>CM067337.1:130427500-135507500 GCA_034376525.1 Nicotiana benthamiana
TAAGGCTAGAACATCCACATATATTTACATTTGTGGATACTGACGAGGTAACAAAATACAACATTCAGATATCACAAAGTAGCAAAATAAAAACCATCAAAATATTTAAAGCTTGTCATTAATAATCATCCACACCATGGTCTGACGATCAAGTTCACCCACTCTTAAAAAGAATTCCATTCTTTTTACATCTTGAGTAATTCCCGTTGCTGCCTTGACTCGCTGATCCGAGCTGTATAACTCAAATGCTGGGGCTCCAAGGATAGAGAAGATCTTACTACGAATATCAGATAAGTCACGCTTCCCTAACTTGTCAATTAAATCACCCATTCTTTTATCAAGACTTTCAGTAAATTGTTTCATCACATCCACTAGACCTTTAAGAACAGTCTCATTCTCATCCTCAATTGTACTTCTTCTTCTTTTGCATTTACCTTTTTCATTAGCATTAGAAGATGATGCCTTAGAATTATTACCTTGTTTCTGAGTTTGTTGGGTTTCACCTCTCTGAGTTGTTCCAGTGAATGAACTTTGTGTTGCTCCAGTTGATATATTAGGTTCCTCTTGAGCAGCAAATGGACTTTGTGTTGCTCCAGTTGGTATATTAGGTTCCTCTTGAGCAGGTTGATCCCCTCCTGTGGCTGGAGCATCCCCATCATCATCTTCATCAACCACAATGAGAGAAAATCACAAAGACATGTCATTAGGAGTTTCCCGAGCTTCAGTTCTTTCTATTTCTTCAACGGCATCTTCTGGACCCTCAGCAAACTCACTTGTTGCTCTATCCTTGCCAAATATTTCTTCCCAATCAGCAAACAATGGCCATTTCTTCTAATTAATTGACTTGGCAAGTGGATCAATCTAATGAAACAAAAAGAAATACAACAATAATTAGCAATGTTCCAAATACATAGATCATATTTACCAATAAAAAGCATAAGTAACTAGCAATATTTGACTAGTGATTTAAAAGGATGTAATTTACCTTTATAAAGTCATCCCAAGCTTTTGGATAGTCAACTAAGATAGTTCCATCGCTATATTGGAATCCCAATCCACTTCGACTCTTTAGTAACGATATACTTGAATAACTCCTCTTCCATGCTCTTATTTTAGAATCAATATGTGGTTGAGATTTCAATCCGGAATTAGGACGAGCATGCATGTAGCGTTCCAACTCCATTAAATGCCCGTTCTTAAAAGTTCCATTATCTCCTCTCTAACCATTAGCACACAATTATTTTAATGCATCTATAAAAGTGAGTTCCTCTTCTATGGTCCATACCCTTCGAGGGTTAGGTGTTGTTTTTCTTCCCTTTTAGAAGCTTCATTAGATGGTGTTGCTAAACTTCTCATTTCAATCTATAAAAATTCATAAAGATTTACTATCTGTCAAAAACTAATATGAGGCATACATAAGGACTTACTACTTGCCTTCTAAAAGATGTTGTCAAAGATACATTAACATTCACTATTTGTTTCCACAAACAACAATGCGAGACATACAGAAAGATTCACAATTTTTCTTCACGGAATAATGAAACTGCTACAATTTACAAAGGTAATCTAAGAATTACAAGGATTAATTTCCGGATCCTTCATTCCACATAGATTGAGCTAACTCATCCCTCCAAGTGGTCCACTCATCAGATGGTTGAACGGTATTAATATTTTCATTTTCATGTTGATGCTCCATATGGTTTTCCATTTCCACGTCTAAAGGTCGACATTCATCTTTCTCCGAATGAAATTGTGTATCAAACAACAAGCAATAATAATTCTATTATGGACCTTAACAGAGTACCATGAAGGACTTATAAGAATTCTCCAACGTCCTTTCAATATATCAAATGCTCTTTCAATAACATTACGCGCTCTAGCATGCCTCATATTAAAGAGCTCCTCTTGGAATCTAGGTGGTGGATTGTCACCTTGCCAATCCTTTAGACAGTATCTATATCTCGGTAGGGTAAAAAAAAATCATTTCCATTTGTATATCCTCCGTCGCATAAATAATAATTACCTACAAAGTATAAAAAAGGATATAATTACTTAGAAGCATTAATCTACTTTCTTGATTGGAATAGATTGGTGTGTGTATATAGCATACCCTCGGGTAATTTCAAATCATTTCTTCGTACAATTGCATCTCGTAATACACGACCATCAGCAGTCGATCCCTCCCAACCAGGTAATACATAGTTAAAGTTGAGATTTTTATCACAAACCCTCAATACATTGGTTGCTATATCTCCTTTCCGGGTCCTGTATCTTGGTTTATGTATAGATTGAAATCTAATGGGAATGCAAGTACCATCCAATGCACCTAAACAACCCTATAAAATAAATTGAAGTCTAAATACTAAAATAGAGTTATCAATAAAATACTTTAATAATAATATTTAAATCTTTCTATACTTAATCAAATGCTAGACTGAAATTTACCAACCTTAAACCATCTCCATCGGTCATCACTCTCATCTTCGAGCACCGGCTTAGGTTTAACAATTAACAATGGAGTTAGTTTGAGAATAGCTCTTGAACATTCATTGAAGGCTTGACTTACACTCCACCCTGATCTAATATAATCAACCTTGATAGACATGTTCTTCTCGTGATGAGCCAAAATATTTAAGAACATTGCTAACTTTTCACTACATGACATATTTGTACTATCTGTCAATCCTCCAACGTCCCTGGCTAAGGTAGCTAATATGTGAAAGGCACTTCTATCCATCCTAAGCGTATCAATGCATACAGTATCATTGTCACGGATAATAAAATTTAGATGAGACAAGATTTTAGGAATTCTAGCACTCATGCAATATCTAACCCATTTATTTCTACTTTGTGTTTTTAAGAACATACTGTAAATAGCCATAAAAGGACAAATAAGGAGAATATAAGATTGCACCACAATCTCCTCAAGGATGATAAAACGTTCTACATCGCATAATTTTTTAGGATCCATAAACACCTATTTGCATTAAGAGATGCCAAATCATTATTAAGCTGAGCATATATAGTGAAACATACATTGCAGTTTAAAGAAACCTTTGCCAAGTTCTCATTTTCTTCTCCTAGACATATAGATTTGACAATTGCTACACAAAAACAAACATTTCTGGAGTCTTATCAACCAAAAGTAGTCTTATTAGAGTATCATTTTTTGTTATTTAATTAATCACCATGTATTAAGCCTTCGATGTTTCTAAATCTTTAAATAAATAACAATACTTCAAACACAAAGTCAATGTTGCTCTCATCTTGCAATTTCTGAAGCTAAAGAAACTGATTATACAAGAACCCCATTTTTATTGGATATATATATATATATATATATATATATATATATATATGTGTGTGTGTGTGTGTGTGTGTGTGTGTGTGTGTGTGTGTGTGTGTGTGTGGAAAAGGGGAATCTTGTGTTCCAATAGAAGCAGAAGTGATGTGGATTATTCAAGAATCGAAGTCGATTTGCTTTATAAAAAGAAGATATCAATGTGAAATGGTTCATGCATTGTTGCCAGGAGCAACAAGATCAAGTTGGTAAGGATTAATGCCAAACGAGTATTTTACAGAGAGCCGACAAGGAATTCCATTAATAACTGGCCGTTTTGATCCTTTGGAACAACTCGATAAATTTAGCGTATCGACGGAAAAGAAATTGCACGTGTCGAATGGTGTTACAATAAAACGTATATAACTTTTTGCTGGTACAACCACTCTATTGTCGACTTCTAATAAACGTGATTGACCCAATTCTGGATCATCTTCTGGAATCGTATAACTGTCAAAAGTGAGTGACTGTCCATCGGAACTGTTATAGTCCGAATACTCATAAGGTAGGGTCGACGCCCGCCTCCCCCCAAACTGTACTTGCAAGTTTCCCCGCAAAAAGCTCTACATATATATATATATATATATATATATATATATATATATATATATATATATATATATATATATATATATATATATGTATGTATTTTTTTGAACAAACAAACAAAACCCATATCATATATTTGGGTGTACTCAAAACTAAAACTTTACTGAAAATTATTGAAAAAATTAAAGTTTCTTCCAGAAATTCATCTCTCATCAGATTCACAAGAGGAAAAAATAAAAGGAGAAGAAATAAGAAAAGAATAGTTTAGGTTTTCAAAAACTTCTTACCTGATTAAGAGAACAATAGGCGCTAGATCAGAGAAATATATGTCAATTTACTAATTTTTTTCTCTTAATAGATTGAGAAGAGGAAGAGCCTAGCAGTGAGGCATCCCTATCTCCATTCTTGCACAGTTTGATACAGTATATCTAAGGAAGCCATATGTCTAAAGTGATAGGGGTAAATTTGTCATTTCAATATTTTGTCCATGTATTACTAATACATGTATTAGTTATTCCATCTTATATCATGCATAAAATAACACACACATTGAGTCATAACTTATACATGTAGTATTTATGCATAATTGAAAAATGTCAACCAAACATGGTATTAGTTATGCAGAATTTTGTACAACATATCTAATGTCTAACAAACATGGTATAAGTTATGCCACCCCTTATACATGCATAACCTTCCTTCTAGCCGCATACCAAACGACCTCTTAGTGCATAGTATAGCGTGAGTACAAATATTGTATATATATAAAAGTTGTATTCGATACGGTATTACCTCATACACTTATACTTAGTGCATAGTACAGCGTAAGTACATATATTGTGTATATATATATATATATATATATATATATATATATATATATATATATTAGAAGTTATATTCGATACGATAATACCTCATACAATAATAAGAACAACACTGAACATATAAGTTCAAAATACTTGCTCACACAATCAGCACCTCGGTGCTCAAGCCATAGGCAAATATCCGGCCTCAAGTCCTCCGAACTGGCCCAACATGAACTAACGGAGATTACCTCTCGCCCCTCGATTATCACAGGCCATAAAGACACATATACTACTGAGCTCTCACGTGCGCATACAGACGTGTAGAATGAATTTTCAAGAGTTATCTCAAACTGAATCAAGTACGTACGATAAGAATTCCAAGAATGGAAAGTTTTCCTAAAGGTTCTGCAGCCTCTCGAGGATATATACAGACGTCTCTGTACCGATCCGCGAGACTGTACAAACCCTGCTCATGACTCGTGAGACCTAGTAATCTAGGCTCAGATACCAACTTGTCACGACCCAAATTCCATACCCGGTCGTGATGGTGCCTCTCTTGAAGACAAGGCCAGCCAACAACCCTCAATTCCTTTTTAAGTAGTTATTAAACATAAAACAATAGAAATACTACTTAATGACATTTAACTATGAAGAGTCATTCCAGTACAACCCGACTGGGGTGTCACAAGTCAGGAGTATACAATGAGTAGGGACACTACTACTGGACTAATAATGTGTATATGTACAAGATAATACTGGAATATAAAGATGGGGTGCGGTGCCGCGAATGCTGGCGGTCACCTTACTCAACTACCACAATAAGGCCTTCGGTCCTACTGATAACCCGCTATCGAGTGGACAATACCTGTAACTGCACGCAAGGTGCAGGGAGTAAAGTGAGTACTTTCAACTCAGTGGTAATAAAAGAGAATAATATCTGAGCGATAAGAAACCAGGTATAAGCACACCAAACTGCTATAAAAGACAGAACAACCCTTTTGAGAAAAACTGAAATACTGTGAAAAATCCCTTTAGAAAATCCCAAGTTCAGTTCAAAAATCCCTTTCGAAAATTTGCTTTTTCAACTATTGCAAAGATAATTTTAGCAAGTAGGAAATAATCAGAAACTTGCCTCTCGGGCTCAATATCAACCTTTCAGTACAGTACCAGCCCCGCAGGCTCACTCCCAACTCACAATATCCATCATCAGTCTCTCGGGCTCGGCAATTCTTAACATATAACACCAAGATATCTGGTCAACAAGGCAAGTAATAATATGTATGCCAATGTTATATGAGTGCTAAATGTTATGCCACGTAGTACAACAAGTAGTAAATGCGTGAATGCGATGCAATGAAATGCATATGACCGCCGCGGGTCGTGCAGCCCAATCCATTTGGGTACCCGCGCTCACTGTGGGGGTTCAGACTCCGGAGGGGCTCCTACAACCCAAGCGCAATATCAATATCACACCGTTGCGACGTGCAACCCGATCCATGCAATATGCTACTGCGGCGTGCAGTCCGATCCATGCATGTATATGCACATGTAGACATATCACTCGAGGCTTGCAAGCCTCCTTACATCATATCCATGCCCTCACATATGGCCCTCGGCCTCAATCGGTCTAAACTAGTCAAAAGCCCCTCGGACATCCGTAAAACAAATATACTCAGCTCAAATGATAGTTCAAATAACTCCAAGTTTGAGTAAAATATAGCTGAGTTCATAAAACAGTGTAAATCACAAGGACTGAGTTCAAATAGTATTTCAAATAGTGAGGAAAACAGTGATAATAGCTCACAAAGAGTTCAAACAATCGGCGATAAGCCCCAAGTATGGCAATGAGACCAATTTATGATGATAACAACAAATTGTTTGAAATACGCGGTAAAAACCAATAATCGGGACGGACCAAGTCACGGTCCCCAACGGTGCTCTACCCCACGCTCAGGTCCAGCATGCAGGTCACCTCAATACAACACTAAGATGTTCAAATCCGGGTTTCAAACCCTCAGGATATCATTCCCAAGTATTACTCACCTCGAAATGGCAAAAACTCAAGCTCGCTACACCTTTGCCCTCTCAATTCAGCCTTCTCGTGCGTCGAATCTAAACAAAAACAGAGAGAATACATCACAACATGCCAATGGGACAATACCCAATCGAAAACAATCGAGAAATAGCAAGAATCTCGAAACTAGAAAAACTCGAGCCCCAGGACCGCTTCTCGAAAAATTACAAAACTTACATTTTCGGAATCCTCGTATAGCCACGATTCCGTACATATAAACTTCATCAAAATCGGAGTCTAATTGCTCCTCCAAATCCCCAATTTTCATTTGAAATTTCAAGCCCTTGTTCATAAACTTTTACACCCAATTTCAGAGTATTAATGGTTGATTCTTCAATAAAATGATGTATTAAGGCCACGAGACTTACCTCCAATCGCGTCCCATCGAAACCCTTTCAAAATCCGTCCGCCAGCTCTCAAGGTGGTGCAAAAATGGAGGAAATATGAGATAGATCACGGATGAAATGTTTATAAAAAGCCCTCTGCCCAGATATAATTTCCTCTATGCGATCGCAAACTTCCTCCTGCGATTGCATATTACAAGATTCCTAAGCCTCCATATTGCCTATGCGAATGCGACCAACACCCTGCGATCGCATTGATTCACCGGCCAGACTTAAGCGATCACATCACCAAATAAGCGATCGCATAGAACAATTCCAGGACCCCAACCAAGCCTTCTACGCGATCGCAATGCCATACCTGCGATCGCTTAAGGCAAATGCCTGCAACAGCTGTAGCCTCAAAATTTGCAAGTTTTCCAACTACCAACCTGTCCGATGCTTCTTCGGCCAAATACGATATACAAGTGGGACCTGCACTATGAGCAAGATGTGCGAAAAACCGCTTCTTTTTTCCGGTTCCGAAATAACTTGGGCGAAATAGGGTTTCTTTCATTATCCATCCGAAACCCCGAGGCCCCTGGGACCTCAACCAAAAGTACCAACACGGCTTATTACTTCATTCAAACTTGATCAGGCCATAAAAACACTAACGTAAACACCAAAAATCACCAAAATCCTCAAATTCGACTCTAAGTTAAACGTGAACTTCTCAAAATCTCATTCGATGTCGAAACCAACCAATCAAAGTCCAAACGACCTGTCCGAATTCACCTAAAGGAACTACTGCAATTGTCGGAATTCCATTCCGACCCTCGGATCATATTCTCGCATACCAACCGGATTTCTTTGAAATGCTAACTTCGCCAAAATAGGCTAACTTTACCTTTGGACCTCCAAATTCACTTCCGTTTTCACTCCTAAGTCATAAATCATCCCCGAAACTAGTCGAACCATGGGAAATCCATTCCGATCCCTCTAACTCACAAGTCAACGTCTGGTTGACTTTTCCAACTTAAACTTTCCTTAAAGAGACTATTTATCTCATTTCTATCCAAATCAATCCGAAACACTTCAAGCTCACCAAACACATATAACACATGAAGAAGCATAAAACGGGGAAAACGGGATGGGGATACAAGAGACGACGGTTTGGGTCGTCACATCCTCCCTAAATTAAACAAACGCTCGTCCTCGAGCGTGTCCAGAGCTGTACTAGAAGCAATCCAATAACCAAATGACATTACCAGGCATATGAATGGGGTGATCCCACGTCACCCTAACTCACATAGGTCCGCTAACACAACATAGCCAGAACTTCACAGTCCATCTAAACCATAAACCATAGGACCGCATCGCACTTCCCGAATCATGCACTAGATCAAAACCTCACATCTATAATCAGAATTATCCCGAACCAGCTATAATAATCCATACCTGCAACCTCGGCTGCAATCATACGATATCCGACATAACTCAAACACATGCAGCAATAACCTTCATTCATAGCATTTGCCCACGATAGCAGGATACCGATAGAAAACCCTTTTGTTAGCTAAAGTCTTATTCCAACACTTTCATATACTGCCAATGGTAACTGAAACACGCGATAAACCGAACCCATATCTCAGATCACTCATTCATGAGTCCATTTCCTTTCTGACTAATACTATAACAGATTTCGGAGCCAAATCTCGATATTATCTTTCTAACAGGCTGAAATCAAATATCCGCGCTCTCAGTAATGACTCCAACGATCATCTCTACTACAACACGCCACTCTGGTGATATGACACCTCAACACCGGCCTAAGCCACATTGTGCTCAACACAGGCACCAATAAGAAACGATCTGAACACACTCAGATCATGACAATTGACTCAAACGAAAGAGCTGTACGTCAAATTCCTCCGTACGATCACAACACACAACTAAGATCCCATCTCACATCATAGAAATAGAGTACCTGAATCCTCCTCGAAAGGTCATAACATCACGTAGCATTGACACAACGTGCGATTCTATCCAAGCACTAATACCCATGAAGCACCTCAAGTTACCGCTTAACACAGACAGCCGCACATAGATTAAGGTCTGAAACCAAGCAATCCGCCACACCCATGGTGAAGCAAGTACTATACAATATTCGATCCTGAAAGGACATAACCGATGCGCTATTCGCCGAGCAACACCCAACACTGATTTTTCCTCATAAACCAAGAAACAAGGCATACAATGTAACATATAGGAAACTATTCTCCACATTACATTGTTGCGGCGCACAACCCGGTCCAAATAACATGCCCGTGGCGGCGTACCACCAGATCCTGATACCATACCTGTGGCGATGTGCCACCCGATCCAAATAACATACACGTGGCGGCGTGCCACCCGATCCGCACATATATCTCACAAAAGGAGAGGCACATTGAGTCAAATTTTCTCATAACAATAAACACATATAGCCCCATGCCCGACCGCAAGAAACACATCCGAAAAGTTCCTCAATACCGAAACTTACTCAATGGTAGAAACCTCTGCACTGACATCTGCCACGAAGGCCCAATCAATAAGCAATGTTTGCCAGTTGTCCGCTGGTCTCTGGAATACAAGCTACCCGCTAGAACATAATCTGATGTACCATGCCACGCAGCCAGTGGAATTTTCTGACATAGCCCATCACACATTAGTCTAGACCATCTGACCCTGGACCAACCAGTCTGTCATCAAATATCATAACTCAAATTTAACATACCACGCAAAGAAAGATCCTTTCAGACCTTTAATTTAAACTACGCCTAGACGATGTCGGTACACACGACCCCCAACCACCGCATGGTCGGATCACGAGAACTTCTAGTCTCCAACACATATAACGCATGAATCATTGTGCCTGATCCCACACTCCGCCGTATGAATACATAACACACATCAAGTATCCATTCATACCATGAAAGATATTCAAAATTTCCTGCGCTATCAACAACTCAAATATCCGCAGTCGATCCAACAGGAAAAATGTCGCGATACTACTAACGTATCATCAATTTACATCACCTTAATCATCTGAAGATCAATTCTTTACTCACCAGTAGCTGACCGTGCTACTTAAGAATTCAATGATTTTCCATTATGAACTGAACCAAAACCTTGAACATGCAAATCTCAGTTCTCCATATCATAACACATAGATCATTCCACACCGGGATAATATGAGGACTTCTATCTCTCTCATGTGCCGCAGACATCGACGCACTCAACTAGTCAAGAACTTTTCGGATCCCATATAGGAGGTAAATTATTACACACTCTATGCTTCGCATACCCATAGGAAATATGCTCATTCTCAAACCACGAGAAAACGCATCAAGAGCTCTTTCTCCCAATCCAATTGCACAGGCTAAACTGCCAGGACTGAATCCTTCTACCCAAACCAAGTTAAGTAAACTGCCGGCACTTAAAGCTGTGCTGCATAAGACCCGTAAGGCTCATTACCTCGAACACATACAGGAATTATTCATACCCTTACCATACCGATTCGATTTATTATCAAGCTATTCCAATTATCTAATTTCCTTCCTGATTCATCATTAATTTGATATTCTCCTTGCTGTAGCACTACAATACGTTAAATCAGGTTACCACGCGAGTCTCGCACATAAGACCAAACTGTCTAATACCCATAGGCCACTGAATACCCTCTCGAACGCTTCCCAGAAATACAATACTCCAGAATGTTTTACCTTGAAAAGCTTCCTGCGAATCTGAATTCGTTACAATTACCTTTCAAATACGAATACATAAAACCCCATGATTAACATAAAATACCACAAGTCTTGATCTTTTCTAATGAAAACACAGTCTCTAGCCACATACACAAACTTAAGACACCTGATTGTTACGTGCAAAATCTTGAACATAGTAAAACCATTCGCGAGAGTCATTCACTCTTATTCATATGCAATTCACCTGCTCTACACGAACGAAACCACTCTTGCCTCATTAGCACCCAGGCACCGCAAAACATGATTTCATGTAGATACAAACAACCATTTTTCCTTCTTTATGCACTTTATCAACAGCAGCTCAAGACATCCTAGTATTTTCAACACATTTACGAAAGCACCATATAACCTTTGTAGAAATTTTCCTTCACACGTGCCATCCGCGACTCAGTTTTTGTAACCAGAACTGATCCGCCATCATACCTCAAAATGGAACCAACATAGCATATAAACATGCAATCAGCTGACCTACAGCAACCTCCCCAACTTGGCTCAAAGCCATATATTAATGCACTCTTAACAAATCATAACACATAAACTCTAATGATGCCACAATGAGATCAAACTCAAATCATTTACAAGTTTTGTAAATACACAGATCATCTAGCTCTGACATTCTCTGCGAACCTCGCATCCATTTCCACATCAGCTGAGTCCACTTTCTTAAGCGTCCCAATTCTTCAAAATACAACACATAACCTTCAATTATGCATGAGATATTTTACATACACATAAGGATCATATTGCACAAAACCCTTCACAGGAGATAACCCAGCTACATCGCCCCATTTCAATATTTACACATACCTTCCACCATCATATACGTGATACACAGCCATTTAGTCTTTCTGAGTCTAAAATCATACCACCACATGTATTGCACCACACTCTCCAGCTAGGGAATACGAATATATTCTTCACGCGCCCATGCCTCGGGCTACACAAAAGATCGCAATAGGGAACAATCACTTAACAGCTCCTCTATTATCCATCAGACTTTTTCGTCCTTACCAAAATTATATAGATACACCTCGCAGTACTGACATACTCATCGCATGGATATCCAGCCGCCATTCCGACTAATAAGAACAACACTGAACATATACGTTCAAAACATTTGCTCACACAATCATCACCTCGGTGCTCAAGCCATATTCAAATATCCGGCCTCAAGTCCTCCGGACTGGCCCAATATGAACTAACAGAGATTACCTCTCGCCCATCAATCGGGGAATCACAAGCCCATCAAGACACATATACTACTGAGCGCCCATGTGCGCATACAGACGTGTAGAATGAATTTTCAAGATCTATCTCAAACTGAATCAAGTACGCACGATAAGAATTCCAAGAATGGGAAGTTTTCCTAAAGGTTCTGCAACCTCTCGAGGATATATACAGGCGTATCTGTACCGATCCACGAGACTTTACTAACCCTGATCATGACTCGTGAGACCTAGTAACCTAGGCTCTGATACCAACTTGTCACGACCCAAATTCCATACCCGATCGTGATGGCGGGTCCCTTAAAGACAAGTCCAGCAAACAACCCCTCAATTCCTTTTTACGCAGTTATTAAACATAAAAGAACAGAAATACTACTTAATGGCATTTAACTATGAAGTGTCATTCCAGTACAACCCGACCGGGGTGTCACAAGTCATGAGCAACTAATGAGTAGGGACACTACTACTGGACTAACAATGTGTATATGTACAAGATAAAATCGGAATACAAAGATGGAGTGCGGTGCCGCGAACACTGGCGGTCACCTTACTCAACTACCACAATAAGGCCTTCGGTCTCGCTGATAACCCGCTACCGGGTGGACAATACTTGCAACTGCACGAAAGGTGTTGGGAATAAAGTGAGTACTTCCAACTCAGTAGTAATAAAATAGAATAATATCTGAGCGATAAGAAAACACGTATAAGCATACTAAACTGCTATAAAAGACATAACAACCCTTTTAAGAAAAACTGAAATACTGTGAAAAATCCCTCTAAAAAATCCCAAGTTCAGTTCAAAAATCTCTTTTGAAAATATGCTTTTTCAATAATTGCAAAGATAATTTCAACAAGTAGGAAATAATTAGAAACTTGCCCGTCGAGCTCAATATCAACCTTTCAGTATAGTACCAGCCCCGCGGGCTCCCTCCCAACTCACAATATCCATCATCAGCCTCTCGGGATCGGCACTCCTCAACATATAACACCAGGGTATCTGCTCAACAAGGAAAGTAATAGTATGTATGCCAATGATATATGAGTGCTAAATGTTATGCCACGTAGTACAACGAGTAGCAAATGCGTGAATGCGATGCAATGAAATGCATATGACTGCTGCGGGTCGTGCAGCCCGATCCACTTGGGTATCCGCGCTTATTGTGGGGGTTCAGACTCCGGAGGGGCTCTACAACCAAGCGCAATATCAATATCACACCGCTACGGCATGTAGCTCGATCCATGCAATATGCTACTGTGGCGTGCAGTACGATCCATGCATGTATATGCGCATGTACACATATCACTCGAGGCTTGCAAGCCTCCTTACATCATATTAATGGCCTCGCATATGGCCCTCACCCTCAATTATTCTAGACTAGTCAAAAGCCCCTCGGGCATCCGTAAAACAAATATACTCAGCTCAAATGATAGTTCAAATATCGTTTAAAACTCCAAGTTTAAGTAAAATATATCTGAGTTCATAAAATAGACTAAATCACACGGACCGAGTTCAAATAGTATTTCAAATAGTGGGGAAACAGTGATGATAGCTCGCAAAGAGTTCGAGCAATCCGCAATAAGCCCCAAGTATGGCAATGAGCCCAATTTATGATGATAACAACAAATTGTTTGCAAATATGCGGTAAGAACCAACAACCGAGACGGACCAAGTCGCGATCCCCAACGGCGCTCTACCCCACGCTCAGGTCCAACGTGCAAGTCACCTCAATACAGCACTAAGATGTGCAAATCCGGGGTTTCAAATCCTCAAGATATCATTCCCAAGTATTACTTACCTCAAACTGGCGAAACTCAAGCTCGCTACGCCTTTTCCCTCTCAATTTGGCCTCCTCGCGTGTCAAATGTAAACAAAAATAGAGCGAATACATTACAACATGCCAATGGGACAATACCCAATCGAAAACAATCGAGAAATAGCAAGAATCTCAAAACTAGCAAAACCCGAGCCCCAGGCCCGCTTCTAGAAAAGTTACGAAACTTACATTTTCAGAATCCTCGTCTCGCCACGAGTCCGTACATATAAACTTCATCAAAATCGGAGTCCAATTTCTCCTCCAAATCACCAATTTTCATTTGAAATTTCAAGCCCTAGTTCATCAACTTTTACACCCAATTTCGGAAAATTAATGGTTGATTCTTAAATAAAATCACGTATTAAGGCCACGAGACTTACCTCCAATAATTTCCCGTCAAAACCCCCTTCAAAATCCATCCACAAGCTCTCAAGGTGGTGCAAAAATAGGTGAAATATGAGATAGCTCGCGGATGAAATATGTATAAAAAGCCATTTGCCCAGATATAATTTCCTCTATGCGATCGCGAACTTCCTCCTGCGATCGCATATTACAATATTCCTATGCCGCCATATTAGCCTATGCGAACGCGACCAACACCCTGCGATCGCATTGATTCATCGGCCAGACTTACGCGATCGCAAACTCAACTCTGCGATCGTAGAGAGCAACAACTTAAACCTACGCGATCGCATCACCAAATACGCGATCGCATAGAACAATTACAGGACCCCAACCAAACCTTCTATGCGATTACGATGCCATACTTTCTATCGCATAAGGCAAATGCCTGCAACAGCTGTAGCCTCAAAATCTGCAACTTTTCCAACTACAAATCCTTCTGTTAGCCGTCCGAAATCACTGTGAGGCCCCCGGGACCTCAACCAAATGTACCAATACGGCTTATTACTTCATTAAAACTTGCTCAGATCATAAAAACACTAACGTAAACACCAAAAATCCTCAAATTCGACTCTAAGTTAAACATGAACTTCTCAAAATCTCATTCGATGCCGACACCAACCAAACGAAGTCCGAATGACCTGAAATTTTGCACACATATCCGAATTCACCTAAAGGAGCTACTGCAACTGTCGAAATTCCATTCCGACCATCAGATCAAATTCTCGCATACCAACCGGATTTCTCCAAAATTCTAACTTCACCAAAATAAGCTAACTTTCACTCCGAACCTCCAAATTCACTTCCGTTTTCACTCTTAAGTCATAAATCATCCCCCAAAACTAATCTAACCATTGAAAATCCATTCTGAGCGCCCTAACTCACAAGTCAACGTCCGATTAACTTTTTCAACTGAAACTTTCCTTAAAGAGACAATTTGTCTCATTTCTATCCAAATTCAATCCGAAACACTTCAAACTCACCAAACACATATAATAACACGTGAAGAAGCATAAAACAGGGAAAACGAGATGGGGATACAAGAGACGACAGGTCGGGTCATCACATTAATTGTTAAACCTAAGCCGGTGCTCGAAGATGAGAGTGATGACCGATGGAGATGGTTTAAGGTTCGTAAATTTCAATCTAGCATTTGATTAAGTATAGAAAGATTTTAATATTATTATTAAAGTATTTTATTGATAACTCTATTTTAGTATTTAGATTTCAATTTATTTTATAGGGTTATTTAGGTGCATTGGATGGCGCTTACATTCCCATTAGAGTTCAATCTATACATAAACCAAGATACAGGACCCGGAAAGGAGATATAGCAACCAATGTATTGGGGGTTTGTGATAAAAATCTCAAATTTACCTATGTATTACCTGTTTGGGAGGGATCGGCTGCTGATGGTCGTGTATTACGAGATGCAATTGTACGAAGAAATGGTTTGAAAGTACCCGAGGGTATGCTATATACACACACCTATCTATTCCAATTAAGAAAGTAGATTTTAATATTTCTAAGTAATCATATCCTTTTTTATACTTTGTAGGTAATTATTATTTATGCGACGGAGGATATACAAATGGAAATGGTTTTCTTTCACCCTAACAAGGATATAGATACTGGCTAAAGGATTGGCGAGGTGACAATTCACCACCTAGAGGCCAAGAGAGCTCTTTAATATGAAGCATGCTAGAGCGCGTAATGGTATTGAAAGAGCATTTGGTATATAGAAAGGACGTTGGGGAATTCTTAGAATTCCTTCATGGTACTCTGTTAAGGTCCATAATAGAATTATTATTGCTTGTTGTTTGATACATAATTTCATTCGGAGAGAGATGAATGTCGACCCCTTAGACGTGGAAATGGAAAACCATATGGAGCATCAACATGAAAATGAAAATATTAATACCGTTGAACCATCTGATGAGTGGACCACTTGGAGGGATGAGTTAGCTCAATATATGTGGAATGAAGGATCCGAAAATTAATCCTTGTAATTCTTAGATTACCAATGTAAATAGTAGTAGTTTCATTGTTCCGTGAAGAAAACTTGTGAATATTTCTGTATGTCTCGGATTGTTGTTTGTGGAAACAAATAGTGAATGCTAATGTATCTTTGACAACATCTTTTTGAAGACAAGTAGTAAGTCCTTATGTATGCCTCATATTAGTTTTGTAACGACCCGACCCGTCCTCTAAGGTATCTCCGCCTTGTTTTTCCCTTTTTATGCTGTTAGATGTTTCAATATATGTATTTGGAGAGTTTGGAGTAATTTGGATGGAGTTTGGATAGAAATGAGATAATTAGTCTCATTAAGAGCAAGTTAGTTTGGAAACGTCAACTGAACATTGACTTATGAGTTAGAGGGCTCGGAATGGATTTACGATGATTCGACTAGTTTCAGATGGTGATTTGTGACTTGGTAGCGAAATCAGAACTGAATTTGGAGGTCCGGTATAGAATTAGGCTTGAATTGTCTAAGTTAGAAATTTGGCGAAGTCCGGTTGAAAGGTGATATTTTGATCCGGGACCTCTATTATTTTGATCCGAGACCTCCAATAGTTGCAGTAGATCCGTTAGCTGATTTTTGATATGCGTGCAAATTTTCAGATCATTCGGAGGTGTTTAGGTTGGGCTTTGGAGCAAATGCAAGTTTCGGAAGTTTTAATTTAACTTAGGCTTGAATCCGTGGAAATTTGGGTGATTTTGATGTTTATGATGGTATTTTTATGCTACAAACAAGTTTGAATGGAGTATTAAGACACATCTATGCTTTTGGTTGAGGTCCAGAGGGCCTCGGGGTGAATTCGGATGGCCAATGGAGAGTTTTAACTTGAAGATGTGCAGCAGAAAATGCAGCTCCATTGCAGGCCTATTTTGACATTCGCGATCGCGAAGGAAGGCTTACGTTCGCGTAGAGTTAATGGCCTAAAGCATCACGTTCGCGTACAGGAGATTGCGTTCGCGTAGTGTTGGTAGGTGAAGCATCGCGTTCGCGTGGGAGGTTACGCATTCGCGTGGGAGGTTACGCGTTCGCGTAGAAGGGCATGGGGTCCCTGCCTGGTTTTGTTCATCGCGAACGCGTGGCTTGGATCGCATTCACGTAGAAGGGAGGACTCAAAGCATCGCGATCGCAATGGTGTTTCCATGTTCGCGAAGAGCAACTGGCGGGCTAGCAGAATTTGTTCATCGCGATTGCGTCGCTTGGACCGCATTCGCGTAAGGTTAAATCTGGGCGACAGAAGGGTTTTATATGTTATTTCATCTGTGAACCAAGCATAATTTCCTCCATTGTTAAGCAACCAAGAGAGCTTTTTGAGCTATTTGAAGTGGGTTTTCAGCGAATATCGATTGGAGGTAAATCTCTTGGCATAAAAAACATCATTTTTAGGAAAAATCAACCCTTAATTCCATGAAATTGTGTAGAAATTGCGAAGAATTAGGGCTTGGTTTTTTAATACGAATTTTGGGGATTTGAAAGGACATTTGAACTCCGTTTTTGGTGAACTTTATATGTACGGACTCGTGGCGGGACGAGGAATCCAAAGATGTAATTTTTAGAATTTTCGAGAAGTGGGCCCGGGGCTCGAGTGTTATCAACTTCGTGATTTTTAACGTTTTTCGAATAATTTCAATTGGGTTACGTTTATTTAGATTATAATAACCTATTCGTTATGGTTTTGAACTCGTAGGAGAAGATTTGAAGGGAAAAGGCATTGCAGACCAGGCTACGATCAGTTAGAGGTGAGTAGTTTGTATAAATGATGGCCTGAGGGTTTGAAACCCCGGCTTATCAGATCGTGGCGCTACGTTAGGGCATGACTCGCACCCCATGGCAGGTGCGGGGTTGTAAATGATTGGAGATTGTGACTTGGTCCATCCTGAAAGCTGAACAAATTATTGGTGTCTGATACGCACATTGTGTTGTTGATAATTGGGCTTAATGCCATGTTTGGGGCCTTGTGCTGATCTGTGGTACCCGTCTAGGGTGAATATATGTGTGATAACATGATTGCATAATCATTGATCTCAGTCCTGTATTTAATTACCAAAATGAAATGCTAAGTCACCGTATTTCTAAAATAGACTAATTAAACTGTATTCACCTTAATAAATTTGAAACTTGCAAAGAATCAGATAGAATCATTTTATGTGACTCGTATGCATATTGTGGACTGGGCATAGGTCGGTCTGCATGATCCATAGTGGATATATATATATTGATATTGCGCTTGGGCTGAAAGAGCCCCTCCGAAGTCTGTACACACCCCCAGTGAGCGCCGTCGACGTTAAATGGATCGGGTTGCATGTTCCGCATCGAATTCATGTGCATTGCATTGCATTTTTATCTGATACCTTGTTGTTGTTGTGATATTGTTATGATGTTTGCATGTAGCTAAGTTATAGGATTGTTAGTTATAGCTTTGCGTTGTGGTCTTTCATGGATTTCTTACTTTCAGTCATTTTCTATACTTATTATTCACTGAGTCGGCAGTACTCACCCCTACCCCCTGCACCTTGTGTGCAAATTCAGGTACACTGGATGCTTAGCTGATTCTCGTAGTCTCTAGAGATATTTCAGAGTCGTTGAGGTAGTTGCATGACGTTCGCAGGACCTGGCTGCTATTTATTATTTCTTCATTTTATCATTATTACATACGTTCCCAGATTTTTGTTTGGTATCCCGATGCTATTATTATTACTAAATTTTATATAGAGGCTCTAGACTCGTGACCCCCAGATCATATTGGCATGCTTTTTGTAATTTTTTTCTACTTATATCAAATTATTAATATTTTTTGGATTATTATTTTGTTAATTTTCTCGATTTGAGGCTTAAATGTTTTCTTGGAAGCAATTGTTGGTCAGGCTTACGTAGCTTTAGGGCTGGGTGCCATCACGATCGGGTTTGGGTCGTGACAAGTTGGTATCACAGCCGAGGTTACTAGGCCTCACGAGTCATGAGCCGGTTTAGTAGAGTCTTCTTTATGGGTGTGTCGTGCACCACACTTATAAGCAGGAGGCTACGGAACGTTTAGGAAACACCTCACTTTTTTGAAATCTTATCGTGCGTCCTTGATTCTGCTTGAAGGAGCAACTCTTGAAGTTCCTTCCACGTGTTCTCCTTCACGCATGAGTGCTCGGTATTATATGTGCTTCAGTGGCTTGTGATTCCTCGATCGAGGGGCGAGATGTAATCTTCGTGAGGTTGATATTGGGCCAGTCTGGAGGACTTGAGGCCGGGCTTTGCCTAAGGATGAGCACTGAAGTGCTGATCATATGATGAAGTGTTTTGAACGTATATGTTCGGCATTGTCGCTATTAGCTGGAATGGCAGTTTGGTGATCGTGTGATGAGTATGCTAGTACTGCAAGATGAAATTATATGACTTGGTAGTGACGAAGAAGTCTGCTAGATAATGGATGAACTGTCGAGTGATTCATTACTTATGCTGGTCCGATGAGTAGCCCGGGTTGTGAGGGCATGAAGAATCTTTTTGATTCTCCTAGTGGGAGTGAAATAAGTTGCACGATACGATATGAGCAGACTCGGGAAGGCTAAGTAGATATGTAATGTGTATGACGGTGGAAGGTATACAGAAATATTATATTAAGGCGAAGCAGGTGGGTTATCTCCTACAGAGTGACCAGAAGTGATGCGAATGCGTGTATGTTAGAAGATCTCATGCGTAATTGAAAGGAATTTTCTATGTGTTATGATTCGAATAGGTGAAACGCATGCCCATGTATCAATTTTGGATAATATAATACATGTAGTATTGAGATTATGTTGTTGATATACATTGTGATGCTTTGTCAAGTTATGGACGTGTTGTTGGGATGGTTTTGGGTGAATCTCTGGTAGGTGGATAGGCCCAATTACAAAGGAAACTCTGCCAAAATTTTTGAAAAAATTTGGGACTTGGTAGAAATTTATCGCCTAAAGAATGGGCTTAACCGTTGTGTGAATGAATGCATGAATTGCAGAAGGGTTAAAATTTTTGATGATTCATGTTTCCACAAGCTTATGAAAGAGTGAGTTTACTCTCACCAAGATGTTCGACAACAAAAGGGTATATGTGTTGTGGTATATATGGCTTCTAGCTAAGTTGGGGAAGTTGCCGTTGATTAGCTGATTGTACGATTAAGTAATATGTTAGTTCTGGTTTGATGCATGCGGGTGAATCAGTTCTGGTTGCAGAAATTGAGCCGAGGGTGGCACGAGTGAAGCTAAATTTTAACAAAGGTTATAAAGTGCTTAGTAGATGTGAGAAAATAATAGGATGTCTTGATTGTTGATAGATAATGCTTAGCGTAAAAAGAAGGAAGTTGTTTGGTTGTATCGTAATGAGATCATGTCCAGACGTGTCAGAGTGATGATAAGACACGAGTGGTTCGATTCGTTAAGTCAAGTAATTTGCAGTGGGTATATGACTCTTGAGAATGATTTTGATGTGTTGAAGATTCTATATGTAGCACTTGGATGTTTTAAGGTTGAGTGGGTGACCAAGTCAGTGTTTTCATTAGAACAGGTCAAGACTTGTGGTATTTTTACGTCAATTACGAGATTCTATGTATTAATATCTGGGAAGTAAAGGTAGCGGACTTAGATTCGCAAGAAGTTCTTCAAAGTAGGGTATTCTAGAAATGGTATGTTTGGCAATGTTTGAGAGAGGGTGTAGTGTCACCGGAAGGATCGAAACCACATTCGTAGGCCGATAATTTTTTTGGATAGGTCGAACTATTGGAAGAAAATAGAAAAGGAAGACCGAGGGGGAGCAAAGAAACTAGCCCCCTTGCCTTGATTTAATTTGGCTTTCTGCGCTCTCAACACTTCGTCAGCAGGTGATAACTGCCATTTTTTTAGGTTTTTAAACCATCAGGACAGAATGCTTTTAGCGGTCTTAGAAAGTGTTGTCTTACGTTCGAGTCTCGTGTGGTAAGCCTGGGTTGAGGCATTGTGGTGCTACAGCAAGAGAGTATATAAGGTTGAAAATAAATCAGAAAGAAATCTAGACAAATGAAGTAGCTTGTAATCGGTATGGTAAAGATATGATAAATTCCTTGTTAGTAATGAGCCCTTACGGGGTATTGGACAACAGAGCTTTGAGCTCGGATAGCTTGCTTAGGATGGTGTGGATAGAAGGATTTAGTCCTGGCAGTATAGCTTGTTGTTAGGAACAAGGAGATGGAGTTCTCAGGTTACCCTAGTATGGTATGGTATGTGCGGTATGTTGTGGAGGATTGGGATTTGAGTGTGTGAGGTACGGTTCATTTCCAAATAGAAAGTCATTGAATTCTTAAGCAGCTCGGGCAGCTGCATGTGATTTAAGAAGCGACCCTCTGATGATTAAGGAAAATGGTATTACTATTCTAGAAATTTGACAGGAGTATACGTTCAGTAAGATGGGAAGGTGATGTAAACTGATAACAATTCGGTGAGATAGTGGCAATTTCCTATTAGACCGACTGTTGGCATATGAGTCTGTTGATGGCACAAAGAAATTTCAGAATATCTTTCGTGGAATGAATGGGTACTTGATGTGTAATATGTATTCCTACGGCGGAATGTGGAACGAGGTATAGTGATTTGTATGTTATATGGAGTTGGAGACTAGAGTTCTCCGGTGCAGTCGATGTAGTGGTTGTGGATCGTGTGCATTGGCACCGCAAGCGGCTATTGGGATTGGAAAGCCCGAGTGGATCTCTACTTGCTGATATTTTAGGTTTTGGACATGAGGTTGGGGGTAGGCTGGTTGCCTCAGTGTTAGGTTAATCTAGACTATTGTGTTTTGGGCTATGCCGGAGAATGCCACAGGTTGCATGGTGAGGTGCATCGGACTATGTTCTAGCGGAATGGTTGTGTTTCAAGGACCAGCAGACGGCTGGTAGGAGTTGATTTCCTTAATTTACCTAGAGTTGTACCTAGTTCCGGAATTAAGGGACTTTTCGGATGCTTGTTCCAGTCTGAGTCCACTCGGTTGGCTCCGAATTGTATTGTCGAAGAATAAGTTGACTCGACCATTTCTGAGCTTATCAGCAATCTGGAGTGATCTATGAGTTGTTTTCTACGTTGCGAGACGCTATGAGTTACGGACTATAGGAACATATGGTGTGGTGCTTTCGAGATTCATAGTGGAAGTTGAGTTTTGCAGCTTACACCGCCATAGGTAGGTATGATTATGCGTTCAGTTTGTTTGCGACCGATACTCGTTATTTTGTTACAATGAGAAAACTCGGCTCGATGTGCATCTCCCTAGGTAAGATATTTGAGTGGATAGGGTGGCACGCCGCCACAAGGTGTGTTATCTGGATCGGGTTGCGCGCTGCAACAGTGTGACGTTGAGGATAGTTTCCGTGTGTTACTTTGTATGCCTTGTTTCCTGGTTTTTAGGAAAGTCTGTATTGGGAGTTGCTCGGCGAATAGCGCATCGACTGGGTTCTTTCAGGATTTAATGGTGTATATAACTCTCTTCACTGTGGGTGTGATGGATTGCTTGGGTTCAGACATCAATCTGTGCGTGGTTGTCAAGTTCAAGAATAGCGGCTCGAGGTGCTTCATGTGGAATGGTATTAGATGAGATCGCGCATTATAGGAGGCTATGTGGAGATTAGACCATTCGGGAAAGGTTCAGTTATTTTATTCCTATGATGTGAGACGAGGTATCATCCTTGTGTTGTAATGGTATTGATGAGCTTAAAGTACAGCTCTTTCGTTTGAGTCATTTTCATGACTTGGGTATGTTCAGACCGTCTCTTATTGGTATGGGTGTTATGTAAGTTGTGGATTAGGCCGTATTGATGTGTCATGTCACCAGGATGGTGTGTTTGGTCAGAAGAGACCTTGGAGTCATTAATGGATACAAACAGATTTGGTTACAGCTTGTCGGAAGGTTAATAGCGAGTTTCGGCTCGGAGATCTATTGAGGTATTAGTCAAAAGGGAAGAAATGTCTTCGTGAATGGTTGATCTGAGATTGGTTATGGACTACTCTGTGTTCATTATCATTGATAGATTGAAATGAGTAGTTTAAATCTTTATGAATTTTTATAGATTGAAATGAGTAGTTTCACAACAACACCATCTAATGAAGCTTCAAAAAGGGGAAGAAAAACAACACCTAAGCCTCGAAGGGTATGGACTATAGAAGAGGAACTCACTTTTGTAGATCATTAAAAGAATTATGTGCTAATGGTTGGAGAGGAGATAATGGAACTTTTAAGAACGTGCATTTAATGGAGTTGGAATGCTACATGCATGCTCGTCATCCTAATTCCGGATTGAAATCTCAACCACATATCGATTCTAAAATAAGAGCATAAAAGATGAGTTATTAAAGTATATCATTACTAAAGAGTCGAAGTGGCTTGGGATTCCAATATAGCGATGGAACTATCTTAGTTGACTATCCAAAAGCTTGGGATGACTTTATAAAGGTAAATTACATCCTTTTAAATCATTAGTCAAATATTGCTAGTTACTTATGCTTTTTATTGGTAAATATGATCTATGTATTTGGAACATTGCTAATTATTGTTGTATTTCTTTTTGTTTCATTAGATTGATCCACTTGCCAAGTCAATGAACTCGAAGAAATGGCCATTGTTTGCTGATTAGGAAGAAATATTTGGCAAGGATAGAGCAACATGTGAGTTTGCTGAGGGTCCGGAAGATGCTGTTGAAGAAATAGAAAGAACTGAAGCTCAGGAAACTCCTAATGACATGTCTTTGGGATTTCCTCTCGTTGTGGTTGATGAGGATGATGATGGGGATGCTCCAGCCACATGAGGAGATCAACCTGCTCAAAAGGAACCTAATATACCAACTGGAGCAACACAAAGTCCATTTACTGCTCAAGAGGAACCTAATATATCAACTGGAGCAGCACAAAGTTCATTCACTGGAACAACTCCGAGAGGTGAAACCCAACAAACTCAGAAACAAGGTAATAATTCTAAGGCATCATCTTCGAATGCTAATGAAAAAGGTAAATGCAAAAGAAGAAGAAGTACAATTGAGGATGAGAATGAGACTGTTCTTAAAGGTCTAGTGGATGTGATGAAATAATTTGCTGAAAGTCATGATAAAAGAATGGGTGCTTTAATTGACAAGTTAGGGGTGCGTGACTTGTCTGATATTCGTAGTACGATCTTCTCTATCCTTGGAGCCCCAGCATTTGAGTTATACAGCTCGGATCAGCGAGTCAAGGCAGCAATGGGAATTAGTCAAGATGTAAAATGAATGGAATTCTTTTTAAGCGTGGGTGAACTTGATCGTCAGACCATGGTGTGGATGATTATTAATGACAAGCTTTAAATATTTCGATGGTTTTTGTTTTGCTACTTTGTGATATCTGAATGTTGTATTTTGTTACCTCGCCAGTATCCACAAATGTAAATATATGTGGATGTTCTAGCCTTAAAGTATGTTATTTTTGTATAACAAATGCACATATAAATCTGCTATATCTTAACGTTAGTATTTTATGAAGTAGCAAATAGTAATTTGGTATCACTTTCAGTTGGTTTAATTGTTGTTGCCTGTGCTCAAATGTAAAATCTGATGTTGTGTTTGCTATGACTTAGAGTTGTTTTACTGCTATTGGAAAGAGAATGCTGCTGAAATAGAACATTGTGGTGTTTACTTTGGTGGACAGAGTGGTTCTCCTTTGAGACTGATTCCAGATCCATTTGCAAATATTGTTGACACAATCTATTACACCATCACTTGAGGAAGTTGTTTGGGCTTGGCAAGGTGTGCAATCTCATCATTAGAAAGTAGAATCACTAAAAAGGGAGCTTCTGATTTCCAGATGCTCACTCTGTCTCACATCCCTAGTAGGAATTTTAATAGACGAATCTTTTATTCGAATCTCACATCCCACAGATGAAGCCCTGCTGAGCCAGGTTAAAGGTGGATTTGAGAAAGGAAAGGATCTTGTGTTGTGTGTGATGTATGCGATGGGTGAAGAGCAAATTGCTGTTGTTAAGGACATTGGTATCAAGAACTAGTCGCGCATTCTGCAGCATAAATAATTTGCTTTAGCCAAGACATTTTATATCTTAATCGTTGTTGTACTTTGATGTCCGTTGATTATGAACTCGACTTATATCCTATTGGCACGACTTGAATAGTTGAACTTTATGGTTTGTCTGGTAAGACAAAGAACTGGATTTTATAGCAGAGGTGATCTATATGAATGTCACTTTTTACTGGTTTCATTCAAAAAAAAAATCTGCGCATAATATTTTATCAGATGAATATGTATGTCACTAATAATAGTTGTGAGTTTTTTTCAATGAAATGCACTTATTTAGCCTTCTTCTGTTCTGGTACTACGTTTAAACTTAAGGCTATATAGCACGCTTTGTTTAGAAGAAAATAATATACACTCTCGTTCTGTCTGTTTGGCTTTGGTAGTACTAATTGTCATTTTGGCGTGGTAGAAAATAATGTACACTCTAGTCATAATAAATTAAAACATGTGAAATGTTGTTGCAT
This sequence comes from Nicotiana benthamiana, assembly GCA_034376525.1. Classification (NCBI taxonomy): domain Eukaryota; kingdom Viridiplantae; phylum Streptophyta; class Magnoliopsida; order Solanales; family Solanaceae; genus Nicotiana; species Nicotiana benthamiana. The sequence goes on from CM067337.1 coordinate 130,453,355, forward strand.
AAATAAATGGAAAGAGAGAAAAAACAATGCAAAAGAAGGTCAGGGGTATAGTTGTAAACAAGCATTTTACATTAAATATTATAAAATGTATATCCATTTCTAATATAACAAACCAAACATTCAAAAAAATAATCTCTGCATAACTAATTCATGCATAACTAATTCATGCATAACTAATACCTGCATAACTAACCCCTGCATAACTAATACATGTATAACTAATACCTGCATAACTAATACGTTTATAACTAATACATGCATAACTCTAACCGACTACCAAACGCCCAATAAGTATAAGTGTATGAGGTAATATCGTATCGAATACAACTTATATATATACAATATATGCACTTACGCTATACTATGCACTAATTAGTATAAGTGTATGAGGTAATACCGCATCAAATACAACTTATATATATACAATATATGTACTTACGCTATACTATGCACTAAGTATAAGTGTAGAAGGTATTACCGTATCGAATACAACTTATATATATATATATATATATATATATATATATATATATATATATATATAATATGTAATTACGCTATATTATGCACTAAGTATTAGTGTGTGATGTATTACCGTATCGAATACAACTTATATATATACAATATATGTACTTACGTTATACTATGCAGTAAGTATAAGTGTATGAGGTAATACCGTATCAAATACAGCTATATATATACAATATATGTACTTACGCTATACTATGCACTAAGTATAAGTGTATGAGCTATTACCGTATCGAATACAGCTTATATATATATACAATATATGTACTTACGCTATACTATGCACTAAGTATAAATGTATGAGGTATTACCGTATCGAATACAACTTATATATATATACAATATATGTACTTACGCTATATTATACCGAGTATGGCGTGTGTGCGTGTGTGTGTGTGTGTGTGCGTGTATATATATATATATATATATATATATATATATATATATATATATATATATATATATATATATATTTAATTAAAAGTAATTGAATTTTTTAAATTGAATTAAAATTAATTGAATTAAATAAATATAAATTTAAAATTAAATTATAATAATTTTTTTGATATAGCGACCAATGTTGGTCACTATTCTGGATATACTGTCAGAATGTCTTTTGAATTTTTTTTTGAATTTAGCGACCAACTATGGTCGCTATTTTGGTCAAAATAGTCAAAACATATTTGGTACCAAAAATAGCGACCAAGGTTGGTCGCTTTTTAAAAAAGCGGAATTAAAAACGGGTTTCTCCTTCCCATTCTCGACTAAATTAGCGACCAACTTTGGTCCCTAAATAAAAGAGACCACCAAGATAGTTACCATGCCACTTTGGTCACTTTTTACCCAAAAAAACGACCAAAATTAATCGCTTTTTTCGATCGATTTTTTCCCAATTTCTAATAATGTAGTTTTATACTAAAAATTCTTGTTTAGGATAAAAGAACACATAAATGAGCCCTTGCCTCAAAATATATCACCTTTGTCAGATTATTGTCTTTTACTCAAAACTATAATGTAGATTAGCGTCAGAGTAATATATGTAAGTCTTTAATACTCTCGTATATCATTTTTGTGATTTTTTTAAGTATGTCTCAAAGAGAATAATATTTATTTTATATTCGAATTCTAATTTAATTTTAAATGTTACCTTTAATAATATACGCGAGATTATATTGAACATGTTATTGTTGTAGCTTTAATAACACATTGTTACGTCATAATGTTTTCTTAAAATTTTACCTTTAATAATGTATTTTTACTCAGAGAAGGTCATGACATATTTAAAACAACAAGTATTAAAGGCACTTTTGATATATGGCAAAAATATCTCTTTTCTTTTGAATTTTGGATATGCATGGTGTTGAGGGAATTAATTTCAGAACTTACGTTGTGAATATTTGGAAGCAGGTCCACAATTTTTTTTAGTGAAAACATAATTTTTGCTGTATTTTATATATTGTTCTAATATTAAAACTATTCCCCCGTTTCAATTTAGATGAGATTGTTTGACTCGACACAGAATTTAAGAAAAAGAAGAAGATTTTTAATACTTGTGGTCTTAAAAGTTTAAGTGGTAAAAGTTTTTGGGGCCATGACATTGGTGTGGTTATAAAAACTTCTCATTAAGGGTAAAATGGGTCAAATGAAGAGTTTAAAGTTGATTTATTTTCAAATTTAAAAATGTGTCATTTATTTTGGAACAAACTAAAAAGAAAGTACCTCATCTAATTTGAAACGGAGAAAGTATACAATTAATCGAAAAAACATAATAATGATACTCATAATAGAATAGGATTAGGAATGACTATATTTAGGAGAAGGTGGGCGTGGCCTCTGTGGATGACAAGATGCGGAAAGCGAGTCTCAGATAGTTTGGGCACGTGCGGAGAAGAAGCCTGGATGCTCCGGTGAGGAGGTGTGAGCTGCTGGATTTAGTAGGTACGAGAAGAGGTAGAGGACGACCTAAGAAGTATTGGGGAGAGGTGATCAAGTAGGACATGACACTATTACAGATTTCCGAGGATATGACCCTTGATAGAAAGGTCTGGAGGTCGAGTATTAGGGTTGCAGGATAGAGTGGTAGTCGAGCTTCTCCTTCTCCACTCCGGGGGTGAAGCGAGTTTGAGTAGAATGGTCCTAGATGGCTTGTGGTTAATGTAGAGTTCACACTAATCTTACCGTTTTTCATAGCTCTGGACCTTAGTTGCGGGTTATTATTATTGTATGTCATCTAGTTTATGATTTTTAGAATGCTGTCATTATTTCTATGATTATGTTGACGTTACTGATGAATTGTTTTTTCTTGTTTTCTTGTTTTATTTCCATCTTCCTAAACCGATGGTCTATCGGAAATAGCTTCTCTACTCATATCGAAGTAGGGATAAGGCCTGCGTACCTACTACCTTCCTCAAACCCCATTTAATGGGACTTTATTGAATCTTCATCGTCATTATTATTGTTGTTGTTGTTGTACGAAGAAAAAAAATGTGAAAAGAATCGAGGAAAACACTCCACACACATATATATACTCAACCACCTAAACTAAATTAGCCAAGAACATATATAAATTATTTATATTTGGTAACGAAAAAATATATATAATTTATATTATAAATATATAAATTTTATATACTTTTTGGCTATTATTATTTTTACGATAACTATACAGTATCATTTTTCCTTAAATTTCTTCAAGATACATTGTCAGCCCACATTTGAGTTGGACTCTCAAAAAGCCTTGGGCTTGACAATAAGTAAAGACGATACAAGCCCACTGTTCCAAGTCCAATAAAACTTGGCCCTATTTGTGCACACGTGTCCTTCAGCAGTCATCTTCTTCTGCTTACTGTAACTACTAGTAACAAGTTTATGATCTCACTTTAAAATATACAGTAAAAAGAGAGCTCAAATTATCAAGAATCTGCACTTTCAGTTATGGTAACCATGAAAAACTACTAACTCATAACTAAGGTAAGTTTGATTTTTCTTCTTTTCTTGTTCTAATATTTGTTTTACACTAAAATGTTAAACTTAAGTTGAAGTGTTGCATGTTGATTTAAGATGAAATATTTTGGTGAAATTCAAATTGAAACTATGGTTTTCTTGACGATGCATAGAAGTTGTTGTTCGGTTTGTATTGTTTATCAATCTTTATAGTTCAATGGCTCTCTCATTGCAGTATAGATAGCCAAATATGGTAGTTTTATTGATATACTCTTACTGTTTTTCCTTTTCCTCTTGGAGTAGAGGAAGGAAAAGCTGAATAATAAATTTAATTTTCCTTGTTTGGTTTGGAAAAATTATTATGTTAAAGCATAATAAGAATAAGAAAAACCTTTGACTTCCAGGACTTTTGTTAAGGGGATTCAAAATATAAAGAAGTAAATACACGGGAAAGTCAAAGGGATTCAACAATCTAATATATATATATATATATATATACACACACATACAAGAAATAATTCTCACCTTATATATACGGTATAACTTTCCAACGAAGAATTCGGATGAACCCCTTCCGCCACCCTAACTCCGCCCATGCCGGTATATCAAAAGAGAGTTAAAAAAGTTAAGAGGATTCAACATCTACTATATATACATTTTTACCTAGTATATAAAGTGTAATTTTCTGGCCAAGGGTACTCGGATGATCCTACTTCCGCCACCCTAGCTCCGCCCATGCGTATACCAAAGGAGAGTTAATGAAAGTCCTCTAAAATGGTCACTAAGTGTCAAAACAAGGAGAAATAATAGCAATAATAGCAACAACAAAGCAAGTGAAGAATGAGAACGAATCACCTAAAACGAGCTAGAAGGTTACAGTATATTTGTAAATGGAGCTTCAATGGTTGTTTAAGTTATATAACATCTACCTCGAATCTCTAATAGTATAGTTCATGTGTAGCTATTATTTCCCATTGGTGAAACTGAGATTTCATTCTTATGCTAACCTTTTTCATTCCATGTCTTCATCTTTTTCCCTTTTCTTCCTTTTTTCGTCTTTCCATCTTTGACATCTGAGTTGAATTTTATGGCTTGATTTTAGTGCATAGTTGCGAGTAGACAATAAAATATCCGATGGTTATCACTAGAGGTCATCGTCATTGATGCATTTGGGACAATGGAATAATCATTTAACAAAAGCTAAATGGATAATCATTTAACAAAAGCTAATTTTGTTAAATGGAATAATCATTTAACAAAATTCCTAGATAAATGAGGTAACACGGATGAAATCATTTATCTACTGCAGAGTTTAAGAATTTGGAAGATTAAATAAATGGTTATCGCAAGAGCCAATTTGTCGTATGGATAATAAGGAAATTTCTTTTCTACGTCAGTTTAATCTAAGATCACTGGTTACTAATTAATTCACAATGCTATTAAGGAAATATAACCAGATCAGTTTCTGTTTTTTGTTCTTTTTGAGACATGCACGATGCATATATATCAGGTTGTTTAATGTAGGAGCAGCAACTTCAGTCTTGGTTACACTTCTTTCGGCATGTGTTTCCTTGTTTTCATCTAGAAGTTAATCATACTAATAATTTAAAGAAGTCAATTTACCAGTTCACATCTGCAGGCTTTTCCCTGAGGTGTTTACAATCGTTTTCGTCTTAACTTGCTCCAGCACGAAAAAACTTAGAAATGGCAAAAGATAAAGTTTCAAGCTCCGGCACTGAAATTCCCCGGTCAAATAAAAAGTTGACCGAGAAAAAGCAGGTGTCGCACAGCAAGCTGATTTTTGACGAGATATTTGTTCGTATTCCTGGATCTCCATCTAAGTTTATATTAGGCCCGTGTTTTAAGACTATGCTTCCTCCGGAGCTCTCTCCTCGTTACCCCTTGGCTGAAGGAGAAAAACTACTTCTACACTGCAGGCAACCTGATTCGTTCGAAGGTAAGACTCTGAGGTCGTGGCCTCATGTAAGTAGAACGTGGATCGATTGGGTAGATAGAGTTGAGAAGGCAAAATGGGAGGTGTGGAAATCAGCTGATATATATGATGCTATTCAGTTGTCGAAAATTGATATACCGATGGATAAAAATCTTATTTACGCTGCCTTGTGCTATTGGTCAGTCTCGACAAATTCTTTCCAGTTCAGATTTGGTATGATGGGGCCAACAATACTAGATATTGTTGCCTTGACAGGACTTAGGCCGCATGGCGAAGAAGTAAGTGTCCCTCTCGCGATGGCTGAATCGACTTGTCATTTTCCCGAGTATGGCAAAATTAAAGAATGCTTAACTTACTGCAAATTTCTCGATGTGTCAATGGGAGCAATATCTGTGACAGAGGAAGAACATATATCGTTTCTGGTTATGTGGCTTTGTAGATATCTGTTATGTAATTCTTCGATTACCATGATCGAGCAATGTATGAAACTGGCTTTTGCTCTTGCTACGGGTAAAAAGCTTGCTTTGGCACCTTTTGTGTTGTCTAATTTATATCATGGCTGTCATGACATCATTACGGGTAAGTTTGACGATGCAAGAGGTCCTTTATGGATCTTGCAGTTATGGCTACAGTCTTACTTTCCCGAACATCAACCTTCGACTTCAGATAATGGTGATGCTCCGACCTATGGGTTTCCCTTGGCTGAAGGTGTGTTGAGGCCTAAAACATTTAACCATTACTTTCTTTTCTTTCATAAATGCTCATATAGAACAGCCAGCCAATTCATGCCATTTTCTTCTCGGAAGTTTGGACCTGAGTGGTTTAAACGGTCACTTGATCCTTGCTTCCAAAAACTTAACAGGACAGAGTTAAAAGAGATTTGGTCTAGTTATCTTATTGCTCGAGACATCCCGTACAGTATGGTTCTAGAAGAATCTTCAAAGTGGAAAAGTGGGGTAGAACATTATTCTCCGAATCAGTTTGCTCGACAGTTTGGCATGAAACAGGCTGTTCCCCTCCACCGATCAGCCAATGATTTTTCAATCAGAAGAGAGGAAGATAACATCGAAGAAACTGAATCAAGGTTTTTGCAACTAAAAAGGAAATTCTCATTTGTTCCATTTAATATTAATCCAAGTTCTGGAACGTTCTTCGATTCCTGGTGGTCCACTTATATTAAGAATCGGGACAAGACTGCTATCGATGTCCTCAGGAAGATCTCACCGTGTGATATGCCTCTCAGTCCATCTGACAGGCAAGAAGTTGCTGCTCCGAAGTCCATTGGTATTCAAGGCGATTCTCAGTCTGCAGGAAAATTTGGCCAGAATATGAAGAGAAACTATAAAGGTACGATACACTTCTTGATGGAACGAATCATAATTTTCCTAGTTGGCTCGTATCCCTAGGAATAGAGGAATTATCGGCATTTAATTCGCCATTAAATATATGTAACCATTATGATCTGGCTTGCAATACAGTGGTTTTCAATACAATGGCTTGCACATATACCATTATATTAGATTTTTGGATAGTTTTCAATATTCTCCTAGAATGAGCCTTGCCGTAACTGGTAAAGTTGTTGCCATGTGACCAGGAGGTCACAGGGTTCAAGCCATGGAAATAGCCTCTTGCATAAATGCGGGTTAAGGCCGCGTACATAGACCCTTATGGTCCGTCCCTACCCTGGACTTAGTGCACCAGGCTGCTCTTTTCAATGTTCTGCAACTTGTCTTTTTCTACCTTTGGTTTTCATTTTCTGCATTTTGATATCTAGTACTGCCTCCTTATAACCTTTCAGGGGATAATATTCCATCACAATCCTTTGTACAACAAGACGAGTACAGACAACAAAGGAACTCGTATGAGGCGGCTGAAAAGATATCTACAAGAGGAATATCATGCAAGGTAAAAGTTCCCATGCATCCCCTAAACAGGCCTCTGGGATTGTAAGGGGATTGCTTGGCCTGATTCCTTCACTTCGCTGTTGCTTTACCCGTTTCAGAAGATGAAGACTTCCGCAATGAAAAGGCTGCTGCCGGGGACAACTTCTACAAGTTGTACTCCAGTAGATGAAGATAGGAGTAAGGCTGACGTGCAAGTTTCTAGTGATGCTACATCGATCTCCACCTCGCCCTCCACTTCGGAAAATGTACGTAAATTCTCTTATTACTTGTGTCATTATGTTTGATTTACTCCATCTAAGTTTGATAGATTTTTCTTTTTAGGAAGGTGAAAAATGCACGGTTTCCCCATTATTAGCTAAGATGACCAGAAGCAAGACATATGATACTAGTGAACCGCCTTACTGTCCTTCGGAATTTGATAATCTAGAAGACTTCTTTGCTCGAGTCAGTGAGCAAATTAAACGAGCTCGATCTATCAGTTTTTCGACTGGCCAATCTTCTTCCGTATATGACAATATATCTGCCTCAGAAAGGTCTACAGCGTCAGTAGAAATGCTCGCCACAGCGAAAAATGACATTGACAGATTACTCCACATGCCCTCTCAAGACTTACTTCTACCCGAAAACTGTTCAACATTAAGGCAAGCACTGTCAATATATGCTTTGTCACCAGATTTATCGGCTGAGAGAGTGCTTGCCTTGGAGAAACTCAAAGAGAACCTTCCGCATCTTTCCTCAACCTTGTGTAGAGCTAAGAAGGACAAAGAGGAGTATTATAAGAAGGCTGCCAAGAAAGTGGTCATCATCGATGAGCTCACAAAAAGTCAGGAACTATACACCAACCTCAAAGATTACGACGACAAGCTTGAACGTACAATGGATTCCATCAGATACCAAATGAGTAAGTTGAAGGCAAGATTGAAGGATGCAAAGACAAAAAGAAAAGCAATCCAGGAGCAAAAATTGAGTTTGGCAAAGAAGTGTTTTGAAAAGTCTACTACTCTTGATGAAATGGAAGCTGATTATTCTGTTTTGGAGGAGATGAAGGAGTTAGCTGATTCCGATATTGCCCGAGTGGAAGAAAGCTTGACAGATTTCAAGAGCAAGATAACCGGATCGCCTGTGTAAATCGCCCTTCATATGAATTTGCCAGCTAGGAATCCAGAGTATAAGAGCATGTAAATATCTTTTTTGCGACGTACTCTCTCTTTTGAATGGCCATCCCTAAGTATAGCCAAGTTGGTCAAACTTGTAAAGTGAAACGAGTAGTGTCGATCCATGACGATGTACTGGAGTTTTTGCAGAGTTGACAAAGCCATCAAGAAGATATGGAGAATGATCCGAGCTACTATCTTTTCGTGTATATGGAATGAAAGGAACCGTAGATGTTTTGATGGAATCTCAACTCCAACTAATGGTGTATTTTGGCCCGGGCCTCACGGGCCAGGCTTCGCGGTCCCGGGCTTCGTGGGTCGGGCCTAGCGGTTTCGGGCCTGGCGGTCATGGCGGGTGAGACCAGCTCGTGACGGGCCTAAGCCCACAGTGGTCCTGGGCTTAGCGTGCCGGGCCTGGCGGTTTTTTATAAGGCAATATCTTGTATTGTAGTTATTAGTATAGTAAAGAATATATTTTAGTATAGTATATATAATATATATTTCATTGTATATTGTGTTGTAGTAATTAGTATATATTGTATATTATAGATATATTGTGTTGTAGTAATTAGTATATATTGTATATTATGTATATATTATTACCCAAAATTGCATATCTTTCTTAGTCTTCCTTCCCCCAATGGAATGAGCATAACAAGGTACTAATACCACCATTAAAAGGAAAAAAAAACTAAAAGAAGATGTGCCAATGGTGGTACTAGTAATTAGTATATTGTGTTGTAGTAATTAGTATATATTGTATATTTTGTGTGTGTGTATATATATATATATATATTATATATTCCCTTATATATTTTCTTGTAGTATATATTATATGTTATGTATATATATATTCCCTTATATATTTTCATGTAGTATATATATTGTATATTATGTATATATATTGTAGCTTATAAATAATTCGAAGTAAAGACAAAGAAATATTGAGAAAAAAGATATTCAAGGATATGTCTTATAATTTTTATTACCCAAAATGGCATATCTTTCTTAGTCTTCCTTCCCCCAATGTAATGAGCACAACAAGGTACTAATACCACCATTAAAAGGAAAAAAAAAAATTAAAAGAAGATGTGCCAATGTACAAGTTACATCATAATCTACATTGTATCTCTAACAAATCTCATAAATCCATCAAGGTTGGGAGGAGGTTGTGTTGGTGGTGGTGGAAAAGAAGCTTGTTCATCACCACTTTCGGGCAAAGCCAAACCTCCGAAAGTTCCGCTATCATTTCTTCATAAGCTTCATCTATCACCGGTTGTGATTCTGCAATTCTAAAGTTTCTTCTTTCCGCGCAGATCCAATCTCTAAAAGTATCGATTTTTCCAAGCTATCCCTCATCGCCGCTCTATGATCACCTATTTGTAGTCTTTCTTGACTGAAAGTGCTCTCCGATGCAACAGTCGAAGCTTGAATTGATAAAACATCCCGAGCCATCCTTGCAAGAACCGGAAAATATTTTTCCCTTGACTTCCACCATTTCAAAATATCAAAAGAGCCGTCTGGATTCTCCTTTTCAAGTCCCTAAGACAAGTAAACTTGAAGCTCGTTTAGATGTGAAGTTTCATCATAATTATCACCTTGAGAACCCCGGAACTCCGTCCAAGATTTAAGAGTTGTTAAGCCCGCAGCTCTTTTAGACGATTGTGAGCTAGACGAAGTAGGGGTTGGAATATTTGGCCTAGCATGCTCTAAGGCAACTTTATAAGCATTATAAACTGTTTATCGGATTACCGAACAACTTCTTGGAAATTGAAAATCGTTGAACACTTGAAAACTTCAATTCAACAACTTCACAAATTTTTACGAATTTTCAACAATAAATTAAACAATTGTAGTAGAAAGATTGAAAGAGAGATTGAGAGAGATTGAGAGATATTGGTGAATAAAAAATGAAAGAATGAGGGGGTATTTATAGTTGAGATATGGAAAAAAATATAATTATATAAAGTTTATGGTTAAATTAAAGTTTGGGGGCCAAATGGCTATTTTACAAAGTTTCAAACGGCTATTTTTGAATTAGAGCCATTATTGATTTTTTTTCATTTTTTTAAAAGAGCCGTTGGGCCCGTCAGGCCTAGGCCCGGCTGGCGGTCCCGTGCCTGGCAGTCCCGGGCTCACGGTTTTTAAGTTTTGGACCGGCCCGTCGCGGGCCTATAGGACCGCCAGGCCCGGGACCGCAAGGACGGGCCCACCAGGCCCGTGAGGCCCGTCAGGACTGCGGGCCCGGTCCGATCCCGATTCAGGCCCGGGCCACAGTACACCTTTAACTCCAACTCATACTTTGAAGGCATTTTGCTTAGGTGACCTTTACAGTTGGAGTTTTCTTAAACTTGTATTTAGTCCAGTTTATTTGTTGGATTTTGTTATCCCCCTGAACTTAAAGTGATCATTTGTCATTGAGCTGATATTATCATCTCTTTTGTACTCCATTTTGCATGTACTTATAGCCATTTAATGATAATTTACTTACCAGGAGGTCACGGGTTCGAGCCATGGAAGCAGTCTTCTGCAAAAATGCAAGGCAAGACTGCATATATAGACTTTTGTGGTCTGATCCTTCTCTGAATTCCACGCATAACGGGAGCTTAGTGCACCAGATTTCATCAACAACAAAAAGTGTAAATACACTTCTCGGACATCACTAGTTTGGGTTAAAACTACTGCTTCTATCGAACCCATATCTTAAAGCCTACATTTCTCCCTGCTCGATATGGTTTCTGGTGGCATAGGTTAACAAACATGGATGATTGCGTATAATGTAGGGGATTTGTTGGTTTAGTTGAATTCATTACTTTCTCAAACAACGTGTATATGTGTTTGATCACGGTTTGAGACGGAGCTAGAATTTCAATCCTATGGGCTCTAAATTTTGGAACGATAACTTCAAGTATATTAATAATTGGGTTTAAACTTAATATTTATACATACTTAATGATTTTTTAGCACAAATACAATATTTGACCAAAAACTATTGGATTTGTCTCAACCTGTAGCCAAGCTACTAGCTTCTCCCCTATCATGCTCATTAAACTCACTGACTTTAGAATTCCCCTCTTGTTAATAAAAAAAAATATATTATATACGAGGAACTTACTATTATAAGCATATAAAAAATAAGAGCTAGAGCGAATCAAAATCCTAAATACCGTCATACAGTTTTATGATATACTATATGATGATATTATGTTATGTATTACTAAAAAGGTGATAAAATAAAATTAAATAATCTACATAATCAAGGTTGAATTGTTTTTCCCTTTATCACATTGATTGATATGAATTGAGGTAAACGAAGGAGTGATATTAATTTGTTTGAGATTGAGGCGTAATTATTATTGTTGTTGTTATTTATTGTGTTGATGCGAAATTGAGCAACTTGTTGGCGTGCATCAATATCGCACATTTCTCTATGCAAGTACTTTATTGTTATGGTTGCTGTAAAAAAAATTAACTTCTCATTTATAATTCTATAAAAGAGATTGACTTATTAAAATAAATCTCCTTTAATCGCAAATAGCAAATGCCACTTAGAAATTGCATATAGAACTGCTACTTAAATATTTTACAATTTTTTTTGCAAAAGTTTTATTATATTGTATGGTGTGATCTATGAAAAAGAGTATGTTTTTTTTGTAGGTATTGAATCAAACACCATCTTCATCACTTGAAAAAGAAAGCTGGGATGAAGTAATTCAAATGGTTGAACAGCTTTATAATCAAGCTACAACAGGTAAAAAAAAAATTCTTTTACATTTATATGCTTATATTTGGTTTTGCTGAATTGGGCTTCATTCCATAATTATGTTTATATGCAATTTATGTTATTTAAAATACTGCAATGTATGGGTCCATTTCATTCTTTCTTTCTTTTTTCTTTTTTTATATGGAGTTTGCTACTCAAAGTTCCAATTTTATTACTTTTATATTCCATCTTTATAATTATATTTGGTTTGATAAAATGAGGCTTCTTCAAAATTTATGTTTATATGCAAGTTATGTTTTCTTTATAAATAAATAATGCAATTTATGCTTAAATATTATAAATGTAAGACTAAGGTTGCTATTGGATGTGTGCTTTCCTCTTTGAGCATTTTTACTCTCTTGTAATGTTGTGATGAGCTTTCTTTTACCTAATAATGCTTTTTTTTAAAGTATCAGATGATATTATTCTGCTTCTGATGTGTGGATTAGGCGTATATTAAAAGTCGCAAACAAATACTTGTTATTTAAGTAGAAAAGAGTAAAGGAGCAGACATATTATCCATCAATTTTCGAACGTACCGTGTGCCAGTGACCCTCGAAAATTTTTGGATTAGCCAAAAAAAAAGATAAGTGATGCACCAACATTATACTCCAACCATAACTACTAATCATGCACTACTAGCACTAGAATTTACTTCACAGCCAATCCAACAAGAGCAGCGACGTCGTTTTCTAAAGCCTTTAGTAACTACCAGGAAGCAATTGGTTTTGTGAGCTTGAAGTAATTAATTAAAGTGTAGAACTAGAAAAAAGAACAACAAAACAAAAGAGAGGAAAATAGGATAAGTCTTTGTTTTACAATACCAGGCATGGACAATATTTATTTCTACATTAGAGAATCTATTTCAGCCATTGTAAATTCGATATTGAGTTATATATGTTCGACAGTGAAGCATTATATGTAGGAGTATATAAAGAAAATCGATAAATTATATCAAAATTCGAGTCAAACCGAGAAAACAATCCGAGTATGGTTTGGTTTGATTTGGTTTGATGTTGGAAACAAAATCCGACCATAATTGGTTTGGTTTGGTTTTAACTAAAGAAAGTCAAACCGAAACCAAACCAACCCGATATTACATATATAAATTTTTTAGATATTCTTAAATATATTTATTGTGATGTAATTTATAAATATTTTTTAATTTTTTTTATAATTTTATCTTTTAAGATATTATTTCAAGGTTGGATATATCCATTAACATTAGTAAATTAAATAGGTCCCTAATAGTGTCACGATTCGGATTTTTCACCATCGGGAGTCGTGATGGCGCCTACCGCCGGAGCTAGGCAAGCAAACTTAAACATGCATTTACAGCTTTTGATCAACAAGATAATAATAAAAACAGTAAATTAAAGTGGAAGTCTCAATCTAATATTAACTGAAAGAAATACAGAAAAGTTAACATCATCCTCTAGCCAAGATTTAGTGTCACAATGCTCAAGGACTACTATGAACTACTACAAACAGTAGTCGGAAAGAAAATACATAAGAAGTCTGTTTCGATGCAATGAAAACAAACATAAATGAAATAGAAGAGACTCAGAGCCCACGGACGTCAGCAAACTACCTAGGAGTCTCTTGACTGAAGGCACGCTCCCTCTGCTGTTGTGGTCCGTAAGCTGCTCCTAGATCTATGCACAAAAGTCACAGAAATGTAGCATCAGCACAACCGACCCCATGTGCTGGTAAGTACCTGGCCTAACCCCGGCGAGGTAGTGACGAGGCTAGACAGGACCTACCTCAAATAAACCTGTGCAGATATGTATACAAGGGCAAGAATATATCGAAATTAAACAGCTAAGAGGGAGGGAACATGCTATGGGGTGTAACAATTCAGATATAGGATTAACAAATAATAAGAGGGAACTAAATAATAATATCAACTAAGGAGGACAAGTAAATCAATAACTGCACGTCACCAACCATCGTGCTTACTCTCGTTCTCACCAAAATAGTCAAATAAAGTACACGGTATTTACCTTGTGCATTTCCTCACATACTCTCAAATCATGGCACGGAATGAACCTTCGTGCATAAATATTGAAAACATGATACGGAATAACCCTTCGTGCATATTCACTCTTACTCACCAAATCAACAGTCACAACCAATCAGGGTGAGGGAAATACACAAAGAGTGTGTAGGCATCACGACAAGGGAGAATACAATAATATTAGTCTACCTGTCTCGGCAGGGGAGAAGATCACAGTATGTTCACAAAAGCCTTAGTTCTACACAAATCCCCTAAATTCTACCTTGATTTTTATGTTTTAGAACTAGGAAATTGATAATTAGATGAAGGAATAATGAAGAGATGAAGTTAAGATCACTTACCCAAAGAGATATGGAGAATAGGAAGCTTGAATTTCGTCAATGGAGGATTTTAGGAAGGAGCTCGCGTGAAAAGTGGTGAAAATTCCCGTGCACTGTTCTGATTTTAAACTTAAACATTCGCTGGGCAAAAATGCCCTTCGCGATCGCGGAAAAGGGGACGCATTCGCGAAGGGTTGGCATCTCAGACCATCGCGATCGCGATTGGGTGTATGCAGTCGAAAAGAAGGAAAAATAGGGGGCCTAAGCTGGCTTATACGCGATCGCGAGAAGGGACACGCGAAAGCAATGAAAAGGGGCAGGTGAAGCAATGCAAATGCAAAAGAGGACCTAGAAGACCTACGCGAACGCGACCTGGAGGACGGGATCGCGAATGGTAAGGTTGGTCTGCAATAGCTTTTGAATTTCTGGTGTGTTTCTAAGTGTAAAAACATCCCGATCCACCCCCGAAATCACTCCCGAGCCCTCGAGGCTCCCAACCAAACACACATACTAACTCATTAACATCCTACGAACTTAGTCGAGCGCTCAAATCGCCAAAACAACATCAGATTCAAAGAATTAACCCTCAAATTCCTCATTTCTCATTTCAACTTCAAAAACTTCTAACTTTATATTTTTAGGTCCGAAATACGTCAAACGACATCCGATTTAGACTAAATCTTACAGGAAGCGCTTAAACCACATATATGACTTGTACCGGATGTTGGACCCAAATACGAGACCGATACCATTACTTTTTTATCAAATTTTATTTTCGTTTTCCTTAAACATTTTCAGAAAACAATTTCACGAAAAAACAATTTTTTCTCGGGCCTGGGACCTCAGGTTTCGATTCCGGGAATACGCCCGAGTCCCACGTTTTTCTACGGACCCTCCGAGACCATCACATCACGGGTCCAGGTCCGTTTACACAAAATATGTTAGATAATACGCTTAACGCTAGAGGGGGTGAATAGCATTATAATAAAAATTAGCGTAAACTTGCGGAATTTGAAAATTGCAGGAAATGAATAAGTGCGATAAGTAAATAAATTAGAACAAATGCACCGATGTATCCTGGTTCACCACAACCCGTGGCTAGTCCAGTCCCCGAGAGACTCTCTCGAGATTTCCACTAACTTGTTAAGCTTACGGGTGTTCAACAAACCGTTACAACTTGAGGACACAAGCCTCAACAACCTTTGCTCGGAGATACAACATTCCAAGACTGCAACCAAGGAAACACAAGTACTTTCTTACAACACAAGGGACTAACACTTCCCTTCAAGTGTACAAAAACACTTAGCACTCAAACAAGACACTCCTTTAAGAGTAGATATGAGTAAAAAGAATACTCTCAAGATTGCAACAACTTTTGACAAGAATTTGGCTCTCAAAAGCTTTATGTAATGAATATAAAATGATAAGCAATAAAGTATGCAAGCTTTAGCAATTGTATGATCAGTTGTTGTGTGTTGTTGTACTTAAAAGACTGAATTGAAGCTGTATTTATAGTTGAAAAACCTTGTATTACCGTTGCCTAATTGCCAATTAAGAATTGCTGATTTTACTCAGTGACAATCGATTGTCAAATTACCACAATCGATTGTTTGCCAGTTCTTCCAAAAATCAATCCCAGATTTTACACTTAACAATCGATTATCTAAGATCAATAATCGATTACTGGCAACGTTCAAAAAATCATTTCCAGATTTTACGTAAAACAATCGATTGTCAGAAATCTACAATCGATTACTCAGCAACGTTCAAAAAATCATTTCCGGATTTTACTTAAAACAATCGATTATAGGAAATCAATAATCGATTACTCAGCAACGTTCAAAAAATCCTTTCCAGATTTTAATTAAAACAATCGATTATAAGAAATCAATAATCGATTACCTGACGGTATTTGAAAACATTTTGTCAACGGTCATTTATACAATCGATTATATTAAGTTGACAATCGATTATATATCAGTCTTGAAAAATTAATTTAGACACTGCCTCTTGACAATCGATTGTTATAGGTTCACAATCGATTATATAATAACTTTGAAAAAGTCTGGAAGACACTGCCTCGACAGAATCGATTGTCATAAGTTCACAATCAATTATTTTGTGACTTTGAAAAATCTGATGGACACTGTCTCTTCACAATCGATTGTCATTAGCTTCACAATCGATTATTTTGAGCTTTGAAAAACTTTGATGGACACTGTCTCAGCACAATCGATTGTCATAAGGTTCACAATTGATTGTCATGCAGATTTGAAAAATCTGATGCTCACTGTCTTAACACAATCGATTGTCATAAGTTCACAATCGATTGTCAAGCAGCTGACTTAAACATAATCGATTATCATAAGTACATAGTCGATTATCTTAGTCCAGATTTTAGAGGCATGTTTAAAAATCATTTTGACTAAAGTAAATATGCATTATTTAAAATCATTTTGCTCTAAAGTAAATATGCATGATTTGTTAAAAATATTTTTACGAGAGAAGCCAAGTCTTGAGTTTAAGTTGTCGGATCAAGATCACAATTAAATACCGACTCATGTAAAACTTAATCTCGATCTTTGTCTTGTGCTTGAATCTCGTTATATATCAATTTTGCACTTGTGCTTGGATCTCGTCATATGTCAATTTGCGCATAGTTTGTCATTCATCAAAATCTACAAATATGAACACACATTTAGTATAATGCCTTGAGAACGTGTTTCCAACAATTTCGCCCTTTTTGATAATGGCAAACTTTAAGCGGGATATGCATATTAGGCAATTCATAATGACGATTCAAGACAAGTAAAGATATGCAACAAGTATATAGATATGCAATTTATTCCCCCTCAGTATATGAATTCCGCCTCAATTTATCCCAATAAGTATTGAGAGTGCATACAGTGCATACAGTGCATACCCGTTATCTTCCCTCTTTTGCCATTAGCAAAAAAATATAGAATAATTAAAAAAACTTGTTTATTTATGAAATCTGCAATAATAACGCAAATAATGTCAAGACAATCGATTACTGATACTGGATAATCGATTATATAAAAGAGAAATCGATTGTTCTGTGCGTCAAGCTTTATAATTCCCGCTGCCTTTAGGGCGATACCTGCAAAAATACGTTAGACGTCTCCGACGCTCAAGTTAGAAAACATGTGAAAGGGAAAATGCAATGCATGACTTAGATCAACGTGGAGTCAAGGATCCCGAGTTGTTGTTTCATCCAAAGGATTTGAGCGCAACAACTCCCCGCGGCTACATATTCAGCCTCGGTTGTGGACAATGCAACACTTACTTGTTTCTTGCTAAACCAAGAAACGAGAGAGCTACCGAGCAAATGGCAAGTGCCACTAGTGCTCTTGCGGTCCAATTTGCATCCAGCAAAATCGGAATCGGAATAGCCAACAAGTTGGCATGAAGAACCTTTGGGGTACCATAGACCCACGTTTACAGTACCAACAAGATACTTCAATATCCGTTTCACCGCAGTTAGGTGAGACTCCTTCGGACACGATTGATAACGCACGCATAAGCACACGCTAAACATGATGTCCGGACGACTAGCAGTAAGATAAAGGAGAGAGCCAATCATACCTCGATACTTTTTGATGTCAACTTCCTTACCTTTCTCATCTTTGTCTAGATGATCGGATGTGCTCATGGGGGTTGCCATTGCTTTTGCATTGGTCATTTCAAATCGTTTCAACAATTCTTTGCAATATTTCGCTTGGCAAATGAACGTACCTTCTTTCATTTGCTTTACTTGTAATCCCAAAAAGAATGTTAACTCACCCATCATAGACATCTCAAATTCGCTTGTCATTAAATCGGAAAATTCCTTGCACAAAACATTGTTAGTAGCACCAAATATAATATCATCCACATAGATTTGAACTAATAAAATATCATTGTTTTTATGCTTAACAAAAAGAGTGGTGTCAACTTTCCCCCTAATGAAATCATTTTCCAATAGAAATTTACTCAATCTTTCATACCAAGCTCGGGGAGCTTGTTTTAAACCATAAAGAGCCTTTTTGAGTTTGAAAACATGATCGGGAGATTTAAAATCTTCAAAACCAGGGGGTTGTTCAACATAAACTTCTTCTTGAATAACACCATTTAGAAAAGCACTTTTTTCATCCATTTGATATAAATTGAAATTCATAGAAGAGGCAAAAGCAAGCAATAAACGAATAGCTTCTAATCTAGCTACGGGAGCATATGCTTCTTCATAGTCAATACCCTCTTCTTGATTATAGCCTTTTGCTACAAGCCTAGCTTTGTTTCTAGTGATTACACCATTTTCATCTAGTTTGTTTCGAAAACCCCATTTCGTACCAATTATGGTATGATTTTCGGGTCTTGGCACCAAATCCCAAACGTCATTCTGTTTGAATTGGTTAAGCTCCTCTTGCATTGCCAAGGTCCAAAATTCATCCCCAATTGCTTCGGAGATGGTTGTTGGTTCAATTAAAGAAACAAAAGCAGTATGTCCTAAGGTGTTCTTAAGGGAGTTTCGGGTACTTACCTTTTCTCCGACGTCGCCAATTACCTGTTCGAGAGGGTGATCTTTGATTGTCCTCCACTCGTTAGGCATTTTCGTTTCTTTCTCCAATTGTGGCGTTTCCTCCGTTGATTGTTCCAAGATTTCATCTTGAACTTCCTTAGGAGTTTCCTCTTGTACTTTGTCTTTTAAACTATTTAGAATACCTGCAAGATCAGAACAAGAATCCTTTCTCGCCAAGCGAGCATTATTTTCGAAAAACACAATATGAGGGGATTCCTTCACAGTTTGGGTTCTATTATTAAATACCCTATATGCTTTGCTACGTGAAGAATACCCAATAAAAATTCCCTCATCGGATTTGGCATCAAATTTTCCCAATTGATCTTTTCCATTGCTATGAATAAAACATTTACAACCGAATACTCTTAAATGGGAGATATTTGGTTTTCTTCCCTTGTAGAGTTCATAAGGGGTTTTCATGAGTATTGGCCTTATGACTACTCTATTCAAAACGTAGCATGCGGTACTCACGGCATCCGCCCAAAAATGTTTGGGAATCTTAGCCTCTTCGAGTATGGTTCTAGCCATCTCTTCGAGACACCTATTTTTCCTTTCCACCACCCTATTTTGTTGTGGTGTTCGTGGAGCGGAAAAGGTATGCTCGATAGCGAGTTCGTCACAAAAGTCCGCAAAGAGATTGTGATCAAACTCTCCCCCATGATCACTTCTAATTGAAGTGATGGTTGTTTCCTTTTCGTTTTGAACACGTTTAAGAAAATATTTAAAATTCAGAAAAGCATCACTTTTATGGGCAAGAAATAAAGTCCAAGTAAATCTGGAATAATCATCAACAATAACAAAAGCATAACGATTTCTACCTAGACTTTCAATGCGAGATGGTCCAAATAAATCCATGTGAAGCAATTGCAATGGTCTAGTAGTTGAAACAATATTTTTCGATTTAAAAGATGCTTTTGCTTGCTTCCCTTTTTGACAAGAATCACAAATAGAGTCATTTTCAAATTTCAAATTTGGAAGACCAACAACTAAATTTTGTGAAACCAATTTGTTCAAAAGATGCATGTTGATGTGAGCTACTCTACAATTCCATAACCAAGAATCATCCTCTTTGCTCATTAAACAATTCACATATTCGGGTGAAGAATTTGCAAGATCAACCATATAAATGTTATCCATTCTAAAACCACGAAGGATAATTTTAAAATCGCTACGTCTAAAAACTAAGCATTCATCTGAATCAATTAAAACAAGATTTCCCTTGTCACATAATTGACTTATGCTCAAGAGATTATGTTTTAAACCTTTCACAAGTAATATATGCTTAGTGGAAGAAATTTCATCCTTACCGACCGATCCGATGCCGATAATCTTTCCTTTGTTGTTATCACCAATAATAACACTTCCCCCTTCCTTGTGTTCTAGTTGAAGGAATTTGGATTCGTCTCCCGTCATGTGCTTGGAGCATCCACTATCAAGGTACCATAGTACACTTGATCCCTTCAAACATACCTACAAAACAGATTAATGAGTTTTAGGTACCCATGCCATTTTGGGTCCTTGGGGGTTAGGCAAATCATAGTGATGTGATTGAGTGTTATGTCTATGTCGTGTAAAACAAGCAGGAGCAATATGTCCAATTCGTCTACAATAATGACAAGTCACGTTAGGATTATGCATCCTTCTAGGTTGATAGTAATTGGACGGACGAAATTCATTTACTCTATTCTTGACAATATAACTATTGCGCAAATCATGAAAATCATTTCTCCTACCATTTGTTCTAGGATATGCATCATTTCTAGAATAGTTGTTTCTAGGTTGGAAGTCATTTCTAGGTGTCCTAAAAGGTTCAACATTCCTTCTAGTGTTTGGCCTAGAATGTGCAATATTTCTAGCATGATTATTTCTAGGTTGCGATTGATGAAAACCATTTCTAGGTTTGTTGTATCTAGGATGAGCATTTGTTTTATTTATCCTAGGTTGAGCCTTAGGTGGTTGGGGGTTGGCTTCAACTTTCTCTTTAGGCTCGTTTCTAAAACCTACGCCATGCTTGGTCGACTTCAAATTAACAAGCACTTCATTCAAATTTTTATGAGAAGAGTTAAACTTATCTAAGGCGCCCTTAAGCTTTTCTACTTCATTTTTTAGATGCATGCAAGAAGTACAACCGTTTGAGAGAAACATCCATGGCTTCTACTCGTGATTCTTTTGCAGGAATAGGTGAAGGACAATGCTCCACCCGACCACCGCTATTCGATGGTACAAATTATACATACTGGAAGGAGAGGATGAGAATATTTGTACAATCAAATAGTTTTCATATTTGGAAGGTCATAATGAATGGAGAACAAATTCCAACCAAGAAGGTCGAAAATGAATGGGTCCCAAAGTCCGAAGATGAATACGATGCGGATGATATCCGAAAGGTGCAAAATAATGCTAAAGCTATTAATTTATTATATTGTGCTGTAAATGCTGATGATTACAGGAAGATATCTTGTTGCACAACGGCGAAGCAAATGTGGGACAAGCTGGAAATTACGTACGAAGGTACGGACCAGGTAAGGGAAGCTAAAATTGATTCCCTAACCCATGCATATGAATTGTTTCACATGAAGGAAGGCGAAAAGGTCGATGAGATGTTTGAACGATTTTCAAAAATCGTAAATGATTTACATGCTCTTAAGAAGACCTTCACGGATAAGGAACTTGTCCGAAAAATTCTCCGAAGTCTCACTCCAGAATGGCGATCCAAGGCCGACGTGATTCAAGAATCCATTGGCATTACAAATGTCACCATCGACGCATTAAGAGGTAATCATAAAACTTATGAATCTACTATACTTAACCCTCTTGTTGATGATCAAAGGAAGCAAAGAATTGCTCTCAAGGCAAGCACAAGCCAACCTCAAAATGATGAGGACGGAGACAACGAGTTCGGACTCGTTATCAAGAGATTTCAAAAGTTCATGCGAAAAGAGTATGAACGAAAGGGTAAAAAGCAAGGAGATCAAATAAAGTGCTATGCGTGCGGAGAAACCGGGCACATTAAATCAAATTGCCCAAATGCTAAAAAGGAGAAGAAACCCTTCAAGAAGCAAAGAGCATACATATCTTGGGGAGGCGACTCCGGTGACGAGTCAAGTGAGGAAGAAGAAGACGAAGCCGCAAATCTTTGTCTTATGGCACAAGAAGACAACAAAGAAGAGGTATGTCAAATTTCTTCCAAAAATTTCTTTTCCCTTGAAGAAATGCAAAATGCTTTTGATGAGTTGTATAGCGAATTTATTAGAGCTTCAAAAACTGTTAAGAGTATAAAAGAAAATGCGTCTTTAAAAGAAAAAGATTTTCAAAAACAACTCTCTCTTAAAGAAAAGGAATTGGAAAAACTGATTTTAGAAAATGAGAAGTTGAAAGAGGAAAACAAATTTTTTGGCAAGAGAGGCGCCGACAAGCCTGAAAGTTCTAGAAATTGTACTTCTTGCATGCATCTCAAAAATGAATTAGAAAGGCTTATGGGCAACTTAGATAAGTTTAACTCTTCTCATAAAAATTTGAATGAAGTGCTTGTTAATTTGAAGTCGACCAAGCATGGCATAGGTTTTAGAAACGAGCCTAAAGAGAAAGTTGAAGCCAACCCCCAACCACCTAAGGCTCAACCTAGGATAAATAAAACAAATGCTCATCCTAGATACAACAAACCTAGAAATGGTTTTCATCAATAGCAACCTAGAAATAATCATGCTAGAAATAATGCACATTCTAGGCCAAACATTAGAAAGAGTTTTGAACCTTTTAGAACACCTAGAAATGACTTCCAACCTTGAAACAACTATTCTAGAAATGATGCATATCCTAGAACAAATGGTAGGAGAAATGTTTTTTATGATTTGCGCAATAGCTATATTGTCAAGAATAGAGCAAATGAATTTCGTCCGTCCAATTACTATCAACCTAGAAGGATGAATAATCCTAACGTGACTTGTCATTATTTTAGACGAATTGGACATATTGCTCCTGCTTGTTTTACATGACATAGACATAACACTCAATCACATCACTATGATTTGCCTAACCCCCAAGGGCCCAAAATGGCATGGGTACCTAAAACTCATTAATTTGTTTTGTAGGTACGTTTGAAAGGATCAAGTGTACTATGGTACCTTGATAGTGGATGCTCCAAGCACATGACGGGAGACGAATCCAAATTCCTTCAACTAGAACACAAGGAAGGGGGAAGTGTTATTTTTGGTGATAACAACAAAGGAAAGATTATCGGCATCGGATCGGTCAGTAAGGATGAAATTTCTTCCATTAAGCATATATTACTTGTGAAAGGTTTAAAACATAATCTCTTGAGCATAAGTCAATTATGTGACAAGGGAAATCTTGTTTTATTTGATTCGGATGAATGCTTAGTATTTAGACGTAGTGATTTCAAAATTATCCTTCGTGGTTTTAGAGTGGATAATATTTATATGGTTGATCTTGCTAATTCCTCACCCGAATATGTGGATTGCCTTATGAGCAAAGAGGATGATACTCGGCTATGGCATCGTAGAGTAGCACATATAAACATGCATCTTTTTAACAAATTGATTTCTCAAAACTTAGTTATTAGTCTTCCTAATTTGAAATTTGAAAATGACTCTATTTGTGATTCTTGTCAAAAAGGGAAGCAAACAAAAGCATCTTTTAAATCGAAAAACATTGTTTCAACTACTAGACCATTGCAATTGCTTCACATGGATTTGTTTGGACCATCTCGCATTGAAAGTCTTGGTAGAAATCGTTATGCCTTTGTTATTGTTGATGATTATTCCAGATTTACTTGGGCTTTATTTCTTGCCCATAAAAGTGATGCTTTTCAAAAATTTTAAATATTTTCTTAAACGTATTCAAAACGAAAAGGAAACAACCGTCACTTCAATTAGAAGTGATCATGGGGGAGAGTTTGATCACAATCTCTTTGCGGACTTTTGTGACGAACTCGGTATCGAGCATACCTTTTCCGCTCCACGAACACCACAACAAAATGGGGTGGTGGAAAGGAAAAATAGGTGTCTTGAAGAGATGGCTAGAACTATGCTCGAAGAGGCTAAGATTCCCAAACTTTTTTGGGCGGATGCCGTGAGTACCGCATGCTACATTTTAAATAGAGTAGTCATAAGGCCAATACTCATGAAAACCCCTTATGAACTCTACAAGGGAAGGAAACCAAATATCTCCCATTTTAGAGTATTCGGTTGTAAATGTTTTATTCATAACAATGGAAAAGATCAATTGGGAAAATTTGATGTCAAATCCGATGAGGGAATTTTTATTGGGTATTCTTCACATAGCAAAGCATATAGGGTATTTAATAATAGAACCCAAACTGTGGAGGAATCCCCTCATATTGTGTTTTCCGAAAGTAATGCTCGCTTGGCGAGAGAGGATTCTTGTTCTGATCTTGCAGGCATTTTAAATAGTTTAAAAGACAAAGTACAAGAAGAAACTCCTAAGGAAATTCAAGATTAAATCTTGGAACAATCAACGGAGGAAACGCCACAATTGGAGAAAGAAACGAAAATGCCTAACTAGTGGAGGACAATCAAAGATCACCCTCTCGAACAGGTAATTGGCGACGTCGGAGAAAAGGTAAGTACCCGAAACTCTCTTATGAACACCTCAGGACACACTTCTTAAGAGATCACGTTCTCATTGCATTATTTCGCTACAAATTACTAACTTGAGCGTCGGAGACATCTAATTCTCTTTTGCAGGTATCGCCCTAAAGGCAGGGGGAATTATAAAGCTTGACGCACAGAACAATCGATTTCTCTTTTATATAATCGATTATCCAGTATCAATAATCGATTGTCTTGACAATATTTGCGTTATCATTGCCGTTTTTTTAAATAAACAAGTTTTTGATTATTCTATATTTTTTTGCTAATTGCAAAAGGGGGAAGATAACGGGTATGCACTCTCACTCAATACTTATCGGCATAAATTGAGGGGGAATTCATATATTGAGGGGGAACAAATTGCATATCTATATAATTGTTGCATATCTTTACTTGTCTTGAATCGTCATTATGAATTGCCTAATATGCATATCCCGCTTAAAGTTTGCCATTATCAAAAAGGGGGAAATTGTTGGAAACACGTTCTCAAGGCATTATGCTAAACGTGTGTTCATATTTGTAGGTTTTGATGAATGACAAACTATGCGCAAATTGACATATGATGCGGTCCAAGCACAAGCGAGAAATTGATATATAACAAGATTCAAGCACAAGACAAAGATCGAGATTAAGTTTTATATGAGTCGGTATTTAATTGTGATCTTGATCCGACAACTTAAACTCAAGACTTGGCTTCTCTCGTAAAAATACATTTAACAAATCATGCATATTTAATTTAGAGCAAAATGATTTTAAATAATGCATATTTACTTTTGTCAAAATGATTTTTAAACACGCCTCTAAAATCTGGACTAAGATAATCAATTATGTACTTATGATAATCGATTATGTTTAAGTCAGCTGCTTGACAATCGATTGTGAACTAATGACAATCGATTGTGTTAAGGCAGTGAGCATCAGATTTTTCAAATCTGCATGACAATCGATTATGAACCTTATGACAATCGATTGTGATGAGGCAGTGTCCATCTAAGTTTTTCAAAGCTCAAAATAATCGATTGTGAAGCTAATGACAATCGATTGTGAAGAGACAGTGTCCATCAGATTTTTCAAAGTCACAAAATAATCGATTGTGAACTTATGGCAATCGATTGTGTTGAGGCAGTGTCTTCCAGACTTTTTCAAAGTTATTAAATAATCGATTGTGAACTTATGACAATAGATTGTCAAGAGGCAGTGTCTAAATTGATTTTTCAAGACTGATATATAATCGATTGTTAACATAGTATAATCGATTGTATAACTGACCGTTGCCAAAATATTTTCAAATACCGTCAGGTAATCGATTATTGATTTTCTATAATCGATAGTTTTAATTAAAATCTGGAAAGGATTTTTTGAACGTTGCTGAGTAATCGATTGTAGATTGTTGACAATCGATTGTTTTACGTAAAATATGTTGGAAACACGTTCTCAAAGCATTATACTAAACGTGTGTTTATATGTGTAGGTTTTGATGAATGACAAACGATGCGCAAATTGATATATGACGAAGTTCAAGTACAAGCGCACAATTGATATACAACGAGATTCAAGCTCAAGACCAAGTTTCATAGTTTTACATGAGTCGTTCTTAACTGTGATCTTGATCTGACAACTTGACTCATGACATGGCTTCTCTCGTAAAATTATTTTTACAAAATCATGCATATTTAATTTAATGATAAATGATTTTAAATCATGCATATTTACTTTAGTCAAAATGATTTTTAAACATGCCTCTAAAATCTGGACTAAGATAATCGATTATGTACTTATGATAATCGATTATGTTAAGCCAAGACTGCATGACAATCGATTGTGAACTAATGACAATCGATTGTGTTAAGGCAGTGAGCATCAGATTTTTCAAATCTGCATGACAATCGATTGTGAACCTTATGACAATCGATTGTGATGAGGCAGTGTCCATCAAAGTTTTTCAACGCTCAAAATAATCGATTGTGAAGTTAATGACAATCGATTGTGATGAGGCAGTGTCCATCAATGTTTTTCAACGCTCAAAATAATCGATTGTGAAGTTAATGACAATCGATTGTGAAGAGACAGTGTCCATCAGATTTTTCAAAGTCACAAAATAATCGATTGTGAACATATGACAATCGATTGTGTTGAGGCAGTGTCTTCCAGACTTTTTCAAAGTTATTAAATAATCGATTGTGAGTATATAACAATCGATTGTCACGAGGCAGTGCCTAAATTGATTTTTCAAGACTGATAAATAATCGACTGTTAACATTGCACAATCGATTGTGAAGCTGACCGTTGACGTAAAGTTTTCAAATACCGTCAGGTAATCGATTATTGATTTTGTATAATCGATTGTTGAAATTAAAATCTGGAAAGGATTTTTTGAACGTTGCTGAATAATCGATTATTGATTTTGTACAATCGATTGTTTTACGTAAAATCTGGAAATGATTTTTTAAACGTTGCCAATAATCGATTGTTGATCTTGGATAATCGATTTTTAAGCGTAAAATCTGGGATTGATTTTTGGAACGATTGGCAAACAATCGATTGTGGCTTCTTGACAATCGATTGTCACACAGTAAAATCAGCAACTCTTAATTGGCAATTAGGCAACGGTAATGCCAAGTTCTTCAACTATAAATACAGCTTCATTTCAGTGTTTTGAATACAACAACACACAACAACTGGTCATATAATTGCTATAAGCTTGCATACTCAATTGCTTATCATTTTATATTCATTACATAAGTTTTTGAGAGCCAAACTCTTGTCGAAAGTTGTTGCGATCTTGAGCGTATTCTTTTACTCATATCTACTCATTAAGGAGTGTCTTGTTTGAGTGCTTAGTGTTTTGTACACTTGAAGAGAATTGTTATTCTCTTGTTGTAAGAAGGAACTTGTGTTTCCTTGGTTGAAGTCTTGGAGTGTTGTATCTCCGAGCAAAGGTAGTCGAGGCTTGTGTCCTCAAGTTGTGAAGGAACTTGTGTTTCCTTCATTGAAGTCTTGGAGTGTTGTATCTCCAAGCAAAGGTAGTTGAGGCATGTGTCCTCAAGTTGTGAAGGAACTTGTGTTTCCTTTGGTTGAAGTCTTGGAGTGTTGTATCTCCGAGCAAAGGTGTTAAGGCTTGTGTCCTCAAGTTGTAAAGGTTTGTTAAGCACCCGGAAGCTTGACAAGTTAGTGGAAATCTCGAGAGTGTCTCTCGGGGATTGGACTAGCCACGGGTTGTGGTGAACCAGAATACTTCGGTGTGTTCCTTCTTATTTATCGCACTTATTTATTTCCTGCAAATTTTAAATTTCGCAAGTTTACGCTAATTTATATCATAATGCTATTCACCCCCCCTCTAGCGTTAAGCGTATTATCTAACAATTGGTATCAGAGCCCAACTCTCTGAAGACTTAACAGTTTGAGAGAAACTTCCATGGCTTCTACTCGTGACTCTTTTGTAGGAATAGAGGAAGGACAGTGCTCCACCCGACCACCACTATTCAACTGTACAAACTATACGTACTGGAAGGAGAGGATGAAAATCTTCGTTCAAGCAAACAATTTTCATCTTTGGAAGGTGATAACAAAGGGAAATCAAATTCCAACCAAAAAGGTTGAAAACGAATGGGTTCCCAAGTCCGAAGAAGAATATGACGCGGATGATATCCGAAAGGTGCAAAATAATGCTAAAGCAATTAATTTATTATATTGTGTTGTAAATGCTGACAATTATAGGAAAATATCGTGTTGCACAACGGCGAAGGAAATGTGGGACAAGCTGGAAATTACGTACGAAGGTACGGACCAGGTAAGGGAAGCCAAAATTGATTTCCTAACCCATGCTTCTGAATTGTTTCACATGAAGGAAGGTGAAAAGGTAGATGAAATGATTGAACGATTTTCAATAATCGTAAATGACCTACATGCTCTCAAGAAGACTTTCACGGATAGGGAACTTGTCCGAAAAATCCTTAGAAGTCTCACTCCGGCATGGCGATCAAAGGCCGACGCGATTCAAGAGTCCAATGGCGTCTCAAATAGTACCATCGACGCATTAAGAGGTAATCATAAGACTTATGAATCTACTATACTTAACCCTCTTGTTGATGATCAAAGGAGGCAAAGAATCGCTCTAAAGGCAAGCACAAGCCAACCGCAAATTGATGAGGACGGAGACAACGAGTTTGGACTCGTTCTCAAAAGATTTCAAAAGTTCATGCGGAAAGAGTATGAACGAAAGGGCAAAAAGCAAGGAGAACAAATAAAGTGCTATGAATGCGGAGAAACCGGGCACATCAAATCAAATTGCCCAAACATCAAAAAGGAAAAGAAACCTTTCAAAAAGCAACGTGCATATATATCTTGGGGAGGAGACTCCGGAGATGAGTCAAGCGAAGGAGAAGAAGAGGAAAGCGCAAACCTTTGTCTTATGGCACAATAAGACAAGCAAGATGAGGTATGTCAAATCTCTTCTAAAAATTTCTTTTCCCTTGAAGAAATGCAAAATGCATTTGATGAGTTATATAGTGAATTTATTAAAGCTTCAAAAGCTGTTGAAATCATAAAAGAAAATGCTTCTTCAAAAGAAAAAGATTTTCAAAAACAACTCTTATTGAAAGAAAAGGATTTGGAAAAACTGGTTTTAGAAAATGAAAAGTTGAAAGAGGAAAACAAGTTTTTTGGAAAAAGAAGCGCCGACAAGCCCGAAAGCTCTATTAGAAATTGTACTTCTTGCATGCATCTCAAAAATGAAGTAGAAAGGCTTAAGGGCACCTTAGATAAGTTTAATTCTTCTCACAAAAATTTGAATGAGGTCCTTGTTAATTTGAAGTCAACCAAGCATGGCATAGGTTTTAAGAATGAGCCTGAAGAAAAGGTTGAAGCCAAAACCCAACCACCTAAGGCTCAACCTAGGATTAATAAAACAAATGCTCATCCTAGAAATAACAACCCTAGAACCAATATGCATGCTAGACCAAATGTTGAACACTTTAGAAGACCTAGAAATGACTTACCACCTAGAAATAACTACTCTAGAAATGATGCATATTCTAGGCCACACACTAGAAGGAAGTTTGAACCTTTTAGAACACCTAGAAATGGCCCTCAATCTAGAAACAATTATTCTAGAAATGCTGCTCATAATAGTAGGAGAAATGACTTTCATGAAATGCGCAATAGCCATAGTGTCGAAAATAGAGTGAACAATTTTCGTCCGTCTAATTACTATGAACCTAGAAGGATGCATAATCCCAACGTGACTTGTCATTATTGTAGACGAATTGGTCATATTGCTCCTGCATGTTTTACACGACATAGACATATCACTCAGTTGCATCATTATGATATGCATAACCCTCAAGGACCCAAAATGGTATGGGTACCTAAAACTCATTAATTTGTTTTGTAGGTGTGTTTGAAGGGATCAAGTGTACTATGGTACCTTGATAGTGGATGCTCCAAGCACATGACGGGAGACGAATCCAAATTCCTTTAACTAGAACACAAAGAAGGAGGAATTGTTATTTTTGGTGACAACAATAAAGGAAAGATTATCGGCATCGAATCGGTCGGTAAGGATGAAAATTCTTCTATTAAGCATATATTACTTGTTAAAGGTTTAAAGCATAATCACTTGAGCATAAGTCAATTATGTGACAAGGGAAATCTTGCCTTATTTGATTCGGATGAATGCTTAGTATTTAGACGTAGTGATTTCAAAATTATCCTTCGTGGTTTTAGAGTGGATAATATTTATATGGTTGATCTTGCTAATTCCTCACCCGAATATGTGGATTGCTTTATGAGCAAAGAGGATGATACTTGGCTATGGCATCGTAGAGTAGCACATATAAACATGCATCTTTTTAACAAATTGATTTCTCAAAACTTAGTTATTGGTCTTCCCAATTTGAAATTTGAAAATGACTCTATTTGTGATTCTTGTCCAAAAGGGAAGCAAACAAAAGCATCTTTCAAATCGAAAAACATTGTTTCAACTACTAGACCATTGCAATTGCTTCACATGGATTTATTTGGACCATCTCGCATTGAAAGTCTAGGAAGAAATCGTTATGCTTTTGTTATTGTTGATGATTATTCCAGATTTACTTGGACTTTATTTCTTGCCCATAAAAGTGATGCTTTTCAGAATTTTAAATATTTCCTTAAACGTGTTCAAAACGAAAAGGAAACAACCGTCACTTCAATTAGAAGTGATCATGGGGAGAGTTTGATCACAATCTCTTTGCGGACTTTTGTGACGAACTCGGTATCGAGCATACCTTTTCCGCTCCATGAACACCACAACAAAATGGGGTGGTGGAAAGGAAAAATAGGTGTCTTGAAGAGATGGCTAGAACTATGCTCGAAGAGGCTAAGATTCCCAAACATTTTTGGGCGGATGCCGTGAGTACCGCATGCTACATCTTAAGTAGAGTAGTCATAAGGCCAATACTCATGAAGACCCCTTATGAACTCTACAAGGGAAGGAAACAAAATATCTCCCATTTTAGAGTATTCGGTTGTAAAGTTTTTATTCATAACAATGGAAAAGATCAATTGGGAAAATTTGATGCTAAGTCTGATGAGGGAATTTTCATTGGTTATTCTTCACGTAGCAAAGCATATAGGGTTTTTAATAAAAGAACCGAAATTTTGGAGGAATCCCCTCATGTTGTGTTTTTCGAAAATAATGCTCGCTTGGCGAGAAAGGATTCCGGTTTTGATCTTGCAGGTATTTTAGATAGCTTGAAAGACAAAATACAAGAGGAAACGCCTAAGGAAAATCAAGACGAAATTTTGGAACAACCAACGGAGGAAGCGCCACAATTGGAGAAAGAAACTAAAATGCCTAACGAATGGAGGAAAATCAAAGATCACCCTCTCGAACAGGTAACTGGCAACGTCAGAGAAAAGGTAAGTACCCGAAACACTCTTAAGAACACCCTAGGACACACTTCTTAAGAGATCACGATCTCACTTGACCACACTAGTTTAAATTACTATTTTTTTACATGATTTCTAACTTGAGCGTCGGAGACGTCTAACGAATTTTTGCAGGTATCACCCTAAAGGTAGGGGGAATTATAAAGCATGACGCGCAATAATCGAGTCTTCTTCAGAAAAATCGGTTTCTGTCGTCTAATAATCGATTATCTCGTATCAATAATCGATTGTACTGCTATTATTTGAGTTATTGTACTTTCTTTAAGTAATCACGCTTTATTTTCAATAAATAAACAAGTTTTTTTTCAATCCTTGCCATCTTATTAAATTTTTTTGCTAATGGCAAAAGGGGGAAGATAACGGGTATGCACTCTCAATACTTATCGGCATAAATTGAGGGGGAATTCATATATTGAGGGGGAAAAATTGCATATCCATATACTTGTTGCATATCTTTTCTTGTCTTGAATCGTCATTATGAATTGCTTAATATGCATATCCCGCTTAAAGTTTGCCATTATCAAAAAGGGGGAAATTGTTGGAAACACGTTCTCAAAGCATTATACTAAACGTGTGTTTATATGTATAGGTTTTGATGAATGACAAACGATGTGCAAATTGATATACGACGAAGTTCAAGTACAAGCGCACAATTGATATACAACGAGATTCAAGCTCAAGACCAAGTTTCATAGTTTTACATGAGTCGTTCTTAACTATGATCTTGATCCGACAACTTGACTCATGACATGGCTTCTCTCGTAAAATTATTTTTACAAAATCATGCATATTTAATTTAATGCTAAATGATTTTAAATCATGCATATTTACTTTAGTCAAAATGATTTTTAAACATGCCTCTAAAATCTGGACTAAGATAATCGATTATGTACTTATGATAATCGATTATGTTAAGCCAAGACTGCATGACAATCGATTGTGAACTAATGACAATCGATTGTGTTAAGGCAGTGAGCATCAGATTTTTCAAATCTGCATGACAATCGATTGTGAACCTTATGACAATCGATTGTGATGAGGCAGTGTCCATCAAAGTTTTTCAATGCTCAAAATAATCGATTGTGAAGTTAATGACAATCGATTGTGATGAGGCAGTGTCCATCAATGTTTTTCAACGCTCAAAATAATCGACTGTGAAGTTAATGACAATCGATTGTGAAGAGACAGTGTCCATCAGATTTTTCAAAGTCACAAAATAATCGATTGTGAACATATGACAATCGATTGTGTTGAGGCAGTGTCTTCCAGACTTTTTCAAAGTTATTAAATAATCGATTGTGAGTATATAACAATCGATTGTCATGAGGCAGTGTCTAAATTGATTTTTCAAGACTGATAAATAATCGATTGTTAACATTGCACAATCGATTGTGAAGCTGACCGTTGACGTAAAGTTTTCAAATACCGTCAGGTAATCGATTATTGATTTTGTATAATCGATTGTTGAAATTAAAATCTGGAAAGGATTTTTTGAACGTTGCTGAATAATCGATTATTGATTTTGTACAATCGATTGTTTTACGTAAAATCTGGAAATGATTTTTTGAACGTTGCCAATAATCGATTATTGATCTTGGATAATCGACTGTTAAGCGTAAAATCTGGGATTGATTTTTGGAACGATTGGCAAACAATCGATTGTGGCTTCTTGACAATCGATTGTCACACAGTAAAATCAGCAACTCTTAATTGGCAATTAGGCAACGGTAATACCAAGTTTTTCAACTGTAAATACAGCTTCATTTCAGTGTTTTGAATACAACAACACACAACAACTGATCATATAATTGCTATAAGCTTGCATACTCAATTGCTTATCATTTTATATTCATTACATAAGTTTTTGAGAGCCAAACTCTTGTCGAAAGTTGTTGCGATCTTGAGCGTATTCTTTTACTCATATCTACTCATTAAGGAGTGTCTTGTTTGAGTGCTTAGTGTTTTGTACACTTGAAGAGAATTGTTATTCTCTTGTTGTAAGAAGGAACTTGTGTTTCCTTGGTTGAAGTCTTGGAGTGTTGTATCTCTGAGCAAAGGTAGTTGAGGCTTGTGTCCTCAAGTTGTGAAGGAACTTGTGTTTCCTTCGTTGAAGTCTTGGAGTGTTGTACCTCCGAGCAAAGGTAGTTGAGGCATGTGTCCTCAAGTTGTGAAGGAACTTGTGTTTCCTTTGGTTGAAGTCTTGGAGTGTTGTATCTCCGAGCAAAGGTGTTGAGGCTTGTGTCCTCAAGTTGTAAAGGTTTGTTAAGCACCCGGAAGCTTGACAAGTTAGTGGAAATCTCGAGAGAGTCTCTCGGGGGACTAGCCACGGGTTGTGGTGAACCAGAATACTTCGGTGTGTTCCTTCTTATTTATCGCACTTATTTATTTCCTGCAAATTTTAAATTCCGCAAGTTTACGCTAATTTTTATCATAACGCTATTCAACCCCCCCCCCCCTCTAGCGTTAAGCGTATTATCTAACAAAATCTGGAAAGGATTTTTTGAACGTTGCCAGTAA
This sequence comes from Nicotiana benthamiana, assembly GCA_034376525.1. Lineage (NCBI taxonomy): Eukaryota > Viridiplantae > Streptophyta > Magnoliopsida > Solanales > Solanaceae > Nicotiana > Nicotiana benthamiana. The sequence continues at coordinate 130,487,594 of CM067337.1, forward strand.
TCGATTATTGATCTTATATAATCGATTGTTATGCGTAAAATCTGGGATTGATTTTTGGAAGAACTGGCAAACAATCGATTGTGGTAACTTGACAATCGATTGTCACTGAGTAATTTCAGCAACTCTTAATTGGCAATTAGGCAACGGTAGTACAAGGTTTTTCAACTATAAATACAGCTTCAATTCAGTCTTTTAAGAACAACAACATACAACAACTGATCATACAATTTCTAAAGCCTGCATACTTTATTGCTTATCATTTTATATTCATTACATAAGCTTTTGAGAGCCAAATTCTTGTCAAAAGTTGTTGCGATCTTGAGCGTATTCTTTTTACTCATATCTACTCTTAAAGGAGTGTCTTGTTTGAGTGCTAAGTGTTTTTTGTACACTTGAAGGGAAGTGTTAGTCCCTTGTGTTGTAAGAAGGAACTTGTGTTTCCTTGGTTGAAGTCTTGGAGTGTTGTATCTCCGAGCAAAGGTTGTTGAGTCTTGTGTCCTCAAGTTGTAACGGTTTGTTAAGCACCCGTAAGCTTAACAAGTTAGTGGAAATCTCGAGAGAGTCTCTTGGGGACTGGACTAGCCACGGGTTGTGGTGAACCAGGATATATCGGTGCGTTTGTTCTAATTTATTTACTTATCGCGGTTATTTATTTCCTGCAATTTTTAAATTCCGCAAGTTTACGCTAATTTTATTAAAACGCTATTCACCCCCTCTAGCGTTAAGCGTATTATCTAATAATTAAGTCTTCAGAGAGTTGGGCTCTGATACCAATTGATAGATAATACGCTTAACGCTAGAGGGGGGGTGAATAGCATTATAATAAAAATTAGCGTAAACTTGCGAAATTTAAAAATTGCAGGAAATGAATAAGTGCGATAAGTAAATAAATTAGAACAAACGCACCGATGTATCCTGGTTCACCACAACCCGTGGCTAGTCCAGTCCCCGAGAGACTCTCTCAAGATTTCCACTAACTTGTTAAGCTTACGGGTGCTCAACAAACTGTTACAACTTGAGGACACAAGCCTCAACAACCTTTGCTCGGAGATACAACACTCCAAGACTTCAACCAAGGAAACACAAGTTCCTTCTTACAACACAAGGGACTAACACTTCCCTTCAAGTGTACAAAAACACTTAGCACTCAAACAAGACACTCCTTTAATAGTAGATATGAGTAAAAAGAATACGCTCAAGATCGCAACAACTTTTGACAAGAATTTGGCTCTCAAAAGCTTTATGTAATGAATATAAAATGATAAGCAATAAAGTATGCAAGCTTTAGCAATTGTATGATCAGTTGTTGTGTGTTGTTGTACTTAAAAGACTGAATTGAAGCTGTATTTATAGTTGAAAAACCTTGTATTACCGTTGCCTAATTGCCAATTAAGAATTGCTGATTTTACTCAGTGACAATCGATTGTCAAATTACCACAATCAATTGTTTGCCAGTTCTTCCAAAAATCAATCCCAGATTTTACACTTAACAATCGATTATCTAAGATCAATAATCGATTACTGGCAACGTTCAAAAAATCATTTCCAGATTTTACGTAAAACAATCGATTGTCAGAAATCTACAATCGATTACTTAGCAACGTTCAAAAAATCATTTCCGGATTTTACTTAAAACAATCGATTATAGGAAATCAATAATCAATTACTCAGCAACGTTCAAAAAATCCTTTCCAGATTTTAATTAAAACAATCGATTATAAGAAATCAATAATCGATTACCTGGCGGTATTTGAAAACATTTTGTCAACGGTCATTTATACAATCAATTATATTAAGTTGACAATCGATTATATATCAGTCTTGAAAAATCAAATTAGACACTGCCTCTTGACAATCGATTGTTATAGGTTCACAATCGATTATATAATAACTTTGAAAAGGTCTGGAAGACACTGCCTCGACACAATCGATTGTCATAAGTTCACAATCGATTATTTTGTGACTTTGAAAAATCTGATGGACACTGTCTCTTCACAATCGATTGTCATTAGCTTCACAATCGATTATTTTGAGCTTTGAAAAACTTTGGACACTGCCTCATCACAATCGATTGTCATAAGGTTCACAATCGATTGTCATGCAGATTTGAAAAATCTGATGCTCACTGTCTTAACACAATCGATTGTCATAAGTTCACAATCGATTGTCAAGCAGCTGACTTAAACATAATCGATTATCATAAGTACATAATCGATTATCTTAGTCCAGATTTTAGAGGCATGTTTAAAAATCATTTTGACTAAAGTAAATATGCATTATTTAAAATCATTTTGCTCTAAAGTAAATATGCATGATTTGTTAAAAATATTTTTACGAGAGAAGCCAAGTCTTGAGTTTAAGTTGTCGGATCAAGATCACAATTAAATACCGACTCGTATAAAACTTAATCTCGATCTTTGTCTTGTGCTTGAATCTCGTTATATATCAATTTTGCACTTGTGCTTGGATCTCGTCATATGTCAATTTGCGCATAGTTTGTCATTCATCAAAACCTACAAATATGAACACACGTTTAGTATAATGCCTTGAGAACGTGTTTCCAACAAAATATTGACCAAAGTCAACTATATCAATATTATTATCAAAATTCATAGTTTATAACACAAAATTCATATGTTTCCACATAAAAACTTCTCGGCTTTGAGACCGGACTGTGCACGCAAATTGAGGCAACTAAAAGCAAGGATTTCAAGGCCTCAGAAGCAAGGAGAAAGGGAGAATCATTCATCCTCGAACGGACAAATGAATGAAGTACCTGAGTCGGGGAATAGATGGGGATAACGGCTCCGCATATCAGACTCGGACTCCCAGGTTGATGCCTCAGGAGGCTGACCTCTCCATTGAACACGCACTGAAGGAAAAGTCATCGACCTTATCTGTCGAACTTGCCGGTCTAAAATAGCCACCGGCTCCTCCTCATATGATAGATCCTTATCCAATTGGACAGTGATGAAATCTAACACGTGGGCGGGATCGTCGTGATACCTCCGAAGCATAGATACATGAAAAATCGGATGCACGGCTGACAAGCTAGGCGGTAAGGCAACTCTATAAGCCACATTTTCCACGCGATCGAGAATCTCAAATGGGACAGTAAACCTAGGGCTAAGCTTTCCCTTCTTACCGAATCTCATCGCGCCCTTCATAGGAGATACACGGAGCAATACTCGCTCACCAACCATGAAAGGGACATCCCTGACCTTGCGATCTACATAACTCTTCTGCCTAGATTGAGCTGACCGAAGTCTGTCCTGAATGATCTTGACCTTATCTAAGGCCTCCTGTACTAGATCTATACCCAATAACTGTGTCTCTCCCGGCTCAAACCATCCGAATGGGGACCGACACCACCTACTTTACAACGTCTCATACGGAGCCATCTGAATGCTGGGCTGGTAGCTGTTGTTATAGACAAACTCTGCTAAGGGCAAGAAATGATCCCACGAGCCTGCAAAATCAATAATGCAGGCTCGGAGCATATGCTCAAGAATCTAAATAGTCCTCCAGGACTGACCGTCCGTCTAGGGATGAAAGGCTGTACTCAACTAAAACTGGGTGCCCAACTCCTGCTGTACCACTCTCCAGAAATGCAGGTAAACTATGGACCCCGGTCCGAAATTATGGATATAGGCACCCCATGAAGGCGAACGATCTCTTTGATATAAATCTTAGCATATTTCTCGGATGGATAGGTGGTGGCAACTGGAATAAAATGCGCTGACTTGGTCAGCCTATCAACAATTACCCATATAGCATCAAACTTCTTCCGTGTCATCAGAAGGCCAGTAACAAAATCCAAGGTAATTCTCTCACACTTCCACTCGGGGAGCTCAATCCTCTGAAATAAACCACCGGGTCTTTGATGCTCATACCTAACCTGCTGATAGTTCAGACAACGAGCCACATACACAACAGTGTCTTTCTTCATTATGTGCCACCAGTAATGCTGCCTCATATCCGGATACATCTTCGCAGCGCCTGGATGAATAGAATACCATGAACTATGAGCCTCCGCTAAGATCAACTCCCGAATACCATCAATATTTGGCACACAAACTCGCCCCTGCAATCTCAATACACCATCATCTCCCAAGGTCATCTTCTTAGCACCTCGTCGCTACACCGTGCCTCTCGGGACACACAGATAGGGATCATCAAACTGCCGCTCACGGATATGCTCCCTCAACGACGAACGAGGAACCGTGCAAGCTAACACCCTGCTAGGCTCAGAAATATCCAATCTCACAAATCGATTGGCCAAGGCCTGAACATCCAAAGTAAGCGGTCTCTGGTTGACCGGAATATAGGCAAGACTACCCATGTTAGCGTACTTCCTACTCAAGGCATCAGCCTCCACATTGACCTTCCCTGGGTGGTATAAGATAGAAACATCATAATCCTTCAATAACTCTAACCACCTCCTCTGCCTCAAATTTAACTCTTTCTGCTTGAACATATACTGAAGACTCTTGTGATCAGTGTAAACCTCACACGTCACACCATACAAGTAATGCCTCCAAATCTTCATGGCATGAACTATGGCTGCCAACTCAAGATCATGAACAAGATAATTCTTCTCGTGGATCTTCAAGTGCCTCGAAGCATATGCTATGACCCTGCCATTCTGCATCAATACTGCGCCAATCCCGATACGGGAAGTATCATAATAAACAGTATAAGGCCCTGATTCCGTGGCCAAAACCAATACGGTGTCGTAGTCAGAGCTATCTTGAGCTTCTGGAAGCTCGCCTCGCACTCGTCTGAAAACCGGAACTGGGCACCCTTCTGGGTTAATCTAGTCATCGGGGCTGCAATGGATGAAAACCCATCCACGAAACGTCGGTAGTAACTTGCTAACCCAAAGAAAGTCTGGATCTCTGTAGCTGATGCTAGTCGATACCAGTTCTTGACTGCCTCAATCTTCTTTGGGTCCACTTGAATACCCTCTGCTGATACGACATGACCCAGGAATGCAACTGAACTCAACCAAAACTTGTACTTCGAGAACTTGGCGTACAACCGATTATCCTTCAGAGTCTGAAGAACCACTCTGAGGTGATGCTCATGCTCCTTCTGACTGCGGGAGTATATCAGAATGACATTAATAATACTATCACAAACAAATCCAAATAGGTCATGAACACTCGGTTCTTCAACTCCATAAATGATGCCGGGGCATTGGTCAACCCAAATGACATGATCAAAAACTCATAATGCCCATACCGAGTGCGAAATGTTGTCTTAGGGACATTAGATGCCCTAATCCTCAACTAATGATAACCAGACCTCAAATCTATCTTCGAGAACACCCTAGCACCCTGAAGCTGGTCAAATAAATCATCAATCTTCGGCAGTGGATACTTGTTCTTTATCGTCACCTTGTTCAACTGCCGGTAATCAATGCACATCCTCATCGACCCATCCTTTTTCTTCACAAATAACACTAGTGCACCCCAAGGTGATACACTGGGTCTAATGAAACCCTTATCAAGCAAGTCCTGAAGCTGCTCCTTCAACTCTTTCAACATTGGCGGGGCCATGCGATGTGATGGAATGGAAATAGGCTGATTGCCTGGAGCCAGATTAATACAGAAATCAATATCCCTGTCGGGCAGCATACCCGGTAGGTCTGAAGGGAAAACCTCGGGGAACTCCCGAAAAATAAGAACGGAGTCAATAGATGGAACCTCTACGCTGGAGTCGCGAACATATGCCAAATATGCTAGACACCCTTTTTCGACCATATGCCGAGCCTTGACATACGAAATAACACTACGGGTGGTATAACATGGGGTCCCTCTCCACTAAATTCGGGGAAAATCTGGCAAGGCCAAGGTCACGGTCTTGGCGTGACAATCCAAAATAACATGATAAGGGGACAATCGATCCATCCCCAATATAACGTTAAAGTCCACCATATCTAATAGCAATAAGTCGACACGGGTCTCAAGACCCTCAAATACTACCACACATGAACGATGCACTCGGTTGACCACTATAGAATCACCCACCGGTGTAGACACATATACAGGAATACCCAAAGCCTCACTAGACATGACCAAATATGGTGCAAAATAGGATGACACATATGAATACGTATATCTCGGATCAAATAACACTGAAGTACCTCTATCACAGACCAGAATAGTACCTGTAATCACAGCATCTGACGACTCAGCCTCTGGCCTGGCTAGTAAAGCATAACAATGGGGCTAGGCCCCACCTTTCTGAATCATATCTCTGGGATAATCCGCTGCTGGTTGATCCCTACCTCTGGCGGTCTGAGCTACACTTCTAGGACCTCTACCTCCACCTCTATGTCCTCTACCCCCACCTCGAGCTGGCTGGACAGGCCGTGGGGCAGCTGGTGCCTGAATCATGGGACGAGGTCCTTACTGCTGCGAACTACCCGAAGCATGAGGACAAAACCTAATAATGTGGCCTGGATCGCCATAGCCATGACAAACCCTCAGCTGCTGGGGATGTTGAACCTGTCGACCTGAATGTCCTCCCCTGAAGCTCTGAAGTGGCGGTGCACTAATGAGAGCTGGTGATGCACCGAAAGACTGTTGATCAGAATAATATGGGCGAGAACCACTACTACCTAGGGCACCATGAGAGGCTTGAAGGGCTGACTGAAAGGGCCTCGGAGGATGGTCTCTACCATAGGAATCCCTACCTCCAAAAGAGGTACCACTGAATCTACTAGAATGTTGGGGCCTCTTATCAGACATGTGACCCCCTCCATGAGGAAGTGCCATCTCTATCCGACGGGCACCATCTGCCGCCTCCTAAAATGAAAGCTCACTCCCAGAACTCATGGCCATCTGAACACGGATCGGCTGATCCAACCCAGCAGTAAATTCCGCACCCTCTTACTGTCTGTGGGAAGTATCACAGTAGCATAGCGAGCAAGATCGTTGAACTAGGTCTTGTACTGAGTGAAATACACTGATGAAGACGCTCGAACTACCGGCGAAGGGCGTCCCTCTAAGTAACTGTAAGAAACTTCCCCAGAAATAGCTCCAAAAACTGATCCCAAGTCAATGCTGGCGACCCTGCCGGCCTGGCTAAATAGAAATCCCTCCACCAAGTCTTGGCGGATCCAGCTAGGTGAAAAGTGGAGAAATCGACCCCATTGGTCTCATGACAGCTGAATAAGAAGTTCTGAGCATCCTCAGAAGGTGTACCACTATATGTGAGGGTAAAGAGCCGAGATGGTCAAGCCTCCACAAAGCATCCGCAGACATAGCCGCATCATCACTGGACTGAGCCGCAATTGGCTGAGCTGCTACAGCTGGCTGAACTACCACAGCTGGCTGCACTGCTGGAACCTGAGCTTGAGGAGCTACTAGCTCTGGAGTATGAGTGGTGGGAGTCTGAACTCCTCCCCCAGCCTGAGATGTGGCAAGAGCTACAAGAAGCGGACCCGCTCTAGAAACGCCCTCCATGAATCCCACCAGTCGGACCAAAGCATCCTGAAGCACTGGCGTGGCTATAAAATCCTCTGGGACATGAGCTGGGCCCACTGGAGCTGCTGGAGCCGGAACCTCCTCCTCATAGTCAACATGAGGCTCCACCTCTGGGACTGCTGCTCGGGGCTGAGCTCTACCCCGGCCTCATCCTCTTGCACGGCCTCGGCCTCGCCCTCGACCTCTGACATGAGCTGCTGCTGGAGGGCTCAGGCTTATGCGCTGTAGAAGAAGAAGCATGCGTTCTCACCATATGCGAAAGAATAGAGTAGGATAACAATTGGTATTTGAGAAACAAAATCGCACGACAAGCAAAGTGAAATTTTCCTAACTCCGTAGGCTCTAGGGGATAAATACAGAAGTCTCTGTACCGATCCCTCATACTCTACCGAGCTTGTCCGTGAGTTGTGAGACCTAAGTAACCTAGTTTTCTGATACCAACTTGTCACGACCCGAATTTCCCACCATCGGGAGTCGTGATGGCGCCTACTGTCGGAGCTAGGCAAGCCAACTTAAACATGCATTTACAACTTTTGATCAACAAGATAATAATAAAAACAGTAAATTAAAGCGGAAGTCTCAATATAATATTAACTGAAAGAAATACGGAAAAGTTAACATCATCCTCTAGCCAAGGTTTAGTGTCACAATGCTCACGGACTACTATGAACTACTACAAATAGGAGCCTGAAAGAAAATACATAAGAAGTCTGTTTCAATGCAATGAAAACAAATAGAAATAAAATAGAAGAGACTTAGAGCCCGCGGATGTCAGCAAACTACCTCTGGACTGAAGGCACGCTCCCAATCTACTGCTGCTGCGGTCCGTAATCTGCTCCCGGATCTGTCCACAAAAGACATAGAAATGTAGCATCAGCACAACCGATCCCATGTGCTGGTAAGTGCCTGGACTAACCCCGGCGAGGTAGTGACGAGGCTAGATAGGACCTGAATAATAATATCAACTGAGGAGGACAAGTAAATCAACAATTGCAACGGCACCAACCATCATGCTTTTACTCTCGTTCTCAACAAAATAGTCAAATAAAGTACACGATATCAATCTTCATACTTTTTCTCACATACTCTCAAATCATGGCACGGAATGAACCTTCGTGCATAAATATTTAAAACATGGCACGGAATGACCCTTCGTGCGTATTCACTCTTCCTCACCAAATCAACAGTTACAACCGATCAGGGTGAGGGAAATACACAAAATAGTGTTTAGGCATCCCGACAAGGGAGAATACAATAATATTAGTCTACATGTCCCGGAAAGGGAGAAGATCACAGTATGTTCACTTTTAAACACTTTTCTATCAACAATTTCCAAGTCGAGCCGATACCATTACTTTTTGATCAATTTTCATTTTCATTTTCCATAAATATTTTCAAAAAAACAATTTCACAGAAAAATTCTTTTCTTGTGCCTGGGACTTAGGATTTCAATTTCGGGAATACGCCCGAGCCCCACATTTTCCTACGGACCCTCCGGGATCTCACATTATAGGTTCGGGTCCGTTTACACAAAATATTGACCAAAGTCAACTATATCAATATTATTATCAAAATTCATAGTTTTTAATACAAAATTCATATATTTCCACATAAAAACTTTTCGGATTTGCGCTCGGACTACGCACGCAAATCGAGACAACTAAAAAGCGAGGTTTCTAAGGCCTTGAAAGCACGAAGAAGTGGAGAATTATGGTGATGACCCTTTGGGTCATCACAGATAGGGCGCTCCCATTTAACCTATACTCATTGTTTAAAACTTTTAAGTTGTACCCACTTCTTAAATAACTTCAGCTCCCTTTCTCTTCCCTCTTCTCCTCCTTCATTTTCTTCTTCTCAACAAAAGACAAACAACAACAACAACAACCCAGTATAATCCCACTTAGTGGGGTCTGGGGAGGGTAGTATGTACGCAGACCTTACCCGTACCCTTGGATAGAGAGGCTTTTTCCAAATAGACCCCCGGCATCCTTCCCTCCAAGAACTTCCCACCTTTCTCTTGGGAAGACTCGAACTCACAACCTCTCGGTTGGAAGGGGGGGTTGCTTACCATCAGAGCAACCCCTCTTGTCTTCAACAAAAGACAAAATGCATTGAAAATCTTTTTTCACGCTGGGAGTAGCAGTTAATAACTTCAACCCTTATTCTTAAGATGGAAATATATTTGATCAATTCGTCAATATGTTTCTCTGGTTCATTTTGTTAAGTTCTTTGGTTAATAAGTGCTCATAATTCAGAGAAGTTAATGCTACACTTCTAAGCCAAATCCTTAAAATCAGCATGCAAAGAGTAAGTAAATTTTGCTGAAGATGGTTCAACACCAAATGCCTTGCTATCTAAACTGCAGATTGTTTCTAGATGGAATGACACCAATTAGAGTAGTAGCTGCTTGTAGTGAAGCTGCCATTTTTTGAATCACAGTTTCTGGTCCCCAAACGTCTCTGTTTCTGTTTATTAGAAAACAATATAGTAAGAGTAGTAGGAATTAAGTTGTTTGTAGAAAAAGGTTGGAGAAATAGCCAATTACAACACAAACAATACAAAAACTTTAGTTCAAAAGCTGAAGTTGCCCAGTTACAACCAGTATTTTAAAAGGCGAGAGCGTAAGGAGAGCACTATGCCTCAGCGGAGCGTAAACTCCATGGGTATTTAATGTTTAATATTTTATTAAATAATATAATTATATAATTATTAAATAGGTAAAATTACATAAAATTTTGAAACAAAAACTATATAAGTAATATATAAAACTTATTTATATCCCATATTATCCAATGAAATAATAAATCCCAAATAAATAAGTGAAATTGCATATAAATCTAATCAATACATATAAAAGCACACATACATATAATCCTATATTATATTTTGAATAGAGCAAGAGAAGCACTGAACTTAAAAAACTAATTACATACATATTTACAAACTAATAGTGAAACATAAAAAGAGAGGAAAGTAATGAGTTCAAAAGAATAAAGTTTTTACATGGAGGAAGGAACAAACCTGTTGAATTTGACATACAGAGAAGAATGAAGTTTTCTATTGCAAAAAAAGTGATAAATCATTGCTCTTGGTAGAGGCAGACTAGCGAAACGAATTGGGAAGGACTTCTAATTTAGGTCTTTTATCAATATTAAAAAGTTTAATTTTAAATTTAATATATTTAGTTCCTTTTTAAAAAGATGCTCTTGGGCTTACGCCTCAATCAAAAAACTCGCCCGGGCATACGCCTCGAACTTCTGGGCGTATGCCTTACGAGACTTTCGCCATCCACCATTGCCCCGGGGAGTTTTTAGTACGCCTCGACTCAGGGCTCGCCCCAGGAACGCCTTTTAAAACACTGGTTACAACACAAAAACTTTAGCTCAAACTTCATCTTTCTAGTTACAACACAAAAACTTCAGCTCAAGAGTTGCAGTTTCCCAGTTACAACACAAAAACTTCAGGTCTAGAGCTAAACTTCTGGCCCGGCTACTAGAATGCTGAAGTTTTGCGTGATTGCATGTGCTACTTCAGCTCCATGTGCTGAAGTTATGTGAAAAAGCGGTACACTTGTAATTTTTTTGCAAAGCAGACACAAGTTAAAATGTAGCACAAAACACGGGTATAGATGCAAATACCCCGTTAAATAGTGCTAACAAAAGCCCAAATAAAAATCAAATCAATACTAATGCTATCAAAATACATTCAGTTATATACTATGTATGGGAATGTATTGAATATCTATTTTTTGTTTTGCAATAATTTAGATAAAAATGCATAATCTATTTTTATTTTTTCTTTAGCATTTAGTCATGTAATTAATACTCCCTTGTTATTCTACTTATTTTAGCATGACTTAGTACTTTTAAATTATGTTTATTTTTATTATAGCTTTTTAACTAGAATATTTATATTACATAATTTTATTTTCTTATTATTGAATATTTTAGGATAATGCCATGACATATATCATATTTTATATTATTTTCGTAGAAAATACTTTATATAGTTGTATCTTACTAGGACTAAAGAAATACTTTGAGCACAATTTTTATGAATTGTTATACAAAGATTTTACCGAAAAAAATCCGAGTAACCCAAAAACCCGAGAAAAATATAGAGTGAAAAAGCCGAATTTTATTGGTTTGTCTTGGTCTTTAGATTTAATAACCCGACACAATTGGTTTGGTAATTATAAAATCTGAACCAACCCGACCTATGTACACCTCTAATTATATGTTGTAGTTAAGCTAACAAAGACCTTGGACGGGTTGTGCAGGTCAAATGGGCTTGGGCTTAAATTGATACGCCTACCAGAAACCAAAGTGAAAATAGCATGGACTAACCAGCTTTAGAATTGGTAATTGAAAATAGCCAGCGTCTGTAAAGTCATTAAAAAATAGCCAATATTTTGCTACAACACATAAAGTTCCAGCATAATATACTTGAGATTGGTGCACCTGTGTATGTACTTCCTGCATATTATGCTGGAACTTCAACACACGGAAAGTTCCAGCATATTATGTTGGTACTCCAACATACGAAAAGTTACAACATAATATACTGGAGATTGGAGCACATGTGTATGAACTTCCAGCATATTATGCTGGAAGTCCAGAATAATATAATGGAACTCTAATATATTATGTTGTAATATTTTTCATATATTGAAGAGTGTTTTCGTTCAGATTTATCTTTACATGAAAAGTAGCTAAATTTTAATTACTTTTGAAACTGTGGCTATGTTTCAATTATCACATGTAAATCTGGCTATTTTTTAATTTCATCCCATAATGAAAATAGCACGGGCTAGCCAGTTTTAGAACTGGTAATTGAAAAATATCCAACGTCTACAACGTCATTGAAAAATAACCAATATTTTGATGCAACACAGAAAGTTCCAGCATAATATATTGGAGATTGGTGCACATGTGTATGAACTTCCAGCATATTATGTTGGAACTCCAATACACGGAAAGTTCCAACATATTATGTTGGTACTCCAACACACGGAAAGTTCCAGCATAATATATTGGAGATTGAAGCACGTGTGTATTAACTTCCAGCATATTATGTTAGACCAATATATTATGATGGCACTCCACTATATTATGTTGAAAGTCCAGAATAATATATACTGGAACTCCAATATATTATGCTTGAACATTTTTCAGATCTTGAACACTGCTTTCAGATTTATTTTTACATGAAAAATAACTAAATTTTAATTATTTTTCTATTTTCCAATAATCACGTTTAAATCTGGCTATTTTTGAATCTCACACTGCATGGTGCCAAACCAATTGGAAATGGGAGAGCAATTATTAGTACTAGTTCTCGTACCATCCATTCCTGAAATACACCTTCAAATAAACACATTCAAATAGTATAATTCAAACTCCCAAATATTCTTTTTAAGTAGTATATTTTTAATCTCAACCAAATCACTATTCGTTCACTCCATCTCTTAGTTATTTCCCCTCTGCGTATTTCTTCACATCCAGATAATAATGTTATAGCAGAAAGCTGATTTTCTGGCGGCTACTATCTTCAACGTCGAGGTTGTAGGTTCGTCAATCAATTTATTTTTTAGCTTCTCTCCTATTTTTACTCTGTGAATTTGTCAATTAATTTAATTTTTTCCCGTAATCTCTGTTTCCTAATTTCTTATTCTTAATCTGCTGCATCTTTTTTGACTTTGATTAATTGGTGTGCTGCATTTGTAATATTTTTGCTTTACCTATATCTTCGTTTGATAAGGTTAAGTGGCCGTTTGGACATAATAATTGTAAAATTCAGGAAAAAAGTAAATTTTTTTAAAGCGAAAATGGTATGTGAAAATTAGAACATAGAATATAATTTTGGGTTGTTTTTGAATTTTTATGAGTGATTTGAGTGAAAATTTTGAAGAATAGCTTTCTAAAAATTTTAAATTTTCGAAAAATTTCAAAATTTGCCTTGGTGAAGCTTTTATGTCCAAACACTAATTTCGAAAAAAAGTAAAAGAAATTCGAAAAAAAGTTAAAAAAGAATTTCATGGCCAAACGGGCTAAGTCCTCCATACCATCAGACGCATGCTACGAATGAAAGATTTGAAAGAGAATTCTGTTTTATCTCTGATTTTTATGAAAAATTTCATTTTTTTCATCAAATGTCATCTTAGTGTAGTTAATAATGGTTATAAGAAGTTGTCAAATTAGTTATTTGTACAATCTCCGAAAATTATGGCTTGATTTTAGTGGAAAATTATCACAAGACTCCTGTATGGGTCAAAACTTAATCTCATGATAATAAATGAGATCGACGCATTTATTAAAGTCTGTTCGTGATTAATAAATGGTAAGGCCATTTATTAATAAGATTATCGGGCAATTACTCGTTTTGGAAACTAAGGTCTCGGCCTGGCCGTCCTTGTGAGGCCGTTCCCTAAGTATGGTCCCAACCCCTTGGCGCCAGCTGGCAGGTCTTCTAGTTGACCCTCCTCCCTTTAATTCACAACCGTTGTCTATTGCATCTTACTCATTTTGTCTTGTGGTTTATTACGATCTGCTATGATTGACCCTTCATTTATTTTAATTGTTTTATGCTTACAAAGTATATGAGAACTTTTGAGCTAAACAATTTGGCGTCGTCTGTGGGGATTTCATAGCAGAATCGCGTAGTTTATCCTTAGACCAAAAAAGAATAAAGAACAACCCAGCTCGAACAAGCCCAAGCGGCATGTCAGATCAAAGGAAGTCAAAAACCTCGAGATGAGTTTGCTTCCATATCCCCGCGTCTCCGAGCAAAGGGAAGAAGAAGAAGCAGATCCCCATCCCCATAGGGAAAATGTGCATAAGGTACCTCGCCCCCTTTCCACACGGGATCCTGCCAAAAGGGAGGAAAGCACAAAAGCATCTCTCGAACCGAGATATGTAACGGGGTAACCCGCGCGAGCCAATCGAAAAGACCACAAGCGCAAGATAGGCAAGATCTGAAACCAGAAGCAAATCCTAACCCCAAACACGAAGCGGGTTATGTGGGAAAACGAAAAGTTCAACTACGGTTGAAATGGGACTCAGGCTATGTGCCTTCGACTTCATATAAACAAAGGTTTAACTACGGTTGAACGATAGTTCAGGCTATGTGACTTCGACTTCAAAAACTTACAAAGTTTCAACTACGGTTGAACGGCAGTTCAGGCTGCGCGCCTTCACCGAAAAGTTCAACTACGGTTGAACTGGGACTCAAGCTACGTGCCTTCGACTTCAAATATTTCAAAGGTTCAACTACGGTTGAACGTCAGCTCAGGCCACGCGCCTTCAAAAAATTACGAAGGTTCAACTACGATTGAATGACAGTTCAGGCTATGTGCCTTCGAAATCATAAAATTACAAAGGTTCAACTACAGTTGAACGACTACTTAGGCTATGCGCCTTCAAAAATTACATAAGTTCAACTACGGTTGAACGATAATTCAGGCTACGCGCCTTCACCCAAAATTGTAACTACGGTTGAATTGGGACTCAGGCTACGTGTCTTCGACTTCAAATATTACAAAGGTTCAACTACGGTTGAACGTCAGCTCAGGCTACGCGCCTTCAAAAAATTACGAAGGTTCAACTATGGTTGAACGACAATCAGGCTATGTGTCTTCGACATCAAAAAATTACAAAGGTTAACTACGATTGAACGACTACTCAGGCTATGCGCCTTCAAAAATTACATAAGTTCAACTATGGTTGAACGATAGTTAAGGCTACGTGCCTTTACCCAAAAGTTCAACTACGGTTGAACTGGGACTCAGGCTATGCGTCTTTAAAAATTACATAAGTTCAACTAAGGTTGAACAATAGTTCAGGCTACGTGCCTTCACCCAAAAGTTCAACTACGGTTGAACTGGGACTTAGGCTATGCGCCTTCAAAAATTACATTAGTTCAACTACGGTTGAATGATAGTTCAGGCTACGTGTCTTCACCCAAAAGTTCGACTACGGTTGAAATGGGACTCAGGCTATGCGCCTTCAAAAATTACATATGTTCAACTACGGTTGAACGATAGTTCAGGCTACGTGCCTTCACCCAAAAGTTCAACTACGGTTGAACTGGGACTCAGGCTACTCGCCTTCAAAAATTACATAAGTTCAACTACGGTTGGATGATAGTTCAGGCTACGTGCCTTCACCCAAAAATTCAACTACGGTTGAACTGGGACTCAGGCTACGCGCCTTCAAAAATTACATAAGTTCAACTACGGTTGGATGATAGTTCAGGCTACGTGCCTTCACCCAAAAATTCAACTACGGTTGAACTGGGACTCAGGCTATGCGCTTTCAAAAATTACATAAGTTCAACTACGGTTGAACGATAGTTCAGGCTACGTGCCTTCACCCAAAAGTTCAACTACAGTTGAACTGGGACTCGGGCTAGCCTTCAAAAATTACAAAGGTTCAACTACGGTTGAACCACAGCTCAGGCTACGTGCCTTCACCTAAAAGTTCGACTACGAGTTAGACTAGGATTTAGGCCAAGTGCTTCCACCATTATGAATTACAAAAGAATTCAACTATGAGGTGAACCAGAACTCAGGCTACACGCCTCCGTCACAAAAGCCACAAACTCAACCACGGACGAATCAAAGCCAAGGACACACGTCCCTGAGGCTATTAGCCGGGCCGCAATCAAACGAGAACAAGCGCCCCCAAATGTCCAACCACGGACGAACCACAGGTCGGGCCAAGAGCCCCGCCGTTCAAGTAAGTACGACTAACTCAAACTATTGTGTTGATCCGCGCAAAGGAGTGTTCAAAAAAGCAACCGCTTTCTCGCTTTATGCGAGAAGCGAAGCGAGGCGCCGGGTATGTCGCTACCTGTACCAAAAGCGACTCAGGTACAGGAAAGCGGTCGCTTCTGTACCAAAAGCGAGAAGCGGGAAAAGCGGAAAAAGCGGAAGAAGCAATCGCTTTTAGAAATAAATGCCCAAACGTGTGTTTTTCAATTAAAAGATCCAAAATCGAGTGAGTCCCTGTTTTAGTCATTCTTTAGCAGCAACCTAGGGTTTTAAACAAGCCCTTTCTTCCTTAAAAAACCAACGATTTCTTCCTCACATGAAGCAACGATTTGTTCAAGCAAACTAGGGTTCTTCTTCAACATTACAACAAGTCAACAACAGCTTTCAAGTTTCAACAGGTATGTTTTTATTTCATTCTTCTTCTTCTTCTTCTTCTTCTTCTTCTTCCTCTTCTTTTTCTTTTTCTTTTTCTTTCTAAACGTCCAAAAAGCGTCAAACTGCTGGCGAATTTTTTCCAGAAAATTTCTGCCCTGTTTCTGCCCAATTCTGCCAAATTATATATTTCATTGGTGCTACTCTTTAGTTTTTTATTTTTATTTTTTGTTTTTTAGACAAGAGGGGTTGCTCTGATGGTAAGCAACCCTCACTTCCAACCAAGAGGTTGTGAGTTCGAGTCTCCCCAAGAGCAAGGTGGGAAGTTCTTGGAGGGAAGGATGCCGAGGGTCTATTTGGAAACAGCCTCTCTGCCCCAGGGTAGGGTAAGGTCTGCGTACACACTACCCTCCCCAGACCCCACTAACTGGGATTATACTGGGTTGTTGTTGTTGTTGTTGTTGTTGTTGTACTCTTTAGTTTTTTAATTCAAGTGTTGAACATTTGCTTACAATTACATGTGTTATCTATGCCATATTTATTTTATTTTTTTCTTTTTAAATTCCGCTTCACTTCAAAAAAGTGGGCGCTTCGTTTCTCGCTCTTTGTGAAATGGGGGTTGTCGCTTTTCCTCGCTTCACGCTATTTTGAACACTGGCGCAAAGTTCGGCCCGAGTTGAACTACAAGGCCGTGCTTTTCATTATCACGGTCAGTAGTTCGACTAAGCCCGAACTGGGACTAAGGCTATGTGCCGCCACTGCCCAAATGCGGCTACAACCCACTCCCAACAAGTGGAGGAAGGTGACAACCAAAAGCGTCTATCTATAGCCAAGGCCATCTACACCAACTTTCCTTAAGGGAAGGAATCAGTTCGACAATGGTCGAAATCACCTAACCGGTTGAGACTATTAACATGCTCACTAGAAAAACTCTAAGGCAAGGCCCTCTCAAACAAGCACAAAAAAAAATGTATTCGATACAAAACAAACAAAAGGGAAGAAAGCCACATATATTTAAAATATTTACACGGGGTTGCCCCCAATTACATTGGCCCAAGGCCGGCAAAGAAAAAAGAGAAAAAGAAAATGAAAATTAAACAAACATAACGAACTTCCCCATTGTTCACTCGGCGCCCCCAGCGCCCTTTTCAACATTATCAGCACCCTCGGTGCCATCATCACCCCCGGCGTAGACGGGTCAAAATCGCAATCGAGACGGGCATCAGGAGCCTTTTGGCGTGCCTCCTCATAATTGGCCTCAGACACGACGCCGGCTTCCCAGTCGCCTATACACATCGAGCTGGGCCTCGGCATACGTCCAAAGCTCACGAGCAGGACCAAAATAAGCGGCATGATCCCTCAGGCGCTGGTTCTCGGCCTCCAAGGCCGCAATCCGGTCCGTTGTAGCACGAGCGTCCTGCTCACAGACGGCAATGCGCCCCTTCAACGACCGCTCTCGGAAGGTAGCGGCGGCCCTCTCTAATCCGCGCTCTCTTTCTTGGGCACGGTTGGCCGCCTGCAGTGCTTCAACCCTCGCCAGGGCGTCCTCTACCTGCTTCCTTAAAGCGGCGGTCTCCGTCTCCAGGGCAGCCACCTGCCTAGTCAAAGCTTCAGCAGCCTCTGCTGCAGCAACCTGATTTTGGCACTCTCTCTCAGTAGTCGCCCTTCTCTCGGCGTCCATCTCCTCGTTCATTTGGCGCCCCTCAAGAGCATTTACCCTGCTAAGGGTCTGTTGCATATGAAGCTCCCTCCGCGCCAACTCTTTTACCAGCTCCTGGTTCCGTGGGTCGTTCCTTATGCGTTCACGCAGATCACGACACCGGTCATGGTATCGGCGGTACTTCTCCAACAACTGCACGAAAATCGCCGAGCGGATGTTAGCCCATCTGATGCTCTCCACCTCCAACAAAAATGACTACAACAAATAGAGCGACACTTAATACAGTAAGACGTACTAAGGAAGAAAACAAGCCAAAGTCTTATACGTACCTTTATACTCAGGGCGACCACCTCGCCCATCAACCCAACATCCGAGATATTCCTCAAGGATGCACTCTCCGCATCCGAGCACAGAATCCCGAACAGCATCACCAGGTTCTCCTCCTCCCTTTAATTCATAACCGTTGTCTCTTGCATCTTACTCATTTGGTCTTTTGGTTTATTACGATCTGAGACAAGAGGGGTTGCTCTGATGGTAAGCAACCCCCACTTCCAACCGAGAGGTTGTGAATTCGAGTCTCCCCAAGAGCAAGGTGGGAAGTTCTTGGAAGGAAGGATGCCGGGGGTCTATTTGGAAACAGC
This sequence comes from Nicotiana benthamiana, assembly GCA_034376525.1. NCBI lineage: Eukaryota > Viridiplantae > Streptophyta > Magnoliopsida > Solanales > Solanaceae > Nicotiana > Nicotiana benthamiana. Next base: position 130,506,530 of record CM067337.1, read on the forward strand.
CTCTCTACCCCAAGGTAAGGATAAGGTCTGCGTACACACTACCCTCCCCAGACCTTACTAAGTGGGATTATACTGAGTTGTTGTTGTTGTTGTTGTTTATTACGATCTGCTATAATTAGCCCTTCATTTATTTTGATTGTTTTATGCTTACAAAGTATATGAGAACTTTTGAGCTAAACAACTCCCCACTAATGAGTTTCATGGGTAGCACTAGAGGCCATTTTCATGTATGTATTTGGGATAGTGGAATAATCAATTAACAAAAACTAAATGGATAAAGTTTCCTAAAAAAATGAGGTAAAAGGGCTGAATTCATTTATCTGCTGCTGAGTTTCAGATTTTTGAAAATTATACAAATGGCTTAGACCAAAATCCATTATTAAGGAAACTTCTTTGATAGCACTAGCTAGGGGTGGCAAAGGGGGGTCGGGTCGGATATGGGACGGGTCGAAAACAGGTAATGCAAAAACGGATGAATTATCTGACCCAACCCATATTTAATACGGATAAAAAATAGATTAACCGGTAGATAATATAGTTATCCATATATCCATGACTTATTGAATATGATCACTTTTGGGAGAATTCCTAGTCACCCAAACTTGAGAAACTCCCAATTTGAAACTTCGCAAACGTAAAGTTAAACTCATTAGTTATCCATAGGTTATCCATTTTCTAAGCGGATAATATGGTTCTTATCCATATTTGACCCGTTTTTAAAAAGTTCATTATCCAACCCATTTTTAAATAGATAATATAAGTGTAATAACTGCTTTCTTTTATCCATTTTGTCAACATTAGTACTAGCACTTCCACTCACATTTTCTATGTCAATTTAATCTAGATTTAGGGTACTTATTAAATCACAGTGCAAAGGAAATATCTATATCAGTTTGTGTTATTTAGTTTTTTTCCTTGACAAGCATGTAATAGCAGGTTTTTTAATGTAAGGAAAGTTTATGAGGAATTCAAGTTTGTGAGCAGATGATTGAGCTCAGGCTTTCAGCAGGTTTTTGCCTGAGGCGTTTTCAATCTCTTCTTCTTAACTTGCTTCAGTGCATATAGAAATGGCAAAAGAGAAAAGTGCAAGCTTCGTTATTGAAGTTTCCCGGGCAAAGAAAATTTTGGGCAAGAAAATTCAAGAGTCAAACAAAGAGCTGATTGTTAACGAGATACTTGTTCGTATTCCTGGATCACCCTCTAATTTTAAATTAGGCCCATGTTTTAAGGCTACGCTTCCTCCGGAGCTCTCTCCTCTTTACCCCTTAGCTGAAGGAGAGAAGCTACTTCTACACTCCGTGGAACCTGATTGGTTCAATGGTAAGTATTTGAAGTCACGGCCTTCTGCAAGTAGAGACTGGATTGATTGGGTAGATAGAGTTGAGAAGACCAAGCGGGAGGTGTGGAAATCAGCTGATATATATGATGCCATTCAGTTGACAAAAAATGTTATCCCCATGGACAAAAACCTTGTTTATGCTTCCTTGTGCTATTGGTCAACCTCCACAAACTCGTTCCATTTCAGATTTGGCATGATGGGGCCAACAGTACTAGATATTGTTGCCTTGACTGGACTTAGGCCACATGGCGAGGAAGTCAGTGCCATTCTTGGGATGGCTGGATCAACATGTGATTTTACCAAGTATGGAAAAATTTATGATAATGCCTTATTATACCACAATTATCTCGACCCGTCAGAGGGAGAAATGGCTGTGACAGAGGAAGAACATATATCTTTTCTGTTTGCGTGGCTCTACGATCATCTGTTTTGTGACTCTTCTGTAAACATGATCAAGCAATGCACAAAACTGGCATTTGCTCTTGCTACAGGAAGAAAGCTTTCTTTGGCACCGTTTCTCTTGTCTAATTTATATCATGGATGCGCTGATATCATTAATGGGAAGTTTCAGTATGAAAGAGGTCCATTATGGATCTTGCAGTTCTGGCTACAGTCTTACTTTCCAGAATTTCGGCCCGCAACCTTGGATTACTGTAATGCTCCAATCTCTGGGTTTCCCTTGGCTGAAGGTGCATTGAGATATAAATCATTCAAGGAATACTTTAACTTCTTTAGAAAATGCTCATCGAGAACAGCCAGCCAATTCGCGCCATTTTTTTCTAGGAAGTTTGGACCTGAGTGGTTTAAAAGGTCACTTGATCCTTACTTCCAAAAACTTAATAGGACAGAGTTAAAAGAGATTTGGGCTAGTTATCTTATTGCTCGAGACCTCCCGTACAGTATCCTTCTAGATGAATCCTCGAAGTGCAAATGTGGGGTAGAACATTATTCTCCGAATCAGTTTGCTCGACAGTTTGGCATGACTCAGGCTGTTCCCGTCCACCAATCAGCCAGTAATCTTGTTATCAGAAGAGAGGCAGATAATGTTGAAGAAACTGAGTCAAGGTTTTCCCAATTAAAAAGGAAATTCTCATTTGTTCCATTTAATATTAATCCGAGCTCTACAATGTTCTTTGATTCCTGGTGGTCCACTTATATCAACAATCGGGACAAGAATGTTATCGGTGTCCTCAGGAAGATCTCAGTCCATCTGACACCCTGTGTTGCGCCTCTCAGTCCATCTGACAGGCAAGAAGTTGCTGCTCCAAGGTCCATTGGTGTTAATGGAAATTCTCAGTCTGCAGTAAAATTGGGACAGAATATGAAGAGAAAATATAAAGGTATGATAATCTTCTTCATGGGATAAACTACTCCATACGATTTCTATTTGGCTGGTATATCCCTAGGGATAGAGGAACTACCAGAGGTACTTGAATTGTGTTGTAAATAGAGAAGGAAAATGTTGGTCAGTGAGGCTAAATAGATAAGTAACTATTTTGTTCTGATTGTATCCTTCATATCATTACCCAAGGGTCTCAATAACAACAACAACCACCCAGTATAATCCCACAAGTGGGGTCTAGGGAGGGTAGGATGTACGCAGCCTTACCCCTCACCTGGAAGGCCAGAGAGACTGTTTTTGATAGGTCCTCGGCTAAAGACCAAGGGTCTCAATAGGGCTGGCACAATATTAGTTGACCTTTAGGGTTGAGGATATTGTGCATATACCATTATACATTTGTATTTATTAGATTTTCGGATAGCTTTCAATGTTCTCTCTCTGCTTCTTGTCCTGTTCTCTGTTTGGTTTCTGTTTCTGCGTTTTGATGTCTTGTATTGCCTCTTTATTCATTTCTTAATTGCTTTCAGGGGATAGTGTTCCACTACAATCTTTGGTACAGCAAGATGAGCCCTTACAACAAAAGAACTCGTATGACACGGGTGTAAAGATACCTACGGGAACATTATGCAAGGTAAAAATTCCCACCCCCAAACGAGCCGCAGCCCTCTGGGATTATAATGCGATCCATTGGCCTGATTCCTTCACTTCACCGTAAATTCACCTTTTCAGAAGATGAAGACTTCCCCGAGGAAAATGCCACTACCAGACACAACTCCTACCATACCCTCTATATCAGTCGTTCCTACTCCTGCTAATGAAGACAGGATTAAGACATCCATCCAAGTTTCTGCTGATCATACACCAATCTCCACCTCGTGTTCCACTTCTGATGACGAAGTAAGTTCTCCATATTACTTCTGTCATTAGGTCTGATTACTTCATCTAACTTTGGGAGCTTTTTCTTTTAGGATGGTGAGGAAGGCAAAGTTTCTCCATTATTAGCCAAGACCAGAAGCAAGACACCTGATATTACTGAACCACCTGACTGGCCTGTAAAATTTCATAATCTAGAAGACTTCTTTGCTCGAGTTAGTGGACAAATTAAACGAGCTCAATCTCGCTGTTTTTATGCTGATCAATCTTCTTCTAAAGATGACAAGATACCCGCCACGCAAAAGCCTACACCGTCAGCAGAAATGCTTGCCACTGCGAAAGATGACATTGAGAGATTACTAACCATGCCTTCTGAAGACTTGCTTCTACCCAAAAATTGTTCAACATTAAATGCAGCACTATCGACATATGCTGCAACACCGAATTTATCGGCTGAGAGAGTGCTTGCCTTGTGGAAACTCAAAGAGAACCTTCCACAACTTTTCTTGACCTTGCGTAGAGCTAAGAAGGACCAAGAGGAGTATTATAAGGAGGCTGCCAAGAAAGTGCTCCTCGTCGATGAGCTCACAAACGGCCAGGAATGCTACACCAACCTCAAAGATTGCAATGACAAGCTTGAACGTATAATCAGCAAAACAAAGGCAAGCTTGAAGGATACAATGACAAAAAGAAAAGCAATCCAAGTGCAACTATTGAGTTTGGCTAAGAAGTGTTTTGAAAAGTCTACTGCTCTTGATGAAATGGAAGCTGACTTTCCTCTCGGCGAAGAGATGAAGAAGCTAGCTGATTCTGATGTTGCCCGAGTGGAAGAACGTTTGAGAGACTTCAAGAGTAAGATAATCGAGCGATCGCCTGCATAAACCATCCGTCACGGTGAATTTGCTGGCTAGTGATCCACAGTTTATGAGCATGTAAATATGTTTTTTGCTATGTACCAACTTTTCTCTCTTTTGAATGGCATCCCTAAGTATAGCCAAGTTAGTTCAAACATGCAAAGTGAAACGAGGAAGTGTATTTCTCTCGTTATGGTTTCTGGTAGGGGTGATATTCAAAAATAGCCAGATTTATATGTGATAATTGAAAAATAGCTATAGCTTCAAAAGTAATTAAAATTTAGCCACTTTTCATGTAAAGATAAATCTGAACGAAAACGGTGTTCAAGATCTGGAAAATATTCCAGCATAATATATTGGTCCAGCATAATATGCTGTAAGTTCATACACAACTGCTTCAATCTCCAGTATATTATGTTGGAATTTTTCGTGTGTTGAAGTACCAACATAATATGTTGGAACTTTTCGTGTGTTGGAGTTCCAACATAATATGCTGGAAGTTCATACACAGGTGCACCAAATCTCCAGTATATTAAGCTGGAAATATCATAGTACAGCCAATTTTCACACTGGTCAATCAAAAAGAGTCAGCGTTTACCAAGTCAATGAAAAATAGCAACTATTTTGCTGCAACAGGGAGTATAATATACGGGAGTTCTGGTGCATTTGTGTACGAACTCCAGCATATTATGCTGGACCGGTATGCTTTGCTAACTCCTGTAAAATTTGCAGGAGACTGGAGCACCAGTACTCCAAACTTCAGTTTATTATACTGGACATTTATATTTGCTGGAACTCCCGTAAAATATGCGGGAGTTCCAACATAATTATGCTTGAACTCCCCTAAAATTTACGGGAGTTCCAGCATAGTTATAATGGAACTCCCGTAATATTTGCAGGAGTTCAAGCATACTTAGCTGGAACTCCCGTAAAATTTGCGGGCGTATTTTTCGGATTTTTAACAGTGTTTTCGCTCAGATTTATCATTACATAAAAATTGGCTAAATTTCTATGACTTTTGAAGGTTGGCTATTTTTCAACGACCCGTGGTAAATCTGGCTATTTTTAAATTTCTCGCTTTCTGTGTTGCAGCAAAATATTGGCTATTTTTCAATCACTTTGCAGACGCTGGCTATTTTTCAATTACCAATTTCCTCTTGGCGTGACACCCGTTAAGATATAAATTTTTTATATACATATGTTAAAATTTTCTTAAATTAGGTTAATGGTTTGTTTGGCCAAGCGAGAAAAATTAGATTATTTTAAAAAGTATTTTTTTTTTCAAATGTACTTTTGGAGAAAAATAATTTGTGCTTTGCTAATTAATTTGAAAATCACTACTAAGTAGCAATTAGTATTTGGCCAAAATTTTAAAAAGTGCTTCTATGTGAATTCTTCTCAAAAGTGTTTCTAAGAAGAATCTTTTTTTTTTTTGCCTTTTTAAAACACTTTTGATTCTACTCGAAAGTAGGAAAAAAGTGTTTTCAGCTTCGCGAAGGGTGTTCAAAAATTTTTTTGTATCTAGTGGGAATTGAACCTATGACCTTATGAAGGTATTGAACCCTCTTGACCACTAAACTACATTTCTGGATTACATTAAGGGAATTCAAAACTTATTATATAGATGTAAAAAATAGATTTTGCCTTATATACACAGTGTAATTTTTCGGCTGAGGGGGTTCACCCTTCCGCCCCCTAGATCCGCCCCTGCATATCACCCGCAGTCGTAAACTAGACAACGATGACATGACTGGTAGACCTTTTCGAAAGTTTTTCTTGTGTGTAAAAGTCAAGTTGGAATTTATCTTGAACCCTGTCTAACTTCTTGTTTTCGTTGTGGTTTTTATTTCCTTTGGTCCTAGTTATTTTCCTTTTCGGCTGCATCCCAATTTTTTATTTTTCGTTTATTACTTTTTATATTTTTTTTCTATTCTATTATTTTATATATAGTCTCTAGCAAGAACATTATATAGACTCCAAAACTTCAAAATTACATAAGAAAACATTCCACTTAATCTTAAATTTAGGAGTTTTCTTCTTTCAAATTCGGAAAACTTGGGTCTTATTAAGAGTCTGGATTGAGATTATTTTCTTTTATTATATCATAAAAATTTGTATTATTATATGGTTCTTAAATATAAGTTAAGTCTCTTTACTATCATATTACGACGAAAATTTCGTAAACATTGCTTAAAAATATTAGACTTATGGTTTTGATTTTTGGGAACTTCTAATTTATTTAATTTTATATTTATGAGGAATAATTTACCTATTGAAGTCTATATAATTATCTTATTAAAAAAATTATCTTACTTGTGTAAATTTGTTTCTAGTATACAGAAAAAGATGTAATTTTCTACTGAAAATATTGATTTTACTTGTATTCTGATAATAAAGATGTTATTCCTTATTTAAAATACTAATTGCGTTTTTTTTTTATATTTGAGATGTAACATTTTTATTTGCAAATAAAAAATACCTATTAGATTGACCCAAATAAACTCAAAAACCCCGAATAAATAGTCCTAATAAATTTCGTATTAGTCAGTATATGTTATACATTAAAGGAAATTATGGCACCCGCTACCTTTAAATCCTAGATCTGCCTCTGTATCCGGTATTTGGTCGCACCTCAAGGGGAGTAACATAGGCAGTCTACCATGATGTCAAGACCCGTATTTTCTATCGGGAGTTGTGATGGCGCCTACTGTCGGAGATAGGCAAGCCAAACATCAAAACATTTCTACTGATTTCATTTAAAGAATTATAATAAACTTAAAAAATAATTAAAGCGGAAGACTTTTAAATTCTTAAATAACTGAAAACGGGAATACAAAAGTTTCAAAATACACTTCTACCAGTATTTGGTGTTACTACTCACGAACTGCTATGGAATACTAAAACAAGAGTCTGAAAAAATACATAGAAGAGTTCGTCTCGGTACAAGGGAAACAAACTAATAGTATAGAAGGGACTTCGGCCTGCGGACTCCAGTTAGGCAACCTCGGGAATCCCAGGACCGAAGTCGGCGCACGAGCAAACACTGCTACTGAGGTCCAACAGCTGCTCCCAGATCTGTGCAAAAAGATGCACAGAGTGTAGTATCAGCACAACCGACCCCATGTGCTGGTAAGTGCCTGGCCTAACCCCGGCGAAGTAGTGGCGATGCTAGACATGACCTACCACAAGTGACTTGTACAGATATATGTGCAATAACAGGAAGTACACGAATTTAAACAACTAAGAGGGAGGGGATCATGCTATAGGGTATGACCGTTTAAATATAAAAATCATCGGATAAGAAGTAAAGTCATACAACAACAACTGACAAGGAAAACCACAAGAAATCCCTACATAAAAAAATAATATACTTGATCCATACTCCGTTGCGGCATGCATCCCGATCCTCAAATTTATACGTTGCGGCGAGCAACCCGATCCTCAAATATATCCGTTGTGGCGAGCAACCCGATCCTCAAATATATCCGTTGCGGCGAGCAACCCGATCCTCAACATTTAATACCGTTGCAGTGTGCAACCCGATCCTCAACAATTAATACCGTTGCGTTCCTCAATAACTAGCAACAAGAACTCACCCAAACAACAACCAAAACTCAAGTGCGATGGGATTAACCACAAATACAAGGAGTCCCGACCAGGGAATACAACTAGCAGCTCAAAAAATTCCGGCAAGGGAGAATTCAATATATACCTAAATCCTAGCAAGGGAATAATCACAGTACTTTCGCGCTTAAACACTTAGTCATCAACATGTTCTAGGTCGAGCCATTGCCCTAATGTTATACAAATTACTATTTTTCCTCAACCGTTCATATCATGTGAAATATATCAATTCAAACAAGAAGTCGTATCACATCATTAGAATTAAAAGCAATTAAGACTCACGGTCATGCTAGATCCACTGCATAGATAATCGTCACCATGCCTATATACCGTACTCTACACTTAGCACGTAGCAAATAATATCATAGTCCTATTCTCTCAAGCCAAAGTTAGATCAAATACTTACCTCGGTCCAAAAATAGCAATCAAATATCTAACACCGCCTTTCCTCTAGAATCCAACACCAAAATAATGATATCTAGGCACAATTTAGTTCAATATTATCAATAATGGCTCAAAGACATATTTCCATAGCCTAGAAATGAATTTCCTATCATTATTCCAAAAATACCAAAATCCGACCCCGACTCACATGGTCCAAACTCGAGGCTTGGGCCAAAATTCGTTCACCCATAACCCCAACAACAACTACGCAGTATAGTCCCACAAAGTGGGGTCAGGGGAGGGTAATATGTAGATGAGCCTTACCCCTACCCAAAATGGCAGAGAGGCTGTTTCCAATCGACCCTCGGCTCGTCTACATATTACACTCCCCAGACCCCACTTTGTCTTAAGATTGGATCCCAAATTGAGAATGAATCACCCAAAATCCCCAAAGCCCAAACTCTACCCAAAACACCCATTTTCTACCTTGAATTCATGATTTAGGGCTAGACAATGTGTGATTAGATGAAGGAATTGGAGAAAACGAAGTTAAGATCACTTACCCAAAGAGCTATGGAGAAAGAGAAGCATTAAACTCGTCAATAGAGTTTTGGAGAAGGGAGTCCGTGTGAAATAATGGATAACTCCTGAAATGGGTTCTGTTTTTAAGCTTTAAAATCACTTAAGGAAATAACACTACGCGTTTGCGACACTTAGGCCGCGTTCACGATTCATAGATTTGGATGCCTCCTGAGGCTGACCTCTCCACAGAACACTCATTGCAGGAAAACTCTTCGACCTCAACTATCGAAACTGCCGATCTAAAATAGCCATCGGCTCCTCCTCGTATGGTAGATCCTTGTCCAATTGGACAGTGCTGAAATCTAATACGTGGGCTAGATTGCCGTGATACTTCTGAAGCGTGGATACATGAAAAAGGGATGCATGACTGACAAACTAGGTGGCAAGGCAAGTCTATAAGCCACCTCTCCCACGTGATCAAGAATCTCAAATGGTTCAATAAACCTAGGGCTAAGATTGCCCTTCTTCCCGAATCTTATCACGCCCTTCATAGGAGATACACGGAGCAAAACTCGCTCACCAACCATGAAAGAAACATCTTTGACCTTGCGGTCTACGTAACTCTTCTACGTGGACTTAGCTATCCGAAGTCTGTCTTGAATGATCTTAACCTTATCCAAGGCCTCCTGAACTAGATCTGTACCCAATAATCGGGCTTCTCCCGGCTCAAACCATCTGACTATGGACCGACACCTCCTACCATACAATTCCTCATACGGAGCCATCTGGATGATGGACTGGTAGCTGTTGTTGTAGGCAAACTCTCCTAAAGGAAAGAACTGGTCCCACGAACCTCCAAAATAAATAACGCAGGCTCGGAGCATATCCTCAAGAATCTGAATAGTCCTCTTGGACCGATCGTCTGTCTGGGAATGATGTACTCAGCTGAACCTGGCTGCCCAAATCCTGCTGCACCGCTCTCCAGAAATGTGAGGTAAACTGCTGGCCCTGGTCCGAAATGATAGATATAGGCACACCATAAAGGCGAACGATCTGCCTGATATAAATCCCAGGTAATCTGTTAGACGAATAGGTGGTGGCAACCATAATAAAATGCACTTATTTGGTCAGCCTATCAACAATGACCCATATAGCATCAAACTTCTTCCGAGTCATCGGAATGCCAGAAACGAAATCCATGGTAATCCTCTCGCACTTCCACTATAGAAGCTCAATCCTATCAAAAAATCCACCAGGCCTCTGATGCTCGTACTTAACCTGCCAACAGATCAAACAACGAGCCATATATTCAACAATGTCTTTTTTCATTATGCGCCACCAATAGTGCTGCCTCAAATCCTGATACATCTTTGTGGTACCTAGATGAATAGAATACCGAGAACTATGGGCCTTCGCTTAGATCAACTCCCAAATACCATCAACATTGGGCACACAAACTCGGCCCTGCAATCTCAATACACCATTATCTCCCAAGGTCAGTTTCTTGGCACCTCCACGCTGCACCGTGTCTACCATAACACACAAATGGGGATCATCATAATGCCTCTCACGGATACGCTCCATCAGCGACGAGTAAGCGACCATGCAAGCTAACACCCTAAGCTCAAAAATATCCAACCTCACAAATTTGGACAAGGCCGGAGCATCAAAAGCAAGCGGTCTCTGGCTGACCGGAATATAGGCAAGACTACCCATGCTGGCAGACTTCCTACTCAAGATAGAAACATCATAGTCTTTCAGCAACTCCAACTACCTCCTCTACCTCAAATTCAACTCCTTCTATTTGAAAAAGTATTGAAGGCTCTTGTGACCCATGTATACCTCACATGTCACACCATATAGATAATGCCTCCAAATCTTCCAAGCATGAACAATGGTTGCCACCTCTAGGTCATGGACTGGATAACTCTTCTCATGGATCTTCAACTGACTCGAAGCATATGCTATGACTCTGCCATTCTGCATCGATTCTACGCCAAGCCCAATACAGGAAGCATCACAATAAACTGTATAAGGCCCTGAACCTTTGGGCAAAACCAATACTGGTGTCGTAGTCAGAGTTGTGTTGAGCTTCTAAAAGCTCGTCCCACACTCGTCCGACCCCCTGAGCTGGGAACCCCTTATGGGTCAACCTGGATACCTTATGCTCATACGACATGACCCAGAAATTCAACTGAACTTTAGAAAAACTCGCACTTCAAGGACATAGCATACAACAGACTATCCTTCAGAGTCTTAAGAACCACTCTGAGATGCTGCTCATGCTCCTCCTGACGGCAGGAGTATATAAGAATATTGTCAATGAAAACAATCACGAACAAATCTAATTAGGGCATGAACTCTAGACTCATCAGATCCATGAAAGCCGCTGGGGCATTTGTCAACCCAAATGACATCACCAAGAACTCATAACGCCCGAACCGAGTGCGGAAAACTAGCTTAAGGACACCGGATGCCCTAATCCTCAACTGATGGTAACCAGATTCCAAATCGATCCTTGTAAACACCTTGGAGCCCTGAAGATGATCGAACCATATCCTAAATACTCGGTAGTGGATACTTATTCTCAATCGTCACATTGATCAATTGTCGGTAATTAATGCACATCCTCATCTAACCGTCCTTTTTCTTCACAAATAACACTGGTGCACCCCAAGGCGAAACAGTGGGTATAATGAAACCCTCCTCAAACAAATCTTGAAGCTGATCCTTTACTCTTTCAACTCCGGCGGTGCCATACGATACGGCATAATAGAAATGGGTTGAGTGCCCGGCGCCAGATCAATACAAAAATTGATATCCCTGTCAGGCGGCATGCTCGGCAGGTCTGAAGAGAAACCCTCGGGGAAATTCCCAAACAATAGGAACAGAATTAATACACTGGACCTCAGCACTGGAGTCGCGAACATAAGCCAGATATGCTAGACACCCCTTCTAGACCATGCATCGAGCCATGACATATGAAATAACATTGCGGGTGGCATGACCTCGGGTCCTTCTCCACTCAAGTCGGGGAATATCAGGAAAAGCCAAGGTCACAGTCTTGGCGTGACAATCCAGGATAGCATGATATGGGGACAACCAATCCGTCCCCAAAATAACGTCAAGTTCCACCATATCTAAGAGCAATAATTCAACACGGGTCTCAAAACCCTCAAATACTACCACACATGAACAATGCACTCGGTCGACCACTACAGAATCACCCACCGGTGTAGACACATATACAGGAATACCTAAGGCCTCATTAGGCACAACCAAATAGGGTGAAAAATAGGACGACACATAAGAATACGTAGATCTGGGATCAAATAGCACAGAAGCATCCCTATCAAAGACCAGAATAGTACCTGTAATCACAACATCTAACGACTTAACCTCTTAACTGGCTACTGGCTGGCCCCTACCTCTAGTGTTCTGAACTCCACCTCTAAGACCTCTACCTCCACCTCTATATCCTCTAACCTGCCTCTAGCTGGCTGGGCAGGCTATGGGGCAGCTGGTGCCTGAACCATAGGACGAAGATCCTGCTGCTGAGAACCACCTGAAACTCGAGGGCAAAATCTGACAATGTGACTCGGATAGCCACAAGCATGGCAAAACCTCGACTACTGTGGCTGAGCACCCCTCAACCTCGGGCAATGTCTCCTGATATGACTAAATTCTCCACACTCATAAAATCTACACAAATGCTGCAACTGTGGAAACTACGGTTGGCCCTGCCGACCTGAATGATCACTTGAAGTACCATGAGTGACATGAGTAGCTGACTAAAAGGGCCTAGAAGGATGGCCTCTACCATAAGAACCTCTACCTACAGACGAGGTACCGCTTAATCTTCCTGCATGACGGGGCCTCTTATCCGATCTATGACCGCATCCTTGTGGCGGTACCGTCTCAACTCTACGGCCCACATCGGTCGCCTCCTGAAAGATGATCTCACTCTCGGCCTGAGCCACTGCACCCAGTGACCTGCCATGGCTGGCTGAACCACTAGAAACAAACCCGCTCGAATGACGCTCTCCACAAATCCCACCAATATAACCAAAACGTCCTAAAGAACTAGGGTGGCTATGAACCCCTCTGGGACCTGATTTGGGCCCACTGGAGCAGCTGGAGCTGGAACCTCCTCGCCATGATCAATCTGAGATTCCGCCACTTGGACTACGGCTAGGGGCTGAACTCTCTCCCTACCTCGGCCTCTGGCACGGCCTCGGCCTCTGCCCCTCGTAAAAACTACTACCGAGGGATTGGGCTGCTGAGAAGTAGAAGAAGAAACGCGTGTTCTCACCATGTGAGACGAGTGGAGTAGAAAATTCAATCGGTGTTTGAGAAACGAAAATGCACGACAAGAAAGAACAAAGTGAAATTTTTTCTAACTTTGTAGCCTCTGGGGGATAAATACAGACGTCTCCGTACCGATTCCTCAGACTCTACCGAGTTTGTCCGAGAGTTGTGAGACTTGTGTAACCTAGTGCTCTGATACCAACTTGTCACGACCTGAATTTCCCACCATTGAGAGTCGTGATGGTGCCTACTGTCGCAGCTAGGCAAGCCAAACATCAAAACATTTCTACTGATTTCATTTAAACAATTATAATAAACTAAAGCAATAATTAAAACGGAAGACTATTAAATGCTTATATAACTGAAAGCGGGAATACAAATGTTTCAAAATACACTTCTACCCAGTATCTGGTATCACTACTCATGAACTGCCATGGAATACTAAAACAAGAGTCTGAAAGAAATACATAGAAGAGTTCGTCTCGGTACAAGGGAAACAAACTAATAATATAGAAGGGACTTCGGCCTACGGACTCCAGCTAGGAAACCTCAGATATCCCAGGACCGAATTCGGCGCACGAGTAAATACTGCTACTGAGGTCCAACAACTGCTACCGGATCTGTGCAAAAAGATACACAGAGTGTAGTATCAGCACAACCGACCCTATGTGCCGGTAAGTGCCTGGCCTAATCCCGGCTAAGTAGTGATGAGGCTAGATAGGACCTACCACAAATGACTTGTACATATATATGTGCAATAACAGGAAGTACATGAATTTAAACAACTAATAGGGAGGGGAGCATTCTATAGGGTATGACAATTAAAATATGGAAATCATTAGATAAGAAGTAAAGCCGTACAACAACAACTGATAAGGAAAAACAAGGGAAAGCCCTACATACTAAAACAATATATTTGATCCATACTCCATTGCGGCACGCAACCCGGTCCTCAAATATATCCGTTGCGGTGAGCAACCCGGTCCTCAAATATATCTGTTGCGGCGAGCAACCCAATCCTCAATATTTAATACCGTTGCGGTGTGCAACCCGATCCTCAACAACCAATACCGTTGCGGCATGCAACCCGATCCTTAATAACTAGCAAGAAGAACTCACCCAATCAATAACCGCAACTAAAGTGCGAGGGGTGTAACCACAAATACAAGGAGTCCCGACCAGGAAATAAAAACTAACAGCTCAAAAATCCCGGCAAGGGAGAATTGAATATATACCTAAATCCCGGCAAGGGAATAATCACAGTACTTTTGCGCTTAAACACTTAGTCATCAACAAGTTCTAGGTCGAGACAATGCCCTAATGTTATACAAATCACTATTTTTCCTCAATCGTTCATATCATGTGAAATATGTCAATTCAAACAATATTGTATCACATCATTCGAATTAAAAGCAATTAAGACTCAAGATCATGCTAGACTCTGGTGCATAGATAAATGTCACTATGCCTATGCACCGTACTCTACACTTAGCACGTAGCAAATAATATCCTAGTCTTATTCCCTCAATCCAAAGTTAGATCAAACACTTACCTCGGTCCGAAAACAACAATTAAATATCTAACACCGCCGTTCCTATAGAATGCAACTCTGAAACAATGATATTTAGGCACAATTAAGTTCAATATTATCATTAATGGCTCAAAGACACAATTCCATAGCCTAGAAATGAATTTCCTATCATTCTTCCAAAAATACTAAAATCTGACCCCCGACTCACATGGTCCAAACTCGAGGCTCGGACCAAAATCCGTTCACCCATAACCCCACGAGTTCAAATACATAATTTGTGTTAAGATTCGACCCCAATTTGAGGTTGAATCACCCAAAATCCCCAAAGCCCTAAATCTACCCAAAACCCCCATTTTCTACATTGAATTCATTATTTAGGGTTAGAAAGTTAGTTATTAGATGAAGGAATTAGGAGAAAATGAAGTTAAGATCACTTACCCAAAGAGCTATGGAGAAAGAGAAGCTTGAAATTCATCTATGGAGTTTTGGAGAAGGGAGTTCGTGTGAAATAATGGCTAACTCCCGAAATGGGTTCTATTTTAAGCTTTAAAATCACTGAAGGAAATAACACTACGCATTCGCGACACTTAGGTCGTGTTCGCGATGAAGCGGAAGACAGAAGCCTAGCATTCCCGATGAGGTGATGCGGACGCGAAGAGGAAACTGGTGGGGGTCCTGTGGGTTGTTCTACGCAAACGCGTGGGACTACACGCGAATGCGATGAAGGAGATCAAGGTGATACACGAACGCGAAGAGAAAAGAAGGCTGAGCTCCCAGGGTCATTTGACTCTACGCGAACGCGGAGGAAGGTTGCGAACGCGATGAGGGATATCGGGGAAGCTTCGCAAACACGCTGACGAAGCCACAAGCGCGATGAAGAACCTGTCTGCAACAACTGAACTCAATTTCTGCAATTTTTCTATTTGTAAAACCACCGGAACCACCTCCGAAGCACTCCTGAGCCCTCGGGTCTCCCAACCAAACACACACACTAACTCAATAACATCCTACGAAAAATAACATCAAAATCTATGAATCAAGCCTCAAAACACAAAATTCTTCTTTCAACTTTCATAAACTTCAAACTTCCCATTTTTAGTCCGAAACACGTCAAACTACATCCGTTTTCAACCAAACTTTACAGATAAACCTTAACACATTTTTAAGACTTGTATCAAGCGTCGGAACCAAAATACGAGCATGATACCTATATTTTCTAACTCATTATTATTTCAAAATTTTATATTATTTTCAGAAAAATAATTCTTTAAAAAATTCCATACTCGGGCTCAGGACCTCGTATTTCGATTTCCGGAATACGCCTGAGTCCCATATTTTTCTACGGACCTCTCAGGACCGTCACATCGTAGGTCAGAGTCCGTTTACCCAAAATGTTGACCAAAGTAAAGTTTATCAATATTAATATCAAATTTTTCAAAGTTTTCACAGAATTCACATATTTTAAATAAAACTTTTCCGGCTACGCGCCCAGACTGTGCATGCAAATCGAGGCGACTAAAAGCGAGGTTTTGCAAGGCCTTAGAAGCATGGAAAGAGGGATATTTTGGTGATGACCCTTTGGGTCGTCACATCCTCCACCTCTAAAACAATCGTTCGTCCTCGAACGGACAAAAGAAAGAAGTACCTGAGGTTGGGAATAGATGGGGATAACGGCTCCGCATATCAAACTCGGACTCCCAGCTGGATGACTCAGGAGGCTGACCTCTCAAAGGAACACGCACTGAAGGAAAACTCTTCGACCTCAACTATCGAACCTGCCGGTCTAAAAAAGTCACCAGCTCCTCCTAATATGACAGATCCTTGTCCAATTAGACAGTGCTTAAATCTAATACGTGGGTAGGATCGTCGTGATACCTCCGAAGCATGTATACATGAAAAACTTGATGCACGACTGACAAGCTAGGAGGCAAGGAAAGTTTATATGCCACATCTCCCAAGCGATCAAGAATCTCAAATGGGCCAATAAACCTAGGGCTAAGCTTGTCCTTCTTCCCGAATCTCATCACACCCTTCATAGGTGATACACGAAGCAAACCTCGCTCACCAACCATGAAGGCAACATCTCTGACCTTGTGGTCGGCATAAATCTTCTGCCTGGACTTAGCTGTCCGAAGTCTGTCCTGAATGATCTTGACCTTATCCAAGGCCTCTTGAACTGAATCTATACCCAATAACAGAGCCTCTCCCAACTCAAACCATCCGACTGGGGATCGACACATCCTACCATACAATGCCTCATACGGAGCCATCTGAATGCTTGACTGGTAATTGTCGTTGTAGGTAAACTCTGCTAAAGGGAAGAACTGGTCCCACGAGCCTCCAAAATCAATAACGCAGGCTCAGAGCATATCCTCAAGAATCTGAATAGTCCTCTTGGACTGACCGTCCGTATAGGGATGAAATGTTTTACTCAGCTAAACCTGGGTGCCCAACTCCTGCTGCGCCACTCTCTAGAAAGGTGAGGTAAACTGCGGGCCCCGGTCCGAAATGATAGATATAGGCACCCCATGAAGGCGAACGATCTCCCTGATATAAATCCCAGCTAATCTCTCAGACGAATAGGTGGTGGCAACCGGAATGAAATGCCCTGACTTAGTCAGCCTATAAAAATGAACCATATAGCATCAAACTTCTTCCGAGTCATCGGAAGGCCAAAAAAAAATCCATGGTGATCCTGTCCCACTTCCACTTGGTAAGCTCAATCCTCTAAAATAATCCTCCAGGTCTATGATGCTCGTACTTAAACTGCTGACAGAACAAACAACGATCCACATATGCAACAAGGACTTTATTCATTCTGTACCACCAATAGTGCTGCCTCAAACCCTGATACATCTTCCCGGAACCTAGATGAATAAAATACCAAAAACTATGGCCCTCCGCTAAGATCAACTCCCGAATACAGTCAACATTGGGCACACAACTTGCCCCAGCAATCTCAATTCACCAATATCTCCTAAGGTCATTTTCTTGGCACCTCCACGCTGCACCTTGTCTCTCATGACACACAAATGGGGATCATCAAACTGCCGCTCACGGAAATGCTCCATCAATGACGAACGAGCGACCGTAAAAGCTAACACCCTGCTAAGCAAAAAAATATCCAACCTCACAAATCGATTGGCCAAGTCCTGAACATCCAAAGCAAGCGATCTCTAGCTGACCGGAATATAGGCTAGACGGCCCATGCTGGCGGACTACCTACTCAATGCATCGGCCACCACATTGGCCTTCCCGGATGGTATAAGATAGAAACATCATAGTCTTTCAACAACTCCAACCACCTCCACTGCCTCAAATTCTACTCCTTCTGTGAAGGCTCTTGTGACCCGCGTACACCTCACACATCACACCATATAGATAATGCCTTCAAATCTTCAAAGCATGAACAATGGTTGCCAACTCTAGGTCATGGACTGGATAATTCTTCTCGTGGATCTTTAACTGCCTCGAAGCATATGCTATGACTCTGCCATTCTGCATCAATACTGCGCCAAGCCCAATACAGAAAGCATCACAATAAACTATATAAGACCCTGAACATGTGGGAAAACCAATACCGGTGCCATAGTTAGAGTTGTCTTGAGACTCTGAAAGCTCGTCCCACGCTCGTTCGACTCCCTGAACTGGGCACCCCTTCTGGGTCAACCTAGATACCCTATGCACATACGACATGACCCAGAAATGCAACTGAACTCAACCAAAACTCGCACTTCAAGGACTTAGCATACAACTGACTATCCTTCAGAGTCTGAAGAACCCCTCTGAGGTGTTGCTCATGCTCCTCCTGACGACAGGAGTAGATACGAATATTGTCAATGAAAACAATCATGAACAAATCCAAATCGGGCATGAACTCTCAACTCATCAGATCCATGAAAGTCGTCGAGGTATTTGTCAACCCAAATAACATCACCAAGAACTTATAATCCCCTAACCCGGCGCGAAAAACTATCTTAAGGACACCGGATGCCCTAACCGTCAACTGATTGTAACCAGATTCCAAATCTATCCTTGAAAACACCTTGGCGCTTAGAAGCTGATCAAACCATATCCTAAATCCTCGGCAGTGGATCCATGTTCTCAATCTTCACTTTGTTCTATTACCGGTAATCAATGCACATCATCATCGAACCGTCCTTTTTCTTCACAAATAACACTGGTGCGCCCAAGGCGAAACACTGGGTCTAATGAAACGCCCCTCAAGCAAATCCTGAAGCTGATCCTTTACTCTTTGAACTCCGACGGTTCCATACAATATAGCAGAATGGAAATGGGCTGAGTGCCCGGCGCCAGATCAATACAAAATCAATATCCCTGTCAGGCAGCATGCCCTACAGTTCTACAGGGAAATCCTCGGGGAAACTCCTGAACAATAGGAATAGCATCAACAGATGGGACCTCAGCGCTGGAGTCGCAAACATAAGCCAGATATGCTAGACACCCCTTCTTGACCATGCGTCGAGCCTTGACATGTGAAATAACACTGCGGGCAGCATGACCTGGGGTCCCTCTCCACTCAAGTCGGGGCAATTCTGGCAATGCCAAGGTCACGGTGTTGGCGTGACAATCCAAGATAGCATGATACAAGGAAACCCAATCCATCCTCAAAATAACGTCAAAGTCCATCATATCTAAGAGCAATAAGTCAGCACGGGTCTCAAGACCCTTAAATACTACCACACATGAACGGTGCACTCAGTCGAGCACTATAGAATCACCTACCGGTGTAGACACATATACAAGAATACCCAAGGCCTCCCTAGGCACAACCAAATAGGATGCAAAATAGGACGACATATATGAATACATATATCTGGGATCAAATAGCACAGAAGCATCCCTATCACATGCCAGAATAGTACTTGTAGTCACAGCATCTGACGACTCAACCTCTAAACTGACTGCTGGCTAACCCCTACCTCTAGTGTTATGAACTCCACCTCTAAGACCTCTACTTCTACCTCTATATCCTCTACCCCCTCCTCCAAGTGGTTGGGTAGGCTGTGGGGCAGCTAGTGAAAATGATGCATTACCAGATGGCACATTTGTGGCTAAAATGCAAGGGTGACATACCATGTGTATGCAATGGTAAGGATAGAAAATATATGGGGCCAAGATTATATGGATTTCAAGCCAGAACGTTGGCTAAAATATGGTACATTTTTGCAAGAAAGTCCTTTTAAATACCCTGTTTTTCAAGGTGGTCTTTCGTGGATTTCTTACTTTCAGTCATTTCCTATACTTATTATTCACTGAGTCGATAGTACTCACCCCTACTCCCTGCACCTTGTGTGCAGATTCAGGTACACCGGAGGCTTAGCTGATTCTCATAGTCTCCAGAGATATTTATAGAGTCGTTGAGGTAGCAGCATGACGTTTGAAGGACCTGGCTGCTCTTCATAATTTTCTCAGTTCTTTATTCTTATATACTTTCCCAGATTTTTAGATTGATATTCAGAAACTAGTTTTATTACTCAGTTTTGTTTAGAGGCTCTAGACTCGTGACCCCAGACCTTATGGGTGTGTTTTCGGTTTTCGTACTTATCTATATTACATTATTAATATTCTTGGATTATTATTTTGTTAAATTCTCGTATTGAGACTTAAATGTTTTCGTTGGAAGCGATTGTTGGTCAGACTTACCAAGCATTAGGGCTGGGTGCCATCACGACCGGGTTTGGGTCGTGACATATAGATAGAAAATATAAAATTCATTTTCAATATAAAGTTTTAATTTTTACATTCTTTACTATGTTTGTTGTGATTATTTTATTATTATATATTTTATATTATGTGAAATAATAATAACCAGTGAAGGCTTTTCTCTCATTTTAATAATATATAGATTTTTCTCCTTTTTCTTCGTAAATAACTTGTAAAAATTGCCGATTCCAACAATGGAAGAAAGTTTTTATTTATTCGTAATTTCCAAGTTTTATAAAAATTCTAAGTAACCGAACGAATAAATTTATCCCATTTCCAACAAATGTGGGACATTTATAACCGTGGGAGATTAGGGATAATACAAAATAAAAACTTTCAAAGGAAAATAAACGCACACCCCAAACAGGCTATTAAGCTTATTAACGTGTCGTGTTTTAGGCCATGAGTAAAAGTTTGATAATCAGATTTAATTTAAACTGACACCAAAATAAATGTTCAGTTCACTCTAGTTTGAACAAAAATATTCCATACAATTCAAAGATACAGAAATTAAATAAAACGATGAAACCAAAATTAATCAGAGCCACTGAAACTATCTTTCATGTATATGATGAAAATTCGATATTACCTTTTTGTGAAGCTTTTTACAATAAAGTCATACGCACAATCTACCCATTTTCAAAGCTAGCGACGCTAGATTTTCTAAAACCTTGAACTCGGAACCTCGAACAAAATATCGAACTCCGTCTTTAAACTCTCACTAGTACAGTACCCGCACGATGCACGGATAAATTTTAAGAAAAGAAGAGTTTAAAGAGATAATAAAAATATGTTTATTGAAATTAGAATTAGCGATCGAATACAGAAGGAGTTCTAAAATAAATATATGAATTTTGTTGAGAGTAATATAGGTGGGTACGTATGAATGAATTGCATTATAGTAGCATTTGAAGAAACGCTGGAAAGCTTGTGAAGCTACTTAAGATGTATGGTAATCTCCAACACCTATAACGGAAATAGAAAAGTGAAAAACAAAAATATAGAGTATAATTTATAACCCATGAAGTCATATTTAATAGCATTTCATTGTTTACCTTATTTATGTTTATCGATGAAATGAAGCAAGTTGACAGATAGATAAAGTAATGATCTTTGAAAATTGATGTATTAGATGTAATTTTTTACATTGTATGAAGGAAGATTAGTAAAGGAAAAAACAAATGGTTTGAGTAACATAGAAATATTAAATAGTACTTTTATGATCACTCGCAAATGTTGTTACGTAAGACTGTGATTGTATGTAGATTCTTTCCAAAGTAGATTGTGCGACATAATATATCGTTTCCAAGAAGATGTTATTTTAAAGAAATGAGTAATTTATTTTTAATTGGAGATTTGTCACGACCCAATTCCCTAACCCGGTCGTGATGGCGCCTCTCGTGAAGACAAGGCCAGCCAGACCATTTTAGAACACCACTTAAAGGCAGTTAGCCAGTTTTTATAACAGATCGAATCTAAATTTAATGATATTAATCAACATGAATACCAATACAACCCGACCAGGGTGTCACAAGTCACGAGCATCTAGGAGTGCCTTTATTAAAATCTAAAAGTCTATAATATACATAGTAAACTATAGGAATCAAGGAGAAGGAGAATCTCGATGCCGCGAACGCCGGCGGTCGCCTAACTTAGCTACGATAGCATAACCTTCAATCCGCTACTAACCCGCTACCAGGTGATCAGTACCTGCAACTGCACACGAGGTGCAGGGAGTAAAGTGAGTACTTCCAACTCAGTGGTAATTAGAGAGAATAATGTCTGGGCGATAAGAAACACGTATAAGCACACCAAACTACTATAACAGACAGAATAACGTTTTTTGAGGAAAACTAAAATACTGTGGAAAATCCTTCAGAAAATCTCAAGATCAGTTCGAAAACTCTTCTAAAAATATGCTTTTTCTACAGTTGCAAAGGTAATTTCAACAAGTAGGAAGTAATCAGAAACCTGCCCCTTGGGCTCAGTATCAACCTCTCAGTACAGTACCAGCCTCGCGGGCTCACTCCCAACTCACAATATCCAACATCAGCCTCTCGGGCTCACTACTCCTTAACATATAACACCAGGTTATCTGGTCAACAAGGCAAGTAACGGTATGTAGCAATGATATATGAGTTAAATGTCATGCCACGTAGTACAAGCATGATTAAATGCATGAATGCAATGCAATGCATGTGACCGCTACAGCGCGTAGCCCGATCCATTTGGGTGCCCGCGCTCACTGTGGGGGTTCAGACTCCGGAGGGGCTCCTATAGCCCAAGCGCAATATCAATATTACACCACTGCGGTGTGCAGCCCGATCCATGCAATGTATATGCACATGTAAACATAACACTCGAGGCCTGCAGCCTCGTTAAATCATCTTCATGTCCTCACATATGGCCCTCAACCTCAATTAGTCCAAAATAGTCAAAATCCCCTCGGGCATCAGTAAAAAAATTATATTCAGCAAAATGATAGTTCAAATATTTGATAAAACTCCGAGTTTGAGTAAAAATATAGTTGCATTCATGAAACAGTGTAAATCTCATTTACTAAGTTCAAATAATATTTCAAATAGTAAGGAAAACAGTGATGATAGCTCACATAGAGTTCAAACAATCGACAGTAATCCCCAAGTATGCCAATGATCCCAAGTCATAATGATAACAACAAATCATTTGCAAATACGCGGTGAAAACCAACAATCGGGACGGACCAAGTCACAATCCCCAACGGTGCTCTACCCCACACTCAGGTCCAGCGTGCAAGTCACCTCAATACAACACCAAGATGTCCAAATACGGGGTTTCAAACCCTCAGGATATCATTCCCAAATATTACTCACCTCGAACCGGCAAAATCTCAAGCTCGCGATGCCTTTGCCCCTCAAATCGGCTTCCACGCGTGTCGAATCTAGAAAAAAATAGAGCGAATACATCACAACTTGTAAATGGGACAACACCCAATCGAAAACAATCGGAATATAACAAGAATCTCGAAACTAGCAAAACCCGAGCCCCAAGCCCGCTTCTCGAAAAATTACAAAATTCACATCTTCGAAATCCTTGTCTTGCTACGAGTCCACACATATAAAATTCATCAAAATCGGAGTCCAATTGCTCCTTCAAATCCCCAATTGACATTCAAAATTCCAAGCCCTAGTTCATCTCCTTTTGATTTGATTCCAGAAATTTAAGGGCTAAATTCATGTTTAAAAGAGGTTTTGAGTCCATAAATTTACCTCTAATCAGTCCTTTTCGAATCCCTCTTGAATTTGCTCCGAAAGCTCTCCAAGATGCCCAACAGTGGAGGAAATAAAACCTTGCTCGCGGATGAATTGTGATAACTTAAACCCTTTTGTCCAGCTCGATTTCCGCTTACGCGGTCCACCGACCGCTCCTGCGGTCACGGCTTACGCGTCCCTTGGACCGTTTCAGCGGTCTGACTTGAATCTTCAGCGACCGCTTCTGTGGTGTTTGACTGCTTCTGCGGCTACCGCTTACGCGGTCACCTATCCGCTTCAGTGGTCCCAGCCCTTTTTCCCCTTGGTCGCTTATGCGGTCCTTCACCCGAGTCCGCGGATCCTCTTAGGCGACTCCTTTTCCGATGATGCAAAAATAGCAGAAGCAACAATATAAAAACATGCATAAACTCATACAACCTCCGTTCAACCATCCGAAATAACCCCGAGGCCCCCGGGGTCCAAACCAAAAACACAATTATGACCAAATACCTCATTCAAACTTGCTCGAGCCATAATAATACTATCATTAACATCGAAAACTACCAAATTCCTCAAATCCAAGCCTAAATTTCTTAAGAACTCCGAAATACGCATACAATAGAAAACCCAACCAAACGACGTCCGAATAATCTGAAACTTTGCAGACATATCCAAAATCACCTAGCAAAGCTACTGCTACTCTCAGAATTCCATTCGGACCCTCGGATCAAAATCTTACCTATCAACTGGAATCCGCCGAAATTCAAACTTCGCCAATTCAAGCCTAATTCTACACCGGACCTCCAAATTTAATTCCGATCGCTCTCCTAAGTCACAAATCATCTCCTGAAGCTAACTGAACCACAAAAATTCACATCCGAGCCCTCTAACCACATAGTCAACTTCCGGTTGACTTTTCCAAAAAAACTTCCTTCTAAGAGGCCAAGTGCCTTATTTTCAATCAAAACCAATTCAATTATACCCCATCGACTCTAATAGCGATATTGACACATGAAGAAACACAATTAGGGGGAAACAGAGCAGTAAAACATAGGACGACGGGTTGGGTCGTCACATCCTCCCTAGCTTAAACAAATGCTCGTCCTCGAGCGTACCAAGAGTTGTACTAGAAGCAACCTAATAGTTGAATGACCTTACCAAGAACATATCCGGGGTGATCCCACGTGACCCTAACTCACATAGGTACCGATAACATAACACAACTGAAATTTCACAATCCATCTGGCCATAAACCGTAGAACCACACTGCATTTCCCAAAATCATACACAAGATCAGAACCTCACATCTGTACTCAGAATTAACCCGAACCAGCTGTAATAGACCACACCTGCAACCTCAGGTGAATTCATACAATATACCACACATTCCAACACTCGGAACGATTGTCTCTATTTACAACAGTTGCCTACAATACTCAATACCAATAGAGAACCTCTTATTTAGCTGAAGTCTTATTCCAACACTGTCGTATACTGCCAATGATAGCTGAAACACATGATAAACCGAACCCATATCTCAGACCACCCATTCATGAGTCCATTTCCTTTCTGACTGATACTACAACAGATTTCGGAGCCAAACCTCGATATTACCTTTCTAACAAGCTGAATAAGAAATGGCCGTACTCATTAATCACTCCAACGATCATCTCAACTACAAAATGCCACTCTGGTGATATGACACCTCCAAACCGGCCTAAGCCACAATGTGCTCAACACAGGCACCAATAAGAAACGACCCGAACACACTCAAACCACGACAAATGACTCAAACGAAAGAGCTGAAATTCAAATTCCTCCGTATGATCACAACACAGAACTGAGATCCCATCTCACACCATAGAAACAGAGTACCTGAACCCTCTTCGAAAGGTCATAACATCACGTGTCCTTGCCACATCGCGCAATTCAATCCAAACACTATTACCCATGAAGCACCTCAACCCACCAGGCTCAACACAGACAGTCACGCACACATTGAGGTCTGAAACCAAACAATCCATCACACCTAGGGCGAAGCAAGCCATACAAAGCAGCATATAAAAGACTATTCTCCACATCACACTGTTGCGGCACACAACCCGGTCCAAATAACATACCCGTGGCGGCGTGCCACCCGATCCAGATACCATACCTGTGGCGGCGTGCCACCCGATCTTGCACATGTATCTCACAAAAGGGGATGCACATTGAGTCAAATTTGCTCATTACAATAAACACATATAGCCTCATGCCCGGCCGCAAGAACACATCTGAAAAGTCCCTCAATATCGATACTGACTCAATGGTAGAAACCTCTGCACTGACATCCGCCATGAATGCCAAATTAACAAAGAAATGCTTGCCACCCGTCTGCTGGTCTCTGGAATACAAGCTACCCTGCTAGGACATAATCTGATGCCTTGCCATGCAGCCTGTGGCATTTTCTGACATAGCCCATAACACATTAGTCTAGACAATCTGACCCTGGGACAACCAGTCTGCCATCGAATATCATAACCCAACTTTTAACATACCAAGCAAAGAAAAATCCACTCGGACCTCCAGTTTCCAACTACTGTAAGACGATGCCAATACATAAGACTCACAACCATCGCATGATCGGATCACGAGAACTTCTAGTCTCCAACATATATAACGCATGAATCACTGTGCCTGATCCCATACTCCGTCGTACGAATACATAACACACATCAAGTATCCATTCATACCACGAAAGATATTAAAAATTCCATGCGCCATCAACAAACTCAAATATCCGCAGTCGATCCAACAGGAAAATGTCGCAATACTACTGACATATCATCAATTTACATCACCTTAATCATCTGAAGATTGATTCTTCACTCACCGGTAGCTTTCTGTGCTACTCAAGAATTTGATGATTTCCCATTATGAACTGAACCAAAACCTTGCACACACAAATCTCAATTCTCCATATCATATCATATAGACCATACCACACTAGGATAATACGAGGACTTCTGTCTTTCTCATGTTCCGCAGACATTGGCGCACTCAACTAGTCAATAACTTTCAGGATCCCATATAGGAGAAAAATTATTACACACTCCATGCTTCGCATACCTATAGGAAACATACTCATCTTCAAACCACGGTAAAACACATCAATAGCCCGTTCTCCCAATTCCATTGAACAAGCTAAACTACCAGGAAAGAAAACTGCCAGCATATAAAAGCTTTGTTGCACCATATCTGTAAGGCTTATTACCTAGACACATACAATAAATAATCATATCATTACCATACCGATTCGGTGCACTATCAAGCTATTCTATTTTTCCAATTTCCTTCCTGATTCATCATTAATTTGATATTCTCCCCCGCTGTAACACCACGATACCTCAATTCAGGTTACCACACGAGACTCCCACATAAGGCCACACTATCTAAGACCCATAGGCCATTGAATACCTTCTCGAACGCTTCTCAGAAATACAATATTCCAGAATGCTTTACCTTGAAGAACTTCCTGTGAATCTGAATTCGTTACCACTACCTTCTAAATACGGATACATAGAATCCCATGGTTAACATAAAATACCACAAGTCTTGATTTTTTCTAATGTAAACACAGTCTCTAGCCACATACACAAACTTAAGGCGCATGATTGTTACATGCAAAATCTTCAACATACTAAAACCATTCACGAGAGTCGTTCACTCTTATTCAACTGCAATTCACCCACTCTACATGAACGGAACCACTCGTGCCTCATTAGCACCCTGACATTGCAGAACATGATTTCTTACATATACAAACAACCATTTTCTTTTTTTTTACACCGAGCATTCTTTATCAACAGCAGCTCAAAACATCCTAGTATTTTCTCACATTTACGAAATCACCATATAACCTTTGTAGAAATTTTCCTTCACACATGCCATCCTCGGCTCAATTCCTGTAACCGGAAATGGTCTGCCATCCTACCTCATAACGGAACCAACATAGCACTTAACCATGAAATTAGCGAACCAATAGCTACCTCCCCAACTTGGCTCGAAGCCATATATTAAGGCACTCTTAGCAACTCATAACCCTTTTACTCTAATGATACCACAATGAAATGAAACTCAAATAATTTACAAGTTTTGTGAATACACAGATCATCAAGATCTAACACTCTTTGCAAACCTCGCATTCATCTCCACATCAGTTGAGTCCACTTTCTTAAGCATCCCAATTCTTCAAAATACAACACATACCCTTCAATTACACATGAGATATTTCACATACACATAAGGATCATATCGCTCAAAACCCTCCGCATGAGATAACCCACCTGCTTCGCCTCATATCATTGTTCCCACATACCGTCCACTATTATATACGTAATACACAGCCATTTAGTCTTTCTGAGGCTATACTCATACTGCCACATGGAACGAACTTTACTTGCCAACTAAGAGACATGAAATATTCTTCACACACCCATAACTCGGACTTTACATAAAAGCACAATAGGAATCGAACACTTAACAGTTCATCAGACTTCTTCATTGCTACCGAAATTTTATGGATAAACCTCGCAGTACTAATATACTCATCACATGAATATCCAGCCGCCATTCCATCTATTAAGAACAACACTAAACATATAAGTTTGAAACACTTGCTCACACAATCAGCACCTCGGTGCTCAAACCATAGGTAAATATCCGGCCTCAAGTCCTCCAGACTGGCCCAACATGAACTCACGGAGATTACCTCTTGCCCCTTGATCAGGGAATCACAAGCCATCAAGGCACATATACTAGTGAGCGGTCACGTACATATACAGACGCGTGGGATGAATTTTCAAGAGTTATCTCAAACTGAATCAAGTACCCATAATAAGAATTCCAAGAATGGGAAGGTTTCCTTAAGGTTATGCGGCCTCTCGAGGATAAATACAGACGTCTCCATACCAATCCGTGAGACTCTACTAACCCTGCTCATGACTCATGAGACCTAGTAACCTAGGCTTTGCAGAAAGGTGCAAGTTGAGGCTATTGGCAAATTTAGGCTGTTGTTTAACACTGGTTTTTATTTAGATTTGACTGAGACTTTTGTTGTACCGTCTTGTAGACGGAATTTAATTTATGTTCCTAAATTGGACATATCCGGTTATTCATGTTCATTTGGTGACAATAAAGTTAGTCTCTTTCAAAATTCAAATCTTATCGGTACTGGTCTTTTATCAACATATGATAGCCTATATTTGGTTGATATAATAACCTCACATAATGAAACTTTGCATACAAGTTCAAGTGGTACCAAAAGAAAATTAACTAATGAGAATTCGTTATCACTCTGGCACAAACGTTTGGGTCACATATCCATTCAAAGAATTCAGAAACTCGTGTCAGATGGAATTCTTGATTCTCTTGATTCCTCAAATTCGGATATTTGTGTTGAGTGTATCAAGGGAAAACAAACAAACAAGACGAGATTAGGTGCTAAGAGAGCTTCGGATGTCTTAGAATTGATACATACGGATATTTGTGGGCCATTCCCTACTCCTTGTAGGAAGGGTCAACAATACTTTATCACATTCATAGACGATTACTCTCGTTATGGGTACCTATATCTTATTCATGAAAAGTCCCAATCCATAGACGTGTTCAAATCATATAAGGCTGAAGTTGAAAATCAACTAAGCAAAAGGATTAAATCCGTTAGATCTGACCGTGGTGGTGAATACTATGGTAGATATGATGGTTCAGGTGAACAACGTCCAGGGCCATTTGCTAAATTCCTAGATGAGTGTGGGATCGTCCCTCAGTATACTATGCCAGGTAGTCCTACTATGAATGGTGTAGCTGAGAGACAAAATCGAACCCTTAAGGATATGGTAAGAAGTATGATTTGTCGTACTACTTTGCCAGACTCACTCTGGGGAGAAGCATTAAAAACCGCAGCTTATATTCTTAATAGAGTTCCAACTAAAGCTACAATCAAAACCCCATATGATTGTTAGATATATGGTCTTATATCTACATACATATGAACAATATATGGATTAATTATATGTTATGTGCTATCTTTTGGTTTGACCTAAATTGGTGGTCTTATGGACATTGTTAAGGGGGCCAATATATTCTCATATAAAGTGTAGGACTAATGTGTAGATACCCAAAGGGGTAACCTTAGTTAATGATGGGCTAACTAAGGTTACATACATGTAACCATGGTTACATGCTTATGACTTTTGAGTTTCATAACTCATATGTGATAAGAGGGGGGTTATGGTTCCCATAAGAATGCAAGACATTCTCTTCTTCCTCCCATTGAAACTAGAGAGCATTTTGGTCTTGCATATCAAGTGGAAAACCAATCCTCAATTTTTTTGGTCTTGGATATATTATTGTGAAAGCAAAAACTTCAAGACAATCTTAAAGGAAGGATCAAGGAGCTTATCAAAGGCACACCTTGAACAATCTTCAAGAAGGACTAAAGATTTTCACTTATGGATTCAGGTACGCTTCCGCTTATGTTGTTATTCCAAGTAATTCGATATGAAGGCTAAAGTGTTTTATTTGGATTCATTCCAACAATTGGTATCAGAGCCTCCTTCATATTTGGATTATTTGGAAGTTCATGAAATCCATGTTATATAAAGTTTATGATTAAGTTAAAATGGAATTTTGATTATGAAATTCTAGTACCATGATATAGCATGATTTCATGAATGATATGTTGTTGATGAACTTTGGTGTTTCAATATCTTGTTATCTCTAGATGATTTGAAATATTGAAATTTGCATAATTTTGGTTGATGATCAACATGATTTCTTGTTTAAGTTTCTTGTTGAAAACCATATTAAGTCGTTGGACAGAATAGTAAGATAATCGATTATCTTATCCAGATAATCGACTATCTTGAAAGGTTGACCAAAATTTTGCAAAACAGTAGCACAGAATAATCGACTATTTTTATGAAATAATCGATTATTCTGTTTTGCTCATCAAAATTTTTTTGAAACAGAACCTTAGGATAATCGATTATTTTTAAAATAATCGATTATCTGGAATTTTTCAGCAAAATTGGAAATTCCAGAGAGCCAAGATAATCGATTATCCTAAAAGGATAATCGATTATCCTAGTTTTTCAGCAAATTTTGAGATTCCAGAAGGCCCAGATAATCGATTATCAGGCTCAGATAATTGATTATCTGGCCATAAATTGCAGAACCTTTTTTTTTCTGGCAGTTTAATGAGGACATAATGTAAGAAACGTTTTTCATAATTAATGAAACGTTTTAAGTATTAAGTTTTCAGATTTTTTAATTGTACATTAATAATATGTCTGTTAATATTCAGTTTTTTAATTATTAATGTTTCGTACATTATTATTCAGTTTTAATTATTAATTGTTTTTTTAGTCCATCATGCTTCGAATTTTGGTATTGTCCAATTAAGATTAAAACAATTAATATTCAGATTTTACATGTCAAAACATGTAAATTTTCAGTCAAGATTCAATATATGGCTTAAAGAACTATATGATTTAGCATCTAATATTTTAAATTAGTCAATTGAAGCATTATGTTGCCAAAGTAACCTCTTTTGTGTAGATTGATTAATCTTGAAATATAAGATGACTGTGGATGTTAGTATTCCATGTGTTTAACACCGGCCCAAAGGAAGGTTGTTATTTGGCAGGAATTCGAACATGCTTGTGGTGATAAATATGTGACAATTATTCGATTTTCCATGTGAATACTAAGTCGGCCCAAAGGAAGGCTTGATATTTGACAGGAGTTTATTGTCAATATTTGATTACTACACCAAGAGTACCACTTACAAGTTGATTTTCTGTCCAAAGACTAAAATCAATGTTGTGCTAGGTATCTTGTAATGGGATTTGCCTATTTTGAATCTGTAAACTAAAGTTAAAGTTCAAGTAATTGTAAGCATGTATTAAGTTATCCTTGTTCTATATTCAGTGAATTCTTAAAGCTGCTTCGATATCTGCAAATATAAACAGTATCCATGTGCTTAATGGCACAAACTTTAAGGAATGGAAAGAGAACATTATGATTGTTCTCGGTTGCATGGATCTAGACCTTGCACTTCGGATTGAGCAACCTGCTTCTCTTGAGGATACATCTTCTTCTTATGAAAAGAAGGAGATGGAGAAGTGGGAACGCTCAAATCGCATGAGTCTAATGATCATGAAACGTGCAATTCCAGAATCATTCAGGGGCACTATGAATGATGAAAATAATTCCAAAGTTTTCCTTGAAAACCTTGAAAAGCGTTTTGCACAAAACGAAAAGGCGGAAACAAGTACTCTTTTGAGTAAACTTGTTTCCATGAGGTATAAAGGCAAGGAAACATAAGGGAGTACATTTTGGAAATGTCTCATCTTGCTTCGAAACTAAAGTCACTCAAGCTGGAATTACCTGAGGAACTGCTTGTGTACTTAGTTTTGATCTCTCTTCCTGCACACTTTAATCAGTTTAAGGTCAGTTACAACTGCCTGAAGGAGAAATGGACTCTTAATGAGCTCATTTCGCATTGTGTGCAAGAGGAGGAAAAGATAAAGCAAGATAAGACAGAAAGTGCTCATATGGCATCCTCTTCTAAAGATAATAAGAAGAGGAAAGGTAAGGAAGTTGCGGTTGCAAGGCCCCAGAAGAAGCAAAATAAGGAACCTAACGTTGAAACTACAGAATCAGGTTGCTTCTTCTGTAAGGGGACTAATCACGTGAAGAAAGATTGTACCAAGTACCACGTTTGGCGTGCGAAAAAAGGTACATCTCTTTCTCTTGTTTGTTCTGAAGTTAATTTAATTTCGGTACCTAAGGATACTTGGTGGGTAGATTCTGCTGCTACTACTCACATAATTATATCTATGCAAGGTTGCCTGAACTGTCGAAAACCAAATGATGGTGAAAGATACATCTATGTGGGTGACGGAAGAAAGGTGCAAGTTGAGGCTATTGGCAAATTTAGGCTGTTGTTTAACACTGGTTTTTATTTAGATTTGAATGAGACTTTTGTTGTACCTTCTTTTAGACGGAATTTAATTTCTGTTCCCAAATTGGACATATCCGGTTATTCATGTTCATTTGGTGACAATAAAGTTAGTCTCTTTCAAAATTCAAATCTTATCGGTACTGGTCTTTTATCAACATATGATAGCCTATATTTGGTTGATATAATAACCTCACATAATGAAACTTTGCATACAAGTTCAAGTGGTACCAAAAGAAAATTAACTAATGAGAATTTGTTATCACTTCTGGCACAAACGTTTGGGTCACATATCCATTCAAAGAATTCAGAAACTCGTGTCAGATGGAATTCTTGATTCTCTTGATTCCTCAAATTTGGATATTTGTGTTGAGTGTATCAAGGGAAAACAAACAACAAGACGAGATTAGGTGCTAAGAGAGCTTCGGATGTCTTAGAATTGATACATACGGATATTTGTGGGCCATTCCCTACTCCTTGTAGGAATGGTCAACAATACTTTATCACATTCATAGACGATTACTCTCGTTATGGGTACCTATATCTTATTCATGAAAAGTCCCAATCCATAGACGTGTTCAAATCATATAAGGCTGAAGTTGAAAATCAACTAAGCAAAAGGATTAAATCCGTTAGATCTGACCGTGGTGGTGAATACTATGGTAGATATGATGGTTCAGGTGAACAACTTCCAGGGCCATTTGCTAAATTCCTAGATGAGTGTGGGATCGTCCCTCGGTATACTATGCCAGGTAGTCCTACTATGAATGGTGTAGCTGAGAGACGAAATCGGACCCTTAAGGATATGGTAAGAAGTATGATTTGTCGTACTACTTTGCCAGACTCACTCTGGGGAGAAGCATTAAAAACCGTAGCTTATATTCTTAATAGTGTTCCAACTAAAGCTACAATCAAAACCCCATATGATTGTTAGATATATGGACTTATATCTACATACATATGAACAATATATGAATTAATTATATGTTATGTGCTATCTTTTAGTTTGGCCTAAATTGGTGGTCTTATGGACATTGTTAAGAGGGCCAATATATTATCATATAAAGTGTAGGACTAATGTGTAGATACCCAAAAGGGTAACCTTAGTTAATGATGGCCTAACTAAGGTTACATACATGTAACCATGGTTACATGCTTATGACTTTTGAGTTTCATAACTCATATGTGATAAGAGGGGGGTTATGGTTCCCATAAGAATGCAAGACATTCTCTTCTTCCTCCCATTGAAACTAGAGAGCATTTTGGTCTTGCATATCAAGTGGAAAACCAATCCTCAATTTTTTTGGTCTTGGATATATTATTGTGAAAGCAAAAACTTCAAGACAATCTTAAAGGAAGGATCAAGGAGCTTCTCAAAGGCACACCTTGGACAATCTTCAAGAAGGACTAAAGATTTCCACTTATGGATTCAGGTACGCTTCCGCTTATGTTGTTATTCCAAGTAATTCAATATGAAGGCTAAAGTGTTTTATTTGGATTCATTCCAACAACAAATACGTGCTTAAATTTTGCTTCTGCTTTATTACTAAACTCAAGAGTGCTCATTGATTATGTCATTACCTAGCCAACTTTCAACAGTTATGTTTCGTTCTTTTGCTTTGTAGGACGATGTTTGCATAAAAACTGAGGAAGGAATTAAAAGCTGCAAACTAATTGCTGTTCATGCTGGTCTGGAGAATAACAAAGCTGTTGAGGAACAGATTAAAACCCTTAAAGCAAAGGACACAAGGATTTCTAAGGTGGAACCCCTTAGCGGAAGAAAGAACGTATGGGAAATCCCTCAGGTAACCGCTTCAGGGAAACTCGATCATAGCTCAATTCAGTTTGTCATTATATCATGTATATGCTTTCAAAGAAGACGCAAGTTGATTGTTGTTGCATTTTTCTACAGGAACTGACTTGAACTCCAACAATCGTCGTAAGTGGTCACCATGGGAAACTCCATATTGAAGGTTTACAGATGAAGGTGGTGGACGAGAAGATAATCCAGTGGCTGCAGTTGTGCTTCCTTCAATGGAAGTTGTACGGGATACTGATCGTTTGGTGAAATAGACTATGGTTTGTGTCAAATTTATTGACCCTTTCTGTTTAAATCAGAAATAACCAAAGTAAATTGCAAAACCAAAAAAAACACGACTCCAGTGGCTTTTGGATCAACAAATAACTCGTATTATGTTGCAGATGTAGTCAACAGATCTACACAATAAGCCTGTGTTGAATCATATTTTATTGTAGATTCTCTACTTTTTGATATCCTGCTCGTATACGGGAGCCTTTCCCATTAGTAGTGAAATTATTTACTTTTTCCGGGTATATTTTCTAACTTTTGGCTCGCTGGTACTGTTTTTCTGGTTATGTTGTTACTATTCTATTGTCGCATTTCTTCTTCTTGTGCCAAGGGTCTATCGAAAATAACATTTATCCCAGTGTAGGGGTAAGGTCTGCGTACACACTATCTTTCTCAGATTCCACTTGTGAAATTATATTGGGTTATTATTATTGTTGGTATGGTCTCTTCTAGCTTGTTTTGATAAGAATGAACATTGGGCCTAACTCAACCCCAAAAGCTAACTTATGAGGTGAGGATTGCCCAAGCCATATAAGGAGAGCAAGTACCTCAAATCCCTCCGATGTGGAACAACTCAACACCCCCCTCACGCCCAAATGGGGGCCAAACATTGGGATGGGTCTGGCTTTGATACCATGATAAGAATGGACATTGGGCCTAACTCAACCCCAAAAGCTAGCTTATGAGGTGAGGATTGCCCAAGCCATATAAGGAGACCAAGGACCTCAAATCCCTCCGATGTGGGACAACTCAACATGTTTAGGTCAAAAAGTTGAGTTAATCCCCATTTATACATGCAATCTTGATTGCCCGTTAGAAACATTCTAAGACAATAATCGGGGCGTTGGGGACAAAATAGTTAATTTTTGCAAACTCAATTAAAGAGAGTTATGATAGCCTCTCTATGACAAGAGTGGGTTGCTCTAATGGTGAACACCTTTCACTTCCAACCAAGAGGTTGTGAGTTCGAGTCACTCAAGAGCAAGATGGAAAATTCTTCGAGTGAAGGATAACGAGGGTCAATTATATTGTGTTGTTGTTATTGTTGTATGGGCAACTTTTGTTGAGTAAGGTAGGGGCAACTTTTGTTGTTCTTGTTGGTTGTAATTAAAGATCTATATTCCAAGATTATATACGAGACAACATCTAAGGCATAACACCGTCTAATGCTCCATATTTGGAGCGTGGATAATATAACATGGGGTATAACATTTGTAAATCAAGAATAGAAATATGTCTGACTTTGATATATACGAAATAACCTTGAGAAATTTTGGTCTACTTAATTTTGTCGTGTATCTTTTCTTTATTCCAAATTCTTTGGCGCTCTTACTATGTTGAAAGTAGGGGTGTATATGGATCAGGTTGATTCAGTTTTTATCAAAATCAAACCAATTATATCGGTTTGGATTGATTCGATTTTATTGAATTTTTTGGGTTTTTGTTACATAAATATTATTTTAATGTTACGCTGCTAAAGTTTTTATAAGTAAATATATGTTTAGTAAAATGTTAAAAATTGACAAATATATGATCTATTAAAATATTCTAATGGAAAAATTTTCTTAGTTTCATGATACTATATTTTTAGTCGTTTGACAATAATTTTTCGTTGATATGCACTTTTAAGGTTAACCGTATAATTAAACATAAAAATTAATATGATACCTAAATAATGATATGTCCTATTTAATTTTAAATTGTCGAAATACCACTTCAATTTCGAAAAAGATATAAGAATTCAATAAATCTTGACATATGAATGTAAAAGAATAAAGAGATTGACGCATTTCAATAACACTTGATAAGAAAGTGATCATACAACCCATTATTTAAAGTTAATAAAATTGGAGCATTTCATATTTAACTAAATATTACATCCCACAAGAGAATCGCAAATTTTTAAATATTTTTTTAAAAGAAAATATTATAAAAACACTTAAATATATATATATATATATAAATTATATATTAAAAAAGGGTCAAAATTATCCTCGAACTATCGATAATAACTCAAATGTACTTTAAAATTGTACCACTATTGCCTTAAAAACTAACGGTTGCTACATCAGCTTTTGGACATATTTAAATATTAAGGAAAAAGGGTCACAATTGGCTTCAAACTATTGAAAATAGCTCAGTTATATCCCCATTTTTGTTTGGTACCAAATATGTCCTTGACGTCTAAAATTGAACCATTACTGCCCTAAAAACTAACGGCCATCACATGAGCTCATGTGAGCAACAAAAGTCTCGCCAACAGACGGTCCTCCATCTTCACAAAGCCCCCACAGATAAAATTTCTTTCTCCATTTTCATTCGTTGACTCATCTAAGTGCTGCTCCTTCCAAATAATTAAAGCTACACCAATCTTATTATTAGAAATTTAGTTGGGCTATTCTTAAGATTCATAAATCTGTAAAAAAATTCAATATACTATACAAGAAATTGTATGGGTCCAAATTTAGCAACAACGATATCTGTTAAGTAAGGTACGGAACGAGGTTACTATAACACAATGTCTGGTGGTCGTCGTGGTCAAAGACGACCACCGAGAACCGTCAGCCGCAACAAGACATCATCGATAATTTAAACTTGGAAGAGACAGTAAGAATATGCTTTTCGAATATTTTTCATGTTGTACTTTTTAGGGTTTCATATAAGGGTGTTAAACGGGTGGGCCAGATCGGGCCGGGCCTCTATTTTTTGGACCCGTACAGGTTACGGTCCGGACCGGTTTTAGGTTGGTTCTTAACGGATTTAACGAGTTCGGGTTCATCCGAGTAAAAATTAAACCGTAAGGGTTACGAAAGGAGGGGGTCGGGCCGGGCCGGGTTTAGTGTATTTAATTTTCTTTTTGGAATTTTGTATAATTATTGTAAGTTATATTAATACAAAGTACTAACACAAAGAATTAAGAATACAAGGAAGATGGGAAAAATTTACACTTATTGCAAGTGCTACTTTTATTTCATAATTCAAAACTACAAATTAAAAGGTTTACATTTTTAACAACAAGTAAATTCAAAGGTTTTGCATTGCCTTCGTAAGTTCTTCATAATGAATATGAAACGATTGACCTTTTTATGGGGTGTTAAATTCGGATGGGATACCGTGTGTTAATATATCTCCAAATTCCTCGTCTTCTGGTCTATCAACATCTTCTCTTCGTTCCGATTTAATCCAATCTCTGAAACATACTAAAATTTCCAAAGCATTGCTTCCCAATGAGTGGCGAGTGTCTCCAAGTAGTTGTCTTGCTTGGTTAAATGCACTCTCTAATGCAACAGTAGAAATTGACACATTCACCAAGAAAATTGCTTTCCATTCTCATGCCACCATCCCAACGGACCTATTCAAGGTCTGACCATTGCCAACGGTCAGTGGGACCCACAAATTTTGAAAAAAAATCTAGTCGTTTGAACCAGGCCGTTAACCCGGTAAGAGTTACTGTTCAATCTTCCGGGTTCAACCAGACCGGTTACCCGTTTTCAAAAACATAAACAAACCAACCCCCAACCCCCAATCCAGCCCCCTCTAACCGATTCGGACTGATTCCTGTTTTAACCGGTCTGGTCCGAGTAAGGGCGGAGATAGGAAAAAAAATATAACACTTTGTGAAAGATTCATGTGAGAATAAATACAAGAACATCCTTGTTCATTGATTATGCAACTTTAACATGAATCATTATACGATACTGAGAAGATCAGAAGATTCCACAACCATCTCATACTAGCATTTAATTGATTCCAACATATTAGCTACCATCATTCACCTTGCTTACTTCATTTATCACTCGATCTATATTTTATTATTTTTAACCGAAATTTATCTTTCTTCTAATTATAAGATTGATTTAATCAAAGGGTTTAACATCTTTTGATCAAACATAAATAAAATACCAACTTTTATCACTTAAAATAACAAATCTTATCAGTAAAACGGCGGAGAACAAAAAAACTGCATATTGCAGTACTCCCATGGCTTAGCTATCCAAGCTCACAGCTCAAAAAGGTCACAAATTAGTTGCAGAGATACATCCTTTTTAAAGAAAACTCACATAAAAATTTCGAAAATCCCTCGCAAAAATGGGTTCTTGCGGGTGGAGAAGTTTTTTTGGTCCTGTTGTACTAACATGATTATAATATTTAAATAGGTCCAAAAGCTGATGGGGCAGCCGTTAAATTTTAGGGCAAGGACATATTTGGTAACGAATGATATAATTGATATAGTTGGAGGGTAATTTTGACCCTTTCCCCATAATATTTAAGTATGTCCAAAAGTTGATGTGGCACCCGTTAGATTTTAGGGCAACAATTTTTGGATGACTGAGGACAAGTTTGACCCTTTTTGTATTTATATATTTGTTTGGTTCATGCTTTTTAATACCCAACCAAATCAAATCAAACCTAATGGAGTTTTTTCATCACTTTGTTTAACTTTTCAATTCAATTTGTACACTTCTTGTTAAATGTCAAGTTATGTATTGCGATTTTATATTATTTTTTTATCAACTTGATTTATTTGTAGTAGTTTAATTCGTATGTCATTTCGAATGTGTAAACTCTCTATATATATATATATATAACTACATAAATATACTGAATTCCTATTTAGTACTATGAATTTTAATTGTTTTAATTTGTTTAAACTCTATCAAACAGGTTCACATACAAACTATGCTTTTGTTGAAAATGTGAGTACTTAACTGAAGTGTAGTTCATCGTTAGGACACGTGTACTCACACTTCAACCATTCCTCAAAATATCAAGGTGAAGTACATCACACCTCGTTGGAAACGTGCTTTCATTGAGTATTCTTTTCTTTTCAAAGTAATTTAATCACAAACATTTTTCTTCATTTTTACATTTCACTCGGACACTGCTGCAAAATAAATTATCTCCAACCTCCCATTCTTTACTCCATAACCAACAAATTATCCCCATTTATACAAACAAAACAAACAAAAATGGAGGACAAAAATCCTCCCACAAAACCTAGAGTGGTCTGTTGCATAGGTGATATCCATGGTTACATAACAAAGCTTCAAAATTTATGGTCAAATCTTGAATCTTGCATTGAACCATCTGATTTTTCCACTGCCCTTATAATTTTCTTGGGTGATTACTGTGATAGAGGTCCAGATACTCATAAAGTTTTAAACTTTTTAATTTCGTTGCCCTCAAAATACGCAAAACAAACCCATGTTTACCTTTGTGGGAATCATGATTTTGCTTTTGGAGCATTCTTGGGTTTACTACCAAATCCAATTGATGGATCTGAATTTAAAGAAACATGAAAAGAATATGAAATGAATGAGGAAAGAGAAGGGTGGTATAAAGGTGAAAACTTTGAGAATATGCATTTGCAAGGGAGAAGATGGGCTGGAAATCATACTGTTAAGTTTAATACTATAAAGGGTATTGAGTATAAAGGTTCTATTTATGATGCTGCTCCTACTTTTGAATCTTATGGTGTTCCTCATGGTTCTGCTGGTACAATTCCTTAATTTCCTCTCTATCTTTTTTTGGTGTGTTTTGGCTTTTTGTATTTTATTTTTTGTTTATATAATAATATTGGCTTAATATCAGCTTATATTGAGTGACCTGTGTATTGATGATTCATATAACGACACCAACTTGTTTGGGACTGAGGCATATGAGGGTGGAGGTAGAGTATTACTTACGGGTTCGGATGAATACAATAGCTTTTATTTAGACTCTCTATTTGTATTAGGGGATCCATTAAATAGGTATAAATATTTAATTACGAACCCTGTAACCAAGACGAGCTATGGATTTGGTGGCAAATTAAGAACCCATAACTTCAAATCCTGGCTTCGTCTCTGAAGGCGTGTAAATGTTGTAGTTTTTTGGCTTTTGTCTGTGGAATGGGTTTGCTAGTTATGTGATGGACAAAAAATTTTAAAGTTAGGTATGATTTTCTGATTTTACCTTCCTAGTCGACGAAATTTGTGTTAGAATTTATGCCGTTCACTAGAGGGGGGGTGAATAGTGAGGCACAAGAATATTGAAATATTACGGAATTTAAAATTGCAGGAATAAGTAAATACGGTAATTGAAATAATCAAGAAAGAACACACCGTATTTTATCCTGGTTCACCACAACCCGTGGCTAGTCCAGTCCCCGAGAGACTCTCTCGAGATTCCACTATCTTCGTCAAGCTTACGGGTGCTTAACAAACCGTTACAGTTGCTCAAGGATACCGCACCTTAAGACTTCACTTGCTTGAGGATACCTCACCCCAAGACTTCAACCACTAAGACTTTGGGTACTTAGCAAACCCGACAAATGAGAAGATATGTTCTTCTCAAACAACTCTCTTTTACAACAAATACTCTCTCAATAGAGTGGATAAAGAGAAACAAAATAAGCTCTATGAATAACACAAAGTTATCTATCAAATGGCTCAACAAAAGCTCTAAAATGATGCTTGAAAATGATCAATATGTATATCAATATATGCAGGAGTTGTGTGTTTAAAATCAGCTCAAAAGACCTCTTTTTATAGGTGAAAAAGTGGTGCTGACCGTTGCTTAATTGACAAATAAAATCCCTGATTCTGTGCTTCAACAATCGATTGTTTGGAGGTGACAATCGATTGTCTGACCAACGTTCAAAAAACAGATTCCTGATTTTAGGCTAAACAATCGATTGTTAACCCTGAATAATCGATTGTTCTTCAACGTTCAAAAATCAATTTAGGATTCTGTGGAACGGTCAAAAAATAATCGATTGTATGAAAGTGACAGTCGATTGTTGACAATCGATTGTGGGACAAATACAATCGATTGTTTTGATATTTAAAAACCGGTTGCACACTGTCTCAAAATAATCGATTGTTAAAGTGGACAATCGATTGTCAACAATCGATTGTTAAAGTAGACAATCGATTATATTGTTCCAGTGTTCAAAACTTTGGCAACGGTCGATTATATACACTTGATATACACTGTGTATACCAGAGTATACCAGAATTGAAAACTTACTTCAAAACCCATTTTGGTTGAAATGAAAACG
This sequence comes from Nicotiana benthamiana, assembly GCA_034376525.1. Classification (NCBI taxonomy): domain Eukaryota; kingdom Viridiplantae; phylum Streptophyta; class Magnoliopsida; order Solanales; family Solanaceae; genus Nicotiana; species Nicotiana benthamiana. The sequence goes on from CM067337.1 coordinate 130,548,399, forward strand.
TTAAAATCATTTTGTTTGAAGTATATATTAAAAATATTTATGATATATATAATTTAATAAAGTGATTTTATGCATGTTTATATGACCTAATGTTGAGCCAAAGGATAAGATAACTTAAACGTTGTCCTTACATTGGTTCTACCAAACGACCTACGTCTTGGGTCTTCGGTCTTGAACTTCTTTGGCTCGTTCATGCAATTCCGTCATCAGTATGCTTCTCGCCATTTGATTATATCGTTGTTTGACACTTGACTTCATTGTTTGTCATTCATCAAAACCTATACCTGAAAATCATGCTCATACAACCAAAGCGCACATATCAAAGGTATACATGATTTCCAACAATTTCCCCCTTTTTGATAATGACAAACAACGGAAGATATGCATATTGAATTCCCCCTAAATTCATGCTATATCTCAACATACTATTTATGCAAACAATTCATAGAAATCAATTCAATATAATTCCCCCTTAATTGAATATTCCCCCTCAATTAAGGCATGCATATCGCCCATATTCTTCCCCCTTTTGGCATTAGCAAAAAGACTATACCAAAAAAAATTTAAACCATTGACAATACCAATCGTTATAAACAAGATCATATCAAATGTTAGTAAATGGCATACTAATGATAACGGTCATTTTTCTCAATAATATCAATTGTTATTTTAAACTAAGAATGTTCATCAAAACATGAATCAATCAATTATTATAAACCAAATTGATACTAATTGTTATTCAAAAAGAACTGATTAAAGCATGTATCAACCAAAACTGATATAGATTATTTGCACATATCAACTCATTGTGTTTTTATTCAAAATACGATAACTAACCGACATTCCCCCTTAATGCATTAAGGTTTTGTGCTTGGTGCATCCACTACAATATTGTAGTCTTCAAGCACACCTGCAAAAAGAACCTAAAAATAGATTTTTGGTACCCAACTTCTTTTGGGTCCTTGGGGGTTAGGATAATAACAATTATAATCAACACATAAATTTCTATGTTTAGCAAAACAAACGGGTGCAATGTGTCCTACCCGATTACAATAATGACATATAACATTAGGATTGTGCATATGTCTAGGTTGAGCCAAATGCGTTCTAGGTGATCTAAGTCATTCCTAGACGCGTTGAAATTCCTAGAGTCATCTCTAGGTGGTCTAGAATAATTATTCCTAGACTCATTAGCAAAAATCCTAGAATCATTTCTAGGTTGCGCAACTCCATTTCTATCATGATTCTTATTCATTTTACGCCTATAGTTATTCCTAGGCTTTTTCTTCTTTGTTTCAGCTTTAGGAATATCAACACTACGTGTTTCTAGTGCTTTCCTAAGTTCTGTGTTCTCTAGTTTTAAAGAACTACAAGAAGAACAATTTGAACATGTATCAATAGAAGAAGCTTCATTCAATTCCTTGATTTTATTTTTAAAAACAGCAATGTCATTTTCCAAAAATTTGTTTTCTTTTTCTAAAACTTCAATTTTGTTTTTAAGAACACCATTTTCATTAGTCAATTTTTCAAAATCTATTTCTTTCAAAGAAGAGGATTTTTCAAAATCTTTTTCTTGTAAAGAAAGTGTTTTCTGAAAATCTGTTTGCAAAGAAAGTGATTTCTGCAAAGAAAGTGTTTTCTTCAATTCTTTTATCAATTTGGAAGCATTGACAAATTCACCATACAATTCATCATAGGCATTTTGTAAATCTTCAAATGAGTGAAAGTTAGATGTACTTACCTCTTCTTCTCCGTTTGCCATGAGACATAATGCGCCGGCTTCATTGCCCGAGCTGTCTGAGTCCCGTGATACGCGCCTATGGTGTTTCCTCTTTTTCTTGTCCTTCTTCAAAGACTTACAAAACTTTTCAAATATATCACTGGAAGTATTTTCATCATCCCTTTCCGAATCACTTACCTCTTCTCTTTTAGAGGATGAGGCTTTGAAGGCAAAATTCGAATCACTTCTAAGATAAGGATTAAGAATTGTGCTATCATAAGTTTCGAGGTTACCTCTTAGTCCATCAATTGTGATATTCGTGTATTCCATCGACTCTTGGATGGCATTGGCTTTGGAACGCCATTCGGGAGTGAGACTCCGTAGGACTTTTCGAACAAGATCTTTGTTCGTGTAAACTTTCCCGAGAGCATGGAGATCGTTGACGATTCTTAAAAATCGTTCAAACATAACACCAATAGGTTCCTTCTCCATTTTAAAAGTTTCATATTTATGAGTTAGAAAATCAATTTTGGATTCTCGGACTTGAGGCGTACCTTCATAAATGATCTCGAGTTTGTCCCACATCTCCTTGGCGGTTGTGCAGCAAGAGATTTTCCTATAGTCATTCGGATTCACCGCACAATATAATACATGGATGGCCCTTGCATTATTTTCAACTATCTTCATGTCCTTGGCATCATATTCGTCTTCCTTCTTTGGAACCGTGATTTCTCCAACTTTCTTTGTCGGCATTGGTTCACCGTTTTTGATGATTTGCCACAAACGAAAATTGTTTGCTTTGAGGAAGATACTCATCCGCCCTTTCCAATATGTATAGTTTGTTCCGTCAAATAGTGGAACGCAAGTGGTGGATTGTCCTTCGTTCATCATTCCTGCTTTCAATATTCTATACACAAAAATATATATAGCTCTCAACCGGTTAAGGCTTTCAGAGAGTTAGGCTCTGATACCAATTGTTAGAATTTATGCCGTTCACTAGAGGGGGGGTGAATAGTGAGGCACGAGAATATTGAAATATTGCGGAATTTAAAATTGCAGGAATAAGTAAATACGGTAATTGAAATAATCAAGAAAGAACACACCGTATTTTATCCTGGTTCACCACAACCCGTGGCTAGTCCAGTCCCCGAGAGACTCTCTCGAGATTCCACTATCTTCGTCAAGCTTACGGGTGCTTAACAAACCGTTGCAGTTGCTCAAGGATACCGCACCTTAAGACTTCACTTGCTTGAGGATACCTCACCCCAAGACTTCAACCACTAAGACTTTGGGTACTTAGCAAACCCGACAAACGAGAAGATATGTTCTTCTCAAACAACTCTCTTTTACAACAAATACTCTCTCAATAGAGTGGATAAAGAGAAACAAAATAAGCTCTATGAACAACACAAAGTTGTCTATCAAATGGCTCAACAAAAGCTCTAAAATGATGCTTGAAAATGATCAATATGTATATCAATATATGCAGGAGTTGTGTGTTTAAAATCAGCTCAAAAAACCTCTTTTTATAGGTGAAAAAGTTGTGCTGACCGTTGCTTAATTGACAAATAAAATCCCTGATTCTGTGCTTCAACAATCGATTGTTTGGAGGTGACAATTGATTGTCTGACCAACGTTCAAAAAACAGATTCCTGATTTTAGGCTAAACAATCGATTGTTCTTCAACGTTCAAAAATCAATTTAGGATTCTGTGGAACGGTCAAAAAATAATCGATTGTATGAAAGTGACAATCGATTGTTGACAATCGATTGTGGGACAAAGACAATCGATTGTTTTGATATTTAAAAACGTTTGCACACTGTCTCAAAATAATCGATTGTTAAAGTGGACAATCGATTGTCAACAATCGATTGTTAAAGTAGACAATCGATTATGTTGTTCCAGTGTTCAAAACTTTGGCAACGGTCGATTATATACACTTGATATACACTGTGTATACCAGAGTATACCAGAATTAAAAACTTACTTCAAAATCCATTTTGGTTGAAATGAAAACGTTAAAATCATTTTGTTTGAAGTATATATTAAAAATATTTATGATATATATAATTTAATAAAGTGATTTTATGCATGTTTATGATGACCTAATGTTGAGCCAAAGGATAAGATAACTTAAACGTTGTCCTTACATTGGTTCTACCAAACGACCTACGTCTTGGGTCTTCGGTCTTGAACTTCTTTGGCTCGTTCTTGCAATTCCGTCATCAGTATGCTTCTCGCCATTTGATTATATCGTTGTTTGACACTTGACTTCATTGTTTGTCATTCATCAAAACCTATACCTGAAAATCATGCTCATACAACCAAAGCGCACATATCAAAGGTATACATGATTTCCAACAATTTGGACCTATGTGCTAGCTCTAAGGATGGTTTATTCTTCTTCCTTTTTTTGGGTCTTATGGTATTGGAAGTGTTTCATTTGATGGTTATTTTCACAATGGTAGTGATTTTGGATGATTCTTTTTAGTTGGTTGTAAGTTGAGCTTTCTACTGGTGCTTTGTTTGGGGTGGTTCCTATTATCAATAGCTTGTCTTTTATCTTGTATGTGATGCACTACATTCACTTCCCTCATATTGTGGTTCCTAAGTCCTAACTACGAGCTGGTTAACTCTACTTATGGATCCTCATATTATGGTTCCGAATTGCATAGTACTTGTTTACTCATGGATGGGGTAGTACCAATAGTATACAGGATGGTGTTCCGCGATACATGCTATTTGCATATGATATGGTATTACAACAACAACAACAACAACCCAGCGTATTCCTACGAGTGGAGTCTGGGGAGGGTAGGATGTATGCGGCCTTATCCCTACCCTGGAAGGGAAGAGAGGCTGTTTCCAATAGACTCTCTTCTTATCCCTACCCTGGAAGGGAAGGGAGGTTGTTTCCAATAGACCCTCAGCTAAAGAAAAGGTGGAAGAAGCACAAAGCAAGTAATAACAAGATAAGACATTTAGAAAACTAAAACCAAGATATCAAAGGAAAAAAATAAAAGAAGTACTGATCGCGCATATGATATGGTATTAATTGACGAAATATAACAAGAGAGTCATTCAGAAGTTGGCACTATTTAGAAGTCCTTAGAAAATAAACCAAGAGGAAATATGCGCAATTTTAGCAGTATAAGAAGAACGACAGTGAGGTGAGATTAGAAAGAATTGTGGTGTATAAATGAAGACAGTTAAAAAATCTAAGCTTAATCTTCCCGTGAGAACGGCATGATAGATGAAGATGTAACACATCGAGCTAAAATAGGATGGATGAAATGAGATAGTTTTATGGGAAGTGTAATTTGAATGGAAGATAACTAAGGGAAAGAAAATGTCTATAGAATGCTTGTGAAGATAGTAATATTAGATGTAATATTGGGACTCTGAAACCCAACATATCTACAAAAAAAATCACAAAATGCAAAGGATATATGAGATCTTCAACAAGGATACAAGTAACACAAATAGCTTATAAATGAGAATAAACCTAGATTGTTTGACCGTATTCTGCAAGATTTGCATATGCACCAGTTTATAGGTACGTCACCATAATAACTGAAGGTGAAGAGAAAGAAGTAGACGTAAAATCACATAGAGAGAAGTTGTCAGAAAAGACATACTTTGAAATCGATATGGATTTAGCTGAATAGAACAAAATGAAAGAAGATGTCCATATAGGTTTTATCAATTAGCTAGATTAGGACTTAGTTATTATTGATTATTGCACTTACATTAGGTCTGATAATTTCTGGGAGTCTTCTTATTATCGTTAGGCTTATATGCCATTGCAGAAATAAGTGTGAGACTTAGAAACCCTTTTTAGTTTAAAGAACTACTGATTTACTTTAAAAGTCAAATCATCTAGTAGAGTTTTTATCGAGCGCAATGGGTACTTAGGATTAACATAACCGACTCTAACTAATTATGGATTACAGCATACGTTATTGATTGATTGACTATCATAATGTGCTATCCCAATTATATATCAGTGGATTATCTGTCAATTCCTTGTTGGATCACCTAGTCTGATTTGGGTGGTGATCGTTCAATTTTTCGTTCAACTTCTGTCTGGTTTCCCTTGTTTATCAGTGTAATATGTTCTATAGTTGTTTATATCATAAAGAAATGTGTATTAATAAGTTTTTGTTTTCCTCCGCTTCAAAAATAGATGTATAGTTTGACATGCAGCTCTTGTTGAGTAGGAATGCTCATTTAATATAGGCGATGTTCCTTCCTGTCGTGCTCAAGATTGTCCTTTTTCATATGGTGTTGGGTGGACCTGAGGAGAATTTGATTGCTGATAGTGTATTCTATAGTTCAATTACCTGTTACCCAAAAAAAATCTTAGTTCTGCCTATCGCATTGTTACATAATCACATAATACAGTCAGACCTTTCTATAACAACACTTCACTATAAAAGCCAAGCTTTTCCGGAACCAATTTTCATGCTATGTTATAACATATGTTCTATATAACGATACTTAGTTATAACATCCAAAAATATTCGGAACAAACGAGACTGTTATAGAGAGGTTTGACCGTAGTCCTTTTGTTAACAGTAAGGTTTCACTCTTTACAGATCTTATGAAGGCAGTTCCTGATGAGCACAAGAAGTTTCTTGCCGACTTGGTCTGGATACACGACGAGGTAAGTTCTTTTGTCTTCGCTATTCTTAGCTTTCCAACTTTTTCTTCCCTTCTATTTTTCCATGACCACCTTAAGTAATTTTTGATTGTCTTATCGAAAAATATGTGCTTAATAGCTAAACCCAAGAGGCTCATTGATCATGTCATTACTTGGACAACTTTCAATAGCCTGTTTTGTTCTTTTGCTTTCTAGGACGATGTTTGCATAAAAACTGAGGAAGGAATTAAAAGCTGCAAACTAATTGCTGTTCACGCTGGTCTGGAGAAAAATAAAGCTGTTGAGGAGCAGATTAAAACCCTTAAAGCAAAGGACACTAGGATTTCTAAGGTGGAGCCCCTTAGCGGAAGGAAGAACGTATGGGAAATCCCTCAGGTAACTGCTTCAGGGAACTCGATCATAGCTCCATTCATTTCGTCATTATATCGTGTATATGCTATCAAAGAAGACACAAATCCATTCTCCAACTGAAATTGTTCGTTGTTGCATAATTATTCTTTTTAGGAACTGAGTAAAACTCCAACAATCGTCGTGAGTGGTCACCATGGGAAATTCCATATTGAAGGTTTAAGACTGGTAATAGATGAAGGTGGTGGACTAGAAGATAATCCAGTGGCTGCAGTAGTACTTCCTTCAATGAAAGTTGTAAGGGATACTGATCCTTTGGTGAAATAGATAATGTTTTGTCTCAAGTTATTAACCCTTTCTGTTTAAATCAGAAATAACCAAAATAAATTGCAAAATCCAAAAAAAAAGGTAAAAGTATCGCGCTGCTCGACTCAGTGACTTTTGGATCGACAAATAACTCATATTATGTTGAATCTTATTATGTTGTAGATGTAGTCAATAGATTTACACAATAAGCCTGTATTGAACAAACTTCAAGCCTGTCGAGAATCATATTATATTGTAGATTCTCTACTTTTTGATATATTGCTTGTATACGGAAGACTTTTCCATTAGTAGTGAAATTATTTACCTAAAAGAAACAAACTTCATTTGATTGCTACAACCAATTCAGTTAACCTAGTAGATAATTTTGTTGATAGGTGACTTATATTGCCTTGTGCAAAGTTATGTTTTAATGGTATGGTCTCTTCCAGCTTGATTGTGTCAAAAAGTTGAGTTGATCCCGTTTTATACATGCAATCTTGATTGGCCGTTAAGAACATTCTAAAGGCGTTATATGTTGGCGGATAATTTTTGTACACTTTACCTTTCCCATACCCCACAATATAGATTACACTGACTATGTTGTTGCTGTAATTTGGGGGATAATTTATACTTATGGCAGTTTCTCTACTTTTGTAAGGCAAGGTAGGGGCAAGGTTGTTGGTTGTTGTAATTAAAGAGCGTTATGAAATTTTTTTTCTGTAACCATGATTTTTGGGAAAGCTTGTGTGCATCTCGACAAATTCCACGAGATACCAATTACCTTACCAGTTGACTTACAAATGAAAAAAATCACCTTAATTTTTTGTCTTCCCTGGGTCTTGAAACCAGATACTTCATATTTCTCAATGACATGAATTTTAAAAATAAGCGCTATGACAGCAAAAATCAAAACCAGCAATACTGTTTCCACTCAAGCTCTAGTGGGAAGAAATATATGCTGCGTTTGGGATTGGAGTTGTGACCTTAGATGCAAAGGTCTGTCCCATCCAAGGCACTCTCTCTTCTATGCCGCCCCCACCCCCAACCCAAAAACCATTTAACATATCCTATCCAACCAATAAAAAAAAGAGAGTTGAAGTGAAAAACGAAAAGAAAATATCTCATAGGAAGGATTTCATCAAATTCCAAGTTCTTAAATAACAGCAAACAGACCTGCAGATAGTTCATTTGGTGTAGCCATATCAACCAAATTTTCAAGCTATAAAACTACTGCTAAAATGTTCTTTCCTTTCTGAGATATTGTACTGAAAGCCACAGTGATTGTTTCACCAGAAATACGCACCGCTATACTGCAACCTCAATGCTAACAAATCTTATGTTTGAATTCCAGGCAATTTACTAGTTCGAGAGAAAAATATATCTCAACTTTAAAGCGAATTGAGGTGGTAGAATTTCTTCAAATGACACATAAAGCCAGCTCAACGTGAAAACATTCCGGAAACTGGATTGGATGGAGGCAAGGGGATACCATCAGAGGCTAATTTCATGTATCAACAATAAAACAAGAAGAACCGTCTAGTTGGCCAAAAAAGGACTAACTAATTCAAGCTCTAAAGAGTGACCTATAAATGTTTTATTCATGTCAAATTACAACACTAACGGTTCTAAGTATACCACTATAGAAAGATAAAGCCCAGAGTAATTTGCCTGAGATATAGTTATATAACAGGGAAAAAACGATTGAATTCTCTTCTTACCTGGCCCTCCCCCACCCCAGCTTCCCAAACAAAAGGAGCGAGAGGATGTCTTCTCACAGGTTTCTATTTCTCTTCCCCGAAAACTTTGGAACATTATGCGAGCAGGGGAAATAGGAGAACAAACAACTAGTAGCCAAGAGACTTAATCGGTCTCTGAACCAGATTCATCAGAGCTTGAACCACTGCCCTTATTGTGGGTCGAGCCATTGGCCACCGCTCCTTTACTCTTTGTTTCCTTTGTATCTTCTTCATCTTCGCTGTATTCACTTTCATAATCATCATAATCGTCTTCTTCTTCTTCTTCGTCCTCCTCAATTCCATCCTCCATGGCAGGAGTCTCATCTGCTGTGAGACCTCCTCTGGTCCCAGCTCTGCTGCGCTTCATTACCTTTAACTTTATATTTGACTTTGCATCACAACCAATCCAAGAGTCACATAAGCAAAAAGAACTCAAGTTGTAGTTTCCCTCAGCTGGAGCTTGGAACTTCCCCATTACCAGCCTCGAACCATTTTTCACTTTCTCAATTGCCTCTTTAACAGCAACATTTATTTCCCTTGCACTTGCACCAGACCCTTCCTTTGACTCCTGAATCGTTTTTGATACAGCAATGATTGATGTAGATTCATCCATGAAACTAACCTTCTGGGAGAGCCACACATCATTTGAAAAGGAGTCCGCAAGTAGCAACCAGAAATTCTCTTCTTTGTCAAAAGGAAAATAAGGACAATGTGGAAGAGCACGGATCAAGCCATTACCACGGTTGAGAGTGACCCAAGCATGCATGGTAACGATGTCACCCTCTTGAATTCCCTCCTCACCTTCTGTCTCACATGTGATATCAATTGTCACTGAAGGCATCATTTTAAGAACCATCTCCACATCTTGGGATTCAGAGTTTGAGAACCCAGCAACTTGAGTCAGCAGATCTTCGCGTTCATCTGGTGTCATATCACGGAAGTCTTGAAATGTACGAATTTTCTGTACATAGAGGAAAGGGTTAAGGATATACAAAACAAAAGGCTCACTTGTCAAAACCCATCCTAATACTTCATTAACTAAACGTGCCACAGAAAGCCCAAAAAAAGAAGGAAATAGGCTGCAGCATCATTACATCACAGGTAGCAAAAGAAGATGCTTCAGTATGAACAGGAAAAACATGGAAAATTAAGACTTCAGGCTTAATTTAGCCTGAAAGTGGCACAATCAACGTACATATTGACTCCTTTAATTAGGACAGTCAACAATATCCTTATGAATACGAGAGAAACACACCATCAAAGGAAAATGGTCCAAGTAATATTCAAGACGACCTTATAAAATTATGATTTTCATTTTCTCATAAATGTGAATCAAGTTCACACCAATTTTCAGATTTTGCACAAGGAGATAAAAAGAAGAAGACACTGAATAGAGATGTCACTAGACTTCTCTGTGAAAGAATGCACTGTACAGGTAGCCACTGTGACACACTCAAAGCAAGTGTCAAACATTAACTATTAAAAGGTGTAAATTTGTAACATGTATAAAATTTAGAGAACTCAATTTAGCCACTGTGACACACTCAAAGCAAGTGTCAAACATTAACTATTAAAAGGTGTAAATTTGTAACATGTATAAAATTTAGACAACTCAAAATTAATGAAACACCACTAGATCACAAAAACCAAGCAAAACGTCTTTCATGACATCGAGTAATTCATGAAAGTAACCACCATATAACTAATTGCATAAATCAAATTAACATTTCAGTCATTATTGAGTAAGAGTCATTATTGATGGGTTTATGGAAACACATCTGACATCAGCAGCTTTCAAAATGATTTCTTTCAGAATACACATTCAAAGTTGGTAATGGTGTTCATGTGAAATTCTGGAAAGACGTATGGCTTGTTAATACAACACTAAAGGATTCATACACAGGTCTCTACCTAATAGCCTGCAATCAGGACTCAAATATTGCTCAAAACAAAGAGAACAACATTTGGAATCCAGTGTTTAGAAGAAATCTTCATGATTGGGAAATCAATGACTTACTTGCTCTCTAGCCACATTGGGAGATTTGATCACGGAAGATCAACAACCAGACAGAATCATCCGGGGGAATTCAAAAGAAGGGAAGTACACAGTCAAAGAAGGCTATAACCTTATCTGCTCACAGAATGGAATACTAGAGGATTGACCCTGGAAACATGTCTGGAGGACCAGAATGCCACTCAAAGTAGCATGCCTCACATGGACTGCCCTCAATGATGCTGGACAATCTTAGCAGGAGCATTACTCTAGTCAACAGATGTTATATGTGCCAACAGAGATCAGAAAGTGTTAACCATTGCCCAGTCACTGATGATATTTGGAACTTCTTTCTATCCATTTTTGGTATAACTTGGATCAAGCCTCACACCATCAAGCAAGCCTATATTAGCTGGAGTTATTGGAGAGTTGAAAAACCCATCAAGAAAATATGGAGAACGATCCCAACAGTCATATTTTGGATTGTTTGGACTTTGGAAGGAAAGAAATGGCAGATGTTTTGATGGAATATCAACTCCAGCACATTCCCTAAAAGATAGAAGTTTAGTTAGTTTGTTCAGTTAGAACTTTCTTTCCCCGGTTAATAGGGTTGACACTTCTTTGGATTTTGTTAGCTCCCTAATTCCAGCATAGGTACTCTTGTACTAGAGCTTACAATGTTTTGTCTTTTGTACGGGAGCTAACATAATTTATGTTCTTGTAATTTGGCATCTCCCTGATGCCCTTTCAATGATATTAACTTACTACATCAAAAGAATGTTACCGGGGAGAGTTATATTTATCCCAGATAAAAAAAATTGTAAATAAATCAAGGTACTACCTTACCTTTTTTTAAAATCAAGAGTACTACCTTACTAACATTGTATCACTATACATATCAGTAGAGATGAGTTTAGATAAGCAGTTCCCACTGATAATCCTACGTAATGAAAATCAAGTTAGAACATCCCTGTACACTCAAAGGCTGGCGTTTTTTTCTTTTTAATGTTTACAGAACTTGGCTTGTCTCAACTCAACACCTCATTTTGAGCCGGGATTGCAAGGATAGCACGGCCTGCTGATACCAAGACCACAAAACAACAACAACTACCCAGTATAGTCCCACAAAGTGGGATCTGGGGAGGGTGATACGTCACAGGCCTTACCCCTACCCGAAAGGGCAGAGAGGTTATTTCCAATCGACCCTTGGCTCAGGAAAAGGAAAAGAAAAACAAAAAGTAAAATAAAAGAGCATTAGTAACTCCAGCAAAAATAGCAAAAATAATTATCTAAACATAGACCATAAATTAAATGTCATGCAATAATATCGACCAATAACTACCCTAAGGGGCACAATACAATACGTAAGTCATCTGGAGAGCCCTACCAAACCCCACCTAGCCCCTACCAAACCCCACCTAGAAGCCCCTATCCTACAACCCTGATACTAGACCTCCAGACTCTCCTATCAAGGGCCATGTCCTCGAAAATTCGCATTCTTGCCATGTCCTGCCTAATTACCTCTCCCCAATATTTCTTAGGCCTCCCTCTGCCTCGACTCGAGCCAACCACCGCCAGCCGCTCACAACTCCTCACAGGGGCATCAGGGCTTCTCCTCCGCACATGCCCGAACCACCTGAGCCTTGCTTCCCGCATTTTCTCATCCATTGGGGCCACCCCCACCTTCTCCCGAATAACTTCATTCTTAATCTTATCTAACCTGGTGAATCCGCATATCCATTTGAGCATCCTCATCTTCGCAACCTTCATTCTTTGAACATGGGAGTTCTTCACCGGCCAGCACTCCGCCTCATACAACATGACAGGCCTAACCACAACCCTATAAAACTTCCCCTTGAGTTTCTGTGGCACTCTCTTGTCACACAAGACTCCTAATGCAACCCTCCATTTCGTCCACACCGCCCTTATACGATGAGTGACATTCTCGTCGATCTCTCTGTCCCCCTGAATCACCGACCCAAGACATTTGAAACTGTCCCTCTTGGAGATGACCTGAGATCCAAGCTTCACGTACCTCCCTACTTCGCTCGACTCGGTGCTAAACTTGCACTTCAGGTATTCTGTCTTAGACCTGCTTAGTTTGAAACCCTTAGACTTGAGAGTCTGTCTCCAGACCTCCAACTTCTCGTTAACATTGACCCTCGTCTCGTCTATCAATACTATGTCATCAGCATATAGCATACACCATGGCACATCCGCTTGAATATGGCTTGTTAGTGCATCCATAATCAAGGTAAATAAGAAAAGGCTAAGCGCAAATCCTTGATGAAGCCCCGTAACCACCGGAAAATGGTCTGAGTCGCCACCCACCGTCCTAACATTAGTCTTAGCTCCATCGTACATGTCCTTGATCACTCTGATGTAGGCTTCCGCCACGCTCTTCGCCTCTAGGCACCTCCATCGGGACCTTGTCATATGCCTTCCCCAAGTCAATAAACACCATGTGCAAGTCCTTCTTATCCTTGAACTGTTCCACCAATCTCCTGACAAGATGGATGGCTTCTGTAGTGGAGCGGCCCGGCATGAAACCGAACTGGTTCACGGATATAGACGTCAACTCCCTCACCCTCGCCTCAACCACCCGCTCCTAGACTTTCCTGGTGTGACTTAAGAGACACTTTCTCTTGTCCTTTTTTTTGTGATCAAGTATAAATTCTAGGGACAATTTCCTTACTCTAACTATTAAATAAAACTAAGATACAAAACCAGATAAATAAGGCACAAACTTGCCCTAACTCCACCGAGGAACCAATCAGAGACACAAAAGCACGTTGTGATAACTTGCTATAAGCACCAACACAGATAATTAACTACAACCTTCTCCAAGATTAGCAAGAAGAAGATGTGTTTAGCAAGTTTGAGAAGAGATGAAAAGCAGTAATTGCAACCTTTCTAGCAATCTTTTTGACAGCAGCCTCACTAAAGTGTGGCAGCTGCAAAAACGGTGCATACCCTTCACTGGATCCACCTGCTGCTTTCCTTGCGCCAAGAGGTACCGCCTGAATCATTAACAACAAAATGCATCAGAAATGAGATTGGGAAAGAAAACCAATTGTGCCTACAATGTGGGTAAATGAATTTGAGTAGAATAATGGACCTCCTAGGTCCTAAACCCTTCAAATATGGAAGGAAACAGATACCAATTACTAAAAAATAACTGCTGAAAGTCCAAACTTATGCATAAGATTTATCAAAGGGGGGGGGGGGGGGGGGCCAAAACATTCATCTTAACAATATTTAGCAAAACAAGAATAAGCACTGATGCTCGTATCCATGATTATGAGGGTGTCAAACCAGCTTTTAAGCACTTTCTTATTTTTTGGAGTGTTTGGCAACAAAAAGAAGTTGCTTAAAAAAAGCTAAAAAGTGCTTAAAAAAAGTCAAAAGCAACAAGTTGACTGACCCCAACTTTTTTGATTTTGGCTTAAAAGCAATTTTAGTTTGACCAATAAATTTACTCTCTTGCCCTTATAAGTTTTAATAATACCAAAATTGCCCTCTTCTTTCCTCTTCATCTTCATTTTTATAATACCAAAGTTTTTATATTTTTGTCCTTTTAATAAGAAAAAGTATTTACCACCACTTGTTTGCCAAACACTTCAACAGTTTTTTTTAAGCTTCAGCACTTTTATCCAAACATGTAACTACTTATTTATAAAATGAACTCCAGTATTTAAAAGCTGTTTTTAAGCACTTGTGCTTAAAACCACTTTTTTTAAGCCAATCCAAACGGACTCCATATCTTCAAATAATATGATGCAAATACTTTAACTTTCAATGATGAAAGCCAAAATGCTAGAAATTAAGGTACACAAGATGATATACAATAATTATCATGAGAATAAGTTGTGTTTCTTACATTGTGCTGGAAAAGGGGAAAACGGAGAAGAAAATGATAAGAGATACGTGATAAAGCAGGATAAGCACGGCTCCAAACAATGGATTTAAAAACTAGTGACGATATTCCAGAAGAGTACTGGCTTTCTGGAAAACATAACCTGAACAACACTCTGAGACAGTTCCACCACTCCTATTGCAGGTCTTAGCCATCCATGCCCCACAGGAGGGCGTGGAATAATAGCCATCTGCATGCAACAAGACAAAATCCTTGCGTTACCATAGCAACTCATATTATGGTAGGCAATGAAACAAACATATGCAATTGATAAGATGAAAAGAACAAAGCACAAGAAGAATTAAAAGCTAAACATTCTTATCCCTTTGTAATATAACGCTATTGCCCCTCCTCTCTCCCATGCACAGCTCAAGGACAAACAATCAATTTGGAGGTCTCTGAACACTTCCAACAGCAATCCACTGTTTAAATTATTTACGGGACATAACTTGGGTGTTACTTCATTTCAGCTTCATTTTCTAGACACTAATCGTTGCCATATCTTCACAATTTTTGGATGTCCTACTTTTTTGACATACTAGTACATTATTCTCCTTCCCGCCCTTAGTTTTCTATCTCCCATATTTTAGTATATGTGTTTTTTTTAATTTTCTATTTAATTATGCTTCAGATATTTGTTGACATTTTATGGTTACTTCACATAGTTCCTATAGTAATACTGAAGTGAATTAAACTGATCCTAAATATCAGTGTAGCTATCACCAAGTTTGAAATGGCTCAAGTCCAACTATTTGAGAACAAGTACATTATATAATGTTGAAGAAGAGAATTAACTCCATTATATGGCGTTATTCGGATGCCTTTTAAACTAAAGGATTTCGGAATATGTGTATAGAATTCCTTTGGCAGTAAGGAACATTCATTTAACATTTCTTATAACACCTTTTTCTTGATTATGGATATGTGAAACTTGTATCCACTAAATACAGTCTCATGTATAATTTATAACTCACGTTGTCCTCTAATTTCCAATTTTTTTGAGTCTTTATGTTTATCCCAAGCCCCACTTGTGGAAATATAGTGGGTTTGTTGTTGTTGAAGCCTTTATGTCTATGACTATATATATGTCATTCTCTTTGCTTACTAGCTACTACAAATAACCCTTTTTTGGGTGGGATCAGTCAGCAGTACCATGAACACTCAGACTAACAGCCATCCTGAAGATAATAACAGAATGGTTAAGACAGCTCATCCTCCTAAATATACATCCGAACTTATTAGTAAAAAATTTCATGTCCTAATGATAGTTACCACCTACCCCATGCAAGTTACGAATGAAACTCCCTCAGAAATGTTCCAACTTGTGATAAGAACTACAGTAAATTAAAAACAGCACCAGCCCTATCATTATCAAAAAGAAAGCAGCACTAAAGTAGTACTATGAGTAGAAATAGAAAGAATGGAGATACCTTCATCAATTCTTCCAGAAGCCGAGGTGTGAGTTCAAGCACACGTCTGAAATCACGCTGTAAAGTTGGAGATAAAGCTGCCGTCTCACGTGTCAATTGGGCTTGAAGCAACAGTTCAGTCTGCAAGCAGAGGAGTACATATAGCTAGATTCTTTTTTGAGGAAAAAAAGGACAACTCTGATAAGGCTTTTTGAGCTTGAAAAACAAAGAAGAAAGCAAGCATTTAACCTTTACTAATGCAGGATGCTGCTTCCAAAACTTAGCCTGTTCTTGCCGAATATTCTTAAGATCCAGATTTAGCTCACTTCTAACCAAGACAAATAGTCTCTGCAGAGGTTCTTCATCAGTCCGACGAACAGGAATATCCATGAATTCAGAAGCCTTAATGAAAACATCCATGACCTTGCTGCATCATTGAAGTAACATTACAGGAGCAGAATGGAATATATAAAAGCAACATCATCTGTGAAAGCGAAGAGCATTTCACAGTGGAAGGGGAGAGAAAACTATTTGGTTCAAGAAGATAAACTAGTAACCAAAACATGGAAATGTAACTATATAAGATTCAACAACATTTCAGCTACCAATTTTGATTTTTCAATACTATCAAAACAATCAACAAAATTTAATATATGTATTCTTAAGAAGAAATCCAAATACACTACTACTCTCACATACCTTGGAGCTAAAGAAGGCTTCATTAAGTGGTAATATGCGGCTAATGTCGAGTGCATGACATAATTCCCAGTATACTTCGACGACCTAGACAAGTATATAACAGAAATCGTCAAGGGCAGAATTATACAGACTCCAACAATTCCTAGCAACAATATTCCTTCAGATGCTCCATCGATGTTTAAAAGGAACTGAGGGAGGGCAATGCCCATTTGAAGCCCCTACAGGAAAAAACAAAAAGGAAAAAGATTCATTAGAAATGAGTACATTCCTTCCAAATGATATGATCATGAGCATGTCTCGGAAGTCGGACCCAAAAAAAGGACAATTCGATGTTGACATTTACATGTCCTCCTATCCTCCGCATCCACAAGGGACATGATAGAAGTGAATTACCTGTCGTCCATCTGGATGGCCATATTTTTCAAAATTTTCCCGAGATATTGGATCTGTCAGAGCCTGATAAGCCTTTGAGATGTATTCAACAAAGTATGAGTGTGCCTCTGCAATAAAAGAGACAAATATTCATGGCCAAGTGGCTGCCAATATAGCACTGTCACAGTAATACCTAGACGTGAACACACAGTGCTAGCTCTGGGTTCAACCTGGATCTGGATTTTTATCAGGATGATACTGAATGGAAAGTCTTCGATATGCCTTCTTTATTTCAGAGTCCGAAGCTCCATGTTCCAGTCCAAGAATACTGAATGGCTCGAAAATTTGGACCTGCAGAATAAAATGTTTAAACTATGCGCAAGAACCATCCATTGTTTTTTTTAAATGCATAAGAAAACAAAACAACGATAAATGGGAAATCGTAGAGGACAGTGCAAAGGTTAATAAAGATGGTATTAATAATAATGCTTCCTTGTGGCCGGGAGAAGTTGAACTTAACCAAAAAAAAAAAAAAATGGGCTATGAGAACTTGACATCAATATAAGAATACCCCATTGCTTGTGTAAATAAAACATATGCCATGTGAATTAGAAGACTTAACAAATGCGACCAATTGAGACAAAACACTAACATTTAAGAGCACAAATTCTGTACTACTGAAGACAGCATTAGATTCAAAAACAAAACCAAATTAAATCCTGTCTAGAGATAGCTTAAAAGCACAAGAACACCTAAACCAAGCTGATAATTTGCACATATAGAACAAAAACATATCACATCTTCTGCTAAAAAAACTACCAAATGCTACCATTTTTTCAAGTTAAGGAGTTCTTGGGAAAAGGTGACCACATGCTTGCATTAGCTACAGAGATATCCTATCAAGTTTAAGAATAAGAATCAGATTAAACAGCATTTACCTCAGTGCTGATATGCTTGATGTAATAAACAAGAACAGCCATGACAACCCACAGCAGTACTAGGGTTAGATTACTATATGTTGAGAAGTTTGAAATCTGAAAATCAGAAGAAAGGATAAAAATAAATCCCGATAACAGAATTTAACTTCAATATTAAATCCCAGAAACAAGACTATACAGAAACTTGCCCGCTTGAATATGGATTTATGATACTTCCCGGATCGAACGCAGACCGAACACTGGCAGTTGATTTTGGCAGCCTTTTTCTTGAAAGCACCAAATAAATTGACTATAGTGTAAGGAACTAATGGCAGAGCCATTAAAGTCAGGACAAAAATGGGGAAAAGTGCACTGTTCTCTTCGGACGCCGCCATATTGAATTTCTCTTAGATTCTAGCAAAGATACTCCTGAAAATGGTATATTTATCCTCACAAAATGAGCTCAGAGAAAGTATTCCGAATACACTAATGAAATGGCAATCTCGACTCATGGAAAATGGTCGCACGTCCTCTCATTCAGTGGAAAGCAAAATTGCAGAAATTGAACAGTAATTGCCAAATTTATACATATTTCCTTTCGAGTTAAAAACGAAAACAAAATCAATTTATCAGTTTACCAAATATGAATTGAAAATTTATGAATTATATATCTCTATCACCAAAAAACTTCAGCTATTTGTTTGCCCTAGCAAAACTGCAAATGAAAATGAAGGAATTGACTCACAGTGAATTCAGATGGCCGGTGATATATCTGGACGGAAATTGGCACAGCCTGAAGCTACGGGACTATAGTTTGCTTTCTACTGAAGTTTATTATTATCGATCGTCTTTTACTTTAATTGAAATGAAATTGAATTAACTCAGCCGATGCAAATTCATATTAGTCTGCACATAATTTTTGAATATCAATATTTAAATAAATTTAAAATAAAACAAAAGGATTATACGAAACTCCGAAAAATGGTTATATATCATTTTATGTGCACTTGCCTAATTATGATTAATGTAGTAAATTTTTTGAAACATTAAAGTTTGATTCTTTGACCAATTAAATTTTAGTTGTGTATCATGTTGGAGTAAATGCCACATTTAATTGGTGCAATTACCTCAGCAGACTAATTATATCATGCCACATCATCTATTTGACGTGGCCAAATCAAAGTAGTGCTAACTTCGAAGGCCGTTACCTCTTCATATTTGGGTTTTATTATTTTAATTAAGGAACTCCCGATCCACTTTAAGTAATTTTTTAACAATTATTTTATTATTTTAAAATTTTATCTTTTAATATTAATTAATAATTAATCTTTAATTATCTATTTTGACATGTACCTACCCCAATAAATTACAATTTAATCAAAATGCACAAATATTATTAGACAATTTTTATATTTATATATATAATTAAACAATAAAAAAATTCCTAAAAATAATAATGCCTTCCCCATTTAATTAGCTCGAAGACAATCATATACCACAAAAGTTTTGCAATGACCATATATTACACACCGCATATAATATCCTCATAATTGATTACTCACCACATATGAATTGATTACTCGATTATTAAGAAAGAATGTTGGGCTTCTGCAGCAGTGCCAGCCCACTACAAGTAATGGCCCAAGTTAGCAGCAGCCCAAGGGCATCGGTGTATTTAACTTGTGTGTATAATTTTGTATAGAATACAGGGGTACAAATGTAATTACACACACACACATTAGATTTTTATTACACTTTTGTATATACTGAGTAGAGGTTTCGAGATGACAGATCGATCAATACAATCTTTCATTTCTCACTTTTTCTCTCTTTTCTTTCCTCTCAACTGTTCATCTTCTTCTTCATTTCTTTTCTTCAAATCCGATGAGTTAGATTGTTAACATGGTATCAGAGCAGGTATGTTCTGGTTCTACTCGTTGTGAGCGTTCGATCGATGTTACCCTCGACCGTTTCCATCCATGTTTCTGTTGATTCTCAGAAATTAGGGTTTTTCGATTCGGTTAGTTCTTCGTAAATCCTTCATATTTTTTGTTGTAAAGCTTGTTTCCTGTTGTGTAAACATCATAGAATGTATTTTTTTTTGTTTTTGATTAGTTACTGTGATAGTCGTTTTGTTGTAGTTACGATTTGTTTGGTTTGTTGAGTTTTAAACATCATCAGTGGTCAAAATGGTGGAAAATGATGATGATTCTGCCTCTGCACCTACTACTTTTGTTCCTAGTCCCACAAACCCTTTATTCCTCATGTCATCTGATGTTCCCGGAATATCCTTGGTTACCAATCCATTCTCAGGGGTTGGTTTTGGGGGATGGAGAAGAAACGTAATTGTTTACTTGTCCGCTAGAAACAAAATAGGTTTTATCGATGGTTCTGTGCCTAAACCTCCTGAAAATTCTCCCCAATTTTAGACAGTGGGATAGGTGCAACAATATGGTCATTTCATGGCTAACAAATTCTCTTACTCCTGAGATAGCAGAGAGTGTCCAATACTCTGACACTGCTCAGAGTATTTGGAGTCAACTCAACAACAGATATGGGTCAGTTAATGGTACAAAACTTTTTGAAGTAAAACAACAACTAGCTTCTACTACTCAGGGCTCCTTAGATATAGCATCTTATTTCAACAAATTGAAGAAACTATGGGATGAGTTGAACTTTATGAGATCCTCAAGGGGTGCTGCTTCTGCTTGTGGTGTTGCATGTAGTGCTAGAATTGAATTTCAGAAAGAAGATGATGAAAATAAACTACATCAATTTCTTATGGGTCTGAATGAGACATACATAGGTGTTAGGAGTAATATCCTCATGATGCAACCCCCACCCTCATTGGATAGTGCATATAATATACTCCTTCAGGATGAGAGGCAGAGACAGGTCACCCATTCACCTTCCCAATTTCACACTGATTCCAGTGCTTTTAGCACCCAATTTATGAAGAAGCCTTATGGCACATATTCAAACTCTAAACAGTTCAATCAGAAAATTAGATTTGATGGTAACAAAACAGACCTAGTGTGTAGATGTTGCAAGAAACCAGGTCATTCAATTGAGAAATGCTACAAGCTGCATGGGTTTCCCCCAGACTTCAAGTTTACCAAAGATAAGAGGACTGCTGCAAGTGTTGATGTACAAAAGGGTATAGATCCTGCTGCAAATGCTGGGTTGTCCAATATGGGTGAAAGTGTTCAAGCTAGTTCTACTTCAGATCCTGGTATCCCTGGGTTGACAAAGGAGCAGTACTCACAACTCTTGACTCTTCTTCAACAGACTCAAGCCTCTGAATCTCAGCATCAATCAAATGTGATGAGTTCTACAAATTTTGCTGGTACATTTTCTTCTTCTATCAAACCTTTAAAAGATGTGTCTTATGGTGCTTGCATGTTAACTAGAGTTAGTGCATGTATTTGGATTATTGATTCTGGTGTCACTGACCATATGACTTCCAATAAATCCCTTCTCTTTGACATAAAACCTCTAGTTATCCCATACTTAGTTACCCTACCTAATGGTTACAAAGTTAAAGTAACATGTACTGGATCTCTTAAATTTCTTTGTTTCACTTTACATCATGTCCTATACATTCCCAGTTTTCAATACAATCTGATTTCTGTTTCCAAGTTTGTTCAACAGTTGAATTCTATTGTCCTATTTACTAAATTTTCTTGTCTAATACAGGCCCCTTCTCTGAAGAGGCCACTGGAAATTGGTAAATTGGATGATGGTCTTTACAGGCTTGTACAATCATCTCTTTCTACTCCTTCTCAACCTTACCATTCTCCATTAGCTGTTACTTCTTCTTCTCATTGTACTTTTCATACTGAGTTGAATAAAATGGAAATTTTGTGGCATAATAGACTTGGACACATTCCCTTTGTTAGAATGAAAGATATATCTTCTATTCCATGTAAATTTGAAAATAAACAACCTTTTATATGTACTGTTTGCCCATTGGCAAGGCAGTCTAGGTTGTCCTTCCCTGAAAGTTCTATTAAAACATCTCACCCTTTTCAAATTATTCATTTGGATACATGGGGGCCTTATGCCACCCCTACTCACAATGGTTGCAAGTTTTTATTGACCATAGTTGATGATTATACAAGAGCTACTTGGACTCACCTTATGGGGTCCAAGAGCAATGCTTTTTCCATTATCCAAGCATTTATTGCCATGATAAAAACCCAATTTCAGGCTGTTGTCCAAACCATTAGAAGTGATAATGCACTTGAACTTGGCTCCAGTAATGCTGGAACCAAATTCTTCACTGATAATGGCATTCTTCACCAAACATCTTGCCCACACACTCCACAACAAAATGGTGTTGTTGAGAGAAAACATAGACATCTTATAGAAACATCCAGAGCTTTGCTTTTTCAGTCCAAACTCCCTCTCAGATTCTGGGGGGGATTGTGTCCTTACTGCCACATATCTCATCAATAGATTTCCTTCTAAACTTCTTAACAATGTTTCTCCTTATGAATTACTATTTGGAAAGAGTCCATCTTATCTGCATCTTAAGTCCTTTGGTTGTCTTTGCTTTGCTTCTGTACCCAAACACCATAGAGATAAGTTTCAACCAAGGGCTGATCCTTGTGTATTCCTAGGATACCCACTAGGTAAAAAAGGTTACAAGTTATATAACTTGAAAACTAAACTTACACTCATATCCAGGGATGTTGTTTTTCATGAGGATGTTTTTCCTTTTGCATTTCCCTGGAGTACTTCTTCTGTTCCATCTTCTATTTCTTGTTCATCCCATGATTATCCTTCTACTCTTGATACATCTGATCCACCTTCTATTCATCCTTCTGATGATATGCCATCAATCAGCCCTTCCTCATCCCCTAATGATTCATCCTCCTCTCCTGCCCCTACTTCAAATTCACCACCTCCCACTCTCCTACCCTTGTCTACTCCAGTTCACAATTCTCCTTCCTCAAACAACCTGTCTGCTCCTAGGAGGTCTGGCAGGCACCACACTACTCTTGCACATCTCCAACAATACATCTGTGACCTCCCTCCTTCAATTTCTGGCACCAGTTCTTTTTCCACCTGCTGCAATGGCTCTGTTAGCCCTGCACTGATTGAGCCTACATCTTACAACCAAGCAGCCTCTGATCCTGCTTGGCAGGATGCCATGACCAAAGAATTTGAGGCATTGGCAGCCAATAATACATGGTCCTTGGTTCCTCTTCCTCCTGGCAAGAAGCCTATTGGGTGCAAATGGGTTTACAAGATTAAATATAGGGCTGATGGGAGTGTGGAGAGGTATAAAGCTAGATTGGTGGTTCGGGGTGATACTCAAATTGAGGGTGTGGATTACAATGATAAATTCTCTCCTGTTGTGAAGTTTTCTACCATCAAATCCTTAGTTGCAGTTGCTGTCAAACAGTTTTGGCCTTTATTTCAATTGGATGTTAATAATGCATTTCTCCATGGTGATCTTAATGAAGAAGTATATATGAGGTTACCTCCTGGTTTATCAGTTGTATCACCTTCTTCTTCTTCTTCTCCTTCTTCTTCTGCTCCTTTTGTCTGCCTTCTTCAGAAATCATTATATGGTCTAAGACAAGCCTCTAGGCAATGGTATGCCAAACTTTCCCAGGCCTTGTGCTCTAAAGGATATTCTTCCTCTCTCAATGATTATTCTCTCTTTCATAAGAAATCTGGTCACTCCATTGTCTTATTAGCTGTGTATGTTGATGATATTATTCTCACTGGCAATGATCTTGGGGAAATCACTGCATTGAAAGCTTTCTTAGACTCTGCCTTTAGGATAAAGAATCTGGGCATTCTTAACTATTTCCTTGGCATTGAGGTTGCTTATTGTGCTGATGGCCTTCTTCTTCATCAGAAGAAGTTCATCACTGATCTTCTCCTCTCTTATAATTGTTCTACAGTTTCATCTGTGACTTGTCCCCTTGACCTTTCTGTTAAGCTAAGGCATGACATAGGCACTCCTCTTTCTTCCCCTGAGTCTTACAGAAGCCTAGTTGGCAAGCTTAACTTTCTCACTCATACAAGGCCTGATTTAGCCTTTGCTGTACAACATCTTAGCCAATTTCTTCAAAAACCTACTTCTGTGCACATGAATGCTGCCTTACATACTCTTAGATACCTCAAAGGGACTTCTGATCTTGGAGTTTTTCTCAATAATGCTCCTGATTTTTCTCTGACTGCTTATAGTGATAGTGACTGGGCCTCTTGCCCAGACACTAGAAGATCTGTTTCTGGCTTCAGCATATTCTTGGGAGGTTTTCTGATTGGTTGGAAAGCAAAGAAACAGCCAGTGGTGTCTTTGTCCTCAGCTGAAGCTGAATACAGGGCTATTAGCAAGACAGTTGGGGAGCTTACTTGGCTGATTAGGTTATTTTCTGACTTTGGTATTCCTGTTTCATCTGTTGTGCCTATCTTTTGTGATAACCAAGCTGCCATACACATCGCAAAAAATCCAGTTTTCCACGAGCGGACTAAACATATTGAAGTTGATTGCCATTTTATTCGTACCAAACTTCAGGATGGTATCATTTCTCTACATCATGTTGCATCTGGTGGCCAGTTAGCTGATATTTTTACTAAGCCATTGACAGGTATTTTGCATCATCATTTCTTGTCCAAGCTGGGTGTTTGTTCACCCTCCATCTTGAAGGGGGTGTTGGGCTTCAGCAGCAGTGCCAGCCCACTACAAGTAATGGCCCAAGTTAGCAGCAGCCCAAGGACATCGGTGTATTTAATTTGTGTGTATAATTTTGTATAGAATACAGGGGCACAAATGTAATTACACACACACACACATTAGATTTTTATTACACTTTTGTATATACTGAGTAGAAGTTTCGAGATGACAGATCGATCAATACAATCTTTCATTTCTCACTTTTTCTCTCTTCTCTTTCCTCTCAACTGTTCATCTTCTTCTTCATTTCTTTTCTTCAAATCCGATGAGTTGGATTGTTAACAAAGAAAAACAATTGATAACTTATTTATAATATATTATATCATTTACTTATTGTTTCAAAGTTACATTATTTTCAATTTGACTCTTAATTTATATTATAATTAATTTTATGCTATCATTCTTATTTCTTTCGCCATTAATACTCTTCTTACGAGAATGAATTTATGTACCATACGTTTTTTTTATCAACTTGACAAAACATTACTTATCCAATAAACTTGTAAAATAATTAAATTAATTTTTTGGCTAATTAATTAGCTTAAAGACTTAATTATTTATCTTCAACATTAAATAAAATAACTTATTTTGTTGTAGTTCAAATTATGAATATTATCTAGTCCTAACTTTTAAATATTAACTATAAATATCTTTATTCAATAAAATTGTATTTTCAAATAACTAAAATATCATTAGCATGTCAATTTTGTATTGTTGGTGCTCCCGGAGCGTGTTTCATATAGAATTTTGCTAATTCATAATTTCTAACGTTTTAATAATAGAAGTATCTTATAGTTTAATACAATTTTAACTTTAACAACTTTAGTTTTAGGGCGCACAAATTGCGCGTGTAGCATATATTATACTTATATTTTTTTACGGAAAAGGAACAAAAACCCCCCTGGACTTTACGATAATGTCTATATATAACCTCGTTAAAAGTTTGGCACATCCTCAACCTTGCCGTTACACTATTGGCCTAAATACCCCTGAACTTTACGATAAGGTCTATATATAACCCTCGTTAAAATTTGGCCCATCCTCAACCTTGCCGTTATACTATTGGACTAAATACCCCCTTTATTTTAAACGATTGGCACAATGGATAAGTTATCCACTCAAAATATTACACGTGGAATTTAATATACACACAGCCGTTTTATTTTAATGCTCATCCCTACCCATTAACCCTACCCGTTACTCCACCCGTAAGTTTATACCCGCATATTAGTTAACCCTACCCTTTTCTTCTCAATCAGCTTTTCCTCTCAATCTCAACAAGGAACTCACAGAGCTGGTGCTATAGATACATATTGGAATTCTCTTTGTTTAACCCCCTGCTTTATTTTTCCTGCTTCCTTTTGATCTATTTTTCTCTTTATTATTTTTGTTTTCTCTCATTTCTAGGAAACCATGTACTTATCTATAAAGTGATTGCTAGAAAAAGCTTCAGCAGAAACTTTCTACTTACTAAACTTAATATATTGTAACTTTTCCAAAAGCAAAAGATCTGATCCATTGCCTGTTACACCTTTTTATTAGGTGTGTCCGAGCAGTAGCAAAAAAGCTTTCGTCTGTTACATGTGAGGATGGTTTATGCAAGTTGCAGCGAAAAGCAGTTAATAAAACTCTAGGTGAATTTCTTACATTTCCTTTCAAATAGATTGAAAGAGATGAAGAAGAAGGTGTATTTTTTTATGCTTATGTGACGACCCGGCCGGTCGTCTTTGGAATTTATACCCTGTTCCCCCATTAACTGCTTTCCCTAAGTTCATTTATGCTATTTTGGTTTATTGGGACGTTTGATGATAGAATTCGAAGTATTTTGGAACACTTAGTCCCTAAATGAGAGCTTAAGTGTTGGAAAATAATCCGTAATCAGAACAGTGTGAAGACGACCTCGGAAATGGAAATTCGAAGGTTTAGTTAGCTCCGTTAGGTGATTTCGGGATTGGGTGCGTGTTCAAAAAGTATTTTGGATGTACGTAGCTCATTTAGGGTAGAAATGCTGTAAGTTAGAATTTGGAGATTTTCGGTCCGATAGTGAAATTTTGATATGAGGGTCGGAACGGGATTTCAGAAGTTGCTGAAGCACCATCATGTCATTTGGGACGTGCGTGCAAATTTTAGGTCAATCGGTTCGAGTGTTGATTAGGTTTTGGATCGAAAGCGTGTTTTGGATGAATTTGAGGTTCTTAGGCGAGGTTTCAGTATTGTTTTAGGTGTTATAAGGATTGACATGAGTTAGAATAAGGTATTAGGTGGTATTGGTATTTTTGGTTGAGGTCCCGGGGGCCTCAGGTAGGTTTCGGATGCTCAACGGTTTAGTTTTGGAAGTTAGAAGAAAAATTGCAGTAGGCTTCTATTGTTTTCGCTTCTGCGGCTTGGGAACCGCATAAGCGAGTTTTTCCTTTTCCCTCAGAGATCGCGGAAGTAGTCAGCTATCCGCGAAGGCGGAGCCGCAAGAGCGGTCATAAATCCGTAGAAGCGGACTTCGGCCCTGTTAAGTAAAATCGCAAACGCGGTTAGTTTTCAGCACAAGCGAAACTGTAACATTCCTCAAATTTATAAAAAGGTCTGAGACACATTTATTATAGAACTAATTTATTATTATTATATTTTTCTTGCATATAGTGAATATATATATATATATATATAATTGAATATACAATTAGGAAATATTAATATTGTTAATATTACTAATTACCAAGAATAAGCATCATTAATTACTAATTAAATAAAAAAGAAAAAGAAAAAGAAAAAAATGGAAGAAGGGAAAATCCTAGAGCACATAAAATAAGAACCAAAACAAAACAAAAAAAGGAAAAAGAAAGGAAAGGAAAAAATAACAAAAACCTTAAGCCATAAAGGCTGTTGATGCATACGTAGGCTTAAAAGCCTTAAACCTGGAACGAAAAAAAAAAAGGAAAAAAAACTCCAAGCAGACTTCTGCGCATAAGGAGAATAGGCGCGTCCCAGCAAAATACTCATGCAAGCAACGGAAAATTCTACGGTTTTTAGCAATCACTAATTCTTAAACTTATGTATATAAAATCCCTTATTGTCAATTATCCTATAGTAGTAATAGGTAAGAATTGAATAGCTAAATCCCTTCTTCCTCTATATCATCAATAAATTTCATAATTAGGCGTAGTACTTTAAAATTGATAAAAATACACTGATTGTTGTAGAAGCGATTGTTTGACTGGTGTCAATTGGACTAGGGTCTACATATTGCCTCGAGAAGTTTTGAGTTGAGTTGATATAACCCTTGCTAAAGTGGTTTAACTCACAAAAGCACGCATATAAGGTGTTTGATAAATTGCTTAAAATAGTTTATCTTTATTTAATTAGAGCGAGTGAGTACCCATTAATTTAGAATGATTCTAGCAAAAGTTTAGAGGATCTATATGATATATGTGCTGAAATTTTTCAGATTTTTGGTGTTATTTTTATATGCTAATTTTATATTAAAACTTTATGAAGAAGAAAGAATCTTTAGAAATATCCTTATATGTTTATTTCATTCTTATGTCATCCTTTACATTTAAGGACACCATTATGAGCATGTACATAATGTTATATAAAGAAAAGATTTAGACTTGAAAAGTCACAAGAAGAAGTTTTAGAAATAAAAGATTTTTGGGGAGTATCCTTTATTCTGAGAAGGGGTCATCGTCCAGGCCGAGGGTCCTGACCAAGGCGTTGACTTCCTGAAACTACTTGTGCCAAATAGGGAGCACACGAGCCGAGGGTCTCGTTGCTGAGAATTTACTTAGCATGCTAAGGTATGATACATGAGCGCTGAGAACCATGAAGCGAGTGACACCTCGTGGATTGAGCCTATTCGATCAGGTTGGGAGCTAACCCGTGCCGATCACAAGGTGACTGAGACAGAATTAAGTCAGGATAGTTGGAACTCCCAAAGTATAAAGTGAAGTATTTTTTAAAATAAATAAAAAAGAAAAGAATTTCTTTTAGAATATTCATAAATTGCTATTATGCAATTATTTTAGAATTATTCTTATAAACCTTATGTTTTACATGCATCTAGAACCTTTGCTCGTAATGTATATATTATTAAAGTTTCTCCCCCTGTTGTTGAGACTCACTGAGTACAATGGATGGTATTGACGTTCTCTTTTGTGAACCTACGTTGGTCGGCGGTACAACGTAGGAACCGGATTTGCGGGCGAGCAGGCTACGGGTTAGGACTTCCTTCCCTTCTAGTGATATTGGTAAGCTCCACTTTTGTTCGTGGAGTATTCTTAGAGTCATTTTCATTTACCTATTTCTTTGTTATTTAGAAAACTGGCCAGGGAATGTCATGTCCTAAGCAGTGCGTCAGTTTATCAGTAGAGGCTTCATAGACATAGCCATTGGGTTGAGTTTCAGATATTATTTTATAATAACTTAGCAGTAATTCAGTAGTTACTACGAATAAAGCTTTGGATTTGATTTATTTAAATATTTGAATTAATCAAAAGTATTTGGTTAGAGTATTGCTTTGTTGGATGTAAAGTTTGGAGTCATAATAGGTCTGATAAGCAAAGATGGTTCGCCCGGTCATGTTTAGTGATCGAGTTCTCGGCTTGTTCAGAAAATGGGTCGTGACAAACTTGGTATCACAACCAGGTTTATGAAGTCCTAAGGATCTATGAAGCCGTGTTGGTAGAGTCTTGTTTATGGGCATGAAGCGCGCCATACTTATTAACAGGAGGCTACAAGCATTTAGGAAAAATCTCATTTTTTTCATACTTTAGATCATTCAGTAGAGCCTACCTCTAAGAAATTATCTAATGTATTCTTTTCTCCAAAACTCGCATAAATGGCTCGTACTCGCAACTCTGACACCGAAACTCAGGATGGTGCTAAAGAAACTATTGCTACTATCATGGCTCATGGCATAACTAAAAAAGGCTCGAACTCAGAAAAGGAAGGGTAACTCCACAAGGGGGTTCAAGTACCCCAGGTTGAACATGAAGAAGGGGTGGAGCATGATGAGCAACTACCTCAGGATCCAATGCCAACCCCAACAGCAGCTCTGACTCAAACAACTATATCCCCAGAGGTGGGTTAGATGTTCAATGTAGTCAACAATGCTATGGAGATGTTTAAGGCCTTTATGGCCAACCAGAGCGAGAAAAGAGATAAGTCTCCACCTCAAACAAATAGGCAGAACAATTATGAGTCCTCAAGAGTGAATGAATTTCTAAAATTGAGTCCTCAAGTTTTCCATGGTTCTATAGTTGATGAAGATCCAATGTTATGGATGTATGGTGTTAAGAAAGCCCTCCGAGTGTTGAAAGTATCTGATGACAAAGTTGTGGAGCTGGCTGCTTACTAGCTTAGAGATGTGGCTGGTGCTTGGTTTGAGATGTGGGAAAAGGAGAGAGATGAAGATGATGGTCCACCTACTTGGGAAGAATTTGAAGAGGCCTTCATAGCTAACTTTATCCCAGAAGAGGATATAGCAGCTAGGGCTACAAAGTTCGAACAACTCAAGCAAGGGAATAGAAGTGTGCAAGAGTACTACATGAAATTCATAAGGTTAACTAATCATTCTCCTCACATGGTTAAGACAGAAAAAAAAAAGATTCGCAGGTTTGTTGGCGGTTTGACTTACCACATATAGGATACGAGATCAACTGCAGCGGTAGGAATGACAACTTTCTCATCTGTTGTGGGGTTCGCCAAGCACTTAGAAAAAGACAGACAACAAAGGAGAGAAGAGAATGAGCATAACAAGAAATCCCGGACAACATGCAGGTTTATTGGTACATCTAGTGGAGGCGGAAGGGATTCCTATAATAAGGAGTCATTAGTACCAGCTCAGTCCAGTCATCAGTCAGGTGGTGGGTCTTCCTTCAGACGTACTCAGAGTTATGGAAATCAGCCTCGCCAGAATCAGAATTTTAGGACATCATCCTCACATAGCCAAAGTCATCCCGAGCAACATTCACACAAGCAAGGTATTTGTGGAACATGTAAGCGGAAACATTCGGGTCAGTGCAAGCTCAGATTTCATGGTTGCTACCATTGTGGAGACATTGGTCATATAAAGACCAACAGCCCAAAGTTGCGACGTAATTTCAGTAGTTGATTAACTCGTCCTTCTAGGTCCTCAGCTACCACAGCTGCACCACTTCAGGCTCGGGGTTCTCATAATCAGGGCGGGCAGGGGGAAAGCAAAGGTGCAGATCGAGTTACTCAGGGCGGGGGACAATCCCGTTTTTTGCTACACTTGATTGTCAGAGTGCAGAGATATCTGCAGAAGTTATTAGAGGTATACTTTTAGTCTGCTCACATAATGGTTATGCCATAATGGATCCAGGTTCAACGTTTTTATATGTGACTCCATACTTTGAAATTAACCTCGGTCTAGAACCTGAACAACTTAGTGAGCCATTCCTAGTATCTATGCCAGTTGGCGAGTCAATGAAAGTCACCAAAGTCTATATAGGTTGTATAGTTTCAATTCAAGGTCACAACACCAAAGCCGATCTCATAGAGTTAGAAATGGTGGATTTTGATGTGATCATGGGTATGGATTGGTTGTCTTCCTGCTATGCCATGTTAGATTGTCATGCCAAGATATTCAGGTTCCAGTTTCCAAATGAACAATTCTTAGAGTGGAAGGGTAGTTCAACATCGCTTGTATGTAAGTTTATTTCTTACCTTAAGGCACAACGAATGATCGGTAAGGGGTGCATCGCCTATTTGGCCCACTTTATTAATCCAGAATCAGAACCACCAACACTTCAGTCAGTGCCAGTTGTTAGAGAAGTTCTGGAAGTTTTCCCAGATGACCTTCCCGGACTTCCTCCTAAAAGAATCATAGACTTTGGCATTGATCTCATGCCAGGCACTCAGCCCATATCTATACCTCCTTATAGGATGGCCCAACAGAACTTAATGAGCTGATAGAACAGTTAAA
Organism: Nicotiana benthamiana; assembly: GCA_034376525.1. NCBI lineage: Eukaryota > Viridiplantae > Streptophyta > Magnoliopsida > Solanales > Solanaceae > Nicotiana > Nicotiana benthamiana. The sequence goes on from CM067337.1 coordinate 130,580,110, forward strand.
AGACCTCTTGACAAGGGCTTCATCAGACCGAGTGTTTCACCGTGGGGTGCCCGGTCCTGTTTGTCAAAAAGAAAGATGGGTCACTCAGAATGTGTGTCGACTATCGGCAGTTGAATAAAGCTACCATTAAGAACAAGTACCCACTTCCAAGAATTGACGATTTATTTGATCAACTTCAGGGTGCAAAGTACTTTTAAAAATAGACTTGAGGTTGAGATACCATCAGTTGAGAATCATAAAAGAGGATATATCTAAAACATCCTTTGGAACTCGCTGCGGGCACTATGAATTTCTAGTGATGTCCTTCGGGTTGACAAATGCTCCAGCTGCATTCATGGACCTTATGAACAGAATTTTCAAGCCATTCCTGGATACCTTTATTATTGTGTTTATAGACGATATTTTGGTGTACTCTAAGAGCAAGGAAGATCATGCAGAACACCTCAGAATAGCCTTACAGACCTTGAAAGAGAATGAGCTTTATGCCATATTTTCAAAATGTGAGTTCTGGTTGCAGTCAGTGGCATTCTTAGCCACGTAGTATCTAGTGAAGGAATAAAAGTAGACCCTCAGAAGACAGAAGCAGTCAAGAACTGGCCTAGGCCGACAACGCCAACCGAAATCAGAAGTTTCTTGGGGTTAGCTGGCTACTATAGAAGGTTTGTGGAAGGGTTTTCCTTACTTGCAGCTCCATTAACTAAGTTGACTCAGAAATCAGTTAAGTTCCAATGGTCAGACGCTTGTGAGCAAAGTTTTCAAGAGTTAAATAAGAGGTTGACCACTGCACATGTGTTAACCTTGCCGACAAGCTCAGTTGGTTTCACAGTGTATGTGATGCCTCCAGGGTGGGCCTTGGTTGTGTTCTTATGCAAAATGGAAAAGTTATTGCTTATGCCTCCAGGCAGTTAAAGAATCATGAAAAGAACTACCCCACACACGACTTGGAGCTTGCAGTAGTGGTGTTTGAATTAAAGATATGGCGACATTACCTTTATGGCGAGCATTCTGAAGTGTTTACATAAAAAAGCCTCCCGTACATTTTTGAAATTTGAGACATAGAAGTTGGATCGAGCTAATGAAAGATTATGACATCAATATCCTTTATCACCCGAAAAAAGCTAATGCGGTAGCAGATGCACTTAGTAGGAAGTCAATGAGCGTTTTGGCCCATCTTGCAGAACAAAGGCGATCTTTGGGTCGAGAAATTCAAAAACTGGCAAATGATGGAATTAGATTGGATGAGACCGGAGAAGGAGATATAACTACTTATGTCTTAGCGCAATCCTCCCTTGTTGCGCATGTTAAGGCTAAGCAAGACGAAGATCCGTACTTAGTGAAATTAAAAGAAGGAGTCAGAAACAAATCACTGCTTTCACTCTAGAAATTAATGGAGTTTTGAAGTTGAATGATCGATTATGTGTGCCTGGTGTAGGTGGTCTTAGGAAGGGCATAATGGAGGAAGCTCACAGTTTGAGGTAATCTATCCACCCAGGTTCTACCAAAATGTATCTATATTTGAAAGAGTTGTATTGGTGGAAAGGCATGAAGAAACAAGTAGCAGATCATGTGGCTAAATGTTTAAATTGCCAGAAAGTGAAAGCCGAGCATTAGAGGCCTGGTGGACTAGCTCAAGGCATAGAGATACCACAGTGGAAGTGAGAGATGATTAATATGGATTTCGTAGTAGGTCTACCTCGCACATACCGTAAACATGATTCAATTTGGGTTATTGTAGACCAACTGACAAAGTCCGCGCATTTCCTACCATCAAAGACGACAGATTCCGCAGAGCAGTATGCGCAATTGTACATCAAAGAAATAGTCCAATTGCATGGTACTCCAATTTCAATCATATCGGACAGAGGCCCTCAGTTCACAACGTATTTTTAGCAGGCATTTCGTAAATGGTTAGGTACCAAGGTCAATTTAAGCACCGCTTTTCATCCACAGACCGATGGCCAGGCAGAAAGGACCATTAAGACTCTCGAAGATTTGCTGCGTGCCTGTGTTATAGATTTTGGAGGTAATTGAGATGATCGCTTTCCACTTATAGAATTTGCTTACAATAACAGCTATCAGGCCAGCATTGGTATGGCTCCTTATGAAGCGTTGTATGGGCGGAGATGTAGGTCTCCGGTGGGTTGGTTTGAACCAACAGAGGTGTCGTTGATTGGTCCAGAGTTTGTTTGTTAGGGCCTTGGAGAAAGTTCAGCTAATTAGAGAAAGACTTAATGCGGCTCAGAGTCGTCAAAAGTCTTATTCTAACAAGAGGCATAGTGAGTTAGAGTTCATGATTGGTGATAAGGTGTTTTTGAAAGTTTCACCGATGAAAGGAGTTATGAGGTTTGGTAATAAAGGGAAACTTAGACCTAGATTTATCGGACCTTATGAAATTCTAGAAAAGAAAGGAAATGTAGCTTATTAGCTAGCACTACCCGTTGAGTTGTCATTTGTTCATCCTGTTTTTCATGTGTCTATGCTTAGAAAGTATATTTATGATGAGTCGCATATAATACCTGCCAATACCATAGAAATTAAAGAAGGTTTGACTTATGAAGAGGTACCTATAGAAATCCTCGATAGACAATTAAGAAAGTTTAGAACCAAAGATATAACATCAGTAAAATTTTTGTGGAGTAATCATGAGTCAAAAGAAGCTACATGGGAGGTCGAGGAAGATATGAGGAAGAAGTATCCTTATTTATTTGAGTAACAAGGTATGTGAACCTAGGTTTGACATTTATATTTCATTTATTAAATAAGCAAGTGTTTATGTCCTTCCTATATTCTATTTAGTTGTTGTAGTAATTTAGTTTATGTCGTAGTATATTTAATTCATTAAAGTGATTGACTTGTGCTAAAGTTGTTGTGCTTTAGATTCTTATTAGTTATTGTAGTAGCTCTTTGCCGGAGTGTGAGTAATTAATTTATAAGCTGTGTATGGTGCATATGAATGGCCTGTTATGGTATATTTGGTTGTAGTTGGTGTAGTTGTGGTATTTGTGACAGGAAAATTTTTTTGGATAGTCCAATTTACAAGGGAAACTCTGCCGATTTTTTTTTAAATTTAGGGAATAAGCCAAAATTTTAAGTCTCTTAGAAAAGTCAGTAGTGCTAAGAAAACTTAAGAGGTTCAAAGACTTAAGGAATGACTGTTATCTTAAGAGTAAGGCCTTAGCAACATTCGAGGACGAATATTTTTAAGGAGGGAAGATTGTAACACTCCTCAAATTTATAAAAAGGTCTGAGACACATTCATTATAGAACTAATTTATTATTATTATTTTATTTTTCTTGCCTATAGTGAATATATATATATATATATATATATATATATATATATATATATATATATATATATATATATATATATATAAAATTGAATATACAATTAGGGAATGTTAATTTTATTAATATTACTAAATTACCAAGAATAAGTATCATTGATTACTAATTAAATTTAAAAGAAAAAGAAAAAAATGGAAGAAGGGATAATCCTAAAGCCCATAAAAAAAGAACCAAAACAAAACAAAAAAAAGGAAAAAAAAAAAAAAGAAGGGACAAAATAACCAAAAGCTTAAGCCATAAAGGCTGTTGTTGCGTACGCAGGCTTAAAAGCCTTAAACCTAGAACGAAAAAAAAAGAAAAAAAAGCTCCAAGCAGACTTCTGCGCATAAGGAGAATACGCGCGTCCCAGCGAAAATACTCACGCAAGCAACAGAAAATTCTAGGTTTTTTAGCAATCACTTATTCTTGAAGTCATATATGTAAAATTCCTTATTATCATTACCCTACAATAGTAATAGGTAAGAATTAAATAGCTAAATACCTTCTTTCTCTATATCATCAATAAATTTCATAATTAGGCGTAGTACTTTAAAATTGATCAAAATACACCGGTTGTTGTAGAATCGATTGTTTGACTGGTATCAATTGGACTGGGGTCTATGTATTGGCTCAAGGAGTTTTGAGGTGATTTGATATAAGCCTTTGCTAAAGTGGTTTAACTCACAAAAGCACACATATAAGGTGTTTGATGAATTGCTAAAAAGAGTTTATCTTTATTTAATTAGAGCGAATGAGTACCCATTAATTTAGAATGGTTCTAGCAAAAGTTTAGAGGATCTATATGATATATGTGCTGAAATTTTTTAGATTTTTGGTGTTATTTTTATATGCTAAATTCATATTGAAACTTTATGATGAAGAAAGAATCTTTAGAAATATACTTATATGTTTATTTCATTCTTATGTCATCCTTTACATTTAAGGACACCGTTATGAGCATGTACATAATGTTCTATAAAGAAAAGATTTAGACTTGAAAAGTCACAAGAACAAGTTTTAGAAGAAAAAGATTTTTGGGTAGTATCCTTTATTCTGAGAAGGGGTCATCATCCAGGACGAGGGTCCTGACCAAGGCGTTGACTTCCTGAAACTATTTGTGCCAAAGTAGGGAGCACACGAGACGAGGGTCTCGTTGCTGAGAATTTACTTAGCCATGCTAAGGTATGATACATGAGCGCTGAGAACCATGAAGCGAGTGTCACCTCGTGGATTGGGCCTATTCGATCAGGTTGGGATCGAACCCGTGCCGATCACACGGTGACTGAAACAGAATTGAGTCGGGATAATTGGAACCCCCAAAGTATAAAGTGAAGTATTTTTTTAAATAAAGAAAAAAGAAAAGAATTTCTTTTAGAATATTCATAAATTGCTATTATGCAATTATTTTAGAATTATTCTTATAAGCCTTATGTTTTACATGCATCTAGAACCTTTGCTCGTAATGTTATGTTATTAAAGTTTCTTCCCCTGTTGTTGAGACTCACTGAGTACAAGGGATGGTACTGACTTTCTCTTTTGGGAACCTACGTTGGTCTGCGGTACAACGTAGGAACCAGATTTGCAGGCAAGCAGGCTACGAGTTAGGACTTCCTTCCCTTTCAGTGATATTGGTGGGCTCCGCTTTTGTTCGTGAAGTATTCTTAGAGTCATTTCCATTTAGCTATTTCTTTGTTATTTAGAAAAATGGCCACGGAATCTCATGTTCTGAGTAGTGCATCAGTTTATTAGTAGAGATTTCATAGACATAGTCATTGGGTTGAGTTTCAGATGTTATTTTATAATAACTTAGCAGTAATTTAGTAGTTACTACGAATAATCCTTTGGAGTTGATTCAGTTGAATTAACCAAAAGTATTAGGTTAGAGTATTGTTTTGTTGCATGTAAAGTTTGGAGTCATAATAGGTTTGATAAGCAGAGATGGTTTGCTCGGTCATGTTTAGTGATCGAGTGCCGGTCCTTGCTTGTTTATAAAATGGGTCGTGACAGGAATCACGGAAGCGGTCCCTGGATCGCAAAAGCGAATATCACTGTTATGTTAAGGGTTATCCAAGACTTAATTTCAAAAGTTAGAAAAATCAATTTTGAGCTCTGGCAAAGGCGATTTTGAGAGGGTTTCGAAGAGGAGACTATTGGGTAACGTTTCTATGTTCCTTTCTAGTTATATTCTATAATTTCGTAGTTAAATCCATCATTTAAATTCGAATTAATGATAAGAAATTCCAGAATTTGGGTGAAAGTTCATTGACTAAACTATTGGTTTTTGAGGAGGCATTCGACCTTCGATTTCTGAGATTTTTATATGGTTAAACTCGCGAGAGTACGATGTTTCTGAAAATGTTAAAATTATTTTTTTCGAGACGTTGGACTGAGAGACGTTTTGGTTATTTACCTATTTTCGCGCCTTAGTTTTAATTTTAATAGTGGAACTGATTACTTGCGATGTTATTTACAATATGTAATTGGTTGAATAGATTTGGGCCACTCGCAGTTGGATACTCGTGGCAAGGGCATTGTTTCATAGTAATTTTTGCACCGGTTCAAGGTGAGTGGCTTGTCTAACCTTACGTAGTGGACCTCTACCCTTAGTACTTCTTATATGCTGATTTAAACTTGTATGCGAGGTGACGAGCGTGTACTTGCGCTAATTGCTGAAAAATCCATTTTACTTGAATTATCTAAATTGTGTTTCTCCGTTTTATTTGACTGGGTTCAACGCAAGATTTAATATGTGTTAGTTAGAAAAGCATGATTAGATAGAATTAATTGCTTATTTGCCTAAGTTGTTCTGCGTGAAACATGCTAGGTTAGTCATACCTAATTGCTGCTTTTCCATATTTGATTTTTCCTCTAAATTCTTGGATGTGGTAGCGCATTTAAATTGGGACTACGGATGTGGGATTCTGAGAGTTCCCCCTTGTTGTTTATTTGGGACTACGGTTCGATTCCTGGGAGATCCCCTGCACAATTATATGGAACTATGACAATGCAGCCGGTAGATTTCCCCCAGTACTGGGTACTGATATGACGCACTAGGGGTTAGATTCCCGGGAGATCCTCCAGATATTCAAATATTATGGACTAGGGGTTAGATTCCCAGAAGATCCTCCAGATATTCAAATGCGGTGGACTACGGGTTAGATTCACGGGAGATCCACTGGACAGTTTAGGAAAAAGGACCATAGGACGGTATCCTGGGAGGTCTACATGGCACTCTGATATTGAGTGATACCTTGTTGTGTTATTTCCTTTCTTAGCTTATTTGTCATTGACTTGCAGCTTCTGTCATATTTTTGTCGTTGTTTTTTTCTGATTATTCTCTGCCTTACACTATTCATTATTGTTATCATGTTTATTCTCAATAGGGCCCTGACATTCCTCGTCACTACCGCGTCTTCTGCCTATGTTCTTTATGTGCATATCTAGTTACTTCCGGTCAAGAATACTACCAGTGATTCAGGAGCTATACTCGGAGACTTGAGGTATACATCTACCGCGTCCGCAGATCCGAAGAGTCACCCTCTCGATCTACCTATAGTTAGCTAGCTGCTATTCCGTTATTTTTGTATTGGACTATTCTGGTGATTAGAGCATCGTATGTTCTTCTATATCCTGTGCAGCCCGTGAGATTTCGAATTTTGGGACTTATTTACAGCATCTTGGTATTTCAGTGTATTGTGCCAGGCGGCAACTCTATTCATTTCTTTATGTTATTCGGTATTCTGTGGTTATTTTTCATAGAGATTGTTAATTCCGTAACATGTTAGGCTTACCTAGTCGTGAAGACTAGGTGCTGTCATGGCAGGTTCACAATTGGTAAACTAAGGTCGTGACAAGTTGGTATCAGAGATCTAGTTTCATAGGAGTCACGAGACACATTCGAGTTTATTAGAGCCTCGTTGATCAGTACGGAGACGTCTGTACTTATTTACGAGAGGCTATATAACTTCTTAGGAAAAATCTTCACATTATTTAATTCCCTGTCGTGCTATATTTTTGACATCGACTCTAATCTTATGTTTTCTATTCTCTCACAGATGGTGACGACACGCACGACCCAGGATCAGGCACCCGCACCCTCTCCTGCATCCGCTAGTGGCAGAGGTTGGGGCAGGGGTGATAGACGCGCGCGTGGTGCAACCAGAGCACCTGCGCGAGCTGCAGGCCGAGGTGCCACAAACGGATCCAAACAAGACTCAAGCATTTGACACGCCCACCTCCACCACTACTTCAATTGTTCAGGAGGCAGTGGCACAGTTGATGAGCACGTATACTCTGTTGTCACAGGCATGGTTGCTTCTCCTCCCTGCAGCCACATCCCAGGCCGGCGGAGCATCCCAGACTCCCGCAGCCCGCACTCCGAAGTAGAGGGTGCATATTGGACAGGTTCCAGATATTATCCCTATTCAACATGCAGTACCTGTCCAGCCCGAGGACGGGGCACCTACTTCTGAGGATGAGCAGCGTAGACTGGAGAGGTTCAAGAAGTATGACCCTCCTATTTTCAGTGGACTATCAACGTATGATGCTTTGGAATTTTTGGAGGATTATCACCACATCTTTCTCACCATGGGTATTACTGCCTCGAGCGGGGTTTCTTTTGTAGTTTTCCACTTTCGGGGAGTCTCCTATGATTGTTGGCGCACCTTTGAGTTATATAGTCCGGACGAGGCTGCCTCCTTGACTTGGACTCAGTTTTCAGATATGTTTCATAGGGACTTTGTCCCCCAAAGCCTCCAAGATGCATGGCGTGCAGAGTTTGAGCATTTGCGCCAGGGCCCTATGACTGTCTCTGAGTATGCCATCTATTATACTAGGTTGGCCAAACATGCACCGGCTTTGGTGGCTATTGTTCGTGAGAGGGTTCACCGATTTATTAAGGGTCTTATTCCTCCCATCAGGTCTGGTATGGCTCAAGAGTTAGAGATGGATATACCCTATCAACAGGTAGTGAGCATAGGTAGGAGGATAGAGGGCATGCTTGCCAGAGAGTGTGAGGAAAGTGAGGCCAAGAGGTCTCCAGAGTTAGATTACTACTCTAGTACCCGTACATCAGCAGTAGGACGTCATGGTAGGGGTTATACGGGTCGCCCAGTTCACTCAGCTCTTCTTTCATCTAGCAGTACTCCCGCTGCCCCAAATCTCAGGAGCCTTATTATGCACCTCCGATTTCTAGTGTGCCTTCTGTGCGGGGTACTTCCAGAGGTCAGTTCAGCAGACGTGGGCCGAGTCAGTCACAGCCACCACGCCCTCCCAAAGCTTGTTTTGAGTGCGGGGATACCCACCATATGATTAGGGAGTGCCCCGGACTTTGGAGGGGTGCGCCTTCTCAGACTCCAAAGCCTCAGCATGCTCCACAAGGTCAGCAAGCCATCGTTCCAGCTCCAGCTGTCACCCACCTGCCCAGCCAGCCAGGGGAGGGGATCGGGGAGATAGAGGTCGCCCTCGAGGGAGGGGCCGGGCCAGATATTATGTTATTCCTGCTCGTGCTGAGGCTCTCACCTCCGATTCTTTTATCACAGGTATTATATTGGTTAGTCACAAAGAGGCATCGGTACTATTCGATCCATGCTCTACCTATTCTTACGTGTCATATTATTTTGCTCCACATTTGGGTATAGCCTGAGAGACCTTGAGCTCTCCTATTTATATTTCTACTCCCGTGGGAGATTCCCTTACTGTGGACCGCGTATATCGGTCATGTTTGGTTACTGTTCGTGGTTTTGAGACCAGAGAAGATCTTTTACTACTCGATATAGTTGATTTCGATATTATCTTGGGCATGGACTAGTTGTCACCCCAGTATGCTATTCTTGATTATCACGCTAATACCGTAACGCTGGCTATGCCAGGTATTCTGCATATTGAGTGGAGTGGTACTTTTGATCGCACTCCCACTAGAGTTATATACAGCATATAGTTGAGAAAGGGTGCGCTGCATATTTAGCTTATGTGAGAGTTGTCAGTGTTGATACCCCTTTATTGACTCTATCCCAGTGGCACGGGATTTCCCCGATGTGTTTCCAGCTGATCTTCCAGGTACGCTGCTCGATTAGGGACATTGATTTTGGTATTGATTTGTTGCCAGGCACTCATCCCATATCCATTCCTCCTTACAGTATGACTCCTCCAGAGTTTAAAGAGTTTAAGGATCAACTAGATGAATTGCGTGATAAGGGTTTCATTCGACCAAGTGTTTCACTGTGGGGTGCTTCTATCTTGTTCGTAAAGAAAAAAGATGGTTCTATGCGCATATGTATTGATTATCGTCAGTTGGACAAGGTTACAGTGAAGAACCGATATCATTTGCCTCATATCGACGATCTATTTGACCAGCTTCAGGGTGCAGAGGCGTTTTCTAAGATTGATTTGCGCGCAAGTTATCACCAGCTAATGATTCGGGAGCCGCGTATCCCGAAGACTGCTTTCAGGACCCAGTATGGTCATTACGAGTTCCTTGTCATGTCATTCAGGTGGATTCGAAAAAGGTGGAGGCTGTGCAGAATTGGCCCAGGCCCTCCTCAGCTACAGAGATCCACAGAGGGTATTACCGTCATTTTGTGAAGGGGTTCTCATTGATTGCATTCCATATGACTAGATTGACCTAGAAGGGTGCTCCCTTTTAGTGGACAGATGAGTGTGAGGCGAGCTTCCAGAAGCTCAAAACGGCCTTAACTTCAGCCCCTTTTCTTATTTTGCCTACTGGTTTAGGGTTGTATACAGTTTATTGTGATGCATGGGAAGGGGATTAAATATGTTAAAGTCCAAATTGAAATACACTAACAGGCTAAGTGGAAAGCAAAGGAGGTAGACATGCTGTACTCAAATTGAAATACAAAAATAGTGAGCAGGGTCAAGTAAACAACTAGTTGGAGGTTTATGATATAAAATTAGGAGCCTACCAGTTGCAACTTGAATAACAGGGGCAAATATAGATTCTTATAATTTGCCTTGGCTTTCAGCCGACTAATTCTTAGCAAGAGAGAAAGTGACAGAGAAGGAATGTAGAAGAGAAGAGAGTTTTCATTGAGAATCAGAGAGTACTCGTGTATCAGTGTGTGCTTTTGGTGAGAAGAGGTGGGGGTATTTATAGTTTGAAAAAATAACAGCACTAAGGCAAGAAAATAATCCAGTACCAATTACAATCAATTAAGGAAAGGGCTTCCCCTAATTAAGGAACCGGAATTGAGGTAAATAGCACCAGCTTATTTTTGGAAAGAAAATCAAATATAAGTCACAAAATGCAGGACAAGTTTTGTAAAAAGGGGTTGAAATTCACACGCTTAATACATAAGGCAAGTCAGTCATATTAATGAGCTAATTGATTTTGCACTTGGTCAAAGAGCATGTCCAAATTAGAAAATCAAACAGATTCATAAGAAATCAATTTTCACAAAATTAGGGCAATCAGAAAAAGAAAAATATAACTATATAAAGAGATGCACAAATTCGAGCATGTAGCAGTAGCATTTAAGTAGGAAATCAAAAAATGACTAGGGTTTTAATCATAGAGTGAGTAAGTACACAGAGAAAAATAAAAAGAAGAACCCCTGAAGCTTAGGGCTTTTGTCACACATAGCGTGTAAAGAAGAACAGAGATGAAAGTGAACATAAGTGACGAGCCGGGAACAGAGTAAACATATTAGCTCAGAAACCCTAAAAGTAACATAGTAAAGAAATACCTAAGAGCCATGGTGGAAAATACTCAGAAATCAGAATAATAACCGGAGAAAACACAGTAGAGCAAAACAACCAAGGAAATCAGAGTAATCACGAAAACCCTAGTGTTTTAGAAGACTAACAGTTTGAACAACCAAATCAGCAAGGAAAATATTAGCAATACTTAAAAAAAATGAAAACACTAGGATCTAGAGGATATTGTAAAAATAAATACTCCGAAGAAAGCATAGAGAGTTAGGGTTTCAGAGATAGCACCCTAGATAGTGAGAAAGCCTAGAATAGACTGGTTCGGAGCGACGAAGGACTCACAACCTCAAGGCTCATTGGAAAAGGGCTGGACACGGCTACAAAACTCAGGTCAGAGAACTTCTGGTTCGATCAACTCTGAAGTAGGGCTCCGATCTTCGAACCTAGGGACCAGGAGAGGTGAGGAGTGACAGATATAGGTGTTTGATGGCTTGAGCGGCCATGAACACCGGTGAAATAGAGCTGGAGATGATTAGGAATGAGAGGGGCTAGAGAGTGTTTAGGGATTCAAAGGAGGCTGGTTTGGGAGAACTGAATATGGCTTGGGGGTTATTTTGTTTTAATTTTGGTAAGTGGGGTGTAGGCTGTTGATCTGTGAGATCAACGACCATGATCAAAAGAAGAAATGGGGCGGGTTGGTTTTATATAAGGGTTGGGTAATTTTAAGATTGGGTTAGGTAATTTGGAGGTGAATTTGGGTTGAAATGTGGCTAAAATTGAAAGACTAAAGGGCTACAATTTAAATGACCAATTTTCCCCTCGTTTAATTTTATAAAATAGTAAATACTATTATAAAAATACAATAAAAATACCGAGTTACTAAAATACATTTAAGTATCGATTAAAATTAATAGGAATGATTTTGTAGTTCAAATAATTGTCAAATTGAGAAATTAGCTAAAATTGCAATTTTATGCGATTTTAATTTAAAAATACCTAATGATCTTGTAAAATTATGTAAAAATTATCTAAAATTATTTTTTATGTAAATGAGAGGGTAAAATAGATTACTTATTAAAATAACAAGATTTGAGACTAAATATTGGATTTTATAATACAAAATAACCTGTAAATTAGTTTTAAAATACTTGAAAAATGTAGAAAAATACTAAACTTTTTGTGGATGCTTATATATGCATCTATATGCTATTTTGGGAATATTTTGAGTATAGAAACACATATGAAAAAATTTGGGTATCAACACCTGACCTTTAACTGCCTTCTGGGTGACATAGACAAGGTCTAATTCACTCAACAAAATTTGCCACTTGGCGAGCTTGCCAGCGGGCATGGGATTCTTTAGAATATACTTTTGTGGATCCATTATTGATATAAGGTAGGTAGTGTAAGCCAAGTTCTGAATGAGTGAGTCATATTCTGTCATATCTTATATGGGTATTGTATAGTACGACACAGTATCCACAAAGATAGGAGTATCTTGGTGGTTCGGAGCATTTTGGGGCTTAGGGATGTGCTGTGGAGCATTGTTTCAAGCTTGGGTTGGGGTCTTCTGTGGAGGTGCAGGGACCTGATTATTGACATCTGCAGCAGCAAGGGAGATGGACAAACTTGCCAATCTCTGGACCTGATCTAGCTCCTCTCGAAACCTTAGCAAAGTTTGCTCCAAATGAGCAGCAGTCTCTTTGGTGATCTGGGTACCTTGGGAAGTCCCTTCAATTTGCTTTCTTGCTTCATTATCTCCCATCTTTCCTTTGTTCCTGTTTCTGGAGGGACTCGGAGGAAAAGGAGGATGAGGACCTTTAGATATTGTTGAGTATGCTGATGGTGCCAGAATGCACGAACTAACATTTGGGGAGGGAAATAAAAATAAAAGAAAAACAAAAAAGGTAAAAAGTTAGTACGAGTTCTGAGAAAGAAAACTTTGCGGTATTTAAATACGTTGTTGCAAAAATATAAGTCGTTTCCTTTTTGGTTGCCTCGTTGTGCCCGAGGTAGGCCTAGCGACATATATGATTTGGAGAACTTATAACACCAAGTGCCTCATTTTATCGATAGAAAATAGAACGAGTCAAAACAAACTGAAATAAAGAGAAATTGTCACTAATGGCTAGTGGCCCTATTACATCAAGGAAGCAGTAAAAATCCTAACTACATGGTCCGAGAAGGACCTTTCCTAGATTACGTATCTTTGCCTCCCTCGTGCAGTTTCATCAACTCGTGCAAACCCAGCAACAAGTAAGCCCGAGCCAAGTGCCCACCTTCGTTACCTTCAGCTTCCTGACAGTTGTTGATCCTTTTCAGAAAGTTGCCTTCCAGCTCTACTAAACCCCGTTCCAAGTACCCAAAATTGTTGTTTGCGCAGACAGCCATGTCCTTCCACTCATTGATTAGCTTCTCTTGGGCCTCTAGTATTTCCCGATGCTCACTTTCGCACTCTCGCATCCGTTTGCATAGCTGATTGTACTTGACCTTTGCGGCAGTTTCCTCATCAATAACCCTGTGGACGTGGACGAAACCTTTTTTCCCAAGATAATATGATCGTCTTCCAACCATTCCGGAAAAAGTGGCCTATGCCCAGCCTGATACTTGTCTGGTTCCATAGATTCCTTTTCCAAAATGCGTTTGGAATGCCACATATGCTGAGCCCGCATATGTGTGGGCTATCGTCATCTTGGAAATCTGCTTTCTTCCCGCTTGCCTCATGACTTAGAGAGGGATATAAGGGTAAGTTCCTCTTAAGCCGATGAGTACAAAGAATGGCGCATCCCTAGACCGAATGATGAACTCCCTAGTTGGAAACCACTCATACATCCATTGTACCTGCTCTTCTTTCTGATTCACCTATAGTTCCACCCATCCACTGGCATCTTCCGGGCGAGCGAACATATCCGGCATGAAGTGCATTCGCTTTGGATGATGGAAAGCGATATGGCCATCCCAGTCTCGGCATATGATCTCCTGTCTATAATCTCCCTTCTGAAGATGTTCAATGAGCCAGATTTATAGAAGCAAATCGCACCCTTTGAAGTATGGTGTCCCTCATTGACATTTCTCCAAGGCTCAGTACAGTTCGGCGAGGATCATGGGTGCTATGCTGAATGTCTGCCCGTTGATACCCTCCATTATGGCTTTGGTTACCATGGATAGTCTCGTGTGGATTCTAGCCTTCTTCATTGGAAAAACTATCATGCCTAGGAAACAGAACATGAATACAAAGTCTCTCCTATGTATGTGCCCCAAACAGATGAGGGCGAACTCGTCCATGTGAGTGCGGTAGGATTTGCTATGTATGAACCTTTCATACATGAAGTCGATGGATATGTAGGTTTCTTCTTGAGCCATATCATTTTCAGTGATTTTCTAGCATAAGCAGCCCCAGGATATCCTTTCTAGCATAAGTAGCCCCAGGATATCCCAAGGAATTCCGGCTAGACCCCCAACTTCCTCCAACAGTAGCGTCATTTCAATATGCCCAAAGCGGAAGACAGATCGTTCACTATCCCAAAACATAGAAGCAACTTCCACAATCTTGTTATCTAGCCTAACTTCCAGGAGTGAAGGAAGATTTCCTAAGTGCTTGTGGACAAAAACCCGATCACTATTATGCAGATCCTCCCACCAGCTTAGTAACTTTGGGTGAATGTTTGATACCATTTCGAATCTGGGGATCTCGTGCCTCATTTCCTGCAAAATAGAGTGTTAGGACCTTAACCCCACCGGACTCGGCTATTTAAATCAATAATTAGCGAAAGGTATTTTATGCTCCAAATCAATGCACATAACGCGAATGTCCGTTTGGGTTTTGAGGAAACCTGATGGACTTTTGGTTTAGTCTATCCTAATGAGTCATTATGCGGACAACATAACTGACTCGGATAAGTTTGACCATGATGTATGAACAGTTAAATAGAGTAAGGTTTCTATTTTGAAGTGCTAGACAAGGTACCCTTGGCAGACATCTCAAGAGGGAAAGGCACGGAACCGCCGACTACACTGTTGATCGACTGGTTTTACCGCAAATATGCCTTAGCCAAATTTAAGGGGTTTACAAATATTGGAAGAGCGCAACCACTCATTATAAGCGTTGCTAGAGGATTTGTTTGGAACGAGTGGAAAATGATTTTGAATGATGCAATTATAACAGTGAAATAAGTACAGGTATTTCCACGTTCATACAATAATGATTACAATAGATGCCCGGAATTTAAGACGGAATTGAAATAAAGTAAAGGCAGTAAAGCAGTAAAATAGTTGGAAAAAGGAAGACACGAAGAAACAAGTTACCAATTATGAAGAAATGATTAAAGCAATAAAGGTAGTAAAGAAAGTAATAAAGTCATAAAACACGTAATGGTAAAATCATTAAATAAAAATCCCCAGCAGAGTCGCCATGCTGTCGACGCCCCCTTTTCCAAAAAAAAAGTGAAATCGGGTTTACGACATTATGGGCTAAACAACTCTCATTCCCGTTTGGAAATTGGGTTACTAAATTTGAAGAGTCGCCACCTAATGATTATAGTGCATTAGTACACTTTATGAAGAGAGTATTTTGAAAAGAAAACCAGAGTTCGGGTAAGGACTTGAGATTATCTCGAGGGGAAGGTGTTAGGCACCCCTCAAGATCCACTAGTGTGGTTCCTGGGCGTGTTAATTGTGACTTTATGAAGAGATGGAGCAAATAGAAAAATAAGATTTGTATAACATTCACACAATATGGAAAGCTTTAAAAGAAGAAGGAAGGGCATAAGTTTGAAAATAAAAGAGGATTTATTTGGAAAAAAAATCACTATAGGAAAACATTTAAATAAAGCAAATAAAAGAGAGAAGGGTCCTAGGTTTAACTATAATATGTATCATATCGGTGCAATACCCCGCACACACTCCTCAAAGAGGGATCACATATGGTATTAGCGTATCGGTCATCATCTCCATATATTACCCTTCCCACCCCGTTAAGGTATTTAAGCGCATTGGTGTCATTTACTTATTGCATGCTAATACCCGTCCCAACCTGTTAGTCCTGGGGTATTAGGACTTCTAACCCTAAGAAGGGGGGAGAGAGATAGGATATATATGGAGTTTCAAAGTTAAAAATACTAGAACGACAGTCAAAACATGTAGCATATAAGAGATATGCGAATAAGACAGTCAAAAGCTCAAGTAATACCCCATAGCATTACAAGAACTAGTTTAGCATGTCTTCAAATACTGATTTGGTCTTTAAAAGAAGTTAAAAAAGCAGTCAGATTAATTTAACACATAACAGTTGGATAGAAAATCTGCTTCGAGCTCCCCGGGCCCATTTTAGGAGTTGACAGGATATAGAAATCAGTTGATTTTTAGAGGAAAACATTTGTTTCAGACTCGAGTCTGTTGAAAAGAAAATTAAAGTTGCAGAAGAATTTAGAAATGGCTTACATTAAGCCGAACAACTTGAATACAAAAGGGGATGCAAGAAGAAAAGTTTAAAAGTCCTTAAAGCATTAAACTTAAGCGGGAGAAATAGCTGAAACCACAAATTTAACATTTTAATGACATTACAGGTTCAGAGTAATGTGAAAGGGGCAAACCTGGGCCCTATTTAAAAGTAAACAGACTTAGGGACGAACTGAACTGAAACGTTTTAAGCACTGGGCGAGTTTGGATCTTTATGACATGCTTATTAGCCCTTTTTGTTACTGCTTTACACGTATTTAGACGTACTAATGTTTTTCCTAGCGTTTTAGCCATCCCTGTAGGCATGTTTTCTAGGCGAGATTATAAGAATGCAAACCTATTGCCATGGTTTCTATTTGAAATTACGAGATTGCAAAGCCCTATAGACATGGTATCTATGTGATTGATGCAACACTGTAAAACCCTATAGACATGGTAACTATATGAGATTGATGCAATAATGTAAAACCCTATAGACATGATATCTAGGTGATATTGGTGCAATAATGTAAAGCCTATAGACATGGTATCTATATGAGATTGATGCAATAATGTAAAACCCTATAGACATGATATCTAGATGATATTGGTGCAATAATGTAAAGCCTATAGACATGATATCTATATGAGATTGATGCAAGAAAGTAAATTCTGTGGGTATGGTATCTATATGATATTGATGCAAGAAAGTAAACCCCTCCCATATTCCCTTTCACTAGGTCCCCAAGTTATTTTATTACAAGTTATTACAAAACTGGACAGAAAAAAACATTAAAGGAAATAAAAGCTGAATACAACAATAACTACAACAGACCCGAGGAGCTCGAAGCAACTTTAATATCCAACATATGCCTTTTACCAAATCCAGGCTCCCAAATCTAAGGCTTTCTCTTTAGAGTGATACAAAGTTCCAAAGGTTTTCAAGGAAACCCAGGCAATTCTTACACTCTAAGCAATTAGAGTAGTGCAAGTGTGGAATTACCAGCCCTAAGGCATCCAAGTTCAGAGGAGACTCCAGGGTCCCTAAGCATGGCTTACCAGAGGGGGGTAGGACTTAAAGAACTAAGAATAAGCGTAAAAGTGAGGAATTAGAGGAAGACCAATGTAAGAGGTTGTCATACCTAGCCATGAAGTGAGACTGGCACACCCCTAACCTCTTACATGGTTTAACAAGCAAGAGCAGACTTGAAAATAAGTCAGACTAGCGCCTGTATGGTAATTAGGACACCAACAGGCCTTTGTCAAGGCTCAAACACATAATATAAGGGATGGGGAGTGGGATTAATTTGAGTATAGGCTGTTAACAACCTTAGTTCTAAACTAGGAGTGGCAATGAGGTGCCACCCTAATCCAGAATACACTCATATACAAATAGGGGCTAAGGAAAAGGAGAATCACACAAGAATACTAGGAAACCGCAGGACTAAATTAAATGATTCAGGGGAAAATGGTGTACATGAACTCAAACAATAATAATGAACAATAAACAAGCAAGGGGAAGGGGAAAGGGTTTAAACATACTGAAACTTAAATGAAATACTGAACATAAACAGACAAGGGAAAGGGAAGAAGGATTAATATGCTGAACCTAAACATAATAGACAACGGGAATGGGGAAGGGGATTAAACATGATAAAAACTTAAACTGAAATACACAAGCAGACAAGGGAAAGGGGAAAGGGGGTTAAGCATGCAATTAACTCAACTGAACATCAATAGGCAAAAGAACAAGATTAAGTAAACATGTAGTTTAGAGACTGGTAGTGTAAATTAAGAGCCTACCAGTTGCAAACTTGAGTCACAAAGAAAAGATGGATCTTTATAGCTAGCCTTGGCTTTCAGCCGGCTAACTTTAGCAATAGAGCAAGTAACAGAGAAGATTATAGAAGGGAAAAGGGAGCTTTTCAGTGAGTGAACTTAGAGAGTATTCGTGTATCAGTGTGTGTTGAAGTGAGAAAAGGTGAAGGCTTTTCATAGTTTGAAAAAGATGCAGCACTAAGGCAAGAAACTATTCAATCAGTATCAATCACAAACAATTAAGGAGAAGGTTTCCTTTAATTACGGAACCGGCTTGAGGTAAATAAACTTTAGTTTATTTTTGGAAAGAAAATCATGTATCAATCACATAATATAGGGCAAATACGTGTAAAGAATTTGAAAATTCAAACGGATGAACACATAAGGCAGGTCCATTACCTTGAAAATCAAGGGATTATAGATACTAGCTTATTTGAACTTAGTCAGAAAATATGTCTCGATTAGAGAATCAAACAAACTGTACAAAATCAATTTTCTCAAATTAGGGTTGTTCAGAAAAGGCAAAATGTGACAATATAAAAAGATACATAGATTCGAGCATGCATAAACTGGAAGTAGTAGAATAACATGTAGCAGAAACACCCAAGCGAGAATTAGGGCGGCTAGGGTTTCACAGAGAGAAAATGGAAAAACCCCTTAAAACTTAGGGTTTCCATAATAGAGCATAAGGAATATCACAGATAAAGATGAACAAAAAAGCATAACAGCATGATGGAAAGCATAGAACACATTAACTCGAAACCCTAGAAAACAGTCAGTAAAGCAAAACGCCTTAGAGCCATAGTAGAAAATACTCAAAATCAAAGTAAGAAATATAGTAGAACACACAGTAGAGCAAATAAAGCAAAGAAATCAAGTAAATCAGAGTAACCATGGGAACCCTAAATTTTAAAAGACGAACAGTTTGTAAACAAAACATGCAAAGAAAAGGCGAGAAGTACTTAAAATATTAGAGAATAACTAGAGCTTAGAGAAGATCGCAAAGATAAACACAGAGAATAACCTAGAGAAATTAGGGTTTCAGAGAAAGGTCTCGAAGGATCGAGAAAGGCCTCGAATGGACTCGTCGGAGTCGGCAAAGTATCCATAGTCTCAGTGCTTGCTGGAAAAGGTTGGACACGGCTGTAGATCTTCAAATCAGAGAACCTCTGGTCCGATAACCCTTGAGACATGACTCCCATCTTTGAACCCAAGGATTAAGAGAGGTGAGGAGTGACAGATATAGACGTTTGAGGGCTTGAACGGCCATAGATGCCGGTGAATCGAAGTTCGAACAAACTAGGGTTCGAGGAGGGATAGAGAGCATTTGGGGGTAAAAAGGGATACAAGGGTAACTGGTTTGGGAAATGATTAGGGTTAGGGTTATTTGGGGTTTAATAATGGTAGGTTAGACGTGGGCCGTTGATCTGAGTGATCAACAGTCACGATTAAAAGAGAGCTGGGACGAGTTAGTTTATATGGGTCTGGGTCGGGTAATTTTTGCAATTGGGTCGTGTAATTGGGGGCTTAAATTGGACTGAAATTTGGCTACAATTGAAATTAAAAGGGCTATGATTTAAATGGCCAATTATTCCCTAATTGATTTTTTATAAAATAGTAAATGTCATTGTAAAAATCCAATTAAAATGCTGAGTTAATAAAAATACGCATAAGTATCAATTAAAATTATTAAGAACGATTTTGTAGTTAAAATACTCATCGAATTGAGAAATGGGCTAAAATTGCAATTTAATGCCATTTTAATTTAGAAATATCTAATGACCTTGTAAAATTCTATAAAAAATTATATAAATTATATTTTTATGTAAACGAGAGAATAAAATAAATTAATAATTAAATAACAAGATTTAAGACTAAACATTGGATTTTATGGTACAAAATAAGTCGTAAATTGGTTTTAAAATACTTGAAAAAAATGTAGAAAAATACCAAACTTTTTGTGGATGCTTATATATGCATCTATATGCTATTTTTGGAATACTTTTAGTATAGAAATACATGGAGAAAATTGGGTATCAACACCTCCTACATAGCCATCATCACTGTCGTAGGGTGTCAGTCCAGAATAGCATGACATAAGGACAACCAATCTATGCGCAATATCACATCAAAATAAACCATACTAAGCCATGGATGAATCGAATAAGAAATCTTTATTGGTTCGGCAAAAGGTCTGCTCGGGTCTCCAATTCCCCAATAGTCACTAGAAAAGACCGATATACACCGTCCACAATAGTAGTATCGCCCACCGAAGTAGATACACGGATAGATCAAATAAGAGTCTCATGGGTCGTTTTCAAATAATGAGCAAAATATGATGACACATATGAAAAAGTGGAACCAGGATCAAATAATACAGAGGCATCCCTGAGGCAAACTAAGACAACACCTGTGATCCTAACATCTGAAGCAATAACATCTGACCTGACTGGGAGTGCATAAAAATGGGATTGACCACCACCTGATCGACCTCCCCCTCTAGGGTGACCCCTAGCTGACTAACCTCTACCCTAAGCTGACCGGCTGGGTGACAATGTAACTGGTGCTGAAGTCGATGGCAGAATCCTCTGCTAAGGCAGACCCTTATGACGATAAGGAAACTACCTCATTATATGCACTAACTCCCCACACTAATAACAACCCCTCGGTGCTACTGACGGAGACTAAAGGAAACCTCTAGTACCGAGATGACTGGTAAAAGAACCTGGTGTTGATACCCAATTTTTTCCCATTTATTTTTTTATATACCAAAATACTTCCAAAATAATGTATATGTACATATATGAGTGCGCCCATGAGTTTTTTTATTTTAATGATTTTTAAACCAAATTATAGCCTATTTTTATATCACAAAAATTATCAAAATTAATCCCAAGCATTATCTTTTGGTGAATAACTTATTTTATCCTTATAGTTACATTAAAATATAATTAATATGATTTTTGTATATTTTTTAAGAATTTATTTGGCATATCTAAAGCTAAATTGTATATAATTACAATTATAGCCCATTTTGTAACTAATCGTATTTTGGGATTGTACAGTTACTCCTGATATTTTTAAATTATTATTTATATATTATTAACTAGTTCTGTATTTTTAATTTTTTTAAAATTATTTTTACTATTTTTAATTAATTAAAAAGAGGGAAAGTGGATTTAAGAACTAGCCTGTTCTTATTTCAAATATAGCCTCAATTCACCCCCAATTTTAAACCCAATTCAAACCAACCCACATCTTATTTAGAGAGGCCCATTAACCCGACCCAGTATTGGTTCAACCTGAACCGTTGATCAAATGAGAGCAACGGTCCAGATCCAATTACCTAAATTAAATCCTAAGCCTACCCCCTCCCCCCCTTACCAGTCATTTTCATTAGAGACCAGTTTCTATCTCACACTCTCTCTAACCAATGCTCTCCTTTCTCTCTAGAAACTTCTGGTTCCCTCCTTCTTCTTCGACGAGCTTCGTCGCCTCTCCGGCCATGCTCCGTCTCCACTTCTCTCGACCTCTGGCCACCATGGATCCTGTACCGTTGCTCCTCTCTAAATATTAATGATCCAGAAGCTTCCACCATGAAGATGGTTGCTGAAGCCTCGTCGGAGGTCCGTTTCCGGCCTTTCTCCGATGGATTTCGATCCGATGATGCTAAAACACCATTATCTTTGAGCTTCACGGCCAAGTTTCTCTTACCCCTCTCACTAATTTCTTATGAAACCCTAATCTTAGCCCATACCTCTCAAATATCTGATATTTTACGATTTTAACTCGTACCTTTATGTTTTGCACTATTTTTACTCCATATTTACGATTACCTAATTTTAAAAGATTTCCGTTCCTTTTGAAACTAGGGTTTCTAACCCCTTTTCGAAATCACTTTATTTTCTATTTTTTCAGTACTAATTCGTGATTATCAGTATATTTTCTCCTGCCATTTTGTGTTCTTCACTTAAAGTTTCTCTTACTGCTTGAATGGTTATTTTATACTGATTCTTCGAACTCTTTTTGAGACTGTGATACTTACTTTAAAGTAATGATTCCGCGTATTGTCCCTATAGTTTGAATTTCTTCCTTAATTTGTGGGTTACTTTCCTCGTTTAATACTTATTTCCTAGGTTTTCAATCTCGGTCATTATTTTGAAAACTATTTTTCCAGAATTTCAGTGGTATTTTGCCTTATATATGTACAAAAATGTGTTGATTGATTTGCCTAACCTATTTCCTTAATTAGATAGTAATATATCTAGTATTTATTGCATTCTTTATTCCACTCTATTTCCTTATGTGATTATACCTTACTTTGTGACTTCTTTCCTTTAAATGACTGATTATTACCATTTAATTGGGATCCCTTAATTAAAGGGTAGTTCTTCCATTGACTGGATTGTGATTGATACCGGTCCCTTAATTAAGGGACTGATACCTTGTTTGTTTACTTGTATTCAGTAGTATAAGTACTCTCCCCCATTCTCTTTACAAACACACGAACACATTGCATATCACTTACACTCAGTGTTCTGAACTCTCTCTTTCACACAAGCAGCTTTGTGCTTTTTGTTCTATACAATTTTTTTTCACTTTTCTGTTGAATGTTAATAACTCAATTGGTTGCAAGCCAAAATTGAGTAATCTTGGTCACTTTCACTCTGTTGGCTTCTACTATGTTGTTTGCTTCTGTCTGCCTGCTGCTCACTTTTTGCATATTGCTGCTCACTTCCTGCATACTGCTGCTCTACTCTCTGCTTCTCTTTGCACATTACTGCTCACTTCTTTTTTCACTGTTGGTCTGTGTTTACATTATTTTCAAACTGGTATGTATCTTGTTTAAGTTATAGCCTAAAAATCAACATGCTTTTATTGTTGTTGCACTTTCTTTTGTTCCTTGTGTGTTTCTACTTGTGATTTTGCTGCTCGTATTGCAACTAGAATGCATCTGTGTTGATAAATAAGCCTAATTATTAGGCCTATCATATTCATTATCCTCTTTTCCTCCCCAATGCATGTTTCCTCTTTGTTTATGTATACTACTAGCATCCTCTTAGCTACTCCATAGCCTCAAAACGCTTATGAGGATAATTTGATTTTGGTGTCTGGTGTTGTGAGAACGAGACTCCTATTTGAAGCATGAACCCCCCCCCCCCCCTTAATGTGTGTGTCTGATTGTATTGTTTGTGAGATATTTGTTACCTTTACCTCTGCCTGTGTGACTGTTGTTTTCAACACTAGCCCAAAGTAACTATTTTCAATTCCAGTTAAGTTTTTTCACTGTTCTACTATTTTTTCTCAAACTGTCCTGCATGTAAAACTTTTTCCAACTCAACTCCTTCACAATCACACTACTCTTAGAATTAGGTCCTGCCCCTTTTGTAAGCATTGCTTTTGGTACCTTGAGTACCCATTAAACTTTGATGCACAAGGTTGGCACTTCCACACTTGCACTTATCAATGGTGAGTTGTTTTGGGTGCCTGGTATTGGCCAGGGTCTCAAGAGAAGCTCGAAAGAAGTGAGGCTGGAGGTCTAGGCCTAGCTGAAGGCTCCCTATAGAATATCTTCTTGTTTTATTTTTTTTATTACCATAATTTGGTTGCTTAAGTTGTAATAATTTGTAAAGAACTATGGAAGTTTATAGTGAAATTGGGAGGGATATGTATGTTTATTAAGGGTATGGGTAGAGAACATGCCTATAGGATTTCATTTATTATTCATGCAATAGAAATCTTGTATAACACCTGCACCCTGCATATAGAAATCCTTCTCTTAGGATCCTTGCATCAGTCTGATATTTTTATTGCCACAAATAGTTAAAAATTAAAAACTCTATCATTGTACTTAGATACCCTGTTTCTAGTACCATCTACTGCAATTAGAAATCCTGTTTCTAGGACCATCATGTGAAGTTAGATATCCTGTTTTTAGGGCCACCACGTGCATTAGATATCACGCAATTGGGAACTCACTTGCAATGTTCTGACTATCCTATCTGTTATTCAACCGCATAAATTGGTTTCTAAAACTAACCTAAAAAAGAGGTGCATGTCTGTTATAACGCCTAGGTAAGCCTTAGGCCGAATAAAATCGATTAATCGTATTTGACAACTTTAAGTTGCCCAAACCAATCTGCCTTCCTGAAGTCTGAGTGTTTTATTAAATTCCTATCTTATTTTTTCACCTATAAGTTTTCAACTAAGTTACTTTTGCAGTTTAAGTGTGGACTACATTTTTCCTAAAAGTTATAACGAACTCTGTAATTTTAAAGGCCATAATCTCCTTGTTTTTCTATAATTCTGAAGTAACTTTTACATCTCCCCTATACACTATTTTCAGTCTAGAACTAAACTAGTGTTTCTGATAGCAGGCTACTGCACACGTATTGGCTATAATTGTGTTTGAAAGAATAAATATTTTCCTACTCTTAAATGATACGCATATTTTTACTACTTTACCTTCAGTTTTTTCCAATTTCCTCTTCCTAATTCTGCCAGATTTTCAGTTTTTCTACATACAGATATTTTTTAAAACTCTCACTCTCTTTAGATCTTAAATGTGATTGAGGCGTGCTACTTGTATGTACATTCATGGAGGGTTACCTAAGCCATTTGCATGTTTTTTTTACGTGATCCCTTATATAAAGTCCTACTTGCTTTTTGTATGTCACTTAGTATTTTACCTTTAAACTTAAGGGTTCAACCTAGTTCTCCCCTTGTAGGAATAGTGGTCCTAAACACCCTCTAGGAACTATAGGATGGGACGGGTAATAGCACGCACTAAGCACTGGTGACCAATACAAACGATTAAAATAACCTCTACCAGTGGGAAGGGTAGAATATAGATATGATGACCGGTGCGCTAATATCTTTTATGAGAATGATTGCTGGTATTGCACCGAAGTGATCCATATTATATTTAACGCTAGCACCCCTTCCCTCTTTTATTTTTTCTTGAATTAACGTTTTCTTCCACCAAGTTCTTCTCTTTTTTTTCAAAACTACTTATGTCTTCTTTCTTACAAAATTCTCAACTTGTTCATGTTTTCTATGTGCAAATTGTACTTATTGTTTCATCCCTTTCAAAAGTCACATAAGCATGTTCGTGAACCGCACTAGTGGATCTTGAGGGGTGCCTAACAACTTCCCCTCAAGATAATCTCAAGCCCTTACCCGAACTCTGTTTTTTTTTTAAAAATACTTCTTCTCTTCTTTAAGTGTCCTAATGCACTATAATCATTAGGTGGCGACTCTTCGAACTCTCCAAGCTCGCTTCCTCAAATGGGAAAAGAGTTGTTTTGTCTATAATGTCATAAACCCGATCTCCCCGCTCTTCTGAGCTTTGGGAAAAAGAGGGCATCGACAGCATGGCGACTCTGCTTGGGACTTTCTTTAGGATTTTACCATTACATGCTACTTGTGGCTTTATTATCTCTTTAATTGCATTTACTTACTGTCATTTCCTCTACTATGAAACTGACTTGGCTCTTCATGTTTTTCTTTCCTTTTAATTTCCGCTTTTACTGCCTTATTATTTCAATTATGTTGTAATTTTCGAGCATTTATTGTAATATTTATGAACGTGAAAATACATGCAACTTTCTTCATTATTGTAACTACATTTCTCAATATCATATTCTACTCGTTCCAAAATAAATCATATAGCAACGCTTATAATGACTGGTTGTGGGTAAATCCAAAACAAAAACAGGTCACTCAAACAATTATTACAAACGCCAATCGATCGAGGAACAAAGCATGATTTTTGAAGTCATATTGAGAAAAATTGTGGTCGAAGACCTTAATCTACCAATTAAAATTGTTTCAAAATTGGAGAAAAAAGGGAACCAAGATGGTTTCTTCAACTTTTTATATTTCCATCTCATTACTAATTTTCTATGTAACACAGAGCATGTTATAAACTCTGAGATGCTCATACTTTCCTTAATTCTTGCTACTTTTTTCTTTTTCCATGCTTGTTAGTACTCGTGGCTTTTATTGGCCCCAATATGATTAATAAGGTAAGATTTTCGCCGGTTATTGTTATATGGGTAACAATAACGGTGCTATTCCCCCCTTATTTTATTTTTTCCAATTTGCTGTAACTTTATTTTAATTATATTAATGAAAAATAGCCCTAGGCGATTACCTAGTGGTTTGCCAAAAAATAATAATGACTGGTTGTGCCCTTCCAACATTATAACCCCCTAAATGTGGCAAAGGCATATTTGCGGTAAACCAGTCAATCAATGGTGTAGTCGACGGTTCTGCGCCTTTCCCTCTTGAGTTATTCGCTCAAGGGTACCTTGTCTAGCACTTCAAAAGTAGAAACCACATTTCCCTTCATGCATCATGGTCCGCCCTAGCAGAGGTAGTTATGTTGTCCACATAATGACTCCTTAAGATAGCCTAAGCCAATGTCCATCGGGTTTCCTAGAAACCCAAACGGACACCTCCACATTATGTGTATTTGTTTGGAGAACTAAATGCCTTTTGCTAATTATTGATTTAAATATTTGAGTCGGGTGGGGTTGAGGGCCTAACATTTTTTTTTGCAGAAAATGAGGCACGAGGTCCCCAGGTTTGGTATGGTATCCAATATTCACCCAAGGTCGCTAAGTTGGTGGGAAGATCTTCATGCCATCGATCAAACCATCGTCCGCAAATACTTAGGGAATCTGCCCTCACTTTTGGAAATCCATCCTGACAACTAGATCATAGAGGCTGCCACATTTTTTTGGGATCGCGATCGATCAGTGTTCCGCTTCGGGAACTTGGAAATGACCCATTTGCTAGAAGAGATAGGAGGCCTAGCTAGTATCTCTTGGGAGACTCCGGGTTTGCTTATGCCAAAAAACCGCAAAAGTAGAGGCTTTCCCGACCTCTCTTGCTTGAAGGATTCCTACATACCCTTTGACTTCTTGTACAAGAGATATGGCCACAGCAAGTCCTATCGCACCTATATGGATGAGTTCGCCTCACTTCTTTAGTACATATACCTAGAAGGGTCATTATGATCATGTTTTTCTTCTTGGGTATGATAACTTTTCTCATGAAGAAGGCTAGGATCCACACCAGACTAGCCATGGTGACCAACACCGTAATGGAGGATATCGACGGGCAGTCTTTCAGCATAGTGCCTATGATCATTGCTGAAATCTATCGACCCTTAGGAAAGTGCAGCAAGGGGTTTCACACTTCGAGGGTTGTAATCTGCTACTTCATCTTTAGCTCATAGAACACATTCAGAAAGGTGACTACATATAGGAAATTATCCATATGGATTGGGATGACCATATCACTTTTCATCACTTAAAGCGAATGAACTTTATACCCAACATGTTCGCTTAGCCAGAGGATGCCAGTGGATGGGTGGAATTGTTTGAAAATCTCAAGGAAGATCAAATCCAGTGGATGTTTGAGTGGTTCCCAATAAGGGAGTTCATTGTCCGTTCTTGAGACGCACCATTTCTCATACTCATCAATCTGAGGGGAACTCATCCTTATGTCCCCCTCCGAGTCATGAGGCAAGACGGAAGGAAACAAATCACACCAAGGGTAGAGAAAGTGAGTCATTTCAGGGCTGACTTTCAAGATGATGATAGCTCACACAGGTGTCACGCTCAGCATATGTGGCACTACAAGCTCATCTTAATGAAGGAGTCTATTGAACAAGACAGGTATCATGTCGGGTGTGTACCGCACTACACTAGTTGGTTGGAAGATAATCACATTGGTTGGGTCGTCCACGATTTATCCCCGGGCATAGGATTATTGATGAGAAAACTAAAGCACAGGTCAAGTACAATCAACTACGCAAGAGGATGCAAGAATGTGATAATAAACATCGGGAAATACATGAAGCCCATGAGAAGTTGATCAATGAATGGAAGGACATGACTGTCAATGCCAACAACTGTTTGGGATATCTGGAGCGAGGTATAGTGGAGTTGGAAGGGAAGTTCTTTCAAAAGAATTGAAGACTGCCAAAATGCTGAAAGAAGTGCAGGCGGACATCTGGCTTGACCTTATCTGCTGTTATGGATGCACGAGTTGATGAATATATACGAAGGAGGCAAGAGTACCGAATATGGGGAAGGTCCTTCCGGAAGCAAGTAGTTAGGATTTTATTTTATGCTTTGTCAATGTAATAAGGCAGCTGGCCATTAGTGACATCTTTCATCATTCAGTTGTTTTAAGAATCGTCTTGTTTTTATCAATAAAATGAGCTATTTAGCATTATAATTTCTCAAAATTTAATTTGTCGCTAGGCCTACCTCGGGCACAACGAGGCATCCAAATTAGGAAACGACATAAACTATTTCACAACGTGTTTAAATATCACACAATTTGCACTAACTTTTTCACCTTTTTGTTTTTCTTTTATTTTTATTCCCCTCCCCAAATGTTAGTTCGTGCATTCTGGCACCATCAGCATACTCAACAAGATCCAAGGGTCCTCCACCTCCTCCTCCTCCAAGACCCACTAGAAACAGGAACAAGGGAAAAATGGGAGATACAAGCACCAAAAAAGAGCTTAAGGAAACTTCTCAGAATGCTGCAATTACCAAGGACATTGCTGCTCTTCATTGGAGGAAGAACAAATGAACAGGTTCTTCGTCCGTGCTTAAGATCTGCAGTACTATGAAAGGTTGATACTAATAGAGGGTCACAAGTTCTCCGACATCATCAAGTTGGGAGAAAGGATCGAAAAAGGTATAAAAAATGATATGGTCACCAACCTCGAGGCATTGCAAGCTACCAACAAGGCTTTACATTCAGGTGGCTCGTCAAAGAAAAAGGATGTAATTTCTGTCTTGGCTACGGAAAGGACCAATTCGCCTATGAAGTACCAAACCTATCCCTCAGCTCCAATCACATATCAACCTACCCTAAACTACCAAGCA
This sequence comes from Nicotiana benthamiana, assembly GCA_034376525.1. Classification (NCBI taxonomy): domain Eukaryota; kingdom Viridiplantae; phylum Streptophyta; class Magnoliopsida; order Solanales; family Solanaceae; genus Nicotiana; species Nicotiana benthamiana. The sequence goes on from CM067337.1 coordinate 130,609,269, forward strand.
CCATCACCCACTTACCAAATTCCACCACCCGCTTACCAATCACCTCCACCACCCACATATCAACCCAGTACACCCAGATATTCCCAACCCGCACCAGTATACCAAGCATACAACTCCCAACCTTCTCACTACCCGTCACCACCTACCCGCCAAAACTTTCCTCGATCTGGACCCAACTTCTACCGTAAGACTCCTAGATAATATACCGCCACAGACGAACCAATTGACCAATTATATGAAAAACTCAAAGCAACAGGATACGTTACCCCTATCCCAGCCGTAACTCCAGAAAATCCCCCTCAATAGATCAGCCCAAACAAGACTTGTGCATACCATTCCGGGATGAAAGACCATACCATCGTTGAAAGACAAGATTCAGAATTTGATTGATAACAAGGTCATTATAGACAAAAGATCTCTCTCCTAATGTCCGCTACAACCCTCTGCTTGACCATAAGGGTAGAGCCATCCATATGGTCGAGATTGAAGATGATTGGGACCCCAAGGGGTCAATCAGTTTGATAGTTGAAGGGGACGAGCCTAAGAAGCCAGCAGTTACCCTCAATCCCATTGTTGTTCAAATTCAGCACTCTAAGGGCGATGTGGTAAATGTGTCTGTGCTTCTCGAGTTTGAAGCACCTTCTGCAAAGGCGCCTAAACCAATTGAGGTTGAGTTCAGGGTTCCAAAGGTGCATGTCCATTCGAAGTTGTTGTGTTACCTCCGAAGATGCCAATTCGGGTCTCCATGATAGATGTGACCCTGTTCAAGACAAATGTTATACTTGGGATTACACAGCAGAGGCTAGAATGAAAGAAATGACATATACTAGGGAAACAATCGCCACACAAGGCATAACCAGGACAGGCAAGGCGTACACCCCAGAACCTTTAGTTGAGTCTAGCAAGAAAGACTCTAGGCGGGCTATTGAAATCGGACTCGATGACCTTTGGAGGAAGATACATGCCAAAGAGTACTCAGTCATTGAGCAGTTGAACAAAACGCCAGCACAAATTTATATTCTGGCTCTTCTGCAAAGCTCTGAGGCACATAAAAATGCCTTAATGAAAATACTGAGCGAAGCTTATGTTCTCAACAACATAACAGGAGGCGAAATGGTAAATATGGTGGGGCAGGTACTGGAAAGCCGCAAGATCAACTTCCACAAGGATGAGTTACCACTAGAGGGGCTTAGTCACAATAAGGCATTGTACATCATTGCGCAACGCGAGGATAATTTTATCACCAGGATCTTAATCGACAGTGGATCCAGCCTTAACATATGTCTGTTAGTCACTCTCAGAACATTGGGTAAAGGATTGCATGATATCAAAGACAGAGCTATCAGTGTCAAAGCTTTAAATACGTCCCAAAGATCCACCATCAGAGAAATTAGTCCATACCTACAGATGGGGCCCACCTGGTTCGATATTGAGTTCCAAGTCATTGACGTTCTAGCATCCTACAATTTGTTGCTAGGACGACCCTGGATCCACATTGCTGGGGTTGTGGCATCAATATTGCATCAAGCTATAAAATTTGAATGGAACCATCAGGAAGCGATCATCCACGGAGACGGTAGCAACCCTATATACAAACGCCAAACCATCCTGGTGATCAGAGGTAGAAGGAAAATAAGAGGAGATACATACCACCACATCGAGCGAGTGAATTCCATAGACAAAGATAAGTGGTGGGATAACAAGATTGAGAGCATCCTGAACTGGAGCAGGTATGAGCCTAGAAAAGGACTTGGAAAAAATCTCCAGGGCATCACTAAGCCTATCAAGTTGAAGAAGCATGGTATTATATTTGGCCCGGGGTATGAGTACAACTGGGAGGAGTTCGACCATTGTTCACCACCATGGCAAAATCCCTACTACCCACTGGAGCAACCTCTACCTCAGCTGGAGTAGACCTTTCATCCGGTCGACGTTGTATATGGATATGAGGAAGATGAGGCATTGGCAGCAATGAAGAACCTATTTTTGTAGGATGATATGGACTGTTGTGTTATCTTCGAGGAGGAAGGGGAGGAAGGCCCTTCAATCAAAGCTATGAACCGAGGAGAACACCTCACCAATTGGTCGGTCAGGACCACCAGAGCCCGGAGAGATTCGGGGTAGCAAGTCTAAATGACGCATATGCATCACATTTTACTTTTAGTTGATTTTACTTTCCCACATTATCTTTACTTTTGAAAAGAGCTCCGATGTTTCAAACATTTACGAATTTAATCAAAAGAATTTTCCAACTTTATCTTTATATCTCGCTCTTATTACTTTTCTCTACCATTTACTTTATTTTACACAACATTACTATTACATATCTTGATGGTGAACCAACGACCGTAACTTGCAACAAGGCAATGCGACAAACGGACACAAATTGTGAAGAGGATGAAATACCAGAAGAAGTTGTTAGAGAGGTCGAGAATTTTGAGAACAGGCCTAAGTCCAATTTGGACGAAACTGAGGTTGTTAATCTGGGAGAAACAGAGAATGTCAAGGAAACACATATCAACGTACATTTGTCACCACCATAAAAGAAAGAGTACACAGAGTTCTTAAAAGAATATGAGGATATCTTCACCTGGTCGTATGATGATATGACCGGTCTCAGCACATCCATTGTGGCTCACAAGTTGCCAATAGATCCGGCATGCCTACCAGTAAAACAGAAACTCAGAAAATTCAAGCCAGACATGAGTTTGAAAATCAAATAACAGGGTGCCAAGCAAGTCAAAGCCAGGGTTCTCAGAGTGGTGGAATATCCGACATGGTTAGCCAACATCGTGCCGGTACCAAAGAAGGATGGGAAAGTTAGAGTCTGTGTTGACTACCGGGATCTCAACCGGGCCAGTCCTAAGGACGACTTTACTTTTCCAAAAATACACATATTGATCGACAACTACGCCAACATGAGCTGCAGTCGTTCGTCGATTGTTTTGCTGGATATCATCTCATATATATGGATGAAGAGGATGCAGAAAAAATGACATTCATAGCGCCATGGGGGATGTACTGTTACAGAATGATGTCGTTCGATTTGAATAATGTTGGCGATACCTACATGAGGTCCATGACCACCATCTCTCATGACATGATATATAAAGAGAGCGAGGTGTATGTAGACGACGTCATCATCATCAAGAAAGCAGAAAATCACATGGAAGATTTGAGGAAGTTCTTCAACAAACTGAGGAGATACAACTTGAAACTGAATCCACCCAAATGTGCATTCGGGGTCCCGACCAAAAAGTTATTGGGTTTCATTGTGAGTCGCCGGGGAATAGAATTGGACCCGTCAAAGGTCAAAGCCATTCATGGGTTCACCGCCAAAGAGCAAGAAGGATGTAATGTGTTTTCTGGAAGACTAAACTATATCAGTCGGTTCATAGCCCAGTCCAGTGTTATTTGTGAACCTATCTTCAAGATGCTAAAGAAGGATGTCGCCACTAAATGGACTTATGACTGTCAAAAGGCTTTTGATAGAATCAAGGAATACTTGTCTACGCCGACAGTCTTGGTTCCGCCTAAGCTAGGAAGACCCCTTTTGCTTTATCTCGCAGTTTTGGAAGGAGCATTTGGCTGTGTTTTGTGACAACATGATGAAACGGGAAGGAAGGAGCAAGCCATCTACTACCTCGGCAAGAAGTTTACCCCGTACGAGGCTCGGTATTCCTTATTAGAGCACACTTGTTGTGATGTAACTTGGGTAGCTCAGAAACTAAGGCACTATATCTGTGCTTGCACCACTTATCTCATATCGAGGATGGATCCACTGAAATATATCTTTCAGAAGCCCATGCCTAGCGGCAAGCTCGCCAAATGGCAAATACTGTTAAATGAGTTTACATTGATATGTTACCCAGAAAGCAGTCAAAGAACAAGCTTTGGTAGATCATCTCACCGAGAATCCTATAGGAGGAGAATACGAACATCTAAAGACGTATTTTCCTGATGAAGAGGTAGCTTTCATAGGAGAAGATATTGCAGAATCCTATGATGGTTGGAGAATGCTTTTCGATGGGGCCGCAAACTTCAAAGGAATTGGTATACGAGTAGTTCTGGTAACAAAATCCGGTCAGAATTATCCAGTATCCGCCAAGCTCAAATTCCCGTGCACCAACAATATGGCCGAGTACGAAGCCTACATCTTAGGGCTCATATTGGCGATTGACATGAACATTCAGGAACTATTAGTGATCGGAGACTCGGACGTACTCATACATCAGATTCGAGATGAATGAGCAACCGAAAATTCCAAGATACTCCCTTACCTACATCATATACAGGAGTTGAGGAAGAGATTCAGAAAGACGGAATTCCAGCACGTTCCTAGAGTACAGAATGAGTTCGGATGCCCCAGCCACTTTATCATATATGATCCATCATCCAGACACAAACTTTATTGATCTCATCCAGGTCATGATTCACGACCAACCAGCTTATTGTGCTCATGTTAAGGAAGAAGCCGACGGAAAACCTTGGTTCCATGATATCAGAGAATACTTTACAACATGAGAGTACCCAGAGCTTGCCAAAGCTACTCAAAAGAGCACACTTCGGAGATGGTCCTACAAATTCTTTCACAGCGGAGGAATTCTGTATAGGAGGACTCACGATCTGGGGTTATTAAGATGTGTCGAGGCAAGAGAAGCAACCGAACTATTGGAGGAAATGCACACAGGGACTTGCGGACCACACATGAATGGTTTCGTTTTGGCAAAGAAGATCTCCGAGCAGGATATTTTTGGATGATTATGGAAAAAGAATGCATCCAATATGTCCAAAGGTGCCACCGTTGTTAGATACATGCAGATATGATAAAAGTGCTTCTGAACGAGCTTATTGCAACAAGCTCACCATGGCCGTTCGCCGCTTGGGGAATGGATGTTATTGGACTGATCGAACTAGCCGCGTCAAATGGGCACAGGTTCGTCCTAGTGGCAATTGATTACTTTACCAAATGGGTTAAAGCAGCATCAAACAAAGCATTCACCAAGAAATTAGTAATAGATTTCGTCTCCGATCCTATGGATTGTCGGTTCGGGATTCCAGAGTCAATCATCACCGACTAACGGTTCCAATCTCAACAGCGACCTGATGAAGGCAATGTGTGAAACCTTCATGATCAAGTATAAGAACTCTACAACTTATAGACCTCAGATGAATGGAGTTGTAGAGGCAACCAATAAAAACATCAAGAAGATACTAAGAAAGATGATCGAAAGGCACAAGCAGTGGCACAGGAAGTTTTCATTTGCCTTATTGAGATATCGTACCACGGTCCGCATATCAACCGAGGCCACTCCCTACATGCCGGTCTACGTTATAGAGGCAGTCATCCCCATTGAGGTAGAAATTCCCTCCTTGAGGGTCATACAAGAAGTAAAGTTAGAATAGGTCAAGAGCCACTACGAGCAGTTAGCCCTTATAGATGGAAAAAGGATGAATGCAGTCTATCACGGTCAGTTATATCAGAACAGAATGTCCAGAGCCTTCAACAAGAGAGTTAAGCCAGAAAAATTCACACCAGGACAACTAGTATTGAAGAAAATATTTCCGCATCAAGATGAAGCCAAAGGGAAATTCTCTCCCAATTGGCAGGGTCCGTACATGGTTCATCGGGTTCTAACTGGAGGAGCCCTTATTCCCGCCGAAAGGGACGAAGAAGTCTGGCCGAAGCCAAGCAACTCAGACACAGTAAAAAGATACTACGTTTGATCATATGCTTTTCTTTCATGATATAAATTGAACTACGCCTGACCTGATCCCCGTTTAAGAGAAGATACGTAGGCATACCTATAGGTTTGGTCACATTTTAATAAAAATTCCATCCCCCCCCCCCCCCCGTAATTGGAACTGGGGCAGCATTTTAAGGAGGACCCTCAAAATTCCGAAGTAAGTTTTTCAATCTTTTCATCAACACCAACCAAGTAAACTGGTTGATCCATTTTCAGTCACTCAGCACAATCGCCAGCAGCACCAACACAGTAAACTGGGGCAGAATTTTGAGGAGGACCCTCAAAATTCCGAAGTAAGCAAGGTCATCGTGTCTTAAACCACGCTGCAGTTGTTGGTTCATCCAAATAAAATCATTATATATATATATATATATGTACTTGCATTATATTTACTAAGTCATGAATAAATATCATTTGCATCACTATCGTTTAGCAACGCTACCCCCGTGATACACGATGCCAAGAGCTAGAGGATACGAACAAACCTCCCCTCTACAGAACTCACGTTTTTTCTTTGGATGCAGGAATTAAGGCCACAGATCAAAAGTACATTTGCTCTTCATAATCAAAACCCTCAAAGGGTCACTATCCACACCCAACATTCTTCAGCAGTCCTAATATCGCAATCGTCTATCAACTAAGAAAACTTCCTACTATTCGTTCTTTTACATTCCTGCATTGTGTAAGGCTACTCTCTGCCTTTCGAGGTTAAGCACTACCTCCATATTGCATAAGGCTACTTATCTTCCTTTCGAGACTAAGCTTTGTCTCCATCTGCATTTTTGTATAAGGATACTTCTGCCTTTCGAGGTTAAGCACTACCTCCATATTGCATAAGGCTACTTATCTGCCTTTCGAGGATAAGCTCTATCTCCATCTGCATTTTTGCATAAGGCTACTTTCTTCCTTCCGAGGTTAAAACTCTACCTACATATTGCATAAGGCACTTATCTACCTTTCGAGGCTAATCTCTATCTCCATCTGCATTTTTGCATAAGGCTACTTATCTGCCTTCCAAGGTTAAGCACTACCTCCTCCCAGCATAAGTCTACCTATCTACCTTCCAAGACTAAGTGTCGTCTCCATCTTGCATGGCTGAAATATCGCCACTTTATTTTTCGAATGGCTAAAATATCGCCACCTGCATCTTAAATTCTTGCTTTGGCTGAAAGATCGCCACACTTTGCATTCATTTGGCCGAAAATTGCCACCTTCTCATAGGCTGAAAGATCGCCAACTTATTCAAAGGCATCATAGTTCAGAGGCATCATCCGCATATCCCGAGAACACCATTTTATGGCCTGCGAATCTTTACTTTTATGCTCTTCATGGCCCAGGACATCATAGTCCGAGGACGTCATCCTAACCGTCCGAAGACATCATTCATGGTCCAACTGGAACTTGCATCATATTTAAATTACGCACAATATATTCATTTGTTCATTTATAGGTACCCCGGCTAGCGAACAACCGTCTCAGCAGTAGCGATCCCACTCCGGGTTTTTTCTTCAGCCTATCTAAACCGAAACGTCTTTTCAAGCCCAACCATTGTATCCGTCCTTTTGAATCTCCATCGACACATTCCGTCAATGGATCCCGAACTACATATGGCCTGATTCCTATAAAACCAGGGATATATAGTAAGCTCAAAAATTAGAGCACGGTCATAGTTCTTTTACGATCGCCATTTTCGGCCAAAATTGGTCATCTTATCTTTACCTGACAACTCTTTCATCCTCCTTCGGGTAAAGAGGGGAAGCTGTTGATACCTTTTTTTCCCATGTATTTTTTTATATACAAAAATACTTCCCAAATAATGTATATGTGCATATATGAGCACACCCATGAGTTTTGGTATTTTAATAATTTTTAAACCAAATTATCGCCTATTTTTATATCACAAAAATTGTCAAAATTATTCCCAAAAATTATCTTTTGTTGAATAACTTATTTTATCCTCATATTTGTATTAAAATATGATTAATATGAGTTTTGTTATATTTTTACGAATTTCTTTGGCATTTCTAAAGCTAAATTGTATATAAGTGCAATTATAACCTATTTTGTAACTAAATGTATTTTGGGATTGTAAAGTTACTCCTGATATTTTTAGATTATTACTTGTATATTATTAACTAGTTCAGTATTTTTAATTTTGTTTTTAAATTATTTTTAATTTAATTTAAAAGGGAGAAAGTGGCTATTTAGCAACTAGCCTATTTTTATTTCAAGTATAGCCTCAATTCACCCAAATTTTAAACCCAATTCAAACCAACCCATTAACCTGACCCAACATTGGTTCAATCTGAACCGTTGATCAAATGAGATCAACGGTCCAAATCCAATTATCTAAATTAAATCTTGAGCCTACCCCCCTCCCTCGACCCCTTATTTTGATTAGAGACAGGTCTCTATCTCACTCTCTCTCTAACCAATGCTCTCCCTTCTTTCTAGAACCTTCTAGTTCCCTCCTTCTTCTCCGACGAGTTTCACCGCCTCTCCGGCCATGCTCCGTCCTCACTTCTCTCGACCTCTAGCCACCATGGATCCTGTATCGTTGATCCTCTCCAAATATTAAAGCCCAGAAGCTTCCACCATGAAGATGGTAGCTGAAGCCTCGCCGGGGGTCCGTTTTCGACCTTTCTCCGAAGGATTTCGGTCCGATGATGCTAAAAATACTATTATCTTTGAGCTTCACGGCCAAGTTTCTCTTACCCCTCTCACTGATTTCTTAGGAAACCCTAATCTTAACCCAGACCTCTCAAATCTCTGATTTTTTAACGATTTTAACTCATACCTTTATGTTTTGCACTATTTTATACTCGATCTTCACGATTATTCCAGTTTTAAACGATTTCTGTTCCTTTTGAAACTAGGGTTTCTGACCCCTTTGTGAAATCACTTTATTTTCTGGTTTTTGAGTGCTAATTCGTGATTCTAAGTATATTTTCTAAATATTTTTGCTAAGTCTGATGAAGCCCTAACTTTGGCTGTTTGTGTTTGCATATTTGTTTGTTTTGTGTTCTTCAGGGTTCTTCACTGAGTTTTGTGCTCATTGCTTTGATTTTGTTGTTAGTGTTTCGTTCCCCTAACATTTCATGTTCTTCACTTAAAGTTTCTCTTACTGCTTGCATGTTTATTTTATAATGATTCTTCGAACCCTTAATTAGACTGTGATACTTGCTTTAAAGTTGTGATTCTGCGTATTTTCCCTATGGTTTGAATTTATTCCTTAATTTGTGGGATACTTTCCTCGTTTAATACTGATTTCCTAGGTTTTCAATATCGGTCATTATTTTGAAACTATTTTTTAAGAATTACGGTGGTATTTTGCCTTATATATGTACACAAATGTGTTGATTGATTTGCCTGACCTATTTCCTTAATTAGTTGGTCATGTATCTAGTCTTTATTGCATGTTTTATGCCACTCTGTTTCCTTATGTGATTATACCTTACTCTGTGATTTCTTTCCTTTAAATGACTAATTATTACCATTTGATTTGGATCCCTTAATAAAAGGGTAGTCCTTCTACTGACTGGATTGTGATTGATACCAGTCCCTTAATTAAGGGACTGATACCTTGTTTGTTTACTCGTATTCAGTACTATAACTACTCTCCCCCATTCTCTTTGCAAACGCACAAACACATTGCATATCACTTACATTCAGTGTTCTGAACTCTCTCTTTCACACAAGCATCATTGTGCTCTTTGTTTCTATACAATTTTCTTTCACTTTGTTGAATGCTAATCACTCAATTGGCTGCAAGCCAAAACTGAGTAATCTTGGTCACTTTCACTCTACTGGCTTCTACTGTGTTGTTTGCTTTGGGTTTTCCTGCTGCTCACTTCTTGCATGCTGCTACTCACTTCTTGCATACTGCTGCTATGCGCTCTGCTTCTCTCTGCACATTACTGCTCACTTCTTTGTTCACTATGTTAGAAATAACGCTCTACGCTAGAGGGGGGGTGAATAGCGTATTAATAAAATTTGGCGTTTTCTTGCGGAATTTAAACTTTGCAGGAAATAAACAAATGCAGTAAAAATAAATTACACCACGATATATACTGGTTGGCCACACTTTGTGGTTAGTCTAGTCCCCGAGAGACTCTCTCGAGATTTCCACTAACAACCTTGTCAAGCTTAAGGTGCCCAACAAACCTTTACACTTGAGACTTGAATCACACAAATCTCAAACACTTGCTCGGAGGTTCCTCACCTCAAAGACTTCAACTTGCTCGGAGGTTCCTCACCTCAAAGACTTCAACTTGCTCGAAGGTTCCTCACCTCAAAGACTTCAACTTGTTAAGCTTCCGGGTGCCTAACGAACCTTTACAACTTGAGAACTTAATACAACACAAGCCTCAACCAACCCGCTTAAGGAAACCTATCCCTAAGACTTTACAAGAAGAAATATAACACTCCTTCTTACTACAAGTGTTTAACAAGAACACTCTTTTACTCACTTTACAAGAACTCTCTCAAAGAGTGGATTATGAGTACAAAATATATGGCTCAAGAACACAACAACTCAATCAATAATCTTGGCTCTCAAAAACAATGTAAGATATGAAATTTGAATCACAAGAATGTAATGTATGCTTTGTAATTTTTCTGCAGTGTTGTTGTTTTTAAAAATGATTTTCAGAGAGTGTTTTATAGAGAAAATGGAGCAATAGACCGTTGCTTTTAGTTCCAGAAAACGCTCCTGAAAATCTGCCTGACAATCGATTGTTGATATTACACAATCGATTGTTGGAGCAAAATTTCAACAGACAAGATCCTTAAAATCCGGCTAAAAAGATTTCTGTTGAATTTTTAAAAATGACAATCGATTGTTGACTTTAGACAATCGATTGTTGTTCAAATATTCAAAATATTTCTGGCAACTTTTTGACTAAAAGATTGTGTAATGATTACACCATAAATGTCGAAATAAAGCCGTTAAGAAAAATCTTTTGGAAATTCCAGCATGCACAATCGATTGTTAAATAGTGACAATCGATTGTTGCTTCAAAAATGATTTCAGACGAACTCTCTGTCTCAAGACAAGTTTTTTTGAGACTAAGTAAAAAACTTGACAATCGATTGTTCAACAGTGACAATCGATTGTTGTTTCGAAAATGATTTCAAACAAACTCTCTGTCTCGAGGCAACATTTTTGAGACTAAGTATAAACGTTGACAATCGATTGTTGGTCATAGACAATCGATTGTTAAACCCAATTTTCACAAGACGAGTTTAAAAATCATTTTGACAAATATGCAACTTATTTCTTTGAAACCTAGTGATGCATGATTTTATAAAAATCATTTTGGGTGAGAGCCAATATTAGAAATAAGTCGTTGAGTCAAGATTACAAATTAAGACCTACTCAACAGTTGATTGCATCTTCTATTCTTGAACGCGTACTATCCATCTTGTACTTGGTCTGTTATTGTTCCATCACCGATGCTTGTCTCAATGTTTGGCATTTATCAAAACCTACATGAATCAACACACGTTAGTTCGAGAACGTGTTTCTTACAATTTCCCCCTTTTTGATAATGGCAAACATGTATCGGGATATGCATAATGATAACAGTTCAAGATAATTCAATATGCATCATAGACATGTTCATGTTTCATAATTCAAGATAATTCAATATGTATCATAGACATGTTCATGTTTCATAAGATATTTCCCCTCAAATGATGATTCCCCCTAAATGTGTGCAGTTATATCAAAGTGCATGGGAAATATATTATGCATGCATAGCCCGTTTATCTTCCCCCTTTTGACATTAACAAAAAAGGGCTAGTTCAACAAACGTCAACATAATCGAATATTGATACGGGATAATCGAGTAGTTGCACTGGAAAGAAAAAAAAAATTCCCCCTAAATATAAGATTCCCCCTGAATTTATGCAACACATATATTCAAGGACTTTGCATAAATATGAACATGCATATAATATTCAAAGAAGGCATGTAAGTATGCATAAACTCTAGTCTTGCATATAGCCTTTCTTTTCTTCCTTTTGAAAAAAGTATGCACTTCCCCCTTTTTAAAATATCAAATAATTCATATAATGGAAATAGGAGAGATATTTCAAATGAAAATCAACTTTCATTAAATAGATAAAATATTACATAGGCCACTAAATAAATAAAAATACAAGAAAATATTTAATCCTCGTTATCATCATCTTCGTCCATGTTTTGCGGCGGTGCCTCAAATGGGACAAGATTGCCATATTGATAGTTGATATGGTCAAAATATCCTAGGACATAGCGGGACAAAGTGTCAACTTTTGTTTCAATACGGGTAAGATAATTTACTATCTCCGCATTTGGATCTTGATTTTGAGGCGGATTTTGAGGAGGATTTTGAGGAGGTTGATTATCATGATCGCCACCACTGTGAAATGAAGACTCGGAAATTTCCCAATGTTTGGTCCGATTTTGAAGTGGACCATTTTCTGTGATAATTCCGACGGATTCAAGAAATTTCATGACAAGGAGAGCATAAGGAAGATGCTTGTCCTCGGCAGAAGCAGCACGCATGTGAAGCTTGATTAACTTACAATAGTTTAATCGCGCTCCGGAGGCAATTGCATGCATGAGTTTGCAGTCTTCTTTGGAAATAGTGGTGTGACTGCTTCTTCTTGGCTTGAGAACTCGGGTGATGAAATAACATATCAACCGATAATTTGGATCCAAACCCGTGATTGTAGGACGACGGTTAGAATTTTGTGGATCATAGTTAACAAGACCAGCTTGACGAAGAAAGGAGGTTTCGTCAAATAATTCTCCTTCTATTCCAACATATTGAGAAATGTCTTCTCCATCATTTGGGAGATAGGCAATGGTGTTTAGAGATTCATCTGAAATGATAATTTTAACACCATTTACAAAGGTGACAAGATCACCTTGATCGTTCTGGCGGAGATTTGAATAGAATGCCCGAATGAGTGTAGTATTTATAAAGTCAAAAGAAAGGAGAAGAAAGTTTAGAAGATTGCATTGCTGAAGAAAGTGTACAGCAAGACTGAAATTTTCAAGATACCTCATTGTGGAAAAACGAGGAGGAAGAATATCCCGTTTTTCGAATCTTGTAACAAAGCGATTTAGTGTAGCTTCGCTTCTGAAGAATAACACATCTCCATCTTGGTATGGAAACAGTCCGGGAGTAGGAGGAGCAGAGGTAGAGGCACCTTGCTTAGAAGCTCTAGTTTTTCTTGGCATTTTGATTGAAAGAGACTTGAGAAGACTAAAAATTAGCAAGGAGAGCTTTTGACAGAATTTAAAGACTTAGACTTGATTTTGTTGTGATATGAATGAAGAATACATCTCTATTTATAGAGTGGGAGAAGACATGGTATTCATGGCTGAATTGAAGACTCAAAAACGGTCAGATTTTAAGAAGACCGCTGGAGACAATCGATTGTTTGCTGGAGACAATCGATTGTGAACAGATATGCCCGTTGGAATTCTGAAAAAAAACTGACAATCGATTAAAGGGGTGTCAGCAGAGCAGAACGGTAAGAATTTTTGAATTAATACCGTCTGACAATCGATTGTGTGATAGAGACAATCAATTGTGTCAAGATTGACACTTAGATACTGAGAATTTGGCTTGAAACAGAATGTTTTTGAAATCAGAAAATCACTGACAATCGATTGTGTAACTTGACAATTGATTGTGTACTGGGCAAAAATGGTCTAAGTCCTGAAAATTGATTTTGGAAGTATGGTAATCAATTTTGAATATATTATAATCAATTTTGGAATTATGACAATTGATTATGAATGAAACAACGTCATCAACACATGGTGGAAGATAATGATTCTTCGGATGAAAACGTTTTTATGAAAATAGATTTTCCATCATGAATACATATAATCAACACCAATTGTTATAAATACCAATTTAGAAAATCAAAACTCAATACAATTTATGCACTTAATCAATTATGCAATTTATCAAAATAACATTCATATCAATACTTGTGACATATAATACCAATTCAACTAGCTAAAGGGTAGAGTAAGGAACGATCATACCCGGTTTGTCTTGATGTCATCCTCCATCGTTGACATCTCAATTTGCTAGAAATTGAATTGAATGCTTCATGCGAGCACATTTGCATTTCCAACATTTAATCAAGTGAAGCCATTTCCGATATATATATATAAATAATTTATCACCATAATAACAATTCAAAAACCAAATAGATATTTGTTAAGAAAATATCATCAATAAAATTTATGCAATCAATTCTTTCAAAGCACAAGTTCCCTCTTAAGTAAGACAAAATGGAATGTAATGACATTCCTCTTACTTGTAACAAATTGCCTAAAACATTTCTTCTTTTGATAAGAAGATTGTATTAAGGCTAATTCCTTTTACCATATTCACAAAAGAATAGGAAGGATATTGAGGAATATACAATATGACGATTTCTATAAATTTATCAATTATATCAACCAAAAAAAATACCTATTGTTATTTTGAAAGGCATTTGTCAAAACATATATTGCATGCTGTTTCAAATAGATAGTCAAATCATGAATCAACCATCTTATCACCTGTTTAAGCAAAACACATCAATTTGACATTTTACAGGAAATACCGATTGTTACAAAAGCAATGAAAAATCCATTTGACGGAGAGCATAACAAATGCATCAAATGTTATTTTATTAACAGTGATACACAAGGTTATTTTCAGCAATCCATATTGCAACAAATGTCAAATATTTCAATTAAGCGCATTTGCAATAATGAGAACCAAAACAAAGCATGATTCAAGGAGAATTGATACGAATGGTTTAACAAAGACATATCAACACATACAATTGGGCATGATAAAGATGAAAGCCTAGTTTTGTTTTAAAAAAAAAAAATTTAAGAATGTTTATGCCTATTTGGAACTGACAAGATGATAAATGACAACTGTCAAGTTTAGAATTCAGAATGGTAACACATCTTGAGATTTTTACTGACTGACAATCGATTGTTAAAAAGGGACAATCGATTGTTGAACTACTTGACAGTCTGAAAAATTTGCAAGAGAGTTTTCGAAAACTTAGAAAAACACTGACAATCGATTGTTCCTGTGAACAATCGATTGTGGACTAAGCCAAAAAGGTTTTAAGTCCTGAAAAACGATTATGAGAGTATGCTAATATAAAAAGCATATATCAAAACATGATTTTAAAAGCACTTTGCTGCTTGAAAAGATTACCAAGATATAATTCAACTAAACATGATTCTAGTAGGTACTCATTCAATGCAAGAATCAACATTTGTCAAAACATGGATCAATCATTTAATAGATGATGCTAGTAACCAAAGATAGATTTTCAGCATGTTAATCAACAAGTATAGTCAACAGGAAATCTCACAAATTGATTCTTACAATTAACGCATGTCAACGTTTTTCAGGGTGAGAATCAAATTAACAACTTATAAGTTAATAACATCAGCTGCCATATAACAACAAATCTGTCAACATTAATAACTTGCACATATTCGGTTTTATCAAAAAAGAATAGCTAAACGAAATTCCTCTCGATGCCTTTGGGTGTCGTGCTTGGCGCATCTACTACAATTTTGTAGTCTTCAAGCACACCTGCAAAAATACCTACGGAGAGGTTTTTGGTACCCATATCTTTTTGGGTCCTTTGGGGTTAGGCAAATAATAATTATAACCAAAAGATAAATCCCTATGTTTAGCAAAACACACGGGTGCAATGTGACCTATCCGATTGCAATAATGGCATACTACGTTCGGATTGTGCCAATGCCTAGGTTGCGCCAAATACATTCTAGGTGATCTAGAGTCATTCCTAGAAGCGTTGAAAATTCTAGTGTCATTTCTAGGTTGTCTAACGTAGTTCGTTCTAGGCTTATCAGCAATGGTCCTAGTATTGTTTCTAGGCGATGTAAAGTGATTAACTCTAGGTTCATTATTCCAATTTCTAGAGTTGTATCTAGGTGATCTAAAGGCGTTAGTTCTAGCCTTATTTTCGTACATCCTAGCGTAATGTCTAGGTGGTCTAAAGGAATTTGTCCTAGACTCATTTACACCCCTAGAATTATTTCTAGGTGGAGCAGTAAAATTTCTAATGTGATTTTTGCTTTTATGCAGTTGATTATTCTTAGACGTTTCCTTTTCTTCAACAGTCTTAGGAACGTTTACACTAAGTGATTCTAAAGTTTTCCTAAGTTCTGCGTTTTCTAACTTCAAAGAGTCGCAGGAAGCACAAGTAGAGCATTTATCAATATAAGAAGCTTCATGCATAGTCTTAATGACTTGTCTAAGTTCTACACTATCATTTTGCAAAAACTGATTTTCTTTTACAAGATTCTCGTTATCACGAGTCAATTTTTCAAAATCTTTTTGTTTCAAAGAAAGTTGATTTTTGAAATCTTTTTCTTTCAATAAGAGACGTTCTTCAAAATCCTTTTCTTTTAAAGAGAGATTTTTCTGAAAATCTAATTCTTGCTGGGAAAGTGATTTCTTCAAATCTCTAATCATTTTGACAACATTACCATATTCACCATACAAATCTTCATATGCATTTTGTAATTCTTTGAACGAGTGAGAATTAGAGATATTTACCTCTTCTTCGTCGTCTCCTTTGTCGGCCATTAGACATCGGGTAGTTGGTTTCTCATTTGAGCAGTCTCCTTTTGTTTGAGGCGTGCTTTCATATATTTCCTCAAGTTTATCCCATACTTCTTTTGCAGTTTTGCAGTGGGAGACTTTTTGATGATTTTCCTGATTCAAGGCACTATACAACATATTTATAGCATTAGTATTATATTCCTTTACCTTGGCTTTCCCGACTTGTGTTGTCATTTGACCGCCAAGTTTGATGATTTGCCACAGATACAAGTCGTTGGCGATGACAAAGATTTTCATCCGATCTTTCCAACATAAGTAGTTGTTTCCATCAAATATTGGAGGCACTGTGTGGCAATTGCCTTCACCGATTCCTGCAAAAGAATCATGAGTAGAAGCCATGGATGGTTCTCTCAAACTGTTAAGTTTTTCAGAGAGTATGGCTCTGATACCAATTGTTAGAAATAACGCTCTACGCTAGAGGGGGGTGAATAGCGTATTAATAAAATTTGGCGTTTTCTTGCGGAATTTAAACTTTGCAGGAAATAAACAAATGCAGTAAAAATAAATTACACCACGATATATACTGGTTGGCCACACTTTGTGGTTAGTCCAGTCCCCGAGAGACTCTCTCGAGATTTCCACTAACAACCTTGTCAAGCTTAAGGTGCCCAACAAACCTTTACACTTGAGACTTGAATCACACAAATCTCAAACACTTGCTCGGAGGTTCCTCACCTCAAAGACTTCAACTTGCTCGGAGGTTCCTCACCTCAAAGACTTCAACTTGCTCGAAGGTTCCTCACCTCAAAGACTTCAACTTGTTAAGCTTCCGGGTGCCTAACGAACCTTTACAACTTGAGAACTTGATACAACACAAGCCTCAACCAACCCGCTTAAGGAAACCTATCCCTAAGACTTTACAAGAAGAAATATAACACTCCTTCTTACTACAAGTGTTTAACAAGAACACTCTTTTACTCACTTTACAAGAACTCTCTCAAAGAGTGGATTATGAGTACAAAATATATGGCTCAAGAACACAACAACTCAATCAATAATCTTGGCTCTCAAAAACAATGTAAGATATGAAATTTGAATCACAAGAATGTAATGTATGCTTTGTAATTTTTCTGCAGTGTTGTTGTTTTTAAAAATGATTTTCAGAGAGTGTTTTATAGAGAAAATGGAGCAATAGACCGTTGCTTTTAGTTCCAGAAAACGCTCCTGAAAATCTGCCTGACAATCGATTGTTGATATTACACAATCGATTGTTGGAGCAAAATTTCAACAGACAAGATCCTTAAAATCCGGTTAAAAAGATTTCTGTTGAATTTTTAAAAATGACAATCGATTGTTGACTTTAGACAATCGATTGTTGTTCAAATATTCAAAATATTTCTGGCAACTTTTTGACTAAAAGATTGTGTAATGATTACACCATAAATGTCGAAATAAAGCCGTTAAGAAAAATCTTTTGGAAATTCCAGCATGCACAATCGATTGTTAAATAGTGACAATCGATTGTTGCTTCAAAAATGATTTCAGACGAACTCTCTGTCTCAAGACAAGTTTTTTTGAGACTAAGTAAAAAACTTGACAATCGATTGTTCAACAGTGACAATCGATTGTTGTTTCGAAAATGATTTCAAACAAACTCTCTGTCTCAAGGCAACATTTTTGAGACTAAGTATAAACGTTGACAATCGATTGTTGGTCATAGACAATCGATTGTTAAACCCAATTTTCACAAGACGAGTTTAAAAATCATTTTGACAAATATGCAACTTATTTCTTTGAAACCTAGTGATGCATGATTTTATAAAAATCATTTTGGGTGAGAGCCAATATTAGAAATAAGTCGTTGAGTCAAGATTACAAATTAAGACCTACTCAACAGTTGATTGCATCTTCTATTCTTGAACGCGTACTATCCATCTTGTACTTGGTCTGTTATTGTTCCATCACCGATGCTTGTCTCAATGTTTGGCATTTATAAAAACCTACATGAATCAACACACGTTAGTTCGAGAACGTGTTTCTTACACACTACTGCTTTGTGTTTACATTATTTTCCAACTGGTATGTATCTTGTTTAAGTTATAGCCTCAAAAACAACATGCTTCTATTTTTGTTGCACTTTCTTTTGTTCCTTGTGTGTTTCTACTTGTGGTTCTGATGCTCCTATTGCAACTAGCATGCATCTGTGTAGATCAATAAGCCTAATTAGTGGGCATAGCATGTTCATTATCCTCTTTTCCTCCCCAATGCATGTTTCCCTTTGTTTCTGTATACTACTAGCACCCTCCTGGCTACTTCATAGCCTCAAAACTCTTATGAGGATAATTTGGTTTGGTGTCTGGTGCTGTGAGAACAAGACTCATGTTTGAAGTATGAACCACCCCCCCCCCCGATGTGTGTGTCTGATTGTATTGTTTGTGAGTTGTTTGTTCCCTTTACCTTTGCCATGCATGTGTGACTGTTGTTTTCAACACTAACCCAAAGTAACTATTTTCGACGGCACTAAGTGATTAATGTCCCTAATGAGAACTGTGAGAACCATGGATCGATGATGTACCATGGTGAATTGGGCGACTTGACTAAGAATGTTTGAATGGACAGCCTCTGCCATGCTAAAACTGACCCACATGAGGAGCACATCCAAAACTGCCGAATCCACGACGCCTCTTGGCCTCCCTCTATACTATTTCCTGACAGCGACTCGAATCTATATCCCGTGCAATGTCAACAACCTCCTAAAAATAAGCACCATACATCCTCTCTGTAGTCATAAGAATTCGTAGATGATATGAGAGGCCATCAACGAACCTCTTGATCTTGTCCCTGTCTGTGGGAACCAACCAAATAGCATGACAGGCTAACTCAGAGAACCTCATCTCATACTATGTCACAGTCATATCATCCTGACGCAACTGCTCGAGTTGCCTGCGCAGCTCCTCTTTGCGGGACTACGGCACATATTTCTCTAGAAGGAGAAAGGAGAACTACTTCCAGGCAAGGGGTGCTGCATGTTGGAAACACGTTTCAAATGCAATATACTAAACGTGTGTTCTTTTGTAGGTTTTGATGAATGTCAAACAAAGCAATAAGCGATATATAGCAGTGCTCAAGGACAAGCACAAAATGGATGCATTACAAGAAGCTCAAGACAAAGTTTAGAAATGTTATAATTGAGTCAATATTAATTGTGATCTTGATTCCTCAATCTTGGCTCATAACATGGCTTCTCTACTAAAATTATTTTTCCAAAATCATGCATATCTAACTTAAGTGTCAAATGATTTTAAACTATGCATATTTATATTTGTTAAAATGTTTTTCAAACATGCCTCAAAAATCTGGGCTAAGATAATCGATTATGTACTTATGATAATCGAGTATCTCTAAGCCAAGACTGCATGACAATCGATTGTGAATTAATGATAATCGATTGTGAGTAAGTCAGTTAACATCAGGTTTTTGCAAACTGCATAACAATCGATTGTGTACTTTTGATAATCGATTGTTAACTGAGGCAAAGTTTTCAAAACTCAGAAAAATCGATTATGAACTAATGGTAATCGATTAGAATGAGAAAAATGTCTCCCAGTGTTTTTAAATAAATTAATAATCGATTGTGGCTTTTGATAATCGATTATATATGAGACAGTAAGTTTTGAAATTAATTTATAATCGATTGTTCTATTTGATAATCGATTGTTGGAACTAACCGTTGTCATACATTTTCAAATTACCTTCAGGTAATCGATTGTTGATATTTAACAATCGATGTTTTGCGTAAAATCTGGAAAAGATTTTCTGAACGTTGTTAAAATAATCGATTGTTGATTTCCTGATAATCGATGTTTTATGCCAAAAATTGGAAAGGATTTTTTAACGTTATAAATAATCGATTATTGATTTGAAGTAATCGATTGTTGACGTAAAATCTGGGATTGAATTTTTGATCTGATAGGCAAACAATCGATTGTTTAGTCTTGACAATCGATTGTCACTGAGTAATTTCAGCAATCCTTAATTGGCAATTAGACAACGGTAAGACTGAGTTTTTCACCTATAAATACAGGCTTAACTCAGTGTTTTCACAACAACAACATATACAATTTAAGTATTTTCATTGCTAAAAGCTTTCTTACATTGATCATCATTTTCATTCATCCATAAAGCTTTTTGAAGAGCCATTCTATTGAGCTAAGTTGTTGTGATCTTGAGCGTACTATTTCTACTCATATCTACTCATTGAGGAGTACTTTGTAAAGTGAGTTTGTTTTGTGTTTGTAAGAGAATTGCGATTCTCGTTTGTTGAGGAACTTGTGATTCCTCAGTTGAAGTCTTTGGGATTGTTATCCCCGAGCAGTTGAAGTCTTTGGGATTGTTATCCCCGAGCAGTTGAAGTCTTTGGGATTGTTATCCCCGAGCAATTGAAGTCTTTGGGATTGTTATCCCCGAGCAATTGAAGTCTTTGGGATTGGTATCCCCGAGCAATTGAAGTCTTTGGAATTGTGATCCCCGAGCACCTAGGTGAGGCTTGTGTCCTCAGCTGTAACGGTTTGTTAAGCACCCGTAAGCTTGACAAGTTTAGTGGAAATCTCGAGAGAGTCTCTCGGGGACTGGACTAACCACGTTTGTGGCCAACCAGGATACATCATTGTGTAAGTTTATTTTACTGCACTTGTTTTAATTTCTGCAAAGTTTTTAAATTCCGCACTAAAACGCTTAATATTTTTAAAACGCTATTCACCCCCCCCTCTAGCGTAAAGCGTTATTTCCAACACTGCACCAACAGGACTACGCCTTTTATAAGCTTCCCACCAAGTAAAGGCATCTCCGGAGAGCTGAAAGGTAGTGAACAAGACCTCACTGGTCTCCAGAATACCCACTATAAGAAGAATCCTCTAACGCTTGTCCAGGAAACCCTAAGCATCATCGCTCTCTGCACCATTGTATGTCGGAGGCCGGAGTTTACCAAACCTCTCCAATCTACGATGCTTGTCCTCAAGTTTGACTAGTACCACATAGTCCTGAGTAGGTGCAACTGGCTGGGCGGGTGGTACCTCCAGTGTTTGTAGTTCCTGAATAACCTGCTTAGGTGTAAGGGCGATAAGAGTCTAAGTGCCTCACCGTCCTGGGAAGTAGCTGTTATAGTAGAAATAACGACCACCTGAGCAAGACTAGTGCACACAATTAGAATCTGAGCTAAGGTCTCCTGAAGACCCGGAATAACAATAGGCACAACCGGTGCCTGGGGTGGTCCCGATGAGACATCCATAACTGGGAGTTAATCATAAATTGGGACGGCTAGTGGATATGTAGGTGCTTCCCTAGATGTTGTGCGGGCTGCAACCCTGCCCCTTCCACGACCTCGACCGCGACCTCTGCCTCTCCCGGTTCCAACGGGTGGTAGTGGCAGTTGTCCGTCCTGACCGTAGCACGTGTCCTCACCATCTGTGAGATAATAGAATAACAGAAGTTTAGTTACCAGAATTAAAAAATTCGCACGATAAGAATTCAAGAACGGGAAGCTTTTCTAAAAGGTTTCTATAGCCTCTCGAAGATAAGTACAAACGTCTCCGTACCGTAAGACTACTACTAAACCGCTCATGACACGTGATATCTATGTAACTTAGGCTTTGATACCAACTTGTCATGACCCAAAACTATCTTTGTCGTGATGGTGCCTATCGTGGAATTAGGCAAGCCGACTTTTTACTAAAAACAACGCGATATTCCATTTTCAAACATAAAGTCACGCTAATTACTAATAAAACTTCATAAAGAACATCCGAATAACAAAAGTGCGGAAAGAAAGCACCGACATCGGGGTGTCACTAATCATGAGCATTTACTAATAGTTATCCGATAATATTAAGACTAATACAGTCTGGAAAACAACTAAAAAAAATATATAAGAGGATAGGAGGGAGAAGAGCAGGGCTGCGATCACCATGCTGCTACTTTGCTCACTCCAATATATCCGCGAAGTATGAAATCAACACTTGCTAGCACGTCCAGTAGCCCTTGGAACTACTTGAATGTATGTATCTTATATAAAAATAAATATAATAATGTATAAAAATATAATAATATATAAAAATGTATAACACGTCACTAGCTATGGGAACAAATTTTTTCTGCGATTTTAGTTACAATTCTTGTTATAAAGCATGATAATTAAATCTCCATCTGATAGGAGGAGAAGAGCAAGACTGCGATCACCATGCAGTTACCTTGTATCTCTAATAGATCTGCGACATATGAAATCAACACTTGCTAGCACTTCCAATAACCCCTGGATCTGCTCGAATGTATGTATCTTATATAAAAAATGTATAATAATATATAAAAGTATAATAATATATCATATAACACGTCACTAGCTATGGAAACGATCCTTTTTTGTGATTTTAATTGCAATTCTTGTTCCAAAGCAGTACAATTAAATCTCCATCGATAACTTTCAAACTTTGTAAATGAACTCCTTAGATTATTTCTATTAAGTCAAAAATAATGTTAATTCCAAAAGTTTCACTAATATTATATTTGAAATTTAAATCCATTTCTTCAAGCTTGCTCAATAATGGTGAGTTACCTTTCAAATATAATTTTCACTATCCAAATCTTTTAAGGTTAGTTTTTTATCCACGATTCAGCTTCATCCACAGTAACAAAATTGAGCCTCTCAGATGACAAATAAGAGGCGATTGTGTTGAAGAAGATAAATAGGGAGAAATGGCCTAGTTTTTAAATCATATAGGCCAATGGAGAATTTTTTTATTTTGTGTTTCACACAAATAACATTAATTATTTGAGACCTCTTTTTATTTCACAAAATTGTGGATTTGTATCTTACACTTTTGAGTACACAAAATTCGATAAAGGCCGAAAAACACGGCTCATTTCTATTAAATTGTGCCAAGTAAACTGTAAAAATATTTTCGACATTGTAAATATATATACCCGAGAAACAAATAAAATTACAAAATAACTTAATTTTAAATCGATAATTTTAAAAATATATTGAATTCATGGTAAGAATCTAAAGGTTGACCTTGTCAAATATAAATTTTAGACCGGCCACTACCTAATAGCGCACCTATTTTCTTAAAGTTCCAAATCCTTGCTTAATTGGAACAACAACAATAACAACATGTCCAATGTAAATTTCACAAAGGGGATATACAAAGGATATCATATACACAATTGTACCCTACCTTGTATGACGCAAAGGGATTGTTTATGATAAACCTTCAATCAAGGAAAAATATTTTCGAAACATGCTTGAAAATGCAAGAGTAAAAAGTTATGATTAAAATACTAAAGAAAAAAAAAGTATTGACAACAAAAATAATAAAGATATCTAAAGTAATAGAAACAACAATAATAATAAAATTAAAGAATTAGATAGTAATAGACTAGCAGTAATAATACTAATGATAAAGATCATTGCTTAATTGTGAAATAAGCTATTGTTTAGTTAATTTATTCTATAAAAAATGATTAAATAAAAAATGATTAAATAGTCTGCACATATACTAATCTTTTCAGACTCCATTAATAAAATTTTACTAAGTCGATATTATTCTAAAAGGTCCCACTATAATTCATGTGATGATCTCATCAACTCATTAAAGTGGCACTTAAAATCAATATTAATGGTATTTTTTCAATTAGCATATGATGTATAAAGCATAAAAATAAGCAAAAAGAATATCTCATGAAAATACTCTTTTAACAAAATGTACACTCCTAACTTTTAGAAGACACATGGAATAATGCCCACTAAAAAGATCACAAGTGAAAACCCCACAAGATTGAAAAACACAGCTAATCACTTGCACATGAAATACATTAGTAGCCTTTCGTTCCTCATCTTTTCGAAGATTCATATAGTACTCCCTTTTTTTTCTCTTTTTATAGCCCCGCACGTGGGCCCTTTAGCTCAAGATCGAGTACACACCTCCTTTTTGGGAAAAATATCAAAACATTGAAAATTAAAATAGTTTAAAAAATTCTTTTTTTGATATTTTTAACCCCTCTCAAATTAAAAGGATCTATAGTGCTTCTATACTTTCCCTCCATGGTGACTCGAACCTGAGATCTAACGATTGTAGGTAGAGGTTCTTTTACCGACTGAACAAGTTTCACTTGTCTTTTGTTTGGTGTCTATATTCGTATTGAAAGGAGAGCATTGGAATAAAGGTAAAATTATATCTACGTGACTTATAAGTCACCAGTTCCAGATGTGAAATTAGTCAATAATACTTATATTAGGGTAGGTTATCAGCATCACATATTTTCGATGCTGCCCTTCCTCGACCCGTGCATAAATATGAATTTTTTTATACACCAAATTACCCTGCCCGTTTGTCTTTGTAGTGGGCCAGACCGATAAAATTCGTACCAACAATATCATATATTATGGAATAATATGCTGCGTAGTAAAAGAAATTTTATATTCAAAATAAGAATTTAAGAACTTTAGTTAAGAATAAAAAGTGTACAACAATATAGTTAAATAATCAAAATAAATTGAATTCAGCTCGGCGTTGAATTGACGATGGAGAGAGTCTTGTGTGGAGCCCTTCACCCATTCCCCATGCAACTTATCTCGATACACTTGTGAACTTATATTTGGACTTTTTCCCAAAGGGGTCTCTCCAACTCGTTTTCTAAAAGAAAATATTACTACTATTATAGTAGTATTAATTCGATGCTTTCACAAAACTAATAAGCATATAATAGGTGATTTTTTCAATCAATTGTAATCTGATATAAATAATGAGTGAGAGTAGGATTTTCGCTTAAAAGGTCATAAATAATATGGATAAATTTTAAGGACAAAAATCATTTTAGTATGCGGACAACTTTTTTTATATCTGATAAATGTAAAAGTGTATTATATATATATATATATATATATATATATATATATATATATAATACATGTTCGAGTCCAAACGCCGGTATACCGTCTTCTAAAAGGGATATATAGATCTTATAATGAATTTAATTCCCGGTTTTCTTTTTAGAATTATGTAATTAAGGGACTCTTCTTTTTAGAGATTTTTTATAATATTTTCAACCTTAGAGCATATATTAACTCATATTTCTTTTTGGATCGTTTCAATTGTAATTACAATTCATTCGATAACCCTTTTAGTCGATGAAATCGTAAAACTATACTATTCATCATAAAAAGGCATAATAGTTACTTTTTTTTATATGTATAACGGGATTGTTAGTTACTTATTGGATTTCTTCTGGACATTTCCAAATAAGCAATTTATAGGAATCATTAATTTTCCTTTCATGGAGTTCTTCCCTTATTCATATAATTCTATATTTCAAAAAAAAAAAAAATCAATTTTAGATAAAATAACTGGCCCTAGTGCTATATAACATACTGAGAGTCCTTAACTTATTTGAGACCGAAGAGTTTTATTTATATATATAATGCATGAGTATAAAAATAAATACTTTATTAGTTTTAAAGTATAAATTCCTGTTATTTGTGTCAAATTTTATTAAACATATTCATTATCACTATGTAATATACTGAGAGTCCTAACTTATTTGAGATCGAAGAGTTTTATTTATATATATAATGCATGAGTATAAAAATGAATACTTTATTAATTATAATTTACGTGGCATAACTTACCTCGTAATGGAGTTCATTTTTGTTTTTTTTTTTAAATTTATAATCTTAAATATATCATTAGATTTTTGTGGCTCTAAAAAATATATTATTATCGATAAACATTGAAACTAAAATTAGATTATTTTTAAATATATAAAAAAAAATTCGTTTTAAAAATGTACTTGCAAGAAATAATAGTGCCAGATGAAATAAAACGGAGGGAGTAAAAAATAATAGATTTAAATATATAAAACTACTCGGTATTAATAAGAAATAGAGTTAAATATAAAATTAGAGTCCTATTTAGAAGACGTATAAAATCTCGTTTCACTAAATATAAAACCTCCGCCACTCAACTCAGCAGCTGTTTCTCTGTAATCACGCTTCTCTTGACACCTTGAACTCAGCACTGACAGTTAGTTATCATCAGATCTGTAGTTTTAGTGTAGTACTTGAACCTCACCTAAGGAAAACAATGGTGTATACACACTCTGGTGTTCGTTTCCCTATTGTTCCATCGCTTCACAAATCCCGTGCTTTCACTTCCAATGCTGATCGGCGGAATCCTAATGTTTCCGTGTTCCTGAAAAATGTTTCACGTAATTCCCTGTCCCCTCCTCTCTCTATTTCTCTGTCTTTGTGTGTTTGTTTCTCTCTGTGTTTGTGTGTATGTGTGTGTTTTTTCTTTGGTTTGTTATAGTTGGGTATTCTCTATGGTTAACACTAAAGTATATTCTCTCAAAAAGTAAAAAATATTTTATGAATTTTCATGGTTGACATTATTGGAGGTAGTAACTTTTTGAAGTTTGGGTCAGTTATAATTGACTTTGGCTTGGGTTTAAAGGGACCTTCTATTTCTATGTAGGAGATCATTTTTGCTCCTAAATAATCAATGCTTAGATTTTCCTTTTCTTCTTCAATTGGATGTTCAGTTTCTTTTTTATTTTTCCTTATGTTATTTATTGATTGAATGGAAGGTGAGGTTTTTGTCTGAAGAAATGGGGTTTTTTTTGTTGTTGTATTAGTGAGTGATGTCAGTCTGTTGTACCTATTTATCTAGACATTGTTGTTGGTGAAAAAGTTTGGTTAATATTGATACCTTCTTTTGGTTTCGCTAATTGGGTGTTGCTGAAGTCTGTTAAGTATTTTCTCTAAACAAATTAATGAATTCATGAAAAAAATTTGATTTGACATTTTTAAAGGTAATACTGACTCTTTTGAAGTGTCGTTTTTGGGTTTAAAAGGACATTCTGTATGTTACTTTTCAGGAGGGATCTTTATTCCTCCAAAAGTAAGTTGTAAGAATGATCAGTGTTTATACTTCTTTTCCCCTCTTTTGTGTGATAAGATATTTTTGAATTTTGTTTTTTAGTTGATTTGTTGATTGAATAGTGAAAGTTGAGGTTTTGTCTGGAAAATGGGGCTTCTAAGCTACTAAGTTTTCTTGATTTACCATGAGAATATTGTCACTCTGAAGAATGAGATCATCTTAACATTAGTTTAAGCTAGATTGGACTGTTTGATTCCGAGAGACTAAACATGTAGTTAAAATAGTTTGGTAAATTTGTGCTTGGAGAAAAACCTTTTTTTTGCTTCTGCAGCATCACTTTTAATCACACAAATCTTTGCTCTCTTCAACCTTGATTAATTGACATTTAAGTAGCATAGTGGAGATATAACACTAATCTGATATATGTATGTAGGGAAGATCTTTGCTGAAAAGTCTTCTTACGAGCCCGAATCCCGATCTTCTACAGTTGCAGCATCAGGGAAAATCCTTGTTCCCGGCAGCCAGAGTGGTAGCTCCTCATCCTCATCTGAACAATTGGAGGTTGCTGATACAGTTCCAGAAAATTCCCCGGTATGTTACATTAATCTCCAACCGCATGAAAGGAGAGTTCTTTTTATTGGGTGGTGGTGGTGGTGGTGGTGGTGGGGGGGGGGGGCGGAGTGTGGAGGTGGCAGATATTCTTGCGGAAAACACTTCTAAATATATATCGTCCTGGGTCTGCTTAAGTGAAATTGTTATTGCATTTTGTTCCCATGAGAACATTGTCGTAAAAAAGTGTTACCAGTCTTCTCTATATTTTCTTGCGGAAAACACTTCTAAATATATATCGTCCTGGGTCTGCTTAAGTGAAATTGTTATTGCATTTTGTTCCCACGATAACATTGCCGTAAAAAAGTGTTACCAGTCTTCTCTATATTTGTGTATTTTAGATGCCAGATGCATGGCTTCTAGCTACAGTTGATGCATCGTTGCTAACTCATGTGAACAAATTTGTGTGCACTCTTAATTCAGAGGGAGGCATGAGTATGCTTTGGTGCCCTTAGGTTCTCCCAATAAATAATAGTAGAAAGTTATCTACCTCTATTACCTGCAAATTTGAGGTGTTAGGCATCATATAAGCAAAGAGTGCCTGTAGAGCCATGATTAATAATATCACTTTTGGGGAGTAAAAAATGATATATAGCAGCTCAGCCTATCACACTTAATTCACTTTGTACAATCAGTTTGGGATTTTGGTAGAGAGATCCTTTCCTAATATTGGAATGACTAAGGCTTCTTGAACAGTCTTGTTTAGATAATCGCAACAGACACGTTCTTATCTCAGTTTATGGAAAAATATTTTTTGTGTCCAAAATCTATATTTCAATAGGTGACCTATTTTGTCTCACGCAAGTAGCAATTGATGGAGCTAACTTTGAACAAGATAAAGAGACAAAAGGAGAGACTGTTTCCTTCATCAAATCCAACTGAAGGTAAAAAGTCAGTATCACAACAGTATGTGAGGAATGTGGTTACTTTGACAATATTATGTTGAGAGTGTTTCTAAAGAGGGTATTTCTTTTGAGTGTGATAATCTTGAAGACTTATGATAAAAGAGTAGTAAGTGTATGCTATTCTCTATGATATTGGTATTATTTTTTCTCTTTAGTCATGGTTTTTTCCTTATCTGGGAATCGGAAGTTTCAATGTCTACCATTATTTCCCTTTATTTTACTGTGGGTATCTTTTGTCTCAACAAATGGCATCAAAGCACTCGGTTCTGTTAACCCTATCGGTATATTGCATGTCCCTACAAGTGGAACTAGGACTAGGGAATAGTTTGGTTCCGTGTAAGCATGGGCAGCATTCACAGGAATAATAGAAATTATCCTCATAATACTATTCATACATACGAGTTTTATATGTAGAGGCACTGTTCATATTCCATACATGAGCTGATGAGCACTATCCGCATTAAATGTCCTAAAATTGATAGAAGGTAATTAGACCCGTCATGCTTGTACGACCAGTATAGATGTCTTTTGGATAGGGAGCACTATTCGATGAATACTAGTGCAGGGCGTGCATAGCTGCACTGCATCATCAGAGGAGGACGTGAAACTAGTTTTGTCACAGGAATTGCCATTTGGTAACAGGAGAAATGCATTTTACTATAAAGTGGGGACTAAGGCATCGTGTAGCAGATACCAGAGGATATTGAATATAGAGCACCATTCATGGGAAGCTCAAGTAAAATGGAGAGGCACGGTTTTGAAGTGCCAAGACACAACTTATGAGGAGGTCTGTTTGTGGAGGAGCGACTTCCAGAAGACAATAGGGAATGCCACCGGAGCTTGCCTATTGATTGGATGCTTGATTGATAAAATTTCCAGCTTGTGTACAGTGTACCACTAGAATTGATCTTTGACTCATTTGATATCTTTAATTTCGTACTCCACTATGATGGAAGAAGACACTTAGGTCTCGGTGGCTAGACGTGTGAGTTTTTGAATCTTGGTGGCATCTTCTGCGCATATGTTAAAAGCTTCACGCGTAAGATGATGAAAACCCTAGAACATTGTCAGCAGTTAGACTTTTCTAGCTTCTACAGTAATCTTGCTCCAACCACCGATTAGATCTGTAGATCCTTAGAGCATGTCTCTTTACTATATAATTTTAATCTTGTTAAATTGAATGTACAAATCTTTTTGGAATAATAGAACTACTGACAATGCATATTGTCACTTTGCTTCATAATTGTTCTATTACATTTTCTATTTTAGGCATCAGCTGATGTAGATAGTTCAGAAATGGAACATGCTTCCCAGATTAAAGCTGAGAACCGTGACGTCCCGCCAGCAAGTGGTCTTAAAGGAAATGTTGAAGAGCTGGATTTTGCTTCATCACTACAACTAGAAGGTCGTAAACCGAAGGGGTCCAAAACATTAGATACATCTGAAGAGACGATCATCGATGAATCTGATAGAGTTAGAAAGAGGGGCATTCCTCCACCTGGACTTGGTCAGAAGATTTACGAAATAGACCCCCTTTTGACAAACCATCGTCAACACCTTGATTACAGGTAAAAATGTTTTCATTCGTTGAGTAATTTGCCTATTGTAGAGGCAGCATTTGTTGATTGGGAGATTGAGAGATGATATTATATCGTCTATAGGCTGTTATACTTTTTCCTGTGATGATCTGGTTGATGATATTTAGGTTTTATTATAGACTTCAATATGCTGCTGCTTACCAGTCCTGTTGTGTGTGTGTGTATGAAATCTTTCTGAACATTTTTCAGCAACTTAGTTGCAAATTATCTGCCATGACATAGGATCTGCGGATTCATCTTTGAGGGTAATATGGCCCTGTTATGCATCTTGTCAAAACTTTAATTTCTTCCATTGCCTAGATTGACATCTATACAAGTGAACAAATCAGCCCAATGATTCCTTGTGTTTTTCCATAGGCAGACCCCCCATAAGATGAGCTCTCACTGGTTGAAACACCACGGAGTTGACCAACCATACTTTCCGCTAATCACTACTCCCACATTCCTTCTTGTTGATACTTGAGAAGTTTACCTCCATAGCCATTTGTATACCATTTTGTATTAGAGCTTCAGTCATACTTCTTCAGGTTTCTTACTCCTAGATCACCGGCCTCCTTTCACTTCTGCACTTAGCCCGCCTAAGTAGCTGATACTTTTTGGTTTCTGCATTTCTTGCCCATAGGAATGCCTTCTGAGCTTGTCACACATTTAGGACACAGGAAGGTAGTGGTGTTGTTGGAAGAAGACTGTCTAGGTCTCAATTAATAAATGCTAGTCTTCCACGCATTGAAAGATGGTGCCTCTTCCAGTTTGACAGCCTCCTCTCCGCCTTCTCTAACTCCATTCCCCTGCTGTGTCTTTATATTTGGCCCTGAGATAGCTCCTTGGTAAATGGTGGGTAGTTCACCGATTCTGCATTTGATCAGGTCAGCCAGTGAGTGTATGCTGTGAACTTTATTGACTGGGAAGAGGAAATTTTACTTCATTGTTGATCCTTAGGCCAGGAACTGCCTCAAAGGCATCACAAATGACTTAGGTGCATCAGTTGCCTCTCCACAGCATCACAGAGCATTATGGTATTATCAGCATAAATATGGGGGGTAATATAGACAATTTGAAGCTTTACTGGCTCCACATTGAATCCCTTAATCCATCCCCTGTCTACAACCACTTGCAGCATATTTCTAAGTCCCTTAATCCTTTGGCCATGGACAAAACGGGAGATAGGTGACCACCACTTTCGTGAACAAAGAGGGAGATGATCACCTTGTCCCAAGTCTCCTTGGGAGGGGAAGAAGCCTTCTGGGGAACAATTGACTAGTTAAGATGCACAATTCGGTCCATCTGACCCTTTTTTATGCTTGGTTTAGGCATTACCAGCCACATTTTTTGTTTCTACCCAATTAAGATACTTTATAATATTTAATCATTGTTTGAAACAGAAGTTTTTTTCTTTCAATCTGAATGCTCTTAGTATTTTCAATTGCCGTGGTCCTATGTTAGGTTTTGCTTGTTCTTCTGCCTAGGTTTGAGTATTTGCTTTGTACATTCTTCGTTTTTGTCTCCCAAGTCTAATTCTTGAAGGACGAAATAGGCCCATAGCACGGCAACATGCTAGTTTAATTTCTAGTAGCAGTCTACCATGCTCTGTATTGGTTGGATTGTTCGTCAGCAATTCTGTTTTATTCTTCAACTTTCCAATTTTACTAACTCTTAGAGCCGATTGCTCACATGCACTTCCAGAATTTTTGTTCCTTATCTATGAATTGTTCTCTTTGTTGGATGTTCTTGCTCTCGAGACACTATTTGCCTTTGGTTATGCAATTATGGTTATGCTTTTGGTGTATCTATATGCCTCAGCATTTATCTGCTTTGTTCTGCTCCAAGTGGCAGTGCTATCTTTCTCTGCAGTTCCTGCGCCTGGACATGGCCTGCTAAAATCTAAAGAATTCTTTTCTCCACTTTTAGGTTTTCAGAGTACAAGAAAAAGAGGGAGGCAATTGACAAGTATGAGGGTGGTTTGGAAGCTTTTTCTCGTGGTTACGAAAAAATGGGTTTCACTCGTAGGTACTAACTGCTTTCTATCTTATTTAATTTTCTTTCTGAAGGTATTCGAGACCGGCCTTGTGCAAAACCTTGTCAATTTCATGCCATAATGTTATTCGTTGACGCCAACTTGGTACTTCTTTGACTCACACTCATACCTAGTGGTGGCAAAATGGCTTTAAAAAATAGTTAACCACCCATATTATCCACTAAAAAATGGGTTAGATAATGAACTTTTTAAAAACATGTCAAATATGGATAAGAACCGTATTATCCATTTACAGAATGGATAACTAATGGGTTTAATTTTTACACTTGTAAAGCCTTTGTGAGATTATACTGGGTGGTTGTTGTTGTTGTTGTATTTGTAAAACCTCAAATTGGGGGTTACTCAAGTTTGCAAGTCTAGAAATTCTCCCAAAAGTGAACATATTCAAGAAGACATGTACCCATATAATCCGCCGATTAACCCATTTTTTATTCGTATTAAATATGGGTCGGGTCGAATAATTTATCCGTTTTTCATGATCCATTTCGATCCGTCCCATATCCGACCCGCCCCACATGTTTGCCACCCCTAGTCATACCTATAGAGGGGGGGGAAAAGGTAATTATTGGTTGTAATATCTGCAGATTAAAGAAAGTGAAACAGATTACATTTTGATTTTGGAGACATGTATATAGCAGCGGTTAATTCTTGACATGCTCAGCCCTTTACTAAAAATAGCTATCATCTAGTTTCTAGCAATCTAGGCATGGTATATATTGGAATTTAAAGTATTTGTCTCAGACAGTAGGAGTGATTCCCGGAAAGTGACCTTCTGAAGCTAATGTTTACGAAAAAGAACCATCTGGAGCTAGTGTTAAACCTAATTGTTGGAAGAGAATCTATGTGCTTCATCGATATTGTTTTC
This sequence comes from Nicotiana benthamiana, assembly GCA_034376525.1. NCBI lineage: Eukaryota > Viridiplantae > Streptophyta > Magnoliopsida > Solanales > Solanaceae > Nicotiana > Nicotiana benthamiana. The sequence continues at coordinate 130,642,575 of CM067337.1, forward strand.
CGCTTTATTGTAGATGTTTTTACTTTCTATTTTTCTTTTCCTCGGAGTATATGTACGTTACATCAGATCTGTAAGCCTGACCTTACTTTAGATGCTCCTTCTTTCCCTTTTGTAAGTTTGCTCTACTGAGAGGGGCTGAAGTAACAGTCACTGATTGCCTGTGAACTTTGTTGCCAGTGCTACAGGTATAACTTATCGGGAGTGGGCTCCTGGTGCCAAGGTCAGTGTTTCCTTTTTTTTTAGATTCTCTATGATAAAAAGGACCACAAAATTGATAATCACTTCTTTTTTAAAGTAAAAGGTGAGAGAAACTAAGAGAAAGTAGAAAGGAGAAGATTTATGTTTTGATTCTCAAGAAAGATGTTTAAGGACTTCTGACCTAAAGATGTTTCTTATCTGATAGTTTATGTTGAGTTGTCCCACATCGGAGGGTTTTGAGGTCCTTGGTCTCCTTATATGGCTTGGGCAATCCTCACCTCATAAGCTAGCTTTTGGGATTGAGTTAGGCCCAAGGTCCATTCTTTTCATGGTATCAGAGCTATCGTGAGAGATTTATCGCTGTGCATAAATTCCAGCGATTCCGGGAAGTAAAATCAGTCATCGGAACCCTTTTTTTTCAAGTAAAATCAGTCTCGGTCAGTGCTGTGCAAAATCCAGCAATACCAAAAGACTCGCCTCTGTCCGGCGACAAAACCCCAAAAATTTCTCCGGCCAAATCAGCCCCACGAGCCACCAGAACCTTCGGCGCGTGAGCCCACGCGCCGGCACGTGACACCCTTTCCGGCCAGATTTTCCCGTGACTCCTTCAGGACAGTTTGGTCGGATACTAATTCCGACCCTCCCATCCTATTTTCGTTCGATTCCGACAACTTTGAGTTTTTTCCGGCGACTACAGTGACTTTTCCGGCCAGCATTTCAAAAACTTCCTTCAGAACAGTCTGATCGCCATCGAATTCCGAGCCTATCCATATTTTTATTTTTCAATTCCAACAACTTTGAATTTTTTCCGGTCGCTACAGTGCTTTTTCCGGCAGCTACAGTGTTCCAGTTTTTTCCGGCAGCTCCAATTTTCAGTTTCCAGTTTTCTGTTTCAGTTTTAGCGAGTTTTCAGTTGATAATACAACGATGTCTTTGGGATTCGATACTTTCGGGTCTAGAAACCCGAGTTTTGGCAGTTCCGGTGTTATGATTACCTCCGAACCTTTAATGGGAGGTTCAAACTACCTAGCTTGGGCTTTGTCTGTCGAGTTGTGGTGTAAAGGTCAAGGTGTTCAAGATCATCTAATCAAGGAGTCTAGTGAAGGAGATGAAAAAGCCTAGGCACACTGGGAGAAGATCGATGCTCAATTATGCAGTATTTTGTGGCTATCTATTGATTCCAAGTTAATGCCCTTGTTTCGTCCATTCCAAACATGTTATTTTGTTTGGGAAAAGGCTCGTACTTTATACACTAATGACATATCTCGTTTCTATGATGTGATATCGCGGATGACAAATTTAAAGAAACAGGAATTAGATATTTCTACTTACTTGGGTCAAGTGCAGGCAGTTATGGAGGAATTTGAGACGTTGATGCCAGTTTCTGCTAGCGTTGCAAAGCAGCAAGAGCAACGACAAAAGCTGTTTCTAGTTCTTACTCTTGCTGGGCTTCCTAATGATCTTGACTCGGTACGCGATCAGATTTTGGCTAGTCCGACTGTCCCCATAGTTGATGAATTATTCTCTCGCTTATTTCGCCTTGCTGCAGCACCAAGTCACCCAATGAGCTCATCATAGACACATGATTCATCTATCCTCGTATCCCAATCAGTGGACAATCGGGCATCTCATACTATGGAGTATAGACGAGGAGGAGGTCGTTTTGGAAGATCTAGACCCAAGTGTTCTTATTGTTATAAACTTGGTCACACTCGTGACATGTGCCATTCTTATCATGGTATCAGAGCCAGGCCCATCCTAATTATTGTTACCGATGTTGGGCCCCCATTTATGTTGTCCACGCTCCAGAGATCGGGGCGTGAGGGGGGTGTTGAGTTGTCCCACATCGGAGGGATTTGAGGTCCTTGGTCTCCTTATATGGCTTGGGCAATCCTCACCTCGTAAGCTAGCTTTTGGGGTTGAGTTAGGCCCAAGGTCCATTCTTTTCAATTTAGAATATTGTAATTGCTCCACAGATTCTGTCATTTGCACAGATTATGGCCTTCACCCTAGATGGACATCTGACCTAAAAACAATGATAAGAAAAATTGGAGACAAGTGTGGAGGATGGATCGAAACCAAAGAAGAAACTTCCTTGAGAAATCATTTGAAGTAGGCTCGTATCAAAGTCAAGGGGCCTTTCAATCAGATCCCTAAAAAGAAGATGATTCAAAAGTAGGGTGTAGGGGTAACAACTTTTCAGCTGGGTCTATAAGGCAAGAGTTGGTAGGGTTGGTGCACAAGGCCCAAGGGGCACGTGGGTGCGATTCAATTTCAAAATTAGTGGGGGTCCATAATAAGGGGCCAACTTTAAACAAAGAGGGGGTTTCGTTTGGGCCTTCTGAGTGCCAATTTTCTAAGTCCAAATCGGGTCTTTTAAGAAGCCTAGAATTAGGCTTTAAGATCCAACTTACCAACACTTTCGATATTCTCGAAAGAGCCACCTGTGGTGACCCGATGGTGGATGAGTTCAATTCGAACCATCTGCTTACGTTTCCTGAGACCTCTTCTCTTCCTCTTCTAATTTCGGATGGCGTACAAATAGCACGAGAAATCCTTAACTTCGAGGAAACTCAATTGCATGATACACAAGAAGAAGATGGTGTAATATTCAAGCCAGGGGATATTATTTCGTTCTCTCACTGCATCACAAATAACATGTAGTCAGTTGATGTTGAAGATCTGAAAAGCTTGTCAGTGGATGAACTTGAACCTCTTTGGGTTCGCAAAAATATATTGAAGATGAGCAAGTCCTATGGGGTGAATTTTCAGGGGTGCGAGGAAGAAGCTCTATCATATTTTATGAAAATTGATGGGAGAAGGCAAATGAAAAGGCTGGAGGATGCACTAAAATCAGCCTCTGCTCCAAAAAGGAATAAAGGGATTATGGAAGTTCAAAACCTAGTCTTCAATATGAACTTCCCAAAGTCAAGCTCAAGGAACAAGGGGAAATCCATCAACAATATTTATCAATGAAGGTAAAAATTATTTTTTGGAATGTTAGGGGATTGAACCGAAGGGTCAAAAGGTCTGTAGTTAAAATGCTAACAGAGAGATGGAAGGCAGACATATATTGCTTCCAAGAGACCAATTTGGAGGGGGATATTCAGTGGTTTGTGAAACAAATTTGGGACAACAAGTGGATCAAATTTTGATGTCTAGAAGCTAGTGGAAGTAGGGGTGGCATCCTAGTTATGTGGGATAGCAGGGTTTGGATAGGGGAAGTAATCAGTATATGGAGCTACACTATTATAAGAAGCTACACTATTACCTGTAGTTTTGAGTCTCTGATGCAAAACTTTAAATGGCATCTGATAGGAGTCTATGGGCTACATTGTAGATTGTAGAGAGGGAATGTTTGGTGGGAAGCTGCTGCTTCAAGGGACTCTGCGAAGGGCCTTGGGTTGTTTGCGGAGATTTCAACATCACAAGATTCATGGATGAAAGGAGAAATGGCAACTCCATCACTAGAGCTATGTCTGACTTGAATAGCTTTATTGATGACATGGAACTCATTGACCCTCTTTTATTAGGAGAGATTTACACTTGGACCATGGGAAACAACACTCATATTGCCTCCAAAATCGATAGAATTTTGTTCTCTTTAGTGTGGGATGAAAATTTCAGAAACATCAGGCAGTCAGTTCTAACTAAAGTATTATCAGATTACTCCCCCATTGCCCTCGACTTTAGGGATTGGGAGAATGTCAAATCATACTTCAAATTTGAAAATTGGTGGTTGGGTGTTGAAGGTTTCAGAGAAAAGGTGGCAGATTGGTGGTCTTCTTTTGTCATTTAGGGCAGATTAGATTACATCCTGGCTAAAAAACTAAAGCTGCTAAAAGGCAAGCTTAGAGAATGGGGCTCATCTCTAGGAGGAAATCTAGAAGCAAGGAAAACAGAATGTTTGAACAGAATTTTTGAGCTTGATGCTACCCAAGAAAGCAGAGATCTCAGTGATGATGAACTGGCTCTAAAGGCAAGCTTGGCCATGGAACTGGAAGAAATTGCAAAAAACGAGGAGATCTATTGGAGACAAAAATCCAGAGTCCAATGGTTGAATTCTTCCATAAGGTGGCCAATGCAAATAGGAGGTTCAACACTATTGACAAACTTAACATCAATGGTACACATGTGGAGGATTTGAATACAATCAAGGCTGAGATTCTATCATTTTACCAGCAGCTTTACAAAGAACCAGAGGAATGGAGGCCAGAGTTTAACTATCCTCATGGCTCCAAGATCAACGAAACTGAGGTGCAGTGGCTTCAAAGAGAGTTTGATGAGCAGGAAATATTGGAGGGCCTCAGAGCATGTGCAACAGATAAGGCTCCTGACCCTGATGGGTACACTATTGGATTCTTTCTCCATTGTTGGGATGTGATTAAGGTGGACCTTTTGAACCCTTCCATAATTTTCACATAAATGGGTATTTTGAAAAAAACTTTAACGCCACATACTTAGCTTTATTTCCTAAGAAGATAGGGGCAGGTGGGTTGAAGGATTATAGACCCATAAGTCTAATAGGGATTGTGTACAAAATCATATCCAAGGTTTTAACAAAGAGATTGAAGAAGGTGATTCATAAACTGGTGGATGAGCAACAAATGGCCTTTATTAAAGGCAGACAGATCATGGATGCATCTCTAATAGCCAATGAATGTGTGGCTTCCAGAATCAAGGGGAAGAGCCCAGGCATCTTGTGCAAATTAGACATTGAAAAGGCCTTCGATCACATTAACTGGAGTTTCCTTTTAAAGCTCTTCAGAGATTTGGGTTTTGGCTACAAATGGATTAGGTGGATTCAGTTATGTATCTCAAATGTCAGATTTTCCATCCTTATCAATGGTTCCCCATAAGGCTTTTTTCCATCTCAGAGAGACCTAAGGCAGGGAAATCCTCTCTCCCCTTTCCTTTTTATTATTGCTATGGAAGGGTTGAATTGCATGATAAAGAACGCGGACATGGAGGGGTGGATTAGGGGCTTCAGGGTTCTCAACAATGCAAGTAGTGTCATGGAAATCACTCATCTTCTTTATGATGATGACTCACTTTTTTTTGTGATGCCAAGGAAGAGCAGGTTACTCGCCTGAGATTAAGTTTGACTGTTTACGAGGCCATCTCAAGTTTACATGTGAACTGGAGTAAATCTTTGATTTTCAATGAGGTCACAGATCTTCAAAGACTAGCTGGCTCCCTAGGATGTGAAGCGGGATCCCTTCCTACCACCTATTTGGGGCTACCACTAGGTGCAAAGAGCAAGTCCAAGCAGATATGGAATGGGGTTCTAGAAAGGTGTGAAAAGAAGTTATCCACGTGGAAGAACACTTACCTGTCCTTGGGAGGGAGGGTCACACTAGTCAACAGTGTACTAGACTCCCTCCCCACCTACATGATGTCATTTTCCACTACCTGTTAGTGTTGAGAAAAAGATTGATGCTTTGAGGAGGAACTTTATTTGGCATGGGAATAAAGAGAAGAGAGGCTACCATTTAGTTAAATGGAAAACTCTCACGACTAGCAAAAAGGAAGGTGGATTGGGAATTGGAAATTTGAGGCAGCATAACAAGAGCCTACTTATGAAAAGGTTATGGAGATTCCCGTTGGAGGAACACGCCCTAAGGAGGAAAGTGATATGTGGAAAATATAGGACTGAAGGCCAGTGGAGCACAACTACAGTGACTAGCCCTTATGGTGTGAGTGCGTGGAGATCTATTACATCTCTCTAGCAAAACCTAATGAGCAATTCTAGCATAGAGGTGGGTAATGGTGCAAAACTCTCTTCTGGAAGGATGAGTGGATATGGAATACTCCACTAAAAGACAGTTTCCCTGATCTATACTCTTTTGATCAATACTCTTTAGCGCAGCAAACAGATGCTTCTATTGCTGATACCTGGAGTCAGCAAGGCTGGAATTTAAGCTTCAGAAGAAGACTACTGAATGATTGGGAGGTGATCAGAGTAATTGAGCTTCTGAAACTTCTGGAGAACTTCAAAGGACCAACTAACTGTTATGGAAAAACAATAGCAAAGGAGTTTTCACTGTGAAATCTACATATGAGGTTTTAAACAGAAGTTCGCAGCAACAAGAGGCTTGGATATGGAAGCACATCTGGAGGTTGAAGGTCCCTTTTAAAGTTAGTGTTTTGCTGGCTAATGGTCAAACAGGCTGTTCTGACACATGAGAGCTTAATGAAGAGAGGAATGCCTCTGTGCTCCAAATGTTTTCTGTGTGGAAGGACCATCGAAACAAACAAACATTAATTTCTCCATTGTCAGGTGACCAATAGTTTGTGGCAACTTTTCATAAGTATGAAAAGCTTAAACTGGGTGATGCCTAGAGAGACTATGGACTTGCTGTCTAGCTGGGTCTATTTAGCTGCAGGAACCAGCCAGAAGAAGTGGTGGAGTCTCATTCCAGCATGCATTTGGTGGACTATCTGGCTGGAAAGGAACTCTAGATGTTTTGAAGACTCGGCAAATCCTGAACAGACGATTAAAATGAACTGTATATTATTGTTTTACTTTTGGTGTAAAGAAGCTTTAGTACAAGATGTAGATTCCCTAGTTGATCTCATCGGGTCCTTGTAAATGACACACTTGTATTTCTCTGCTTGTTTTTGTTCATCCTTCTCTTTTTTTTGGAAGTCTTGTAACTAAGGACCTTTTCTCTCATCACTATCTTGGCGCTGAGAATTATATATCAATGAAATTTGTTACCATTTCAAAAAAAAAGATTCCTTTGGCTTAACTTATTAAAGTTGGGCCTTGTTACTTGATAGCATTATTCGCTAGCTCTGCAAGCTTGATCTAGGCCTCGACTTGGTGAACCATTTTTTTCCCCATCGACCTGGTGAGCCATTGACCTAGTCTGTAAGACTTATTCTGGTCCAAGATGGTCACTTTGAGGATGGAGTGAGAATGGACATATACTAAGTCATCTTTTCAGAATAAAGGTCAAGAACTGAGAAACTATTTTAGAATACTCCAGGTTGCAAACTTCTGTATCCCAAAAATAATTAATGAATCATCTCTCTTCTGCCACTGCCCACTAGCAAGTAAAAGATCTATTTTGGCATGTAAGAATTAGCTCCCAGGATTCCTAGGACTACACTGACTCAAGATCTGCCAGCTAAGTACCAATTTGTCTTGAGGAACACAACCATGATATTTTGACCTGGCTTGTTTTATGCCAGTATGGTACACTGGATGTATGGCAGAACATTTTTCTGCCAAAGGTGCAAATTCGATGTTTTGTGTAAACTGATTACTAAAGAAATAAGGTTCAACTGCAGTATACGGTGAAATGAGAGATCATTAATGTTGAATAAAGTGTAAAGTCATTGGTGATCTCCTTATATGCGCATCAGTTTTTATACCAATTTCTGCATTTTGTTTAAGATATGATAATATCGTTTTGTGAAAGTCTAAATTGCATGTATATCCTATCATTTCCCTTGCAGTGGGCTGCCCTCATTGGAGATTTCAACAATTGGAACCCAAATGCGGACGTCATGACTCGGGTATATCCCTTACAGTACATATCCAAGTGGTTCTGTTGCCATTTTTGTTTGAGCGCCTTGTGTTCTTTACATTTGATTGTCTTTGCTCCTCATTTCACAGTTTCTAGCAATTTCTCGTATTCTTATTTCTGTTTACCTTTTCTATTACCCCTTTGTTGAGCGAGTTATATTGGCACGTGATCCCCTTTTCAAATTTGCATGTTACAAGGGAGTCTTTGCAAGAAAATATGGATTTCTTAAGATTTCAAAGTAACCGTGTCTTGACTTCTTTCTGGTAAGGATCATATTTCGTTAGTTCATTGATAGTAGGTCTTAAAATGACGACAATCTTTAAATTGGTATTTGGTGAGAATAGTGCTTTCTATGTCTAACTGGTCTGATTACTTATCAAAAGAAAAAAAGAAAAGAAAAAGAAGTCTAATTATTCCGTTAGATGTTCCATTGATCTGATAAAATGAATTCAAGATCTGGTGTTGTTCTTTAGATCTTTCCGAGTCTTTCAGAATTCTGCTTTACTTCTACGAGCATGCAACAAAATTCCTTCTTTTTCAGTTCGTTGCACAAAAGGGATCAACTGGATAATAGACAAATGTACAGGTCAAAGAGGAGCTATATTTATTGCTCTCTGCCGAAGACACCCTATCTCCTATACAAGTTGCATCTTTTGAGTACTCCTGAAGTACTCCAAGAGAACATGTTTGGAACAAAAGAAAGCCCCACTTGTACTTGTCAAAAAAAGGAAAAAGTTCCACTTGCTCAAGAGAACTTCTATTCTCTTCTTTCCGAATTGACAGAACTATCACTTGAGGAATTTCTGTCCAAGCATTGTCTTTATTCCATCTTTCATTTATTTTCCAGTTTCCCAAAAGATTCTTCAGGCATTATCGAACTACTTCCTGAATTTTTACCGATCATATTCCGCAGATAGTTACACAATCTTTGCACTGCTATAGTAGATGAGTCACATCTTCACTAGCTTCCATTGTCTCTCTCTTCTCTTCTCTCCTTTTTGCCCCTTGGGGGGGGGGGGGGCAGGTGGGTGTTATAGAGAGTTTCACTGCGAAGGTCATCTTCTGTAATTAATGTGTTAACAATGACGGACGGATATGTAGAAGGATCATCTATTTTGCATTCACTTTTATATAATATCTAATAGTACGAATAGTGAAGAAGTATAGAGACAATGACACAAGAGTAATCTGCATAGTACTGCTGTTTTGATCCAGGATGAAGGTGGTTAACATGTTGATTGAAGCTCTTAGTATTCTCTTACCATCTTATAAAGACATGTTATGCTTTGCATGTTACAATGTTAAGCTCTATGGAGTGATGGAATGTTGCATAAAACTAATTCATGATCTATAAGCAGAACGAATTTGGTGTCTGGGAGATTTTTTTTCCAAATAACGCGGACGACTCTCCTGCAATTCCTCATGGGTCCAGAGTGAAGGTATGTTCATTTTCTACAGTGCTCTGATTGACTTTTGGGTATTTTATCCATTGGCTGTGGATATTACTGTTTTCTACCTTTCAGTTAAAATACTTGTGTCAAAGAATGTTCAAGATTCTTTTTAGTTATATAGGTCTATTCACTTCTTAGTCTGATAAGTGCTGGCTGCAAATTCTTTCAAGGAGTTAGGTTTTAACAAAGTTTATAGTGTCTCTGTCTCCCCTCTTGCTCTCTCTTTCAGCACAGACACCCCAACCCAACCCTTCCAAAAAGAAACAATATAAACATTCATCTATGAATGATCTTTCAAAAGTTTTTTCCCTGATTAAATTTCTTAATATTCAATTCAAGATTTGTAATAATGAATATCAATATTTGATTTTCTTGGTTTGATCTAATGTTCTGTGGGATTATACTGGGTTGTTATTGTTGGTTTGATCTAATGTTCTAGGTCAGAGCATTTAATTGTAATTCATCATCTCCATAATGTATATAACATATGTTTTCACTGTGCTTGTTTCATAATATAATCATAGTTTATCGTCTATGTCTGATCCTTGTGGTTCTATGCCACTATTTACTAATGTTACTCTAATATACTGAAAATGTAGATACGTATGGACACTCCATCAGGTGTTAAGGATTCCATTCCTGCTTGGATCAAGTTCTCTGTACAGCCTCCTGGTGAAATTCCATACAATGGAATATACTATGATCCATCCGAAGAGGTTACACTCTTTTCTCTTTTGTTGCTAATTGCCCAGTATATGGACTTGTATTTGGTTTATCATACAAAGGAATGTGGTAAAGACATGATTAAATAAGTTAAGGTGTCTATCTCGAACAACGTTTTAGCTTTTAGATGAGATTTTCACACACTCCCACATGGTAAAAGAGTAGGTAGAGATCCTGGGTTCGAGTCTCACCGGCACTCATTATCAGGAAAAATCGTGCTTGGCACATGAAAAAGAGTTAAGACCTGCACATGAAGGGGCATGTTGAAGACATAATTAAATAAATTAAAGATGATCTTTATAATAGCTTATGCTTTTAAATGAGATGGTCACACTCAATGGAGTGGAAAATCTTTATTAGTTTGAACTCATATGTGAAAACCCATACTGGAAAATCACTAGTGGCTGCAATTTAGTTTGCCATTATTCTTTTGTTTGGATAGTAATTGAAATGCCCAAATGGGTTTTACTGGAAATAAATAAAGATTGCTACTAAAAATAATAATTGTAGAAATACGAGACGATCGAATTACTTACGGAGTATCTTTTAATTATAAGTAATATTATATTTTATAAAATTCTTGCATTACGCCAGTGCAACAACCGTAGTTACAATTGTGCAAATCCTCTATTGTGTCCAGCATTGCATCTAATCATGCGCGACGACCAGTTTGCACCAAAATGCTACAGTAGATAAGGTTTTACAATCGAGTTGTATTAGAAAAATATAAATTATGTTAATATGGAACTTCATTGAGCATCAATCATCTGAGTTTAAGAGAAGAAGGCTCTACCATGGATAACAGGTGCACAGGGGGGAAAAAATAAGCTCCAGAAGTCTTCACGGCTTTTTGCTAGTTTTTCCAAGCTGCCAGACTAAATCATTGAGATACACTAGGATTTGCAACCTGTTAATAGCAAATTTTGTCCAGCGCTTTCTTATTTCTTTACAACCAAATGCACCTTAATAAGCATTTTATGCTGTATCGATATGCTTTCCCCTTCCACCCCCAAAGTAGTGAGCCTAAATGAAAGGGAATCCTAGTCAAAACATGACACGAGCCACACAACATACTCATGCCTCAAGCCCATAAATGAGGGTCCAACACTCGTTCAAGGGTTCACACTGAACAACTATGTGCTTAACCGTTTCTTCAGCTTCCTTACGAAACACATTTCAAGCTATAGCTTCAAGGTGCAATATTTGGACCTAGAGAAATACTAGACCAGCTTTGCTGTGAGCACTCAGAAACCTTTCATATAAAGAGATTCTTTCCGAGAAATCATTGAGCAATTAGAGTGATCTCTTTCTTAAGATTAGCTTGATCTCATATTTATTTAGCAATAAACTAAGTGATAAGTTGGCGGAATAGTCACTTAGTGCTGGTGGGAGATATACCCGGTGGAATAGTCATCATAAAAAAAGAAAAAAATATGTTTATAAGCTAGGATTTGTGTGGCATAGAGTTTCAATGAAAAAGCTACAAAATATGTTGATATGTTAACATATGGATTTGAGCTAGCCCCTGGCAAGCATACATTAATAGTCTTCTACAAACTCTTCTTCAGTTGGTTTGTTGATTAGCTTATTTAGTAGTGTCTTGAGCAGCCTGTGAGCTAGAATTTTTCCTTTTCTTTCCTACGTAGGTGCTTGTATTCCCTTGCTAATTTCTGCATCCTCACAAACTTTATTTTATTTCTGTTATTTGTTTTCATGTTATGATTCGTTTTCAATTCCTTGTAGGAGAAGTATGTATTCCAACATCCACGGCCAAAGAAACCAAAGTCACTGAGAATATATGAATCTCATATCGGAATGAGTAGTCCGGTGTGCATCCCTCCTCTTTCATGTAATTTTATAATTTATGAATCTGATTTTTGATTTCATTTCATGTTGGACCTGTCATGACTACCTTATATGTGAACATTTAGTCATCAGATCAGCTATTTCTCTAAAGTGGCTGATGAAATTCGAACTGAAGTGATTGCTGGTTAATTAAGTTTTTGTGTGTGGTGTTCTGGATGTTAACTTTATGAACCAGAGGTTAATTCTTTTCTTGCTGTTCTAGAAATGGCATCTGAAGGCCCCTTTTCTCATGTTGATGTTATTCTTTACCAAGTAATCATCTTCCACAATAATAAAAGCACATGGTGATAGGCAGACTGAAAATTTGTGCGAACACTTGTGTATTTTTGACTCCTTTATTTTACTATTGCTATTCTCTGTTTATATGACCCAGTTTTCAAGAACTATAGAAGGAAAAAAGTACCAGATACCTTTTTACTGTGCCAAGATTTTTTGAGTGTTTCCAGCTGTTTATATGGACTTCTTCATTTTTGTGATACTTTTGTATATGGATGTTATGATAGCAAGACTGATTCCTCATGCATAGATATCATAGCCGTAAGATGTGATGCATCAGAGATGTGAATATTTGGCCCCTTTGTCTTTATCAAAAAAGAAATAACATAAAATAAAATAGTTTACCCCTTTTTCTATTCCATTTTCTCCCAAGCTATTATTTACTATTTCTTATCTCAGGCCTCACTTGTTTTTTCTAAAGATTAAGACGTCTGAATCTGAATACATATTTGAATATCAAAATGTGTATTAAGATTAAGACTAAATATGCATCTGAATATTAAGATATGTATTAAAATCTGAATACTAAATGATTAAGACTATTTGTTTTTTAGCATCTGAATATATAAAATTTATCTTTATTTAAAAATTAATAAACATAAAATTCAAATAAATTACTGATTAATCTAATATTCTATCAATAATATATATATTTGGTAGTTGGTGGTGGTGATGGCTAACTGAGGTGCTTGTGAATGCCGACTAAAGACATGATTGGTGGTGGTTTTGGGGATGCTGGTGGTTCTGGGTAGTAGCTAATGGTGATTGGTAGCAATAGCCGATTATGGCTGAGGATAGTGGTGGTGCATGATGAACGTTAATAATGGTGGATGGTGTCGATGGTTGTGGTTGTGATTAAGGAAGGTGATGGCAGGTGGTGATAGTTTATAATGGTGACCGGTGCCGGTTATGGTTGTTGATGATGACGGGGTGATTGGTTGTGTTAGTTGAGGTGAGTGAGGGTGTAGTTGTAGTTGAGAATGCTGGTAGTGGGTGTGGTGGGTGGTGGTAGTGGTGGCGACTATGGTTAAGGTTGTTGTTGTTGGTAGTAGTAGTAGTAGATAATAGTAGGTGGTTGGAGTAATGTATGTGGATGATAGTGTGAGAAAGCACGGGAGAAAAATATATAATTGATATTAAACATGGTACAATGAGCCCTATATATATATACACATAACCTATCCTACTCCTAATACACTTTGGATTAGGGTTCTACTACTTACATATTCTAACACTCGTATGAACGAAACAAGTGCTCCCAAAAACACGAGGGGGAACAGGGTATAAGGGTGACTGGGGAAACAATACCTCATGCGGAATCTTATTCTGGATGGGAGATGAAGGCATCCGATTAACCAAATAACAAGATGTGTGAACTGCATCGCCCAAAAAACGCAGCGGAACATGAGATTCAATGAGAAGTGTGCGAGCAGTCTCAATAATGTGCTTATTCTTTCTCTCTGCAACCCCATTTTGCTGAGGGGTATAAGGACAAGAGGTCCGATGAATAATTCCATGAGAAGACATAAACTGCTGAAATTGAGAGGATAAATATTCTAAGGCATTATCACTGCAAAGAGTGCGAATAGAAACACCAAATTGATTTTTAATTTCAGCACAAAAATTCCGGAATATAGAAAACAACTCAGAACGATCTTTCATTAAGAAAATTCAAGTACATCTTGAATGATCATCAATAAAACTAACAAAATAACGAAATCCCAAGGTTGAACTGACTCTACTAGGACCCCATATATCCGAATGAACTAAAGAAAAAATAGACTCTGCACGACTCTCAATACTACGATGAAAGGAGGCGCGGGTATGTTTCCCGAGCTGACATGACTCACACTCTAATGTGGATAAACTAGACAAACGAGGCACCATCTTTTGAAGCTTGGACAAGCTAGGATGTCCTAAACGACTGTGAAGTAGGTCTGGAGGATCTGCAACTAGACAGGCCTTGGAGGATGTTAGTAGAGTTAAGGTAGTAGAGTCCGTCTGATTCAAGTCCTGTTCCAATCGTCTGTCCCGTACTGCGGTCCTGCATAATAAAAGAGTCATCAATAAAATATATACCGCAATGGAGGGCACGATCAAACGACTAACAGATGCAAGATTAAAAGGACAGCCATGGACATAAAGAACGGAATCTAGAGTGACAGAGGGTAGAGGATTCGCTTGTCCAACTCCTTTTGTTTTAGTTTGAGACCCATTAGCTAAAGTAACATTGGGAAGAAACTGACGCAATATTTGACAAAAGGGATTTATTACCAGAGATATGATCAAAAGCAGCTGAGTCCACAACCCATTGTTCAAGAGGACTAGACTTGGAATACAAGCAAAAGAATTACCAGCAACAGAAGTATCAGTCTGAGCAACAGTGGCTACTTGTGGAGATGTCTGCTTACTTGCTCGATATTTAAGGAACTCATTATACTCCCTTTCAGATATGGAAAATCCCTGGTTACCTGTAGTCTCGGTCTGAGCAACATAAGCATTTTTTGGTGGTCGATCATGTAAAGAATGGCACACGTCACGAGTGTGACCAAGTTTATAACAATAAGAACACTTGGGTCTAGATCTTCCAAAACGACCTCCTCCTCGTCTATACTCCATAGTATGAGAAGCCCGATTGTCCACAGATTGGGATACGAGGATAGATGAATCAAGTGTCTGTGATGAGCTCACTGGGTGACTTGGTGCTGCAGCAAGGCGAAGTAAGCGAGAGAATAATTCATCAACTGTGGGGACAGTCGGACTAGCCAAAATCTGATCGCGTACTGAGTCAAGATCATTAGGAAGCCCAGGAAGAGTAAGAACTAGAAACAGCTTTTGTCGTTGCTCTTGCTGCTTTGCAACGCTAGCAGAAACTGGCATCAACGTCTCAAATTCCTCTATAACTGCTTGCACTTGACCCAAGTAAGTAGACATATCTAATTCCTGTTTCTGTAAATTTGTCATCCGCGATATCACATCATAGAAACGAGGTATGTCATTAGTGTATAAAGTACGAGCCTTTTCCCAAACCAAATAACATGTTTGGAATGGACGAAACAAGGGCATCAACTTGGAATCAATAGGTTGCCACAAAATACTACGTAATTGAGCATCGATCTTCTCCCAATGTGCTTTGGCTTTTTTCATCTCCTTCACTAGACTCCTTGATTAGATGATCTTGAACACCTTGACTTTTACACCACAACTCGACAGACGAAGCCCAAGCTATGTAGTTTGAACCTTCCATTAAAGGTTCGGGAGAAAAATATATAATTGATATTAAACATGGTACAATGAGCCCTATATATATATACACATAACCTATCCTACTCCTAATACACTTTGGATTAGGGTTCTACTATTTACATATTCTAACAGATAGCATCTTAGTGAAATTAAGTCTCAGTTATGGATCTTAATCATACAGATTTATTCAGACCCATTAAGTGGTTGTAAAGTAAAAAACCAAACACACTTAATAATTAAGATCTGAATGATTAAAATTTAGACTTAAAAAACAAATGCACTTAATGTATGAGATCTGAATAATTAAGATTCAAACCTCCATGTGCAAACAAATGAGGCTTCAGTCTCGTAAGTTTTGCTATTTGTCTGAACTATTGAGTTTATGTTGTTATCCTCTGACCCTACAGATGATTTGTGATGCAGGAGCCTAAAATTAACTCATACGTGAATTTTAGAGATGAAGTTCTTCCTCGCATAAAAAAACTTGGATACAACGCCGTGCAAATTATGGCTATTCAAGAGCATTCTTATTATGCTAGCTTTGGGTAGTTCTCGTTTTTACTGTTTGCATTTGTTTCCCTGGTTATTCTATATCTTCAGCAAGTCGTCTCAGTTTCTCATCTCGTCAACTGGTGCCAGTAACTGTTTTAACTGACTACTTTAGTATTTCTAATGCAACTCGTTATCCTTTTTTGTCTCAGTTATCATGTCACAAATTTTTTTGCACCAAGCAGCCGTTTTGGGACGCCTGATGACCTTAAGTCTTTGATTGATAAAGCTCATGAGCTAGGAATTGTTGTTCTCATGGACATTGTTCACAGGTATTGCAACTGTGTTTAGTGGATCTACGGATCAAGTATTTTTGTCATTTCACGTTTTTGATTGTTGACATATAGTTTTCCTTGTGAAGAACTAGTCAGTCTGATGGTGGGGATGTTGGACACTTACCATAAAATGCCAAAAAATTTGCCTTTTGGAATTGATGAATTATAAAATGCTGTAGCTTTTAATTATGTGGATTAGTTTTCCTGTCTACATATGATGAACATTGTTGCACTCATAAGAATAACCAAGGAGATGTGTGGAGATATTCTCCTTATTTTTCTGTAGGTGGGGAAATATTCATTAAGAAACATTAATTGCACGTAACCACCAGATGCATTATGCTACTCAATGCCTAAAAAACATTGTTCACTGCCGAAAGCTAGAAAGCATGTTTAGCTTGATATTCCAACAAGCTATTGGGGTTTAGCCAGTTTGCAAACATGTTCTAACATAGGAAATGATACACAATGACAGTGATTGAGTCTCCTAGTCGATTCCCGAGATTCTTAATTGTACTACTGTACTCGCTCCATTTTGAGGTCTGTTTTCTGTTCTTGTGGTTAAGGCGCAAGTGCATATCTTTCAGATTAGGCATTATTTTTTATTCCCAAGGATCCATCATTAAGTTTTCTCTTCCGTGGGTGCATTTCCTATGGTCTAATTCATAAATGAAAGAAATGGTGCTTAATCCTTACATCTGGTCATAATAAGAGTTATTCTTTTTTTATTGGCACATATTTTCTATTGACAAGCTTTACTTTGTCCTTAACTCACTGTAACCATGCAACATTTTTGCAGCCATGCATCAAATAATACTTTAGATGGGCTGAACATGTTTGATGGAACTGATAGTTGTTATTTTCACTCTGGATCTCGTGGTTATCATTGGATGTGGGATTCCCGCCTCTTTAACTATGGACACTGGGAGGTACTTTCTTCCTTTCAAATATGAGTCAACCAGAACCTTGTGCCTCGTGTCCGTGGGTGTGACAGAAACTATGTTTCTTGTTATAGGTACTTAGGTATCTTCTCTCAAATGCGAGATGGTGGTTGGATGAGTTCAAATTTGATGGATTTAGATTTGATGGTGTGACATCAATGATGTATACTCACCACGGATTATCGGTAAAGTTGATCCAACATAATTTTTATACTCAATTTTGTGATCATAAGTGACAGCTTTTAGACAACAAGGTGCCTGGTAACTACCAAATTATGGGGGGAAAAGACCTAGTTGACCTTTGTATCATTCTATGGAGTATGCAGCAGTTATTTAGTATTCCAGTAAGCAACTCATAAAGTAATTAGGCATCTAACTGCAACAATTCCTTTTTTAGCGCCATGGCCATTTATTAGCCAAGGCACTATGATTTTAATATTATGTAGAAGAATTCATACCTTCTCTTCATTTTATTTAGTATTACTCTGGTATTACCATTGTATATAATTGGCTTCATTGTTTGTTCCTCTTCTTTCATTGAATAAGCTAAATGCCTGCAAGTCATGTTAATTCTCTGCCTGAATGTCCAAGATAAATCTGTCCAATCAAATGGAAAAATAGTTTAGGGAATGTCTTGCACCCAAGGGTGTGACCTAGTGGTCAATGAAGTGGAGAGAACGACGAGGTCTCAAGTTCAAATCCCAGCGGACAAAAAACACTAAGTGATTTCTTCTCATCTGCTCAAGCCTTGGTGAGCCGAGTTATCCGGTACTTGTGCTGGTGGTAGGTGGCAGTTACTGATGGAATTAGCTGAGCTGCATGCAAGTTGAACCGGACACAAAAAGAAAAAAATAATTTAGCGAAAATCTGTTGGTGGCATTTAAGAGGGCTTTTTGTAAACTACATTGAGTAGTTAGTTTCCATTATTTTTGCCCTCTCTTTGGGTTGAGCAAACTTTGAATTGCTTTTACTTGTAAAAAATTTTGAAAGAGATGAATTATATGTAGATGAAAGGTGTTTATGCGAATGAGATTACTATAAAACAGATAGGCTGACGAGTTGCATGATTTCCAAATTTGCAAAAGTATGGAAGAACATGTTAGTCGACAATTTCCAATCGATCAATTCAATATGCTTTCATCCAAATTTAGTTGAAGTCGACTATATGAATCTGTTGTATCTGTTCCACCCTATTCAGGTTAATATTTGAAGGATTAATCAGAGTTGAACTAATTTTATGCTAACCTCAACCTAATGTGATCCCCCTCATCCAAGCTTGAGACTGGCTATACTTCGCAAGGCTCACATAGGTGGAGTTGGTAAATGCTTTCCCAATATCTACAGAATATAATGAAAAATTAAGGTTTATGAGAATCCTCTTTTTAGCTTCAGGAACTCTACAGTAGTTATATCCGCAGCTAATGTCATACTATTTGGAAATATCGGTTTCCTTTTTCCTGCTTCTGTAAGGTGGTCTCTCCTGTATTCTGCTAAACTACTTACCTGATGCATTTTAATTTCTATAGGTGGCATTCACTGGGAACTACAATGAATATTTTGGATTCGCGACTGATGTGGATGCTGTGGTGTATTTGATGCTTGTCAACGATCTTATTCACGGGCTTTTCCCCGATGCGATTACCATTGGTGAAGATGTAAGTACTTGTCATATTGACCTTATGGAGACTGGAATGCTCTGAGATCGTGTGTAAAATACAAAGAGACCTCAGTATGCTGAATTTCTGATGGTAGGATCATCAAGCTGGAGGATACCATCTGCTAACACCACCTATAAAGTGTGTATGGAAAATTTCAATAATTTTTAAAAAAACAGCTTAGAGAATCAATTTGGTTATGACATCAGGGGATATAAGTTTTTGTTCTAAGAGAAGTCTGGTTCATTTTTCAGAAAACTACTGCTTAGAAAAGTTTACTTTTTAATGTCTCCGGACTGCTTCTCCAAATTCTCGTCTTCCTGAACCCTGTTCAAAGTGAAATCTGAAGCTTCATTATTCCCCATCTCTAATATAGGTGTAGAATTCCCTTAATGAAATCAAGTGGAAATCCAGTGTAGAAAGTTTAAGGAATCTTCTTGTTCTTTTTCCAGTGAACAAATCTATTCTGCTGATGATGCTGACTGGGGTTTTTTCTGATCTCCAGAATAAAATTAAAAGAGAAAGGTCTCTGCTCCTATTTCTTCAATGGATTTCTACCTTATTATTATCCCCTCATGTCAGATCATCCTCTCCTTATCTCCTCTGTGTCCATCTTAACTTCCCCATCAGAGGGTTCAGTTCTTGAGCATCACCTGTAGCAATATCTCAAATTAAATACTGTTGGAATCATGCTAACTATCTTACCTTCCCTGGTTATTTTTATCTTGAGATGGACCAGTTTCATTCTTCAGACAATGGGGTCATAGTTTTGTTACATATGTTTTGATGCCCTTTATTTCACTGCTAATGTTGGTCAACCCTGATTTTGCCCATGTCGACTTTAATGTATAACTGAAGATAAAAATTATTTGTAGATTTACTGCTCTTAAAAATATTTTCTGTTTCAATTTTTAAGTTTCAAGATAGCTCTGCAAAAGACAACGTGAAGTCTCTGCTTTCCATATGCTCGTATTTCTTATCTGAGGATCTATTCTTTCCTTTAAATGGCTTACTGGGTATGATGGGTGTATTTGTACGGCCTGTTGTAAAAATCCAACATAATGTATGCGGCTTATGTGGGATTGATACTTGGACAATTAGTGTTATGATTGGGTTAGTGGGCTGAGGATAAAGTTTCAATGGTCTAGGTAGCATATACTCCAAAAGTAGTTCCTTAGAAGTTAGTGGTCTAGCTATTCCTTTTAAGGTTAAGCCCCTTATGCTAAGTTTGCTAAAAGCGAGCATGATCTTCATAAAAATGGAGGGGATGCACAATGTGGAAGTAGCAGCTCTTACTACAGCCTTGAAAAATTCATTATATACATTATTTTTTCCTCGTTGTTTCCTATAGAGTGGATGTGGATGTTCATTTAGTCTTTCAGAAGACCAATAAGGAGCATTTTGTTTTGAACTTCTTATCCTCATTGTTGCTGTCTTTCTTTGGTTCAATATTACAGCCAATCCTCTTTCTAGGTTTATTTGAAATTTTTGTTCTCTTGATAACACTCACTTCATTATTAATTCTATTTCACATTCTTAATTCCTGATTATCATATATTGAACTTAATCATGGGCTTGCTCTGTTACATGTCTTTATTTTCTCTTTCTTCTGAGTGTATAACTCCATTAGGTTCTCCCTAGCCTTTTTTTTGGAAGGGTACAAAACCTTTGCCTGGTCTTGGTGCATGAATGGTGTAATACTGGCTGAATTGCATGTGCTACCTCACCTAATTGCTTTATTTGTCTTTAACAATAACAATGGCCTATTACTTCATAAAAAAATAAAAAAAACATTGGCCTGTTAGATTTTCAAGAGCCCAATAAGGCGATCTCCATTGATAGTGCCTCTTGCATGGGACTGCTTGTTTGTGATGATATTGTATTTTATTCATAACTAAGTAACTTATCAAATATAAGATAGTTATAGTTGGAAGTATTTGATTAATCTGAGCAATGTGTCTGGTTACTAACTCTGAATGGATTATTGTTTGTCGGACGTAAATTTTATATTAGCAAAGAAGGGAAGATATCGGCAAATGTGTTGCTATGGTAACTGTTTAGTGTGTTTGGGGCATCGGGTGATGCAAGGATTTTTAAGGACAAGTATTTCTTCTCAAAAGAGTTTATAGTATAAGTAGTGTCCTTTTAAGGAGTTGGGTGACTATTCCTGATCTGCTTGGTTTTCTGCTTTATATGGAGGAGTCTGTATGCTTGTCCTTGGTACTACTGTATGCTTTTCAAAGGTTCTTTTTTTATGAAACAGATATTTATGCTAATTGCAAATTATGCAATCTGAAGAGAAAGGACATTTTACTCTATATGGGCTGCGACTCTTGATCATCATCTTAATGCTCTACTCTGTTTGCTACTAATTTCAGGTTAGTGGAATGCCGACATTTTGTATTCCCGTTCAAGATGGGGGTGTTGGCTTTGATTATCGGCTGCATATGGCAATTGCTGATAAATGGATTGAGTTGCTCAAGTATGCTGTTTCTAAAGCTTCACATACTTATCCCTGAAATTATATATATATTTTTTTATGAAGTAAATTAATTTGATAAATGTATGGGAAAGATACTGCATACAAGAAGTATACCAAAAATAGAGAACATAAAATTAGTGTGTAGGTGATGTCAATTTGAAGTTTTACAATAGATGAGGTGACTCAAGCACAAGCACTGAAACATTTTAATGTGGTCTACACTGCATAAGTGCATATCTTGTTTGCTGTTCCTTGTACATTTTTCTTTCCTTTTCTGGGAGCCCCTTTTGAGGGATAGTAACTGGTCTAGAGAAAAGTAGTTACATATTCTTTTTAGGTTTTACTGGATCCCTGTTAACTAGTGAAGTTTTCTCATGACTGCTGCAAGATAAGATTCTTAGTAAACAGTAATCTGAATCACTCACGAAAACCATCTGCACTAGCTTCTTTTGCCTTTTTATTTGTGTTCAATGGGCAGCAGTTCTGATGGTGATGGTACACTAATCAGGATACGTAGACTCATGCAATCAAGCCAGACTATCTCCTTTAATCACTAGCCAAAACCCGTGTTTGATTACAATTTCTTGGTTTGCATTTCAAATTTATTCTACGGTTAAGGGTCAAAACTGCCCTCAACCTATCGACTCCGGAACAAAATTGCCCTCCGTTTACCTTTTGGCGAAGAAAATGCCCCCACCATTAACATTGTGGCCTATTTCTACCCCTAAAATCTAACGGAATCTTGAATTTCATTTTTAATTTTTTTTAATGCCACGTGTCACGTTTTGATTGGGACATATAAAGAACGGAAAATTGGGACATACAAAGAACGGAAAAAGGGTCAAAACTGCCCTCAACGTATTGATTCTGGAATAAAATTGCCCTCCGTTAACCTTTTTTGGTCGGGTCGGTCGGGGTTGGGTTGGGTTGTGTCGGAATTTGGGTGAGAATTGATTTTGGGTCAAGTTTATTTAATGGCCAATCAAAACGTGACACGTGGAATTAAAAAAAATTAAAAATTAAATACAAGCATCCCGACCGACCCGACCCAAAAAACACCAAACCCTCTCTTCATCTTCCTCACAACACACCCTCTCTAACCCTAAACCACCAAACGACCTCTCATGGCTACCCCGTTGCTTCATCTTCCCCGTCCAGCCCGTCACCTTCACATCGCCGGAAAACTTCACAACTAAACAGCCCCCCTCCATCACGAACCAGGCGTCCAACCCGTCCCCCATAACCAAGCCATGAAAAACCAGCCCCCATTGGATAGGAATGACCAATCCACTTTAACTGAAGATGAATATATGTGATATATCAAGCTCTTTACATTTGTTGGAAAGCGGGAAATCACATTACACTTCAACCCGACTGACCCGACCCAAAAAAGGTTAACGGAGGGCAATTTTGTTCCGGAGTCAATACGTTGAGGGCAGTTTTGACCCTTTTTCCGTTTTTTATGTGTCCCAATTTTCCGTTCTTTATATGTCCCAATCAAAACGTGACACGTGGCATTAAAAAAAAAAATTAAAAATGAAATTCAAGATTCTGTTAGATTTTAGGGGTAGAAATAGGCCACAAAGTTAACGGTGGGGGCATTTTCTTCGCCAAAGGTAAACGGAGGGCAATTTTGTTCCGGAGTCGATAGGTTGAGGGCAGTTTTGACCCTTAACCGTTTATTCTAATCTAGAAGCATCCTAACCATTTTCTAGGGTATGGCATAAGTTCAACAAAGGGTAGTAGAGGAGGAAGCTTGTTTACCTTGTATGTGGAGGAAGGCAATGTTAGTCTTGTGTAGGGAAAGAAATGGGAAAACAAGTATATGATTGCATCCATGGTTGGACTGTTTGCCTAAGAAAAATAACGGTGCCATCTCATAGGAAGTGTTTCACTGTTTTGGTAATTTCTCAATGTCTTGAGTGGGACTGTTATGTGAACTAGTGTTGATTTCGAACTATCTCCTTAAGTGAGGCAAAGATGCACGTGCTCTTATTGTGAGACAACTTTGAAAGAATATTCTGCAACTGTCCAACTATAATCACATGATTTCAGTGTTGATGCTATTACGCTGGGTGGCAATGCGTGTCTACTACTTGTTTGACCATATGCTCTCTCTACCCAGAACACAGAGCACTCGCTTGCTCTCAGGATACGCACCTTAATATTTTGTGTTTTGACTTCAGTTAATTTCCAGCAGTTCATATTTTTCTCTATATGCAAGTCGCTGATCTAGAAAACTCTTTTTTCCAACACTGTTTGTTACAGGAAAAGGGATGAGGATTGGAGAGTGGGTGATATTGTCCATACACTGACAAATAGAAGATGGTCGGAAAAGTGTGTTTCATATGCTGAAAGTCATGATCAAGCTCTAGTTGGTGATAAAACTATAGCATTCTGGTTGATGGACAAGGTTATATATACTTTTTGTGTTTTTTTTCTCAGCAATCAAATTGAAACTTAAGATTGGGCATGGCACTTGAAGGAGAACTTTAATATTGCATTATTAACTCATCCATTTATTTGAGGGAGAAGTCTGCAGTCTTTCACCCACCAGTTCTATTAGAACAACAACAAAAACAAACCCCCGCTAGTGGGCCTCAACCTTGGGAAGGTAGAAAGACTATTTCCACCAGTTCTATTAGATTTTCAATAATTTCACCAAAATATCAGCTTCATTTCTGAAGTAAATTTTCTCTGAAGGATGTATTCATACATGAGTATACTACTTTCTCCCTTTTAAAAAAAACACCATCTTGTTCTGTATAAGCTAGATATTTTTTTTGTGTATTTTGATGATTACCCTTTTATCTCTCTAATAGTAATGCGTGAGCATGAATATCCCCCGTCTTATAAGCATTACAACAGAATGGAGTTGTTAACACACAATTATGTCAACTATGAGTCTATATAATGCCCAAAATTACGTCTTCAAGGGCTAGAGCTGTGTGTTTTGTTGATTTTGCTTTATCAAGTTCTCATGTAATGCTGCAACCCCCCCCCCCCCCCCCCAAACACAACTATCCTTTTCAGGATATGTATGATTTTATGGCTCTGGATAGACCGTCAACACCATTAATAGATCGTGGGATTGCGTTGCACAAGATGATCAGGCTTATAACTATGGGATTAGGAGGAGAAGGATACCTAAATTTCATGGGAAATGAATTTGGCCACCCTGGTATAGATTGCTAACATTTTTGTTCCTTGGCCTTAATTTTTCTAGGCTGCGTTTGATCTTGTACGATTTTCTTTCCTGGTATTATTTATTATACATTTATACATTCACTTATATTTTCCAGAGTGGATTGATTTCCCTAGGGCTGAACAACGCCTCCCTGATGGACAAGTGATCCCCGGAAACAATTTCAGTTATGATAAATGCAGACGGAGATTTGATCTGGTTAGCCCTTGCATTATTTCTTATCCAGGTTGTATGCTTTACCATTCTAGCTTCTTGGTGCATTGATGTGGTGCTGATGCAAATACTCCCTCCGTTCCCAAAGAGAATGATGGGATTTAGAGTACAGGGGTCAAAATAGTGAATTTTGACGTTGATTTCTTAATTATTTTGAAATATCGACATCTTTACTAATTATGTAAACGTACTGTAATTCATACTTCTCACAGATGCATTGTCAAAGAAAACACTGCTTGGTTCCCTATATAGTAACAATGTCATACTAAATGGAACGGAGAGATTAATATCTTGAGGTTGTCTTTACGCTGCGCATGGGTGAATAATCAGATTACATAATAGAGCTGCTAGCGAAAAACTTTGTGGGATAAAGAGAGTATAACAAAAAGATAATTCACTTAGATAGATAATAACTCAACATAAATAATGTTGTCTATGCTTATAGTGAATGGACATGTTACATTTATCAATTGAAACTCTGGCTTGGTTGCTTTGTGAACTATGATGACCTCTTTTATCTCCCTAAAGGTAAGTCTGGTCTTGTCTACAGTTTACAGAATCATCCTTTCCTGACACGCAAACTTTGTAGTTTTTATGAGTTCTGTCATTAGTGTAAATTTTATGTTTCACCTAGAGTGTAATTTTTTCCGCCAAATACTTCATATTATTGTCTTTTTGCATGGACATAACAAAATTTTGGTAAAAGAGAAAGGATAAGGGTCATTCCATTGTCTAGTTAACAAGTAAAAGAAAAGATCACAAAAAGTGGGATCACACACAGGATTCCCATGAGCTTTTTATAATTTGGTAAAAGAGAAGGATAAGGGCCAATATACTTCTAACTTTTTCTTGGCATTATTCCAAGTTCCTTTTTAGCTTTTTTCAGTTTTAATCTGTGAGTCCTTGCTGGATATTCAGGGAGATGCAGATTATTTAAGATACCATGGGTTGCAAGAATTTGACCAGGCTATGCAGCATCTTGAAGAGAGATATGAGGTATGTGTTTATATTGTGTCGCTTTCTCAGTTTTGTGCTTCTTGATATCCCATACCAGTAGTTTTTCATTTGTTTGAGACAGTTTTGTCAAAGGCTCATTTAAGGCGCGCTTAAGCCCTGGAGCTCAGAAAAGCTTAGGGAAGGCGCTTCACTTAACTTAAGCCGCGCTTCAGTGTAGGCAAGGCACCAAGACATGCCCCTTATTGCCCATGCGTTCTATCTTAAATGGAGCAATACTCGACTACAAATATAATCGGCTAATAAGTGTATTAGATGTCAAGGAAAACAATATGAATGAGTTTGTTACATTTCTCTTGAATTACATATATATTTTTATTTATTCTTGCATTGTGCTTTTTATAACTAAAGCCCACACTTAAATTACGCTTTGCGCTTAAAGCCCCAATGCACCTAGAGCGCTTTTTAGAGCTTTTCGCCTTTGACAACACTGGTTTGAGGAACTTCAATAAGGTCTTGTAAAACATAGTCTCAGATCTATGTGATAAGCTTATTCATGTAGTGCCTTTTACTATCTGAGCTTCTCTCGGTTGGCCTTCCTACGCTGACGAATGCCTCTTTTCTCTTCTCTGAAGTCTACAACAAACAAGTGGGAGAGGCAGGATTCGAACCTACGTAGAAAAACTTGCTAAATACAATTTGCTGAAAATTCTTTTCCATAACCAGTAACTATTTATCATCCTTTGAACAACCAGACGAAGCTGGGATCCAGTCATTTACTTTGCTGATTCATGAGAATTAGTTTCTGGTTATGGTACTCTTATTGATATATCATGGAAAAATGCAGTTAAAATTTCGAACGTGTAGCAAATTTTTGAAAGAGATAAAAAGTAGTTAACCACCCTATTTACCGAAGACTTAACCAGCAATTAATAGTTATTAGGTTTAACAGTCAGTCCAAAATTCGAAGGTTATAAAATTCCTAATCCTTAATTGTAGCTTGGATTATTGAGCTAATAGTTCTTTTTGGTGTTTGGTGGTGGAAATTGGTGTGAGAAGATGAAGTAGACAATTCTTTGTTTGATGAAGTAGCTTGGATTATTGTGCTTATAGTTCTTTTATGTTTTTAAATAGTTTAATCTCTGCATTATTAATACACGTATTCTTATTCCACATTCTATCTTGCATAAAGTAATACATAGATTCCTGCATAATTTAATGGGTGTATTATTTGGTATCACCAACCAAACACTATATTATCTTATGTGGAATTTTATACTGAGATTAATTATATATCTCAACCTAACACTGCATTATCTTATGCGAGATTTTATGCTGAGTTAATTCTTTCTATACTCGAACCAATGACCCCTATAGGTTATGTGAAATTTGTTGAATGGACAGGTCATGCTTCCTCGATCTGACAGATACAGGAAGCTTTTTACTTTAGTTTCACTATTAAAACTTGGGTAGTAAATTTCACCACTCTCACTTTGATAGGCCTTCTAAAAAGAATGGAATTAAACTTATCTTTCTGTACCAAGTTAATTAACACAGGTAACTCCCCCCACACACAACAGTCTTCACAGGGAAGCCGTAGGGGGTTTGACTACGTATTGTGGATTCATTGCAAATAGGTTTTGTGATTCTATTATGGGAGTTTACGCTTTTTTGGAAACTAGGTAATAAAGAAGAATGTAAAAATGGAAATTGCAACTAACTCAACCACAAAAGCTAGCTCATAGGTTGAAGATTATCCAATGCCATATAAGGAGACGTCAACCTAATCTGTCAACCAATGTGGGACAAACAATTTGACAGACAAGCACAAGATTGAACAAATAACTCCATCCATCACACACAAGAAGAAGAATACAAATAAATTGAAATACATGGGTTTCATCACAATCTTAGAATGAAAATTTTTGCCCATGTTGAATATCTATGCACTTCTCAATTATAATGATGGAATTAAGAAGAACCAGAAGAAACTTGGCTGGAGACCTTTCTTTCCTTTAATTCCTTGCCTTAAATTTCTGTTGCCTTTGCACAGATTGTCAAAATTCCTTATAGATGGCATGGAGTGGCATAACTGTAAATATGAAAATGCGATCAGCACTGAGGCTGTAGCCTCTATTGAATTTTGTAGCATGCTCCAGGGCACCTAGGCACTACCCTCTCAGATCCTTTTGCATCTTTCAAATTAACACCTTTGATGTTTGCTCAGCTGCCTTCTGTCATCTTCCTATCTTGCTCAATTTGTAACTCTCTTGGCCTTCCCCCCCCCCCCCCCCCCCCCCGAAACCTTGAAGGATATTGTCATAGTGCAATCAAATCACCAAGAAACCACACAATTAAAGTGTCAAACATGCAATATCATCACGGAAAGACACATTTTATCTCCAATTTCCGCAATTCAGCAAACATAGCAAAAACAATCATTAAAACAATTAGAATATGAGCATTATATCCCTCCATAGGGCCATCACCTAGTTTCAAAACAAAGGTTTAGAGATACCTTGGCTATACCAGTATAGTTTGCACTTAGGTTGTATGGAAATCCAGCTCACAGTGCATTTATTTATTTCTTTCACCACTTATCAAGTGCAGGTTACTCATGGATCTTTCGAAAGAACAAATAGAATGATGATTATCTTAACAATCTTCTCTAGATTTTTGAAATTTCTCCAACTCTCTCAACCTGGGTAATGTCTATTAGATCTTACTGCGCGCTTAGAGAATGTTGAAGTGTCCAATGTTTCTTCTTTTTCCTGACGGTTCCAGTGTCATTTTCAGACATCCAAGTCCCCTAAGGCTCAATCGTTCTTTTTCTTTTTAATTTTTCCTGCTCATATCTATTGTCCCTAGGTTGTCAAAGCATCTTTCAGCTGACTTTAAAACTTGATAATGACATGTGTGCAAATTATAATGGAAATCATGGAAAAAGAGAACATACGGAACAGTCAATATATTTTTAGGCCAATCTCTTGGCAGTCTTCTTTAGACAACAAGCATGATAATAGTATGTCGTGTAGCTTTATTCTCTTCAGTGGTCATGTATATTTAATTTATTAGTTCATAATGTGTTCATTTTTTATACTTCTGTGTAATGGACGAAATTTTATCTACTCTTTCTGGCAGTTTATGACTTCAGAACACCAGTACATATCACGAAAGGATGAGGGAGATAGGGTGATTGTATTTGAAAGAGGTGACCTAGTTTTCATCTTTAATTTTCACTGGAAAAATAGTTATTCGGACTATCGCATAGGCTGCCTGAAGCCTGGAAAATACAAGGTATGCTGAGTTGAAACATGTCTTCTTCGATAGTATATTTACTCAATTCTTTCCTTTGAAATGGAGGCATCATTTTTGTATAAGTAATGCAACTGATTTATTTGACAATTGTAATGCATAATCAAAAAATGTTCTTTTGGTTAATGAATCGTCACTGTTCCCCATCGTGATCCCAATGGTTCATATTTCTCTGGTAAACATATTTGACAGAAAACTAATGTGGGTGATCTGAGTGAAAGCTCTTTTATGCCATCATCTCGGAACCTAAAATAAATCCATAGACTACAGTACTTTTCAGTACTGTATATAAATATGACATGCAAAATCTGAATGCTATAAAAAAAACTGAATGCTGGTATTCTTTGACCCTTAGTTTAGCTATTCCCATACCTTTGCTTGCATTAGGCAATTTGAAAGATCATCAAGTGATTATTCAAGAATTGACACCTCAGGGTATTCACTTTCATATCAAGTGGTAGGACGATATGAGGTTTTGTTAGATAGTTGATTTTATCAATGGAAATGTGAGGATGTGTTAGATTCAATTCAAAATCAGTACTTTATTGGAAACTAAGAATTTCTTGAAGAAACTCTGTGATGGCGAACTCATGCTCTAATTTGAAGTTTTGGTCGATTTCATGTATTTGATAAAGAGTAGGACATCCTGGTATCCCACAATTGAGGTATCTTTTGGAAATCCTTAAAATAGGTGATTTCTAAGAACTTAAAGATTCCGGAATGCTGTCTTAATTTCTTCTATCGCCTTCTTGATGTGGTCTATGAATTCAATTGATTTTCTTTTGACGCGATTTAACTCAAATGGTGCACTTCCAGGTTGTCTTGGACTCAGATGATCCACTTTTTGGTGGCTTTGGGAGAATTGATCACAATGCCGAATATTTCACCTTCGTAAGTTAAAATCTCCCTCCATTATCAATCTCAGCCTGTGTTATTTAATTTTCTTTCAGATGAAATTTCTATAAAATATTCAATTTTGTCTATGCAGGAAGGGTGGTATGATGACCGTCCTAGTTCCTTTATGGTGTATGCACCTAGCAGAACGGCAGTGGTCTATGCACTAGTAGACACAGAACAAGAAGTAGCTGTTGAAGAATGAATGGACTTGTTGAAAGATGTGAACACCACCCGAATATCCAGATAAGCTTCTTGACAAGTCGGGCAATATTGCATCAGTCCTGGCAGAGTTTCATGTGACAAAGGTTTGCAGTTCTTTCCCCTACTTGCAGAGCAATCTGCGCAGAGCTGAAGTGCTGAAGAAGCATGTAAAATCGAAACTTATGTCAAACTGCTGGACTGGCTTCAGCAGGTTTTGCTTGGGAGTTCATATTGCATTCTGTAAATTATCTAGCTGAGCCAGTGAGAGGTAGCAAGATCTCTTTACATGTACAGCCAACTTGATATCAACTATATGACCTAATATACAATAACTATAACATGGAAATAGAGCTGATCTAATGATATTTTATTGTGCTCAAAATTGGTGGCTAAAAGTGTTATTTTCTATTTTGAAGAAATAACCACCCAATGGTTTAAACTAAAAAGTAGCTGGTGACTGTAAAATATATGTATAATCTATGTATAATATGACAAGAGGGAGTAAGCAACCTCCATTTCCAACCGAGAGGTTGTGAGTTCGAGTCTCCCCAAGAGTAAGGTGGGAAGTTCTTGGAGGGAAGGATGCCGGGGGTCTATTTGGAAACAGCCTCTCTACCCAAGGGTAGGGGTAAGGTCTGCGTACACACTACCCTCCCCAGACCCCATTAAGTGGGATTATACTGGGTTGTTGTTGTTGTTGTTGTTGTTTATGTATAATATGTGCATAACCTGTGTATACCGAATAGAAAAAGTAAATATTAAATCCGGCCGGCTATTGGTGTAAAAATCTTTTTTTCTCCCGTCCAGATATTGCAAACAACTTGTTGGCTCCTATGTGATTGTTGGAAACTTTAAAATTCTGGCAGATTGTTGTTGAGGAGAAAACCCACGTCTTAAATGCCCCACCAAAGCTCCAATAAGTATGTACATAGGATTACATTGTGTCAAATGGAGGAGGATAAGGATGTTTGTTGTTGTGGTTGGTTTGACGCTACATTTGTTGATTTTGCACAGTACTATTTACCATGCCATTGCTCATCGGTGATAAATTGGCATGTTTTCTAGCGGACAAATAGGCATAAATTTTAACATCACCACATATTTTTATTTTGTTATGAAATAATATAAAGACAAGAACAATAATGCAAGAACAAGAACAATATAGAGAGAATAGAGAGAGAGAAGTATTCTTATTGATACTCAGAGATTGTTAGGGATGGTTTACAATGGTAGAAGACCCCTTTATTTATAGGGAGGGGGATGATTTATCTACCAAGAATAGAACTCTAGAATCTCTCTAATTATAGACATTCACCTTAAATAGGAGATTTCATAACACTCCCCCTTGAATGTCTATTCAACAATGTGCCTCGTTAAAACCTTAAAACCAAAACCCAATGGGAAAAATTAAAGAAAGGAAAAAGAGTACACATGTTTGAATATGCGCCTATTGGTTGCCTCGTTAAAAACCTTGCAAGGAAAACCCGGTGGGACAAAACCTTGTAAGGGAAAAAGAGTGCAACGCGCATTAACTCCCCCTAATAAGAACATCAATTTATATCCTTGAGCATTTGCATTCCAATCTTGTGCATCATCTTCAAAACGATCTTTGGTAGACGTTTGACAAATCAACCATATTGACTTGAATAAATATTCCGCACCTTAAAATCATCATTCTTGATAGATATGAACATCTTCATATAATGTCGTGGAATAACTTTTCAATATCTCCATAGATGCGTTCTCAATGCCATCATGCTTATAGTTATAGCAAGATACATATGTACACAAATTGTACTAAGGATGTGGTACTTCAGGACCAAGAATTGCATATGCTTCAAGCAACTTAAATCTTTCAAGTTAAGTCATATAAGCCATATAATAGAATTTAGATGCATATCAAGTTTTCCATGTCATGCTAGACAAATAAGATATCGAAAACTGACTATACATACCTTTGACTTTATACTTTCAAGCATTTGAACTATAGGTTCAAAACTACATGTCTTTCATATGGAATCAATTCTTCTTGAATTGTATCTCTTCCATTTAGTTACTTTCTTTGGGTCAGCAAATGCGTATAGCATGCTTTGCAATATGTTGCAATTGCATTATCCCTTTTATGAACTTCAGGTTCATATCATGATATTCGGGGATATACATATACAAATGATAATTCATCCCATGTAACATTTTCTCAAGTGTTTATCATGTCTCCCCCTCATGTTAGAAAAGCTAACTTGTTTCCTCAACTTTGGGAAATCATCTTTGTGCATTTCAATATACACGGCACATTAATAATAAGATGAAATTATTTGGTTCCTGACCCTGAACCACTTGTGAGGGGAGAATATACTCTCGTATACAATTTATATCAAACTGATATATATAACTTTGTTCTCATAAGAAACAGTTTAGCTATTAAGTGGAAGCACTCAATAATTATCTTGCTAAACCAACTTTGATATAAACCAACTTATCAAGATGACTATCTTGAGTAGAAAATCTGGAAATTACGCTCGAAGTTAGATTACTGAGCAATTTACCTCGCAAGCACCGGCCAGGCTGCGGGTTAATAACAATTGCGCATGTAACCATATCATAGATGCATCATATGTGGTATACATGGCAGGTGAATGGGCCCATATTCACCTTTGATATTTCCAGAATTTATGGGCTTCAACCCGAACTCTTTAGTTGGTCAGTTCATTAATGAGAACAAGTGATACAAGAGAATTCGTAAAGAACTTTCTAGTTCTTTAGCATTCACCTATGTGAATTTGCACATCATACTTAAAATGAGATGGCTGACACGAATGCCAACTGAATAAATTATCAATATTGGTAAACTTCAAATTTACACCATGACATGTGTACTTATCAATAAACTCCAGGTTTATTATGACATGGGTTTTATGCCAATAGATATCCACTTTATTGTGGCATTCTTTTGTTTGTGTAGTACAAATTGGAGAACGAAGCGGGTAGCTTTTCATATACAAATTACCCCGCTACAAGTTGTAGTAATAGGAGATATCAAATCCTTCCTATATTTATAGTCTCAATATAATCAATCGCTTTCGCGTGTACTTTGGAAACTGAATAAGTTTCTTTGAGACTTACTACAGCACAATACTCAATTGTGTTTCTCCAACATAGTAATAATTGGCTCTTCTAGAGCTCTCAATTAATTTTGTACTACCACAGATTCATCAACATCCATGTGGTGAATATCTTTCTTAAAGAGAAAGTTATACCATTATGGTCATGTCAAACTTATATGCAAGATATGTTTCTTGCATTATCGTTGTCCTTTAATAGTCATATTTCCGAAATACTTTGGCGTACAATA
The DNA here is from genome assembly GCA_034376525.1 of Nicotiana benthamiana. Classification (NCBI taxonomy): domain Eukaryota; kingdom Viridiplantae; phylum Streptophyta; class Magnoliopsida; order Solanales; family Solanaceae; genus Nicotiana; species Nicotiana benthamiana. Next base: position 130,675,909 of record CM067337.1, read on the forward strand.
GGTACGTGACCAACGATCATTCATGCCATATATCATCTCAAACCTCCTTCTAGGGGTGAGTGTGGTATATTTAATACCAATTTCATGTTCATATTCTTCCAATAATGAATATGTATTCGTGAATCAGATGTTGTCACATTCACTTCGGGGATATGTGATTTTGTTATCCTTTTCAAATCTATAAATGCGTCAGGCATTTGATTTGCTATTCTTTGCAAATGGATAATCTTTTGTGCCTCTTTCACAAATAGAGGTATGTGGATCAAGATGAGATAATGATGCATTTTTCCACAAAATTTTCCGTTTGGTTTCACCAACTTCTCCCCCTAATTTTGGGAAAAGTGTCTCATCAAATTGACAGTCTGCAAATCGTGCAGTGAACAAATCTCCTGTCAATGTTTCGAGGTAGCGAATAATAGAGGGCGATTCAACCTCAACATATATTCCTAACCTTCTTTGCAGACCCATTTTGGTGCGGGATGGCGGTGCTACAGGCACATATACTGCGCATCCAAAGATTCTTAAATGGGATATATTGGGTCCATGACCCAAAACCAATTGCAACGGAGAATATTTGTGTCAATTCGTCAGTCAGAGACGAACTAGCATTGCTGTATGCAAAATGGCGTGACCCCAAACCGAAGTGGGCAGCCGACGAACTAGTATTGCTGCATGCAAAATGGCGTGAACCCAAACCGAAATGGGCAGCCTCGTTTTCATGAAGAATTCAAGATTATTCTCATCTATTGTCTCAATATGATATCCATTTTGAATGATATCTTTAAAACTCAACAAGTTCCTTTTAGACTTGGAGGAGAACATTGCGATTGATATCATTAAAACTCAACAAGTTCTTCTTAGACTTGGAGGAGAATATTGCATTCTCTAAGATAAACGTCATGCCTTTGGGCAGAGTTACAGTTGCTCTTCCGGAGCCTTCAATCAATTTACTTCCCATGGTTTGACATATAAAAGAAATACACGAACATAAGAATAAATAAGTTCAATTCGTTTGTGTCACATAATACTTTCAAAATCTGCTGCTAACAGTTGACTAACAAAATCAGATATGTTATCCATAATTGATTACTTTGCAGTTTGAAAATTTCAGTTTAAACATTTTCTTCAAACAATCGATTGTTAAACACAAACAATCGATTGTTGAACATTGACAATCGATTGTTAAACACACACAATCGATTATTTGCTATTTTGAAAAACTTCAGATCACACTGTCTTAAGACAGTCGATTGTTATGCATAGACAATCGATTGTTGGCTATTTTGAAAAATTCCAGAGCACTGTTTTAAGACAATCGATTGTTATGCATAGACAATCGATTGTGGATGATTTTTGAAAAATTCCAGATTACTGTCTTAACGACAATCGATTGTTAGACAAAGACAATCGATTGTGGATGATTTTTGAAAAATTCCAGATTACACTGTCTCAACGACAATCGATTGTTAGACAAAGACAATCGAATGTTGATCAATTATTTTTCAGCTTTAATGCGAAAATAGTAGATAATCGACTAGTTTTTCAGGCTAGTCGATTACCCCTACTGGAAAATAAAAATATTATTGATATTTGAGCATATTGAAGATATTCTAAAGAACTACTGCTAACATTGCATCATGAAGTAACTAATACGAGCTAATACTAATGACTATTAGTTTATTCACTAACTAATACAAATAAGTAGAACAAAATCAAATAACTCCATCTTCTTTCATCACGGACCCATCGCCGATTAGGTGGTCTATTTTCCCCTCGGGTTGCTCAAAGAAGTCTGCCACATCCAAGTGGGTGATGTCAAAGTTGTCGTCAGGGACAAAATTCGTTTCAGGGCGTTTACTCTTTCGAGATGCTTGATAAAGGTCAACCAAATATCATGGTACACGGCAAGCCTTTGACCAGTGCCCGTTTCCACCGCAACGATAATATATAGTTTATAAACTATTTGCTTTTGGATTCTTATCGTATCGTGCTTGTGGCAGAGTGACCAACTTCAGGTTGTCATATCTCTTCTTTAAGCCATTCCACAAGATGAGTGGATCCTTGACGGTGAGATATTCAATCTTCAAACCTTCATCAAGGTGATGGCGCAAGAAAATCAAAGCCTTCGCATAGTTTTGGGTGGATGCATTATTTCTGTCTTTAATGGCGTTTCCAAGACCCATAGTATCTAAGTGGATTTCATCATCCAACACCCATGTCATATAGTTCTTGCCCGAAATTTCAAGGGCAACGAACTTTCTTTTCATAATGTCAGACATAAAACAAAATTACATCAAGAGCGTGTTCATACTTACGGGCTCTATTACAATTATCACATTCACTTCAGGGAATGGATCATAATCATGTGCTTTACACAATCTCATGTCAAATATTACTTTCATAAAGTGAAAGATTATTTTGAGAATCTTTATTATTCTCATTATCACAATAATGACGATTATAATTTCGTCTATTGCCACGTCCACATCCATTGATACCTTTACGGTAATTAGTCTTCTTTCAGACTTATCACATACTGCTACCACATTCTCTAAAGGGAATGGAGCAAATTCAATTGGACGGAATTCTTTGCCACGTCCACATTCATTGATACCTTCATGGTAATATTTTAGTCTTCTTTCAGACTTATCATATACTGCTTCCGCATTCTCTAAAGGGAATGGAGCAAATTCAATGGGACGGATTTTCAATTATTTGCCCACAATCATACATGAATTTAATCATGGCAGGACATAGAGATTTTACCACTTCATGTGGTTATAATTTCTTACAAACTCCATTAGAGTTATAATCAAACTTTGTTGTCTATGTTTGTATATAAAATCAAATTATAGAATTCCAAGAATTTGAAAGGGAAAAGTAAATTACTTACCTTTAAGGTATACCAATTATATTTTCAGTGTTTTCTTCCTTTTCTCTTTTGCTTTCTTTTGCTTTCTGTTTTGTTCCTCCCTTTTTTTTTCTTTCTTTCTTCATTCTTTCTTTGAAGCAAAACCCTACACAAACAAAAAGTTAAGACAATCGAAAATTTCAATTGGTTAGAGACTCGTGCTGATAACGTGTTATGAAATAATATAGAGACAAGAACAATAATGCAAGAACAAGAACAATATAGAGAGAATAGAGAGAGAGAAGTATTCTTATTGATACTTAGAGATTGTTAGTGATGGTTTACAATGGTAGAAGACCCCTTTATTTATAGGGAGGGGGATGATTTATCTACCAAGAATAGAACTCTAGAATCTCTCTAATTATAGACATTCACCTTAAATAGGAGATTTCATAACATATTTTTATTTTTTGGATATTTTGTACATTCATTTAGGGATGTCTTTGTCGAGTTAGCCATTTTCTCACTACTCAAGTCGTTCAAGGGACAGGACCCGAATTTAACATGGGGGCTTTAATCTGTTTCAAAAGAGATACTTTTAATAGTCTGTTTGGCCAAGTTTGTTTTTAGCGAAAAGCGTTTTTAGGTGTTTGGTCAAATGTTTAGAAGGATAAAAAGTGCATTTGTGTGCATAGGAGCAAAAACTGTTTTTAAGAAGCAAAGAAAAAATAATTTCTCCCCAAAAATAATTTGGAGAAAAATGCACTTAAAAATATTTTTTCAAAAAATTGGCCAAACACTAAGTATGGCTCAAAAGTATTTTCCAAATTAATTAGACAAACACAAATTACTTCTTGCAAAAGTATTTTATTAAAAATATTTTTCAAAATAAGCTAATATCAAGTATGCGCTGACTTGGCCTGTAGTAATTTGGAAGAAAAAGGTAAGCTCAAGTGAAACACAGGAGTAATTGTCATTGAGGCATATTTTCTGGCTAAAGCATACACACATCCTGTTACAGAAATCAATGTGCCCAAATTTAATGTAAAAGAAATAAGCAAAGCATTCATGATTTCACCTACATAAACCAAAATAATACATACTCCACATTGCATGCAACCAGCTTTGTAAATAGCTTTAATGCAAAAGATATTTAAAAAAAAAAATTGAACAAACCAAAAGAAGTTATAATAGGGTCCAAAAAACACCATTGTCATGAAAAATCATCAGTGCACTTGCTTGTCAAGTGCTAACATAACTAGCCTCCGATGTACCGCCCCGCGGCAACCGATGCAAAACGCTCGTTGGCGACGAGTTGGATGTCGATGACCTTAAAGCCTCGGCTAGTGGTCCGCCCATCGATGCCACGTGATTCGTTCCCCACGTGGATCGTTCAGCATTGCTGACTCGAACATCAGAGTTATGTCTATCTCCGGTTGAGAGCTTCAACGAGAAGTCGGACGAGGGGTTTCCGGGCATCGAAATGGAGAGATTGGTAGCAGAAGACACAGAGCTACCATTGCTTCTGGCATTGTTACCTTCTTGAAGTTGTCTAGGCCAATCATCAAAGAAACAACGAAGAATTTGGCCACTGGATTTACTATCCCCAGTAACATCATTTTGGGCTTCCAATAGGCCCTTTTTCTCAATAATGGCTTCTGAGGGCCTACAAAACATCATGTTAGCCCAGCCCAAATCAAGCAAAAGACAAAACAAATAAAGAATAATTAACCTAAATAGCCGTCAACCTAACCACTTAAACTAAAAATATCCGATAGTGGTATGATATATGCATAATTTATGTATTATATATGTATAATCTATGTATACGTCTAGAAAAAGTAAACAATGAATATGACCGGCTATTTATGTAAAGATCTCATAAATTATATACTATGACCGGGTATGTTGTTCTTGCTATTGACATATATATATATTTTTACGCCATAAAGTTAAAGAGTTATAACAATAAATATCTCTTCGTAGTAAATTTGACAAGATAACCTCAGAAATATGATACAGTAACTTATTATAATCCTTTAAATTATACTAGGCCTATAAAAACAAGAAAGACGGAAAATCTACACAGTATGGTTGCCTCCAAAATAATAGCCAAAGAATTTGTATTTTTATATATTAATGTATAGTATACATTCATATAAGACAAGAAAGGTTGCTATGATGGTAAGCAACCCCCACTTCCAACCGAGAGGTTGTGAGTTCGAGTTTCCCCAAGTGCAATGTGGGAAGTTCTTGGAGGGAAGGATGTAGGAGGTCCATTTGGAAACAGCTTCTCTACCTCGGGGTAGGGGTAAGGTCTCTACCTCGGGATAGGGGTAAGGTCTGCGTATACACTATCATCCCCAAACCCCACTAAGTGGGATTATACTGTTGTTGTATACATATTTTATGCATAATTAAGATATATTTTTTGTATATTAAACTAGCAGCCATAATTATTTTCAGGCGATCAATCAAACTTCTCTATAACAATATTTCTATATAATATCCATTCACTATGAAAGTTAAGTTTTTTTGGAACCAGCCAATTTTTATGTTATGTTATAATATATTTTTTTTATAACAAACATCTTACTATAGAATTATTAAAAATATAAGAATAAACGGGGTTGTTATAGAAAAGTTTGACTGTATATTAAATGCCAAAAATATATCAGTACATGGCAGGGGGAGGGGGGCCTATATATGTGCAGAGACAAGTGGATGGGGTGAGTCCTACTCAATATGCACAACCAAAAAAGTAGCTTAGTGCCAAATCAAATTTCAGAAAAAAAATCAAGAAGGTGGGGTTTTGGGGTCCAATTATGAAACTGAAAGTGGACCAAATAATCTTAAATGAGATTCTAAAAATCCAAGAAAAATTCAGTAAATGGACCCCTCCATGAGTTAGAAAGGAACAATAGGAAAATGTGATAAATGGAATTTAAAGTAGATAAAGTCATTTGATCAAGGTATTAATTTAGATATTCTTCCTTTTTGGAGACAAGTATCAAATCAAGCATGGTAAATATGAGATGTTTCTTTAGAGGTGGTAGGGAAAAAGGAGAGGATGGGGAAGAAACGAATAATACAGATATTTAGTGGGCGTTAGGATATAAGAATGGTAACATTTCAGAAAAAAAGTAATTTTTTTAAGTGAAAATGATATTAGAAAATTAGAGTTGTGTTTGAATACGAATATAACTTGGAGTCGTTTTTGATCTTTTGTGAGTAATTTAAATTAAAAAAATTGAAAAATAATTTTTTGAAATATTTTAAATTTTTGAAATTCACTTTAAAATTCCGAAAAATCGAAAAAAGTGAATTTTTTTTATGGCCACCCTTTACAAAACGATTTGAGTTCAATTCTGAAATCGTCTTTTTTAACTTAATGAAATTGGAAAAAGAAAAGCATAAAATCCTAGAGAAATAACACAAGGGTACAATCACGACATATTCAAAAACTTCAAGGGTTTAATTTATATATACAGACAATCCAAATTTTCCAACATTATTCGTATAATTAACATGTTATAGCAAATTGTTTATTCTTTCTCCAATAATGTTTACTATAAGCATTAATTACAGATTATTACAACTTAACCTGATTTGTAAAAATATTATATGTGTGCATATAACTTAAACTCAATGGTAAAAAGTGTATACCTTTGATTGAGGTGAAGAACATCAATGGAAGGTGAAGTTCCAGATAGAGTAAAAAGAGGTGCACCACTAGCATGGCCACTATTGACTTTAAGGACTTCACCGCCGCCATTGTTGGCGGTGTTAACACCGCCCGGTAAGACGGCGGTTGTGGGCATTTCCACAGGCTTTCTTGAACGGTTGCGGCCGCGGTGAACGTGGCGTTCACAGTATTTATGGCCATTAACAACATCTCTCGAACATCTCCATTTCTTCCCATCAGTTCTCCTACACCTCCCTGGCTCCGGATCCATGCCGGTTCTTCCCCAATATCCTGACTGTACCACTTCATATAAAAAAAATATATTTGTTACAACCTATAGAGGATGTTTTTTAGACTGTACAGTTAAACTTTTTTATAACAGTGTCATTTATTTTCATATTTTTTGTTGCTATGGTAAAGTGTTGTTGTAGAGTATATATACTCATAATATAACATGAAAATTGGTTCGGAAAAAATTAATTTTTATAGTGAATAATTATCATATAAGGATATTGTTATAAAGACGCCTGACTGTATTTGTTATAAAAGTTAAATGTTATTACACGCAACTTAAGTTGATGGTGTATATAAATATCCATAAAATTCCGGCTATACTCGAGGTGCAAGGAAGAGCCGGACCACAAGGATCTATTATAGGCAGCCTTACTTTCTATTTCTGCAAGAGGTTATTTTCAGGGTTCGAACAACATGACTTCCATGGCATCAATTTTACAAGCCACGCCAAGGCTCCCAGTTGCAATAACAACAACAACACAGTAAAATCCCACAAGTGAACGCAAAACATACCCCTACGTACGCTCGGCAGAAGAAGAGGACAAAGTTTACTACTACTAATAATAATAATCAAGAAATAAGGGTAAACATCAACATACAGATCTTTCTACATACAAACTAAATATGAATAATTATACAACAATATATTATATTTTGACATTAAATTGAAAAGAAAAAGGAGATAATTACTTACAAGCTTGTTGATAGTGGTGATATTGTTGAAAGGATTGAGGCAAATAATTATATGGAGAAGAATTAATGAGACTTTTCTTAATAAGATGAAGTAATTCAAGAGGAACAGGAGCACCAGCTAACATATGTCTGTAAATCAAAGCCTGCAGTTCAAGTTCTTGCCACTGTGCCAAACTGAAATAACTACTTCCCATTCCTAAGAATCAAACAATAAAAAAAAGTTTACAGATATATTACCTTACCAATAAAAAATTCAAGACTTTTAACTTGCACAGAAATAAAGGAGAATTAATAGGCGTTCGGACATAAAAAAAACGTAAATTTTCAAAATAAGTACTACAGAAATATTTAGAGTTAAAGTTAAAAAAAGGTATTTGAATGTATTTGGACCTGCATTTCACCTGACAAAATATAAGACTTGTGTGAGTTGGAGAAATAAAATTTGAAAAAACATTTTTTGGTTTTTAAAAAATCTCCAAAAATTTCATGGACAAACACGATTCTTAAAAAAAGACGTATGAACAAACAGATCCGTAGTAGGTGTTTGGACATAAAAAAAATGTAATTTTCTTAAAAAAATAATATTTAGAGTTTACATGCATTTCACTTTAAAAAAAAATTGAGGGGTAATAAATTTTTACATGAAAAAGTAAAAATCAAAAAATAATTCCAATGTATAACTAAATAATATTCTTGAAAATGAGTTTAGGAAAAAAGAAAAATGGAGAAATTAAAGGGGTTGTTAGTATTTTACTTACTTGTAAATTTGGTAGGAGTGGAAGTTGAATCTGAAGAAAGAGAATATGGTGATAATTTAGTAGGTTCAGATACAAATAAAGGAAGAGCAGAAGCAGAAGCAGAAGCAGAATGTGAAAAAGAAGAGTGAAGATGAAGAACAAGTCTTGGTAATTTTGCAGAAGGTGTTTGTGCTTGTATTTCTTCTTCTGACTCATTTTGTTGGTTTTTCCAATGCTTCATATTGAAGTCCATTTTTGGGACAGTTTTTCTCTTTCTTGTTTTTTGTTGTTGTTATTGGCTTTGATATTAAGTTTGGGTTTTTGATAATAAAAAAGGAAGCTTTTTTGTAGAGAGTTTTATATATATCTTTTGCAGGAAGAAATCAGTGAGATAGGTGAAAAAAGCCTGCAAAGTAAAGTCTTGTTTGAGGCCACTTAACAGAGCCAAGTGATGAAAAAGAAAAAGAAAAGTACTTTAGTTAAGCTCAGTTTAGAGCACTTGAGGAAAAAAGGAACTCAGAGACAGTTGAGAGAAAAGGCAAGTGTAATTTCTAATATTATATAGATTTAACTTGTAGTATACATTAAAAAGCAAAATTATATATACTATTCCCTCCTTGGCACTATTTCCTTTTTAATTCCTTCCAAAATATTGGCATATCCAGTTATACAAAAGTGATGTATAATGATCCGAAAGGTCATTTTATATTTTAGAACTTAATTATGCGCTTTTAAGTATTAAAATTTTCATTTTTACTCTTCTCGATTTGTGTGCGCAGTACGAACGTATTTCCGAAAAGCTTTTATGTTAATACTTATTAAAATAAGGATAAACTTGTCTGTGAAATTTGATAAAAAACGGAATTGGTTTGACATGATTCGGACGTCCGGTTGAGAAATTATAAGTTTTAAAATTTTCTTGAAAATTTCATTTGATTTGGTGCTAAATTCGTAGTTCTATGTGTTACTTTGGCAATTTAATCGCGCAAATAAATTCGTATGATATTTTTAGATTTGTGTGGACTTTTTGGTTTAAAGCCCGAATGCTCGGGGTGAGTTTCGGATAGGCTGCGGAGTGAAAATAGGACTTAGAACATTGCTGGTGTTTCGTTGTTGTAGGCCTCTGATCTCGCAAATACGAGATCAGGTATCGCATTTACGACTTCTGCAGGTTCCACATTTTCGAGCTATTTCTCGCATTTGCGAGGAGTAGCTGTGTCATACAGTCTTCGCAATTGCGAAGTAAAGTTGGGAGGAGTTGTGATCACAAATGCGATCCTAGGGTCGCAATTTCGAAGGTCCATGTTCGCATTTGCGAAGGCAACAGAGGTGTGAAGGACTTTGCATTTGTGATAGTCCCTTTGCATTTGCGAAGCCTATGTCGCAAATGCGATATCACCTGCTGTCTAAAAATGACTTAGACGAAATTTTTCTCTCATTTTTTAAATTTTCAAAACCTAAAATATAAGAAGCGATTTTTCAAAGAATTTTTCTTCCTCAAATCATAAGTAAATGCTTTTAAACTATTTTATTTCAATCTTTCACCGTATTTCACAAGTTTCAACCTAATATGCTAATATTAAAAAAAATAGGGTGTAAGTTTGTTCAGACTGTGTCTGTCCGTAGCTGTAAGCAGTGGGAAGGGAACCAAAAGTAAAGAAAGAGATAAAGGAGAAGTTAATGAGACTTAAATGCAATTCCATTTGGGGGCTCAAAAAAAAAACTTAACTTTTTCTTCATTTTTTTCTTGCTAAAATTCAAGAAACTGAACATCCCTGAGAATGTGATAAAAGGAGAAAATATTGTAAACATGAAGCTGACAATTGCAAGTTCTATTTCAGCAAAAATCAGAGTTTGTCTAATTTTCATTAGTTGTACTATGTTTGTTACAAAGTTTAGGTCTAAGGTGGATTTATGGTCATTTCTGTAAATGTAATTGAATCTTTTAACTCTAACTTGTGATTATTCCATTGGTGATTTCTTAAAAGCTTTTTTAAAATATGACACCTTTTTGTTACTTGAATAATAAGATAGTCACATTGAAATTTCTCTTCAACCTCATAATATTTTGCAGTAAAGGCATTCTTTAAAATGGTCATTGTTTAAAAAGCAAATCAAAATATTCCAAAATTATTTCTTTTTCACTAAGATGCAATCTGGATCAGCAGTAAAGTTATTTCCGTATGACTTACTAGTCACCGATTTAAAATATGAAAGCAGTCATTAATACTTGCATTAGAATAAATTGTCTATATACAACCTTGAGGTGCGGTCATTCCCCAAACCTTGCATGAATGTGAGATGCTTTGTGCACCGAACTACCCGTTACATTAAAGAATTATGACTAGAGACGGAGTCAGAATTTGAATTTTATAAATTTCAATTTTTAGTACTTTTAGGTTATTGAATTATCTATATTATTCAATAGATTCTTAAGATAAAGATATTATTTAGATTAAAATAATTAAATTCGGCCGAATCCACGAGCTATGGTCTAAGCTTCGCCTTAATCATGGTCAAAGAATTTTCAAAGGAAAAAACATAAGGAATTATTATGCAGTAATTTCTACTTAGCTTAGCTATAGTCTCAACTTTCTTTACAAGCTATGGCAAGCTTATATTACAAGTAGAAGATGGAAAAAAACAGTTTTATTTATGTTGGTGAATTTTGGCTCGACGAGAAAGTCCTTGTGCTAACGCATGAGCTCCTTTTTCTATGCACTTTCCAAATATGTTTTCTTTAGAAATGAAACAAGATTAGTAGTAGTATATGTTTTGTTTAATTATTAATTACAAACACCAAGATATTCCCTGTTAAATGTTTTCTCTAGGTGTTATTTACCAGAGATAAGATGATAAGACCTAGGGCAGATAAAACAATTATTTCTCTCCACATGCATGTCATGATAATAGCAAGTGTAACAAAAATCAAACTTAAACTTTTTGTGGTCAAATTTCTTCCTTTTCCTTTCTGATAACTTGTGATAATCATCAAAATAAAGATCATCACACATGAAACAAAATTCAAATCATGTACTTAGTTTCTTGTTTAGTTGACCCCTCAATCTGATCAAATCAAATGATCGTGTTCAGAGTTTAGAACAAAGTATGTTAAGTTTAGCTGAATAGGTACTTTTTACGCGAATTGTTATATATTTAGAAAAAATATATTAAAATATTACATAATTGGACTTTTTTAAAATTTACGGAGGTTACTGTTATACAATTCCCAAAAACTTTAGGGTTATGTATTATGGTATAACATCCATAGTTATTCTAGTTTTATGGGTTAAGAATGTGCCATCAAAGTTAAAGAAAAAATTTATAGAACGATGGTGAGACCGATTATGTTGTATAAAATAACCACCAAAGGATGTGATGTAGTGGATGAGATTGTTCTTCCCTTAATTAGAGGTCTCGGGTTCGAGCTCTGGGAATGGAAAAATCATTGGTAGGGAGCGCTTTCCCCCGAAAGGGGCCCTACGGGGTGCGAATCCGAATATAGTCGAGCTCTAATGCGGGTGCCCGACACCAGATGAAAAATAAAAAAAAATATTGTATAGAGTAAATTGTTGGCCGATTAAAAACTCCCATGTCCAGAAGATGAGGGCATCAGAAATACGAATGTTGAGATAGATGAGCGGGCGTACCAAGATAGATAAGATTAAAAATGAAGATATTAGGAAAAAGGTTGGTGTATCCTCAGTGGAGCAAGATGTCAGAAGCGACGCATAGTTGGTTTGGGCATGTGAAAAGGAGAGGCACATATGTCCCATTAAGGAGGTGTGAGAATTTGACCTCAGGTGAGAGATGATTAGGCAGGACATGACACATATTCAGCTATCGAGGACAATACCCTTGATATGAAGGTGTCGATGTCGAAAATTAGGGTAAAAGGTTAGTAGGTAATCGTGCGTCTTCCTCTTGTCCTGACAAGTAATATCTTTGTTCGTCTTGTACTTTCTTATTTTCATATTTTTATCACTATCTGTTGGTTCTTTCGCTTCAATTAACTTGCTATTTGTTGGTGTTGTTGCTTCTCCTTTTCATCTTTCCTTGAGTCTAGGGTTTAGGGGAAACAACTTCTCTATCTTCTCAAGGTAGTGATAAGGTTTGCGTACACATTATCTTTTCTAGACTCCACTTATAAAATTATACTAGGCTTCTTGTTTTTGTAATATTTGACATGTATTAGATATTTATCAAACTTTACTGTGTTTAAGTGTTAAAATATTTGTAAAAAGAACGATACATGTTATGCATTTATTAATCTATTTATTGTGTAAAAATAGTCAAAATGTCAATGCTATGACTTGTTTTCTTCTTGCCTTCTATAAGGTTGTTAAGCTATTTTCAGTTGATCTAATATATTTGTGATAAGTTATGCGTCTTTTATTTTGATGATTTGACAAACTTCATGAGAAAATCAGATAAGGAACCTAATACAATTAATTCCCTTGTATTCAGAGTAACTAGTAAGGTGTCTGGCTCAATTCTCAATAAAATCATATAAGGGAACATATATGGATCAGTTACCCTGGTCGCCGTGTAGTTAACGCTACAACTGTAAAAGCTGATGCACAATATCGTCTGGTAGGCTGCTGCATTTTACCGTTTAGCATCAGTACAATAACACAACTGTATCTTGTTAAGGCTAAGCTAAAGGACAATTTATTGCATCATCCTTGATGATATCACACACGCATATTATCAGCATAAGGCAAGGGATTTCATCTCTCTAATACTAGCAAATCGAAAGACAATATTCTCTCAAGTGCTAGCCACCATCTCTCTCAAGAACAAAGATGTTGCAACCTCAAGGACCAGATTTAAAAATTGAAGATATATTTAGTCCTTAGGTTTGTTGATTCTTTGTTATTTTGTTCTTCATTTGTAATCTTACACTACATTCAAGAAGTGTCTTTGTAGGACATATTTAAACTATTGTTTGGTTTACTTACTTGACTAGAGTTAGAAAAGGTTTGTTGCTTTGTAATAGAAGTATTACAAAAGGCTTACAATAGAGTTATTGTAAGAGGTGAGGGATTAACAGTTTAATTCAGATTGCAATAGGTTGTATATGAAGTATGCTCGATTTAGTGGAGTTGAAATCCTACTAGGGTAGGTCGTGGTTTTTATCCCTTGAGTAGGGATTTTCCAGATAAATATCGCATGTTCTTTATCTACTGCCGATTTACTATGGGAGCAGATAGAGAACCTAGTTCCCTATACTATTTTGGTGTACAATATGTTGCTTACTGTGGGAACTGATAGAGAATCTAGTTCTCTATACAGTTTGGCGGACTCTTAGTTTCTATCAATTGGTATTAGAGCAGGTTCTTTCTAAAAGGTTAACACCTAGAAAGGATCTACATAGCTGCTCCACCAAACTTCGAGAAAGGACGATCAACATACAAACCACCAAGATTCAACGGCCAATACTATGATTGGTGAAAAACAAGAATGCATAACTTCATCATAGCTGAGGACAAGAGTTGTCGGATGTAATCTGTGATGGACCTTTTGTTCCCATGAAAATTGTTGGTGAGGGAATTATAGTCCCAAAAATAAGAAAAACGTACAACGATGCTGATAGAAAGGCTATTGAGAAGAATTTTTGGGCAAAGAATATTCTTGTTTGTGGCACCGGACCAGATGAATACAATCGTATATCAGCTCTTCAATTTACTAAGGAGATCTGAAAAGCTCTTCAAACTGTCCATGAGGGAACTACTCAGGTTAAGCAGTCCAAAATTGATATGCTTACTACTGAGTATGAGCTTTTCAAGATGAAGGAGGATAAGTCAATTCAAGATATGCACACATGGTTCACCTCAATTATCAATGAAATTCACCCCTTGGACAAGTCATCCCAAGAAATAAGCTGGTCCGGAAAATACTCAGTGTTTTACCAGGTTCCTGCGAAAGTAAAGTGAATGCTATCACTGAAGCTAAGGATCTGCAGAAGCTGACTATAGATGAACTCATTGGAAACCTCAAAAGCTATGAGACAAATAGAAATAAATATCTTGAAAGAAGAGAGACCAAGAAGGAGAAGAATCTGGTTCTCAAAGCTGCCCATAGTGACTCAAGTAGTGATGAATCTGGCATGACGTATCTCACTCGAAGATTTCAAAATATGATTCGTAAAAATGGTGGGATCCTAAATAAAGGAAGTTCCAGTAGGAACTTCAAAGGAAATGATTGTTGTCATAAGTGTAAAAAGACTGGACACCTTATTAAAGAGTGTACTCTTCATAAGCAAGATCATTACTAAACCAACACTGAAAATGCGTCTAAGAGGAACTAGGTCCTTGAAAGAAACTTCTAAAGAAGATATATTTCTGACAACATGGTAAAGCAAGCCCTAGATGACTGGGGAGATTCCTCCATTGAATCTGAAGGTGAAGATGACCAAGGAGATACATCTGTGATAGTTGTTGACAATGGATCTTCAGAATATGAGTCAATCTTTGCACTCATGACCAAATCTGATGATGAGGACATGTAGGAAGATGAGGTAAGTTATCTTGATGTTCAAAGAAATTTGAAAACCTACTCTAAGAAAAAATTAATGTCCTTAGAAAACGAGTTGATTGATTCCTATCAGTCTCATTAATGAGAAAAATGCTTTAAGTGAAGAAATTGGTGACATAGAACAAGAGAGAGAAGATATGGTATTTTCTATTATAGACATAAAAGAACAAGTGGAAGAAGTAACTAGAGAAAATACCATGATGAAAAAATCAAACAAAAAAAATATATGGACACCCCTAAGGGTAAAGAATTGGCTAGTGAGGCTCAACTTGATCTTGAGAGTGAGATTAATAAAGTTGAAGTAAGTCTTGTTGTTGAGCTTGAAAAGAATAGAAAACTTTAGGAGGATCTGAAAAAGATTAAAACAAAATCTTGATAGGTCACTTAAATGAACTCGGTCCTCTGATGTAATAATGTCTATGTACAAGAGTAATGGTAGAAAAAAGCGAGGATCAGGTTCTAAAAGGCTAAACCTCATATAATTCCCATAGCAAGTATGTAACTATATCTGATAATTGTTTGTCTACTCACTGTGATCAAACAGGTTATTATAAGGACTGCTGTAAAATTAAAATTCAGTCTTTGCAAAAAATAAAGTTTTTGTTGAAAAGAGGCCTACTTTTGAGGAACTTGGTTCCCTGAAAAGAAAATATATGATTCCTGCATGGGCAAAAAGAAGTTTGATCCGCCCGTTCCATCATTATAAGGGACCCAATCTGGCTTGGATTCCCTAGTATAATCAGTGATTTCGTGTGCTAGTTGGAGTGAGAGGTAGCAATCAAAAAATGGTATATGGATAGCGACTACTCTAATCATATAACTAGAACAATGGATGATTTCCTCTGAATCTAAGCCTTCCAAGATGGAATGTGTCCTTTGTAAATGGCAAGAAGGGCTATATTTTTTGTGTTGGAAAAATTGGTAAAACACTATCTCATGTAATTGAAAATATGTACTATATGAATATCTTGAAATATAGCTTGTTGATTATGTCTCAAATCTGTGATAAGAGAAAATGAAGTGAAGTTCTTGTCCAAATTTTGCACTGTCACCAATCTCAAAACTGGTGAAGTGGTATTGATAGCCAAAAGGTTCAACAATATCTAGGTTGCAGACCTTCATTCATTGAATGGTAGTGATCAAACATGCCTAAGTTTCATTGATGATGATGTTCAATTATGGCGAAGACGACTAGGGCATGTGAGTTTTTATTTGCTGAACAAGTTGGATATGAAGGACCTGATTCGTGGGCTGAAGCAGTCAATAGTGCTTGCTGCTTGATTAACAAGTTCATGATAAGGTCCCTCCTTGACAAGTCTCTATATGAACTGCTCAAAGGGAGAAAATCCAAGCTTACTTACTTGAGAGCCTTCGATGCAAAATGTTGTGTTCTCAACAATGGTGGCAAAGGGTCACATAACAAAGAAGATAAAGATGGAGAATATACAAATTCTCGTAGTGAAGCTATAGATATGTAAAATAGAAAGACTAATTTGATGTGTCAATTCAAGCAGAGTGATGAAGAAGATGCAGCAAAATCTTCAAAAGGCACAGAGGAACCCGGTGCCTCTATCACCTCTACTAAAGCTGAACATAGGGTTGTTGATGTTGCATCGGATGATATTTATACATAAAAAAGAAGTGAAAGTCATAGTTCTGTTGATGTCAATAATGTTTCAAATGTGGAGGAACCTGGTCCTTCAAATTCTAAAGTTTAAGTACTTCAAGGAGCTGTTGAAAGATTTGATATGGAGAACGCTAAGACCATTGATACACCTATTGCCAATTCTATTCGTTTAGAGAGAGACAAAGCTAGTTCTCCAGTCAATAAAACTATGTATATGGGTATCATTAGATCTCCTCTGTACTTGACTGTTAGCAAACCTGATATTATTTTTAGTTGGGTTGTGTTCTAGGTTCCAATCATGCTCAAAAGAATCTTACGTGAAGGCTGCCTAAAGAACTTTGAAGTATCCTAGGGGAACGTAGGACCTAGTCCTCTTCTATTTTTCAGGAGATAATTTTGACTTGGTTAGATATGCTGGTGCTACTTATGTTGATTATCTAGTGGATAGAAAGAGCACATGTAGAATGCCACATATTTCGGGGTGATGCTTGATCTCATGGGGTACAAAGAAACAAACTTTGTGTCTCTTTCTAATGCTGAAGCTGAATACGTGGTTGATGCTTCTTATTATGCTCAACAACTACAGATCAAGCAACATCTTGAAGACTTTGGTGTATTTACAGCTTGAACCTGGTACAATACTGGAGGACAAAGCACATTGATGTGCAACATTACTTTTTGAGGGATAATATTGAAAAGGGATCTGATTTATATGAAGTTATGGAAGGCGGAGGACGAGGTTGCAGACATCTATACCAAGGCACTGAGTAGGGAATGTTTGAAAGAAATCGTCCTGAGTTGGAATTGATCATGCTGAACTAAGGACTTAGTCCCTTGATGATTGGCTATGTTAAGAAGGAAAGATACAATGCTAAAAAGTATTTTTTGGCAACATCTAACTCAAATCTATATTGTTACATATATACATACATGGCAGTTTTAGGATAAAACAAGTAAGAGTGACATTGTACTTCTAGGAGTTTTTGCTCAAATTTTCAAAAACCGTCAAGGAACCTGGTGCATGTGGCTTGGGTTAGTAGTCTCTTCAACGGTTATATGCCTTTTTAGACTACTGAAGTGTCGTGTCATTAAAATATTCCAGCTTCTCTCCAAATTTTTGAATCCCAAAATGTTAAACCTTTTCTGAACTGACTCGTTTCCCAAGAAACCATTTTCTTCTCTCACACCTAACAAAAAATCGATTATTCTCTTCAAAACCAAAATCAAACTTGTCTGAAAAAGAATCCTTATCTCTAAGTATATCAGAAGCGAACCCAACTATGTCATTTTTCAAAATCCTAACTCCATCTGAATAAAAACTCCAAGAATTCTTTTGTAGATTTTGAAGGGACTTTAATTGAAAGGGAACATGGTAGATCTAATATTCTAGAGAGTGAGGCTGAAATTATTGCTGGATTGGTAAAAGCCTTGAAAGATGGAGGAATTGGTGAATGAGCTGGAAAGGGGGAACTAAGTGGGGGACATGGTCCCTCAAATCCTTCTTAGGATGTTAATTCTATTGATAATCTTTTTCTCTTGAGTTTTGTGCTTAAACGAACCTTCGATCAAAGAAAAAGAGTTGATGAAAAGTAGGTTGATCGATTATAAAATGGCGTGACCTGTTGATGTGGTGAATGTACAAGAGAGAATAAATCCAAAAAACCTTTATGTCTGAGAAAAAATTCAAAAAATATAAAAATGGAGAAAAGAAAGTCGACTGAGATAGATTCAAGAGATGATAAGGGTGAACAGATTGAGAAGAAGAAGAGGGAGACATGGTCGCTTAGGAAAAAAGGGTAGTGTGAGTGAGAACCTGGTTTCTTATAGAAACAAAATGTTGAGTTTTCGGGTTTGGAGAGGTAGAAGACCCTGAAGTCTCAAAAAGTATTGTTAGGCAGAGTGTTGATTGTGATATTGCTGAAAAATAGAGGAACTTCTTGACATTGTTGAGTTCCATAAATAGAATCACTTTTTGTTCCTCGAAGTCCCAACATTTATGAAGAAAAAATAAAAACTGGGACTGAGTTTGTTCTTGGTAAAGAGACGCTTGGGGAGATTCTTGGTGATCTGATTGATGGTTTTGTCTATTCAGATAGGTAGATGACCAAGTCCCCGTGGACCTTTGGTACAATAAAATGCTCAATTGAAGGGTGAGAATAGAAGATTATGGAAATAGGTGGAGGTCGTGATAAAGCAGATGATCATTGATCAAATGATTATGAATGAAAGAAAGGACAGGCTCATCAAAGCCTTAGCCCCTTGCTTTTCTTCCTGTCAGTGATCCATATCTTTCACCCCTTCCAAATTCCCTTGAAATCCTATTTTTTTTTATCCCTATGTATATGAAATTGGTACTTTAGTTGTTTAAATTGTCATGTTCTGTATTGTTGATGAGGCTGTAGGATAGGGGCTCCTAGAGTTTTTCGTACTCCTCACCCGGGGTTGGGCGAGGCTTGGTAGGGCTATCCATAGATGATTTGTGTTTTGGCTTGTGTCTCCCTTATGGTAGTTATTTATGGTAGTTACTGTATTATAATATTGCATGCTATTTTATTTATGTTTCTTATGTTTAGATAATTATTTGCGCTATTTCTGCTGGAGTTACTAATGCTCTTTTGTTTTTGTTTTTGTTTTTGTTTTTCCTTTCCTTCACTGAGTCGAGGGTCGATTGGAAACAACCTCTATGCCCTTTCGGGTAGGGGTAAGACTCGTCTACATATTACCCTCCCCAGATCCCACTTTATGGGACTATACTGGATAGTTGTTGTTGTTGTTGTTGTTGTATTGTTGATGGGGATAAGGCTCAGGTTAGGCCAGGAGGAGGCGACTTTAAGCATTATTCGATTGTAATAGGGTTACACCAAGGTTCTATGCTCAGTTCATTCTTAATTTCCCCGGTGATGGATGCGTTAACACACCATATTCAAGGGGAGGTGCCATGGTGCATGCTATTCGCTGATAACATAGTTCTGATTGATGAATCGCAAGCCGCTGTTAATGATAGGCGGGGAGTTTGGAGACAAACTCTTGAGTCTAAAGGTTTTAAGCTGACCAGGACGAAGACGAAATACCTGGAGTGTAAGTTCAACGCTGATGGCGTGGATGTGAGGCTTGAATCATAGGTCATCATAAGTAGAGGTAGCTTAAAGTACCTTGGGTCGGTTATCTAGGGGGGGGGGGGGGAGGGAGATTGACGAGGATGACACACATCGTATTGGGGTAGGTTGGATGAAGTGGAAGTTAGCATATGGAGTCTTGTGTGACAAGAGAGTGCCACCGATACTCAAAGGTAAGTTCTATGAAGCGGTGGTTAGACTAGCCATGATGTATGAGGCTGAGTGTTGGCCTGTTAAGAACTCATGTATCCAAAAGATGAAAATAGCAGAAATGAGAATGTTGAGGTGGATGTGCAGGCACAATAGGATTGATAAGATTAGGAATGATGATATTCAAAAGAAGGTGCATGTGGCTCCCATTGATGACAAGATGCGGGAAGCAAGACTCCGATGGTTCGGGCATGTTCAAAAGAGGAGCCCAGATGCTCCGGTAAGAATATGTGAGTGGATGGTTAAGGAGGGAATGAGAAGAGTTAGAGGGCGGACTAATAATTATTGGGGAGAGGTGATCGGGCAGTATATGGCGAGGCTTTAGATTTCCGAGTACATGACACTTGATAGGAAGATAAGGAGGTCGAGCATTAAGGTTTTAGGTTAGTAGGTAGGTCAGTCTTGCCTTACTTTGTACCTTTGTGATACTAGTTTGGTAGTGTTTTTATGTAAAATAACTAGTGGCAATATTGTGTCTTACTATTTTGCTTTTCAGTGTTTGACCTATTTACTAGCTATTGATTTTGATTTGCATCTTTCTTCTGGATTTTATGTTGTTCATATTTTTCCTATAATATATGTGGTGATACTAATATTGTCTTCTTTTGTCCTTTTATTTTCTTGAGCCGAGGATCTTTCGAAAATAATCTCCCTACTCCTTCGACGTAGGGGTAAGGTATGCGTACACACTACCCTCCTTAGGCCTCAGTAGTGGGATATTACTAGGTTGTTGTTGTTGTGTTGTTAAAACTACTGTGCTTTTGTTATAATCACTCTACTAAGGCAATAACTCTATTTTGTGTAATGACATTCACTTGTTGTTCTTGTTATTGTTTATGTTGTGGTGCCAAAGTGGCATGAGTAAATATTGATGAACTTCTTTTTGGTTGTGCTTTTTCTGTTATTTTTTTCAATGATATCAAAAGGGACATAGGTGTCAACAGGGGGGACAAACAAAATCGAATTGATATGTTATGTTGTGCATGAAATATAGCTCTGCTTCGCAAGGGGAACATTGCTGATGACATGTTGATTATAGATCTGATCCGCAGTAGTATATGTGAGGAATATGGTTCTCAAGGGGAACATCAATTTTGGGTTTTTCATCATCAAAAAGGGAAAATTTTCTCTAAGTTACGTTGTTTTATGTTTTGATGATTTGTCAAACATTCTCAAGGAACCAGGTGCAGACCATATGTGATCAGTACATGTAAAGAATCTGATTCTCACGGGGAATATCAGTTCTGGATTTGATATCATTAAAAGGGGGAAAATTGATAAGTTATGCTATTTTGTGTTTTGATGATTTGCTAAACAGTCTCGAAGAACCAGTTGTGATCAGTTCCTTTGGTCTGCTTCTCAGGAGGAATATGGCTGATTCGTAGGGGAGCAATAAGAAAATCTGGTTCTCATAGGGAATATCAATTCTAGGTTTGTCGTAATTAAAAAGTTGGAAATCGATAAGTTATCCATATTTTATTTGATGATTTGACAAACTTCATGAGAGAACCTGATACAATTAGTTCTCTTGCATTTAGAATAACTAGTTAGATGTCTTGTTCAATTCTCAATAAAATCAGATAAGGGAACAACAGAGGGAATAGATGTGGATCAGTTCCCCTAGTCGTCGTGCGCTTAACGCTATCGCTGTAAAAGTTGCTGCACTATACCGTCTGGCAGCAGTACAACAACACATTTATAGCTTGCTAAGGCCAAACTAAATGACACTTTATTGAATCATCCTTGATGACATCACGCACACATGTTATTAACATAAGGCAATTAATTTATCTCTGTAACACTAGCAAATCAAAAGACAATATTCTCTCAAGTGCTATCCACCATCTCCCTCAAGAACAAAGCTGATGCAACCTCAAGGACCAGATCCAAAGATTGAAGATATCTTAAGTCCTTAGGTTTGTTGAGTCTTTATTATTTTGTTCTTTATTTGTAATCCTACACTACTTTCAAGAAGTGTCTTTGTATGACAGATTTAAATAACTATTTGATTTAGTTTTTTTTACTAAAGTTAGTCAAGGTTTGTTGCTTTGTAATAGAGTTATTGCAAAGGGCTTACAATAGAATTATTAAGGTTTGTGCCTTTGTAATATAGTTATCGCAAATGGCTTACAATAGAGTTATTGTAAGGGGTGAGGGATTAAGTGCTTAATTTCTAGATTAAAATAGGTTGTAATCTGAAGTTTGCTCGATTTAGTGGAGTCGAAATACTAGAGTAGGTCATGATTTTTATTCCCTTAAGCAAGGAATTTTCCAGGTAAATATTACGTGTTCTTTATTTACTGCCGATTTACTGTGGGAACAGGTAAAAAACCTGGTTCCTTATATTATTTAATTTTATAATTTGTTGCTTACTATGAAGCTAATTATTTAACACAATTTGGTGAACTCTTAGTTTCTATCATTTTGGAACTTCATTAATCGTAATTTATTGATACAATCTATGTACGAAATCCATAATAGCTTTAATGGCATTTTAGCCAAGTATTTGTTAGTAGGAGTAGTGCTTTTCAACCAAATACAATACTCCTTCCGATCCAAAATAAGTGATTTTTTAGATATTTTCACACATATTAAGAAATTTACCTTTTAGCATTAATTAGCAATAGAATTAACAATATTAACATTTACCATCTCATATAAACACTCCTAACACATATTCCAATGATATTTACTCCAAGAACAATGTAGGAAAGAAATAATTAATTCACTCTTGAAATCCGAAAAAATTACTTATTTTGGACCATAAGAAAAATGCTTAAAATTACTTATTTTGAAACGAAGGGAGTAATTGTTTTTATTACTTTCAATATTTCTATCCAAATATAACTATTTGTTTATAGAATCAACTCCAATATACTTTATATTTGTTAGTTTTTTCGATTTGCTAAGCCACACTCTTGAATTGTATTCAGTTTTGAAATATTTAGTTTGATGCGTTCAGAGTTCTTTGTACCATTTCTCACTAAGGATGTGTTTGGTACGAAGGAAAATATTTTTCGAAAATGTTTTCTAATTTTTTCATGTTTGATTTGCTTGAATATTTTGAAAAATATTTTCTTATTAATTCATTTTCTTCTAATTGGAGGGAAATGTTTTCCCTATCAAAAGAAGTGAAAACATTTTCCAAACCTCCTTCTCAACCTTCCTCACCAACACACCCTACCCCCTCTCCAAAAAAAAGTTTTTTTTTTAAAATTTTAATTTTACCTTAATTTTTTTGCAATTTTAATTTTTTACTTTTTATTTTTATGCACAACCCACACCCCTCCACCCCCAAAAAAAAATATTTTAAATATATTTTTCAATTTCAATTTTATTATTTATCAGTTTAAAGGCTAAAATTTTACAAGTTTCAACATTATGAATTCAGGGGTTTCTGTGTTTTGAAGTTTATGGGTTTAAAAATTATAAAGTTTACGAGTTTGAAAGATTTCACGATTTTGAATATTTATCGATTCGAAAGTTTATGAAATTTATGGGTCCGGAAGGCTGTTGGTTTGAAAGTTTATGACTTCATATTTATTATATCTAAATTATTTATGAATACTTTTGAGAGGTCATTTTCCTTAATTTGCGTACCAAACACCAAAAAATAAATAAAATTACTACTTGTTTTTCAAGAAAATAGTTTTCACAGAAAATATTTTTCGTTACCAAACACACTCTAAAATTTGTTTCCACTTATTTATCTTAAAGAATTACATAAACAGTTGCAATTGAAGCTCATCCTAATTGAAACTCCACTTATGCCTTCACTCTAATAAGAGGTTTGCAATTGAAGCTCATCCAGAAAACATTAAGGGTCATCGAACTCCGTAAACTTCGACAAAACTCATGTATATATATTTTAAATACGAGTATATAATAATTTAGCACTCTGAATATTAAAAGTCTTTAAAGAGTATCAGTTAAGCAGAATAATAATACTCTCATTACGTTTAAATTATGGGTCTGTCTCTAATGGGAACCAAACATTGTTCGAGGACTAGATTTAATCCTTGTAACAAAGCTGCATATTCAGCCATGTACAATGAGCTATTAACTTATTAGGGCCCGTTTGGCCATAAAGAATTTTTATTTTATTTTTTTCGAAATTAGTGTTTGAATGAAAATTTTAAATTTCAGTTAATGTTGAGTTTCGGAATTTTTTTAAAAATTTTAAAAACTTTAAAAGCTATTTTTCAAAATTTTAACTTTAAATTATTCATAAAAATTCAGAAACAACTTTAAATTGTATTCATATTCAAACACAACTCTAATTTTCAAATATTATTTTTAATTATTTTTTTAATACTTTTTCCTGGAATTTTCACAATTCTTATTTCCAAACGCCCACTTAATCTTGTTTAAACTTGTAGAATAATAATTTTCAGAACACCATAGAAAGTTGAACTTATATTTTGATGGTCTAGTAATTGGAAATTTGGAACATAGATCCTTGGCTTGGACCAAATGTGCACGATCACAAATATAGAGTATGATAAAAAGCAATCCACCTCACTTATATCGTCTTTACCTCAAAAGATATTTTTGTTGCTCCTCAATATCCCAAGGTTACAATGAAAAAATTTATTAATGGTGTTTGGCATACTTCCGAAACAGAAATACATCTTATGGATGGCGTTGCATAGGCGCTTAGCGACGGTTGACAGATTAGCTAAATAGAGAATTCACACTAATCAATCCTGCAGTTTGTGTGAAAGAGATACTGAAGAAACCCTTGACCATTTATTCTTTGAATGCGTATACTCCAAAACATTGTGGCAAGCTATGTTACAATGGTTGAAATATCAAAGAGTGACAGACACATGGGAATCCAATGGCTGACAGCTAATGTAAACAGCAGAAACCCAGAAAAACCATCATAGGTGTGATGTTTGCAGCGGTAGTATACAACATATGGATGGAAAGGAACAATAAAAGGTTTCAACAGACAACCAGTGACGCCAAAGACCGAGTAAAGGAGATTACAATTCAAGTGTACTTCACTGGCGTAAAGCTACCTAAATGGTCACCCATGTTACAGAACATAAATAGTTATCCTTTATGCGAGTTTCCACAATTGTAGCAATTTATGTAATAGGACATTAGTTTTAACAACAACAGTTGTAGAGTTTTCAAAATGATTGTACTATTGAGATCTGTTCTAGAGTCCAAAAGAACAGATGATGTAAATTTGTCATATAGTTGAAATAAAATAAAAAATTTCTTCTAAAAAGATATTTTTGTTGCTATAAATATTTTATCTTTAAAAATGTTAAATAATTAAAGAAAAAGGTTGGGGGGTGAGTCAAATGTCTGTGAGGGAAGGAGACTAGTCTAAATATGTCAGACAAAATTTCAGACATTTGTGTCAGATATTTGCCAGCTTCTAATGTGGGTTCCTTCATTTCCCCTTGACCTTTTGTTCTTTTCTCTCTTTTTGTTTTTATTTTATTTTATTTTCTTTATTCGGTTTATTAATATTTTAGTGGAGGAAGAGGAACACAAGCACGCCACTAGTATCTTAGATTAGTCACGTGCCTACACGTGACTTATTTTTTCCGAGGTCTTACCTCTTTTTTCATACTTGTTAATTGACGGACCACGGCTAAAGTGCCGTGAGCAAGTTCGGTCGTATTCAGCAGTTTTGGTTTGAATTATGTATTTATTTTAAAATTTACATTAAATATACATAATTTACTAATTTAGAATACAATAATTGTTGGCGATTAAAGTTTTGAACCTATAAATTTGAAATTATGGCTCCGTCTCTAAAATTTAATATTGTTAGGTATGTTAAGTGTGTAGAAAATCATTCTATCAATGATATGTGTGCTTTGGTTGTATTAGCATGATTTTCAGATATAGGTTTTGATGAATGACAAACAATGAAGTCAAGTGTCAAACAACGCTATTATATGACAAACAATCAAGATTGAATGTCAAGAAACATATTGATGACGGAATTGTATAGACAAGCCAAAGACGAGCTCAAATGTTCAAGACCGAAGACCCAAGGCGTAGGTCGTTAGGTAGAACCAATGTAAGAGCAACGCTTAAGTTATCTCGTCTTTTGGCTCAACATTAGGTCATCATAAATATGTATTAAATCATTTTATTAAATCATATTTATCATAAACATATTTCAAATACTTCAAACAAAATGATGTTAAAGTTTTCATTTTAACCAAAATGGTTTTTGAAGTAAGTTTTCAATTCTGGAAGAGAATAATCGATTATACACTTGAGCATAATCGATTAAAATGGTTTTTAAAGTTAGTCTTCAATTCTGGAAGAGAATAATTGATTATACACTTGAGCATAATCGATTATCTTGTATCCGTTGCCGAAGTTTTCAATTCTGCCCCAAAATAATCGATTATGCAGGCTATATAATCGATTATATGTGAGCAGAATCTGCTTCCGATTTTGTAACGGTAAAAGGATAATCGATTATGCAAATCCAATAATCGATTATCCTTGCATAAAATCAGCATAATTGATTGTCAATTAAGCAACGGACTTGCACCCTCTAACCCCTATAAAAAGAAGTCTTTTGAGCTGATTTTAAACACACAACACCTCCCAATATTGATATACATATTAAAATTATTTGAGCATCATTTTAGAGCTTTTGTTGAGCCATTTGAGAGACAACTTTGAGTTGTTCATAGAGCTAAATTTGTATCTCTTTATCTACTCTTTTGAGAGAGTTCTTGTTGTAAAAGAGAAAGGTGTTTGAGAAGAACATATCTTCTCATTGGTTGTCGGGTTCGCTAAGTACCCTAAGTCTTAGTGTGTGAAGTCTTGTGGTGCGGTATCCACGAGCAAGGTTGAAGTCTTGAGGTGCGGTATCCTCGAGCAAGTTGAAGTCTTGTAGAGTGTACATCTACGAGCAAGTGTAACGGTTTGTTACGCACCCGTAAGCTTAACGGAGTTAGTGGAATCTCGAGAGAGTCTCTCGGGGACTGGACTAACCACAAGTTGTGGTGAACCAGGATAAGTTCGGTGTGTTCTTTCCTTGCTATTTTTATTACCGAATTTATTTTATTCCTGCAATTTTTAATTCCGCAATATTTATCAATATTCTCGTGCCGCACTATTCACCCCCCCTCTAGTGACGGGCATAAAACCTAACAATTGGCATCAGAGCCTAACTCTCTGAAAACCTTAACCGGTTGAGAGCGATATATATTTTTTTGTTGAGAATGTTGAACGCAGGAATGATGAGCGAAGGTTACTCCACCACTATGCCTCCACTATTTGATGGAACAAATTACACATATTGGAAAGAGCGGATGAGAATCTTCATCCAATCAAATAACTTTCGTTTGTGGCAAATCATTTAGAACGGTATGCCGACAAAGAAAGTTGGAGAAGCCATGGTTCCAAAGGAGGAGAATGAATATTATGCCAAGGCCATAAATATGTTATATTGTGCGGTGAATTTTAATGACTATCGGAGGATTTCCTATTGCACAACCGTCAAAGAAATGTGGGATAAACTTGAAGCCGTTTATGAAGGTACGCCTCAAGTCCAAAAGCATGTGACATAGGACTCGGACAGCTCGTGTGATGAAACGACTGCCCTATGCTTCATGGCCGACGAAGAAGAAGAGGTAAGCACTTCTAATTCTTGCTCTTTTGAAGAAATGCAAAATGCCTATGATGAATTATATGGTGAATTTATTAGAGCTTCCAAAACCATAAAAGAATTGAAGAAAACACTTTCTGTGCAAGAAAAAGATTTTGAGAAAACACTTTCTTTGCAAGAATAAGATTTTGAAAAACAACCTTCTTTAAAAGAAAAAGATTTTGAAAAATTGACTTGTGACAATGAAAAACTAAAAGAAGAAAATGATCTTTTAGAAAATGACAATACTGCTCTTAAAAATAAAATCAAAATTTTAGAAGAAGAAAATAACTTTTTGGAAAATGACAATATCGATCTTAGAAATAAAATTAAGGAGATGAATGAAGCCTCTTCAATTGATCAAAGTTCAAATTGTTCTTCTTGTAAGCCTTTAAAAATAGAGAACATAGAACTTAGGAACACACTAGAAAAACGTAGTGTTGATTATCCTAAAACAATTGAAGATATTAAAAAGGATGATAGAAATGAAGTTAAGCCACCTAGAAATAATTCTAGGAATTTCATCAATGAGTCTAAAAATAATCATTTTAGACCACCTAGAAACAACTCTAGGAATTTTGTTAATAAGTCTACAATGAATAATTTTAGACCACCTAGAAATAACTCTAGGAATTTCAACGCTTCTAGGAATAACGACTTTAGATCACCTAGAACGCATTTGGCTCAACCAAGATATATGCACAACCCGAACGTTATATGTCATTACTGTAACCGGGTAGGACACATTGCACCCGTATGTTTTGCTAAACATAGAGATTCATATTTTGATTATTATTTGCCTAACCCCCAAGGACCCAAAAGAATTTGGGTACCGAAAACCTATTTTTAGGTACATTTGCAGGTGTGCTTGAAGACTACAATATCGTAGTAGATGCACCAAGCACGAAACCTTATTGCATCGAGGGGGAACGTCGGTTAGTTATCGTATTTTTGATAAAAACGTAATAGTTGATATGTGCTAACAATTGATATTAATTATTGATTCATGTTTTGATAAGTTTTATTTTGAATAACAATTGGTATCAATTATTTTTATATTAAATGATTGATTCATGTTTTGATGAATATTTTTAGTTTAAATAACAGTTGGTATATTTGCGAAAAATGACCATTATTATGGTTGGTATGTTTTTACTAACGTTTGGTATTATTTGATGTTGATATAATTTTTTTCTAACAATTGGTATCGTCAATAGTTTAAATAAAAATTGGTATACTCTTTCTGCTAATGCCAAAAGGGGGAAGAATTTAGGCGATATGCATCGAATAAGGGAAAATGTCTTCACCTTCTAGTATGCTTTAATTGAGGGGGAATATTCAATTAAGGGGGAATTATATTGAATTGTTTGCATAAATTGTATGTTGAGATATAGCATGAATTTAGGGTGAATCAAATATGCATATCTCCTGTTGTTTGTCATTATCAAAAAGGGGGAAATTGTAGAAAATCATTCTATCTATGATATGTGCGCTTTGGTTGTATTAGCATGATTTTCAGATATAGGTTTTGATGAATGACAAACAATGAATTCAAGTGTCAAACAACGCTATTATACGACAAACAATCAAGATTGAATATCAAGAAGCATATTGATGACGAAATTGCATAGACAAGCCAAAGACGAGCTCAAATGTTCATGACCGAAGACCCAAGGCGTAGGTCGTTAGGTAGAACCAATGTAAGAGCAACGCTTAAGTTATCTCATCTTTTGGCTCAACATTAGGTCATCATAAATATGCATTAAATCATTTTATTAAATCATATTTATCATAAACATATTTCAAATACTTCAAACAAAATGATGTTAAAGTTATCATTTTAACCAAAATGGTTTTTGAAGTAAGTTTTCAATTATGGAAGAGAACAATCGATTATACACTTGAGCATAATCGATTAAAATGGTTTTTAAAGTTAGTCTTCAATTCTGGAAGAGAATAATCGATTATACACTTGAGCATAATCGATTATCTTGTATCCGTTGCCGAAGTTTTCAATTCTGCCCCAAAATAATCGATTATGCAGGCTATATAATCGATTATATGTGAGCAGAATCTGCTTCCGATTTTTTAACGGTAAAAGGATAATCGATTATGCAAATCCAATAATCGATTATCCTTGCATAAAATCAGCATAATTGATTGTCAATTAAGCAATGGACCTGCACCCTCTAACCCCTATAAAAAGAGGTCTTTTGAGCTGATTTTAAACACACAACACCTCCCAATATTGATATACATATTAACATTATTTGAGCATCATTTTAGAGCTTTTCTTGAGCCATTTGAGAGACAACTTTGAGTTGTTCATAGAGCTAAATTTGTATCTCTTTATCTACTCTTTTGAGAGAGTTCTTGTTGTAAAAGAGAAAGGTGTTTGAGAAGAACATATCTTCTCATTGGTTGTCGGGTTCGCTAAGTACCCTAAGTCTTAGTGTGTGAAGTCTTGTGGTGCGGTATCCACGAGCAAGGTTGAAGTCTTGAGGTGCGGTATCCTCAAGCAAGTTGAAGTCTTGTAGAGTGTACATCTACGAGCAAGTGTAACGATTTGTTAGGCACCCGTAAGCTTAACGGAGTTAGTGGAATCTCGAGAGAGTCTCTCGGGGACTGGACTAACCAGAAGTTGTGGTGAACCAGGATAAATTCGGTGTGTTCTTTCCTTGCTATTTTTATTACCGAATTTATTTTATTCCTGCAATTTTTAATTCCGCAATATTTATCAATATTCTTGTGCCGCACTATTCACCCCCCTTCTAGTGACGTGCATAAAACCTAACAAAGTGTAAGCTCTAAACTTTGATATTCAATTGCTTTGCTTCTAAGAAACTTGTACGTGTAGCTAATGTTGTTATATTATCTCAATCCCTCACCAAGTTATTATAACAACAATAATAATAACATCCCAGTATAATTTCACAAGTGGGATCTGGGGAAAGTACTATATACGCAGACCTTACCCCTACCTAAGGGTGCAAACGGCCCGGGCGTGAACCCAAACCGGACCGGGACCGCGTTCCTGGCGGTCCCAGGCCTGCCGGTCCATTAAGCCAGTGACGGGCCGGTCCAGAACGGAGAACCGCCAGGCCAGGCGGGCCCAAACGGGCCCAACGACTCTTTTTTAATTTTTTTTAAAATCAGTAACGGCTCTTTTCAAAAGTAGCCGTTTGGAACTTTGTAAAATAACCATTTGGCCCCCAAGATTTATATAGTTATAATTTTTCCCATATCTCAACTATAAATACCCCCTCATTCTTTCACTTTTATTCACCAATTCATCAATATCTCTCAATATCTCTTTCAATCTTTCTACTGCAATTGCTTAATTTATTGTTGAAAATTCGTGAATATTTGTGAAGTTGTTGAATTGATGTTTTCAAGTGTTCAACGATTTTCAATTTTCAAGAAATTGTTCGGCAATCCGGTAAACTCGTTTAAACTCTTACGTTTTAGCAATATATTTTTGTGTTGTTTAGTTTGCATAATTCTAATTAGTATGGCATTTTCTTTGAAAAAAATGTTTGCTAAAGGAAAAGGTAAAACCGGTGAAAGTAGTGGCCATAATACTACCCTTCCCGCGGCTCCCCGACCTACAAAAGATAAGCAACTTGAACATAGTCGCCAACCTAGACGTCCTACTCCGCCTCCCGTAATGCTTGATAGTGATCACCCTTGTTTTCAATTTACCGATAGTGAATTTCTACATGATGTTGCAGTAGGTGATAGATTAGATGGTGAAATTATGAATGTTCTTTATCCTAATGAACCTATCTTAGAGGAAAATGAGGATGATAATGATGATGATGAAACCCAAGCACCAGATTTAGATGATACACCTACTAGTCCTGTTCATAACTTAGGTAATGCACCAGCACACCCACCTGTAGAAACTCCAACTTTTAGTAAAAAACCTGCTAAACGTGCAGAAACATCATTAGTTTGGCATTTTTTTACTCAAGTAAGAGAACAAAAAAAGGCTAAGTGTAAAACTTGTGGGAAATTACTTGTTCATAAATTTACTGGAGACCATAGCAGCAGAGGTAGTTTGGTTAGGCACATAAAAATACACCCTACATATAGGGCAAGATTTTTCAGATGCAAGCGCAGCAAGAGGGGACAAGTGTAGATTCTGCGGTTAACCCTAGTACAGGTTCAAATCTAGTTCAACCAGGAATTAACACTGTCACTGGAGGTATTTTATATTACGATCCAAATAGAGATCGTGAAGAATTAGCAAAGATGATTACTGTTATGTGCTTACCTTATACTTTTGCTTCTAATCCATTGGGTTCATTATATTAGAGGAGTTTTTAATCCTACTTATAAAGGTTGGCCTCGCGCAACAGTTAAGGCCGATATTCATAAATCCAAACATGAATATGAACAATATTTGCGCTATTTATTTACTCATATACCTAATCGGATTTCTATTACTACTGATATTGGTAGAAGTAATAATGACTTTGATTATCTAACTGTTACAAGTCATTGGATAGATGAGGACTGGACAATACAAAAACGTATAATTACATATAGAATAATCAATTCACGTTACACGGGTAGGTTTATAGCTAACACTGTTACAGATATTTGTAGATATTTTTGCTTTAGCGATAAAATAATGGCAATTTCTATGGATAATGCTTCTAGTAACACTAGTGCAATAGGCATGCTTACAAAAACATTAAATCATGAATTTAGTAATATTTTCCATGTTAGATGTATTTGTATATTTATTATTTAATTGTTGGTGATGGTATTCAAATTTTAAACATAGAAATTGAAAAAGTACAAATGGCTCTTAATTGGCTATTTTATTCAAACCGTAGAACTAGACTTAGAGAGTATTTCAAAAAATATGATGAATATGGCCTTAGAGAAAGAAAGGTTCCTAAACCTTGCCCGACTAGGTGGAATTATATGTACGAAAGTTTAGTAGTTGCGTATGAATATAGAAACCCAATTAATGCAACGTTTAATTCTCGGGTAGGCGGTGAGAATGATGATGAAATGCTTACTACCCAAGATTGGAGGAATGTTAAAATTCTTTTAAATTTTTTAGAACATTTTCAAGTTGCTACAAATGCATTTTCTGGGCAATATTATCCTACTATTTCAAACTGTTTAGTTTATATTGCCGCACTAGCTGATTTGTTTGTTGAATTTGGCGAGGGTGGAGATATTTATGAACTTGCTATAAATTAAATGAAACAAAAATTTTAAAAATATTTTTTCCCTGTCCCTCCTATTTTTGGTGTAGCTGCAATGTTAAATCCTACAATGAAATTGGGAGGTCCTCATTTTTGGTATTCTAATATTTATAAGGCTTTAGATCTTTCAGACGAGGAAATTGCTACACTTGCTGATGCAAAAGCATCAATTGAAATTAATGCTCAAACTGTTTATAATGCTTATAAAGTTGCGTTAGAGCATGCTAGGCCAAATATTCCAACCCCTACTTCGTCTAGCTCACAATTGTCTAAATGAGCTGTGGGCTTAACAACTCTTAAATCTTGGACGAAGTTCCGGGATTCTCAAGGTGATAATTATGATGAAACTTTACATCTAAATGAGAGTCAAGTTTACTTGTCTCAGGGACTTGAAAAGGAGAATCCAGACCGCTCTTTCGATCTTTTGGAATGGTGGAAGTCAAGGGAAAAATATTTTCCGGTTCTTGCAAGGATGGATCGGGATATTTTATCAGTTCAAGCTTCAACTGTTGCATCAGAGACCGCTTTCAGTCAAGCTAGACTACAAATCGGTGATCATAGAGCAGCGATGAGGGATAGCTTGTAAAAATCGGTGCTTTTTAGAGATTGGATCCGCGCGGAAAGAAGAAACTTTGAAATTGCAGAATCACAACCGACGATATATGAAGCTTATGAATAAATGATAGCGGAACTTTCGGAGGATTCGGCTTCACCCGGAAGTGGTGATGAACAAGCTTCGTTTCCACCACCACCAACACAACCTCCTCCCAACCTTGACGGATTTATGAGATTTGTTAGACGTACAATGTAGATTATGATGTAACTTGTACATTGACACATTTTATTTTAGTTTTTTTTCCTTTTAATGGTGGTATTAGTACCTTGTTGTGCCCATTCCATTGGGGGAAGGAAGACTAAGAAAGATATGGCATTTTGGTCAATAAATTTTGTAAGACATATCCTTGAATATATGTTTTCTCAATATTTCTTTGTCTTTACTTCGATATGTTATCCTTGAATATATATATAACATACAATATATAACATACAATATATACTACAATAAAATATATACGAGAATATATATACATAACGTACAATCTAAACTACAAGAAAATATATAAGTAATAGCATATATACATAAGATACAATATATATAAGAGAATATATATACATTATACATAAGAGATACAATATATATATATATATATATATATATATATAATATAATATAATATATACTAATTAGTAAACACAATATACTAATTACTACAACACAATATATACATTATATACAATATATACTAATTATTATTACACAATATATATACATAATATATATTAATATATACATAATATACAATATATACTAATTACTACAACACACTATATACATAATATACAATATATTCTAATTACTACAACACAATATATACATAATATACAATATATACTATTTACTACAACACAATATATATATAGGAAATAATGCATTATTCAGATATCTCTTCATAATAATCCAAGGATTTTGTTTCCACTGAAAATCTTTGTTGTCCACATATAATATAATCTCTTTTGTAGGGTTTGTTTCGAAAATCTCACTATCAGTTTTTCCTGTAATAATAGCATAAGAATCTTCACTTTCTGGTTCAAAATCTTTACTCTGATCCTCAACAGAGGTGGGTTGAATGGTAGCATTGCTACCCCCAGTAGTTCCAGCATTGCTGGCAATGAAATCTAAATATTTTTGGTAATCTGCAAATGAAGGTCTTATACCAGACGAAGAACCTTCTTCAAGAAATCTATTTTGGGTAGAAATATGCCCCAAAGTTTGAAATCTATTTTGTGTAGCTCCTCTGCCCCTCCCAGAGGGGGCTCTTGGCCATCCTGGCCTTATCATCCTGCCAAACTTAAACATCAAGTGTTAATTAAAAATTCTCTAGTAAGAAAATCTGGTAAATTATTTTCAATACCCTTTTTATATTCTATTTCGAAATCAAAAGGCGCTAGCAATGCTTGCCATCTTGCAAACATTTGCTTGGAAACATCGTGTTTAAAATCTTTATTAAACATAAATTTAGCAGCTTGACAATCTGTTTTTATCAAGAATTTTTGATTGTACAAATCAGTTTGGAATTTTAAAACACTTTTAACAATGGCTAAAGTTTCTTTTGCTACTGTTGCATAATTCTTTTGACCATCATTCCATTTTCCTGAATAGAATTGAATAATATAATGTTTTTTCTCTACAGGAGAGAACTGAGTTAAAATTCCAGCATATCCAATATCAGAGGCATCAGTTTCTACAGTCTTTTTCCAATCTGGATTAGCTAAAGTCAAGCAGGGAATTTCTTTTATTTTAGACTTTATTCTTTTAACTGTTTCAGTATGTAAATTATTCCAAGCAGGTGGATTCTTTTTTAATCTATCATTTAAAATTGCTGTATCTTTTGATAAATTTTTCACAAAAGGAGAAATATAATTGAGACTACCCAAAAATCTTTGTAGTTGAGTTTTATCAGTTAGAACATCAGGAAATTTTGAAGCAAAGTCAATAGATCTATTAATAGGAATAAGAGTTCCTTTTCCAATATTATGACCAAGAAATCTAATATTACTTTGGAAAAGATTCATTTTCGGTTTAGAAATAACCAAACCATTTTGAATGACTGTCTGCTGGAATATTTTTAAGTGTTTAAAATGTAATTCAATATTTTTAGAAAATACCAGAATGTCATCAATATAAACAATAATAAAATCAGTAAAAGATATAAAAATATTATTCATAATCTTTTGAAATTCTGAAGGAGCATTTTTCAATCCAAAAGGCATAACATTCCATCCAAATTGTCCTATTGGAACGTTAAAAGCAGTCTTATATCTATCTTGTTCAGCAATCTGAATTTGCCAATATCCTGATTTTAAATCAAATTTAGAAAAAATAATAGCATCATGTAATCTGTTTAACAAATCTTTTTTATTAGGAATAGGATACCTAATCCATTTCAATACTTTATTAAGAGGTTTGTAATTTATTACTAATCTTGGTACACCTCTTTCTTGCTCAGCATGTTTATTAACATAAAAAGCAGTACATGACCAAGCCGAACTAGAATGTCTAATCAATTTTTTCTTTAACAAAATAATCAATCTCATTTTTACAATGATCTAAATAAACAGAATTCATTTGACAAGGTCTTGCCTTAGTAGGAATAGTAGCTTCATTAAAACTATCTTCATAAGGTAATAAAACAACATGTTTCTTTCTATCCCAAAAAGCATTAGGATGATCATCACAAATATTAATAATAAATTAATTTTTTAATAAATTAATTTTTTCTTGTAATTTAGGATTTTTTAATAAAACATCTATTTCTAATAAAGTAATTTCTTGTTTTATAAAATTGATTTATTGATTTTTCAAAATCAATTTCTCAATAATCATATTTATAGATTTCGTAAAAGGTTTAGTAATAAAATCTAACTGAAAATCTTTATCATTATAAGTCCCTATTATTTTAGTATGATCCCACATTTTTAAAGGAAATATAGCATGCATGAATGGGACCCCTAAAATAATTTGACAAGAAATATCTTCCACAATCATAAAACTTTGGGGTAAACAAATACCATTATTACATAAAAAAGCTTTTGGTAATTTATAATTCAATTTTATTTGACTACCATTAGCAGATCTTAAACAATGAGTTGTTTTATGAAAATATCTCGAAGGTATAAGTCCTTCCTGAACACAATTTACATCTGCGCCACTGTCAAATAAGGCAATGAATTCCTTTCTAAAATTGTAATCAATTTGTAAAGTAATTTTAGTATAAAAATTTTGAGATTTCCGTTGGTAAGTCCTATATGGCTGGTTGAATCGCCTATGGATGTTCCCGGTTGGGTTGATAACGAATAGTTCCGTGGTTTGCATAAAACCAATTAAACTATATAAATCCCTACTTCCTAAAAGGTCCTACAACCCTAAAAGGTCCTGCTTTAGTTTGTGGTATCAGAGCCATGGAAGATCTACTCAGGTTATGAAGGTTGTTATTCAACACTTAACTTTATTGAGTTCTAATGTCTTGGTTTAACAAATCAAAATTCATTAAAAATATGATTAAAGAACAAATAGATTTTCCGGTTCAACAAGATTTATTAAATACTTGGGTAATTCCTAAGGTTAATATAGAGACTATTTACAAATTAGGAACTTTTGAAAAATTTGCTGGGAAAACTACTGTGAAAACTACAGAATTAAGTTTTACAATGGATAAAGATAGTGCAGTTTTTAATTTATTATCTCAAAATGATATAGATTATTATAAATCTAAAGATTTCAATTATTTACATATTGGTTTAGTACAAGTTGCTTTTAAGCCATTAACATTAAAAGGATTACCTGAAAGTTTTGTTGCTGCTTTACGAGATGGAAGAAATTTAAATTGAAAAAATTCTTTGATTGGTTCTATACAATCAACTTTGGCTTATGGTGCAATATATTTTAATGCTTATCCAAATTTAAATATTGCCTTAACTGATGTGAATATTTTACAATCATTAATTTTGAATATCAAGATTAATGGATATGATTATTTACCTGGAACAGAAGTAATATGTATTTGTACTAGAATTGTTTATAGACTTCTTTATACTTTATCTCCTAGATGTAAAATTTCTGAACAAAATCATGAGACTGTTTTGTTTGAAAATAATTTTTTTAAATCTAAAATTATTACTCGTAGATTAATTAAGTGGGAAGAAATTAACTTTCCTTGTGAATGGATTATTGAAGAAGCTGCAGTACCTTGTGAGATTACTAGTGATAAATTCCTGATATTAGGCAAAGTAAAGATGGTAGTGTAACTTTGAGTTTTAAAACTCAAGACATCCCTAGACTAACAGATTCTTCTTCAAGATTAACCAGATCTGTATCTTCTTATATTTCACCAGTAGATTATATCGTTGATATTCCATCAAGAGCTTCGACTTCTCAGATTAGAGAAACAAATTTTGATAAAATTGTTTTGGATAATAATAATATTGCTAAAGGTGAAGATCGTTTAAGTGATCCTACAGATTCCGATATGAATTTTCCAACTGGTTTACATGGATAGTAAAAAAATTGATTTTAGTCCAGGTTCTCTGGCACGAAAAAAGATTTCTTTAGAATTTTACAGTCCAAAATGGGAAGAATTTAGAAATTGGTTTTTCTCTGCTTTTAATAAAGATGAAACAGAGTATTTTTCTAAAGAATTCTACAAAGAATTAGAGAGAAATAATATTTCATTACCATTTGTCCCATGGTTCATGATTAAATATGTGGGATATCATTTGTCAGTCATTGAACATGAGTATCATTTGTCTAATGGTGATATTATGATTTCTTCTTTACCACCAACTCAGTCTTTTGATATCAATAAAGATGGTAAAACTATTAATTTTACTGCTTTTGCAAAATTATTTGAAAACAAAGTTGCTGTAATTACTTGTGAACATGTCAATTTGATTCTTAAACAGCAGAATTATACTAATTATTATTTGAATTTATTAGGAGAGCATGTCATGGCATTGCATATGAATTTAGACAATTATTAGAAACAAACACAGATTTTACAAGAAAAAAATAGAAGCTTTTCATAAACCAAAACAAGAATTGAAAATTGTCAAAAATACTTTACAACCTCCTCCTGAAATAAGAAATTTCAAAACTGATTCTTTTGAAGAAATTGAACAGCTTTTGAAAGAAAAATTGAAAAATATTAATTTCTCCTCCAATCTTACTAGAATAAATTTACAACCTCAACCTGTTTTATCTGCAAAACAAGAAGATTTTATTACTCAAAATGCCCCAAATTCTTTAAATAAAATCAATTCTAAATGGGCGGATAAGCCAATTCAAAGAATGTATTATTACAATAGGCCAACCCCCATGGATGTTTTAAATGAAGAAAGAGACCAGATTTTTAACAATAGTTATAGTAGCAAAGAAATTTATGAATGGAATATTGATGGTTTTAATGATAAACAGATTTTTACTGCTGTTCATAGAATGTTGATGTATAGTACTATTTGTAAGATTAATAAGAATCAAGACAGAGATATTGCGGCTATGATAGTTGCTGGTTTTACGGGCTAACTAAAAGGTTGGTGGGATAATTTTTTAACTCAAGAACAAAAGATTACAATTATGAATACTACTAGTGTTCATAAGATTGAAGGGCAATTAGCCTACCAAACTGTTGATTCTGCTAGTACTTCTCAGATACAACAAAATGCTGTTTATACTTTAGTTACTACCATGGTAGAACATTTTTGTGGAAGATGGACTGATGAGGCAGAAACTATTAGAACAACATTACAAAATTTGCGTTGTAGACAATTATCTGATTTTAGATGGTATAAAGATGTATTTTTAAGTCGTGTTATGGAATTGCATGATTGTAGTCATGAACATTGGAAGTATAAATTTATTGATGGTTTACCTTCGATATTTGCTGAAAGAGTTAGGAAGCATTTACGTGGTACTAACAACAAGATTCCTTATGATTCTCTTACTTATGGAAAAATTATTAGTGTTTGCACACAGGAAGGTTTAGCTGTTTGTAATGATATCAAGATGAATTATCATATAAAAAAGAATAGACTAAATGAAAGAAAACAATTAGGAGAATTTTGTGATCAATTTGCTTTTGATATTCCTGGTTCTTCAAAAAGAAAAAAGAAGATTTCTAGTTAAAAAGATGATAGAAAGCGTAAGAAAAATTTGTTTAAATCCCGTGATAAAACAAATTGGGATAAAAAAGATAAGAAATTTTATAAAAAGAAGGGTAAGAAAGATTACAAAAAAAGGATTAAGTGTCATAAATGTGGTAAATTTGGTCATTATGCAAGTGAGTGTAAAACTCAGGAAAAGATTAAGAGTCTAGATTTAGATGATAAAATCAAGGATTCTTTGTGTAAGATTCTACTAAATTCTGATTATAGTTCTGATGTATCTGATTCCTCTTCTACTGGTTCTAGTTCTGATGAAAATATAAGGGTTTTACATGATGAAGATTTATATTCTGATTCTGACAGATCTTTTTCGAATGATGATTGTGCTTGCAAGAAAGATGATAGTTTGTATGATTTAGTTTCTAATTTTCAGGATTTGAATGTGAACATCATTAATGATGAGAAAATAATAAAGAGTTTAAAAACAATAGAAGATAAAGATTTGAGAAATAAAATTTTGGATACTGTTTTGACTGATGATGTGCCTAATGATATTCTTCCCTCTTCAAATTTTAGTTTGAAACAGCCTGAATACTATTCGACTGCTGAATTAAAAAGGATTTTAACTCAAAAAAATTTTCCAGACAAAGAAAATACTGTTTCTGATTTAAAACAAGAACTCCTTAATTTAAAGGAAGAAATTGTTTATTTAAAAAATCAGTCAAAAATCTATGATAGAAGAATTTCTAGCTTAGAAGATAATAGGACTTTCTATGATAGAAGAATTTCTAGCTTAGAAGATAATAGGACTTTTGATTTACATTTACAGGCTAATAAGAATGAAGCTGAGACTTCTAGAACAAGAGAAACTGAGATTTCTAAACCTGGTAGTGGAGAAAAGACTAGCCAGGATATAGATATTACAAAAATTTCTTTTTTAACAAATATACTCAGCGAGGATAAAAATGAATTTTTACAAAAAATGAGTATTATTACATATATATTCTAATTACTACAACACAATATATACATAATATACTATATATACTATTTACTACAACACAATATATATATATATATATATATATATATATATATATATATATATATATATATATATATATATAATATAATATATACTAATTACTACAACACAATATACAATGAAATATATATTATATATACTATACTAATAACTTAGTACACCATATAAAATAACTATTATACAAGATATTGCCCTAATAAAAAAACCCCGCCAGGCCCGGCCCGCCAAGCTCAGGACCACTGTGGGCTTAGGTCCGTCACGGGACGGTCTCAACCGCCAGGCCCCGGACCGCCAGGCCCGGCACACGAATCCCGGGACCGCAAAGCCCGGCCCGTCTGGCCCGGGCACGGGCCCGAGCCAGAATACACCCTTAAGTTAAAACACCCTTAAAAAAATTCCTTACTTCGCCAAGGAGGAGGTGGTGGTATTGGATTGAGAAACTCCATTTCAATCAGTTTCACACACCAAAGCTACTATCGATAGCACAAGCTTTACCTTCAATTAATGAGGCTCATTGGGGTGAAATTAAAAAATAGCCAGATTTACAACTAGTCATTTAAAAATAGCCCAATTTCAAAAGTAAGCAAAATTTAACCACTTTTCATGTATGTAAAGATAAATCTGAACGAAAACACTATTCAAAACCCTAAAAATATGCCAGTATATTATGATGGAGTTCCAGCATAAGTATACATGAAATCCAGCATATTATACTGGAGTTCCACGATAAGCATGCTGGAACTCCAGCATAAGTACACTAGAACTCCAGCATAATATACTGGAGTTCCAGCAAGTATACCGGTCCATCATAATATACTGGAGCCAGAAAAGTATACCGGTCCAACATAATATGCTGGAGGTCATGCACATGTGCACCGAACTCCAGTATATTATACGGATCAGTCTATGTTACAACAAAATAGTGATTATTTTTCATTGACTTAGTAAAAGTTGGTTATTTTTGAATGACCAGTCTGAAAACTGGCTATACCGTGCTATTTTCACGGCACACTATAGTAAAAATTTCACGGGGCGCCCTATTTGATTGAAACCCGTAGAAGAAGAAGAGGACATATTTCCAGAATTGTAGTTAAATTGTAGATAAATTATAGAATTGTAGATAAATTGTAGATATATTGTAGATAAATTATATACTGAGAAGACTAAAACTTCTACAAGTTTTCTACAATTATGCAAAAAATACCAATTATGATCAATTGAAATGAGAATTGGGATATTAAAATTTAATGTATTCAGCATGTAGATATCATGTCAAAAATTCCAAAGTCGAAAAAATCTATTCTTCCATATATTTTTCACCATTGATAGCCATTAAAAAGCTTGAAAGCTTTTTAATTCAAGTTCGGATTTTAAAAAATCATTATTTTTTTGGATTGGGTTGTTGTAAATAATTCGAAATATTTTTAGGAGTTTATATCTCAATTTTTAGGGGTTTTGATGAAGATTAGACTTGGTTTTGACTGAATTTCACATTGAAACTCGTCAAAGAAGAAGAAGAAGAAGAAGAAGAAGAAGAAGAAGAAGAAGAAGAAGACATATTTCCAGAAATTGTAGATAAATTATAGATTGGGATGACTAAAACTTCTAACAAGTCTTCTACAATTATATTGAAAATGCCAATTATGCTACAATTGAAATGAGAATTAGGATATTAAAATTCAATGTATTCAAGAACTTTCTAGATGTTCAATACAAGGACGATGATCGACATCAGTGATCAACTCATTTGATACATTACGAGAAAAATCGATTCCACGTCCTGCATATAGACATAGAAAATTCACTTAGGTGCATTTAGTGTGAGAAGAGAAGTGTAACGAACAATGTGAGATTTGTGGATTTTGTAGTG
Source organism: Nicotiana benthamiana (assembly GCA_034376525.1). Lineage (NCBI taxonomy): Eukaryota > Viridiplantae > Streptophyta > Magnoliopsida > Solanales > Solanaceae > Nicotiana > Nicotiana benthamiana. The sequence continues at coordinate 130,718,152 of CM067337.1, forward strand.
CAGTTGAAGATGTTGATGATGAGGAGAAAAATAGAGGAAGAGAGGAATATTAGTAGAAGAGATTCAGACGCAGAACATCTAAAAAAACTGAAGGTGAATCGGGGGGGGGGGGGGATTAACTGAAGGTAAATCGGAGGGGGGGGGGGAGTGTGGGGGGTCGGAGGAGAGAGAGGTGAGTAAACAAAAAAAAATGAATATATGCTCCTAAAATCACGCGTAGGATAAATGAAATAATAATTATACCCTTAATTTGAATTATGATGTATAAATGATAATTTAGTATGCTTAAATGTAATTAATACAATCCTTAAACAATAAAGGTAATAAGATTTGGTATATGGTATAGCTAAGTAAAAATCCCTACTAGGAATGTGATATGTTTTGCATATGGGTTATTGCTTATTGAATGGGCCCATTGAACACTCCAAATATGACACGACAATGTATTACATAAGCCCATCATACCTTTTGATAACTGAGAAATGGGATAACATTTTGAAGATGGGCTTTTGCTTCTGGCCCATATAAAATGGGCCCATTGAACACTCCAACACTCCAAACATGACACGGCTAATGCATGGTCGTATTGAAAATATATTTTTGCTTATTCACCTTAAGTAAATTTCGGAATAGAAAAACTCACACTGAGTAAAATTACAGCTGAAAGAATAAAATTAATTGTCTCCTGGTTAAAACGAATATCAAAACTGTACTTTATTAGCAAAAGTCACAAACTTTATTGATTCACTTCAAATTCATTAAATTGCTAAAAATAAAGTTACTCTTCTATATGAAAAATCCGTTGAAATAAGAAAGTGTTTTCCTCAATATTGTTTGCCATTATAAAATTAACTCTCCTGCAATTATGCAATATCGGATTAGAAAAATTAATTTTGGATAAACTAATTTAAATGAGTTCAAACTATAAGGTTTTATCAGTCAACCCTTTGTAATTATAGATTCAAAATTTAATATTTACAAATTTTTTTAGTAAGTTTTCAATATACATTTATGGTTCGCCTTAAAATTAAAGAATTCTCCTTTTGTGCTTTATGAACAATTGATGTTTTTTTTAAGGGGCACCAGGTGCACCACTCGAAGAAGGTCATATCGCACAGGCTACGAGAGGTTGTTTCCACGGCTCGAATCCGTAACTTCCTCTTTTTTAAGAACAACTTTGATAAATTAGTATATTTTAGACATCATATAACTTCTAAGGATCTATCTACCTTAGCTAATCCTGGTCGTGAATGGGGTCCAATTAAGATTTTTTCTTAATACGAACAAAAAGATAAAAAGTAATGGAGTTTCTGTACCCAAAAAAAGAAGAGCAGAAATAGGTGAACTAAAGTATCAAAATTGTCTGATTATATAACTGAATCTGGTAGTTTGATTATTCTGTTAATAAATGAACAAAAAGATATTAATTAGTTTCAAGAAAGAAACAATAAAGTCTCAATCTGGATAAGTTTGCCAAAAAAAAAAACTTAATACTTGTCATTTTAACTACACATCATTTTCAGAGTTGCTCTCTGCTGAGTAGAGACTATGACTTGTTATTAAATGTATTAAAGTCATGAATAATCATAATGGAATTTTATTTAACACCTATTGAAATATTTTCTTTTGAAACGGATTGTGTGAAATTGTATGGTCAATGTATCATATAAGGTTTTCATCTCCTATCACTTAGAACTTGAATAGAAGAAAATGATCAACAAATATTTCTGATATTCTGTTATGAATTTCTTAGGTTATTTAAATTATTTTTATTAAAAAATCATATGCCTAAAATAATATCTATAACAAACCACAAAACAAAATCAAGTATCAAGCAACATCGGCTAAACAAGAACTTGACATTATTTTTTTGTTAACCAGATACTTAATTGATTAACAAAAATAATTACATGGTTGGCGCCGCATTGGAACTGTCCAGTTGGATATTATTAATTCTATTACAAACCAGAGTTGTTCTAACAGAAGTAGTTGATAGGATGTCATCCCAGAGTGCTTCATTAGCAAACACCGGAGGAGCTCGATATTATTAGCTAAGGTGTTTGTGTGGCTGTAAGTTTATTGGGAGTAAAAACATATATTTTTTAAATTTATGATTATAAATATGCAACAATATTTATGTGGTTATAAGAATTTTAAAATTGTAATCTTAAATATGTTATAACATTTGTAATTTTGTATGGAAATAAGAGCTTGGAAAAAACTCTCTCTCGGCGCATGATTGCGAGCATGCTATCCTGCGCTGATCGGAAATAGGAAGGGGACGACTAAAGAAGATGGTAACAAAGGTCCAACTAGCTGAATTCATAGCATCAGGAAATAGGTCTGGTAAACTGGAGGGGGGGAGGGGGAGGGAATTGTGAAGATGATTCGCAGAAAATAGCCCTAAGCTGTGACAAAAATACCAGCAAGCTCGGCAAATTCTGCATGATTGAACAACATGCAGCTGAAATTAATACAAGATCTGGGACTCTTGAGCCCTAGGCATGAGGAATACCATACCTCAACCAGCTGTTGGGAAGACATGTATGAGAAATTTTGGAGTGAACACTGTTCCATTGACTACTGTTTCATCAATGGAAGAACCGGCTAGTATGAAGGAGAAGAATAACATCAAGGAAACGAGTAGCTCAAAAATCCTGAAGAAACAACAAGTACAGAATCAGAGTCCAACAAATCAACAGACCCAAAGGCAGCTAAAATAGAAATTAGGCAGAATGAGAAAAAATGAACAAACCTATTCATGGAGAATAAAATGGCTCCAAGAGGAATGGATCTGGTTTATATACCTCCTAGCATTCAAGATGGAGTAAAAAAGGTTCAATTGCAACATGAGGAGATGAAAGTGGAGAATGCTAAATGGCAAAAGGAGATAATATTATATGTTATTGGAAATTCACCTTCAATAGGAGCCATGGAGAGATTTGTAGCTAATCAGTGGAATTTTGTTGCGAAACCTGTAATTTTATATCACAATAAGGGTTATTTCGTTATACTATTCAGTAGCATGGATGATAAGAATGCAGTCTTATATTCATGGGCATATACAATGGAGAAAAGCCATTGATCCTAAAATCATATTCAGAAGATTTCAACCTGTATAATGGAGTTTTGGAAACTATTCCACTATGGGTGAGTATTGTAAAAGATGTTTGATTGTGGGACATGACTGTGAGGAAGAAAAACGGAAAACTGGAGCAGTCCAAAACAATACAGAAGGTGAGCAGCAACACAAAAGACCAATAATGCCTAAACAACAAGGTTGGAATTGTAAATGGTAATTTGCAGCAGCCAAATAAACCAATAACTTAATAGGTGGCAGTAGCGCCAACAAAATAAGTAGTGAAGGATACAGGCAAGCAGATAGCCCAAGAGCACCGTACTAATCCACAAAAGCCCAATATATACCAGCAAGGATGGACAAAAGCTAAAGGCAGAGGAGGAATAACAAGTCCAATACAGCAAATACTCACTACAAATAATAGATTCTCTCCACCAAGAGAGGAAACAATGGAATACAGCACAAACTGGGCAGATGAAGGTAAAACTGGTGATAGTATGGGAGAAGGATAAGGGAAAGTACCACCAAATCCAAAGCTTATATGAAGATAGTCACTTGGAATGCGAGGGGATTCAATAAGGTACATAGGCAGAAGGAGATGAAAATTTTCTTGAAAAAACATAAAACTAGTCTTATAGTTATAGTAGAACATAGAGTACAATCCAATAAAGAAAGAGAGATCATCAATAAATGTGCACTGGATGGAGTTCGTGTTCTAATAGTTCAGCTACTGAAAAAGGGAGAATATGGATTATATGGGACAATACTAGTATTTAGTTCACTCTGATTCAGAAGCATGCTCAATACATCCATGATATAGTTGAAAACAGTTGTTCTAGCAAACAAATTAGTTTTAGAGCCATATATGGATTACATAACATTGCTCATAGGTGTGACATGTGAGAAGCACTAAGGAATATAGACTCTTAGTTAACAAAATCCTGGCTAATCATGGGAGATTTTAATGCAATAAGAGATATTGAAAATAGGGTGAATGACACAGTGGTACACGAAAATGAGATCAAAGACTTTAGGTCTCTAATGAAGCACTGCAGTTCGAATGAACTTGGGACAGTTGGTAGAGATTATACATGGAGAAATAGCCATGTTTATAGCAGAATTGATAGAGCCCTAGTCAATGCACACTGGATGATAAATATGCCTCCAATGCAAGTCCATGTGATGGATCCTCAGTTTTCTGATCATTCTTCTTTATGTATAGCTAGAGCTGAAAGCAGAACCAGAATACAAAGGGAGACCTTTCAAGTTTCAAAAGGGAATAGAAATATGAAGAATATCTGGAACAATCTAAAAAGTATCAAAGTGGCCCTTAAGAGTTTGAACAAAAGGGAATTTACCAGTACAACAAGCAAGGTTCAACAATTGAGGGAGGAGTTAGCCAGCATTCAAGCACAAACGAGGACCACCACAATAACAACTGCCATGTTTGAATCAGAGAGAAATATAAAAAAAAGCAACTGGAGAAATGAAGTAAAATAGAGGACAGCATTTATAGACAAAGATCTAGAATCCAATCGCTCCAACTAGGTGATTCCAACACAACCTTATTCTTAGCAAGTATGAAAGGGAGAGTAGCACAGAATCAAACAAAATTCCAGCAGGATGACAAATGATGGTTTATCAACAAAACAACTGATATTGAACAAGAGATTGTGGGGTTCTACAAAGGATTGCTAGGGAGTTCCACAAATAGTATTCCTGCTATTGATCCTAGAATAATAGGAAAGGACCTGTGCTTACAAGGTCTCACCAATTATAACTTATAGCTCCCTTCACTAATGAAGATGCGAGGAAGGCACTACAGGAGATTGGAGACTCAAGGCCAGCAGATGTGGATAGTTTTAATGCATACTTCTACAAGAAGACCTGGCAAATAATTGGCCATGACATCACAAAAGTTGTTTTGGAGTTTTTTAATGAAGGGCTAATGTATAAACTAGTAAATAGCACAATAGTCACTCTGATTCCAAAAGTGAAGAACCCCTGTTCTGTCAAATAGTTCAGACCAATATCTTGTTGTAGTATCATATATAAGATTATTTCTAAGATGCTCACAAGCAGATTGCAAGTAGTAATTGAGTCCCTAGTTTATATGAGTCAAGCAACTTTTGTACCAGGCAAGATATTGAGTGATAATATTCTACTGGGGAATGAACTTGTTAATGGGTATGGTAGGAAGGGTGTATCACCAAGGTGTGATAAAATTGATATGCAAAAGGCGTATGATTCCATAAAATGGAATTTCCCTGAACAAATGCCCACAAAAATGAACATTCGAGGACTATTTCTATCATGGATCATGGCATGTGTCACTACAGTGTCATATACTATAGTTGTCAATGGGAATTCAACAAGGCCATTTGATGCAAGAAGAAGAGTTAGACAAGGGGACCCATTGTCATCATATCTCTTTGTTCTAGCCATTGAGTATCTCACTAGAATATTAAAGACTCTAAAGGATAAGCCTGATTTCAACTACCATCCCACGTGTGAGAAGATACATATCGTTCAACTCAGCTTTGCAGATGATTTATTGTTGTTCTGTAGAGGAGATGTGGTATCTATTCAGCCACTTTACCAATGTTTTGACCAGCTTTCAAAAGCTTCAGGTCTGATTGCAAACCAGGATAAAAGTTCCATATATTTTGGAGGGGTTACAGAGGATATCCAACATCAAATTATCCAGTGCCTAGGCTTTTCCACAGGCTCTCTACCTTCAGTATCTAGGAGTTCCACTGAGTACTAAGATATTATCCACAATTCAATGTCAACCTTTGCTGGATAAAATGCTAGCCAGAATCAAGCACTGGACAACCAAATTCCTATTATATGCAGGGAGATTGCAATTGATCAAAAGTGTACTATTTGCCGTACAGTCCTTTTGGTCCCAAATATTCCCTTTGCCTAAGAAGATCATTCAAGAAATTGAGACAATTTGCAAAATGTTCTTATGGATAGGAGAAACTGAGAACATGGCTAAAGCTCCAGTAGCTTGGAAGCAAGTGTGTTGGCCAAAATCTGCAGGGTTTTGAACATAACTAATATCTTAACATGGAATAGAGCTACTTTGATAAAAAATTTATGGATTATAAACAAAAAGAAGGACCGATGCAGATTTAGTGGATTCACACATACTATATAAAAAATCAGGTAGTATGGAATGTGAAGATTAAACTAGCTGCTTGGCTCACTCAGAAGATCTTAGGTGCTACTAAATACTTGACTGAGGCAAGTATAAGAATAGAGGAAATGATAAACATGCAGGAATACGCCATCAGGAAGGTGTATGACAAACTCAGAGGCGAATTACCCAACGTAGAATGGAAGAGGTTAATCTGTAACAACATGAGCAGCCCAAAATGGATATTCACTTATATATGGCAATTCTGGGAAGATTGTACACGAGAGACATATTACTCGACTGGGGCATAGCAATTTGTTCAGATTGCGTTGTCACGACCCAAACGCGATCGTGATGGCACCCAACTATAACGCTAGGTAAGCCTGACCAACAATCGCTCTCAATTCGATCATAAATCTCAGCTCCGATGATTTGAGGAAAAATGTAATAAATTTAGAATAATGATTCAATATTTATAGTAAAATAATACGGTTAAATGCGAAATCAGATAAGACACTCCTAAAAGATCTGGGGTCACGAGTCTAGATCCTCTAGAACAAACTTGTTAATAATATCTGAACGAAAATACAAAAGTTTGGAAATGTATATAAATAAAAAAACTGATATAGGAAGAGTATCCAGGTCCTACGAACGTCAAGAAACTACCTCAACAACTCTGAAAAATTTCTGGAGACAACGACTACTCAGCTAAGTCTCGGGTGCACATGAATCTGCACACAAGGTGGAGGGAGTAGGGGTGAGTACTACCGACTCAGTGAGTAATAAGCATATAAAATGTCTGAAGATAAGAAATCCATGAAATGCCACAAAGTAAAGCTAAACTAACACTCTGACACCTTATCTACGAACCAACAACAAAGCTATATCAAGTATATCAGTCATGTAAAATGCAAGGATGCCATGCAATGCACATGAACCCGCTGCTGCATATAGCCCGATCCGTTTAATGCCGACGATGCTCACTGGGGGTGTGTACAGACTCCGGAGGGGCTCCCATAGCCCAAGCGCAATATCATCATATCATCACTGCAGCGTGAATACCCAGTCCATAATATGCATACGACTCACATAACATATTCAATTAATTTCCTAGTTTCCAATTATTAAGAAGAATATAATTTAGTTATTTAACTTCAGGAAAAGTGACTTAGCATTTCATTACGGTGATCAAACACAGGAATGAGATCAATGATTATACAAATCATGCTATCACAATGATATTCATCCTAGATGGATGCTACAAATCGGCACAAGGTGCCAAACATGGCAATAAGCCCAGATATATTCAATACAATATGCGTATCAGTTGCCAATATATTATAGTTATCACTTGGTATGGACCAAGTCACAATCCCCAATAATATACAATCCCGCACCTTCCATGGGGTGCTAGTCACGCCCTATCATAGCGTCACAATGTGATAAATCGGCGTTTTAAACCCTCAGGACATCATCTATACAAACTACTCACCTCTAGTTGGCCGTAGATTGATCTGCAATGCCTTTCCTCTTGTATCAACCTCCTCGCGTGTCGAATCTAGTCAAAATCATAATGAACACATAAATATGGGTTAAAGAAACATAACCCGATCAAAATACTCGAAAAGTACTAAAATTCACGAAGTTGGTAAAACCCGGGCCTCGGGCCTACTTCTCAAAAAATTACGAAAGTTACATCAACGGATTCCTTGTATCGCCATGACTCCGTACATATAAACTTTATCGAAAACGGAGGTCAAATGCCCCTTCAAATTCCATTTTTACATCACAATTTCTCAAGCCCTAGCCTAACCCATTTTGGTAAATTTTCACTTATTTCTACAACAATTTTGCCACAAACTCGAATACTTAGGCTATGAAACTTACCTCCAATTGTTTCTCAGTAAATTCCCTCGAAATCCTTGTTCAAAGCTCGTGAAGGTTCAAAAATAGTGGAAATAATGGTGAAGTTCGCGGAGGTTTTAATTATAAAAACTCTTCTGTCCAGTAGTTCGCGCTTCTATGCGATCGCATCACTTCTCATGCGATCGCATAGGCCAAAAATACAGGTCCTCAAATTCCTCTTATGCGTTCGCAGGCCAAGCCATGCGATCATAGAGTACAAGCTCCCCATACTACGCGATCACATTCAAGCCCACGTGACCACATCTCTCAGACCTATGCGATTGCAATCCCCTTTATACGATCGCATATAGCAATTTATGAGAATCCTCCAAGCCTTTTATTCGAGCACAGACATATCTATGCAATCGCATAGTGCAAATCCCCTGCTTCAATTTCTGCCGTAGTTTTCATGTTCAAAATTCCCCGTTAGCCATCCGAAACCACCCCGAGGTCCTTGGGACCTCAACCAAAAGCATAGATACGTCCTATTACTTCATTCAAACTTGTTCGTAGCATAAGAACACTATCACAAACATAAAAATCATCAAATTATCACGAATTCAAGCCTAAGTTAAACTAAAACTTTCGAAACTTGCATTTGATCTAAAAACCGACCAAAATACCTCCGAATGACTTGAAAATTTGCACGCATATCCAAAATCACCTAATGGAGCTATTGCAACTGTCGGAATTCCATTCGACCCCCGGATCAAAATCTCACATATCAACCGGAATTCGCCAAAAATTCAAACTTAGCCAATTCAAGCCTAATTCAACACTGGACCTCCAAATTCAATTCCAATTGCACCCCTAAGCCCTAAATCATCACCCAAAACTAGTCGAATCATCGGAAATCCATTCCGATCCCTCTAACTCACGAGTCAACATCCGGTTGACTTTTTCCAAACTAATATTCTCTTAAAGAGACTAATTGTTTCATTTCTAACCGAACTCTATCGTAATTACTTCAAATTCACCAAACACATATAATGAAACATATAAAAGCATAAAACGGAGAAAATGGGGCGATAACTCACGTGAAGACGGGTCGGGTCGTTATATCCTCCCCAACTTAAACAAACGCTCGTCCTCGAGCGGGCCTAGAGTTGTACTAGGAGCCAACCAATACTTGAATGTCCTTACCAAACATATACTCGGGGTTATCCCACGTCACCATAACTCATATAGGCCCGATAATACAACACAGTTAAACATTTCACAGTCCATCTAGACCATAACCGTAGAACCACATTGCACTTTCGAAACCACACACAGGATCTTAACCTCACATTTATATTCACAATAAGCTCGAACCAGTTGTAACAGCTCATACCTGCAACCCCTGGTGAACCCATGCAACAAACCACACAATGCAACACTCGAAACGGTAGCTACTATTCATAATATTTGCCCACAACACCCGAATACCGGTGGAAAAACCTCATTATTAACCAAGGTCTTGTTCCAATACTTTCATATACTGCCAAAAATAGATGAAACACGCAATATCGTAACAATCTCTCAGATCAACCATTCATGAAGTCACTTCCCTTTATACTACAATCACAACAGATTTTTGAGTCGAACCTCGGTATTAACCTTCCAACAAGCTGCAACCAAATCCGTTCGCATTCATTAATGACTCCAACGATCACTAAAATCCTACATACCATTCTGATGATATGATACCTTATCACCGGCCTAAGCCACACTTGCATAACACGCACACCAATAAGGAACGACTTGAATATACTTAAATCATGATATTGACTCAATGAAAGAGCTGTTTTCTCAAGCTCATCAGTACCATCACAACACAAGGCGGAGACCCCGTCTCACATAATAGGAATAGAATACTTGAATCCTTCTTGAAAGGCCATAACTTCACGCGGCCTCGCCATATCGCGCGATCCTATCCAAACATTGTTACACATGACGTACCTCAAGTGACCATGCTCAAAATAGACAGCCACGCACATATTGATGTCTTAAACCAAGCAATCCTTCACACCTACAGTGAAGAAAGTTACATACATCATTCAATCCTGAAAAGACACAACCAATGCACTATTCACCAAGCAACTCCCAATACGGACTTCCTCATTAGCCAGAAATCAAGGCATACCAAGTAACATACGGAAACTATTCTCAACAACACACCGTTGCGGCGCGCAACCTGATCCAGATAACATACCCTATGGCGGCGTGCCACCCGATCCACAAAAATATCTCACATAGGGAGATGCACATCGAGCCAAATTTTCTCATATTCACTGAATACCTAGTATCGGTCGGAAGCACACTGAGTGCACAATCATATCTACTTATGGTGGTGAAAGCTACAAACTCAACTTCCACTGTGAATCTCGATAGCAGCGCAATTTATGTGCCATTGCCCAAAAGTCATAACGCCTCGCAGCACAGAAAAACAACTCTTAGATATTCCCAGATCAGTATCAGATCCAATAACGATCGAATCCACCCATCCTTTATCAATACAATTTGGGATTAACCAAGCCAACCCCAGCTAAACTCGTATCCAACCAGCTTTCCAACAAGCCCATTACCAAAAATCCTGAACCTACCTCTTCCAATACTATAGCTCATGCCAAAGCCATACAATACGATGCCGACACCAAATAAATAATGAAGTCCACAATCTCACCCCGCGACATGCCCATCCACGAGGAATGCATCCGGAAAGGTCCCCCAATACCAGAACTGAATCAATGGTAAAAACCTCTGTACTGACATTTGCCAGGAAGGCCCAAACAAGACAAGCAATCCTTCTCAGCAGTCCGCTGGTCTTTGGAATGCAACCCACTCTTGCTATGACATCACCCGATGTACCTCTCCACACAACCTGTGGCATCTTTTGGCATAGCCCATAACACAATAGTCTAGATTAACCCAAAACCGAGGCAACCGGTCTACCCCCAATATCACATCCAAAATCTATCGTATCAACAAATAATGATCCACTCTAGCCTCCAAATCCTCATTTTCACTAAACGGTGCCAACTACTCACGATCTACAACCGCGACATAGACTGTATCAAAGAACTCCCAGTCTCCAACTCCATATAACCCACAAATCACTATACCTGGTCCCACATTCCGCCGTATGAATACATACTACACATCATGTACCCATTCATTCCACGAAAGATATTCTAAGATTTCCCTGTGCAATCAACAAACTCAAATGTCAACAGTTGGTCCAACAGGAAACTGCCGCAATCCCACCGAATTGTTATCATTTTACATCACCTTCCTCTCTTACTGAATGTATACTCCCGTCAAACCACTAGAATATTAATACCATTTTCCTTAATCATCTGAGGGTCGATTCTTAAATCACATGGAGCTGCCCGTGCTGTTTAAAAATTTAATGACTTTCCATTCGGACTCAACCGTACCTTACACACACAAATTCCAATCCTTCACAATAGACCGCAAATACCATACCATACTAGGATAACCTAGAAACTCCATATCATTTTTCCTAACCACAAGCTAAACTGCCGGGACTAAATCCTTCTATCCACACCAGTCTAAGCAAGCTGTCCAAACTCCAAAGCTCTGCCGCCCAATACCCGTAAGGGCTCATTACCTTGAACGTCAATAAGGACTTGATCATATCTTTACCATAACGATTCATTCCGCTAATAAGCTACTTCATTTGTCTAGATTTCCTGCTGATTCATTTTCAACTTGATATACTCTATTGTTGTAGCACCACCATGCCTCAGTCCAGGCTTACCACACGAGACTCGAATGTAATACCACATTGTCTCAGAACGATAGGCAACTAAATACTGTCTCAAACGTTCCCAACAATACCACCTTCTAAAATACCCTACTTTGAAGAACTTTATGCAAATCTAAATCTGTTATCTTTACTTCCCAGATACTGATACATAGAATCCTGCAATTAACATAAAAATACCACCAGTCTTGACCTGTTCTAATGAAAACACTGACTTGGTCACGTACTCAACCTTAAACGCCTGAGTGCTACATATAGAATCCTGAACACATCAAAAACATTCTCAAGAGTCATCCACTCTTATACACATTGCAAATTACTCGACTTAATGAGTCAAACCATTCGTGCCTTATCAGCACTCTGACACCGCATGACATGATCTCATTCTGATACAACCAAACCACTTCCTTCTCTTTACACTAAGCATTCTTTATCAACAACTCAAGACATCCTATTATTTTCTCACATCTACTAAGCACCATATAACCTTTGTCAAAATTCTTTTTTCACTCGTGCCACCCTCGACTCAATTTCTGCAACCAGAACTTATTCACCCGCATGCATCAAATCAGATCTAACATAGTACATAAGCGTACAATCATCTAAACAGCAGCAACCTCCCCAACTTAGCTCGAAGCTACATATATCACAACACATATGCTCTATTGCTGTCGTAATCTCATGGTGAGATTAAAATCACTCTTTCATAAGCTTGTGAAATAACGAATCATAAAATTTTTTAACTCTCCTGCAATTCTATCATTCATTCACCCAACGGTTAAGCCCACTCTGTAGGCGACCAAATTTATACAAAGTCCCAAATTTTTCAAAAATTTCGACAGAGTTTCCTTTATAATTGAGCCTATCCACCTGATAGAGAATCACCAAAACTATCCTAACAACACGTCCACAACTTGACAAAACATCACAATGTATATCAACAATATTAATATCAATACTACATGTATTCCATTATCAAAATTGATGCATGGACATGTGTTGCACCTATTCAAATCATAACACATAGAAAATTCCTTTCAATTAAACATGAGATCTTCTATTATACACACAAGGATCATACCACTTATGGACACTCCGCAGGAGATATTTCACATGCTTTGCCTCAATTCAGTATTTCAGTCTGCCTTCCACCATCTTATATGTTACACAGTCGTTTAATCTTCATGGGTCTGAACTCAACCTGCAACATGCTATTTACTTCGCTCCTAGCTAAGAGACCTGGAAATATTCTCCACGCACCCACAACTCGGGGCAACACATCCAATCGTAATGGAAATCAAACACTTAATGGTTCATCTATCACCTAGCAGACCTTCTACAACACTTGCAAGTCATATAGACACATCACACAACGCCAACATACTCATCACGTAGCTATCCAAGACGTTTAACAAAGTAAATGAGATGAGCCTTGTCAAACAAAACTATAAATTGTGGAGCCCTCAATAAATGTTGCATTAATTATTAGACTTAGGGATGGGTTGTTAGCGAATTTCACGGCCTTCCCCGAAGATAAAAATGCGTTAGTCTCCTTAGGCGTGCACTTTAATAAAATTACCTTCCTAAAATTCGGGTGCACATTTATGTAACCCAAATCCAAATCTCAACAGAATCGAAATATATTAAATACCACGGGTGCATTGATGTAACGTGGTTTGAGACGTGTTTTCACGACATTGTAACTCTTGTTAAAAATAATAATAACAATGGTTTTAAAATTAAAAAGCACATAAGTTGGAACATGTTTTGAAATCAAATAAAATCAAATACGACAGTTGAGCGACCGTGCTAGAACCACGGAACCCGGGAATGTCTAACACCTTCTCCCGGGTTAACAGAATTCCTTACTCGGATTTTTGGTTCGCGGACTATTAACAGAGTCATATTTTACTTGGTTCGCGATTCAACCGGTGACTTGGGACGCCATTAATTTCCCAAGTGGCGACTCTGAATATTAATAATAAATCCTGTTCTGATTGTCCTTTAAGTGGAAAAACTCCTTTATGCCCTGCGGGTGTAGTAAAAAAGGAGGTGTGACGATAGTTATGGTTAAAATTATATGGAAGATATATTTCTTGCATTAATGTTATTCTTTAATAATTACATTGCAAAAATATTTTGGTGTACAATAGGTACGTGACCAATGACCATTCATGCCATTATAATGACATTATTATCTTATATCATCTCAAACCTCCTTCTAGAGGTGAGTGTAGTATATTCAAAATCAATAGCACGTTCATATTCTTCCAAGAATAAATATGTATTCATCAACCAAATGTTGTCACATTCACATCATGAATGGATAATAATCATCTATATGTGCTTTATAAAATCTCATGTCAAATCGATGACAGACATTACTTTCACAGGGTGAAGGATTATTTTGAGAACCCTTATTATTCTCATTATCACAATGATGACGATTATAATTTCGTCTATTGCCACGTCCACATCCATTGATACCTTCACGGTAATAATTTTGTCTTCTTTCAGACTTATCACATGTTGCTATCACATTCGCTAAAGAGAATGAGAATGGAGCAAATTCAATGGGACGGGCTTTCAATTTTTTGCCCACAATCATACATGATTTTGATCATGGAAAGGCATAGAAATTTTACCACTTTATGTGGGTGTAATTTCATACAAACTCCATTAGAGTTATAATCAAACTTTATTGTCTTTGCTTGTATATAAAATCAAATTATAGAATTTCAAGAACTTAAAAGAGAAAAATAAAGTAAAATACTTACCTTAAATCCTGAATTTAATCATGAAGGAAGTTCATAGAACAATTGACAATCATTATGCTCAATCCCAAAGCTTCTACTCAATTGGTTAGAGTCTCGTGCTGATAACGTATTATAAAATAACAAAAAAAAGAAGAATATTGCAGAGAAAAGTAGGGAGAGAGAATTCTTATTGATTTAGGATGAATAGAACTCTCTATTTATAAGGAGAGGGTCACTTAGTTACCAAGTAATAAACTCTAAAATCTCTCTAAATATAGATATTCACCTTAAATAGAGTTCTATTTAATAATTTCTTTAGGTGATAGCACGTTTTTGTTTTGTTTCTTTATTTATTTTGGTATGCAGATAGCACTATTTTTTACTTATTTAATTTCTCCTTCTTTTATTGGTGTCTTTTCCAATCAATAAAAGACCTCAATTTAAGTAGAAAATAGCCCCTTTGGGATTTGAATTGCTAGTTTGACATGATTTCATAATCTAAAGATGCGGCGTTTTAATTTCAAGAGGTTTTTGAAAAACAATTTTGAAGAGAAATTATGCATATAGATTATTTGCCTAATATTTCTTTTCGATAATAAAATACTGCCCTTATGTTCTAGTTTATATGGAAATATTTTTTTAGCTCTTTTTTAAAAGAAAAAAAGTTAGCTTTCGAAATTTGAAAACAGCTAAACTTAAGTATTTCATTTTATCCTGGGTAACAAGCTCTCATTTTTTTGGTAATTAATTGTTTATTATTACCAGGGAAATATTTACAAGTATAACAAAACCCTCCCAAGATTCACATAGATTTGGATATGCAGCTCCAAATCTAATGCCATCATTTCTACATGGCTATTTATCTACAATCCATGGATAAAAATTGAATTCCTGTAGTTTCCTAGCTATCTTGTGTTAGGATTTATGCCCGTCACTAGAGGGGGATGAATAGTGCGGCACGAGAATATTGATAAATATTTCGGAATTAAAATGGAGGAATAAAATAAGTTCGGTAATAAAAATAGCAAGGAAAGAACACACCGAATTTATCCTGGTTCACCACAACTTGTGGTTAGTCCAGTCCCCGAGAGACTCTCTCGAGATTCCACTAACTCCGTTTAGCTTTCGGGTGCATAACAAACCGTTACACTTGCTCGTAGATGTACACTCTACAAGACTTCAACTTGCTCGAGGATACCGCACCTTAAGACTTCAACCTTGCTCGTGGATACCGCACCACAAGACTTCACACACTAAGACTTAGGGTACTTAGCGAACCCGACAATCAATGAGAAGATATGTTCTTCTCAAACACCTTTCTCTTTTATAACAAGAACTCTCTCAAAAGAGTAGATAAAGAGATACAAATTTAGCTCTATGAACAACTCAAAGTTGTCTCTCAAATGGCTCAACAAAAACTCTAAAATGATGCTCAAATTAATGTCAATATGTATATCAATATTGGGAGGTGTTGTGTGTTTTAGATCAGTTAAAAGACCTCTTTTTATAGGTGAAAAATGGTGTTTGTCCGTTGCTTAATTGGCAATCAATTATGCTGATTTTGTGCCAAGATAATCGATTATTCAGTATCTGATAATTGATTATTCTCCAACGTTCAGAAAATCAGAAGCTGATTTTCTGCTGAATAATCGATTATCTGATACTGCATAATCGATTATTCTGTAGCAGTGTTCAAACACTGGCAACGGTCTACAGCATAATTGATTATGCATATACTGATAATCGATTATTCTGAGGCAGAATTGAAAACTTACTTCAAAAACCATTTTGGTTAAGATGAAAACTTTAACATCATTTTGTTTGAAGTATTTAAAATATGTTTATGATAAATATGATTTAATAAAATATTTTATGATAAATATGATTTAATAAAATGATTTTATGCATATTTATGATGACCTATGTTGAGCCAAAAGACGAGATAACTTAAGCGTTGCTCTTACATTTGTTCTACCTAACGACATACGCCTTGGGTCTTCGGTCTTGAACATTTGAGCTCGTCTTTGGCTTTTTCATTGCAATCCGTTCATCAATATGCTTCTCGGCATTCAAGCTTGATTGTTTGTCATATAATATCGTTGTTTGACACTTGACTTCATTGTTTGTCATTCATCAACCTATACCTGAAAATCATGCTCATACAACCAAAGCGCACATATCATAGATAGAGTGATTTTCTACAATTTCCCCCTTTTTGATAATGACAAACAACAGGAGATATGCATATCGAGTTCCCCCTAACTTCATGCTATATCTCAACATACAATTCATGTAAACAATTCAATGTAAACAATTCAATGTAATTCCCCCTTAATTGAATATTCTCCCTCAATTAAAGCATACTAGAAGGTGAAGACATTTCCCCTTATTCGATGCATATCGCCTAAATTCTTCCCCTTTTTGTCATTTGCAAAAAGAGTATACCAATTGTTATTGAAACTATTGACGATACCAATTGTTAGAAAAAAAATCATATCAACATCAAATACTACCAAATGTTAGTAAAAACATACCAATCATAATAACAGTCATTTTTCGCAAATATACCAACTGTTATTTAACTAAAAATATTCATCGAAACATGAATCAATCATTTAATAAAAACATAATTGATACCAATTGTTATTCAGAATAACACTTATCACAACTTGAATCAATACTTAATATCAATTGTTAGCACATATCAACTATTACGTTTTTATCAAAAATATGATAACTAACCGACGTTCCCCCTTGATGCAATAAGGTTTCATGCTTGGTGCATCTACTACGATATTGTAGTCTTCAAGCACACCTGCAAATGTACCTAAAAATAGGTTTTCGGTGCCCAACTTCTTTTGGGTCCTTGGGGATTAGGCAAATAATAATCATAATCAAAATATGAATCTCTATGTTTAGCAAAACATACGGGTGCAATGTGACCTACCCGGTTACAGTAATGACATATAACGTTCAGGTAGTGCATATGCCTTGGTTGAGCCAAATGCATTCTAGGTGATCTAAAGTTGTTATTCCTAGAAGCGTTGAAATTCCTAGAGTTATTTCTAGGTGGTCTAAAATTATTAATTTTAGACTCATTTACAAAAATCCTAGAATCATTTCTAGGTGGCCTAAAATGATTAATTCTAGGCTCATTAATAAAATTCCTAGAGTTGTGTCTAGGTGGTTTAACCTCATTTCTATCATCCTTTTTAATTACTTCACTTGTTTTAGAATCATTTACACTACATTTTTCTAGTGTATTTCTAAGTTCTACGTTCTCTATTTTCAAAGAGCTACAAGAAGAACAATTTGAGCTTTGAACAATTAAAGAGGCTTCATTCATCTCCTTGATTTTATTTTTGAGATCGACATTGTCATTTTCCAAAAATCTATTTTATTCTTCTAAAATTTTGATTTTATTTTGAAGAACAGTATTGTCATTTTCTAAAAGATCATTTTCTTTTAAAGAAGGTTGTTTTTCAAAATCTTTTTCTTGCAAAGAAAGTGTTTTCTTCAAATCTTTTATGGTTTTGGAAGCTTTGACAAATTCACCATATAGTTCATCATAGGCATTTTGTATTTCTTCAAATGAGTAAGAGTTAGAAATACTTACCTCTTCTTCTTCGTTGGCCATGAGGCATAGTGCGGCAGTTTCATCGCCCGAGCTGTCCGAATCCCATGTTACGCGCTTATGGTGTTTCTTCTTTTTCTTGTCCTTTGATTTTGGACAATGTGATTTGGTGTGGCCAAGTTTTCCACAATTTTGACATGAAGGACTTGGTTCTTTCTTCTTTATTTCCTTCTTCATGAACTAATAAAACTTTTCAATTATATCATTAGAAGTAATGGCATCATCGTTTTCCGAATCACTTACCTCTTCTCTTTTAGAAGATGAGGCTTTGAAGGCAATATTCGAATTACTTCTAAGATACGGATTAAGAATTGTGCTTTGATAAGCTTTAAGATTACCTCGTAGTCCATCAATTGTGACGTCCGTGATTCCTATCGACTCTTGGATAGCATTTGCTTTGGAGCGCCATTTGGGAGTGAGACTCCGTAGGATTTTTCGAACTAGATCTTTGTTCGAGTATACTTTTCCGAGAGCATGAAGATCGTTGACGATCATTGAGAATCGTTCGAACATATTATTGATGTTTTCATCTTCCCTCATTCTAAAAAGCTCATATTCATGTGTTAGAAAATCAATTTTAGATTCTCGGACTTGAGACGTACCTTCATAAGTGATCTCGAGTTTATCCCACATTTCCTTTGCGGTTGTGCAACAAGAGATTTTCCGATAGTCGTACGGATTCACCGCACAAAATAGTAAGTTGACGGCCTTTGCGTTTCTTTCAACCTTCTTGATGTCCTCGGCATCATATTCATCTTCCTCCTTTGGAACTATGATCTCCCCAACTTTCTTTGTTGGCATTTGTTCACCTTTCTTGATGATTTGCCATAATCGAAAGTTATTTGATTGGATGAAGATTCTCATCCGCCCTTTCCAGTATGTATAATTTCTTCCATCAAAAAATGGAGGCCTCTCGGTGGAGTGTCCTTCGCTCATTATTCCTGCGTTCAATATTCTCAACAAAAAAAATATATGTCGCTCTCAACTGGTTAAGGCTTTCAGAGAGTGAGGCTCTGATACCAACTGTTAGGATTTATGCTCGTCACTAGAGGGGGGTGAATAGTGCGGCACGAGAATATTGATAAATATTGCGGAATTAAAAAATGCAGGAATAAAATAAATTCGGTAATAAAAATAGCAAGGAAAGAACACACCGAATTTATCCTGGTTCACCACAACTTGTGGTTAGTCCAGTCCCCGAGAGACTCTCTCGAGATTCCACTAACTCCGTTAAGCTTTCGGGTGCATAACAAACCGTTACACTTGCTCGTAGATGTACACTCTACAAGACTTCAACTTGCTCGAGGATACCGCACCTCAAGACTTCAACCTTGCTCGTGGATACCGCACCACAAGACTTCACACACTAAGACTTAGGGTACTTAGCGAACCCGACAATCAATGAGAAGATATGTTCTTCTCAAACACCTTTCTCTTTTACAACAAGAACTCTCTCAAAAGAGTAGATAAAGAGATACAAATTTAGCTCTATGAACAACTCAAAGTTGTCTCTCAAATGGCTCAACAAAAGCTCTAAAATGATGCTCAAATTAATGTCAATATGTATATCAATATTGGGAGGTGTTGTGTGTTTAAAATCAGCTCAAAATACTTCTTTTTATAGGTGAAAAATGGTGTATGTCCGTTGCTTGATTGGCAATCAATTATGCTGATTTTATGCCAAGATAATCCATTATTCAGTATCTGATAATCGATTATTCTCCAACGTTCAGAAAATCAGAAGCTGATTTTCTGCTGAATAATCGATTATCTGATACTGCATAATCGATTATTCTGTGGCAGTGTTCAAACACTGGCAACGGTCTACAGCATAATCGATTATGCATATACTGATAATCGACTATTCTGAGGCAGAATTGAAAACTTACTTCAAAAACCATTTTGGTTAAGATCAAAACTTTAATAAAATATTTTATGATAAATATGATTTAATAAAATGATTTTATGCATATTTATGATGACCTATGTTGAGCCAAAAGACGAGATAACTTAAGCGTTGCTCTTACATTTGTTCTACCTAACGACCTACGCCTTGGGTCTTCGGTCTTGAACATTTGAGCTCGTCTTTGGCTTTTCCATTGCAATCCGTTCATCAATATGCTTCTCGGCATTCAAGCTTGATTGTTTGTCATATAATATCGTTGTTTGACACTTGACTTCATTGTTTGTCATCCATAAAAACCTATACCTGAAAATCATGCTCATACAACCAAAGCGCACATGTCATAGATAGAGTGATTTTCTACACCTTGGTAATAAAATTTCCTCGATAGTGCATATCTGGGACTATCACTCTAATTAACTCCTCGCAGCTCCTTTGTATTTCTCGAAATGTTCTCAGTTTCTTTCCTGCCATATGTAATACATAGTGCAAGATAGTAGCATTCAGTATATTACATGTATTTTTATCTTCCTTGTTGCATGTCTCACAACCCATTGAACTTCCTCATTCCACCCCTGCACAGCTCTTGTTACTCTCGGCCATTGTAGTAGCTTCCTCCATATTGCTGTTGAGTAGTGGCACTTGAAGAATAAGTGATCTGGCTTTCTGGTTCTCTTTCACATAGCGCGCATGTAACGATCCGACCCGTCGTCACGTGAGTTACCACCCCATTTTCCCCGTTTTATGCTTCTATATATTTCATTATACGTGTTTGGTGAATTTGACGTAATTCGGATAGAGTTCGGATAGAAATGAGACAATTAGTCTCTTTAAGAGAAGGTTAGTTTGGAAAAAGTCAACTAGATGTTGAATTGTGAGTTAGAGGGTTCGGAATGGATTTCATTGATTCCACTAGTTTCGGGTGATGATTCAAGGCTTAGGGGTGCAATCGGAATTGAACTTGGAGGTCCGGTGTAGAATTAGGCTTGAATTGGCTAAGTATGAATTTTTGGCGAACTCCGGCTGATAGGTGAGATTTTGATCCGGGGGTCGAAATGGAATTCTGACAGTTGCAGTAGCTCCGTTAGGTGATTTTGGATATGTGTGCAAAGTTTAAGGTCATTCTGAGGTGTTTAAGTCGGATTTTAGATCAAATACAAGTTTCAGAAATTTTAGTTTAACCTAGGCTTGAATTCGTAGTAATTTGATGATTTGATGTTTGTGATAGTATGTTTATGCTAGAGCAAGTTTGAATGAAGTAATGGGACGTATCTGTGCTGTTGGTTGAGGTCCCGAGGGCCTCGGTGTGGTTTCGGATGGCTAACGGGAATTTTTAACATGAAAAGTGCAGCAAAAATTGCAGTAGAAGATTTGCTCTATGTGATCGCATAGTATGTCTGCGATCGCATAGAAGGCTTGGAGGAATCTCATAAATTGCTCTATGTGATCGCACAAAGGGGCTTGCGATCGCATAGGTCTGGGAGGTTGTGCACTGCGGTCGCGTGGGCTTGAATGCGATCGCGAAGTAGGGGGAGCTTGTACTCTGTGATCGCATGAATTGGCCTGTGATCGCATCAGAGGAATTTTAGGACTTGGATTTTCGGCCTATGCGATCGCAGGAGAAGTGATGTGATCGCATAGACGCGGGAACTGCTAGACATAAGGGCTTATATAATTAAAACCTCCACGAACTTTACCATTATTTCCACCATTTTTGAACCCTTCACGAGCTTTGATTCAAGGATTTTTTAGGGAATTGACTGAGAAACAATTGGAGGTAAGTTTCTTAGCTTAAGTATTCGAGTTTGTGGGAATATTATTGAAGAAATCAGTGAAAAATAACCAAAATGAGTTGAGTTAGGGCTTGAGAAATTGTGATGTAAAAATGGAATTTTAAGGGGCATTTGAACTCCATTTTCGATAAATTTTATATCCACGGACTCGTGGCGAGACGAGGGATCTGTTGATGTGACTTTCGTAATTCTTCGTGAAGTGATCTCCGGGCTCGGGTTTTACCAACTTCGTGAATTTTAGTACTTTTCGAATATTTTGATCGAGTTATTTTTCTTTAACCCATATTTATGTGTTCGTTGTGATTTTGACTAGATTCGATGCGTGAGGAGGTCGATACAAGAGGAAAGGAATTTTGGACCAGTCTACGGCCAGCTAGAGGTGAGTAGTTTGTATAGATGATGGCCTGGGGGTTTGAAACCCCGGTTTATCACACTGTAATGCTATTTTAGGGCGTGACTCGCACCCCATGGCAGGTGAGGGGTCGTATATAATTGGGGATTGTGACTTGATCCAACCCAGTGATAACTATAATATATTAGTGATTGATACGTGCATTGTATTGAATATATCTCGGCTTATTGCCATGTTTGGGGCCTTGTGACGATCTCTGGCATCCGTCTAGAATGAATATCATTGTGGTAGCATGATTTGTATAATCATTAATCTCAGTCCTGTGTTTAATCACCGTAATAAAATGCTATGTCACTTTTCCTGAAGTTAAATAACTAAATTATATTCTTCTTAATAATTGGAAACTAGAAATCAATTGAATCTGTTATGTGACTCATATGCATATTATGGACTGAGTATGGATCGGGTTGCACGCCACAGTGATGATATGATGATATTGCGCTTGGGCTGTAGGATCACCTCCGGAGTCTGTACACACCCCCAGTGAGCATTGCCGATGTTAAACGGATCAGGGTGTACGCCGCAGCGGGTTCATGTGAATTGCATGGCATCCTTCCATTTTACGTGACTGATATACTTCATATTGCTTTATTGTTGGTTCGTAGTTAAGGTGTCCGACTGTTAGTTTAGCTTTACTTTGTGTCATTTCATGTATTTCGTATCTTCAGACAATTTATATGCTTATTACTCACTGAGTCGGTAGTACTCACCCCTACTCTCTGCACCTTGTGTGCAGATTCAGGTGCATCGGAGGCTTAGCTGAGCATTCGTTATCTCTAGAAACTTTTCAGAGTTGTTGAGGTAGCTGCTTGACGTTCGCAGGACCTGGCTACTCTTCCCATATCAGTGTTTTTATTTATATATATTTCCAGACTTATGTATTTTCATTCAGATATTATTAACCAGTTTGTCCTAGAGGCTCTAGACGCGTGACCCCAGATCTTTTGGAAGTGTCTTATCAAATTTCGCATTTCACCGTATTATTTTACTATTAATATTGAATTACTATTCTAAAACTATTGCATTTTTCCTTAAATCATCGGAGTTGAGATTTATTATCGAATTGAGAGCGATTGTTGGTCAGGCTTGCCTACCGTTATGGTTGGGCGCCATCACGACCGGATTTGGGTCGTGAAAAGTTGGTATCAGAGCCTAGGTTACTAGGCTCACAAGTCATGAGCCGGTTCAGTAGAGTCTCGCGGATCGATACGTACACGTCTGTATCTATCCTCGGAAGGCTACAAAACCTTTAGGAAACACTTCACTTTCTTGATATCTTATCGTGCGTCCTTGATTCAGCTTGAAAGAGTAACTCTTGAAATTCCTTCCGCGTGAACGTATGCACGAATGAGCGCTCAGTATTAGATGTGCCTTGATGGCTTGTGATTCCCCGATTGAGGGGAGAGACGTGATCGCTTTGAGTTTGATGTTAGGCCAGTCTTGAGGACTTGAGGCGCGATCTTTGCCAATGGCTTGAGTACCGATGTACTGATTGTACGAGATAGTGTTATATGTTCAGTATTATCCCTGATAGTGGGAAGGACCAGCCTAAAAGTGACTATGATTTTTTATGTATACTTTTTTTTTTCCAATAACAAAATAAAAGTCCTAATTAGTAAGCCTTATTTAAGAGCTAGTGCTTTTGAATTTGTGATTTCAATAAAAGTCCTAATTAGTGAGCCTTTAAAGGTGTTGAGACCTCAATATTTGTCCAGAAACGAGCTGGGCCATACTGCCTTGACATGTTTGCTACATGCATGAGGTATGGGCCATCTGTATAAGCCATCACAGCCCATATGGTCCAACAATGGACTATTAAACTAATACCACTTCAATCTTAAGCCCCTTTGACTTTTTTCACGTTTTGGGGCTACTGAGATGCACACAGAAATCAAATTACAAGGAGGCTATCACAAACATAGCTTAATCACGTATTCATTAGATTTAATAACCTCTACTACTACAACTTGAATGTTCTCGTGAATTGACAAAGTTAAGATATAATACCTAATCAGATTTGTACTTGATTGATACCTATTTCGAATTTCATACTGGGTTGAGATAACACCAACAAAATAAAACAAATTCATACAAATCTAAGATACACTCAACTCAACTCGACAATTTTGTTATACGACAGTCTCATTATTTCGGATCGTGTCCTAAGGCTGTATCCCGTTCCGATTCTGGGTCTATTTGGGTCTGCGATTCCGGTTCTGGCGGTTCCCGGTTCTGGCGGTTCCGGGTTCTGGCGGTTCCGGTTCTGGCTGTTCCGGAGCCGGAACAGGAACCATACGGTTCCGGAACCGCCCGGTTCCGGTTCTGGCGGTTCCGGAACCGCGGGTCTGGCGGTTCCAGGCGGTTCCCGGCGGTTCCGACCTTATTTTTTTTTAAAATTAATATCTTGTATAGTAGTGATTAGTATATTGTAGAATATATTTTTATATGGTGTACTATGTTCTTACTATAGCATATATTGTGCTTGGAAATTAGTATATATTCAAAATAAGTAGTGTATATTTTGTATATAAGTAGTATATGTTGTAGTAAAGTAGTATATATTGTATATAAATAGTGTATATTGTGTAGTAGTTAGTATAAATAGTATTATGTGTTGTATGTTATATATTATATGTTATATAAATATTTTATATTCAAGGATTGATATAGAAGTAAAGACAAAGAAATATTGAGACAAATATATTCAAGTATATGATAAAAAGCATAT
The DNA here is from genome assembly GCA_034376525.1 of Nicotiana benthamiana. Classification (NCBI taxonomy): domain Eukaryota; kingdom Viridiplantae; phylum Streptophyta; class Magnoliopsida; order Solanales; family Solanaceae; genus Nicotiana; species Nicotiana benthamiana. The sequence continues at coordinate 130,743,273 of CM067337.1, forward strand.
TTATTGACCAAAATGGCATATTTTTCTTAGTCTTCCTTCCCCCAATGGAATGAACACAACATGGTATTAATACCACCATTAAAAGGAAAAAAAAACTAAAAGAAGACATGCCAATGTACAAGTTACATCATAATTTATGTATTATTTCTAACAAATCTCATAAAACCTTCAAGGTTTGGAGGTGGTTGTGTTGGCGGTGGTGGAAATGAAGCTTGTTCATCACCACTTCTAGGTGAAGATGATTCCTGAGCAAGTTCTGCTAGCATTTCTTCATAGAACTCATCTATTTCGGGTTGAGATTCAGCTAGCCCAAAGTTCCTTCTTTCAGAGCGGATCCAATCTCGGAAGAGCACTGATTTTTCCAAGCTGTCCCGCATCGACGCTCTATGATCTCCTATTTGTAGTCTGGCTTGACTAAATACGCTCTCCGATGCAACAGTTGACGCTTGAATGGACAGAACATCCCGAGCCATCCTTGCAAGAACGGGAAAATGCTTTTCCCTTGTCTTCCACCAATCCAAAAGGTCGAAAGATCCGTCTGGATTATCATTCTCTAGCCCCTGCGACAAATAAACTTGAAGTTCGTTTAGATGGGAAATATCATCTAAATTCTCACCTTGAGTACCCCTGAACTCCGTCCACGATTTAAGAGCTGTTAAGCCAGCAACTCTTTTAGACGCTTGTGATGTGGACGAAGTAGGGGTTGGAATAGTAGGCCTAGCATGCTCTAACGCCTGTTTATAAGCATTATAAACAGTTTGAGCATTCACTGTAATTGATGCTTTCGCATCAGATAGTGTAGCCATTTCTTCTGGTGAAAGATCTAAAGATTGATAAATACTATTATACCAAAAGTTAGGACCTCCTGCTTTCATAGTAGGGTTTAACATAGCAGCCACACCAAAAATAGGAGGGATTGGAAAAAAATATTTTTTAAATTTCTTTTTCATTTCAAATATTGCATGTTCATAAATTTCCCCTCCATCGTTAAAATCAGCAAATAAATTAGCAAGTGCGACAATATATACTAAACAGTTTGAAATTGTAGGATAATATTGGCCAGATAAAGCAGTTGTAGCCACACTAAAATGTTCTAAAAAATCTAAGAGAATCTTAACGTTATTCCAATCTTGATTAGTTAGCATATCATTATCTTCATCCTCACAATCCCTAGAATTATAAGTAGCGGTTATTGGGTTTCTATATTCGTACGCCACTACTAAGCTTTCATACATGTAGTTCCACCTAGTCGGGCAAGGTTTAGGAACATTTCTTTCTCTAAGGCCACTTTCGTCACATTTTTTATAATATTCTCTAAGTCTACTTCTACGGTTTGAATAAAAAAGCCAATTAAGAGCGAATTTAACTTTTTCAATTTCTATGTTTAAAATTCTCATACCATCTCCAACAATTAAATGATAAATATGGCATATACATCTAACATGGAAAATATTTGTAAAAGCAGGATTAAGTTTTCTAGTTAAAATACCTATTGCTGTTGTGTTGCTACTAGCGTTATCCATGGAAATTGACATAATTTTATCACTAAAACAAAAATATCTACAAACATCAGAAACAATGCTAGCAATAAACTTACCTGTGTGCCGTGAATTAATTATTCTATATGCTATAATGCGTTTTTGCATGGCCCAGTCTTCGTCTATCCAATGACTGGTCACAGTTAGATAATCATAGTCATTTCCACTTCTACCAATATCAGTTGTAATAGACATATGATTACTTATATGAGTAAATAAATAGTGCAAGTACTGTTCATATTCATGCTTATATTTATAAATGTCGGCCTTAACTATGACGCGAGGCCAACCTTTATATGTAGGATTAAATACTCGTCTAATATAATGAATCCAAGCAGGATTAGAAGCAAAAGAATAAGGTAAACACATAACAGTAATCATTTTAGCTAATTCTTCACGATCCTTATTAGGATCGTAGTACAATATACCTTCGGTGACTGTGTTTACTCCTGGTTGAACCATGTTAGAACCAGTACTTTGGTTAATTGAAGTATCAGGACTTGGCCTCCCCTCTTGTTCCGCTTTCATTTGAAGATATCTAGCCTTATCGCTAGGATGTATTAGTATATGTTTAACTAAACTACCTGTTCCGCTACGATCACCCTTATACCTATGAACAAGTTCTTTACCACAAGTTTTACATTTAGCCTTATCTTTATCTCTTATTTGAATAAAAAAATGCCAAACTAATGAAGTTTCTGAATGTTTCCGAGGTTGTCTACTAAAAGTGGGAGTTTGTACGGGTGGGTGTTCTGGGTCATTAGGAGCAGGACTAGTAGGTGTATCATCTAAATCTACCGGAGGTTGGGTTTCGTCATCACCCTCATTTCCCTCTGATATTGGTGCATTAGGATAAAGCAAATTCATAATATCATCATCTATTCTATCACCGACCGCTACATCATGTAGAAAATTAACATCGCTAAATTGAAAACACGGGTGATCACTATCAAGTATTCCTAAGTTTTCATTAGTATTTCTAGGTTGGCTACTAGTTTGAACTTGTTTATCTTTTCTAATGCGGGGAGCCGGGGGAGGGGTAGGATTTTGGCGACTACTTTCACCGGATTTAGATGTACCTTTTCCGAACATTTTTTTCAATGAAAATGCCATACTAATTATAATTAAGCAAAATAACAACACACAACAAATATTCTTAGCACGTAAGAGTTGAAACGAGTTTACCGGATTGACGAACAACTTCTTGAAAATTGAAAATCGTTGTAATTGAACACTTGAAAACTTCAATTCAACAACTTCACAATGATTCACGAAGTTGCAACAAAAATTAAGCACTTGCACTAGAAAGATTGAAAGAGAGCTTGAGAGAGATTGAGAGAGATTGATGAATTGGTGAATTAAAATGAAAGAATGAGGGGGTATTTATAGTTGAGAAATGGGAAATTGTGCAATTATATAAAGTTTGGGGTTAAATTAAACTTGAGGGGTCAAATGGCTAAATTTTAAAAATGCCAAACGGCTATTTCTGCAAGACCAACGTTCTGATTTCAGAATTTTAATAAAAATTTTTTTTTTTTAAAAAATCTGTCCGTTGGGAACCGGATAGAACCGGAACCGGAATCGGACCGGTTCCGGCGGTTCCATCAGGTTCCAAACGGTTCCGCCAACGGTCCGAATTTAAAAAAAAATTTATTTTTTAAATATCGGACCGTTGGCGAAACCGTTTGGAACCGCCGGAACCGGTCGGGTTCCGGTTCTGGCGGTTCCGGTTCCACGGTTCTAATGGGTGGAACCGGACCGGAACCGTGGGAACCGGAACTGCGGAATCGGAACCGCGGTTCCGGTCCCGGTTCCGGTTCGGAACCGTTACTCCATACAGCCTTATCGTGTCCTATATTACTACAGCCTTCTAGTTCAAATGATGCAATTATATACGATTACACATCTCAACAACTACTACAAACTAAAAATTTAAAGTATTAGTCCAAGTAATTTTAAAGTCCTAATTACAGTCCATATCATACCAATTTAAACAAGTTCTACTTGCTCAATCTAACATGATTTAAACATCTAGAATGAATATAGAGAGGGGAGCTAAAACAGCAGCGAACATTTGCACTTCAAATTCTCCTCAATTAGGCTTCATTCAATTTGAATCTAGACATCACTCAAAGTGAAGATGAATACCTGGAAGCAGAATAGAAAAAGAAGAGAATAAATCAGCAGGGGGTAATCAAACTGATACTCAACAGTTCAAACAGCAGTAATAGGCAAGCATGATTCAACAATAAGATCAATCGACCCAGAAATGTTCAAACCAAACAGAAAACCCACAGACCAACTCCACACAATAGCAAATCAACCCAGAAATGAACACCAATGCATAAACAGCCAGCAAAACACCCAAACTAGATTTAGAATACTAATTTCAACTCGAAATGAATCTCTTCACTTCAACAAGCAAAGATAGTAACTGCAGAATGTGAATCAGTAAACAGAAGCTGGAATCAACTTCCAATTTCAATGGAATAGTTGATTTTTTTTTGATTTTTTAGTTTTTTGTTGTTTTTGGCTTTGAAATTTGAAATTTTCTACTTCAGATTTGAAAAACTAGAGAGAAAGAGCTTTTGGGGAAACTAGATGGCTAAAAAAACTCCTTCATCAAGGCATTTTGATGTCTTTTTATAGGCCTAAGGGAGGGAAACCCTCAATTTTGCATTTTACATATTACTCCTTCTCTTTTTCAGCTTTAATCCCTCATCTTTTAACTTGTTACGTAAGCTAGTGTCCTAAGTTGGCTGAAATCTACACCAAGTTCTATTCTAGATGGCCCTAGTGTGTTCTTCTACCTATACAATGCCTATACTACCCTCGTGATTGCTTTGAAAATTATGTTCTTGATAAATAAGCCATTTTTCACGTCCAACTACCCCTGAAAACCCCTCGAAATTACTTATTCTGATTAAACTTTCAACAGCTATAACCAATCACCTAAACCAACTCAAAAATAACTAAGAATAATTAATTGAAACTGAGAAATTAACCAATTAAACTAACAAATCACATTTATTCAGTCACACAGACTCAAACAGATTTAAAATCAGGTGAAAAGGATAAAAAATGTAAAGCTTAGACTAATAGTCCGGACTAAATGAAATTAAACTAACATTTAACAAGTAAACTAACAGTTGAACATTTAAGCTAAATCAACTCAGAACTAAAAGATATGGAAATTAACCTATACATTTAGCAATCAATTAATTGACAGAATTGTATCGAAACCATTATCAATTAAAATGATTCGGAAATTAAAACTATGATTAATTAAACAGACAAAGCATGAATCAAATAGAACTAAAAAAAGTGAGAAGAAACTTACTGAAATTCGGACCTTATGAGAAAAACATCCGAAATTGGCTTCCGATTAATTTTATGCTTCTATTTCACCATAATGGACCTATAATATTAACTAGAAATCAATCGACTGAAAAATCTTCAAAAATAGCCCAGAACTGCATGAACCTTAGATCCATGATTCGTCCAATTCTGAAGGATTTGAAGGGATTTAATTAAGGATTAGGGGTGAGGGAGGTCTGGTGATTGTGTGGTGTAAATTTGGGGCCATTTGGTCAAAGTAACATTTTGGTCGGAATCTTCAAACTAATATTCGAGCACGTGGGGTTTGATTCAAGGGATGGGACTTGGATGGTTTGAGAGGGGATTCCATGGTGGTCCTATGGTGTAAATTTGATGGTGAACGGAGAAAGTTGAGTTTTGGTTGGAAAACTTTAGTTGAAGATTCGATGAGTTTGGTTGGGGTTCGGGGGAAATAGGTTGTGGATCGGTAAGGAGGAGGAAGGGAAGAATAAGGGGTGTAATTTTGGACGGAAATGGAGGTGGCGCCGCCATCGCTAGCGGCGGAATTTGGGGATGGCTACTAAGGTTCCGTGGAAGGTTTCTCTAGTTTGAGAAAGGGAAGAGAGACGAAGAAAAAGGGTGGAGTGGGGGTTGGAAGTGTTTGGACACTCTTATATTGAAGAACCTAGCACATCATTGACCGTTGGATCAGAGATCAAGGGCCACGATTAATTCATGAAACGTCGTCGTTTTGGGTTAATCAGAGACGGACTGGGTGGGGTGAATCTGGGCCTGGGCATGGGTGGTTTTTATTTTGGGCCAGGGAATTTGTTCAATATCGGCCTAGATTTAGTTTCTTGTAAGACCAACTCTTTTAAATTAAAAAGCTTTCCTTTTATTTCTTTTATTTCCTTTTTGTGTTTGTTTTTCCATTTTTTATTTTTGTATTATTTTTCCGATTTTATAAAGATGCAAAAATTAAAATAAAGTCCTAATATATTTCGAAGCTAAACTAATGAGCTCCTAATATTATTTAAAAACTATTTCGTGATGAATTCACAATTAAATAATTAAAAAGTGAACTATTGTTTTTTATTTTTTTCATATTTTGTTCTAATACAAATTAACCCCTAATTAACACTAAAATATGAAATTAAATCCTAAATGCAAATGAATTTTATTTTTTATTTTTCATGTGAATTAAAGTGCAATAAGTACCAAAAAATAACACAAAAATGTACAAAAATTGTAAAGTAATAAAAAAATCATTTTGTTTGAATTTGTAGGAAAAATTTGTATATAGGGCAAAAATCACGTGCTCACAGCTGCCCCTCTTTGCTCGGAAACACGAAGAATTTTCGTGCAAAGATAAATGAGCGAAAACAAGCGATTTTTGCCTGTTCAAATATTCCGTGTGAAGAATTTTTGAAAAGTTTGACCGCATCCTGCTTCAGAGGTTGCCTACATATCCTGGGCTAAACAGGAATTAGGTTAGTATAGTTCGAAAGTGTCTGGTAGCTGGGACTACTACTAGCTGTGATTTCACTACGATTGCTGCTGCTACTGCTTGCTGACCTCCCTTATTACACCGTGTCAAAATCAAAAGAAGCTAGCCCAAGCTATGAAATATGAATTACAAGAAATCCTATCTAAAGTCTTCAAATCCTTGCTGCCTTAGTGTATTGTGTTCTCTTGGTGAAATTTATTTTGTCACTTCTAATTGCAAACTGAGATGTTGTTCCTTCTCTTCAAACTATTGAACTTGAATATATTCCCTTGCTATATATGCGGGCTCCTGACTTCTGGACTTGGATTTAAATGTATTTCTTTATTGTACGGCTGGGCTCCCGACTTCAAAGATCGGAAGGAATTCTCCTATTCTCCACGCGGACTCCTGACTTCAAAAAAATAGACAAAACAAAGAAAACTTCCTGTCCAGTTTAGAAACTGGGTAGATATTAATAAGAATTTAACTAAAACTTGAATTGTGATACCTCTGTTCTCTAGGCGGAATCCTGACTGCTGAATTTGAACTTGAAAGTTTTCCCTTGTTGTACGAGTGGGCTCTCGACCTCTGAGTTTGAACTGGAATGTATTCCCTTGTTGTAGGGGTGGGCTCCCGACCTCTGGCTTTGAACTGGAATGTATTCCCTTGTTGTGTGAGTGGGCTGCCGACCTCTGAATTTGAACTGGAATGTATTCCCTTATTATACGGGTGGGCTCCCGACTTCAATGCTTGAAATGAATTCTCCTATTCTCCAAGCGGACTCCTGACTTTACAAAAATAGACAAAATAAAGAAAACTTTCTGCCCTAGTTTGGGAAATTGGGTGGTTGTTACCGGGTAAGATTTCGAAACTAAACTTGAAACGTAGTCTCTCTGTTCTCCAGGCGGGCTCCTGATTTCAAAACTTGAATGTATTCTCGTGCTCTCCATGCGGATTCCTGACTTCTAAACTTGAATGTATTCCCATGCTATCCAGGTGGGCTCCTGACTTCTGAACTCGAAATGTATTCGCTTCTCTCCAGGCGGGCTCCTGACTTCAAAATAGACAAATCAAAGAATTTTGAAAGCTAAAACTTTAAATTGTACTCCTTTGTTCTCCAAGAGGGCTCCAGACTGCTGCGGTTGAATGTATTCCCATGCTCTCCAGGCGGGCTCCTGAATTCTGAACTTGAAATGTGTTCCTTGTTCTCCGGGCGGGCTCCTGACTTCAACAAAATATACGACACAAGGAAATTTTTTTGCCCCAGTTTGGTAACTGGGCCCATGGGTGAGTGTTACTGAATCATATATCAACTATTACGAAGAATTTGAAAGCTAAGTCCTATTATCCAGGGAGGTCCTTACAGCTCCTATCCTCAGTCATATCTTCTAACTGCATTGCTCTCTCTAAGTCATGCTACTTGCACGGTTTTTTAAACTACATCGTATTGTCCAGGCAGGTCCTGACAACTCCTACAATTACGAATCTAAGGTATTACTTTCACTACCTCATGTTATCTACAAGGGTTTTGAACTACGTCCTATTATCTAGGGAGGTCCTGGCAACTCTTAACAATTACGAATCTAAGGTATTACTCTTGCTACATCATATTATCTACAAAGATTTTTGAACTACGTCCTATTATCCAGGAAGGTCCTGACAACTCCTAACAATTATGAACCTAATTTATATTTTCTAAAGGTCATTATGCCATTTACAAGGTTTTGAACTACATCCTATTATTCAGGAAGGTCCCGATCACTTCTACTTGAATTCTATCCTAAACATGCAAACTTTCATTTCCCATGTTATTCGTGAATATTCTTGTATTTTAATCACACCACACTTTGCGGTCAAACCTGATTACCGCTTGTTTTTCCAATATGGCGAATTCCTCCTGAACAACCAACTTTTCTTTCCATGTTTCAATCAAAGAAAATTTTGTCTGTTTAAAGTAGTGGTTAGTTGATGGCATTCTTGCTGAAAATCCTTCCACTGTATTGCTTTGTTTTTGACTGGTTTCCCCGAACTGTCCCTGAAATGCTTGACCTTCTGACTGAATTTCAAATTCCCCAACATCTGACAACTCAGATTTTTTGTACCCCTGCCGTTGTTTCATACCTCTGTTTCCTTTGCCTGAACCTTTACATTTCCCACAACGTTTCCCAATTATTCCATCGATGAAACTTCCTGTGATTCCCTGTATTCCGCCTTTCATCATATTGTTTTTTACATACTCTGACCACACTGTGCTTTCCAATTTTTGGAAGCTGGTAGTGAGCTTTGAAATACTTTCTCACATGCTTTGAATAAGACTGAAATGAAATGCAATGATTTTATGAGTTAAGGATAAGAAGAATCCAAAACCAGATGACTGTTTAAGAAAGAGAAGGAAAAGAAACTTATCTGACTGGAACAATTGGTATCAATGGTCATGACATGCATTTTTGACTAATCCGCCCAATCTGTCCAACTAACCAGCTCTTGGTCGCCACACTTTATTGCTCTAGAATTTCCATCACTTGATTACTTTACCCAAACCTAAACCTTGTTCATCTTGCGGTGCCTTGAAACAGTTTTCCATCAACAGACTTCTCTCATTTGGACACTTCTTAACTCACATTCGCCTTAAGGTTCCCATGAGGGTTTTCACCAATAAGACTCTTCAATTTCTCTCAACTCACATTGCCCTACGGTGCCTATGAAGGTTTTCACCAATAAGACTCTCTCATTTTAAAGTTTTTCCTACTAGAACCAGAGTGTTGTCCTCATCATGAATTACATTAACTGATTGACTTGGAATTTCTCAAAGACTGATTAGAAGCTCTTTCTTTGGACCATAATGTGGCTTTTGGATTTGGTTAGAAAGAAAGGGTATAAAAACCTCAAAAACAATTCAACATGGGTTAACAATTACAACTTTCGGAATCCATTCTTTCACAACAATCACAATGTTTGCCTTAGTTTCTTGCTTGGCGACTTTTGGATTTTTATTTTGGTATGACTGATCCTCAGATAGGCTGCCTACGTACCCTTTCGAGATCAAGTTAAACGTAGAAACTACGTTGTTGTGATGTTCTTTTTTTTTGCTTTTCTGTTCTTTTTTTTTCATATTTTTTTTTCTTTCTTTTCCTTTTCCTTTCTTTTTCTTTTTCTCTTCTTCTTCTTTCATTTTTCTTTTTCTTCTTCTTCTTTCCTTTATTTTCTTTTCCTTCTTTTCCTTTTCCCTCTTTCTTTTCATTTTTTTATTTTCGGCACTTGTGTTTCTTAATTTTGCCATTGATTCTGAAAGTGGGGTATGAAAGAAAATAAACACGTCTCAAAAGAGATAACAAAGGATAAAGTGTTTCAGCTAGCAGAACAAAACGCCTTCTTCATTTCAATCTTCAAAATATGCCGAATATAAAACAAGTACAATCAAAATAAAGAAGACACATAGTATCTCCTGACCGCACCAGAATTAATGGCCATTTCTGCATATTTTCCCTCCACATCTATTAGATATAATGCACCATTAGATAACACTCTGGTTACAATGAATGGCCCCTGCCAGTTTGGGGTAAATTTTCCTTTTGTTTCAGCCTGATGAGGCAAGATACGTCTGAGCACTAACTGGCCAACTTCAAACTTCCTCGGATGCACTTTCTTATTGTACGCTCATGCCGTTTTGTTGGTACAATTTTCCATGACGCACTGATACTAATCTCTTTTTGTTAATCAAACTCAACTATTCAAGGAGGGTAAAATTGTCATCATGTTCCAACTCATTATCACACTCAATTTCTTGTATTATCACTTCAGAATAAGACCGACTTTCAAAAATGGGCCGAGGATTCCTCATGCATGTCATGTTATTGATATCAGCATAAAAAGAACTGTATAGAGAAGAAAAACAAAATGAAATGGAATTAAGAATGAAGAAAGAAAGATAATTGCATTTCATTGAAGGAAAAGATAACAGGGTTTTAACTCATCCAAATGTACGTAACTTAGTATCTAGACTATAGACCGTGGAATAATCCAGAAAGATTAAAGAAAAACAAGACCCACTATCAAGACTTCTAGTCGTTGAATTTTTCCCACGGTCAGACAAACTACACATTTTCCCTACTTGACGCTTCCTCCGCTTCAACCATATTTACCTTAGTGAATAGCCTTTTGAAACCCTTACCCATGTCTCCATCCGCAACACTCAATCACTTAAGAATCTTTGACGTTAGTGGCTTGTTATATACCCCATTCAACTGAACCACCACTTTCTCGCTGGTTGGCTTTTCATTCAAATTGGTTTATCTAGAATGGATCATCATTACCATCTGCGAAGGTTTCTTAGGCTTTCCGCCCTTATGCATCAATTCGATCACATGAGCCTCATGGTGAGCTGACAGCTTATTCTGATTGATATTTGGTGCCTTAAGGGCCTGAACCTCAATCCGGCGAGTGTCAATGAACTCTTGCACAACCATTTCCAGTTTCCAGCATTTTCAGTATCATGTCCGGGGCCTCCCGAACAATATTAACAACTCAATAACTGGTCCAGATTTATAGAAAGGGGATTTGGCACTTTGGGCTCAATCGGGGTCAACAGGCCCAGCTGCCTCAATTTGTGAAAAAGGCTAGTATATGACTCACCCAACGGAGTGGCTTCTGCACCATCTCATTCTTCAAAGCTTGATTCCCACGGAAATAGGATCCTGGAGGATTTCTGTAGGCCCTCGGGGGTGGATATGTGTTTTGTGGAGGTGGGTATGTGTTTTGGGGAGCAGGTGCACGCCATTGCGCATGAACCGAAGGCTGGGTATAATCTTGAGCATGGTGATCGGAGAAATATGTATCTGGTGGTGAGTAGTAGAGTTGTGGAGGGCCATATGGGTAATTTGGGTAGTGGGGTCTGGGTTGGTAGTAGGGTGAAGGGCCTCTAGCTCTGTACCAAGATCCGACTTCGACTGTTGCAACCTCGTCTTTCTTCTTCTTTCCCAACACACCCTCAGTGCCGCTTTGGATGGACTGGGTAGTGGCTTTGCTTGCTGAATAGGTCATGATTTTATCGGATTTCAATCCTTCCTCGACCATAGCTCCCATCTTCACCACTTTGTTAAAAGATTTGCCAATTGCCATCACCAGGTGACCATAGTAGGTTGGCTCCAAAGCCTGCAAAAAATAGTCCACCATTTCACTTTTCCTCATTGGGGTCACAACTCTTGCAGCCCGTTCCCTCCAACAGAACCCGAACTCCCTGAAGCTCTCTCCGGGATTTTTCTCAAATTTTTGCAACAATATACGATCGGGGAATATCTCAAGATTATATTGGAAATGACCAGCAAATACTTGCACCAAGTCCTCCCAAATGTACCATTTTCTAGGATCCAGCCTCGTATACCACTCTAGCGTAGACCTACTCAAGCTCTAGCCAAAATATGCTATCAACAGCTCATCTTTGTCGCTGGCCCCTCTCATCTTACTACAGAAACCTCGCAGGTGGTCCACCGAGTCACCATGCCCCTCATATAGATCAAACTTTGGCATTTTGAACCCCAATGGCAGCTTCACGTCGGGAAATGTGTCACAGCCCAAACCCCAGTTGTGATGGCGCCCAACACCCTGTTTGGCAAGCCCGACCATTTAAACATTTCCATCCCAAATCATAAACTTAAAATACCAAGATTAGCATAAAATTTTATGTTTAATGTTAATAGAAGACTGCGGAAAACTGTAACCAAAAATAACAACAGCCCAAAAGATTCGGCGTCGCAAGTCAGAGCCTCTAAGTACAACCGAATAGTATCCTAAACAAAGGAAAACTAGCTACGGAAGCAAAAGATATATAAGAGGAGAGATCAGGTCATGCGGACGCCAGTAGCTACCTTGAGAACTCCGGCACTGAACTGGGAAACATCAGATAATCGCAGCTAAGCCTACGGGATCCCTGTATCTGCACACAAGGTGAAGGGAGTAGAGTGAGTACTTCCAACTCAGTGAGTGATAGCAATAAATAACAACTGAATGTAAGAAATCCGGTAAGAACACTATACAATTCTAATATCCGCAGTAAAGGCAGTAAATAAGTACGAAACAGGGAAAAGAAACTGATAAATACTTCTCTTTCTGTCCGACAAGTTACTAAAACTGTTGTGGCGCGTAGCCCGATCCAATACATACATATATATATATATATATATATATATATATATATATATATATATATATATATATATATATATATATATATATATATAGCACTGCAGCATGCAAACCGATCCAATGTAATTTATATAGTACTGCAGCGCACAGCCTGATTCAATATACATAGTCGATCGCGCTCACTGGGGGTGTGTGCAGATTCCGGCGGGGCTCCTTCAGTCCAAGCGCTAAACTACTGTGCCATGCAGTCCGATCCATATAATATATCATTGTGGCGTGCAGTTCGATCCATATAATATATTACTGCTGTGTGCAGTCCGATCCAATACATATATATTGGGGCTCTAGTTCAAATGATGCAATTATATACGATCACACATCTCAACAACTGCTACGAACTGAAAATTCAAAGTAATAGTCCAAGTAATTTTAAAATCGCAATTACAATCCATATCATACCAATTTAAACAAGTTCTACGTGCTCAATCTAACATGATTAAACATCTAGAATGAATATAAGGAGGGGAGCTAAAGCAGTAGTGAACATTTGCACTTCAAATTCTTCTCAATGAGCTTCATTCAATTTGAATCTATACATCACTCAAAGTGGAGATGAATACCTGGAAGCAGAATAGAAAAGGAAGAGAAGAGATCAACATCATGCAATCAAACTGATACTCAGCAGTTATGTCGTGAGTTACTGCCCTGTTTCCCCGTTTTATGCTTCTATATGTTTCAATAAATGTGTTGGGTGAATTTTAAGTAATTCGGATAGAGTTGTTATAAATGAGACAATTAGTCTCTGTAAGAGAAGGTTCGGTGTAGAATTAGGCTTGAATTGGCTAAGTTTGAATTTTTGCGAATTCTGGTTGATAGGTGAGATTTTGATCCGAGGGTTGGGATGGAATTCTTAGAGTTGCAGTATCTCACTTAGGTGATTTTGGATATGCGTGCAAAGTTTCGGGTCATTCAGATGTGTTTAGGTCAGATATTTTATCAAATGCAAGTTTCGGAAGTTTTAGTTTGACTTAGGCTTGAATCCGTGATAATTTGATGATTTTGATGTATATGATAGTGTTTTTATGCTAAGATCAAGTTTGAATGAAGTAGTTGAACATATTCGTGATTTGGTTGAGGTCTCGAGGGCCTCGGGGTGATTTCGAATGGCTAATTGGGACTTTTGGATAAGAAAAATGCAGCAGAAAAATTTGCAGAGCAGATTTGCTCTCTGCGATCGGGAGCCTGGGGCTGCGATTGCATAGAAGGCCTGAAGGGGATGCTCAGATTTTCTTTATGCGATCACGTGAGGTTTTCTGGGATCGCATAGGTCAAGGTAATTGTTCAGTGAGATCGCGTGGGTGGCGGCTCTGCAATCGCGTAGGAGGAAGACGTAATGCTCTGCGATCGCAAGGAGTTTTCTGCAATCGCGTAAAAGGAATTCGAGGGCCTGGATTTTTGTTCTATGCGACCATATGCATATTGATGCGATCGCATAGAGGTTACTACAGTAGTCAGACAGAATGTTTAAAAACCCTTTGGTCCGTGACCCACACCATTTTTCCACCATTTTTACTTCGCCAAAAGAGCTTTTTGATCGATTTGAAGAGGATCTTCAACATGTATTGATTAGAAGTAAGTCTCTTAACTTAGAAACACCATTTTATTGAAGAATCAACACTCAACTTCATGAAAGTGGGTTGAAATTGTGAAGAACTAGAGCTTGGTTTTTGAAAATGAATTTTTAGGATTTGAAAGGCCATTTGAGTTTCGATTTTGGTAAAATTTATATGTACGAACTCGTGGCAAGACGAGGAATCCGGTGATATAACTTTCGTGCTTTTTTGAGAAGTGGGCCCGGTTCTCGAGTATTACCAACTTCGTGATTTTTAGTATTTTTTGAGTAATTTCGAAATGGTTATGTTTCTTTAGAATATAATAATGTATTCGTTGTGATTTTGACTAAATTCGACACGCGAGGAGGTCGATTCAAAAGGAAAGAGCATTGCGAACTAGTCTACGGCCGGCTTGAGGTGGGTAATGGATGTAGATGATGACCTGAGGGTTCGAAATATCGGTGTCTCACATTGTGATGCTGTATTGAGGCGAGACACGCACTCTACGATGAGTGCGGGGTCGTTTATGGACGGGACTATGGCTTAGTCCGTCGGAGTTATGTCTATTCTGTGTTATTGACTAGAAATTGACTAGTAAGCATCCTACTGGATTGTTATGAGCATATTTGGGCTGCGAGTCAACTATTTGGATCCCTTAGGGATTATTATCACTGTTTCCATGATATTGCGCATGTTTCCATGATATCATTCCTGAGTTAAATACTGTCTAGAAATAATCAGTAATCTTCTATGGTCTTAATCACTTAAACTATAATACATGCTAAATGGAACCGAAAATGATGAACTTGATCGTGCCTGTGTGACTTGCTTGCATATATAATTGGACTGATCGTTGACCGGGATGCACGCCACAGCGAATGCTATTATGTCATTGAGCTTGGGCTGTAGTAGCCCATTCGGAGTCTGAACCCCCACTGTGAGCGCGAGTACCTAATGGATCGAACTATACACCGCAAGGTCATGTGCATTGTATTGCATTTATACATTGATATCTGTCTGTCATTGATTAATTGTTGTTTCATCGTTAAATGTGCTAAGAGGATAGTTTCATCTTTACATTATGGCATTTCGGGATTTCTTACTTTCAAGTCATTATACATGTCTGTTACCGCTGAGTTGGAAGTACTCATTTTACTCCCTGCACCTTGTGTGTAGATTCAGGTGTTCCGGAGACTTAGTTGAGAAGTTGCTGTCTTCCAGAGCTTATTCAGAGTTGTCGTGGTAGCTGCCTGGCGTTCACGGGACCCGACCTCTCCCCTTTTATTCAGTTTTGATTCCACTTTCTAGATTTATATATTTTCAAATATTGTTACTCAGTTGTTTAGAGGCTGTAGACTCATGACCCCAGATTCTGTTGGGAGTGTTTTGTCGGATATTTCGGTCTGTTCTGCATGGTTTTTATTATAGCCATTGACTTGATATTTTTAAACTGTTAAATTCCCTTAAATTATCGGTAATGAGTCATCAGGTTGGGTTCATGAGAGATAATTGGTCAGGCTTGCCTAGCTGTATGGTTGGGCGCCATCACAACGGGGTTTGAGTCGTGACAAGTTAAAATTGGAGCCTAGGTTACTAGGCCTCACGAGTCATGATCTGATTAGTAGAGTCTCACGGATCGGTATGTAGATGTCCGTATCTATCCTCGGGAGGCTACAGAACCTTAGAAAATACTTCACTTTCTTGAAATTCTTGTCGTGCGACTTTGTTGGCCCGAGAACTAAATTTTTGTATTCTATTCTCTCGTAGATGGCGAGAACCCATGCTACAGGACGTGGCGGACGACCACCTTTGGCACCAGCTAGGGGCCGTGGTCGTGGTCGAGGCAGACCAGTGAGGGCAACACTTGCAGACCCACCAGTTGCCCAGGTTCAGGACCAGCCTCCAGCTGTAGATGCTCCAGCAGCACCTGTTCAGGCACTAGCAGTGCCCATTTTGATTCGTTCTCTTCAGGAGGCTTTAGCTCAGACCGTATCTATTTGCACTGGCCTGGCTCACTGTATCAACCACTAGTGCAGCAGCTACTTCTCAGATCGGGGGTTGTCAGCAGACCCTCACTACTCGCACACTCAAGCAGGGTGTCCAGGGATTAAAGACACTAGGAGTTGCCCCAGTTGCACCAGTTGCCCTAGTTGTGCCAGTCGCACCAGCTCCATATTTTGTGGTTCCATCTATGCCAGATGACGAGCAATGTTGTTTGGAAAGTTTTGGTAGGATCCAACCTCCGACGTTCAGTGGTACAGAGGGCGAAGATGCCCTGGGATTTCTATACAAGTGTCAGCGTATGCTTCGCACTACAGGGATATTGGAGTCGAGTGGAGTGGCCTTTACTACTTTCCAGTTCTCAGGGCCTGCATTTACTTGGTGGGAGGAGTTTGAGAGGCATAGGCCTGTTGGAGCAGCGCCCTTTACTTGGTAGTAGTTCTCTAATCTCTTTCTGGAGAAGTATGTATCGTAGTCTCGCAGGGAGGAGCTCGTCATCAGTTTGAGTGGTTGGCTTAGGGGGCCATGACTGTGACCCAGTATGAGATTAGGTTTATTCAGCTAGCTCGGCATGCTACTTGGATGATCCTGACTGATTGGGAGAGGATTAGGAGGTTCGTGGATGTCCTCAACTATCCCATTCGCATTTTGATGACTAGAGAGAGGGTTCTGGCCGCCTCGTTTGAGAAGGTAGTTTATATGGATCGTCAGATTGAGACAGACCGTCATCGGGAGCGTGAGGATAGGGAGGCCAAGATAAGGCTGGAGGTGGCCCGGTTCGGAACCGGAACCGCGGTTCTGGCGGTTCCGGTTTCGTGGTTCCAGGTCTGGCGGTTCTCCGGAACCGTGATGGAGCGGTTCCACCCGCTAGAACCGCGGAACCGGAACCGCCAGAACCGGAACCGCCAGAACCGGACCGGTTCAGGCGGTTCCAACCGGTTCCAAACGGTTCCGCAACGTTTGAAATTTTTAAAAAAATTTTTTTTTTAAATATTCGGACCGTTGCGGAACCGTTTGGAACCGTTTGGACCCGTATGGAACCGGATCGGTTCAGGCGGTTCCATCCGGTTCCAAACGGTTCCAACCGATTCCCAACGGTCCAGATTTTAAAAAATAAAATTTTTTTAAAAAAAATTTCAAACGGCTCTTTTTCAAAATTAGCCGTTTGGAATTTTCAAAAATAGCCATTTAACCCCCCAAACTTAATTTAACCCCAAACTTTATATAATTACACAATTTTCCATTTCTCAACTATAAATACCCCCTCATTCTTTCATTTTAATTCACAAATTCATCAATATATCTCAATCTCTCTCAATCTCTCTCAAGCTCTCTTTCAATCTTTCTAGTGCAAGTGCTTAATTTATTGTTGCAATTTCGTGAAACATTGTGAAGTTGTTGAATTGAAGTTTTCAAGTGTTCGATTTCAACGATTTTCAATTTTCAAGAAGTTATTCGTCAATCCGGTAAACTCGTTTCAACTCTTACGTGATTAGAATATTTTTGTGTGTTGTTATTTTGCTTAATTATAATTAATATGGCATTTTCATTGAAAAATATGTTCGGAAAAGGAAAAAATAAAACCGGTGAAAGTAGTCACCAAAATACTACCCCTCCCCTGGCTCCCCGACCTAGAAAAGATAAACAAGTTGAAACTAGTAGCCAACCTAGAAATACTAATGAAAACTTCGGAATACTTGATAGTAATCACCCGTGTTTTCAATTTAGCGATGTTGATTTTCTACATGATGTAGCAGTCGGTGATAGAATAGATGATGATATTATGAATATGCTTTATCCTAATGCACCAATATTAGAGGGAAATGAGGATGATGATGATGACAAAACCCAAGCTCCGGTAGATTTCGATGATACACCTACTAGTCCTGCTACTAATGAAACGGAACACCCACCCGTACAAACTCCCACTTTTAGTAGACAACCTCCTAAACGTTCAGAAACTTCATTAGTTTGGCAATTTTTTATTCAACTAAGAGAACAAAATAAGGCTAAGTGTAAATCTTGTGGGAAGTTACTTGTGCATAGGTATACTGGAGATCGTAGCGGCACAGGTAGTTTAGTTAAACATATAAAATTACACCCTAGCGATAAGGCTAGATATATCCAATTGAAAGCGCAACAAGAGGGGAGGACAAGTCTTGAAACAACTGTTAACCCAAGTACTGGTTCTAATCTAGTTCAACCAGGAATAAACACAGTCACCGGAGGTATATTGTATTACGATCCAAATAAGGATCGTGAAGAACTAGCTAAAATGATTACTGTTATGTGTTTGCCTTATTCTTTTGCTTCTAATCCTGCTTGGATTCATTATATTAGAAGAGTATTTAATCCTACATATAAAGGTTGGCCTCGCGCCACAGTTAAGGTCGACATTTATAAATACAAGCATGAATATGAACAATACTTGCGTTATTTATTTACCCATATAAGTAATCGTATGTCTATTACAACTGATATTGGTAGAAGTGGAAATGATTGTGATTATCTAACCGTAACCAGTCATTGGATAGACGAAGACTGGACAATGCAAAAACGCATATTGCATATAGAATTATTAATTCAAGGCACACGGGTAAGTTTATTGCTAGCACTGTTTCAGATGTATGTAGATATTTTTGTTTTAGTAATAAAATAATGTCAATTTCCATGGATAACGCTAGTAGCAACACTAATGCAATAGGTATTTTAACTAGAACACTTAATCCTGCTTTTACAAATATTTTCCATGTTAGATGTATATGTCATATTTATCATTTAATTGTTGGTGATGGTATGAGAATTTTAAACATAGAAATTGAAAAGGTTAAATTCGCTCTTAATTGGCTTTTTTATTCAAACCGTAGAAGTAGACTTAGAGAATATTTTAAAAAATTTGATTATGGCCTTAGAGAAAGAAAGGTACCTAAACCTTGCCCGACTAGGTGGAACTACATGTACGAAAGTTTAGTAGTGGCGTACGAATATAGAAACAAGTTAACGCTACTTATAATTCTCGGGATTGTGGAGAGGAAGATAATGACATGTTAACTAATCAAGATTGGACTAATGTTAAAATTCTGTTAGATTTTTTAGAACATTTTCATGTGGCTACAAATGCTTTATCTGGCCAATGCTATCCAACTATTTCTAACTGTTTAGTATATATTGCCGCACTTGCTAATTTATTTGTTGATTTTAACAAGGGAGGGGAAATTTATGAATATGCAATAACAGAAATGAAAAAGAAGTTTAAAAAATATTTTTTTCCAATCCCTCCTATATATGGTGTGTCTGCTATGCTAAATCCTACTATGAAATTAGGAGGACCTCACTTTTGGTATTCTAGTATTTATCAAGCTTTAGATCTTGATGAAGAAGAAATGGCTACACTATCTGATGCGCAAGCATCAATTAAAGTGAATGCTCAAACTGTTTATAATGCTTATAAACAGGCGTTAGAGCATGCTAGGACAAATATTCCAACCCCAACTTCGTCCACATCATAGGCGTCTAAAAGAGCTGCTGGCTTAACAGCTCTTAAATCGTGGACTGAGTTCAGGGGTACTCAAGGGGAAAATGTAGATGATATTTCCCATCTAAATGAACTTCAAGTTTATTTGTCGCAGGGATGAGAGAATGAGAATCCAGACGGCTCTTTCGACCTATTGGATTGGTGGAAGACAAGGGAAAAGCATTTTCCTGTTCTTGCAAGGATGGCTCGAGATGTTCTGTCGATTCAAGCGTCAACTGTTGCATCGGAGAGCGTTTTTAGTCAAGCAAGACTACAAATAGGTGATCATAGAGCGTCGATGCGGGACAACTTGGAAAAATCAGTGCTATTCCGAGATTGGATCCGCTCTGAAAGAAGGAACTTTGGGCTAGCTGAATCTCAACCAGAAATAGATGAGTGCTATGAAGAAATGCTAGCAGAACTTGCTCAGGAAGCAACTTCACCCGGAAGTGGAGATGAACAAGCTTCATTTCCACCACCGCCAACACAATCACCTCCAAACCTTGAAGGTTTTATGAGATTTGTTAGAAATAATACATAAATTATTATGTAACTTGTAAATTGGCATGTCTTCTTTTAGTTTTTTTTTCTTTTAATGGTGGTATTAGTACCATGTTGTGCTCATTCCATTGGGGAAAGGAAGACTAAGAAAGATATGCCATTTTGGTCAATAAATATGCTTTTTATCATATCCTTGAATATCTTTGTCTCAATATTTTTTTGTCTTTACTTCTATATCAATCCTTGAATATTTATATAACATATAATATATAACATACAACACATAATACTAATGACAACATTCTTTTATCAATAGTACTACTTATATAAAATTTATACTAATTACTAACTACTACACAATATATACTACTTAAATACAATATATACTACTTATATACAATATATACACCACTTATACACAATATATACTAATTACCAAACACAATATATGTTAGAATAAGTGACGCTAGAGGGGGGGTGAATAGCATTTTATACAAAATTCTGCAGAAATAAAAATTAACTTGAATCAAATTGCGGAATTAAAAGAGTATGGAAGAGATGCATAATTGTCAAACAAAATTCCTGATTCCTTGCTCATATAATCGATTAGATGGTCTATATAATCGATTATTTGACCAACGTTCACAAAACAGTCTCGTGATTTTAGGGAGAATAATCGATTATGTAGATTGTATAATCGATTATATACAAATCTTTCAAAAGATCATATCCTGATTTTAAGGAGAATAATAGATTGTTTATGAAACATAATCGATTGTACGTTAACGTTCAAAAATCAGTTTAAGATTCTGTGCTAACATAATCGATTATCAGCTGTGTATAATCGATTATTTATTAAAGTTTAAAACAACACTTTGGCAACGGTCTGAACATAATCGATTAGTTGAAAAGGATAATCGATTGTTTTGCTTCTTTGAAAATTTCATTTAAACACTGTCTCAATGTAATCGATTGTGGAAAACATATAATCGAATACTTTGCAGTTTGAAAATTTCAGTTTAAGCACTGTCTCAATATAATCGATTGTTAAACAAATATATAATCGATTGTTCTGTTGTTTACGAAAATTCCAGTTTTGGCGGTCTTAATATAACCGATTATGTAGCATATATAATCGATTATATATGTCCAGATTTAAAAGACATGTTTAAAAGTCATTTTGGCTAAAATGCAAATCATTTTGTTTTAATTCAAAGATGCATGTTTTGATGAAAATGATTTTACGAGAGAAGCCAATAGTTGAATCTGTTGTTGAATCAAGATCACACTATAAAATGACCCAAGTATAACTTCGTTGCTTTACTTGATCTTGTTCTTGTTTCTCTTGTGCTTGACTGTTAACGTTCCATGCTCGTTGGTTTGTCATTTATCAAAACCTACACAGATCAACACACGTTTAGTTTGAGAACGTGTTTCAACAATATATACTATAATTAATAACATAGTACACCATATAAAAATATATTCTACAATATACTAATCACTACTATACAAGATATTGATTTAAAAAAAAAATAACTCGGAACCGCCGGGAACCGCCTGGAACCACCAGAACCGCGGTTCCGGAACCGCCAGAACCGGAACCGGGCGGTTCCGGAACCGTATGGTAGCGGTTCCGGCTCTGGAACCGCCAGAACCGGAACCGCCAGAACCGCCAGAACCAGAATCGCAGACCCAAATAGACCCAAAACCGGAACCGAATACAGCCTTAGGCCAAGAGGCCTCGAAGTTTATGTAACTTCAGCGGTGCTCCGTCTAGGGGCTAGTTCCAGCGCTGCAGAGGTCGTCCCTTCAGTCAGGTCGTACAAAGTCCCGTGGGGCTTCGTCAGGCCATGGTCATCAGGGTTATTAGCAGGGCCAGTCTTCACTTAGCGCCCTTCCAGCTTAGAGTACTACTCCTACTTCTTTAGCCTAGGGTTCATCTGCAGTGAGGGGTTTCCATCAGTCCCCTTCTCCAGCTCTAGGTCATTGCTACGAGTTCGGTGAGTTGGGTATATGAGGAGACAGTGTCCTCGACTCCGTGGTAGACAGTCTCAGCAGTGAGATCAACCCTCATCTTCTGATCCTGTTTCTTCAACACCCACTCAGTCAGCTAGGAGTGGAGGCTAGGTAGCCAGAGGTCGCCCCAGGGGTGAAGACCGGACTGGCAGTGGTCAGGATCGATTCTATGCTCTTACAGGGATGCCAATGCATCAGATGTCGTCATCACATGTATTATCTCAGTGTGCCACAGGGAAGCTTTTATCTTATTGGATCCCGAATCTACTTATTTCTATGTATATTCATATTTTTCTCATCATTTGGGTACGACCCGTGGTTGTCTTACCTTTACTATGCACGTATCTACCCCGGTGGGTGATACTATTATTGTGGATCATGTATATCGATCGTGTCTGGTGACTATTGGGGGTCTGGTGGCCCGAGTTGACTTGTTATTATTAGGCATGGTGGATTTTGACGTGATTCTGGGTATGGATTGGCTATCCCCTTACCATGCTATTCTGGACTGTCATGCCAAGTCAGTTGGCTATTCCGGGTATTCCAAGGATCGAGTGGCGAGGCGTGACTGATTATGTGACCAGCAGGGTGATTTTCTTCTTAAAGGCCCAGCGGATGGTTGGGAAGGTTGTTTATTGTACTTGGATTTCGTTAGAGATGTTGGAGCTGAGACTCCTAGTCTGGATTCGGTTTCCATTGTGAGGGATTTCCCTGATGTGTTTCCAGCGGACCTGTCGGGCATGCCGCCGGACAGGGACATTGACTTCGATATTGATCTGGTGCCGGGCACTCAGCCCATCTCTATTTATCCCTATCGTATGGCACCAGCAGAGTTAAATTAGTTGAAGGAGCAGCTTCAGGAACTCTTAGATAAGGGGTTCATTCGCCCGAGTGTGTCACCGTGGGGTGCACCGGTCTTATTTGTAAAGAAGAAGGATGGCACAATGAGAATGTTCATTGATTATGGACAGTTGAACAAGGTGACAACGAAGAACAAGTACCCACTACCCTATATTGAGGATTTGTTTGGTCAGCTTCAGGGAACAAAGGTATTCTCTAAGATTGACCTCCGATCAGGCTATCACCAGCTAAAGATTAGGGATTCATACATTATGAAGATGACTTTCAAGATGAGATATGGTCACTACAAGTTTCTGGTTATGTCATTTGTGTGAGCACATGATTTTTGCTTCACGAAAACTACTCCAAAAGAAGTCAAAAAATAAAATAAATTTCTTTGGCATATAATTTTTAGAATTCCTGCATGACATTTTAGGATAATTATTTATATTTTTACCTGTATATGTTTACCTTGTTTTGATTAATTAAAATACCAAAAAAACATTTGCATGCATATATAGGATCTAATGGTTTAATTAAAATATGCATTTTTGTTCTATTTTATCATTTAAATGTACATTTGTGTGATTTTATTTTTAATTATTGTTTATTCTTGTGTGTTAATTGTTGGTAAGGATTAATTGATATTTTGTAGTTTAATTGTGATATTACAATTTAATTTATGATTTTTTGTTAATTAGAATTTAAAAGAAGAAAAAGAAAAGAGTTGAAATAAGTAAGCTGAATAGGATTGGGCCAAACCAAAATAAGGCCCAAATGCAATGCAATGACCCAGTCCATATGTCTGATCTCTCAGATAGCCTGAACAACACCGTTTAGGCGCTTTCAATCTGAGCCATTGATCGAACAGATCAAACGGTCCCGTGCAGCCCCAACTTGGTTTGAAACGACACCGTTTCAGGTGTTTAATCTGATCCATCCATTTTTGTTGATCCATTTTACCCCGTATCAACCCAATCCCCCACTGGTACCAAATGACCCCGTTTTATATCAGTGAAGTGATCCAAACCGTTGATCTCGTTAGATCTAACGGCTTGAATTCACTCATCCCCCCATATAAATATCCTAAAACCATACCCACCCCCCAAACCAAACACCCCACATCGTCTCCAGTTAATTCTCGTCTCCCAGAGACGAACACACCCCTGTAAATCCTACTAGCCGCCACCCCTCCCTTTCGTCGCAAACCCGGCGGCAAAGCCGCTGATGACCACAAAAATTAACACCACGGGACCACCAAACCATCCTCTCCACTAATCCCTACACCTTATCCCTCGAATCATCACCGGCTTCGTCCAATCTTCAATCGAAGATTGGTCAAGAAACTTCATCTTCTCCGATGGCCACCAAATTCACTCCTTGGAACGGTTCGAATTTTTATTTGAGTGAATGAACCCTAAAAGAGTGAAGACCTGGAACCGATTCGAAGGGGGAAGAGTTGAGGTCCTAATCGATCTTAGTCAAGCGTTCTCAGTCAAGAACACTCGATTAAGATTCATTACGTCTTCAATATTCAAACTGAAGTTTCAATTAAAATGGATGGGGGCTGGAATTGAACCCGATTTGAAATGTGAGGTATTTCTGCTTCTTTACTTTCTCTTGTTTTTGTTAGTGCTTATGTGATTAGTTACATTATATTCCTTTATTTCTGGAAATTAGTTCTTTCTTCTCTTTCTGACTCTTTTTGGTCCAGTTTCATCAATCGTTCTGTTTTGTTGATTAGCATAGGTTATGAACTACGTAATCGATTAATTAAGTTTCGTCGATTAGTCCGTTCGTGTTTGTGTTTTAGTTGTGCTCTTCAAGTTGTTTCATTATATTTTTGTGTTTTGTTGTTTAATTAACTATGTAACATTTTGGTATTATGTTGCTTATATAGTCTTCTGATTAGTAGTTGTCTGATTAATTAAGTTTCGTTTGATTATAAGTATGTTCTGAAACACTAAAATCCTTGATTTTGTTGTGGTGTTATCTGACTCGACTTGTGTTCAAGCTTAAGCTTTGTATGAGTTGAATGATTTGAATCCTACTATTTAGGGTCTGAGCAGTTAAAATTGCTGATTGATTTTTGATTAAGGAATTGGATGTAGCTGTTGTAACTTGGTGTTTGATTGGAATCAATTTTGGTCATTTGATATGTTTGAATGTGTTTAGAATTGAAGGTTTCAACATAGATTAAAGAGGTTAGGTTAGGACATTAAATCACATTAAGTATAAGGGGAATTCTAGGGGTATTTTAGGAATAGAAAGATGAGGAAATCTGGTTTGAGTAAGTTAGTCTTCCCAGTAGGCCCCCTAATAACTTTAATTTGAACTAATTGGTAGAGGGGGGACATTAAGTAATGAGAGTGTTTACTTAATTGAAATTAAAAACAGTAGTTTAATGATACAAGCTACATATGAGAAGGAATATAGAAGCTGGAAAGTAAAAAAGGTGAGGGTAATAATAAAAGGGTAATAGTAAAGGAATATAGTTGCTGGAAAGAGTGTATGTCTTTGGGTACAAATAGAGGCAGACCTGGACAGTTGAAAAGAAGACGCTGAAGAAAAATATTGAGAGGATTTTTTAGAAGATTTTCAGAACTTAAAAGGGAGAAGTCAGTCTTGGAGAGTTTAGAAACTAAAAGTTAGGCTTCTCTTATGGTTAAAAATCTGTGTTAGCTTGCCATTGTGTCAAAAAGTTTCATCTTGTTTCTGTGAGTATTCACCATATGTATGAAATACTGCTTCTTGTGTCTGCCTCACTTTTGCTTCGACTGTGAGTGCATGTTGGGTACTACCGAGTCTTTCAGTGTGGTGTTTCTTGGGTTTCTGTTTGATCTTGAAAATTCCTGGGTTGTTCCTGCTTGGTTTCAAATCTTTCCTGGGATTCTTGCTACTGTTTGATACTGGTTTACTGTTGTTACTGGAACTGCGTTGCTATATTGTTGTCACTATTGCTGCTGTTCACTCTTTCTTCTTCTTGTGTTTTACGAAATACCAGGTACACATCCAAATCTGATTTGCTGTAACTATTGAAGTGGAAATGAGAGGAACATGTTCCTCAAACGACATCTGTTTGGACTGCCATTTTTAGTCAATACAAATGTTAAATGATATGTTATAGTCCAATGTTGATTTGTATTTATGTAGACCTTAGATTGTATAACTTAACTGGATCAGACTGTCTCAAAACTGTTTAGAATTTGATGTTGTGATCATTGGACGGTTGGTTTTTGGACTTTTGATGTGTAGTGGGTTACTAATCATCCATTGGTTTAGGGTAATTGCATCCGGTGACTAGTTTGGGACCCAATGTGATCAATAACGTAAAGGGAAAGATTAAGTTTGTGGACAATCGAGTTGTAGTTAGTAGAAATATCAAGTTTAAGGTATATTTGTTCAAAAATGTTCACTGGCACCTATTTGCATTCATATAAACTTCAAAAGTTCAGTTTAGTTCCGGCATTTTTAATTCTGAAATAAAAAAAACGTAAATAATATTTAGTTTACCAAGTTGCTGTTTTAAATGGATAGTTCAATATGGCTAGCAATCGTTTTAGTTTATTAGCATGCACTGAATTAAAGGTTAATTGAATTGTAGTTTTCCTAAGTTTGACCTAGAGTTTGGATTTTTACTGCTTTATAGAGCTGCAGAATGTATATTGACTATTTACCCATGATTCCTGTGTACTCTTTCAATTTTAGAATGATAGTATATTGAAACAAGATGTAAGTTAATTATAGTGCTCCCAAGTTTGAGTTAAAAGTTGGACCTTTACTATTTTTTCCAAAGAAAGTTAGTTGTCTTACTACTTTATCAGAAGAAAAACAAATAATGCAAAGGTTTTGAAGTCAATCAAAAACTGTAATTTTAATTGGAGGTGATTATTGTAGGAGATAAGAAGTGTTGACGATTAAGTTTAAACTTTCGTAAGCATTCGTGATTAAGGTTAATTCGAGTTTCAATTAGTTGTAGACGATAAATTCCAACGGCTCAATTCATCTAACAATGTGGGTTTAAATTAGTTAGAGGATAATCAGTTCGTTTTGATAATATCGTTTGTCAATTCTGTATTCTATTCATATTTCAAATTTGGTAATATTGGATTATAGAATAAGGCACAAAATAATCTCCGTTGTGCAAGTTCGATTGCAATTTTCCAGTTGCAATTGTTCTAATCCGATAAATAAGTTACGGTCTTTTCAAGCATGTAATTACTTAGGACTTTTCTCTTTTATTTTAGAGACGAATTTAATAGAAGAATGTAGTCACGTTAGGATTGTCCTTTTAAAATAAACGAGATGAGCCTCGCTAAATAAAACGCACAGATTGTGGGGCCCTCAATAAAGGTTTAAAATATATTTAGAAAATCGAGAAGGGTCGTTTAGTGAATTTTACGACCCTCCCAAAAGATTACAACGCGCTAAACTTTATTAGGTGTGACTTTAATAAATTACGTTCCTAAGTACGAGTGGACATTCTGTGCGTCCCAAATCCAAATCCAAAAACATTGAACAGAGTGTTTCCATGATTGCGGGTTCATTTCATGCGACGCAATCCAAAAATACATTTTAAACGACGTTCACTTTCTTAAATAAATACATATTAAATAAAAGCGGTAAAAAGGTAAAAAATGGGCATATAGGTTCTTCACGTAATAAAATCAGATAAAAAAGCTAAATGCAATAGTTGAGCGACCGTGCTAGAACCACAGAACCCGGGAATGCCTAACACCTTCTCTCGAGTTAACAGAATTCCTTATCCGGATTTCTGGTTCGCAGACTGTGAACAGAGTCATCTTTTTCCTCGGTTCCGGATTCAATCGATGACTTGGGACACTATTAATCTCCCAGGTGGCGACTCTGAATAATTAATAACCAAATCCCATTCTGATTGTCCTTTAATAGGAAAACTCCCTTGCGCCTTTGCGGGCGCCCGAAAAAGAAGGTGTGACAGCTCTGGCGACTCTGCTGGGGAATAGACCCAGAACCACTGGTTCAGGGTTAGAATTCGAGCTTGGAATAAAATGTTGTGTTTAGCTTTATCTGATTTTTTTGTATGATCTGTGCCTAATGCTCTAATTGACTGCTTTTACCGCTTTGATATTTCGTGAACTGTATATAAACTGTGCTGAAACCCATCTCCTATTTAAGTCTTCTAAATCATGAAGAAGGGTGCACTTCGTGTGACTTCTTTTCTGTTTAGAGTCAATTCCATTTTTAGAACGAGGTTCGGATAAGTTGCAAAGCTGGGTTGAGCATATGTATCTCCGGTATGCTACCCCCCTCTGCTCGAGCTGTCCGCTCGGGTAAGCCAGGTCAAGAACAAACACCCAGGTTCTGAACCTAGAATAACTCAACTTCATGTCGGACCCCTAGTAGGAACGCTTATCTGCATCATGTGCATTTTTGACTTAGGGACTCAACACAAGGGTTGGGTCCGTCTAGGAATAACAACCCGAAATAGAAAATACCATCTTGGTGCATCCTACTTATGTTCTGTGCATTTATTTGTTTCGGACCTGCATGTTGACCGGCTTCATAATCTCGGGAATATTAGAAAACTTTCAAAAATTGAGAAAAAGAAAAATTAGCAGTTGGAGAGTTAGATGAGTAATTTAGAAGAAAAAAAACCAATGTCCAAGTACTATCGGAACTCTATCAAAATTTTGAAATGTTTTTTTACTTTTAAAAAATTGTTTGTTTTACCCAAAAAGTAGAAAATGTGTAGAAAAGAGTCTTTTATTTTAGTTTTCTTTATTTAAAAAAAACGAAAAAGGAAAAAATATGTTTGATTTTTAAAATCTAGTTAGTTTAGTTTCCCGAACTACGTCAGTTTGATTCTCACCAGATGTGAGATACGTAGACAACCCTCATCGGGTCCTATTGTCAAAAATAGCCAGATTTTCTAGAAAGGGGCGCCGGAAGGTTGACTTTTACATAAACGGCCACTTTGGGTCATCTTTTGAATTTTTGACCAGTTAGCCCATACAGCCTTATAGTTCTCGTCCTCGAGGCTCTATAAGGCCGTATTCTCAAATAACGGGATGATATTTTGGAAAACACGAGAAAAGAGTTAAAAATAATCGGGTGAACAGTTCTCTTTTTACTGGTTCCAATGATATGGCATGCATAATGGATCTTCAACCTAGTCTAAATAATCAATCTAATTTCGAATTAATTGTACAAGAGGTCGATTATGATGATAAATCATAATACGAGGAAGATGAGGCCTTTGAAGAAATGAACAGGGAATTAAGCCAGTTCGAAGAGAAACCTAAGCCCAGTTTAAATGTCACTGAAGCCGTCAATTTTGGGGATGCAGATAATGTTAGGGAAACAAAAATCAGCATCCCCATTGAGCCGAACATCAAGAAGGAACTAATCAAAGCACTCATTGAATTCAAAGATGTTTTTGCATGGTCATATGACGACATGCCGGGTTTAAGCACAGATCTAGACACTGACCCGGCATGCCCTCCCGTCAAGAAAAAATTGAGAAAGTTCAAGACAGATATGAGTGTGAAGAATAAAGAAGAAGTAACCAAGAAGTTACAGGCAAAGGTTATTCGAGTCACTTGATATCCTAATTGGTTGGACAATGTGGTACCAGTACCGAAGAAAGATGGGAAGATCAGGGTATGTTTCGATTACCGCAATCTGAACAGGGCGAGCCTAAAAGATAACTTTTCACTACCAACATCCATATCTTGATTGACAATTGTGCCGGGCGAGAGATCGGCTCTTTCGTAGGTTGTTATGCTGGGTATCACCAGATTCTGATGGATGAAGAAGACGTAGAAAAAACGGCTTTCATCACGCCGTGGGGAACTTATGCTACCAGGTAATGCCGTTTGGCTTGAAGATCGCTGGAGCAACATACATGAGGGCAATGACTATTGTGTTTCATGACATGATGCATAAAGAGATTGGGGTATATGTAGATGATGTGATCATCAAATCCAAGCATCAGGAAGACCACGTAGCAGACTTAAGAAAGTTTTTTCAAAGACTTTGAAGGTATGATATTAAGCTCAACCCGGCCAAATGTGCATTTGGGGTTCCATCAGGAAAGCTGCTAGGATTCATTGTTAGTCGACGAGGCATTGAGTTGGATCCATCAAAGATCAAATCCATCCAGGAATTACCACCGCCAAGGAACAAAATAGAAGTAATGAGTCTGTTGGGAAGGTTGAAATATATCAGCAGGTTCATCGCTCAACTCACGACGACTTGTGAGCCCATATTTCGGCTATTGAAGAAAGATGCTACGGTAGAATGGACGGCAAAATGTCAGGAAGCATTTGACCTAATCAAGGGATATCTATCAAACCCGCCTGTGTTGGTCCCACCTGAACCAGGAAGACCGTTGATTCTCTATCTAACAGTATTGGAGAATTCATTTGGTTGCGTACTGGGGCAACATGATGTCACAAGAAGGAAAGAACAAGTCATCTACTATCTCAGCAAGAAGTTTACAGCCTATGAAGTTAAGTACACTCAACTAGAGAAGATATGTTACGCCCTAACTTGGGTGGCACAGAAGTTTAAGCATTATCTGTCGTCATATACTACTTACCTCATTTCCCGCCTGGACCCGTTGAAGTATATTTTCCAAAAGCCTATGCTCACAGGGAGATTTGAAAAATGGCATATATTACTCACAGAGTTCGACATCATCTATGTGACGAGGACGGCCATGAAAGCCCAAGCATTAGCCGATCAATTGGCTGAGAATCCTGCTGATGAAGGATACGAACCATTGAGAACGTATTTTCCAGATGAGGAAGTGATGCATATAGAAGAGTTAGAGCTGACTGAGGAGCCGAGTTGGAAGCTTTTCTTCGATGGGGCTGCGAATGCGAAAGGAGTTGGAATAGGAGCGGTACTTATTTCTGAAACATGACATCATTATCCTGTTACAGCTCAGCTACGTTTCTATTGTACCAACAATATGGCTGAGTACGAGGCATGCATTCTACGCTTACGGTTAGCTGCAGACATGGATGTCCAGGACGTCTTGGTCTTGAGATACTCGGACCTCCTGGTACATCAGATTCAAGGTGAATGGAAGGAATTTGAAGCTTATACCATATCGGCAATGTTTGCACGATCTGAGCAAGCGATTTCGATCAGTGAAGTTCAACCACATCCCAAAGGTTCACAATGAGGTTGCCGATGCTTTGGTCACTTTAGCATCAATGTTGCACCATCCAGACAAGATTCATGTTGACCCATTACATATTCAGGTTCGGGATCCACATGCCTATTGCAACATGATAAAGGTAGAAACTGATGGTGATCCATGGTTTTATGACGTCAAAGAATACCTCAGAATGGGGACATACCCAGAGCAGGCAACTGGAGATCAAAAGAGAGCCATTCGACGATTGGCAAATGGATTCTTCCTCAGTGGAGGAGTGCTGTACAAAAGACCACAGATTTTGGGATTGTTGAGATGTGTAGATGCTGGTCAAGACACGACAGAGGTACATGCTGGAGTTTGTGGGCCTCACATGAGCGGATATGTATTGGAAAAGAAGATTCTGTGAGTAGGATATAATTGGCTTACCATGGAGCGTGATTATATCAGTTTCGTACGGAAGTGCCATCAGTGTCAGGTACATGGGGATTTGTTTCATTCTCCACCAACAGAATTGCATACAATATCAGTGCCATGGCAATTTGTTGCATGGGGCATGGATGTCATTGGACCTATTGAATTGGCAGCTTCTAACGATCATAGGTCTTTCTGGTAAACATCGACTATTTCACTAAATGGGTTGAGGCAAGACTTTCAAGTGGGTAACCAAGAAGGCAGTGGTAAATTTCATGCATTCCCATATCATTTAAAGATTTGGGATCCCCAAAGTGATAATCACGGATAATGGTGCTAATCTTAATAGTGGTTTAATAAAAGAAGTATGTCAACAGTTCAAGATTACACACCGTAATTCCACCCCATATCCTCCCAAGTTGAATGGTGCAGTTGAGGCAGCTAACAAGAACATAAAGAAGATACTGAGGAAGAAGGTCGAAGGGTCCAGGCAGTGGCATGAGAAGTTGCCATTTGCGTTATTGGGTTATCCCACTACTGTTCGTACTTCAGTAGGTGCAACTCCTTACTTGTTGGTATACAGAACTTAAGCTGTAATACCAGCCAAAGTTGAAATTCCATCCTTTCGGATATGAGGCCGGGATTGATGATGATGAATAGGTCAAAGCCCGATTGGAGCAGCTAAGTTTAATTGACGAAAAAAGATTGGCATCAGTATGCCATGTCCAGTTGTATCAGAAAAGACTAGCAAGAGCATACAATACGAAGGTGCGCCCCAGGAAATTTGAAGTAGGGCAACAAGTATTAAAACGGATCCTACCGCATCAGATCGAGGCAAAAGGCAAGTTCGCCCCAAATTGGCAAGGGCCGTATATTGTGATCAGAGTGTTATCCAACGGTGCTTCATGTCTAACAGATGTCGAAGGAAGATACATCGACATGGCTATCAATTCTGTTGCAGTCAAGAGATATTACGTGTAATTCCTTTGATTATAACTATGGTTCGTTTGATTGTTTGTACTTGGTGTTTATCGGATAATGAGATGACGAAGGCAATTCTTTCTTCTATCCAAACACTTTTACCTTTGCTTCAGCCCTTTGAGCCTTACTTATTCTTTCATACCCTCTCTTGTGATCGTTAATGAAAACAAAAAAATTAAAAAAGAGAATAATAATAAAAAGGAAAGTCGCAAGAAAAAACAAAGGAAACATGAACTACGTTCGACCTGATTCCTCAAAGAGGATATGTAGGTGCCTCACGGCTCGGTCATAATTTAATAAAAATAAAAAATCCTCCAAGAAAGAAAACTGGGGCAGAAGTTATGTTTTTTAATTTTGAAAAGAGTTTTGATTCCAAGAGTTGTAATGTTTTTTCCCATCAAAATTATTTTGGATTTTTTTCGTTTAATCCCCATATAAAACCCGTATTGATGTCCAAAAAAGATATCCCGATCGATATCCGAGAGGTGCCAAGATAGGAAAATGAAAGCCGAGAATAACACGTTGATCCCCAACTAAATGGGGATCATGAGCTGAAAGAATTGATAGCCATAAGAATTCCCAACAGAAAGAATCTTACCGGCAACAACTGAGAAAGAAAAATGAGAGAGTCTTATCGCTGAAAACCTTCACAGGCACCATAAGGCGACGTAAACTGAGAGAAACAAAATGAGAGAGTCTTATTAGTGAAAACCTTCACAAGCAGGGAGCTGAGAGAAATGAGAGAGTCTTATTAGTGAAAACCCCTCGAAGGGCACTATAAGGCAACAAGATGGGATTGACGAAAAGGATCCGCATTTGATGAAGAGTTGGACACCTATTTATCCCCAACAAGTGAAGACATCAGAAAGATTGATTGATATAAATAGATTGGGTTGATTAATCCGGAATTCACGTTATGATCGGTTATACCACCCAGATAAGTTCTTTTTCCTTTTTCCCAGCATTTGATCAGAAAATTTTCTCTTTTTCTATCTTTTCTTTTCTTTGTTTAAAAGTATTTTCCAGATATTTGTTTTGAGAAAGATCTTCAGAGCTTATCAACAATTGCCAAAATAGTACAAAGCAAAATGTGAAGGGGACGGGCCAAAGACAAGGAAATAAGGCAAAACGACGCTTGTTGCAAGACTGCATAATATATTGGGTTAAAAGGTCAAGGAAAGTGTGGAGAAGAACTGAAAAAATGGCATGTTGAGGAAATTGTGGGCCAAGTTCCAAGAGTATTCCTAGTAGAACTCTGACCGATTATCCACCAAGTTTCAAGGTGGGCGGACTACACAAAATGGGGAAGGAAGAAAGAAAGATTCATCTTCAGCAAATTAAACCCCGGCAAATTTTGAAAACACGGAACGGGGAAGGGATAAATGGGAAGGGAACGCAAAACAGGATAGGGGAAGGGAACAATCATTCCCTACCATGTTTTTAAACTAACAAATTTTTCTTTGATTTGAAACAGGAAAATGAAATGATGATGATGGCCGAAAGATACACCCTAAGAAAGAGCGCCAGAACTGGGGCAGAATATTTTCTGCCGCAGTCAAACATTTTCTTGGAAGAACGAGTAAATCAATGCAAATTATAAAAGGAAAGCAATTTTGAAGGACGATTGAAGAAAGAAAGGTGTGAGGAGGCAGGGAAAGAACCCTGCCGATAAACACAGTTTCAAAAGGAGAAGTCAGGAGCCCATCTGTAGAATGGAGGTTGTTATTATTTTAAGTTGAAGATTTCAGGAGCCCGCCTGTAGAACGGAGGTTGCTATTGTTATGACGTTGAAGTCTGGAGCCCGCCTGTAGAATGAAGGTTGTTATATTTTAAGTTGTTAGAATTCAGGAGCCCGCCTGTATAATGGAGGTTGTTAAATCTTAAGTTGTTGATGAAGTCAGGAGCCCGCCTGTAGAATGGAGGTTGTTAAAATTTTAGGTTGAAAAAGTTAGGAGCCCTCCTGGAGAATGGAGGCTGAATTACCTTTAAGTTGCTAAAGAAGTCAGGAACCCGCCTGTAGAATGGAGGTTTCTGCATTTTAAGTTGAAGTCAGGAGCCAGCCTGTAGAATGGAGGTTTGCTACATTTTAATGTAAAAACGTTAGGAACTCGCCTGGAGAATGGAGGCTGCATTACCTTTAAATTATTGTTAAAGTCGGGAGCCCACCCGTAGAATGGAGGAGTCACTTTTAAAGTTGTTGTTATGTTGAAGAAGTCAGGAGCCCGCCTGTTAGAATGGAGGTTGTTGCTATTTTTAAATTGAAGAAGTCAGGATCCCGCCTGTAGAATGGAGGTTGCTAATATTTCAAGTTGGTGAAGTCAGGAGCCCGCATGTAAAATGGAGGTTGTTACAATTTTAAGTTGAAGTCAGGAGCCCGCCTGTTATAATGGATGTTTTTGTTATTTTATGTTGAAGAAGTCAGGGGCCCGCCTGTAGAATAGAGGTTATTATCTTTTATGTTATTAAAGAAGTCAGGAGCCCCCATATAGAATGGAGGTTATTATCTTTTATGTAAATTGAAGAAGTCAGGAGCCCGCTTGTAGAATGGAGGTTGTTATATTGAAGAAGTCAGGAGCCCGCCTGTTAGAATGGAGGATTGCTACATTTTAAGTTAATGAAGTCAGGAGCCCGCCTGTTAGAATGGAGGATTGCTACATTTTAAGTTAATGAAGTCAGGAGCCCGCCTGCAGAACAGAGGAATACAAATTCAAGTTCAAATCAGAAATCAGTAATGTGGAGGGTTACAACAAAAATCCCCAACATAACAAGCTTAAATGAAGGAAGTAATATCCCCAGCAGACAAAACGAAATGCTGGCACTTATGCTCGGAAAAAGCAAAAGGCCAGTGTCATCCCAGCAATTTGCGGAGGAAAGAAGCACAAGAGGAATCACAAGCTGACAAGAAAGCAAGGCAGCAAGGACAAGTGAAAGATAGATAAGATCTTATTATCTGTAGTCTAGCCTAACTTTTTATTTTCTTTTATCACGGTGTAATAAGAAGATCGGTAAGCATTAGTAACAGCAGACAGCAGCAGCAACAGCGAATTCACAGTCTCATGGTAGTCCTAGCTACCAAAACTTCCTGAACTACATTAACCTGATTCCCTTTTAGCCAGGGATATGTAGGAAACGTTCGAAGCAAAGGTTTGGTTAAATATTTCAAAAATGCTTCACACGAAGTACTCCAACGGGCAAAAATCGCTTGTATCCGCTCACTTTATCTTTGCGCGAAAACCCTTCCTGTTCTCGAACAAAGAGGGGCAGCTGTGAGCAAGTGATTTTTGCTTCACGAAAACTACTCCAAAAGAAGTCAAAAAAATAAAATAAATTTCTTTGGCATATAATTTATAGAATTCCTGCATGACATTTTAGGATAATTATTTATATTTTTACATGTGTATGTTTACCTTGTTTTGATTAATTAAAATGCCAAAAAAACATTTGGATGCATATATAGGATCTAATGGTGCATTTTGGGATTAATAAAACCATGCTTTGTTTTAAAAGAAAGAAAAATCACAAAAATATGCATTTTGTTCTATTTTATCAATTATATGCACATTTGTGTGATTTTATTTTTAATTAAGGTTTAGTCTTGTGTGTTAATTGTTGCTAAGGATTAATTGATATTTTGTAGTTTAATTGTGATGTTACAATTTAATTTAGGATTTTTTGTTAATTCGAATTTAAAAGAAGAAAAAGAAAAGAGTTGAAATAAGTAAGCGGAATCGGATTGGGCCGAACCAAAATCAGGCCCAAATGTAATGCAATGACCTAGTCCATGCGCCTGATCTCTCAAATAGCCTAAGATGTCGTTTAGGCGCTTTCAATCTGAGCCGTTGATCGAAAACGGTCCCGTGCAGCCCCAGCTTGGTTTGAAACGACATCGTTTCAGGTGTTTAATCCGAGCCATCCATTTTTGTTGATCCAACAGCCTCAAGGCCTCCCTATGACCCGATCCGTTTTACCCAGGATCAACCCAATCCCCCACTGGTACCAAATGACCCTGTTTTATATAAGTGAAGTGATCCAAACCGTTGATCGTCAGATCTAACGGTTTGAATTCACTCATCCCTCTCATATAAATATCCTAAAACCAAACCCAGTCGCCCAAACCAAACACCCCCCATCGTCTACTGTTCATTATCGTCTCCCAGAGACGAACACACCCCTGTAAATCCTAGTATCTGCCACCCCTCCCCTTCGCCGCCGATGACCACAAAATTAACACCACGGGACCACCAAACCATCCCCTCCACGAATCCCTACACCTTATCCCTCGAATCATCACCGGCTTCGTTGAATCTTCAATCGAAGATTGGTCAAGAAACTTCATCTTCTCCGATGGCTACCAAATTCACACCTATTGACCAACCAACCTCCTTCATCCCTAGTACAACATCATTTTATTCGAATCGAGTTGGAACTGTTCGAATTTTCATTTGAGTGAATGAACCCTAAAAGAGTGAAGACCTGGAACCGATTCGAAAGGGGAATAGTTGAGGTTGTAATCGATATTAGTCGAGTGTTCTCAGTCAAGAACACTCGATTAATATCCATTATGGCTTCAAAATTCAAACTAATGTTTCAATTAAAATGGATGGGGGCTGGAATTGAACTCGATTTGAAATGTGAGGTATTTCTGCTTCTTTATTTTCTCTTGTTGTTGTTAGTGCTTATGTGATTAGTTACATTATATTCCTATATTTCTGGAAATTAGTTCTGTCTTCTCTTTCGGACTCTTTTTGGTCCAGTTTCATCAATCGTTCTGTTTTGTTGATTAGCATAGGTTATGAACTATGTAATCGATTAATTAAGTTTTGTCGATTAGTCCGTTCGTGTTTGTGTTTTAGTTGTGCTCTTCAAGTTGTTTCATTATATTTTTGTTTTCTGTTGTTTAATTAACTATGTAACGTTTGGTATTCTGTTGCTTATATAGCCTTCTGATTAGTAGTTATCTGATTATTTAGGTTTTGTTTGATTATAATTATGTTCTGAAACACTGAAGTCCTTGATTTTGTTGTGCTGTTATCTGATTCGACTTGAATTCAAGATTAAGCTTTGTATGAGTGGAATGATTTGAATCCTACTGTTTAGGGTCTGAGTAGTTAAGATTGCTGATTGATTTTTTATTAATGAATTGGATATAGCTGTTGTAACTTGGTGTTTGGTTGGGAATCAATTTTGGTAATTTGATATGTTT
The DNA here is from genome assembly GCA_034376525.1 of Nicotiana benthamiana. NCBI lineage: Eukaryota > Viridiplantae > Streptophyta > Magnoliopsida > Solanales > Solanaceae > Nicotiana > Nicotiana benthamiana. The sequence continues at coordinate 130,780,988 of CM067337.1, forward strand.
GAACAGGTTTATAATTAAAGGTTTTAACATAGATTAAAGAGGTTAGGTTAGGACATTAAATCACAGTAAGTATCAGGAGAATTCCAGGGGTATTTTAGGAATAGAAAGATGAGGAAATCTGGTTTGACTAAGTTAGTCTACCTAGTAGGTCCCCTAATAACTATAATTTGAACTAATTTGTAGAGGGAGATCATTAAGTAATGAGAGTGTTACTTAATTGAAATTAAAAGCAGTAATTTAATGATAAAGGCTAAAAGAATACACATAGTAGAGGGAATATAGAAGCCGGAAAGTAAAAAAGGTGAAGGGTAATAATAAAAGGGTAATAGTAAAGGAATATAGTAGCTCGAAAGAGGATCTGCCTTTGGGTACAAATAGAGGCAGACCTTGACAGTAGAAAAGAAGACGGTGAAGAAAAATATTGAGAGGATTTTTAGAATATCAAAAATTTCATAACTTAAAGGGGAGAAGTCAGTCTTTGAGAGTTTAGAAACTAAAAGTTAGGCTTCTCTTATGGTTAAAAATCAGTGTTAGCTTGCCATTGTGTCAAAAAGTTTCAGCTTATTTCTGTGAGTATTCACCATCTGAAATACTGCTTCATGTGTCTGCCTCACTTTTTCTTCGACTGTGAGTGCATGTTGGGTACTACCGAGTCTTTCAGTGTGGTGTTTCTTGGGTTTCTATTGGATCTTGAAAATTCCTGGGTTGTTCCTGCTTGGTTTCAAATCTTTCCTGGGATTCTTGCTACAGTTTGATACTGCTTTACTGTTGTTGATACTGGAACTGTGTTGCTATATTGCTGTCACTACTGCTGCTATTCACTGTTTCTTCTTCCTGTGTTTCCGAAATACCAGGTACACATCCAAATCTGATTTGCTGTAACTATTGAAGTTGAAATGATAAGGAACATGTTCCTCAAACGACATCTGTTTGGACTGCCATTTTTAGTCGATACAAATGTTAAATGATATGTTATAGTCCAATGTTGATTTGAATTTACGTAGACCTTAGATTGTATAACTTAGCTGGATAGGATTGTCTCAAAACTATTTAGAATTTGATGTTGTAATTATTGGACTATTGATTTTTGGACTTTTGATGTGTAGTGGGTTACTAATAGTCCATTGGTGTACGTAATTTCATCTGGTGACTAGTTTGGGATCCAATGTGATCAACAACTTAAAGGGAAAGATTGAATATGTAGACAATCGAGTTGTAGTTAGTAGAAATATCAAGTTTAAGGTATATTTGTTCAAATTGTATTCACTGGCACTTATTTGCATTCATATAGACCTCAAAAGTTCAGTTTAGTTCCGACATTTTTAATTCTGAAATAAAAAAAACGCAAATAATATTTAGTTTACCAAGTTTGCTGTTTGAAATGGATAGTTCAATATGACTAGCAATCATTCTAGTTTATTAGCATGCACTGAATTAAAGGTTAATTGTATTGTAGTTTTCCTAAGTTTGAGCCAGAGTTTGAATTTTTAGTGCTTTATAGAGCTACAAAATGTATATTGACTATTTACTCATGATTCATGTTTACACTTTCAAATTTAGAATGATTGTATATTGAAACAGGATGTAAGTTAATTATAGTGCTCCCAAGTTTGAGTTAAAAGTTGGACCATTACTATTTTTTCCAAAGAAAGGTAGTTGTTTTACTGCTTTATCAGAAGAAAAAAAAATGATGCTAAGGTTTTGAAGTCATTCAAAAAATGTAATTTTAATTGGAGGTAATTATTGCAGGAGATAAGAAGTTTTATTGATTAAGTTTAAACTTTCGTAAGCATTTGTGATTAAGGTTAATTCTAGTTTCAATTGGTTGTAGACAATAAATTCCAACGGCTCAATTCATCTAACAATGTGGGTTTAAATTAGTTAGAGGATTGTTTTGATAATATCGTTTGTCAATTCTGTATTCTATTCATAATTTCAAATTTGGTAATATTGGATTATAGAATAAGGCCCAAAATAATCTCCCGTTGGGCAAGTCCGATTGCATTTTTCCAGTTGCAATTGTTTTAATCTGATAAATAAGTTACGGCCTTTTAAAACATATAATTAATTAGGACTTTTCTCTTTTATTTTAGACACGTATTTAATAGAAGAATGTAGTCACGCTAGGATTGTCCTTTTAAAATAAACAAGATGACCCTCTCTAAATAAAATGCACAGATTGCGGGGCCCTCAATAAAGGTTTAAAATATATTTAGAAAATCGGGAAGGATCGTTTAACGAATTTCACGACCCTCCCAAAAGATTACAACGCGCTAGACTCTATTTGGCGCTGCTTTAATAAATTACATTCCTAAGTACGGGTGGGCATTTTGTGCGGCCCAAATCCAAATCAAAAAATGTTGAAATGAGTGTATCCAGGATTGCGGGTTCATTTCATGCGGCGCAATCTGAAAATACATTTTAAACGACGTTCATTTTCTTAAATAAATACATATTAAATAAAATCGGTAAAAAGGTAAAAAATGGGCATATAGGTTCTTCATGTAATAAAATCAGATAAAAAGCTAAATGCAATAGTTGAGCGATCGTGCTAGAACCACGGAACCCCGGAATGCCTGACAGATTCTCTCGACTTAACAGAATTCCTTATCCGAATTTCTCGTTTGTAGACTGTGAACAAAGTCATATTTTTCCTCGGTTCGGGATTCAATCGGTGACTTGGGACAACTTTAATCTCTTGGGTGGCGAATCTGAATAATTAATAACCAAATCCCGTTCCGATTGTTCTTTAGTTGGGAAAACTCCCTTGCGCTTTCGCGGGCGCCTGAAAAAGGAGGTGTGACAATTTGCGCTGACTAATGTCGTAGTCGCATTCATGCACTTGATGAACATGTATTTTGGCCGTATATGAATTCATTTCTGATCATGTTTATTGACGATATTCTGGTGTACTTGTGTAGCCAGGAGAAGCATGCGCAGCACGTAAGGATGGTATTGCAGAGATTGAGAGAGGAGAAGCTTTATGAAATGTTCTCCAAGTATGAGTTCTGGCTTAGTTTCGTGGCTTTTCTGGGACACGTGTTGTCCAGTGATGGTATTCAGGTTGACCCAAAGAAGATTGAGGCGGTGCAGAGTTGGCCCAGAACGTCCTCAGCTACTGATATTTAGATTTTCCTCGGTTTGGCGGGTTATTACCGCAGGTTCGTTCAGGTTTTTTCATTTATTTCTTCACCTTTGATGAAGTTGACGTAGAAGAATGCTCCATTTGTGTGGTCGGATGAGTGCGATATATATATATATATATATATATATATATATATATATATATATATATATATATATATATATATATATATATATATATATATATATATATATATATATATATATAGGAGAGCTTTCAGAAGCTCAAGTCAGCTTTGACCACAACTCCAGTGCTAGTATTGCCAACAGCTTCAGGTTCTTACACCGTGTATTGTGATGCTTCGAGAGTTGGGATCGGCTGTGTATTGATGCAGGATGGTAGAGTTATTGCTTATGCTTCTCGTCAGTTAAAGCCCCATGAGAAGAACTACCCTGTTCATGACCTAGAGTTGGCTGCTATTGTTCATGCCTTGAATATTTGGAGGCACTATCTATGTGGTGTATCTTGTGAGGTGTTCACGGACCATCGCAACCTTCATCACTTGTTTAAGTAGAAAGATCTAAATTTGAGGCAGCGGAGATGTCTTGAGTTACTCAAGGACTATGATATTACCATTTTGTATCATCTGGGGAAGGCCAATATAGTGGCCGATCCTTTGAGCCGGAAGACGGTTAGTATGGGTAGCTTGGCGTACATTCCAGTTGGGGAGAGGCCCCTTGCAGTTGAAATTAAGGCCTTGGCCAATCGGATGGTAAGGTTAGATATTTCTGAGTCCAGTCGGGTGTTGGCTTGTGTGGTTCCCCTATTTTCTTTGTATGACCGCATTAGAGAGCGCCAATATGATGACCCGTATTTGCTTGTCCTGAAGGACAGGGTCCAGCATGATGATGCCAGAGATGTGACCATTGGAGATGATTGTGTGTTGCAGATACATGGCCGAATTTGCATGCCCAATGTGGATGGGCTCCGAGATTTGATATTAGACGAGGCCCACAGCTTGCGGTATACCCTTCATCCGGGTGCCGCGAAGATAAACTAGGATTTGAGACAACATTACTGGTGGAAGAGAGCGAAAAAGGATATTGTAAATTATGTGGCTGGTGCCTCAACTGTCAGTATGTCAAATATGAGCACCAGATGCCCGAGGGTGTACTTCAACGGATGGACATTCTGGAGTGGAAATGGGAGAAGATTACTATGGATTTGTGAGTGGTCTCCCTCACACCTCGAAAAAGTTTGATTCAATTTGGGTGATTATGGATAGGCTGACCAAGTCCGCGCACTTCATTCCGGTATGTACTACCTATTCTTCGGAGAAGTTAGCATAGATTTTCATCCAGGAGATTGTACGGTTGCATGGGGTCCCGATTTCCATTGTATCAGATAGGGGTACTCAGTTTACTTCCCAGTTCTGGAGGATTTTTAATTAGGAGTTGGCCACACAAGTACAATTGAGCACGGCATTTCATCCTCAAATGGACGGACAGTCCGAGCGCACTATCCAAGAGGACATGTTGTGTGCCTGTGTTATTGATTTTGGAGTTTCTTGCCACTTGCAGAGTATACTTTTAACAATAGCTATCAATCCAGCATTCAGATGGCGCCGAATGAGGCCTTTTATGGGAGACGATGTAGATCTACGGTTGGTTGGTTTGATCCCGGCGAGGCTAGATTATTGGGGACAGAGTTAGTTCAGGATGCCTTAGAGAATGTGAAAGTGATCCAGGAGAGACTTCGTACAGCTCGGTTGCGTCAGAAGAGTTATGCGGACCGGAAGGTTCGAGATGTTTGTTATGCGGTGGGCGAGAAGGTCTTGTTGAAGGTTTCTCCTATGAAAGGTGTCATGAAGTTTGGAAAGAAAGGGAAGCAGAGTTCACGGCTCATTGGACCTTTTGAGATACTTAGGAGGATTGGGGAGGTGTACTATATGCTTGCTATACCACCCAGCTTGTCGGGAGTTCACCCGGTGTTCCATGTTTCTATGCTCCGGAAGTATTTTGGGGACCCGTCTCATGTGTTAGACTTCAGCACGATCCAATCGGACGAGGACTTGACCTACGATGTGGAGCCAGGGGCTATTTTGGGTCGTCAGGTTCGAAAGTTGAGATCAAAAGACATAAACTCGGTGAACGTGCAGTGTAGAGGTTGGCCCGTGGAGGAGACCACTTGGGAGACCGAGCAGGAGATGCAGAGCAGATATCCTCACTTATTTGAGACTCCAGGTATGTTTCTTGACCCACTCAAGAATGAATTTTTTTTAGTGGGGGAGGATGTGATTCGTCACATGATTCACCGCCCCGTTTCCCCTGTTTTATTCTTCTATATGTTTCATAATATGTTTTGGGTGAATTTGAAGTAATTCAGATAGAGTTCGGTTAGAAATGAGGCAATTAGTCTCTTTAAGAGAAGGTTAGATGGAAAAGTCAACCGGGTATTGACTTATGAGTTATTGGGCTCGGAATGGATTTCGGATGATTTGACTAGTTTCGGGTGATGATTTGTGACTTAGGAGTGCAACCGGAATTGAATTTGGAGGTCCGGTGTAGAATTAGGCTTGAATTGGCTAAGTTTGAATTTTGGCTAATTACGGTTGATAGGTGAGATTTTGATCCGAGGTTCAAGATGGAATTTCGTGAGTTACAGTAGCTCCGTTAGGTGATTTTGGATATACGTGAAAAGTTTCAGGTCATTCGGAGGTGTTTAGGTTGGGTTTTTTATCAAATGCAAGTTTCGAAAGTTTTCGTTTGACTTAGGCTTGAATCCGTGGTAATTTGATGATTTTGATATTTATGATAGTGTTTTATGCTACGAGCAAGTTTGAATAAAGTAGTAGAACATATCTGTTTGTTTAGTTGAGGTCCCGAGGGCCTCGGGGTAATTTTTGATGGCAAACAAGGACATATGAATTAGAAAAATGCAGCAGAAAAATTTGCAGAGCAGATTTGCTCTCGGCGATCGCGATCCTGGGGCTGCGATCGAGTAACAGTCCTGGAGGGGGTGCTCAGATTTTCTCTATGCGATCATGTGAGGTGGTCTTCGATCGAATAGGTTGGGGTAATTATTTAGAGCGGTCGCGTGGGTGGCTCTGCGATCGCGTAGGAGGAGGACGTAGTGCTCTACGATCGCGTAAAAGGAATTGGAGGGCCTGGATTTTTGGTCTATGCGACCACAAGAAAATTGATGCGATCTCATAGAGGTCACTATAGTAGTCAGACAGAATGTTTAAAAACCCTTTGGTCCGTGACCCATACCATTTTTACTTCGCCAAGAGATCATTTTGACCGATTTGAAGAGGGTCTTCGATGGGTATTGATTGGAAGTAAGTCTCTTAACTTAGAAACACCATTTTATTGAAGAATCAGCACTCAAATTCATGAAAGTGGGTTGAAATTGTGAAGAAGTAGGGCTTGGTTTTTGAAAACTAATTTTTAGGATTTGAAAGGCCATTTGAGTTCCGATTTTGGTAAACTTTATATGTACGGACTCTTGGCAAGACGAGGAATCCAGTGTTATGACTTCCGGTGATATGACTTTTGTAATTATTTGAGAAGTGGGCTCAGGTCTCGGGGCTCAGGTTTTACCAACTTCACGATTTTTAGTGTTTTTTGAGTAATTTTGATTGGGTTATGTTTCTTTAGCATATAATAATGTATTCATTGTGATTTTGACTAGATTCGATGCGCGAGGAGGTCGATTCAAAAGGAAAGAGCATTGTGGACTAGACTAAGGCCGGGTTGAGGTGGGTATTGGATGTAGATGATGACCTGAGGGTTTGAAACCCTGATGTCTCACATTGTGACGCTGTATTGAGGCAAGACACGCACTCTACAATGAGTGCGGGGTCGTTTGTGGATGGGACTACGGCTTAGTCCATCCAAGTTATGTTTATACTGTGTTATTGACTAGAAATTGGCTAGTAAGCATCCTACTTGGATTGTTATGAGAAAATTTGGGTTGCGAGCTAACTATTTGGATCCCTTAGGGATTATCATCACTCTTTCCATGATATTGAGCATGTTTCCATGATATCAGTCCTGAGTTAAATACTGTCTAGAAAAAATCAGTAATCTTCTAAGGTCTTAGTCACTTAAACTATAATACATGTTAAATGGAACCGAAAATGATGAACTTGATTGTGCCCGTGTGGCTTGCTTGCATATATAATTCGACTGACTGTGGACCGGTCTGCATGTCGCAGCGAATGCTACTATGTCATTGCACTTGGGCTGTAGGAGCCCCTTCGGATTTTGAACCCCCACAGTGAGCGCGGGTACCCAATGGATCGGGCTGTACGCCGCAGCGCTTCTGTGTATTGCATTGCATTCATACATTGATATCTGTTTGTCATTGATTTATTGTTGTTTCATCGTTAAATGTGTTAAGAGGATAGTTTCAGCTTTACACTGTGGCATTTGGGGATTTCTTACTTTCAAGTCATTATATATGTCTATTACCGCTGAGTTGGAAGTAATCACTTTACTCCATGCACCTTGTGTGCAGATCAGGTGTTCCGGAGACTTAGCTGAGCAGTCACTATCTTCCAAAGCTTATTCAGAGTTGTCAAGGTAGCTGCCTGGCACTCGCAGGACCCGACTTCTCCCCTTTTATTCAGTTTTATTTCCACTTTCTAGATTTATATATTTTCAAATATTGTTACTCACTTTTTTAGAGGCTTTAGACTAATTACCCCAGATTCTGTTGGGAGTGTTTTGTCTGATATTTCTGTCTGTTTCATATGGTTTTTATTATAAACATCGACTTGATATTTTTAAACTGTTAAATTCCCTTAAATTGTCGGTAATGAGTCATCAGGTTGGGTTCATGAGAGATAATTGGTCAGGCTTGCCTAGTTGAATGGTTGCGCGCCATCACAATAGGGTTTGGGTCATGACAAGTTGGTATCAGAGCCTAGGTTACTAGGCTTCATGAATCATGAGCCGGTTAGTAGAGTCTCCCAGATCGGTACGTAGACATTCGTATCTATCCTCGGGAGGCTAGAGAACCTTAGGAAATACATCACTTTCATGAAGTTCTTGTCGTGCGACTTTGTTGGTCCGAGGACTAAATATTTGTATTCTATTCTCTCGCAAATGGCGAGAACCCGTGCTTCCAGACGTGGAGGACGACTACCTTTGGCACCCGCTAGGGGCCGTGGTTGCGGTCGTAGTCGAGGCGGACCAGTGAGGGCAGCACCTGCAGACCCACCAGCTGCGCAGGTTCAGTACCAGCCTCCAGCTGTCGATGCTCTAGCAGCACCTGTTTAGGGACCCGCAGTGCCCATTGGGATTACTAGTCTTAAGGAGGCTTTGGCTCAGATCTTATCCATCTGTACTGGCCTGGATCAGACCGTATCAGCCACTACTTCAGCTGCTACTTCTCAGACCGAGGTGGTCAGCAGACCCGAGTAGGGTGTCCAGGGATTGCAGACACCAGGTTGCCCCAGTTGCACCAGTTGCCCAAGTCGCACTAGCTCCATATTTTATAGTTCTGGCTATTCCGGATGATGAGCAACGTCATCTAGAGAGGTTCAATAGGCTCTAGCCTCCGACATTCTGTGGTACAGAGATCGAGGATGCCCAGGGATTTCTAGACAAGTGTCAGCGTATGCTTCGCACTGCAGGAATATTGGAGTCGAGTTGAGTATCTTTTACTACTTTCCAGTTTTTAGGGCCTGCATTTACTTGGTGGGAGGAGTTTGAGAGGCGTAGACATGTTGGAGCACCGCCTTTTACTTGGCAGCAGTTCTCCGCTCTCTTTCTGGAGAAGTATGTACCGCAGTCTCGTAGGGAGGAGCTGCGTCGTTAGTTTGAGTGGTTGGTTCAGTGGGACATGACTGTGACCCAGTATGAGTTGAGGTTTACGCAACTAGCTCGGCATGCTACTTGGATGATCCCGACTGATCGGGAGAGGATTAGGAGGTTTGTGGAATGCCTCAACTATCCCACTCGCATTTTGATGACTAGATAGAGGGTTGTGGCCTCCTCGTTTGAGAAGGTAGTTGATATGGCTCATCAGATTGAGAAAGACCATCGTCAGAAGCGTGAGGAGAGGGAGGCCAAGAGGCCTCGAGGTTCAAGAAACTTCAGCGGTGCTCCGTCTAGTGGCCAGTTCCAACGCACCAGAGATTGTTCCTTAAGACCTCCTTTGTCAGGTCGTATAGAGTCCAGTGGGGCTTCTTCAGGCCGTGGTCATCAGAGTTTTTAGTAGGGCCAGTCTTCACTTAGTGCATTTCCAGCTTAGAGTACTACTCCTGCTTCTTTAGCCCAGAATTCATCTGCAGTGAGGGTTTCCCATCAGTCCCCTTCTCCAGCTCTAGGTCGTTACTACGAGTGCGGTGAGTTGGGTCATATGAGGAGACAGTGTCCTCGGCTCCGTGGTAGACATTCTCAGCAGAGAGATCAACCCTCATCTTCTGCTCCTGTTTCTTCAGCACCCAATCAGTCAGCTAGGAGTGGAGGACAAGTAGCCAGAGGTCGCCCCAGGGGTGAAGACCGGACTGGCGGTGGCAAGGCTCGATTCTATGCTTTTCCAGATAGGAGGGACGCCGTTGCATCAGATGCCGTCATCACAGTTATTATCTCAGTCTACCACAGGGATGCTTCTGCCTTATTTGATCCTGAATCTACCTATTCCTATGTGTCTTCATATTTTGCTCATCATTTGGGTACGACCTGTAGTTGTCTTGCCTTGCCTGTGCACGCTACCCCGATGGGTGATACTTTTATTGTTGATCATGTATATCGATCGTGTCTGGTGACTATTGGGGGGTCTGGAGGCCCGAGTTGACTTGTTATTATTGGGTATGGTGGATTTCGACGTGATTCTTGGTATGGATTGGGTATCCCCGTACCATGCTATGCTGGACTGTCATGCCAAGACAATTACGTTGGCTATTCCGGGTATTTCGAGGATCGAGTGGTGAGGCGTGACTGATTATGTGCCCAGCAGGGCGATTTCTTCTTAAAGGCCCATCGAATGGTTGGGAAGGGTTGTTTATCGCACTTGGATTTCGTTAGAGATGTTGGAGCTGAGACTCCTAGTCTGGATTCGGTTCCCGTTGTGAAGGATTTCCCTGATGTGTCTCCAGCGAACCTTTCGGGCATGCCGCCGGACAGGGACATTAATTTTGGTATTGAGGTGGTGCTGGGAACTCAACCCATCTCTATTCCTCCCTATCGTATGGCACCAACAGAGCTATAGGAGTTGAAGGAGTAGCTTCAGGAACTCTTAGATAAGTGTTTCATTCGCCCAAGTGTGTCATCGTGGGGGTGCACCGGTCTTAGTTGTAAAGAAGAAGGATGGCACAATGAGAATGTGCATTGATTACAAACAGTTGAATAAGGTGACGGTGAAGAACAAGTACCCACTACCCCGTATTGAGGATTTGTTTGATCAGCTTCAGGGAGCAAAGGTATTCTCTAAGATTAAACTCCGATCACGCTATCACCAACTGAAGATTAGGGATTCAGACATTATGAAGACGGCTTTCAAGACGAGATATGAGCACTATGAGTTTCTAGTTATGTCATTTGTGCTGACTAATGCCCCAGCCGCATTCATGCACTTGATGAACATTGTATTTCGGCCGTATTTGGATTCATTTTGTGATCGTTTTTTTGACGATATTCTTGTGTACTCGCGTAGCTAGTAGGAGCACGCGTAACACTTGAGGGTGGTATTGCAAAGATTGAGAGAGGAGAAGTTTTATGCAAAGTTCTCCAAGTGTGAGTTCTGGCTTAGTTTCGTGGCTTTTCTCGGACACATGGTGTCCAGTGATAGTATTCAGGTTGACCCAAAGAAGATTGAGGCGGTGGAGAGTTGGCCCAGACCGTTCTCAGCTATTGAGATTCAGAGTTTCCTCGGTTTGGCTAGTTATTACCGCAGATTCGTTCAGGGTTTTTCATCTATTGCTTAACTTTTAACGAAGTTGGCGCAGAAGAATGCTCCATTTGTGTTGTCGGATGAGTGCGAGGAGAGCTTTCAGAAGCTCAAGTCAGCTTTGATCACAACTCCGGCTCTAGTATTGCCAACAGCTTCAGGTTCTTACACGGTGTATTCTGATGCTTTGAGAGTTGTGATTGGTTGTGTATTGATCCAGGAGGGTATAGTTATTGCTTATACTTCTCGTCATATATAGCCCCATGAGAAGAACTACCCTGTTCATGACCTAGATTTGGCTGCTATTGTTCATGCCTTTAAGATTTGGAGGCACTATCTATATGGTGTATCTTGTGAGGTGTTCACAGACCATCACAGCCTTCAGCACTTGTTTATGTAGAAGGATGTAAATTTGAGGCAATGGAGATGGCTTGAGTTACTTAAGCACTATGATATTACCATTTTGTATCATCCGGGGAAGGCCAATGTAGTGGCTGATGCTTTGAGCCGGAAGACGGATAGTATGTGTAGCTTGGCGTACATTCCAGTTGGGAAGAGGCCCCTGGTAGTTGATGTTGAGGCCTTGGCCAATCAGATGGTGAGGTTGGATATTTCTGAGCCCAGTCGGGTGATATGACTTTCGTAATTTTTCGAGAAGTGGGCCCGGGGCTCGAGTTTTACCAACTTCGTAATATTTAGTAGTTTTCGAGTAATTTCGATTGGGTTATGTTTATTTAGCATATAATAATGTATTCGTTGTTATCTTGACTAGTTTCGACGCATGAGGAGGTCGATTCAAAAGGAAAGAGCATTGCAGACTAGTCTACGGCCGGCTTGAGGTGGGTAATGGATGTAGATAATGACCTGAGGGTTTGGAACCCTGGTGTATCACATGGTGATGCTGTATTGAGGCGAGACACGCACTCTACGATGAGTGCGGGGTTGTTTGTGGATGGGACTACGGCTTAGTCCGTCCGAGTTATGTCTATATTGTGTTATTGACTAGAAATTGGCTAGTAAGCATCCACTTGGATTGTTATGAGCATATTTGGGCTGTGAGCCAACTATTTGGATCCCTTAGGGATTATTATCACTCTTTTCATGATATTGAGCATGTTTCCATGATATCAGTCCTGAGTTAAATACTGTCTAAAAATAATCAGTAATCTTCTAGGGTCTTAATCACTTAAACTATAATACCTCTTAAATGGAACCAAAAATGATGAACTTGATTGTGTCCGTGTGGCTTGCTTGCATATATAATTGGACTGATTGTGGACTGGGTTGCACGTTGCAGCGAATGCTACTATGTCATTGCGCTTGGGCTGTAGTAACCCCTCCGGATTTTGAACCCCTAAAGTGAGCGCGGGTACCCAATGGATCGGGTTGTACGACGCAACGGTCATGTGCATTGCATTGCATTCATACATTAATATCTGTCTATCATTGATTTATTGTTGTTTTATCGTTAAATATGATAAGAGGATAGTTTCAGCTTTACATTGTGGCATTTCGGGATTTCTTACTTTCAAGTCATTATACATGTCTATTACCGCTGAGTTGGAAGTACTCACTTTACTCCCTTCACCTTGTGTGCGGATTCAGGTGTTTCAGAGACTTAGCTGAGCAGTTGTTGTCTTCCAGAGCTTATTCATAGTTGTCGGGGTAGCATCCTGGCGTTCGCAGGACCCAACTTCTCCCCTTTTATTCAGTTTTATTTCCACATTCTAGATTTATATATTTTTGAATATTGTTACTCAGTTGTTTTGAGGCTTTAGACTCGTGACCCCAGATTCTGTTGGGAGTTTTTTGTTGGATATTTCGGTCTGTTCTGTATGATTTTTATTATAAACATCGACTTGATATTTTTAAACTGTTAAATTCCTTTAAATTGTCGGTAATGAGTCATCAGGTTGGGTTCATGAGAGATAATTGGTCAGGCTAGCCTAACTGTACGGTTGGTCGCCATCACAATCGGATTTGGGTCGTGACAAGTTCAAATAGCAGTAATAGGCAAGCATGAATCAACAACGACCCAGATATAAGATCAAACGACTCATAAATGTTCAAACCAAACAGAAAACCCACAGACCAACTCCACACAACAGCAAACCAACCCATAAATGAACACCAATGCATAGACAAACAGCAAATACCCAAACTAGACTTAGAACACTAATTTCAACTCGAAATGAACCGCTACACTTCAACAAGCAAAGATAACAACTGCAGAATGTGAATCAGTAAACAAAAGCTGGAATCAACTTCCAATTTCAATGAAATAGTAGATTTTTTTTTGATTTTTTTGTTTTTAGTTTTGTGTTGTTTTTGGTTTTGAAATTTGAAATTTTCTACTTCGGATTTGAAAAACTAGAGAGAAAGAGCTTTTAGGGAAACTAGATGGCTGGAAAAAAACTCCTTCATCAAGGCATTTTGATTCCTTTTTATAGGCCTAAGGGAGGGCAGCTCTCAATTTTGCATTTTACATATTATTCCCTCACTTTTTTCAGCTTTAATTCCTCATCTTTTAACTTGTTACCCAAGCTAGTATGCTAAGTTGGCTGAAATCTACACTAAAGTCGTATTCTAGAAGGCCCTAGGGTGTTCTTCTACCTACACAATACCTATACTGCGCTTGTATTGTCTTGAAAATACTGTTCTTGATAAATCAGCCATTTCCCATGTCCAAACTACCCCTGAAAACCCCTTGAAATTACTGATTCTGATTAAACTTTCAACGACTATAACAAATCACCAAAACCAACACAAAGCTAACTAAGACTAATTAATTGAAACTCAGAAATTAACCAATAAAATTAACACATCACATTTATTCAGTCACACAGACTCAAACAGATTTAAAACAAGGAGACAAGGATAAAAAATGCAAAGCTTAGACTAATAGTCAGAACTAAATGAAATTAAACTAAAATTTAACAAATAAACTAACAGTTGAACATTTAAGCTAAATCAACTCAGAACTAAAAGAACTAGAAATTAACCTAAGCATTTAGCTAACAATTAACGGACAGAATTGTATAGAAACCAAACTATCAATTAAAATGATTCGAAAATTAAAACTGTGATTAATTAAACAGACAAAGCATGAATCAAGCTGAACTTAAAAAAATTAAGAATAAACTTACTGAAATTCAGACATTATGAGGAAAAACACCTGAAATGGACTTTCGGTTAATATTATACATCTATTTCGCCAAAATGGACCTATAATATTAACTAGAAATCAATCGAATGAAAAATCTTCAAAAATAGCCTAGAACTGCGTGAACCCTAGATCCATGATTCGTCCAATTCTGACGGGATTTGAAAGGATTTAATTAGGGATTAGGGGTGAGGGAGGTCTGGGGATTGTGTGGTGTAAATTTGGGGCCATTTGGTCAAAGTAACATTTTGGCCAGAATCTTCAAACTAATATTCGAGCCGGTGGGGGTTTGATTCGAGGGATGGGACTTGGATGGTTTGATAGGGGATGCCATGGAGGTCCTATGGTGTAAATTTGATGGTGAACAGATAAAGTTGAGTTTTGGCTGAAAAACTTTGGTTGAAGATTCGACGAGTTTGGTTGGGGTTCGAGGGGAATGGGTTGTGGATCGGTAACGAGGAGGAGGAGAAGAATAAAGGGGGTGTAATTTTGGATGGAAATGGAGGTGGCGCCGCCATCGCCGTCGGCGGAATTTGGGGGTGGCTATTAGAGTTCCGGGGGAGGTTTCTCTGGTTTGAGGAAGGGAAGAGAGACGAAGAAGTGGGTGGGGTGGGGAGTGTTTGGACACTCTTATATTGATGAACCTAGGACATTATTGACCATTGGATCAGAGATCAAGGGCCACGATTAATTCATGAAATGTCGTCGTTTTGGGTTAATTAGAGACGGACTGGATGGGGTGAATTTGGGCTTGGGCGTGGGTGGTTTTTATTTTGGGCCAGGGAATTTGTTCAATATCGGCCCAGATTTAGTTTCATATAAGACCAACTCTTTTAAATTAAAAAGCTTTCTTTTTATTTCTTTTATTTCCTTTTTGTTTTTGTTTTTCTATTTTGTATTTTTTTATTATTTTTCTGATTTTATAAAGATGCAAAAATTAAAATAAAGTCCTAATATAATTCAAAGCGAAACTAATGAACTCCTAAAATTATTTAAAAACTATTTCGTGACGAATTCCTAATTAAAACAATTAAAAAGTGAACTATTTTTGTTATTTTCTTCTTATTTTGTTCTAAAACAAATAACCTTTAATTAACACTAAAATATAAAATTAAATTCTAAATGCAAGTGTATTTTTTTTTTTGTATTTTTCATGTGAACTAAAGTGCAACAATTACCAAAAAATAACATAAAAATTCATACAAATTGTAATATAATAAAGAAATCATTTTGTTTGAATTTTTGGGAATAATTCATATATAGGGAAAAATCACGTGCTCATAACTATAATGGTATAACTTTCTCTTTAAAAGAGATATTCACCATATGGATGTTGGTGAATATGTGGTAGTACCAAATTAATTGAGAACTCTGCAAGAGCTAGTTATACCATTTTGGAGAAATACAATTGATTACCAATAAGGTAGTGTGTTGTAGTAAGTCTCAAAGAAACTTATTCAGTTTCCAAAGTATACGCGAAAGCGATTGATTATATTGAGACTATAAATAAAGGAAAGATTTGATATCTTCTATTACTACAACTTGTAGTGGGATAATATGTATGTGAAAAGTTATCCCTTTATTCTCCAGTTTGTACTACAAAAATTAAAGAATACCACAATAAAGTAGATGTTTATTGATATAAAAACACATATCATAATAAACTTGGAGTTCATCGATAATTGCACATGTCGTGGTATAAACCTGAACTTTATCAATATTGATAATTTATTCAGTTTCCATACATGGTTTAGCCATATCAATTTAAGTATGATGTGCAAATTTAATAGATAATTCACATGGATAAATATTAAAGAACTAGAAAGTTCTTTACGAGTTATCTTATATTGCTCGTTCTCATTAATTAATTGACCAACTAAAGTTTGGATTGAATCCCATGAATTATGAAAATATCAAAGGTGAATATGGACTCATTCACCTGCCATGTATACCACATGAGATGCATTATGAGATGGTTACAGGTGCAATTATGATTAACTCGCAACATGGTGTTTTGCGAGGTAACTTGCTCAATAGTTTAATTACGAGCATAATTTTCAGATTTTCTATTCAAGAATTTCATATTGATAAGTTGGTTTGCATCACAGATAGTTTAGCAAAACAATTTATTGAGTGGCTCTACTTAATAGCTAAACTATTGTATATGAGAACAAAGTTATCTATATCAATTTGATATACGTTATATACGAGAGTATATTATATTCTCCCCTCACAAGTGGTTCTGGGTCAGGAACCAAATAATTCCATATTATTATTATTGATGTGCAGTGTATATTAACACGATAATGCACAAATATGGATTCCCAAAGTTGAGGAAACAAGTTAATTTTTCTAACATGAGGGGAATACATGATAAATACTTGAGAAAAAGTTACGTGAAACGGATTATCATTTGTATATATATATCCTCGAATATCATAATATGAACTTGAAGTTCATTAAAAGATAATTCGTTTGCAATATATTGCAAAGCATACAATACGCATTTGCTGACCCAAAGAAAGTAACTATATTCTCATTGCAAATGCTTATGTTATGTCCTGGAAGGACAAAGTCTATGATACGCTTAAACCATATCGATAAATTGGTTTCAAATAAACTTCTTGATAAATAAGATAAGCAAATGATCAAAGTGATCATAATAAAGAGGCAAGTGATCTAGAAGATCACATGAGATAACACTTCATAAAATCTCATGAGAGATTCAGGTACCTAAATATATGAATGAAGAGATCTCTATGTTACGTCTTTATGAAGAAAAATATTGGAAACGATATAAAATGTTCGTCGATGACATCTATGATAGCACTAATTATACGAGGATATTAAGTCTAGAGAAACAATTCAAGCAGAATTGGTTTCATATGAAAGACATGTTGTTTTGGACTTGTAGTTCAAACACCTGAAAGTATAAAGTCAATGGTATGTGCAATCAGTTTTCGATATCTTATTTGTCTAGCATGACATGAAAACCTGATATGCATCAAAAGTCTATTATATGGCTTATATGACTTAACTTATATGTCAATCCATGAAGGATTTAAGTTACTTGAAGCATATACACTTCTTGATCTTGAAGTACCGCTTTCTTAGTGCAATTTGTGCACAAATGTATCTTGCTATAACTATAAGCATGATAATATGATAGCAAGAGTTTCCACCTCTATGAGAAGATATCGAACTGACGATTCCAACAAGATCATAGGAAGACGATACATCTATTAGGGATGATGATTTCAAAGTGAAACAAATTTATTCAAGTTAATATGGTTGATTTGTTTATCAAGCCTCTACCAAAGATCTTTTGAAGATGGTGCACAAGATTGGAATGCAAATGCTTAAAGATATGAATTGATGCTCTCATCAAGGGGAGTTAATGCATGTTGCACTCTTTTTCCCTTACAAGGTTTTGTCCCACTAGGTTTTCCTTGTAAGGTTTTTAATGAGGCAACCAAAAGGCGTATTGTTAGATATATGTACTGTTTTTTCTTTTCTATAAATTTTTTCCCATTGAGTTTTCTTTTATTTAAGGTTTTAACGAGGCACATTATCTGTTGAATATACATTCAAGGGGGAGTGTTATAAATAGAATTCTATTTAAGGTGAATGTCTATATTTAGAGAGATTCTAGAGTTTATTACTTGGTGGCTAAGTCACCATCTCTCTATAAATAGAGGGTTTTATTTCATTGTAATTCATCCCAAATCAATAAGAATTCTTTCTCCGTACTTTTCTCTGAAATATTCTTCTTCTTCTTTTATTATTTTATAATAAATCCCAATAATTAGTGGTCCTTTTATTTTCTTTCTTTTTGAGTTAATAATTGGAGTTAGTTTGCGAATCCAAGAAAAAACAGTTGGTTAACTACCTCCAGGCGTGGATTAATATTTTATTTGAGAAACACAATTTAGTACTTGAACTATTATCATATTCTATAAATTTGGCCTGGCATGACAGAGCAAATGATTGAATATGAAGTCTTAAAATGAAATCCAAATCTTAGATTAAATAATACAAATAAAACAAGTCATAACATTTTGTGAACATATTTAAATGAAGGACGAACAATTAATAAAATTTATGACAAATGAATCAAATTAATCATGAAGTACTCATATATCCTCATTTATTTCTAATGGATTCTAAAGAATTTAAATTCAGATTGACTGACAGAATTACTATAATTATTTAGTTTTTCATTTTGCCAACAAGAATTCATTCCTTGAGCAGAGGCAAACGTAGGATTCGAGAATCTCGGGTCACCATGATATGACATATAAATTTATCATTGTTCATAAAAATTGATACGAAGGCCTATGCGAATATCTAACTATTTTTTAAAGATATTTATAAGTATACATAGAATTTTTATCGAAGTTTTCGAGTGCCTCTGACCCCTCTCCTTATAGTGTGGGTCCGTCTCTATGCTTGAGAGAGGGAATTCACGTTGCATCCTTTTTCATTTCCTTCCAACTTATAAATTATATTTCTTTTATTTTTCATCTTCAGCAATTTTAGAATTTTCTTAATAACAAATTTATGAATTTCCCTTCCCTTTGAAGTAATCTTAAAAGAAAAATTCAAAAGGAAAAAAAGTGATTAGGTTTTGCACAACAATGGCAATATGATTTCAAACGATAAATATTACACGAGTAGGCAATTGATTAGCACGCGAAATCGATTGCTATTACGTGCACTGATCACCCACCGAATATGACCCACATGAGAGATTCTTAGTGCAACGATCATCGTGATCGTTCAATCCCAACCGTTCGATCAGAAAAGAATTTTACTTTAGTTTTGAATCTTGAAAAGGTCAAGTGGAGGAAATGATCCCAATTATAAAGAAAAAAGATTAAGCACTATCAACTTTATGATTATATTATTTTAAAATATGTAAAGTACAGCTTGACTCAATCATACCCAACTAACAAGTAATATAAAGTCTAAGTAATTTTTATATTTTAAGATGATAAAGAAAAAAGTATTTTTTTAAAACAAAATTGGAAATTATATGTGTATATTTTATGACAAAGAGAGATTCTTCTTTTAAAATCAAAACTGGAAAGTTGGTCATATTTGTTGTAATAAAGTTAGCTAAATCTTTAAATCTTTCCGTTGTTAGACTCTTCTTTCTTAAGGCTTCTTTTTTAATTCATTTATTTATCTTTTATTTTTGTTTTTTCTTACTTGTGTTGGTGAGTCGTGCCACCCTTCTGCAACTCTATACCAAACTTTTTTCTTAATTAAGATGTTATTGATTCTAAACTAAATAACCTTTAGTAATTAAATAGAAGTTAGATTTTTTAGCTTTTATGCTTCATTAGTTATTCTAAATCTTGAAGAAAAAAAAACTTGTGGTACGACAGAATTCATATATGTGAAACAAAATGGGAAAATAATGATTTTTGAATTGTGAAATTGTTCACGTAAGGTTTGGGGAACGGTAATACCTCAAAAAAGTGATATAGCTAGGCAACTATTTCGACACAAGTATTTGAAGGAATATAATTAGCAGCGGAAGCAATCCCAGTATCAAAATCACATGTAATCTAGACACTAGTGTATAGGGGTTTCACGGGTTACCTCTTGAAGTGTGAACAAATCTCTTCTATCACGTGAGCCTTCAGTTCCATAACTTCTCAATGGTGTTGGAAACACGTTCTCAAGGCATTATACTAAACGTGTGTTCATATTTGTAGGTTTTGATGAATGACAAACTATGCGCAAATTGACATATGACGAGGTCCAAGCACAAAGCGCAAAATTAATATATAACGAGATTCAAGCACAAGACAAAGATCGAGATTAAGTTTTATATGAGTCGGTATTTAATTGTGATCTTGATCCGACAACTTGAACTCAAGACTTGGCTTCTCTCGTAAAAATATTTTTAACAAATCATGCATATTTAATTTAGAGCAAAATGATTTTAAATAATGCATTTACTTTAGTCAAAATGATTTTTAAACATGCCTCTAAAATCTGGACTAAGATAGTCGATTATGTACCTATGATAATCGATTATGTTTAAGTCAGCTGCTTGACAATCGATTGTGTTAAGGCAGTGAGCATAAGATTTTTCAAATCTGCATGACAATCGATTGTGAACCTTATGACAATCGATTGTGATGAGGCAGTGTCCATCAAAGTTTTTCAAAGCTCAAAATAATCGATTGTGAAGCTAATGACAATCGATTGTGAAGAGAGAGTGTCCATCAGATTTTTCAAAGTCACAAAATAATCGATTGTGAACATATGACAATCGATTGTGTTGAGGCAGTGTCTTCCAGTCTTTTTCAAAGTTATTAAATAATCGATTGTGAACCTATAACAATCGATTGTCAAGAGGCAGTGTCTAAATTGATTTTTCAAGACTGATATATAATCGATTGTTAACTTAGTATAATCGATTGTATAACTGACCGTTGCCAAAATGTTTTCAAATACCGTCAGGTAATCGATTATTGATTTCTTATAATCGATTGTTTTAATTAAAATCTGGAAAGAATTTTTTTAACGTTGCTGAGTAATCGATTATTGATTTCTTATAATCGATTGTTTTAATTAAAATCTGGAAAGGATTTTTTGAACGTTGCTGAGTAATCGATTGTAGATTTCTGACAATCGTTTGTTTTACGTAAAATCTGGAAATGATTTTTTGAACGTTGCCAGTAATCGATTATTGATCTTAGATAATCGATTGTTAAGCGTAAAATCTGGGATTGATTTTTGGAAGAACTGGAAAACAATCGATTGTAGTAATTTGACAATCGATTGTCACAGAGTAAAATCAGCAATTCTTAATTGGCAATTAGGCAACGGTAATACAAAGTTTTTCAGCTATAAATACACCTTCAAATCAGTCTTTTAAGTACAACAACACACCACAACTGATCATACCATTGCTAAAGCTTGCATACTTTATTGCTTATCATTTTATATTCATTACATAAGCTTTTGAGAGCCAAATTCTTGTCGAAAGTTGTTGCGATCTTGAGCGTATTCTTTTTACTCATATCTACTCTTAAAGGAGTGTCTTGTTTGAGTGCTAAGTGTTTTTGTACACTTGAAGGGAAGTGTTAGTCCCTTGTGTTGTAAGAAGGAACTTGTGTTTCCTTGGTTGAAGTCTTGGAGTGTTGTATCTCCGAGCAAAGGTTGTTGAGGCTTGTGTCCTCAAGTTGTAACGGTTTGTTGAGCACCCGTAAGCTTAACAAGTTAGTGGAAATCTCGAGAGAGTCTCTCGGGGACTGGACTAGCCACGGGTTGTGGTGAACCAGGATACATCGGTGCGTTTGTTCTAATTTATTTACTTATCGCACTTATTTATTTCCTGCAATTTTTAAATTCCGCAAGTTTACGCTAATTTTTATTATAACGCTATCCACCCCCCCTCTAGCATTAAGCGTATTATCTAACAATTGGTATCAGAGCCCAACTCTCTGAAGACTTAACCGTTTGAGAGAAACATCCATGGCTTCTACTCGTGATTCTTTTGCAGGAATAGGTGAAGGACAATGCTCCACCCGACCACCGCTATTCGATGGTACAAATTATACGTACTGGAAGGAGAGGATGAGAATATTTGTACAATCAAATAGTTTTCATCTTTGGAAGGTCATAATGAATGGAGAACAAATTCCAACCAAGAAGGTTGAAAATGAATGGGTCCCAAAGTCCGAAGACGAATACGATGCGGATGATATCCGAAAGGTGCAAAATAATGCTAAAGCTATTAATTTATTATATTGTGCTGTAAATGCTGATGATTACAGGAAGATATCTTGTTGCACAACGGCGAAGCAAATGTGGGACAAGCTGGAAATTACGTACGAAGGTACGGATCAGGTAAGGGAAGCCAAAATTGATTTCCTAACCCATGCATATGAATTGTTTCATATGAACGAAAGGGCAAAAACCAAGGAGATCAAATAAAGTGCTATGAGTGCGGAGAAACCGGGCACATTAAATCAAATTGCACAAATGCTAAAAAGGAGAAGAAACCCTTCAAGAAGCAACGAGCATACATATCTTGGGGAGGCGACTCCGGTGACGAGTCAAGTGAGGAAGAAGAAGACGAAGCCGCAAATCTTTGTCTTATGGCACAAGAAGACAACAAAGAAGAGGTATGTCAAATTTCTTCCAAAAATTTCTTTTCCCTTGAAGAAATGCAAAATGCTTTTGATGAGTTGTATAGCGAATTTATTAAAGCTTCAAAACTGTTAAGAGTATAAAAGAAAATGATTCTTTAAAAGAAAAAGATTTTCAAAAACAACTCTCTTTTAAAGAAAAGGATTTGGAAAAACTGATTTTAGAAAATGAGAAGTTGAAAGAGGAAAACAAATTTTTTGGCAAGAGAAGCGCCGACAAGCCCGAGAGTTCTAGAAATTGTACTTCTTGCATGCATCTCAAAAATGAAGTAGAAAGGCTTAAGGGCACCTTAGATAAGTTTAACTCTTCTCATAAAAATTTGAATGAAGTGCTTGTTAATTTGAAGTCGACCAAGCATGGCATAGGTTTTAGAAACGAGCCTAAAGAGAAAGTTGAAGCCAACCCCAACCACCTAAGGCTCAACCTAGGATAAATAAAACAAATGTTTATCCTAGATACAACAAACCTAGAAATGGTTTTCATCAATCGCAACCTAGAAATAATCATGCTAGAAATAATGCACATTCTAGGCCAAACACTAGAAGGAATTTTGAACCTTTTAGAACACCTAGAAATGACTTCCAACCTAGAAACAACTATTCTAGAAATGATGCATATCCTAGAACAAATGGTAGGAGAAATGATTTCCATGATTTGCGCAATAGTTATATTGTCAAGAATAGAGTAAATGAATTTCGTCCGTCCAATTACTATCAACCTAGAAGGATGCATAATCCTAACGTGACTTGTCATTATTGTAGACGAATTGGACATATTGCTCCTGCTTGTTTTACACGACATAGACATAACACTCAATCACATCACTTTGATTTGCCTAACCCCCAAGGACCCAAAATGGCATGGGTACCTAAAACTCATTAATCTGTTTTGTAGGTATGTTTTAAGGGATCAAGTGTACTATGGTACCTTGATAGTGGATGCTCCAAGCACATGACGGGAGACGAATCCAAATTCCTTCAACTAGAACACAAGGAAGGGGGAAGTGTTATTTTTGGTGATAACAACAAAGGAAAGATTATCGGCATCGGATCGGTCGGTAAGGATGAAATTTCTTCCATTAAGCATATATTACTTGTGAAAGGTTTAAAACATAATCTCTTGAGCATAAGTCAATTATGTGACAAGGGAAATCTTGTTTTATTTGATTCGGATGAATGCTTAGTTTTTAGACGTAGCGATTTAAAATTATCCTTCGTGGTTTTAGAATGGATAACATTTATATGGTTGATCTTGCAAATTCTTCACCCGAATATGTGAATTGTTTAATGAGCAAAGAGGTTGATTCTTGGTTATGGCATCATAGAGTAGCTCACATCAACATGCATCTTTTGAACAAATTGGTTTCACAAAATTTAGTTGTTGGTCTTCCAAACTTGAAATTTGAAAATGACTCTATTTGTGATTCTTGTCAAAAAGGGAAGCAAACAAAAACATCTTTTAAATCGAAAAATATTGTTTCAACTACTAGACCATTGCAATTGCTTCACATGGATTTTTTTGGACCATCTCGCATTGAAAGTCTTGGTAGAAATCGCTATGCTTTTGTTATTGTTGATGATTATTCCCGATTTACTTGGACTTTATTTCTTGCCCATAAAAGTGATGCTTTTCAGAATTTTAAATACTTTCTTAAACGCGTTCAAAACGAAAAGGAAACAACCGTCACTTCAATTAGAAGTGATCATGGGGGAGAGTTTGATCACAATCTCTTTGCGGACTTTTGTGACGAACTCGGTATCGAGCATACCTTTTCCGCTCCACGAACACCACAACAAAATGGGGTGGTGGAAAGGAAAAATAGGTGTCTCGAAGAGATGGCTAGAACCATGCTCGAAGAGGCTAAGATTCCCAAACATTTTTGGGCAGATGCCGTGAGTACCGCATGCTACGTTTTAAATAGAGTAGTCATAAGGCCAATACTCATGAAAACCCCTTATGAACTCTACAAGGGAAGGAAACCAAATATCTCCCATTTTAGAGTATTCGGTTGTAAATGTTTTATTCATAACAATGGAAAAGATCAATTGAGAAAATTTGATGCCAAATCCGATGAGGGAATTTTTATTGGGTATTCTTCACGTAGCAAGCATATAGGGTATTTAATAATAGAACCGAAACTGTGGAGGAATCCCCTCATATTGTGTTTTCCGAAAATAATGCTCGCTTGGCGAGAAAGGATTCTTGTTCTGATCTTCCAGGTATTCTAAATAGTTTAAAAGACAAAGTACAAGAGGAAACTCCTAAGGAAATTCAAGATGAAATCTTGGAACAATCAACGGAGGAAACGCCACAATTGGAGAAAGAAACGAAAATGCCTAACGAGTGGAGGACAATCAAAGATCACCCTCTCGAATAGGTAATTGGCGACGTCGGAGAAAAGGTAAGTACCCGAAACTCTCTTAAGAACACCTTAGAACACACTTCTTAAGAGATCACGTTCTCATTGCATTATTTCGTTACAAATTACTAACTTGAGCATCGGAGACGTCTAATTCTCTTTTGCAGGTATCGCCCTAAAGGCAGGGGGAATTATAAAGCTTAACGCACAGAACAATCGATTTCTCTTTTATATAATCGATTATCCAGTATCAATAATCGATTGTCTTGACATTATTTGCGTTATTATGTCTGAAATTGCAGATTTCATAAATAAACAATTTTTTTTAAATATTCTATATTTTTTTTGCTAATGGCAAAAGGGGGAAGATAACGGGTATGCACTCTCAATACTTATCGGCATAAATTGAGGGGGAATTAATATATTGAGGGGGAACAAATTGCATATCTATATACTTGTTGCATATCTTCACTTGTCTTGAATCGTCATTATGAATTGTCTAATATGCATATCCGCTTAAAGTTTGCCATTATCAAAAAGGGGAAAATTGTTGGAAACACGTTCTCAAGGCATTATACTAAACGTGTGTTCATATTTGTAGGTTTTGATGAATGACAAACTATGCGCAAATTGACATATGACGAGGTCCAAGCACAAAGCGCAAAATTGATATATAACGAGATTCAAGCACAAGAAAAAGATCGAGATTAAGTTTTATATGAGTCGGTATTTAATTGTTATCTTGATCCGACAACTTGAACTCAAGACTTGGCTTCTCTCGTAAAAATATTTTTAACAAATCATGCATATTTAATTTAGAGCAAAATGATTTTAAATAATACATATTTACTTTAGTCAAAATGATTTTTAAACATGCCTCTAAAATCTGGACTAAGATAATCGATTATGTACTTATGATAATCGATTATGTTTAAGTCAGCTGCTTGACAATCGATTGTGAACTTATGACAATCGATTGTGTTAAGGCAGTGAGCATAAGATTTTTCAAATCTGCATGACAATCGATTGTGAACCTTATGACAATCGATTGTGATGAGGCAGTGTCCATCAAAGTTTTTCAAAGCTCAAAATAATCGATTGTGAAGCTAATGACAATCGATTGTGAAGAGAGAGTGTCCATTAGATTTTTCAAAGTCACAAAATAATCGATTGTGAACATATGACAATCGATTGTGTTGAGGCAGTGTCTTCCAGTCTTTTTCAAAGTTATTAAATAATCGATTGTGAACCTATAACAATCGATTGTCAAGAGGCAGTGTCTAAATTGATTTTTCAAGACTGATATATAATCGATTGTTAACTTAGTATAATCGATTGTATAACTGACCGTTGCCAAAATGTTTTCAAATACCGTCAGGTAATCGATTATTGATTTCTTATAATCGATTGTTTTAATTAAAATCTGGAAAGAATTTTTTTAACGTTGCTGAGTAATCGATTATTGATTTCTTATAATCGATTGTTTTAATTAAAATCTGGAAAGGATTTTTTGAACGTTGCTGAGTAATCGATTGTAGATTTCTGACAATCGTTTGTTTTACGTAAAATCTGGAAATGATTTTTTGAACGTTGCCAGTAATCGATTATTGATCTTAGATAATCGATTGTTAAGCGTAAAATCTGGGATTGATTTTTGGAAGAACTGGAAAACAATCGATTGTAGTAATTTGACAATCGATTGTCACAGAGTAAAATCAGCAATTCTTAATTGGCAATTAGGCAACGGTAATACAAAGTTTTTCAGCTATAAATACACCTTCAAAATCAGTCTTTTAAGTACAACAACACACCACAACTGATCATACCATTGCTAAAGCTTGCATACTTTATTGCTTATCATTTTATATTCATTACATAAGCTTTTGAGAGCCAAATTCTTGTCGAAAGTTGTTGCGATCTTGAGCGTATTCTTTTTACTCATATCTACTCTTAAAGGAGTGTCTTGTTTGAGTGCTAAGTGTTTTTGTACACTTGAAGGGAAGTGTTAGTCTCTTGTGTTGTAAGAAGGAACTTGTGTTTCCTTGGTTGAAGTCTTGGAGTGTTGTATCTCCGAGCAAAGGTTGTTGAGGCTTGTGTCCTCAAGTTGTAACGGTTTGTTGAGCACCCGTAAGCTTAACAAGTTAGTGGAAATCTCGAGAGAGTCTCTCCGGGACTGGACTAGCCACGGGTTGTGGTGAACCAGGATACATCGGTGCGTTTGTTCTAATTTATTTACTTATCGCACTTATTTATTTCCTGCAATTTTTAAATTCCGCAAGTTTACGCTAATTTTATTATAACGCTATTCACCCCCCTCTAGCGTTAAGCGTATTATCTAACAAATGGAATCTCCATCACCTGCACAATCGTGATCCTCGAACGTTCCACGGTCTTCTACTATGTTACCCAAATAATATCGGAAATAGGAATTTCGTGCGGGCGAAATTTCTAGGAAAACATGGCTGAAAATTTCAGCCACCATTTATAACACAAGTTTTAAGGGTTAAGACTCTTTTCCAATACCTGTTGGGTTTTCTTTTCCACCAGAAAAATGATTCCTTTATTTAATATTATTTAGGCACAGTAGGGACAACAAAATTTAATTAACAAGGCTTCAATTATGAAATTAATTTCTAATTTTTAAAATTAATATCTACCATAATTAATTACGAATTATTCCACTAAAAACCGTATTTACATTCCTTATCCAATTTTGAAATTCATACATTAAATCTTATTTAACCCCCATTTAAGATTTATATACTAATCAAGTAAATTAAATTACAGATGATTTAATTTATTGATTATTTCCATTAAACTTTCGCTTAACTTATTTCATGTGTCGGATAAAAAATTCACTGGCCGGGTTTACACATGAAAACTTATAAGCTTTCATAAAGGTATATCATCAATCTCTAAACCGAGATATGAATTCCATCAACTAACTATTACTTCGCCAATGTACATTATTATTATCCAATTCACCAGGCATACAGACCCACGAAAGAATCTCGCTTTTTTATAAATTAAAACAATAATAATATACACAATTAATAATAATTATATCAAGATTAAGAGTATAAGCACATTTAATGGCTAGAGAGTTTATTTTATTAAGTCAGTATAAAATACGTATCTCTACCTGGTCCGTTCAATACATACAAAATATATTAGTACAAGAAATTGAAATTAAGCCATTCCCATAATCAAGATAAATTATATTTAATCTTGTGCTACAATCATTCTTGATGGTTTGTCCAATTCCATCATTAGATTGTGAACTCAAACTTTATTCTTATAAGAACCGATGGTTTAATCTTCCGTTTATAAGCTAAACTCTATAGACTAAATCATCGATTATATAAGCAAAGGACACACATTAATATATGATCGATTTAAACTTTTATTAAAACTGAATAAATACTTATTTCGTAATAAATACTATATTAAGCCATGATTAATAGTATATATTCCAATAGTATTAATAATTGATTTTACGGTTCGAACCCGTGACCTGTGTGTACTACTACGACAAATAATAATGACTTCTTCTTGTTCTCGAGTTTTTCTGCACTTGACTTCAGCTCATGGATTTTGTCTATCTATGGTAAAGAAGAATGATTTCTTGACCCTTTAATTTATTGAATAATTCATAGTTTGTGGTCTAAATGAAGCCGTAAGAGTAAATCCATCTATACATGCAGCAACTGTGAAGAAACCAAAGATTTACATTTGAATAACATTTTATAATGACACACGAAATAGTCAAAAAATTAAACATCAAGATATGCACTTTTAGAGAGATTATACGATGTGTGTCAAAATTAGTCCGATCAACGAGTTATAATACTAAATACTTTATTGAAAAGAAAGAAAATGAAGATTTTTTTGGTTTTCCATTTGGTGTCCGGTAGTCACATTAAAACCAGATTATATATAAATTTTTGTGAACTGTATTATATGTATAAAGATTTTTTCATACCAAAGCTCGAGTACGTGATCTTTGATTAGTGAAAGAGCAGCTTCTCCCATGCATCACATCCTTTGGTGGTCAAAATGAATAAAGTTGGAATTATATGCATGAAGTAACTTTAAAAAAAATTGGCAATGACACCTTATTTGAAAAGTTTTGCAAAGACAGAGTAATCAAGTGCATATGTTAGGTTGTTCATCTTTTTGGCATGCAACACTATTACTTACGTTACATTTTGCCTCAGCAAAAGAAGGAAGAAATAACTAATAAAAATCTTATTGTAGTTTCCATATATAATGTTAATTAAACTATATATGACATTATGTTCTGGTAAAGGTAGTTACATAATATATATTATGTAAGTAATGGTGGCCACAACCATGTGGAGGAAAGTGTACAAGTTGGTTGGAGTTGGGTAATAACAGCTCAAGATAATATAACCGAAAAAGGAAGAAAAAAGAAAAAGAAAAAAAAGAATCTTGTGTAGTTTGGACCATTGTTCCAAGTGATCTCTTCAAAGAGTTCATTTTGATTAAATTTATCGTTAGTTGTACAATTCTCTTGTACTAGTTTTAATGAATATTTTACCAGTAGTTAATAATCATCAAAGATTATGTTGGGGGTGTTAAGTTGGAGTAGTCTAGTTCGTTAGTGATATTGTCCGGTTAGGGCCTATGCCTTCACGAGTTTAAAAAGCGTCATTAGGTTCTAAGGTCTATTACCGTATATACTCAGTATCCCTCTTGTGTTTTGTCGATGTGGACTCTGTCTTAAGTTTGGAGTGTTACATAACACCCTGTCTTATGGACTCAGCATCCTCGTTGAGTTTTGTCCCACCACATGAGATTTATCTAGACTCAGCATTGAGGTTTGCCCCGCCTAACCGGAATTTTCCTAAACTCAGGTAAACTCTGATCTACCATCGGCAAGGCTAACACAAGAGCGGTTCTGGTACCATTTGTAACAGCTCAGCCCGCTAGTAATATTGTCTCCTCTGGGCTTAGGTCCTCACAGGTTTAAAACACGTCATTAGGATCTAAGGCTTGTTAACTTATATATCCAATATGTTATAAATAGAATCCTATTTAAGGTGAATGCCTATATTTAGAGAGATTCTAGGGTTTACTACTTGGTGACTAAGTCACCACCTCCCTATAAATATAGGGGTTCTATTCTATTGTAAATCATCCCAAAGTATCAATAAGAATACTCCTCTCTCTACTTTTCTCTTTATTGTTCTTGTTCTTATATTATTTCATAACACGTTATCAGCACGAGACTCTACCGTTCTATTCTGACAGAACAAAAGAGAATGACAGCAGCCCCACCCCTTTATAAAAACAAATCCCTCCAACCTTGAATCTCCTAAGAGCTAGGACCTAATTTCGGCGGCAATCCCTTTACGCACAACAACTTCAAGGTTGAGGTCAAGTCTGTCGAGGCCATCGTGGAGGTTCTCCGGTTGATTGTTCTTGTTGGTTGAGTTCATTTATTACTCAGTTTGGTCATCGTCTTCGTCTGGTCTATTGAGTTACAAGCTCTCAACTTTAGCTTCATTAATAAAGAATTTCTATACGGAAAAATAGAAGAGATGGTATCATCATAAAGTAATGCAACGGGATGGAAACTCAAGTGGTATATTTGATATCACAACATTTATTGGTATACCTTAAAGGTAAATAATTTACTTTTCCCTTTCAAATTCTTGAAATTCTACGATTTGATTTCATATACAAACATAGACAACAAAGTTTGATTATAACTCTAATGGAGTTTGTAAGGAATTATAACCATGTGAAGTGGTAAAAGTTCTATGTCTTGCCATGATAAAATTCATGTATGATTGTGGGCAAAGAATTGAAAATCCGTCCCATTGAATTTGCTCCATTCCCTTTAGAGAATGTGGTAGCAGTATGTGATAAGTCTGAAAGAAGACAAAATTATTACCATGAAGGTAATGAATGTGGACGTGGCAATAGACGGAATTATAATCGTCATCATTGTGTAATGAGAATAATAAAGATTCTCAAAATAATCTTTCACTTTATGAAAGTAATATTTGACATGAGATTGTATATAGCACATACAGATGATTATGATCCATTCCCTGAAGTGAATGTGATAATTGTAATAAAGCCCGTAAGTACGGACACGCTCTTGATGTAATGTCTGACATTATGAAAAGAAAGTTCGTTGCCCTTGAAATTTCGGGCAAGAACTATATGACATGGGTGTTGGATGCTGAAATTCACTTAGATGCTATGGGTCTTGGAGACGCCATTAAAGACAGAGATAAAGCATCCACCCAAGACTGTGCTAAGGCCTTGATTTTCTTGCGCCATCACCTTGATGAAGGTTTGAAAATTGAATATATCACAGTCAAAGATCCACCTATCTTGTGGAATGGCTTAAAGAAGAGATATGACAACCTGAAGTTGGTCACTCTGCCACAAGCACGATGTAATGAGAATCCAAAAGCAAATAGTTCATAAACTATATATTATCGTTGCGGTGGAAAAGGGCACTGGGCGAAAATTTGCCGTGTACCAAGACATTTGGTTGAGCTTTATCAAGCATCTCTAAAAGGTAAATGCCCTGAAACCAATTCTGTCTCTGAAGACAATTTTGACATTACCCACTTGGATGTGGCAGACTTCTTTGAGCAACCCGAGGGGAAAATAGACCACTTAATCGGTGATGGATCTGTGATGAAGGAAGATGGAATTGTTTGATTTTATTTGTATTAGTTAGTGAATAAACTAATAGTCATTAGTATCAGCTCGTATTAGTTAGTTTATGATATGATGTTAGTATTAGTTCTTTAGAATGTTTCAATATGCTTAAATTTCAAAGATATTTTTATTTTTCAGTAGAGTTAATCGACTAACCTAACAGTTAGTCGATTATCTAATATTCGCATTAAAACTGCAAAACAATCGATTATATACTTGTTAACAAACGGATTGAATTTGTTTATTCTCATGTTCGTGTATTTTCTTTTGTATGTCAAACCATGGGAAAGCAAATATGGATATCTCACAAAGCAAACTTGGATCAAATATTTGTTTAGTTGATTCATGTACTACACATACGATACTCAAAGAAAAGAAATATTTCTCTCAACTAAGTATTTGTAAGGCAGATGTTACTACAATCTCTGGTAGTAGTAAATTGATTGAAGGCTCCGGAAGTGCAACTATAACTCTGCCTAGAGGAACAATGTTTATCATAGAGAATGCAGTTCTCCTCCAAGTCTAAGAGAAACTTGTTGAGTTTTAAAGATATCATTCAAAATGGATATCAGATTGAGACAATACATGAGTATAATCTTGAATACCTCATTTACTCATGAAAACGAGGCTGCCCACTTCGGTTTGGGGTCACGCCATTTTGCATGCAGCAATGCTAGTTCGTCTCTGACTGGCAAATTATCACAAATATTCCCCGTTGCAATTAGTTTTGGGTCATGAACCTAATATATCCCACTTAAGAATTTGTGGATGTGCAGTATATATGCCTGTAGCACCGCCATATTGCACCAAAATGGGTTTGCAAAGAAGGTTAGGAATATATGTTGAGTTTGAATCGCCCTCCATTATTCGCTACCTCGAAACATTGACAGGGGATTTGTTCACTGCACGATTTGCAGACTGTCAATTCGATGAGACACTTTTCCCAAAATTAGGGGGAGAAGTTGGTGAAACCAAACAGGAAATTTTGTGGAAAAATGCATCATTATCTCATGTTGATCCACATACCTCTATTTGTGAAAAAGAGGTGCAAAATATTATCCATTTGCAAAGAATAGCAAATCGAATTCCAGACGCATTTACAGATTTGAAAAGGATAACAAAATCACATATCCCCGCAGTGAATGCGCGTTGCGCTCTTTTTCCCTTACAAGGTTTTGTCCCACTAGGTTTTCCTTGCAAGGTTTTTAACGAGGCAACCAATAGGCGCATATTCAAACATGTGTATTCTTTTTCCTTTCTATAATTTTTTCCCATTGGGTTTTGTTTTAGTTAAGGTTTTAACGAGGCACATTATTGAATAGACATTCAAGGGGGAATGTTATAAATAGAATCCTATTTAAGGTAAATGTCTATATTTAGAGAGATTCTAGGGTTTACTACTTGGTGACTAAGTCACCACCTCCCTATAAATATAGGCTATAAATATAGGGGTTCTATTCTATTGTAAATCATCCCAAAGTATCAATAAGAATACTCCTCTCTCTACTTTTCTCTCTATTGTTCTTGTTCTTATATTATTTCATAACACAATACCTATTTTGTATTTTTCATGCGTGACTCTGTCTAAAATAAGGATGTTACCTAAATACCCTTCATTATTAATCTGAAATTCGGGTTTAACCCTTGATAATATACTCTCCTTTGATATCACGCTTTATATTGAATCTCTGAATTGAAGTTAATATTAATTGAGTATTGTGAGGAGAGTAAATTGAGAAAAATCTAAAAGAGAATTTCATGCAGCTTAATTAATGAGCAAGCTACTCGATTACAAAAGTATATGTATATATGTATTTAACTTTCTAACATCTATCTAATACACTTGTATACATCAATAACAAACTGGCTAACGGTAATTACAACTTAATTAACTAGACTAATAACTGTGGTTAACTTAATATAAGAGAACTAAGTTCATCTAAGTAATATAACACATTCGTTATACTTTTCTCCTAAAGCGAGATCTCTGTGTGTATTTGAATTAGTTAGATCTCGGAGCAGGTATCGAATATCGAATACGAAAAAAAAAATTATTGCTAATATGTGTAATACTAAAGAAAATGTGTAGAGACAAGCTTTGAAATTGGCTAAGACAATAAAATCAGTAAAGTGATTTTATCAATAGTTGCCTTTATGAATTGCCTTAGTGGTTGGAACATTTCCCTGTTAGTTTTTTTTCTTCAAATAGTAGCTATTGTTAAATGATTTTATAAATGTTAATTATTTTTTCGTCAATTCGAAAATTAGCTAGTTTATGCTAATTTCACGCTTTGGACCCAATTGTTCTAAATTCATATCGTATGTGGCCCAAAGAATACTCTCTATCAAATATTGTAAACATAGCATATGCTAACCAGTTTTCAGATTGTTCATTCAAAAATAGTCAGCATTTATAAAGTTATTGAAAAATAGTCTCTATTTTGTTGCAACATGGAAAGTTTCAGCATAATATACCGGAGATTAGAGCACTTTTTTATGAACTTTCAGCATACTATGCTTGATCGGTATATTATACCGGAACTCCAGTATATTATGCTGGAAGTCTAATATAATATACCGGAACTCCAGTTATTATACTGGAGTTCCAATATAATATACTGGAGTTCCGGTATATTATGTTGGAGTATTTATCGAATTTTAAACAACATTTTCGTTCAAATTTATCTTTATACGAAAGTGAGTAACTTTAGATTACTTTTGAAACTGTGACAATTTTTAAATAAACACTTGCAATCTGACTATTTTTTAATTTCTCCCTCAAATATTTTTCATTTTTAAAGCTCGAACCAGTGGCGGAGGCAGGGGCGGAAGGGGGAACCCCCTTCGTCGAAAAATTACACTGTATGTACAAGGTAACATTTATTTTTTACCTCTATATATTAAGTTTTGAATCCTCTTAGCACAACCGAAAAATCTAATTTAATGATTAAGGGAATTCAAAATATTTATAAGATCATAAGTTTAGTTCTCACTAGTTATAGAAAAAAATTTTAAACCCCCTTCCGAGAAATTTGCCTCCGCC
The DNA here is from genome assembly GCA_034376525.1 of Nicotiana benthamiana. Classification (NCBI taxonomy): domain Eukaryota; kingdom Viridiplantae; phylum Streptophyta; class Magnoliopsida; order Solanales; family Solanaceae; genus Nicotiana; species Nicotiana benthamiana. The sequence goes on from CM067337.1 coordinate 130,815,414, forward strand.
GCTGGCTCGAACCAAAGACGAAAACGACTTATCTTGCCACCATCGCTTTAATAGTGTAAAATCTCAAATCTTTACTTAAAAAATCACCCACAGTATTTTAACTATTTATACTTTTCACCCTCTTTTGTGGGTCACCTAAAAAAAAAAAGAATTAAAAAATATAGAAATGTGCTGTCATAATAACTTTAAACAATAAGGCCAGTCCCTTTGTAATTTGTACATAAGCATAACCCTGCAACAGTAGAGAGAAAAAACGGTCCATTCCAATCATAACCAAAGCAAAAAAGAAAAAATAGTGGAGAACACAAAACAAAGAAAGGAGAAAGAATTGAAGAAACCAGAAGAGTAAAATTTTGGTAAAGAAAAAAAAAATGCAGAATCAACAACAACAACAACAGCTACAAACACTGATGCAATCAACAAGTCAAATTTCAGCGAATTTGAGTTTTAATGGAACATTAACAAAAGAAGATGAAGAAATGTCTAAATCTGCACTTTCAACTTTCAAAGCTAAAGAAGAAGAAATTGAGAAAAAGAAACTTGAAGTGAAAGAGAAAGTTCAAGCTCAGTTAGGTCGTATTGAAGAAGAAACTCGCCGTTTGGCCATTATTCGAGAGGTTTGTTTTTTCCTCTTTTTTTATTTTTTATTTTTTTTGTTGCGGTTTTGCCTTTTTAGCTCAATAACTTGAAATAACTTTAGATTTGTCTTGAGTTTTAGGGGTTTTTGAGATATTAAGGTGAAATTAGGAAATTAGGGCAAAGGTATTGCTAGTTTAATTGAAAATTTTGTTGTGCTAATTTGTGAGGAAAAATGAGAAATTTAATTTACTTTAAATTTAGAATGAAACAGAAGGATTAATTATTTGGAGCACAGATTTGTTGAATTTTGGGTTAAAAAAATCAATTTGAACATACATTTCTGTCCTTATATTTTCCTTTCCTTTTCTGGGATTTTCCTCTTCTTTTTGAGCATTTATATGGAAGGAGGAGATCCAAAAAAGCTCTGATCTGTGTAATTTCTCCTTTTTAAATTAATATTTTCAGCATATTTTTGTTTTTGAAACCTGTACCATAACTACACAATTTAATAAATCTGGAAAGTTAAAATTGGTATAAAATTTTGGAAAATTTCAACCGTTGGAAATGGTACTATGGTAGCTGTGGTGAGTATAGGACTAGTTTGGCCATAGGTTTTGCCAAAATAAATTTGGATTTTATTTGTCAAACATATGCTTGGCCATAGATTTTGCTTATATTTTGGCAAAATTCCAAATCCAGCTCAATAGCTGATTTTGGGCCAAAATATTTACAAATACTAATAATATACATGTTTTTCCAAAATAAATTTGGGAAATATGTTTTAACAATTGACGTCCAAACACATTTTCATCTTCAAACCAATCTTCACCCAAATTAGATTTTTCAAATAAATTTGGGAATCTATAGCCAAACACTAGCTAAGTAATAGGTGTGTTCGATTTTCATTATTCTTTTTCCTTGCCATTTTCCAACGAGAAATGTATATTTTTAGACGCTTCTAAAAATAATAGCCAACAAAATATATAATTTTTTGTATACATATATTTTATATTTTGTACTTTTCCAATCTCCTTATGTAATCGAAAATAATTTTAAGAGATTGAAAAAAGGGGAAAAATTCAGTTTTGTTCAAAGTTTCTATAATACATGTATATCTATAACATTAAATTCCAAATTAATTATCAGGAATTAGAAGCATTAGCAGATCCAATGAAGAAAGAAGTTTCAACGGTCAGAAAAAGGATTGATGCAGTCAACAAAGAGTTAAAACCTCTTGGACAAACTTGCCAGAAGAAGGTACAATATATATTTCCCACTTATTTTCTTGAATTTACACTCACCAATTGAATGTATTTTTGTCCTGTAATCTTTATCCTTTATGTGTTTCAAACTGTTCATTTTTTTATTAAACTGTTTAACTGTTCATTTTTTGGGCATAGGGTCAGGTTGGCTGGGATTTTTGTAAATAATACTCCCTTCGTTTCAATTTATGTGAAAACATTTGACTGAACACAGAATTTAAGAAAATAGAGAAGATTTTTGATCTTATGGTGTAAAATGAGGCACATAAATTTTGTATGGATATAAATCATTGTGTTAAGGTAAATTATTTCCAAATAAGGAAAGAGGTCATTCTTTCTGGCACAGACTAAAAAGGAAATAGGTTTACATAAATTGAAACGGAGGAAGTGTATATATTATTATAAGGAATCAGAAACCGAAAAATCGAACTACACCAAAATCGATTCAAACCGACAAGAAAAAACCCCGACAATTTCTTGGTTTGATTTGATTTTGGTTTTGAATTTGAAAAACAACCAAATGTGGCTTGGTTTTGAATTTGAAAAACGACCAAATGTGGCTTGGTTTTGGTTTTGAATTTGAAAAACAACAAAATATTGAACCAAACCAATCATAAATACCTATTTAACTTACTATTACACATATGTATATATATATAGTTATGTAGGTTTTTAAAAATTATATGATACATATTAATCATTAAACTCTTGGTTTGTAGTCCTTTACGTTTTAGTTTGATTGGTAGTTCTTATGTCCAACAATCTATATTTCATGTTAAAATAACTTGTCTTTAATTGAGTCATTAAATTTCAAATTACTATTTAATTCAATCGTTATTAAAATATCTCGATAAATGACATTTACTCAAAGATTAATTTACTTGATATGTCCGAATATAATATTCGGAAAATGTATTTGGTAGTGTGGTGTCTTATATTCAAGAAAAGAATCTGACAAAAATCGAATGGATAAAAGACCGACTTAATTGGTCTGGTTTTGATATTCAAAAAATCGATTTAATTGGTTTGATTTCTTTTTATGGAAAGACCAATCCGAACCGAACCATAGAACACCCTTATGAGATGGGATTTAATACTTACCGATATATTATCTTGATGAATTATTTGACAATGACCATTTCATTATGTGACTACAGGAAAGAGAATACAAAGAAGCTCTTGAGGCTTTCAATGAAAAACATAAGGAAAAAGTACTGCTTATATCAAGATTGATGGAGGTAAATATATATTTACTTAATTTATTGATTTTCCTGTTTCAAATAATTTTCTATATTTAGAACTCCTGTTTATGTGTCTAAATATGTATGTATATTTTTATTTTACGTATAGCTGGTGGGCGAAAGCGAGAAAATGAGGATGAAGAAGTTGGAAGAGCTGAGCAAGAGTATAGAAACAATTCAATGAAAAATTACCTTAAAAAAAGCTCAGTGACTAATTAGGTTTGTGTGATATAATTAAGATAATCGAAATTTCTATTTATATATTGGCTGTTTTCAGTGTTGGTTGGATGTATTCAAATTTTCCTGTTTTTGTTGTTTTTCTGTTCATTTTTAGCCTTTGAAGGATGATTGATCATCAGTTTCTAATTTTAGGTTTTGTAAACAAGTTTGTAACTAAAACAGGTCTCAAACTGTGGATTCTTTTCTATTATCTTTTTCACATCTCTCTCTTTTGAAATGTTCTCTTGTTTTTTGTTGGTGAAATTGTATCATGTGAAGATAAGATTAACTTTCTATTAAATCTCTTGTATTTGTTAAATTTGTTTTGAAAATGCTTTATTTTGAGACGAGTAAAAAATAGCTTCTCTAATCTCTACCTTATATAAAGTAAGGGCTTATTTGTAGGATCATACCGAGTATGTTATTGTTATTTTATTCATAGACCTTCGTTCTATTTTCAATTTATATTATTTGAAGTAGTTCACTCGATACAGAGTTAAAGGATGCATCAAATTTTGGGGATTAATTTCTTGTGGAATCAAACTTAGGTGTTTTTATCAAGTTTTTGTATTGGCTATTACTATTTGTCGCTTTTTTTGCTTTGATTTTCTCTACCTTAATTATTTATGGAATTGTACGGATTTTGTTGTTGTATTTGTGGACATGAATAGCAAAAATTGTTTGACTTATAAGATTATGTTATTTATTTTTGACTGCAGTATTGTAACGTAATTGTGGATTTCCAAATGATCTATTTATATTTATATAGAAACTTTCAACAAAGAATGGACTTTTAAATTGGGTTGTTGACATTATAAAAGAAGATATCTAAGACAGAAGTAACCAACGGAAACTATTTCTTAAATTTCATATTTGAGTTCCAAAACAAATTATTTCTTAAATTTCATATTTGATCAAACAAAACCCTATTTGGGAGGGATAGAGTTATGCAGATGTTACTCTTACCTTTGAGCAGGTCGAATTTAGGGTGACGGAATAAAATTATAAATCCTATCCGGGGAGGTGTAAATTTAGGGGGCGGAAGGGGTTCATGCGAACTCTCTTCGCCAAAAGACTATATTGTATATATAAGGCATAATCTAGTTTTAACTTAATATATTATGTTTTGAATTCACTTAACACAATCAGAAAGCGTAGCTTAGTGGTGAAAGGGCTTAAAGACTTTTGTGAGGTCGCTGGTTCAAGTTTCACTAACCACAATCTCACTCTCACACTTTTTTTTTTTTAAACATGCGTTATTATGCAAATGTACCAACACTGATGGATTCAAGATTTTTATATGTATGAGTTCCAAAAAAATTTATTTCTTAAATTCTTTGTCTAATCAAATATATTAATATGCAGTAAATACATAGTTTCAGACACTTAGGATTAGGGGTGTACATAGACCGGGTTGGTTCGGATTTTACAATTACCAAATCAAACAAATTTTGTCGGGTTATTAAATCTAAAGACCAAACCAAACCAATAAATTCGGGTTTTTCAATATCGGTTTTTCTCGGGTTTTTTCGGGTTTTTTCAAATTTTTTTCCAGTAAAATTTTCGTAGAACAAAATATATATTGTATGCTCAAAATATTTCTTTAATCCTAGTAAGATACAACTATATAAAGTATTTTTCAAGAAAATACTACAAAATATGAGATATGTCATGACTCATGACATTATCCTAAAATATTCAACAATAAAAAATAATAAAATTATGTACTATAAATATTGCTAATTAAAAAGTCATAATAAAAATAAACATAATCTAAAAGCACTAATTCATGCTAAACTAGATAGACTAATGAGGGAGTATTAATTATATGCCTAAAAGCTAAAGAAAAATAAAAATAGGTTATGTATTTTTATCTAAATTATTAAAAAATAAAAAAATAGACATTTAATACATTCCCGTTCGTGATATTGAATTGAATGTCTTTTTTAGCATTAGTATTGATTGCTAGCATTATTTAATTTTTACTAATATTAATGGCTATAAAATTTATTGGAGCATTAAAAAGTTCTAAATCAAACCTTGAAATAATACCTTAAAAGATAAAATTATGAAATTTTTTAAGAAATATTTATAAATTACATTACAATAAGTATATTTATATATTAAATATATCTAAAATTGCTATATATGTAATGTCGGGTTTGTTTGGTTTCGGTTTGACTTTCTTTTGTAAAAACCAAACCAAACCAATTATGGTCGGGTTTTTTTTCCCAACACCAAACCAAGTCAAACCAAACCATAGTCGGGTTTTTTTTCTCGATTTGACTCGAATTATCGGATTGGTGCGGTTTATCGATTTTCTTTGTACACCCCTACTTAGGATTCTTAGAAGGCTATCATGCAAATGTACAATTAATTTTTGGTCCTTCACTGTGTCCTCCTAGTGCCTCCAAGCAACTTTCCTCTCTCCATAATACGTGATTATTCCGTCTTTTTATTTTAGTAAAAAATAAATATTTTTTATATAATTTAATTTTAATTTTTTAAATATACTCTTATATTACATATCTTAGTGTGTCAAGTTAATAATATTTAAATTTTAATTGAAGATAATTTAGTTAAAATACTTACTTTTTTGTAGTAGTTAATATTTTCTTACGGGTTATGCCAAGGCTAAAAAGTTATTTATTGTGGATGGGGAGGAGTATTGATTAGGCAATTGTACTATTTTCTAATGTAGACTTGGTTTTCAAGTTTGTGCAAAATGATTGGCGTCAAAATTATCAAAAGTTCGAGACTTAGTAAAAGTATAGGAGAAGTCTCTAGGAAAGAGCAAAGTTTTTTAGATTCCATTGGGAATTAAAGCTATGACAAAAAAGCCTAACTTTAAGCTGATATAGCTAACCACTTACCTAGAAAAGGTAAAGCTAAATTGATTACTCGCTAGAAATTAATCAAGCCATTCAATTCTTTAATCTTCATTAGGGCTTTAACCACATCTTCCAAAAATTTTACTTACGTTTTTTTTTGTGACGTGTCTAAATAAACCTTAGGTAATTTTAGGAAAAATCATGTAATCTATTTGTAAAAATTAATTTAATACTTGTAAGGGAAAGCCAGAGCCTTACTTTAGGAACGAAAAAATCAGATTTCATGCGGAAGCTTGCAAAGCAAGCCTTAAACGACAATAAATTATATAACAAAAAGAAATATACTAAAAAAAGACATAAATATTTAATGTGGTTCGGACTGACCTATATTCACGGCGGAGATAAGCAATCCACCAAATAAAAGAGAATACAAAATATCGAGAGAACAACCTCACGAAGAAGCAAACACAAGTGACACACCAACACTTGTCCCGTAAACACGACTTTCAAGCCCTATATAACTATATTGTGGATGCTACTGAATGAGAAAGAAAGATAATCAATTTATAAAAGTATAAACCTTTTTCTACAAGAAAAGGAACTAGCCAAATATGAGTGATTTATAATTTCCTCCCACAAAATGAAAATTCAATTATGCTAAACATGTCGTCCTCTCTCGTGAGATATGAAAACCAATTATGAGAAGAAAATCTGGACAAACACCTAACACTTACAACCTTGACATTTGAGGAGTTAAATTTGTAACAAAAAAAAAAACAAAAAAAGAATAGTGTACAACTATCCTCATACCAAACATTGATTTAATTATCGGTTCAAAATGTGAAAACAATCAGAGGCAAATCTATACTAAATATTGATTTAGTTATCGGTTGAAAATGTGAAAACAATCATAGGCTGATCTAGGATTTCTATCTATACCAAATATCGATTTAATTATGGGTTCAAAATATGGAACAAACAAAGGCGGATCTAGAATTTTTAATATATGGATTCACTACTGAAAAAGGAAGAAAAAAATATATCTAGTGAGAATTAATCCTTATATATTTTGATAAATAACTCAACTTTCAATCAAGTGTACCATTTAATCTTCTTGGAATATAGTTGCCAATAGTTATTATTGTATTAATTTTAGAGAATAAACACATAAAATATTTAATTTTACAAAGATTATGAGTTTACGTGCTCAATAATTACTAAATTCGCTTATGAAAACAATCTCTATCACAAATGCAAAATTGAGTAAAATGAATCTAATATCATTCGGCCATTCGACGAACTCCGAGCGTGTATGTGGCGGAAGCATAATGAACTGAATTGCCTTATTTATTTATGAGAATAAGAAGAAGAAAATGAAAAAAAAATAAAATAAGCAGAGAACATAACCGTTGGAGTAGACGAATTGACACCAAATACAACGTGATGCCAAATAGTGTTTGGCAAGCGTCCAAAATCTTTCTTTTCACGTATGTTCCAACGGTAATATAAGTGTCCAGTCACCAATAATTAAATAATTATTATTAAATATAAACAATTTAAAAATAATTAAATATTTTGTACATTAAGTGATTACTTCACTACATTACAAGCTCTAGGAAAAAATTACTGAATTTACTATCAATAATTGTCACGATCCGAATTTCCCATCATCGGAAGTTGTGATAGCGCCTACTAACGGAGGTAGTCCAGCCAAACATTAAATATTCTATGATAATTTCTCAACAATATAAATATATGAAAATAATTAAATAAAAGCAAAAGACTTTAAGCTTATAAAACTGAAGTTTAAATGCAAAAGTTTAAAATATATCACTAGCTCACAGACTACTAAAGAGTGTTACAAATATGTATGAATAGAAATACAAAATGTCTGTCTCGGTACAATGTAAACAAACTAAAACATGGAAAGGGACTCCGTCATGCGAACACTAGCTAGGCTACCTCGTAAGTCCCTGGACTGAAGTCGGCTCCCGATCAATAAGCTACTTGTGTGGCCCAAAAGCTGCTCCAGTACCGTAATTTGTGCAAAAAGTACTGAAGTGTAGCATCAGCACAACCGCCACATGTGCTGGTAAGTGCCTGGCCTAACCCCGGCGAGGTAGTGACGAGGCTAGACCCGGCTACCAGATTAACCTATACAGATATGAAGTATGCCTTGCGGAAAAAATAAACAGGAGATAAACAGTTTATAAAAGGAGGGGGTAATATGCTGGAAAAAAAAACAATTGTAAACAAGGAATCTAATTAAAGGTAAATCCATCAATAAAACTCAAGTATGGAAATAACACATTTATCCCATAGATTATATCATTGTTGCGACGTGCAACCCGATCCACTTACTTTTGGCAGTGTTGCGGAGTGCGACCCAATATGTATGGATATTATTTATCCTTGTTGCGTCGTGCAACCCGATCCGTGCGGATACTATGTATCCTTATTGCGGCGCGCAACCCGATCCGTGCAGATGTTATGTATCCTTATTGCGACGCGCAACCCGGCCCACTAAGATCATGCTTTCTCATCCAAACATCAGATTCAACTATGGAGCAAGAGAAGAATAACCAGTCGAGAAAATCTCGGCAAGGGAACATATCAACCCAACTAATTTCCGGCAAGGGAGTAAATCTATAATACCAATAAAACCTCTCGGCAAGGGAGCAACAACAATAACCTTCACATCCCGGCAAGGGATCTATCACATCTCTTTCTATTTCTTATTCATTAGTTCTTTTATTGTTAAGCCAGCACTCCCAAGGTTTTGCAGTTCATAATTATTTTTCATACTCTTCATATTAGACAAAGGTCATCGATTGCACATGGAAGAGTCACAACAATATCAGAATAAGTACAAGTAAGGACCCACAGTCATGCTTGACACTAGTGTATAGATACTCGTCACCATGCCTATACACCATACTCCATATTTAGCAATTAGAAAATAATATCCTAATCTTATTCCCACAAGCCAAAGTTAGAACAAGCACTTACCTCGGTCCAAGAATAGCAATCAACTCTCTAATAGCACCTTTCTTCTACAATCCAACTCCGAAACAACGATATCTAGGCAAAAACAATTTACTAATATCAATAAAGGCTCAAAAACAAAATTCCAAGGCCTGGAAATAAAGTCCCTAGCATTCTTTCAAAGATACAAAAATCTGACTCAGGGCCTACACGGTCCAAACTCGGGGTTCGGACCCAAACCCAATCACCCATAACCCCGCGAGTTCAATTATATGATTTATTTCAAGATTCGACCCCAAATTGAGGTAGAATCACCTAAAATCCCCAAAGCCCTAGTTCTATCAAAAACCCCCAATTTATACTTTGAATTCATGATTTAGGGTACGAAGTTGGTGATTAGATGAAGAAATTAAGAGATAACGAAGTTAAGAACACTTACCCAAGAAGCTATGGAAGAAAATGAGCTTGAAAATCGTCTATGGGGTGTTGGAGTGAAGAGCTCGTGTGAAATAATGACTAAATCCCGTAATGAACACTGTTTTTATAATTTAAAATTAACTGGGCACTTTTGTGCTATGCGTTCGCGACAGAGGGTCGCGTTCACATTAAGTGGGGTAAGACAGGCATCACATTCACGATGGTAGAACACAAACGCGTAGGGTTAAATTTTCTGGGGCCTAAGTGTGTGCTATGCGAACGCGTTGATGCCACGCGAACGCGATCCAAGGGGAGTGCAAGGCTATGCGTTCGCGAGGGCATAGAAGAAAGTTTTCCCAGGGTCAACTAAAGCTATGCGAACGCGAAGAAGGATTTTACTGCAGCAGGTGAAATTCATTTTCTGCAATATTTCTAAGTGCAAAACCACCCCGAACTACCTCCGGATCACTCCCGAGCCCCCGGAGCTCCTAATCAAACATATGCACTAACTCAATAACATTCTACGAACTTACTCGAGCGACCAAATTGCTAAAACAACATAAATATCAATGAATTAAACCTCAAAATCATTATTTTTCAATCCAAGTTCATAAACTTTCAACATTAGATATTTAGGTCCGAAGCACGTCAAATGACGTCCGATTTCGACCAAACTTCACCAAAAGCTCTTAACATATATTTAGGACCTGTACCGGGTGCCGAAACAAAAATACGGGCCCGATACCTATATTCTCTAACTCATTTTCATTTCAAATTTTCAATTCATTTTTCAATAAAACAATTTCTTTCAAAAATTCTATACTCGGGCTCGGGACCTCGAATTTCGATTATGGGAATACGCCTGAGTCCCATATTTTCTTACGGACCCTCCGGGACCGTCACATCAGAAGTCCGGGTCAGTTACCCAAAATATTGACCAACGTCAACTCTAACAATATTAACATCAAAATTCATCAAATATTTCACAAAATTCACATATTTCAACATAAAAGCTTTCCGGCTATGTGCCGTGACTGCGCATGTAAATCGAGGCAACTAAAAGCGAGGTTTTCAAAGCCTCGAATGTACAGAAAAAAGGAAGAAATCCAGTGATGACCCTTTGGATCGTCACATCCTCCACCTCTAAAACAACCGTTCATCCTCGAACAGACAAAAGATGAGGATAACGGCTCCGCATATCAGAGTTGGATATGCCTCAGGAGGCTGACCTCTACACTAAACACGCACTGAAGGAAAATTCTTCAACCTCAACCGTCGAACCTGCCGGTCTAAAATAGCCACCAGCTCCTCCTCATAAGATAGATCCTTGTCCAATTGGACAGTGCTGAAATCTAACACGTGGGTTGGATTGCTGTGATACCTCCGAAGCATGGATACATGAAAGACTGGATGCACGACTGACAATCTAGGTGGCAAGGCAAGTCTATAAGCCACCTCTCCCACGCGATCAAGAATCTCAAATGGACCGATGAACCTAGGGCTAAGCTTTCCCTTCTTCTCGAATCTCATTACGCCCTTCATAGGCGATACACGGAGCAATACTCGCTCCCCAACCATGAAAACAACATCCCTGACCTTGTGGTCTGCATAACTCTTCTGCCTATACTGAGCTATACGAAGTCTATCTTGAATCATCTTGACCTTATCCAAGGCCTCTTGAATTAGATCAGTACCCAATAACCGAGCCTCTCCCGGCTCAAACTATCCCACTGGGGACCGACACCGCCTACCGTACAATGCCTCATTTAGAGCCATCTGAATGCTGGACTGGTAACTTTTGTTGTAGGCAAACTCTGCTAACGGCAAAAACTGGTCCGACGAGCCTCTAAAATCAATAACGCAGGCTTGGAGCATATCCTCAAGAATCTGAATAGTCCTCTCGGACTGACTGTCCATTTGGGGATGAAACGCTGTACTCAACTGAATCTGGGTGCCCAACTCTTGCTGAACTGCTGTCCATAAATGTGAGGTAAACTGCGTACCCCGGTCCGAAATGATAGATACCGGCACCCCATGAAGGCGAACAATCTCTCTGATGTAGAGCTCGGCTAACCTCTCTCAAGAATAAGTGGCTGTAACAGGAATAAAGTACACTGACTTGGTCAGCCTATCAACAATGACCCATATAGCATCAAACTTTTTCCGAGTCATCGGAAGTCCAGTAACAAAATCCATAGTAATCCTCTCCCACTTCCACTCGGGAAGCTCAATCCTGTGAAATAGACCACCGGGCCTCTGATGCTCGTACTTAACCTGCTGACAGTTCAAACAACGAGCCACATATGCAACAATGTCTTTCTTTATTCTGCGCCACCAATAGTGCTGCCTCAAATCCTGATACATCTTCGCGGCGCCTGGAATAATAGAATACCGAGAACTATGGGCCTCCACTAAGATCAACTCCCAAATACCATCAACATTGGGCACACAAACTCGCCCCTGCAATCTTAATACACCATCATCTCCCAAGGTCACTTTCTTGCCGCCTCCACGCTGCACCGTGTCTTTCAGGACACAAATGGGAATCATCAAACTGACGCTCATGGATACGCTCCAACAATGACGATCGAGTGACCGTGCAAGCTAACAACCTGCTAGGCTCAGAAATATCCAACCTCACAAATCGATTAGCCAAGGCATGAACATCCAAAGAAAGCGGTCTCTGGCCGACCAGAACATAAGCAAGGCTACCTATGCTGGCGGACTTCCTACTTAATGCATCGACCACCACATTGGCCTTCCCCGGGTGGTATAAGATGGTAACATCATTGTTTTTCAACAACTCCAACCACCTCCTCTGCCTCAAATTCAACTCCTTTAGCTTGAACAAGTACTGAAGGCTCTTGTGATCAATGTACATCTCACACGTCACACCATATAGATAATGCCTCCAAATCTTCAAAGCATGAACGATGGTTGCCAACTCTAGATCATGTACTGGATAATTCTTCTCATGGATCTTTAACTACCTCGAAGCATATGCTATGACTCTGCCATCCTGAATCAATATCGTTTCAAGCCCAATACAGGAAGCATCACAATAAACGGTATAAGGCCCTGATGCCGTGAGCAAAACCAATACCGGTGCCGTAGTCAGAGCTATCTTGAGCTTCTGGAAGCTTGCCTCACACTTATCTGACCACCTGAATTGGGCATCCTTCTGGGTCAATCTGGTCATCGGGGCTGCAATGGATGAAAACCCATCTACGAACAGACGGTAGTAACCTGCTAATCCCAAGAAACTCCGGATCTCTATAGCTGATGTTGGTCGAGGCCAGTTCTTGACTGCCTCAATCTTCTTCGGGTCCACCTGAATACCCTTTGCTGAAACAACGTGACCTAGGAATGCAACATAACTCAACCAGAACTCGCACTTCGAAAACTTGGCGTATAACTGACTATCCTTCAGAGTCTGAAGAACCACTTTTGAGGTGATGTTCATGCTCCTGACTGTGGAAGCATATCAGAATATCGTCAATGAAAGCAATCATGAACAAATCCAAATAGGGCTTGAGAACTCGGTTCATCAACTCCATAAATGTTGCTGGGGCATTGGTCAATCCAAATGACATGACCAAAACCTCATAATGCCCAAACCGAGTGTGAAATGCTATCTTAGGGACATCAGACACCCTAATCCTCACCTGATGATAATCAGACCTCAAATCTATCTTCCAAAACACCCTCGCACCCTGAAGCTTGTCAAATAAATCATCAATCCTCGGTAGTGGATACTTGTTCTTTATTGTCACCTTGTTCAACTACTGGTAATCAATGCAGATCCTCATCGACCCATCCCTTTTATTCACAAATAACACCGGCGCACCCCAAGGCGACACACTGGGTCTAATGAAACCCTTATCAAGAAAATCCTGAAGCTACTCCTTTTAACTCTTTCAACTCCGGCGGGGCCATGCGATACGACTTAATGGAAATAGCCTAAGTGCCCAGAGCTAGATCGATATAGAAATTAATATCCTTGTCGGGTGACATACCTGCTAGGTCCGAAGGAAAAACTTCAGGAAGCTCCCTACAAATGGGAACAAAATCAATGGAAGGAACCTCTGCGCTGGAGTCGCGAACATACGCCAGATATGCACACCCCTTCTTAACCATGCGTCGAGTCTTGACATATGAAATAAAATTGCGGGTGGCATGACTTGGGGTCCCTCTCCACTCAAGTCGGGGTAAATCCGGCAAAGCCAAGGTCACGGTCTTGGCGTGACAATCCAAAATAATATGATACGGGGATAACTAATTCATCCCCAATATAACGTCGAAGTCCACCATATCTAAGAGAAATATGTCAACACGAGTCTTATGAATCTCAAATACTACCACACAGGAATGATGCACTCGGTCGACCACTATAGAATCACCCACCGGTGTAGATACATAAATAGGACACTTAAGTTACCGCTAGGCATAACCAAGTAGGGTGCAAAATAGGATGACACATATGAATACGTAGATCTAGGTGTCAAATAGCACTGAAGCACCTCTATCACAGACCAAAATAGTACATGTAATGATAGCATCGGAAGACTCAACCTCTGGCATGGCTGGCAAAGCGTAACACCGGGGTTGGGCCCCACTTCCATGAACTATATCTTTGGAACTATCAGCTACTGGCTGAACCCTGCCTCTGGCGGTCTGAGCTCCACTTATATGCTCACTACCTCTACCTCTATGGCCTTTACCCCGCCTCTAGTTGACTGGGTAGCCTGTAGAGCCTCTGGGTGCCTGGATCATAGCGCGAGGACGCTGCTGTTGTGGCTGTGTTCCCCTCAATCTCGTGCAAGCTCTCTTGATGTGACCATACACACCACACTCATAGCACCCGCCTGAATGCTGCAGCCGAGAGGCCTGAGACTGACCCTATCGACTTGAATGACTTCCTCAAAGGCTCTGAAGTGGTGGTACACTGATAGGCTGCTAATCAGAATAGTGCTGCTGAGAACCACTACCGCCCGAAGTACCATGAGATACTTGAAGTGCTGACTGAAAGGGCCTCGGAGGATGAACTCTACCATATGAATCCCTACCTCCAGATGAGGTAACACTGAAACTACCAGAATGACGAGGCCTCTTATCTGACCCCTGACCAACTCCTCGAGCAAGAGTCATCTCAACTCTACGGGCCGCATTAGCCGTCTCCTAAAAAGAAACCTCGCTCCTGGCTCCTATAGCCATCTGGAGACGAATCGGCTGGATCAACCCGTTAATAAACCTTCACACACTCTCTCTCTTTCAGTGGGGAGTATAACAATAGCATGGCGTGCCAGATCAATAAAATGAGTCTCGTACTGTGTGACCGTCATAGTACCCTGATAAAGACGCTCAAGCTGCCTGCGTAAGGCCTCTCTCTCAGTCACTAGGAGAAACTTCTCCAAGAATAACTCTGTAAACTGATCCCAAGTCAATAATGGTGACCCTGCTGGCCTGGATAAACAATAGTCCCTCTACCAAGTCTTGGCGGATCCTGCGAGCCGAAAGGTGATGAAATCGACCCTATTGGTTTCCACGATACCCACAGTCCGGAGAACCTCATGGCAGCTGAAGAAGAAGTCCTGGGGGTCCTCTGTAGGAGCACCGTTGAAGGTGGTGGTGAAGAGCTTGGTGAACCCATCAAGCCTTCAAAGTATCCACGGACATCGCCGCACCATCGTCGATCTAAGCTGGAATACCCGCCGGAGCTACCAAAGCTGGCTGAACCGTTGGAACCTGAGCTAGAGGAGCTACCTGCTCTGAAGTACGCATAGCGGTAGTCTGAACTCCTTCCCCAGCCTGAGATGTGGCTGATGCTACGGGAAGCAAACTCTCTCTAGAGACGCTCTCGATAAAGCCTACCAGTTAGACCAAAGCGTCCTGGAGTACTGGAGTGGCTATGAAACCCTCTGGAACCTGATCTGGGCCCACTGGAGCTGCTGGTACTAGAACCTCCTCATCATAGTCAACATGAGGCTCCACCTTTGGGACTGCTGCTCGGGGCTGAGCTCTGCCCTAGCCTCAACCTCTGGCATGGACTCGCCCTCGCCCTCTACTCCTAATAGGAGCTGTTGCTTGGGGCTCGGGCTGCTGCGCGATAGAAGAGGAAGCACGCGTTCTCGCCATCTGTGAAAGAATAGAGAAGAACAACAATCAGTATTGAGAAACAGAATCGCACGACAAGAATGAACAAAGTGAAATTTCCTAACTCTGTAGCCTTTGGGGGATAAATACGGACGTCTCCGTACACCCTCAGACTCTACCGGTTTGTCCGTGAGTTGAGTTGTGAGACCTTGTAACCTAGTACTATTATATCAACTTGTCACGACCCGAATTTACCACCATTGGGAGTCGTGATGGCGCCTACTAACGGATCTAGGCCATCCAAACATTAAACATTCTCTGATAATTTCTCAACAATATAAATATATGAAACAAATTAAATAAACGTGGAAGACATTAAGATTATAAAGATGAAGTTACAATGCGGAAGTTTAAAACACATATCTACCTAGAGTCTGGTGTTACTAGCTCACGGACTAATAAAGAGTGAAACAAATAGGTCTGAACAGAAATATAAAATGTTTGTCTCGGTACAATGAAAACAAACTGAAACATGGAAAGGGACTCCGACCTGCGAACACCATCTAAGCTACCTCGTAAGTCCCTGGACTGAAGTCAGCTCTCGATCAATAAGCTGCTGATGTGGCCCAAAAGCTGCTCTGGTATCGTAATCTGTGAAAAAAGTACAAAAGTGTAGCATCAGCACAACCGACTCCATGTGCTAGTAAGTGCCTGGTCTAACCCCGGTGAGGTAGTGACAAGGCTAGACCCGGCTACCAGATAAGCCTGTACAGACATGAAGTATGCTTTGCGGAAAGATAAACAGGAGATAAACAGTTTATAAAAGGAGGGGTAATATGCTGGAAAAAAAAAATAGTTGTAAACAAGGAACTAAATTAAAGGTAAATCCATCAATAAAACTCAAGTCCCGAAATAACACATTTATCCCATACATTGTATCACTGTTGCGGCGTGCAACCCCATCCACTTACTTTTAGTAGTGTTGCAGTGTGCAACCCGATCCGTATGGATATTATTTATCTTGTTGTGGCGTGCAACCCAATCTGTGTAGATATTATATATCCTTGTTGCGGTGCGTAATCCGATCCGTGCAGATATTATGTATCCTCGTTGCGGCGCACAACCCGGCCCACTAAGATCATGCTTCTCATACAAACATCAGACTCAACTACGGAACAAGAGAAGAATAACCAGTACAGAAAATTTCCGGCAAGGGAACCTATCAACCCAACTAATTCTTGGCAAGGGAGTAAATCTATAATACCAATAAAACCTCCTGGCAAGGGAGCAACAACAATAACCTTCATATCCCGGCAAGGGATCTATCACTTCTCTTTCTAGTTCTTTCATTTCTTATTCATTAGTTCTTTTATCGTTGAGCCAATGCTCCCAAGGTATTACAGTTCATAATTATATCTCATACTCTTCACATTAGACAAATGTCATCGATTGCACATGGAAGAGTCACAACAATATCAGAATAAGTACAAATAAGGACCCACGGTCATGCTTGACACCAATGTATAGATGCTCGTCACCCTGCCTATGCACCGTACTCCACATTTAGCAATTAGCAAATAATATTCTAATCCTATTCCCTCAAGACAAAGTTAGAACAAGCACTTACCTCGGTCAAAGAATAGCTATCAACTCTCTAATACTGCCTTTCCTCTAAAATCGAACTCTGAAACAATGATATCTAGGCGTAAACAATTTACTAATATCAATAAAGACTCAAAAACAAAATCCCATAGCCTAGAAATGAAGTCCCTTGCATTCTTTAAAAAATACCAAAATTTGACTCCGGGCCCACATGATCCAAACTCAGGTTTCGGACAAAAACCCAATCACCCATAACCCCACAAGTTCCAATATGTGATTTATTTCAAGATTCGACCCCAAATTGAGGTTGAATCACCCAAAATCTCCAAGCCCTAGTTCTACCCAAAACCCCTAATTTCAACTTTGAATTCCTGATTTAGGGCTAGAAAGTTGGTGATTAGATGAATAAATTAAGAGAGAACGAAGTTAAGAACACTTACCCAAGAAGCTATGGGGGAAAAGGAGCTTGAAAATTGTCTATGAGGGGTTGGAGTGAAGAGCTCGTGTGAAATAATGGCTAAATCCCGTAATGAACATTGTTTTTAAGCTTTAAAATTCACTGGGAACTTTTGTGCTATACGTTCGCGACAGAGGGTCGGGTTCGTATTGAGTGGGGTCAGACAGGCATCGTATTTGCGATAGTAGAATGTGAACGTGTATGGTTAAGTTTTCTGGGGCCTAAGTATGTGCTATGCGAACGAGTTGATGCCACGCGAATGCGATGCAGGGGGAGTGCAAGGCTATGCGTTCGCGAAGGCTGGATGCGAATGCGTTGAAGAAAGTTTTCCTAGGATCAACTAAAGTTATGCGAACGCGAGAGAGGAGTGCGAACGCGAAGAAGGATTTTACTACAACAGCTGAAACTCATTTTCTGCAATATTTCTAAGTGCAAAACCACCCCGAACCACCTCCGGATCACTCTCGAGCTCTTGGGGCTCCTAATCAAATACAATCACTAACTCAATAACAACCTACGAACTTACTCGAGCGATCAAATCGCTAAAGCAACATCAAAATCAATGAATCAAACCTCAAAATTATTATTTTTCAGTCCATGTTCATAAACTTCTGACTTTAGATATTCAGGTTCGAAACAAGTCAAACGATGCCTGATTTCGACCAAACTTCACAAATAGAGCGTAACGCATATTTAAGACATGTACCGGGCGCCGGAACCAGCATACGAGCCCGATACCTATATTTTCTAATTCATTTTCAGTTCAAATTTCCAATTCATTTTCAGTAAAACAATTTCTGTCAAAAATTCTATACTCGGGCTCGGGACCTCGAATTTTGATTCCGAGAACACTCCTGAGTCCCATATTTTCTAAGGGATCCTCCAGGACCGTCACATCATGGGTTTGAGTTTGTTTACTTAAAATACAGACCAAAATCAACTCTAACAATATTAACATCAAAATCCATTAAATTTTTACATATTCAACATAAAAGCTTTCCGGCTATGCGCCCGGACTGTGCACACTAATCGAGACAACTGAAAGCGAGGTTTTCAAAGACTCGAAAGTATGAAAAAAATAAGAAATCCAGTGATGAACTTTTGGGTCGTCACAATAATCATCATCGCACTTGATCCACCCTTGTTATGAACTTTTGACAATTTATAGTGTACAACAAAACGCCAATTTCTGCAAATGTTTGTTCAAAGGCAATTCAAATATCTAAAATCCTGTTAGAAATTAATCTACATCAAATAGAAGAATATAAAGAAGTATAATTAATCCAAGCTACCCACCTAATTTGGTAAATTAAAAATAATCGGTGGAGATATAATATATGCATAATATATATATTTATATGTAATTTTATATAACGAAATATAATTGATGTATATAGTTAGAAAAAATAAATAATGAATATGATCAGCTATTGTGTTAAGATCCCTCATTCTAAGCTAGAGACGTGTGAAAACATTATCCTTAGGGATATTTTATCAATTAAGCGTATCCCGCAGAATTCAAATCAACTACTGATACTTGCATGGGCTGGAGAAGGCTTTCTACATCACATTCATTTAGAATATGCATCTTCTCGAACCCTGCATAAATACAAAATACTTCGTACATCGAACTACCTTTCATTATTATGTTTTCACTATTGGCCTTTATGCTAGATCTTGGGATGCTTATCTTATGGAATCAATGTAACATACTTTCTTGTTGTCCTATTCAAGTATATCTGTCAAATTTTTGATTGGTTGCGGACACAAAGCAAAATTAGTGAAAACATAATAATGATAGGATTTAGCATAAATAGCATACTGGAATACTGTCTTTATTGTGAACGAAATTAAGGATTTCTAATGATTGTTTTTTGACTGGAATATTGCTTCAACTCAAAGTGAGCTCAAGTCAGATTGGTTTTTCTCTTTCCAGAATTTGGTTGGTGAAAGAAACTATGATAAACAGACAATCTTAGATGGATCACAGACTGTATTTTTTCCATGACCTTTCACTTCTGAATGCGTCCTTCCCTTTCACTGTCTCTAACATCTATCAATTGTATTCTTTTCGATCTTGTGACCTATGTAGACTTGCAAAACATAGATTAATGAACGGTACATTGAAAACTTATGCAACCTCGACGCGAGAAAAAGCTAATATATCCTAAACGGTCTTTATTCCTGACGTGAATGACCGCTTTTTTGAAACTAATTCATATGCACTTCTATTTGTTAGACTTCACAATATATATAAATAAATAATTGAAGCGTGTGATAGAAAACGAAAAATGAATTGATTGACTCTTGAGTGCAAACCCCTAAATAGACGATTATAGGTAGTTCAAGTGCACTTAGCATTAGGATTGTAGCCAACAAGCAAACAACTCAAATTGATTTTCCTTATTATTTTTGTGTCAAAATTATGGGTAGCAGCTACTATCAGTACACCAGTCTAAGGCTATTCGTAAAGGTAGGTCGTAGAAATATATGATAGGCTATCTTTAGCATAAATAGCATGGTTAATTATAGAATAGCGTAATGGCCCTACAAAGATCATAAATAAGATATATAGTTTGGAGTGGATGTCTAGATCAAGGTGTCGGCATCACATATACAGCATATGAGCTGTGAGTGAGAGGGCGATCATAGATCATCCCTCAACTCTTCTTTCGAAATTATCGAACATGATGACTTATCAGCTTGAGGCTTCTATTCTTTTTAAGCTGAGTAGAAATTTCAAAGAGAAGAAAAGTTCACAGAAAATTCTTCAATAGTATGCCCGGTTCACGAGGTTCTACCACTGCAGGGCCCAGTTGCCATTCTCCCACAAGCAAACAACTCAAATTGATTTTCTTTTTTCTTTTTTTTGTCGAAATTAGATGTTGACTAGGATTATTAATTTTTATTTCTTGAACTTTTTATTGAATTTAATAGAAAGGCAATATCAGGATTTAGATTTTAAACTAGAAATTAAAATTATATAGACACTATGAGTGTAAATTTATTTATTATAATTGGTCATTTATCATGTTTTTGGGGCAATCAACTCTCGTTAGTTATGGAAGGTTAGCTTTGATTAATTTATAAGTAATTTGATAGTGAAAATTATTTTATAATACTAATGCATAAAAGTTAAGCTCTTAAAATTAATAAATGTCAAACGGAGGTTAAGTTTTAGTTCAATTTAGGTCCTTCACTCAACTTCAATTAATAAATGTCAAATGGGAGGTTAAGTTTTAGTTCAATTTTTGTCCTTCATTCAACTTCCTTCGGGTATTGTACTGGAGAGGAGGAGGCGGCGATTGATAACGGGTAAGGGGATAACTACTGAAGATTAGAGGAGTAGCGAGCCCCGTCAAGAGCGAAAGCCAGTTTTCATGGCCAAGGCCATCTTTTCAGGGAGGTTGGCTCCTCAAAGGAGAATTGCCACTACTACCAGCTTAGACTGAATTCCAAGAGGCGGTTCCTCGTCCGCAATTGGAGAAGCGGGCGTTGATGTTGAGAGGACGGGCCCCGAAGCAGCTCCTGGAGATGTAGCTGAGATTGAGGTCTTCAAGCGGACTGCTTTATCAAAGCCCGAAGATGCTGCGCATCGTGAAGTGCATGAGATGTGGGTGTACGCCCAAGCAAGATTGGTCGTACTCGAAGAGTACTTATCTGCGGGTCGAGCCACTAAGGCGGAGGTTAAATAACAACGGTGCGTAGCCCGTTTTTGCCCATGAATCTTGTGGATATAGCTCTGACTCTCTAGATCGCGTGGGCTATAACTCCGAATACGTTAACCGTCTAGAATCCGGTTCTTGGATTTCTTTTGCTTACTAACCATGGGGCGGCGACGGTCAAGATGGCGGCCAAGTGGGAGATGATGAGCAAGATGGTGGTCACGCAGGAGGTGACGGGCAAGGCAGTGAAGCCCCTTAGGACTTGTATATATTTTTGTTTCCTGTATTTTGAAATGTAAAGAGGACCTTTTGTAAGGTCCGATGTACATATATTTTTGAATGATAATGAACGTCGTACTTTTGTTGTCATTCCTTTATTTTTATCTTTTATTTTTGGTATCTCGTCTTGTAGAATGGGCGCTTGCTTTATTTTCATGGTCGAACCGGGTCGGCAATCCGCGATGGCCTTAGCTATAATAATGGCGATGGTCTTAGACATATAAGTGACTTCGACTATCGTTGAGTCAATTACTTACTGTAGTTGAATTGAGTCGATGGTTTGACGGTGATGGACTTATCCATGATATTATCGATTGCTTTAGCCATTTCACATTGACGGTCGTAGCCACGTAGTGTCGATGGCCATAGCCATATGAGTGGCTTCGACTGTCGTCGAATCACATGCTTACTGTAGTCGAACTGGGTCGACAATTGATGGCGATAGCCTTAACCATAATATTGTCGATGGCTTTAGCCATTTCGCGTTTCGGCTGTAGCCACGTAAATGTATATGGCCTTAACTATATGAATGACTTCGACTGCCATCGAATCACCTACTTGCCGTAGTCGAACTGGATTGACGATTGACGGCGATGACCTTAGCCATAATATTGTCGATGGCCTTAGCCATTTCGCGTTAATGGATGTAGCCACGTAAATGTCTATGGCCTTAGCCATATAAGTGACTTCAATTGCCGTCGAATCACCTGCTTGCTATACTCGAACTGGATCGACAGTTGAAGGTAATGGCTTTAGCCATAATATTGTCTATGGCCTTAGCCATTTCGTGTTCATGGTCATAGCCACATAAATGTCTATGGCCTTAGCCATATGAGTGACTTTGACTGTCGTTGAATCAACTACTTGCCGTAGTCGAGTTGGGTCGATAGTTGACGGCGATGGCCTTAGCCATAATATTGTCGATGGCCTTGGCCATTTTGCGTTTGTGGCCGTAGCCACGTAAATGTTGATGACCTTAGCCGTATGAGTGACATCGACTGTCGTCAAATCACCTGCTTACCGTAGTCGAACTAGTCGACAGTTGACAGCGATGGCCTTAGCCATAATATTCTCGATGGCCTTAGCCATAATATTCTCGATGGCTTTAGCCATTTCGCATTAGTAGTTGTAGCCACGTAGTGTTGTTGGCCTTGGCCGTTTGATACATTAGAGATGGCCGTAGCCGTTTACAAGTTGAAGATGGCCTTAGCCATTTATACACTGAAGATGGCCTTAGCTGTTTGATACATTAGAGATGGTCGTAGCCGTTTGATACATTGGAGAAGGCCGTAGCCGTTTGATACATTGGAGAAGGCCGTAGATGTTTGATTCATTGGATCTGACCGTAGCCGTTTGATACATTGGATATGGCCGTAGCCGTTTGATACATCGGAGATCATGCTAGTCTAGTCCCTTTATCATGCCAGTCTGGAGAGTGGACGGAGAGGCTAGTATGATAAATTCGTTCTGCAAATATCTCCAGGTGACCCCTTCTCCAACTCATTAAAAACCTTCCGGAGAAAACCCAATTGGGACAAACCTCGGGTGATGGAAAAGAGTACAACTCGGGAGACGCTTTTTAGAAAGGGAAATATTTGGCATGGGCAACGTTCCAATTGTTTTGGAGCGTTTTTCCCTCCATTGTTTCTAATTGTAATGCTCCTTTATTCATTGCTGCCTTGATTTTGTAGGGACCATCCCAGTTGGTGCCCAATTTTCCTTCGTTCGGGTCTTTCGATGCTAATGTTTTGGCTTTGTGTACGTAATCTTCCACTTTGAGTGGTCTTATTTGGGCTCTTTTGTTGTATTATCTTTTGACTTGTTGTTTTTGAGCCACCATTCTTATGTGAGCTTTTCTGTTCTTTCCTCGGCCTCATCAAGGTCTTGAGGTCTGTTCATGTCGTTCTCTACTCTGCTGGTATGTGAATAGCTTAAGCTTGGCTCGCCGATTTCGACCAGTATGACTGCGTCGGTTCCGTAGACCAGTGAATACGGTGTTTTTCTTGTGCTGGATTTGGGTGTTGTCCGATGTGCCCACAATACTTCTGGTAGTAGCTCAGGCCATAGCCCTTTGGCTTCCTCGAGTTTCTTTTCCTGTATGTTCAGTATTATTTTATTGTAAGATTCTGCTTGACCGTTGGCGGCCGGGTGATATGGCGTGGAGAGTGTTCGCTTGATATGCCATTTGTCGAAGAACTCGGTCATCTTTTGGCCGATGAACTGTCGCCCATTGTGTCAGTTGATTTCTTTGGGAATGTCGAATCGGCATATTATATTCTTCCATATAAAGTCGATGACTTCCTGCTCGCATATTTGGGAATACGCACTTGATTCCACTCACTTGGAGAATTAGTTAGTTAAAATAACAAAATTCGTACCTTTCCTCGTCCCGTTGGTAGGGGACCGATTATGTCCATCCCCCATTTAATAAAAGGCCATGGGGAATTGACTGAGTGAAGGGGTTCTCCTGGTTGATATATCATGGGGGCATACTTTTGGCATTTATCGCATTGGCGAATGTATTATGCAACCTCTTTCTTCATAGTGGTCCAGTAACAGCCGTCCCGTATTATGCCTCGTATGAGGGTGCGGTTACCTGTGTGGGCGGCGCAGTGACCTTCGTGTATCTCTTCGAGTTCTGGTTTTGTTTGGTGCGGCCCTAGGCACTTGGCCAGGGGTCCGCTAAATGTTCTTTTATAGAGCTAGTGATTTATCAGGCAATATCGGGCGGCTTGTACGTGATGCTTCTTTGCTTCTTTATTGTCAAGTGGGAGTGTCCCATCCTTCAAATAGGACACAAATTGGTTGAGCCAGTCCCTAGTCAAACTTAAAGAGAGTATCTCAGGATGATCAGTGGCTGAATGAAGGAGGGTTTCCATGCTTTCTTTGTTGATGTTTTTAGCGGCTGCGACCAGTTTTGTTAAACCGTCTGATGTTCTGTGCCGGCGGAATTTGTTTGAAGCGCCACTCGTCAAATTCAGCCATTATTCTGTGGATTTCCGATTGGTATTTTTGCAATATCTGCTCCTTGATTTGGTAAGTCCCAGTGACCTGTTTCACTACGAGTTGGAAATCACAGTGGAGAACGAGTTGTTGAGCCCTATATTTGATGTCTAGCTTTATGCCTGCAATAACAGCCTTGTACTCGGCCTCATTGTTAGTCATTTCAGGACATCGTATGGATTGGAAAATAGTTTTGCCTGTGGGGACCTCGAGAACGAGTCCCAATCCCGATCACAAAAGATTAGCGGCAGCGTCGGTATAGAGGGCCCACAGATTGGTGTCAGAGGGGGTACGACGTGCCTCTAGTTCTGCCTCTGGTAGTATCTCTGTGCTAAAATCAACTACAAAGTCGACAAGTACTTGCGACTTGATGGCGTTTCTTGAGTGGAAATATCATGCTCACTGAGCTTTATGGCCCATCTGGCGAGCTGTCCGACAATTCAGGCTTATGTAGGACGCTTCACTGGGGGAAGGTCGTTACTACTTTTATGGATGGTATTGAAAGTAGGGTCGGAGCTTTCGTATAACTACAACCAGATCCAGAGCTTTTTAAGGTGTGGATACCGTGTTTCGGCATTCACTAAGGTTTTACTTATATAGTAAATTGGAGATTGCGTAGCTTAATTTTCGCAGACGAAGACTGCGCTGACAGGGATCTCGGATGCGATCAGATACACCAGTAAGTGCTCGTCCGAATTTTCTTTGGCTAGCAGTGGTGGCGAAGATAGATATGCTTTTAATTTTCTCAGGGCCTCGACGCATTCTTTGTTCCACTGTAAGCCATTATCCTTTTTCAGCACATTGAAAAATTTATGGCACCTGTCGGAGGACCGTGAGATGAACCTGGATAAGGCGGCTATTCGCCCCATCAGCTTTTGTATCTGTTTTTTTGCTGTTTAAAATATCTGGTATGGCTTCTATCGCCTTGGTCTGATCTGGGTTGACCTTGATGCCTCTTTGTGATACCAGAAATCCTAAGAATTTCCCTGAGGCTACGCTGAAGGCGCATTTCTCGGGGTTCAGCTTCATTCTGTACCTTCTCAATATCTCGAAGGCTTCTTTCAGATGGTCGATGTGGTCCTCTTTACTTGTCGACTTCACCAGCATATCATCGATATAGACTTTCACGGTTTTGCCGAGCTATTATTTGAACATTTTAGTGACCATTATTTGGTACGTAGCCCCTACATTGTTGAGCCCGAAGGGCATTACTTTGTAGAAATATGTTCCCTGGTGTGTAATGAAAACCGTTTTATCCTGGTCCTCCTCGGCCATCATGATTTGATGGTAGCCGTAGTAGGCGTCTAGGAAACTCAGCAGTTCGTGTCCCGTGGTGGCATCGATCAACTGGTCGATATGGGGCAGTGGGAATGAATCCTTACGGCATGCCTTAATCAGATCGGTAAAATCCACGCACATTCTCCAGTTCACGTTTTCTTTTTGACCATGACGATATTGGCGACTCACTGGGGTACTATGATTCTTTATTAGAACCGTTGGCCAGTAACTTATCTACTTCCTCGCTGACTGCTTCATTGATAGCGGCGTTGAACTTTCTTCTCATATGTCGCATGGCCGGGTGTAATGGATTGACATTCAGCTTGTGGGTGGCGATGTCTCGCGCCATTCCCAGCATATCTGAATGGGAAAGTGCAAATAAATATGCATGGTTAGTTAGGAATTCACGATACTTACTTGGGTTGGTAAGGTCGTGCCCGATATAGGCCCTCTTTGTAGGGTTGGTGTCATCCAATTGGATTGGGTCGAGATCTCGACCGTTGCTCTACAGGCCTCCGCAATGTCGGGATCTCTAATGGCGTCCGTTATCAGACTGACCTTAGTCCCCGATACGGCTAATTGTTATGCCTCTACACTCTCCCCCTTTAGCTGTTTGGTGTGGGCTCGGTCTTGGGCTATTTAGTAGCATTCGTGTGCGGTGCGCGGCTCACCTCGAATGCTGAATACTCCCCATGCGGTCTCGCTTTTGCGGAAATTGGACCGCACAAACGGTCCTGGGTTAAATGAGGGAAATTGCAGAAGTGAATGAAAAATGCACAGAAGCGACATTTGTATCGCAGAAGCGGAAATAGGCTTTGGCAGAACGGTTTTAAAAATATCATTTCATCTGCGAGCTAAGGGTATTTTCCTCCATTGTTGAGCACCTTGAGAGCTTTTTCGGGAGCAATTGAAGAGGGTTTCGACTGGAGTATATTGGAGGTAAGATTGTTGAGTTAAAAACATGATTATATTATGAAATTGGTCTAGAAATTCATGTAAATTGAGCCTAAAACTTATGAACTAGGGGTTGAATTTTCATATTTCAAATTGGGATTTGATAGGTCATTTAAGCTCGAATTTGGGAGTTCTTGGTATGTATGGACTTTGGCAAGACGAGGAATCCGGTAGTGTGAGTTTTGTAATTTTTCGAGAAGCGGAACCGGGGCTCAGGTTTTGCTAGATTCAAGATATTTGCTATTTCTCGATTGTTTTTGATTGGGTATTATTCCCGTAGCATATTGTGATGTATTCGCTATGATTTTGGTTAGATTTGACGCGCGTGGAGGCCGATTTGAGGGGCAAAGTCATCGCGGGCTAGAGATTTCGCCGGTTTGAGGTGAGTAATGCTTGTAAATATTATTTTGAGGGTTTGAAACCCCAGATTTCACATCGTAGCATTGTATTGAGGCATGCCGCTCATTCTACAATGAATGCAGGGTCATTTTCTATTGGTGATTGTGACTTGGTCCATCCCGAGTGATATTTCTCCTATATTGGCGATTGAGATGCATACTTTATTACTGCGAGTTGGGCTTATTGCCACGATTGGGGCCTTGTGTCGACTTGTAGAATTCTTAGGAGATCTTCATTTGTTTTTTCTCACTTGTTTTCAAAAATCATACTCTAATTCATATTTTCAACTGTTAAAAATATGATAAGAACTTTATTTTTAACATGAAATCATAAATAAAAAGGAATATGAGGGCTGAGATCCCTACGGTATGTATTGCCCGAGTGGCTGTGTATTTATTTGACTAAGATGGGTCGAGTACCTAGTAGTGAGTATCTATTTTCCTATGATGTGGATCGGGCTGCACACCATAGCAGTGCTATATTGATATTGAGGCCGAGAGCCTATTTGATGCCACGAGATGGATGATATTGCGCTTGGGCTGTAGGAACCCCTACGGAGTCTGTACACATCCCTAGTGAGCGCCATCGACGATAAATAAATGGAGTGGTCTGCATGCTGCTGCGGGTACTAGAATGTACCATTATTTTCATTGCATTGCATTCATGCATCTGTTCATTATTTGTTGTTTGTGTTATTTCTTGAGATATCTATGTGCTATTCTAGTATTACCTGATCACTCTTAAAGAGGATAAATTTTAGACAGTGGTAACAATGACACTGTATGATGCATTTGGTCAGGTAATAATGGCTGACCGGGAATAAGAAAAATTATTTTCACAATTGTTGAAAGGATTATTTTCAAAAGAGGTTTAAAACCGAGCCAAGATACTTTGAAAGATTTCACAGTTTTCACTGATTTTTCTCAAATTGAGGGTTTTTCACTGCTTCTATATAGCATGATGATCTGCTATGCGTAATTTCTTACTGCTCAGTTATTATTTATTTTCATTACTCGCTGAGTTGGAGTACTCACTTTACTCCCTGCACCTCGTGTGCAGATGCATGTACTTGTTCACCCGGTAGCAGGTTTTGAATTGATTGAAGATTTGCTATCATAGCTGGGCCAAGTGACCGCTAGCGTCCGTGGTACCGGATTTTCCTACCTTTTGAACTTTAAATTCCATATTGTATATTACTGGCCTTGTAAATGTATTTAAAATCCTTATATGCTCGTGACTTGTGACACCCCGATTTGGGTTATATTTCAGCCACTTGTTGTTTTTAAATCATAAAAAGACTTTTCATTCATATTTAAGTATTGTTAAAGTACTTTGGGTTGGTTGGATGGCCTTGACTTCACGAGAGGCGCCATCACGACCAGAGCGGGGTTTGGGTCGTGACAAGTTGGTATTAGAGCCTAGGTTACTAGGTCTCACGAGTCATGAGCATATTTAGTAGAGTCTCGCGGATCGGTACGGAGACGTCTATATTTATCCTCGACAGGCTGCAGAACCTTTTGGTAAACTTCACTTTCTTGAATTCTTATCGTGCGTCCTTTATTCAGCTTAAAAAGAAAATTCTTCTAATTACTTCCATGTGATTGTATGCGCACGTGAGCACTCAGTATCAGATGTGCCTTGATAGCTTGTGATTCCCCTATCGAGGGGCGAGATGTGATTTCTACGTGTTGATGTTGGGCCAGTCTGGAGGACTTGAGGCCGAATCTGCTCCTATGGCTTGAGCACCGAGGTGCTAATTTTGTGAGCTGGTATTATGAACTTATATGTTCAGTACTAATTGTGGGAATGGCGGCTGGATAGCTACGTAATGAGTATGTTGGTACTCTGTGATATTTCCATATGACTTGGAGGTGTAGAAGAAAGTCTGCTGGGTGATAGATGAACCATTAAGTGTTTGATTTCCATTGTGATTGGATGTATTGCCCCGAGTTATGGGTGCGTGAATAATCTTTCCAAGTCTCCTAGTTGGGAATGAAGTAAATAACATGTTGCAGTTTGAGCTCAGACTCAGGAAGACTAAGTAACTGTGTAATGTATATGATGGTGGAAGGTATGCTGAAATGCTAAATTGAGGCGAAGCAGGTGGGTTATCCCATGCGGAGTGTTCTTAAGTGGCATGATCCTTATGGGTATGTTAGAAGATCTCATGTGTAAGTGAAAAGTATGTGTTGAAAATTTGAGATTTCGGGTCGCTTAAGAGAATGGGCATAACGGTTGGGGGAATGAATACGATATTTGAGGAAGAGTTATAGTACTGGATGATCTGGGTTTTCACGACTTATAAATGATTTGAGATTAATCTCACTAGGTTATTGTGGCATTAATGGAGTGAAAGTGTTATGAGTTTATGAGTATATATCGATCTATGGTTTCGAACCAAGTGGAAGAGCCTACTGGGAGTAGTGGGTTGCACGGTTAGGTGCTGTGTTAGTTCCAGTTTGAGACGTACGAGTGAATTAGCTATGGCTAGAGTAAAGGGAAAGTTTTGGGCAAAGGCTATATTATGCTTCATAGGGTAAGGAAACCACAGAATGTTTAGAGTAGTTGATGGTAATAACGCTCGGTGCATAGGGCATTCTATTGCTTGGTTGTATTGGGACGAGGCTTTCATTTAGTGATATCAGAGTGCCAATGAGGCACAGGTGGTTCTGTCCGTTGGGTCAGGTGAATTGTAGTTGAATACGAGTGAATGACTTGCGAGAATGGTTCCAATGGGTTCAAGAGTCCATGTACGTCAAACGGGTGTTCTAAAGTTGCATATATGGCTAGAAACTGAGTTTCATTGGAAAATGTCAAAATCTGTGGTGTTTCTATGTTAACTACGGGATCCTGTGTATCGGTGTTAGGAAAGTAAAGTAAATAGAGCTAGATTTGGAGAGAGTTCTTCTGAGTAAGATATTCTAGAATGTGTTGGTTCTTGAAATATTTGAGTGAGTATTCAGCGGGTTGTGGTTTCTAACAGTGTAGTTTTATGCTCGGGTCTCGTGCGGTAAGCCTGGATTGAGGAATTATGGTACTACGGCAAGAGGAGATATCAAGTTGAAGAGAATCAGAAGAAATTTAAATAGTTTGAGTTGCTTGATAGTAGACCAGATCGGCATGGTGAAGGTATGGTTAATTCTTGGTATGTAATCGAGGTAATGAGTTCGTACAGGTGATTTTTGGCAATGCTCTTGGGTTTTGACGACTTGCTTAGCGTGGTTTAGTTAGAAGGATTCAGCCATGGCAGTTTAGTTTGTGCAATTGAAATTGGGAGAGTTCTTGTTGATTGCTATCGTTGTTGAAAAAAGGGAGTTTTCTATAAATGTGAGAGGCATGAGTTGTGTAAGGATTTTCTTCTAGATGGGATCAATAAAGTCCTTGATTAGATTAGTTACAGTTCAGATCAGAAAGGAACTTCATAAATCACTTAAGTAGCGGGTAGCCTCAGATAATCAGGGAAAATGGCACTGCTATTTAAAAGTGATTCGACGAGAGTATACGTCTTTGAAAAAGGAAATGTGATTAAACTGATGATGATTCAGTGGTATTGTGGCATTGTCTTATTGGACCAACTGGTGATATTCAGGTTTTCTTGGTGGCACAAAGAATTTTAAAGTATCTATCATGGAATAATAGGGTATTAAGGTATGGTTCGCTCTCGGACCGTGAAATTGAGGTCAGGTACGATGATTCGTGTGCCATATGGATTTGAGGCCGAGAGTTCTCATGTACAGGCTATGTTGTGGTTGTGAATTGTGTGTATCAGCACTGTATTAGTGGCTATTGGGATTTGGAGGCTCGAGTGAATCATTCGTTGCTGGTGTGTTAGATTTTGGATGTGATGTTGGAGTTGAGATTGGTTGTCTCAGTGTTAGAATAATTCTAGATTATTACGTTATGGGCTATGCCAGAAATTCCACAGCTTGAGTGGCGAGGTGCATTGGGTATGTTTTGTGGAGTGGTTTATATTTCAAGGACCCAGCGGACGGCTGGGAAGGATTATTTTTCCTCATTGGGCCTTCATAATGGATGTCAGAGCAGAGGTTGCGATTATTGATCTAGTTCCGGTGGTAAGGGACTTTTTGGATACGTGTTCCATTTTGAGTTGGCTCGGTTGGCTCTGAGTTGTATTGTTGAGGGTTAGGTTGATTAGACAGTTTTTTAGCTTATTAACGATCTGGAGAGATCTGTGGGTTGTTTTCGGCGTTGCAAGATGTTATGATTTGCGGACTATGGGCACATATGGTACGGTGTTAGCGGGATTCATAGTAGAAGATGAGGGTGTCACACCTCCTTTTTACACACCCCGCGGGGTGAAGATGAGTTTTTCCAATTAACGGGACTATTTATTAAAGATTCAGAGTCGCTCAACTGTCATATTTGGCTTATTTATCTGATTTTAGTACATGTTAAACCTATGTGCAAATTTTAACCTTTTACCGCTTTTATTATTATTATTATTATTATTATTATTATTATTATTATTATTATTATTATTATTATTATTATTATTATTATTATTAACAAAGAATTGCAACGTTGTGAAAACGTATCTCAAACCACGTCACAGTCAATGTATCCGCAGTTATTGACATATTTCAACTTCGTCGAGATTTGCATTTGGGTCACACAAATGTGCACCCGAGTTTAGGGAGATAATATTATTAAAGTACGCGCCTATAGAGTCTAACGTGTTATTATTTTGGGGAAGTCCGTGCAATTAGCTAAAAGTCCCTTTCCGATTTTTCTAAATATTATTTTTTGAATCTTTACGGAGGGCCCCGCAATATGCCTTTTATATTTTGCGAGGCTAGTCTCATTTGTTTTAAGGATATCCTATTGTGACTACATTTCAATTAAATTCGTCTCTAAAATAAAGAGAAAAACAAATCCTAATTAATTACATGCATGAAAAAACGCGTAACATATTAATTGAAACAAATGTTAACGGAAAGGGATATTACTAAAATTGAAATTACAAATAAAATACAGAATCAACAAATAATATACTCAAAACTCAAAAGAAACTAATTATTCTATAACTAGATTAAACTCGCATTGTTAGATGACTTGAACCGTTGGAATTAATTATTTACAATTATTTGATATTAGAATCACTCTTAACTACTAATGCACATTCGAAAATATATTAAACTTAAACGCTAACTCGTCTTTTTTGAATTCAAATCATGCCATAATGCCTATTTTACGAAATTAATTTAAATTCATGCTTTAACCACATGTTCACGATTAAGCTACTGTTAACAATATTAAAACCTTCATAGCTAGTGAACTAACCATTTTTTGCCAATCCGATTTACTAAAGACCAACTTATGTTATTTTTCTCTTATTCCAGTTATTAAACAGTTTGACAGTAATGAGCATGCTTAAATATATACTACCTAATAACCCAAACTAAAGCGGAGTATTATTTAATGCGTCACTACAAGATGCATAGTTGTGCAAAGCGATATAAATTTACATAATAATAATAATACATAAAATAGACTAAATACAATCAGTAAAAGAAACAAAGAAGAAAAGCTAAATTAAAATTTCAAAGTTCCATTCTTCATATGTATTCATGCTTTCACATTTCATTTTACGATACCGACAAGGTTAATTCCATGTACCTGGTATTGAAAACAAGAATAGAGGAACGTGAGAAATAAGCAAGGCAGTAATCAACACAGCAAAACAGCAACAACAGTAGCTAACCCCAGCAACATATTTCAATAAAACCCAGTAAAATCAAACCAGAAAATACCAACAGAAATGGACTTCAGCCCACAGCAATATCTACACTAGCCAAATGAACTCAAAGACACACTAGAGTTACAAAAGATCAGTCTTAGTGTATTTGAAAAGTTCTGAAAATTTTTCGCTATCCAAATTCAGTCCCCTTTAAGTGTTAAATGAGTCCTATTATATACCCAAAAAGCAAGACTATTTCCTTTTACCCTTTTATTATCATTACTCCTTCTTTTATTATTACCCCTTTTCCTTTCTTTACCTTCCAACCCATATTCCTCTACTATGTGGGTTATTAACCTTTTATTATTACCTATATTATTTTAGATTTTAATTAAGCAAAAAGTAATCAACACGGACCCCACAGTCCATCCTTTTTCAATGGTCAAAGAAGACCACATTATTACCTTCTCTTTACACATTATTTCTTGTCTCCCACTATATTATTTTAATAATACTTTTATGACTAATGGACAGAGCGCTCAAATTAAATGTCTGTCTAAATTTTAAATTCCAAAAATACCCCCAAAATTACTAAAAACTACTGTTCTACCCCTATCAGCTATAACTAATTCACCTAAATAAATTAACCAAAATATAGCGACTATAACCAATCCTTAATCAAATTCAATCAATAATTCAAACTAAATGATGAACAACAAAGAACCAACTAAAATTATTTTGAATAACATTCTTAACAAACATACTTTCAGATACAACAACGATAACAAAATTGAACATAATAAACAAGTAGACTTCAATCACTAAACTCGGATTCGAATTAAACTTAACAGAACAAACAAATTCAAATTTCTAACTCAAATCCAAATTTATACTTAACACAACGATAAAACAGATTTAAGTCACTAAACTCAATAATCAATTGAACTTCAAATTAAATTTAACAATATCACAATCACGATAGAGGATTCAAGTGATTAAAAATATTTCTATATTAAAACTAAACAATAACAAATGAATAAAGAAAACTGAAGAAATAATCGAGAAATTGAAAAACAACAAACAAGAAAATAATCAAACATACACAAAATGAAACCATTTGAACCAAATAAAACCAAACAATTACAGGAATTCTGAATTTATACAACCCAAAACACAAGCATCAATTAATATCAACTCACGAAATCTAGCAATTCTAATTATCTAGTTTCCAATTATCAAATACATCGAAATGGATGAACATCATGTCTATCACCATAAAAATTAAGTAATAAGCTAAAATATAGAAAAATAAGTAAAACCTGGATTGCTTTCAATTAAACCAAAATGAAGCAAAGATTACGACCTTAGACAAAATAAACCACATCGAATTGGAATATTGGACAAAGACTTCAATTTCGACGTAAACAAGATCTATTCAGATAACGAATGTCTCAAAACAAATGATGAGCAGCGAACAACTGAAAACATCGAAGAAGAAGGTCTTCAATGGCAGACGAGGGAGGGGTTGTTTGGCATGACTGGAGAAGACGACCAGTCTGGGTGGCTCAACTGGTTGTGAGGTCTTTCATTGGACGGAACTGACTGGACGGGACTGGTTGCTGTGAGGAGGAAAGGTCTCGTCGAGGGTTAGGGGGTGGTAAACATGAGGGACAGGCTGGTTCACGGCTGGGCAATGGGGAAGGGGCTGACTATTGGGGATGATTGGGATGTGGTGAACGTGATCCATAGCGAACTGGTTGTTTGGCGACGGGAGGGGGGAGGGGGCGGCGGGTGATGGCGGGTCATTTGGAAGGGGGTCGTTCGGGTTTGTTTGGGTGTTGGGCATCGAGGCTCTGTAGAACGGGAGGGGGTGATGGGGACAATGCAGATGGAGAAGAAGAGTAGGGGGTTGGCAGCCTGGGGTCATTGGGCAGCCATGGATGGTGAGGATGCTCCTAGGTTTTGAAGAAGATGAAGGTGGCTGATGCTTTTTTAGGGTTTGGGTGTTTTTAGGAAATGAAGTTAAAAAATGAGAGGGAAAGGGTGGGTCGTTTGGG
The DNA here is from genome assembly GCA_034376525.1 of Nicotiana benthamiana. NCBI lineage: Eukaryota > Viridiplantae > Streptophyta > Magnoliopsida > Solanales > Solanaceae > Nicotiana > Nicotiana benthamiana. The sequence goes on from CM067337.1 coordinate 130,850,433, forward strand.
TTATAGGAAGGATCGGGTCGGGGAGTTTTGGGTTGGGTAGAGAATTTTTTGGGTCTAGATTTAAAATTTAGGAAGAGGCCCAATTCCGAATTTGTTCTCTATTTTTTGTTCTCTTTTCTTTTACTCATTATTAAAACTAAAATGATAAGATTAAATTATAAAAACCAAATTTTATTAAAATACTAATTAACTTCTAATAAAAATTGTCATCTAAAAATTAAATAACAATTAAAATACAATCACGCAATTTTGGACTTTAAAGGCTAAAAAATGCAAAAGAGGCCTATTTTTTGTGATTTTTATTTTGTAAAACGAACTTGATTACTCCTAATTGCAGAATTAAATTGTAAATGCAAATGCGACATATATTTTTAGTAATTTAGGGAATAAACATGCACAGATAAATGCAAATAATACAAGAAAAATAACATAAAATTCACAACAATTGCAAGCAAACAAAAAATTATTTTATTTTAAATTTCCTCGGAGTAATTCATATATAGGGCGAAAATCACGTGCTCACAGCTGCCCCTCTTTGTCCGAAAGCGCGAAGAGTTTTCGTGCAAAGATAAAGTGAGCGAATACGAGCGATTTTGTCCCGTTTGAGAACTCCGTGTGAAGCATTTTTTGAAAGTTTTTGACCAAACCTTTACTTTGAAGGTTTCCTACTTATACCTGGCTAAAAGGGAATCAGGTCAATGTAGTTCGGGAAGTTTTGGTAGTTGGGACTACCATGGGACTGCAATTTTGCTGTTATTGTTGTTGCATGCTGTTACAACTACTCAACGATATCCTTATTACACCGTGCTTAAAAGAAAAATCAGAAGCTAGACTAAACTAGGAATTACAAAATCTTATCTATCTTCAACTTGCTTTGGCTATCTTTCTTTCTTGTCGGCTTGTGTTTCCTCCGGTGCTTATTTCCTACGCAAACTGCTGGGGATGACACTGGGCCTTTTGCTTTTTCTAAACTCAAGCTCCAACATTTTGTTCAGTCTTCTGGGGATATTGCTTCCTTTATTTAAGCTTGTTATGCTGGGGATTTTGTTGTAACCCTCTGCATTACTGACTTCTGATTTGATCTTGAAATGTATTCCTCTGTTCTGCAAGAGGGCTCCTAACTTCATTAGCAACATAATTCTCCAGGTGGTCTCCTGACTCCATCATCAAATTAAAGGTCATTCAGCCTCCATTCTCCAGGCGGGCTCCCGACTCCTTTAACTTAAAATAAATACCTCCTTTCTACAGTCGGGCTCCTGACTCCTTAAACTTAAAAGAAATACCTCTGTTCTACAGGCGGGCTCCTGACTCCTCTAACTTAAAATAAATAGCTCCGTTCTAAAGGCGGGCTCCTGACACCTTTAACTTAAAATAAATACCTTCGTTCTACAGGCGCGCTCCTGACTCCATTAACTTAAATTGAATACCTTCGTTCTACAGGCAGGTTCCTGACTCTTTTAACTTAATATAATAAGAGCCTCCATTCTACAGGTGGGCTCCTGACTCCATCAACTTAAAAAATATACCTCCGTTCTATAGGCGGGCTCCTGACCCCTTTAACTTAAAATAAATACCCCCGTTCAATAGGCGGGCTCCTGACTCCTTTAACTTAATATAAATACCTCCGTTCTACAAGCGGGTTCCTGACTCCTCCAACTTAAGATCAATACCTCCGTTCTACAGGCGGGCTCCAGACTCCTGTAAGTTAAAATAAATACCTCTGTTCTACAAGCGGGCTTCTGACTCCTCTAACTTAAAATAAATACCTCCGTTCTACAAGCGAGCAACTGACTCTTTTAACTTAAAATAAATACCTTCGTTCTACAGGAGGGTTCCTTACTCCTTTAACTTAAAATAAATACCTCTGTTATACAGGCGGGCTCCTGACTTCACTAACTTAAAATAAATACCTTCGTTCTACAGGTGGGCTCCTGACTCCTCTTACTTAAAATAAATACTTCCGTTCTACAGGTGGGATCCTGAGTCTTTTAACTTAAAATAAATACATATGTTCTACAGGTGGGCTCCTGACCCCTTTAACTTAAATAAATACCTCCATTCTACAGGCGGGCTCCTGACTCTTTTGACTTAAAACAAATACCTCCGTTCTACAGGTTCTTGACTCCTTAAACTTAAAATAAATACCTTCATCCTACAAGTGGGCTACTGACTCCTCTAAATAAATACCTCCGTTCTACAGGCGGACTTTTGACTCCTCTAACTTAATAAATACCTCCGTTTTACAGGCGGGCTCCTGACTCCTCTAACTTAAAATAAATACCTATGTTCTACATGCTGGTTCCTGACTTCTTTAACTTAAAATAAATACCTCCTTTCTACAGGCGGGCTCCTGACTCCATTAAATAAATACCTCTGTTCTACAGGCGGGTTCCTGACTTCTCTAATTTAAAATAAATACCTTTGTTCTACAGACGGGCTCCTGACTCCTCTAACTTAAAATAAATACCTTCATTCTACAGGCGGGCTCCTAACACCATTAACTTAAAATAAATACCTCCGTTCTACAGGCGCGTTCCTGACTCCTTTAACTTAAAATAAATACCTCTGTTCTACAAGCGGTTTCCTGACTCCTCTAACTAAAAATAAATACATCCATTCTACAGGCGGGCTCCTGACTGCTCTAACTTAAAATAAATACCTCTGTTCTATAGGCGGGCTCCTGACTCCTGTAAATTAAAATAAATACCTCTGTTCTACAGGCGGGCACATGACTCTTTTAACTTAAAATAAATACCTTCGTTCTACAGGCGAGCTCTTGACTCCTTTAACTTATAATAAATACCTTCAGTCCACAGGTGGGCTACTGACCCCTTTTATTTAAAATAAATACTTCTGTTCTACAGGCGGACTCCTGACCCCTTTAACTTAAAATAAATACCTCTGTTCTACAGGCGTGTTCCTGACACCTTTAACTTAAAGTAAATAGCTCCATTCTATAGGCAGGCTCCTGACTCCTCTAACTTAAAATAAATTCATGCGTTCTACAGGCGGGTTCCTGACTCCTCAAATTTAAAATAAATACCTCCGTTCTACAGGCGGGCTCCTGACTCATCTAACTTAAAATAAATACATCCGTTCAACAGGCGGGATTCTGACTCCTCTAACTTAAAATAAATACCTCCGTTATACAGGCGGGCTCCTGACACCTTTAACTTAAAATAAATACCTCCGTTCTACAGGCGGGCTCCTGACTCCTTAAAATAAATACCTCCGTTCTACAAGCGTGTTCCTGACTTCTCTAACTTAAAATAAATACCTCCGTTCTACAGGCGGGCTCTTGACTCGTCTAACTTAAAATAAATTCCTCTGTTCTACAGGCGGGCTCCTGACTCCTTAAAATAAATATCTCCGTTCTACAGGGGGGCTCCTGAATCCTCTAACTTCAAATAAATACCTCTGTTCAATAGGCGCGCTCCTGACTCCTTTAAAATAATAACAACCTCCATTCTACAGGTTGGCTCCTGACTTCAACTTCAACTTAAAAATAACGCCTCCGTTCTACGGGCGGGCTCCTGACTTCAACAACTTAAAAATAATGCCTCCGGTCTACAGGAGGGCCCCATACTTCAACAACTTAAAAATAACGCCTCTGTTATAAGGGCGGGTCCCGACTTTAACAACTTAAAAATAATGCCTCTGTTCTACGGGCGAGCTCCCTACTTCAACAACTTAAAAATAACGCCTCCCTTCTACGGGTGGGCTTCCGGCTTCATCAACTTAAAAATAACGCCTCCGTTCTACGGGCGAGCTCCCAACTTCAACAACTTAAAAATAACGTCTCCGTTCTACGGGCGGGCTCCCGACTTCAACAACTTAAAAATAGAGCCTTTTGTTCTACGGGCAGGCTTCCGACTTTAACAAATGAAAAGGTTTCCTCATTCCTCCGAGAAAATTTTCAACAATGGCAGAAAATTTTCTGCCCCAGTTTTGGTGCTTTTCCTTGTGGCGTGTCTTTCCTCCATCAATGATATTTCTTTTCCCTGTTTCAAATTAAAGAAAACTTTGTTAGTTTAAAATGTGGTGAGTGGTCGTACCACTCTTGCTAAGGATGGTTTTTTCTTCTCTCCTTTCCTTGCCTTGCATTTCATTACGCTGTCAAAACTTGCCGGGGATGATATTATTTGCTAGGGATGATATTTCTGCTGGGGATCTCTTTTCTTCCCCTCATGTTCTTTTTTTTTCAAAAATACTTCCTTTAAAAGTTTATTTTTCTCTTAACACTGCTGGGGATAAAAATGTCATCAGCTGGGGATAACGCTGTTGAGGATAACACTGATGGGGGATTTTCAATCCTTCAAAAGTTGTGCTTTATTCCTCCAAAAATGATTGCGGATAACACTGGACTCTTGCTTTTTCTTAACACAAGTTTCATCCCTTTTGTTCTGTCCGTTGGGGATACTACTTCCTTTATCAAGACTTGCTATGCTGGGATAATATTGGTTCAATGACCACTTCCCTTTAGACTTGTCTTATTTTCCTTCTTCCCCAAAGTGGATACCTGATTTTCAGAAAACTTTCAAAATGAAAAGAAAATTTTCTGCCCCAGCTTGATAAACCTCCTTGCATCACGCTTTTCTTCCATCAATGATATTTCACGTCCCTGTTTCACATCAAAGAAAAGATGGGTCAGTTTAAAACGGGGTGGTTGGTTGCGCTACTCCAGCTGGGATGATTTTCTTCTTCTATTTCCCATGCTCTATGCTGTCCGACCATCTTGAAGCTGGGCCGATAACTCCCAAACCTCTTGACGATTCCTTATTCACAAACTTCTCACTATTATTTCCCATATGACCACGTATCATTTCCGCGACAATTGATTTTTCTTGAAGATTTTGCAATGATTTGCTGATAAACCACTTTCTTCGGGGATATCCCTCTTCTTTCGTGGCATAGCTCGGGAATTGGCATTTTTCACACCCTTGAGTCTCGCATGAATTTCCCAAATCATGCCCATCTCTCTCCGCATTGTTCTTTCTCGATTTGTCCACGGGCCTTGTCCTTGAGGTCTATAACCTTTGATTTCTGTGGGATATCTTTCTTGACACTGTACCCCTTTGTCAATCTCCTCTTGCTGGGGAATCCTGACACTGGCTTTGCGATTGTTCCTTCCTGACACTAATTGGATGCTCTAATCAGATCTTGTCTTGCATAATTGGAAGGCAGGTGGAAAAGTTTGGAGTCATTTCTTACTTGTCTTGACCAAACAGACTCTACTGGGGGATTTTTTTATGAAAGGAAAAGACAAAAGGAACAGAAAAACGAAGGAAAAAGATGACTCTCTAACAAGAGAAACTATAAAATAAAAACCGATCCAATGCGGATACCGACTCTAATGGTCATGACATGCACATGTGGCCCATCTTCCGTCGTTAATTTTCTTTCAAGATTTTTGTTTGGTGATTCCCCATCAGATTCTCACCCTTATTTGACTCTGTAGTGCCCGAAGATTTTCACTGTCAAGCCTCTTTCAATTCACTTTTCTCTCAACTCACAGTCACCTCAAGGTGCCCGTGAAGGTTTTCACCGATAAGACTCTCTCATTTATATTATTTTTCACCTGAGGGTTGGGGTGTTTACCGATAATACTCTCTCATGTATCTTCTCTGCAGGGGACCAGAGTCTTTTCTGCTGGGGATCAGAGTCTTTTCGTCGGGGATCAGAGCGTTATGCTCTTATAAGACTCTCTCATTTTCCTGACTAGGACTCTTTTAAAGACTGATCGGAAGGTCTTTCTTTGGACCGTAATGTGAGATTTGGATATGCTAGAAAGAAAGGATATTTAAAGGCTAAAAAACACATCAATTTGGGTTCAAAATTAAAACCTTCGGAATTAGATTTATTTACAACAAACGCCACCTTCTCCCCAGTTTCTTGCTTGGGGATTTTTTTTTAGTTTTTACACTATGACCGAGCCGTGAGGCGCCTACGTATCAGGTCGAACGTAGTTCACAATTCCTTTGTTTTCTTCCAACTTTCTATTGTTTTCATTTTTCTTTTTCTTTTTTCTCTTTTGTTGTTTTTTTGGTTGTTTTTGTTGCTTTCCTTTTCCTTTTTTTCGTTTTCTTCTATGTTTGTGTTTCTAACCTTTGCTGCTTATTCCGAACGAGGGATATGAAAGAAAATAAATAAGGCTCAAGAGAAGTAATGAAGAATAAAGTATTTAGATAACAGAATAAAATTCCTTCGTCATTCCAGTCTTCAAAATATGCCAAGTGCAAACAACACAATTAAACAAAGATTTGTAGCCTCCTCTGATGGTGCTGGACTTGACAATTATATCCATTCATTTGCTATTTCAGTTGTCATCTCTAAAACACCGTTGGGAAACACTCTCACTCTCATTATCATGAACGGCCCTCATGTCAATTTGGCGAATCTTTCCTTTAACGGTTTTCTTTATCTTTTACTTGCCCCAGTTCCACATGACTCGAGCTTCAAATAATCTCAAACCGTCCTTATTTCCTTTAAATGTTCCGATCACCTCTCAATGGTTCTATGAATAACTTTTAAGATTAGGCCCAAACTGTGTGCGCATGTCATGTCACTAGAATCAGCACTGAACAAAATGATGAAAGAACTAAACAAAAAGATGGCTAGAAATAATAAAATACCAGATTTTGCGTTATACTAACGGTGAAACAGTTCAAACAATTGAAACAAACAAATCTAAATAGAGCACAACCCTGAAACAAAACCTGGACAAAACTAAGTAAACTGCTATGACAAAATGGAAAGATAAGGAGGTTTGACACAATACAATGTCCGGACTACAACCCTAAGAATAATCCGGACAACAGAAATGACAACAAAATAAACCACCAAAAGCTTCTGTCTTGCTAACCAAGGAATGGAGCGTCCTTCCACTTATCAAACACGACATCTTAGCCACTGAGCTTTGCATCTTCCATATCTTCCCCTTTAGTCAATATCCCAGGAGGATTCACATACTTTTCACTATCGTCGTCGATCACAATCTATCTTTCGTGAATCATTCTTTCTATCTCTTTTTCAACAAACGACAACTCTCGATGTTGTGCCCTCGGACATTGGAGTGGTATGCGCACCGTGTGGTAGGATCAAAGCTTCTTGCACGTGGATCTGGAGTATATCCGGGGAGCGGCTCAATCAGGCCAGCATGATTTATCCTTTCAAACAAGCTTGCATAGGATTCTCTGATCGGGGTGGGAGACTTTTCTTCTCGTTTGAGCAACCTCTCGTTCCTAAACGCCTGACTTGGCTTAAAACTTGATCCAGGATGCTTCTGGTATCCTTGAGAGGGTGGGTAAGCTTTTTGTGGAGCTGGATATTTGGAAGTTGAAGTATGTCTTTGAGCATTTTGTGGGGAAAAGTGGCATCTGGGAGGGCCATGTGGCGCCCAAGGATACCCACGGAGATGAAATTGAGATCGAGGGCATTTAGCAAGGATGATCACTGGACCTTGTCATCGGGGAGGTTCAATATTGTCTTTTCTTTCCATGGGAAGGCTATCCCGAGCAACTTGCTCGCTCCATTTGAGCCAAAACTTCCCAAAATCTTCTTTAAGCTTCTCATCCATCTGAGTTATGGAGGAGGGGTCCGTGACGATATTTGACGGAAGATGACAGAGATACAAGGGTGATCAGGAGATGCCAAATTTGGGTAGTGACATCATCAGAGAAACTAGGCGGTGGCGATATGGGTGCCTTTCCAGCCACCCATGCCTGATACATGTTTGCCACATGATGTCTCAACATTTTCACTTTTTCTTCCAACCCGTTATTCCGTTCAACCAGCATAATCGATATCGACCCACTCGGTTCTGATGTTCTCTATCATTGTCCTTCGACTTTGTTTTGCAAGGAAAAGTTACCACAACCAACCACCTTTCTGATTTGAACACAATAAAGTGAAGCCATCACGTTAGTGTTAGGCATTTGACAGGCATGTAAACATATATCAGGTATGGAATGCACCTAAGCAGTTAAACCATTCTATCATGCATTCTCTTCAATTACGTGCGTCATTCCGGCATCTTGTAATTGTGCCCTTTCAAAAATCTCCCGAACTTTTCCTTTATTTCTTATTCTCTTTTTGTTTTTCTACTATTCCCTTTTTTCATTTCTTTTTTGTAGTGGTGGTCGAATTATATGGATATTTCCTACATATCATGACCCCGCATGAATCAGACCTTCCGTAGTTCGGACACGAGAAATTTTACCCTTCTGATTCTAAAATATTTTTAATTGATTTTCAAATCGTTTTAGCACATGACTCAAAAAGAAAGAGTGCATAAAGATAAACCAAACATGACTTGAACAAACTTTTTAGGATACAAGGAAAAAAACAAGACTCAAAACACCAAAGTGACTCATAAAGATTCCAAAACAACAAAAAAAGGACTGATATCTGCGAGACGACTGTGATCTCTGCCGTAGAATCCATCGGTGCAATGGTAATCAAGGCTCTTGTTCTCGTCGATGGCCCCCAAAATTGCGGTATATCCTCTCCAGATCTGCAGATATATGACAAGCAACGCTCAGTGATACTTCTGCAAATTTTTTGGGTGTCATTCCCTGACAATTCTTGCATGCTCTTGAGGTGTAGGTGCCTACCTCGAGGATCTTTCCCTTAACGTGTTCCTCAGCCACACGCAATTCTTCATTTTGCTGACCATGGGTCTCTTCTAGATCCACTGCATCACGCTCGCGGTCCAAGGCCACGTCCTTATGGCGCCGAACTTCTAGAGACTCCTCCTTCAATTGATTGATCACCTTCTGGTAGTTAATTCTCTCCACTTCGAATTCCGCAATCAGGTTCTTATTGCTTGATTCACCTTCCTCTAATTTGTCTTTCAAACCCTTGATGAGTTGAGCTTCTCTATCTTATTGTTGCTGAGCGGTTACGCCTAAGTTCTTCTTTTGAATTTGAGATTTGAGTGCTAGCCTCTCTCGTGCCCACTGAGCCTTCTCTTTCTCAAAATCATTACACAACAGATCCATATCTATTTTAACAATGCCGAGCTCTTCTTGCAGTGCTCTGAGATCAGCTTCATAACTCTATTTTATTTCTTCCTCAGCATACCCAACTCAGTTGCGAATTTAGGCCTCCCACTATGCGGTGCTCCTTGCAACTGCCCTTGGTCTATATACGAACCACTCAAGATAAGAAGGATTCACCTCACCCCTTTCTCTACCTTCCACCATGGTGCTACGCTCGAGTATTTTAGTACCATTCCAAACACATTGAGCATACGTTTCGTGAATGGAATCCTCTGATGTTGCTTCCCAGATAAAATTTTTCATAGCTTCTACCGAGGGCACTATTTCCATGTGATCTGGTCGTCTGTTAAATAATGAAGATACTCCTTCCAATCATTCACACTTTCTAGAAAAGTGTGTATCTCCAATTCATTCTTCAATCTGGTATTATACTGGCGAACATGATTACCCCAACAAGTACGATGGTCCACTCGATAAGGACGGCGGAAAAGATGATCCATGAACCACAGTTGGAGAAGTAGATTTCAACCCTCAAAGAAACCTTTCCCTTCCCAGCATCTGGTCAAAGTGCGGAAGATATCTGCTAACACCATTGGAAGAATGGAGGAATCCTTTCTTTTCATCATGGTCGAGACTACCCTAGACAACCGAATGTTGACCTTCCGATCTTCTCTCGGGAAGACCATACACCCCAGAAAAGCTACAGTGAATGCTTTCCGTCCATGACCTTGGCAGGTGTATAGGTCTTGTTTGTTAACTAGCTTCTTGCCATATTTCGAGAATCCTCCTTTATGCCCATACCTGTCATACAAGAAATCTAGGAGGACCTGATCATGCGCCACATGCGCTATCTCAGTGTGGTTGATCGACATTTGCTCAAGGAACTTAGTAGCTGTAACGTCCTTGGGATCCAAAAGTCTCTTTGTTCGACTTTTACCTCCCAGATCCGTATATCCAGCAAATTCCTCCAAGGTAGGAGTCATTTCGAACCCAATGAGACGAAACACATTATTCTTCGGGTCCCACAAATAAACCAAAGCTTCAAGGAGCTCCTGTTTGGGCTCAATCTCCATGATATTATCCAAGTCTTTCAAATGATCTTTGATCTTTCCTTGCTCAAACCCATCCATGTTGTTCCACCACCGCTCCAATAACCTCGGCACCTTGTCGACAATATTAAATGGCGAGTGTTCTTCATCTCTCAACCTCTTTTCAGGCCTCTGATTAACTGAATCCATGTTGCGCCTATATGAATAAAGTTATGAGGTCGGGTCCAAATCTTCACTTCAAGGAAATGACACCAAACATAAAACAACCCACAAAAGAATTACAAAACCATATGTCAATTTTAAACAATTGACTATTTTTGCAATTGTGGGCCCTTCCCAATTCACATGAACTTTGAGGCCGAGAAGATTATTTCACTGACACTTCACAAACTTGTTCATTAAAAAAATTGAACTGATATGGTAAACACGACCTTTCAGCACCTCGGAGACGAAAATTTTAAGGCTACGCGAGTCAACCGTCCAAAATCTAAAAATGACCGAAAGTGACCATTTATGCAAAGTCAGCCTTCCGGCGTCCCTTTCGGGAACATTCTGCTATTTTTTGGCAAAACGGCATCACCAAATTTATTTATGACTAAAAATTAAAAATTTTGACATTTTAGGTTGTTTTTGCGAAAGGAGAGGTTGGACCCGATAAGGGTTGCCTACGTATCCCACACCCTGCGAGAATCAAACCGACATAGTTCGCTAAGGAGAACAAACTAAATTCAAACTAAATTTGAAAACAAGACTCTTTTCTTTTGTTTTTTTCAAATAAATCAAACTATAAACGACTCTTTTTTTCATTTTTTCAAAATTTTGGTAGAGTTCCGCCACTATTTGGGAATGATTTTCTAAAAACATGTAATTAACACTCTGCATTGCTAATTATTTTTCTTTTTTTGTTTCACAATTTTCCAGTATTCAAAGCCGGTCAGCTTGCCAGTCTGAAGCAAATAAATGCATAAAACAAACAGGATGCAGCAGGATGGTCTTTTTACTTCTGGTTGCTTGTCCTAGACGGACCCAACCCCTGTGTTGAGTCCCCTAAGTCAAATGCACATGATGCAAATAAACGTTCATACTAGGGATCCGGCATGAAGTCTTGTCATACTAGGTTTTACTGCCTTTGGTGTGAGGAATATCTAGACTGGCCATAAAACAAGCGGACAACTCGAGTTGGGAAGGGATGGCGTACCGGGAGCAATGCTTTTCCGGCTTTAGCTACTGCACCCTCCCCGTTCATAAATATGGGTGACAAATAATCCTTCACCAGGAGCCCAGGCCCACCGGCTTTATCTAAACAAAGAATGGGGCGCGTATCCGCGATTGCCAAGGTTGTATTCAGAAGACTCAGAGGGGGTGCGCAAGAAGACAGTTTATAATACATTTCAACGATATCAAAGCGGTAAAACAGTCAACTAGCACAGTAAGAACAAATAATGTAACAAAAAATCAGATAAAGCCAAACATAAAAATTTATCTAAGGTCGAATTTCTAACCATGAACCAGTGGTTCTTGGTTTTTCATCCCCAGCAGAGTCGCCAAAGCTGTCACACCTCCTTTTTACACACCCCGCGGGGTGAAGACGTGTTTTTCCAATTAAAGGACAATCGAAACGGATTATATATTAAAGATTCAGAGTCGCCACTTAGGAGATTTATAGTGTCCCAAGTCATCGGTTAAATCCCGAATCGAGGAAAAGAATGACTCTGTTTAACAGTCTGCACACCAAAAATCCGGATAAGGAATTCTTTACCCCGGGAGAAGGTATTAGGCATTTTCCTAGTTCCGTGGTTCTAGCACGGTCGCTCAACTGTCATATTCAGCTTACTTATCTAGTTTTAGTACATGTTAAACCTATGTGCAAATTTTAGTCTTTTACCGCTTTTATTATTACTATTATTATTATTATTATTATTATTATTATTATTATTATTATTATTATTATTATGATTATGATTATTATTATTATTATTATTATTATTATTATTATTATTTTTAACAAAGAATAGCAACGTTGTGAAAACGTATCTCGAACCACGTCACAGTTAAAACCCGTGGTTATTGACATATTTCAGCTTCGTCGAGATTTGAATTTGGGTCACAAACAAATGTGCACCCAAGTTTAGGGAGATAATATTATTAAAGTACGTGCTTATAGAGTCTAACGTGTTATTATTTTGCGAGGCTCGTCTCGTTATTTTAAGGATATCCTACAGTGATTACATTTCTATGAAATTCGTCTTTAAAATAAAAGAGAAAAATAAATCCTTATTAATTACATGCTTGAAAAAAAGCGTAACATATTAATTGAGACAAATGTTTACGGAAAGAGATATTACTAAAATTGAAATTATAAATAAAATACGGAATCGACAAATAATATAATCAAAACTCAAAAGAAACTAATTATCATATAACTAGATTAAACTCGCATTAGATGACTTGAACCGTTGGAACTAATTATTTACAAATGTTTGATATTTGAATCAATCTTAATTACTAATGCATATTCAAAAGCTTATTAAACTTAAACGTTAACTCGTCTTTTTTGAACTCAAATCATGCCATAATGCCTATTTCACGAAATTAATTTAAATTCATGATTTAACCAAATTTAACCACATGTTCACGATTAAACTCCTGTTGACAATATTAAAACCTTCATAGCTAGTGAACTAACCATTTTTTTCCAATTCGATTTACTAAAGACCAACTTATGTTATTTTCCTCTTATTCCAATTATTAAACAGTTTGACAGTAATGAGCATGATTAAACATATACTACCTAATAACCCAAACTAAATCCGAGTATTATTTAATGCGTCACTATAAGATGCCTAGTTGTGCAAAGAGACAGAAATTTACAGAATAATAATACATAAAACCCTAAATACAATCGGTAAAAGAAACAAAGAAGAAAATCTAAATTAAAACTTCAAAGTTCCATTCTTCATATGTATTCATGCTTTCACATTTTAGTTTACAATATCGACAACGTTACAGCCATGTTCCTGGTATTGGAAACAAGAGAAGAGGAACGTGAGAAATCAGCAAGGAAGTAATCAACACAGCAAAACAGCAACAACAGTAGCTAACCCCAGCACAAGATTTCAATAAAACCCGATAAAATCAAACCAGAAAATATCAACAGAAATGGACTTCAACCCAAAACAATATCAACACTAGCCAAATGAACTCAAAGACACACTAGAGTTACTTAAGATCAGTCTTAGTGTATTTGAATCAAGAGAAAAAAAAATTAATGAAGCAAAAAGAGAAGCTTGAAATAAACAGTGGTGTTTTCAGCTCTCTAATTTTTTCGACTCTCAATTCTTTTCTTATTCTCTGTTTTGGTCTCCTCTTATGTTCTGAAAATTTTTCGCTATCCAAATTCAGTCCCCTTTTAGGTGTTAAATGAGTCCTTTTATATACCCCCAAAGTCAAGACTATTTCCTTTTACCCTTTTATTATTATTACTCCCTCTTTTATTATTACCCTTTTTCATTTCTTTACCTTCCCGCCCATAACCAATTCAACTAAATCAATTAACCAAATATAGCAACTGTAACCAATTCATAATCAAATTCAATCAACAATTCAAACTAAATGATGAACAACAAAGAACCAACTAAAATTATTTTGAATAACATTCTTAACAAACATACTTTCAGATTCAACAACAATAACAAAATTGAACATAATAAACAAGTAGACTTCAATCACTCAATGCAGATTCAAATTAAACTTAACAGAACAAACAAATTCAAATTTCTAACTCGGATCTAAATTTAGACTTAACACAACGATAAAATAGATTTAAATCACTAAACTCAATAATCAATTGAACTTCAAATTAAATCTAACAACACTACAATTACGATAAAGGATTCAAGAAATTAAAAACATTTCTATATTAAAACTAAACAAGAACAAATGAATAAAGTAAAGTGAAGAAATAATCAAGAAAATAATAAACAACAAACAAGAAAATAATCAAACATACACAAAATGAAACCATTTGAACCAAATAAACCAAACAATTAAAGGAATACATGAATTTATACAACCGAAAACACAAGCATCAATTAATATCAAATCATGAAATCTAGCAATTCTAATTATCTAGTTTCCAATTATCAAATACACCGAAATGGATGAACATCATATCTATCACCACAAAAATTAAGTAATAAGCTAAAAAAATGGATAAATAAGTAAAACCTGGAATGCTTTCCAATTAAACCAAAATGAAGTAAAGATTACGACCTTAGACGAAATCAACCACATCGAATCGGAATATTGGACGAAGACTTCAACTTCGACGTAAGCAAGATCTATTCGAATAACAAATGTCTCGAAACAAATGATGAGAAGCGAACAACTAAAAACATCGAAGAAGAAGACGACGCAGGGTAAGGGGGTCTTTTTTAAGGCTGGACGTGGAGGGGTCGTTTGGTAGAGTAGTCAACGGTCTTCAATGGAAGACGAGGGAGGGGGAGTTTGGCATAACTGGAGAAGACGACCAGTCTGGGTAGTCAAGTGGTTGTGAGGTTTTTCCTTAAACGGAACTGACTGCACGGGACTGGTTGCTGTGAGGAGGACGACGGGTAAGGTTTTGTCGAGGGTTGGAAGGGTGGTGAACGTGAGGGACGGGCTGGTTCACGGGGAAAGGGCTGACTGTTGGGGATGATGGGGAGGTGGTGAACGTGATCCACAGCGAACTGGTTGTTTGGTGACAGGGGAGACGACGGGTGATTGTAGGGTCGTTTGGAAGGGGGTCGCTTGGGTTCGTTTGGGTGCTGGGGGCATCGAGGATCTGTAGAATGGGGGGTTATGGGGATGATGCAGAAGGAGAAGAATAGTAGGGGTTTGGTGGCCTGGGGTGGCTGGGCAGCCATGGATGGTGCCGGGAGCTCCTAGGGTTTGATGAAGATGAAGGTGGCTGATGGGTTTTTAGCGTTTGGGTGTTTAGGAAATGAAGTAAAAAAAATGAGAGGGAAAGGGTGGGTCGTTTGGGTTGTGGGGCGGATCGGGACGGGGAGTTTTGGGTTGGGTAGAGAAGGTTTTGGGACTAGATTTAAAATTTACCAAGAGGCCCAATTCCGAATTTATTCTCTAATTTTTTTGTTCTCTTTTTCTTTTACTCATTAATAAAACTAAAATTCTAAGATTAAATTATAAAAAACCAAAATTATCTTAAAATACTAATTAACTCCTAATAATAATTATCATCTAAAAATTAAATAACAATTAAAATACAATCACGCAATTTTTGACTTTAAAGGCTAAAAAATGCAAAAGAGGCTTATTTTTTGTGATTTTCATTTTGTACACGAACTTGATTACTCCTAGTTGTAGAATTAAATCGTAAATGCAAATGCGACATATTTTTTTTATTAATGTAACGAATAAACATGCACAGATAAATTCAAATAATACAAGAAAAATAACACAAAATTCACAACAATTGCAAGCAAACTAAAAATTGTTTTATTTTGAATTTTCTTGAAGTAATTCATATATAGGGCAAAAATCACGTGCTCACAGAGGGGGAAACCTCAGTTGTGCTTGAGTTTTGTAGATTATGATGCTATATGTAGATATTGTCATGCACTCATTGTGCATACGACCGATACTCGGTATTTTGGGTAATAAGCAAATTTGGCTCGAGGTGCATCTTCTTATGTGAGATATATGTGTGGATCGGGTGGCACGCTGCCATGGGTATGTGTGGATCGGGTGGCACGCTTCCATGGGTAAGTTATCTGGGTCGGGTTGCACGCCGTAGTAGTGTGATGTTGAGAATAGTTTTCCAAATGCTACTTTGTATGCCTTGCTTCCTGGTTTCTAAGGAAAGTCCGTATTGGATGTTGCTCGGCGAATGGCGCAGCGGTTGTGCCCTTTCAAGAATTGTATGGTGTATATTACTTGCTTCACTAGGGTAATAATGATTTTTTTGGGTTCCAGATATCAATCGTGTGTGGTTGTCATTTTTGAGTATAGCGACTTGAGATGTCTCATGCGAAGCAGTGGTTGGATAGGACCGTGCACTGTAGCAAGGCTATGTGGCAATATGAACCTACATGTTATATTTGTGTGCTCTATTACATAATGCGAGATGGATTCTCAGTCTTGTGTTGTGATGGTACTGGCGAGCTTGAGGTACATCTCTTTCAATTGAGTCATTTTCATGATCGGAGTATATTCAGACTGTTGTTTATGGTGCGCGTAGTTACGCAAGTTGAGGCTTACGCCGTATTGATATGTCATGTCACCCGGGTGGTGTGTTTGGTTAGAAGAGATTGTTGGGATCATTAATGGATACGAACAAATTTGATTTCAGCTTGTTGAAAGGAGGGCATCTAGGTTCGGCTCGGAATCTGCTGTGGTATTAGTCAAATGGGAAGGAAATGCCTTCATGAATGGTTGATCTGAGGAATCCCTATGGTCTACTGTTTTTCATTATCATTGGTAGAATATGAAAGAGTTGGAATGAGACTTTAGCTAATAAGAGGTTTCTATCGGTATATGGTTGTTGTGGACAACTGCTCTGAATGGGAGTTATCACTGCATGTGTTTGAGCTATGCGGTACATCATATAATTGCACCTGAGGTTTCAAGAATGGGTTATTACAGGTAGTTCGGGTTTATTCAGAGTATCGATGCAAGATTTTGGTCTTGTGGATGATTCCAGTAGTGAAAAGGTGGTTCTATGGTTTATGGACTGGGATGGATTGTGAAATTTCGGTTATATTGTGATATCGGACCTATATGAGATAGGGCGACGTATAGTCACCCCCTTGGTATATGCTTGGTAAAGCTATTCTGCTATTGGCTTGTTTCTAGAACAACTCTAGGAACATTCGAGGACGAAAGTGTGTTTAAATGTGGGAGGATGTAATGACCCGACCGGTCGCTTTGAGTTTTTATATTTTTATTGCCAGTTCTCGGGCATGACTTGCCATGTGTTATGAATTATGACTGATATGGATCATTGGTTTCAGGTTTCACAAAAATCGAGACGAATATAAAAGAATAGTTGTAGTTGGAAACTTTGAATTTGAATGAATTGACTAAGAGTTAACTTATGTGTATACGAGCTCAGATCGGTGTTTTCATGATTTGGCTAGCTCACTAAGGTATATATGAAGTAGGAGCGCGCTCAGAATTGGTTTTGGAGGATCGGCGTGGTATTTGGCTTGAATTAGCAAAAATAGTATTTTGGCGATTTGCGGTAATAGGTAGCTTTGTTAGGTGACTTTGGATATGTGTGCAAAATTTCAAGTCATTCGGAAGTCGTTTCGTTGGGTTTTTAATCGAACGCGTGTTTCAAAAGTTTTTAAATAACTTAGGCTTGAATCCGATGTGAATTCGATAATTTTAGTGTTGATTGAGGCGTTTTGATAATTGCAACAAGTTTGAATAACGAAATAGGATGTCTGACATTTTTTTTAGGTCCCGGGGGCCTCGGGGTGAGTTCGTGCGGCTAACGGAGAGTTTTGGGACTTATGAAATCATAATTGCTGCTGCTTCTGGTATTTCCGCTTCTGCAGAATTCGGACCGCAGAAGCGAAGGGAAAGTCGCAGAAGAGAAAAGGGAGCTGGAAGCAGCTTTCGCAGAAGCGTACGTTTGGACTGCAGAAGCGGTCTCGCTTTTGCGAAAAATGGACCGCAGAAGCAGTCCTGGGCGAAATGAAGGAAACCGCAAAAGCAGAAGAAAAATCTACAGAAGCGAAAGTCACAGAAGCGACATTTGTATCTCAGAAGCGGAAATAGGCCTGGGCAGATGGGTTTTAAAAATATTATTTCATCCGCGAGCTAAGGGTATTTTCCTCCATTGTTGAGCACCTTGAGAGCTTTTGGGAGCAATTGAAGAAGTTTTGGACTGGAGTTTATTGGAGGTAAGATTTTTGAGTTATAAACATGATTATATTATGAAATTGGTCTAGAAATTCATGGAAATTGAGCCTAAAACTTATGAACTAGTGCTTGGATTTTGATATTTCAAATTGGGATTTGATATGTCATTTGAGCTCGGATTTGAGAGTTCTTGGTATGTATGGACTCGTGGCGAGCCGAGGAATCCGGTAATGTGAGTTTTTTAATTTTTTGAGAAGCGGGACCAAGGCTCGGGTTTTGTTAGTTTTGAGATTTTTGCCATTTCTCGATTGTTTTCAATTGGGTATTGTTCCCTTAGCATATTGTGATATATTCGCTCTGATTTTGGTTAGATTCGACATGCGTGGAGGCCTATTTGAGGGGCAAAGGCTCGCGCGCTAGAGATTTTGCCGGTTCGAGGTGAGTAATGCTTGTAAATGATATCCTGAGGGTTTGAAACCCCGGATTTCACATCGTGATGCTGTATTGAGGCGTGAAACGCATTCTATGATGAATGAGGGGTCTTTTTCTATTGGGGATATTGACTTGGTCTATCTCGAGTGATATTTCTGCTATATTGGCGATTGAGACGCATACATTATTACTGTGAATTGGGCTTATTTCCACGTTTGGGGCCTTGTGCCGACCTGTAGAATCCTTAGGAGATCTTCATTTGTTTTTCCTCCCTTGGTTGCATAATTCATACTCTCAGTCATGTTTTCAACTGTTAAAAATTTGATAAGAACTATATTTTGAACATGAAATCATAAATAAAAAAGAATATGAGGGCTGAGATCCCTACAGTACGTAATGCCCGAGTGGCTGTGCATATATTTGACTGAGATGGGTTGAGTACCCAATAGTAAGGATATATTTTCCAATGATATGGATCGGGCTACACACCACAGTTGTGCTATGTTGATATTGAGGCCGAGAGCCTATTTGAAGCCACAAGATGGCTAATATTGCGCTTGTGCTGTAGGAGCCTCTCCGAAATCTGTACACACCCCAGTGAGCACCGTCGATTATAAATAAATGGAGCGGGCTGCACACCGCAGCAGGTACTAGAATGTACCGTTATTTGCATTCATGCATTTGTTCATTATATGATGTTTTTGTTATTTCTTTAGATATCTTTTTTCTGTTTTGGTATTGGCCGATCACTCTTAAAGAGGATAAATTTTAGACAGTGGTAACAATAACACTGTATGATACGTTTGGTCAGGTAACAATGGCTGATCCGAAATAATAATATTGCCGAGGGGCGGGTCTCCGTGTATAGTGTCACTAATTGTTGAAAAATTATTTTCGCAACTGTTGAATGGATCATTTTCAAAAGAGGTTTAAAACTGAGCCAATATACTTTGAAAGGTTTCATAGTTTTCAATGATTTTCTCAATTTAAGGGTTTTTCACTGCTTCTATACAACATGATGATTTGTTATACGTGATTTCTTACTGCTCAGTTATTATTTATTTTCGTTACTCACTGAGTTTGAGTACTCACTTTACTCCTTACACCTCGTGTGCAGATGCAGGTACTTGTTCACCCGGTAGCAGGTTTTGAGTTGATTGAAGATTTGCTATCATAGCTAGGCAGGTGACCGCCAGCGTCCGCGGCACCGAATTTTCCTACCTTTTGATCTTTAAATTCTATATTGTATATCACTGGCCTTGTAAATGTATTTAGACTCCTTAGATGCTCCTGACTTGTGATACCCTGGCTTGGGTTATATTTCCGCTACTTGTTAATTTTAAATCATAAAAAGACTATTCATTCATGTTTAACTATTGTTAAAGAGGTATTTTGGGTTGGTTGGATGGCCTTGTCTTCATGAGAGGCACCATCATGACCAGAGCGGGGTTTGGGTCGTGACACTCGATCATCTTTTTAATATGTCTTATGACTTGTGTGTGGTGAAGTTTAGTTTTCGGAAGAGATAGAATTAAATTTAAAGAAAAATTCTCATTTTGAAGCTTAAATAGAAAGAGTTGACCGGAGAGTTGACTTTTGAGCAAAAGACATCGGAATGGAGATTTGATGATGTCAATAGCTTCGTATGGTGATTTTGGACCTAGGAGTATATTCGGATTTGAATTTGGAAGTCCGTAGGACAATTCGGCGCATTTTGGTGAAAGTTGGAAAATATGAGATTTTGGAAAAATTGGACTGAAGGATGAAATTTTGATAACGAGGTCAGATTTCGATTCCGAAAATTGGAACAGCTCCATTACATCATTTATGAGTTGCATGAAAAATTTGAAGTCATTCCGTATTGATTCGAAGTGTTTCGATGCAAAATAGAAGTTGAAGATTTGAGACTCATAACTCAATTTAAGGTGCAATTCGAAATTTCTGTGTTGTTTAACGTTGTATAACATTTCAACTAAGTTCGTATTGTATTTTGGGACATGTTGGTATATTTTTTTGAAAGTCCCAAGTGTATTGGAAAAAAAGTTGAATTCAAATTAAAGATAATGTGGCATGACACGTGGACTGGTCAAATAGTCAAAGGGCAGTGAATGATTAAAAGGCACAGAAGACAACAGGCACAGGAGGAGAAAAGAAAATAGACACGAGAAAGAGTCTTAGATATGAATCTCGTATCTATTCAAGTCATTTAATACTAACGGATAAAAGGGCATTGAAGACAAGAATGTGATGACAAAAAGTAGTCTACATTCATTATTAAATACCTGATACATTAGCATTTAATAGCAATGATTATGTAACATCTCATTAAATGCTCTTTATTATTTAGATTAATCTGTTACTCCTTGTCAGCTATAAAAGGAGGAAGTTTCATCACTTGTAAGGACACAGAATATTCTTGACATCATACTGAAATACGAAATTCTTATTGCTTTATTTTAATTCTTTGAAAGCCTATTATTTCGGTCTCTAGATTATTAGTAACCCGATTTATTTTCTCTAGATTCAAGCTTTGACCAAATTATATTTTTTTGTTAAATTTTAGTTCCGTTACCGGGAATCTGATAATCCATTCTTTCTAAAATAACATTCAACCTACTGCCATTATGTTAAACAACAATGACAATAATAACCAGGAAAATCATATCCATCAAGTGGATGATGATGAATTCAACAATGTTAACCCTCAAGCTTCTCCATGTGGATTTCGTGAAGGGACTCCAAATGATATGTCTGAACATATTGACGGAGGAGATGAAACAAGAGATGAACTTTTAAAGAAAATAATTGATTCACGAATTGACAAGGCCTTGCAAGCTTTAGTTAATCAATTACCTGCTGCACCAGCAACGCCTAACAACAACACATTAGAAAACCCCCCACTCTGTTCTAGTTAATTCTAGCAATGAAGCAACTCCCAGTGACTCACAAGAAGGAGAACCAGGTAATGGATGTAATTCTCATCTTCAATATTTAGTACTAACCTTGCAGAAACAACTCAAGTAGCAGAACGAGCATATCGAGCAAATCCCTGGAGTTCCAGATGTGATAAAAGGAGTGGATGTGGATAAATACTCGCAGCAACCTTGGAAACCAAGTGTCGTTCCCCTACCAATTCCAAAGAAATTCAAACTGCCTTACATCCCAAAGTATGATGATACAACAAACCCTCGTGAATACGTAACTGCATTTACAACAGGAGTGAAAGGCAACGATTTGACTAAACAAGAAATTGAATCAGTGCTGGTCAAAAAATTTTGGGAGACACTCACCAAGGGTGCATTAACTTGGTATTCTCTTTTACCTGAAAATTCTATAAATTTTTTTGCTGAGCTTGCAGATTCTTTTATTAAAGCACATTTGAGAGCTCAGAAGGTTGAAAAAAGAATGGAAGATATCTTCAAAATCAAGCAAGGGAACTCTGAATTGCTCAGATATTTCGTTGATAGATTCCAACGTGAAAGAATGATGCTGCCCCGTGTACCGGATAATTGGGCATCAATAGCTTTTGCGAGTAATTTGAATGATAAAAGTTCAGAAGCCACGAGAAGGCTCAAAGAAAGCCTTCATCAATTTCCCGCAACTACTTGGAATGATGTTTATAATAGGTACAGTACAAAGCTCAGAATTGAGGAAGATACCGTATCTCAACCTCATCGAGAAGAAAGGAGCGGATCCAGAAGATCTTAAGCCGAAAAAAGGTCAGATAAGAACAAGTACGATCTATATATGAGACCTGCAGGAAAGGACCCACGTTCTAGGCATAACAATCAACATTATGATCAAAGGTCGAGAGATAGGGGAACCGGATCTTCATCCAGGTTCAAAGGCGATCGAAACAACCAAGAGACACGAGATGATGATAGGAATTTAATGGCACGATTTGCTGGTCATAGTTTCAATGTAACTAATTCCGAGCTCGTAACTGTTCTAAGGAGTATGGGAGATAAGGTACGGTGGTCAAAAGATATGCGGTCAAATCCAAACAAACGTGATCCGGACCATTGGTGCGAATTTCATAACGACCACGGACATAAAACATCGGAATGCAGATTTCTACAGAGTGAAGTAGATCTTATTGAAGCAAGGATATCTCACAGAGCTGTTTAGTGAAAAGGGAAAGCAATCCTACATGAAAAATAGACAGGAGCCACCGAAACCACCCTCACCTAAGAGAACAGTAAATGTCATCAGTGGAGGGGAAGATATATGCGTAGTAACATACACGGCTTCAAATAAAGTTTCCATAATGACGATCACACACGGCAATCGAGTACGGCAAACCTTAGAATATGAGAGTATAAACTTCAATGATGCAGATATGCAAGGAGTGATTACACCTCATAATGACGTTGTGGTAATATCTTTAATTATACATGACACTGATGTAAAACGAGTTTTGATTGATCCAGGAAGTTCTGTAAATATCATTCTAGTAAGAGTACTGTGGGAAATGCAAGCTGAAGATAAAATGATACCTAAGGCGCATGCTTTGTCAGGCTTCGACAATTCAAACGTGGTAACAAAAGGCGAGGTAACTCTGACGACTTATGCTGCAAGTGTTATTAAAGAAACTAAATTTCAGATAGTTGATATGTAAATGGCATACAATATAAATATGGGGAGACCATGGATCCATGATATGGATGTTGTTACGTCAACCTTACATCAAGTTATCAAATTTCCATAACCTTGGGGAATATGTCAAATTCGAGGAAATCAACAAACAGCTAAGAGTATCAACGCAATAACAGATACGAGTACCGCGAGTAAAGAGAAATGGCAATTATTGGAAGCAGTTGAAGGCATCAGCAATCAAACTTCAACTAAAAAAATGGATTTAGATTCAAGACCTGATGCAATTCAAGAACCTGAAGAAAATGAGAACATCAAAACGACAATAGAGGAACTCGAGGCTGTGGTGTTATTTGAACAATGGCTAGAGAGAAAAGTTTACGTAGGAGCCAATCTGAATCCTGACATGCGAGGTATGTTAATTGAATTTTTAAAAACTAACGTAAACTATTTTTCCTGGTCCCATGCTGATATGAAAGGTATTCCACCGGATGTGATGACTTATAAGCTTAATGAAGACCCATCTTTTACTCCAATTAAGCAAAAGAAAAGAAAGCAAGGAGCTTTCAAAAATCAAGTAATCCAGGATGAGGTCCAAAAGTTGTTGAAAAAAGGGTCAATTCGTGAGGTAAAATAGCCTGTTTTGTTAGCTAACACGGTGGTCGTACATAAAAAGAGCGTTAAGTGGCAAGTTTGTGTAGATTATACTGATTTAAACAAAGCATGTCCAAAAGATTCATTCCATTTACCCCATATAGATCAGTTGATTGATGTAACCACTGGTCATGTACTTTTAAGTTTATTAGATGCATACTCGGGTACAATCAAATTAAAATGGACCCTAGCGATGAGGAAAAAACTTCTTTCATCACTGACCGAGGGACTTACTATTATAAAATAATGCCCTTTGGTCTAAATAATGCAGGTGTAACCTATCAAATGTTAGTCACCAAAATGTTTCAAGAACATTTGGGGAAAACTATGGAGGTATATATAGACGACATGCTCGTCAAAACCTTAGGTTCTCATGATCATATCTCTCATTTAACAATTACATTTGAAATTTTACGAAAATTCAATATGAAACTTAACCCTGAAAAATGTGCGTTTGGAGTTGCTTCAGGAAAGTTTTTATGTCTTTTGTTTCTAATCGTGGCATTGAGGTAAATCCTTCTCAGTTTAAAGCCATTGAAGAAATACCTAACATCCTAACCAATAAAAAGGAGGTTCAAAGATTAACTGGAAGGGTAGCGGCCCTAGGGAGATTTATTTCTAAATCTTCAGAAAAGTGCTTCAAATTTTTCTCTGCGCTTAAAAAGCAAGATCATTTCAAGTGGAATGAAGATTGTGGCCCTTAAAGATTTGAAAGTTTATTTGTCAAATCCTCTTCTACTGTCAAAACCTAAGGAAGGTGAAAAGCTGCTCATTTATTTATCAGTTTCAGAAGTAGCGGTAAGTGCCGTCTTAGTCTGTGAGGACCAAGGTAAGAAATCTCCAATTTATTATGTGAGTAAAACTCTATTAGATGCGGAGACAAGATATTCACAACTAGAAAAGTTAGCATTAGCTCTCATCATGGCATCTAGAAAACTAAGACCTTATTTCCATTGCCATCTTACTATTGTTGTCACTGCTTTTCCATTATGAAATATCTTGCACAAAAAGTAACTATCAAGAAGATTAGAAAATGGGCTATAGAACTAAGTGAATACGATATAATTTACCGACCTCGAACTGCTATTAAATCCCAAGTACTCGCCGATTTCGTAGCTGATTTTAGTCAAGGCATGCATCTAAAAGCAGAAAAAGAATTACAAGTTTTTAATGGTGCTAATACGGGGACTTTGCTATTATTTACTGATGGTTCATCTAATGTAAAGGGGGCAGGTTTAGGAATTGTTCTTATACCACCTACAGGTGAAACAATTAGACAAACTATAAAATGTCACCCTGTAACGAATAATGAAGCAGAGTATGAAGCTGTGATTGCAGGTTTAGAGCCAGCATTAGAACTTGGCATCATGCAAATCATAATCAAGAGTGATTCACAGCTCATAGTAAATCAAATACTGGGGACTTACGTGGCCAGAGAAACTCGAATGCAATAGTATCTTGAAAAAGTGCGGGAACTGATAAGACAGTTCCAAACTTGGAAAGTGATACAAATCCCAAGAGAAGAGAATTTGGAAGCAGATGCTTTAGCCAATGTCGCATCTCCAACAGATATTGCAATAGATGTGAATGTATCAATCATACATTTTTTCCACTCCATTCTTGACTCTGATAAAAATGAGGTAAACTTTAATTATTTAACTTGAGATTGGAGAAACGAAATCGTATCTTTTTTGCAGCACAAAATCGTACCTGAGGACAAGGTGAAGGCTCAT
This sequence comes from Nicotiana benthamiana, assembly GCA_034376525.1. Taxonomy (NCBI): domain Eukaryota; kingdom Viridiplantae; phylum Streptophyta; class Magnoliopsida; order Solanales; family Solanaceae; genus Nicotiana; species Nicotiana benthamiana. The sequence goes on from CM067337.1 coordinate 130,875,759, forward strand.
GCACTTAGAAAGAAAGCTGCTCATTATTGCTTATATCAAGGGAACCTTTATCAAAAAAATGTTTGGCGGACCATTAGCCAGGTGTCTCGGACCTTCTCAAATAGAATATGTGATGAGAGAAATACACGAGGGGCATTGTGGAAATCATGCAGGAGGAAGATCACTTGTAAAGACATTGATTCGAGCAGGATATTACTGGTCTAAAATGGAAGAAGAATCGAATGACTTCGTATCTAAGTGTGACAAATGTCAAAGGTATGGGAATAACATGCAGAGACCATCTGAGTTACTACATCCTGTCATAGCTCCGTGGCCCTTCATGAAATGGGGAATGGACATCGTAGGACCATTACCCAAGGCAAAAGGTCACGTAAAGTTTCTACTCATCCTTACTGATTATTTCACTAAATGGGTAGAAGCAGGGGTGTTTAAAGAGGTACAAGAGAAAGAAGTTAAGGATTTCATTAGGAGAAATATAATTTGCCGCTTTGGTGTTCCAAAGGAGATCGTGTGTGATAATGGAACACAATTTATAGGAGCTCAAATTACATAATTTTTTCAAAGTTGGCAAATCAAAAGAATTACGTCGACACCGTATCATCCAGTAGGTAATGGGAAAGCAGAGTCTACAAACAAAGTAATTATCAACAACCTAAAGAAAAGGTTACAAGAGTCAAAAGGCAATTGGCATGAAGTATTACCAGCAGTATTATGGGCATATCGAACGACGGCTAAGACAAGTACGGGAGAAATACCATTTTCAATGGTTTATGGTGAGGAAGCTTTGATACCAGTTGAGATAGGTGGACCTAGTACACGACGTATTCAAGCAGAGGAAAACTCAAACAACGAAGTGTTACGAGTAAATACTTGAAGGGAGAAGAGAAACATCATTGATAAGGATGGAAGCTCAAAAGAAAGTAATTGAGCGATATTACAATAGGAAAGCATGCCTCAAGTTCTTTAAAATTGGGGACTTCGTATTAAAAGAAGTGTTCCATTCCACAAAATCAGCTAATTTAGGAAAGCTAAGTCCAACGTGCGAAGGACCTTATAGAGTTCGTGAAATTGCGGGGAAAGGAGCGTACGAGCTGGAGACAATGGATGGCAAGGTTTTACCTTCACATTGGAATGTCGTTCAATTAAAGAGGTATTACTTCAAAGTAAGTACCCACGTTAGGTATCGCTATATTAAAATTTTTTCTTCGAATTGTTAATATCATACTAACGATTTTAGATGCCAGGAAAAAACCCTAACTCGTGCCAAATAATGAGTCACGGACTGCACGGAAAAATGGAATACTCTTAAATTCCTAGCCCAGGGTTACATTAATCTGATGGAAATACACACGAGTTAGGCAGTCTTCATCTAAAATCGCACTTTCGAGTCCCGTATATTTTCAAGAAAAAGACCAAAATTGGAGCAAACACACAAGTGTTCGAGGCTTCATACTTCACCGCTCAAACACTTGGGGGACTATACTATATACATGCGAGTATGTGCAAAATAATGGATACGAGTGCAGAAGAACAGATACGAGTAAGCAAGATTTAAAAAGAAAAATCAAGCTGCAAAATCAAGTGTCAAGAAAATATCACGAAGTAAAAGACAAAAGCACTCATCATAGCATTCTTTTCCATGAGAACAATGGAGTCACCTCTCAAACCCTTCCTAGTATGAAAATATAGGGTCATGACTATGTATTAAAAACAGATTATGAAAAACCTTGTCTATTTTATAGATCTGTTAAAAGAAAACAGTTATGAGAAAGTTGTAGATGTACTTCAATACATGTAATACTCAAGAAACTTGTCAAAGTTCATGAATAAAAACTTGTCAAAAGTTATTTTATATGAAACATGTATGTTCCTATTTCTTTCATCGTATGGTAACACCATTATAAAGTTGAGATATCTTCTTCATTAAGTGTCGAGGGGCCTCTTTTATTTTTCTCATGATGATAATACATGAGAAGAATCATGAAAGCATTTTATGAAAAGATAAATATGTTAACTTATTCTCTAAGTCCTAAAAAGAAAAACAGGCAAGAATAGGGTAAATAGGAAATTATTCTGCAAAGTATAGAACAAAGTGAATAGACAAGAATAAGTATTAGAAAAACTTTTCAACATAAAAAGCTAATAAAAAAACTTAGCCATTACAATATAGTTGTTTTCCAAAACAAATACCCTATTATAGAAACTGGGGACTTCACTAAGAAATTAAAAGATTACATCATCGAAAACAAAAAAGAGGTAAGGTCAAATATTTTCACTAGTTACTGAAGAAGTTGGAACATTAGAAGTTGCAGCCTCATTAGGCTCGGTAGTAGTAGAAACATTCTCAGCTGAACTTGAAGTACTAACATTCTCGAGGGAAGTAGTAGACACGGGGATTTCCATTCCCGTAAATCACCCTCAGCCGATGGAATCGTAACTTCAACTACTTCAGCAGCTGCTTCAAAGTTCGTAGGCTCTTCTACCCTGGGAGTTTCAACTGCTGGAGAGGAAATGTCAATTAGCTGGTCAGGAGAAGGGATTTCAATAGGTTGCTCATTCTTCTCAATAATGTCTAAAACTTTGGACAACTCAGATTGTATGTTAAAATTTGCTTGAGAAGCCTCCATTAAAGCATCACGACGAGACTTCAAGAAAGCCCAATTAACCTCATAATTGAAATTCTCTGCAAGAAAATTGTAATCCTTCTCCAAGCTTTCATAATCCCTTCCCCACGTAGAAAGAGTGTTCTTCGTTATTTCTTGTTCAGCTAGGTGGGAATCGAGGGAATATAGAAGATTGGCACAAGAACTCTCCAACGCATGAACCTTATCTGAAGAAATCTTCAAATCAGCCCGAGTCTGGTTGAAACTCTGCACTAATTCCTTAGTATATTCTTCTTTTTTCTCCATTAATGCTTTGAGGCCTTTGATTTCTTCATTAGCTTTTGACAAAGAGTCCTTCAAAATCTCTTTATCCTTTTTTATTTGGCGTGTGGAAGATGTGGCAATCCCTAGCTCCAAGGATAAAGCACGATTCTGCTGTTCCAGTTGAAATTTACAAGACTGCAACTCTTCAATGCTCCCTAAAGCACATTCAAATTGTTCCTTCCAATTTTGAGCCTCAAGCTGTGCTTCTTCAGCTATTCTCTTAGCATCACTAGCAGCTTTAGCAGACTCACGTGCCTTTTTCTCCAAAATAGGGGTCCTCCCCATCAACTCGGTTCTAATCAAGTTTACCTACGAACATAAGGCACAGAAATAAGAACTTAAAATCAATGAAGAGCAAATAGTCAAGCTAAAGGAAGTTACCTTCAATGTTGAATGAATTATGTCATTCATTAAGGTATAACAGTTGTGGCTCTGCATCTTCGTTCTCTTCATATCCCCAATGAGAGGCTCGAGCCAAACATCAGCTCCGCAGTCTTCCTCAATAGGTTATGAGTAGCAAGTACTTCCAGTGTAACCTTTCTCATAGCCATATCACTGTTATCGGGGCCAGATTCAGAATGAGAAACAGAGGAAGATGAATAGTGGAAGGAGGAGTAGTAGAAGAGGTGAAAACAGCAGGAGCTGAAGAAATAGGCATGGGAGCTAAAAAAGGAACGAGAGAAGGAGCATTTGAAGTAAATGAAGGAGTAGTTGAAGATGTAAAAGGGGAAGAAACACTCACGATTGGAGAAGGAATAGAAGAAACAGGAGAGACAGGAATGGAAGTAGTTAAGGAATTTCATTCAGAACAGGGCCGAGTTCCCCACTTTCAAAACCACTCACGAATATACGGTGAACAGATTCACTTGTATCTCAAGGTGCTAGATCTTCCTTGGAGTGGATTAGAACAAGCTCGGTAGTGGAAGTATTAGCAGAAGAGGTACGTGCAGGAGAAGTACAAGCAGGAGCATCTTCAGTTTCTTCTTCAATAATAACGCGTCTCCTAACTCTTGGTCTAGATACTAATGAGGTATTATCTTCTTCCTCATTCTCAGTTTCCACCACCATAGTTTTTCTTTTAGCTATCAATGATTTGGCCTTGTCAAAACTAAGGGAAGTGTTTGTAGTAGTACGCATAGCTAAAGCAACATCAGCTGCCATCCCTTTTATTCCAAATCCTGACAAAAAGAAGGATTTGAGTTTATTATCAATATTTATCATATGTATGCAGAAAACATACACGAAAAGAGATATGTATCGTGTGTTTTCACTATCCACCCATGTAAGGAAGAAATAGACTTCCAATTTCTATTTTCCTTAGAAGCAATCTTCAAAATTGAATCTACCCAACCACGGAAGTTGGGAATAGGCTCCACATCCCCCGTGGTTGCTACAAAAAACCAAAAAAAAGGGATAAAATTAGAAAGAAAATCAAAATCTCAAAAAATAGATACGGGAAAAGTAAGCAAAAACTTACGTGCAAAGTTCCACTTCTCAGGGAAGGGAATATTTGATTCTCCCAACAAATCCATTGTACGAACAGCAATGTAACAAAGATACCACCCACGGTCTTTATCGTCATTGGCGTTTACCAAAACTCTCTTATTCCTTGCAGTTAAGGTAAAAATCCCATGGCGCAGTAAACTAGGATGGTACAAGTGGATAAGATGGGAAAACGTAAAATTGATTTTCGCCTTAGTAGACAAAAATCTCAAACAAGCTACAGCCCTCCATACTAAAGGGCCAATTTGAGCCAAGAAAATGTTGAAAAACCTACAGAAATCGAGGATAACTGGATCTATGGCAGGTTTGAACCCCAAAGTGAAGGGGTAGGTGTAAACAAAAGAAAATACATTCCTATAGGATGAAATTCTCTGATTTATGGAAGGAATTGATAAACGAACACTCTCTTTCCAGTTGTAATCTTTTCTAATGGTAGGGATTGTGAGTTCAGTTATAAGAGAAGGATAAGGATCGGTCTTTTCCAATTTCGCAATTTTCTTTCGGAGAGATGTTCTATCACTTGCAAAAGATAAAACATTCGGTATAATTTCTTCAACTGTGGGTTCTAGAGAAGGGTCTGAAACTTCTTTACCTTTCAAAGATGGAGTTTTAGAAGAGGAACCTTTGATGCTAGAACTAGAAGAATGAGGAGCAGAACTAGTTAAACCTCCACGTGTAGATCCCAAACTTGAAGCCTTCCTCCTCTGCCTCTTATATGTTTGATCGGAGCAGGTGCATTAGAAAATTTATCGAGAAGTAAAACCCTAGGATTAGGGTTTGGAGATGACATTGTTAGATAAGCTTGAAGTGAGGAGAAGTAAAAGAAGGAAAAGGAATGCCTGATAAAAATTGATGAAGAAGATGACAAAGGAAGTGTGAGTTAAAAGCTTATATGGGAACAACCGCCAAAATTAAGGGGTGCAATGATGGAAAGCCTATATTAAAGATAACTATCACTTCGAAAATAGAGGAAGTTGAACAAGCCTTGAAATGGGTATAAAACTGCAAGATCCAATCAAAAGATGACAAGTGTATGGAGCATTAAATGAGAAAGATAGATGGGATGTCAATACTGTCACACACATTAATTGTGACAAAAATTCTCTTTTATGAAGATCCACTTCCCAATTATTTAATTGATAAATAAATGATAAGTGGGGGGACTATCTGTATTGGAAAAAAACTGAATTCAAATTAAAGATGATATGGCATGACATGTAGACTGGTCAAATAGTCAAAGGACAGTAAATGATTAAAAGGCACGGAAGACAACAGGCATGGGACGAGAAAAGAAAATAGACACGAGAAGGAATCTTATATACGAATCTCGTATCTATTCAAGTCATTTAATACTAAAAGATAAAAAGGGCATTGAAGACAAGAATGTGATGACAAAAAGTTGTCTACAGTCATTATTAAATACCTGATACGATAGTATATAATAGCAATGATTATGTAACGTCTCATTAAATGCTCTTTAATTATTTAGATTAATCCGTTACTCCTTGTCAGCTATAAAAGGAGGAAGTTTCATTATTTGTAAGGACACAGAATATTTTTGACATCATACTGAAATACAAAATTCTTATTGCTTTATTTTTATTCTTTGAAAGCCTATTATTTTGGTCTCTAGATTATCAGTAACCCGATTTATTTTCTCTAGATTCAAGCTTTGACCAAAATATATTTTTTGGTTAAACTCCAAGGGCCTCGGATGGATTTCGGAAGGTGAGCTTAGTCGAATTTTGAATGAGATTGCTGCTGAAATTTGCTGCTGTTTCGGGGCAGCTACTGGTTCTTCGCTTCTGCGGCAGCTTCATCGCAGAAGCGCCATCGCAGGAGCGAGAAGCACTTCGCAGAAGCGAAGGACATGAAGCTGGACAGGTCTGGACATTGAGCGCAGGAGCGGAACAATGGTGCGCTCCTGCGAAGCGCAGAAGCGAAAGTGAAACGCAGCAGCGTGCAAATGGCCACACCTGCGATTCTCGCAGAAGCAACATTCTGCTTGCAGGTGCGAGCTTCTGCTGGGCAGCGAGCTTATTAATCATTCAGCAAACACCTTAGCTTCCCAGGAGCTATGCCTTCTGTGATTTGAGCAGCAATCATTGTGCAGATGGAATTAAAAGACAATGCCGACCAAAAGATCAAGTTTTCATAAATACTGCACTACATTTTTTTACTCTAACATCTTAATACAATCTCTTATTCTGAATCTCATAAAGGGTACTCAATCTCCCATGATAGGCAAGTTATAGATATTAGAACTAGAGTGCATGGCAAAATTTTGCATAAAACTCACCAGAGGCTATTTCCACATTGTTTGAGGCTCTGTGGGGCCTCGCATATGCGCATTTTATCTCGCAGAAGCGAGATAGCAAATGCGACCAACTTATCAGCAGAAGCGGAAATGGACAGAAACATTTAAGGACCAAACTCAGTCATTTCTTCATTTTCGATTGGATTTTTGGAGCTCTTGGGCGATTTTGAGGTGTTCTCCACGATTTCGACTCAAGTAAGTGTTCTATACTCGAATATGTTTGTATTTCATAATCCATAATTATTTTCATCGTTTAATACGGATTTAGATATAAGAAATCAAGATTTTTGCAAAATCTTTCAAAAACGACAATTTAAGATTTGGAGGTCGAGTTGTTATCGGAATTTGATAAAATTGGTATGGTTGAACTCGTATCGGAATGTGTGTTCGGATTTCATAGAAATTATGTCGGGTTCCGAGAGGCGGGTCCGACGTTGACTTTTGGTTGACTTTTTAGACTAAAATTTTTAAGTCAATGTTAAATTATCCGGGATTGTTTCCGGTAATTTTAATGAAGTTATAAAATTAATTTGGATAGATTTGAGCTATTCGGAGGCCGACTCAAGCAAGGAGGCAATTTTGGAATACCGGACTAACTTCATAAAGGTAAGTATCTTGTCTAAACTTGTGTGGGGGAATTTTCCTTTGGCATTGAGTTTTATATGAAAATTGTGTGATTGGAAACCATGTACGCGAGGTGACGAGTACATACTTGGTTTATATGTGCAAATTATATCGGTTGAAATTCGTAGGTGCCCGTATATATTTAATTGAAAATGGTTGACACTTAGTAAATCTTTGATTGTCATGCTTTATTCTTTGTTTGTCGATTTTATATTTATATAATAATTTGGTGTGATTGCCGCTTGGATATTTTGTGAACTCCATGTGTTTGTTGATTTGATATTTTTTTAAATAATTTTATTATGAATTTTTCAATTGTAAATAATTAAGGCAGAATAGTCTGGTAGACACTTGTACTTGTTCGTGTTTGTCATCTCGGTCCCTATACTCGACAAAGTTTTATCTAGACACTTATAGTTATTCAAACTAGATATTTTAAACCCCTCTGACCATTGACCAAATCTACGTGGCAACTTAATTGCTGAAGTGGACAAAATACGTGTATTTCACGCGTATAAGGAGCGTGGACATAAAATTTAATGATTAAAATAAGAAAAAAATAAAAAGAAACAAAAAATCATATTAGAAAAAGAAAGGATGAAGGTGTCTAAGCTCTTTAATGGAGTCTATGCTTCTCTTAGTTCTATTGCCCCTCCCCCCCCCCCTCCCCCTTCCACGTTATTCCTCTTCCCCATTTTAACACAACACCTCCACTAACATAGACCTTCACATCTACATCTACCATAGATCCAAAACCTCTACTAGATTAGCAATAATTTTTGGGAAAATTTTTTCTCACATCCCCATTCCTCTATTTTGGAAGATAGCCTTTGCAAAGAAAAGAAATAGAAATAGTGGAAGAAGATTGTCTGTGAAACCTATTTTCCGTTCGTTTTTATGTAGCAAAATTTCAGATTATTTTGGGTGATGTTGGTCTTTTGGGTAGTCATTTTTTATGGCAGGTTCTTTTTCTGGTGGTTGATTGGTGGTAAAACGGTGGAGTGTTGGTTTTGAAGAAGCTTTGTTGGTTAAGGGTGGTCTGTTTTCGACGACTCTTTAGGTCGATGAATGGATCTGTTTTCATTATTGTTGATGTGTTTCGCTATTTGGATCTTTAATCGAATTTTGGGGATGAGACTCAAAGGATTGTTTGTTGAGAATTTTCGAAATTTCATTGTTGGTCTTGCGAAGAACGAATCTACTGGTTTGAAACCTCAAGTTGTTGCTTACATAGTACTAAAACTCAGCTGGGTATTGAAATTTAGACTTAAAAAAGCGATAAACATTTGTGTTTGAAGATCAAAACTGGAAGAACAAGCATAGACGCCATTAAAGCTCGCTTGAAGCTTTTGGGCATATTCAAGTTTAGAAGAAAGAACCTACTGTATCTCTTTTCTATGGGTTCAGTATTTGTGTAGGGTGGCCAGTCCTTATTTTCAATATAGTTATTTTCCTATGTGGCACTAGTAATGACGTGACGACATATGTGTAGGAGATTGTATTACACGCACTGGTAGCTCCTGTCATAAGCGTTCATTATACACGATTTGAATAAGTGTAACTGTTCAATTGGCCAACTGATAAGTTTGGGGACCGGCATGACAAAGTGGGACAAGTATAAGTGCCATTTAGGCTATTCTGCCAATAATTAATTAAATAAGTTAAGAAAATGTGTTAACACAATTATCGAAAATATGAATTAATGAAGGTGTTGCCCTATGATGAATTATTTTCCATCCTTGTTGTTGTCTTGAGGTTTTATATATGTTGTGTGGAGCATCAGGCTTTTTGTGGTGAAATTAATTGATTTTATTGTATCTTTGAAATTTTTTATGGCCTATGGGCAATTTGTGATATGCATTGTTGTGATAATATTTTTTGTAAGTTTTTGTGTAAATTGAGTTATTTTTACGAGGACACAAGGGTGACATTCCTTTATTAATATTACGTGGGTATAAGGGTGACTATTATACGAGCGATAAGGGTGGCTATAGGAGAGATAAGGGTGGCTATTGTCAGGGATGATATGTAATGATGTGGAGATATTGTGTTGGTGATATTTAAGTGATGTTGTGATTTTCTTGTGAGTTCTTTTATAACTTGTTCACCTTGCTTTGTTAATTTAGCAAAATTGATAATAGTCTAGTACATGTTAAGATTGTGAGCATGTGGATGTTGCCGGGCAAATTATGATATGGACACGAGGTGCCGGAAAAAAAATATTATGATTTTATTAATGGAAGAATATGATGTAGGCATGAGGTACAGTGAGTAAATGATGATAATATTGACACGTGAGTTGCCCGTGCGGTTGTGATAGAAATGTGGGTACGAGGTGTCGTGAAAATACGAAAGTAGGTTGAGACATTTATTATTTATGATTATGAAACGAAGCGTCACAATGCGATTTTTACTAGAAAGAATTATATTTGAAAGATGTTTATTTGAAAGAAATATATTCGAAAAATATTTATTTGAAAGAATCATATTCGAAAGAATGTTTATTTGAAAGAAATATATTGAAAGATATTTATTTGAAGGAAGTATAATCGAATTATGTTTATTAGAAAGTAGTATATCTTGGAAATTATTTTTTGAAGGATTTATAGGCGAAAGATTTATTGAAGGACTTGATATTAATCGATTGCACTTGTATTCATTATTCGTTGAGCAGCATATATGGTGTTCTTGTTGCCATATTGTTTATATCACTGGTTGATTATTGTTGCCATCATTGTTATTTGTTTCCTATTATTTTATATGCTATATTGCACAGGTCGTTAGACTAGTGAGTGCCTTGACTGTACCTCGTCACTACTCCACCAAGGTTAGTCTTGATATTTACTAGATACCGTTGTGGTATACTCATACTATACTTCTTTATATTTTTTTATGTACATAGCTAGGTATTAGAAATGTAGGACTCGGACAGAGTTAGAGTGTGATCGCAAGGATTCAAGGTAGAGCTGCTTGGTCGTCGCAGTTCCTTGGAGTCTTTTCCTTTTATCGTACTGTCAATTATTATGTGAGCAGTAGTGTATATTTAATTTCTTTCAAATCTTTCATGAATTCAATTAGAGCTCGTGACTCGTACTACCAGTCTTGGGAAGTTGTATCTTTATTTCCGCTGTTGGTTTTAGTTAGTTTTTAAAAAATGACGTGAATTGTTATTATAAACGGCTTACTTAGTCTTACAGACTAAGTGCCATCACAACATTTATGGTGGAATTTTGGATCGTGACACATTCTTAGCCTCTTAAGTAGACTTGGCATTCTAAGCTAAAAAATCTCTAGTAAAAACCAAAGCTTAATAAGTATCACAAGTTCAGAACTAAATGATCACTTAGTTGAACTCTAGCAAGAAATTGAAGTCATTTAATACTTCTAATAAGTCTTTATGAAGGGCTTAATATTACCAACAAGGCTGCGATAGAGTGGTATGTATTCTTTTATATCCTTAACTAGAGGTTTTCGGATTTAAGCACTAACTATGAAGTCACCTTATCGGACTTCAATTACAAATATCGAACACCGAATAAAAAAAGCTTAATCTTAGTGGCATGATCTTCTAACATTTGTCTTTCTGTTGCTTGTGATGTGCCTGTAATTGTGAAACATTTAAGTATTCTATGAATCTAACCAAATTTATCTACTCACAATCAGTAGCAGAGGCAAGATTTCCTGTTAGGAGGTTCAAAAAAATTTAAAAATTAGAAAAGGTTATGGCCAATGGGAATTGAACAAATGACCTCACAAAATTTTTGAACCTCTTAACCATTGAGCTATGCTATGCTTTGGGATTGTGTCAAGGGGATTCAAAATATAATATGTGGAGGTAAACAATAAATTTTACCTTAAGCGAAATCAACCCCCTAAATCCGCCCCTGCTCACAACAGAAAGGAGATCTCCGACTCTAGAACACTGGTGGCTTGTAATGTTGCTTGCTCATAAAAATATCGAAAAGCTTTTCCTTCTCAGAAATTCAGTCTCGTAAGTTGTTAGTGGTTTCACTTCAGATTTATCATTTTCCCTAAGGTAATAGCACTCATCAATTGCAGGTAACTTAATTCACAGGACATGGACGAGCAGTTGGTTGCCGTGATTTTGCAAGCCGCAACAACGATATACCTTTGCATTCTAAGCTGCAAATATCATCAACAATAGGGGCAGCCGGTGCACTAAGCTCCCGTCATGCACGGGGTTCGGGAAAGGGTCGGATCACAAGGGTCTATTATACGCTACATTATCCTATATTTTTGCAAGAGACTGTTTCCACTACTCGAACTCATAACCTTCTGGTCACATGACATTAACTTTACCAGTTACGCCCAGTATTTTTGAGAGCCCGAAGCGCAAAAAAGTAACAATACTTCATTGTTCACTGTAATTATACAAATACATACGATAAAAAGGAAAAAATAAATATTAAGTGTCTTCAAACTCCTCCTTGGTCAATGCTATCTGTAATTGTTTAGAAATCTTGTCCCTGTTATTAAACAAAAAATAACACAAGATCACTTTTACAAACTCATAATATAATGCTATTAGTTCATAAGTCTAAATATTACCAACCACGGCCTACAGCTACCACGACGGGCAACCGTAGACCGACGAATTGGCATAAGGGAATTGTCCGGTGTCGGAAAGGAATACGTCCTCGCATCATTTCTAGAGTCGCCACAGTAGATAGTCTTTAATTTATCGTCTTTATAATTATGAGAACCCCCCCCCCCCTTCTCCTCGCCCCAATATATAAAGGGGACTTTAAACCTTGTAATGGCCAAATTAGAAAGATATATAAAATTGCTCTCTCTACTTTTATAAACTCTGTCCTCTCATCTCTCTATACTTCTGCCATTCCATTGCTATAATAATCCGAAAGTTAATTATCTGTGACTATGATTTATCTCTCTTTATTTTTTGATTGATTTGCTTGAAAAGAGTTAAAAATCTTGTGAGTCAAACAATTAGTAAAAGGGGTGATCACACTAAAATTGCACTCTAATAAAAATAGCAAAAGAAATTTAACTATTTATGTAAGCTGAATCGAAAAATAACCTTTTCCATCAGGACTATATAGGTTACGTTACCAATGTTACCGGTCCCGGTGCATACAAAACTTAGTTGAAAAATGAGCAGAGGAATCCGAAGATTTTCTAAAGAAACTCATCTTGAACTGTTATATTTAACTAACATGGTATGAAGATTGCTTATTTAGTTTCCATTTGACCATTCTCAACATATGTAATAACATCAGGATATGTAATAACATCAGGGTATGTACGAGATGTCCGATTTGAGAATCTTGAATTCAACTCTGTGGACAACCCCATTATTATTGACCAAAATTATTGTGATGTTCGAGGACCCTGTAAGGAAATGGTAATACAAGTTAATTTTATTTATTTTGTTACATATATATACATGGTTCGAATTAATATCGAACTCATGAGTTTTTTTCTTTTTTCATCGCAGCCAACAGGAGTACACATTAGCAATGTTGTTTACGACAACATGAAAGGAACATCAAGCACACATATAGCAATAAACTTGAATTGTAGTAATTCAGTGCCATGCACTGATATTACACTGCAACAACTACTGTTAACATCAGCAACTCTTGGAGGGAAAGTTACAGCATATTGTAAGAATGCTCATGGCCAACAGTATGGAATTGAACCTGCTGGTCCTTTTTTAGATGCACCGTAGGTCTGATCTGTAGGAACTGGTAAACTTCAAATTGTGGACTCGTCTCTGATTTCGTTACCGGAAAACTGATAATCTATTCTCTTTTAATTTAACATTCCTTGTTGCTTCCATCATGTCGATCAACAATGAAAACGTTCAATGAAACCACGAAAACCAAACAAACCAACAACTTCATGGAGATCCGCAAGATAATAATGCATTGATTGCTTCTCCACGAGGCTCTCCTCGGCGATCTCGTGAAGGCACTCCTAATGAATCTCATACAGATGGACAGGCTCAATCTGAAAATGTTGAAGCTGTGGAAGAGGCTTTGCAAAAACGTATTACTTCACATGTCAATAAAATTGTTCAGGCTTTGGTTAATTGGTTACCTGCTGCACCACCCATACCCACTCCAAATAATAACACTCTAGAGAATTCTCGTTCTGGGCTTATTAATTCAGATAGTGGTGGAACCCCCAGCGAATCACAAGAGGGAGAACCAGGTAACTTAGTTAATTCTGATTTGCAAAATTTAGTACTAACATTACAGAAACAGCTCAAGCAGCAAAGCGACCGCATAGAGCAAATACCTGGGGTACAGCCTGTGATCAAAGGGGTAGATTTAGATAAATATTCACAACAACCCTGGAAGCCAAGTGCTGCTTCCCTCCCAAATTCCAAATAAGTTCAACATGCCTGGCATTCCAAAATACGATGGAACAACAGACCCACGAGACCATGTGACTACATTCACAACAGGTGTAAAAGCCAATGATTTGACCAAGCAGAAAATTGAATCAGTATTAGTCAAAAAAATTAGAGAAACACTCACCAAGGGTGCCTTAACATAGTATTCTCTTTTACCCGAAAATTCTATAAATGTTTTTGCTGAGCTTGTAGATTCTTTCATTAAAGCATACTCGGGAGCTCAAAAAGTCGAAAAAAGGATGGAAGATATTTTCAAGATCAAGCAAGGGGACTCAAAATTGCTCAGGGAGTTCGTAGACAGATTCCAACATGAAAGGATGACCTTGCCCCGTGTACCTGATAATTGGGCTGCTATAGCTTTCACAAGCAATTTGAATGAAATATCAGAATCTACAAGGCGACTCAAGGAAAGCCTTCATGAATTCCAAGCTACAACATGGAATGACGTTTACGACAGGTATAGTACGAATCTGAGAATAGAAGAAGATATTGTTCCTCCATTTCAAAAAGAGGAAAAGGGCAATTCAAGAAGGGCGAAAATAGAAAAGAGGTCCGGTAAAAACATGTACAATCCATACATGGGACATGTGGGAAAAGACTCACGGTCAAAACAAGACAATCAACGATATGATCACAGATCAAGAGATAGGGAGTCAAGCGCTTCATCAAGATATAGAAATGATCGAAACACCTATGAGTCACGAGATGATGATAGGAATCTGAAGGCAAGGATTTGGCGGTTACAATTTCAATGTCAGCACTTCTGAACTCGTGGTTGTTTTGAGAAGCTTGGGTGATAAGGTACTATGGCCAAAAGATATGAAATTGAATCCAAACAGGCACAACCCCGACAATCGGTGCGAGTTTCAAAATGATCACGGGCATAAAATAGCAGAATGGAGGTTTTTACAAAGTGAAGTTGATCATTTATTGAAATGAGGATATCTTATTGAGTTGTTCTGTGAGAAAGGTAAGCAAATACATGAAAAACAGGCAGGAGCCTCCAAAACCACCCTCTCCTAAAAGAGCTGTCAACTTTATAAGTAAGGGTGAAGACATCAATGGCGTATTGTATACTGCAGCTAACAAAATTTTCAAACTTACAATTACCCAAGGGAAACAGGTGCGGCATATCTTAGAAGAAGACAACATTACATTCAATGATGTAGATGCATGTATTAACCCCTCATAACGATGCACTGGTAATATCTCTAATTGTACATGATAGTAATGTAAAATAAGTTTTGATTGATCTAGGTAGTTTCGTGAACATTATTTTACCAAGAGTATTACGTGAGATGCAAGCTGAAGATAAAGTAATATCAAAGGTGCATACTTCATCTGGATTTGACAATTCCAGTGTTGTGACGAAAGGAGAGATAACACTCACCACTTTCGCTGAAGGAGTCGTCAAAGATACAAAATTTCAAGTAGTAAATATGGAGATGGCTTATAACTTGATCCTCGGAAGACTATGTATCCACGAAATGGATGTTGTTCCTTCAGCCTTACATCAGGTTATCAAATTTCCATCACCTTGGGGGATATGTCGAATTCGTGGAGATCAACATACATCCAGGAGTATCAACTCCGTAGCAGAAGCAAGTACGAAAAATGAAGAAAAATAGCAATCACAGAAGACAGTTAAGTGGAATTTTAGTCAAAGTCTGAATTTAGAAGAACACGGGTTACTAATAATCAAAATAATATGCAGAAAAGAGTAATTTGGGCAGCAAAAATATAATCACGATAAAAACAAGTAAATTAAAGTACATTCCAATAGTGTTCATGTCCTTACAACTGATCAGATATCTCCCTTTAATAGATATTTTGGAAATATGCATTTTGCCTAAATCAACGAGGCTATTATGAGTAATTAAAGACATTGATCTTCCACCTGCATGATTCCCACAATGTCCCTCGTGTATTTTCTCATTACATACTCTGTTTGAGAAGGTCCGAGGCATCTTGCTAAGGGACCATCGAATATTTTACGATATAAATTGCCTTGCTTTAAGCAGTACCAAGCAACCTTTTTTCGAAGTGCACGTGCTTTTTTCTTATCATCAGGGACGGTTCCATACTACAAAAAAGCACCAATTTCGTTACCCCAATCCTAAGTTAAGTTATTAAAATTTACCTCATTCTTATCGGGGTCGAGGACCGAATGAAAGAAATGAATAACTGAAGTATTTGCATCGCTTGCCACATCATCTGCAGATGCGAGATTAGCTAGGACGTCTGCTTCAACATTTTCATCCATTGCTACTTGTGCAACTTTCCAGGTTTGAAATTGCTTTATCAGTTCTCGTATCTTTTTTTAGGTACTGTTGCATCCTTGCCTCTGTGTCCGTATAAGTCACCAGTATTTGATTAACTACGAGCTGTGAATCACTTTTGATTATAATCTGATTTATGCCAAGTTCTCGTGCCAGTTCCAAACCTGCAATCATTGCCTCATACTCTGTCTCATTTTTAGTTATAGATGACATTTAATGGTTTCACCCGTAGGTGGTACCAAAAAACCCCTAAACCTGCACCTTTTACATTTAATGAACCGTTGGTGAATAAGCCAAGTTCCTAGGTTAGCTCCGTTGAACACCTGCAATTCTTTTTCAGCTTCTAATTGCATCCCTTGATTAAAATCAGCCATGAAATCAGCTAGTACTTAAGATTTTATAGCAGTTCTAAGTTGGTAAGTGATGTCGTATTCACTCAATTCCATAGACCACTTAGCTAACCTTCCTAACAATTCATGCTTATGTAATATATTATGTGATGGATAAGCAGTTACTACAACAATAGGATAACATTGAAAATAAGGTCTTAACTTCCTAGATGCCGTGATTAATACAAGTGCTAGTTTTTTCAATTGTAGATACCGTTTATCTGCATCTAACAAAGATTTACTAACATAGTAGATAGGGTGATTGTTTACCTTGATCCTCTCGGACTAAAACAACACTTATCGCTACTTTTGAAACAAAAAGGTAAATGAGAAATCTTTTCCCAGACTTTGGTTTTGCAAGCAACGGTAGATTTGAAAAGTATCTTTTCAAATTTTTAAGTGCCTGTTGACATTCCTCATTCCATTCAAAATGATCTTGCTATTAAGAGCTGATAAGAATTTAAAGCACTTTTCCGATGATTTAAAAATAAATCTTTCCAAGGCTGCAATTGTTCTTGATAACCTCTGAACTTCTTTCTTGTTTGAAAGTATATCAAGAATTTCTTCAATGGCCTTAATTTGTGAAAGATTCACTTCAACACCACGGTTAGAAATAAAAGAATCCAAAAACTTACCTGATGCAACACCAAATGCATATTTCTTGGAATTTAATTTCATATTAAATTTGCACAAAATCGAGAGTGTGTCATATAAGTATGATATGTGGCCTTCTGAATACTGAGTTTTAACAAGCATATCATCTATATATACCTCCATAATTTTTCCAAAATCCTCTTGAAACATTTTGGTAACTAACCTCTAATACGTTGCACCTGCATTCTTTAGACCAAAGGGAATTACTTTACAACGGTAAGTTCCCTTGTCTGTTATGAATGAAGTTTTTCTTCATCCCCCGGATCCATTTTAATTTGATTATAACCTGAATATTCATCGAAAAAACTTAATAGCTCATGGCATGCAGTTGCATCAATCAATTGATCTGTGTGTGGTAGAGGAAAATAATTTTTAGGGCAAGCTTTATTAAGATCTGTATAATCTACACAAACACACCACTTACCGTTCTTCTTTGGAACTACAACAGTATTGGCTAACCAGTTAGGATACTTTACCTCACGAATGGAACCAATTTTTAGCAATTTTTGAACTTCTTTCTGAATCACCTTATTCTTGAAAGTTCCTTGCTTTCATTTCTTTTGTTTGGCAAGAGGGTATGATGGATCTTCATTTAGTTTGTAAGTGATCACCTCCGGTGGTATCACTATCATGTCAGAGTGGGACCAAGGAAAGCAGTCCATGTTAGTTTTCAAAAATTTAATTAACTTACCTATCATGCCTTGGATAAGATTGGCCCCAACTTAGACTTTCTTATCAGACCATTGAGCAAATAACACATATTAAAGTGGTATGGAGACGACGTGTCGTGGCATGTGGACTGGTTAAATGGTCAAAGAGCGAGAACTGGAAAAGAAGTACGGGGTGCAACAGATAGGAGAAAAGATAAAGAAAGAGGCACGGGCAGTTATTCAAATAACTCAGCGCCCGTACCTATTTAAGTCATTTATATCCAAGAATCAAAGGGAATGAATCTGACAATATAAAAGAGTGCTCATACGGCTTTTAATGGGCATTAAAAACTGAATACGTTAGAGAATTTTGTATTCAATATAATGATTATGTAACGTAGCATTCAATGTCTCTAATTACTCATAATAGCCTCGTTATGATTTAGGCAAAACGCATATTTCTAAAATATCTATAAAAGGGAGATATCTGATCAATTGTAAGGAAACGAAACACTATTGTAATATACTTTGATTTACTTATTTTTCTCCTGATTATATTCTTGCTATCCAAATTACTCTTTTCTACATATTATTTCGATTATCAATAATCCGTGTTCTTCTAAATTCAAACTTTGACTAAAATTTTATTTTTTTGGTTAAACAGTCTCCGTATATCTTGCCTCTAAATATATAAAGTAGGAGCTATACTTAAAATTAGAAAGATATATAGATTTCGTTTTTCTTTATAGTATTTAGTTTAATATGTAAAGTTGGTACGTAGGCGGAGTCAGTGACTAGACGAATGCATATATAAATTCAATTCATTTATTGTGATTATCTTAAGTCTAGTATTTTAGTTACTCTCTCTGTTTCAATTATATATATCTTAACCAAAAATCGGCATGGTAGGTCGCCATTAAAGAAGCGACAAGCCCGGCCAACTTTTGGGGCGAAAGTTAAGTCTTGTAGTGGCGACATTGGTCGCCACAAATGTTTGTCCTTTCTGATAATTTGTATGCATAGGCACGTAGGAATGAGCATCTGTGCGAGTGTCAGAAAATAATTATGAACAACCTAATTTATGATGTTTCTATGTGTTTTGACCATCATGTTAGGATTATTTGTGATTTATATATAGAAATTGCAGCTGTGAATTTTATAAATTGTATTTTGTTTTTTTCTCCTTCAGAGTTGAAAACTTTCTATTTTTATTCCGAAAACTAGACTAAGCCGAACCTTGTTAAATATTGTTGTTATTTCTTTTCTCTTTTTTTTTTATGTATACTAGTCAACCCGCGATTTTCCTCAGTAATATTGTAGAGAATAAGAAAAGGCGAGAGTACAAAGTTTTCACGAGTAGATAATTATATTTTTCCGACAAGCAAGAAATCATAGTACTATTAGGAAATATTGTAAATATCTTTTGTGTATCTTTTTATTATTGGTAGAATATTCTCTCATTAATTGTACAATCCTATAGTTGGTAGGTTTTGATTTTCCTTCATTATTGTACAATCCTATAGTTGGTAGGTTTTGATTTCTCTGTACTTTATATATACTTTGGTGAGCAATACAAGAAACTCACTTCTCCAAAACTCTCTACATGGTATCATACGCCAGTGGCTTATCGCCAAACAAACCCTAAATACATACTATCCGCCACCGCCGTAGCTCCTCTCATAGAAGCCCGTCGCCGCTGCACTAATCGGCAGCCCCCTTTTTCTCGACGTCGTTCAGCGCCTCCTCTCCTTGCATCGCGCTCATGGCCGCCACGACGTCAACCGCGCCTCTCCAACCGATTACCATAGATGCATCGGCTCAAATCCCACTCAAATTGGACTCCACTAATTACCTGGCGTGAAAATTTCAATTTCGAACCCTCCTTACGGGGTACGATCTCCTCAGCTTCTTGGACGGATCGAAGCCATTCCCACCGGCCACTATCGTCGACAATGACGTGACTTCCCCCAATCCAGCATATCCTTACTGGATTCGCCAGGACAACCTTATTCTCAGTACCATCATCTCGTCGATCACACCGACGATCATTTCCTTCATTACCGCTGCGGAAATCTCTAAAGAGGTCTGGGACATCCTCGCGCGCACATACGGCACCGCTTCTCATGGTCGTATCATGGCTCTCAAACAGCATCTCCACAATCCGGTAAAAGGTTCTAAATCTATTACTGACTTTATGCACGATATTCGCGTGATTGTGGATGAATTATCTCTCCTGGGTGTTACCGTTGATTCTGAGGATCTTGTCATAAAGGTTCTAAATGGTCTTGATGACCCGTATATGGAGCTCTCTCATGCCTCCAAGCCCGTGAGTCTCCCATCTCTTTTGCTGAATTACATGACAAGCTGTTAAGCATGGAGGCTCAGATCACTGCTCGTGTGCCGGCCACCTCCATCACATCTGACTCGGCTCCGTCGGCTGCCTTCGTCGCCAGACAGCAGCCAGTCCGTCACCGATTCGGTAGCCGCGGGCGCGGGCGCATTAGCCGCGGGTCAGTCTCCGGTCGCGGTGGTTACTCCAGCAATGGTCAATCTCGCGGGTACAATGGGAAGTGCCAACTTTGCAGTGAATTTGGCCACTCCACGCGCCGCTGCCTATCCTATCCCGTCTCCGGCGCCAACCAGCCCCCTTCCGGTGGACCATTGCCGCGGCAGCTTATGCTTCGCCGCCCTATCCAGCTGCTCACACAGCCCATCACTCTCCGACGATTCCCTCTGCATCCGATTGGATCCTGGACTCTGGTGTCTCTCATCACATAACCTCTGATCTTGCCAACATGTCTCTTCACAGTCCTTACACTGGCTTCGACAATGGGTTGGATCCACACGTAAGGGGTGCTAATTAGCTCGTTAACCCATTAACTATTCCTCCTCCTAATATTTGAGTAGTCAAATATTTTTATAATAAACTCGTTTATTCTGATATTTTTTAACTATTATAATTAAGTGTTGTTGTAAAAAATATACATCATAACATAACATAACATAAAATTAGTTATAAAGAAACTTGGCAATTATAATGAAGTACTATTATAAAGAACAAATAACTGACTGTACTAATAACTAACCTATATAAAATAACCTTTCACTAGACTAGAGACGGCTAATATTTTACACACAAAAAGATTAATTTTTCCATCGAATGAATTTTTAGGCTGTGGAAATAAGGGACTTCATCATTTTGGCGAGGATTCTCGAAGACCGATAACACAAGTCGTGATTGTTTTTTTTTTTTTTGGTTTAAACATTCTTTCCATTGATATCCCAAAAAATATTTACATTTGGAGATTCAGTAAGAGATTTGATTACTCCTACTCATTTACATCATGTGTCTATACTAACTTCTAAAGTTACTCTACGTACATTATAGTATAGATTCCAGTAACTAGAGGCTATGGATATTTGTTGAGCTTGGCCAATCCTGCTTGCCATTTTCTGCAGTTTCTGCCTCGGATATGAATTGATAAGGCTATTTCTCTACACAGTAGAGCTGCATCAAAAACTTTCCCATTAAATCTGATATTGTTCCTTTCTCTCCAGATGAGAGCCACAGTGGTAATGAAAGCAAAGGCTGTGATACTGTTTAATGCCACTCTGCTTTTAGCCTTGTTGCAGACCCACATCATTTCTGTTTCCCAGTTCCCCACATTCCTATGATGTCCAAGCCATGAGCACATTATGTTCCACAAGTTCTTGGTGACTGGACAGTCAAAGAACAAATGGCTAAATATCTCACTACTATGATCACAAAATACACATGTTTCAGGGAACTCCAATTTTCTGTAATCTATCAATTGTTGGTAGTCTTCCCTGAGCAGCTAGCCAGACTGTAAACTTATACCTTGGTTGGGCTTGAGTAAATAGTGATAGGTTCTTCTAAGTAACCTTACAATAGGTAGGGGTCAATTCCAGGTAAAGCTTGTGAATAAGGAATTTCCCCAGTCTGCTGAATGCTTGCAATCTACTGAAGAGGTTGCCTTGACTTGATCGAGCTCCCATGAGGTCTGCCCTTCTATCTAGTATCTTCTTTACCACCCAAGAAGCTGTCTTAGGTGGGGGCATTGTTTCTATGTCCCTATGCTTGATATAGTAACTATGTACCCATCTAATCCATAAGCAATCCTTCTTGTTAGCCAACTTCCAGAGGTGTTTGCTGATAGCAGCCTTGTTCCAGACTGCCATGTCTATTATGTTTTGTCCCCCTGCAGAGAGAGGTCTGCACACACTGTCCCAGGCCACTAAAGCCTTTCTGGACAGTTTCACACTCCCAGTCCAGAGGAATGTTCTGCAAACTGTTTCAATGGCCTTCAACACTTTCTTAGGAAAAATAAAAACTTGGGCCCAATAAGTTTGGATGCCATATATAACTGATTTAATAAGCTGGCATCTTCCAGCATAGGAAAGCATCCTAGCAGACCAGCAAGTTACTTTGGCTGTGATCCTCTCAATAATTGGTAGGTAGTGGCCAACAGATACTTTTTTGGAATCAAGGGGGATCCCCAGGTATCTGAAGGGCAATTTACCTTCACTGAATCCCAATGCTTCCAGAATCTGGTCTTTATCATCCTGTGTTGTTCCAGCTATGTACAGTGCACTCTTTGACAGGTTTGCTTGCAGTCCTGAAGCATTAGAAAACTGAAGGAAAGCTTCCCTTAGGATCTTGACAGACACCAAATCAGCTCTACAGAACATCAGCAAGTCATCAGCAAAACAAACATGTGTACAATTTAGCTTTCTGCACTTTGGATGAAAGTTGAAGTCACCATTTCTGTGTAGTGTCTCCATAATCCTGTTGAGGTACTCCATGGCAAGTACAAACAGATATGGGGACACAGGGTCTCCTTGTCTGATACCCCTTTTGGCTTTGAAAGGTTTTGTGAGTCCACCATTAAGCATAAGTGAATAAGAGACAGTTGTGACAAACTCATTACCCATTGCACAAAGATATCAGGGAATCCCAGGTCAACTAGAATTTGTTTAAGGTACCTCCAGTCCAGAGTGTCATATGCTTTCCTCATATCCACCTTCAACACATCTAGGGGAAACAACTTTCCTAGAGTAGCCTTTGAAGATTTCATGACTAAGTATGATGTTGTCCAGTATACTTCTGCCCTCAATGAAGGCAGATTGAGCTTGCCCTACCAAGTCACCTATCACAGCTTTCATCCTACTAGTGAGGACTTTGGAGATGATCTTGTACAAAGTGGTGCAGCAGGCTATAGGCCTGTAGTCCTTCACAGTAGTTGGAGTTTTGTCCTTGGGGATTAGAGCTATGGCTGTAGTATTGAGCATAGAAGGTAGCCTGCAAGTGTTAAAGAATTCCTTTACAGCAGCATAAATTGTTTGGATTTATGCCCGCCACTAGAGGGGGGGTGAATAGTGCGGCACGAGAATATTAATAAATATTGCGGAATTAAAATTGCAGGAATAAAATAAATTCGGTAATAAAAATAGCAAGGAAAGAACACACCAAATTTATCCTGGTTCACCACAACTTGTGGTTAGTCCAGTCCCCGAGAGATTCTCTCGAGACTCCACTAACTCCGTTAAGCTTACGGGTGCCTAACAAACCGTTACACTTGCTCGTAGATGTACACTCTACAAGACTTCAACTTGCTCGAGGATACCGCACCTCAAGACTTCACCTTGCTCGTGGATACCGCACCACAAGACTTCAACCACTAAGATTGAGGGTACTTAGCAAACCCGACAATCAATGAAAAGATATGATCTTCTCAAACACCTTTCTCTTTTACAACAAAAACTCTCTCAAAAGAGTAGATAAAGAGATACAAATTTAGCTCTATGAACAACTCAAAGTAGTCTCTCAAATGGCTCAACAAAAGCTCTAAAATGATGCTCAAATAATGTCAATATGTATATCAATATTGGGAGGTGTTGTGTGTTTAAAATCATCTAAAAATACCTCTTTTTATAGGGGTTAAAGGGTGGATGTCCGTTGCTTAATTGGCAATCAATTATGCTGATTTTATGCAAGGATAATCGATTATTTGATTTGCATAATCGATTATCCTTTTACCGTTGCAAAATCGGAAGAGATTCTGCTCAAGAATAATCGATTATTTGGATGGCATAATCGATTATTTTGTTCCAGTGTTCAAACTTTGGCAACGGATGCAAGATAATCGATTATTTAAGAACTATAATCGATTATATACCATTGATATACACTGTGTATACCACAGTATACCAGAATTGAAAACTTACTTCAAAAATCATTTTGGTTAAAATGAAAACGTTAAAATCATTTTGTTTGAAGTATATTAAAAATGTTTATGATATATATGATTTAATAAAATGATTTTATGCATATTAATGATGACCTATGTAATATACCAGAATATAACAGAATTGAAAACTTACTTCAAAAACCATTTTGGTTAAAATGAAAACGTTAAAAATATTTCGTTTGAAGTATTTAAAATATGTTTATGATAAATATGATTTGGTAAAGTGATTTTATGCATATTTATGATGACCTATGTTGAGCCAAAAGACGAGATAACTTTAAACGTTGCTCTTACATTTGTTCTACCTAACGACCTACGCCTTGGGTCTTTGGTCTTGAACTTTTGAACTCGTCTTTGGATTGTCTATGCAATTCCGTCATCAATATGCTTCTTGGCATTCAATCTTGATTGTTTTTCATATAATATCGTTGTTTGACACTTGACTTCATTGTTTGTCATTCATCAAAACCTATACCTGAAAATCATGCTAATACAACCAAAGCACACATATCATAGATAGAATGATTTTCTACATAAATGTCCTCCTTTACTATGACCCAGTGTTTGGTAAAGAACTCAACTAGGAATCCATCGACTCCAGGTGCTTTGTCCTTTGGCATCCCTTTTATAGCTTCAATAATCTCCTCCAATGTAACCTCTTGAATCAGCAGTGCTTGTTGAGCTCTTGATAAGCATTTACCTTCCCTTATGATGGCAGTGTTAGCAAGTGGTAATTCACTTTCACAATTGCCCATTAGTGACTGAAAGACAGCAATAAATTCTTGTTTAACATCTTCTGGTTCTGTTAGCTTTTGTCCTGTGTCTGTATAGATGGAAGATATGTTGTTTTGGGAGGCTCTGATCTTCCACTGGGCATGAAAATACTTGGTATTTGCATCTCTACAAGTGATCCAACATGCTTTTGATTTCTGTCTCATGACTTGCTCCTCTACTGTGTTCCAATATGCAATGTCTTGTAAGGCTGTTTTCTCTGCATCAAAAAGAGATTGTGATAAAGGGCTAGTCTGCATCTGACTTTGGATGATGTCCAGTGATTCTCTAGCATGTACCAGTTTTTGCTTGTATGTGGCCATGTAAGCATTTCACTACCGCTAAGAAGAAACTTGTAAGTCTCCTAAGCTAGTATTTTCGGGTTACATACTACAGTAACAACGGTGTTTTCAAAATTCACCCCACAAAGCGCAAAATACGGGATCATTACGTAAATAATCGATCATATTCATTATTTATATATATATATATATATATATATATATATATATATATATATATATATATATATATATATTACATTCACCTTTATCCCTTTTAAGAGAAAATTACAGTCCATGTCATTTGGCCTAATAACCCAACAAAAAATGACCCACATTTGAAGCTCTTACCCTATATTCCCATATTGTACATAACTTGAAAGAAACTTTTCAGTCGTTAGCCCACTATTAATGACATACTTTTACGGTTTTTGTTTTTTTCTTTTTTCATTCCCTTCTCTCTCTCTTTCCGCCTCTCACTTCTTTCTCTCTAACCCACACAGAACCATCATCCTGTCTTAACCTAGTCCCCGATATTCCCCCTCTTTTACCCCCACACAGTTTTGCCATTAATGGCTCGAAGAAGGCTCGAAAAAAACTCTGTCATCCATGGTGGCAAGCAGAAGAATGAAGAAGATCTTTGAAAGAAACATGAAAATACACACAAATCTGAAAATAAATAGCTCTCAAACCTGATTTGGAAGGATTTTGAAGGATTTGCACCAAAAAACAAACACTAATTTTTGAGGACTTTGAAGTTTGAAGTTCTGAAAAATCATACTATGTAATAGGTTGTATCGACACTGTATAATAGTGTATAATTATGTATATGGATATACAGACGCCTCTTATACACTATTATACATGTTTATACAAGTTATACAATATTATATAATTGTGCATAAATATGTATAATTATGCATAATATTGTATAAGTATATATATTTTTTCAGTTTATAAGGATGTATATACATTGTTAGCGTGTAAGATGTCTCTACAGAAATTTGATACTTCCTTCTCTTCTTCTTTTTTGTTTGGAGGGATTCTACAATTCATTTACCAAGTTTATATTTTTCTTTTATCATGTTGAAAGTGTTTGAATTTCTTACCTTCAGATAATATGTATTATTCAGAATTTTTGAGTTGCATTGTGGCTGATTTGCGAGGCAACAAATTTGCGAGGTAGCAAAATAAGCTGTCTTTCGGGAATTAGCCTATTATTTTTTTAGGCTATAGATTTGCAAAATGATATCTAGGCTAATATTATACGTCAGGTGTGTGACTTGTATTTATATGAATTTTTTCTTTTTTAATATAAGTAATTGAGTGGACAACTATTTGTGATAATTATTGAACCTAGCTGTAAATGAGGATAAGACGAAGCCTAAATCTTCTGTGCGTCCATGGGTTCAACAATGTAAAAGCCCATTTTATATAATAGACCATAGTCCATACCTATTCGGATAAATCAATCCTGCACCTTGAATTTACTGTATGTATTTTATATTGGGTTGTTATAGTACAGTCCTTATGGAGGGCAAATTAAATATTTGGTCGGTCGAATAAATTATATCTTCTAATCAATATATACAAAAATCCATTAATCATGTATAAAATATTTATATTTTTTGTGTATTATATATTAATATATAAATAAATATATATTTTATCAGCTATTATAAGCATTATGCCCCATATCGCTTGTAATAACAAGCCCAATTATAATATTGGTAATTAGTTTGAGTAATTTACAACAAGAAAAACTTCATGTTTAATAAGTTTATATTTTGACCTTAAAGGTTCGCCCGTGGGGTAAACATGAGTAAAAAATTTAAGATTACCCCATTTACAAGATCATCACTCTATATAATCACTCTTAAAATAATCGTCGAAAAATTGTATAATATTTATTCATATATACGTTATGTCTATTATATATAAAAATTATTCAAATTTGATATATTTGTTTAACTACTCAATATAAATAGTTTCTGAAGCGGGCTAAAAATAATAATTCCTCTATAATTTTCTGGATTAGTTATAAAGCTAGTTCATACTCGGTCCCATCCAGTTATTTTCTTTGTAATACTATTATTACTCATTCTAGTAATCTGCTTCCATTATAGCTCTATGTTGATCAAATTTATTTACAAAATTCTACCATTTTTAGCCTTAAGCACCTAACAAAAGTATGAGATATCTCGTGATGCTATTGTCAGAATATTTACAATTTTCTGCCTTAATTACCTTTTCTCGAGAGTGCTTAAGGATTATTGGAATCCAATGAGTTTTCTTTTGAAGATGTGAATAATTCCACCATTAAAGTGAATAACTTGACTGATTTTTTTATGGATCATTTACCACAACAACAAATACTCAGTTTAATTTCGTATGTAGAATTTGAAGAGGATAATGTATATACAGATCTTATCCCTATCTTGTACGAGATGGAAAAACTGTTTTATCCCTCAGCTCAAGAAAACAAATTCTATATAAGCATGAAAAATACAAAAGTAAAAAAACTATGATGAAAATCCTATGTAATAGATTATTTCCTCCGAGAAATATTGTAAAAATACCAAAAATTTATGCTCCCTCCGTTTCAATTTATGTGAATCTATTTGATTGGGCACGGAGTTTAAGAAAAGAGAGAAGACTTTTGAACTTGTGGTGTAAAATGAGGCACATATATTTTGTGTGGCTATAAAACATTGCATAAAGGTAAATTATTTCCAAATAAAAAAAGAGGTCATTCTTTTTTACACGGACCAAACAAAAAATAGATTCACTTAAAATTGAAACGGAAGGAGTATTAATTATTGCGAAGCAATGAGCATAACCACTAGGATGTCTCTCTGTCAACTTTTTGAGCACCAGTAAATCCAAGTGGTCGTGCATAGCATGGGTAGGTTTCATATGGCCATGTATAATATTATTATGATCTCGAAACGCCAAGAAATGATGTTAGTTAGGGTGAATATTGCTCACGGGGCAGTATCCGATGATTCCACCAATTTTTAAGCAAATCAGAGTCCATCAAACAAATTAAAAAATATCATCATTTATATGCAAACACCAAAAAATAGACATAATTATTAATTCCTATTATCTGAGTTGAAACACCAAAAACCGACACTAGTCATAGTGAATATTACTCATATGACCCTATTCGATGGATCTACCAATTTTTAGGTCAATCATAGTCCATCATCGATATTAAAGAAAATCATCAAGTATACATTAAAAAAATAGACATAATCATTAATTTCCAGTTTCATGATTTCGAAATGCCAAAAACGATGTTAGTCATGGCGGACCAATGAATATTTGTTACTAGGTTATTTTTTATGGACCCATCAAATTTCAGGTCAATTAGAGTTCGTCAACATTTTGAGCACGGGTATCCATATTGGTCTCCAACTAAATTTAGATTTGCATCGGAAAGTTTCACATTGGTGATTAAAGCATGCCCTAAACAAAAGATGACTTTATACTTAGGCTTGAACTACAAACCTCTGATTAATGATAAAAGAATATTTACCACTCAACTATAACCCTCAACGTACACACACAAATAAGTTACTATGGTAATAAAGAACTTAATTAAGTTACTATGGTAATTAAGAACAGTTATAATGAGGGTACAAAAGTGGCAGCAGGCAGTACAATTACAGAATGAGTACATTGAGTCAACTGGCATACATCTATGCAGTGGCAGAATAAAGCTCATTAATGACAGATACAAAGAAAACAAATGGTGCACAATGCATGCTCGCAATAAAAAGCTGCCACCTCAAAAAGACCTCTGACTCTGACTCTTATGTTTTTTTCTTTCTTTTCAGCTTTCGATCGCAAAGCTACAAAATAAACTTACTTCGAGAAGTACTTTTTAAAAAAGAAAAAATTCAAATATAATTTTAGTAATAAATAGTTTATGTTTGATTAATTAATTTGAAAAATAATTTTAAACAATAATTAGTATTTAGTTAAGTTTTAAAATATAATTTTTAAGTGTATTTATTTCAAAAAATATTTTTGAAGATAAACTACTTTTTTTATTTCTCCTCAAAGTACATTTTTTCATTCCAACCGCTTCGCCAAACACCTTAATTTTTGGCTAATAAAAGAAACGCTTTTGGCCAAACAGGCTATTAATTTATATCAAAGTAAAAGTTCATAAGCATTTTACAATTTCAACTATACAAGAGATGGTAAAAAACAGGAGGACTATGTTGTTACTTACTTAGCAACATATCACTATTCACATATTTATTTTAGAAAATGTGCAACACATATATGTAATAATCCAAATTTTGAGTAAATATCTTACATTGGCCACCCCAAAAAAAATGCACATGCGCAAATCAATTAAATAGATAGATATGAAGGTTCATTTCATCCGACATCCGAGACGAGATCTTAAATTGATAGTTTACCATTCAATTTCAGAAATTATCTATTTATATATAATAGGACAGGCAAAGAAAGGTTACAATAACAAATGGCATAATATTAAATTGACATGTGTATATATTTTGGACAATTCTCCAACTTTGTAACTTTGTTGGAGTTCCAAATTTATTTAAAAACGTGTAAAGGATCCATTTTTTTCAGATTCAAAATTTCAAATTTCAATTTTTTTTAAAAATGTTGGACAATACGCTTTACGCTAGAGGGGGGGGGGGGGGTGAATAGCGTTTTTAAAAATATTAAGCGTTTTAGTGCGGAATTTAAAAACTTTGCAGAAATTAAAACAAGTGCAGTAGAATAAACTTACACAATGATGTATCCTGGTTGGCCACAAACGTGGTTAGTCCAGTCCCCGAGAGACTCTCTCGAGATTTCCACTAAACTTGTCAAGCTTACGGGTGCTTAACAAACCGTTACAGCTGAGGACACAAGCCTCACCCAGGTGCTCGGGGATCACAATCCCAAAGACTTCAATTGCTCGGGGATACCAATCCCAAAGACTTCAATTGCTCGGGGATAACAATCCCAAAGACTTCAACTGCTCGGGGATAACAATCCCAAAGACTTCAACTGCTCGGGGATAACAATCCCAAAGACTTCAACTGCTCGGGGATAACAATCCCAAAGACTTCAACTGCTCGGGGATAACAATCCCAAAGACTTCAACTGCTCGGGGATAACAATCCCAAAGACTTCAACTGCTCGGGGATAACAATCCCAAAGACTTCAACCGAGGAATCACAAGTTCCTCAACAAACGAGAATCGCAATTCTCTTACAAACACAAAACACACTCACTTTACAAAGCACTCCTTAATGAGTAGATATGAGTAGAAATAGTACGCTCAAGATCACAACAACTTAGCTCAATAGAATGGCTCTTCAAAAAGCTTTATGGATGAATGGAAAATGATGATCAATGTAAGAAAGCTTTTAGCAATGAAAATACTCAAAGTGTATATGTTGTTGTTGTGAAAACACTGAGTTGAAGTTGTATTTATAGGTGAAAAACTCAGTCTTACCGTTGTCTAATTGCCAATTAAGGATTGCTGAAATTACTCAGTGACAATCGATTGTCAAGACTAAACAATCGATTGTTTGCCTATCAGATTAAAAATTCAATCCCAGATTTTACGTCAACAATCGATTACTTCAAATCAATAATCGATTATTTATAACGTTAAGAAATCCTTTCCAATTTTTGGCATAAAACATCGATTGTCCGGAAATCAACAATCGATTATTTTAACAACGTTCAGAAAATCTTTTCCAGATTTTAAGCAAAACATCAATTGTTAAATATCAACAATCGATTACCTGAAGGCAATTGAAAATATATGACAACGGTCAGCTTCAACAATCGATTATCAAATGGAATAATCGATTATTAATTAATTTCAAAACTCTCTGTCTCATATATAATCGATTATCAAAAGCCACAATCGATTATCATTTTATTTAAAATCACTGGGAGACATTTTTCTCATTCTAATCGATTACCATTAGTTCATAATCGATTTTTATGAGTTTTGAAAACTTTGCCTCAGTTAACAATCGATTATCATAAGTACACAATCGATTGTTTTGCAGTTTGCAAAAACCTGATGTTAACTGACTTACTCACAATCGATTATCATTAATTCACAATCGATTGTCATGCAGTCTTGGCTTAGAGATACTCGATTATCATAAGTACATAATCGATTATCTTAGCCCAGATTTTTGAGGCATGCTTGGAAAACATTTTAACAAATGTAAATATGCATAGTTTAAAATCATTTGACACTTAATTTAAATATGCATGATTTTGGAAAAATAATTTTAGTAGAGAAGCCATGTTATGAGCCAAGTTGAGGAATCAAGATCACAATTAATATTGACTCAATTATAACATTTCTAAACTTTGTCTTGAGCTTCTTGTAATGCATCCATTTTGTGCTTGTCCTTGAGTACTGCTATATATCGCTTTTTGCTTTGTTTGACATTCATCAAAACATACAAAAGAACACACGTTTAGTATATTGCATTTGAAACGTGTTTCCAACAATTTCCCCCTTTTTGATAATGGCAAACATAAGCGGGATATATGCAATAATTATTTTGATAATCCAAGACAAGTGTAAAGTATGCAATTTGATGTTCCCCCTCAATTCATGTTCCCCCTCACTTTAAGCATGAATGAAGTTGAGAGTGATATAGCATACTTCTTGATATCCCGTTTCTTCCCCCTTTTGCCATTAGCAAAAATATATACAAGGGAAGAATATGCAAAAAAAATATGAAATAAACAAAAGTTTATTTATTGTAAAATAAAGATAACAAAAGTAATCGATTATTGATACAGTAATCGATTGTTTGACGGCGATTTTCCTGTAGAATACTTGAGTATTTTGCGTCATGCTTTTATGATCCCCTTTTCTTTAGGGTGATACCTGCAAAAAAGTGTTAGACGCTCAAGTTAAAAATTATGCAAGAAATAAAATGCAATGCATGACTTAGATCAACGTGGAGTCAAGGATCCCGAGTTCACTACGAATTCGGAAGAAGGACTCTTTATCTAAGGGCTTTGTAAAGATGTCTGCCAATTGGCTTTTTGTTTCAACAAATTCAATTTCGACATCGCCTTTTAGAATGTGATCTCTAATAAAATGATGTCTAATTTCAATGTGTTTTGTTCGCGAGTGAAGAATGGGGTTCTTCGTCAAGCATATGGCACTAGTGTTGTCACATCTAAGAGGAATGTGGTCAAGACGTAGGCCATAGTCCAAGAGTTGTTGTTTCATCCATAGGATTTGAGCGCAACAACTCCCCGCGGCTACATATTCAGCCTCGGTTGTGGACAACGCAACACTAACTTGCTTCTTACTAAACCAAGAAACTAAAGCGCTACCGAGCAAGTGGCAAGTGCCGCTAGTGCTCTTGCGGTCCAATTTGCATCCAGCAAAATCGGAGTCGGAATAGCCAATAAGTTGGCATGAAGAACCTTTGGGGTATCATAGACCCATATTGGTAGTACCGACAAGATACCTTAGAATCCGCTTTACCGCAGTAAGGTGAGACTCTTTCGGACATGATTGATAACGGGCACAGACGCACACGCTAAACATGATGTCCGGACGACTAGCAGTAAGATAAAGAAGAGAGCCAATCATACCTCGGTACTTTTTGATGTCGACTTCCTTACCTTTTTCATCTTTGTCGAGATGATCGGATGTGCTCATGGGAGTTGCCATTTCCTTTGCATTGTTCATATCAAAACGTTTAAGCAGTTCTTTGCAATACTTTCTTTGACAAATGAATGTACCTTCCTTCATTTGTTTTACTTGTAATCCCAAAAAGAATTGTAACTCACCCATCATGGACATCTCAAATTCGCTAGTCATTAAGTTTGAAAATTCCTTGCATAGAGCATTGTTAGTAGCACCAAAAATGATATCATCTACATATATTTGAACTAGCAAGATATCATTATTTTCATGCTTGACAAATAAAGTTGTGTCAACTTTTCCACGAATAAAATTATTTTCTAAAAGAAATTTACTCAACCTTTCATACCAAGCTCGAGGAGCTTGTTTTAAACCATAAAGGGCCTTTTTGAGTTTGAAAACATGATTAGGAAAATTAAAGTCTTCAAAACCGGGGGGTTGCTTTACATAAACTTCTTCTTGGATAAAACCATTTAAAAAGGCACTTTTCACATCCATTTGATATAAAATGAAATTCATAGAAGATGCAAAAGCAAGCAACAAACGGATGGCCTCTAATCTAGCTACCGGAGCATATGTCTCATCATAATCAATCCCTTCTTCTTGATTATAGCCTTGAGCCACAAGCCTAGCTTTGTTTCTAGTGATTATGCCATTTTCATCTAATTTATTTCGAAAAACCCATTTCGTACCAATTATGGTATGACCTTCGGGTCTTGGCACCAAATCCCAAACGTTGTTACGTTTGAATTGGTTAAGCTCCTCTTGCATTGCCAAGGTCCAAAATTCATCCCCAATTGCTTCAGAGATGGTTTTGGGTTCAATTTGAGAAACAAAAGCAGTAAGATCTAAGGTATTTCTAAGGGAGCTCCGGGTACTTACCTTCCCTCCAACGTCGCCTATTACCTGATCGAGAGGATGGTCTTTGACTGTCCTCCATTCTATTTGCTCTTTTGGTTCATTTTCCGGTTGAGGAGCTTCTTCAATTGGTTGTTCCACCGTTTTGTCAATTTCTTTCCTTGGTGGTTCTTCTTGAATTTTGTCCTTTAGACTTTCCAGAATGCCTGAAAGATCAAGACCACAATCCTTTCTCGCCAAGCGAGTATTATCTTCGGAAAATACAATATGAGGAGATTCCTCTACAACTTGGGTTCTTTTATTAAAAACCCTATAAGCTTTACTACGAGAAGAATAGCCAATGAAGATACCTTCATCCGACTTTGCATCAAATTTTCCTAGTTGGTCCTTTCCATTGTTATGCACAAAACATTTACAACCAAAAACACGTAAATGTGAAATGTTAGGTTTTCTACCTTTGTAGAGTTCATATGGGGTTTTTAAGAGTATCGGCCGAATTGCTACTCTATTCAAAACATAGCATGCGGTACTCACGGCGTCTGCCCAAAAGTGTTTGGGAATCTTAGCTTCGTCGAGCATGGTTCTAGCCATCTCTTCGAGACTCCTATTTTTCCTTTCCACCACCCCGTTTTGTTGTGGTGTACGTGGAGCGGAAAAGGTATGCTCGATTCCGAGTTCATCACAAAAATCCGCAAAGAGATTGTGATCAAACTCTCCCCCATGATCACTTCTAATGGAAGTGACAGTTGATTCCTTTTCATTTTGAACTCTTTTAAGAAAAAGCTTGAAGCTAAGAAATGCATCACTTTTATGTGCAAGAAATAATGTCCATGTAAATCTAGAGAAATCATCAACAATTACAAAAGCATATCTATTTCTTCCTAGACTTTCGATACGGGATGGTCCGAATAAATCCATATGCAATAGTTGTAAAGGTCTAGAGGTTGAAACAACATTTTTGGATTTAAAAGATGCTCTTGTTTGCTTCCCCTTTTGACATGAATCACAAATAGTATCACTTTCAAATTTTAAGTTGGGAAGACCAATCACTAGATTTTGAGAAATCAATTTATTTAAAAGATGCATGTTCATATGAGCTACTCTACGATGCCACAACCACACATTATCATCGTTGCTCAACAAACAATCAACATACTCGGATGAGGAGTTTTCAAGATCAACCATGTAAATATTGTCAACTCTAAAACCACGTAGAATAATCTTGAAGTCACTACGTCTAAACACTAAACACTCATCCGAATCAAACAACGCAAGATTTCCCTTGTCACATAATTGACTTATGCTCAAGAGATTATGCTTTAAACCTTTGACAAGTAATATATGCTTTATAGAGGATTTTTCATTCTTACCGACCGATCCGATGCCAATAATTTGTCCTTTATTGTTGTCACCGAATACAACGCTTCCTCCTTCTTTGTGCTCTAGTTGAAGGAATTTGGATTCGTCTCCTGTCATGTGTCTGGAGCATCCACTGTCAAGGTACCATAGTACACTTGATCCCTTCAAGCACACCTACAAAGCAAATTAATATTCTTTAGGTACCCATACCATTTTGGGTCCTTGGGGGTTAGGCAAATAACGACCATAATAATATGAAGAATCTCTATGCTTTGTAAAACACATAGGTGCAATATGACCTATACGATTGCAGTAATGACATACTACGTTCGGGTTGTGTTGATGCCTAGGTTGAGCCAACAAAGTTCTAGGCGAATGAAAAAGATTAACACTAGACATATTGTTCCCATTTCTAGTATAATATCTAGATGGTCTAAAGTCATTAGTGCTAGACTTGTTGAAGGACCTAGTGTCATGTCTAGGTGGTCTAAGCTCGTTCCTAGAATTATTTCTTGGTTGCCGAAAATTACTATTTGTAGGCTTGTTTGCAAGAATCCTAGATTCGGATCTAGGTTGTCTAAAGATATTAGTTCTACCCTTATTTTCATACATTCTAGCATAATGTCTAGGTGGTCTAAAAGAATTTGTTCTAGGCTTGTTTAATACCTTAGAGTTATTTCTAGGTGGAGTAGTGAAGTTTTTGTTTTTATGCCGTTGATATTTCTTAGGCGTTTCTTTTTCAACAACTTTAGGAACTTCTTTACTACGTGTTTCTAATGTTTTCCTAAGTTCTGTGTTTTCTAGTTTTAAGGACTCACAAGCAGTACAAGTAGAGCATTTATCAACACAAGAGGCTTCATGCATAGTCTTGATGACTTGTCTAAGTTCTATACTATCATTTAACAAAAATTGATTTTCATTTGCAAGATTCTCGTTATCACGAGACAGATTTTCAACACCTTTTTGAGCTAAAGAAAGACGTTCTTCAAACTCCTTGTCTTTTAAAAAGAGTTGTTTTTGAAAATCCTCTTCTTGTAAAGAAAGAGTTCTTTGTAAATCTTTAATAGTCTTAGAAGCATTTACCAACTCATCATGCAGTTTGTTATAAGCAATTTGCATATCGTTAGATGTACTTACCTCGTCTTTTTCGTCTGCCATGAGGCACTGACCAGTTGATTCATCGTTTGTGCTGACCGCTTTTTGAGGCGTGTTTTCGTGCAATTCCTCAAGTTTGTCCCACATTTCCTTAGCAGTTTTATAGTGGGAGATTTTTCGCCAAAGTTCCTGGTTCAAGGCGTTATGTAATATATTCATAGCTTTAGTGTTGTATTCACTTACCTTATCTTTCCCGACTTTTGTCGTCAGTTGATCACTGTGTTTAATAGCTTGCCATAGATACAAATCGTTTGCCATTGTAAAAACTTGCATCCGATATTTCCAGACTGAGTAGTCGTTTTCGTCTAATATTGGAGGCGACATGCTGCATTCTCCTTCACCTATTCCTGCAAAGAAATTTAGAGTAGAAGCCATGGATGGTTCTCTCAAACGGTTAAGTTTTTCAGAGAGTATGGCTCTGATACCAATTGTTGGACAATACGCTTTACGCTAGAGGGGGGGTGAATAGCGTTTTTAAAAATATTAAGCGTTTTAGTGCGGAATTTAAAAACTTTGCAGAAATTAAAACAAGTGCAGTAGAATAAACTTACACAATGATGTATCCTGGTTGGCCACAAACGTGGTTAGTCCAGTCCCCGAGAGACTCTCTCGAGATTTCCACTAAACTTGTCAAGCTTACGGGTGCTTAACAAACCGTTACAGCTGAGGACACAAGCCTCACCCAGGTGCTCGGGGGTCACAATCCCAAAGACTTCAATTGCTCGGGGATACCAATCCCAAAGACTTCAATTGCTCGGGGATAACAATCCCAAAGACTTCAACTGCTCGGGGATAACAATCCCAAAGACTTCAACTGCTCGGGGATAACAATCCCAAAGACTTCAACTGCTCGGGGATAACAATCCCAAAGACTTCAACTGCTTGGGGATAACAATCCCAAAGACTTCAACCGAGGAATCACAAGTTCCTCAACAAACGAGAATCGCAATTCTCTTACAAACACAAAACACACTCACTTTACAAAGCACTCCTTAATGAGTAGATATGAGTAGAAATAGTACGCTCAAGATCACAACAACTTAGCTCAATAGAATGGCTCTTCAAAAAGCTTTATGGATGAATGGAAAATGATGATCAATGTAAGAAAGCTTTTAGCAATGAAAATACTCAAAGTGTATATGTTGTTGTTGTGAAAACACTGAGTTGAAGCTGTATTTATAGGTGAAAAACTCAGTCTTACCGTTGTCTAATTGCCAATTAAGGATTGCTGAAATTACTCAGTGACAATCGATTGTCAAGACTAAACAATCGATTGTTTGCCTATCAGATTAAAAATTCAATCCCAGATTTTACGTCAACAATCGATTACTTCAAATCAATAATCGATTATTTATAACGTTAAGAAATCCTTTCCAATTTTTGGCATAAAACATCGATTGTCCGGAAATCAACAATCGATTATTTTAACAACGTTCAGAAAATCTTTTCCAGATTTTAAGCAAAACATCAATTGTTAAATATCAACAATCGATTACCTGAAGGCAATTGAAAATATATGACAACGGTCAGCTTCAACAATCGATTATCAAATGGAATAATCGATTATTAATTAATTTCAAAACTCTCTGTCTCATATATAATCGATTATCAAAAGCCACAATCGATTATCATTTTATTTAAAATCACTGGGAGACATTTTTCTCATTCTAATCGATTACCATTAGTTCATAATCGATTTTTATGAGTTTTGAAAACTTTGCCTCAGTTAACAATCGATTATCATAAGTACACAATCGATTGTTATGCAGTTTGCAAAAACCTGATGTTAACTGACTTACTCACAATCGATTATCATTAATTCACAATCGATTGTCATGCAGTCTTGGCTTAGAGATACTCGATTATCATAAGTACATAATCGATTATCTTAGCCCAGATTTTTGAGGCATGCTTGGAAAACATTTTAACAAATGTAAATATGCATAGTTTAAAATCATTTGACACTTAATTTAAATATGCATGATTTTGGAAAAATAATTTTAGTAGAGAAGCCATGTTATGAGCCAAGTTGAGGAATCAAGATCACAATTAATATTGACTCAATTATAACATTTCTAAACTTTGTCTTGAGCTTCTTGTAATGCATCCATTTTGTGCTTGTCCTTGAGTACTGCTATATATCGCTTTTTGCTTTGTTTGACATTCATCAAAACCTACAAAAGAACACACGTTTAGTATATTGCATTTGAAACGTGTTTCCAACAAAAAAAAGTAACTGAATTTTACGTGGGCATGCACATTATAAGAAACCAACTTCTCATGTAAACTGTTCAATATTCCCCTACTCTTGCTTATCAGTTCAGTTTCATCCATGGCAAACCAACTTCTCCTCTACGCCATCTTCCAAATTTAATTCGTATGAGAGCAACATACATGATGTGATATGCAAAACAATGACAGGTAAAGAAGTTCTTTTGTAATGCATTGGATTAATAAAGCATGAGTAGTATTATCTGTAATGCACAGGCAGGCTTTATTCCAGGAAGGAGAATAGCAGATAATGTCATCTAGCACATGAATTAATAAAGCATTATACCAGGTCTCATATCTCTCCCAGGTGTATGATCAAAATTGATTTGCAGAAAGCCTATGATTCAGTAGAATGGTGCTACTTACAGCAGGTTATGGAAGCATTGGATTTCCCTCCCAGATTTACAAGATGGATCATGGAATGTGTTCAAACTGTTAGTTATACAGTAGTGGTTAATGGTGAGACAACTGAGCCCTTTCAAGCAGCTAAAGGACTGAGACAAGGGGATCCAATATCCCCTTTTCTGTTTGCTATTGTGATGGAGTATCTCAGTAGGTCTTTGGTTGAATTGAGGCAAAATAGAGAGTTTGTGTTTCATCCTGGTTGTAAAAAACTGGGAATAACTCACTTAAGTTTTGGTGATGACTTGTTGCTGTTTGTCAAAGGAGATCCTCTTTCTGTAAGTACTATGTTTACTTATTTCTCTCAGTTCACAGCTGCTTCTGGTATGACAGCAAACTTGCATAAGAGTGCTGTCTATTTTGGAGGGGTGAAACCTCAGGATCAGCAGCATATTATTGATCTCCTGGGATATGTACGTGGAGAACTTCCTTTTAAGTATTTGGGAGTACCTTTGACTGCCAAGAAGTTGACTGTTTTGCAGTGGCAGCCACTGGTTGACAAAGTCTCTGCCAGGATTACTTCCTGGACTGCCAGGCACCTATCGTATGCTGGAGAACTCAGCTGGTTCAATCAGTTATCTTTGGGATTCAGGCTTACTGGGCACAACTATTCTTAATTCCTTCCAAGATTATAAAACTACTTGAGGCAATGTGCAGATCATACATCTGGTCAGGATCAGTTAGTGTGTCAAGGAAGGCATATGTGGCTTGGGAGAAAATCTGTATGCCAAAGTCTGCTGGTGGTTTGAATCTGACTAATTTACTTTTGTGGAACAAGGCTGCTATTTCTAAACTCAGCTGGGATTTGGCACACAAGAAGGATGCTCTATGGGTGAAATGGATTCATACAGTGTATATCAAACAGAGGCAATTGGAGAACATCATTGTCCCTAAGCAGGCTAGTTGGATGGTAAGGAAGATCTTTGAAGGCATTGAATTACTGCAGCAATACCAAATGCTGGATAAATCAGTATGCACTATTAGACAGCTCTACCTACAGCAGATAGGAGAGGCACCAAGAGTCAGGTGGAAGAACTTAACAATACAGAATGCTGCTCGACCCAAAGCAATCTTCAACCTATGGCTGCTCCTGCAAGATAGGCTGCCCACCAAAACAAGGTTGATCAAATGGAATCTGGATGTAACAGACACTTGTGTCATGTGCCAACAAGCTGTGGAAACTAGGGAACACTTATTCCTCCATTGCTTTTATGCAACTGAACTGAGAACTCACATGTTGCATTGGATTGGAATTAAGCAACCTACTGGACAAAACTGGCTTCAGTTTGTTCAGTGGCTCATTGAGAAATCTAAAGGCAAATCCCCTCGAGCTCACATATTCAAAATGACAATGATGGAGATGTTTTATGTTGTTTGGCTGGAAAGGAATGCGAGAATATTCGAAAATACATATTGTACCAGTGACAAGCTACTTAGGATTATTGCTTATAATTGTAATGTTAGAGCTCCTCCTAGGCTAGGGATATTACTTAATCAGTTTTTACTTTAATACTAGGATAGTTTTGTTTCAGTTTTGATAGCCAAGAACTGGGCTATGGAATTGTAAGGTTAACACTTTGGTGATTAATACAAAGTTTAATTACCAAAAAAAAACGTTCTTTTGGTATAGGTTAATTATTGTCAATTACTATAAAACTGTATATATTTTGTGTTATGTTTTGATCTGATCGTCTATACGCAATCCGAACCTAAAAGTGCGCTATAAACTTCTTTATGACTACGCCATTTCATAACTAAAGCCGGAAAAATAAAAAAAACAGAATCCTAATACAACACCCACTACTACGAACAAAACCAGCCTTAGCTTGATCAATCATTTATACTGAAAAATTAATAAAGTGCAACTCGATCCCCTCTTATAAATTAAGTATGAGCTCATTGCAAAGATAAGGGCACTAATGACTGTAGTGGAAACAACGCTTACATTTTTGGAATTTTGTCTACTTCTGACAGTAATTTTGGGGATGCATGGGAGGATTTCATTCATTCCAATCGTGAACAGACTGTTCAATGTGGTGATTATTGAAGATCGCTTCAATGTCTTTCATTCTTCCCTGCATTTTCACGTCACCCTAGGTTCTCTTATTATTCACTAAATCATATTGTTGACTATAGACGAACTTTGCATGTCACTAAGAAAGAATACCCAAAAAAATTCAAGAAATAGTGTAAAAATGTATATATTATTAAAT
Source organism: Nicotiana benthamiana (assembly GCA_034376525.1). Taxonomy (NCBI): domain Eukaryota; kingdom Viridiplantae; phylum Streptophyta; class Magnoliopsida; order Solanales; family Solanaceae; genus Nicotiana; species Nicotiana benthamiana. Next base: position 130,916,756 of record CM067337.1, read on the forward strand.
TAATCATGTAAAATTTTTTAGTTAATTAATAAAATTCAATTCATAATAAAGGTACAAAATATAAAGATATTATTAGGATATTTATATATAAGATAAGCATATTAAATTTATGACACAAAATAATGATTATTAACAATATTGGTAGATTTTTTACAAAAATAATAATATGCTTATCTTTTATACTTTTGATGAATTCAAAATTATAATTTATTAAAAAATATATTTCATTTATTTAAATTCTCAATAAAATATAAATGAAAACCAATCAAATATTACAATAACAAAGAAAGTTCAAAAAGAAGGGGATAAACATAATTTTAGGATATTTATACTTTGAATTAATTAAAAAATCAAAATAGAAGTAAATAACACTCAAAAAAAATATTAATAAATTAGACAAATCAAATATTTTATTGGCGTCACCAAAATTTTAAATCTATTCCCAGAGTGAAAATATATATTCATTTTATTAAAAAAAAAAAGAGGAATCAAAATATTAACCCAATTGATAAGTTAATAGAAAGTCACATCAGTAAATGCATAGCAATAAGTACATGATAATTTAGTAATAAAGAATAAGTAAGAAATAAATAACTTATTTGATTATTATATGATACATCTTTTGATTTTGTTATATTTCTACGTTTCGCGTTAAAAAAAAAATTATATTTATTGCAACAATATCGTATATATGATTATAATTTTTTAAGTTTGGTATTCTATCAAATTATCCGCGCATAGCACGGGCTCTAACACTAGTAATAGAAAAGGGATGAAATTTTACCGTTATACACTGTGTGAAAGGAGTGGCGTACTCGTTGTGATGGAAAAAATTTATTTTATGTCTCACACAACTGATGCTAGTTGTGTGACGCCTCCTTTTCATCTCACAACTGTATGGTTCCCAGAATTTTATGGATCCAGATGTGTAAGATATGGGTCCACAAATATGTGAGATAAAAAGAGACCTCACACAACTAGTGTAAGTTGTGTGAGACACATAATAAAATTACTCGTTGCGATGCTGCTATTTAAATACTCCCTCCGTTCCAATTTATGTGAACCTGTTTGACTGAACACGAAGTTTAAGAAAAAATAAAGTTTTTAAAATTTGTGGGTCTAAACAAGTCAAATAGGGTCCAAAGTATTTGTGTGGTTATAAGAGCTTCTCATTAAGGATAGAATTGGAAGCTTAAGTGAAATTATTTCTAAACTTAGAAATGGATCATTCTTTTTGGAACAGACCAAATAGAAAATAGGTTCACAAAAACAAGAACGAAGAGAGTAGAGTTTAACCTATGTGCAGTTATACAAAGTGGAAGAGCTACAATCAGCACAAACGAGGATTATGGTGGAGTGAGAGGTATTTTTTCATTTTATCTTGAGGTCTCGGGTTCAAATCTTAGACTCTTGTGTATGAAATTGTCTTTGTTAAGGAGCGCTTTACCCCTCAATGTGCAATTTTCTAGCACGAATCAAGATTTAATCGAGCCTCAATGCGGGTACCACACATCAAATAAAAAATCCAAAAAAAAAAAAGAGCTACCATTAGCAAAATATATTTAGTTAAACATATTTGTCATTAAAATTATACTGTTCATATAGATCAAATATTGCTTATGTATATTAAATTTTAAACATTTTTAACAGAATTTCTAGATTCGCGATATTTGTATTTTTCTTTTTTATACCATCATGTTAAGATGGTCTACGAACAAACAATTATCTATCGTAATTTTGATTTGATAACTTAAAAATAAAGTAATTTATTACTATAACCTATTTAAAATATTGATAGTATATAATTCCATTAGAATGACGGTGCGAAATACAGTATGGCCACCCATTCTGAGCTCTTATAAATAAAACATAAAACAAGAGGGAGCAATATCCATCATTGTCTCATAATTCAGGTTAATTTGTCTACCTAGGAAAACATCCAATTTCAAATATACACCACAAGACAATATAATCTGCGTACGTAGGATTACTGTTCATTTACCATATCTTTGATTTATGATCTTGTCGACAATATATATCTCCTTCTCTTCATTACCTAGGACCCCATGTAACTACTAAATGAAATGAACCATCACGTCTTGGCACAATAATAAAATTATTTTTGTGTGATTTATAAATTTCATTTCCAATCGTAAAAATAACCACTAATAATGAATATATTAAATTATTCTGTTTACATCATACCGCTAAAAGTGCCGCTCTTGTCCTACTCTTGTTGTTAGAATATATGTGTGCAAAATAATTAAGTACACTGTAGTTTATTTACAACAGTTAAATTTTGAGAATTTGAATATAAACCTTTTTCCTTTTGATAATTAGCAGTTGACTCAAAAACAAGATTTTGTTACTAATAGTTCTGTTTTAGTATTATTAAAAAAAAAAAACTAGTTATAACCACAGATATTTATTCTAAATGAGAGGTTAGTGATGGTCATTAACAATCCATCACCTACAATGTTTGCCCCTCAACAAACATTTCTTCGATCAAATGGTATAGGTTGCCCAATATACAGGTGCGGAGCTAGTGCGTATGTCACAAGTTCGGCCAAATTAAGTTATTTTTGTTTAAACCATATATGTTTTTAAATATATTTATTGATTATGTACAAAATCTTAATTTAAAACCATATAACTAAAAAGGACTAGAAATTCAGCCGAACGCAGTAACTTTGGTCCAAACTCTATATTTTCTTAACAAATCCATTGAATATATATAAATTCTTAGTTTAAAATCTAGTAACTAAAAGAGATAAAAATCCTGAACCCATCAACTTCATATCATGTCTCCCTCTGCAAATGTACTACGTAGTTGTAACGACCTGACCGGTCGTTTTGAGCATTTGCACTTCGCTCGCCAGTTCTCGGGCATGACTAGCCCCGTATGATGTATTATGACTTATGTAAATCATCGGTTTTTGTTTTCATGTTAATCAAAATAGATATGGAAAAATGATTCTCAACTTGAAGCTTTACATTTGAAAGGTTTGACCAAGTTCTGACTTTTTAGTATTCGAGCTCGGATTTGAATTTTTATGATTTGGTTAGCTTCGTTAGGTGATTTTGGTGTAACGACCCGGCCGGTCGTTTCATGAGTTAGCACTCTATTTTTTCCATTTCTGCTTCTTTATGCGTTGTTCATCTATGTCATATGGTATCGGGTTGGTTGGTTCGGGTTCAGAGAGGTTTTAGAAAGGAATGAAACACTTAGTCTATTTTGAGTAAGGCATAGGTTCGAAAAGTCAACCGGATGTTTTCCGGTTGATAGGTGAGATTTTGATATAAGGGTCAGAATAGAATTTTAAAAGTTGGAGTACGTCCGTTGTGACATTTGTAATGTGTGTACAAAATTTCAGGTCATTCGGACAAGGTTTGATAGACTTTTTGATCGAAAGAGAAATGTGAAAGTTTTTAGGATTCTTAGGCTTGAATTCGATGATGATTTTGTGTTTTGATGTTGTTTTGAGCGTTCTGAGGGTTGGAACACGTTTGAATGAGGTAATAAAATATGTTGGCATGTAGCAACCCTCTTGGGAGGCTACTACTTAAGAAACAAATCAAATTCCTTACTTACAAAAAATAAGAGATATTAACTAAAAATATTCAGAACACTTTAGTAGCAAAAATAGGCCCATTCAAAAAGGTTCAAAGTGCAATATTTTTTTTTACTGAAAATACACCCTAATTTTTATTCTTTAAATGAAAATACAATGTCAAAATATTAACATAATATGATAACCTTTCTTAAATAATTAATAGATTTAATGCAACTTCCGAACAAATGTATACTTTCATTGAACATCACTGCAAGTTTTTATTATCCAAAAATTTCAAACTATCATATATATATAAAAGAAGTTTATTAATATATATATATATATATATATATATATATATATATATATATATATATATATATATTAATGTATATATCAGATATATTCTGTATATCGTGTATATAAGGTACATGTCCCAAAACTATGCAAAACAAAGGTGCATATGCAATTGTGATCTTCAACTTCTCCAAAAAAAACTACTGCATCATGGCCATCCTCAAATTTCATCCCGGACATTACCTACGATAGAAAATAACTATCGCTAAGCATAAAACTTAGTGGTGTATAAACATTAGGCATGGAGCCATTAAATTCTCCAATTTCCCTCTTCAGTCATAGTTAGCTCAATCTAACATAATTGCAAATAAGTAAGCAAATATATCAATATCGAAGTGCTTCCAAATATAAATAACAATGTTCAAGAGTCTAGAAAGTGTATACTATCAGTTTAAGAGAGTATACCAAATATCCATTTTTTCATAGCCCAATTTGTACGTCATGTCATCACACTAAGCATAATCATATATCAAGATGGACCGAAGCCACAAATCAAGTAGGTTCAAAACCCAATATACAAGAGAATCAAGAACCATATTAAAAATGTCTTCCTAGTTCGCACTTAATATGGAGAAGTTCCATAATTCAAGGCGAACTACAAATCCAAAGTCAAAATGGCAAAAGACCCTAATCAAGAGGCGTGCCAAGATGAGTGAAAAAGTCACTGCCACAAGAAGGACAAACTCCTAACCAGAATACAAAATGATCAAACAATCCGCACAAATGGGCGATTTAGCAAATATCTTACAATACTTGATATAATACTAACATAACAATATAAATTGAAGACAAATAAATAAATATCCAGTTATTTCATATATTCCAGCAATCAAAAGAGTACAAGTTTATACACAAACGCCGTTGTTTTACCACAACACGATTCAATCACAACTTGGGGATGTTCGACTCGTCTATGCCGTAAGCAAATCAAAATTTTCCACTTCCTTAAATACTTCCCCTTTGTTTTCTAAAGGATTTATATACCTTAAATACATATCAAATATATACATAAGTTCAGTGATTTAACAAGTCAAACAAACGTGATATTGGCGAACATTATCCAAAAATGTTTGAACAAAGATTCTGGACATATTCACTATTGTGAGTTGTGACTCAGATTTGAAGATCTACACGGACAAACTAGATTTTATAGTATTCATAGAAGTAATAGGTATATGTCTTAGAATTTCAGAAAATCTTGAATCATCCCAATATCAAGTGTTTACAGAAAGTTATGCTAAAATTACTAACAGCAGTACAGGGAGTATTTTAAAAATAGAAAATCTGGGCAGCACCTGCCCTGAACTTCATGATCAATTTCCAAGTACATCCAAAGAAAACTAGATTTTGGTTCCTTCATAAGATTTGTATATTTATGAAATACCTTTTCAAAAGGTCCTAGATAATTCAAATCAGAGCTCTGTACGAGATGTTATGTACAAAATACTATTATATATCTAGTATAAAAATAAGTTTGGAAACTTACCAAGGGGGACAACTTGATCTTCACCCAAAACTGAAATTTCTTGTTGATTTAGTAGGAGATCACTAATTTTTCAAGAAAAATCTGCTTCTACGGAAGAGAGAGATATAAAGATGGAGGGATATAGGGAGAAATAGAGATATAGAGAGATAGAGAGAAATAGAAAAATGCTAAGAAATTTCATGAATTGTAAGCATGTTTACTTTTCTGTACATCTAACAATTGTAACATGTTGGGGTTTGGTTCGCCAATACCGTCAGTCCATAGTTTGGACTGCTACTTACTGAGTTGGTGTACTCATGTTACCCCCTGCATCCCTATGTGCCGATCCAGGTATCTCGGAGCATGGTACCAATTGCTGATCTTGCTAGTTGGAGGCCTTCTGTGGAGATCGCGAGAATAGCTGCTTGGTGACTGCAGTTCCGCTATCTCTTTCCTTATCTTCCTTTAGTTCACTTGTTTTGATATTCTCAGACCGTGTTGGTCATGTTATTTCGAACAGTTGTAGTAGTTTTTGGCTCATGAATTATTGACACTCGAGGTCGAGATTATGTTTCTTTCCGCTGGATTTGTATTTATACTTTTATCTTATTGAATTACTTCTAAAATTATGATTTTCCTTAAGTATTTATTTGAAAAATAGAGTGTTTGGGAATAAATGGTTGGCCTAGTATTACGATAGGCGCCATTACGACATGGTTATAATTTGGGCCGTGACATGTTGGTATCAGAACCTAGGTTACATAGGTCTCACGGGTCATGAGCAGGTTTATTAGAGTCTCGCGGATCGATACAGATACATCTATACTTATCATCAGGAGGCTATAGAACCTTTAGGAAAAATTTCACATTCTTGAATTCTTGTCGTGCAAATCTGTTGACTCTGGTAACTAAATTTTTGTTATTCTATTCTCTCACTGATGGTGAGGACACATGATACAACTCAGAATAGACGACCACCAGTACCACCAGTTGGGGCCACCAGAGGCCGAGGACGCGGTCAAGGTCGTGGTAGGTGTAGGGGTGTGGCATGCACAGTAGCTAGGCCGACACTTGCAGATCCACCCGTCGCCCTAGTTTATGTTCAGGCTCCAGCAAGAATGCTCCAGTAGCACCACCTTAGGCACCGACTGTGCCTATTGTTATTCCGGTCTCCAGGAGACTTTGGCTGAGATTCTGACGGTATGCACCAGTCTTGCCCAGGCATTCGCAGTTTCTACTATAGCAGCTACTTCTTAGGCCGGGGGAGGCACTCAGACTCCTATCGCCCATACACTCAAGTAGGTTATTCAGGGGCTACAACCACTGGAGGCACCAGTAGCCTAGCTAGTTGTTCCTGCTTAGGAGTTTGTGGTTCCAATTATGCCTGATGAAGAGCAACATGATTGAAGAGGTTGGGTTTTACTTCAACCTCCGACTTTCAGTTGTTCAGAGGGCGATGATCCCCAGGTTTTCTTAGATAAGAATCAGAGGCTACATCGGGTATTCTGGAGACCGGTAGAGTCTCACTTACAACTTTTCTGTTTTCTGGGGCTGCCTTCAATTGGTGGGAATCTTATGAAAGGCATAGTCCTATTGGTGAATCGCCCCTTACCTAGCATTTATTGTCCATTCTTTTCCTAAAGAAGTAAGTACTGCATTCCCGCTGGGAGGAGCTACGTAGGCAGCTACAGCAGCTGTGTTAGGAGGGCATGCCCGTGATGCAGTATGAGATGAGGTTCTCTGAGTTGGACCGTCATGCTATTTGGCTAGTTTCCACGGATAGAGAGAGGATTAGGAGTTTCATTGATGGCCTCAAATATTAGCTATGGATTTTTCTTACCAGAGAGTGAGAGAGAGTATATGGGGTTTCTTTTGAGGGGGTGGTTTAACATTGCTAGAGAGATTGAGTCAATTCATCACCAGGCGCGAGAAGAAATGGAGGCCAATAAGCCTCAGGGATCTGGTTGTTTTCTGGGGTTTCCTCGGGAGGCCAGTTTCAGCACGTTTCAGTTCATTCAGGAATGCTCAGTAGCCCCTTCAGGTCATCGTGGTAGGTCATCTAGACATGTTTCTCACAGTTCACATTAGGGTCACTCATCTTTCAATGCCCTTCCAGCTTAGAGTTTGACTCAGGCACCAGCAGTTCAAGGCTCATCTATGCCGGGTTCTTCTAGTGGGCATACCGGTGTGCTGGGCTACCTTCAGTCCCCATCGCCACTTCCTACGAGGGGTTACTTCACGTGTGGAGATTTGGGTCATATCAAGAGTTCTATCCCCGTCTTACGGGAGGTTCATCTATCGTAGCATAGGAGTCAGCCTTCGGCTTAAACACCAGTTACTTCCCAACCCACTTAGTCAGCTCGGGGTGGATGTCAGTCAGCTAGGGGTCGCCTGATAACTAGAGATTTTGACATATTTTATACTCCTTCTTGCTTATGCTTTGATTAGATATTCATATAAAATAATCCCAAAAGGCTCACAAGTAGTGCTTGATTGCAGGTTTGATCAACAAAGTGACAAGATATCAAATATTAGCTCAAAAGGAGTGAAAATTGCACAAGTACATAGACAAGATAATGCTCAGGCAAAACAAGGCCACTGTGGCCGCACAAGTACATAGATAAGATAATGCTCAGGCTATGCGCCTTCGCCATCGAATTTATCAAAGTTCAACTACGGTCGAACGGGACTCAAGCTATGCGCCTTTGCCATCAAAATTGACAAAGTTCAACAACTGTTGAACTGGGACTCAGGCTAAGAGTGCACTGTGGCCTGGGCCTGAACCGGACCGGACCGGGCCCGCGATCCTGCCGGGCCTAACAGGCCTGGTGGGCCGGTCCTGGTGGTCCTGGGCCTGGTGTTACATGTATGCCCGTGACGGGCCGGTCCGATACCATTAGCCCATGAGCCCGGGACCGCTAGGCCTGGGACCGTCAGCCGGGCCTGACGGGCCTAAACGGGCCCAACAACTATTTTTCAAGAAAAAAAAATTTTGTTTTAAAAATCAGCAACGGCCATATTTAAAATATAGCCGTTTAGGCTGAAAATATGGTCGTTTGAAAGTTTACTAAATGGTCATTTGGCCCCCAAACTTTAATTTAACCCCAAACTTTATATAATTACACTTTTTCTCATTTCTCAACTATAAATAACCCCTCATTGTTTCATTTTTATTCACCAATTCATCAATATCTCTCAATCTATCACAATCTTTCTACTACAATTGCTTAATTTATTGTTGAAAATTCGTGAAAAATTATGAAGTTGTTGAATTGAAGTTTTCAAGTGTTCAACGATTCTCAATTTTCAAGAAGTTGTTCGGCAATCTGGTAAACTCGTTTCAACTTTTACGTTTTAATAATATATTTTTGTGTGGTATAGTTTGCATAATTATAATTAATATGACATTTTCTTTGAAGAAAATGTTTGGTAAAGGAAAAGGTAAAACCGGTGAAAGTAGTGGCCATAATACTATTCTTCCCCCAGCTCCCCGACCTACAAAAGATAAGCAAGTTGAAAGTAGTCGCCAACCTAGACGTCCTCCTCCTCCTCCCGTAATGCTTGATAGTGATCACCCTTGTTTTCAATTTACCGATAGTGAATTTCTACATGATGTTGCAGTAGGTGATAGATTAGATGATTAAATTATGAATGCTCTTTATCCTAATGAACCTATCTTAGAGGAAAATGATGATGATGATGATGAAACCCAAGCACCAGATTTAGGTGATACACCTACTAGTCCTGTTCATAACTCAAGTAATGCACCGGCCGACCCACCTGTAGAAACTCCAACTTTTAATATACAACTTGCTAAACTTCAAGAAACATCATTAGTTTGAAATTTTTTTACTCAAGTAAGAGAACTAAATAAGGCTAGTGTAAAAGTAGTGGGAATTTACTGATTCATAAATTTACTGGAGACCGTAGCGGCATGGGTAGTTTGACTAGGCACATAAAAACACACCCTAGAGATAAGGCTAGATTTTTTCAAGTGCAAGCGCAGCAAGAGGGGACAAGTGTAGATTCTGCGGTTAACCCTAGTACAGGTTCAAATCTAGTTCAACCAGGAATTAACACTGTCACCGGAGGTATTTTATATTACGATCCAAATATAGATCGTGAAGAATTAGCAAAGATGATTACTGTTATGTGCTTACCTTATAATTTTGCTTCTAATCCTAATTGGGTTCATTATATTTGAAGAGTTTTTAATTCTACTTATAAAGGTTGGCCTCGCGCAACAGTTAAGGCTGATATTTATAAATTCAAATATGAATATGAACAATATTTGCGCTATTTATTTACTCATATACCTAATAAGATTTCTATTACTATTGATATTGATAGAAGTGGTAATGATTGTGATTATCTAACTATTACAAGTCATTGGGTAATGAGGACTGGACAATGCAAAAACGTATAATTGCGTATAGAATAATTAATTCACGTCACACAGGTAAGTTTATAGCTAACACTGTTTCAGATATTTGTGGATATTTTTGCTTTAGCGATAAAATAATGGCAATTTCTATGGATAATGCTTCTAGTAACATTAGTGCTATAGGCATGCTTACAAAAACTCTAAATCCTGCATTTACTAATATTTTCCATGTTAGATGTATTTGTCATATTTATCATTTAATTGTCGGTGATGGTATGCGAATTTTAAACATAGAAAATGAAAAGGTTCGAATGGCTCTTAATTGGCTTTTTTATTCAAACCGTAGAACTAGACTTAGAGAGTATTTTAAAAAATGTGATGAATACGGCTTTAGAGAAAGAAAGGTTCCTAAACCTTGCCCGACTAGATGGAATTGTATGTACGAAAGTTTAGTAGTTGCATATGAATATAGAAACCCAATTAATGCAACGCTTAACTTTCGGGTAGGTGGTGAGGATGATGATGAAATTCTTACTGCCCAAGATTGGACGAATTTTAAAATTCTTTTAGATTTTTTAGAACATTTTCAAGGTACTACAAATGCATTTTCTGGGCAATATTATCCTACTATTTCAAACTGTTTAGTTTATATTGTCGCACTAGCTGATTTGTTTGTTGAATTTGGCGAGGGTGGGGATATTTATGAACTTGCTATAAATGAAATGGAAATAAAATTTAAAAAATATTTTTTCCCTATCCCTCCTATTTTTGGTGTTGCTGCAATGTTAAATCCTACAATGAAATTGAGAGGTCCTCATTTTTGGTATTCAAATATTTATAAGGCTTTAGATCTTTCAAACGAGGAAGTTTCTACACTTGCAGATGCAAAAGCATCAATTAAAATTAATGCTCAAACAGTTTATAATTCTTATCAACTTTCCTAAGAGCAACTAGGCCAAATATTCCAACCCCTACTTCGTCTAGCTCACAATCTTCTAAAAGAGCTGCGGGCTTAACAGCTCTTAATCTTGGACGGAGTTTTGGGGTTCTCAAGGTGATAATTATGATGAAACCTCACATCTAAATGAGCTTCAAGTTTACTTGTCTCAGGGACTTGAAAAGGAGAATCCAGACGGCTCTTTTGATCTTTTGGAATGGTAGAAGTCATGGGAAAAATATTTTCCGGTTCTTGCAAGGATGGCTCGGGATATTTTATCAATTCAAGCTTCAACTATTGCATCGGAGAGCACTTTCAATCAAGCAAGACTGCAAATAGGTGATCGCAGAGCGGCGATGGGGATAGCTTGGAAAAATCGGTACTTTTTAGAGATTGGATCCGCGCGGAAAGAAGAAACTTTGGAATTGCAGAATCACAACCGCCGATAGATGAAGCTTATGAAGAAATAATAGCAGAACTTGCGAAGGATTCGGCTTCGCCCAGAAGTGGTGATGAACAAGCTTCTTTTCCACAACCACCAACACAACCTCCTCCCAACCTTGACGGATTTATGAGATTTGTTAGAGATACAATTTAGATTATGATGTAACATGTATTTTGGCACATCTTCTTTTAGTTTTTTTTCTTTTAATGGTGGTATTTGTACTTTGTTGTGCTCATTCCATTGGGGGAAGGAAGATAAGAAAGATATGCCATTTTGGGTAATAAAAATTATAAGACATACCCTTGAATATCTTTTTTCTCAATATTTCTTTGTATTTACTTCAAATTATTTATAAGCTACAATATATATATATATATATATATATATATATATATATATATATATATATATATATATATATATAAAACATACATATATACCACAAGAAAATATATACGAGAATATATATACATAATATACAACCTAAACTACAAGAAAATATATAAGTAATAACATATATACATAAGATACAATATATATAAGAGAATATATATACATTATACATACGAGATACAATATATATACTACAACAAAATATATAACTATATAAGTTATAATATATATATATATATATATATAAGATACAATATATATATACTACAAGAAAATATATAAGAGAATATATATATATACATAACATAAAAGAAAATATATAAGGGAATATATATATACATAACATACAATATATGCTAATTACTACAATACAATATACAATGAAATATATATTATATATACTATACTAATAACTAGTATACTATATAAATATATTCTATACTAGTATATTATATACTATACTAATAACTACTATACAAGATATTGTCTTAAAAAAATTACAAAAAACGCCCGCCAGGCCCACCAAGGCCGGCCCGCTAAGCCCAGGACCACACGGGCTTAGGCCCGTCATGGGCTGGTCTCACCCATTGAGCCCATGAAGACCGGGACCGCCAGAGCCCAGGCCCACGAAGCCCGAGACCGTGAAGCCCGGCCTGCGAAGCCCTTTTAGGCCGGGGCCCAGAACAAAATACAGCCCTAACTCAGGCTATGCGTCGTCGCCATCAAATCAAGGCTATGTGCCTTCACCAGTAAGTTCAACTACGGTTGAACCAAGACTCAAGCTATTCACCTTCTCCATCAAAGCATGGCTATGCGCCTTCACCTGTAAGTTCAACTACGGCTGAACCGAGACTAAGGCTATGCACCTCCGCCATCAAATCAAGGCTATGCGCCTTCACCAGTAAGTTCAACTACGGTTGAAAGAAGACTCAGGATATGTGCCTTCGCCATCAAATCAAGGCTATGCGTCTTCACCAACAAGTTCAACTACAGTTGAAGCAAGACTCAGGCTATGCACCTTCGCCATCAAATCAAGGCTATGCGCCTTCACCAGTAAGTTCAACTACGGTTGAACCAAGACTCAGGTTGTGCGCCTTCGCCATTAAATCAAGACGGTTGAACCGAGACTCAGGTTATGTGCCTTCGCCATCAAATCAAGGCTATGCGCCCTCACCAATAAGTTCAATTACGATTGAACCAAGACTCAGGATATGCGCCTTCGCCATCAAATTTATCAAATTTCAAGTACGGTTGAACCAGACTCAGGCTACGCACCTTCGCCATCGAATTTATCAAAGTTCAACTATGGTCGAACTGGGACTCAGGCTATGCGCCTTCGCCATCAAAATTGACAAAGTTCAACAACAGTTGAACTGGGACTCAGGCTACACGCCTTCGCCATCAAATTATCAAAGTTCAACGACAGTTGAACTGAGACTCAGGCTATACGCCTTCGCCATCAAATTTATCAAAGTTCAACTACGTTTGAACCAAGACTCAGGTTATGTGCCTTCGCCGCCGAATTTATCAAATTTCAACTATGGTCGAACTGGGACTTAGGCTACGTGCCTTCGCCATCAAATTAATCAAAGTTCAATAACATTTGAACAGTGACTCAGGCTATGCGCCTTCACCATCAAATTTATCAAAGTTCAACTACAGTTGAACTGAGACTCAGGATATGCGCTTCCGCTATCAAAATTGATAAAGTTCAACAACTGTTGAACTGGGACTCTGGCTATGCGCCTTTGCCATCAAAATCGATAAACTTCAACAACAGTTGAATTGGGACTTAGGCTATGTGCCTTCGCCATTAAATCTAACAAGTTCAACCCCGTTCGAACTACAATGATAGACGCCTCTTTCCTCAAATCTAATAGGCTCAACCATAGTTGGACAAGGACCCAAGCCAAGCGCCTTCATCATAGAACTCAGCAAAACCCAACCTCCGATGAATCGAGGTGCAGACTAGGCTCCCTCACCAGTCAAGCTAGTACTCCCAACTCGAACTATAAGTTTTCTTTTCTTCTTTGTACAGTTCTTTTTATGCTGATATCAATGACATGACATCGGCCACGTAAAGTTCGACCCCGGTCAAACTACCAGGCCACACTTTTTATCATCACGGCTAGTAGTTCGACCACTCCCAAACTGGCACTAGGGCTATGTGTCGTTATCGCCAAGTAACGGCTCCGACTCGCTCACACCGAGTCGAAGAAAAAAGTCATCAGCAATAAAAAATAAACATGCTACTAGAGTCAAACTCAAAGGCAAATCACCCCTTCGAACGTGTGCAAAGAAAAGTATGGAGGGGAAGAAGGGAAGGTACAAAAATAAATACGAAGAAAATAACGGAAAAGGAATTTCATTTATATACAAAGTTAAATGCGGGTCATCCCCGCTTACACCCGGCCAAGGCAGGCCAGTACACTAAAAAAAGAAAAAGAAAAACAAAAAGCACCTAAATACCAAGCGGTGAATAAAACAAAAAAAACAAACACAACAAATGTTTTTATTCGGCGCCACCCTCGCCACCACCTGCACCATTATCAACCTCTGGCGTCGCCGCCTCAAAACCACAGTTGGTACGGGCCTCACAAACCTTTTGACGTGCTTCCTCGAAAGCAGCTTCGGTCACATTGCCGGCCTCCCAAAAATTCTTATATACATCACGTTAGGCCTCGGCAAAGACACAAAGCTCACGAGCCTGGTTGGAAGCGGCAGTTTGGTCCCATAGCCATTGATTCTCTCTTTTTAAGGTCGCGGTCTGATCTGCCATAACTTGGGCCTCCTGATGAAGAAGTTCGATCCGTTTCTCGACCCCTGCTTCCCTATCAGTCGTCATAGCCCTCTCCGAACCATGCTGAGATTCATGCACCCGGATTGCCTCCTCCAACCCTACGGCGCTCGACGAGGCAACACTCGGCTGAAGTCTTAGAGCCGCAACCTCACTCTCCAATGCAGCCACTTTCCCGCTCCAGGCCGCAGCGCCCCCGCCTCCATATCCTGGCCCCGCACTTGCGCTCAGCCGCAGCCCTCTTTCCTGCCTCGAGTTCCTCGAACTTCTGATAATGATGCTCCTCAAGGGTGCGTGTTCTAACAAGTAGGGGTCGGCCCTCAAGCACTCACACAATTCTTGGCTCCGATCTCGGTAGCGGCGGTACTTATCCAGCACCCACAAAAATATCCCCGAGTGGACGTTAACTCGACGGATTCCCTCCACCTCCAACAAATAAGACTGTAAAGCAAAAACAAAAGTAAGTTAAAGAATAAACCAAGGAAAGAAAAATGGATCAAGGTCATAATACGTACCCTCATGCCCATCACGGCCATCTCATTCATCAATTTGATATATGTGACGTCCCTCAACGATGTGTTCTCGGCTTTAGAGCATAGTATCTCAAACAACAAAACCAAGCTATTCCCTTAGAGCAATAAGTTCAACACCGTGGGAACCTCAATGAAGCGAGATCTCCCCTCTGCACGCACCGTTGAATTAGTGAAGCTTCTCGAAATGTACGGACGTCATTGGGGTCCAAGTCAGATTTGGACCCATACTCATCTACAGCGTCCCTTCCACCTTCCGCCACCGAAGGGGCGCTTGATTCACCAACAACAGCAGCCGCTGAGGAACTGCCTCCCGTCTCAACAACTGGAATCAACAACTGGGTCACCGAAGCGACGATATCATCACGGCCTAAGCCAACCAGGGCAACCCCCACTGTTTGTTCGCCCTCAGGGGAAAGCGCCACAGCCGCACTCCTCTCCATATCCACTGGGGGAGTCCAAATTAATTACCACGGGTGGAGCCGGTGTGAACACGACCCTCCATCTCACCAATGTTCTCTCCTTCTCTTCCTCAGGTGAGGGAGTTTCTGCTCTGAGGCACACAACCCTTGATAGCCCCTCGTCCTGAAGTGCTCCCGCGCTGGAGAAGGAGCTGCTGAAGACTCAACTGATGCCACCCTCGATACTGGTCGCGGAACCGCTGCTGCAGTAAGTCGAGCAATTGCACCCGACTGACGGAAGGCCAACGGAGGGCCCTGACGCAGCGTGCCCTCCCTGATTACAAAAAAACAACAAAGATGATAAAAAAAATTGAAACAAAGAGGTACAGAAGAAGAAGACAACTTCTTACCTGCCACAAGCCTACGGCCATACCTCTCCCAAAAAGACGCCCACGTGCGTATCCCCACCGCATAGGGAAGTACGGCCTCTACCCACTCACGTATCCCAACAAGAGGAGCTTGCGGCGACTTTTCAGCTACAAAATTCACACAAGTTAATGCTTACGAGTGTAAGACGTAAAGAGTGGAAAAATAGAGAATTCGACGAATAAAAACTTACGTGCATGGTTCCAAGCCTCTGGGAACTCAGGTAGGGACGCCACTAAGTGATTAGTCTTGGTATAAAAGAAGTGCTCAAAAGGGCGAAGCCTGGCCTAGTCATCCAGTTCTACAGTCAGGCCCCTCGACCCACGAGGGCGTGCTTGAATCATGGTACCACGGACTCTCTGGGGGGTGTAGAGACTAAGCACGTGCTGCAGTGTGACCTCCCTACCGGCCAACTCCGCATACTTAATAAACATCACCAGCAATTTATAAAGAAAAGGAGCAAGATGACCCCGGCACACCCCATAGTAATGGCAAAAATCAACTACAACATGGGTAGCGGAAGCTTAAATCCCAACTTGAAGGGATAGGCAAAGAAGACACAGTATCCCCTGCGGTCGGTGTGTACCCTCTCTTCGCTCCTAGCGAGAGCGATATCGGCATAGCTAGGGATGCCCCACTGTTCCCGTAGTTGGGCCATCCGAACTTCCCTCATTAACGGGGCTTCATTCACCTGATCCTTTCCGCCATCGACGGTGAAGTCAATCATCAAGCCTCTGCAGAGATACTATCTAATCAACCGACGGAACTTCGTCGATCTCCACCGGTCTTGCACCTCCCATCCGGAGATGGTCCCTCAACTACCGGAAAACTAATCGGAAAATTCGCCGGGAGAACGTTTTGAGAAGAACTGCCTGCCATCACTGATTCACTAACAAGAACAAAACAATGTCTGGTGGGAAAGATGGAAGTTATAACAATCGAAGAACAAAGAGGAAGATGAATTAGCAAGAAGAAAAGTTTCTTCGAAATCTCTCTCAGACCAACAATAAGAATATGAGAAATAAATGTCTCAACCCTTTATTTATAAGCACACAAGCGGCTTTCACGAACCCCAATAGCCATCATTAAGTACATGACCAACTGGTGCCTCGCCGTCAAAACAGTCATTAAGACCCGTGGACCCTGAGGAGATGTTTCATACGCCTTAGAAATTTCGGACGTCGCTAAAAGAGTATCAAGCGTGCTCTCGCCCTCCTCGGCCGCACATCATACGACCCGTCCGCCGTGATCGATGGCTACGCTCCCAAGCAAACGTAAGTTTCAAAGCACAATAAAGCTCGACCTCCCCAAATTGATGTGAATGGCTAATTGCATTCGCCAAAGAGGAGAGTTCGACCATTGAGCGAACGACGCCTAAACATAATTACAAAATACTAACGCTCTACAAGGCTAAGGCCATCTCCTGTGTATAGACGACTAAGGCCGTTGACAGTATTAAGGTTAAGGACTTTCGTCAAAAAGAATTCGGTCCCGACCGAAGCAACAATTGACCTCCCTATCCGAAGTTTCTCGAACTACAGTCGATGAAGTCCGCTCGTCGAGCTCGGCCAAGGGACAACCTCAATAAGCGGAGGGACTAACTACATGGGTCGGAATCTGACCCCGCGATAATTAACGAAGTTAAACCCGGCTTAAGCTAATTCATGATTAATAAGGTATATGACCACTCAGAACCAATGGTCTTTAACCCTTATCTGATTCTACCAATAATCACAAAGACGAATCCACAGCGTGGTCACGACCACTTATTGACAGCTCATGAAGCTCACAACTATAAATACCAAGAGAGGGATCCTAAAGGGGGCTTCTTCTTGGCCACTATTAACGAGAGAGAGAGAGAGAGAGAGAGAAAATACAATGAGACATATATAATGGGAAAGGGGAACATCATTGTAAGGCTTTGGACCTCTCTATAGAGTGACAGGCTAAATCAATATTATCAATAAAAGCTTTTAATGTTTTCTCTCCTACTTCTGAGTATTTTACTTCTTTCATTTGGTCCAATGAATTATTACGATTTGCTATGATTTTCCCTTGATTTATTTGTATTGTTTGATAACTTTTGAGCAAACACCTATAATTATAGTCTCACTTTTTTGTCCATCTTATCCATTTGTCTATGTTTAATTAAGCTCTCGAGCCAAATGAAGAAGCATGCTTTCTTGCCTCTTTTATCCTTAGAGAAGCCACAAGTTTACAGCTAATAAAACAATATCAAGACATCGAATGCCCAGATTTGCTCTTGATATACGCGAAAGGTTCAGACAGGTATGGCAGACTATTTGTGTAAAATTCCTTTACATAAGAATTAATCCAAATAGTCGCCAATTCAATCATTTAAATAAAAAATAATAATAATATAATATATGTATAATTTAAATATTATATGTATATAATTATGTATAATCTACATATTGATTAGTAAAAATAAGTAATGAATATAGCAGGCTATTGTGTAAAGATTTCTATTTTTTTATGACTTAATTATGAGATACATGGCATTACCATAGGAGAAATTCAAAAATAACCATATTTACAAGTGGCCATTTAAAATGGTCACAGTTTCAAAAGTAACAGAAATTTAGGCACTTTCATAAAAAATAAATTTGGACGAAAATACTGTTCAAAATTCGAAAAATACTCTAGTATAATATATCGATTCTACATAATATGCTGGAAGTTCATACACAGGTGCTCCAATCTCCAGTATATTATGCTCGAACTTTCCGTGTTACAGCAAAATACTAGTTATTTTTCAATGCCTTTGCAAATGCTGGCTATTTTTGAATGACCAGTCCGAAAACTGGCTAGCCCGTGCTATGTTTACCATTACCATGTGCTAAGATGCCATGGTGATGAGCTGATTGGGCTGATTTTAGGCGGGTCAAAATAGGTTGAGTCAATAAATGATCCTCATGAGCTAAAATTTGGATCATAGCCCGATCCATTCAATACTTACAAAGTTTTAATTAAGGAATTTTTACCTATCTATACTATATATCAAACCTTATTGCCTTCATTGCTTAAAAATTGTGTTAATTACATTTAAAAATACCAAATTACCATTTATATACCATAATTTAAATTAAGAATATAATTATTATTTTATTTATTTTATGCGTGATTTTAGAAGCATATATTCGCTTTATTTCGTCTCAAATCTTTGTAGAATCTTGAAATGAATTCATCAGTTTTCTCATCTACGTGACTGTTATTCTCAGCATCTCTAATAGGAAAAGGTGAATCAGTAGTTCTCCCAAATCCAGGAAAAGCAGGTGACGTCGTTT
The DNA here is from genome assembly GCA_034376525.1 of Nicotiana benthamiana. Classification (NCBI taxonomy): domain Eukaryota; kingdom Viridiplantae; phylum Streptophyta; class Magnoliopsida; order Solanales; family Solanaceae; genus Nicotiana; species Nicotiana benthamiana. The sequence continues at coordinate 130,935,753 of CM067337.1, forward strand.
CGCTCTGAATCATCTCCAACACCTTCAACATGGCAGCGTTCACCATCAAAATGTCCTCGTCAGTTGTAGGTGCATGGTGATCATGACTACGTAAAGAAAATGATTTTCTCGTGAAAGACAATAAAGTAGACAGTATGGGTACAATTATAGTTTATTTATAGCTTTTATATACAAATTTTGTAGATGAAGAGCAAATTTTGTTGCCAACAATTTTTTTTTGTCAATATTTTTTTAACACAAGATTGTAGTTTAATTGTAGTATATATATAGTAATTTGTAGATACTCTTAAAAACAATACAACTTTATACAATACTTAAACTGATTTGTAATTTATTTGCAGAAATTTTATCTACAAAATATGTACAAGCTGAATACGTTGAAGTGTAAATATCCCAACTCCCATTTCAATTGTAGCATAATTGGCATTCTTGACATAATTGTAGAAGACTTGTAGAAGTTTTAGTCTTCCGAATATAATACTTATCTACAGACTATCTACAATTTATCTACGTTTCTACAATTTATCTATAATTTATCTACAATTTCTGAAAATATGTCTTCTTCTTCTTCTTCGACGAGTTTCAGTGTGAAATTCAGTCAAAACCAAGTCTAATCTTCACCAAAACCCTTCAAAATTGAGTTATAAACTCCTAAACATATTCTGAATTATTTACAACATCACCCAATCCAAACAAATAAGATTTTTGAAAACCCTAATTTGAATTCAAAGCTTTCAAGTTTTTTAGTGGCTATCAATGGTGAAATATATGGAAGAACAGATTTTTTTCAACTTTGAGATCTCTTTCCATTTCAAATTTCGTATTTACTGCTGGCAGAATCATAGGCAGATTTGCTGCCTTCATTTTAGCGCGTTTTTAATGGTAAAATCTACCTATTTTTGGATTGGTATATAATTTGTAGTAAAAGTATGAACAACACGAGTAAATAACAAATTATGAATATTTTTGGTAATAAGGTTTTATATATGACATAGATAGGTAAAAGTCCATTTAATTAATATATATTATTTTCTTATGAATTGCTTAATTGTTCAATAAGACTTTTTTACTTTTGTTATGGTTATATATAACATATTGAACAAAAAAGAATCATTTTTAATATATTTTAGTAAAGTTACTCATAGATCAATTTGGATTAAAAATTAGCCCAACTTTAGATGGGCGAGAATGAATTAAATCAAGATAGCCTGAGTTTAACATCAATGACCTGCCTAACGTTGACCAGTTAAGTGGGTCATGTTTTTCTGGGCCGATTTTGACACCTCTATCTTGCCCATTTTGCTAATGACGGGGTGCATTTTGCAGGTAAAATATCATGGTATAGTCAGTTTTCACCCTGGTCAATTAAAAATAGCCAGCATTTACCAAGTCAATGAAAAATATCCACTATTTTGTTGCAATAATGACCGGTCCAGTATAATATACGGGAGTTCTGGTGTATTTGTGTACGAACTCCAGCATATTATGCTGGACCGGTATACTTTGCTAACTCCTGTAAAATTTTCGGGAGACTGGACCACCAGTGCTCCAAACTCCAGTATATTATACTGGACATTTTATACTTGCTGGAACTACCGTAAAATATATGGGAGTATCAGCATAATTATGCTTGAACTCCCGTAAAATTGCTGGGATTTATAGCATAGTTATCCTAGAACTCCCGTAAAATTTGCGGGCGTATTTTTCGGGTTTTGAATAGTATTTTTGCTCAGATTTATCTTTACATAAAAAGTGATTAAATTTCGATAACTTTTGAAACTTGGCTATTTTTCAACGACCAGTGATTAATCTGGCTATTTTTAAATTTCTCAACATTTTGTCTCAACCATTAATCGGACTCAAATTTGTTTCTTTTGAAAACGTGAAGATTAAGCTGAAGAACATGAAGGATATAGTGAGAGAAAGAAGAGAGAGAAATAGAGTAGTTGAGAGAACTCTCCAGAAGATCGAGAAACTCTGCCAAGGAAAATGAATCGATTGGTTACAAAATATCTCTGTACAGGTCTATATACATCACACCTGTCTTGGGTCGGGTCAGACGGCCCAAGATTAAAATAAACTCGGCCTCAGATACAGTCCAACATCAATAATCATTACAGTCCAACTACAATACTCACCCATATATACAATGTATACCATGAACATATAATAAATATATAATGAATATACAAGTCTATGTCACTTATACTTGGGCTTGGAAGCCATATAATCCCTCATCTCAACACCCCCCCTCAAGTTGGATGGGGAAACCACTTGTAACTTGAGCAGTAAAGGATGAAGCACAGTGCCAGGAAAAGGCTTGGTCAGGAGGTCAGCCAGTTGACGAGAAGTAGGAACATGAAACAGCTGAATGAGGCCATTCTGGAGCTGATCGCGCACAAAGTGACAATCCACTTCAATGTGTTTAGTCCGTTCATGAAAAACAGGATTCTTAGCTATGTGAATAGCAGCCTGACTGTCACAAAGCATAGAAAAAGGAAGAGAAATAGGAACCCCAAGATCAAGAAATAAACAAGACAGCCATGACAATTCTACAACAACCTTACTGAGGGCCCTATATTCAGCCTCAGCAGAAGACAAAGAAACCACTGGTTGCTTCTTAGATTTCCAACTAATCAGGCAACCACCTAGAACAATACAGAACCCAGTAACAAATCTCCTTGTATCAGGGCAGGCAGCCCAGTCACTATCAGAATAACCAACAACAGAGAAATCATTGCAGTCAGAATAAAAAAGACCCATAGAGGGGAGGGCAGCATTCATATGTGGAAGTCTGGGACATTTCAGAAACTGACTCAGATGTTGCACAGCAAAACAGATGTCAAGCCTAGTATGAGTCAGAAATAAGAGCTTACCAACAAGACTCCTATACTGATCAGGACAAGGTAAAAGGTCACTAGAATCAGCATGAAGTTTGGCATTAATGTCCAAAGGACAGACAACAGAAGAGACACTGGCAAAGTCAAACTGATGCAGCAGGTCAGAGATACATTTATGCTGATTAAGGATCATCCCACCAGGAACAACTGACATCTCTATGCCTAAAAAATAATGCAAAGACCCTAGGTCCTTAATCTTGAACTGATCATCCAGAAATAGTTTCAGGGCACCAATCATCACTGTCATCCCCAGTAAGAATAATATCATCCACATAGACTGCTACAATACCTTTGATGAATAGAGAATAATCATTCAAAGGGTGTCTATAGCCTCTGGAATAGATGGCAGAAGACAATTTGGCATACCATTGTCTGGATGCCTGTCTCAGCCCATACAGGGATTTATTCAATTTGCAAACAAGAGGAGTAGAGGCAGAGGAGGCAGCAACAGAATCAGGAGCAGAAACTGTCAAAACTGGAGGAAGCTTCATATAAACCTCCTCATCTAAATCACCATGTAAGAAAGCATTATTAACATCCAGTTGAAATAAATTCCAATGAATTTTGACAACCACAGCAATAAGACACTTAACAGTGCACATTTTAACCACAGGAGAAAAAGTGTCAGTGAAATCAATACCTTCAACCTGAGTATCACCTCTAATAACAAGTCTAGCTTTATACCTTTCAACACTGCCATCAGCCTTGTATTTGATTTTATAAACCCATTTGCAGCCAATGGTTTCTTACCAAGAGGAAGAGGAACAACATCCCAGGTATGGTTTGTGTCCAAAATATCAAACTCCTCTCTCATGGCATCCTGCCATGCTAGAACAGATGCAGCTTGAGAGTAATATAGAGGTTCAGATTCCAAGGAAGATGAAGAGGATCCAGAAAAGGCAAGAAGTTGACAAACATAATCCTTAAGATAAGAGGGAGGATTATGATGTCTTTGAGATTTTCTGGGAGCAGGAACAGATGGGGAAGAGGCCAAAGCAGGAGGAGAGATATCAGGATTGAAAGAAGGAATGAAAGCAGGATCAGTAGAACCTGGAGCAATATGATGAAGTGCTTGAACAGATGTAGGAGGAAGAGGAGAGGAGATAGGAATGGAAGGGTCTGGATCAGTGGAATGTTCTACAGGTGGAACAAAAGGAAAGGATGAAGGAGAAGGATGAACAGAAGAGGATGCAGTTTTAAAAGGAAAACAGGTTTCATGGAATATAACATGCCTGGAAATAAAACATTTCTTGGAAGCAAGATCATACAATGTATAACCCTTTTTGGCAAAAGGATAACCCAGGAAAACACAAAAAATGGCTCTTGGCCTTAACTTGTCCCTTTGAGGAATTGGGACAGTAGCATAGGCAAGGCACCCAAATGCTCTCAAATGAGAATAGGTTGGAGCTTTCCCATACACAATTTCATTAGGAGACTTATTGTGAAGCAATCTGGATGGTATTTTGTTAAGGAGGTAAGTTGCAGTCAACAAACAGTCCCCCTAGAAAGACACAGGTAGCCCAGATTGGAAAAGTAAAGCTCTACATATTTCAAGGAGGGTTCTATGCTTTTTTTCAACAACACCATTCTGTTGAGGAGAATGAGGGCAGGTGGTTTGATGAATAATCCCCTGGCTACTAAAGAAAGATGCACCCTCAATGCTAGACCCCAATTCTAAAGCATTGTCACTCCTAACGGTTTGAACCACAGCATCAAATTGGGTTTTAACCAAACACAGGAATGAGTTAAGCAAAGAAAAAGCATTGCTTTTAGATCCCATTAAGTGTGTCCAGGTTGCCCTAGAGAAATCATCAACTATTGTAAGGAAATATCTACTACCAGAAGAAGTTGGAGTATGATAACGCCCCCAAGTATCCACATGAATTAACTGAAAAGGTCTAGAGGTACTGATAGAACTATCAGGAAAGAGGAGTCTAGTCTGTCTTGCCATAGGACAGACAGAACAGGGGAAAGGTTGTTTAGAAGCAAATGGAAAAGACAAACCAGAAATGTGTCTCATATTTGTAAATGAAGTATGGGCAAGTCTTAAATGCCAAATGTAATTCATGTCAGTTGTAACAACATTATTACAGATGGAACTATGTACATTTGAGGGCAAGGGAACAGCCTTGTTATCAGACAAAATGTCATCATTACAAGAAGCAGACACAGAACATGCAGAAGTAGATGAACAACTAATAGAGGGAGAAGGGGAAGGAGGAACCTAAGCCAGTTTATATAAGCCAGCAGCTTCTCTACCAAGATCCAGAGGTCTCCTCAGAGAAGGGTCTTGTATCATGTGGAGGAAGCAGGAATTTTCAGTGAACAAAACTACACAATGCAACTGTTTCACTAACTTATGGACAGAAATCAAGTTGTGTTTAAAGGAAGGAACCAGCAACACATTATGAAGGGTAATGAATGGAGTTAGTGCAAAAGAACCTGTACATGTTACTTTCACTTTATAGCCATTAGGAAGAGTGACAAGATAGGGCACAGTTAAAGGTGTGATGTTAGAGAGTAAATGTTTATCATGTGTCATATGATTAGATGCACCTGAATCTATGATCCAGGTGACAGAATTAATATGGGTAAGCATGCAGAGTTTGGAATCAGAAATAGGGCTCTCAGTTAGCATAGTACCAGCAAAGTTAGCAGCATACATGGGAGGAGGAGTCTGAGCAGTGGAGTCCCCTAACTGGGTCTGTTGTAATAAGCTCATCAATTGATCATACTGTTGTCTGCTCAACCCTGGTATCATAGAACTCTGGCCATCTATTTTTGTAACAGATTGATGGCTTTCAGGAGGATTCCCTTGGGAACAGACATATGTCCTTCAGAAGGAGGGAAATCCACACCAGCAGTAAGATGAGCAGCATCAGTTCTCCTCCCCTTGTTAAATGGTGTACTTTGTGGATACCCGTGAATCTTGAAACACTTATCAATTAAGTGCCCAGATTCTTTACAGTATCTACAGAATAAAGGCCATCTGGCTTGATCAAAATTGACTCTTTGTCTGAAAGGAGGAGAAGGATTAGGCACTGTGGCCTTATTAAATCCAACTGAATGTCTATTAGTATGGACATTGAAAGACACAGAGTCTGGATTAAGGTGAGAAGGGGACTGGACTTGTCTTTGCTTCTCATCATTGAGGACCATATTATAGACACTGTCAAGGGTTGGAGGTGGCTGCATCATCAAAAGGTTACTCCTTACCCCCATGTATGCTTCATTAAGGCCCATTAGAAACTGAAATACCTTATTTTCATCATTTTCCTGTATCATACCATCTTTTGCAGCACAAACACATCTTTGTCCATGATTGGCACACATTGATTCTAATTCATCCCACAGACCTTTGAGTTTATTAAAATATGAAGCTACATCAAGGGACCCTTGAGAGGTGTGAGAAAAGCTCTCTTTTCAATTCAAAAATTTTGGTCCTGTTTGCAGTGCCATATCTGGTCTGAAGTTGGGACCATATACTCTGTGCAGTATCAGAATACTGCACACTTTCAGCAATTTGAGGGTAAAGGGAGGCAGTTAACCAGGAAATCACCATATTATTGCATCTGTCCAATAACCTTTTTTGAGCCACATTAGTGACTGGCCGGGAGCATGTGCCATCAACAAAACCAATTTTGTTTTTAGCAGATAATGCGACAATTATTTTCCTCCTCCAACCCCCATAACCACTGCTCGAGAAGGGAGTGGGCACAAGAGAGACCCCAGGGACATCAGAGGAGTAGACAAAAAGGGGGCTGGTAGAGTCTACCGAGGAGGTACTAGCATTCGTATTAGAAGCCATGATTAATGAACCAGTTTGAAAGGAAAACAGTTTCGGCAAGCAAAATATAACGGAACCAGAGTTCACATACAAAGCATACAATACTCAAAATAAGGACAGAGTTACCCTCCTTCTTCGTGACCGGAGAAGATCGGCCTCCAATCAACAAAGAAAACCCTAGGTCCAACACCGGAAACCGTAGGTTCTGAAACTCACCGGAATAAGGTCACAGACATCGGAAAGTTACCCAAAACGTCTATCAAGCGAAGACAAAGTCATCGGATAACACCAAAGCTCTAGGTCCGAAAGTCGGAAAACCCTAGAATTTGAAGAACTCGTCGGAATAAAACCAAGGATGCCGAAAAATTACCCAAAACACCCACTGATACAAGATCGGAACCTTGAATAACAGGAAAGTTCCGATTATCCGCTCAACATTCATTGAAACATCTCCAAAACAGTATCTCTCACCGGTAACCATAAAAAAACTTCAGCAAAAGCTTCGAACAGGATCGATAACACGCAACCGAGAAGGATCCGAAGATCATCCGGCTCTGATACCATGAAAACGTGAAGATTAAGCTGAAGAGCATGAAGGATATAGTGAGAGAAAGAAGAGAGAAAGAGAGTAGTTGAGAGAACTCTCCAGAAGATCGAGAAACTCTGCTAAGGAAAATGTATCGATTGATTTCAAAATATCTCTGTACAGGTCTATATACATCACACTAGTCTTGGGTCGGGTCAGACGGCCCAAGATTAAAATAAACTCGGGCTCAGATACAGTCCAACAGCAATAATCATCATAGCCCAACTACAATACTCACCCATATATACAATGTATATCATGAACATACAATAAATATATAATGAATATTCAAGTCTATGTCACTTATGCTTAGGCTTGAAAGCCATATAATCCCTCATCTCAACATCTTTTCTCATAGTTAAGGGACAAATTTGGCCCTTCGCCCAAAATTTAATCAGTTATAACTGTATTAACTTGTTATAGCACAGTAAAAATTTACTGTTTGGTTTACCAAAACTTATTTCATCAATGCACTGGTGTGGAAATTCTTTAGGTAGGTGTAAGAAATATAAATTCCTTCTTGTTATCACAATCTCATGTTAAAGACGAGACATTTATGCTTGTGAATATTCACATTAATTTGACACAAAATCAAGTAAAAAAAAAAACCATAGCCACAGAAGGCTTTGAATTGACAGCTATTTTTTGCAAGCATGCACAGATGCACTGTTCTACTTTATTCTGCCACCTTATGACAGTATATCTGCAGCCTGCTGGTTTTACGGTCACTTTATTATGTCTTCATTTTGGAAAAAAATTGGTTTAAGCTGAATTTATATTTTTCTGCTTTTAATACACTTAACATTTACCAATTGTGGATCAGGAGTGGCCAACAAATTTTATGGCCTAAAGCAAAATTTTATGATAGACCTTAACTTTTTAATTTCTTGCTATTATTTATTTGACGTTTATTTTTTTTTAGCTTTTCTTAGATATAAAGTTATTATTAATTTTTTCTAATCAATAACTCCTAATAAATATTTCTCAATTGACAACATATCTATTCTATTTAATCTTTCTTGTGACAATGTTGTTCTTAGGTAAAATTTTATCAATTTTAATTTTGAAAACTTTTGTCCGTCGAAGCAACGATAATATGAGTTATGAACATTATTCCATAAGCATTTTAGGCATTTGAAAAAAATCTTATTATTTGATTAAGTGTATCAATTAAATTGTTATCTTCTAATTGTACTGCTTTTCTTAATACGTTCAATTCAAAATATAAATCTAAATCACCAATATAGAATTGATTATTATGCTTTAAAGAACATTCAAGATTAAGGAATTTTTTTTTTCAAATTTTCAACATCTAGTGATCTTAGTTTTTACTGCCAAATAGAAACCAAAAATATTTTAATATATTTTGAATTATTCAAATCTATTTTGAAGTGAACAAATAACCTTATTTATTATATAAAAAGTAACCAACTCTAAAGGACTATTCGAAAGGTTTTGAGATTTTATTATCAACATTCGCATCAAATTGTTACTTCCTATATATCACACGTTTCTTACAAAATTTCGATTCGATATTCAATTCAAGAGCAATTTCCTTGATAGAAATCATAGCGGTTGCAAATCTTTCTTATCGATATTTGTTAAAGAAAGAAATCAAACTTTTTCAATTTACATAACTCTTTTTTGAACTTATACATAGTTTATTAGGTGTAACAAAAAAATGACCTTCACAAATACGGGACCTAAAGCTGTTGCTTTACTTGCTTTATGGTAGGACCACCCTCTATGGTGGATACACAAGAATATTGGATGGGTTAGGATATTCTATTAGATTAGTTATTCACCTTCTGTAAGGGTAGTTAACTAAACTCTTAGGTATAGGATGATGGGATTAACCAAATATAAGATCAATATAACTCTAAAATACATTTTATCTCGGGATTAACATCCTTCCTAGGGTAACCAAACGATTTGTAAAGATATAGTATATATAGACGACGACAACAACAATAATAACAACCCAGTATAATCTCACTAGTGAAGTCTGGGAAGGGTAGTATATATGCAAACTTTACCCTTATCCTGAGTAGAGAGGTTGTTTCCAATAGACCATTGGTATCCCTCCCTCCAAGAACTCTTCATCTTGCTGTTGAGGTGACTCGAACTCACAACCTCTTCGCTAAAAATGGAGGGTGCTCATAACCACTATAAGCAAGCGCTTGCGCTTAGATTTGATTGAAACTTGCAAAAAGAGCTTTGAAATTTTGTTGACAAATAATTTTTGGAAAGTTGTATTTGAACAAAATTTTATTTGAACAAAATTTGATGTTGCTAGAAAACTTCACTCGAAAAATTATCCTAAACCAGATTTTGGGAACTTGGAAAAAAAAAATTTTCAAAAACTAATAGTAAATGAACAAATAATATTTTCAAAAATGCTTTGATCAAAATTACCAAAATCTATGATCAAACGGGAGCTAAAAGTGACATCTAGAATTCAAATTTTCATGTGTTCTATAAATCTAGGTTATAGAATCATTTTTTTCTCATAATTTGTGACAAATTAACTTAGTCTATTAATAATATCAGCAAATTCTTTTGTTGGTAATGTTTGTTTCTTGATCAGTATATATAGTGGACTAATTAAAAATACCTTTTTAGCAAGAAATACCAAGTGTTATACGTATCTAAATCTTCGAATTACAGACAAATACATTTAACCAAAACCTTAACGGTGAAAGTTACTCGAGTCCCAAATCAAAGTATTATTTTTTTGACACAAAACACAAAAATAAGTGGAAAAAAAATTGATGACTATTTTATGTATACGTTAACGGCACGTTTGTCCGTTAAGGTATAGCACATGTAAAACATGTGTTGTACATAAATTGATCATCAATTTTTCCATATGTTTTTGTGCTTTGAGTCCAAAATAATAATACTTTAGTTCCGGACTTAAAGTTACTCCACCCTCCCCCAAAAAACAAATTATTATATAAGAAACAAACTCCTCCATCTTTTAACGATAAATCCATTCTAGCAATCGTGTTTGCGGCAACTGTATACAATATCTGGATGGAAAAGAATGAAAGAAGATTTCGACAGTCGAGCAAAAATGCGGTAGATAGAGCACGACAGATTGCTATTCAAGTGCATATAACTGGAATGAAGATGCTAAAGTGGCGAAACACCTTACAAACCATGAACTACTACCCAATGTAATAGTCACATTAGAGGAATAGTTAAACAACTATAGGTGTTCTATAGTCATAAAAGAATAATTTTATGTACATTGAAGTTGGTTGAATACAAAAATTTTCCCTTTTTGACAAAAAAAAAAAGGAATGATAGATATTACAAGTTTTTGTGGCTATTAATTAGTGGAAAAACTTCCAACCTTAGAATACACACAAATTAGAATTAATTAAGCTAATGTTTTTTTTTCTAAAACAGATGGGTGCGTGGATTATAGTAAGACATGGTCTTCGTCTGACAATATATAGAAGTTAGTGAATATTATACAACCAAAGAAAGAGTTGGTGAATATTATACAACCGAAGAAAGAGTTGGTGAATATTATACAACCAAAGAAAGATGGTACTCCCTCCGTTTCATCGAAAAAGAAATATTTTTTTTTATATTTAAAAATAATTTATTTTTATATAATAATTTATAATTAAAAAAATATATATGTTTCATTTTACACTATAATCTTTGCTTTTTCTTTTTTAAATCCGTGCCAAGTTAAATATTATTTCCTGACGTATAGCACATTTTTTTGGTAGTTGGTAGAACATACACATAGGGAACATTTTTAATTAAAGCCTCTCGTTTGTGATGATATAGTAATAGCTATGCTTTATGCAGTGCAGCATAGGATTCTAATTTGGTAATGCATGCGTTAGGGGATTTCAGTTTCTCTATGTATACGAATATTACATTAATAATTTCTTTTGTCTTTTCATCCTTTCTTATTGGATTTTAGCTTATATAAAGAGGCGGATGTACATTTTCCTTCTGTATTTGAGCCGATTACTACTAGATATAAGGTCTATGGCAACCCTTCTAATACCTTTCCAATAAATACACTAACCGACTCTATAGTTCTACTGGGACGAGTAAACAGTCGTTCCTAGATTTGCTATTATCATAGGTCTATTAGAAAGGTTATTTGGAACTGTTACAAAACCGTCCCCGTATATTGATATTATAACGGTTATAGAACCATTATATCCATCTGTGGAACGGTTTTGTATTTTATTGGGACGGTTATAAACCGTTCCAATATATTTGTGCCAACGATATTTTACGATTATCGCAACGATTTTTATAATATATTGTTACGGTTTTGTGATCTATTGCAACAGTTATTAGGGGCTTCTTTTATTTTTTGTTAGGTCTATTGCAACGGTTATATTGTCTATTGCAATAGTTATATTGTCTATTGCAACGACTCTTCCTAATAATTTCATATATATTTCCTGAATGAGGAATATTCCCCCTGCAATGAAATTTTATACACCATAACTTATATAAACTACAAAATAACATTGAAATATCAAACTAGCTAGCATTATCCATAACAAAATACGAACATTATTGGATCAGCAATATCTAAGTTGAAATAGATGAGTTTGCGTACAAAAAATTCTACACTAAAATATCCTAGAACATAATGAGAAAGTCTAGCAACGATCAACAACACTTAAGTAAGATCTTACCACTGTTTTCATCTGCAATCGTTGCACTTACAAATGACGTTCAATAAATAATTAAACAGAGAAAATTTTCAGATGTTTGAACCACAAAGTAATTGATTCAAAGCTTGAATGTGTTTTACATTTTCAAATGACATTAGTATTCAAAGCCTCCAACTCCATTTCAAAGCAACTCAATTCCAACAGCAGACCAAAATATCAAAGGAACACCCTAACTTCCTGTCAATTTACAGTGAAGAATCTAACATTTGACAATTGAAAATAAAGGAACACAAACGCACATGTTAACTGGCATAATGCGTACAGATACAGTAACCAAAGGTCACTTCACTATGCTAACTGACACATCAAACAATCTGTCCAAAAGTCCAGAATCAGCAATTGACAAATGATATAATTCAACTCTCCAGAGATTACTACATCAACGGATTATTTCAACAACCTAAGGCATTAGAAACTTACAAAAATTATTAAATTGTGAATGAGTTGATACCTGTAATGAGCTGGCCTTCTTTGATGCTACCGGTAGATGGACGACGAATTGGTTGCAAAGTCATTCGTTGTGAAGATGTAACTTCTACGGGTGACTTATCACCAAATACCACTAGAATAATGTGAGCATCAATATTAATTCCTGAATGTTGAAGTTGTGCAAGAACATCCGCAACAACTTCTTGACGAATAGTTATTTTTTGTTCCTCAATTTTTTCTCTCATTCTCTGTATTTTCTCGTCCATTTTTTGCAAACAATTTGTGGAATTTGAAGAGTGTTCATTGTTGGAAACACGTTCTCAAGGCATTATACTAAACGTATGTTCATATTTGTAGGTTTTGATGAATGACAAACTATGCGCAAATTGACATATGACGAGGTCCAAGCACAAGCGCAAAATTGATATATAACGAGATTCAAGCACAAGACAAAGATCGAGATTAAGTTTTATATGAGTCGGTATTTAATTGTGATCTTGATCCGATAACTTAAACTCAAGACTTGGCTTCTCTCGTAAAAATATTTTTAACAAATCATGCATATTTAATTTAGAGCAAAATAATTTTAAATAATGCATATTTACTTTAGTCAAAATGATTTTTAAACATGCCTCTAAAATCTGGACTAAGATAATCGATTATGTACTTATGATAATCGATTATGTTTAAGTCAGCTGCTTGACAATCGATTGTGAACTTATGACAATCGATTGTGTTAAGGCAGTGAGCATCAGATTTTTCAAATCTGCATGACAATCGATTGTGAACCTTATGACAATCGATTGTGATGAGGCAGTGTCCATCAAAGTTTTTCAAAGCTCAAAATAATCGATTGTGAAGCTAATGACAATCGATTGTGAAGAGACAGTGTCCATCAGATTTTTCAAAGTCACAAAATAATCGATTGTGAACATATGACAATCGATTGTGTTGAGGCAGTGTCTTCCAGACTTTTTCAAAGTTATTAAATAATCGATTGTGAACCTATAATAATCGATTGTCAAGAGGCAGTGTCTAAATTGATTTTTCAAGACTGATATATAATCGATTGTTAACTTAGTATAATCGATTGTATAAATGACCGTTGCCAAAATGTTTTCAAATACCGTCAAGTAATCGATTATTGATTTCTTATAATCGATTGTTTTAATTAAAATCTGGAAAGGATTTTTTGAACGTTGCTGAGTAATCGATTATTGATTTCTTATAATCGATTGTGTTAATTAAAATCTGGAAAGGATTTTTTGAACGTTGCTGAGTAATCGATTGTAGATTTCTGACAATCGATTGTTTTACGTAAAATCTGGAAATGATTTTTTGAACGTTGCCAGTAATCGATTATTGATCTTAGATAATCGATTGTTATGTGTAAAATCTGGGATTGATTTTTGGAAGAACTGGCAAACAATCGATTGTGGTAATTTGACAATCGATTGTCAATGAGTAAAATCAGCAATTCTTAATTGGCAATTAGGCAATGGTAATACAAAGTTTTTCAACTATAAATACAGCTTCAATTCAGTCTTTTAAGCACAACAACATATACAACTTATCATACAATTGCTAAAGCTTGCATACTTTATTGCTTATCATTTTATATTCATTACATAAGCTTTTGAGAGCCAAATTCTTGTCGAAAGTTGTTGCGATCTTGAGCGTATTCTTTTTACTCATATCTACTCTTAATGGAGTGTCTTGTTTGAGTGCTAAGTGTTTTTGTACACTTGAAGGGAAGTGTTAGTCCCTTGTGTTGTAAGAAGGAACTTGTGTTTCCTTGGTTGAAGTCTTGGAGTGTTGTATCTCCGAGCAAAGGTTGTTGAGGCTTGTGTCCTCAAGTTGTAACGGTTTGTTGAGCACCCGTAAGCTTAACAAGTTAGTGGAAATCTCGAGAGAGTCTCTCGGGGACTGGACTAGCCACGGGTTGTGGTGAACTAGGATACATCGGTGCGTTTGTTCTAATTTATTTACTTATCGCACTTATTTATTTCCTGTAAATTTTAAATTCCGCAAGTTTACGCTAATTTTTATTATAACGCTATTCACCCCCCCTCTAGCGCTAAGCGTATTATCTAACAATTGGTATTAGAGCCCAACTCTCTGAAGACTTAACCGTTTGAGAGAAACATCCATGGCTTCTACTCGTGATTCTTTTGCTGGAATAGGTGAAGGACAATGCTCCACCCGACCACCGCTATTGGATGGTACAAATTATACATACTGGAAGGAGAGGATGAGAATATTTGTACAATCAAATAGTTTTCATCTTTGGAAGGTCATAATGAATGGAGAACAAATTCCAAACAAGAAGGTTGAAAATGAATGGGTCCCAAAGTCCGAAGATGAATACGATGCGGAAGATATCCGAAAGGTGCAAAATAATGCTAAAGCTATTAATTTATTATATTGTGCTATAAATGCTGATGATTACAGGAAGATATCTTGTTGCACAACGGCGAAGCAAATGTGGGACAAGCTGAAAATTACGTACGAAGGTACGGACCAGGTAAGGGAAGCCAAAATTGATTTCCTAACCTATGCATATGAATTGTTTCACATGAAGGAAGGCGAAAAGGTCGATGAGATGTTTGAACGATTTTCAAAAATTGTAAATGATTTACATGCTCTTAAGAAGACCTTCACGGATAAGGAACTTGTCCGAAAAATTCTCCAAAGTCTCACTCCGGAATGGCGATCCAAGGCCGACGCGATTCAAGAATCCATTGGCATTTCAAATGTCACCATCGACGCATTAAGAGGTAATCTTAAAACTTATGAATATACTATACTTAACCCTCTTGTTGATGATCAAAGGAAGCAAAGAATCGCTCTCAAGGAAAGCACAAGCCAACCTCAAAATGATGAGGACGGAGACAACGAGTTCGAACTCGTTATCAAGAGATTTCAAAAGTTCATGCGAAAAGAGTATGAACGAAAGGGCAAAAAGCAAGGAGATCAAATAAAGTGCTATGAGTGCGGAGAAACCGGGCACATTAAATCAAATTGCCCAAATGCTAAAAAGGAGAAGAAACCCTTCAAGAAGCAGCGAGCATACATATCTTGGGGAGGCAACTCCGGTGACGAGTCAAGTGAGGAAGAAGAAGACGAAGCCGCAAATCTTTGTCTTATGGCACAAGACGACAACAAAGAAGAGGTATGTCAAATTTCTTCCAAACATTTCTTTTCCCTTGAAGAAATGCAAAATGCTTTTGATGAGTTGTATAGCGAATTTATTAAAGCTTCAAAAACTGTTAAGAGAATAAAAGAAAATGCTTCTTTAAAAGAAAAAGATTTTCAAAAACAACTCTCTTTAAAGAAAAGGAATTGGAAAAACTGATTTTAGAAAATGAGAAGTTGAAAGAGGAAAACAAATTTTTTGGCAAGAGAAGCGCCGACAAGCCCGAGAGTTCTAGAAATTGTACTTTTTGCATGCATCTCAAAAGTGAAGTAGAAAGGCTTAAGGGCACCTTAGATAAGTTTAACTCTTCTCATAAAAAATTGAATGAAGTGCTTGTTAATTTGAAGTCGACCAAGCATGGCATAGGTTTTAGAAACGAGCCTAAAGAGAAAGTTGAAGCCAACCCCCAACCACCTAAGGCTCAACCTAGGATAAATAAAACAAATGTTCATCCTAGATACAACAAACCTAGAAATGGTTTTCATCAATCGCAACCTAGAAATAATCATGCTAGAAATAATGCACATTCTAGGCCAAACACTAGAAGGAATTTTGAACCTTTTAGAACACCTAGAAATGACTTCCAACCTAGAAACAACTATTCCAGAAATGATACATATCCTAAAACAAATGGTAGGAGAAATGACTTTCATGATTTGTGCAATAGTTATATTGTCAAGAATAGAGTAAATGATTTTCGTCCGTCCAATTACTATCAACCTAGAAGGATGCATAATCCTAACGTGACTTGTCATTATTGTAGACGAATTGGACATATTGCTCCTGCTTGTTTTACACGACATAGACATAACACTCAATCACATCACTATGATTTGCCTAACCCCCAAGGACCCAAAATGGCATGGGTACCTAAAACTCATTAATCTGTTTTGTAGGTATATTTGAAGGGATCAAGTGTACTATGGTACCTTGATAGTGGATGCTCCAAGCACATGACGGAAGACGAATCCAAATTCCTTCAACTAGAACACAAGGAAGGGGGAAGTGTTATTTTTGGTGATAACAACAAAGGAAAGATTATCGGCATCGGATCGGTCGGTAAGGATGAAATTTCTTCCTTTAAGCATATTTACTTGTGAAAGGTTTAAAACATAATCTCTTGAGCATAAGTCAATTATGTGACAAGGGAAATCTTGTTTTATTTGATTCGGATGAATGCTTAGTTTTTAGACGTAGCGATTTTAAAATTATCCTTCGTGGTTTTAGAATGGATAACATTTATATGGTTGATCTTGCAAATTCTTCACCCGAATATGTGAATTGTTTAATGAGCAAAGAGGATGATTCTTGGTTATGGCATCGTAGAGTAGCTCACATCAACATGCATCTTTTGAACAAATTGGTTTCACAAAACTTAGTTGTTGGTCTTCCAAACTTGAAATTTGAAAATGACTCTACTTGTGATTCTTGTCAAAAAGGGAAGCAAACAAAAGCATCTTTTAAATCGAAAAATATTGTTTCAACTACTAGACCATTGCAATTGCTTCACATGGATTTATTTGGACCATCTCGCATTGAAAGTCTAGGTAGAAATCGTTATGCTTTTGTTATTGTTGATGATTATTCCAGATTTACTTGGACTTTATTTCTTGCCCATAAAAGTGATGCTTTTTAGAATTTTAAATATTTTCTTAAACGTGTTCAAACAAAAAGGAAACAACCATCATTTCAATTAGAAGTGATCATGGGGGAGAGTTTGATCACAATCTCTTTGCGGACTTTCGTGACGAACTCGGTATCGATCATACCTTTTCCGCTCCACGAACACCACAACAAAATGGGGTGGTGGAAAGGAAAAATAGGTGTCTCGAAGAGATGGCTAGAACCATGCTCGAAGAGGCTAAGATTCCCAAACACTTTTGGGCGGATGCCGTGAGTACCGCATGCTACGTTTTAAATAGAGTAGTCATAAGGCCAATACTCATGAAAACCCCTTATGAACTCTACAAGGGAAGGAAACCAAATATCTTCCATTTTAGAATATTCGGTTGTAAATGTTTTATTCATAACAATGGAAAAGATCAATTGGGAAAATTTGATACCAAATCCGATGAGGGAATTTTTATTGGGTATTCTTCACGTAGCAAAGCATATGGGGTATTTAATAATAGAACCCAAACTGTGGAGGAATCCCCTCATATTGTGTTTTCCGAAAATAATGCTCGCTTGGCGAGAAAGGATTCTTGTTCTAATCTTGCAGGTATTTTAAATAGTTTAAAAGATAAAGTACAAGAGGAAACTCCTAAGGAAATTCAAGATGAAATCTAGGAACAATCGACGGAGGAAACGCCACAATTGGAGAAAGAAACGAAAATGTCTAACGAGTGGAGGACAATCAAAGATCACCCTCTCGAACAGGTAATTGGCGATGTCGGAGAAAAGGTAAGTACCCGAAACTCCCTTGAGAACACCTTAGGACATACTGCTTTTGTTTCTCAAATTGAACCAACAACCATCTCCGAAGCAATTGGGGATGAATTTTGGACCTTGGCAATGCAAGAGGAGCTTAACCAATTCAAACGAAATGACGTTTGGGATTTGGTGCCAAGACCCAAAAATCATACCATAATTGGTACGAAATGGGTTTTTTGAAACAAACTAGATGAAAATGGTGTAATCACTAGAAACAAAGCTAGGCTTGTAGATAAAGGCTATAATCAAGAAGAGGGTATTGAATATGAAGAAACATATGCTCCCGTAGCTAGATTAGAAGCTATTCGTTTATTGCTTGCTTTTGCCTCTTCTATGAATTTCAATTTATATCAAATGGATGTGAAAAGTGCTTTTCTAAATGGTGTTATTCAAGAAGAAGTTTATGTTGAACAACCCCCCGGTTTTGAAGATTTAAATCTCCCGATCATGTTTTCAAACTCAAAAGGCTCTTTATGGTTTAAAACAAGCTCCCCGGGCTTGGTATGAAAGATTGAGTAAATTTCTATTGGAAAATGATTTCATTAGGGGGAAAGTTGACACCACTCTTTTTGTTAAGCATAAAAACAATGATATTTTATTAGTTCAAATCTATGTGGATGATATTATATTTGGTGCTACTAACAATGTTTTGTGCAAGGAATTTTCCGATTTAATGACAAGCGAATTTGAGATGTCTATGATGGGTGAGTTAACATTCTTTTTGGGATTACAAGTAAAGCAAATGAAAGAAGGTACGTTCATTTGCCAAGAAAAATATTGCAAAGAATTGCTGAAACGATTTGAAATGACCAATGCAAAAGCAATGGCAACCCCCATGAGCACATCCGATCATCTAGACAAAGATGAGAAAGGTAAGGAAGTTGACATCAAAAAGTATCGAGGTATGATTGGCTCTCTCCTTTACCTTACTGCTAGTCATCCGGACATCATGTTTAGCGTGTGCTTATGCGCTCGTTATCAATCATGTCCGAAGGAGTCTCACCTAACTGCGGTGAAACGGATATTGAAGTATCTTGTTGGTACTGTAAATGTGGGTCTATGGTACCCCAAAGGTTCCTCATGCCAACTTGTTGGCTATTCCGATTCCGAGTTTGCTGGATGCAAATTGGACCGCAAGCGCACTAGTGGCACTTGCCATTTGCTCGGCAGCTCTCTCGTTTCTTGGTTTAGCAAGAAACAAGTAAGTGTTGCGTTATCCACAACCGAGGCTGAATATGTAGCCGCGGGGAGTTGTTGCGCTCAAATCCTTTGGATGAAACAACAACTCTTGGACTATGGCCTAAGTCTTGATCATATCCCTCTTAGATGTGATAATACTAGTGCCATATGCTTGACGAAGAACCATGTTCTTCATTCGCGAACAAAACACATTGAAATTAGACATCATTTTATAAGAGATCACGTTCTCAAGGGCGATGTCGAAATTGAATTTGTTGAAACCAAAGATCAATTGGCCAACATCTTTACAAAGCCCTTAGAGAAAGAGTCCTTCTTCCGAATTCGAAGTGAACTCGGGATCCTTGACTCCGCGTTGATCTAAGTCATGCATTGCATCTTTCCTTTCACATGTTTTCTAACTTGAGCGTCGGAGACGTCTAACGTATTTTTGCAGGTATCGCCCTAATGGCAAAAGGGGGAAGATAACGGGTATGCACTCTTAATACTTATCGGCATAAATTGAGGGGGAATTCATATATCGAGGGGGAACAAATTACATATCTATATACTTGTTGCATATCTTTACTTGTCTTGAATCGTCATTATTAATTGCCTAATATGCATATCCCGCTTAAAGTTTGCCATTATCAAAAAGGGGGAAATTGTTGGAAACACGTTCTCAAGGCATTATACTAAACGTGTGTTCATATTTGTAGGTTTTGATGAATGACAAACTATGCGCAAATTGACATATGACGAGGTCCAAGCACAAGCGCAAAATTGATATATAACGAGATTCAAGCACAAGACAAAGATCGAGATTAAGTTTTATATGAGTCGGTATTTAATTGTGATCTTGATCCGACAACTTAAACTCAAGACTTGGCTTCTCTCGTAAAAATATTTTTAACAAATCATGCATATTTAATTTTGAGCAAAATGATTTTAAATAATGCATATTTACTTTAGTCAAAATGATTTTTAAACATGCCTCTAAAATCTGGACTAAGATAATCGATTATGTACTTATGATAATCGATTATGTTTAAGTCAGCTGCTTGACAATCGATTGTGAACTTATGACAATCGATTGTGTTAAGGCAGTGAGCGTCAGATTTTTCAAATCTGCATGACAATCGATTGTGAACCTTATGACAATCGATTGTGATGAGGCAGTGTCCATTAAAGTTTTTCAAAGCTCAAAATAATCGATTGTGAAGCTAATGACAATCGATTGTGAAGAGACAGTGTCCATCAGATTTTTCAAAGTCACAAAATAATCGATTGTGAACATATGACAATCGATTGTGTTGAGGCAGTGTCTTCCAGACTTTTTCAAAGTTATTAAATAATCGATTGTGAACCTATAATAATCGATTGTCAAGAGGCAGTGTCTAAATTGATTTTTCAAGACTGATATATAATCGATTGTTAACTTAGTATAATCGATTGTATAAATGACCGTTGCCAAAATATTTTCAAATACCGTCAGGTAATCGATTATTGATTTCTTATAATCGATTGTTTTAATTAAAATCTGGAAAGGATTTTTTGAACGTTGCTGAGTAATCGATTATTGATTTCTATTAATCGATTGTGTTAATTAAAATCTGGAAAGGATTTTTTGAACGTTGCTGAGTAATCGATTGTAGATTTCTGACAATCGATTGTTTTACGTAAAATCTGGAAATGATTTTTTGAACGTTGCCAGTAATCGATTATTGATCTTAGATAATCGATTGTTATGCGTAAAATCTGGGATTGATTTTTGGAAGAACTGGCAAACAATCGATTGTGGTAATTTGACAATCGATTGTCAATGAGTAAAATCAGCAATTCTTAATTTGCAATTAGGCAACGGTAATACAAATTTTTTCAACTATAAATACAGCTTCAATGCAGTCTTTTAAGCACAACAACATACTACAACTGATCATACAATTGCTAAAGCTTGCATACTTTATTGCTTATCATTTTATATTCATTACATAAGCTTTTGAGAGCCAAATTCTTGTCGAAAGTTGTTGCGATCTTGAGCGTATTCTTTTTACTCATATCTACTCTTAAAGAAGTGTCTTGTTTGAGAGCTAAGTGTTTTTGTACACTTGAAGGGAAGTGTTAGTCCCTTGTGTTGTAAGAAGGAACTTGTGTTTCCTTGGTTGAAGTCTTGGAGTGTTGTATCTCCGAGCAAAGGTTGTTGAGGCTTGTGTCCTCAAGTTGTAACAGTTTGTTGAGCACCCATAAGCTTAACAAGTTAGTGGAAATCTCGAGAGAGTCTCTCGGGGACTGGACTAGCCACGGGTTGTGGTGAACCAGGATACATCGGTGCGTTTGTTCTAATTTATTTACTTATCGCACTTATTTATTTCCTGCAAATTTTAAATTCCGCAAGTTTACGCTAATTTTTATTATAACGCTATTCACCCCCCCTCTAGCGTTAAGCGTATTATCTAACATTCATAACATCCTAATTTCCCGCTCAAAGAAGTTCTTGTAACCCCCGCCCATACAACCTCAAACGTCCTGAATGTTCAGGTCCCATGACAGCTGCTAATGCCTCTATGGACTCATTGCCATTTTCAGTTTCTTGTACTTCTATATCCTCCATTTCAGCCTAAAAAGCAAATTCAAAAATATAGAATTCAAGTAAATAACAAGTAAACTAAGAGAAATATATGATTGATCTCGGTATAACAAAAGTTAAGTATAGTTTGCACAATTTTACTAGATGTGTCTTTATCCGAGGACATGTATGATCGTCTAGCTTTCCTTTTTCTTTTAGCTACAAAGACTTCCTTTGGTGATAAAGGATCCGAAGTTCCCTTATCATTTTCCTAGTCACATGGAAGTGCGTTAGTATTACTGATGATCTGTCATAAACTAAACATGAGCCAAAACTGAGAAATATTTTTTCTTGATTTGCTAATTACACACCAATTTAGAGCGAACTAAAGCAAAACTTGTTTTTCCAGCAGTGTGAGGATTCTTCAACTTTTTTCGGTTCTCAATATTAGTTTTGGACATTTTCTGTAGGAAGAAAGAAGCACCAAATAACAACTTACATGTGATGACCCAAAGGGTCATCACGTATTTTCTTATTCATTTCATGCTTCCAAGGCCTTGAAAACCTCATTTATAGTTGCCTTGATTTGCGTGCATAGTCCAGGCGCGTAGCTGGAAAGCTTAAATATAAAATTCTATAAAAATATTATATTTTGATGTTAAAATAAATAAATTTGACTCCGCTTAATATTTTGGGTAAACAGACAGAAAATGTGGGACTTGGGAGTATGTCCGGAATCGAATTTCGAGGTCCTATGCCGGAGAAATAAATTTTTGAATAGAATTATTTTTCTTAAATTATTAAGGAAAATTAAAATGAAATTGATTAGAACGTGTTGGTATCGGGCCCGTATTTTGGTTCCGGCGCCCAGTACATGTCTTATATGTGGTTTAAGATGTTTCTGTAAAGTTTGGTTGAAATCGAACGTCGTTTGACATGTTTCATACTTAAAACTCTAAATTTGTAAGTTAATGAAGTTTGAGGAAAAACTAGTAATTTTGAGGTTTGATTCATTGTTTTCTTATGTTATTTTGGTAAATTGATCGCACGGTTAAGTTCGTAGGATGTTGTTGAGTTAGTGCAAGTGTTTGGTAAGGAGCCCCATGGGCTCGAAAGTGTTTCAGATGTGTTTCGGAGTGATTTCAAACATAGGAAAATTGCAGGTTGCTTCAGCTGTTGCAGAACCCATTTTCTTCTTCGCTTTCGCGATCCTTCTCCCGTGTTTGCGAAGCTTCAGATTTTTCCTTCATTGCGCTCGCATCCTTGGCCTCGCATTCGCATAGGGTTATTTGACCCTGAGGGCTTAACATCATTTTCCTCTCCGCATTCACAATTATACTCTCGCGATAGCGTAGTGTTGCGGAACTCCTTCATCGTGTTCGCGTGAGGACTCACGCATTCGCGTAGGTCAATTTCTGGACCCCAGCGAGTGCACCCACACTCTTTGCCACATTAGCGTCCAGGGGGTAATGACTTTCAAAACGCCAAGTTGATGGGGTAATTAAGACCACAAGTAGTTTAAGGCTATAACAAATAATCCGTGTCAACTTTAGGGGTGTTTTAAGGTATTTTGTCTTTTTATTTTGGTCCAAACTCCAAAGTAATTGGTTACTTATGTAATCAAGAAAGAATTCAATTTATTTTTATAAAATTACGCTTATGTATATATCCCTAAAAAAAATTCCGACTCCTTACATAGAATATTTAATTAAGGGTAATTTAGTCAAACTAGATATTTTTATATAAAATTAATATTTGTTTAATGAGCGTATCAAAAAATAAATTGATAACTTATTATGAACCGGAGGGAGTAGATTTTACCTTTACTTAAAAGCATTTAAACTTTAGACAAAAGCCATTTGGGGCGTTGTAGCCATAAATGCTCTGTAATATATGTGTCCTCATTCACAAAAACATGAATAAATAAAGAAAAAAATTACTTGACTCATGCCATGTATTATTATATGAAAGACTGACATATTTGATAAAATTCAATTTCAGAATATAATAATAACAGAATTAAATTTAAAAAATGACAGGACATTACCGTTACACAGTGCATGAACGGAGTGGCGTCCCCGTTGAAATGTTGTATAATTAAAATAGCTGTAAGATAAGGCAATATGGCCAGCCATTCTTAACTCTTTCAACTCAAATATCAGATAATTTGGGGAAAGGCAATATAAAGATGGATCTACAATTTTAATTCGAATTTTTGAGTTTCATCCATTAAATTCATTATCTTATTTAAGTTCGAGGATCATAGTTGTTTAGCTCAAAAATTATATTTGTATTTTGTACGCCTGAAAACAATCAAAATATATGGGAGTAAATCGTATCAAATATAATAAGCCTAAGAGATAATTATCACTTCGATAGTTTTCGTTGATCTGTAAATCGATGATAAAAATAGACTTAGCTTAATAAGGAAGCAATGGTTATGAACTTGAGAGAGAGAGAGAGAGAGAGAATAGAGATTGTATTATTCGAGAATAACACTAATGATCCTTTCTACAAAGAGAAGGTTTCCTTTATATAGTAGGAAACCTTCATTGAAAAACAAAAAAAAAGTACAAAGGTTGGTGGCTTCCACTCAGTAAAGAGAGTCATATGCGAAACGACGTCGTCCCTAGTTTGGCCCCCTCACTTGCTTGGGTCGCTCTTATCATGGGGCGTGCCCACCTGGCATAGGGATGTTATCAGCCAAATTTAGCACTATACAGTTAGTCCCTCCGTTCGTTGGAGACGTACACGGTGATCGTCTTCAATGGACGGATATGCACGATTCAGTTTTTACAGAAATTTGGTCGTGCCCGTAGGCGCTTCCTTTGCAGTTCATGGACGTGGATAGCATGGATTGGATTGTTAACGTGCGACCCACCTTTTTTAAGGTGACGTCAACAGCCACATGCGTCATCATTATACCTGTTCCCGAGACTTGTTCAGAACGTGACGTGACATTTTGGTTTCCGTCGCCGGTTTCAGAACTGAGTCTCTTCGGTTCTTGTGTGCCTTTCTCCTATAAAGAGGAGAGTGGTTTAAAGAGTTTCATCTTTCGATCTTTTTGAAAGTTTTCCTTTGTTTCTTTATTCATCCTTCTTTCCTGTAATAGTTATATCGTTTTCAGAGAGATATCTTTCACGAGAATTATCTTACTCACTCCCAACACTTCATTCTTCACTGCGTATTATGGCAAAGCACCAAGAAAGCAAAAAGTCTAAGGGCAGTGCCCCTTCTAGGGTTCCACCCTCTTCTGATGGCGAAGAGGAAGGAGCGAGAAAACCCTAGTTCCTTTAACGGCAGAAAATATTTTACGGAAGGATTTGAGTGCGAGAAAAGAATTCAATACGGCAAGCCCCTCTCATCCTTGGGAGGAGAGTGACTTACTTCAGTCTCACCTGGACGTCATCAGGATTAGGTACAACATTCCTGATCATGTTGAGATAGTTCCGGCTGGGACGGACCATACCAATGTACATAAGCCCGGCTTTAGTGCATTTTACGAATATGCTCTTAAGATTGGATATTGCTTTCCGCTTAACCCTTTGGCGGAAGACGTATCCCACTTCTATCAAGTATGTCCAGCTCAGCTCACACCTTATGCCCTTAAGGTGTGTCAGATTCTTACCACGCTTGCGGGTGAGGCCAGGGTCGTTGTTTCAGTTCACCATCTGCTACAGATGTTCAGCCCCAGTTATATGAGGGGTAACTTGATCCAACCGAGTAACCGTGGCAAGAAGATCTTTGTCGTGAGGGCCGACGACAAAGCTAATCGCGAGTTCTGGCATAGCTTTATGTTAGGACGAGCCATTTAGTGTCTGATCCTGAAGGATTCCCAGAGACGTGGAATGCAGGATGTAAGTATCTCTGTATGTAACTTTGCGGCATTCTATTTTGACTGTCCTAATTCTGAACTCACTTTGTTCCCTTTTGCAGTGATGGCTCGATCACCCCGCCCAGTCGATGACATTAGGTCGTGTGCAGTGGGGTCGATACCACATGCAGAGAGATGCCGCACTTGGCCCGAATTCCATAGGTTGTATGGCCCAACCAGTAATAAAATTCCCTATTTTCTTATATTTTGTCTTAACTTGGAGAGCTTCATACCTGATGCGCTTTTTCCAGGACGGGGTGCTTCCATAAGGACAAAGAAGAAGAAGTCTGACGCCGACCCATCTAGGGAAGAGCCTGACTCCGATGGGGAAGATATACTTGTGGGCGGCTCACCCAGAGGTAGCCCCCTTTCAATTCCCCGCCAAGGTACTACATCGGCATCCGCATCGTAGGCGGTGCCTGGGGCTACCTCTATGGAGGTACCAGAGGCTGCAGTAGCAATGGCACCTGAAATCACACCCGTGCTGGCACCTGAAGTCGCTTCAGTGGAGGCGGCCTCCGAAGGAAAGGAGCCTCCTGACAAAAAGAAGCGGCAACGAATTACTGGTAAATGTATTATCGTTGAGGGTGTGAGGAGGCCCAGCGAGCCTCACCAAGTGCCAAGGTCGACCTTATGGCCGAGGCCATTCGTGCTGGCGAATGGCCCCTCAGAGGGCAGTTGCCACCCATTTGGCTCATCCATCAGGAGGCGAGTCGTCCTCCACTGTTAATGAGGTGGTCATGATGACTGTGAGGACGGGCTGTAAAGTCGCTCTCGAGGAAGCACCAGGCAGCTCGGCTCGTGCGGAGATGAGGGAAGGCCGGTCTACTTGCCGCATTGTGATCCCTGAGGGATACAACTTATTATAGGATAGCGAGCAGGCCACGGCGAACATGACCCTATCGTGCGTGGTTGTGGAGCATGAGTGCTAAGAGATGCCATCAATGGGGACTTGTCGAGGTGGGTAGCAGGTTCAACTTTACAGGTAGCTTTCAGCCCTATATTTGTTTAATTGTTCAAAGCGTCTATGGTTTGTACTGATGAGTTTATTTTTTTCTTTTTCAGACCCTCATTTTGGAGGTGGAGAGGATGTGGCGTGAGCAGAAGAGAGCGCCCACCTTCTCCAAATGTCAAAGAAGTACAAAAAGGTCTGTGCCAAGTATCGGGCGTTGGCAGATATGTTTGAGCAGGATCCCCCGTTCCGAACGTTTCGCGAGGGCCTTAAGAATCACAGGCTCTTTTGAAGAAGAAGAAGGCGGAGCTGAAGGAGTTGGATGAGCAGTTGATTGATGCCTTGGCTCGAAATAACAAGCTGGAAACTCTCCTTCAGTCAAGGGATGAGGACTTGGAGATCAGCCGTGGTATGGCGGCCGAGGCTGCGGAATTACGGGCTCAGCTTACTGCCCTCATGGCCAAGCTAGATGCCAGGACGGCCGAAGTTGAGGCCCTTAGGCGATCTCCCCCACAAGATGCCATGCACCGTGAGGCGCATGAGATATGGCTATACCATGATGCCAGATTGTTCTTCTTTAAGGAGCTTTTGGTGGAGGGCCGAGCTTTTGAGGTGGAAGTAGAGAGGCAGCGGCAGTTGACTCCCGTTGCCCATGAAGCGGCCGGTTATAGCTCCGACTCGCCTGGTATGGGGGCTATAATTCCGAGGATGTCAACCGCCTAGACTCCAGCTCGTGGATTTCCAGGGTTTATCAGCTTGGGGATGGTAACAGACCTGATGGTGACCAGGCGGGTCATGATAGAAGGGGTGGTGAAGGCCCTTAGGGCTTGTATATGAATATTTTTGTAGATGGCAATTTTGTAGGACCCGTTGTATGTATATATTTTTTTGGATAAAAGAAATAAACTTTCTCTTCTCTCCTTTTGTCGTTGTTTTTCTTTCGTTCTTTAGAGCTTGCGCTCTTTGTTGACCGTCGATGTTGGCGGCCTTAGTCGAATCTTAGATCGAAGGTTTTAGCCGTAATAGAATCGACAGCCTTAGCCATGTAAGCGACTTCGTCTGTTGTTGACTCATTTATTCACCGTGGTCGAATCTTAGGTCGACTTTTGGTGAGGATGGCCTTATCCATAATGTAATCAATAGCCTTGGCCATGATAGAACTGATGGACTTGTCCATGATAGAACTGATTTCCTTGGCCATATAGGTGACTTCGACTGTTGTCGAGTCGTTTACTCATCGTAGTCGAATATTAGGTCGAACGTTAGTGAGGATGGCCTTAGCCATGATGTAATCGATGGCCTTATCCATGATATAATTGATGGCCTTAGCCATGATATAATTGATGGCCTTAGCCATAGAGGCGACATCGATATCGTCGAGTGGTGTACTCACCGTAGTTGAATCTAGGTCTACTGTTGGTGGTGATGTCCTAAGCCATGATATAATCGATGGCCTTAGCCATGATATAATTGATGGCCTTAGCCATGTATGCGACTTCGACTGTCGTCAAGTCGTGTACTCACCGTAGTCGAATCTAGGTCGGCTGTTGGTGGTGATGGCCTTAGCCATGATATAATCGATGGCCTTAGCCATGATATAATTGATGGCCTTATCCATGGCGACTTCAACTGTCGTCGAGTCGTGTACTTACCGTAGTCGAATATAGGTCGATCGTTGGTGGTGATGGCCTTAGACATGATATAATCGATGACCTTAGCCATGATATAATCGATGGCCTTAGCCATGATATAATCGATGGCCTTACCCATATTATAATTTATGGCCTTAGCCATGTAGGCGACTTTGAGTGTCGCTGAGTCGTGTACTCCCCATAGTCGAATCTAGGTCGACCATTGGTGGTGATGGCCGTAGCCATGATATAATCGATGGCCTTAGCCATGATATAATTCATGGCCCTAGCCATGTAGGAGACTTCGACTGTCGTTGAGTCATGTACTCACCGTACTCGAATCTAGGTCGACCGTTAGTGGTGATGGCATTAGCCATGATATAATCGTTGGCCTTAGCCATGATATAATTATGCCTTAGTCATGTAGGCAACTTCGAGTGTCGTCAAATGTTTATTCACTGTGGTCAAATCTTAGGTCGACCGTTGGTGAGGATGGCCTTAGCCATGATATATCTGATGGCCTTAGCCTTTTATGCAATGGAGATGGCCGTAGCCCTTCATATATTTGAGATGGCCATGGACTTTCATTCATTGGAGATGGTTGTAGCTTTTCATACATTGGAGATGGCCGTAGCCTTTCATTCACTGGAGATGGTCGTAGCCTTTCATACATTGGAGATGGCCGTAGCCTTTCATACATTCGAGATGACCGTAGCCTTTCATATATTTGATATGGTCGTAGTCTTTCATACATTGGAGATGGCCGTATCCTTTCATACATTGGAGATGGTCGTAGCCTTTCATTCATCGGAGATGGCCGTAGCCTTTCATACATTAGAGATGGTCGTAGTCTTTCATACATTGGATATGGCCATAGCCTTTCATACATTAGAGATTAATCTAGTCCAGTCCCTTTATCATGTCGGCCTGGAGGTCGTAAGGAGAGGTTGACATGATAAACGTTTTCCGCATATATCCCCAGGTATCCCCTCTGTCGCCTTGTTTAAAACCTCCCCAAGAAAACCCGATTGAGACAAAAATCGGGTAAGGGAATAAAGAGTATGACTCCGGAGATGCCTTTAGAAGTGGAAATACATGAGGTGAGCAGCATTCCAGTTGTTTTGGAGCATTTTTCCTTCCATTGTTTCTAACTGGAATGTGCCTTTGATGGCTACTGCTGTGATTTTGTAGGGTCCTTCCCAGTTGGTGCCCAGTTTTCTTTCACTTGGGTGCTTGGATGCCAATGGCTTGGCTTTGAGGACGTAATATCCCACCTTGAGTGGTCTTATTTTGGCCCTCTTGTCGTAGTATCTTTCGACTTGTTGCTTTTGGGCCACTATTCTGATGCGGGCCATTTCTCTCCTTTCCTCAGCTTCGTCGAGGTCTTGGAGTCTGTTGGCGTCATTTTCTGTTCCACTGGTGTTTCCCCTGTGGTCGATTTGGGTGTGGTCCGGTATGCCCATAATACTTCGGGTAGCAACTCGGGCCATAGCCCTTTGGCATCCTCGAGTTTCTTCTTCAGTATGTTTAATACTGTTTTATTGGATGATTCCGCTTGGCCGTTGGCAGCACGGTGATATGGCATGGAAAGTATCCTCTTGATGCGCCACTTCTCAAAGAATTAAATCATTGTTTGACTGATGAACTGTCGTCCGTTGTCACAACTAATTTTTTGGGGATGCCGAAGCGGCATATAATATTTTTCCAGATGAAGGCGATTACCTCCTGTTCGCGTATTTGTACGTACGCACATGCTTCTACCAACTTAGAAAAATTGTCAGTTAACACAAATTGAAATTGTACCTTTCCCCGTACTGTGGGTAGGGGGCCGACTATGTCCATTCCCTATTTGATGAAAGGCCATGGGGAAGTGACCGAATGGAGGGGCTCTCCTGGTTGGTGTATCATGGGGGCGTATTTTTGGCATTGCTCGCATTGGCAAATGTATTCTGCCGCTTCCATCTTCATAGTGGGCCACTAGTAGCCGGCCCGTATGATGCATAGTACGAGGGCGCGGTTGCCTGTATGAGCACCGCAGTGACCCTCGTGTACTTCCTCGAGTACAGGTCTTCTTTGATGCGGACCTAGGCACTTGGTCAAGGGTCCGCTAAACATTCTCTTGTAGAGTCTTTGTTTATTAAGTAGTACCGAGTGGCTTGCATACAGAATTTCTTTGCCTCTTTCTTGTCGGATGGAAGGGTCTCGTCCTGTAGATAAGATACAAACCGGTTGCTCCAGTCCCAAGTAAAATTTAAAGAGAATACCTCAGTGTGATCGATATCGGAGTGGATGAGAGTGACTATGCTCTCTTTGTCGAAGTTTTTAGTGGTCGTAGCCAATTTTGCTAAGCAGTCTTCTTCAATATTTCGTGCCCTTGCGATCTGTTCCAAACGGATTTCGTCGAACATGGCTATTAACCTTTAAACCTCTGACTGGTATTTGTGCAGTCTCTGTTCTTTGATCTGGTAAGTCCTTCTGACTTGGTTTACCACGCGCTGGAAATGGAAGTGAAGGATGAGTCGGCGGGCGCCATATTTCAAGGACAGTTTCATGCCAGCAATGACGACCTCATACTCTGCCTCGTTGTTAGTCATTTCGGGGCATCGTATGGACTAGCGGATCATTTTGCCCATGGGGACATTGAGGACGAGTCCCAGTCCATATCTTGACGCATTGGCGGCGCCATCAGTGTAGAAGACCCATAGGTCGTTATTGGCGGAGGCATGTTGTGACTCAAGTTCAGCTTTTGGCGGGATTTCTGCACTAAAGTTGGCTATGAAATTGACCAGGACTTGCGACTTAATAACGGTTCGAGAAAGGTATGAGATATTGTGCTCGCTGAGCTCAATAGCCCATCTTGCGAGTTGGCCCGATAAATTTGGCTTGAGTAAAACGCTTCTTAATGGGAAGGTAGTTATCATTTTTATGGGGTGGCATTGGAAATAGGGGTCGTAGCTTTCGTGAAGCTACGACCAGTGCCAATGCTGACCATTCGAGGTGCGGGTACCGAGTTCCGGCGTCCACTAGGGTTTTCCTAATGTAATAGATAAGGGATTGTGTAACTTTGTTTTCGCGGACTAGGACGGCCCTGACAGTGACCTCCGATACAGCCAGATACACAAGCAAGGGTTCGCCCAGACTTGTCTTAATTAGCAAGGGTGGCGAAGATAAGTATGCTTTCAGCTTTCTCAAGGCTTTGATGCATTCCTCGTTCCATTGTAGTCCTTGATCTTTTTTCAGTACGTTAAAAAATTTATGGCACCTATCGGATGACTGTGAGATAAACCGGGACATGGCGGCTATATGCCCCATCAGTTTTTATACCTGTTTCTTGCTACTCAGCACCTCAAGTATTGCGTTTATCGCCTTAATCTAGTCTTGATTGACTTCGATGCCTCGCTGCGATATGAGGAATCCTAAGAATTTTCCTGACGCTACACCGTAGGTGCATTTCTGGAGGTTCAACTTCATCCTGTACCCCGTTAGTATTTCTAAGGCCTCCTTTAGGAGGCCGATATAGTCCTCTTTCCTTGCCAATTTTACTAGCATATCGTCGATGTAGACTTCCATGATCTTACCGTGTTGTTCTTTGAACATTTTGGTTACCAGCCTCTGATATGTGGCTCCTGCATTCTTGAGCCCGAAGAGCATTACTTTGTAGAAGTAGGTGATAATAGGCGATATAGTTGCTATTTATACCATGATTACCCATGCTTTGTTGTTGTCATGTAACTTATAATGCTAATAAAATGCTTGGATTAATGCTATTTGGTTTCGTAGGGACTACAAGATTTGAGGAATCATAAATGAAGTGTTTATAAGAAAGAACGTAAAGGATTTCCCCACTCATGAAGCACCCAAATTCAAAAGAGAAATTGAGAAAAGTGAAACAAAGATAAAGATGCACTCCATGGATTCCCGCGGTTCGAGCAGCGGTCCGCACCGTGTTATGCCACAGACTACGCCGTAGTTGGAGCCGCGGTCACGACCGCGGCCGCGGAGCTCAGTCAACAGCCAAAAACGGAGGGACTAAAGTGTAAAATTGGGGAAAGCTTTTGGAAAAAAAAAACCTATATTTTGTAAGGGCTTGCCCACTTTTGAGAGGAGGCTAGTTTTTGGAGTTCATTTTGGAGAAGAACAAGCTTGGGAGATCATCCAACAACATTAGTATTCTTAGTTCTCTTTTATTTTTTTGCAAGTATGATTATGAATGTTTTCTTAGTTTATTTCCTTATTGTCATGAGTAGTTAACTACATTAATCTAAGGTTTTGGTGGAACCCATTCGGGATAAATTGGTTGTTTTGATTAATATAATTTGGTTAGGTTGTTAATCTTTATTTGTTCATACGTGTTTTGCTTGTGGTTAGTTGAAAAGGGCCCTCAATTATACGTTCCTATTTAGTATGTATCTACTCGAGAGAGAGTGCATATTTAGGTGATTGTATGAACAACATCACTCTCGGAGTATAGACGAGAGTCATAACCGAGGGTTTAGAGGTTGGTTTAGAGATAACGATAATTTGGATGCAATCTAAGTGAACTGTATTGTGAAATTAGCTAGCGTAACTTGAGAGAGAGCGTCTAGTAGATTTTCATAGTTGGGTTGAGAAATACCTGTGATAACTTGAGTGTTCATGATTAATAAAGATAACCAAATCGTAGTTATAAGATTTATGCAACCAAGGAAATCATTAACGGGGGAAATCATTGTCTTATACCTTATTCCAACTGCTTACAAATCAAATTTAGTTAATGTCGTAATTTTACATTCAATCTTCAATTGTTAGAAACATTAACAATTGTGAATCAAAAAGTTTGGGAAAATGATTGTGTGAATTGAGTAAATTCGACAAGAGTGATTGATAGGTTAATTCTCTGAGGTTCGACTCTGGGCTTCAATACTCTGATTATGTTTGCAATGCCCGCGTATTCTTTTGCAAGACTCGGTTGAGCGTGATCAGTAGGTCCCCCGGTGGGTGATGAAAGTTATTTTTTCCTGGTCCTCTTCGGCCATCATGATTTGGTTGTAACTAGCGTATGCATCTAGCAAAGTTAGCGGCTTATGCCCCGCGATTGCGTCTATTAGCTGGTTAATGTGGTGCAACGGAAAGGAGTCTTTCGGAAATGCCTTGTTTAGGTCGGTGAAGTCTACACACATTCTCCACTTCCCGTTTTTCTTTTTAACCATGATGACATTGGCGACCCGCTGAGGGTACTTTGATTCCCTGATGGATCCGTTGGCCAGAAGTTTGTTGACTTCTATACCGACTACTTCTTTGATCGCGGTGTTGGATTTTCTTCTCATTTTTCTTACGGGCAGGTGTAATGGGTCAACATTCAGCTTGTGAGTGGCGATTTCTCGCGGTATTCCCGGCATATCTGAATGAGAAAAAGCAAACAGGTTTGTATGGTCAGATAAAAATTCACGATACTTACTTGTATTGGAAAGGCCATGCCCGATGTAATCCTTCTTTGTAGGGTCGATGTTGTCTAGTTGGACCAGGTAGAGATTTTCGACCGTAGCCTTACGGGCTTCTGCAACATCAGGGTCTTTAATGGCATTTTATGTCAGGTGGACCTTAGTCCCCGACATAGCTGATTGTAATGCGTCTCCGCTTGCGCCCTTAAGTTGTTTGGTGTGGGCGCGGTCTTGAGCTATTTTATAGCACTCTTGAGCGATGTGGGGCTCGCCTCGAAAGCTGAATATTCCCTACGGGGTGGGAAATTTAACCATTTGGTAAAACCTCGAAAGGATCGCTTAGTAGCGTGTATCCACGGTCGACCGATGATGATGTTGTATGTTGTTTCCTGGTTCATCACGTGGAAAGTTGTTTCAAGCGTGACTTTCCCCGCTAAGATGGGTAGTGATATTTCTCCGGAGGTTCGTTCAACTGCATTACTGAAACTCATTAGTGTTATGCAGCGGGATATTATCTTATCCTCGAGTCCCATTATTATGAGTACCCTCGGGTGGATAATACAAGTTGCCACTGCCGTCTTCTAGCATAATTCTTTTAACACCCGTATCTGCGACACGTAGAGTAATAACTAAAGCATCGTAATGAGGGAAAGACAAACTGTCGGCATCAGACTTATCGAAGATGATACTATCTTCGAAGTCGTCATACCGTTCGTGGATGATAGTTCACTTCATCTTGTGCATAGTGGTGAAATTGACGTGATTGATTGCTGAGTCGTCGTTGTTTCCAATGATCATGTTGATCGTGCAGGCTGGTGAGGGCGGCTTTGGTGGCCCGTGGAGTTTCTCCCGTCCTCGCGCAAAGTTGATTTTTCCTTTGTCACTGAGTAACTCCCTTAGAAACCCTTGGTTCAACATCCTGACCACCTCTTGTCGTAGACCTATACAGTCTTCGATTTTGTGCCCCCGTTCCTGTGGAACTTGCACAAGGCATTTGATTTTCTAGTGACGGGGTTCGACTTCATCTTTGCAGGCCATTGACCTTATTTCCCAGTTTCTCAAGTGCGTACACTATCTCTAAAGGGGACACACAAAAATTATGGTTAGATAGTAAAGGGGGCGTACCTCTGTCGTTTTGTAGTGGGGAAACATATCGTTGTAGTGCATCCGCGTGCCTGGGTGGCGGTGGGTGAGAGGATCTGATGTAGGGTTGGTTCCTCTCCCTATTGGGACGTGACCCTTGTTCCCGCCATACTTTGTTGCGTCGATCTCTCCTAATCTCTGGATGTACCATTTTAAGATATTGGGTCGGTGCGTTGATGTCCTCGTCTGCATGCACCCCGGCGACATACGAGTTGTGGATCTCTTCCCATGTGGTGGGCGGGTACTTCATGAGGCGGATGAGTAATTTTTTGGTAGCTCTTGAGTCGTTTCTGCTTAACCCATTCTAGAAACCAGCGACTGCCATGCCTTCCGATACGTTGGGTAGGCTCATCCTTACCATGTTGAACCAAGCTAGGAAGTCCCTGAGTCCTTCCCCTGCGGTTTGCCGAACGGCGAAAATGTCGTTGACCCTTGCTTATGCTTTCTTAGCCCCTGCATGCGTGGTGAAAAACTTGTCCGCCATTTCCTCGAACATGGAAATAATTTTGGCCGATAGCTTGGAATACCAGGTCAATGCTCTGCATGTTAGTGTTTCGCCGAACTTCTTCAGTAGTATAGACGGTACCTATTCCTTTGAGATGTCGTTACCTTTTATGGCAGTGACGTAATGGATCAAGTGGTCCTCGGGATCTGTAGTTCTGTCGTACACTCTCAAATAAGGCGGTATTTTGAAGGTTTTCAGAATGGGGTATGGTACAACCTCTTCCATGTAGGGTTGTTCAACGAACCTCCCCACGTCACGTTTCGGAAGCATTTTGGGGGCACCAGGGATTTTGTCCACCCTTTCTTAGTGTTCCTTCATCTGGTCATGGAGTGACCTATTTTCGTTTTCCATTTCCTCCATCATCTTGAGGATGGCTGTGAGTGCGTCACATCAGCCCAAATATCAAGGGGCGCGCTGTTTGCGTGGTTGACCTGGGATTCGCCTCCGACTACAGCAAGACCTGTGGTTGACATGCATCTAACATTGAGTTGAGGTGGCTTCTCAACCAAGCCGCTTAGGGTGCTTGTTAACCACTCTTTCAGTAGTTTCCTGACCTCCGGGGGTGCTTCTTCAGATGTAGCGGTGGAAGCGACTTTTTCCCACAAGATCGTTAGATCTTCGGGCGGTGGAGGGGGAATTTCACCACTCAAGGTGGTACTAGAGGTTGTAATCAAAACCCCATATTCATCAGCTTCGTTGAGTGGGCCGATGAGATTGGTTGCAACATCTGCTATTGTATTCATTCTCACGTTGTTGTCAGCCATTTTTTCGTTTTTTTTGTTGCAAAGAAGGGTTCCGATGGTTCTCTAGGTGCAAACTATGATTTTGATTCTCGAAATCTCCACAGACGGCGCCAAATTGTTTAGCTCAAAAATTATATTCATATTTTGTAAGCCTGAATACAATAAAAAATTTATGGGGGTAAACCATAATCAAATATAATAAGCCCAAGAGATGATTATCACTTCGAGAGCTTTTGTTGATCTGTAAATCGATGATAAAAATAGACTTAGCTTAATAAGGAAGCAATAATTATGAACTTGAGAGAAAGAGAGAGAGAGAGAGAGAGAATAGAGGTAGAAATAGAGATTGTATTATTCGAGAATAACACTGATGATCCTTTTTACAAAGGGAAGGTTTCCCTTATGCAGTAAGAAACCTTCCTTGAAAATATAAAAAACGTAAAAAGGTTGGTGGCTTCCACTTGGTAAAGGGAGTCATGTGCTAAATGACGTCGTCCCTGGTTTGGGCCACTCACTTGCTTGGGTCGCTCATATCATAGGGGCGCGCCACCTGACATAGGGATGTTATGAGCCAAATTTAGCCTTATACAATAGTGTTGGGCACAAGCCCATGTTGTCCGGCCAAAGGCCCAATAGCCTAATTCTATTCTCTTTTTGTTTCCATTCCTACTTGGAATTGGATTCGGTTTATTCCTACTTTCAGTAGGTTTTGGCTTTAAGAGAAGCACCACTCTTGATCTATAAATAGGACAGCCTTGGAGAATTATTATATGCTCATCGATACAAGTCTTTGAAAGACTTAAGCTCATAAGAGTAGTATTTGAGAGAGCTTTCGTCAAGAGAGAAGAGAGAAGAAAGATATTTATTTTGTTGCAGATTTTATTCTGACCAGCCAACATTAAAATTATGTTCTCCGATTCGTTAACCGTTGGATCGGTCTGGAATTTTGACTGAGTGTTCGTAAAATCTTGTTCTTGGATTTGAACAGCGAAGATCGGACTCGTAGTATCATATTTCGAGCCTCAAAGAGCAGCTTTATTTTTTATGGATTCTCCTCTTTCTTCAATTGATTAGTTGTTGCTCTTGTTACTATTGTTGCTTAGTATTTGGTTCTAGTTGTGTAGACAATTTGGAGAACTTTTCTAATCCTCTTATTGTGTGGAGCTTTTTTGGATCTTTGTGATCCCGTGGCTTTTACCTTCGATTTTAAGGTTTTTTCACGTTAAAATTTGGTGTTCCTTATCTTCTTTATTTTTGGGTTTGCCTCTTCCTCGATATAACAGTTGTATCAGAGCCTTGATTATTTATCCAGGTTGTTACGGAATGGAGGAGAATATGAGCAAGATAATATGTTTAAATGAGAGAAATTATAGTGTTTGGAGAAGCAAGATGAAAGACTTTTTGTTCGTGAAGAAGATGCATCTACCTGTTTTTCAGCTCATAAAGCCAATAGTATATCTGATGAAGATTGGGATATCAAAAACACCAACAAGTATGTGGATATATACGATAATGGGTTCAAGATAATGTTTGCAACCATATTGTGAATGAGATGCATGCGAGATCATTGTGGGAAAATCTAGAGACTTTATACTTCAAAAATCGGGAGAAATAAATTGTTTCTCCTAAAGCAATTAATTACCTTTAAATACAAGGAAGACAACCATATCCTTGATCACATAAATGATTTTCAATGATTCTCAGGGCATCCTTGATCAGCTATCTGGGATGAGAGTTAATTTTGATGATGAGATAAAAGGACTTTGGCTTCTTAATACTCTACCAGACTCTTGGGAAACTCTTCATGTTTCTTTGACTAATTCAGCTCCTGGAGGTAAGGTGACCATGGAATATGCCAAGAGTGGTCTATTGAACGAGGAAGTAAGGAGAAAATTTCAGGGTTCGTCCTCACAAGCAGATATCTTAGTTACAGAAGACGGAGGGGCATAGAGAACAAGAGGATCAAGGAATAGAGGTAAAAGTAGAAGTAAGTCAAGGTCCAAATACAATAATATTACATGCAACCATTGTGGCAAGAAAGTACATATCAAAAGGTTTTGCCGCAAGTTGAATCAATACACTAGAGAAGGAAAGAAAGCTGAAAATAACGAGAATAATGTTGCTGATATTGTTTGAGATGACCTTATTTTTGCTTACGATAAAAACATCATCAATTTGGTATCCCATGAGATGATTTGGATAGTAGATTCTGGAGCTACCTCGCATGTCACACCAAGAAAATATTTTTTCTCATCTTATACTCATGTTGATTCTGGAGTGCTAAAGATAGGCAATGCCAGTGAAGTTAAGGTGTTAGGTGTTGGCACAGTTTGTTTGAAAACTAATAATGGTTCAACGTTAGTTATTCAATATGTCAAGCATGCTACAGACTTTCCATTCAATTTGATCTCCGCAGGAAGATTAGACGATGAAGGTTACCATAATGCTCTCTTTAATGGCCAATGGAAGCTCACAATGGTCTCGTTAGTAGTGGCTCGAGGAGTCAAGTTTGGTCAATTATATGTGACACAAAGCTCTTTTCATAATGACTCCATAAATCTGGTGGAAAGTGATACTTTAGCAGAATTGTGGCATCGAAGATTGAGTCATATGAGCGAGAAGGGGGTTACGTGTTTGGCTAAGAAGAGTTTGTTTTTTGGAGTGAAACAAGCAAAGCTGAAACGGTGTATCTATTGTTTAGATGGAAAACAGAAAAAGGTTTCCTTTCATAGTTATCCTCCCTCAGGAAAGCCTGATTTATTGGGGCTAGGACACTCTGATTTTTGTGGTCATTTTAAAGTAAATTCAAAAGGTGGTGCACTTTACTTTGTGACCTTCATTTATGATTATTCTCTTAAGCTTTGGGTGTATCTTTTGAAATCTAAAGATCAAGCACTTAGTGTGTTTAAGGAGTTTCAGGCCTTCGCTGAGAGATAGACTGGGAAGAAACTAAAATGTATTTGCACTGACAATGGTGGTGAATATTGTGGTCCTTTTGACAACTACTGCAAGGAAAAAGGAATTCGTCATCAAAAAACTCCGCCAAAGGCACCTCAATTGAATGGTTTGGTAGAAAGGATGAATAGAACTCTAGTTGAGAGAGTTAGATGCTTACTTTCAGAGGCTAAACTTCCAAATGCATTTTGGGCGGAAGCACTTAACACTGTTGCCTATGTTATCAATTTCTCTCCTGCAGTTGCTTTGGATGGTGATGTCCCAGACAGAGTTTGGTTTGTCAAAGATGTTTCTTATGATAACCTGAGAGTTTTTGGGTATAAAGCTTGTGTGCATGTTCTTAAAGATGAGAGATCGAAACTGGATGTCAAAACTAAGCAGTGCATCTTTAACGGTTATGGTCAAGATGAATTTGGGTATCATTTTTATGATCCAGTTGACAATAAAATTATTAGAAGTCGTGATGCAATATTCTTTGAAGACCAAACTATTGAAGATATTGACAAATCTAAGATGATAGATTCTCAGAGTAATGAGAGCTTAGTTGATATTGATCCAGTTTCAATTGCTAAGGCGCCTATTGCACATGAAGGAACGCAAGACAATGATGGAGATAGTGATCAAGATCAAAATAATCATCATGGCGTAGATGTCATGAATGCTACAGTTGATGAAGTTGTGGTTGATCAGCAACCAATTTTTGCACAGGTAACTACTTCGAACGTTCCTGAAACCTCTCTTAGAAGATCTACAAGGGACAAGTAAAAATCCATGTGTTATCCTCCTGATGAGTATGTTCTTTTGACTGACATGGGAGAACCTGAGAATTATGATGAATCCATGCAAGATACTCACAAAGATCAGTGGATCGAAGCGATGGAAGATGAGATGAAGTCACTTCATGAGAATGGCATATATGAGTTAGTGAAACTGCCGAAAGGTAAGAGAGTTTTATCTAACAAATGGATATTCAGAATAAAGCAAGATAACCATACCTCTGCGCTAAGATACAAGGAGAGCTTAGTTGTTAAAGATTTTGGCCAGAAGAAGGAGTTGACTTTGATAAAATTTTCTCCCCTATTGTGAGTATGTCTTCTATTCATGTGGTTCTAGGCTTAGCTGTAAGTCTAGATTTAGAAGTTGAGCAGATGGATGTCAAGACTGTTTTTCTTCATGGTGATTTAGATGAGGAGATTAATATGGAGAAACCTGAGGGCTTTGTAACTAAGGGAAAAGAAAATTATGTCTGCAAATTGAAAAAGAGCATGTATGGATTAAAACAAGCTCCAAGGCAATGGTATTGAAGTTTGAATCTGTCATAGAAGAACAAGGGTATGAGAAAACTTCTTCAGACCACTGTGTATTCTTCCAGAAGTTCTCTGATGATGATTTTATTATTTTATTTATTTATGTGGATGACATGCATATTGTTGTCAAGAATAAATCAAGAATTGTAGTCCTTAAGAAGTAGTTCAGCAAATCGCTTGCGATGAAGGACCTGGGGCCAGCAAAGAAAATCTTAGGCATTCAAATCCATCAACAGATAGATAGAAAGGAGTTATTTCTGTACCAAAAGCAATACTTTGAGAATGTACTCAAGAGGTTCAATATGACAGATGTAAAAGTGGTTAGTACTCCTCTTGCTAAGCACAGAGTCCATCTATTGATAAAGAGAAAAAGGAGATCTCGTATTCCTTACTCTTCTGTCGTTGGTAGCTTGGTGTATGCTATGGTTTGCACTAGACCAGATATTACACATGGTGTTGGTACTGTTAGTAGATTCCTTTCTAATCCTGAAAAAGAACATTGGGATGCAGTAAAATAGATATTAAGGTATTTGAAAGGTAATGCAAATTTGAAGCTGTGTTTTGGCAATGACAAGCCTGAACTTGTTTGTTACATAGACTCTGATTTAGAAGGCAGTCTTGATAATTCAAGATCCACTTCTGGTTATCTGATCACTTTTGTAGGGTGGCTGTTTCTTAGCAGTCTAGACTACAAAGTGCGTAGTTCTATCCACCATAGAAGCCGAATATACTGCACTCACAGAAGGTGCCAAAGAACTATTATTGATGAAGGAGTTTATTAATGATTTTGGCTTTGAACAGCCAGGATACTCCACTTTTCGTACTAAGACCAAACATATAAATAGAAAGTATTATTGAATAAGAATGAGCGTGGAAGAGAAATTATTTAAGGTTGAGAAGATACACACTGATGAAAATCTTCCGGATATGCTTACAAAGGCGGTGGTTGCAGAAAAGCATGAGTTTTGTAGAAAATTGGGAGGCATGAAGCATGTCAATAGTTCCTCTACTTGAAGACACATTTAGCCCCTTGGCTGGAGAAGGAATTTGTTGGGCACATGACCATATTTTTCAGCTAAAGGTCTAATAGCCTAATCATATTCTAATTTGGTTTCTATTCCTATTTGAAATTGGATTCGGTTTATTCCTATTTTGAGTGGGTTTTGGCTTTAAGAAAAAATACCATTATGATCTAAAAAT
Organism: Nicotiana benthamiana; assembly: GCA_034376525.1. Taxonomy (NCBI): domain Eukaryota; kingdom Viridiplantae; phylum Streptophyta; class Magnoliopsida; order Solanales; family Solanaceae; genus Nicotiana; species Nicotiana benthamiana. The sequence continues at coordinate 130,977,277 of CM067337.1, forward strand.
AGGACAACCTTATAGAATTATTCTATGCTCATTGATAAAAGTCTTTGAAATAATTGAGCAAATAAGAGTGATTTTTTAGAGAGCTTTTGTCAAGAGAGAAGAGAGAAGAGAAATATTTGTTTTGCTGCAGATTTTATTCCGACCATCCAACATTAAAATTATGTTCTTCAATTCGTTAAACGTTGGATTGGTCTGGAATTTTGATCGAATATTCGTAACATCTTGATCTTGGATTTGAACGGTGAAGATCGAACTTGGAAGCTCGTAGAATCTGATTTTGAGCCTCGAACAACAGCTTTATTTTTATGGATTCTCCTCTTTCTTCAATTGATTAGTTGTTGCTCTTGTTACTGTTGTTGCTTCGCATGTGGCACTTGTTGTGTAGCCAATTTGTAGAACTTTTGTAACCCTCTTATTTTTATAGTGGAGCTTTTTTGGATCTTTGTGATCCCGTGGTTTTTACCTTCGATTTAAGAGTTTTTCAAGTTATAATTTGATGTGTTTATCTTCTTTATTTTCGGATTTGCCTCTTCCTCGACATAACATATAGTTCAATATTTTCAGATATTCCAGTAAATTTTACGCATAAAATCATATTTAAGTTAAAAATTTACGAATTTAAATGAACCTACATCTAGACTACTAAATCCGCCCCTGAAGCGATGGACATTTTTAATTTGAATATTTTGTTCAAATGGTTTGGCTATTTTTTGCCACACGTCCACTCAAAAATGAATCTTTACATATACAGTCGATCAGATGTACCGTTATTTATTTTAACCTGTATATGTATATAATATATTAATTATACACAATCAGATAAAATAATATTGTCACTTTTAATTAAGCAATTGAACAGACGGCTATTCGTATCATGTTCTTCTAATAAAAATAGAACAAAAGGGTTGAATTGGAATATAATAGCTCTATATACACATTCTAAGCAACAAACCCTAGTTATACCTCTTTTTTATTTTTGGTTTTCATCTGGTGTCCGGTACTTATACTAAAACCCGACTATATTCGGATTCCCACGTATAGGCATTGGCGGAGACAGAATTTCCAAAAAGGGGGTTCAAAAAAAAATTTTGTAGCTAGGGGAAATTGTACCTATGACCTTATGAATATTTTGAACCCCCTTGACCAAACTATACATTTGGGTTGTATTAAGAGGGTTCAAAACTTAATATATACAAGTAAATAATAGATTTTGCCTTGTATATACAGTGTGATTTTTTGGACGAAAGGGGTTCTGAATCCCCTTCGGTCCCCCTGCCTCCCCCACTATGTGTAAGGCCCCATTCAAGAGGAAACGCTCCCTATCAAGAATTTTTTCATGCCCAAAACTCGAATACGAGACGTCTGTTTAAGGGAAGAGCAGTCTCAAACCCTTGTTAATTATACCTCAATCAGTGGTGAAACACCTTTTTCCTGATGGTTTTTATTCTACACGTTTTGTTGTTCGTGTGTGTGCGCAGATTATATTCTGAAAAATATGTCTATATAATAAGGCAAATTAAAGTGTTCGAAAAGCTACAAAGTAAACTTTGGTATATATAGAATAATAACTAAAAAATTAAAATTATGACAATCACATATCATAATCCACTTACAAAACGAATTGGGACAATAATTTGACACTCTCGAGATAAAATTTTATGTACGCCTTAATAAATTATACTTTTTGTTTCTGTTTAGTTGTCAAGATAAGGTTCTATGCACCCACCAAGAAAATATTATTAAGAAGAGTAATTTGACTAATTTACTTTTTATTTATTCCTTAATGTTTGTCTATTTTTTAATTCTAGAATAATAAATGCTAAGGGTAAACTTGAAAAACAATAATTAGTTCTCTTTTGATTTTTTAAAATTGACATGAAAACTTAATGGAAACAGAAGATATATTTTCTCTGCTTCATTTTATCAGACACTCCTTTATATTTTTATCTGTTTCAAATTAATTACATATTTTTGTATTTAGTAAATATTCAACTTTTAACCTCATATTTTATCCTTAATGAGATGAGTTATAATCACATAAATATTTATAGTTTATTTTCGATAACACGTTTCAAAAGTTTTTGTTTGTGTCCAGTTCAATACCATCATATAAATTAAAAAATAAAGATTAAGATTAGCTTTTAAGATGGATTAATTACAGGGTCCTGAATAAACTTATTAGTTGTCATAAAAAAGCTTATCATGTGGCAAGATTTTGATTTCTTTTCATTTTTAACTTATGAGCTTTGTAATATTATTCTAAGATAGTACTCAAATGAGAGAATGTTATACATTGATTTCATCCATTTTGTTCTAATTTTAGTCATTTTGGCTGCTTTCATTAAACAACATTTAGTGGTAACCAGATGCTCCTCCATCATTATCCCATTATCCATATATATTTTTTATCATTACTAATTAACTCATTATTGCCACTTATTTTGCACATAAAAAAAAATATAAAAAATAAGATCTAATCATGTATCAACATCTGTGTTGGGCCCCTTCCTAATAACAGCACAGGCTAAATTAAAAAATGACAAAAATAATAATTATGATGATAAAGTGGGAAATATATAAATTAATCTAACGCATTATTATACTATATGTTTAGAATGTTTTTTGTTGTAGGAGAGAATTAGTTGAACTTTCTAATCTGCCGGTTGTTAGAGCATAATTAGACACTATTTATTGTCAAAGCTTCTTTGTCTACACTATGGTTTGCTTCTATGTATAAAATTTCAACATATTCATTTTAGTTGGCCATAACACAAGCATGCAAGAAAATTTCCTATTCATTTTGCGTCTATATTATTTAAAAATAATAATTCTGTGCACGAAATATCTCGCGTTCACATATATTTCGATGAGGAGTCATATCTAGAGGGGTGTGATATAGACAATGTACCCTAATTCAAAATATCAATAGCTAATTTTACAACTCGAATCCGTGACCCTATAGGTCACTGGAGAGCTATCTTGTGAGTAACATGCAAATTGTTTAGTTTTATTGAGATCCATCCTAGATATGTTTGTCCAAATGAGATGCAACTTGTTCTTTTTTTTTTTTACTTAGTGATAAATGTTTGTGTCGTCAATTATTTTATCTTGTACTTTTTACCTTCCTTTGATATAGGTATCTGATAATTCTGTTCATCAAAAACTCAAGAAATAAATTTGGAATTTGTACTTCAATCTCTAATAATAGTATTTCTACTTTATTAACCGTTAGTTTGCACCCTTATAGAAACATATAACCCAAGTACACATGAAAATAGCATAGATTTATATAATAAAAACTTATATTCATTATTGAGTCTTTGACATATTGAGTAATCTAGTAATGAATAATATTATCATTATCCATATCATAAATTAATGATCATTTACTCTGGACTTGTCCATGTAACTGCTTATAATATAATATGTAATATATTCTGCTTTGATTAATAAAAAATGTTAAATAAAATAAAATAAAAGAAGAAAAGCGCATTTGAAAAGTGCAAACAACAAGAAGCATCTATTCTTATATCTTAAAGGTGTTGATGTATACACTTTTTTTCTATTCTTTAGTTCTAATGAGTAATTATAGAGGCCACAACCATCTCTTTTATAAAGGTAATAATTCTTCTCTAACTTTTGCTTTAATAATTATGAGTCATTAGTTGGATTAGGTCCCATGTTTAACATATTTATGCAATTCCTAACTATATGTTACTCAATATAAGTACTTTAGTAAATTTAATTATGTAAAGGTAGGTAGCTCATAATTCTGAGAATATTTTGTTTGGGTACTAGAATCATATTCTTTACTTAAAATCTTATCAAAGAATGATTCTATTGTGGAAGAATTTTCTTTGAGTTCCAAATTTATGTGAACTTGCATCAATTTGACATCAACGAAGACTCTTTATGGGGAAAGTTCACAAAATAAAGGACCCCCCCCCCTCCCCGCCCAAAGGGCAATATTTGGTGTCATGTGAAAGTGACATGATTTTCATTTTGGAAACTAAGTTAAATGATCTTTTAAGCTTTTTTTAATAATCGTGGTATTTAAATCAATTTGAATATATTTCGACTATTCCAATTATTTATTGGGAGTACATTCCACCCAATCGACTTACGCATAATTTACCTGTCCCATTGATTATTTGCTATGTTCCACCAACATAAGTTCAGCAAATGCACTAATTATCTATTAGGAGTATATTCCACCCGATCAGCTACGCATAATTTAGCTATTCCATCGATTATTTGTTATGTTCTACCGACATAAGTATCATTTACTACCAAGGCTTCGCCAAATGCAACCTACGTATATCTCACCCACTAAATAATTGCTATGTTCTACCAACATAAGTATCGCATAACTCTACCTTAAGAAGCTTTGGCAAATGCAATATACGTGTATTCAACCGATTACCCACTCTCTAATAAACATAAAACATATAAAACGCCTTTAGGTTGAATTGAAGACGCCAAAATGATGTTATCAATTCAACAAACAATCGAATCAAAATAGTATCTTGTGTTAGATACAAGATCATTTCCTCTATTAAGAAAAATTGAGGGCTGTACTAAATCTCATGAAATAGGATAGAATTTACCTTTCCCTCACATATACATGTTAAGTACTTATTACTAAAAACTACTAATAATACTATTGTCTAATCCCAAATTACTCTTTGGATTACATTACAAAACTAGCCTAAATCTTAGTACAAAGTTAGACTAAAGAACAGGGAAGATCTCTCTGTGTATTAGGCCAAAACTACTAATTCCTCTGCTAATTCTTCTACTAATAACCTAATTATTGAGATCTCAACTTCCATTGCTGTGTCTTCCCTTTGTTCTTGAAACTTTTTCCAGTCATCAAACTCGGTTTGCAAGTCGGATTCAACCATCATATTAATGGTGTCTGATCTCACATATTGCCATGAATCTAACCTTCTACATACTCTTCCGAAGACTACTTCCGTGTTGTTCGAGCTGTTAGTTTCGATCTTCTCCCCGGAAAGCAGGTCGGACACTAGCCTTTTCATGTCAAAAGGGATTGTTACTTCACTTGCAAATGTGTCGAAATCCCTGTCTCTGTATGATGATAATGAATCTTCATAATCGTCTTGATATTCGTCTTCATCATCAAGATCGTCGTTGTCTTCTTCTACTTCATTGAGCATGAGTTTCTCGAGTTCAATAGGATCCAACTCTGCTAGTTTCTCGAACCTACGAAGCTTATACAGAAGCTGCTGCTGTGCTCCTGTTAGCAATGCATGATGATCAAAATAAGTTTTAATTCAATGAAGATTCATATAGCCGACTCAAACTTATTTTGAACTGAGGCGTAGTATATATTTTTGTATTCAATTAATACAACGAGCAACAAAACATAGTAAAGGGCAGCCCGGTGCACTAAGACCCCTTTATGTGCGAGGTCCTGAAAAGGTCCGGGCTACAACGAGCAACCAAGCATAGTAAAGTGCAGCCCGGCGCACATACCCCACTATCCGCGAGGTCCAGGGAAGGGCCGGACTACTAGGGTCCATTGTATGCAACCTTACCATGTATTATTGCAAGAGGTTGTTTCCGTGGCTCGAACCCTTGACCTCCTGGACACATGGCAGCAACTTTACCAGTCACGACAAGGCTCCACTTCTAATAACCAAACATAGTAAGAATGAAAAATAACAAATTTTTACTCCACTGTAATTTTTAGACAACTATGTTCCCTTTTGATTGCATTTATGAACAAATGGTAAAGATAAAATGCTAGAAAACAACTTAAGGACCCTACTAAAAGTACCCTTTATCATGTAATCAGGCCCCTGAATCATGACAGTCTGAAGAAAATACTGAAAATGGCAGAACCCTAAAATAGAAAATGTTTTTGAAATTCAAGAAGTTTGAGAGTTTCTTCTCAAAGTTCAATAAATTGAAGAAGACAAGCATATCAATTGAGTGAAAACCCCCACCTGCACTAAATGTGGGTCATCTTGCAATTAATAAAGGATTTAATTTATTTGCTCTAAAATTGTAAAAGTGATTACTATCATTGTAGTTTAACCTCATATAGCCAGTTAGTTGACATTTTTACCAAGGGCGAAAGGGGAGCCCGAGCACAAAGTATTTCATATTTACGCGGGATTCGGAATAAGGTCGTACCCCAAAAAATATAATGTAGATAAACCTAACGTAATACAAACATCAGTGGTTGCTTCCGCGACTCGGACCTGTGTGACTTATAGGTCACACGAAGATAATTCTACCATTGGCCCAGGGTTCTCATTCGTCATTTTTACCAAACTACCAAATAATATTTTTCACAGAAATTTATCCGTAATTATCTTACACTCGACCTGATTATATAATATTTTATACTGTCAATGCATAAAACATAAGTTTATTTATAAATGAATAAAATTAGGAGATGAATTTGTGTATAGACAAGATGAGGTCTCATTAACAAAAATGATGTACAAGACTTAACATAAAAAATGTCATGGTAATGTAAACACACAAACGTACAAATCTTTTCATCAAAGATTGGTTATGACCTTACAATTATATAGTATATCCAACCAAACATCTCCATAAAAAAATCAGCATTTCCATAATTGTTGAATATGACTTTACAACCAATAATATATTACTTACTTAATTATTACATTTTACATATAATATGAACTATTATATAATATGAACTATATATTATATATAGTTGTTGTTATATAATATGAACTATATATTATATAAAATTTATGGCATTTACTGATATTACTTAACACAATCAAACCTCTCTATAACAGTCTCATTCATTCTGATATTTTTTTGTTATTGTAGTGAAGTATTGTTATAGATGATGATGTTCCAAATAAAACTTGGCCGTTGTAGTAAAGTATTGTTCCTGAGGATGATTGTTATAGAGTGGTCTGACCGTATATAATATAATATTCATTTAAACTAGGAAAAAGCTACAAAAGTTAAAAAATATCGCACATTAGTATTCAAAAATAATTTCTAGAAGATATGATTTACGTACTCTGTACAAGTGCATAGTTGCATTCAATATCACGATCATCGTTTTCCTCATCCTCGTCTTCGTCCTCGTCCTCATACTCGCGTTCATGTCCATCATCATCAAACGGAGGATCCAACACAGAAACCGGGCTGCATTGTTCTTTCTCCCCATCTTCTTGTTCAATATTAGCCAAACCTATTGCTTCATAATTTTCTTTGTCCTAAACAAAAGAAAACCAAGAAATCCAATTATTAAATACAAACAAATAATGAGCTACATAATTTAGACAAAATGTAGTGCTTTATTTATTTGACAGAATGTTGTATCATTAGGTCATGAATTACTATATGAAGTTGACAACTAACGTTTATTCCATAACTTTTTATATTTGTCACTTATAATATGGAAAACTGTGGTGTTTTGCCGGGTCAGACCTACAATATTGTTATATGTTCGGACGAATTTAGTAGGTTTTACTTATAATCTATATTATTATTTAGATAACTATTTAAATATGTATTAACGAACGAATAACTAAAACAATTTTATGAATTCAGTTTCAAATTTAGAACCCATAAATATTAAATACCGGCCTGGCCTGTCGTGTAAAATCTTAAGCTCATTCGGTACGAGGGATAACGAATAATTAATCCCGAAATTAAATTTCAGGAGAATTTATTTCATATTTGGTTGGGATTAGTTATTCTGGGAAAGTAATGTGTTTTTATTCCAATGGTAAAGTGAAATAATTAATTTCAAAATAACTAATTTCAAAATAATTAATTATGGGATAACTTATTTTGAAACCAAAGGAGCACAAAGAAAATTATAAATTGGGGGCCAAATGAGAAAAAGAAAAAAATTGTGGTTTGTCGTTTTGTGGATAATAGAGTCAATTTTTTTTATTAAGACAAGGTCAATTAGAAAAAGATTTTGGTGGCAGAAGCGTGGTAAAAAGGTACAATTATCAAACAAATAGAAATCTCCAGCCATCTAGGTAAATGACAAATTTCTCCCAAAAAATATTGTTTTGTTAATAAAACGCCAAAATTATGATGGGTAATTTTGTCATTTAACGTCGACATTCCGGCCACAGAATCAGACCAACGAGATCCTTTTGCCGACAGGTAAAAACCAGGTCAAACTTAGTTATTTGAGTCACGAGTTGACTCATTCTATTTATGCTGGCTAAGAATTTTTTACTGAAATAACATAATTTTTACGTGTTTAAGATATATTACACGTTGAGGTCACCTAAAATATCCACGCATAAATTTACTTAAATGTGAAATTTATAATATTAAAAATAAAACGGATAACATGCTAAAATACATCAAGTAAAATTAAACTTGATGGTAAAAGAATTCCTAACACATGGTATACATAACATAAAACTCAACTTTTATTATTACAAATTACAATAACAACAACAGTAATAACCAACCCAAATAGAAATGTTATTTTCAAATAGACTCTCGGCATCCTTCCCTCCAAGAACTTCTCACATTGCTCTTGGGATACTCGAACTCACAACCTCTCGGTTGGAAATGGGGGTTGCTTACCATCAGAGCAACTCCTCTTGTCAATTATTACAAATTACGTTAAAAATATATTTAACATGTACAAACTCACAATTTACACAATTTAATTTTAACTCCTATACATGACATGTAATTTTTTTACTAAAAATTCTGTATTTCGAAATGAAATTCTCTATGATGGATAAAGACTTTTTTACTATCAGTATTATTTAGTCAATTAATTGTTATATTTTCGGGCGACTGGCTAATATTTATCACAAAAATTAATAGAAATATATATTTATCTTCACTTTTAAAAATAATATTCTACAGAATACATATTTTTGTATATAATATTAGTGTATTATAAACAAAATAGTATACATATTTTATATAATTTTTTGCTAGAGAATGAAATTAGATTCGGCCGAACGTTGTATTATGTCCAAAAATTTACCTACAGCTAGTGACAAAATAGACAGACAAATGACAAACCTCTTTCTTATGGCGAGTCGGAGATGCTGCCGGTGATGAGAACTCCGGCGTCCGGCGACCGGTGGACGGACATTTCTGAAGAGAAAATCTAAAAGGACTTATAGGACTTGAACAATATTTATTTTCACATTCAACCTCCTCAATTTCCTCCTCATTATCAGACCTACAACTACTTGAAGTCTCAAAATCCATTGATTTTTCTTCATTACTTTCTGACCAACCAGCACTACTTAGCCTACTATTATTACAAAATGAGCCACTTTTCACTTGCACACTAACTTCCTCCTCATTCTTGATTTCACGTTTCTTGTTTCTACTCCTGCTCTTAAGTTTCCTCAAAATTGACCCAAATAAACCAAACCCCACTTTGTTAATTTGTGTTTTGGGCTTGGAATTCTGTTGTTTTTGGATCCTAATTGCAGCTTCAAGAAGTAAAGAAGAAGTTGTAGAAGGGATATGAAGAAAAACTTTTCTTTTTGGGCTATTTTTGCAATTTGTTATAGGTGATGGGACATTGTTGAGAGGTGATTTTCTAACATCAGGAGAATCTTGAAAAGAGAAAAAACAAGCATGTTTACATAATGTAGAAGTTGAAGTTGAGGTTGTTTCTGTAATAATTTTGGTTCTTGGTTTTTTGTATGTTTGTAATGAAGTTTCTCTTTTGAGTTGACAACGTCTATCAGCAATGTAATTTTTAAGTTGAAATGGTTCTTGATCTTCTTTCAAAAGCTCGTGTAAATGCTTTTGTGCCATTAGAAGGTGAAAAAACCTAGTCTTGATTAAGTGATATATATGTTGAAAAATGAAAAAAAAAATTGAGATTTTGAAAAGGGATTTGAGTAGTTGAAGAGATTTCAACTTTTAATATAATCAAAAAGATTATTGAGTTGGGGGAGTGGGAGTAGGGATTTGTTATGGGGTTTTGAAAAGTGGAAGATTGAGAAGTGGGGAAGTTGTGTACATATAGTTAGAGACTCCAGAGAAAAGAGAGGTAGGGTGGGGTGGTGGGGGTGGTTGGGGTGGTGGGGTAAGGAGGTATGGGGTGGGTTGTTTGGGAAAGAATGAGGAGAGTTCCTGATTCAAATCTGGAGTTCTACAAGATCGAGGTAAGGTGGATGATAAATAAATAATTACATCGTGTATAAAAACATGAGAAAAATGGTATTGTAAAAAAGTATAATATGGTAATATGGGATTGAAAGAGTAGATTTGTAGGACTGTGGGGTTTGTAGTAATAGTACCACGACCAAGCAGGCAAGCTTTGTCTAGATGGAAGAGATTTGTTTGCACTTAACGGGGTTCGAATTTTAATCAATCAAATTTTAAATATTAAATATATTTATTTTTAAAGTTTAAATTTTAATGTTTCATATCCTAATTATTAAATGTTTTTATTTTTTTAATTTATAATCATTTATTGGGTTTGAATAAGTTTATATGATTAAAACCTAAAACATAGAGTTAATTTCATTAAAATGTTATAATTTATATTCATTATTAGACTCAACCACCGCCAGCCATTATCAACTACCACCATGTCACCCACCACCATCATACTCAACTACCACACTATCCTCAATAATAACTGCCACAATTATCGACTACCATCCCCCATCATTACCACCACTCTCGACGCTATTATTCTCAACCAAAACCAACACTCATCCACCTCAAGTACCACAACTAACCATCTCATCACCGTCAACAATCAACTGACATGTTATTATAACATATCACCACCTTCCTCAATCACAACTATCATTACTACTCGCCATTATTAACTATCACCATCGTACTAAATCATAATCTCTACTATTACTATTCACCACTAGCTACTATACTGAACCACTACCATCAATTAAAACTACCACTAACCATTGCCTTTAGTCGGCATTCACAAGTGCTATTGTTAGCCATCACTACTAGCAACTATTATATTTTAAAAAATTATATATATGATAGATAGAATATTAGATTAAAAAAATAATTGATTTGAATTTTTATGTTTATTAACTTTTGGATGAAGATAAATTTTATACATTCATATGTTAAAATCAAATAGTCTTAATTATTTAGTATTCATATCTTAATATTCATATGTGCATTCAGATTCAAATGTCTTAATCTTAATATACATTTTGATATTCAAATGTGTATTCAGATTCAGACTTCTTAATCTTAAAAAAGTAAGGCCTAAATAACTAAAGAAGGATAGTGCACTAATCGTCTAGCATGATTGGATAAACAAAAATAATTTTGGGATAAAATTTAGGACTCTCTTATTCCTTATTTGATTACTAATATTGGAATAAATTAACCCATGATTAAAAATAATAGCAGAATAACTTATACCTGTCAAAGAATGAAAAAATAATCCCAAGATAAGTTATTTCAAGATAAGGCAATAAAATTGAAACATTAAAATTAATACAACATATCAAACAGTCAATAAAAAATAATTTCAGTACATCTAATTCTAATATAACTAATTATAATATAATTAATTCTAATATACCTAATTATAATATAATTAATTCTAATATACCTAATTTCAGAATAATTTTTCTTAAAGCCAAATGACCCCTAAATGGTTTTGGGTGGTGCGTTGTACAGTTCTATGTCCCTCTCTCTCTCTCTCTTGAGCTTTATAGATATACATAATTGCATATATCTAAATACCTATAGACGGCGTAGACACATAGGTATACAGGTGAAGGTTATATGTGTGCAAAAGTTTGGAAGGAGACTAAAGAAATAGTGAAATTCCTCCAAATATCTCACTTTGAGTCTTGTGAAATGGATTTTGTTTTGGTAAGGAATCAATTATCTCAATTAGCAAGTGTAATTATTCATAATCCAATATAAAAGTAAGATGAGTCTAAGTTCTAAGACAAAATGGGCAATTCAATTTATAAAATATCTGGTACTCATGTTGTATTAGGAAAAGGATTGTACTCTTAGAGGTACGATGTAGACAATCTACCCTAACATAAGTATTATCGATTACTTTCACGACTCGAATATGGGCAAAGCTAGCTCATCAGTTACGGGTTTGGCCGAACCCGGTAATGCTGGCCCAAATACTAAGAGCCCGTTTAGATTATATTATTTTAAGTGCTTTTAAGCCAAAATAACTTAGTGTTTGGATAAAATAAAAAATTGCTTTTAAGTACTTGTTTTTAAGCTAAATGAACAAAAATTAACCAGAAGCTAGAATTCCTAACTTATGATTTAAAAGTTATTTTGGCTTAAAAGTCACTTAAAATATATATTAATGATTAATTCAAAATTTAATAAGTTAAAATGATTAGAACTACAAACTCATAATCTCTAAATTTTGACTTTGATTTTATATTCAAACCAGTGACCTAATAAATTATACGGAAACAATTTTACTGTTGGATTATAATAGTACAAAATTAACAACAAAAAAAATGGATGGGAAGGAAAAGTAAGATAAAGGAAAGGCAGGAGAGAGCTGGCAAGCGGTAAGGAAGGCAGAGGCAGTCACAGAATACCCGAGAAGAGCGCTCTTTTGGACCAATCACACTTTTCCACGTACATTTTCACACCTTTGCTTTCGTTGACCAGCATTGTTTGTCTTTTCTATAAAGTTACCACAGTTAATGCAAAAAATAATTCATGAAATAATTTTTTATTTTTTTCTTATGATCCAAAATAAATATTTTTATCAAATTTTAAGAATAAATTAATTATTTTTTTCCTACACTATCCGTAGAGTAAATAATATTGGAATATGTGTTAGGAGTATTTATATGAGAGATAATAAAAGTTAATATAGTCAATTTTATTTCTAATTAATGATAAAAAGTAAATTTCTTAATATGTATGAAAACATTCAAAAAATCACTTATTTTTGACCGGAAGAAATAACTACTATATAATTTTTTTTTTCATGGAAATACTAATAATATGATAAAGAAAAATTCATTTTTTTATGTGTGGGCACGAGAGCTGACGGGTGTAATGTTAAAGTCAATCCGGATAGGATCAAGTTAAAACAGGAGAAGAGAGTTATCTTTCTGTTGAGTGAACCGGAATAGGAGCGGATGCACACTAAAACAGATCAAGTTTAGCTGGCCCAATAGTGCAGAACTGCAAGCACTTACTAGGATGAGGTATAGCAAGAATTGAACTCACATCTCGTCGAGCTGCTCCATCAAGCACCCCTTTCGCAAAGCTCAATTCTCACCTCTTATATTAGATCGCAAAACTCGTCATTCTAACGTAAAGTTTTATTTCGAGATTAGTAGTATGTATAATAAATAAATAAAAAAGTCATGTCATTTTATTAAATTGCTATTAAGGTTGAATCAAAAATGCTAAAAATTTAAGTAATTTTCAAAAGAAGATGGTGTCATTTATTTTGGATTAAATAAAAGAAAAATGTCACATAAAATAGGATAGAGAAAATAATATTTACTCTGTATATGCTTATGTGTAGAAAACTAAGGTTAAATATATATACTTTTAAAATTGTTCAACTTTCTCCCGTATATATAATTCGAGAAGAAACAGTAGATGTATCTCTACATTTGACAGAATGGTAACTCTATTTATTTTTTTTTTGGTTTTTTGTCCGGCGTTTAATATTTATATTAGAGTCTGACTATATCCCAAATTAACAAGGATTGAATCGTAACTCTATCTTTATACCTATTTGGCAGAAGGGCTACAATTTCACAGTGTCCTTAACTGAAGCACCTAAGAAGTTGTGACCTAAATAATTTGTCAGTGTACCTAAGTTAAATGTATCCTATCGCTATTATAATTGCAAAAGTTACCGCTTTCGCCGAGTTAACTGCACTCCTTGTAAATATTGATTAGCAATTATTTGAGTTGGCAATGAAAGTACAAGAGAATATGGGGTGAGTTAAATTATCAAGCACATTTTAATTGATGATTGATCTTTTTTTTTTGTTTCTCATTCAATATTTAGTATTTGCATTGGAGCTTGATTATATTTGAATTTATATCGGGTAGAGGCCCATTTAGGGGGAGGGGGCGTTCCCAATCAAGAACTTTTTCATATTCAAGGATCAAACCTGAGACCACTAGTTAAGGAAGGAGCAACCATATCCACTGCATCACATCCGATTGATCTTGTTGGTTGTTTTGCACAACTAAATGAGAGTTAGTAAGTAGTCGAGCATCTTTTTTTTGTACCAATAGATTTAGTAGAATTTTTGTATTTCTTTATCCTTAGATTTCTGTTACTTCATGTATTTCTTTTGCTTCTGTTATCTTATATATCTTGATGTTGTCTCTAGTTCTTTTGCATGCCTTCCCCACTAGAGTATTTCTTTTTCAATACTGTTGTGATCAAGGGCTGATTTATAAGGTAGTTTATGGGTCATGTGAATCAATGGTCTCTTCGTCAAATTAGGTATTTTTTGCATGTATTTTCTAGAACTAGTCAGATATCATATGTTGACACACATATTTCACAAAGGCTGAATAGTGCATTTCGTTGAATACTAAGTTATTTTTCCAAAGGAACACAGATCAATTCATGATTAATATGTTTTTAATCTTACTTTTAGTGGTGCACCCATGTTTTATTTCTAGATACGCCCATGGCTGTGACTTTATTTTTCTAGAGCAGATGGTCAATCGGAAAAAGTCTCTCTATATTCACAAGGTGGGAATAAGGTCCGCGTACAAACTACCCTTCACAAACTCCACTTGTAAAATTATACTAGGTTTGTCATTATTATAAACGAGACTGTTATTTGTTAAGCAACCCTATGTGATTTGAATTTAAATGAATCGGATCAATATATCTTTTATACGAAATGATTGCAGCAACAATAATAAATTCAGTGGAGTTTTATAAGTGAATTCTGAAAAAAATAATGTGTACACAAACTTTATTTCTAACCTAAGGAGAGTAGATAAGTTATTTTTAGAAAATACTCAGCTCTAAAAAATACAAAATGAATAAAGAAAGAAAAAGAAATAGGCATAATGCATTTAGTACTACAGTTCTCCTCTCTCCATTAAGGGGAATGCAAAGTGCAATAAGGAAGCTTAATTACCATTGGGGAGAAGTTGTTAATCTCAAATTATGGGTGTACGTACATATATTTAATCATTAATTGAAGTGACTAGCAGTTCATTAATTTCTGTAAAATCTCATTTAATCCTCATTTGTTACTCTTCATTTATTGATCTCTGAAAATAAATCATACATTCATAATGGGTAAACGTAACCGCTTTGACGGCTCACAAATTCTAATTGTATATGAAACGACACGTAACCCCAATTGTGGGTTGGCGAATTTAAAATAAATTTATTTTACAAATATTCAAATGTAAAAATATATTAATCTTATTACAAAAAGTGAGTAAAATAGACATAGAAATACCTTAGTAGGTATAATATTTGGAGTTAAATTAAAAAATAAAATTTAAAAATTTAATAATTTAAAATTATATTTGGACTTATATTTTCTTGAAAAAATATTGCAGTTTTGTGAGTAGACGAATTTTTTTCAAAACTTGCAACTTTTCATGGACAAATATATTTTTGAAGAAAAATCGAAAAAAGGAAAAAAGAATGGACAAATGGGTTCTTAGCGGGCGTTTGGACCTAAGAATTGTGAATTTTCGGAAAAGGTGAAAAATTTTCAAGTGAAAATAATATTTGAAAATTAGAGTTGTGTTTGGGCATGAATATAATTTTGAATTATTTTTAAATTTTTAATGAGTGATCTAAGTGTAAATTTTGAAACATAGTTTTTTGGAGTTTTCATATTTTTTAATTATTTTTAAAATTCATATTCGAGTAAAAATTAAAAACTTTTATGGACAAACATGAATTTCTAAAAAAAAATTCAGTCCTATATGATATAAAAAAGGGCAATTTGATACACAAAACATTATATTTTTTTGTAAGATTCGGCGAGATATGATGTAGATAGCATCTACTAATGCACACAATAATATTTACTTTCATGACTCGAACTTATAATCTATATAAACACACAAATATAATTTTATCGTTAGGTACGGATCATATAATTCTTCTCGGTCCTGAGTTTTCTTTGATTTTTGACAAAACACACACAAAAGTTTTTCTTAATATTTTCCTTTCTGTTATCAATAATTTATTGAACATTACGAAAATGAGATCTTCTTGATTTGACTTGAAAAGAGTGGATCATACTTGACCCACCATTCCAATGCACTACTAGTCTACTCATATTGTTTTATTTAATGAAAGCCCCACAAAATTTGAAAATTGCACAACTAGTACGAGTACGAGAGTACAAGATTTTTTTATTTTTTGTGGATTTGAACATGTATTGTTTAATTATTATAAGTTTTTGAAATTACTCATACAATTCACAATTTTATACTAAAATTTTTTAAAACACTTTAAAATATCATACTATAGACAACACTATTTAATTTTTAAAATTCTTGAACGAAAAAGTTGCATGTAAAGTTGACTCTACCAGATACTTCTAATTATCAAATGAATAAAAATAAAAATAAAAACTTACATAAGAATCTATTTGAGTCGATTATTTTCAAGAGCTCACCCGCGACATATAGTTATTACAAAAATTAGTATTTATAAATGTGCGTTGCATGTTAATAATAGCACATGCTAGTTTAAATATTTATTTTTATGAAGGAACAATAGAATTTAATTAATGAGAGAAATTTTATATAAAATATTACAACAACCATCTAAATACCGAAAAATATTGTTACATTAGCATAATACGTGAATTCAAAATGAAAGAATATCATCAGAACTTACATAAATGATCAGTTTTAGTGATGTTAAGTAGATAATTATGTATTGCGGTATATAGTTATCTAATGTGATAGTATATTACCGAATACTTCTTTATATTGATATAATCTTGAAAGTGCAAAATATAGTTATTCATGTAAGAAAACATATTGTGGTAAATATAGTTCAATATTTAGGATGTTTGTCCTTGTGCTTTATTTATTATAACTACAAAACATAAGCATACTGAAAATTATTTTGAAACAAATGTAAAAGGATATTCTTTAGTTTCGAAAGATAAAAGTTGAATTCGGGAATAAACACATACTTAGAAGCACATTGATCAGTATCATAAGTTCTGTGTGTATGACGTTTTTGTAAAAACTTCTATATACCATATGTGCACTATCATATAAGCTGTTCAGTGAATCTAAGTTTTCATTAGCATGACAGGCATATTTTTCTCCAAAATCAACCTATATGTAATGTAAAATCAATTTTGACTTAGTCTACAATATATATATACATACACACACGTAAGAAATAATGAATATATATGACACTAACATACGTCAGAAATAATAAATTTGACAACAAACATGTGTAGTAGAAGGCCATTTGGTATTAAAGTATTTAAGTATTTTGCTAGGTATCATCTTTTGCTAATTCAAAACTGAAAAATATTTTGTTTTTACCATAAAACTTAGCAACCAATATTTTATTTAGTTAATCAACATATTCATTTCTGCTAGCTAAGAAAGATCGTTAATTTCTATCAAGTAATTTGTACAAATTGTATTTTAATCTAATGATAAAAGTATTTTGCTTATTAAATGCACTACTATTACCATCAGGGTTGATAACCAAGTGTTCTAGATGAATCAAATCATCTTTTATTGGATGCTCTTCTTCGTTTCCTATACGAAGCAAGAAGTCACTAAATGCTGGATCTGTTCTTACTATTATATTTCTTGTCATTTGAATATTTTTCATTTGAGCTCATAAGTATAATTTTGGCAAGCTAGCTTTTACAAATTCTGCCAAATTATTATTTTT
This sequence comes from Nicotiana benthamiana, assembly GCA_034376525.1. NCBI lineage: Eukaryota > Viridiplantae > Streptophyta > Magnoliopsida > Solanales > Solanaceae > Nicotiana > Nicotiana benthamiana. The sequence continues at coordinate 130,995,134 of CM067337.1, forward strand.
CCACCAAATGGTCATTGATATCCATCATATCTCTAAAACTGTGTGTGATTGTTTCAATTGTATGACGCTTAACCAAAAGCGCTTCATCCCATATTATCACTTTTGCCTTCCTTATAAATTTAGCATTATTGCTCTGATCTGATATTTATGATGATTAATTCAGTTATTTGAAGAAGTATATCAATTTTGAAGTGAGTTGTATGATCTCATAATAAAATCGTTAATGGTACACCCCTTGTTCCTATTGCTAACAATATCATGCCTCTTGATATGACATTTGCAAAGTAATGCATGTCATAGAAATATTATTTCGATTCCATTGGCGGAGACAATTACAAAGAATAATCCCGCTACACCAAAGTCAATTTTTTTATAATATAGTCTTGAAAGCTTATTCTTGTTTAGGATTTAGCTTTAGTTGTGCTTCCTCAAACACTTGTATGGCCTTCTTAATATTATATTAGTATCTTACTTTGTGATCTATTTTTTTTAATCTCTAATACACTTTTTACGGAATAAATTTATGTACCCTAAGATTTTTTTAACTTAAAAAATTATTTTACTCATATGACGATTTATTAAACAGTTTAATTGAATTCTCTTGCTAAATAATTAATTGAAAGATTTAATTGTTTGATTTTAATATAAAATATAATTTATTTTCTATTGATTTAGATTCTTAATATTAGTTCATTTCATGTTTGGAATATTTAACTGTGATTACACTTTTATCCACCATAACTTTTATTTTCAAATAGTAAAAATGATCGATGACATTCTACGTTTAGATCTTTATGTTTGTATTAATTTTAAATATTAAAAAATTACCATAAAATTTATTGTAGTACAAAAAAAGTTATTACAACTATATTTTTCCTATGAGTTTCTTCTGTTTAATAATCGGCTTTTATAATAATACATACTATCTTGTTTCTAAATGAATTTTGGCAATATAACATTTTTTTACTCTTTAAAAATAGAGTTTAGATTGGACAAAATTATAATTTAATCATTCTCTTAATATTTTGGATTTAGCAATCAACTAAAATTTTATTCATTAAATCTTTTCTTATTTGAATTATGTAATAAATCATAATATTTTGGATTTAAAGTTTATTAAGATTTTAACCGTATAAAATTACTTCCTTATTAGAACTATGTACGTAATATTTAACTATAATATATTTCACCTTATCTTGGAAAATAAAACGTGTATATATGCATGTATCTAGGGTCATTATATAGCATAATTGAAGTCACAAGTCTCTTTCCTAAAGCTACAAAACTACGGAGAAAGTAATTTATGAACTGCAATAATAATTATATTTCGCTAGGATGCACATCTATTTTAATATCTAATATTTATTTCCGAAAATAATTATAATAGTAGGATTCCTAAAGGTAATCACGTAGAATTCCTAATGTATAGTATTATATCCTAAAATTAATAGAATTACAAGGTAAATATCTCGAATTCAGATTATGCCCTTTTATTGCGAGTTATTATGCTTAATATTAAAAGATTATTTTTATAATCTAACTTTTTATTCATACTTTTATAATAATATAGATATGTTTGCCTTCAATAACTCAAACACTAACATTGTCATATGAATAAGACAATGAAAGCAGCTGGTAAATGTCAATAATTCCCACTAGTTTCAAATATTTGAGTATTTTATAATCCTTATTTAAATTTTCCTTAGACATGTAAACTTCAGTTTTAACTATAAAATCATATCTTCAGATATTCTAAATAATTTACTGATCAAAAGGTGTTAGGGCGTTATGCACTATATTCAGCCGTACTGCAATGACTTCGAAGCAATCTTCTTCTAGTCGTAGGATGAAATCCGACATTCAATTCCTGACAAACACAACCAACTAAGGCTAAAGTTATATTAAAAAGCGTTTTTACGTAGTAGAACCTCCTCGAGGAATATCTGGTTTCCATGAGGCTGATCTTGAACCGTCATTTAAGCGCGAAAACTGTCATTTAAGAGAATATTTTTGATATATAAAGTCTCAAATTCTATATTAAACAATTTGACTTTTTATTTTTGAAGTGCTACTATTAATTTTGGGTGTAGGTATTGGGTAATGTTATTCTTTCAAATCTTACTTAGAGATTTTTTGTGAAAATAAAAAGGACAGTTTATTTTCTATTTTTGAATTGATGCATTGCTCCTCATTCAAAAGTGATAAACATAAGAATGAAAATGAAACCAACTGAATTTGCAGATTCAAAGAGATCTTAAGAATATTCTTTCTATCTTTCACCACTGTGAAAACATTTATCTTTTAGTCCATGTATTTTAGTGGCATGCTCATATATTTTCTGGATTTCAGCTTTCATCTTTTCAGCTTTGAGCTTTAACTTTTACTAAATCTAGTCATTCGTAATTTATGGAGTATTTGTCTTTTTAGTTAAATCTAGTGCGGGAGTGAAATATGTGATGAACAACATACGAAAAACGAGATTGAGATAGTTCGGATACGTAAGAGGAGATGCACATATGTCCCAGTAAGGAAGTATGCTAAGTTAATTATGGTGGGTGTTGAATTTGGCAAAAGCCATTAGTCCCATATCGGTTGGGAATTTGATTTGGGGGGAATTTTTCCCCTATAAAAGAAGGCATAATGTTTAGGATTTAAATACACCTTTTATTTGCCTTCTCATCCTTTTAAGGCATTTGTATAATCTCTCTCTAGTATTATTTCACTTGTATTTTTAGAGTGGAATAAAATATTGGTTGTATCCGAGGAGTAGGTAAAATTGGCCGAACCTTGTAAATTATGGTGTTCCTTTTATTGTTGATTTATTTTCTTATTTAGATTTAGTGCCTGCCATAATTTTTTGTATAGTAGTTGTGACTCATTCACACTATATACATTTGGCTTCCGCAACAAATGGTATCAGAGCCAAGGTACTGTCAAAGTATGCTCTGTGGTTGCAGCCTGGTCTGATCTTCTACATCAGAAAGGAAATAATCTTGATTTGTGTTTTCAGCTATTAAATAATAGTTGTGTCAAAATGGGAGACAATAAACAAGAAGAATCTATATCAAGTGTCAGCAATACATCATCATTGGCATCTTCGCTTATGACAAGAATTGTGTCAAATGCAAATTTGTGGTAGAAATTTTTGGCGGGTCCGGACATTTTGGGATGTATCAAGGTGAGGTTCTAGATGTCCTTTTTCAACAAGGGCTAGATCTGGCCACTGAAGAAAAGAAAACAGATGTTATTGGAGAAGAAGATTGGAAGATTCGCAACCGTGTTGCTTGCGGTACAATTCGATCCTACCTTTCTAGAGAGCAGAAATATCCATACACAAAGGAAAATTCTGCAAGTAGATTATGGAAAGCACTGGAGGATAAATTTTTGAAGAAAAACAGTCAAAATAAATTGTACATGAAGAAGAGACTGTTTCACTTCACCTATGTTCCTGGTACCACGATGAATGAACATATCACCAGTTTTAATAAGTTGGTCAAGATTTGCAAAATATGGATACAACTTATGATGATGGTGACTTGGCCTTGATGTTGTTGGTGTCACTTCCTGATGAGTACGAGCACCTTGAAACTACTCTACTCCATGGAAATGACGAAGTTTCTCTCAGAGAAGTTTGTTCGGCTTTGTATAGCTATGAACAAAGGAAGCGAGAAAAATAGAAGGGCGAAGAAGGAGAAGCACTATTTGTGAGGGGTCGTCATCAAAACCAAACGAGGACAAAGAAAGGAAGATCTAAGTCAAGATCTAAACCCAACAAAGATGAATGTGCCTTTTTAAGAAAAAGGACACCAGAAGAAAGACTGTCCGAAGTTGAAGAATAAGGCCAAACATAGAAATGGGAAAGCCGTTATGTATTCAAATGTACCTGATTTTGATAATTCAGACTTCTCATTAGTTAAAACAGAGCCATCAACATCGTCAGACATATGGTTAATGGACTCAGCTTGTAGCTATCATATGTGTCTCACCAGGGACTGGTTCGTGAAATTTCAAGAAGGAGAATATGGAGTCATCCACACAGCGGACAACAACCCTCTTACCTCATATAGAATTGGTTCAATACGATTAAGGAACCACGATGGAATGAGCAGAACATTAACATATGTTCGATATGTACCGGATTTGAAAAAGAATCTTATCTCTTTGGGGGCCCTAGAATCAAAAGGGTTCAAAATCGTTGCAAAAACTAGAGTGATAAGAGTATGCTCTGGTGCACTAGTGGTAATGAAGGATAATAGGAAGAACAATAACATGTACTGCTATTATGGTAGTACAATTATTGGTACATCGACAGTGACGTCCAGTGACGACAAAGAGACAGAAGCAACCAGCTATGACAAATGCGCTTGGGACATGCTGGAGGAAAATCCTTGAAAACTCGATTAGATCAAGGATTGTTAAAGGGAATAAAGGCTTGCAACTTGGAGTTTTTCGAGCACTGTGTCAAAGGGAAACAGACAAGGGCTAAATTTGGTACAACGATCCATAATACTAAAAGGCATTTTGGATTATGTACACTCTGATGTTTGGGATCCTTCCAAAACACCTTCATTGGGTGGGAATCACTATTATGTAACCTTTGTTGATGATTTTTCCCAAAGAGTATGGGTGTATACAATGAAGAGCAAAAATGAAGTGCTGGAAATTTTTCTCAAATGGAAGACGATGGTGGAGAATCAAACAGGCGGGAGGATCAAGTGTATTCGCACAGACAATGGAGGTGTATACAAAAATGATCATTTCAACAAGGTCTGTGAAAATGATGGCATCGTCCGATACTTTATTTTCAAACATACACCACAACAGAATGGAGTGGTAGAACGCATGAACCGGACCTTGCTAGAGAAGGTATGGTGTATGTTGTCCAATGCTGGCTTGGGCAAAGAATTTTGGGCTTTGGTAATTACGTATGCATGCCACCTCATTAATCGATTACCATCTGCTGCTATTGATGGCAAGACACCATTTGAAAAATGGTATGGAAAGCCCGTTGTAGATTATGACTCTTTGCACATGTTTGGCTCAACTGCATATTATCATGTGACAGAGTCAAAATTAGATCCAAGGCAAAGAAGGCTATTTTTATGGAGATCACTTCTGGAGTCAAAGGATATCGCTTATGGTGTCCTATGACAAAGAAAGTAATATTCAGCAGGGATGTTACCTTCGATGAATCTGCGACGGTAAATAAGGTAACAAGTGAAGATACCAAACAAGATGATGGTGCTTCTAAGCAGGTGGAGTTTGAGAGAAAATTTATTTTTCCTACACAAGAAGCAGAGGAGGAAACAAATGAAGATTACCTCTAGATGGGGAGACAATAGAGGACATTCCAACTCAGGAACCTCAACAACAACTTGAATCAATAGCAACCAGCAGGCCAAAAAGGAAAATAACCAAACCTGTTCGTCTCCTAGAGACAGTTGCTTGTGCAACTACAATTGTAGCTGATGATGTTCCTACCACTTATAAAAATGTAGTCCAAAGTTCAGAAGAATATAAGTATAGGATTTCCGTGAATGATGAAATACAATCCCTTCATCAGAATCATACATGGAGATTGGCCAATCTCCCGAAGGGAAATAAAGCAATTGGGTGAAAATAGGTATTTGCAAAGAATGAAGAATTTCCTAACCAAGTAGATGTTCGCTACAAAGCAAAATTTGTGGCCAAAGGATATGCTCAAAAGGAGGGAATTGATTACAATGAAGTGTTTTCTCCAATTGTAAAACATTCCTCCATTAGAATTATGTTGGCTTTGGTAGCACAGTTGGATTTGGAACTAGTTCACATGGAAACTTGAAGGAGGAAATCTATATGACTCATCCAGAAGGATTCAAAGTTGCTAGAAAAGAAAATAAGGTGTGCAAACTTGAAAAATCGTTGTACGGTTTGAAACAATCTTCTAGACAATGGTACAAGCGATTTGACAAGTTTATGTTGCAGCAAGGGTACAAGAGAAGCAAATACGATCATTGTGTGTATTTGCACTGGCTTAATGATGGTTCCTTTATATATCTTCTTCTATATGTTGATGATATGTTGATAGCTTCCAAGAATTTGGAAGAAATTGATAAGTTGAAGATTCAACTGAAGAAGGAGTTAGATATGAAGGATCTGGGCGAGGCAAAGAAAATTCTTCGCATGGAGATAATAAGAGATAGACGTTTAAAGAAATTCTGTTTATCTCAGAAAGAATATTTGAAGAGAGTACTACAACATTTTGGCATAGTTGACAAGACTAAGCCAGTTAGTACTCCACTTGCTAGCTAAGTACTACTATGTCGCCAATGGATGAAGCTAACCGAGAGTACATGTCAAAGGTACCATACGCAAATGTTGTTGGTATCTTGATGTATGCAATGGTATGTAGGAGACCTGGCATTTCACAAGTTGTTGGAGTTATTAGAAGATATATGAACAATCATAGAAAGGAGCATTGGCAAGCTGTGAAGTGGATTCTACGATATATTCATAATACTGTAGATGTCGGGTTAGTTTTTAAGTAGGAAGACAATCAGTCTATAGTTGGATATTGTGACTCAGATTTTGTGGGTGATCTGGACAAACGAAGATTTATGCGTTTACTTTTGCAAAGGCACCAGTTAGTTGGAAGTCTACTTTGCAGTCAACGGTTGCTTTGTCTACTATAGAGGGAGAGTATATGACTAATACAGAGGTTGTGAAGGAGGCAATTTGGCTTCAGGGGTTGTTAAAAGAGCTTGATATTGAACAAAAGGGTATCACAATTTTTTGTGATCGTCAAAGTGCTATTCAATTAGCGAAGAACCAAGTTTATCATGGAAGGACGAAGCACATTGATATTCGGTATCATTTAGTACGAGAAATCATAGAAGAAGGTGGAGTAACGGTGAAGAAAATTCATACTACAGAGAATCCTGCTGATATGCTAACAAAAGTGGTGACTGCGATCAAGTTTCAACAATGTTTAGAATTGATCAACATTGTTGAACACTGAAGATTGAAGATGAAGACACAACCAAAATTTTTTATAGAGAGAAAATTGAAGAAGTGAAATTTTTGGCAAGGTGGAGATTTTTTGAATTTGGCAAAAGCCATTAGTCCCACGTCGGTTGGGAATTTGATTTGGGAGGATTTCCCCTATAAAAGAAGGCCTAATGTTTAGGACTTAAACACATCTCTCATTTGTCTTCTCATCCTTTTAAGGCATTTGTATATGTTCTCTTTAGTATTATTTCGCTTGTATTTTTAGAGTGGAATAAAATTTTAGTTGTGTCCAAGGAGTAGGCGAAATTGGCCGAACCTCGTAAATTCTGGTGTTCCTTTTATTGTTGTTTTGTTGTCTTATTTATTATTTAGTGGCTGCCATAATTTTTGGTATAGTAGTTGTGACTCATTCACACTATATACATTTGACTTCCGCATCAGTGAGTCTAAAGAGAGATAGATGTAGGCAAAAGAAGTATCGGGGAGCGGTGATTAGGCAGCCCATGATATATTTTCAGCCTACGTAGGACATAACTCTTGATAAAAGGGTGTGGGTGTCAGGATTAGGGTAGTAGGTTAGTAGGTAGTCGAGCGTATCTTTTTTCAAACTTGTATTTCTTTTTCATACTTGAAGTACTAGTATTAGTCTTGTTTTTTCTTTTCTTAGATTTCTATTACTACATGTTGTTTCTTTTGCTTCGGTTATCTTATTTTTCTGCCCGTTATTACCGATTCTTTTCTTTTCCACTACCGTATTTTTGCTTTTCTTGAGTCTATCGAAAATAACGTCTCTACTTTCGTAAGATAGGGGTAAGATATGCATATATACTACCCTCCCCTGACAGTGGAATAACACTACATATATTATTATTATTGTTAATTTTGAAATACAGAGTCTACAGTGTTGAAAACTAAAAAATATTATCCCTTTATTTTTATGTTTTGGGTTTTCAGTTCTCTCCCTGCATATATTTTGTTATTTGATCCATGAAAATTGAGGTCTTTTTTTCATAAAAAAACAGAAAATAAATTGAGAGTAGAGAGAGGGGAAATGGTGCTGAGAATTACATGGTGGGAAATCGAACTCTCAACAATAAAATAAAAATTCAGGTACCAATCAATTGAGTTACTCAGATTCCCGAGGTCATTTTTGGGAGTTCCTAAAAATTTAGGACACGAATCACCATTAATTTTAATAAAATATCATTAGCATTATTAGGAATTTACTTTAATGTGTAATATTGCGTAAAACTACATACTCTAAATGTCTTTGAATCGACCGATCCAATGTGCTTTTTAACGATTGATCACTATATTAATTCAAGCACTTATATCACATATAATTTAGTTCTTTTTGCAAAATAAAACTTTACATTTAGTATATATAAACAAAGATAGAAAATAATAAAGAAAACTAGCATTTGGTTCTTAACAATAAATTACGTACGACATCCTAAAATGAACAAAATATTGATTTCAAGTTGAATAATCATTTCTTTCTTGACTAACTGAAAAATATTTACATCTAAATGTTATAGTGGAGTCGCAAGTATTCATTTATTATTAATTAAAGATTTCAGATTCGAAGTCGTGCGTATGGAAATACTGTTAGTGGAGAATGTTTTACCTAAAATTCAAGCGCGGATTTGAGTTAGTCGGATTTTAAAATGGATATCGATACCAGATAGAAACCAAAATAATTATAAAGTGTACTCTACTCTGATAAAATTCAATAAAAAGGCACTACTTTTAACATTAAAGGTTGTTCAAAATATTAACTTGTGCAAGCTTAGGTTAAAGGATCGAGAAAACCTTTTCCTATTTATTCGTTTTATGCCCCCAAATTAGTGTCTCTTACTACTGAATATGCAATATTCCAAGTTTTCTGTGACGATTCGATCTGTCGTCTTTTGTGTTTCAGTCACGTTATTTTCGTTTTATTCTTCCCCGTGTGTTGATATATATGTTTGGTGAGTTTGAAGTGTGTTAGGTTGAATTTGGTTAGAAATGAGATCAATAGTCTCTTTAAGGAAAGCTTAAGTTGGAAAAGTCAACCGGACGTTGATTTGTGAGTTATAAGGCTCGGAATGGATTTCTGACGATTCGACTAGCTTCGGATGGTGATTTATGACTTGGGAGCGAAATCGGAATTTAATTTGGAGGTCCGGTGTAGAATTAGGCTTGAATTGGCTAAGTTTGAATTTTGGAGAATTCCGGTTGATTTTGATCCGGGGGTCGGAATGGAATTTCGACAATTGCAATAGCTCTGTTAGGTGATTTTGGATATATCTGCAAATTTTCAGGTCATTCGGACGTCGTTTGATCGGGTTTTGATCGAAGGTTGGTTTTGGAGGTTATAGTTGAACTTAGGCTTGAATCCGTGGAATTTGGTAATTTTATATGTTTAAGGTAGTCTTTTTATGGCCCGAGCAAGTTTGAATGTAGTATTAGAATATGTTTGTGCTTTTGGTTGAGGTCCCGAGAGCCTCGGGATAGTTTCGGATGGTTGAGCGGGAGTTTGGTTGTTAGTTGTGCTGCAGAAATTGCAGCAGCTGTTGCATGCAGAGTTTGGCCTTCGCGTTCGCAAGGGTGCCTCGCGTTCGTATAGGCCTGGGGTCAATTGGCCTTCGCGTTCGCGTAGGCAGCACGCGTTCGCGTAGGGGTAGTTTGGGAAGGGCCTGGGTTTGTACTTCACGTTCGTGTGAAGGGGACGCGTTCGCGGGCAGCAGACATTTTGGCTTACGCGTTTGCGGTTGGGCACTGTATTCCCGAAGAAGGAATTTTGGCCCATTGATTTTTGTGCATCGCGAACGCGGAAGGACCTCGCGTTCGCGAAGAAAGGGGCGTCATCTGGGCAGAGAGTTTTAAATGACAGTTCATCCGCGAGCAAGGTCTTATTTCCTCCATTGTTGGACATTTTGGAGAGCTTTTGGAACAAATTGAAGAGAAATTTGAAGAGGATTAATTAGAGGTAATTTTTATGGACTCAAAACATCTTTTAAACTTGAATTTAGCCCTTAAATTTCTGGAATCAAATAAAAAAGGAGATGAACTAGGGCTTGGAATTTTGAATATTAATTGGGGATTTGAAGGAGAAATTGGACTCCGATTTTGATAAAATTTATATGTACGAACTCGCGGAGACACAAGATTTCTTAAAATGTAAATTTTGTAATTTTTCGAGAAGTGAGCCCGGGGCTCGGGTTTTTCAAACTTCGTGTTTTTGGGTGTATTTCGAGTTATTTCGATTGGATCATGTTCCATTAGCCTATTGTGACGTATTCCTATTGGTTTTGATTAGATTTGGAATCCGCGGAGGTTGATTCTCGAGGGAAAGGCATTGCGAGCTAGTTTGCAGCCGACTTGAGGTGAGTAATAGGTGTAGATGATGATCTGAGGGTTTGAAACCCTGGTATATCACAAACTGACGCTATTATGAGGCTAAACACGCACTCCATGGCTAGTGCGGGGTCATAAATATTGGAAATTGTGACTCGGTCCAATCCGAGGATAAATTATGCTATGTTGGCGATTGCTTCGCATACTATATTGATGGTATCAGCTTGATGCCATGTTTGGGGCCTTGTGCCGACTTGTAGAATCCTTTAGGGATTTATGCATCAGAGTTAGCATGATTTGCATATTATTTGAATTTAGTCCAGGGTTTTTGACACTATTTTTGCAAACTCAGCCGTTTTTCTATGTTTTGAAAACCCAAATGATTCCTAAAAGATTTTACGGGCTGACGATCATTATCCCACTATTTTTATGGACTGTATATTATTTCTTGGAAATGGTGGTAATTATTGGCACAATATTTTTAAATGGAAACGGGGGTAACTATTGGCACCGTGTTTTTAAATGAAAACGGTGGTAACTATTGGCACCGTATTGTTAAATGAAAACGGTGGTAACTATTGGCACTGTGTATTGTAATGGAAACAGTGGTAACTATTGGCACTGTATGATATGACGCTTGGGCTGTAGGAGCCCCTCCGGAGTCTGAACCCCCATAATGAGCACGGGTACCCAAATGGATCGGGCTGCACGTTTCGCAGTGTTCATGCATTGCATTGCATTTCATGCATTTATTTACTGTTGCTTTATCTGTATATCCCTGAGGCTTGTACTGTATAGAACTACTAGATAGCTTCATCTTGTGTTATTTCGTGTTTTCTTATCTTCGGATTTTTATACATGCTTATTACTCGCGGAGTTGGTAGACTCACCCCATACTTACTGCACCTTGTGTGCAGATCCAGGTGCTCCAGATATCTAGTGATGCTGCTGTTGATTACCCGAGCTATTCAGAGTATCGAGGTAGCTCCCCAGCATTTGCAGAACCACTTACTCTGCCTCTATCAGTTTGTTCTTTTGTTATTTTGTCAGACTTTGGTATCATTTCCGTTCAGACTTGTATCCTTTTTTGTTAGAAGTTCTGTACTCGTGACTCCTCGATTTTGGGAGGATTATTGTTCTTGCCCAGCTGTATTTTTATTGGTACTGTGTATCCCTGGTTGGGAGTTTGACATTAAATTCGCTGTGTTATCTTAAATTGTTTCCTTTTGGCTGGAATGCCGTTCTTGGTTGTGGTTTGGTCGGGCTTGCCCTCACGACCGGGTTTGGGGTCGTGACATTTCCATATTGATTTTTTCTTGTGGTCAAAAATAAGAAATTTTTAATCTTTTTTTGTTGTCCAAAATAAGAGATATTTTCAGATTTCAAGAGTGAATTAATTATTTCTTTCCTACAATGCGCTAGGCGTAACCAATGTTGGAGCATGTGTTAGGAGTGTTTATGTGAAGAGATAGTAAATGTTAATATGTTCGATTTCATTGCTAACTAATGTTAAAAGGTAAATTTCTTAATATGTGTGAAAACAATAAAAAAAATTACTTATTTTGGACCGAAGGGAGTACTATCAATTTGTCCTCACATCGAGTAAATTCGAATTATTCAAGATTTTAATAGAAAAGACATACATAAATGTTTTCTTCCTTTAAAAGTATTTTCCTTTTTCCGATTCATTTTAAATATCGTTTTAAAGTTTTGACATTCCTGTTAAAAAATTACTTAATTAATAAGATTAATTATGATGTTTGTTTGACTATATTACTTTTATCTTTCTTCAAAATGTGTAATAATTTGAGATTTGTTTTTTCAAAAATTGTATACAATGATTTATTAGAGTAGGTGGTAGATTTAAAATAATTATATATTAATACCTCCTTGAATTTCCTAAAGAGAGATTTTTTTTTGGTAATTAAATTTTTTATTAATTACTAAAGATCATACTTTACAAAGCTATAGTTCATCTTATACTCAGCTGACTATCTAATCCTCATCTAAAGTACTAGCTAAACATAACTATGTTAACTACTCTACTATATCAAAAATTGTTGCATCTGCTTTCTAGTTCTAGGACTTTCTCTAACATTACAAATATAAGCTAGCTCTCTTGCTAAGACTTCACGATTGCGATATTTTTCCTCAAATATACGCGTGTTCCTTTCCATCCATATTGCATATGAAATTTCAGTGATCACCATCTTGATAATACTGGCTCTGTTTGATTTTCTTTTAGCTTTGCTGATGATCCATTTAAGCCTTTGATCCCAGCTGTGATTCTTTGGATGTTCCTCTTGAATCCATTGCATTACTTGCTCCCATAAGTCTTCTAAATAGGAACATGACAAAAATAAAAGTGGTCTCTTGTCTCTGTATGTCCTTGGCACAAAACACACTGTCAGCTTATGTTCATTCCTCACTTAGCCAATCTATCCTTGGTTGGTAACCTTCCTTGTAGCAATAACTATAGGTTAAAACAACTTTTGGTCGAGCAGAATTCTGAAAGATTAGGTTCTCCCAACTTACTCTTGGTAGATCTCCTAGAAGCTGTAGGTATATTTGTCTGATGGAGCTCCTGTAAACATTTGATCTTTGGACTTGTTGTAGAATACCTCTTGAGGCAATTATTCTCCTGACCATCCAGCTAGCTTTTTAGGAAGTGACATATCCTCTAGTTGTTGTTGTTTCACATAGAAGGCATTAATCCACCTGATTCACAGCTTGTCCTCTTTATGAGCTAGGTCCCAACATACCTTTGCAATTGCTGCCTTATTCCATAAAAGAAGATTGATGAGGTTTATTCCACCAGTAGATTTAGGAGTACACATTCTTTTCCATGAGACATAAGCTTTTTTAGTGATGGTGTTTGATCCAGACCATATAAAGCTTTTACAAATTGCTTCAATTATCTTCACCACTTTGACTGGAATAATGAACAATTGAGCCCAGTAAGCTTGAATGCCAAATACCACAGATTGAACTAACTGCACTCTCCCAGCATATGATAACTTCTTGGCAGTTCATGAAGAGATCTGGCAGTAATTTTCTCAACTAAAGGCTGCCATTGGATCAAGGCAATTTTCTTGGTGGACAGAGGAATGCCTAGGTATTTGAATGGTAATTCTCCATGTACAAATCCCAGGTGATAAACAATTTGTTTCTTCACTTCCTGTTTAACTCCCCCAAAATTAATTGAACTTTTACCCAAATTTGCCTGTAATCCAGAGGCTTCGAGGAATTGGGAGAAGTATTAAAACATGGCAGTAATAGATGCTAGGTGCCCTTTGGAAAAGAGTAGTAGATCATCAGCAAAACTCATATGAGTGATACCCATCTTTTTGCATCTTGGATGGTATTGGAATGTGGACTCTTTCCTCAATTCAGCAAGTGATCTACTAAGATACTCCATTACTATTGCAAACAGGAAAGGGGAAATGGGATCCTCTTGCCTAAGCCTAGCAGCTTCAAATGGTTATGTAGTTTCTCCATTGATGAGCACTGAAAAGCTAACTGTTTTGACGTATTCCATAATCCAATTAATGAATCTGGTTGGAAATCCAATCCCCTTCATCACCTGTTGTAGGAAGATCTATTATACTGATTCGTATGCTTTCCGAAGGTCAATTTTGATCATACATCTGGGGGATACATGAACTCTAGTGTAGTTTTTGACTAACTCATGAGCAAGGATAATATTATCAGCTATTTTCCTGCAAGGAATAAAGCCTGCTTTGGCTTCACAAATGATGTTGGGCATGGACTTTTTAGAGTCTGTTGGCTAGGATTTTAGATATCATTTATACAGAACTGAGCAACATGCAATAGGTCTATACTCTTTGACTGTGGTGGGTTTAGAGACTTTAGGGATTAGAGTAACAGTGGAACAGTTTATTGGTTTGTACATCTTAGAAGTTAGAAAGAACTCCTTGATGGCTTCTGTGACTTGTCTAATGATAATACTCCAAGTTTTCTTGAAGAAAACAACATTGTAACCATCTATTCCTGGGGCTTTATCATCTCCAATTTCTTTTAGACTCTCCAAAATTTCAAGATCAGTTACTTCTGCAAATAGATCCATTCTTTGTTGCTGAGATAGCATGGGACCATTAGCCATATACACTCTATTTATAGAAGGAAGGGATGTTGCTGTTGAGCCCATAAGTGACTTGTAAAAGCCCAGAATCTCCCCTTTTATGTCTGCAGGTTCATTTACTTTTAGACCTAGTCCATTTGTAAGTTCTGTGATCTGTTTTCTTTGTGTTCTTTCCTTTATAACTGCAGTGAATTACTTGGTATTAGAGTCTCCAAGTTAAATCCACTTAGCTCTTGCTTTCTGCTGTACCACACTTTCTTCAATCAGAGACCACCTTTCCAATTCTAGTACTATCTCTTTCTCTTTCTACAGTAAAGCATTAGAGTATGACCTTGCCAGTAGTTATTGAACTTCCTTTAGCTCCTGTCTGGTATGCTCTATCATCTGAGTAATGCTCTTGAACTCCTTAACATTCAAGGCCTTTAGAGGTCCTTTAAGTGCTTTGAGTTTGGACCATATTACTTTCAAAGATCTAGGATTATTTGAAGATTTCCAGATAGATGTCACAATCTGTTGAAAGTCATCATGATCAGCCCATGCATTAAGGAATCTAAAAGGAACCTTACCCTTCCAAGAAGAAGATGCTAGAGTCAGTATCATAGGATTATGATCAGAGATTTGAGGTTGATCATAAACTGTCTCTACATGGGTCCAATTCATCATCCACTCATAATTGCCAAATACTCTATCCAATCTGTTACATACTCTATCTGCTCCAGGCTGTTTGTTTGTCCAGGTGTAATAGTCTCCTTTCCAAGGTAGTTCTGATAGCCCTGCTTGTTGAATACAATAGCTAAATTCTTGAATCTCAGATTAACTAACAAGATTACATGATTGTCTATCATTGAGATAAAATATAGCATTAAAATACCCTGCAACTAACCATGCATCTGTAATAGTTGTTGAAGAGTATAAGCTTTTCCCATAGAGACCTTCTTCGATCTATTCCATTGAATCCATGGACAACAGTGAGGTAGCAAGTAATATCCCCATTTATACTTCTGAATATGCAATGAATCAGTTGAGGATCATCCTGAAGTCCAGTAACATTAAGCATATTTGTATTCCATAGGATACATATTCTCCCATTTCTAGCTTTATTGTAATTTGTTAGTATGCCCCATCCAGGAACCAGCAACTTAGAAATTCTATGAGCGTTTGCCTCTTTAACCTTAGTTTCTACCAAACCAACTAATTTTATTTTATTACTTCTAATATACTCCCTAACTTCCTTCTGTTTATACTTTTTATTTACACCTCTAATATTCCAGAACAACCACTTCATTGGCAATTACTTGGTCCACCTCTATCCCATAGTGGCACTTCATACTTACTATTGGACACTGCTTCAAACCTATTACTTACAAGAATGGGTGATAAGGGTGGAAAGTTAATGATATTGAATTCTAGGCTTTGAACGCTTTTCCCTTTGTCTTCCTGTTCTTCCATCTCTGGTATCAAACTTGGCAGCCCATTGCAATCTTTCTGTTCTTCATTTATCTCATTTGCAGTAACATGTTATGGTGCTGATGGTGTTGTATCTTTTTTAGTAGGAAAAACAATTACATGGGCCTTGGTTCTCCATTCCTGTGTAACTTTTGCCTTCTTCATTTGAGTAGGTTGGTGTGTAGCTGGTCTCATTTGGGTTGAACAGCTGTGGCCTACAGTTTGACATTCCTCACAAAAGGAAGGCTTCCAATCATAGATCAAATCTTGTAGGAACTTCTTCCCATTTGGATCCATCACCCATATTTCACTTGGAAACTCTTTGGTGACATTAATCTCTATAAGCATCCGAGCATAGGAGACTCTAGTTTGTTTGGTTATGCATTCATCAGCAAAAATAGGCTTCCCTAGAACACTGGATATCCTACTTATTGATCTCATTCCCCAACAGGACATAGGGAGGTTGGGAAATTTAACCCATAGAGGAATATCAGTAGGGAATTCCTCAGTGAAGTCAAAGTCAGGGGTCCATGGTTTGAGAATTATAGGTCTGTTAGCTATAAAGTAAGGTCCAGCACAGAAGATTTCCTTAGCATCTTCCATTCTTTTGGATTTGATTATGTAATAACCTTCATCATGATAGAATAGATCTGGTTCTGGTACGTGTGACCAGTGAAGGCTAATATACCTCTTCATCGCATTAAACCCAGGTCCATCACATAAGATATAGGAAATTAACGCACATTTTCACTTCTTGTCTTCCTCCTCTACCTCTAATTTGTTCAATTGCACTATTCGATACCCATCTACAATTAGAGGTGGCATGTAATCTACAAACATACTATTTGTTGCGAATCTGTTTCTCTAAAAAAGGATTGACCATGTTTGTTTAGATTCTTCAGTTTTGATGCTGATGACCACAAGATCCACCAATACTTCTGCTGCTGGTTGAGCTCGGTTCTTTGTTGGACTTTGCATTGTAACTATTCCATTAGTAGCTTTTTTCGTCAGATCTGGTTTTGTTCCAATCTGAGTTGGGGGAACTAGATCTAGCTTCTTTGAGACAGTATATTGGTGCAATGTTGATGAATCTGAGCTCTGAGCTGTTGGAGGAGTGGATACTAATTTCTCCATAACTGGTTGCTTGATTGTTGTTAAAAGGTTCTCAATATCTGTTAAAGGAATTTTACTTGGTCGTCCTCTACCTCTGCCTCTCCCTCTCGCCATGGCTACTTCCTAAAGCGAGATTTACTAAAATGACATTTAAAATGCACTTAGCCTCCATTTTCTTTTTGCTAATACTGATATTTTATTAATCTTAAGAAAGACAAGTTGCAGAGGTTTTAGCGTAGGGGACTATTCTGGCTATACAAGTTTCGGAACAGTCACTACTGAAAGCAAGTAAAGCATAAGAAGGAGGTTCTTTGTAGTAGCACATCAAAGGAGTACACTTATTATAGATTAGAGAGGGAGATATGAATCTCAATGGATCATGGCAACAAAATTATTTTATCACTTATTATATTCCGTTGCGTATTTAAATCTTCACAAAATATTTGATCTCCTGCTCTATGAAAATTATACGTCAAGGAGTTTACTGCGACTCCTTTGCCTTCAAAGGGAGAAGTTCCTAAATCTTACTAACACTTAGAAAATGGAATCTTTGGCTACTATCTCGATGCCAAAAGAATAATTACAATTGTGATTACACTAAAGGTCATCTTTTGTTTTAGAAGTCAAAACTGTATTTTGAGGTCTTAAAAGCTTCTTTTATCCCATTTCAATTTACGTTTTCAGTTCGAGCACGTTTCCAGAAAGTGTTTATATGAAATTTAAGAAAAAGATTGTTTTTTAGATTTAAAATTGATTAAAATTGACTTTGGTCAATATTCTTGGTAAACGAACCTGGACTCATAATTTAATGGTTCTGTAGGGTCTGTAGTAAAATATGAACTTGGACCTATGACTGGAATCGAATTCCGATGTCCCTAGCCCGAGAAAAGAATTCTTAAAGAAAATTATTTGCCAAAAAAGATAAAGGCTTTTTGAAATGAAATGATGCGTGTTCTTGATGGTATCGGGCCCGTATATTGGTTTCGGAACCCAGTACAGGTTTAAAATAATAAGTAAGTCAAATATGTAAAAGTAGGTAAGAATCAGAGTTGATTGGTATAAATCGGGTCTTTAGTTGAGAAAATAGAAACTTCAATGTTCTTAAGGAATTTCATGAATTTGAGGTTGAATTAGTAGTTTTTGATGTTATTTTGATCATTTGGTTGCATGAGCAAGTCTGTATGATGTTTTTAGACTTGCGTGCATGTTTGGTTTGGAGCCGCGGGGGCTCGGGTTTGTTCTGCATAGGCCACAGGGTGAATTTGAACTTGGGAAAAATTATTGTAGGTCTCAGCTCTAGTATTGGCCTCTGATCTCCCAATTGCGAGATCAAGGATCACAATTGCGAAGTCTGTCAGTGTGGTAACTGCGAGGGGCTGGTCGCATTACAAAATATGCCTTGGCTAGCCTTGCTCGCATTTCTTCGCAAATGCGAAGTTCTCAGTAATTCCCAACAGTCGCAAATGCGATGATTTCTTCGCAATTGCGATCCCCTGATTGCAATTGCGACATCTGTGACTGATAAGTGGGATCTTGATGGGATTCTTCTTCATTTTTACAACTTTTCAAATCCTAAACTCCCTTAGACGATTTTCTTGAAGAGATTTCTTCCCCAAGTTATAGGTAAATGATTTTTAACTTATTTTCTTCAATGTATAATATCTTTTTACATGATTTCACTTCAAAATCTAGGGGTTTTCATGTGAAATTGGGTGTTTTTGGGTAGAAGTTAGGATTTTTCAATTTTGGGTATTTGGACCTCAATTTGAGATCTGATTTTAAAATTAATTGCATATTTGAGTTCGTGAGTGAATGAATGATGGGGTTTTGGTTCGAACTTCGGGTTTTGACTAAGTGGGTCCGGGGTTAATTTTTGACTTTTTAGGGGAAAATATTTTCATGCATTAAAATTTGTTTATTTAGAATTTATTAATGTTATAAAGTAAATTATGGCTAGGTACAAGCGGATTGGAGGTAGAACCGAGAGGTAAATCGGTAGTTGAGGCTTAACTTTTGTATGTGGAATCGTGGTAAGTGTTTGCCGTAACCTTAGCTTGAGGGAATAAGAGTTGTGGTCTTATTTGCTATGTATTGTTATTGAGTACAATGTATAGGTGTGGTGACAAGTACCTATACGTTGGTGTCAAGCATGCTCGTAAGTCTTATACCATGATTGTTGTGACTCTTTTATGTATTGATCATGCTCAAATTAATGATTATTAATGTTGAAAAAAGCTTATGAAAGTTTTTCGGTAACTGACTATTGTTGAGTATTGGCTCAATTGGAGTTTCTTTTTTGTAAAGTAATTGTCGAAAATAAGATTGGTTATAGCTAAATCCCTTGTCAGGATGTTCTTGTTGAGATTGTTGATTCCCTAACCAAGATGTTCTTGTTGATATTGGTGATTCTCTTGTCGGGATGTTATTGTTGATATTGTTGATTCCCTTACCGGGACGTATTATTTCTATTGTTTGGGTGAGGAGGAGTGTAAATCATGAAGGATGATGTCGTGCATGATATTGTGAGTGAGTGTAATGCATGAAGGGTGATACCGTGCCGGTATTATGAGTGTCAATGCACGAAGGGTGATGACATACCATGATTTGAGAGTTAATGCACGAAAGGTGATGTCGTGCCGATATTGTGAGGAATAATGCATGAAGGGTGATGATGTACCATGATTATGTGAGATAATGCAGGAAAGGTGATGCCGTGCCGTTTCTGTTGATTAATATAGTGTGGACAAGAGTAAAAGTACGAAGGGTGATGCTGTCACGACCCGTAATTCCCACCTTCGGGAGTCGTGATGGCGTCTACCCGTGGAAGCTAGGCAAGTCAAGAACCTTTACAGTTATTAACCCGTCTTGTTTTCATACATGATTTGACAATTAAATTACTGATGAATAAACGATTAAAAGACAGTGGCAAATAAAATTTTAGCGGAAGTCTGAACTAAATATAGACATAACATCTAGAAATCAATACAAGTCTCTATCCAGCACCTGGTATCACAAAAATGCACGCACTATCTATGATTACTACAAATAAGAGTTTGAAATAAAGGGCATAGTCTGTCTCGAATACAAATGTCAACAGAACATGAAAAACTGATAGAAGAGACGCCATGCCTGCGGACACCAGAAAGGCTACATCGGAGTCTCGTGGACTGAAGGTCGTCTCTTTGACTACTGCTGCGCACCGTAAGCTGCTCCGACACCTGGGTCTCTACAAAAGAGCACAGAGTAGCATCAACACTACCGAGACTCCGAGGGTAGCAGATAAAAGCAGAACATCAGGAATACTAAGGGAAAACTACAATTTAACTTCTAACACGAAATAGAGAAATAAAGACAACTTTCATTTTTAGTTTCCTCTTGTTGCAGGCGTGCAACCCGATCCCATTTCTCATAGCTCGTGGTAGGCGTACCACCCTCTCCCATTTCATTAACTCTTGTGATAGGCATACCACCCGCTCCCATCTCATCATATTTTGTGGTAGGCGTACCACCAGCTCCCATTTTATCAATAACTTGTGGTAGGTGTACCACCTGCCCCCATTTTATCAATTACTTGTGGTAGGCGTACCTCCCGCTCCCATTTCAATCCAACACAATAGAATAATACAATCCTGGCATGGGAACAAAACAATATAACAATTTCCCGGAAAGAGACCAAAAATATCAAATCAAATGTCCCGGCAAGGGAGAGTCAGTTATAACCAGTCTTATTCAACTTCTACTTGATACAATTAATACCAAAACTCAGTCATAACTAAAGTCCAAGAAAATAAACTAAATCTTTGCTCGGTATCGAGAATGATAAATCAAAGCTATCATGGGATCAATTGAGAATACAACAATTAGCAATTTAGGACCCACGGTCATGCTCGATACCAACGTATAGATACTTGTCACCGTGCTTATACGTCGTACTTAACACAAAACAAGTAGCAAATATGACTCAACTCCTAATCCATCAAGCTAAGGTTAGACCAAACACTTACATCAAACTTCCACGGCCAAATCAACCCTCAATTACCGTTTTTTCTCTCGAATTTTGCTCAAAATCGATTGTATATATACAATAATGACTTCAACCATCTATAAATGCTAAATAAATGCGAACCCAATGCCTAATTATAGCTTTCCAATCATTCTTCCCAATCAAATTACATATTTATCCACGAGCCCGAATATATAATTTATTTTCAAATTTGACCCCAAAACGAGGTCTAAATCAAGAAAAATTGAAAAGCCCTAACACTGCCCAATTCCCTATTTTCTAACTTTAATTACATGATTTAGGCCTAAGATTTCAATAGATGTTGATGAAAAATGAAGAAAACCAGTTAAAGATTACTAACCCATGAGTCAATGGTAAAAAGATGCTTCAAAAGTCACCTTAGAACTTTGGAGAAGAAGGAACTTTGAAAATTTTGTTAAAATCCCATAAGGGTTCTGTTTTGGATTTTTAAAAATAACTGGGCAAAAATACTAATTGCATTCGCGATAGGCTGGTCGCGTTCGCGATGAGTCAAACTTTAACAGGCCTTCGCGTTCGCGGAAAGCACTTCGCGTTCGCGGAGAACAATCTTCCCAGGCCTTTGCGTTCACAACCAAGTGACCGCATTCGTGTAGCTATAGTACCCCACCCCCTCCCGGGCTCACTTTTGCCTTCGCGTTCGCGAAGGTATAACCCCCCGCTGCCTCGCGTTTGGGACCTGGTCAATGCGTTCACGTAGAAGAAAATCTCCTTCAGCTAATTTTACTCATTCTGTTTGCGAGGGTTCTCCCGCGAACGCGAAGAAGACCATACCATAACTAGAAACCTGTAATTTTCATAAGTCCAAAACCACACTGAAATACCTCCGAAATACTCCCGAGTCCTCGGGGGTCCTAATCAATTACATGCATTAGCTCAACAATATCCTACGAACTTATTCGTGCTATCAAATTGCCTAAATAACATCATTATCAACAAATTAAACCCCAAATTCAAAGTATTTTTTCCAAAACTTCATCAAGTTCCACATTTAGGATTTCAAGTCCGAAATACGTCAAACGACGTCCAATTTTAACTAAACTTTATAGAAACATCTTAAATTATATATAAGAGCTGTACCGAGTGCCGGAACCAAAATACAGTTCTGATACCAACACATTTTAATAAATTTCATTTCAATTTTCCTTAAAAATTTCAGAAAAATAATTTTCTTTAAAAATCCATTTCTCGGGCTCGGGACCTCGGAATTCGATTTCGGGAATACGCCCGAGTCCCATATTTTTCTACGGACCCTCTAGGACCAACCCAAGTCCGTTTTTTTAATATATTGACCAATGTCAAATTTATTTATTTTAATATCAGAACTTAGTATTTTTCACAAAATTTCACATTTAAGCTTTCTGGCTACGCGTCCGGACTGCAGATGCAAATCGAGGCAACTCTAATTGAGGTTTTCAAGGCCACAAAAGCACAGAATATGTTAGAAAACATGTGATGATCCTTTGAGTCGTCACAGATGCCGTTCACGTGTTACCATTTCATGTTGATTTAGATATGATGTTCATTATGCTTCTTTATTGGTTTATTGTTAAAATCTGATCTTCCCCGCAGCATGTCCTCTTCCCACCTTATTCTGTTGATTCCTATTATTATGATTCTGTTTGTGTATGATATAACTGCACAAGTATATATGATTGTCGTATCCTAGCCTCGTCACTACTTTGCCGAAGCTAGGCTCGACACTTACTCAATACATGTGGTCGGTTGTACTGATGCTATACTCTGCACTCTTTTGTGCAGATTTTGGTACCGGCCCCGGTGGGTAGCTGAGGTAGCTGCTTCAGTTCAGGGAGACCAAGGTAGATCTGCGGGCGCCCATATAGCCTAATGTCCCCCTTCCTTGTTTTAGCTTTCTACTGTCTCTTTTCATTCCGAGAACAGTTATACTTTCCTTTTCAGACCAGTGTTTGTAGAAATTCGTAGTCGTAGATGTTTTTGACATTATGACACCAGATTCATGGGTAGACATGTATTGGATTATATGATTTTGTCATAACTCTTCCTCTCTTTTCATTTGTTTAGCTATAGTAACTGTTTATAACTGTTTGGGTTGATTGTTAATGTGTAATATCTTAATCATTGGCTTGCCTAGCTTTCATGAGTAGGCGTAATTACGAATCTCGAAGTTGAAAAGTTCGGATGGTGATAGCAATAGAACAATTTTTTACCAAAAATCAAAATTTTCTTCTGTTTTCACCTTATTTTATTGTTTATCTATTTTTGTAAATGGATTCAGTTCCTTAATCTGGTAAGCTTTATAGATTCGGAAGGACTACAAAACAATAGAGTTTTGCAAGATTTGGATTTTAAAGAGTTCCAAACATAGAAAAGATCACAAGACAAAAAAAGGAAAAAGAAAAAAACATCAGAAGACAGAAAATTCAGGTTATTGTCATGTCATATTTAAAAAGGGCAAATGTAATGGCTCAAAGTACAACCACAAAGCCAAGCATGTAAGAGGTATCCTATGAAGGATTTTTCTCACTAACAAAACATATTTTCTTTTTCAAACATGCTTTGAAATGTTTTTACCGAACTAATAATATACAGGAAACAACCTCTCTATCTCTACAAAGTAAAAATAAAATTTGCGAAGACACTACCTGTGAAAATACATTAGGAGGGTGTTTGGATTATTTAAGTTGGTCAAATAAGTTTTTAAGCTCTTTTTAGTCTTTTTCAGTATTTGAAAATTAAAGTGTACAAATTAAATTAAAAATTATTTAAAATAAGCCAAAAATAATAAGCTGAGCAACCCCAATTTATTATTTTTTGACTTAAAAATTATTTCTGCTGAAAAATTACTTTTTTAAGTCAATCTAAATGGACTCTAATATATTACTACTGTTGTGTAAAACAGAGAAATAGTTATATCTGAAGATCTTGTAAAGGTAAGAAGAATTGAATTATTTTTTGTGATTTTAACTCGTCGTGAACTAAATGACTAGTACTATTTTGAATTATTCTTTCGAACTCAATTATAATACAAGTTCAATTAAATTCATAATTTTTCTGTTCGGGCTATATATATACAAAAAAGATTTTTTATATATATAAAAGAAATAAGATAATTACACTAATTATAAACTCACCGGCTTTACGTCTTTAATTTGCCTAGGCAAATTAAATATTACCGTAATAAAGTAAAGGCAGCTGTAAAATTATTACAAGGGACAAACTACCCACCTATCCATGACTGGACTGTTCTAATTAGCTCTTATTTGTCTCTTCCTTCAATAATTTAAACGTCATTAGCTTCTATCTGTCGGGATTTGGTTAAATTAATTATACTATATGCACATAATGCTAACAAAATTTATGCTTAATTGTTTTATTTGGTTTACAGAATTACCATGTATCCTAATACTTTATTCTTTTATAGTAGACATAATTGTGTTTAGAGAAACATGATCTACTTACATTATTCTTTATAACAATTGGGATCTTGTTATCGATTGTCCGTGTTCAAAGCAACGAGAAACTGGAAACCAGTAAGAAGAAGAGACAAAAAAAAAAAAAAAAACAGAAATGAAGAAATTCGAGACCACAGAATTCACTGTGTGTCCTTAAGGAATTTAACCCCCTCACTGTACCCGAGGTTGTGGATTATTTCCTCCCAGGATATAACAGATATACCTGTCGTAGGAGTGGCGGTACCTCAAACGCCTACGACTTCGACGAACTCAAATTCGGGAACAAAATCACACTATGACTCGATATGTTTCAGTTTGCAGAAAAGAATGCAGAATTTTTAATGCACGAATAGTTTTTTTTTTTTCCAGTACTCGAAAATGAGGCATTGCCTCAGTTTATATAGCCTCGAATTGTGACTGTTCGGAAAGGCTTGGTGCCTGTTCGGGAAAGGCCATGCCTTTTTCTGAAAAATAAGAACGTTGGGAAGTTTACAGTTAACAAATTAATATTTTTCCCGCGGGAATTAAAAATAATTTCAAAAAATGAAGATTGAATTTTAAATAAATTTGGTCCAAAAAGATTATCAATCAATCAGATCATTTGACCAAATCCAAATCCAAATCCAAATCCAAAGCCGAAGCCGAGCCGAGCGACGATGACGGCGCGAGGGGAGTCCCTCTTCTTAACCCTTTAAGAGCTAGAAGAAGTGCTTTCTAATATAAGCACATAACTTTCCCTTTCTACCACCAATGTGGTACAAAGCTCCTTTTCAAAGGAACTTTGCTTTGAAACTTCATTTTCCTTCTATTGTCTTCTTCCCTCCATTTCTCATTCACACCAACTTAGCTAGCTTTAATCATTAACTAGCTTTAACAATCCCCCACATGAATGGGGAATGGCTATATGATGAAAAACATGCATGACAAAAAAAAAACTGTGTGATTCGTAAGCAAGGATTAATTGCATCTGGATAAGTAGATTTCTCTTTGAACTTTCCGTAGTGAGCATATGTCGGATATACTCGGTCAATCGGTAGATTTGATATCTTTGAACCGTCGAGCTTTGGTGTATACCTAGACAACCACATGTCACACAATTAACCCTTTAACCGTTTTTGGTTCTCATTGTTTTGTTCGTTTCAGCCATGAACACTTCCTGGTTCATAAGTGCGTAGAGAGCTGGCCTTACAGAGTTCTCCTTGAAGCGGCTTACACTTCACACTTACATAGGTGATTCCTAAATGTGTCATCCCGTAGATACACTATTTGATATACCCCGTATCAAACTTAGAAACCATTAAAAAGCCTTAATGCTTTATCCTGGTACTGAACATTGTCTCATCACGAGAATGGACCAAAAAGTTATTGTGACAATGTTGAACCGTCATCAATGACTTTGTTTGATCTCTTTGAACCTAGATCTTGGGATCTCATGTCTTCTAGGTAGAGTTACCGCCACGATGACTTGTCCTCGGCCATAGTCCCATTCCCCTCGATGATCTTTCAACCACTTCTCTAGTTAGGCCTTTAGTTAGTGGATCCGACACATTATCTCTTGACTTAACATAGTCAATTGTGATAATTCCACTAGAGAGTAGTTGTCTAACGGTATTATGTCTTCGTCGTATGTGACGAGACTTTCCGTTGTACATAACGTTCCCGGCTCTTCCTATTGCCGCTTGGCTATCGCAATGTATGCATATAGGAGCCAACGGTTTGGGCCAAAATGGAATATCTTCTAAGAAATTCCGGAGCCATTCAGCTTCTTCACCGGCTTTGTCTAGAGCTATGAACTCAGATTCCATTGTAGAGCGGGTGATACATGTCTGTTTGGATGACTTCCAAGACACTGCTCCTCCACCTATAGTAAAAACGTATCCACTTGTGGATTTAGTTTCAGTTGAACCGGTGATCCAATTTGCATCACTGTATCCTTCAATAACTGCAGGATACCTGTTATAATGCAAAACAAAGTTTTGAGTATGTTTCAAATACCCCAAAACTCGTTTCATTGCCAGCCAATGATTTTGGTCGGGATTACTCGTGTAGCGACTTAGTTTACTTATAGCACACGCAATATCAGGTCGCGTACAGTTCATAATATACATCAAACTTCCCAACACTCTGGCATAATCCAATTGAGAATGACTTTCACCTTTATTCTTTGCAAGAGCAAGGTTCATATCAATTGGCGTCTTTGCAACTTTAAAGTCCAAATACTTGAACTTTTCAAGTACTTTTTCAATATAATGAGATTGAGACAATGCTAGACCTTGAGGAGTCTTATGGATTTTAATTCCCAGAATTAAATCGGCAACTCCTAAGTCTTTCATATCAAACTTACTAGCAAGCATGCGCTTAGTAGCATTTATGTTAGCAATGTTGTTACTCATTATTAACATATCATCCACGTATAAACAAACAATGACGACGTGGTTCGGAGTGTTCTTAATGTAGACACATTTATCACATTCATTTATCTTGAATCCATTTGACAGCATCGTATGGTCAAATTTTGCATGCCACTGTTTTGGTGCTTGTTTTAGTCCATAAAGAGACTTAACAAGTCTACATACCTTCTTCTCTTTCCCTGGAACTACAAACCCTTCGGGTTGTTCCATGTAAATTTCTTCCTCCAACTCTCCATTTAAGAAGGCTGTTTTCACATCCATTTGATGGATTTCAAGACCGTACACGGCGGCTAATGCTACTAACACCCGAATAGATGTAATCCTCGTTACCGGCGAGTATGTATCAAAGTAATCAAGACCTTCTCGTTGTCTAAACCCTTTAACAACTAGTCTTGCCTTATATTTTTCAATAGTGCCATCAGCTTTCATTTTCCGCTTGAAAATCCATTTGGAACCTAAAGGTTTATTCCCTGGAGGAAGATCAACCAATTCCCAAGTATGGTTGTTCAATATGGATTCTATGTCACTATTGATTGCCTCTTTCCAAAATTGAGCTTCCGATGAAGACGTAGCTTCGTTGAACGTTCGAGGCTCATTTTCCAACAAAAATGTTAAAAATTCTGGTCCAAAGGAAGTAGTCGTCCTTTGACGTTTGCTACGTCTTGGATTTTCCTCATCAGGAATGTTTTCCTTTATTTCTTCCCGAGGTCGTTTAGATTCTTTGCTAGACGACGCACATTCCTTTTTATACGGATATATGGTTTCAAAGAAGTCAGCATTATCTGATTCAATTACCATATTCACCTGAATGTCGGGATTTTCTGATTTGTGAACCAGAAATCTATATGCCTTACTATTTGTGGCATATCCTATGAAAACACAATCAACGGTTTTAGGTCCTATTTTTACCCTTTTGGGTTTAGGAACTTGCACCTTGGCCAAACACCCCCACACTTTGAAGTATTCCAAATTGGGCTTCCTTCCTTTCCACTTTTCGTATGGAATAGATTTTGTTTTGCTATGGGGCACTCGATTGAGTATTCGGCTAGCTGTTAGAATGGCTTCCCCCCACAAGTTCTGGGGTAAACCAGAACTTATTAACAGGGCATTCATCATTTCTTTCAGTGTTCTATTTTTTCTTTCCGCAATTCCGTTTGATTGTGGCGAGTAAGGAGCAGTTGTTTGATGAATAATGCCATATTCCAAACATATTTGTTCAAAAGGAGATTCATATTCACCGCCCCTATCACTCCTTATCATTTTAATCTTTTTGTTAAGTTGAGTCTCTACTTCAGTTTTGTATTGCCTGAACGCTTCAATTGCTTCATCTTTACTATTAAGTAAATAAACGTAGCAATACCGCGTACTATCGTCAATAAAAGTTATGAAATACTTCTTTCCACCGCGAGATGGAATTGACTTCATGTCACAAATATCTGTATGGATTAAGTCTAAAGGACTTGAATTCCTTTCAACCGACTTATAAGGATGTTTAGCATACTTAGATTCAACACAGATTTGACATTTTGATTGATTGCATTCAAACTTAGGCAATACTTCCAAACTAATCATTTTTCGCAAGGTTCTATAAATGACATGTCCTAAACGTGAATGCCATAAATCATTTGACTCAAGCAAGTAAGACGAAGCAGAAACTTTATTATTATTAGCAACAACCATTACATTCAGTTTGAAAAGGCCCTCTGTGAGGTAGCCTTTTCCTATGTACATTTCGTTCTTACTTATTACAACCTTGTCAGAAACATAAACACATTTAAAACCGTTCTTCACTAGAAGTCCGGTAGATACAAGATTTTTCCTAATTTCAGGAACATGACAGACGTTGTTGAGAGTCACCACCTTGCCAGAGGTCATCTTCAGCAGTATCTTTCCATAACCTTCAATCTTGGCCGTTGTAGAATTTCCCATATATATTGTTTCGTCGGGCCCGGCGGGAGCATATGAAGCAAAGGCTTCTCTAACAGCACAAATGTGGCTAGTGGCGCCAGAGTCAATCCACCACTCTTTCGGACTTCCCACTAGGTTGCACTCGGACAACATAGCGCACAAGTCATCAACCTCCTCGTTTGTTTCAACCATATTAGCCTGACCCTTCTTCTTTTCCTTTTTCGGAGCACGACAGTCTGCAGCTTTGTGTCCGATTTTTCCACAATTATGGCAGTTTCCCTTGAATTTCTTCTTGTTGGGATAGTTCCTTGGTCCCGATGCCTTTTTCCTCTTTTTCATATTAGTTGGGGCAGTTTCAACTATATGTGCTCCCCCTATGGTTGATCTCCCATTTGCCTTTTTCTCCGCTGCCTTGTTATCTTCCTCGATTCTCAACCGGACGATGAGATCTTCCAATGTCATCTCCTTTCGCTTATGTTTCAAGTAATTTTTGAAGTCCTTCCATGAAGGAGGCAACTTCTCTATCACTGCCGCAACTTGAAACGCCCCACTAATCACCAAACCTACAACAAACAACATGTAAGTGACGGGGCACTGAATACTTTTGACAAAGGCATTAATTAAATTTATACCTTCAGCGAGGAGATCATGGATGATAACCTGCAACTCTTGAACTTGAGTGACAACAGACTTGCCATCTACCATTTTGTAGTCCAAAAACTTGGCAGCGATAAACTTCTTTAAGCCAGCATCTTCTGTTTTATATTTCTTTTCCAACGCATCCCATAGTTCTTTTGATGTTCCCACATTACTATAGACGTTGTAAAGATCATCCTCCAGTCCGCTAAGAATGTAATTCTTGCACAAAAAATCGGAGTGCTTCCACGCCTCAATTACAACAAATCGTTCATTTTCAGGTGTTGATTCCGGCGGAACCGGAATATCCTCCTTAATAAACTTTTGAAGGCTTAAAGTAGTTAGATAGAAGAACATCTTTTGTTGCCATCGTTTGAAATCAATCCCGGTGAATTTTCCGGGCTTCTCTGCCGGAGCCGGTGCTGGTGCAGTACGACTGGAGGACGCAGCATTGCTCGTAGAACCAACCACAGGGGCTGGTGTGGCAGTAACAGTAGCAGTAGCATTCAAATTTGGAGTTTGGTCTCCCATTTCTGTCGTAGGAAATAACAGAACACTTTAATAATCGGTGAAGATTTTATTTCTTCAAACCGAATCAAATTTACACAAACAGAATTAAAACAAACTTCAAATAGAATGTAATAAACTGTATTTAGTATACTTGATGAAGTTTTTATATCTTCAAATCAAGTACCCAAATGAGTAGAAAGTTCTGAAAACTTTAATCTCAACCGGAGTAGAAAATCCGAAGATTTAGTCTCCAAACAACATACAAGTTCGTTACATGCAAACAACAAAATTACAAGTTTCTTTTATTTTCTGGACAGTCACAATTTTATGTTAGGAAAAACTGTATGTAGTCACTGTTTTATGTAAGAATTTTTTTTTTCTGTACTGTTGTATCGTTCTGTAACGTTTAAATCAACAGCAGATGAACACGGAAATAATAATTTAAATTCCTTAAGCTTGTTATAGATTGTCCGTGTTCAAAGCAACGAGAAACTGGAAACCAGTAAGAAGAAGAGACAAAAAAAAAAAAAAAAACAGAAATGAAGAAATCCGAGACCACAGAATTCACTGTATGTCCTTAAGGAATTTAACCCCCTCACTGTACCCGAGGTTGTGGATTATTTCCTCCCAGGATATAACAGATATACCTGTCGTAGGAGTGGCGGTACCTCAAACGCCTACGACTTCGACGAACTCAAATTCGGGAACGAAATCACACTATGACTCGATATGTTTCAGTTTGCAGAAAAGAATGCAGAATTTTTAATGCACGAATAGTTTTTTTTTTCCAGTACTCGAAAATGAGGCATTGCCTAAGTTTATATAGCCTCGAATTGTGACTGTTCGGAAAGGCTTGGTGCCTGTTCGGGAAAGGCCATGCCTTTTTCTGAAAAATAAGAACGTTGGGAAGTTTACAGTTAACAAATTAATATTTTTCCCGCGGGAATTAAAAATAATTTCAGAAAATGAAGATTGAATTTTAAATAAATTTGGTCCAAAAAGATTATCAATCAGATCATTTGACCAAATCCAAATCCAAAGCCAAAGCCAAAGCCAAAGCCAAAGCCAAAGCCAAAGCCAAAGCCAAAGCCAAAGCCGAGCCGAGCGACGACGACGGCGCGAGGGGAGTCCCTCTTCTTAACCCTTTAAGAGCTAGAAGAAGTGCTTTCTAATATAAGCACATAACTTTCCCTTTCTACCACCAATGTGGTACAAAGCTCCTTTTCAAAGGAACTTTGCTTTGAAACTTCATTTTCCTTCTATTGTCTTCTTCCCTCCATTTCTCATTCACACCAACTTAGCTAGCTTTAATCATTAACTAGCTTTAACAGATCTTAGGTCAAGTGGATTAATCTTTGTCATTACTCATACGGATAACTATTAGACTTGCATGGTTAGGAAACTTTTTTTTTAATATTATAAGTAAATTTTAACTTTTAATAGCAAGTTACTTATTATATTTATCGAATTATCAATTAATTTTTAAAAAGATCAACCTTATCTATAATTACTTTAATTAAATGATCTGATTATGTGAAAGATTGTACACTAACGGAGCAAAGTCAAAAGATTTTCTCATTGTCAAACATATTCTAATTAAAATTAAAGACAAGTTTCATTATTCTTGGATAAATATCAATGTGATAAAATAGGAAGTAAAAAGGAAGAAAAGACCAAAAGGAAGAAGCCACGAATTAATGTCCCATTATTCTTGATACTTATTGCACGCTCATAGCTAGAAAAAACCGAGATGAAAAGGATAGATCATGATTAATATGTTACATTCCAATAAGAATGTGACAAAAACCAAAAGCACAAAAAAGAAGAAAATTAATCACATGGTCATTGGCATATAAAGTTTATGAACCAACTTAATTCAAATTCACAATGAGTACCGTCACTATTGAAGGTAAAGCATTTTGTAATGCATTTTTTTTTACTTTTAAGACCGAAACTCGAAACCTCTAATTAAAAATGATGGAATTCCATTCACCGTACCTTGGGATAGTACGCGACATAAATTTTCACCCTTGTACTTGGACAGATAGACATTGGTATCTTATGCACTTCATTTGTTTCAGTTTATGTGAACTTATTTCTTTTTTGGTTCGTTCCAAAAAGAATGACCCATTTCTAAATTTGAAAACAATTTAGCTTAAACTTCTAACTCCATCCTTAAAGAGAAGCATTTATAACTACAGAAATACTCTCGGCCACTTTTTACTTGTTTAGGATCATACATTCTAAAAGTCTTCATTTTTTTAGTATGTATGCCCAGTCAAATAGATTCACATAAATTGCAACGCATGAAGTAATAGATTTGTTCAACGTGGCATTATGAAGAAATCAACAAAATATGAAGTGGGGTATTGTCAAAGAAGATGAAGTTCTTTATTTAGTTTTATTCTCTATATTGGTACTCAATTAAATTTAAATTCGTACAGGAAAATCTCACATTAAAGAAAGAGGGCTAAGCCTCCTGAGGGCTTTTAGGGGCTGGGAAAGGCAGTTGGATTATAGAGCTAGGGAAGGGCAAATCAAAGGTTTTGTCTATTGGGATTGAGCATGAACGAGCCTTGACTGGGCCGACATTAAATGAAAAACTTCCTCCATCACATCATTAATCAACTAGGATTCCATATCAGGTCTAGGATTCGAGTCAAATCGATCTTCTCTCTCATTTTTAGTTTAGGGTTAGGCGAAAAATTGTTTCGAAGGAAAAGCGATTTTTAACAAAAAGTAATTCCATACCTAAAGCTTGAAGCCCGAACTTATGATTAAAGATGAAAGAGTATTAAATAAGATGATGCTTAAAAGAACTTTTGTTCCTCAGCTTTCCAAATCACTTTCAATTTCACATTCCCTCAAAATTTATGTCTTATTCCTCAAACACTTTTCAACACCAAAAAAGGTGCACAAATTCACACGTATAAAAGAAAATCTGCTCTAATATTGTCTTGTTCCTATTTTGCAACTTAGATACGGTCTCTTTGCGTGCACACTATAATATATTGACACATTTGTTCTCTCTGTCTCTCGTTTTTATTTGGTCCCTTTTTATGTGGGGTTTGAAGAGAGTGTTTTAATGTGTGACTCAATGTTACAAAATATGTCAAAAGGGCCGTTCGATGTATAAGGCACCAAACATTCAGCATAAGATTCGGAAAAGGACCGTACTCTAAAGAGTATGCTATAGATAATTTATCTTATTGCAAGTATTAATAGTTTTTTCACGGTTTAAATTCCTGACCTACAGAAACAACTTTATCGTTACTCCAAGACTTCCCTTCCAATATCATAAATGTGAAGAAATTGGTTTCTGAATTACATTCACTTTGTTTCTGATTATTTCTGAAAAGTTCTCTTCATTCATATATGCACTTTGTGATTCAAATTAATTGGATTAAAATTATATATATTGATAGTGTAATTTTTTTGTATGAACCTTGTAACTTTACTTATTATAACATGTTATTAAATTTTCATTTCTTAGTCAAAATTGTCACTTGATACTTATCTTAAAGACTTATATGTAATTATCATAAAAATTACCTGATTATTTTTTTATCGTCAGAACATAAAACTTATACTCTTATATTTTTAATAGTAATAAAAGGGAAGTGAGATGTATATTAAGAATATATATTTTTACCTTAAGATATACTACTCCAACCCTTAAGTCACGGCGTATTTTACTTTATTTATTGTATGTTGTGCTCCACACATCATATGCATGTTTATGTTTTATACACAAAATAAATAAATACATAAATTATATCGAACTTTTGCTCTCATTTGTCACATACACACAAGAAGAAAGTGTGTGTTTGTTTTACTTTTTGGTTTTCAGTGACAGCAGATTCACATTGTCGTCTACAAGTTCACATTTTCAATACCATAGGTCCATATATATTGAGTATCCGCACAATTTTTATTAAAATAAAATTGCAGTTGATTATATCCTACAAGAGTTAATAGATAATTCTAACATTTAATAAAAATTATTACTCCCAATTTATGTGGATATAACGATCCGACCCGTCGTCTCAGGTATTTCCGCCCCGTTTTTCCCGTTTTATGCTGTTATATGTTTCGATATATGTATTTGGAGAGTTTAAAGTAATTCTGATGGAGTTTGGATAGAAAGGAGACAATTAGTCTCTTTAAGAGAAAGTTAGTTTGGAAAAGTCAACTGAATGTTGACTTATGAGTTAGAGGGCTCGGAATAAATTTCCGATGATTCGACTAGTTTCGGATGGTGATTTGTGACTTAGGAGCGAAATTGGAACTGAATTTGGAGGTCCAGTGTAGAATTAGGCTTGAATTGGCTAAGTTAGAAATTTGGCGAAGTCCGGTTGATATGTTAGATTTTGATCCGGGGGTCGGAATGGAATTCCAACAGTTGCAATAGCTCCGTCAAGTGATTTTAGATATGTGTGCAAATTTTCAGATTAGTCGGAGGTATTAAGGTCGGGTTTTGGAGCAAATGCAAGTTTCGGAAGTTTTAGTTTAACTTAGGCTTGAATTCGTGGAAATTTGATGACGTCTATGGTGGTGTTTTTATGCAAGAGCAAGTTTGAATGGAGTATTAAGACACATCTGTGCTTTTGGTTGAGGTCCCGAGGGCCTCGGAGTGAATTCGGATGGCCAACAGAGAGTTTATTCTTGAAAATGTGCAGCAGAAAATGTAGCAGCAGTGCAGGCATATTTTTAGCCTTCGCGGTCGCGAAGGAAGGCTCGCGTTTGCGTGGAGGGGACGGCTTGAAGCATCGCGATCGCGTACAGATGATCACGTTCGCGTAGAAGGGGCATGGGCCTTGCCTGGTTTATTCAATGCGTTCGCGAGGAGGGGGTCGCGTTCGCGTAGTAGGAGGACTCAGAACATCGCGATCGCGATGGTGTTGCCGCGTTCGCGAAGGGTAAATGGGGGTCAGTGGAAAGTTGTTCATCGCGAACGCGTGGCTTGGACCGCGTTCGCGTAAGGTAAAAAACGGGGTGTCAGAAGAGCTTTTATATGATATTTCATCCGCGACTTAAACATATTTTCCACCATTGTTAAGCAACCAAGAGGGCTTTTTGAGCGATTTGAAGTGGGTTTTCAGCGGGTATCAATTGGAGGTAAGTCTCTTGGCTTAAAAATATTATTTTTAGGAAGAATCAACCCCTAATTCCATGAAATTGTGTAGAAATTGTGAAGAACTAGGGCTTAGTTTTTAGAAACGAATTTTGGGGATTTGAAGGGTCAAACGGACTCTGTTTTTGGTGAACTTTATATGTACGGACTCGTGGCGAGACGAGAAATCCAAAGATGTAATTTTTAGAATTTTTTGAGAAGTGGGCCCGGGCTCGGGTTTTACCACTTCGTGATTATTAACGTTTTTCGAATAATTTCAATTGTGTTATGTTTATTTAGCCTATTGTGATGACCCGCCATGTCATCATGCCACATAGGCACCATTTGGCATTTATAAATGCCATGTGAAAGCTTACATAAGAAGAAGGCTAGTATTTGTAAGAAGATTCTAGAGAAGTATGGATATTTTCTTAGGAAGAACCTAGATCCTTATGGATTTGCTAGGAAAGTCCTTGGAATCTTCTAGGCTAGAATTCTAGAGAAAGCCTTTATCTAGTAAATATCAAGGACATGTATAATAATTAATATTTACACACTAGCCCCTAGGAGACTAGTATATAAAGGGGGTCATTCATTTGTAACTCATCAAGAAAAAATTTTCAAGTTCTCTCTAATACGAAGCTTCCTTTAGAAATTCTCTTGTGTTCTTTCTTCCATTCTCTTAGCAATCTTGAGTGTAGTAGGGCTAACTTGGCAGAGCAAGAACGTGAGCAAGTTGTGCAAGATCATGAGCAAGTTGTTAAGTGTCGCACGTGTACTTAGTTAAGAACTAAGGATGTGACAACGTGGTATCAAAGTGAAGGTTTCAACTAAGGGAATAGCGAACGACGGAGAAATTAACGCTGCCAACACCCAAGCCAACATCATCCAGGATGTTGCTGGCAAGAGCGGCCGTAGCAAAAAGAGGAATGAACAAAGAGGTGACACCTGAGGTTGTGTCAAACGAAGGGCTTACATCCCAAGAACCATCTGCCACTGATGCGAGCGAGGATGAAGTGGAGGTCCTTCCAAAGACTCGCTCGGTAAAGAGTGGGTGATGAAGATGAACGCGGGGATGGACGCCGTGGTGATCTTTGGCCAACGCTTGGGGAAGGTGGAAGGCACCCATAAAGTTCTTGAGGGGCACACTCTTGAACATATTGAAAGTATCCGAAATAACTTGGATGGACGAACACAGACAGAGATGGAACTAAGGCAAACCGTCACTGCCTTAGAGTGCAGACTCATGGAGTCTTTAAGTACTATCGATGCTATGAAGGCAAAGACAGAGTCACTCGAGGAGCATGTTAATGCTGGCGTGACTGAGGCAGCCACCAATGTTGTAGTGACGCGGGAGGTGATGATGGAGGCTCCCAAACCCCCAGTGTTCAAATGTGTTCGTGATGCACAAGAAGTGGAAAACTTCCTTTGGCGTTTGGAGAACTACTTCAGGGACGGAAAAGTGAGGGACAACGAGGCCAAGATCACTGCAATATTGGACCTCTCAGAGACTGCCACGCTATGGTGGAGAAGGAAGATGGCCGACGTGGATAAAGGTCTATGTACTATTAGCACGTGGATCAGTTCAAAGCGGAGTTCAAGCGACAGTTCTTTCCAAACAATGTCTTGTACGAGGCAAGACGCAAGCTTAGGGAATTGAAGCAAACAGGGAGCATACGTAACTATGTCAAGGAGTTCACTACCCTTATGCTTCAAATCCCCAACCTGACCAATGATGACTTGTTGTTCCACTTCATCGACGGATTCCAAAATTGGGCTAAGCAGGAGTTGCAACGCCAAAAAGTCACTGACATAGACCAAGCGATAGTGGAGGCCGAATCATTGATGGATTTCAGGCATGAAAAGCACAACAAAGGCAATGACAAGGAGTCAAAGGCTAAAAATGTTAAAGGTGGGGGAGACCGTGGCAAAGGCAAGGAGATACAACAACAATACTCCAAGACTCAGGATTCCAACGTTCGTGGCAACTATTGCAAGTCTAGATGAAGACAAGAATTTTCAAGAGAGTGCTGCCTTGCATAGAGAAGCTGCTCGAGGAAAACAAAGATGTCATGCCCGAGGATTTGCCTAAGCACTTGCCGCCTAGGAGAGATGTGGATCACAAGATTGAGTTAGAGCCAGGGGCTAAGCCACCCGCATTTGCCCCATATCGTATGGCACCTCCCGAGCTGGAAGATCTCAGCAAACAATTGAAGGAGCTGCTAAATGTTGGTCACATTCGCCCATCAAAGGCAACTTTTGGCGCACCAGTATTGTTCCAGAAGAAGAAGGATGGATCATTGCGATTGTGCATAGACTACCGAGCACTTAATAAGGTCACCGTGAAGAATAGTACCCGATCCCGCTTACTGCTGACTTGTTCGATAGACTTGGGCAAGCCAAGTACATTACCAAGGTTGATCTTGAAAGGGCTACTACCAGGTTCGCATTGCGGAAGGAGATGAGCCTAATACCACATGTGTGACGAGATATGGAGCCTTTGAGTGGTTGGTGATCCCTTCAGCTTAACCAATGCACCGACCACATTTTGCACCCTTCTGAACAAGATTTTTCATCCCTACCTTGATCAGTTCTTGGTAGTCTACCTAGACGACATAGTCATCTATAGCAACACCTTGAAGGAGCACAAGGAGCACTTAAGGAAGGTTTTCCAAGTCCCCCGGGAGAACGAGCTATACATCAAGAGGGAGAAATGTGAGTTTGCACAATCAAAGGTGCACTTTTTGGGCCATGTCATTAGAAATGGAGAGCTACACATGGACGAGGCTAAGGTACGAGCTATTCAGGAGTGGGAAGCACTTACAAACGTAACAGATATAAGATCCTTCCTTGGCCTTGTTAACTACTACCGTCAGTTCGTCACTGGCTACTCAGCAAAGGCCGCACCATTGACTGAGTTGCTAATGAATAACAATCCATGGGTTTAGAAGGAGCATTGTCAAAAGGCGTTTGAAGGCCTTAAGGCAGTATAACAAAGGATCCAGTCTTGGCATCACCTGACTTTGCCAAGACATTTGAGGTACACACAAATGCCTCAGACTTCGCCATTGGGGGTGTCCTGATGCAGGATAAGCTTCCCATAGCATTTGAGAGCCGTAAGTTAAATGAGACGGAGCGACATTATACAGTACAAGAGAAGGAAATGACTGCAATTGGGAATTGCCTTCATACATGGAGACATTATCTGCTCGGGTCGAGGTTCGTGGTCAAGACCGACAATGTGGCGACTTGCTACTTTCAAACGCAGAAAAAGCTCACACCAAAATAGGCTAGGTGGCAATACTTCTTTGCCGAGTTTGATTATGTGCTAGAGTACAAGCCGGACAAAGGTAATGTTGTAGCTGATGCCTTGAGCCGGAAAGCCGAGCTTGCTGCCATCACTTCAGCAACTTGAGACATTCGTGAGGCTATAAAAGAAGGCATGCAACATGATCCGGTAGCCAACAACTTATCGAGTTAGCCAACCAGAGCAAGACGAGACATTTTTGGGTAGAAGATGGCGTATTACTTACCACAGGTCGGCGGGTCTATGTGCCTAAATTTGGAGACATTAGACGACAGATCATAAGGGAGAGTCATGACACAATGTGGGCTGGTCATCCATGTCAACGTCGCACTAGGGCCTTGGTTGAGTCAGTCTACTATTGGCCACGCATGCAAGATGACATAGGGTGTTATGTGCAGACTTGTCTTGTCTGTCAACAGGACAAGGTTGAACAACAACAACCCGGAGGACTTTTGGAGCCACTACCTGTTGCAAAGCGTCCATGGGAGAGTGTGACTATGGACTTTATCACTTATCTACCGAAGTACGATGATTATGGTACTATTATGGTGGTCGTGGATAGATTTTCCAAATATGCCACCTTCATGCCCGCTTTACAAGGTTGCACTGCTAAGGAAGCCGCCAAGCTATTCTTTAAGAACGTGGTGAAGTATTGGTGCTTACCAAGGCATATTATCAGTGATCGAGACCCCCGTTTTACTGGAAACTTTTGGAGAGAGTTGTTCGACATACTTGGCACGGAGCTGCACTTTTCCACTAGTTTCCACCCACAGACAGATGGACAAACGGAACGGGTTAATGCCTTCATAGAATGATACCTAAGGCATTATGTAAGAGCACATCAAAAAGATTGGGCAAGGCTCATAGACATCGCCCAATTCTCTTATAACTTGCAGCGGAGTGAGTCCACGGGGCGGACACCATTTGAGCTAGCCACAGGCCAACAACCACAAACTCCACATTCGTTACCAGCCGCATTCGAGGGAAAGAGTTTGGGGGCTTATCATATGGCCAAAGGATGGGAGGAATAGCTTGACACTGCTAAGTCCTACTTGGATAAGGTATCTAAGAAGATGAAGAAGTTTGAGGACCGGAAACGGCGTCCCACAGACTATAGAGTTCGGGACATGGTCATGGTGAAGTTTAACCCAAGGCAGTTCAAGGCACTACGAGGCATGCATCAAAATCTGATTCTCAAGTACGAGGGCTATTTAAGATCATCGATAAGGTAGGCAAGATCTCATACAAGCTTGATATGCTATCATATCTTAAGATATACCCTGTCTTCCATGCCAGCATGCTTAAGCCATATCCCGAAGATAAGGATGATCCGAGTAGGGGCCAATCAAGTCGGGCACCAATGACTATCACCGCCTCGCATGATCGGGAGATTGAGGCTATCATAGATTACCAGGCCAGGCAAAAACGAGGGCAATAAGCCACCGCTATGTTCCTTGTCCATTGGAAAGGGCAATCACCGGAAGAGGCCACGTGGGAACGATATGAAGACTTGTGGAAATTCAAAGATAAGATCCAAGCGTTTCTGCAACAGCATTACGCCGCGATCATCGCAATATTGGGTGGGGGAGAATGTGATGACCCGCCATGTCATCATGCCACATAGGCACCATTTGACATTTATTAATACCATGTGGAAGCTTACATAAGAAGAAGGCTAGTATTTATAAGAAGATTCTAGAGAAGTATGGATATTTTCTTAGGAAGAACCTAGATCCTTATGGATTTACTAGGAAAGTCCTTGGAATCTTCTAGGCTTGTAGAGAATTCTAGAGAAAGCCTGTATCTAGTAAATATCAAGGACTTGTATAATAATTAATATTTACACACTAGCCTCTAGAAGACTAGTATATAAAGGGGTCCATTCATTTGTAACTCATCAAGAAAACATTTCAAGTTCTCTCTAATACAAAGCTTCCTTTAGAAATTCTCTTGTGTTCTTTCTTCCATTCTCTTAGCGATCTTAAGTGTAGTAGTGCTGACTTGGCATAGCAAGAACGTGAGCAAGTTGTGGAAGATCGTAAGCAAGTTGTTAAGTGCCGCACGTGTACTTAATTAAGAACTAAATATGTGACACTGTAATAACTTATTCATTGTGGTTTTGAATAGATTCGACGCTCGTATGAGAAGACTCGAAGGGAAAAGGCGTTGCAGACCAGGCTACGACCGGTTAGAGGTTAGTAGTTTGTATAGATGATGGCCTGTGGGTTTGAAACCCCGATTTATCACATCGTGACACTATGTTAGGGCGTGACTCGCACGCCATGGCAGGTGCGAGATTGTAAATGATTGGGGATTGTGACTTGGTCCATCCCGAGAATTGAATATGAATCATTGGCGTCTGATACGCACATGGTGTTGTTGATAATTGGGCTTAATGCCATGTTTTGGGGCCTTGCCGATCTGTAGTACCCGTATAGGGTGAATAAATGTGTGTTAACACAATTTGCATAATCATTAATCTCAGTCCAGTATTTAATCATCGTAATGAAATGTTAAGTCACTTTTCCTGAAATTAAATAATTAAATTATATTCTTCCTAAGAATTTGAAACTGGAAAAAATAAGTTGAATCTGCTATGTGACTCCTATGCATACTGTGGACTGAGCAAGGATCGGGCTACACGCCGCAGCGATTATATACATTGGATCGGGCTGCACGCCACATCGGTTATATATTGATATTCCGCTTGGACTGAAGGAGCCCCTCCGGAATCTGCACACACCCCAGTGAGCGCCGTCGACGCTAAATCATATGCATGGTTGGCTCGGGCTGCACACCGCAGCTATTCGTGTGCATTGCATTGCATCTTTATCTGATACTTGGTTGTTGTTGTGATACTGTTATACTCTTAGCCTGTAGCTAAGTTATAGGTTTGTTAGTTATA
Organism: Nicotiana benthamiana; assembly: GCA_034376525.1. Lineage (NCBI taxonomy): Eukaryota > Viridiplantae > Streptophyta > Magnoliopsida > Solanales > Solanaceae > Nicotiana > Nicotiana benthamiana. Next base: position 131,036,387 of record CM067337.1, read on the forward strand.
GCTTTGCGTTGTGGTCTTTAATGTATTTCTTTCTTTGAGTCATTTTCTACACTTATTATTCACTAAGTCGGTAGTACTCACCCCTACTCCCTGCACCTTGTGTGCAGATTCAGGTACACCGGAGACTTAGTTGATTCTCGTAGTCTCTAGAGATATTTTCAGAGTCGTTGAGGTAGCTGCATGACGTTCACAGGATATGACTGCTCTTCATTATTTCTTCATTTTATTATTATTATTATTATACATTTTTCCATATTTTGATTTTGGTATTAAGATATTATATTACTCAGTTTTTTTCGAGGCTCTAGACTCGTGACCCCAGATCTTTGGGAGTGATTATTCAGATTTCGTAATATTCTATTATTATTATCGGATTATTATTCTAAATTACTATAATGCAAACACAAAATATTTCCATGCTCAGTGGAAGATCAGAACCAGTCACAATAATATTACTTCTATATACACTGATGCAGGTATGAAGCTGACAGATCCTTTGGCTGTGGAGCAGGAGTTTATTAAGGTGTTCAAGTCATTGATGGGTGAGTGTGGTGATGAATTGCCTTGTGTTAACACTGATATTATTAAGGAAGGACACTGTCTGACCCTATCACAGCAAAGGTTACTTATTCAAGATGTTACACTAGAAGAAATCACTGAAGCTATTAAGACAAAGCACCAGGTGTAGATGGCTTTCCTGTGGAGTTTTTTACTAGAAACTGGGAGATAGTTAAGGAGGATGTATATGCTGCTAGAAAGGACTTCTTTTCTACCTGTAAACTGCCTCACATGGTCAATACTACTGCTATTGCTCTTGTTCTTAAAGTTAAAACTCCTACAACAGTGAAATATTATAGACCTATTTCCTGCTGCACCACTGTCTATAAGATTATATCCAAAGTCATTACTAGGAGACTGAAATTTGTTATTGGTGATCTAGTTGGAAAAGCCCAGTCTGCCTTTATTGAAAGGAGGATCATCATTGATAATATTTTGCTTAGCCATGAAATTTTCAAGGGCTATTCCAGAAAAGGTGTGTCTCCTAGATGTGTTATGAAGGTGGATTTGAGGAAGGCATATGACACTCTTGAATGGAGCTTCCTCAAACAACTACTCATTGATCTTGGATTCCTAGCAAAATTTGTTAAATGGACAATGGCTTGTGTCACTTCTGTGACCTACTCACTAGTGTTGAATGGTGGTCTCAGTAAGCCTTTCACTGCAAGGAGGGTTATTCGACAAGGAGACCCCATGTCACCTTATTTGTTTGTCCTGGCTATCGAGTACTTGAATAGACTGATGGCTCAGTTACACAGAAATGGAGATTTCAACTTCCATCCAAAATGTAGGAGGCTAAACTGTGCCCATGTCTGTTTTGCTGATGATCTCTTCCTGTTCTGTCGAGCTGATATTATTTCTATCCAGATTCTACATGATGCTTTTCTTACATTCTCTGTAGCCTCTGGACTGCATGCTAACAATACTAAGAGTGCTGTATATCTGGCTGGTATTCATCAGAATGTCAAAGAAGTCATACTAGAGTCTCTGGGATTCATTGAGGGTCAACTTCCATTCAAATATTTAGGGATACCTCTTCACTCAAAGAAGCTTGCTATCCACTAGTACTTGCCACTGATTGAGAGGATTACTGATAAAATCACTTGATGGTCTGCCAAGTTACTATCTTATACAGGAAGATGTCAATTGATCAAAACTGTTAATTTTGGTATTCAAACTTATTGGGCACAAGTATTCATCCTACCAAAAAAAGTTCTGAAAATCATTGAAGCTGTATGCAGATCTTATCTGTGGACTGGAAGTGCAAGAATATCTAAAAGAGCTCTGGTAGCCTGGGAAAGGGTCTGCAGACCAATCACTGCTGGAGGACTCAACATTATAGACATGCATATATGGAATAAGGCAGCTATTCCTAAGCTCCTTTGGGACTTGGCTAGGAAGAAAGATTGTTTGTGGATCAAATGGATACACTATTACATTAAAAACCGTGACATTGCTACAATGCCCATACCCAAGGCAGCTTCTTGGGTAGTTAGGAAGATATTAGATTGCAGAAATCCTATAATGGATAATCAACAACTGCAAGGTGATCTCTTACTTAGACTGTCTGGAATGTGCAGGCTAGACAAATTCCATATTCAGAAACTATATCATGCAATGCTTCCTAGCTTTCCTAAGGTGGAATGGAAGAATTTGTTGATGACTCCTAATGTCCTACCTCGGCACAAATTCACTGCTTGGCTTGCTGCTCAACGTCGACTGCCTACTGTTGACAGATTACAGAAGATTGGAGTGCATGTGTCTGTGAATTGTGTATTCTGTAATCAACATGTAGAAGAATTTGCTCATTTGTTTTTGAATGCCCCATCACTAATCGACTTTGGTTTAGAATATGCTGCTGGCTGGGTCATAACAGAACAATTGGTAGTTGGGAAGCTGAACTTCAAAGGATATGCTGTCAAGCTAGAAGTAAACTGTAGCACAAAGCTGTTGCTGCTTCTGCATTTGTGATCACAGTTGCACTTATATGGCGAAACATGAACTATATTTGATTTGAAGGGAAAGCATTTGAGGAGAGCCAGTTCTGTCGAGAGGTTGCGTTGCTTATTCACATTCGCGGCAGAAACTGTAAACGTTGGCAAGCTGGACTGCGACAACTTAACCATTACCCTTAGCTTCAAACTTGCAAATTCATGTATTGGTTTAGTGTTTGATCTGTAAAGTAGTGGTTAGTCCATACTACTACTATAAACTCTTCATTGTACACCTTTTTGATATCAATGGAAGCTAACTGTTAATTTAAATTTTTTTTAAAAAAAAACTATAATATTCTTAAACTGTCGGTTTTGAGACTCAGTATTTAATAGAAAGCGATTGTTGGTCAGGCTTACCTAGTTTTAGGGCTGGGTGCCATCACGATCGGGTTTGGATCGTGACAGTGAAACAATCTGTCTGGCACAAAGTTTAACGAAGAAAGAAGTTTTTTTAAAAAAATTCTTTTTGCAAAGAAAATCATAATTATCTGTAGGGTAAAAATCATCTTAACAAGAGTAAAAGTGAATATTTAAAGCTAAATTATTTCTAAATATCGAAAAATATTATTTTTTTGGGACTAAACCAAACAAATATATTACATAAATTGGGACAGAGTGCTTAATGAAACTGGGTAATTTCCCATCTGGGTAAAAAGTATTTCAAGTTCTTAATAATTAGATAGTGACAGTCTATATAATTAACCCTAAAAGTTTGGTCATTCTCAAAACAATTTAATAACCTAGTGAAAAGTTAAAACTTAGAAATAAAGAAAATGGCCACCCTTGCATGTGCATCGTACGGCATATTTCAGATATTTAAGTGGACCTTGCTTTAATTTAAATTAACAAAAAGGTTCTTAGATTTTCCTCGCTTATGATCTCAGCAATTTGACTTGAAAAATACTAGTACTACTTTTAAAAAAGGAAAATTTTTGTATTAGAATAACCGGACTTCCTATTTTTTAATTTTATAATATATATTTCAATTTATAACCATATTGTCCAAAAATAATAAGTTAAGATTCAATATTCAGTTTCAATAGGTTCTCAAAATTATTTATTTAATTTTAAAAAAAAGCTTTTCAAGCTTCTAAATTTAATTTTCGAATCAAGTGACCCAAATATTAGTTCAACAAACCAAATCTATTTGGGTAGTGAAAATTAAATTTTTAACAAGCTTAAATATGTGGGTTTAAAGTCTGAATTTGATTTTGAGAGAAATTTATTGTGGGTATTAGTTAGACTTGTTAGAAATAGTATAAGGAGGTTGTATATAAAATTTGAAGCCATTTAATGAAGATTTGGACTGGTTTTGAATAAGAACTGCAACTGAAAATCGTGGAAGAGATTCGTCTATAAACGCTTGTATAAATGTGTATAATAATGTATAAGATGTGTTAATACACTCATATACACTACCATACAAGATTATACATAATTATACAAAAAACTGACTTCGTCTTCTTCCTTGCGTCTTTTTTGAAATTTAACTCAAATCTACTCCAAATCACTTCAAATTTAAATTTTGAACTCCTTTTGATATTTTTAATTAATTGAAATAACATCCAAACCAAACAATTAACAAAATAAAAAAACCATTTTCGAAAGCAAAGCTTTGAATGATTTTCAATGGTGGACTTGTACTTTTCAATTTTCTTACAGTGCAACTAGGTGACACAAGAGGAGAAACAAAAAATATACGGCCTCTTGAAACATATGTAGTAGATGTGAAAAGAAGAGAGAGTAAAAAGCAATGGTTGTGAATATACAGATTTAATTCCATAACTATTAAAAGCAAATGTTGTAAGAACACAAATTTTGAATTTACTAATGCTTTCAAAATATATATAATATGGGCTAAATTTGTTAAAACTTAAAAACATTGGCTATTTTTTATTATGATATGAAGTCATATGTATTTTCTTATAATTCTATCTTTAAAAATTGACTTTTTGTTATGAAATAGAAGATTCTTACACTTCTATTTAAGGTGAATGTCTTTAATGTATTTAATTAGAGAGATTTTAGAGTTCTATTAGTGGTAGCTAAATCTTCCTCTCCCCTATAAATAGAGGTGCCCCCTACCATTGTAAATCATCCCTTGACACCCCTCTCAACTCAATAAGAAGAACTCTCTCTACTCTTCTCTCTATTGCTATTGTTCTTGTTCTATTGTTCTTGTCTTTTGCTTTAGTTTATAACACGTTATCAGCACGAGACTCTACCGTCTCAAGTACCATTCTCGAAAATCCAAGGTATTTTCCCTCTTCCTAATTTAATTTTCGAGTATGTCTGACATTATGAAATGAAAGTTCGTTGCCCTTGAAAATTCGGGCAAGAACTATATGACATGGGTGTTGGATGCTGAAATCCACCTAGATGCTATGGGTCTCGGAGACACCCTCAAAGATAAAGAAAAAGCATCCACCCAAGATTGTGCGAAGGCCTTGATTTTCTTGCGCCACCACCTTGACGAAGGTTTGAAGATTGAATATCTCACCGTCAAGGATCCACTCGTTTTGTGGAACAGCTTAAAGGAGAGATATGACAACCTGAAGTTGGTCACTCTGCCACAAGCACGATATGATTGGGCCCATCTGAAGCTACAGGACTTTAAGTCCGTTTCTGAATATAATTCTGCTATGTTCCGAATTACTTCTAAACTGAAGCTATGTGGAGATAACATCTCCGATTACGATATGCTTGAGAAAACGTTTACAACGTTTCATGCCTCCAATATGGTACTGCAGCAACAGTACCGAGAGAAAGGCTTTACGAAGTACTCTGAACTGATTTCTCTCTTACTAGTGGCTGAGCGAAATAATGATCTGCTCATGAGAAATCACGAAAATAGACCAACTGGGTCTACACCACTGCCTGAAGCAGATATGGTGCACTCGCATTATGCCAAACATAAAAGGGACCATGATCACGGTCATAAACGGGGTCAAAGCCAAGGACGTGGACAAGGAAGAAATTCCAAAGAAGTCCGTCACCCCCCAAAGAGAGATAACCACCGAAAGCAGAAACGGGATCCAGAAGATCCTAAGGCAAATAGTTCAGAAACTATATGTTATCGTTGCGGTGGAAATGGGCACTGGTCTAGGACTTGCCGTATACCAAGACACTTGGTTGACCTTTATCAAGCATCTCGAAAGAGAAAACGCCCTGAAACAAATTTTGTCTCTGACGACAACTTTGACTTCACCCACCTGGATGTGGCAGACTTCTTTGAGCAACCCGAGGGAAAGATAGACCACCTAATCGGTGATGGAACCATGATGAAAGAAGATGGAGCTGTTTGATTCTACTTGTATTAGTCAATGAATAAATTAATAGTCATTAGCATTAGCTCGTATTAGTTAATTCATGATATGATGTTAGTATTAGCCCTTTAGAATGTTTCAATATGCTCAAATATTTTTATTGTACAGTAGAGGTAATCGACTAACCTAAAAACTAGTCGATCGTCTAATATTTAGCAATAAAACGAACTTTTTTCCGCCAGGCCAGATATTCGAATATCAGAGTCTGATATTCGAATATCTGGGCCAGATATTCGAATATCAGAATTCCTATATTCGAATATCTGGCAAGATATTAGAATATGTGCTTAAATATTCGAATATCTAATATTTTTCGCATTAAAGTATTATTTTTTCCGCAAGGCATTATATTCGAATATTAGAATACAATATTCGAATATCCTAAATAACTGCTTCCCAAAACGCTGTTTAAACGCGAAACAAAAGAATTGAAGTTGTTTATACTTATATTTATGTATTTCTTTTGTATGTTAAACTATGTGATAGCAAATATGGATATCTCACAAAGCGAACTTGGATCAACGTCCAACTGTAAAAGTATTTGCCTAGTTGATTCATGTACTACACATACAATACTCAAAGAAAAGAAGAGTAAATGTGTAAGGCAAATATTACTACAATCTATGGAAGTAGTAAATTGATTGAAGGCTCCGGAAGAGCAATTGTAACTCTGCCCAAAGGCATGACGTTAATCATAGAGAATGCAATGTTCTCCTCCAAGTCTAAGAAGGACTTGTTGAGTTTTAATGATATCAATCAAAGTGTTCTCCTCCAAGTCTAAAAGGAACTTGTTGAGTTTTAAAGATATCATTCAAAATGGATATCATATTGAGACAATAGATGAGAATAATCTTGAATTCTTCATGAAAACGAGGCTGCCCATTTCGGTTTGGGTTCACGCCATTTTGAATGCAACAATGCTAGTTTGTCGGCTGCCCGCTTCGACTTGGGTTCACGCCATTTTGAATGCAACAATGCTAGTTTGTCGGCTGCCCGCTTCGACTTGGGTTCACGCCATTTTGCATGCAACAATACTAGTTTGTCGGCTGCCCACTTCGGTTTGGGGTCACGCCATTTTGCATGAAGCAATGCTAGTTCGTCGGCTGCCCACTTCGGTTTGGGGTCACGCCATGTTGCATGCAGCAATGCTAGTTCGTCTCTGACTGACGAATTGACACAAATATTCCCCATTGCAATTGGTTTTGGGTCATGAACCCAATATATCCCATTTAAGAAGCTTTGGATGCGCAGTATATGTGCCTGTAGCACCGCCATCCCGCACCAAAATGGGTTTGCAAAGGAGGTTAGGAATATATGTTGAGTTTGACGCGTCCTCCATTATTCGCTACCTCGAAACATTGACAGGAGATTTGTTCACTGCACTATTTGCAGACTGTCAATTTGATGAGACACTTTTCCCAAAATTAGGGGGAGAAGTTGGTGAAACCAAACGGGAAATTTTGTGGAAAAATGCATCATTATCTCATCTTGATCCACATACCTCTATTTGAAAGAAAGAGGCACAAAAGATTATCCATTTGCAAAGAATAGCAAATCAAATGCCTGAAGCATTTATAGATTTGAAAAGGATAACAAAATCACATATCCTCGAAGTGAATGTGATTCACAAATACATATTCAATGTTGGAAGAATATGAACATGAAATTGGTATTGAATATACCACACTCACTCCTAGAAGGAGGCTTGAGATGATACCACCCTCACCCCTAGAAGGAGGTTTGAGATGATATATGGCATGAATGATCGTTGGTCGCGTACCTATTGTACGCCAAAGTATTTTGGAAATATGACCATTAAAGGACAACGATAATGCAAGAAACATATCTTGCATATAAGTTTGACATGACCATAATGGTATAACTTTCTCTTTAAGAAAGATATTCACCACACGGATGTTGATGAACCTGTGGTAGTACAAAGTTAATTGAGAGCTCTCGAAGAGCCAATTATTACTATGGTGGAGAAACACAATTGAGTATTGTGCTGTAGTAAGTCTCAAAGAAACTTATCCAGTTTCCAAAAGTACACGCGAAGGCGATTGATGATATTGAGACTATAAATAAAGGAAGGCTTTGATTCTCCTATTACTACAACTTGTAGCGGGGTAATTTGTATATGAAAAGCTACCCGCTTTGTTCTCCAGTTTGTACTACACAAAAGAAAGAATGCCATAATAAAGTGGATATCTATTGGTATAAAACCCATGTCATAATAAACCCGAAGTTTATTGATAAGTGCACATGTCATGGTGTAAATTTGAAGTTTACCAATATTGATAATTTAGTCAGTTGACATTCGTGTTAGCCATCTCATTTGAAGTATGATGTGCAAATTCACATAGGTGAATATTAAAGAACTAGAAAGTTCTTTACGAATACTCTTGTATCACTTGTTCTCATTAATGAACTGACCAATTAAAGAGTTCGGGTTGAAGCCCCTAAATTCTGGAAATATCAAAGGTGAATATGGGCCCATTCACCTGCCATGTATACCACATATGATGCATCTATGGAATGGTTACATGCGCAATTGTTATTGACCCGCAGCCTGGCCGGTGCTTGCGGGGTAAATCGCTCAGTAATCTAACTTCGAGCATAGTTTCCAGATTCTCTACTCAAGACAGTTCATCTTGATAAGTTGGTTTATATCAAAGTTGGTTTAGCAAGATAATTATTGAGTGCTTCCACTTAATAGCTAAACTGTTCCTTATGAGAACGAAGTTGTATATATCAGTTTGATATAAGTTGTATACGAGAGTATATTCTCCCCTCAAAAGTGGTTCAGGGTCAGGAACCAAATAATTTTATCTTATTATTAAGGTGCTATGTATATTGACATAATGCACAAAGATGATTTCCCAAAGTTGAGGAAACATGTTAGCTTTACTAACATGAGGGGGAGACATGATAAACACTTGAGAAAGTGTTACATGGGATGAATTATCATTTGTATATGTATATCCCCGAACATCATGATATGAACCTGAAGTTCATAAAAGGGATAATTCAATTGCAACATATTGCAAAGGATGCTATACGCATTTGCTGACTCAAAGAAAGTAACTAAATGGAAGAGATACAATTCAAGAAGAATTGATTCCATATGAAAGACATGAAGTTTTGAACCTATAGTTCAAATGCTTGAAAGTATAAAGTCAAAGGTATGTATAGTCAGTTTTCGATATCTTATTTGTTTAGTATCACTAATGAAAGCTTGATATGCAGCTAAAGTCTATTATGCGACTTATATGACTTAACTTGAAAGATTTAAGTTGCTTGAAGCATATGCAATTCTTGGTCCTGAAGTACCGCATCATTAGTACAATTTGTGTACATATGTATCTTGCTATAACTATAAGCATGATGGCATTGAGAATGCATCTATGGAGATATTGAAGAGCTATTCCACGACATTATATGAAGATGTTCATATCTATCAAGAATGATGATTTCAAGGTGCGGAATATTTATTCAAGTCAATATGGTTGATTTATTCATCAAGCATCTACCAAAGATCGTTTTGAAGATGATGCACAAGATTGGAATGCAAATGCTCAAGGATATAAATCGATGTACTCATTAGGGGGAGTCAATGCGCGTTGCACTCTTTTTCCCTTACAAGGTTTTGTCCCACTGGGTTTTCCTTGCAAGGTTTTTAACGAGGCAACCAATAGGCGCATATTCAAACATGTGTACTCTTTTTCCTTACTTTAATTTTTCCCATTGGGTTTTGGTTTTAAGGTTTTATGAGGCACATCATTGAATAGACATTCAAGGGGGAGTGTTATGAAATAGAAGATTCTTACACTTCTATTTAAGGTGAATGTCTTTAATGTATTTAATTAGAGAGATTTTAGAGTTCTATTAGTGGTAGCTAAATCTTCCTCTCCCCTATAAATAGAGGTGCCCCCTACCATTGTAAATCATCCCTTGACACCCCTCTCAACTCAATAAGAAGAACTCTCTCTACTCTTCTCTCTATTGCTATTGTTCTTGTTCTATTGTTCTTGTCTTTTGCTTTAGTTTATAACACTTTTTCACTTTTTCCAATTTATTACATCGACAAAGAAGCTTAAATTATAAAATCTGTATATTACTGAAATGCTCGCAATATTTCAATATAAATATAATTCATTGATAATGTATATATTATCGTATATAATTAGTACATAATTTATATTTATCGGCTCGAAAAATAAACAATAAATCTGTCGGATTTTATGGAACGCTCCCTTTGATTTTTCCTATTCAATCAAATTGGAAAGACATGAGAATGAAACCAACTGAATTTGCATATCAAAAGGTATAAATGTCCTTTCTATCTTTCATTCATCACCCCTAGGAAAACATTTATTTATCCTTTAGTCTATGTATTTTAGTGGCATGTCTATATTTTTCTGAATCTTAGTTTCAAACTTCGTAATCATTGGTCTTTTAACTTTTGTATCTTATCAACTATCATGATTGTTTTGCTCAAAGTTCTCATATACTTTATAAGCATAAATCAATTAAAATCAACGGAGGGCCAATCATAACAGATCGTAATAGATCAAAAGACCAAATGAACAAAATGTAAGAGACAGTAGTTATTGGTTAAGGGGAGGAGGGTAAAGATCTTTTATTAATAATATCGATTTGGTCTGCCTCTACATGGAGAGGTTCAGAGCCTTAAAATGATGTATATTCTCTTCGTTTAGAAGTGGAGGTGAAGAAGAAGAAGAAGCCCCCTCTTTTAGGGTTCTTTCTTTTCATATTTATAGCTGTGAATCTTTCCAGCTGGCGAGGGACGACCATGACCGCGTCGAAGGGATGTCCGTGAATCAATTAATAGGCCGTGGTCTCGTTAATTAGGTGGAGTAATCTCGGAATACTTTTGTCACCGAATAGTATACCATTTATTAGTCTGAACAATCTTAGGAGCCAGTCAGACACGCTAATTATCATGAATCTAGTTTTGATCCATACAGATAGTCCCTCCGCTTATTGAGGTCGGAATCCGGCCGAGCTCGATGATCGGACATTGCCGACTATAGTTCAAGAAATCCGGAGGGGAAGACCTAAGATGGCCGTGGTCGCTTATACTTTGAAGATGGCCGTAACCATTTGGACTTCGATGATGGCCGTAGCCATTTATATTTTTGAGATGGCCGTAGCCATTTTATGCTTATGGCCGTAATCATTTATATTTTCGAAGATGACTGTAATCACTTTGCACGGACAATCCTTGACTGCAATGGAGTTGTTAGTTAAGTGAATTCACAATCGACGACCTTTGTCGCAATTCTTTGGTTGGTTTTCATACGAGCGACTGACCATAGCCGTTCGTATATCTGAAATGGCCGTGACCTTTTGTTTATATGTACTCTTTTTCGGGATGGAGGTCGTAGTGACCTTATTTTTGCGAGACTGCGATAACCGTTCATTGCTTTGAGAGGGTCGTAGCCGCCCCTACTAAGGGGGTGGCCGTAACCATTTCGTATTCAAGATACGGCAGTGGTCGTTGTTGCTTCAGAGATGGATGTAATCAATATTACTTTCGGAGGCGGCCATGGCCAGAATTATTTTGAAGATGGCCGTAGCCACTATTGATCTAGAGGTGGTCGTAGCCAATTACATACGTTTGGGGGAGATACGATCAGGCTTGCCGCGTATTGGGAAGGCGCCATACGCTTAGTGACGTATGGGGTGTGCTTTTGGTGTCTTGGGACCGTTACAACCATTTCGAGGGTGATATGCCGATTGACGATTGAATGGCCATTCCATGGTATTCATGATAATGATGCCCGTTACAGTATATCTGAACCTTTTTGTAGTTGGTCAGGCAGTTAATGGTGGCCTTTGAGATTCGTGAAAGCCATTTATGCTTTGCCTATAGATAAAGGGTTGTATCATTCAATTCTCACTTTTCCAATATTTTATTAAGTGAAATTGTGAGAGAGACAACTCTTTTTATTCTCAGAGTGATTTATCTTCTATTCCTTATTACTTTATTCTTCGTCATTTATCATCAAATATTCGTCTCCCTTTGCTCTTCCTATGAACTCTGCTCACTTTCTTTTAATATATTGACAATGGCGAGCAATTCTCGTTCCGATATTGCTCCGATGGTGTTTCCGGCGGCTGAGGGTCCATCTAAGGTGGTTAGAACCACCGATTCGGCGGGTATAAACAGGCTCCCATCGGTGACCGACTTTCTTTCTCTGTCGAGTGGTCCAACGACTGATTTCTTTGACTACGAAGGAGAGGACCAAGTGGACAAAACCCTATTTTGATGGGGGAGGTGGGCATCGCCCAACTGAGGGATCAGTATGACATTCCTCGCTTCGCTGACATCGTCCTTGCTAGGAGCGGGGAGAGGGTACAAGTGGACCACCGAGGGTATTAGGTCTTGTACGCCTACCCTTTCAAGCTGGGATTCAGACTTCATCTCCCAATTCTAGTGGTGGACTTCTATTGCCACTACAGGGTATGCTCTAGTCAGCTCGTCCCTTCCTGCTACAAGTTATTGGCGATGCTGATAAAATATGCGGAAGTTGCATGGAGGGAGATTACCCTTGGGCACGTACTAACTCTCTACGCTCCCTAGAGGGTACGAGGTACCATGATCTAGTTGGTCCCTTGTGTGGCCAGTGGCTTAACTACGGAGCTTGATGATGAGGTTGATGCCCGTCCGTATGAGCACGTTTTTTACATTAGGACCGAGCATCTGGTTGTTTGTGCTACCAACTTCCCAGATGGATGGAACCATGCACGTAAGTTTCTTTTTCCTTGGTCTCCATTTCTTTTGGTTATATACCCTGTTTCACATTCGTACGTACTGACCTTCCACTTCTGCCGTAGCTGGAGGTGCATCGACGGAACCGCCTTCTGGCATCCACGAGTGGGTTGAGGCCGTGCTTCCTATCACAGCGGGAATATGCACATGGGCGTCTTTCTGGGAGGACCATGGCCGTAGGCCGGGTGCTGGTAAGAATCTGACTTGCTGTATTGATATTATTTCATAGTACTCAGTTTCTTTTTCTTTGACCTTTCTTCCTTTATTGACTAGGGCGACCGCATTGCAGGAGGGCTCCTCAGCTCGCTTTTCGCAGGCTGGGGCGACTGCCCGCTTGATTGCAAGCCGGCGCCTCGCCCAGTTCCGATAGAAACTTCGGTTGAATCCTCAACGGCTCACTCTCCAGCATAGTCCGTGCACCGGGTTGAAGAATCTTCAGGGGCCGTGCGTTCCAGGGTGGAGTTTCCGCCAAATAAAGACGAGGAAGAAGAGGAGAGGCCGCTGGTTCGGCGTAAGGTGTCGTTCATCCCGGTCCTTCTGGTGGTGATTAGCTCGGATTCTCCACCATCGGAAGCGGAAGGGAATGCAGCGGATCCTGCCCCATAGGGCGAGCGTTCAGTGGGGGTTGCCCTGGTAGGGTTAGGCCAAGGTGACAGAATCGCTTCGGCGATTCAAATTTCAGTTCCCGTTGCTGAGAGGGAAGGTAGTTCCTCAGCAACTGTTTTGGTGGAGCAGACGGACGATGATATTTTTACGAGTGTGGGTGCTTCAACTTCCCGAGCGGCGGAGTCCTCCACTTCCATGGAGGCGGAAGGAAGGGGCGCCTCAGGAGAGGGGGATGATTCTGACTCCGACATGGACCCTGAGGACGTCCGCCTATTCCAGGAGGGTTATACCCGCCCAGCGGTGCAGGCTGAAGGGGATTACCGCTATGTGGAGATTCTTAATGAGCAGAACCTGCTGCTCGAGAAGGTGAATCTGGTGATGCTGTTCGAGGTTGTGTGCTCGGAGGTGGAGAGCGCGTCATTGAGGGGCATCTCAGATGTTGGGTTGATGGGCGAGGTGGCAGCTCTGGGTATAAAGGTACATGTGAAGTCTTAGTCTATTTCTTTTCTTAGTGTATCTTCTTATATTAATTGTTGTCCTGTTTGCTGTAGTCGATTTTATTGGAGGTGGAGAATATGCGTCGGCCCAATGTCCGCTCGGCTGTCTTTGTGCGGTTGTTGGAGAAGTATCGCCGCTATCGGAACTGGTGCCGTGATTTGCATGAATGCTTAAGGAACGACTCGCGGAACTGGGAGCTGGTAGAAGAGCTGGCGAGTAGGGAACTTCATATGCAGCAGACTCTTAGCAGAGTAAATGCTCTTGAGGGGCAGCTCCGTCAATGGAATGAGGAGATGGACGCTGAAAGAAGGGCGGCTACTGAGAGAGAGCGCCAAAATCGGGCTATGGCAACAGAGGCCGCTGAGGCTTTGATTGGGCAGGTGGCTACCTTAGAGATGGAGACTACTGCCTTGAGGAAGCAGGCAGAGGACGCCTTGGCGAGGGTCAAAACGTTGGAGGCGACCAATCGCGCCCAAGAAAGAGAACACGAATTGGAGAGGGCTGCCGCTACTTTCCAGGAGAGGGAGGTGGAGGGGCGCATTGCTGTTTGTAAACAGGACGCCCGTACTGCGGCGAACTGGATTGCGACCTTAGAGGTTGAGAACCAGTGTCTGAGGAATCAGAACGCTTCTTTTGGTCCTGCTTGTGAGCTTTGGACGTACATCGAGGCCGAGCTCATCATATATAGGCGGTTGTAGGAAGTCGGCGTTGTGCCTGAGGCCACCTATGAGGAAGCACGCCAAAAGACTCGTGATGCTTGCCTCGACTGCAATTTCAACCCATCTCCCCACGGGGCTGATGATGGTGCCGAGGGTGCTGATGATATTGAAGAGGGCGCTAATGGCGCCGAGTGAACAGAGAAAAAGTTCGTAATATTTGTTAGTTTTCATTGTCTTTTTCTCTTTTATTTTTTGTTTCCATTTGGCTATCTTATTTTGTTTTTGCCAGTCCTGGGCCAATTTAAATGGAGGTAACCCCTTGTAGATATTGTAAATATACGCGGTTTTCTTCCTTTCTGTTTGTTTTTTTTTTCAATTTCGTGCATTTATTTTTTGTGCTCGTACAAGAGGGCCTTGCCTTAGAGTTTTTCTAGTGAGCATGCTAATGGTCTCGACCGGTTAGGTGAGTTCGATCATTGTCGAATTGGTTCCTTGGCTTAAGGGAAAATTGGTGTAGATGGCTTTGGCCATAGACAGACGCTTTTGTTCATCACCTTCCTCCATTTGGTGGGAGTGGGTTGTAGACGTGTTTTGGCAGTGACAACACATAGCCTTAGTCCCAGTTCGAGGTTAGTCGGACTACTCGTCGTGGTAATGAAAAGCACAACCTTGTAGTTTGACTTGGGTCGAACTTTATGTGGGCCAAAACTTCAATTTAAAGTTAGTCGTACTTACTTGAATGGCGGGGGCTCTTGACCCGACCTGCGTTTCGACCGTGGTTTAACATTTGGGGGGCGCTCGGCCTTGCCTGATTTTGGCCCGGCTCGTAACCGCGGGGACGCATATTCTTGGCTTCAATTCATCTGTGGTTGAGTTTGTGACTCTTGTGACGGAAGTGTGTAGCCTGAGTCCTAGTTGTACTCGTAGTTGAACTCTTTGGGAGAGGGCATGTAGCCTGAGTCCTAGTTCAACTCGTAGTTGAACTTTTTGGGTGAGGTCAAGTAGCCTGAGTTGTTGTTCAACCGTAGTCGAACCTTTGTAATTCTTAATGGCGAATGCACTTGGCATGAGTCCCAGTTCAACTCGTAGTCGAACGTTTTAGGCGAGGGCACGTAGCCTGAGTGGTTCAACTGTAGTTGAACATAGCCTGAGTAATTGTTCGACCGTAGTCGAAGGCACTTGGCCTGAGTCCCAGTCCAACTCGTAGTTGAACTTTTTGGGCGAGGGCACGTAGCCTGAGTTGTTGTCGATCGTATTTGAACCTTTGTAAATCTTAATGGCGAAGGCACTTGGCCTGAGTCCCAGTTCAACTCGTGGTTGAACGTTTTGGGCGAGGGCACGTAGCCTAAGTGGTTCAACCGTAGTTGAACTTCTATTATTTTTTTGATGTCGAAGGCACATAGCCTGAGTTGTTGTTCCAACGTAGTTGAACCTTTGTATTTTGATGGCGAAGGCACTTGGCCTGAGTCCCAGCCCAACTAGTAGTTGAACGTTTTGTGCGAGGGCACGTAGCCTGAGTGGTTCAACCGTAGTTGAACTTTTTGTAATTTTTCTGATGTCAAACGCACATAGCCTGAGTAATTGTTCAACCGTAGTCGAAGGCATTTGGCCTGAGTCTCAGTCCAACTCGTAGTTGAACATTTTCGGCGAGGGCACGTAGCCTGAGTTTTTGTCGACCGTAGTTGAACCTTTGTAATTCTTAATGGTGAAGGCACTTGGCCTGAGTCCCAGCTCAACTCGTGGTTGAACTTTTTGGGCGAGGGCACGTAGCCTAAGTGGTTCAACCGTAGTTGAACTTCTATTATTTTTTTGATGTCGAAGGCACATAGCCTGAATTGTTGTTCCAACGTAGTTGAACCTTTGTATTCTTGATGGCGAAGGCACTTGGCCTGAGTCCCAGCCCAACTAGTAGTTGAACGTTTTGTGCGAGGGCACGTAGCCTGAGTGGTTCAACCGTAGTTGAACTTTTTGTAATTTTTCTGATGTCAAACGCACATAGCCTGAGTAATTGTTCAACCGTAGTCGAAGGCATTTGGCCTGAGTCCCAGTCCAACTCGTAGTTGAACATTTTCGGCGAGGGCACGTAGCTTGAGTTTTTGTCGACCGTCGTTGAACCTTTGTAATTCTTAATGGCGAAGGCACTTGGCCTGAGTCCCAGTTCAACCCGTGGTTGACATTTTTGGGCTAGGGCACATTGCCTAAGTGGTTCAACCATAGTTGAAATTTTGTAATTTTTCTGATATTGAAGGCACATAGCCTGAGTTTTTGTTCAACCGTAGTTGAACCTTTGTATTCTTGATGGCGAAGGCACTTGGCCTGAGTCCCAGTCCAACTCGTAATTCAACTTTTTGGGCGAGGGAATGTAGCCTGAGTGGTTCAACTGTAGTTGAACTTTTTGTAATTTTTCTGATGTCGAAGGCACATAGCCTGAGTTGTTGTTCAACCATAGTTGAACCTTTGTAATTCTTGATGGCGAAGGCACTTGGCCTGAGTCCCAATCCAACTCGTAGTTGAACTTTTTGGGCGAGGTCACATAGCCTGAGCGATTCAACCGTAGTTGAACTTTTGTAATTTTTCTGATGCCGAAGGCACATAACCTGAGTTGTTGTTCAATTGTAGTTTAACCTTTGTTATTCTTGATGGCGAAGGCACTAGGCCTTAGTCCCAGTCCAACTAGTAGTTAATATTTTTGGGCAAGGGCATGTAGCCTGAGTGGTTCATCCGTAGTTGAATGTATTTGTAATTTTTCTGATGTCGAAGGCACATAGCCTAAGTTGTTGTTCAACCGTAGTTGAAACTTTGCAATTCTTATTGGCGAAGGCACTTGGCCTGAGTCCCAGTTCAACTCGTAGTTGAATATTTTGGACGAGGACATGTAGCCTGAGTGGTTCAACCATAGTTGAACTTTTTTATAATTTTTCTGATGTCGAAGGCACATAGCTTGAGTTGTTGTTCAACCGTAGTTGAACCTTCGCAATTCTTAATGGCAAAGGCACTTGGACTGAGTCTCGGTTCAACTCGTAGTTGAAATTTTTGGGCGAGGGCACGTAGCCTGAGTGGTTCAACCATAGTTGAACTTTTTTGTAATTTTTCTGATGTCGAAGGCGCATAACCTGAGTTGTTGTGCAACCGTGGTTGAACCTTTATTCTCCCACATAACCCACTTTGTGTTGGGCGCTGGGATTTGATTCTGGTTTAGGATCTTGCCTAACTCGTGCTTGTAGTCCTCTCAGTTGGTTCGCACAGGTCGCCCCGTTACAGATCTCGGTTCGAGATGCTTTTGTGTTTTCCTCCTTTTTGGCAGGATCCTGTGTAAAAAGGGGGCGAGGTACCATATGTGCAACTTTCCTATAAGGATGGGCGGATCTACTTATTCTTCTTCTTCTTCTTCTTCCCCTTGCTCGGAGACGCGGGATGTGGAAGCAAGCTCGTCTCGAGGCTTTTGAATTCCTTTGATCCGACGTGTCGTTTTGGCTTGTTTGAGCTGGGTTATTTTCTTTTCTTTTTTGGTCCAAGGATAAACTATGCGATTCTGCTATGAATTCCCCACAGACGGCTCCAAATTTTTTTACTCAATGTTCTCAGAGGGCCAATCATAGCATATCGTAATAAATTAACAGACCAAATGAATAAAATGTAAGAGACAGTAGTTATTGATTAAGGGGAGGAGGGTAAAGATCTTTTATTAATGATATCGATTTGGTCTGCCTCTTCGTGGAGAGGTTTAGAGCCTTTCAATGATGTATATTCTCTTCTTTTAGAAGTGGATGTGAAGAAGAAGAAGCAGCCCCCCTTTTAGGGTTCTTTCTCTCCACATTCATAGTTGTGAATCTTGCCAGCTGGCAAGGGACGGCCGTGGCCGCGTCGAAGGGACGTCCGTGAATCAATGAATAGGCCGTGGTCTCGTTAATTAGGTCGAGTAATCTCAGAATACTTTTGTCAGCGAATGATTATACCATTTATTAGTCTGAACAAGCTTAGGAGTCAGTCATGCACACTAATTATCATGAATCTAGTTTTGACCCATACAATGGTATATTTGTTTAGGCCCCTCGTGATATTTTTTGGGTTAACTTGAGTGAGTCATGAATCAAGATGGGTACTTTGAAATATCAAAATTTTGGAATATTTTTCTAAATCTTTTAATTCCATGTCCTTATTTTTTGATTATAACCTATTTTTATACTTTGATAAAATCAAATCCATGAGTTTTGAGGTCCTCTTTGGAAATCCATGATATAAAAGTTTGGACTGAGTTTTCACTCCTTTTTTTTTTTTTTTTTTATAATCTCGTTAGTAGTAATATTATCAGAGTTCTACTCTAAAATCTAAACGTTAAACCTAACATTCTAACGACAAGGATTAATTTAGTTTAAAAGGAAAACTATGTTGCACAGCTAAGTTATTTGACTAAATATTTTGGAAAAATAAAAATGATTTTGTTATAAATGGAATAGTATTTAAGGTGAATATCTATATTTTAGAGAGATTTTAGAGTTTGTTACTTGGTGACTAAGTCACTGTTTTCCTATAAGTAGAGGGGTTCTATTCCATTGTAATTCATCTCAAATCAATAAAAAAACTCTCTCTCTCTCTCTCTCTACTTTTCTCTACAATACCCTTCTTTTTCTTTTATTATTATTATTATTATTATTATTATTATTATTATTATTATTATTATTATTATTATTATTATTATTATTATTTATAATACATTATTAGCACGATACTCTTAATTTATAGATATACTATTAATTAATTGTCTAATGTTTGAGAGATTAAACCACTCATAGAGAGAAATATAGGAATTTGCGTGAGGCTCTTACATGAATGCATTGATATTCCTATACCAGACATCTGCTCTGTCACCGAGCTTTGGGATATATGCATGGTGCTAAACTTGTATGTGGAGCTTAATAATTGTTAATTATTCCATGAACTTCCTTCAGGAATAATTTCTAGACTTTAAGTATTTTATCTTATTTTTCTATTTTAAATTCTTGAAATTCTATAATTTGATTTTAAATACAAGTAAAGACAATAAATTTTGATTATAACTCTATAAAATTTATAAGAAATTATAAGTTTATAACCACCCGAAGTGGTAAAATATTTATCTGTCTATGATCAAATTTATATATGATTATAAGAACAAGAAGTAGAAATCCGTCCCATTGAATTTGCTTCATTATCATTCCCTAAATAGAATATAGTAGAAATATGTGATAGGTCAGAAAGAAGACAAATTAATTATTGTGAAGGTATAAATGGATGTGTGAGTGATAATAGGCGAAATTATAATTGTAACGACCCAATAAGTCATTTTGAGCTCTAGAATATCGTTCGGCAATTTGAGGCCTTGAATAACTTCACTTCATGTTTTATCATGTGTACGCGTAGTCGAAATCGAATTTCGAAAAGTTCAGAGTTGATTCAGATGGAAAAATTCTAATTTTGTAAGCTTTAAGTTGGAAGAATTAATTGATGTTTGATTTTTGAGGAAGCGACCTCGAAATCGGTATTTGAAGATTTTAATAGGTTCGTATGATAATTTCTTACTTGAGCGTATGTTCAGGTTGAATATTGGGTAATCGAGGTGGTTTCAACACTTAATATGAAAAGCTAGCATTTTGAAAGTTGAATAATTTCTTAAGTTTGATTTGGAGCGAAATTTGTGTTATCAATGTCTGTTGAGGTTTCGAGTCTTAGAATAGGTTCGTTTCATGATTTATTACTTGTACGTAAAGTTTGGCGCCATTTCGAAATGTTGAAGTATGAATCAGACGCATTCGTCAAAGTTTGAAAGATTAAAGAAAGATTTTGATTGTCGATTCATAGTTTTGATGTTGTTTGGTGTGATTTGAGACCTTGGGAAGGTTTATATCATGTATTGAGACTTGTTGGTATTATTGGACTGGGTCTTGGGGGCCTCAGGTGTGTTTTGGAGGGTCTACGGGTCATATCGCCATGTTGAGATGCTTTTTTCTGAGGTCTAGTGCGCCTTTCTTCGATTTAGCAAGGAAAGGGACGCGTTCGCACGAAGAAAAATGGGAGAAAGGGCTCTATGAATCACGCTCGCGGAGGAGGATTTGCATTTGCTAAGAAGAAATTTCAGCTACACAACACTGACTTTAGAAGCTTATATCTTGCAATCTATAAATAAGTTAGAGATGATCCAAAACTGAAAGTTGTAGCCCTTGGTGTCCTATTTTCAGATGGTCAAACCATTTGTTATTTGGAGTATTTTTACAAAAAATTATAACTATTATACTAGAGGTTTTCTGGAGGAGTTGGGTAGCTTGATCTACGTGGCCGCGATTGGTTTTCCAATATCGTGAATGGCAGTTTTGAGTTGAGTAAAGTTGTGCTACGCGATCGCAAAGCATTTTCCGCGATCGCGAAGGGTTAGTACCTAACAGAAGCTATATTTTGGGAGATTGGCTCATTTTCACCTAATTCCTTCCACATGAGCTGACTTTGGGTGATTTTGGAGTGCCTTTTTCATCATCAAACTTTAGATAAGTGACTTCTACACCTTGTGAGTCAAAATTCATGGTTTATATGTGAAAAAAAACATGAATATTTATGGAAATTGTGAAATTTTAAGAGAAAAATATAGAATTTGGTATTTTTGGATTTTTACTAAGAATTGGACATGGAATTAGGAATAGATTATATAATTGAGTTCGTAGCGTTATAGGTAAATTTTATCTTAAATAATTTTGAAAATTCGAATACGTGGGACCGAGGGTGACTTTGTTGGCATTTTGAGCGGAGTTGATTACTATAAATTGTTATATTATTTGCATTGGAGTATATTTTGATTGATTTGCACGTTTTATGAATTGTTTCGTAACGTTGTTCCTTTGCGTCGAGGTGTTAGAGAATTGTTGGAGCTGGTTATAAAACTTCGGAGTGAGGTAAGTCTCATGTCTAACCATGTGAGGGTGAAAATACTCCTAGATGATGTAATTTTATGTGCTCCTAGTTGTGTGTGCTATGTATGCACGAGGTGATGAGAATCCATACGTAGCTAAAACATACTTATGTCCGAGTAGACTTAGGACTTTATCATATAATATTTGAATTATTTGAACTTATTTTGCTAGCTTAATTAATTGAATTTATACTTAAAATTGATTTAGAAATATATGTTAGGCCGAGCCTTATCACCTTGAGTTGTTGGCAAGTTATTTGAGAAACAATAACAGTTATATTCACTTTGTGCTCATGTACTGTATTATAAGCACGTGTCTTGTCATTTGGTAATTTCCTTCCTTTTTTATGAAGCGGGCCGGATTCCTCAACAATATGATAGATGCATCTATGATTCGTTCCGCTCGACCCTCGACAGTGTACACATTATTTTGGATCGGGTCGAACAACCTCAGCATTTTCATGCTTTGCTTTGCCAGTAGTCCGAACATTACGAGATTATCCTTCCACTGATTATTGGTATTTTATATGGTATTTCTTATCTATTTGATACTAGTACCTGATACATCTGAGGTGTTGAGATAAAATACAAGACTGAGAAATTCATACCTTTAAAATAAATTTTTGAAAGCATGTAGCCTACATATTTACTCCATTATTGTTGTGTGCTTCATGTATGCTTATGATATTTTATATTTCTTTATTGGACCTCTAATACGTGTCGATGTCGACCCCTCGCGCTACTTATCTAGGGTTAGGTTAGATACTTACTGGGTACGCGCTGATTTACGTACTTATGCTGCACTTTTACACTGAATGTGCAAGATCTGACATGTTTTATTTAGTGGTCACCTTGGCACATAGGCGCAGCTACTGGGGGACTTTATGGTGAGATGAAAATTCCAGGCTACGTTATCACAGCCACAGAGTCTCCATCTTATTACTTGTTTTATCCTGTATTTATATTCCAGAGAAATGTTGTATTATTATTGTAGTTCTTAGTAAATGCTCATGCACTTGTGACACCGAGTTTTGGGATATTCTAGTTGATGACTACGGATTTGTATGTTATTATCACCTTTCACTTCCTTTTTCAGACTACTAGTTATGTACGTACTCATGATTTTAGAGGTGTAAACCTCCTTACTTACTTACCATTATGATTTCGAAAATAATAAAATATATAATTAAATTGTTAGTTCACCTTGGCTTGCCTAACGGCGGCGTTGGGTACCATCGCGACTTATACTATATTTTAGGTCATGACAGTTTGACGTCAGAGCTCTAGGTTCACTTGGGTCGCATGAGTAATGAGCAAGTCTAGTAGAGTCTTGCAGATCGGTATTGAGACGTCTGTACTTATCTTCACGAGATTACAGGGCAGTTAGGAGAATTTCCCTTCTTGATTCCTCTTTATTCGATTTGATTCTTTTGAATCTTATGTCTTCATTTCCTTCATACTCAATCTTACTAGACGTGCAACATTTTTTATTAATTGGGAATCGAGGAGTTGTAGTGGTACTGCAAACGTGGTGCAAGATGTTTCTCCCTACGTATTCGGGCAGGCTATTATTGTCGCCTTGCGAATGGATGTTCTGTTGTTTTAGCCTGGTATCTGTATTCCTATGGTTTCGAGGCAATTCTTAGATTATTATAAATGTTTAGGCCTTGGTTTAAGGAGTAGAGAGGCTTGATATTTTTGAGTATGGTGGAATTCTTAATTGTGATATGGTGTCGTTGTCCCTCTTTGACGCATTAAGGCTCGCTGGTATTATGGTATTCTTTGATTTGTCTTTGGGGCAGGGTGTTGCGAAATTGTGCTTGAGAAACTATTGTCAGAGATGGCGGTATGTAGCGGTTTCAGAGTCAAATCGGTGTTTCTAATATTGATGGGTCAGGGGAAATGATCTTTATAGTCTCAGAGTTGGTGATGATTTACCCGTTCAGGTGCTACAAAGGTGGACAATGATTTGAGGTAGTATTTTGGCACCAAAAGAGAAGGAAGGACATGATAGGAGGTGTCTCACGGTGGTTGAATTGCTAGCAAGTCAAGTGTGAACAACACAATTCGAGAAGTTGCTTAAGGAGATGTTTAACCCAAGGTGGGAGTGGCAAAGTAGCATATGGCTTCTTTGGTAGGATAGCCACATGACTTGGGAAAAGTTTAGAGCGATTTGGGAGTCCTGATGGAAAGTGACTAGATTTATGGACTTTATTTGGAATCGTGGCTACTGTACCGAGGAAGATTGAATACGACAGAAAAGAGTTTACTAGAAATGAAGAGGGGGTGTGAAAAATTGATTATAGTTTTGGGATGCAACATGACTTTAAGTTTTGAATGTATTGTTGGACTTTCAGTCGATGTCAATGGGTAATGGACAGACTTGTACAGCCGGTAAGCGAGCATGGGCTCATAGGGTTTGCTGATTTCGCTGTATTTTTACCTAGTTCAACATCGTGGGAAAATGTCGGTATGGAAATTTCATAGGTGAGCTACCTCCTGCGAGAAAGTCAATGGATCGTGATTTTTGATGAAGCTTCTACTAGGAGTTATACTTACTACCCAGTGCGAGGTCGAATAGTCAATTATGGTTGATAATTTGGGATGTTTTAGGAAGAGTTTAACAAGAGATTTCCACTGCCTACGATTGGATCGCGTGGTTGTCTGCTTGTGCAGTTTCTATTTATCGGTGTATTGGTGAATTA
The DNA here is from genome assembly GCA_034376525.1 of Nicotiana benthamiana. Classification (NCBI taxonomy): domain Eukaryota; kingdom Viridiplantae; phylum Streptophyta; class Magnoliopsida; order Solanales; family Solanaceae; genus Nicotiana; species Nicotiana benthamiana. Next base: position 131,060,466 of record CM067337.1, read on the forward strand.
TTTAAGACTAAGTAAAGAAAACATCATGGTTAATTCAAGCAAAGAACTTGATGAATGTGTGCTATATTTGGCCTTATCGATTCATGTGCAGGTATTGGAAAGACTCCGAGTTTATGCTTCTTATGGATGTGATGTAGAAGGAAAAGAATTTATCCGATTTCTTTTTTGGGAGTGTTCATGCGCTAATAGAGCGTAGGAGTTTGATCATCTATAGGACCAGGTCATAGTGGGTGACTCTCAACAATGGTTCTAGTGGATTCAAGAATTAAAGTGCAATGCCTAAGGATTTCAGGTTTGTTGTGTAGTTAAGGATCGAGTTTTTATAGTAGATTATGAAAGGGACTTAGAGTGTTCTATGTTATCATCGGATCTGCAGTGGAGTATTGAAGAAATGGAAGAAAAAAACTTTGAATTCATAGAGGATCTTACAAAATGGGTGTACCAGTTGGAATGTAATTGTGCGTATAAAGAGGGTATGTAATAGTTCATGGGTATTGAGACGTTGTGTTCTCATGGATTGGGTCACTCAGGATAAGTGTTGTTGGGTTCCGTTATGTTTTGAACTAGAGCTATTATTATTATTATTATTATTATTATTATTATTATTATTATTATTATTATTATTATTATTATTATTATTATTATTATTATTATTATTATTATTATTATTATTATTATTATTATTATTATTATTATTATTATTATTATTATTATTATTTCTAAGGCAAGTCCACCGTAAATTGGAAGAAGAGGGGCCAGTTACTAATGTTTTGAATCAGCATGATCGTGGCAATGATTAGTTCCTTCGGCGTGTTAAGTTATACATGTGGTTGTATGTACGGGCTTGGAGGACACTGTAATTTGCTTAATTTGGGAGGTATTTGATTCCTATGGCCTTGTTGTGTAAATGGATCCTGGAAAAGTTATAGCAGTTTACACCACGACTTGAGGTTTGTATTTTCTGCGGTCGAGAGAACTCAGTTGCACGCTGCAATGGTTCTTCTGAAAGGAGTTAAGTGAAATGTTTCTAGCTAATGAAGTATTTATTCTACTAGTAATTCAGCGGTTATGAGGAATCTTGTGCTCTCGCATAGTGGCATGATATGTGTAGTGAGAAACATGGAATTGGTGGTTTAAGGATCAATGTTGCTGCTTGGTATTGATAAGAATGTTGCGAGCTCGGATGGGAATGGAAGAATTCATATGTTTAAATTAAGATGACATTAACTTAGTGTTGCCTAAGAATGGTGTCCTGTAGAAGAGGCATTGTGTGTTAATTTGCGGATTCGTGATTTGTCTTTACATAATTAGTATGGTTGGTGTATAGATGTGCAGACTTTGCTACCTAGTGCGGAAGGTCGTGGGAGCATATACCTGACTAGAGAAGTGTGACATGTTAGTCACCTGATTGTTAAGGATTGAAACTAAGAGTAGATATGGTACTATCGCTAATGCGAGAGTTTATGCCGGAAATGCGCTCTTTTCCTTTGGTTGTGGACTATGAAAGTTTATTTCGGATTGGACAGCTGCTCGTGTGCATCATGAATAGGGCTATTATGGATCTTTAAAAAGTTGTTGGCCCAATATGGTTTGATCAGAATTGGCTTGAGGTCTGTTTATAGGTTTAATGTGAATATGTGCTTTACGTCAGGTCTGATGTGTTAATTCGACATAACATTTCTTACCAATGAGTCTTCGGGTGTTTGATGTTATTCCCGCCGTCAGCTATTCCGTGTAATACTCTACTGTGGCAGGTGGGTTGTGAGCCGCCTTGATTATTCGCATATGTGATGTGATCCCGTGTAGCTTGTGGTGTTATATGAGCAAGATGAATCTTGAAATGTAGGTAATTTATTTCACATTAGTCGTGCTTGGGTTTTTATAGCATATGGCGCTAATCGTCTCCCCAGGGTTGTATTATGCACCTTGCATGTTTGTGATCGGTATTTGGGCATTTCATAAGTATAAGCATTTCGGCTTGATTCGCGTTCCCTTATATATTGTTATTAGTGGATCGAGTGGAACATCGCCACATGTATATTGTTTGGATAGGGTGTCTTGTCGACACGGGTATGTTGTGTGGATCGGGTTGCATGGCATAACGATATCATTCTTGGATAGGGTTGCCCACGGTAACAGGTCATATTTGGATCAAGTTGCATTCCGCAGCGATATGTTAAGTATGATTCACTATACTTTTATTCGTTAGCTTGATAATTCTTTGCCAGCGTTCTTTCTTTCCTATGGGTCATATTCGAGTGGTAGTTTTTGTTAGAATATACGCTTAACGCTAGAGGGGGGGTGAATAGCGTTATAATAAAAAACAGCGTAAACTTGCGGAATTTAAAAATTGTAGGAATGAAATAAGTGCGATAAGTAAATAATAAAGAACGAACACACCGATGTATCCTGGTTCACCACAACCCGTGGCTAGTCCAGTCCCCGAGAGACTCTCTCTCGAGATTTCCACTAACACTTTTAAGCTTACGGGTGCTCAACAAACCGTTACAAACTGAGAACTTGAGTCACACAAGTCTCAACAACCTTTGCTCAAAGTTACAACACTTCAAGACTTCAACCAAAGGAATCACAACGGTCCTTTTTACAATACAAGGGAGTAACACTTCCCTTCAAGTGTATAAAAACACTTTACACTCAAAACAAGACTCTCCTTAAGAGTAGATATGAGTAAAATAAATACGTTCAAGAACGCAACAACTTTCGTCAAGAATTTGGCTCTCAAAAACTTATGTAATGAATAGAAAATGATGAATAAGAGAGTATGCAAGCTTTAGCAATAATATGATCAGTTGTTGTGTTTAGAAGACTGATTTGAAGATGTATTTATAGTGTCAAAACCATGCATAACCGTTACCTAATTGCCAATTAAGAATTGCTGATTTTGTGCTGCGACAATCGATTGTCAAGATGATACAATCGATTGTTTTCCAATCGTTCCAAAAATCATTCCCAGCTTTTACGCAGCACAATCGATTATCAAAGACATATAATCGATTACTGGCAACATTCAAAAAATCCTTTCCAGATTTTACTTAAAACAATCGATTGTTAGAAATATACAATCGATTACTTGGCAACGTTCAAAAAATCTTTTCCAGATTTTACTTAAAACAATCGATTATCAGAAATATACAATCGATTACTTGGCAACGTTCAAAAAATCTTTTCCAGATTTTACTTAAAACAATTGATTATTAAAAACATACAATCGATTACTTGACGGTGTTTGAAAATATTTTGACAACGGTCAGTTACATAATCGATTATACTATATGGACAATCGATTATTTATCAGTCTTTGAAAAATCAAATAGACACTGCCTCAATACAATCGATTGTCATAGGTTCACAATCAATTATTTTGTAGCTTTGAAAAATATGTTTGGATACTGCCTCATCACAATCGATTGTCATAAGTTCACAATCGATTATTTTGTAGCTTTGAAAAATCTGATGGACACTGCCTTAACACAACATAAGGTTCATAATCGATTGTCATGCAGATTTGAATAATCTGATGCACACTGCCTTAACACAATCGATTGTCATAAGGTACACAATCGATTGTCATGCAGCTGACTTAACATAATCGATTATCATAAGTACATAATCGATTATCTTAGTCCAGATTTTAGAGGCATGTTTAAAAATTATTTTGCTGAAATAAATATGCATGATTTAAAATCATTTTGCTTTAAGTTAAATATGCATGATTTGATAAAAATGATTTTACGAGAGAAGCCAAGTCTTGAGTTAAGTTGTCGGATCAAGATCACAATTAAAGAACGACTCATGTATAACTTTGTTTAGTCTTGATCTTTGTTTGTCTTGTGCTTGAACTTTGTTACATGACATTTGCGCGCTTGTGCTTGGACCTCGTCATATGTCAATTGCGCATCGTTTGTCATTTATCAAAACCTGCAAATATGAACACACGTTTAGTTTAGTGCCTTGAGAACGTGTTTCAACAATTTCGTCCTTTTTGATAATGGCAAACCTTAAGCGGGATATGCATATTAGAGATTCGTAATGACGATCCAAGACAAGTAAAGATATGCAATTAGTTCCCCCTCAACATATGAATTCCCCCTCAATTTATACCAATAAATATTAAGTGCATAGCCCCTTATTCTTCCCCCTTTTGCCATTAGCAAAAAAATAGAATAAGTAAATAACTTGTTTATCAAAAATATGATTACATAAAAAGAAGACAATACAACATAGAACAATAAGCTAGAAAAGCAAAAAATTATTCATTATTATCAATTCCCGCCTCGTCATTCGGCGCTGCTTCATAAGGAACAAGTCCAACATATAGATAGTGAATATGATCAAAATATCCATGGATCTCATATGTCAAACGATTGACAGAGGTGGACAAAGAAGCAAGTTGGTCGGAAATAGATTGAAGTGTAAGAGCTTGAGGCTGACTCGTTTGACGAGTTGGAGGAGGAGCAGGAGCTGCATGTTCGCCGTCATGGGGAAAGGAGGATTCGGAAATTTCCCATTTCTTGGTGCACTTTTTGAGCGGACCGATAGAGGTGTTGAACCCGGAGGCTTCAAGAAAATTCATGATAAGGAGGGCATAAGGAAGAGGTCTATCGTCCCCAATGGCATCAAGCATGTGAATTTTGACGAACTTACACCAATTGATGTGAGCCCCGGTTATAATGGCATGTATGAGTTTTGCATCCTCTTGGGAGAGAGTGGTATGATTATGTTTGCGTGGTTTGAGGACCCGAGTGATGAAGTAGAAAATTAAACGATATTCGGGGAGCATGGCCGCAATGGTAGGACGGCGATTGGATAGATTAGGATCATAAGCTCCAAGTCCAATTTGGTTTAGGAGAATTCGTTCATCAAATAAGGCGCCGGCTTCTCTAATGTAGAGAGAAATGTTTTCCCCACTTCGAGGCAGGTGAGAAATAGAATGTAGGTTTTCGTTGGTTTAAAGAATTTCAACACCATTAATGTTTGTCATAAGCTCACCCTCGTCGTCCTGATGAAGATTAGAGTAGAAGGCTTGAATCAAGAGAGGATTAATGTGAGGATAGGATAGATATAGGAAATCAAGAAGTTGGCATTCCCTAAGCATGTTTGCAGCTGCAGCGGGGGTGCTTGATTCAAGATATTTGCTGGTGGAAAAGCGAGGAGGAAGAATTTCACGCTTTTCAAATTTTGTCAAGAATCTAGTTAGCTCGGTTTCATAGTTAAACCGTAAAAGAGACCCATCTTGGTAAGGGAAATTGGGAGTAGGAGGAGCAGCTGAAGAAGATGCACCATGTCTGCCTGAACGGGGGAATTTGGTGTGTCTGCTCGACATTTTCAATAAGTAGTAATAGCCTTTGTAAGAAATTTTGAGAGATTTTTGAAAGTTTGGGAGATAAGATTGATGCTTGAGTGAAGAAATTGAAGACATATGGTACCTATTTATAATGAGAAGGATGGCATTTCATTTATGGTGAAAATCTACAGAAATTTAAGAGCCAAAACGGTCAGAAACGGTAAAAAAATTTGCACTGTCCGTTAAACAATCGATTGTGGAATCGAAATAATCGATTGTTATGGAGTTTTCGAATTGTACTCGAAAATGACAAGAATCAATTGTGGGAATCTTGCAGGACCCAAACGGTAACAAATATTTGAATTACTGACAAAAAAATAATCGATTGTTGAATTATGGTAATCGATTGTTATGACACAGTGTGCACAGTGATTTTCTGACTCGAAAAATAATCGATTATACTTTTGAGACAGTCGATTGTGTTAGGAAGGCAGTACTGAATGGCCAAGACGGTAATCGATTATACAGTTACAAAATCGATTATTAATTATCATCAAAAACCTGCATAATAAGCATAAACCGTAAATAATCGATTAGTGATACTTGCTAATCGATTGTCCGGCACAGTAAACATGAGACATAAAGGAATGATAATCGATTATTGACTGTAACAATCGATTGTTCTACACCATTGCCTTATAATTCCCCCTGCCTTTAGGGCGATACCTGCAAAAAAGAAATAGACGTCTCCGACGCTCAAGTTAGTAATTTGTAAAGAAATACTGACTTGATCAATGTGGAGTCAAGATGTTGGCCAATTGAGAACGTGATCTCTTAAGAAGTGTGTCCTAAGGTGTTCTTAAGAGTGTTTCGAGTACTTACCTGTTGTTCCATATCGCCAATTACCTGTTCGAGAGGATGGTCTTTGATTGTCCTCCATGCGTTAGGTAGTTTCGTTTCTTTTTCCAATTGTGGCGCTTCCTCCGATAATTGATCCAAGATTTCATCTTGAATTTCCTTAGGAGTTTCCTCTTGTACTTTGTCTTGAGGACTTATTGAGTTTAATATACCTGCAGGATCAAAGCCAGAATCTTTTCTCGCCAAGCGAGCATTATTTTCGGAAAATTCCTCCACAGTTTCGGTTCTATTATTGAATACCCTATATGCTTTGCTACGTGATGAATAACCAATAAAAATTCCTTCATCGGATTTGGCATCAAATTTTTCCAAATTATCTTTACCATTGTTATGTATAAAACATTTACAACCGAATACTCTAAGATGGGAGATGTTTGGTTTCCTTCCCTTATAGAGTTCATAAGGAGTTTTCATGAGTATTGGCCTTATGACTACTCTGTTAAAAACGTAGCATGCGGTACTCACGGCATCCGCCCAAAAATGTTTGGGAATCTTAGCCTCATCGAGCATGGTTCTAGCCATCTCTTCGAGACACCTATTTTTCCTTTCCACCACTCCATTTTGTTGTGGTGTGCGTGGAGCAGAGAAGGTGTGCTCGATACCGAGTTCGTCACAAAAGTCCGCGCAGAGATTGTGATCAAACTCTCCCCCATGATCACTTCTTATTGAAGTGACGGTTGTGTCCTTTTCATTTTGAACACGTTTAAGAAAACATTTAAAATTATGAAAAGCTTCACTTTTATGAGCAAGAAATAGTATCCATGTAAATCTAGAATAATCATCAACAATAACAAAAGCATAGCGATTTCTACTAAGACTTTCAATGCGAGATGGTCCAAAAAGGTCCATATGAAGAAGTTGCAATGGTCTAGTAGTTGAAACAATATTTTTCGATTTATAAGGTGCTTTTGTTTGCTTCCCTTTTTGACAAGAATCGCAAATAGAGTTTTTTTCAAATTTCAAACTTGGAAGACCAATAACTAACTTTTGTGAAACCAATTTGTTTAAAAGATGCATGTTTATGTGAGCTACTCTACGATGCCATAACCACATATCATCTTCTTTTCTCATAAGACAATTCACATATTCAGAAGAAGAATTTTCGAGATCAACCATATAGATGTTATCCATTCTAAATCCACGAAGGACAATTTTAAAATCGCTACGGCGAAAAACTAAGCATTCATCCGAATCAAATAAAACAAGATTTCCCTTGTCACATAATTGACTTATTCTCAAGAGATTATGTTTTAGACCCTTAACTAGCAATATATGCTTAATGGAAGAAGGTTCATCCTTACCGACCGATCCAATGCCGATAATCTTTCCCTTGTTGTTATCTCCAAAGATAACGCTTCCTCCTTCTTTGTGTTCTAGTTGAAGGAACTTGGATTCATCTCCGGTCATGTGTTTGGAGCATCCACTATCAAGGTACCAAAGTACACTTGATCCCTTCAAACATACCTACAAGACAAATTAATGAGTCTTTGGTACCAAGCTGTTTTGGGTCCTTGAGAGTTAGGTGTAACATGCTGTTGTGCTTGACATGCATTTAAGTGTCTATGTCTAGTGAAACAAGAAGGAGCAATATGTCCAATTCAATTGCAATAATGACAAATGACATTTGGATTATGCATTCGTCTAGGTTGATAGTAGTTGGACGGACGAAAATTATTTACTCTATTTTCGACAAAATGACTATTGCGCATTTCATGAAAGTCATTTCTCCTACTATTTGTTCTAGGATATGTAGCATTTCTAGAATAATTATTTCTAGGTTGAAAGCCATTTCTAGGAGTCCTAAAATGTTCAAAGTTTCTTCTAGGATATGCATCATTTCTAGAATAGTTATTTCTAGGTTGAGGGCTATTTCTAGGTGTCCTAAAAAGTTCAAAGTTTGGTCTAGCATGCATGTTGATTCTAGGATTGTTATTTCTAGAATGAACATTTGTTTTATTTATCCTAGGTTGAGCCTTAGGTGGTTAGGGTTTGGCTTCAACTTTTTCTTTAGGCTCGTTTTTAAAACCTATCCCATGTTTGGTCGATTTCAAATTAACAAGAACTTCATTCAAATTTTTATGAGAAGAATTGAACTTATCTAAGGTGCCCTTAAGTCTTTCTACCTCACCTTTTAGATGCATGCAAGAAGTACAATTTTTACTAGAACTCTCGTCGGCACTTCTCTTGCCGAAAAATTTGTTTTCTTCTTTCAACTTCTCATTTTCCAAAATTAGTTTTTCCAAATCCTTTTCTTTCAAAGAGAGTTGTTTTTCAAAATCTTTTTCTTTCAAAGAGGCATTCTCCTTAATGCTTTTAATAGTTTTGGAAGCTTTAATGAATTCACTATACAACTCATCAAAGGCATTTTGCATTTCCTCAAGAGAATAGAAGTTTTTGGAAGAAATTTGACATACCTCTTCTTGATTGTTTTCGTGAGCCATGAGACAAAGATTTGCGGCTTCGTCTTCTTCTTCCTCACTTGACTCGTCTCCGGAGTCTCCTCCCCAAGATATGTATGCTCGTTGTTTCTTGAAGGGTTTCTTCTCCTTTTTGGCATTTGGGCAATTTGATTTAATATGCCCGAATCTCCGCACCCACAGCACTTTATTTGATCTCCTTGTTGTTTGCCTTTTCGTTCATACTCTTTTCGCATGAACTTTTGAAATCTCTTAATAACGAGTCCGAACTCGTTATCTCCGTCCTCATCATTTTGAGGTTGGCTTGTGCTTGCCTTGAGGGCGATTCTTTGTTTCCTTTGATCATTAACAAGAGGTTTAAGTATAGTAGATTCTATAAGTTTTAAGATTACCTCTTAATCCGTCGATGGTGACATTTGAAATGCCAATAGACTCTTGGATCGCGTCGGCCTTTGAGCGCCATTCCGGAGTGAGACTTCGGAGGATTTTTTGGACAAGTTCCTTATCCGTGAATTAAGAGCATGTAAGTCATTAACGATTTTTGAAAATCGTTCGAACATGTCATCGACCCTTTCGCCTGCCTTTTAATGTGAAACAGTTCATATGCATGGGTTAGAAAATCAACTTAAGCCTCTCTTACCTGGTCCGTACCTTCGTACGTGATTTCCAGCTTATCCCACATTTGCTTTGCCGTTGTGCAACATGATATTTTTCTGTAATCATCAGCATTTACAGCACAATATAATAAGTTGATGGCATTAGCATTGTTCTGCACTTTTCGGATATCATCCGCATCGTACTCATCTTCGGATTTTGGAACCCATTCATTTTCAACCTTTTTGGTTGGAATTTGTTCTCCCTTCATAATGACCTTCCACAAATGAAAGCTATTCGATTGAACGAATATTCTCATCCTCTCCTTCCAGTACGTATAGTTTGTGCCACCGAATAGTGGTGGTCGGGTGGAGCATTGTCCTTCACCTATTCCCGCAAAAGAATCACGAGTAGAAGCCATGGATTGTTACTCTCAAACGGTTAAGTTTTAAGAGAGTTGAGCTCTGATACCAATTGTTAGAATATACTCTTAACGCTAGAGGAGGGGGGGGGTGAATAGCGTTATAATAAAAAACAGCGTAAACTTGCAGAATTTAAAAATTGCAGGAATGAAATAAGTGCGATAAGTAAATAATAAAGAACGAACGCACCGATGTATCCTGGTTCACCACAACCCGTGGCTAGTCCAGTCCCCGAGAGACTCTCTCGAGATTTTCACTAACACTGTTAAGCTTACGGGTGCTCAACAAACCGTTACAAACTGAGAACTTGAGTCACACAAGTCTCAACAACCTTTGCTCAAAGTTACAACACTTCAAGACTTCAACCAAAGGAACCACAATGTTCCTTTTTAAAATACAAGGGATTAACACTTCCCTTCAAGTGTATAAAAACACTTTGCACTCAAAACAAGACTCTCCTTAAGAGTAGATATGAGTAAAATAAATACGCTCAAGAATGCAACAACTTTCGTCAAGAATTTGGCTCTCAAAAACTTATGTAATGAATAGAAAATGATGAATAAGAGAGTATGCAAGCTTTAGCAATAATATGATCAGTTGTTGTGTTTAGAAGACTGATTTGAAGATGTATTTATAGTGTCAAAACCATGCATAACCGTGGCCTAATTGCCAATTAAGAATTGCTGATTTTGTGCTGCGACAATCGATTGTCAAGATGATACAATCGATTGTTTTCCAATCGTTCCAAAAATCATTCCCAGATTTTACGCAGCACAATCGATTATCAAAGACATATAATCGATTACTGGCAACGTTCAAAAAATCCTTTCCAGATTTTACTTAAAACAATCGATTGCCAGAAATATACAATCGATTACTTGGCAACGTTCAAAAAATCTTTTCCAGATTTTACTTAAAACAATCGATTATCAGAAATATACAATCGATTACATGGCAACGTTCAAAAAATCTTTTCCAGATTTTACTTAAAACAATCGATTATTAAAAACATACAATCGATTACTTGACGGTGTTTGAAAATATTTTGACAACGGTCAATTACATAATCGATTATACTATATGGACAATCGATTATTTATCAGTCTTTGAAAAATCAAATAAACACTGCCTCAATACAATCGATTGTCATAGGTTCACAATCAATTATTTTGTAGCTTTGAAAAATATGTTTGGATACTGCCTCATCACAATCGATTGTCATAAGTTCATAATCGATTATTTTGTAGCTTTGAAAAATCTGATGGACACTGCCTTAACACAATCGATTGTCATAAGGTTCACAATCGATTGTCATGCAGATTTGAAAAATCTGATGCACACTGCCTTAACACAATCGATTGTCATAAGGTACACAATCGATTGTCATGCAGCTGACTTAACATAATCGATTATCATAAGTACATAATCGATTATCTTAGTCCAGATTTTAGAGGCATGTTTAAAAATCATTTTGTTGAAATAAATATGCATGATTTAAAATCATTTTGCTTTAAGTTAAATATGCATGATTTGATAAAAATGATTTTACGAGAGAAGCCAAGTCTTGAGTTAAGTTGTCGGATCAAGATCACAATTAAAGAATGACTCATGTATAACTTTGTTTAGTCTTGATCTTTGTTTGTCTTGTGCTTGAACTTTGTTACATGACATTTGCACGCTTGTGCTTGGACCTCGTCATATGTCAATTGCACATCGTTTGTCATTTATCAAAACCTGCAAATATGAACACACGTTTAGTTTAGTGCCTTGAGAACGTGTTTCAACAGTTTTTTGGTACTTTGGTGGCGTAATATGACATTGTAGATGGTGTTTAAGGCGGCTTATTGCCCGAGCAACTCGTACTGGGTGAGAGGAGATTATTGGATCTGGGATCAAGCGAGCAAATTTATATAGGGTATATTAAAGAACAAATATTACTATTTTGTTCAGAATGAGGTAATGGTTCTTGTTAGGAGGAAGGACGCCATGATTTATTTTTTTGGCAGGTGGTTATAAGTTTCTACACATCTCTTTCGTCGTGGCAGTATTACGAGAGTTGAATAGGGCTTAGATGTGTAATAAGGCGTATTGCGGGTATCCGATTTGTAAAATTGCAACTATTATGGTCGGAAGATGTTATTGTTGATATACATATATGAGCATGCATAAGGGCTTTATAATTTTTCCCATAATTTTAAGAATTCAAATTGATTTATTTCCTTTTCTTTTAATCATAAAATTTCCAATAATTATTTCTCAAATTATTTTTGTGATGATTTAGTCATTTAATTTCTATATTTATGCTAAAATATGGTTAATATATTTTCTATGCATTTTTATATTTGCATTTGGTATTTTTTGAGCTAATTACATATAATACAATGTTAGCCCATTTAATGTATAATTATATTTTTATATGTGTATAATTGGTCCCTGCATTTTTAATATAATAAATATATATTTAAATCATTTTGATGCAATAAATTATTTTACATAAATTGTTTATTATTTTTCATAAATTAAATAGGGAAAATTTTGCTATTTAAATTATAGCCAGATTTACATTTCGATTATAGCCTAAATTAGACATAAGCCCAGCCCAATTTCCTACTAATTTACCCGACCCAGACCCTATACACATTTACCCGTCCTAGAAACGTTACATAATGGCCGTTGATCTGAAAGATCAACGGCCACTATTGCTTCTTTCCATTTTTAATCGTAAATGATCCCTAACCTTAATCATTCTCTACATACCTCTACACTCAAATTCTCTCATCTCCTCTCTTCTCTCGACCTAACCCTAACCCCTCTCCCTTCTCTGGTCTTCTTCCATTGCCATGCTCATCTTCTCTGAGACCTTCAAGGGCCCTGGGCCACGCCTACTTATATTTGGAGTTTGCTGTTTTGGCTGTTCATGGCTACTTCGGTGTGATTTTAAGCAAATCACACTGCATCTATTACGATCCTTGAGTTCCTAAACAGGTTCCTCCATCTCTACTTGGCTTTCTCCTGAAACCCTAATTTTCTTCTACATCTCCTAGATCTATGCTATTTTTAAACGATTCGAGTACGTTCCTTTTAATTTTTACACTGTTCTTGAACCTCTTTTGCAAAAATCATCGATTTCAAGTTGTTTTACACTTTGTTTAAACTGATTTTTATGTTTAAACTTCTATTATTTGTGTATCTCGACTGATTCTATATTCTTACTGCTTTTTCAATTCGCCTATATTAAAATCCCTAATTTTCTAGATCTTCTTTATTTGGTTCTATGTGTTAGCATGACTACTCGATTCTTGTTAAGTTTATGTGGTTTCCTTGCTTCGAATATGTTCTTACTGAGTTCCTAGCCTAACTTACACCACCTGTACGTGATTATGTTCATCTTGATTGTTCAAGACTTGCCTCTTTCTATTGATATTGTTGTCCCTACCTGTTTGCTACGCCTATTTGTTCATACTCAATTCATATGTTGAGTATTAAATCATAACTTCCTCTTGATTGATTCTGATTTCCTTATTTATGGTTTGATTGAAAGATCTTCTTTTAAACCCTATAATTTCTACCTCTTCTGTTTAAATTAACCGATTCTCCTACCTTATTTGCTATAGTACTTGATTCTTACTGAATTATTTCTTTAATAGGAGCTTTCTAAACATAGCCCTAATTTTCTACCCTATACTTACTGAATTTGAATCTTTCTTTAGCAGTTGTATACTGATTTCTTTCCTTATTTATCACTTGTTCTTACTGTTTAAGTTAATTCTATTGACGTAAGGGGAGTACTTGCCTTGATTTCCTGACTGACTGATTCTGAGTTCTTTAATTACTGATGGACTTTGATTTTTAGTTTATTTGCTACCCGTTTTCAAACTATTTATACTCACTCTCTTATCAGCACAAACACACGAACACGCTTGGTTCAAAACTACCTCTCACACTTAAAAACTTTCTGCTCTCTTTTGTGCTACTTGCTACTGCTCTAAGTTAGCCGGCTGCAAGCCAAGGCTAACCATTATGTTATCGCGTTCTTTCACTTTTCTTACTGTCCTCTTTACTGGTATGTTCTAGATTTGATTCAAAGTTCCAACAACAATATGATTTTCTTATTGTTTTAGTTAATCTGTTTCTAGTTTACTTCTATTTGTGATTTTGTTGTGAAACTTATAGTTGACTTTTACTTATTAGCATTTTATATACTTCCATTTCTTAAAAAGCAGTGTATTCCCCGTCTGTTTGTTTCCGAGCATGTCTACGACAATCATTCTTACTTGTTATGTGTTTAACACCATGAATCCCCAAATCCCTATTACCCCTATATGTGAGTTTGTTCTTTATGTCTAATTTTGTGTCTATGTCTGATCAGTTGCGTCTGAGCATGACTATACCAATTCCACAGATCTTTGCTTAATTATGTGTCCTATGTATCCCCAAACCCCCTGACCCCTGTTTGTAGCTACTGAACTTGCCTTGGTGCTGTGACTCCTGACTGTGTATGAACCTGTCCTAAGGTGTTATGTTTGGACTTCTTTTCATTTCTTCAAGAAATCTATGTGGTTTCAACTTATGTCAATCACTTTCACTCTACTCCTAGTCAATAAGTTCTGCCCCCTCCCGTATGTGTACTACCTTGGGATCCTCTTGAGAATCCTCTGAAGTTTGGCATACTGAGGCTGGCCGTTACACACTGCACTTGTTCAATATTTGGTTACTAAGTCTAGGTGTAAGCACTACCCTGGATCCTTGAGATCCTTAGGGAACTTTGATGCACCTAGACTCTGACATTATCTATGGAATTAAGGCATTTGAGGCCATTGGAGGCTTTGGGCATCTGGGCCTAATCTAGGGCTCCCTACAGAATAGCTTCTTATTTTCTTATTTACTTATGTAATTCATTCACTGGTCTGTAATAACTTGTAAACAAATATTGGGGTATTTTAAGTGAAAGTGATGGGTAAATACATGTCTATGGGGTAATATGGGTTGAATTAAGTAGTATATATTTCTGAAACAAGTCTTTTATAACTATCTTAATATTTTATTAAATATAGCCCATTGGATTTTCAAAAATTTGTTTTAAAATCTGCCCTGTCTTACTATACAATGCAGTCATCAGTATTCTGCGTATAGGCAAGCTTGTAGGGCATTTCCAAAACTGCGATCCTGAAATTGTTTCTATTGCTCAATGTCTTTCTGATCTCAACATGCTTTTAAAGACAAATAGCAACTTTTAGGGTCTAAAAATAAATTGCTAGTCTTCTGAATATTTACCTAGACATCCTACTTTAAGATGCTGTCTAATAAAAGCCCTTAATTGTGCTTGAGTTGTGCTGTTTGTGTGCTTGTTTGAGGAGAAAACTTTGAGACTCTATTTGCTTCCTTTTATGTGCTGAAAGTCCTAAGTGTTTTGCTTGTCACCTTAGAATTATCACCTTTAAAACCTTAGGGGTCCATCTAGAACCACCTATAGGTAGAGGTCCTAACTCCCTCTAGGACCATTAAAAAAGGACGGGTAGCAGCATGCAATAGAAATCGTTGACCAAACATTCGCTTTGAATTACGACTAAAGGGATGGGAAGGGTAGATATGGGATATGATGACTGCGTGCTAATGTCACATGTATCCCCTCATCGAGGAGTGTTTACTGGATATGTTGTGGGATGATCCTATAGGATAACCAACCTAGGACCCCTCATTTACCAAGACTCTCTTTAATTTAAACCTTTGTTTAACAACTTGTCCAAAGCTTTATCTTATTATCCAACGTGCTTTACTTGCAACCTATTTGATCCAACTATTTATTTTTAATGGACTAATTTGTCATTATAAGTTCAGTCGGGACCCACAGTTATGGTTCAAGAGGAGTGTCTAACACCTTCCCCTCGAGGTTACTTCGAGCTCTTACCCTAATCTCTAGTAATGCAAACCAATCCAAGAGTTAATTACTCTAGGTGTCCTAACACACCTTAATTCATTGTATGGCGACTCTTCTAATACCCAATCCCAAAAAAATGAGTCATTACCCCCATGGAATGTCAAAATCAAAGCCTTTCTCCGCGAAAAGGGAAAAAAAGGGGTGCGACAGTTATTATGAGCACGGGAATTGTGGTACACGGTGTGATTTCAGGGAAAGTGCATGATTATGTCTTGATGCACTGCTTATTGATTGATGCAGTGTACGCATGTTAGAATCGGGTCTCACTAGAATTCTCGATGTTGGAGTTTGTTTCTTAGACTTGTTAGCCAAGGTTATAGGGAGGATCCTCAGTCTAGCTTGAGATAATATGCTCACATGGGTTGTGGTGGCATGTGTAGGTGTACGAGGTGTTAAACAATGATTTTGGACAACTCCGAAACAGTTCATGGCACGTTCAAAGGACAAATATATGTTTAAGTGGGGAGAATGTAATGACCCGACCGGTCGTTATTAACTCTAGCATGCCATTCAGTGGGTTGAGTCCTTGAGTAGCGTTACTTCATGTTTTCTCACTCGTACACGTAGTAAGAATCGAATTTCAAAAAGTTCATAGTTGATTCGGATGGAAAAATTGTAATTTCAGAAGCTTTAAGTTGGAAGAATTGAGTGAGGTTTGAATTTTGAGTAAATTAACTCAGAAGAGGGATTTGAAGGTTCCAGTAGGTTCGTAGGATGATTTCAAACTTAGCATAACCGGTTGAGTATCAGGTGATCCGGGCCATTTCGGTGCTTAATATGGAATGTTAGCATTTTTGAAAGTTTAAGAATTTCTTATGTTTGATTTTAAGTGGAATTTGGTGCTATCGATGTCCCTCGAGTTCGGAGCCTTGAAATAGGTTCGTATCGTGATTTATGACTTGTACGTAAGGTTTGGCCTCATTCTATAATGTTTAAGTATGAATCAGACACGTTCATCGAAGTTTCAAAGTTCAAAGAAAGATTTCAATCTTTGATTCACTGTTTTGATGTTGTTTGGTGTGATTTGAGGTCTCGAGCAGGCTTGTGTCATATATTGAGACTTGTTGGTGTGATTAGACGGGGTCTTGAAGACCTCGGATGTGTTTCGGAGGGTCAATGGGGTCCTTTAGCCATGTTGAGATGCTGTTTCCTAAAGTTTGGTACGCCTTGCTTCTTATTAGCATGGGAAGGGTTGTTTTCAAAAAGAGAAACACAGGAGAAAGGGCTCAGTGAATCGTGTTCGCGGAGAAGGATTTGCGTTTGCGAAAAAGAAATTTCTGCTGCACAGGGCTGACTTTGGAAGCTTATATCTTGCAATCTATAAGGAATTTGGAGATGATTCAAATATGAAAGTTGTAGCCCTTGGTGTTTAATTTTCAGAAAGTTAAACTATTTTTCATTTGGAGTTTATTACAAAAAGTTATAACTATTATACAAGAGGCTATTTTGAGGAGTTGGGCAGCTTGCTCTTCGCGATCGCGAAGGGCAAGTTTGAGATGAGAAAAGTTGTGCTTCGCGATCGCGAAGGGTTAATACCTAGACAGAAGCTATATTTCAGGGGTTTGGCTCATTTTCATCTTATTCCTTCCATGGAAGCCGACTTTGGGGCGATTTTGAAGTGCCTTTTTCATTATCAAACGTTAGTTAAGTAATTTCTACACTTTTTGAGTTAAATACATGGTCTATATGTGTATTAAAACATGAATATTTATAGAAATTGTGGTATTTCAAGAGAAAAACCCAAACTTTTTATTTTTTGATTTTTCCACGAAATTGGACATGAAATTAGGAATAAATTGTATATTTGAGTTCGTAGCATTATGGGTAAAGTTTATCTTTAAGAATTTTGGGAATTCGGACACATTGTCCTGAGGGTGACTTTGTTGACTTTCCGAACGGAGTTGAGATTTATTTTTTAATTTTTAAATTATTCTCATTGGAGTATATTTTGATTGATTTGCATGTTGTTTTAATAGTTTTGATACGTTTGGATTTAAATTAATATGTTAGAGAAGTGTTGACGATAGTTATGGAACTTCAGAACGGGATAAGTCTCCTATCTAATCTTGTGAGAGGGAAACTACCCCTAGGTGATGTAATTGTCATGTGCTGCCAATTGTAGGTGCTACATATGCACGAGGTGACGAGAGTCCGTATATAGCTAAAGCATGTTTATGTCCAATAGACTTAGGAATTGATCACATAATAGTTGAATTATTTGAACTTATTTTGCTGGTTTAATTAATTGAATTTATTATTGAAATTGATTTATAAATATATGTATATATTAGTCTGAACCTTATCACCTTAAGCTATTGGCATGTTATATTAAAAACGATAAAGGTTATATTCACTTTGTTCTCATGTACTGTATTGTAAGAACATGTCTCGTAATTTGATAATTTCATTCCATCTTGTGGAGCATGCCGAATGCCTCGTCAGTATAATAGATGCATCTATGGTTTGTAGTGCTCAACTTTCGGTAGTGTATACATTATTTGGATCGGGTCAAACGGTCTCGGCATAAACGTGCGTTACTTCGCTGGCAGTACGAATATTCACGAGATTATCCTTCCATCGATGCTTGGCATTTTATATGGTGTAACGATCCGACCAGTCGTTTTGAGTCCTAGCTCGTCGTTCAATAGTTTGAGGCCATGACCAGCTTCATTCCAGGTGTTATGACATGTACGCGTGGCTGGAATGGAATTTCGGGAAGTTCGGAGTTGAATTGGGGAGCAAATTCTCATTTTAGAAGCTTAAAGTGGAAAGAATAAACTAGGACACGAATCTTGAGTAAAAGACCTCACAATTGAGATCTGAAAGTTCTAGTAGGTTTGTATGATGATTTCGGACTTGGGAGTATGACCGGAACGGGTTTTGGATTACCCGGGAGCGTTTTGGCGCTTTTATTGTGGAAGTTGGCATTTTGGAAGGAATTTCATTAGTTTGGTTTAAAGTGCATTTCAGTGTTCTCGATGTCCGTTTGGGATTCCGAGACTGAGAGTCACTCCATATGGTGATTCTGGAGCTGGGAGCGCGATCGGAAGTGAATTCAGAGGTCCGTATGTCATTTTGAAGCCATTTGATTAAAGATAGAAAATTGAAGGTTTTTGAAAAGTTTGACCGGAAGTGGGCTTTTGATATCGGGTTCGGTATCCGATTTCGAAAGTTGGAGTAGGTCCGTAATGTCAAATATGACTTGTGTGTAAAATTTGAGGTCAATAGGACGTGATTTGATAGGTTTGAGCATACGAAGTAGAAGTTGGAAAGTTAAAAGTTCATAAAGCTTCAATCGGGGTGTAATTCATGGTTGTAGCATTGTCTGATATGATTTGAGGCCTCAAGCAAGTCCATTACGTGTTTTAGAATTGGTTGGTAGGTTTGGTTGAGGTCCCGAGGGCTTAGGTGGATTCCAGGTGGTTAACGGATCGAATTTTGAGTTGAAGAAAAGTTGAAGCAATTGTTATATGGTATTTTCGCACCTGTGAAGATCTGGCCATAGGTGTGGAGCCGCAGAAATGGCTAGGAAGATCGTAGATATAGATTTTGGTAAGGAAAGCTGGGATCGGAGATGCGGTCAGGGAGCCGCACCTGCGAGACTGCACCTGCGGGAAAAGGAAGCGCAGAAGCAGAAGCTGGGCGGCGTGGGAAGGAGCCGCAGAAGCGACATTGGACTGCACCTGCGGAACCGTAAAAGCGGTCAAGGGGCCGCAGGTGGAGAAATGGCTGGGGGCAGTGAGGTCTTTAAAATTCGAGGTTGCGTTCATTTCAACCCCATTTACATTAATTGGAGTCGATGAGGAGCAACTTTGAGGTGCCATTTTCGTCACTTGTCATGAGGTAAGTAATTTAATCTAGCTTTAAGTTAAATACAAGGTTTATACATGGATTTGAGCATGAAAATTGTAGAAAAACTTGGGGTTTGAGGGAAGACATAGAAAATTAGTGTTCTTGAATTTTGACCACGATTTTGAGTATGTAATTAAGAGAAAATCATATATTTGAGCTCATGAGTTCATGGGAACTTTATCTTCGAGAAATTTCGGATTTCCAAGCACGTCGGCCCAAGGGCATTTTTGTTAACTTTTTGTCGTGGTTACGAATTGTTACAAATTGGGTTGTAAAGTTTAATTTAGCATATATTAATGGATTTGTATAATCATTGTCCAGTTTTGGAGCATTTTGCGTTGGTGCAAGTCTTCGGAAGAATGTAGAATGCCGATTATGGGTCATCGGAGTGAGGTGAGTCTCCTTACTAACCTAGTGAGAGGGAATTGTCCCCCTAGGTGAGTTAAATGGTTATGTGCTCCTATTTGTGGGGGCTACGTAGGTACGAGGTGACGAAAGTCCGTGCGTAGCTACTATTATACTATTGTCCGGGTGGTCTAGGACCCAAAAATATGCTATACTTGGGATACCTGTAATCCAATGGACTTTTGAGTTTGTTAAATAAAAGTGAATTAATGAATGGATTTCTAAAAAGATTTAAACTTCATTTTCTTTAATTGTTAAAAGAGAATTGGAATTATTTGAATAATTATTCCCCGATAAATTCTTAATTTGCTATTTGAGCATGTATCTTATGCGTACCTGCGTCGCATGTATGATTCGTGAGCAAGGTGATTGTTTATTTATATTTTACCACGTGACACATATGATTTGCGAGCGGGGTAATAGATGCATCTATGGTTCGGGCCATTCGACCCTCGGCAGTGAACAGTTTACATTCCAGTTGAAACGGGCTGTCGACCTCGGCATGATATGCGCATGTTTATACTGCTTACTTGAAATAGTTGATGGTTGATATTACCTTTTGGCATGACATAAATTGCTGAAGATTAATGAAAAGAAATCTTCAAAATCCTTTGTTAATTGTTAAAGATGTTTACCTGTTTTATAGCTTTGTGAATTAGAGCATGCTATATAAAATCCACTATTCCCTCACATTTTAATATATTGTTATGGGACTATTAGTAAGTGTCAATGTCGATCATTTCGTCTCTACTTCTTCAAGATTAGATGAAACACTCATTGGGTACACGTTATTTTCGTACTCATATTATACTTGTTGTGCATTTTGTTGCACAGATTTATTGTGTGTCTTGTGGCTTCGCCGCATAGCAGGATGACGGGCGCAGAGACTACGTGAGCTAAAATTCCTCGAGGCGATTCCGCGGCTAGTATAGTCTCTATCTGGACTTTCTCTATTTTCTGTCCAATTGTATTCCGGAAAGTTATTGCACTTATTGATTTCTCTTAGAAAATGCTCATGTACTTATAACACCGGGTTCTGGGATGTATTTGGGTTTATTCAGAAATTATAAGTTGTTTAAATATTTCATTATTCATTTGGAGAAATATACAGAGTATCGTTTTAAGTTGTAATAAAAGAAGTGTTTAAAAAATTATTAAAACATGAATTTAATTTAGTATATCAGTTGGCTTGCCTGACAATGGTGTTTGGCGTCACCACGACCCTTATTGAATTTTGGGTCGTGACATATGGTATTTTTATCTGTTTGATACTGTACCTGATACATCTGAGGTGTTGAGATAGAATACAAGACAGAAAAATCACACCTTTAAAGAAAGTTTTGAAAGATTATGTAACTTACAGATTTACGCCATTATAGTTGTGTGCTTGATGTATGCTTATGATTTATTATATTTCTTTATTGGACCTCTTCTAAGTATCGATGTCGAACCCTCGTCACTACTTCTCCGGGGTTAGGCTAGTTACTTATTGGGTACACGTTGATTTACGTACTCATGCTGCACTTCTGCATTGAATGTACATGATCTAAAATGTTTATTTGGTGGCCGTCTTGGCGCATAGGCGCAGCTGCTGATAGGACTTTATGGTGAACTGCAAATTCCAAGCTACGTATCGCAGTCCATAGAGTCTCCATCATATTACTTACTTTATCCTGTCTCATTTATATTCCAGACAGATGTTGTATTATTGTACTCCTTAGTAAATGTCCATGTACTTGTGATAATGAATTTTGAGATATTCTAGTTGAAGACTACGGATTTGTATATTATTATCATCTTTATTTCCTTTTTTTGACTACTAGTTATGTACGTACCCATGCTTTTAGAGGTATAAACCTCCTTACTTAATTATAATTATGAATTCGAAAAAAATAAAATAAATATTTAAGTTTTTAGTTCACAGTTGGCTTGCCTAACAATGATGTTGCGCACCGTCGTAGCCTATAGTGGATTTTGGATCGTAACAATAATCGTCATTATTATGGTAATAAGAATAATAAGGATTCTCAAAAAACCTTTCACTATGTAAAATTAATATTTTCCATCGATTTGAAATCAGATTTCACAAAGCACATATAGATAATTATGATCCATTCATGATGTGAATGTGACAATATGTGATTTATGAATACATATTCATTCTTGAAAGAATACGAATGCACTATTGGTAGATAATATACCACACTCACCTCTAGAAGGAGATTTGAGATGAAATGAGAAAATAATTTCATTGTTATGGCATGAATGGTCATTGATTACGTACCTATTATGATTTTGCCAAAATATTACGGCAATGTAATTATTACAGGGCAAAAGCAATGAAAGTAACATATCTTTCCTATAATGATCTTAACCATGACCATAGTCGTATAACTTTCTCTTTAAAAGAAATATTTACCATATAGATATATATGAATATGTGGTAGTACAAGATAAACTGAGAGCTCTGGAAGAGCCAATTATACTATTTTGAAGAAATAAAATTAATTTACCAATAAGATATTGTGTTGTGGCAAGTCTGTTTCTATTGTATTCCGGAAGTTGTTGGTTATATAGAGACAATAAATAAAGAATTTTTTTATGTCTTTTATTACTACAAATTGTAGCGGGTAATAGGTATATGAAAACTTACCCGCTTTATTCTTCAGTTTGTACTACACAAATAAATGAATACCACAATAAAGTAAAATTTTATAGATATAAAAATTTATATCATAATAAATTTGGAGTTTATTTATAATTTCACACGTCATGGTGTAGACCTGAAGTTTATCAATATTGATAATTTATTCAGCTGACATAATTGGTCTAGCCATGTTAATTTATGTATGATATGCAAATATAAAAGAGAATTCATATGGGTAAATAGTAATGAACTAGAAAGTTCTTTACAAATTCTCTTATGTTATTTGTTGTCATTATTTAATAGACAAACTAAAATTAGGATTGAATCATATAAATGCCGGAAATATCAAAGGTGAATATGGGCATGTTCACCTACCATGTATACCGTATATGATTTATCTATGAGATGGTTACGATTATTATTAAACCGCAACATGGTATTTTCCAGATAACTTACTCAATAATTTAATTTAGAACATATTCTTGATTT
Source organism: Nicotiana benthamiana (assembly GCA_034376525.1). Taxonomy (NCBI): domain Eukaryota; kingdom Viridiplantae; phylum Streptophyta; class Magnoliopsida; order Solanales; family Solanaceae; genus Nicotiana; species Nicotiana benthamiana. The sequence goes on from CM067337.1 coordinate 131,083,453, forward strand.
TTGTTCAAGATAGTTTATTTTGATAAGTTAGTTTACATGACAGTTGGCTTAGCAAAAGGATTTTTTGAGTTCCTCCATTTAATAGCTAAACTATTGCTTATGAGATCAAAGTTATCTATATCAGTTTGATATACGTTATACGAAAGTTTATTACATTCTCCCCTCACAAATGGATTTGGATCAGGAACCAAATAATTTCATCCTATTATTATTGATGTGCGGTGTATATTTTGATTAACACCATAATGCACAAAGATGGGTTCCCAAACATGAAGAAGAAAATTAGTTTTTCTAACATGAGGGGAAGAAAAGATAAACAGTTGAGAAAACGTTACGTGAAATGAATTATTATTTCTACATCTAGATCCTCGAATGGCAGATCTATCGGGCCTGATGAGATTTAGTAAAATTTTAGAGGTGTGTGGGTAGAGCAGGCTTGAAGTGGATGATGGGTTGTTTAATGTAATTTTCGGACGAAGATGATGCCGGATGAGTGGAGGTGGAGTACGGTAGTTCCATTGTATAATAATAAAGGTGACATCTAGAGTTGCAACAACTATAGGGGTATAAAAGTATTGAGTCATACCATGAAAGTTTGGGAGAGGGTAGTAAATTGAGGGTGAGGATGAGGATGTCTGTATCAGAGAATCAGTATGAGTTCATGCCAGGTCGTTCTACAATGGAAGCTATCTACTTTGTTAGGATGTTGGAGGAATAGTACAGGGATAGGAAGAAGGATTTGCACATAGTGTTTACTGATTTAGAGAAAGCATATGACAAGGTTCCTAGAGAGGTTCTTTAGAGATACCTAGAGGCTAAAGGTGTGCCGGTTGTTTACATTAGGGATATTAAGGACATTTATGATGGATCTAAGATAAGGGTTAGGACAATGGGAGGCGACTCTGAGTATTCTTCGGTTGTTATGGGGTTACACCAAGGATCTGCACTCAACCTATTCTTATTTGCTATGGTGATGCACGCTCTGACATACCATGTTCAAGGAAAGACGTCATGGTGTATATTATTCACTGATGACATTATTCTAATTGATGAAACGCGGAGTTGCACTAATGACAGAGTGGAGGTTTGGAGACAGGCCCTTGAGTTTAAGGGTTTCAAGTTGAGCAGGACGGAGACGAAATATCTTGATTGCAAGTTCAGTGCCGAGCAAAGGGAAGCGAGCATAGAATTGAGGCTTAGATCACAGGTCATTTCCAAGAAAGGTAGTTTCAAGTACCTTGGGTCGATTACCTAGGAGGATGGGGAGATCAACGAGGATTTGGCACACCGTATTGGGGTGGGGTAGATTAAATGGAGGTTAGCATCTGGAGTTGTGTGTGACAAGAAAGTGCCTCTGCTACTCAAAGGTAACTTTTATAGAGAGGTGTATAGGGCGGTCATGTTGTGTGTGGATACGTGTTGACCAGTTAAGAACTCATATAACTAGAAGGATGAAAGTAGTAGAAATAAGGATGTTGATGTAGATGTGCGGCACACTAGGATGAATAAGATTAGGAAAGAAGGTATTCGGGAGAAGTTGTGACTCCTATTGATGACAAGATATCGGAAATCAGGCTCTAATAGTTCGGGCACGTACAGAGGAGGAGCTTGGATGCCCCGGTAAGGAGGTGCGAGTAGTTGGCATTGTGGGTATGAGGAGAGGTAGAGGACGACCTAAGAAGTACTGGGAAGAGGTGATCATGCGGGATATGGCGAGGCTTCTGATCATCGGGACAACTCGATAGGAAGCTGTGGAGGTTGAGCATTAGGTTGTAGCTTAGGAGGTAGTTGAGTACATTTAATCTACCAGTGTGAGGTTAGGCTGATAGGATTTAGTCTTAAACTGCTAGTGGTCAGTGTTGTATTTACACTACTATAATGACTCGACAGGTCATTTTGAGCATTTACACTTCGCTCAGTTGTTTGTGGGCATGAGTGCCTCCTTATGATGTACTATGACTCATATTAATCATCGATTTTGGTTTTAGGATATTTCAAAATTGAGTTGGAAGAATGATTTTCAGCTAAAAGCTTTAAATTTGAAAGGTTTGATCGAGTTTGACATTTTGGTATTTGAACTCGGATGTGATTTTTGATGGTTCTATTAGCTTTGTTAGGTAATTTTAACATAGGAGCACGTCCGGAATGTGCTTTGGAGGGCCGTAGAAGAACTACACTTGAATTAGCAAAAATTAGAAATTTGGCGACTTTGGTCAGCAGTGAAAAATAAGATATCGTGATTGGAATAAAATTTCTGAAAGTTGGAGTATGTTTGTAGTGTAATTTGTGACGTGTGTGAAAATTTTGGGGTTATTTTGACGTGATTCGATAGGTTTTGGCGTTATTTGTGAAATTTGAAAGTTTAGAAGTTCTTTGGCTTGAACCCGAGGGTAATTTGGTGTTTCGATGTTGTTTTGTGTGATTTGAAGGCTCGAGTAAGTTTGAATAATATTATTGGATATGTTGGTATGTTTGGTTGAGGTCCTGAGGGCCTCAAGATGATTTTCAGATGGTTATGGGAGAGATTGGAATTTGGAAATACAGTTGAAATTGCTGGTTCTTTCATAAATGCACCTACGAAGTGGGAACTGCAGGTGCACGGTCCGCAGATGCAGATTTGAGGCGCAGGTGCACAGCTGGATCGCAGGTACAGCTTGGTTCCCCAATCTGCGATGACGCATATGCGGTCAGGCAATCACATAAGTGGAAGCAGACTTTTCAATGAAATTCCGTAGAAGCGGAGCCCTCTTTGCAAATATTGTCCCGTAGAGCGAAAGCATACTTTTTAGTTAAATTCCATAGAAGCGGAGCCATCTTAGCTGATGTAGTCCCGCAGATGTGGGAGTGGAACCGCAGGTGCGGTTTTGCTGGGCAGAAAAACCCTAGCTCGAGGCTTTGTTCTCCATTTTTTATTTTCGGTTTGAAGAATTTGGGAGAGAGCCGATTTTAGTGAAAAGTTTCAAGGAGCAACGTTGGGGTAAGTAATTCTAACCTATAATGGTATAAATCTAAAAAATATATGGCTTTATTCATCATCTAATTGGGAAGTTTAGCTAGAAATTGGGAATTTATGACTTGAAATTTGGAGAGTTTGATTTGAGGATTTGAGGGACCAAATGGAGTCGAATTTTGATAAATTTTGTAATTATTGACTCATGCGTGAATGGGCTTTCGAATTTTGTAACGTTTGTCAAATTTCGAGACCTAGGAGGGAGGGGTTGAGTTTATTTCGAGATTTATGTCAAATTAAGTAGCTTTTCTTGTGGAGTTGATTCCTTGGCATATTTTGATTGTGTTGTATTACCTTTGATTAGATTTGGGATGTTTGGAGGCCGATTCAAGAGTCAAAGGCATTGTGGAGTAGGACTTTTCTAGGATTGAGGTAAATAACAGTTATAAATCTGGTCCCAAGGGTATGAAACCCCGGACACTATTTCGTAAGACTATTTTGGAGGTGACGCACATGCTAGGTGATGGGCACATGGGCATGCAACATAGGGATTGTGACTTGGTCTGTCCCGTGAGGCTGTGAAATCAATTGGCCTAATGTTTAATATATGTTCCCCTTTATTTTCTTGGGAATTGACTGTACTACATGTTAGAAAGCATGTTAGGCCTTATGTGATCACTGTTAAAACCTGCGAGGTCATGTACTTGCTGAATTAGCTGCCAATTGCTATTTTGTACTCAGTCATAGCTTTTCTTGCTCTTTATGCCTCCTCTCTTACTGTTCATTATTGATAGATATATTATTTCTATTTGGGATGTTTATATGATTTTGTGAGCCTAGAGAGATTAATGACTGAGTGAGGCCGAGGGCTTAATTGTGAGGATATTGACACTATAGCATGTGAATTGTTCGACGAGGATGTGAGTTGTCGGTGCAGATTCTGATGTTGAGACTATAGCACGTGAGTTGTCCGTGCCGTAGGTGAGTTATCCATGAAGATTCTAATATTGATATTATAGCACGTGAGTTGTCCGTGCGGACTATAGCACTTGAGCTGAAGGAGCCCCTACGGAGTCTGCACACCCTCAAAGAGCGCATGTACCTATTGAGTGTAATTATTGAGGGCTGAGATCCAAGTGATTAAGCTACTAAGATGATCTGAGTGATTTTGTCTTGAGAGTCTATACTCCCTTTCAATTATTGATGCACTTAGCTTTTTTCTGTATTGATTATTTAATCTCTGAAAGACTTGATATCTGGTACTTAAGCACAAACTGATTTGACTTAAATTGCTAAATTTGTAAGCATGCCTATTTCTTGATGAAGTTTGTTGAAATAAACTTTATTTGTATAGCTTGTCACTACTTCTCTGTTCCTTATTTATTTATGTTACTTACTGAATTGGCGTAATCATGTTACTCCCTGAACCTTGTGTGCACACCCAGGCATATATGGACACAGTAGCAGCTGTTGACTATTCCAGTTACAGATTTTGTCGGAGATAGCAAAGTAGCTGCTTGACGATTGTAACCATACTCTTCTCCCTCTTATCTTCCTTCAGTAGTAATTAATTATTTTCCAAACAATATTAGTCTCGATATTGTCAGACAAATTGTAGTAAAAGCTCATGACTAGTGAAACCCCGTTGTTGGGCTTTAATTTTTTGCACTTCTTTTTTTATTTGAACTCCTTATGAAGGTTTTATATTAAATAGCTTTGGATTTATCCTAAAAAATGAAAATATCATTTTGTTTTGGTAATGTGTCTGCTTGCCTAGTACCACAATGGGTGTCATCACGACAGGGTTAGTTTTTGGGTCGTGGTAGGTTGGTATCAAAGCCTAGGTTACATAGGTCTCACGAGTCATAAGCGATTTGTAGAGTCTTGAGGATCGGTATGGAGAAATATGTACTTATCTTTGAAAGGTTTCAAAACCTTTAGGAAATTCCAAATTCTTGAATCCTTATCATGCGACATTAATTTAGCTTGAAGCGTAACTCCTTTAATTCCTTCCACATATTCGTGTGCGCACATTAGCTCTCGGTATCACTGTGCATTGACGGCTTATGAGTTCCATGGTTGAGGTGCGAGATGTGGTTTTGGCATACAGATGATGGGCCGGTCTGGAGGATTTGAGGTCGATCTGGAGGTACTGAGATTTTGATTTTGTGAGCACGTGCATTTGGAATTTATACGTCTGCTTTTGTCCTTATTGGTGGGATTTATGTCTGGAAGACTACAGGAGTAAGTACGATTTGATTGCGAGATGTGTTCAGATTGCTCGAATGCGACAAAAAGAGTTTGTTGGAGATTAAGCAAGGACTATTGAGTGTTGGACTTCTTTCTTGAGTTGTGTATGAGTTCACACTCGGGGGGGGGGGGGGGGTTAAGTGATTGCATAATAGTTCTGATTATGGAGGCGTATAGAGATAAACCAGTATGAGGCTAAGCAGGTGGGTTATCTCTTGCGGGATGTTCTAAGGTTTATGTGATCTTATGTTGTTTGTTGGGAGTCCTCCTTTACCCATGAAATATACATGTCGCAATTTGAGTTTGGATCACATACGATAGGGGGGCTTGACTATTACGAGGGTGAATGCGAGATGTGCAGATGATTTGAAATATGAGATAGTTTGTGTTGCATGAGCTTATGAAGGATTTAGTTGAATCTCACTATGGTATTATTGCATTAAGAGAGTATGGGTATTGTGAGTTTTTGTGTGTAATGGTGTATGCCTTTAATCTAAGTGGCGGAGTCTGCTATTAATAAGTTGATTGCACGGCTAACTATCGTATTAGTTTCAATTTGAGGTATACTGACAAATCAGTTATGACTTGCAGAGGATGCGATAAATGATGACTCAAGTAAAGGGGATTTTAGGATACGAGTTGTCAGGCTTTATGAGTATATTGAATCATGGAATGATTTGAGTTTTTATTGGGGAAGGATGAAATGTGCGTGGAGTAGAAATTCATCTGGTTGCATTAAGGTGGGGTTACTTCCCTGGGTGTTGTCGTGATAATAGGGCATAGGTCGATCAATTCGTTTGATCAGTCTAATTGAGATTTGAGTAGAGTGGATAAATCTCGAGAATGGTTATAATAAATTCAAGATTTATATGTGGCAATTGAGAATTTTTGGCGGATTTGTATGTGGCTAGGAGCTGAGAGTTAGATTGGATGGTGTCAAGGCTCGCACTATTTCTACGTCATTATGGATTCTACATTTCAGTATCAGGAAGGTAAGATGAACAACTTGAAATTCACAGAAGGTCTCTTTAGAGTGGGTGTCTCGGTTGTGATACTTTAGGGTGCTTAAGAAAGCATTCAACGGCTTATGAGCCTTAGATTGGTGTAGTATTCTGTTACGGTCCCATGTGGTGACTCTGGGTTGAGGATTGAGTTATTATGGCGAGGAAAAGTATCTATGTGAATGCGATTAAGAAGGAGATAGGACAACTTGGTAGTAGGTCAGATCGGCATGATAATGTGTATGATTAGTTCTTTGGGTGTTCATGAGGTAATGAGTTTCTCCAGTTGTTTCGTGCCAATGCTCTTGGGTTTTGGTGACCTGTGTAGCTTGGTTGAGTTAGAAGGATTTAGTCCTGACGGTTGGGTTTTGTGTAAATGGGATTCAGAAAGTTATCAATAGTTTCGACCATGGATCGAGGTGTATATTTCCTATTGGTGTGTGGAACATGTTTAGAATAGGGATTTTCTCCTGGATGAGATCGAATAAAAGGTTTCTAACTAGTTGAATATGTAGTTTACTGTGACTTAGAGTGGATTATGAGATTTTCATACTTTTCGTACGATGGCATCGTACATGCCATGTGTTGTGTGGGCAGATTTGCATGAGCAAGGTCACATTGTATCCTTTAGCAGCTTGGGTAGTTTCAATGATTAGGTTAATGATATTACTAATTGGAATGGCTTGATGAGAGTATACATTTCAGAGAGGGCGATGTATTTTAGTTATGGATACTTCATGGGTATTGCGGCGCTCTCTTGTTTGATCGACTGCTGGATTTTAAATTTTTCTTTATGGATAGAAGAATTTTAGAAGTATTCCTCGTGGGATGACCGTGTAATTGGGGAAATATGGACATTCAAACGGTGGAGTTGAGATCAGAAATGGTGATTCGTATGTTCTATGGATTTGGAGACAGAGAGTTTTCTCGTGAGTAGATTGTTCCGTGGCTGTGGACTGTAAAAATGTATCCAAGATTAGTTTGTGTTGTGATTCAGTCATTGTGGATGTTCTAAGGGTTATTTATCTATTATGGGGGACCAGAGCTTATTTGGGGTTCATTGGTAGGCCCAATATGGATGTGTGTTCTGCATCAAGTCGAATTTGTTGACTCTGAACTACTATTGTTGAGGAGGTTCCATTCAGTGGTTGTTGAGCTTATTCGTGTTCTAAAATGATATGTGAGTTACCCTTCTATGTTACGAGGAGTTGTGAATCGTTGGTTATATGTACACATGGTGCAATTCTACTAAGGCTTATATGAGAGTTTGAGCAAAATGAGTATTCAGTTATTGTGTGATTGATTTTGTGTTAGCTATGTACTTTTCGGATGGTGGAATTGTGTCATTTTCTCTACGTGGTTGTGGTAATGTACTTTGGGTTCTTGACATTGAATTTTGAATGGTTATGGATTTTGAGTAGGGTGGCTCGAGGTATATATTACAGACTAGTGTTTGGATAGGGTCACGCATTGTAGTGAAGTTATGCAGAGGTATGATCCTTGGTGTCGGATTTCTGTGTTTTGGTTCTACGATATGTGAAAGTTTTCTATTTGAACGGAATTTCATCTTCAGCTGGTCTATTCTGCACTCCCCTAGCAGCATTCATCCATCTGAACAATGGAACAGTAATGAGAAAAATGGAACAAGCAACATCAGTTATGGATCTGATTGAGGAGCACTGGGAAGAATGGATCGGGGAGATGCCCTTGAAGATCACTTACCCAGCTTTGGAAGGACATGAGTGGAGAATTGTCACCGGATTTGATCCAAAAAATACAGGGCGGAGTTACCTTATTGGTGAGTCTTGGCCGGGTTAGTGTTTAAGGAAGAAAACCTTATTGTAGGTTTTTTTTATTTAAGTAGTGCCAAATTCAAAAGTTGATGGCTTGGGAGTACCTATTGATGGAAGGGGGCGCAACAGCTCTTACTGTAACAGAACTAGGACCGCCAACTCCAATTGTAGCAGCAGGAATGTCTTCACCACCAGATATTGCATTAAGAGCTTCTATTACATCAACGGTGGAAATGGAGAGCAGGCTCGGAATATAATAGCTTGACCGCAGCTAGTAAGTAGAGATACGGAGAGAGGGGAAAGCTTTGTCGCGGACCTTTCTTTGGTTTCTTTTATGAACTCCACTGAGGGAGCCCGGACGGTGGAAGAGCCAGGGGAGGCCGGGGTCATTTGACGGAAATGGAAGGCTTTTCCCTATTAGAGAAGTCCCTATGGAGTAAGAGAAAGTGGATGAATTCTTGAAAAAGGAGGGAGCGAGCCTATATAAAATAGAAAATGAAATAAAGAAAATTCCATGAATAGATAGAGTCAACGGTACGACAGACAGCGCTGCCTACACGCGAATTAGCTTCCGAGGCTGAGCAGTCTCAATTTCACAACAGGATTTGCAAATGAATGCTAGGCTGGGCCACCTCGAATGGAGTGAGCCGCATGCGGGACACACGCACGTACGGTTTTTAGGGGGATGTGGTCAAAAAACCGGCAGACGTACTCATATCAGGTTTTCGAGAAAGAAGAAATAAGAATTTCTTTTAACTTCCTATCGGCCCTCTTCTCTGTTCTAGGTCCTTTCCTCACCGAGGACCATGAGCCAATAACTTCAGATACAAAGCATGGTATAGTGATGGTACTTGTTAAGCTGGCAGGACAATCCTCTCGTTTGAATCATTTTCCAGGATTTGAGTACATTTGGGATGTTGCTATTAGGTGCACAAATTGTACAGGTTATGGCTTTGGATTGTATTGATGTGTCATGTCATCCAAGTGGTCGTGTTGGATGAGATGAGGTCATTGGACTTGGGATTTATACTATCAGAGTTTATTACAATATGGTTGGAAGGATAATATCGGAAGTCGACTTAGAAATATTCTATAGTTCATGTCAAAGAAGAGGGAGCTCCATGACTTGTTGATCTGACGAATGGTTATGAATTCCTGCATGTTTCTTTTATCATTTATAGTATATGAAAGTGTTAAAATGAGGCTTTGTTTGATAAGAGTTTTATTACCGGTATTGGGTTGTTTTGAGCAGCTAATGTGATTAAAAGTCATCGGTACGAGTGTTTGAGTTATGTGGTATATCAAGCGACTACATCTTGGGTTACAGATATGGTTTGATACAGCCCGATCAGACTTATACTGCGTGTAGATGTGAGAATATGATATTATAGAAAATTTCGAACGTTGAAAATAGGGCTCTAATTCTTATGGGCTAGGTTGGTAAAGAAATCACAGTCATGTTGTGTTATCGGGCCTATTTGGGATATGGTGACATGGGATCACCCCCGGGTATGTGCACAGTGAAGTTACACGACCATTTGATGGATTTTGGAATAACTCTTGATACGTTCGAGATGAACGGATGTTTAAGTGGGGGATGATGTAATGACCCGATCGGTCATTTTGAGCATTTACACTTCTCTTGGTTATTTAAGGGCATTAATAGTTCCATATGATGTATTATGACTTATGTAAATCATCAGTTTTGGTTTTCAAGTTTTTTAGAATTGAGTTGGAAGAATGATTCTCAACTAGAAGCTTTAAATTTGAAAGGTTTGACCGAGTTTGACTTTTTATTATTTGACCTCAGGTTGGATTTTTTGATGGTTCCATTAACTCCATTAGGTGATTTTGGACTTAGGAGCTCGTCCGGAATATGATTTGGAGGTCCGTGGTGGAATTAGACATGAATTGGCAAAAGTTGAAAATTTGGCAATTTTGGTCGGCAATGGAAAATTTTAAATCGGGGTCGGAATAAAATTTGTGAAAGTTGGAGTAGGTTCATAGTGTCATTTTTAACTTGTGTGCAAACTTTGGGATTATTCGGACGTGATTTGATAGGTTTCGGCAGTGTTTGTGAAATTTAAAAGTTTAGAAGTTCTTTGGCTTAAATCCGAGGGTAATTTGAAGTTTTGATGTTGTTTTGAGTGATTCGAAGACTTGGATAAGTTCGAACGAAGTTATGGGGTGTGTTTTATGTTTGGTTAAGGTACCGAGACTCGGGATGATTTCGAATGGTTAACGGAGATTTGGAATTTGGAAATGCAACTGAAGCTGCTGGCTCTATCTTAACTGCACATGCGGAGTGGGAACCACATATGTGAGGTCCGCAGAAACGGATTTCATGTGCAAGTGTGCAACTGGATTGCATATGCGGCTTGTTCCCTGCGATGACAGTAGATGCAGTTAGGCAATTACAGAATCTGAAGCAGACTTTTTAATGAAATTTTGTAGAAGCGGAGCCCTCTTCGCAAATGTAGTCCTGCAGATGCGGAAATCGGATGCAAGTGCGGTTTTGTTGGGAAGAAAAACTCCAGCTCGAGGCCTTGTTCTCCATTTTCAATTTTGGGTTTATAGAACTCGGTAGAGAGGAGATTTTTTTGAAGGATTTCAAAGAGCAACATTGGGGTAAGTAATTCTAACTAATAATGCTATAAATGTCATGAATATTGATTGGGAATTTGAGCTAGAAATTTGGAAATTTAGGGATTGAAAATTGAAAAGTTTGATTTGAGGATTATAGGGACCAAATGGAGTTGGATTTTAATAAATTTCGTATGTATGGACTCGTGAGTGAATGAGCTTTTGGGTTTTGTAACTTTTTGCCGAATTTTGAGACGTAGGCCCGGGGGGAGGGGGGTTTGAGTCTATTTCGGGATTTGTATCCAATTAAGTAGTGTTCTTGTAGAATTAATTTCTTGGAATATTTTGATTGTGTTGTATTACTTTTGGATAGATTCGGGACGTTTGGAAGCCGATTCGAGAGGTAAATGCAGTGCAGAGTAGAATTTTTCTCGTATTGAGGTAAGTAACGGTTATGAATATGGTCCTGAGGGTATAAAATCCTAGACACCATGTCGTATGACTATTTTGGAGGTGACACACATGCTAAGTGACGAGTGTGTAGGCGTGCACTATAGGGATTATGACTTGGTGTGTCCCATGAGACTGTAGAATGAATTGGCCTATTGTTTAATACATGTTCCCTCTGTTTTCATGGAAATTGATTATACTTCATGTTAGAAATCATGTTTAGGGCCTTATGTGAACACTGTTGAGACCTGCGAGGTCGTGTACTTGTTGAATTAGCTTCTACTTGCTATATTGTATCTAGTCATAGCTTTTCTTGCCTATTATGCCTCCATCTCTTATTGTTCATTTGTTGATACATGATATTATTTCTGTTTGGGTTGTTTATATGATTTTTGAGAGCCCAAGATACTAGAGATGATTGATGATTGAGTGAAGCCGAGGGCCTAATTGTGAGTATATTGAAAACGATAGCACATGAATTGTCCGTGCAGCACGTGAATTATACGTGAAGATTCTGATATTGGGACTATAGCATGTGAGTTGTCCGTGGAACACATTAGTTGTCTGTGAAGATTCTGATATTGATATTATATCACGTGAGTTGTCCGTGTAGTACATGAGTTGTCAGTGTGGATTCTAGCGCTTGGGCTATAGAAGCCCCTCCGGAGTCTGCACACCTAGCGAGCACAAGTACCTATTGAGTGTGACTATTGAGGGCCGATAGCTGAGTGATTGAGCTGCTAAGATGAGCATATTGGCTGTGTCTTGAGAGACTGTACTCGCATTCCATTATTGCTGCACTTAGCTATTTTATGTACTTGTTATATAACTCTCTAAAAGACATGATATCTCGTACTTGAGCACGATCCGATTTGACTTAAACTGCTGAATTTAAAAGTATGTCTATTTCAAAATGAAGTTTACTAAAATAAACTATATATATATATATATATATATATATATATATATATATATATATATATATATATATATATATATATATATGATATCACTAAGTGTAGATGATGATATTAAGTCTATCGAATGCAGACACAAAATATTAGCCAAATGAAAGAGACAACTCGAATAGAATTGGTTTCATATGAAACAAAATGTAGTTTTGGACATGTAATTCAAACACTCAAAAGGATAAAGTAAATGGTGTATGCAATTACTTTCATGTATCTTATATGTCTGGCATGATATGAACATTTGATGCAAATCTAAAGTCTATTTATATGGCTTATTTGACTGTACTTATATGACAATCTATGAACGATTGAAAATGCTTATAGCATATACAATTCTTGGAGAATTTCTTGGTCCCGAATTAACACATCCTAAGTGTAATTTGTGCACATAGGTATCTTGCTATAACTATACGCGTGATATATGATAGAAATAGTTTTTTCCCCAATGTGATGATATTGAAATGACAAATCACACAAGATCATATGAAGATTCATCTCTATCAGGAATGATGATTTCAAGGTGCAAAAAATTCGTTCAAGGTAATATGGTTGATTTGGTTGTCAAATCTCTACCAAAGATCTTTTGAAGATGATGCACAATATTGAAATGCAAAAGCTCAAAGACGTGTACCGATTGTCTTATCAGGGGGGTTTGTAACTACCAGACCGGTCGTTTTAAGAATTAATGCCTCGATCCCCTATTACTTCTTTCCCCGTGTTTGTTTCGTTATTATGAGTTGCTTGGAGGATTCATTTTGAGTTTCGGAGTGTTTGGGGTCACTTAGTCCTTCAATGAGAGCTTAAACTTTAGAATTTAAACCGTAATAGGTGCAGTGTGAAGGCAGCCTCAGAATGGTTATGTCGATTCTGTTTGCTCTATTGGATGATTTCGGTCTTAGGGGCGTGTTCGGATTGTGTTTTGGAGGTCTATAGCTTATTTAGGCTTGAAATGCCGAAAGTTAAATTTTTGAAGTTTCCGGATAGAAAGTGAGATTTTGACATCGGGGTTGGAATCCTATTCCGAAAGTTGGAACAACTCCCTAGTATTGAAAGTGACTTGTGTGCAAAATTTGGAGTCAATCGGACTTGGTTTGGTTGGTTTCGGCATCGGTTATAGGATTCTTGAAATTTCAAGTACATTAGGTTTGGATTGGAGTGTGATTTGTGGTTTTGGTGTTGTTTGATATGATTCGAGGGTTGGACTAAGCTCGTATGGTATTTTAGGATTTTTTGGTATTCTTGGTTGAGGTCACGGGGGCCTTGGGTGTTTTTCGGATGCTCAACGAGTCATTTTTGGACATAGAGAAGTTGCATATTTCTGTTGTTATGTTGTAGAGAAAACCTTCATCCCTTTCGCGAGAGGTGTCTCGCGTTCGTGTAGAGCATCTAGGCGAAGCAGCTGAGTTGTGCTTCGCATCCGCTAAGATATGGACGTTATACCCTTCGCATCCGCGACCGCTAGAGTAAGCTACACTTTCGCGAGTGGACCCTCGCATTCGTGAAGGAGGAATTGGCCAGTGATTTTTGTGCATCACGTTCGTGTCAATGGACTCGTATTCACGAAGAAGAACGTGTTTGGGCAGAACATAAATTTCAAAATCGAAGGTTTTGAATTCATATCACAAAATTGAATTGGGAGATCGGTAGGTGGTGAATTTTGGAAAGATTTTTGGAAGATATTTGTGGGTAATGATTCCTGACTCCTTTTCGCTTACAACCCATTAATCTAACCATGAATTCATCATCTAATTTCAGAATTGGAGAAAAATTGAGAATAGTTCTTAAGCCTAATTTTGGGGTTGTGATCAATATTTTGCTATCAGATTGGAGTAATTTTGGTATGGTTAAACTCGTGAGTGAATATATGTTCATAATTTATAATTTTTATCCGATTCTGCGACGTAGTCCCGGGGAGGATTTTTGGGTATTTTTTCTATTTTCTTATCTTATCTTCGATTCCTTTAGCTAAATTCATTGGTTGTAGTTATATTTATAATATGAAATTTATTTGATTAGATTTGGGCCACTCGAAGTTGGATACTAGTGGAAAGAGCGTAGTTTCGGGTTAACTTGAGCCGGTTCGAGGTAAGTGGCTTGCCTAATCTTTTATGGGGGAACTCCCCTTAGGGTTTTGGTACAAATGTCATATGAATGCTTTATACGTGGCGTTACAAGTACGTACCCGCGCTAATTATTGAAAAACCTGTTCTCATTAAGTAAATATCTATGTTTTAATGTAATTGAGCATTGATTGTACTTGAAGCCTCTTGTTTAATTTAGGAAAAGTACGCTTATGTGATTTATTTGTCTTACCTGCTTTAATTGCTTACTTGTACTCTTTGCAACATGGTAGAGTAGAATTTCCTGTTTAATTCTTTAATAGAACTGTAAATTCTTTCAGAAACTGTTGTGTGTTTAATTTGGGACTACGGATCGGTATTCCGGGAGATCCACTACACTTTCATGGTTGGGACTACGGGACGGCACCCAGGAGATTCTCCCATGTTACTTTGGGACTATGGACTGGTATTCTTGGAGTTTCCTATGTATATTTATGATTCAGACTAGGGGACGATATCCCTGGAGATCCTTTATACATTTACGTTTGGGATTATGCGACGATATCCTAGGAGATTCCCTGTTGCTATCTCTGTGTACTGAGTATATTCTGTCAATGATTTTACTCTTTATCAGCTGTTAGTGTCTTTAATTATATAGTCGCGCTTCGTACTATTTTACCTCGTTATACACACACACACACACACACACACACACACACACACACACATATATATATATATGAAACTAGTAGGGCTCTGACCTTCATCGTCACCACTCGATCGAGGTTAGGCTTGGCACTTACTAGGTACCACTGTGGTGTACTCATGCCCTTTCCTACACATATTTTTCTTGTGCAGATCTAGGTTCTTCGGCTCATCCATACTATCACTGAGGAGAGGCGATCTTCAGAGACTTCGAGGTATATCTGTTGCGTCCACAGACCAATGAGTTCCTCTCTATTCTCTCTTTTAGCTATAGACCTTCTGTTCTTTCTTTTGATTGGGCATTCTGGAGTTAAAACATTATGTAGTATCCACAACTTATGATTTTATGATATTTTGCGTTTTGGGAGTTGATTCAGTTTTGAGAGTGTGCATTTTTATATGCCGAGTGTCATCTTAAATATTTTTATTATGTTTTATCCGCAGTTATTGCTAGTTTCGTATTTTATTTTTTTTCCACAATTTGTTAGGCTTACCTAGTCGTAGAGATTAGGTGCTTTCATGGAAGTTCACGAAGGGCAAACTTGGATCGTGACAGAGTTAATACGAATTATACTCTTTTTCCCTTATATGGTTTTATCCCACTAGGTTTTCTTGCAAAGTTTTTAACGAGGCAACCAAATAACATATTGTTTGATATGTGTACTCTTTTTCGTTCACCAAAATTTTTTTCCATTATGTTTTCTTTTAGTTAGTGTTTTAACGAGATACATTATCTGTTGAATAGATATTCAAGGGGACATGTTATAAATAGAGTTGTAGTTAAGCTGAATGTCTTTATTTTAGAGAGATTTTAGGGTTTGTTACTTGATGGCTAAGTCGCTTTTTTTCCTATAAATATAGAGGTCCCAATTGTAATTCATCTCAAATCAATAAGAATTCTCTCTCTACTTTTCTCTACAATAATTTTATTCTTTTGTTGTTTTATAATTCATGTTGAGTAGTAGTATGAGCAAATTTTTGATAATGGAAAATTTTGTATTTTCTCTTTAAAAGCAGAAGTACAAGTAGGAAAATTAATTTTTTGAACATAATTAATACTCTTACCAAAAAAGTATGTTTACCAAATTGTTATAGCCCAAAAGCATCGGTATATACTACTCCTACTATATATTGTCTGCTTTTTGGCATAGGAGATGTATGGATTTATCCCTTGGTTAGGACAACTTCTTAAATCGAAAGGAACACAGGCAGGTAAATCAAACACAGATAAGACAACATAAACGTAAAATAAATCAATAAATATATAAAGGCAGAGAGAGAAAGAAAATAAAAAAATATAATAAGAGAGAAAATAGAAGAAGGGAAATTTAGGTCAATGTGTTGTCATTTGATATTAAATCATATATGAAAAGGGTATCCTATGCTGTAGTTTTTCATCCATTTTAAAATGTTTGATCAGTCACACACAAAAAACTAGTTAATTAGTTCTATTTTTTTTCTAATTTTAATTTTCGGGTATCGCTTTACGAATTTGACTAATTGCACCTTAATTAATTAGTTCTACCTGACGATATAAAATGAACTATAAACAAGATTTTAAATTATGGTACTAAAAGAAAAGAATCCAATGTTGGCCTCTCCTTCATAGAAAGTGCATAAACAAGATTTTAAAGAGAAAAAATAGATATTAATTTTCTTGGTCAAAGATAGATTCCAAAATTTGAGATGAATACTCTTTGATCAATGTCTCCGATATATTTTTAGGGGTTGATTTGACGGCAAAACAAGTTATGCCGGAATTATTATATACGAGGATTAAATAGTGACCATGTTATTTAGTAAATATATTTTATTTGAAAATGTTTGGTTCATTGGACTAAAAATAAAATATACGAAATATAATATAATATAATATATATATATATATATATATATATATATATATATATATATATATATATATATATATATATATTTATATATATATATACTAAAAATATTGGAATAATTTTTTTTTTCAATTTTAATCTTGGATTATTTAAATGACTTTAAGGGAAGATTCTTGAAGAAGGGCATCTTTGTCATCTTTGTATTTATCCAGGGAGTAAATAATTTGAAATTATTTTATCAACGTCATCGTGGGATAGAATAATATTCAATTGTGAGATTAATTAATTCCATAATTTCGAGTTCTAGATTATCAAATGCGGGAGAAATAATTTCGGATTAAATCCCAAAATTATTATCCAGTATCTTACGTACCAAACGAACCCTTAATATTTCCAATTTTCTAACATGCGTCCATGACGTGGACTGTGCTTATCTCTTTGCCGTAAACTATTTTCCCCATGTTGCTCTTCTTTGTCTTTTTCTTATAGTCTAATCTTTATTAGCTTCTATTGGTCGGGCTTAGAGCAGTTAATTATACCTTGCATGCGCATAATTGTGACAGTAAGTTTCGTTAATTATTTAAATCTTCTAGCAGACATAATTTCATTACGACAGATATAATTAATTCTATTAAGTTTGTCCTTTCAGCCTACATTCTTAATACGATATATGCTACAGCCAAGTGGATTAAGCTTTACCATTAGGCTTAATATAATTTAATAGAAGTACTGTTCTTAGATTCAATGGGTTAATTAAACTTTGTTGGGTTTTGCACTCAATAATGTCCATATAATTGAAGTTTTCTAGGTAGGAGGAGGATACTAGGACGTGAATGTCACACCTCCTTTTTCACGGTACACCCCCGTAAAGGGGCGTAAAAGAGTTTTTCCAATTAGAGAACAATCGGAACAGAATTTATTATTATTATTCAGAGTCGCCACTTGGGAGATTAATGGTGTCCCAAGTCACCAGTTGAATTTCGAACCAAGGAAAAAGATGACTCTGTTTAACAGTCTGCGAACCAGAAATACGGATAAGAAATTTTGTTAACCCGGGAGAAGGTGTTAGGCATTTCCGTGTTCCGTGGTTCTAGTACGGTCGCTCAACTATTGCATTTAGCCTTTATCTGATTATATTACATGAAGAGCCTATGTGCCAATTTTATGCTTAAACGTTTTTATTTAATATAATATTTATTTGAGAAAGTGAACGTTGTCTAAAGTGTGTTTTCAGATTGCGCCGCATGAAATCAACCCGCAATCCTAGGCACACTCTATTCAACGTTTTAGGATTTGGATTTGGGCGGCATAAAATACCCACCCGTATTTAGGAATGTAATTTATTAGAGTCGCGCCTAATAGAGTCTAACGCGTTGTAATCTTTTGGGAGGGCCGTGAAATTCGCTAAACGACCCTTCTCGATTTCTAAAATATTTTAAACCTTTACTGAGGGCCTTGCAATTTGTATTTTTGCTGGCGAGGCTCGTCTCACTTTATTTTAGAAGGATAAACCTAAAAGATAACTATATTTTCTATTTTTGTTTTTGTCTCTAAAAGAAAAAGAAAACCTAATTAATTCTATCAGAATTCAGGCTTCAAATTCAAGTCCGGGCTCAAGCAAAAGGACGGACCTTTTATTAGCTTGGACCCGCTACCTAACTCAAAACTCGAATTTACATCATTGCTTAAATCTGCAACAAAAATTGGACCCCAAGGCCAATTGTTGGCCTAAAAGACTAGACCCATGACTTGGGCCCCTATTTCTTTTCCAACTATTGGATATTTAACAACCATTGATTCCGACCCAAGCCCAAAGGGGGTTTCAAATGTAGGCACGATCACCATCATACACACATCGAACTTATACAACTACAATCCGGTAGAGTGTAATTTGGTCCAAGCTTATAACCCAAACGTGAGAATAACCCCAGGCCCTTTGCGTATGAGTTCAAAACTACACCCACAGGACGACAATGCACCCTTATGAAGAAAATGAAAATTTACCTTTAAACTTATTTGAGTTGAGTAAGTTTAATATTTTATGTAAATGGACCCGGATCAGTATTTTGACGGTCCACGTGGGCCCGTATCCTGATTTGGGGTTTAAACGTATACCTGGAATCGAATTTGAAAGTCCTAATTTTATTTAATGTAATTTGTTAAAAACTAAAAAAGTTAAGACTAAAAAAATTCCTAAGTTTGATCGTAGGTTGTTGATACTAGGCTATATAAATGGTATTTACACATTAATTATATCATGCTTTATTGTTGTTTTCTAGGAAAAATGATAACAAAATGCTCTAATGTATTTTTTTTTTGCTTCGCAAGGAATAATCCAAGTTAAGAAGATATATGGAGTGTTTTGGAGTCAATAGTGTGAAGAAAACGTCGAATCAAGAAGCACCCGAGCGGAAAGAGCAAAAAGTGGACTGGAGTTGAATCCACCGCGACCGCGGTGGGACCGCGATTGGACAGTGGCAGTCCACAAAACACAGGCAGAATAGTTGACCTTCACCGCGGTCGAGCCGCGGCCATAGTGAACTATGTAATTGCCCAGACTTTTGGGGCCAAAGTGCAACTCGGGGAAAACTTGTTCCAAACCCTTATAACACACAAGAAGCTCGCCCAAGATACTATGAAGCTTATTTTTAGACTACTTTGTAGGCAATAACATGTGTGAGAAGATCAACCAAACTTTAGAGTTTTTCTATCTCCTTTAAGTTTTGCAATTATACATTATGAACAACTTTGTAGTTTTCTCTTGTTTTGTTATGAGTAGCTAAAACATTTGATCTAGGGTTGATGGAACCAATTGTTGGATGAAGTTTTGATTCAATTTTGTTATAATCGAGCCAGATTTATCATATGATTGTTCAATACGTTTTGTATAGTGATTAATTGAATGGGCCCTTGATTAATCGTGTCTAATTTCCTTGTGTTGCTTGAGAAATACTAGGTTAGATTGTTGTTGAACAACACCACTTTTGGGTAATTAAAGAGATTTATTACTTGAACTTAAAAGTGGGTTAGAGATAACGAAACTTTGGTGGGATAATTTAGAGCTGCACAAACTATCAGCTAGAGTAGTTTGAGAGAATGCTCTAGTAAATTATCGTAGTTGATCGAGAGATAATTACGATAACTCATAGCTCATAATACTCATGGAAATATTACGGTGAGCTTATAGCAAAAGAGTTAAGGCTTAAATTAGCAATTGGGGAAATCAATACCCTAGACCTTTTTACCATTGAATTATCTTTAGTTTAGCATCTTGTTGTTTTTAATATCAGTTCAAGTAGTTAAAAAATGCATGATTGATTGATTAAAATCTTGCATCTGGAAATTGGTTGAGTTGATAGTAGCACTGCCAAAGAGTTGTAAAAGATAGGTTAGTTCCCCGAGAATTTGACTCCATACTTAGATCCAGATTATATTTGCACCGACCGTTTTGTCTTTTAGAAGGCATATTTGGGATTGACCAAATTTTGGCGTCTTTGCCGGGGAGCAAACAGTGTTATTTATTACAACTTAGAAGTAGTGCTGTAATTATTAGCTTAAATCAAATTTCTATGGTGTTAAACAATTTTTTTCCATTGAAATTCTCACGTTTGAACTCTTGTGGAATTCAGGTATGTACGCCTAGAAATTCTTCGAGGACTGGAGAACTGCTTGAAGGAATTTCAGACCCCCGAGAAAACATTCAGGCATTGAATAGTGCTTACAAGAGGATCCAACAATCACAACAAACACATAACTTGAAATTGACATAGGTAACGTAGAGAACTTCAACGAAAATATCAGGGATGAGCCAGCTGACCAAAACATCAGAGTGGTGGAACCTCTTATGCCAGAAGCTGCACTTTATGATTGGGCAAAACCCACATCTGGCTACCTGCAACTACCATAGCTGTGCCCCCAATTCAAGCAGAGATTCTGGATCACCAACAACATGCTGCTTCTTCTGCAGAATAGGGGATTTTTCTCCGGGTCACTTGAAGAACCTCAACAACACTTGAAAAATTTTCTATCGATTTGTGTGACCCAAAAGCAGCCAAATGTGACCTCAGAAGCTATCAAGTTGTTACTGGTTTCGTTCTCTAGGACTCGGGAAGCTCAGACTTGGCTGAATTCGCTCCCAATAAATTTCATTATTACTTGGGAGAAATTAGTCAAGCAGTTCTTGAATAAGTTATACCTGACCAATAAGACTGTAAGGCAGATTGATGAAATATTGTAGTACAAGTAGCAGCCGACTGAGACCTTGCAGGAAACTTGGGAAAGATACAAAGGGATGCTAGTGAAATGTCCTCACCACGGTATTCGATACCAAATGCTCGGCCGGAGGTTCTACGTGGGGTTTGCTGACAATCTAAAGGCCAATATCGATGCTTCAGTTGGAGGTGCATTTTTGAATAAGGCATTCACCGAGTATAAATTCCTTCTTTACAAGATGTCCCAGAATTTAGGGTGGATGATTAAAAGTACAACACTGGCACCCATAGTGCATTCAGTTCCTCATGACCCAAATAATTCACAGGCTGAAAACATGGCTACACTCATGACTCAAATGAGTATACTAACAAAGAAGATTGATGAGCTGGTATAAAGTAAATGCATATTGTTGACACAACAAATGGAGGACTGTGTACACCCTGCATTAATCAATCTTATGAGTGTTCATGGAGTGGAGAATGTGAAAACTAAGGGGAAAGATAGGACATGAATTATGTCAATAATTTCGGGGGTCAGAGACAAGGAGGACAGCAGTGGATACTGACACCAAATCAGCAGTATAGACCAAACATGCCACAACCTGGTGGTATGCAGCCCCAAGGCCAAATGGTGCCATATCAGAGGCAATGGGCAATCCACAAAGAACCAACAACAGTTGACATATCAGCCACCTCCTCAGCAACAAGATAACAACTGTATGGGTCAAAACTTGACCCATGTTAATTACGAAAATAGTCATATTCTTAACAATCTACAATTAATAAGTAGTACGACCACTCTGAATAAAGGACAATTGACTACCGTATGGTCTAAATAAAAATGGCTACGACCCTTCCACACTTCAGGGGCAAAACCTCGATATGGCCATGGCAATTTATCGCCAGCTCACGAAACTCACAACTATAATATCAAGAAAAAGAGTCTTAAAGGGGTCTTCTTCTTCAACACTATTCATGAGGGGAAAATACACTATAGTATTCATATTACGGTAGAGTAGAATATCACTGGAAGGCTCTGAACCTCTTCAAGGAGAGGCAGGCCAAATCACTACAATCAATAAAATCTCCTTATATATTTCTCCCTAATTCTCAATGCTTGTTTTTCATGTATTCCGCTTGGTTCGATGTTTTATTATGATTTTCTATGATTTACCCTCATTTATTTTTTTTTGTTTTTTGCTTGCAAAGTATATTAATAACTTTTGAGCCAAACAATTTGGCACCGTTTGTGGGGATTTTCAAGAAAAATCACATAGCTCTTCCCTAGACAAAAGGAAAGAAACACCAAAAAAAGAAGAGAAAACAATCTAGATCAGACAAGCCAAAGTGGTGTATCGGAAAAAAGGAATTTGAAGGACATAACGAGAACCCAAATCATTTATCTGTCTGACCTCGAATAGTGAAAACAAGAAATAGAAGCCCCTTCTAACAGAGGATCTATGTAATACATCTCCCACATCCCTTATACGGGATCCAGCCGGAAACCGCCTCAGAAATATCTCAAATCGGGAGCCACCTCAGGGAAACCTACGTACCCTGATTAGGAAGACAACGTATGAGCTATGCAAAATCTCAAATTAAAACCGAGCTTCGACACTCAATACCCATAGCATTGGGCCCATCTAATTCAGTAAGTTCAACTTCAGTTGAACTGGGACCCAGGCCAAGCGCCTTCGCCATTTAATTTAACGGGTTCGATCTCGCTCGAACTGCAAGGCCAATGCCTTCGCCATCAAAAGTAGTAAGTTCAACTTCAGTTGAGGTGAGACTCAGGCCAAGCGCCTTCTCCATTTAATTCAACGGATTTAACCTCGCTCGAACAGCAAGGCCAAGTGCTTTCTCCATGAGAAACTAAGGAAAATGAAAATTTACCTTTAGACTTATTTGAGTTGAGTAAATTTAATATTTTATGTAAATGGACCCGGATCAGTATTTTGAAGGTCCACGTGGGCCCGTATCCTGATTTGGGATTTAAACGTATACCTGGAATCGAATTTGAAAGTTCTAATTTTATTTAATGTAATTTGTTAAAAACTAAAAAACTTAAGACTAAAAAAATTCCTAAGTTTGATCGTAGGTTGTTGATACTAGGCTATATAGATGGTATTTACACATTAATTATATCATGCTTTATTGTTGTTTTTTAGGAAAAATGATAACAAAATGCTCTAATGTATTTTTTATCTTCGCAAGTAATAATCCAAGTTAAGAAGATATATGGAGTGTTTTGGAGTCAATAGTGTGAAGAAAACGTCGAATCAAGAAGCACCTGAGCGGAAAGAAGCAAAAAGTGGACTGGAGTGGAATCCACCGCGACCGCGGTGGGACCGCGATTGGACACTGGCCGTCCACAAAACGCAGGCAGAATAGTCGACATTCGAGCCGCGGCCGTAGTGAACTGTGTAATTGCCCAGACTTTTGGGGCCAAAGTGCAACTCGGGGAAAACTTGTTCCAAACCCTTATAATACACAAGAAGCTCGCCCAAGATATTCTGAAGCTTATTTTTAGACTACTTTGTAGGCAATAACAAGTGTGAGAAGATCAACCAAACTTTAGAGTTTTTCTATCTCCTTTAAGTTTTGCAATTATACATTATGAACAACTTTGTAGTTTTCTCTTGTTTTGTTATTAGTAGCTAAACATTTGATCTAGGGTTGATGGAACCAATTGTTGGATGAAGTTTTGATTCAATTTTGTTATAATCGAGCCAGATTTATTATATGATTGTTCAATACGTTTTATATAGTGATTAATTGAATGGGCCCTTGATTAATCATGTCTAATTTCCCTGTGTTACTTGAGAAAAACTAGGTTAGATTGTTGTTGAACAACACCACTTTTTGGTAATTAAGAGAGCTGCACAAACTATCAGCTAGAGTAGTTTGAGAGAATACTCTAGTAAATTATTTTAGTTGATCAAGAGATAATTACGATAACTCATAGCTCATAATCTTCATGGAAATATTACGGTGAGCTTATAGCAAAAGAGTTAAGGCTTAAATAAGCAATTGGGTAAATTAATACCCTAGACCTTTTTACCATTGAATTATCTTTAGTTTAGCATCTTGTTATTTTTAATATCAGTTGAAGTAGGTAAAAAATGCATGATTGATTGATAAAAATCTTGCATCTAGAAATTGGTTGAGTTGATAATAGCACTGCCAAAGAGTTATAAAAGATAGGTTAGTTCCCTGAGAATTTAACTCCATACTTAAATCCAGATTATATTTGCACCGACCATTTTGTCTTTTAGAAGGCATATTTGGGCGTGACCAAATTTTGGCGTCGTTTCCGGGGAGCTAACGGTGTTATTTATTACAACTTAGAAGTAGTGCTGTAGTTATTAGTTTAAATCAAATTTCTATGGTGTTAAACAATTTTTTTTCCATTGAAATTCTCACGTTTGAACTCTTGTGGTATTCAGGTATGTACGCCTAGAAATTCTTCGAGGACTGGAGAACTGCTTGAAGGACTCTCAGACCCCCGAGAAAACGTTCAGGCATTGAACAGTGCTAACAAGAGGATCCAACAATCACAACAAACACATAACTTGAAATTGACATAGGTAACGTAGAGAACTCCAACGAAAATATCAGGGATGAGCCAGCTGACCAAAACATCTGAGTGGTGGCACCTCTTATGCCAGAAGCTGCACTTTATGATTGGTCAAAACCCACATCTGGCTACCTGGCAACTACCATAGCTGTGCCCCCAATTCAAGCTGAGACATTCTGGATCACTAACAACATGCTGCATCTTCTGCAGAATAGGGGATTTTTCTCCGGGTCACTTGAAGACCCTCAACAACACTTGAAAATTTTCTATCAATTTGTGTGACCCAAAATCAGCCAAATGTGACCTCAGAAGCTATCAAGTTGTTACTGTTTCCGTTCTCTAGGACTCGGGAAGCTCAGACTTGGCTGAATTCGCTCCCAATAAATTTCATTGTTACTTGGGAGGAATTAGTCTGGCAGTTCTTGAATAAGTTATACCTGACCAATAAGACTGTAAGGCAGATTGACTAAATATTGTAGTACAAGTAGCAGCTGACTGAGACCTTGCAGGAAACTTGGGAAATATACAAAAGGATGCTAGTGAAATGTCCTCACCACGGTATTCGAGACCAAATGCTCGGCCGGAGGTTCTACGTGGGGTTAGCTGACAATCTAAAGGCCAATATCGATGCTTCAGTTGGAGGTGCATTTTTGAATAAGACATTCACCGAGTATAAAGTCCTTCTTTACAAGATGTCCCAGGATTTAGGATGGATGATTAAAAGTACAACACTGGCACCCATAGTGCATTCAGTTCCTCATGACCCAAATAATTCGCAGGCTGAAAACATGGCTACAATCATGACTCAAATGAGTATACAAACAAAGAAGATTGATGAGCTGCTATAAAGTAAATGCATATTGTTGACACAACAAATGGAGGACTGTGTACACCCTGCATTAATCAATCTTATGAGTGTTCATGGAGTGGAGAATGTGACAACCAAGGGGTAAGATAGGACATGATTTATGTCAATAACTTCGGGGGTCATAGACAAGGAGGACAGCGGTGGATACTGACACCAAATCAGCAGTATAGACCAAACATGCCACAACCTGGTGGTATGCAGGCCCAAGGCCAAATGGTGCCATATCAGAGGCAATGGGCAATCCACAAAGAACCAGCAACAGTTGACATATCAGCCACCTCCTCAGCAACAAGATAACAACTGTATGGGTCAAAACTTGACCCCATATTAATTATGAAAATAGTCATATCCTTAACAATCTACAATTAATAAGTAGTACGACCACTATGAATAAAGGACAATTGACTACCATATGGTCTAAATAAAAATGGCTACGACCCTTTCACACTTCAGGGGCAAAACCTCGATATGGCCATGGCAATTTATCGCCAGCTCACGAAACTCACAACTATAAATATCAAGAAAAGGAGTCTTAATGGGGTCTTCTTCTTCGACACTATTATTGAGAGGAAAATATACTATAGTATTCATATTACGGTAGAGTAGAATATCACTGGAAGGCTCTGAACCTCTTCAAAGAGAGGCAGGCCAAATCACTACAATCAATAAAATCTCCTTATATATTTCTCCCTAATTCTCAATGCTTGTTTTTCATGTATTCCGCTTGGTCTGATGTTTTATTATGATTTGCTATGATTTACCCTCATTTATTTTTTATGTTTTATGCTTGCAAAGTATATTAATAACTTTTGAGCCAAACAATTTGGCACCGTTTGTGGGGATTTCCAAGAAAAATCACATAGCCCTTCCCTAGACAAAAGGAAAGAAACACCAAGAAAAGGAGAGAAAACAATCTAGATCAGACAAGCCAAAGTGGTGTATCGGAAAAAAGGAATTTGAAGGACATAACGAGAACCCAAATCATTTATCGGTCTGACCTCGAATAGTGCAAACAAGAAGAAGAAGCCCCTTCTAATAGAGCATCTACGTAAAACATCTCCCACATCCCTTATACGGGATCCAGCCGGAAACCGGCTCAGAAATATCTTAAATCGGGAGCCACCTCAGGGCAACCTACGTACCCTAATTAGGAAGACAACGTATGAGCTATACAAAATCTCAAATTAATACCGAGCTTCGACACTCAATACCCATAGCATTGGGCCCATCTAATTCAGTAAGTTCAACATTAGTTGAACTGGGACCCAGGCCAAGCGCCTTCGCCATTTAATTTAACGGGTTCCATCTCGCTCGAACTGCAAGGCCAATGCCTTCGCCATCAAAAGTAGTAAGTTCAACTTCAATTGATGTGGGACTCAGGCCAAGCGCCTTCTCCATTTAATTCAACGGGTTTAACCTCACTCGAACAGCAAGGCCAAGTGCCTTCTCCATCAAAAGCAGTAAGTTCAACTTCAGTTGAACAAAAACTCAGGCCAAGCACCTTCGCCATTTAATTCAATTGGTTCAACCTCGCTCGAACTGCCAGGCCAAGTGCCTTCACCATCAAAAGTAGTAAGTTTAACTTCAGTTGAGCTAGGACTCAGTCCAAGCGCCTTTGCCATTGAATTCAATGGGTTCGACCTCGCTCAAACTGCAAGGCCAAGTGCCTTCTCCATCAAAAGCAGTAAGTTCAATTTCAGCTAAGCAGGAACTCAGGCCAAGCCTTTGCCATTTAATTCAACGGGTTCAACCTTGCTTGAACTGCCAGGCAGAGTGCTTTCGCCATCAAAAGAAATAAGTTCAACTTCAGTTGAACTAGGACTCTGGCCAAGCGCCTTCGCCATTTAAATCAATGGGTTTGACATCGCTTGAACTGCAAGGTCAAGTGCATTTGCCATCAAAATCAGTAAGTTCAACTTCAGTTAAGCTGGGACTCAGGCCAAGCGCCTTCACCATTTAATTCAACGGGTTCGAACACGCTCGAACTACCAGGCCAAGTGCCTTCGCCATCAAAAGCAGTAAGTACAACTTCAGTTGAACTGGGACTAGGGCCAAGTGCCTTTGCCATTTAATTCAACGGGTTCAACCTCGCTCGAACTTTCAGGACAAGTTCCATCGCCATCAAAAGCAGTAAGTTAAACTTCAGTTGAACTGGGACTTGGGCCAAGCGCCTTCGACATTTAATTCAACGGGTTCGACCTCACTCGAACTGCTAGGCCAAGTGCCTTTGCCATCAAAAGCAGCAGGTTCAACTTCAATTGAACTGGAACTCAGGCCTAGCACCTTTGCCATTTAATTTAATGGGTTCTACCTCGCTCGAACTGCAAGGCCAAGTTCCCTGACGATCAAAAGCAGTAAGTTCAATTAAGTTGAACTGGGACTTAGGCCAAGTGCCGTCGGCATTCAATTCTACGGGTTTGACCTTACTCGAATTGCTAGGCCAAGTGCCTTCACCATCAAATGCAGTAAGTTCCACTTTACTTGAACTGGGGCTCAGGCCTAGGCCTCCGGCATTTAATTCACGGGTTCGACCTCGCTCGAACTGCCAGGACAAGTGCCCTCGCCATCAAAAGCAGTAAGTTCAACTTCAGTTGAACTGGGATTTAGGCCAAGCGCCTTCGCCATTTGATTCAACGGGTTTGACCTAGCTCGAACTATAAGGCCAAGAGCCTTCGCCATCAAAAGCCGTAAGTTCAACTTCACTTGAACTGGACTTCAGGCCAAGCACCTTCGCCATTTATTTCAACGGGTTCGACCTCGCTCGAACTGCCAGGCCAAGTGCATTCGCCATCAAAAGTAGCAAGTTCAACTTCAGTTGAACTGGGACTTAGGCCAAGCACCTTCTCCATGTAATTCAACGGGTTCAACCTCGCTCGAACTGCAAGGCCAAGTGCCTTCGCCATCAAAAGCTGTAAGTTCAACTTCAGTTGAACTGGGACTCAAGCCAAGCGCCTTCGCCATTGAATTCAACGGGTTTGACCTCGCTCAAACTGCAAGGCCAAGTTCCTTCGCCATCAAAAGCAGTAAGTTTAACTTCAGATTAACTGGAACTCATGCCAATCGCCTTCTCCATTTAATTCAACGCGTTCGACCTTGCTCAAACTGCAAGGCCAAGTGCCTTCGCCATCAAAAGCCGTAAGTTCAGCTTCAGTTGAAGTGGAACTCAGGCCAAGCTCCTTCGCAATTTA
The DNA here is from genome assembly GCA_034376525.1 of Nicotiana benthamiana. NCBI lineage: Eukaryota > Viridiplantae > Streptophyta > Magnoliopsida > Solanales > Solanaceae > Nicotiana > Nicotiana benthamiana. The sequence goes on from CM067337.1 coordinate 131,111,910, forward strand.
ATCCAACGGGTTCGACCTCACTCGAACTGCCAGGTCAAGTGCCTTTGCTCAAGTGCCTTTGCCATCAAATTCAGTTAAACTGGGACTCAGGCCAAGCGCCTTCGCCATTTAATTCCACGGGTTCAACCTTGCTCGAACTGCCAGGCCAAGTGCCTTCGTCATCAAAAGTAGTAAGTTCAAACTTCAGTTGAATTGGGACTCAATCCAAGTGCCTTCGCCATTTAATTCAATGGGTTTGACCTCGATCGAACTGCCAAGCCAAGTGCCTTCGCCATCAAAAGCAGTAAGTTCAACTTCAGTTGAACTGGGACTCATGCCAAGTTCCTTCGCCATTTAATTCAACATGTTCGACCTCGCTCGAACTATCAGGCTAAGCGCCTTCATCACTAAACTCGACAAGGACAACCACCGGCTTATTGAGGCATAGGCCAAGCATCCTCGCCTCTCAAGTAAGTTCTTCTTATTTGAAATAAGATTTGGGCCACGTGCCATTACCTCCAAGGTAAATTTTGGCCCTGGACAAACTACAAGTCCATGTTATGACCATCGCAGCCAGTTGTTCGACTGCGTCCGAACTGGGACTAAGGCTGAGTTCCACTAGCGCCAAACAACGGTTCTTACTCGCTCAAACTGAGTCAGAGAAGCAAAATTATTAACGGTCAAAAACTAATACGCCAACCCCAGTCGAGCACAAAGCGAGTCATCTCTTCTAACACGTGCAAAAGAAAGTCTAAAGGGGAAGAGGGAAGGTACAAAAATAAGTACAGGACATGCAATGGAAAAGAAAATTTATTTATTTACAAAGTTGAGTGCAAGCCATCCCGGCATAAATCTGGCCAAGGCCGGTCAATGCAAGAAAAAAAAACAAGAAACACCAGAATGCCAAACGGTGAACAGTGCAAAGAAAAATCAACTATTTTCACTCGGGGCCATCTGCGCCACCATCATCAACCTCCAGCGATGCCGCATCAAAACCATTGTCGGCACGGGCTTCACAAGCCTTCTGATGCGCCACCTTGAATGCAGCTTTGGTCACAGTACCCGCCTCCCACAAGTTTTTATAAATGTCACGTTGGGCCTCACCACAGACCAAAAGCTCACGAGCTTGGCTGGAAGCAGCATATTGATCACGTAGTTGCTGATTCTCTCCTTCTAAGGCCGCAATCCGATCCGCCATAACTTGGGTGTCCTACTTATGAACATCGATCCGCTCCTCAACCCTTGCTTCTCTATCGGCTGTCGTAGCCCTCTTCGACTCCCGCTGAGACCTGTGACTACGGATCACTTCCTCCAACCCTACAACCGTCATCGAGGTAGACATCGCATAAAGTTACAAAGGCACAACCTCACCCCCCAGTGCCACCACTTTTCCGCTCCACGCCGCAGTGGCCTCCAGTGCCTCCGTCTCCATTTCCCTCAACGTGATCTGCAGGTGCTCACACTTAGCTGCAACCTTCATTCCCACGACAAGCTCCTCATCCTTCCCTCAGAGCTGCTCCTCGAGAGCAGTTCTGCTGCCAAATGCCTGCTGCTATCCTCGCCTCACCAGCTCCTCACCAGAGCAAGGTTGTGGGGATCATTCCTCAAATGCTCCTGCATCTCTCGATACCAGTCACGGTAGCGATGATACTTCCCCAGCATCTGCGAAAATATCCTCTAGCGAACGTTGGCTTGACGGATCCTCTCCACCTCCAACAAGTAGCAAAAATTAAAATAAATAATGAGCTACAGCTAAGAAAAAACAAACCAAAGGCGTATTACATACCCTCAGGATCATCACAGCCACTTCATTCATCACCCCGATATCCGAGACTTCCCTCAACGGCGCGTTCTTAGTCTCCAAGCACAACGGCTCAAACTGCATCACCAAGCTATTCCCTTGAAGCAGTAAATTCAACTCCGTAGGAATCTCGATGAAGCGAGCTCGACCCTACGCACACACCGTTGAATTGGTGAAACCTTCTAGAAACATACGGACATCGTCGGGATACAGGTCAGATTCAGACTCATACTCGCCCCCTTCCGTCACCGACGAGGAGGAATAACCTGCCGTGGAAGTCGAAGGGGCACTTGAATCAACAACAGCAGCCGCTGAGTAACGACCTTTCACCTCAACGACTAAAATATACAACTGAGTCTCTATAGTGACAGCGCCATCCTTGCTTGAGTTAATCGGAGAAACCCCACTGTTCACCTACCTTAATTGGCGGGCACCTCAACCGCATCTCTCTGAATTAAAGGGGGAGGAGTCAAAATTAATTATCGTGGAAGGATCCGGCGCGAACGCCATCCTCCGCCTTGGCAATGGCCTCTCTTCCTCACCATTTGAAGGCGACTCCGCTCGAGGGCGAATAGCCCCCAACGACCTTTCATCTCGAAGAATATCCCACGTTTGAGAAGGAGCCGCTGATGACTCAATCGAGGCCGCCCTCGGCACTGGGCATGGGAGCGTTGCTGCAACAAGTTGAGCAATCGCAGCCGATCGACAAAAGGCCAACTCAGGAGCCGTGATGCGACGTTCCCTTCCTGGTCATAACAAGCAAACAAAGTCAACAGATGGAATCAAAAGAAAATGAAAAAGAAGAAGAAAAAATTACTCCACCTGTCACGGGCCAGCGACCATGCGTCCCCCAGAAAGATGCCCATATGCGAATCCCCACCGTATGGGGGAGGACGACCTCGACCCACTTGCGTATCCCAGCCAACGGAGGCGGCGGCAACATTTTGGCTGCAAAAATAATGACATGAGTCAACGCTTACGAGTGTTAGAAGTAAAAAGTGATAAAAAAAGGTATTTTATGATCGGGAACTTACGTGCAAAATTCCAAACTTCTCGGAAACCAGTCGAGTCTGCCACTAGATGCTCGGTTCTGATATAAAAAGAAGTGCTCAAAGGGGCGACGGTCGATCTCGTCATCTAGTTTCATGGACAAACCCCTCACCTGCGAGGGCACGTATGGATCATGGTACCGCATACTTTATGGGGAGCGTAGACGCTAAGCACTTGCTGCAGCACAACCTCCCTACCAGCTAGCTCTGCATACTTGATGAACATCAAAAGCAATTTTTTGAGAAAATGAGAGAGCTTGGCCTGGCACACCCCGCAGTAATGACAGAAATCGACTACCAAAATTTGAAGTGGGAGTGTGAATTCCACCTTCAAGGGGTAGGCGTATAACACGCAATACCTTTATGGTCGACCTGGACCATGTCCCCCCCCCCCCATTAGCAGGGCCAATGCCAACACAACTTGGAAGACCCCACTACTTTCGCATTTGGGAAATCCCAACTTCCCCCATTAATAAAGCTTCATCCACCGACTCAACTCCGCCATCAGCTATAAAGTCAACCACCAGACCCCCGGACAGAACTACGATCTCATCCAGTGATGGAACTTCATCGCTTTCCACCAGTTCCAAATTTCCTGTCATCGGAACTGGGTTTTCAACCACCGAAAGGTCCACCGGAAGATCATTATCAGAAAGGTTTCCTGCCATTTATAACTCACGAACACAGGAAAGGTGGGATTTTGATAGAAAAGGTGAAGTTTTTAACAAACAAGAGCAGAGATGAAGACAAAATGACAGATAGATGTTTCTCCAGAATTTCCCAGTTGATCAACAAAAGAATGGAGAATAAATGCCCAACCCCCTCTATTAATAAAGAACAAAACTGGCCTTCAGGAAACCCAATGGCCATCATTAAATACATAAATAGTCGTGAAATGGTTCAGTTACACATATACATGCGTCATTATGACAGACTCAACGAGGCGACATTTTAGTTACCGACCGGCGTCGACCCCCAAAATGGTAGTAGTGACTCGCGAATGCCGGATGATGCTCTATGTGGTTCCAGAATTCCAAATATTACCAAGTGTATAGGAATCACGCCTTTGCTCTTCTTGGACACGCAACATATAGTCCGTCCGCCGGGGCAGATGGGTTACGTCCTTGACAAACGGAGGGACTAACTGTATAGGACAGGACAGGACCTGACCCCATGTTAATTACAAAACTATTCGTATCCTTAACAATCTACAATTGATAAGTGGTACGACCACTCTGAATAAAGGACATTTGACTACCATATGGTCTACATAAACAGGGCTACGACCCTTCAACACTTCAGGGGCAAAACCTCGACATCGCCACGGTCATTTATCGCCAGCTCACGAAACTCACAACTATAAATATAAAGAAAAAGAGTCTTAAAGGGGGCTTCTTCTTTGACACTATTCATGAGAGGAAAATACACTATTATATTCATATTACGGGAGAATAGAATGTCATTGGAAGACTCTGAACCTTTTTAAGGAGAGGCGGACCAAATCACTACAATCAATAAAATCTCCTTATATATTTCCCCCTAATTCTCAATGCTTGTTTTTCATGTCTTCCTCTTGGTTCAATATTTTATTATGATTTGTTATGATTTAACCTCATTTATTTTTATTGCTTTATGCTTGCAAATTATATTGATAACTTTTGAGCCAAACAACAACATGGTAGATATCAGGGGCATGCTTCAACAGCTCATTGGAACAAATGGTAAGATGCAAGAAAAGTTGGCAGTGCATGACTTAGTAATAAAGAACATTGAACTCAATTGGGGCAGCTGTCTATGGCCTTAAACAACCGCCCCAATGAGCATTTCCAACAGACACGAACATCAACCCCAAGGAGCAAAACCCAGATTAGTTGATGGCGGTAAGTCTCCGAAATGGGAGAGATTTAGACATGGAGCAAGAAGCTACACAATCCAGCAAAGAGACTATACCAGCAACCCAAGTTCCATTGGAGGTAGATGAATCAATCGAACTTACTGAAGTCGTGGTTGAACAGGCTCGGATGATAAAGGTAAGGCTAAGGTGAGTGAACAAGTTTCAAAACATGTGGTACCTCTTGTGCCACAGAACCCAAATAGATAGAAGCCAGCAAGCAGTGCACACAAAAGGTGATACCTGCACCATTCCCTCAGAAACTGGCAAAACAAAATAAGGAAGATCAATACAGAAAATTCATGGAGATGCTTCGTCAAATTCAATTGAATATTCATTTGATAGATGCTTTGAGGGAGATGCAAGGATATGCAAAGATTATGAAGGACCTAATATCATGGAAGTTTGATTTTCAGGACCTATCTACCGTAACTCTAACATAGACCTACAATGCAGTAGTGACAAGACCCATGGCTCAAAAGATGTCTGACCCAGGTAGCGTTACCATTCCGTGCACTATTGGGACTTATACCTTCACAAAGACATTATGCGATTTAGGAGCCAGCATAAAGTTGATGTTGCTGGCCATATATACCAAACAAGGCATTAGCAGAGCTTGACCGACTTTGATGCTTTTGCAACTGGCTCACCACACGGTTAAAAGGCCAACTGGGATTCTTTATTATGTGTTGGTACAAGTGTTGAAGTTTATGTTCCTTGCAGACTTTATTATTCTGTATTGTTAGGTAAATGAGGAGATACCTATCATTTTAAGGAGGCCATCTTATCCACTTGGAGAGCACTGATCGATTGTGAAACTGGAGAATTAAAAATGAGGCTGAATGTTGAAGAAGTCATATTCAACATTCAGCAATCCATGAGGAGACACAATGATTATGTTAATTGCTCCCTAGTGGAGGCAATAGATGTGATCCTGCACGGAGATGATGTGACCTTGTTGCTAAACATCCATTGGAGGCATGTTTGACAAATTTAGAGGAGATGGATGGTGAAGGGTTGGCTGAGGGGGTCATGGCACTTGAAGTCCAAGGATTCTGGAAAAGGGAACCTCAGTTCGAGTCCCGTAAGTTAGAAAAAAGGGCTACACCACCAGAAAAACCATTAGGGGTGTGCATTCGGATCGGTTTATCGATAAATCGAATGGATTATTTGTTATCGAAATCGAAAAAATCAAAATTGAAAAAAATTAAAACCTTATTGAAAAAATAACGATAAGCATATGTACAAATCGATAATCGATAAATAATTATCGATAAGGGTCAAAATCGAATAGATAAATCGAATGCACACCCCAAGACTGCATTGTAGAATGAGTAATTACCTATTTGTGTAGATTAATATAACATAAGAATGTATATATATTTTGCTACTATTTTGAAAGCAGATATACAATATCATTTTCCCTAATCTATATCATTTCCTTTACCCTAAGTCCCTTATCCTATTATTTCCTCTACCACATTTAAGGAATGATCATATTTAAAGATCAAGGGATGAATTTCAAATTAATGGAAAATAAAATTAGTCGTGATGGTGTATTTTGTTTTTTGTTTTTTTATACCGTTGGAGTGTTTGTGGCATACATTTGATCCCTTACTTTAGTTTTGTTGCATGTGCTTGTTGATACAATTTTTATGTTATAAATGGTGTTTGTCTTATTTTAGCTTCTTTTTGTCCATATAAGTTAGGCACGTTGATAGCGATATACTTTTCATGGAATCCCGAAAATTTTCTTATTGGTGTAATCGATAACCGAATCGATAAGCCACCAAAATCGTTAAATCGAAATCGAAAAAATCGGAACCTTATTGAAACGATAACGATAAGTATATGTACAAATCGATAATCGATAAGTAATTATCGATAAGGGTCAAAATCAAATCGATAAATCGAATGCACACCCCTAAAAACCATCAGAGTACCACCTAAACTGGAGCTGAAACCACTACCAGACCACCTATGGTACATTTTCTTAGGGCCTAAATCTACTTTGCCTATTATTATATTATCCGATTTACTAGATGTGCATGCAGAGCATCTCCTACAGGTACTACAAGAATGCAAGATTTTCATAGGTTGGACCATGGCATACATAAAGGGTATCAACCCAGCTTTTTATATACACAAGCTTCTCCTTTAAGAAGGGCACAAACCTTCCAGAAAACATCAAAGAAGGCTGAACCCAAATATGAAAGAGGCGGTGAAGAAGGAAGTCATCAAATGGTTAGATGTGGGTATCATCTTCTGCATCTCTGACAGCAATTGGGTCAACCATGTTCAACGTGTGCCAAAAAAGGGAGGATTAACGATCGTACCGAATGATAATAACGAGTTGATCTCAACTCGTACAGTCACGAGATGGCGGATTTGCATGTATTATCGAAAATTCAACACAGCCACCTGGAAGAATCACTTCCCCCTGCCATTTATTGACTATATGTTGGACAGGCCGGCCAGACGATCTCACTTTTGTTTTTTTGTGGATATTCGAATTACAATCATGTCTCGATATCCCCCTAGGACAGAGAGAAAACATCATTCACATATCCGTATGGCATCTTTGCCTTTCGGAGAATGTCTTTTGGGCTTTGCAATGCACCGACGACATTTCGACAGTGCATTTTAGCCATTTTCATAGAAATGATGGAGAACATTATGGAGGCTTTTATGGATGATTTCTCCGTGATGGGTGATTCATTGGAGGACTGTCTCACAAATTAGTAAGATTGCTCAGAAGATGTATGGAAACAAATTTGGTGTTGAACTGGGAAAAGTGCCATTTTATGGTACAAAAAGGCATAGTATTGGGGCATTGAGTGTCCGGTAAGGGAATCGAGGTTCACCATGCTAATATTGACTTGATTTAGAAGTTGCGCCGCCTACTTCATTCAAGGAAGTGAAAAGTTTCCTTGTGTATGTCGGGTTCTATAGGCGATTCATAAAAGATTTCTCTAAGATCGCGAACCCTTTATGCAAACTCCTCGAAAAGGATCGCCCCTTTGAATTTTCTAATGATTGCAGGTTGGCATTTGAGGAGTTGAAGAAGAGATTGGTAACTGTACCCATCGTTTTTGCACTCAACTAGGAGCAGCCGTTTGAGCTCATGTGCGATGCAAATGACTATGCTATAGGAGCAGTCTTGAGTCAAGGAAAGGATAAACTGATGCACCCAATTTACAATGCAAGCAGAACGCTAATCGGTGCACAACTCAATTACACCGTGATTGAAAAAGAAGTATTGGCTGTTGTTTTTACATTCGACAAATTTAGTTCATACTTGATTGGCTTGAAAGTTATTGTTTACATTGACCATGCCTCAGTTAGGTACTTGATAGAAAAGAAGAAGTTAAAGCACTGATTGATTCGCTGGGTTCTTCTGTTACAAGAATTTGATCTGGAGATACGTGACAGAAAAGGGACATAGAACCAAGTAGCTGACCACATCTCAAGGTTGGAAAGAGCTGAAAAGAAGGTAGAGGTTGAGGATATAACAGAGACATTCCCCGATGAACACTTACTAGCAATGACAATGGAGGAGGCACCGTGGTATGCTGATATTGCTAATTGTTTAGCAAGTAGTATTGTACCTTATGAACTCTCCTCAATTCAAAAGAAAAGGTTCTTTCGTGATTGTCGATCTTATTATTGGGATGAACCTTTACTGTTTAAAATATGTGTATATAACATGATCCGGCGGTGTATCCCCAAGAAAGATCAACATTCTATTTTGCAGGCTTACCATGCTTCGCCATATGCTTTGGAGGAATTCGGACAACAACTAAGGTGTTGGATTCAGGCTTGTATTGGCCAACTCTATTCAAAGATGCCCTTGCTGGGTCAAAAGTTACGATGAATACCAAAGGACTAGCAATATATCTCGCAGACACGAGATGCCAATGACCACAATTTAAGAGGTGGAGGTTTTTGACACGTGGAGGATCAACTTCATAGGCCCATTTATCAGCTCGTATGGTAAGAAGTACATATTGGTAGCAGTTGACTACGTCTCCAAGTGGGTCGAAGCAGTGGCTCTCCCAACCAATAATGCTAAAGGGGTAACACATTTTCTAAAGAAGAACATTTTCACACGCTTTGGTACCCCGAGAGCTATACTCAGTATGGCGAAACCCATTTCTGCAATAGAGCGTTCGCACAACTGTTGGAAAAGTACGGAGCTCGTCATATAGTGACCACCCCGTAATATTGCCAGTCGAACGGGCAAGTTGAAGTGTCCAACAGGGATATTAAAAGTGTCCTTGCGAAAGCAGTGAATGCAACAAGGACTGATTGGACAAAGAATCTAGATGAAACATTGTTGGCGTGATACAGCCTTCAAAACTCCAATTGGTATGTTATCGTACAAGTTGGTGTTTCGAATGGCATGCCACCTTCCGGTGGAACTTGAGCATAAAGCACTTTGGGCATTGCAACAGTTGAACTTGGACATGGAGACAACAAGCACAAAGATAGTCACTGGGTTACATGAGCTAGAGGAATTCAGGTTCCATGCACTCGAGAGTGCTAGATTGTACAAAGAAAGGATGAAACTAATGCTTGATAAACACATTGTGGACCGAAACTTCAAATTCGGAGAGCTAGTGTTGTTATAAAACTCAAGATTGAGGTTGTTTCCAGGTAAGTTAAAGTCCCGATGTTCAGGACCCTTCAGAGATCTCAAGAGGAGTTGTTGAAATTGAATCAGAAAATGGAATGAATAAGTTCTCAGTGAATGGGCAAAGGTTGAAACATTACCTTAGAAAGGCAGATGATAAAGGGGATAGAGAGATAATAATGTTGTAAGAGACCTACTACGCGAATGAGGAGTGATGATCCGAGCCTGCATCGTCCCACGACGTTAAATCAGGCGCAGTGTGGGAGGCGACCCACGAATGTTGTAGTTTCTATTTTCTTATTGTTAAAAAAATAACGCACCACACCGTGGTAGAGGCCAAGTATTATTTGCTCATATTTCCCGAACCCACTGCGATCGCGGTAGGACAACAGTGAGGTGATACCTTTCCCCCTCAATTTTTCGACCCACTGTGCCGTTTTTCCGTTTTCGGCATCCAGGTAAGTCAAATTCAATTTTTTGTATTTTCTTTCTTTTCAAAATCCCCCCCCCCTTTAATTTCATTACACACTCGCCCCCTCTTACTTCCCCCATCTTCTCTCTCTCTCTCTCTAATCCCTAACCTCTCAAAATCCCTCCTCTCTTCTTCTTCTTCTTCTCCACTCATTCTACTTCTCCCATCTCCATTCTTCTCACACTCTCTTCCATCAAGGTATGTCACTCCCCCCCATTTAATTTATTATTTTATTTTAGTTTTTATGTTAGTTTCTTGTTTTTAATTGTGTAGTAATTCTAGTAGATTTTTGTTCTTCTTGTTTTTTTTTTGAATTTCTTTTTTGTGGGTGCTTGTTAAAGGGTTATGTGTATAGTGTGGTGGAGGTCTATGTTTGTGGGTGTTGCAATTATTGTTGTTGAGTGTAGTGGGAATCACTGATATATCCATATAGGTTATATGTGTTAGGAAATTGTCTTGCCCACAAGGTGTTTGTGGAATTGCCCAAATGGAGTTCTAAGGGCTATTGTCACCATAGTTGTGGTGAAGTGTAAGTAAAACCCATGGCTCACACAACTCACACCCTCAGTGATTCACTATTTGATAGGTACAATGCATCCGAATAGGAAGAGATGCAAAACCGAGTCCTCCGCTAGTGGCCCGAGTAGCTCCTCTAGAGCTAGGAGTCAAAGAAGTTATTAGCGGAGGTGCATATTGATCGGGCAGTTTTGCAAGTGGAATGTCTGAATATCTTTGTTGAGTTAAGGAGGTGTCAACTGGACATTTTCTTTGAGGAGCCAGAGGAGGCGAATGTACAGTTAGTAAGGGAATTTAATGCTAGCTGCCCAGAACATGAGGATCGAGTTGTCACAGTCCGCAACACCCCGGTTAATGAGTCCATCGAAGTCATCCAGGGGTGTACCGGCTACCAGTTTTCAGGGAGGGCATGGATTTTTATATTGCTTATCATCGCCCGAGGGTCAATTGGGCACCAATTCTTGATGTCATATATGTACCTGAAAAGGAGTTCATATGGATAAAGCAAATGATAATATTGAACTCATACTCTCTTAATTGGGAGGCAAAGTGTTGGCTCACCAGTATCAACAGTCGCTTGCTACCATCCAGCAACATGACTGATGTTAATGGTCCAGGGACAGCGGCTATCTACAGTATTATGACCCATCAGGATTTTGATGTTGTCTGCCTCCTCCATGATGAGATGTTCATTCTCTCTCCTGAGATACTCAAAGGTTTCTACTTCCCTTCTCTAGTCCCAAGGTTATTCCGTCTTGCTAGAGTCCCTAAAAACCTTCGAGTTGATGGGAAATTACCATTAAAAGGCCCACTCTGGGAAAGCAAAATTGGAATTGGATGAGATCCAGTGGTGATAGTTGATGGATCTGATGATGAATTTGATGATGATGCTGAAGAAGTTGTTTTCCCACCACTTATGAGAGTTGATAAGGCGGCCCCATCACAGCCCCGCCGAAGTACCTTCCTAAGGCCCTAGAGCAGGGAATGGCTGGTCTCTGCACTTCTGTCACAAACCTGAGCACCAGAGTTGACACTCTGACCACTCAACAGGCAAAGTCAGAGAAAAAGGATTATGGGATGGCTTCGAGCGCTAGGACGAGTATGTCACCTTGATCCTTGCACCGTCTCTGATAAGGATTTATTTTCAGGGAAGTCCCCTACCTTACTCTACTTTTTATTTTTGACATGGGGACATGCCATACTTTTATGTGTGAGGAGGGGGTTGGATGTTATTGTATATAGACTGCGTAGCTTTGTATGATGTTGATTTATTTTTTATTGATTGGTATGGTAGAGTCATGAAGTTAACTTTGACTTGGCCCGAAGACATACACCTTTTGATAGGTCTCTTGAGGGACATTAGTCGAATAAAAAAAGAGATGACATAAGGACTCTTCCTGATGATGGATATTTGAGATAGTTTCTTGATGAAGTTTGTCTAGAGAAAATACCAAAAAGATTTTTTGTTTTATTTTTAGTTAGTGTAGTTACTCTCCCTTGGTTTTTCTTTGGGTCACGTTTCTTTTCCAAGGGTTTATCTTGAACCATGTGTAGGTAGTTTTTTTTTATTTTGGTTTTTAGTTTTTAGTTAGTAATGATGGGCTACAAGATGAAATAGAAAGAGAAATCATTGGTGTTAATACACTTGAACACAATCGACACTAGAGTGTAACGCCTAGTCTCAGTGGTTGACTCTTGTTAAAGTACCTTAAATTTATATATTTGTAACTGACTTGAATGCTCAAAAGAGAGTGTATTGATAAACCAATACGGAGTTAGTCATATGCAAAGTGTGTGTGTGATCTATATTGTATTCTATACTTTACATTTGATGCCTAGAACTTACCCTGTGTGTTTGTAAGGCGAAGCACATGACTTCGAGAGTCATGATGATATTACTGAGGAACGTCTTTATCAGAATATTTTTGCTTAGTTTGCTTTGCTCTTCTTCTTTGGACACATTTGGCATGGTACTAGAACCTTGTTCAGAGATGTTTTTGCTGGTATTGACCCAAATTTAGATGCTCAAGTAGAATTTTGAGCATTCCAAAACTTGGAGATCCAACTACAAAAAGACAGGCAGCCTGATACAACATTGCTTTGGTATCTTTCTTTCGCCCTTATTTTCTTTCTTTTACTTTTATTGACATAGGGTACTAGAGAAATCTTTATTTGAATCAAATTTGTTTTTACTCTTGTTCGTTCTTTATCCGGAAGATGATAAAAAAAAGAAAATAAAAAGAAACAAACAGGTATGAAAGCTATAATTGTAAACCACGATCGAATCTATGGAAGCATTGGCTTATACATTCCTCTTAGTCTCGACTCTAGGGATAATTTATTTTGCTATCTTTTTTCGAGAACCGCCTAAAGTTCCAACTAAAAAGAACCAAAAAGGTGAAATAATTCTTCATTATCTCAGTTGAAGTACTGAGCCTCCCGATAGCAGCTTCATTCAGTCGTAGAAGTGATATAGGTAGTTCATTGTTAAGACAGATATATAAAGTACACCTAAATATAATATATTGTAGTTAACTTCGTTGAGCATATAAGCATGTTTCTTTGGCAAATACATTGCGAACCTTACCCAATTGTCTGAATAGCCTTCTGTTTGAACTCCTTTTATCTCCCATGAGCACTTGAATGGCTGGGGTGGTGGTTTGGATTTTGAGTGGAGACAATGAAAAAGAGGAAAGGTGCAGTTTTGAAGAGTAAAAGAAGATGCACCACGAAATAGAAAAAAATATTGTGAATAAATGTAGTAGTTGATAAGTGGTAGTTTAATACAAATGCACCTAAATGAATGGGTGTTATAAGTAAATTGTGGTGGAACATGTGGTTGACATAAGTATGATTTGGAATGTTAATGTATTTGTATTAAAAGTGCATATGGAGGTTAGTCACTATATCCAAATATATCATACCCATCCCTTAGCCTACATTACAACCAAGTGAAGTCCTAATTGATCTTAGACTGGATATGCTCGATTAGTAGAGTATTACACTAAGGGCAAGCCTATGGTGCATCTTTGTGGCATGTGAATGTTATTTTGGAGAGTGAGCGAATTTTGTCCATCTGAGTTCCTAATTGTTGTTAATAATATTAATTATAGAACTACTCTCTTGTGTGATGTGACATCATATGATTTACGAAGGAAGGTAAGGCTTGACTTCTGTATAGATTAGTTTGAGTAAGTGCGAATATTGCATGGTATGAGAGGTTCGACTTCTGAGGCAAAGGTTTTATACTATTAGGTGCAACTTTGGTGAATTGTTCAGGGTACGATTTGTTAGGAGAAAAGCTTAGGGAAGAAACTTTGGTAGACTGTGGTAGATTGCTCGAGGGCTAGCAAAGATTTAACTGTGGGGTGTTGATACTAGGCTATATAGATGATATTTACACGTTAATGATATCATGCTTTATTGTTGTTTTATAGGCATAATGATAACAAAATGCTCTAATTAGTATTTTTTTTGCTTCGCAGGGAATAATCCAAGTTAGGAAGATATATGGAGAGTTTAGGAGTCAATACTGTGAAGAAGATGTCCAATCAAGAAGCACCCAAGCGGAAAGAAACCAAAAGTGGACTGGAGTGGAATCCACCGCGACCATGTGGGACCGCGGTTGGACAGTGGAAGTCCACAAAACATAGGCAGAATAGTTGGCCTTCACCGCAGTCGAGCCGCTACCGCAATGAACTGTGTAATTGCCCAGACATTTGGGGCCAAGGTGCAGCTCGGGCAAAACTTGTTCCAAACCCTTATAAACACAAGAAGCTCGCCCAAGATATTATGAAGCTTGTTAATAGACTACATTGGAGGCAAGAACAAGTATGAGAAGATCAACCAAACTTTAGAGTTTTTCGATCTTCTTTAATTCTTGCAATTATAAATTATGAACATCTTTGTAGTTTTCTCTTGTTTTGTTACGCGTAGCTAAACATTTGATCTAGGGTTGATGGAACCAATTTTTGGATGACGTTCTGACTCAATTTTGTTATAATCGAACCAGATTTATTATATGATTGTTCAATAAGTTTTGTATAATGATAATTTTAATGGGCCCTTGATTAATCGTGTCTAATTTCCTTGTGTTACTTCAGAGAATAATAGGTTAGATTATTCTTGAACAATATCACTTTTGGGTAATTAAAGAGATTCATTACTTGAACTTAAAAGTGGGTTAGGGATAATGAAACTTTGGTGGGATAATTCAGAGCTGCACAAATTATCAGCTAGACTAGTTCGATAGAATGCTCTACTAAATTATCGTAGTTGATCGAGAGATAATTACGATAACTGATAGCTCATAATCCTCATAGAAATATTACGGCGAGATTATAGAAAAAGAGTTAAGACCTAAATTAGCAATTGGGAAAATCAATACCTAGGCCTTTTAAGCATTGAATTATCTTTAATTTAGCATCTTGTTATTTTTAATATCAGTTGAAGTAGTTAAAAAAACACAAGATTGATTGATAAAAATCTTGCATCTGGAAATTAGTTGAGTTGATAATAGCATTGCCCAAGAGTTCTAAAAGATAGGTTAGTTCCCTGAGAATTTGACTCTGTACTTAAAACCAGATTCTATTTGTAACGACCCTTTTGTCTTTTAGAAGGTATATTTGGGCGTGACCAAATTTTGTCTTTGTTTCCGGGGAGCTAACGATGTTATTTATTACAACTTAGAATTATTGCTGGAATTATTAGTTTAAATCAAATTTCTAAGGTGTTAAACAATTTTTTCCCATTAAAATTCTCCCGTTTGAACTCTTGTGGAATTCAGGTGTAAGCCTAGAAATTCTTCAACGACTGGAGAACTGCTTAAAGTACTCAAACCCTGAGACCGAGGTGGGACCGCGATAGGACCGTGGCAATCCACAAAACACAAAAAGAATAGTTGGCCTTCACCGCAGTCGCGTCGTGGTCGAGCCGCGACTGCGGTGAACTATGTAATTAGCCAGACTTTTGGGTCCAAAGTGCAAATCAAGAAAAACTTGTTCCAAACCCTTATAAACTCAAGAAGCTTGCCCAAGCTATTATGAAGCTTGTTTTTAGACTACTTTGGAGTCAAGTACAAGTGTGAGAAGATCAACCAAACATTAGAGTTTTTCTGTCTCCTCTTAATTCTTGCAATTATACATTATCAACAACTTTTTATTTTTCTCTTGTTTTGTTATGAGTAGCTAAAAATTTGATCTAGGGTTGATGGAACCAATTGTTGAATGAAGTTTTGACTTAATATTGTTATAATCATGTCGGGTTAATTATATTATTGTTCAACTACGTTTTGTATTGTAATTAAATGAATGTGACCTTGATTAATCGTGTCTAATTGCCCTGTGTTGCTTGAGACAGAATACAAGGTTAGATTGTTGTTGAACAATACCATAATTGGGTAATTGAAGAGACTCATTACTTCAACTTAAAAGTGGGGTTAGAGATAACGAAACTTTGGTGGGATATTCAGAGCTGCACGAATTATCAGCTATAGTAGTTCGAGAGAATGCTCAAGTAAATTATCGTAGTTGATCGAGAGATAATTACGATAACTCATAGTTCATAATCTTCATAGAAATATTACGGTGAATTATAGCAAAAGGGTTCAGTCTTAAACTATCAATTAGGTAAATCAATACCCTAGACCTTTTCACCATTGAATTATCTTTGATTTAGAATTTGTTATTTTAATATCAGTTGAAGTAGTTAAATAAAACCCAAGATTGATTGATAAAAATCTTGCATCTCGAAATTAGTTGAGTTGATAATAGTATTGCCAAAGAGTTGTAATAGATAGGTTAGTTCCTTGATGATTCGACTCCAAACTTAAAACCAGATTGTAATTGCAACGCCCACTTTATCTTTTAGAAAGCATAGTTGGGCGTGATCAGTTGACTTTGTTGTTATTAGGTTTGGATTTCGGTTCCGAGACTTGGAATAGGTTCATTTCAGTATTTTATGATTTGTTTGTAAAATTAGGAGAAAAACATATTTGATTTGACGTCATTCGATCGTCCAGTTGTAAATTTGTATGTTCTTGAGCTTCTTTGAAAATTTCATACACTTTGATATCCCATTTATAGTTCTAGGCGTTATTTTCATAATTCGGTCATGCGAACAGGTTTGTATGATATTTTTACACTTGTGTGCATATTAGGTTTGGAGCCCCGAGGAGTCGGGTGAGTTTCGGACGCGTGGATGAGTGTTTGATGGAGTTAGGATTCTGCTGGCTTTTTTTGCACAGGCCTTAGTTCTCGCAATTGCGAGTTTAGGATCGCATTTGTCATATTAGGTGAGCTTTGTCACGTTTAAATTTGTTCTTCATATTTGCGATAAGGTATTGGAGTGGGCTGGTTCGTATTTGCGATCAAAGTGGTTGCATTTGCGGAATGTCCCATATTTTCATTTGCGAACAAAACTATCGCATTTGCGATGGAATCATAGATGTGAGTTCTTCGCATTTGTGACGGGTTTCTCGCAGATGTGATGTTTGCGTCTGCGTACCCCAGGTCGCAGTTGCGACATCTACGCCTTGACAAAAAGCTGAGGGACGAGATGTTAGCCTCACTTCCAGTTATACCCAAACACCCCAACGATATTTCGTAAGAGGATTTTTCCAAAAATATTGGTAAGCAACTTTAATCTATTTCTTTTCAATTATCAATTACTTTTCAAGTAATTTGAACATTAAATCTAGGATTTTCATGGTAAAAATTAGGGGTTTGGGTATAACTGGAAGTTTTTATAGTGATTTAGACCTCAAATTGAGGCAGGATTTTGAAACTAATAACATAACCACGCTCGGCGTGAATGAGCACTTGGATTTTGGTTCGAATCTCGGGTTTTGACAAAGCGAGCCATGGTTTGACTTTGTTGACTTATTGAAAAAAGTGTAAAGATATTTTCTTTATCTATTGTAATTTATTTCCCTAACATTATTAAGTCGATTTTGGTTAGATTCGATTGGTTTGGAGGAGAATATTAAAGGAAAGGCCCCATTTGAGATTGAATTAATTGCGGAGCGAGATACATATTGGGTCTTACCTTGATTTGAGGGAATTAGGAACCATTGAACTATATGTTATGGGAATTACATGTGTAATAACGTATATGCAAGGTAATGAGTGTATATACGCCGTCAAAATAATTGTTTCCATACTTTTCCGTATTTTGTTATTTCTCTTATTCCATATCTTAACAGTTACATGCTTTAATTGCTTTTTATGTCACAACTTGTTACTTGTAATTCAGTTACCCATGTATTGAAATGTTTGTTTCGTCCATAATTCCATGATTAATTGCTAGTTACCTTAATTTTCTTACTTGTACACATTAACTGTCATATATTTGGCTTGTCTTGTTACCTTGTAATAATTGTAGCATTCCTTGATTTTGTAGGGGTTCCTTTATTGCTTTGTTTTCATTTTCTTTAATTGTAGAGATTCATGTGAATTGATATTATTTATTGAATTTATTTATGGATCAGATTGCACACCGAAACAATTGTGATATGGTGGAATAATGAAGGATTTTTATATTTATATGGTGGAATCTAGTTGCACGCCGCAATGGATTTTATATGTGATTCGATATTGATATGGTGAAATAATGGACGATTATGATATTGATTTTGCCTATATGGTGGGATCGGGTTGCGCGCCGTAACAGATTTTATTTGTTATTCTTGATATTGTGGTGGAATAAGGGAGGATTGTGTTTGTACGGTAGATCGGGTAGCACGCCACAAAGGATTGTATGTGTCACGACCTGGATTTACCCACCATCGGGAGTCGTGATGGCGCCTACTATCAAAGCTAGGCAAGCCAACCTTTAAAATTATTTTTACAAACAAATCGAATACTAGAATAATTAATTAAAACATGCGGAAGTCTTCTAATAACAATAACGAGAACAATATGCGGAAAAGCTAACAACATGTCTCTACCCAGTATCTGGTGTCACTACTCACGGACAACTAAGAGTAATAAAAATAATAGTCTGAAAGAAATACATAGCATGTCTGTTTGATACAATTTAACAAACTGAAAGAAATAGATAGAGGAGACTCGGGGCCCGCGAACGTCAGCGAACTACCTCAGAGCCTCTGGACTGAAGGATTACTCCCAATCTAAAGCTGCGGTCCGTGGACTGGGTCCTGACCTATGCACAAAAAAGACACAGAAGCGTAGTATCAGCACAACCGACCCCATGTGCGGTAAGTGCCTGGCCTAACCTCGGCGAGGTAGTGACGAGGCTAAACCGGACCTATCACAACCAACTTGTACAGACATATGCAATAACAGCAAGAGAGAAAGCATTTAATCAAATAAAAAGGGAAGGGGACATGCTGGAGGAGTAGCAGTTCAATTATAACTTCTACAATAAAGATATGGAACTGAATAAACTATAATTAAACAAGAAAGCCAATGAATCAACAGCTGCACAGCATCACCCTTCGTGCTTTTACTCTCATTCCTCACCAAGGTAATCAAATATAAAGCAGAGGCATTGATCCAATGTCACACTGTTTTATGTAGTAGCATTGCACAAAGCAATCACTGCTTCTTGGGTTGTTAGAAAGATTCTGGAATGCAGGGCTGCTATTATGGAGAACCAGCAGCTACAAGGGGATCTCTTTAACAGATTGCAAGCAATGTGCATACTGGAAAAGTTCTAAATCCAAAAACTATACCTTGCAATGCTGCCTAGTTATAATAAGGTAGTGTGGAAGAATGTGATGCTGACTGCTAATGTGCAACCTAGGCACAAATTCACAGTATGGCTAGCTGCCTACTATTGACGGATTGCAGAAGTGTGGAATTCAAGTGCCTGCTAATTGTGTGTTCTGTAAGCAGCAGGCTGAAAACTTTGAGCATTGTTCTTTGAATGCCCAATCACTAATCGATTATGGTCCTGAATATGTTGTTGGGTGGGATACAAAAGAACAGTTGGAATTTGGGAAACTGAACTTCAATAGATATGCAGCAAGGCTAGGAGCAAAGCATGGCACAAAGCAATCACTGCTTCTGCTTTTGTGACTACTCTTGCATTGATTTGGAGAGACAGAAACTATATTCGATTTGATGATAAAGCTTTTGTTGAAGACCAGTTTTGTCGAGAAGTAGCACTGTTAATTCATTTACGAGGCAGAAACTGTAAAATATGGCAAGATGGGTTGCGGCAACTAAACTGTTATTCTTAGCTATAGCTTAATAGTCACATACTAAGATAGCTTGTTTTAAGTTTGTATTAGCTTAGTGATGTTGTAAATGAGTAGTAGCTAGTCAATGCTACTACTATAGAACTTACACTGTAAATCCTTTGATATCAATGAAATTAACAGTTAAACGAAAAAAAAATATAATGCACGACATCACCCCTAACCAAGGTAGTTAAATATAATGCACGGCATCACCTTCGTGCTTTTACTCTCACTCTTACCAGAAATATCAAATACAAGGCACGGCATCACCCTTCGTGCTTTTACTCTCGATAAACAGTGCACGACATCATCCTTCGTGCTTGTACTCTCATTAAAAAGTGCAAGACATCACCCTTCGTGCTTTTACTCTATCTTCCTCTTCCAATCAATGGTCACAGACAAACGGGAACAAGGAAATATATATATATATATATATATATATATATATATATCAAGACAAAATATCCCGGCAAGGGAGAACAATTCAACAAATGGTCCCGGCAAGGGAAATACAACTCAACAATATGTCCCGGCAAGGGAATACAGCTCAACAAATGGTCCCAGCAAGGGAAAATTAGTAAATATTCCTCTTTAGTTTATTAATTCTCAACTTTCACTTCATAGTTCTTGTAACAAGTAATTATCACAATGGTTCACTTACTTCACAATTTATAGCAAATAAGACATCACGGCCATGCTTGACTCTGGCGCATAGGTAACCATCACCATACCTATACACCGACCCCACATAGCACGTAGCAATTAACAACCTAATCTTATTCCCTCAAGCCAAAGTCAGATTGAACACTTACCTCGAATCCAAAAATAGCAACTCAAAAGCTCAAGAACCGCCTTTCCTCTAGAATTTGACCCCGAACCAACGATATCTAACATAAATCGATTCAATATTATTATTAACAATCCAAAAACGCAATCCCATAGCTTAGAAATGCATTTCCTAGCTTACTTTCAAATATACAAAAAATCCGACACCGGGCCCACGTGGTCCAAACTCGGGGCTCGGACCAAAACCCAATCCCCCATAACCCCACGAGATCAAATATATAATTAGATTTTAAATTCGACCTCAAACTGAGGATGAAATACCCAAAATCCCAATAACCCTAACTAAACCCAAAACCCCTAAATTCTACTTTGATTTCATGTTTTAGGGCTAGAAATTTAATGATTTAATGAAGGAATAGTAGGAAATAATGTTAGGATTACTTACCCAAAGAGTGGTGATGATTTAGGAGCTTGAAGTTCGTCAATGGAGGGTGTAGGAGGTGAGTTCGTGTGGAAATTTGGGAATTAATCCCGTAATGGTCTGTTTTAGGCTTTTACAATCACTGAGGGAAAATGCCCTTCGCGATCGCAGGGAAGGGGGACGTGATTGCGGTGAAGGAAACTTGGGAGCTACACGATCGCGTAGAGGAAAAGTCACTGAGGGGTAAATTGTTCTGTGTTATTGTGTGGACTAGTACACGAACACGGAGACGGGGAGAACTGGAAGCCACGAGATCGGGTGAAGGAAGCTGCGTTCGCGTATTGGCACTAACCAAAACATTGCGATCGCGTGGATGAAGCCGCAATCGCGTAGAAGGATTTCACTAAGCAAAAATTGCAGCAAAATCTGCTAAGTTTTCAAGAGCTAAAACACCCTGAACCACCCCCGAAAATACACCCGAGCCCTCGGGGCTCCCAACCAATCATACACACTAACTCAATATCATCTTACGAACTTGCTCGAGCGATCAAATCGCCAAAATAACATCAAAATCAAGAATCAACCTCCAAAACTCATAATTTTCATTTCTAAGTTCAAAACTTTCAAAATATTCCACTTTTAGTCCGAAACACGTCAAACGACGTCCGTTGTCAAACAGACTTTACAGATAGCGCTTAACGCCCATTTAAGACTTGTACCGGGCATCGGAACCAAAATACAAGTCCGATACCATTATTTTTATCAATTTCCATTTTCATTTTTCCTTAAGAATATTTATAAAGCAATTTCACAGAAAAGCTCCGAACTCTGGCCTGGGACCTCTGATTTTGATTCCGGGAATACGCCCGGCTCCCAAATTTTCTTATGGACCCTCCGAGATTGTCACATCATGGGTCCAGGTCTGTTTACCCAAAACATTGACCGAAGTCAACTATAGCAATATTAGTATCAAAATTCATAGTTTTTTACACAGAATTCAAATATTTTCACATAAAATTTTTCAGCTTCACACTTGAACCGCGTACGTAAATCGAGGAAACCCAATAAGAGGTTTTAAAGGCCTCATAAGCGCAAGGAAAGGGAGAATCACAGTGATGACCCTTTGGGTCATCTCATCCTCCACCTCTAAAATGACCGCTCGTCCTCGAACGGACAAAAGAAATGAGTACGTGAGTCGGGGAATAGATGGGGATAACGGCTCCGCACATCAGACTCAGACTTCCATGTCGATGCCTCAGGAGGCTGACATCTCCAATGAGCACGCACTGAAGGAAATCTTCGCGAACTCAACCGTCGAACCTGCCAGTCAAAAATAGTCACCAGCTCCTCCTCATATGACAGATCCTCGTCCAATTGGACAATGCTGAAATCTAACACGTGGGTGGGATCACCGTGATACTTCCAAAGCATGGATACATGGAAAACTGGATGCACGACTGACAAGCTAGGCGGCAATGCAAGTCCATAAGCCACATTTCCCACACAGTCCAGAATCTCAAACGGGCCAATATACCTAAGGCTAAGCTTGCCCTTCTTCCAGAACCTCTTCACGCCCTTCATAGGCGATACATGGAGCAATACTTTCTCACCAACCATGAAAGAAACATCCCTGACCTTACGATCTGCAACATTCTTCTGCCTGGACTGAGCTGGCCGAAGTCTGTCCTGAATGATCTTGACCTTATCCAAGGCCTCATGTACTAAATCTATACGCAATAACCGAGCCTCTCCCGACTCAAACCATCCGACCGGGGACCGACACCGCCTACCATACAACGCCTTATACGGGGCCATATGAATACTAGACCGGTAGCTGTTGTTGTAGGCAAACTCCGCAAACGGCAAGAACTGGTCCCACGAGCCTCCAAAATCAAGAATGTAGGCTCGGAGCATATCCTCAAGAATCTGGATAGTCTCGGACTGACCGTCCGTCTGGGGGTGGAATGTTGTACTCAACAGACCTGGGTGCCCAACTCATGCTGCACCACTCTCCACAAATGCAAGGTAAACTGCGTACCCCGATCCAAAATAATAGATATGGGCACCCCGTGAAGCCGAACGATCTCCCGGATATAAATCTCTGCATACCTCTCTGATGAATAGGTGGTGGCAACTGGGATGAAATGCACTGACTTAGTCAGCCTATCAACAATAACCCATATAGCATCAAACTTCTTCCGAGTCATCGGAAGGCCAGTAACAAAATCCATGGTGATTCTTTCCCACTTCCACTCGGGAAGCTCAATCCTTTGAAATAATCTACCGGGCCTCTGATGCTTGTACTTAACCTTCTGACAATTTAGACAACAAGCCACATATGCAACAATGTCTTTCTTCATTTTACGCCACCAATAATGCTATCTCAATTCTTGATACATCTTCGCGATGCCCGGATGAATAGAATACCGAGAACTGTGGGCCTCCGCTAAGATCGACTCTCGAATACCATCAACATTGGGCACACAAACTCCCCTGCAACCTCAATATTCCATCATCTCCCAAAGTCATCTCTTTGGCACCTCCCCTCAGCACCGTGTCTCTCAAGATACAAATGGGGATCATCAAACTACCACTCCTGGATAAGCTCCATAAATGACGAGCGAGCAACTGTGCAAGCTAACCCCCTGCTGGGCTTAGAAATATCCAATCTCACAAATCTATTGGCCAAGGCCTGAACATCCAAGGCAAGCGGTCTCTGGCTGACCGGAATATATGCAAAACTACCCATGCTGGCGGACTTTCTACTCAATGCATCGGCCACCACATAGGCCATCCTTGGGTGGTATAAAATTGAAACAACATAATCTTTTAACAACTCCAACCACCTCCGCTATCTCAAATTCAACTCTTTCTACTTGAACAAGTATTGAAGGCTCTTATGATCTGTGTACACCTCACACGTCATACCATACAAATAATGCCTCCAGATCTTTAAGGCATAAACAATGGCTGCCAACTCTAAGTCATGAACTGGATAATTCTTCTCGTGGATCTTCAACTGCCTCGAAGAATATGCGATGACCTTGCCGTTCTGTATTAACACTGCGCCAAGTCCGATGCGGAAAGCATCACAATATACAGTATAAGGCCTAGATCCCGTGGGCAAGATCAATACCGGTGTCGTGGTCAAAGCTGTCTTGAGCTTCTAGAAGCTCGGCTCGCACTCCTCTGACCACATGAACTGGGCACCCTTCTGAGTCAATCTAGTCATCGGGGCAGCGATGGATGAAAACCCCTCCACAAAACGTCTGTAGTAACCAGCTAACCCCAAGAAGCTCCGAATCTCCGTAGCTGAAGCTGGTCGAGGCCAGTTCTTGACTGCCTCTATCTTCTTCGGGTCCACCTGAATACCCTCTGTTGATACGACATGACCCACGAATGCTACTGAACTCGACCAAAATTTGCACTTTGAACATTTGGCATACAACTGGCTATCCTTCAGAGTTTGAAGAACCACTATGAGGTGCTGCTTATGCTTCTCCTGACTGCGGGAGTATACCAAGATATCATCAATGAACACAATCACAAATAAATCCAAGTAAGGCCTGAACACTTGGTTCATCAACTCCATGAATGTTGCCGGGGCATTGGCCAACCCAAACGACATGACCAAAAACGCACAATGCCCATACCGAGTACGAAAAGCTGTCTTAGGGACATCAGACGCCCTAATCCTCAACTAATGATAAGCAGACCTCAAATCTATCTTCGAGAACACCCTAGCACCCTGAAGCTGGTCAAACAAATTGTCAATCTTCACCAGTGGATAATTGTTCTTTATGCTCACCTTGTTCAACTGCCGATAATCAATGCACATCCTCATCGACCCGTCCTTTTTCTTCAGGAACAACACTGGCGCACCCCAAGGTGATACACTGGGTCTAATGAAACACTTATCAAGCAAATCCTGAAGCTGTTCTTTCAACTCTGGCGGGGCCATGCGATATGGCGAAATTGAAATAGGCTGAGTGCTAGGAGCCAAATCAATATCCCTGTCGGGCGGCATACCCGGCAGGTCCGAAGGAAAAATCTCGGGGAACTCCCGAACAATTGGAATAGAGTCGATAGATGGGACCTCTGCGATGGAGTCGCGAACATACTCCAAATATACTAAGCACCCCTTCTCGACCATGCGTCGAGCCTTGACATACAAAATAACACTACGTGTGGCATGACGTGGGATCCCTCTCTACTTAAGTCGGGGCAAGTTTGGCTAGGCCAAAGTCACGGCCTTGGCGTGAAAATCCAGGATAGCATGATATGGGGACAACCAATCCATTCCTAGTATAATATCGAAGTCCACCATGTCGAGAAGTGACAAATCGACACGGGTCTCAAGACCCTGAAATACCACTACACAAGAACGGTGCACTCGGTCAACAACTATAGAATCACCAACCGGTGTGGACACATATACAGGAATACCCAGAGCCTCACTAGGCATAATCAAATAGGGTGCAAAATAGGATGAAACATAAGAATAAGCAGATCTCGGATCAAATAATACCGAAGCACCCCTATCACAGACCAGAATAGTACATGTAATCACAGCATCAGATGACTCGGCCTCTGGCCTGGCTGGCAATGCATAACAACGGGGCTGGCCCCCACCTCCCTGAACTGCGTATCTGGGACGATCTGCTGCGGGCTGACCCCTACCTCTGGCTGTCCGGGCTCCACCTCTACGGTCTCTCCCTCTACCTCTATGATCCCTACCCCGCCTCTAGCTAGCAAGGAGTCCTGTGGATCACCTGCTGCCTGAATCGTGAGGCGGAGGACCCTGCTGTTGAGAACTACTCGAGGCTCGAGGGCAAAATCTGACAACATGACCTGTGTCACCACAACCATAACATGCCCTCGACGGCTGCGACTGCTGGCCCTGTCGACCAGTATGTCCTCCCCTAAAGCTCTAAAGTGGCGGTGCACTGATGGGGGGTTGGTGGTGTGTCGAAAGACTGTTGATCTGAATAATACTGCTAGTGGCCACCACCTCCTGGCATACCATGAGAAACCTGAAGTGCCGACTGGAAAGGTCTCAGGGGATGGCCTCTGTCGCAAAAATCCGTACCTCCAGATGAGGTACCACTAAACATGCCAGAATGTCGAGGTCTCTTGTCCGAACCCTGACTATCTCCTCGAGCCAATGCCATCTCTACTCGGCAGGCCGCGTTGGCCGCCTCCTGAAAAGTAATATCACTGCCAACTCCCAAAGCCATCTATAGACGAATGGGATGAATCAATCCATTAATGAACCTCCGGACCCTCTCCCGATTCGTAGGGAGTATTATTACTCCAAAGCATGCCAAGTCAAAAAATCTGGTATCATACTGTGTAACTGTCATAGAGCCCTGCTGAAGATGGTCAAACTGTCTGCGAAGTGCCTCTCGCTGAGTGACGAGGAGAAACTTCTCCAAACATAACTTTGCGAACTGATCCCATGTTAAAGCTGGAGACCATGCTGGTCTAGATAGACAATAATCTCTCCACCAAGTCTTGGCCGACCCCACAAATCTGAAAGTGCAAAAATCGACCCCATTGGTCTCCACTATCCCCATAGTCCTAAGGATCTTATGACAACTGTATAGAAAGTCTTGGGGATCCTCCGATGAAGCACTGCTTAAAGTAGTAGTGAAAAGCTTGGAGAACCGATAAGGTCTCCACAAAGCACCCGAAGACATGGCCGTCCCATCTCCGGCCAAAGCTGTAATGCCGGTCTGAGCTGCCACTGCAGGCTGAACCAAGGGAACCTGAGTTTGGGGAGCTACCTACTCCGGAGTACGTGTAGTAGGAGTCTGAAGCCCCTATCCAGCCTGAGAAATGGCTGGTGCTACTGGAAGCAATCCCGCTCTTGCTACACTATCTATAAAGCCCCGTACGCGGACAAGGGCATCCTGAAGATCCAAAGAAAACATCACTCCTCCTGGGACCTGAGCTGGGCCCACTAGAGCTGGTGGAGCTGGAACCTCATCATCAAAGTCAATATGAGGCTCCACCTCTAGAACTGTTTCCTGGGGCTGAGCTCTGCCCCTGCCATGGCCTCGACCCCTACTCCTCGCGGGAGCTGCTGCTGGGGGCTTGGGCTGCTGCGCAGAAGAAGAAGACGCACGTGTTCTCACCATATGCGAAAGAACATAGTAGAATGACAATCATTTTTTAAAAAATAGATTCGCACGACAAGAATGAATAAAGTGAAACTTTTTCTAACCTTGTAACCTCAGGGGGATAAATACAGACGTCTCTGTACCAATCCCTCAGACTCTACCGAGCTTGTCTGTGAGTTGTGAGACCCAAGTAACCTAGTGCTCTGATACCAACTTGTCACGACCCATATTTACCCACCATCGGGAGTCCTGATGGCGCCTACTGTTGAAGCTAGGCAAGCCAACCTTTAAAATTATTTTCACAAACTTAAATCTAAAACAAATCAAATACTAGAATAATTAATTAAAACATGCGGAAGTAACAATAACGAGAACAATAAGCGCAAAAGCTAACAACATGTCTCTACACCAGTATCTGGTGTCACTGCTCACGGAAAACTAAGAGTACTAAAATAATAGTCTGAAAGAAATACAAAGCATGTCTGTTTGATACAATTTAACAAACTGAAAGAAATAGATAGAGGAGACTCAGGGCCCGCGAACGCCAGCGAACTACCTCAGAGCCTCTGGACTGAAGGATCACTCCCGATCTAAAGCTGCATTCCGTGGACTGGTTCCTGACCTGTACACAAAAAAGGCACAGAAGTGTAGTATCAGCACAACCAACCCCATGTGCTGGTAAGTGCCCGACCTAACCTCGACAAGGTAGTGACGAGGCTAAACCGGACCTATCACAACCAACCTGTACAGACATATGTAATAACAACAAGAGAGCAAGAATTTAAGCAAATAAAAGGGGAAGGGGACATGCTGGGGGAGTAGCAGTTCAATTATAACTTCTACAATCAAGAGATGGAACTGAATAAATCGTAATTAAACAGGAAAGACAATGAAGCAACAGTTGCACGGCATCAGCCTTCGTACTTTTACTCTCATTCCTCACCTAGGTAGTCAAATATAATGCACGACATCATGCTTTGTGCTTTTACTCTCACTTCTTACAAGAAATATCAAATACAAGGCACGGCATCACCCTTCGTGCTTTTGCTCTCGATAAACAGTGCACGGCATCACCCTTCGTGCTTTTACTCTCTCTTCCTCTCCAATCAATGGTCACAACCAAACGGGAACAATGATATATATATATATATATATATATATATATATATATATATCAAGACAAAATATCCCGGCAAAGGAGAACAATTCAACAAATGGCCCCAGCAAGGAAAATACAACTCAACAATATGTCCCGGCAAGGGAATACAACTCAACAAATGGTCCCGGCAAGGGAAAAGTAGCAAAAATTCATCTTTAGTTCATTTAGTTCTCAACTCTCACTTCATAGTTCTTGAAACAAGTAATTATCCCAATTGTTCACTTACTTCGCAATTTAATAGAAAATAAGACATCACGGTCATGCTTGACTCAGGCGCATAGGTAACCGTCACCATACCTATACACCGACACACATAGCACATAGCAATTAAAAACCTAATCCTATTCCCTCAAGCCAAAGTTAGATTGAACACTTACCTCGAATCCGAAAATAGCAACTCAAAGCTCAACAACCGCCTTTCCTCTAGAATTCGACCTCGAACCAACGATATCTAACATAAATCGATTCAATATTATCAATAAGAATCCAAAAACGCAATCCCATAGCCTAGAAATGCATTTCCTAGCTTACTTTAAAATATACAAAAAATCCGACACCGGGCCCATGTGGTCCAAACTCGAGGCTCGGACCAAAACTCATCCCCCATAACCCCACGAGTTCAATATATATAATTAGATTTTAAATTCGACCTCAAATTGAGGTTGAAATATCCAAAATCCCATGAAACCTAACTAATCCCAAAACCTCTAAGTTTTAGTTTGATTTCATGTTTAGGGCTAGAAATTTAATGATTTGATGAAGGAATATTGAGGAAAAAATGGTAGGATTACTTACCCAAAGAGTGGTGATGATTTAGGAGTTTGAAGTTCGTCAATGGAGGGTGTAGGAGGTGAGTTCGTGTGGAGATATTGGAATAAATCTCGTCACTTGTATGTTTTAGGCTTTCAAAATCATTGGGCGAAAATGCCCTTCGCTATCGCAGGAAAGGGTGACGCGATCGCGGTGAAGGAAACTTGGGAGCTACACGATCGCGTGAACAGTACTGCGACCGCGTAGAGGAAAAGTCACTGAGGGGTAAATTTTTCTACGCGAACGCGGAGAAGGGGGGAATTGGAAGCAAGGCGATCGCGTGAAGGAAGCTATCGCATAGTGGCACGGACCAAAACAGTATGATTACGTGGATGAAGCCGCGATCGCATAGAAGGATTTCCCTGAGCAAAAATTGCAGCAAAATCTGCTAAATTTTCAAGAGCTAAAACACCCCGAACCACCATCGAAAACACTTCTGAGCCCTCAGGGCTCCCAACCAACCATACACACTAACTCAATATCATCCTACGAACTTGCTCAAGCGATCAAATCGTAAAAATAACATCAAAATCAAAGAATCAACCTCCAAAACTCATGATTTTTATTTCTAAGTTCAAAACTTCCAAATATTACCACTTTCAGTCCGAAACACGTCAAACGACGTTAATTTTCAACCAAAATTTACAGATAGCTCTTAACGCTCATTTAAGACTTGTACCGGGCGTCGGAACCAAAATACGTGCCCGATACAATTATTTTTTATCAATTTCTATTTTCATTTTTCCTTAAGCATATTTATAAAGGAATTTCACAGAAAAGCTCCGAGCTCGGGCCTAGGACCTCAAATTTCGATTCTGGGGATACTCCAGGGTCCCAAATTTCCTTACAGAACCTCCGAGACCGTCACATCACGGGTCCGAGTCTGTTTACTCAAAACGTTGATCAAAGTCAACTATAGCAATTTTAGTATCAAAATTTATAGTCTTTATTATAGAATTCAAATATTTTCACATAAAAATTTTCCGGCTTCGCGTCCGGACCGCGCACGCAAAATCGAGGCAACCTAATAAGAGGTTTCAAGGCCTCATAAACGCAAGAAAAGGGAGAATCACGGTGATGACCATTTGGGTCATCACAGTATGTGTTGTACTCATTGTTGTAATGTGGTATATTTTCAGTATTTTCATATGAAATTCCGAGGACTGATATTTCTGGATTCACTGATTTCAAGAATTGAGTTTTTTTCATTAGTTAATTGATTTGTCGTTATTTTCTATTTTTCTTTCATGTTACTATTTTTATACTGCATACGGGTTATTGTAAGTGATCCGCCTTATCCTCGTCACTACTTCATACAGTTAGACTCGATACTTACAAAGTATATGAAGTCGATTGTACTCATACTAAACTCTGCACTTCTTGTGTAGATTTTGGTGTCAGTCCTAGCGACAGTCAGTAGATTGCTCGGATTCGGTACGGCACGGAGACTTGAGGTACAGCTGCATGGCGTTCACAGCCCTGAAGTTCCCATCTTCGTTACTGTAGTTGTTTATTTCATATTAAACGGTTATGCTTTCATTCAAACTCTAGTGTACTTGTGATATCAGTTCTGGGATTGTATCTAAACATCATTGCTATTTTGGTTTACTCATTCTATTTCATTTTCTTTTATTTTTTTTGAGCCGAGTGTCTACTGGAAACATCCTTTCTGTCTTCTTAAAGGTAGGGGTAAGGTCTGCGTACACATTATCCTTCCCAGATTCAACTTGTGAGATTACTAGTTTATTGTTGGTGCTGTTGATGTAGTAGTAGTATATTATATATTTCATTCTCTAGTTGAAACTTAGAATTTATCATAGTAATTACCAATTTTTTAAAGATAATATCTGTAATTATCAAGTGGAAAATATAATTATTTTTCTTTAACTCTCAGATTTTCCACTCAAAAATGGCTGACAATCAATTATGGTTCTATCTGAACTCATGGCAGCTAACTTATGAACACAACAATGTGCACATAATATTGACATAATAAAACAAGGACCATAAATGACAACGTGATGAATAGAGATTGAAAAGCAGAAAATGACCAAAATAAGGGACAAAAACCAGAAAAAAGGGAAAACTAATTACAAATGAGAATACCAAAGACAAAATGAGAAAGAAAACTACCGAAGAAAAGAAGCTAGTGTACCACTGCCAGAATAGCAACTGCATGCATGCCAAAAACATGTGGGGATTAGCATTAATCTTGAGACAAAGGAGTCTTTTTCAGTAGAGACCTAAAGTCATGAAGGAGTTTAATTTATTCTATTTCTTTTTTCAATTGTTTGATGTTCGAGACTTACTGATCCGATTAACTTTATATAGTAATCATAAAAATTTTATGAGTTCGAGTTCAAAATTCTATCAGAATCCATTTATTTTACTGGTTCAAGTTTCGAATTTTACCACAATCCATTTGATTTATTGTATTTTAAATTTTATTATTTGTATTTATTTAGTGATATGTTAGTATATACAACAACAAAAATAATGTCACGACCCGGATTTTCTACCATCGGGAGTTGTGATGGTGCCTACCATCGAAGTTAGGCAAGCCAAACATTACAACAGTTTTTTTACTGATCTCATTTGAGCGATTATAATTAACTGAAACAATAATAAAAACGGAAGACTTATAAATACTTAATTAACTGCAAACGGAAACGTGGAAGTTTCAAGATACACCTCTACGCAGTATCTGGTGTCACTACTCTAGGACTACTAGTACTACAAACAAAGTCTGGAAAAGAAATACATAGTGTTTGTCGGATACAAGATGAAAAAATGAAAAGTAAGGAAAGGGACTTCGGCCTGCGAACGCTAGCTAGGCTACCTCGAGAGTCCTTGGACTGAAGATAGCTCCCAGAAATCCTATCGATGTGGTCCGTAAGCTGCGTCCTGATCTGTGCACAAAAATGCACAGAGTGTAGCATCAGTACAACTGATAGTTACGTTGTGTGCAAAGCAATGGAAATAACAACAAAGAAATACCAACAAAAAGGGGAAAAGGGACATGCTCGGGGAGATACAGTAAAGAACAAATCAACGGATATAACAACGTAACCATCTCAATACCATAACTCATATATATGTGTAAGTGGACGGCGCGCTACACTATCCCATTTATCAGTTGATAAGTGGTCGGCGTGCCACACGATCCCAATTCATATTTTTACGTAAAAAAAATTTGGCTTCACGCTCGGACTATGCACGCAAATCGAGGAAAATAAAAGCGAGGTTCCCAAGGCCTCGTAAGCATGAAAAATGGGAGAATTACGGTGATGACCCTTTGGGTCATCACATCCTATACCTCTAAAATAACCATTCGTCCTTGAACGAACAAAAGAAAGAAGTACATGAGTCGGGGAATAGTTGAGGATAACGGCTCCGCATATCAGACTCGGACTCCCAGGTTGATGCCTTAGGAGGCTGACCTCTCCACTGAACACGTACTGAAGGAAAATTCTTCGACCTTAACCGTCGAACCTGATGGTCTAATATAGCCACCGGCTCCTCCTCATATGACAGATCCTTATCCAATCAGTGCTGAAATCTAATATGTGGGATGGATCATCGTGATACCTCCGAAGCATGGATACATGAAAAACTGGATGCACGGCTGACAAGATTGGCGGCAAGGCAAGTCTATAAGCCACCTCTCCCACGCGATCAAGAATCTCAAATGGGCCAATAAACCTAGGGCTAAGCTTGCCCTTCTTCCTGAATCTCATCACGCCCTTCAAAGGCGATACACGGAGCAATTCTCGCTCTTCAACCATGAAAGCAACATCTCTGACCTTGCGATCTGCATAGCTCTTCTGCCTAGACTGAGCTGTCTGAAGTCTGTCCTGAATGGTCTTGACCTTATCCAAGACCTCCTATACTAGATCAATAGCCGATAACCGAGCCTCTCCTTGCTCAAACCATCTGACTGGGGACCGACACCGCCTACCATACAATGCCTTGTACAGAGCCATCTGAATGTTGGACTGGTAACTGTTTTTGTAGGAAAACTCTGATAAAGGCAAGAATTAGTCCTACGAGCCTCCAAAATCAATAACGCAGGCTCGGAGCATATTCTCTAGAATCTGAATAATCCTATCGGACTGACCGTCCATCTGGGAATGAAATAAAGTACTCAATTGAACATGGGTGCCCAACTCCTGCTATACCGCTCTTTAGAAATGCGAGGTAAACTGCGGGCCCCGGCCCGAAATGATAGATATAGGCACCCCATGAAGGCGAACGATCTTCCTATTATAAATCTCAGTTAATCTCTCGGACGAATAGGTGGTGAAAACCGAAACAAAATGCGCTAGCTTGGTCAGCCTATCAACAATGACCCATATAGCATCAAACTTCTTCCGAGTCATCGGAAGGACAGAAACGAAAACCATGGTATTCCTCTCCCACTTTCACTCGAGAAGCTCAATCCTCTGAAATAATCCACCGGGTCTCTAATGCTCGTACTTAACCTACTAACAGTTCAAATAGTGAGTCACATCTGCAATAATGTCTTTCTTCATTTGCGCCACCAATAGTGTTGCCTCAAATCCTGATACATCTTCGCGGCATCCGGATGAACAGAATACCGAGAACTATGGGCCTCCGCTAAGATCAACTCCTGAATACCATCAACATTGGGCACACAAACTCGCCCCTGCAATCTCACTACACCATCATCTCCCAAGGTAATTTTCTTGGAACCTCTACGCTGCACCGTGTCTCTTAGGACACGCAAATGGGGATCATCAAACTGCCGCTGACGGATACGCTCAATCAACAACGAACGTGCGATGTGCAAGCTAATACCTGCTAGGCTCGAAAACATCCAACCTCAAAAATCGACTGGCCAAGGCCTGAACATCCAAGGCAAGCGGCCTCTAGCTAACTGGAATACAAGTAAGACTACCCATGCTGGCGGACTTCCTACTCAATGTATCGGCCACCACATTGGCCTTTCCCGAGTGGTATAAGATAGAAACATCATAGTCTTTAGACAACTCCAACCACCTCATTTGCCTCAAATTCAACTCTTTCTGTTTGAACAAGTACAGAAGGCTCTTGTGATCCGTATACACCTCACACGTCACACCATATAGATAATACCTCCAAATCTTCAAAGTATGAACAATGGCTGCCAACTCTAGGTCATGAATTGGATAATTCTTTTCGTGGATATTCAACTGCCTCGAAGCATGTGCTATGACTCTGCCATTTTGCATCAATACTGCATCAAGCCCAATACGGAACGCATCACAATAGACGGTATAAGGCCCTGACCCCATGGGTAAAATCAATACAGGTGTCGTAGTCAGAGTTGTCTTGAGCTTGTGGAAGCTTGCCTCGCACTCATATGACCACCTGAACTGGGCACCCTTCTGGGTCAATCTGGTCATCATGGCTGCAATGGATGAAAACCCCTCCACGAACTGTCGGCAGTAACATACTAGCCCCAAGAAACTCCGAATCTTTGTAGCTGACACTAGTTGAGGCCAGTTCTTGACTGCCTCAATCTTCTTCGGGTCCACCTGAATACCCTCTTCTGAAACAACGTGACCAAGGAATGCAATAGAACTCAACCAAAACTCGAACTTTGAGAACTTGGGGTACAACTGACTATCCTTTAGAGTTTGAAAAACCACTATGAGGTGGTGCTTATGCTCCTCCTGACTACGGGAGTATATCAGAATGTCGTCAATGAAAACAATCACGAAAATATCCAAATAGGGCCTGAATACTCGGTTCATCAACTCCATAAATGTTGTCGGGGCATTAGTCAACCCAAATGACACGACCAAAAACTCATAATGCCCATACCGAGTGTGAAATACTATCTAAGGGACATCAGACGCCCTAATCCTCAGCTGATGATAACCTGATCTCAAATCTATCTTCGAGAACACCCTAGCGCCCTGAAGCTGGTCGAATAAATCGTTAATCCTCGGCAGTGGATACTTGTTCTTTATCGTCACCTTATTCAACTGCCGGTAATCAATGCATATCCACATCGACCCATCCTTTTTCTTCACAAATAACACTAGCGCACCCCAAGGCGATACACTAGGTTTAATGAAACCCTTATCAAGCAAGTCCTGAATCTTCTCCTTTAGCTCTCTCAACTCTGGCGGAGCCATGCGATACGATGAATGGAAATAGGCTGAGTGCCCAGAGCCAGATCAATACAGAAATTAATATCCTTGTTGGGCGGCATACCCAACAGGTCTGAAGAGAAAACCTCGGGGAACTCCCGAACAATAGGAACATAGACAATAGATGGAACCTCTGCGCTGGAGTCACGAACATATGCCAGATATGCTAGTCACGCCTTCTCGACCATGCGTCGAGCCTTGACATATGAAATAACGCTGCGGGTGGCATGACCTGGGGTCCCTCTCCACTCAAGTCGGGGCAAGTTTGGCAAAGCCAAGGTCACGGTCATGGCGTGAAAATCCAAAAGAGCATGATATGGGGACAACCAATCTATCCCCAAAATAACGTCAAAGTCCACCATATCTAAGAGCAATAAGTCAACACGGGTCTCAAGGCCCTCAAAAACTACCACACATGAATGATAAACTCGGTCGACCACTATAGAATCACCCACCGATGTAGACACATATATAGGAATACCCAAGGCCTCACTAGGCATAAAGAAATAGAGTGCAAAATAGGACGAAACATATGAATACATAGATCCCGGATCAAATAACACTGAAGCACCTCTATCACGGACCAGAATAGTACCTGTAATCACAGCATCTGATGATTCGGCCTTTGGCCTGGCTGGCAAAGCATAACAACGGGGTTGTGCCCTACCTCCCTGAACTGTGTCTCTGGGACGATCGGTTACAGGATGACCCCTACCTCTGACAGTCCGAGCTCCTTCTCTCTGATCCCTACCTCCACCTCTATGGCCTCTACCCCCGCCTCTAGCTGGCTGAGCGGCATTGGGATCACATGCTGCCTCAATCATGGGAAGAGGACCCTGCTGAGAGCTGTCAGATGCTCGAGGGCAATACCTGGCAATATGTCTCGTGTCGCTACATATGTAACAAGCCTCGGCTATAGAGAAAAACGAAGTGGTGGTGCGTTGATACGTGCTGACTGTGAGCTAAGAAGTTGCTGGTCGGAATACTGTGTCTGGGAACCACGGCCACCAGTAGTACCATCTGAAACCTGCAGGGCTGACTGAAAGGGCCTCGGAGGGTGGCCTCTACCATATGAATCCCTACCTCCAGATGAGGTACCGCTGAACCAACCAAAATGACGAGACCTCTTATCTGACCCCTGACCACCTCCTCGTGCAAGTGTCATCTCTATCCAGCGAGCCGCATTGGCCGCCTCCTGAAATGACATATCACTACCGGCTCCCATAGCCGTCTGAAGCCGGATCGGCTGAATCAACCCATCAATAAATCTTCGCACCCTCTACCTCTCAGAAGTATAACAATAGCATGGCGTGCCAAATCAATAAACGAGCCTCATAGTGTGTGACTGTCTTAGTACCCTGATGAAGATGCTCAAACTGCCTGCGTAGTGCATCTCGCTTCGTCACCGGAGAAACTTCTGCAAGAACAACTCAGCAAACTGATCCCAAGTTAATAATGCGACTTTGCTGGACTAGATAAAGAATAGTCCCTCCACTAAGTCTTGGCGAATCCTGCAAGCCGAAAGGTGATAAAGTCGACTCCATTGGTCTCAACAATACCCATAGTCCTGAGAACCTCATGGCAGCTGAATAAAAAGTCCTGGGGATCCTCTGTAGAAGCACCGCTAAAGGTGGTGGTGAAGAGATTGGTGAACTATCAAGTTTTCAAAAAACATCTGCGGACATCGTCGCACCATCGCTGGTCTGAGCTGGAATACCTGGTTGGGCTGCCCATGCTGGTTGAACTGCTGGAACCTGAGCCTGAGGAACTACCTGCTCCGGAGTACGCGTAGCGGGAATCTAAACTCCTCCCCCAGCCTGAGATGTGGCTGGTGCTATGAGAAGCAAACACGCTCTAGAGACGCTCTCCATAAAGCCTATAAGTCGGACCAAAGCGTCCTGGAGTACTGGAGTGGCTATGAAACCCTCCGGGATATGAGTTGGTTTCACTGGAGCTGCTGGTGCTAGAACCTCCTCATCATAGTCGACATGAGGCTCCACCTCTGGTACTACGGCTGGGGGCTAAGCTCTGCCCCAGCCTCGGCCCCTGGCACGGCCTCGGCCCCTGGCACGGCCTCGGCGTCGCCCTCTACCCCTAATAGGAGTTGTTGCTGGGGGCTCGAGCTGTGGCGAGGTAGAAGAGGAAGCGTGTGTTCTCGTCATCTACAAAAGAACAGAGTAGAATGACAATCGATATTTGAGAAACAAAACTGCACGATTAGAATTAACAAAGTGAAATTTTTTTCCTAACTCTGTAGCCTCTGGGGATAAATACAGACGTCTCTGTACCGATCCCTCAGACTCTACCGAGTTTGTCCGTGAATTATGAGACCTAAGTAACCTAGTGCTCTGATACTTGTCACGATACGAATTTTCCACCGTCAGGAGTCGTTATGACGCCTACTATTGGAGCTAGGCAAGCCAAACATTACATAATTTTTTATTGATATCATTTGAGCAATTATAATAAAATAAAACAATAATTAAAGCGGAAGACTTATAAATACTTAAATTAACTGCAAACGGAAATGCGGAAGTTTTAAAATATACATCTATCCAGTATCTGGTGTCACTACTCACGGACTACTATAGAATACTACAAACAAAGTTTGTAAAAGAAATAAATAGTGTTTGTCTGATACAAGATGAACAAACGAAAAGTAAGGAAATAGACTTCGGCCTGCGAACGCCAGCTAGGATACCTCGAGAGTCCCTAGAATGAAGATACCTCCCAGAAATCCTACCGCTACGGTCTGTAAGTTGCATCCTGATCTGTGCACAAAAATGTACAGAGTGTAGCATCAGCGCAACAGATCCCATGTGCTAGTAAGTGCCTGGCCTAACCCCGGCGAAGTAGTGATGAGACTAGACAGGACCTACCAAAATCAACATATATATATATACATATATATATATATATATATATATATATATATATATATATATATATATATATATATATATATATATATACAGTGAAGAACTAATGAACGAATATAACAACGTAACCATCTCAATACCATATCTCATATATGTGTATAAGTGCACGGCGCGCCACACAATCCCATTTATTATCAGTTCATAAGTGGTCGGCGTGTCACACGATCTCAATTCATATTTTATGGGTGGACGACGTGCCATATGATCCCAATTCATATTTTATAGGTGGACGGCGTGCCACACAATCCCAATTCATATTTTAACATAAACAAATTTCGGCTTCGCGCTAGGATTGCGCACGCAAATCGGCAACTAAAAGCGAGGTTTCCACGGCCTCCGAAGTACAGAAAAAGGGAGAATTTCGATGATGACCATTTGAATTGTAACAAATAAATTTAGTGTAATCCCATAAATAAAGTCTGCGAAAAAATTATAGTATATACACAAACCCCATTCCTAGTACTATCTTCATTCTCTTAAAGCTCGACTACGATACCGCTAGTTAAGAGCGAATAGATCTCACTGCTGGTATAGTTACTTTCCTAAACACTTTCAAGTTCAAAGTTCTCATTTATCGATCACTTTGTGATAAAAAGTGCACAGAAATTCACGTAAGCTAAAGGAAATTCCCGTTCATGCACGTCTCTGGAACGCAAACAATAAAATGTCACATTTGTTCTGTCTCAGTATATATTGTTTTATACATTGCCTCTTTTTTCATGTGGGGTTAGAATAGTGTTTGACTGTGTTACTCGAACAGAAGATCGGTGGCGAAATTTGAAATTTTTCTTAAAATGTTCAAACTTGAAAGATGTAAAAAAATATTCTCTGACAAAGGATGTTCAATTTAGTTAGGCGAAATAGTTTCCTGGCCAGTCAAACATGCAGCCGATTTTAAAGCCGATACATGAACTTTAAACTTTTCCATTTTAACACTTGAACTCATAATTCTTTTAACTAATAAATACATTTGACCATTGACCATGCACATGTGGCATCAATTTATCTTAATCATCATGTTGCGTGATGAACACGACATATGAAAGCCCTCTTCTCAACGCTCAACAGTCCAAAATGGGTTATATATGCATAGAAATATGTACCAACTAACAAAGCCTGGGTGCATAGTGCATTTTTCCCCACTGCCTCAGTTTTTCACTGTATCATTAACTAAGAAATCTTGTTTTTCGTTATATTTCCACAAAATTTTCGTTATACCAGAAAGCCGGTTGCAATTTGGCGTGGTCTCAAGTTCACTCTCGTGTCTAGGGTTTCAAATTCAATCTTTTATCCTGGTCTCGACGAATTACAATGGTCAAGATCTCTCTGGCCATTGGATGTGATTCTCCTTTCACCCTTGGGATGAAAGTCAATGATGTTCATGTTCTGCAATTGCTGAAAGATGTTGCGAGCAACTGAACCACTGCCCTAGCAGAAATGAAGTGGGCGGTCCATTCCTCTGGTTACCACCATAAATTCTTCGGAATCCACCAACTCATAGACCTCCTCTCAGATAGATCTTCCTTGCCATGGAAGCAGCTCTAATGTAGTACTAATCAGGGTCATATGGGGCAAGCTCTTTCAGTTTACCAGTCTTGACAATGTCAGTCCATTCAGGAAACTCTATCTTGCCGGAACGCTTGAGGTGAGCGGCTTAAGGTTTCACGAACTCGAGAGGTGAAACATCCTTCACATTTCTCGTTGGCTCCAGTTCTTGGCTCTGCTGCTACTGCGCGCGGCGCCTGTGCGTCTCTCTCCTACGAGTTGTAGTAAAGATTTGTTGCTTACTTGATATGTTATTAATTAATGGAGCTTCTTATAGCCTCTTTGTTTAATCTTCTAATTAATAACGAAGAAAAAGAGAATGAAGAAAAAGATAAAGGAGAAGAAAGAATAGTAAAGAAAGGAATGAAGGAGGGTGAAGGAAGAAGAATGGATGGTTGGGTATAGGGGCATTTTTTCTTTTTTCTTTTTTTTTTTTGTATTTGTAACTTTCTTTTATGATTTTATATTAAAAAGTAGGACCCACAAATGATACATGGCAAGCCATAAATAGCTTAGCATGATTTGTGGTACATGTCAGTGCAATTGATATTACGCTTTTGTGGATGTGTTTATTAGTACTCACATTTTGTAAGTTTGAGTGTTCAAATGGGAAAGTTTAGAGTTCATGTATCGGCTTTAAAATCGGCTACAAATTTGAGTGGCCAGGAAATCAATTCGTCATTTAATTATATACCTCTAAAATCTAATATTTTATCGATATATACCGTGTAATTTTCTGACAAAGGGTGATCAATTGACCACCCTTACTATAGTGTAGCTTCGCCCATGCCGATAAGAAATTGGTTTCTGAATTAGGTGTAAGAAAAATGAGCTTATATTAAATATTTTATTCTAATTTGATGATAGTCCATAAACGGAAGCTCAGTTATAAATGCGAAGATTATTGCTTATTGGAGGAAGGGTAATAAAGAGGACGATTTAGTCCTTCGTCAATTCGCGATATATATATATATATATATATATATATATATATTCTTGCTAAGCTAAATTTATTTTATAATCTTGGGTATATTATGTCAATATTATTACGTTAGTTAGATTCACTTGAATTGTTGACTAATTAAGATTAGCTTTCTCCACTCAGCCATTAAAATTTCACGTCACAAACGACTTTTTTTTAAAAAAATAAAGAAATATTGAAAGCTCGATAAATTTGTCGCAGAAGATGTATATAAGGCAGTCATACTTTATCTACTAAATTCTTATTAGTAGACTTTTAAAATCTTAACACTCTGCTCATAGGCAACTTAAATCTTAATTTATTTTGTATCACGCTCGACAAACGTGACGATCTAAAGGGTCATTACTTATTTTTCTATCCACTCTGTACTTCCAAGGTTTTGAAAACTTATTTAAAGTCGCCTCGATTTGCGTGCGCAGTCCGGGCGTGTAGCCGGAAAGCTTAAATTTAGAATTTCTGTGAGAAATGCTAAATTTTGATGTTAAAATGAATAGATTTGACTTCGGACAATATTCTGGGTAAACGGACTCGGACCCGTGATTTGACAGTCCCGGAGGGTCCGTACAAAAATAGGGGACTTGGGCTTATGCCTGGAATCGAAATCTGAGGTCCCAAGCCCGAGAAATAAATTTTTGAATAAAATTATTTTCTGAAAATATTTAAGAAAATTGGAAATAAAATCTGATTAGAAAGCGATGGTATCGAGCCTGTATTTTGGTTCCATCGCTCGGTACAAGTCTTATATATGATTTAAGACTTTTCTGTAAAATTTGGTTAAAAATGGATTTTGTTTGATATGATTCGGACATAAAATGAAAATTTTGATGTTTTTGAAAGTGCGAAGAAATAATGAATTTTGAGGCTTAATTTGGTTCATATGATGATATTTTGGCGATTTGATCGCACAGATAAGTCCATAGGATGTTGTTGAGGGTGTGTGCATGTTTGGTTTGGAGCTCCGAGAACTCGGGTGAGTATTGGATAGGCCAATGATGCATTTTTAACCTTTGAGAATAGCTGGTGTACTTTGATCTACAGGCTTCCAATTTGCGAAGCCAGGCTCGCAAATGCGACAAATCGATCGCAAATGCGAAAGAGTGGACTGGCAGCCTGAGTCGTAAATGTGACTTCACCATCGTAAATGCGACATCGCAATTGCGAACAGCCTCTCTCAAACGCGATTGAAAGCTCGACAAATTTGTCGCAGAAGATGTATATAAGGCAGCCATACTTTATCTACTAAATTCTTATTAGTAGACTTTTAAAATCTTAACACTCTGCTCATAGGCAACTTAAATCTTAATTTATTTTGTATCACGCTCGACAAACGTGACGATCTAAAGGGTCATTACTTATTTTTCTATCCATTCTGTACTTCCAAGGTTTTGAAAACTTATTTAAAGTCGCCTTGATTTGCGTGCGCAGTCCGGGCGCGTAACCGGAAAGCTTAAAATTAGAATTTCTGTGAGAAATGCTAAACTTTGATGTTAAAATGAATAGATTTGACTTCGGACAATACTCTGGGTAAACGGACTCGGACCCGTAATTTGACAGTCCCGGAGGGTCCGTACAAAAATAGGGGACTTGGGCTTATGCCTGGAATCAAAATCTGAGGTCCCAAGCCCAAGAAATAAATTTTTGAATAAAATTATTTTCCGAAAATTTTTAAGAAAATTGGAAATAAAATCTGATTAGAAAGCGATGGTATCGGGCCTGTATTTTGGTTCCATCGCTCGGTACAAGTCTTATATATGGTTTAAGTCTTTTCTGTAAAATTTGGTTGAAAATGGATTTTGTTTGATATGATTCGGACATAAAATGAATATTTTGATGTTTTTGAAAGTTCGAAGAAATCATGAATTTTGAGGCTTAATTTGGTTCATATGATGATATTTTTGCGATTTGATCGCATAGATAAGTCCATAAGATGTTGTTGAGGGTGTGTGCATGTTTAGTTTGGAGCTCCGAGAACTCGGGTGAGTTTTGGATAGGCCACTGATGCATTTTTAACCTTTTAGAATAGCTGGTGT
Organism: Nicotiana benthamiana; assembly: GCA_034376525.1. NCBI lineage: Eukaryota > Viridiplantae > Streptophyta > Magnoliopsida > Solanales > Solanaceae > Nicotiana > Nicotiana benthamiana. Next base: position 131,154,405 of record CM067337.1, read on the forward strand.
ACTTTGATCTACATGCTTTGTTGAAACACGTTCTCAAGGCACTAAACTAAACGTGTGTTCATATTTGTAGGTTTTGATAAATGACAAACGACGCGCAATTGACATATGACGAGGTCCAAGCACAAGCACGCACTTGACACATAACGAGGTTCAAGCACAAGACGAACAAAGATCATGATCAAGCAAAGAAATAAAGTTATACATGAGTCGTTCTTTAATTGTGATCTTGATCCGACAATTGACTCAAGACTTGGCTTCTCTCGTAAAATCATTTTTATCAAATCATGCATATTTAATTTAAAGCAAAATGATTTTCAAACATTTTATTTTAGCCAAAATGATTTTTAAACATGCCTCTCAAATCTGGACAAAGATAATCGATTATGTACTTTATGATAATCGATTATGTTAAGACAATGTACACCAGATTTACAAAGCTGAACAATAATCGATTATGTACCTTATGATAATCGATTATGTTAAGGCAGTGTACATTAGATTTTTCAAAGCTACAAGATAATCGATTATGTACCTTATGATAATCGATTATGTTGAGGTAGTGTCCATCAGATTTTTCAAAGCTATAAAATAATCGATTATGCACATTATGATAATCGATTATGTTGAGGCAGTGTCTATCAAATTTTACAAGACTGTAAAATAATCGATTATGTACATTATGATAATCGATTATGTTAAGACAGTGTAGTCCGAAGTTTTCAAAATATAAAAGATAATCGACTATCCTTATAGCATAATCGATTATGCAAATGACCGTTGCCAAAGTATTTTTAAACTCTGAAAGATAATCAATTATACACAATCTGATAATCGATTATGCATAGTAAAATCTGAATATGATTTTTTGAACGTTGTCATTATACGATTTGGATAATCGATTATTCTGCTTAAAATCTGGGAATGATTTTTGAACGATTGGAAAATAATCGATTATGCAAATCAGATAATCGATTATCTTAGCACAAAATCAGCAATTCTTGATTGGCAATTAGGCAACGGTTGTGGGGGTTTTGAACACTATAAATACAACTCAAAATCAGTCTTCTAAGTACAACAACTGATCATATTCTTGCTAAAGCTTGCATACTCTCATATACATCATTTTATATTCATTTCATAAGTTTTTGAGAGCCAAACTCTTGAGGAAAGTTGTTGTGTTCTTGAGCGTATTTATTTTACTCATATCTACTCTTAAAGAGAGTCTTGTCTTGAGTGCTAAGTGTTTGTATACACTTGAAGGGAAGTGTTAATCCCTTGTGGTTTTAAGAAGGAACGTTTTCATTCCTTCGGTTGAAGGCTTGAAGTGTGGTATCTTCGAGCAAAGGTTGTTGAGGCTTGTGTGACTCAAGTTCTCAGTTTGTAACGGTTTGTTAAGCACCCGTAAGCTTACCGAAGTTAGTGGAATCTCGAGAGAGTCTCTCGGGGACTGGACTAGCCACAGGTTGTGGTGAACCAGGATAATTTCGGTGCGTTCGTTCCTTATTATTTACTTACCGCACTTATTTCAATCCTGCAATTTTTAATTCCGCAAGTTTATATTGTTTTTTATTATAACGCTATTCACCCCCCTCCCCTCTAGCGTTAAGCGTATATTCTAACAAATGGTATCAGAGCCCAACACTCTGAAAGACTTAACCGTTTGAGAGAAACAATCCATGGCTTCTACTCGTGACTTTAGTGCAGGAATAGGTGAAGGACAATGCTCCACCAGACCACCACTATCCGATGGCACAAACTATACGTACTGGAAGGAGAGGATGAGAATATTCATCCAATCGAATAATTTTCATCTATGGAAGGTTATAACGAAGGGAGAACAAATTCAGACCAAAAAGATTGAAAATGAATGGGTTCCAAAATCCGAAGTTGAATACGATGCGGATGATATCCAAAAAGTGCAGAACAACGCTAGAGCCATCAACTTATTATGTTGTGCTGTAAATGCTGATGATTACAAAAAAATATCATGTTGCACAACGGCTAAGCAAATGTGGGATAAGCTGGAAATCACGTACGAAGGTACGGACCAGGTAAGAGAAGCTAAAATTGATTTTCTAACCCATGCATATGAACTGTTTCACATGAAGGAAAGCGAGAGGATCGATGACATGTTCGAACGATTTTCAAAAATCGTCAATAACCTACATGCTCTTAAGAAGACCTTCATGGATAAGGAACTTGTCCGAAAAATTCTCCGAAGTCTCACTCCGGAATGGCGCTCCAAGGCCGACGCGATTCAAGAGTCTATCGGCGTTTCAAATGTCACCATCGACGGACTAAGAGGTAATCTTAAAACCTATGAATCTACTATACTTAACCCTCCGTTTAATGATTAAAGGAAACAAAGAATCGCCCTCAAGGAAAGCACGGCTCAACCTCAAAATGATGAGGACTCAAACAACAGAGATAACGAGTTCGGACTCGTTATTAAGAGGTTTCAAAAGTTCATGCGAAAAGAGTATGAACGAAAAGGCAAACAAAAAGGAGATCAAGTAAAGTGCTATGGATGCGGAGAAATCGGGCACATTAAATCAAATTGCCCAAATGTCAAAAAGGAGAAGAAACCCTTCAAGAAACAACGAGCATACATATCTTGGGGAGGTGACTCCGGAGACGAATCAAGCGACGATGAAGAATATGAAACCGCAAATCTATGTGTCATGGCACACGAAGACAATCAAGAAGAGGTATGTCAAATTTCTTCAAAAAATTTCTATTCTCTTGAGGAAATGCAAAACGCTTTTGATGAACTGTATAGTGAATTCATTAAAGCTTCCAAAACTGTTGGAGACGTAAAGAAAAATTCCTCTTTGAAAGAAAAAGATTTTGAAAAACAACTCTCTTTGAAAGAAAAAGATTTGGAAAAATTGATTTTGGAAAATGAGAAGTTGAAAGAAGAAAACAAATTTTTCGGCAAGAGAAGCGCCGACAAACCCGAGAGTTCTAGTAAAAATTGTATTTCTTGCATGCATCTAAAAGATGAAGTAGAAAGACCTAAGGGCACCCTAGATAAGTTCAATTCTTCTCATAAAAATTTGAATGATGTTCTTGTCAATTTGAAATCGACCAAACATGGCATAGGTTTCAAAAACGAGCCTAAAGAAAAAGTTGAAGCCATCCCCCAACAACCCAAGGCTCAACCTAGGATAAATAAAATAAACATTCATCCTAGAAATAACCATCCTAGAATCAATATGCATCCTAGACCAAACACTAGAAGAAACTTTGAACATTTTAGAACGCCTAGAAATGGCCTTCAACAATCGCAACCTAGACATACTCGACCTAGAAACAATTATTCTAGAAACGCTGCATATCCTAGAACAAACAGTAGGAGAAATGATTTTCAAGGATTGCGCAATGTCCATATTGTCAAAAATAGAGCAAACGATTTTCATACCTCCAACTACTACCAACCTAGAAGAATGCATAATCCTAATGTCATTTGTCATTATTGTAGTCGAATAGGACATATTGCTCCTGCTTGTTTTACTAGACACAGACACTTAACTGCATGTCAAGCACAACAGCATTTTACACCTAACTCTCAAGGACCCAAAGCAGCTTGGGTACCAAAAACTCATTAATTTGTCTTGTAGGTATGTTTGAAAGGATCAAGTGTACTTTGGTACCTTGATAGTGGATGCTCCAAACACATGACCGGAGATGCATCCAAGTTCCTTCAACTAGAACACAAGGAAGGAGGAAACGTTATTTTTGGAGATAACAACAAGGGAAAAATTATCGGCATTGGCTCGGTCAGTAAGAATGAATATTCTTCCATTAAGCATATATTGCTAGTTAAAGGTCTAAAACATAATCTCTTGAGCATAAGTCAATTATGTGACAAGGGAAATCTTGTTTTGTTTGATTCGGAAGAATGCTTAGTTTTTCGTCGTAGTGATTTTAAAATTATTCTTCGTGGTTTTAGAATTGATAACATCTATATGGTTGATCTTGAAAACTCTTCATCAGAGTATGTGAATTGTCTTATGAGTAAAGAAGATGATATGTGGTTATGGCATCGTAGAGTAGCTCATACCAACATGCATCTTTTAAACAAATTGGTTTCACAAAATTTAGTTATTGGTCTTCCAAATTTGAAATTTGAAAATGACACTATTGGTGATTCTTGTCAAAAAGGGAAGCAAACAAAAGCATCTTTTAAATCTAAGAATATTGTTTCAACTACAAGACCTTTGCAACTTCTTTACATGGATCTCTTTGGACCATCTCGCATTGAAAGTCTTGGTAGAAATCGTTATGCTTTTGTTATTGTTGATGATTATTCTAGATTTACATGGACACTATTTCTTGCTCACAAAAGTGAGGCTTTTCAAAATTTTAAATGTTTTCTTAAACGTGTTCAAAATGAAAAGAACACAACCATCACTTCCATAAGAAGTGATCATGGGGGAGAGTTCGATCACAATCTCTTCGCGGACTTTTGTGACGAACTCGGTATTGAGCACACCTTCTTTGCTCCACATACACCACAACAAAATGGAGTGGTGTAACGGAAAAATAGGTGTCCCGAAGAGATAGCTAGAACCATGCTCGATGAGGCTAAGATTCCCAAACAATTTTGGGCGGATTCCGTGAGTACCACATGCTACGTTTTAAACAGAGTAGTCATAAGGCCAATACTCATGAAAACTCCCTATGAACTCTATAAGGGAAGGAAACCTAATCTCTCCCATCTTAGAGTATTCGGTTGTAAATGCTTTATTCATAACAACGGAAAAGATAATTTGGGAAAATTTGATGCCAAATCGGATGAAGGAATTTTTCTTGGTTATTCATCACGTAGCAAAGCATATAGAGTATTCAATAATAGAACCGAAACTGTTGAGGAATCCCCTCATATTGTGTTTTCCGAAAATAATGCTTCCTTGGCGAGAAAGGATTCTGGTTTTGATCTTGCAGGTATTTTAAACACAATAAGTCCTCAAGACAAAGTACAAGAGGAAAATCCAAAGGAAATTCAAGATGAAATCTTGAAACAATTATCGGAGGAAGCGCCACCACTGGTGAAAGAAACGAAACTGCCTAACGCGTGGAGGACAATCAAAGACCATCCTCTCGACAAGGTAATTGGCGACATTGAACAAAAGGTAAGTACTCGAAACACTCTTAAGAACACCTTAGGACACACTTCTTAAGAGATCACGTTTTCAATTGGCCGACATTTTCACAAAGCCTTTAGAGAAAGAGTCCTTTTTCCGAATTCGTAGTGAACTCGGGATTCTTGACTCCACGTTGATCTAAGTCATGCATTGCATTTTTTTCTTTTCATTACTAAATTGAGCGTCGGAGGCGCCTAATTCTCTTTTGCAGGTATCGCCCTAAAGGCATGGGGAATTATAAGGCGATGGTGTAGAATAATCGATTTCTCTAAAGTCGATAATCGATTATCACTTCTTTTTGTCTTATGCTTACTATGCCGGAAAATCGATTAGCAAGTATCACTAATCAATTATTTACGTTTTATGTTTATTATGCCGGAAAATTAACATAATCGATTATGCAACACTACAATCGATTATATCTAACAGTTTTTGCTTTGCAGGTTTTTGGATGGTAAATATAAAAATCGATTATCAATGTTTATAATCGATTTTGTTGACATTATTTTTCAGGTGTTAATTGTGACAATAATCGATTTTTTAAAACTGTATAATCGATTACCGTCTCGGCTATTCATTACTGCACTTCCTAAAATAATCGATTATCTCAAAAGTATAATCGATTATTTCCCGAGTCAGAAAATCACTGTGCACTCTGTGTCAGAATAATCGATTACCATAATTCAATAATCGATTATCCTCAGTCAGTATTTCAAAATTGTTACCGTTTCTGACCGTTTTGTCTCTTAAATTTCTGCAGATTTTCATCTTCAATGCAATGCTATCCTTCTCATTATAAATAGGTGCTATAAGTCTTCAATTTTTTCACTCAAACATCAAACTTATCTTGCAAACTCTCAAAATTTCTCAAATTTCTTTCAAAGGCTATTACTACTTATTCAAAATGTCGGGCAGAAACTCCAAATGTGCTCGTGCCGGCAAAAATGTTGCCTCCTCTTCCGCCACTCGTCCACCAGTTTATTGTTATAAAGATGGCTCCTTCTTACAATTCAACAGTGAAGAACAACTTATGCGCTTCGCTGAAAAGTTTGAAAATCGAGAAATCCTCCCTCCTCGATTTTCCACTAATCGATTTCTTAGTCAAAGCGCCCCTCCATCCACAGCGAATATGCTCCTACAAAGCCAACTCCTTGATTTCCTATACCTTCACACCCCTTACATTCATCCTTCCTTAATTCAGGCCTTCTATTCAAATCTCGAGAAAGACGAAGATGATGAACTCTTCTCGACCGTCAATGGAATTCACATCCCTGTAGCTGAGGCAAATATTCAAGCCATAACTAAACTTCCGCACAATGGGGAAGACATTTTACGCTATACTAGGGAAGAAGGCGCTCTGTTTGGTGAACAACTTCTTTTTACTCAAATCGGCATCGTTGATTTTTTTCCAACTCCGGACCATCGTCGTCCCACCATCACAAACATGCTCCCCGAATACCGTTTAATTTTTTATTTCATCACCCCCGTTCTAAAACCGCGGAAATTCAATCATACAACTATATCTCATGAGGATTCAAAACTCATGCATGCCATCATCACCGGAGCTCGCATCAATTGGTGCAAGTTCGTCAAGACTCATATGTATGATGCTATTGGGGAAGATAAGCCTCTCCCTTATGCTTTTGTCGTTATGACCCTTCTTGTTGCATCCGGTGTCGACACTTCCGTCGGCCCTCACAAAAAGGCGACGAAATATTGGGAAATACAAGAATCTTCATTTCCCAATATCGGTGAGCATCCACCTCCTCCTCCAACTCAGCGACGTCGTCCTCCGGCCCCGTCCGATGTATCCCTCAATACCATTTCCGAGCAAATTGCGTCTCTGTCCACCTCCATGACTCGCATCGATATGAATGTCACTCGTCTCTCCCATGAACTTCATGGATACTTTGACCATGTCAATTATCCATATGCCCAAATTGTCCTTCGGGAAGATGTACCGGATGCCGAGCCGGAAATTAATAATGATAATGAATAATTTCTTTCTTTTTCTAGCTTGTTGTTCTATGTTTCACTGTCTCTTTTTATGTACTCGGATTTTTGGTTAATCAATAAACAAGTTATTTACTAATGTTTTTTTGCTAATGTCAAAAGGGGGGAAGAATAAGGGCTATGCACTTAATATTTATTGGCATAAATTGAGGGGGAATTCATATGTTGAGGGGGAACTAATTGCATATCTATATACTTGTCTTGGATCGTCATTATGAATTATCTAAGATGCATATCCCGATATTGGTTTGCCATTATCAAAAAGGGGGAAATTGTTGAAACACGTTCTCAAGGCACTAAACTAAACGTGTGTTCATATTTGTAGGTTTTGATAAATGACAAACGACGCGCAATTGACATATGACGAGGTCCAAGCACAAGCACGCAATTGACACATAACGAGGTTCAAGCACAAGAGAACAAAGATCATGATCAAGCAAAGAAATAAAGTTATACATGAGTCGTTCTTTAATTGTGATCTTGATCTGACAATTGACTCAAGACTTGGCTTCTCTCGTAAAATCATTTTTATCAAATCATGCATATTTAATTTAAAGCAAAATGATTTTCAAACATTTTATTTTAGCCAAAATGATTTTTAAACATGCCTCTCAAATCTGGACAAAGATAATCGATTATGTACTTTATGATAATCGATTATGTTAAGACAATGTACACCAGATTTACAAAGCTGAACAATAATCGATTATGTACCTTATGATAATCGATTATGTTAAGGCAGTGTACATTAGATTTTTCAAAGCTACAAGATAATCGATTATGTACCTTATGATAATCGATTATGTTGAGGCAGTGTCCATCAGATTTTTCAAAGCTATAAAATAATCGATTATGCATATTATGATAATCGATTATGTTGAGGCAGTGTCTATCAAATTTTACAAGACTGTAAAATAATCGATTATGTACATTATGATAATCGATTATGTTAAGACAGTGTAGTCCGAAGTTTTCAAAATATAAAAGATAATCGATTATCCTTATAGCATAATCGATTATGCAAATGACCGTTGCCAAAGTATTTTTAAACTCTGAAAGATAATCGATTATACACAATCTGATAATCGATTATGCTAAGTAAAATCTGAATATGATTTTTTGAACGTTGTCAGGTAATCGATTATACGATTTGGATAATCGATTATTCTGCTTAAAATCTGGGAATGATTTTTGAACGATTGGAAAATAATCGATTATGTAAATCAGATAATTGATTATCTTAGCACAAAATCAGCAATTCTTGATTGGCAATTAGGCAACGGTTGTGGGGGTTTTGAACACTATAAATACAACTCAAAATCAGTCTTCTAAGTACAACAACTGATCATATTCTTGCTAAAGCTTGCATACTCTCATATACATCATTTTACATTCATTTCATAAGTTTTTGAGAGCCAAACTCTTGAGGAAAGTTGTTGTGTTCTTGAGCGTATTTTTTTACTCATATCTACTCTTAAAGAGAGTCTTGTCTTGAGTGCTAAGTGTTTGTATACACTTGAAGGGAAGTGTTAATCCCTTGTGGTTTTAAGAAGGAACGTTTTCATTCCTTCGGTTGAAGGCTTGAAGTGTGGTATCTTCGAGCAAAGGTTGTTGAGGCTTGTGTGACTTAAGTTCTCAGTTTGTAACGGTTTGTTAAGCACCCGTAAGCTTAACGAAGTTAGTGGAATCTCGAGAGAGTCTCTCGGGGACTGGACTAGCCACAGGTTGTGGTGAACCAGGATAATTTCGGTGCGTTCGTTCCTTATTATTTACTTACCTCACTTATTTCAATCCTGCAATTTTTAATTCCGCAAGTTTATATTATTTTTTATTATAACGCTATTCATCCCCCCCCCCTCTAGCGTTAAGCGTATATTATAACATGCTTCACATTTGCGAAGCCAGGCTCGCAAATGCGACAAATCGATCGCAAATGTGAAAGAGTGGACTGGCAGCCTGAGTCGTAAATGTGACTTCACCATCGTAAATGCGACATCGCTATTGCGAACAGCCTCTCTCAAACGCGATGATGGCTGGGAGGCTGGGGCGTCACAAATGCGAATAATGTTCCGCAAATGTGAAAGTCCGGGACTTTAGCATATGTTCGCAAATGCGAACTTCCTTCATTCCCGCACCAGCAGGTCAGGGTTCGCAATTGTGAACCCTTATTCGCATTTCCCACACATGCAACCTATATTTTTAACACTTAACCGATTTTGAACCCTATTTTTATATTGTCTCAAACTCAAACACACTTAGGCGATTTTTCAAGAATCCTTTCTTCTCCAAATCAATTGTAAGTTAGTTTTTACTCATTTTTTTCAATTATCAACATCATTTAACATGTTTTCAACCTAAAATCAAAGATTTTCATGGGAGAAATAGGTTTTGGGTAGAACTTAGGTTTTTCTAAAATTGGGAATTTGGACCTCAATTTGATGTCCGATTTAATAAAATTATATAATTGGGTTCGCGGGGGAATGGGTAATCAGGTTTTGATTCGAATCTTGGATTTTGACCACGTGGGCCCGGGGGTGGTTTTGGACTTTTTGGATAAAGCTTTAGAAAATTTATTTTTATGCATTCAAATTGATTTACTTAGCATTATTGATGTAATTAAGTAACTTGTGACTACATTCGAGCGGATTTGTGGTGGAAGCAAGGGGTAAAGCTATAATTGAGACTTGAGTTGAGTTCAAAGCATCGAGGTAAGTGTTCGGTCTAACCTTAGCCTGAGGAATTAGGAGTTGAGTCGTATTTGCTACTTGTTATGTGTTGAGTACGATGTATGGGCATGGTGACGAGTATCCATATATTGGTGTCGAGCATGACCGTGGGTCTTAAATTAATAATTGTGTATTTTAAATGATTCTACGAGAGTTGTGATTGATAATCCTTGATATTGATTAAGGACTTAGTTTATTTCCGTGGATTTAGTTATGATTGAATAATGGTATTAATGGTGCCAAGTAAAAGTTGAATAGGATTGGTTATAGCTAACTTTTCCTTGTCGGGATGTTTGATTTGTTGTTATTGTTTCCCTTTCTAGGAAGTTATTACATTGTTTGATTCCCTTGCCGGGATTATATTGTGTATTGTGTTGGAAGAAATGGGAGCGGGTGATACGTCTACCACAAGTGATATTGAAATGGGAGCGCGTGGTACGCCTGACACAAGTGATATGAAATGGGAGCGGGTGGTACGCCTACCACAAGATATTGAAATGGGAGCAGGTGGTACGCCTACCACAAGATATTGATTGAAATGGGAGCAGGTGGTACGCCTACCACAAGTTATGATAAAATGGGAGCGGATGTACGCCTACCACGAGATATTGAGAAATGGGATCGGGTTGCACGCCTGCAACGAGATGAGCATTGAAAGTGAAAGTTGTCTTATTTATTCTTATCTGTGTTAGCAGCATAATAGTTGGTTTTATTGTCAGCTCTTGAGAATTCTGTTTATTTTGCTATCCCCAGAGCATGTTTCCCCTCCTCAGTTTTACTTATTTATTTCATGTTGTTTCTTTCGCCATATATTATATAACTGCACAGGTTTATCTGGGGCCTGGTCCTAGCCTCGTCACTATCTCGCCGGGGTTAGGCCAGGCACATACCAGCACATGGGGTCGGTTGTGGTGATGCTACACTCTGTGCTCTTTTGCACAAATCCAGGTGCCGGAGCAACTTTTGAGCAACAGCATTAGATCGGGAGTCTGCCTTCAGTCCAGAGACACCGAGGTAGCCTTGCAGAAGCCCACTTGCCCGGAGTCTCCTCTATCTTACTATTCACTTTGTTATCTCGTGTATTCGAGACAAACAATGTTATATTTCTATCAAACTTTTGTATTCAGTATTCTTAGTAGTTCGTGAGTGATGTAACACCAGTTATTGGGTAGAGATATATGATGATTTCAGCATTTTTGTTTAGTTTATTTAATTTAAGTCTTCGGCTTTAATTTCATATTTTCGCTGTGATTTAATTGTTTAACACGTGTTGTTGTAAATGATAAAACGGATTTAAAATAGAAGTGTTAGAAGTTTATAAATGTGACTTGTCTAGCTTTTACGAGGCGCTATCACGATTTTCGAGAGTAAAAGTTGCGGATCGTGACAACAAACGTTAGCAATGTTTCATGCACAATATAATGAGAAAATTAATTAATAGATCAAATTCTTGCTCTGATTTGTCATACACATAAACAAAAGAAAAAAAAACCTTTTTTGCTCTATCCTTTCTTAGTCATTTTTAATGCTGTAATTGTAGTTTATACTCAATATTAACAACTACAATTTTACAGAACGAGTGCGATTAAAACCTAATATAATTATTTTTAGGCCAGATTGCTCTTTTGAGTGCATTAACTGTATTTCTTCTTGAAAGTTAGTACTCCTCCGTTTCAATTTGCGTGATAGTGTTTTGAGTGATTGTAGAATTAAAGAACGAAAGAAAGATTTTGAAACTTGTAATTTAAAATAAGTTTGATTATATATTATATCATTAGGGGTATAATGGGAAATTTAAAATAAAATTTCTACTAAATATAAAAATATAGTCTTATTGTTTGGGACTGACTAGAAAAGAAAGAATACCAAGGACGTGGAGTATAACAACAATTGTAACTATTCAAAAAAAATCCCACAAAGTGAGGTATGGAAAGGGTAATGTGTACGCAGACCTTATCCCTACCCCGATACCACAAAGAGGCTGTTTCCGATAGACCCTCGGCTCAGAAAGACGGAATAAAAACAGAAAAAGATAATTTATTATTAACTCCAGTAGAAACCGTAATAGTAACAGAAATATAATAACTAAAAAATAAATGACATGCAATAACAGTAACCATGACAATACATAGAAAAGTTTAAACCAAAAAGTGGGTGAAGGAAAACTGCGGAAAGGTACAAAAGTTTAAATAGTGTAGGTATTCAATAACAAGAAGTTGAATTGTAGTGTCAAAGTGAAAAAGGCTGACAAGTTTAGGGGCCAATTTATACATATAGCATTCTGTAAATCAAGAAAAGATAGGGGCCACTCGTGCATGCGTAAAAAGAAGTCTGAGCTTTCTTACTATGCAAATCGTCTGGTCAACTTCAGATATTTAAGTGGACTTGCTTTAATTTAAATCAACAGAAGGAACTTTTTCCCTTTAAAAAAAATATCTAAGTACGATAGTCAAATTTTTAAAAAAGTTATTTTACACTTTTTAAATAGTAACAGTATGATGTACAGTGTAATGGAGGAAATACTTCAGTTCTTACTTGTTCATGATATCACTGATTTGACTTGAAAAAAAATGAATGTGTGACCAGCCACTTTTTGATTTTTATTTTTTTTTAAGTACAGTATTTAACTTTTTCTATTTAGTACATTTGATTAATGGTGTACATGGATCCTATTGGTTCGATTTTTATTAAAACCAAACCAAACCAACTATATCGGTTTAGATTAGTTCAGTTTTGTCGAGATTTTCGGGTTTTTTTGTTACATGAATACTGTTTCAATCTTACTTTGTTAAAATTATAGATAAAACTTTGATAAGTGAATATATGTTTAATAAATATGAAAAAAAATTGACAAACATATGATCTATTAAAATATTCTAATAGGAGAATTTTTTTAATAACACATGATAGTTATTTTCTTAGACGTCTAATAATAATTTTTCGTTAATTTACGCTTTCAAGGTTAATACATGAGAGAATCTCAAATATTTCTATATTTTCTAAAAAAAATTCACTATAAAGTCTTAAAAATATAAATAAAATTTATATATTTATATGTCGGTTTGGTTCGAATATTTTTACGCAATACTAAACCAAGTCAAACCAAACGTAGTCGGATTTTTTAATCGGTTTGATTTGATTTTTCGATTTTGTACGGTTTTCCGATTCGATTTGAACACCCCTACATTTGACATGTAAAATCAAATTTGTTTTTGAGAATGTTGGTGAAGTAATAAGGGTAGCCTCCTACTAGCTTGGTACAAAACAAAAACTATTTTTGGAATGATTGGTTCACTTGTATATGTTCAGAGATGGAATTGGCCACTAATATTTACATTAAAGGTGGACTGTCTATATTACATTTTATTGGAGTGCGATTTTTTTGGACCTTTGGTAAATGTAAAATGCTTTGTGTACTGAAACGCCCTTTTATTTGGTTTGGAACAAAAAAAAAATCTAGGTTATATTTCACATTTAATATGAGATAAATAATATCAAGATTTAGGTATAAATATTTATATCGATATTAACTAATTTCAACAACCAAACACCGAATAAATATAATCCCAAATTTTATATCGGATTAATATTTTAATCTAGGTAACCAAACAATCCCTAAGGTTACATAGATCTGAGCCAAGATGGCTAGGTTTTAAGGAAGCAACATTTTAGCATGCTTATTTTGTTTTACGCTATTTTGCAATTAATTTAGCTACACTATATTTAATAGATTGCTTCGCTATTTTCCCCTCTTTTTCCTTTATTAAGATTAAATGATAGCACAAACCTACAGAAGTGTTTATTTTGCTTATGGTAGTTAAATCCGCCAATTTTTTTATTGTGTCACACAAATAAGGAATGCTTTTGTTTATTGTTTTTTTTTATCTATTTTTAATGATTTCATCCACACCACGACTAAAATGTTTATGTACCAAGTTATTTATATATATAATTCTAGAAAAACGATACGTACTAGATTCCACAATAATCACAATTGTTTCAATCCAACTTAACACTTAATGCAACAATTATTAGCAGTATTTTCAATTATATGGATTTAGTGCTTCTTGTTTGTTTGTACTTAATTTTTGATAACTTATTAAATTTTTTAATGCTCCCTACTTCCCATTTCACTTGTGAAAAAAGGAACGAAACGACAACTTAATGAAATAAAGCCCAATCTCATTGAAATTAGACTGGTAGAAGGTGAATAAAATAGAAATTTCTTAGTACAAACTAAATATGTCAAAAATATATTTTAATTGCATAATGGAATTAAAACTAATCACACTATGAATAAACGTTCCACCAAATCAAAATATATATTCTTTAACTAGGGATTTCGCCTACTGATTAAGAAATATTCTAAAATGTACAAACTCAAGAAAATTCTGTGAAAGGTTAGTTTTTAGAATATGAAGTTGGTAGAGATGCGCAGCAGTATATATTGGGAAAGCTTATTGTCGTTTTTGTTTTACTTTTTTAATAAAAAAGAAATTTTATTAGATGGGGACATACAAGAAACCGACAGGAAATAAGAAGAAATAGAATCCCTTTATCCTTAACAATAGATTTCGAATTCGAGCCTTAAAAATTAATAAATTCCTAATACAGATTGAGTGAATTCGGATGTCGGGCCAGTAAGTTCTGCATACGAGATGGTTAAACAGAAAAAGATAAAGATCGTGATAAGTGGGAGTCATGGGCGGCAGGGGCGGATGCACTTTTAGTGAAGCAGTGTCACGCGATACCGCTTCGTCAAAATCTTTTTACGAAATTTTTGTATTAATACTGTGAGAAAGTGAACAAGTAGGAAAAAATGACATCACCTGTCACAGATTATCTCTTAATGCGTTGGTTATGTGCTTGATTTTGCTTCAATAAAAGGTCAAAGATCGAAAAGAACTAGAACTTTTTTGTTTGCAAATATTTGAAAGAGTTTGTATGGTTACAAATTGTGATAAAATAGAATTGAACACATGACCTTTTCTAACTTGAAATTCAATAAAACTAATAAACTAAGAATATTTCTTGTCTAGAAAAAATATGATAATTGAAGTTATTATTCGTGTACTTCTATAAATTTTGACACTGCTTATAAAAATTTTTGTACGTCCCTGATGAGCGGAGCCAAGGTGACGGATGGGAGTCCATACTTCGCCTGGAAATTATACTGCATATATATGTTTTAAAACTTTTTTATGTGTGTATATATACCCTTAACTTTTCCTTGATTGAAAATTTTGCTTACTATTTTTACTTTTTTATTTTTATGGCCCATTTTGAAAGGCCATAAGGCCCATATTAAAAGCCCATGAAAAATACTTCAAGAACATCATTGGAGTGCAATCTTCTATAACATGTCAAGTTTGACAGACTAACCTAATTTTTTATATCAACCAAAAACATCCCAATTTTTTTCCCGTGTTTTTCTCTCTTAAGCTCAGAAGCTTTTGTATTTCCTTATTTATTTTAACATTTATGGTTAGGATAAAAAACAAAAACAATAAATTAAATAAAAAAGGAGCAAGTAAACAAAGTATAAAGTTATCTTTGGCTAAGGAAGATAGTGTTACTAGTGTCCTTACAAATTATGAAAATAACTCGACTTTATGACGCCTTCCAAACTTATTAATCAAATATTTATTAATAAAAACAAAAATCAATTGAAGACAATTTTGTCATATTAATGTCCCACTCCCTTCCAGAGAAAGAATATAAAATAAAAATAAAAAAGCACCGCCGTTTTTGGTGCATTCATCTTTATATATATTTGATTTGAGGTGCACGTGTTTGTGGTTGAATCCTAAACCACGTCTAGTCTGAGTCTTAGGATTTGGTCGGAGATACGTCCGGCGGCTCTATATATTAGGGACCATTCTTTTGTACAAAAAGATTTTTATTTATTTATCATATCTATATATATGTATATCTATCATAAAATTTTTATTTTTGGTATAATTATTTGATACGGAACAATTTTTGTTCATGTGCAGATGGGACAAGATTAGCTAGATTTTGGGGGCATGTATGGTGGCTTAATATAATTAGTGGTCTAAAGTCAAATTTTAACTTCAAATATACATAACAAAAGTCGCACGTACGCGCGTACATTTATGATATTTCAGGACGACAAGTAGATTATCAGGTTATGTGCATGTCAACTTGTTGGCTCCTGAATTTCTTAGGACTAAGTAGGTGTGGTAAATGAACAGGTCGGGTTGGATATAGTTTGGATAAAAAACGTGTAACTAAAAATAGATTAATTATCTGACTCAATTCGTATTTAGTACGGATAAAAAATAGGTTAATCGACGGATAATATGACACCATATTATTCTTGACTTCTTGCATATGATCACTTTTGAGAGAATTCTTAGTCTCCCTTACTTGAGAAACCCCTAATTTGATATTTTATAAATGTAAAAGTTAGAATATTGGTTACCCATTAGTTATTCATTTTTTAAATTGATAGCATACTTTTTATTCATATTTGACACATTTTTAAAAAGTTCATTATCCCATCGATTTTTTAATAAAGAATATAAATGATTAACTATTTTCTTTTAATCATTTTACTGCCATAGGCTAAGTATATACTTTGGGGTATTTTGTAATTGACACTTAAAAGAAGCCTATGAAAATGAACACGGAACTCATAACGTGGCCAAAATACTAATAAACCAAAACTGAGAAAAGGTAGTCAACAGAGACAAAAACAATCTTTAGCTTTTGGAGCATAGTATAGAAGTATATATATCACCAAATCAAATAATTTTACTTTTGAGAAAAGAAATATTCTAAGAGGATAGAAGGAAATTTTGTTGAAGCAACACAAAGTGCCCACGTATTTCGTCTAAGAACCAAATAATGTTAGGAAAAAAATTTGATTTACAAGCAATCATTCAAAGGTATTCACAATTTCAAAAGTAATCGGAATTTAACCACTTTTTATGTAAAATAAATATGAATAAAAATATTATTTAAAATCCAGAAAAATACTCCAGCATAATATATTGGAGTTCCAATAGAATATATCCGTCCAGATATACTGAAGTTTGGAGTACCGCAACTCCAATCTCCAGTATATTATATTGGAACCAGAAAAGTATACCGCTTCATCATAATATACTAGAAGTTCATACACAGGTGTACTGAACTCCAGTAGACAAATACATTTTTTTTGGTCGAAATCGGAAGACAAATGCTATCACTATAGAATAATTCTTTTTGTTTTATAGCAAAAAGTACCCATATTTTTTCAGGGGCTGTCCGACAAATTTTATAGTCTAAGGTTAAACTTTATCAGGGGTCTTAAGGAACATTCAAGATTAACTTAACATAGGGATTATAATGATTTTTTTTTTATTGTTGTTGTTGTTGTTGTTGTAAAGAACATTCAAAATTAAGGCAATATATATTTGAATTTCAATCATCTAGTGATCTCAATTTTTTACCGTTGAATAGAAAAGCAAAAATATTTTCATACTCTACGAATTGTTCTAATCTATTTTGAAGTATAACATTGTCTACTATGTATAAATGTAAACAACTCTAAAGGACTTTTAAGAAATTTTTTAGATTTCATTATCAATATTCACATTAAATTATTTCTTTATATATATATATATATATATATATATATATATATATATATATATATATATATATATATATCACACGTCTCTTACGAAATTCGAATTCGATATTCATTTCAAATGCAATTTTCTTGACAGAAATCATAGTAATTGTAATTCCTTCTTCTCTATATTTCTTAAAAAAAGAAATCAAATATTTTTACTTCACAGACTTTTTTTTAAAACTTATATATAGCCTATTAGGTTGGGGTGCTTGTCGGGCGGATCAGACAGATAATTATGCTTAACGGTTCGGCTTATCGATTATCGAATTAGATATATAGTAATCCGCTAGCCATTCAATAAAACAATAATTAATTTGGTATCAAATTAACGATTATTCCAGCGATTATCGAACAGTTTATCAGCTAAACCAAATGAAATTTTTTTGAACAATCAACAAATCCTTTAACATAAGCATGCATTTTAATTCATCCAACACTTTCAATTAAAATATTACATGGCACTTGACACTTTTAGTTTGACAGTAATTCTAAAAACTACTACATATTAGCACATTTTGATGTGATTATATTAAATTTTAGATGATGCTTCTTCTTCCTTTATTGTAATTTGGAAAATTTCTATTCGAGATTTTATGGTGTGGATGTTTCAAATAACTGTTTCGGCTCAGTTTTAAACAGTTCTACTATTATGTGTAATTAAAAACGGAGCCCCCATAAATGTGGGGCCTAAAACAATTGCTTTACCTACTTTAGGAAATGACCGCCCTTGTGTTTTTCTTTTCCTCCTTTTTCTTTTGTGTAGTTCTTTTTGGGTGAATAGAGACGTGTTTTACAGTGTTGAGTATCTCTGCATTGGGGTCTGAGTGACTTCGGATTCACATTGGGAAATCATACATTCAGAGGTAAAGGCGTTTCCTAACAGAAGTGACTCCGTAGTTAAGACTCGAACCCGAGACTTCTGATTAAGGATGAATGAGTACTTATCACTCCAATCCAACCATTGTTGATAATAGTGAATAAAACCAAAAGCGATAGAGGTATACAACAACAATATACCCAATGCGATCCCATAACTGATATTTGGGGGGAAATGTCACGCGCCAAATCCGAGGGATATGATCGGCACTCGACTGGGTACCCCCAGTTGAGTGGACCTGGTTGCCTTTCCTGACCCACGAGTTACCCATTATTTTCATTACTTGTTAACCGAGTGGGAACAACAGTTTATAATTGAAACACCTTTTTACCAAACATACATAACATAGATGATATTAGCGTGGTTTACAATTTACAACACCCAAAATACAAAGTACATACTACATGGTTCATTACCCATATTTCATGTCTACGGAGCCTCTAAGGATAAAGATGACAGCACTATACTTGCCGATAACAAGGCTCCGACTATACTTTTTTACATATACCCAAACAAGATTCCGAAATACAAGAACAAGTGTGGCATGAGCCACGCAGGGCCCCAGAAGGAAAGGGCTTACCAATACATCTGACAAGGAATGAGGAAGAGCTACGGACGATGGACTGGAGTACCTGCTGAAGATCCACCTACAATCATAGCACGAATGTAGCGCCCCCGGTAAAAGGGACGTCAGCACATTTGAATTGTACTGATATGTATGAACAAAACTTTTCCCAAGTAAACTCAAGTCATACGCAAGTAGAACACAGCAATGGAAGTAACAATCAAACACACATAGAAGGTACAATTAGTCAAACAAAGAGGCAATCAGTGCCCCACAGGTTAAAAATTCTCCTGCTATCTCCTTTCACAATTCCACATTAATGATTTCACAATTTTGTTCAAATGTATATTTTAATAATGATTTCACACACATAGAAGGTACAATTAGTCAAACAAAGAGGCAATCAGTGCCCCACAGGTTAAAAATTCTCCTGCTATCTCCTTTCACAATTCCACATTAATGATTTCACAATTTTGTTCAAATGTATATTTAATAATGATTTCGATCACTTTTCCACCCTTATTACCCTCGGCCACCCTTAGCACACCAACCCACACCTTATTACAACGTGTTGCGACGCGTAACCAGACCCCGCCGTACAGTTTCAATTCACAACAAACACAACCAAATAGCAAGTCACAAAGATAATCAACAAATACACCTCAAGACATCACCACAACAGTGTAACAAGTGTTTCCATAAGTATTAGTACCAATTTCATTTCTTTCAACAGTTCGTACTCAATTGAAGTTACCACAATTGCCCACAATATTTCAATTACATTGTTATCACAAATAGCCTTGCTTCACCATTTACGGATTCCTTCGATTACTTATTGTTCAACTTCTAGCACGAGGTGCATTCACAATCATACCAGTCACAAGAGCTCATAAATAACCAACATAGATATCAACTACCAAACAATTCACATACCAAGCAAGGCGATTTTACAAGGATCAAGGTTAGCCATATATACCTAGAGTCGAATTCCCTTTTTAAGTTCCTATCCTTATCACCAAGCTGTCTAGCAAAGTTCTCTACTTCTATCCAATTTTCCTTCATTAGATTCTAGTTTTTGAGTGTCATGCATGAAGTTTTTCAATTATTAGTTCAAAATCAAAGCATAAGACTCCCCTGCCTTAGCTTAAATCAGAAAATTTAGGGAAAATAGTTAGGGATTTTACCTGTTGGAGATGAAGACAATAACTTAAAATTTTCCCGGCTCGAATAGTTTTGGAGGATCAATTTGATGAAGAATCCTTTCTCTCTCAAGAACTCTCCCTTCCCTCTCTCTTGTTTGTTCAGAAAATATGTAAAACTGAGGGGTTGGGGTGTTTTATTAGAAAAGGGGTCGGGTTTAAAAATTTTAGAAAACTGATGTTCGTGCATGATCTGTGGTCAAATATGTGATTGCATAGTTGACATGCGGTCCGCATATTGGACCGCAGAATGGTCCTAAATTGTTGGACTCTCTGCTTGGGTATGTGGTGAGAATGCGGTCCGCATACTTGTTCTGCAGTCGCATATTGCACCGCAGAATTGACCTCCACAGATCTTTGAGAAATTTATGCGATGACTATGCGGTCTGCATATTGGTTATGCGGTCGCATAATGGACTGCATTTTCAATCCAATTTGGATACTCTCTGATTAACTCTATGGTTGACATGCGGTCCGCATACCTGATCTGCGACCGCATTCTTGATCGCAGAAATGACATTTTTCCGAAAAATTTGACTCTAAGTTTTTAAGTATAAAATCAGTAGAAAAGGGTCCCAACACATAGGTGGACCTGACTCAATGATTTGTTGGGACTTGAGCACTCATTTTCACGGGGTCTTACATCCTCCCCGCTTAAAATCATTCGTCCTCAAATGAGAACTTCGAAAATAAAATGGTTTGAAAGCATGGTATGCAAGCTCCTAAGTTTTCACTAACCCTTTATGATTTAGAAAAATTTTGCCAGAGTTTCCTTTGTAATATAGACACATCCACCTGTCAGTGAGTCCCAAAATATATTTCCAAACACCATTACACAATTTCGCTACCCCTATAACAAGTATACCATGCATGACCTTCACATTCATACATATTCAACTTCTCAATGCACTTTTAACTATTTTTGTACACCACATGCAATTAAATTGAGCATTAATCGTCTGTACTATCAAAGCCATTTACTTATCACAATCGCAAGAGTATGATACCTCCATTTAACAAGAAAGGTTGCCTATAGTTCAATTTATTACCTTTATATCTGCACACGTTTAATTGTTTGATTCCTCTTTTTGCATATAGTTGATTACTTTAGGTAGTACGACACAGTTAATCATTTCAATACATTCCATCCATGCAAAACTAATCATTATTTTCTTACACTCACCCTACCATGGGCCAATTATCTATCACAGAAACACATAAAACCTTTGGCACAACTTGAAGAATTATAGTAGTGAAGTATTTAGGAACTTTTACACTAAATGAGACACAATGATAGTTTGCTTAGGGACAAGGACTTACATGACCACTACTAGACTCGCACGAACAAATGGGATTATTTTACTTTCATTTTATCTTCCGCTTCCCACGTGGCCTCTTCGACTTGTTGGTTTTGCCACAACACCTTAACCGAAGAGATCTCCTTTCGCAACCTATGGACTTGTCTATCAAGAATAGCAACTGGAATCTCTTCATATGATAGCTCTTCAGTAACCTTGATATCTTCAACCGGCACGATGGTGGACGGATTCCCAACCACTTTCCTTAACATGGACATAGAGAACACCGGGTGCACTAAGGACATTTCAGGGGGCAACTCCAACCTATAAGCAACTTGTCCGATCCTTTGAATAATCTGATAAGGCCCGCCATATCTAGGACTTAGCTTCCCTTTCTTCCGAAATCGCATGACTCCCTTCATAGGAGACAGCCGCAAGAATACCCAATCACCCTCTTGAAACTTTGATTCCCTTTGACGCACGTCCGCATAGGAATTTTAGTGACTCTGAGGAGCCTTCATCCTTTCTTGAATGACTTTAACTTTCTCCATGGCCTGGTGCACGAGATCTGGCCCTATCAATTTTGCCTCACCTACTTCGAACCACCCAATCGGGGACCTACACCTCCTCCCATACAATGCCTTAAACGGGGCCATCTGGATGCTAGCATGGAAGCTCTTGTTGTAAGCAAATTCAATAAGAGGCAAATGATCATCCCAATTACCCTTGAAATCTAAGACACAAGCCCGCAACATATCTTCGAGCATCTGAATAGTCCGCTTTTCTTGACCATCAGTCTGCGGATGAAAAGCCGTGCTGAGGTTCACCTGAGTACCCAAACCTTGCTGAGATTTCTTCCAAAAGTTAGCTGTGAATTGAGCCCCTCGATCTAAGATAATAGAAAGTGGAGTGCCATGAAGTCTCACTATTTCCTTTATATACAGTCGAGCATATTGTTATGCAGTATCGATGGACTTGACTGGTAAGAAGTGAGCTGATTTGGTGAGTCGATCCACTATCACACAAATTGAGTCGAACTTATGCTGAGTGCGAGGTAGTCCTGCCACGAAATCCATATTGATCATCTCCCATTTCCATATTGGTATTTCTATGAGCTGGGTTAGCCCACCGGGCCGTTGATGCTTGGCTTTTACTTGCTGAAAGTTTGAGCATTTGGATACGAAGTCTTCACATCCCTCTTCATACCCGCGCCACCAATAAATTTCCTTGAGATCGTGATATATTTTTGTAGAACCTGGGTGCACCGAATACCTGGAATGATGGGCCTCCGCCAATACCCTCTCCTGAAGATTATCTACATCTGGAACACATAGCCTACATTGACATCGCAACACACCATCATTGGCGCCGAGTGAGAATGCCAAAATCTTGCTACTCTGAACAGCCTCCCTTATTTGTGCCAATGCTGGATCAATGAACTGCTTTTCCTTGACTTCCGCTAAAAGCAACGACTCTGCTACTTGTGCACCATAATCTCCTCCCCATTTGGGGTCAAGATACAAACCCAAGACTGTCCAACTAATAAATCTCTTGAGCTAGGAACCTCCGATCTGCTCCCAAGTGAGCCAAACAACCCATGGATTTCCGACTGAGGGCGTCGGCTACCACGTTCACCTTCTCTAGATGGTACAAGATGTTCATATCATAATCTTTGAGCAATTCTAACCACCGCTGCTACCTCAAGTTTAACTCCTTATGATGAAGAAATATTGTAGACTTTTGTGTTCCGAGAACACATCCACATGGACCCCATAAATGTAATGCCGCTATATTTTTAAGGCAAACACAACTCTGCAAGCTCCAAATCGTGCGTTGGGTAATTCTTCTCATGATTCTTGAGTTGCCTTGAAGCATACGCAACCTTCCCATGTTGCACGAGCACACACCCTAAACTGAACCTGGAGGCATCGCAATACACCACAAATCGTTTCGTGCCTTCCGGCAGAGCCAACCGAGGTCAACCTTGACTTAAATTCCTGAAAATGTTTCTCACAAGCATCAGAACATTGGAGCATGACTGATTTATGTGTCAATTTAGTTAATGGGGAGGAGAGGGTAGAGAACCCCTCCACAAACCTCCGATAATAGCTTGCTAACCCCAAAAAGCTACAGATCTCTGTCGGGGTCGTGGGTCTAGGCCAATCCTTCACTGCTGCAATCTTTTGGGGGTCCACTTGGATCTCCTTTACTGAAACAACATGTCCTAGGAAAGCGACAGACTCCAACCAAAATTCACATTTTGTGAATTTAGCATACAACTGGGGCTGATGAAGAGTTTGCAAAAATGCCCTGAGGTGATCGGTATGATCCTCCCTACTTCGCGAATAAACGAGGATGTCGTCAATAAAAACAACCACAAAGGAGTCTAGAAATGGCTTGAAGACCCGATTCATAAGATCCATGAAAGATGTCGGTGTGTTGGTTAGCCCAAAAGACATGACCAAGAATTCTAAGTAACCATAGCGGGTTCTGAAGGTGGTCTTAGGAATATCCCGCTCTATGATCTTCAATTGGTGATACCCAGATCACAAATTAATTTTGGAGAAGAACTTCGCACCTTGCAATTGGTCGAACAAATCATCTATCCGGGGCAAAGGGCATTTATTCTTGATGGTGACCTTGTTAAGCTGCCGACAGTCGATACACATCCGAAGCGACCCATCCTTCTTCCTGACAAAGAGAACTAGAGCACCCCATGGCGATACACAAAGTCGAATGAATCCCTTCTCTAATAAATCCTTCAGTTGCTCCTTTAACTCTCGTAATTCTGCTGGCGCCATCCTGTAAGGTGGAATAGATATTGGCTGGGCATTTGGCAACACATCAATCCTGAAGTCAATCTCCCTATTTGGCGGAATCCCTGGAAGCTCATCTAGAAATACCTCCAGAAATTCATTTACAGTTGGCAGGGATTTGAGGGCAGGCACATCTGAGGCGGTGTCTGCCACCCGGACCAAATGATTGATACACACCTTTTGAATCAACTTTGAAGCCTTAAGGTAAGAAATAAACCTACCTTTTGTCACAACACATTCCCTCTCCACTCAATAACCGGCTAGTTGGGAAACTCGAGCCTCATGACTCTCGTCTTGTAGTCAAGTTTAACAAAGAAAAAATAAAGCAGTCCATACTCATAATCACATCAAAATCTACCATTCCAAGCTCAATAAGGTCGGTCATGGTAACACGGCCACACACCGGAACAACAAAATTCCTATAAACTCGCACAGCTGTAATAGAATAACCAACTGGAGTCGATATAGAGAACGTCTCAAGAAGCTGTTCGGGCTCCATCCCAAAACTCGAAGCAATGAATGGGGTGACATAGGACAAGGAAGACCCGGGGTCAATAAGAGCATAACAATCAATAGCCTGAATAGACAAGATACCTGTAACCACATTTAGAGAAGACTCAGCATTCTGGCGACCACTCAAAGCATAGAACCGGCTCGGTCCACCTCTACCACGAGCACCCCTATCTGTACCACTCCGTGCTGGAGCTGGATGACGTACATATGATGTAGCAACTGAAGAACCGAATGGCGGGACGAGTCCCCTACCCATGCTATGTCTGGATGCACGATAGTTCCGCTAAACATGACCTCTCACCCCAGAATTATAACACACCGAGATGTCCAAATAGCAAGTCTCCGTGTGGAACCTCCCACACTTGGGACATGTAACTCCCCCTGCTGTTGGGGTGAGCCAAATGACTAGACTGGTGGAACCTCCTGATTCCAGAACTTGGTCTCAAGTAACTACCCTGTTGATGGTTGTGCACAGATTGTGGTGCGCTTGCTGAGGACTGAACATATGATCGGGATGGCTCTGATAGCCCTCTCCCTGGAGCTGACCTCCCTGAGTGACACGTTGACCGGGCCCTGTTGCTATTCTCCTTATCTGCATGTATCTTCAACTTCCTAGCCACTGTGGCTTGAGAGAAACCCACAATCTTCCCATAGTGCATATCTGAGTGCAAGGCCACTGTAGAAGCCTCATTTACCACCAATAGACTAAGACCATGAACAAACCGCCGAACTCGAGCACTCATGGTGGACACTAACTGAGGAGCATACTTGAACAATCTCACGAACTCCATATGGTTCTCCCAAACACTCATGCTGCCCTACTTGAGAACCTCAAACTCTATGGCACGGGCTGCCATTGTCTCGGCTAGCAAGATATGATCCATAAAAGCATCCACAAATTCCTCCCATCTAGCCAGAGGGGTCCCCTCCTCGCGGGAATCCTCCCACATCTCGATCCACGAGCGCGCCGCTCCCTTCAACCTGTAGGAAGCCAACTCAACCCCTTCTGATTTTGTAGCCTTCATCACACAAAGGGTCTTGTACATCTCATCAAGAGAATCCTGCGGATCGGCTTCTGGGTCTGTGCCTGAAAACTCTGGAGGGGCCAATCGCAGAAACTGGTGGACTCTGGAGCTGGCAGAATCTCCCTGTCCGCTAGAGGACATAGGAGCATCGTGAGATCTCTGAGCCTGAGCAGCTACTAACTGGGTCAACATATGGATGTCTCCCCTAAGGTCCCTATCAGAAGCCTCGCGACCGGGAGCTAAAGCAATGCCAGGATTAGAAATATCGGCAGGAGAGATGGTGACGCCCTCTGCCGCTGTTGGGACAGGAATTCTTGGATTTGGAAGGGACGGGCCAGGCAAATTCAAAGACCGACTCCCCTCCCACGGTGTTAGGTACATGGCCCATAATCACAATTGGGGTGGCGTTGGCCTCAAGGCAGAGTCTAACCTTCTTCTTAGGTGCCATCTCTGAAAATCTCGGAATAGGGTACGAGTTAGACACAAATACTTCCACTTTTCACTTCACCGCACGAAATGGAATAACAAAGAAGAGAGCAATTTCCTAAATGCCCATGTAGCCCCTACTTAAAGATGTGGTTGGCAACACACCAATAATGAGGGATCTACTAGGCACGACTCCGAGACACTGTAGGACTTTTTTTGAAACCTTAGGCTCTGATACCAAGTTTGTCACGCCCCAAATCCAAGGGAAATGACCGGCACTCGATCGGATACCCCCAGTTGGTGGACCTGGGTGCCTTTCCTAACCCTCGAGTTACCCCATATTTTCATTACTTGCTAACCGAGTGAGAACAACTGTTTATAATTGAAACACCTTTTTACCAAACATTCATAACGTAGATGATATTAGCGTGGTTTACAATTTATAATACCCAAAATACAAAGTACATATTACATGGTTCATGACCCACATTTCATGTCTACGGAGCCTCTAAAGATAAAGATGACAGTACTATACTTGCCGGTAATAAGGCTACGACTATACTTTTTTACATATACCCAAACAAGATCCCGAAATACAAGAACAAGGGTGGCATGAGCCTTGCATGGACACGGAAGGAAAGAGCTCACCAATACAGCTGAAAGGGAATGAGGAAGAGCTACTGATGGTGGACTTGAGTATCTGCTGAAGATCCACCTACAATCATAACGCGAATGTAGCTCCCCGGAAAAAGGGATGTCAGCACATTTGAATTGTACTGGTATGTATGAATAAAACTTGTCCCAAGTAAACTCAAGCCATACGCAAGTAGAACACAGAAATGGAAGTAGCAATCAAACACATATAGAAGATACAATTAGTCAAACAAAGGGGCAATCAGTGCCCCACATATTGCAAACTCTCCTGCTGTCTCCTTTCACAATTCCACATCAATGATTTCACAATTTTGTTCAAATGTATATTTCAATAGTGATTTTGATAGCTTTTCCACCCTTATTACCTCAGCCACCCTTATCACACAAACCCACACCTTATTGCACCGTGTTGCGGCGCACAACCGGACCCCGCCGTACAGTTTCAATTCACAACAAACACAACCAAACAACAAGTCACAAAGGTAATCAACAAATACACCTCAAGACATCACCACAACAGTGTAATAAGTGTTTCCATAACTATCAGTACCAATTTTATTTCTTTCAAAAGTTCGTACTCAATTCAAGTTACCACAATTGCCCACAACATTTTAAGTACATTGTTATCACAAATAGCCTTGCTTCACCATTTACAGATTTCTTTGATCACTTATTGTTTAACTTTTACCACGAGGTGCATTCACAATTATACCAGTCACAAGAAGCTTACAAATAACCAACATAAATATCAACTACCAAACAATTCACATACCAAGTAAGGCGATTTCACAAGGATCAAGGTTAGCCATACATACCTGGAGTCGAATTTCCTTTTTAAGTTCTTATCCTCAGTCACCAAGTTGTCTAGCAAAGTTCTCTACTTCTATCCAATTTTCCTTCACTAGATTCTAGGTTTTGAGTGACAAGCATGAGGGTTTTCAATTATTAGTTCAAAATCAAAGCATAAGACTCCTCTCCCTTAGCTTAAATCAAAAAAATTGGGGAAAAAGGGTTAGGGATTTTACCTGTAAGAGTGGAGATGAAGACAATAACTTAAAATTTTCTCGGCACGGATAGTTTTGGAGGATCAATTTTATGAAGAATCATCTCTCTCTCAAGAACTCTCCCTTTCCTCTCTATTGTTTTGCTCAGAAAATATGCAAAAATGAGGGGTTGGGGTGTTTTATTAGAAAAGGGGTCGGGTTTAAAAATTTTAGAAAACTGATGTTCGTGCAGGATCTGCGGTCAACTATGCGATCGCATAGTTGACATGCGGTCCGCATATTGGACCGCGGAATGGTCCCAAATTGCTGGCCTCTGTGCTTTGGTATGCGGTGAGAATGCAGTCCGCATATTGTTCTGTGGTCACATATTGCACCGCATAATTGACCTCCACAAATCCTTGAGAAATTTATGCGACGACTATGTGGTCCGCATATTGGTTATGCGATCGCATAATGGACCGCATTTTCAATATCCAATTTGTCTACTCTCTGATTAACTCTGCGGTCCAGATGCGGTCTGCATACCTGATTTGCGACCGCATTCTTGACCGTAGAAATGATATTTTTTCGAAAATTTTGACTTTAAGTTTTTAAGTATAAAATTAGTAGAAAAAGGTCCCAACACATAGGTGGACCTGACTCTATGAGTTGCTGGAATTGAACACTCATTTTCACGGGGTCTTACAGGAATAATGTATACATATATTTTATCCCTACTTTATAAAGGTAGAGCAATTGCTCTCAACAAACATAATCAATATATTATAAGCGAACAAATTATATATGTTCATGTGATTCTCACATGACATGGCCGAAGCATACTGTCTAATATATAGAGGTAAATAATATACATATATATATATATATATGAATCTTTTTTTCTTAAGAGAAGGTTCTGTTGTAACATCAAAAAATATTTAAAAGTTATTTTAGGACATAAATTCACATTCAAGGTGCATTGTAGCTAGTAGTAGTAATATTTTTTTGGATCTTCCAGTTAGAATTCTTTCCTCCACCACTAATGATATATCTTTCTCATTTGGTACAGAGGATCTAAATGAACGGATTGGTTTTCCAATTTTTACTTTCTATTATATTCTTCTCTCTTTTTTTCTTGGTTGTTTGCTGCGATGAAATATTGTAATCCCTTCACTTAGATGTAAACAAATTAAAGCAAACTCTAACAGCACATTTCGTTAAGTTGGGTTATTGCCAAGAAGAGAAAAAAAATCATATTAGCGGAGTTAGAAGTCCGACTACATATTCGATTGAAATCAATAGTTTTTATTCAAATAATATATTTATATTAAGAAATTAATTAAATATGTATAAATATTAAATTTAGAATTAAGTTATTGGTACTTGAAACTATCATTTTAAAACCACGAATTCATAAAGTCGAAATTTTGATTTCGACTCGGAAACAAAGGGACAACACGTAAGACAAAGTGAGAAAGAAACCTACAGGAAACGAAGCTGCATACAAAATGCTTTGTTGGGATTAGCATTAGAAACCAAAACTCACTAGTCTTTACACGAGAGACGTAAAATTAAGAAGGACCACGGTTCTTATGCTTTCCCAATCACTTTGATTTCACATTCTCAAGCTTTTTGTCATTTTTAAATACTTTTTTGATAACAATTAAAAGTACACGGACTTGTACGCAAAAGAAAATATGCTCTTTACTCAATTTTTGAGGGGAAAAAATAAATATAAAAATAAAAAAACTCCAAATTTTATCATTCACACACGTCTTTTTGCATGCATGCGCAGCCAATAAAATGACACATATTTGTTCTCTTCCCACTCTTTTATTATTTTTTTACATGTGGGGTAAATTTGAAGGAATGCCCTGCATGCAGAGGCAAATGCATTTAGAGGAATTCAGTAACTTCAATTTAATTTTTTAATGTTTTAAAT
Organism: Nicotiana benthamiana; assembly: GCA_034376525.1. Taxonomy (NCBI): domain Eukaryota; kingdom Viridiplantae; phylum Streptophyta; class Magnoliopsida; order Solanales; family Solanaceae; genus Nicotiana; species Nicotiana benthamiana. The sequence goes on from CM067337.1 coordinate 131,184,231, forward strand.
TTTTAAAGAAATTTATTTAACCAAGGAAACGGTCCCTCGCCTTAAAATTAAACAAACAAAATCCTAAAACTTGTTTACTCGAGTATGACCGACCTAAATATGCTCCTAGTGGTGTTTATAAAAGTGATTATATAAGAGTAGTTAGGTACTTAAGGTCTAATTTCTTCGCAATGTTCGATTTCACATTCTAGAACCCGTTCTAGCTATCAAACCCATCCAAGCAGATTCACCAGACAATCAGACAACATATAAACAATAATCACCAGTAAAGTGGAACACCAAATTTCACCAAGATACTCAAGAATAGAGCAATCATATTCTAACTCATACAATCAACAAACATAGCGAGGATAGACTAATGAAACGAGGGGATCACAATGTCAAGCAAAATAGAGTAGAAGGAATGAGAAATGAACCTCAAATGAATCTGAAAATTAATTGTGAGGCAATTCTAAACTCAAAATTTGGACGAACCGCGAATAGGAATTCGAATCGGCACCAGAACTTTGAATTCAAACTCGACCTCAATCACACTGAACTCCGAATTCAGGCATAAATTAGAAACGAAACCTTTTCTCTCTTTTTCTAGTTTTTTCTGATTTTTAAAAAATGGAAAATAGAACTTGAACCATGAATTTATTTCAAACTACTTTCATCTTTGTTTGTTCCAAGATCCTGTCCCCTTCCATGTTTCAGACCAGGTTTCGCTGTAGCCTTTTCATGCTACTGTTGCTCTCACGCCGCTACGGTTGATTTTGTTGCAGTAGGTTTGGGAGAAGGGAGTTGGGGTGGAGGCTGGTGGTCGTGAGTGAGTATTTTCCGGCGGTTTCAAGCAGTAGGTCCGGTGGCTTGGGTTTAGGTAAAGTAGATGATATCAGGGGTCGTTTATGTCAAGTTCGTTTGTGTCAAAGTCTAGAGTTCAGGCGGATAAGGTGGCGTAAGGGTTCAGGTGCTCTAATGGGGCTAAAGCTCGTTTTTCCGGCAAGCTTGAGAGTCAAAGAAGACGGGGTCGTAGATTAAGGGTTCAAAAATGGAGTTTGTTCAGATGGAGTGAAGGGGAAGACGACGGCAGACTTCTCTTAGGTTTTGGTCTCTAGGGTTCCACTATGTTGAAGAAGGGGACATTTTAGTGGTGGGGTCTGGTTCCGGTGAGTAGAGCGGCACCAACAACGAAGAGGTGGAGGCGACAGCGACACTAGGTCTATTTTCCTTGCTGGGGTTTTTGTATGCTTTTTCTCAAGATCACACATGGCTGCTCTTGTGTATATCATTCTAGGTCTTGTCTCCAAGAAGAAACTAAGGTTTTGGTCTTGTGTGAGTTCAAAATATGAGAGACAAATTTGATGGATTTGGGTATGAGTAAGGTATTTGGGCTTATGGGTTAGAGATTGGGGTGGTGTAACTTAGGCCTCTTGCAACAATTCCATTTGGGTTAAAAAATCCTACAAAATTGGGCTAAGAAAAATATTAAAAATCTAATTTACTTCTAAAAATACTTATAAGACGATATAAATTAACTCTTAATTGATTTTAATAAACTATTGATATTAAAATAAAAGCTAAAAATTAAGTTAAAATTATTTTTGGTATTTTCAAGAATTATATTAAAATAAAAATAGGATTGAAGTAATATATCCTCCTAAAGATGTCTAATACGCGAATTAAAGTAGAGAAATATGGAATTATTTTTGTAATTTTCTACTTATGTTCTTAAAATAATGTAAAAAAGTAGAAATTAGTTGAAATAACTATATTAATCCTAAATATTTTATGCTAAAATGAGTGAAATTTCGTGGAGGGTCAAAAATTTTATGTCAACAGCTGCCCCTCTTTGATTGGATTTGACATCCTCAAGGATTGGTCAGAATGTCTTTCTTTGGATCGTAATATAGGCTTTTGGATAGAGTTAGAAAGAAAGGGTGGCATGAAGGTTCAAAATAATTTATGATGAAATGGTTCAAAATTACAACTTTTTGAATCAGTGCTTTTGGCAAAACTAAAACTTCTGCCCTAGTTTCTTAGAGTCTGTGGATTTTTTTCGATGGGATTTCTAAGAAAAAGCCCCACTTTTGACTTCAAGGATTATGAAAATATTTTATTTGATGCAACCGAACTGAAAGACTGTCTATGTATCTTGTGGTGACAAGAATCAGGTCAAACATAGTTCAAACACAAAGTTATTTTTATAATCTTTTTCCTTTTTCTTTTTTTTTCTTTTCTCTTTTCCCCCTTTTTTCTCTTTTTCCTTTCCTTTTCTAGTTCCTAACTCTATATTTGATTACAAAAGAGGGGTATAAAACAAAACAAATTAAGGCTCAAAATGGGTAGCAAAAGATAAAAGTCTTCGGGTAGGAGAATAAAATGCCTTCGTCATACCAAACTTAAAATTTCCAAGTACAATTATGCAATTGAAAATAAGTAAAGAAATCATACACAGTATCTATTGATGGCATCATCACAAATAGAAAGTGCCATGGGCAATACCTTTATCCCAATGAATGGCCCCTGCTAGTTCGAAGCAAACTTGATTCAACCTTATCCTGATGTGGTGGAATGCATTTCAGCACTGACTGATTTACCTCAAATTTTCTTGAGAGACGTTTCCTTGTTGTATGTTCTTATCAACCTATTGATTTCCCAGACTTACTGCCTCAGTTTCACTCAATTCAAGCTTCAAGTCATCTCAAAATGCGTGAATCTTTAATTATTTCCTCAAACACATCCTTTTATCATATTCAAAACTGTGTCATTTCTTCATGATTATACTAACCTTCAACATTGGGTTGACAATTACGCGTGCATGTCATGTCACTAGAGTCAACATAGAAAGAACTATAAAAGAAAAAATGAGCTAAATAAATTGACTAGAACTAACAAAAAAAGGAGATTGCATTAGACAGAAGAGGAAAAGGGTTTGAACAAGACAAGCAAAATAGAGATGGGTTACAACCTTGGAAAAATCCTAAATAACACTAAACGGGTTACTAAAACTAAACGAACTAGACAAAATGAGAAGAAGAAGAAGAGTTTGGGCTACAAGACAATATTCGGATTACAGCCCTGAAATAACCGGGACAAATAGAAATGACAAAAAAATAAACCACCAAAACTCCTTCCTGGCTAACCAAGAAAGGAGTGTCTTTCCAATTACCAAGCTCGACATCTTAGCCACTAGACTGCATATCACTAGGACCTTCACCAATTTCCATCACGTTGACCTTAGCAAATAGCTTTTGGGTCCCTTTTCCAACTCGTCCTTAAGATCAACCTCTGGAACCGAGACTGGAAGTGCTGAAAACTTTGCGGTAAGTGGCCCTCCAAGGGATTCAAGACAATTCTCATATTCCCTTTCCACATAAATTATGTCTGCCATATGCATCTCATTATGAACAAGCAATGGACTTTGGTTAGTATCTGCTGCATTTGGGTTTTGCATGGTAATGTAACCTGCATCAATAAGCTTCTGCAATGCTCTTTTCAGATGCCAACATTTTTCTATGTCAGGCCCCGAGGCATTAGAGCAAAATAGGCACCTTTTAGAAGAATCAAAATCCTTTGGAAGCAGGTTCGACATTATTATCTAAATCGGCTTCAGCATGTCCAATTGCCTCAGCCTTTGAAACAGACTGGCATATGATTCTCCAATAGGAGTGAAGGACTTTTCTCCTTGCTGCTGCCTTCTCATTTAGTACTCTGGCCTTGGTTGGAACCTCTTTTGGGTAGGGGGTTGATATGCTTGTAGAGGTGGGTAATACATTTGTGGAGGCAGTGCAAGTCGTTGCGGGTTTTGTGAGTTTGGAGCATATGACGGTGCATTGTGGATAGAGTACTGGGGAGGTGAGGTATTACTTTGGGGATTTGTGGAGGAAAGTAGCACTGGGGAGCATTATTTGGAGCACGAGGATATTCATGGGGTCGGTATTGAGGCCGAAAGCATTTAGTAGGGTTGCCCACTGGATCATGTCATTTGCGGGGTTCAGCAACATATTTACTATCAATTGAAGAACTGACCCGATCAACTTGCTCGTTCGATATGAACCAAAACTCCCTAAAACTTTCCTTGGGCATCGAGGACTTTGAACACAGTCTCGCTAGAGGATCGAGGAAGAGTAGCTGGTGTAGGAGCTATTAAAGTAGGAGTAAATGTTGGAGTAGAGTATGAGGTTGTTTTGGTTGATGGAGAATGGAAACTTAGGGAGAAATTGCTAGGGTAATTTTGGCAAGGGGTAAAGCCCGGTGCATGTTGAGGGGAAAGATCGACGATAATGGGAACCTGGGCTTGTGATAGTGGCGGGATAGTTGCAGGGTTTTTAGTGCAATTAGTGGGGAATGAAGGTGGAGCATACACTCTGACCTAAGACTTATGCATTTCTAACATCTGTTGTTTGAACCTTTGGACCTCCTCTTTCAAATCAGATTCCGACTTCTCAATCTCTCTCGACGGGTTAACAACTCTTGTGTCCAAGTCTTTGCTAGCCATGGCTTCCTTTCTCTTTGACCTGATGTTGTATGGATGTATCGCCAAAGTACCACAAACTAACCACTCTCTGTTATGATAACAATGAAAGTAACAAAGAGGAGAAAAACAAAGCCAACATGTTAGGGTTAGATCATTTATCAGATAGAAATATCACATTGCGTGCAATGCCCCATATTCACAGTTAGCAGTTCTAGAATGACTTCGAGGGTATGAAGATCATATGTCATCATCCCAATTTCACTCTTCTTGCCCCATTTCCTTCTTCATTTTCTTTTCTAACACCTCTTGGTTTTTCATTTCTTTTCCCCTCTTTTCTTTCCTCTCATTTCTCATGTCCGGCAATTTTATTCTTCTTCTTTCCCCTTTTTTCCCTTTTAATGATGATTGAACCCTACGTAGGTTGCCTATGTATCATGTCCCTCATGAATCAGATCAAGCATAATTCTGGAAAATGATGGACAAATAAACTAAAAATAAAAATCTTTTTGGATTTTTCATTTATAATTTTTTGGATTTTCAAATACAAAATAGGATGTACTATTAAAAAAGACTCGATAAAATCTTAACTAGAATGACAGACTTGATACTACTATATAAGACTAATAATTAAAAGACAACATAAAATGGACCTAAAAAAAGGTTTCTCAAGCAGCACATGCATGCAATGGTCTTGACTAGAATGGTCCTAGGATATTTGTCATGCTCAAACTATAGAAAATTGCTCCATACCTAAATGGGAAAAATAATATAAATTGAGTTAGTGACTCAAGACACATATGATGCCACGACACCTTCTATTGGACACATGCAAGGCATAATTAAGGCCATTTTTGCAAAATGACCTACGTGGCCAAAATGTGGCTACTAGAACAAAATCAACAAAGATAACCTCAAAGATATGGAAATACAGCACTTAAACTTATATGGACTCAAACTCCAATCAATCATGGCCCACAAATAAATTTGCAGAAATGACCCATTTCGCAAAAACAACCGATATGGCCAAAAGTTTCTAAAGATGCAAACTCAATAATGGAGTTCCTTAAAGTAATATGATGCCTATTTGTGGACACAAAATTCTAAGACTTGGGTCATTGAACCACATTTGCGCAAATGACCCTATTTTTGCAAGAATGGCCAATATGGGTAAAAGTGGCTAAACATGCAAGATATGGCTAAGACCCTGCAAAGCCAAAAACCTAGCACTCACGAGGAAGACCGGATCATATATGGATTTCCTACGTATCTCGTTCGAAAGACGAGAATCAGGTTCGCATAGTTCGAAAAGATTGGACATGGGCGAAACCCTTTAAAAAATGCAACTAATTTGGAAAACCATATATTTTGTCTTTTCTGAAAAATGATGGAAAATGTTTTGTCTTTTCTGAAAAATGATGGAAAATGTAATATATTTTCCGATTTTCATTTTTGATTTTTTTTGGAAAATAATAGAAAATATAAAATCTGTTTGGATTTTTTTAAAATATTTGGAAAATGATGGGAAAGTGCAAAATCTTTTTTTTGGATTTTCATTTTCATTTTTTTATTTTTGAAAAAATATGAAGGAAAAATGCGATTGGGCCCTGCTTGCTTCATTTTTCACCCTTCTTTCCCAAGCATCGGTTTGTCAAATGACCTTTTTACCCTCAAAGATGTAATATGTATCACATAGGGATGATTGAATGTCTTTTTGGGTCACGGACCCATTTCTGACAAAATTTTGATAAGCTTCCTACAAAGGGACACGATACCTGGGATCGAGCCCTGCTAGATCTAAATAAGATAATGCAAATAAAAAGGATCTAAAAGCTGACCTAAGTTTGGGGTTCACTAACAAAGCAATTCGGGGGAGCGTATGGTCGATAGTGCCTGCTCAAGCTTTCCACCCACTCCATACGTCCAACGACTCAACCTCCTCCTAAATTAAGGGTGATTCAACAAAGATTTTGTGCACGTGACGCATGCTCTAAAACTTGATGTAAAAATAATTGACTGGGTAATGCATATGATAACAATTATAAAGCAGTAAATACATAAAGTAAAAAACTGTAAATACATAAACAACTAGCAAATAACAAAGATATAAAAGCACAATAAAATTTATCATAGCTAATGATAAAGCGTAAAAAAACTAAACCAAATATTCTAAAAGCCAACAAAATCAAGTACTAGCTTGAACCCGTAGGCATTCCCAACAGAGTCGCCAGAGATGTCACACCACTTTTTTAAAACCTCACACTTAACCCTCTTAAAAAAAGGATTTGTAAAGCTTGAAAAGGGTTTTTTAATTAAAAAGTGACAAACATTAGTGTTTAAAAGAATAAATCAGAGTCGCCACCTTGCATTTTATTTCGGTGTTTCAAGTCACCGTTTATTACAAAAAAATAATTTTTTCTTTTAAAACACTTCGGACTTCAAGGACTAAGTCTGCACCAGAGATTCTGGTAAGGGGTTTCATTTGACTCGAGGAGAAGGTGTTAGGCATTCCCCGAGTCCCATAACTAATACGGTTGCATACTTGATCTAATCGACTTTTAGAATGTTCAAATTGAGATAAAACACATAAAGTAAAATAAACATCCAAAGGTTCTAGGTCGTCCCTTCCTAATAAGAGAAAATGAAAAGGACATGAAAAGAAAGATCATAAGCTAACCTATACTATGACTTATTTACAATTCTTCTTCAAAGCCTCCGGAATATTTATATAGTTTTTCGGGGCATACCCCGGATAATAATACATAGAAATCCTTCGGAGCATTACCTGGATATATTTAACCAAGGGAACGACCTCTCGCCTCAAAATTAAACAAAAAAATCCTATAATTTGCCTACCCCAGTGTGGCTGGCCTAAACATGCTCTAGCTATGTTAAAAAAAGCAATTAAATAAGAGTAGTTAGGTACTTAAGGTCCAATTTCTTCTCCATGTTCAATTTCACATTCTATAACCCGTTCTAGATATCAAGCCCATCCAAACAGATTCACCAGACAATCAGACAACTTATGAACAATAATCAGCAGTAAAATGAAACACCAAATTTCACCAAGATACTCAAGAATTGAGAAATCATATTCTAACTCATACAATCAACAAATCAGAGCGACGATTGTCTAATAAAATAAAAAGATCACGATGTCAAGCAAAATAGAGTAGAAGGAATGAGAAATGAAACTCAAATGAATCTGAAAATTAATGGTAAGGCAATTTTGCACTCAAAATTTGGACGAACCGCAAATAGGAATTTGAATCGGCACTGGAACTCCGAATCCAAACTCGACCTCAATCACGCTAAACTCCGAATTCGGGCATAAATAAAAACAAAACCTTTTCTCTCTTTTTTTTTGGGTTTTTATGATTTAAATAAAATGGAAAATACAACTTGAACCATGAATTAGTTTCAAACTACTTTCACCTTTGTTTGTTCCAAGATCATGTCCCCTTCCACATTTCGGACCAGTTTTTGCTACAGCTTTTTCATGCTACTGCTGCTCTCACGCCGCTACTATTGATTTTGTTGTGGTAGGTTTGGAAGAAGGGAGTCGGGGTGGAGGCTGGTGGTCGTGAGTGAGTATTTTCCGGTAGTTTCTAGTAGTGAAGTTTGGTGGCTTGGGTTGGGGTGAAATAGATGATATCAGGGGTCTTTTATGTCAAGTTCATTTGCGTCAAAGTCTAGAGTTCAGGCGGCTAAGGCGGCGTGAGGGTTCAGGTGCTCTAATGAGGATGAACCTCATTTTTTCACCGAGCGGGAGACAAAGAAGATGGGTCGCGGTTCAGGGTTCAAAAATGGAGTCTGTTCAGATGGAGTGAAAGGGAAGGTGGCAACAGACTTCTATTAGGTTTTGGTCTCTAGGGTTCCGTTAGGTTAAAGAAAATGACGTTTTCAGGGGTGGTGGGGGTCTAGTTCTGGTGAATAGAGCGACAACAGCAGCGAAGAGGTGGATGCGGCAGTGGCTCTAGGTATATTTTCTTTGCTAGGGTTTTTTGTTTGCTTCTTATGAAGATCTAACCATGGGTACTCGTGTGTATATCGTTCTAGGTCTTGTCTCCAAGAAGAAACTAGGGTTTTAGTCTTGTGTGATTTCAAAAAATGAGAGACTAATCTGATGGGTTTGGGTATGGGTAAGGTATTTTGGCTTATGAGTTAGAGATTGGAGTGGTATAACTTGGGCCTCTTGCAACAGTTCCATTTGGGCTCAAAAATCCTACAAAATTGGGCTTAGAAAAATGCTAAATATCTAATTTATTTCTAAAAATACTTATAAGAATATATAAACTTACTCTTAATTGATTTTACTAAATTATTAATAATAAAATAAAAGCCAAAACTAAAATTTGAACTATTTTTTGGTATTTTCAAGGATTATATTATAATAAAAATAGGCTTAAAGTAATATATCCTCCTAAAAATATCTAATACGCGAATTAAGTAGAGAAATATGGAACTATATTTGTAATTTTAAATTTGTGTTATTAAAATATTGTAAAAGAGTCAAAATTAGTTGAAATAACAATATTAAGCCTAAATATTTTACGCAAAAATGGGTAAAATTTCGGGGAGGGAAATACAAAGTATTTTCAGACAAGAACGACTAGACATGTTTATACACCCGACCCTTATTTAAAAAGACCAAAAGCTAAAAGAAAGGAGAATGTGATCGAGCATTGGTATCTAAGCTGCCTACATATCCTTTTCTATAAAGGGATAAGGCCACGTATAGTTCAGAAGTGAGTGAGACAATGGAGTATACCAAAGTGGCGAGTCAGTCGAGGTGTTTTTCTGTCGAGGTTCTGGTCAGCGGTCCTGTTATTACATCAAAATCAAAAATGAAAAAGACTAACTAAATCTGGCAGCTATGAGTTACAAATTCCTATCTCTAAGTCTTCTAGTGCTTGATTTTGAATCTTGAATGGTTCTTCATGCAGACTTTAGATTTGAACCTTGACGTTTGCTAGCTGCAGGTGCTAGTTCATTCTTATTTAGCTTTTCGGATCAAGACCGGACATATAGCGCTCGTGACTTAAACCGCGTCTTGAGTAGTCCACATCTTTTTTCTACTTCTGCATTTTGGATTCACTTCTTTTTTCTTTTCTTATTTTTTTCTTTTTTTTCTAGATTAAGACTACTTCTGTTGGTAATCTCGAACTGACAACTCGCATTTTTGCTGCGAGAATCTGCTACTTCTAACTTGAATTGAATTCTGAAATGACTTCCCTTATTCGCCAGGTGGGTACCTGCTACTGACTTTAAATTTGAAATGACTCTAAACTGTCCTCCACTCGTTCTCCAGGTGAGTGCCTGCAGTCAAAACAACAAAACAAACAAAATTTTCTGCCCAGTTTGTACTAGGAAAATTTATGAATTGTTAGCAAAACTGTGAATCACCTATGCTATTGATGCAATGACGAGAGTAAACTAAAGACTCGACTAGGATTATCGTCTCCTATGAGCAAAACCAAGAATATTTGACTAGCAAGTTCATCAGACCAGGTCTTCCATCTTCGGAGAAAGATTCATCAGACTAAGATTTCAATCATAGGAGAAAATTCAAGAGGCTAGGTTTTCTATCTTAGGAGAAAAATTCATCAGACTACGATTTTGATTCAAGGAGAAAGTTCATCAAACTAGGTCTTTTTATCTTAGGAGAAAGATTCATTAGACTAAGATTTTGATCCTTGGAGAAAATTCATCAGACTAGGTCTTTTTATCTTAGGAAAAAGATTCATCAGACTAAGATTTTGATCCTAGGAGAAAATTCATCAGACTAGGTCTTTTTGTTATCGTAGAAGAAAGATTCATCATACTAAGATTTCGATCCTAGGAAAAAATTCATCAGACTAAGATTTCGATCCTAGGAGAAAATTCATCAGACAAGGTCTTTTTGTTTCCTTAGGAGAAAGATTCATCAGACTAAGATTTTGATCCTAGGAGAAAATTCATCAGACTAGGTCTTTTTGTTATCTTAGGAGAAAGATTCATCAGACTAATTTTGATCCTAGGAGAAAATTCATCAGACTAGGTCTTCTATCTTTAGGAAAAAAATTCATCAGACTAATTTGATCCTAGGAGAAGTTCATCAGACTAGGTCTTTTTGTTATCTTAGGAGAAAGATTCATCAAACTAAGATTCTGATCCTAGGAGAAAATTCATTAGACTAGGTCCTTTGTTATCTTAGGAGAAAGATTCATCAGACTAAGATTTTGATCCTAGGAGAAACTTTATCAGACTAGGTCTCTTATCGTAGAAGAAAGATTCATCATACTAAGATTTCGATCCTAGGAGAAAATTCATCAGACTAAGATTTTGATCCTAGGAGAAAATTCATCAGACAAGGTCTTTTTGTTTCCTTAGGAGAAAGATTCATCAGACTAAGATTTCGATCCTAGGAAAAAAGTCATCAGACTAGGTCTTTTTTTTATCTTAGGAGAAAGATTTATCAGACTAAGATTTCAATCCTAGGAGAAAATTCATCAGACTAGGTCTATTTTTTCGTTATCTTAGGACAAAGATTCATCAGACTAAGATTTTGATCCTAGGAGAAAATTCATCAAACTAGATCTTCTATCTTAGGAGAAAAATTCATTAGACTAAGATTTCGATCCTAAGAGAAAGTTTATCTGACTAGGTATTTTTGTTATCTTAGGAGAACATTTCATCAGACTAAAATTTTGATCCTAGGAGAAAGTTCATCATACTAGGTCTTCTATATTAGGAAAAAGATTCATCAGACTAAGATTTTGATCTTAGGAGAAAGTTCATTAGACTTGATCCTTTTGTTATCTTAGGAGAATATTTCATCAGACTAAGATTTTGATCCTAGGAAAAAGTTCATCAGACTAGGTCTTCTATCTTAAGAGAAAGATTCATCAGACTAAGATTTTGATCCTAGGAGAAAGTTCATCAGACTAGGTATTTTGTTATCTTAGGAGAAAATTTCATCAGACTAAGATTTTGATCCTAGTAGAAAGTTCACCAGACAAGGTCTTCTAGCTTAGGAGAAGGATCCATCTTACTAAAATTTCGATCCTAGAAGAAAGTTCATCAGACCAGGTCCCCTTTTTTGTTATCTTACGAGAAAGATTTATCAGACTAAGATTTTGATCCTAGGAAAAAATTCATCAGACTAGGTCTTCTATCAAAATTCAACAAACTAATATTTTGATCCTAGGAGAAAATTTATCAGACTAGGTATTTTTTGTTATCTTAGGAGAAAGATTCATCAGACTAAGATTTGACTGGGGGAAAAATCCATCAGACTAAGGACTTTTTATCCTAAGAGTAAAAATGTGAAGAGTAATGGTAACATTTTTGCACACTAGCATGACAGATAAGGGCAATGATTTGAGAAACTTCCCTTTGTCGGCTCTTTTTTTTTTGCTTGTTTTGAACCAACTTGCTTGCACTATTTTGTTCCTATTTCAAATAAAGAAAACTTGTGAGTTTAAATATGTTAATTAGTTTGCGGCCTTGTCAATGAGGGTAGCTGCTTTTGCACTTGTCAAGATAACTTTGATTTCAACTTGGAAGACATTTCCTGTTATCGACTACCCAAAGCATGTGGATTATTACCGGGTAAGGGTGACTCAACAATGAGTTCGTGCACGTGACGCGTCCTTTGAGACTTAATAAAGAAAGAATTGATCGGGTAATGCATATGATGAAAGTTATAAAGTAGTAAACACATAAACCAAAAATTTTAAACACATAAACTACTAGCAAATAACAAAGATATAAAAACACAATAAAAATTAAGTAAAGCTAATGATAAAGTGTAAAAAAACTCAACCAAATATTGTAAAAGCCAACAAAATCAAATACTAGCTTGAACCCGCAAGCGTCCCCAGCAGAGTCACCAGAGATGGCACACCCCTTTTTTAAAATCTCACACTTAACCCTCTTAAAAAATAATACAAGGATTTTTGTAAAGCTTGAAAAGTAGTTTTTAATTAAAAAGTGACAAACATAAGTGTTTAATAGAATAACTCAGAGTCAACAACTTACATTTGATTTCGGTGTATCAGGTCACTATTTTTTTTTTAAATATTTTTTTTTAAAACACTTTAGACTCCAAAAATTAAGTCTGCACCAGATATTCAGGTAGGGGGTTCATTCCCCGAGTCCCTTAACTAGTATGGTTGCATACTCTATCTAATCGACTTTTAGAATGTTCGAATTGAGATAAAACATTAAAAGGAAAATAAATATCCTAAAGTTCAAGGTCGCCGCTTCCTAATAATATATAATGAAAAGGAAAAGAAAAGAAAGATCATAAGCTAACCTATACTACGTCTTCTTTACCATGCTCGTCAAGGCCTCCGAAATATTTACATAATTCTTCTGGGCATACCTCGGATAATAATATATACAAATCCTTCGGGGCATTCTTCAAATAAATTTAACCAATTGAACAACCTCTCGCCTTAAAATTAAACAAACAAAATCCTAAAAATTACCTACCCGAGTGTGGCCGGCCTAAACATACCCAGCGGTGTTAAAAAAAGCGATTACATAAGAGTAGTTAGGTACTTAAGGTCCAATTTCTTATCCATGTTTAATTTCACGTTCTAGAACTCGTTCAAGCTATCAAACCCATCCAAATAGATTCACCAAACAATTAGACAATATATGAACAATAATCAGCAGTAAAATGGAACACCAAATTTCACAAAGATACTCAAGAATAGAGCAATCATATTCTAACTCATACAATCAACAAAACAGAGCGATGATAGACTAATGAAACAACGGGATCACAATGTCAAGAAAAATATAGTAGAAGGAATAAGAAATGAACCTCAAATGACAGACTAATGAAACTCGCTCAGACGTACGCCTCGAACTTTTGGGCGTATGCCTTACGGGACTTTCTCCCCCCACCATAGCCCTGGGGCATTTACGGTACGCTTTGCCCCAGGAACGCCTTTTAAAACACTGGGCTAGACAAGCAGAAGACTTTTTAAACAGTTGTAAAGATAGTAAATGTTAGAGGAGTTGTTTCTGTGCATCAGCTAAACATTGGGAGATTCACCAAATGGACGTTTACAATGCTTTTCCTCAGGGAGAATTGGATGAAGAGGTCTCTATGTCTTTGCTTCAAGGTTTCAGTCACAGTTAGGGGAAAAGGCAAATGTTCAGATTGATTAAGTCTTTATATGGTCTTAAACAAGCATCTGTTGGAGATGTGTTGCGACCTGTTGGAGGCTATGTGAAGAAGGTGGATCAAGTTTATTTTGTTAGAAAATTCAGGCCAAGGGGGAGAATTGCTAGGTGTTTGTCCAGATTTTCTTACCATATTTGGTTTTCTTATCATGAAGGAAAGGATAATATATTTACCATAATTGGGCCTAAAAGGAAAATATAATTCTTCCATATTTGGCTAGTCCCTTTTCTTGTAGGGAAAGATTTGGAGTTCTATAAATTGAGGATCCGCCCTTCTCATTCAGTAGCATCCACAATGTGGTCATATGGGGTTTTGAGATTCATGTTTAGGGGGAGAACTTTAGGAGACAAGTATTAGTGTGTCACTTGTGTTTACTTCTGTTATGTAGAGGAAGAGGCAAACCCGAAAATATAGAAGATAAAGGACACCAAAATTTAACGTGGAAAATCCTTTAAATCGAAGGTAAAAACCACGGGATCACAAAGATCCAAAAAGCTCCACTATAACAATAAGAGGGTTACATAAGTTCTCCAAATTGGGCAACACAACAAATGTGAAAGACGGAGCAACAGTAACAACAAAAGAAACAACTAATCAATTGAAGAAAGAGTATAATCCACAAAAATAAAGCTGCTATTCAAGGCACGAAATCAGATGCTACGAGCCTCCAAATCCAATTTGCACCGTTCAAATCCAAGACTAAGATGCTACGAGCACTCAGTCAAAATTTTTTAGCCCGTTCCAATGATTAACGAATCGGAAAATGTGATTTGAATATTAGCTGGTCGAAATAAAAATTTGTAGCAAAATAAATATTTTTCTTCTCTCTTCTCTCTTGACGAATGCTCTCTCAAAAACCACTCGTATGTGCTTACGTATTTCAAAGACTTGTATCAATGAGCATAGAATAATTCTCCAAGGTTGTCTTCTTTATAGATCATGAGTGGTGTTTTCTCTTAAAGCCAAAACCCACTCAAAATAGGAATAAACCGAATCTAATTCCGAATAGGATTGAAAACCAAAAGAGAATAGGATTAGGCCGTTGGTCCTTTGGCTGGACAACATAGGCATGAGCCCAACAAACTCCCCCTCCAGCCAATGGGCCAAATGTATCTTTAAGTAGAGAAACTATTGACAGGCTTCATGCCTGCCAATTTTCTACAAAATTCATGTTTAACTACAACCACCGCCTTTGTCAGCATATCAAAAGGATTTTCATCAGTGTGTATCTTCTCAACCTCAAATAATTTCTCTTCCACGGCCATTCTTTTCCAATGATACTTTCTATTTATATGTTTAGTCTTAGAATAAAAAGTGGAGTGCTTGGTGAGACAGATAGCACTCTGATTATCACAAAATAAGATGTACCTTGACTGCTCAAATCCAATATCATTAATAAACTCCTTCATCCATAATAGTTCTTTGGCACCTTCTATGACAGGAGTATATTCGGCTTCTACAGTGGATAGAGCTATGCACTTCTGTAGTCTAGATTGCCAAGAAACAGCTCCCCCTGCAAAAGTGATCAAACAACCAGAAGTGGATCTTAATATCCATTTTACTGCATCCCAATGTTCTTTTCTAGGATTAGAAAGGAAACTACAAACAGTACCAACGGCATGTAAAATATCTGGTCTAGTACAAGCCATAGCATACATCAAGCTACCAACGACAGAAGAGTAAGGAATACGAGACATATCCTTTTTCTCTTCATCAGTAGACGAACTCTGATTAATACTCAACTTGAAGTGTTTAGCAAGAGTACTCACCACTTTTGCATCTGTCATATTGAACCTCTTGAGTACCTTCTCAACGTATTGCTTTTGGAAAAGAAATAAATCCTTTCTATCTCTGTGTTGGTGGATTTGAATGCCTAAGATTTTCTTGGCTTTCCCCAACTCCTTCATCGCAGACGATTTGCACAACTGCTTCTTAAGGACTGCAATTCTGGATTTATTCTTGCCAACAATAAGCATGTCATCCACATAAACCAATAAAATAATAAAATCATCATTAGAGAACTCTGGAAGAATACATAGTGGTCTGAAGAAGTTTTCTTGTTCCCTTGTTCTTCTATGACAGATTCAAACTTCAAATACCATTTTCTTGGAGCTTGTTTCAATTCATACAGGCTCTTTTTCAATTTGCAGACATAATTTTCTGTTCCCTTAGTTACAAAATCCTCAGGTTGCTCCATATAAATCTCCTCATCTATGGGCCACCAGAATTGTTAGGTGTTTGCCATAATTTTCTTGCCATATTTGGTTTTCCTATTTGTTGAAGGAAAAGGGCAATATAATTACCTTAATTAAGTTTTCCTTTTTGTGGAAGTAAATTATAATTCTCCTATACTTGGCTAGTCCTTTTTCTCATAAGAAAAGGTTTGGAGTTCTATAAATAGAGGATCCTTCCTTCTCATTCAGTAGCATCCACAATATAGTCATAGGGGGATTGAGTGTCGTGTTTAGGGGGGAGAACTTTACCGGACAAGTGTTAGTATGTCACTTGTGTTTGCCTCTTCGTGAGGTTATTCTCTCGATATTTTGGACTCTCTTTTTATTATAGTGGATTTCTCATCTCTGCAGTGGACGTAGGTCAGTTGACCGAACCACGTTAAATAAAAATAGAATAAGAACTCTAAACTCCAGAATAGCCTATATCAAAGTATGATAGAAGTCTAAGCACTACAAGATAGAATAGGAAGGAGATTCTTCGCTCTACGGGCGCGATAGATATACCTCAAGTCTCCGTAGCTATGCGTGTCTCACTCATAGTTCGCCTGAGTGGAGGTACCTGGATCTGCACATAAAAAACATGCACAAAAGAGGCGTGAGTACACCATAGCAGTACTCAGTAAGTGCCAAGCCTAACTCGGTCGGGTAGTGAAGAGGAAGGTGGGGGCCCTACTGAGATAATAAATAATAAATAATAAGATACGAAAATATTTTAAATAAAATCTACAGTGAGAATATAAACTGGATAAATAAGGAAAACAGTAATAGAAAGAGGAGATAAAACAATATAAGGAATACTGCTCACAACAAGAAACTATAGCCGAAGATCTCTTGGTTTCCTCATCCACTAGGGATCTCTTCGTATCCTGAGGATCTCATGGTATCCTCAATTGTTAAGCCGGGGATTTCTTGGTATTCCAATATATAGAAATACAAGTGTCAGGGATCTCATGGTATCTCGCACCTTCAATCCAGAACATATCAAGTACAGGGTGGATCTCCGGGAGGCCGTCTCGTAGTCCCAAATTAAACATACAATAATAATCATAATCTCAGAATAAATGCTAAAATCAGAACAAGTAATAGTAAATTCTAGCCTAACATGCTTCACAGAGTATAATTAATACAGTTAAATAATTAAGCAAGTAAGTCAGCTAAACATGCTTCTCTAAGATAGCACATGTTAAACTTACAATCTAAAATGAACAAGTAAACAGGAATCTCAATTTTAATATTTCAAGTAGAAATGGGTTTACAACAATTAGCTCAAGTACGCACTCGTCACCTCACGTACGAGGCATTCAAATATCAAAGATCATGTCCTAAGGGGAAAGGTCTCATACACAAGGTTAAACAAGCTACTTACCTCGAACCGGCTCAAAACTCAACTAGGAACCACGCTTTCTCCATGAGTATCCGACTCGAAATGTCCCAAATCTATTCAATTTGATTACATATTGTAAATAACATTGCAAGAAACTGATTCCACTACTAAATTTAAAGCTAAGGCGCTGTCGACGCCCCCTCTTTCCTCGCAGGGAGAGAGAAATCGTGTTTACAACATTATGGGTGGAATGACTCCTTTATCCCTTTTTCGGAGAATTTGGGCTATGGAGTTTGGAGAGTCTCCACCTAATGATTATAGTTCTAGGACACTTTTTAGAGAAAAAAAAAAAGAAGAATCGAAGGAAAACCAGAGTTTTGGTAAGGGCTTGAGATTATCTCGAGAGGAAGGTGTTAGGCATCCCTCAAGATCCACTAGTGTGGTTCCCGGCCTTGATTATTGTGACTTTAAGAAGGGACAAGCAAATTTTGCACATAAGAAATACAAGCAAGTTGACAATATTGAAAGAAGAAAAGCACAAGTAAAATAGAGCTTAGTTTGAAGAAAACATTTAAATAAAGGGAAAAAAGGAAAAAGGGGTCCTAAGTTTGACTATAATATGGATCATTAGGTGCAATACCCAGCAATCATTCTCACACGAGATATTAGCGCACTGTCATCATCTCCATATTCTACCCTTCCCACCCCGTTAAGGTGTTTAAGCACGATTAGTCTCGTTTGCTTATTGTAAGCTAATATTCGTCCTGAACTATTAGTCCCGGGGTGTTTCGAATTCTAATCCTAAAGGGAAGAAGGGGATGGAGGCATATATGGAGTTCAAAAGACAAAATACTAAGGTGTCAATCAAAACAAATCGCAAATAAGTTGGGTACAAATCAGACATTCAAAGGCTCATACAAACCTCGTAGATCACACAAAAATTAGTTTAGCATGACTTACACGTACTGATTTGGTCTTGAAATTAAAGAAATTAAGAGGCGAACGAATCAGCTTAACTCATAAAGTTGAAATAAAAGGCTGCATCGAGCCCCTCGGGTCCGATCTGTTAGTTATTGAGATCTTAATGCAGAACGCGTTTAAAAGAAAGTAAAACTGTAATTGGTAAATGGATTTGAAATCAGTTGACCATTTGAATAGAGAAATGAAGAAGTTAGGAATGAAATTTTTAGGGCAGGATCATCTTAAGAAAAAGAGTGAGTTACCAGACTGTTTTCAAAAGACAACTTTATAGACTGAGTAAAACATTGGGGCAGGATTTTTTTTGAAATAGTTGTTTGGTTTTTATCAATAAAATGAGGCATTTAGCATTATAAGTTCTCCAAATTTTATTCGTCGCTAGGCCTACCCTGGGTAGAACGAGGCACCCAAATTAGAAAGTGATTTATATTCTCGCACAATGTGGTTAAATAATACAATATTATTTATCAGAATCCGCACTAACTTTTTACCTTTTTGTTTTTTCTTTTATTTTTATTCCCCCCCCCCCCTAAAGATTAGTTCGAGCATTCTGGCACCATCAGCATACTCCACAAGATCAAATGGTCCTCCACCTCCTCCTCCTCCGAGTCCTCCCAGAAACAGGAACAAGAACAAAATGGAAGATACCAATGTTAGAAAGGAAGTCATAGAGGCTTCAATCACCAAAGAAACTGCTTCTCATCTCGAGCAAACTTTGCTGAGGTTTCGAGAAGAGTTGGAACAAGTCCGAAACTTGGCAAGTCTGTCGATCACCCTCTTGTTGCTGTTGATGCCAACAAATCACCACCGCCGCCACGCCTGCTCAAACCCAAGTCCGCAACACATGTAACAATGCTCACTGCTTATCCCAGAGATCAAAACACCATAGATAACTAGAACACTCGTGTCTTTGTGGATGTTGCACCACATTACAGCCAGCCAATCACCAATGTTGCCGAGTCGGATGACAAAAGCTCCCTCATTCACAATTTGGCCGCTAAGGTTAAGAATTTGACTAGCCGGGTTCAAGGTTATGAAGGTAACAAAGGTGTCGAAGGGTTGAATTACAAAGATCTCTATGTTCAGCCAGATGTTGAACTTCCGGAGAGATACAAATATCCCAAGTTTGAAATGTTCGATAGCACAGGTGACCCCAGGGTTTACTTGAGAATGTATTGTGACAAGCTAGTAGGAGTCGGTAGGGACGAGAAGATCCATATGAAGCTATTCATGAGGAGCTTGAAGGGTGATGCCTTATCCTGGTATATTAGCCAGGATGAGAAGAAATGGACTAGTTGGGTAAACATGGCATCTGATTTCATAGATCGATTAAGGTTCAACACTGAGAACGCACTTGATGTGTTCTATATTCAGAATCTTAAGAAGAAGCCCACGGAGACCTTTCGCGAGTATGCTTCTCGTTGTAGGTCGAAAGCTGCTAAGGTCAGACCGGCCTTGGAGGAAGAACAAATGAACAGATTCTTTGTCCGGGCTCAAGATCCACAGTACTATGAAAGATTGATGCTAATTAAGGGCCAAAAGTTCTCCGATATCATCAAATTAGGAAAAAGGATTGAGGAAGGCATCAAGAACCGTATGGTCACTAACCTCGAGGCATTGCAAGCCACCAACAAGGATCTATAATCTGGTGGCTTGACAAAGAAGAAGGATGTAAATTCCGTAATGGCTGCGCAAAGAAACAACTCTCCCATGAAGTACGAAACCTATCCCTCAGCTTCACTCACGTATCAGCCTACCCTAAATTACCAAGCACCATCACCCACTTACAAAATTCCACCACCTGCTTACCAATCACCTCCACTACCCACATATCAACCCACTTCACCTAGATATTCCCAACCTGCACCTATATACCCAACATATAACTCCCAACCTCCTACCCGCCAAAATTTCCCTCGACCTAGACCAAATTTCGACCGTAAACCTCCTAGACAATACATCGCCATAGCCGAACCAATTGAACAATTATATGAAAAACTCAAAGTAGCCGGTTACATTACCCATAGCCCAGCCATAACTCTAGAAAACCCTTCCCAATGGATCAACCCAAACAATACTTGAACATACCATTTTGGGATGAAGGGCCATACCATTGACGAGTGTCGCTTGTTAAAAGACAAGATTCATAATATGACTGACAACAAGATCACCATAGCCAAGGAGCCCGCTCCTAATGTCCGCAACAACCCTCTGCCTAAGCACAAGGGTGGAGGCATCCACATGATTGAGATCGAAGATGATTCGGACCCCAAGGGGTCAATCGATTTGATAGCCAAAGGAGATTAGCCTAAGAAGCCAACGGTTACTCTTAACCCCATTGCCGTCCAGACTCAGCTCTATGAGGGAGACGTGGTAAATGCATCTATGCCACTCAAGTTTGAAGTACCTTCTGCAAGGACGCCAAAACCAATTGAGGTTGAGTTTAGAGTTCCAAAACCACCTACACCGTTTGAAGTTGTTGTGTTGCCTCCCAAGGGACCTATTCCGGTGACAGACATGACCCCACTCCAAGAAAATGCTATACCTTGGGATTACACCACTGAGGCTAGAAGGAAGGAAAATATGTATACTGGAGAAGCAAGTGCCGCACAAGGAATGACTAGGATATGCAGGGTATACACCCCGGAACATTTGGCTGAGTCTAGCAAGCAGGCTTCCGAACGAGCTGTTGAAACTGGACCCGATAACCTCTGGATAAAGGTACAAGCCAAAGAGTACTCGGTCGTTGAGCAACTAAACAAGACACCGGCACAGATTTCTATTCTGGCCCTCCTACAAAGCTTTGAGGCACACAAAAATCCTTGATGATAATACTAAGTGAAGCTTATGTTCCCAGTAACATAAAAGGAGACGAATTGGCAAACATGGTGGGACAGATACTGGAAAGCAATAAGATCACCTTATACGAAGATGAATTACCACCGGAAGGGCTTGGTCACAACAAAGCATTGCACATCACTGCGCAAGGCGAGGACCACTTTATCACCAGGATTCTAGTCGACGGGGGATCCAGCCTCAACATTTGTCCTTTGGTGACTCTCACGACTTTGGGCAAAGGGTTGTACAAGATCAGGGATGGGGCTATCAATGTCAAAGCTTTTGATGGATCTCAGAGGTCCACCATTGGAGATATTAGCTTATGCTTGCAGATGGGGCCTACATGGTTCAATGTTGAGTTCCAAGTCATTGACGTACCAGTATCCTACAACTTATTGCTAGGATAACCCCGGATCTACGCCGCTGGGGTTGTGGCATCAACATTGCATCAAGCTGTGAAATTTTCATGGAATCACCAAGAAGTAATCATTCATGGCGACGGTAGCAACCCCATATACAGCCGCGAGGCTATCCCGATGATCGGAAGAAGAAGGAGAATCGGTGAAGAAACATACTATCACATCGAACGAGTCAATGCCATAGACAAGGATAAGTGGTGGGATAACAAAATTGAGAGCATTCTAAATTGGAGCAGATACGAGCCCGGAAAAGGGCTTGGCAAGAACCTCCATTGTATTACCAAGCCCATCCAGTTAAAGAAGCATCGAACCACTTTCGTCCTAGGTTATGAATACACTTAGGAAGAGTTCCAGTACTGTTTGCCACCATGGCGCAGTCCCTACTACCTACAGGAGAACCCTCTACCCCAGTTAGAGCTGACCTTTCAGCCCGCTGATGTCATATCAGAGGAAGATGAGACGTTAGCAGCCATGAAGAACCTGTTTCTGGAGGATGATATGGATTGTTGTGTTACCTTCGAGGAGGAAAGGGAGGAAGGCCCTTCTATTAAAGCTGTGAACCGGGGAGAACACCTCACCAACTGGTCAATCAGGACCACTATTGCCATAAGAGCCTCGGGGTAGCAAGGCTAAATGACACATATGCATCGCACTTTACTTTTAGTTGATTTTTACTTTTCTTCACTATCTTTACTTTTGAAAAAAGCTCCGATGTTTCAGACAATTATAAATTTAATCAAAAGCATTTTCCAAGTTTATCTTTATATTTCGCTCTCATATATTTTCTCTACCATTTATTTTATTTTATACATCATTACTATTACATATCTTGATGATGAACCGACAACTGTAATGTGCAACGAGACAATGAGACAATCAGACATAGATTCAGAAGAGGATGAAATACCAGAAGAGGTTGTTAGAGAGGTCAAAAATTTTGAGAACATACCTAAGTCCAATTTGGACGAAACTGAGGTCGTTAATCTGGGAGATGCAGAAAATATCAAGGAAACAAGAATTAGTGTACACTTGTCACCGTGGGAAAAGGAAGAATACACAGAGTTTTTGAAAGAAAATGAGGAAATATTCGCCTGGTCGTATGATGATCTGACCAGTCTCAGCACGTCTATTGTGGCTCATAGGTTGCCAACAGATCCGACATGCCCACCGGTGAAACAGAAACTCAGAAAATTTTAGCCAGACATGAGTTTGAATATCAAGGAAAAAAGTCACCAAGCAAGTCAAAGCCAGGGTTCTCACAGTGGTAGAGTATCCAACATGGTTAGCCAACGTTGTACCGGTGCCAAAGAAGGACGGAAAGGTTAGAGTCTGTGTTGACTACCGGGATCTCAATCAGTCCAGTCCTAAAGACGACTTTCCTTTGCCAAATATACAGATATTGATTGATACTGCGCCAAACATGAGCTCCAGTCCTTCGTTGATTGTATTGATGGAGACCACCAGATATGGATGGACGAGGAAGATGTAGAGAAAACGACATTCATAGCGCCACGGGGAATGTGCTGTTACACAATGATACCATTCGGTTTAAAGAATGTAGTTCTACCTACATGAGAGCCATGACCACAATATTTCATGATATGATACATAAAGAGACCGAGGTGTATGTGGACGACGTCGTCATTAAATCCAAAAAGGTTGCAGATCACATGGCAGATTTGAGAAAATTCTTCAACGGACTGAGGAGATATAACTTGAAACTGAACCCCGCCAAGTGTGCGTTCGGGGTCCCAGCCGGAAAGTTATTGGGTTTCAATATGAGTCGTCGAGGATAGAGTTGGACACGTCAAAGGTCAAAGCCATTCAAGAGTTGCCACCGCCAAAAAACAAGAGAGATGTAATGAGTTTTCTGGGGAGGCTCAACTAAATTAGCTGATTCATAACTCAGTCCACTGTCATTTGTGAACCCATCCTCAAGATGCTAAAAAAAAGGATGCCGCCACCAAGTGGACTGATGATTGTTAAAAGGATTTCGACAGGATCAAGGAATACTTGTCAACGCCACCAGTCTTGGTTTCTCCTGAGCCAGTGAGACCTCTATTGCTTTATCTTGCAGTATTGAATGGGGCATTTGGTTGAGTTTTGGGGCAACAGGAAGGAAGGAGTTGGCCATCTACTACCTCAGCTAGAAGTTTACCCCGTACAAGGCTCCGTATTCTTTATTACAGCGAACTTGTTGTGCTTTAACCTGGGTAGCTCAAAAATTTAGGCATTATTTCTGCGCTTACACCAGTCACCTCATGTCCAGGATGGATCCATTGAAGTATATTTTCCAGAAGCCCATGCCTACTGGCAAGCTCGCCAAGTGGCAGATTTTATTAAGTGAATTTAACATCATTTATGTTACCCAGAAGGTGGTCAAAGGACAAGCCCTGGCTGATCACCTCGCCGAAAATCCTATAGGAGGAGAATACGAACCCTTAAAGACGTATTTTCCTGATGAAGAGATAGCCTTCATAGGAGAAGATACTGTAGAATCCTATGATGGTTGGAGGATGTTTTTTGACGGAGCCGCAAACTTCAACGGAGTGGGTATATGAGCGGTTTTAGTATCAGAAACTGGTCAGTATTACCCGGTGTCCACCAAGCTCAGATTCCCCTGCTCCAACAATATGGCCGAGTACGAAGCCTGCATCTTAGGGCTCAAGCTGGCCATTGACATGAATATTCAGTACCTACTAGTGATCGGAGATTCGGACTTACTCATACATTAGGTTTGAGAAGAATGGGCAGCCAAGAAATCCAAGATACTCCCCTATCTACACCATGTACAAGAGTTAAAGAAAAGATTCAGAAAGAGGGAATTCCAGCATGTTCCCAGAATACAGAATGAGATCGCCGATGCCTTAGCCACTTTATACTCTATGATCCAGCATCCAGATACAAACTTTATTGGTCCTATCCCGATCAATATTCACAACCAACCAGCTTATTGTGCTCGCGTCGAGGAAGAAGACGATGGGAAACCTTGGTTCTATGATATCAGGAAATATTTGATAACAGGAGAATACCCAGAGCTCGCCAATGCAACTCAGATATGAACACTTCGGAGATTGTCCAACAATTTCTTTCACAACGGAGGAATCCTATGTATGAGGACTTCTGATTTGGTATTATTAAGGTGTGTCGAGGCAAAAGAAGCAACCAGACTATTGGAGGAAGTGCACGCAGGGACTTGTGGAGCACATATGAATGGTTTCGTTTTGGCAAAGAAGATACTTCGAGCAGGTTATTTTTGGATGACAATGGAGAAGAACTACATTCAATACGTCCGAAAATGCCACCGATGTCAAGTACACGCAGATATGATAAAGGTGCCTCCAAACGAGCTTACTCCGACAAGCTCACCATGGCCATTCGCCGCTTGGGGTATGAATGTCACTGGACCAATCAAACTGTCCGGGTCAAATGGGCACAAGTTCATACTAGTGGCAATTGATTACTTTACCAAATGGGTTGAACCAGCATCATACAAGGTAGTCACCAAGAAAGTAGCTACCGATTTCATACAAGATCGTATGGTTTGTCGGTTCGGGGTTCCAGAATCAATCATCACCGACAATGGCTTTAACCTCAACAATGACCTGATGAAAGCAATGTGTGAAACATTCAAAATCAAGAACTCTACGGCTTACAGACCTCAAATGAATGGAGTTGTACAAGCAGGCAATAAGAACATCAAGAAGATACTAAGCACAAGCTGTGGCATGAGAAATTGTCGTTCGCTTAATTGGGTTATCGTACAGAGGCGGTCATTCCCACCGAGGTAGAAATCCTTTCCTTCAGGGTCATACAAGAAGCGGAGTTAGAGGATGCAGAATGGGTTAAGAGTCGCTGCGAGCAGTTAGCCCTCATAGACGGAAAGAGAATGAATGCTTTCTATCACGGTCAATTATATCAGAACAGAATGTTCAGAGCCTTCGACAAGAGAATCAAGCCAAGGAAATTCACACAAGGATAGATGGTACTGAAGAAGATATTTCAACATCAAGATGAAGCCAAAGGGAATTCTGTCCCAATTGGCAGGGTACGTACATGGTTCACCGGGTTCTAACTGGAGAAGCCCTTGTTCACGCAGAAATGGATGGAGAAATCTGGCCGAAGCCTATCAACTCAGATGCAGTGAAGAGATACTACATTTGATCACATGCTTTCTTTTATGATTTAATTTGAACTACGGCTGACCTGATTCCCATTTAATAGGGGATACGTAGGCATCCCTATGGGTTCGGTCACATCTTAATAAAAATTCCATTTTCCCCGGTATTGGAACTGGGGTAGAATTTTGAGGAGGACCCTCAAAATTCCGAAGTCAGTTTTTCAGTCTCTTCATCAGCGCCAACCCAGTAAACTGGGGCAGAAGTTTGAGGAGGACCCTCAAAATTCTATAATTATTCCGCGTTCAGTCATTCAGCACAGCCGTTAGCAGCGCCAGCCCACTAAAATGGGGAAGAATTTTGAGGAGGACCCTCCAAATTTTGAAGCAAGCAAGATCGACGTGTCTTGAACCACGATGCAGTTTGTTGGTTCAAAATAAAAGCATTATATATATTTATTAATACGTACTTGCATTATATTTACTAAGTCATGCATAAACATCACTTGCACCACCTTCGTTTAGCAACGCTACCCCCCATGATACACGACGCCAAAGGCTGGAGGATATGAACTAACCTCCCCCCTACAGAACTCACAAATTTTCTTTGGATGCAGGAATTTAGGTTACTAATCAAAGAACATTCACTCTACAGGATTGAAACCCTCATAAGGTCACTATCTGCACTTCCCAACGGTCTTAATCTCACAAAATCGTCTACCAGCTAAGAAAACCTACTACTCTTCGCTCTTTTACATTCCTCCATTGCATAAGGCTCCTATCTGCCTTTTCGAGACTAAGCTCTATCTCCATCTGCATTCTGTATAAGGCCACTTTCTGCCTTCCGAGGTTAAGCTCTACCTCCACATTGCATAAGGCTATCAGCCTTTCGAGACTAGGCTCTGTCTCCATCTGTATTTTTGCATAAGGCTATTTTCTACCTTCCGAGGTTAAGCTCTACCTCCACATTGCATAACACTATTATCAGCCTTTCGAGACTAAGCTCTATCTCCATCTGCATTCTCCATAAGGCTACTTTCTGCCTTCCGAGGTTAAGCTCTACCTCCACTTTGCATAAGGCTATCTGCCTTTCAAGACTAAGCTCTGTTTCCATTTGCATTTTTGCATAAGGCTATTTTTTGCCTTCCGATGTAAGCTTTACCTCCACATTGCATAAGGCTATCATCTGCCTTTCGATACTAAGCTCTGTCTCCATCTGCATTCTGCATAAGGCTACTTTCTACCCTCCGAGGTTAAGCTCTACCTCCACATTGCATAAGGCTATCATCTGCCTTTCGAGACTAAGCATTGTCTCCGCCCTGCATGGCTAAAATATCTCCGCTTTGTTTTCCGACTACTTGAACATCTCCACTTGCATTTGAAATTCTCATCTGGCTGAAATATCGCAATCTGTTTTTAGTTTCCCACTCTGGCCTAAAGATCGCCACCCTTTGCATTCATTTGGCTGAAAGATTGCCACTTTCTCATGGGCTGAAAGATCGCCAACTCGTTCAAAGGCGTCATAGTTCGAAGGAACCATCTGCATAGCCCAAGAACATCATTCCATGGCTTGTTAACCTTTAATTTTATGCTTTTCATGGCCCAGGACATCATAGTCTGAGGACATCATCCTAACCGTCCAAGGACAAACATTCATGGTCCAATGGAAACTTGCATCATGTTTAAATTATGCAATATGTATGCACATCGCCCATTTTCAGGTGTTCCGGTTAGCTCACGGCCATCTCAGCAGGAGAGATCCCACTCCAATTCTCAGCAGCCCGTCCGACCTACAAACCCCTTTCAAACCTAACCATCATGTCCGTTATTTCGAATTTACATCGGCATATTCCGCCAATGGTTCCTGAACTATGTATGGCCTGATTCCTGTAAAATCAAGGATATGTAGGCACCTCAAAAACCAGGGCGCGGTCAAAATCCTTTAACAGTCGCCAATTCCGGTCAAAATTGGCCATCTTATCTTTACCCAACAACTCTTTCATCCTCTTTGGATAAAGAGGGGCAGCTATTGATACCCAATTTTTTCTATGTATTTTTTTGTACCCAAAGTGCCTTTAAAATAGTATATGTAAGCATATATAAGCATGCCTGGAAATTTGGGTATTTTTCTTTAATTTGTAAGATTTCTAAACCAGTTTACTACTTATTTTTGACAGTACAAAGTCCAAACTTATTTCCAAATTATTATATTTAGTGAATAATGTATTTCACTCTCGTATTTACAACAAAGTATAATTAATGTAATTTTTAGACATTTTTTTTGTAAATTTATTTAAAATTTCTAAAGCTAATTGTATGAAATTGCAATTAATAGCCTATTTTGTAATTAACCATGTTTTATAAATATAAAATTATTTCTGATATTTTTAGATCAATAAATATATGTTATTAATTAGTTCTATATTTTCAATTTTGCTTTTCATATTATTTTAGCTATTTTATAAAATAAATTGGGAGGAATTGGCTAGTTAAAATTTTGCCAGATTTCATTTAATATATAGCCCAAATTGCACCCCATCTCCAGCTCAATTTTGAACCCAATTTGAACGACCTAATTGCATAAACCCCGACCCGTACCTGTTTGATTTTAACCCGGACCGCCTTTGGTTTTTATCTAAGCCCTTGATCAAATAAGATCAACGGCCCAGATTCTTTTTCCTTAATTAAATCAAACGACCCCCTTCCCAACCCCTCATTCTCTCATACTGGTCTCTCTCTCTAATAGTCTTCACCTCCCCCTTCTCTCTAGAACCTTCTGGTTCACCTTCTCCGATGGCTTTTTTCGACCCCCAGTCACCATGGAACCCCATCTCATTGTTTCTCTCTAAAGCGCGAAGCCCAAAAACTTCCACCATGAAAGACGGTTGCTGAAAGCTTTTCCAGGGTCCTTTGTCGACCTTTCTCCTGTGGGTTTTGTCCGATAATGCATTATATGGCACTATTAATGAGTTTCACGGCCAGGTTTCTTATTTTTCCTAATTTATTTGCAAACTAATTTTTGCTCAAATCTCTTTAATCTCTGTTCTTTTAAACAATTTCCAGTTTAATCTCTGCTCTCTACACTATTTCTCACTTAGTATCTCCGATTAATTCAAGTTTTTCGACAAGTTTCTCTTTTTCAAAACTAGGGTTTCCAAACCTCTTTCAAAATCGTTATATCTTTTGATTTTCTTGAATATTATGGTTAAGTTTGTGTTATGTGTTATCTTCTCGTTATTCCATGTCCCATGCTTTAAGATTTCTACTAGGGTTCAGCCTTCTCTGTGACTTTCTTGCTTAGGGTTCTCTGATTTCATGTCTATGGAACTTTATAGGTCATATTGTTCATTATTTACGCAATATTCTGCTGATTTTGTGCATCTCTGCGAATCTTTGATTTGTATTTGTTTTCCTTAGAAGTCTTACACTGATTTTAATTACTTCCTTATTTGTGATACGCTTTCCTTACTTGGAACTAATTCCTAGTGATTTTTTAGTCTCATCCATGATTCTTTGACTAATTTTCACAATTAATTTATGTCTTTACTATATTTGTGTATGAAAAGGCCTTCAAATATTCAGTATATTTTTTCCTTACTTGAGTTATTGTGTATTTAGCCCTTATTGCATATTATGTGCCTCACTGCTCCTAATATGGTATATACATTAGTCTAATTGATTCCTTTCCTTTCAAAATAACTGCTTGTTACCATTTGACTTTAATTCCTTAACTAAAGAGGAGTCCTTATACTGATTTGATTAGGATTGATACCCAGTTTCTTAATAATAGATTGCTACCTTGTATTTACTCGTTTTCCGTACTATAAGTACCCCCATTCTCTTTTGCATAGGACACCAACACATTGCATATCTCACACACATGCAGATACAAGTTCAATCTCTCTGAACTCTCTTTCAAAAAACACTCAGTGCTCTCTCTTTCTCAATTGCTTCTATGCAAACTATCTCATTCCTTTATTAAACACTCAATTGGCTGAAAGGCAAGATTGAGTAATCTTGGCTGTTTATTTCTACTACTAGGGTTCTACTACATTGTTTACTTGGGTTTGCCTGCTGCTTACTTCCCTGAAAACTGCTGCTCTCACTCTCTGCACACTTTGCTCTCCTTTGTTCACTATTGCTCATTGCTATTGTGTTCTATTATCTGCAACTGGTATGTCACCTATTTAAGATACAGCGTCCAAAACAACATGCTTCTACTAGTTTTGCACTTCATCTTGCTTCTTGTGTGCTTCTACCTATGGTTCTGTTGCTCTTATTGCCACAAGAATGTACCTATTAGTCTGCCTAATTTAACTTAGCATGTTCCCTACCCCCTTCCCTGTCTCAATGTATGATTCCCTCTTCCTTGTGCACTATTAGCATGTATCCAGGACCCGCTTGGCTACTTGATTAGCTTGAAACCTCTTCCTGGGGTTTCTGTTTGGGAGTTTGGTGCAGTAAGAGCTGGACTCTTTATCTGCCATGTTTGATTCCCTTTCTTGGATATGTTGTACATATATGAATATTTTCCTTGCTTATTTGTTCCCTTCACCTTTACCCCTGCTTTTGTGATTCTCTTGTTTTGAAACTGGTCAGTCCAAATGAATTTCAAAAGAACTCTTTCAACTCTTCTTACTGTTTTCCTCTCAAATTGTCCCGTTTTCAACTCTTTCAACTCTATCACAATCTCACTACTCTTAGAATTTAGGTTCTGCCCCCTTTAGTGTAAGCATTGCCTTGGGAGCCTTGAGTACACACTGAACTTTGATGCACAAGGTTGGAACTTCCACACTCGCACTTGTCAATGATGACATATTTTGGGTGCCTGGTATTGGCCAGGGGTTCAAGTGAATCCTTAGGGAACTTTGCCGCACCCAAACCTTCGTAAAGGCTGTGAAACTCGAAAGAAGTGAGGTTGGAGATTTTTGGGCTGGATGTAGGCTCCCTATAGAATAACTTCTTATTTTTTATCACTGGTGTATTTATAATTATTTGGCCTGTAATAATTTGTAAAGAATGATGGGGGTATATAGTGAATTTGGGAGGGTTATGCTTGCTTAGTTAAGTGAATGGGTAGAAAACATGTTCATAAGGCTTTACTTACTTATTTGTGCAATAAACACCATGTTTAGGATATGCATCTCGCATGTAAAAATCTTGTCCTTAGTTCTCTCACTCTCAGTCTGTTATTTTGTATATTTTCATAATCACAATCAGTTAATAATCAATGTTATTATCATTGCATTTAGATACCATATTTTAGGACCTTTGTGTGCATTATATATCCTGTACTTAGGGATTTTTTGCTTGCAACTATCGAATGCTTCGTTAATTTGGTAAAACTGGTCAACAAACTCTTTTTAAAACTGGAAACTAATATGCATGTCTACCTTCTCTTACGGTTTAAATAACGCCTAGGCAAACCTTAGGCCGGATAAAATGGGTTGATCGTCTTAAGTTGTGTTTAAATTAATCCACCTCTGTCTGAATTCGCTTATCCCTCCCCTGATTTTATAGAAAAACTTCTGCCTATTTTTACCACCTGGACAAATACTTTTACTGAATTACTTTTCTTCCCGCCAGCACATAAATGGACTACTATTTTCCTAAAAAACTATCTGAGTATGGTATATTCTGTAATTTTCCAAACTGTAGTTCTAAGTTAATATCTTTTATTGTTTTTCTTTATACTTCTGCAGTCTTAAAAATACTATCATATCTGTTCTGCTACTCCTCCTGTCCGAAAACTGCCTTTACCATATGTTCCACGAGTATTTTTTTGATGATCTCTGCAGATTCCCAAAAGTGCTACTGCTTTTTTTTAAGTTCTGAACGTTTTTCATACAACTCTTTTCTGCAAATTCTCCAGCTTCTGTTTTAAACTTATGCTCCAACTTTTAAAAAATTCTCTCTTCCTTAGACCTTAAATGTGTTTGAGATGTGCTAATTACGTGTTTGTTCAAAGAGGGATATTTGAGCCTTTATATGCTTTACGCGATTCCATTATGTGTAGTACTATTTGTTTTGTATGTCGCTTAGTATTTTAACCTTAAAACTTATGGGTTCAACCTAGTTCCTACCTTATAGGAATAGTGATCCTAAATGCCCTCTAGGATCTATAGGACAGGATGGGTAATAGCACGCAATAGTAATTCGTGACCAATTCACACGCTTAAATAACCTCTACGGGGTGGGAAGGGTAGTATATAGAGATGATGACGATGCGATAATATCATAAAGCGACCCCTCTCTGGGAACATGTGCGGGATATTATATCGAATGATAATTTCAAGCCCTTACCCGAACTCTGGTTTTCATTCAAAATCTTCTTCTTCTTAAAAGTGTCCTAATGCATTATAATCATTAGGTGGCGACTCTTCAAACTCCATAGCCTAATTCCCAGAAGGGAATAAGAGTCCATAATGTTGTAAACCTGATTTTGCTTCTTTTACGAGGGAAAAAAGGGGCGTCGACAACTCGAAGGTGATAACTAAGAACATCCACAAACCTCTTGATCCTCTCTCGATCAGTCAGAACTATATAGGAGGCATGACGAGCCAACTCAGAAAATCTCATCTTGTACTAGGTCACAGTCATATCCTCCTGTCGAAGCCACTCAAACTACCTACGCAGCTCCTCGCTGTGCGACTGCGGTACCCACTTCTCCAAGAATACAATGTAGAACTCATGCCAAGTCAAAGGTGCTGCACCTGCCAGCCTACACCACTCATACTCCTCCCACCAAGTGAGGGTAGTTCCACTGAACTGAAATGCAGTAATGGCTACACCACTCAACTCCAAAATCTCTGCCATTCGAAGCATATGCTAACACTTGTCGAGAAACTGCTAGGCATCCTCGCCCTGAGCACCGCTGAAAGAAGGAGGCTGGAGCCTAATGAACCTCTCAAGAGACGTTGCTCATCGTCTGGCATAGCTGGAAACACAAAGTCCTGAATTGGTGAAACCGGCTGGGGCTGTTCCCGATGTCTGCAATCTTTGCAACACTTGTTCAGGTGTGCGAGCAGCGGGGGTCTAATTGCCTCCCCCGACCTGAGATTTAGCTTATGTGGTAGTGGCAGAAACTACCTGAGACAGGCTAGTACAAACTGATAATCTCTTAGTCAGGGGCTCTTGAAGACTCAAAATCACAATAGGCACTGCTGGTGCCAGAACAGATGCTGCTGGAGTATCTGCAGTTGAGGCCTGATCCTAAGCCGTGGAAACTGGTGGAGAAACTGGTGCTGCCCTCGCGGCTCTACCTCTACCATGACCACGGCCGCGCCCATGGCCTTTGGTGCCCTCAGTGGGTGGTTGTGGGGGTCGTCTGTCTCGTCCTATAGCGCGAGTCCTCGCCATCTACGAGAGAGTCAAACAGAGAAGTTTAGTTCTCGGATCAACAAAGTCGCACGACAAGAATTTCAAGAATATGATGTTTTTCCTAAAGGTTCCGCAGCCTCTCAAGGATATATACAGACATCTCCGTACATATCCGTTAGACTCTACTAAACCTTCTCATGACTCATGAGACCTATGTAACCTAGGCTCTGATACCAACTTGTCATAGCCATATTCCCAAACTCGGTCATGATGGCGCCTCTCATGAAGACAAGGCCAACCAATAGAATAACAACGCTTTCTTTTAACAGTTACTTAACGTTTATAAGTCTAAAGCATAGTTAACATTATCATGCGGAAATAAAAAGATAAAAAAGGGAACCATCCCAACACAGCCCGAAATCGGGGTGTCACAAGTCACGAGCTACTACTGAGTTTACTAGAATTCTACAAAGTCTGGAACTAAGAATAAAGTCTGAGGATAATGTAAATAACAAAAGATAAAGGAGAAACGAGGCATTTCAAATAGTCGAAACAAGCCCAAATATGGCAATAAGCGCAAGTCATGGTGAAAAGAACAACAACAAGTCTTTAACAAATACATGGTAAAATATCAACCGTGATGGACCAAGTCAAAATCCCCAATAGTAAATAACCTCGCGCTTGTCATATAGCGTGTGTCTCATCCCAACATAGCGCTATGTTGTGCAAATCTGGGGTTTCAAACCCTCAGGACATCATTTAATATTATTACTCACCTCTAGCCGGCAAAAATTCTAGCTCGCTATGCCCTTTCCTCTCGAATCGACCTCCTCGCGCGTCGAATTTTGCCAAAACCACAACGAATATGCTATAATAGGCTAAGGGAACATAACCTAATCGAAAGGACTCGAAAAATATTGAAATTCATGAAATTAGAAAAACCCGAGCCTTGGGCCCACTTCTCAAAAGTAAGAAAATTTAACATCATCGAATTTAAAAATTTAACATCACCGGATTCCTTATCTTGCTACGAGTCTATACATGCAAAAATCATCAAAAACGACATCCAATTGGCCGCTCAAATCCCCATTTGTCCTTCTCTTAAGTTCAAGCCCGAACCTACATTTTTTATCTCAAATTCCTTGATTTTCCACCCTTGATAACACATCATATTTATAAAATTAATACTTCTGACTAGACCTTTTTACTTTTGCGAAAATTAAATCTCTTATGCAGTTCTCGCTTTTGCAGAAATTGTTCCTCTGCGGAACTTCACTTATTGCCAAGGACCGCTCATGCGGTCAAATCTCGCTTCTGCGAAGACCACTCATGCGAAATCTACTCTGCTTCTAATTCTGCTCCTGCGGCTTCCTTACCGCATCTGAAAAAATTGCTTATGCAGTCCCTTTTCCGCAGATTCGGAAATACCATATACCAGCTATATCAGCAATCACACAAGTCCAAATTTACCCCGTTGGCCATCTGAAATCACCCCGAGGCCCCCGGGGCCTCAACCAAAAGTGCCAAGCCATTCTAAAACATTATTCAAACTCGCTCCAATCATCAAAACTCCACGACCAACACCATAACTATCAAATTACATCGTATTCAAGCCTAAATTCTTCTAGAACTTCCAAAATACGCGTTTGATCAAAAACCCGATTAAAACACCTCTAAATCATCTAAATTTTGCAAACACATCCCAAATAACCTAACGAAGCTATTGAAACTCTAGAAATTCAATTCCGAACCTCAGATCAAAATCTCACCTATCAACCGGAAATCGCCAAAACACTAACTTTGCCAATTCAAGCCTATTTCTACGATGGACCTCCAAAATCACTTATGGTCACACTCCTAAGTCACAAATCATCTCCCGAAGCTAACAGAATTACCGAAAATTACATCCAATCTCATTAACTCATAAGTCAACATCCTGTTGAATTTTCTAAAACAAGCCTTTCTTAAAGAGACTAAGTGTCTCATTTTCTTCCAAAAACAATCCGAATTAACTAGAACCCACTAATTACCGAAAACAAAACATGAAGAAGCATAAAATGGGAAATGGGACAGAAACACATGAGATGACGGGTAGGGTCATCACACTTTGTGAGTATATTAGATGTTCATGTGTTTGATATTGATACCGCATTACCAGTTGGTAAATATACTTTTTAACCTTTTAGATTAGAGTCTATGTCCATATTGTTCAATAGAGTAAAGTTTTCTATAATATGGTTAGTTGCCCCAGTGTGAGCTATCCACCTATCATCAATAACACTAGATAGGAAGGAAAATGTACATGCTGCTGCTGATGTTGGTTGAGTAGAACTTCCTTCCTCATTTCCTTTGCCAAGCATCTGCAGGATTTTTTGGTATTGTTCTGGAGTAAAGTAAGCTGATGAGATAGGAGTAGGAGTCAGTTGTGGATTAACACCATCACCATTATATCCTATACTATTGTTTCCTGCAAACTCAACTGCTGGAAAGGATTCCTAAGCTCCATACGTATGCATTTATAAACCAACAGTTTTGGATCCTCCACTATTTTTTGCAAAGTTGGCTACAGAAAATGTGCATCCCTTTCTTTTGCTTTTAAAGTCAGCAGGGTAGCCATTGAATTTGTAACAACTTTCTCTATTGCGTCCCTTATAGTTGTAATAGTGATAGACGAGATTATAATTTTTTCTAGGTATCTGATGAAAACTACCTCTAGTGGAAACAAGAACAACAACTTTGTGACGACCCGACCCATCATCTTATGTGTTACTGCTCTATTTCCCACTTATTGTGTTTCTTCATATTTCAATATCAATATTAGAGTCGATCGGATGTAATTAAAAAGGTTTTGGTTAAAAATAAGGCACATGACCTCATAGAAGGAAGCTTGTTTTTGAAAAGTCAACCGGAAGTTGACTAGTGAAGTAGAAGGCTGGGATGTGATTTCCAATGATTCGGTTAGCTTCGAGAGATGATTTTTAACTTAGGAGAGCGATCAGAATTGAAATTGGAGGTCCGATGTAGAATTAGGCTTGAATTGGCGAAGTTTGAATTTTGGCGGATTCTGGTTGATAGGTGATATTTTGATCCGAGGGTCAGAATTGAATTCCGAGAGTTGCAATAGATTTTTTAGGTGATTTTGGATATGTCTACAAATTTTCAGGTCATTCGAACGTCGTTTGGTCGTGTCTTTGATCGAATATGAGTTTCGAAAGTTTTAAGAAAATTTAGGCTTGAATCCATGGTAATTCGATTATATTTTGTGTTGTTGCATGTGTTTTTATGATTGAAACAAGTTCGCATGAAGATTTAGGGTATGTTTGTGCTTTTGGTTGAGGTCCCGAGGGCCTCGGGGTGATTTCGAGTGTTCAAAGGGACTAGTTTTGGCCTTGGTAGATTGTAGATTTGTTTTGTTGAGTATTGCAGACATTTGTTCATCGCGTTAGCATGAGGAGTAACGCGATCGCGTAGGGTATTTTAAGAGAGCCTGGGATTTTTCCTTCGCGTTCGCGAAGGAAAGGCCGCGATCGCGTATGGTATCTTGTGATCGCGTTCGCGCTGTGGTTGTCGCGATCGCGTAAGAGAGCCTGGGAGCCCAATTCAGTTAATGCATTGCGTTTGTGATGGTGGTTCCGTGTTTGCGTGAGAGAGGCTTGATGTGCATCGCGATCGCGGGCAAGGAGCCG
Organism: Nicotiana benthamiana; assembly: GCA_034376525.1. Classification (NCBI taxonomy): domain Eukaryota; kingdom Viridiplantae; phylum Streptophyta; class Magnoliopsida; order Solanales; family Solanaceae; genus Nicotiana; species Nicotiana benthamiana. The sequence continues at coordinate 131,220,784 of CM067337.1, forward strand.
CGATCGCGTAGGGTTAAATCTGGGCATCAGAATTCATTTAAGGGTTATTTCATCCGCGACCCATGCCATTTTTCCACCATTTTTGCACCACCTTGAGAGCGTATTGGTAGATTCTGAAGAGGTTCTCGAAGGGAAGTGATTGGAGGTATGTCTCGTGGTCTAGGAACGTCATTTAATCGAAGAATCATCCATTAATTCTCTGAATTTGGGTATAAAATTTAACAAACTAGGGCTTGATTTTTGATATATCAAATTGGGATTATAGGTCATTTGAGCTTGGATTTTGGAGTTCTTGGTATGTATGAACTCGTGGCGCGACGAGGATTTTGAAAATGTAAGTTTCGTAATTTTTCGAGAAATGGGCCTGGGGCTCAGGTTTAGCTAGTTTCAAGATTTCTGTTATATTTTGATTTTTTTGATTGGGTGTTATCCCATTAGCATATTATGATATATTTGCACTGATTTTGGTTATATTTGACACGCGTGGAGGCCAATTTGAGGGGAAAAGGCATCGCGAGCGAGGAATTTCACCGGTTCGAGGTGAGTAATACTTGGGAATGTTATCCTGAGGATTTGAAACCCCGGATTTGCACATCTAGTGCTGTATTATGGTGACTTGCACGCTGGACCTGAGCATGGGGTAGAGCACTGTTGGGGATTGTGACGTGGTCCGTCACGGTTGTTGGTTTTCACCGCGAAATTGCAAATGATTTATTGTTATCATTATGACTTGGGCTCGTTTCCATACTTGGGGCTTATTGCCAATTATTTGAACTCTTTATGAACTATCATCAAAATTTTCCTCACTGTTTGAAAGATTATTTGAACTCATTCCATGTGATTTACACTGTTTCATGAAATCATGTATATTTTTCTCAAACTTGGAGTTTTAAATGATATTGAACTATTGTATTAGCTGAGTATTATCGTTTTACGGATGCCCGAGAGGCTTTTGACTATTTTGGACTAATTGAGGCTGAGGGCCATATGTGAGGGCATGAAGATGATGTATGGAGGCTTTCAAGCCTCGAGTGTTATGGGTGCATATGCATATACGTGCATGGATCGAACTGCACGCCATAGTTGCATATTACATAGATCAGGCTGCATGCCGCAGTAGCATATTGCATGGATCGGGTTGCACGCCGCAGTAGTATATTGTATGGATCGGACTGCACGCCGTAGTAGTATATTATTTGGATCGGACTGCACGTCGCCGTATTATTGCGCTTGGGCTGTAGGAGCCGCTATGGACTCTATACACACCCCCAGTGAGCGTAGGGTACCCATGGATCGGGCTACGCGCAGTAGCGGTCATGTGCATTGCATTGCATTTCTGCATTCATTGATTCACTCCTGTTTGTACTACGTGGCGCAACATTTGGCACTCATATATCATTTGCATACATACAGTTACTTGCCTTGTTGACCAGATACCCTAGTGTTATACGTTAAGGAGTGATGATCCCAAGAGGTTGATGTTGTATGTTGTGAGTTGGGAGTGAGCCCGCGGGGCTGATACTGTACTGAGAGGTTGATACTGAGCCCGAGGGGCAGGTTTCTGATTGGTTCCTACTTGTTGAAATTATCTTTGCAACTGTTGAGAAATCATACTTTCAAAAGAGATTTTGAACTGATCTTGAGATTTTCTAAAGGGATTTTTCACAGTATTTTGGTTTTTCTCAAAAAGGGTTGTTCAGTATTTTATAGCAGTTCGGTGTGCCCATACGTGTTTTCTTATCGCTTAGATATTATTCTCTCTTATTACCACTGAGTTGGAAGTACTCACTTTACTCCCTGCACCTCGCGTGCAGTTGCAGGTACTGATCACCCGGTAGCGGGTTAGTGGCGGATTGAAGGTATTGTTATCGTAGTTAAGCAAGATGACCACCGGCGTTTGCGGCACCGAGATTCTTCTTCTTCTTGATTCCTAGATTTTACTCTATGTATTATAGACTATTAAATATTAATAAAGGCACTCCTAGATGCTCGTGACTTGTGACACCCCAGTCGGGCTGTATTGGCATTCATTTTGATTAATATCATTAATTTAGATTCAAACTGTTATATAACTGACTAACTGCCTTAAGTGGTGTTATGAAACGGTCTGGCTGGCCTTGTCTTCACGAGAGGTGCCATCACGACCGGGTTAGAGAATTGGTCCGTGACAAGTTGGTATCAAAGCCTAGGTTACCAGGTAACACGAGTCATGAGCAGGGTTAGTAGAGTCTTGCGGATTGGTATGGTGACGTCTGTATTTATCCTCGAGAGGCTGAAAAACCTTTAGGAAAACGTCCCATTCTTGGAATTCTTATCATGCGTACTTGATTCAGTTTGAGATAACTCTTGAAAATTCATTCCACACGTCTGTATGGGCACGCGAGCGCTCAACAATATATGTGATTAGATGGCTTGTGATTCCCCGATCAAGGGGTGAGAGGTATTCTCCATGAGTTCATGTTGGGCCAGTCTGGAGGACTTGAGGCCGGATATTTGCCTATGACTTGAGCATCGAGGTGCTGATTGTCTGAGCAAGTGTTTTGAACTTATATGTTCAGTGTTGTTCTTATTAGCCGGAATGGCGGCTGGATATCGATGTGATGAGTATTTTAGTACTGCGAGGTGTATCTATATAACTTTGGTAATGACGAAGACGTCTGATGGATAATAGATGAGTTGTTAAGTGTTTGTTTCCTATCGCGGTATGTCGTGTAGCCCGAGGCATGGATGTGTGAAGAATATTTTCATATCCCCTAGCTGGAAAGTGAGGTGCAATACATGTGGCGGTATGAGTTCATACTCAGAAATACTAAATGGCTGTGTATTACATATATGATGGTAGAAGGTATGTGGAAATATTGAAATGAGGCGAAGCATGTGGGTTATCTCCAGCAGAAGGTTTTGAGCAGTATGATCCTTATGTGTATGTAAAATAACTCATGTGTAATTAAAGGGTATGTGTTGTATTTTGAATAATAGGGACGCTTAAGAAAGTGGACTCAGCTGATGTAGAAATGAATGCGAGGTTTGCAAAGAATGTCAGTGCTAGATGATCTGTGTATTCACAAAACCTGTAAATGATTTGAGTTTGATCTCATTGTGGCATCATTAGAGTAAAAGTGTTATGAGTTGTTAAGAGTGCCTTAATATATGGCTCCGAGCCAAGTTGGGGAGGTTGTTGTTGGTCAGCTGATTGCATGGTTATGTGCTATATTGGTTCCATTTTGAGGTATGATGGCAGATCAGTTCTGGTTACAGAAATTGAGCCGAGGATGGCACGTATGAAGGAAAATTTCTACAAAGGTTATATGGTGCTTTCGTAAATGTGAGAAAATACTAGGATGTTTTGAGTTGTTGTTGATAAAGAATGCTCAATGTATAGATAAGATAGATGGTTGTTGTATCTGTATGAAATCATGTTCTGCAGTATCTGAGTACTAATAAGGAACGAGTGGTTATGTTCATTTAGAGCAGGTGAATTACAGCTGAATAAGAGTGAATGAATCTCGAGAATGGTTTTACTGTGTTCAAGATTTTGCATGTAATAATCAGGTGTCTTAAGTTTGTGTATGTGGCAATAGACTGTGTTTTAATTAGAAAGATCAAGACTTGTGGTCCTTGATGTTAATCATGGGACTCTACGTATCCGCATTTGGAAGGTAATGGTAAACGAATTCAGAATCGCAGGAAGTTCTTCAAAGTAAAGCATTCTAAAATGTGGTACTTTTGGGAAACATTTGAGAGGGCATTCAGTGGCCTATGGGTCTTAGACAATGTGTTTTTATGTGCGAGTCTCGTGTGGTAAACTCAAATGAGGTATTGCGGTGCTACAGCAAGGGAAAATATCAAATTAATGATGAACCGAGAAGGAAATTGGATAAATGGAATATCTTGATAATGAACAAAATTAGTATGGTAAGGATATGATTAATTATTGTATGTGTTCGAGGTAATGAGCCTTACAGGCATTGTAGAGCAAAGCTTTTAAAAGCTGGCAGTTTGCTTAACCTGGTTTGGGTAGAAGGATTCAGCCCTGGCAGTTTAGCTTGTGCAATGGAATTGGGAGAAAGAGTTCTTGATGTTTTTTACCGTGGTTTGATGATGGGTATGTTTCCTATGGGTATGCGAAGCATGGAGTGCGTAATAATTTTTCTCCTATATGGGATCATTAAAGTTCTTGACTAGTTAAGTCCGTCGATGTCTGCGGCACATGAAAGAGATAGAAGTCCTCATGTTATCCTAGTGTGGTATGGTCTATGTGTTATGATATGGAGAATTGATATTTGCGCTTTCAATGTTTTGGTTCAATTCATAATGGGAAATCATTAAATTCTTGAGCAGCACAGACAACTACAGGTGAGTAAAGAATCGATCTTTAGATGATTAAGCTGATGTAAATTGATGATACATCAGTAGTATTGCGGCATTTTCTTGTTGGATCGACTGCGGATATTTGAGTTTGTTAATGGCGCGGGAAATTTTGAATATCTTTCGTGGTATGAATGGATACTTGATGTGTGTTATGTATTCGTACGGAGGAGTGTAGGATCAGGCATAGTGATTCATGCGTTATATGTGTTGGAGTCTAGAAGTTCTCGTGATCCGACCATGCGGTGGTGGTGGGTTGTATGTATCGACATCATCTAGCAGTTTTTGGAAACTGGAGGTCCGAGTGGATATTTCTTTGCTTGGTATGTTAAATTTGGGGTTATGATATTAGATTGTAGACTGGTTGTCCCAATGTCAGGTTGTCTAGACGAATGTGTTATGGGCTATGTCAGAAAAAGCCACAGGTTGTGTGGTAAGGTGCATCAAATTATTGTTCTAGCAGAGTAGTTTATATTCCAAAGACCAGCGGACGGTTGGCAAGTATTGCTTTATTAATTGGGCCTCCGTGGCAGATTTCAGTGCAGTGGTTTCTACTATTGATTTAGTTCCGGTATTGAGGGACTTTTTCGGATGCGTTTCTTGCGGCCGGGCATGAGGCTATAGGTGTTTATTGTAATGAGAAAATTTTACTCGATGTGCGTCTCCTTTTGTGAGATATATGTGCGGATCCGGTGGCACACCGCCACGGGTATGGTATCTGGATCGGGTGGCACGCAACCACGGGTATGGTATTTGGATCGGGTGGCACGCTGCCACGGGTATGGTATTTGGATCGGGTGGCACGCCGCCACAGGTATGTTATCTGGAGCAGGTTGCACGACGCAACAGTATGATATTGAGAATAGTTTTCTATATGCTAATTTGTATTCCGTACTTCCTGGTTTCTGAGGAAAGTTCGTACTGGGTGTTTCTCGGTGAATAGCACATCGGTTGTGTCCTTTCAGTATTGAATAGTGTATATTACTTGCTTCAAACCGTGGGTGTGATGGATTGCTTGGTTTCATACCTCAATCTGTGTGTGGCTATTTGTGTTGAGCATGGTGACTTGATGTGCTTCGTGGGTAATAGTGTTTGGATAGAATTGCGCGTTGTGCCAAGGCCACGTGATGTTATGACCTTTCGAGGAGGATTCAGGTACTCTATTTCTATTATGTGAGATGGGATCTTAGTTCTGTGTTGTGATCATACTGAGGAATTTGAATTACAGCTCTTTCGTTTGAGTCAGTTGTCATGATTCGAGTGTGTCCAGATTGTTTCTTACTGGTGCCTGTGTTGAGCACGTTGTGGCTTAGGCCGGTGTTGAGGTAGCATAACACCAGAGTGGCGTGTTGTAGTTGAGATGATCATTGCAGTCATTAATGAGTACGAGCATATTTGATTTTAGCTTGTTTGAAAGGTAATATTGAGGTTTGGCTCCGAAATCTGTTGTAGTATCAGTCAGAAAGGAAATGGACTCATGAATGGGTGATCTGAGAGGTGGGTTCGGTTTATCGCGTGTTTCAGTTGTCGTTGGCCGTATATGAAGGTGTTGGGATAAGACTTTAGTTAATAAAAAGGTTTTTCTATCAGTATTTGGTTATTGTGGGCAATTGCTGGGAATAGATGCCATCATCTCGAGTGTTTGGGTTGTGTAGTATATCATATGGTCTCTCCTGGAGTGGCGAGTATGGGTTATTACAGTTGGTCCAGGTTTATTCTGAGTATAGACGTGGGGTTGTGATCTGGTGCATGATTTCTGGAAGTGCAATGTGGTTTATAGTTTAGATGGACTGTGAAATTCCGGCTATATTGTGTTATCGGACCTATGTGAAATAGTGTGACGTGGGATCACCCCGAGTATATGTTGGTAAGGTAATTCAGCTATTGGGTTGCTTATAGTACAACTATGGATAGGCTCGAGGACGAGCGTTTGTTTAAGTTGGGGAGGATGTGACGACCCGACCCGTCGTCTTATGTGTTACTCCTCTGTTTCCCTCTTATTGTGTTGCTTCATGTTTCAATATCAGTATTAGAGTCGACTGGGTGTAACTGAATTGGTTTTGGTTGAAAATAAGGCACATGGCCTCTAGAAGGAAGCTTGTTTTGGAAAAGTCAACCGGAAATTGACTTCTGAGTTAGAAGGCTCGGATGTGATTTTCGATGATTCGGTTAGCTTCGGGAGATGATTTGTGACTTAGTAGAGCGATCGGAATTGAATTTGGAGGTGCGGTGTAGAATTAGGCTTGAATTGGCGAAGTTTGAATTTTGGCAAATTCCGGTTGATAGGTGATATTTTGATCCGAGGGTCGCAATGGAATTCCGAGAGTTGCAGTAGCTTCGTTAGGTGATTTTGGTTATGTATGCAAATTTTCAAGTCATTTGGACGTTGTTTGTTTGGGTCTTTGATCGAATATGTGTTTCAGAAGTTTTTAGAAAATTTTGGCTTGAATCCATGGTAATTTTATTATTTTTTTGCGTTGTTATATGTGTATTTATGATTGGAACAAGTTCGTATGAATATTTGGGGTATGTTGGTGCTTTTGGTTGAAGTCCCGAGGGCCTCAGGGTGATTTCGACTGTTCAAATGGACTAGTTTTGGCCTTGGGAGATAGCAGATTTTTTATGTTGAGTGTTGCAGACTTTTGTTCATCGCGTTCGCATGAGGAGTAACGCGATCGCGTAGGGTATTTTAAGAGAGCCTGGGATTTTGCCTTCGCGTTCGCGAAGGAGAGGCCGCGATCGCGTAGATGTGGAATCTTGTTGATCGCGTTCGCATTGTGGTTGTCGTGATCGCGTAAGAGAGCATGGGAGCCCAGTTCATTTAATGCATCCCGTTCGAGATGGTGGTTCCTCGTTCGCGTGAGAGAGGCTTGATGTGCATCGCGATCGCAGGAAGAAGCCGCGATCACATAGGGTTAAATCTAGGCATCAGAATTCATTTAAGGGTTATTTCATCTGCGACCTATGCGATTTTTCCACCATTTTGCACCACCTTGAGAGCTTGTTGGTAGATTTTGAAAAGGGTCTCGACGGGAAGTGATTGGAGGTAAGTCTCGTGGTCTAGAAACGTCATTTAATCGAAGAATCATCTATTAATTCTTTGAATTTGGGTATAAAACTTAAGAAACTAGGGCTTGAGTTTTGATATTTCAAATTGGGATTTGATAGGTCATTTGAGCTCGGATTTGAGAGTTTTTGGTATGTATGAACTCTTGGCGATATGAGGATTCCGTAAATGTAAGTTTCATAATTTTTTGGGAAGCGGGCCCGGGCTCAGATTTTGCTAATTTTGAGATTTTTGTTATATTTCAATTGTTTTCGATTGGGTGTTGTCCCATTAACATATTATGATATATTTGTACTAATTTTGGCTAGATTTGACGCGCGTGGAGGCCAATTTGAGAGGCAAATACGTCGCGAGCGAGGAATTTCACCGGTTCGAAGTGAGTATTACTTGGGAATGATATCCTGAGGGTTTGAAACCTTGGATTTGCACATCTTAGTGATGTATTATGGTGACTTGCATGCTGGACCTGAGCGTGGGGTAGAGCACCATTGGAGATTGTGACTTGGTCCGTCCCGGTTGTTGGTTTTCACCGCGAAATTGCAAATGATTTAGTGTTATCATTATGACTTCGCCTTGTTACCATACTTGGGGCTTATTGCTGATTATTTGAACTCTTTATGAACTATCATCACAGTTTTCCTCACTATTTGAAAGATTATTTGAACCCTGTCCATGTGATTTACATTGTTTCATGAACTCGACTATATTTTTCTCAAACTTGGAGTTTTAAATAATATTTGAACTATTGTTTGAGCTGGGTATTATCGTTTTACGGATGCCCGAGGGGCTTTTGACTATTTTGGACTGATTGAGGCTGAGGGCCATATGTAAGGGCATGAAGATGATGTAAGGAGGCTTTCAAGCCTCGAGTGTTATGTGTGCATATGCATATACATGCATGGATCAGACTACACGCCCGTAGCAGCATATTGCATGGATCGGGTTGCACGCCGCAGTATCATATTGCATGGATCGGGCTGTACGCCGCAGTAGTATATTGTATGGATCGGACTGCACGTTGCAGTAGTATATTATATGGATCGGACTGCACGCCGCAGTATTATTGCGCTTGGGCTGTAGGATCCCCTCCGGAGTCTGTACACGCCCCCTGCGTACCCATGGACCGGGCTAGGCGTCGTAGCGGTCATGTGCATTGCATTGCAATCCTGTATTCATGCATTCACTCCTGTTTGTACTACGTGGCACAGCATTTAGCACTCATATATCATTGGCATACATACTGTTATTTGCCTTGTTGACCAGATACCCTCGTGTTATACGTTAAGGAGTGCTGAGCCCGAGAGGCTGATGTTGTATATTGTGAGTTGGGAGTGAGCCCGCGGGGCTGATACTGTACTGAGATGTTGATACTGAGCCCGAGGGTCAAGTTTCTGATTACTTCCTACTTGTTGAAATTATCTTTGCAACTGTTGAAAAAGCATACTTTCAAAAGAGATTTTGAACTGATCTTGAGATTTTCTAAAGGGATTTTTCACTATATTTCGGTTTTACTCAGAAAGAGTTGTTCTGTCTTTTATAGCAGTTTGGTATGCCCATACATGTTTTCTTATCGCTTTAGATATTATTCTCTCTTATTACCACTGAGTTGGAAGTACTCACTTTACTCCCTGCACCTCGCGTGCAGCTGCAGGTACTCATCCGGTAGCGGGTTAGTAGCGGATTGAAGGTATTGCTATCGTAACTAAGCAAGGTGACTGCCGGCATTCGCGGCACCGAGATTCTTCTTCTTCTTGATTCCCAGATTTTACTCTATATATTATGGACTTTTAAATTTTTATAAAGGCACTCCTAGATGCTCGTGAGTTGTGCCACCCCGATTGGGCTGTATTAGTATTCATATGGATTAATATCATTAATTTTGATTCGAACTGTTATATAACTGACTAACTGCGTTAAGTGGTGTTCTAAAACAATCTGGCTGGCCTTGTCTTCACGAGAGATGCCATCACGACCGGGTTAGAGAATTGGGTCGTGACAAACTTCATGGTTTTCTACAGTATGAGCAATAGCCATTTAACTCTCCCTCTCCATTTATCATAGAATAGGTTTTGTTAATGAATGGAGCATGTATCATCATGAACAGTTGACTTCTAGCTTGTTCATATGACTCATTAAGCCCCACAAGAAATTGTAGAAGCTTCAATCTCTCCACAAACACAACGAACTCACGAGACTTCTCACACTCCGACCCATAGATTAGAGCTAAACTATCAAATTCTGCCCATAATAGAAGCAATTTCAAAAAATATGAAGAGATTGAGCTAGTGTATACCTTGATTTAGCAATGTCCTTGTGAATCTGAAATTTTGTTGAGAGATCAACCTTGTTGAACCTCTCTTTTCAGATCATTCCACACATCACTTGCATTTGAAGAATAAATGATTCTACTGAATAATTCTGGCGAGACGCAATTCATTATTCATGACAATACTATCTCATCTCTCCTAGAGATCCACTCGATATGGATCGTAATTCTCTCGTTTGCACTCGCCATCTATGAACCCTAACTTGTTTCGTCCAGAATGGCCATCTCATAGCGCGGCTCGACATAGAGTAATTATCTGAACCTCGTAGGAGCAATGAAATCAAAATTGCTCCTGAATTATCATTAGAGTTTAGAAACAGAGGATGAATGTGACTTAGCTTTTCTCGAACTTCAGTGTCAACTTCTATCATTGGTGAGCACAAGCAAACACTGAATTGAGCGATTAATATCAAGCAGTAGGCTCTGATACCATGTCAAATTAACACAATGCAGTGATGCAGAGGATCGAGAAGAGAGCTAGATGAATTGGAAGAAGAAAACTTGGAGAGAAATCTACTTGATTCTCATTTCTTCAACTAAATCTAATGAGCTACATAACCGCCAGTGACGGACACACGTGCTGGAAAGCGTGTTTAGCTGAACCCACTTCACCAAAAAAAATAATATTATGTATACGTATAAATTACGATTAAAGCATAAATTTTGTATAAATATTCTATTTGAACCCACTTGACAACTACTATTTCACGACTAAAGTTATGTACTTCTAAGATTGAACCCGCTTGCACAAAATCTTGGGTCCGCCACTGATAACAACTCTCTCTCTATATCTATCTATCTCTCTCTCTCTCTCTCTCTCTCTCTCTCTCTCTCTCTCTCTCTATATATATATATATATATATATATATATATATATATATATATATATATATATATACACAAACATACACACACACACACAGAGACACACGCACACGCAAGTTTTAAGTCACTATTTCCCCGACTAAGGCCATCTCCAAGTCTAGCACCGTTTTTTGCATCAAATTTCACACCAAAAATGGTGTAATACCCAATTTACTCCAACCATTATACCATTTTTTACACGAAATGTTCTCTCTCTTCTATATTATATTATTATCTTGTATTTACTTTTTATTTTTTATTTCCTTCAAACTAATACTATCTTTTTTTTCATATTCATTATATATAATTCATATTCACCGCTTATATAATCATTTATTACAAAATTATTTTAAAGGATAAATTAACGAAAAGTGAAATAATCGATAAAAGATAATTAAATAAGATAATTAAATAAATATTACATTATAGTTAAATTTAATTTAAGTACCATATAAATATTTAAGTTTCGCCTCTATTATCCCATAAATGCTCGATTAATGCATTACGAAGTGTGAAATGTGCATCTTTATCCTCAATTTTTTGTGTCGAGCTAAAAATTATTCAAATCGGCATCTTCCTCTAATACCATTTCTACCGTAGGAGCTGGACATTCACGTGCATATATAATAATAATAACTTATCATTTTATATAAATATAATATATACAAAAATTAATGTATTAAAAAATAGGATATAAAATTAAAGATCTTAATATAAAAATTAATTATATACACAATATATGATAAATTAAAAATCTAAAAAATAAAAAAATTGAATAAAATAATATTAAATTAAATATAGAGTGATGAATAGTGTTGCACCAAATTTGGTGCAACATTATTCATGCTTTATAATAATGCAAGAATTAGTGTTGCATTGGAAATAAAAAACATAACTCTAGTTAAATAACAAACTCACTTGCTAACCATCTAACCAACTAACTAGTGCCACATTAGCTTGTTACACTCTCAACAGTTCGAAACAAATTTGACGCTCTAACAATCCGTACTGCAAGTTAACGTGTTATATTATCGTTTATGAGTGTTAACTACATACCCAAAAATGTATACTAGCCCTAATAATCTTTTTATTCCGTATCAAATAATTATACCAAAGGAATTTTTTTTAATAGTGCATAGACATAGTATACATAAAAATATTTATACCACAAACACGTGCGCCTCAAATCAAACACATACAATGCACCAAAAAAGGCGGTGCTTTTTTATTTTTATTTTTATATTCTTTCTCTGGAAGGAGTGGGACATTAATATGACAAGATTGTCTTCTACTGATTTTTGTTTTTATTAATAAATATTTGATTAATAAGTTGGGAAGGCTTCATAAAAGTCGAGTTAATTTCATAATTTGTAAGGACACTAGTAACACTATCTTCCTTACCCAAAGATAAATTTATACTTTGTTTACTTGCTCCTTTTTTATTTAATTTATTGTTTTTGTTTTTTATCCTAACCATAAATGTTAAAATAAATAAGGAAATACAAAAGCTTCTGAGCTTAAGAGAGAAAATCACGGGGAAAAATCGGGATGTTTTTGGTTGATATCTAAAATTAGGTTAGTCTGTCAAACTTGGCATGTTATAGAAGATTGCACCCAATGATGTTCTTGAAGTATTTTTCATGGGCTTTGGATATGGGCCTCATGGCCTTTCAAAATGGGCCGTAAAAATAAAAAAGTAAAAAGTAAGAATATAAGTAAGCAAAATTTTCAATCAAGGGGTAAAAAATGAAAAAAGGCGAACACGAAAAAGTCAAGGGGTTTAACAGTTAATATATATAAAAAAAATTTAAAACTTATATATATAGTATAATTTCCAGGCAAAGTAAAACTCCCCTCTGTCACCCTAGCTCCGTCCATTAGGAGCATATTTCTGTAAGCGATATCAAAATTTATAGAAGTACAGGAATGATAATTTCAATTATCATACTTTTTCTAGACAAGAAAATATTCTTAGTCTATTAGTTTTTATTGAATTTCAAATTAGAAAAGGTGCTGAGTTCAATTATATTTCATCACAATTTTTAAACATACAAACTTTTTCAAATATTTGCAAAAAAAAAATTGCTAGTTCTTGTTCGAAATATGACCTTTTTTTAAAGCAAAACCAAGCACATTACCAACGTACCATGAGAAATGTCATTTTTTTTCCTACTTATCCGTTTCCTCACATTATTAATTTAAAATTTTAGTAAAAATTTTCGACGAAACGGTATCGTGTGATACTACTTCGCTAAAAGTGCATCCGCTCTGCCGCCCATGACTCCCACTTATCACGATCTTTATCTTTTTTCTGATTAACAATCTCGTATACAGAACCTACTGGCCCGACATCTGGATTAACAATAGTCTTTACTAGGGATTTGTTAATTTTTAGGGCTCGAAAGCGAAATTTTTTGTTAAGAGTAGAGGGATTACATCTCTATATTTCTCTTATTTCCTGTCAGTTTCTTGTATGTTCCCATCTATTGGAATTTCTTTTTTATTTATAAAAAATAAAAATCTATATACTATATTGAAAGCACGAAGCCCCTTAGCGAAATAACGTTCCCATTTTTTACCCTTTAAAAATAGCTTTTAGATTGGACAAAATTGTAAACTTATAATTTCATTAATTTACTAGTACTACTGCCACTACTAGAAATTCGGCAAAAAGCGACCGTCAAAAGTGACCAAAAAACGACCAAAGTAACCTGGTAGCTATATTGATGGTCCCTTTTATTTAGGGACCAAAGTTGGTCGCTAATTAACGACCAACTTTGGTCTCTACTCTAAATGGACCCATTTTTTCGGATGTTGACTATAGAGACCAACTTTGATCGCTATATTAATTTAGTAATATAATTTTACGACCAAAGTTGGTCTCTAAATAAAAAATATATATTATTTATTTATTTATTATTAATCGTTAAAAAGCAACCAACTGTTGTCGCTAATCCAAATATTATATTTTAAAATATGGAAACTAGAGACCACAATTGTTCGCTATTTTATTCAATTAATTATTTATTTTATTAATTTAGCGGCCATTTGGTCCCTAAATACGTGAATTTAATTTAATTTTTAAATAGTAGCAACCAAATTTGGTCTCTTAGCAGAATTTTTTTTTTAATGATATAGCGACCAAATTTGGTCGCTTTGTTAGAAATCTGGGAAAATAGCGACCAATGTTGGTCGCTTTCTCCAGAAAAATATTTTTTTTAACTTGAAAAGCGACCAAATAGAGGCCTACTTTGGTCGCTTTTCTGTGTATTATTTTCCCAGAAACGCCATGTTTCTGCAGCTACACCACCTGCCAGTCATACCAATTTCCTAAATAGGCATTTTATGCCAACAACAAGAACAATAATTAGCAATTAAAAGCAACAAAAAATAAACTTCAATAGAACTAATACATTAATCTAATAAAATTATGTTAACGCTTATTACAAGCCCATTCGAACTAAAGAGAACTAACACAATACTAAATTGGTATGTAAATTAATTCTAACACAATAGAACTAACATAATGTAAATTAGTTCTAACATAATAGTAAATTAGTTCTAACACATTAGAACTAACACAATAATATATAAAGTACTGAAGGAGTGTTCTTTCAGCATTCGCGTCTGAAAGTTGCATTGCCTCGCTCAGTTCACTAGGTGGTTGACTGCGTATGAAATCCCCCACGTCAACTGTGAAGCGAATTGAACCTACATGAAAAATTATATTGAATTAGTATTTCAAATTCTATATAAAAGAAAATCAAAATATTTAATGAAAAGTAAAAAACTTACATGTATGAAGTCGAGGCTCGACCCTCCTTTCTGAATCCGTCTCTTTCTTTCTTTACAATACGAGTTTAATTGAATAGCTCATCTTACTTCATTGGCATCATAAAGTTGTCTGGTGTGATTATCCCCGTGCTCGGGATGAACTTTGATACAGAGAATAACTTGGATACGGTACATGACGGAGAGTGTCTTTGATGAATTGTTTATCTCATTAGCTACAATGATAATAAGAAGGCAACGAAATGTCTTTCAAAAAAGTAATGGTGTAGGTAGGATTTAACATTTCCTAAGTAGATAAAAGAGGTTATAGAAAAATTCTCTACTTCACTTTCCAAGGGGAAAAGAAGTTTAATTGATAGTGACAACGTTGATGAAGACGGAATATTTTCCGTAGGTCGTATCAGTTCCTATAAAGCGGGGATCATACGACTTTATGATGACAAAGATTATAGGAAGTTTTGTTCCAAATTTTCTTTCAGGTCTGATCCACCAAGTTTAATGTGATAATTATGATATTTATTCGGATTCACAGACTGATTTTACCGACAAAAGTATAGAAATGCTCTTAAAAAAAGTTTTGTTGGTCAAATCAGTGTAGAAATGTCAAATCAGTTTTGTCGTTCAAATCAGTGTAAAAAAAGTCTTAAAACTTTTTTTAAGAGCATTTCCATACTTTTGTCGGTCAAATCAATGTCTGAATCCGAATAAATATCACAATTATCACATTAAACTTGTTGGATCAGACTTGAAAGAAAATTTAGAATACAACTTCCTATAATCTCTGTCATCATAGAGTCTTATGATCCCCGTTTTATAGGAATTGCCACGACCTACGGGAAATATTCTGTCTTCATCAACCTTTTCATTCTCAATCAAACTTCTATTCCTATAAGCTCTTCTTTTATCTACTTAGGAAATACTAAATTCCTACCTACACCATCACTATTTGAACACATGTCATTGTCTTCTCATTATCGTTGTCGCTATAATGAGAAGAATAATTAAAAGCACATTCCACCAGGTACTATATCTTAGTTATTCTTGGTGAAAATTCTATTGCATGTCTAATAACGTCATCAACCTCTTCACGGTACTATTACTCGGGATGAACTTGGATACAGAGAATAACTTGGATGCAATACCTGACAGGTGTGTCTTTGATCAATTGTTTATCTATATAGGTACAATGATAATGAGAAGCCAACTACATGTGTTTCAAAATAGTGATGGTGTAGATAGGATTTAACATTTCCTAAGTAGATAAAAGAGGTTATAGAGAAATTCTCTACTTCACTTTCCAAGAGGAAAAGAAAATTGATTGATAGTGACAACGTTGATGAAGACGGAATATTTCCCGTCGGTCGTGTCAGTTCCTATAAAGCAGGGATCATAAGATTTTATGATGACAAAAGATTATAGGAAGCTTTGTTCTAAATTTTCTTTCAAGTCTGATCCACCAAGTTTGTGATATTTATAAGGATTCAGAGACTTATTTGACCGACCAAAATATAGAAATGCTCTTAGAACTTTTTTTAAGAGCATTTCAATACTTTGGTCGGTCAAATCAGTCTCTGAATCCTTATAAATATCAAAATTATCACATTAAACTTGGTGGATCAGACTTGAAAGAAAATTTAGAACAAAACTTCCTATAATCTTTGTCATCATATAATCTTATGATCCCCGCTTTATGGGAACTGCCACAACCAACGGAACACATTCCGTCTTCATCAACCTTGTCACTCTCAATTAAACTTCTTTTCCTGATAGAAAATGAAGTACAAAATTACTCTATAAGCTCTTCTTTTATCTAATTAGGAAATACTAAATTCCTACCTACACCATAACTATTTGAAACACATGCCATTGCCTTCTCATCATCACTGTCGCTAATGAGAATAAACAATTAAAGGCACATTCTTCCAGGTACTTTATCTTAGTTATTCTTGGTGGAAGTTTCATTGCATGTGAATAACAACAAAAGGCACATTCTTGCAGGTACTTTATCATAGTTATTCTTAGTGGAAGTTTTATTGCATTTCTAATAACGTCATCAACCTCTTCGTGGTACTCTTACTCGGGATGAGCTTGGATACGGAGAATAACTTGGATATTGTACCTGATAGGATGTGTCTTTGACCAATTGTTGATCTCATTAGCTACAATGATAATGAGAAGCCAACGACATGTGTTTCGAAAAAGTGATGGTGAAGCTAGGATTTAATTCTTAAGTAGATAAAAGAGGTTACAGAGAAATTCTTCTACTTCATTTTCCTAGGGGAAAAAAAGTTTAATTGATAGCGATAAGGTTGATAAAGATGGAATATTTTCCGTCGGTCGTGCCAGTTACCATTAAACGTGGATCATAAAACTCTATGACGACAAAGATTTTAGGAAGTTTTGTACTCTACTTTCTTCCAAGGTTAATAAATACAAGCTTAATGTGATCTTGGTGATAGTTCGTCGGATTCAGATGACGATTAGACAGACAGAAGTATAGAAATTCTGCTAAAAAGAATTAGATGTAAAAACATTCAACCTCTAATTCTTTTTATCAAAATTACCATACTTATGTCCGTCAAGTCATCGTCTGAATTCGACGAACTATCACCAATATTACATTAAGCTTGTATTTATTAACCTTGGAAGAAATTCGAGTACAAAACTTCCTAAAATATTTGTCATCATACAGTCTTATGATCCCCTTTTTATGGGAATCTTCATGACCGACGGAACACATTCAATCTGTATCAACCTCGTCACTCTCAATTAAACTTATTTTCCTCATGGAAAATGAAGTAGAGAATAACTCTAAAAGCTTCAAGTCAATACAATGATTCAGGGTTCAATTTATATGCTAATAGTTATATTCATATCCTAAGAGTTTAAACTTAAACAAAAAAGTTCAATTTATATCCTAAAGCTTCAACTCATACCTAAAAGGCTCAAGTCATAACCTAAAAGTTCAAGTCTTATCCTAAAAGCTTCAAGACAATACAATGATTCAAGGTTCAATTTATATGCTAAAAGTTATATTCATATCCTACGAGTTAAAACTTAAACTAAAAAGTTCAATTTATATCCTAAAGGTTCAACTAATACCTAAAAATCTCAGGTCATATCCTAAAAGCTTCAAGAAAATACAATGATTCAAGGTTCAATTTATATGCTAAAAGTTGTATTCATATCCTACGAGTTTAAACTTAAACTAAAAAGTTCAATTTATATCCTAAAGCTTCAACTCGTACCTAAAAGGCTCAAGTCATATCCTAAAAGTTCAAGTCTTATCCTAAAAGCTTGAAGACAATACAATGATTCAAGGTTCAATTTATATGCTAAAAGTTGTATTCATATTCTACGAGTTTTAACTTAAACTAAAAAGTTCAATTTATATCCTCAAGTTTCAACTAATACCTAAAAGGCTCAAGTCATATCCTAAAAGCTTCAAGACAATATAGTTATTCAAGGTTCAATTTATATGATAAAAGTTATATTCATATCCTACAAGTTTAAACTTAAACTAAAAAGTTCAATTTATATCATAAAGCTTCAACTCATACCTAAAAGGCTCAAGTCATATCCTAAAAGTTCATGTCTTATCCTAAAAGCTTCAAGACAATACAAGGATTCAAGGTTCAATTTATATGCTAAAAGTTATATTCATATCCTGCGAGTTTAAACTAAAACTAAAAAGTTCAATTTATATCCTAAAGGTTCAACTAACACCTAAAAGGCTCAAGCTATATCCTAAAGTTCAAGTCTTATCCTAAAAGCTTCAAGACAATACAACGATTCAAGGTTCAATTTATATGCTAAAAGTTATATTCATATCCTAGGAGTTTAAATTTAAACAAAAAAGTTAATTTATATCCTAAAACTTCAACTCATACCTAAAAGGCCCAAGTCATATCCTAAAAGTTCAAGTCTTATCCTAAAAGCTTCAAGACAATACAGTGAATCAAGGTTCAATTTATATGCTAAAAGTTATATTCATATCCTACGTGTTTAAACTTTAACTAAAAAGTTCAGTTTATATCCTAAAGGTTCAACTAATTCCTAAAAGGCTCAAGTCATATCCTAAAAGCTTCAAGACAATACACTGATTCAAGGGTCAATTTGTATGCTAAAAGTTATATTCATATCCTACGAGTTTAAACTTAAACTAAAAAGTTCAATTTATATCCTAAAACTTCAACTCATACCTAAAAGGCTCAAGTCATATCCTAAAATTCAAGTCTGATCCTAAAAGCTTCAAGACAATACAATGATTCAAGGTTCAATTTATATGCTAAAAGTTATATTCATATCCTACGAGTTTAAACTTAAACTAAAAAGTTAAATGTATATCCTAAAGGTTCAACTAACACCTAAAAGGCTCAAGTTATATCCTAATAGTTCAAGTCTTATCCTAAATGCTTCAAGACAATACAATGATTCAAGATTCAATTTATATGGAAAAAGTTATATTCATATTCTACGGGTTTAAACTTAAACTAAAAAGTTCAATTTATATCCCAAAGCTTCAACTCATACCTAAAAGGCTCAAGTCATATCCTAAATGTTCAAGTATTATCCTAATAGCTTCAAGACATACAATGGTTGAAGGTTCAATTTATATGCTAAAAGTTATATTCATATCCTACGAGTTTAAACTTAACTTAAAAAGTTTAATTTATATCCTAAAGGTTCAAGTAATACCTAAAAGGCTCAAGTCATATCCTAAAAGTTCAAGTCTTACCCTATTAGCTTCAAGACAATACAATGATTCAAGGTTCAATTTATATGCTAAAAGTTATATTCATATCCTACGAGTTTAAACTTAAACTAAAAAGTTCAATTTATATCCTAAAGCTCCAACTCATATCTAAAAGGATCAAGTCATATCCTAAAAGTACAAGTCATATCCTAAAAGCTTCAAGACAATACAAAGATTCATATCCAAATATATCCTAATATATATCATGTGTCTATATTAAATATCCAAAAATACTATCACGTGTCTATATTAATTTTATCTACCTATAAACTAATCAAGATTAAACTAAAAGTTCAATATATAACCCAATATATATATCTACTTATGAATCAAGTCTTTAACATTAAATTAGTACCTATTGCTTACTAAAATATTGAAGGAGAAATACTCAAGAAAGCCTAGCCTAAATATTCTACTCATACCCTAAACTCTAGATTTCGATAAAATATTAAATAATGATAAATACAATCTAAACCCTAGGTTTGTATAAAATATAATGTTAAATAATCAATTGAAACACTAATTCTAGGTTGAAAAAGTAATCAATTAAAACACTAATTGAAACCCTAGGTTTATAATTCTAACCTTAAATTATTAGGAGGTGACGGCAGAGGCGATGGCGGCAGGGGTAACGGAAGAGGCGACGCCATAAACTGAGCGGTGGTCGTTGGTGGCGTGGGTGGGGTCTGGTGGCGGGAGTTGGAAAGGGGTGGGGTTTGAGTGTAAGAGAGAAAAGATGGATTTTGGGAAATTCTTAGAAAGAATGGGAGGGGATCCCGGTTTTGACAGATCTGTAATTAAAATAGCGAACAACGTTGGTCATAATTTTGGTGGGTAAAACAGTTTTAAGTTTTTAGAAATAGCGACCAACATTGGTCGCTATTTCAAAAACAAAACATATATATTTATATAAATTTAGGATTTTAATTCAATTGAAGCTATATATATATATATATAAGCTGTATTCGATACTGTAATACCTCATACACTTATACTTAGTGCATAGTATAACGTAAGTAAATATTATATATATATATATATATATATATATATATATATATATATATATATATATATATATATATGCTGTATTCGATACGGTATTACCTCATACACCTATACTTAGTGCATAGTATAGCGTAATACATATATTATATATATAAGATGTATTCGATACGGTATTACCTCATACACCTATACTTAGTGCATAGTATAGCGTAAGTACATATATTGCATATATATAAGTTGTATTCGATACGGTATTACCTCATACACCTATACTTAGTGCATAGTATAGCGTAAGTACATATATTGTACATATATAAGCTGTATTCGATACGGTATTACCTCATACACCTATACTTAGTGCATAGTATAGCGTAAATACATATATTGTATATATATAAGCGGTATTCCATACGGTATTACCTCATACACCTATACTTAGTGCATAGTATAGCGTAAGTATTTATATTGTATATATATATAAGCTGTATTCGATACGGTATTACCTCATACACCTATTTTTAGTGGATAGAATAGCGTAAGTACATATATTCTGTATATATAAGCTGTATTCGATACGGTATTACCTCATACACCTATACTTAGTGCATTGTATAGCGTAAGCTTATATATTGTATATATATAAGCTGCATTCGATACGGTGTTACCTCATACACCTATACTTGGTGCATAGTATAGCGTAAGTACATATATTATATATATATAAGCTGTATTCGATATGGTTTTACCTCATACACGTATACTTAGTGCATAGTATAGCGTAAGTACATATAATGTATATATAAGCTGTATTCGATATGGTATTACCTTATCCACCTATACTTAGTGCATAGTATAGCGTAAGTATATATATTGTATATATATAAGCTGTATTCGGTACGGTATTACCTCATACACCTAAACTTAGTGCATAGTATAACGTAAGTACATACATTGTATACATATATATATATATAAGATGTATTCGATACAGTATTACCTCATACAAGTTGTATTCGATACGGTATTACCATATACACCTATACTTATTGCAAAGTATAGCGTAAGTACATATATTGTATATATATAAGCTGTATTCGATACGGTAATACCTCATACACCTATACTTAGTGCATAGTATAGCGTAGGTACATATATTGTATATATATAAGTGTATTCGATACGGTATTACCTCATACACCTATACTTAGTACATATATATATATATATTGTATATATATAAGATGTATTCGATACGGTAATACCTCATAGAGCTATACTTAGTGCATAGTATAGCGCATGTAAATATATTGTATATATATAAGCTGCATTGGATACGGTATTACCTCATACACCTATACTTAGTGCATAGTATAGCGTATGTACATATATTGTACATATATATGCTGTATTCAATATGGTATTAACTCATGCACCTATACTTAGTGCATAGTATAGCGTAATTACATATATTGTATATAATAAGTGTATTCGATATGGTATTACCTCATACACCTATACTTAGTGCATAGGATAGCGTAAGTACATATATTGTATATATATAAGCTGTATTCGATACGGTATTACCTCATACACCTATACTTAGTGCATAGTATAGCGTAAGTACATATATGGTATATATATAAGCTGTATTCGATAAGGTATTACCTCATACACCTATACATAGTGCATAGTATAACGTAAGTACATATATTATATATATAAGATGTATTCGATACGGCAATACCTCATATACCTATACTTAGTGCATAGTATAATGTAAGTACATATATTGTATACATATATATATATATAAGATGTATTCGATACAATATTACCTCGTACAAGTTGTATTCGATACGGTATTACAATATACACCTATACTTATTGCAAAGTATAGCGTAAGTACATATATTGCGTATATATAAGCTGTATTCGATACGGTAATACCTCGTACACCTATACTCAGTGCATAGTATAGCGTAGGTACATATATTGTATATATATATAAGTGTATTCGATACGGTATTACTTCATACACCTATACTTAGTACATATATAGATATATATATATATATATATATGTATATATATATATATATATATATATTGTATATATATAAGATGTATTCGATACAGTAATACCTCATAGAGCTATACTTAGTGCATAGTATAGCGTATGTACATATATTATATATATAAGCTGTATTGGATACGGTATTACCTCATACACCTATACTTAGTGCATAGTATAGCGTATGTACATATATTGCATATATATTGTTAGAAACTACGCTTAACGCTAGAGGGGGGTGAATAGCGTTTTAATGAAATTTAGCGTTTTCTTGCGGAATTTAAATTTTACAGGAAGTAAATAAGTGCAATAAAAATAACTTACACAAGGATATATCCTGGTTGGCCACAACAGTGGTTAGTCCAGTCCCCGAGAGACTCTCTCGAGATTTTCTACTAACTTGTTAAGCTTACGGGTGCTTAACAAACCTTTACAGTTGCTCGGAGATACAATCTCAAAGACTTCACTTGCTCGGAGATTCCTCACCTCAAAGACTTCACTTGCTCGGGGATACAATCCCAAAGACTTCACTTGCTCGGGGATACAATCCCAAAGACTTCACTTGCTCGGGGATACAATCCCAAATACTTCACTTGCTCGGGGATACAATCCCAAAGACTTCAATAGAGGAAGCACAAGTTCCTCAACACAAGAGAATCAAAATTCTCTTACAAGTATTTGAAATACTTGAACACTCACTTAACAAAGGTACTCCTTGATGAGTAGATATGAGTAAAATAATACGCTCAAGATCACAACAACTTTGAACAATAATATGGCTCTCAAAAGCTTTATGAAATGAGTGGAAAATGATGAACAATTGAAATGAAAGCTTAAAGCAATGTAATGATCAGTTAGTGTATGTTGTTGTATTTAAAACACTGAGTTGAAGCTGTATTTATAGGTGCAAAACTTGGTCTTACCGTTGTCTAATTGCCAATTAAGAATTGCTGAATTTACTCAGTGACAATCGATTGTCATTACCGAACAATCGATTATCTGCCAGTCAGATCAAAAATCAATCCCAGATTTTACGCTTCATAATCGATTACTTACAATCCATAATCGATTACTGGCAAAATTCAAAAACAGATAATCGATTATACCAAATCCATAATCGATTACATTGGCAACGTTCTAAAAATCATTTCCGGATTTTAAGCACAACATCGATGATATGAAATCTATAATCGATTACTTCAGCAACGTTCTAAAAATCATTTCCAGATTTTAAGCAAAACATCGATTATATGAAAACCAATAATCGATTACTTTGAGGTATTTGAAAATCATTTGACAACGGTCAGCTTCAACAATCGATTGTCCTTTGCAACAATCGATTACTTGTTATTTTCTGAAAATCATGAAACTTACTGTCTCAGTGATAATCGATTATCTAAAGACATAATCGATTACTTAATTAAATTTAAAATCACTGGAAGACATTGTCTCAACATAATCGATCACCATTAGTTCATAATCGATTATTTTGAGTATTGAAAAACTTTACCTCAACAACAATCGATTGGCATTTGATCACAATCGATTATCATGCAGATTTGGAAAAACCTGATGTTCACTGTCTTACTCACAATCGATTACCATTAATTCATAATCGATTGTCATGCAGTCTTGGCTCAGAAACAATCGATTATCATAAGTACATAATCGATTATTGTAGCCCAGATTTTTGAGGCATGTTTAGAAAACATTTTGTCTAATGTAAATGCATGATTTAAAATCTTTTTGACACAGAATTAAATATGCATGATTTTGGAAAATAGTTTTATGAGAGAGGCCATACTATGAGTCAAGTTATAGGATCAAGATCACATTTAAGAATAACTCAATAATAACAATTAAAAACAACGTCTTGAGCTTCAATCTCAACATTTGTGCTCTTGTACTTGAACTCCGTCATATATCAATTTGTGCTTTGTTTGTCATTCATCAAAACCTACAAAAGAATACACGTTTAGTATATCGCATTGAGAACGTGTTTCCAACAATTTCCCCCTTTTTGATGATGGCAAACATTAAGCGGGATATGCAATTTTGACAAATAATATTGACGATTCAAGACAAGTAACAAGTATGCATATTTGTTCTTGTTCCCCCTCAATTTAAGAATTCCCCCTCAATTTAAGCTTATAAGCAATTAAGCAATTTAGAGGTGGTGCATACCCGTTATCCCGTTATCTTCCCCCTTTTGCCATTAGCAAAAAAATAGTAAGGAAAGATGCACAAAGACGAAATAAAACAAAGTTTATTTATTGAAAATTAGAAAGGTGACATTCGATTATCCCGTATCAATAATCGAATGTCACCTTTCTAATTTTCAATAAATAAACTTTGTTTTATTTCGTCTTTGTGTATCTTTCCTTACTATTTTTTTGCTAATGGCAAAAGGGGGAAGATAACGGGATAACAAGTATGCATATTTGTTCTTGTTCCCCCTCAATTTAAGCTTATAAGCAATTAAGCAATTTAGAGGTGGTGCATACCCGTTATCCCGTTATCTTCCCCCTTTTGCCATTAGCAAAAAAATAGTAAGGAAAGATACACAAAGACGAAATAAAACAAAGTTTATTTATTGAAAATTAGAAAGGTGACATTCGATTATTGATACGGGATAATCGATTATATGTCCGATGATTTGCGGTTTGCCCAAATAAAATTTTCTTTTTCTGTAGGGCGATACCTGCAAAAAGAAGTTAGACGCCTCCGACGCTCAAGTTAGAAATGTGTAGGAGAAGAAATGCAATGCATGACTTAGATCAATGTGGAGTCAAGGATCCCGAGTTCATTGCGAATTCGGAAGAAGGACTCTTTATCCAAAGGCTTTGTAAAGATGTCTGCCAATTGGCTTTTAGTTTCAACAAATTCAATTTCGACATCGCCTTTGAGAACGTGATCTCTAATAAAATGATGTCTAACTTCAATGTGTTTAGTTCGTGAATGAAGAACGGGGTTCTTCGTCAAGCATATGGCACTAGTGTTATCACATCTAAGAGGAATGTGATCAAGTCTTAGGCCATAGTCCAAGAGTTGTTGTTTCATCCATAGGATTTGAGCGCAACAACTCCCCGCGGCTACATATTCAGCCTCGGTTGTGGACAACGCAACACTTACTTGTTTCTTGCTAAACCAAGAAACGAGAGAGCTACCGAGCAAATGGCAAGTGCCACTAGTGCTCTTGCGGTCCAATTTGCATCCAGCAAAATCAGAATCGGAATAGCCAATGAGTTGGCATGAAGAGCCTTTGGGGTACCATAGACCCACATTTGAGGTACCAACAAGATACCGTAAAATTCGTTTTACCGCCGAAAGGTGAGACTCCTTCGGACATGATTGATAACGAGCGCATAAGCACACGCTAAACATGATGTCCGGACGACTAGCAGTAAGATAAAGTAGAGAGCCAATCATACCTCGATACTTTTTGGTGTCGACTTCCTTACCTTTTTCATCTTTGTCTAGATGATCGGATGTGCTCATGGGAGTTGCCATTTCTTTTGCATTGTTCATATCAAAGCGTTTAAGCAATTCTTTGCAATATTTGGCTTGGCAAATGAATGTACCTTCCTTCATTTGTTTTACTTGTAGTCCCAAAAAGAAGGTTAATTCGCCCATCATAGACATCTCAAATTCGCTAGTCATTAGATTGGAAAATTCCTTGCATAAAGCATTGTTAGTGGCACCAAATATAATGTCATCTACATATATTTGAACTAATAAAATATCATTGTTTTTGTGTTTGACAAAGAGAGTTGTGTCAACTTTTCCCCTAATGAAATCATTTTTCAAAAGAAATTTACTCAACCTATCATACCAAGCTCGGGGAGCTTGTTTTAACCCATAGAGAGCCTTTTTGAGTTTGAAAACATGATCGGGATATTTAAAGTTTTCAAAACCAGGGGGTTGTTTGACATAAACTTCTTCTTCAATAAAACCATTTAAAACGCACTTTTCACATCCATTTGATATAAGACAAAATTCATAGAGGAAGCGAAAGCAAGCAATAAGCGAATAGCTTCTAATCTAGCTACTGGAGCATAAGTCTCCTCATAATCAATACCTTCTTCTTGATTGTAGCCTTGAGCCACAAGCCTAGCTTTGTTTCTAGTGATTATACCATTTTCATCTAGTTTGTTGCGAAAAACCCATTTCGTACCAACTATGGTATGATCTTCGGGTCTTGGCACCAAATCCCAAACGTCATTTCGTTCGAATTGGTTAAGCTCCTCTTGCATTGCCAAGGTCCAAAATTCATCCCCAATTGCTTCAGAGATGGTTTTGGGTTCAATTTGAGAAACAAAAGCAGTAAGTTCTAAGGTGTTTTTAAGGGAGTT
The DNA here is from genome assembly GCA_034376525.1 of Nicotiana benthamiana. Lineage (NCBI taxonomy): Eukaryota > Viridiplantae > Streptophyta > Magnoliopsida > Solanales > Solanaceae > Nicotiana > Nicotiana benthamiana. The sequence goes on from CM067337.1 coordinate 131,247,388, forward strand.
TCGAGTACTTACCTTTCCTCCAACATCGCCGATTACTTGATCAAGAGGGTGATCTTTGATCGTCCTCCATTCCTTTTGTTCTTTTGTTTCACTTTCCAATTTTGGAGCTTCTTCCGTTGATTGTTCTATAATTTCATCATTGTTTTCCTTTGGCGGTTCTTCATGTATTTTGTTTTTCAAATTACTCAAGATATCTGCAAGATCAAAACCACAATCCTTTCTCGCCAAGCGAGCATTATCTTCGGAAAACACAACATGTGGGGATTCCTCCACAATTTGGGTTCTTTTGTTAAAGACCCTATATGCTTTACTACGTGAGGAATAACCAATAAAAATAGCTTCATCCGATTTTGCATCAAATTTACCTAATTGGTCTTTGCCGTTATTATGAACAAAACATTTACAACCAAAAACACGTAAGTGGGAAATATTGGGTTTTCTACCCTTATACAGTTCATATGGGGTTTTCAAGAGTATCGGCCGAATTGCTACTCTATTTAAAACATAGCAAGCGGTACTCACAGCGTCCGCCCAAAAGTGTTTGGGAATCTTAGCTTCGTCGAGCATGGTTCTTGCCATCTCTTCGAGACACCTATTTTTCCTTTCCACCACCCCATTTTGTTGTGGTGTACGTGGAGCAAACATTTTGTCTAATGTAAATGCATGATTTAAAATCTTTTTGACACAGAATTAAATATGCATGATTTTGGAAAATAGTTTTATGAGAGAGGCCATACTATGAGTCAAGTTATAGGATCAAGATCACATTTAAGAATAACTCAATAATAACAATTAAAAACAACGTCTTGAGCTTCAATCTCAACATTTGTGCTCTTGTACTTGAACTCCGTCATATATCAATTTGTGCTTTGTTTGTCATTCATCAAAACCTACAAAAGAATACACGTTTAGTATATCGCATTGAGAACGTGTTTCCAACATATATAAGCTGTATTCGATACGGTATTACCTCATACACCTATACTTAGTGAATAGTATAGCGTAAGTACATATATTGTACATACATAAGCTGTATTCGATACGATATAACCTCATACACCTATACTTAGTGCATAGTATTGCGTAAGTACATATATTGTATATATATAAGCTGTATTCCATACGGTATTACCTCATACACCTATACTTAGTGCATAGTATCGCGTAAGTATTTATATTGTATATATATATAAACTGTATTCGATACGGTATTACCTCATACACCTATACTGAATGGATAGTATAGCATAAGTACATATATTTTGTATATATAAGCTGTATTCGATACGGTATTACCTCATACACCTATACTTAGTGCATTGTATAGCGTAAGCACATATATTGTATATATATAAGCTGCATCCGATACGGTGTTACCTCATACACCTATACTTAGTGCATAGTATAGCGTAAGTACATATATTGTATATATATAAGCTGTATTCGATATGGTATTACCGCATACACGTATACTTAGTGCATAGTATAGCGTAAGTACATATATTGTATATATAAGCTGTATTCGATATGGTATTACCTTATCCACCTATACTTAGTGCATAGCATAGCGTAAGTATATATATTGTATATATATAAGCTGTATTCGATACGGTATTACCTCATACACCTAAACTTAGTGCATAGTACAACGTAAATACATATATTGTATACATATATATATATATATATATATAAGATGTATTCGATACAGTATTACCTCAAACAAGTTGTATTCGATACGGTATTACCATATACACCTATACTTATTGCAAAGTATAGCGTAAGTACATATATTGTATATATATAAGCTGTATTCGATACGGTAATACCTCATACACCTATACTTAGTGCATAGTATAGCGTAAGTACATATATTGTATATATTTAAGTGTATTCGATACGGTATTACCTCATACACCTATGCTTAGTACATATATATATATTGTATATATATAAGATGTATTCGATACGGTAATACCTCATAGAGCTATACTTAGTGCATAGTATAGCGTATGTACATATATTGTATATATATAAGCTATATTGGATACGACATTACCTCATACACCTATACTTAGTGCATAGCATAGCGCATGTACATATATTGTATATATATAAGCTGTATTCGATATGGTATTATCTCATACACCTATACTTAGTGCATAGTATAGCGTAAGTACATATATTGTATATATACAAGCGTATTCGATACGGTACTACCTCATGCACCTATACTTAGTGCATAGTATAGCGTAAGTACATATATTGTATATATATTAGCTGTATTCGATACGGTATTACCTTATACACCTATACTTAGTGCATAGTATAGCGTAAGTACATATACTGTATATATATATATAAGCTGTATTCGATACGGTATTACCTCATACACTTATACTTAGTGCATAGCATAGCGTAAGTACGTATATTGTATATATATAAGATGTATTCGATACGGTATTACCTCATACACCTATACTTAGTGCATAGTATAGCGTAAGTACGTATATTGTATATATATAAGCTGTATTCGATACGGTATTACCTCATACACCAATGCTTAGTGCATAGTATAACGTAAATACATATATTATATATATAAGATGTATTCGATACGGTAATACCTCATACACCTATACTTAGTGCATAGTATAGCGTAAGCACACATATTGTATATATATAAGCTGTATTCAACACGGTATTACCTCATACAAATATACTTAGTGCATAATATAGTACATATATCGTATATATATAAGTTGTATTCGATACGGTGTAACCTCAAACAACTATACTTAGTGCATTGTATAGCGTAAGCACATATATTGTATATATATAAGTTGTATTCGATAAGTATTACCTGATACACCTATACTTAGTGCATAGTATTGCGGAAGTACATGTATTGTATATATATATGTTGTATTCGAGACGGTATTACCTCATACACCTATACTTAGTGCATTGCATAGCGTAAGCACATATATTGTATATGTATAAGCTGTATTCGATACGGTGTTACCTCATACACCTATGCTTAGTGAATAGTATAACGTAGGTACATTTATTGTATATATATAAGCTGTATTCGATACGGTATTACCTCATACAAATATATTTAGTGCAAAGTATAGCGTAAGTACACATATTGTATATATATAAGCTGTATTCGATACGGTATTACCTCATAGACCTATACTTAGTGCATAGTATAGCGTATGTACATATATTGTATATATAAGCTGTATTCGATACGGTGTTACCTCATACACCTATACTTAGAGCATTGTATTGCGTAAGCACATATATTGTTTATATATAAGTGTATTCGATACGGTATTATCTCATACACCTATACTTAGTGCATAGTATAGCGTAAGTACATATATTGTATATATATAAGTTGTATTCGATACGGTATTACCTCATACACATATACTTAGTGTATAGTATAGCGTAAGTACATATATTGTATATATATAAGCCGTATTCGATACGGTATTACCTCATACACCTATTCTTAATGCAAAGTATAGCATAAGTACATATATTGTATATATATATATATATATATATATATATATATATATATATATATATTAGCTGTATTCGATACAGTATTACCTCAAATACCTATACTTAGTGCATAGTATAGCGTAAGTACATATATTGTATATATATAAGCTGCATTCGATACGGTAATACCTCATACACCTATACTTAGTGCATAGTATAGGGTAAGTACATATATTGTATATATATAAGCTGTATTCAATACGGAATTATCTCATACAAATATACTTAGTGCATAATATTGCGTAAGTACATATTTCGTATATGTATAAGCTGTATTCGATACGGTGTTACCTCATACACTATACTTAGTGCATTGTATAGCGCAAGAACATATATAGTATAAATATATATAAGCTTTATTCGATACGGTGTTACCTCATACACCTATGCTTAGTGAACACTATAACGTAAGTACATTTTTGGTATATATATAAGCTGTATTCGATACGGTATTACCTCATACAAATATACTTAGTGCAAAGTATAGCGTAAGTACATATATTGTATATATATATATAGGCTATATTCGATACGGTATTACCTCATACACTTATACTTAGTGCATCGTATAGCGTAAGTACATATATTGTATATATATAAGCTGTGTTCGATACAGTATTACCTCATACACCTATACTTAGTGCATAGTATAGCGTAAGTACATATATTGTATATATATAAGTTGTATTCGATACAGTAATACCTCATACACCTATACTTAGTGCATAGTATAGCGTAAGCACATAAATTATATATCTATAAGCTGTATTCTATACGATATTACCTCATACAAATATACTTAGTGCATAATATAGCGTAAGTACATATATCGTATATATATAAGTTGTATTCGATACGGTGTTACCTCAAACACCTATACTTAGTGCATTGCATAGCGTAAGCACATATATTATATATATATAAGCTGTATTAGATACGGTGTTACCTCATACACCTATACTTAGTGCATAGTATAGAGTAAGTACATATATTTTGTATATATAAGCTGTATTCGATACGGTATTACCTCATACACCTATACTTAGTGCATTGTATAGCGTAAGCACATATATTGTATATATATAAGCTGCATTCGATACGGTATTACCTCATACACCTATACTTAGTGCATAGTATAGCGTAAGTACATATATTGTATATATATAAGTTGTATTCGATACAGTAATACCTCATACACCTATACTTAGTGCATAGTATAGCGTAAGCACATAAATTATATATCTATAAGCTGTATTCTATACGATATTACCTCATACAAATATACTTAGTGCATAATATAGCGTAAGTACATATATCGTATATATATAAGTTGTATTCAATACGGTGTTACCTCAAACACCTATACTTAGTGCATTGCATAGCGTAAGCACATATATTATATATATATAAGCTGTATTAGATACGGTGTTACCTCAAACACCTATACTTAGTGCATAGTATAGAGTAAGTACATATATTTTGTATATATAAGCTGTATTCGATACGGTATTACCTCATACACCTATACTTAGTGCATTGTATAGCGTAAGCACATATATTGTATATATATAAGCTGCATTCGATACGGTATTACCTCATACACCTATACTTAGTGCATAGTATAGCGTAAGTACATATATTGTATATATATAAGTTGTATTCGATACAGTAATACCTCATACACCTATACTTAGTGCATAGTATAGCGTAAGCACATAAATTATATATCTATAAGCTGTATTCTATACGATATTACCTCATACAAATATACTTAGTGCATAATATAGCGTAAGTACATATATCGTATATATATAAGTTGTATTCGATACGGTGTTACCTCAAACACCTATACTTAGTGCATTGCATAGCGTAAGCACATATATTGTATATATATAAGCTGTATTCGATACGGTGTTACCTCATACACCTATACTTAGTGCATAGTATAGAGTAAGTACATGTATTGTATATATTTAAGTTGTATTCGATACGGTGTTACCTCGTACACCTGTACTCATTGCATAGAATAGCGTAAGTGCATGTATTGTGTATATATATATAAGTTGTATTCGATACGGTATTATCTCATCCACTTATACTTAGTGCATTGTATAGCGTAAGCACATATATTGTATATATATAAGCTGTATTCGATACAGTGTTACCTCATACACCTATACTTAGTGAATAGTATAGCGTAAGTACATATATTGTATATATATAAGCTGTATTCCATACGGTATTACCTCATACACCTATACTTAGTGCATAGTATAGCGTAAGTATTTATATTGTATACATATATAAGCTGTATTCGATACGGTATTACCTCATACACCTATACTTAGTGAATATTATAGCGTAAGTACATATATCGTATATATAAGCTGTATTCGCTACGGTGTTACCTCATACACCTATACTTAGTGCATTATATAGAGTAAGCACATATATCGTATATATATAAGTTGTATTCGATACGGTGTTACCTCAAACACCTATACTTAGTGCATTGCATAGCGTAAGCACATATATTATATATATATAAGCTGTATTCGATACGGTGTTACCTCATACACCTATACTTAGTGCATAGTATAGAGTAAGTACATATATTTTGTATATATAAGCTGTATTCGATACGGTATTACCTCATACACCTATACTTAGTGCATTGTATAGCGTAAGCACATATATTGTATATATATAAGCTGCATTCGATACGGTATTACCTCATACACCTAGACTTAGTGCATAGTATAGCGTAAGTACATATATTGTATATATATAAGTTGTATTCGATACAGTAATACCTCATACACCTATACTTAGTGCATAGTATAGCGTAAGCACATAAATTATATATCTATAAGCTGTATTCTATACGATATTACCTCATACAAATATACTTAGTGCATAATATAGCGTAAGTACATATATCGTATATATATAAGTTGTATTCGATACGGTGTTACCTCAAACACCTATACTTAGTGCAGTGCATAGCGTAAGCACATATATTGTATATATATAAGCTGTATTCGATACGGTGTTACCTCATACACCTATACTTAGTGCATAGTATAGAGTAAGTACATATATTTTGTATATATAAGCTGTATTCAATACGGTATTACCTCATACACCTATACTTAGTGCATTGTATAGCGTAAGCACATATATTGTATATATATAAGCTGCATTCGATACGGTGTTACCTCATACACCTATACTTAGTGCATAGTATAGCTTAAGTACATATATTGTATATATATAAGCTGCATTCGATATAGTAATACCTCATACAGCTATACTTAGTGCATAGTATAGCGTAAGCACATATATTGTATATATATAAGCTGTATTCGATACGGTATTACCTCATACAAATATACTTAGTGCATAATATAGCGTAAGTATACATACCGTATATATTTATAAGTTGTATTCGATACGGTGATACCTATAACACCTATACTTAGCGCATTGCATAGCGTAAGCACATATATTGTATATATAAGCTATATTCGACACGGTGTTACCTCACACACCTATAGTTAGTGCATACCATAGAGTAAGTACATGTATTGTATATATATATATATATATAAGTTGTATTCTATACGATATTACCTCATACACCTATACTTAGTGCATTGTATAGCGTAAGCACATATATTGTATATATATAAGTTGTATTCGATATGGTGTTACCTCATACACCTATACTTAGTGCATAGTATAGCGTAAGTACCTATATTGTATATATATAAGTGTATTCGATACGGTGTTACCTCATACACATATTCTTAATGCATAGTATAGCGTAAGTACAAGTATCATATATATAAGTTGTATTCTATACGGTATTACCTCATACACCTATACTGAGTGCATTGTATAGGGTAAGCACATATATCGTATATATATAAGTTGTATTCGATACGGTGTTACCTCATACACCTATACTTAGTTCATAGTATAGCGTAAGTACATATATTGTATATATATAAGTGTATTTGATACGGTATTACCTCATACACTTATACTTAGTGCATAGTATAGCGTAAGTACATATATCGTATATATATAAGGTGTACTGGATACGGTATTACCTCATACACCTATACTTAGTGCATAGTATAGCGTAAGTGCATATATTGTATATATATAAGCTGTATTCGATACGGTATTACCTCATTGAGCTATACTTAGTGCATAGTATAGCGTAAGTACATATATTGTATATATATAAGCTGTATTTGATACGGTATTACCTCATACACCTATACTTAGTGCATAGTATAACATAAGTATATTTATTGTATATATAAGCTGTATTCGATACGGTATTACCTCATACACTTATACTTACTGCATAGTATAGCATAGTACATATATTGTATATATATAAGTGTATTCGATACGGTATTACCTTGTACACCTGTACTTAGTGCATAGTATAGCGTTTGAACATATATTGTATATATATAAGCTGTATTCGATACAATATTACCTTATACACCTATACTAAGTGCATAGTATGGCATAAGTACATATATTGTATATATAAAGCTGTATTCGATACGGTAATAACTCATACACCTATACTTAGAGCATTGTATATCGTAAGTACATAGATTGTATATATATAAGCTGTATTCGATACGGTATTACCTCATTGAGCTATACTTAGTGCATAGTATAGCGTAAGTACATATATTGTATATATAATAAGCTGTATTTGATACGGTATTACCTCATACACCTATACTTAGTGCATAGTATAACATAAGTATATTTATTGTATATATAAGCTGTATTCGATACGGTATTACCTCATACACCTATACTTAGTGCATAGTATAGCGTAAGTACATATATTGTATATATATAAGTGTATTCGATACGGTATTACCTTGTACACCGGTACTTAGTGCATAGTATAGCGTTTGAACATATATTGTATATATACAAGCTGTATTCGATACGGTATTACCTTATACACCTATACTAAGTGCATAGTATAGCATAAGTACATATATTGTATGTATAAAGCTGTATTCGATACGGTAATAACTCATACACCTATACTTAGAGCATTGTATATCGTAACTACATAGATTGTATATATATAAGCTGTATTCGATACGGTATTACCTCATACACCTATACTTAATGCATAGTATAGCGTACGTGCATCTATTGTATATATATAAGCTGTATTCGATACGGTATTACCTTGTACACCTATACTTAGTCCATAGTATTGCGTATGTACATATATTGTATATATATAAGCTGTATTCGATACGGTATTACATATACACCTATACTTAGTGCATAGTATAGCATAAGTACATATATTGCATATATAAAGCTGTATTCGATACGGTAATTACTCATACACCTATACTTAGATCATAGTATAGCGTAAGTACATATATTGTATATATACAAGTGTATTCGATACGGTACTACCTCATGCACCTATACTTAGTGCATAGTATAGCGTAAGTACATATATTGTATATATATTAGCTGTATTCGATACGGTATTACCTTATACACCTATACTTAGTGCATAGTATAGCGTAAGTACATATATTGTATATATATATAAGCTGAATTCGATACGGTATTACCTCATACACCTATACTTAGTGCATAACATAGCGTAAGTACGTATATTGTATATATATAAGATGTATTCGATACGGTATTACCTCATACACCTATACTTAGTGCATAGTATAGCGTAAGTACGTATATTGTATATATATAAGCTGTATTCGATACGGTATTACCTCATACACCAATGCTTAGTGCATAGTATAACGTAAATACATATATTATATATATAAGATGTATTCGATACGGTAATACCTCATACACCTATACTTAGTGCATAGTATAGCGTAAGCACACATATTATATATATATAAGCTGTATTCAACACGGTATTACCTCATACAAATATACTTAGTGCATAATATAGTAAATATATCGTATATATATAAGTTGTATTCGATACGGTGTAACCTCAAACACCTATACTTAGTGCATTGTATAGCGTAAGCACATATATTGTATATATATAAGTTGTATTCGATACGTATTACCTGATACACCTATACTTAGTGCATAGTATAGCGGAAGTACATGTATTGTATATATATATGTTGTATTCGAGACGGTATTACCTCATACACCTATACTTAGTGCATTGCATAGCGTAAGCACATATATTGTATATGTATAAGCTGTATTCGATACGGTGTTACCTCATACACCTATGCTTAGTGAATAGTATAACGTAAGTACATTTGTTGTATATATATAAGCTGTATTCGATACGGTATTACCTCATACAAATATACTTAGTGCAAAGAATAGCGTAAGTACACATATTGTATATATATAAGCTGTATTCGATACGGTATTACCTCATAGACCTATACTTAGTGCATAGTATAGCGTATGTACATATATTGTATATATAAGCTGTATTCGATACGGTATTACCTCATACACCTATACTTAGTGTATAGTATAGCGTAAGTACATATATTGTATATATATAAGCCGTATTCGATACGGTATTACCTCATACACCTATTCTTAATGCAAAGTATAGCATAAGTACATATATATATATATATATATATATATATATATATATATATATATATATATATATATATTACCTGTATTCGATACAGTATTACCTCAAACACCTATACTTAGTGCATAGTATAGCGTAAGTACATATATTGTATATATATAAGCTGCATTCGATACGGTAATACCTAATACACCTATACTTAGTGCATAGTATAGGGTAAGTACATATATTGTATATATATAAGCTGTATTCAATACGGAATTATCTCATACAAATATACTTAGTGCATAATATTGCGTAAGTACATATTTCGTATATGTATAAGCTGTATTCGATACGGTGTTACGTCATACACTATACTTAGTGCATTGTATAGCGCAAGAACATATATAGTATAAATATATATAAGCTGTATTCGATACGGTGTTACCTCATACACCTATGCTTAGTGAATAGTATAACGTAAGTACATTTTTGGTATATATATAAGCTGTATTCGATACGGTATTACCTCATACAAATATACTTAATGCAAAGTATAGCGTAAGTACATATATTGTATATATATAAGCTGTGTTCGATACGGTAGTACCTCATACACCTATACTTAGTGCATAGTATAGCGTAAGTACATATATTGTATATATATAAGTTGTATTCGATACAGTAATACCTCATACACCTATACTTAGTGCATAGTATAGCGTAAGCACATAAATTATATATCTATAAGCTGTATTCTATACGATATTACCTCATACAAATATACTTAGTGCATAATATAGCGTAAGTACATATATCGTATATATATAAGTTGTATTCGATACGGTGTTACCTCAAACACCTATACTTAGTGCATTGCATAGCGTAAGCACATATATTGTATATATATAAGCTGTATTCGATACGGTGTTACCTCATACACCTATACTTAGTGCATAGTATAGAGTAAGTACATGTATTGTATATATATAAGTTGTATTCGATACGGTGTTACCTCGTACACCTGTACTCATTGCATAGAATAGCGTAAGTGCATGTATTGTGTATATATATATAAGTTGTATTCGATACGGTATTACCTCATCCACCTATACTTAGTGCATTGTATAGCGTAAGCACATATATTGTATATATATAAGCTGTATTCGATACAGTGTTACCTCATACACCTATACTTAGTGAATAGTATAGCGTAAGTACATATATTGTATAGATATAAGCTGTATTCCATACGGTATTACCTCATACACCTATACTTAGTGCATAGTATAGCGTAAGTATTTATATTGTATACATATATAAGCTGTATTCGATACGGTATTACCTCATACACCTATACTTAGTGAATAGTATAGCGTAAGTACATATATCGTATATATAAGCTGTATTCGCTACGGTGTTACCTCATACACCTATACTTAGTGCATTATATAGAGTAAGCACATATATTGTATATATATAAGCTGTATTCGATACGGTGTTACCTCATACACCTATACTTAGTGCATAGTATTGCGAAAGTACATATATTGTATATATATATAAGCTGTATTCGATACGGTACTACCACATACACCTATACATAGTGTATTGTATAGCGTAGTACATATATTGTATATATATATATATAGGCTGTATTCGATACGATATTACCTCATACACTTATACTTAGTGCATCGTATAGCGTAAGTACATATATTGTATATATATAAGCTGTGTTCGATACGGTATTACCTCATACACCTATACTTAGTGCATAGTATAGCGTAAGCACATAAATTATATATCTATAAGCTGTATTCTATACGATATTACCTCATACAAATATACTTAGTGCATAATATAGCGTAAGTACATATATCGTATATATATAAGTTGTATTCGATACGGTGTTACCTCAAACACCTATACTTAGTGCACTGCATAGCGTAAGCACATATATTGTATATATATAAGCTGTATTCGATACGGTGTTATCTCATACACCTATACTTAGTGCATAGTATAGAGTAAGTACATATATTTCTTATATATAAGCTATATTCGATACGGTATTACCTCATACACCTATACTTAGTGCATTGTATAGCGTAAGCACATATATTGTATATATATAAGCTGTATTCGATACGGTGTTATCTCATACACCTATACTTAGTGCATAGTATAGAGTAAGTACATATATTTTGTATATATAAGCTGTATTCAATACGGTGATACCTCAAACACCTATACTTAGCGCATTGCATAGCGTAAGCACATATATTGTATATATAAGCTATATTCGACACGGTGTTACCTCATACACCTATAGTTAGTGCATACCTTTGAGTAAGTACATGTATTGTATATATATATATATAAGTTGTATTCTATACGATATTACCTCATACACCTATACTTAGTGCATTGTATAGCGTAAGCACATATATTGTATATATATAAGTTGTATTCGATACGGTGTTACCTCATACACATATACTTAATGCATAGTATAGCGTAAGTACAAGTATCATATATATATAAGTTGTATTCTATACGGTATTACCTCATACACCTATACTTAGTGCATTGTATAGCGTAAGCACATATATCGTATATATATAAGTTGTATTCGACACGGTGTTACCTCATACACCTATAGTTAGTGCATACCTTTGAGTAAGTACATGTATTGTATATATATATATATAAGTTGTATTCTATACGATATTACCTCATACACCTATACTTAGTGCATAGTATAGCGTAAGTACATATATTGTATATATATAAGTGTATTTGATACGGTATTACCTCATACACCTATACTTAGTGCATAGTATAGCGTAAGTACATATATCGTATATATATAAGGTGTACTGGATACGGTATTACCTCATACACCTATACTTAGTGCATAGTATAGCGTAAGTGCATATATTGTATATATATAAGCTGTATTCGATACGGTATTACCTCATTGAGCTATACTTAGTGCATAGTATAGCGTAAGTACATATATTGTATATATATAAGCTGTATTTGATACGGTATTACCTCATTCACCTATACTTAGTGCATAGTATAACATAAGTATATTTATTGTATATATAAGCTGTATTCGATACAGTATTACCTCATACACCTATACTTACTGCATAGTATAGAATAAGTACATATATTGTATATATAAAGCTGTATTCGATACGGTAATAACTCATACACCTATACTTAGAGCATTGTATATCGTAAGTACATAGATTGTATATATATAAGCTGTATTCGATACGGTATTACCTCATTGAGCTATACTTAGTGCATAGTATAGCGTAAGTACATATATTGTATATATATAAGCTGTATTTGATACGGTATTACCTCATACACCTATACTTAGTGCATAGTATAACATAAGTATATTTATTGTATATATAAGCTGTATTCGATACGGTATTACCTCATACACCTATACTTAGTGCATAGTATAGCGTAAGTACATATATTGTATATATATAAGTGTATTCGATACGGTATTACCTTGTACACCTGTACTTAGTGCATAGTATAGCGTTTGAACATATATTGTATATATATAAGCTGTATTCGATACGGTATTACCTTATACACCTATACTAAGTGCATAGTATAGCATAAGTACATATATTGTATGTATAAAGCTGTATTCGATACGGTAATAACTCATACACCTATACTTAGAGCATTGTATATCGTAAGTACATAGATTGTATATATATAAGCTATATTCGATACGGTATTACCTCATACACCTATACTTAATGCATAGTATAGCGTACATGCATCTATTGTATATATATATTAGCTGTATTCGATACGGTATTACCTCATACACCTATACTTAGTGCATAGTATAGCGTATCTACATATATTGTACATATATAAGCTGCATTCGATACGGTAATACCTCATACACCTATACTTAGTGCATAGTGTAGGGTAAGTACATTTATTGTATATATATAAGCTGTATTCAAAATGGTATTACCTCATACAAATATACTTAGTGCATAAAATAGTGTAAATACATATTTCGTATATATATATGCTGTATTCGATACGGTGTTAGCTCATACACTATACTTAGTGCATTGTGTAGCGCAAGCACATATAAAGTATATATATAAGTTGTATTAGTTACAGTGTTACTTCATACACCTATACTTAGTGCATAGTATAGCGTAAGTACATGTATCGTATATATTTAAGTGGTATTCGATACGGTATTACCTCATACACCTATTCTTAATGCAAAGTATAGCATAAGTACATATATTGTATATATATATATATATATATATATATATTAGCTGTATTCGATACAGTATTACCTCAAACACCTATACTTAGTGCATAGTATAGCATAAGTACATATATTGTATATATATAAGCTGCATTCGATACGGTAATACCTCATACACCTATACTTAGTGCATAGTATAGGCAAAGTACATATATTGTATATATATAAGCTGTATTCAATACGGAATTATCTCATACAAATATACTTAGTGCATAATATTGCGTAAGTACATATTTCGTATATGTATAAGCTGTATTCGATACGGTGTTACCTCATACACTATACTTAGTGCATTGTATAGCGCAAGCACATATATAGTATAAATATATATAAGCTGTATTCGATACGGTGTTACCTCATACACCTATGCTTAGTGAACAGTATAACGTAAGTACATTTTTGGTATATATATAAGCTGTATTCGATACGGTATTACCTCAAACAAATATACTTAGTGCAAAGTATAGCGTAAGTACATATATTGTATATATATAAGCTGTGTTCGATACGGTATTACCTCATACACCTATACTTAGTGCATAGTATAGCGTAAGTACATATATTGTATATATATAAGTTGTCGATACAGTAATACCTCATACACCTATACTTCGTGCATAGTATAGCGTAAGCACATAAATTATATATCTATAAGCTGTATTCTATACGATATTACCTCATACAAATATACTTAGTGCATAATATAGCGTAAGTACATATATCGTATATATATAAGTTTTATTCGATACGGTGTTACCTCAAACACCTATACTTAGTGCATTGTATAGCGTAAGCACATATATTGTATATATATAAGCTGTATTCGATACAGTGTTACCTCATACACCTATACTTAGTGAATAGTATAGCGTAAGTACATATATTGTATATATATAAGTTGTATTCCATACGGTATTACCTCATACACCTATACTTAGTGCATAGTATAGCGTAAGTATTTATATTGTATACATATATAAGCTGTATTCGATACGGTATTACCTCATACACCTATACTTAGTGAATAGTATAGCGTAAGTACATATATCGTATATATAAGCTGTATTCGCTACGGTGTTACCTCATTCACCTATACTTAGTGCATTATATAGAGTAAGCACATATATTGTATATATATAAGCTGTATTCGATACGGTATTACGACATACACCTATACATAGTGTATTGTATAGCGTAGTACATATATTGTATATATATATATATATATAGGCTGTATTCGATACGGTATTACCTCATACACTTATACTTAGTGCATAGTATAGCGTAAGTACATATATTATATATATAAGATGTATTCGATACGGTATTACCTCATACACCTATACTTAACGCATAGTATAACGTATGTACATATATCGCATATATAAAATTTGTATTCGATACGGTATTACCTCATACACCTACACTTAGTGCATAGTATAGCGTAAATACATATATTGTACATATATAAGCTGTATTCCATACGGTATTACCTCATACACCTATACTTAGTGCATAGTAAAGCGTAAGTACATATATTGTATATATATGTAAGCTGTATTCCATACGGTATTACCTCATACACCTATGCTTAGTGAATAGTATAACATAAGTACATTTATTGTATATATATAAGCTATATTCGATACGGTATTACCTTATACAAATATACTTAGTGCATTATATAGCGTAAGTACATATATCGTATATATAAAGCTGTATTCGATACGGTAATAACTCATACACCTATACTTAGTGCATAGTATTGCGTATGTACATATATTGTATATATATAAACTGTATTCGATACGATATTACATATACACCTATACTTAGTGCATAGTATAGCATAAGTACATATATTGCATATATAAAGCTGTATTCGATACGGTAATAACTCATACACCTATACTTAGAGCATAGTATAGCGTAAGTACATATATTGTATATATATAAGTGTATTCGACAAGGTATTACCTCATACACCTATACTTAATGCATAGTATAGCGTAAGTACATTTATTGTATATATATATTAGCTGTATTCGATACGGTATTACCTCATACACCTATACTTAGTGCATAGTTTAGCGTATCTACATATATTGTATATATATAAGCTGCATTCGATACGGTAATACCTCATACACCTATACTTAGTGCATAGTATAGGGTAAGTACATTTATTGTATATATATAAGCTGTATTCAAAATGGTATTACCTCATACAAATATACTTAGTGCATAAAATAGTGTAAATACATATATCGTATATATATATGCTGTATTCGATACGGTGTTAGCTCATACACTATACTTAGTGCATCGTGTAGCGCAAGCACATATAAAGTATATATATAAGTTGTATTCGTTACAGTGTTACTTCATACACCTATACTTAGTGCATAGTATAGCGTAAGTACATGTATCGTATATATTTAAGTGGTATTCGATACGGTATTACCTCATACACCTATTCTTAATGCAAAGTATAGCATAAGTACATATATTGTATATATATATATATATATATATATATATATATATATATATTAGCTGTATTCGATACAGTATTACCTCAAACACCTATACTTAGTGCATAGTATAGCGTAAGTACATATATTGTATATATATAAGTTGCATTCGATACGGTAATACCTCATACACCTATACTTAGTGCATAGTATAGGCTAAGTACATATATTGTATATATATAAGCTGTATTCAATACGGAATTATCTCATACAAATATACTTAGTGCATAATATTGCGTAAGTACATATTTCGTATATGTATAAGCTGTATTCGATACGGTGTTACCTCATACACTATACTTAGTGCGTTGTATAGCGCAAGCACATATATAGTATAAATATATATAAGCTGTATTCGATACGGTGTTACCTCATACACCTATGCTTAGTGAACAGTATAACGTAAGTACATTTTTGGTATATCTATAAGCAAAGTATAGCGTAAGTACATATATTGTATCTATATAAGTTGTCGATACAGTAATACCTCATACACCTATACTTCGTGCATAGTATAGCGTAAGCACATAAATTATATATCTATAAGCTGTATTCTATACGATATTACCTCATACAAATATACTTCGTGCATAATATAGCGTAAGTACATATATCGTATATATATAAGTTGTATTCGATACGGTGTTACCTCAAACACCTATACTTAGTGCATTGCATAGCGTAAGCACATATATTGTATATATATAAGCTGTATTCGATACGGTGTTACCTCATACACCTATACTTAGTGCATAGTATAGAGTAAATACATGTATTGTATATATATAAGTTGTATTCGATACGGTGTTACCTCGTACACCTGTACTTATTGCATAGAATAGCGTAAGTGCATGTATTGTATATTTATATAAGTTGTATTCGATACGGTATTACCTCATCCACCTATACTTAGTGGATTGTATAGCGTAAGCACATATATTGTATATATATAAGCTGTATTCGATACAGTGTTACCTCATACACCTATACTTAGTGAATAGTAAAGCGTAAGTACATATATTGTATATATATAAGTTGTATTCCATACGGTATTACCTCATACACCTATACTTAGTGCATAGTATAGCGTAAGTATTTATATTGTATACATATATAAGCTGTATTCGATACGGTATTACCTCATACACCTATACTTAGTGAATAGTATAGCGTAAGTACATATATCGTATATATAAGCTGTATTCGCTACGGTGTTACCTCATTCACCTATACTTAGTGCATTATATAGAGTAAGCACATATATTGTATATATATAAGCTGTATTCGATACGGTGTTACCTCATACACCTATACTAAGTGCATAGTATTGCGAAAGTACATATATTGTAAATATATATAAGCTGTATTCGATACGGTATTACCACATACACCTATACATAGTGTATTGTATAGCGTAGTACATATATTGTGTATATATATATATATATATATATATATATATATATATATATATATATATATATATATATATATATATATATATATATATATATAGGCTGTATTCGATACGGTATTACCTCATACACCTATACTGAGTGGATAGTATAGCATAAGTACATATATTTTGTATATATAAGCTGTATTCCATACGGTATTACCTCATACACCTATGCTTAGTGAATAGTATAACATAAGTACATTTATTGTATATATATAAGCTATATTCGATACGGTATTACCTTATACAAATATACTTAGTGCAAAGTATAGCGTAAGTACATATATTTTGTATATATAAGCTGTATTCGATACGGTATTACCTCATACACCTATACTTAGTGCATTGTATAGCGTAAGCACATATATTGTATATATATAAGCTGCATTCTATACGGTGTTACCTCATACACCTATACTTAGTGCATAGCATAGCTTATGTACATATATTGTACATATATAAGCTGCATTCGATATAGTAATACCTCATACAGCTATACTTAGTGCATAGTATAGCGTAAGCACATATATTGTATATATATAAGCTGCATTCGATACGGTATTACCTCATACAAATATACTTAGTGCATAATATAGCGTAAGTATACATATCGTATATATTTATAAGTTGTATTCGATACGGTGATACATCAAACACCTATACTTAGCGCATTGCATAGCGTAATTACATATATTGTATATATAAGCTATATTCGACACGGTGTTACCTCATACACCTATAGTTAGTGCATACCATAGAGTAAGTACATGTATTGTATATATATATATAAGTTGTATTCTATACGATATTACCTCATACACCTATACTTAGTGCATTGTATAGCGTAAGCACATATATTGTATATATATAAGTTGTATTCGATACGGTGTTACCTCATACACCTATACTTAGTGCATAGTATAGCGTAAGTACCTATATTGTATATATATAAGTGTATTCGATACGGTGTTACCTCATACACATATACTTAATGCATAGTATAGCGTAAGTACAAGTATCATATATATATAAGTTGTATTCTATACGGTATTACCTCATACACCTATACTTAGTGCATTGTATAGCGTAAGCACATATATCTCATATATATAAGTTGTATTCGATACGGTGTTACCTCATACACCTATACTTAGTGCATAGTATAGCGTAAGTACATATATTGTATATATATAAGTGTATTCGACACGGTATTACCTCATACACCTATACTTAGTGGATAGTATAGCGTAAGTACATATATCGTATATATATAAGGTGTATTGGATACGGTATTACCTCATACACCTATACTTAGTGCATAGTATAGCGTAAGTGCATATATTGTATATATATAAGCTGTATTCGATACGGTATTACCTCATTGAGCTATACTTAGTGCATAGTATAGCGTAAGTACATATATTGTATATATATAAGCTGTATTTGATACGGTATTACCTCATACACCTATACTTAGTGCATAGTATAACATAAGTATATTTATTGTATATATAAGCTATATTCGATACGGTATTACCTCATACACCTATACTTAGTGCATAGTATTGCGTAAGTACATATATTGTATATATATAAGTGTATTCGATACGGTATTACCTTGTACACCTGTACTTAGTGCATAGTATAGCGTTTGAACATATATTGTATATATATAAGCTGTATTCGATACGGTATTACCTTATACAACTATACTAAGTGCATAGTATAGCATAAGTAGATATATTGTATATATAAAGCTGTATTCGATACGGTAATAACTCATACACCTATACTTAGAGCATTGTATATCGTAAGTACATAGATTGTATATATATAAGCTGTATTCGATACGGTATTACCTCATTGAGCTATACTTAGTGCATAGTATAGCGTAAGTACATATATTGTATATATATAAGCTGTATTTGATACGGTATTACCTCATACACCTATACTTAGTGCATAGTATAACATAAGTATATTTATTGTGTATATATGCTATATTCGATACGGTATTACCTCATACACCTATACTTAGTGCATAGTATAGCGTAAGTACATATATTGTATATATATAAGTGTATTCGATACGGTATTACCTTGTACCCCTGTACTTAGTGCATAGTATAGCGTTTGAACATATATTGTATATATATAAGCTGTATTCGATACGGTATTACCTTATACACCTATACTAAGTGCATAGTATAGCATAAGTACATATATTGTATATATAAAGCTGTATTCGATACGGTAATAACTCATACACCTATACTTAGAGCATTGTATATCGTAAGTACATAGATTGTATATATATAAGCTGTATTCGATACGGTATTACCTCATACACCTATACTTAATGCATAGTATAGCGTACGTGCTTCTATTGTATATATATAAGCTGTATTCGATACGGTATTACCTTGAACACCTATACTTAGTGCATAGTATAGCGTATGTACATATATTGTATATATATAAGCTGTATTCGATACGGTATTACATATACACCTATACTTAGTGAATAGTATAGCATAAGTACATATATTGCATATATAAAGCTGTATTCGATACGGTAATAACTCATACACCTATACTTAGAGCATAGTATAGCGTAAGTACATATATTGTACATATATAAGCTATATTCGACAAGGTATTACCTTATACACCTATACTTAATGCATAGTATAGCGTAAGTACATTTATTGTATATATATATTAGCTGTATTCGATACGGTATTACCTCATACACCTATACTTAGTGCATAGTATAGCGTATCTACATATATTGTATATATATAAGCTGCATTCGATACGGTAATACCTCATACACCTATACTTAGTGCATAGTATAGGGTAAGTACATTTATTATATATATATAAGCTGTATTCAATATGGTATTACCTCATACAAATATACTTAGTGCATAAAATAGTGTACATACATATATCGTATATATATATGCTGTATTCGATACGGTGTTAGCTCATACACTATACTTAGTGCATTGTGTAGCGCAAGCACATATAAAGTATATATATAAGTTGTATTCGTTACAGTGTTACTTCATACACCTATACTTAGTGCATAGTATAGCGTAAGTACATGTATCGTATATATATAAGTGGTATTCGATACGGTATTACCTCATACACCTATTCTTAATGCAAAGTATAGCACAAGTACATATATTGTGTGTGTATATATATATATATATATATATTAGCTGTATTCGATACAGTATTACCTCAAACACCTATACTTAGTGCATAGTATAGCGTAAGTACATATATTGTATATATATAAGCTGCATTCGATACGGTAATACCTCATACACCTATACTTAGTGCATAGTATAGGGTAAGTACATATATTGTATATATATAAGCTGTATTCAATACGGAATTATCTCATACAAATATACTTAGTGCATAATATTGCGCAAGTACATATTTCGTATATGTATAAGCTGTATTCGATAAGGTGTTACCTCATACACTATACTTAGTGCATTGTATAGCACAAGCACATATATAGTATAAATATATATAAGCTGTATTCGATACGGTGTTACCTCATACACCTATGCTTAGTGAACAGTATAACGTAAGTACATTTTTGGTATATATATAAGCTGTATTCGATACGGTATTACCTCATACAAATATACGTAGTGCAAAGTATAGCGTAAGTACATATATTATATATATATATGCTGTGTTCGATACGGTATTACCTCATACACCTATACTTAGTGCATAGTATAGCGCAAGTACATATATTGTATATATATAAGGTTTATTCGATACAGTAATACCTCATACACCTATACTTAGTGCATAGTATAGCGTAAGCACATAAATTATATATCTATAAGCTGTATTCTATTCGATATTACCTCATACAAATATACTTATTGCATAATATAGCGTAAGTACATATATCGTATATATATAAGTTGTATTCGATACGGTGTTACCTCAAACACCTATACTTAGTGCATTGCATAGCGTAAGCACATATATTGTATATATATAAGCTGTATTCGATACGGTGTTACCTCATACACCAATACTTAGTGCATAGTATAGAGTAAGTACATGTATTGTATATATATAAGTTGTATTCGATACGGTGTTACCTCATACACCTGTACTCATTGCATAGAATAGCGTAAGTGCATGTATTGTATATATATATAAGTTGTATTCGATACGGTATTACCTCATCCACCTATACTTAGTGCATTGTATAGCGTAAGCACATATATTGTATATATATAAGCTGTATTCGATACATTGTTACCTCATACACCTATACTTAAAGAATAGTATAGCGTAAGTACATATATTGTATATATATAAGTTGTATTCCATACGGTATTACCTCATACACCTATACTTAGTGCATAGTATAACGTAAGTATTTATATTGTATACATATATAAGCTCTATTCGATACGGTATTACCTCATACACCTATACTTAGTGAATAGTATAGCGTAAGTACATATATCGTATATATAAGCTGTATTCGCTACGGTGTTACCTCATACACCTATACTTAGTGCATTATATAGAGTAAGCACATATATTGTATATATATAAGCTGTATTCGATACGGTGTTACCTCATACACCTATACTTAGTGCATCGTATTACGAAAGTACATATATTGTATATATATATAAGCTGTATTCGATACGGTATTACCACATACACCTATACATAGTGTATTGTATAGCGTAGTACATATATTGTATATATATATATATAGGCTGTATTCGATACGGTATTACCTCATACACTTATACTTAGTGCATAGTATAGCGTAAGTACATATATTATATATATAAGATGTATTCGATACGGTATTACTTCATACACCTATACTTAATGCATAGTATAACGTATGTACATATATCGCATATATAAAAGTTGTATTCGATACGGTATTACCTCATACACCTATACTTAGTGCATAGTATAGCGTAAGTACATATATTGTACATATATAAGCTGTATTCGATACGGTATTACCTCATACACCTATACTTAGTGCATAGTATAGCGTAAGTACATATATTGTATATATATGTAAGCTGTATTCCATACGGTATTACCTCATACACCTATGCTTAGTGAATAGTATAACGTAAGTACATTTATTGTATATATATAAGCTGTATTCGATACGGTATTACCTCATACAAATATACTTAGTGCAAAGTATAGCGTAAGTACATATATTTTGTATATATAAGCTGTATTCGATACGGTATTACCTCATACACCTATACTTAGTGCATAGTATAGCTTAAGTACATATATTGTATATATATAACCTGTATTTGATACGGTATTACCTCATACACCTATACTTAGTGCATAGTATAACATAACTATATTTATTGTATATATAAGCTGTATTCGATACGGTATTACCTCATACACCTATACTTAGTGCATAGTATAGTGTAAGTACATATATTGTATATATAAGTTGTATTTGAGACGGTATTACCTCATACACCTATACTTAGTGCATTGCATAGCGTAAGCACATATATTGTATATATATAAGTTGTATTCGATACGGTGTTACCTCATACACCTATGCTTAGTGAACAGTATAACGTAAGTACATTTTTTGTGTATTTATAAGCTGTATTCGATACGGTATTACCTCATACAAATATACTTAGTGCAAAGTACAGCGTAAGTACATATATTGTATATATATAAGCTGTGTTCGATACGGTATTACCTCATACACCTATACTTAGTGCATAGTATAGCGTAAGTACATATATTGTATATATATAAGTTGTATTCGATACAGTAATACCTCATACACCTATACTTAGTGCATAGAATAGCGTAAGCACATAAATTGTATATCTATAAGCTGTATTCTATACGATATTACCTCAAACAAATATACTTAGTGCATAATATAGCGTAAGTACATATATCGTATATATATAAGTTGTATTCGATACGGTGTTACCTCAAACACCTATACTTAGTGCATTGCATAGCGTAAGCACATATATTGTATATATATTAGCTGTATTCGATACGGTGTTACCTCATACACCTATACCTAGTGCACAGTATAGAGTAAGTACATGTATTGTATATATTTAAGTTGTATTCGATACGGTGTTACCTCGTACACATGTACTCATTGCATAGAATAGCGTAAGTACATGTATTGTATATATATATAAGTTGTATTCGATACGGTATTACCTCATCCACCTATACTTAGTGCATTGTATAGCGTAAGCACATATATTGTATATATATAAGCTGTATTCGATACAGTGTTACCTCATACACCTATACTTAGTGCATAGTATAGCGTAAGTACATATATTGTATATATATAAGCTGTATTCCTTACGGTATTACCTCATACACCTATACTTAGTGCATAGTATAGCGTAAGTATTTATATTGTATACATATATAAGCTGTATTCGATACGGTATTACCTCATACACCTATACTTAGTGAATAGTATAGCGTAAGTACATATATCGTATATATAAGCTGTATTCGCTACGGTGTTACCTCATACACCTATACTTAGTGCATTATATAGAGTAAGCACATATATTGTATATATATAAGCTGTATTCGATACGGTGTTACCTCATACACCTATACTTAGTGCATAGTATTGCGAAAGTACATATATTGTATATATATAAGCTGTATTCGATACGGTATTACCACATACACCTATACATAGTGTATTGTATAGCGTAGTACATATATTGTATATATATATATATATATATAGGCTGTATTCGATACGGTATTACCTCATACACTTATACTTAGTGCATAGTATAGCGTAAGTACATATATTATATATATAAGATGTATTCGATACGGTATTACCTCATACACCTATACTTAATGCATAGTATAACGTATGTACATATATCGCATATATAAAAGTTGTATTCGATACGGTATTACCTCATACACCTATACTTAGTGCATAGTATAGCGTAAGTACATATATTGTACATATATAAGCTGTATTCGATACGGTATTACCTCATACACCTATACTTAGTGCATAGTATAGCGTAAGTACATATATTGTATATATATAAGCTGTATTCCATACGGTATTACCTCATACACCTATGCTTAGTGAATAGTATAACGTAAGTACATTTATTGTATATATATAAGCTGTATTCGATACGGTATTACCTCATACAAATATACTTAGTGCAAAGTATAGCGTAAGTACATATATTTTGTATATATAAGCTGTATTCGATACGGTATTACCTCATACACCTATACTTAGTGCATTGTATAGCGTAAGCACATATATTGTATATATATAAGCTGCATTCGATACGGTGTTACCTCATACACCTATACTTAGTGCATAGTATAGCGTAAGTACATATATTGTATATATATAAGCTGCATTCGAAATAGTAATACCTCATACAGCTATACTTAGTGCATAGTATAGCGTAAGCACATATATTGTATATATATAAGCTGTATTCGATACGGTATTACCTCATACAAATATACTTAGTGCATAATATAGCGTAAGTACATATATCTTATATATATAAGTTGTATTCGATACGGTGTTAGCTCAAACACCTATACTTAGTGCATTGTATAGCGTAAGCACATATATTGTATATATATATAAGCTTTATTCGACACGGTGTTACCTCATAGACCTATAGTTAGTGAGTATAGAGTAACTACATATATCGTATATATATAAGTTGTATTCGATGCGGTGTTACCTCAAACACCTATACTTAGTGCATTGTATAGCGTAAGCACATATATTGTATATATATAAGCTGCATTCGATACGGTGTTACCTCATACACCTATACTTAGTGCATAGTATAGCGTAAGTACATATATTGTATATATATAAGCTGCATTCGATATAGTAATACCTCATACAGCTATACTTAGTGCATAGTATAGCGTAAGCACATATATTGTATATATATAAGCTGTATTCGATACGGTATTACCTCATACAAATATACTTAGTGCATAATATAGCGTAAGTATATATATCGTATATATTTATAAGTTGTATTCGATACGGTGATACCTCAAACACCTATACTTAGCGCATTGCATAGCGTAAGCACATATATTGTATATATATATAAGCTGTATTCGACACGCTGTTACCTCATACACCTATAGTTAGTGCATACCATAGAGAAAGTACATGTATTGTATATATATATATATAAGTTGTGTTCTATACGATATTACCTCGTACACCTATACTTAGTGCGTTGTATAGCGTAAGCACATATATTGTATATATATAAGTTGTATTCGATACGGTGTTACCTCATACACCTATACTTAGTGCAAGTATAGCGTAAGTACCTATATTGCATATATATAAGTGTATTCGATACGGTGTTACCTCATTCACATATACTTAATGCATAGTATAGCGTAAGTACAAGTATCGTATATATATAAGTTGTATTCTATACGGTATTACCTCATTCACCTATACTTAGTGCATTGCATAGCGTAAGCACATATATCGTATATATATAAGTTGTATTCGACACGGTGTTACCTCATACACCTATACTTAGTGCATAGTATAGCGTAAGCGCATATACTGTATATATATAAGTTGTATTCGATACGATATTACCTCATACACCTATACTTTGTGCATAGAGTAGGGTAGTACATATATTGTATATATATATATATATATGAAGCTGTATTCGATACGGTAATAACTCATACACCTATACATAAAGCATAGTATAGCGTAAGTACATATATTGTATATATATAAGCTGTATTCGATACGGTGGTACCTCATACAAATATACTTAGTACATAAAATAGCGTAAGTACATATATCGTATATATATAAGCTGTATTCGATACGGTATTACCTCATACACCTATATTAGTGCATAGTATAGCGTATGTACATATATTGTATATATATAAGTTGTATTCGATACAGTATTACCTCATACACCTACACTTAGTGCATAGAATAACGTAAGTACATATATTGTATATGTATAAGTTTTATTTCATACGGTATTACCTCACACACCTATACTTAGTGCATAGTATAGCATAAGTACATATATTGTATATATATAAGCTGTATTCGATACGATATTACCTCATACACCTATACTTATTGCATAGTGTAGCGTAAGTACATATATTGCATATATATGCTGTATTCGATACCGTATTTCCTCATACATCTTTAGTTAGTGCATAGTATAGCGTAAGTACATGTATTGTATATAGAAGAAGCTGTATCCGATACGGTATCACCTCATACAGATATACTTCGTGCATAGTATAGCGTAAGTACATATATTGCATATATATTTGCTCTATTCGATACGGTATTTCCTCATACACCCATACTTAGTGCATAGTATAGTGTAAGTACATATATTGTATATAAATAAGCTGTATTCGATATGGTATTACCTCATACACCTATACTTAGTGCATAGTATAGCGTATGTACATATATTGTCTATATAAGTTGTATTCGATACAGTATTACCTCATTCACATATACTTATTGCATAATATTGCGTATGTACATCTATTGTATATAAGCTGTATTCGATACGGTAATACCTCATACACATATACTTAGTGCATAGTATAGCGTAAGTACATATATTGTATATATATAAGCTGTATTCGATACGGTATTACCTCATACACCTATACTTAGTGGATAGCATAGCGTAAGTACATATATTGCATATATATGCTGTATTAGATACGGTATTTCCTCATATATCTATTCTTCGTGGATAGTATAACGTAAGTACATATATTGCATATATATAAGCTGTATTCGATACGGTATTACCTCATACACCTATACTTAGTGAATAGTACATCGTATGTACATGTATTGCATATATATGCTGTATTCGATACGATTATTTCTTCATACACCTATACTTAGTGCATAGTATAGCGTAAGTACATATATTTCATATAAATAAGCTGTATTCGATACGGTATTACCTCATACACCTATACTTAGTGCATAGTATTGCGTAAGTACATATATTGTATATATATAAGCTGTATTCGATTCGGTATTACCTCATACACATATACTTAATGCATAGTATAGCGTAAGTGTATATATTGCATATATATATAAGCTGTATTCGATACGTTGTTACCTCATACACCTATTCTAATTGCATAGTATAGCTTTAGTACATATATTGTATATATATATATAAGCTGTATTCGATACGGTATTACCTCATACACCTATACTTAGTTGATACTATAGTGTAAGTACATATATTTTGTATCTATAAGCTGTATTCAATACGGTATTACCTCATACACCTATACTTAGTGCATTGTATAGCGTAAGCACATATATTGTATATATATAAGATGCATTCGATACGGTGTTACCTCATACACCTATACTTAGTGCATTGTATAGCGTAAGCACATATATTGTATATATATAAGTTGTATTCGATACGGTGTTACCTCATACACCTATACTTAGTGCATAGTATAGCGTAAGTACCTATATTGTATATATATAAGTGTATTCGATACGGTGTTACCTCATACACATATACTTAATGCATAGTATAGCGTAAGTACAAGTATCATATATATATAAGTTGTATTCTATACGGTATTACCTCATACACCTATACTTAGTGCATTGTATAGCGTAAGCGCATATATCGTATATATATAAGTTGTATTCGATACGGTGTTACCTCATACACCTATACTTAGTGCATAGTATAGCGTAAGTACATATATTGTATATATATAAGTGTATTCGACACGGTATTACCTCATACACCTATACTTAGTGGATAGTATAGCGTAACTACATATATCGTATATATATAAGGTGTATTGGATACGGTATTACCTCATACACCTATACTTAGTGCATAGTATAGCGTAAGTGCATATATTGTATATATATAAGCTGTATTCGATACGGTATTACCTCATTGAGCTATACTTAGTGCATAGTATAGCGTAAGTACATATATTGTATATATATAAGCTGTATTTGATACGGTATTACCTCATACACCTATACTTAGTGCATAGTATAACATAAGTATATTTATTGTATATATAAGCTATATTCGATACGGTATTACCTCATACACCTATACTTAGTGCATAGTATTGCGTAAGTACATATATTGTATATATATAAGTGTATTCGATACGGTATTACCTTGTACACCTGTACTTAGTGCATAGTATAGCGTTTGAACATATATTGTATATATATATAAGCTGTATTCGATACGGTATTACCTTATACACCTATACTAAGTGCATAGTATAGCATAAGTAGATATATTGTATATATAAAGCTGTATTCGATACGGTAATAACTCATACACCTATACTTAGAGCAT
This sequence comes from Nicotiana benthamiana, assembly GCA_034376525.1. Lineage (NCBI taxonomy): Eukaryota > Viridiplantae > Streptophyta > Magnoliopsida > Solanales > Solanaceae > Nicotiana > Nicotiana benthamiana. The sequence goes on from CM067337.1 coordinate 131,277,392, forward strand.
TGTATATCGTAAGTACATAGATTGTATATATATAAGCTGTATTCGATACGGTATTACCTCATTGAGCTATACTTAGTGCATAGTATAGCGTAAGTACATATATTGTATATATATAAGCTGTATTTGATACGGTATTACCTCATACACCTATACTTAGTGCATAGTATAACATAAGTATATTTATTGTGTATATAAGCTGTATTCGATACGGTATTACCTCATACACCTATACTTAGTGCATAGTATAGCGTAAGTACATATATTGTATATATATAAGTGTATTCGATACGGTATTACCTTGTACCCCTGTACTTAGTGCATAGTATAGCGTTTGAACATATATTGTATATATATAAGCTGTATTCGATACGGTATTACCTTATACACCAATACTAAGTGCATAGTATAGCATAAGTACATATATTGTATATATAAAGCTGTATTCGATACGGTAATAACTCATACACCTATACTTAGAGCATTGTATATCGTAAGTACATAGATTGTATATATATAAGCTGTATTCGATACGGTATTACCTCATACACCTATACTTAATGCATAGTATAGCGTACGTGCATCTATTGTATATATATAAGCTGTATTCGATACGGTATTACCTTGTACACCTATACTTAGTGCATAGTATAGCGTATGTACATATATTGTATATATATAAGCTGTATTCGATACGGTATTACATATACACCTATACTTAGTGAATAGTATAGCATAAGTACATATATTGCATATATAAAGCTGTATTCGATACGGTAATAACTCATACACCTATACTTAGAGCATAGTATAGCGTAAGTACATATATTGTACATATATAAGCTATATTCGACAAGGTATTACCTCATACACCTATACTTAATGCATAGTATAGCGTAAGTACATTTATTGTATATATATATTAGCTGTATTCGATACGGTATTACCTCATACACCTATACTTAGTGCATAGTATAGCATATCTACATATATTGTATATATATAAGCTGCATTCGATACGGTAATACCTCATACACCTATACTTAGTGCATAGTATAGGGTAAGTACATTTATTATATATATATAAGCTGTATTCAATATGGTATTACCTCATACAAATATACTTAGTGCATAAAATAGTGTACATACATATATCGTATATATATATGCTGTATTCGATACGGTGTTAGCTCATACACTATACTTAGTGCATTGTGTAGCGCAAGCACATATAAAGTATATATATAAGTTGTATTCGTTACAGTGTTACTTCATACACCTATACTTAGTGCATAGTATAGCGTAAGTACATGTATCGTATATATATAAGTGGTATTCGATACGGTATTACCTCATACACCTATTCTTAATGCAAAGTACAGCACAAGTTCATATATTGTGTGTGTATATATATATATATATATATATATATATATTAGCTGTATTCGATACAGTATTACCTCAAACACCTATACTTAGTGCATAGTATAGCGTAAGTACATATATTGTATATATATAAGCTGCATTCGATACGGTAATACCTCATACACCTATACTTAGTGCATAGTACAGGGTAAGTACATATATTGTATATATATAAGCTGTATTCAATACGGAATTATCTCATACAAATATACTTAGTGCATAATATTGCGTAAGTAGATATTTCGTATATGTATAAGCTGTATTCGATAAGGTGTTACCTCATACACTATACTTAGTGCATTGTATAGCACAAGCACATATATAGTATAAATATATATAAGCTGTATTCGATACGGTGTTACCTCATACACCTATGCTTATTGAACAGTATAACGTAAGTACATTTTTGGTATATATATAAGCTGTATTCGATACGGTATTACCTCATACAAATATACGTAGTGCAAAGTATAGCGTAAGTACATATATTGTATATATATATGCTGTGTTCGATACGGTATTACCTCATACACCTATACTTAGTGCATAGTATAGCGTAAGTACATATATTGTATATATATAAGTTGTATTCGATACAGTAATACCTCATACACCTATACTTAGTGCATAGTATAGCGTAAGCACATAAATTATATATCTATAAGCTGTATTCTATTCGATATTACCTCATACAAATATACTTATTGCATAATATAGCGTAAGTACATATATCGTATATATATAAGTTGTATTCGATACGGTGTTACCTCAAACACCTATACTTAGTGCATTGCATAGCGTAAGCACATATATTGTATATATATAAGCTGTATTCGATACGATGTTACCTCATACACCAATACTTAGTGCATAGTATAGAGTAAGTACATGTATTGTATATATATAAGTTGTATTCGATACGGTGTTACCTCATACACCTGTACTCATTGCATAGAATAGCGTAAGTGCATGTATTGTATATATATATTAGTTGTATTCGATACGGTATTACCTCATCCACCTATACTTAGTGCATTGTATAGCGTAAGCACATATATTGTATATATATAAGCTGTATTCGATACATTGTTACCTCATACACCTATACTTAATGAATAGTATAGCGTAAGTACATATATTGTATATATATAAGTTGTATTCCATACGGTATTACCTCATACACCTATACTTAGTGCATAGTATAGCGTAAGTATTTATATTGTATACATATATAAGCTCTATTCGATACGGTATTACCTCATACACCTATACTTAGTGAATAGTATAGCGTAAGTACATATATCGTATATATAAGCTGTATTCGCTACGGTGTTACCTCATACACCTATACTTAGTGCATTATATAGAGTAAGCACATATATTGTATATATATAAGCTGTATTCGATACGGTGTTACCTCATACACCTATACTTAGTGCATCGTATTGCGAAAGTACATATATTGTATATATATATAAGCTGTATTCGATACGGTATTACCACATACACCTATACATAGTGTATTGTATAGCGTAGTACATATATTGTATATATATATATATAGGCTGTATTCGATACGGTATTACCTCATACACTTATACTTAGTGCATAGTATAGCGTAAGTACATATATTATATATATAAGATGTATTCGATACGGTATTACCTCATACACCTATACTTAATGCATAGTATAACGTATGTACATATATCGCATATATAAAAGTTGTATTCGATACGGTATTACCTCATACACCTATACTTAGTGCATAGTATAGCGTAAGTACATATATTGTACATATATAAGCTGTATTCGATACGGTATTACCTCATACACCTATACTTAGTGCATAGTATAGCGTAAGTACATATATTGTATATATATGTAAGCTGTATTCCATACGGTATTACCTCATACACCTATGCTTAGTTAATAGTATAACGTAAGTACATTTATTGTATATATATAAGCTGTATTCGATACGGTATTACCTCATACAAATATACTTAGTGCAAAGTATAGCGTAAGTACATATATTTTGTATATATAAGCTGTATTCGATACGGTATTACCTCATACACCTATACTTAGTGCATTGTATAGCGTAAGCACATATATTGTATATATATAAGATGCATTCGATACGGTGTTACCTCATACACCTATACTTAGTGCATAGCATAGCGTAACTACATATATTGTATATATATAAGCTGTATTCGATATGGTATTACCTCATACACGTATACTTAGTGCATAGCATAGTGTAAGTACATATATTGTATATATAAGCTCTATTCGATATTGTATTACCTTATCCACCTATACTTAGTGCATAGCATAGCGTAAGTATATATATTGTATATATTTAAGCTGTATTCGATACAGTATTACCTCATACACCTATACTTATTGCAAAGTATAGCGTAAGTACATATATTGTATATATATAAGTTGTATTCGATATGGTAATACACATACACCTATTCTTAATGCATAGTATAGCGTAAGTACATATATTGTATATATATAAGCGGTATTCGATACGGTATTACCTCATACACCTATACTTAGAGCATAGTATAGCGTAAGTACATATATAGTATATATATAAGCTGTATTCGATATGGTATTACCTCATACACCTATACTTAGTACATAATATAGTGTAAGTATATATATCGTATATATAAAGCTGTATTCGATACTGTAATAACTCATACACCTATACTTAGAGCATAGTATCGCGTAAGTACATATATTGTATATATATAAGCGGTATTCGATACGGTATTACCTCATACAAATATACTTAGTACATAATATAGTGTAAGTATATATATCGTGTATATATAAGATGTATTCGATACGGTATTACCTCATACACATATACTTAGTGCATAGTATAGCGTAAGTACATATATTGTATATATATAAGTTGTATTCGATACAGTATTACCTCATACACCTATACTTAGTGCATAGTATAACGTAAGTACATATATTGTATATGTATAAGTTGTATTTGATACGGTATTACCTCACACACCTATACTTAGTGCATAGTATAGTATTAGTACATATATTGTATATATATAAGCTGTATTCGATACGATATTACCTCATACACCTATACTTATTGCATAGTATAGCGTAAGTACATATATTGCATATATATGCTGTATTCGATACGGTATTTCCTCATATATCTATTCTTCGTGCATAGTATAACGTAAATACATATATTGCATATATATAAGCTGTATTCGATACGGTATTACCTCATACACCTATACTTAGTGAATAGTACATCGTATGTGCATATATTTCATATATATGCTGTATTCGATACGGTATTTCCTCGTACACCTATACTTAGTGCATTGTATAGAGTAAGTACATATATTGTATATAAATAAGCTGTATTCGATACGGTATTACCTCATACACCTACTTAGAGCATAGTATAGCGTAAGTACATATATTATATATATATAAGCTGTATTCGATACGGTATTACCTCGTACACCTATACTTAGTAAATAATATAGCGTATGTATATATATCGTATATATAAAGCTGTATTTGATACTGTAATAACTCATACACCTATACTTAGAGCATAGTATAGCGTAAGTACATATATTGTATATATATAAGCTGTATTCGATATGGTATTACCTCATACAAATATACTTAGTACATAATATAGTGTAAGTATATATATCGTATATATAAGCTTTATTCGATACGGTATTACCTCATACACCTATACTTAGTGCATAGTATATCGTAAGTACATATATTGTATATATATAAGTTGTATTCGATACAGTATTACCTCATGCACCTATACTTAGTGCATAGTATAACGTAAGTACATATATTGTATATGTATAATTCCCGCTCCTTCTTAGAGAGAGAAGCTCTGCCTTCTCTCTAAAACCTCTCATCTTCTCCATCGCTGTTTTCACCCCTTTCTTCTCTGTTTTCTCTGCGTAAGTAGGGCTACCTACGCTGAGAGTGTCATGGCGAGAGGAAGAGGACGACCTAAGAAAGTTTTAGAGCCAATTTATGCAAATAATATTGTTCCCCCAAATTCTGGTAACACTGTTTCATAGGCAGTTACTACTGTTCCACTGATGCCTCCGGAGGATACTGTTCCATTGAGTCCCAAAATTGATGGTCCACCATCATCTGAAGCTCCAGTGACTCAGATAGACAAGGAAGTATGCAATTTAGAGCCTAAATCTCCACTTTCTTCACCTGCAGACCCTCAACCTGGTCCAGATACATCTATGGCTTCGATTCCTCAGGGTATTAGTGGTATTGTTCCCATGCAGCAGCATACACAACCTCTTCGAGCAGATCTAGAGAAACCTATCAAAGAGGAACCAAAGGTATGGGCAAACTTGTTTCAGAAAAATAGACTTGCGGCTAATGGCATGACTTTAGAGTATATCCCACCGACTGTTATCAACGGTAAACCAGTTAGCCAGTTACTCAAGGAAGAAGTTGCTGAAGAGGAGCAGAAATGGAAGTGTGCTTTGGTTGTGTTTGTATTAGGAAATACCCCGGGATTTAATGCCATGAAAAGATTTATAAACCTCAATTGGTCCCATGTGTCAGAGCCAGATCTCTACTATCATGAAGAGGATTATTATATTGCCAAATTTAAATCCCTTGATGACGCTAAAGAGGTTTTGTGTGCAGGACCATATACTGTTGCAAATAGATCGATAATTTTGAAACAATGGTCGCCTGACTTTGATTTCAAAGCTGCCTTCCCAACCGAGATTCCCCTTTGGGTTAAATTTCCTAATCTCCCCATGTCTTGCTGGGGCAACAGGACTCTTAGCCCTATTGCCAGTGTGTTGGGCAAACCCATCTTTGCAGATGAGTGTACGACGAAGCAAACTAGAATCTCATATGCTCGGATTCTTATTGAAGTAAATGTATCTAAAGAGTTACCTTCAGAAATTGAGATCATGGACCCAAATGGGAAGATTTTTCTACAAGATGTAACCTATGATTGGAAGCCTTCCTATTGTGGGAAGTGTTTAATAGTTGGACACAATTGCTTGGCCAAACCTACCCAGGCTAATACCACACAGAAGCCAAAGGTAACTCAGGTTTGGAGAGCAAAGGAACCAATTCTGCCCACTCAAGATAAACAGCCAGCTCAGATACAACAACTTCCTATTCTGCCTACCTGTGAGGGCAATGGTACAGCTGCAGTTTCATCCAATGATATGCACCAGCAACCAATTGGTACATTTGGAGTTCATGACAAACACCAACAGCTCAACATGAAGGATCACTGGACACCTTTTGAGGATGTTAGAAAACAGAAGGCTCCTGTTAATTCAGCCCCAGTCTTTAACAGTAAAAACTTTCCACCACTGTCTCCGATTGTGATGTCAAATCGTTTTGATACAGGGTTAGTAAGCTGGGCAGACCATCCTTTTGAAGAAGGGGGAACAAGCTTTACCCAATGAAGTGGATATTTTGGAATGTGCGAGGTGTGAATAAAAGGTTCAAGCAAAAGGAAGTTAAAGAATATTTTAGAACCAATAAATTTGATCTTGTTGGTCTTGTTGAAACTAAAGTGAAACAGGTTAATGCAGCTAAAATATCTGGCTTTTTACTTCCCAATCGGGGCATGCTTGCTAACTATAGTAGTGCTATAAATGGTCGAGTGTGGATCCTATGGAATAAAGACAAATTTCTGGTCTCTGCTGTTCAAGAAGAGGCACAATACGTACATTGCACTGTGAAGATACTCACTGATGACTCAACTTGTTGCCTCATAGTGGTTTATGGACACAATGATATTATACAAAGAAAATCAATGTGGACAGCTCTTCAGAATTTAGCAACTACTATCAATGATCCATGGTTGATAGCTGGGGACTTCAATGCTATTATGTCCAGTTCTGATAGAGTCTCATGTCAGCCAGTTAGACTTGCAGATGTAACAGATTTTGTTCACTGTGTACAGCATATTGGCCTAGCTGAATTGCCCTGGAAGGGTGATTTTTTCACCTGGACTAATAAGCAAGGTGGTGATGACAGAATATGCAGTCGTATTGATAGATGTTTTGGTAACTGTGAGTGGATGCAAAAATGGAACCATGTACATACAGTATATGGATCTCCTTTAGTGTCTGATCATAATCCCATGATTCTTTCCTTGACAGATGATGTTTCCAGCAGGAAAACACCTTTTAGATTCTTTAATGCTTGGACACAACATCAGGATTTCCAACAACTCATCAAAACTTCCTGAAACATCAATGCACAGCCTACTCTTCGAGGTGTATGGAATAATCTCAAAGCTCTTAAACCAGTCTTGAAGTCCTTAAATACTAGGGAATTTAAGACACTCTCACAGAAGATTGAGGATAGCAGTAAAGACTTGCTTGCCCTGCAGAAGCAGATGTCATCAGACTATTCTGATTCACTGCTAGTAAGAGAAAAGGAACTGGCAAACCAACTGGAAAAATGGTCCTTACTGGAAGAGTCAATATTACAACAGAAAGCTCGAGCTAAATGGATTCAATTAGGTGATGGTAATAACAAATACTTTTCTGCTGTGATGAAAGAGAGAAACCAATATATGAAGATAACTGAATTGACCACAGAGGATGGTTTGAGGATAACACAGCCTGCTGCTCTGAAGAAGGAGATCACTGCATTTTATAAATCTCTCATGGGTACCTCAGCTTATTCCCTTCCAGCAGTTAACAGGAATTACATGGCTAATGGTCCTACATTATCACATCAACAGAGGCTACTCTTGGCTGCTGATATCAGTGACAATGAAATCTTGGACAGTTCAAAAGCAATTAATAATGATAAAGCCCCGGGTATTGATGGGTTTAATGCTGGTTTCTTTAAACATACTTGGCAGATTACTGGCCCTCAGGTACTGCAAGCAGTTAAGAATTTCTTTGCTTCCTCCAAAATGCACAGGCCCACAAACTGTGCATTCCCAAAGTGCCCAATCCTCAAACAGCAAAGGAATTCAGGCCAATAGCATGCTGTACAGTGATGTATAAGATCATTTAAACTACTGGCCAACATATTGCAAAGGGTAATAGCTAGCATCATATCCAATACACAAGCTGGCTTCATTCCAGGAAGAAGAATTGCTGACAATGTTATACTGGCCCACGAACTCATTAAACACTACACAAGATCCCATATATCACCAAGATGTATGGTCAAGATTGATCTCCAAAAGGCTTATGATTCTGTCGAATGGTGTTTCCTACAACAGATTCTGGAGGCTTTGGACTTTCCAACCAGATTCATCAAATGGACCATGGAGTGTGTACAGACAGCTAGTTACACAGTGATAGTTAATGGTGAAACCACAGAACCTTTTCAAGCTGCTAAGGGTTTGAGGCAAGGCGATCCCATATCACCATTTCTATTTGCTATAGTGATGGAATACTTAAGTCGATCCCTGGCTGAGTTAACCAAACTGAAGAGTTTCCCCTTTCACCCTGGGTGCAAGAAACTGGGAATCACACACTTAGTTTGCAGATGATCTTTTATTGTTTGTTAAAGGTGATTGCCAAGCTGTGCAAACTATGTTCACATACTTTGATCACTTCACTGCAGCATCTGGAATGAAGGCTAATATGCAAAAGAGTGCAGTGTATTTTGGAGGAGTCAAAGCTGATCAGCAACATAAGATCCTTAGCACTCTTGGCTACACTCGTGGGGAGCTCCCCTTCAGATATTTAGGTGTTCCATTATCCACCAAGAAGCTAACTGTTATTCAATGGCAGCCACTTATTGATAAGATCACAAAAAGGATTACAGTCTGGACTGCAAAACAGTTGTCCTATGCAGGTCGACTGCAACTGGTCCAAACTGTGATTTTTGGTATCCAGGCGTATTGGGCTCAGGTATTCCTCTTTCCATCTAAGGTCATGAAGCTAATAGAGGCTATGTGCAGATCCTTCATATGGTCTGCCTCAGCTAATCTCACTAGGAAAGCTTATGTAGCATGGGAGAAGCTCTGTCAACCTAAGGCTGCTGGAGGCTTGAATCTGACTAACCTTCTGATCTGGAACAAGGCTGCTGTCGCGAAGTTAGCTTGGGATTTGGCTCACAAGAAAGACTTACTATGGGTGAAGTAGATACATATAGTGTATATTAAGCAACAACAGCTCGAGGATATGAAGATTCCTACACAAGCCAGTTGGATCGTCCGGAAGATTATTGAGAGTTTGAGGCTACTGCACCAATACCAGCTCTTACATAACAGTTACTGTTCCATCAAACTGATCTATCTTAAACAAATTGGTCAAATGCCTAGAGTTCCATGGAAAGCTCTAATTATGCAAAATGCTGCTCGACCTAAGGCCCTCTTCAACTGCTGGCTACTGCTTCAAGACAAACTTCCTACCAAAGAGAGGTTGATTAAATGGCATTTCAATGTTGATAACCGCTGTGTTATGTGCAAACAAACTACTGAAACAAGAGACCATTTGTTCCTGCAGTGCTCTTTTGCTGTTCAACTGAGAAAACTCATCTTCCGTTGGATTGATATGTCTCAACCCCCTGGACAGTCGTGGGATTCTTTTGTTAGCTGGATCACAGAGAAGACCAAAGGGAAATCCCCTAAAGCTCAAGTTTTCAAAATGGCATGCGTAGAGATGTTCTATGCCATTTGGTTGGAGAGAAATGCGCGTATCTTCAGAAGCAACTATTGTCCCTGTGAAATCCTATTTAGGAACATTGTTTATACTTGCAATGTGAGACCACCACCTAAAGTTCAGATTTATCTCCAAAATCTTCTAGTGTAATTCTGGCGCACTAGGTACTAGTAGTCTGTTAGTTTTTTCTTCTTTATCATATTAAGATAGGCAGTTTGTACACTAGCCTATGGGTCTGTAATCGAACCATTTTGGTGATTAATAAAATCCTTAATTACCAAAAAAAAAAATTGTATATGTATAAGTTGTATTTGATACGGTATTACCTCACACACCTATACTTAGTGCATAGTATAGCATTAGTATATAAATTGTATATATATAAGCTGTATTCGATACGATATTACCTCATACACCTATACTTATTGCATAGTATAGCGTAAGTACATATATTGCATATATATATGTTGTATTCGATATGGTATTTCCTCATATATCTATACTTCGTGCATAGTATAGCGTAAGTACATATATTGCATATATATAAGCTGTATTCGATAAGGTATTACCTCATACACCTATACTTAGTGAATAGTACAGCGTATGTACATATATTGCATATATATGCAGTATTCAATACGGTATTTCCTTATACACCTATACTTAGTGCATTGTATAGCGTAAGAACATATATTGTATATAAATAAGCTGTATTAGATACGGTATTACCTCATACACCTATACTTAGTGCATAGTATTGCGTAAGTACATATATTGTATATATATAAGCTGTATTCGATACGGTATTACCTTATACACATATACTTAATGCATAGAATAGCGTAAGTATATATATTGTATATATATAAGCTGTATTTGATACGTTGTTACCTCATACACCTATACTTATTGCATAGTATAGCGTAAGTACATATATTGTATATATATATATAAGCTGTATTCAATACGGTATTACCTCATACACAAATACTTAGTGGATACTATAGTGTAAGTACATATATTTTGTATATATAAGCTGTATTCGATACGGTATTACCTCATACACCTATACTTAGTGCATTGTATAGCGTAAGCACATATATTGTATATATATAAGTGTATTCGATACGGTATTACCTCATATACCTATACTTAGTGCATAGTATAGCGTAAGTACATATATTATATATATATAAGCTGTATTCGATACGGTATTACCTCATACACCTATGCTTAGTGTATAGTATAGCGTAAGTACATATATTGTAAATAGATAAGACGTATTCGATACGGTATTACCTCATACACCTATAATTAATGCATAGTATAGCGTAAGTACATCAATTGTATATATATATTAGCTGTATTCGATACGGTATTACCTCATATACCTATACTTAGTGCATAGTATAGCATAAGTACATATATTGTATATATATAAGCTGTATTCGATACGATATTACCTCATACACCTATACTTATTGCATAGAAAAGCGTAAGTACATATATTGCATACATATGCTGTATTCGATACGATATTTCCTCATATATCTATACTTCGTGCATAGTATAGCGTAAGTACATATATTACATATATATAATCTGTATTTGATACGGTATTACCTCATATACCTATACTTAGTGAATAGTACAGCGTATGTACATATATTGCATATATATGCTGTATTCGATACGGTATTTCCTCATACACCTATACTTAGTGCATTGTATAGCGTAAGTACATATATTGTATATAAATAAGCTGTATTCGATACGGTATTATCTCATACACCTACTTAGTGCATAGTATTGCGTAAGTACATATATTGTATATATATAAGCTGTATTCGATACGGTATTACCTCATACACATATACTTAATGCATAGTATAGCGTAAGTATATATATTGTATATATATAAGCGGTATTCGATACGTTGTTACCTCATACACATATACTTATTGCATAGTATAGCTAAAGAACATATATTGTATATATATAAATATATATATATATATATATATATATATATATATATATATATATATATATATATATATATAAGCTGTATTCGATACGGTATTACCTCATACACCTATACTTAGTGGATACTATAGTGTAAGTACATATATTGTATATATATAAGCTGTATTCCATACGGTATTACCTCATACACCTATACTTAGTGGATAGTATAGCGTAAGCACATATATTGTATATATATAAGTGTATTCTATACGGTATTACCTCATACAATATACTTAGTGCATAGTATAGCGTAAGTACATATATTTATATATAAGCTTTATTCGATACGGTATTACCTCATAGACCTATACTTAGAGCATAGTATAGTGTAAGTACATATATTGTATATATATATGATGTATTCGATACGGTATTACCTCATACACCTATACTTAGTGAATAGTACAGCGTATGTACATATATTGCATATATATGCTGTATTCGATACGGTATTTCCTCATACACCTATACTTAGTGCATTGTATAGCGTAAGTACATATATTGTATATAAATAAGCTGTATTCGATACGGTATTATCTCATACACCTATACTTAGTGCATAGTATTGTGTAAGTACATATATTGTATATATATAAGTTGTATTCAATACGGTATTACCTCATACACATATACTTAATGCATAGAATAGCGTAAGTATATATATTGTATATATATAAGCTGTATTCGATACGTTGTTACCTCATACACATATACTTATTGCATAGTGTAGCGTAAGTACATATATTGTATATATATATATATATATAAGTTGTATTCGATGCGGTATTACCTCATACACCTATACTTAGTGGATACTATAGTGTAGTGGATACTATAGTGTAAGTACATATAGTGTATATATATAAGTTGTAATCTATACGGTATTACCTCATGCAACTATACTTAGTGCATTGCATAGCGTAAGCACATATTTTGTATATGTATAAGCTGTATTCGATACGGTGTTGCCTCATACACCTATACGTATTGCATAGTATAGCGTAAGTACATATATTGTATATATATATATATATATGCAAGCTGTATTCGATACGGTATTACCTCATACACCTATACTTAGTGGATACTATAGTGTAAGCACATATATTGTATATATATAAGTTGTATTCTATACGGTATTACCTCATACACCTATACTTAGTGCATTGTATAGCGTAAGCACATATATTGTATATATATAAGCTGTATTCGATACGGTGTTACCTCATACACCTATACTTGGTACATAGTATAGCGTAAGTACATATATAGTATATATATATGTGTATTCAATACGGTGTTACCTAATACACCTATACTTAATGCATAGTATCGCGTAAGTACATGTATTGTATATATATTAGTTGTATTCTATACGGTATTACCTCGTACACCTATACTTAGTGCATTGTATAGCGTAAGCACATATATTGTATATATATGCTGTATTAGATACGGTGTTACCTCATACACCTATACTTAGTGCATAGTATAGCGTAAGTACATATATTGTATATATAAGTGTATTCTATACAGTATTACCTCATTCAAATATACTTAGTGCATAGTATAGCGTAAGTACATATATTGTATATATATGAGCTGTATTCTATACGGTATTACCTCATACACCTATACTTAGTGCATAATATAGCGTAAGTACATATATCGTGTATATATAAGCTGTATTCGATACGGTATTACCTCATACACCTATAATTAGTGCATAGTATAGCGTAAGTACATATATTGTATATATATAAGTGTATTCGATACGGTATTACATCATACACCTATACTTAGTGTATAGTATTGCGTAAGTACATATATCGTATATATATAAGGTGTATTGGATACGGTATTACCTCATACACCTATACTTAGTGCATAGAATAGCGTATGTGCATATATTGTATATATATAAGCTGTATTCGATACGGCATTACCTCATAGAGCTATACTTAGTGCATAGTATAGCGTAAGTACATATATTGTATATATATAAGCTGTATTTGATACGGTATTACCTCATACACCTATACTTAGTGTATAGTATTGCGTACATACATATATTGTATATAGTTAAGCTGTATTCAATATGGTATTACCTCATACACCTATAGTTAGTGCATAGTATAACGTAAGTATATATATTATATATATATAAGTGTATTCGATACGGTAATAACTCATCCACCTATACGTAGAGCATAGTATAGCGTAAGTACATATATTGTATATATATAAGCTATATTCGATACGGTATTACCTCAACAAATATACTTAGTACATAATATAGCGTAAGTACATATATAGTATATATATATAAGCTGTATTCGATAGGATATTATTTCATACACCTATAATTAGTGCATAGTATAGCGTAAGTACATATATTGTATATATATATATGTTGTATTCGATACAGTATTACCTCATACACCTATACTTAGTGAACAGTATAACGTAAGTACATATATTGTATATGTATAAGTTGTATTTGATACGGTATTACCTCACACACCTATACTTAGTGCATAGTATAGCAGAAGTACATATATTGTATATATATATAAGCTGTATTCGATACGAAATTGCCTCACACACCTATACTTATTGCATAGTATAGCGTAAGTACATATATTGCATATATATGCTGTATTCGATACGTTATTTCCTCATACATCTATACTTATAGCATAGTATAGCGTAAGTACATGTATTGTATATAAATAAGCTGTATTCGACACGGTATTACCTCATACACCCATACTTCGTGCATAGTATAGCGTAAGTACATATATTGCATATATATATGCTGTATTCGATACGGTATTTCCTCATGCACCCATACTTAGTCCGTAGTATAGTGTAAGTAAATATATTGTATATAAATAAACTGTATTCGATACGGTATTACCTCATACACCTATACTTAGTGCATAGTATAGCGTAAGTACATATATTGTATATATAAGCTGTATTCGTTACGGTATTACCTCATACACATATACTTATTGCATAGTATAGCGTATGTACATATATTGTATATAAGCTGTATTCGATACGGTAATACCTCATTCACCTATACTTAGTGCATAGTATAGCGTAAGTCTATATATTGTATATATATAAGCTGTATTCAATACGGTATTACCTCATATACCTATACTTAGTGGATAGAATAGCGTAAGTACATATATTGTATATATATAAGCTATATTCGATACGGTATTACCTCATACACCTATACTTAGTGGATAGTATAGCGTAAGTACATATATTGTGTATATATAAGCTCTATTCGATACGGTATTACCTCAAACACCTATACTTAGTGCATTGTATAGCGTAAGCACTTATATTGTATATATATAAGATGTATTCGACACGGTGTTACCTCATAGACCTATAGTTAGTACATAGTATAGCGAAAGTACATATATTGTATATATATGTGTATTCGATACGGTGTTACCTAATACACCTATACTTAATGCATAGCATAGCGTAAGTACATGTATTGTATATATATAAGTTGTATTCTATACGGTATTACCTCGTACACCTATACTTAGTGCATTGTATAGCGTAAGCACATATATTGTTTATATATGCTGTATTCGATACGGTGTTACCTCATACACCTATACTTAGTGCATAGTATAGCGTAAGTACATATATTGTATATATATAAGTGTATTCTATACGGTATTACCTCATACAAATATACTTAGTGGATAGTATAGCGTAACTACATATATTGTATATATATAAGCTGTATTCTATACGGTATTACCTCATAGACCTATACTTAGTGCATAGTATAGCATAAGTACATATATTGCATATATATAAGTGTATTCGATTCTGTATTACCTCATACACCTACACTTAGTGCATAGTATATCGTAAGTACATATATTGTATATATATATATGCTGTATTCGATACGATATTACCTCATACACCTATACTTAGTGCATAATATAGCGTAAGTACATATATTGTATATATATAAGCTCTATTCGATACGGCAATACCACATACACTTATACTTAGTGCATAGTATAGCGTATGTCCATATATTGTATATATATAAGCTGTTTTCGATATGATAATACCTCATACACCTATACTTAGTGCTAAGTATAGCGTAAGCACATATATTGTATATATATAAGCTGTATTTGATACGGTATTACCTCATACAAATATACTTAGTGCATAATATAGCGTAAGTACATATATCGTATATATATAAGCTGTATTCGGTACGGTATTACCTCATACACCTATACTTAGTGCATAGTATAGCGTAAGTACATATATTGTATATATATAAGTGTATTCGATACGGTATTACCTCATACACCTATACTTAGTGCATAGTATAGCGTAAGTATATATATCGTATATATATAAGGTGTATTGGATACGGTATTACCTCATACACCTATACTTAGTGCATAGAATAGCGTAAGTGCATATATTGTATATATATATAAGCTGTATTCGATACGACATTACCTCATAGAGCTATACTTAGTGCATAGCATAGCGTAAGTACATATATTGTATATATATAAGCTGTATTTGATACGGTATTACCTGATACACCTATACTTAGTGCATAGTATTGCGTACATACATATATTGTAAATAGTTAAGCTGTATTCGATACGGTATTACCTTGTACACCTATACTTAGTGCATAGTATAGCGTTATGTACATATATTGTAAATATATAAGCTGTATTCGATACGGTATTACCTTATTCACCTATACTTAGTGCATAGTATAGCATAAGTACATGTATTGTATATATAAAGCTGTATTCGATACGGTAATAACTCATACACCTATACTTAGAGCATAGTATAGCGTAAGTACATATATTGTATATATATAAGCTGTATTCGATACGGTATTGCCTCAACAAATATACTTGGTACATAATATAGCGTAAGTACATATAACGTATATATATAAGCTGTATTCGATACGATATTACCTCATACACCTATACTTAGTGCATAGTATAGCGTAAGTACATATATTGTATATATATAAGTTGTATTCGATACAGTATTACCTCATACACCTATACATAGTGCATAGTATAGCATAAGTACATTTATTGTATATATATATAAGCTGTATTCGATACGATATTACCTCATACACCTATACTTATTGCATAGTATAGTGTAAGTACATATATTGTATATATATGCTGTATTCGATACGGTATTTCCTCATACATCTATACTTATAGCATAGTATAGCGTAAGTACATGTATTGTATATAAATAATCTGTATTCGACACGGTATTACCTCATACACCTATACTTCGTGTATAGTATAGCGTAAGTACATATATTGCATATATATATATATATATGCTGCATTCGATACGGTATTTCCTCATACACCTATACTTAGTCCATAGTATAGCGTAAGTACATATATTGTATATAAATAAACTGTATTCGATACGGTATTACCTCATACACCTATACTTAGTGCATAGTATAGCGTAAGTACATATATTGTATATATAAGCTATATTCGATACGGTATTACCTCATACACATATACTTATTGCATAGTATAGCGTATGTACATATATTGTATATAAGCTGTATTCGATACGGTATACCTCATACACCTATACTTAGTGCATAGTATAGCGTAAGTCTATATATTGTATATATATAAGCTGTATTCGATACGGAATTACCTCAAACACCTGTAATTAGTGCATTGTATAGCGTAAGCACATATATTGTATATATATAAGCTGTATTCGACACGGTGTTACCTCATTGACCTATAGTAGTGCAAAGTATAGAGTAAGTACATGTATTGTATATATATAAGTTGTATTCTATACGGTATTACCTCATACACCTATACATAGTACATTGTATAGCGTAAGCACATATATTGTGTATATATAAGCTGTATTCGATACGGTGTTACCTCATACACCTATACTTAGTGCATAGTATAGCGTAAGTACATATATTGTATATATATAAGTTGTATTCGATACGGTGTTACCTCATACACCTATTCATAGTGCATATTATAGCGTAAGTACATGTATTGTATATATATAAGTTGTATTCGATAAGGTATTACCTCATACACCTATACTTAGTGCATTGTATAGCGTAAGCACATATATTGTATATATATAAGCTGTATTCGATACGGTGTACCTCATACACCTATACTTAGTGCAAGGTATAACGTAAGTACATTTATTGTATATATAAGCTGTATTCGATACGGTATTACCTCATACAAATGTACTTAGTGCATAGTATAGCGTAAGTACATATATTGTATATATATATATAAGCTGTATTCGATGCGGTATTACCTCATAGACCTATGCTTAGTGCATAGTATAGCATAAAAACATATATCGTATATATAAGCTGTATTCGATACGGTGTTACCTCATAAACCTATACTTAGTGCATTGTATAGCGTAAGCACATATATTGTTTATATATAAGCTGTATTCGATATGGTGTTACCTCATACACCTATACTTGGTGCATAGTATAGCGAAAGTACATATATTGTATATATATAAGTTGTATTCGATACGGTATTACCACATACACCTATACTTAGTGTATAGTATAGCGTAGTACATATATTATATATATATATATATATATATATATATATATATATATATATATATATATATAAAAACTGTGTTCGATACGGTATTACCTCATACACCTATACTCAGTGCATAGTATAGCGTAAGTACATATATTGTATATATATATATATATATATATATATATATATATAAAAGCTGCATTTGATTCAGTAGTACCTCATACACCTATACTTAGTGCATAGAATAGCGTAAGCACATATATTGTATATATATAAGCTGTATTCGATACGGTATTACCTCATACAAATATACTTAGTGCATAATATAGCGTATGTACATATATCGTATATATATAAGTTGTATTCGATACGGTGTTACCTCAAACACCTGTACTTAGTGCATTGTATAGCGTAAGCACATATATTGTATATATATAAGCTGTATTTGACACGGTGTTACCTCATAGACCTATAGTTAGTGCATAGTATAGAGCAACTACATGTATTGTATATATATAAGGTTTATTTTTTACGGTATTATCTCATACACCTATACTTAGTGCATAGTATAGCGTAAGTACATATATTGTATATATATAAGTTGTATTCGATACGGTATTACCTCATACAAATATACTTAGTGCATAGTTAGCGTAAGTACATATATTGTATATATATAAGCTGTATTCGATACGGTATTACCTCATTGACCTATACTTTGTGCATAGTATAGCATTACATATATTGTATATATATAAGTGTATTCGATATGGTATTACCTCATACACCTACACTTAGTGCATAGCATAGCGTAAGTACATATGTTGTATATATATATATATTCTATATTCGATACGGTATTACCTCATACACCTATACTTAGTGCATAGCGCAAGTATATATATTGTATATACATAAGCTCTATTCAATACGGTAATACCTCATACACTTTTACTTAGTGCATAGTATAGCGTAAGTCCATATATTGTATATATATAAGCTGTATTTGATACGATAATACCTCATACACCTATACTTAGTGCATAGTATAGCGTAAGCACATATATTGTATTTATATAAGCTGTATGTGATACGGTATTACCTCATACAAATATACTTAGAGCATACTATAGCGTAAGTACATATATCGTATATATAAGCTGTATTCGATACAATATTACCTCATACACCTATACTTAGTGCATAGCATAGCGTAAGTAAATATATTGTATATATATAAGTGTATTCGATACAGTATTTTCCCATACACCTATACTTAGTGCATAGTATCGCGTAAGTACATATATCGTATATATACAAGGTGTATTGGATACGATATTACCTCATACACCTATACTTAGTGCATAGTATAGCGTAAGTGCATATATTGTAGATATAAGCTGTATTCGATACGGTATTACCTCATAGAGCTATACTTAGTGCATACATGATATGATATTACCTCATACACCTATACTTAGTGCATAGTATTACGTACGTACATGTATTGTATATATATAAGCTGTATTCTATATGGTATTACCTCATATACCTATACTTAGTGCATAGAATAGCGTAATACATATATTTTATTTATATAAGTGTATTCGATACGGTATTACCTTGTCCACCTATACTTAGTGCATAGTATAGCGTATGCACATATATTGTACATATATATAAGCTGTATTCGATACGGTATTATCTTATACACCTATAGTTAGTGCATAGTATAGCATAAGTACATATATTGTATATATAAAGTTGTATTCGATACGGTAATACCTCATACACCTATACTTAGTGCATAGAATAGCGTAAACACAAATATTGTATGTATATAAGATGTATTCGATACGGTATTACCTCATACAAATATACTTAGTGCATAATATAGCGTAAGCACATATATTGTATATATATAAGCTGTATGCAATACGGTGTTACCTCATACACCTATACTTAGTGCATTGTATAGCGTAAGTACATATATTGTATATATATAAGTCTATTCGATACGGCGTTACCTCTTACACCTATACTTAATGCATAGTATAGCGTAAGTACATGTATTGTATATATATATAAGTTGTATCCTATATGGTATTACCTCATACACCTACACTTAGTGCTTTGTATTGCGTAAGCACATATATTGTATATATATAAGCTGTATTCTATACGGCGTTACCTCATACACCTATACTTAGTGCATAGTATAGCGTAAGTACATATATTGTATATATATAAGTGCATTCGATACGGTATTACCTCATACAAATATACTTAGTGCATAATATAGCGAAAGTACATATATTGTATATATATATATGCTGTATTCGATACGGTATTACCTCATTGACCTATACTTAGTGCATAGTATAGCATCTGTACATATATTATATATATATAAGTGTATTCGATATGGTATTACCTCATACACACTTAGTGAATAGCATAGCGTAAGTACATATATTGTATATATATATATATTCTATATTCAATACGGTATTAGCTCATACACCTATACTTAGTGCATAGCGCAAGTACGTATATTGTATATATATAAGCTCTATTCGATACGGTAATACCTCATTCACTTTTACTTAGTGCATAGTATAGCGTAAGTCCATATATTATATATATATAAGTTGTATTCGATACGATAATACCTCATACACCTATACTTAGTGCATAGTATAGCGTAAGTACATATATTGTGTATATATAAGCTCTATTCGATACGGTATTACCTCAAACACCTATACTTAGTGCATTGTATAGCGTAAGTACATATATTGTATATATATAAGCTGTATTCGACACGGTGTTACCTCATAGACCTATAGTTAGTACATAGTATAGCGTATGTACATATATTGTATATATATATGTGTATCCGATACGGTGTTACCTAATACACCTATACTTAATGCATAACATAGCGTAAGTACATGCATTGTATATATATAAGTTGTATTCTATACGGTATTACCTCGTACACCTATACTTAGTGCATTGTATAGCGTAAGCACATATATTGTATATATAAGCTGTATTCGATACGGTGTTACCTCATCCACCTATACTTAGTGCATAGTATAGCGTAAGTACATATATTGTATATATATAAGTGTATTCTATACGGTATTACCTCATACAAATATACCTAGTGGATATCATAGCGTAAGTACATATATTGTATATATATAAGCTGTATTCTATACGGTATTACCTCATATACCTATACTTAGTGCATAGTATAGCATAAGTACATATATTGCATATATATAAGTGTATTCGATTCTGTATTACCTCATACACCTACACTTAGTACATAGTATATCGTAAGTACATATATTGTATATATATATGCTGTATTCGATACGGTATTACCTCATACACCTATACTTAGTGCATAGTATACCGTAAGTACATATATTGTATATATATAAGCTCAATTCGATACGGCAATACCACATACAGTTATACTTAGTGCATAGTATAGCGTAAGTCCATATATTGTATATATATAAGCTGTATTCGATAAGATAATACCTCATACACCTATACTTAGTGCGAAGTATAGCGTAAGCACATATATTGTATATATATAAGCTGTATTTGATACGGTATTACCTCATACAAATATACTTAGTGCATAATATAGCGTAAGTACATATATCGTATATATATAAGCTGTATTCGACACGGTATTACCTCATACACCTATACTTAGTGCATAGTATAGCGTAAGTACATATATTGTATATATATAAGCTGTATTCGACACGGTGTTACCTCATAGACCTATAGTTAGTACATAGTATAGCGTATGTACATATATTGTATATATATATGTGTATCCGATACGGTGTTACCTAATACACCTATACTTAGTGCATAGTATAGCTTATGCACATATATTGTACATATATATAAGTTGTATTCGATACGGTATTATCTTATACACCTATATTTAGTGCATAGTATAGCATATGTACATATATTGTATATATATAAGTTGTATTCGATACGGTGTTACCTCAAACACCTATACTTAGTGCATTGTATAGCGTAAGCACATATATTGTATATATATAAGCTGTATTCGACACGGTGTTACCTCATAGACCTATAGTTAGTGCATAGTATAGAGTAACTACATGTATTGTATATATAAAAGTTGTATTCTATACGGTATTACCTCATACACCTATACTTAGTGCATTGTATAGCGTAAGCACATATATTGTATATATATAAGCTGTATGCGGTACGGTGTTACCTCATACACCTATACTTAGTGCATTGTATAGCGTAAGTACATATATTGTATATATATAAGTGTATTCGATACGGCGTTACCTCTTACACCTATACTTAATGCATAGTATAGCGTAAGTACATGTATTGTGTATATATATAAGTTGTATCCTATATGGTATTATCTCATACACCTACACTTAGTGCTTTGCATTGCGTAAGCACATATATTGTATATATATAAGCTGTATTCTATACGGCGTTACCTCATACACCTATACTTAGTGTATAGTATAGCGTAAGTACATATATTGTATATATATAAGTGTATTCGATATGGTATTACCTCATACCAACTTAGTGAATAGCATAGCGTAAGTACATATATTGTATATATATATATTCTATATTCGATACGGTATTAGCTCATACACCTATACTTAGTGCATAGCGCAAGTACATATATTGTATATATATAAGCTGTATTCGATACGGTATTACCTCATTGACCTATACTTAGTGCATAGTATAGCATAAGTACATATATTGTATATATATAAGTGTATTCGATATGGTATTACCTCATACACACTTAGTGAATAGCATAGCGTAAGTACATATATTGTATATATATATATTCTATATTCGATACGGTATTAGCTCATACACCTATACTTAGTGCATAGCGCAAGTACATATATTGTATATATATAAGCTCTATTCGATACGGTAATACCTCATTCGCTTTTACTTAGTGCATAGTATAGCGTATGTCCATATATTATATATATAAGCTGTATTCGATACGATAATACCTCATACACCTATACTTAGTGCATAGTATAGAGTAAGTACATATATTGTGTATATATAAGCTCTATTCGATACGGTATTACCTCAAACACCTATACTTAGTGCATTGTATAGCGTAAGCACATATATTGTATATATATAAGTTGTATTCGACACGGTGTTACCTCATAGACCTATAGTTAGTACATAGTATAGCGTAAGTACATATATTGTATATATATATGTGTATTCGATACGTTGTTACCTAATACACCTATACTTAATGCATAGCATAGCGTAAGTACATGTATTGTATATATATAAGATGTATTCTATACGGTATTACCTCGTACACCTATACTTAGTGCATTGTATAGCGTAAGCACATATATTGTATATATAAGCTGTATTCGATACGGTGTTACCTCATACACCTATACTTAGTGCATAGTATAGCGTAAGTACATATATTGTATATATATAAGTGTATTCTATACGGTATTACCTCATACAAATATACTTAGTGGATAGTATAGCGTAAGTACATATATTGTATATATATAAGCTGTATTCTATACGGTATTACCTCATAGACCTATACTTAGTGCATAGTATAGCATAAGTAGATATATTGCATATATATAAGTGTATTCGATTCTGTATTACCTCATACACCTACACTTAGTGCATAGTATATCGTAAGTACATATATTGTATATATATATGCTGTATTCGATACAGTATTACCTCATACACCTATACTTAGTGCATAGTATAGCGTAAGTACATATACTGTATATATATAAGCTCTATTCGATACGGCAATACAACATACACTTATACTTAGTGCATAGTATAGCGTAAGTCCATATATTGTATATATATAAGCTGTATTCGATAAGATAATACCTCATACACCTATACTTAGTGCTAAGTATAGCGTAAGCACATATATTGTATATATATAAGCTGTATTTGATACGGTATTACCTCATACAAATATACTTAGTGCATAATATAGCGTAAGTACATATATCGTATATATATAAGCTGTATTCGACACGGTATTACCTCATACACCTATACTTAGTGCATAGTATAGCGTAAGTACATATATTGTATATATATAAGTGTATTCGATATGGTATTACCTCATACACCTATACTTAGTGCATAGTATAGCATAAGTACATATATTGTATTTATATAAGTGTATTCGATACGGTATTACCTTGTACACCTATACTTAGTGCATAGTATAGCTTATGCACATATATTGTACATATATATAAGCTGTATTCGATACGGTATTATCTTATACACCTATATTTAGTGCATAGTATAGCATAAGTACATATATTTTATATATAAAGTTGTATTCGATACGGTAATACCTCATACACATATACTTAGTGCATAGAATAGCGTAAGCACATATATTGTAAATATATAAGCTGTATTCGATACGGTATTACCTCATACAAATATACTTAGTGCATAATATAGCGTAAGTACATATATCATATATATATAAGTTGTATTCGATACGGTGTTACCTCAAACACCTATACTTAGTGCATTGTATAGCGTAAGCACATATATTGTATATATATAAGCTGTATTCGACACAGTGTTACCTCATAGACCTATAGTTAGTGCATAGTATAGAGTAACTACATGTATTGTATATATAAAGTTGTATTCTATACGGTATTACCTCATACACCTATACTTAGTGCATTGTATAGCGTAAGCACATATATTGTATATATATAAGCTGTATGCGGTACGGTGTTACCTCATACACCTATACTTAGTGCATTGTATAGCGTAAGTACATATATTGTATATATATAAGTGTATTCGATACGGCGTTACCTCTTACACCTATACTTAATGCATAGTATAGCGTAAGTACATGTATTGTATATATATATAAGTTGTATCCTATATGGTATTATCTCATACACCTAAACTTAGTGCTTTGCATTGCGTAAGCACATATATTGTATATATATAAGCTGTATTCTATACGGCGTTACCTCATACACCTATACTTAGTGAATAGTATAGCGTAAGTACATATATTGTATATATATAAGTGTATTCAATATGGTATTACCTCATACAAACTTAGTGAATAGCATAGCGTAAGTACATATATTGTATATATATATATTCTATATTCGATACGGTATTAGCTCATACACCTATACTTAGTGCATAGCGCAAGTACATATATTGTATATATATAAGCTGTATTCGATACGGTATTACCTCATTGACCTATACTTAGTGCATAGTATAGCATAAGTACATATATTGTATATATATAAGTGTATTCGATATGGTATTACCTCATACACACTTAGTGAATAGCATAGCGTAAGTACATATATTGTATATATATATATATTCTATATTCGATACGGTATTAGCTCATACACCTATACTTAGTGCATAGCGCAAGTACTTATATTGTATATATATAAGCTCTATTCGATACGGTAATACCTCATTCACTTTTACTTAGTGCATAGTATAGCGTATGTCCATATATTATATATATATAAAATGTATTCGATACGATAATACCTCATACACCTATACTTAGTGCATAGTATAGCGTAAGTACATATATTGTGTATATATAAGCTCTATTCGATACGGTATTACCTCAAACACCTATACTTAGTGCATTGTATAGCGTAAGCACATATATTGTATATATATAAGCTGTATTCGACACGGTGTTACCTCATAGACCTATAGTTAGTACATAGTATAGCGTAAGTACATATATTGTATATATATATGTGTATTCGATACGTTGTTACCTAATACACCTATACTTAATGCATAGCATAGCGTAAGTACATGTATTGTATATATATAAGATGTATTCTATACGGTATTACCTCGTACACCTATACTTAGTGCATTGTATAGCGTAAGCACATATATTGTATATATAAGCTGTATTCGATACGGTGTTACCTCATACACCTATACTTAGTGCATAGTACAGCGTAAGTACATATATTGTATATATATAAGTGTATTCTATACGGTATTACCTCATACAAATATACTTAGTGGATAGTATAGCGTAAGTACATATATTGTATATATATAAGCTGTATTCTATACGGTATTACCTCATAGACCTATAGTTAGTGCATAGTATAGCATAAGTAGATATATTGCATATATATAAGTGTATTCGATTCTGTATTACCTCATACACCTACACTTAGTGCATAGTATATCGTAAGTACATATATTGTATATATATATGCTGTATTCGATACAGTATTACCTCATACACCAATACTTAGTGCATAGTATAGCGTAAGTACATATACTGTATATATATAAGCTCTATTCGATACGGCAATACCACATACACTTATACTTAGTGCATAGTATAGCGTAAGTCCATATATTGTATATATATAAGCTGTATTCGATACGATAATACCTCATACACCTATACTTAGTGCTAAGTATAGCGTAAGCACATATATTGTATATATATAAGCTGTATTTGATACGGTATTACCTCGTACAAATATACTTAGTGCATAATATAGCGTAAGTACATATATCCTATATATATAAGCTGTATTCGATACTGTATTACCTCATACACCTATACTTAGTGCATAGTATAGCGCAAGTAGATATATTGTATATATATAAGTGTATTCGATACGGTATTACCTCATACACCTATACTTAGTGCATAGTATAGCGTAAGTATATATATCGTATATATATAAGGTGTATTGGATACGGTGTTACCTCATGCACCTATACTTAGTGCATTGAATAGCGTAAGTGCATATATTGTATATATATATAAGCTGTATTCGATACGACATTATCTCATAGAGCTATACTTAGTGCATAGTATAGCGTAAGTACATATATTGTATATATATAAGTTGTATTTGATACGGTATAACCTCATACACCTATACTCATTGCATAGTATTACGAACATACATATATTGTATATAGTTAAGCTGTATTCAATATGGTATCACCTCATACCCCTATACTTAGTGCATAGTATAGCGTAAGTACATATATTGTATATATATAAGTTGTATTCGATACAGTATTACCTCATACACCTATACTTATTGCATAGTTTAACGTACGTACATATATTGTATATGTATAAGTTGTATTTGATACGGTATTACCTCACACACCTATACTTAGTGCATAGTATAGCATAAGTACATATATTGTATATATATATAAGCTGTATTCGATACGATATTACCTCATACACCTATACTTAGTGCATAGTATAGCATAAGTACATATATTGTATATATATAAGCTGTATTCGATACGGTATTACCTCAACAAATACACTTAGTACATAATATAGCGTAAGTACATATATCGTATATATATAAGCTGTATTCGATACGATATTACCTCATACACCTATACTTAGTGCATAGTATAGCGTAAGTACATATATTGTATATATATAAGTTGTATTCGATACAGTATTACCTCATACACCTATACTTATTGCATAGTTTAACGTACGTACATATATTGTATATGTATAAGTTGTATTTGATACGGTATTACCTCACACACCTATACTTAGTGCATAGTATAGCATAAGTACATATATTGTATATATATATATAAGCTGTATTCGATACGATATTACCTCATACACCTATACTTAGTGCATAGTATAGCATAAGTAAATATATTGTATATATAAGCTATATTCGATACGGTAATACCTCATATACATATACTTATTGCATAGTATAGCGTATGTACATATATTGTATATAAGCTATATTCGAAACGGTAATACCTCATACACCTATACTTAGTGCATAGTATAGCGTAAGTCTATATATTGTATATATATAAGCTGTATTCGATATGGTATTACATCATACACCTATACTTAGTGGATAGAATAGCGTAAGTACATATATTGTGTATATATAAGCTGTATTCGATAAGGTATTACCTCAAACACCTATACTTAGTGCATTGTATAGCGTAAGCACATATATTGTATATATATATATGCTGTATTCGACACGGTGTTACCTCATACAAATATAATTAGTGCATAGTATAGCGTAAGTACATATATTGTATATATATATATATATAATCTGTATTCGATGCGGTATTACCTCATAGACCTATGCTTAGTGCATAGTATAGCATAAGCACATATATCGTATATATAAGCTGTATTCGATACGGTGTTACCTCATACACCTATACTTAGTGCATTGTATAGCGTAAGCACATATATTGTATATATATAAGCTGTATTCGATACGGTGTTACCTCATACACCTATACTTAGTGCATATATATAAATAGCGAAAGTACATATATTGTATATATATAAGCTGTATTCGATACGGTATTACCACATACACCTATACTTAGTGTATAGTATAGCGTAGTACATATATTGTATATATATATATATATATATATATATATATATATATATATATACTGTGTTCGATACGTTATTACCTCATACACCTATACTTAGTGCATAGTATAGCGTAAGCACATATATTGTATATATATATATATATATAAGCTGCATTCGATTAAGTAATACCTCATACACCTATACTTAGTGCATAGAATAGCGTAAGCACATATATTGTATATATATAAGCTGTATTCGATACGGTATTACCTCATACAAATATACTTAGTGCATAATATAGCGTAAGTACATATATCGTATATATATAAGTTGTATTCGATACGGTGTTACCTCAAACACCTATACTTAGTGCATTGTTTAGCGTAAGCACATACATTGAATATATATAAGCTGTATTCGACACGGTGTTACCTCATAGACCTATAGTTAGTGCATAGTATAGAGTAACTACATGTATTGTATATATATAAGTTGTATTCTATACGGTATTACCTCATACACCTATACTTAGTGCATTTTATAGCGTAAGCACATATATTGTATATATATAAGTTGTATGCGATACGGTGTTACCTCATACACCTATACTTAGTGCATTGTATAGCGTAAGTACATATATTGTATATATATAAGTGTATTCGATACGGTGTTACCTCTTACACCTATACTTAATGCATAGTATAGCGTAAGTACATGTATTGTATATATATGTAAGTTGTATTCTATATGCTATTACCTCATACACCTATACTTAGTGCTTTGTATAGCGTAAGCACATATATTGTATATATATATAAGCTGTTTTCTATACGGTGTTACCTCATACACATATACTTAGTGCATAGTATAGCGTAACTACATATATTGTATATATATAAGTGTATTCGATACGGTATTACCTCATACAAATATACTTAATGCATAGTATAGCGTAAGTACATATATTGTATATATATAAGCTGTATTCCATACGGTATTACCTCATTGACCTATACTTTGTGCATAGTATAGCATAAGTACATATATTGTATATATATACGTGTATTCGATATGGTATTACCTCATACACCCACACTTAGTGCATAGCATAGCGAAAGTACATATATTGTATATATATATATATTCTATATTCGATACGGTATTACCTCATACACCTATAGTTAGTGCATAGCGCAAGTACATATATTGTATATATATAAGCTCTATTCGATACGGTAATACCTCATACACTTTTACTTAGTGCATAGTATAGCGTAAGTCCATATATTGTATATATATAAGCTGTATTCGATACGATAATACCTCATACACCTATACTTAGTGCATAGTATAGCGTAAGCACATATATTGTATATATATAAGCTGTATTTCATACGGTATTACCTCATAGAAATATACTTAGTGCATAATATAGCGTAAGTACATATATCGTATATATAAGCTGTATTCGATACGGTATTACCTCATACACCTATACTTAGTGCATAGCATAGCGTAAGTAAATATATTGTATATATATAAGTGTATTCTATACGGTATTTTCTCATACACCTATACTTAGTGCATAGTATCGCGTAAGTACATATATCATATATATATAAGGTGTATTGGATACAGTATTACCTCATACACCTATACTTAGTGCATAGTATAGCTAAGTGCATATATTGTATATATATAAGCTGTATTCGATACGGTATTACCTCATAGAGCTATACTTAGTGCATATTTGATATGATATTACCTCATACACCTATACTTAGTGCATAGTATTGCGTACGTACATATATTGTATATATATAAGCTGTATTCTATATGGTATTACCTCATACACCTATACTTAGAGCATAGTATAGCGTAAGTAGATATATTGTATTTAAATAAGTGTATTCGATACGGTATTACCTTGTACACCTATACTTAGTGCATAATATAGCGTATGTACATATATTGTATATATATATAAGCTGTATTCGATACGGTATTATCTTATACACCTATATTTAGTGCATAGTATAGCATAAGTACATATATTGTATATATAAAGCTGTATTTGATACGGTAATACCTCATACACCTATACTTAGAGCATTGTATATCGTAAGTACATAGATTGTATATATATAAGCTGTATTCGATACGGTATTACCTCATACAAATATACTTAGTGCATAATATAGCGTAAGTACATATATCGTATATATATATAAGTTGTATTCGATACGGTGTTACCTCAAACACCTATACTTAGTGCATTGTATAGCGTAAGCACATATATTGTATGTATATAAGCTGTATTCGACACGGTGTTACTTCATAGACCTATAGTTAGTGCATAGTATAGAGTAACTATATGTATTGTATATATATAAGTTGTATTCTATACGGTATTACTCCATACACCTATACTTAGTGCATTTTATAGCGTAAGCACATATATTGTATATATATAAGCTGTATGCGATACGGTGTTACCTCATACACCTATACTTAGTGCATTGTATAGCGTAAGTACATATATTGTATATATATAAGTGTATTCGATACGGTGTTACCTCTTACACCTATACTTAATGCATAGTATAGCGTAAGTACATGTATTGTATATATATATAAGTTGTATTCTATATGGTATTACCTCATACACCTATACTTAGTGCTTTGTATAGCGTAAGCACATATATTGTATATATATAAGCTGTATTCTATACGGTGTTACCTCATACACATATACTTAGTGCATAGTATAGCGTAACTACATATATTGTATATATATAAGTGTATTCGATACGGTATTACCTCATACAAATATACTTAATGCATAGTATAGCGTAAGTACATATATTGTATATATATAAGCTGTATTCCATACGGTATTACCTCATTGACCTATACTTTGTGCATAGTATAGCATAAGTACATAAATTGTATATATATACGTGTATTCGATATGGTATTACCTCATACACCCACACTTAGTGCATAGCATAGCGAAAGTACATATATTGTATATATATATATTCTATATTCCATACGGTATTACCTCATACACCTATAGTTAGTGCATAGCGCAAGTACATATATTGTATATATATAAGCTCTATTCGATACGGTAATACCTCATACACTTTTACTTAGTGCATAGTATAGCGTAAGTCCATATATTGTATATATATATAAGCTGTATTCGATACGATAATACCTCATACACCTATACTTAGTGCATAGTATAGCGTAAGCACAAATATTGTATATATATAAGCTGTATTTCATACGGTATTACCTCATACAAATATACTTAGTGCATAATATAGCGTAAGTACATATATCGTATATATAAGCTGTATTCGATACGGTATTACCTCATACACCTATACTTAGTGCATAGCATAGCGTAAGTAAATATATTGTATATATATAAGTGTATTCGATACGGTATTTTCTCATACACCTATACTTAGTGCATAGTATCGCGTAAGTACATATATCATATATATATAAGGTGTATTGGATACAGTATTACCTCATACACCTAAACTTAGTGCATAGTATAGCTAAGTGCATATATTGTATATATATAAGCTGTATTCGATACGGTATTACCTCATAGAGCTATACTTAGTGCATATTTGATATGATATTACCTCATACACCTATACTTAGTGCATAGTATTGCGTACGTACATATATTGTATATATATAAGCTGTATTCTATATGGTATTACCTCATACACCTATACTTAGAGCATAGTATAGCGTAAGTAGATATATTGTATTTATATAAGTGTATTCGATACGGTATTACCTTGTACACCTATACTTAGTGCATAATATAGCGTATGTACATATATTGTATATATATATAAGCTGTATTCGATACGGTATTATCTTATACACCTATATTTAGTGCATAGTATAGCATAAGTACATATATTGTATATATAAAGCTGTATTTGATACGGTAATACCTCATACACCTATACTTAGTGCATAGAATAGCGTAAGCACATATATTGTATATATATAAGCTGTATTTGATACGGTATTACCTCATACAAATATACTTAGTGCATAATATAGCGTAAGTACATATATCGTATATATATAAGTTGTATTCGATACGGTGTTACCTCAAACACCTATACTTAGTGCATTGTATAACGTAAGCACATATATTGTATGTATATAAGCTGTATTCGACACGGTGTTACCTCATAGACCTATAGTTAGTGCATAGTATAGAGTAACTACATGTATTGTATATATATAAGTTGTATTCTATACGGTATAACCTCATACACCTATACTTAGTGCATTGTATAGCGTAAGTACATATATTGTATATATTTAAGCTGTATGCGATACGTTGCTACCTCATACACCTATACTTAGTGCATTGTATAGCGTAAGCACATATATTGTATATATATAAGTGTATTCGATACGGCGTTACCTCTTACACCTATACATAAGGCATAGAATAGTGTAAGTACATGAATTGTATATATATATAAGTTGTATCCTATATGGTATTACCTCATACACCTATACTTAGTGCTTTGTATTGCGTAAGCACATATATTGTATATATATAAGCTGTATTCTATACGGCGTTACCTCATACACCTATACTTAGTGCATAGTATAGCGTAAGTACATATATTTTATATATATAAGTGTATTCGATACGGTATTACCTCATAAAAATATACTTAGTGCATAATATAGCGTAAGTACATATATTGTATATATATATGCTGTATCCGATACGGTATTACCTCATTGACCTATACTTAGTGCATAGTATAGCATAACTACATATATTATATATATATAAGTGTATTCAATATGCTATTACCTCATACACCTACACTTAGTGAATAGCATAGCATAAGTACATATATTGTGTATATATATATTCTATATTCGATACGGTATTAGCTCATACACCTATACTTAGTGCATAGCGCAAGTACATATATTGTATATATATAAGCTCTATTCGATACGGTAATACATCATACACTTTTACTTAGTGCATAGTATAGCGTAAGTCCATATATTGTATATATATAAGCTGTATTCGATACGATAATACCTCATACACCTATACTTAGTGCATAGTATAGCGTAAGCACATATATTGTATATATATAAGCTGTATTTCATACGGTATTACCTCATACAAATATACTTAGTGCATAATATAGCGTAAGTACATATATCGTATATATAAGCTGTATTCGATACGGTATTACCTCATACACCTATACTTATTGCACAGCATAGCGTAAGTAAATATATTGTATATATATAAGTGTATTCGATACGGTATTTTCTCATATACCTATACTTAGTGCATAGTATCGCGTAAGTACATATATCGTATATATATAAGGTGTATTGGATACGGTATTACCTCATACACCTATAATTAGTGCATAGAATAGCGTATGTGCATATTTTGTATATATATAAGCTGTATTCGATACGGCATTACCTCATAGAGCTATACTTTCTGCATAGTATAGCGTAAGTACATATATTGTATATATATAAGCTGTATTTGATACGGTATTACCTCATACACCTATACTTAGTGCATAGTATAGCGTAAGCACATATATTGTATATATAAAGCTGTATTCGATACGGTAATACCTCATACACCTATACTTAGTGCATAGTATAGCGTAAGCACATATATTGTATATATGTAAGCTGTATTCGATACGGTATTACCTCATACAAATATACTTAGTGCATAATATAGCGTAAGTACATATATCGTATATATAAGCTGTATTCGATACGGTATTACCTCATACACCTATACTTAGTGCATAGCATAGCGTAAGTAAATATATTGTATATATATAAGTGTATTCGATACGGTATTTTCTCATACACCTATACTTAGTGCATAGTATCGCGTAAGTACATATATCATATATATATAAGGTGTATTGGATACGGTATTACCTCATACACCTATACTTAGTGCATAGTATAGCTAAGTGCATATATTGTATATATATAAGCTGTATTCGATACGGTATTACCTCATAGAGCTATACTTAGTGCATATTTGATATGATATTACCTCATACACCTATACTTAGTGCATAGTATTGCGTACGTACATATATTGTATATATATAAGCTGTATTCTATATGGTATTACCTCATACAACTATACTTAGCGCATAGTATAGCGTAAGTACATATTTTGTATTTATATAAGTGTATTCGATAAGGTATTACCTTGTACACCTATACTTAGTGCATAGTATAGCGTATGTACATATATTGTATATATATATATAAGCTGTATTCGATACGGTATTACCTTATACACCTATATTTAGTGCATAGTATAGCATAAGTACATATATTGTATATATAAAGCTGTATTCGATAAGGTAATACCTCATACACCTATACTTAGTGCATAATATAGCGTAAGCACATATATTGTATACATCTAAGCTGTATTTTATACGGTATTACCTCATTCAAATATACTTAGTGCATAATATAGCGTAAGTACATATATCGTATATAGCTGTATTCGATATGGTATTACCTCATACACCTATTCTTAGTGCATAGCATAGCGTAAGAAAATATATTGTATATATATAAGTGTATTCGATACGGTATTTTCTCATACACCTATACTTAGTGCATAGTATCGCGTAAGTACATATATTGTATATATATAAGGTGTATTGGATACGGTATTACCTCATACACTTATACTTAGTGCATAGTATAGCGTATGTGCATAAATTGTATATATATAAGCTGTATTCGATACGGTATTACCTCATAGAGCTATACTTAGTGCATATTTGATATGATATTACCTCATACACCTATACTTAGTGCATAGTATTGCGTACGTACATATGTTGTATATATATATAAGCTGTATTCTATATGGTATTACCTCATACACCTATACTTAGTGCATAGTATAGCGTAAGTACATATATTGTATTTATATAACTGTATTCGATATGGTATTACCTTGTACACCTATACTTAGTGCATAGTATAGCGTATGTACATACATTGTATATATATATATAAGCTGTATTCGATACGGTATTATCTTATACACCTATATTTAGTGCATAGTATAGCATAAGTTCATATATTGTATATATAAAGTTGTATTCGATACGGTAATACCTCATACACCTATACTTAGAGCATAGAATAGCGTAAGCACATATATTGTAAATATATAAGCTGTATTCGATACGGTATTACCTCATACAAATATACTTAGTGCATAATATAGCGTAAGTACATATATCGTATATATATAAGTTGTATTCGATACGGTGTTACCTCAAACACCTATACTTAGTGCATTGTATAGCGTAAGCACATATATTGTATATATATAAGCTTTATTCGACACGGTGTTACCTCATAGACCTATAGTTAGTGCATAGTAGAGTAACTACATGTATTGTATATATATAAGTTGTATTCTATACGGTATTACCTCATACACCTATACTTAGTGTATTGTATAGCGTAAGCACATATATTGTATGTATATAAGCTGTATGCGATACGGTGTTACCTCATACACCTATACTTAGTGCATTGAATAGCGTAAGTACATATAATGTATATATATAAGTGTATTCGATACGGCGTTACCTCTTACACCTATGCTTAATGCATAGTATAGCGTAAGTATATGTATTGTATATATATATAAGTTGTATCCTATATGGTATTACCTCACACACCTATACTTAGTGCTTTGTATTGCGTAAGCACATATATTGTATATATATAAGCTGTATTCTATACGGCGTTACCTCATACACCTATACTTAGTGCATAGTATAATGTAAGTACGTATATTGTATATATATAAGTGTATTCGATACGGTATTACCTTATACAAATATACTTAGTGCATAATATAGCGTAAGTACATATATTGTATATATATATGCTGTATTCGATACGGTATTACCTCATTGTCCTATACTTAGTGCATAGTATAGCATAAGTACATATAGTGTATATATATAAGTGTATTCGATATGGTATTACCTCATACACCTACACTTAGTGAATAGCATAGCGTAAGTACATATATTGTATATATATATATATATATATATATATATATATATATATATATATATATATATATATTCGATATTCGTTACGGTATTAGCTCATACACCTATACTTAGTGCATAGCGCAAGTACATATATTGTATATATATAAGCTCTATTCGATACGGTAATACCTCATACACTTTTACTGAGTGCATAGTATAGCGTAAGTCCATATATTGTGTATATATAAGATGTATTCGATACGATAATACCTCATACACCTATACTTAGTGCATAGTATAGCGT
The DNA here is from genome assembly GCA_034376525.1 of Nicotiana benthamiana. NCBI lineage: Eukaryota > Viridiplantae > Streptophyta > Magnoliopsida > Solanales > Solanaceae > Nicotiana > Nicotiana benthamiana. The sequence goes on from CM067337.1 coordinate 131,315,098, forward strand.
AAGCACATATATTGTATATATATAAGCTGTATTTGATACGGTTTTACCTTATACAAATATACTTAGTGCATAATATAGCGTAAGTACATATATCGTATATATAAGCTGTATTCGATACGGTATTACCTCATACACCTATACTTATTGCATAGCATAGCGTAAGTAAATATATTGTATATATATAAGTGTATTCGATACGGTATTTTCTCATACACCTATACTTAGTGCATAGTATCGCGTAAGTACATATATCGTATAAATATAAGGTGTATTGGATACGGTATTACCTCATACACCTATACTTAGTGCATAGTATAGCGTAAGTGCATATATTGTATATATATAAGCTGTATTCGATACGGTATTACCTCATTGAGCTATACTTAGTGCATATTTGATATGATATTACCTCATACACCTATACTTAGTGCATAGTATTTCGTACGTACATATATTGTATATATATAAGCTGTATTCTATATGGTATTATCTCATACACCTATACTTAGTGCATAGTATAGCATAAGTACATATTTTGTATTTATATAAGTGTATTCGATACGGTATTACCTTGTACACCTATACTTAGTGCATAGTATAGCGTATGTACATATATTGTATATGTATAAGTTGTATTTGATACGGTATTACCTCACACACCTATACTTAGTGCATAGTATAGCATAAGTACATATATTGTATATATATAAGCTGTATTCGATACGATATTATTTCATACACCTATACTTATTGCATTGTATAGCGTAAGGACATATATTGTGTGTGTATATATATATATATATTTATATATATATACATAAAAGTTGTATTCGATACGGTATTACCTCACACGCCTATACTTAGTGCATAGTATACCGTAAGTACATATATTGCATATATATATATGCTATATTCGATACGGTAATACCTCATATACATATACTTAGTGCATAGTGTAACTTAAGTACATATATTGTGTATATAGACACACACGCCCGCTTCATAGTGCATATTATCCCTTATATTACAAAAGTTTTAACGACTTTTATTTTTGGTAATTAAACTTTGTATTAATCACCAAAGTGTTTGTCGTACAAATCCATAGCACATCTTTATACTCATCTGTCTATCAAAAAAAGGGGGCAAAATGACTAACCTATACTGTCCAAAAATTCAGCATTATAGTAAATATTGCTGAAGGTGTACTCTTAGACTAGGAGGAGCTCTAACATTACAAGTATAAGCAATACTTTTTAGCAGTTTGTCACTGTTGCAATAGGTGTTTCCAAATATTCTCGTATTCCTTTCCAGCCATAGGATATAGAACATTTCTGTCAAGGTCATTTTGACTATATGAGCTCGAGGAGATTTCCCTTTAGACTGCTGAATGAACCAGTGGACAAATTAAGACCAGTTTTGTCCAGTAGGTTGCTTAGCTCCAATCCATTGCAATGTGTGATATCTCAGCTGGGATGCAAAGGTGCAGTCCAGGAATAGGTGTTCTCTAGTTTCCACAGCTTGTTGACACATAACACAAGTATCTGCCACATTCAGGTTCCATTTAATCAACCTATCTTTGGTAGGTAGTCTGTCTTGTAATAGTAGCCACAGGTTGAAGATTGCTTTAGGTCGAGCAGCATTCTGCATTGTTAAGTTCTTCCAAAGGACTCTAGGTTCCTCTCCAATCTGTTGTAAGTAGAGCATTCTTATAGTGCAATCAGGTTTATACAACAGTTGGTGTTGCTGCAATAGCACAGTGCCTTCAATGATCTTCCGGACCATCCAACTAGCTTGTTTAGGGACAGTGATGGTCTCCAACTGTTTCTATTTGACATAGACTGTGTGAATCCATTTCACCCATAATTCATCCTTCTTGTATGCCAGATCCCAACTGAGTTTGGCAACAGCAGCCTTGTTCCACAGTAATAGATTGGTCAAGTTCAATCCTCCAGCAGACTTTGGCAGACAGATTTTTTTCCAAGCCACACATGCTTTCCTTGATACATTAACTGAGCCAGACCATATGTAGGATCTACATATTGCCTCAAGCAGTTTTATAACTTTGGAAGGTATTAGGAATAGTTGAGCCCAATAAGCTTGAATACCAAAAATAACTGATTGTACCAACTGGATTCTACCAGCATATGATAGCTGCCTAGCAGTCCAGGATGTAATCCTAGCAGTAATCTTGTCGACCAGTGGTTGCCATTGAAAAACAGTCAGCTTCTTGGTAGCCAAAGGTACTCCCAAGTATTTAAAAGGAAGTTCTCCACGTATATACCCAAGAAGATCAATAATATGCTGTTGATCCCCAGGCTTTACCCCTCCAAAATAGACAGCACTTTTATGCAAGTTGGCTTTCATACCAGATGCTGCAGTGAACTGAGAGAAATATGTAAACAATGTACTTACAGAGTGAGGTTCTCCTTTGACAAACAGCAATAGGTCGTCAGCAAAGCTTAAGTGAGTTATTCCCAGTTTTTTACAACCAGGATGAAATGTGAAGCCTTTTGCTTGCCTCAGCTCAACTAGAGATCGACTAAGGTATTCCATCACAATAGCAAACAGAAAAGGAGATATGGGATCCCCTTGTCTCAATTCTTTGGCTGCTTGAAAAGGTTCTGCTGTTTCCCCATTGACAACCACTGTATAGCTGACAGTTTGGACACACTCCATGATCCATCTTGTAAATCTGGTAGGAAAATCTAGAGCTTCCATGAATTGCTGCAAATAACACAATTCGACTGAATCATAAGCTTTCTGTAGGTCAATTTTGATCATACACCTGGGAGATATATGCGACCTAGAGTAATGCTTTATTAATTCATGTGCTAAAATGTCATTATCTGCAATTCTCCTTCCTGGGATGAAGCCTGCCTGTGCATTACAGATGATACTGCTCATGACCTTCTGAAGTCTGTTGGCCAACAACTTGGAAATGATTTTTTATAAAACTGAACAGCAAGCTATTGGTCGAAACTCTTTGATTGTTTGAGGATTGGATACCTTGGGAATTAAAGTGAGTGTGGCACAGTTTATTGGTCTATGCATCTTGTTGGTTTCAAAAAAATTCTTGACTGCTTGCAGTACCTGTTTCCCAATGATAGGCCAAGTGTGTTTAACGAACATAGCATTATTCCCATCTATCCCTGGAGCTTTATCATTACCAATTGCCTTTAAGCTGTTTAGAATCTCTGTATCACTGATGCGAGCAGCTAGTTCCATCCTCTGGTGATGTGAGAGGCTAGGACCATTTGTCATATACAATTTGTTAACAGTTGGTAGGGAAGTGGCCGCTGTCCCCATGAGTGATTTATAGAAATCTTTAATCTCCTTCTTTAGGTCAGCTGGATCAGTTATCTTCAGTCCCCCTTCTGTGGTCAGTTCAGTAATCCTCTTATACTGGTTTCTCTCCTTCATTACTGCTGAGAAGTATTTGTTGTTTGAGTCTCCAAGTTGGATCCATCTGGCTCTAGATTTTTGTTGCAATGCTGATTCTTCAATCAAAGACCACTTTTCTAATTGCTGCACCAGGTCCCTTTCTCTCATCTGTAAGGCATCTGTATAGGACATAGTCATCTGGTGTTGGACAGCTTCCAGTTCCTTTCTGCTGATCTCAATCTTTTGTGCAATATTCTTAAACTCTCTAGTATTTAGAGACTTTAAGGCTGGTTTGAGGGATTTGAGATTGTTCCACACTCCTTGAAGGGTACACTTAGCATTGCTTTTCCAGTTAGCTTTGATCAGAGGTTGGAAATCCTTATGTTGAGTCCATATATTGTAGAACCTGAATGGTGTCTTCCTGCTATTGTTATCTTCTTCCAGGGTTAATAACATGGGATTATGATCAAAGATAAAAGGGGCTCCATATACAGTGTGTACATGGCTCCATTTTATCATCCATTTATAATTGCCAAACACTCTATCCAGTCTACTACACACTCTATCATTGCCACTTTGTTTATTGGTCCAGGTAAAGAAGTCCCCTTTCCATGGTAGTTCAGCCAGACCTGTCTGCTGTATGCAATTGTTAAAATCTACAGTCTCCACTTGCTTAACTTGGTGACAAGATTGTCTATCATTACTAGACAGAATGGCATTGAAATCTCCTGCAATTAGCCAGGGGTCAGTAACAACAGCAGCCAGGTTCTGAATAGTCTTCCACAATGTCCCCCTCTGATCACTGTCATTGAAGCCATATACCACTGTGAGGCAGCAGATAATTCCACCATTAAGGGTCCTAAAAATGCAATGAATGAGTTGAGCCTCCTCCTGTAAACCAGTGATCAAAATTTTTGTAGGATCCCATAGGATCCATATTCTACCATTCACTGCTCCCCTGTAGTTAGTTAGTATACTCCAGTAGGTAACAAAAAACTAAATATTCTTTCTGCATTCTTCTGTTTAACCTTTGTCTCTACCAGCCCAACAAGGTCAAACTTATTGGTTCTAAAGTATTCTTTGGCTTCCTTCTGTTTGTACCTTTTATTTACACCCCTTATATTTCAAAATAACCACATAATTGATTATAGCTGGTTCCCCTTTCATCTACGGGGTGATCTGCCCAACTCACTGACCCAACTTCAAATCTGTTAGACATCACAATAGGAGATAGTGGTGGAAAATTTGTGATGTTAAAAACTGGAGACACCTGTGTATCAACACCTTTCTGTTTGTTCAAAGCTTCACCTATACCAGCATGGGGACTTGGTTCCTTTGCAAGGTTTGGTTGTTGAATTTGAGCTTCCTGGCTAGTCTGGGCCACAGGGGCTGGAGCCTTAACTCTCCATTCCTGTGTCACCTTGCTCTTCTGTAAGGGGTTGGGTTGAGCAGTTTTGGCCAAACAATTGTGTCCCACCATAAGGCATTTCTCACAATATAATGGTTTCCAATCATAGGTCACATCTTGCATAAAACTCTTCCCATTTGGATCCAGTAGTTCAATCTCACTAGGCAATTCCTTTGATACATTCACCTCAATGAGCATACGAGCATATGAGATTCTACTTTGCTTAGTCGTACATTCATCAGCAAAGATGGGCTTACCCAACACACTAGCAATTCTACTCAAAGACCTACTGCCCCAACAGGACATAGGTAGATTGGGGAATTTGATCCACATGGGAATTTCTGTCGGGAAAGCAGCTTTAAAATCAAAATCAGCAGACCACTGCTTCAAGATCATAGGTCTGTTAGCAATAGAGTATGGTCCTCCACACAGTACTTCTTTGGCATCATCCAGTGAATGAAATTTGACAATATAATAGCCCTCATCATGGTAAAAGAGATCAGGTTCAGGCACATGAGACCAGTGTATGTTTATAAACCTTTTCATAGCATTGTAACCTGGTCCATTGCCTAGCACAAATACAACTAGGGCACACTTCCATTTTCCTTCTTCCTCTTCCACTTCATCCTTAACCAGCTGACCAACTGGTTTACCATTAATGAGTGTTGGGGGAATATACTCCAGAGACATACCATTAGCAGCAAGGCGATTCCTCTGAAATAAGCTAGCCCACCCTTTGGATGCTTCAATTTTCTTCCCCTCCTCTGCAATAGGCTTTGGCACATCTGGTTGTGGAGGTTGTTGCATGTGGTCACTACCCTTATTTCCTTGTACCATCGGAGCTATCGCCGGTACACTTTTAGGATCTGGAGTGTTATCGGTATTATCAGCAAGTGTTACAAGCTCAGAAACTTCAGTTGACTCTGAATCTGCAGTTGCATGGGGCAATGGAACAGTGTCAACACTGTGTTGCAATGGAACAGTGTTAACACTATTAGGCAATGGAACAATGTTGGTTGGCTTCGCAGCACACAGTGGTTGCGTACCGTTGGTGATAGCTTGGTCTATGAGTGCCAGAGGAACTTTCCGAGGTCGGCCTCTCCCTCTCGCCATGGACACCCTCGGCGCACGTTAACTAACGTGCGCTGAGGCAGCAGAGAAGACGAAGCAGGAACAGTAAAGTTAGAGAGAAGGGAGAGCTTCTCTCTCTCAAAGTATTAACGACTTACATTTACATTATTTACATAGTAAACAAAAAAAGTGATTTTTAATTTTGACCATTGTTGACCAAATTAGTGACCAATTTTGGTCGCTATTTAATCATGAATTTAGATTAGCGACCAAAGTTGGTCGCTAACTTTAAATCATATTTAATTGTATTTTATATAATAATCAAATTAATAATATAATTATTCAAATTGAATAACTGGGACCCAGTTAAGCGACCAAAATTTGTCGCTACCGTTCTTTTCTTTATTTAGCGACCAACTTTGGTCGTTAATATATATATATATATATGTGTGTGTGTGTGTGTGTGTGTGTGTGTGTGTGTGTGTGTGTGTGTGCGTATGTATATTTATATTTTGTTGTTTTTTTCAAAATAATAATATAATTATTAAAATTTTGTATGCGGCTAATCTCAGTAAAAGTTTGACCAAGCAAGTCTGACCAAGCCAGTCAATATTTTGACTAAGTTAGCGACCAACTTTGGTCGCTATTTTATTTTCAGAATTTAATTTATTATTTTCGCTAGTTTAGCGACCAACGTTGGTCGCTTTTTTCCATAGACCAAATTTGGTTGCTATTTTTTGATCGCTTTTTGCAGGAATTCTAGTAGTGTATTTAGGACTAATTTAAAGTCAATTAGAAATGGAGTTATTAAATATTTTCCTTATTTGAACTATGTACAAACTCCACATACTAAGGATAATACGTACTATTTTTTATTGCTAGTTTTAGTACCCGCGCGATGCGCGGTATAAACCATATCAAATTATGATTTGGATTATTTGAATTATGTGCAAATACTCTTGAAATTAAACCTTCTATATGAAAATTATAAATAATTATTAAATATTATTAAGAAGCAGGACATGAAAACATTTCTCAAATCTCATGGATAACTTATTTTCTTTTTTTTATACTGTAATAACCCAACCCCTTGATGTTGGCACTTGTATTTTGTTAATATCAAATAATACTCAATATATAATATTGTGATATGCCTTGTTTGAGCATATTAAATAATATTATTTTGGCAAAATTCTTACGACTACTTTATTTTTCATCTCATTTTTAAATAAGTCTTATCCTTCTACATCTTTAGACATAATTTTTCCCTATTTTTGTTCTTTGCTTATTGTTATTGCGTTATTTGTTACATAATATTTTTTTAATATAATGTGAATATTTATTAGCTTATAAATTAACTTAATGTCTTACTTATTATTCTATTAATATCATCATAAATGTAAATTTTTGTTCTTAAAAATTAATGTATTTGTACTATCATCCTCTTACTCAGAACTCTTTCATCATTTAAATCTATCAATAATATTTTTTCCTATTATTTAATAACTTAATTTATATATTTTTTAAATAAATTTACAATATAAAAAATTTTAATTAGTTTTTACTCAAATAACTCAAAATAATGTCACGTCTTATTTTAAAATATTACTTTGAATTAGTCTAAAAGTTAATACATAAGTTTGTTTCAAATTTATTGAATTTTCTTATAATTATTATTGTATTACGTGCAATTAAATTTTCTTTCTTTTTTAGTTTCAAGGATTTAGCTTTTAATTTTTATTAATAAAATTACCTACAATTAAATATTTATTTAATATTTTTAAATATTTAATTTGGCATCAAATATTTATTTTTCTTTATCAAGGGGTCATATTCATATTTTAAGTGTTCTTATCACAACTTTAAGAACATTCTAATCTCAAGTTTAAATAGTTTTTTCTTTTTATTTCAATATATTTTTAAAAGTTTTAATTATTTTTCTTATTTCTGCTTAATGTAATCTAATATGTAATATTATCACATTTCATGTAATTTTTTTTATTAACTTTATAATTTATTTAATATTCTTATTCACTATTATTTATATTAAATTAAATAGTTATTTTATTTTTAAACTATTTTTTAGAAAGTTTTTGAATTTATTTACAATGAAAATAGAAGTCAATATTAGTTGATTTATACCTTTAAGTTAAATTTGATCAAATTAGTTTTTCCTTAATTCTTACTAGATTTTATAAATATTTTTAGATTTTGCCGAGCGCTTAAGATTTGTTCTTCTTAAGTTAAAATTTATTTAATTATATAATAAATATTTATTTACTTATAAAATATCTATTTGCTCGATTTATCAATATTACTATAACTTTATTATTCTTGTTATTAAAATATACTTTACGTATTTTTTTAGATTTGATATAACTTGTACATTTTATGTAAGATCTTATTTTGTTGCTTGAAATTTTTTAATTTTTAAAGTCAATAAATCTTTAGTATCTTAAATAAATTTGATTTTTATTTTATATTTTAACTTACTCCAAAGTATAAATAGTCCTAGATTTTTCTAAGATCTATTTAGATTATATATAAGATTCATTAAACTACTTCCATTAATTATGTTTTTATATATAATTTCTAATTACTATTGATGTGGTAAAATCGCCAAGTGGCTTTATCTTAATTTGTCACTTAGCTTAACCACAATGCATACTAATCTCCTTTTTCTTTTAATATGGAAACACTAGCCTTAACATTAAATAGTTCTTTATTTTAGGTACAAATATCTGTTTAAACTTCTATTTGAATAACGATTTCCTTATGAGATTAATTACATCTCTATGATGATGCCAACATAATGCTACGGCTGAAATCTATTAATAATAATTGCACCAACCTTTGTCCAAAAGTGATTTCAAAATTAATACTAGTTTTAAAAGATATAACTTTATGAATAAACAATATTTGCAAAAATCTAAGCAATATTAAAGTTCTTTCCATTTTATACGTGAATATAATAAAATAATGTAAGGTTAAAATTAGAAGGATCCATTTATAAGTATGTTTTATGTAAGTAGAAAATTAATACAAAAAGGGAAAATATCATAAATAAATATTTTAAGAAAAATAAGCAAAGCAATAACAAGAAAGGCCCTGATGACAGAGGCTATATGCAGATCCTATTTGTGGACTGGTGCTGTCACAATAACAAGAAGGGCCCTGATTGCTTGGGATACTATGTGCTTACCTTATAGTGCAGGTGGCTGAATGTTTTAGACCTTGTTAAATGGAACAAAGCAGCTGTGGTTAAGCATTTGTGGGCTTTAATAAAGAAGAAGGATAGCCTATGGATCAAGTGTGTCCATACCTTCTATATCAAGAACAAATGTTTGGATGACATGATGGTACCAGGGAATGCTGCCTTGGTAATCAGGAATTTTTGATTCAAGAACTCTGATTAATGGTTTAGCAACACTAACTGGGAATCTAGAGGATAGGCTGAGGCAGGTGCAACAGGGTAGGTTTTCAGCATCAACAAACTCTACAGACAACTTCTCCCTCAATGCAGCAAAGTTCAATGGAAATCAATCATATTACAACCTCAACTTCATCCCAGGTATAAGTTCATACTATGGCTGGCTTTACATAAATGGCTTGCAACTGTGGAGCGACTCCAAATGTTCAATATTGTGGTTCCGCAAGAATGCATATTCTGTGGTGTACATCAGGAGACCTTTGAGCATTTGTATTTTGAATGTCGAAAACCAAAGAGCTCTGGAATTGCCTCGTTAACTGGTTGGGCCATAAGCGCATCATTGCTGACTTGAAGGAGGAGTGTGCGTGGATTAGTAAGCTGGCGAAGAGAGGAAATAGCTTAGCAGAAATTGCAGCACGCCTATTTGGGATTCTGGTGCCGACTATATGGAAAAAATGGAATAAATTGAGATTCCAAGGTGGCAGGCTGATGAGGGACACCGTGTGTAAGAAAATCGTGGTCCATCTTCATTGTAGAGGGGCTTCTAGACACAAATGGAGGGCGATTCTTCATAGCTTAGATCATTTTCCCTAGTCAAATGAGATTGCTTGAATCACGAAATTGTATCACACGTATTATCTTTGTGTGTTCTGCGTACTTCTTAAATAAATAATAGGGTAGTGTTTATGTATAACATACGATAATAGATGGTCAGCATCTATGCTTTGTAAATATTTTTTGATGAAATGAAATGAAAACTGTTAAAAAAAAAAGTAACGATTAATTACATCTCTATGATGATGTCAACGTACTGTTACAGTTGAAATCTATTAATAATAATTGCACCAACCTTTGTCCAAAAGTGAGTTCAAAATTAATACTATTTTTAACGATATAACTTTATGAATAAACAATATTTGCAAAAATCTAAGCAAAGCTCTTTCCATTTTATACGTGAATATAATAAAATAATGTAAGGTTAAAATTAGAAGGCGCCATTATAAATATATTTTATCTAAGTAGAGAATTAGTACAAGAAGGTAAAATATCATAAATAAATATTTTATGAAAAATAAGCAAGCAAAGTAACGATTTCCTTATGAGATTAATTACATCTCTATGACGATGTCAACGTAATGTTACGGTTGAAATCTATTAATAATAATTGCACCAACCTTTGTCCAAAAGTGAGTTCAAAATTAATATTATTTTTAAATATATAACTTTATGAATATACAATATTTTCAAAAATCTAAGAAATATTAAAGCTCTTTCCATTTTATACGTGAATATAACAAAATAATGTCAGTTAAAATTAGAAGGCGCCATTTATAAATATATTTTATTTAAGTAAAAAATTAATACAAAAAGGGAAAATATCATAAATAAATATTTTAAGAAAAATAAGCAAGCAAATTATCTATGTAAAATTTTCCTCAAAAATGTTTTTTTCTTCAAAAATTAGACAATTATATATATATATATATATATATATATATATATATATATATATTATTTTGAATCAAATTGGAGTTACTATTAAAGTGGTTCAATTTAAATGAGAACTAAATACATGCAAAAATGTATTTTTCTTAATATAGACAATTAAATTTATTTTTAAATTAAATCGAATTTACTTTTAAAAAGTTTCAATTCAAATTAAATGTGAACCAACTGTAGACATGCAAAAATAAAATACTATATTCGCAATAATTGATAAAAATAAATTCTAATTCTGATATTCACATGCATGAATCTTATATTTTCACTCATATGCTAGGATGGTATTAAATTCTAACTATGTTTTCAATCATAAATTCTTTTTTCTATAAAAAGACAATTTTTGGATGCATAATTATGTCCTTGTATACAGAATGAAAAATCTCTCAAGATAAAAATAAAAGCTTAAGTTAATCAAAATTTAGCAATTTCTACTTTTGCAAAGGAATTTATTCTTTCTGATAAGTAGGAAGCAATTCCTATAGTGTTTGTTATTGACCAGGAATAAAGTAATTTTTATTTTGTTTGACAGCAAAAAACTGACATCTTGTGTCAATTCGTAGATCTTTTTTTTTTACAATTAAACTTAAAACGTTTGTGTACCAAAAAAAATATAAGAAGAAGCATTCTTGTTGAAACTAAAAAGGAAATATTGTAATTTGTAAAATTGAAGTTTAAACTATAAAATTGGAATAAATTTAAGTCAAACTAACTGATTGAGATGATTGAAAACATCTGCAGACGGAGTTTCTTCCTTGGCTTAGCTAGATAAGAACAACAATCATCATTTTCATGAACTTATAAATTTTTTAACTTTTATTTTATAATAACTCAAATACGATTTTTGATATTATATTTATGCATGTATTTAATAAAATTTATACTTATTAAGACGAGGTACACGTACAACGCGCGTACAAAATGTGCTTACTAATCCAACAAATTCATCATCTTTTGCATGTTTAAAAGATATTAAATTTAACTACTTTTTTGCCATACAGTGCAGGGGGATTAAATGTGCTGAACTTGATCAAGTGGAACAAGCCTGCTGTTGCAAAGCACCTATGGGCACTGACCAAGAAGAAGGTCAGTCTGTAGATAAAATGGGTGCATACTTTCTATATAAAAAATTACTATATTGATGACATGCCAGTGCCTAGAACTGCTGCTTAGGCAATAAGGAAAATCTTTGAGTCGAGAGAGTTGATAAATGACATTGCAACTCTTCAATGTAATCTGGACAGTCGACTGCTTCAGCTACAGAGGGGTGCTTCATTCAGGATTAAGAAATTATACAGACTCCAACACCCTCAATACCTTAAAGTCCAGTGGAAGAGCATCATACTGCAGGCTCAGTTACATTCTAGGTACAAATTTATATTGTGGCTGGCTCTGTATAAGAGATTGGCAACAGTGGACAAACTCCAGGAACTCAATATCCTGATTCCACAGGAATGTACTTTCTGTGGAATGTCTCGTGGGACTTTTGATCATCTGTACTTTGACTGCGTGAAGACTAAAGCACTTTGGAGTCGACTCCTAAACTGGTTGGGTTATAAACGGCCCATTTCTGACTGGAAGAAGGAATGTGACTGGGTCAGTAAGTTGGCAAGGAAGAGAATGTTAGAAAATACGCTTAACGCTAGAGGGGGGGGGATGAATAGCATTATAATAAAATTTAGCGTAAACTTGCGGAAATTAAAATTTGCAGGAAATAAATAAGTGCGTTAAATAAACAAAAAGGAAAGAACGCACCGATATATTCTGGTTCACCACAACACGTGGCTAGTCCAGTCCCCGAGAGATTCTCTCGAGATTTTCCACTAACTAGTTAAGCTTACGGGTGCTCAACAAACCTTTACAACTTAAGGACACAAGCCTTAACACCTTTGCTCGGAGATACAACACTCAAAGACTTCAACCAAGGAAACACAAGTTCCTTACAACAAGAGAATCACAATTCTCTTACAAGTGTATAAAACACTAAACACTCAAACAAAATACTCCTTAATGAGTAGATATGAGTAAAAGAAGTAAGCTCTAGATCACAACAACTTTGGACAAGAATATGGCTCTCAAAAGCTTTATGAAATTGAATATAAAATGATAAACAAAAGTATGCAAGCTTATAGCAATGTAATGATCAGTTGTAGTATGTTGTTGTGTTTAAAACACTGAAATGAAGCTGTATTTATAGTTGAAAAACTTGGCATTACCGTTGCCTAATTGCCAATTAAGAGTTGCTGATTTTACTCACTGACAATCGATTGTCAAACTCCAACAATCGATTGTCTGCCAGTCAGATCAAAATTCAATCCCAGATTTTATGCTTGATAATCGATTACTTACAATCCATAATCGATTACTGGCAACGTTCAAAAATCCTTTCCAGATTTTACCACAAACAATCGATTGTCCAAAATCAACAATCGATTACTCAGCAACGTTCAAAAAATCTTTTCCGGATTTTAATCAAAACAATCGATTATACAAAATCAATAATCGATTACCCAATAACGTTCAAAAAATCTTTTCCGGATTTTAATCAAAACAATCGATTATACAGAATCAATAATCGATTACCTGACGGTATTTGAATACTTTACGACAACGGTCAGCTTCACAATCGATTGCACAAAGTCAACAATCGATTACTTATCAATTTTTGAAAAACATTTTAGATACTGTCTCTTTGACAATCGATTGTCCAATGTAACAATCGATTATTTAATAAATTTGAAAATCACTGGAAGACACTGTCTCAACATAATCGATTACCATTAGTTCATAATCGATTATTCTGAGTTTTGAAAACCTTTGATGGACACTGCCTCAGTTACAATCGATTGTCATTAGTTCACAATCGATTGTCATGCAGGTTTGAAAAAACCTGATGCTCACTGTCTTACTCACAATCGATTGTCATTAGTTCACAATCGATTGTCATGCAGTCTTGGCTAAAAACAATCGATTATCATAAGTACATAATCAATTATCTTAGTCCAGATTTTTCAGGCATGTCTAAAAATTATTTTGACTACTGTAAATATGCATGATTTAAAATCATTTGACATTAAATTAAATATGCACGATTTTGGAAAATAGTTTTATGAGAGAAGCCATGTTACGAGTCAAGTTGTAGGATCAAGATCACAATTAAGAATGACTCAATTAAACTATAAAACTTTGTCTTGAGCTTGAATCTCGTTGTATATCAATTGTGCGCTTGTTTCTTGAACTTCGTCATATATCAATTTTCGCTTCGTTTGTCATTCATCAAAACCTATACAAAAGAACACACGTTTTAGTATATTGCATTGAGAACGTGTTTCCAACAATTTCCCCCTTTTTGATAATGGCAAACATTAAGCGGGATATGCAAGACAAGCAATTTATATTGACGATTCAAGACAAGTATATACATGCAACAAGTATGCAATTTGTTCCCCCTCAATTTGAGAATTCCCCCTCAATTTAAGCTTATAATTTGAGAGTGCATCATACCCGTTATCTTCCCCCTTTTGCCATTAGCAAAAATAACATAATAATAAGATGCCAAAGATGAAATAAACCTTGTTTATTTATTAAAAGAATTACAGCAACAGGGAAGACAATACAACATATAAAAACAAACTTAAAAACTACAATTATTCATTCATCATCTTCCGCCTCATCATCCGGCGCTGCTTCATATGGAACAAGACCCGCATATGGATAATGAACGTGGTCAAAATATCCATGGATCTCGTGAGTTAATTGACCGAAAGAAGAGGTCAATGAAGCAATTTGGTCGGAAATGAATTGGAGGGAAGGCTCTTGAGGCGGAGGAGCACGACGGGTTGGAGGAGGAGCAGGCGCTACATGATCACCGTCATGATGAAAGGAGGATTCCGAAATTTCCCACTTTTTGGTACTCTTTTTGAGAGGACCATTTCCAGTGACGAATCCGGCGGCTTCAAGAAAGTTCATAATGAGGAGAGCATAAGGAAGAGGCCTATCATCTCCGATAGCGTCACGCATGTGAATTTTAATAAGCCGACACTAATTGATGTTAGCTCCGGTTATTATGGCATGCATGAGCTTGGTGTCCTCTTGGGAAATGGTGGTATGGTTATGCTTACGAGGCTTGAGGACTTGGGTGATGAAATAGAAAATCAACCGATAATTGGAATCCATTCCCGTAATTGTAGGACGACGGGAAGAAAGATTTGGATCATAAGAAGTAAGACCGATTTGGTGTAAAAGGGCTGTTTCATCAAAAAGGGCTTCGGCTTCTCCGGTGTACCGAAAAATGTCTTCACCATTTTGAGGAAGACGGGCGATGGTATGAAGATTTTCATCGGAAAGAAGAACTTGAGCACCATTAATGTTGGTGACAAGCTCACCATCATCATCCTCATGGAGGTTGGAATAAAATGCTTGAACCAATGTAGTATTGATGTAAGGATGGGTAAGGAGTAAAAAGTCAAGAAGTTGAGAATTTTTGAGCATATTTGCAGCAGGCCCAAATGATTCAAGATACTTGTGGGTTGAAAAGCGGGGTGGAAGAATGTCGCGCTTTTCAAATTTGGTTAAGAATCGAGTAAGCTCGATGTCGGAATTAAAATATAGAATGGAACCATCTTGATAGGGATAGTTCGGACGAGGAGGGGCAGCAGAGGCGGATGCGCCGTGCCTAGCAGAACGGGAACGTTTTGAGTGACGGCCCGACATTTTTAATGAAAGCTGCTGGATTTTGCAAAGGATTAGAGAGAATTTGATATTTTGAAAGCTAAAATTGATGCTTGAGTGAATGAATATGAACATATATGAATCCTATTTATAGAGGGGAGAGTGGCTTATCATTTATGGAAGAGATCTGCTGAGAATTTAAAGCCAAATCAGTCAGAAACCGCAAAATAAATTTACTGACCGTTAGACAATCGATTGTTGAGATGCAATAATCGATTGTTGAAGAGTTATGACCTGACTTGGAACTGACACAAATCGATTGAGGAGCCAAACGTTAACAAGAGTTTAAATTTCTGACATGAAATAATCGATTATATATGTGAAATAATCGATTGTTTTGGACAAGCATTGCTGAATGGCTGAGACAGAAATTGATTATGCAATTTAAGGAATCAATTATTAAACAAAGCTGCATAATGAACCTAAACCATAAACAATCGATTAGTGATACTTCTAATCGATTTTCAGCACAGTAAAATAATCGATTATTTGCTTGGAACAATCGATTGTTCTGTGCCAAAACTTTATAATTCCCCCTATCTTTTAGGGCGATACCTGCAAAATAGAATTAAACGTCTCCGACGCTCAAGTCAGTAATTTGTAAAGAAGTAATAACTTAAACTAGTGTTGCCAAGTGAGAACGTGAGCTCTTAAGAAGTGTGTCCTAAAGTGTTCTTTAGAGAGTTTCGGGTACTTACCTTTCCTCCGATGTCTCCAATTACCTGTTCAAGAGGGTGATCTTTGATTGTCCTCCACTCGTTAGGCATATTCATTTCTTTTTCCAATTGTGGCGCTTCTTCCGTTGGTTGTTCCTCTTGTATTTTGTCTTTCAAGCTATCTAAGATACCTGCAATATCAAAACCGGAATCCTTTCTCGCCAAGCGAGCATTATTTTCGGAAAATACAACATGAGGGGATTCCTCCACAATTTGGGTTCTTTTATTAAAGACCCTATATGCTTTACTACGTGAGGAATATCCAATGAAAATACCGTCATCCGACTTAGCATCAAATTTACCCAATTGGTCTTTGCCATTGTTATGAACAAAACATTTGCAACCAAAAACTCTAAAATGGGAAATATTTGGTTTTATACCCTTATAAAGTTCATAGGGGGTTTTCATGAGTATCGGCCGGATTACTACTCTATTTAGAACATAGCAAGCGGTACTCACGGCGTCCGCCCAAAATGTTTGGGTATCTTAGCTTCGTCGAGCATGGTTCTAGCCATCTCTTCGAGACACCTATTTTTCCTTTCCACCACCCCATTTTGTTGTGGTGTACGTGGAGCAGAAAAGGTATGCTCGATTCCGAGTTCGTCACAAAAGTCCGCAAAGAGATTGTGATCAAACTCTCCCCCATGATCACTTCTGATTGAAGTGACGGTTGTTTCTTTCTCATTTTGAACACGCTTAAGAAAATATTTAAAATTTTTAAAAGCATCACTTTTATTGGCAAGAAATAAAGTCCAAATAAATCTCGAGTAATCATCAACAATCACAAAAGCATATCTATTTCTTCCTAGACTTTCAATGCGAGATGGACCAAATAAATCTATATGAAGCAATTGCAATGGTCTAGAAGTTGAAACAATGCTTTTAGATTTGAAAGATGCTTTTGTTTGCTTCCCCTTTTGACACGAGTCACAAATAGAGTCATTTTCAAATTTTAAATTGGGAAGACCAACAACTAAGTTTTGATAAATCAATTTGTTCAAAAGATGCATATTGATATGTGCTACTCTACGATGCCATAGCCAAGTATCATCCTCTTTACTCATTAGACAATCAACATAATCGGGTGAGGAATTAGCAAGATCAACCATATAAATATTATCCACTCTAAAACCACGGAGGATAATTTTGAAATCACTACGTCTGAACACTAAGCATTCATCCGTATCAAATAAAGCAAGATTTCCCTTGTCACACAATTGGCTTATGCTCAAGAGATTATGCTTTAATCCTTTAACAAGTAATATATGCTTAATAGAGGAATTTTCATCCTTACCGACCGAGCCGATGCCGATGATCTTTCCTTTATTGTTATCACCGAAGATAACACTTCCTCCTTCTTTGTGCTCTAATTGAAGGAATTTGGATTCATCTCCCGTCATATGCTTGGAGCATCCACTATCAAGGTACCATAGTACACTTGATCCCTTCAAGCACACCTACAAAACAAATTAATGTTCTTTAGGTACCCATGCCATCTTGGGTCCTTGGGGGTTAGGCATATTATAATGATGCGATTGAGTAATATGTCTATGACGTGTAAAGCATGCAGGAGCAATATGACCAATACGTCTACAATAATGACAAGTCACATTTGGGTTATGCATCCTTCTAGGTTCATAGTAACTAGACGGATGAAAATTTCTTACTCTATTTTGAACACTATGACTATTTCGCATTTCATGAGAATTATTTCTCCTACTATGAGCTCTAGGATGGGCAGCATTTCTAGAGTGATTGTTTCTCGGTTGAAGGCCATTTCTAGGTCTTCTCAAGGGTTCAACATTTGGCCTAAAATATGCATCATTTCTAGGGTAACTATTTCTAGGTGGTAAGTCATTTCTAGGTCTCCTAAAATGTTCAACATTTTGTCTAGTATGCATATTGGTTCTAGGATTGCTATTTCTAGGATAAGCATTTGTTTTATTAGTCCTAGGTTGAGCCTTAGGTGGTTGGGGTTTGGCTTCAACCTTTTCTTTAACCTCATTCTTAAATCCTATGCCATGCTTGGTTGATTTCAAATTTACAAGGACCTCATTCAAATTCTTGTGGGAAGAATTAAACTTATCTAAGGTACCTTTGAGTCTATCTACCTCATTTTTGAGATGCAAGCAAGAAGAACAATTTTTAGTAGAACTTTCGGGCTTATCGGCGCTTCTTTTTCCAAAAAACTTGTTTTCCTCTTTCAGCTTTTCATTTTCTAAAATCAGTTTTTCTAAATCCTTTTCTTTCAAAGAAAGCTGTTTTTGAAAATCCTTTTCTTTAATGAAGCATTTTCTTTTATGCCCTTAACAGTTTTTGAAGCCTTAATAAACTCAGCATATAATTCATCAAAAGCAGTTCGCATTTCTTCAAGAGTAAAGAAGTTTTTAGACGAGATTTGACATACCTCATCTTTGTTGTCTTCTTGTGCCATAAGGCAAAGATTTGCTGCTTCGTCTTCTTCTCCTTCGCTTGACTCATCTCCGGAGTCGCCTCCCCAAGAAATGTATGCACGTTGCTTTTTAAAAGGTTTCTTCTCCTTTTTGATGTTTGGGCAATTTGATTTGATGTGCCCGGTTTCACCACATTCATGGCACTTGATTTGTTCGCGTTGCTTTTTGACCTTGCGTTCATACTCCTTGCGCATGAACTTTTGAAATCTTTTGATAACGAGTCCAAACTCGTTGTCTCCTTCCTCATCAATTTGCGGTTGGCTTGTGCTCGCCTTTAGAGCTATTCTTTGCCTCCTTTGATCATCAACAAAAGGGTTAAAAATAGTAGATTCATAGGTCTTAAGGTTACCTCTTAGTGCGTCGATGGTGACGTTTGAAACGCCAATGGATTCTTGAATTGCATCGGCCTTTGATCTCCATGTCGGTGTGAGACTTCTAAGAATTTTTCGAACGAGCTCTCTATCCGTGAATGTTTTCTTGAGAGCATGTAGGTCATTTACGATTATTGAAAATCGCTCAAACATTTCGTCCACCTTTTCACCTTCCTTCATGTGAAATAATTCATAAGAATGGGTTAGGAAATCAATTTTTGCTTCCCTTACCTGGTCCGTACCTTCGTATGTAACTTCTAGCTTGTCCCACATCTCCTCCTTTGCCCTTGTGCAACACGATATTTTCCTGTAATCGTCAGCATTGACAGCACAATATAATAAATTAATTGCTTTAGCATTATTTTGAACCTTTCGGATGTCATCCGCGTCATACTCATCCTCGGACTTGGGAACCCATTCGTTTTCCACCTTCTTTGTTGGAATTTGGTTTTCCTTCATTATCACCTTCCAAAGGTGAAAGCTGTTGGACTGAACGAAGATCTTCATCCTCTCCTTCCAGTATGTGTAATTTGTACCGTTGAATAGAGGTGGTCGTGTGGAGCACTGTCCTTCATCAATTCCTGCAAAAGAGTCACGAGTAGAAGCCATGGATGGTTCTCTCAAACTGTTAAGTCTTCAGAGAGTATGGCTCTGATACCAATTGTTAGAAAATACGCTTAACGCTAGAGGGGGAGGGGGTGAATAGCGTTATAATAAAATTTAGCGTAAACTTGCGGAAATTAAAATTTGCAGGAAATAAATAAGTGCGTTAAATAAACAAAAAGGAAAGAACGCACCGATATATTCTGGTTCACCACAACACGTGGCTAGTCCAGTCCCCGAGAGACTCTCTCGAGATTTTCCACTAACTTGTTAAGCTTACGGGTGCTCAACAAACCTTTACAACTTAAGGACACAAGCCTTAACACCTTTGCTCGGAGATACAACACTCAAAGACTTCAACCAAGGAAACACAAGTTCCTTACAACAAGAGAATCACAATTCTCTTACAAGTGTATAAAACACTAAACACTCAAACAAAATACTCCTTAATGAGTAGATATGAGTAAAAGAAGTAAGCTCTAGATCACAACAACTTCGGACAAGAATATGGCTCTCAAAAGCTTTATAAAATTGAATATAAAATGATAAACAAAAGTATGCAAGCTTATAGCAATGTAATGATCAGTTGTAGTATGTTGTTGTGTTTAAAACACTGAAATGAAGCTGTATTTATAGTTGAAAAACTTGGCATTACCGTTGCCTAATTGCCAATTAAGAGTTGCTGATTTTACTCACTGACAATCGATTGTCAAACCCCAACAATCGATTGTCTGCCAGTCAGATCAAAATTCAATCCCAGATTTTACGCTTGATAATCGATTACTTACAATCCATAATCGATTACTGGCAACGTTCAAAAAATCCTTTCCAGATTTTACCACAAACAATCGATTAT
Source organism: Nicotiana benthamiana (assembly GCA_034376525.1). Taxonomy (NCBI): domain Eukaryota; kingdom Viridiplantae; phylum Streptophyta; class Magnoliopsida; order Solanales; family Solanaceae; genus Nicotiana; species Nicotiana benthamiana. Next base: position 131,335,618 of record CM067337.1, read on the forward strand.
CCAGAATCAACAATCGATTACTCAGCAACGTTCAAAAAATCTTTTCCGGATTTTAATCAAAACAATCGATTATACAAAATCAATAATCGATTACCCAATAACGTTCAAAAAATCTTTTCCGGATTTTAATCAAAACAATCGATTATACAGAATCAATAATCGATTACCTGACAGTATTTGAAAACTTTACGACAACGGTCAGCTTCACAATCGATTGCACAAAGTCAACAATCGATTACTTATCAGTTTTTGAAAAATATTTTAGACACTGTCTCTTTGACAATCGATTGTCCAATGTAACAATCGATTATTTAATAAATTTGAAAATCATTGGAAGACACTGTCTCAACATAATCGATTACCATTAGTTCATAATCGATTATTCTGTGTTTTGAAAAACTTTGATGGACACTGCCTCAGTTACAATCGATTTCATTAGTTCACAATCGATTGTCATGCAGGTTTGAAAAAACCTGATGCTCACTGTCTTACTCACAATCGATTGTCATTAGTTCACAATCGATTGTCATGCAGTCTTGGCTGAAAACAAATCATAAGTACATAATCGATTATCTTAGTCCAGATTTTTAAGGCATGTCTAAAAATTATTTTGACTACTGTAAATATGCATGATTTAAAATCATTTGACATTAAATTAAATATGCATGATTTTGGAAAATAGTTTTATGAGAGAAGCCATGTTACGAGTCAAGTTGTAGGATCAAGATCACAATTAAGAATGACTCAATTAAACTATAAAACTTTGTCTTGAGCTTGAGTCTCGTTGTATATCAATTGTGCGCTTGTTTCTTGAACTTCGTCATATATCAATTTTCGCTTCGTTTGTCATTCATCAAAACCTATACAAAAGAACACACATTTTAGTATATTGCATTGAGAACGTGTTTCCAACAGAGAACTGGTGTAGCAGAAATTACTGCCTGTCTGTTTGGGATCTTGGTGACAGTGATATGGAGAGAACGCAATAAACAGAGATTCCAAGGAGGGAAAATGCTGAGCGATAATGTCTGTAAGGATATAGCAATCCACCTCTACTTAAGAGGAGCTTCAATTCATAAATGGAAGGCTGCATTATTAAGCTTAAACCATTACCCCTAGGATACTCTTAGACTGAATTGTTACATATACTATCAAATAGTGATATTGCAAACTCTAGTCAGTTGATAATAGATGTAGTGACTGTATAGCATGAGAGTATAGATGGTCAGCATCTATGTTTGTACTTGTACAGTTTTTTTGATGGAATAAAACAGAAAATCTGTTTATTCAAAAAAAAAAATTTAACTACTCTGTCAATGTAAATTAGTTTTTATTATTTAAACATATATTGCATTTTATTTTAACTTCAATTGCTATTTTTTAATAATTTTTTATTTTGTATATGTGTTTAATAATGATTGACGTGATGTACCCGTGCAACGCACGTACACAATCCGTGCAACGCACGTACACTAACACTAGTAAAAATAAAAAGCGACAAAAAGCTTATCCTATGAATCTCTACCAACTTCATGCTCTAAAAACTGACCTTTCATAGAAATTTCTTGAGTTTATACATTTAGAATATTTCTTAATCAGTAGGCCAAATTCTTAGTTGAAGAATATATAATTTGATTTGGTGGAACTTTTATTCATAGTGTGCTTATTTTTAATTCCATAATGCAATTAAAATATATTTTTGACATATTTAGTTGTACTAAGAAATTTCTGTTTCATTCACCTTGTACCAGTCTAATTTCAATTAGATTGGGCTTTTTCTTCAACAACCAACAAGAATATTTCATTAAGTTGTCGTTTCGTTCCTTTTCCACTATTGAAATGGGAAGCAGGGAGCATTACAAGATTTAATAAGCTATCAAAATCCAGTACTAACAAACAAGAAGCACTAAACCATATAATTGAAAATACTATAATTGTTGCATTAAGTGTTAAGTCGGATTGAAACACTTGTGATTATTGTGGCATCTAGTACGTATCGTTTTTCTAGAATTAATATATATAACAACTGTTAGAATCAAAAAAGTCAGGAGTCATACTGAAATTAGAAAAAATAAATCTTGAACGACGATAAATCACATAACAAAGAGAAATTTATCAAAAGAAACACAAACATTGTGGTTCGGTCAATTGGCCTACGTCCACGATGAAGATGAGCAATCCGCTATATATAAAAGAGAGTGCAAAATATCGAGAGAACAACCTTACGAAGAGGTTGTTAGGACCGAAAAAAGCAGGTGTCATGCGGAAGCTAGCATAGCAAACTGTATGGGTCAGAATTAGATCCGTGATAATTAGCACATCTAACTATCTCTTAAACTTGCTCAGGCTAATAAAGGTATAATCATTCGCTGACTAAGACACTCCGAGGTTACTCAACCTAATTAACGAGACCACGGCCCACTCAGTTCTCACGGATGTCCCTTCGACGCGGTTACGGCCATCCCTCGCCAGCTAGGAAGGTTCACAACTATAAATACTAAGAGAAAGAACTCCAAAAGGGGCTGCTTCTTCTTCATCTCCACATCACTTCTAAGGGAAGAGAATAATATCATTGTAAGGCTCTGAACCTCTCCATGGAGAGGAAGACCAAATCGATATCATTAATTCAAGATCTTCACCTCCACCCCCTTACCAATAACTACCGTCTCTTATGTTTTATTCATTTGGTCTCTTGATTTATTATGATCTACTTTGATTGGCCTTCCGTTGTTTTTAATTGATTTATGCATATAAAGTGTATGAGAACTTTGATCTAAAAAATTTGGCGCCGTCTGTGGGGATTTCATAGCAGAACCACGTAGTTTATCCTTAGACCAAAAAAGAAAAAGAACAGCCCAGCTCAAACAAGACAAAAAGGCATGTCGGACCAAAAGAAGTTAAAAGCCTCGAGAGGAGCTTGCTTCCACACCCCGCGTCTCCGACCAAGAGGAAGAAGAAGAAGAAGTAGATCCCCCATCCCCATGGGAAAATGTGCATAAGGTACCTCCCCCATTTTTCACACGAATCCTGCCAAAAGGGAGGAAAGCACAAAAGTATCTCGAACCGAGATCTGTAACAAGGTAACCTGTGCGAACCAGTAGAGAAGACTACAAGCACGAGTTAGGCAAGAACCAAAACCATAAACAAATCCCAACGCCCAATGAAGCGAGTTGTGAGGGGAAACCCAAAAGTTCAACTACGGTTGAACTGGGACTCAGGCTATGCGCCTTCAACTTCAAAAATTACAAAGGTTCAATTATGGTTGAACGACAGTTTAGGTTACGTGCCTTCACCCAAAGGTTCAACTACGATTAAACTGGGACTCAGGCTATGCGTCTTCGACTTCAAATATAACAAAGGTTCAACTATAGTTGAATGGTAGTTCAGGCTACGTGCCTTCACCCAAATATTCAACTACGGTTGAATCGGAACTCAGGCTATGCGCCTCCGACTTCGAAAATTACAAAGGTTCAACCACGGTTGGAATGGGACTCAGGCTATGCGCCTTCGACTTCAAAAATTACAAAGGTTCAACAACGGTTGAACTGGGACTCAGGCTATGTGCCTTCATCTTCAAAAATTACAAAGGTTCAACTACGGTTGAACGGCACTTCAGGCTACACGCCTTCACCCAAAGGTTCAACTACGGGTGAGCTGGGACTCAGGATGTGCGCCTTCGACTTCAAAAATTACAAAGGTTCAATTACGGTTGAACTGGGACTCAGGCTATGCGCCTTCGACTTCAAAAATTACAAAGGTTCAACTATGGTTGAACTAGGACTTAGGCTATGTGCGTTCAACTTCAAAAATTACAAAGGTTCAACTACGGTTGAACGACACTTCAGGCTGCGTGCCTTCACCCAAAAGTTCAACTACGGTTGAACTGGGACTCAGGCTATGCGCCTTCAGCTTCAAAAAATTTACAAAGGTTCAACTATGGTTGAACGGCAGTTCAGGCTACGTGCCTTCACCCAAAGGTTCAACTACGTTTGAACTGGGACTCAGGCTATGCGCCTTCGACTTAAAAAATTACAAAGGTTCAACTACGGTTGAACGACAATTCAGGCTACATGCCTTCACCCAAAGGTTCAACTACGGTTGAACTAGGATTCAGGCTATGCGCCTTTAATTTAAAAAATTACAAAGGTTCACTACGGTTGAACTGCAGTTTAGGCTACGTTCCTTCACCTAAAGGTTCAACTACGGTTAAACTGGAACTCAGGCTATGTGCATTCGACTTCAAAAGTTACAAAGGTTCAACCACGGTTGAACTGGGACTCAAGCTATGCGTCTTCGACTTCAAAAATTACAAAGGTTCAACTACGGTTGAATTGGGATTCAGACTATGTTCCCTTGACATCAAAAATCACAAAGGATCCAACTACGGTTCAACTAGGACTCAGGCCAAGTGCCTTCGCCATTAGCAATAACAAAAGATTCAACCACGATTTAAAACGAATCAGGCTATATGCCCTCGCCCAAAAAAGCCAATTACGAGTAAAACTAAGACTCAAACTACACACCTTCGTCACAAACCAAACCACGGACGAATCAAAGCCAAGAATATACATCCCCGCGGCCATGAGCCGGGCCGTAATTAGGCGAGGCCGGGTGCCCCCAAATGTTCAACCATGGAAAAACCCTAGGTTGGGCCAAGCGCCCCTGCCATTCAAGTAAGTACGACCGACTCAAACCTAATGTTTTGGCCTACGTAGCGTTCAGCCCAAGTCGAACTACAATCCTGTGCTTTTCATTGCCACGCCCAGTAGTCCGACTGAGACTGAACTTGGACTAAGGCTATGTGCCGCCTGCAACCCCACTCCCGCCAAGTAAAGGAAGGTGATGACCAAAAGCGTCTATCTATGTCCAAAGCCATCTACACCAATTTTCCCTTAAGGCAAGGAGTCAATTCGACAATGGTCGAAACTGCCTAATCAGTCGAGACGACTAACATGCTCGTTTGTGAAACTCTAGGGCAAGGCCCTCTCAAACGAGCACAAAGAAGAAATGCGCGAAATCGATACAAAACAGAAAGGAAGAAAACCACATATATTTACAAATATTCACAAGGAGTTACCCCCAATTACATCGGTCCAGGGCCAGCTACAAAGAAAAAATAATAAAACAGAAGAAGAGAATGAAAACTAAACAAATTTTACAAACTTTCCTTTAGTTTAATCGGCGCCACCAGCGCCCTCTTCAACATCGTCAACGCCCTCGGCGCCATCATCACCCTCGAGCGTGGACGAGTAAAAATCGCAGTCGAGGCGGGCATCATGAGCCTTTTGGCGCCCCTCATCATAGGTAGCCTCAGGCACAACGTCGGCTTCCCACAAACTCCTTTACACATCGAGCTGGGCCTCAGGTACGTCCAAAGCTCACGAGCAGGACCAAAAGAAGAGGCCACGGGCCAGGCACTGGTTCTCCGCTTCCAAGGCAGCAATCCGGTCCACCACAACACAGACGTCCTGCTCACAAACAACAATGCGCCTCTCTAATGCCTTATCTCGGAAAGTAGCAGCACCGCTCTCTAGTCCACGTTCTCTTTCTTGGGCGCAGCTGGTCGCCTGTAATGTTTCGATCTTCGTGAGGGTATCCTCTGCTTGCTTTCTCAAAGCAGCATTTTCCGTCTCTAAGGCGCCCACCTGCCTAGTCAAAGCCTCAGCGGCGTCTGCTGCCGTAGCCCGGGTTTGGAGCTCTCTCTCACCGGCCGCCCTCCTTTCAGCGTCCATCTCATCATTTTTTTGACGGAGCTGCCCCTAAAGAGTATTTGCCCTGTTAAGGGTATGCTGCATATGAAGCTCCCTCCTTGCCAGCTCTTCTACCAGCTCCCGGTTTCGCGGGTCGTTCCCTAAGCGTTCACGCAGGTCACGACACCGGTTCCGGTAGCGGCGATACTTCTCCAACAACCGCACAGATACAACCGAGCGAATATTGCCTCGGTGAACACTCTCCACCTCCAACAAGAATGACTGTGGCAAGCACGAAAACAGTTAATACGAGAAGATACACAAAGGAAAGAGATAGACTAAGGCTTCACACGTACCTTTATACTCAGAGCGGCCACCTCGCCCACCAACCTGATGTCCGAGATGCCCCTCAAGGACACACTCTCTGCCTCCGAGCACAGAACCCAGAACAGCGTCACTAGATTCTCCTCTTCGAGCAGCAGGTTCAGGTCATTAGGGATATCCAAATAACGATAATCCCCTTCAGCCTTCACTGCTGGGTAGGTGTACCCCTCTTGAAACAGACGGAGCTCCTCAGGATCCACGCCAGACTCTGAATCATCCCCCTCGCCTGAGGCGCCCCTTCCTTCTGCCGCACTAGAAGTCGAGGCCTCCACCGCTCTGGATGTTGAAGCGCCCACATTTGCCAGAACATCGGCGCCCGTATCCTCCGCCAAAACAGTTGTTGAGGAACTACCTTCCCTCTCAGCAACATGAACTGAAATTTGGATCGCCGAAGCGATTATTTCACCTTGGCCTAAGCCAACCGGGGCATCCCTCACAGAATGCTCGCCCTCTGGGGCGGGACCCGCTGCGTCCCCTTTCGCTTCCGATGGCGAGGAATCCAAACTAATCACCGCCAGAAAGATCGGGGTAAATTCCACCCTACGCCGAACCAACAACCTCTCCTCTCCCTCCTCGTCTTCATTAGGTGGTGACTCCACCCTGGAATGCACGAACCCTGAAGGTTCTTCAAATCAGTGCACGGACAGCGCCGGAGAGTGAGCCGCTGAGGATTCAACTGAGGTCTCCCTCAGGACCATGCGAGGCGCTGACATTGCGACCAATCGGGCAGTCGCCCCCGGCCTACAGAAAGAAATCTCGGGAGCCCTCCTACGACGTGGTCGTCCTAACCAGCAAAGAAAGAAGGGTCAAGAATAGGAAACTTAAAACTACCAAAGAAGAACGATACGGCAAGCCAAATTCTTACCAGCGTCCGGTTTACGGCCATGGACCTTCCAGAAAGATGCCCACGCGCGAATTACCACTGTAAACCTCAACCTACTCACGGATGCCAGAAAGCGCTTGTGGTGGCACACCTCCAGCTACGGAACAAGAAGAAGGTTAGTACATACGAACATGAAACAGGGCATTTAACTACAAGAAATCAAAACCAGCGTAAAATAAACTTACGTGCATGGTTCCATTCATCCGGAAAGTCAGTAGCGCAAGCCACCAGGTTCTCAGTCCTGATGTAGACAAAGTGCTCATATAGACGGGTATCGACCTTGTCAATAAGCTCCGCAGTTAAGCCGTCGGCTCCACGAGGGACCAACCGAATCATGGTACCTCGTACCCTTTGGGGAGAAGAGAACGATGTCAGCAAAACGAGGAATGTCTCATTGATCCCTCAGTTGGGTGAGGCCTACCTCCCCCATTAGGGGGGCCTTATACACTTGGTCCTCTCATTCGGGGTAGGAGAAATCAGTCGCCAGGTTGCCGGGCAGAGAAAGAATGTCAATCACCGATGTGATCCTATCAATACTAGCCGAATCGGCAGTTCTCTCCACCGCAGATGGACCCTCGGCCGCCAGAACCACCACCAGAGAAATATCAGAACGGGAGCTACTTGCCATTGTCAGTATATTAAAAGAAAGTGAGCAGAGTCACTGGAAAAGCAAGAGATGATGAAAATCTGACGATAAACGACGAAGAACGGAGTAACGAAGAAGCAAAGCACGAATTAATCTGAGAACAAGAAAGTTATCTCTCTTAGTATTTCACTCAAACGAATATCGGAAAAGTAAGAACTGAAGGATACAACCCCTTATTTATAGATGAGGTATAAATGGCTTTCACGAATCCCAAAGGTCACCATTAACTGCCCGACCAACCGCAAAACAGTTCAGGCCTACAGTAACATGCATCATTATGACAGACACTACTGAATGGCCATTCAACCGTTAATCGGCACGTCTCCCGTGAAATGGTCACAACGTCCCCAAGACACCAAAAGCACCCCCATGCGTCACTAAATGTATGACGCCTTCCCTATGTACGACAAGCCTGACCGTATTCCTAACAAACGTGTGTAATCGGCTACGACTGTCTCTAGATCAATAGTGGCTATGGCCATCTTCAAAATAATTTAGATCACGACCGCCTCTGAAAGTAATATTGATTACATTCATCTCTGAAGCAGCAATGACTACTGCCGTATCTCGAAAACGGAATGATTACGACCACCCCCTTTAGTAGGGGAGGATACGGTCTTCCCAAATCCACGAACGGCTATCTCCGACTCGTAAAGATAAAGTGATTACGACCTCCAGCCCCAAAAAGAGTGCATACAAATGAAAGGCCACGACCGTTTCAGATATATGAACGACAACGGCCAGTTGATCGTCCGAAATCCAACCAGAGAATTGCAACCATGGTCGTTGATCGTAAATTCACTTAACAAACAGCTCCATTGCAGTCAAGGATTGTCCGTGCAAAATGGCTACGGCCATTTCCAAACTGTAAATGGCTACGGCCATCTCCTAAGTGTAATTGGCTACGGTCATCTCCAAAGTATAAATGGCTACGGCCATATCCAAAGTATAATTGGCTATGGCCATCTCCAAAGAATAAATGGCTACGGCCATCTCCAAAAATGGCTACAACCATCTTCAAGGCAAAAGTGGCTACGACCGTCTCCAAAGCATAGACGCTACGGCTATCGGCAAAGTCCACTTATCGAGCTTGGCCGGATCCCTACCTCAATAACCGGAGGGACTATCTGTATGGGTCAGAATTAGATCCGTGGTAATTAGGACGTCTAACTATCTCTTAAACTTGCTCGGGCTAATAAAAGGTATAATCATTCGCTGATTAAGGCACTCCGAGGTTACTCAACCTAATTAATGAGACCACGGCCCACTCAGTGCTTACGGATGTCCCTTCGATGCGGTTACGACCGTCCCTCGCCAGCTAGGAAGGTTCGCAACTATATATACTAAGAGAAAGAACTCCTAAAGAGGTCTGCTTCTTCTTCTCCACATCTACTTCTAAGAGAAGAGAATATACATCATTGTAAGGCTCTGAACCTCTCCATGGAGAGGCAGACCAAATCGATATCATTAATACAAGATCTTCACCTCCCCCGTGACCAATAACTATTTTCTCTTATGTTTTATTCATTTGGTCTCTTAACTTATTACGATATTCTATTATTAGCCCTCCGTTGATTTTAATTGATTTATGCTTATAAAGTGTATGAGAACTTTGAGCTAAACACAAACCTTTAACAACGATAAATCATGCAACAAGGAGAAATACACCAAAAGAGACACAAATATTTAATGTGGTTCGGTCAACTGGCCTACGTCCACCGCAGAGATGAGTAATCCACTATAATAAATAGAGAGTACAAAATATCGGAAGAATAACCTCACGAAGAGGAAAACACAAGTGACACACTAACACTTGTCCCGTAAGTTCTTCCCCTAAATATGACTCTTAAGCCCCCTATGGCTACTACGTGGATGCTACTGAATGAGAAGGAAGGATCCTCAGTTTATAGAACTCCAAACCTTTTCCTACAAGAAAAAGGACTAGCCAAGTATAGGAGAATTATAATTTCCTTCCACAAAAAGGAAAACCCAATTAAGGTAATTATACTACAAACCAAATATAGTAAGAAAATTATGGCAAACACCTAACAATTCTCCCTCTTGGCTGGAATATTCTGACAAAATAAACTTCATACACCTTCTTCACATAGCCTTCAACAGGTCACATCTCCAAATCTCCACCACAAAGTTTGTCTCAACGTGCGTAGCACTCTGGTCAAATTTCTCAAACAAAAATTAAGATTATCGTCAAATATGTTGCAGCTAGAACTGAACCCGCCAAGATGAACCTGTCTTGAACTTCGCTCTGATACCACTTGTTAGGACCAAAAAAATGCAGGTGTCATGCGAAAGCTAGCATAGCAATCCTTGAACAATGATAAATCATGCAACATCCCTCGTACAACTGCATCAACTCGCGCATCCCTAAAAGTAGGTAGGCTCAAGCCAAATGTCCGCCTGTGCTTCCTTCAGCGTTCTCACAGTCTTCAATCCTTCTTAAGAACTTCCCTTCTAACTCTACTAGACCTTTCTCCAAATACCTCAAATGGTTGTTGGAGTTGACAGCCATATCGTTTCACTCGTTGATTAGCTTCTCGTGGGCTTCCTGTATTTCCCGATGTTCATTCTCGCATTCTCTCATCCGCGCACGCAGTTGATTGTATTTGACTTGCGCCTCAGCTTTTTCGTCAATAATTCTGTGACCATGGACGAACCCTGGACGACCCAACCCAATGCGATCATCTTCTAAACAACCTGTGTAGTGTGGTACACACCCATCATGATACCTGTCTTGTTCAATAGAATCCCTCCCTAGAACGAGATTGCAATGCCACATGTGCTGAGCGTGAACCTGTGCGGGCTATCATCATTTTGAAAGTCAGCCTTAAAATGACTCATTTTCTTGAGTGGGGAGAAGGTTCACGTCGACTACTGAGGGTACTGCATTTTCTACGCCTGCCCTTTCAGGCTAGGATTTATACTTCCTCTCCCAATGCTAGTGGTGGACGTCTGTTGCTACTACAGGTTATGCCCTGGTCAGCTCGTCCCTTCTTGCTACAAGTTACTAGCGATGCTGATAAAATATGCGGGGTTGGCACGAAGGGAGATCACCCTTGGGCACGTACTGAATCTCAATTTCTTCAATCTTTAACATCTTTTATCATGATTTCATCTTAAAATCAAAGCTTTTAATGTTTGAAAATGGAGATTTGGGGTAGAACCTAGGTTTTCTTAAAATTGGGGATTTGGACCTCAACTTGAGATCCGATTTCAAAACAAATCATAGATATGAAATCGTGGAGGAATGGGTAACCCGGTTTTGGTTCAAACCTCGAGTTTTGACCATGTATGCCCGGGGGCATTTTGGGAGTTTTGGGGTAATACTTTGGAAAATTTATTCTTATGCATTCAAATTGATTTAACTAGAATTTGTTGATATATTTGGGTAACTTGTGACTAGATTCGAGCGGTGTTGCTGCGAATTTGAGGGGTAATGCTATCCTAGAGGCGTGAGTTGAGTTTGGAGCTTTTGAGGTAAATTTGATCTAACTTTTGCTTGAGGGAATAAGATTAGGATAATATTTTCTATGTGCTATGTGGAGTCGGTATATAGGTATGGTGACGGTTACCTATTCTCCCGAGTCTAGCATGACTCTGAGTAGTAGTTGCTTTTAAATTTGAAAGATGTGAAACAATTGAGTTAATTGCTTGCTAAATAAATTATGAAGTGATAGTTGAGAAGCAAATGAGTTAAAGAAGGAAGTGTGGTATATTTACCTTTCTGGAACTTATTGTTGATTTATTTTCCCTTGCCGAGACTTATTGTTGATTCGTTTTCCCTTGCTGGGACTTATTGTTGATTTTTTATCCCTTACCGGGATGTTTAATCTTGTTGTATATTCCCTTCCCTGATTGGTTGTGGTCGTTGATTGGGTGAGGAAGAGAGATTATGCACGAAGGGTCTTTCCGTGCCATGTTTTGATGATTATGCACGAAGGGTATTTCCGTGCCATGTTTTTGATTATGGAGCACAAAGGGTCTTTCCGTGCCTTGATGTGAGAGTTATGTGAGGAAAAGCACGAAGGGTGATACCGTGCATTTATATTTGACAGTTTGGTGAGAATTGAGAGTAAAAGCACGAAGTTTGGTGCCGTTCAATTGTTGATTTACTTGCTCTCTTTCATTGATGTTAACTATTCAATTCCCATCTCTCTGTTCGTGGTCTCATATCTAAACTGTTACACCCCACAGCATGTCCCCTCCCTATTATCTGTTTAAATTTTTTTGTATATCTTTCCGTTGTTGCTCATATATCTGTACAGGTTAATTGTGGTAGGTCAGTCTTGCCTCGTCACTACCTCGCCGGGATTAGGCCAGACACTTACCAGCACATGGGGTCAGTTGTGCTGATGCTAAACTTCAGTGCCTTTGTGCACATGTCAGGAGACAGCTTACGGACCGCAGCAGTAGCTTGGGAGCATGCCTTCAATCCAGAGACTCCTAGCTAGTTCACTGGCGTTCGCGGGCCCCGAGTCTCTTCCATTTCATTTCATTTTTTTTATTTGTATCCAGACAGACTTTTGTGTAATTTCTTTCAACCGATGTTTTTAGCATTCTTTTAGTAGTGCGTGAGTAGTGACACTAGATACTGGGTAGAGACATGTTATAAACTTCTGCACTTTACTATTAATTTCGTTAAAAGTCTTCCGTGTATTTTTAATCACTTATTTTCGTTTATTATATTTTTTAGATTAAAGTTTGTGAAGTATTAAGAAAACAAAGAGTTGGATTGCCTAGCTCCGATAGTAGGCGCCATCACGACCCCGATGGTGGGAAATTTGGGTTGTGACAAAAGTGAGAGGTTGATACATTACACATACCTGGAATTGAATATCTCTTTCTAACTTCCACTCCAATTCACCAAGCATTCAAGAAGTCAATCTAGTTCGTGATTAATACATAGACCTTTAGAATATGAATTCACAATTTACTACCTAATTCCCTTTTTACAAGATTCTAGGGTTTTGAAGACATGCATGAAGGTTTTATCAAGAAATTTTAAAATCTAGAGCACGTGGTTCCCTTCCCAAGCTTAGGTTTGAAAATTTAGGGAAAATGGTTAGGGATTTTACCCGAGAAATCAGTATAGAAGACAATGCACCAATAATTTTCCGAGCTCCAATGGTTTTGAAAGACTAGATGATGAAGATTTAGCTTTCTCTCTCAAGAACTCTCTCTCTCTCTCTCTTATTTTGATCAGAAATATGTTAAAAATGAGGGAGAAGGTGTTTTAATAAAAGGTGGGTCGGGTCTAAAATTTTAGAAAAATAACAGGCGAGCTTGATCTGCGACACAATCTGCGGTCGCAGAACTGACATACGGTCCGCATAATGGACTGCAGAAATGGCTCAAGTTTCGGACTTCTCGGGTTAGGATGCGGTAGATATGCGGTCCGCATTCCTGTTCTGCGGTCGCAGAATGCACTGCATAACTGACCTTCGAATTTCTTCAGGGACCATACGCGATCAATCTGTGGTCCGCATATTGATTATGCAATCGCAGATCTGACCGCATTACATAAAAAATTGGTTGCTCTTTGGAACTTCTGCGGCAGAAATGCGGTCTGCATTTTAGATCTGCGATCGCATTCTGGACCGCAAATTGGTCCTTTTCTGGAAAAATTTTGATTTCACATTTTTAAGTGAAAAACAATAAAAAGGATCCGATCCACGTAGGTAGACTCGAATCTATGAGCTGTTAATATTTGAGCGCCCATTTTCACGGAGCCTTACATCGGGTTTACGATAGTATGGACAAAACAACTCTTATTCCCGTTTGGGAATTGGGTATTGGAAGTTGAAGAGTCGCCACCTAATGATTATAGTGCATTAGGACAGTTTTAGAAGAAGAGAGTATTTTGAAAGAAAACCAGAGTTCGGGTAAGGGCTTGAAATTATCTCGAGGGGAAGGTGTTAGGCACGCCTCAAGAGCTACTAGTGTGGTTCTCGGCCGTGTTAATTGTGACTTTAATGAGAGACGAGACAAGTAAACAAGTAATGTTTGTGTATAAACATTCAAGCAACTTGAGACATTTTGGAAAGGGGAAGGACATAATTTAAATAAAAGCAGAAAGGAGAAGAGCATTACATTAGAAAATGTTAGAATAAATCAAGTAAAAGAGAAAAAGGTCCTAGGTTTGACTATAATATGGATCATTCGATACAATATCCCGCACATGTTCCCAAAGAGGGATCGCTTTATGATATCATCGCATCACCATCATCTCATATTCTACCCTTCCCACCCCGTAGAGGTTATTTAAGCGTGTGGACTGGTCATGGATACTTATTGCGTGCTATTAGCCATCCCATTCTATAGATCCTAGAGGGAATTTAGGATCACTATTCCTATAAGGTAGGAACTATGCTAAACCTCTAGGTTCAAAGGTTAAAATTCTAGACATCATACAAGAACAAATAGGATTTGCACATAAGAGGAATCATATAATCATGTAAATAACTCAAATATCCCTCTATAGATGAACTAATTAGCACGACTCAAACACATTTAAGGTCTAAGGAAGGAAGAATCTTTCGAAAAACTGGAGTATAAATTAAACAAAAGCTTAGAGGTTTTTCAGAAAAGTAACACAAGGGAAAACGCTCAGAACTTTCAAAGAGGCAGTAGCAGTTTTAGAAAAATCTACAGATGCATTAAAAATGTTTGTGGAACACAGTTTTCGGACAAGCAGAATAAAAGAACAAATATGGAAATATTTTGAGATTTCAGAAGTATGAAGAAAAACGTGTCAGGTTTTGAACCTTTGAAAATTACTATGTTCAGATAGCTTGAGAAATAGTAGCCTAGAGCTGGACGAGAAAACACAATAGAAACATTTGCATATATGGTTTGAAAATAGTAGTCCAGTTCTGGATAAAGTAGAAATCACTTGCATAAGTACAAAATAAGGCAGAAGTTTATAAAAATTAGACAAATTCAGAAACAGACGAGTTCAGGCAGAGGCGGATTAGTTCGAACATGACTTAGAGGTTATTAGCCTATTTTATCTGGCCTAAGGTTTGCCTAGACGTTATTAAAGGATGGTGAGCATGCATATTTGCTTCCAGTTTTAAAGAGAGAGTCGTTGACCAATTTTTTAATCCAGATTAACGAAGTACCCTAACAACTGCAGATAAAAGTCCTAAAGGCATCGTATCTAATGCACAAAAGGTCCTATGAACATGATATCTAAATGTGCGATTAATGACTTGTTGATTATTAATTAGTCATGGTTATAAGAATATTCAGAATAACAAACGGAAAGTGAAAAGCCTAAGACCATGATTTCTATATGTGATGATGCATGTCCTAAAACATGGTATCTATTGCATAAATAGGTAAATAAAGGCCTATAGACATGTTTTCTACCCGTTCTCTTAATTAAACATGCATAGCCCTCCCAACTCATCCCCATTGTTCTTTACAAAATATTACAGCCCAAGTAATTAAATTACAACAGGTATAAAAGAAAATAAGAAGTTACTCTATAGAGAGCCTTCATCCAGGCCAAGCATCTCCAACCTCACTTCTTTCGAGTTTCACAGCCATTAACAAGGAACTTAGAGAAGATTTTGTCACCTAAAGAGTGGGCTTAACTATTGTGTGTGAATGAATGCAAGAATTGCAGAAGGGTTAAGAATTCTGATGAATCGAGTCTCTGCCAAAGCTTGTAAATGACTTGAGTTTAATCTTACAATTTCATTTTCGCATCACATGAATATGAATGCTACGGGTGGTTAAAAGTGCCTTGATATGTGGCTCCGAGCCAAGTTGGGGAGGTTGTTATTGACTAACTGATTGCACTGTTGTGTGTTATGTTGGTTCCGTCTCAAGTATGCCGGCGAAGTGGTTCTGATCGCGGAAATTGAGCCGAGAATGGCGAGTGTGAAGGAAAATTTTGATAAAGGTTGTATCGTAGAGGTGAAGAAATAGTGGGATGCTTTGAGTCGCTGTTGATAAAGGATGCTCAACGCATAGAGCAGAAAGATGGTTTTTGTATATGTAAGAAATCATGTTTTGCGGTGCCAGAGTTCTAACAAGGCACGAGTGGTTCTGTTCAATTAGACAGATAAATTATAGCTGAATATGGGTGAATGACTCATGAGAATGATTTTGCGGTGTTCAAGATTTTGCATGTAACAGTCAGGTTTCTTAGGATTGTGTATGTGGCTAAAGACTGTGGTTTCGTTAGAAGAGATCAAGACTTGTGGTATGTTATGTTAATTATGTGATTCTTTGTATCTGTATTGGAAGATAATGATAACGAATTCAAAATGGCAGGAACTTCCTCAAAATAAAGTATTATAGAATGTGGCATTGCTGGGAAACATCTAAGAGAGTATTCAGTGGCCTATGGGTCTTAGACAGTGTGTTCTTATGTAGGAGTCTTGTGTGGTAACCCAAGTGAGGTATTGTGCTGCTACAGTGAAGGCGGATATTAAATTAAAGATGAATCAGAAAGGAAATTGGGATAAATGGAATTGCTTGATAAGAAACCAAAAAAGTATGATAAGGATACGATTAATTCCTGGCATGTATTTGAAGTAATGAGTCTTAGCGGTATTGTGCAACAAAGCTCTTGAGTGTTGGCAGTTGCATAGCTCGGTGTGGGTAGAAGGATTCGGTCCTGGCAGTTTAGCGTGTGCAATGGAATTTATAAGAAAGAGTTCATGAGGTGTTTTTCCGTGGTTAGAAGATGAGTATATTTCCTATTGGTATGCGAAGCTTGGGGTGTGTAATAATTTCTCCTGTATGGGATCATGAAATTTTTTGACTAGTTGAATGCGTCGATGTCTGCGGCGCAGGGGGGAGATAGAAGTTCCCATGTTATCTTAGTCTGGTATAGTATATGCGGTGTGTTATGGAAAGTTGATATTGGCATGTTCAAGGACTTGGATCAGTTCATAATAATGGGAAGTCATAAAAATTCTTGAGCAGCGCGGGCAGCTGCAGATAATTTAAGAATCAATCTTTTTGGTGATTAAGGAAAATGGTACCGCTATTCTAGCGATTTGGCATGGTATATTGTATGAATTCATCTGAGGACGCAGGTGTGGGTTAATACAACTGGTTCGGGTTAATCCGGAGTATAGATATGAGGTTCTGATCCTGTGTACGATTTCGGGAAGTGCAGTGAGGTTCTGTGGTTTATGGGCAAGATGGATCGTGAAATCTTAGCTGTATTGTGTTATCGGTACCTATGTGAGTTTGGGTGAAGTGGGATTCACCCCGGGTATATGCTTGATAAGGTCACTCAGTTATTGGGTTACTTCTAATACAACTCTTGGTACGCTCGAGGACGAGCGTTTGTTTAAGTTGGGGAGGATGTGACGACCCGATCCGTTGTCTTTTGTATTTCAGCCCCGTTATCCCCGTTATATGTTTTCATATGTTGATATATGTGTTTGGTGATTTTGAGATGTGTTGTATTGAAATTGGTTGGAAATGAGACATATAGTCTCTTTGAGGAAAACTTAAGTTGGAAAAGTCAACTGAACGTTGACTTATGAGTTATAGGGATCGGAATGGATCTCCGACAATTCGACTAGCTTCGGGAGATGATTTGTGACTTAGGAGAGCGATCGGAATTGAATATGAAGGTACGGTGTAGAATTAGGCTTGAAATTACGAAGTTTGAATTTTGGCGGATTTCGGTTGATAGGTGATATTTTGATCCGGGGGTCGTAATGGAATTTCGAGAGTTACACTAGCTTCCTTAAGTAATTTTGGATATGTCTTTAAATTTTCATGTCATTCGGACGTCGTTTGGTTGGGTTTTGGATCAAATGTGAATTTGGAAAGTTTAAGTTTAATTTAGAGTTGAATTCAATGATTTTGGTGATTTATGATGTTAAAGATAGTGTTTTTATGGCCTGAGAGAGTTTGAATGAGGTATTAAGTCATGTTGGTGCTTTTGGTTGAGGTCCCAGGGGCCTCGGGGTGATTTTGGATGGTTGTCGGACAATTTTGAAGTTGAAAAGTGTTGCAGAATTTGAGCTTCGGGTGTTGCAGCCGGATTGCTCTATGCGATCGCATGAATGGCGTTGCGATTGCATAGAAGGCTGGGCTGGGGACCTGAAATTTGTTCAATGCGGTCGCGTTCGGGGGGATGTGATCGCGTAAGCTAAGGTCTTGGTGCTCTGCGATCGCAGAGCTAGGAATGCGTTCGCGTAGGTTCAGCTGATGAAGCAGTGCGGTCGCAGGGTTGAGGTTGCATTCGCATAGGCCATTGGGGAAGGCCTGGAATGTTGTTCTATGTGATCGCAGGAGGATTGTCGCGATCGCATAGAGGAAAGTAGAGCTGGGAGAGGGCTTTTAATAACATTTCATCCGCAAGCTTCTTCACTTTTTCCTCCATTTTTACAAAACCTTGAGAGCTCATTGACGGATTTTGAAGGGGATTTCACCGGGAAGTGATTGGGGGTAAGTCTTGTGGTCTTATACATCATTTTATTTAAGATTCAACCATAAATTCTCTGAAATTGGGTGTAAATATTGAAGAACTAGGGCTTGGTATTTCAAATGAAAATCGGGGATTTGGAGGAGCAATTGGACTCCGTTTTAGACGAATTTTATATGTATGGACTCGTGGCAAGACAAGGATTCTGAAAATGTAAGTTTCATAATTTTTCGAGAAGCGGTCCGAGGCTCGGGTTTTGCTAGTTTCGAGATTTTTTCATATTTCAATTGTTTTTGATTGGGTGTTGTTCCATTAGTATATTATTATGTATTTGTATTGATTTGGGCTAGTTTCGACGTGCGTGGAGTCCGGTTTGAGGAGCAAGGCGTCGCGGGCTTGAGTTTTCGCCGAATCAAGGTGGGTAATACTTGTAAATGATGTCCTGAGGGTTTATAAACCCCGGACTTGCACATCATAGTGCTGTATTGAGGTGACTTGCACGCCGGATAACAGGCGTGGGGTAGAGCACCATTGGGGATTGTGACTTGGTCCGTCCCTCTTAATAAAAAAACACTACCTAATTGCTTGAAATTGAATTGGCACCCTAACAACGATATTAATTATCATGAACTGGACTGATTATCATGTTTGGGGCTTAGTGCCGAATATTTGAATCCTTCAGGGATTGGTATCACTGTCTTGATAATACTGTGCATATTCTCATCTCAGTCTAAAGTTTTTAAAATGGTATTCTTGGTACTCAGCATTGTTATAAGATTTGAAAACAAATCACGAGGCTTTGATGACATTTTAGATGTGAACTGTTATGATACTATTGCCCAAGGGGCTCATATGCATTCATGACTATGCATGGGTCAGGCTGCACGATCCGCATCGGATATATATTGATATTGCGCTTGGGCAGAAGGAGCCCCTGCGGAGTCTGAACCCCCACAGTGAGCGTGGGCGCCTTTGCATGGATCGGGCTGTACGCCACAGTGTCATATGCATTGCCATTGCATACATACATTGGTTTTACTTGTACTACGTGGCATGAAATTTAGCACTCATTCATTACTGGCATGCATGTGTTATCTACCTTATTGACCAGACACCCTGGTGGAAATTGTTAAGGAGTGCTGAGCCCAAGGGGCTGATCTGAGTGCAGACTTGCACTGTTTTAGGTTGTACCCATGTATTGATCTATTATAATGAAAGGAAGAGATGTTAAAGAAATTTCTAAATAATCTATATGCATATGTTAAAAAGGAATACCCTGAAAGTGTACTTCAGTTTAAAAGATGATTCTGTATGTTTATGGCATGAGATAGTGCTTTGTGTGGTTTTCTTTTCCTCAACATTATTTACTTTTATTACTGCTGAGTTGGAAGTACTCACTCGACTCCCTGCACCATGTATTTAGGTATTTGGAAGCTTAACTGAGCTTGGAGCTGGTCTACAGCTCCATTTGGGATCGTCGAGATAGCTGCCTGGCGTCCACAGAATCCGACACTCTCCTTATTACTCTGTTATTTGTTTAATTCCGCGTACTCTCAGACTTGTTGAGTTAGTTATAGTATTGTATTAATATTCTGATAAAGGCTCTTGGTTCGTGACCCCAGATCCTTGGGAAGTTATGTGGTTTTCGTGAGATTTCGAGATATTGTTATAGCTATCATATTATTTTGATTTTTTTCACTGTTAATGACTTAAAAATAAATGATTTTGAGCTCTAAGATCAGGTTGAGAGTGTATTTGGTCGGTCTTTCCTAGCCGTTGGGTTAGGCGCCATCACGACCGGATTTGGGGTCGTGATAGAGAGTCAGCAGAAAGATTTGAGAGACACTTTAAGAAAATAGTTTAAGAGAGTTGAAAGAGTTGAAAGGAATTCTTTTGAAATCATTTGTACTAACCAGTTTAGAATAGAGCATCATACAAACAGGGGCAAAGGGGAAGGTAACAGATAAGCACATGGGCCTACTCACACAGATGCAAACATAGTGAAGGTAGGTAATCAGACATAGTTGTAGAACAAACATGGGTTCAGTTCTTACTGCACCAAACCCCAATACACTTAACCTCAGGAAGAGGTTTTAGGCTAATCAAGTAGCCAAGCAGTCCTGGACACATGGTAGTAATGCACAAGTAAAAGTACACATTCATTGAGACAGGGAAGGGTTAAGGAGAACATGCTAATATAAGCTAAATAGGCTAGTAAATGCATATTAGTGACAATAAGAACAACAGAACCACAAATTAAAGCATGCAAGGAACAAGATGAAATGCAGGACTGATAGGAGCATATTGATTTGGGGACTATATACTAAATAGATAACGTACCAGTTGCAGACAAATAAAGCACAAAGAGCAATAATGCACAGATGGACAAAGTGAGCAGAGAGTGTGAGCAGCAGAGAGAAAATCAGTGTGCAAAAACAGTGTGAGAATACAGTAGTAGCAAACCCAATTAAACAAGCAATAGAACCCAGTAGTGTAGAAGTAAACAATCCAAGTTTACTCAATCTTGGCTTTTCAGCCGATTGAGTGTTCAAATAAGAGAATGAGAGAGTGTAGGAATAACAGAAAAAGAGAGAATTTAGAGAGTTTAAAATTGTGAGAGATATACAGTGTGTGTTGGTGTCTTCAAATAGAATGAGGGAGGGTATTTATAGTACTAGAAACGAGTACAAACAGAGCAGCAATCTTTAATAAAGGGACTAGTATCAATCAAGAATCCAGTTAGCATCAGGATTCCCCTTTAATTAAGGGGTCAAGGACAAACGGTAAAAAACACAGGGTTCAAAACGAAAGGAATCAATTAACTTTATTTACCCTAGTAAGAGTAGCAAGCACATAATATACCATAAGGGTCAAATACATAGCAGCTTATACTGAAGGTTGTTTATGCACAAATATGGTAGGGAAAATATGAGCTAATTCTACCAATTAGTCAAGGAATCTCGGACAAGACCTAAACATCAGAGAGAATTGCTTCTAAATAAGGAAGGCATACCTAAATAAGGAAATAATTCAAAAGAAATCACTAAGAACACTTAAGGAAAATCATATACAAATTAGAGATTCACAGAGATGTTCAAAATCAGCACAATATTGCACAAACAATGAACACTTAGGCCTATAAAGCGTAATAGACATGGAGTTCTGAGAACCCTAAGCAGGAAAATAAGGAGTGGAACTAAGGTTAACAAAGAAGACAAACAGATTCGTAAATCAAACAAGCACAAACAAACATATAATACTCAGAAAAACCAGAAGAAGCGATTTTGAAGAAGGGGGTCAGAAACCATAATTTGAAAAGAGAAGAAACTATCGGAAACTTGAAATAATCGGAAACACTAAGTAAGAAAAAGAGTAGAAAAAAAAATAAACTGAAAATAATTTTTTTGAAAGAGCAGAGATTAAAGAGGCTCGAGTAGAAAAATTATGGTTTGCAAACAAATTAGCGAAAACAAAAAACCTGGCCGTGAAACTCAACATTAATGCTATATAGAGCATTATCACGTAAAAACAACCGGGGAGAGGCCGGCAAAGACTCTGGCGAGCTTCAATCAACAGTCTTTTATGACTGAAGCTTCTAGGCTTCGAGTTTGAGAGAGAAGTAATGAGATACGGTACCATAGTGAGTGATGGTCGAGAGGAGTGAGGGTGGAGGTGGCCGGAACGACAATGAAAGCCATTGGAGAAGAGAGAGGATCGAAGATTCTAGAGAAAAATCAGAGACGAGGTGTTAGAGAGAGAGGCGGGAATTACAGAATGAGGGGAGGGGTTAGGGTATTTAGGTTTTCATTATGAAAACTAAATCTGGGCCGCTGATCTCATTTGATCAACGGCTCAGATCAAGTCTAGGCTGGGTGGGGTTATTTGATGGGTTATTGGGTCATTTAATTGGGCTAAAATTAGGCTAACATGGGGGGTTGAATTTGGGCTTTGTTTTAAATAAAATCTGGTTATAGTTTTAAATAGCCAATTTTACCCAATTAATTTTATAAAATAGCTAAAATAATTTAAAAGCAATTTTGAAAGCGTTGAACTACTTAATAACATATAAATATTAATATCAAAATATTAGAAATAATTTTATAGCTATAAAACATAGCAAATTGCAAAATAGGCCACAATTGCAATTTTCGCAATTAACTTTAAAAAATCCAAATAAATTCGTAATAAATTTGCATAAATTTTATAAATTATATATTATTGTAAATATGAGAATGAAATACATTGTGCACTAAAAATAATAATTTGGAGATGATTTTGGCCTTTATATTGTCAAAAATAGTCATTAAATTGGTTATAAAGATCTTAACAATTAAAGAAAAGTACCAAATTTCCTAGGCATGCTTATATATGCATAGATATACTATTTTGAAAGCATTTTGGATGCAAGAAATATATAGGAAAAAATTAGGTATCAACATAGATGGCACCGTATGAGGCCTTGTGTGAGAGACGATGTAGATCTCTGGTTGGTTGGTTTGAGCCAAACGATCTAGATTATTTGGGACAGAGTTGTTTTAGGATGTATTAGAGAAGGTGAAGTTGATTCAGGAGATCTTCGTACAGCTCAGTCGCGTCAGAAGAGTTATGCGGACCGGAAGGTTCGAGATGTGTCTTATATGGTAGGTGAGAAGGTCTTGGTGAAGGTTTCACCCATGAAGGGTGTTATGAGGTTTGGAAAGAAAGGAAAGTTGAGTCTGCGGTTCGTTGGACCTTTTGAGGTACTTAGGAGGATTTGGGAGGTGGCCTATATGCTTGCCTTTCCACCCATCTTGTCGGGCGTTCATCCAGTATTCCATATTTCTATGCTACGAAAGTATGTTAGGGACCCGTCTCATGTTTTGGACTTCAGCATGATTCAGTTGGATGATGATTTAACCTATAACGTGGAGCCAATGGCTATTTTGGGTCGTTAGGTTCGAAAATTGAGATTAAAGGATATAGCTTCGGTGAAGGTGCAGTGGAGAGGTCGGACTGTGGAGGAGGCTACCTAGCAGATTGAGCAGGAGATGTGAAGTAGATGCCCTCACCTATTTGAGACTTCAGGTATATTTCTTGACCCGCTCGTGAACGAGCGTTTGTTTTAGTTAGGGAGCATGCGACGACCCGCCCGTCATCTCATGTGTTTCTGTCCTATTTTCCCCATTTTATACTTCTTCATGTTTCGTTATCTAGAATTGGTAGGTTAGAGTTCGATTGGTT
Source organism: Nicotiana benthamiana (assembly GCA_034376525.1). NCBI lineage: Eukaryota > Viridiplantae > Streptophyta > Magnoliopsida > Solanales > Solanaceae > Nicotiana > Nicotiana benthamiana. Next base: position 131,358,861 of record CM067337.1, read on the forward strand.
TTGGAAGAAAATGAGACACTTAGTCTCTTTAAGAAAGGGTTGTTTTGGAAACGTCAACTAGAAGTTGACTTATGAGTTAGAGAGCTCGGATGTGATTGCTGGTGATTTGATTAGTTTCAGGAGATGATTTGTGACTTAGGAGTATGACCGGAAGTTATTTTGGAGGTCTGGTATCGAAATAGGCTTGAATTGGCAAAGTTAGTATTTTGGTATTTTCCTGTTGATAGGTGAGATTTTGATCCGAGGGTCAAAATGGAATTCTGAGAGTTGCAGTAGCTTCATTTTGTGATTTAGGATGTGTGCGCGAAATTTCAGATGATTCGGAGGTATTTTGGTCATGTTTTTGATCAAATGCACATTTTGAAAGTTCTAGAAGAAATTAGGCTTGAATCCGATGTAATTTTATAGTTATGGTGTTAGTTGTGGTGCTTTGATGATTGAAGCGAGTTCGAATGATGTTTTAGAATGGGTTGGCACTTTTGGTTGAGCTACCGGGGGTCTCAGGGTGATTTCGGATGGCCAACAGGGTAAATTTTTGACTTGTGTGATTGCTGATATAGCTGGTATCTGGTATTTCCGCATATGTGGAAAAAGGACCGCAGAAGCGGTTCTACAGATGCTGTAAGGGAGTCGCAGGAGCGGAATTCTAGTTCCAGACTTTGTTCAGACTTTGTTCTTAGTTCCAGACTTTGTAGAGTTCTACTAAACTCTGTAGTAGCTCGTGACTTGTGACACCCCGATTTCGGGTTGTGTTGGGATGTTTCTCTATTTTTATCATTTTATTTCCTCACTCATGATAACATTAATTATGTTTTATACTTATAATTAAGTAGCTGTTAAAAGGAAGCATTGTTATTCTTTTGGCTAGCCTTGTCTTCATGAGAGGCGTCATCACGACAGGGTTTGGGAATTGGGTCGTGACACAAACCAAGAGATTCAAAATGTTTTGCATATCCCCGACTTCAATTTTAATCTATTATCTGTCTCTCAATTGACAAAGAAACTGAGATGTTGTGTGTCATTCTTTCCCGATTTCTGCCTCTTCTAGGACTTTTTCAATGGACAAGTGAAAAGGATTTGTATTGAATATTATGGACTGTACTACCTGAGGCCACACTCAACTCAAGATCAGTTATAGTTACAGCAACCCATCAGAAACATTTGCTCCTCTGTGTCTGTTAGTGTTCTTGTGTCGATATGGCATAATAGGCTAGGTCATGTACCCTTTGATGTACTCGAGAAGATAGAGTCTCTAAAAGAGTCTAAACTAGATAAAAATCATCATTGCACAGTTTTTCCACTTGCAAAACAGTCTAAACATTCATTCCCTCCAATATTTCAAATCAACCCAGTGCTTTAAATGAACCTTGTGATATATCAGCCGATGACTCTGTCACCAGCCCTCTACTGTAGAACAACCAACTGAAGAACTTTGAAATTTATCTAGAACGGTGTAATAACCTCTATGGTTGCAAGACTATATCACTACTAAAGCCTCTACCTGTGCCTATTCTATCTCATCTTATGTCTATTATGATCAACTGACATATTCCTACAGCCTTGAACTCTTACTCATCTATTTTGAAGCCTTCCACTATAAAGGAAGCTGCTGCAGATCCAAAGTGGATTGAAGTAATTAAATTGGAGATAGCAGCTCTTGAGGAAAATAACACATGGAGTATTGTGGATCTACTTGAAGGCAATACTCCCTTTGGGTGCAAATGGGTGTTCAAAGTCAAATGCAAATCATAAGGAGAAGTGAAAGGTATAAGACATGCATAGTGGCAAAAGGTTACAATCAACAAGAAGGCTTGGATTATGAAGAAACATTCTCACCAGTAGCAAAAATGGTTACTATTAGATCACTGGTGGTTGTGGTTGAATCTAAGCATTGGTTCATCTACCAAATGGATGTCCATAATGCTTTCTTATAAGGTGGTGTCTTAGAAGAAGTATAGATGACCATTCCGGATGGATTTGCTAGATAGGGGGAGATTAAGAAAGTCCATAAATTACACAAGTCACTATATGGTCTGAAACAAGCGCTAAAATAGTGGAATCTAAAATTGACTGAAGCTTTGTATTAGTTGGGCTTTGTTCAAAGTCACTTTGACTAATTATTCACACAGAAACTAGACAGTGTCATTAGTGGAAGCAGTCATGAGCTGCTGATCAAAATTGGGAAAGAGCTTGAGAAGAAGTTTAAAATGAAGGACCTTGGTGAACTAATATTCTTCCTAGGCATTGAGTTTTCCGGATCAAAGAATGGCATACATATGTTTCAAAGGAAGTAGAATTTGGAACTAGTACATGAACTTGGTCTAGGAGGAGCAAACATAGTTGGCACTCCTTTTGAGTGCAATCAAAAACTCACTTCAGTTGAATATGATAAAGCATTCAACAGAGATGCATGCCATGAAGATCCTACACTGAAGAATCCTGGTGAATATCAAAGTTTAGTAGACAGACTACTACTTAAACATGACCAGATCAAATATAATTTTGAAGTGCAAGTACTAAGTCAATATATGTATGCTCCAAAACAATCACACATGGAGGTTGCCCTAATTATCAGGTATCTAAAGACATCACAAGGCTTAGGACTTCTGATGCCAGTAGTGGAAACCAAGTAGTTGTAGGCACTTTGTGATTCAGATTGGGGCTCCTGCCTACAAACAAGAAGATCTGTCATAGGGTACCTTGTGAATTTTGGAGGAGCGTTAGTGTCATGGAAGTAAAAAAAGCAATAAACTGTAACTAGAAGCTCAATTAAAGCTGAATTTAGGAGTGTGGCATCATGTTTAGTTGAGATCACCTGGTTGATATGCATGTTTACTGAACTTGGAATTGAACTTCATCAACTTGTTGATTTGTTCTGTGACGGCAAGGCTGCATCCAAATTGCAGCAAATCCTATATTTTATGAAAAGACCAAACATATAGACAAAGACTGTCATTATATAAGAGAAAAACTGAGTCAAAATGATCTAAACTCATCACTTGTCAACAAACGACCGCTAGCGGATTTGCTGACAAAGAGTAATGGAAAAGCACAACATGAGTTTCTGTTGAATCAGCTTGGACTCGACATACATTCAAAGCATCAGCTTGAGGGGGAGTTTTGAGTCTGTAACAGGCTGATATGGCATTAGTTAGTTAGTTAGTTGGTTAGGCAGTTAGCAAGTAAGTTAGTTATTTAACTTGAGTTAGTATTAGTCGGTGAAATAGAGACTTAACACTTTAGATATATATATATATATATATATATATATATATATATATATATATATATATATATATATATATATAGCTGTTATGTAACTCTTTAGATTCAGTTGAATAAAGAATCAAATAGATTTCTCTCCATATTTTCTTCTTCCAATTCATCTAGATCTCTTCTCGATCCTTTGCATCAATGCATTGTGTTAATTTGACACGAACCTTGTGAAATAGTTAAAGAAATGCTAAGATCTTATAGATTTGGAAGAGCCCATTTTGATCCTCATCAACGAAATTGTATGAGGTCGAATTTGACCAGTCACGTCCTCAAACCATCACGCCCAACTATCAACTATACGCTAGTCAGGGCAGCAGCACGACCCAAGTTCAACGGGGGCAATGGCCTCGTGATCCCGTCGTCCCCTCTCCCTATGTAACAGTTAAGTTCTACCTTTTTAAGACAAGGATCCCTTACTATATATAAGGGATTGAGCCCTGTAAAAGAGGCCTGACTTAATATACAAGTTTTCTATTTCTCTCTCTACCTCTCCATCTCTCTCTACTATTGTCTCATCCATTTCTATTATCATTAATCCGTTCATAAAACACATTCTAGGATTTATTATTCTCGATTATGATTTACCCCTTCATCTCTTTTTATTGATTTTCTTAAAAGGTATTTTTCAACTTTTGAGTCAAACAATTTGACACCGTCTGCTGGGATTTTGGTAATCGAAATCATAGTTCATACCTAGGATATCAAGAACAACAACCACTGCCTTCATACTCCAACAAGGTCCGGAAAAGAAGCAAGGTCAAAGATGATAGCATACGTCTCAACCAACCTCGTAGACTCCCTCAACAAAGTTGGTAGAGAAAACATCGCGAACGTACCACCAAGTAATGCACCTAGAGAGGAGATCTCGCCCTCTTCGCACGAAGATCTAACAATATTGCATGAAAGAGAAGCCTCTACATATGCTGCAAAAGAAGCACCTCCAACAGTTAAAAAACTGCTAGAAGAATGGCTAACAAACACCCTAAGCAACATGCTCGAGAAACCCCCTCAGGGAACATCGAAGATCGTTCAACGGCAGAGATCGCTCCCGCTACTGATAGGACAAGCGTTGCACGAACAAACAACATCCACACTGTCACACCTTTTTTTTCACGATACACCCCGTAAGGGCATAAATGAGTTTTTCCACTAAAAGGACAATCGGAACGGGATTTAGTTATTAATTATTCAAAGTCGCCACATGGGAGATTTATGGTGTCCCAAGTCATCGATCTGAATCCCGAACCGAGGAAAAATATGACTCTGTTACAGTCTGTGAACTAGAAATTCGGATAAGAAGTTTTGTTAACCCGGGAGAAGGTGTTTGGCATTCCCGGGTTTCGTAGTTCTGGTACGGTTGCTTAACTGCTGTATTCGATTTTATATGATTCTAAAACATGCTAACTTATGTGCCCTTTTATACCGCTTTTACCATTATTTATTTTAAAAAACTTGCGACGTCGTGAAAACACGTTCCCGACCACGTCGCCATCAAGGCACCCGTGTTCATCAACGCATTTCGACTTCGTCGAGATTTGGATTTGGGTCGCATAAATGCGCGCTTGAGTTTAAGGAAATAATTAAATCGCGCTTATTGGTTCTAACGTAATACTGTTTGGGAAAGGCCGCTGAAATTTGCTAAACGACCCTTCCAAATTTTAATTATTTTCAATAATCAATTATTGAGGGCCCCGCATTTATATTGTTCGGCGAGGCTCGCCTCCCTTTTTGAATCGCTTTCAGATCATTATTTATATACAAGAATTACGACGTCATGAAAACGCGTTTATAACCTCGTCGCCATCAAGGCACCCATGGTTATTAACACATTTCGGTTTTGCCTAGATTTGGATTTGAGTTGCATCAATGCACACCCAAGTTTAGGAAAGTACTTTACTTAAAACGCGTCTAAAGATTCTAACGACTTATTATTTTGGAAAAACCCTGAAATTCGCTAAACGGCCCTTACATAACCATTATTGAGGGCCCCGCAATTGTTTCATTTTGGCGAGGCTCATCTGATTGTTTTATTCAAAGGCCGACCTAAAAGTGACTACAATTTCCTATTTTTGATTTTTTGTCCTAGTGATAAAGGAAGAATCTCAGTTAAAACCCACAGTTGATCTAACAAATACACTAACCATGGCTATTCCGCCTTGGCTCAAAGGGTCCAAGCCCAAATCACCTAATATTCCCACAGATCCCATCTCTCAGAAGCCACAGTCACCTGACCCAAATTGGACAAATGGGCCCAGCAAAGGGGATCAAAGGATCGAATCCCTGGGGCTACAAATCAACAAATGTTCAAACACTCACATACATAAATCATTCCAACTCCTCTGATTTTTTTCCAAAAAATAATATAATTCAACAACGGATATTGATTCAGTTTTGATGATTAAGTGATCAGGGCATTACTTACATGTGCTAATCAAATCAAGATACCAATTAACTAGAATGAATACTTATTCCCCAACCTTTATTTGAACTCCAGTGTTAAATTTATGACAACGATTCACGTCATTGAGATGGAAAACATGGATTCAGCTGATGCTATGCTAAGTTATTGCCACAAAATTCGAATTCAAATTCCAATCTTAAGCGAAACGTCACTAAAACTATAAAATGTGTTAATTGCTCACAGACTCAGTTATCCAAACTTCTACTTGGTCTAATTTACGTAATTCAAAATCAACTGAAAACGCCATGAAAAGCTAATTTCCCATTCAAACATTCTTGAGAACTTAAGCAACTATAATTTATCAAGCAACAATCCCAATCTGTGCTTAATAACTTAATGTAGCTCCAGATGAATCATATAGTGCAAGCAGTCTACAAGTTGAAGCAAACAGTCCCTCATAGTCCATTACAAACCTAAATAATTCAAGTCAATACCAATAGCCCTAATTCACAATTCCTAGTGCAACATGACTCAAACAAATCGCAATCAAATGAATACTTTGGGCTGCCTACAATTAACGACATTCAAATGAACATAACGCTTCATTTCACTCCAAGTTTTAAGGTTACATCAAAGTGAATTTGGTGAGTGTACCTAGAAATTGAAACAAAAGGATCAAGATAATTAGAAACCCAGTAGAGGTAGCAGAGTAACAGAATCAGTAGCAATAGGTGCAATAGCAATTAGTGCGAGCCCAAATCAACAGCCAAACCCAGAAAATATACTTAAACCATGACCCAAACAAAGTTGAAAACGTAGCAGCAACAACAAAACAACCAAAACAGACTTGAATGAATCCAAAATTTGTTTGAAATCCACTGTGAATCACCCAGAAATTTCAGCAGCCAACGAGAGAGCCAAGAAATTCAAATTACTAACTAGAGTATCAAAAATTAGCCTACAATTCTAATGAAACAGTGACTTTTTTTGGATTTTCATAGCTTTGTGTTTTTTTGTATTTTTCTATATCTAAGAGGTGAAACTAATCTAAAATTGGGAATGCAAGAAAAATTAGAATTTTCTTCTCATTTTTTAGGGCTGAAAAATTGAAGACCCTTTCACAAGGCATTAGATGCCTTTTTATAGACAACACTAGGGTAAATGGTCAGATTTTGGTTTTTCCTTTTAGTCCCTGATTATTTTCACTTTAACCCCTAATTTTATAACTTGTTCCTCAAGTTACTGCCATAGTTTTATTGAAATCTACACAATAGTCCTATTCTAAGAGCTTCTAAGATGCTCTTTTAGCTGTACAATTCCTAGGCTACCCTTTTCTTGTTTTGAAAATTAAAAACCTAAGGATTCTACACTTTTCTATCCCTAAAAAGCCCTTCCACCAGTCTGAAAATTACAAACTAAGCTTAACTTATCCCAATTCCCTTAACACTAGTTAAGCTAACAAATAAAATCAATCATTTAAAGCTAAACCCCCGCTAATTAATCAATTCTCATAATAACATAGGGGATACCAAATCAAACTTGGAACGATCAAAGATAAATTAGCCAAAACATAAACCTAACTTATTGAACCAAGATGGAGTAAATACCAATTAAAATCACAATCAGAAACAAAGATCAAAACAAAGTGAACAACGGATCAGAACATAAAATCAAAAACAGGGTAGACAACATGGCAACTAAAACTGGACACTAACGAATATTAGAATCAAAGCAAACAGATGAAATTACACACAAAAGGGAAAAGAAATTAAATTCGACATTCCCATGGCTTAATGTTGCATGTTTATTTCGACTGAAATAAACACGTAACGTTAACTCAAAGTCGTTCGATTAATCGAATTCCGAAACAGACTTGACTTCAGAACCCTAGATTTGAAATCTGCCCAATTACGCTTGGATTCGAAGGGTTTTGGTTAGGTAATAAGGGTGAGGGATGTCAGGAGATCATGGGGTGTGACTTTGGGCGAGTTTGGGTGACTTTGTGTCTTGAGCCTGATTTTTAAACCAACATTCGAGGGGCTCAGGTTTAATTCGAGGGAAAATATTAGCATATCTGGAATAAGGAGGTTGAGGAGAGTAAGGGGTGTGATTTTGAGTAGATTTGGGAGCTGGCGCCACCACCCTAGGGCGGTGGGGTTTGGTTTCGGCGGTGATTAGGGTTTTGAGAGAAGAGGCCACTCAAGAACACGATGGTGGGGTGGGTAGGTGCGCTTGGACATATATATAACACATATCCTAGGACGACCCTGTCCATTGGATTCAGATTCAACGGCTACGATTAGCCCCTGAGAACGACGCCATTTGGATTTTTTAAAAAAGATTGGACCGGGATGGGCATCTGAGCTGGGGCGGATTTGGGGTATGTTTGGGCTGCACAAAAAATGGCCCAGAATTCTTTTTCTTTGCATTGCAAATCAAAAATCCTTTTCTTCTTTTCTTTTTCTCTAATTTCTTTTAATTCTTATTTTTTGTTTTTTTTTCATTTTGGTATTTTTATATTGTTTTGATTTTATAAAATGAAAAATTAGAAATAAAAATTCAAATATATATAAAATAAAACTAATTAACTCCTAGAATTATTTAATGCTATTTCACGACACATTTACAATAAAATAATTAAAATGCAAAAGTGAACTAATTTTGTGTGAATTTTCATATTTTTGAGCCAAAAATAGTAACCCCTAATAAATCCTAAAACATGAAATTAAATCCTTAATGCAAATGCATATTTTTTGTAATTATTCTTTTTATAAATTAATATGCACAAATAAAATGCAACAATTATCAGAAAATGACACAAAAATGCACAAAAATTGTAAAAGTAAAGAAAGATCATTTGTTTGATTTTTATGGGAATAATTGATATATAGGGCAAAAATCATGCGCTCAAAGCTGCCCCTCTCTGCTTGGAAACATGAAATGTTTTCGGCAAGATAAGTGAGCAAATACGAGAGATTTTTGCCCCTTTGAAAATTCCAGTGTGAAGCGTTTTGAAAAGATTTGACCGCACCCTGATTCAGAGGTTGCCTAGATATCCTGGGCTAAACAGGAATCAGGTCAGTATAGTTCGGGAGTTTCTGGTAGCTGGGACAACCAGGAGCTGTGATTTCACTGCGATTGCTGCTGCTACTGCACGCTGACCTTCCTTATTACACCGTGCCAAAAGTAAAAGAAGCTATCCTAATCTATGAACTACGAATTACAAAAATCCTATCTAAATTCTTCAAACTTGCTCTTGTACTTCCTTGTTGTCTTGTGTTCCCTTGGTGAAACTCATTGTTGTTACTTCAAATCGTGCCCTGCGATGTTGTTCCGTCCCTCCAAATTGCTGGACTTGAATAAACTTGAACTTGAATGTATTTCTCTGTTCTCCAGGCGGGCTCCTGATTGTTGAACTTGAATAAACTTGAACTTGAATGTATTTCTCTGTTATCCAGGCATGCTCTTTACTTCATAAAAATAGACAAAACAAAGAAAACTTTCCGCCCCAGTTTGGAAACTGGCATCGTTACCGGATATTAATAAGAATTTTGACTACAACTTGACTCGAAATACCTCCGTTATACAGGAAGGCTCCTGATTTCGAAGCTTCAATTGTATACCTCCGTTCTTCAGGCGGGCTCCTAACTGCTAAAATTTGAATTGTATGTCTCTATTCTCCAGGAGGACTCCTGACTACTAAAATTTGCATTGTATGTCTATGTTCTCCAGGAGGACTCCTGAATTCAAAATAAAAAGAAAATTGATCGAAGACTACAATTGGCATTATATCACCTCTATTTTTCAGGCGGACTCCTGTCTCCAAACTTGAATTGCATGTCTCTGTTCTTCAGGCGGACTCCTGACTCCTAATTTGAAACGTATGTCTCTGTTCTCCAGGCGGACTCATGACCTCCAAAATTCTAAATACATGTCTATATTCTCCAGGCGGACTCCTGACTTCTGAACTTTGAAATGAGGACCTCTGTTCTCCAGGCGGGCATCTGACTACCAAAATAAACAAAGGAATTGATTTAAAACTAACAACTTGAATTCTATCACCTCTATTCTTCAGGCGGGCTCTTGATTGCTGAAACTTGGATTGCATGCCTCTGTTCTTTAGGCGGGCTCCTGACTGCTGAATTTGAATTTGTATGTCTCTGTTCTCCAAGCAGACTCCTGATTACTGAAACTTGAAATGTAAACCTCTGTTCTCCAGGCGGGCTCCTGATTTCACAAAAGTAGACAACACAACGAAAATTTTCTGCCCCAGACTGGGAAAACTGGGGCTTGTTACCACGTACTACAACTAAAAACTTGAATTGTGATGAAACTAAAATTGAATTGAAACTAAAACTTGAATTGCGATGAAACATAAAGTGTAGCACTTTTCATTTAAATACTGAAATGTACTCCTCTGTTTTTCATGCGGGCTCCTGACTTCAATATCGCTTCATGCCACTCCTCAATTTCTTGCACATTACCCATGCCATACTTGCGATTAAACTTGATTACTGCCTGCTTTTCTTTCAAGGAGAATTCCTCCTGACAAACAATTTTCTGCCCCTGTTTCAATCACCGAATACTTATTAGTTTAAAAATGGTGGTTAGTTGATGGCATTCTTTGTTGCGTCATCCTTCCATTGCCTTGCTTTGTGTTTCCTGACTTCCTCTGAACTTTCTGACTTTCTGACCGACCTTCACATATCCCCAATTTTGACAACCTGAATGCTTTTGTACCCCTTACTGTTACTTCACCTTTCCGACTCTTTTGCCTGAACGTTCACATTTCCCACAACATTTCCCAAATACTCTGCCGATGAAACTTCCGGCGACTTCCCCTATTTCACTTTACGTCACATTGTTGCTGACATGCTCTGGCCACATGAAATGCAATAATTTTATGAGTTAAGGATAAGAAGAATCCAAAACTAGATTACTGTTGGAAAGGAAAAGATAAAGAAGAGAAACTTATCTGACCGGAACAACTGGCACCGATGATCATGACATGCATTTCGGAGTAACTGGTCGAGCCAATCCAACTAACCAGGTCATCAGTTGTAACACTTCATTTCCCATAACTTCCATCACTTGATTACTTTACCCAAACTTTAACTTCATTTATCCTACGATGCCACGACACAGTTTTCACCAACAGACTTTCTCAACTTTCCATTTCTTAAACTCACTTTCGCCCTAAGGTGCCCGTGAGGGTTTTCACCGCTAGGACTCTCTCATTTTGTTTTGTCTTAGCTCCCACCACCTCACGGTGCCCGTGAGTGTTTTCACCAATAAGACTCTCTCATTTTATTTTTTACTTTCCTGCTTGGACCAGAGTGTTGCCCATGTTTCAAATCCCATTTCCCTGCTCGACTTGAAATTTCTCAAAAATTGATCAGAAGGTATTTCTTTGGACCGTAATGTAGGCTTTTGTATGGGTTATAAAGAATTGTATAGAATTTCAAAGCAATTTAAAAATGGGTTGACACTACAACTTTCGGAATCCAATTTCTCACAATGAACCATAACTTCTGCCCAGTTTTTGTTTGGGGAATTTTGGCGTTTTATTTTGGTATGACTGAACCTCAGAGTAAGGCTGCCTACGTACCCTTTCGGGATCAAGTCAAACGTAGTTCACTTTATCGTAATTAGCCTTGTTGTGATTTTTTTTCTCCTTCTTTTGTTTTGTTTTGTTTTCATTTCTTTCTTTTTCTTTTCACTTGTTTTCTCTCTTTTCTCTTTTCTTTTCTTTCTTTTCTTTTATTTTCTCTTTTTTTCTGTTTTTTTTTTCATTTTCCTTTTCTTTAATTTATGCTCGGCACCTGCATTTCTGATTGTGGCGTTAATTGTGAAATAGGGGTACGAACGAAAATAATTAAGGCTCAAAGGGGTAACAAAGGATAAAAGTGTTTGGATAGCAGAACAAAATGCCTTCTTCATTTCAATCTTTAAAATATGCCAAGTACAAGCAAGTACATTCAGAATTAAGAAATCATACGTGATATCTCTTGACGGCATCAGAATTGATGGCCATTTCTACACATTTTCCTTCTACGTCTGTCAAATACAATGCACCAATTCTCAATATCATGGTTACTACAAATGGCCCCTGCCAGTTCAGGGCGAATTTTCCTTTTGCTTCAGCCCAATGAGGCAAGATCCGCCTCAAAACTAACTGTCCGATTTCGAATTTCCTCGGACGTACTTTCTTATTGTACGCTCTTGCCATCCTTCGCTGGTAAAATTTCCCATGGCACACTGATGCTAACCTTTTCTCATCAATAGCTCAATTGATCCAGACGGGTCTTTACCCATTCATCATCGTCGATCTCAACCTCCGTAATGATTCGAAGCGACGAGATCTCCACTTCTGCGGGTATTACTGCCTCGGTGTCGTACACCAATGAATAAGGAGTCACCCCCACCGAAGTACGAACGGTGGTGCGATATCCCAACTAAACAAAAGGTAACTTCTCATGCCACTGTCTAGACCCTTCAACCATTTTCCGCAGTATTTTCTTTATGTTCTCGTTGGCCGCTTCAACCGCACCATTGTCTTTAGTGCGGTACGGAGTAGAAAGACGATGAGTAATACTAAACTGCTCACATGTTTCCTTCATCAAATGACTGTTGAGATTAGCCCCATTGTTCGTGATAATCACCTTTGGTATACCAAACTGACAAATAATGTTCGCATGCACAAAATCCACCACAGCTTTCTTAGTCACAGACTTGAACGTCTTCGGTTCCACCCACTTGGCAAAATAATCTATTGCTACCAGGATAAAACTGTGCCCATTTGATGCCGATGGATCAATCGACCCAATAACTTCCATGCCCCAAGCAACAAAAGGCCATTGCGCTAACATCGTATGCAATTCTGATGGTGGAGAATGAATCAAATCTCCATGCACTTGGCACTAATGACATATGTGTACAAAGCTGATACAATCCCGCTCCATTGTAAGCCAATAATATCCTGACCGTAAGATCTTTTTTGCCAAAACATATCCGCTCATGTGCGGTCCACAACCTCCAGAATGTACCTCGGTCATGATAGTCGTGGCCTGCCTCACATCCATGCACCTCAACAGTCCGAGATCAAGCATTCTTTTGTACAATACTCCGCCACTCAGGAAAAATCCGCTTGCTAATCTACGAATAGTCCTTTTCTGATCACCAGTGGCCTGTGCCGGATATATTCCCATCCTAATATATTCCATGATGTCATGAAACCACGGCTCACCGTCAAGTTCCTCTTTTATCACATTATAATAAGCATTTTGATCATAAACCTGAATCTGCAACCATCTACGTAAGCCTTATCTAGATGATATAACATTGATGCCAAACTAGCCAAAGCGTCGACAACCTCATAATGAATCCTGGGGATATGCCTGAACTCTATCGACTGAAACTATTGACAAAGCTCATACAGGCATTGTCGATACGGTATCAATTTCAAATCCTGCGTTTCCCAGTCCCCTTGAATTTGGTGTACCAATAGGCCCAAGTCACCCATGACCAAGACTTCCCAGATACCCATATCCAAAGCTAATCTCAACCCCAAAATACATGCTTCATATTTTTCCATGTTGTTCGTGCAATAGAAACGAAGCTGGGCTGTAACAGGATAGTGCTGACCTGTTTCGGAAATAAGTACGGCTCCTATTCCCACGCCTTTCATATTTGTCGCTCCATCAAAGAACAATTTCCATCCTGGTTTCTCTACCTGCCCCAACTCATCAATATGCATTACCTTTTCATCAGGGAAGTAAGTTTTCAAAGGCTCATAATCATCATCAACTGGATTCTTAGCTAAATGATCAGCAAAGTCTTGTGCTTTCATTGCGGTCCGTGTCACGTATATAATATCAAATTCTGTAAGCAAGATCTGCCACTTTGCGAGACTTCCTGTGGGCATAGGCTTCTGGAAAATATACTTCAGTGGATCTAACTGAGATATGAGGTAAGTAGTGTAGGACGACAAATAATGCTTCAATTTTTGTGCCACCCAAGTTAGGGTGCAACACGTCCTCTCCAGATGAGTGTACTTAACCTCGTAAGATGTAATCTTCTTGTTGAAATAGTAAATCGCCTGCTCCTTTCGGCCTATGACATCATGCTACGCCAGTACTCAGCCAAATGAATTATCCAAGACAGTCAGATACAGAATCAGAGGCCTTCCTGGTTCTGGCGGAACCAACACGGGCGGATTCAACAAATATTCCTTTATCTTATCTAAAGCTTTCTGACATTCATCTGTCCATTTAACCGCGGAATCTTTCTTGAGTAGTTTGAAAATGGGTTCACAATTAGTTGTGAACTGAGCAATGAACCTGCTAATGTAGTTCAATCTTCCCAACAAACTCGTCACATCAGTTCTATTTCTCGGAGGCGGCAATTCCCGAATGGCCTTAATCTTTGATGGATCCAATTCAATACCCCGGCGACTGACTACAAAACCTAGCAACTTTACATATGGCACCTCGAAAGCATAATTTGCAGGATTGAGCTTGAGATTGTACCTGCGTAGCCTTTGAAAGAATTTCCTCAAATCCCTAAAATGGTCAGATTGCTTCCTTGTTTTCACAATCACATCATCTACGTACACCTCAATCTCTTTATGTATCATATAATGGAAGATCATTATCATAGCCCTCATGTAAGTTGCCCCAGCATTCTTCAAACCAAATGGCATGACCCTGTAGCAGTATGTTCCCACCGACGTGATGAATGCCGTCTTCTCTGCATCTTCCTCGTCCATTTAGATCTGATGGTAACCCGCATAACAATCCACAAAAGAACCAATCTAATGTTTGGCACAATTGTCGATCAATATGTGGATGTTTGGCAATGGAAAGTTGTCTTTTGGACTCGACTTGATAAGATATCGGTAATCAACGCACACCCTGGGTTTGCCATCTTTCTTTGGTACAGGCAAAACATTAGCTAACCAGGTGGGATACTGTGTAACCCGAATGACCTTTGCATCAAACTACTTAGTGATTTCTTCTTTAATCTTCACACTTATGTCTGTTTTGAACTTTCTCAGTTTCTGCTTGACAGGTGAGAGGGATGGATCGGTAGGGAACTTGTGAGCCACCAATCAGTACTCAGCCCTATCATATCATCATAGGACCAAGCAAAAACGTCTTTATATTCCAACAATGCCACGATTATTTCTTCCTTGAGCTGTGGCTCCAGATGAACCCTTATTTTAGTTTCACGGACATTATCTTGGTCCCCTAAGTTAACTTATCCTGTGTCGTTTAAATTTGGTTTGGGTTTTTCCTCAAAGTGTTTTAATTCCTTACTAATTTCCTCATATGCTTCATCATCATCATATTCTTCTTCATCATCACATTCATTTCTTGTATTTTTATTTCTGAGTTAGGTTGGATTATAAGAACGGGCCGAGAAGTCCCCACGCAAAATGTCATTGATATCAGTAGAAAAACAACTGTACAGAAAAAAAAGAAAAACGGAAACAAAATTAGGAAGGAAGAAGGAAATTTCATTTCATTATAACGTAAAGATAACAGGGCTTAGCTCATCCAAATGGACGGAACATAGTCACAAGGATTACAAACCCTGGAATAATCCAGGTGAAAACAAAAAGAAAAAAAAGTCCCACTGCCGCGACTCCCTCCGAACTGGCAGAGGAGTGGATTCCCTATTAATGATCCTAGCATGTGGCCAAACGTACTAAATATCTGCATTACTGGAACCTTCACCGCTTGAACCATGTTTACTTCGGCAAATACCCTCTCAAACACTTCATCCAGATTCCCCTCTGCTCCAATTAATGAGCCCGTCACCTGCGTTGCTAACTGCTTTTTAGAGGGGAGAACCCAAGCTTTCCTTTTCAACTTGCGGGCCCTTCTGATATCTGCTATTGTTGGCTTGAATCCCAGCCCGAAAGTATCTAAATTCTTGGGTAAGGATACAAGTTGAACAATGCCCTGAAGCTTGGCACCCAGACCTTTTCCTGGGACAAACCCATTACCCATCATTTCTGAAACAACCATGACGGTTGCTGTTGATACTTGGGGATATGGGATGTTTTCTCCCTCTAGTACCTTGTTCATAGTGATTGTATCAAAAACCTGATAGACCCATGGCCCCTTATCGTCATCAATTTCTACGAAGGGCACAATATCACCACCTGCAGCGTTTGTGGGGTCTTCTCCATGTAGCACCACCTCTTGCCTGTCCCATTCAAATTTGACCATTTGATGCAGTGAAGAAGGCACTGCTTTTGCTACATGGATTCCCAACAAAAGATTGTATGATACCGCAACATCTAACACCTAAAACTCCATGGTAAATTCAAATGGGCCAATGGTTAACTCGAGGATAATGTCCCCTGCCATGTTTGTTCAGCCTCCGTCAAAACCTCGGACACACACATTGTTTCTGTGAATTCTGTCATTATCGATCTTAAGCTTGTTCAGTGTCGATATGGGCAGATATTGGAACTAGACCCATTATCTACCAATGCTCTGGTCACCACTGAATCTTTACATTTGACTGTCAAGTAAAGGGCTTTATTATGCTTGGTTCCTTCCACAAGCAACTCATCATATAAAAACGCTATCATGCTTACCTCGAAGATCCTATTAGCAATTTTCTCCAAGTGGTCCACATAAATCTTATCAGGTACATGGGCTTCATTTAATATTTTCATCAAAGCTCAGCGATGTTCATTAGAGTCTATCAACAATGACAACATCGAAATCTGGGCCGAGGTTTTCCTCAGCTGCTCGACAATAGAATAGTCCTATACCTTCATCTTTTTTAGAAACTCCTCTACTTCCTCCTTTGTAACAGCCTTTTTGACCAACGCTGGGTTGTCTTTAGTAGCCTTAGCCTTTCTCAACTCCTCGGGAGCAAAGCAACACCCTGATCGAGTCAACCCTTGCGCCTCACAACTCTCCTCCTCAATCTCTTTTCCTTTGTACGTTACTATCACCTTCTCATATTTCCATGGTACAACTTTGCTATCAACCACAGGTAGCTGAACCACTGTTTGATGATCACTGGCTCAATGTAAGCACCTTTTACACAACCACGGGCGCGGGTGACGCCCCTGGTACCATTAACTTAACTGGTTCTGGTTTCTTTGCAACAACAGATAATTCTTTCCCCATCACTACCACTGGCTTGTCACTTGTACCTTTCAAGTTCATCCCTGCGTGTTCCCCAGTCGAATTCTCTTTTGAACTGGTCTCAACAGCACGAATCATCATCACGGTTTGTGAGGGCTTCTTTACCTCCCCATCCTTGTGTACCAACTCAGTCATGTTAGTCTCGTGATGTGCTGGCAGCGGGTTCTGATTAATGTTTGGTGCCTCTGGGGCTTGCACTTCAATATGATGGTTGTCAATGAGCTCCTGCACCGCATTCTTTGACTTCCAACATTTTTCTATTTCATGCCCCGGCATTCCCGAGAAATACTCACAGCTGACGGACTGGTCCAAGTTTCTGGGAAGTGGGTTTGGTACTTTGGGCTCGATTGGGGTTAACATTCCCAACTGCTTCAGTCTATGGAATAAAGCGATGTAAGATTCTCCCAATGGGTTAAAAATTCTTTTGTTTGGGGCCCTCTCTTTCCAAACATTTTGGTTTTGGGCGGAAGCCGGGTCATGGTCTGTTAGCCCTGGGGTGTGGATGGGTGTTTTGTGGAGGTGTATATGTGTTCTGGGGAGCCGACGCATACCATTGAGGATGCGCCGGAGGCTGCGTGTATGTCTGAGCATGGTGAACAGAGAACTGTGGTTCTGGTGGTGGGTAATAGTGTTGTGGTGGGCCGTATGGGGTATATGGGTAGTTTGGGTGGTGGGGTCTGGGTTGGCTATAGTAGGGTGGAGGATTGCTGGGCCTGGACCAGATGCTAACTTCCGCTGTAGCCACTTCTTCCTTCTTCTTCTTACCTAGCATACCACCAGTACCGCTTTTCATGGCATGCGAGGTCGCTTTCAGTGCCGACTAACTCAAGATTTTGTTGGACTTTAAACCCTCTTCAATCATAGCGCCCATCTTCACTACCTTATTGAACGATTTACCCATAGAAGTCACTAGGTGACCGAAGTATGTCGGCTCCAACGTTGGCAGAAAATAATCTACCATATCGTTTTCCCTCATTGGGGATCCACTCTGGTAGCTTGCTCTCTCCATCTGAAACCAAATTCTCTAAAGCTTTCTCCCGGCTTCTTCTCAAATTTCAGCAATGATAGACGATCATGGACTATCTCAAGTTTATATTCGAAATGGCCAATGAACGCCTGTGCCAGATCATCCCAGGTGTACCATCGGCTAGGATCCTGTCTGGTGTACCATTCCAATGCTGACCCGCTCAGGCTCTGACCAAAGTAGGCTATCAATAATTCATCTTTCTCCCAACAACTCTCATTTTACTGCAGAATTCGCGGAGGTGGGCTACCGGGTCACCTTGTCCCTCGTACAGGTCAAGTTTAGGCATCTTGAATTTCGCAGGAAACTGGACATCCGGGAAATGGCATAAATCTTTATAGGCAACACTGACTTGACTACCCAGCCCATGCATGTTCCTGAAGGATTGTTCCAGGCTTTTGAATTTTCTGATCACTTTCTCATGCTCTGCATTTTAACTGGTTTCTGGACTTCTTCTAGGATCTAAAAGTGAGGGGAATGTGAATACGGCTCAGGAGCCTTAAAGGTGGGCTCAGGCAGGTAATATTGGACGTCATGGGCTTGGAATAGTGGTTCACTGGAGGACCTTTGTAGTGGAGCTGGAGAAGGATCCACAAAGATTGGAGCCACGGGTGGATGAGGATTTTTATTGGGTGGTGGAGCCGGTGGAGCATATGAAGTAGTGGCATACCCTTGGGTGTTATACTGGAAGGGTGGAGATGTTTCGGGAGTGGAAGACTCCTGAGCATGTGCTAGGTGCGGGATATAAGAGGGGTTGGCAGGATATAATGGTGTTGGATGCCCCTGAGACCAAGCCCGGTGCATGGCCTCCATTTGGGCTTTCAACTTATTCATTTCTTCATTCATAGCCCCCACATCGATCACCTCGACCTCCTTCGTGGGGTCCACAATACTAGTATCTGAATCCTGTCCAGCCATTTCTTTGTCCTTCGACCGGGTGTTGTAATGGTGAGTTTCCAGAATTGCCAATCAACTAACCACCTGCCTGTACTCACACATTCAAACAACCATTTTGTTAATGATTAGGTTTTAACAGATTTGATAGCCGCACGTTGGCATGAATGCACCTATACAATTAATCATTTCTATTATGCATTTGTTCGCCCCCATGTGTCATCCCTGCATTCCTTTTTGTTTCATTTTCTCAATTTATTCCGCTCTTCTCTTTCTTTTCCCTTTTCTTATTCTCACCTTTGTTTTTCCGCTCTTGCTCTTGTCCGCTCTTATTCTTACCTTTGTTTTTTCTCTCTTCTTTTCTTTCTTTTCCCTTATTCTCGCCTTTATTTTTACCTCTCTTTCCCTTCTTTCACCTCCAATTCTTCTTTTTTTTTCTCTTTTTTAAGACTATGGTCGAATCCTATGAAGATTGCCTACGTATCATGACCCCGCACAAATCAGACCAAACTAGTTCGTGAAAATAAAATGCGAAAATCAAATAAAAACAATTTCTGGGAATTTTCAAATTTTCATTACTAACACAAGCTATTACAAACTAAACATCTTTGCGAAAAGAAATGACAGACACAAACTAAGACCGAACACAAACTTTAAGCTACAGACTCATTTTGACATGAAAAACAATAGACAAACACACTCGAAATAAAAAAGATACAGACACAACCTAAGCATACTCTAATGACTCAAATCTAGGTGCCCGCGGGGCGTCGTTCGGCCTCGCCGCGGGCCTAGGTTCCAAGTACCTTTCGAGGTGCTCTAAATCATTCATTGTTTGATTCACATAGATCCTCACTGCTTGGAAGAAGATGGTATGGGTCATATCCTCACAAACCCAGCATCTCCTAAAAATATCCCAAGCAATAGCTCTAATTCGGTCCCTTGTTTGCCTCTTTTCTGTAAGCAAGCGTTCTATCTGGTCGGTGCACGTCCTTAATGGTTGGGAATCTTGTAGGTGTTGATTTTGCAACTGTTGCACCTCTACCTCTATTCGGGCCAACAAATCATAACACTGCCCACTTTCGATCTCGAAATCCCTGGCCTGCCTTATTGCTTTACCCTCAAGGGAAGCCACTTTTCTCTTCAGACTGTCAACAACTTTCTCGTGGTCCTTTTTCAGTTGATTCAAGTATTGGCGATGCTCCAGTTCTTATGTATCCCATTGTTCTTTGAGCCCTGCCATGACACTCTCAGATTTTTCTAGCTCCTCCCGGCACTCCCTAACCTCATTTCTTAACCCTTTTATCAATCGTTCGTCTGATTGGCTCCTTGGTTGCCTATTGAGGGCTGCTTTCAACTGTTGGATTTGGGCCTTAAGCTCTGCATTTTCTTGGGCCAATTTATTCTTTTCACCTTGATCTGCAGCGACTTGCACACTATTTTCGAGTTTCAAAATTTCTACTTGCTGCTTCAACTTCCCAATCTCAGCTCGGTAACTCTCTTCCTTTGCTAGCCAATCCCACTGCTCTCGTGATGTTTCAACAAAATCTTGGACGTGAGGTCTTTTAGATGGCCTCTGATGTTCAAGCTCTCTCTTGTAACACATGAGGTAATTTGGTGCCACTTCACCCCAGTCCTGATCCAGCACATAAGTATCCGCTTGTAAGCATTGGCCTTCATTCCACACTCGGCGAACTCTTGCTTCATGAAACTGTCCATCCTGGCTAATCTCAATCACTTGGGTGCTCAAATCCTCCTCGGGTGGGATTATTTGATATCTCCCGAGCTGTCTCAGAACCCAATAAGAAGCATAAGGATGGATGCTATGCAGACCCATCAGGAGGAAATGTGACCCGGAAATTGACATGTATATGATTTCTCCTACGTGCAACCATCCCAAAGTCCACTGTATCTGATTGGCCTTGAGCACCCGGAAGTATGATACCCATGCCTTTACACCTTCAGGCAAACTAACCCCATCAGTTCTGGTGTGAAACTCTCCAATACAAGTTTTATCGGGCAAACCATAACTCAAAAACTGGGAACGGTGGCACACATGCTCGATCATCCACATCTATAACAACATATTATACCCCTCAAAAGAATTTCCACCGTCTTTACACACAGTAAGATCTTGGATAGGTCGGACACATTCATAGGTGGGAGAGTACTTCCATCTTGGCTAAGGAAAGCAATAACAATCCCGACCACCTTTATATCAATATTCCCATCTTTCCTTGGGAATACTAAGATGCCCAAAAAGGTTATCATGAAGGCCACTCTTCTGTTCTCATCCCACTTCTGCCTATTATTTCTACTACATAGCTTGATATTCGTGTTGTTGAACCCTCCCACATGGCCGTATCTATTGTATATGAATCGGGGAGTGTAGAAACCCTGTGCCAAATCTGGATTGTGAACTGTCCTGGGCATCTTCAACATATCTAAAACCCGCTGCACTGTGATGGCTCTTGGAGCAACCGGATATTGTTCTTTTAGTGGAATCTCATCCTTTCCGATAAACCCAACTATTTCTTCCAACGTTGGAGTTAACTCAAAATCTGAGAAGTGGAAAACATTATGTGTCGGGTCCTAGAAAGTAATCAACGCTCTAATGATATCACCCCGAGGATTGATGTCTAATAAACCCGTGAGACCCTTCAGATATTTCTTCACTTCATGCTGCCCCTCTTTTCCCAAGTCATTCCACCATAACTTCAACTCGAAAGGGACTTTGGTTAATATTGAAAAAGGTTCCTTTTCCATTGTGCTCATCCTGCACATTTATTAAGGCGATTAAAAAGAAGAAAAACTTATATTCAACTCAAAAGAAAAAAAACAAAACCATCTATATTCTCTTCCAAAATTAAAAGAAAAACTCGGTTTTCAAAACACGGCCTTCGACTTATACGACTCTCCTTTTTTTATTTTCAAATTTAAAAATAAACGACCCGGCATTGTAAACACGGCCTTTCATCGCCTTGAGGACGTTGGTTTTAAGCATGTGAGGGTCAAAAATTAAAATATGACCAAAGGTGGCTATTTATGCAAAGTCAGTCTTCCGACGTCCCGTTTGGGAATATTCAGATATTCTTGCAAAATGGCATCACCTAATTTATTTACGACACCAATTAAAATTTTTGACATTTTGGCTATTTTTCGAAAGAAAGGTTGGACCCGATGAGGGTTGCCTGCGTATCCCACACCCTGTGAGAATCAAACCGGTGTAGTTCGGGCAAATAAGCTAACTAATTTTTTTTAAAACGAAACATTTCCAAACTTTTATCCATTTTCTATTTTTGAAATCAAAATGACCATTTTTCTATTTTTCAAATAAATTTTCCCCAAAATAAAAGACTCTTTCCTTTTTTTCTATTTTTATTTTGCTTAAAACAAACTTCATAAAAGAAATTTTTTTTTCTTTTCATTTTTCCAAAATTTCGGCAGAGTTTCGACAATACTTGGGCATCATATTTTATTCAAATATTAACTCCCTAACTGCTATTTCTCTCATTTTCTCTATTTTTGAATTTTCTCAAATTCCCAAGATTCAAAGCCGTCAACATGTAGGTTCGAACAAATAAATGCACAGAACAAGTAGGATGCACCAGGATAGTCTTTTCATTTTCAGGTTGCTAGCTCTAGACGGGCCCAACCCCTGTGTTGAGTCCCCTAAGTCAAATGCATCATGATGCAAATAAGAGCTCCTACTAGGGATCCGGCATGAAGTCAAGTTATTCTATGTCCAAAACCTAGGTCGGTGTTCTAGACAGTGTATCCGAGCGGACAACTCGGGTCGAGGAGGGAGCAGCGTACCGGTGACCCCGCGCGATCGTCTGACTTTGTAAATTATCCGAGCCTCTTTTATTTCAAGGTATGAAACTAACAGAATAGGGAGTCTCAACCAGTAAGCACATCTCCTGAGGTGAAGAGAGAAGGGTATCGGTACAGTTTATATACATTTCAAATAATGTCAAAGCGGTGATATTTAACACATTAAGCATGAAACATGTACAAAAATCAGATATAACCAACACAATAATTTATCTAAGCTCTAATTCTGAACCCTGAACAAAACGTTCTAGGTTCTTTTCCCCAGCAGAGTCGCCAAAGCAGTCACACCCCCTTTTCACTATACACCCGGAAGGGCGTAAAGGCATTTTTCCACTTAAAGGACAATCGGAACGGAATTTAGTTATTAATTATTTAGAGTCGCCACTTGGGAGATATATGGTGTCCCAAGTCACCGATTTGAATCCCGAACCAAGGAAAAATATGACTATGTTACAGTATGCGAACTAGAAATCCGGATACAGAATTTTGTTAACCCGAGAGAAGGTGATAGGCATTCCCGGGTTCCGTAGTTCTAGCATGGTTGCGTAACTGCTGTATTCGATTTTATCTGATTCTAATACATGCTAACTTATGTGCCCTTTTATACCGCTTTTACCATTATTTATATTAAAAGACTTGCGACATCGTGAAAACACGTCTCCGACCACGTCACCATCAAGGAACCCATGTTCGTCAACGCATTTCGACTTCGTCGAGATTTGGATTTGGGTCGCATCAATGCGCACCCAAGTTTAAGGAAATAATTTAATTAAATTGCGCTTAATGGTTCTAACGTAATATTGCTTGGGAAAGGCCGTTGAAATTTGCTAAACGGCACTTTCAAATTCTAATTACTTTTAATAATCTATTATTGAGGGCCCCGCATTTATTATGTCCGGCGTTGCTCGCCTCCCTTTTTGAATCACTTTTAGACCATTATTTATTTATAAGAATTACGACATCATAAAAATGCATTTATAACCCCATCGCCATCAAGGAACCCGTGGTTATTAACACATTTGATATCGCCGAGATTTTGATTTGGGTTGCATCAATGCACACCCAAGTTTAGGAAAGTACTTTAATTAAAACGCGTCTAAAGATTCTAACGTCTTATTATTATGGAAAGACCTGAAATTCGCTAAATGGCCCTCCCGAATTCTAAGTAATTTTACATAATCATTATTGAGGGCCCCGCAATTGTTTCATTTTGGCGAGGCTCATCTCATTTTTTTTATTCAAAGGCCGACCTAAAAGTGACTACAATTTCCTATTTTTTGATTTTTTGTCCTAGTGATGAAGGAAGAATCTCAGTTAAAACCCACTGTTGATCTAACAAATACACTAACCATGGCTATTCCTCCTTGGCTCAAACGGTCCAAGCCCAAATAACCTAATATTCCCACAGATCCCAGCTCTCAGAAGCCACAGCCGCCTGGCCCAAATTGAACAAATGGTCCCAGCAAAGGGGATCATGGGATCGAATCCCTGGGGCTACAAATCAACAAATGTTCAAACACTCACATACATAAATCATTCCAACTCCTCTGATTTTTTACCAAACAATAGTATAATTCAACAATGGATATTGATTCAGTTATGGACAATTAAGTGATCAGGGCATTCTTTACATGTGCTAATCAAATCAAGATACCTATTAACTAGAATGAATACTTATTCCCCAACCTTTATTTGAACTCCAGCGTTAAATTTAAGACAACGATTCACGTTATCGAGATGGAAAACATGGATTCAGCTGATGCTATACTAAGTTATTGCCACAAAATTCGAATTCAAATTCCAATCTTAAGCGAAACGTCACTAAAACTGTAAAAGGTGCTAATTTCTCACAGACTCAGTTATCCAAACTTCTACTTGGTCTAATTTACGTAATTCAAAATCAACTGAAAACGCCATTAAAAGCTAATTTCCCATTCAAACATTCTTGAGTGCTTAAGCAACTATAATTTATCAAGAAACAATCCCAATCCGTGCTTAATAACTTAATGTAACTCCAGATGAATCATATAGTGCAAACAGTCTACAAGTTGAAGCAAACAGTCCCTCATTGTCTATTACAAGCCTAAATCATTCAAGTCGATACCAACAGTCCTAATTCACAATTCCTAGTGCAACATGACTCAAACAAATCGCAATCAAATGAATACTTTGGGCTGCCTACAATTACAGGCATTCAAATGAACATGATACTTCATTTCACTCCAAGTTTTAAGGTTACATCAAAGTAAATTTGGTGACTGTACCTGGAAATTTAAACAAAAAGAGCAAGATAATCAGAAACCCAGCAGAGGTAGCAGAGCAACAGAATCAGCAGCAATAGGTGCAACATCAATTAGTGCGAGCCTAAATCAACAGCCAAACCCAGAAAACGTACTTAAACCATGACCCAAGCAAAGTTGAAAACTCAGCAGCAACAATAAAACAACCAAAACAGACTTGAATGAATCCAAAATTTGTTTGAAGTCCATTGTGAATCACCCAGAAATTTCAACAGCCGACGAGAGAGCCAGGAAATGCAAATTATGAACTAAAGTTTCAAAAATTAGCCTACAATTCTAATGAAACATTGACTTTTTTGGATTTTCATAGCTTTGTGTTTTTTTGTATTTTTCTATGTCTAAGAGCTGAAACTAATCAAAAATTGGAAATGTAAGAGAAATGAGAATTTTCTTCTCATTTTTTTAGGGCTGAAAAATTGAAAACCCTTTCACAAGGCATAAGATGCCTTTTTATAGACAACACTAGGGTAAAGGGTCAGATTTTGATTTTTCCTTTTAGTCCCTGATTATTTTTCACTTTAACACCTAATTTTCTAACTTTTTCCTCAAGTTACTGCCCTAGTTTTATTGAAATCTACATTATAGTCCTATTCTAGGAGCTTCTAAGATGCTCTTTTAGCTGTACAATTCCTAGGCTACCCTTTTCTTGTTTTAAAATTTACAAAACCTAGGGATTCTACACTTTTCCATCCCGAAAAAGCCCTTTCACCTGTCTGAAAATAACAAACTAAGCTTAATTTATCCCAATTCCCTTAACACTAGTTAAGCTAACAAATATAACCAATCCTTTAAAGCTAAACCCCCACTAATTAATCAATTCTCATAATAACATAGGGATACCAAATCAAACTTGCAATGATCAAAGCTAAATTAGCCAAAACCTAAACTATCTTATTGAACCAAATCGGAGTAAATACCAATTAAAATCACAATCAGAAACAAAGATGAAAACAAAGTGAACAACGGATCAGAACATAAAATCAAAAACAGGGTCGACCACGTGGCAATTAAAACTGGACACTAACGAGTATTAGAATTTGACATTCCCATGGCTTAACTGGCCTCGAACTCGACTTCCAATTAATGTTACGTGTTTATTTTGACTGAAATAAACACGTAACGTTAACATAAAGATGTTCGAGCAATCGAATTCCCAAACAGACTTGACTTGAGATCCCTAGATTTGAAATCCACCCAATTCCACTTGGATTTGAAGGGTTTTGGTAAGGTATTAGGGGTGAGGGATGTCAGGAGTTCATGGGGTGTGACTTTGGGCGAGTTTGGGTGACTTTGTGTCTTGAGCCTGATTTTTAAACCAAGATTCGAGGGGCTCAGGTTTGATTCGAGGGAAAATATTAGCATATCTTGAACAGGGAGGTTGAGGAGAGTAAGGGGTGTGATTTTGAGGAGATTTTGGAGCTGGCGCCGCCACCCTAGGGCGGTGGGTTTGGTGGCGGTAGTGAGTAGGGTTTTGAGAGAAGAGGCCTGTGAAGAAGACGATGGTGGGGTGGGTAGGGGCTTTCGTACATATATATAACACATATCCTAGGACGATCATGTCCATTGGATTCACATTCAACGGCTACGATTAGCCCCTGAGAACGACGTCGTTTGGATTTTTTAAAAATGATTGGACCGGGTTGGGCATCTGGGCTATGGCAGATTTGGGGTTTGTTTGGGCTGCACAGAAAATGGCCCAGAATTCTTTTTCTATGCATTGCAAATCAAAAATTCTTTTCTTCTTTTCTTTTTCTCTAATTTCTTTTAATTCTTATTTTTTGTTTGTTTTTTTCTCCATTTTGTATTTTTGTATTGTTTTGATTTTATAAAATGCAAAATTAGAAATAAAAATCCTAACATATTTCAAATAAAACTAATTAACTCCTAGAATTATTTAAAGCTATTTCGTGACACATTTACAATAAAATAATTAAAATGCAAAAGTGAACTAATTTTGTGTGAATTTTCATATTTTGAGCCGAGCAAATTAACCCCTAATTAATCCTAAAACATGAAATTAAATCCTAAATGCAAATGCGTATTTTTTATTTATTATTTTTTTATAAATTAATATGCACAAATAAAATGCAAATATAATTAAAAAATGACACAAAAATGCTAAAAGTAAAGAAAAACCATTTGTTTGATTTTTATGAGAATAATTCATATATAGGAAAAAAATCACGTGCTCAACCACACCATCCGCAGCATGAGTGATGGTGCAATTGAAACCATCCTTAAGAAAATGCAATAAATGGAGAGCGAGAATAAGGTGCTTCATGACCAAATGAAGGAGCACCAGGAAAGGTTTAACAAGATACCCCGTGCTCCTAAGTTACTACCAAAACGCGATGTCAAAAGATTTGTTGAACAACCATATAGTGAGGAAGCTGCTCTTCACTCGATCCCGAAAACCTTCAAAATGCCACCATAATTGAAAATATATGACTGACTACGGATTCGGAACACCACTTGATCTACTATGTCATTGCAGTAAAAGGCAATGACCTATTGAAAGAGAAAGTATTGTCCATATTACTGAAGAAGTTCGGAAAAACTTTGATGGGGGAGAGGGGGACTAACGTGGTACTATCAACTACCGGCTCCGTCGATATCGACGTTCGAGGAAATGGCAGATAAATTTGCCGCCGCTCATGTGGGAGCAAAGAAAACTGAAGCGAGGGTCAATGATATCTTTGCCATCAGGCAGGAAACAGGAGAAGGGCTCCGGGACTTCTTGGACCCATTCAACAGGGTAAGTATGGGACTACCAAATGTATCAGAAAAAATGGCTATCGCAGCTTTCCAAAATAGGTTGAGCAGGAACAGATCAAAGGCGACAAGAAGTTGCTCAGCAGACTCATGAAGTATCCCCCACCACGTGGGAAGAGATTCATAATGCCTACTGCGCCGAAGTGAGAGCAGATGAAGATGACCTCAATGGTCCAACACAACGACTAACGTCAGTTCACTCCGAGGTTAGGAATGACTTGCGTATCGACGTGAGGAGGGAATAACCTCGACATTTCAACAAAGAAAGGTACCAGCCCAACGTCACGGCTCCCAATCTGCCTCCCCAAGGCATACCGATGCCGTATCGTGACACATCGCACCGCTCCAAATAAAAGAGGTATGCCCCCATTATTATCTGCTCATAACTTTTGTGTCTCTCCTTCAAAAATAGTGTATGCACTGGAGAAGCTGGGCACGAAGGTGCAATGGCCAAAAAAATGAAATCAAACCCAAGTGCAAGGACGTAAAAGGTCCTATCGAGTTCCATCTGGAAAGAGGGTACAATACCAAAGATTGCAGAGGTCTGCAGCAAGGAGTGGTCAGGATGTTGAATCAGGGGTACCTGAAGGAACTACTCAGCGACAAAGGAAGGGCTAATATCGCCAGAGGGCGCGACCTGTCCTAAGGGCCGCCAAAGCCGCCTTCTCCACCCCATACCATACGGATGATCATCATCGGTGGCTATGGCTGGGCGATCAATCATGTAAAGTCCACCAGCACACACAAGTTGAAGCATGCAATCGCTCACGAACGGTATGATAACTTCGAAGACAATATCACCTTTGATAAGTCTGATACTAACGGTTTGTTTTCCCTTATTACGATGCATTAGTTATAAACTTACGCATTGTTGACATTGACGTGAAATGAATTATGGTAGATGACGGAAGTGGCGCATGTATTATCCATCCGAGAGTTCTCACACGGATGAGGCTCGAAGATAAAATAATACCGCATTGCATTACGCTAATGGGTTTTAAAAATGCAGTGGAGCAAACCTCAGGAGAAATATCACTACCAGTCTTGGCAGGGGGATTCACGCTAGAAACCACATTCCACGTCATGAACCAAGAAATGACTTACAACGCCATCATATGACGCCCATGGATACATTCCATGCAATCCGTCCCTTCGAGCTTCTATCAAGTGGTCAAATTTCCCACCCCTTGGGAAATATATAGCATTTGAGGTGAGCCACGCACCACCCAAGAATGCTACCGGATCGACTAAGATTGCACCCACATCAAACAACTAAAAGGAGCGAGAGCGGAAGCATAGCAATCAACTATGTCGGGAACTAAGGTCAGCCCGTTGTTAGATGTCCCTAAGGACCCAGAAATTGTAGAAGCCTGCAAAGAGACAGTCAAAATCCTCAACCCTGTCCAACTTGATAGTCCCGAAAACACCAGGAAGGCTTATATCAGACACATCCTCTCCGACCCAGGTAAGTACCATGAATTCTTAACTAACTATGCAGACCTATTTGCCTTTTCCCACTCAGATATGATGGGGATCCCAAAAGATATCACCACTCCACCCTCCGGTGCGACAAATGAGGAGGAAATTCAACGAGGCAGTCAGTGAGGAAGTAGACAAGCTGTTGGCTAACGGTTCCATCAAAGAATCAAAATACCCTCAGTGGGTCGCCAATGTGGTCATGGTTAAAATGGATAATGCAGTATGTGCATAGACTTTAACAATCTGAACAAGGAGTGCCCTAAAGATTCCTTCCCACTGCCCCATATCGACCAGTTGATCGATGCAACGACATGGCATGAACTGTTGAGTTTCTTGGACTCCTACTTCGGATACAACCAAATCCTAATGGCCGAGGAGGACCAAGAAAAGACAACCTTCATCACCCACCAAGGGACTATTTATTATAATGCAATGCCCTTCGGACTAAAAAATGCGGGAACTACATACTAAAGATTGGTCACTATGATGTTCAAGGAACAACTCGGCAAAACAATGGAGGTTTATATTGATGACAAGTTGGTGAAGTCGGCAAAGAAGGAAGACCATGTTAGCCATCTGAAGGAAGCCTTCGAGATACTGAGGTAGTACGGAATGAAATTGAACCCCGAAAAATGCGCCTTCGAAGTGGCCTCTGGAAAATTTCTAGGTTTGCATGTGTCACAACGCGGAATTGAAGTCAAATTAAACCAGATCAAGGCCATATACACAATACCTGAGATTCTGAACAACAAGAAGCAGGCAGAAAGTAAAAGGGCGAATAGCCGCTCTATCAAGATTCATATCATGGTCCTCGGACAAATGCCACAAATTCTTCAGTGTATTGAAGAAAGATCATGGGATACAATGGAACGAGGAGTGCATCAACGCTCTAAAGAAACTAAAGGCATATCTATCTACACCGCCACTACTCGTCAAAGCAAGTCTAGGAGAGTGCCTACTAGTGTACCTGGCCGTGTCGGAAGTCTCTATCAGTGCTGTCTTGGTCCGCAAAAATAAAAGTACTCATTCACCTATCTATTATATCAGCAAAACTTTAATAGATACTGAGACGAGGTACCCACACCTTAATAAACTAGCTCTCGCACTAGTCATAGCTTCACCCAAGCTTAGACCATATTTTTAATGCCATCCCATAATATGGAAAAATATTATATGTCATTTCGGCATTCCCAAAGAAAAATATTAATGGACCACAGTTTTTTGGTAGGAAAACAATCGAGTTCTTCAAGAAGTGGCACATTAAGCGGATACTATCCACTTTGTATCATCCTTCCGGGAACGGCCAAGCCGGGTCTTCAAACAAGACAATACGGAACATAATTAAGAAGAAGCTCGAGGAAGCTAAGGGGCTATGGCTGGAATTGCTACCCAAAGTTCTATGGGCTAACCGAACTAACCCTAAATCCAGCAAGGGAGAAACACCATAATTACTGATCTATAGAACCGATACGGTCATATCTGCCAAAGTTGGGGCATCGAGCCTGAGGTCTTCCCATAACAGCGGGAACGACAAAAGCAGGTTGCAAGACTTGGACGAAGCTGATGAACGAAGAGATATGGCCTATATAAGAAAAAGCAACAGGCAGAAATATACTACAACAAAAAGGTTAAAGCAAGGCCACACAAAATGGGCGATTACATTCTCAAGGCCAAAACACTGGCATCAAAAGACCCGAATGAGGGGAAGTTGGGAACCAACTGATATGGACCATACAAAATCATAGCCGTTGCTAACAAAGGAGCATTTCAGTTAGAAACGATAGAAGGAAAACCGCTCCAAAACAACTGGAATGTCGCCCATTTCAAATACATCACTTCTGAAAAGCATCTCCCAAATCATACTCTTTTTTCCTAACTCGAGTTTTGTCTCAATCGGGTTTTCTCGGGGAGATTTTTAATAAGGTGGCGAAGGGGACACCTGGTGGTATCTGAGTGCGAGTTCATTATATCGGCCAATCGACACGGTTTCTGGGCCGATATAATAAAGGTACTACACTAATTAAATCTCTAGTGCATAGACAAAACTCTTAATTGCACAGACAGTTCTCCATTATGTAAATAGAAGTCTCCATTGTATAAAGAAATTCTCCAATGAATGAACATCGACAAATGGATAAGGCCATCGACATAAGTTCGCATTCGTCCGAATCGGGATTCAGGCTACTTCGACGACCACCGAAGTAACATCGACCAACGGCAAAGGCCATCGAAATAGGTTTGGCTTCGTCTGAACTGGGACTCAGGCTACTTCGACGACAACCGAAGTAACATCGAAAAATAGCTAAGGCCATCGACATATGTTTGGCTTCGTCTAAACCGGGACTCAAGCTACTTCGACGATAGCCAAAGTAACATCGACAAACGGCCACAACCATCGACAAGTTTGACCTCGTTCAAACTTCGACGGATACTACTTCGTCAATAGCCAAAGTAACATTCTAACGACCACGGCCATCGACAAGTTCAACCTCATTCGAACTTCGACAAAAATTACTTCGACGACAGTTGAAGTAACATCCGAAAGGCTATGACCATCAACACAATTTCAACCTCGTTCGATCTTCGACGGATGCTACTTCGATGATAGTCGAAGTAATATCCTAACTGCTATGGCCATCGATACAAGTTTGACCTCGTTTGAACTTCGACGGATACTACCTCGACGACAGCCGAAGTAACATCCTAACAGTCACGACCATCGACAAGTTCAACCTCGTTCGAACTTCAGTGGATACCACTTCGATGATAGTCGAAGTAGCATCCTAACGTCTAAGGACAACAATAGGTTTGAACCACGATAAATACTATTTCGTTGATGGTATCATCAAAGTAACATCCTAACCGATAAGGCCATCGGTATAAGTTCGACCTCGCTCGAAACACGGTGAGGCCCTCGCAACACAAAAACCTACTGAGACCAAGCATCACAAAATAAAACCAAGGGGAAGAAGCAACAAGTTGGCAAATAAATAAAGGTAAAACTTATATTACAACAAAAATATGTTTACATTCGACCATATAAACGGGCCCCCATGCATTTCACAAGCCATAAATATATACAAGTACACAAATTTACAACTACTCATCGCCCCATGGAGGGTAATATCGTTATACCAGGATTCCGAGTCGATATGATTGACATCCTTGAAAATAGAGTCACTTCATCGGGAGAGTCAGTGTAGTACCCACATGACTCACGAGTAGCACGAGCCTCACTACGCCTGGCCTGAACCTCATCCTCCGTCGCCTAACCCTCATCGTGGAATTCCCTTGACACGTCAATTCTGGTCTCTGCAAAAACCCACGTCTCATATGCATTGCGGTGTGGGCCTCGATCGCATTGAGGATGAGACGATGAGGGCTGAGAAAGGTGACCCACTACTTCTGACCACGGGGGTCAACAATGATACTCAGCTCTTCCCTAAGCAAATTTATTTTTATCACCCTAGCGTCGAGTTTGGCGATCAACTCAGCACCCTCCGTTGCAGATCGGCATTCTCCATCACCACCCCAGGGCTCAATTCGAGCTCGTCATCTTTCGCTCTAAGGAGCATCTCCAATTCGCTATTGCGAGCCACAACTCTCATTAGCTCACTATCCGCCTCATCCAATTCGACCACCGCTCGATGCCTTGAGCGATACTTAGACACTTCTTAAACATCTTCTTGCAGATGGTCGTCCTTTTTTGCTCACGGAAACCCCTCTCCACCTCCAAAATAAGGGTCTAAAGAAAGTATAAGTAAGCGCGCTTTCGGAACAATACTATAATGCACAAGAAAAAAAGACGATGAATAAATACATGTAACACCATGCCCTGCGCAATAGCTCCGCATCGATCATGGTGCTAAGCGTCTCACTCTCAAGGGCCGCACAAAGTAGGGTAAGGGCTGACGCACTCTACTCGCTATTCTAAAGCAAGTTGTAGGCCCCCGAAATTGTAATGCGACGGTCGTACCCATCGGTCGTCATCTCTACATGGGTATAACCACCAATGAACTCATCCACATCTGCTTGGATGACGTCTGAATTTGAATCCGCCCTCTCACCCGGTACCCCGACTGTCATCGACGGACCCCCTTCAGCGGCGTGTACTGAATTAACACTGGGAACGACCTTGAGCTGATGAGTCTCCCTCCCATATCGAATGGCGTCGGCCATGAACATCGTCCTCCATACCACTAGGGGCTACACAACCCCATCGACTTCGGTAGCCACCCCCCTTCCTGTCTCCAGCCTTCTCCGTTTCCTATCCACCGGTTCTTCACCATTGGAAGGTTCACTGGCGAGGTGTGGGATCGGTACAGATAATACCAGCTCTAACGTAGTCGTGGCTTTAGACGTAGTCCCTTGTAGATACGAAAGAGGGAGACTTTTCCATACCGAGTTGCATAGTACATCGTAGGCATCCAAAGTAACATCAGATCGCGTAGAATAGGGGTCGAAGCCCTCCTCCTAGAGGCGCCTCGACCTATTGGAATAAAAGCACATGTGAGCAGGGTTGCAAAACTCACAAGGCTAACATTAGGAATCTACCTGAAGAAACTTTGGGGCCGTAACGCTGCATGAAGGCGGGCCATGTGCGGGTTGCCTCCGCATGAGGTAACAAACCAGAAACCCACCTCCTGAGGCCGGTGATTTGATGAGATGGATGAGCCATGGATGTAATATAAGGGTTAGAATCACTACAACAATTAGCAAGAAAACTCCACAGGTCGAAGCACTTACATGACAAGTTCCACCTCTCTTGAAACCCGGTAGGATTAGCGACCAGGTGTTCGATTCTGATGAAGAAATATTTATGCTAGAACCTACGACTTGCTCGGTCGTTGGTCTCGACCACTAGTCCTCTCGTTCCACGGCTTCTCAGGTGCACCATGGTACCTCTCAGGTAACTGGCATTGAACAATTGCAAGAGGTGGTGAACCGATACTTCACATCCGGCCAAATTCGTGTACTTGGATAGCAGTAGGAGCATCTTCAAAGTATACAACGTGAGTTAAGCCGGACATATATTGTAAAATCTGCAAAGTTCTTCAGCCAAGGGAAGCAAAGGGAACCCATAGCCGATCAGAAATGGGTGCGCATAGAAGGCACAGTACCCCGGCCTGTGGGTATCCACGTGATCCTCCCCCGCAAGGACCAGCTCTACATGAGCGGGTATGTTGTATTTATCACGGAGATCATTCAAGTGCTTCTGTTGCGACTGGGAAGTCTCTAATATCGGAACAGGTGTATCCTTGCCAAAGTCGCTCTGAGACGGAGGATACTTCGGTAGAAGAGCCTCCACAGTGAGAGAACTAATGTAGTCTTCATCCTCTTTCTCCCTGCCGGCAGGATTGGATGGAAAACTCGATGGAGCCACCGCCGGAACTCTCTCATTGTCTCGGTGGGGGTTAGACATTGTTTTCAGTAAAAGGGGAACCACACACAGCTCAGTGAGGAAGACCGAAAACTCCGATTGAGGGCGGGAGTGCTACGGTTGGAAAATATGGACTGAAGGGTTGAAATATTCTCGCAAGTGACCAAATTTCGAACCAAATCAAACCCTTCCCCTATTTATAGGGTTGGTGGCATCGGAATCAAGGCATAGACATCAAATCAACGCGGGAAATCAAGCGGCAGAAAGATCTGCTTTCCTGCCTCGAGAATAGGTGCCATGATAATGCATGCGAACGCTGACATCATGCGAAGGGAGGCGTTTTGTTTTGGCGCTCTGACAGTTATAATTAGTGTCTCTCAACAGTCACATCGTTCCCCTTTGATAAGTCAAACTCTCCCTGAACGATAGCGCTGATTTCGCCCATCGAGGATGCATCCCGCTACGACCCCGACAAGCCGAGGGAATAACTGTATGGGGTCGAATTTGACCAGTCAAGTCCCCAAACTATCATGCCCAACTATCGATCATACGCTAGTCAGGGCAATAGGACGACCCAAGTTCAACGGGGGCAACGACCCCGTGATCCTGTCGTCCCCTCTCCCCTTATAACACTTAAGTTCTGCCTTTTTAAGACCAGGATCCCCTACTATATAAAGGTGATTCCAGCCCTGTAAAAGGGGGCTGACTTAAGAGACAAGTTTTCTATTTCTCTATCTACCTCTCCATCTCTCTCTCTCTGCTATTGTCTCATCTTTTGATACTATCGTTAATTCGATCATAAAACATATTTTAGGATTCATTATTATCGATTACGATTTACCCTTTTATTTTTTTTATTAATTTGCTTAAAAGGTATTTTCCAACTTTTAAGTCAAACAGGAACGTATATAGGAAAAATGACTTTAATCGCACAAAAAAGAAGCCGGTATAAATGAACACGAAACATATAATGTGGCCAAAATACTAATAACCAAAAGTGAGAAAAGGTATAGTCAACAGAGACAAACCAATCTTAGCTTTTGAAGCATAGTAGAAGCACCAAATCAAAGAATTTTGCTTTTGGACAAAAGAAATATTCTAAGAGGATAGAAGGAAATTTTGTTGAATCAACACAAAGTGCCCACGTATTTGGCCGCAGAACCAAATGTTGCACCTTGAACTTTTCTGGAGGACCATCACAGTTTTGTCAGATCTTTAATTTTCTCGTTGGAAGACAAGTAGTATCACTAAAGAACAATACTGTTATTTTATAGCAAAGAGGCACCCATGTTTTACTAAAATCATCAAAACAATTATATTGTAGTCCGATTAAATTTAAATTTATGTTAGAAAATATAATTTTATAATCAGTGCTCGAACTCAAAATTTATAATTAAAGATAAAAAAGTACTTATCATTTCATCATGAACTTGTGGGTTAAAGCAAACACTTTTTGCAGAATTGAAGTAAAGCATATAGTGGCAGAAAATCACAAAATAAAGTTTTCAAATCCAGTTCTAGCATGCTTCTTGATTTCCTAAAAATCACGAGCATTCCATTTTTTGGGGTCTATTTTCTTCAAGATTGTATCGCATAATGTTGTAATATATACCATTTATAATAACCGCGTAAAGTTACTCCCATTTTCTTCCCGCAAAAAAATAAATAATGTATGGGATATGAGAGCCTTGTTTAGGGCGAGAATTTTTGGAATAAATGTGAACCTATCATTTGCTTTTTGTTCTTTGTGAGGTTGTTCTGGTGATAATTTGTACGCTTTTTTATATAGTGGATTGCTCTTCTTCATTTTCTGTTAATATTTTGTATTTTATTTTCTATAATGAATTGATAATTTCCGTCTGTAAACGTAACTAAGTCAATTGACTGAATCACGTTAAATATTAATTTCTCCTTATATCTAAAATCTTACTAGAGAGGGAACAACACGCAAGACAAAGTGAGAAAGAAAACTATAGAAAGAGAAGCTAGTGGTACTGTAGCAAACGAAGCTGCATGCAACAAAGCTTCTGGGGATTAGCAAAAAAGCTATAGTGGCATTACAAAAGAAACATAAAATGAAGAAGGACCACTGTTCTTATGCTTTCTCAATCACTTTCATTTCACATTCTCAAGTTTTTTGTCATTCTTTAAATGCTTTTTGATAACAATTAGAAGTGCACGGACTTGTACGCAAAAGAAAATATGCTCTTTACTCCAAATTTTGAGGGGAATAAATAAAAAAATAACTCCAGATTTTGTCATTCACACACGCCTCTTTGTTCTCTCCTAATCTCTGATTTTATTTTGCTCTCTTGCATGTAGGGATTGAAGAGAATGTCTGCATATATAGGCGAAGCTAGCCTATAAGGTACGGATTTGGCCGAATTCCATTAAATTTAGTGAGTTTAGTTTAAATAATTTATTTTTTAAAAAAATTTATTAAATATATATAAATTATTAATTTAAAAATAAAATTCCGAACCTACAAACTTCAAATACGGACTCCGTCATCTATCGTCATGTAGGAACAGAGGCAGATTCAGGATTTAAATTTAGTGGGTTCAATTTTAAAATTTTTAGCATTGAACCCATTATATTTTCAAAGTTATGGGTTCAAATCTACTATTTTTGTAATTTTAATGAATTTTTACTCTGCGTCGAAAGTTATGGTTTCAGTTGAACCCGTTGGTAATATACTACATCCGCCTCTGCGTAGGACTGATGATACACAAAATGACGATAAGAAACTGGTTTCAGAATTTAATTCTGCTTGATTTTCGAACTGATTAGGAAAAACTTTTGTCACGGCCCCAGTTCGCCCTCCGTGAACATGTCGTGACGATACCTAGTCCCTACGACTAAGTAAGCGTAACATTGCGGAAACAAATCGAAACTTGCGAAAATGTAACTTACAATCCAAAATTTAAAACAGAAGAGAATGGAATGTAAAATGTCACTCGACATATACAACATAATAACTCAAACTTCTACAAATCTTTCACAAAACCCAAAAACTCACGAGAGCACAAGCTAACAGAACGTAATACACTGCTCTAACTCCAATATGTCAAAACAATAGTAAGAAAGGAAGGCTAAATGTTAAAAGATAGAATAAGATATAGACTCCTTGGTCTGCAGATGCGGCAAATGTACCTCGAAGTCTCTGCTAGATATCTCTGCCTCGAGGGTGATACGCGTGGGTGGAGGTACCAATATCTGCACGTGAAAACATGCCCAGAAAGGGCATGAGTACACCATAGCAGTACTCAGTAAGTACCAAGCCTAACCTCGGTTGATAGTGACGAGGAAGGTCAGGGGCCTACTGAGGTTAAACATAATAATAGTTTGCAACAGTATGAAATAAACTATATAAATGAGTACAACTATGAAATAAGACAGGTTATATGAGGAAACAAATAATACAAAAAAAAACAAGGTAACACTGAGCAAAAACAACTCAATACCAGTAACAACAACGAGGATCTCCCAAGATACCGTCATGTAGTCCATTGTATCAATTGTTCAAAGAATCTCTTGGGATATCATTTCGTAGTCCATCATATGTATGTATATCCGAAGGATCTCCCGGGATATAGTCGCGTAGTCCAACTTTCAATGCGCGGCGATTTGCCAGAATCCATTCTATAGTCCCAAAGTAAATGTGCTGTGGGGATCTACCAGAAATCTAACCCGCAGTCCCAAAGTAAACAAACAAGGGGGAGCTACGGGAATCTCACATCCGTAGTCCCGATATAATACGCAGCCACAACAAGAAGATATTCACAACTGGAGTGCAAAAATACAAGGCACACAATGGATAGTTCTAGCCTAACATGCTTCACTTTATACAAATAAAGCAACTTAAACAAATACGCAATTTAGGTCAATTACGCATGCTTTTCAAAGCTAACACAGGTTCTATTTGCAAGTAGAATAAAGCAGGTAAGAAAGAAACTCAGTCTGAATAATCAAAGTAAAATTGGATTTTCAACGATTAGCTTAAGTACACACTCGTCACCTCATGTACAAGGCATTCAAATGTCAAATGTCATATCCTAAGGGGAAGGTTCCCCACACAAGGTTAGACAAGCCACTTACCTCGAACCAGCTCAAAAATCAACTCGAAATCACACAATTACCATGAGTATCCGACTTCAAATGGTCCAAATCTATTCAATTCAATCACATATCGTAAATAACATCTCAAACAACTAATTCTATGATTTAATTCAAAGTAAAGATGCAAAATTAGGTAAAACAACCAAAATGCTTCTCAGGCCAACATCTCGGAATCGGGTGAAATTAATATTTTCAGAATCCTCATACTCTCACGAGTCTAACCATATAAAAATCTCCCAAATTGAATATCAAAACCCCACTCAAAACTCAATAATTTGGTCTATAAAATTTTACTAAATTTTCATTAAATATCTGAAATTAAAGGAGGAATTCATGCTTAGATTAGTGGGTTACAAGAAAAAGGAATTTTAAAATCGTTACCCAATCAATTTTCCTAAAAATACCACGAAATCTTGCTCAAATCCAAGCTCTCAAGCTTGAGTTTTGGTAAACATAGCTAAACTCACGGTTTTGAATTACTATTACTACCCAGATAATTAATGCATCGCGAACGCGGAGGAAGTCACGCGTTCGCGAAGAAGAAAAAATGAAGGCTACTACATTACTCTTCGTGAACGCGTGGGACAGTATGAGAATGAGGCTTGGACTGGAAAAGCTACGCAAACGTGAGATATGACATGCAAACGCGATGAAGAAAATAGGCACAACCCTCAGCGCCAAATAACACTATGCGAACGCGAGGGCTTGGCTGCAAACACGAAGGAGGAATATGAAAAAGCTTCGCGAATGCGGGAGGATTGAACGTGAATGCAAGCGCGAAAAATTAATTGGTCCTCCTCCAAGATTACTTTACGCGAATGCATGGAGAAGGACGTGATCGTGAAGAATAAAAGGGGGTCTGTAACAGCTGAAGAAATTCTGCAGTCTTAAACAACTCGAAAATGCCCCGTTGAGCATTCAGAACAAACCCGAGGCTTCCCGGACCTCAACCAAACCTACAAACATATCTCATAACATCATTCAAACTTTTACCAATTCTAAAACCACCTAAAAGAATGCCGAAAACTCAAATTAATCAAGGATTTAATCTTAAGAACTTTTAACTCTCTCAAAATATGCTTTCGATCAAAATCCTAACTAAAACACGTGGTAATGACCTAAAATTTTGCACACACACCCAAAATGAAATGGCGCAACTACTGCAACTTCTGGAATTCCATTCTGATCCTCGAATCAAAATTTCACTAACGGACTGGAAACTTCAAACTTCCAAACTTCGACATTTCCAGCCTAAATTAAATATGGTCCTTCAAAACACATTTTGAACATTGTCACGACCCCAATTCGCCCTCCATGAACATGTCGTGATGACCCTACGATTAGGTAAGCCTAACAATACGGAAACAAATCAAAACTAGCAAAAATGTAACTTATAATCCAAAATTTAAAACAGAAGAGAACAAAATATAAAATGTCACTCGGCATATACAACATAATAACTCAAACTTCTACAAATCTTTCGCAAAACCCGAATGCTCACGGGAACACAAGTTAACAGAATGTAATACACTGCTCTAACTCCAGTATGTCTAATACAACAGTAAGAAAGGAAGGCTAACTATTAAAAGACAGAATAAGATAGAGACTTCTTGGTCTGGGGAAACGACAGATGTACCTTGAAGTCTATGCTAGATCCCCTCAAGGGTGATATACCTGGGTGGAGGTACCTGGACCTGCATATGAAAAACATGTGCATAAAGGGCATGAGTACACCACAATGGTACTCAGTAAGTGTCAAGACTAACATCGGTTGGCTAGTGACGAGGAAGGCAGGGCCCTACTGAGGTTAAACATAATAATTTGCAATAGTATGAAATAAACAGTATAAATGAGTACAACTACGAAATAAGACAGGTTATACGAGGCAACAAATAATACACAAAGATAAGGTAACATGGAGTAAAAATAGCTCAATACCAGTAACAACAATGAGGATCTCCCAGGATACCGTCATGTAGTTCATTTTATCAATTGTCCAAAGGATCTCCTGGGATACCGTCCTGTAGTCTATCATATTTATATATATCCGAAGGATCTCCCCGAATACTGTTCCGTGGTCCAACTTTCAGTGCATGAGGATCTACCAATATTCGTTCTGTAGTCCCAAAGTAAATGTGCAGGGGATCTATCAGGAATCTAACTCGTAGTCACAAAGTAAATAAACAAGGGGGGAGCTACCGAAATCCCACATCCGTAGTTCCAATGTAAATACGCAGCCGCAACAAGAAGGTATTC
Source organism: Nicotiana benthamiana (assembly GCA_034376525.1). Lineage (NCBI taxonomy): Eukaryota > Viridiplantae > Streptophyta > Magnoliopsida > Solanales > Solanaceae > Nicotiana > Nicotiana benthamiana. The sequence goes on from CM067337.1 coordinate 131,399,767, forward strand.
ATAAATGGAGTGCAAAAATATAAGGCAACAGGTAGTTCTAGCCTAACATGCTTCACTTAATACAAATAAAGCAACTTAAGCAAATAGGCAATTTAGGTCAACTAAGCATGATTTTCTAGGCTAACACAGGCTATATTTACAAGTAGAATAAAGCAGGTAAGCAAGAAAGTCAGTCTAACTAATTAAAGTAAAACCGTATTTTTAACGATTAGCTCAAGTACACGCTCGTCACCTCACGTACAAGGTATTCAAGTACCAAATATCATATTCAAAGGGGAAGGTCCACCACACAAGGTTAGACAAGCTACTTACCTTGAATCAGCTTCAAAATCAACGAAATCACATGTTTGCCACGAGTATCCGACTCCAAATGGCCCAAATCTATTCAATTCAATTACATATCATAAATAACATCTCAAACAACTGATTTTATGATTTAATTCGAAGCTACGACGCGAAATTTGGTAAAATGACCAAAATGTCCCTCAGGCCAATGTCTCAGAATCGGGAAAAATTAACATTTTCAGAATTCTCGTACTCTCACGAATCAAACCATATAAAAATCTCCCAAATCGGATGTCAAAAACCCACTCAAAACTCAATAATTCGGTCTATGAAGTTTTACTGAATTTTCATTCAAATTCTTCAATTAAAGGACGAATTCATGCTTAGATTAGTGGGTTACTAGTAAAAAGGAGATTAGAATCGTTACTTAATCGCTATCCATGAAAATCCATCGAAATCTCGCTCAAATCTGAGCTCTCAAACTTGAATATTGGTAAAAATGGCTAAACCCTCGGCTTTGAATTTTTTTAACTGCACAGATAATTAATGCATCGTGAACGCGAAGGAAGTCACGTGTTCACGGAGAAGGAAAACTGAAGGCTGCTAAATTGCTCTTCGCGAATGCATGGAACAGTATGCGAACGCAAAGGCTTGGACTGGCAAAGCTACGCGAACGCGAGATAGGGCATGTGAACTCGATGAAGAAAATAGGCACAGCCCTCAGCGCCAAATAGCACTATGCGAACGTGAGGGCTACGCTGCGAATGCGAAGGAGGAAAATGGCAAAGCTTCATGAACGTGGAGGGATTGAATGCGAACGCTGACGCGAAGAGTTAACTGGTCCTCCTCCAAGATTATTCTACGTGAACGTGTGGAGGAGGACACGATCGCGAAGCAAAAAAGGGGGTCTGCAACAGCTGAAGAAATTATGCAATCTTAAGCAACTCCAAAATGCCCTATTGAGCATCTGAAACACACCCGTGGGCCCCCGGGATCTCAACCAAACCTACGGGCATATCCCATAATATCATTCAAACTTGTATCAATCCGTAAACCACCTAAAACAACTCATAAACTCGAATTAATCAAGGATTAAGCCTGAGAACTTTAAATTCTCTCAAAATACCTTTCGATCAAAACCCTAACCAAAACACGTCCGAATGACCTAAAATTTTGCTCACACATCTCAATTGACATGACGGAACTACTGCAACTTTTGAAATTCCGTTCCGACCCTAGGATCAAATCTCACTATCGAACCGGAAACTTCAAAATTTAAAATTTCGGCATTTCAAGCCTAAATTAGCTACGGACCTCCAAAATACATTCCGAATACGCTCCTAACCCCGAAATTACCTAACGGAGCTAACGAAATCATCGGATTTCCATACCCAGGCCGTCTTCTTACTGTTCCGACTACGGACAACTTTCCAGCACTTAAGCTCTCATTTAGAGATTAAGTGTCCCAAAACTCTCCGAAACTCAAAATTAAACATTCCAACAAATTAAATTAGCAGAAATAAACTTAAGGAACATAGTTAATAGAGGATCAGGGCGTTAATTTTTAAGACAACCAGCTAGGTCGTCACAACTTTCTCCTTGCATGCTTGGCAGTGCATACTGTTTGATATACGTTGTTTAAGAAGTTTAAGTTGTACGCATCGATAGACTAAAACTATTTAAATAAAAGAGTCATCACTCGTAAATCAATACACAAGTAAATATTCATGATGAATAATAATTGTTCATCTTTTAACAATGACTAATTAACTTATTATTACATTTTGAAGTTTTGAACTATAATAGCTGATTTTCTTAAAACAAATCTGCATATGCAACTTAAATCTTTTTTTTAAGGAATAGAAATATGTAAAGTTTGGCGAAGTGAAAAGATGTAAATAACGCCATTTTTATCGCTTAGCGTTTACATAACCTATCAAGTTTGACCCAATTCCAAGAAATAAAAATGCTATTTTTATTAAAAAGAATCTAGTGTTTTCATCGATATTTTCTCCTTTTTTATATTTTAAATTCTAGGAAAAAGAAATGTTAAATGGGAAAAGGAGCAAGTAAACAAAGAACTAACTTGTCTTTTGCTATGGAAGGTAGTGTTCCTTTTGTCCCACAAAATATGAAGCGGTTCGACTCTGTTGAAGCCTTCCAATATTTCTTCATTGAATATGTACCTCAGTGAAAGCAAAATAGAAAAAATATTGATGTAGAACGCCTTTTCTTTAGATGCTGACATTATTTAATTACAACTATATACATAAAAGAAAGTCTATTATTCTTGTTTTTCCCCCTTCTTATTTACAGCTATAGCTTCTCCGTTATTCTTTATCTTCTATTTTTTCTGTACTAATGAAAGAGATAATCTTTTGTGTTATAAAATAGAAGTCTATTTAGAGTGAATGTCTAAGAGTTTTAGCTTGAAGCTAAGTCATTCCTCTTCCTATAAATAGAGGGGTCTTACCCCATTGTAAATAACCCCAAGTATTAATAAGAATACTTCTCTCTCTCCCTATTCTCTCTCTATTTGCTCTTGTTCTTGAGTTATTGTTCTTGTCTTTTATATTATTTCATAACACGTTATCAGCACGAGACTCTACCATCTCAAGAACCATTCTCGAGAAATCTAAGGTATTTCCCTCTTCCTAATTTAATTTTCGATTGTCTTAACTTTTGTTTGTGTAGGGTTTTTCTTCAAAGAAAGAATGAAGAAAGAAAAAGAAAAAAAAAAGAAGGAAGCAGAAACAAAAAGAAAGAAAGAAAACAAAGAAAAGAACAGAAAGGGAACGAAAAGAAAAACGGCAAAAAGAGAAAAACGTGGAAAAAGGAAAGAAAGAAAGGAAAGGAAGAAAGGAAGAAAATATTGAAAATATATTTGGTATACCTTAAAGGTAAGTAATTTACTTTTCCTTTTCAAATTCTTGGAATTCTATAAATTTTATATACAAAGTTTGATTATAACTCTAATGGAGTTTGTGAGAAATTATAACCACACGAAGTGGTAAAATCTCTATGTCCTGCCATGATTAAATTCATGTATGATTGTGGACGTGACAAAGAATTCCGTCCCATTGAATTTGCTCCATTCCCTTTAGAGAATGTGGAAGCAGTATATGATAAGTCTGAAAGAAGACTAATTACCATGAAGGTATCAATGAATGTGGACGTGACAAAGAATTCCGTCCAATTGAATTTGCTCCATTCCCTTTAGAGAATGTGGTAGCAGCTTGTGTAAAGCACATGATTTTGATCCATTCCCTGAAGTGAATGTGATAATTGTAATAGAGCCCGTAAGTATGAACACGCTCTTGATGTAATTGTGTCATATGAAAAGAAAGTTCGTTGCCCTCGAAATTTCGGGCAAGAACTATATGACATGGGTGTTGGATGATGAAATCCACTTAGATGCTATGGGTCTTGGAGACGCCATTAAAGACAGAAATAGTGCATCCACCCAAAACTATGCTAAGGCCTTGATTTTCTTGCGCCATCACCCTGATGAAGGTTTGAAACTATGCTAAGGCCTTGATTTTCTTGCGCCATTACCTTAATGAAGGTTTGAAACTGTATGAAGGCCTTGATTTTCTTGCGCCATCACTTTGATGAAAGTTTGAAGATTGAATATCTCAACATCAAGGATTCACCCATCTTGTGGAAAGGCTTAAAGAAGAGAGATGACAACATGAAGTTGGTCACTTTGCCACAAGCACGATACGATAAGAATCCAAAAGCAAATAGTTTATAAACTATATATTATCGTTGCGGTGGAAACGGGCACTGGTCAAAGGATTGCCGTATGGTTGACCTTTACCAAGCATCTCGAAAGAGTAAACGCCCCATAACGAATTTTGTCTCTGACGACAACTTGAATGTGGCAGACTTCTTTAAGCAACCCGAGGGGAAAATAGACCACCTAATCGACGATGGGTCCGTGATGAAAGAAGATGGAGCTATTTGATTTTATTTTACTTGTTTGTATTAGTGAATGAATAAACTAATAGCCATCAGTATTAGCTCGTATTAGTTAGTTCATGATGCAATGTTAGCAGTAGTTCTTTAGAATATCTTCAATATGCTCAAATATCAATAAAACTTTTATTTTCCAGTGGGGGTAATCGACTAGCCTGAAAAACTAGTCGATTATCAACTATTTTCGCATTAAAGTTGAAAAACAATTGACCAACAATCGATTGTCGTTGACTAACAATCGATTGCCGTTAGACAGTAATCTGAATTTTTCAAAAATCACCCACAATCGATTGTCTATGTCTAACAATCGATTGTCGTTAGACAGTGTAACCTGGAATTTTTCAAAAATCATCCACAATCGATTGTCTATGTCTAACAATCGATTGTCGTTAGACAGTAATCTGGAATTTTTCAAAAATCATCCACAATCGATTGTCTATGTCTAACAATCGATTGTCTTTATACAGTGAGGTCTGGAATTTTTCAAAAATAACCAACAATCGATTGTCTATGTCTAACAATCGATTGTCTTAAGACAGTGATCTGGTTTTTCAAAAATAACAAATAATCGATTGTGTGTGTTTAACAATCGATTGTCTATGTTCAAACAATCGATTGTTTTATGAAAACGTTTAAACTGAAATTTTCAAACTGCAAAGTAATGGATAACATATCTGTTTTTGTTAGTCAACTGTTAGCTGCAGATTTTGAAAATATTATGTGACACAAACGAATTGAAGTTGTTTATTCTCATGTTCGTATATTTTCTTTTATATGTCAAACCATGGGAAGTAAATTGATTGAAGGCTCCGGAAGAGCAACTGTAACTCTGCCCAAAGGCATGACGTTTATCTTAGAGAATGCAATATTCTCCTCCAAGTCTAAGAAGAACTTGTTGAGTTTTAAAGATATCATTCAAAATGGATATCATATTGAGACAATAGATGAGAATAATCTTGAATTCTTCATGAAAACGAGGATGCCCATTTTGGTTTGGGTTCACGCCATTTTGCATGCAGAAATGCTAGTTTGTCGGCTGCCCACTTTGGTTTGGGTTCATGCCATTTTGCATGCAGCATTTTAGTTTGTCGGCTGCCCACTTCGGTTTGGGGTCACGCCATATTGCATGCAGCAATACTAGTTCGTCGGCTGCCCACTTCGGTTTGGGGACACGCCATTTTGCATAAAGCAATGCTAGTTCGTCTCTGACTGACGAATTGACACAAATATTCCCCGTTGCAATTGGTTTTGGGTCATGAACCCAATATATCCCATTTAAGAAGCTTTGGATGCGCAGTATATGTGCCTGTAGCACCGCCATCCCGCACCAAAATGGGTTTGCAAAGGAGGTTAGGAATATATGTTGAGTTTGAATCGTCCTCCATTATTCGCTACCTCGAAACATTGACAGGAGATTTGTTCACTGCACTATTTGCAGACTGTCAATTCGATGAGACACTTTTCCCAAAATTAGGGGGAGAAGTTGGTGAAACCAAACGGGAAATTTTGTGGAAAAATGCATCATTATCTCATCTTGATCCACATACCTCTATTTGAAAGAAAGAGGCACAAAAGATTATCCATTTGCAAAGAATAGCAAAACAAATGCCTGACGCATTTATAGATTTGAAAAGGATAACAAAATCACATATCCCCGAAGTGAATGTGACAACATCTGATCCACGAATACATATTCATTATTGGAAGAATATGAAGATGAAATTGGTATTAAATATACCACACTCACCCCTAGATGGAGGTTTGAGATGATACCACACTCACCCCTAGAAGGAGGTTTGAGATGATATATGGCATGAATGATCGTTGGTCACGTACCTATTGTACGCCAAAGTATTTTGGAAATATGACTATTAAAGGACAACGATAATGCAAGAAACATATCTTGCATATAAGTTTGACATGACCATAATGGTATAACTTTCTCTTTAAGAAAGATATTCACCACATGAATGTTGATGAATCTGTGGTAGTACAAAATTAATTGAGAGCTCTAGAAGAGCCAATTATTACTATGTTGGAGAAACACAATTGAGTATTGTGCTGTAGTAAGTCTCAAAGAAAGGAAGGCTTTGATATCTCCTATTACTACAACTTGTAGCGGGGTAATTTGCATATGAAAAGCTACCCGCTTCGTTCTCCAGTTTGTACTACACAAATGAAAGAATGCCACAATAAAGTGGATATCTATTGGTATAAAACCCATGTCATAATAAACCTGAAGTTTATTAAGTGCACATGTCATGGTGTAAATTTTAAGTTTACCAATATTGATAATTTATTCAGTTGACATTCGTGTTAGCCATCTCATTTTAAGTATGATGTGCAAATTCACATAGGTGAATATCAAAGAACTAGAAAGTTCTTTACGAATTCTCTTGTATCACTTGTTCTCATGAATGAACTGACCAACTAAAGAGTTCGGGTTGAAGCCCATAAATTCTGGAAATATCAAAGGTGAATATGGGCCCATTCACCTGCCATGTATACCACATATGATGCATCTATGATATGGTTACATGCGCAATTGTTATTGACCCGCAGCCTGGCCGGTGCTTGCGAGGTAAATCGGTCAGTAATCTAACTTCTAGCATAATTTCCAGATTCTCTACTCAAGACAGTTCATCTTGATAAGTTGGTTTATATCAAAGTAAGTTTAGCAAGATAATTATTGAGTGCTTCCACTTAATAGCTAAACTGTTTCTTATGAGAACAAAGTTATATATATCAGTTTGATATAAGTTGTATACGAGAGTATATTCTCCCCTCACAAGTGGTTCAAGGTCAGGAACCAAATAATCTCATCTTATTATTAATGTGTTGTGTATATTGACATGATAATGCACAAAGATGATTTCCCAAAGTTGAGGAAAAAAGTTAGCTTTACTAACATGAGGGGGAGACATGATAAACACTTGAGAAAAGGTTACATGGGATGAATTATCATTTGTATATGTATATCCCCGAATATCATGATATGAACCTGAAGTTCATAAAAGGGATAATTCAATTGCAACATTTTGCAAAGCATGCTATACGCATTCGCTGACCAAAGAAAGTAACTAAATGGAAGAGATACAATTCAAGAAGAATTGATTCCATATGAAAGACATGTAGTTTTGAACCTATAGTTCAAATGCTTGAAAGTATAAAGTCAAAGGTATGTATAATCAGTTTTCAATATCTTATTTGTTTAGCATGACATGGAAAACTTGATATGCATCTAAAGTCTATTATAGGGCTTATATGACTTAACTTGAAAGATTTAAGTTGCTTGAAGCATATGCAATTCTTGGTCTTGAAGTACCACATCCTAAGTACAATTTGTGTACATATGAATCTTGCTATAACTATAAGCATGATGGCATTGAGAATGCATCAATGGAGATATTGAAGAGTTATTCCACGACATTATATGAAGATGTTCATATCTATCAAGAATGATGATTTCAAGGTGCGGAATACTTATTTAAGTCAATATGGTTGATTTATTTATCAAGTCTCTATCAAAGATCGTTTTGAAGATGATGCACAAGATTGGAAAGCAAATGCTCAAGGATATAAATTGATGTACTCATTAGGGGGAGTTAATGCGCGTTGCACTCTTTTTCCCTTACAAGGTTTTTTCCCACTGGGTTTTCCTTGCAAGGTTTTTAACGAGGCAACCAATAGGCGCATATTCAAACATGTGTACTCTTTTTCCTTTCTTTAATTTTTCCCAATGGGTTTTGGTTTTAAGGTTTTATGAGGCACATTATTGAATAGACATTCAAGGGGGAGTGTTATAAAATAGAAGTCTATTTAGAGTGAATGTCTAAGAGTTTTAGCTTGAAGCTAAGTCATTCCTCTTCCTATAAATAGAGGGGTCTTACCCCATTGTAAATAACCCCAAGTATTAATAAGAATACTTCTCTCTCTCCCTATTCTCTCTCTATTTGCTCTTGTTCTTGAGTTATTGTTCTTGTCTTTTATATTATTTCATAACATTTTGAAAATTTTACCTCCTACAGCAAAGACATCCTATTTATTTTAAGCTAAAAGTATTTTAAAATATTATTTCGATAGGTAACTTTTATATTTTGTAGTAAAATAAGTATTTATAATATATACTACCATTAAGGTATGAAATAAGGCATAAAATATGTTATTTTTATTTTTCCTCTCTCTTGGACAACTAAATATACCTATTTTTAAGGTGATTGCCATTACTGTATTCATGAATACGTGGCGCGAATACATGTAAATAAATGCGCGTACAGCTGGACCGCCCTAATTTTAGGCACTTTTTTACTTCTGTATTCATGAATACAGCAGCGCGAGTATATGTGAATACATGCCCGCATAGCTGGACTGCTCTAATTTTTGGCGCCTTTTGCTACTGTATTTATGAATACGTGGCGCGAATACATGTGAATAAATTCGCGTACAGCTGGACTGCCCTGATTTTATGCGCTTTTTACTATTGTACTCATGAATACAAGAAAGCGAATATATGTGAACACATGCACGTACAGCTGGACTGCCTAATTTGAGGCACTTTTTCTACTGTATTTATGAATACATGGCGCGAATACATGTGCGTACAGTTGGACTATCCTGCTTTTAGGCGCTTTTTGCTGATATTTATGAATACAGCAACGCGAATACAACGAATATATTACCATAATAACTAAATAGTAGCTATAGAAAATAATTATGTATATGATAGTTATACAAAATTAATAGTCACTAAACAATAGTGATTTCTAAATTTCTCTAATTATTTACATTTATAATTCTATAATTAATTAGGGAAGCAAATGCAAGCACCGGGCCTTAACCAAAGTGTGGGCAAATAAAGTGATGAGACATTGGGCCGACTAAGATGATTACGGGCCTGTGCTTCCAAAACCGACCAATTGCTTGATGGGCTAGCTTTAAGAGGACCATTACATTTTGTTCCCAAAAGCTACGGTCCTTTGAGGTAAAAATAGCATGGGCTGTCCCCTCTGTTTTTTGCTTTTTTGCGTTAAAACATTATAGTATAGCCAGCTTTTATATCGGTCAATAAAATATATGAGAGTTTTGGTGCATTTGTGTACAAACTCCAGCATATTATACTGCACCGGTATACTTTGCTAACTCCTGTAAAATTTACGGGAGACTGGAGCACCAATGCTCCAAACTCCAGTATATTATAATGGATAATTATACTTGCTGGAACTCCCGTAAAATTTATGGGAGACTAGAGCACCAATGCTCCAAACTCCAGTATATTATACTGGACAATTATATTAGCTAGAACTCCGGTATATTATGCTGGAGTTCTAGTGTACTTATGTTGAAACTCCATCATATTATGCTGGAGTTCCAGCATACTATCCTAGAACTCCAATATAATATGCTGGAGTTCAAGCATACGTGTGTCGGAACACCAGTATAATATACTGGAGTGTTTTCTGGATTTTGAACAGTGTTTTCGCTCATATTTATCTTTACATAAAAGGTGGCTAAATTTTGATGACTTTTGAAACTTGGCTATTTTTCAACGACCGATTGTAAATCTGGCTATTTTTAAATTTCTTGTTTTTTTGCTAGGTAAAAGGAGAATGACACAGTTACCCATTAAGATAAAACTATTTATTCTTGTTTACTCATTTGTTTTTCTACCCATCAAACTAATTTTATTTTCAACCCATAGAAATTTTTGTGGGAAATTTTTTCTTTTTTCTTCAATTCTTTTTATTTCTGTGCTTCTTTTCTTTCCCTTTTTCCTTTTTTTCTTTCTTTTCTCCTTTTCTTTTTTCTCGTTTTCTTCTAATTTTTTTCTTTTTTCCTTTTCTGATTTCATTTAACTTATTTTTTATATTCTTTTTCTCTTCATAATCTAATTTCATTTACCATTTTTACTATTTTTATTATTCTTTATTATTCAATAAGTAAAAATAACTAATATAATAAATATTTGTTCACTTTTTAAAAAAGTATAACTATTATAATATACCTTTTGTATTTTTTCTCTTTTTTCTTAATTCAGTTATTATATTTTTTGATTGTATTAGCTATATTTAATTGTTGCACTATTTGGTTTTTCTTTAGTAATAGTAGAATAGTACAATATCTTGATTTTTTTTAATTCTCTTATACATGTGTATTATGTAATCATTTTGATTTTTTCTTTATGCATTTGTTTTATGTGATAGTATTATAATACAATATCTTGAAATATATTATTTTATTAATATGTGGTACACTATTTTTTGATTTTTCTCTTTATGAATGTATATTATGTAATAGTAGTATAGCCATATATAGTTTCGTGGAATTAATTAGTAGAATTGTATACCATATTGGTATAATTATATGTCATATTGGTATCATATGGTAGTTGAGATACTTTTTTTGGTTGTTTTAGCTTCATTTTTAAGTGAATTCTATTCTGAAATGATTTATATGATCATATTTGCTGTGTTGGATTTTCTTGTACCAGTGGACATAGATTTTATGTATTATGTAAAGATTTATATAGTTATGTGCAATTGTTGGAACGACCCAGTACAATTATGTACCCTATTAGTATAGTTATATGCTACAAGATATTATATACTAGCTGAGTCATTTTCTGGTTGTATTAGCTGCATTTAATTTGTACACTATTTAATTTTCTTTAAATAATAATAATATAGTACAATATCTTGAAATAGTTTATTATATTAATATGTGGTACACTATTTTTTTTATTTTTCTCTTTATGCATGTGTGCTATATAATAGTAGTATAGTCATACAGTTGCCGGAAATTAACCAGTAAAGCCGTATACCATATTTGTATAGTTATATGCTATATTGGTATCATATGGTAGTTTGAACATTTTTGGTTGTTTTAGCTGCATTTTTGAGTGATTAGTATTATGAAATTATTTATATGAACATGTTGCAGTGCTAGAATTTTTTGTGCCCACGGACATAGATTATGTGTATTATGTATAGATTTTATAGTTATAGACAATTATTGGAACGACCTCATAGAACTATATACCATATTAGCATACAGAATGAGTAAGTTTCTTTGCGAATATTTAATTGCGAGCACGTAATTTCTCATACATTTATTGCATCCTTAATATTTCGGTATAGTAGTATAGTCGTAGATAGTTGTAGCCATATTCCAGAGCAATCATATACTCTGTTGGTATACATGTATATCATATTGGTATCATATGCTACTAGAAGTCTTTTTTACTACTTATACTTTTATTGTACTTTCCAATATTTTGTTATCATTTCTATTCTAACTAGTGTATATGGAGATTTGGTGACCGTAGATTATATTTTTCTTGCTCTATAACTGGTTGTATTACTGCTAATGGTAGAGTGTGTACTGATATTTATAGGGAAGGAGATCAAGGTTTGCATGACAATCACATGTTGATTCTTAAAAGCTGATTGTGTAATTTATCGTACTCACCATCAGTCAGTGTGATATTCAGTGAATTAGATCAAGTGACAACTCATATTATTTCAGTTTCAACTAACATATGATACCAATATAGTATATAGCTATACGAACAAGGTGTATAATTGTATGCAAAAGTTTACTTTTTAGAAAAAAATCCAATTATTAAACTGAAATAATATCAGTTGTCACAAAATCTAATTAACTTAATGAGAGCTTATGCAATGAATAATACCTTTTTGTAGTATCAAAATTCCTTATTTAGGTATCTTTAATTATTATTATTTTTCTCTTTGAGAGATTAAAACAGCTAAAACTTCTACAATTCTTTTGCAAAAAATGCAATTATGTCGAAAATTTCAATTAAACTAGAATCGAATGAGAGTTGAAATATTAAAATTTAATGTACGCAGTTTATAGATATTTCATAGATAAATTGTAGATTATTTGTATTCTGATTGTAGATGCTTTCTTTTCTATTTTAACAAATAAAATACAACCAAAACTTGTACAAATTTTCTGCCAAAACGCAATTATGCTGAAAATGCCAATTATGCAGATATTTTGTAGATAAATTGTAGATTATTTGTATTCTGATTATAGATGCATTATTTTCTATTTTCACACATCCAAAACAACTAAAATTTCTACAAAATCTTTTGCAAAAAATACAATTATGTCTAAAATACCAATTAAGCTACAATTAAATGGGAATTAAAATATTAAAATTTAATGCACCCAGTTTGTAGATAAATTGTAGATTATTTGTATTCTGATTGTAGATGCTTTGTTTTCTGTTTTCACAAATTAAAACGACCAAAATAGTCTTCTTCGAGTTTCAATCTGAAATTCAGCCAAAACTAAGTCTAAATCTTCACTAAAACCCCTCACAATTGAGATATAAACTCCAAAACATATTCCCAATTATTTACAACAATACCCAATCAAAACAAATAATGAGTTTTGAACACCAAAATTTAAATTCAAAGCTTTTTAATGGGTGTCAATGGCGGAATTGCGGTTCTCTTGTCTCTTTGAAGGTTTGTTCTTCATCATTGAGAAAATTTGAAGTTGAAGGTAAATGTGTGTATGAACTTTGAAGACTTGACTTCAATTTTGAATGATTTTAGAAGAAAAATCTTGAAATTGGACGTTAATGGAATGGTGTTACATATGTTTCTCTTGTTTTAGTAGAGGGAATAATAGGTTTGAAACGTGGGTGTGGGGAGATACGTGGGTGTGGGTTTGGTGAGAGAAACGTGGGGAGTGGGGATTTGGAGGAATATACGGTAGCGTTAATTAAGGAGTGATATACCGTACATTAAATGTACAGTTAAAACGCATTATGGTATAGAATTGCTAATTAAGTATACTAAATGTAATTAAATAAAAACTTAAACATTAAGGGTAATATAGTTTCCTATATGGATGTGACCACCCGACCTGTCTTCTCATGTGTTACCGACCCGTTTCTCACTTGTTATGCTTCTTCATGTTTCATTATCGGCATTTGGTGTGTTAGAGTTGAGTTGGAGTGACTTAGGAAGGAAATGAGACACTTAGTCTCTTTAAGGAAGTCTGGTTTAGAAAAGTCAGCCGGATGTTGACTTATGAGTTAGAGGGATTGGATATGATTTTTGATAATTCAGTTAGCTTCGGAGTGTGATTTGTGACTTAGGAGTGAAACCGGAAGTGAATTTGGAGGTCCGGTGTAGAAGTAGCTTGAAATTGCGAAGTTAGTATTTTCGCGATATCCTGTTGATAGGTGATATTTTGATCCGAGGGTCGGAATAGAATTTCGAGAGTTGTAGCAGCTTCGTTATGTGGTTTGAGATGTGTGTGCAAAATTTCAGATGATTCAGAGGTGATTTGGTTGGGTTTCTGATCGAATGCGTGTCTCAGAAGTTTTAGAAGAACTTAGGCTTGAATTCGATGGGAATTGAGGATTTTTGTGTTGTTGGGTGTGTTTTTATGCTTGGAACAAGTTTGAATAACGTTGTAGGATGCATTGGTATTTTTAGTTAAGGTCCCGGGGGCCTCGGGATGAGTCTGGATGGTTAAACGCGGGGAGTTTTGGAGATTTCATATTGCTGAAGAGTTGTTGCAACTAGTATTTTCGCTCCTGCGGGTCTTGGACCATAGAAGTGGAGGCACTTATGCAGAGTATTTTACTGCAGAAGCGATCCATGGTTTGGTAAGGTAGTTTCGCAGAAGCGAAACATTCTTCGCATCAGCGGGTCCGCAGAAATAGACGGGTAATCACAGAAGCGATTTTGATATTGAGAGGGATTTCGACAGAAGCAGAAATTTGGCCGCAGAAGTATCCCGCATAAGCGTAAGCGGGCAGAAGAGAAAATCGGCCCTGGAAGAAGGGTTTTTATTGAATATTTCATCGGTGAGCTTGGGATATTTCCTCCATTGTTGAGCATATTGAGAGCTTTTTGGGAACAATTGAAGAGGGTTTCGAAGAGGATTGATTGGTGTAAGTTCTGTGAACTCAAAACATGATTTAATTGTGAAATTTACCTTGAAATTCATGGAAAGTTAGCAAAAATGGAAGAGCTAGGGCTTGAGGTTTTGAAATTTGATTTGGGAATTTGATGGGTCATTTGAGCTCGTATTTGACAGTTCTTGGTATGTATGAACTTATGGGAAAATGAGAAATCTAAATATTTAAAAATTTCTGAGTTTCGAGAAATGGGCTCGGGGCTCGGTTTTTGGTAATTTCAGGATTTGTTCCCGAATTTGAATATTTTCTCTTGGATTTTATTCCCTTAGCATATTGTGATGTATTCGCTCTGATTTTTATATTTGATGCGCGTGGAGGCCGATTTGAGAAGCAAAGGCGTCGCGGGTTAGAGATTTCGCCGGTTCGAGGTGAGTAATGCTTGTAAATGATATCTTGGGAGTTTAAAACCTCGGATTGCACATCATGGTGATATATTGAGGCGAGGCATGCGCTCTATGACGGGTGTAGGGCCGTTGGCTATAGGGGATTGAGACTTGATCCGTCTCGACAGATATTTTTACCGTGTTCTATAATTGAACTAAATTGAGAATCATCCTTACTTGGATTTGATTGATACACTTGGGCTTTTTGCCAATTATTTGAAACCTTCAGGGATTAATATGACTATTTTAGCATATTTTGCATATCATTTGGTCTCAATCCAAGATATTAAATACTGTTTTGCGAACTTAGCCATACTTCTATGTTCTGAAAACTCAAATGATATTTTAAATGCATTTCGGGCTGATAACTACTGTTTTATAAATGCCCAAGGAGCTTATGATGATTTCTTGACTGAGCATGGATCGGGCTGCGCGCCGCAGTAGTGATTTTGAAACACTGGTAACAATGACACTGTATGATGTGACTTCAAGCAGTGGTAACAATAACACTTGTATGATGTAAATTGGTCAGGTAAAAATGATTGACCAGTCAGGTAACAATGACTGACAAGGAATTAATTGATGCCATGAGATAGCTTGATATTGTGCTTGGGTTGTAGGAGCCCCTCCAAAGTCTGTACTCACCCCCAGCGAGCGGCGTCGATGATAAATAAATATGGATGGCTCGGACTGCATGCTACAGTGGGTACTGGAATGTACCATCATATGCATTGCATTGCATTCATGCATTTGTTCGTTATTTATTGTTTGTGATATTTCTTGAGATATCTATCTGCTGTTCAGGTATAATCTGATCACTCCTAAAGAGGATAAATTTTAGAGAGTAGTAAGAATGACACTGTATGATGCATTTGGTCAGGTAAGAACGACTGACCATGAATAACACCATGCGGTCAGGTAACAATGGTTGACTGTGAACGAGAAAAAGGCCTGATGGGCAAGGTTCTCTGCATAGCGTCATTAATTGTTCGAAATTATTAATTTTGCAACTGTTGAAAGGATCATTTTCAAAAGAGGTTTAACACTGTATGATGTAAATTGGTCAGGTAACAATGACACTGTATGATGTAAATTGGTTAGGTAACAATGACACTGTATGATGCGTTTGGTCAGGTAACAAAGACTGAGCAGGAATAACACCGTGTGGCCAGGTAACACTGGCTGAGCATGAACGAGAATAAGGCCCGAGGGGAGGGGTTCCATGCATAGCGGCACTAATTGTTCGAAATTATAATTTTTGCAACTGTTCATGGATCATTTTCAAAAGAGGTTTAAATGGAGCCAAGATATTTCTAATGATTTTATAGTTTCACTGATTTCTAAAGGAGTTTTACACAGTTTGTATACAACATGATGATCTGTTATACGTGTTTTCTCAATGCTCAGTTATTATTTACTTTTATTACTCACTAAGTTAGATTACTCACTTTACACCCTACACTTTACGTGCAGATGCAAGTATTGTTCACCCGGTAGCGGGTTTTGAGCTAATTGAAGGTATTACTATTGTAGTTGAGCAGAGTGATCGCCAGCATTCGCAGCACCAAATTTCCTTCGTTGGTTCTTTATTTTGTATATTGTTGGCCCTGTAGTTGTATTTAGACCTTCTCTAGATGCTCGTGACTTGTGTCACCCCGATCGGGCTGTTTTGGGTTGCAATCACATTAAGTAAATATCATTAATTCATACTCGAACTATTGTATAACTTATTAACTGATTAAGAGCGGTGTTCTGGAATGGTCTGGATGGCCTTGTCTTCACGAGAGATGTCATCACGACGGGAGCGGGATTTGGGTCGCGAAAAGTTGGTATCCGAGCCTAGGTTACTAGGTCTCATGAGTGATGAGCACGTTTAGTAGAGTCTCACGAATCGGTACAGAGACGTCTGTATTTGTCCTCGAGAGGCTGCAGAATCTTTAGGAAAACTTCAGTTTCTTGGAATTCTTATCGTTCATGCTTGATTCAGCTTGAGATGTAACCCTTGAAATTTCTTCCACACGTCTGTGTGCGTACGCAAGCGCTCAGTATCATATGTGCCTTGATGGCTTGTATTTTCCCCAATCAAGGGGCGATATGTGATCTTCACGAGTATGTTGGGCCAGTCTGGAGGACTTGAGGCCGGGTCATTGCCTATGGCTTGAGCACGAAGGTGCTTATTGTGTGAGCAAGTGTTTGAACTTATATGTTCGGTATTGTCCCTATTATCCAAAATGGTGGTTGGATATCCATGTGATGAGTATGTTGGTACTGCAAAATGTATCCATGTGATTTGATAGTGAGGAAGAAGTTTGCTGGATAATAGATGAACTGTTAAGTGTTCGATTCCTATTGTGATTTGAGGTGTAGTCCGATTTATGGACGCGTGAAGAATATTTTCGTGTCTCATAGTTGGGGAGTGGAGTGCATTACATTTGTCTGTATGAGTACAGACCCAGGAAGACTAAATGACTGCATAATGTGTATGATGGTGGAAGGTATGCTGAAATAATAATTTGAGGCAAAGTAGGTGGGTTATCTCCTACGAAGTGTTCATAAGTGGCATGATCCTTATGTGTATGTTGGAAGATCTCATGTGTAATTGAAGGGTACGTGTTGAAATTCGACAATCGCTTAAGAGAGTGGACTCAACTGATATAGAGATGGATGCGAGGAGTGTATAGGATTACCGTGCTAGATGATCTGTGTTTTCAAAAAATTGTAGATGATTTGAGTTTAATATCACTATGGATGGTGGCATCATTAGAGTAGGAGCATTATGGGTTATTGAGTGTGTTCTGATATATGGCTTCAAGCCAAGTTGTGGAGGTTGTTGTTGATTAGCTAATAGCATGGTTATGTGCTATGTTGGGTCCGTTTCGAGGTATGCTAGCGGATCAGTCCTGGTTGCAGAGATTGAGTCGAGGATGACACGAGTGTAGCAAAATTTTGACATAAGTTATATGGTGCCTCGTAGATGTGAGAATATAATAGGATGTCTTGAGCTGTTGTTGATAAAGAATGCTTAGTGTATAGAGAAGGAAGATGTTTATTTGTATTGGAATGAGATCATATCCTGCGGTTCAGAGTGCTAGTAAAGCTTGAGTGGTTCTATTTGTTAAGTCAAGTAATTGCAGTTTGAATAAGAGTGAATGATTCTCGAGAACAGTTTCATTATGTTCAAGATTCTACATGTAACAATCAGGTGACTCAAGGTTGTGTATGTGGTTAGGTACTGTCTTTTCATCGGAAGGGTCAGGACTTGTGGTATTTTATGTTAATTATGGGATTCCATGTATCGGTATCTGGAAAGTAATGGTGAAAAATTCAGATTTGCAGGAAGTTCTTCAAAGTAAAGTATTATAGAATGTGGTATTTTTGGGAATATTTGAGGAAGTATTCTGTAGCATATGGGTCTTAGACAGTGTGGTCTTATGTTCGAGTCTCGTGTGGTAAACCTGGGTTGAAGTATTGTGGTGCTACAATAAGTAGGAAGATCAAGTTGATGATGAATCAGAGGGGTAATTTGATAAATGGAATAAGTTAATAGTAGATTGAGTCGGTGTGGTAGGGGTATGATTAATTTTTCGTATGTGTTCATGGTAATGAGCCTTTACCGATATTTTGCAGCAAAGGTCTTGAGCTGTGACAACTTTCTTAGCTCAGTTTGGGTAAAAGGATTCAGTCTTGGGAATTTAGCTTGTGCACATGGAATTGGGGGAGAAAGTCCCCGTTGGGTTATACCGTGGTTTGAAGATGAATATATTTTTTTACGTGTATGCGAAGCATGGAATGTGTGAAGATTCTTCTTATAGATGGGATTAACAGAAGGTCTTGGCTAGATGAGTTACAGTTTAGTTCTGAAAAAAAGTTCAAAACAAAAAAAATTCTTAGGCAACAGATAACTTCAGGTAATCAAGGAAATGGTATTACAAATTTGGAAGTGATTTGACGAGAGTATATGTCTCGGAAGGAGGGTAATATGACTAGACCGATGAAACTTCGGTAGTATTGCAACACTTTCTTGGTAGATTGACTGCTGATTTCTGGGTTTGTTTGATGGCACATGAGAAATTTTAGCATATCTTTCGAAGAATGATTGGGTACTTGAGGTGTAATATGTATTCATACTGCGAAATTTGGGATCAGGTACAGTGATTCATGTGCTATATGGAGTTGGATACCGGGAGTTCTCCGGTTCAGACTGTGTAGCGGTTGTGGATTGTACGTATTGGTACCGTTAGCAGCAATTGGGATTTGGAGGGTCGAGTGGATCTTTCTATGCTTGGTATACTAGATTTTGGATAAGATATAGGGGTGTACACTGGTTGTCTCAATGTTGGGTTATTCTAGACTATTATGCTATGCGCTATGTTGGGAAATGCCACAGGTTTCGTGACAAGGTGCATCTGATCATGTTCTAGCAGAGTGGTTTGTAATCCAAAGACCACAAACGGCTGGGAGGGATTGCTTTTCGTAATTGGGACTTCGTGGCGGATGTCAGTGCAGAGGTTTCTACCACTGATTCAGTTCTGGTATTGAGGAACTTTTGTAAATGCATTCTTGTGGCCGGGCATGTCACCGAGCAAGGTTGTGGATTTGGTGTTTATTTAGTACTGGGGACCATATCGTACGACTCCGGTAGGAGTTATAGTAGTTGAAGGAGCAGCTTTAGGCTTCTAGTTTTTGAGTTCGCTGGTAGGCCGATGTGGCTACGTATTGGGCTTGAGTTAGCTTGGTTAGTTCCGAGTTGTATTGTTGAGGGATAGGTTGATTCGATCATTATTGTACTTGTTAGTGATCTGGGGAGATCTATGAGTTGCTTTTTCTATGCTGTGAGGCATTGGGATTTGTTGGATATGGGCACATATGGTGCAGTTCTATTGAGAGTTCATAGAGAAAGTTGAGCGAGAAGAGTAATTGAGTATTGCTCATTAAATGGAGTATTGGTTATGGCCTATCGGGTTGCGTGTCGTATGTTATTTGTTTCACCGCGGGTGTAATGAATTGCTTTGGTTTCAGACATCAAATTATGTGTGGCTGTCGATTTTGAGATTGGCGACCTGAGGTGTTTGTTGTGTAACAGTGTTCGGATAGGATCGTGCATTGTGGCGAGGTCATGCGAGAGTATGACCCTTTGGGGTAGATTCAGGTATTCTATTTCTATGATGTGAGACGGGTGTTGGAAACACGTTCTCAAGGCTTTATACTAAAACGTGTGTTCTTATGTGTAGGTTTTGATGAATGACAAACAAGCGCAAATTGATATATGCGAAGTTCAAGTACAAGCGCACAATTGGTGGATAACGAGATTCAAGCACAAGACAAAGTTTTATAGTTTGAATGAGTCGTTCTTAATCGTGATCTTGATCCGACAACTTGACTCATGACATGGCTTCTCTCGTAAAATTATTTTTACAAAATCATGCATATTTAATTTAATGCTAAATGATTTTAAATCATGCATATTTACTTTAGTCAAAATGATTTTTAAACATGCCTCTAAAATCTGGACTAAGATAATCGATTATGAACTTATGATAATCGATTATGTTAAGCCAAGACTGCATGACAATCGATTGTGAACTAAATGACAATCGATTGTGTTAAGGCAGTGAGCATCAGGTCTTTTCAAATCTGCATGACAATCGATTGTGAACCTTATGACAATCGATTGTGATGAGGCAGTGTCCATCAAGGTTTTTCAAAACTCAGAATAATCGATTGTGAAGCTAATGACAATCGATTGTGATGAGGCAGTATCCATCAAAGTTTTTCAACGCTCAAAATATTCGATTGTGAAGTTAATGACAATCGATTGTGAAGAGACTGTGTCCATCAGACTTTTAAAAGTCACAAAATAATCGATTGTGAACATATGACAATCGATTGTGTTGAGGCAGTGTCTTCCAGACTTTTTCAAAATTATTAAATAATCGATTGTGAGTATAAAACAATCGATTGGCAAGAGGCAGTGTCTAAAATGATTTTCAAAATCTGATAAATAATCGATTGTTAACATTGCACAATCGATTGTGAAGCTGACCGTTGTCGTAAAGTTTTCAAATGCCGTCAGGTAATCGATTGTTGATTTTGTACAATCGATTGTTGATATTAAAATCTGAAAAAGATTTTTTGAACGTTTCTGAATAATCGGTTATTGATTCTATATAACGGATTGTTTTACGTAAAATCTGGAAATGATTTTTTGAACGTTGCCAATAATCGATTGTTGATCTTGGACAATTGATTGTTAAGCGTAAAATCTGGGATTGATTTTTGGAACGATTGGCAAACAATCGATTGTGGCTTCTTGACAATCGATTGTCACACAGTAAAATCAGCAACTCTTAATTGGCAATTAGGCAACGGTAATGCAAAGTTTTTCAACTATAAATACAGCTTCATTTTAGTGTTTTAAGCACAACAACACACAACAACTGATCATTCTATTGCTATAAGCTTGCATACTATTGTTTATCATTTTATATTCATTTCATAAAGCTTTTGAGAGCCAAAGTCTTGTCCATAGTTGTTGTGATCTTGAGCTTACTTCTTTTACTCATATCTACTCATTAAGGAGTGTTTTGTTTGAGTGTTTAGTGTTTTGTACACTTGTAAGAGAATTGTGATTCTCTTGTTGTAAGGAACTTGTGTTTCCTTGGTTGAAGTCTTGGAGTGTTGTATCTCTGAGCAAAGGTGTTAAGGTGTGTGTCCTTAAGTTGTAAAGGTTTGTTGAGCACCCGTAAGCTTGACAAGTTAGTGGAAAATCTCGAGAGAGTCTCTCGGGGACTGGACTAGCCACGTGTTGTGGTGAACCAGAATACATCGGTGCGTTCTTCCCTTTTGTTTATTTAACGCACTTAATTATTTCCTGCAAATTTTAATTTCCGCAAGTTTACGCTAAACTTTATTATAACGCTATTCACCCCCCCTCTAGCGTTAACCGTATTATCTAACAATTGGTATCAGAGCCCAACTCTCTGAAGACTTAACAGTTTGAGAGAAACTTCTATGGCTTCTACTCGTGATTCTTTTGCAGGAATAGAGGAAGGACATTGCTCCACCCGACCACCACTATTCAACGGTACAAACTATACGTACTGGAAGGAGAGGATGAAAATCTTCGTTCAAGCAAACAATTTTCATCTCTGGAAGGTGATAACAAAGGGAAATCAAATTCCAACCAAAAAGGTTGAAAACGAATGGGTTCCCAAGTCCGAAGAAGAATATGACGCGGATGATATCCGAAAGGTTCAAAATAATGCTAAAGCAATTAATTTATTATATTGTGCTGTAAATGCTGACGATTACAGAAAAATATCGTGTTGCAGAACGGCAAAGGAAATGTGGGACAAGCTGGAAATTACGTACGAAGGTACGGACCAGGTAAGGGAAGCTAAAATTGATTTCCTAACCCATGCTTATGAATTATTTCACATGAAGGAAGGTGGAAAGGTGGATGAAATGTTCGAACGATTTTCAATAATCGTAAATGACCTACATGCCCTCAAGAAGACATTCACGGATAGAGAACTTGTTCGAAAAATTCTTAGAAGTCTCACTCCGGCATGGCGATCAAAGGCCGACGCAATCCAAGAATCCATTGGCGTCTCAAATGTCACCATCGACGCATTAAGAGGTAACCTTAAGACTTATGAGTCTACTATACTTAACCCTCTTGTTGATGATCAAAGGAGGCAAAGAATAGCGCTTAATGCAAGCACAAGCCAACCTCAAGTTGATGAGGACGGAGACAACGAGTTTGGACTCGCTATCAAAAGATTTCAAAAGTTCATGCGAAAGGAGTATGAACGAAAGGGCAAAAAGCAAGGCGAGCAAATAAAGTGCTATGAATGCGGTGAAACCGGGCACATCAAATCAAATTGCCTAAACATCAAAAAGGAGAAGAAACCTTTTAAGAAGCAACGTGCATACATTTCTTGGGAAGGAGACTCCGGAGATGAGTCAAGCGAAGAAGAAGAAGACGAAGCCGCAAACCTTTGTCTTATGGCGCAAGAAGACAAGCAAGATGAGGTATGTCAAATCTCTTCTAAAAACTTCTTTACTCTTGAAGAAATGCGAACTGCTTTTGATGAGCTATATACTTAATTTATTAAGGCTTCAAAAACTGTCAAGAGCATAAAAGAAAATGCTTCTCTAAAAGAAAAAGATTTTCAAAAACAGCTTTCTTTGAAAGCAAAGGATTTAGAAAAACTGGTTTTAGAAAATGAGAAGCTGAAAGAGGAAAACAAGTTTTTCGGAAAAAGAAGCGCCGACAAGCCCGAAAGTTCTATTAAAAACAGTTCTTCTTGCATGCATCTCGAAAATGAGGTAAATAGACTTAAAGGTACCTTAGATAAGTTTAATTCTTCCCACAAAAATTTGAATAAGGTCCTTGTTAATTTGAAATCAACCAAGCATGGCATAGGCTTTAAGAATGAGCCTACAGAAAAGGTTGACGCCAAACCCCAACCACCTAAGGCTCAACCTAGGATTAATAAAACAAATGCTTATCGTAGAAATAGCAATCCTAGAACAAATATGCATGCTAGACCAAATGTTGAACATTTTAGAAGACCTAGAAATGACTTACCACCTAGAAATGACTACCCTAGAAATGATGCATATTCTAGGCCAAACACTAGAAGGAGTTTTGAACCTTTTAGAACATCTAGACATGACCATTACTCTAGAAATGCTGCTCATTTTAGAACTAATAGTAGGAGAAATGGTTCTCATGAAATACGCAATAGTCATAATGAAAATAGAGTAATTCATTTTCGTCCATCAAGTTACTATGAACCTAGAAGGATGCATAACCCCAACGTGACTTGTCATTATTGTAGACGCATTGGTCATATTGCCCCGGCATGCTTTACACGACATAGACATATCACTCAATCGCATCATTATAATATGCCTAACCCTCAAGGACCCAAAATGGCATGGGTACCTAAAACGCATTAACTTGTTTTGTAGGTATGTTTGAAGGGATCAAGTGTACTATGGTACCTTGATAGTGGATGCTCCAAACATATGACGGGAGACGAATCCAAATTCCTTCAACTAGAACACAAAGAAGGAGGAAGTGTGATTTTTGGGGATAACAATAAAGGAAAGATTATTGGCATCGGATCGGTCGGTAAGGATGAAAATTCCTCTATTAAGCATATATTACTTGTGAAAGGTTTAAAGCATAATCTCTTGAGCATAAGTCAATTATGTGACAAGGGAAATCTTGCCCTATTTGATTCGGATGAATGCTTACTGCTTAGACGTAGTGATTTAAAATTATCCTTCATGGTTTTAGAGTGGATAATATTTATATGGTTGATCTTGCTAATTCTTCACCCGAATATGTTGATTGTCTTATAAGTAAAGAGGATGATACTTGGTTATGGCATCGTAGAGTAGCACATATCAACATGCATCTTTTGAACAAATTGATTTCTCAAAACTTAGTTATTAGCCTTCCCAATTTAAAATTTGAAGATGACTCTATTTGTGATTCATGTCAAAAAGGGAAGCAAACAAAAGCATCTTTCAAATCCAAAAATATTGTTTCAACTTCTAGACCATTGCAATTGCTTCACATGGATTTATTTGGACCATCTCGCATTGAAAGTATAGGAAGAAATCGTTATGCTTTTGTGATTGTTGATGATTATTCTAGATTTACTTGGACTTTATTTCTTGCCAATAAAAGTGATGCTTTTTAGAATTTTAAATATTTTCTTAAGCGTGTTCAAAACGAGAAGGAAACAACCGTCACTTCAATTAGAAGTGATCATGGGGGAGAGTTTGATCAAAATCTCTTTGCGGACTTTTGTGACGAACTCGGTATCGAGCATACCTTTTCCGCTCCACGTACATCACAACAAAATGGGGTGGTGGAAAGGAAAAATAGGTGTCTCGAAGAGATGGCTAGAACCATGCTCGAAGAGGCTAAGATTCCCAAACATTTTTGGGCGGATGCCGTGAGTACCGCATGCTACATCTTAAATAGAGTAGTCATAAGGCCTATACTCATGAAAACTCCCTATGAACTCTATAAGGGAAGGAAACCAAATATCTCCCATTTTAGAGTATTCGGTTGTAAATGTTTTATTCATAACAATGGCAAAGATCAATTGGGAAAATTTGATGCTAAGTCCGATGAGGGAATTTTCATTGGTTATTCTTCATGTAAAAAAGCATATAGGGTTTTTAATAAAAGAACCGAAACTGTGGAGGAATCCCCTCATGTTGTATTTGCCGAAAATAATGCTCGCTTGGCGAGAAAGGATTCCGGTTTTGATCTTGCAGGTATTTTAGATAGCTTGAAAGACAAAATACAAGTGGAAACGCCTAAGGAAAATAAAGATGAAATCTTGGAACAACCAACCGAGGAAGCGCCACAATTGGAAAATGAAACGAAAACGCCTAACTAGTGGAGGACAATCAAAGATCACCCTCTCGAACAGGTAATTGGCGACGTCGGAGAAAAGGTAAGTACTTGAAACACTCTTAAGAACACCCTAGGACACACTTCTTAAGAGATCACGCTCTCACTCGGCCACACTAGTTTAAGTTACTATTTCTTTACAAATTACTGACTTGAGCGTCGGAGACGTCTAATTCTATTTTGCAGGTATCGCCCTAAAAGTAGGGGGAACTATAAAGAAATGGCATAAAACAATCGATTCTTACAGCAAATAATCGATTATTTTACTGGGCAGAAAATCGATTAGCAAGTATCACTAATCGATCATTTATAGTTCATGATTATTATGAAGTTTTGTTTAACAATCGATTTTTAGCTGTTTAATCGATTACCGTCTCAGCCATTCAGTACTGCTTTTCTACAACAATCGATTGTTCCATATATATAATCGATTATTTTCCGAGTCAGAAAATCACTGTGCTCACTGTAACATAACAATCGATTACCATATTTTGACAATCGATTATTTCATGTCAGAAATTCAAAATTGTTACCGTTTGGTTCTGCAATCGATTTGTGTCAGTTCCGAGATTCAGTCAAATCTTAGTGACAATCGATTATCTCATCCCAACAATCGATTGTCTAACGGTCAGTAAGATTTATTTTTACAGTTTCTGACTGTTTCAGCTTTCAATTTTCTGCAAATTTCTTCCATTAATGAAATGACTTTCTCCCCTCTATAAATAGGCTCCATATATGTTCATTTTTATTCACTCAAGCATCAATTTTAGCTCTCAAACTATCAAAACTCTTTCAAGACTCTTGCAAATTCCAGCAACACTTAGTAAAAATGTCGGGCCGTCACTCCAAACGTTCCCGTTCTGCTAGGCATGGTGCATCCTCCTCTACTGCTCCAAACTATCCTTACCAAGATGGTTCCGTTCTTCATTTTAATTCTGACATCGAGCTTACTCGATTTTTAACAAAATTTGAAAAGCGCGACATTCTTCCTCCCCGCTTTTCAACCAACAAGTATCTTGAATCTTATGGCCTGCTGCAAATATGCTCAAAAATTGTCAACTTCTTGACTTCCTAATTCTTACCCATCCTTACATCAATACTACATTGATTCAAGCATTTTACTCCAACCTTCATGAGGATGATGACGGTGAGCTTGTGACAAATATAAATGGTGTTCAAATTCTTCTTTCCGATGAAAACTTTCATACCATTGCCCGTCTTCCTCATAATGGTGAAGACATTTTTCGGTACATCGGAGAGGCCGGACCCTTTTTTGATGAAACAGCCCTCCTACATCAAACCGGACTTACTTCTTATGATCCAAATCTTTCTTCCCGTCGTCCTACAATTACGGGAATGGATCCAAATTATCGGTTGATTTTCTATTTCATCACCCGAGTCCTCAAGCCTCATAAGCATAACCATACTACCATTTCCCAAGAGGACACCAAGCTCATGCATGCCATAATAACCGGAGCTAACATCAATTGGTGTCGGTTCGTCAAAATTCACATGCGTGACGCTATCGGAGATGATAGGCCTCTTCCTTATGCTCTCCTCATCATGAATTTTCTTGAAGCCTCCGGATTCATCACTTCCAATGGTCCTCTCAAAAAGAGTACCAAAAAGTGGGAAATTTCAGAATCCTCCTTTCATCATGACGGTGATCATGCAGCGCTTGCTCCTCCTCCAACCCGTCGAACTCGTCCGCCTCAAGAGCCCACTCTCCAATCCATTTCCGACCAAATGGCTTCCTTGACCACCTCTGTTGGTCAATTGACTCATGAGATCCATGGATATTTTGACCATGTTCATTATCCATATGCGGGTCTTGTTCCCTTCGAAGCAGTGCCGGATGATGAGGCGGGAAATAATGATGAATGATTTTTTATTGTGATATGTTTTATTGTCCCCTCCTTATGTAATTGTTTTCTCTTTCCAATAAATAAACAAGTTTTATTTACATCTTTGGCATCTTCTTATATTATTTTTGCTAATGGCAAAAGGGGGAAGATAACGGGTATGCACTCTCAATATTTATAAGCTTAAATTGAGGGGGAATTCATATATTGAGGGGGAACTAATCGCATACTTATTGCATATCTTTACTTGTCTTGAATCGTCATTATAAATTGTTTAAGTTGCATATCCCGCTTAAAGTTTGCCATTATCAAAAAGGGGGAAATTGTTGGAAACACGTTCTCAAGGCTTTATACTAAAACGTGTGTTCTTATGTGTAGGTTTTGATGAATGACAAACAAGCGCAAATTGATACATGCGAAGTTCAAGTACAAGTGCACAATTGGTGGATAACGAGATTCAAGCACAAGACAAAGTTTTATAGTTTAAATGAGTCGTTCTTAATCGTGATCTTGATCCGACAACTTGACTCATGACATGGCTTCTCTCGTAAAATTATTTTTACAAAATCATGCATATTTAATTTAATGCTAAATGATTTTAAATCATGCATATTTACTTTAGTCAAAATGATTTTTAAACATGCCTCTAAAATCTGGACTAAGATAATCGATTATGAACTTATGATAATCGATTATGTTAAGCCAAGACTGCATGACAATCGATTGTGAACTAAATGACAATCGATTGTGTTAAGGCAGTGAGCATCAGATCTTTTCAAATCTGCATGACAATCGATTGTGAACCTTATGACAATCGATTGTGATGAGGCAGTGTCCATCAAAGTTTTTCAAAACTCAGAATAATCGATTGTGAAGCTAATGACAATCGATTGTGATGAGGCAGTATCCATCAAAGTTTTTCAACGCTCAAAATAATCGATTGTGAAGTTAATGACAATCGATTGTGAAGAGACAGTGTCCATCAGATTTTTAAATGTCACAAAATAATCGATTGTGAACATATGACAATCGATTGTGTTGAGGCAGTGTCTTCCAGACTTTTTCAAAATTATTAAATAATCGATTGTGAGTATAAAACAATCGATTGGCAAGAGGCAGTGTCTAAAATGATTTTCAAAATCTGATAAATAATCGATTGTTAACATTGCACAATCGATTGTGAAGCTGACCGTTGTCGTAAAGTTTTCAAATGCCGTCAGGTAATCGATTGTTGATTTTGTACAATCGATTGTTGATATTAAAATCTGAAAAAGATTTTTTGAACATTGCTGAATAATCGATTATTGATTCTGTATAATCGATTGTTTTACGTAAAATCTGGAAATGATTTTTGAACGTTGCCAATAATCGATTGTTGATCTTGGACAATCGATTGTTAAGCGTAAAATCTGGGATTGATTTTTGGAACGATTGGCAAACAATCGATTGTCACACAGTAAAATCAGCAACTCTTAATTGGCAATTAGGCAACGGTAATGCAAAGTTTTTCAACTATAAATACAGCTTCATTTCAGTGTTTTAAACACAACAACACACAACAACTGATCATTCTATTGCTATAAGCTTGCATACTATTGTTTATCATTTTATATTCATTTCATAAAGCTTTTGAGAGCCAAAGTCTTGTCCATAGTTGTTGTGATCTTGAGCTTACTTCTTTTACTCATATCTACTCATTAAGGAGTGTTTTGCTTGAGTGTTTAGTGTTTTGTACACTTGTAAGAGAATTGTGATTCTCTTGTTGTAACGAACTTGTGTTTCCTTGGTTGAAGTCTTGGAGTGTTATATCTCTGAGCAAAGGTGTTAAGGCGTGTGTCCTTAAGTTGTAAAGGTTTGTTGAGCACCCGTAAGCTTGACAAGTTAGTGGAAAATCTCGAGAGAGTCTCTCGGGGACTGGACTAGCCACGTGTTGTGGTGAACCAGAATACATCGGTGCGTTCTTTCCTTTTGTTTATTTAACGCACTTAATTATTTCCTGCAAATTTTAATTTCCGCAAGTTTATGCTAAATTTTATTATAACGCTATTCACCCCCCCTCTAACGTTAAGCGTATTATCTAACAACGGGGTCTTATACTCGTGTTTTTATGGTACTGAGGAGCTTGAGGTACATCTCTTTCGTTTGAGTTATTTGTCAGGAGTTGAGTATGTTCAGGCTGTTTCTTATTGGTGCCTGTATTATGCAAGTTGTGGCTTAGGCATGTATTCAGGTGTTGTATCACTAGAGTAGTGTGTTGGATTCGAGGTGATCATGGGAGTCATTAATGAATACGAACAAATTTGATTTCAGCTTGTTAGAAGGTTAATATCGAGGTTCGACCGGGAAATTTGTTGTTTCAATAGTCAAAGGAAAGTGGCTTCATGAATGGTTGATCTGAGAAATGGTTACGGTTCATCACGTGTTTCATTTATTGTTGGCGGTATACGAAAGTGTTGCAATAAGATTTTTGCTAATAAGAGGTATCCTACCGGTATTCGGGTGTTGTGGGCAACTGCTATGGAAAGAAGTTATCATTTTGAGTATTTGAGTTATGTGGTATATCATGTGATTGCACCAGAGGTTACAGGTATGGGTTATTACAGCTGGTTCGGGCTATTTTGAATATAGAGGTGAGGTCCTGATCTTGAGTATGATTTCAGAAAGTGCAATGTGGTTCAACGGTTTATGGTCTAGATGGATTAGGAGATTTCAGCTATTTTTTGTTATCGGACCTATGCGAGATAGGTGACATTGGATCACCCCGAGTATATGCTTGGTATGATCATTCAGCTATTGGTTCACTTCTAGTACAACTGTAGGTACGCTCGTGGATGAGCGTTTGTATAAGTTGGGGAGGATATGATGACCCGACCCGTCGTCTCAATGTGTTACCGCCCCATTTTCCCATGTTATGCTTCTTCATGTTTCATTATCGGCATTTGGTGTGTTAGAGTTGAGTTGGATTGGTTTTGGAAGGAAATGGGACACTTAGTCTCTTTAAGGCTTGAAATGGCGAAGTTAGTATTTTGGCGATATCCGGTTGATAGGTGAGATTTTGATCAGAGGGTCGAAATGGAATTTCGAGAGTTGTAGTAGCTTCGTCACTTGATTTGGGACACGTGCGCAGAATTCAGATGATTCGGAGGTGATTTTGTTGGGTTTCTGATCGAATGCGTATTTTGAAAGTTTTAGAAGAACTTAGGCTTAATTCGATGGGGATTGAGAATTTTTGTGTTGTAGGATGTGTTTTTATGATTGGAACAAGTTCGAATAACGTTGTAGGAGGTATTTTTAGTTGAGGTCCCGGGGGCCTTGGGATGAGTCCGGATGGTTTAATGTGGATTTTAGAGATTTCATATTGCCAAGAGTTGCTGCAACTAGTATTTTCGCTCCTGCGGGTCTTGGACAGCAGAAGCGGAGGCACTTAAGTGGAGTATTTTACCGCAGAAGCGGTCCATGGTTTGGTAAGGTAGTTCCGCAGAAGTGGAACATTCTTCGCATCAGCGGGTCCATAAAAGTGGATGGGTAATCGCAGAAGCGGAAATTTGGCCGCAGAAGCGGTCCCGCTAAGCGTAAGCGGGACTGCATAAGCGAAAATCGGCCTGGGCAGAAGGGTTTTTATTGAATATTTCCTGCACGAGCTTGGAATATTTTCTCTATTGTTGAGCATCTTGAGAGCTTTCTGGGAGTAATTGAAGAGGGTTTCGAAGAGGATTGATTGGAGGTAAGTTCTATGAACTAAAAACATGACTTAATTGTGAAAATTACCTTGAAATTCATGAAATTTAGCTAAAATGGAAGAGATAGGGCTTAAGATTTTGAAATTTGATTTGGGGATTTGATGGGTCATTTGAGCTCGGATTTGCGAGTTCTTGGTATGTATAAACTTGTGGGAAGATGAGGAATCTAAATATGTAAAAATTTCTGCGTTATGAGAAATGAGCTTGGGGCTCGGGTTTTGATAATTTCGGGATTTGTGCCCGAATTTGATTGTTTTCATTTGGACTCTGTTCCCTTTGCATATTATGGTGTATTAGCTCTGATTTAATTCGACGCGCGTGGAGGCCGATTTGAGGAGCAAAGGCGTCGCTGGCTAGATATTTCACCGGTTCGAGGTGAGTAATGCTTGTAAATGATATCCCGAGGATTTAAAAACCCGAATTGCATATCGTTGTGCTATATTGAGGCGAGGAACGCGCTCTATGACGGGTGCGGGGCCGTTGGTTATTGGGGATTGTGACTTCGTTCGTCCCGTGAGATGTTTTTACCGTGTTCTATACTTGAACTAAATTGAGAATCATCCTTACTTGGATTTGATTAGTACACTTGGGCGTCTAGCCAATTATTTTGAACCCTTCGGGGATTGATATTACTGTTTTAACATATTTTACGTATCATTTGGTCTCAGTTCAAGGTTTCAAAATGCTGTTTTGCAAACTCAGTCATACTCCTAAGTTTTGAAAACTCAAATTATATATTAAATGATATTTCGAGCTGAGAACTACTGTTTTATAAATGCCCAAGGGGCTTATGATGATTTCTGGATTGAGCATGGATCGGGATGCGTGCTGCAGCAGTAATTTTGAAATAGTGGTAACAATAACACTGTATGATGTGACTTCAATCAATGGTAACAATGACACTGTATGATGTAAATTGGTCAGGTAATAATGACTGACCGGTCGGGTAACAATGATTGACCAAGAATTAATTGATGCCACGAGATGACTTGATGTTGCGCTTGGGCTATAGGAGCCCTTCCGGAGTCTGAACACACCCCCAGTGAGCGCCGTCGATGATAAATAGATATGTATGGCTTGGGTTGCACGCCGTAGTGGGTACTGAAATGTACCATCATATGCATTGCATTGCACTCATGCATTTGCTCATTAGTTGTTGTTTATGATATTTCTTGAGATATCTATCTGATGTTCTGGTATTATCTGATCACTCCTAAAGAGGATAAATTTTAGAGAGTAGTAAGAATGACACTGTATGATGCATTTGGTCAGGTAAGAACGACTGACCATGAATAACACCATGCGGTCAGGTAACAATGGTTGACTGTGAACGAGAATAAGGCCCGATGGGCAAGGTTCTCTGCATAGTGTCACTAATTGTTCGAAATTATTATTTTTGCAACTATTGAAAGGATCATTTTCAAAAGAGGTTTAAACTGAGCCAAGATATTTCTAAAGATTTCACAGTTTCATTGATTTCTAAAGGAGTTTTACATTGTTTCTATACAACATGATGATCTGTTATACGTGTTTTCTTGATGCTCAGTTATTATTTACTTTTATTACTCACTAAGTTGGAGTATTCACTTTACTCCCTGCACCTCATGTGCAGATGCAGGTATTGTTCACCCGGTAGCAGGTTTTGAGTTGATTGAAGGTAGTACTATAATAGCTGAGCAGAGTGACCTCCAGCGTTCGCGGCACCAGATTTCCTTCTTTGGTTCCAATTTTATTTTGTATATTACTGGCCCTATAGTTGTATTTAGACCTTCTCTAGATGCTCGTGACTTGTGTCACCCCGGTCGGGCTGTTTTGGGTTGTAATCACATTAATTAAATATCATTATTTCACACTCAAACTGTTGTATAACTAATTAACTGCTTAAGATTGGTGTTCTGGAATAGTCTGACTGACCTTGTCTTCACGAGAGGCGCCATCACGACTAGAGCGGGGTTTGGGTCGTGACAATGGAATAGGAACGTAAAAATTCCTAAAATGAAGGCGCAATCTAGAGGCGTAAAATTTTAGAACCAGATAATAATCGAAAAATAGCTAGCATTTGCAAACTCATTAAAAATAGCTATTATTCTATGCGAAGCTAAAATCTGAACAAAATACCCTATCTTAAACATAGAAAGTTCTAGCATAATATGCAATATTATGGAGCTCCTATGTGTAAACTTTCAGCATATTATGTTAGAACTCCAACACGCTATGAAATTTTAGCATATTATGCTAGAATTTCATATGTAAAAATTCGAAATCCGGCATATTATGTTGGATTTTTTTTCAAATTTTAAGGATATTTTCATTCAAGTTTTACTTTACATGAAAAACTGTGGTTAAATTTTTTACTTTAAAAATTATGGCTATTTTTCAATTGCCAATTTTAAATTAGGCTATTTTTGATTTTTTTCCCGTTGACCCTAAGACTTATGTAAACATTACACCGAGCACCCTATTTGGTCTCCACCATTTAACCTAAACACAAATCTTTAAAAAGTTTTAACTTGTACCCCCGGTCCTTTTTCTCGTCCTCCTTCTCCTCATTCGTTTTCTTCTTCTGCTGTTGTTGGTACTGCTATGAAACTTCAGTTAATGGGATGATTACCATAAGTATATTTAGTAGATTATTTAAAAATAATAATAATTACATAAGTTAGTAGGCAATAATATGTTCATTTTCACGTTTATTATTTCCAAAATTTATGATTTAGATATTGTTGGAAATCTGATTATTTATCTAGTATGTTAGAAAGCTTTCAAAAATTTCAGCTTATATAGTGCTGAAGTTTTTACAAATGAACTATATAACTTCATCATCTTCTGCTGAAGTTTTTGAAAAAGGTTTATGACAAAACTAATAAATCCAGGACAAAAAAAAATTCAGCTTTTTATTATTGAAGCTTTTAACAAATGAACTAAATAACTTCTTCTGCTGAAATTTTTGAAAAAGCTCAATGACAAAACTAATGAATCCAGGACAAAAAAAAATGTCACCTTATTTAGTGCAATTACAAACAAAAACTTCAGCAAATAGAGAACAATACTTTAGCTACTATGCTTAAGTTGATCAATTACAAACAAAAATTTCAGCATACTTGGTTCAACACACTTACTACTTGGGCTTGTCTACTAGAATGCTGATGTTTTGCATGATTCCTTTGGTACTTCAGCCTCATATGTTGAAGTTACGCAAAAAAATGGGTACACTTGCATTTTTTTGCAAAGCGAGCACAAATTAAAACGTGACGCAAAAAGCGAGTATAGATGCAAATGCCCCAATACTTATCCTCGCTAAACTCTTTTTCAACAGTTTTTCCTTCATTTAATGAGTCGATAGCTAACGAAAAAGGGTTAAAATTACCCATGTACTATCAAATATTGTTTAAATTTACCATCCATTATACTATTTGGTCATTTGAGCCCCTACCGGCTACCATTATACTTTCGCTCAAATTTACCCCTAATTTAGACGGCTGGCCACATGTCACTCCAGAACTTAGTTGACCATCCCTAATTAAAAAAAAACTCAAATCACCTCTAAACTACCCCATCTGAACATCTCGTTTCGCACTGAAACTACACCAAAATAGAAAGAAGAAGAAGAAGAGAATAATTACAATTGGTGTTCAACTACTCCCACCTACAATTGGCAATTTAGATTCGGGTGTTACTAAATTAGGGATAGGTCAATTAAGTTCCGGAGTGACACGTAGCCAGCCGTCAAAATTAGGGGTAAATTTAATTGAAAGTATGACGGTAAAGTCTTAATTGATCAAATAGTATAACGAAGGTTAATTTGAAACAATATTCAATAGTATAAGGACAATTTTGACCCTTTTTCGATTAGTTAATTACTGTTCAATTAATGAATAATTAATATATTTCCAATAACGTATTGCTAAAATAAAAAGCTAAATAATATATCAGAATATTGAAATTATCATCACAATTGTTCCTTTTTTTCTTTTTTCTGTGAAAGCATTCAAGATACGTCGATATTAATTAATTTTTATGATCTTAAGAAACACCAACAAATTCAACAAATAGGGTCTTAGGAGGGTAACATATATGTAGACCTTGTCTCTATCTTTGTGAAGATAAAGAGGATATTTTCGATAGACTTTCAGTACAAAAAAAATGAGAAAGAAGCAATAGAAACAAACAGTACCAACAACACGACCAGTACTAGATAATTTGATGGCATTACTTAGCTATTTTCATGAAACTAATTGGCATATATAACGGTACAAAGATTCAAACAATTTTATAAGTCCGAATTAAGGAGGGTTTACATAGCTCAAAATAGCGTAAAGAGCCTGAAGAACAGCCAATACCAAAAGAATTAAAGCAGCCAATGCTGAAATAAAAGACCAAGGAGAACTAAAATAAGTGTACTTAAAACTAGCCCAATGAACATGCCAACTACTCTTATAATAATCATTCACCTTATTAAACAATTCCAATAAATAACACTCATCAATATCAAACATAACATCTTTTCCAAGATTATTAATAAATGTAGCAACCTCACCATCTGCCCAAAATAATTCTCAATTATGTTGCAATCACACAAGTATTCAACATCCTTGTATGTGTTTACCAAACAATCTAGCAATGTTGCATAGGTTGTCATATGCTTTGAACAATCAACATGACATTGCTCATATGCCACACAATTTATCAAGAATGAACTCATAAAATCATCTATTGTAATTGTTGGCATTTCAATGAATCCTCTATTGAATTTTATGGCCAAGAATGTCTCTTCTTTTCTAGGTTTAAGCTTAATTCCGGCGCGACGAAGCTTGGAAAATACATTGTATGACATGTGTAGGTGAATTTCTTATTTTTTTAGGGTTTTGATCATCCATGAAAATGTAACTTGATCTAAGAAAATCAAGCAAATGTTTGCCTTCAAGATTTTCAAAATTTTCAAGAACTTCATTAGGTCTTTGTAGTGTATAGTTAAAGAAAGTCAAAGCTAATTTGGCTAAAGACGGGGTTGATTCCTCACCTGGAATTTTGGTAAATTCAAACAATGATTGAAGGACGAAAAATGGTATTTGATTCTCGAGTCGAATTAAATCTCTTAAGAAAAAAGGGTATATCCAAGACATCGAGATAAGTGGATCGTCTTTTTCAACAGGAACTACCCCTCCGAATTTCCGAAAAAGTTCAATAATGAAACAACCATCAACAACTAACATTTCTACAAACTCATCTCTATCAAAAAGTATAACCTCAGAGTAACATTCCCTTGCTCTCATTTCTAGTGGTTGAATAACTTTCAAATAGTCCTCTAAATTAAGAACTTTTTCCTCGGTTCTCTTAAGCAAAGTGCCCAAAAATCTCCACTTATGTTCTTCAATCATCTTGACATGATCTTTACCATGGTGATATGGACCAATTGACACTATTTGAGGCTCGTAGGATCGCCCATTGACATCAATGAAACTTTGAGGTACTCGAAAAATACAACAAGAACTCCGACCGACCGATTCGCTTAGTAATCGAGGTGGTTCGGAGATTTTTTGTTGCATCAATTCTAATTGATTTTTGTTTACCTCCCAATTCATTGTAACAACATGCTGATCATCTTGGTTTTCAATTGAATAGTGACTCATTTTGATTTTGGGAGAGAAATGTAGGTTTTAGAACATAATTTCTTTGATTGATTACTAGATATTTATGGAAAAGGCCAATAGGTGCATGGTACGTAAAGTATGTGGGGCGATAGTGTAATGAGCTGGAGAAGAACTATTAGGAACTCAAATAATTAAGGTAGGAGGGATATATATTTATTAATAGGCAACTAGTTCAGCACCCCCAATTATTTTTCGTTAGACCATGAGCAGTTATTTTCTTAATTTTTTTATTCTAATTTACAACTTATATTTAAATGTTTGGGGTGCTTTCACAATTTTAACAACAATAAAAATACATTTAGTGTAATCTCACATTGTAAAGTCTAGCAGGATAAAATATATAAAAACTTATTCTTACCTTGTAGGTAGTGGCGGAGGCAGAATATCCGGAAATGGGGTTCCAAAAATTTTTTTTTTATCTAGTGGGAAATGAACCTATGACCTTATGAATATTTTGAACTCCCTTGACCACAAGACGACACTTTTGGTTGTGTTAAGGGGGTTCAAAACTTAATATATAGATGTAAAAAATAGATTTTGCCTTATATATGCAGAGTAATTTTACGACGAAGGGGTATGAACCCCCTTCCACTCCCTGCCTCCGCCACTGCTTGCAGGGGTAGAGATGTTACTTTCAAAAGTCCATCGGCTCAAGAAAAACAATTCTCAGCAGGTTTGAACGGGAGAACAATAATATATTTCCTAGTTTTAAGAACAGAAAACAGAAAGGTGGAAGAGCCATAGGAACGGTTAATTTGATGATTAGCAATAACATTAAGATACATTAAATTTTCTCTCAACTCACTTTGTACTTTTAAGTTTTTGTTTATGGATTATGTTTAGCTTAAATAATTAATTAAGGTGTCTACCAAACTAAAATGCTCGTGCTTCTCCACCTACACGAACAGAATTTGTTAAACTAGATACTTACATGCAGGGGCAGATTTAGGGGCGGAAGGGGTTTCGAACCCCCTTCGTTGAAAAATTATATTGTATATGTAAGGAAAATTTTATTTTTTACTTTTATATATTATGCTTTGAATCCCCTTGACACATCCCAAAAGTATAGCTTAGTGGTCATGGGGGTTCATAACCCCCACTAACTACAACTTTTGTAACTTTTTTTTTAACCCCTTGGCTGTAATCCCGCCTCCGCTTCTACTTACATGAGTGGACATTGCTTGTCCGTTAAATTTTTTTTTTTTGTATTACGTGTGGAATGCAATTTAGCAAATTTGTCTAACATTGTCATGCACCTAAATATCGTTAGGCACTTGTGAATTGTGACAATTGTTTTTTTCTCGGCCGAATAGCTGAGTATTTGGATGAAAATAAGTGAAGTAGGAGGACCGGAACATTAAATCGGAACAAATACAGGAATCTATTTGGTGTCCGTTTGAATGAGGTTATTTTAAGTGACTTTTAAGCCGAAATAGCTTTAAGCCATAAGTTAGGAATATAGCTTTTGGCTTGGTTTTATCGTTTTAACTTAAAAGCAAGTGCTTAAAAGAACTATTTTACTTTATCCAAATGCTACAAAGTGGCTTAAATGTTGTTTTGGCTTACAAGAAGCAGCAATCAAATGTTTTCTTTCCTTTGAGAAAAGAAGCTTCCTTTTCACAACTCCAATTCTTACTTTCTCAATTTTCAATTAATCATAATGTAGTGTTTCCTCTCTTTTCTTGTAGAAATGTAGGCGGCAGAGTTCGGACCTATTTATCGTTAGTGGGTTAGATTCCGACGAAAGTAATATACAAGGTATCCCATAATCTCCAGCATAACAAGTTCATAGTAACAGCGGTATACAAACAAACATAGGTTCACTGGAGAAATTATTTCCGGTCCGAAATGGTTGAGCCCAAAATTTTTACGGTCGTCGGAAAAGCTATATACCCGCCAGATCTGCTGAAATTCAAATTAGCAAGAAAACCATCTTTCAGATCTAGATTTTTATAATATCAAAATCCCAAAACAGTAATTAAAACAAGAAGAAAAAGTCACCGGATTTGATGGAGGATCGCTGATGTTTGAGTTTCCATTCAGATCTAAAGCCAACGAGATCGAGCACAATGAGCTAGACTCACTGGGTTTTGATTTCAATTTCACGATAAAGTTCGGGTTTTCCATCCAAGAAAACCGTCCCTTTTTACATTTTTACAAAGGTGCAAGTCATTGGGTTTCTACTTGGGTTCAAGCTGACGGCTTTCCTTCTCTCCTTCTTCATATTTATTTATTTTTTTGTGTTTTTGAATCCACTAATAGAAAATCATTCTCAATTGCGTTATTTTCTCCAATGTAGAGGTAGACCATGTATTATATTTTTAGACTGTATTAGACCGGAGAGCATTTCTTTTTGAATATTGGAAAGAAAATCTGTCACTATACAAAATAGATACAAAATTTGTCACTATACAAAATACATACAAAATATAAAAAAAATATACAACATAAACTGTCACTATATAAAAAATATACAAAATAGATATAACTATACAAAATAGATGTTATATACAAAATATATACAAAAAAAATTGTCGCTATACAAAATACATAATACACTCCAAATACACAGTGTGCACACATTACACATACACAATTATACATAATTTATATACGCTATGTTTACTTATCAGAAACATACGATTGTGATACATTGTGTAGATAGATTATATATTCACGATACAAAATACATTTGGGGTATACAAATATATACACTTTAGATAAACAAATATACTCGAGATAAGCTCAATATACACTAAGGATACACTGTCAAACTTAGAATACAATATTTATATATTATAAAATAATATTGGATTACTAACACCTTCTCAATATACACCCTCTCAAGTTAACATAGTAAAATATTGTAAATACTGTCACACTGAAATCTCAAGTTGGATTTGGTCGAAAACCAATCCTGATCGAGATTGGCGCTCATGCTTCACTCAAGTTCGATAGCTTAAATGAAGAGAAGAGCCATGCAAAACCTCATTATCATTTAATTATTCCACCATATAATATTTGTTCAAAGATCCTAAAAATAAGAAGCTATCGTGATAGCATATCTTGAAAACAAGCTACACATGAAATTTAATAATCTCACATCATGTGCAGGCAAAATACTTTATAGAATTACATATTTCATTCATTTCTTAGCTAATACTTATCAAATCCAGAAGAATATTTCAAAAAGCGAAAAAAGCAATTGCACTATCGCGTCAGGCAAGGATCGAACCTACGACTTTCAGCTTAGGAAACATGCGCTCTATTCACAGAGCTACAGACGCTTATGATGTCATACTCATTCCTTACTATTAAATGCAATACTTTTGGGCCGAGGGATCATTTTTTAAAGGAAATTTTACCACCTATAGAATAGATTAGTACCCTATTTATATTCTATAAATATCATTTTAAAATATTACATTCTATAAATGCCCTTTTTAGTTTATAGCAAAAAATTTAAATTTAGTTCCATCCTAAAATTAAGACTTAATATATGCTACAAAATATTTTTCTCTCTTATTTTTTTATTTTCTCTCACCTAGTTACGGTATATCTCCCCTCATCAGTTTTTCTTTCTCTTCTTCAATACACTTTTCCCTCTTCTCCCACAAACACACATTTCATACACTTGGAAAACCCTCCTCCGCCATTATCGCCCATTGTGCTCCGCCATTATCACCCCACACGACATTCTTCTTCCCAACTATTCTCAAACCCTCCTCCGCCATTTATATTGACAGGCAAGTTGATTCTCAAGTTTGTTTAGAGGTTCACAGTAAGATTTTTGAAATCTTCTCCCTGTAGGTAATTAAAATCTTCGAAATTTCTTTTTATTCGTTTTTTTCTATAAGTTTTTAAGCGAATTTACACAATTTTCTGATATATCTTCCATTTGTATTGTTCATCACCAGGATTCTTTGAGTTTTCTCTCTAATGTCACATGCAAATCCACTCAACACACTACCCAGAGGTATATCCACCAAAATTCTCAATTTTGATGGGCCCTCTTTCTCGTTGCAACTGACTCAAGCGGAGAAAGATTTTGCAGGTTTATCAGCATCCAAAGTTTATGAAAGACGAAGTAAAATTGTACAATGACAAGTTGAAAGAAGCTCAAGTTGATGAAGCTTCAAAAGAAACCAAAAATCAAGTTGATTCAAAGAGGAAAAAACCTATGAAAGATTCAAGAAACCAAAAGGTAATTGGTATTTGTTACATGTATTCTGTTGTATTCATATGTTTCTTCTTGTATTTTTGTACCTTTTTGTATAGTGTATTCTGTTTCTTCTACAGTATGTTTATGTATTCATGTATAGTTGGTTTTTTCCAACAGTTCATTTTTAATGTAATTTTACATGTATTCATATGTATTCATATGTGTTTAACGTTTGATAATGAATATTTGCGATAATTCAATTGTCCAGTTTGACCTCAGATGTATTCGATAGTATGTTTATGTATTCAAGTGTATTTGGTTGTTTCCAACAATTAATTTTTAATCTAACTTTTACATGTATTCATATGTATTTAACGTTTTCTAATGTATATTTGCGATAATTCAATTGTCCAGTTTGACCTCAAATGTATTCATATACATTTAGGTGTTAGCATATATTTAGCCTTGTTACTGTTTCTAGTCTTCTTTAAGTAATGTAGTTGTGTGACATGCATTTTGCCTAGTCACTGTATCATGTCTTACATTGTGACCCAAATAAACTTAATATGTATTTTTGCAATGTATTCGTCTGTATTAACATGTATATTTCTATGTTCATTGCAGGGAATTGATTTGTTTGTGAAACACCAGCCGAAATTAGCACCCCATATCAGTAGTTACACTAACACTGATATAGTATCCCATCAAAAAGATAAGCTTACTCCCGATCAGTTCCAACAATTCGGCAATACATATTTTGGCTCATTTCTTCAAATGAAGCGATTTGATGTTCAACATCAACTCTTCAGATGCTTCATGGCTCGACAGTTAAATGACACTCCAAATAATGTATTTGCAGTATACGTCAATGGTACTGAATTACATTTCACATTAAGGGAGTTTGTGCTTGTGACTGCCCTCAAATGTGTAGGTAAAGATCAAGACTTTGAGTTTAGTGAAATTCCTAATAACCTGCTTATTGCGACTTATTTTGGAGGTGCTAATATTTTAAAGAAGAAACACTTGAGACAATGCTTCAATGACAAGGCATGGGGTCCCGACAATGATGAGGATGTTTTGAAGATATCTTTGTTGTATTTCATCCTCACCTTTATATTTTCATCTGAGAAGAATAGTGCAACTATACCTAGGCTAGATTTTGACTTAGTAGATAGTGGGCGCTATTCTGAATATCATTGAGGTGTGAAAGCATTTGAGCCGTTGATAAACTCGATTAGCAAGAAGATGGATGTTGTGAAGAAGTATTACAGGATAGTTGGGATGCCCCTAGCTATGCAGGTGTGGTTTTATGAGTGATGTTCTTCTGATGATTCCAAAATTGCAGTCCGAGTCGGCGACGTGGTCCCCAGAATACTCAATTGGAGGACCACCGGAAATCAACCAACATATTCTTATCTGACAAGCGGCTTGTCAAAGACACTGGAAACACTGCAATATACAAATGTTATCAATATTATGAAGATAATTGAACACAAATACATCTATAATTTGCATACATTTGCATTCAATTAGAGGGGAAGCCTACTGTAATATACATTGGAATCATATGCTTATATACCTGAATTCTTCCCTATATATTAATACATTTTAATAGATCTACATACAGCAGAGTTAAATACACCTGAACACATATGATTCCTGTAAATCATATCTTATTTTTGTTCATAGATTGTGTTCAAGGATATCACTCCTCTATATATAGAGCTTGTTGTTATTCAGATTCCTCAAGTGTGCGCCGATATTGAGAAAATACCTACTCTTGCACATTCAGACAAATCAGGGCAGGATACAGATGATTTTTCTCCTACACCCAGTCTTCAATCTAAGAAGAAACATGTAGAAAGTGTTGGTCCATCTTCATCACCGCCACGTAAGAAGGTCAAGGAGCAGCCTAACATTTCTACGAAAGAACAAGAATGTCAGCCCAAAGTCCCTCCTGTTTGTGTTTCTGACCATCAGCTCCCAGAGGAAGTTGCTTCTTTGAGTAATGACTTAGATTCATTCAAAGAATACGTGAGTATTTACCAACTGATTAATCAATAAAGTTTGATAGCTATGTGTTTTAGTATTTTTCTAACTATTTTGTATTGTTAAGGTTGTTGGAGAGTTCAATTCTCTAAGGACATTAATCAATGACAACTTCAAGATGCTTTCAGACCATCTTCAAAAAAATCAACAAAATGAACCAATAGTGAGACATGATGGTGTCATTGACACAG
The DNA here is from genome assembly GCA_034376525.1 of Nicotiana benthamiana. Lineage (NCBI taxonomy): Eukaryota > Viridiplantae > Streptophyta > Magnoliopsida > Solanales > Solanaceae > Nicotiana > Nicotiana benthamiana. Next base: position 131,442,473 of record CM067337.1, read on the forward strand.
ATATCGGAGATAATCATAAGGTATAAAAGCAGTTAACATATTGAACATATGTATTCAGCTGTATTCATATATGTTTTAATCTAGCCATATAACTTATGTATTTAACTGTTAATATATATATATATATATATATATATATATATATATATATATATATATATATATATATATATATATTCTAACTTTTAACTCTTAACATATTGAGCATATTTTTTTAGATGTACTCATAACTATGTTACACTTAATCATTAATATCACTTTAAATAACTGTATTTATTTTTATTTCAAATGTATTTACATGTATTCTACTTGGTTAATCTGCATTTTTTGTAATGTATACTAGCTACTTATATGTATTTAATCTATTTTCTAACATTAAGTTACCATGCTAACAATGGTATATATAACTACCAGAAAACTACTTCGGAGGTACCATCTACCACAAACCAAGAGGATGTATCTAAAGAATTCTATGTTTCTCAATTTGAACTGGACGACAAGTTTCTACCCATTCAAATTCCAGAAACTAGAATAGTTGTTCACGCCAGTGCAAAAAAAGATGAAGCCACACCAGTGCAATATCAACGAAATAGGCGACCAAGTAGATGGAACTCTTCGCCTTATCAGTCTAACTTCGACTCAGGAGGTAAGTGATTTTACAAACGTAATATTCAGCATTCATCGTGATTGAATCATTTATAGTAGTCCATAACACAAATTCAATTTACAGCATGTTCCTCTATAAAGTTGACACCCATCTTTGAGAAAAGACACCCATTTGAGGAAGATCCAATAACGGGGCCACATCCTATATTACCCATTCAAGAATATGACAAGTGGGTTCGTGATGGTCTTCTAGCAAGACATGATCAGAGGTGAGTTTTCCTCAGTTCATTATATTATATTTTCATATTTTAAAGGTATGTACATAATGAGTTTTATTTCATAATTTGTGAGTTAATATCGACGACCATTACAAAAAAAAATCTATACTTCACGTTCCATTGGATTTTGGAGTTGATCAAGTTATTTCCAAAAACTATTTTTACCTTCTATCCATTGACGGGATGTTATGAGATGATAATGTGAGTATTTCCCAAAACTCATAAGTCTTATATTTAAATAATAACATGTTTTTTTATTAACTTGTATTTAGTTATATTATTCAACTGTAGTCAGTTTTATTTTTCTCCGATTTTCTATGTATTCAGCTATAGCCAATTTAACTGAACTGTATTATTAACCTATAGTCAACGTTATTGAAACTGTTGTATTCAATTGTATGTAACACTATATTCAACTATACTAAACAATGTATTCAATTGTATTGAACACTATAAAGTCAGTTGAATTCCACTCTAGTATTAACCTATATTCAACTCTATTCAACATGTTGTATTCAAATATACAACGGAATTGAATTACTTGTATTCATTCAATGTCAGTTGAATTCAACTGTATTCCATAAGTTGTATATAGTTGTATTTAATCCGTATTACAGTGTATTCATCTATTTTTTGTATTCAATTTTTTTGTTAGCATATGTATTGAGGTATTCAACTGATTTATTTCTTAGTTCAAGCAAATAAACTCACACTATCTACCAACCTTTTCTGTTTACAGCATATAGATGTCATATTCTACTATTTGCGAAAGATGGGCAAGAATAATCAGCATAGGGACTTCACGTTTACTACTGTTGATTGTATATTCAAGACAAGAATAGCTGAATAATATGACAGGTATGCAGATACAGATAGTAATGCTAATGTAGCCAAACAAGAAGACTTTGTATGTGAGTACATTAGGGGCTACAGATTGCATGCTAATGTACCCTGGCATACTGTGGATAATGTCTTGATCTCAGTGAACTTGAAGGAAAAATTTCATTGGGTTTTGGTTGTTGTGACTTTCAAAGATAGATGTATCAAAGTTTATGACTCGTACAAGTCTTCCGGTCATGATGCATACGTAGTCTCTGAGATTGTAAAGCTAGCTAAGTTATTACCTCTGTATTTGTCAATTAGTAGTTTTTATAGAGATAGTCAAGGCATTGACTGGTCTGCTTATTCCGCATACACAAACAAGGATCATAACGAACCTTTTGAAGTTATCTTCGTTCAAAATCTACCTCAACAGAAAGCGAGCAGCATGTAAGTATCCAATCATCATTCTTATATATTTTATATAAATATAATTTTATTAATTATTTTATATTATGTTTCAATCAATTATTTTTTATGTATTGTGGAGTGCATATTGCAGCCTTCGCGGAGTTTCTGAGCACTACTGGAGAGATTACACAAAAAATACCATTTGATGCCACTCTACTCCGTCAAAGTTATGGTGCTCTGTTATGGGACTATGCTACGCACAAGATAGATGCTGATGCAATAAGCGAGAGCGAAGCACCTTCAAAGATTGAAGGCAAATCTCTGAGTCGGAGGCAAAGATGCAGATAGTTTTAGAATAGCTTTATGTTATTTTGTTAGTTTAGTTTGAACAATGATACTAATTGTAGAGGTTTTGGTCGTAGATGCTATTTACTTACTTGCTGAAATTTGGTTAAGTTTGCTTTAACAGGTTTTAGTTAACACACATATTAGTTACTATTTCTGAATGTTTATGTATGCTGAATGAATTTTTTCAATTCCAATTTTTGAATTGTATTTAGCTAAAAATTATTTATGCTTTATCTTTCAGTATTAAGCAGTTGTATTTAGTTGTATTATTCTGATTAGATGATTGTATTAATCTATATTATTCAGTTCAATTCAGTTGTACTAAAGTGATTCATCAGTTGTGTACAGTTGGTATGCAAGTATATTCAGCTGCATCAATTCAGATATAACTTTGAATTGTCTTGAAACAATACAAGTTGTTTTACAAACTTGTATTTAGTTGTATTATTCAGCTGTTACTTTTTTCTCTGATTTCATATGTATGCAGCAATAGTTACCATGTTTTAAACTGTATTATTAACCTATAGTCAACATTATTGAACATGTTGTATTCAAATGTATTTAATAATTGAATTACCTATAATCATCCAATGGCAGTTAATTTCAACTATTTCAAGCAGCTGTCGAGATCTGTATTCAACTATATTACGATATATTCCACCAAAGCTGAATCAAATAAAACTGTGTTATTAACTTGTATTCAACTATATTCAACATGTTGTATTCATCTACATTAAATCTTTGATATATTTGTATTCAACTATACTAAGATACTCTCACAAACACTTCATACATATTTATATATATAAAAATACTTCAACTAAATAGATTCAGAAAATATTAACGAAAGTCATTCCACAATATATTACTTCGAAAAAAGAACTTATTATAGCTGATAATGTCATAATAAGTGTTGACAAATTGTCGAATCACCAATACATGTCAGAATACAACTATTTATTACGTGGAGCATTCCTATAAGTTCGCTTGTTATGTCCTTCCTGTCCACATATGCTACATGAATGTTGATTTTTCGGCAACAATAATTCACTTAAATTTTTGTCTCGCTTCTTCTTTGGACTTCCAGGAGGTCTTTTCCATTTGGGTGGTAGTACTACCTCCTCTGCAACATGCTCTAGTATATTCCGGTCATTTTTCCGGTAGGGGGTACACTGGCACTTCGTATGTCATTACAATTGTACTTGGCTTGTAATAGCTATAGCAATATTCTTCAGGCATTAAAAACTTGCTCTTCAATACATCCCAGGCATGTGGGCATGGAAATTTATCAATTTGGAACCTCCCACAAATAAATTTTCTCTCGAGCAGGCAAACAATGGAATTCCTCCCACCATCGTTAATAATATGTAAGTATTCAGTTGAGGGTGCCACCTACATTAAAAATCAGAAATATAAGTATTCGAAAATAGCAACATTAACCAATTTCAGTTAAATTCAAATCATTCCAGCAACTGTATGCTACTGTATTAATCTGTATTAAATGTGTATTGATCTACAGTCTGCATTTACATGCATTTGTATTCTACCTTTGTTGAGCAATTATATTCAGGTATTTCCGATCAATTTAAACTGTATCAATCACCTGAATTCGATTTGAATCATTATCATGTGCGTACAGTCTTAATAATCACATGTATTTACATGTATTCATCAATATTATTTACTAGTTCAAATATTTTTCATAAAATTTAACATGTAGTTCTTCCTTGTATTCAGTTGTATACAGCAATGCCATAAAAAATTAACTTATAGTCATACGGGTACACATGGTCTCATTCAATTCTAGCATTTCCTGGCATTTTTTCCCAAACGTCTTGTATGTCTGAGTAGCTTCTTTACGGTTACCACAATTCCAACGACCAAACATCTTTCTAACTTCTTCGAGCAAGTCATATATTAGCAATTCCCTTGGTGAAACAAGTGCTGCATTGATTGACTCAGCGATATTTGACGTCATTGTCCATCCCCTGTTAACAGGTGGATACAACCTAGCCCACTTTTCGTAACCAGCTAACTCTAAGTATTCTTTCACCCTAATATCTACCTTCTCAACCTTCTCCATCAGACTATCAAATTCAGTTTGTATGTATGCTTTTGCCATCGAGAAGTATATCTCACTCAACTTTGGTATGGCTCCTTTTGAATTTCTTGTATACGTTATTCTACAGATGCCATATGCAAGCAAATTGTGTTACATCCAGATACACGCTCGATACAGATTTAATGATGCTCTCATTTCTATCCGAAACAATGCATATGTTTCCCTCACACCATATGCTATCTTGAATTGTTCAAAGAACCACGTCCAAGCAGCATTGTTCTCTGAATCAATAACACCGTATGCTAGTGGCAATATATGACTTGTTTAATATAATTGAATATCATTGTTTTTAAATTACATGTTTTCTAATGCTTAAACTATTAACAAATTGTATTAGTATTGAGGTACTCACCTGCACCATCCAACGTGCTTGCAGAAACGAATGTTCCGGTGTAGTAGGATATTAGATGACTTACGTCCACGACAACAATTGGTCTACAATGATCAAACCCCCTTATAAATGCATACAATGATATATACGCGTACATGAATTCATTCTTTGACGATTTTTTCATTCTTATGTGAGAACCTGGATATGTCTTATCCATTGTATAAAATTCATTGCCTTTTCTTTAGCCCTCCACGCCAACATGTAGCTAACATCAACACCTAGATCTGATTTCACAATCAATAATGTCCCTCGGAGTGTATTTTCTCTTATGGTTTGTAAACTTTGGCCTTACAATACCACTTATAAGGCTGCTACTAGCCTGCCGCTGCTCGTATACTTTATCCTTCAGTGGACATGTATGGTTTTCATTGAATTCTCTCACCTTGAATAATTCGGATTTGTTAATGCTTGAAGCCTTAAGCCTCCAATCACAATCTTCTAAAATAAATATTAATGCATAGCTGGAAAAAAAAAGTTCATATATCAGGCAACTTAACGAATTCCAATATTGTTAGATGTGATTAAATATAATAAATATAATTAAATACATTCATAAGAATAATCAAATACTTAATGCCATTATGACATAATATTAATATATATTATTAAGAATACATATTATTAAGAACTGAATAATAGTAACATAAAACTGAATACATTCAACTGAATACACTGTTATATTTTTCAATAGTAACATACAACTGAATTCATATTATTAAGAATACTAAACAAATATAAATATTCTAAGTTGTTCATCATCTGGAGGAATCACAAAAATACAACGAAATACAAAAAAGTTAAACATACATCAAACCTGACAGCATTAGACTGATCAACACGGATTGAAACATTTGAGCTATAGCATAATTCTCCATCACCTCTTTCAATGTAGCCTTATCCTTATAAACTTATCCAGCCATAACCTCCTTTTGATTATTTTTTGAAATTATCAAATCCTTCTGGAGTTCGAACACTCCAATCGCTTCTCCTGAAATGGCAAGTTCTATAGCTAGTGTATCATCTGTATCGGAATCGTACCTTTGAACTGCTTCGTCTATCTCCACAATGTCGCCTTGATTAAAACCATCTCCAGAGATAAGCTCTTTTTCCATAGTTGTAATGCACAGAGGATACATCCCAAATTCTCTGTTCTCTTTTTTAAATTCTGCAAACACTCTGTAACCCATATCATTGTGTATTTTCATTGGCGTGCGATTGCCATCAATATTGTATTGTATTTTAATGGATTTTGTGCTCAAATTTATACCCATTTGATTAGAAATTGAAGCAACTAAATCATTAAAGGAGGAATACTCCTTAATCAGTATTCCCTCAATGGAAAAATCAATATAATTGCCCTCATCATTCCACTTTTCAGAATGACGCAATAAAACTGTTAAGCTTGCCATCTGTATCAAAATATTTTTGTATTGTATCAATCGATAATAAGGGGAAGAAAATCGCACAATATTGTCGCCTTTTGCTCTGTTTCTTCGCTTCTTTATGGGTTATACAGTCTTGTTTTTGGGTTTCTTAATTCTAGAACAATACAGATTCATGGGGTATAAGTTTGTTGAGTAAAATTAGGAAAATCAAAATTAATTTGATTTCCTTCCATTTTTAAAAACTTTGTCGATCCATAATCTTCCCTGAACCGTTATGTATTTAGCGCTAATAGCGCTTGAATACATATAAATACATATCGCTATTTAGCTGGCAATGCTGTTTCTATGCCACTCTTTTTGTGTTGTATTATTAAATACAACACCTTAAATACATAAAATACATTAAAAAGATATTCAAGGGCCGTAATATAGCAAAGGGTTTCTATTAATTGCTACTTGGGATTAAAAGATGGTACTTTGTGAAAAATTCTCTTTTTCATAAGTAGGACCAAAAATGTGGGCTATTAAAATTTAAAAGGGCTATAGAGGATAGTTTTCTTTAAAAACACTTAAAATAAGTCAATCCAAACGGGCTCTAAGTTTTTCTGTTTTTTATTAGTATTGACTAGGTCTTTAGAAGGGCCAGATTTGTGTCCAGGCCCATAAGAATTTAATTTTCGTCTTTACTTGAAGCCCTGCCATATTGCCCATTGGCCACTTATATAACCCCTGACCCATGTTTCTCTTTACCCAACTCATTCATTCTTTAAAATATGTTAAAATAGCATGGTCTAGCCAATTTTCGAAATGAATATTGAAAAATAGCCAGTGTTTATTAAGTCATTAGAGAATAGCCATTATTTTCTGCAATACGAAAATTTCCAGTATAATATACTTGAGGTCGGTGTACCTGTGTATGAACTTCCAACATATTATGATGGAACTCTAACACGCGGAAAGTTCCAGCATAATATAATGAAGATCGGTGAACCGGTATATGAACTTCCAGCATAGTATGATAGAACTCCAACATGCAAAAAGTTCCAGAAAAAATATAATAGAGATTAGAGCACCTATGTATTAACTTCCATCATATTACGCTGGATCGGTATATTATATTGGAACTCTAGTATAATATGCTGGAAGTCAAGTATATTATACTGGAGTTCCAGTAATTTTATGTTGGAACTCCAGTATATTATGCTGGAAATACAGTATATTATGCTAGGGTATTTTTCGAATTTTGAACTGTGTTTTTGTTCAGATTTATTTTTACACGAAAAATGGCTAAATTTCGATTACTTTTGAAATTATGGCTATTTTTTAGTGACCAATTGTAAATCTGGCTATTTTTAAATTGTGACGAGTTGAATCGTCATCTCATGTGTTGATGCTCTATTTTCCCCGTTTATTGCTTCTTCATATATCATTATCGGTATGTGGGGTGTGAGAGTTGATTTGGAATGGTTTTGATAAGAAATGAGACACTTAGTCTCTTTAAGGATGCTTAAGTTGGAAAAGGTCAACACGACGTTGACTAATGAGTTATAGGGCTCGAATTTGATGTTCGGTGATTTGGGTAGCTTCGGGGAATTATTTGCGACCTAGGAGCGTGATCGGAATTGATTTTGGAGGACCGGTGAAGAATTAGGCTTGAATTGGAAAAGTTAGTATTTTGGCAAATTTCGGTTGATAGGTGTAATTTTTATTTGAGGGTCGGAATTGAATTCTGAGAGTTGTTGTAGCTTTGATACATGTTTTGTGATGTGTGTGCAAAATTTTAGGTTATTCGGACGTGGTTTGGTCGAGTTTTTGATCAATAGTGCATTTCGGAAGTTTTTGAAAGACTTAGGCTTGAATCCGATGTGATTTGATGGTTTTAGCGTTGTTTGATGTGTTGTAATGTTTGGAACAAGTTCGTATGATGCTTTGAGATATGTCTGTATTGTTGGTTGAGGTCCTGGGGGCCTCGGGGTGGATTCGGGTTGTTTAACGAAAGTTTTTGGCGTTAATTGCAGGTTCAACTTTGCTGGTATCTGTTGGTTTCGCACCTGTTGTTATGGGACCACAAGTGCGGTCTCGCTGAAGCGATTGGAGGATGCACAGATGCGGAAGTCTTGGCCCTTACCAGATTCTGCAGGAGCGGAAGGAGGATCGCATAGGCGGCCTCGCAGAAGCGAGCTAGGCCTCACAGGAGTGGAATGTTGCCTTAAGTGAAAGCTCCGCAAAAGCGGACGTTGGCCGCATAAGAGGAAGCCGCAAAAGCTGTATTGTATCCACAGAAGCGAAAATCGACCTGGGCAGAAGCTCTAACATATCACTTTCATCCACGAGGGTTATGTATTTTTCCCCATTTTTAGCGAGCTTTGGGAGTTTTGTGGCAGTTTTTAAGAAGGATTCAAGGAGAATGATTAGAGGTAAGTTCCTTGGCCTAAAACACGAGATTATGTTGGATTTAACATGAAAAATTGGTTGAAATTCATTAAAAATAGGTAAAACTAGGGCCTGAGTTTTGATATTTCAAATTGGGATTTGATAGACCATTTCAGCTCGGATTTGGGAGTTCTTGGTATGTATGGACTCGTGGCGAGATGAGAAATCCGGTAAAGTGAGTTTTGTAATTTTGTTGAGAAGCGGGCTCGGGGATCGGGTTTTGCTAGTTTTGAGATTTTGCTAAATTTTGATTATTTTTCGATTGGGTAGTGTTCCCTTGGCGTGGTGTGATATATTCTCTATGATTTTTGGTTAGATACGACGCACGTGGAGGCCGAATTGAGGGGCAAAGGCATCGAGGGCTTGAGATTTCGCTGGTTTGAGGTGAATAATACTTGCAACTGATATAATGAGGGTTTGAAACCCCGGATTTGCATATCATAGTGTTGTATCGAGGTGACTTGCTCGTCGGACATGGGTGTAGGGTAGAGCACCGTTGGGGATTGAGACTCGGTCCGTCCCGATTGATGAAATTGGTAAGTATTTGACTGAAACTACTTGATATTATTATGATTTGGACTGATTTCCATGTGGTGGGCCTCGTGCCGATTATTTGAACCCTTCAGGGAATGATTTCACTATTTTTGCGTTACCATGCATATTGTTTGATCTCGGTCCAAAGTTTTAAATACTATTTTGAAAACTCAGCCATCTTTCTAAGATTTGAAAATTTAAATGATATCTTACTGACATTTTGAGTTGACTACTGTTATGTTGATATTGCCCAAGTGGCTTATGTGCATTTTTGGACTGTGCATGGATCAGGCTGCACGCCGCAGTGGTATGATTTTGATATTGCGCTTGGGCTGTAGAAGCCCCTCCGGAGTCTAAACCCCCACAGTGAGCGCGGGTACCCAAATGGATCGTGCTGCTCATCGCAGCCGTCATGTGCATTTCATTGCATTCACGCATTGGTTCCTATTTGTACTAGGTGGCATGGCATTCAACACTCTCGTATCATTGGCATCCATGCTACATCTTGCACTGTGTACCAGATACCCTTGTGTTACTTGTTAATAGAGTGTTGTGCCCGAGGGGATTATTTGTATGCGGACTTGCACTACCTGATATCGCATTCATATGCTTAGCTGCTAAAAAGAAAAGAAAGAGTTATTTTCAAAAGAGGTTTAAACTGAGCCAAATATTTTCTAAAGGATTTTCCCGGACTTACTGTTTTAAAAAAGGGTTGTGTTGACCCATATTGCATGGTGACGTGATTTCTTGCTGTTCAGTTATTATTTGCTCTTATTACTCACTAAGTTGGAGTACTCACTTTACTCCTGCACCCCGCGTGCAGTGCAAGTACTGTTCACCAGGTAGCAGGTTATTAGCAGACTGAAGGTACACTATTGTAGCTGAATAAGGTGGCCGCCAGCGTTCACGGCACCGGACTTCATCTCTTGCTTCTAAATCTTATTTTGTATATAATATTGGCCCTGTAGTGGTGTTCAGTTTTCTTTAGATGCTCGTGACTCGTGATACCCTGGTTGGGTTGTGTCCAGTGATAAATATTAGTTATTAATGCTAATAAGTCGTATTATTCATTCATTTATAGTTATTAATTGTGAAATAAAGTATTGTTGTTCTGTCGGCTGGCCTTGTCTTCACGAGAGGCGCCATCACAATCGGGTTGGTCATGACAAGTTGGTATCAGATCCTAGGTTACTAGGTCTCACGAGTCATGACCAGGTTAGTAGAGTCTTACGGATCGATATAGAGACGTCTGTATTTATCCTCGAGAGGCTGCAGAACCTTTAGGAAAACCTTCACTTTCTTGGAATTCTTATCATGGGTACTTGATTCAGATTGGAATATAACTCTTGAAATTCCTTCCTCACGTCTCTATGCACGCATGAGCGCTCGGCATTATATGTACCTTGATGGCTTTCGATTCCCCGATCGAGGGGCGAAATGCGATTTCTATGAGTTGATGTTGGGCCAGTCTGGAGGACTTGAGGCCGAATCTTCGCCTATGGCTTGAGCACCAGAGTGCTAAGTTTGCGAGCTGGTGTTATGAACCTATATATTTAGTATTTTCCCTAATTGTGGGAATGGAGGTTGGATAGCTACGTGATGAGTATGTTGGTATTGTGTGATATGTCTATATGACTTGGAAGTGTCAAAGGAGGTCAACTAGGTGATAGATGAATCATTAAGTGTTTGATTTCCATGGTGATTGGATGTGTCGCCCCGAGTTATTGGTGCGAGAAAAACCTTTTCAGATCTCCTAGTTGGGAGTGAAGTAAACAGCATATTACAGTATGAGTTACGACTCAGGAAGACTAAATTGACTGTGTAGTGTATTTGATGGTGTAAGGTATGCCGAAGTACTAAATTGAGGCGAAGCAGGTGGGTTATCTCCTGCGGGTTGTTCTTAGGTGGTATGATCCTGATGCGTATGTTAGAAGGTCTCATGTTTAGTTGAAGGGTGCATGTTGAAATTGAGAATCTGGGGTCACTTAAGAGTGTGGACTCAACTGATGCAGGGACGAATACGAGATTTGTAAAGGATTAGAGTATTAAGATGATTTGTGTTTTCATAAACTAGTAAACGATTTGAGTTTAATATCACTATGGCATGGTGGTATCAATAGAGTATAGGTATTATGAGTTGTTGAGTGTGTCCTGATATATGGCTTCGAGCCAAGTTAGGGAGGTTGTTGTTGAGTAGCTGATTGCACGGATATGAGTAATGTGATTCTATTTCGAGTTATGTTGGAGGATCAGTTCTGGTCGCATAAATTAAGCCGAGGATGGCACAAGTTGGACAAAGGTTATATGGTGCTTCGTAGATGTGTGGAAATAATAGGATGTCTTGATCTATTGATGATAAAGAATGTTCAGAGTATAGAGTTTTGTATTGGAGTGAGATCATATCCTGCGGTGTTAGAGTGCTAATAAGGCACGATTAGTTCATTTTTGTTAAGTCAGATAATTACATTTGAATAAGAGTGAATGACTCTCGAGAATGGTTTTATTGCATACAAGACTTGGCATGTAATAATCAGGTGTTTTAAGGTTTTGTATGCGGTTAGAGACAGTGTTTTCATTGGAAAACGTCAAGGCTTGTGGTATTTTTATGTTAATTATGGGATTCTATGCATCAGTATCAGGAAAGAATAAAGGTAACGGAGTTGGATTCGCAGGAAGTTTTTCCTAGTAGATTATTTTGGGAATGTAGTGTTCCTGAGAATATTTGAGAGAGCATTCAGTAGCCTGTGGACCTTAGGTAGTTGTCTTGTGCTCGGGTCTCGGGTAGTGATCCTGAATTGAGGAACCATTATTCTTCGGCAAGAGGGAATATCAAGTTGATGAGGAATCAGATGGGAAATTAGATAGACAGAGTAGCTTGAGGGTAGACCGAATCGGTATGGTAAGGATGTCACTAATTCTTTGTGTGTGTTCGAGGCAATGAGTTCGTACAGGTATTTTGCAACAAAGCTCTTGATTTTTGATAGGTTGATTAGCTTGGTCTAGTTAGAAGGATTCAGTCCTGACAGTTTAGACTTTGCAATTGGAATGGGAGAGAATTCTTATTGGGTTTCATCGTGGCTGGAGATGTATATTTCGTATGGACGTGCAGAGCATGGAGTGTGAAATGATTTTCTTCTAAATGGGATCAATGAAAGTTCTTGACTATTTGAGTGCGTAGATGTCTACGGTTGGGAAAAAAGGACATGGAGTTTTCATGATTATCCTAGTGCGGTATGGTATATGCGATATGTTGTGGAGGATTGGGATTTGTGTGTGTAAGGTTTCAGTTCAGATCAAAATGGAAATCCATTAAATTCTTAAGCAGCAGGGACAGCTGCATGTGATTTAAGAATCGACCTTTAGATGACTAAGGAAAAGGTATTACTATTCTGGTGATTTGACATGGGTATATGTTTAGTAAAAAGTGAAGGTGATGTAACCTGATAATACTTCGGTAGGATTGCAGCATTTTCTTGATTGGATCGACTACTGATATCTGAGTTTGTTCGATGGCACAGGAGAATTTTAGAATATCTTTCGTGGAATGATTGGGTAATTGAGGTGTAAAATATATTCATACTGTCGAATTTAGGATCAGGTACAGTGATAAGTGTGCTAAATGGATTTGGAGGCTGGGAGTTCTCAGGTACAGACTATGTAATGGTTGTGGATCGTATGTATTGGTACCGTTAGCGACTATTGAGATTTGGAGACCCGAGTGGATCTTTCTTTGCTTGGTATATTAGATTGTGGATATGATATTGGTTTGTAGACCGGTTGTCTCCATGTTGGGTTGTTCTAGACTATTGTGCTATGGATTACATCGGAAAATTCCACAAGTTGTGTGGCGAGGTGCATCAGACTATGTTCTAGCAGAATGGTTGTCTTCCAAAGACTAGTGGACGGCCGGGAAGAATTGCTTTCCTTAATTGGGCCTTTGTGACATATCAGTATAGAAGTTTCTACCATCGATTCAGTTTCGGCATTGAAAGACCTTTTCGGATGCGTTCTTTGTTGTCTGGCATATCATCGGGCGAGATTATGAATTTTGGTATCTATTAGGTGTCGAGCACCATATTGTACGGCTCCGGCATGAATTATAGTAGTGGAAGGAGCAGCTTCAGGCTTCTTGGTAATGAGATTATTAGTAAGCTGATTGGATACTTGTTTAGCTTGAGTTGGCTTGGTTGGCCCCGAATTGTATTGATGAAGGATAGGTTGATTCGATTGTTATTGAACCGCTAGTGATCTCGGGAGATCTATGAGTTGTTTTCTTGTGTTGTGATGCGTTATGATTTTCGGACTCTGGGTACGTATAGTGTGATGCAATCGAGATTCATGGTGGAAGTTGAGTTTTGTAGCTTACAACACTATAGATATCAGTACGCACTTAGTATGCTTACGACTGATACTCGGTATTTTTTTATAATGAGCAAATTTGGCTTGATGTGCATCTCCCTATGTGAGATATTTGTGTGGATCGGGTGGCACGCCGCCATAGGTATGTTATCTAGACCGGGTTGCACGCCGCCATAGGTATGATGTTGAGAATAGTTTTTCATATTTTACTTTGTATGCCTTGCTTCCTCGTTTCTAAAGAAAGTCCGTATTGGGAGTTGCTCAGCGAATAGATCATCAGTTTTGTCCTTTCAAGATTGAATGGTGTATATTACTTGCTTCACTGTGGGTATGATGGATTACTTGGTTTTTGGCATCAATCTGTGCGCGGTTGTCTACTTTGAGCATGGTGACTTAAGGTGCTTCATGTGTAACAGTATTTGGATAGGATCGCGCATTGTTGCGAGGACACGTGAAGTTATGACCTTTCAACGAGGATTCATGTATTCTATTTCTATGATTTGAGACGGGGTACCATCCTTGTGTTGTGATAGTACTGAAGAGCTTGAGGCACAACTCTTTCGTTTGAATCAATTGCCATGATTTAAGTATGTTCAGACCGTCTCTTATTGGTACGTATGTGATGCAAGTTGAGGCTTAGGCCTTTGTTGATATGTCATATCACCAGAGTGGTATGTTTGATTCGAGGAGATCGTTGGAGTCATTAATGAATACGAACATAGTCAATTTCAGCTTGTTGGAAGGATAATATCGAGGTTTGACCCAAAAATCTATTGTGATATTAGTCTGAGGTAAGTGGCCTCATGAATGATTGGTCTAAGGAATGGCTACGGTTTATCACGTGTTTTAATTATCGTTAGAAGTATACGAAAGTGTTGGAATAAGACTTTAACTAATAAGAGGTTCCTATCGGTAATTGAGTATTATGGACAACTTCTGTGAATAGAGACTATCGTTCGAGTGACTGGATTGTGTGGTTTGTTATATGATTTCACCTGAGGTTGCAGGCGTGGGTTATTACCACTGGTTCAGATTTATACTAGGTATGGTTTCGGAAGTGCAATGAGGTTCTATGGTTTATGGTCTAGATGGACTATGAAATTTCAGATGTGTTGTGTTATCTGGCCTATGTGAGTTAGGGTGATGTGGGATCACCCCGGGTATGTTCTTGGTAAGGTCATTCAGCTATTGGGTTGCTCCTGGTACAACTCTGGGTACACTCGAGGACGAGCGGTTCTTTAAGTTAGGGAGGATGTGAGGACCCAGCCCGTCGTCTCATATGTTTCTGCTCTGTTTTCCCCGTTTAATGCTTCTTCATATTTTATTACAGGTATGTGTTGTGTGAGAGTTGATTTGGAATGGTTTTGATACGAAATGAGACACTTAGTCTCTTTAAGGAAGGCTTAAGTTGGAAAAGGTCAACCCGATATTGACTAATGAGTTATAGGGCTCGGATGTGATTTTACGTGATTTGGTTAGCTTCGGGGAATGATTTGTGACTTAGGAGCGTGATCGGAATTGATTTTAGAGGATCAGTGTAGAATTAGGCGTCAATTGGCAAAGTTAGTATTTTGGCGAATTCTGGTTAATAGATGAGTATTTGATCTGAGGGTAGGAATGAAATTTTGAGAGTTGTTGTAGCTTCGATACGTGATTTTTGATGTGTGTGCAAAATTTCATGTCATTCAGACGTGGTTCGGTCGGGGTTTTTAGTGCATTTCGAAAGTTTTTGAAGAATTTAGGCTTGAATATGATGTGATTTGATAGTTTTAGCGTTGTTTGATGTGTTGTAATGATTGTAACAAGTTCGTATGATGTTTTGGGATATGTCTGTACTTTTGGTTGAGGTCCCGAGGGCCTCAGGGTGGATTCGGGTGGTTTAACGGAAGGTTTTTAGCGTTAATTGCAGGTTCAACTTTGCTGGTATCAGTTGGTTTCGCACCTGCGTCTATGGGACTGCAAGTGCGGTCTCGCTGAAGCGATTGGAGGATGTGCAGAATCTGAAGTTTGGCCCTTGACAGATTCCGTAGGAGCAGAAGGGGACCGCATAGGCAGCCTCGTAGAAGCGAGCTAGGCCTCGCAGGAGCGGAATGTTGCCTTAAGTGAAAGGTCCACAAAAGGGGATATTGACTGCATAAGCGGAAGCCGCAAAAGTGGTATTGGATCCATAGAAGCAAAAATCGACCTGGGCAGAAGGTTTAAAATATCACTTTCATCCGCAAAGGTTATGTATGTTTCCACCATTTTTGAGCGAGTTTTGGGAGCTTTGAGGCGATTGTGAAGAGGGATTCAAGGGAGAATGATTAGAGGTAAGTTCCTTGGCCTAAAAATTACAAGATTATGTTGGATTCAACATGGAAAATTAGTTGAAAGTCATTAAAAAGGGTAAAACTAGGTCATTTGAGCTCGGATTTGGGAGTTCTTGGTATGTATGGACTAGTGGCAAGATGCGAAATCTGGTGATTATTTGAACCCTTCAGTGAATGATGTCATTGTTTTTGTATTACCCTGCATATTATTTGATCTTGGTCCAAAGTTTTAAATACTATTTTGCGAACTCTGCCATCTTTCTAAGATTTGAAAACTTAAACGATATCTTACTGACGTTTTGAGCTAAGTACTGTTATATTGATATTGCCCAAGTGGCTTATGTGAATTTCTGGACTGTGCATGAATTAGGCTACATGCCGCAGCGGTGTGATATTGATATTGCGCTTGGGCTGTAGGAGCCCCTCTGGAGTCTGAACTCCCACAGTGAGCGCGGGTACCCAAATGGATCGGGCTGCTCGCTGCAGCGGTCATGTTCATTGCATTGCATTCACGCGTTGGCTCTTGTTTTTACTACGCGGCATGACATTCAACACTCTCATATCATTGGCATCCATGCTATATCATGCACTTTGTACCAGATACCCCAGTGTTACTTGTTAATAGAGTGTTGTACCCGAGGGGCTGATTTGTGTGCGGACTTGCACTACCTGATATCACATTCATATGCTTAGCTGTTAAAAAGAAAAGAAATAGATATTTTCAAAAGAGGATTAAACTGAGCCAGATATTTTTCATAGGATTTTTGCCGGACATACTGTTTTCAAAAAGAGTTGTGGTAACCCATATTGCATGATAGAGTGCTCTTACGTGATTTCTTGCCGCTCAGTTATTATTTGCTCTTATTACTCACTGAGTTGGAGTATTCACTTTACTCCCTGCACCTCGTGTGCAGTTACAGGTACTGTTCACCCGGTAGCGGGTTATTAGCGGACTGAAGGTACACTACTGTAGCGGAGTAAGGTGGTCACTAGCGTTCACGGTACCGGACTTCATCTTTTGCTTCTAAATCTTATTTTGTATATAATATTGGCCATGTAGTGGTGTTTAATTTTCTTTAGATGCTCGTGACTCGTGATACCCCGGGCGGGTTGTGTCCAGTGATAAATATCAGTTATTAATGCTAATAAGTCGTATTAATCATTCATTTATTGTTATTAATTGTTAAATAAGGCATTGTTGTTTTGTTGGTTGACCTTGTCTTCACGAGAGACGCCATCACAATCGGATTTGGGAATTGGTTCGTGACATAACTTTATCCCATATATTAAATTAGTTAAACTTTTCTTTAATCTCAATGTATAATAATAACAAAGAATAAATATCTCATAAACTAAAATTTGAATCTCATAAAAACAATTCGTTATTAGAATACCAATACGAATATGAGAATAACAAATATTAGTATACGTCTAACATTAGTAATGAAGATCCCTAGTCTGAAAATCAAACAATTTCATTTAATGTTATTACTTGATCCATTTCAGTTTATTTGGACTTACTTGACTAATTGGAGTGTAAGAAATAAATAAGATAATTTGTAGTCTTTAAGCATGTCATAACATTTGTCTCACGATCATACTTTTGAATTTCTGATCTTAAACATGCTATAAATGTATGTGATGATAAAAACCTCTCAATTTTCATTACGGACAAAAACGATATTATATTTAAGTTAAATGTATAGTGATTATAGATGGTTATACATATATTTTACATGTTATATATATATATATATATATATATATATATATATATATATATATATATATATATATATATATATATATATATATATATATTAGTTAGTTTAAGTGGTTGGGTGGATATTTATTTGTAAGAAAATAAGTAGACAATATTGACTAAGAATAAAAAAGGAAAAAAGACTACAACTTATTAAAAATATTGTGTCGTGGCAAGCAACTTCCTTGAAAGCGATTTCTACCCGACTGAGTGCAAATCGTTAAGACCGGTCGCTCCATGTTTCCACAACATCTCCAAACACGTGCACTCATGGCTGCAAATTTAGAATTTTTACAAAACAGTTCCCAAAAAGAAGAAAAGATGAAGGTTCGTTCTGTAGTTTTTACAGAAATTAAAATATTGTAGGAAGGAGGTAATGATTTGCAAGGTGAATTCTTGGTTAAGAATTGAGTGAATATAATGGCTTATGACCATCCTATATATAGGAAATTAGGGAGGTTTCATGCATGACAAATGTGGAAAGTCTTTTAACACGTGTCCAAATATATTTATCCACTTGGCTTCAATATTAACAAGTGTACCTAGTCTTCCATGCATGAAGACAGACGGTAGATTTGAATAGCCACTTGCCAAAGCCATTTAATACTTGGCTTTAAGACTTGATGCAAGAAGCCATGTTGAAATAGATAAAACACTTGAAAAATTAAAATACCCATGACTATTGGTTGTTAATAGATTTTCAAAAAGAAAATTTTGACTTTTCATTATAAATAATACCAACAATCCCCCACTAATGCAAAGACAAAAGTAGAACAATTCTGGGCAAAAGAAGGAACATGTACTTAAGTGTCAAATATCTTTAGATTTGAATTGACACGTAGTGAAATGATGCAACAACTAACATCCACAAAGTTAAGGATATAGTACAAGAGTACTTAACTTTGTGTGGGGGTATCAATCAATTAATGGACATTAATTGATACCCCCACAACATGTACTATATCCTTAATTTATGCAAATTCTGTGATACTAACAAAGTTCTTTTATGGTCATGCACGTACTTTGAGTCTCACGAGTGTTCAAGAAAGACATCCATACTCTTTCATAAAAGGCGACCGCACCTTTACACCCACGTTGTTAATTCCATAAAGTCTATTTACACATAGAGTAACTTAAAGCTATGGAATCATTAAGAGTAAAGTAATATTGAGGTTGCATATGACTCCTTTTGACCACAAAAAGGTATCCACCATACTTCTTCAATCCATGGGTTTTAGCCCCTTCCCCCCTCAGCGTTTCAAGGATAACTCTCCTTTCCAAACTCTTGGTTAAAGAATCTACCAAATTTTTGTCACATCTTGCATATTCCAAGGAAAAAACATCATGTTTCAATAACTGTTTTACCGCACCATGCCTATTGCGGATATGTCTTCTTTTTCCATTATACACACTATTTTGGCAATTTTAATTCTTGCCTATGAGTCACAATGTGGAGAAACTGGTAAAGCTTGTCCTCCCTACAAAGGCACGTCTGGAAATAATTTTCTCAACTACTCGACTTCTTATCCTCCCAACTCAAGAGTAATGAATTCAGACTCCATATTAGATCGTGGTATACAAGTCTGTTTTTGAAAACTTCCAAGAAAAAAATACCTGCACCCAAAGTAAACACATAGCCACTAGTGGAGCTAACTTCATCATTATTAGTAATCCAGTTTGCATCATAAAATGCTTCTAAAATAGCAAAAATTTATTAAAATGCAAACACCAATCCATAGTACCTCTCAAATACCTTAGCAAATGATGAAGAGCAATCCAATGTTCACTACTAAGGTTGTGAGTATATCTACTCAATCTACTAACAGCATAAGCAATATCAGATCATGTATAATTCATTAGAAACATTACACTATTAATTATTTTAGCATACTCAATTTGAGAAATACTAGATTTCTTATTCTTTTCCAAGTATATGCTAGGATCACAAGGAGTTCATACATGTTCTATATCAAAATAATTAAACCTTTTCACCATTTTTTCAATATAACGAGACCAAGACAATGAAAACTCATTTGTGACGACCCAAAGAGTCATCACCGTAATTCTTCCTTTCTTTGTGCTTCTGAGGCCTTGAAAACCTCTTATTTGGTTGTCTCGATTTGCGTGCACAGCCAGGGCACAAAGCTAGAAAATTTTAATGTGAAAATATTTGACTTATGTGCTAAAAAGTATGAATTTTGACAATAATATTGATATAGTTGACTTTGTTCAATATTTTGGGTAAACGGATCCGGACCAGTGATATGACGATCTCGGAGGGTCCGTAGGAAAATATGGGATCCGGCGTATTCACGAAATCGAAATCCGAGGTCCCAGGCTCGAGTACGGAATTTTTTCGTGAAATTATCTTGTGAAAATGCTTAATGAAAAAATAAAAATGAGATTTGATCAAAAGTAATGGTATCGGGCTTGTATTTTGGTTCCGACGCCCGGTACAAGTTTTAAATAAGCGGTAAGTACTATCTTTAAAGTTTGGTTAAAAACAGACATCATTTGACGTATTTCAGACTAAAATGGAAAATTTTGAAGTTTTGAACTTTGAAATGAAAATCATGAGTAAAGGCCTTGTGCGCGAGGTGACGGGCGTGTACTTGTGTTAATTTTTGAAAATTCACCATACTTGACTTATTTAGACTGTGTTTATTCGCGTATTTAACTGTTAAAATATGATTTCACTTGCTTAGCTTAGGAAAAGAATGTTAGTAATTTATTTGCTCTATCTGACTAAATTGCAAATACCTGCCCTCTTTGTGAGCATGGTAGGCCTAGACCTGTAAATTATTGCTATATTTTGTTTCTTTCTGTTAAATATTGACTTGTTGTGAAGTGTTTACGATTGGGACTACGGATTCAATTCCCGGGAGATCCCCATGTTATCGGTATGTTGGACTACGGGTTCAATTTCCGGGAGATCCTCTTAGTGGCATGACGGACTATGGGTTCAATTGCTAGGAGATCCTTTGATATTGATATAAAGGACTGCGGGTTAAATTCCCGGAGATCCTCTGTTATTGGTATAAAGGACTGCGGGTTCAATTCCCAGAGATCCTCTTATATTGGTATGAAGATTTGTGGGTTCAATTTCTAGAGATCCTCGGATATTGATAAGGTGGACTACGGGTTCGATTCCCAGAGCTCCATGTAGAGATCCTGACTGGTTAGTGATTTGCTTTGTGTTTGTAGCTGGTACTTGTAGCCGCTCTGTTTTTAATTACTGTCTTGTTAGATATTCGGATTTATTTCATTATCTACTATTTAGTTATTTTTACATTATTTCATATGTTCTTCTCAGTAGGGCCTCTACCTTCCTCGTCACTACTCCATCGAGATTAGGCTTGGCACTTACTGAGTACCATTGTGGTATACTCATGCTACTCTTCTGCAAACTTTTGTTGTGCAGATCCAGGTACTCTTTATCGGTTGCATTATCAGGGATTTGGAGCTATACTTGGAGATATGAGGTATGCATCTGCCGCGTCTGCAGAGCCGAAGAGTCTCCCTCTGTTCTTTAGTAGTTTTATTCATGTATTCTCTCGTTGTAGACACTTCTGGATGATAGAGCCATGTGTTATACTTTACTCTTAGCCTGCGTTGCCCGTGGGTTTTCGGGTCTTGGAGGATTTTACGTTATTTGAGGTTACATATATGTGCCAGGCGGCACACTATACATTATCTTATGCGATTGATGTATTATTTATCATTTCCGCAAAGTTTTATTGAATTTCCGCAGTATGTTAGGCTTACCTAGTCGCGAAGACTGGGTGCTGTCATGACAGGTTCACGATTGGTGACCTAGGATTGTGACAAGTTGGTATCAGAGCTCTAGGTTCATAGGAGTCACGGGACACAGGCCGATTATTTAGAGTCTCGTTAATCGGTATGGAGACCTGTGTACTTATCTACGGGAGGCTATGTAACTGTTTAGGAAAATCTTCACTTCATTTGAATTCTTGTCGTGCTATGTTTTTTACCTCGATTCTAAACAACTGTTTCCTATTCTCTCACAGATGGTGAGGACACGCACTACCCGAGACGACCGAACACCCGCACCCCCTCCTGCAGCAACTAGGGGCAGGGGTCGGGGCAGGGGTCATGGACGTGCGCGTGGTACATCCAGAGCACCTGCGCGAGCAGTCGCGGAGGTGCCACCAGCAGACCCAGTCAGCACTCAGACACCAGAGACGCCCACAGCCACTATTACTCCAGCTGTTCAGGAGGCATTGGTGCAGTTTATGAGTATGTATACCAAGTTGTCGCAGGCAGGGTTGCTTCTACTTCCTGCAGCTATGTCCCAGGCCGGGGAGTAGCCTAGACTCTCGCATCCCGCACCCCAGAGCAGAGCGTGCATATGGGACCGATTCCAGATGTTATTCCTGCCCAGCCTGCAGTACTAGTTCAGCCCGAGGATGGGACGCCTGCTTCGGAGGATGAGCAGCTTAGACTGGAGTGGTTCAAGAAGTATGATCCTCGTATTTTCAGTGGACTAGATACAGATGATGCCTTGGGGTTTTTGGAGGATTGTCATCGCATTTTTTGTACCATGGGTATTACTTCTTTGAGTGGGGTTTCCTTTGCAGCTTTTCAGCTTCGGGGAGCCGCATATGACTAGTGGCGCACTTTTGAGCTAAGACAGTCTGGACGAGGCTGCCTCCCTGACTTGGACCAAGTTTTCAGATATGTTTCAGAGGGAGTTTTTCCCTAGAGCTTTCGAGATGCATGGCGCGCAAAGTTTGAGCACTTGCGCCAGGGCCCTATGACTGTTTCTGAGTATGCCATCCGTTACACTAGGTTGGCCAGGCATGCGCCTACTTTGGTGGCTACTGTTCGTGAGAGGGTTCGTAGGTTTATTGAGGGCCTTATTCCTTCCATTAGGTTTGGCATGGCATGAGAGGGGGATGGATATACCTTATCAGCAGGTGGTTAGTATAGCCAAGAGGATAGAGGGTATGCATGCCAGAGAGCGAGAGGAGAGAGAGGCCAAGAGGTCTCGAGAGTCTGGTCATTTTTCTGGTACCCATACTTCAGGAGCAGGACGTCTTGGTATGGGTTATACGGGTCGCCCAGTTCACTCAGCTCTTCCTTCACCCAGCAGTACTCCAGCTCCTCCCAGATCTCAGGAGCCTTACTATACAGCCCAGGTTTCTAGTGTGCCTCCTACGCAGGGCACCTCCAGAGGTCAGTCCAGCAGGAGTGGATCCAGTCAGTCACAACCGCCACGCCCTACTAGAGCTTGTTTTGAGATAGGGGATACCCTCCACTTGGTTAGAGAGTGCCCCAGACGTGGTAGCGGTGTGCCTTCTAAGACTCCACAGCCCCAGCATGCTCCACAGGGTCAGCAGGCCATTTTTCCAGCTCCAGCTGCCACCCCACCTGTCCAGCCAGCTAGAGGCGGGGATTGGGTAGATAGAGGTCGCCCTCGAGGTAGGGGCCGAGCTAGATTTTATGCCATTCCTGATCGTGCCGAGGCTACCGCCTCTGATTCTGTTATCACATGTATTATTTTGGTTAGTCACAAAGAGGCATCGGTTCTATTCGATCCAGGCTCTACTTATTCTTATGTTTCATCTTATTTTTCTCCACATTTGGGTATAGCCCGAGAGGCCTTGAGATCTCCTGTTTATGTTTCCACTCCCGTGGGAGATTCTCTTGTTGTGGACGGTGTGTATCAGTCGTGTTTGGTTACTATTCATGGTTTTGAGACCATGGCAGATCTCTTGTTACTTGATATGGTCGATTTTGATATTATCTTGGGCATGAACTAGTTGTCGCCCCATTATGCTATTCTTGATTATCACGCTAAGACCGTGACGCTAGCTATGCCAAGTATTCCTCGTATTGAGTAGAGTGGTAGTTTTCATCATACTCCAGTAGAGTTATATCTTTTCTTAAAGCTCAGCGTATGGTTGAGAAGGGGCGTGTTGCGTATTTAGCCTATGTGAGAGATGTCAGTGCTGATACCCCTTCTGTTGAGTCTGTCCCAATAGTACAGGATTTCCCCAATGTGTTCCCAGCTAATCTTCCGGGCATGCCGCCCGATCGAGACATTAATTTTGGTATTGATTTGTTACCGGACACTCAGCCCATATCTATTCCTCCTTACCGCATGGCTCCTCCTAAATTGAAGGAGTTGAGGATCATTTACATGAATTGCTTGATAAGTTTCATTCAACCTAGTGTTTCACCATGGGGTGCTCATGTATTGTTTGTGAAGAAAAAGGATGGTTCTATGCGCATGTTTATCGATTATCGTCAGTTGAACAAAGTCACAGTGAAGAACTGATATCCTTTGCCTCGTATTGATGATCTATTTGACAAGCTTCAGGGCGCACATGTGTTTTCTAAGATTTATTTGCATTCAGGTTATCACCAGCTAAAGATTCGGGAGCCGGATATCCTGAAGACTACTTTCAGGACTCGGTATGGTCATTACGAGTTCCTTGTCATGTCATGTGGGCTGACCAACGCCCCAACAGCTTTTATGCATTTGATGCACAGTGTATCCAGTCCCTATCTCGACTCATTTGTCATTGCTTTCATAGATGATATTCTTGTATACTTCCGAAGCCTGGAAGATCATGAGCAGCACCTGAGGATAGTTCTTCAGACCCTGAGAGAAAAGAAATTATATGAAAAGTTTGCAAAATGTGAATTTTGGTTGTGTTCCGTGGCATTTCTAGGCCACGTGGTATCGAGTGGGGACATTCTGGTAGATCCGAAGAAGGTGGAGGCCATGCAGAGTTGGCCCAGTACCTCCTCAGCTACAGAGATCCGCAGTTTCCTTGGCTTAGTGGGGTATTACCGTTGTTTGTATAGGGGTTCTCGTCGATTGCAGCCCCTATGACTAGATTAACCCAGAAGTGTGCTCCTTTTCAGTGGTCGGACCAGTGTGAGGCGAGCTTCCAAAAGCTCAAGACGGCTTTGACTTCAGCCCCTATTATGAGTTTTCCTACTGGTTCGGGGTCTTATACAGTATATTGTGATGCCTCACGAGTTGAACTTGGAGCGGTATTGATGCAGGACGGTAGGGTGATTGCCTACGCGTCCAGACAAATGAAGGTGCATGAAAAGAACTATCATGTCCATGACCTTGAGTTAGCTGCTATTGTTCATGCCTTAAAGATCTGGCGTCATTATTTGTATGGTTTGCCTTGTGAGATTTATATGGATCATCGGAGTTTGCAGCATTTATTCAAGTAGAAGGATCTGAACTTGCGCCAGAGGAGATGGTTGGAGCTACTGAAGGATTATGATATTACTATTCTTTATCACCCGAGCAAGGCCAATGTGGTGGCCGATGCCTTGAGTCACCGGGTGGAGAATTTGGGGAGTTTGGCATATTTACCAGCTTCGGAGAGGCCTATGGCGATAGATGTCTAGGCATTAGCCAGTCAGTTCGTGAGGTTGGACCTTTCGGAGCCCAATCGGGTTCTAGCCTGTGTGGTTTCCCAGTCTTCATTGTTTGATCGTATCAGGGAGTGACAATATGAAGATCCTCATTTACTTGTCCTCGGGGACACGGTTCAGCATGGCGATGCTAGGGATGTGACTATTGCATATGACGGGGTATTGAGGATGCGTGGTCATATTTGTGTGCCTGACGTTGATGATATTCAGGAGTTGATATTGACCGAGGCCCATAGCTCGCGGTATTCCATCCATCCGGATACCGCGAAGATGTATCAAGATCTGAGGCAACATTATTGGTGGAGGCGGATGAAGAAGCACATAGTAGAGTTTGTAGCTAGATGTCTCAACTGTCAGCATGTGAAGGCTGATCATCAGAGACCGGGAGGACTACTCCAACAGATGGAGATTCCGTAGTGCCAATGGGAGAATATCACTATGGATTTTGTGACGGTCTCCCTCTGACGGCGAGGAAGTTTGATTCTATTTGGGTTGTGGTGGATCGGCGGACCAAGTCCGCTCATTTCATTCCAGTGTGCAGTTCTTACTCTGCAGAGCGGTTAGCAGGGATTTATATCTGGGAGATTATCCGTCTGCATAGCATTCCATTTTCTATCATCTCAGACAGGGGTTCAATGTTTACATCACAGTTCTGGAGAGCCGTCCAGCATGAGTTGGGTACCAAGACCATGAGTACAACCTTTCACCCTCAGACGGACGGACAGTCCGATTGCACTATTCAGATTCTTCAGGATATGCTCCGTGCGTGCGCGATTGAGTTTAGAGGGTCTTGGGATCAATTCTTTCCATTGGCGGAGTTTGCATACAACAGCAGTTATCAGTCCAGTATTCAGATGGCGCCTTATGAGGCCTTATATGGTAGGAGATACAGATCCTTGGTGGGTCGGTTCGAGCCGGGTGAGGCCAGGTTATTGGGCAGTGATTTGGTTCAGGATGCGGTTGAGAAGGTTGAGGTGATTTAGGATAGACTCCGTGCGGCCCGGTCCAGGAAAAAGAGTTATACGGACCGGAATCGTGATGTTTCGTTAATGGTTGGTGAGCGGGTTTTGCTTCGGGTCTCGCCTATAAAAGGCGTCATGAGGTTTGGAAAGAAAGGAAAGTTGAGCCCAAGGTACATTGGTCCATTTGAGATTTTGAAGCAAGTTGGGAAGGTTGCTTCTGAGCTCGCTTTACGTCCCAGTTTGGCCAGGGTTCATCCCGTATTTCATGTTTCGATGCTTCAGAGGTATCCTGGTGACCCGTCTCACGTGTTGGAGTTCACTTCAGTCTAGTTGGACAATGACATGTCCTATGTTGAGGAGCCAATGGAAATATTGGATAGACATGTTCGAAAGCTCAGGTCAAAGGATATAGCTTCAGGAAAGGTGCAGTGGCGAGGTCAGCCGGCCAAAGAGGCGACTTGGGAGACCGAGCGGGATATGCGCAGCCGATACCCTCAATCTTTTTTCTACTTCAGGTATGTTCTCTATGCTCGTTCGAGGACGAACGAATGTTTAAGTGTAGGAGGATATGACGACCCGGCCGATCGTCTTTGGAATACATGCCCGTTCCCCCATTTTCTGCTTCCTCTAAGTTTATTTCCACTATTTTGGTTTGCCGAGATGTTCAGTAATAGAATTCAGAGTGTTTTGGGATACTTAGTCCTAAATGAGAGCTTAAGATTTGGGAAATGGTCCGTAATTAGAACAGTGTCAAGATGAACTTGAAATGGAAAACTAATGGTTCCGTTAGCTCCGTTAGGTGATTCCGGGGTTGGGAGCGTGTTCGGAATGTATTTTGGATGTCCGTAGCTCATTTAGGCATAAATTCCGAAAGTTAGAATTTTGAAGTTTTCGGTCTGATAGTTAAATTTTGATCCAAGGGTCGGAATGGGATTCCGTAAGTTGCTGTACAACCATCATGTCATTTGGGACGTGCGTGTAAAATTTCAGGTCAATCAGACCTGTTTTGGTTAGGTTTTGAATCGAAAGCGAGTTTTGTTTAGTTTTAAAGTTTTTTAAGTTCAAATCATTGATTAATTCAAGTTTCCGCCCGTTGTTTTAGGTGGTTTAAGGATTTGTACAAGTTTGAATGATGTTATGGGAGATTTCCGTAGGTTTGATCGAGGTCTCGGGGTCCTCGGGTGTGTTTCGTATGCTCAACAGAGCAATTAGAGTTTCAAACTTGAAGCAGAAATTGTAGTTAGGGATTTCCTCTACGCGTTAGCGACCAGGGCATCGCATTTGCGTAGCTTCACCCTCCCCCTTCATTGTGTTCGCGAAGCTCAGTCAACCCCTCTTCCGCGTTCGCGTCCCCAACACCCGCGTTTGCGATGTTCAAGTCTTGGAACCCCCCCCCCTTCTGTTCTTCTACGCGTTCACGTGTTCGTGGCCGTGTTCGCGTACCTTTCTGGACCAAACCTTAGCGTTCGTATTCATTCCTTCGCGATCGCGGAGGGTAGTATCTGGTCACTTTCATTTTCCTCTACGCGAACGCGATGGACCCTACGCGTTCACAATGCATTGATACCTGACCAGTACTTATATTTCAAAAACGAGGTTTTCTTCCATTGTTACAAAAACTTAAGCTAGGGAGCTAGTTTTAGGGGGTCTATTGAGTGTTTTCCAGAGGCAACGATTGGGTAACGATTCCTTACTCCCTTATGATTATTACCCACTAATCTAATCTCAAATTCAAGCTTAAATTTTGGATTTTGAATGAAAATTGCGGCAAAGTTCTTAGACCTAACTTTGATGATTTGAAGGAGCATTTGACCTCCGATTTGGGATATTTTTATATGGTTAGACTCGTGAGAGTACGAGGTTTCTAATAATGTAAAAATTATTTGATTCCGGGACGTTGGCCTGTGGGGAATTTTGGTCATTTCACCTAATTTCGCGCCTTAGCTTTAATTTTAACAGTGTAATTAGTAATTTGCAATGTTATTTACAATATGTAACTGGTTTGAATAAATTTGGGCCACTCGAAGTCGGATACTCGTGGCAAGGGCATTGTTTCTTATCGATTTTGTACCAATTCGAGGTAAGTGGCTTGTCTAACCTTGTGTGGGGGACCTCTCCCCTTAGGATACATTAATTTTTGTTTAAAGTCCTTTTGTGCGAGGTGACGGGCGTTTACTTGTGCTAATTGTTGAAAATTCACCTTACTTGACTTATTTTGACAGTGTTTATTCGCGTATTGAACTGTTAAAATGTGATTTCACTTGCTTAGCTTAGGAAAAGCGTGTTAGTAATTTATTTGCTCTATCTGACTAAATTGCAAATACCTGCCCTCTTTGTGAGCATGCGAGGCCTAGACCTACACATTATTGCTATATTTGGTTTCTTTCTGTTAAATATTGATTTGTTGTGAAGTGTTTACGTTTGGGACTACGGGTTCAATTCACGGGATATCCCCCCTGTTATTGGTATGTTGGATTACGGGTTCAATTCCCGGGATATCCTCTGATTTTGGCATGACGGACTACGGGTTCAATTTCCGGGATATCCTCTGATATTAATATAAAGGACTGCGGGTTCAATTCCTATAGATCCTGTGTTATTGGTATAGAGGACTGCGGTTCAATTCACAGAGATCCTATGATATTGGTAAGAAGGAATGCGGGTTCAATTTCCGGAGATCCTCGGATATTGATAAGGTGGACTGCGGGTTGGATTCCCGGAGCTCCATGTAGAGATCCTGACTGTTGAGTGATTTGCTTTGTGTTTGTAGTTTGTACTTGCAGCCGCTCTGTTTTTAATTACTGTCTTGTTAGATATTCGGATTTATTTCATTATCTACTATTTATTTATTTTTACATTATTTCTTATATTCTTCTCAGTAGGGCCTCGACCTTCCTCGTCGCTACTCCATCGAGGTTAGGCTTGGCACTTACTGAGTACCGCTGTGGTGTATTCATGCTACTCATCTGAACAATTTTTGTTGTGCAGATCCAGGTACTATTGATCAGGCGCGTAATCAGTTATTAGGAGCTATACTTGAAGATCTGAGGTATGCATTTGCCGCGTCCGCAGAGCCGAAGAGTCTCTCTCTGTTCTACCTTTAGTTAGTAGTTTTATCCATGTATTCTCTCGTTGTAAACACTTATGGATGTTAGATCCATGTGTTATACTTTACTCTTAGCCTATGTTGCCCATGGGTTTCCGGGTTTTGGAGGTTTATACGTTATTTTAGTTGACATGTATGTGCCAAGCGGCACTCTATACATTATCTTATGCTATTCATATTTTATTTATCGTTTCCGCAAAGTTTTATTGAATTTTCGCAGTGTGTCAGGCTTACCTAGTTGCGAAGACTGGATGTCGTCATGACAGGTTCACGATTGGTGAACTAGGGTCTTGACAAACGGCTAAAGCAAAAAGAGTTCTAATAGTTTCTATCTTCGTCATAGGAGAATAGTATCAAAGTAATCAATGTCTTTCTTTTGGTTAAACCTCCTAATGACAAGTCTGGCCTTATATTTCTTAATTGTACCATCATGTCTCAATTTCTTCTTAAATATCCACTTGCTACTTATGGGTTTACAACCTTTGGGCAAACCAGACAAGTCTAACTGTGAATAGAAACTATAGAGTCTAATTCACTTTTAATAGCCTCTTTCCAAAAACTACCATCTATTGACCTTATTGCTTCATTGTATGCCTTAGGGTCTTTTCCTATTAAATTGATTGACACTAATTCATCATTCAAAATATCAGGATCAAAGCTACTTCAGTTCTACACCTCTTACTTCTTCTAAGTTCATTTTCATGCTCATTAGCAGTAACACTAGAGGAAGGCACAATATGAGAATTAACATACATAGATGTAGAAGCATTATTAGGCACAACACTAGGCACATTATGTTTTAATGGAAAACATGCTCAAAAAATTATGCATTTCTAGATTCACAAATAGAACTATCATTCAAAGACATAAATCTATATGCAACACTGTTTTGAGCATAACCAATAAAAATAGCATCAAAGGTCTTGGGTCCAACAATTACTTGTTTAAACTCAGGTAGACCAACCTTAGCCAAACACCCCCACACTTTCCAAAATTTTAAGTTAGGGGCAAACCCTTTCCATAACTCATACGGGATTTTATCTAACTTATTATACGGGACTTTATTAAAAACATAACATGTAGATAAAATAACTTCCCCTACATATTATCATATAAACCCAAACTCAAAATCATAAAATTCATCATTTCCTTAAGGGTTCTATTTTTTTTGTTCGGATACACCATTTTGTTGGGGAGTATAGGGAGCACTATCCTCATGTATAATACCATTTTCTCACAAAAGGCTTCTAGAGTATTAGTACTATATTCATCACCCATGTCAGACCTAAACCTCTTGATTTTTCTGTCTAATTGGTTCTCTACTTTTGCCGCGTATTTCAAAAATATGCTTCCAGCGTCATCTTTTGACTTAAGAAGATATAACTTAGTGTATCTATAAAATTCATCTATAAATGTGATGTAGTATTTCGTTCCACCCTTACTAACAATGTTCTCGAAATCTGCTATGTCTGAATGCACTAGTTCAAGCAATTCTATTTTTCTACTGTTACATTCTTAAAAGGCCTTTTGGTATGTTTTGCTTCTACACAAACAAGACACGTAGAAAAATTATCAATATTAACTGCAGGAATTAATTTTATTTTTCTAAGTCTTTTAATAGAAGCAACATTAACATGATCTAGTTTACCATGCCATAAATCAATAAACTCAGCAATATAAGCATAATTTAAATTACTAGCATTATTAGTAATCTCTTGAGTGATATTTAGTAAAAATAAACTCTCACTAAGGTAACCCTTCCCAATAAAATCTCCTCTACGACAAATAATAATTTTATCAGATTCAAAAATAAGTTTAAGACTTGTCTTGTTGAGAAGCGCACCAGAAACTAAGTTTCTACGAAGGGAGGGTACATATAGAACATTGTTCAAGGCTAAGGTTTTTACAGAAGTTAACTTAAGGAGAATTTTTCCTTTACCTATAACTTCAGCTATAGTGGAGTTACTCATATAGACACACTTGCCATCAGCAGATTCCTCAAAGTCGTGAAATGGCTCCTTATTGGAACAAAGGTGTCTTGAAGTGCCTGTGTCCAGTATCTAGTTAGTCTTGTTAGCCACCATGTTCGCCTCAAAAACCACAACAACAATGTCATCACCACCTTCAGTAAGGTTAGCTTGGATTGAAGCTTTTCCTACAATCTTTAAGCTTTGTCCTTGTCTCTGGTTGCACTGAAAAACATTGTAACCAATTTAGCCGCAGACATAGCAAGGTCCTTTCGACTTTTGAATATGGCCCTCTGGCTTATTGAAGTAATTCTGCTTCTTCACATGTGTTTTCTTCTGGCCTTTCTTTTGTTTTCCTTTAAAACTGTCTTTCACAAAAGTACTAGAAGATTCCACAAGGTTAGCTTTGGAAGAATTATGAGAGATATTTCATCTTATCTTTAAGCCATTCAGACTCCTCATATTTGAGTCAATTTGCTTCCTCAGTCCTCATGTGACTGACCAATTCTTGAAGAGTTAAAGTTTTCTTCTTATGTTTCAGTTGATTCCTATAAACACTCAAGGGAGGTGGAAACTTTTCAAGCGGATTATTGTC
Source organism: Nicotiana benthamiana (assembly GCA_034376525.1). Taxonomy (NCBI): domain Eukaryota; kingdom Viridiplantae; phylum Streptophyta; class Magnoliopsida; order Solanales; family Solanaceae; genus Nicotiana; species Nicotiana benthamiana. The sequence continues at coordinate 131,474,285 of CM067337.1, forward strand.
CTGAAGAACCTCACCCATCTCCATACTCTCGTTCAAAACATCAGCAGTCAAGTTTTCACATTCGTGAACCTGATCAATGATTGGCTATCATCAACCATCTGAAACTTGATCCACTTTTTAACGACATAATTCTGTTTTCCCGCGTCATTAACACCATATTTCTTCTCCAAACTGTCCCATATGATTTTAGCAGATTTAAAACTTTTAAACAAATCAAAGACAGGGCTAGTCATATGGTTAAGCAGATGCCCTCTTACTGTTTTATTATCCTTTTCAAATTTCTTCCTAGCAGCATCATCAGCAATACAATATTAGCAGTATTAGAACTATCAGTAACAATATCAACAGGAGGATCATAAAACAAAACATAATCAACTTCTAATTGTTCAAAAAAAATTGAAAGTTTCTGGGACCGACGCTTATAATTGTTTTCATCTAAAGGCTCAAAATTTGAGAGATCAGAAAATGCTTTGTTCAAAGTGACGCCCATTAGTCAATATTATATGCGAAATCTCTTTCAAATTGTAAGAAAAATGAGTAGATAATATTCACTAAGAACAAAAAGAAAAGAAGACTACAATGTATCAAAAATACTGTATCGTGGCAAGCCACTGCCTTGAAAGCGATTTCGGCCCGACTGCGTGCAATTCGTTAAGACCGGTCGCTCCCAAGGTTCCACAGCACCTCCAAACACGTGCACTCGTGGTTGGAAGTTTAGAATTTGCACAAAACAATAGCCTAGAAAGAAGAGAAGATGAAGGTTTGTTTGGTAGTTATTACAAAAATAAAATATTGTAGGAAGAAAGTAATGATTTGCAAGGTAAATTCTTGGTTAAGAATTGAGTGAATATAATGGCTAATGACCATTCTATTTATAGGCAATTAGGGAGGTTGCATATATGACAAGTTGTGAAAGTCTTTTAACACTTGTCAAAATATATTTGTCTACTTGGCTTCAATATTAACAACTGTATTTAGTCTTGCATGCATGAAGACACATGGTAGATTTGAATAGCCACTTGCCAAAGCCATTCAACACTTGGCTTTAAAATTTCACGCGAAAAGCCATTTTGAAATAGATAGAATACTTGAAACATAAAAATACCCATAACTATTGGTTGTAAATAGATTTCCAAAAAAAAATTTTTGACTTTACATTATAAATAATATCAACCTTATTTACGTTATTTCTCAATTCCCTCCCCTAATAGTAAATTCACTTTCCCTCCCTTATGTTGGAGTCTTTTCATACCCAGCGTGTAATAGTTGTTCATTCGAAATCTTAACCACGACTTTTGTTTATGCTCATTATTCAGTATAACAGTCAAAGAAAGTGATAATTAAACTTCTAGTTGACTGCTGCTTAATCTCTAAATAATCACATAATTTGACTTCTACCCTTCATATATATATATATGTGCGCGCGCTTACCATGTTTTGCTCGATGTAACAATAAATATCGCTATAGTTTTTGCACTTGTTTCAAATTCCCAGAAAATGTCGTTTATTGCACTTAAAGTTTGAAAAATCCAATAAATAAAGTAAGAAAATAAATAGAATTTTTTTCCCATAGCATACATGAACTCATAATTTGGTGAATTTTCCACCATGCAGCAATTGGGACCTTTTGCTCAAGAGAGGGTAACTTATAATCCTCTTTTAGCAAATTAAAATATATAATTCTAGATTCAGATATCATTCCAACAACCGGCGGGGAGCACCTCAGTGTACGATCGAGCACAATAATTGAAAGTCCTATTGCACCTAAGGCCAACTCCGTGGCAGTAACATTCATCTTTCTAAATTATTCAGTAATTTTTCTCGTGATCACCTTGTTCTAACCGAACATAGTACTGGTGTTTCTTCTGAATTGTCATTTCAAGCATTATTCCCGTTGGACTACTTTTGTCGGGTTATGGATCAAATAATAAATATTTCTTTTTAGGTGGTCTACCTATGTTATATCATTTTTTTATAATGATGGTGTCCAAGTCAGTACGTACTTTGACTAATTCTGTCAGTTATTTACTATCTTCCACCAGCACAAGTATAAGATAACTTTATTTACCAAAGCTTAGATAATTATGATTTGATATTCTCTAATAAGACCAGAATATTGCAATTTCTTAATCAATAGTGATTCGCGGGCCAGGTCCTCTAAATTGACCTCTTATGGAATACATGAAAAAAACATATCATCTGAAACTAGCTATCAAATATCTTGTATATCTAAATTAATTAAATTCCATTGTGCACGCTAAAATTTTGAAGTAAATGAATGTAATACTTAATATTTACTTTTCTCAAGAGACCTTGTCACGTTAACTAAGGAACCATATCATATACTAATTAATTAAAATTCACCACTTTCTCGTTAAGACTTGGTACGATACCGAAGCAAACAAGAAAATACCGATTGGTACGGTATATTTAGTATGTATAATTAATATACCGAATACCGAAATGTTATATCATATCGGAATTCTTAAATATCGTACCGAATGACCGAATACCCACTTCGTTATATTACAAAGCTAGTTGGACAAAACCCTAACTAGATTCAACGAGGTGGCTGAGCTGAAAAACATGAAAACCTTTTACATGCAATAATAAAATAATATACAAATTATACACAGACACAAACAGAACTCCCACCGATAGCTGAGATAATATACAACATTCTCATCTTATTTATGGTCAATATTATTTTTATAAACTTGTCATAATCACAGTAAACTTAATTTTTAAGTTGCTTGAAGATATGGCAATTATGGATAATTCCACAGATTCTGGTACGCAGTATATTCAGCAGCAGCAGCAATATCATCATCAGGTAAATTAAACCGCGGCGGACTAAGTAACATCCCTTCAGCCATATTTACAAGAACATTAGGCATATCAAATATCAAATCCTCATCCATAAACTCATAATTATTCTCAAACCCTAAATTCTCCGCAACCAATTTACTCTTCTGATCATGTACTTCTCTACGTGCTAATAACGCGTCTCCAGCTGCTCCTACAGCTGCAGCCGCACTGGCTGCAGCTGCCTGAATATCACGAGGCGAGCTTGTGGCAGGAACAGGTGAAGAGGCAGCTGAATTCGGGAAATTAAGGTCAGTATCAGGACCTTTTAATGCAATTGCTGCCACGTCGTAAGCCACCGCTGCCATTTCTGCCGTGGGAAACGTGCCGAGCCAGATTCTGTTAGTTGATCGGGGTTCGCGAATTTCTGACACCCATTTTCCGCTGCTCTTTCTTCGTCTTATTCCTCGATAAACGGGGTGACGCCCACAGTAACTATCGGAGGCAGTGTTACTGCCCCTGATTTTAGTACTGCTTCCACCACCATAAGTCGCCATTTAATATTAGAGTATTGTATTCTTTTTCGACTCCAAGGTTCGGGGAAAGAGATGGGATTGAATTGGATTAAGGTAGCCATTTAAGAAAGGGAAGATTTTGAGGATTACAGATTGAGGAAAAGCTGAAAATTGGAGGTGCAAACCAGTTGTTGATGAACTTGCGAGAGTAGTGTGTGAAGGATTTTGGGTGTAAGCCAGAAATGTGTTGGAGATGTGGGTTGGACACCGTTTTTACCAAAGTGTTAATAGAAAACAGTGACCTTATATACGTAAGGATGAGGATTAAAAGTTCTTTTTCAAGAATATTTCTACTTAAGTGATAAAAGTGGGAAGTTTCAAGAATGTCAAAGAAATGTTGACAAGACATTTGTGGCTCAATGATGCCAAAGTCTCCGCATAATTGGAATTTAAATTTTATGGATTCAACGATTAGTTGTACTAATATTATTTTTGTATTTCTTATTCTTAGATTTTTATTATTACTTAAAGTATTTTTTTTGCTTCGATTTTTTTATTATCTTGATGTTTTTACCGTTTAGCTTTCTTTTTCATGACTTCTTTATTAGACTGTATTTCTTTTTGTAAACTGCTATAATTATGTTTTTTTTAGCCGAGGGTCTATCAAAAATAACGTCTCTACCTTGAGAGAATAAATGTAAGGTTTTACTGGATTTATTATTATTGTTGTTGGGCCTGACAATTAGTTCATAGTTTATCATAGTCATGAAAGGTTATCAATATGTTGTATCTTGGAGGAAACATGTCAAGGGTATTATTTTTAGATCATTATAAATATATTACGGTATACTTAGATCTACTTAAACATAAAATTTTCATGGGGCCGGTTTTGTGCACTCACTCTCTAGGTCGGTTGCCTTCTAACACTGGATCTGCACAAAAGTATAGAAATGTAATATAACTACACCATAATCGATACTCACTATGTATCAAAATTAATTAGCCTTAGTAAAATAATGACGAGGTTTTCGGTTGCCCTATTGACGTAGTCATAAGTTGTGGTGAATCCTTTCGTCCGGCAATTAGGACATGTCTTTTCATGTCGAAGCGTGATCAGTTTTCACTTTGCTATTTAAGCTATTTTGTTTTTTCTTTTGAAACAAAAACTTGAACTTGTAGCAATGTTTTAGCACACTTCAAATAAATCTTCAAATATTGAACTTGTAGCCACTAAATTAAAGCACCATTGTAACATTATCACAAGGTATTACTCCATATAACTCAGATTAGACGCAATTAAAGAGGTTTTCAGTATCCCAAAAATATAACATTTATCAAAAACATTGCTCAGCAAGTTGCTAGATTCCTCTAAAGTATACCTAAAACATATATACTGCCTAGAAAGAAATAATTAAAACTTGCAGTTATTCATTATTGTTGTAAGTTTATAGACTCGTAAGTCTAAAGTTGATTTTGAAGTAGCTGAACTTACAATAACAACGATCCTCATTGTTTATCCCAAAAATAAGTAACAATTAAGTTTGTATATAATTTAAAGAATATGTAATTTAATTTAACATGAATGGGTAAAAACAACAAGTAAATAAGTTTATGACAAAATATATGATCAAACCAATTACAAAGTGATAACCAAGACCAATCTTAGGTTGAACCGTGGAATTCGCCTTCGATTGGACCCTTGGTACAAGCTCGATTGCAAATAAAGAGGAGAACAAATCATGAAGAACACTTTGAACAATAGCTAGCTAGAAGAAAAGAGTAAACAATTTTATTGCTTTGATTTACGCATCAAGGTGTCAGAATAAAGAAAAACCTTCTACTTTATATAGTAGGGGAATTTCAATCCTTGTACACTCATATCGGCCATCGATCTATGCAATTGAGAGAGCAAGTTAAGTCTCACGACCTGGAATTCTCATCGTCGGTGATGTAGTGACAAGGCTAAAACATGAAACCCACAAATAAACCTATGCAATTTAACAGTATATGTTCTAATAAAAGCAATGAAAGAACGAGACAAGTAACATCGGGAAGGGGACATGTTGAGGGGATCACAAGAGAATGAATCACAGCAATAATAAGAAATTGATCAACCGACATACTTTGAACAGATAAACAAGTAAGCCTAGTAAAAATAATGTGTGGCATCACCCTTCGTATTTGTACCTTCGACCTCACTATATGAATCAATAGAAACGGTACGACATCACCCATCGTGAATTAACTCTTGCATAACATAGTACGATATCATCTTTCATGTATTAACACTCACAATATGGCACGTCATCACCCTTCGTGCATTAACACTCACTAAACATGGCACGGCATCGCCCTCAGTGCATTAACACTCCCCCTCACCAAAACAATGAATAATAAGAATAGGAGATAGATATAATAAGAACAAGACTTACTTCAATATTTGGTTCTACACAGAAATCCACCATTCTACCATGAAAACCTTAAATTTTAGGTTAAAAATTGAATGAAAATGAGTTAAAATCATTTACCAATATTTTGGGGAAGAAATGGCCTTTGAAAAATCGCCTAGAGTGTTTCTTGTTTTGAAAGTTTTGAAAATGAGCAAAAATCACGTCTAAGTCAAGTTTTACCAGCTGCAAATGTCGCAAATGCGACTTGGACTTCGCAATTGAGAAGCCCTTTACACTTCTGCTGCCTTCGCAAATGTGAGTCAATTATCGCATTTGCGATCATTGCCCTCCGAGACTCACTTCGCAAATGTGAAGTGCATTTCTCGCAATTGCGATGATTGTATGGCCCAGCTACTCTTCGCTTTTGCGTTGAGTAGCTCGCAAATGATAAAACTGTCATGCTCGCAAATGCGAGATCAAAGGCCAGTTCCGAAAAACTACAAACACTCGCAAAATGTTCTAAGTCTAATTTCACTCTGTAGCCTATCCGAAATTCACTCGAGCCATGAGGGCTCTAAATCAGAAGTACACACTAGTATTAAAACATCATATGAACTCATCCGCACGATTAAATCTCTAAAATAACACCTAAAATTATGAATTTAGCACCAAATCAAATGAAACATTCAAGAAAACTTTGAAACTTCTATTTTCACAATTAGACGTCTGAATCACGTCAAATCAACTCCGTTTCTCACTAAATTTTACAGACGAGTCATAAATATGGTATTAGACCTATACCAGGTTCCGAAACAAAAGTATGAACCCGGTAACCAAAAAGACAAACCTTAGTCAAACATTTCCATTTCATTAAGTCTATAACTTTCAAATTTCGACAAAGTCTGATATCTCGGGCTAGGGACTTCTGATATCAATTCCGGACATACATCCAAGTCCCAAATCATGATACAGACTCACGGGACTGTTAAAATGTGAATTTGTGTCAGTTTACAACAAATATTGACCGAAGTAAACTCGAATAAAGTTTTTTGGCGAAATTTCTTATTTTTATCAACTTTTAACATAAAAGCTTCCCGAAAATATGTCCGGATTGTGCACCCAAATCGAAAAAGATAAAAATAAGATTTTTAAAACTTAAAAGCCCAAAATTAAGTTCTAAAACATAAGATACTGTCCTTGCATTAAAATATTTGCACATCAATATGGTAACAGAAGATAATCCTATTGAAGAAAAAGGTAAAGCTTTTAATTAAGGAATGTTTACATTCTATAGAAAACCTTAGTACTCTATTTATTTTAAATAAATATCATTTTAAAATATTATATCCTATAAATATCTTTTATCCTTTATAGCAAAAAATCTAAATATAGTTACATCTTACAATTAAGGCACCATATATGCTAAATATTATTTTTCTCTTTACCTTTTTGTATTTTCTCTCACATAATTACCGCATATCTGCAAACCTCAATACAATCTCTCTGTTTGCATCCAACCAGACTCTCTTCTCCCACAAACCAAAGTTTCTTAACTCGTCTCCCACCCAAATTCTCAATTTTCAATCCTTAAACTATTAGAATCATCAATTACATCAACAACCTCATTGATTACCACTACTGCCAACCCAAAACGCCTAGCTTGATCTTTCAATTTGCTTGAAATCTTGAAGAATAAACCCGATCTCCGATTAAGATCACATGTATTGTTCTCAAATTCAAAAAAAAAATAAAACATCAATGGAGTCAGTTACAATTAGCTTAATAGGGGGAAGGAAAGAGGACGGATAAACCGCCCACGCCGTACACGAACACCTTGTCGTTGCGGGTAGCAGCGGCTTTGATTTCTTGCACCAGAACTTCCAAGGCTGGGGTTTTTGTAGATGTGTTAGGGGGCTGACCAGCCATAATTAATGGTTGGTCGCCGGCCGGCGAAGCCATATGGTTGTTTCTCTCTCTAGATCGCCTAAATCGCCTATTTGTATTCAGTTGTATTCGAATATATTTTTCAGCTGTATTCGCTTGTATTCAGGTTTAATCAATTGTATTTAACTATTTTATTCAGCAGTAGTTAGTTGTATTCAAGTATTTTATACAGCTGTATTCAGTTGTAGTTAGTTACATTCAACAATTTTATTCAGCAGAAGTTAGTTGTATTTTGTTGCATTCAAGAATTTATTCAGTTGTATTCAGTTGTATTTTTGTTGTATTCAAGTATTTTATTCAGATTAATTAAGATGTATTTTGTTATATTTAACTGTATTATTCATATGTATTTCTCCTTATTCAGCTATAATCTTATTCTGTATCTTTCAGATATAGATTAATGAGGAATCATTTAGTACGTTGAGTTATATTAGGAGAATATCATGTGATTTTATTTCCTTCCGTTTTTAGCGCAAATACGTTACTGTAGTTAATGTTAATGTCGCTTGAATACACCTAAATACATGTCAAACTTAGCTGGAATTCCAGATTTTATGCCTATGTTTTTGTTGTATTAATGAATACAACAACTTAAATACATGAAATACATTGTATAAAAACATAAAAGATATCTAATACACGTAATATAACAAAGAGTATTTATAAATAGCTAATTAGACAAAAAAGATGATGCTTTATGAAAAATTCCCTTTAATTAATCAATGTTTCTTTTGAATTAGTGGCGTAATTAGGTGTGCTTATGCTTTCTACTGCAAAACACAAACCATTCCTTTTTTCTCTCTATAATAGTCCTTGTTGTTTTCAAGTACCTATCGTAGAAAGAATTATTTGATTTGTGCAATTCCTCACCAATATTACGTTGGTCCAAACATAGGATTTAATTTTTTCCTTTTATATTCCTCTGTTGAGCATGCCCTCCTCTATATATGTATACATATATATTAATAAATTTATAAATAAATTAAAAAAAGAAGAGAAAAAAAAATGAAAACAAGATATGAGACCAACATCACTAATCAGCTACTCTAATAATTTCCCCGAGGAACAAAAGCCTCCTTCAAAAGTTTTTGCACCACTAACCCTAATTTTCAGCTGTGTGACACACATAAAGGGAACATCCAAAACATCCGATCGAGGGGTGATTTGCACAAATAGGACACTTCCGTGTCACTCTTGACTTTTTTTACCAACAGTCGCCCCATGGTCAGAATTTTAAGTTTATCAAGTGTTGTCCAGGGCGCCCTTCCATAAAGCAACTGTTTAAGGCCTCATGTTTTTGGAGTCCTATTTTTTGTTACACCTAATAGATTTTATATAAGTTTAAAATAGAATTTTATAAAGTGAAAAAGTTTGATTTCTTTCTTTAAAAAATATAGAGAAGAAGGATTTTCAATTGCAATGATTTCTACCAAGGAAATTGCACTTGAAATGATTATCGAATCAGAATTTCGCAAGAAACGTGTGATATATAGGAAGTAACAATTTGATGTGCAATATTAATAATGAAATTTTAAAATCTTTCGAAGAATCCTTTAGAGTTGATTACTTCTATACATAATAGACAAGGTCATTTTTCACTTCAAAATAGATTTAATCAATTCGAAACATAAGAATATATTTTTGATTATCTATTTAGTAGTAAAGAGTAAGATCACTAGATGTTGGAAATTTAAAAAAATTATTTCCTTAATTTTGGATGTTCCTTAAGGCATAATTATCGATTTCATATGGATGGGTTAGATTTATTTTCTGAATTAAAAGTATTAAGAAAAATAGTACGATTAGAAGATAACAGTTTAATTGATACACTTAATCAAATAAGAAAATTTAATTCTTTTCCAAATGCATAAATTGCTTATGGAATAATGTTAGTAACTCATGTTACGGTTACTTCGGTGGAAAAAAAATCTCAAAATTAAAATTGATAAAATCTTACTTAAGAACAACAATGTCACAGGAAAGGTTAAATAGATTAGTTATATTGTCAACTGAAAAATACTTATTAGGTTTTTATGTTTAGATAATTATTTACGTTATTTATGTTGAAGTTACTAATGCTCTTTTGTTGTTTTTGTTTTTGTTGTTCCTTTCCTTCACTGAGCCGAGTGTCGATTGGAAACAGCCTCTCTGCCCTTTCGGGTAGGGGTAAGGCCCGTCTACATATTACCCTCCACAGACCCCACTTTGTGGGACTATACTGGGTAGTTGTTGTTGTTGTTGTTGAGAAATACTTATTAGGAGTTATTATGTGTAAGAGAATTATTTATAACTTTGTATCTAAGAGAAAAGCTAAAAAAATAGATTTCAAATAAATAATAATAATAAAAGTAAAAAGTTAAGGTCCCTTCTAAAGTTTAGCTTTAGGCCACAAAATTGATCGGACCGTCCTTGATATTAGAGTAACACTTTAACTTTTGACCTTAAACATTTGCGCATGGGGTAAGCGAGGGTCAAAAAACTATTACCATATATTTTCAAGGTTAATGAATGTAACTTTGTGGTATATGAGAATCCAATATCAAGTTATTGTAGAGAAAGAAGAAAGGATGAGCTTTGAATTATTAGCCTTCTGCTTTTGTATATATGGAGCCTCTATCATTATGGGCCTCAAGTCCATATCGAATGTACTTTTAGCCCATAATTGACGGACATAAGATGTGAAGCGCAAAAGTCCAACAGAAATGGGCTCATATTTCTATATGGTTAAATCCATTTACTTTGTGTTATAATTTGTTTGGGATATAACAAGATCTATCAAAAACAAATCTTGTTGGTAAAATCATGAAGAATTATTCTAGATAGTTGTACCCATAAACGCTTAAACCAAAAAGAGTTGGCTGATGTGTGTGTAGGTGTATGTATATATTTACATGCTAAACCAATGTATTATCTATATATACCAGTTGTAAGCAACGGATTAACTAGGTAATATCATTGGAGATCGAACTCCGTTCGTCGAAAAATTGCACTATGCTAATAGAGTAAACATGTTCTTTTTTAGTTACATGTAAGTTGTTGAATCCCCTTGTTATGAGGAAAAAATTAATTATAGTAGAAAAGAAGATTCAAAATATCTTTAGGTGATAGGTTTATATTTCAACCGTGGCACCTTAAAATTTTTTCGAATCCCTTTATATAAATTTTTAATTTCGCCACTAGCTATCCCAAAATCATAGTGTTACAAATGCCTAAGAAGGTGTATGACCTTTCTCTTTAAACTAAATTTTACACTCTTTTCGTGTTGTAATGGGAAGTTCTTGGAGTGAAGGATGCTGAGGGTCTATTGGAAACGGTCTCTCTACGGCTTTATCTTAGGATAAGATAAGGTCTGCGTACACATTACCCTCCCCAGACTCTACTAGTAAAATTATACTGGATTGTTATTGTTGTTGTTATGACTAGAATAATAGTGTCCGTTTAACTAGTTGAAAATAGAAGACACTTGTAAGATAACAACTAGCATGATGCGTGAGGGGGGAGGGGGGTTTGGGGTGTTGGGGGTGGGGGCTTGTATTTCTATTTTAATTCGTACGTAAACTTGAACCAAATATCCGCTCTTTTAACACAAACTTACCGACACGCCAATCTCGTCGTCTCCCTCACCCCAAAAATTAATTAAGAAATAAGCAAATTTCTTGAATTTTGGTAAAGGTGGAAAATGAATTATTCTTCAGTATAATTGGTATAGCCAAAGTCATTTTTCGAAAAAATAATTTCCGACTTTTAAAAAAAATATTATTTTAAATAATACTTTTGGTGTTTAGTTAGAGAGTAATCTTTTTATATTAACGGGTTGTTAATATATTAACAAATTAGATTATGTTTTGATGAAAATTTTGAATATTACAGGCTGGTTAAAGCTTTTATAGGGAGATAAAAGCTAACATAATTGTGAAGGAAAATAACTTCCGTCCAAAATAATTTTTTTTTTCTCTTTTTGATGATTTTTTTTCTTAAAATATATTTCCTGATAACTAGCAGAAAATAACTTAATTCTCTGATAAAAAAATGGGATTTTTACATATACATCTCATATAACAAACCTTATAACCACTCATGTTTAAGGTTAGTATTTTTTACATTTAAGTATACCATGTTTCAATATATGTACCAAAATTGACTTTTAAGGTTTAATTACCAATGATTTATTAGGGGTTTTATTTGTGGAACAAAATATTTCCATATTCTCTTTCCCCACTTTTCTCTTTCTTCCAACAGATTTTAACATTATTAATTATCAAGATTTGTGCACAAACAATGTAGATTAAAGTCTTTCCTTAACGTTTGTTTATTGGATGTACCAAAGTCACCATTCAATTTGACTTTTTCTGCTTTCCATCATTCTTTCTTCGTCTTTTTTTTCCTCTCATGATTTTAAAAGGTTTGGTATGATTAACCAAAAAAAGAAAAAGAAAATATCATGATAGAAATGTATATCTTCTAATTATATCTTCCTTTAGGTATCTACGAATTACTTAATAAATTGAAAGGTATCTAAGTGATATTTATTGTGTTCACATAGAGGTTTTCATCGCGAAAACTTAGTCGCATGTGAATTCAGAAGCGAAAAAACTGGGAAAAATAATATTAAATGGGAATTGATCCAGGTACACCATTTAGCTTTTATGAATTATGATTATCAATACATAATATTGGACCAATTCTAAAAAATACGTACATAGAATATCTAATCTAGCGAAAGGACTGTGGGTTAATTGTAGTTTTTTTGTAGTTTAATGTAATGTTTATTTGGAACTGTCACAGTTGACTCAAATTTGATTGGTAAATTATACTGTTGAATTAAATTTGTAGTTTTTTGTAGTTTAATGTAGTTTAATGTAATGTTTATTTGGAACTGTCACTGTTGACTCAAATTTGATTGGCAAATTATACTATTGAATCAAATTTGTAGTTAATTGTAGTTTTTTGTAGTTTAATGTAGTTTCATGTAAGAAGTAGAGTGTACTGTTGTAATGAACTTTGGTTGTACTGAACAATTTTTCATGAATACGGAACTCACTGGAAACACTTCATATAACCAACATCTGACTACATTTTAAAAACTCTCTGGAAACACTTCATATAACCTTAACTACATTTGACTACATTTTAAAAACACACTGGAAACACTGCATATAACCTTAACTACATTTACCTACATTTGACTACATTTTAAAAACTCACTGGAAACACTTCATATAACCTTAACTACATTTACCTACACTTGACTACATTTTAAAAACTCATTGGAAACACTTAAGCATTATCGGAATTTTTGACATTGTAGAATCTCCTTAATGGCAATCACGGAGGAACTACAAAATAGATGAATGTAAACATCCTCAGCGACAATACAATACAAGATGATGGCTGAAATTCAAGTGTAGATTGTCTTATTAATTTATCAACTAGTTTCTACTAAGTAAAGTAATATGCACCGATACATAACTTATGTGTGCCGTACAGAGCATCAACCAAATGAACATAAAGAAAAATAGAAAAACATGACACTGCAGAGCATCAACCGAGTACACCAAAATCAGAAGCCTCCGTTGTCGCCATATCAACATGTATGAGAATAAAACAAACTTGGCCCATTTGCTTCTCCGAACTTGACTGCCCTTGCCATGATATGCTTAGAGTATTTATCTAGTCAAACCAAGTAGTACTACATCACTGACCATTGAGAAACAAGTACTTGAAGAAATTGCAAAGGCAAAAACTTCAAATTCTTGCAGTAATCATAAATGCATATTCTGTCGTTTACAGAAATGTTAAAGAAATTTCTTAGTGCACACGGAAGATTGGGGAAGATGGGAAACAAAAATTCTGGATGCACAGCTATAACGAAAATCTCATGAATGACAGATAGGCGTTATTAAGGTCAAATCATTGTTACCTTAACTGATTTCACCTTTAATTGGTAGAAAATCAGTGATTAATTAGAAGCCATTAAGATAGGCGTTATTTTAGGCTACACTTTATTAAGAATCTTTTTTAGCCTTAATTATCTAGCGTTAATTTAGGATGGAAAATCAGCAAATATTCCGTTTGGTATATATTATGTAACAAAAACATGGAATATGAGGGTAATAAACAAACAATGCACAATAATGGTAGTAAGGTTTGTTATATGGGATGTGTAGGTAAAAATCCCAAAAAAATATGTTAGCAAAATTGCAGGCCATGGTTTGGTCGACACGTCTCCACTTAGCCCGCGATTTGTTGATTCAAATTTCAGAATTTTCGACTAAAAAGTGCTTACTTCTCCATAACCAACTTAAACAAAAGTTTATGGCTTTCTTAAGTATCATGATTAACACTTTTTCTTTTTCTTCGGGTTGACAACTCACTCGATAAGTTTCTTAGGGTCGACAACTCACTCGATAAGACAACTTTTAAATCTCATACGGTCGGACCTTTCTATAATAATATTTTTATATAACAATCATTCGCTATAAAAATTAAATTTTTCGAAACCGATTTTACATTATGTTATAATATATGTTTTTTGTAATAACAGTTTACTATAGAAACTAAAAAATATCGGGACAAAAAAGATTGTTATAGAGATATTTGACCGTATATTCTTCACCAATAAATTTGATAGATATAGGTCTGGTTGGAAACCTCTAATTCTAGTTCCATCAGCTTTAATGTCTTGATAAATCTTCCTGATTTCAAGCCAACAATCAAACATTCTTTTTATCTACAAAAACAACCCGTGTAATCCTACAAGTACGATTTGAGTAAGGTAAATTGTACGCAGACTTTATTCCTATCTTGTAAGAGATAAAGAGATTATTTTCGATAAATCTTCAGTTAAAAAAAAGGTTTTCTAAAACGATTTGAAAAAAAAAACCCTGTGTAAAAGTTAAGGTGAAAATACTGTAAATAGAAAAGGAAAAGTATTGTCAACAGTAATAAGTTTGAATAAATAATAATAATAATAATTGTTTAGCTCAAAAGTTATCGATATACTTTGCAAGCATAAAACAATCAAAATCAATTGAGGGTCAATCATATCAGATCGTAATAAGTCACGGGACCAGATGAAAGAAATGAAAAGCCAGTATTATTCATTAAGGAGAAATGTGTAGAGAGCTTGTATTGATAGGAGTGATTCGGTCTGCCCCTCCATGAAGGGGTTCAGAACGTTACAATCATGTTCTCTCTTTTCTTTAGAATAGTGAAGAAGAAGAAACAACCCCCCTCCCTCCCGACTAGGGTTCCTTCTCTTAGTATTTATAGTTGTAAGCTATATGAGCTGGCAATGGATGGCCGTGACCACGTTGAGGTTCCGTCCTTATGATTGCAGATGGGCCGTAGCTTTATTGATCGATCGGCTAGCAATCGGGTATCGTGATTAATAAATGGTCATACCACTTATTAGTTAAGAATTAGCTTAAGATAAAACTTATTTTATTAATTATTACATGGTCATATTCTGACCCATACAGTTAGTCCCTCTGCTTATTGAGGTCGTGCCTTGGCCGAGCTCGATGAGCGGACTTCTTCGAATGTAGTTTCGATCGAGACTAAAATGGTCGTAGCCGTTTATATGTTGGAGATTACGCCATTGAAATCGATCGCCTTAGTCATTTCGTGTCGATGGATTTGGCTTCTCACTCATAGGGAACGACCGTAGTCTTAATACTGTGGACGACCTTAGCCGTTTACACATCAGGGATGGCCATAGTCTTGATATTGTGGACGGCCTTAGCCGTTTACATATTGGGGATGGTCATAGCCTTAATACTGTGGACGGTCTTAGCCGTTTACACATTGGGGATGGCCATTGCCTTAATATTGTGGACGGCCTTAGCCTTTTATATATTGGGGATGGCTATAGCCTTAATAGTGTGGACAGCAGCCGTTTACATATTGTGGATGGTCATAGCCTTAATACTGTGGATGGCTTTAGCCTTTACATATTGTGGATGGACATAGCCTTAATACTTTGGACGGCCTTAGCCGTTTACAAATTGGGAATGGTCATAGCCTTAATACTGTGGACGGTATTAGCAGTTTACATATTGTTGATGCCATAGCCTTAATATTGTGAATGGCCTTAGCCGTTTACGTATTGGAGTTGGACACTGCCTTACATCTTTAATTTGATGATTGAATATTTTTATAATCAAAATCTTGAAGTCCAACGTATTTTAAAAAAATGTGATTCAGATGAATATGGACATGGAGATAATCACTACCCAGATATAGAAAGTGTTTAGTTGACTCGTTGGTACAACTGTGGAGGATTAATCTTTTCTGTTTGTCCAATATTCCCTCTCATTAATATTAAAAAGGGACAAGCCCGTACCCTAATATTGATGATTGAACCAATTTATATGTTATAATAATCTTATTCCTATAATCATTGGAAAGATAGTTTGGTAAGGGAAGATTGATCTTTTCTGTTTGTCCAATATTCCAATTCATTACCTTTATCATTTCATATGAGGACACTTGGGATAGTTTGGTTGAAAATAAGTTATTCTGACATTAATTATTTCAAGATTAGTTCTCTTATTTTCTTACATGGATAGGAAAAGATATTACAATTCTGACATAATTAATTTCGAGGTTAATTATATTGCAGCTTTTTGCTAGCCAAACGCTACTAGAAAATATCAAATTTTCGAATATTAAATCGGCCAGAAATCGATCGGAAATAATTTATTGGGTGACCAACTAAATTTGTCTTTTGTGACAAAAATGATCGGTAATTTGGTCCTGAGATTAATTATTCTCTATGCCTCATACCAAACGACACTTAGGATTAAATTAAGGGTTAATTTTGCAGAAGGAGTAGCCATAATTCTATTTTTATTTTTCTTTGGGTTAAATTATCTGTTGTTATCGCTAGCTTGAAAGAACAACATCCTCTTTATACCAATAGAATGAAATAGATTAATCTTTGAAGAATAAAAATAATCCGACCCGTCGTCTCATGAGTTATCGCTCTGTTTTTCTCGTTTTATGCTTCTTCATGTTTCATTATGAGTGTTTGGTGTGTTAGAATTGATTTGGATTGGTTTTTGTGGAAAATGAGACACTTAGTCTCTTTTAGGAAGGCTTGTTTTGGAAAACTCAACCGAACGTTGACATATGAGTTAGAAGGTTAGGATATGAGTTTTGGTGATTCGGTTAGCTTCGGGAAGTGATTTGTGACTTAGGAGCGTGGTAAGAATTGATTTTGGAGACCTGGTGTATAATGAGGCTTGAATTGGCGAAGTTAGTATTTTGGCGATTTCCGGTTGATGGGTGAGATTTTGATGCGATGGTCGGAATGGAATTCCGAGAGTTGCAGGTTCGGTAATTTTGGATATGTCTGCAAAGTCTCAGGTCATTCGGAGGTGTTTAGGTCGGGTTTTTGATCGAATGTGCAATTCCAAAGTTTTTAAGAAACTTAGGCTTCGATTTGATGAAATTTGAGGATTTTAATGTTAACGATAGTGTTTTGATGGTTCGAGCAAGTTTGATAACGTAGTAGAATATGTTCGTGCTTTTGGTTGAGGTCCCGGGGGCCTCAGGGTAAGATTGAGTGTTAAAATGAGAGCTTTTGGAAGTTACTTCAGGCATGTGTTGTTGTCATCTGGTATTTCCGCTTCTGCGGAAATGGACCAAAGAAGCGGTTCCGCAGAAGCGGGTAAAGGAGCGCAGAAGTGATATGGTGTAGAGATGAGGAGTTTCATAGAAACGAAACTGGTTCGCATGAGCGTACTTTTAGCCACAGAAGCAGATTTGGGGGAACCGCAGAAGCGGGACCCTTGTCGCATAAGTGGACGTGGTGGAGTTAAGTGAAAATCGTAGAAATGGATATTGGGACGCGGAAGCAGTACCTCAGAAGTGGTAATTGGAACCGCAGAAGCAGAATCTGGGTTGTGTTTAATGAACAGTGATTTCGCGAATTGGAAAGAGAACAAATATTTTGGACTTTGGACTAAGAGGGTTTTTTAGGCGATTTTGAAGAGAATTTCGAGGGCTTTCATCATGTATGGATTTTTGGACTTAGATTATAATAATATGGGGTAAAATCGTGGATTAACACTGAAAATTCAAGGAATTAACGGGTAAAAATGAACGGGCATTTGAACTACAATTTTGGGAAATTTGGCATGCACGGACTCGTGGCGAGACGAGAAATTCGGTGATGTAAATTTTGTAATTTTTCGAGAAGCGGGTTCGGGTCTCGGGTTTGGCTAGTTTCAAGATTTCTGCTATTTCTCAGTTGTTTTCTATTGGGTATTGTTCCCTTGGCATATTGTAATGTATTTGCTCTGATTTTGGTTAGATTTAACACGCGTGGAGGCCGGTTTGAGGTCAAGGCATCGCGGGCTAGAGATTTCGCCGGTTCGAGGTGAGTAATACTTGTAAATTATATCCTGAGGGTTTGAGACCTCGAATTTATACATCATAGTGCTGTATTGAGAAGACTTGTATGCTGGATAGGGGAGTATGGTAGAACACCATTGAGGATTGTGACATTGCTCCGCCCCAATTGTTCATTTTACCGCGTATTTGATTGAAATTACTTGACATTATCAGGATTTGGACGGATTGCCATGTGTTGGGCTTCGTGCGATATTTGAATCCTTCAGGGATGGATGTCACCATTTTTGCATTACTCTGCATATTATTTGATCTCTGTCCAAGGTTTTAAATACTATTTTGCGAACTCAACCATCTTCCTAAGATTTGAAAACTAAAATAATATTTTACTAATGTTTTGAGCTGAGAACTATTATTTAAATATTGCTCAAGTGGCTTATGTGCATTTCTGGACTGTGCATGGATCGGGCTGCATGCCGCAGCGGTATGATATTGATATTGCACTTGGGCTGTAAGAGCCCCTCCGGAGTATGAACCCCCACAGTGAGCGCGAGTACCCAAATGGATCGGGTTGTATGCCATAGCGGTCATGTGTATTGCATTGCATTCACATATTGGTTCCTGTTTTTACTACATGGCATGACATTCAACACTCTCATATCATTGACATCCATCTATTTCTTGAACTATTACTAGACACCTTGGTGTTATTTGTTAATGGAGTGTTGTGCCCGAAAGGCTAACTTATGTGCGGACTCGCACTATCTGATTTTGCGTTCATTTGCTTGGCTGTTGGAAAAAGGATATTTTCAAAAGGAGTTTTTAAATTGAGTCAGATATTTTCTAAGGATTTTCCCAGACTTACTGTTTTCTCAAAGGGTTGTGTTGTCCCATATTGCATGATGGAGTGCTCTTACGTGATTCTTGCCGCTCAGTTATTATTTACTCTTGTTGCTCACTGAGTTGGAGTACTCACTTTACTCCCTCCACCCCGCGTGCAATTGCAGGTATTGTTCATCCATTAGCGTGTTATTAGCGGATTGAAGGTACACTATTGTAGCTGAGCAAGGTGGCCACCAGCGTTCGCGGCACCGGATTTCATCTTTTGAACTCCAGATTTCTTTTTACATACATTATTGGCATGTAGGGGTGTTCAATATTTTTTAGATGCTCGTGGCTTGTGACACCCTAGTCGGTTGTGTTGGATTGTAATAAATGGTTTTTAATGCCATTAAGTTATACTTTCTATTCATTTATGTTTAAAAATAGTTAAAGAGAGAATTTGGGTTATTTTTTCTTTATAATTAATTAAAAATATTTTTAATATTGGTAATTCACTTGTTTTAGCACAAAGTTATAAGAAAGAAAGCTAGAAAAACGTTTGACACGTACGTTATATGCATATACACATATATTGTCACGACCTCAATCCCGGTCGTGATGGCGCCCGTCAATAATTGGTAGGCAAGCCCCACTATTGAACACTCTCAACCCAAGTACGAAAAACCCATTACCAATTAATAGAGTTAAGTTTGTCAGATAATATACTTGGATCAGTGATAATAAATAGAAATAGTACAGAAAACCATAAACAATACCAATACAACTCACAACATATCTAGGGTCATGAGTCTAGAGCCTCTAAATAAAAAAAAGTGATAGGGGAGAAGTCAGGTCATGCAGACGTCTGGCAGCTACCTCGACAACTCTGGATAAGTCTGGGAACAACAATAGTACAACTAAGCTCCCGATACTCCTAAATCTAAACATATGGTGCATGGAGTAAAGTGAATACTTCCAACTCAGTGGTAATAGACATATATAATGACTGAAAGTAAGAAATCTCCAAAATACCACAATATAAAGCTGAAACTAACAACTTAGCACATTTAACGGTAAAACAACAGCAATCAATGACAGGTAGACAAATAGATATCAATACATGAATGCAATGCAATGCACATGACCGATGCGGCATACAACCCGATCCATTGGGTACCCGCGCTCAGAATGGGGGTTCAGACTCTTGAAGGGATCCTGCAGCCCAAGCACAATATCATCGTAGCATTCACTGCGGCGTGCATCCTGATCCACAATCAATCTAGTTACATGCATGCAAGCCACACGGGCACAGTCAAATTTTTCATTTTCAATTGCAATTATCAGGAATATTAGCTTAATGTTTAAAACCTAAGAAATTTACTAATCATTTAGAGATATTTTTTAACTTAGGACTCATATCACGGAAACATGCTCAACATCATGGAAACAGTGACGATAATACCTAAGGGATCCAAATAATCGGCACACAGCCCAAATATACTCACAACAATCCAAGTAGGATCTTTACCAATCAATTTCTAGTAAATAACACAGTATGAACATCAATCGGATGGACTATGCTATAGTCCCCATCCACAAACGACCCCGCACTCACCGTAAAGTATGTATCTCTCCTCAATACAACGTCACAGTGTGATATATCGAGGTTTCAAACCCTCAGGTCATCATCTACATCTGTTACTCACCTCAAGCTGGCCGAAGACTAGCCCGCAATGCCCTTCCCTCTCGAATCGACCTCCTCGCTCTTCAAATATGGCCAAAACCACAACGAATCCGTTACAATAGGCTAATAGAACACAACCCAATTAAAAAGACTCGGAAAAAACCAAAAATTATGAAGTTGGCAAAACCCGAGACCCAGGCCCACTTCATGAAAACTTACAAAATTTACATCACTGGATGCCTCATCTCGCCACGAGTCTATACATATCAAATTTATTAAAATCGGAGTTCAACTGCCCTTTCAAAACCCTATTTTAACTCCCTTAAGTTCCAAGCCCTAACCTCCATTTTTTTTACCCTCTAATTCCTCGAATTTCAGTGATTAATCCATATTTTTACACCATAATAACATATTCCGAGTCTAATAATTCATACCTGATGAAATCCCTTAGAATTTTCTTCAAAATCGCCCAATAGTCACCTAAGTTCGAAGTCTAAAATGTTCTCTTCTATTTCAAAAAATCGTGACACTGTTTGCTAAAACCTCTGCCATCTTTCGTTTCTGCGGTCCCGCTACCGCCTATGCGGGATGGCTTCTATGGCCAAATGACCGCTTATGCGGTTTTCACTTAAGATGCCAGACTTTGCTTATGCGACTCAAAATCCGCTTATGCGATTCTCTATCGACCGCTTCTGCGGTATAATATCCGCTTATGCGGACCCGCTGAAGCAACCCCCTTTGTTCGTTTATATGGAAATACCCTTTCCATGTTTGCCTGCTTCTGCAACCTTCCCGCTGCATCTGCGAAACCTCTTCTATGGCTCGTTTTTCGTAGATGCGGAAATACCAGAACACAGAAAGATGAGACCTGCAACAATGCTTCAAACTTCCCGTTTAACCACCCGAAATCACACCGAGGCCCTAGAGACCTCAACCAAAAGCACAGACATGATTTATTACCTTATTCAAACTTGCTCAACCCACGAAAACACTATCGTTAACACCAAAATCCTCAATTATCCTCAAATCAAAGCCTAAGTTTCTTAAAACCTTTAGAATTTCACATTCGATCAAAACCCCGACCAAACGATGTGCGAATGACCTGAAAGTTTGCAAAAATATCCAAAATCACCTAACGAAGCTAGTGCAACTCTTGGAATTTCATTCCGACCCTCGGATCAAAATCTCACCCAACAACCGGAATTCGCAAAAAATTCAAATTTTGCCAATTCAAGCCTAATTCTACATCGAGCCTCCAAAACCAATTTTGATCGCATTCCTAAGTCACAAATCATCCCCAAAAACTAACTGAATCATCAGAATTCACATTCGAGCCCTCTAACCAAATAGTCAACTTCCAGTTGACTTGTCCAAATCAAGCTTCCTTTTAAGAGACTAAGTGACTCATTTCCATTTAAAATAAATCCAATTCTACCCGGTCAATTCAAATACTGATATTAAAACATAGAGAAACATAATATGGGAGATACGGGGAGATAACTCACATGAAGACGGGCCGGTTCATCATATCCTCCCTAAATAAAACAAATGCTCGTCCTCGAGTGGGTCAAGAAACATACCTAGAGCCTCAAATAGGTGAGGATATCTGCTCCGCATCTCCTGCTCGGTCTCCCAAGTGGCCTCCTCCATGGGCTGACCTCTCCACTGCACCTTCACCGAAGCTATGTCCTTAGATCTCAACTTCCAAACCTGACGACCCAAAATAGCCATTGTCTCCACATCATAGGTCAAGTCCTCATCCAACTGAATCGCGTTGAAGTCTAACATATGAGACGGGTCCCCAACATACTTCCGGAGCATAGAAAGATAGAACATCGGATGAACTCCCGACAAGCTGGGTGGCAAAGCAAGCATATAGGTCACCTCCCCAATCTTCCTAAGTATCTCAAAGGGTCCAATGAATTGTGGACTTAGCTTCCCTTTCTTTCCAAACCTCATAACGCCCTTTATAGGCGAAACCTTAAGGAAGACCTTCTCGCCCACCATATAAGATACATGTCGAAACTTCCGATCCGCAAAACTCTTCTGACGTGAATGAGCTGTACGAAGTCTCTCCTGGATCACCTTTACCTTCAATAAGGAATCGTGAACCAACTTTGTTCCCAATAGTCTAGCCTCGCTAGGCTCAAACAAACCAACCGGAGTTCTACACTCTCTCCCATATAAGGCTTCATATGGCGCCATCTGAATACAGGATTGGTAGCTGTAATTGTAAGCAAACTCTGCAAGTAGCAAGAACTCAGCCCAAGAACCTCCAAAAGTCAATAACACAGGCACACAACATGTCCTCCATTATCTGAATAGTACGCTCGGACTGTCCGTCTGTCTGAGGATGAAACGTTGTGCTCAACTCTACATATGTGCCCAACTTCCGATGAAATGTCCTCCAGAACTAGGAAGTAAACTGAGTACCCATATCTGAGACAACGGAAACTGGGACCCCGTGCAACCGTACAATCTCCCGGATGAAAAGCTCTGCTAACCGCTCCGAAGAATAGGTAGTACACATCGGAATGAAGTACGCGGACTTGGTCAGTTTATCCAAAATAACCCAAATCAAATCAAACTTCTTAGAGGTATGAGGGAGACCACTCACAAAATACATAGTAATCCTCTCCCATTTCCACTCTAGAATCTTCATCCGCTGAAGCACACCACCGGGCCTCTGATGCTCATATTTGACCTGCTGACAGTTGAGACACCGAGCTACATAACTCACAATATCCCTTTTCATTCTCATCCACCAATAATGTTGTCTCAAATCCTGATACATTTTCGCGGCGCCAGAATGAATGGAATACCGCGAGCTGTGGGCCTCTTCTAATATCAACTCCCGGAGCCCATCCACATTGGGCACGCAAATCCGGCCCTGCATCCGCAACACACCATCATCACCAATAGTCACAACTCTGGTATCATCATACTGGACCTTGTCCTTCAGGACCAGAAAATGCGGGTAATCATAGTGGCTCTCTTTAATGTTGTAATACAAGTAATATCGAGAAAACACACAATCCAACACCCGAATTGGCTCAGAAATAACTAATCTCACCATCCGATTGGCCAAATCCTGGACATCAACCACAAAGGGCTTCTCCCTAATTGGAATGTATGCCAAACTACCTATACTAACTGACTTTCTGCTTAAAGCATCGGCCATTACATTGGCCTTCCCCGGATGATATAAAATAGTAATGTCATAGTCCTTGAGTAACTCAAGCCACCTCTGCTGCCTCAAATTAATATCCTTCTACTTGAACAAGTGCTAAAGACTCTGATGGTCCGTGAACACCTCACAAGGTACACCATATAAATAGTGCCTCCAAATCTTCAAGGCATGAACTATAGCAACCAACTCTAAATCATGCACAGGGTAGTTCTTCTCATGGGGCTTCAACTGATGAGAAGCATAAGCAGTAACTCTACCCTCCTACATCAATACACAATGGATCCCAACTCTCGAAGCATCACAATACACTGTAAGAACCTGAAGCTGATGGCAATACTAATACCGAAGCTATGGTCAAAGCTGACTTGAACTTCTGGAAGCTCTCCTCGCACTCATCCGACCACACAAATGGAGCATTCTTCTGCGTCAACTTCGTCAAAGGCGAAGCAATATATGAAAAACCCTGAACGAACCTGCGATCATAATACGCCACACTGATGAAGCTCTGAATCTCAGTAGCTGAGGACGGTCTAGGCCAACTCTGCACCGCCTCAATATTCTTTAGATCAACCGGAATACCATCACTGGACACCACGTGTTCCAGAAAAGCAACAAAATTAAGCCAGAACTCACATTTGGAGAACTTTGCATGGAGCTTCTCCTCTCTCAATCTCTGCAATACCACCCTCAAGTGATGTGCGTGCTCCTCCTGGCTACGCGAGTACACTAGGACATCATCAATAAACACAATCACAAATGAATCCAGATACAGCCAAAATACATTGTTCATCAAGTGCATGAACGCGGCTGGGGCATTAGTCAGCCCGAATGACATAACTAGAAACTCATAATGCCAATATCTCGTCCTGAAAGTAGTCTTCATAATGTCTGAATCCCTAATCTTAAGCTGGTGATAGCATGACTGGAGATCGATCTTAGAGAATAACTTTGCTCTTTGAAGCTAGTCAAACAAATCCTCAATACGGGGTAGTGGATACTTGTTCTTCACTGTCACCTTGTTCAACTGTCTGTAGTCAATGCACATTCTCATTGTGCCATCCTTCTTCTTTACAAATAATACCGGTGCACCCCACGGTGACACACACGGGAGAATGAACCCCTTATCTAGGACTTCCTGAAGTTGTTCCTTTAACATTTTTAACTCTGCTAGTGCCATGCGATAGGGAGGAATAGAGATGGGTTGGCTGCCCAGCACCAGATCAATACCGAAATCAATATCCCTGTCCGGCGGCATGCGTGATAGGTCTACTGGAAAGAAATCAAGGAAATCCCTTACAACGGGAACAGAATCAAGACAGGAGTCTCAGCTCCAACATCTCTAATGAAAGCCAAGTATGATAAACAACCATTCCAACAATCCGCTGGGTCCTTAAGAAAGAAATCGCCCTGCTAGGCTGATAATCAGTCATACCTCTCCACTAGATCCTCTGAATACCCCGAATAGCCAACGTAACTGTCTTGACATTACAATCCAGAATAGCATGGTACGAGGATAGCCAATCCATACCCAGAATCACGTCAAAATATAACATACCCAATAATAACAAGTCAATCGGGCCTCCAGATCCCCAATTGTCACCAGACACGGTCGATATACATGATCCACAATAATAGTATCACCCACCGGGGAAGATACGTGGACAGACAAGGCAAGACAACCACGGCCCGTACCCAAATGATGAGCAAAATATGAAGATACATAGGAATAGGTAGATCCGGCCCTGTGGCAGATTGAGATAATACCTGTGATAACAACATCTAATGCAATGCCGTCCCTCATATCTGGAAGAGCATAGAATCGAGCCTGACTAGCACCAGTCCGGTCTCCACCCCTGGGGCGACCTCTAGCTACCTGGCCCCCACCCCTAGCTGACTGAGTGGGTGCTGATGAAACATGAGCAGAAGATGAGGGTTGATCCCTCTGCTGAGACTGACTAACATGGAGCTGAGGACACTGTCTCCTCATGTGACCAAACTCACCGCACTTGTAGCAACAATCTGGAGCTGGAGAAAGGGACTGAAGGGAACCCCTCGCTGCAGATGAACCCTGGGCGGAAGAGACAGGTGTAGCACTCTGAGATGGAAGGGCGCTAAGTGAAGACTGGCCCTACTGATAACCCTGATGAACACGGCCTGAAGAAGCCCCACTGGACATTGTACAACCTGACTGAGGAGGTCCGAAGGAACATCCTCTGCTGAGCTAGAATTGGCCACTAGACGGAGCACCACTAAAGCTACCTGAACCTCGAGGCCTTTTGGCCTCCCTCTCCTCACGCTCCGTCAATGATATGACTCAATCTGACGAGCCATATAAACTACCCCCTCAAATGAGGCGGCCACAACCCTCTCTCTAGTCATCAAAATGCGGATGGGATAGTTGAGGCCATCCACTAACCTCCTAATCCTCTCCCGATCTATCAGGATCATCCAAGTAGTATGCCAAGCTAGCTACGTAAACCTCAAATCATATTGGGTCACAGTCATATCCCCCTAAATCAACCACTCGAATTGAGGATGTAGCTCATCCCTGCGAGACTGCGGTACATATTTCTCCAGAAAGAGAGTGGAGAACTACTGCCAAGTAAGGGGCGCTTCTCTAAAAGGCCTACGCCTCTCAAACTCCTCCCACTATGTAAATACAGGCCTTGAGAACTGGAAAGTAGTAAAAGCCACTCCACTCGACTCCAATATCCCTGAAGTTCGAAGCATGCGCTGACACTTGTCTAGAAATCCCTGGGCATCCTCGCCCTTAATACTAGTGAACGATGGAGGCTGGAGCCTACCGAACCTCTCCAGATGATGTTGCTCATCATCTGGCATAGTTGGAACCACAAAGTTTGGAGCTGGTGCGACTGGCGCAACTGGGGCAACCGGTGCAACTGGGGAAACTAGTGCAACTGGCTGAGCTAGGGCTGCTCCCGGTGTCTGCAATCCCTGAACACCCCGCTCGGGTGTGCGAGCAGCGGGGGTCTGCTGACCATGCCCGATCTGAGAAGTAGCTGCTGCAGTAGTGGTTGAGACAGCCTAAGCTAGGTAGTGCAGACAGATAAAATACGAGTTAAAGCCTCCTGGAGACCAGGAATCACAATGGGCACTACCGGTGCTTGAACAGGTGTTGCTGGAGCATCAAATGCTGGAGGTTTGTCCTGACTATTAGTGACCAACGGGTGGGCCGGGCCGGGTCCAAATTTTATGACCCGTCCGGGTCCGGGCCGGTCCGGTCCGGGTTCAATTGGGGGCGGGTTGCAATTGGGCTGGGTTGATCCGGTCCGGGCCGGGCCGGGCCGGGTTTATCTTTTTTTTTTTTGAATTACGTATAGTATAAATATTAAGTTATATTAATACTTTGTAATAATTGAATGAACACAACAAAAGATGGGGAAAAAATTGCACTTATTGCAAGTGCTACTTTATTTCTTAAATTCAAAATTTCAAACTGAAAAACTAAAATGTATCATAATTAGTTTACAATTTACATCAAATGGCTTGCATTGCAATAGCAAGTTCTTCCATATTAATATGAACCTCTGGACCTTCTTCTGGAGTGTTAAATTCGGATGGGTTTCCGTGCGTTAATATATCTCCAAGTTCTTCGTCTTCCGGGCTATCAAGATCTTCCTTTCCTTGATTTCTTCGTTCAGATCTTATCCAATCTCTTAGACACACTAAGACTTCCAAAGCATTGCTTCCCAATGAGTGCCGCGTGTCTCCAAGTTGTTGTCTTGCTTGGCTAAATGCACTCTCGGATGCAACAGTGGAAATTGGGACATTCAGGACATCCCGCGCCATAGCGTAAAGAACGGGAAATTGCTTTGAATTTTCCTGCCACCAGCCTAACGGTGAAAATTCCTTGGTGCGAGGCTCCTTTTGCTTCTGCAAGTAAAATTGCAGTTCATCTATATTCCTACTACTACTTTGAGTGTTAGAAAAAGTTGAAAAAATATTAAAACTATCAAAGCCTTCATCATCATCTCCGACTACATTAGAAGTGCTACATTGCATAGTGGGATTTGCAGCAGTTGAAGCACGAGCATTATCACATTGAGTTGCATAATAAGTATATAGATATTGTAAATGTTCATTTAGTTGGTTCATAGATTCATACAAATTTGGGCTTTCAGTGGGCCCAATCTCCATATAATTGTATAAAGCATTCATTAATTTGAACTTGAACTTCAAGAATCAAGCTTCGAATGCCGATTTCCAAATAAGAAATTACGATAAATTAAATTCGGGAAAATAAAGACAATAAAATTATGAAAGTAGAATATGAATTCTTGAAAATTGAAGAGAAGAGAGTGATTGATATTTGCTAATTTGAGAATTGAGAGAGAGATAGATAATTTTGAGTGAGGAAATGAAGAAGAGGGGAGGGTATTTATAGATTTTTAGAAGGGTTATTAATGTAATTTAATAAAAACAAAAAAAAACAAAAAAGGGCCAAAAATGCAAAAAGACCCGTTGGCCAACGGTTCTGGACCGTTGCCAACGGGCAAGTGGGCCCCAGCAGTTAAAAAAAATTTTTTTTAAAAAAAAAAAAAAATTTTACCGTTATAACCGGTCCGGGCCGGTCCGGGTTGGCCGGTTCGCCCGGTATTTCTCTTCCCGGGCCGGTCCGGTCCGGGTTAATTGCCCGGTAAGGCCTTACGTCCCAACCCCCTTCCCCCCCTACCCCCCCCCCCCCCCCCCCCCCGCGCTAAACCGGTCCGGTCCGAGCCGGTTTTGACCGGGCCGGTCCGTGCCGGTCCCGGGTCAACCCGGCCCGGTTGACACCTTTAGTCCTGACCCTAGGCAGCTGATAGATCTGTAGGTGCTGCCCTCGCTGGTCTGCCTCGACCACGACCATGGCCTCTAGCGGGTGGCAATGGTGGTTGTCCTTAACGTCCGGTAGCACACGTTCTCGTCATCTGCGAGAGAATAGAATACAGAAGTTTTAGGTATCAGAACAACAAAGTCGCACGACAAGAGTTCAAGAATATAAAATGTTTCCTAAAGGTTTTGATGCCTCTCGAGGATATATAAAGACATTTCCGTACCAATCCGTGAGACTTTACTAATCGGCGCATGACTCATGAGGCCTAATAACCTAGGCTCTGATACCAACTTGTCACGACCCCAGTCCCGGTCGTGATGGCGCCTAACAATAATTGCTAGCAAGCCCGACCATTGAACACTCTCAACCCAAGTACGAAAAATCCATTACCAATTAATAGAGTTAAGTTTTTCAGATAATATACTTCGATCAGTGATAATAAATAGAAATAGTACGGAAAATCATAAAAAATACCAATACAAGTCCCAACAGATCTGGGGTCATGAGTCTAGAGCCTCTAAATACAACTGAGTAGCAAAAACAAAATAAATGGAAGTCTAAGATGCGGAAAACAAAGTGATAGGGGAGGAGTCAGGTCCTGTGGATGCCTGGTAGATACCTCGATAACTCCGGATAAGTCTGGGAACAACAACCGTACAACTAAGCTCCTGATGCTCCTGAATCTGCACACATGGTGCATGGAGTAAAGGGAGTACTTCCAACTCAGTAGTAATAGACATACATAATGACTGAAAGGAAGAAATCTCGAAAAGACCACAATGTAAATCTGAAACTAACAACTTAGCACATTTAACAGTGAAACAACAAAAATCAATGACACGTAGACAAATAGATATCAATACATGAATGCAATGCAATGTACATGACTGTTGCGACGTACAACCCGATCCATTGGGTACCCACGCTCACTGTGGGGGTTCAGACTCCGGAGGGGCTTCTACAGCCCAAGCGCAATATCATCGTAGCATTCGCTGCAGCGTGCAGCCCGATTTACAATCACTCCAGTTACATGCATGCAAGCTACATGGGCATAGTCAAATTTATTTCCAATTCCAATTATTAGGAATATTAGCTTAATCATTTACAACATTAGAAATTTACTAATCATTTAGAGATAGTGTTTAACTGAGGACTGATATCATGGAAACATGCTCAACATCATGGAAACAGTTACGATAATCCCTAAGAGATATAAATAATCGGCACACAGCCCAAATATACTCACAACAATCCAAGTTGGATGTTTACCAATTGATTTCTAGTCAATAACACATTATGAACATCACTCAGA
This sequence comes from Nicotiana benthamiana, assembly GCA_034376525.1. Taxonomy (NCBI): domain Eukaryota; kingdom Viridiplantae; phylum Streptophyta; class Magnoliopsida; order Solanales; family Solanaceae; genus Nicotiana; species Nicotiana benthamiana. The sequence continues at coordinate 131,504,137 of CM067337.1, forward strand.
CGGACTATATCATAGTCCCCATCCACAAACGACCCCGCACTCACCGTAGAGTACGTGTCTCGCCTCAATACAGCGTCACAGTGTGATGTACCAGAGCTTTAAACCTTCTCGTCATCATCTACATCTATTACTCACCTTAAGCCGGCCGAAGACTAGCCCGCAATGCCCTTCCCTCTCAAATCGGCCTCCTCGCGCTCGAATCTGGCCAAAACCACAATGAATACATTACAATAAGATAAGAGAACACACCCCAATTGATAAGACTCAAAAAATACCAAAAATCACAAAGTTGGCAAAACCCGAGCCCCCGACCCACTTCTCGAAAGATTACAAAATTTATATCACCAGATTCCTCGTCTCGTCATGAGTCTATGCATATCAAAATTATTAAAATCGTAGTTCAACTGCCCTTTCAAAACCCAATTTTAACTTTTTTAAGTTCCAAACCCTAACCTCCATTTTTTTACCCTCTAATTCCTCGAATTTTAGTGATTAATCCATGTTTTCACACAATAATAACATATTCCGAGTCTAATAATTCAAACCTGAAGAAACCCCTTCAAATTTTCTTCAAAATAGCCTAAGAGTCCCTCAAATCCGAAGTCTAAAATGTTCTCTTCTCATTCAAAAAATCGTGAAACGCTGTTCACTAAAACCTCTGCCAGGTTTCGCTACTGCGGTTCCGCAACCGCCTATGCGGGACCGCTTTTGCGGCAAAATGACCATTTATACAGTTTTCACATAAGATTCCATACTTTGCTTATGCGACTCAAAATCCGCTTATGCGGTTCTCTATCGACCGCTTATGCGGTATAATATCCGCTTATGCGGACCCGCTAAAGCGACCCCCTATGCGGAAATGCCCTGGACACGCCTGCCCGCTTCTCCGACCTTCCCGCTGCACCTGCGGACCGCTTCTGTGGCTCCTTTTTCCGCAGATGGCGGAAATAACAGAAGACAGAAAGATCAGAGCAGTAACAATGCTTCAAACTTCCCGTTTAACCATCCGAAATCACTCAGAGGCCCCCAGGACCTCAACCAAAAGCACATATGCGATTTATTATTTTATTCAAACTTGATCGAACCATCAAAACACTATCGTTAACATCAAAATCCTCAATTATTCTCAAATCAAAGCCTAAGTTTCTTAAAAAACTTCCGAATTGCACATTCGATCATAAACCCGACCAAATGACGTGCGAATAACCTGAAAATTTGTAGACATATCCAAAATCACCTCCATTCCGACCCTCGGATCAAAATCTCACCTAACAACCGGAATTTGCCAAAAATTCAAACCTCGCAAATTCTAGCATAATTCTACACCGAGCCTCCAAAACCAATTTCGATCGCACTCCTAAGTCATAAATCATCCCTCGAAGCTAACCGAATAATCAGAATTCACATCCGAGCCCTATAACCAAATAGTCAACTTCCAGTTGAGTTTTTCAAAATAAGCTTCCCTTTAAGAGACTAAGTGTCTCATTTCCATCTAAAATGAATCCAATTCTACCCGGTCAACTCAAATAATGCTATTGAAACATAGAGAAACATAATATGGGCAAAATGGGGCGGTAACTCACGTGACGACGGGTCAGGTCGTCACATACATACTCTCTCTAATTCATTTTATATAGTTTTATTTCCTTATTACAATGTACAAAAGAATAATATATTTTTCATTTGAATATAAGCGTGTATTCTAGGACGGCCCCGGGCCTATATGGGCCAGTCCTGACGGTCTCGGACTTAGCGGTCCCGGGCCAAATAGACCCGGTCTTCATGGTCCCAATGGGTGAAATCGGCCCATGGTGGTACTAAGCCACACATGGTCCCGGGCTAAATGGGCCGGCTTGAGGGCCTAAACGGTCCTAACGAGATTTTTTTATTCCGGACTATTTTTTTTAATTATTTTTATCTAAGACACTTTCTTGTAAAATATGTATGTATATACTAATATAAATTGCTTATCATAGCTATATAAATATATGTAGTATATATATATATATATAACACAAAATAAATTGCAATGAAATATGCAATGGAATGTCTTATATATTATATTATTACGACATTAACAAAGAATGACAATATCTTTCTTAGTCTTCCTCCCATAATGGAATGAGCACAACAAGGTACTAACACATACATTAAAAGGAAAAAAAATAAGTAAGATGTGCCAAAATAGAAGTTACATGTAAGTCTATATATTATCTCTAACATATTTCATAAATCCTTTAAGGTCCGGAGGAATTTCCATTGGTGGTGGTGGAAAAGAAGCTTGTTCATCACCGCTTCCGGGCGAAGCAGCATTCCGTGCAAGTTCCGCTAGCATTTCTTCATAAGCTTCATATATCTCCGGTTGTGATTCTGCAAGTCCAAAATTTCTTCTTTCCGATCGGATCCAATCCCTGAAATGTATTGATTTTTCCAAGCTCTCCCTCAAAAATGCTCTATGATCACCGATTTGAAGTCTCGCTTGATTGAAATTGCTCTCCGATGCTATTATTGAAGTTTGAACACCTAAAATATCTCGAGTCATCCTTGAAAGAACCGGATAGTATTTTTGTTTGTCCTTCCACCATTCCAAAACATCGAAGGACCCATCGTGTTTCTCTGATTCTAGTCCCAGCGATAAATAAACTTGAAGCTCATTTAGTTGTGAACTATCACCAAAATTATCACCTTGAGTACCCCTGAACTCTATCCAAGCACTAAGCATTTTTAGGCCCGCAGTTCTTTTAGATGCTTGCGAACTAGACGAAGTAGGAGTTGGAATATTTGGTCTAGCAAGATCTAAGGCAAGTTGATAAGAATTATAAATTGTTTTAGCATTTATTTTAATTGAGTCTTTTGTATCTCCAAGTGTAGCAAATTCCTTATTTGAAAGTGATAAACCTCTATAAACTTTTGTATACCAAAAGTGAGGACCTCCTAATTTCATTATAGGATTTAACAATGCAGCAACACCAAAAATAGAGGGGATAGGGAAAAAATATTTTTTAAACTTAGCTTTCATAAAAGTAATAGCTTCTGCATAAATTACCCCACCCTCTGAAAATTGAGAAAATAAATATGCAAGTGCTGCAACATAAATTAACAGTTAGAAATAGTAGGATAATATTTCCCAGATAATTCATTTGTAGCAACATGATATTGTTCAAAAAAATCTACAAGCATTTTAACATTAGTCAAATCTTGATTTGTAAGGTGCTCATCATCATCATCATCATCACCCTCACTTACACGAGCATTATAAAGCGAAGTAATTGGATTCCTATATTCATTTGCAACAACTAAGCTTTAATACATGTAATTCCATCTAGTAGGACAAGCCTTAGGAACATTCCTTTCTTTAAGGCCAAATTCATCATATTTTTTAAAATAGTCTCTAAGTCGACTTCTACGGTTTGAATAAAAAATTCAATTAAGAGCCATTTTAACCTTTTCAATTTCTACATTTAAAACTTTCATACCAACCCCGACGATTAAATGGTAAATATGACAAATACATCTAATATGAAATATAATACTAAATGCAGGATTTAGTGTAGTTGTAAGCAATCATATAGCGTTGGTGTTACTAGAAGCATTATCCATTGAAACCGGCATAATTTTATCTCTAATGCAAAATAACTACAACTATCAGCAACTGTGTTAGCAATAAACTTACATGTATGGTGTGAATTAATTATTCTATAAGCAATAATGCGCTTTTGCATTATCCACTCCTCATCTATCCAATGACTTGTAACAGTTAGATAATCACAGTCATTACCACTTCTACTAATATCAGTAGTAAGAGCAATGCAACAATCTATATGAGTAAATAAAAAAACCCAAATATTATTCATATTCATGTTTATATTTATAAATATCGCTTTTTACGGTTGCACGAGGCAATCCTCTATAAATTGGATTAAAAACTCTTCTAATATAATGTGCAAAGTAAGGTTAGAAGGAAAACTATAAGGTAAGCACATAACAGTAACCATTTTTGTCAATTCTTCACGGTCTTTAATTGGATCATGATATAAAATGCCAACGGTAACAGTGTTAATTTCCGGTTGAACTAGATTTGAACCTTCACAAGGGTTAACCATAGTATCTAAACTAGTCCCCTATTGCACAACTTTCATTTGCAAAAATTTAGCTTTATCTCTATGGTGTGTCTTTATGTGTCTAGTCAAACTACCTGTACCGCTACGGTCTCCAGTAAATTTATGAACCAAGCAAGACCCACAAGTTTTACACTTAGTCTTATGTTGTTCTCGTAGTTGAGTAAAAAAATGCCAAACAATAGATGTTTCAGGACGCTTAGCAGGTTGTCTACTAAAAGTAGGGGGTAGGCAGGGCATCATTTATGTTATTATCAATTGAGTTATTAACAGGACTAGTAGGTATATCATCTAAATCCGGTTACGTTTCATCTAAATCATCATTTTCTGCCTCATTTTCAAAGATAGTTTCATTAGGATAAAGAGCATTCATATCTTTTTCATTTAATTGTTGACCTTGTAAAACATCATGGCAAAATTGACTATCGAAAATTGAAAACAAGGGTGATCACTATCAAAAATAATGGGTGGAGGAGGACGGGTAACAGGTATGGGTTGGGGTCGGGAAGCCGGGGGAGGAGGAGTAGCTTGGCTACTAGATTCAGCAATTTTAGATTTTCCCCTACTCTTACCACAAAAAAAAATTCAAAGAAAATGTCATATTAATTATAATTATACTAAAAAAACAAAAAAACTATAATATTAAAATATAAGAGTTGGAACGAATTTACCGAATTGACGTACAACTTCTTGAAAATTGAATATCGTTGAAGACTTGAATACTTCAATTCACCAACTTCACAATATTTCAAGAAATTGCAATAATAAAGTAAGCAAATATAGAAGAAAAATAGAGAGAGATATTGAGAGAGATTGATGAATTTGTGAGTAAAAATGAAAGAGTGATTTGGAGCGGGGGGGGGGGGGGGGGGGGGAGGTATTTATAGTTGAAAATTGAAAAAAAGTGTAATTATAAAAATTTTGGTGTTAAAGTAAAGTTTGGGGGCCAAATGGCTATTTTTGAAACTTCTCAATGGATCAAAAAACAAGGCCAACGTCTAGATTTTAAAATTTGACCGTCGGCCATTTTTTTAAATAATTTTTTTTGAATTATTACCGTTGGAGCCCGTTAGGCCCGATTCAACCGGCCCAGACCCGCCTGGCCGTCCCGGGCTTGATGGTCTTGGTCTCACAGTCTTAAATGGTTGAATCGGTCCCCGACGGGCTTTTGCACCACCAGAGCATAGGCCCACCAGAACTGGCCCGTTAGGCCCGCTAAGACCGCGGTCCTGGGCCGATCCCGGGCCAGGCCCATATCACAATACAACCTTATTTTAATATAATTTAACTTTCTTTTTTCATCCTAAATGATATATTTTTATAATCATAAAAATCTTTAAGTATGTCTAAGATTAAGACCCCAAATTTAAAATAAATTATTTCTTTTTCAAATTTTATGCTCGGTCAAACTCCTCACATAAATTAAAAGAGAGTGCAAAAACATATACCAAAAAGTATTCTTAAAGTTTTGCAGTTTTCAACCTGCTATATCCTTTCTATAATAGCATGCCTTGGAAGATAAAACAAGAATATTAACTTCTAAACATAGAAATATATCTCGCTCTCTGCAACATAGGAGTATTAATTATTTTTAATGTATTTTTTAAATATTTGATTTAATATAAAAAAAATATGTCCGAAATATACAAAAATCCCTTATTGCAGTTCACACCTTATCATTTTTTTGGACTGGATAAAAATAAAGGAAAGGAGCAAAAAATGCTCCTTAATTGTGAAAAATAAAGAAAATTTAATCTTCGTCTGAATTTGATCTCAAATATTTCTTTGTCGTTAGTATACCGATTCACATTTGTCCCATAAAAATAATATTCCTCCGGTCCATAATAAGTGATCATTGTATCTTTTTATTTCGATCCAAAATAAGTGTGCATTTATATAATCAATAAAAAATTAAATTTATTTTTTCAAAAATTACTCTTATTTACATATTCTAATGTATCAAATAAAAATTAATTTAAATTAATTTAGTAAATATATTTTTTATAATATAAAAGTTCGTATTTCTTTAATAGGTATGTCAAATATAAAATTGTCAATATTATGGACCGGAGAATAATGTAAATTATTAAGTGAATTTCACAAATTTTGTTAATTGAAAGGTCTAGGAGAAGTCAAGTGGTACTATAAGGTGCAGTTGTCTCTATGTGTATGTATAAGGAACAACGAGTCAGAAGAGAGTAACAATCAAATCCATCCATCTATCCAATCAGAGACATGATAAAAAGCCCCCTCAGGGTCTGCGGGGCCCAGTTCATAATCTGTGGGGCCACTTTCCTATTATGAAAAACATGGAGACTCTCTAAAATGTTGCTTTTTTTGATGTTTGAGTCCAACTTTGAATCTCAGGTTTTTGTAGGTCCTTCAATTATGCAATTCATTTTATTATTGTACCACCATTTCTCTCCCTTGCTCCAAAATGAGAGGCTGAGGCAGAGTTTGGCCGTAGGGCTCATCTGAATTCACTATTTTTGATATAGAGCATAGATTATGTTTAAAATTTATTAAAATTATAACAAATAGTAAATTTGAACATATAATTTTAAAAATATAATGAGTTTAATGTTAAAAAGAGAAATATTAAAAAATAGTTAGATTTATAAGTGGTTATTCAAAAATAGTCATAGTTTTAAAAGTAATCGAAATTTAGCCACTTTTGATGTAAAGATAAATTTGAATGAAAACATCATTCAAAATTCGAAAAAAATACTCGAGCATAATATACTGGAGTTCCAGCATAATATACTGGAGTTTGGAGCAACGATGCTCCAGTCTCCAGTGTATAATACTGGAGCCAGCAAAGTATACCGGTTCAGCATAATATGCTGGAAGTTCATATACCGATGCACCAAACTCCAGTATATTATGCTGGATCGGTCTCTATTGCAGCAAAATAATTGCTATTTTTCAATTACTTGGCAAACGCTGGCTATTTTTGAATGGTCAGTTCCAAAACTGGCTAGACCGTGTTATTTAAATCACTAAAAACCTTAAAAGTTGAACTCACGTAATCAAAATCTTGGATCCGCTTCGGTCCAAAATCGTACATATGTTTCACGTTCACTTCTTTTTCATTATTCTCTCGTTAATATTTTCAAAAAACTTTTCTTGAACCGAGAATTACATAATCAAACTTTCTATTTTAGATAAGGTAAGGGAAAGGTTGAATACACCCAGAGGCGAATTTAGAATTTTTAGAACATGTGTGCACTATTAAAAAAAGGAGGAGGACAAAAAGTGTAAATGTGAGTTTATCGTAGTTTTTTGAGTTAGTAATTATGTATTAAACCAACTGCATCATTCAATTTTTATGGAGCATGGTGTAACGATCCCACCGGTCGTTTTGAATAAGTACAACCCCGTCTCCCCATATACTACTAAATTCATACTTTACGATTATTAAGTAATATGTCGTGAGAGTTGGTTTGAGTTCGGAAAGGTTTTTGAAAGGAATTGAGACACTTAGTCTCAAAAAAGAGAGCTTAAGTTGAATTAAATTGATCGGAAGGTGAAATATGAGTAAACGAATCCAAAATATAATTGTTAATATTGTCAATAGCTTCGTCTGGTGATTTCAGACTTGGACGTATGCCCGAATATGAATTTAGAAGTCCATGGGACAATTCGACGCATTTTGACGAATAATAAGTTGTCTTTTTCTAATTGTATTATTTTATAAGTGGAAAAGGTCTATTACAATGATGAATACCAAATGGATACGATATCAAGTGTGCGAGGCGTACTATAAGATATATGGGATCTAAGGAAAGTTCTACGTCTAAGCCAAGTTGAAAAATTTCAAATATACTAAAGTTGCAAACGAGTACGCGCAAGGCCTCACTTTGGACGAGCATATCAATATTTTATATAATGATTTGTGTGATGAAACTATCAAATTAAAGCTCTTTGATTCTAGTTTCTAACGCTTTAAACCGTTTATCATTTGGATATTTGTACAAAAAGTTATGATGGATTTACTGAAGGCGGGTAATGCTGTGTATTGCGGCTGAGTCAAATTGCTTTGACCGAATGCGATTTATAGGTCGCATTTGATAATTTCGAATTGACTGGATATATTACAAAATGCGAGTTTCAGCCATTTTTAACACATTTGGAGGTATGGAGCTCGGATTGAGGCGATGTTTTCCATATAGATTAGGGTAAGTGATTCTAACTCGATTTTGGTTGAAATACATGAATTTATTGTTGTTTTTATCATGAATTAGTGAATTGAATTGTAAATGGTAGAAATCCGTTATACCTTAAATTTAAGATTTGGAGGTCTATTTGTTGTTAAAATTTAGTAATTTTGGAACGGTTGGACTCGTGATTGAATGGGTGTTCATATTTTGTAACTTACGTCGGATTCCAAGACGTGGGTCCCACGGGCGATTTTGAGTTAAATTTCGGATTTTTAATGGAAAATGTAGATATTCATATGGAATTAATTCCTATAATTTTTATTGACTGAATTAAATTGTTTATGACTAGATTTGAAAATTTCGGGAACGAGTTCGCGTGTCAAAGGCTTGTTGGAATTTTGAATTGGTTGCAAAGCGAGGTAAGTGTTTGGTCTACCCTAGCTTGAGGGAATATGAGTTGAGTCGTAATTGTTATTTGCTACTTGTCGAGTACGACGTATGGGCATGGTGACACGCGAACTCGTTCCCGAAATTTTCATTGGTCTACCCTATAATTTTTATTGACTGAATTAAATTGTTTATGACTAGATTTGAAAATTTCGGGAACGAGTTCGCGTGTCAAAGGCTTGTTGGAATTTTGAATTGGTTGCAAAGCGAGGTAAGAGTTTGGTCTACCCTAGCTTGAGGGCATATGAGTTGAGTCGTAATTGTTATTTGCTACTTGTCGAGTACGACGTATAGGCATGGTGACGAGTATCTATATGTTGGTATCGAGCATGACCGTGGGTCTTAGATTGATAAATTTTATTCTTATTTGATTATATGAAAGACTTGTTTGTTGAGCCTTAATATCGAGTATTGGTTTTCTTTGCCGGCAATATATTGTTGATTATTTGTTATTGGTTTTCTTTGCCAGTAATATATTATTTAATTATTTGTTATTGATTTCTTTGCCGGTAATATATTGTTTGATTATTTGTTATTGGTTTTCTTTGCCGGTAATATATTATTTGATTATTTGTTATTGGTCTTCCTTACCTTTAATATATTGTTTGATTATTTGTTATTAATTTTCTTTGCCGGTAATATATTATTTGATTATTTGTTAATGGTTTCTTTGCCGGTTATACATTGTTTGGTTATTGTTATTGGTTTCTTTGTCGGTAATATATTGTTTGATTATTGGTTTTCCTTGCCGGTAATATATTATTTGATTATTGGTTATTGGTATTCCTTACCGGTAATATATTGTTTGATTATTTGTTATTGGTTTCTTGTCGGTAATATATTGTACACCGAGTTAAAAAAATAAAATGGGAGTGGGTGGTACACCTACCAAAAGATATGTATTGAAATGGGAGCGGGTGGTACGCCTACCACAAGATATATTGAAATTGGAGCGAGTGGTACACCTACCACAAGATATAATGAAATAGGAACGGGTGGTACGCCTACCACAAGATATATTGAAATGGGAGCGGGTGGTACGCCTACCACAAGATAAATAAAATGGGAGCGGGTGGTACGCCTACCACAAGATATATTGAAATGGGAAAGGGTGGTACGCCTACCACAAGATATAAAGAAATGGGAGCGGGTGGTACGCCTACCACATGATACATGAAATGGGAGCGGGTGGCACGCCTGCCACGAGATATACGAAATGGGATCGGGTTGTACGCCTGCAACAAGATGTGAAAAGAAAATGAAATATACATTTGTTTTCCTTATTCTTGTTAGTGGTTCGACTTTGATTCCTTTATAATTCTCTTGATATTCTATATATATATATATATATATATATATATGATGAATACTCTAAATTCCAATAATTGTCACATTTTTAACTCAATTGATTTCTCAATTAAACTTTCCTTAAACCGTTGAGGTTGTACGTTACTTAAAAAGGATTTCTACTATGCTTCGATTTATTAATTTCTCGTATTAAAGGAAATAATTCATTCGATATTGTACTTTAATTAAAAAGGGAATTTTGCTAAATCAAATGATTTCTAAAAATAGCTTCATCTTTTCTTGTTGATTTCCATTTGGTTTGGAAGTCGCTCTTCACTTTATGTTAAGTAAATGAGTCTTCTTGAACATTCTTCATTGTATTGGGTTATGGAACCTGTAAAGAGTAATATGAGAATATTGTTATGAAATCTGAAATTGAAATATGTTGGCACAAGGTGCCGTGAAAAATATTATAGTTTTATTTAATTGCACGTGAGTTGTCCGTGCGGTTGTAATATAAATATGGGTGTGAGATATTGTAAAAATATGAAAGTGGACAGAGACCGATATTATTATAATTATATAATAAGGTGTCACAAGGTGACCTTTACTCTAAAGAATTATATTCGAAAGATACTTATTTGAAGGAAATATATTTGAAATATAATTATTGAAAAGCATATTATCTTAGAGATTATTACTTGAATGATTTATAGGCGAAAGATTTATATTTGAAGGAATCGATTAATTGATTGCACTTGTATTTATTATTTGTTGAGAACCAATTATGGTGTTCTTGTTGGCTGCTATTTATATTATTGGTTGATCATTGTTGCCATTACTGTTATTTGCTTCCTTTTATTTTGTACGCTATAAACTGCACAATTTTATGTGAGTGTCTAGTCCTATCCTTGTCACTACTTCGACGGGGTAGGCTAGACACTTACCAGCACATGGGGTCGGTTGTGCTGATACTATACTTTTGTACATTTTTATGTACAGATCCAGGCATTTGATCGATGGTAGCTATTCATTGCGGTGGAGACTCAAGGTAACCTGCTATAGCGTTCGCAGTCCTCAGAGTCACCTTCAATTGTACTTATTTCCATTTGTTCCCTTTCTTTCGGAATAATGATATAATTATATTTTATAACTATTCTTAGAAAGGCTTGTGACTTGTACTACCGGTTTTGAGATTTGTAAATCGTTTAGAGAAAATTTTATTTGAAATTAATAAATATAGATGTCATTTTAGTTAATGTTAGACTTACCTAGTTTAGAGACTAGGTGCCATCACGACTCCTTTGGAGGGATTTTTGGGTCGTGACACATGGGTGCCTACACATAATATTAGATCAATTAGAAATTTACGACATGCAAAATACTTTTAGATTTGTCGTAAAATATCTAACCATAAGTGGATTTACTGTTAACGACCGTTTAAATCACTCTTCCGTATATATCGGTATTACTATGCAAGTTTTATAGCACATAGTTACGTTGTCCGTTTGGCGTAACTGACCTCACAGATTGATCCTTTGTTCTATGTCATCTAGGGGTGTGCATTCGAATCGGTTTATTGATAAATCGAATCGATTATTTGTTATTGATTCATCAATAAATCGAAGTCGAAAAAGTCAAAATCTTATTGAAGCGATAACGATAAGCATATGTATAAATCGATAATCGATAAGGTTAAAAATTGAATCGATAAATCGATTGTACACTCCCAATTATTTCATCTAATGCATTTAAGGAATGATATTCAAAGCTCAAAGGAATGAAATTGAAATTAATGGAAAATAGAATTAGCAGTGATGATGTATTTTTATTTTTTTAATACCATTGGAGTGTTGGTGGCACACATTTGATCCCTTACTTTAGTTTCGTGCATGTGCCTGTTGACACAATTTTTATGTTATAAACAGTGTTCGTCTTATTTTAGCTTCTTTTTGTCCATATTAGTTAGGCATATTTATAGCGATATACTTTCCGTGGAATCCCGCAAATTTTCTTAAAGGTGTAATCGATAACCGAATCGATAAGCCCAAAAAATCGATAAATCAAAATCGAAAAAATCGAAACCTTATTGAAACGATAACGATAAGCATATGTACAAATCGACAATTAATAAGTAATTATCGATAATGGTCAAAATCAAATCGATAAATCGAATGCGCACCCATAACGTCATCATCAATCCCAAAAATGTGTTACCATGTGAATTGTGCTCTATCTGATATTGCACTTCACTCTTCTTTCCCTTTTGAGATGAAATTTACCTAATTGAGTTCCGTATATATCGGTGAGAGTCTATTTTGTATAGTATGCCTAGCAATTTTTTTCTATAGATATAAGGCTTTAATTGATAGAGATAGAGGAAGCACCGTAAAGATGCGACTGCTCCACTCCGCTGCGCTGCGGTCTCATGAACTGAACTTCGTTGCCTTCCCGCATGCCGAGCGGCAAGAGGGGTACTTTTCTGTGTACCAATTATTGAATGCGTTTGGACTCTGTCTCTTTTACTTTCCTTCTCCTTTTTCTTTGATGAATTGTTCTTAGAAACGGGACTAAGAACTGATACATAGTCTTTCTATGTTTACTGCTTCGAAAGGAAATCATAAACAAATGCCTCTCCTTTCTCTCGCAATCACAATAGCCGTACAGCCGAATAGTTGAGTTAGACGCACGACGTCTCCTTCCATTTGCTCCAGCTATGAAAGAAAAGAATGCTTGGGGGATCGCACCCCTTGGCCTAGGGTATACATTCAGATCTGGAGAGCTTCTCCTTCGATCCAAAAGCCGTCAATCGCATGTGCAATGTGTCTAGAGTTTACCTTCAGATCAGGCCTCAAAAACAGAATCGAGGCACCTGATGCATGTGAGGGTAAGGTTATGACTTGATCCAATAGAGTCAGAACACCTTTCTATCTAAAAAAATGGTGCTCGATGAAAGGTCCAGCGTCACGCATTCTCCAGGTCCGAAGGGATCCAGTGCCCAACTACCGACTCCTCCTGGAATTGCATTATCGGAGCCTATTGTTGATTGCTCTTTCTTTCGATTGAGCGTCGGTACTTTTGGAGTCTCTCTCTGTAGGCGGGGGAAAGATTTGCCCCAGCTTGGCGAATCGCATCCCTGCGCAACGAATTGCATTGTCAACCTCCTGATTGTCTTCTTATCATTTTCCGTTGCATGTTTGGGATACGTTTGGTGTTCATTGTATTCTCTGATCACACGCGGCCACCAGCTTTCCCAAAATAAGGTATCTGAATCATACGATTCTGAGGATTTTGCTTTTCACATTCATTCAACAGGTGAGAGCTAATTGTATATAAATTGTATTGTGGCATTTCATTTAGTTTATTTTTATATAGTGATAGTCATTTGTACATATTTTGTGCAATGACAGTCTATTTAGTATATTTTTTATATAATGACATTTTATTTTTGTATATATTTTGTGTAGTGACACTCTATTTGTATATAAATTGTATAGTGACACTCTATTTATATATAAATTATATAGTGACATACTATTTTGTATAATTTTTGTATAATACCAGTTTATTTTGTAGAAATTTTTCAACAGTTCGTTCTATATCTTTCCTTAATCAATCGGTAAGGGGCTACTGGTAACTGCCCAAATTTCCTACTGATTTGATTTTCTGTATGCAAATCCACCCTGTCGTATGTGTTCTTCCACTGACTTACTATAAAAATCTCATCTTTTCAAGTATTATTTTGATTTGAAGCAAGCACTGGGAAATTATCAAAAAACCAAAGATGGCTTCCAACGATTCAACAACTGTAGACCAAATCAGTGAGTTGCCGGATTCTCTTCTCCATCACATTCTCTCTCTCATGCCGATAGAGGAGGTATTTAAAACGTGTGCTTTCTCAAAGAGGTGGCGCTATCTCTGGACTTCACTTTATAATTTCTATTTCAATTGTGAACTTTACAATGAAGAATAGAGGATCTAACGAGCAAAAGTCTAGATCTTTTTAGATCTGGTCGGTTCTAAGATTTTCCGGCGTTTTGCTGTTATTTTAACCGGTAAAAGTCCAGATCTTATTAGATATAGGAATTTCTGGCGAGGGAATTCAATCACTGATTGGTGTAATCGTTGGGCTGACCGTTCTAATATCTATTAGGCTACGAGATGTATTTGAAATTTTAAGGCTACCAAATAATATAAGTTTGTAGCGAGTGACGACAAATGTATTTTGCTATAATATATATCATATTTAACATAGTGCTTTGTCCCAATATGCCTCACAAATTTGTCCCTTAAACTATCCTATCATTAAGCTTAAAAACATACACCTTCTGTTTTAGTTTGTGTGAACTAATTTTTTTTGTTCATTTCGAAAAAAATGACATCTTTCTAAATTTGGTAACAATTTTGCTTAAACTTATAATTCTACTCTTAATGAGAAGCTTTTATAACCATACAAATACTCTAGCCCCTTTTTTGACTTATTTAGGACTAGAAATTTTAAAATCTTCATTTTTTCTTAAATTTTGTACCTAATAAAACAGGTTCACATGAATTAAAACAAAGGAAACACGCAATATGTGAACTCGTGTTCTCTCATAGGTAACACTTTAATTATTCTTCTCTCCTCTCTAAGATGATGTGGAATTTACCTAATTAAGGTGCCATATAAACCCTTCTTCGAGGTTTCCTAAGTTCAAAAGTCTATCAATCGTTTTCTTTGACTCATCCATATTAGCCCTCCGTCCATCACGAACGTCACAATTGGTATGTCGTTGAAATTTTCTAAGATATTACCCAATTCCTCAACTATAAAATTTATCACTTTATTTACTGATGGGCCAAAATGGACGACTCATTTTGGATCCGAACCCGACAGTAAGGTACGCATATAAAGGTGAATAATTGAAGTTGAGGTAGGCTCACTCATCATTCATCAAATTTTAATTTGCAAGTATATTTTGGGACCTACCTAATGTATACAAAATGAGAACAAAAAGATGTTACAACTCAAGAACATGTCTCCATCAAGTGTAATTTATGGATTTATTTTAGTTTATTATTTAAATAAGTTCAAATAATAAATTTGAATAAATAAAATCCTCGACTACAACCCACAATATCTAAATTATGAAACCGCTCTGTCGTCGAAAGTGTCATTTGCTTACCCACAAGCACTATGGCTTCCAGGGTCAGAGATAGAACACAAGTAACTGATTTGGTCGACCCACAACAGTAACAATTATAACAATAAATCCAGTAGTTTCCCATAAGCGAGGTCTGGGGAAGTAGGATTGTTTGGCTAAAATGTTATTCGAATACTTAAATAGCTTTAAAACAATATAAAATGATATGAGTTAATCGAAATCAAGGGTAATGTGATCTAGAATGTTAAATGATTGAGATCTGTCACTATAATGTAAATGAATCGAGATATAAGAGCAATAACATAGAAGTAGGCTCTTTGCACAAGAGAGTGTGAGAGAGAGGGAGAGAGAGATAGAGAGAATTTAGATAAAGAAAGAGAGAGAGAGTTGTATATTTTCAGTAGTGAAATACACATGAGTCTTTACAAAGGGAACATCCCCTTTATATACTAAGGGACCTTCCTCGAAATAATACAAAGAAAGTATAAGAGTTGGTGGCCTCGGTATGCGAGTGTCAGAGTTTGATGTGACATTGCAGGAAGTCATGTCACGCAGTCCGTTTATTGACTGAGGCTGGCCTTGCTTCGACCATCATGAGGCTGCATTCTCCATCGAGGGCGTTTGTAGATAATATACGGGCGTAGAAAACCACATTTGCCCAATACAGATAGTCTCTCCATCCATTGGGGACGTGGTCGAGAGGCGTCTCCAATTGATGGACATTCATGCTCGACGCTCATGGAAATTTTGCAGTTCTTGTTGATACCCCTGTAAGAGGCGTGCTCATATATGAAGAGGCTGAGCCGTTGAATTATTACTTCCTTTGAGGGCTTCCTTTTTTTAGGATAACACCATCGATTACGTGCGTGATCATTACCTCTGCTCCCGAGGTGGTTCATGTTGTGATGTGACGTTTGGGTTTCCTGTGCCGGTTTTCGAATTATGCTCTTTCGATTTCTGTGCACCTTTTCTTATAAATAGAGAGAGAATCGAACTAGATTCATCTTTCGAACCTTTTCTGAGAGTATTTTCCCAATCCTTTCCCTATCTTTCTCTGGTGTCTGCTGTTCTTTCTTCTCTGAGATTTTCATTTTTAGGAATCGAACCTGTGACTCGCAATACCTTTTTCTTCATAACATTCACTATGGCTAAACGTGGACATGATGAGGCTTCGTCATCTTCGGACGGCGAGGAGGCCGAGGAAGTTTTTGTTCCTCTATCAACGGCCAACTTACTTCCACGTGATATGAGCATAAGGAGTGACTTTCAGAATAAGTGTAAACTACCTCCTTGGGAGCATAGTAAATTGATGTTGTCCCACTTGGCCTCTCTCAGGAAGTCATACGATATTCCTGATCATGTTGACATGGTCCCTACGGGGCTAGACCTTGTTAACGTGCCTAAGACCGGGTACTTTGGCTTCTATGAGTACACCTTCCAAATTGGATATACCCTTCCGATTTTCCCTTTAGCGGAAGAGCTGTGTCGCTGGTTCGGAGCATGCCCGGCCCAACTTACCCCGTATGCCTTGAAGGTGTGCAGGGTATTATCCATCTATACAGCGAAGGCTGGAAAAGAGGTGACCATTCATCCCCTTCTGCAATTGTTCAATGCAGTTTATATGAGAGGTTCGATGCTCCAATTGAGGAGTTGGGGCAAGAAGAGCTTCGTGTCGCGGGTGGAAGACAAGGCCAACCGAGAATTCTAGGCGAGGTTTTTCTACGTGCATACGAGCACCTTGTGTCCGACCCTGAAGCGTTTCCAGAGGTGTGGAATGATGCATGTAAGTATCAATGTGCGTAGCCATTACTACGGTGACCTCACCTTGCTAGTTTTCTTTGTTAAAAATTTCCTTTTAGTTTTATGCACTGACAACTCGCCCTCCTCTAAGGATCGACGATATTAGGTCATGGGTGCAAGCGTTGATACCGTTTGTGAAAGAATGCTGTTCTTGGCCTGAATTCCTTAGGCTCTATGGCCCGGCAGGAAACGGACCTACCTAGTTTTGTTATGGTTTGGGCGCTCCCATAATTCTATTGCCCATCTCACACGTGTTTTGGAAGGTTGGGATGCCTCTAAGAAGGTACAGAAGAATAAGAAGCAGAGGAAGAAGAAGAAGAAGATCGTGGCCGGTCCTTCTATGACGATACCTGATCCTGAGGAGGATTTGGTCTTTGTCGGCTCGTCCAGGGGCAGTACTTCGCCTCCCTCGAGATAGGAGGTTGCATTAGAAACGACTCCAGAGATAATGCCTGGGGGCGAGGCGGGGGTCGCTCCTGAGGCGACATCCATGGAGATACCGACAGCTGTTCTTGGGGCTGCCCCGTAGGGATGTCTACTAATGAACCGACTCCCTCTGTGCCTTCTTTTCATCCCATGGAGGAAGAACGTGAAGAGGAGGAGACATTGGAGAGGAGACAATGTCGGATTCTTACCGGCAAGTCCGTGGTTACCCTGGTGAAGAAGGTTAAGCCATCCCGCCCTGATTCGAGGTTGGTTTTTATGGCAGAGGCCATTCGCTCAGGGAGTCCCATTCTTAAGAGGGAGGCTACAGAGAGAAGGAGCGAAGGTATGGACATGGCGGGCCCGGGAGCCACCACGCAAGACGCGGGCAGAAGAGGTGGGTCCATGGACTGGGTGGAGATGGTGGCCGGCCAGTCCTCTCATCGCATAGTGATTCCAAGTCACTACAATCTGTTGGAAAATTGCGAGGAGGCAGCCACCAGCATGACGCTCTTGTATGCTGGCGCCGAGCGTGCGACTCTAGCGGATCTTAGTGACATAGTCTTTGCCCAAACGATGGCAGGTGCGGCCTTAAAGGTATGCCTTTTGTCTTGCTCGATGACCTTTCTTTTTGTGTTAGTGGAGTATGATTCTCCGCGTACTTACTTGGCTTCTTTTCCAGACTCTTGTCGTAGAGGTGGAGAGGGATCGACACCGGAAGGAGAAAATGGCCGGGTACAACAGGCTGACGCAGAAGTATAATAGGACGCGCGAGGCACACCGGACCTTGCCGATATGTACAAGAAGGACCCCAAAATTAGGGTGGTCCGTGAGGGCCAAGTGGAGTCCGAAGAGCAATTAAAGAAAAGAGTGGTCGAGCTGGAAAATGTTGATGAACAGCTCATGGCCGCTGTTGCTCGCGCCGCGGAGATGGAGGTCCTCATCCAGGCCAAGGACAAGGAGCTGCACCTTGGTTGTGTTGTGGCGGAGGAGGCGGTATTATTGCGCACCCGGGTTGCAGTTTTAACAGAGGAACTCAATTTCACGAAGGCCGAGGTCGAGGAGCTTAAGCTAGCTCTCGCATAAGGCGATACGTCCCGTGAAGCGCACTAGATGTGGGTGTATCCGGAGGCTAGGCTGGTCGTGCTTGAGGAATTCCTGGCAGCTGGTCGAGCATTTGAAGCGAAAGTTGAGAACCAGCGCCAATTGGTTAGAGTCGCTCGTGAAGCGGCCGACTATGGTCCTGAATCGCCGGCCCGAGAAGGGGTCAATTCTACAGACGTCAATCGAATTCCTTGGATTTCTAAGGCGTATCCTCCTGAAAATGAGGACGGACCACCTGAGGGCCAGGCCAGGCTGGATAAGTAGTGGATTCTTAGGGTCTTTGTAAATATGCCTGTACATACTGATTTTTGTATCATGGGTGTTTGTCCCCTTTGGTAAAAACATATTATTTTTGTTGTAATTAATATTTTCTACTTTTTGTCATGTCTTCGTACTTAATTTTACCGTAGCTGCTTAGAATTTGTCGCCATAGCTGTGTAGAGGAATGACCGTAGCCTGATGGATTTAAGCGTATAAGATAATGGCCAAAGCTTTATGAAAACGATGGTAATAGCCATGTAAAATTAGCCTGATGGCTTTAGCCATATAAAATAGGCGGCCGTAGCCTTGTGAACACGATGGCCATAGCCATGTAAAAATGGTAGCTTTAGCCATGTGAAATAATAGCCGTAGCCTGATGGCCTTTAGCAATATAAAATTGGCGTCCTTGGCCACATAAAATGATGATGGTCGTAGCCTGATGGCCTTAGCCATATAAACTGATGGCCTTAGCCATATAGAATGATGGTGGCCGTAGCCTGATGGCCTTATCCATATAAAATGATGATGGTCGTAGCCTGATGACTATAGCCATATAAAATAATGATGGCCTTAGCCTTTTCATTCATTTGGAGATGGTCGTAGCATTTCATTCATTTGGAGACGGTCGTAGCCCTTTGATTTATTTGGAGATGGTCGTATACCTTTCATTCATTTGGAGATGGCCGTAGCCTTTTCATTCATTTGGAGATAGCCGTAGCCATTCTATACATTTGGACATAGCCATAGCCATTCTATACATTTGGAGATAGTCGTAGCCATTCTGTAACATTTGGAGATAGCTGTAGCCATTCTATACATCTGGAGATGACAGTAACCCAGTCCCTGTATCTTGTCTGGCTCGAAGAGTACATGGAGAGGCGGACATGATACACTTGTGCTGCAAACATCTCCAGGTGACCCCTTTGCCGTCTCGTTAAAAACCTTCCCGAGAAAACCCAATTGGGACAAAACTCGGGTAAGGCAAAAAGAATACAACTCAGGTGACACCTTTTTAGAAGTGGAAATTTTTTAGGTGAACGACGTTCCAGTTGTTCTGGAGCGTCTTCCCTTCCATTGTCTCTGGTTAGAATGCTCCTTTCCCAGCCGCCGCCGTGATTTTGTAGGGTCCACCCCAGTTTGTGCCCAATTTCCCTTCATTAGGGTTCTTTCAGGCTAAAGTCTTGGCTTTGAGGATGTAGTCCCCTACTTTGAGTGGCCTTATTTTTTCCCTCTTGTTGTAATACCTTTCGACTTGTTGTTTTTAGGCCACCATCCTGATGTGGGCCATTTCTCTTCTTTCTTCGGCTTCATCAAGATCTTGGACTCTGCTGATGTCGTTTTCTGTCCCGCTGGAGTGTGAATACCTTAGGCTGGGTTCGCCCACATCGACATGTATGACAGTGTCGGTTCCATAAACCAATGAGTAGGGGGTTTCCCTGGTGCTGGATTTGGGTGTGGTTCTGTGTGCCCATAAGACTTCGGGTAGCAGTTCCAGCCATATCCCCTTGGCATCTTCGAGCTTTTTTTTAGTATGTTTAGAATTGTTTTGTTCGAGGACTCTGCTTGACCGTTGGCGGCAGGGTGATATGGCGTGGACAGTATCCTTTTGATATGCCATTTCTCTAAGAACTCGGTTGTTTTCTGGCCAATGAACTGGAGTCCGTTGCCACAACTGATTTCTTTTGGGATGCCAAAACGGCATATGATGTTCCTCCATATGAAGGTGATGACTTCTTGTTCGCGTATTTGCGCTTACGCACATGCTTCCACCCAATTATAGAAATAGTCAGTTAAAACAAGTAAAAATCGTACCTTTCCTCATCCTGGGGGTAGTGGGCCGATTTTATCCATCCCCCACTTTATGAATGGCTAGGGGGATGTGACGGAATGGAGGGCTCTCCTGGCTGGTGTATCATTGAGGCGAACTTTTGGCATTGCTTGCATCGGCGGACTTATTCAGTTGCTTCTTTCTTCATGGTGGGCCAGTAATAACCGGCGCGTACGATGCACCTCACGAGGGCGCAGTTGCCAGTGTGGGCGCTGCAATGTAATTCGTGTACTTCTTTGAGTACCGGTCTTTTTTGCTGTGGACCTAAGAACTTGGCCAAGGGATCACCAAACATCCTTTCATAAAGGTCATTGTTGACCATGCAGTACCGGATGGCCTGTATGCGAAGCTTCTTCGCTTCTTTTTTGTCGGGGGGGGGGGGGTAGTATCCCGTCCTGCAAATAAGATATGAACAGGTTGCGCCAGTCTCAAGTCAGGTTTAAGGAGAATACCTCGGGGTGGTCAATAGCCGAGTGGAAGAGTGTGACCATACTTTCTTTGTTGATGTCTTTGGTGGTGGTAGCTAGCTTATCTAGGTCATTCGCTTCGATGTTCCGTGCCCTGGGAATTTGTTCGAAGCGGCACTCATCGAATGTGGCCCTTAGTCTGTGGATTGTGACTGATACTTTTGCAGCCTCTGCTCTTTGATTTGATAAGTCCCAGCGATCTGGTTTAGCACTAGCTGGGGGTCGCAGTGGAGGAGGATTCGATGTGCCCCGTATTTGGTGTCCAGTTTCATGCCTGCAATAACGGCCTCGTACTCGGCCTCATTGTTAGTCATTTTCGGGCATCGTATGGACTGGCAAATTGTTTCACCCGTGGGGACTTCGAGAACGAGTCCCAGTCCCGATCCCGATGCATTGGAGGCGCCATCCGTATAAAGGACCCATAGGTCATTTTTGGAGGATGGGCGTTGTGCCTCGAGTTCTGCTTTTGGCAGGACTTCTATGCTGAAGTCGGCGATAAAGTCAACTAAGACTTGTGACTTGATGGCGGTTCTTGGGAGGTACGTAATATCATGCTCGCTGAGCTCGACAGCCCATTTGGTGAGTCGCCCTGAGAGTTCGGGTTTGTGTAGGACGCTCCTCAGAGGGAAGGTCGTCATTGCCCTTATGGGGTGGTAGTGGAAATATGGTCGTAGCTTCCGTGAAGCTACTACGAGTGCTAAGGCTAATCTCTCAAGGTGGGGTTACCGGGTTTCGCCTTTCACTAAAGTTTTGCTAATATAATAAATATGAGATTGTGGACCTTTATTTTCGCGCACTAAGACGACGCTAACTACAACCTCTGATACGGCCAAATATATCAGCAATGGTTCACCGGGTTTGGCTTTTTCCAGCAGGGGTGGCGACGATAAGTATGCTTTCAAGTTCCTTAGGGCTTCTAAAAGTTCTCCATTCCATTGCAGTCCCTGGTCTTTTTTCAATACTCCAAAGAACTTGTGGCATCTGTCGGAGGAGCGTGAGATGAACCGGGAGAGGGCGGCTATTCAGCTCGTTAGCTTCTGCACCTGCTTCTTATTGTTCAGCGTTTCTGGGATGGCTTCTATGGCTATGATCTGGTCAGGGTTGACTTCGATGCCCCTTTGTGATACCAAAAACCCAGGAACTTCCTTGAAGCTACTCCGAAAGCGCACTTCTCGGGATTCAGTTTCATGTCGTACTTTCTTAGTATTTTGAAGGCTTCCTTTAGGTAGGTGAGGTGATCTTCCTTTCTCGATGACTTGACTAACATGTTTTCGATGTAGACATCCATTGTTTTGCCGAGTTGTTCTTTGAACATTGCTGTCACCAACCTTTGGTAAGTGGCTCCTGCGTTCTTGAGCCCGAAAGGCATCACTTTATAGCAGTACGTCCCTTGGTGAGTGATGAAAATTGTTTTCTCCTAATCTTCTTCGGCCATCATGATATTATTGTAGCCAGAATACGCATCAAGGAAGCTCAACAGCTCATAGCCCGCTGTTGCATCTATCAGCTTGTCGATGTGGGGTAGCGGGAAAGAGTCTTTCGGGCATGCTTTATTTAGATCAGTGAAATCTACACACATCCGCCACTTCCCGTTTTTCTTTTTTACCATCACGACATTGGCGACCCACTCAGGGTACTTGGATTCCCTAATTGAGCCATTAGCTAGCAGCTTGTCCACTTCTTCGCTCACTGCTTCCTTAGTGGCGGCGTTGAATTTTCTTCTTACCTGCCGCATGGGCGGGTGCAATGGGTTGAAGTTGAGTTTGTGGGAGCCAATCTCTCGTGGGATTCCCGGCATATCTGCATGGGAAAAAGAGAATAAGTCCGCATGGTTAGATAAAAATTCACGGTACTGACCTGGTTTTGATAGGTTGTGGCCTATGTAAGCTTTCTTCGCGGGGTCGCTGCTGTTTAACTAGACGGGGCCGAGGTCTTCGACCGTATCCTTGCTGGCCTCGACCTCCTCAGGATATTTGATGGCGTTCTCTGTCGGATGGACCTTAGTCCCCGATAGGGCTGATTGCTATGCTTCTGCACTTTCTCCCTGGAGCTGCTTGGTATGTGTGTAATCCTTGGCTATCTTATAGCATTCTCGGGCGGTGCGGGGTTCTCCCCGTATGCTGTGCACTCCCCATGGGATTGGGAATTTGATCACTTGGTAGAAACTGGAGGGGAAAGCTCTCATGGAATGTATCCACTGGTGTCCGATAATGGCGTTGTATGCCGTTTCTTCGTTCATCACGTGGAAGGTGGTTTCCATAGTGACTCCTACTGCAATAATGGGCATCGTCACCTCGCCTGAGGACTGTTGGATGGATGATACATGCGCCGCTTCTATCGTCGACCATGATCCTTTTAACGTCAGTATCTACTATGCGTAAAGTAATAACTAAGGCATCGTAATAAGGAAAACACAAACCGTCGGCATCAGACTTATCGAAGGTGATACTATCTTCGAAGTCATCATAGCGTTCCTGAGTGATAGTTTGCTTTAGCTTGTGGGTGGTGATGAATTTGACGTGATTGATCGCTAAATCATTGCCTTCTCCAATGATGATGTTGATGGTGCGTGTTTGTGAGGGAGGCCTTAGCGGGCCATGGTGTTGTACCTGCCCTAGTGCGAAGTTGAGCTTTCTTTTGTCGCTGAGCAGCTCTTTCAAGAACCCTTGGTTCAACATTCAGACTACCTCCTGACGGAGACCTATGCAGTCCTCCGTTCTGTGCACCAGTTCTTGGTGGAACTCGCACAGGGTGGTGGGGTCGGACATCATCTTTGCTGGCCATTGTACTTTGTTGCCTAGCTTCTCCAGTGCGTACACTACCTCTGAAGGAGATATACAAAAGTTATGTGCACATAATGAAGGGGGCATACCTCTGTCGTTCCTTAATAGAGCGACATGTCGTTGCAAAGCGTCCGCATGCCTCGGCGGTGGCAGATGCGAGGACCTGATGTATGGTTGGTGTCTTTCCCTGTTGAGGCATGAGATTTGTTCCCGCCTTCCCTCGTTATGCCGATCCCTTCGGATTTCTGGGTGCACCGTCGTCAACCGTCGGGTCAGGATGTTGAGGTCGTTATCATCCCCACATACCTCGGCACAATAGGCGTTATGTATTTCTTCCCAGGTAGTGGGGGGATATTTTAGAAGACAACTGAGTAGTTTCTTGGTCGCCCTCGAGCCATCTCTGCTAAGCCTGTTCTGAAAGGCCGCAACTGCCATGCCTTCGGATACGTTCGGTAGGCTCATTCTGACCCTGTTGAATCTGGCTAGGAATTCCCTGAGTCCTTCTCCTGGGGTCAGTCGTACGGCAAAAATGTTGTTGACCTGTGCTTCCGCCTTCCTTGCCCTTGCATGGGCGGTGGCAAATTTATCCGCCATCTCCTCAAGTGAGGAGATACTTTTGACCGGTAGCTTTGAGTATCACGTTAGAGCCCCCCCTGTCAGCATTTTGCCGAACTTCTTCAGAAGCACGGATGGTACCTATTCTTTTAATAGATTGTTGCCGTTGACGGCTGTAACATAGTGGATCAGGTGGTCCTCGAGATCGGTGGTCCCGTCATATACTTTCAAGCAAGGGGCATTTTGAATGTTTTTGGGATGGGGTATGGCGCGGCTCCTTCAGTGTAAGGTTGTTCAACGAACCTCCCCATGTCTCGCTTTGGCAGTAACTTAGGCGCCCTGGGATCTTATCTACCTTTTCTTGGTGTTCCTTCATCTGGTCGCGGAGCGACTTGTTCTCATTTTCCATTTCTTCCATCTTTTAGAGGATGGCCGAGAGTGTTCTGTCGTTAGCTTGGACATCGACGCATATGTTGTTTGTTCTCATGACCTCGAGCTCATCCTCGGTTGCGATATGATCTGCTGCTGGGGTGCATCAATCATTTTGAGACGGCTTCTTAGCTAGACTGCTCAGAGTGTTTGTCAGCCACTCTTCTAGTAACTTTTTTATCTCCGTGGGTGCTTCCTTAGCGGTAGATGTTGAAGCTTCTCTTTCTCGTGGTACCACCAGGTCTTATGACGCGGAAGGTAAGGCTTCCATGCCTATCAAGGTACTGGGGGTTGTGTGTAGGGCATCTCCTACAGCAGCTGCGTTGAGAGTGCCAGTGAGATATGTTCTAACCTCCAAGATAGCTTTCATTCTTGCGCTGTTCTCATCCATTTTGGATTGTAGAGAGTGGTTTTTTCGAAGGACCTCCAAGATAGCTTTGATTCTCGAAATCCCCACAGACGGCGCCAAAATTATTTGGCTAAAAAGTTATTCGAATACTTAAATACCTTTAAAACAATCAAAAATGACATGGGTTAATTGGAATCAAGGTTAATGTGATCTAGAGAATGTTAAATGATTGAGATCTGTGACTATAATATAAATGAATCGAGATACAAGAGCAATAAGATAGATAGCAGGCTCTTTGCACAAGAGTGAGAGAGAGAGAGTGAGAGAGAGATAGAGAGATTTTAGATAAAGAGAAAGAGTTGTACATTTCAGTAGTGAAATACACATGAGTCTTTACAAAGGGAAGATCCCCTTTATATACTAAGGGACCTTCTTTGAAATAATACAAAGAAAGTACAAGAGTTGGTGACCTCGGTATGCGAGTGTCAGAATTTAATGTGACGTTGCAGCAAGTCATGTCACGCGGTCCGTTTATTGATTGAGGCCGGCCTTGCTTAAGTCGACCATCATGAGGCCGCTTTCTCCATTGAGGGTGTTTGTAGATAATATATGGGCGTAGGAAACCAAAATTTTCCCAATACAAAGATGTACGCAACTTTACCCCTACTCCTGGAAAGGCAGAGAGACTGTTTTCGATAGACTCTTGACTAGAGAATGACTGAAAAAGAAAAGATAATTGCAGCAAGATGAAATAATTAAGATTGAACTCAACAAGTAAAGGTGATTCGGCCAAATCCAATAACTTTAATTCAAACCTATATTTGACTTAAATTTTTTTTTAAATATATACGAATTATTATAATATAAAATCTGATAACTTCAACAGAGTAGCTCGCAAACCTATAAACTTTAAATTTAGCTCCGCCTATAATTGCTCAACGGGCCATTCCGCTTCAAACAAAACCAAAAGGTCAACAGCAAGCCAGTGAGAGGCGTGGCTCTACAATTGTCAATAGAAAGGAAGAAGAAATGTCGAGTTTCTTACACCAGAGTCCAAATTGAACTGCGCTATTTACACAAGAGTCTAATAGGATTTAATTAGAGAACAATATATATAAAGTAGTGTAAAATATTCGCAGAAAGATTATAAATTCCCAAGATCCAAACTTGAGACTTTTCATAATAGATCTAGATATTCCAACTATCCCACCAACAAATTTACTCTGTTTCAAAAACAACATCACATTTTTATATTTAGTGACTTTCACTTTGAATATTTTCATTTCACTAATACTCTTTATATGTATATGAATGACGTGACATGCTTAAATCACAAGATTTAAATAATATTTATGAAATATTAAATATTTATTAAGTCAAATTGAAATACATAAAATGGTATAGGTGGTAAATACGAATTCTGTGATAACCCAAACGAATCTCTCATGTCTACAAAACACAAGAGAAATGTTAGGCACATAAATAAACGAATCTTAAACCTTAATGATGTGTTTTAAGATTGTGCGGGCCTTGGTCCAAAAAGGACAATATCAATAATGGATTTGGGTGTTACAAATTGGGGTATAATCCCTTCACCCTAAAAACTATTTACATTCGGTACCCGAAAAATATATAAAATTTATACTATAATTTTTGTAAATAACATATATATATTTAACGTATTATTTTGAAAGCGGCTATGCAGTATAAGTTTTCCTTCTATTAGGCAGCTGACAAATGCAGCTAGCTAGGGGCCAATATTGCCTCCATAAGAGAAACAAAAACAAAACTGCTTCTCTCAGTTAGTGTCTGGTTATCAGATGAGAATAGTAGTGGTGGGTACAGAGAGATAACCTGATGACTTGTAATTGAAGAGAAAGGGTTAAATCCATGCACGTAGGAGTTG
Source organism: Nicotiana benthamiana (assembly GCA_034376525.1). NCBI lineage: Eukaryota > Viridiplantae > Streptophyta > Magnoliopsida > Solanales > Solanaceae > Nicotiana > Nicotiana benthamiana. Next base: position 131,531,198 of record CM067337.1, read on the forward strand.
TATTACACAGAGCTTGATTTGCAGAGGGATAGCTATAGCTAGAGGGGAAAGAAGAGTAGTAGTAGTACTGAGTTTGAGTGGCCCATAATACACGCTGATCAGGTGCTGTGTAAGAAGTGTCATCTGTCACCACTACCTTTTTTCGGTTTCCCGTCAAATATTCATATTGTAACCCGAATATATTCAGATTCACACTTCGTAGGGTTTCATTCCGCAGAAACACTCCTCATGAAGGACTTTTGCATACCCTAGGTATAAACCTGAAAACTTTTATTAAAGTAAGAATAGCTCCATTTACTGTGTCAAATCCTTTGATGGTATATGCTCCACTAACTACTCTATCTATAATTTTCTGCTATATACACCTGTCTATCTTCTACTTCTTCAATTCTGCTGCTTCTTGGCATGCATGCATGGCTCTGATAATCCCCATTTATTTGCTACATGTACAATTTTGACTAGTTGCCTGCCCTATCTTTGTTTCTCACTGGCTGAATATATCGACAGTTAATTATATTAATATATTTTATTTAATCATTCGAATTAAGATATGTTTTAATTGAGCAAAGACATGATAAAATAATCTTATTAGACACTTTTGTCTCAAACTTTTGGAAAAGCTTATGTGATTGTTCTCAAACGCTTATTAGTGGATTAGTTAATCACTGTTATTTTAGAACGCACATTGATACAGGGGTAAATTGTGTTAGTTTGTGTCAAAAGAATTTGGTTCTTTAACTTAATTATTCTCGCATAATTGAAAGTAAAGTGCACAAATATAAAATACACAAGCAATATTACGTGAAAAATTTTCTTATTCAAGGGAGTAAAAACATGACTTAAACCATCGTAAGATTTGACTCAAAATTTTTATTAACTTCAAAGAGCGATTTAGGTTACTACTCGATAACCAAAGTAACTAACTCTAGTATCTTTAACTCCTACCATCAGTCCAATTTTAGCTACTCTTTCAAGACTATAAACTTTAGTCTAAAGAGCTAAACAAACTCTTCAAAATTTGTTAACCTAATATTACACTTCTCAAAAGCAAAATAAATTATAATAAAAAAAGAATTGACTCCAACCAATACAAATGAAGAATTTCAACAACTTCATCTCATGGAACATGTTTTTTAGTTGAGCAGTTTGAATCCTCGAAAGAACCTTCTTGCTATGAATATGATTGTTATCTGCCTGTAATTTCTTGAAATTGTGCTATAGAAGCAATATGATACTTTATATAGAAGTGATCTTGGCCGAATTCTTTTTTAATTTTAGCTTCAATACCTACAATAATTCGATTACCTCTTAAAGAAAACAAATCCTCAAAGGATTCAATTTATTTTCTTAACAGACTCTTTCACACGATTTTTATTTCCACGCAAGTATTTTCATAATAAATGAATGTTTACTATGACTTTTTCCAATTATTATCCTAACTCCTACAACCTCCCCCCCCCCCCCCCCCACCCCCACACACACACAAACTTTTCTTTTTATGGTCCAAACGGCCAGCTTCACATTCGGGCTAAGTTTTAAACGAGACAATTCACACCATTATTAAGCTACATCTAATATATGAAGGGCCATACTACTACTATTTTCTCATGCTATATAGGCAATTATAAGTTCAAAAAAGTAAATGAAATTGAAGTATAAATAAAAACAAAAAATAAAAAGAAATATTAGAAGTGTAAGAAACGAGGTGCAGAAAGTACTAGCAGCCCCGTGGGTACAAATTAATGTTGGAACGAATCCAAATAAAACACTTTACCCTTCATATCGAATTACTTGGAACAACAACATAAGCGAAAGCGTACCTGAAAATCCATAAGTGGAAGCTCCTTAATCCTTCTTGAAGATTGTTCAAGGTTTGCCTTTGGAAGCTCCTTGATCCTTCTTGAAGATTGTCTTAAAGTTTTGGCTTTCACTTGATATCCAAGACAAATGTGAGGATTGATTTTCCATTTGATATGCAAGAACAAGTTTGTGCTCTCTCTCTCAATGGGAGGAAGATGAAGAGAATGTCTTGCATTCTTGTGGGAACCATAACCCCCGAATGTAACCTTGGTTACATGTATGTAACCTTAGTTAGCCCATCATTAACTAAGGTTACTCTTTTGGGTATCTACATATTAGTCCTACACTTTATATGACAATGTATTGGCCCCCTTAACAATAATGTCCATAAGACCACTAATATAGGCCAAACCAAAAGATAGCACATAACATATAATTAATCCATATATTGTCCATATGTATGTAGTATAAGTCCAAATGTCTAACAATCTCCCACTTGGACTATACATTCATGCATATGTACAAACCTTAGCATTATATGTTACATTATAACTTTATGAGCTCAGAATTGCTATCATAATAAAATTGTCATGAACAATCCGGTCCATCAATCATACCAACATAGGATCTAAGAGATCTTAGTTACTCTTGCGTAACTAGACCCAACATAGATCACGTATATCAATATAACCAACGACATGGATCAAGTATAGGTGTGTAGCATGGAAATAACATAAAGTGTGGTCTGAAATAGAAAGTCTATTTCCAACTGGTTCTCTTTATTGAGATCAATCATAAACCTTAAGAGTACATAAAAACTTTAAAACTGAATATCTGCAGATATAACCTTAAAACTGAATTACTGAATGTAATGGACAATACATAATTGTATAATAAAACTCCCACTAAAATTCATAATCCTTAACCGATTTGACAATATGCTCATGAAATACTTTGGGTGGCAATCCCTTAGTGAGCGGATCCGCAATCATGGAGTTTGTACTGATGTGCTCTATACACAATTGTCCATTCTGTACTCTTTCTTTAACAACCCAAAATTTGACGTCCATATATTTTGCTTTCGTCAAACTACTGTTATTGTTAGCATAAAGGACTGCTGATCTGTTGTCGCATAATAGCCTGAGTGGCTTTTTAATGCTGTCTACTATGCGCAGTCCACTAACAAAATTTCGCAGCCATAATGCCTCATTGGATGCTTCATAACATGCCATGAATTCCGCTTCCATAGTGGAAGTGGCCGTAAGAGTTTGCTTGATGCTTCTCCAAGAGATAGCACCACCAGCAAGCATGTAAATATAGCCTGATGTAGACTTCAGACTATCCTGACATCCAGCAAAATCGGAGTCGGTGTACCCGATGATCTCAAGCTGGTCCGATCTCCGATATGTGAGCATGTAATCCTTTGTTCTCTGTAAGTACCTCATGACCCTTTTGGCTGCCTTCCAATGGTCCATTCCCGGATTGCTTAGATATCTGCCCAGCATCCCAACAATGTATGCTATATCAGGTCGTGTACATACCTGAGCATACATCAGACTACCTACAGCCGAAGCATAAGGTGTCTTTTCCATTTCCGTAGTTTCAAAATTATTATTTGGCCACTGTTTGAGACTAAACTTGTCTCCCTTAGCAACAAGGGTGTTGCCTGGTTTACAATCCTGCATGCCAAATCTTTTAAGAACCTTATCGATATAGCCCTTTTGTGACAGACCGAGAACACCTTTGGAGCGATCTCGTTGTATCTTAATTCCTAATACAAAAGAGGCATCACCAAGATCTTTCATTTCAAATTTCTTTGAAAGAAATTTCATAGTTTCATGCAATAATGCTATATCGTTACAGGCAAGCAGTATGTCATCGACATATAAAACCAGAAAAATATATTTATTCCCACTGAACTTATGGTATATACAGTCATCAGCAATATTCGGTTCACAACCAAAAGATGTAATGACTTCATGAAACTTATAATACCATTGACGAGAAGCTTGCTTGAGCCCATAGATGGATTTCTTTAATTTGCAAACCCTTTTCTTTGAGTCTTCCGAAACAAAGTTTTCAGGTTGCACCATATAAATTGTTTCCTCAATGTCACCATTGAGAAACACTGTCTTAACGTCCATCTGATGAATTTCAAGATCAAAATGTGCTACTAGTGCCATTACAGTCCTGAAAGAGTCTTTCGATGAAACTGGAGAGGAAGTCTCTTTATAATCAATGCCTTCCTTTTGAGTGTAGCCTTTTGCGACAAGACGAGCTTTATACTTAATGACATTGCCCCCTGAATCCCTCTTGGTTTTAAATATCCATTTAAAACCAATTGGTTTAATACCTTCGGGCATTGTAACAAGCTCCCAAACGCCGTTATCGCTCATAGACTTCATCTCATCATTCATGGCATCAATCCACTTTTGAGAGTTAGAACCTTTAATGACTTGACGAAAGTTGATTGGATCATCTTACTCAAGTCCAATGTCACTTTCTTGTTCTTGGAGAAATACAACATAATCATCCGGAATTGCATTTCTCCTCTCTCTAGTGGATCTCCTTAATGGCACTTCAGTTTCTTGAGGTTGTTGAGTTTGATTTTCATTAGTAATATCAGGAACTTGATTAGGGAGATTTTCGAGATTGTCTTGAATATCCGTGTCAGGAATGAGAACACCCTGACCAAGATCAACAACTTGAGAGAAAGACACATGTTCTTCCTCAAAGACAAAATCTCTAACAACTTTATCTCCCCACCCCCCAAACTCAATATCCTCAAAGAATCGAGCATTACCCATCTCAAAAATAGTTCTAGAAGTGGGATCATAAAACTTATACCCTCTGGATCTTTCAGAGTATCCAACAAAATAGCTACTAACTGTTTTAGCATCCAGTTTCTTTTCATTCGACCTATAAGGCCTTGCCTCAGCTGGACAACCCTAAATGTGTAAGTGCTTGATACTGGGTTTATTTCCAGTCCAAAGTTCATATGGGGTTTTGATTGTAGCTTTAGTTGGAACTCTATTAAGAATATAAGCTGCAGTTTTCAATGCTTCTCCCCAGAGTGAGTCTGGCAAAGTAGTACGACAAATCATACTTCTTACCATGTCCTTAAGGGTCCGATTTCGTCTCTCAGCTACACCATTCATAGTAGGACTGCCTGGCATAGTATACTGAGGAACGATCCCACACTCATCTAGGAATTTAGCAAATGGCCCTGGACGTTGTTCACCCGAACCATCATATCTACCATAGTATTCACCACCACGGTCAGATCTAACGGTTTTAATCCTTTTGCTTAGTTGATTTTCAACTTCGGCCTTATATGATTTGAACACGTCTATAGATTGGGACTTTTCATGAATGAGATATAGGTACCCATAACGAGAGTAATCGTCTATGAATGTGATAAAGTATTGTTGACCATTTCTACAAGGTGTAGGGAATGGCCCACAAATATCCGTATGTATCAATTCTAAGACATCCGAAGCTCTCTCAGCACCTAATCTCGTCTTGTTTGTTTGTTTACCCTTGATACACTCAATGCAAATATCCGAATTTGAGGAATCAAGAGAATCGAGAATTCCATCTGACACAAGTTTCTGAATTCTTTGTTTAGATATGTGACCCAAACGTTTGTGCCAGAGTGATAAAGAATTCTCATTAGTTAATTTTCTTTTGGTACCACTTGAACTTGCATGCAAAATTTCATTATGTGAGGTTATTATTTCAACCAAATATAGGCTATCATATGTTGATAAAAGACCAGTACCGATAAGATTTGAACCTTGAAAGAGACTAACTTTATTGTCACCAAATGAACATGAATAACCGGATATATCCAATTTGGGAACAGAAATTAAATTCCATCTAAAAGACGGTACGACAAAAGTCTCATTCAAATCTAAATAAAAACCAGTCTTAAACAATAGCCTAAATTTTCCAATAGCCTCAACTTGAACCCTTTTTCCGTCAATCCACATAGATGTATCTTTCACCATCATTTGGTTTTCGGCAGTTCAGGCAACCCTGCATAGATATACTTATGTGAGTAGTAGCAGCAGAATCTACCCACCAAGTAACCTTAGGTACCGAAATTAAATTAACTTCACAACAAACAAGAGAAAGAGATATACCCTTTTTTGCACGCCAAGCGTGGTATTTGGTACAGTCTTTCTTCATGTGATTAGTCCCCTTATAGAAAAAGCAACCTGATTCTGTAGTTTCAACCTTATGTTCCTTATGTTGCTTCTTCTGGGGCCTTGCAACCGCAACTTCCTTATTTTTCCTCTTCTTATTATCTTTAGAAGAGGATGCCAAATGAGCACTTTCTGTCTTATCTTGCTTTATTCTCTCTTCCTCTTGCACACAATGTGAAATGAGCTCATTAAGAGTCCATTTCTCCTTCAGGCAGTTGTAACTGACCTTAAACTGATTAAAATGTGCAGGAAGAGAGATCAAAACTAAGTACACAAGCAGTTCCTCAGGTAATTCTAACTTGAGTGACTTTAGTTTCGAAGCAAGATGAGACATTTCCAAAATGTACTCCCTTATGTTTCCCTTGCCTTTATACCTCATGGAAACAAGTTTACTCAAAAGAGTACTTGTTTCCGCCTTTTCGTTTTGTGCAAAACGCTTTCCAAGGTTTTCAAGGAAAACTTTGGCATTATTTTCATCATTCATAGTGCCCCTAAAAGATTCTGAAATTGCACGTTTCATGATCATTAGACTCATGCGATTTGAGCGTTCCCACTTCTCCATCTCCTTCTTTTCATCAGAAGAAGATGTATCCTCAAGAGAAGCAGGTTTCTCAATCCGAAGTGCAAGGTCTAGATCCATGCAACCGAGAACTATCATAATGTTCTCTTTTCATTCCTTAAAGTTTGTACCGTTAAGCACAGGGATGCTGTTAATGTTTGCAGATATTGTAGCAGCTGAAGAATTCACTGAAAATAGAACAAGGACAACTTAATATATGCTTACAATTACTTGAATTTTAAACTGGAGTTTACAGATTAAAAATAGGCAAATCCCATTACAAGATACTAGCACAACATTGATTTTAGTCTTTGGACAGAAAATCAACTTGTAAGTGGTACTCTTGGTGTAGTAATCAAATATTGACAATAAACTCCTGTCAAATATCAAGCCTTCCTTTGGGCCGACTTAATATTCACATGGAAAACTTAATAATTGTCACATATTTATCACCACAAGCATGTTCGAATTCCTACCAAATAACAACCTTCCTTTGGGCCGGTGTTAAACGCATGGAATACTAACATACGCAGTCATCTTATACTTCAAAATCAATCAATCTACACAAAAGAGGTTACTTTGGTAACATAATGTTTCAATGGACTAATTTAAAATATTAGATGCAAAACTAAATAGTTCTTTAAGCCATATATTGAACCTTAACTGAAAAAGTTACATGTTTGACATGTAAAAACTGAACATTAAAAACTTAATCTTAATTGTACAAAACAAAATCTGAAGCATGATGGGCAAAAAAAAAAACAATTTAATCTTAAAACTGAATATTAATGTACAAAACATTAATAATTAAAAAAATTAAATATTAATTGACATATTATTAATGTACAATTAAAATCTGAAAACTTAAAAAATATTTCAATTAATAATGACAAATGTTTCTTTAATTAATTGAAAAATATTTCTTTAATAATGCAAGATTAATGTTTTAATATTAATCTTGCATTATGACTCCATTAATATCTTAATTAATTAAAAAAAACGTTTCTATAATAATGAAAAACGTTTCTATTAATTAATTTTGCATTATGGTTTCATTAATGTCACCAGAAAAACATTTTTAAAAAAAAACGTTATCTTTATTTAAAAAAAACGTTTCTGTCCAGGACCTTTTGCGGCGACGAACGCTGCCACTAAACCCATAGAAGTCGCTGCTAAATGTATTAGTGGCGACTATGTATTGAAACTGGAGTTGCCGTCACTGAAGGTTATTTGTGGCAACATTGCGACGAACGCTACCACTAAACCCATAGAAGTCGCCGCTAAATGTATTAGAAGCGACTATGTATTGAAACTGGAGTTGCCGTCACTCAATGATAATAAAATTAATGGGGCTTTCAACAAAAGGCTTAATCAAGGAATCATGTTCAACAATCGAAATTAGGCAATTTATTTCAACATTTCAATTCATATGGTGATAACATGGTATCGAAATACTAAAGTTTATCATCAACAAATCATTCATGAAAGCATGCTTTATCAAGGTACTAGAATTTCAAAATCAAAATTCTATCTTAAGTTAATCATGAAGCTTTATAACATGGATTTCATGAACTTCCAAATGATCCAATACGAAGGAGGCTCTGATACCAATTGTTGGAATGAATCCAAATAAGACACTTTAGCCTTCATATCGAATTACTTGGAACAACAACATAAGCGGAAGCGTACCTGAATCCATAAGTGGAAGCTCCTTAATCCTTCTTGAAGATTGTTCAAGGTTTGCTTTGGAAGCTCCTTGATCCTTCTAGAAGATTGTCTTGAAGTTTTGGCTTTCACTTGATATCCAAAACAAATGTGAGGATTGGTTTTCCACTTGATATGCAAGAACAAGTTTGTGCTCTCTTTCTCAATGGGAGGAAGATGAAGAGAATGTCTTGCATTCTTGTGGGAACCATAACCCCCCTTATTATAACATGTGAGTTATGAAACTCAAAGGTCACAAGAATGTAACCTTGGTTACATGTATGTAACCTTAGTTAGCCCATCATTAATTAAGGTTACTCTTTTGGGTATCTACACATTAGTCCTACACTTTATATGACAATGTATTGGCCCCCTTAACAATAATGTCCATAAGACCACTAATACAGGCCAAACCAAAAGATAGCACATAACATATAATTAATCCATATATTGTCCATATGTATGTAGTATAAGTCCAAATGTCTAACAATTAAAGGTTCAAGAGAAAGAGAGTTGACGTATAAATGTCTAGATAAAGAGACTTTTATTTATATCACGTGGACTGATAATTGTGAATTGCTATGCGTTATATATATATATATATATATATATATATATATATATATATATATATATATATATATATATATATATATATATATATATATATAGAGGCGGACCCAAAATTTGAGCAAGATAGGAACACTAATATATATTAATCACCAGCGATAAAGAAATATATATACATATATAGAGAGAGAGATTTCTTCGCAAAATGAGTACTATGGGAAGAGAAGGAATTAAATTAGTTAAGTTGATTATTGTGTATTAGTACTAAATTATAAATGAAATAAAAAAAAGATAAAAGTAAATAAAAAAGTAATTTATTATTAAATATAAATTATATTTTATTCAAAGAACTAAAATATTAATAAATAACTATTATGTATTAGTATTAAATTATAATTGAATTTTAAAAAAAGAGAGATATAAAAATAAAAAATAAAGCAATTTACTATTAAATATAAATTACATTGTACTCAAAGAATAAAAATAAAAGAAAGAGAAAAAGTTAATAAGGGGGGTTTCGAACCAACGTCCTCATCACAGTTAGGTATTAAAGGGTCCAAAGCAAAACTTCTTCCATCCACCTTTTTGTTTTAAAGCCACGCTTAAAATATTTAAGGAGTCTCATATATATATATATATATATATATATATATATATATATATATATATATATATATATATATATATATAATATGTATATACATAATTTATGTCGAAACTAATGGAATCACGTGACCCCTCAAACTACCACGTAAGTCCGTTATATAATAGTAGTAGTATAACAAAATGACGAGGCCACGACAAAATCTTACAATTATTGACCCCCTCCCCCTTCCCCCTCCCCAAACCCAAGTTTATACGATATCAATTAAATAGGCATAATTTAAGAAAGAAAGACCTTTAAAATATATGGTCTAAATTAAGTCTTTAATAATTTTGTGCCTATAAATTATTTTAATAAGATTAAAATACAAATTTTACAGTTAATTAATTTAAATATAAAAAAATAATATTTTCTTGATTCAAATTAAAAAAAAGATATGAACATAGATAGAAATGGAGGAAGCAAATCTTTTCTCCTATGCATATATCTCTACTCTATCTAATCTGGTGATCACTAGCAAGTATGAATGTCCTATGCATTCACTGTAAAATTGTTAGTTTACAGTAGGGATTTATTAGAAAAAATTTATTGGTGTTTGATTGGGCCTCGAGTTCAAGAAAGAAAGAATCGTTGTAGAATATACTAAAATAACTTCTACAATTAGAGGCATTCAGGATTTCAAGAACTTATTGTCTTACCGGAAAATGCCCAAATGTAACGTTGTTGTATGAGAAAAGGGTTAAATATATTTCTCGTTAAAGTTTGGTTCTTAATATATCCTTGTCAACAAGTGATACTATTAATTTATATATATATATATATATATATATATATATATATATATATATATATATATATATATATATATATATATATATATATATATATATATATATTTCTTTTGTTAAATTTATCTAAGGTGGACATCCAATTCTATGTGACACTAACATTTGTTAAGGTGTATACTATATGGCATGCTACCTCTCTGCCCTTAACAGATTTTACCACTCTTTTTTTTTTACCACTAAATTTTTTTTCTCCTCCACCATCATTGCCACCTTTACTGTCACTATGAACAATTTTGTATTTCAAACTATAGTTTTTCTTTTTTTGTTTCCCACCTACATCGTCTGATATCCATATTGGAGCCCGATCATATTCAGATTTGTGCCGCATAGGGCCCTATTCAGGGGGAATCGCTCCCTACCAAGAATTTTTCATACATAGGGCTCGAACCTGTCACAACCCGGTACAAGAGATAACAAATTGAAAGAAATTATACAATGTATGTCTCGAGTACAAGAGATAACAAATTGAAAGCAAGGTAAAGGAGATGCAAGACCCGCAGACGCTGCAAGGATACCTCGGTATCTCTTTCTGGATGGAAGGTCTACTCCCGATCTACTGCTCCTGCTGACCAACGCCTGAATATGTGCAAAACAGCACAGAGTGTTGAATCAGCACAACCGACCCCAAGTGATGGCCTAACCCCCGCGAGGTAATGACGAGGCTATGACCAGATACCAATCAAATATGTGCATATATATATATATATATATATATATATATATATATATATATATATATATATATATATATATATATATATATATATATGTATGTATATATATGCAACAGAATAGAAATACAGAAATTTACCAGTCAAAGAGGGAGGGGAGCATGTTGTAGGGACAGTAACAATTCAGATATAGAATCACTAAGTAAGGAATGAAACTGTACAACTACAATATCGACGAGAGTAAGAAATCAACAGTTGTACGGCATCACCCTTCGTACTTTTACTCTCGTTCTCAGCAAATCAATAATATAAAGTAAACGGCATCACCCTTCGTGGTTTACCTCACGTAATAATGGCATGGAATAATCCTTCGTGCATTAACACCCATATCATGGCACGGAATGTTCCTTCGTGCATTAACATGTTCTCACCACAATCATACACAGCATCGCCCTTCATGCTTTATCACTCTTCCTCACCCAAACAATAATCACAAATAATGGGGCGAGGGAATAGACAAACAATAATAGAAATCTCGTCAAGGGAAGCACAAGTAAATAGTTCAATCCCGACAAGGGAACAACAACAATAACTTTCACATCCCGGCAAGGGAGATAATCAATATATGAAAACAACCTGGAAAGGGTAAAATTAATGATCTTTCCTCTTCCTTTCACTTTTATCTCATCACTTTCTTAGCCACTAGAGCCAATGCTCCAAAGGGTACAATAATTCATATAGTTCCTCATTTCGTAAAATAATTTGAGACACTGCTCTATGACGTTTCAAGTCATAATCCTTTCTACAAATATTTCACCACAACTAGATATCATCTCTAAGGCATGAAATATAGAACATGAATCAAGATATTAACACTTTATTGGCTCATGGGCATGCTAGATACCAACGTATAGATACTCGTCACCATGCCTATACGTCGTACTCCACATAAAACAAGTAGCAAATAGGACTCAACTCCTAATCCCTCAAGATAGAGTTAGAACAGACTTGTTGAATTTGCGACCCTTGCATGTTTTTCCCTCTCTCGCATTTGCGATCAGGGACTCACTTTTTGCGAGTATACCTTCGCAAATGCGAAAACACCATAACTAAGATGCCAGATTTTCCAAAGTTAAAAAATGCACTCCGACGCCTATCCAAAACTCACCCAAGCCGCCGGAGCTCTAAACCAAACATACATACAACCTCAAAAACGTCCTACGGACTTACGCGTGCAATCAAATCGCCAAAGGTAACATCATATACATCGAATCAAACCTCAAAACTCATAATTTCTTTCAAATTTTCATAGAACGTAAATTTTCCATTCCAAGTCCGAAAGGCGTCGAATGGTGTCCGTTTTCAACTAAATTTTAGAAAAAGCGCTTAAATCACATATAAGACCTTTATCGGCTGCCGAAACTAAAATACAGGTCCGATACCACTACGTTCTAATCAGTTTTCATTTCAAACTTCCTTTACAATTTTAGAAAATAATTTCTTTTCAAAATTCATTTCTTGGGCTCGGAACCTCGAATTGCGATTTTTTAAAAATTCATTTCTTGGGCTCGGAACCTCGAATTGCGATTCCATGTATATGCCTGAGTCATATATTTTTCTAAGGACCCTCCAGGACAGTCAAATCTCGGGTCCGGATCCCGTTACGCAAAATATTGACCAAAGTCAAATTTACTCATATTAACGCAAAAGACACATCCTTGTCCAACTGGACAGCACTAAAATATAATACGTGGGATGGATCGCCGTGATACTTCCGAAGCATGGACACATAAAACACTGGTTGCATGGCTGACAAGCTAGGCGGCAATGCAAGTCTATAAGCTACCTCTCCCACACGATAATCTCAAATGGACCAATGAACCTAGGGCTAAGCTTGCCTTTTTTCCATAATCTCATCACGCCCTTCATAGGCGACACTCGGAGCAATACCCACTCACCAACTATGAAATCCACTTCTCGAACCTTGCGGTCTGCATAACTCTTCTGCCTAGACTGAGTTGCCTGAAGACTATCCTGAATGATTTTGACCTTATCCAAGGCCTCCTGAACTAAATCTGTACGCGACAACCGAGCCTCTCCCTGCTCTAACTATTCAACCGAAGATCGACACCGCCTACCATATAAAGCCTCACAAGGAGCCATCTGGATACTCGACTGGTAGTTGTTGTAGGCAAACTCCACTAAAGGATAGAACTGATCCCGCGAACCTCCAAAACCAATAACACAAGCTCGGAGCATATCCTCCAATATCTGAATAGTCCGCTCGGACTGTCCGTCCGTCTGAGGATGAAATGTTGTACTCAGCTCAACCTGGGGGCCTAACTTTTGCTGAACCGCTCTCCAGAAGCGCGAGGTAAATTGCGTACCCTGGTCCGAAATGATAGATACCGGCACCTCATGAAGACGAACAATCTCCTGGATATAGATCTCAGCTAACTTCTCGGATGAATAGGTGGCTGCAACACGAACAAAATGTGCTGACTTGGTCAGCCTATCAACAATGACCGAAACTGCATCAAACTTCTTCGGGGTCAACGGAAGTCCAGTAACGAAATCCATGGTAGTCCTTTCCCACTTTCTCTCGGGAAGCTCAATCCTCTGAAACAGTCCACCCAGCCTCTGATACTCATACTTAACCTGCTGACAGTTCAAACATCGAGCCACATATGCAACAATGTCTTTCTTCATTCTATGCCACCAATAGTGCTACCTCATATTCTGATACATCTTCGCGGCGCCCGGGTGGATAGAATATTTGGAATTATAGGCCTCTGCTGAGATCAACTCTCGAATCCTATAAATATTGGGCATGAAAACTCTCCCCTACAACCTCAAAGCACCATCATCATCTAAGGTCACCTTCTTGGCACCTTCATGATGCACCGTGTCTCTCAGGACACATAAATGAGGATCATAAAACTGCCAATCAAAGATACGCTCCAATAATGAAGAACGGGCGACCGTGCAAGCTAACACTGGGCTACACTTAGAAATGTCAACCTCACAAATCGATTGGCTAAATCCTGAACATCCAAAGCAAGCGGTCTCTTGCTGACCGGAATATAAGCAAGACTCTGCATGCTGGCTGACTTCCTACTCAAAGCATCGGCCACCACATTGGCCTTTCCTGGGTGATACAAGATAGTAACATCATTGTCTTTTAACAACTCCAGCCACCTCCTCTGCCTCAAATTCAAATCCTTTTGCTTGAAAAAGTACTGAAGACTCTTGTGATCAGTGTACACCTCACACGTCACACCATATAGATAATGCCTCCAAATATTCAATGCATGAACAATGGCTGCCAACTCTAGATCATGAACTAGATAATTCTTCTTGTGGATCTTCAACTGCCTTGAAGCATAGGTGATGACTCTACCATTCTGTATCAATATTGCACCAAGCCCAATACGGTAAGTATCATAATAGATTGTATAAGGCCCTGAACCTGTGGGCAAAACCAATACCGATATCGTAGTTAGAGCTGTCTTGAGCTTCTGAAAGCTCGCCTTACACTCGCCTGACCACCTTAACTAGGCACCCTTCTGGATCAATCTGGTCATCGGGGCTGCATTATATGAAAACCCCTCCACAAACCGACGTTAGTAGCCTGCCAACCCTAAGAAACTCCGAATCTCTATAGTTGATACTGGTCGAGGCCAGTTCTTGACTGCCTCAATCTTTTTGGGTCAACCTGAATACCCTCTGGTGATACAACATGACCCAAAAAAGCAATCGAACTCAACCAGAACTCACACTTTGAAAATTTAGCATATAATTGACTATCCTTCAGAGTCTGAAGGACCACTCTGAGATATTGCTCGTGCTCCTCCTGGATGTGGGAGTATATCAGAATATCATCAATAAAGACTATCACAAACAAGTCCAAATAAGGCTTGAACACTCAGTTCATCAACTCCATAAATGCTTCTGGGGCATTGGTCAACCCAAATGACATGACCACGAACTCGTAATCCCCGTAGCGAGTGCGGAAAGCTGTCTTAGGGACATCGAATGCCCTAATCTTCAATTGATTGTAGCCAGATCTCAAGTTTATCTTTGAAAACATCTTGGCAGCCTGAAGTTGGTCGAACAAATCGTCAATCCTTTGCAAGAGATACTCAATCTTGATCATAACTTTGTTTAATTGCCGGTAATCAAAGCACATCCTCATCGAACCATCCTTTTTCTTCACAAATAATATCGACCCACCCCAAGGCGAAACGTTAGGCCTAATGAAACCCTTCTCAAGAAAATCCTGCAACTGATCATTTAACTCTTTCAACTCTGGCGGGGTCATGCGATGTGGCGGGATAGAAATGGGCTGAGTGCCCAGAGATAGATCAATACAAAAGTCAATATCCCTGTCGGGCAGCATACCCAGCAGATCTGAAGGGAAAACCTAGGTGAACTCCCAAACAAAGGGAAGAGAATCAATAAAAGGGACCTCCACGCTGGAATCGCGAACATATCCCAAATAAGTTAAACAGCCCTTCTCGACCATGCTTCGAGCCTTCACATATGATATAACACTGCGAGCGGAATGACCTGGGGTCCCTCTCCACTCCAAACGGGGCAAATCTGGTAAAGATAAGGTCACAGTCTTGGTATGGCAATCCAAGATAGCATGATACCGGGACAACCAATCCTTCCCTAATATGACATCGAAGTCGACCATGTCTAAGAGGAACAAATAAACACGAGTCTCAAGACCCCAAATAGTACAACACAGGAACGATGAACTTGGTTGACCACAATAGAATCACCCACCGGTGTAGATACATAAACGAGAATAGTCAAAGCATCACTAGGCATGACAACATACATGACACATATGAATACGTAGACCCTGGATCAAATAGCACTGAAGCATCTCTATCACATACCAGAATAGTATATGTATTGACTACATCTGAAGACTCACCCTCTGTCCTTGCTAGAAGAGTGTAACATCAGGGCTTGACCCCACCTCCCTGAATTGCCTCTATAGGAAGACCTGCTGCAGGCTGGCCTCCACCCCTGGCGGTCTGAGCTCCACCTCTATGACTTCTACCTCCACCTCTAACACCCCTGCCACCACTTCTAGCTTGCTGGGCAGGTTGTGGAACACCTGGTGCCTGAATCATAGGACGAGGACCCTACTGCTGGGAACTGCTTGAAGCTCGAAGGCAAAATCTGACAATGTGACTCAGGTCACCACAAGTATAACAAGCCCTCGGCTGTTGAGACTGCTGACCCTGCCGACCTGAATGTCCACATCTAGAACTCTTAAGCGGTGGTGCACTGATAGGAGCTAGTGGTGCACTATAAGACTATTGATCGGAATAATGTGGATGAGAAACACTACCACCTGAAGCCCCATGAGAGACCCGGAGAGCCGACTGAAAGGGCCTAGGAAGATGGCCTCTACTATAAGAATCTCTACCTCCAGATGAGGTACCACTGAATCTGCCTGAATGAAAAGGCCTCTTATCCGACCCGTGACTACCTCCTCCTGACAGAACCATCTTAACTCTTCGGGCCACATTGGCTACCTCCTCAAAAGTGATCTTACTTCCGATCTCTCTAGCCATCTGGAGACGAATCGGCTGGATCAAACCATTGATAAACCTCTGCACTCTCTCTCCCTTTCTCTCTCTCTCTCTGTCCTTCCATGGGGAGTACAACAAGAGCATGGCTCGCTAGATCAATAAACCTGCTATCATACTGAGTGACTGTCATAGAAACCTACTGGAGGCACTCGAACTGCTTGCGAAGAGCCTCTCTCTAAGTAACGTGGAGAAACATTTCCAGAAAAAACTCTAGAAACTAAGCCCAAGTCAAAGACGGTGACCCAGCCGGTCTGGCTAAGCAATAGCCCCTCTACCAAGTCTTGGCGGATCCAGATAGGCGAAAGGAAGCAAAATCTACCCTGTTGGTCTCAACAATACCCATGTTTTGAAGAACCTCGTGGCAGATATATAAGAAATCTTGGGGATCCTCTGAATAAGAACCACTAAACGTGTAGTGAAGAGCTTTGTGAATCGATCCAATCTGCACAAAACATCAGCGGACATAGCCGCACCATCGCGGGTCCGAGTCACTATACCCGGCTGAACTGCCACAGCTGACTGAACTACTAGAACCTAAACCTGGGGAGTTACCTTCTACGGAGTACGTTTAGTAGGAGTGCGAACCCCTCCTCCAGATTGAGAAGTGGCTGGTGCTACTGGAAGAAAATCCGCTCGAGTGACACCCTCCATGAGGCCTACCAATCTGACCAGAGCGTCCTAAAGAACTGGGGTGACAATAAACCCCTCTGGGACCTGAGTTGGACCCACCGGAGCTGCTGGGGCGGGAACCCCCTTGTCATAATCAACTTGAGGCTCCGCCACTAGGGCTGTTACTCCGGGCTGAGCACTGCCCCTGATTCGGCCTCTTGCATGGCCTCAGCCTTGCTCTCTGCCCCTTGTGGGAGCTACTGCTGGGGGCTCGGGCTGCTGAGCGCTAGAAGAGGAAGCATGTGTTCGCGCCATCTGTGAAAAAGCATAGTAGAAATGCAATCAATATTTGAGAAACAAAACCGCATGACAAGAAAGAACAAATATGAAGTTTTCCTAACTCTCTAGCCTCTGGGGGATAAACACATACGTCACCCCACCCACAGGAGTCGTGATGGCGCATAGTAACATGAGCTAGGCAAGCCAACTTAATTACCTTTTCACAATTTATAATAACAACCAGAAAACGGCGGCATTTAAATGATAAAGCGGAAGACTTCATAGAAAAGAAAGCTGAATAAAAATGCGGAAGTTCAACAAAATACTCTACCCAAAACCTGATGTCACATAACTCACAGACTGCTAAGATTTACTAAGTACAATATTTGAAAGAAATTATACAATGTTTGTGTTAAGTACAAGAGATAACTAACTAAAAGAATGATAAAAGAGACGTCGGGCCCGCGGATGTCTGCAAGGCTACCTCGGTATCTCTTTATACACTGAAGGCCTGCTCCCGATCTACTACTACTGCTGACCAAAGCCTGGATCTATGCAAAAGAGCACAGAGCGTAGAATCAGCACAACCGATCCCATGTGCTGGTAAGTGCCTGGCCTAACCTCGGCGAAGTAGTAACGAAGCTAGGACCATACTATCAATCAAACCTGTGCAGTTCAATATATATATATAAATATGCAACAGAATAGAAATACAGAAATTTACCAGTCAAAGAGGGATGGGAGCATGTTGCAGGGACAACAACAGTTCAGATATAGAATTACTAAGTAATGAATGAAACGGTACAACTACAATTTCGATGAGAGTAAGAAATCAATATTTGTACGGCATCACCCTTCGTACTTTTACTCTTGTTCTCACAAATCAATAATATAAAGTGCACGACATCAACCTTTGTGCTTTAACTCACATAATGATGGCACAGAATGATCCTTCGTGCATTAACATATATTCATCACAAGCATATACGGCATCACCCTTCGTGATTTATCAGTCTTCCTCACCCAAACAACAATCACAAACAATGGGGCGAGGGAATAGACAAAAAATAATAGAAATCCCGGCAAGGAAAATAAAAGTAAACAATTAAATCTCGGCAAGGGAACAACAATAATAACTTTCACATCCCGGCAAGGGAGATAATCAATATACGAAAACAACCCTGCAAGGGTACAATTAATGATCCTTCCTCTTCCTTTCACTTTTATCTCATCACTCTCATCGCCACTAGAGCCAATGCTCCTAAGGGAACAATAATTCATATACTTCCTCATTTCATAAAATAATTTGAGACAATGCTATATGACGTTTCAAGATATAATCCTTTCCACAAATATTTTACCACAACTAGAAATCATCTTTATGACATGAAATATAGAACATGAATCTAGATATTCACAGTTTATACACTCACGGTCATGCTAGATACCAACATATAGATACTCATCACCATGCCCGTACGTCGTACTCTACATAAAACAAGTAGCAAATAGGACTCAACTCATAATCCCTCAAGCTAGAGTTAGACCGTACACTTACCTCAATGCTTCAAACTTAACTCAAGTTTCAAGTTTAGCTTTACTCCTCGGTTCCACCATAAAATCGCTCAATTAATGATTTGGGATGAAACTTGTTCTTGAAAATTGCCTAAGGTGTTGTATTTTGAAAAAGGGGTGAAAATGGCCGAAAATGCAACTAAGTATAAAATAGCTGGGCCTCAAATATAGGAATTGGGAGCTGGGGTTTGCCATTGCGATACCCGACCTGCTAACTTTGGAATTGCAAAGTCAAGTTCGCATTTGCAAACACTGTGCAAACTATCGGAATTCGCATTTGCGATCAACCATGTCACATTTGCGATTGAAGCCATCGCATTTGCAAACTGAATTGTCGCATTTGCGACCCATGCGGGTTTTCCCCTTTATTGCATTTGCGATCAGGGACTCGCTTTTTCCGCTCGCATTTGTGAGTATTCCTTCGCAAATGCGAAAACACCAGAACTGAGATGCTAGATTTTCTAAAGTTAAAAAATGCACTCTGACACCTATCCAAAACTCACCCGAGCCATCGAGGCCCCAAACCAAACATACACACAACCTCAATAACATCCTACATGCTTACTCGTGCGATCAAATCGCCAAAGTAACATCATATACATCGAATCAAACCTTAAAACTCATGATTTTTTCCAAATTTTCATAAAATATAAAATTTTCATTCCAAGTCCGAAACACGTCAAATGAAGTTCGTTTTCAACCAAATTTCACAGAAAGCACTTAAATCACATATGAACTGTATCGAGTGCCTTAACAAAAATACTGACCCGATAACAATATGTTCTAATCAATTTTCATTTCAAACATCCTTAACAATTTTAGAAAAATAATTTCTTTTCAAAGTTCATTTCTCTGACTCGGGACCTCCGATTTTGATTTCGAGCTTACGCTCGAGTCCCATATTTTTCTACGGACCCTCTAGGACCATCAAATCATGGGTCGGATCCGTTTATCCAAAATATTGACCAAAGTCAAAGTTACTCATATTAATGCAAAAATTTAGCGTTTTCACATAATTTCACATTTAAGCTTTCCGGTTACGAGCCCGGACTGGGCATGCTAATTGAGGCAACTAAGAAATAAGGTTTTCAAGGCCTCAGAAAGCACGTAATAAGAAAGAAAATAGGCGATGACCCTTTGGGTCATTACAGAACCCGAGACCTTTGGTTAAGGAAAGAGCAGCCCCATCTGCTACACCATATCCCTACCAAGTTTAATATTTAATATATATTTGTTTCTCTACTCATCGCTTGCATGGATTGAATACAATCTGAAGCTTATTGAATTTCAGGTGAAGTTCTCTTTCTCGATAAACTAGATAATTTATATGTGCTACAAGCTAGTGTGCGTGATATTGGGGTGATGAATTGTTTTTTTTTTTTGTAGAACCAGGTGCTCAAAACATTTATAAATGGTTAGCATTCAGTCTCATACTGTTCAGATACTCTAATTTAGTATGACTTGACTAGCTGGAAATTTAATATTGCTCATGATGGTGAGATTATGGTGGCAATGGGCTAGGGGCGCTGAGGTGACATGCCACATAGTATCTACCTCATCAAATGTTAGTTACACTTAGGATTGGATATCCAATGGACAAACGTAATAAAAGAGGGTATATTTGAACCAAAAGTATTATGACAGGGTATATTTGGACCAAAGTATAACGAGAGATCTATTTAAACCTTCTCTCGCAATACTTGGGTATTGTCACAATCCGAAATTTCCACCTGACCGTGATGACGCCTAACATTGAACTCGCTAGCCAAGCCAACGTTAAAGGATCTTTAAGTCTATTTTCATTCAATTTTCAATAAATAAAGTTAATTAAGCCAAAATGAGTTAAAGCCACGGAATAACATAAATGCCCAATATCTACTACAATACGGGTCTAGAGTCACAACTCATGAGCTTTTAAGATTTTCTACATACAAAGTCTGAAAGAAATACAACTATTTTCAACGAAATAAATAGTAAAATAGTAAAATAGAAGGGGACTTCAAGGTCTGCGGATGTTTGCAGAAGTACCTCAAGTATCCGATGTACGAATCCAAGATGCTTTGCCTCACGAACAGCTAGGGCCGGTACCAAAGTATGCACAAGAAGTGCAGAGTGTAGTATGAGTATAATTGACCCCAAGTACTCTGTAAGTATCGAACCCTACCTTGACGAAGTAGTGACGTGGCTATGACAAGATACCTACGTAATAAACATGTGTAGATAACGATTTATGTATAAGATAATAAACAAGTAAAAGCTAAGCATGTACTATTAGGAGGTGGAAATGCTAAGGGGACATAAGACATGAGAGATACAATGAAAATGATAATTAGAACAGTCAATATGCCTTTAACCAGTAAAAAAAAGCAATTAGCGAAATGAAGAAAATTGAACGGCATCACCCTTCGTGCTTTTATTCTCACTCACTGTATAAATCAATAGAAACGTCACGGCATCACCGCTTCGTGCATTAACTCTCATAACATGGCACGATATCATCCTTCATGCATTACTCACAATATGGCATAACATCACCCTTCGTGCATTAACACTCTCCCTTACCATAAAACATCGAACAAGTTATAATAGGGAGATAGGGTTGTTGATACCGGCAAGACCCAACCAGATGATATCTGCTGGTTGGTAGTGAGAGGACTCTATCAACAAGAACAAGCCTTACTTCAATAATGGTTCCACAATACCAATCTTTTGGGAAACAATGCTCAATTATCACAAAAGCCCATAAACACGATAAAATGACCAATTTAATTAATACTAGTCTAAACATGGATAACACGATCAATGAAAGTAATAATTGCAAAGAACAAGTCCTACTCGCATGCTATAACATAACAACAATGCATAGGTACTGGTCACCTCACATATACATTGTACCCAATATCTAAACATGTATCAAATAGACAAACTAGTCCTAATCCTTCAAGTCAAGGTTAACCACGATACTTACCTCGCTCCAAAGGATTAATTCAAAGCTCAACTACGGCTTTGCCTATCAAATAATCCTCCAAACTAATCGAATCTAGCAAACTACCAACCAAACAATTTAAATTAAGCTTTAGGAACTACCCATGATTGCAAAGAATTCAATTAAGGTCATTATTGAAAAAGTCAATAAAAGTCAATTCCCGGGTCCGCTTGGTCCAAACCCGAAATTTGGACCAAAACCCGATTACACGTTCACCCCCAAGCCCGGTTATGTAATTTATTATGGAATCCGACCTCAATTTAAGGTCTAAATCCCCATTTTATAAAAATTTCTAATTCTACCCAAACTCCCAATTTTCAACATGAAAACATAAGATTTTGGGTTGAAATAATAAAAGATTGAAAGAAACTAGTTTAAATCACTTACCAATGATTTGGGGAGCAAGAAACTTTGAAAAATCGCCTCTAGGGTTTCTAAGTTTGAAAATTTAAGAGAATGAACAAAAATTCTGTCTAACTCCCATTTTGATCAATTGCAGATTTGCAAACCGCAAATGCAAAGAAACAATCGCAAATGTCAAGTCCTTCCTATCTCTACTTTCGTCGCAAATGTGATGATTATTCCCAAATGTGAACTGGCCTTATCGCAAATGCGATCCATTGATCGCAAATGCAAAGTAACCCCCCTCCCCCCAAGTTTCCATCACAGAAGTGAAGACCTGATCGCAATTGCGCAACTAGATCTCTTTGCAAATGCGAAGATTATGGCCGCAAATGAAAAACTGACAGGTTTGCTTCCATATCACAAATGCGAGGTCTGAGACCTTCACCAGAAACTAAACAATAAAAGCTAAGTTTTCTAGTCCAAATCATTCCGTAGCCTATCTGGAACACACCCGAGTCCTCGGGGCTCTGAACCAACTATGCACACAGGTCTAAAAATATGATACGAACTTGCTCGCACGATCAAATCGCCAAAATGATATTTAATATTACGAATTGAATACCAATTCAAATAGAATTTTCAAGAAAACTTTGAAACTTCTATTTTCACAACCGGACGATTGAATCACGTCAAACCGACTCCGTTTCTCACCATATTTGACAGACAAGTCATAAATATAGTATTGGACCTATATCGAGTTCCAAAACTAAAATACAGATCCGATATCCAAAAGTCCAAAATTGGTCAAACATTCAAAGCCATTAAACTTTCAAATTTTAAATTTAAGCAAAGTGCGATAACTCGGGATAGGGACTTCGGAATTTGATTCCGAGAAATATAGTCATATAAACATGCATGCTATTAAGGATAAAAAAAAGATTAAAATTAGAGACTTGCCAAATATAAAAAGTATTCTTTCTATAAAGAAAAAAAGATTAAGGAAAAAGTTTCACATAGATGAAACGAAAATATTAGTATATGCAATTCGATTATGAACAATTGTCTTAAGATTAAGGATAACTGCAAGAGAGAAATCTTAGAAAAGCTATATGCATTTTATAGTGCATACCCAATTAGTCGATTGAAATAAGATAAACAGTAACTCTAAAAGTTTTATAGGGCATTTTTAATTGTTCTAGTGCATGTAGCTCTAGTTTTCTTCCCTTTTTATACAACATTCAAGGATTGTTGAAAGACAAATATAACTGTTTCTTGTTTCAATTCATGCAATAATAATTGGTTTTCAAAAGGCAAAAGTGTTCAGAACCTATAGCTAAGAGAAATGGAGGCACAAGTTTTCAGGATGTTAAAAAGAATGAAGTCTTTCCTTAGACTACTACAGCTTATATTGGAAACCTATGAATAATAATATTGGAAATTATTTTTCCTAATATTTCTTTTTAAGAAAACTTTCTCAAATTTCGTTAAAGTTGCAAAATTAATTAGATTTTTCATCGTCAAAATTCGAAATTAGTTGGTTCATCGTCCAAATTCGAAATTAGTTGGTCGGCCGAATTTTTTTTAATATATATATATATAGACTATTATTTTTTTAAGCGATTAAAATAAATATTTTTCATGTTTTAATGGGGCCCGTAGTGAAAACGCGTACTAGTCTTTGTAAGTATTCTTGGGCACTTAAGAAGAATGAATAGAATATATACAAAGAGAAAATGCATGGTAGTGGGACTTGCCTAAAGTAATCATCGAAGCATATGACTAATGATGAACATCCCAAATAAGGAAATTCTTTTGATGATTTTTACCATAATTAAAGAAATTCTTTTGATGCCTTTTTCAAATTAAATATATTAAAAATAGTTTTTATATATGTAATGTATTTAAGATGTGAAAATTATTTTTTATAATGGGTAGATGTGAGACGCGAAATCAACACTTTCATTTTGTGTTTAAGTGATAGATGAAACCGTGAGTCAAAGTGTTAAAATGGTACATGTCTAAGTTGGGGTGCCAAAATAAAAAGACGGGCCAACTTAAAGGGGTCGCTTATGGGTTTGGCTTATTAAAATGAAGTATAACCATTCCATTTAAAAACTTAATTTATTAGAGCAAATACACTTATATTTCTATATATTCTATTTTTCTGCAAATTGAGTCTTTGTTTTCTTTTACGCCACATAACATGAATTGGGAAGACAAAGGCAAAAAGAAAGACTGCTATGTGCCTGTATAAGATGTGTTTCATCATTTCGTTGACCATTCTAATCATCTTCTTTTCCGTAATATATAACAATTTATCTACTTTTCGTCGAGAAAGTCAAGCGCAAGAATACCTCACTATTTGGGTTTTTCGTTTTTTTTCTTTTATATTTCGTCTCTCATATTTTGAAAATAAAAAAAATTAATTAAGTTATACGTAGATTTTAAAGTTGTATAGTAACTTCTTAATATATTAAATTACAATAATAATATTAAATTTATTATATTATTGGAATGATATAAATTAAATGTTCATACACCTTCTATTTTGTTTGGCTCAAAAATTATGTTTTAGTTTTGTAAGCCTAAAAACTATCAAAAATATATGGGGATAAATCGTGATCAAATATAATAAGCCCAAGAGATGATTATCACTTCGAGAGTTTTCGTTTATCTGTGAGTGGATGAAAAGAATAGACTTATCTTAACTGATAATAGGCGAAATCTAGGTGATTTAGCCATTGTTTGTGTCTCTACTTGAATATATTCCGATCGTACAATATGATTAATTGATGAAAGATGGGCTCTAATAGCGAATTGTGCTTGTTGCAGGTTAAGAAGTCTATTTTGTGCAAGAAAACGTCGATTGGAACCATTCGGGAGACAAGTAAATGGCGAAGTTGGACACCTGGGCATGCGTGCCCAAGTGCGCGCCCACGCAGAAGATGCGCGTCCATTACGATGGACTTGGCAGATGCGCGGCCTACTGCGCGCCCGTGCATGTCCAGGAAATGGGACTCAAGTGTCAGGGGCAAAAGTGAAAATCTGGAGAAAAGCCCACTTAGCCTGTATAAAGTCAAACTCGCCCAAGGTCAATTTATCAAGGTTTTCATAGGGTATTGCAAGAATTAGAGAGGTAAGAGGCAAGGAGAATTTTGGATCATCAAGTTCTTCTTTTCTTCTCTTTGTTTTTGAAAATTGTGATGATATTGAACCTAATTATGTTGAACAATAGTATGAGTGACTAGAACTTATTGTTCTAGGGTCATGGGTAAAACATGAACGTTGTTGTTTGAATTTTGATTCGACGAAGTCGGTTTATCATATTGGGTTATTTATTTAATTCTGATTTTAATTATTTTGCAGAGTAGCCAACAGTGAAGTACTATCTATGAATCTCTAGTTGAACTCGAAAGTGGGAACTTTAGATTGCATATAAAATTGAATAGAGCAAGTTCTTGAACCCGGGCATCGGTAAATGGATTCGCAGTTGGGATAGACATATATCCAATTGCCTTGCTTGGTTGAAATACAGGAGTTTTAAATGCATTCTTGTTAATCTTGATTCCATAGACATATATGTATTGAGTTAACTTAAATAGGCGAGTAAGAACTCGACATATTCTTACGAGTAAATAACCAGAGTCGTTTGAAGCTGAAAACACAACACGATTGTTGAGTATGCCCGTGACCCTGGAATATCCTACTCTATTGTTTGTTAACCAAAAGTGTTGTTCTTTTAGTTAATTGCTTTAGCTAGATTAAATTTTTAGAAGTTAGTAAAATAATTAAATCTCTTTTGTGAATAAATTCTTGGATAGATAAATATATTGGGTTTGAATCAGTCACAAGCTAGTCATAAGTATTCATGGGAACGATACTCTACTCACTACTTTATTACTTGACGATCACGTGCACTTGCGTGAGTATTTTGATTGCAACAAGTTTTTGGCGTCGTTGCCGGGAACTTAGAAATTAGCTATTTGGAAATCACTGATACATACAACTATCCAAACGTCCCCAAGATTATGTTAGGTTGACATTGTTCTCATTTTCACTGATTGGGGACGCTAAAGAGTGGTTGAACAAAGAGCCAGCAAATTCAATCCGCACTTGGGATGATCTCGCTAGGAAAATTCTTGATCAAGTTCTTCCCCACCCGGAAGACAATAGTGTTGAGGAGTCAAATTCTTGCGTTCGAACAGCAGGCTGGCTAGACACTTTGTCAGGCATGGGAAAGATATAAGAAGATGCTTAGAGACTGTCCTCATCACTGTCAGACAGACGAGGTGTAGGGTCATACTTTTGTAGATGGATTAGATAATGCTTCAAAGATGAATCTAGACTCAGCATGTGGGGGTAGTTGCATGGCCAGACCATACAGTGAAATCCATACCTTGCTCAATAGTTTCACAGCTAATGAAAACAACTGGCAAAGTGATGATAATTCACGAAGGGCAGTTAAGCAGAAACCAGCTGGGGTGCTAGAACTAGATGAGGTTTCAGCCATGAGAGCCGAATTAGCAAAGCTATCAAATCAGATGACTAGAATGGCAATGCATCAACCACAACCAATGCAACATGTAAACCAAATTGCTATCTGTTGCGAGCTGTGTGGTGACAATCATATGAGTGACATGTGCCCAACAAATCCAGAATCGATCTACTACGTGGGACAACATAACAGAGGTCCACCAAATCAGCATGCACAGTATGGAAACTCGTACAATCTGAATTGGAGAAATCATCCCAATTTCTGTTGGGGTGGAAATCAGCAGGGCCAGAATCAGCTCATACCTCAAGGGGGTTTCAACCATCCTCAGAAGCCACCTCAACAGATAGAAGAAAGCACCAATGATTTGTTGAAGAAGTTGTTGAATGACACTCAGCAAATAAGGACTGAAAATCAACAGATGAGGAATGATAATCAACAGCTTAGAATAGACATCAGAAATCTTGAGAGGCAGTTGGGGCAATTGGCCAAAAATCAAAACACTAGACCTGCAGGTGCCCTCCCCAGTGACACAAAGAAAAATCCACAAGTGAATGCTATTACACTTCGTAATGGAAGAGAGATTGAGGAAGTGCCCAAGAAAAGGAGAGATAAACCCGTACCTGAGGAAGAGTTGATCCCTAAAGTGACAAAGAAGCCAGAGATAACTGTTGAAAATCCAAAGCCAGTGGAGGTCCCGCGAACACCACCACCTTTTCCTCAGAGGCTGGAGAAGAGAAATGATGATAGCATGTTTAGCAAGTTCCTCTCCATGCTGAGCCAGGTCCAACTGAATATTCCATTGGTTGATGTGTTGCGCGAAATTCCAAAGTATGCTAAGTACATCAAAGACATAGTAGCTCACAAGAGGAGACTGACTGAATTTGAAACGGTTGGACTTACTGAGGAGTGCACGTCCACAGTCCAAAACAAGCTTCCTCAAAAGCTTAAGGATCCTAGCAGCTTTACGATCCTTGTGCGCATTGGTAAAATTTATGTGGGTTGTGCTCTTTGTGATTTAGGGGAAATCATAAATCTCATGCCCTTATATCTGTTCAAACAACTGGGCATGGGAGCTCCCAGGCCCACCACTGTGATGTTGCAACTAGCTGACAGATCAATCGCACACCCTGAAGGGGTAATTGAAGATGTATTGTTGCAGATTGGAAAATTTAACTTCCCTACTGATTTTATTATCGTCGATTATGAGGCTGATGATCTAGTTCCAATTATATTGGGGAGACCCCTCTTGGCTACATGTGACACTATTATAAAGATGAGAGAGAGAAAAATGATTTTTAGGGTCGAATATGAGGAAGCAGTATTTAACATATACAAAGCAATCCAGCTTTCCCGTCATTATGAAGATCTCTCCATGATATCAATTATAGAAGCTGACGAGCAAGTATATTATCCAAGTGATTATCTAGATGATTCTCTAGGGAAAGTACTTATGCTGTTTGATAATTTGGGGAATGATGAGGAGGTGTAGGAGATGATGCACATCCTTCTCACATCTTGTGCGTACATGAAAAGGGACACACCCCTTTGAACCCTTGGACAGGCCTGAGGGACCTCCTCCAAAACCGTCAGTTGAAGAAGCACCAAAGTTGGAGCTTAATCCACTCCCTTCTCACCTGCAATATGCCTATGTGGGTGAGTCTGACACATTACTTGTTATTGTTTCTTCTGACTTTTCTAAATTATAGGAAGGAAAGTTGTTGAGAGTGCTACGTGAGCCAAACGGGCTCTGGGGTGGACTATGTCTGACATAAAAGGCATCCGTCCAGCCTTTTGCATGCACAAAATTCTCATGGAGGAGGGCCACAAGCCCAGTATTGAGCAACAACGTCGACTCAATCTGATCATGAAGGAAGCGTTGGGAAAAGAAGTAATTAAGTGGCCGGATGCAGGTATTGTATTTCCCATATCTTATAGAAAGGGGGAATGACTGTGGTGGTAAATGAGAACAATGATCTTATTCCAACAAGAACTATCACCGGGTGGCGTATTTGTATTGATTATAGAAAACTGAAAAATTCCACCCGGAAGGACCATTTCCCCATTCCCTTTATTGACTAAATGCTTGATAGATTTGCTGGCCAAGAGTACTACTGCTTCCTGGATGGTTACTCGGAGTATAACAAGATTGCTATAGCCCCAGAGAACCAAGAAAAGACCACTTTTACGTGTCCTTATGACACGTATGCGTTCAAACAAATGTCCTTTGGTCTTTGCAATACACCTGCGCCTTTTCAAAGGTGTATGATGGCCATCTTTACTGATATGGTCGAGATATTTGAATAAGTATTCATGGATGATTTTTCTGTTGTTGGCTTCTCGTTTAACAATTGCTTGATGAACCTCAAGAAAGTACTTGCTAAGTGCGAAGAGACTAACCTGGTGCTAAACTAGGAAAAGTGCCACTTCATGGTGCGCAAAGGTATAGTCTTGGGACACAAAGTGTCCAAAGTCGGTTTACAGGTGGATAAGGCAAAGGTGGAAGCGATTGAAAAATTGCCTCCACCAATTTCTGTAAAATCCATTCATAGTTTCTTGGGGCATGCAGGCTTTTATCATCGTTTTATCAAGGACTTCTCAAAAATTTCTTCTCCCTTGTGCGGGTTTCTTGAGAAGGATGTGACTTTCAAGTTCCATGATGCCTTTCTGAAGGCATTTGAGGAGCTAAAGAGAAGGTTGGTGATGACACCTATATTAATTGCTCCGGACTGGGAGCAACCATTTGATGTTTAATGCCAGCGATCTAGCTGTTGGGGCTATTTTGGGGCAGAAGAAAGAGAAGATCTTCCACTCCATCTACTATGCAAGCAAAACTCTGAGTCCAACCCAGATGAACTACACCGTTACTGAAAAGGATTTCTTGCGGTAGTATGGGTGTTTGACAAGTTCAGGTCATATCTTGTGGGGACAAGAGTCATCGTCTACACAGATCAATGAGCCATCAGGTACCTGTTTGAGAAAAAGGATGCCAAGCCGAAACTTATTGGGTGGGTCCTACCGTTGCAAGAGTTTGATCTAGAGATCCGAGACCACAAGGGGACAGAAAATCAAGTGGTTGATCACTTGTCCAGATTGGAGAAGCGGACTCACATGGTTAAAGAGGGTGAAATCAAAGAGACTTTCTCGGATGAGTAGTTTCTGGTAGTCACCTCCACCAGGACTCGGTGGTATGCTGACTGTGTGAACTTTATTGCTAGTGGAGTGACCCCACCAGAGTTATCACCAGACAATAGAAGGAAATTTTTGCATGATGTTCGGTCACATGTGGGATGAGCTATTCTTATACAGGCTATGTGCAGATCAGTTAGTCCGGAGATGTGTTCCTGAGGAGGAGCTACAAGACATACTTGACCGTTGTCATGCCTCACCATATGGAGGCCATCATGGGGTAGAGCCGACAGCTCAGAAAGTGCTACAATCACGTTTTTTCTAGCCCAAACTATTTAAGGATGCACACGCCTATCTTAATATGTGTGACAGGTGCCAACGGACAGAGACAATCACTAAGAAGCATGAAATGCCGCTGCAGAACATTCTGGTTGTGGAACTTTTTTATGTTTGGGGAATTGACTTTATGGGACCCTTCCCATACTCAAACGATCAGAGATATATCTTGGTGGTAGCCGATTATGTGTCTAAGTGGGTGGAGTCCATTGCTCTTCCTTCTAATGACGTAAAGGTAGTGGTGAGCTTTGTAAAGAAACATATATTCACACGCTTTGCGACTCCTAGAATATTGATGAGTGATGGAGGTACGCACTTTTGTAACAAGCTATTAAACAATGTTCTTTCAAAGTATTGGGTCAAGCATAAGGTTTCCACTGCCTATCATCCTCAGACAAATGGTCAACTAGAGGTGTCGAACAGAGAAGTCAAGCAAATTCTTGAGAAAACAGTGAGTGCCAATAGAAAACATTGGGCCGGGAAGTTAGACGACGCATTGTGGGCATATCACACAACATAGAAAACTCCCATAGTTGCTTTTACGAATAAATTGGTGTATGGGAAGGCATGTCACTTGCCCGTCGAACTTGAGCACAAGGCTTATTGGGCAATAAAGAAGTTGAACATGGATAATGACTTAGCTAGAGAGAAAAGGTTGCTGCAACTTGATGAGCTCGAGGAATATTGATTACATGCATATGAGAATGCCAAATTATACAAAGAGAAGACTAAGAGGTTGCATGATAAGCACATTCAGCATCGCGAGTTCGAGCCAAGCCAGGAAGTTCTGTTGTTCAATTCGAGGTTGAAGCTCTTCCCTCGAAAGCTTAAATCTCGCTCATCTAGCCCTTTTGTTGTGGTAAGAGTGAAGCCTCATGGAGCCAACTGAGAGATATGAATGCAACTGGCACCTTCCTGGTTAACAGTCAATGAATTAAACATTATTGGGGTGGTGACTTGGTGCGTCATAGGACCTCAGTGGAATTGAAAGATGCTTGAAAACATGTTGAGTCATGCCACGACGTTAAATCAGGCGCTGGATGGGAGGCAACCTATTAAAATATTGAATGTGTCTATGCATTAAAAACATGGTTCAGGAACGCGCCCACGCATCTGGATGCGCAACATGTGAATGCACTGAATGGGCCGCGCATAAATATGCGGGAGCGCGCACACCCCGTTCAAATTCGGGTGTTTTGTATTTTGTTTTTTACTGATTATTAGTTTTAGTCTTTTTTAGAACAACCATAAAGACAGTTCTACCCCTTTCCTAAACCTTCCTCCTCCCTCACATCCACCCCAAACCCATTCAAATGCCCACCCAAACACAAACCCATTCCCCTCCCCCCAACGCAAAATCGACCCCCCTGCTTCCACCACCAGGACCACCGCCAACCACCTTCTTCTCTGCTCGTTCTCCTCTGGTAATGACCCTAGTCTTGTAGTTTCCCTTGATTATTCCTTTTCCTAGTTTAGTTTTCTATTTTCTTTCTTTTATTTTCAGATTTTAGGTGTAAAGTTGGTTAGTTGTGGGTGTTAACTTTAAGTTAAGATTTTTTATATGTTGGTACATGGAGCCGTGGAACTGAGAGATATGAATGCAACTAGCACCTTCCTGGTTAACAGTCAATGAATTAAATATTATTGGGGTGGTGACTTGGTGCATCACAGGACCTCAGTGGAATTGAAAGATGCTTGAAAACATGTTGAGTCGTGCCACGACGTTAAATCAGGCGCAGGATGGGAGGCAACCTATTAAAATATTGAATGTATCTATGTATTAGAAAAATGGTTCAGGAACGCACAGGTGCGCGCTCCACGCATTTGGCCGCGCAAGTGGATGCGCAACATGTGAACGCATTGTATGGGCCGCGCATAAATATGCGGGAGCACGCATATGGGCGCGCACACCCCGTTAAAATTTCGGTGGTTTGTATTTTGTTTTTTTCCAGATATTTAGTTTTAGTCTTTTTTAGAACAACCATAAAGACAATTCTACCCCATTCCTAAACCTTCCTCCTCCCTCACATCCACCTCAAACCCATTTAAATGCCCACCCAAAAACAAAACCTTTCCCCTCCCCCCCAACGCAAAATCGATCCCCCTGCTTCCACCACCAGGACCACCGCCAACCACCTTCTTCTCTGCTCGTTCTCCTCTGGTAATGACCCTAGTCTTGTAGTTTCCCTTGTTTATTCCTTTTCCTAGTTTAGTTTTCTATTTTCTTTCTTTTATTTTCAGATTTTAGGTGTAAAGTTGGTTAGTTGTGGGTGTTAACTTTAAGTTAATATTCTTTATATGTTGGTACATGATAAGTGTGGGGTGAAAACCCTTTTGATTGGGAATGCTGGAAAGTGAACTTGGGGGGGGGGTGCTTGTTCCAAATA
The DNA here is from genome assembly GCA_034376525.1 of Nicotiana benthamiana. Taxonomy (NCBI): domain Eukaryota; kingdom Viridiplantae; phylum Streptophyta; class Magnoliopsida; order Solanales; family Solanaceae; genus Nicotiana; species Nicotiana benthamiana. The sequence goes on from CM067337.1 coordinate 131,563,912, forward strand.
AGCTTGAAAGAAATAGTGAAGGCCTAATGCTCACAAGGTTTTTGTGGGAATTCCCCAATAACCATGAGCATGTCAATTGAGGCCAGAGATGCGCGTGAAGTCTGAGTAGCCGCATCGCTTCACTAACCGGATTTGGATTACGCTTATATTTTGTTGTTTTACATATAGTATGAATCCCACCAAGAAACGATGTGCTACAGGTACCTCCTCAAGCAACCAGGCTGGCTCATCTCAATCACGAGGAGCTACATCTGCATCCACCTATGATGCCACCAAGTTTGTATCACCCAATGCTCAGGCCCAATTTGTAGCGAAAGCTCGTAAGCCAATTCCAGAAAGGGGTGTCGACATTACGAGATCCAGGTTGGGTGCCCTCGTATATACGAGGAGTTGATACGGCGAGGGTTGAAAACATTCCTCAATAAACCTGGCGAAGGCAATCTCATGGTTGTATGGGAATTCTATGCCAACGTTCTGGATCATGACGTGGAATAGTTACAGTGCGCCGCTGGGCGGTGAATGCTTCGGTTGAAGCAATTCAGGCGGCTTATCAATTGGCTGCCCCGCCTTATGAATATGATGATTTCTATGTCTATGGGCGCAATCCAACACCCCAAAAATGGGCAAGATTCTTTGAAGATATATGTGTACCTGGCAGAGAAGTGGTCTGGCTGCCTAGTGGGTAGAAGTTCCACTCCGCGGCCCTCACCTATGAAGCAAAGTGTTGGTTATATATCATAAACAACCGCCGCATCCCATCACTCAACACGACGGAAGTCAATGGGTCCCGTGGTGCTTTGATTTGGTGTTTTGTGAATGGATACGACTTTGATGTGGCTAATGTTATCCACGACGAGATGTTTATCCGCAACCCAATACAGAGGTATGGTGCCTTTTTCCCCTTCATTAGTGACTCTTCTGTGCAGGTTAGCCAATGTTCCAGAGAATAAAGTGGTGGATGGATTGGTAAAAAAGAAGGCAGGTTTCGGGCGGATAAGGTGACCACGGGCAAGGAACCGGAGGTAGTAGCAACGACCAGTTCGGATGATGAGGATGTTGATGAAGAGAATGATGAGGATGAGACGGGAGTTCCACCCCAAGTTGATGAGCTCGAGGAGTTTTGATTACATGCATATGAGATTGCCAAATTATACAAAGAGAAGACTAAGAGGTGGCATGATAAGCACATTCAGCATCGCGAGTTCGTGCCAAGCCAGGAAGTTCTGTTGTTCAATTCGAGGTTGAAGCTCTTCCCTGGAAAGCTTAAATCTCGCTGGTCTGGCCCTTTTGTTGTGGTAAGAGTGAAGCCTCATGGAGCCGTGGAACTGAGAGATATGAATGCAACTAGCACCTTCCTGGTTAACAGTCAATGAATTAAATATTATTGGGGTGGTGACTTGGTGCATCACAGGACCTCAGTGAAATTGAAAGATGCTTGAAAACATGTTGAGTCGTGCCACGACGTTAAATCAGGCGCTAGATGGGAGGCAACCTTTTAAAATATTGAATGTATCTATGTATTAGAAAAATGGTTCAGGAACGCACAGGTGCGCGCCCACGCATTTGGCCGCGCAAGTGGATGCACAACATGTGAACGCATTGTATGGGCCGCGCATAAATATGCGGGAGCACGCATATGGGCGCGCACACCCCGTTAAAATTTCGGTGGTTTGTATTTTGTTTTTTTCCAGATATTTAGTTTTAGTCTTTTTTAGAACAACCGTAAAGACAATTCTACCCCATTCCTAAACCTTCCTCCTCCCTCACATCCACCTCAAACCCATTCAAATGCCCACCCAAAAACAAACCCTTTCCCCTCCCCCCCAACGCAAAATCGATCCCCCTGCTTCCACCACCAGGACCACCGCCAACCACCTTCTTCTCTGCTCGTTCTCCTCTGGTAATGACCCTAGTCTTGTAGTTTCCCTTGATTATTCCTTTTCCTAGTTTAGTTTTCTATTTTCTTTCTTTTATTTTCAGATTTTAGGTGTAAAGTTGGTTAGTTTTGGGTGTTAACTTTAAGTTAAGATTTTTTATATGTTGGTACATGATAAGTGTGGGGTGAAAACCCTTTTGATTGGGAATGCTGGAAAGTGAACTTGGGGGGGGGGGTGCTTGTTCCAAATAAGCTTGAAAGAAATAGTGAAGGCCTAATGCTCACAAGGTTTTTGTGGGAATTCCCCAATAACCATGAGCATGTCAATTGAGGCCAGAGATGCGTGTGAAGTCTGAGTAGCCATATCGCTTCACTAACCAGATTTGGATTACGCTAATATGTTGTTGTTTTAAATATAGTATGGCTCCCACCAAGAAACGACGTGTTACAGGTACCTCCTCAAGCAACCAGGCTTGCTTATCTCGGTCACGAGGATTGCATCTGCATCCACCTATGATGCCACCAAGTTTGTATCACCCAATGCTCAGGCTCGATTTGTAGCGAAAGCTCGTAAGCCAATTCTAGAAAGGGGTGTCGACATTATGAGATCCAGGTTGGGTGCCCTCGTATATACGAGGAGTTGATACGGCGGGGGTTGAAAACGTTCCTCAATGAACCCGGTGAAGGCAATCTCATAGTTGTATGGGAATTCTATGCCAACGTTCCGGAGCATGACGATGGAATAGTTATAGTGCGCCGCCGGGTGGTGAATGCTTCGGTTGAAGCAATTCGGGCGGCTTATCAGTTGCCTGCCCCGCCTATTGATTATGATGATTTCTATGGCTATGGGCGCAATCAAACGCCCCAAAAATGGGCAAGATTCTTTGAAAATATATGTGTACCTGGCAGAGAAGTGGTCTGGCTGCCTAGTGGGCAGAAGTTCCACTCCGCGGCCCTCACCTATGAAGCAAAGTGTTGGTTATATATCATAAACAACCGCCGCATCCCATCACTCAACACGATGGAAGACTGTGGGCCCAGTGGTGCTTTGATTTGGTATTTTGTGAATGGATACGACTTTGATGTGGCTAATGTTATCCACGACGAGATGTTTATCCGCAACCAAGTGCGGAGGTATGGTGTCTTTTTCCCCTTCTTTAGTGACTCATCTGTGCAGGTTAGCCAATGTGCCAGAGAATAAATTGGTGGATGGATTGGTAAAAAGGGAAGGCATGTTCCGGGCGAATAAGGTGACCACGGGCAAGGAACCGGAGGTAGTAGCAACGACCAGTTCGGATGATGAGGATGTTGATGAAGAGAATGATGAGGATGAGGCGGAAGTCCCACCCCAAGCCCTGAGTAAAATGTGGCAGTTGCAAGGTCCTTTGATACGGTGACATCCTCAGGCACAACCCCGGTGTCTCGGTTCACTACTATGGAACAGGAGATGGCTAGTTTGTGGACCTCTGTGAATGAATTAGGCACCCGTATGGATGTGTTAGCGGACCGAAAAAATAAGTCAGAGAAGAAGATCACAGGATGGTTACGAGCTCTAGGGCGCACGTGCAACATGTACCCCACAACTGTCTCGGACCAGGAGTGACGCTTCAGCGAAGTTCCTTTACCTCTCTATCTTTTTCCTTCAATTTCACGCCATGAGGGCATAGCGTTCTCTTTATGTGTGGGGTGGGGAATTTCCTAAATGTATGTTGTAAGTAGTGTACAAATGGTTGTTTTTCTTGCTTAGTGATATTGATATGCTTTTTGTTCTCTTTGTGTGAAGTAGTGTGTTGGGTCATTTGTCAATTCGTTTAAATAGACGGTTCGGCCCTATCACGGATCCCTTTCGTCGGGGTTCTTGAGGTAGATGAGTCGATGAAAAAAAATATAAAAAAATAAAAATGGAGGCTCTTCCCTATTACGGATCTTGTAGACGGGGTTCTTGAGGGAAATGAGTCTAAAGAAAACAACAAAAACATTTTTTATTTTCTTATTTTAGATAGTGTAACAAATTCCCCTTGGTTTTTCTTTAGGCCGTGATTCTTTTCCAAGGTTTAGCTTGAACCAGGCATAGGTAATTTTTAATTTGTTTTGAAGATTAGGATAGTAGGCTATGAGTTGTGAATTAAAAGAGAACCTAGAGCGTTGATACACCTGAACACCATATGACCCTAGAGTGTAACGCTTATACCTCATTGTTGAATCTCATTAAGCGTGCCTTAATTTGTATATTTATCACTTATTTGAGTACTTGAAATGGAACGTTTTGCTGAGCTGATATGAATGAGTCATATGCCATGTGTGGTGAGTACTTGTGTAGTCCATGCATTGTATTTGGGTCTAGAACTTCCCCGGTATGTGAGTTGAAGCGAAATCCTAGCTGATGCTCGGTTTGATGTGATGATTTTAGGCTCTCTTTGGTCTTTCTTGAGCTAAATTTCTAACCACAAATAAAATTTGTCCCTAATAACCCTTTTGAGCCTTTAGAATTTTTACTTGGCACCCGCAATACAAGCCCGTACCCCTTTGTTCTTTATTGACACGATTTTGATCATTTACCTCTTAAAGCACTTTAATGGTAAGATGAGCGCTAAAAGAAGTAAAAAAGGGAGATACGAGTGGGGTGGCTCCGAGTGGATCCAATGAGAGGTTGAAAGGTGCACTTGCTTTGAAAATGTATGCACCACTAGCGGAAGTCAAATGACAAGAAAAATAAACTTTAAAATAATTATTAGAATAATAATGTTTGAGATGAATACATTGTAGTCTTGGTCTCGCTAGTGGATGGGCAATATTGTTTGTGAAAGATAAGTGGACTGAAAAATGTGCGCTTAAAAGTGAGTACGTGATGTGTTAAAGTGCTTAGGAGGGTTAGCCACTATTCCAAAATCTATCCTTCCCGTCCCTTACCCCACATTACAACCAATGAAAAGTCCTAATTGATTTTGAACTGAGCTAGCCTACATTACAAGATTATGGTACCCATTGCATGCATGTGACTTCAATTGTGAGAGTGAGCATTTCCATTGATATATGTGAGTATATTACTCGAGTGTGTGAAATGAATTTCGTTTGTGTTAACTTGATTGTGAGGGCATATGATTCGTGATAGAAAAGCAAGTCTTCACTTCTGTGTAGAGTGCCTTGGAGAAGTGTGAATATTGCGTGGCACTTGAGAGTTAGCTTTGAGGCTAGCATTGTTCATTGCTAGGTGCAATATATGAATATTGTTCTAGGTGGAATGCGCTAGGGGAAATTGTTAAGTAGAAAAGTATCTAGAGAGCATAGTGTGATTGCTCGAGTGCTAGCAATGAATTAAGTGTGGGTGTTGATAATAGGCGAAATATAGGTGATTTAGCCATTGTTTGCGCCTCTACTTGATTATATTCCGGTCGTATATTATGATTAATTGATGAAAGATGGGCTCTAATAGCGAATTGTGCTTGTTGCAGGATAAGGAGTCTATTTTACGCAAGAAACGTCGATTGGAACCATTCGGGAGACAAGTAAATGGCGAAGTTGGACACCTGGGCATGCGCGCCCACGCAGAAGATGCGTGTCCATTACAGTGGACTTGGCAGATAAGCGTCTAGATGCGCGGCCTACTGCACGCACGCGCATGTCCGGGAAAAGGGACTCAAGTATTAGGGGCAAAAGTGGAAATCTGGAGAAAAGCCCACTTAACTTGTATAAAGTCAAGCTTGCCCAAGGTCAATTTATCAAGGTTTTCATAGGGTATTGCAAGAATTAGAGAGGCAAAAGGAAAGGAGAATTTTGGATCATCAAGTTCTTCTTTTCTTCTCTTTGTCTTTGATATTTGTGATGATATTGAACCTAATTATGTTGAATAATAGTATGAGTGTCTAGAACTTATTGTTCTAGGTTCATGGGTAAATCATGAACTTTGTTGTTTGAAGTTTAATTCGACGAAGTCGGTTTATCATATTGGGTTATTATTTAATTCTGATTTTAATTATTTGCCGAGTAGATAAGAATGAAGTACTATCTACGAATCTCTAGTTGAACTCGAAAGTGGGAACTTTAGATTGCATATACAATTGAATAGAGCAAGTTCTTGAACCTAGGCATCGGGGAACGGATTCGCAATTGGGATAGACATATACCCAATTGCCTTGCTTGGTTGAAATACAAGAGTTTTAAATGACTGCCTTGCTTGGTTGAAATACAAGACTTTTAAATGCATTCTTGTTAATCTTGATTCCATATAGGCATTGAGTTAACTTAAATAGGCGAGTAAGAACTCGACAGATTCTTACGAGTATTATTAACCTTGTCAATCAATAACCCAGATAACTGAATTAGTCGTTTGAAGCTGAAAAACACAACACGACTGTTGAGTATGCCCGTGACCCTGGAATATCCTACTCTATTGTTTGTTAACCAAAAGTGATGTATGTTTAGTTAATTACTTTAGCTAGATTAAATCATTAGAAGTTAGTAAAACAATCAAATCTCTTTTGTGAATAAATTCTTGGATAGATAAATATATTAGGTTTGAATCAGTCACAAGCTAGTCATAAGTCTTCGTGGGAGAGATACTCTACTCCCTACTTTATTACTTGACAATCACGTGCACTTGCGTGAGTGTTTTAATCACAAAATTAATAAAGAAGTAATGGTTATGATTTTGAGAGAAAGAGAGAGAATAGAGATTGTATTATTCGAGAACAATACAGATGCCTTTTACAAAGAGAAGGTTTCCTTTATATAGTAGGAAACCTTCTTCAAACAATTAAAATAACAAAATAGGTACAACGGTTGGTGGCTTCCACTCAGAAAAAAGGGCAGGTGCTAAACGACTTCGTTCCTTCTCTGCTGATTTAGGACGCACCCTTGCTTGGGTTGTCCTTATCATGGGGGACGTTCCCACCTGTCGTGGGGATTACGAGCCAAATTTAGCCCTATACAGTTAGTCCCTCCATTTGTTGGAGATGTACTCGATGAACGTCTTCAATGGACGGACATGCACGATTTGTTTTTTGCGGAAATTTGTCCATGCTCGTAGGCACCTCAATTGCAGAGCACAGAAGTGGATGACGTTTTCTGGGTCGTTGACATGTGACCCATCTTTTTTAAAGTGACGTCACCAGTCACATGCATCATCATTATACGTGTTCTCGAGACTTGTTCAGAATGCGACATGACATTTTGGATTCCGGTGCCGGTTTCAGAACTGAGTCTCTCCGATTCCCCTGTGTCTTTCTCCTATAGATTGGAGAGTGATTCAAAGAGTTTCTTCTTTTAGAAAGTTTCCCTTTGCTTCTTTCTTCATCCTTCTTTCCTGTAATAGTTGTATCGTTTTCGGAGGGATACCTTTCCTGGGAATTATCTTACTCACTACCAACACTTCATTCTTTACTGCGTATTATGGCAACATGCCAAGAAAGCAAAAAGGCTTAGGGCAGTGCCCTTTCTAGGGTTCCACCCTCTTGTGATGGCAAAAGGCAAGGAGCGGGAAACCCTAGTTCAGTTAATGGTAGACACCATTTTACCGAAGGATTTGAGTATGAGAAAAGACTTCAATACGGCAAGCCCCTATCATCCGTGGGAGGAGAGTGATTTATTTCAATCTCACGTGGACGTTATCTGGGCCAGGTACAACATTCATGATCACGTTGAGATAGTTCTAGCTCGGACGGACCATACCAATGTACATAATCCTGTCTTTTGTGCATTTTACGAATATGCTCTTAATATTGGATATAGATTTCCCCTTAACTCTTTGGCGGAAGAGCTATGCCGCTTCTATCACGTATGTTTGGCTCCGCTCACACCATACGTCCTGAATGTGTGTCAGATCCTTACCATGCTTGCAGGTAAGGCCAGGGCCGTTGTTTCCGTTCACCATTTGCTACAGATGTTTAGCCCCAATTATATGAGGGGTACTATGCTCCAACTAAGGAGCCGTGGCAAGAAGAGCTTTCTCGTGAGGGCCACGACAAAGCTAATCGCGAGTTCTGGTGTAGATTCTTTTACATTAGGACGAGCCATCTAGTGTCAGATCCTGAAGGATTTCCAGAGGCGTGGAATGTAGGATGTGAGTACCTCTGCATGTAACTTTGCAACGTTCTATTTTGACTGACATAACTCTGAAATTACTTTCTTTATCCCTTTTTACTTTTGGTAGTGGTGGCTCGCTCACCCCGCCCCGTGGAGACATTAGGTCGTCGGTGGCGGGGTTGATACCATATGCGTAGAAATGCCGCACTTGGCCTGAGTTCCGTGGGTTGTATCGCCCAACTGGTAATAAACTTCCTTATATTTTTTACATCTTTTCTTAGCTTGAAGACCATCCTACTTGACATGTTTTTCGTTTGCCAGGTCGGGGAGCTTCCTCAAGGACAAAGAAGAAGAAGAAGAAGACCGAAGCTGGCCTGGCTAGAGCGGAGTCTGACTCCGACGATATATTTGTGGGCGCCTTACCTAGAGGTAGCCCCCTTTTAATTCCCCACCAAAGGACTACATCGGCGATCGCATTGGAGGCGGTGCCTGAGGCTACCTCTGTGAAGCTACCAGAGGCTTCAGTAGCAGCGGCACCTGAAACTGCTCTCGTGCCAGCACGTAAAGTCGCTCCAGCAGAGGCAGCTTCCGAAGGAGAGGAGCCGCTTGAGAAAAAGAGGTGGCGGCTAATTACTCGAAAATGCATTGCCATTGAGGGCGTGAGGAGGCCTAGTGAGCCTCGCCAAGTGCCAAGGTCAACCTTTATGGCTGAGGCCATTCATGCTGGGCGAATAAAGGGAAGCTGCCCCCCGTTTGGCTCGTGCATCGAGAGGCGAGTCGTACTATGCTATTAAAGAGGCGGTCGTGGAGACTTAGAGGACGGACTCTAAAGCCGCTCTCGATGAGGCACCGGGTAGCTCGGCCCGTGTGGAGATGAGAGAGGCCCGGTCTACTCGCTGCATTGTGATCCCTAGGAGATACAACTTATTAGAGGATAGCAAGCAGGCCGCAGCGTACATGACCCTGTTGTGCTCGACTGCGGAGCATGAGTTGATGAGAGATGTCAGCAATGGGGAGTTGGCGAGACGGGTAGCCGGTTCAGCTTTAGAGGTAGGTTTTAGCCCCTTCTTTATTTTGTCGTCCTACTATGGTTTTTCCTGACATGTTTCTTTTCTTCTTGTTCAGACCCTCGTTTTGGAGGTAGAGTGGAGGTGGCGTGAGAAAAAAAGAGCGGCTACCTTCTCCCAAAAGGCAAAGATGTACAGAGAGGTCTGTGCCAAGCATCGGGCGTTGGCGGACATTTTTGAGCAGGATCCCCAATTCTGGACGTTCCGCGAGGGCCTTAAAGAATCAGTGGCTCTTTTGAAGAAGAAGGTGGCGGAGCTGAAGGAGTTGGATGAGCAACTGATGGCTGCGTTGGCCCAAAATAATGAGCTGGAAACTCTCCTTCGATCAAGGAAGGAGGATTTGGAGATCAGCCGCACGGTGGCGGGCGAGGCTGCGGAATTATGGGCTCAGGTTGCTTCCCTTACAGCCGAGCTGGACGACATGATGGCCACAGTTGAGGTCCTTAGGTGATCGCTATGTCGTGCACCGTGAGGCGCATGAGATGTGGGTGTATAATGATGCCAGATTGGTTGTCTTTGAGGATCTTTTGGCAGCGGGCCGAGATTTCGAGGTGGAAGTAGAGAGGCACCGGCTCTTGACTCGTGCTGCCCGTGAAGCGACCGGTTATAGCTCCGGCTCGCCTGGAAGGAAGGGCTATAATTTTGAGGATGTCAACCGTCTAGACTCCAGCTCGTGGATTTTCAGGGAATATCAGCATGGGGACGGCAGCGGACCTGATGGCGACCAGGTGGGTTACGATGGCAGGGGTGGTGAAGGACCTTAGGGCTTGTATATGAATATTTTGCAGATGGGAATTTTGTTGGACCTGTTGTATGTATATTTTTTGGATAAATAAACTATAATTATTCTTCCCTCCCTTTGCCGCTGTTTTTTCTTTCGTTATTTAGACCTTTTGTTGCACTCTTTGTTGTCCATTGGTGTTGGTGTCCTTGGTCAAATCTTGGATCGACGGTTTTGGGCGTAATAGAATCAACGACCTTAGCCATGTAGGCGACTTCGACTGTTGACTAGCTTATTCACCGTGGTCGAATCTTAGGTCGACCGTTGGTGAGGATGGCCTTAGCCATAACGTAATCGATAGCTTTGGCCATGATAGAACCGATGGCCATGTCCATGTAGGCAACTTCGACTGTTGTCGATTCGTTTATTCATCGTGTTCGAATCTTAGGTCGACCGTTGGTGAGGATGGCCTTAGACATAATGTAATTGATGGCCTTGGCCATGATAGAACTGATGGCCTTGGCCATGTAGTCGACTTTGACTGTTGCCGAGTCATTTATTCACCGTGGTCGAATCTTAGGTTGACCATTGGTGAGGATGGCCTTAGCCATAATGTAATCGATGGCCTTGGCCATGTTAGAACTGAAGGCCTTGGCCATATAGGTGACTTCGACTGTTGTTGAGGCGTGTATTCACCGTGGTCGAATCTTAGGTCGACAGTTGGTGAGGATAGCCTTAGCTATAATGTAGCCGACGGCCTTGGCCATGATTGAACTCACGGCCTTGGCATGTAGGCGACTTCGACTGTTGTCGAGTCGTGTATTCACCGTGGTCGAATCTTAGGTTGACCGTTGGTGAGGATGGTCTTTGCCATAATGTAATCGATGGCCTTAGCCCTTCATATATTGGAGATGGCCGTAGCCGTTCATTCATTGGAGATGGCCGTAGCCTTTCATACATTAGAAATGGCCGTAGCCTTTCATACATTAGAGATGGTCGTAGCCTTTCATATATTGGAGATGGCTGTGGCCTTTCACTCATTTGAGATGGCCGTAGCCTTTCAAACATTGGATATTTTGCTAGTCTAGTCCCTTTATCATGTCGGCCTGGAGGTCGTATGGAGAGGGTGACATAATAAACTTGTTCTGCAAATATCACCAGGTATCCCCTCTGTCGCCTCATTAAAAACCTCCCCGAGAAAATCCAAATCGGAAAAAACTTGGGTAAGGGAAAAAGAGTACGACTCGGGAGATGCCTTTAGAAGTGAAAATGCTTGAGGTGAGCAACGTTCTAGTTGTTTTGGAGCGTTTTTCCTTCCATTGTTTCTAACTAGAATTCGCCTTTGCTGGCTACTGCTGTGATTTTGTAGGGTCCTTCCCAGTTGGTGCCCAGTTTTCCTTCACTTGGGTCTTTGGATGCCAATATCTTGGCTTTGAGGCCGTCATCTCCCACCTTGAGTGGTCTTATTTTTCCCCTCTTGTTGTAGTATCTTTGACTTGTTGCTCTTGGGCCATCATTCTGATGTGGGACATTTCTCTCCTTTCCTCAGCTTTGTCAAGGTCTTGGATTCTGTTGGCGTCATTTTCTGTTCCACTAGCGTGTGAATATCTTAGGCTTGGTTCGCCGACCTCGACGGTTATGACCACGTCGGTTCTGTAGATCAGTGAGTATGGTGTTTCCCCTGTGCTGGATTTGGGTATGGTCCGGTATGCCCGTAATACTTCGGGTAGCAGCTTGGGCCATATCCCTTAGGCGTCCTTGAGTTTCTTCTTCAATATGGTTAATATTCTTTTGTTGAAGGATTCCGCTTGACCGTTGGCGGCAGGGCGATATGGCGTGGAAAGTACGCTTTTGATGCGCCATTTCTCGAAGAATTCAGTCGTTTTCTAACGGGTGAACTGTCTTCCGTTGTCACAACTAATTTCTTTGGGGATGCCGAAGCGGCATATAATATTTTTCTAGATGAAGGCGATTACCTCTTGTTCGCCTATTTCTGCGCACCTGATTCTACCCACTTAGAAAAATAGTGAGTTAATACTAATATAAATCATACCTTTCCCCATCCTGCGAGTAGGGGACCAATTATGTCCATTCCCCATTTGATGAAAGGCCATGGGGAGGTGACCAAATTGAGAGGCTCTCCTGGTTGGCATATCATGGGGCGTATTTTTGGCATTATTCGCATTGGCGAACGTATTCTTCCGCCTCCTTCTTCATGGTGGGCCAATTGTAGCCAGTCCGTATGATGCATAGTATGAGGGCGTGGTTGCCTGTATGAGCACTCGTGTACATCTTCGAGTACCAGCCTCATTTTGTGCGGCCCTAGGCACTTGGACAAGGGTCTACCAAACGTTCTCTTGTAGAGGTCTTTATTTATTATGCAGTACCGAGCGGCTTGTGTGCGGAGTTTCTTTGCCTCCTTCTTGTCAGATGGTAGCGTCCCGTACTGTAGATAAGATACAAACTATTTGCGCTAGTCCCAAGTCAAATTTAAAGAGAATACCTCAGTGTGATCGATGGCAGAGTGGAGGAGAGTGACTACGCTCTCTTTGTCGATGTTTTAGTGATGGTAGCTAGTTTTGCTAAACCGTCTGCTTTGATATTTCGTGCCCTTGGGATCTGTTCCAGACGGCATTCGTGGAACACGGCTATTAATTTGCAGATCTCTAACAGGTATTTTTGCAGTCTCTGTTCTTTGATCTGGTAAGTCCATATGACTTGGTTTACCACGAGTTGAGAATCGCAGCGAAGGATGAGTCGGCGGGCACCTTATTTTAGGGTTTTCTTCACGCCTGCAATAACGGCCTTATACTCGGCCTCGTTGTTAGTCATTTCGGGGCATCGTGTGGACTGACGAATCGTTTTGCCCATGGCAACATCGAGAATGAGTCCTAGTCCCGATCCCGATGCATTGGCGGTGCCATCAGTGCAAAGGACCCATAGGTCGTTATTGGTGGAGGCATGCTGTGCCTAAAGTTCTGCTTTTGGCAGGATTTCTGCGTTAAAGTTGGCTATAAAATCGGCCAGGACTTGCGATTTATTAGAGGTTCGAGGGAGGTATGAGATGTCGTGCTTGCTGAGCTCAATGGCCCATCTTGTGAGCCGGCCCGATAATTCGGGCTTGTGTAAAATTCTCCTTAATGGGAAGGTCGTTATCACTTTTATGGGGTGGCATTGGAATTAGGGCCGTAGCTTTCGTGAAGATACGACCAGTGCCAATGCTAACCTTTCGAGGTACAGGTACCGAGTTTCAGCGTCCACTAGAGTTTTGCTAATGTAATAGATAGGGGATTGTGTACCTTTATTTTCGTGGACTAGGACGACGCTGAAAGCGACCTCCGATACGGCCAGATATACCAGCAAGGGTTCGCCCGGACTTTCCTTGACCAATAAGGGTGGCAAAGATAAGTATGCTTTCAGCTTCCTCAAGGCTTCGACGCATTCCTCGTTCCATTGTAGTCCTTGATCTTTTTTCAGTATGTTGAAAAATTTATGGCACCTATCAGATGACCGTGAGATGAACCGTGATAGAGTGGCTATGCGCCCGTTAGCTTTATTACATGTTTCTTGCTACTCACCACGTCAGATATTGCATCTATCGCCTTGATCTGATCTGGATTGACTTCAACGCCTCGTTGAGATAGGAGGAATCCAAAGAATTTTCCTGGCGCTACACCGAAGACGCATTTCTCGAGGTTCAACTTCATCCCGTACCTCTTCAGTATTTCCTTGCCGATTTTACTAGCATATTATCAATGTAGACTTCCATGGTCTTACTGAGTTTCTCTTTGAACATTTTGGTTACCAGCCTCTGATACGTGGCTCCTGCATTCTTGAGCCCGAAGGACATTACTTTGTAGCAATAGGTCTCCCGGTGGGTGATGAAAGTTGTTTTTAATTGGTCCTATTCGGCTATCATGATTTGGTTGTAGCCGGAGTATGCATCTAGGAATCTTAGCAGCTCATGCCCCGCAGTTGCGTCTTTTAGCTGGTCAATGTGTGGCAGAGGGAAGGAGTTTTTCGGGCATGCCTTGTTTAGGTCGGTAAAATCTACTCACATTCTCGACTTCCCATTCTTCTTTTTAACCATGACGACATTGGCGACCTCTGATGGTACTTTGATTCCATGATGAAGCCGTTGGCCAGAAGTTTGTCGACTTCTTCACCGACCGCTTCGTTGATTGCGGCGATGAAACTGGTTAGTGTTATGCAGTGCGGTATTATATGCTCGAGTCCCATTAGACGAGGACCCTCAGGTGGATAATACAAGCTCCATTGCCGTAATCCACCATAATTCTTTTAACATCCGTATCTACGATACGTAGAGTAATAAACAAAGCATCGTAATGAGGAAAAGACAAACTATCGGCATCAGACTTATCGAAGATGATACTATCTTCGAAGTCGTCATACCGTTCGGGGGTGATAGTTCGCTTCAGTTTGTGCGTAGTGGTGAACTTGACGTTGTTGATTGCCGAATCGTTGTTGTTTCCAATGATCATTTTGATCGTGCGGGCTGGTGAGGGCGGCTTTGGTGGCCCGTGGAGTTTCTCCCGTCCTCGTGCAAAGTTGATTTTTCCTTAGTCACTGAGTAACTCCCTGAGGAACCCTTGGTTCAACATCCTGACCACCTCTTGTCTTAGACACATACAATCTTTGGTTTTGTGCCCCTGTTCCTGGTGGAACTTGCACAAGGCATTTGATTTTCAGGTGACGGGGTCCGACTTCATCTTTGCCGGCCATTGCACCTTGTTGCCCAGCTTCTCAACTGCGTACACTATCTTTGAAGAGGACACATAAAAATTATGGGCAAATAACCTCTATCATTTCGTAGTGGGGTGATATGTCGTTGTAGTACATCCACGTGCCTAGGTGGCAATTGGCGAGAGGATCTGATGTAGGGTTGGTGCCTCTCCCCTATTTAGTCGTGGGCCTTGTTTCCAGCGTCCTTCGTTGCGCCAATCTCTCCTGATCTCTGGATGTATTATTGTTAGACATTGGGTTGGTCCGTTGAGGTCGTCCTCGTCTGCACGCACCTCAGCGCAAGAAGCGTTGTGTATCTTTTCCCATATGGTGGTCAAGTACTTCATGAGGCGGTTGAGTAATTTTTTGGTCGCCCTCGAGCCGTTTCTGCTTAACCCATTCTTGAAAGCAGCGACCGCCATGCCTTCCGATACGTTCGGCAAGCTCATCCTTTCCCTGTTGAATCTAGCAAGGCAGTCCCTGAGTCCTTCCCCTGTGGTTTGCCAAACGATGAAGATGTCGTTGACCCTTTCTTCTGCCTTCTTAGCTCCTGCATGCGCGGCGACAAACTTGTCCGCCATGTCCTCGAACGTGGAAATAATTTTGGCCGGTAGCTGGGAATACTAGGTTTGTTCTCCCCCCTGTTAGCATTTCACCAAACTTCTTCAGTTGTACAGACATGTTCCTTTGAGAGGTCGTTACCTTTTACAGCAGTGACGTAGTGGATCAAGTGGTCATCGGGATCTGTAGTTTCATCGTACACTCTCAGATAAGGCATCATTTTGAATATTTTCGGAATTGGGTATGGTGCAGCCATCTCCATGTAGGGTTGCTCAACGAACCTCCCCACGTCACGTTTCGGAAGCATTTTGGGGGCACCAGGGATTTTGTCCACCCTTTCTTGGTGTTCCTTTATCTGATCACGGAGTGACCTATTTTCGTTTTCCATTTCCTCCATCTTCTTGAGGAAGGCTGTGAGCGCGTCACCATCGGCCCGAGTATCGAGGGGCGTATTGTTTGCGCGGTTGACCTCTGATTCGACTTGGCCTACATCTGGATTTGTGTTGAGGTGGCTTCTCAACCAAGCCGCTTAGAGTGTTTGTTAACCACTCTTCCAGTACTTTCCTGACCTCCAGAGGTGTTTCTTCAGATGTAGAGGTGGTAACGCCTTTTTCCCGCAAGATCATTAGATCTTCCGGTGGTGGAGGTGGAATTTCTCTGCTCAAGGTGGTACTGGGGGTTGTAATCAAAACCCCATCTTCACCGGCTTCGTTGAGAGGACCGGTGAGATTGGTTTTCCTTAATTGGGTTTTCCTTTTTTGTAGAAGAAAATTATGATTCTTCTAGATTTGGCTAGTCCCTTTTCTCGTCGGAAAAAGTTTGGATCTATACATTAGGGATCCTTCCTTCTCATTCAGTAGCATCCATAATGTAGCCAATTGTATTTTCCTCTTCGTGAGATTGTTGTTTCGATATTTTGTACTCTCTTTTTAATGGTGGATTGCTTATCTCCGTTGTAGACGTAGGTCAATTGATCGAACCACGTTAAATGTTTGTGTCTCTTTTGGTATTTCCCTTTTGTTGTCTGATTTATCGTAGTTCAAGTTTGCTTTGCTAATTTCCACATGACACTTGGTTATTTCGGTCCTAACAGCCCATACGTTTAAGTAACTATTTTCTCCTACCAATGGTTATGAACTGAAACTCCCTTGACATTGTGGAATCTAACAGTGTACATAGTTACCCTTTTGTGTTTTAAAAAATGTTAAGCTGACGAATCAAAACAATTTTGCTATAAGAATAAATTAATTTCAATTTCATACTAGGGAAAGCCAATGTAGGTCAATACTAGAAAGCAAAAAATCATAGGGCTACTCATTATATTTATTAAGTTGGTCTAAAAGGAGAACTTCCTAATTAAGGTATGTAAAATTGAAAGGAATATTTCGAACCCAGACTTTATTAGTGTTGGGTGGAGGACGATGAGTTCACGTGAACTTAGTACTTTCGACAAAATACAAACTTAATTTTTATATATATATATATACATATATATATATATATATATATATATATATATATATATATATATATATATATATATATAAATAAATTACTAAAAATTTAATAGTTGTTTAAGCTGAATCCGTAGTTCAATTCTAAAAATTTAAAAATCTAAAACTTATTAATTGTAAAATCTTGAGTTTGTTTGTCTCAGTACTTTAATACGAAACCAAAAGTGCTCAAGAAATGCAAGTTAAGAACATAGTCTTTAACAAATTATGCAACTTGAATAAGATATAATTATAATAAATAAGGAGTTAATTGTCCGAATAGTCACTTAACTTGATAAATTTACCTAGTAATGTCATTTTTCTATATGTTAGGACAAAAAATTCACTAATCAGTTGAATAAAAAAGTAATTTTGTTAGGTAAATTTATCAAGTTGATAAAATTGTTTATAGGAGTAATATTAAACAAAAAATTAGAGTGAGATGGAATCCACAATTATTTTATAAACCTTGTAAAGTTTCTTAAGTACTTGGTTCAAACTGATCTCACAGACTACCGGGGTCCTCACGAATTTAAAATGCAGCACTAAGCTCTAAGGTCTATATACTTATATATCCAATATTTTTCCTGTATTTTGTCGATATAGGATTCGCTTAGGGTATCACGTGCACCCCTCGTAGGGACTCGCCGTCCTTGCTCAAATTTGCCCCATCAATATTCAAGGTTGCACGCGGAGTGACTCTTATACCATCTGCGAATGATATTATCCTTTACTGATATTGTCCGCTCTGGGCTTTCACTAGTTTAAAATGTGTCACTAAAGTCTAAGGCCTGTCTACTTATATATCCACGATCTCTCCCGTCAGAGCGGAGTGAGGATTTGAAGGTTAGGAATTCAAAATTATAATTAATTTAAGTTAATAATAGGTTCCAAATTAATAATTAGCACATAATTAATAAATTTCATAAAATAAATATATGATTTGAACCAAAGCAATCGGGTTCCACTGAACCTGTAACTGATAAGCTAGCTCCGTCCTTGTCTCCTGTATTTTATTGACGTGGGATTCACGAGTGTCACAAATAATTTTGAAGAGTTTTCTTTGCGTAATTAACTGCCCAACTCTATCTGAAAAGTACTGTTAAGAGAACAAAAAGAATGTAGCTTTGAACAAATTAAAAGCCAATCAAAGGAAGCCAAGAAAAACATTTATTAATGAATTATGCATGCCTATACGTACTACAGTATTACGTATTACAAGTGCGAGTCAGTAGCTCTCAGTTTTTAATTAATTCTCCTACAGAGAAAGAGACAGAGAGAGTTTCAGTACTATCACTAATGGCTACTGTAGATGTTTGAGTAATTACCTAATTTATATCTTGATGTTATTAGTGCTTCCTTTTTCTATGCCTTCTCTATTTCTTTTCTAAAACTGTTGTGATTATGCTTTTCGTGAGCTTAGTTGTCCATCCAAAATAAACTGTTGTGATTATGCTTCGGTGAGGATAAGGTCTACACATACATTATCAGGGGCGGAGCTAGAGTGTTGGGTGGTTCGGCCGAACCCAGTAGTTTTGGTTCAAACACTATACTTGTCTTGAGAAGTTCAATATAAATTATTAGTTTAAAACACAGTAACTTAAAACGATTAGAATTTCGAACCTATAAGTTTGAAATTCTGGTCTCGCCTATGTAACACTATACCTCCTCAAACTTGACTTGTGAGATTGCTCAGTTATATTTTAAACCAGATTATCATTTCATATTAATAAAGGGATTTACTTACAATAATTAATTATGCTTATTAAGTGATTTACTTATGTAAATAATGTTTTTTTACCCTATGTGCATAGAAAGTATCTCGTGACCTTAGCATTCTTTTTCCGTCCTTCACTTTTGATGATTTTGCCCCAAAATACCCTCGCTATGTTTCTGTAGATGAAGCAGACAGTATATATCTTTACACAATACATATAAAGAGAAGCATAGAGAAAAACAGTAAGCTTTACAAAAAAATGGGTCCATTTTTCCCATCAGTACTGCTTTTACATACTAAAATTCAAAGCCTTTTTCTCTAAAAACACGATCCAAGTCCACCTAGTCTTTCACCTTTTTCTCCTTCTTCTTCTTCAAATTACTGTAAAATTTTAATAGAAATGGAGGGTCAGTATGGAATGGCAGATCTAAGACAATATATGAACGGAAGGCAACTTTTTGCTTCTATTCAACCACCGGAGTTGTTACCTGCCACCACTCACCAGCACAGAAATCTTATCGGGCCGGGCCATAATCAGTACGAGATGGTTATGGGTTTGGCCCAAGTTCCAGCTCATGAGCTTCCTCCTCATCATCACCAACATCATGAGTTTCTTCCTGATTCAAGTACCACTGCTGCTGCAGCTGCTGCCGTAGCTGCTGCTACGACTATGTCGAGTGTTGGGTTTAGTGGGCTGGAGATGGAAGTAGCTGCTGGTGGCGGCGACGGCAGCGGGCGGTGGCCGAGACAAGAGACTCTTACACTTCTTGAAATCAGATCAAGACTTGATTCTAAGTTCAAAGAAGCTAATCAGAAAGGTCCCTTATGGGATGAAGTTTCAAGGTATATAAATATATGAAAACCTAATTCACCATTTTTATTTTATTTTTTAACTTATAAATGCAAGGGGACGCAGAAAACCTACTATAGTTTTCTTCTTTTTTATATATTTTTTTATTTTTTTGGGGTTTATTCACTAGTTCAATGCTACTAACTTTTCTGTTACGTACAAATACAAAGGGGCGCATACAAAACTAGTTGTAGTATTTTAGTTCTCGTTAAAGGTTCCTCCTAAAATCTTCTTCAATTGTTCTTTTTCTTTTGAGTTAATTTACTTGTTCAATCCTTCTAACTTGTATTTTGTACAAATATAAAGTGTTGCATATAGCAGAAGTAGTAGTATTTTAGTTCTTGCCAAGAGATCCTTGGAAAATTTTCTTCATAAGTTCTTGATTCTTAATTTTTTTTTCTTTTTTTTTTTTTGTGTTCATTTACTTGTTCAATCCTACAAATTTTATTTTACGTACAATTTCAAAAACTACTCCTACTATAGTATTATTTTGATTTTTGTGAAGGGATCCCCTCCCAAAATAATCTTAATGTATTGTTTTAATGAATTTCTCCTACAAATTGTCATTTTGAACTTTTACATACTCTTCTTTTCTTTTTCCTCCCCTTTTTCCTTTGTCTTATGAAGCTTTTGAACAATACAAATTTGTACATTGTGCAAGAAACATGAATTTTCTATATAATTAAACACCTTTCTACTAAATTTGCCTTTTACGCACAAATTCAAATAAACGGATAAACACTAGTGTATTTAACCTCCCAAAATCTCCCTTCTTGTAAAGAATTTCCTACAAATTGTCATTTTGAGTTCTTATTCTTTTTTTTATCCTTCTTTTTTATTATTTTCTTTGGGAAATACATAAACATTGTACAATGTGCAAGAAACATGAGTTTTCTAAAGAAAACAGCACTTTTAAGCAACCTCTGAGCAGTGAATAGGTTGCCAATTTTGTGTTAGAAAATGACAGTACATTAAAGTTCAGTTAGAAAATCAGGTGTTATTTTCATCTTTACTTCGTCGTCATATAACCAATCTCATTACATCACTCCCTGATCGTCCATTTGAGTAAAAAGTTGGCTTTTTCACTTCCTTTTAGAGTCCGAAATTCCTATTTGCTTGTTTTTCTTAGAAAAAAAGAAGAAGAAGATATTATAAGCATATGTCTGTAGTTCCCAATAACGTTGGATAGCCATATTCTAAATAGGGGTTTGCGTAAACAAACTTGACGAAGAAAGTACATGAGGATAGCCTATCCTTAGCAAACATCAATATCACGTGACACTATGTTGAATCATTTGTGTATTTAAAACTAGGGTTCCCTTAATATTTATTGGATTTAAGTTATACACATGGAAAATAGTCTCGTTGTCCTTCCCGATAGAGGTAAGGTTCTGTATATATGCAATCATTCCCAGATCCCACTTGTGGGAATTTACTGAATCATTTACTGTTGTACACGACAACTATGAAGATTTTTTACACAATCAATGCAATTTAATATATTGTAATATGTTATTTGCCTATTTTTCATGTTATCATGTTAGGTTTGTTATAAATAGTTAACGCCATTAGTAGTCAACTTAACCTGATAGTGTAAACAATCTACACACCACAGCGTACAAAACTCAAGCTTATATTTATTTGAGTTTAAATTATATACACCGTATTGCAAGAAATTTCTTTTTACTATCAAATCACTTTTATTTGTTATAACATGGACATTTCAATCTCAAGCAAGTTGAAATCCGCTACAAACATTAACCGATCATATTGCTCCATTTAAACTGTTTAATATTTATTACTTTATCCATTGTTTTTTAACTCGATGGTCTATCAGAAACAACCTTTCTATCTTTATAAGATATGGATAAGATCAGCGTAGACACTACCCTCCCTTGACCTCATTTATGAAATTACACTAGATTTATTATTATTGTTGTAATATTTATTCGATTTACTTATGCTGAAAGGATAACATTAATTTCATTCCCTTTTATTGGCTAAAATTGTAGGATTATGTCTGAGGAACATGGATACCAAAGGACTGGGAAGAAGTGTAGAGAGAAATTTGAAAACTTATACAAATATTACAAGAAGACTAAAGAAGGAAAAGCAGGAAGACAAGATGGTAAACATTATAGATTTTTTCGACAACTTGAAGCTTTATATGGTGAAACAAGCAATATTAATGCAACCTCAGTTTCTGAATCACATCATGTCGAAAGTCATTTTCCTTACATTCCCGTTAACAACATCAACAACAACAACAATAATCACAATCCTCATAATTTCCATCAATTAGCTCCTAAGCTATCTGATAGTCTTAGCCTCTCAAATTCTTCTGATTTCAACACTACTTCATCTGATGATAGTGATGTCAACAAAAATTCGAAAGAAAAGAGCAAGAAGAGAAGAGGGAAGAGGAGTTTAAAGGCTAAGATAAAAGATTTTATTGATGGACAAATGAGGAAGTTAATGGAAAAACAAGAAACTTGGTTTGAGAAAATGATGAAGATGATTGAGAATAAAGAAAAAGAAAGGATTTCAAGAGAAGAAGAATGGAGAAATCAAGAGAAAATTCGTGTCGAAAGAGAGCATAAATTTTGGGCTAATGAGAGAGCATGGATTGAAGCTCGTGATGCTACATTAATGGATGCATTGCACAAATTAACAAGCAAAGAATCAAAGAGTAGTATTACTACTAATCCATCTTCTGATCAAGAAACCGAATTTCGGGGCCTAAATGAGCATCAAAATGATAATGTGAAAGATGAACATTGGCCTGAAAGTGAGATTACTAGGTTAATACAACTTAGAACTAGTATGGAATCAAGATTTCAACAAATGGGGTGTTCAGGAGATGAAGTTTTATGGGAAGAAATAGCTGCAAAAATGGCTTGTTTGGGATATGATAAAAGTGCTATAGTTTGCAAAAACAAATGGGATAGAATAAATGGCTGTTTAATGAAGTGTAACAAGAAAAGAAAAGAGAATTCTACAAGTTCATGTTATAATGTCCAAATCAACAATGAACAACAAGGGAGATCATATTGTGAAGCAAGACATGTATCAAATGATCAAAATGTGATAAGTGATTTTAGCTGTTTTAAGTACTTGATGGGAGACGCTGATCAAAACTTATGGGAGAATTATGATTTGAAATTAAACAAGGGTGGCGATAACTAAGTATTACGAGGATTTTTACAGCCGACTCCAATTTGTTTGGAACTGATACATATTTGTTGTTATTGTGGCGGCGATAACTAAGTATTAAGAGGATTCATACAGCCGACTCCAACTTGTTTGGGACTGAGGTGTAATTGTGGATGGTCGCGACTGTGACACCTTAGTCCCAAGTACAAGACAATTTATAAGTTATTTTTCAATATCAGCTCAAGAGATGATCAAAAGTAGGTAAAAAGAAGAAAAGAATTAAAGATGGTTGACATGAAGTTTGTCTTGGGAGGTAAGTTGTTTGATTTACTAAGATTGCTAATTGTATTGTGAAACATGCATTGCGTTGAAGTTAACTATGTTTTAGATTGGAGGTGAATTTAGCTACTTAACTTTATTATTTTCCAGATATTCTATTGATATTTTTGCATTCAAAGTGTTGGTTTGATTTGCTTTTCTTCATCATCTTTTCTCTTCAATTTGCTGATTTTCTTGAAATTTTCTGCTTATCTTTGCCTAACCATATGGTTAATTCTTGAATGGCTTGTTTATCTTGACATCATTAAATATATTGAACATTATGCCAGCTTGTCTATCGGAAACAACCTCTTTACTCTCACACATCAAAAATAAGGTCTGTATCTACACTACCCTTCCCAAATTCCGCTTTATAGAATTTCACTGAGTTTTTTATTGTTGTTGTTGTCGTAATATGCCAACTTTTTCAAAGAGTTTATATTATTTTCTTTTTAATTTCGATTTTTTTTGGCGAGGAGGGTGGGGGGAGAGAGAGGGTGGGTACAGTTGGAGACAAAATATTGCTCTTTATAGGATAATGCATCATTAGTAAGTAAGAATGTCAAATAAGAATGAAAGATCCCTAATTTGGTTAAAGTTTATCTTATAACAACATGTAAATTTAGGTTGTTTTCTACCAAGACATTAAATACAGAAATATATACAATACATGTTGCATGCATTTTAGGATATTGTCACAATGATATTATTATTGTCAAAGGAAACTCTTTTACTAATGAAGATCTTTATTAGCTTTTCATTCATATGGATGTGATAATATTACACTTTAATTCAAATGGTTTTACTATAATTTTCTTGTCTTTTCTTGTTTGCCACTTACTAATGAGATTGTTACTCATAAGAAATATTCAAATATCTTATTAACATTTTCTTTCCACAAAAATGCACTATATTTGTATCATTTATTGTAAAATTTGCACCTGAGAATTTGGGGATTACTTACATGGAATGTGGGCACCATTTTACAAATGTTACACTATGGTTCTTGTATATCATCATATGTTACACTATGGTTCTTGTATATCATCATAATAATGTGTGTAAGCATAATTCAACTTTTTTTTTTAACTTGAAGGACCCTAATATCTAATAAGTAAATAAAATTAAACCATTCTTGTTCAAAGAATATCTTTCATAAAAATGAAAACTTTGACAAACTATTCATACACATTGATATATGTGCGTACTATTTAACTAAGTGAATCTGTTGTACTTGTTTTGTCTTGCCTTGTCTGCCACTAATATGTGAAACACGATATTATATTAAGTAAAGCATTTTTATCTTAAAATAAGCATTTTTTTTCAAAAATTTGCATATTTGGATTTACAAGCTTTGTATGATAACCATCTCCCACCCCCAACCCCACCCCACCCCCACAACCCAACCTCCCTTCAATACTTCAAGGAAGTCCGTTACTCTCATTATATATGTAGTCTTTAGCACAATCTATATGTCACTATACTAGACACCAAAGGCCATAATTTGCTTTACTAAACCTTTCTTAGGGAACATAATTATGGTATTTTATAACCTATTAATCCACAACAACAAAAAAAAGATAAAAGTAGAAGACTCAATTAGGAGTAACAGACTTGTGACAGCATGACAAATTACACGAGTGGATCAGGGAAATCAGTGGCTAGTATAATACTTTGGTTTCACTGAGTGTTGTAGCCATATGAGAGAAGAAGGGGCAGAATCAGACTAGGGGCGGACCTAGTGCATAGATTACGGGTTTTCGGAATTCCAGTAACTGTTGCATAGACTTTGTATTTATATTAAGAAATTAATTAAATATTAGTAAATATCTGACTGTGAACTCAATTACTATTGCATATTAATCTAAAATTACAGTAAAAACTCATAAGCCTCAAATCCTGAATCCGCCTTTGATCAATCATTGTACATGTTACAAGTTCGATCGAATTCGGCAACTTAAAAAAACTAGACTTTTGGATCCAACAATTTCAAATCCTGGCTTTTCTTTTGGAGAGAAGGATATACTTATTATATACATTGAGCCGGGAAAGAAAATCTTACTATATACACTCAGGGGTCGTTTGGCATGATAGCTAAACAAAAATAATCTTGGGATAAAAAATTTTGTTCCACCTTATCTCTTGTTTGATTATTAATCTTGGGATAGTAAGTTATTGTATAATTAAAAATAGTACCGGAATAACTTGTACCTGCCTGAGGGTGCAATAATAATCGCAGGATAAGTTATCCCCAAGATAAAACAATACAATTGATAATCTCAGGATTAATATATCATATCAAACAATTAAAATGGAATAATACTTACATAATTAATCCCAGCATAACTAACATAAGTATAAATAATTCCAACGTAATTAATCCCTCGCATGTATTCGAACTAAACAATCTCTGACGATTTAAGAACCTTTACACTGCCGATCAATATTATAATCTACTGCATATTATGCTCATCATGAAGAGCTACGTGTAATTATAATTTACTCAATTCTCAGTCAAAGAAGTTATATGGGAATCAGATTTTTTGTGGGGAAAAATATTTTTTATATATTTATTTTTGAAATTTGGTGAGGCCATTGATATGACTAGTAACTGAGATCACAAAAGTACGTACTTGTCTAGTTTTCACTTCAATTTCCTAATTCGGAAAACCTGACCATGTATTTTGCTTAAAGGATGTTCTCTTTATGTCTATGAATGGCAACCTCATTTTCATACTTTATTAGACCTTTCAGAAAGTGTTGGAAAAATAATAATAATAATAATAATAATAATAATAATTATTATTATTATTATTGCTCATAAATAAGACAAGTTGATGACGCTTTGTGACAATTTATTATTTGTTTTGCAAATGAGCTAGATCTGAAGCTCTTTTAGGTTTTCAGAAATGATCAGTTGACAGTAATTAACAATTAGTATACCAACCATTCAGAAGCTGAGTGTATCATTTTCTCATCATATGTACTCTTAGTGGGCGTTTGGACATAAGAATTGTAAAGTTCCAAAAAATGGTGAAATTTTTTAAGTGGAAATAGTATTTAAAATTGGTGTTGTGTTTGGACATGAATATAATTTTGGGTTGTTTTTAAAGTTTTGTGAGTGATCGAAGTGAAATCTTTCGAATAATAGCTTTTTGAAAATTTTTAATTTTTTTAAAAATTTTAAAATTCATCTTCAAGTGAAAATTGAAATTTTTATGGCCAAACATCGATTTTAAAAAATTATTATTATGCCCAAACGGGCTCTTAGTGGGCGTTTGGACATAAGAATTGTAAAATTCTGAAAATAAAAGTAAAAAAAAAATTCAAACGTAAAAATGGTATTTGAAAGTTAGAGTTGTGTTTGGACATGAATACAATTTGGGGTTGTTTTTTTCAACTTTTGTGAGTGATTTGAAGTGAAATTTTTGAAAAATAACCTTTTGGTGCTTTTCAAATTTGTATAAAATATTAAAATTCATTTTCAAGTGAAAATCGAAAATTTCATGGCCAAAAATTGATTTTGAAAAAAAAAAGTGAATTCTTTTTTTTAAGTAAACATTTTTGTATGGCCAACGGCCACTTAATTAGGTAATTAACAAATAATGCTACTTTTGATTTTCTTTTTCTATATCTGAAAGACAGATTTATCCTTAAGAGACGGAATATATGAATAAAAATTATTTACACCCTCCAACTTTATTTCAAAATCAAACTCTCTTTAACTTTGAACAATCGACATTTCCCCCTCATATGTTAATTGACGTTTAAATGCCTATTTTATCCTTACATAATTATTCTTTTTTTTTTTTCTATTTCTTTAAATGATGATAGTTTTTTTCTTTCTTCTTTTTAAATTTTAGAATTACCTGTAAAATATATAAATAGTAATTCATAGCTCAAAAAGTTTAAGAAAAATAAATAGCTTTATAAATTTACGCTTCTTAATTAGTATTAATTAGTACTTGTATCCGGAAAAAAGAGCCACCTTTCATTTTCCATGAGTCAAATAAATAGTCCTTTATTTTTTATTTTTTGGTAATTATAAATATTTATTACAAGAAAAATATTTATATAGTGTTCCGAAACCTCTAAAGTTGGACATCAGCCCAAACTTTAGTATACTTCATCTTCTTCCACGCTTACAAATAGAAAACGTAAACTATGCTTTATCTTTTAAACAGTCGAACTAGGATAGTAATGAAGTTGTTTCAATAATGATGCCAATTTCCCTTTGCAGTGTATATCTTGAATGATCTGCCTTTACTATAGCTGATGCTGGTCTTGTGTTTTGTTAAAAGATTTTCTTGTTCCTATCCAACCAAGTATAGTACACATTTCTTGCTCGAGCCATGCGATATATTTCTGCTCTGGCACTGTTGCCAGAACCATGTTTTTGAGCCCATTAATTTTTTTCTTCCACCCCATAACTTGACGTTGGATTCCCTGCCAATTGAGTATTTGTTGCCATATTTGAGATGTGATCGGAAATTTTAAAAAGCAAGTGCTTTATTTCTTCTTCCTCGTTATCACATAGTGCACATATTGTGTCATACCCCATATCCCACTTCTTCAATTTCATTTTTGTGTAAAGTCTGTCTTGTATTGAAAGTTATAATACGAATAACCATTTGGGGCTACCCTGGCTGTTAGAGGTCAATTTCTTTCATTACACTTTAGAATAGGCATAACACATACGGAAATACCTAAAGTTGGCACGATCTTTCACTTACACACTTAAACTAGGTCTCTTTCCAGTTAGTCACATTTCTTAGGAATTCTCATACCAATGAGATAGCTTTTTTGCTGGCTTATTAATTATTGTGTAGGGATTTATTGTAGCTTTGAAGAAGTTTTACCAATGCTGAATTTAGGATGTGTGTCAGGCATATTTGGTCTAATTGGCATAAGAAATGGAAAGGAGAGGAAAGGAGAAAACAGTTTTGGAGGTGCTCTAACTCTAGTTATGAAGTTAAGTTTATTTGTAGGGATTTATTGTATTATCCAAAAAAGTCATGGGTTAGAGCCTAGTTTAAGTGTCTAATTAGAAGGAGAATTGCCTAAGAAACGTATCTAATTGGAAAGAGGCCAAGTTTAAATGTGTAAGTAAAAGATCGTGCCAACTTTAAGTGTCTCCGTATGTATTACTCCCATTAGAATATTTATCTCTCAGCTTGTTATACGTAATAGCGTATGTATCACCTTTTAGGAATTCCTCTATAGATACCCCTACTTCCTCCAAATACTGTATTTTTCTCAAAAGATATATGCACTTTATAAGCTTAAAAACAATCAAAAAGATATAAGGATAAATCGTACTCAAGAATAATGAGTCCTAGAAGAGATTGCTTTACTGGGATCATGGTAGATCTTAAAGTATAGAAGATAATCGAGATTTTTTGCTATCAGAAAGAGATAGAGAGAGATAAAGATGTTTGCTTGATAACAGTAGAGAGAGAGAAACTAGAGAGTTGGTATATTCAGAATAATCAATCCTTATTACAGGGTGAAGTTCTCCTTTATATATTAGGAGACCTTTTCTCGAATTACACGAAAAAAGTACAAAAGTTGGTGGCTTCTTCGTACGGAAGAAGCCAGGCCTAAAACGTGTCGTTCCTCTGCTTATTTGATCCGGACGTCCTAGGTCGGGTCGTCCTTATCTGATTGACGAGGCTTTGAGGGCAGCCTCATTATGAGGGACGTGCTTACTTAAGCAGTGGCGAGGTGAACTAAGTTTTACCTCATACAGTTAGTCCCTCCATCTATTGGAGGCGTCCTCGAGGGGCGTCTTTAACAGGCGGACATGTTCGCTTATGTGACAGTAGGGTGACATAGTAACTCGGCTCCGTTTTGAGATGACATCACCGATTACGTGCATCATCATTATTTTTACTCCCGAGGCGGCTCAGATCCTGACGTGACTTTTGGGTTTCCCGTGCCAGCTTTTGAATGATGCCGCTTCGATTTCCATCTCACTCCTATAAACAATAGAGTGATTCAAAACGGTTCATCGTTTGAATCTCTGAAGGACATTTCTCTCTTTTTATCGTTCTATTTTCCGGCGATTTCCGCTTTTCTTAAGAATCGTTGTTTTTACGAGTCGAGCTTTGCACCTACTTGAAACATTCTTTTTTGGTAAGCTTAACCATGGTGAAACGATCTCAAGGTAGCAAGAAGTCCAAAAATAATGCTCCTCCTAGGGTTTCACCTCCTTCCGACGGTGAGGCGGAGGTGGTCGAAGAGGTTCTAGTTCCTCTATCGATGGCGAACGTTCTTCTGAAGAACATGATCAAAAGAAATGATTTTAGTAATAAAGGTTCAACTCCACCCTGGGAACGTAGCGAGTTGACGCCTTCCCACCTGGATGCTCTTAGGATGGCATATGGGTTTCCAGACCACGTCGATATAGCGCCTGCCGAAGAAAATTATGCCAACGTGCACAGGCCAGGGTTCTGCACATTCTATGAGTATGCATTCCGGATCGGCTACAGTTTCACGTTCAACCCTCTGGCGGAGGAACTTTGCCGTTTCTTCGGGGCATGCCCGGCTCAACTTACTCCTTATACACTGAAAGTGTGCAGAATAATTACCACTAACGCGAAGAAAGCCGGGTGTGCGGTCAAAATATATCACCTTATGCAGATGTTTAATGCGAGTTACCTGCGGGGTTCGATGTTGCGCCTGACGCGTTATGGTAAGAAAAGCTTTGTGGTGCAGCCTGATGACAAGGGCAACCGTGGCTATTGGAAGAAGTTTTACATCCGGACGGAGCATCTGATGGCCAACCCCAAAGGGTTTCCGGAGGTTTGGAACCAGCAGTGTAAGTATTCCCTTGTGTCTTATTCGACGCTTTCTGCTGTGACAGTTTAACTCCTCATGGTTCTTTTATCCGCTATTTGCAGTGGTGGCTCGTATGCCCATGGATTCCTTGTATCTTTCGTGTGCGGATTACATTAGGTCATAGGTGGAGAGGATGATTCCGCATGTGGAGGAGTGTCATACATGGGCTCAATTTTGTGGCATGTACGGCCCGACTGGTAACGGTCTTTTCCCTACTCTTTTCTTTTTTCCTTGTCCTGATTCGAGAGTCATTTAGTTTGATATACCTTTTCTTTGGCAGGTTGGGGTGTCTACAAGAGGGCCAAGAGGAGGAGGACTGATGGCGGCCCGTCTAGGGCGGAGCCAGGCCCTGAGGAGGAGGATGCGCCCGTGGAGGGTTCGCCTAAAAGTAGTGCACTCTCGGCCTCTTAGCAGAAAGTTACGTGGGGGCGATATCTGATGCGGCAATCGAGATAGCAGCGGAAGAGGAGGTTCTGGTGGTTCCTAAGGTCGTGCCCACGAGGGGGGTCAAAGTTGCGTCCGGCAATGAAGTGCTTCCTTTGGAGTCATCTTCACAGCCAATGGAGGCGACTCCCGAAGATGAGGAGTCCCTCGCAAGTAGGAGGCGCCGGCTGATCACCGGCAAAGAAGTGGCCGTCGAAGGGGAGAGGGTGCAATTTCCTCGTCACGAGTCAGAGCAATCATTTATGGCCAATGCAATCCGCTCATAGAGGGCCGCTCCTCAGGAGAAGGCTGATGTTGAAGCCGGTCTGCCTCTAGCTATGGAGGATGGCTCTTCGGCCGCAACGGCGGGGACAAGTGCGACTTTGGAGAGGATAGACAGAGGAAGGGACTCTCTGTCTCATGTTGAGATGAAGGCCATTAGGTATACATGACGTATTGTGATCCCAAGCGGCTATAACCTCTTGGAGAACTGCAAGGAGGCGGCTGCAGACATGACCCTTCTCTGTGTGGGCACCGAGCGTGAAGCATTGGCAGAAGTCAGTGATAGGGGCCTGTCTAGAAGGGAAGCGGGCGCGGCCTTGCAGGTAACTTTGGCCCTCCTCCCCTTTGAAGTCGTAGGGGCGGTTCGTCTGTATACTAACTCACCCTTTGATATTTTTCAAGTTCTTGTCTTGAAGGTGGAGAGGGGGCAACGCCTGTCGAAGAGGGCGGATGCCCATAACAAATTGTGGTACAGGTACAAGCGGGTTTGCGATGCGTATCAAACGTTGGCCGACATGTATAAGCAGGACCCCGAATTTAGGCTGTTCTGCGAGGGTCTTACCCAGTTGGAGGAGCTACTTAAGAAGCGATTGGCCGAGTTGGAGAGGGCGGACGAGTAGCTTATGGCCGTGGTAGCCCGGAACACTAAGTTGGAGGCTCTCCTTCAAATGAAGGATGATGAGTTGGAGCTTGGTCGTGCCATAGCGGCAGGGGCTGCCGAGCTTCGGGCTCGGGTTGTGGCCTTAACCACTAAGCTCAAAGACAAGGAGGAGGAGATTAAGGCCCTTGCTCGGGATGCTCCACAGGAAGCTGAGCGCCGGGATGCTCACGACATGTAGGTGTACCATGATGCCCGGCTAGTCGAGTTTGAAGAGCTCTTGGCAGCCGGTAAAGTTTCCGAGGAGGACGTGGATAGGCAGCGGAGTCTGACTCGGGTTGCTCATGACGTGGCCGGTTACCTCTCTGATTCGTCTGCTAGGGAAGTTTATAACTCAGAAGACATTAACCGGCTGGCGTCTACTTCTTGGATTTCTACAGACTACCCGCCAGAAGGTGGCGATGGCTCGAGTGCTGATTGTGCCGGCCAGGGTGACGGGGGTTCCTAGGGTTTGCTTTTGTACCCTTTTGTATTAAATGGGGCCTTTTTTTGAGGCAGGTCATGTATATACTTCTGTGGATAAAATAGTATGTACCTTTTTCCTTTGTTATTCTTTCTTCTTTCCTTGGAACTTTTGTCGTGTTTGCAACTTGTAGTTTGAGCTTAACTCGACCTTCGTCAGGTCTTCCATTTTGCCGTAGTCGATGTTGGGTCGACTGTTAACAGTGATGGCCTTAGCCATTTTAAATCGATAGCCTTAGCCATGTAGAACTGAACGGCCTTAGCCATGTGGTTGACTTCAATTGTCGCCGAGTCTTTCATTCTACCGTAATCGACATTGAGTCGAATCTTAAGGTTATGGCTTAGACATTTTAAATCGATGGCCTTAGCCATGTAGAATTAAATGGCCTTAGCCATGTGGTTGACTTCGACTGTCGTCGAGTCTTTTGTTCTACTGTAGTCGACATTGGGTCGACTATTAGTGACAATGGCCTTAGCCATATTAAATCGATAGCCTTAGCCATATTAAATCGATAGCCTTAGCCATGTAGAATTGAATGGCCTTAGCCATATGGTTGACTCGGCTGTCATCGAGTCTTTCATTTACTGTAGATGGCTTTAGACTTTTACACATTGAAGATGGCCATAGTCTTTTGCACTTTGGAGATGGTCCTAGCCTTTTGCACGTTGGAGATAGCCGTAGCCTTTTACACGTTGGAGATGGCCGTAGCCTTTTACACATTGGAGATGGCCGTAGCCTTTTACACATTGGAGATGGCCGTAGCCTTTTTACACATTGGAGATTGTCATAGCCTTTTTACACATTGGAGATGGTCGTATCCTTTTTACACATTGGAAATGGCCGTAGCCTTTTACACATTGGAGATGGCCGTAGACTTTTTACACATTGGAGATGGCCATAGCCTTTTTACACATTGGAGATGGTCATAGCCTTTTACACATTGGAGATGGCCGTAGCTTTTTACACATTGGAGATGTCGCTGGTCCAGTCCCTGTATCAGGTTGGGCTGGAGAGCGTATAGGAAGGCGGACGTGATACACTTGTTCCATAAACATCTCTAGGTGTCCCCTTCGTTGCCTCGTTAAAAAACTCCCCGAGAAAACCCAATTGGGGCAAAACTCGGGTGAGGGAAAAACAGTGCGACTTGGGGAATCCTTTTAGAAATGGAAATATTTGAGGTGGGTGACATTCCAGTTATTCTGGAGTGTTTTTCCTTCCATTGTTTCCAGCTGAAATGCCCATTTGTTTGCAATTGCTCTGATTTTGTAGGGTCCGTCCCAGTTTGTGCCCAATTTTCCTTCACTTGAGTCTTTGGAGGCCAATGTCTTGGCTTTGAGGCTGTAGTCTCCTACTTTGAGCCGACTTATTTTTGCCCTTTTGTTGTAGTACCTTTCGACTTGCTACTTCTGGGCCACCATTCTTATGTGGTCCATTTCTCTTCTTTCCTGGGTTTCATCAAGGTCTTGAAGCCTATTTGCATCATTTTCCATTTTGCTGGTGTGTGAATACCTTAGACTCGGTTCACCTACTTCGACAAGTATGACCGCGTTAGTTCCGTAGACCAACGAGTATGGGGTTTCCCCTATGCTGGACTTTGGTGTGGTCTTGTGTGCCCACAACACTTCAGGTAACAGTTCAGGCCACAACCCTTTGGCATTTTCAAGCTTTTTCTTCAGTATGTTTAGCATGGTTTTGTTGGAGGATTCTGCTTGACCGTTGGCGGCGGTGTGGTATGGCGTGGAGAGGATTCTCTTGATGCGCCATTTCTCAAAATATTCGGTCATTTTTGGACCGACTAACTTTCGTCCATTGTCGCAGCAGATTTCTTTAGGGATGCCGAAGCGGCATATAATGATCTTCCATATGAAGGCGATGACCTCCTATTCGCGTATGTGTGTGTACGCACCTGCTTCCACCCACTTGGAAAAATAGTCAGTCAAAAAAAAGCAAAAATCTTACCTTTCCCGGTCCTGCGGGCAGGGGGCCAACTATGTCCATTCCCCATTTGCTGAAAGGCCATGGAGAGGTGACTGAGTGTAGGGGTTCCCCCAGCTGGCGGATCATTGGGGCATACATTTTCCATTGTTTGCATCGGCTGACGTATTCTACTGCTTCTTACTTCATGGTGGGCCAGTAGTAGCTGGCGCGATTGATGCACCGTACGAGGGCCCGATTGCTTGTATGGGCACCGCATTGACCCTCGTGTAGCTCTTCGAGTACTGGCCTTGTTTTGTGTAGACCTAGGCCCTTGGCCAAGGGTCCGCCAAACATTCTCTTGTAGAGGTCATTGTTGATCAGGCAGTACAGCGCGGCTTCTACGCGGAGTTTCTTTGCCTCTTTCTTGTCACGTATTAGCATTCCATCCTGTAGATAGGACATTAACTGGTTACGCCAATCCCATGTTAGATTCAATGAAAATAGCTCGGTGTGGTCGATGGCTTAATGGAGGAGAGCAATCACACCTTCTTTGTTGATGTTTTTGGTGGCCGCGACCAATTTTGCCAGGCCGTCCGCTTCGATGTTCCGTGCTCTCAGAATTTTTTCGAAGTGGCACTCGTTGCACTCAGACATTAGCCTGCGAAATCCTGTCTGGTATTTTTGTAGCCTCGGTTCTTTGACCTGGTATGTCCCGGCGATTTTGTTTACCACGAGTTGCAAATCACAGCGGAGAAGGATCCGTCGGGCTCCGTATTTGATGGCTAATTTCATACCTGCAATAACGTCCTCATACTCAGCATGGTTCCTAGTCATTTAGATGAAACGTATGGACTGGAAAGTTGTTTCACCCTTGGGGACCTCAAGGACGACTCCCAGTCCCGATCCCGAAGTATTGGCGGCGCCATCAGTGCGGAGGACCCATAGGTCATTGGTGGGGGAGCCGTGGCAGGCCTCGAGCTCAACCTTCAGCACGATTATCGCGCTGAAGTCGACTAGGACTTGGGACTTCATGGAGTTTCTTCAAAGGTACGAGATATCTAGCTCGCTTAGCTTGATGGCCCATTTAGCGAGTCAGGCCTGGTAGCTCAGGCTTATGTAAGACACTCCTTAGTGGGAAGGTCATTACCACTCTTATGGGATGGCATTGAAAATAAGGTCGTAGCTTTCGTGAAGCTACGACTAGTGCTAATGCCAGCTTTTCAAGGTGCGGGTACCGAGTTTTGGCATCCACTAGTGTTTTGCTAATGTAATAGATGGGAGATTATGTATCTTTGTTCACACGTACCAGGACAACGATGACAGCAACCTCAGATACGGCTAGATACACTAGAAGTGGTTCTCCTGGGCTTGCATTAGATAGTAGGGGCGGCGAAGATAGGTACGCCTTCAGATTTTGTAGGGCTTCGACACATTCTTCATTCCACTTAAGCCCTTGATATTTTTTCAACACACTGAAGAATTTATGGCACATGTCGGAGGATCGCGAGATAAACCTGGAAAGGGCGGCTATCCGACCCGTCAGCTTCTGCAGTTGTTTTTTGCTGCTTAGCACTTCTGGGATTACATCTATTGCCTTGATCTGATCTGTATTGACTTCGATACCTCTCTCAGATACGAGGAATCCCAAGAACTTTCCTGAGTCCACGCCGAAGGCGCACTTTTCGGGATTCAGTTTCATCCCGTTTCTTCTTAATTTTTCGAAGGCCTCCTTCAGATGGTTGAGGTAATCCTCCTTTCAGGATGACTTTACCAGCATGTCGTCGATTTAGAATTCCACTTTTTTCCAAGTTGTTCCTGGAACATCTCGGTCACCAATCTTTGGTATGTTGCTCCAGCATTTTTGAGTCCGAAAGGCATCACGTTGTAGCAGTACGTCCCTCAGTTAGTGATGATGATCGTCTTCTCCTTATCTTCTTTGGCCATCATGATTTGATTCTAGCCGGAATATGCATCTAGGAAGCTCAAGAGTTTGTTTCTGGCCGTCGCATCTATCACCTGGTTGATGTGGGGGAGTGGGAACGATTATTTTGGGCAGGCTTTGTTCAAATCGGTGAAATCCACGCACTTCCGATTTTTCTTCTTGACCATGACAACTTTGGCGACCCACTTAGGGTATTTGGATTCTCTGATGGAACCATTTGTTAATAGTTTTGTCTACTTGTTCACTCACAGCTTCGTTGGTGGCGGCATTGAATTTTCTCTTCATTTGCCTCACGGGCGGGTGTAGTGGATCAACCTTCAATTTGTGGGTATCGATGTCCCGCGGTATCCTTGGCATATCTGAATAGGAAAAAAGTGAACAAGTCTACATGGTTAGATAAATATTCACGATACTTACTTGGATCTGAAAGGCCGTGCCCGATGTAGGCCTTCTTTGTGAGGTTATTGTCGACTATCTGTACGGGATCGAGGTCCTCGACCATAGCTTTGCTAGCTTCTATGATATCCGTATCTTTGATTTCATCCTCTGTCGGAAGAACCTTAGTCCCTGACAGAGCTGATTGCTATGCTTCCGCGCTCGCCCCTTGGAGTTGTTTTGTATGGGTATAGTCTTGAGCTATTTTGTAGAATTCTTGGGCACCGTGCGGTTTACCCCGTATGCTGAATACCACCCATGGGGTAGGGAATTTTGTTACCTGATAGAATCTGGAGGGGACTGCTCTCATGGAGTGTATTCATGGTCGTCCAATGACGGTGTTGTACGTTATTTCCTGGTTCATCATGTCGAAGGTGATACTATCTTCGAAGTTGTCATACAGTTCGTGGGCGATAGTTCGCTTCAACTTGTGAATGGTGGTAAGTTTGACGTGATTGATTGTCGAGTCGTTGTCATCCCCGATGATCATATTGATCATGCGTGTTGGCGCGGGCGGCCTTGGTGGCCTGTTGGATTGATCCCGCCCTCGTGCAAAGTTGAGCTTCCCTTTATCGCTGAGCAATTCCCTCAGGAACCCTTGGTTCAACATTCTGACCACTTTTTGTCGTAGGCCTATGCATTTCTCGGTCTTATGCCCTCGCTTCTGGTGGAACTCACACAGGGCGTTTGATTTCCGGGTGGTAGGGTCTGACTTCATCTTTGCTGGCCATTGTACCTTGTTGCCCAGCTTTTCTAGTGCGTACACTACCTCTGAAAGAGAAACACAAAAGTTATGTGCAGATAATAAATGAGGCATACCTCGTTCATTTTGTAGGGGGCGACATGTCGCTGTAGTGCCTCTGTGTGCCTTGGTGGTGGCGGATGGGACGATCTGGTGTATGGTTGATTCCTTTACCTGTTGGTACATGGGGTTTGCTCTCGTCGCCCCTTCGTTGCGCCGGTCCCTCCTGATCTCTGGAAGTATTGTTGTTAGTCGCCGAGCAGGGCCGTTAAGGTCGTCCTCATCTGCACATACTTCGGCACAGTAGGCGTTGTGGATTTCTTCCCATGTTTTAGGGAGTACTTCATGAGGCGAATTAGCAGCTTCTTGGTTACCCTCGAGCCGTCCTTAATTAGCCCGTTATGGAAGGTGGCAACTGCCATGCCCTCCGATACGTTTGGCAGGATCATTCTCACCCTGTTGAAAATTGCCAGGAAGTCCTTGAGCCATTCTCCCATGGTTTTCCGAATCGCGAAAATGTTGTTGACCCTTGCCTCCGCTTTTTTTGCTCTCGCATGTACCGTGACGAATTTGTTCACCATTTCCTCGAACATGGAGATTCCCTTATCGGGTAGCTGGGAGTACCATGTCAGCGCCCCAGCGTTCAGCGTCTCGCCAAACTTATTTAGAAGTACCAACGGTACCTGTTCCTTTGCCAAGTGGTTACCTTTTACAACCGTGATGTAGTGGTTTAGATGGTCCTAGGGATTAGTAGTCTCGTCATATACGCTTAGATAGGGAGGCGTTTTGAAGGTCTTTGGGATGGAGAATGGTGCGGCCTCCTCTATATATGGTTGTTCCACGAACCTACCTACGTTGCACTTTGGTAGTACTTTAGGAGCGCCCGGGATCTTGTCCGCTCTTTCTTGATGTTCGTTCATCTAGTCACGGAGCGACTTGTTTTCGTGCTCCATTTCTTCTATCTTTCTGAGGATGGCTGTGAGCGCATCATTGTTGGTTTGAGTGTCGGTGAGCACATTATTTGCTCGTGTGACCTCGGGTTCACCTTCTATCACGGTAAGATCCATTACTGCCATTCGTCTTACGCCAAGGTGTGGTGGCTTTTCAACCAAGTCGTTTAGAGTGTTTGTGAGCCATTCTTTCAGTAGCTCCTTGACTTTTGGGGGTGCTTCCTTAGATGTAGATGTATAAGCTCCCCTTTCTCGTGGTTTCGTCGGGTCTCGGGGTGGAGGAGGTGCGGTTCCTCCACTCATCGTTGTGCTGGGGGGTTGTGTTCAAGAGATTATCTTCACCTGCCTCATTGAGCGAATCCATGAGGTTGACCCCAATCCCATCTATCACTTTCATTTTCGTACAGTTGTCAGTCATACTTGTTTGTGTGATGTGGGGGATGGTTGTTACTAGTTTTCTAGGCACAAATTTCTCGAAATCACCACAGACGGCGCCAAATTATTTTGCTCAAAAGATATATGCACTTTATAAGCTTAAAAATAATCAAAAAGATATAAGGGTAAATCGTATTCAAGTATAGTGAGTCCTAGAAGAGATTGATTTACTAGGATCGTGGTAGATCTTAAAGTATAGAAGATAATCGAGAGTTTTTCTATCAGAAAGAGATGGAGAGATATAAAGATGTTTACTTGAGAAAGTAGAGAGTTGGTATATTCAAAATAATAAATCCGCCTTATTACATGGTGAAGCTCTCCTTTATATATTAGGAGACCTTTTCTCGAAATACAAAAAAAATAAAAGTACAAAAGTTGGTGTCTTTTTTCGTACGGAAGAAGCCAGGCCTAAAACAGTGTTGTTCCTCTGCTTAGTTGATTAGGACGTCCTTGGTTGGGCTATCCTTATCTGATTGACGAGGCTTTGAGGGCAGCCTCTTTATTAGGGACATGCTTACTTAAGCAGTAGCGAGGTGAACCAAATTTTACCTCATACATAGGGCTTAGTCTTAAGGATTTTCTGAATCAGCCAAAATTCTTGCGGAGCATTGCTTTCCCACACTTTCGTGTGTTCGTTCTCATATATATATATATATATATATATATATATATATATATATATATATATATATATATATATATATATATATATATGTATATATATATATATGTATGTATATATATATATATATGTATGTATATATATATATACATACATATATATATATATATATATGTATATATATATATATGTATGTATATATATATATATATGTATATATATGCAATTTCAGTATTTCGCTTTTACTGTTTGTATTATTATCTATGGGCTATCCTTATCTGATTGACGAGGCTTTGAGGGCAGCCTCTTTATTAGGGACATGCTTACTTAAGCAGTAGCGAGGTGAACCAAATTTTACCTCATACATAGGGCTTAATCTTAAGGATTTTCTGAATCAGCCAAAATTCTTGCGGAGCATTGCTTTCCCACACTTTGGTGTGTTCGTTCTCATATATATATATATATATATATATATATATATATATATATATATATATATATATATATATATATATATATATATATATATATATATATATATATATATATATATATATATATATATATATATATATATATATATATATATATATATATATATATATATATATATGTATATATATGCAATTTCAGTATTTCGCTTTTACTGTTTGTATTATTATCTGTATTTTAGTTTTAAAAATAAATTTAGGTGAACTTTAGCTCGGAAAATAGATTGATTTGATTATTAGTCAGTGAAAAGTAACAGCAAAAATTAAAACATATTAAGTAAAAACTTGATTTCTCTAATAACACATGAAAAAAATTGACCTTCTCCTATGTTAGTTTTTACATTTCCGATAAAAAAATTCAATTAACTAAAATATTATTTATAATAAACCATAAAACTAATCTTCCCGTAGTAGAAAGAAGAGAAAAAGAGATTGGTGTATGATTTATCATGAAATGATGTTTGGCTCAAAGTTTTCATTTACTTTAGAAGCAT
The DNA here is from genome assembly GCA_034376525.1 of Nicotiana benthamiana. Lineage (NCBI taxonomy): Eukaryota > Viridiplantae > Streptophyta > Magnoliopsida > Solanales > Solanaceae > Nicotiana > Nicotiana benthamiana. Next base: position 131,603,126 of record CM067337.1, read on the forward strand.
TAAAACAATCAAAAAAATAAATGGAGGGCAAATCATAGCAGATCGTAATAAATCCCAAGACCAAAGGAATAAAATATAAGAGACAACAGTCATAGATTAAAGGGAGGAGGATGAGGATCTTTTATTAATGATGTTGGTTTGGTCTGCCTCTCCATGGAGAGGTTCAGAGCCTTACAATGATGTATTCTCTCTTCTTTTTGGAAGGAGATCTCAAGAAGAAGAAAAAGCCCCCTTATTAGGGTTCTTTCTCTTAGTATTTATAGCTGGGAGATCTGCCAGGTGGCACCAAGGTATTGGGACCACATAGAGGGGACGTCCTCGTATGGACGGCCAGGCCGTGACCTTAGTTGCCAAATTGGATAACTACCCGATAATCTTTTGAATAAGTGGTCATACCATTTATTTGTCATAAATAGGCTTTAATAAATGCGTTGATCTCATTCATTATCATGAGGTCAAGTTTTGACCCATACAGATAGTCCCTCCTCTTATTGAGGTCGGGCTCAGGTCGAGCTCGATGAGCGGATTCCGCCAATAACCATAGCGTTTATGCGTTAGGGACGATCGTAATCCTTTATTTTTCGGAGATGGTCGTAGCCTTTTTACTTTTAGAGATGGCCGTAGCCTTTTCAATCATTCGGAGAAGGCCATAGCCATTGTTAATTCAGAGGTGGTCGTGGCCTTTTATCTTTTTGAGATGGTCGTGACCATTTTTACTCTGGAAATGGCCGTAACCATATTTGCTTTGGAGTTGGTCGTAGCCATTTTTATTTTGGAGATGACCGTAGCCTCTTTATCTTTAGAGATTGCCGTAGCCTTTTATGTTTTGGAGATGGTCGTGACCATTTTTACTCTGGAGATGGCCGTAGCCATTTTTTCTCTGGAGATGGTCGTAGCCATTTTTACTTTGGAGATGGCCGTAGCCATTTTATCGTTAGAGATGGCCGTAGCTTTTTATCTTTTGGAAATGGCCGTGACCATTTTTACTTTGGAGATGGCCGTAGCTATTTTTACTTTGGAGATGGCCGTAGCCATTTTTACTTTGGAGATGGCCGTAGCCATTTTTACTTTGGAGAGGCCATAGCCATTTTATCTTTAGAGATGACCGTAGCCATTTTAATTTAGAGATGGTTGTAGTCTTTTATCTTTTGGAGATGGCCGTAGCCATTTTTACTCCGGAGATGGCCGTAGCCATTTTTATTTTGGAGATGGCCGTAGCCATTTTTACTTTGGAGACGGCCGTAGCCATTTTATCTTTAGAGATGGCCGTAGCCATTTTTAATTTAGAGATGGTCGTAGCCTTTTATCTATTGGAGATGGCCATAGCCAATTTTACTCTGGAGATGGCGGTAGCCATTTTTACTTTGGAGACGGCCGTAGCCATTTTATCTTTAGTGATGGCCGTAGCTATTTTTAATTTAGAGATGGCCGTAGCCTTTTATCTTTTGGAGATGGCCATAGCCATTTTTACTCGTGCTCAAAGAGAGTACGATCACGCTTGCCGCGTATAGGGGGGCATCATGTGCATGGTAACGCATGGGGAATGCCCATGGTTTCTTGAGGTCATCATCACCGTTTCATGGGGGACGTGCCAATTGATGGTCGAGTGACCGTTGAATGGTATCTGTCATAATGGTGCCCGTTACTATAGGCCTAAGCCGTTTTGCGGGTTGTCGGGTAGTTAATGGTGACCTTTGGGATTCGTGAAGGTCATTTATGCTTTGTCTATAAATAAGGCGTTGTCTCGTTCAGTTCTCACTTTTTTGATATTTGTCTAAGTGGAATTCTTAGAGAGATAGCCCTTCTTGCTTTCAGATTATCTAGTCTTTTACTCCTCGTTAATTCATTCTCCGTAATTTTCGTCGGATCTTCGCATTCTCTTGTTTTCTGATGAATTTTTCTATGTATCTCTTGTTATACTGATAATGGCGAGTAGTTCTTGTTCTGAAATAGCTTCGGCGGCGGTTGCGGCGGCTGAGGGCCCATCTACGGTGGTGGGAACCACGATTCGCCAAAAGTCGATCGATTCTCATCGGTGACTGACGTTCTTTCCCTGCCCGGCGGTCCGGCAACCGATTTTACCGACCCCGAGGGAGAAGATCAAGTGGATGAGGCTCCAGTGATGAGGGAAGTTGGCATTGCTCAGCTGAAGGAGCAATGTGATATTCCTCGTTTCAGTGACATCATCCTGGCCAGGAGCAGTGATAGGGTGCACGTCGGCCACCGAGGTTACTACATTTTTTACGCCTACCCTTTCAAGCTAGGATTTAGGCTTCCTCTCCCCATGCTGGGGTGGACTTTGCTGATTCTATAGGGTTTGCCATGGTCAACTCGTCCCTTCTTGTTACAAAATTTTGGCGATGCTGATCAAATATGCGGAGTTGGCACGGAGGGAAATTACACTTGGGCACGTGTTGACTCTGTACGCCCCTCAATGGGTACGTGACACCATGATTGGGTTGGTCCCTCATGGGACCGACGGCTTAACTGCAGAGCTCGATGATATGGTCGATACCCGTCCATACGAGCATTTCTTCTACATCAGGACCGGGCACCTTGTGGACTGCCCTACTGACTTCCCAGAGGAGTGGAACCATGCACGTAAGTTTCTTTTACGCTGGCCTTGATTTCCTTTGGTCAAATTCTCTGCTCTATGTTCGTACGCACTGATTTTCTTTTTGTGCCGTAGAGGGAGTGCGTCACCGGCACCATTCTCTGGCATCCGGAGTGAGTTGAGGCCGTGCTCCCTGTCACAGCGGGGATTTGTACGTGGGCGTATTTCTGGGAGGTCCATGGACGTAAGACGCTGCTCGTGAGAGTCCGATTTGCTGTTATCAATCTTCTTTAGTTTCTTTGGCTTACCCTTCTTCTTTTGTTGGTTAGGAGGACCACGGCGTAGGAGGTTTCCTCAGCTTGCTTTCTGCAGGCCGGGGCCGACTGCCTGATTAATTACAATGCTGGTGCCTCGTCCGGTCCTGAGGACGACTTCAGTGGAATCCTCAGATGCACACTCACCGGTATGGTCTGTGCCCCCAGTTGAGGAGTCTCTGAGGGTCGTGCATTTCAAAGCAGAGCGATCGCCGAATGAAGATGAAGAAGAAGATGGGATGCCGCTGGCTCGGCGCAGGGTGGCGTTCACCTCGGCTCTTCCAGTGGTGATTAGTTTAGACTCTTCACCATCAGCGGAGGAGGGGGGCGCAGCGGACCTTGCCCCAGAGGGAGAGCGCTCAGTGGGGGTTAACCCAGTTGGCTAAGGCCAAGACGACACAGTCGCTTCGGCTGTTCAAGTCTCTGTTCTTGTTGCTAAGAGTGAAGGTAGTTCCTCGGCAACTATTTTGGTAGAGATTGCAGGCGCCGACGTTGTGGCGAATGCGGGCGCTTCGACGTCTCAGGTGGCAGAGGCCTCAAATTCTAGGGCGGCAGAAGGAAGGGGAATCTTATGAGATGGGGACAATTCGGAGTCAGATATGGATCCCGAGGACGTCCGTGTTTTTCAGGAGGTTTATACCCGCCCAGCGGTGCAGGCCGAAGGGGATTACTGTCATATAGAGAACCCTAATGACCTGAACCTAGTGCTCGAGAAGAAGAACCTGGTGACGCTTTTCGGGGTCCTGTGCTCGGAAGCGAATAGCACGTCCCTGAGGGGCATCTCGGATGTCAGATTGATGGGCGAGGTGACCGCCCTGAGTATAAAGGTATGTATAAAACTTTGGTTTGTTTTATTTCTTAGCATGTCTTCTTGTATTAATTGTCGCTCTGTTTGTTGTAGACATTTTTGCTGGAGGTGGAGAGCATCAGGCGGGCTAACGTCCGCTCGCGATTTTTGTGCAGCTGTTGGGGAATTACCGCCTCTACCGTGATCGGTGCCGCAGCTTGCATGAACGCATAAGGAACAACCCGCGGAACCGGGAGCTAGTAGAAGAGCTGGCGCAAACGGAGCTTCACATGAAATAGACCCTTAGCAGGGTAACCACTCTTGAGGGGCAGCTCCGCCAAGCGAACGAAGGGGTGAATGCTGAGAGAAGGCGGCTGCTGAGAGGGAGCACCAAAGTCTGGTTACGGAGGCAGAGGGCGCCGAGGCTTATACTAGGCAAGTGGCTGCCCTAGAGATTGAGGCCGTCACTTAGAGGAAGTAGGCAGAGGACGCCCTGGCGAGGGTTGAAACACTGCAGGAGACCAACCATCCCCAGGAAAGGGAGCGTGGATTAGAGAGGGCCGTCGCTACCTTTCGAGAGCGGTCGTTGGAGGGGCGTATTGCTGTGTGTGAGTGGGACGCCCGTGCTACAGCGGATCGGATTGCGGCCTTGGAGGCTGAGAACCAGCTCCTGAGGGACTAGGCCACTTCTTTTGGTCCTGCTCGTGAACTTTGGACCTATGCCGAGGCCCAGCTCGATGTGTACAGGCGGTTGTGGGAAGCCGGCATCGTGTCTGAGGCCACTTATTAGGAGGCATGTCAAAAGGTTCGTGTAGCCCGCCTCGACTGTGGTTTTGAATCATCTACACCCGGGGGTGATGATGGCGCCGAGGGCGCTAATAATGCTGAAGGGGACGCTGGGGGTGCCGAGTGAACAAGTGGAAACATTTGTAATATTTTTTTAGTTTTTGTTCTCTTTTTCTCTTTTTTCTTTGCCGTCCTTGGGCCAATGTAATTGGGGGTAACCCCGTGTAATATTGTAATTATATGGTTTTCTTCTTTTCTGCTTGTTTTGTGTCGAATGCATTATATTTTTTTGTGCCCGTTTACAAGGGCTTTGCTTTAGAGTTTTACCAGTGGGCATGTTAATAGTCTTGACTGGTTAGGTGGTTTCGACCATTGCATAATTGACCCTTTGCCTTATGAGGCAATTGGTGCAGATGGCCTTGGCTGTAGATAAACGCTCTTGGTCGTCACCCTTCTCTGCGTGATGGAGGTTGGTTATAGACGCGTTAGGGCAGTGGTGGCACATAGCCTTAAGTCGCATTAGGGTTGTGGCGGCACATAGCCTTAGTCCCAGTTCGGGCTTAGTCGAACTGCTGGCCGTGGTAATGAAAATTGTAGCTTGGTAGTTCGACTTGGGCCGAACTTTACACGGGCAGATACTTTAGTTTTGAGCTTCGTAGTACATACTTGAACGGCGGGGGCACTTGACCCGACCTGGGGTTCGGCTTGCTTAGGCATTTGGGATGCTTGACCTTGCCTAATCACGGCCCGGCCCATAGCCTTGGGGACGTGTATCCTTGGCTTTGATTCGCGGCTTTTGTGACGGAGGTGTATAGCCTGAGTCCTGGTTCAACTTATAGTTGAATTCTTTTGTAAATCATAATGGGGAAGGTACTTGGCATGAATCTCAGCTCAACCGTAGTTGAACCTAATAATATATGAAGGCGCATAGCCTGAATTTTCGTGCAACCGTAGTTGAACTTTTTATAATATTTGAATGCGCGTAGCCTAAATTGATGTTCAACCATAGTTGAAATTTTTGTAATATTTGAAGGCGCATAGCCTTAATTTATGTTCAACCATAGTTGAACTTTTTGTGATAATTTGAAGGCGCGTAGCCTGACTCTAGTTCAACCGTAGATGAACCTTTTGTGATTTTGTTTAAGGCGCGTAGCCTGAGTCGAAGGCGCATAGCATGAGTCCCAGTTCAACCGTCGTTGAATCTTTATGATATTTGAAGGCGCGTAGCCCAAGTCGAAGGCACATAGCCTGAGACCCAGTTCAACCGTAGTTGAACATTTATGATATTTGAAGGCGCATAGCCTGAGTCGAAGGCGCATGGCCTGAGTCCCAGTTCAACCGTAGTTGAACATTTATTATATTTGAAGGCGCGTAGCCTGAGTCGAAGGCGCATAGCCTGAGTCCCAGTTCAACCATAGTTGAACCTTTATGTTTTTGAAGGCGCGTAGCCTGAGTCGAAGGTGCACAGACTGAGTCCCAGTTCAACCGTAGTTGAATCTTTATGATATTGAAGGCAAATAGCCTGAGTCGAAGTCGCATAGCCCGAGTCCCTGTTCAACCGTTGTTGAACCTTTATGTTATTTGAAGGTGCGTAGCCTGATTCGAAGGCGCATAGCCTGAGTCCCAGTTCAATCGTAGTTGAACCTTTTGTGATATTTGAAGGCGCATAGCCTGAGTCGAAGGCACATAGACTGAGTCCCAGTTCAACGGTAGTTGAACCTTTATGATATTTGAAGGCGCGTAGCCTGAGTCGAAGGCGCATGGCCTGAGTCCCAGTTCAACCACAGTTGAACCTTTATGATATTTGTAGGCGCTTAGCCTGAGTCAAAGGCGCATAGCCTAAGTCCCAGTTCAACCGTAGTTGAATCTTTTGTGACTTTGTTTAAGGCGCATCGCCTGAGTCGAAGGCGCATAGCCTGAGTACCAGTTCAACCGTAGTTGAACCTTTATGATATTTTAAGGCGCGTAGCCTGAGTCGAAGGCACATAACCTGAGTCCCACTTCAGCCGTAGTTGAACCTTTATGATATTTGAAGGCGCGTAGCCTGAGTCGAAGGCGCATGGCCTGAGTCCCAGTTCAACCGTAGTTGAACCTTTATGATATTTGATGGCGCGTAACCTGAGTCGAAGACACATAGCTTGAGTCCCAGTTCAACCGTAGTTGAACCTTTATGAGTAAATAGAAACGCTAATATATCAACGAAAGTGAATACTTAAAATGTAAAGAAAAAAATACTGAGCAAAATGGATTCGAATGGACCTTTATATTGGTAATAAAATTAAAAATTTACAACTTAATCTGAATAACAAAGCAACAATCGTCGAAGTGACAAGCTGAAATTGCGAACAGGCACCGGAATCAACCTCTGCGTGCGACTGAACACTGACGCCAACCCTCAAATTCTACCATCTTTATCCATATATTTTCCTTCCGTTCCGGCTGATTCCTAAAATCAATTCCGACAGCATAATTTCTCTATTGGATCAGAACCCAAAATTAGACTAAAGTTTCTGTCCAAATTTCATTTCCTCCATCTTTGCTATATATCTTTTGCTTTTGTCCATTCTAAGTAACATTTCTGGCCAAGCTCAATGGTTGCATTTGAAATTGCTTAATTCATTCTTTTGTCGTCAGTAACATAAAAGTAAATTGCGCCGTTATATGCATCTTTTCTACCAAAAATTTTGATGGGAGCTCGGTCCGGCTCTTTTTTGGAAATTATCTAGCTGCCGTGATTCTCTTAGATTAGGAATTTTGGAATTGGGTTGGGTTTCTACAATGGGATATTTTATATAGAGGTGGGAAGGCATGATGACCATTGAATTAGAAGGAAATAGACGGCTAAGATTTAATTTTGCGTTTTAAGTGGCGAGTGGGATAATGGGTTGGGAAGAATGGACCTTTGTCTTGCTGGACAACTAAAATAAAAAAATGAGCTCTCAATTGGTCCAAATTTCATTCTTTCTCATGGAATAAAAATAAAAAATAAAAAATAAAAATAAAACCAAAATATACTAATTAAACTTAGTTAATAAGAAAAAACTATTAAAGTGAACAATATATTAAAATTAGACTATTATATATATATATATATATATATATATTAAAATTAAAACTAAAAATTGACTGAAATCCTATTAAAACTAAAATAAAGGAATATTTTTGAAATGCTACGTTTAAAAGTTGCGTGTGTCAAATATTACATGCTTACATTATGTGTTACAGTCCACGCCATCTGCATGAATTCTGGCGAATCAGTTTAAATTTTTCGGGCCCATCAGAAATGACATAATGAACAATATTCACAGTTTCGTTGTGACCCTTCCTCGTATATTGGCATTTTAGGCCATAAAACATGAATTCGTGACGATTTTTAGATTTTCATGTACGCCCACGAAATTTGCATGAATTCAGAGACTCGCTATGAATCTCCCAAAATTTTGCGGGCCCATATGAAACGACATATTGAATAATAGTCATCACTTCGCCATAACCATTTCTCACTTTTTGACAATTTAGGACCACCAAATAATAATTCAGGAAGACGTCCAGAATTTTGTGCATTGTATCCCACGCCATTTGCATGAATTCAGGCGACTAACTCTAAATTGCCTAAAATTTTGTGGGCCCATTAGAAATGACATAATAAACAATGGTTATCGCTTCGCCATGATCATTCGTCATTTTTTACGTTTTAAGGCCACATCAGTGGAATTCAAGAGTTTTTCGTGTGGTGTAATCCACGCCATCAACATGAATTTTGGCAACCGATTTCGAATTGCCTAAACTTTTGCTAGCCATCAGAAACAACAAAATGAACAATAGGCAACGCTTTGCCATGATTGTTCCTTATTTTTTTCGTATTTTAGGGTCATAAAATAGGAATTCGGAATGATTTCCATATTTTCATGTAATATAGTCCACGCCATCTACATGAATTTTGGTGACCGACTCCGAACCGCCTAAAATTTTGAGAGGCCATCAGAAATGATATAATCAATAATAGTCATCATTTCGTCATGAACGTTATTTATATTTTGGTGTTTTAGGGCCATAAAAAAGAATTGATAACAATTTGTCAGATTTTCGTGTGTTGTTGTCCAGTCATCTGCATTAACTTAGTTGACCATCTTCGGATCTCTTAATATTTGTGGGCCAATCAAAAAATACCTGATGAATAATTGACATTGCTTCACCATAATTGTTCCTCATTTTTGGTATTTTAGCAAAACAATGACTATTGTTCCTTTGGTCGTTTTTATGGGCCGGCAAAATTTTAAGAAATTCGGGTCGGTTAACCTAGATGCATGCAGATAGTGTAAGCTATAGCACACAAAAATTTGGGAATTGGGTGAAATTCCTTTTATATGGCCTCAAAATTCCAAAAAGCGAGGAACAGTTATGGCGAAGCAATAACTATTATTCTTTGGATCGCTTTTGATTAGCCAGCAAAATTTCAAGCGATTTGGGTTCGATCGCACCTATGCATGTAGATGGCATGGGCTATGGCATATGAAATCTGGGTATCGGGTGAAGCTCCTTTTTTATGGCCCCAAAAGGCCAAAAAAACAAGGAACGATCATGCTGAAGTGATGATATTGTTCCTTCGGCCAGCTTTATAGGCCGGAATGACTTAAGGCATCGGTTCATGTGGCCCAGATTCATGATGATGGTGTGGAATATAGCACTTGAAATTCTGAGAACCGGGAGGAATTACTTTATTAATGTCCCCAACAAACTAAAAAAACGAGGAATGATCATGGAGAAGCGATGACTATTATTCCTGTATAGGCTAAAAATTATCCTAATTACATGTGGGCCGATTCAACATTAAGAGAGCCTTCAAAAGCCGGCACGCGTCATCGATGTGTTCTCAACAAAGGACGAAGGCGAGGTCGAAGTGATCTGAACAAGGAGGAAGACAAGGTCGAGCTGACTCAACGGAGGAATAAGGACGATTACTTCCTTTAGAAGGACAGTAACAACTAGGTTTAATGATAAGACTTTATGGAGAATATACAAGTGAATATTCCTCTGATCTGTACTTTTAGGATTTTGTGGCGCATATGCGCTTATGAATAGAAAGATCTGTAGCTATAAGGGATGATTGGACACTCAATGGAAAATATAATATATTGACATTCTCTAAAGATTCTTTCTTTATTACATACATTCAAAAGACACCTTTTCTTCAAATCACTATATATATTTTTCCATTGATCCAAGGAGAATCTGAATAATCAATGGCTCATCAATCATTTATCATAGTCAGGACAGAACTTGTGACATTTTGTCGCAAAATCAGTTGAATCATCTTTATGATTCGCTAAGATTAACTCTATTCTATTAGAAAAAATCTAATTGTTTAAACATAGATCTATTTGGGCCAAATAGTTTGCCACCATCTGTGGGGATTTTTTCAGCCAACATTTTAGTTTTTATTAGATCTACATCTCACATGACTTGTTAATCTAAAAAACCGAAAGGTTTATCTCTCCTCTCTATGCGTACAAAATTTCCATGGCAGGTAACCAAGGAAACGCAATGAGGGAAAAATATAATGTTCCCCTCAATATCATGAATGTTATCAACGAAGGCTATGACACCCATGATGAGGTAATAAAGCCCATAACTTCTCCTAGACAAGAAAGGTCACCCCCGTCTTCTGCAGCACAACAAAACCAAATGGGAAAGGACCCTCCACGTCCGCGGGAGAAGGGATGCCACCTGTTATGAAAAAGCTCATCGAAGCATGACTAACCGATACCCTAGTCAGCATGCTTAGAAAAGAAGATCCATGAACAACTGCAGAAACCACGAGAGTCCATGCAGCAAACTAGGGGAAGAACAAGACGACCAAATAGACCCTCTTACTTTAGGTAAAACTCACAATGTTACTGACAATACAGGTGAAAAAATCCTCGCTATTGTGCTGAAAAGAATGGAAGAAATGGAAAAGGAAAACAAGGCGCTCAGAGACCAAATGAAAGAGAACCGGAAACAAGTAGAGAAGATACCTGGCACCCCCAAATTGCTACCAAAAAGGGACGCCGGCAAATTCATAGAATTGTCATATAGTAAGGATGAGGCTCCACATGCCATACCAAAGACCTTCAAGATTCCCCTATATCGCAAAATATACGATGGCATAACCGACTCTGAGACTCTGTAACTTACTACGTAATTGATATGAAAAGAAATGACCTCACCAAAGACTAGGTACCCTCCGTTTTGCTAGAAAACAATTGGTAAAGCCCTCACTGAAGGGGAATTAACCTGGTACTCATAATTACCAGCTCATTCCATAGAAACGTTTGAAGAGATGGCCGATAGGTTCATGACGGCACATGTCGGAGCCAAGAGAGTCGAAACAAGAATGAATGACACATTCGCTATCAAACAATCCCTAGAAGAGGGATTGAGGGACTTCCTCACCCGGTTCAACGAGGTGAGGATGACCTTACCAAATGTTTTTGAAGGGATGGTCGTTGCTACCGAGTTCAAAGTTGATGATGACGACCTCAATGGACCAAGTCGATGGCTCACCTCGGTACAATCCGAGCCCAGGAATCCCCAAAGAGATCACCATACAAAAACTGAACATCGACCCCTTCTATCCTCGGGTAAGATAGATCCGACAAAAGTTCAACCCCACTATCAATGAAGCCGCCCACGAGGAAGTAGAAAATTTATTGGCAAACAGATGTATCTGGGAATCAAAATACCAAAAATTGAATACCAAACAAAGCTTGCTAAAAAGATTCATTCTTGTTTTCACATATCAGCCAACTCATCGATGCAACGGTAAGGCATGAGCTATAGAGTTTCCTGGACGTATACTCAGGTTCCAACCATATAGTCATGGAGGAAGAAGTCCAAGAGAAAACTACGTTCATCCCCCACTGGGGAACATGTTGTTATACGTTCATGCCATTTGGGTTAAAGAACGTCGGGGCTACCTACTAAAGGATGGTCTCAAAAATGTTCAAAGACTAACTAAGCAAAACCATGGAGGTATATATCAATGACATGGTCAAATCCTCGAAGGTAGAGGATCGTATCGAGCATTAAAAGAAGCTTTCGATATACTAAGACTGTACGGTGTGAAACTAAACCTCGAGATATGCGCATTTGGCGTAGCCTCGAAAAAATTATTGGTCTTCTTAGTATCACAATGAGTAATTAAGTTCAACCCAGATCAAATCAAGGTTTTCGACGGGATACCTGAGCAATTGACTGCTAAGAAGTAGGTACAGGTACAAAGAATGACTGGGTGAATTTCCACCATATCTAGATTCATCTCAGGGTCGTCCGAAAGATGTGGGTGCCCGAGTGCGTATAAGAACTGCGAGAACTGAAGGCGTACTTGTCATTACCACCCTTAATCTCAAAGCTCAAGCCCGAGGATCACCTTCTCGTCTACCTAGCCGTCTCCGAAGTAACAGTAAGTGTGGTCCTTGTTTGAGAAAACAAACGTACACAATCTCAAATTTATTATATCAGTAAAATACATGTTGACATCGAGACGAGGTACCCACAGCGCAAGAAATTTGCCCTGGACCCAATCGTAGCTTCATGAAAGCTTAGACCCTATTTTATGTGCCACATATCTCGGTCATCCCATCTTTTCCACTAAGAAGAATTTTACTTAAAATCGAGCTGTCAGAGAGGCTGGCCAAATGGGCCATCGAGTTAAGTGAGGATGACATCACATCTCAACCTCGAACAACAATAAAGTTGATAGTGCTCACTGACTTCGTCGCAGATTTTAGCGCGAAAGTAATGCCTGAGGCCGAGAAGGAATTAGCTCAGGCTTCTGTTCAAATGCAGACCCTCTGGGTCCTATACATCGACGGTGCATCCAATGCTTCCGGGTCTGGACTGGGACTCGTATTCGAGGTCCTTACTGGCAAAGTAATTATCAAGTACATAAGATGCCTTAATATGACTAGTAATAAGGCTAAATGTGTGGTCGTAATAACAGAGTTAAGACTAGCACGCAAATATGAGGTGAAGGGGTTGAAACTCCATTTTGATTCTCAGCTCTTAGTCAACCAAGTTACACGGACTTTCCAAATCATAAAACAAAGGTTGTAAAAATATCAAACCAAGATCCGCATATTGTTGCCCAATTTCGATGAATGTCAACTTGACCAAATCCCACAAACTCAAAACATCGAAGCACGCGGCCTAGCCAAAATGGGTCGACGCCACCAAAAGCATAACGACCGAGGACAAGAGCGTAGTCCATCACCTCAACTCGTCATTAGATCAAATCTAGGTAAAATCTATATATTTAACATGGTATTGGCCCAATTTTATTATTACATATTAACAGGACAACATCCTCTCGAAACGACAAAAAAGCTAAAAACATAATAATACAAGTTGCTAGATACAGCCTACTTCACAACGACTTATACAAATGAACGTACAACGGTCCTTTGGAAAAGTTCTTAGGACCAAGCCAAACCCATTGCGTTCTCGAAAAAGTACACGACGGTCATTGTAGCTCTTATTCCGGTAATCGGGAACTCATCGGCTGCCTCATACGGGCAGGGTACTACTGGCTCACCATGAAGAAGTACGCCTCATAATTCGTGAAGATGTGTGAATAGTGTCAGAAATATGCCCAGGCAAAAATCTCCATTCGGTCACCTCTCCATTGCCATTTAATAAGTGAGGAATGGACATCGTGGGTCCACTTCCGCCGAGACAAGGTAATATTATTAGTTGAATACTTCTCTAATAGGTGGAAGCAGGGGCATTCTCCTGAGTTCGTGAGCAAGAGGAAATCACTTTCATATGGAAAAACACCATCTGCCAATTTGGCTTACCTAAAGAGATAAATTGTGAAAACGGACCCCAGTTCACGGGGAAAAGGATCACTGGGTTATTTGAAAAATGGCGTATTGAAAGAATACTTTCTACTCCTTACCACCCAGCTGGCAACGGACAAGCGGAATCATATAGTACGTTAATAATAAACATCATGAAAAAGAACTTAAAGAGGCAAAGGGACCGTGGCAGGAAATACTCCCAAAAGTATTATAGGCGCACAGAACTATCCCGAAGATGAGCACAAGAGAGATACCTTACTCCTTAATCAGAATAAAAGCAGTTATACCAGTCGAGGTCGAAAACCCAATCTGAGGTACTACCATGAAAGCGGCACCTGCTATGATGAGAATAAAAGACAAGATTTCGACGAGTTTGAGGAGCGATGAGACATGGTATACATCAGGATGGTCTCCTAAAAACATAAAGTATAACGCTAATACAACAAAAAGCAAAGGTTTTGTTACTCAAGGTCGGAGACTACATATTCAAATCCAAAATCCAAGCAAGTAGGGATCCACGAGAAGGAAAATTGGAAATGAACCAGGACGGCCCGTACAAAATTATATGCAAAGCAGACAAAGACTCATTCTAATTGGGAATTATGGAAGGGAAGATCCTACAAAATAATTGGAATATCAACCATCTTAAATATTTCTACTTCTAAGAAACAAGAAGTTCCTAATAAGGTTTTCTCAATGAGCTTTTTAACGAGGCGACGAGCGGTACACTTCAAGTTGAAATGCATGAGAGGGCTTATTTTTTTATTGCCCTACTCCTTAAGAATTTCTGAGAATAACAATGAACGGAGTAGATGTACTGGGATGCCAGTCAACACCTAAAACTTATAATTCCTCCAAAATTGCCTAAGGGAAAAAATGATATAAATGAGACAACTACATTAAAATATTAAAGATGCACGTCTGTCAAAAATACTCTCCAATATGGTACGTTCGACTAGCTCGGACAAACACCTATCGACCCCTGGCCTCGACCTAACTTAAAGGTATGTTCGATCATCTTGAATAACACTTATCGGTCCCTAGCCTTGAGTTAATCTAAGGGTATATTCGACTAGCTCAAATAACACCTATCGGCCCCTGGCCTCGACTTAACTTAAAGTTACATTCGACCAGCTCGAACAACACCTATCGTCCCCTAGCCTCAACTTAACTTAAAGGTATGTTCGACAAGCTCGAACAACACCTATCAAACCTTGACCACATCTCAACTAAGAAACATACTTGACTTGTTTGAACAAAGGGCCGATACGGCCCACGGCTATTCAGCGCATTGGCTACGGCAATTTAGAGGCAAACAACAAAAAGAATAAAGAAGCAAAACATGCAAGTACAGAAGTAAAGGTACAGGTGCAAAAGCAAAACATGCAAGTACAGAAACGAAATACAGAAATAAAAAAGGATGTACAAAACAAAATTCAACTTTGATATTCATATTCAGATGAATAATATTTTACAATAGCACTCAAAGATGCCAACAAAAATATACAAAAAGTTAAAAAAAGTTGTGGCCATCACTATCCCAACCACAGACACCCTTTCCATCCCCGCCTTGACTCTAAGCGAAGTCATACAAAGCACCATCTGCAAGCCGGTCTACACCCTCTTTCTCATCCTTCTCAAAATTAGTCCTAGGAATGGAAGTATCATAGTGACAAGCAAGACAAGATTTTCGAGATATAACTCGAATATCCTCGAGGGACGCCTCAGAAGCAAAGGCTTCCTTATTCAAATCACGTATCATATCCAGCTGAGCCTTACCATGGATCCACTCCTAATACTGCTTACAAGGAAAATTAGGATACTTGGAAGCATTAGAAGTAGAGGGCCGCACAAGTTGTTGGTCAATCTTAGCCTCAAGAGCAGCTACTTGATCATGTAGCTCGGAGTTTTCCTTGTCTAACTCCCCAATCCTCTCCTCGATTGGTCCTCTTTAGCCCTGACATTGACATAACTTTATCCCGCTCAGAACGGGGAGTGATCTTCGCCAACTTGAGAATGTCAACCTTTCTCCGATCATCCAAATGAGAAGACTCTTTTTGGTCGAGCATTTGTTGCTTCTCAGCAACCTCCCCCTGAAGAGCGTCCACTTGAGACCAACACCCATCCAACTAGCCCTGCAATTGGTCCACTTGATTTTTGAGGTCGCTACACTGGGCTTCAATGCCTTTACGCAGCTCGAGCTCCTCTTTTGTCTTCTTAAGAGCTCTCTCGAGGACGCTAAGCCTCTTCACAGCCACTATCAGCTCCTATGCTTTCTTGTTCAACTCTTTTTCGTGAAAGTACAAGAGCGGGGAGGGGGTGAATTATTTATTTTTAAAAATAATTGCTACCAGTTGACTAGTTTTCTAATTAGTTGACTAGATCTAATAGCTTGATAACAGTAATGATAAGATTCAAGATACAGAAGATAATTGTAGGAATTAAAGACACCGGAATTTTTATACTGGTTTGGATTCAATGTAAATCCTAGTCCAGTCTCGTTGGGTTGCAAGAGATTTCTCTTTCAGCAAATGAGTTTCTCGAGTACGCAGTTAATGGTGTTATTTACACCAATAGATCAGTCCATATATCACTCGTTTCTTTTTATACAATGCCTTACAAGTGTTGGTCTCTCTTTCTTCTCCAGCTTGTTATACAGTAGGTCTAGTAGAGCTACAATGTTTGATTGTAATAGAACAAAGAGAGGGTATTACTTTTAATCAAAGCATAGGTGCTAAGGTGCATACTCAAGTTTAAATACTTTGAGAGAAGCTTGAATTGTGGAGAGATTTTCCAACCCACGAGATTTGATCCTTGGAAAGAGATTGATTCTTTTCAAAAAGAAGGTTATTCAACAATGGATTTGTCTTGACGAAAGGCTTTAATGACTTCCGTTATGCTTGATCCTTGAATCTTGATTCTTCCAGATTTGGTATACTTGATTGATTATCTTGCAAGATCTTCGACACTTTCGATTGATTTGATTCCTTCAGTATAACCTTAAATGGATTCAGTCGGTATCAATAATTCCTTTAATCTCGTCTGCTTTCCTTGATTTTCTCTATAGTTCCTTAATCTTCTGTTATTTATTCCTTCAATCTTGAATGTTATCCATGAGTTCCTCTAACAAGAACAAATATATAATTTTCATCGTTAAAATCAGATCTAGCTATCGCCCCCTTTTTTATGATGACAAAATAATATATTTGTATAAGCATAAGTTGACTTCCCTATCTTTTACTCCCCCTCAATGAGAGCTGTTGAGGCGCACGTAGTCGACTTCTTTTGCAGAATCTATGGTCCTCCTCAAAAAGTGTCAAGCTAACTTACCCTTAAATCGACTTGTTCTTGTATGTACATGTACAATACATACATCTTTTCCCCCTTCTTGATATCAACAAAGAGGGAAGAAAACAAAAACAGAATACAGAAACAGGATTTATAACAAGATGTGCTAGCAGAGTTATAGCAAAACAAAAGAAAAAACTATAAAACAAATTAACCAACGAGTGTTTTTTCAGTCCAAAAACAGCACAACAAAAAATTGTCTTAAACTTCCACATTAACGACTCAGAAAATAGGTAAGAGTAATGCAGATCGCCTCCTTCAGTCGATCAAACCTGGCATTGGCTGAAAAATCCATTCCATCAAGCCTATCATGAACCTCCTTGATTGCCTTGATAGCGTTTTCTCTTACTCTGAGAACCGCAACTCTTATCTTGGAAGTATTAGACCCTATTTCTTTGGAGATTGCATGAATGGTACCAATAGTAGACTGAGTAGAAATGAGAAGATCTTTGACTGCAGATAAGTGATTGTCAATGGCACTAAGCTTTTCAGCAAGGTTAGGGTCACTATGGCTAGGATGGAAAGCAGAAGTGTTGGGTTTGGAGTTTGTTTGAGCATTATTGACTTCTCCTTCTTGTTTCCTAACCCCCGAGCCCTTCATACACGCATACCCCATACTCACAAAACCTTTGGAGTTGTAAGATTTTGAAACAGAGGTAAAGGGATATGCAGATATGGAAATATTGTGAGATTCTAGAATGTAAGTGATGACCATACCATAGGGTGGACTAGTGGGTTCATCTTCACTTTCAACTATAAAATGGATGACCCAGGAGAACAACTTGATTTTCAGTTTGGTCACAAGGCAATAGACCAAAACGGTGTCTCTTTGAGAGAAGGTGGAGAAAGAGCCAGTACGAGGAAGCAGAGTAATTGCAACAATGTGGGCCAGAACTCGAGTTTCGAAACTAATATCACTAGGGCCTAACTGGTTTGGGAGAGATTCTGATGGACACTCAGCAATACACCTTTTAGCTTGATCAAAAGAAATTTCAAAATCATCGCGCTAGGAATTTTTGAAAAGCATGGGGAAACAAGAACACTTACAGTGAAGCGAAGATTGGCATAAAACATTCTAACTAAGGGTTCATAGACTTTAGGCAGAGGAACATAAAAGAACTTTGACCACCCTTGATAAACGAAAAGATCTTTTACCATACAATTTAGGACTTCCATGTAAACAAGGTCGACTACCCTTCCATGAGCAATATATTTGTCTTTTAGGGCGATGAAAAAGTCCCTATTTAGAGAATCCCACAAATTTAGGTCTGACTCTAGGGAACTAGAAAGATCTATTTTTTATTTCTTTGGAGTGAAGGAAACAAGGGGTTCCTCCATAGTTTGTTTTCCCAAAGAGTTTTCCCCTAATGGGTGAGAATAATTAGAAAAATACGCCTAATGAGGCAAACCCCTCAGAATGATCGGACCCTTGGTCTACCTGTTCAGGGGGCTAAAAAGGGGGTTTTTCTCGAGAGCGAGTGGTCTTCCTAGTGGACGAACAAGTATTTTTGGGGTGTTTGTCCATTGAAGAGATTTGCTTTGGGTAATGCTTCTGAGAAGGGTTTTTAGGCGACAGGGATGATGGAGATTGAAAAGAAGTTTCAGCATTAAAAAGAGGGTTTCTGACGGTTGAGTAGAGAAAAGGAAACGGTGTCAGTTGATCAGACGTGATGATTGGCTTTCGTTCTTTAAACTTTGCGACTGATGTGAAAAGAGAGGGAAATCATAGGCGTAATTAATGATTAAGAAAATACATAGAACATTAGGCATACAAAATAAAATAATACTATCACATAGGTCCCAATATTAACTATTAATGCAAATAATGCCATGTAATCCTTAAAGAAAAATCTTTCTTCTAATAAAGGCTTAGTAAAATTATTCCGCTAATTGATCAGTTGTTCCAACAAAAGATATTTCTATGTTTCCATTAAGATTTTGACGAGATTTTTACCCTTTTTTCAATTTTCTCAAACCCTAAACCTCTATAGACAATTTTCAGAAGACCCAAACTTCTCCAAATCATTGGGTAAGTGTCTCTTATCAATTTTTAGCTATATTTTTTTATGATTATATCTTATATTTAACATCAATTTATTATAATCAAACGAAGATTTGGGAAAAATTGTGAAATCTTTCAAAAATATAAAATGATGATTTGAATGACCAAATGGTATTGGAATTAGATAATTTTTGTATAGGTGAACTCCTAGCGGAATGGGTGTTCGTACTTTGTAAATTTTGTCAGGTTCCGAGGTGTGGACCGAGGGAGTTGATTTTTGTTGACTTTTTACAAATCATAGAAGAATCATAGTTTTGTCAATTGAAATTATTTTCTCTTGCGTTGTTTGATGTATTAAAGTCATTTTTGGCTAGATTGATTCAAGCGTTGATGAATCGCTAAAGAAAAAGCTAAATTAATTATTTAATTGGCCGGATTGAGGTAACTACCTTTCCTAACCTTGTGGGGGGGACTTCACCTTAGGGTTTGAGTCTTCTATACTCACTGTAGTCCGTGCACGCGAGGTGACGAGTATGTGCTCGGAGTTATTTGTGGGAATTTTTCCTCTAGGGTTCTTGGGCCCTTATGTTCACTATGTGCAAAGTATTTCGTCGCGCTTGAGTTTCCTGTAAATTACCTCTATATGCTCCATATGATGTTTCTAGCTTTCCTTTAATTCATACATGTTACTTGACCCCTATAAAGGCTTAGTATAAATATCCGCTAATTCATCAGCTATTCCAACAAAAGATATTTCTATGATTCCTTTAAGAACATGATCTCTAATAAAATTATGTTTGGTATCTATATGATTTGCCCTAGAATGATGCACATGATTTTTAGAAAGACATATAACACTATAATTATCAAAAAAAATTGGTATAGACTTAAACGATGGTTTATAGTCATCAAGATGATGAGATATCCATAATAATTGTGCACAATATTGTCCAATAGTGATGTATTTAGTTTCAGTAGTAGATATGCAAATGATGCTTTTCTTTTTTGCTATTCTAAGATATCAATGTTTTGCTAAGTAATTGACATATTTTCACTTGTAATTTTTTTTGTCTTCCTTATCACCTACAAGATCAGCATCTGAAAAATCTTCTAATTTAAAAATGTTAGAACGAGGATATCATAGTCCATGAGAGATAGTTCCAATGTACTATTGAACAATTCTTTTTACAGCAGTTAGATGTGATTTCTTAGGAGCTAACTGAAACCTGACACATTTACAAACACTAAACATAATATCCGGTCGACTAGCACTTAGATAAGGAAGTAATCCAATAATTCGATGATACTTAGTATCATCAATAGGAATTCTCTGTTCGTCTTCGATGATACTTAGTATCATCAATAGGAATTCTCTGTTCGTCTTTGTCGAGACTTGTTGAAGGACTCATTGGTGTGCCAATAGCTTTAGCATTGCCCATGCAAAATTTTGGGATGAACTCCTTTGTACATTTGGTCTGACATATAAATGTTCCTTCTTCGGATTGTTGGATTTGAAGTCCAAGCAAGAACTTTCGCTCTCCCATCATGCTCATTTCGAACTCACTTTGCATATGATTTGAAAATTCCTTGCACGAGAGGATTAGCACTACCAAATATAATATCATCAACATAAATCTGAAAAATGAGATCTCTTTCTGATGATCTTTTAATAAACAGAGTAGTGTCTACTTTACCTCTTGTAAAACCATGATCAATAAGAAATGAATTGAGTCTTTCGTACCATGCTCGTAGAGCTTGCTTAAGTCCATACAACGCTTTGGTTAGTTTATACATATGATAGGGAAACTTTGAATCTACAAACCTTGGAGGTTGTTTCATGTATATTTCCTCTTCAATGAAATCATTCAGGAAGGCTCTTCTAACATCCATCTGGAATATCCCGTTTCCCTTAAAGGATACATATGCTAGAAGGATTCGTATAGATTCTAGTCGAGCTACTGGGGAAAAAGTTTCATAATAGTCGACTAATTCTTGTTGTGAATATCCTTGAGCCACTAATCTAGCTTTGTTTCTTACAACTTTTCCATACTCAGTTAGTTTATTTCTGAAAACCCATTTGATTCCAATTATAGGAACACTTTCAGGTTTGGGTATCAGTTTCTATACTTGATTTTTGTTGAATTGATCTAGCTCTTCCTGCATCGCTTGTATCCAACTTGAGTCTTTTAGAGCTTCCTCTATATTCTTTGGCTCAATCAGAGAGATTAGTGCTATATTTTCTTTCTTCTTGAGAGCTCCCTGGTTTTCATTTGTTCGCTTGGATCCCCTATGATGAATTTTTGAGGATATTCAGGTTCACTTCTCCATTCACTTGGGCGAACTATATGAGTAGTTGACTCCTTCGGAGGTTCTGGTGGATTGTTGCTGGTTTCACTAGTTGACTCTATCACAACATCAGATCCATCAGTCGACTTTTGAGATTTGCTTGTCTCCTGAACTTTTTGAGCTTGATCTTCATCACCTGCAGTAATACCTTTTTCGGTCGAGGAGTTACTTTCAACAAATATAACAAGTACAAATTTTTCCACACTTAATATATGTTTATTATAGTCTCTAAAGGATCTACTATTCAATGAATAACCCAGAAAAATACCTTCATCATTTCTTGGATCAAAATTTTCAAGATTGTCCTTACCATTATTGTGAATGGAACACTTGCTTCCAAAGGGAATAAAATATCTAATATTAGGACGTTTACCTTTCCATAGTTCATAAGGTGTTTTCTTCATAATAGGCCTTATGAGACATCGGTTGAGAATGTGGCATATTATACTTAATCCTTTTACCCAAAAATAATTTGGCAGTGAATAATCTAGTAACATAGTTCTTACCGTATCTTGTAGGGTTCTATTTTTCCTTTCAACGACCCTATTCTGATGGGGTGATCTTGGTGCAGAAAAATTATGAATATATCCTTGATCATTACAGAAGTCTTCAAATATTCTACTTTCAAATTCTCTTTCATAATCACTTTGTATTGTTGTAATCATATACCCTTTTTCTCTTTCAACCTTCTTATAGAATATCTCAAAAAATTTCAACGCTTCATATTTATGAGATATGAAAATCACCCAAGTAAATGTGAGTAATCATCAACAATAACAAAAGCATATCATTTTCCTCCTATGCTAGAAGTTGTAGTAGGACCAAATAAATTCATATGAAGCAGGTTCAAAGGCTTAGAGGTAGATACAATATCATTGTTTTTGAAAGAGTTTCTAGTTTGTTTTTCAATATGACAAGCGTCACATATATGATTTCTAGAGAAATTCAATTTGGGTAAACCAATAACTAACTCATGCTTAGAAAGATTTTCTATCTAACGCATGCTTGCATGGCCAGGTTTCCTATGCCATAACCAAGGATCATCATATATGGATGTTAGACAGATATGACCATCTATATTTCAAAACCATCAAGAATGTAAACATTTACATACCTTTTAACTTGGAGGATTATTTTACTTGTCTCATATTTAATAGCACAACCTGTTTTCTTAAATTTTAACTCATACCCTAAGCCTCATAGCTGACTTATACTAAAAAAATTATAGTTAAGTCCATCCACGAGATAAACCTCAGTGATATCGCAGTTGTTATTGAAGAGAATTGTTCTGGTACCGACTATTTGTCCTTTTGAATCATCGCCAAACTTAACGCTTCCTCCATCTATTTTTGTAACTTCCTTGAACATGTTTTTATCACACGCACTATTTAGGTACCATTTTCCTTTGTCACTTCTCCTATGGTATTCCTCACTTGTTTCACCCCGTACCATGAAACAGTTATCATTGTAATATTTTCATTCGTCGTCTGAAGTGTCCTCATCTGTCCAGCATCCTGAAAGTTTCTTCGTATCGTTTTCTAGAATTGTCATGAAGCAAAGATTTTCTATTTCTTCGTGTTCTGAACTATCTTTATCACTCCAGCTTCTAAATGATTTGTTTTTGTTGAAAACGCTGAAGATTTTTCTTTTTAGATCTAGACACTCAGCTTTAATGTGTACAAATCTTCCACACTCATAGCATTTTCCATTATTCTTATCTCGTTTGTTATATTGCCTGGATCGCCTAGGTGGAATCCTTCCTCTTCTCGTATTCCTGAATATTCTCACTAAACCATCCATGTTTCTTGACATCATAGCAATTTCTTCTTGAAGAGCTTCAGGATCATCATCGATATCATTTTCAACTATTTCGGTTGTGGCTTTGAATGCAAGTGTCGTTGATAACTTATTCAGATCTGGTGATTCAAGTGTGACTACTTTGGTCTGCTAAGTAGTGGGTAGGCTTCTGAGAATCTTTCTAACTTGATTACCGCTTGAGTATGGTTTTCCAAAAGCTTTTAGATCGTTAATGATTTTACTGAATCTTGGAAACATCGCTTCAGTATATTCTCCTTCTTTCATCTGAAAGAGTTCATAATCATGAACCAACGTGTTGATATGTGTTTCCTTTACTTTGTTGGTTCCTTCGTATGTAATTCAAGCATATCCCACATCTCTTTGGTTGTATCACAACTAGATATTTTTTTCATACTCTTCACCACTTATAGCACTCTAGAGCAAATTTCTTGCCTTATTGTTGACTTGTACAACTACCATTTGATCATCTGTATATTAATCTATATCTTCTAGATCAGCAAGTGGTTGAGCGATAGCCGGTAGAGGATAGTTCCCCTTTTTAATAACTCTCTAGACTTTAACATTATAAGACTTTGCATATATTTCCATATGCACTTTACAGTGGGAGAACAATTGTCCACAGAAGTACGGTGGCCTTACTTGCAAAGTTTCTTCTAAAGAAAAATGTGAGCATTTCTCTGATACTAATTGAAATTACAAGGGGGTGGGGGTGAATTGTTTATTTTTAAAAATAGCTGCTACCAGTTGACTAGTTTTTTAATTAGTCGACTAGATATAATAACTTGAAAACAGTAATGATAGGATTCAAGATGCAAAAATTAATTGCAGGAATTGAAGATACCGAAATTTTTATACTGGTTCAGATTCAATGTGAATCTTAGTCCAGTGAATGGTGTGATCTACACCAATATCTCAGTTCCTATATCATTCGTTTCTTTTGAAAAAATGCCTCACTAGTGTTGGTCTATGTTTCTTTTCTAACTTGGTATACAACAGGTCTAGTAGAGCTACAATATTTTTTGTAGTAGAACAAAGAGAGGTTATTTTGTTCGATCAAAGTATAGGTGCTAAGGTAGAGATACAAGTTTAAATACTTTGAGAGAGGCTTGAATTCTGGAGAGATTTTCCAACCCAAGAGATTTGATCCTTGGAGAGAGATTGATTATTTCCAAGAATAAGGTTATTTAGCAACGGCTTTGTCTTGACAAGAGGCTTTAATGACTTTCATATGCATGATCCTTGAATCTTGATCCTTCCAGATTTAGTACACTTGATTGATTATCTTGCAAGATCTTCGACATTGTTGATTGATTTAGTTCCTTCAGTCTAGCCTTAATTAATTCTGTAAGTATCAATGATTCCTTTAATCTCGTGTTCTTTCCTTGATTTTCTCTGATTGATTACTTCAATCTTGTATGCCATCCATGAGTTCCTTGATCTTTTCTAATTGACTCCTTCAATGTTGAATGCTATCTATGAGTTCCTATACAAAGAACAAACATATTATTTTTATCATTAAAATCATATCTAACACTTCGTCCCCCTCGCGAAACCGCCTCCGAAGGTCCCAGTACTTTCCACGGTACTCTTCATACTTACCCTTCAACTTCACATAGATTTATTTTTCTTTCTTCTCCTTCCGAGCTCTCTCAATATCCAGAATTACCATCTGGAAATAAAAGATAAGGCAAGATTTAAAACTCAGAAATAAGTTAAGACAAATAAAAAAGAATGAAAAATAGTAATACCTACCTTGAGTGAAAGACCAGCAATGCTATTTGACAGGGTACTATCATTTATCTCCTTGAGGGTCACACCTTTGTTGTTGGAGCAGAGAGAACCGTGAGTGTGGACCATCTCCCCGGTATTTCTCATCAAGTCATGATCCATTGGGATCGTGATGGTCCTCGAGCCTCCCTCCATTCTCACCTCTAACTGTGTGATTCTCTTATCGATCATCCTAAGGTCGTAGGGTTCATGTCGGAACTTGACTCATCATCCTCGGTGATGATGTCCTTTCTGTTAGATAATACGCTTAACGCTAAAGGGGGTGAATAGCGTTATAATAAAAATTAGCGTAAACTTGCGGAATTTAAAATTTGCAGGAAATAAATAAGTGTGATAAATAAGAAAGAACACACCGAAGTATTCTGGTTCACCACAACCCGTGGCTAGTCCAGTCCCCGAGAGACTCTCTCGAGATTTCCACTAACTTGTCAAGCTTCCGGGTGCTTAACAAACCTTTACAACTTGAGGACACAAGCCTCAACACCTTTGCTCGGAGATACAACACTCCAAGACTTCAACCAAAGGAAACACAAGTTCCTTCACAACTTGAGGACACAAGCCTCAACTACCTTTGCTCGGAGATACAACACTCCAAGACTTCAACCAAGGAAACACAAGTTCCTTCTTACAACAAGAGAATAACAATTCTCTTCAAGTGTACAATACACTAAGCACTCAAACAAGACACTCCTTAATGAGTAGAGATGAGTAAAAGAATACGCTCAAGATCGCAACAACTTTCGACAAGAGTTTGGCTCTCAAAAACTTATGTAATGAATATAAAATGATAAGCAATAGAGCATGCAAGCTTATAGAAATTATATGATCAGTTGTTGTGTGTTATTGTGTTTAAAACACTGAAATGAAGCTGTATTTATAGTTGAAAAACTTGGCATTACCGTTGCCTAATTGCAAATTAAGAGTTGTTAATTTTACTGAATGACAATCGATTATCAAGAAGCCACAATCGATTGTTTGCCAATCGTTCCAAAAATCAATCCCAGATTTTACGCGTAACAATCGATTATCCAAGATCAACAATCGATTATTAGCAACGTATAAAAAATCATTTCCAGATTTTACGTAAAACAATCGATTATACAAAATCAATAATCGATTATTCAGAAACGTTCAAAAAATCCTTTCCAGATTTTAATTTCAACAATCGATTGTACAAAATCAACAATCGATTACCTGACGGTATTAGAAAACTTTACAACAACGGTCAGCTTCACAATCGATTGTGCAATGTTAACAATCGATTATTTATCAGACTTTGAAAATCATTTTAGACACTGCCTCTTGACAATCGATTGTTATATACTCACAATGGATTATTTAATAACTTTTAAAAAGTCTGGAAGACACTGCCTCAACACAACCGATTGTCATATGTTCACAATCGATTATTTTGTGACTTTGAAAAATCTGATGGACACTGTCTCTTCACAATCGATTGTCATTAGCTTCACAATCGATTATTCTGAGTTTTGAAAAACTTTGATGTACACTGCCTCATCACAATCGATTGTCATAAGGTTCACAATCGATTGTCATGCAGGTTTGAAAAACCTGATGCTCACTGCCTTAACACAATCGATTGTCATTAGTTCACAATCGATTGTCATGCAGTCTTGGCTTAACATAATCGATTATCATAAGTACATAATCGATTATCTTAGTCCAGATTTTAAGAGGCATGTTTAAAAATCATTTTGACTAATGTAAATTATGCATGATTTAAAATCATTTAGCATTAAATTAAATATGCATGATTTTGTAAAAATAGTTTTACGAGAGAAGCCATGTCATGAGTCAAGTTGTCGGATCAAGATCACAATTAAGAACGGCTCATGTAAAACTATAAAACTTGGTCTTGTGCTTGAATCTCGTTATATATATCAATTGTGCGCTTGTACTTGAGCTTCGTCATATGTCAATTTGCGCTTGTTTGTCATTCATCAAAACCTACACATATGAACACACGTTTTAGTATAATGCTTTAAGAACGTGTATCCAACAATTTCCCCATTTTTGATAATGGCAAACTTTAAGCCGGATATGCAACTTAAACAATTTATAATGACGATTCAAGACATGCAACAAGTACGCAATTTGTTCCCCCTCAATATATGTATTCCCCCTCAATTTAAGCTTATAAATATTGAGAGTGCATACCCGTTATCTTCCCCCTTTTGCCATTAGCAAAAAAATGTAATAAGATGGCAAGGATTAAAAAACTTGTTTATTTATTGAAAATAAACGTGATTACTTAAAGAGAGTAAAATAACTCAAGTAATAGCAGTACAATCGATTATTGATACGAGATAATCGATTATTAGACGACAGAAACCGATTTTTCTGAAGAAGACTTGATTATTGCGCGTCATGCTTTATTATTCCCCCTACCTTTAGTGCGATACCTGCAAAAATTCGTTAGACGTCTCCGACGCTCAAGTTAGAAATCATATAAAAAAAAGATGCAATGCATGACTTAGATCAACGTGGAGTCAAGAATCCCGAGTCACTACGAATTCGGAAGAAGGACTCTTTCTCTAAGGGCTTTGTAAAGATGTCGGCCAATTGATCTTTGGTTTCAACAAATTCGATTTCGACATCGCCCTTGAGAACGTGATCTCTTATAAAATGATGTCTAATTTCAATGTGTTTTGTTCGCGAATGAAGAACGGGGTTCTTTGTCAAGCATATGGCACTAGTATTATCACATCTAAGAGGGATATGATTAAGACTTAGGCCATAGTCCAAGAGTTGTTGTTTCATCCAAAGGATTTGAGCGCAACAACTCCCCGCGGCTACATATTCAGCCTCGGTTGTGGACAACGCAACACTTACTTGTTTCTTGCTAAACCAAGAAACGAGAGAGCTACCGAGCAAATGGCAAGTGCCGCTAGTGCTCTTGCGGTCCAATTTGCATCCAGCAAAATCGGAGTCGGAATAGCCAACGAGTTGGCATGAAGAACCTTTGGGGTACCATAGACCCACATTTGTAGTACCAATGAGGTACTTCAAAATCCGTTTTACCGCAGTAAGGTGAGACTCCTTCGGACACGATTGATAACGGCGCATAAGCACATGCTAAACATGATGTCCGGACGACTAGCAGTAAGATAAAGAAGAGAGCCAATCATACCTCGATACTTCTTAGTGTCGACTTCCTTACCTTTCTCATCTTTGTCTAGATGATCGGATGTGCTCATGGGAGTCGCCATTGCTTTTGCATTGTTCATTTCAAATCGTTTCAGCAATTCTTTGCAATATTTGGCTTGGCAAATGAACGTACCTTCTTTCATTTGCTTTACTTGTAATCTCAAAAAGAATGTTAACTCACCCATCATAGACATCTCAAATTCGCTTGTCATTAAATCGGAAAATTCCTTGCATAAGACATTGTTAGTAGCACCAAATATGATATCATCCACATATATTTGAACTAATAAAATGTCATTGTTTTTATGCTTAACAAAAAGGGTGGTGTCAACTTTCCCCCTAATGAAATCATTTTCCAATAGAAATTTACTCAATCTTTCATACCAAGCTCGGGGAGCTTGTTTTAAACCATAAAGAGCCTTTTTGAGTTTGAAAACGTGATCGGGAGATTTAAAATCTTCAAAACCGGGGGGTTGTTCAACCTAAACTTCTTCTTGAATAACACCATTTAGAAAAGCACTTTTCACATCCATTTGATATAAATTGAAATTCATAGAAGAGGCAAATGCGAGTAATAGACGAATAGCTTCTAATCTAGCTACGGTAGCATATGTTTCTTCATAGTCAATACCCTCTTCTTGATTATAGCCTTTTGCTACAAGCCTAGCTTTGTTTCTAGTGATTACACCATTTTCATCTAGTTTGTTTCGAAAAACCCATTTCGTACCAATTATGGTATGATTTTCGGGTCTTGGCACCAAATCCCAAACGTCATTCCGTTTGAATTGGTTAAGCTCCTCTTGCATTGCCAAGGTCCAAAACTCATCCCCAATTGCTTCGGAGATGGTTGTTGGTTCAATTTGAGAAACAAAAGCAGTATGACCTAAGGTGTTTTTAAGGGAGTTTCGAGTACTTACCTTTTCTCCGACGTCGCCAATTACCTGTTCGAGTGGATGATCTTTGATTGTCCTCCACTCGTTAGGCGTTTTCGTTTCATTCTCCAATTGTGGCGCTTCCTCCGTTGGTTGTTCCAAGATTTCATCTTTATTTTCCTTAGACGTTTCCTCTTGTATTTTGTCTTTCAAGCTATCTAAAATACCTGCAAGATCAAAACCGGAATCCTTTCTCGCCAAGCGAGCATTATTTTCGGAAAATACAACATGAGGGGATTCCTCCACAATTTTGGTTCTTTTATTAAAAAACCTATATGCTTTGCTACGTGAAGAATAACCAATGAAAATTCCCTCATCGGACTTAGCATCAAATTTTCCCAATTGATCTTTTCCATTGTTATGAATAAAAACTTTACAACCGAATACTCTAAAATGGGAGATATTTGGTTTCCTTCCCTTGTAGAGTTCATAAAGGGTCTTCATGAGTATTGGCCTTATGACTACTCTATTTAAGATGTAGCATGCGGTACTCACGGCATCCGCCCAAAAATGTTTGGGAATCTTAGCCTCTTCGAGCATGGTTCTAGCCATCTCTTCGAGATACCTATTTTTCCTTTCCACCACCCCATTTGGTTGTGGTGTTCATTGAGCGGAAAAGGTATGCTCGATACCGAGTTCATCAAAAAAGTCCGCAAAGAGATTGTGATCAAACTCTCCCCCATGATCACTTCTAATTGAAGTGACGGTTGTTTCCTTTTTTGAACACGTTTAAGGAAATATTTAAAATTTTGAAAAGCATCACTTTTATGGGCAAGAAATAAAGTCCAAGTGAATCTAGAATAATCATCAACAATCACAAAAGCATAACGATTTCTTCCTAGACTTTCAATGCGAGATGGTCCAAATAAATCCATGTGAAGCAGTTGCAATGGTCTAGTAGTTGAAACAATGTTTTTCGATTTGAAAGATGCTTTTGTTTGCTTCCCTTTTTGACAAGAATCACAAGTAGAGTCATTTTCAAATTTCAAATTGGGAAGACCAACAATTAAGTTTTGTGAAATCAATTTGTTCAAAAGATGCATGTTTATATGTGCCACTCTACGATGCCATAGCCAAGTATCATCCTCTTTGCTCATAAGGCAATCCACATATTCGGGTGAGGAATTAGCAAGATCAACCATATAAATATTATCCACTCTAAAACCACGAAGGATAATTTTGAAATCACTACGTCTAAATACTAAGCATTCATCCGAATCAAATAAGGCAAGATTTCCCTTGTCACATAATTGACTTATGCTCAAGAGATTATGCTTTAAACCTTTAACAAGTAATATATGCTTAATAGAAGAATTTTCATCCTTACCGACCGATCCGATGCCGATAATCTTTCCTTTATTGTTGTCACCAAAAATAACACTTCCTCCTTCTTTGTGTTCTAGTTGAATGAATTTGGATTCGTCTCCCGTCATGTGCTTGGAGCATCCACTATCAAGGTACCATAGTACACTTGATCCCTTCAAACACACCTTCAAAACAAATTAATGCGTTTTAGGTACCCATGCCATTTTGGGTCCTTGAGGGTTAGGCATATCATAATGATGCGATTGAGTGATATGTCTATGTCGTGTAAAACATGCAGGAGCAATATGACCAATTCGTCTACAATAATGACAAGTCACGTTGGGATTATGCATCCTTCTAGGTTCATAGTAATTAGACGGACGAAAATTGTTCACTCTATTTTCGACAATATGGTTATTGCGCATTTCATGAAAGTCATTCCTACTATTATGAGCAGCATTTCTAGAATAATTGTTTCTAGGTTGAGGGCCATTTCTAGGTGTTCTAAAAGGTTCAAAGTCATTCCTACTATTATGAGCAGCATTTCTAGAATAATTGTTTCTAGGTTGAGGGCCATTTCTAGGTGTTCTAAAAGGTTCAAACTTCCTTCTAGTGTGTGGCCTAGAATATGCATCATTTCTAGGGTAGTTATTTCTAGGTGGAAAGTCGTTTCTAGGTCTCCTAAAATGTTCAGCATTTCTTCTAGTATTTGGTCTAGCATGCATATTTAGGATTGCTATTTCTAGGATGAGCATTTGTTTTATTAATCCTAGGTTGAGCCTTAGGTGGTTGTGGTTTGGCTTCAACCTTTTCTTTAGGCTCATTCTTAAAACCTATGCCATGCTTGGTTGACTTCAAATTAACAAGAACCTCTTTCAAATTTTTGTGAGAAGAATTAAACATATCTAAGGTGCCCTTAAGTCTATCTACCTCATTTTTGAGATGCATGCAAGAAGTACAATTTCTAATAGAGCTTTCGGGCTTGTCGGCGCTTCGTTTTCCAAAAAACTTGTTTTCCTCTTTCAACTTTTCATTTTCTAAAACCAGTTTTTCCAAATCCTTTTCTTTCTATGAGAGTTGTTTTTGAAAATCTGTTTCTTGCAATGAAAGAGTTTTCGGCAAATCTTTAATGGTCTTGGAAGCATTAACAAACTCACTATATAATTTATTATAAGCATTTTGCATTTCTTCAAGTGAGTGAGAGTTAGACGTACTTACCTCTTCTTCTTCGTTTGCCATGAGACATCGGCCAGTCGATTCATCACATGAGCTGTCCGCTTTTTGAGGTGTGCTTTCATACATTTCCTCAAGCTTATCCCACATTTCTTTGGCAGATTTGTAGTGGGAAATTTTCTGATAATCTTCCTGATTCAAGGCGATATACAACATATTTATTGCCTTAGTGTTGTATTCATTTACCTTGGCTTCCCCAACTTTTGTCGTCATCTGTTCACCATGCTTGATGATTTGCCATAGATAAAAGCTGTTGGCTGTGATGAAAATTCTCATCCGATCTTTCCAATATGTGTAATTGCTTCCATCAAATATTGGCGGCAACAAGTTAAAGTGACCTTCACCTATTCCTGCAAAAGAGTCACGAGTAGAAGCCATGGAAGTTTCTCTCAAACTGTTAAGTCTTCAGAGAGTTGGGCTCTGATACCAATTGTTAGATAATACGCTTAACGCTAGAGGGGGGGTGAATAGCGTTATAATAAAAATTAGCGTAAACTTGCAGAATTTAAAATTTGCAGGAAATAAATAAGTGCGATAAATAAGAAAGAACACACCGAAGTATTCTGGTTCACCACAACCCGTGGCTAGTCCAGTCCCCGAGAGACTCTCTCGAGATTTCCACTAACTTGTCAAGCTTCCGGGTGCTTAACAAACCTTTACAACTTGAGGACACAAGCCTCAACACCTTTGCTCGGAGATACAACACTCCAAGACTTCAACCAAAGGAAACACAAGTTCCTTCACAACTTGAGGACACAAGCCTCAACTACCTTTGCTCGGAGATACAACACTCCAAGACTTCAACCAAGGAAACACAAGTTCCTTCTTACAACAAGAGAATAACAATTCTCTTCAAGTGTACAATACACTAAGCACTCAAACAAGACACTCCTTAATGAGTAGAGATGAGTAAAAGAATACGCTCAAGATCGCAACAACTTTCGACAAGAGTTTGGCTCTCAAAAACTTATGTAATGAAAATAAAATGATAAGCAATAGAGCATGCAAGCTTATAGCAATTATATGATCAGTAGTTGTGTGTTATTGTGTTTAAAACACTGAAATGAAGTTGTATTTATAGTTGAAAAACTTGGCATTACCGTTGCCTAATTGCCAATTAAGAGTTGCTAATTTTACAGAATGACAATCGATTGTCAAGAAGCCACAATCGATTGTTTGCCAATCGTTCCAAAAATCAATCCCAGATTTTACGCGTAACAATCGATTATCCAAGATCAACAATCGATTATTAGCAACGTTCAAAAAATCATTTCCAGATTATACGTAAAACAATCGATTATACAAAATCAATAATCGATTATTCAGCAACGTTCAAAAAATCCTATCCAGATTTTAATTTCAACAATCGATTGTACAAAATCAACAATCGATTACCTGACGGCATTAGAAAACTTTACGACAACGGTCAGCTTCACAATCGATTGTGCAATGTTAACAATCGATTATTTATCAGACTTTGAAAATCATTTTAGACACTGCCTCTTGACAATCGATTGTTATATACTCACAATCGATTATTTAATAACTTTGAAAAAGTCTGGAAGACACTGCCTCAACACAATAGATTGTCATATGTTCACAATTGATTATTTTGTGACTTTGAAAAATCTGATGGACACTGTCTCTTCACAATCGATTGTCATTAGCTTCACAATCGATTATTCTGAGTTTTGAAAAACTTTGATGTACACTGCCTCATCACAATCGATTGTCATAAGGTTCACAATCGATTGTCATGCAGGTTTGAAAAACCTGATGCTCACTGCCTTAACACAATCGATTGTTTATTAGTTCACAATCGATTGTCATGCAGTCTTGGCTTAACATAATCGATTATCATAAGTACATAATCGATTATCTTAGTCCAGATTTTAAGAGGCATGTTTAAAAATCATTTTGACTAATGTAAATTATGCATGATTTAAAATCATTTAGCATTAAATTAAATATGCATGATTTTGTAAAAATAGTTTTATGAGAGAAGCCATGTCATGAGTCAAGTTGTCGGATCAAGATCACAATTAAGAACGACTCATGTAAAACTATAAAACTTGGTCTTGTGCTTGAATCTCGTTATATATATCAATTGTGCGCTTGTACTTGAGCTTCGTCATATGTCAATTTGCGCTTGTTTGTCATTCATCAAAACCTACACATATGAACACACGTTTTAGTATAATGCTTTGAGAACGTGTTTCCAACACTTTCTATTTACTTCGTCAACCGGAGGAGCATCTGTCGTCGACCTGGAATTTAAGGCCTCCTTTTACCTTGCAGGCGCAGAGTCGGTGAAAAACATCCTCTCCAACACTATATCCTGCTCGAGGCACGAAGGAACGCCCTTATTAGCCTCTTCCAACTGTAGGACCTCGGAAGTCGCCCCAATTCCATCTCCAATATGTATCATCGCCATTTCGCATAACGGAACTCCCCCACTCGCATCTATAACCGTCCTTTTTCAGGGCCTTAGATCCCCATCACAAAAGGGGACATCATCATCTTCATCGATGAGTGAGAACATTTGAAGAGAGTTCCCAGCAGTTGAGACAGGGGCGGAGGCGAAAGGCATAGTGGCCCTTCTCCTCCTAATTGTGGGCATGGGCACCCTATTTCTTCATAAAATCCCTTGAATGAACCAGAAAAATACAAAGCATAGGGGTTTACAAGGACATAAGCCAATTGAAAATATGATCACGGCCTGAAGAGAAAAATTTCCTGTCGATGAGAGGGCCAGTGTGAACTTCTGAAAGAAGATCAGCTAGTTTCAAATACCCACTGTGTGAGGGAGAACCTGCTTGACCTAGTCAGCGATACGTATTCCTAGGGGAGGAGGACAACTATTTCCTATAATGAGAGGAATCATTCAACCAAATTAAAATGAATAAAATGCTTCAAAGGTAAAAACAAAACAAAAACATGAACACTTACGTGTATGGTTTCACACCTTAGGGAAACCGTCACCATTAGCCATAGCGGCCTCCATCTTGACATACAAACAGTCAAGCCAGAACTGCTGACTACCCTTGTCGTCCATCTTAAAGACCAAACATTTTCCCCTACGATGTCGCGGGTTCAAAATGGTCCCTCTGTAGAAGCTAGGTGCAAACATATGCACCAAGTGCCACACGGTGACTTCTACTCCAACAAGTTGATCAAATGTTGATAGCATTTTGATGACCTTATAAACATGAGGGGAGAGCTTGATGGGGCAAACGTCGTAATGGTTCCAAAACTTCTCCATTGGCAGGAGAAGGGGGAACAAATAACCAACGGTAAATGGGTAGTCATAAAGAGCACAATACCCTGGACGATGAACATGCACTTCATACTCACGTTTGGGGATCAATTCAACATGGTTGGGAAGGACAAACTTGGCTGCGAATTCAGTCAAGTGCATAGACGCCATCATTGATAGAAATTTTTTGAGCGTCGCATCTGTTGACCATTTAAAATCGGACCTACCCTCAGGGTTACGGGGGATGATCTCCTCTACTAAAGGAAGTATTTCATCTTCTGCGATGGCGACGACTTCCTCTCCATGAGAAGGGAACACAAAAGCCAGAGGGTTGGTCTGGATCCCTTTATCAACATTAGAAGAAAGGTTAGACATGGTTATGAAGGAAGATGAGAGTATGAAAGAAAGTTTACGTCTCAGGAGCCAAAGAAGATACAAGAGAAGGAACGAAGCTTATGGAGAGCATAGATGGAATAAAAGGAAGTAAAGTTTGAATAATGAAGAAACAACCCCTATTTATAGTTTAAGGAATAAAAATTTAAATGTTTCATCATAATTGGCACTAAAATTGAAATGGAGGAGCTAATCAAAGGTCACGCGTGAATTGATGCAGTTCGTGGGGAACCGGCATCATCATGACGTATGACATCATGACGTCACTTCTCCTCTTGGACCAAATGGTTCCAACAAATTGCCCAAAAAATTCAGGGGTTTGAAACATATAGGCTGCAAAGAGCCACGTCGCCTGGTCACCACAATAATCACTGCCGTTGTTATCTGTTCAATGAACTCGAACAAAAAAATGACCATGAACTCTATTATCTGCTCGTTGAATTCCCCACGAAGATGACCTCAACAAGCAGATGGACTAACCGCATGGGCTAAAACTTATCCTAATTACATGTAAGGTGAGTCAGCATTAAGAGAGCCTTCAAGTTCTACAAGCATCATCGATGTATTCTCAAGAAAGGATGAAGGCAAGGTCGAAGTATTTAGCGAAGGACGACTACGAGGTCGAGATGACTCAGAGAAACAATGAGGACGAGCAGTCCCTTCAGAAGGAAAATAACGGCTACTTTTAATGATAAGAATTTAAGGAGAATATTCTAGTAAATATTCCCCTAATCTGTACTATTAGGCTTTTGTGGCCATGTGCACTTATAAATGGTAAGATATTTAGCTACAAGGGGGGATTGGACACTTATTGAAAAAAATACTCCCTCTGTTTCATATTGTTTGAGGTAGTTTGACTTGGCACGAAGTTTAAGAAAAAAAGAAGAAGACTTTTTAAACTTGTGGTCCTAATAGATTAAGGGGTAAAAGGTTTGTGGGCCCATACCATTTGTGTGGCTATAAAAGATTCTCATTAAGGGCAAAAAAGGGTCAAATGAAGAGCTTAAAGTTGAATTATTTTCAAATTTAGAAATGTGTTATTTATTTTGTAACAAACTAAAAAGGAAAGTACCTCAAACTATTTGAAACGGAGGGATTAATATATTTACATTCCTTGAAGATGCTTGCTTTATTACATACATACAAAAGACACCTTTTCTTCAAAACGATATCTAAATTTTCTCGCACGAAACAAGGAAAATCCGAATATTCTAAGGATCATCAATCATTTATCATTGCTATGAAGAATATAATTGAATCTCACCCTTTTTCACTTACCCCACTTGCATTTATTTACATACATGCCATTATATACCATGTATTGCTATTTAAGGATAGTCTCTCTGTTCTTGCGCCATTGAATACTGTATATTGTGACATATTTACTGCTATATAAATAGAACTTGTAACATTTTTCACAATATCATTTAAATAATATTTTGTATATAAATATTTGCTAAAATTAACTCTATTCTATTAGAAAATCTAATTGTTTAAACGTAGATCTAAATTTTGAGTCAAATAGTTCCTCGGATCGATTTTGATAGGCCGAAAAAATCTATGGCGATTCAAATTTGGTCGCCTGGATGCATGCAGATGGCATTGTTGTAGCACACAAAAATCTAAGAATCAGACGAAATTCCTTTTTATGGCCCAAAAATGCCAAAAAAGAAGGAACTGTCATGGCGAAGCGATGACAATTATTCCTTGGGTCATTTTTTATAGGCCAGCAAAATTTTGTTTCTTTTGGGTGTGGTCCCCTGGATACATGCATATGGCGCGGGCAAAAACATAAACATTTGAGTATCATGCGGAATTCCTTTCCCCAAATGCCATAACGAGGAACGACCATAACGAAACGAAGACTATCGTTCCTTGGATAAATTTTTATGGTCAAGGAAAATATTAGAGAATTCGAGTATGGTCACCCGTAAGCATGTATATGGCAAGGTTTATAGCAAGCAAAAATCTGAGAATCGAGCGAAATTTCTTTTTGATGGCCTCAAAACACCAAAAAACGAGGAACAGTTATGGCGAAGTGGTGACTATTGTTCCTTGGCAAGATACTCCATGCGGGATATATTTGGATGCTATGGAAACAGACTGCATCCAGTATGTTCGCAAGTGCAATTGATGTCAGATGCATGCAGATATGATAAAGGTGCCTCCAAATGAGCTTACTGCAATAAGCTTACCATGGCCATTCGCCGCTTGGGGAATGGATGTTATCGGACCTATCGAGCATGCTGCATCAAACAGGTATTGTTTGTCGGTTTGAAATTTTGGAATCAATCATTACTGATAATATTTCCAATCTCATCAGTGACTTGATGAAAGCAATGTGTAAAGCATTCAAAGTCAAACACAAGAACTCTACAGCCTACATGCCTCAGATGGATGGAGTTGTAGAAGCAGCCAACAAGAATATCAAGACGATACTAAGGAAGATGATGGAGAAGCATAAGCAGTGGCATGAAAAGTTAACATTTGCCTTATTGGGATACATTACCATAGTTCGCACATCAACCGTAGCAACTCCATATATGTTGGTTTATGGTACAGAGGCGGTCATTCCCACCGAGGTAGAAATTTCCTCATGGAGAATCATACAGGAAGCAGAACTTGACGACGCAGAATCATACAGGAAGTAGAACTTGACGACACAGAATGAGTAAAGAGTCGCTACGAGCAGTTGGCTCCTACAGATGGGAATAGAAAATGCAGTTTGTCATGGTCAATTGTATCAGAATAGAATGTCCAAAGCTTTCAACAAAAGAGTCAAGCTGAGGAAGTTTACACCGGGGTAGCTGGTGTTGAAAAATATTTTTCCACACCAAGATGAAGCAAAGGGGAAATTCGTCCCCAATTGGTAAGGCTTGTATGTGGTTCATCGGGTTCTAACAGGAGGAGCCCTCATACATGCAGAAATGGATGGAGAAATCTGGCCAAAACCAATCAATTCATATGCAGTCAAGCGTAATTATGTGTAATCCTTTATGATTTCCTTATGATGTAATTTGAACTACACCTGACCTGATTCCCGTTTAAGACTGGTACGTAGGCAGCCCTATGGGCTTGGTCACAATTTAGTAAAATTTCCATCTCTCCCCATTTTTGGAAACTGGGGCACCCTCAAAATTCTGACGTTGATTTTAGCCATTCACTACACGCATCCGTTGGAAGAGCCAGCTCAGTAAACAAGGGCAGAATTTTTAGGAGGACCCTCAAAATTCCGGAGCAAGAGAGGTTGCAATGTCTTGAACCGCATCATAGTCGTCGGTTCATCTAAAAGAAAATTATTTTTTATTGTATATTTACATTACATTTTTTACTAAATCACGCATGACTATTATCGAAATTGCTTTGTTTAGAAATGCTACCCCAATGAAAACGTAACATCAAGCAGGACAAGCGACGGCCATGGGGAATACGAACTAAACTTTTCCCCCTTATAAAACTCACAGTTTTTCCTTGGACGCAGGCTCTCAAAGTTGCAAAAACATTAGATATATGCACTCATACTTTCTCAGTAAATGAAACTTCTTATAATCATCACCCGTTTACAATTGCTATCCATACACAACATCCCCAGCAGCCACAATGATGCAACCAACAATCAGCTATGATCTATCAGCTAAGAGATTTTGTTACTATTCCCCTTTTTTCTTTGCATTGCATAAGGCTTTCTTTCTGCCTTCTGAGACTAAGCATTGTCTCCATATGAATTTTCTACATAAGGCTACCTTTCTGCCTTCCAAGACTAAGAATTTTCTCCATCTGCATCTCTTTGCATTGCATAAGGCTACCTTTCTGCCTTCTGAGACTAAACTTTGTCTCCATCTGCATCTCTTTGCATTGCATAAGGCTACCTTTCTGCCTTCCGAGACTATGCACTGTCTCCATCTACATTGCATAAGGCTACCTCTCTACCTTTCGAGACTAAGCATTGTCTCCATCTGCATTTCTTGAATAAGGCTACTCTTCTGCCTTCTGATGTTAAGATCTACCTCCATCTGCATTGCATAAGGCTACCTTTTTGCCTTTTGAGACTAAGCATTGTC
Source organism: Nicotiana benthamiana (assembly GCA_034376525.1). Lineage (NCBI taxonomy): Eukaryota > Viridiplantae > Streptophyta > Magnoliopsida > Solanales > Solanaceae > Nicotiana > Nicotiana benthamiana. The sequence goes on from CM067337.1 coordinate 131,642,057, forward strand.
TTCATCTGCATTTCTTGCATACGGCTACTCTTCTGCCTTCCGAGGTTAAGCTCTAGCTTCATCCTGCATCTCTTTCAATTGCATAAGGCTACTTGTCTACCTTTCGAGACTAAACTCTGTCTCCATCCTGCAGGGCTGAAATATCGCCACCTCTATTTTAAATTCTGCACCGGCTGAAATATCGCCACTTGTTATCTTGCATGGCTAAAATATTGCCGCGTTATTCCTCTTGCATGGTTGAAATATTGCCACCATTCATTTACGTATTGCATCGGCTGAAATATTGCCACATTCTGCATCTCATGGGCTGAAAGATCACCAAATTGTCCAAAGGCGTCATTGTTCGAAGGCACCATTTTCATAGCGCGAGAACGCAGTGCCATGGCCTGAGGACCCCCCCCCCCCCCCATTTTATTTGCCTATCATTATCCAAAGGCATCATAGTTCAGAGGCATTATTTCCAAAGCTCGGGAACATCACTTCATGGCATGTGAATCCTCTATTATGCGCTTCATGGCCCAGGAAGTCATGGTTAGAGAACGTCATTCTAACCGTCCAAAGACAGCATTCATGGTCTAATGGGAACTTGCATCACGTTTAAATATATGCACAATATATGTTTGTATTGCTCACTTGCAGGTACACCGGCTAGCAATGGCTATCTCAGCAGGAGCGATCCTGCACCGGTTCCCACAACCTATCAGATTCCAACTACCTTCCGCAACCTACACATTGCGTCCGCCTTTCGAAATCTTTATCGGCATATTCCGTCAATGGATCCTGAACTACATATGTGCTGATTCCTGTAAGACCAGGGATATGTGTCATGCCCCAAATCCTTGTGCATGACCGGCACAACCGTGTATCCCCAGTCGAGTGGACCTGGGTGCCTTTCCTATTCCCCACGCGTTACCCCATATTATTCAATGATAATTAGCCAAAAGATATTAAATTTGCAATCGAAAGAACATATGTTTTCTCTTTTATAACCACACATTATAATTAATAGGGAACATCATTTACAAAACATGTATTATGATCATAAGCAAACGTGGCATACAAGTTTACAGCGTCCAAAACATACACCTTTATACATAAGTTCTAACCCACACATCGCAGTCTACGGAGCCTCTAAGAGAAAGATAGTACAATACTTGCCAATGAAAAGGCCCCAACTATACCTTTACAAAAGGACACAAGACTCCAAAATACAACAACATAGGTGGCATGAGCCACGCAAGGCCCTGGAAGGAAAGGGGCTCACCTACATGATTGCCGCTGATAAAGACGAGGAGGAGCTACGAGTGGTGGACTGGAGTGCCTGCTACGGATCCACCTACAATCATAACACGAATGTAGCGCCCCCAGCAAAAGGGATGTCAGTACATTTGAATTGTACTGGCATGTATGAACAAACTCTGTCCCAAGTAAACTCAAGCCAAAATGCATATACAAGTATACAACTTAACAACAAAATACAATTACAACCATGGAGCAACAACCAAACATCTCACAACAATCGATTCAAGTAGTCATACAAAGGGGCAATCAGTGCCCCACATGTTATAAACTCTCTTGTTTTCTCCTTTCACATTTTCACATTTATCATTCCATGATTCGTATTAATATCAATAGTGATATTGGATCACATTTTCCACCCTTATTGCCTCGTCCACCCTTATTACCTCGGCCACCCATATCACCCCAACCCACACCTTATTTCACCATTTTGTGGCGTGAAACCGACCCCCTCTGACAGTTTTCAATTCACAACAACAAACACCACAACGACAATACAAGAATTCAACTATGGGACATTATTAACATAGATCCACAACAAGGGTAATGCAATTCCACAACTAGAAACAACAATTCCTGAGGTTCATCATATTGGTAAACAATTTAGATCATCACAACAATTATTCACAACTAATCACACATGTTATTTCATAATACTTCGATTTCCACTATTCCACATTATTCCCATTTCTATTGTTCCATTTTCATTTTTCCACATTGTTCCATTTCCAATATTCCACATTACTTTCCATTTACATTGTTCCAATTACAAGTTCCCCAACATTCATCACAAAGTATTACCACACAATCATACAACACAAAAGTCTCACAATCATTTTCACACGAATATCTATTATCAGCTATTTCACGACTAGCATAGGGCGATTTCACAAGGATCACACTTAGCCATACATGCCTGGAGTTGAGTTTTCCCCATTAAACCATTAGTCCAAATTTTCCAAGAAATCAAGAAGTCAATCTAGTTCATGAACAACACTTAGGTTTTAGAAGTTTAAACTGATAGTTACTACCCAATACCCTTTTTACAAGATTTTTGAGTTTTGAAGACATGCATGAAGATTTTATGAAGAAATTTCAAAGCAAGTGTATGGGGTTCCCTTCCCAAGATTAATTTGAAAATCTGGGGGTAATGGATTAGGGATTTTACCTGAGAAATTAATAAATAAGACAATGCACCAATGGTTTTCCACACTCCAATGATTTTGAAAGATCAACTGATGAAGAACTTGCTTTCTCTCTCTAGGACCCTCTCTTCCTCTCTCTTATTTTGTTCAAAAAATCTGCTAAAAATGAGGGATAGGGTATTTTTATTAAAGAGGGGTAGGGCTTAGATTTTTAGAAAAATAACTGGGCGAGCTCAATCTGCGATGCAACTCTACAGTCACAGAACAACATGAGGTCCGCAGAATGGACCACAGAAATGGCTCAAGTTTCAAACCTTTCGGGTGGGGAATGCGGTAGATATGCGGTCCGCATTTACGTTCTGCGGTCGCAGAATGCACTGCAGAACTGACCCTCGAAGATCCTCAGGGACAATATGTGATCACTCTGCGGTCCGCATATTGATTTTGCGATCGTAGATTTGATCGCATTTTCAACATCAAAAATTTGTTGCTCTCTGATTCACTCTGCAGTAGGAATGCGGTCTGCATAGCTGATCTGTGACCGCATTTTGACCATTTTCTGGAAAAACTTCGATTTCAAATTTTCTAGTTCAAAACAGTAAAAAGAATTTGATTCATGTAGGTAGACTCGACTCTATGAGCTGCTAACATCTGAGCACTCATTTTCACAGGATCTTGCATCCTCCCCCGCATAAGATCATTCATCCTCGAATGAGGAATTGGGAACCAAATGAGTTTAAAACATGATATGCAAGTATCTACACTTTTATTAACTTTTAAGTTTGTTTTAGAAAATTTTTTCCAGAGTTTCCTTTGTAATATGGACATAACCACCTGTCAAAGAACCTTTAAAACACATTCCCAGGCATTATTACACACTTGCTACCTTTACAACAGTTGTTAAACGCATAATCCTCACACTTGCACATATTCAACCTCTTGATACACTTTTAACCATTCGGCACACAACATTAATCAAATTAAGCATTAATCGTCTGCCCTATTAAAGCCAATTACCTATCACAAGGGTACAACACAGTTATTCATTTCAATACAATTCCTCCATGCAAGACTAACCATTACACAATTAGAACACTTTGATGCACTTTTAACTATTTGGCACACAACATATAATCAAATAGATGTGGGTATTTTATCTTCATCTCATCTTCTGCTTCCCACGTGGCTTCCTCGACTTGTTGGTTTCACCATAACACTTTAAATGAAGCAATCTCCTTATTTCGCAACTTTCAGACTTGCCTATACAGAATAGCAACCGGAATCTCCTCATATGATAACTCTTATGTAACCTTAATGTCTTCCACGGGCCCAATATTAGATGGATCACCCACAACTTTCCTCAACATGGATACATGAAACACTGGGTGCACAAGAGACATTTAAGGGGGCAATTCCAAGCTATACACAACTTGACCGATCCTTTAAGTAATTTGATAAGGCCCGACATACCTAGGACTTAGTTTTCCCTTCTTCCCAAAGCGCATGACTCCTTTCATAGGAGACACCCACAAGAGTACCCAATCTCCTTCTTGAAACTTCAATTCTCTTCGACGCACGTCCGCGGAGGACTTCTGGCGACTTTGAGCAGTCTTCATTCTCTCCTGAATGACTCTTACCTATTCCATGTCCTGGTGCACGAGAACTGGCCCTATTAATTCCGCTTCACCAACCGCGAACCATCTGATCGGGGACCTACACCTTCTTCCGTACAATGCTTCGAATGGGGCCATTTGGATGCTAGCATGGAAGTTATTATTATAAGCAAACTCTATAAGGGGCAGGTGATCATCCCAATTACCTTTGAAATCCAAGACACATGCCCGAAACATATCATCGAGCGTCTGAATAGTCCGTTCTGCTTGGCCATCGGTCTGCGGATAAAAAGTTGTGCTGAGATTCACTTGAGTACCCAAACCTTTCTGAAATTTCCTCCAGAAGTTAGCTGTAAACATAGCTCCTCGATCCGAAATTATAGAAAGTGGCATACCATGAAGCCTGAATATCTCCTTAATATACAACCGAGCATATTGTTCCGCATATCGGTGGACATGACCGGCAAAAAGTGAGCTGATTTGGTGAGACTATCCACAATTACCCAAATTGAATTGAACTTGTGACGAGTACGAGGTAGTCCTATCACGAAGTCCATATTGATCATTTCCCACTTCCACATCGGTATTTCTATAAGCTGAGTCAACCCTCCCGGCCGCTGATGCTCGGCCTTCACAATTCGGGCACTTAGAGATGAAGTCCGCTACACTCTTCTTCATACCACTCCACCAATAGATATCCTTGAGATCGTGATACATTTTCGTAGAGCCTGGGTGCCCTGAATACCTGGAATGATGAGCCTCTGCCATTACCCTCTCCCAAAGATTATCCACATCTGGAACACATAACCTGCCGTGTCACTGCAGCACGCCATCATTGCTGCTGAGTGAAAATGCTGAAATTTTGTTTCTTAGAGATGCCTCCTTCAATTGAGCCAATGGTGGATCAAAAAATTGCTTTTCCTTAACCTCTGCCACGAGCGATGATTCTGCTGTAGTATGCACCATAAGTTCCTCCTCATTAGAGGCCGAGATACAAACCCCAAGGTTGGCCAACTGATGTACCTCTCGAGTTAGGAAACTTTGACCCGCTCTCAAGTGAGCCAAACTACTCATGGATTTCCGACTGAGGGCATCGGCCACCACATTCGCCTTCCCTAGATGGTACAAGATGTCCATATCATAATCCTTATGCAATTCTAACCACCGCCACTGCCTCAAATTCAGCTCTTTCTGCTTGAACAAATATTGAAGACTCTTGTGATCTGAAAACACGTCTAAGTGAACCCCGTATAAGTAATTCCGCCATACTTTGAAGGCGAATACAACCGCTGCAAGTTCCAAATCATGCGTCGGATAATTCTTCTCGTGATTCTTGAGTTGCCTGGAAGCATATGCTATAACCTTCCCGTGCTGCATCAGAACACACCCTAGACCAACCCTGGAGGCATCACAATAAACCACAAACCCCTCTGTGCCTTTTGGCAAGGCCAATAATGGTGCCGAAGTCAGCCTTGTCTTCAATTCCTGGAAACTCTTCTCAAAAACATCTGACCACTAGAATTTAGCTGATTTCTGCATCAATTTAGTCAAAGGAGAGGCGAGGGTGGAGAAATCCTCTACGAACCTCCGATAATACCCTGCTAACCGCAAAAAGATACGGATCTCCGTCGGGGTCGTGGGCCTAGGCCAATCCTTCACCACTGCAATACATTGGGGGTCCACCTGAATCCCCTCACTGAAAATCACATGACCCAGAAAAGCGACGAACTCCAACCACAATTCACATTTGGAAAACATGGCATACAATAGGTGCTGATGTAGAGTCTGCAAAACCGCCCTGAGGTGACTGTCATGGTCCCCCCTGCTTCCTGAATATACGAGGATGTCGTCAATGAAAACAATCAAGAAGGAGTCTAAGAATGACTTGAAGACCCGATTCATAAGGTCCATATAAGTTGCTGGGGCATTAGTTAGCCCAAAAGACATGACCAAGAACTCAAAGTGGCCATAACGCGTCCTGAAAGCGGTGTTAGGAATATCTTGCTCCCTGATCTTCAATTGGTGGTACCTGGACCGCAAATCAATTTTGGAGAAGAACCTTGCACCTTGAAATTGATCGAATAAATCAAATATCTGAGGCAAAGGGTACTTATTCTTAATGGGACTTTATTAAGCTACTGATAATCGATACACATCCGAATTGACCCGTCCTTCTTTCTGACAAAAAGAACCAGAGCACCCCATGGCAACACGCTTGGCCGGAAAAACGCCTTCTCCAATGAATCCTTCAATTGCTCTTTTAACTATCGCAACTCTACTGGCGCCATTCTGTATGGTGGAATAGATAATAGCTGAGTATCTGGAAATACATCAATCCCGAAATCAATCTCCCTATCTGGCGGGATTCCTGGAAGCTCATCTGGAAATATCTCAAGAAACTCATTCACAACTGGTACGGACTCAGGGGAAGTAACCTCTAGAGTAGTGTCCACCACCCGGACTAAATGATAAATACAACCCTTCCTGATCATCTTCGAAGCCTTGAGGTAGCAAAATAAATCTACCCTTCAGCACAACACCATTTCCCTTCCATTCAACAACCGGCTTATTAGGGAACTCGAGTCTCACGACTCTCGTCCGGCAATCAAGTTTAGCAAAGCACAAATAGAGCCAATCCATTCCCATGATTACACCAAAATCCACCATCCCAAGCTCGATAAGGTCAACCGTGGTAACACGAATATTCAACTTCCTAGCCTCTGTAGCCTGAGCAAAATCCACGATCTTTCCATACTTCATGTATGAATGCAAAGCCGATGTAGCGTCCTCATTTACTACCAACGGACTGAGACCCTGAACAAATCGCCAAACTCTAGCCTTCATAGTCGACACCAACTGAGGAGCATACTTGGACAACCTCACGAACTCCATATGATACTCCCAAACACTCATGCTACCCTGCTTAAGAACCTCAAACTCTGTGGCACGGGCTTCCATGGTCTCGGCAGGCAAATAGTGGTCCATGAAGGCATCTACGAACTCATCCCATCAAGCCGGAGGGCTCCCTTCCGCATGGGAATCCTCCCAGATCTTGAACCACGAATCGCAGCCCCCTTCGACCTGTATGAAGCCAATTCTACCCCTTCTATTTCTATAGCCTTCATCACTCAAAGGGTCTTGTACATCTCATCAAGGAATTCTTGCGGGTCGGCCTCTGGGTCTGTGCCTGAGAACTCTATAGGATTCAATTGCAAAAACTTATGAACTCTGAGCTGGAGGAATCTTCGTGTCCGCTAGAGGATGCTGGGGCATCATGAGATCTCTGGGCCTGGGCGGCCACTAATTGGGTCAACATGCAGATCGATCCCCTAAGGTCTCCATCAGAAATCCCGGGATCGGAAGCTGGAGCAACATCGGGATTAGGAGCATTGGCAGGAGGGATAGTAGCACCCTCGGCCGCTGCTGGAACATGATTGCTTGGATCAGGAACGAATGGAGCATGCAAATTCAGAACAGGGGAATCACTCTCACCCACGGCAGTCGGCACATGATCCACAGCCGCACTGGAAGTGGCATTGGCCCCTAGCCAAGTCTAGCTTTCTTCTTAGGTGCCATCACTAAAAATTTGTAATAGAGCAAAAATTAGACACAACATCTCTTCACCGCACAAACTTGGAATACCAAAGAAGAGGATCCTTCTTCCAAAATGCCCGTGTAGCCCCCAACTTATAGATGTGGTCGACGACACACCGATAATAAGGGCTCTACTAGGCACGGCTCCAAGACATCTTAGGACTCCATTAAAATCGTAGGATCTGATACTAAGTTTATCACGCCCCAAATCTGTGGGCATGACCGGCACTCAACCGGGTATCCCCAATCGAGTGGGCCTGGGTGCCTTTCCTATTCCCCACGCGTTACCCCACATTATTCAATGATAATTAGCCAAAAGATATTAAATTTGCAATCGAGTGAACATATGTTTTCTCTTTTATGTCCACATATTATGATTAACAGGGAACATCTTTTACAAAACATGTATTGTGATCAACAGGGAACGTGGCATACAAGTTTACGGTGTCCAAAATATACACCTTTATACATAATTTCTAACCCACACACCACTATCTACGGAGCCTCTAAGATAAAGATAGTACAATAATTGCCGGTGACAAGGCCCCGGCTATATCTTTACAGAAGTACACAAGACTCCAAAATACAAAAACATAGCTGGGATGAGCCATGCAAGGCCCTTGAAGGAAAGGGGCTCACCGACACAATTACCACCGATAAAGAGGAGGAGGAGCTACGAGCGGTGGACTGGAGTGCCTGCCACGGATCCACCTACAATCATAACACGAATGTAGCGCCCCCGGCAAACGGGGCGCCAGCGCATTTGAATTGTACTGGCATGTATGAACAAACTCTGTCCCAAGTAAACTCAAGCCAAAATGAATATACAAGTATAGAACTAAACAACAATAGTACAATTACAACCATGGAGCAACAACCAAACATATCACAACAATTGATTCAAGTAGTCATACAAAGGGGCAATCAGTTCCCCACAGGTTACAAACTCTCCTGCTGTCTCCTTTCACATTTTCACATTTATCATTTCATGATTCATATTCATATCAATAGTGATATTGGATCACATTTTCCACCCTTATTGCCCCGTCCACCCTAATTACCTCGGCCACCCTTATCACCCCAACCCACACCTTATTCACCGTGCTACGGCGTGCAACCCATCCCCGTCTGACAGTTTTCAATTACAACAACAAACAGCACAACGACAATACAAGAAATCAACTATGGGACATTATTAACATAGATACACAACAAGGGTAATGCAATCCCACAACTAGCAACAACAATTCCTCAGGTTCATCATATTGGTACACAATATATATCATCACAACAACTATTCACAACTAATCATACACGTTATTTCATAATACTTCTATTTCCACTATTTCACATTATTCCCATTTCCAATGTTCCACATTGTTCCATTTTTATTGTTCCACATTGTTCCATTTCCATTATTCCACATTACTTTCCATTTATGTTCTTCCAGTTACAAGTTCCACAACATTCATAACAAAGTATTACCACACAATCATACAACACAAAATCCTCACAATGATTTTCACATGAATATCTATTATCAGGAATTTACAACTAGCATAGGGCGATTTTACAAGGATAACAGTTAGCTGTACATTCCTGGAATTGAGTTTTCCCCTTTAAACCTTTAGTCCAAATTGGCCAAGCAATCAAGAATTCAATCTTGTTCATGTACAACACTTAGGTTTTAGAAATTTAAACTCATAGTTACTACCTAATCCCTTTTTTACAAGATTTTTGAGTTTTGAAGACATGCATGAAAATTTTATGAAGAAATTTCAAAGCAAGTGTATGGGGTTCCCTTCCCAAGCTTAATTTTGAAATTTGGGGGGAAATTGGTTAGGGATTTTACCTGAGAAATCAATAAAGAAGACAATGCACCAAGGGTTTTCCACACTCCAATGATTTTGAAAGATCAATTGATGAAGAACTTGCTTTCTCTCTGTAGGACCCTCTCTTCCTCTCTCTTATTTTGTTCAGAAAATGTGTTAAAAATGAGGGATGGGGTGTTTTTATTAAAGAGGGGTCGGGCTTATATTTTTAGATAAATAAATGGGCGAGCTCAATCTACAACGCAACCCTGCGGTCGCAGAACAGACTTGTGGTCCGCAGAAATGGCTCAAGTTTCAAACCTCTCAGGTTGGGAATGCGGTAGATATGCGGTCCGCATTTGCGAGCAGAATGCACCGCAGAACTGACCCTCGAATTTCCTCAGGGACAATATGCGATCACTCTGCGGTCCGCATATTGACTATGCGATCGCAGATTTGACTACATTTTCAACATCAAAAATTTGTTGCTCTTTGATTCACTCTGCGGTAGGAATGCGGTCTGCATAGCTGATCTGCGACCGCATTCTTGACCGCATTTTGACCATTTTCTGAAAAAACTTCGATTTCACATTTTCAAGTTCAAAACAGGAAAAAGAATTTGATCTATGTAGGTAGACTCGACTCTATGAGCTGCTAACATCTGAGCACTCATTTTCACGGGACCTTACAATATGTAGGCAGCTCAGGAACCAGAGCTCGGTCAAACTTCCTTACAAATCGCCTCTTTCTGTCAAAATTGGCCATCCTATCTTTATCCGATAACTCTTTCATCCTTCCGGGGTAAAGAGGGGCAACCGTTGATACCCAATTTTTCACTAAGTATTTTTTATACTCAAAATGAATAATAGATATGCACATATGAGCATACCCAAGTTTTTGATCTTTTTCTAAATTTTTATGGATTTTCAAAACCAATTTATTGTCTATTTTTATATTACAAAATCCAATAATTATTCCCAAAGTTATTATTTTGGTGAATAATTCATTTTATTTCTCATATTTGCACCAAATATAATATAAGTGAGTTTTTCATATATTTGTTTTACGCATTTGTTTGGTATTTTTAAAGCTAAATTGCATATAATTGTAATCAGCGCCTATTTTACAATTAGCAGCATTTTATAATTATGAAAACATTTCCAGTATTTTTAGGTTAATATTTATACATTATTAATTACTTCATTTCTTTTTATTTGTTATTAAAATTATTTTTAACTATTTTTATAAAATAAAGAAAACTTGGTTATTTAATATTTAGCCTCATTTCATTGCAATTATAGCTCATTCAGATTTTAATTTTAACCCTCAGTTTACCCAATCCTAACCCCCAAATTGGACAACCCCAATTTTTGTTTTTAACCTGGCCCAGCTCCGATTAAAATTGAGCTGTTGGTTAAACGAGATCAACGGCCTAGACTCAAGATCTTTAATTAAATCTAGACTACCACACCCCCCCCCCGACCCCTAATTTCCACAAGACTCTATATATATATATATATATAGATCGTCTCTTCCTCTCCCTTCTCTCTGGAACCTTCTGGTTCTCTCTTCTTCTCCGATGAACTCACCGCCTCCCCGACCACCTCAACCCTTACCTCTTTCGACCACCAGTATCCGAGAAGCCTTTTCTCATTGATTCCCTCTATCGTTGAGACCCCAGAAGCCTTTTCCATGCGAGATTGTCACTAAAGGCTTGGTCTGGTTTGTATCTGGCCTTTCTTCTATGGGTTTTGGTCCGGCGATGTTGTGGACAGCATTATTTCTGAGTTTCACAGCCAGGTTTCTTTTATCTCTCATTGGTTTCTTATGAAACCCTAATCTCGACCCAACCTCTCAAATCTCTTTATTTTTTAACAATTTTAACTCATACCTTTATATTTTACACTACTCTCTACTCGACTATTGCTCAAGTTTAAACATTTTGTTCTCCTTTTTCAAAACTAGGGTTTTCTGAAACCCTTTCAAAATCACTATATTTTCTAATTTTTTGAGTATTATATGCTTGTGTTTGTGTTATTTACTTTCTTGTATGATCTTCTTTGTCATGACCCGGATTTTCCACCATCGAGGGTCGTGATGGCACCTACTTTGGAGCTAGGCAAGCCAAACATTACAATATTTCTACTGATTTCATTTAAACAATTATAACAAACTAAAATAATAATCAAAGCGAAAGACTTATAAATGCTTAATTAACCGCAAATAGAAATGCAAAAGTTTCATAATACACCTCTACCCAGTATCTGGTGTCACTACTCATGGACTACTATAGAATACTACAAACAAAGTCTGGAAAAGAAATACTTAGTGTTTGTCTGATAAAAGATGAACAAACAAAAAGTAAGGAAATGGACTTCGGCCTGCGAACGCCACCTAGGCTATCTCGAGAGTCCCGGGACAAAAGATAGCTCCCAGAAATCCTACCGCTGCAGTTCCTAAGTTACGTCCTGATCTGTGCACAAAAATTCACAAAGTGTAGCATCAGCACAATCGACCCCATGTGCTGGTAAGTGCCTGGCTTAACCCCAGTGAAGTAGTGATGAGGCTAGACAGGACCTACCAAAATCAACCTGTGCAGATATATATATACAAGTGCTAGAAAACAGTAACAGATAATACAAAGTAAGCTGGGAGGGGACATGCCATTGGGGAGTAACAACTGAAAAAGGACTATCAGCAATAACCAGCAGGGCTACTCCGATTTCATGATTTATATATATAGTGGGCGACGCGCCACACGATCCCATAACGTAGCATATAAGTGTACGGCGTGCCACATAATCCCATTTCATATATTACGTGGTAGGGGTACCTCTCGCTCCCATTCCACAGGGCACAATATGTCACCGGCATCGAAGGCCAATAACTATAATTAATATAAGTTGTGGTAGGCATACCACTCGTTCCCATTTCAATATCATACGTGGATGGCGTGCCACACGATCCCATATCATAGTTCAAAATATATAATTTTGTGAAGAAGACCCATTAGTGGAAATTTAACAACATACGCTTCAACCTGGCAAGGGAGAGTTCATAATATTATACTACACGTCCCGGCAAGGGAACATTCACAACACATTCTCTTTTAAATCATCTCTTTTCACAACTAACACATTCTTGTCCAAGCCAACACTCCAAATATCACAAATCACTATTTACCCTCAACCGTTCACGTTATATGAAACTTATCAATTAAACAAGAAGTTGGGTCACATCATTCGAATTTAGAAACAATTTAGACTCGTGGTCATGCTAGACTCCGGTGCATAGATAACTGTCACCATGCCTATACACCGTACTCCGCATTTAGCACATAGCAATTAATATCCTAATCATATTCCCTCAAGCCGAAGTTAGATTAAACACTTACCTCGGTCCAAATATAGCAATCAAATCTCTAACATCGCTTTTCCTCTAGAATCCAACTCCGAAACAACGATATCTAGGCACAATTTAGTTCAATATTATTAATAACGGCTCAAAAACATAATCCCATAGCTTAGAAACGAATTTCCTATCATTCTTCCAAAATATCAAAAATCCGACCCCGGACCCACATGGTCCAAACTCAAGACTCCGATTAAAACCCAATCACCCATAACCCCACGAGTTCAATTATGTAATTTGATTTAAAATTAGATCCCAAATTAAGGTTGAATCGCCCAAAAGCCCAGGTTCTACCCAAATCCCCCAATTTCTACTTTGATTTGATGATTAGGGCTAGAAACTCAGTAATTAGATGAAGGAATTAAAAGGAAATGAGGTTAAGAACACTTACCCAAAGAGCGATGGGAAAGGCGAAGCTTGGAATTCACCTATGGAGGGTGAAGGAGAAGAGCCCGTGTGAAAAGTGATAAAATCCCGAAATTAGAAGTTCTGTTTTTAATAAAATCACTAACGGAAAGATACTCTATGCGAACGTGGGGGCTGGGTTGCGTTCGCGAAGAAGGCGAGCTGGGAAAGCATCGCATTCACGTGGTGCTAGCCGCGAACGCATAGAAGAAAAACCTGGGGCTTCACAATTTGGCTTATGTGAACACGTAGAGGAAATGGCTGGTGGGGTCTAAGGTTTGTTGTACGCGAACGCGAACGGTACATCGCGATCACGAAGAAGGAGAAGTAGAAGGCTATGTGAATGCGAGGGGTTCACTGCGAACAAGAAAGAGGATCTGACAGTGCCATGCGAACGCGAGCCTAAGGCTGCGTTCGCGAAGGGTAATAAATGTCTGCAACAACAAGGAAAATCGGTTGCATTTCCTAAGTGAAATATCACCCCGAACCACCTCTATGTCACTCCCGAGCCCTCGGGGCTCCCAACCAAACACACACATTAACTCAATAACATCCTATGAACTTAGTCGAGCGATCAAATCGCCATAATAACATCAAAATCAACGAAGTAAACCCCAAAATCATCATTTTTCAATTCAAATTTCATCAACCTCTAACTTTAGATACTTAGGTCCGAAATGCATTAAATGATGTTCATGTTCAACCAAACTTTATGAATAGTGCTTAACACCTATTTAAGACTTGTACCGGGCGTCGGAACCAAAATAGGAGCCCGATACCTATATTTTCTATCTCATTTTCTTTTCAAAATTTTATATCATTTCCAGAAAAACAATTTCTTTCAAAAATTTCTATACTCGGGCTCGGAACCTCGGATTTCGATTCCGGGCATACGACCGAGTCCCATATTTTTCTATGGACCTCCCGGGACTGTCACATCACGGGTCCAGGTCCATTTTGCCAAAATGTTGACCAAAGTCAATTATATAAATATTAATATCAAAATTCTTCAAATATTTCACAGAATTCACATATTTTAACATAAAAATTTTCCTGCTTCGCGCCCGGACAGCGCATGCAAATCGAGGCAACTAAAAGCAAGGTTTCCAAGCCCTGGAAGCACGAAAAAAGGGAGAATTACGGTGATAACATTTAGGTCGTCACATCCTCCACCTCTAAAATAACTGTTCGTCCTCGAACGGACAAAAGAAAGAAGTACCTGAGTCAGGGAATAGATGAGGATAACGGCTCCGCATATCTGACTCGAACTCTCATGTCGGTGCCTTAGGAGGCTGACCTCTCCACTAAACACACACTGAAGGAAAACTCTTCGACCTTAACTGTCGAACCTGCCGATCTTAAATAGCCACTAGCTCCTTCTCATATGACAGATCCTTGTACAATTGGAAAGTGCTGAAATCTAACATGTGGGCTGGATCGCCGTGATACCTCCGAAGAAGGGATACATGAAAAACTGGATGCACGGAGGACAAGCTAGGCGGCAAGGCAAGTCTATAGGGCACCTCTCCCATGCAATCAAGAATCTCAAATGGACCAATGAACCTAGAGCTAAGCTTTCCCTTCTTCCCAAATCTCATCAAGCCCTTCATAGGCGATATACAAAGCAATACTCGCTCACCAACCATGAAAGAAACATCTCTGACCTTGCTGTCTGCTTAACTCTTCTGCCTAGACTGAGCTGACCGAAGTCTGTCCTGAATAATCTTGACCTTATCCAAGGCCTCCTGAACTAGATATGTACCCAATAATCGTTCCTTTCCCGGCTCAAACCATATGACTAGGGACCGACACCGCGTGTTCCACACAACGCCTCATACGGAGCCATCTGAATACTGGACTGGTAGTTGTTGTTTTAGGCAAACTCTGCTAAAGGCAAGAACTGGTCCCACGAGCCTCCAAAATAAATAACGTACGCTCAGAGCATATCCTCAAGAATCTGAATAGTCCTCTCGGACTGAACGTCCATCTAGGGATGAAATGTTGTACTCAACTGAACGTGGATACCCAACTCTTGCTGAACCGCTCTCCAGAAATATGGCGTATACTACGAACCCCGGTCCGAAATGATATATACATGCTCCCCATGAAGGCGAACGATCTCCCTAATAAAAATGTCAGCTAATCTCTCGGACGAATAGGTGGTGGCAACCGAAATAAAATGCACTAACTTGGTTAGTCTATCAACAATGACTCATATAGCATCAAACTTCTTCAGAGTCATCGGAAGGCTAGAAAGGAAATCCATGGTAATCTTCTCCCACATCCACTCGGGAAGCTCAATCCTCTAAAGTAATCTACCGGGCCTCTGATGTCGTACTTAACTTGGCGACAGTTCAAGCATCGATCCGCATACGCTACTATATCCTTCTTCATACTACGCCACCAATAGTGCTACCTCAGATCCTGATACACCTTTGCGGCGCTCGGGTGGATAGAATACTGAGAACTATGGGCCTCCGCTAAGATCACCTCTCGAATACTATCAACATTGGGCACACAAACTCGCCCCTGCAATCTCAACACACCATCATCTCCCAAGGTCATTTTCTTAGCACTACACACTGCACTGTGTCTCTCATGACACACAAATGGGGATCATCAAACTTCCGCTCAAGGATATGCTCCATCAACGACGAGAGAGCGACCATGCAAGCTAATACCCTGCTAGGCTCGAAAATATCCAACCTCACAAATCGATTGACCAAGGCCTGAACATCCATGGCAAGCGGCCTCTGACTGATAGGAATATAAGCAATACTACCCATGATAGCGGACTTCCTACTCAATGCATCGGCCACCACATTGGCCTTTCCCAGGTGGTATAAGATAGAAACATCATAGTCTTTCAATAGCTCCAACCATATCCTCTGCCTCAAATTCAACTCCTTCTGTTTGAACAAGTACTGAAGGCTCTTGTGATTCATGTACACCCAACACGTCACACCTCATAGATAATACCTCCAAATCTTCAAAGCATGAACGATGGCTGCCAACTCTAAGTCATGAACTGGATAATCTTCTCGTGGATCTTCAACTACCTCGAAGCACATGCAATGACTCTGCCATTCTGCATTAACACTGTGCCAAGCCCAATACGGGAAGTATCACAATAAACAGTATAAGGCCCTGATCCCGTGGGCAAAACCAATACTGGTTCCATAGTTTGAGCTGTCTTGAGCTTCTGGAAGCGCGTCTCACACTCATCTGACCAACTGAACTGGGCACCCTTCTGGGTCAATCTGGTCATTGGGGCTAAAATGGATGAAAACCCCTCCACGAACCGTCGATAGTAACCTGCTAACCCCAAGAAACTCTGGACTGTAGGTGACGCTGGTCGAGGCCAGTTCTTGACTGCCTTAATCTTCTTCGAGTCGACCTAAATACCCTCTGCTGAAACAACGTGACCCAGGAATGCAACAGAACTCAACCAAAACTCGCATTTTGAGAACTTGCGTACAACTGACTATCCTTCAGAGTTTGAAGTACCACTTTGAGGTGTTGCTCATGCTCCTCCTGGCTGCGTGAATAAATCACGATGTCGTTAATGAATACAATCACGAGCAAATCCAAATAGGTCCTGAACACTCGGTTCATCAACTCCATAAATGTTTCCAGGGCATTGGTCAACCATAATAACATGACAAAAAACTCATAATGCCCACACCGAATGCGAAATGTTGTCTTAGGGACATCAGACGCCCTAATCCTCAGCTGATGATAACCAGATCTCAAATCTATCTTCGAGAATACCCAGCACCCTGGAGCTGGTCGAATAAATCATCAATCCTCGGCAGTGGATACTTGTTCTTTATAATCACCTTGTTCAACTGCCGATAGTCAATGCACATCCTCATCGACCCGTCCTTTTTCTTAACAAATAACATTGGCGCAAACCAAGGCGATACACTAGGTCTAATGTAACCCTTATCAAGCAAGTCCTAAAGATGCTCCTTTAATTCTTTCAACTCTGGCGGGCCATGCAATACGACGAAATTGAAATAGGCTGAGTGTACATAACCAGATCAATACAAAAATCAATATCCCTATCGGGCAGCATACCTGGCAGGTCTGAAGGGAAAATCTCGGGGAACTCCTGAACAATAGGAACAGAATCAATAGATGGGACCTCTGCACTCGAGTCACAAATATACGCCAGATATGCTAGACACCCCTTATCGACCAATGTGTCTAGCCTTGACATATGAAATAACACTGCAGGTATCATGACTTGGGGTCCCTTTCAACTCAAGAAGGGGCAAGTCTGGCAAATCCATGGTCACGGTCTTGGCGTGACAATCCAAAATAGCATGATACAGGGATAACTAATCGATCCCCAACATAACATCGAAGTCCACCATATTTAAGAGCAATAAGCTGACACGGGTCTTAAGTGTTAGAATATACGCTTAACGCTAGAGGGGGGGTGAATAGCGTTATAATCAAAAACAATATAAACTTGCGGAATTAAAAAATTGCAGGATTGAAATAAGTGCGGTAAGTAAATAATAAGGAACGAACGCACCGAAATTATCCTGGTTCACCACAACCTGTGGCTAGTCCAGTCCCGAGAGACTCTCTCGAGATTCCACTAACTTCGTTAAGCTTACGGGTGCTTAACAAACCGTTACAAACTGAGAACTTGAGTCACACAAGCCTCAACAACCTTTGCTCGAAGATACCACACTTCAAGACTTCAACCGAAGGAATGAAAACGTTCCTTCTTACAACCACAAGGGATTAACACTTCCCTTCAAGTGTATACAAACACTTAGCACTCAAGACAAGACTCTCTTTAAGAGTAGATATGAGTAAAATAAATACGCTCAAGAACACAACAACTTCCGTCAAGAGTTTGGCTCTCAAAAACTTATGAAATGAATAGAAAATGATGAATATGAGAGTATGCAAGCTTTAGCAAGAATATAATCAGTTGTTGTACTTAAAAGACAGATTTTGAGTTGTATTTATAGTGTTCAAAACCCCCACAATCGTTGCCTAATTGCCAATCAAGAATTGTTGATTTTGTGCTAAGATAATCGATTATCTGATTTGCATAATCGATTATTTTCCAATCGTTCAAAAATTATTCCCAGATTTTAAGCAGAATAATCGATTATCCAAATCGTATAATCGATTACCTGACAACGTTCAAAAAATCATATTCAGATTTTACTTAGCATAATAGATTATCAGATTGTGTATAATCGATTATCTGACAACGTTCAAAAAATCATATTCAGATTTACTTAGCATAATCGATTATCAGATTGTGTATAATTGATTATCTTTCAGAGTTTAAAAATACGTTGGCAACGGTCATTTGCATAATCGATTATGCTATAAGGATAATCGATTATCTTTTATATTTTGAAAACTTCGGACTACACTGTCTTAACATAATCGATTATCATAAAGTACATAATCGATTATTTTACAGTCTTGTAAAATTTGATAGACACTGCCTCAACATAATCAATTATCATAATGTGCATAATCGATTATTTTATAGCTTTGAAAAATCTGATGGACACTGCCTCAACATAATCGATTATCATAAGGTACATAATCGATTATCTTGTAGCTTTGAAAAATCTAATGTACACTGCCTTAACATAATCGATTATCATAAGGTACATAATCGATTATTGTTCAGCTTTGTAAATCTGGTGTACATTGTCTTAACATAATCGATTATCATTAAGTACATAATCGATTATCTTTGTCCATATTTGAGAGGCATGTTTAAAAATCATTTTGGCTAAAATAAAATGTTTGAAAATCATTTTGCTTTAAATTAAATATGCATGATTTGATAAAAATGATTTTACGAGAGAAGCCAAGTCTTGAGTCAATTGTCGGATCAAGATCACAATTAAAGAACGACTCATGTATAACTTTATGTCTTTGCTTGATCATGATCTTTGTTCGTCTTGTGCTTGAACCTCGTTATGTGTCAATTGCGCGCTTGTGCTTGGACCTCGTCATATGTCAATTGCGCGTCATTTGTCATTTATCAAAACCTACAAATATGAACACACGTATAGTTTAGTGCCTTGAGAACGTGTTTAAACAATTTCCCCCTTTTTGATAATGGCAAACCAATATCGGGATATGCATATTAGATAATTCATAATGACGATCCAGGACAAGTATATAGATATGCAATTAGTTCCCCCTCAACATATGAATTCCCCCTCAATTTATGCAAATAAATATTAAGTGCATAGCCCTTATTCTTCCCCCTTTTGACATTAGCAAAAAAACATTAGTAAATAACTTGTTTAACAATTAACCAATATTGCAATTATAAAAGGGACAATACAATGTCAACATAATCCATTATTGATACTTGATAATCAATTATGTACTTAAGAGAAATCGATTATTCTTAAAAGAGATCGATTATTCTGCACCAGTGCTTTATAATTCCCCCTGTCTTTGGGGCAATACCTGCAAAACAGAATTAGGCGCCTCCGACGCTCAAGTTAGTAATGAAAAAAAAATTCAATGCATGACTTAGATCAACGTGGAGTCAAGAATCCCGAGTTCACTATGAATTCGGAAAAAGGACTCTTTCTCTAAAGGCTTTGTGAAAATGTCGGCCAATTGAGATTTGGTTTCAACAAACTCAATTTCGACATCACCTTTGAGAACGTGATCTCTTATAAAGTGGTGCCTAATTTCAATGTGTTTTGTTCTTGAATGAAGAACGGGGTTCTTCGTCAAGCTTATGGCGCTAGTATTATCACATCTAAGAGGGATATGATCGATACTTAGGCCATAGTCCGAGAGTTGTTGTTTCATCCAAAGGATTTGAGCACAACAACTCCCCGCGGCTACATATTCAGCCTCGGTTGTGGACAACACAACACTTACCTGTTTCTTACTAAACCAAGAGACAAGAGAGCTACCGAGAAAATGGCAAGTGCCACTAGTGCTCTTGCGGTCCAATTTGCAACCCGCAAAATCGGAGTCGGAATAGCCAACAAGTTGGCATGAAGAACCTTTGGGATACCATAGTCCCACATATATAGTGCCAACAAGATACTTCATTATTCGCTTAACCGCAGTTAGGTGCGACTCCTTCGGACATGATTGATATCGAGCGCATAAACATACGCTAAACATTATGTCTGGTCTAATAGCAATAAGATAAAGAAGGGATCCGATCATACCTCGATACTTCTTGGTGTCGACTTCCTTACCTTTCTCATCTTTGTCAAGATGGTCGGATGTGCTCATTAGAGTGGCCATTGCTTTGGCGTTGCTTATTTCAAATCGTTTTAGCAACTCTTTGCAATATTTAGATTGACAAATGAAAGTTCCTTCTTTCATTTGTTTCACTTGCAACCCCAAGAAGAAGGTTAGCTCACCCATCATAGACATCTCAAATTCGCTTGTCATTAAATCAGAAAATTCCTTGCACAAAGCATTGTTAGTAGCACCAAAAATAATATCATCCACATAGATTTGAACTAATAAAATATTATTGTTTTTATGCTTAGTAAATAGTGTGGTGTCAACTTTCCCCCTAATGAACTCATTGTCCAAAAGAAATTTGCTCAATCGTTCATACCAAGCTCGGGGAGCTTGTTTAAGACCGTAAAGGGCTTTCTTTAGTTTGAAAACATGATCGGGAGATTTAAAATCTTCAAATCCCGGGGGTTGTTCAACATAAACTTCTTCTTGAATAAAACCATTTAGAAAAGCACTCTTTACATCCATTTGATATAAATTGAAATTCATAGAAGAGGCAAAAGCAAGTAACAAACGAATAGCTTCTAACCTTGCTACGGGTGCATACGTTTCTTCATAGTCAATTCCTTCTTCTTGATTGTAATATTTTGCTACAAGCCTAGCTTTGTTTCTAGTGATTACACCATTTTCGTCTAATTTATTTCGAAAAACCCATTTCGTACCAATTATGGTATGATTGTCGGGTCTTGGCACCAATTCCCAAACGTCACTTCGTTTGAATTGATTAAGCTCCTCTTGCATTGCCAAGGTCCAATGCTCATCCCCAATTGCTTCGGAAATGGTTGAGGGTTCAATTTGAGAAACGAAAGCAGTATGTCCTAGGGTGTTCTTAAGATGGTTTCGAGTACTTACCTTTTGTTCAATGTCGCCAACTACCTTGTCGAGAGGATGGTCTTTGATTGTCCTCCACGCGTTGGGCAGTTTCGTTTCTTTCACCAGTGGTGGCGCTTCCTCCGATGATTGTTCCAAGATTTCATCTTGAATTTCCTTTGGATTTTCCTCTTGTGCTTTGTCTTGAGGACTTATTGTGTTTAAACTACCTGCAAGATCAAAACCAGAATCCTTTCTCGCCAAGCGAGCATTATTTTCGGAAAACACAATATGAGGGGATTCCTCAACAGTTTCGGTTCTATTATTGAATACTCTATATGCTTTGCTACGTGATGAATAACCAAGAAAAATTCCTTCATCGGATTTGGCATCAAATTTTCCCAAATTATCTTTTCCGTTGTTATGAATAAAGCATTTACAACCGAATACTCTAAGGTGGGAGAGATTAGGTTTCCTTCCCTTATAGAGTTCATCGGGAGTTTTCATGAGTATTGGCCTTATGACTACTCTGTTTAAAACGTAGCATGCGGTACTCACGGCATCCGCCCAAAATTATTTGGGAATCTTAGCCTCATCGAGCATGGTTCTAGCCATCTCTTCGAGACACCTATTTTTCCGTTCCACCACTCCATTTTGTTGTGGTGTACGTGGATCAGAGAAGGTGTGCTCAATACCCAGTTCGTCACAAAAGTTCGCGAAGAGATTGTGATCGAACTCTCCCCCATGATCATTTCTTATGGAAGTGACGGTTGTGTCCTTTTCATTTTGAACACGTTTAAGAAAACATTTAAAATTTTGAAAAGCCTCACTTTTGTGAGCAAGAAATAGTCTCCATGTAAATCTAGAATAATCATCAACAATAACAAAAGCATAACGATTTCTACCAAGACTTTCAATGCGAGATGGTCCAAAGAGATCCATGTGAAGAAGTTGCAAAGATCTTGTAGTTGAAACAATATTCTTAGTTTAAAAGATGCTTTTATTTGCTTCCCTTTTTGACAAGAATCACAAATAGTGTCATTTTCAAATTTCAAATTTGGAAGACCAATAACTAAATTTTGTGAAACCAATTTGTTTAAAAGATGCATGGTGATATGAGCTACTCCACGATGCCATAACCACATATCATCTTCTTTACTCATAAGACAATTCACATACTCTGATGAAGAGTTTTCAAGATCAACCATATAGATGTTATCAATTCTAAAACCACGAAGAATAATTTTAAAATCATTACGACGAAAAACTAAGCATTCTTCCGAATCAAACAAAACAAGATTTCCCTTGTCACATGATTGACTTATGCTCAAGAGATTATGTTTTAGACCTTTAACTAGCAATATATGCTTAATGGAAGAAGATTCATTCTTACCGACCGAGCCAATGCCGATAATTTTTCCCTTGTTGTTATCTCCGAAAATAACGTTTCCTCCTTCCTTGTGTTCTAGTTGAAGGAACTTGGATACGTATCCGGTCATGTGTTTGGAGCATCCACTATCAAGGTACCAAAGTACACTTGATCCCTTCAAACATACCTACAAGACAAATTAATGAGTTTTTGGTACCCAAGCTGTTTTGGGTCCTTGAGAGTTAGGTGTAAAATACTGCTGTGCTTGACATGCAGTTAAGTGTCTGTGTCTAGTAAAACAAGCAGGAGCAATATGTCCTATTCGACTACAATAATGACAAATGACATTAGGATTATGCATTCTTCTAGGTTGGTAGTAGTTGGAGGTACGAAAATCGTTTGCTCTATTTTTGACAATATGGCTATTGTGCAATTCTTGAAAATCATTTCTCCTACTGTTTGTTCTAGGATATGCAGCGTTTCTAGAATAATTATTTCTAGGTCGAGTGTGTCTAGATTGCGATTGTTGAAAGCCATTTCTAGGCGTTCTAAAATGTTCAACGTTTCTTCTAGTGTTTGGTCTAGTATGCATGTTGATTCTAGGATTGTTATACCTAGGTTGAACGTTTACTTTATTTATCCTAGGTTGAGCCTTGGGTTGTTGGGGGATGGCTTCAACCTTTTCTTTAGGCTCGTTTTTGAAACCTATGCCATGTTTGGTCGATTTCAAATTGACAAGAACATCATTCAAATTTTTATGAGAAGAATTGAACTTATCTAGGGTGCCCTTAAGTCTTTCTACTTCATCTTTTAGATGCATGCAAGAAATACAATTTTTACTAGAACTCTCGGGTTTGTCGGCGCTTCTCTTGCCGAAAAATTTGTTTTCTTCTTTCAACTTCTCATTTTCCAAAATCAATTTTTCCAAATCTTTTTCTTTCAAAAAGAGTTGTTTTTCAAAATCTTTTTCTTTCAAAGAAGAGTTTTTCTTTACGTCTCTAACAGTTTTTGAAGCTCTAATGAATTCACTATACAATTCATCAAAAGCATTTTGCATTTCCTCACAAGAAAAGAAATTTTTAGAAGAAATTTGACATACCTCTTCTTGATTGTCTTCGTGTGCCATGAGACATAGATTTGCGGCTTCGTCTTCTTCATTGTCGCTTGATTCGTCTCCGGAGTCACCTCCCCAAGATATGTATGCTCGTTGTTTCTTGAAGGGTTTCTTCTCCTTATTGACATTAGGGCAATTTGATTTAATGTGCCCGATTTCTCCGCATCCATAGCACTTTACTTGATCTCCTTGTTGTTTGCCTTTTCGTTCATACTCTATTTGCATGAACTTTTGAAACCTCTTAATAACGAGTCCGAACTCGTTATCTCCGTTGTTTGAGTCCTCATCATTTTAAGGTTGAGCCGTGCTTGCCTTGAGGGCGATTCTTTGTTTCCTTTGATCATTAAACGGAGGGTTAAGTATAGTAGATTCATAGGTTTTAAGATTACCTCTTAGTCCGTCGATGGTGACATTTGAAACGCCGATAGACACTTGAATCGCGTCGGCCTTGGAGCGCCATTCCGGAGTGAGACTTCGGAGAATTTTTCGGACAAGTTCCTTATCCGTGAAGGTCTTCTTAAGAGCATGTAGGTCATTGACGATTTTTGAAAATCGTTCGAACATGTCATCGATCCTCTCGCCTTCCTTCATGTGAAGCAGTTCATATGCATGGGTTAGAAAATCAATTTTAGCTTCTCTTACCTGGTCTGTACCTTCGTACATGATTTCCAGCTTATCCCACATTTGCTTAGCCGTTGTGCAACATGATATTTTTCTGTAATCATCAGCATTTACAGCACAATACAATAAGTTGATGGCTCTAGCATTGTTTTGCACTTTTCGGATATCATCCGCATCGTATTCATCTTCGGATTTTGGAACCCATTCATTTTCAACCTTTTTGGTTGGAATTTGTTCTCCCTTTGTTACAACCTTCCATAGATGAAAATTATTCGATTGGATGAATATTCTCATCCTTTTCTTCCAGTACGTATAGTTTGTGCCGTCGAACAGTGGTGGTCTGGTGGAGCATTGTCCCTCGCCTATTCCTGCATTAAAGTCACGCGTAGAAGCCATGGATTGTTTCTCTCAAACAGTTAAGTCTTTCAGAGAGTTGGGCTCTGATACCAATTGTTAGAATATACCCTTAACGCTAGAGGGGGGGTGAATAGCGTTATAATAAAAAATAATATAAACTTGCGGAATTAAAAAATTGCAGGATTGAAATAAGTGCGGTAAGTAAATAATAAGGAACGAACGCACCGAAATTATCCTGGTTCACCACAACCTGTGGCTAGTCTAGTCCCCGAGAGACTCTCTCGAGATTCCACTAACTTCGTTAAGCTTACGGGTGCTTAACAAACCGTTACAAACTGAGAACTTGAGTCACACAAGCCTCAACAACCTTTGCTCGAAGATACCACACTTCAAGACTTCAACCGAAGGAATGAAAACGTTCCTTCTTACAACCACAAGGGATTAACACTTCCCTTCAAGTGTATACAAACACTTAGCACTCAAGACAAGACTCTCTTTAAGAGTAGATATGAGTAAAATAAATACGCTCAAGAACACAACAACTTTCGTCAAGAGTTTGGCTCTCAAAAACTTATGAAATGAATAGAAAATGATGAATATGAGAGTATGCAAGCTTTAGCAAGAATATAATCAGTTGTTGTACTTAGAAGACTGATTTTGAGTTGTATTTATAGTGTTCAAAACCCCCCACAACCGTTGCCTAATTGCCAATCAAGAATTGCTGATTTTGTGCTAAGATAATCGATTATCTGATTTGCATAATCGATTATTTTCCAATCGTTCAAAAATCATTCCCAGATTTTAAGCAGAATAATCGATTATCCAAATCGTATAATCGATTACCTGACAACGTTCAAAAAATCATATTCGGATTTTACTTAGCATAATCGATTATCAGATTGTGTATAATCGATTATCTGATAACGTTCAAAAAATCATATTCAGATTTTACTTAGCATAATCGATTATCAGATTGTGTATAATCGATTATCTTTCAGAGTTTAAAAATACTTTGGCAACGGTCATTTGCATAATCGATTATGCTATAAGGATAATCGATTATCTTTTATATTTTGAAAACTTCGGACTACACTGTCTTAACATAATCGATTATCATAAAGTACATAATCGATTATTTTACAGTCTTGTAAAATTTGATAGACACTGCCTCAACATAATCGATTATCATAATGTGCATAATCGATTATTTTATAGCTTTGAAAAATCTTATGGACACTGCCTCAACATAATCTATTATCATAAGGTACATAATCGATTATCTTGTAGCTTTGAAAAATCTAATGTACACTGCCTTAACATAATCGATTATCATAAGGTACATAATCGATTATTGTTCAGCTTTGTAAATCTGGTGTACATTGTCTTAACATAATCGATTATCATAAAGTACATATTCGATTATCTTTGTCCAGATTTGAGAGGCATGTTTAAAAATCATTTTGGCTAAAACAAAATGTTTGAAAATCATTTTGCTTTAAATTAAATATGCATGATTTGATAAAAATGATTTTACGAGCGAAGCCAAGTCTTGAGTCAATTGTCGGATCAAGATCACAATTAAAGAACGACTCATGTATAACTTTATTTCTTTGCTTGATCATGATCTTTGTTCGTCTTGTGCTTGAACCTCGTTATGTGTCAATTGCGCGCTTGTGCTTGAACCTCGTCATATGTCAATTGCGCGTCGTTTGTCATTTATCAAAATCTACAAATATGAACACACGTTTAGTTTAGTGCCTTGAGAACGTGTTTCAACATTAAGACCCTCAAATACTACCACACAAGAACGATGCACTCGGTCACCACCATATAATCACCCACCGGTGTTGAAAGAATACATGAAGATCCAAGGCCTTACTAGGCATAACCAAGTGCAAAAGAAGACGACACATATGAATACGTAGATGCCGTATCAAATAACACTGAACCATCTCTATCACAGACCAGAATAATACTTGCGATCACAACATCAGATTACTCGGCCTCTGGCCTGGCTGACAAAGCATAACAATGGGGCTATGTCTCCAGGATGATCGGCTACCGGCTGACCCCTGCCTCTGGCGGTCCGAGCTCCACCTCTCTGATCCCTACCTCCACCTCTATGGTATCTACCCTCGCCTCTAGCTGGCTGGCCGATCTGTAAATCACCTGCTGCCTGAATCATGGGATGAGGACTCTGTTGCTGAGAACTGTCAGATGCTCGAGGGTAATACCTGGCAATATGCCTCAGATCGCCACAAGTGAAACAAGCCCTCGGCTGTTGAGAATAACGAAGTGGTGGTGCACTGATGTGAGCTGATAATAATTTGAAGAGTTGCTAGTCAGAATGCTGTGGCAAAGAACCACGACCACCTGGAGTACCATAAGAAACCTGGAGAGCTGACTGAAAGGGCCTCGAAGAATGGCTTCTACCATAAGAATACCTACCTCTAGATGAGGTACCACTGAATCTACCAGAATGACGAGGCCTCTTATCAGACCCCTGACCAGCTCCCTAAGAAAGTGACATCTATATCCGATGGGCACCATCTACCGCCTCCTGAAATAAAATATCACTCCCGGCACTCATGGCCAACTAAACATGGATCGGTTGAACAAACCAGTCTATAAACCTCTGCACCCTATGTCTCTCTCTTGGTGGGGAGTATCACAATAGCTGGTGTGCAAGATTAAGAAACCAAGTCTCATACTGTGTAACCAACATAGAGCCCTGGTGGAGACGCTCAAACTACCTGCGAAGGGAATCCCTCTGAGTAGCTGGGAGAAACATCGCATAAATAGCTCAGAAAGTTGATCCCAGTTCAATGATAGCGACCCTGCTAGCCTGGTTAAACAGAAATCTCTCCACCAAGTCTTAGTTAATCCTACTAGGCGAAAAGTGGAAAATTCGACCCCATTAGTCTGCAAAATACCCATGGTCCGAAAAACCTCATGAAGCTTCATTTGAAGTTCTGAGCATCCTCTGACGGAGTACCACTATATGTGAGGATGAAGAGCCTGGTGAACCGATCTAGCCTCAGGGCACCAGCGGACATACCCATACCATCACTGGACTAAGCTGCAATACTTGGCTAGACCACCACAACTGGCAGAACTACCACAGATGGCTGAGATGCTAGAGCTTAAGCCTGAGGAGCTACCGGCTCCGGGTTACGAGTATCGGGTGTCTGAACTCCCCCCTCCCAGCTTGAGATGTGGCTGGAGCTACGAGAAGCAAACCCGCTCTAGAAATGCCCTCCATGAAGCCTACCAGTTAGACCAAAGCGCCCTGTAGAACTGGAGTAGCTATGAAGCCCTCTAGGACCTGAGCTGGGCCTACGGGAGCTGCTGGAGTTGGAACCTCCTCATCATAGTCAACATGAGGCTCCACCTCTGGGACTGCTGCTCGGGGCTGAGCTCTGCCCTGGCCTCGACCTCGCTCTCTACCCCTGATAAAAGTATAGACGTCTCCATACCGATACTTAAGATTCTACCGAGTTTGTCCGTGAGTTGTGAGACCTAAGTAACCTAGAACTCTGATACCAACTTGTCACGACCCGGATTTCCCACCATCGAGGGTCGTGATGGTACTTATTGTCGAAGCTAGGCAAGCCAAAAATTACAACATTTCAACTGATTTCATATATATAATTATAACTAACTGAAATAATAATCAAAACGGAAGACTAATAAGTACTTAATTAACTGCAAACGGAAATGCGAAAGTTTCAAAATACACCTCTCCCCAGTAACTGGTGTCACTACTCATGGACTACTATAGAATACTGTAAACAAAATCTAGAAAGAAATACATAGTGTTTGTCTGATACAAGATGAAAAAACAAAAAGTAAGGAAAGGGACTTCGGCCTGCAAACGCCATCTAGGCTACCTCGACAGTCCTTGGACTGAAGATAGCTCCCAGAAATCCTACCGCAGCGGTTCATAAGTTGCGTCCTGATCTATGAAAAAATTCAAAGAGTGTAGCATCAGCACAACCGACCCCATGTGCTGGTAAGTACATGGCCTAACCCCGGCGAAGTAGTGACGAGGCTAGACATGACCTACCAAAATCAACCTGTGCAGATATATATATATATATATATATATATATATATATATATATATATATATATATATATATATATATATATATATATATATATATATATATATGTAGATATATATATGTATAAATATATATACATACACACATACACACAAGTGTAATAAAACAGAAACAGATAAGACAAAATAAGCTGGGAGGGGATAAGCCATTGGCGAATAACAACTGAAAAGGGACTATTAGCAATAAACAGCAGGGTTACTCCGATTTCATGATTTATATATATAGTGGACGGCACGCCACACGATCCCATGACGTAGCATATAAGTGGATGGCGCACCACACAATCCCATTTCATATATTACGTGGTAGGCGTACCACTCGCTCCCCTTCCACATTGCACAATATGTCACCGGCATCGAAGGCCAATAACAATAATCAACATAAGTTGTGGTAGGCGTAGCACTCGTTCCCATTTCTATATCATACATGAACAGCATGCCACACGATCCCATATCGTTGTTCAAAATATATAATTTTGTAAAGAAGGCCCCATTAGTGGAAATTTAACAACATACGCTTTAACCCGGCAAGGGAGAGTTCATAATATTATACTACACGTCCTGGCAAGGGAACATTCACAACACATTCTCTTTAAATCATCTCTTTTGCAACTAACACATTCTTGTCCGAGCCAACGCTCCAAATATCACAAATCACTATTTATCCTCAACCATTCACGTTGTATGAAACTTATCAATTAAACAAGAAGTTGGGGGTGACGACCCGGCCCGTTTTCACGTGAGGTACCGCCCCATTTCCCTTATTTTATATTTCTCTATGTTACAATATTAGTATTTGAGTTGATCGGGCAGAATTGGATTGATTTTTATGGAAATGAGACACTTAGTCTCTTAAAGGAAATCTTGTTTTGGAAAGTCAACTGGAAGTTGACTATTTAGTTAGAGGGCTCGAATGTGAATTCTGATGATTCGGTTAGCTTCGATAGATGATTTGTGACTTAGGAGTAAAATCATAATTTTAATTTGGAGGTCCGGTGTAGAATTAGGCTTAATTGGCTAAGTTTGAATTTTGGCAAATTCCGGTTGATTGGTGAGATTTTTATCCAAGGGTCAAAGTGGAATTTCGAGTGATTCAGTAGCTCCTTAGGTTTTTTGGATATGCGTGCAAAGTTTTAGGTCATTCGAAGGTGTTTAGGTCTGGTTTTTTATCGAATATGCAATTTGAAAGTTTTTAAGAAATTTGGGCTTTGATTTGATCATAATTGAGGATTTTGTTGTTAACGTTAGTGTTTTGATGATTCGAGCAAGTTTGAATGAAGTATTAGATCATGTCTGTGTTATTGGTTAAGGTACCGGGGGCCTAGGGTGAATTCGAGTGGTTAAACAAAGAATTTGGAGTTGTTGCATGAATTGATAGTTGTTGTTCTGTGGTTTCCGCATCTGCGGAAAAAGGACAGCATAGGCGGTTCTGCAGATATGGCTAAGGGGTCGCATAAACGGTCTGCGGAGGTCCTGACTTGGACCGCAGAAGTGGAATAGGAACCGCATAAGTGGCAAACACATAAGCGGTCTTGAACCGCAGAAGCGATCCCTGGCGTCTTAAGTAAAACTACACCGGTCATTTTGGCCACAGAAGCGGTACCGCATAAGCGGTAGCGGGACCAGAGAAGCGAAAAGCACAGTGCACAGAAGGGATAAAAGGGTTTATTTCATCTGCAAGTTCAATCATTTTTCTCTATTATTGAGCAAGTTTGAAAGCTATTGACGGGAGTTTTGGGTAAAAACTGGAAGAACTAGGGCTTGGGTTTTGAAACGAAAAATTGGGATTTGAGGGAGCAATTGAACTCCAATTTTGGTAAATTTGATATGTATAGACTCGTGGCGAGACGAGGAGTCCGGTGATGTAATTTTGTAATTTTTGAGAAGTGTGCCCGGGCCTCGGGTTTTGCCAACTTCGTGATTTTTGGTATTTTTCGAGTCTTTTCGATTGGGTTGTGTTCCATTAGCCTATTGTAACGTATTCACTTTGGTTTTGGCCAGATGCGATGCGCGAGGAGGTCGATACGAGAG
The DNA here is from genome assembly GCA_034376525.1 of Nicotiana benthamiana. NCBI lineage: Eukaryota > Viridiplantae > Streptophyta > Magnoliopsida > Solanales > Solanaceae > Nicotiana > Nicotiana benthamiana. Next base: position 131,673,041 of record CM067337.1, read on the forward strand.
GAAAGGGCATTGCGATCTAGTCTTCGACCGACTTGAGGTGAGTAATAGATGTAGATGATGACCTGAGGGTTTGAAACCCTGGTATATCACAATGTGACACTGTATTGAGGCGAGACATGTACTCTACGGCGAGTGTAGCGTCGTTTGTGAATGGGGACTATGGTATAGTCCGTCCGAGTGATGTTCATACTATGTTATTGACTAGAAATCGATTGGTAAACATCCTACTTGGATTATTGTGAGTATATTTGGGTTGCGTGATGATTATTTGGATCCCTTAGAGATTATTGTCACTGCTTCCATGATGTTGAGCATGTTTCCATGATATCAGTCCTAAGTTAAACACTGTCTCAAAATAATTAGTGTATTTCTAAGGTTTAAAACACTTAAGCTATAATTCCTGATAATTGGAACTGAAAATGATAAATTCGACGGTGTCCATGTGGCTTGCATGCATATAACTGGACTGATTGTGGATCGGGCTGCACGCCGCAGCGAATGCTACGATGATAATGTGTTTGGTCTGTAGGAGCCCCTCCGGAGTCTAAACCCCCACAGTGAGCGCGGGTACCCAAATGGATTGGGGTATACGCTGCATCGTTCATGTGCATTGCATTGCCTTCATGCATTCATATCTATTTGTCAACCTGTTGTTTCACCGTTAGATGTGCTAAGTTGTTAGTCTCATCTATACATTGTGGAATTTTCGAGATTTCTTACTTTCAGTCATTATATATGTCTATTACCACTGAGTTGGAAGTACTCACTTTACTACATGCACCATGTGTGCAGATTCAGGAGAATCAGGAGCTTAGTTGTACAGTTGTTGTTCCCAGTCGTATCCGTAGTTATCGAGGTAGCTGCCAGGCATCCACATGACCCAACTCCTCCCCTATCACTTTCTTTTCCACATCTTAGACTTTAATTTATTTCGTCTTGACACTTAGTTGTATTTAGAGGCTCTACACACACGACCCTAGATCTGTTGGGAGTTGTATTGGTATTGCTTATGGTTTTCTGCACTATTTCTACTTATTATCACTGCTTGAACTATATTATCTACAGATTTAACTCTATTAATTGGTAATGGGTTTTCATACTTGGGTTGAGAGTATTAAATGGTCGGGCTTTCCAAGCAGTTATCGTTGGGTGCCATCACGATCGGGATTGGGGTCGTGACACTAGGTCACATCATTCGAATTTAGAAATAATTTAGACTCACGGTCATGCTAGACTCTGGTGCATAGATAACCGTCAACATGCCTATACACCGTACTCCACATTTAGCACATAGACATTAATATCCTAATCCTATTCCCTCAAGACAAAGTTAGATTAAACACTTACCTCGGTCCGAAATTAGCAATCAAATCTATTACATTGCTTTTCCTCTAGATCCGCCTCCGAAATAACGATATCCAGGAACAATTTAGTTCAATATTATCAATAACGGCTCAAAAACATTATCCCATAGCTTAGAAACAAATTTCCTATCATTCTTCCAAAATTTCCAAAATCTGACCCCGAGCCCACATGGTCCAAACTTGAGACTCGGACCAGAACCCAATCACCCATAATGCCACAATTTCAATTATGCAATTTGTTTTAAGATTCGAACCCAAATTGAGGTTGAATCGCCCAAAATCCCAAAAGCCCTAGTTCTACCCAAATCCCCCAATTCCCAGTTTGATTTCATGACTTAGGGATAGAAACTCAGTAATTAGAGGAAGGAATTAAGAGGAAATGAGGTTAATATCACTTACCCAAAGAGCTATGGAGAAAGGGTAGCTTGAAATTTGCCTATGGAGGGTGAAGGAGAAGAGCCCATGTGAAAAAGTGATGAAATACCGAAATTAGAAGTACCGTTTTCAATAAAATCACTAAAGTAAAAATACTCTATGCAAACATGGGGGCTGGGTCGTGTTCACGAAGAAGGCGGGCTGGGAAAGCATCGTGTTCACGTGGTGCTAGTCGCGAACGCATAGAAGAAAAACCAGGGGCTTTACAATTTGTCCTATGCGAACGTGTAGGCTTTACGCGAACGCGTAGAGGAAATGGCTAGGGGGTTTGGGGTTTGTTGTACGCGAACACGAAGGGTACATCGCGATCACGAAAAAAGGGAAAGGAGAAGGCTATGCGAACGCAAGGGGTTCACTGCGAACGCGAAGGAGGATCTGACACTGCTATGTGAACGCGAGCCTAAGGCCGCGTTCGCGAAGGGTAAAAATGGTCTGCAACAACAAGGAAAAATATGATGCATTTCCTAAGTAAAAATTCACCCCGAACCACCTCCATATCACTCCCGAGCCCTCGGGGCTCCAAACCAAAACACACACTAACTCAATAACAAACTACAAACTTAGTCGAGCGATCAAATTGCCAAAATAACATCAAAATCAATGAATTAAACCCCAAAAACATCATTTTTAATTTCAAAGTTCATCAACTCTAACTTTAGATATTTAGATCTGAAACACGTCAGACGGCGTCCATTTTCAACCAAACTTTACAGATAGTTTTTAACAACTATTTAAGACTTGTATGGGGCGTCAGAATCAAAATATTAGCCCGATACCAAAATTTCTAACTCTTTTTCTTTTCAAAATTTCATATCATTTTTAGAAAAATAATTTCTTTCAAAAATTTCTATACTCAGGCTCGGGGCCTCAAATTTTGATTCCAGGCATACGTCCGAGTCCCATATTTTTCTACGCACCTCCCGAGACCGTCACATCATGGGTCCGGGTCCATTTTCCTAATATATTGACAAAAGTTAACTATATCAATATTAATATCAAAATTCTTCAAATTTTTCATAAATTTCACATATTTTAACATAAAAATTTCCAGTTTCATGCCCGGACTATGCACGCAAATTGAGACAGCTAAGAGCGATGTTTCCAAGGCCTCAAAAGTACGGAGAAAGGAAGAATAACGGTGATGACCCTTTGGGTCGTCACATTCTTGGTCATTCTCCGAGTTCTATGCTTTAATTTTGTTATTAGGGTTCCACCTTCAACTGATTATGTGATTTCTTGCTTAGGACTCTCTTATTATCATGCCTATTGTATTTTATAGGTCTAATTGTTCATCGTTTACCAAATATTCTACTGATTTTGTGCATCTTATTGAATCCCTGATTTTGTACATGTTTTCCTTGAAGCTTTCCACTGATTTTGAATCACCTCCTTATTTGTAAGATGCTATCCTTACTTAGTACTTATTCCCTTTGATTCTCAATATCTTCTGTGATTCTTTGAATTAATTTATTTCAAAAATCGACTTGTAATCTGCATGTTCATGTGTACAATGTGCTGTCATTATACTTTCATTACTTGAAAATATTTTGTACTTGTCCATATTACATGCATCATACTTTTATTATTCCTATTATGGAAATATCAGTCTTGCAAACAATTATTTTCTTTATTTGATACAATTTGTACCTGTTTGAACTATGACTCCCTAACTGAAGGGAGTCCGAGTCTTTAATTGATTCTAATTGGTATTATTTCTAAAAATATGATCACTTTATACGTGTTACCTTATTCTCCACTTGTTTTGAAAACTATAAATAGTCTACCCCCTCTTTGGTATGAGACACGAACAATCTCTGTTCTGAACTCTATCTTACACACATAAGCATACTCACTATTCTCTCTAATTTTTCTATACATTCTCTCTCACTTCTCTTATTGGCTACTGGTTACCTAGTCGGCTGAAAGCCAAGACTAAATAATTGGTTACTCTAGTAGTTTATTGCTCTATACAGTGCTCTCTCTTGGTCTGCACACTACTGCTCTACTTCCATGCACAATACTGTTCTATATTATCTCACTCTTGACCGGTATATCTTTTATTTGATTTACAGTTTCCAAAACAACATGTTTTTATGTGTATTGTACTTCCTTGTGTTTCTTTTATGCTTCTACTTATGGTTCTGCTATTCTTATTGCAACTAGCATGCCTGTGTAAGTTCATTTATGTGACTATATTTCCTTTAATTCAGCATGCCTATTGCCTCCCTTATTTGTTCAATGCATGTTCTTCTATACCCCTAACCCCAGCATATTATCAGCGTAGAATCCTGAACCTTTTTTGGATGAAATATGTTGTGACTGTTTAAGTTCTGAAGTGTTTTTCTCTTATGTCTATGCATGTGAAATTTTGCTCTTACATGTGAACTACTTGTCCCCGTGTCCCCTGTCCCCTGTTTGTGTTCGTTTCGCTGAACTATGTGTGATATTCTAGTCTGAGATTGCCTTACTCACCAACCTACAAAAAACTATCACCCTCTTCTATTGTTTTCCTTTCAAACCGATTCTATATGGATAATTTAAAAAAACAATTCTCCTCCCAACTCAATTTCCTAAAAACAACTCTATCAGACACTCTCACTATTCTTAGAGATTAGGTTCTACCCCCTTAGTGTAAGCATTGCTTTGGGTACCTTTGAGTGCTCATTGAACTTTAATGCACAAGGCTGGTAATTCCACACTGCACTTGTTCAACATTTTTTGTAAATATTTTGGTGCTAGTATTAGCTAGGGACCCAATGGGGCCCTAGGGAGCTTTGCCGCACCCAGACCATGGCTGTGAAACCTGAAAGAACTGAGGTTGGAAGATTGGGCCTGGTTGAAGGCTCCCTATAAAATAACTTCTTATTTTATTCTTTACTATGTAATTCAGCTATCATGGTTTGTAATAACTTGTGAACAACTGATTGGGGTTATAGTGAAACTGGGTTGATATGCATGCTTAGTTTAAATAATGGGTAGAAAACATGCTTATAGGGCTTTATTTACCTTTTTGTGCAATAGATATTATGTATAGGACATGCATCTCATATAGTAGTAATCCTTTTTTAGACTCTTTACTCTTAGCTTGTTGTCATACTCATTTCGTAATCACGACTAGCTAATAACTAACGAATAGCTGTTAAAGTAACTGGTGCATTCTAACTGGCATTTAGAGACCATATTTTAGGACTTTTATGTGCATTAGACACCAAGTTACTTAAGGTCATTATTTTTGTCTAAGTTCCAATTTGCGGAATGCCTCACCAATATGTTTAATCTAAGAGTACAAGTTAATGGCATTCTATTAAAATTGGGATTAATATGCATGATCACCATTAAGATAAGTAGGACACACATATGATGCCTAGGCAAGCTTTAGGCCTAATAAAAATCGATTAATCATGTTTTACCAGCTTTAGACTACTTGACCTCTTTTAACTTTCTTAACTCTATTTCTCGTTTTCCTCTTTGAAGTTTACTCTGTTTTTCTACTAAAACTTCCGCCCTATTTTGAGGTAATCTCATAATCGCCTATCATGTTTTCTATTGGGTTATCTTTCCCGTCCAGAATCGTGCTATTTTTTCCAGGTTACTCCATCTTTAATGCCTCTACAACATTTTCAAAGTGTGTTTTAACAAGTTTATCTATACTTTTACTAATTCCTAAACTATTGTATATTAGCTTCCGTTTTTAGTTATACTTCTGAAAATTGAACATTCTTCGGATCACTCAATTTTATTTAAACCTTCTGCTTTCACTGAAACTTACTATTTTCCGACATTCCTGCCTTTTAAAATCTTGTCTTTGAGATCTTAAATGTGTTAAGAGACGTGCTAACTACATGCTTACTTGTGTAGGGATTTGTGAGACTCTTATTTGACTTTGTATGTTCCCTTTGTGTGTAGTTCTGCTTGATATGAATGTCGCCTAGCATTTTTTCTTTTAAACCTAAGGGTTCAGCCTAGTCCTTTCCCTATCGGAATAGTGGTCCTAAACACCCTCTAGGACTTATAGGATGGGACAGGTAATAGCACACAATAAACTTTCGTGACCCAATCACGCGTTTAAATAACTTTTACGAGATGGAAAGGGTAGAATATGGAGATGATGATCGATGCACTAATATCATGTGCGACCCCTCTTTGAGGAGTGATTGGTGGGTATTGCATTGAAATGATCCATATTAATCATAAACCTAGGACCCCCCCCCCCTCCTTTACTTGATTTATCTCTTTTCGTAAAACTCTTTAAATCTTTTTAAATTCTGCCTTCTCTATTTACTTTTACAAGTTTCAACCTAACCACAATGTTGTATGCAAGTCCTTATTTGAGCGTTGATTGTTTACTTATAAAGTCACAATTATAACATGGTCGGGACCACACTAGCAGATCTTGAGGGGTGCCTAACACCTTCCCCTCGAGATAATTTCTAGCCCTTACCCGAACTCTGGTTTCTTCAACTCAAACCCTTCATAAAGTGTCCTATTGCACTATAATAATTACATTGTGACTCTACAATTCCAAAATCCAATTCTCGAAAGGGGGCGTCGACACCAACTAAACCAAATAAGCACCAAAAATAAAAAGAAAAAAGGATATAGAGACTCCATGTGGCCCGTCTGTTTACATAGGATCCTGAGTGGTCCCTGGGTCCTCAATATGCTTGGTAACTTTAGACTGGTTCACTATGGCCTACTGCACTGCTGCTAGGACTTGGGTCTGGACAAGCTCCTAGGCTACATCCTATGGCTGGCTGGACGAGGTCTCTGGTGGGTCTGTCAACTGGATGACTGCATTGTCTGCTCGAGAAATCATCCTCTTCCTCTTGGGAGGCCTCTAGAACTTCTCTGCCTGGGGGCGAGCTGCTAGCACGGGGTCCTGTAGCAACAAATCCAAAGGCAGGTGATCTGCCCTCATCCTATCAACCTCAACCCTCAACTCCTTTACAGACTCCTTGGAAGCCCGCATCTTTCTCATCTTCTTGGCCTCCCTAGAAAGCTCATTGAGATCTTTTCCATGAGACTCCACAGCGTCCATAAAAACTTTCTAATTGTCAAGGATTTTTGACAATTTGTCCAGAATATCCTTGAGGGCATCCTCAATAAACTGTGGGACTTGTGGAGGTAGAGGTGCCGACTAAGCTGCTACTGTAGAAGTGAGGACACACAGCTTAGAGGAAGTTGTTTGTATCCAATTGTTGATGCAACGAAGAGCCTGCTCAGATGGTGGGCAGTACTGGGTAGGCACAGGTACAGAGTATATCTAGGTCTGCTAAAGTTGATGGACCAGGGGCATGTCCGCTGAGGTGGAAGAAGGATGAGTAGGAGCCACTACCACTACTCGCTCTTCAGAATGGTTAGTTGGAGCAGTGTTTGTTCCCTTGAAGTTCTTGCCTTTTGGTTTGTCATCACCCTGCATGCTATACCATGAGAACGGGGCTTTTGATTTTACCTTGATATCAAATGGCCTCTATTAAACTTTGAGATCCCAGAAGTGCATGGTCAAGAAGCTGGGGGAAGGTGTAGTTTCTGTAACCCTCACTGGCTACCTGTATAATCACCCGAGACATTACATTCCCGACATTAATTGGGTTCCCCGCCATGATTGATGCTACCAATACTACCCGTTGAAGAGGGGGAGTTTTCATGAGTAATGGGTTCCAATCTGTTGCATATAAATGTTTCCCACCCCTTGGCCTCGGAGTTCAAACTTCTCCTCAAAATCTTTACTCCAGCATTCAACCAATCGGGGGTAGTACCAAGGATTTAAAGATACTGTGCCAACCAAGGACAGACCTCCTCGCCTAATTCCATCTTTGCTAAATACAATGCCTCATCCTCCTCATCAAAGCCCAGGTAATCATTTATGGTTTTCCCATCAAACAGCACTTTCAAATTTTCACCGTGGTCACTTTGGTGCCCCTTTTGATGTGGGCAGCATTGGTGTAGAATTCCTTGACTAAGTTCTTTTTAGCATCTACACATTTACCCAAAAATTACTCCCATCCTACTCTCTCTCTAAATTGCCTCCTCACATTGGGGTTGTGAGGCAATAGGTCTTTATCAACAAAGCTCCTCTCCAGAATCAATTTTCGTATTGGCCACCATTCCCTGAATTTATGGTAGGCCACCTCACTCACAAACCGGTCTTGCCACACCTCCGGTTTTCTAGTTCTAGCAATATCTCCCACCTGAGGCTCACCCCATTCTCCTACTACCACTTCCCCTACTTCCTCATCTTCTCCTACTGCACCCTCTCCGGATAATGAAGTTGTGGGAGAGGTGGAGTATTCATCCCCATTTCCTTCACTTGATCCCTCAGACGACCCAGAAGAGACATCAGTGAAGCATGGGCAGTGGGGGAATGTAGATAAGTGTCTCTTAGTCTATTTCTTTTCGGCCAGTCACGGATGTACTCGGGAACGGAGCCTGAAGATATATCTCGGGAAAGCTCATACTCACTCCCCAATTGGCCAATGGCCCTATCATCTAACCTGATAATCTTCCTTGTGCTTTCAATGTTTGGCCGGGCTTGGGGTGTCAATCTTAGCATCTTTTGTTTCCCTACCCAAGAGGACTCTCCCCTGCTTGGTTGTTTAGAACCCTTGCCTTTTTGCTTCACCATTGTCTGCAAACAACATCCATTAGACTTGTTAGTATAAGTAGAAGCAATTAAGTTCACAGTTGCAGAAAAGAAAAGTTTGCAGACAGTAGCAGATGTTGCACAGTGCAGACCTCATAAAATATAATGCGACCACACAGAGGTCAATGCGGACCACACTTAATGGCAATGCGGTTCGCACAGAGGTGGGGTTCAGACTACCCACTCTCAGAACAATTGCTCTGTGGACCGCACAAAATGGCAATGCGGTCCGCATTGAGGCACCTCAGATCGCACAAATTTCAAGGCGGTTGCGGTCCTTAATGGTCACGCATAAGGACTTTCAGCAACGGGGTCCGCACAAAATCTTATTGCGGACTGCACAAGGGCACCGCGGACCGCACAATATCCACTGAGGGACGTACAGAGTGAGAGTTGCAGCACTAACTTAGGGTCATGAATTTTTAACTATATGTCCAATTTTACACCTAAGAAAGGTCCCTATGTTTTTGCCCAGTGTTTTCAGCTACCTAATTCTAAACTTAGCAAAAAATTAACTACCCTAAGATATATTACTGAAAGAACTAGGGGTATGGCAAGAAGAATAACAACAATAAAACCAAGAATTAAAAGAATAACAAATTAAAACAATTAAAGAGAAGTTAAAATATACTAGATGTGAGAAGAATTGTATATTAACGATTCCTAGCAATTAATAACGAGCAACACGGATGACAAACACTGATTTTATGAGTTCTGAGAGCAAAAGGATCAAAAAGTTTAAATGTTGGTCCTCAGGTACTATTTATGGAAAAGGTCTTGGGGCCCAGCATACCTACCCCAATGCGGGCCGCAAAAAATGCAATGTGGTCCGCACCACATAGTGTAATGCAAAGTTTTATAAGCAACCACTGCAGTCTGCACAAAATGTAATACGACTGCAGTGGTCCACCGCAGACCGTACAAAATGTAATGCGGCCGCGGTGGCTAACTTCAGAGAGCTAGTATTATCATCCTTCATCAATGCGGTCACTGATTTTGTGCCCCACATACTGTGTTCCTTGTGGTCGCATACAATGTTGTGCGGTCCACATTGAAAACTTCAGAGACTTCAATAATTTTTTCACTATGTCCTGCACTGCATCAACACAAACCTGTATCTCACACCTAGTTGGTCCAAAAAGAAATCCTATCCTACAATAAAAATCAAAGAAAAACAAGAAGAAAAACACATGGGTTGCCTCCCAAGAAGCCCCTGATTTAACTTTGCGGCACGATGCAGGTTACCATTAAATCATTTAAGATGAAGAAGTACCACCACATGGCCATTATCAATTATTACCGAGTAGTGTTTGATCCTATGCCCATTCACTCTGGAAACTTCCCCATTTTTGTTCTTTAAATCAAGTGCACCAAACGGAGTCACATGCACCACATCAAAAGGTCCACTCTGCTTTCCCGGAAACAGACGTAATCGAGAGTTGAACAAGAGAACCAAATCACCCACTTTGAACTCCATGCTAAGAGCATATTTATCATGAAGGTACTTCACCTTGTCCTTGTACAAAGAAGAAGTAGAGTTGGCATGGAATCTCAATTCATCAAGTTCATTAAGCTGCTTCACATGAAGATTGGTTGCAACATTCCACCCAAGATTTAACTTCCTCAAAGCCCACATGGCTTTGTGCTCTAACTCAAACGGTTGATGGCAAGATATCCTAAACACCAACCGATACGGAGACATACCAATCAGAGTCTTATAAACATCTTATAAGCCCATAGAGCGCCATTCAACTTCTTTGACCAATCGGTGCTATTAGCATTGACCGTCTTTGGCAATATGCTTTTGATATTCCTGTTGGAGACTTCAACTTGACCACTTGCTTAAGCAGGATAGGGAGTGGAAAATTTGTGATTGACACCATACTTTGCAAGTAAAGTATCAAAAGCTCTATTACAAAAATGAGACCCCCCATCACTTATGATTGCACGAGGAGTACCAAACCTTGTAAAAATGCTCTTATTGAGAAATGCAACATCACTCTGGGCCTCATTGTTAGGAAAAGCCATGGCTTCAACCCACTTTGAAACATAGTCCACTGCCACAAGAATGTATGTTCTCCCACACGAGCTAACAAACAGGCCCATAAAATCAATGCCTCATACATCAAAAATGTCAACCTCGAGGATGGTATTGAGAGGCATCTCATCTTTCTTAAAAATTTTGCTCGCTCTTTGACATTCGTCACACCTCTTCAGGAGCTCAGATGAATCTTTTTACAAAGTTGGCCAATAAAACCCACAACTAAGAACCTTGAAAGTCGTCCTTGCCCCACCATGATGGCCGTCATAGGGAGAGGAATGAAAAGCCTCCAATATACTCAATTTCTCTTTCTCCGGTACACACCTTCAGATCACACCATCCGTGCAAATCATGAACAAGCACGGCTCCTCCCAATAGAAATCCAAACTATCCCACTTGAGCTTCTTCCTTTGGTTAGAAGATAGCTCACACGAGATTGTACAAGTCACAACGAAATTAGTAACATCGGCAAACCATGGCATATTATTCATTGACACCGAAAGAAGTTTTTTGTTGGGAAATGAATCATTGATCTCTAGGTCATCATGAGGCCTCCTCTCCTCCTCTAAGCTGGACAAGTGGTCTGCCACTTGGTTCTCACTACTCTTCCGGCCCACAATCTCCAAATCAAACTCTTGAAGTAACAAGACCTATCACACTAGTCTAGTTTTGGAATCCTTCTTCGTCCTCATGTACCGGAGTGCAGCATGGTCGGTATGTATAATAACCTTAGCACCCATGAGATATGGCCAAAATTTTTCCTTTACGAACACACTAGCCAAAAGTTCTTTCTTAGTCACCGTGTAGTTCAGTTGAGCATCATTCATTGTCTTCCTCGCATAGTACACCGGATGAAATATTTTGTTCATTCTTTGACCCAATACCTCCCCAACCACAACATCGCTCGCATCACACATGAGCTCAAAGGGCAAGATCCAATTAGGTGCGGTAATGATAGGAGTGGTTGTCAACTTATGCTTGAGAATTTAAAAGGCTTTCATACATTTATTATCAAACACAAACTTGGCATCTTTTTCCAACAGCTTGCACAAGGTATTCGCTACCTTCGAAAAGTCTTTGATAAATCTTCGGTAGAACCCGGCATGCCCAAGAAAACTTTCAACTCCCTTGACAGATGTGGGGGGAGATTTGAAATCACATCAATTTTTGCTTTGTCTATCTCAATACCATGCTTTGAAATTTTATGCCTAAGAACTATGCCCTCTTCCACCATAAAGTGGCATTTCTCCCAATTGAGAACAAGATTGGTTTCTTCACAACGGGCCAAAACTCTATCAAGATTCTTCAAGCATTCATCAAATGAATCTCCCACATCACTAAAGTCGTCCATGAACACCTCCAAAATGTCTTCCACCATATCGGTAAAAATGGCCATCATACACCGTTGGAATGTTGCCGGTACATTACACAACCCAAAAGGCATCCTAGAGAAGGCAAAAGTGCCATATGGACAAGTGAATGTGGTCTTCTCCTTATCTTCTGGAGCAATCAACATTTGGTTGTACCTAGAATACCCATCCAAAAAATAGTAGAGGTATGCCCAGCAAGACGGTCTAACATCTAATCAAGAAAAGGTAAAGGAAAGTGATCCTTGTGGGCTACTTTATTAACCTTGCGATAGTCCATGCATAGCCTCCAGTCGGTGATGGTTCTTGTAGGAAACAACTCATTTTGTGAATTTGTAACCACGGTCATGCCACACTTCTTCGGTACACATTGCACCGGTGATGTCCAAGAGCTTTCAGATTTGGGGTACACAACCTCAGCATTCAACCACTTGATCGCCTCTTTTTTCACAACTTCTTGCATTTCCTCGTTCAACATCCTTTGATGCTCCAAGGATTTGAATCATCTTCCAGAACAATCTAGTGATACAAAATGCGGGGCTTATCCCCAGAATATCAGCTAAAGTCCATCCAATTGCCTTTTTCCGCTTTTGAATAATCTCCCATGTGGCATCAACCTGCATGTTAGTACTACAAGAAGAAAGAATAACTGGTAAAGTAGAATTTGAGCCTAAGAACCCATACCTCAGGTGTGGAGGCAGTGATTTCAAATCTAAAATTAGAGGCTCCTCAATTGAAGGTTTTGTCGGTGGAGTTTTCCTACTCTCAAGGTCCAAAGATAATTTTCTGGGCTCATAAGAGTAAGATCTTATTCCATGTAAAGCATTCACGCACTCCACTCGGCCATCATCATCATTGACATCAAAATTCAACAATATGGCCTCCAATGGGTCCTCCACATTGATCATTTCACTGGTGTCATCAACTATCACAGCTGTGACGAGGTCCACAAAAGAGCACACCTCAGTACTATTGGGCTGCTTCATTGATTTGCACAAATGAAAGACCACATTTTCATCACCCACTCAGAAGGTGAGTTCCCCTGCTTCCACGTCAACTAAAGCCTTCCCCGTAGCAACGAAAGGTCTCCCCAATATGATAGGAACTTCATAATCCACCTCATAGTCCAAGATAACAAATTCAGTTGGCAAGATAAATTTGTCCGCCCGGACAAGCACATCATCAATAATACCCAATGGTCTCTTCATCGTTCTATCTGTCATTCATAATCTCATTGAAGTCGGTCTAGTTTGCCCAATACCCAAGGTTTTGAAAACTGAGTAGGACATCAAATTGATACTAGCCCCCAAATCACATAGAGCCTTAGCAAAATCCGCACTTCTAATGGTGCAAGGAATGGTGAAAGCGCATGGATCTTCAAGATTCGGGGCTATTGAATGCACTAACTTGGTGAGTCATCATTATAGTTTCACAATCCATATATATCTTCTTTGTTACCAAGTCCTTCATGAATTTAGCATAGCCTCGCATTTGTTCAAGAGCCTCCACCAAAGGCACATCAATGGATAAGCTCTTCATCATGTAAATGAACTTTTTAAACGGATTCTCATTTTTGCTTCACGAACCTTCGAGGATAAGGTGGAGGTGGCCTTGGCGAAGGAGTCTTGGCTTTAGGAACAACCGGCTCCGGCATATTTATTATGGTTTCCCTAGATGGGTGCACATCATTTTGAGTTTCCACCTCGGAATGTTGAATATGAATCCTAACTTCATCATTCACATTCTCATCAATCACATTTCCAACCACCAAAGGAACTTCATCTTCTTGCAACTCAACATCCCTCACTCAAAACTTGCTTTTGTTTGGAGGCATTCACATCATCGCCTCGTCCACTCCTATTAGTTACTGGCATAACATGACTGTTCCCACCCTTCGAATTCACTACTGTATCACTTGCTAGAACACCCTTTGGATGTGTACTTAAGGACTGAGAGATTTTGCCTAACTGCACCTCCAAATTTCTAATGGAAGTATTGTGAGAAGACAACTGAGCATCTGATATCGTATTCTTCTTCATCATTTGTTCAAACAACATTCTACCAATATCATTGCTACAAGAACTAGGACCTTGATATGGAAACGGGAGTGGATTGTTCGGTTGTTGGTACAATTAGGGGCCTTTGAAAGCCTTGCCTCTGGTTTCCTTGGTTTCCATTGTTCCATCCAGCTTGATTGTTGTTACCACCCCAATTGTTGCTATTACCATTCCAATTTCCTTGTTTATATTGTGCTCTGATTGCCCCAGTTGTTGTTTTGATTATTGTTTCCCCAATTACCATTGCATTATTGTTGATTGCCCAAATTGCCTTGGGGTCTCCATTGTTGTTGGTTGGATAAATTTCCCCTTTGGCCTTGATAATTATTCACGTATTGTACCTTTTCATTGTTTTCATCATAACTATCATTTTGAAATCCACCACAATCATTGTCAAATTTCTCTGAATTCCCTTGATTATGTTGACCTCTTTGTCTTCTTTTGTTGAAAAACATGTTAACACCCTCCATGGCATTCACTTGGCGAGGATTTTGAACTTGATGCAACTGTGCCTTTGCTAGTTGGTTCATCGTAGTTGTCAACTCATCTATAGCCTGCCCATGATCATGTAATTTGTTATGCAGATGAGTAACCGTTGGGTCACCCTGGGGCACATTCGCTCTACTTTTTCAGGTAGAAGATTTCTTGGCCATCTCGTCAAAATGTCACATGCCTCATCATATGACAACTTCAAAAATTTTCCCCTAACAAGTTGGTTAACTATGCATTTTTTTGTTGTATTAATGCCTCGGTAGAAGCTTTGTTGGATCACCACCTCGGTCATATCATTGTTGAGGCATCCATTTACCATGTTCTATAACGCTCCCAAATCTCATGCAAAGGTTTCGTGGGCTCCTTATTGAAGGCCAATATCTCGTCTCTCAATGTAGCCACATGCCCTGATGAGAAACATTTTGCAATGAACTTGTCCGCCAACTCATTCCGAGTAGTGATGGAATGGTTGGGAAGTCTCTCGAGCCAATCTTATGCCTTCCCTCTAAGTGAGAATAGGAAGAGTCTCAATCATAGTGCATCTTCAGACACATTAGTTTGATTGCTCCCCCAACATGTATCCACAAACCCCTTGAGATGTTTGTAAGCATTTTTATTTGCAGCGCCTGCCAAAATACACACGCTACTCTAGTAAAGTCAACATCACATTGGTTATTTAGAAATTGCCTGCCTGGATTCGGGGTGGGACAATAGCACTTGCATAGCCTTGGTTTGGAAGCACTCTAGGAGCCACTCTTGGAGGTGGCGGAGGAGGGTACGGAATATTTTCATTAACATTAGCATTGGCCTGGCGGACTTTATATTGTCCTTGAGGTACAAGAGGCACCTAATCATCTCCGATATCATTTACCTCCTCCCCCGCAATCACATTTCCAAGAGGGTCATTTGTGTTGTTTGCTGCCATTTGGTTCCTGAAGTTGTGACACGCACGAATTAATAGCAAAGCAGGAACGAAGAACGATACACAAAACTATTTAGATAGATAGCCAAAACCGTTAGCTCCCTGTCAACGGCACCAAAAAGTGATTGAACCCAACTCTGCACTACTATTGAGTAGCGAGAGAGGTCGAAGGAGCTTTTACCCAACTAAGGCCGGGATCGATTTCCACGGGGAGCTAGAAGTTGGAGTCGGGTGTCTATCTAATGCGAAGTTGTGTATTTGCTTCAAATTGCATTTTAAAAAATTTTTGGTTTTTTTTTTACTTCTAATTAATAAATATAAAATGTTCAACTAAGCTAAAATAAGCTAACATTAAATTATTGTGAGTTGTTCAAATGGTTAAAAGGAACTAGGGTAATGAATTTTTCCTAGGTGGTCAATTGACGGATACTTGAGTCTAAGGCATGATTGTCATATTTGGGGTGTATGATATAACCATTGCACAATTCTACTCACTCTACACCTCTCGGTAGTTCGAGTAATTTTGCCCGAATTGACTTTCTCAAGACCAATTAGGTATGCAAATTTGCACAAGCAATCAAGGTTCAAGTCGGGTATTACTATCTCTAGGTTTAACCCTTTAATTGGGGCTATCAGTCTCTTGAGTACGCCCTAATTCCTTGCTGGACCAATTTCAAAGATTTAGGCTCTCTTTCTCAAGAAGAGCCAAAGTTAACTAAACACAAACTAGTGTTTGCAACCACTAATTTAGCAATTAAATATGAAATTAGTCCAAATATCAAACACCCATATCTAATCAAGCCTTAAAATGCAAGACTCATCAATTACCCACACTAGGGTTGAGCCATAACCCTAGCTTATGGGTCTAGCTACTCATAATTGAAGAAGAAAACAAGGAAATAGATGAAGAAAAACTCATATTAACTACATACAAAATTAAACTAGAAGATTCAATGTTGAAATGAAGCTAAAATTTACTTAAAATAGCTAAAAATATCGAAGTCGTGCGCGCAACTCTTAACATAAACTATCTGATGACCTAAAAATGCAAAAAGAAGCTATTTATGCTAAGTAGAAAAGTTCAGACCTAAATAACCCTGCAGGGTTAGTGCGGACCGCACAAAATCACGTGCATCCGCACTAAGGCTCTAAACTTGAATAAACGGCTCTCTGAACTTGGGCAATGCGGACCGCACAAAATCGAGTGCGGCTGCAGTGGCTTCTAGTGTGGTCCGCGTGAAATAGAGCGCGGACCGCATTGGGCTTCAAACTTGAGTGCGCTATATTGATCCCAGTGTGAAACGCACAAAACCTCATGTGGTCGCATTGCCTTTTTGTGTGAATAGCATCCTCTTTGAACCTAGCTTGTGCGGACCGCACAAAATGGTGTGCGGCCGCACTGGCCCAATTTTGCCTGAGCTTTGTCTTGTCTTAATACTTGTGCAAGTTTCACTCTTTTCTAAGCTGGTCTTTGACACCTTGTCAACTTGTTGATCAAACCTGCAATCAAGCACAACTTGTGATCCTTTAGGACTATTTTGTACACATTCCTAATCAAAACTTAAGCATGAAGGAGTATAAAATATATCAAAATCCCTAGTTATCATCAGGTTGGCACCCACTATTGATCGCAGTCTGAGATTCCACGGTGAGTTACTCCCTTCCTATTTCGTTCAACAGCATGATGGAGTCTCTCTTTACTTTTGGCTGTCTATTCTATTTCAAACAGTATGATAGATTTATTCTTTTGTATATTCTACTAGATGCCCACATACTTGTGATACCAGGTCTTGGCACACACATTGGTACACTATTCATTTGGGATTGTATAATTATTTTTGCGTGTTACTATCATTACCTATTTTATTCCCAATTAAGAAGTTGGTGTAACTGTTTTAGTAAGTAAAGTTTAAACTTATTAATATTTCCACGTTGGCTTGCCTGGCAATGGCATTGGACGCCATCACGACCTACTGTCCCACCTCCTTTTTACTACCCCCGGAAGGAGTATAAGGTAGTTTTCCAATTTACGTGACAAACAAAACAGGATTATTATTAAATTCAGAGTCGTCACTTTAGATAATTTATGTTTTCCCAAGTCACCGGTTTAAAATTCCGAATTAAGGAAGTGGACTCTTATTAGTCTGTGAACATAAAAAACCGGGTAAGAAATTATGTTAACCCGGTAAAAGGTATTACCCTTCCCGAGTTCTCTGGTTCTAGAACGGTCGCTTTGATCATACATGGATTATTAAAATTGCTCAATTACTCATTTTAGAACATATGTGCAGTTGTCTTTACCGCTTTTAAATGAAAAAAACTATCTTAAGACGGGTCACGAGTACGTGTACCCATTTATTTGGCGCGTCAAAAATCATATCGCAAGAACGTGTCCACAATTAATAACGCTTTATTATTATTAGAAAAGTTTCGCCGAAGTTGCACGAACACCTACTCCGATTTTATTTTTTAGAAATCGTAATCATGTCACGCGAACATCTCCGCAATCACAATGATATATTAAAGGGGCCTAAAGCAACTTTGAGCATTTGTCATCTTTACATCTAAGTCATAAGAGTAATACGAGGGCCATGATTGATTAAATTATGGATGGCATGCCTCGGACTATTAAACCAAAATTAAATTAACGGATAGCACCCATTTTATTATTAATAGAGTTTGTTCGAAGTTATGCAAACGCATACCCTGAATTGGTTTATAGAATTGTGATTGTATTACGCGAACGCATACATAATCACGATATTAATTTAACGCACTTGAAATATTTTCTACGAATTTTCATATAAAATAACTAGTTATGATATTTATGAGGGCCATGGTCATATAATTAAAATGGCACAACTTAATTTGTTGTTAAGGGACAAACTTGATCGAAACAGCCTATTAACATATTGTCAAGGATAAGTTCAAGGGATTTTTGCCTATGTATACCATATATCAAACCTTATTACCTCCCATGTTTAAGGTTTGTGTTTATTATATTTAAGGATACCAAATTTCAATTTATATACCATAATTCAAATTAAGGGTATAATTATTGCTTCATTTATTCTAGGCATGATTTTAGGAGCATATATTCTCCAATTTTAGTTTACCAACCTCTCTCTCCTTCCACCCTCCCCCCCCCCCCCCCCACACACACACCCCAACATTTACCTTCAGTTAATTCCATGACAATTTAATTTTATCTCTGGCACCCTCATAAAATACAACTTCCAAAATACGGAAAAATGCAACTCCTCGCCCAGCTAACAGTTCTTCTTCAATTTGCTGGGTTGCCTGGAAAAAAAATTCAAGAGTTAGGTGTTCTCCAAAATTAATTTCTTCAAGAAAACTTGAGCATCAACGACATGTTTTACTAGAGATGATGGAGACATCTAATTTCTCTTTGTATAAGGAAAAGTAATTTTTCAATCACATTTACCACTACACCAGAATTTACCCAGCTAATTTCTTCTTATGGAAAACCAAGAAAAGAAATGTGTTCAGTTCTCTAAACACAAGATTAAACACTTCTTACAATCAGATTTATTAAATGTATGTACTATAGTTCTTGTAGTTTGTATATAGAAATTTTGTAGATGAAGAGCATATTTTGTTGTTAACATTTTTTCTTGACACAAGATTGTAGTTTAGTTGTAGTAAAAATGTAGTAAATTTGTAGATACTCTTAAAAACAATACAACTTTATACAATACTTAAACTGATTTGTATTTTGTTTGTAAAAATTTTATCTACAAGATATCTACAAACTGAATACATTGAATTTTAATACCCCAATTCCCATTTCAATTGTAGCATAATTATCATTTTCGACATAATTGTAGAAGACTTATAGAAGTTTTAGTCTTCCCAATCTACAATTTATCGAATAATTATCTATAATTTATCTACAATTCTACAATTTAACTACAATTTCTGAAAAAATATGTCTTCTTCTTCTTCTTCGACGAGTTTCAATCTGAAATTTAGTCAAAACTAAGTCTAATCTTCACCAAACCCCTCAAAATTGAGATATAAACTCCTAAACATATTTCGAATTATTTACAACAACATCCAATCCAAACAAATAATGATTTTTGAAAATCCAAATTTAAATTCAAAGCTTTCAAGCTTTTTAATGGCTATCAATGGTGGACAATATATGGAGAAGGAGAGAATTGCGCTGCAATGAATTTGCTTCTGTTTTAAATTTCGAAATTAATGGTGATAGAATCACCATTAAATCTGATTCCTACAAATTTTGTGCCTTTTTAGGGTAGAATCTACCTATTTTTGGTTTGGTGCAGATTTTGTAGTCAAACTATGGACTATGCGGGTAAATATCAAATTATAAACATTTTTGGTAATAAGATTAGGTATATGGTATAGATAGGAAAAAATCCCAAAATTCAAACCATCAGGGAAAGAGCCTGATATACATGCTAATCCTTGAATTATATTCGGGCCAACTACAAACCCAAATTACGTACAGAAACAGTAGAAACAAACGAGGACAAAGGGGATTGGGCTTAACTAAAAGGTATAGAGGAGTATTGGGCTCAATTGAGCCAAAAAGTGAAACTGGGCAAAGGATTGATGAGCTCCAAGTGGGCCACATGATATGAACCAAGCCTAAAGACCCTTGGGCCTGAGATTGGGCCCAAGACCCAAATAGAATTGGATCTGATAGTTTTGGGCCTTGTGTTGGACAAGCTAACCCAACAGGCCCATGATATGCCTCCTGATACTTTACTACTTTAGGTGCATGCATACAATACTAAACATTAAGATCAATTTGCTGATATTAATTACCGGCCACATGCATTTGAACATCAAAACTACTACTAAGCTTCTATTGAATTCATACATAGACATTCTAATAGTAAAGGTACTATAGACATTTGAATCAAGTGTTATAATGACACAGAGCTCCTAAGTTCATTCAGGTGTTTAAAACCAAAGCTCAAAATAGCAGAAGCATGATGAGAGCTAACCTTGAACTTAACATCACTACTAGACTGAACCAATTCACACAAAATCCAACCAAGAATGTTACACATCTGAATTAAATCCCCACCATAACAGTCCACACGAAAATCTAAAAATTGTCTAGAATTCCTCTTTTATGTCCCTAAAATGCAAAACGAGGAAAGATCATGGCGAAATAATGACTATTTCTCATTAGGTCATTTCTGATGGACCCGCAAAAATTTAGGCGATTCAGAGCTGGTCACCCGAATTCATGCAGATAGCGTGGATTATAGCACACACAAAATTTGAAAATCATTCTGAATTCCTGTTTTATGACCCTAAAATGCCAAAAATAAGGAACAACAATGAACAGCCGATGACCATTGTTCATTAGGTCATTTCTGATGAGCCCGTAAAGTTTTAGGCAATTCGGAGCCGGTCCTCCGATGTCATGCAGATAGCATGGAAGATAGCACCCGAAAATTTAAAAATCATCTTGAATTCCTATTTTATGACCCTAAAAGGTCAAAATATTAAGAACGGTCATGGCGAAGCGATGACTATTGTTCATTAGTCATTTGTGATGCGCCAGCAAAATTTTAGGTGATTTAGAACCGATCGCTCGGATTCGAGCATATGGCGTGTACTAAGCACACAAAAATCTAAAAATCATCAAGAATTCCTATTTGATGCCCTAAAATACCAAAAATGAGGAATGATTATGGAAAAGTGCGACTACTGTTCAGTATTTCGATTCTGATGGGCCCATAAAATTTTAGGCAATTTGAAAGTGGCCGCCCGAATTTATGTAGATGGTGTGGGCTATAGCACACGAAAATCTGAAAATTATTCTGGATCCTGTTTTATGGCCCTAAAACACCGTGGACATACAAAATATTAACCAATCAGAGTCCGTCAACAAAATTCTACAAAATCAGTATATGGTAATACATACGAAAAAGAAAATATAATCACAAATCGTATTGCATGAAATAGAAAAGCCATAAAACAAACTCGAACGTCATGGCGAAGAAATAAGAATTAGTTACTAGGTCGTTTCCTATGTGCATATAATTTTTTAGGCCAACCAGAGTCCGTCAAAAAAATCTTCAAATACACAAAAAAGTGGACATACAATCAACCCTCTCTATAACTGCCTCATTCGTTCCAATATTTTCTGCTTTTAAAGTGAATGGCTGTTATACACCTATAATAGTATTTAAAATTAAATATTGTTTGGCCGTTATAACTAAAAATTATCCAATTATCAATTATTTTTTATTTGCTAATGTTACATATAAAAAATAAGAAAAGTATTCAAATTTAAAATCTCAAAAGATATGCGTATTTTACTAGTTGAATATTGAAGAAAGCTAATATATTATTAATTAATTCATAACTAAATAAAAAGATTAAACTCTAAGGAACATATTTAAAGCTACTTACAAAAATAAAATCGTTCAATATTAATGGATGAAGTTTGTAATTGTATCTTATTTCATAGATTTCATATTCTTACTAGAGAAATAACGCTTGAATTGGCGAAGATTCGTATCAAAATTTTCAGCAAAGTAGTATCCAATAGCTTTCACGAGAAGACAATCTAAGAGCTTAACAGTTAAATCTTCTATCTAACTATTTATTGGCATTTTTCAAATGAAAAAGATATCGTGTGCAAATCTTCAAATCTTATGTCTTATGCAAAATAGAAACTTTGTGCAATGAAAAAGATTCTGTGCATATTTTTATAATTATTATTAGTAACCTTAAAAATTCTACATGAATGTGGGTTTTACAAAGAGCGTTCTGCTATAAAGATGGTTGTTGTTGTTACAAGTACAAAGTTGTTATAGAGAAGTCAAATATAACTTAACAAATTGGTTCTAAGGAAAACTTGGCTACTATAGTGAATGGTTGTTATAAAAGGATGTTGTTATAGAGAGGTATGATTATAATCATAAATTCGTCTTGCATAACCTCGAAATATTAAAAGGCAACGTTAGTCATGACTAATCAAAGAGTATTGGTCATTAGGCCAATGCTTATAGTCCTACAAAACTTCAAGCCAGTCAGAGTCTATCAAAAAATTTTGCAAAAGCAGCATGTACAAAGTTATAAATTCGTGTTGCATGGCCTCAAATGCTAGAAAATGAACTCATAAATTATGACAAAGCAATAAGGAATGGTTACCAAGCTATTGCCAATGGAGCTACAAATGTCACGACCCAAAAATTCCTCTGAATGAGTCGTGATGGCACCTAGTCTCTAAACTAGGTAAGCCTAATATAAACTGAAATAACATTGATATTTACTAACTTTATATTGAATTTATCTAAACAAATTACAATTCCCAAAATTTATAGTACAAGTCACAAGCCTTTCTAAGAGTAATTATACAAAATAAATACATCATTGATCCGAAACAAAAGGAACAAATGAAAATAAGTACAAATAAAGGTGACTCTGAGGCCTGCGAACGCTGTAGCAGGTTTACCTTGAATCTCCACCGCAATGACCCGGACAGCTACTATCGACCAAATACATGGATGTGTACATAAAAATATACAGAAGTGTAGTATGAGCACACTACGACGGTGCCCAGTAAGCATCAAGACTAACATCGGTAGGATAGTGACGAGGAACAATCAAAACACCTAGTGGTAAAATAAAATGAACAGGATATGATAATAAAATATCGAGATAAAGATGACGAGGTAATACCACCAATGGAGAGAGATCAAAATACAAACCATAGGAACAATAAAGGGAGAACACGGGTAGTAACGAACGATAACCAAGTAAATCAAATAACCATGTAAATCAACACTGACATAACAAGAACGGAGACAAGTAAGAATGTATCCAAATAAAGAAGTCAATGCCAACTAAATCGATCACATCATGTCTAGTACACAATCCCGAATATCTCAACCCTCGATTTCTCATATCATAATCTCAACTATCGAACCTTCAGAACACATGGCAGCTTGTGCCCCCATATTTCATTTTCCGTTTCACTTTTGACAACAAAATCCACATGTTATACAATACGTAGCGTCCGTAAAATGCACTAAATATGTTCAAGAAGTCTCATTTACCTAAAATAAGTAACATTGCAATTTCTAAGCTAATTACGAAAGCCATCGAGAAAAGATGAAGTTGTTTCTTTGGAAAATTCTTTGAGTAAAGAAAGTACCCCTTTTAATTTAAAATATAATATCAAATGGATTATTGCCTTTAACATGAGAGTTAATAACTTAAAACTTAATAGAAATTTTTTTTTAAGAAAAATACAACCTCAGACGATTTAAAGGGGTATAATTAAGAAACTAATTGAATTAAGGATGTAACAATCATTGAAGTTTGAAGTATTGGAACGTATATATATATATATATATATATATATATATATATATATATATATATATATATATATATATATATATAGGTATATGTATATATATATATATATATATATATATATATATATATATATATATATATAAGTACGTTGAGGTATTGAAAACATTGTGGGTTCTAACACAAAGGATCGCAGCAATAAAGGAATTAAACAGTTTAAACGTTTGAAATGATAACAACAAATAAACATAGTAGCACTAAGTGCACGGCATCACCCTTCGTGCTTTTACTCTCGTTCTCACCATAAGAATCAATATTCACTTTTATTCTTTATTTTTGCCGCGTGCAACCCGATCCCAATCATACAGTACTGTTGCGGCGTGCAACCCGATCCAAATCATATAGTGATTTTTCGGTGTGCAACCCAATCCAAATCATATAACATTGTTAGGCGTGCAACTCTATCCAAATCCTATAATATTATTGCAGCCTGCAACCCGATCCAAATCATATAGTGGTATTGCGGCGTGCAACCCGATCCAAATCATATAATATTATTGCGGCGTGCAATTAAATCCAAATCATATAATATTGTTGTGGTGTGAAATCCGACCCAATACACAAATCAAACCAATCATAAAAGAATCCCGGCAAGAAAATAATAAGGAAACAACAATATCCCAGCAAGGGAGTCAACAACAAGAATAAACACATCCCGGCAAGGGAACTAACAGTAAGAATTAAATATGTTCTGGCAAGGGAATCAGCTATACCCAAACTTGTACCAATAATTAACTTTACAGTGAACTAAACAACAAGACATAATAAGCACGTGATAACTATATTGGTAACCACAACAATTGGGCATGTAACCCATTTGCACGAAGTCATAGAGGAACTCATAATCAAGAAATATCAAAACAATAAGGAAGGCAATCACTTCAGATAAGGCAATTATGGGTCAATGCAATTTGTAAGAATTAGAGGAAAGCTAACAACGTCATATGGAGCATATATGGGCAATTTAAGCAACTAGGGAACTCAATCATAACGGGATACTTTCCACATAAGGGCTTAAGAACCCTAGAGACAAATTTCCCACATAAGTCCGAGCACATACTCGTCACCTCTCATGCATGAACTACAATTAGCTTAGAAGACTCAATTCCTATGGGGAAGTCTCCCACACAAGGTTAGGCAAGATACTTACCTCGTACCGGCTCAAATTTAACCCTAAATTATGTTCTTGCCACGAGTACTCAACTCCAAATGGACCAAACATGTCCAATTTAGTTGTATAATATAAATAACACTTCAAGTAACTGATTCTACAAACAAATTCTAAGATAATATACGAAATTAGGTAAAATGACCATATTGCCCCTCAGGCGCATGCCTCGAAATTCGATAAAATTTATATTTTCAGAACCCTCGTACTCTCACGAGTTTATACATATTAAGAACGCTCAAATCGGAGTTCAATTGACCCCTCAAATATTAATTTTAAGGTCTCTTTAATCTTAAACCCTAATTACCCATTTACACTGATTTTTCACCATTAACTAGACTTTTAATCACATATAAACAAGTTACGAAATCAATAACATTACCTCCAAGTGATTCCCCTTTGGTTTCCTCCAAAATCTCCCTCAAAAACTTCAATCACGTTCAAAAATGGTGGAAAAATGAAGAAGGGTCGCAGATAGGCTATTTGAATACTGCACAGGTATTTGTACATCGCGATTGCAGGACAAGAGATGCGATCACATAGAAGTAATAGTTGCTAGATCAAAGTGTACTACCGCTATCGCGAACAAATTAGTGCAATCGCATAGAATGAAAATGCTAATGTCCAAATTTTGTGCTATGCAATCGCGAACAAATCAATGCGATGCATAGAAGGAAATGCTACTCTCCAAATTTTGCGCTACGCGATCGCGGACAAATCAATGCAATTTCATAGAAGGAAATGCTACTGTCCAAATTTTGTGCTACACGATCGTGAAAAAATCAATGTGGTCGCATAGAAGGAAATACCAAATAGCAGAACAGTAGTTCAAACATAAAACAAATGACCCGTGGTCCACCCGAAACACACCCGGGGACCCCTTCCAAATGCATAACAAGTCAGATAACCTAACACGGACTCGCTCTAGGTCTCAAATCATATCAAACAATACATAAACGACGAAACCATGAATCGTACTATGAATTTCCAAATTTTTCAAATTCGAAAACTTGACAAAACCGATCAAATCAACCCAGAATGACGCCAAATTTTGCATACAAGTCCAAAATGACATAATAGAGCATCTATAAGTCTCGTAATCACATTCCGACCCCGATATCACAAAATTCAACTATGCGTCAAACTTCTTCATTGTCCAAACTTCAACCTTTTCCAACTTTCACCGAAATGCCTCAAATTGCCCTACGGATCTCCAAATCCGACTCTGGACACGTGCCCAAGTCCAAAATTGCCATACGAAGATGTTGAGATCACCCACGACCCATTCTAGGGACTTTTTATCAAAAGTCCAATTCCAGTCAAATGTTTATCGTTTAAGATTCCAAAACTAGTTTCCTTCTTCCTATTTAACTATGAATTATTTGTAAACTGAATTTAACCATGCACGTAAACCAATACATATATTATGAATCTGCTCGAGACCTCAAACTTCCGAACCAGACGCAATTGTACAAAATGATCAGTCGGGTTGTTACAAAAAATTTCAAGCCAATTAGAGTCCGCCAAAAAAATCTACAAAATTAGCATGTTTAAATACACATGAAAAAATAAATATAATTATCAATTCATGTTGCATGACCTTGAAAATCTTGAAAATATACTTGAAGTCATGAATAAGCAATGAGTATTGGTCACTAGATCGTTTATAATATATCTATAAGATTTTAGACTATAATTCATCAAAGTAATTCTACAAAATTAACATCTTAGTCATAAATACATACAGCAAAGTGGATATAGTCATCAATTCGTGTTACATGATCCCGATACCAAAAATAAACTCGAAAGTCATGAAAAAGTAATGACTATTGGACATTAAGTTATTTCCTATGGACCTACAAAATTTTAGACCTAGCAGAATCCGTCAAAAAAAAACAACAAAATCAACATATACTAATACACATGAAAGTGAATATAATTTAAATTAGTGTTGCATGACCTCAAAACGCAATAAAATAAACTGAAAAGTCATGGCGAAGCAATGAGTATTGCTCACTAGGTCGTTTTCAATAGACTTACAAAATATTTAAGCCTATAAGAATCCTAAAAAAATCAACAAAATTAACATGTACTAATACATACGAAAAAGTGAATATAATCATAAATCCATATTGCATTACCGTAAAACGACAGAAAATAAATTTAAAAGTCATAGTGAAGCAATAAGTATTTGTCACTGGACCGTTTTCAATGGACCTACATAATTTTAGGTCAATTAAAGTCAGTCAAAAAATTCTACAAGATCAAAATGTATTAATACATACGAAAAAATAGATATAGTCATAAATTCGTGTTACACACCCATGAACAGCAAAAAATAAACTCAAAAATCATGGCAAAGCAATAAGTATAGAAACTGGGTCATTCCATTGGACCTGCAAAATTACAGGCAAACTAGAGTCCATCAGAAAAAATTCTACAAATTCAGTATGTGCTAAAACACATTAAAAAAGAAATAATCACAAATTCATGTTGCACGAACTGAAAATACGATAAAATAAACTCAAACATCATGGCAAAGCAATAAAATAAACTCAAACGTCATGGCAAAGCAATAAAATAAACTCAAACATCATGACAAAGCAATAGGAATTGATCTTGCATGACGTCATGGTGAATCAATGTGTATTAGTTACTAGGTCGTTTTCTATAGACCTACAGAATTTTAGGACAATTAAAATCCTTCAAAATATTCTATAAAACTAGCATGTACTAATACACATGAAAAAGTGAATATAATCATAAATTCGTGTTGCATAATCTCGAAACGACAAAAAATAAACTCAAAAGTCACGGCGAAGCAATGAATATTGGTCATCACGCCATTTTCGATGGACCTACAAAATTTCAGGCCAATCAGAATCCGTCAATTTTTATACAAAATTAACATGTATTAATACACATGAAACAATGGATATTATCATAAATTTGCATTACATGACTCAGAAACACAAAAAAATAAACTCGAAAGTCATGGCAAAGCAATGAATATTAGTCATTCGGCAGTTTTCTATGGTCCTATGAAATTTCAAGACAATCAGATCTATCAAATAAATATTACAAAATCAGCATGTGCTAGTACACACAATTAGATACAATCACAAATTCTTTGCACGACCTTAAAACGCCATAAAATGAACTCGAGAATTATAGCGAAGCTGAGAGAATTGGTTATTAGGTCATTTTCTATGGACCTAAAAATTTCATGCCAATCAGAGTCCGTCAAGAGAATTCTTCAAAATAAACATGTAATACACGCAAAAGAGTGAATATAGTCACAAATTCATATTGCATGACCCTAAAATGCTAAAAGGCAATGTTAGTCATGGAGAATCAATGGATATTGGTCACTAGGCCATTTTCTATGGACCTACGAAATTTCCGGTCAATCAGATTTCGTTAAAAAAGATACACAAAATCAACTAATACGCACGAAAAAGTAGATATAATTATAAATTCATTTTGACATGACCTTAAAACGGTAGAAAATAAACTCAAAAGTCATGGCAAAGATACACGTATTGGTCACTAGGTCATTTTCATGAACCTAAAAAATTTCAAGCCAATTAAAGTTGGAAAAAAAAAATCTACAAATCAGCATGTACTAATACAAAATTAGTTTGTACTAATGCACACGAAAAATGAATATAATCATAAATTCGTATTTCATGACCTCAAAACTCTAGAAAATGAACTCAAAAGACTTGGTGAAGCAATGAGTATTGGTTACTAGGCCACTTCAAAGGGACCTACAATATTTCAGGACAATCGGAGTCCGTCAAAAAATTTATAAAATCAATATGTACTAATACACACAAAAAAATGGATAGTTATAAATTCGTCCTGGAACATCAAAAAATAAACTCGAAAATCATGACGGAGCAATGGTATTGGTCCCTAGGCTGTTTCTAATGGATCTATGAAATTTTAGGCCAATCGGAGTACGTGAAAATAAATTCTACAAAATCAACATATGCTAATATACACGAAAAATAGATATAATCACAAATTCGTATTGCTTGATCTTAAAATGCCATAAAATGAACCCGAAAGTCATGGCAAAGTTAAGAGAATTGGTCATTAGGCCGTTGCTATGGACCTACAAAATTTTAGGCCAATAACAGTCCGTCAAAAAAATTCTACAAAATTAGTATGTACAATAAAAGTGAATATAATCATAATTCGTGTTGCATGACCATGAAACGCCAGAAAATGACTCGAAAATTATAGTGAAGCAATGAGTATTGATCACTAGACCGTTTCTATGAATCTACAAATATCAGGCCAATAATGATCCGTCGAACTCTTTTTACAAAATAAGCAAGTACTATATCGAAAATACTGTGAATACATGCCATTCGTTAATGGATACCCTTAAATGCTAGTAATTTATTCCTATTATGTTGTGAAACCCTTTGCATTCACAATATTGCGTATTTCTCAAGTACAAACAGATAGCTTATTCAATTAGTTTAATGATCCACTTGATTAGATGTACTCTCCTTTATCTCCTGTCTGAGCCTCCCTAGAAAAGGGGGTTAACCTCTAATTTGGTTTACTACCTTTAGTCTAATATTATCTGCATTTTTTGGTTCGTAAGAGGTTCAACTCAAGGTTGCAACTATCTTAGGTCCATATTATCTATCTTCTAAAGTTTTTGCATATTTTCTATGAAATAAGGTATCCAGATAATGTATCACTAATAGCCCGTTTGGCCGGACTGCAAAAATCAGCTTATTTTGATAAATGCTTTTTTTCAAGAGCGTTCTTCTCAAAAGTACTTTTGGTGAGAAGCAGTTTGTGTTTGGCTAATTAGTTTGAAAAGCACTTTTGAGTAGCAATTAATATTTGGCCAAGCTTTAAAAAAATACTTCTAAGTGTATTTTTCTCAAAAATACTTCTCAAAAAAGTGTTTTTGGAGATAAGCTACTTTTTTTTGTTTCTCCAAAACTACTTTTGCTTCTCGTCAAAAGCACCTTTTTTTTCCTTTCAGCAGCTTAGTACACACAGCCTTTTAAATGGTTGGTCTTGGAATTTTTCTCCCAAATGGAAAGAACTACAAATTTAACAAGTCTTATCCCACGAGCAAACTTTTTAACTTTAATTTTTCTCTCCTGTGGACAGAACTACAAGTTTAACAAGTCTTGTCCCACAAACAAAATTTTTAACTTTTGACTTTGAAATTCTGCCACGCAAGCGGGGATAAAAAAGTAAAGACCATCTCAAAAAAATGTCTTATTTCTACAATTTTTTGCATCTCGTCTCATTGGAGAATTTTCACAAACACCAACAAAACAGCATTGCTTAGAAAAGCAGTTTTAACTCGTGCTCATACACCTACCCCACAAAGGATCACATGATATACTTGTCACTCTCGCCATTTGGAACCATCAAATGTACGCAGCAGATACGGGACCACAACTTGAAAAAATAGGTTAGGTAGCAAACCCCACATGTTGAAAGGTGTGTAGATCCATTTCACATACCAACAATTTTCCTAGGGACCAATTTTCAGGTTTAGTTACATTATCTCTGTATTACTCGTTATACAGTGCTTCTTCCAACTTCTTTATCGAGGGTCAGCCTACCCTTCTCTAAACTGGGCTGGTGTTGTTGTTGACCAATTTTCAGGTTTATTGCAGCTATACAAAACTAACCGTTGGGATAACACAAAGAGGTAATAAACCAACCACAAAAATGGTTATAAGAGACCATTCAATGTCACAACGCCAATATTGTTTGTTATTAAACCAATCCGCTGCAATACATCAGATAGAAAAAACAGAAAGAAAGCCTTACACATTATGTCCATTAAAATAGACACTTTTGTAATTCGATACTGCCATCTCGTTTTCAAAATGGAAATCACAAAAAGGGAGAGAACCCAAAAAACTTGTTCTAGTACTTGTAGTCCTTGACATGAAGGCTCTCAGAAGCACCATCACTCAAGTTGGTAGCACCAGCATACTTTCCAAGGGTAGCCTCAGAGTTGGCCTTGCACCTGGTAAGGAATGCAGCTTGCGCCTTCTGTACATTCTCCTCCTTTCCGGCCCAAGCCTTGAGGGTGCTCTGCTGAAGAGCACGTCCAAAGGAGAACGAAAGCGACCATGGCTTCTTGGTCTGTAGCTTGTTCATGGCGTTGAGGTTGACAGTGGCCTCCTCTTCACTTTGACCACCAGACAAGAACACCACGGCGGGAACAGCAGCCGGCATTGTGCGCTGCAAGGCACGGATGGTGTACTCAGCAATCACCTCTGGTGCAACCTTGGCTGCCTCAGAACCAGGAGTGACCATGTTAGGCTTCAACAAGGTACCCTCAAGGAGTACATGGTGGTCATTGAGAGCCTTGTAGCAAGCAGCAAGAACACGTTCGGTAACATCAGCGCACTTGTTAATGTCATGGGATCCATCAACGAGGATCTCAGGCTCAACAATGGGTACAAGACCATTTTGTTGGCAGATAATGGCATATCTTGCAAGGCCATTGGCGTTCTCATTGATCGCAAGCTGAGAAGGCTCATTGGCACCAATCTTGAGCACGGCACGCCATTTGGCAAATCTAGCACCAGCCTCGTAGTACTTTTGGCATCGCTCTGCAAGGCCGTCAAGACCTTGGGTGGTGGTCTCACCGTTGGTTCCTGGGAGCTCTACGGTACCCTTGTCAACCTTAATTCCAGGGAGAACTCCACCCTCCTTCAAGACATCAACAAAAGGCTTGCCTGCCAATATCAGAACGTTAGCATACTGCAATCTAAGACTGTTTAATGCACTTAACAATCGGGTAAAATGGAGATCAGTGCTAACAACAAATTAAATACTACTACTAGAAAGCATACCAGATGCGGTCTTCTGGTAGAGTGTTTCCTCGAACAAGATAACACCACTGAGGTACTGAACAGCACCGGGAGTGGTGAAGAGCAACTCACGGAGAGCCCTCCTGTTTGATTCAACATTCTCAACGTTGATGCTCGAGAAACGCTTTCCGATTGTGCCAGTGGATTCATCAGCAGCAAGGATACCCTTTCCAGGGGTTCCAATGTATTTAGCATTAGCAATAAGCTCATCTGCACATGTTCACCATTTTATTACCTCTAACCAACTACAAAAACGTAAGCAATAACACCCAAATTGACTACATCATATTAATACAAGATATAATCAACAGGATAAGCATTCAGATTCTAAGCCTAACTATCAAAAGTTAGATCTGGAAACTATAAAATAAAATAAAAAATAAAAAAAATCTAGGCATGTTACACAGAAATTTGAAATGCAAAAAACTTAAACTGAAATCGAAACAGACTACAACTGAATAAAACAAGTGAAACCAGATCCAGTCCATAAACCATTTGAAAAAAAATAACATGCAACAGAAAAACAGAATTCAAACATTATTCCACAAATATATAATTAATGATTAAACAATAAACGAGGCAAATGAGAACGATTTCAATAAGAAACTGTAAACAAATATAAATATAAAGATCTATTAGTCCATTCACAGATCAAGTATTCAAGTGGGACCATGAAATTGAGAAAATAACATAAAGACGTATATTTTCGCATACAACAAACAAGATCTGGACCAAAATCTAATCTAAAGTGAAGATCTAAAATTCCAGATCAATAAAAACACAAGATCTATCAAATTAAACAAAAAAACTTGGGATCGATAAAAGCTAGATTCAAATAAAACAACCATAGAACAAGTCAGAAATTTACCTGCGTACTTTCCCTTGTAGCAAGACATGATGAATAGGCGACTGGAGAGAGAAATGAGACAAAAGTGAGAAGCTGTGTTTAGACAACTGAGAGAGAGAGTAGAATGAGGAAATGAGAGTGAGGGGTAGGTTTTTATAATACGGCCATAGGGTTGGTGGGTTACAATATCATCGGTGTTATCGCTACTTCGCGACCCCTTCTGCACGCAACCAGCGGTTTCCCCCGCTTTGACAGTTTTACCCTCAAAACTTCTTTCTCGTAATTATCCGTCTGATGTGCAGTGCAATTCAGAGTAGTAAATTTATCGTTAATAATTATATTATTGTAGGCAGTCTATTTCATTGAAATTTAAACTTTACATAAATACGAAATATTTTGTATATTAAATTATTTTTTTATTTTTTTTTCTCGTAATTTTTAGACTTGTGGAGAATATTTAGTTGAAGTTAGGAAAAAAATAACCATAAAAAAAGGTTGAAGTTGAAATATATATTTAGAAAAATTAAATTCTATCTTTACATGAATTTTATTTGGCCAAGAATATTAAAATTCAGCATGTGAAAATTATTATTTTGCCTGAACTATTTATTAAACTATTTTTTATTTTCCTTGAGACCTAAATCACAAGTTCGAGTCGTAAATAAAATTATTAAATAATTATATTAGAGTAGGCTGCTTATATCACACTCTTTGTAATGTATCCCTTCCCCGACTAGGTATGAATGTGGATATTTTATGTATATGAGGTGTCCCTTTTTTTCAAACTAATTTTTCGACTCTTTTCTATTTCAAATAAAAGTCGAAACAATTGACCAAATGTTAAAACAAATATGATTATGAATAGTGTTTCAGAATGAAGTTGGAGTAATGAATATATGTATGGATAAGTACTCTCAAATCACTTGCAATAAATAGTAATTATAAGTAACAATTATAATAAATGCTAATTAGTTATCAAAAAAGCATTTGATGTATTATAAATGATTAACATCCCGTTTGGCCAAGTTGCAAGAATCTGTTTATTTTGAGAAGTGCTTTTTTTTTCAAAAGTATTTTTCGCAAAAGTATTTTTGGTGAGTAGCAGTTTGTGTTAGGTTAATTAGTTTTAAAAGCACTTCTGAGCAACAATTAGTGTTTTGCCAAGCTTTAAAAAAATATATCTAAGTATGTTTTTCTCAAAAAAAATATTTTTGGAGAGAAGCTACTTTTTTTTGCTTTTCCAAAATTGCTTATGTTTCTCCTCAATAATACTTTTTTTCCTTCCAGAAGCTTGGCCAAACACCTTAATTTTTGGCTAAAAGTACTTTTCGCTAAAAAAAAACTTTTGGCCAAAAATAAGCTTGGCCAAACAGGCTATAAATGATATTGTTAGAGCAAAATTAATGTTTTTATACATTATAATTTTTTTATTAGTCCATTTATTTACAGTTATTTTTAATCCTTCGAAAAAGGAAAATGCTATGGCAGATATTCATTCTTCAATAAGTGCTAATAATAAATGTTTTGAGTTCAAACTTTTATGTACTTATTTAAATTAAATTTAAGATTGATTTTATTATAGTCATTTTCATTTATTTCAAAATTAATTATGGCTAACTTTACTTTTAAAGTCAAACTTGTTGTCTATAATATTACAATAGAAGTATTATTCATGACACAAAATAAAAAAGAAGCATTGTTTGGTATCCGCTCTTCTAAGAAAAGGCAAAGTAAGTATATAATGACAAAATTAAGAGGTAATACCTAGATTGTTCCACAAATTGCAAAATTTAGCGAGAAAAAGGGGAGGTCAAAACTATGGGTAAAAGGAGGGGCAGAGCACGAGACAAATGGCAATAATCTTGTGAGGAGGGGAGCAACTTTTGGCAAAAGATTAGTACTTTAATTAGTACTTAGTATAAGATTTGTGGATTTGATGGTAATTAGAATAAAACTGCGGGTTAGATCTTTCCTATTTTAGATGACTTTAGGACTAAGTCATTACAAATCTTGCATTGATCAAGGGAAAGATTGCCGGAAGAGTTTAGCATTTACACTAGTGTAAAAAAAAATTATAATCTAAATACCTTACCATCCCTAAACTTGATACAAATTATTAATGATAGCCTTAAAATATTCGTGATTTTAATTATCCCCTTCAATTTGGATTTTCGAGAGTCAATATCCACTGGACGCTAACGTGACAAAGAATGTGAGTGCACTTGCATCCAGAGAGTACTGGCTCTCAAAAGTCCAAATTGTGAGAGGTAACTAAAACCACGAAAGATTGTAATGAATAGGGGTGGTAAGGTATTTTTTGCCTATAATTTAATATACGGTCAGACTTTTTAGAACATTCATCTTTTGTATAACGGCATAGTTTTTGTTGTAACCAACTTTTCATGTTATATTATTTTATAGCATATAGTCAAAACTTATCTATAATAATTTTATTTGTTCTGATATTTTTAACTATTATAGTGAAGTATTATTATTAAAAACATATATTACATAACACAATATAAAAAGTATTTTCCAAAGAAAACTGAGCCGTTATAGTAAACTGCTGTTATAGAAGATGACATTTATAGAGAGGTTGGTTGTATGTTCTCTACAATAGCATTGCACTTTAGCAATCAAAAAATATCGATATAAATACAGACTGTCACGGAAATATTTGACTGTATCATAAGTTCATAACTAAGATTACTCGATTACTTATTATTGACAATTAGTTGTTATTGCAAATAATTTAATCTACTAGTATAAGGCCGGTTGGATTCTCATACTAGTCATTCCAACTAGATTGCTCTATTTTATTTACTTTCAGTAGCATTTGGAATTTCAATTTTGACACAATCATGCCGTGGCATATTAAATATAAAAAATAGACAATAATCATTAGAAAACAATAGAGAAAAAGTAGCTTACGTTTTTAAGGTTGCAGAGTTCACCTCTGCATATTAAGTCTAAAGTTAACAAGTCCATATCGGATGTGCCCCAACAAGAATAAAGGGAAGCAATAATACAAAAAAATAGCATTTTCTAGTTGCAATAACAGACTTAATTAAGAAAATAATTACTAACCGACTTAAATGGGAAAGAATACAGCCCCATGCCTCACTCCTCACCAACCAAAACAAACAAATCAAAATATAAATTAAAAATTAAAACAAAAGGAAAAGACCCCCCCCCCCTGCCCGGGGAGAGCATGATACACACAACAAAAAAGATTCCATTTAAAGAAAAATAATTGTTGAGACTTTGGAAATGCTTTTCTAAAAAAATACTCATTAAGCATAGTAGCATACGGTAATACATATCAACTTTTATCAATTAATCACAATTATGTGAAATGTGTTCCTTAATTACATTTGTGTCTCGTATGGTTAAATTAATTAATGTGATGACCCAATGGGTCTTTGTTTTAAAATTTGAATTCGGATTCCGAGGCATTGAAAACCTCAATTTCTTTCGCCTCGATTTGCTTGCGCAGTTTGGACGCGTTTCCCAAAAGCTTTTATATGAATTTAAAAAAATATTGAAATTTACCTTTAAATTTGATTAAAGTTGATTTAAACCAATATTTTTGGTAAACGAACCAGGACACATAATTTGACGGTCTCGTAGGGTCCGTAGTAAAATATGGGACTTGGGCAATGCCCGGAATCGAATTTCGAGGTCTCTAGCCCAGGAAATAAATTTTTGAAGAAAATTATTTGCTCAAAAATATAAAGATTTTTAGAAATTGAATAATGGTTGAACTCGTCGGTATCAAGCCCGTATATTAGTTTCGTAGCTCGGTACATGTTTGATATAATATTTAAGTCATATCTGTAAAATTTGGTGAGAAATGGAAGTAATTTGATGTGGTTCGAACCTTTGGCTAAGAAAATAGGAAGTTTGATCTTTCTTGAAAATTTCATGAGTTTTGATGTTAAATTTATTGTTTAAGATATTATTTTGGCCATATGATAAACACGAACAAGTCCGTATGATATCTTTAGACTTGTGTACATGTTTGGTTTGGAGCCTTGAGGGCTCGGGTGAGTTTTAAATAGGCTACATAATGTTTTGGACTTGGAAAAAAAATTACATGTGCTACAGTTCTGGTGTTGACCTATGATCTCCCAATTGCGAGACCAGAGTTCGCAATTGTGAGAAAAATAGTGATGGCAATTGCGAGGCCTTTATCGCAAATGCGAAGAAGGCTTGGGCTGTCTTAGTTTGCAAATGCGAACATTACTTCGCAATTGCGAAGAGAGTCTAGGAAGGGGTGATCGCATTTGCGATATTTTTTTGTCGCAATTGCAGAGGTTTGTATTCGCAATTGCGAACATTCCTTCGCAATTGTGAAGGCAACAATGGCGTGATAGTTCTCACATTTGCAATGGACCTTCGTATTTGCGAGCTTCGCAAATGCGAAGCTAAGGTCGCAATTGTGAAATCTGCGCCTGATAAGTTGGTACTTAGACGAGAATTTGCCATTCTTTTATTTTTTTTCAAACCCAAAGGAGCTTAGATGCGATTTTTAAGAGGCAAGTTCTTTCCCAAAGTATTGGTATATGATTTTAAACCACTTTCTTCCAATTACCCATTGTATTTCATCAATTTTCATCCTAAAATCTACGGGTTTCATGGTAGAAATTGAGGATTTGGGTTGAATTAGGACTATTTGTATAATGGGGATTTAGACCTCATTTTGGGGTCAGATTTCAAAACCAATTGCATATTTGGGTTTGTGAGTGAATGGGTAGTCGGGTTTTGATTTGAACTTGGGATTTTGACCAAGCGGCCCGGGGTCAGTTTTTGACTTTTTAGGGAAAATATTGAAAAATCTATACTCATACATTAGAATTGATTTATTTAGCATTAATTAATGTTATTAGTTAATTATGCATAGATTCGTGCAGTTTTGAAGTGGAAATCAAAGGAAAATCGGTAATTGAGGCTTGATTTTGGTCGTGGAATCAAGTTAAGTGTTTGGTCTAACCTTAACTTGAGGGAATAAAAGTTGTTGTCTTATTCGCTACGTGTTAGTGTTGAGCACGACATATAGGTGTGGTGACAAGTATCTATATGTTGGTGTCGAGCATGCAAGTGAATATTAACTGTGACCATTGTGATTCTTATTATGTACTATTCATGTTTAAGTCGATGATTATCCATATTGAACAAGACTTATGATATTTTCTTGGTAATTAACCATTATTGAGTATTGACTCAAGTTGAGATTTATTTTGTAAGGTTAACTATTGAAAATAGGTTGGTTATAGTTGATTCTCTTGTCGGGATGTTTGGGTGAGGAAGAGTGTATAAGCTCGAAGAGTGATGTCGTGCACAATATTGTGAGAGAGTGTTAAAGCACGAATGATAATGTCGTGCCACATTCAGTGAGTGTTAATGCACGAAGGGTAATGTCGTGCCATGATTATGAGAGAGTTAAAGTACGAAGAGTGATGTCGTACCCTTTTTTTATTGATTTCTATGGTGAGTACGAAAGTAAAAGCACGAAGGGTGATGTCGTGCACTTATTACTGTTTTATCCTTTTCTGTTTGTTCAAAGTTGATACTTACATTGCTTCCCTACTTTATTACTGTTATAATTTGATATTCCCCTCAGCATGTTTCCCTTTCCCTTCTTTATCTGTTCAATCATGTTATTATTGTTTCTCGTATATGATTTAAGTGCACAAGTTTATATGGTGGTCGTATCCTAGCCTCGTCACTACTTCGCTGAGGTTAGGCTCGACACTTACTAATACATGGGGTCGGTTGTACTGATACTGCATTCTGCATTTTCTGTGCAATTTTCTGTACTGGACCACGTGAGAGTGTTGAATGTTGCCTTCAGTACACGGGAGACCAAAGGTAGATCTGTTGGCGTTCGAGACCCTGGAGTCCCCCTTTCCCCCTATTTTGGATTATCTGTCTCTTTCTATTTCGAAAACAGTTGTAATTCTTTTAAATCAGTATTTGTAGAACTTCTTAGATGTTTGTGAATTGTGACACCAGATCGTTGGGGTAGACTTATATTGGAGTATTTTAACCTGTTATGACACTTCCGCATTTTATATCTGTTTAGCTTTAGTAAATATTTATTATGTTTGGGTCAATTGTTAAAGTGTTAAAAATCGTAATTGTTGGCTTGCCTAGCTTTCAAGAGTTAAGCACCATTATGATCCAAACGGTTAGAAATTCGGGCCGTGACACTTAATTTAGTATAAGCATCTAATAAATGATATCTCTATGCATAAAGTATCTTGCGTTCACATAGAATTCAGAAAATAGCGATATTATTTGAATGTGATGTAAACAACCTATCATGATACAACAGTAATGGCTGTTTTCACATAATATAAATACCTAATGTAAGTAAATTACACTGATATATTTAATCTTATCTATGAAAAAGCATAGAGCATGTTGGATCTTAACAACTTGATGCCTAGTCATTGTCCACGTTTCTGCATATGGGGTTGGCTACTCCCTTGATTTGTTTTGAAAAATTATTGAAGTGTAACAAAGTCAAAACACAATATTAAATGATAAGTCCAATAGCTGATTGATAAGTGAATTTTAATAAGTAAATGAACAAGCGTGAATAGTGACAAGTGACAACATACAGCTTGTTATTTGATATTAGTCTCCTAACACCTTGTTCGATGGACAAGATTCACAATGATTGAATATAATAACGTTTACAAGTTGAATTATTTTGAGTCTGTCTTTAGCACCACACCCGATAGGGAAGTCAGAATTCAAAGTTAATGGCTGGTTCATAATTACGAATATATTTATACATATCTATGGATTTCTTAATACTAATAAAGGATCTAAAATACTGAATTTGTTCGAATCGCTAAGTAATACTTTGCCTCCACCCTTGATTATTTTGATGTAAGCGCCTAAATCTAAAAATAATTGGGTATTCGCGTAAAAAATTATTGAAAAATTACTATTTATGTCCATTTATGAGTAGCTCATTACAAAAACTGATCAATTTCTAAAATATACTAATATTAGCCAAATATTACTAATATTAGCTAATTAGCTATTTGTAGCAAAAAATATCTAATTATTGCTTTCTTTTGAGTGGGTGCTATAGAATAGATTGAGTATATCTTAAAGAGTTTGAATCTCAATTTTGGGATGATTTGGTGAAGTTTTGAGGTGGTTTGAATTGAAAATTCGAAGTAAAAAAAATGACATATATATCACACTTTGTATCATTTATGTATCACATAGATATCATATTTATGTCAATTATGTATCACGTGTATATCCATGTATACCTGTGTGTGAGATACATGCATGATACATGTGTTGCAGAAGAATTTTTGAACTCGATTTAATTACGAATTTTAATAGAAAATCAGTCCAAATCACCTCCAATCTTTCTCAAATTTTGTATATTGACTTATATATATGTTTTCAATGAATTTCAGCTATACCCATTAAAAAAAATTCTTTTTTGTTTAGAATTTTGGAATATTGTATATTTTTTTTGTATTTCATCACCTTATTTGCTACCTCATCCATGAAATTTTATTTTCGTCTTGCATCTAATGTTTCTAATCATGCTTAAAATATATGGAAGGTGCTATGAAATAATATAAAAACAAGAACAATAATACAAGAACAAGAACAATAGAGAGAAAAGTAAAGAGAGGAGTATTCTTATTGATACTTTGGGATGATTTACAATGGAGCAAGACCCCTCTATTTATAGGGAGATGGTGACTTAGCCACCAAGTAGTAAACCCTAGAATCTCTCTAAATATAGACATTCACCTTAAATAGAGTTCTACTTATAACACTCCCCCTTGAATGTCTATTCAATAATGTGCCTCGTTAAAACCTTAACTAAAACAAAACCCAATGGGAAAAAAACTATAGAAAAGGAAAAAGAGTAGACATGTTTGAATATGCGCCTATTGGTTGCCTCATTAAAAACCTTGTAAGGAAAACCCATTGGGACAAAACCTTGTAAGGGAAAAAGAGTGCAACGCGCATTAACTCCCCCTGAAAAGAGCATCAATTCATATCCTTGAGTTTTCGCATTCCGATCTTGTGAACTAGCTTCTTGAAGGTTGACGTTGGCAGATATTTTGTGAACAAATCAGCAATATTATCGCTTGAACGAATCTGTTGCACATTGATATCGCCATTCTTTTGAAGATCATGTGTGAAAAATAACTTTGGTGAAATATGCTTTGTTCTATCTCCTTTTATGAATCCTCCCTTCAATTGAGCTATACATGCTGCATTGTCTTCATACAAAGTCGTGGGTATTTTGTTACACTTCAAACCACATTTGTCTTGAATATGATGTATGATAGACCTCAACCACACACACACTCCCGACTTGCTTCATGAATAGCGATTATCTCGGCATGATTAGATGAAGTAGCCACAATTGATTGCTTAGTCGATCGCCAAGATATGGCGGTGCCTCCACAGGTAAACACATAACCTGTTTGAGATCGAGCCTTGTGTGGGTCGGATAAATATCCATCATCAGCATAACCAACAAGATCAGGGTTGCAATTATTGCCATAAAATAAGCCCATATCGGTAGTCCCTTTTAGGTACCGCAATATATGTTTGATACCATTCCAATGTCTCCTTGTGGGAGCCGAGCTATACCTTGCTAAGACATTAACTGAAAATGTTATGTCAGGCCTTGTAGTATTTGTAAGGTACATTAGTGCGCCAATTGCACTAAGATATGGTACTTCAGGACCAAGTAGCTCTTCATTCCTTTCTTGCGGTCGGAATGGATCTTTATTCACATCAAGTGATCGAACAACCATCGGAGTACTTAAAGGATGTGCTCCATCCATGTAAAACCGTTTCAGTACCTTTTCTATATAGGTAGATTGATGAACAAAAATTCCGTTTGCCAAATATTCAATTTGCAAACCAAGACATAATTTTGTCTTTCCGAGATCTTTCATCTCGAATTCATTCTTTAGATAATCAATTGCCTTTTGGAGTTCTATGGGGGTTCCAATAAGGTTTATGTCATCGACATATACGGCAAGTACAACAAATTCCGATGTTGTTTTCTTTATAAAAACACACGGGCAAATGGCATCATTTATATAGCCTTCTTTTAATAAATACTCACTAAGACGATTATACCACATTCGTCCTAATTGCTTTAGACCATACAAGGATCTTTGCAATTTGATTGAAAACATTTCCCGTGACTT
Organism: Nicotiana benthamiana; assembly: GCA_034376525.1. NCBI lineage: Eukaryota > Viridiplantae > Streptophyta > Magnoliopsida > Solanales > Solanaceae > Nicotiana > Nicotiana benthamiana. The sequence continues at coordinate 131,714,864 of CM067337.1, forward strand.
TGAATTATGAGCGTTTGGCATTTTGAGTCCCTCGGGAATTTTCATGTATATCTCATTATCAAGTGAGCCATAAAGATAGGCAGTAACCACGTCCATTAAATGCATGTCAAGCTTTTCAAGGACACCAAAACTAATGAGATAACGAAAGGTTATGGCATCCATTACAGGCGAATATGTCTCTTCATAATCGACACCGGGCCTTTGAGAAAATCCTTGTGCAACAAGGCGTGCCTTATATCTTTGTACCTCGTTTTTCTCATTTCTCTTGCGTACAAAGACCCATTTATAGCCAACAGGCTTAACACCATTAGGTGTTTCAACTATAGGGCCAAAAACTTCACGTTTTGCCAGCGAATTCAATTCTGATTGAATTGCTTCTTGCCATTTTGGCCAATCATGTCTTTTTCGACATTCTTCAACAGATTGAGGTTCAAGATCCTCATTTTCTTGCATAATGCTAGATGCGACATTAAAAGCAAAGACATAATCCACCACTATATTCACTCGATTAAAATTTGCCTCAATATCGATTGGATTTATGGATAGTTCCTTATTTTCCTGAGTCTCAGGCTCATAGGATTCTTCATGAATCTCAGAGTTTATTAAATCATGAATTTCCTCATGAGATTCTTTCGTAGTGTCATTTTGATCGTTTGCTTTCCTCTTTCTAGGATTTCGATCTTTGGAACCTAATGGTCTGCCACGCTTCAGGCGTGCATTGGACTCATTGGATATGACACTAGATGATTGTCCAACAGGGACATCAATACGGACTGGAACATTCTCCGCGGGGATGTGGGATTTTGTTAGCCTTTTCAAGTCCGTAAATGCTTCAGGCATTTGATTTGCTATTCTTTGCAAATGGATAATCTTTTGCACCTCTTTTTCACAAATAGAGGTACGTGGATCAAGATGAGATAATGATGCATTTTTCCACAAAATTTCCCGTTTGGTTTCACCAACTTCTCCCCCTAATTTTGGGAAAAGTGTCTCATCAAATTGACAGTCTGCAAATCGTGCAGTGAACAAATCACCTGTCAATGTTTCGAGGTAGCGAATAATGGAGGGCGATTCAAACCCAACATATATTCCAAACCTTCTTTGCGGACCCATTTTGGTGCGGTATGGCGGTGCTATAGGCACATGTACTGCGCATCCAAAGGTTCTTAAATGGGATATATTGGGTTCATGACCCAAAACCAATTGCAACGGGGAATATTTGTGATAATTCGTCGGTCTGAGACGAATTAGCATTGCTGCATGCAAAATGGCGTGACCCCATACCGAAGTGGGCAGCCTCGTTTTCATGAGTAATGGTCTTGCAATCAACCGCAGGCGTTTAATTAAAGATTCTGCAAGACCGTTTTGAGTGTGAACATGAGCTACAGAATGTTCCACTTTTATCCCAATTGATAAGCAATAATCATTAAATGCTTGGGATGAAAACTCAGCAGCATTATCCAGTCTAATAGACTTGATTGGATTATCAGGAAAATGTGCTCGTAGTCGAATTATTTGTGCCATTAGTTTTGCAAACGCAGGGTTGCGTGATGACAACAGGCACACATGAGACCATCTACAGGATGCGTCTATTAGGACCATAAAATATCTAAAAGGACCCACTAGGTGGGTGAATAGGTCCACAAATGTCCCCTTGTATACGTTCCAAAAACGTAGGTGACTCAGTCCCAACCTTTGTTGGTGATGGTCTTGTAATTAACTTGCCTTGATAACAAGAAGTGCAAGAAAATTCATTATTTAAAAGAATTTTGAAATTCTTTAACGGATGCCCATATGAGCTTTCTATAATCCGTCTCATCATGATTGATGCAGGGTGTCCCAATCGATCATGCCAAAGTACAAAAGTATTGGAATCAGTAACCTTTTGGTTTACTGTTGAATGTGCCTCAATTGCACTAATTTTTGTCCAATACAGGCCACAAGATAAAGATGGGAATTTCTCAATAACCCTCTTTTGGCTAGAGACATTCTTTGTAATGATGAGATATTCAAGATTATTCTCATCTATTGTCTCAACATGATAGCCATTCCGGCGTATATCTTTAAAACTCAACAAGTTTCTCTTAGACTTGGAGGAGAACATTGCATTCTCTATGATAAACATTGTTCCTCTTATAGTTGCTCTTCCGGAGCCTTCAATCAATTTACTACTACCAGAGATTGTAGTAACATCTGCCTTACACATACTTAGTTGAGAGAAATATTTCTTTTCTTTGAGTATCGTATGTGTAGTACATGAATCAACTAAACAAATATTTGATCCAAGTTTGCTTTGTGAGATATCCATATTTGCTTTCCCATGGTTTGACATACAAAATAAAATACACGAACATGAGAATAAACAAATTCAATCCGTTTGTTTCAATGTAATCGATTGTTAAACATACATAATCAATTATGTCTTAATATAATCGATTGTTAAACATACATAATCGATTATTTGCTATTTTGAAAAACTTCAGATCACACTGTCTTAATATAATCGATTGTTAAACATACATAATCGATTATGTCTTAATATAATCGATTGTTAAACATACATAATCGATTATTAGCTATTTTGAAAAACTTCAGATCACATTGTCTTAATATAATCGATTGTTAAACATACATAATCGATTATGTCTTAATATAATCGATTGTTAAACATACATAATCGATTATTTGCTATTTTGAAAAACTTCAGATCACACTGTCTTAATATAATCGATTGTTAAACATACATAATTGATTATGTCTTAATATAATCGATTGTTAACAAGTATATAATCGATTGTTTTGCAGTTTTAATGCGAAATATTAGATAATCGACTAACTGTTAGGTTAGTCGATTAACTCTACTGAAAAATAAAAATATCTTTGAAATTTAAGCATATTGGAACATTCTAAAGAACTAATACTAACATCATATCATAAACTAACTAATACGAGCTGATACTAATGAATATTAGTTTATTCACTAACTAATACAAATAAGTAAAATAAAATCAAACAATTCCATCTTCCTTCATCACAGATCCATCACCGATTAAGTGGTCTATTTTCCCCCGGTTGCTCAAAGAAATCTGCCACATCCAGGTGGGTGATGTCAAAATTGTCGTCAGAGACAAAATTTGTTTCAAGGCCTTTATTCTTTAGAGATGCTTGATAAGGATCAACCAAATGTCTTGGTACACGGCAAGCTTTTGACCAGTGCCCTTTTCCACCGCAACGATAACATATAGTTTCTGAACTATTTGCCTTTGGATTCTCATAATCCCGTTTCAGCTTTTGGTGGTTATTTCTCTTAGGGGGGTGACGGACATCAGGGAAATTTCTTCCTTGTCTACGTCCACGGCTATGACCCCGATTACGACCACGACCATGACTAGATCCATGGCCTTTTCCATGCTTGGCATAATGAGAATACACCTTATCTGCTTCAGGCAATGGTGTAGATCTAGTGGATCGATTTTCGTGATTTCTCATGAGCAGGTCATTGTTTCGCTCAGCCACAAGGAGAAGAGAAATCAGTTCAGAGTACTTTTTGAAACCTTTCTCTCTGTACTGTTGTTGCAGTACCATATTGGAGGCATGAAACGTTGTTCTCAAGCATATCATAATCAGAGATATTATCTCCAAAGAGTTTCAATTTAGAAGTAATTCTGAACATTGCAGAATTATATTCAGAAACAGACTTAAAGTCTTTGAGCCTCAGATGAGCCCAATCATATCATGCTTGTGGCAGAGTGACCAGCTTCAGGTTGTCATATCTCTCCTTTAATTAAAACCAAATTCGGAAAGAGGGAAATACTTTAATTTTCTCAAGAAGATTCTTGAGACGGTAGAGTCTCGTGCTGATAACGTGTTATGAAATAATATAAAAACAAGAACAATAATACAAGAACAAGAACAATAGAGAGAAAAGTAGAGAGAGGAGTATTCTTATTAATACTTTGGGATGATTTACAATGGAGTAAGACCCCTCTATTTATAGGGAGATGGTGAATTAGCCACGAAGTAGTAAACCCTAGAATCTCTCAAAATATAGACATTCACCTTAAATAGAGTTCTATTTATAACAGAAGGTGATTTTTGCATGTGATTCTTTGAGAGAAAGAACCTTATTTATTTGGTTTTTTAATTTTTATATTTATTTGGCTAGTTTTGGTAAGTCTATGACTAATGGTTAGAGGTTGGTAAGTTGAAACTTAGATATTTGTGTACGTTTCCCAAAACTATTTATATCTGATAGCCAAAAAAGTGTATAAAATTTATATAATTTTTGTATATAACACACATAATTTATATATATACACAAAATATACAAAGTTTGTACAGTTTTTCGATTATTGTTTTTTACAACGGTTATACAATGTCATTTTTCAACAATAATTATCAAAATTTATGAATAAGTATCAATTGTTCATAATTAAGCAACATCATCTTTATATAAGATATTTATTTATTTAGTGTATACACTTAATGAAAATAATTATTTTAAATAGGGGTGTACATAGGGTTAGTTCGGATTTTCTAGTTACCAAACCAAACCAATTGTATTGGGTTATTAAATCAAAAGACCAAACCAAACCAATAAAAGACAGATTTTTCAGTCTCAATTTTTTTTCGGGTTTTTTGATTTTTCGGGTTTTTTTTTTCTTCTTTTCATAAAGTCTTCATAGCACAAAATATAGTTCGTGCTCCAAATGTTTCTTTAATCCTAGTAAGATAGAACTATATAAGGTATTTTTCAATAAAATAACATAAATATGAGATAAGTCATGGCACTATATTAGAATATTCAACAATAAAGAGATCATAAAATTGCTTAAAATAAGTATTATTAATAATCCATAATGAATACAAAAATAATTTAGAATTACTAATAAGTTACTAAAATAAGTACGATAATAAGTACAATTATTTACATGACTAAACACTAAAAGAAAAATAAGCTATGCATTTTATCTAAACTGCAAAAAAACTATAAAAAAAAGATAGATATCCACCACTATTTTCATTCATAGTATAATTGAATTGAATGTCTTTTATCAACATTATTATTGATTTGATATTGGTTTAGGATTTATTTGAGTTACTAACATTGTATGAACTATAAAACTTATTGGAGCATCCAAAAATCTATAAGTCCAAACTTAAAATAATATGTGAAAAGATAAAACTATAAAAACAATAAAAAGTAATTATAAACTAGACTATAATAAATATTTTTATATATTAAATATATTTAGAACTTTTATACATATATGTCGGGTTGATTTGATTTCAGATTAACTTTTTTTTTAGTTAAAATCAAACCAAACCAAATTAAATATGGTCGAATTTTTTTTTCGAATGCCAAACCAAATCAAACCAAACCATAGTCGAATTTTTTTTTCCGATTTGACTCGGATTATCAGGTTGGTGCAATTTGTAGATCCCCATGTTCTTCATAATTACTTTGGGACTATGAAACGGCATTCCGGTAGATCCCCCCTGCATATTTACGTTTGGGACTACGGGCGGTATCCTGTGAGATCTCTTGTTGTTATCTCTGTGTATTGAGCTATTATTTTTTACAGATTTCATTCTTGTTAAATTTTAGAATTTATATTTACTGTGATATTTCATTCTATCTTATTTTATTATATATATACTAGTACGGCCCTGATATGATCTCGTCACTACTCGACCGAGGTTAGGCTTGACATTTACTGGGTACTGTTGTGGTATGTTCTTGCCCTTCCCTACACATATTTTTCGTGTGCAGATCCAGGTACTGCTTATCAGCCACATTATCAATAAGGCGAGCTAATTGAAGAGACTTCAAGATATATCTGCCGCGTCCACATACCCCGTAGTCCCTTTCTACTCTTCCAATGTCAAATACTTCTTGTATTTCTGAGTAATTGGTTATTGTACATGTCAAGCGGCATGGTATTCAGTTATATTGTTCTCTTACAGTTAGTTGTTAAAATTATGTTATCATTTTATTATTTTACAAATGTTAAGTTCACTTAATTATAGAGATTAAGTATCGTCACGATAATTCACGAAGGAAGAACTTAGATTGTGACAGTACAACTCTAATTTTGAGTTAGAGGTTAAATACTCTATTGTAAAAGTACTATGGTATCAAATAATTTCGCAAATAATAGAAGCGTTTTGTCATTTTCATATTTTTAATGTCCTCTTTAACAATTATGCGTAGGATATTCCCATACTACTGTTGTCCCGACGTGTTTAGCCAATGGCTTTGAGCTCAACACGTGAAAGCATAGGTCTTAGTGCTACATTCAGATCTCCTTCTTTTCCTCTCTTTCATCAGTCATCCTTAGAATTTGCATAAATTTGGATTTGGGTTTTCACATCATAGTGCTTGTTCTGTAACGGCAATATCTAGCTAGCATGGGGACATAAATTTAGTTGAATTTTTTTTAAAAAAAAGAGTATTAAAAAAATAGCGTTTGGAAGTTGAATTCATGTTTGAATATACATGTTACCTGATGAATAAGTTAATTAGACAGAATTGTATTTTCACTTCAATGGTCTACTCCCAAGTATCGAACTCAAAGACTGTTGGTCAATCCTTTTACTACATCCGTACTTGGTAAGGTTGCAAGATCTTGCAAAGGGTTTGAAACGTTTTAAGTGTCAAAATAGCATGGGCTAGTAAGTTTTCGGATTATCTGTGTATGAATTTTCAGCATATTATGCTGAAACTCTAGTACGCGAAAAGTTCTAACATAATATACTGGAGATTGGAGCACATGTTTATGAATTTCCAGCATATTATGCTGAACCGATATATTATACTGGAATTTCAGTATATCATGCTGGAATATTTTCCGAATTTTGAACAATATTTTCGTATCTTTACATGAAAAGTGGCTAAACTTCGATTACTTTTGAAATTGTAACTATTTTTGAATGACTACTTGTAACTCTGGCTATTTTTTAACTTCTCCCGAAATATTGTGCAATGTTAATTTAGTGCATAAGAAGTGAACCAAACACTGACAAAGGCCTCGAAGCAATTTCTTCAACTCACCTTTCCTCATTCTAGAGACTACTCATGAACATAACACATATAACCCTAGAGGCAACAAAAATTCAAACTATAGTTTCCTCCCTACCTGTCAATGATCAAAACAAGAATTGCTTATTAAAAAGTATCAAGTTAAAAATTGAAACCATTTTTTAACATGACAAGAAAAAAGTTCACACATTGGAAACCAGATAGAACTGAAAGCTCAGAGGAAAAGGATTCATGAAACAAAGATTTGTTGCAAGATCTGCAAAAGTGAAATCCCAAATCACAAAACTGAGAAGTATACTAACATCCAGACTGATTGAACTATATGGTGTGTACATAGTTATCGGTCATTAACACTTCCTGCAACGGAAAAACAACAACAACAACAACAACAACAACTACCCAGTATACTTCCACCAGGTGGGGTCTGGGGAGAGTAATATGTAGACAAGCCTTACCCCTACCCGAAAGGGCAGAGAGGCTATTTCCAATCGACCCCCGGCTCATATGATAAAAAGAAAAACAGCAGTAAAACAAAAACAAAGACAACACCAAAAACAAAAACAACAACAATAGAACATTAGTATCTCCAGCAGAAATAGCATAAATAGCGTAAATAATTATCTAAACATACGAAACATAAATACAATCGCATGCAATAATATCATACAGTAACTACCATAACTAACAGCCATAGAGGGGACATAAGCTAAAACACAAATCATCTATGGGTAACCCTGCTGACCCACACCCAATCCCGGAAGAGGCGTACGAAAAACTCGAGGAGCCCCTATCCTACAACACTGATTCTAGACCTCCAGACTTTCCTATCAAGGGTCTTGTCCTCGGAAACCTGCATTCTAGTCATGTCCTGCCTAATCACTTCTCCCCAATACTTCTTAGGCCTACCTCTGCCTCGCCGACCGCCAACAATCTCCAGCCGCTCGCAGCTCCTCACTGGGGCATCAGGACTTCTCCTCCGCACATGCCCGAACCACCTCAGCCTCGCTTCTCGCATCTTCTCATCCACCGGGGCCACCCCCACCTTCTCTCGAATAACTTCATTCTTAATCTTATCTAGCCTGGTGTGACCGCACATCCACCTAAGCATCCTCATCTACGCAACCTTCATTCTCTGAACATGAGAGTTCTTCACGGGCCAGCACTCCGCCCCATACAACATCGCAAGTCTAACCACGGCTCTATTGAATTTCCCCTTGAGTTTGTGTGGAATTTTCTTGTCACACAGGACTCCTGATGCAAACTTCCTGCAACGGAATTAACCAATAAATACAGCTAGCCAATAAGTAATTGACTTTCAGCTGATAAAATAAACAGAGAAGTGCAAAGCAAAGGGGGGTTGGGTAACTCAATCCAAATATTTGCAGCATAACAGTTTTTGCTTATACCTGAGCCTAGCTGTCTTCATTCAGCTTCATTAGTTTCAAGCACCAAAAGAAAAGGAAGATTCACTCGTACAGACAAACCTCCCCAACCCCACGTGTTGGGATCAAACTGGGTTTGTTGTTGTTGTTGTTATTCGTTAGCACAATTTGATACTGCTACCACATTTTAAGAAATAGAAGAAGCAGAAATTTAGGAGAACATAGCTCAGCTGCAGCAATTGATCACATACACAAATAAACTTCTCAGGGAAAAGAAACATTCTGTTGGCCCTGAATTGCATCCATATGAAAGAAACATAATTGCAAGAAGGTACTAGTATGACATGTTAGCTATACCATTTTGTTTCGCAGAAGTCTCACACAACTTTCTGAGGTCATTAACAGTCACCCAAACAAAAATAACAAGGCAAAAATATACATCAATGGCCCCTGGGATAAATTAAGCAAATTCTACTTCTTCAAGCACAGAATTGCAAATATAATGAGTTGTAAATCTCTTAAATCAAACATCTTAAAACTATATAATATATCTCCCCTCTTTTTAAAAAAGAAAGATAAAACTTCTTACTGCACGTACTTGATAATTTGCTTATTGTCACCATGAACATAAGAATAGAACTCAATTGCCAATCATTCAAGATGTTATAATCGTTAAAACCTAAAGCGAATTAAATAGTTTAAACTAAAAGTTGTATAACCTCATTTCTTTTCATCCCTTTTTTTGGGTGATCAAGTGCATAACCACCATTTAAATTTGCAATAAACATACTTGTACTTGAAGCAGAGGAATATTTCCCCTTTCTTTCTTCTATGAGGACAAATTCCAACTTTAGGTATTCAAACTCATTCTCGGACATACAGCACAATCATACACCCTATCAAGTAGCATCCAACTTTCCAAGTTTTTCTCTTGTATGACAATCCTCATCTGCATTCTCCCCCACCCAATCTGAAAGCTCACTCATATTCACTCCAAAACCCCATGTGTCCTTTGTCAACCCCCTAGTTGTCAATTCTTTCATTTACCACAGGATTAATCAAACTTGTATTAACTTCCTTTGTTGAGACCACCAATCAAGAAAATTAAATATTTACTTTTGTTGAGATTACAACAACAACAACAACTACCCAATATAGTCCCACACTGGGGAGGATAATATGTAGACGGGCATTACCCCTACCCGAAAGGGCAGAGAGGCTGTTTCAAATCGACCCTCGGCTCAGTGAAGGAAAGGAAAAAACAAAAAAAAAACAAAAGAGCATTAGTAACTCCAGCAGAAATAGCATAAATAATTATCTAAATATAAGAACCATAAATAAAATAGCATGCAATAATATCATACAGTAACTACCATAAATAACTACCATACACAAATCATCTATGGATAGCCCTGCCAAGCCTCACCCAACCCCGGGTGAGGAGTACGAAAAACTCTAGGAGCCCCTATCCTACAACCCTGATACTAGACCTCCAGACTTTCCTATCAAGGGCCATGTCCTCGGAAACCGCATTCTAGCCATGTCATGCCTAATCACCTCTCCCCAATACCTCTTAGGCCTCCCTCTGCCTCGCCATACACCGATCATCGCTAGCCGCTCACAACTCCTCACCGGGGCATCAGGACTTCTCCTCCGCACATGCCTGAACCACCTCAGCCTCGCTTCTCGCATCTTCTCATCCACCGGGCCACCCCCAACTTCTCTCGAATAACTTCATTCTTAATCTTATCTAATCTGGTGAGCCCGCACATCCACCTGAGCATCCTCATTTCCGCAACCTTCATTCTCTGAACATGAGAGTTCTTCACTGGCCAGCACTCCGCCCTATACAACATGGGCGGTCTAATCACAGCTCTATAAAATTTCCCCTTGGGTTTCTGTGGAACTTTCTTGTCACACAGGACTCCTGATGCAAGCCTCCACTTTGACCACCCCGCTCCTATACGATGAGTGACGTCCCCGTCAATCTCTCCGTCCCCCTGAATCACCGACCCAAGATATTCGACACTGTCCCTCTTGGCGATGACCTGAGATCCAATCATCACGTCCCTGCCTACATCGCTCGGCTCTGCGCTAAACTTGCACTCCAGGTATTCTGTCCTAGATCTGCTTATTTTGAAACCCTTAGACTCGAGAGTCTGTCTCCATACCTCTAACCTCTCAATAACACCGACCCTCGTCTCGTCTATCAAGACTATGTCATCAGCAAATAGCATACACCAAGGCACATCCCCTTGAATATGTCGGGTTAGAGCATCCATCACCAAGGCAAACAAGAGAGGGCTAAGCGTCGATCCTTGATGGAGCCCCATAACCACTGGAAAATGGTCTGAGTCGTCACCCACCGTCCTAACCCTAGTCTTAGCTCCATCGTACATGTCATTGATTACTCTGATGTAGGCTTCCGGTACGCTATTCGCCTCCAAGCACCTCCATAGCACCTCCCTTGGGACCTTGTCATACGCCTTCTCCAAGTCGATAAGCGCCATGTGCAGGTCCTTCTTCTTATCCCTGAACTGCTCCACCAACCTCCTGACAAGGTGGATAGCTTTTGTAGTGGAGCGACCTGGCATGAATCCGAACTGGTTCACAGATATAGATGTCATCTCCCACACCCTCGCCTCGATCACCCGCTCCCAGACCTTCATGGTGTGACTTTGTTGAGATTGCAGTTCATAAATAACTTGACTTCCAAAAAACTGCCTTAAGACTTAAGTACAACATTTCAGAAATCCACTCCCTAAAACCTTTTAATTAGAAAGAAGGTGAAAGAAAGCAAATGAAAACAAAAGGGAGAGCAAGTACCTCATCATATTTCCAGTGAATACTTCACCTTGTTCATTATTTACTACCATTAGCAATTGTATTTTGCTAACTGCAAATTTGCCTCAGCCCCTTCTCAAATGTAAACAGCAGATTATTTGGGGAAAAAAGAAGGATAAAAGAACCATCTTCTGGTATTGATAAACAGAATATGAGGGAAACACCTAACTTGCAAGAGAAGTTTAAAACTATCCTACTATTACATTTCTTCTCTCTATTTGTGCACTGAAGATAGTCATCTTTTTTTACTTTGTTCTTATGTACTAGACAAATTTGATCTTTAATATGATGTTTTTCGTGTTAAACTAACTTATCAGACATAATTTTAGTGTTTTCTTCCTCTACCATCAATAAAATATAAGTCAAATTAATACATTAAGCTCTAAGTCAAATCAACTACTATCAAGGGAGTAACCCCCCCCCCCCCCCCTCCCCAATTTCAATAACAAGGCAGAGCTAAGTATAGTTTAGAGGAAGCAACAAACTTAAGTATTTCTAATGATTGACTAGAAATAAACTTAGACAAGAGGGATTGCTCTGATGGTAAGCAACCCCCACTTCCAACCGAGAGATTGTGAGTTCGAGCCTCCCCAAGAGCAAGGTGGGAAGTTCTTGAAGGGAAGGATGCCGAGAGTCTATTTGGAAACAGCCTCTCTACCCAAGGGTAGGGGTAAGGTCTGCGTACACACTACCCTCCCCAGACCCCACTAAGTGGGATTATACTGGGTGGTTGTTTTTGTTGACTAGAAATAAACTACTACTTGACATATGTTTTGGTCCCTTGATATTTAGACGAAGTCAGTGTGAATTTAATGATTTTCTCTTCACTGCCACTTTGGAATTTAAACCTTCGTTTCATAATGGGGTACAAATACCACAAGGAACAGCATTCTATAAGTAAGGACTTGCTTAGTTTACCGACTCTAACTGAACTTTAGATGGCTTTGAATGTACAGAAAATTCCAAACACAGAGATCTTATTCAACTCGTAGACATCATTTACATAAATCGCATCTTACAACAACAACAACAACAACTACCCAGTATACTCCCACCATCTGGGGTCTGGGGAGGGTAATATGTAGACAAGCCTTACCCCTACCCGAATGGGCAGAGAGGCTGTTTCCAATCGACCCCCGGCTCATAGGATAAAAGGAAAAACAGCAGTAAAACAAAATAAAGACAAAAACAAAAACAATAAAGCATTAGTAACTCCAGCAGAAATAGCGTAAATAGCGTAAATAATTACCTAAACATACGAAACATAAATACAATCGCATGCAATAATATCATACAGTAACTACCATAACTAACAGCCATAAGGGGGAGATAAGCTAAAACACAAATCGGCTATGGGTAACCCTGCTGGCCCACACCCAACCCTGGATGAGGCGTACGAAAAAACTCTAGGAGCCCCTATCCTACAACCCTGATTCTAGACCTCCAGACTTTCCTATCAAGGGTCATGTCCTCAGAAACCTACATTCTAGTCATGTCCTGCCTAATCACCTCTCCCAATACTTCTTAGGCCTCCCTCTGCCTCGCCGACCGCCAACAATCTCCAGCCGCTCGCAGCTCCTCACCGGGGCATCGGGACTTCTTCTCCGCACATGCCCGAACCACCTCAGCCTCGCTTCTCGCATCTTATGTGACTTCAAAATCAGGTACACAACAACAGAAGTTAGAGTCCCAAATAGTTTTTGTGAATTCAGAGAGAACAAAAAGGCTTATAAAACTCAACTGACATGCCCCTGAATCATAGCTAGACAAAGAAGTCTGGTAAAAATATGCCAGTAAATTAGGAAAAGATTGCTGATCGCTATACCTGTACATTCCCAACACATCTCCTATATTCACCTTGAAGTTTGTTTTTGGTATATCTAATAAGAGCTTACACTTCAATTCTAAGGGTGTCATGACAATGCGACAGCGAATGAACATAAGTCCAAATGCTTTAGTAAGAGAAAAATGTATTGGAACTTTTTTTCCATAACCGAGAAATATCCAAGGGCAAGTTGGAGTATGTTTCAAAACTCGGTGTATAATGGGGCCATTTTGGAACTTCTGGTGATACATTCACATTATAAGTAGTAAGCAAAGGAAGCATAGGAAGTAAAACGAGTTATCAAGTATACAAAGGAAAGATAACTTACAAAATGACTCACTTGGTACAAATGACCATGCCAAGAACCATCTTAGGTATAAGTATATAGATTTTGTACTTGTCTACAACTCATTCTTTGAAAGTAAAGACATAAGCTAATCATTGGTCCCAATTCCAATTAGCCTTGCAAAGACTCAAAAGGAGATTAAATAAATGGGGATATCAATTATTCATGAAAATCCCTTAATCGCTCTATATCTTTGCTAACTGATACAATCGATGAAGAACATAAAAAAAAACCACACCAATATGTAGTGTCAAAACCTCTTTGTGCAGAAATAAAGCATTGACATACTATTCACAAGTAATGTACCTTAAAAATAACACTAACAGTGCACACGTAATTCCAAGTAATTCAACATCTAGGACAACGCATATTGAGATATTCTAGAAGCTATACTAGCAACTTGAGCCTGCATCTGAGCGGCCCTAACCTTCGAGGCCATGGCACGATGAATGAATTGCTCGCGTGACAACAACCTTACATTCCTCAAGTACTGATCAAATGGAATTGTCCTGTCCTGTATAGCTTTATCCAACGAATAAATCACATCCTCCATAGCCAAATCCAAGGCCGTACAATCCGACATCTGTTTCGAAAGACTATCACAAGGCTCAGACGCCTCATCCACATCCACATTCACATTCCCAATTTTCTTCAATTTTGCTTCGTTATCTCTAACCCAACCTTCTAACACATCAGTATTCATCAAAACCATTTGCAATTGCTGCTCTAATCCCTCCTTTTCGTCAAGCATTTCTGTAACCCCTTTCCTCAACTCCTTCTCTCGCCGCCTCAACACTCCTTGTGCACTAAACAACCCGTCCATATCCGCTTCCCTCACCTTCCTCAACTTTTCAATATCACTATGCAATTTTCCCACAAGGTTATCTATTGCATTCCTCTTATACACCTCCGACGGATCATCCATTATCCTCCCTACCCCACCACCACCACTCCCATAAGGCGATGGCGGGTACATTCGAGGAGGTATCGCATGTCGGGTTGACCCGCTACTTGAAAAACTAGTACCTGGCGGAGGATGCGGGTTCGGGTTTGGATTAGGGTTCGGGTTTGAGTTTGGGCGACGTTGGGAGTACAAAGGGGGATCCCGGCTAAAGAAGTGACTCAAATTACCAGCCAAATCAACGAGATTCGAGCTTGGGCAAACCCAATTACTCAAATAAGGGATCGAAACGATACCTGAAGGATTCACGAAAGGATGCTGGCGCTTGATGATCATGTCGCGCGTGGGGTTGACGAAAACCAACGGCGCGTGACGAGGGTAAGACTCCATTAACCAGATGATTACCGGGATGTTGTAGGTGACGTCTTGATAGACCATCGGAACGGTGCCGTCTGATTGAAGGAGGTTAACAATACGGCCGTCGTTGTGAGTGAAGGTAGCGGTTTTGGGTTGAAGAGAAGGACACGTTTCGGTTAAGGAAACGAGGTGTTGACGGATTAGCCATTTGACGTCTTCGGAGTAAGGGAGAGAAGAAGGGCCACGTTGGGATAGAACGTTGCTTAAGAATTGTTGGGTGTATTGGTTGGAAGACGGGGAGTGAACTGCCGGCGGAGGTGGTGGTGGTGCCATTGTTGATCGGAAGGGAAAAAACGACGTCGGATTTCAATCAGTCCCGGCGATTGGAGAAGGAAGAGTTGGAGCTAACCTTTTACTTTTTGAAGCGTTTGTAAGCTACTTTGACTTGATGAAATTATTATTTAGAAAGTTTGGATTTCAATTTGGAAAAACATGGTGAACAACAATTTTTTGTATGTTTAATGACTGAAAACTTTGAACAAATATGACTGAAATTATTGTTTATTTATGAGAAGAATAAATAATAACAAGTTGGGTTTGAGAGGGTAGTGTGTACGCAGACCTTACCCCTATTCTTGGGTAAAGAGTGTTTCTAAATAACATCTCCGGCATACTTCCCTCCAAAAACTTCTCACCTTGCTCTTGGGAAGACTCGAACTCTCGATTGAAAGCGAGGTTTACTTACCATCAAAGCAACCCCTCTTGTCTATGAAAAGAATAAATAATTAATCAAAAAAAAAAAAAGATTCATGTTTGGTTTCCACCATGGACAGAGCCCGTTTGGCCATAAATAAAAAATTTACTTTTTTTAAAAAAAAATATATCATTTTTTAAAATTAGTATTTGGCCATAATTTTTCAATTTTCACACATAAATTTTAGAGTTTTTCAAAAATTTGAAAAACTTCAGAAAATCGTTTGGCAAAATTTCCATTCAGATTACTCGCAAAAATTCAAAAACAACCCAAACTTATATTCATATCTAAACATAGCTTGAATTTTCAAACATCATTTTTATTTGAAAAAAATCTTGCTTTTCTTTTTTGGAGTTTACAATTCCTATATCCAAACGCCCACATATTTTTAAAAAAAATTGCAAATTATATCTTCACAAGCACAAGGTTTCACCCAAGTACGTTTTAAAAATGTGTTTTTGCGAAGAAGTTATCTTTTCTGTTTCTCAAAAAGTATTTTTATTTTCGCTCAAAAATATTTCTTTTCCTTTAAAAGCTTAGCAAACATCTTAACTTTCAAAAAGAAATACTTTTGATAAAAAGAAGGTAATCAAAATACCTCGCTTTTCCATACACACATGTGTTATATTTGCAAAACTTATTAAAACATGACAAAATATAAATAGTGGCTTCAAAAGGGGCTATTTCTGCACATCAATTCTCTTATGCTTGGGCTATGAGTTGAGTTGTTAGTCCAGATCAAACCTGATAAGGATGGCCCAATCTTTAACCTTTTGGTTGTTGGTAGAAATGACACCAGGTAGCTACTCTAAAGGGTTGCTATTTAAGAATTAGTCAATGCGTTCTAGATTTTAACTTTTTAATTTAATTTTTGAGAATAAAAATATATTAAATTTTCTTCAAGTTAAGATTTTTAATTAAAATTTTAGGACAAAATAAATACTAATTAAGCACTAAATAGCATCCCTGAAAATGGCAATTTGTGCACTTTGTCCCCTTTTGTTGTTTTCTCTTTCTTCTCTTTTCCCTGGTCTACATATTGAGCCAGTAACGATACAATAATGGGAGAAATTCAAAAATAGCCAGATTTACAAGTGGTCGTTCAAAAATAGCCCAGTTTTAAAAGTAATCGAATTTTAGCCATTTTTCATGTAAAGATAAATCTGAACAAAAACACTGTTCAAAATTCAGAAAGATACTCCTGCATAAAATACAAGAGTGCCAGGGTAATATACTGGTCCATCAAAATATACTGGAGTTTGGAGCACCCGCGCTTTACTCTCCAGTATATTATACTAGAGTCAACAAAGTATATCGGTCCAACATAATATGCTGGAAGTTCATACATAGGTCACCGAACTCCAGTTTATTATACTGGACCGATCTCTATTGCAGCAAAATAGTGGCTATTTTTTATTGACTTGGTAAACGCTGACTATTTTTGAATAATGAATATGAAAATCGGCTAGACCGTGCTATTTTTACTACAATAACATTCTCGAAGAGTTTTGATGTGAAATAATGAATCTATTTTGCAATTGAAACGTTATGTCCACATGCTACAATATGTTTTATAGATAAAATAATTATTGTGTCACATATGTTTATGATAATAATTTATCTCAATGTAACATATGGTTAGGAAAATTGGGGTTTTTCATGATTATCTAGGGCGGCCCAAAATATTTGCTCGCTATTACTTGTAAAAATTACACGAGGTGTTCTATTTGGTCGCCCCTATTTAATTTATACTTTTTTTAAAAAATATTTAACTTGTACCTATTTTTAAAAAAATTTAGCTCCTTTTCTTCCTTGCATTTCCACTTTAGTTTCTGCTTCTTTTGCTTCTCTCTTCTGTTATCGTTTTCTCTTCTTCAATTTATCACCAAATCACTTATAATCCCACTCAAAGGTACATGCCCTCACTACACCAGCAACCAAATACTGGGTTCATAATGGTCCCAAAAAGTGAACCACAATTTATAGGTGGGGTTCGTGATTTTTCAAGCACGAGTCGAATTGGGTTAACTTTATCGACGTAATAGAGCAGTGGTTGAAGGTGGTTCAGTAGTGAATACTCCTAGATGTCAAGCTGAAGGTTGTAATACTGATCTAACATATTACCACAGGACACACAAAGTTTGTGAATTTCACTCCAAAGCTGCTACTGTTATTGCCGCTGGCTTGACTCCACATTTTTGCCAATAGTGTACAATACAAAAACTTCAACTCTAAAGTTAAAGTTTCCCGGTTACTAAATAAAAACTTATAAAATAAAAACTTCAGTTCTTACTAAACAAAAACTTATAAAATAAAACTTCGGCTCTAAGAGCTGAAGTTCACGAGTTACAAAACAAAAACTTTAGTTCTAGAGCTGAACTTTAGGCCCGGCTACTAAAATGCTGAAATTTTATATGATTGTCTTTGCTACTTCAGCCCTTTGTCTGAAGATATGCGAAAAAACGTGTACGCTTGTAATTTTTTTTACAAAACGGGCACAGATTAAAACATGGCACAAAAAGCGGGTACAGATGCAAATGCCCCCTATTACTTGCCACTTAAGAAATTACCTTGTAGTAATCAAGCTACTTCATATTTTCTAGGATATATAATTCGTATTTTTACACCTTTGTTTTTAGGTAACTAAACAATTTTATTTATCGAGTAATATTTACACGTTTGATCCTCTTTATAGCTTGATACGGACAATAGTCCGAGATTCAGCTATCATTTCCTTTCCCCTTACTCCTACCTATTCATAACTACCTTTTTAAAGATCTATCGCGTAATATCTTTGTCCACCCAGGATATAAATATCCCTAGGAAAATTTGGCCTTTTTCCACTTCCAGCCCGCATCAGAAATTACTTACATTCGGTAACGAAAAAAGTATAAAATTTTAATATATAACATACATAATATATATATAACACACAACAAATAATATATTTTTCAACTATTATTTTAAAAGTAACTATACATCATCAATTTCATGGAAAATTTTCAGAGATTAGTAAAGTCCATGTTATCAACTTTATAAGATTCAAAGTAAACAATCCTTTTTGCCCATCTCATGTCATGTGCGGTTATGTTTGTACCTTCTGTTCCTTCCTATTTTATGGGGAAAGTTTACATCATTTCTTTCTGGAATAAATTCTCTTAAACCCTTCTGACACAAGAATTTTCCATGAAACAGCTCTAACAAGTATTGCAAAGATAAGCAAAAAGATCCATACAAGATTGCCATTTATGCCTACCCATTGGGAGAAACCAAATCCTAACTAATATTCTGTTCTGCTAAAATTTTAAAATCAACTTATTTATTTGGCGAGAAATAGTTTATATTTGGCTAATTAATTTATGAAACATTTTTAAACGACAGTTACTATTTGGCCGAATTTTTAAAAAGTATTTTTAAGCGTATTTTTTTTAAAGTGTTTTTCGAGGAAAATATTGTGGAGGAACTACTTTTTTTGCTGCTTTTCAAAAATTATTTTCGCTTCTACTCAAAATTACTTTTTTTTTCTTCTAAATGCTTGACAAAACACCTTAACTATAGAGAATAAGCACTTTTGGACAAGGCAAAAATGCCATATTCTTTACTTTTGAAATAAATCAATGAAATAAAAAGAAAGAAAAACAGATTCTTTACTTTTGAAATTTGGTTCTCCTAACAAGGCAGAAATGTTATATTCTCAAATCTTGCGTGACAAGCATATCCACAATACAAAAATAGGAGAATTTTTTTAGAAAAAAACGAGAAAAGTCCTATTTTCAATTATTTAATTGGGGCCTATTTTGTGAAGAGAAATGGAATTATGGCATTTTCAGCAGTCGTAATTGTCAAAAATGGCATTTTCAGCACCAGTATTAGTCAAAAATTTGATGTGTAAGCATAACAAGTAATATTGAATTAGTAGTTTTCTCAAATATATTTCGTGAAGATAGAAAAAAAAGAATCACTAAAGAATATGGTATGGTGGATGGAATACCTATACTCTTAAGCAGAGATCTCGGGTTCCTACCAACAAAGAAATTTCTGGTAGAAGCATTTTCTCTTAAATAGTCTTATACGGCGCTAATTCAAATTAGCTGGTCGAGCCAGTGCATACGAATAGAGGCAGTGGAGGATCCAGAATTTATAGATCGTGGGTGCTTTACTGATTTTTGTATGAGTCAAAACTAGATTCATGATAATTAGCGCGTCTAATTGGCTCCTAAGCTTGTTCGGGCTAATAAAAGGTATAATTATTCGCTGACCAAAGTATTCCGAGGTTACTCAACCTAATTAACGAGACCATGGCCTATTCATTGTTCACGGACGCCCCTTCGACGCGGCCACGGCCGTCCCTCGCCAGCTGGCAAGATTCACAACTATAAATATTAAGAGAAAGAACCCTAAAAGAAGGGATGCTTCTTCTTCTTCTTCTTCTTCTTCACCTCCACTTCTAAAAGAAGGGAATATACATCATTGTAAGGCTCTGAACCTCTCCATGGAGAGGCAGACCAAATCGATATCATTAATAAAAGATCTCTACCATCCTCCCCTTAACCAATAACTATTGTCTCCTACATTTTATTCGTTTGGTCTTTTGGTTTATTACGATCTGTTATGATTGGCCCTCTGTTGATTTTAATTGATTTATGCCTATACAATGTATGAGAACTTTGAGCTAAACAATTTTAATTTAAATTCTAAATGACTAAACGTGATTATAGTGGGTGCTTATGGTCAATTATTAAATTTTTTAGGTATTATTTATGAATATAGTACATAATTTGGCCAAAGCCAATGGGTGCTGAAGCACCGATTACTCCAAAGGTAATCCGTCGGTGAATAGAGGCGGACCTAAGTATTCAAGATGACAGGGCATCACTATTTTGCTCAACCAGTACCCTCTAAAGACTTTTAATGTTCAAGGTGCCAAATTATTTATATAACCATTTTCAAGATATGCCTATAATGTACACAAAATTTCTGTCGAAGTTTACGAAATCCGATAATCCCTTGATACTGCACATAGGTCCATCTCTCCTTACAGATACTGAATAATTAAAAAAAAATAATTGATAAGGAAAAGAAGTAGAAGAAACAGAGGAAAGCACAAAAGAAAGAAGAAGATAAAAGACAGTAAACAGTTAACAAAAAATATAGCAGAGAACTCAAAAATATGAAGACTTTGAAAAGTAAATATTCATTTACAATGCCATATCTGAATTAACCAAACTCCTTAAAATAACCATGACCACTATTCCTATATATCTTCAACAAAAAAGAAGAAGATAAACAAGAAACAAAGAACTCAAATGAAAAACTATAACATTAACTCATTTTTCTAAATTAATCAGGATTTTTATTAGCACAAATCAACAAAGAAAATCCAACTTTTTCTTGTTCTTTTTGCTGCAAATTCTTCTCTTCTAACCATAACCTACTATCCAAACCACTCCTTGTTCTAAACATAAACATAGCAAATCCAGATTTTGAATTAAACAACCAATCATGAACATCCCACATCATATCTATCAACAATCCATCCAAAAATATCGTCTGATTTCCGCGAAAATTCCATTGTAATCTCTTAACCTGAATAACATTTTTCTTATCAATTGTAACATACAAAGCTGAATTCTTGAATACTTCTCCTGTGCACTTAATCAGTATATCATGACATTTTCCATTGTCACAGAACTTAACCCTAGTTGCAAAAATACAACTGCCTGAAAAATGTTCACTTCTTGAAACCAATGTAAATCTCGCCATTCCAACATTAGAAATTGAATTCTTGAACTCAATCTCTTGTTCCATGTCTCCTAGTACTAACCCCACCTCAGAATTCACTAACACTTTTAAATAAAACCCGTTTATCGGTTCAGGACCTGTTTCATATATAGCACTAGAAAGATCCCAGAAAATATTGAATGTTGTATTAAAGCATTCAATGCTTTTTGAGCCTTTTACCTTGTCTATTTTCTTGAAATTCTTGTTAAATTTTGAGGAAGAACAAGGATAGTCACTTATGCTGATTGAGAACCCTTGTTCTATTAGGCTACACCATGTGATTTTGATGAAAAACTGCTTTTCTGTATAGAGTTTGACTTTGTAAAGACTAGTAACAACATTTTGGATTGAAGGAATTAGGTTTGGTGATAAATAAACATGATTTTTTGGACCTGAACAATATGAATCTGTTACTTTTATAGCATGTTCATTGTAACAACTTGCTATATTTCTCATTCTTTCTTGAAAAAAAACCCAAAAAAAAAAAGAAAGTAATATATTTGATTCTTGTGAAGTAAATGAAGATAGAAAAAAAGGGGCGTTTTTAAGTATTTTTTGGATTATACTTAGCTGTTGTAGAAAGGAAAATGAGGGGTTTGAAATTTGTAGAAGAAAAGAGAATTTGTAGGTTCTTTTCTTCTTCAAATAGTTGTTTCTTACTTGAAAGGTTTGGTTTAGTATGTAACTGAAAAGAAGAAGAAAAACCAATAGAGAGAAAATCCAGGTTTTGGCCAGGTCATGGCCAATTAGTAAGGATTCTCTGACCTGAAAAAATTCTAAATATTTATTTATATTAATAGTCAGAAGAAAAGAATGACCTTATTAATTTTCATAAAGAGTTCCTTTAATTAAAAGGCAGATCGATGCATGAAATATTTCGCGTTCACATAAGATTTAGGGACGAGCCGTACCCTAAGGGATTGTGATACCCGCTACCTATTATAATGCAAACATCAATAGTTTATTCTACGACTCGTACCCGTGATCTAAAGGCTATTCGAAGACAACTTTACCGTTATTCTGAGGCTTCCCTTTCCTAAAGAGTTTCTTTAATTAAGTAGTACAAATTTTCAGTGATAGTTCAATTGTTATGTCTAATTAAATGGAAATTCGGTGCACGAAATATTCCACGTTCACGCAGGGTCTGTGAAAGAACTACACCCTAAGGGGGAGTGATGTTGGCAGTCTACCTTAATAAAAGTATCATCAACTACAAACCATACAAAAATAAATCTATCGTTGTTATGAAGCTTCCCTTCTTAATAAAGTTTCTTTAATTGAGTAGTACAAATTTCCAGTGACAGTTCAATTGCTTTATCTAAAAAATTGTTAAGAAGAAATTGTTAAGGTTATTAAGTACTACTATGGTTTGACTTGAAGAAAATGTTAGGTGTTCTATTTTATTTTATTTTGATTATCATTGTTGTGCTTAACTTGTCGTTTTCTGTGATCTGTACTTACTATTTAATTGTTTGCTAATGTCAACCAAGAGGTTGTGAGTTCGAGTCTCCCCAAGAGCAAGGTGGGAAGTTCTTGGAGGGAAGGATGCCGGGGTCTATTTGGAAACAGCCTCTCTACCCAAAGATAGGGGTAAGGTTTGTGTATATACTACCCTTCCCAGACCCCACTAAATAAAATTATAATGGGTTGTTGTTGTTGTAATGTCAACTTATTAAAAAAACTGAAATTTAAAAAGACACAGATGGTTTAACATAAACCTTTACAGGTACATGTGACCATCATTCATTTCAAAGTAAAGAGTTGAGATTGAGACATATCTTGCGTGTCATTTCAAGAAAATTAATAATATAAGCTAATTCAATATATAAAGGCAGCTCGATACATAAAATATTTTATATTTATGTAAGTGCGAGACGCATCCAAAAAAATAAGATAGACAATCTTACTTAATTAAATATTAATAATTATTTTTACGATTCGAACTCATGACCGATAAGATTCACGAGAATAATTTTACCATACCAAGCTAATTCTATATAGGGATTTTTACATATACATCTCATCTACCAAACCTTTCTACCATAAATGTGCCATGTTTGTTAATTACCATCATATCTCATGGTTTTGTTACATAATATATACCAAACAATATATTTGCTGATTTTACATCCTAAATTAACACTAGACAATTAATGCTAAATCTCTCCTTAATAAATTGACAATTACCAAACGGTGAAACAGCCATATTTCCGTCTGGCTTAAATTTGGAAATGACAATCAGTTTTTAAGAGATAATTAATGTTTGATTTACTACAAATTAATGCCAAAACATATAAGGTAAATGCTCCAAATATATCCTCTAAATATATCTAGTAAATAAACAGCTTCAAATGTCGTTTGTTCTTTGACAAAAATAGTTCGAAATTCGTCTACAGTCATTCCTATTCTACAGTCATTCTACCAAAGAGAAATTCTTCAAAACTGAAAAGAAATTCGTCATTCTACAGTCATTATTTGACAAACCTGTTTGGAAGTTGACGTCAAACATTCCTCCATTCAAAAACAGTGTGTATCTTGTTATTCAGTGATATTTTTTTTTATATTTCGTAGTTCTTCCGTGACTGGCAGTAAGGAGATTATACAATGTCAAAAATTCCGATAATGCTTAAGTTTAATGGTTATTGGGATAACTATGGCAGTTTCAGAGATTTTGAAGTTGACGCCATTTTGGTTGATGAAACTGCAAGCTACGGAATTCTCCAGTCTACAATTGCAGAACAATTATCTATTGATACATCTGATAAAGTTGTAGAAATAAAATACATTGTGAATGATAATTGTCCTCCGTTGCAGATTAGAAACGATATGGGCGTTCATGTATATATGGAAATGAAAAAAGAGAATAAAAACTTAGGTTCGTATCCGTTATGTATTAGCATAAGTGATTTCAATATGGAATTGGCAATCACCAATGAACGCCCCATCACTATAGGTAAGATTACATCTGTTACCGAATTTGAAGAATTTTGTGTTCTCTAATCAACTAGAATTTGACGCCAATTATCTGTAATGAATATACAATGTGAATGTATTGTCTGCAGGTTCTTCAGGATCATTAAGATTATTAGAAATTCCATCTTCACCAGCTATTGAGGAATATCAAAGCGAAATAATCATTGAATCTTCTCAAACATGTATTGAAGAAGGTCAAGTGTACCAGGACAAGAAGACGATTGTTGCTGCAATGAAGAATTATGCAGTTATGCAGAAGTTCCAGTTCAGAGTTAAAAGATCAAGTTGTAGAAGGTTTGTTGTTAGTTTTTCATTTTAAAAACTAAAGTATTATTTTTATTTTACAGTTGTATACATTTGTAGTTATTGTATTCATTTGCATTTAAATTTGTAGTTAAATGTGATCAATTGTAGTTCATTGTAGTCAATTGTAGTTGCTTGTAGTCAAATGAACATACAGAAAAACAGTGTGTTTTTAGTTTGTAGTTGATTGTAGTTAAATGTAGTCAATTGTAGTTCATTGTAGTCAATTGTAGTTGTTTGTAGTCAAATGTACATACAGAAAAACAGTGTGTTTTTAGTTTGTAGTTGATTGTAGTTAAATGTAGTCAATTGTAGTTCATTGTAGTCAATTGTAGTTCATTGTAGTTTAATGTAGTTACATAAAAACAGTTTGTTTTTAGTTTGTAGTTAGTTGTAGTTAAATGTAGTCAATTGTAGTTCATTGTAGTATTTACTAACAACGATTGAAATTTTGATTTTTTTGTAGCTACTGGATTGTATGTGTTGCGGAGAACTGCAAATGGCACTTCAAGGCAACATCTATTAATGATTCCTCACTGTTCAAGATAAGAAGTTTTAGCCGACAACACACATGTTGCCGAATGGACGAAACATTCATAAAGCGCAAGTGTACTGCAACAGTAGTTGGTAGCATTGTTGTTCCAAAGTTTTGTGATCCTAAGACTGTTTACACGCCAAAGGACATACAAACTGACATGTTATCTGAACATGGAGTAAACCTAAGCTACATGCAAGCATGGAGAGCAAAGGAAAAAGCATTACGTTTTCTGCGTGGGAATACGTGTGACTCGTACAACAGATTACCAAAATATTTTTATATTCTTGAGAAGAATTATCCAGGTTCTGTTGTTAAATTGAAGAAGGCAGCGGATGATTGCTTTTTGTATGCATTTGTTGCTCTTTCTACATCAATAAATGGTTGGCAACATTGTAGGCCGGTAGTAGTGGTTGATGGGACATTCTTAAAATCATCATACAGGGGTATTATGCTGACAGCAAGCACCATGGATGCAGCAGGTAACAGATGTAATAATGTTGTAGTTACAATGTAGTTAAATTGCCTAAATTGTCAATATATATTTGTATTTAATAGTTAATCTCAAATTATGTTTACAAATTGTAGGTTCTATTTTTCTCTTGGCATATGCTGTTGTTGATTCTGAGAATGACGCGTCTTGGAGGTGGTTCTTTGCACAATTCAAGGAGGCATATGGTGAAAGACCTTCTATGTGTGTTGTCTCAGACAGGCACGAGAGTATATCGAAGGCAACATCTGCAGTCTACCCTGGAATGGCGCACTACTTTTGCATGTGGCATATATGGACAAATATAAGGTCAAAATTCAAGAAGGCACATTTACAAATACATGAATTGTATTTTGCTACAGCGAGGTCATATACTCTGGATGATTTCAATGAAAGAATGATGAAGATTCAGGAGGTAGACCCACGTGTTTCGTCTTACCTACATGATATTGGCTATCATAGATGGTCAAGAGTACATGCAACGGCAAATAGAACTTTTACTATGACATCAAACATTGCAGAGTCGTTGAACGCTGTTACAAAAGAGGCAAGAGAGCTGCCAATATTTGATCTATTGGAGTATATGAGGACTATTATAGAACGTTGGACAAAAGACAAGTTATTGAAGGCAAAGGGTACTTTCACATTTCTTGGGCAGAAATTCAACAAAGAATTGGAAAATAACAATACTTTATCCCAGAAACTAAAGGTAATATATTATTGTTTGGTGCATGAAAAAAAAATAGTAGATGAAAATGTTTTTTCCAGAGACTTTTAAAAATGTAGACGATTGTAGTTATATGTAGTTAATGTTTTATGTCGTTTATTCGTAGCTTTTTTTTAATGTACTGATTGTTGCTAACATATTGACACCTTATTATTTTACTTTTGATCTTGATTTGTAGGTGAGAGCTTCAACTGATCATATACACACTGTGTTAGATGGCGTGAAGAGGTACATTGTATGTTTAGAAAATAAGAAATGTAGTTGTGGACAATTCCAACTTGATGAACTTCCATGTGCACATGCTTTGGCATCATTAAGGCATAGGAATGAAAGGCCGGACAACTATTGCTCACCGTATTACACAACTAAGAGCCTACTACTTACATATGAATTGCCAGTTAATCCTCTTCCTGATGAAGCAAAATGGGATGTTCCACAACATATTTTGGATGATGTAATGAAGCCACCAGCTGGAGATAAAAGGCAGCCAGGAAGACCTCACAAGGAAAGATATAAGAAATTTGATGAAATAAACTCAAAGAAGTACAAGGTGTCATGTGGCAATTGTGGAGGTGAAGGGCATAACAAAAGAAGTTGCAAGAATGCGCCGAAAAAGGCATGAATACAATGTAGCTACAATAGTTATTCAAAATAAATGGTAGTTATCCGGGATTATCGGAATTTAATGTATAACTGTAATACGTTTTTGACTATAATAAAGAAGTTTCCCTGAGTAATGTAAACTGTTTGCATATTGTTGTTATAATGTACTTTAATTGATTTCTAAATGTGATATCGACATAATAGACAAAGACAGATTGTTGTATATAAAGATAAAACATTGTAGTTCATTTTCAAGAAATCTAAGTAAGAAACATCATCATGTTTGTCTGAAAACATATATTGTGCAAATGTACTGCAACAGTTAATGTAGCAGTGTTCTTGCATTAAAAAATTATGTAAGTAATTGTAGTTATATGCATAATAAATGTGTAGTTATATGTAATTGTATGTAATTGTAGTCACTACATTAATATGAAGTGGCTCGCTGTATTTTTCAATCGGATTATAAGTTGGAACCTAAAACTTGCCTGGTTTATGGTTCATATATAGAGATCTGGAGGCTTTATGTGCTGCAACCAGTCTAGTTGACAGTTGTTGCAAGAGGTACTGTGCATTCTCATTTTATCATGACATTCAATTGTAGCACAAGTTTATTTTTTTGTTCATTACAACAAAATGACTACATTTACAATACATATTGCCTGGAGGAGAAGAGTGAGCATGATATAGAATTGTAGATAATTGTAATGAACTTCAATAATGTTATCATTATCAATAGAGTTAACATCTGTATTGAGGCAATTCTAAATCTGTATTCAGACCTGTAAGAACACCTTGTATTCCAATCCAAGAAGCTGTATAATGCAAGCACTGGCAGAACATACAGTGCAACTAAATGAACAGATGAATCTCAGAAATATGGCAAACAGAAATGCAAACTTAATGTTATTTTTCCAAAGCAATTGTTCAGTACACCCAAACTCACACATTTCTTCAATAACTACTAAATTGTTCAGTATCCATTGTGGGTTACAATCAAAGTTCATTACAACAGTAGACACTATTTCCTCTTTCGTTCCAATTTAGTTCTCTCATTTTTTGGCGGTGGACCCCTCCTCCTTGCAAGCCTGCCTGTAACCTCGCTCTCACTGATTGAACCATCGTTTAGCTTCTTTGTGGCGTAGTCCCACAACAGAGCTCCATATCTTTTACGGTGTTTGTTAATATCATTAAGATCCTCCTTTGGTATGCACAAATCACCATTGCTAATATATTCAGCAAATGCAGCCACAAATACACCGCAATCCCTGGAGATTATGAGTAATTTTTTAATTTAATATCAATAAACAAGTAAATTTGTATTAAACATATAGAAAGGGAGTTTAGTTTTCTTACAGTGAGCCTTCCTTTTGTTGTGGAATCTCGGCAACCATCCATTGTATGTCTAGAGGGTCCGTAACTGGCTTCTCTACGTATGACTTTGTAGTCTTGAAGTCAATGTCCTTTCGTTTACCGTAGAAACCAGTGCATGACAAATAAAGAGGGATAATTGTTGAAAATTTTTCGGCCAAAGCATTTACTGTTTTGTTACGCTTTGCCCTCACCAATGAATCATACACATACAGTTGCCGATCTTTTATGTCAAACACTAACAACAACCAATGGAAGTTCTCTACAAGGTTAACAGGCATTAACACATAATCCACAAGATCCCATGCTACATTTGCAAGGATTCGATAGCCCATAATGTATTCTCCAATATCGTCATCGGCTTTTACAACAGAATTCCTTTGATTAATTGGAGCAGCAGAGAACTTATCATAGATACTTTCAACTTTTGTCTTGAACAAACAGTCTGTTGTTGTAAATCTACAGTTGTTGTTGGGGCCATATTTCCCCTTCTTTCTCAAATAGTACATTAAAACATCGATGTGCTGAAAAAATTAAAAGTTGCATTTATTCAACAGTGTTCAATAAACATACTGCATTTTAATACAAATGTAGTTAAATGTGTTGAATTGATTTTAAATTTATATAAAGCATACTGCAGTTTAATGCAATTTTTAGTTAAACTAAATGTCTTCAATTGTAGTTATTTGAAGTCAATTAGAAATACAGTTGCATATACCAATACATTCTTAAAGATGTAACAGATGATTGTAGTTAAATGTAGTTGTATTCAATTAACTACAAAAGTAAAAGTTGCATTTATTCAGACATGTGTTCAATAAACATACTTCAGTTTAATGCAATTGTAGTTAAATGTGGTGAATTGATTTTAAATGTAGTTAAAGCATAATGTAGTTTAATGCATTTTGTAGTTAATGCAAATGTCTTCAATTGTAGATTACTGTAGTGTTCGATAACTACATAACAGAGAGCCAGCTATCAGATTAAGACAAAACTGCAATGATAATCCATATACTTACTGTACAATTTATGAGCTGTCCGGGGTGAGCAAGGGCGTAGAACCATTCCTTCTTATCTATTTTTTCGCAACCCAAATCCAACAAAGGATTGAGATGGTTATCCTTCATGGAATAGAAGTTCTTCCTCCTGTAATAATAATATAATTAAACAAACTACTAAAAAAAATGTAGACACTAATAAAGTCTAAATTCAATAGAAAGCAAAGTAAAACAAATACATACAACATAATACATTTAAGCACCATACCTCCTGGAGGATTTGTCAGTTCGTTGGTATAACCAGGTAGTAAAACTATCTATTACATGAGGATCAACATCTTCACCAATTGGACTTGTGAATGGGTGTTTTATGTAAAAAAATTTTGGCCCAAAAGACGTGCTGCCTTCAGTACTGTAGAGTGGCGTGAATGGCGATCGTGCATGTTTTCCAGGTAACCTTGTTCTTCCTTGATGAAGAGGGGTTGAATCTACCTGAATTGGGTCACCATACATGACGATTTGGGATAGGTTTTCTGGAATTTCAAAATCCTCCAGTGTCACGCCTTTATTTTCAGTTCCTCCACCCATCACTCCAATCTCCTCTTCATTTTCAATGCGTTCTTCTACAATTTCAGTCACAGTTACACCATGAATTGGTGACTGTGGAACATTGTCTTGTTGTACAAATGGTTGAGGAGAAGAAGGAGCTGAACATGTAAATTTATTTTTTATTAGCAATTCAAGATGGAAGTATATATGTATGTATGAATTATCTTGATACCTGTTATACTGGGGCCTGCACAGACTTTAGGACCAAAATTGAACTGAAAGTCTTTGTTTTTCTCTGTTTCATTATGTTCGTTATATCTTTTTGAACTAGCAGCAAACTACATTGTGAGATGAATGTTTTAGTATGAGAATACATTATCATAAATATTATATAGTTTTAGTTACAAATAACAGTGAGCCAGTTAAGTCATATAAAGTTCAAGTATGTATAGTGAAACAGTGAGCAAACTACATTTTCCAAATAACAAATACACAATATTTAATTCATTTCAATTATGTATACACAATATTTATTTCAATTCTGCAATCTGTAGTTACTGCATTGTAGTTTTTGAAATCTATAGTGAATTGTAGCCGGAAGGAACTACATTTGGGTAACACTTGTTCAATATAAACATTTAAAATAGCATAGAACAGTAAAGAAAACAGGAAGAATTCAAAATACAAATGCCTATAAATGACTGCAATTAACTATATACAGTTGTATACATTTGTAGTTATTGTATTCATTTGCATTTAAATTTGTAGTTAAATGTAGTCAATTGTAGTTCATTGTAGTCAATTGTAGTTGTTTGTAGTCAAATGTACATACAGAAAAACAGTGTGTTTTTAGTTTGTAGTTGATTGTAGTTAAATGTAGTCAATTGTAGTTAAATGTAGTCAATTAACTATATATAGTGCTACTTAGGCTAACTAAGTCATATGTAGTACCTGACTATGTATCAGAACATTGAGCCAGCTAGAAAAAACAAAATACATCTAAACAACTACAAAATAACAGCTACATAATTGTAGTTCAATAATGTACAGTAATGGAAACAGTATTTTTAGTGTACTCAATTGTATTGAAATGTATTGTTCAGGAACTACAATTTATGTAACAGGAAACTACATTTTGATAGTATTGTTTTAGTGTTAGAATAGATTATCATAACTATTATTGTTGTTAGGATACATATAGGTAAATTATTACCTTGGACTCATCCAATTCCTTTCTATTGTTGACAGCATTCACTAATCTTTCCAAAGATTGATCTATGAACTCTCGAAGTTTGGAGAGTTCATCAAAAACATCATTCCTCAGCTGATCTAACTTTCCAGCAACCTAAAAATTAAATATGTATGTCAGAATATTCGATTTGTTACACTAAAATAAAAAGAAACTACAATGACGAAGGGATGACTTCAAATGGTACTAAACAATGACTAAACAACTGTAAATTATAACAGTACCTGCTCAATCTTTTGTTCCAACTTTCTCATCTGGCTTCTTACAGATTCCGTATCATTTGAAGATTTAGCCTCTTCGTGTTGACCTTTAGGAGAAGCACCAGATGGGACTTTTGAAGGTTGAGTAACCTCTTCATCTTCATAATTAAGGGTTGCTGGGAGGTTGAGCGCTCCAATCTCGGCCCCGGATGCAACCAAGTTTGAGAACTGAAAGAAGTATGAAGACAGTGAAGTAAATTTGAAAGAAATTGAAAATGTCACGTAGTTACTATAGTAGTTATTGAAGATTTACACAAAGGTTAACAAGAATACCTTGAGCCACTCAGGCTTGATGAATTTTTCTTCAAAAACATTCAACCAAATCTGTCCTTTTGTTGCCGACCATCTTAAAATGCGGGGAATGGAGTCAGAGCACCGTATAGCAAGCTCGGTGCTGACAGAAGAACAGCACTCGTACAGCCACACTTGTAAGGCTAACGAGCACCCCCGCAAAAGATAAGAATGGACTTTTGGACTTAGACGATGTCTGACAGACTCAAGAACTTGCTTAAAAGATTTGGTACCCCATGGGTACGATTCGAAATGACCACTCTCTATAAGAAAAAAAGTAAATTTGTCTATCAAACAAACATTGTCCTTATCGGAAGGACAAACAAAGAATTCCAACAAATATAAGACACACAACTGTACAGCATCCAAATCATTTGTCCAGGATTTGGATGTCACTACACTTCTCAAAAGAGTTTTCTCTACCCGAGATTTGTTAGGGAAGTATTTAGTCATTAAATGACTAACATAACTAGAATTGTAACCATGATCGGATAAACCATCGACACAGTTAAACCCAGTTATCAAACAAAAATCCCTCAAAGTAAAAAACAATTTTTGCCCATTTAAAAGAACAGAAAAATAGTCGGCACTAGACTTTGATAATTCATACTTCATTAGAAGATGAATAGATTGGTTCTGCATGCATATAGGGGGCATATCTAGTAAATATCCAAAACAGGTGTTCTTGAAAGCACATAATTGTGTTGGGGATAATAAAGACTTTATCTGGGATGGTATCGTTGCATCGCACAAGCTATGGAACCGTATCACACCATAATCAACATTATGTTGTGCATAGTAAGGTCCATTCTGCAAAAAAAGTACATTAATGGTCGTTAGAATGAAGCTAGACTTCAGCATTACAATATATAATGTAACAAATCATATAACTACCTTTTAAACACACCAAATACATGTTTAACTACAAAAAATAAAAGTTGCATTAAGTAGATACTGCAGTTTAATGCAATTATTAGTTAAACTAAATGTCTTCAATTGTAGTTATTTGAAGTCAATTAGAAATACTGCAGTTTAATGCAACAGATTGTATTAAAACAACAGACTGTATTAGCATAAGTGATTTGTGTATAACAACTACAACATACACAATGAAATAACTGTGTATAACAACTACAACGTACACAGTGAAATACATTCAACTACAACAAACTACAATTAACACTACATTAAAATACAATTAACTACAAAAAGTAAAAGTTGCATTAAGTAGATACTGCAGTTTAATGCAATTATTAGTTAAACTAAATGTCTTCAATTGTAGTTATTTGAAGTCAATTAGAAATACTGCAGTTTAATGCAACAGACTGTATTAAAACAACAGACTGTATTAGCATAAGTGATTTGTGTATAACAACTACAACATACACAATGAAATAACTGTGTATAACAACTACAACGTACACAGTGAAATACATTCAACTACAACAAACTACAATTAACACTACATTAAAATACAATTAACTACAAAAAGTAAAAGTTGCATTAAGTAGATACTGCAGTTTAATGCAATTATTAGTTAAACTAAATGTCTTCAATTGTAGTTATTTGAAGTCAATTAGAAATACTGCAGTTTAATGCAACAGACTGTATTAAAACAACAGACTGTATTAGCATAAGTGATTTGTGTATAACAACTACAACATACACAATGAAATAACTGTGTATAACAACTACAACGTACACAGTGAAATACATTCAACTACAACAAACTACAATTAACACTACATTAAAATACAATTAACTACAAAAAGTAAAAGTTGCATTAAGTAGATACTGCAGTTTAATGCAATTATTAGTTAAACTAAATGTCTTCAATTGTAGTTATTTGAAGTCAATTAGAAATACTGCAGTTTAATGCAACAGACTGTATTAAAACAACAGACTGTATTAGCATAAGTGATTTGTGTATAACAACTACAACATACACAATGAAATAACTGTGTATAACAACTACAACGTACACAGTGAAATACATTCAACTACAACAAACTACAATTAACACTACATTAAAATACAATTAACTACAAAAAGTAAAAGTTGCATTAAGTAGATACTGCAGTTTAATGCAATTATTAGTTAAACTAAATGTCTTCAATTGTAGTTATTTGAAGTCAATTAGAAATACTGCAGTTTAATGCAACAGACTGTATTAAAACAACAGACTGTATTAGCATAAGTGATTTGTGTATAACAACTACAACATACACAATGAAATAACTGTGTATAACAACTACAACGTACACAGTGAAATACATTCAACTACAACAAACTACAATTAACACTACATTAAAATACAATTAACTACAAAAAGTAAAAGTTGCATTAAGTAGATACTGCAGTTTAATGCAATTATTAGTTAAACTAAATGTCTTCAATTGTAGTTATTTGAAGTCAATTAGAAATACTGCAGTTTAATGCAACAGACTGTATTAAAACAACAGACTGTATTAGCATAAGTGATTTGTGTATAACAACTACAACATACACAATGAAATAACTGTGTATAACAACTACAACGTACACAGTGAAATACATTCAACTACAACAAACTACAATTAACACTACATTAAAATACAAAAACAAACATTTGACTACAAATTTTTTCCAACACTATATTCTGCCGTAAATTTACACATTATCTCCGAAAAGTAACAATTAACTACAATTTGTATAAGCAACCTTAACATGCAATATTACATTAATTTTATACAAAAAAACAATTAGACGACAAAGAATGAATTTATTTCTAACTTTTTCCAATAACATAAAAAACGACAAAACATTGTAGATATAAAAATAGTTGTTTACCTTAACAGAAACTTGTTGTTGAACCAATTTTGTGGGTTTTTTAGAGGGTTTCACCTTTTTTTGCTTTGAGGGTGAATGTGAAACCTTCTCTATTTTTGTTTTTTGAACTTTTGGCGAATCGTCCACAAAATCATCATCATCCGCCATCAAGGATTTCCCCTTTCGCTTCCGTTGTTTGTCGGCTTCAATTTCAACACCGGTTGCATCAACCTCATGCAAGTGCTTTGTTCGATTTTCAACTCGTATTTGTCTCGGTGATGTAGTAACACTTTCTTGTCCACTTGCATTGACGGATTGTTGTATTTTTACTGGAGATTTAGGTGTTAAAACACCTAAATCAAAAGATGGAATCTCGCCTATTTTTTGACGTTTGGAAGTATTCTGTTTTTTCACCATTTTTGAGGATGGAAGTGTTTTTTAGCAGTGAAAATGTATTTTTTTTGAAGAAATTTTAAGATTTTTGGCGAGATACTGTTGCTAATGGAGAAGAAGACAATGCGGGAGAAGAAGACAATGGGGAGAAGAAGACAATGAGAGAGAAGTGAAAAGAATAGAAAGAGAAAAACCGGCGGTGTATACAATTTTTGTGAAAGTACGCGGGGGGGGGGGGGTGTATTTTTTATGGAAAAGTATAAAAATTAAAATAAAAAACGTGTGGTTAATGGGGAAAGAGAATATGGCAATATTAATTTTTTCCACAAATAAATCCTCTAATTAATGATTGGTAATTAATACTTAAAATGGTATATATATTGAAATATGGTATACTAAAATGTAATAAATACTAACCTTAAACATGAGTGGTAGAAAAGTTTGGTATATGGGATGTATAGGTAAAAATCCCTTCTATATACCCATACCATAACGTAGAGGTGTTGAAGATAAAAAGAAAAATTGTAATGTTGAGAGATGGGCCCTGTAATTAAAATTAGTCAGAAGGAACCACCAACTACAAACCAAAGTAGGATATTATCAAGAAACTCCTTTTTCTCTTTACTAATTTCTATATATTTTTAAGAGAAATATACACTTTTAGACGTTTCAAAAAATAATATCCGATAAAATATTTTTTTTATATTTATATTATACATAGAACAATATACATCCTTTATATACTTTTTGGCTAGTCAATTAGTTTCTGCCGTCCGCCAATTTTGTATTATTTTTTTCCCTATTTTTAACAGGTTAATTCATCAAGATAGCCTCCATCTTTTCTATTTTTCCTAGGATTTTTATGAATATTTGATTATTCAGTAATTCTCTTCTATTTTCCTCGTCTTGTTTATTAATAAAATAATTAGATTCGAAAATTAGTTTATAACCCAACATCACCTTTTTGGCAAGAGATGTCCTTATAATTTAAGCTACCAACCAAAACAAATAGTTTTCTCACTTTACTCTATGTTTTTCATTTGCTGTGGACAGAGCCCTGTGCATGTGGGATTTATAACTCTAATCAAAGTTTCTGAGTTTGAGTCCTATATATGAGACATAGGCGAAGCTACGCTATAATAAGGGCGCTCAAATTGATCATTCTTCATCGGAAAATTATACTCTATATACAGATAATGTAGCGTTTTAAGGTATTTAATTAATATATTAAATACTTAAAAGAGGGTGAATGGGAAATGAAGGGAAATAAAATTTTTGATTGAAATTTTTATGTTTCCCCCTAGGCATATGAACATTGTCCCATATTGGAAGAGGAAGAGATTTTTTATGGGTTCATAAGCAATTGCTCTTCTTCTAGCTCTTAAAGAGTTGAGAAGAAAGCAAGCCTCACGCCGTAGTCGTCACTCAGCTCGGCTTCAGCTTTAGATTCAATATTTGATAATAACAGAATATTAATATTAAATCCAATTCATTTTTCTGTTTTTGTAACAGAAAATTAACTACCCATCAATTTTCCCTCTTTATTGTTGAGTAAATAGCCATTTACTACGAATTTATGAGTTTTCTCTCCTTCTGCATACTTGTAGTATACAAACAAAGCAAAAAGTAAGTGTGATTTGTTACTGATCTTTATGTTCGCTGAAACACTAGAGTTTGGAGTACCACTATACCATTGTGTAATTCGTTCCATCCTGGGAGGAAATAATCCATAACCTTGGGTGCTAGAAGGGGATTAAATTCCTTAAGGAGACACTGTAAATTCAGTGGGCTCGAATTGTTTATGATCATTTCTGTTTATGTCATTTCCGCTTATCATAATTTCTATTTCTATTAATTTATATTTCCAGAATAGTTTTACAAAATACAATTTACTAACAGATAAAATATTAAATTTTAAAGATATATAGTAACATGTATTGAACACCTTTGAAAAAAATTCTAACTTTACCGCTACTATGAGAAATGGAAAATCTTCAGATAGTGAGCACTTACATTAGACTATGGCTTGGCAAAATTCGTCTTTACGAGTGTATATATATGAAATTAGATGATATATAGGTATACATAAGATTTTTTAATCATCTCTATCAATCCCAAAACTCAATTATACTAAGCTGGCCCGTTCAAAGCAAAACTGACTTATTGAATTGATATCAAAAGGGGAACATATATATATATATATATATGGAAATTAAAGAAACTTTGGAAATTTTTTCTTTTGATCCAATCAAGATGTGCACAAGTTGCATATCAACATTCTTCTTAATACTCCGTACGCATTTGCTGTTGAGAACACTAAATTTACTGAAAATGAAAGCAGTGAGAAGTGGACTAAAGTGGTTCCTTTAAGCTTGTGTCTTTTCCAATCATCTTCCACAGGAATAAAAACAATAATCATATAACTTTATTATTAGGAATTTTAGGTTTTTATTGGATAATAATGAGTTTCGAATTTAGTAATTTATTTGAAATGTTTAATAACTTGATTTATAATAATGAAGTCGGTTTTTTATTTGTTACTTTACGTGTTATTCTCTTATTTGCCGGTGCAGCTACTAAATCCGTCCAATTCCCCCTTTATGTACGGTTACATGATGTCATGGAGGGGCCTACTCTCATTTCGGCTCTTATACATGTTGCTACTATGATAGCGACGGAAATTTTTATTGTAGCTCGGCTTCGTCCTTTTTTCAGAGTTATACCTTACATAATGTAACATAGAAGAATATTTGAGTTGAACCTAAAAAAAAAAGTATTGATAATTTGTACCGCTAGCCCCAATTTTGTTTGGCACTAAGATATAGTTATTGTTGTACAGTCAACCTCTCTATAACGGCCTCATTTGTTCCGAAACTTTTTGGATGTTGTAGCAAAGTGTTGTTATAGAGACCATATATTATAACATAATATGAAAATTGGTTCCCTAAAAACTTGATTTTT
The DNA here is from genome assembly GCA_034376525.1 of Nicotiana benthamiana. Lineage (NCBI taxonomy): Eukaryota > Viridiplantae > Streptophyta > Magnoliopsida > Solanales > Solanaceae > Nicotiana > Nicotiana benthamiana. Next base: position 131,752,607 of record CM067337.1, read on the forward strand.
ATAGTAAAGAGTTGTTATATTAGGATGTTGTTATAGAGAGATCTGACCGCATACCAAACCCGGCTCGATGATAAAAAGAACAAACTTTAGAAAATAATGTTGTTTCCTTAATCTCTAAAACCCTAAATCAGCCACCATTATTAGTTCACAAATTATTTATTATAACCTCTTGACATACTTTATTTTTCGCTTACTAATATAAACACTAAATCAGCCACCATTATTAGGTCAGGACCTCGTCGCATGTGATGATTCGCACTCCAATAATCACAGAGGAACTGAAATTAATAAGAGTTGTTATACCAGAATGAGGAACATGTTTCGAGGTAATTTAAAAAAATATACTCATTTTAACAATTAACTACTTATGCTAAAAGAATTTTAATATATAGCTACAAATTAGTACTAGTACTTTCTTCATTAATGTAGAAGGTAAAATTAATGGAGGCAGTGCTAAAAGAATTTTAATAATAATCCATTAATCAAAACCCTTGGAAGTCTTCCCAATGAAAATAGAGGTGTTAAAAAAAAATCAAAAAAAAAAAAACTTAACCAAATTGAAAATCAAATGAAAATAATAGAAAACAAAAGAAGAACAATTGTTCAAGAGACTATAATCACGAGTTCAAATCTCAGTGACCTCTAACTTTTTGTCATGAAGCCTCAATGGGACGAGACTAATTAAGGAAAAAAGAGAATATACAAAATTGGCAGCAAACTTCCATGTAGTCAACGGTCAACGATTCTTTCCTTGTTACATGTCCAAAAGTAGCCAACTTGCTCAAATATTTAAATGGCTTTAATTAATGAGATGTTTAATTATGAGCAGAAATCAGACAGCTCTCTACTGCCAACTCACAAAATATTACTCATTAATTAAAGCCATTTTAGATTAAACATCTCATTACTCATCCAAAATATTATTCAATTCTACTCTTACAATAAGAATTGAATTTTAGATACATTACATTGTAGAGAGTTTTAGCCATTTTGTGTGAGGTGTAGGGACGAAGCCAGGAAGCATTGACAGTCGAAGACACGCAATTTGGCAAGGTTGGGGCGCTTATGGAAGAGAGACTCAAAGGAGAAGAGCATCGAGAGATTTGTCTTGGGAAGACGATTAATGAGATATACTGTTGTGGCAAAGATATAAGGCCAGTAAATGAGAGGTGCAGAGGCATAATGAAGGAGAGTGAGACCAGTATCGACAATATGACGGTGACGGCGTTTAGCATAGCTATTGTGTTGAGGTGTATGAGGAGGTGAAGTGAGATGTGAGATGCCATGGGAGGCAAGAAAAGAGCGTAAAGCTAGGAATTCACCCACTTTATCAGTATACAGAGTAATGATTTTAGTAGAGAAACATTTTTCTACAATGGACTTAAACGCGGGGAAGGTTTGTAAGACATCATATTTACGGCGTAAAGGAAAAAGCCAAACGTACTTAGAAAAATGATCAACAAAAATGACATAATATTTAAATCCTTCATTAGAAATAATTGGAGAGGTCCATACATCAGAAAAGATAAGCTCCAGCGGAGCAGTAGAAGATAAACTTCACTCGGAAAAAGGTACTTATGACACTTATGAAGCTTGCAAGAGACACAAGCAAAATCAGACACACTACTGGACGCTATACTGCTAGAAGACACTAAATGACGCAGGATTTTAGCTGACGGATGACCAAACCGAGAATGCCACAATGACGCAGGGAGCTTTTGTGCCGTGAGGGCGGACGGTAGACGGGAAGCCACCGGCCAGTAGTTGGCATCGTCCCTACGTGGGCCGCTGACGAGTGTTGCCTACGTGCGACGATCCTTCACCTGAAAATCAGTATCAGAAAAACAACATTAACATTATTGTGACGACATAATTGAGCAAAAGAGATCAAAATTTTACGAATATGTGGAACACAGAGAGCCCCAGGCAATAAAAGAGAGGAATAACCGAAAAGTTGTCCAGTATGTTTAATTTTTAAACCTTCACGTTACCAATAACCACATCATCGAAACCAGTGTAAGGATTGTGAAGAGACATGTTGGCAAGATCATTGGTTATGTGAGAGAGGCACCAGAGTCCAGGATCCAATCGGATGTAGAGGGAATTGTCGGAGAGTGATGGGCTGTGTGAGCAGCCGGATAAGATGGCGGAGCGTATACTGGCCGCGGCAGTGGTCCACCGTAAGGGGGCTGATTGGCGCCGGAGATAGGATCGGACGGACAGCAGCGTGCGGAGTGGCCAAATTCACTGCAGAGCTGGCACTTCCCATTGTACCCGCGAGATTGGCCATTGTTGGAGTAACTACCGTGACTGGAGGATGAACCACGGCTTCCACGGCCGCGCCCGCGGCCACCGAAACGGTTACGGCCGGACTGATGTCCGGCGACGAAGGCAGCCGACGGAGCCAAATCAGATGCGGCGGAGGTGTCCGGCGCATGAGCAATAATCTGAGCCTCCATGCTTAACAGCTTGTCATGTAATTCAGCAAAGGAGATGGGAGATTCGCGGGCTTGAATAGCATGAGAGAGCTCCATATACGGATCATCAAGACCATTGTCAACCTTAATGACAAGATCCTTAGAATCAACAGTAACCCCCAGGAGAGATAATTCATCCACAATCACACGAATACCGTGCATAAAATCAGTAACAGATTTAGAACCTTTTACCGGATTATGGAGCTGCTGTTTGAGAGCCATGATACGACCACGAGAAGCAGTGCCGTATGTGCGCGCGAGGATGTCCCAGGCCTCTTTAGAGGTTTCCGCAGCGGCAATAAAGGAGATGATCGTCGGTGTGATTGACGAGATGATGGCAGTGAGAATAAGATTGTCCTGGCGAATCCAGTAAGGATATGCTGGATTGGGGGAAGTCACCTCCTTGTCGACGATAGTGGCTGGAGGGCACGGCTTAGATCCGTCCAAGAAGCCGAGGAGGTCGTAACCCGTAAGAAGGGTTCGGAATTGGAATTTCCACGCCAGGTAATTAGTGGAATCCAATTTGAGTGGGATCTGAGCCGATGCATTGATGGCAATCGGCTGGAGAAGATCGTTTGAAGTCGTAGCGACCATGAAGCGCGAGGCAAATGAGAGGAGACACTGATCGACGCCGAGAGAGAGGGCTGCCGATTAGTGCAGTGACGGCGCGGCAAGACGGCGGAGAGAGGCGGCGGGCCGAGAAGGTCGGCAGCGCTGGAGGGAATAGTTAGGGTTTCTTCGGCGATAAGCCACTGGCGTATGATACCATGTAGAGAGTTTTGGGAGAATTGATTTTCTCGTATTGCTCACAAAAGTATATATAGAGTACAGAGAGGTATCAAATCCTACCAACTATAGGACTATACAATAATGAAAGAAATCAAATCCTACCAACTATAGGACTGTAAAATAATGAAAGAATATTTTACCAATAATAAAAAGATACACACAATATATTTTAATATACATAACCCCAAAAAGGAAAGATTGAAATTATTTAATTTGGCACCTTGTTTTGTTTTGATATAACACAAGGAGACTTCAGAAGCCAACAATTTTGTTGCACATTAGGGAAATCATTTTAATTTCTCATTAAAGAGAACAAACCAAAGCAGCAACTCAAATAAACCCCGTAAAAATTAGGGATGGTAATGAAATAGTGTAAGTACAGGCGGGGGCGAGTTTAGACATATGTGGGGCGATGAAAGTTTAAAAATATGCTAGTTGGGGGCATGTGAACGCGGGTGTGATACGAGAACAGATGGATACGAGTGAAAATGTTATAGGGCAAGGTGGGGAGGGTTGAAATTTTGCAGGTCAAGAGAGAACCTGCCCCGACACCCCCACTACCTCGCATTACTTGCCATCCATATGTAGAAACATAGAACCTAAGATCCACAAAGTAGATAGCAAGCTAACGCAACATCTCCGCGTTAACTATATTATATGCGTAGATCTTGGTAAACATAGTTACTCGATACTTGTATTGGTAGAAAATAGTAAGTAACTGATAAAATAATTGGTAGAAGATAGTAAGTAAACATAGTTACTCGATACTTGTTGCACATTAGGGAAATCAGTTTAAGTTCTCACGAAAGAGAACAAACCAAAGCAACAAATCAAATAAACCCTGTAAAAATAGGGATGGCAATGGGGCAGTGCAAATGTAAGCTGGGGCGAGTTTAGACATATACAGGGCGATGCAAGTTTAGAGATATGCGAGGTGCGGGCAAGTGAACGCGGGTGTGATGTGGGAACAGGTGGATACGAGTGAAAATGTTGTGGGAGCAGTGTGGGGAGTGTTAAAATTTTGCGGGTCAAGAGAGAACCTGCCCCGTCAGCCCCTACCTTGCATTACTTGCCATCCCTATGTAGAAACATAGAACCTAAGATCCACAAAGTAGATAGCAAGCTAATGCAACATCTCCGCGTCAACTATATGTGTAGATCTTGGTAAATATAATTACTCGATACTTATATTGGTAGAAGATATATAGTAAGTAACATAATTAAAATGTATATAAGCTAGTTCGAACGCTACTGTTATATATATATATATATATATATATATATATATATATATATATATATATATATATATATATATATATATATATATATATATATATATATATATATATATATATATATATATATATATATATCTATATATATATATATATATATAAACAATCTTTCATGATCAAAATACATTGATGTTTCAATAATAAAACTAAAAGAGTCATCAAGCTAAGGTACGTACCTATAAGATAAAATAATTATTGACAGCTACTAATTAATTATTGCAAAAAAGAGAAAAAAAATAGTTTGAGTTTGTTACACATCCAACTAGTCCTGCAATTGATCCATGTGTTAAGTAAACATCATTAATTTGATTTGTACCTATCTTTCACATGTAGTATCCAATTTGGCAAGTATCAGTCATCACCAACTGTTAGCCACAAAATATTTGATTTATATGATAATGTTTGATCATGCATAAAGTTTAAAAAAGAAACTAAATTAAAATTTATAATTTAAAACAAGACATAAATATATGACTACAATTATTTTATTAAAGTTAAATTTATTAATACCAAATACAGAAACGTGTTATTCTTTTTACGATTAACTCAAAATGAAAGAGTATCATATTAATTGAGACGGAGGGAATAATTCATTATTTGGTAGATTAATCAATGCACTAAGATTCTTTTTCATCAACCAACAAGTAGGCCTTCTCTTGTCAGTTATTATTAGTAAGTACTAAGGTATTGTTAACGGAAACGATATCTATGGCATAAGCAACCCCTACTTTCAACTAAGAGGTTGTGAGTTCGAGTCTCCCTAAGAGCAAGGTGGAAAGTTCTTGGAGGGAAGGATGTCGGGGGTCTATTTGGAAACAGACTCTCTACCCAAGGGTAAGGGTAAGGTCTGCGTACACACTACCCTCCCCAGACCCCACTAAATGGGATTATACTGGGTTGTTGTTGTTGTTGATATCTATGGCATAAGCAACAAATTAAGTATATATGTACGACTTTTTGTAACGTGCTTAATGAAAAATACTTTGTGTACCTAGTTTATTTTTAATTAAAATTATCTTCGTGTGATCAATAGGTTACGAATTCGAGCCATAAAAGTAGTTGTTTACATCATACCTTTTGGGTTGCGGCCTTTTCCCGAACTCTACGTGAATGTAAAATACGTTGTGTACCTAGTTTATCCTTAATAATATTTTCTAATTCACAAAAAAAAATCCCAATATATATTTTCTAACTTTCTTTTCATTCCATAGTGGTTGTTCATCTTTTTCTTTACAAAGAAACTTTTTAATTGATAATCTTTTGTAAAGTTTATAGGGATATTTTAGTCATTTTAAAAAAAATTATCAATTTTTTTTTACCAAATACATCAACTACTTATTATCAGTTTCAGCACGTCTATTCAAACACATAAATACTTATTAAAAAATCAATTTAAACATTTCAAATTTATCAGCTATTTTAATCAGCTAATCCAAACACACTCTAAGCCTAACAAATGCAACTGTTATGTTGGCAAGCAGTATAACATACAACAAATTATCTAAGATTCTTTTTATCATTATATGTTACATTAATTAATTTGTTGTTATTGTTATAAACTACTAGTAATTCTTTTGTAGTTATTTGCTGTTACATAAAATTTCTCTTGACGATTTGTACATGGCCCACATCCCCCCACCACACCCCATGCTTATACCAATCTCTTTTTACCTATCATGAACAAGAAACAGGAAAAGAGTTAACAGTAGGAAGAATTTGGTCCATAACTTTCCTTTGCTTTCAAAAGAATTTTGCTTCAAGTCATCAGTAAAGGAGTAATTTGGTCCAGCAGTTTTCTTAACCCGGGGGTCGTTTGATCGAGAAAGAAGTTATTTCGAAATTAGTTATCTCGGAATTGTTATCCCACCTTTCCATAAGGATAAAATAACACTATAAGTCAATTAGTTATACATCGATTTATCCGAATCATATATAGAATAAATTCATCTCAATTTTAATATCGAAATTAATTATCCTTTATCCCTTGTACCAAAGAAGCATTTATTGTACAATACCAAATTGCAGCGAAGCCTTATTATTAGTACGTGAATTTTCAAGAAGGGTTCTTGATCATGACTTGTACTATTCATAGCATGCATCTGACAGAAAAATCATGCCAATAAAACATGAAGCTGGAGTAACAACCAAGATATTAAAAATCAACTTTGTCAACACCTATACCTTATTTGGAGTAATTATATTTGTAAATGTCGATATTAATATGCAGGGATGTAAAAAATCACGATGAAGAGATACGAATATTATAGATGGGATTATATATGCATTATATGTTTGTTGATTATTTCTAGTTTAAACGATTGGTTGAATTATTATTTAAGTTAATTTTTTTTTATTTTGTTTTCCTTAGCACGTTTGAGATTGAAATATAGTTGATTGATTTATTTTCCTCACCTTTGTTTCAAGGTCATAAAATTGCATGTTGTGTCCCCAAAGGGCGGATGTAGCATAGAATTATCAAGTTCAACCGAACTCAATATTTTTGATTCAGATTATAAATTTATGTGTAAAAAATTACAAAAGTTACAATAAATAGTAGATATGAACTCATAACTATAAATTTTGAACTAAAATTCTAGATCTACATTTAGTGTCCCCTGATGAGACTAGTCTTAGCTAAATGTCCCTGTAATTGATGGTATATATTTAATAAATGGACTCTGCCTCTTTGCCCTAAAGTTGTAATGTGGGTCAAGCCCGGGCCTAAACGGGCTTCGTGGATCCGGACTTCGTGGGCCGGTCCTAAGTGGTCCCTTGCTTCGTGGGCTTTTGGAAGGAACCAGACCGAGACGGGAACCATGAACTGATGGTCCCGAGCTAAGTGAGCCCAATAGTTAATTTCAGTTTTTTTTAAAAAAATTATTATTTAAGGCAATTCCTTGTAAAAATTATATTATAGAATTGTGAATTCAAATTTAAATACAAAAATATTGTAAAGAGATATTCAAAGCATTAACAAGACATGCAATATCTTTCTTAGTCTCCCCCCTCTCCTCATGGAAAGAGCACAACAAGGTGCTAATACCACCATTGGGAAGAAAAAAAACTAATCAAGTTGTGCCAAAATACAAGTTACATATTACTTTTACATGGTATCTCTTACAAATTTCATAAATCCTTCAAGGTTTGGAGGAATTTTCGCTGGTGGTGGCGGAAAAGAAGCTTATTCATCACCGCTTCCGGACGAAGCTCTATCCTCCACAAGTTCAGTTAGCATTTCTTCGTAAGCTTCATCTACCTGAGGTTGTAATTCAGCAAGTCAAAATTTCTTCGTTCTGAACGGGTCCAATCTCTGAAAAGTACTGATTTTTCCAAGCTCTCCCTCATAGATGCTCTATAATCACCAAGTTGAAGTCTTGCTTGACTGAAAGCGCTCTCCGATGCCACTGTTGAAGCTTGAATGTTAAAATATCTCGGGTCATCCTTGAAAGAATCGGAAAGTATTTTTCTTTGTCCTTCAACCATTCCAAAATATTAAAGGAGCCGTCAGGATTTACTTCCCCAATTTCCTGTGACAAATAAACTTCAAGCTCATTTAGTTGTGAACAATCACATGTATTAGGACATTAAGAACCCTTGAACCCGGCCCAAGCAGTAAGTGTTCTTACTCCTGCAGTTCTTTTAGATGATTGAGAAATAGAAGAAGAAGAAGAAGAAAAAGGAGTTAGAACATTTGGTCTAGCATGATCTATTACAATTTGGCCCAAGCAGTAAGTGCTCTTACTCCCGCAGTTCTTTTAGATGATTGAGAAATAAAAGAAGAAGGAGTTGGAATATTTGGTCTAGCATGATCTATTGCAATTTGATAAGCATTATAAATAGTTTGAGCGTTTATTTTAATTGAGGCTTGTGCTTCCGAAAGTGTTAGACAACTCCTCATCTTTAAGTGTTAAACCATTATAAACAGTTTGCTACCAAAATTGAAGACCTCCTAATTTCATAGTAGGATTTAACAAGGCAACAACACCATAAATATGGTAAATAGGGAAAAATATTTTTTAAACTTTTTTCTCATAGAACCTTCTTGTGCCGAGGGTCTATTGGAAATAGCCTCTCTACCAGAATTAGGTAGGGGTAAGGTCAGTGTACAGACTACCCTCCCCAGACATCACTTGTTGGGATCAAACTGAGTTTTTTATTGTTGTTTTTCATAGAATCAATAGCGTGTTCATAAATTTCCCCACTCTCTAAAAAAAAAAGCAAACAAATTTGAATGTTCTGCAATATAAACTAAATAGTTAGAAATAGTAGGATAATACTGCCCAAAAATTCATTTGTAGCAATATGAAATTTTTCTAAAAACTTTACAAGCATTTTAACATTAGCTCAATCCGCATTTGTAAGGTGCTCATCATCATCACTTATATAAGCATTAAACGTTGAGTTTATGGTGTTTCTATATCCATATGCAATAACGAAACTTTCATACATGTAATTTCATCTAGTTGGACAAGGTTTATGAACCCTTCTTTCTCTTAGGCCAAATTCATCGCATCTTTTAAAATATTCTCTAAGTCTACTTCTACGGCTTGAATAAAAAAGCAGTGAAGAGCCATTTTAACCTTTTGAATTTCAACATTTAAAATTTTCTTACCATCACTCACAATTAAATGGTAAATATGACAAATATATCTAACATAAAAATGTTACTAAATCCAGGATTTAGTGTAGTGGTAAGCAAGGCTACAACATTAGTGTTACTAGTAGCATTATCTATTGAAACTGATATAATTTTATCATAAATGCAAAAATATCTATAAATATTTGTGCTAGAAATAAACTGCCTTATGTGATGTGAATTAATTATTTTTGCATTATCCAATCTTCATCAATCCAATGACTAGTAACAGTTAGATAATCACAGTCATTACCACTTCTACCAATATCAGTAGTAATCGCAACACGACAATTCATATGAGTACATAAATAGTGCAAATATTGTTCATATTCATGTCTATATTTATAAATATCACTCTTTACAGTTGTGTGATGTCATCCTTTATAAGTAGGATTAAAAACTTTTCTAATATAATGTACAACGTGAGGGTTAGAAGGAAAACTATAGGGTAAGCACATAACAGTAACTATTTTTACCAATTCTTCCCTATCTTTTCTTGGATCATAATATAAAATACCACCGGTAACAATGTTAATTCCCGATTGAAATTGATTTGACCCGGTACTAGGGTAGGGCTGAGTAGGTACATTTGTCCCCTCGACCGAAGCTTTCATATGAAGATATTTAACTTTATCTTGAGGGTGTAGCATTGTCTGCCTCCTCAAACTTCATGTTCCTCCTCCCCTACCTCCAACATATTTAAAATCTAATTCTTTACCGCAAGTTTTACATTTAGCCCTATTTTTTCTCTTATTTGAATACAAAAAATGGCCAAACAAGAGATATTTCGGCCTGTTTAGAATGTTGTCTTGAAAAAGTAGGGGTGGTAATGGGGGGAGGGTTAGACGGGGCATTATTTGAATTATTATTAATTGGGTTAACTTCAGTAACAAGACTAGTTGGTGTATCGTCATTCGATTGCGTTTCATCCAAGTCTATTTCCTCTTCATTATCTTCATCAACAGTTAGATTACTATAAAGAGCATTCACATATTCATGATCTAAGTGTTCACCACCTCCAATATTATGCAAATATTGACTCTCAGTAATTATAATAAAGAATTATCACTATCAATAATAGGAGCAGGTGGAGGGCGAGTATGGGATTTGGGTATGGGAGCCCGGAAAATTGGAGGAGGAATAGATTGGCCACTAGATTCACCACTCTTGAATTTTTCCTTATTTTTACTAAATAATTTTTTAACGAAAAATTTATCTTAATTAATCAAACAATACAAAAAAGTAAATAAAACAAACAAACTATAATATTAAAACTTAAGAGTTGGAACGAATTTACCGAATTGACGACCAACTTGCTGGAAATTTATATATCGTTGACGACTTGAATACTTCAATTTACCAACTTCGTAATTTTTCATAAATTACAATAATAAAGTAAGCAATTATAGAGAAAAATTAGACAGAGATTGAGAGATTGATGATTTTGTGAGAAAAATGAAAGAATGAGAGGTATTAATAGTTTAAATAGGGAAAAGGTATAATTATAAAAAATTTGGGGGTTAAAATAAAGTTGGGAGGAGTTAAATGGCTATTTTAAAAATAGCAAACGACTATTTTTGCAAGCCAACATCCATTTTTTTATCTTTTGTAACGGCAAAAAAAATTCTGGAATTAATTTTTTTTTTAAATAGCCTTTGTGCATGTTTGAGCCCATTTAGGACCGGTTGAACCGACCTACTTAGCAGCCGGTCCTGGGCCCAAACGGTCTCGGTCTCAGGGGCTTTTTTCAGCGGAGCGGTCCACTTATCATCCGACTCCCACCTGGTCCCGGGCTTAAACGTTTATGCCCGTTTAGGCCCACTACCCATTTGGGCTCGCGGGCCTGAGTATAACCGCCCCTTATGCCAACCTTATTTAAGAATCTCAAAACTCTATTGTTGATCCTTATAAAGTGTTGAAGAAGACAAAGTGAGTCATTTGATTTGGTGTTATTTGACTAAATAGGTGATTGAGAATCATTTGAGTTGGTATTTAGAGGCTTTGTTTCAAATTTGAGATTATTTAAAGCAGATTAGGGTGGTTTGATCGAAATTGGTTGCAAATTCAGAGACTATTTCATTGAACAACATAGAAAATTATGCTTAATAGATAGACTTTGGTGAACAATTTAACAGATATATTGTTGATATCAAACAATTATGCTAATTTTGTAAAATTCGGTGAATAATTAAACAAAGACAAAATCTTGCCAACCTGATAGAGTTATGAACAATTAACAATATAGGTTGAGTAAATATAGTATAAACTCGAGAAATAGCTGACAATCTACGCACCAAAAGTTTATTATTAAATACGTACAACAACGATAGCATATTTAAAGATCATTACCTCATAGGGTCATTCTTGTCAATCACCCTTTCAAGTTGGGAGAAATTCAAAACAGTGAGATTTACAAGTGGTCATTGAAAAATAGCCGCAGTTTCAAAAGTAATTGAAATTTAACCACTTTTCATGTAAAGATAAATCTGAATGAAAATATTGTTCAAAATATGAAAAATATTCCAGCATAATATACTGGAATTCCAGTATAATATACTAGAGTTCTAGTATAATATATCGGTCCAACATAATATGTTGAAAATTCAAACATAGGTGCTCCAATCTCCATTATATTATGCTGGAACTTTTCGCGTGTTGGAGTTCCGGCATAATATGTTGGAAGTTCATACACATGTGCACCAATCTCCAGTATATTATACAGGAACTTTCCGTGTTGCTGCAAAATAGTAGCTTGATCTTGTTCAACTGAGTCTCGCAAAAGACTGCAAATATAACTGAGTATTTATGCCCAGAATTGAACCACAGAGAATTAACCTATCAATTACTCTTGTCGGATTTACTCAATTCACACAATCAATTTTCCCAACCTTTATAATTTACAAGTGATGATTTTTCTTACAACTAAAGAGTGAAAGTAATTAACAGCTGAAAATTAACTATGCTTGATGTGTAAATAGTTGGAATAAGGTCTAAGGTAATAATTTCCCTCGTTGGTAATTCCCTTGGTTTTATATGTCTTATAACTATGACTTAGCTGTCTCTGTCAATCATGAATGCTCCAGCTATCATAAATCTTTCTCAAGCAATTATGATAATTTACTAGACACATTCTCTCAAGCTACGCTAGCTAGATTTACAATACAATTCACATAGATTGCACCCTGAGGTATCGTTATCTCTAATCCAACCTCTAAACCCTCGGCTATGACTCCCATCTATACTCCGGGAGTTATGTTGTTCATACAATCACCTAAATATCCACTCTATCTCAAGTAGATACATAATAAATAGGAACGGATAATTGAGGGCCCTTTCAACTAATCACAATCAAAACATATATGAACAAATAGAGATTAACAACCAACTCAATATTAATATAACAATCAAATCTTCCCCAACGGGTTCTACCAAAACCTTAGATTAAGGTATTTAGCTACTCATAACAATGGAGGAATAAACTACGAAAATATTCATAATAAAAAATTGCAAGAAAAATAAATGAGAATAAGAACTATGATGTTTTGCGTGATCTCTCACACTTGTTCTTCTTGCCAAAGTACTCTCTAAACAAGCTTAACCTAGCCTTGGGCGAGTTTCTTACATATTATAAGGGTTTTACAAAAGCTTTCCTGAATTGATACTTTGAGCCCTCAAATTTTTGAACTATGCACGTGCCGCCGCGACCGCGGCTCTGACTGCGGACGGTTCTGTTTCAAACCGCAGCGTTGATCGCGGGAAGCACTTATGGGTCTTTTGTATCTGCGTTACTTCTTGTACCGACCCAATCGGTTATTTTGAACTCTAGTGCGTCATTCAGTAGTCTGCCATGAACAGCTTCATTTCAGGTATTGTGACTTGTGCGCGTGGTCACAATTGAAGTTCAGAGTTGATTTGGAAAGAGAGTTCTCATTTCGGAAGCTTAAAGTTGAAGGAATCAACTAGGATTGGAATTTTGGGTAATCGACCTCGGAATCAGGATCTGACGGTTCCAGCAGGTTCGTATGATGATTTCGGACTTGGGAGTATGCTTGGATCGGGTCTTGGATGACCCGAGAGCGTTTTGGCACCTATTGTGGAAGAAAGCATTTTGGAAGAAATTTATTAAGTTTGGCTTGAAGTGCATTGTAGTGTTATCGATGTCCGTTTAGGATTCCGAGTCTGTGAATAGCTCCGTATGGTGATTCTAGAGTTGGGGCGCGAGCGGAAGTGAATTCGGAGGTCCATAGGTCATTATAGACCCAATTAGGTAAAGATAGAACATTAAAGGTTATTAAGAAGTTTGACCGGAAGTGGACTTTTTAATATCAGGGTCGGAATCCGATTTCGGAAGTTTGAGTTGGCCCATAATGTCAAATTTGGCTTGTATGCAAAATTTGAGGTCAATCGAACATGATTTGATAGGTTTCGACATCAAAAGTAGAAGTTTGAAGTTCATAAAGCTTGAAATGGGGTGTAATTCATGGTTTTGCGTTGTTTGGTATGATTTGAGGCCTCGAGCAAGTCTGTATTATGTATTGGGATTGGTTGGTAAGTTTGGTTGAGGTCCCGGGGGCCTCGGGTAGATTCCGGATGGCTAACGGATCAAATTTGGAGTTTAGGAAAAGCTGAAGCAGCTGATATCTAGTATTTCCGCACCTGCGAGGATTTGGCCACAGGTGCGGAGCCGCAGAAGCGGCAGGAAGACCACAGATGCAGATTTTGGTGAAGAGAGTTGGCACCGCATATGCTGTCAGGGAGCCGCAGATGCAGGACCACACCTACGGAAAGGAATCCCAGAAGCAGAACTGAGCGGCTTGTGAAGAACCGCAGATGCGGTTTTTTGGCCGCACCTGCAGAATTGCAGAAGCGGTAAAGGAGCCGCAGGTGCGGAAATCGCTGGAGGTAGAGAGTTGTTTAAATCCAAAGTTTTGGCTATTCTTCTCCCATTTTTCTCTTGGCATGGGCGATTTTGGAGAGCTTCAAGAGGGGACTTTTGTCATCAACGTCAAGGTAAGTTATCCTTACATATTTTGAGTTAAATACATCAATTATGTATAGATTTTAGCATGTAAATGGGTAGAAATTTAAGGGTTAGGGGAACACCTGGAAAATTAATATTCTTGGAATTTGATCGTGATTTTGGGTATGGAATTAAGAGAAAATCATATATTTGAGTTCGTGTTCGTGGGTAAACTTTATCTTCGAGAAATTTCAGAATTCGGCCATGTGGGACCGAGGGCGTTTTTGTCAACTATTCGTTTGGGGTTAGGAATTGATACAAATTGGGTTTTAAAGTATAATTGATAATATGTTAATGGATTTGTATAATCATTGGCAAGTTTTGGAGCATTGTGTGTTGGTTCAAGTCAGAAGAATGTAGAATGCCAGTTATGGATCTTCGGAGCGAAGTGAGTCTCCTTTCTAACCTTGTAAGAGGGAATTGTCCCCATAGGTGAAATAATTGATTATGTGCTCCTATTAGCAGGGGCTATGTACGCACGAGGTGATGAGAGTCTGTGCGTAGCAACTATTATGCTATTATTCGGGTAGTTAGGACCCAAAAACATGATATACTTGGATTATTTATGAACCTTTGATAGATTAAATTGCTTCAATCACATTGAGTTAGTAAGTGAATTTCTAAAAGGATTAAACTTCATTTCTTAAAATTTGTTAAAGGAGAATTGGTTTTATTTGGATTAATATTCCCCGATAAGTTATTACTTGACTGATTGAGCATGTATCCTTTTGTGTACCTGCGTTGCATGCATGATTCATGAGCAAGGTATGTGTTTATTTATGGAATGGGCCGAGCACCTCGGCAGATTGAATAGATACATCTATGGTTCGAGCCATTCGACCCTCGACAGTGCATAGTTTACATTACTGTTGGAGCGGGACGTCGACCTCGGCATGATTTGCGCATGATATATATTATTTCATGAGAATTTTAAATGTGGAGATTGCCACTCATGGCTCGATATCTTGAAAACCTTTGTTAACTGTTAAAGGTGTTTGCCTCTTTTACAGCTTTGTGAGTTAGGGCCTGCTATATAAAGCCATGACTTCCTCACATTTTTAGTATATTAATAAATGACCACTAGCAAGTGTTAAAATAGACCTCTTGTCTCTACTTCGTCAAGATTATACGGGATACTTGCTGAGTACATGTTGTTTTTGTACTCATACTACACTTGTTGTGCATTTTTGTTGTACAGTATTACTGTGTGGCTAGTGACTTAGTGGCATGGCAGCACAGTTGATGCAGAGACTATGTGCGTTATATTTTCTCGAGGCGATTCCGCAGCTAGTACAGTTTCTTTCAGGATCATATTTACTCTCTGTCCAATTGTATTCTGGACAGTTATTGTACTTATTTGGTTTCTCTTAAAAATTGCTCATGTACTTGTCACACCGGGTTCTGGGATGTATTTGGGTTTGTTTAGAAATTTTAAAAGTTGGTTAAATATTTTATTATTTATTTGGAGGAATATACTAAGTATTGCTTTAATCAAAATAAAGAAGTTTTTTTGAAATTATTAAAATAAGAATTTAATTAAGTATTTAGTTGGCTGGCCTGACAGCGGTGTCCGGTGCCACCACGACCCTTAGTGGATTTTAGGTCGTGACAATATGGTATCAGAGCTCTAGGTTCCTGTCTGTCTCATGAGTCATGATCAAGTCTAGTAGAGTCTCGTGTATCAATATAGAGACGTCTGTACCTATCTTCGGGAGGCTACAGGGCTGTTAGGAGTACTTCCCTTTTTTATTTCCTTATCGTGCGGTTTGATTTCTTTGAGGCTTAGGCATTTGATTCCTTCCTACTCAATCTTACGCAATGCGAGCGCATATTATAAATCGAGAATTGAAGAATCGTAATGGCACTACAAATGTGGTGCGGGATAATTCTCCTGGTATGGTTTATTGGACTTATATAGTCGCCTTCTGGAAGAATATTCTATTGTTAGCGGTACTCCTGAGAGCCTTTAGGCCATGCACATGTTTCCATGGTTCTTAGGAACGATTATTCCGCAGTTTTGTTATGATTGCAGTATGTCTATCTACACGTCGAAGCAGTGAATGACTTGAAGAGAGGTTTACTCAGTGTGTAATCAAGAAATTCAGTATTTTATCCCCGGCAAGGGAAATGCAGTCGGACTAAGGGTGGCTAGATGTGGGCTGGTGGGAGTAATGAGACTTGGTAGTTGCAAGCGTGATGGAGCTTTCTTCTATGATGGGGTGTCGTAGCCCTAATGGAACGTACTAAGTTTGTAGATGTTATGATCTGCTACAATTTGCCTTTACGGCAAGATATTGTGAAATAGTATTTGAGATACAACTTTCAGATATCACGTGATACGGTGTCTAAGGATGGAACCAACATTCCTAGTATGATGGGTCGAGAAAGATGATCTCTGGAAAGGTTTAAAGTTAGTAGCGGCTTGTGGGTTCAAGCACCCCGAAGATGGATTTTTACTAAGGCAACAGCTAAGCAGCAAGGTATGAAGAGGGACATGAGGAAAGTGTTAGGAAGTGGCCAAAATTTCTCAAAAGCCAGGTATGAGAAGCGCAGGTGGAGCAGTTTCCCAAAGTGGGAGAGTGGCGGAGTTGCGTATGGGCTTGGGTAGCAGGGCGACTACGCGCCTTCAGGAAGTTTGGAATGATTTGGTATTTTAGTTATTGGTGATTGAATTCTACGGGTCTAATTTGAAGCATGGGTTATTATGCGGTAGGAGATTTGATATAGTGGAAAGGAGCTGCTTAAAGGAAAGAAGGACGCAGCATAACTTTGAATTGGAAGGATGTTGCCGCACATTTAATTGATGTCCACGAGGGGTGAATGGACTCGTGCAACTAGAGAGGGATCTTGGACACAGAATGTGTTGTTGATGTCATGGTGATTGTATCCCGTGCAACAGCGTTGGAAGATGTCGGGAAGTGATCTCTAAAGGTGGGTCGTCCCCTGTGAGCAGGTTAGCGGTCGCGTGGTTGGCGAAGCTTATGAAAAGAATTATATTGGTTATACAACAAAGAGATCGGTCATGCGAATGTGGTTGATGATTCAGAATATGAAAATGTGGATTTACAGAAAGATTCCGAGAATTGAGGCGGATAATTGCGTAAGGTTATGTCAACAAGAGATAAAGGATTCTGGTAAGTTCCAGAGTTGTGTAATAGTGGCTTCAAGCAAAGTGAGAGGGTCCCACGGCCTAATACTGGGTTGCATGGTTAACTACTAGAGAGGTTTCCGTTTATTTGTATATTAATTGTTGTTTCAGCTACGGAAACAAAGGCGATAAATGGTAATTTGAGCAAATGAAATGTTGGATGCATGCTATGGTTGGCCTTATTGGCTCATGTTCATAATTAAGGAAGAATTCAGGATTTATGCCTTGTATAGGTGTTGCTTTCAAAGGAAGTGATCCTGCCGGGTGCTTCGTCGAGGGGGTATCCATATGTTATAAGATTTATGGGGTGGATTATATTTGGGACCAAGTCAGAGCGGGTGGATCTCAGTGATGGTCCTAGTGAATTCAAGAGTTAAAGTGTGACGCCTAACGCTTTCGAGCCTATAGGTACGACTAAGAATCAAGCTTGGAAAACAGCTTATGAGAAGAGGCAAATAATATTCTGGGATGTTTTGGCTTGTGATGTAGCAATTGGAAAGTATGAAATGGTTCATGGGATTTGAGACAGCATGGTCTCATGATTCACGGTCACTCGGGGTGAGTGTAGATGAAGTATTTTATGTGTTGAATGGAGTTAGTATTATTTCTAAGGCAAGCAAGGATAAATTGGAAGAAGTTAGATTGATTAGCCATAGTTGAATTTGCATATTGGGGTTAGTGATCAGTAACTTCAGCGTGATCAAGTTATTCAGGTGATTTGTGTGAGGCTTGTCGACCGCCGTAATTGATGCTATTCAGAAGCATCCTTCTATTATGGCTTGTTATGAGTAGGCGGATCCCAGAGGGGTTGTGGTGGCTTGGACACTACTCAAACGTTTGCATATTCTACGCTTGTAAGAATTTACCTATGTGTTGCTATGTTTCTCCTGAAGTGAGTTAAGTGAGAAGTTGCATATGATGAAGTGTTAACCTAGTTATGATTTCGGAGCTATAATAAAAAAATCGTGTTCTATCGTACAATGGCACATTGGGTGCAGTGAATGGTATGGAAATTTGAAGTGAGAATCAAGGTCATAGTTTGGTTCTGGTAAGGATGTCACGAGCTTGGATGAGCAAGAAAAGGGTTGAATGTTTAAAGTGAATTGGTATTGTCTTCAGCGTCACCTGAGATCGGTGTTTTGTGAAAAAAGGCTTTGCATCCTGGTTAATGATTTTTGATCGCTTTTCAGCGTTAGTGCAGACGATGATTTAGATGTGCGGACCCGTTACTTATTTTGGAAGATTGTGGGAGTGTGTCCCACGAGAATATTGTATAAGTGTGACATGTAGTCACATGATTGATTAAAGAATTAAACCAAGTATGACGATTGTGGTAATATTATTAATTTGAAAATTTATGCCTGGAGGGAACTCTGTTTATTGGGTTATGGACTGAGGAGGTTTGCTCCGGTTATGATGGTTGTTCTTATATGTTATGAGGAAAGGGGAGTTACTATGGACCTTTGAAAGGTTATTATCCAAGTTGGTTGAATCAAAATCAGCTTGAGATCAGTGGATTGATTTATATGTGAATAGGGATTCATATCAGACCAGTTGTGTTCGTTCAGCGTGTGTTCCTTATGGGGGAGCAGTCGAGGTGTTATTTTGTCGTCAGCTATTCCAGGTAATTATGTATCGTGTTGTATGCGTTGTGAGATGTCTTGATAAATTTCTTATGTGTTGAGGTTCCGCGTGGTGATGATGTTATTCGATCAGGACGGCTCTTGAGATTGAGATCTTGTATCGCACCTCAGTTGTGTTTGAGTTTTATAGCTTATAGTGCTATGTGTTTCCTCGGGGATGGTATTATGCACCTTAGCGTGTTTATGACCGATACTCGGTATCTTTGTTGTAATGAGCAGATTTAGCCCGATGTGCAATCTCCCTATGTGGGATCTATGTATGGATCGGGTGGAACGCCGCCATGGGTATGTTATTTGGATCGGGTTGCGCGCCGCAACAGTGTGATGTTGAGAGTAGTTTTCTACATGCTATTTTTATATGTCTCACTTCTTATCTTCTAAGGAAAGTCCGTATTAGTGCTAGATTTAGGCAATTCATCCCAGAGTTCGATTTCCTTTTTGTATCGCATTCGAATTGGTGGCTTATTGGCACATTGCGGCATCATATGAGACTTTTGATTATGTCTGGGGCGGCTTATGGCCTGAGCAGTCATACTGGGTGAGACATGATTTTTGGATTTTGGATCAGTGCAATTTGACCATATGAAGGATATTATGGAGATAAGGCCATTATTTGGTCCTGAATGAGGTGATGATTTTTGCCAAGGGTATAGACCTAATGATTTGTTAACTCGGCAGTTGGTATTTGTGATGGTATTGTAAAGGTTAGAGTAAGATATGCGTAAGTCATGGGGTGCAATGGGAGCATCAGATTAGTAGGATTTTCACTAAGTTGATCGGAAGATGTAATGTGGTCCGGTGATGTAAAGTGGTGCTAGATGTGAATTCAACAAGGTTATGCAGCCATGATTGGATACAACGTGTGGTGATTTGGTAATCTTATGTGGGAAACAGGTCGGGCCTAGAATCACGGATGTTGGAATTGGGCTCTAAGGCCTATTTGCTTGAATAAAAAGTTAATATCTTCGGAATTTATCAAGCTGATGTGTTCAATAGAGTTATGGAAGCTCGGGAAGGTGCATCAGAAGTTAAACAGTGATTTTAGGTTACATCGGTGTAATTCTTAGCATGTTCGAGGACGAACGTACGTTTAAGTGGGAGAGAATGTAATGAACCGATCAGTTATTTTGAACTCTGGCGCGTCGTTCAACAGTTTGGGGCCATGAACAACTTTATTTCAGGTACTTTTACTTGTGTGCGTGGTCGGAATTTAATTTCGGGAAGTTCAGAGTTGATTTGGAAAGAGAATTCTCATTTCGGAAGCTTAATGTTGAAGGAAACAACTAGGACTGGAATTTTGGGTAAACAACCTCAGAATTAGGATCTGAAGGTTCCAACAGGTTTGTATGATGATTTCGGACTTGGGCGTATGCCCGGATCCTGTCTTGGATGACTCGGGAGCGTTTTGGCACCTATTGTGGAAGATAACATTTTGGAAGAAATTTCTTAAGTTTAGCTTGAAGTGCATTTCAGTGTTATCGATGTCTGTTTGGGATTCCAAGTCTGTGAATTGCTCCGTATGGTGATTCTGGATTGGTGGCGCGACCGGAAGTGGATTCGGAGGTCCGTGGGTCATTATGGAGCCATTTGGCTAAAGATAGAAAATTGAAGGTTTTTGAGAAGTTTGACCTGAAGTGAATTTTTTGATATCAAGGCCGGAATCCAATTCTGGAAGTTGGAGTTGGTTGGTAATGTCAAATATGACTTGTGTGCAAAATTTGAGGTCAATCGGACGTGAATTGATAGATTTCGACATCGAAAGTAGAAGTTTGAAGTTTTAAAGTTCATGAAGCCTGAATTGGGGTGTAATTCATAGTCTTTGCATTGTTTGGTATGATTTGAGGTCTCGAGCAAGTCCGTAATGTGTCCCCCGATTGGTTGGTAGGTTTGGTTGAGGCTCCAGGGGCCTCGGGTGGATTCTGGGTGGATAACGGATCGAATTTGGAGTTGAAGAAAAGCTTAAGCAGTTGATATCTGGTATTTCCGCACCTGCGAGGATTTGGCCGCATATGCGGAGCAGCAAAAGCGGCCAGGAAGACCACAAATGCGTATTTTGGTGAAGAGAGCAGGGACCGCAGATGCGGTCAGGGAGCCACAGATGCAGGACCGCACCTGCGGAAAAGGAAGCCCAGAAGTGGAACTGAGCGGCTTGGGAAGAACCGCAGATGCGGTATTTTGGCCGCACCTGCAGAACCGCAGAAGCAGTAAAGGAGCCGCAGATGTGAAAATCACTGGAGGCAGAGAGTTGTTTAAATCCGAGATTTTGGCTATTCTTCTCCCATTTTTCACTTGGCATGAGCGATTTTGGAGAGCTTCAAGAGGGGATTTTCGTCATCAACGTCAAGGTAAGTTATCCCCACATATTTTGAGTTAAATACATCAATTATGTATAGATTTTAGCACATAAATGGGTATAAATTTAAAGGTTAGAGGAAGACCTAGAAAATTAATATTTTTGGAATTTGACCGCGATTTTGGGCATGGAATTAAGAGAAAATCATATATTTGAGTTCGTGAGTTCATGGGTAAACTTTGTCTTCGAGAAATTTCAGACTTTGGGCACGTGGACCTGAGGTATTTTTGTCAACTTTTTGTTCGGGATTAGAAATTCATACAAATTGGTTTGTAAAGTATAATTGAGCGTATATTAATAGATTTGTATAATCATTGGCTAGTTTTGGAGTATTGTGTGTTGGTTCAAGTCTTCGGAAGAATGTAGAATGCCGGTTATGGATCTTCGGAGCAAAGTGAATCTCCTTTCTAACCTTGTAAGAGGGAATTGTCCCCATAGGAGAAATAATTGATTATGTGCTTCTATTTGCGGGGGCTACGTACGCACGAGGTGACAAAAGTCTGTGCGTAGTAACTATTATGTTATTATTCGGGTAATTAGGACCCAAAAACATGTTATACGTGGAGTGTTTATGAACATTTTGATAGCTTGAATTGATTAAATCACATTGCATTAGTAAGTGAATTTCTAAAAGGATTAAACTTCATTTCTTAAAATTTGTTGAAGGAAAATTGGTTTTATTTGGATAAATATTTCCCGATAAGTTCTTACATGACTGATTAAAAATGTATCCTTATGTGCACCTGCGTCGGATGCATGATTCGCTATCAAGGTATGTGTTTATTTATGGAAGAGGCCGAGCGCATCGGCATATTGAATGCATCTATGGTTCGGGTTGTTCGACCCTCGGCAGTGCAGAGTATACATTTCTATTGGAGCGGGCCGTGGACCTCGGCACGATTTTCGCATGATATATATTGTTTCCTGAGAATTTTAAATTTGGATATTATCACTCATGACTCGATATAAATTGATAAAATAAATGAAAAGAAATCTTGAAATCCTTTGTTAATTGTTAAAGGTGTTTACCTATTTTACAACTTCGTGAGTTAGAGTCTGCTATATAAATCCATGACTTCCTCACATTTTTAGTATATTATTTACTGACCACTAGCAAGTGTTAAAGTCGACCTATCGTCTCTACTTCTTCAAGATTAGATGGGATACTTATTGAGTACACGTTGTTTTCGTACTCATACTACACTTTGTGTGCATTTTTGTTACACAGGATTACTGTGTGGCTAGTGGCTCAGTGGCATGGCAGCATGGTTGATGTAGAGACTAGGTGCGCTGTATTTCCTCGAGGGGATTCCGCAGCTAGTATAGTCTCTTTGGGGATCCTATTTACTTTTTGTCCAAATTGTATTCTAGACAATTATTGTACTTATTTGGTTTCTCTTAGAAATTGCTCATGTACTTGTGACATTGAGTTCTGAGATATATTTTGGTTTGTTTAGAAATTTTAAAAATTGGTTAAATATTTCATTATTTATTTAGAGGAATATACTGAGTATTGCTTTAATCAAAATAAAGAAGTGTTTTCGAAATCATTAAAACAAGAATTTAATTAAGTATTTTAGTTGGCTGTCCTGACAGCGGTTCCGGCGCTACCACGACCCTTAGAGAATTTTGGGTCGTGACACTTCTCTTATTGCTCTTTTTTGTTCGGGTACTTCTTGAGTGGATGATTTCTTCATGTTATTGTCTCTAAACACTTCATTTTTCTTCCTCACATCTTGTATTCCCTACGAAACCAAGTAGCATCAATTAAAGCATTTTATTTGCAACTTACATTACAAAAGAACAGCAAAGTATGGGCAATTATGGCGTAAATAACAACCATATAGCCTATTATCAACACCCTACACTTATATTATTGCTAGTCCTCGAGCAATTCACCACACTCCATAAAAATTCATTACCTATGATTTTCTCTCAACGACTCACACCATGAACATTTTACAAGAGTTACACCTAGTAGTGAGCATCTTTTACTCAAGAATCAACTTTTTCGTACCTTACAACATTTGCACTTACTCAAACCACTCTACACAATAGTCAAGACGCACCATTACTTCGTGAATCGCATGCCCTCACATCACACAAGAGAGTAGTTCCATATATATAATGGTAGTAATAACAATTAGGAACTCAAATAGACAGAATTCACTCACTCTCCAAAAGAAACATTCACATGCAACAAAGATGCACCATAGGCTTTCCCCTAGTATAGTACTCGACTAATCGAGTCCCGCTCAGTCTAAGATCAATTGAAATTTATTTGGTTGTAATGTAGGCTAGGGGACGGGTAGGATATTGGATATAGTAACTAACCTCCCTAAGCACTTTTAATACAGTTACATTGAACCCAAGATCGTCATTTTGTAAGCCAACACTCCACCACATTTATTTAAACATCCCCATACATTAGGTGCAATTTATACAAGCTATCACTTATTAATCACTACAAAATATATGAAGTTTTTTTCTTCTTTTTTTTTTCATGCTGCTTCCTCTTTTTACGCTTCACATTCCGCACCTTTTTCTCTATTTCCATGGTTCAACTTCGAAAACCAAATCACCACCCCACACTTTTCTTTTTGCATAATCTTAATACCATTGTAGTGCTTAGTGAGAGGGCAGAAAAACTGGTTCAAACAGCAGGCTATTCAAACAATTGAGTAAGGTTCACATTTTGGTTGCCAAAGAAACATGCTTATATGCTCAACGGGGTTAACTAAGATGTAAATGCAGTCAGGTGGGTTCACTTTATATGTATGGCTCAATAAAGAAATGTCTATATCACTTCTAAAACTGAATGAAGCTACTATTTCGCTTTGCAAACACACAGGGCAAGTTCTAGGCATCAAATGTACACCATGGAATACAAATAATACTCACACCCACATAGCACCTGACTCACTCTGGATAAGTTTATCAAGACATTCTATTTCGAGTGTTCAAGTTAGGTACAAACATATAATTTTTAAGGCACTCAAACAAGATTCAACCCTTGAAGCTAAGCGCTACACTCTGGCATCTATCGTGTTCAGGTGTAAGAATGCTAAGAGTTTTTCTTCTTCAAATTTAAGATCTTGGCCCCTTAATCCTAACCTAAGAAAAATCTAACTATACCCGGTTCAAGCTAAACCCTTGGAAAAGAATCGTGGCCCAAAGAAAAACCAAGGGGGAGCTACTACACTACCTAAAAAAATAAAAACCTTTTTGGTGTTTTCTGTGGCCTAGCTTCCCTCAAGAAAATTTTCTAGAGAATCCGTCATTAGGAAGAGTCTTTATATTTCCAAATTTTTTTCTCGACTTAGTCCCTCAAGAACCCCGTCGAAAGAGATCTATCATCGGGACATGTCGCGTCTATTTTAACATCTTAAAACAAAACAACTGCTACTCCATTCCCAAAACAACTAACACATAACACAAAGCAAAAACCAAGAACAAACAAATAATATTCACAAGTACAACAGACAACGAAATTCCCCCACCCCACACTTAAAAATAAGACGTGTCCCCATGGCTTAACTGTATAAAAATCAGTAAAGTAAAGAAACTTCCCTAAGGGGTCACTCTTTATCCAAAACGGTGTATGGGTTCACGCTGCAGGAGAGACCCAAAGCTCTTAACTAGCCCATAAACTTCTTTTCTGACTTCACTTGTCGGTCATCCATAGCATCAATTCGGACACCCAAGTCAGCGATGGAGGTCTGCAGTCCCGTCATCCGCTGATCCAAATCATGATCCTACCTCGTCCCCTCTAGGAGGGGTGGTGATCTTAATAGCGTCCTCAGCATCACCATCATCCTCAGACTCAGACTCATCAGACG
Organism: Nicotiana benthamiana; assembly: GCA_034376525.1. Classification (NCBI taxonomy): domain Eukaryota; kingdom Viridiplantae; phylum Streptophyta; class Magnoliopsida; order Solanales; family Solanaceae; genus Nicotiana; species Nicotiana benthamiana. Next base: position 131,777,810 of record CM067337.1, read on the forward strand.
AGTCATCATTGTGTCGTACCAGCTCACGTCCCTCTTGCCCAATTTTTCTTTCCCGGGACGGGGTTTTTATAGGTAATTTCCCATAACCTTGAGAGTTCTCAAGGACATGATCAAGGCGGTAGAGACGGGTGACAAGCGAAGGGAAGTAGTGGCCTTTGATTAGTTCGGGCGATCGGATGAACATTTCTTCAGAGAGGAATCGGGTGACATCAAACCCTTGGTGAGTCATGAAACAGTAGATCATAGCAGCATGTGGCTTATTTACATTGGTGGTATTGCTGGAAGGTAACAACCGAATGTTGATGATAGTAAGCTAACATTTGGCCCCCCAAGAAAGAGAATTAGAATGCAGAGTTTTCGGTTGTGCCACCCATTTGGGTTGTTTTCCAGGTATACCAATGACCTCCAGAAGTCTATCCCAATAAACTTCTAGGTGACTGGCTATTAGGTAGGGATCGGTACCCATGAAAGCGGGGAGGCGATACACCCTGCGGATTACCTTTGAAGAAGCACTAACCCGAGTGTTGCGCATTGTTACCACCATGTCCTCATGATATGGTAAGTTTGCGTAGAACTCCCACACTAGCTGAATATTAGCTTCCTTGGAAGTCTCAAAGAAGATGCCCAGTTTACACCTCCGCAGCTCCTCAAACATATGGGGGCATTCCTTCATCAAAGCCTTCCTTTCAATATGAACCTCATGGAGTAACTTCTTGGTAATTTTTTGATTGTGCCTTGTCTCAGCTTTTTTAGAGACAAACCGAGTGCTATCAAACTCTGGTGCACTGGTTTGGCCCCTAGCTCGTGAGGAGCCTCCTGGGACACTAGCAGAGGCCCCGATGTTCCGTCTCTTACGTGAAGAACTCATATTATCTATCAAAATGGAGAAACGCATATTATTATAAGCCTAAAATGTCCGACAATGGGTGGTTACTCAGACTTCACCACAACCATGTCACAACCTCCCCAGATCCCACATATTGGGATCAAACTGGGTTTGTTGTTGTTAGTGTTGTTGTATTGTGGGAAAGGCATTATTCTTTCATATTCATGGCTCAAGGGGATCAAGAAAAACTTCCCCACTTCAATTATCCACACACCCCACACTTTCTCAAAGCCATCACCCACCAACAACACCATTCCAAACATTAATATCACAGCCTCTTCACCAAACATATGCTCAATACGAAATTACCCTCTAATATATTAGCATACAACATAACAAAATAGAAAGAAAAGAGAAGGGGATCAGAATCAAACCTTGGGGAGAAGAAGATGATGGGTCTTGTGAAGGAGGAAGAGAGAGAAGATTAGAATAGCGGATGGGGAGTTAGGGTTTAGAGAGAGAGAGATTGGGTATTTTTTGGGGGGAGGGGGGAGGAGTGTCATTTTTTTTATTTTAAAGGGGGGGGGGTTGCTGGTTATTTCATTTTGTTTTTATTTTTTGTTTTAACTCAAAAGAAGATGGAAAAAGAAAAAGAAAAAATGATTAAAAAATATCACAGAATTTGGTACCCGACCACGGTCGCGTCCGTGGTGAGTGACACAGTTTGGTACAGAGGGTCCCACGGTCGACGTACATCATATTTAGCAAGTAATTTCTCGAAGGCTTTATTGCATAAGTGAGTGCCTCCGTCACTGATAATCGCTCTTGGTGTCCCAAACCGGGTGAATATGTTCTTTTTCAGAAATCCGACTACCACTCTTGCATCATTAGTGGGCAATGTTGCAGCCTCTACCCATTTAGACACGTTAGTCCATAGCAACATGGATGTACTTATTGCCAAATGAGCTGACGAAGGGACCCATAAAGTCAATCCCCCAAATGTCAAACACCTCGACCTCTTGAATCTGTTTCATGGGTATCTCATGGGGAGAGGGAATGTTCCAAGTTCAATGACATTCATGGCAGCCCTTCACCCATAGGTGTACATCTCTAAACATTGTTGGTGAAAAGAACCTAGCCTCTAGCACTTTTGCAGCTGTCCTGACTCCTCCAAAATGTCCTCCATATGCTGATGCGTGACAAGCCTACAAAATAGAATATTATTCTATCTTGGGGACACACCTCCAGATCATAATTCAATACCAATTCTAAAAAATAAGGCTCGTCCCAATAATACATGCGGAAATAACGATAAAAATTTTTCCTTTGGGCAGATGAAAGGTCATAAGGAACAATACCGCAAGCCACGTAGTTTGCAAAATCTACATACCATGGCACATCCTCAAGACTGGCTGCGAGCAGCTGCTCGTTTGGAAAGGTTTCAAGAATCTCTTCGGCCTCGACTGATTTTTCAACTCCTTCAAGTCATGATAGATGATCATCAACTTGATTTTCCGTGCCCTTACGGTCACGAATTTCGTGGTTAAATTCTTGCAACAGCAGCACCCAACGAATCCAGCGCGGATTAAACTCCTTTTTCTCAATAAGATACATGAGAGTTGCATGGTCAATATACACAATTACCTTGGAACCAATCAGATATGATTGGAACTTGTCAAAATCAAACACAATTGCCAACACCTCTTTCTCCGTCACTATGCAGTTGAGATGTGCACCACTTAGCGTTGCTTGCGTAGTAAATCGGTTGCATCAGCTTATCTTTTTGCTGCCCCAACAGTGCTCATATAGCATAGTCATTGGAATCAGACATGAGCACAAATGGTTGCTCCCAGTTGGGTGCAACAACGATGGGTGCAGTTATCAACTTCTTCATCAGTACCTCAAATGACAACCTGCAATCATTAGAAAAAACAAAGGGCTGATCCTTTTCAAGGAGTTTGCATAATGGGTTAGCAATTTTGGAAAAATCTTTTATGAAATGCCGATAGAACCCGGCGTGATCAAGAAAAATTCTCACCGCCTTGACTGAAGTGGGAGGTGGTAGCTTCTCAATCACATCAACCTTAGCATGGTCGACCTCAATCCCCTTTCTGGACACTCGATGTCCTAGGACTATCCCTTCTTGTACCATAAAATGGCACTTCTCCCAGTTTAGCACTAAGTTTGTATCCACACATCTTTTGAGCACTCTGCTTAAGTTGTGAAGACAGACTTCAAATGAATCTCCCACCACGGAGAAATCATCCATTAACACTTCCATTATATCCTCAACCATATCTATGAAGATGGCTAGTATGCACCGCTGAAAAGTCGTTGCTGCCTTGCAAAGCCTAAAGGGCATTCTCCGAAATGCAAAGATGCCATACGAACAGGTGAAGGATGTCTTTTCTCTATCTTCAGGGGCAATTGATATTTTATTGTACCCCAAATATCCATCCAAGAAACAAAAGTGCGATCTTTCGTCCAAGCTGTCCAACATTTGGTCAATGAAAGGCAAAGGAAAGTTGTCCTTTCGGGTGGCGGTGTTCAATTTCCGGTAATCCATGCAAATTCGCCACCCTGTGACTGTACGAGTTGATATCAACTCATTGTTATCATTTTTCACAACAATCATTCCCCCCTTTTTTGGAACACATTGGACAGGGCTGACCCGATTACTATTAGAGATGGGGAAAATGATTCTCGCATCTAACCATTTGATCACCTCTTTCATATTAGGGTTCAGCCTTCGTTGGTGTTCCTTGGAAGGTCTGTGCCCATTCTCTAGGAGAATCTTATGCATACATAAGGCTGGGCTGATACCCTTTATGTCTGTCATGGTCCAGCCAATGGTAGTCTTGCTATCCTGCAATACCTGTAAGAGACGTTCTACCTGCACATCGATCTGGGAGTGGCTTTAGTTCCAGCTTGGGTGGTTCCTCTATTGATGGCTTTGCTGGAGGAGTGGCCTTTTTTCTAGCTCAAAGGACTCGAACTGAGGTTCCCTTGACCAAAACCTTCGGCCTTCCAGTGCCATGACCATTCAACTAACCCTTCACCATCCATTTCTTCTAAATTTGTCACACATGCCTCCAATGGATCTTTAACAGTTATGGTCCTATCATCTTCTTGCACGATTACATCCATTGCCTCTACTAGAGAGCAATTAGCATATTCACTGGGTCTCCTCATCGATTGCTGAACATTGAATATGACTTCTTCATCGTTCAATCTCATTTTTAGTTCCCCAGTCTCACAAACCATCAGTGCTCTCCCAGTGGCTAAGAATGGTCTCCCTAAAATAAGGGGTATCTAATCTTCCACTGGTAATCCAGGATCACAAAATCTGCAGAGAACACGAACTTTCCCACTTGCACGAGCACATCATCAAGAATACCAGTTGGTATTTTCACAGTGCGATCAGCCAGCTATAGCAGCATAGAAGTCGGTATAGCTCTGTCGATGCCCAATTTAGTGTACACTGCCAGCGGCATTAGATTTACGCTGGATCCCAAATAACGTAACGCCTTTACAAATGCATACCTTCCAATTGTGCATGAAATAGTGAAGCTATCTGGATCGGACATCTTTTGAGCCATCAGTTTTGTCACCACTGCGCTGCAGGTCTGTGTCAGAGTTACTGTGGATAGATCCTGAAAATCAAACTTCCTTGACATTAGATCTTTCATCATCTTGGCATAACCGAGCATCTCCCTCAAGGCATCCATTAGAGGAATATTCAATTGAATTTGACGCAACATCTCCATGAACTTTTTGTATTGGTCTGCCTTCTTTTGTTTGACCAGTCTCTGAGGGAAGGGTGCAGGTATCACCATTTGTGCATTGTTTGTTGGCTTCTCTCTGTTAGGATTTTATGGCACAATAGGTGCCACATGTTCTGCGACTTGCTCTTTCTAATTTTCTTTGCCTTTTTCCTCCTAACTCCGCTCAACCACCACTTTAGTAAGTTCTATTTGTTCCTCTACCTGAACTGGAGTGGCCGGTGTAGTATGCTTGCTGTCTTGTTAAATTCCTGCTCTCTATCTAAATCTCTACCATTCCGGAGACTTACTGCCATCAGCTGATTCGGGTTTTGCTCCTTAGGGTTTATGTTTGTGTCTGCAGGTAAAGTTCCCGGAGGAAGGTTGTTCAAAGCCATGGACAACTGACCCAACTGTGTTTTAAATTTCTTTATGGCTGAATCATGCAGTGTCAATTTTTCTTGCACTTTATTATTTGTCCTAATGACTTGCTGAAGCATACCCCTGATTTCCACCATGTAGTTATCTTCTGCTGATTTTGATGGTGTCCACTGTTGTGCTCCTTATCTCTGACCCCCATAGTTGTTGAAATAATTCATATATTTCCTTACCCCTTGATTTTCACCTTCTCCCCTCCATGAACACACATAGGACTAATTATTACACCGGTGTACATAGTCCTCCATTCATTGTATCAACGATGTGCACCTATTTAGTACCCATATCATCAATCTTCTTTGTCAGTATGCTCATATGGGTCAAGAGTGTGGCCATGTTCTCTCCCTACGAATTATTGGGATCAAGCGAAACTGAATTCACTATGGGTGAAAGTTTTACTTAAGAAAGCACCTCCAGCTGAAGCATCCATATTCGCTTTCAAGTTGTCAGCTAGACCCATGTAGAATCTCTGGCCGAGCATATAGTCTGGAATGCCATGATGGGGACACATCACTAGCATCCCTTTAAATCTTTCCCAAGTCTCTTACAATGACTCAGTGGAATGCTGCCTATAATGCAATATGTCATTGATCTGTTGTGCAGTCTTGTTAGGCGGATAGAACTTGTTCAGGAACTGCTTGACTAATTCCTCCCACGTGGTAATAGATTTGATAGGGAGCGAATTAAACCAAATTTGAGCTGCCCCGATTACCGAGAATGGGAACAAGAGCAGTTTGATAGCTTCCGGAGTCGCATTTGGCTGCCTTTGGGTCGTGCAAATTGACAGAAAATTTTTCGAGTGTTGTTAGGGGTCTTCAATGTGTGACTCGGAGAACATTCCCTTATTCTGCAGCAGATGTAGCATGTTGTTGGTGATCTGGAATGTCTCCACTTGAATTGCGGGCACAGCTGTGGCACTGTCCAGATTGTCAGTTGTAGCTTGTGCCCAATCATAAAGTGCAGTTTCGAGCACAAGAGGTGCCACCCCTCTGACATTTAGTCAGCTGGCTCATTCCTGATGTTTCCGTTGACGTTATCTACGTCACCCATGTCAAATTCGAGTTGGTGTGATTTTTGAGGTTGTTGAAGTCTTTTGTTGGCACAGTTCAATGCCCTGAATGTTTTGTCGGGGTCTGAGAGTCCTTCTAGTAGTTCTTCAGCCCTCGAAGAATTTCTAGGCATACACCTGCTTTCCACAAGAGTTCAAACGTTAGAATTTTAATTAAAAGATTGTGTATAGAGAAAACTGACTACACTTAGAATTTTTGTCCTTCTTTTGATTGTAATTGATAACACCTTTAAGTCCTCGACAACGGCGCCAAAATGTGACCACGCTCAACTGATTCTCGCAAAAGACTACACAGGCGTTGCAAATATAACTGAGTATTTATGCCCAGAGTCGACCCACAGAGAATTAACCTATCAATTACTCTTGTCGGATTTATTCAATTCACACAATTAATTCAAACTTTGTAATTCACAAGTGATGATTTTTCTAACAACTAAAGACTGAAAGTAATTAACAGCTAAAAATTAACTATGCTTGATGTGTAAACAATTGGAATAAGGTCTAAGGTAATGGTTTTCCCCATTGGTAATTTCCTTGGTTGTATATGCCTTATAACTATGACTTAGCTGTCTCTATCAATCATGAACGCTCCAGCTATCATAAATCTTTCTCAAGCAATTATGATAATTTACTAGACGCACTCTCTCAAGCTACGCTAGCTAGATTCACAATATGGTTCACTTAGATTGCACCCGAGGTATCGTTATCTCTAATCCAACCTCTAAACCCTCGGTTATAACTCTCGTCTATACTCCGGGAGTGATGTTGTTCATACAATCACCTAAATATGCACTCTCTCTCAAGTAGATACATAAAAAATAGGAACGGATAATTGAGGGCCTTTTTAACTAACCACAATCAAAACATAGATGAAAAAATAGATATTAACAACCAGTTCAAACTATATTAATATAACAACCAAGTCATCCCCAACGGGTTCTACCATAACCTTAGATTAAGGTATTTAACTACTCATAACAATGGACGAATAAACTACGAAAATATTCATAATCGAAAATTACAAGAAAATAAAAGAGAATAAAAACTATGATGTTTTGGGTGATCGCTCACACTTGTTCTTCTTGCCAAAGTACTCTATAAACAAGCTTAACCTAGCATTGGGCGAGTTTCTTACATATTATAAGGGTTTTACAAAAGCTTTCCCGAAATGACACTTTGAACCCTCGAATTTCTGAAGTATACACGTGCCTCCGCGACCGCGGCGTCGACCGCGGCTCCGACCGCAGCCGATTCTGTTGCAAACCGTGGCGCTGACCGCGGGAAGCACTGATGGGTCTTTTGTCTCCGTGTTACTTCTCTTTTTGCTCTTTTGTGTTCGGGTACTTCTTGAGTGGGTGATTGCTTCACATTATTGCCTCTAAACACTTCATTTTACTTCCTCACATCATGTATTCCCTGCGAAACCAAATAGCGTCAATTAAAGCATTTTATTGGCAACTTACATTATAAAACAACAAAGCATTGGCAATTATGGCTTAAATAACAACTATATAGCCTATTATCATAGCTATTTTTTAATATGTTTGTAAACGATGGCTAGTTTTCAAATACCTGTCCGAAAACTGGCTAGTCCGTGCTATTTTTACTTTCTAAGTTTATGTCGGGGTTTCTTTTATTGTTCCTTGAGAGCTAAATATACATGGGCTGGCTTATCACAGCCCAAAAGGATGATACCTATTTGAGTGGCCCGCATTAAAGGACTGCATAATCTGATGCGTTGCTTTTCACTCCCTAAAAGGCCAGAAACAAAAAAGTAATCCTATCTGAATAGCCCATTGCGGAAGCCTCTTACCTGTTCGACAAAATGCCTCAAAGAGAGTAATCATCCAAGCTCTTTCACAATCTACCTTCTTGGTTTATGGAAGTCTTGGTTTTGCTGGTATAATTTAGCCTGAAGATTGAAAATGGAGAAAATAATTGTGTTGCAGAGTAATCCAGCTTCCCTATCCACACAGCTATGCGCAATTACAACTACTTATAACTGCAGTTTAGGCTGCTCCAATGTCATTTCTTTCAGATTTCCCAGAAGAATTAATGTAGTCAAAATTTGTTATTTTCACAATTTTACTAAAAGGACTAACGTAGTCAACTTAACCAAAGCTTCTTTTTGGGAAGATCCTGATGATGGTAGTGATAGTGAAGATGAAGAGGAAGAACAAGAAGAAGAAGAGAATGAAATGGAAGAGGAAGAAGAAGATATGGATGTTGAGAGTAAGTGGGACTATGGAGCAGAAAATAAAGCAACAGCTAATTCTACAGATGGGTTGTCTAGTAGCAACTCTGAAGAGGAGTTTATGAAAGGTATTCTCTTTTTCTTTTTTTCAAGTGGGGCAGTTATATAATTGTTGTTGTCTTCAGAAAATTCTTGAAAATTGATAGCTTATTCAAACTATAACAGAAGGGATAAATGAAAAACTAAGTTAGGTGATTTCTTCCCCTGAGCCTTTGTGACCTTCATCCATCGCGTGTAGGCCCTACCAAGGGGCCGAGTTATTCGGTACCTTTGTTGGTGGGATGTAGGAAGAATGAGGTAGCTGGTATCTGGTGGAATAATCAAGACGTGCCGCAAGCTAGCTCAGACGCCACTATTATTTGTGTGTGTGTTTGGGGGGGGGGGGGGGGGGGGAAGAAGAAGGATAAAGAGGTTAGGGGATGACTTGCACTCATTCCATATCTCACAAAGGGGAGATATACAGCTAAACAATAGAAAAAGTATATTTACCTGCAGCAATTGGCTTTCATTCTCATGGTAACTGATATGAATTATGGTCTCAAACAGTCGTTGAGATATGTGATTCTTGAATCTGTTCAAGTGGGGAGTCAGTGAACTTGATGCAAGAATTTCATGGGTTTATTTGCTTGCAGAAGTTTTAAGCGCACAGAAATAATTCCCAGCTAATAGCTTATGAAAGACAGGTTAAAAAAGGAGGAGGCTTCCACCAAATAAGAAGAGATGCATGAGGAACTAACAATTTTCTGATGACCCCTAACCCTAGGGGTTGACCTGGTGGCAATTGACTTGAGCCTTGGGGTTTGCTCCCTTTCAAGGTCTCAAGTTCGAAACCACTGGGTGCAAATAATTTCTGAGGGCCATCGGACTGGGTAAAACCTGAATTAACCGTGGTGTACTTGCGGGAAACTCCTTGCCGAGGGTCTGTGCACCCCCGGGATTAGTCGGTGCTCGTAAAGACTCGGACACCCGGTGCAAATAAAAAAAAAGATCTTCTGATGACTGCTTAATTCCTGATCTATGAAAAACAGACAGGGTGCCACATTTTATGTGGTGCTTTTATATTATCCACGGATCACGTGCAAACGGGTCAGTTCACAGTGCAAATGTTGGAGCAGCTCAACATGTTGGGGCTCTCTGTTTTGTTCCATCGAAGCAAGTATGTTGGACAATTACTGAGAGAAGGAAGCGGAGAACTCAAATAGCAGCAAAGAACCACAAATGCCTTTTATATGCTTGGGCATGTGATAGTGTTAATCGACTTTGTTTTCTGCAAAGCGATTAAGCCAAAGATTGAAAAGAGAACAGTTGGAAAGTTAGATTCTTAATTATTCGATTCTGTGCTGCTGTCCAGGTTAACACAGAGTTAAAGTCTTAAAGACGACCTTCAAGTCTGGCCCGTAAGGTCCATTCACAATTGTTTGCTATACAATTCAGATGACATAAACAATTTGCATGTGCTTGTGTCACTTGTTCAGTCAGCTCAAATGGAGGCAATTACACATATTGCTAGTTCAAATTTAGCCAAAGATGGAAAGCAGCAGTCTTGGAATGTTGACTAGAGCTGTTCTTTTTTGCTTGGAATTAGATGGGCTCAGAAGTTCTTCCTCACATTCTATGATTGTGAATTCACTAACTGCATAAAATTGCTTATTCAGATGTATTTTTCTTGATTGTTCTTATAATTATGTGTGCTTGTAAATTTCACAATGCTATTACTGTTATGTGATGTTCTGAAGTCTTATATCAAATGTGGCTTTTGTAGGAACGTGTCAAACAAAGAGCTACACAGAATAAAGATGATCAACCTTTCTCCTTTAATGGACAGTCCTTGGAGGTATTCCTTGTGATTTTTTCGCGAGGATGATCTTATAGCGTCAATGTCCATTATTATATTTGTCTAAAGCATGTATAATCTTAGGGCATCTGATCCATAATGATTAAGGGCACGTGTTCACAGGATATCAGAGGCAAAAGTACTGCAGTAGGATCAGCAGTTTCATTCAGTGATGATGAGGACACCACTATGCTCTCCGCCTCAAAGTCTACTTCCGGTAAAGGAAGAATGGAGTCATCTCAATCTTTTAGATCCTCTCGTGATGCTTCTGAAGTTAGCAAGACCTCTTCAAGGGGAAGGGGCAGAGGCAGAGGCAGAGGCAGAGGAAGGGCTTCCAATAGATTGAAGCAGACAACTCTTGACGCATCTTTGGGATTCCGTCATTCACAGAGGTTTATCCTGGATTCCTTATAGTGATGCTCCAACATTGCGTATTTTTGCCCTGTTTCTAGTCTTCTTTACAAAGTCCCAGTTTTGCTATAGTTTATTCACATGCAGAAGCTTTTGCTTCAAGTTGTGCTTGTTTCTTGCTTTCTTTGGCATCCAAGGGTTTTATATGTGGCTTGTTGCTGTTGTAAGCATTGAGCATCAAGGGAAGTTTCATTATATTTCTGAACTCCAAGCTACATTTAGCTTGCTAAAGTAGGATTGAACCAGAATACACTCGCCTTGAGCAAATATAGGAGGCATGTGTCATTGGTCACACAAAAGCTTCTTGGTGAGACAACATAGAATACCCAACATAAGATGCTTCACACTCTTTTTGTTGCAGTAGCAGATAAAATTCTCTGCTGCTTTTCTTAAATAATAAGTAAATCGATAACAATATTTTTGCTTTGATCAGTGCAAAATAAGCAATTATCGCTACTACTTACAAACATTGATGTTTTGCTGTTTGTTTTGGCTTTTTATTTCCTATATAAACTTAAACTTTCATCAAATTATTACGATATATAGATAGCAGTTTTGATTTTTCAATTTCATATTCTTTAAACTTCTTATTCCTTATAAGTTTGATTTTCTAGTTTTATTTCTTATAACTTAATTGTTATGGAGTATTAACACTCCCTAAAAGAAAGAGGAATTATTTGCTGATCATGGAAGGACAACAAGAGAGAGGAGGAACTAAATATCATACACCAGCGAACTCATTTGTGTGCGTATATATTCTGCGTGGCAATAAGCAAAACTATGCGTATTTCCGTGATAGCATTAATTTTATGGAAAAATATCATAGCACAACTTAAATGTAGTCTTGAAATGGCTATGACTCCAAAGCAATTAATACGTGAAATCAGCTAGGAAAAGAAAATTTTGGGACAGAGGTAACATTAAATTATATATTAGGGTAAGAATGCACTAAATTAAAATGGTGAGTCGAAGATACATTTATGGAAATCATTTTTGTTTTATGCAACCATTATAAAAAGAGGTGAAAAGGGGTATAAATAGGACTAAGATGCCCAACTTTTCTAAAAACAGAAGAATTAAGTTGTTAAGAATGATAAACAAGTGAGAAGTTAATTGAACTCACTTTTCATTGATTGTTCACATTATAAAAAGGAAAGAGAGCGGGCTAAAATACAACACAAATCAACAAGATGCCCAACTATTTTAAAGACGGATCAAGTCGGCATCTCTTTTAAATGTTTGCATAACACAAAGGATCTTCATATGAAAAAAGAAGCATTATCTTCAACATTTGTAGTGTCAGCTTTTACGAATAAAACTTTACCAGTCAAAATAGTTGATAGTTGTTTGCTTCTCCTTTAGAACTTTGCTATAAATTTAGGTAATATAAGCATTATTTGTAATTACTCCATGCCATTAAAGTCCTTTACATAAACTTTGTTGCTGCAGATCTGCATCGATTGCTGCATCTGCATCAGTGCGAAGTATTGCTGAAGATGATGAGAATGTGGAATCTCCTTCAAGTGATGAGGATGCTAAACAGGACACAAATGCTATTGATGAAAGCTCAGTAGGTTCTGTCTTCCTTTTTGAATACATATCTTGCCCCAAGCACTTCTCCTCCCTGGTTTAGAAAGCTGTCTTAGGAAAGGAAAAAAAGAGTATTGGAAAGATGGCATATAGCTGCAGACAAACTAATTGCAGTCTTCTATGAGCATTACATTGTATTATATACAATTAACGCCAACCTTCCTCACACTGCCTAAGGATAGAAAGCAAACGATTGGAAGTGTTAAAAAAGGCAATTAAACCTTTGCACGAGTGATACTAAGAAAATTCCAGCTCTTCTCTCATTGCCTGAGAATTGCAGTTAGAAAATACAAATGTGAATACCACTTAGCCGCACTGCTAATCAGCCCCATTAACGTGGTACACTCACTTTTGCATTGAGAGTAAGGAATCGGGAGATCCAATTGCTTTGAACTACTGAACAATGTATTACTGGCCAGTGTAGTAACATTAAACATCATCGCTTCAGTTTGAATCTCTTTTCCCCTGTGGAGTTGTATTTTGGATGGTGTTGCATGAAAATCCCAAAGACTGGATGGTGAAAAGTATTTCCTAAATATCAGTTTTCTGTCTCACTTCCTCCTGCTGTATGTTACGCAATAGCGCCTGTATATGCTGTTTCCCATTGCTAGGGCGATGAGAAGACAGTCCAGGGCAAAGGACGCAAAAGGGCTGCTCCCAGGGGAAGGGGTAGAGGTTCAACAACAGCGGCTAAAAGGGGAAGAAAATCAGATAGCACTTCGTCTTCACTTCAAAGGATGCTCATGGATGTAGATGAAGAAGATGATGATGATGACATGGCAAAGAAAGAAAATAGACCTCGACCTCGGGTAAGTGATATCAGAAAGTTAGTATTTGGATTGGATCATATAGCTGTTTTAAGGCAATTGCTTACGCTATTTAGACACAAAAATATGAAAATTATTATATTTATTCATCATAAGAATTATCCCGTTTAAGTTGTTTGCTCCTGCTTGAGTGTGCTTATAACTTTGCTGTTTTCTTTATAGTTATGTCTTTATAATTATCCTAGTAAAAAACTCGATCAAGAATACCCTTCTGTAATCTGGTATAGGGCTTTACTGTATATCTCGTCATTAGGCTTGATCACCTGAATACTTTCAGTCACTTCAAATGAAATGTCTAATTAGATTTCAGGGGCTCTTTTTGCTGAAGAAATGAAATCTAAATTGTTTTATCGGAGAATTGATGGGAGAACAAAGTAAATTACAGTAAGATTTATGAACTCTTGCGGTTTTCTTCCTTTCGAGGTACAGGAGAAATGGGGACTGAACTTAAATATCGTAGTCAGCCCCCATATGGGTTTTGATAAATATTCAAGAATTCTGATATTGAGGAAAGGAGCAAAGGAATTAGGGAAATTGCTCATGACAGAATAAGAAGCATGTCTGGTTATTCTTATAGACTGTTAGCTCTGCATCACTGAGCATTGAAAACGCCGTGCATTTTACCTCACCTTATAAAGCAAAGTTTGCTTTTCTAGGTCGAACATGGCGTGCATAACTAATGTTCTTTGCAGGTAACAAGGAATTATGGTGCTTTAAGGAGGTGAGTGTAGCTGGAAAATCTGATACCATTTGTTCCATTCGGGGATGTTGATTATGTGGACTGAATTTGCATAGCGAGGTGTAAATATACATTAGTGAGTTGCAGATATGTTTTCGGTTTTAATTTCAGCGGCTTTGTATTGTCATGGTAGGTTAGGAGTAGTTGGTTATTTACAGGTCCAGTTGGCTTCAAAATCTAATCCAATTTTGGATATGCATCAGCATTTGCATCTTTGGAATAGTTGATAGTACAATTAACTCAGAAGTATTTAATGGAAATTGTTGTAAGACGTGGGTATTCCAATTTTTTACTTTTTCCCCTTCTCTTCCATTTTTTCTCTTTGTTATGGTTCTGTACTCTACCGCACGCCTGGCAATTCTCCACGGTTACAGACAAGATTCAAAAGGAAAAAAATCAGAGACCAACAACTAGTCAATAGGACAGGATCCCAACTTAAAGTTCAAATTCTAAAGCCAAAATTTCATGACCAAACTGCAACTTTCTAAACCCACAATTTCATGTTTTTTGACAAATCACTTGAAGACCATCTGTAAGGGAAGTTTTATTTATTTATGCATGTTAAATGAGTAAGTTTTTTATTTCTTGAATTGAACTTGAAAAGATGGAACGGGTGGCAAACATGAATCCTTGAGTGTCTAAACATGAAAGACGAAGAAAAAGTCATTCTTATAACGGTAGTGCCCAAGACAACTCATGCATATCTTTAGGGCTGTACAAAGAAAACCGATAAACCGTACCAATCCGATAATCCGAGTCAAACCGAGAAAAAAAACCCGATTATGGTTTGGTTTGACTTGGTTTGGTGTTGGAAAAAAAGACCCGACCATAATTGGTTTGGTTTGGTTTTAACTAAAGAAAGTCAAACCGAAACCAAACTAACCCGACATTACATATATAACAATTTTAGATATATTTAATATATAAATATAGTTATTGTAATGTAATTTATAAATATTTCTTAAAGAATTTCATAATTTTATCTTTTAAGGTATTATTTCAAGGTTTGATTTAGAACTTTTAATGCTCCAATAAGTTTTATAGTCATTAATATTAGTAAATTAAATAATGCTAGCAATTAATACTAATGCTAACAAATGGTAGCAATTAATACTAATTAATCAAGATATCATATCTTGATTAATTTATTATAAATGTATCGTGTAAATTAATATAAAAAAACTTAGGTAGCTGAATTGTTTAACCTAATTTTTCTTTGGCTACAATTCGAATATTGAATTATAAGATTGTCACTCAATTGTTTGATGATTCGGCCATGTAAACCACTCAGCATATCTACATCACACTTTTACCACAATAAAAATTCTTTCTTTTCAAAATTTTTGTGTCTATCAACCTCAAACTAAAGAAGTTCGAAAGATACAATGAAAATATTAAACTAGAAGAAACCACATTACAGTAGCAATATTCTACCCGCTCTCCTAACATTGTTTCAATGTTTGTTAGATTAAACAATAAGTAAATTAAGATTAAGGTAAGTAAAGTTAAGATTAAGGTAAGTAAAGTTAAGATTAAGGTTTAGAAGGGTGGGGAGGAGGTGTTCTCGTAGTATTCCTCCGTGTATATTTAATTTAAGAACTAGTCTTCCAATTATAAAGGATCAATAATCACAAGGAATATGACAAATTCTAGAGTCCTCATTTGATATAGTTATATCTCTTTATAACAACCATCTTCATTAACAACACTTCACTACATATATAACAGGCAAGTTTTTTTAAACCAAATTTTCAAGTTATGTTGTAATATATGTTCTATATAGGCTATTACAGAGAAGTTTGATTATATATCCCAAGTTCTCGTGAACTTGGTTCTTTTGGCCGAGTTAGTGTTTAAGGCAGAAAATATTATTGTAGGTTATTTTTTTATATTTAAATAGTGCCCAATTAATTTCCTCGGTTGCCTACCGAAAATTATGATTTTCATCTCCATGAAAAAAAAAAATGCACCAAAGAATATCCATATGCACTATTAAGGTTTGATGGTTGATATTATTTACTTAATAACAAATCCAACCAAAGAAAGTCAATCAACTCAAGAAAACTGAAATACCTTGCCAAAGAAAAATTCCCTCCCGAGCTTTCAATTACAAATAAAAAGTGACCAAATGCTTAGACACGTGAAGGATGATACAAACATGTTCATCTAATATTTTTAGATACGTGAAAGATGATACAAACATGTTAACCTAAAGAAAGAGTTCTCTCAATTCCACAATAGTATATTTGCATAATATAGAAACATAATTCGAAGATCAAGTCAAACAAAAGCAAAATTAACTAAAACATGGAATCATTCATGGCTATGTATCCAAAAAGCATCCAATATGAGTACATCTCTTTTTTTTTTTTTTTTTTTTTTTTGCTAATTTAGAGTGTACTGAAGAATTTGGAAAAGAAATCAGAGACTTTTCATATTCGTCTAATACGAATATGATAAGGCAAAGGAAAGAACCATAACATACAGGGAGGATTATATATATGTATATTTATCCCAAACTAGTGTTTCAGAGAATCTAGGAATATCCATATTAGGGGCGATACTTTCCAACAAGTTTAACATCTTTCTAATTTCTTTCAACTTATAAGACAATACTGACTGTATTATTTTCTAACAACTATGTATTTTTATCGTCAGCTTCCTCGATATGTTGAAATGGACGATGGTCTGAACGGCCCGAATACAGTAAATCAGAGGAAAATAGAAGTTCTGACATTTAATTCCGCCAAGAGTAATGTTGAAACAAATGATGTTTTTGTTGGGATGTATACATTATGAGTTTGGTTTTGATATAATATTTATTATGAAACAATTGTTTATTCAGTTTTAATAAAGTTTTAAATAGATCATATATTAGTCTGTGTCCTTTGCTTATATAGTAGATGATTTAGTGTATAGAGTTTAGCTTATACACGGAAGATTAAATCATCGGTTCTTATAAGTATAAAATTTGAGTTCACAATCTAATCATGGAGTTGGACAAACCATCAAGAATGATTGTAGCACAAGATTAAATATAATTTATCTTGATTATGGGAATGGTTTAATTCCAACTTCTTGTGCTAGTACATTTTATATGCATTGAACGGACCAGGTAGAGATAAATATTTTATACTGACTTAATAAAATAAAATCTCTAGCCATTAAATGTACGTATACTCTTAATCTTGATATAATTATCATTAGTTGTGTAGATTATTGTTGTTTTGATTTATTAAAAGACGAGATTCTTTTGTGGGTCAATATGCCTAGTAGATTGGATAATAATAATGTACATTGGCAAAGTAATAATTAGTTGATGGAGTCCATGTCTCGAGATTGATGATACACCTTTATGAAAGCTTATAAGTTTTCATGTGTAAACCCGACCGGTGAATTTTGTATCCAACACATGAAATAAGTTAAGCGAAAGTCTAAAGGAAATAATCAATAAATTAAATCTTGAGTAATTTAATTTATTTGATTAGTATCTTAGTCTTAACATGGGGAGTTAAATAAGATTTAATGGATGAATTTCGAAATTGGATAAGGAGTGCGGCTACGGATTTTTAGTGAAATAATTCGTAATTAATTATGGTAGATATTAATTTCGAAAATTAGGAATTAATTCCATAATTGGAGCCTTGTTAATTAAATTCTGTGGTCCATACTATGCCTAAATAATAGGAAATAAAGGAATCTTTTTTCTAGTGGAAGGGAAAACCCAACAGGTTTTGGAAAAGGGTCTTAACCGTTAAAACTTGTGCTATAAATACATAAGGTTTTCCATTTAGAGAGAGAAAAGAAGATGGTGGTTGAAATTTTCAGCCAAGTTTTTCTAGAAATTTCGCCCACACGAAATTGCTATTTCTAGTATTATTTGGGTAACATAGTAGAAGACCGTGGAACGTTCGAGGATCACGATTGTACGGGTGATGGAGATTCCATTGAGAAGTTATGGAACTGAAGGCTCACGTGATAGAAGAAATATGTTCACGCTTCAAGAGGTAACCCGTGAAATCTCGTTATACTAGTTATCTAGATTATATGTAATTTTGATACTAAAATAATCTATCAGGTTTGTCTCAAGAGGAAGAAATTAAGGAAAAACTGAAAAATTCTGATGCTTAATTTTCAAAGAGTCATGTTGGAGAATTGAATGTGGAAAATGAAATCATAATATTTTTAATCCTTATTTGCAAATGCTAATACGAGGATAAACGTGTGAATTGGAATAGAGTCCTATGAAATATCTTTCTTAGCAAGTTGATAATATATATTATTCCTTTCTTTTCACACATATGTATGCTGAAGCCATTTTGCCATCACTTCTTCTTCATTTCTTTAATTTTTATGTTATTCCAACACCATAGTAGGTTTTTAGTGTCAAAAAAGCCATGTGAAGGGTATACTTAGAAATGTTTTGCACACAATTTTTTAATAATAGATACATTAATAAATACACGTAGAAGCAAGACGTAGTTTTATAATTTTTGTTTCTATACACTAGGTGCATAAATCCTTTTCTTTTGTAAGTTATATACACTTCACTATTACTTGGATCTTTCCAAATGGCTTGTGGGTTCTGTTTATATAATTTACTAGTGAATTTGTTATCCCTGTGCATATTCGTGAAATATATCAGTGAATACATTTATTGTATTTGAATTGCACAGATTATCAAAATTATTAAAGATATCAAATCCAATATATCATACAAATAAAATTAATTATTATAAGATCTATAAAGTAATTTTCTTAAAAGTTCTTACTTTGGAAACTGAATAAGTTTCTTTGAGACTTACTACAACACAATACCTTATTGTTAATCAATTGTGTTTCTCCAACATAGTAATAATTGGCTCTTCTAGAGCTCTCAATTAATTTTGTACTACCACAAATTCATCAATATCCATGTGGTGAATATCTTTTTCAAAGAGAAAGTTATACCATTATGGTCATGGCCAAAATTATATGCAAGATATGTTTCTTGCATTATTATTGTCCTTTAATAATCACATTACCAAAATATTTTGGCGTACAATAGGTACGTGATCAATGACCATTCATGCCATAATAATGACATTATTTTCTTATATCATCTCAAACCTCCTTCTAGAGGTGATGTGGTATATTCACTACCACTAGCACGTTCATATTCTTCCAAGAATGAATATGTATTCATAAATTAGATGTTGTCACACTTACACCATGAATGGACCATAATCATCTACATGTGCTATATAAAATCTCATGTCAAATGGATGAGAGATATTGCTTTCGCAAAGTGAAGGATTATATTGAGAATCCTTATTATTCTCATTATCACAATAATGACGATTATAATTTCGTCTATTGTCACGTCCACATCCATTGATACCTTCATGGTAATAATTTTGTCTTCTTTCAGACTTATCACATACTGCGATCACATTCTCTTAAGGGAATGAGAATGGAGCAAATTCAATTGGGTTTTCAATTCTTTGCCCACAATCATACGTGAATTTAATCATGGCAAGGCATAGAAATTTTACCACTTCATGTGAGTGTAATTTCTTACAAACTTCATTAGAGTTATAATCAAACTTTGTTGTCTTTGTCTGTATATAAATCAAATCATAGAATTTCAAGAATTTGAAAGAGAAAAGTAAATTACTTACCTTAAATTCAGAACTGAAAAAACTACATTTAATTTGCACTTTTTACTTGATCCTATGACAATTGTGTTGGGACGATATGGCATATTTGTGCTTAAGCTTTTCAGAAGCTTATAAAATATAAAGTACTGTTTTTCCTGCCTAAACAGTTCTGAAAAACAATGTAAAGTAAATATGAAACACGAAAATAGTTTCTGTAATTTTGCTTGTCCTTTATCTTCATATATTTTGGCTTCTCCTTTCTCTTACTCTTAGATACCTACTACAGACAATAGATCACAAAGTCAAAAAAATTATTTGGACTCTTCTTTCAGGAATTTTCTATTTTACACCATCGTATCATGTAATTATTTTATGATATTAGAATTCACCCTGTAAGAGAACAAATAGTTTGTTTCATCAAAGAAAAAGACTCCATATAGAAGACCATGACTCCACTCCTTTATCTTAGAGTACTAAAGCTCACTCCAAATCAATCTATCCTAGGAAATTATCATATTGATTGGTGTATTCAATAATCAGTATCATCTCATCACTTTTTAATTTCAATCAAAGCTACTAACAAATGTGCTCATATCAGTACATGCAATATAGTACAAACTGGAGAATAAAGCGGGTAGTTTTTCACATACAGATTATCCCGCTACAAGTTGTAGTAATAGAAGATATCAATCTTTCCTTTATTTATAGTCTCAATATAATCAATCGCTTTCGTATATACTTTGGAAACTAAATAAGTTTCTTTGAGACTTACTACAACACAATACCTTATTGGTAATCAATTGTGTTTCTCCAACATAGTAATAATTGGCTCTTCTAGAGCTCTCAATTAATTTTGTACTACCACAAATTCATCAACATCCATGTGGTGAATATCTCTTTTAAAGAGAAAGTTATACCATTATGGTCATGTCAAAATTATATGCAGGATATGTTTCTTGCATTATTATTGTCCTTTGATAATCACATTGACAAATTATTTTGGCGTACAATAGGTACGTGACCAATGAATATTCATGCCATAACAATGACATTATTTTCATATATCATCTCAAACCTCCTTCTAGGGGTGAGTGTGGTATATTCAATACCAATTTCATGTTCATATTCTTCCAATAATGAATATGTATTCGTGAATCAGATGTTGTCACATTCACTGCGGGGATATGTGATTTTGTTATCCTTTTCAAATCTGTAAATGCGTCTGGCGTTCGATTTGCTATTCTTTGCAAATGGATAATTTTTGCACCTCTTTTTCACAAATAGAGGTATGTGGATCAAGATGAAATAATGATGCATTTTTTCACAAAATTTCCCGTTTGGTTTCACCAACTTCTCCCCTAATTTTGGGAAAAGTGTCTCATCGAATTGACAGTCTGCAAATCGTGCAGTGAACAAATCCCCTGTCAATGTTTCGAGGTAGCGAATAATGGAGGGTGATTCAAACTCAACATATATTCCTAACCTTCTTTGCAGACCCATTTTGGTGCAATATGGCGGTGCTACAGGCACATATACTGCACATCCAAATATTCTTAAGTGGGATATATTAGGTTCATGACCCAAAACTCATTGCAACGGGGAATATTTGTGATAATTCGTCGTTCTGAGACGAACTAGCATTGCTGCATGCAAAATGGCGTGACCCCAAACCGAAGTGGGCAGCCTCGTTTTCATGAGTAAATGAGGAATTCAAGATTATTCTCATCTATTGTCTCAATATGATATCCATTTTGAATGATATCTTTAAAACTCAACAAGTTCCTTTTAGACTTGGAGGAGAACATTGCATTCTCTAAAATGTTGTTCCTTTAGGCAGAGTTATAGTTGCTCTTCCGGAGCATTTAATCAATTTACTACTACCAGAAATTGTAGTAACATCTGCCTTACACATACTTAAATGAGAGTAATATTTCTTCTCTTTGAATATCGTATGTGTGGTACATGAATTAATTAATCAAAAGAGATATATGAACATGAGAATAAACAAATTTAATCCGTTGCTTCATAATTAAACAATATTTTCGAAATCTGCTGAGGTTAGTCGATTAACTTAGTTAATAGTCGACTAACTTGGGAAGCAGTCATTAGGTTAGTCGACTAACTAAATCAGATAGTCGACTATCTTGCCTTGCGGAAAAGTCCAGTTTTAATGCGAAATATTAGTTAGTCAACTAACTAAGTTGATAGTCGACTAACTTAGTAAACAGTCATCAGGTTAGTCGACTATCTAAATCAGATAGTCGACTAACTTAGCTTGCGGAAAAATCCAGTTTTAATGCGAAATATTAGATAATCGACTAACTGTTAGGTTAGTCGATTAACTCTACTGGAAAATAAAAATATCTTTGAAATATAAGCATATTGAAACATTCTAAAGAACTAATACTAATATTATATCATAAGCTAACTAATACGAGCTGATACTAATGACTATTAGTTTATTCACTAACTAATACAAATAAGTAAAATAAAATCAAACAATTCCATCTTCCTTCATCACAGATCCATCACCAATTAAGTGGTCTATTTTCCCCTCAGGGTGCTCAAAGAAGTCTGCCACATCCAAGTGGGTGATGTCAAAATTGTCGTCAGAGACAGAATTGGTTTCAGGGCATTTACCTTTTAGAGATGCTTGATAAAGCTCAACCAAATGTCTTGGTACACGGCAAATTTTCGCCCAGTGCCCTTTTCCATCGCAACGATAATATATAGTTTATGAACTATTTGCTTTTGGATTCTCATCGCATCGTGCTTGTGGCAGAGTGACCAACTTCAGGTTGTCATATATCTCCTTTAAGCCATTCCACAAGATAGGTGGATCTTTGACTGTGATATATTCAATTTTCAAACCTTCATCAAGGTGATGGCGCAAGAAAATCAAGGCCTTAGCACAGTTTCAAACCTTCATCAAGGTGATGGCGCAAGAAAATCAAGGCCTTAGCACAGTCTTGGGTGGGTGCATTATTTCTGTCTTTAGTGGCGTCTCCAAGACCCATTGCATCCAAATGGATTTCAGCATCCAACACCCATGTCATATAGTTCTTGCCCGAAATTTCAAGGGCAACGAACTTTCTTTTCATAATGTCAGACATAAAACAAAATTACATCAAGAGCGTGTCCATACTTACGGGCTTTATTACAATTATCACATTCACTTCAGGGAATGGATCATAATCATCTGTATGTGCTATATACAATCTCATGTCAAATATTACTTTCATAAAGTGAAAGATTATTTTGAGAATCTTTATCATTCCCATTATCACAATGATGACGATTATAATTCCGTCTATTGCCACGTCCACATCCATTGATACCTTCACGGTAATAATTTTGTCTTCTTTCAGACTTATCACATACTGCTATCACATTCTCTAAAGGGAATGAGAATGAAGCAAATTCAATGGGACGGATTTTCAATTCTTTGCCCACAATCATACATGAATTTAATCATGGCAAGACATAGAACTTTTACCACTTCACGTGGTTATAATTCCTTACAAACTCCATTAGAGTTATAATCAAATTTTGTTGTCTATATTTGTATATGAAATCAAATCGTAGAATTTCAAGAATTATAAAGGCAAAAGTAAATTACTTACCTTTAAGGTATACCAATAAATGTTGTGATATCAAATATACCTCTTGAGTTTCCATCCCGTTGCATTATTTTATGATGATGCTATCTCTTCTATTTTCCGTATAGAAATTCTCATATGGAGCAGTAGCAATCGTTATTACATTCTTTTGCTTGGAAATTCACAAATCTCGTTTCACTCAAATAGAAAAATCCAAACGACGGAACACGAATTAGAGTGGATGAATCTGATTGCAACTCGAGATTCTGAGAGCGATAATTGCTGAATATTAAATTCAATTGGTTAGAGACTCGTGCTGATAACGTGTTATGAAATAATATAAGAACAAGAACAATAATACAAGAACAAGAACAATAGAGAGAAAAGTAGAGAGAGGAGTATTCTTATTAATACTTTGGGGATGATTTACAATGGGAGAGAACCCCTTTATTTATAGGAAGAGAAAAGACTTAGCCTCAAAGTAGAACTCTTCTATAAGATAGACATTTACTCTAATTAGAGTTCTATTTATCACAATCCCTGTGCATATTCGTGAAATATATCAGTGAATACATTTATTGTATTTGAATTGCACAGATTATCAAAATTATTAAAGATATCAAATCCAATATATCATACAAATAAAATTAATTATTATAAGATCTATAAAGTAATTTTCTTAAAAGTTCTTACTTTTTTTAAAAATATCTTCAATCATCATCTGATATTGAAGTTTAAATGAGATGAAATTATATTAATTTTGAAATTTAGAGTAAATTAACGGCTGAAGAAAAAGAAACAAATATGTTTCATTTCCTACATGAAATTGAGAGTCTGTTTGGAAGTAAGAATTTTTTCACTTTTTTTTAAAAGAAAAATCTACTTTTTCGTAATCAGTGTTTGATCATAAAATTTTTAATTTTCACTTTGAAACTGTTCGAAAATCTTAAAAACTCCAAAAAGTTATTTTTAAAATTTTCACTCAGATCACTCATAAAACTTCAAAAACAACAACAACGACCCAGTACAATCCCACTTAGTGAGGTCAGGGAAGGGTAGTGTGTACGCAGATCTTACCCCTACCCTTGAGTAGTGAGATTGTTTCCAAATAGACCCCCGACATCCTTCCCTCCAAGAACTTCCCACCTTGCTCTGGGGGAGACTCGAACTCACAACCTCTCGGTTGGAAGTGTGGGTTGCTTACCATCAGAGCAACCCCTCTTATCTAATTTAAACTATATTAGATTATATTTATGTTCAAACACAACTCTAATTTAAATACCATTTTCACTTGAATTTTTTTTCCTTTTTTTTGGAATTTTAACATTCTTATGTCCAAATGCCCACTAAGTGTACCATGCACTTTCGAAGAAAAAAAAGTATTTTTTGGGTAAAACATAAACATTGTTATAAGTAAATAACATATTGCATGTTACCACGAGAGTTTTATGTCCTTTTATTATTGGCAAATAATTTTGGGACTTATAAAAAAAAGTATTTTCCTTGGTGTTGGGGTGGGTAGGGGACGTATTATGCCAAAAAAGGAAAAACACGGGCCAGATCTTATCCGGATTCGGACTACCCATCTATTTAGCTCCATAGCCGGTTCAATTGGTTAGCCTTTTATCCAACCCCGATGTTTCTTTCCCCTCTTGATAAGAAAATCGAAGTTTTCAGAATTCAAGCTCACCGGAGCTTCTTAGGTTCGTATCATTCTCTGCGCCGCCGTTTCTTCCGCCGTCACCGTTTGTTAACTCTCAGTACCGGTACAGTTGCTTTTGCGGTATTTTTTTGTCATTCAAAAGTGTTTTTGGTACTAATTTACTTATTTTTATATGATCTTCTATATTATGAAGAAATACGGCATAAAAGTATTTGATTAAAACATATTTAGCTCATAATATTTGTTCGTTGAAGGAAGAATAGTGCTGTAGGAAGTTAATTTAAATATTCTGAAATATGGAAATAATAATTTATCTGCTGTATTTTCATTTTGTCTCTGGATTTTGATAAACTCTGCACACGGTTTTATTGTCAGGGAGGCGAAGTTAGCACCTGCGTTATGTGCTGCTAAATCTGTGGGTAATTTGGTTTATGAGGTTTAGGCATGATTAAGATACTGTCAAGAGTAAGACCTATAGAAACCCTAATAGTGTTGGAATGAAACAAACCGAACTAATCGAGATGAGTATAGAGGATTCATATGGCCAAAACCTAAGAATCGAGTATGTTGGGTAAAGATGGCTAGAGAGGAGACGGAAAAGGTAGCAAGGACTGAGGCAGCCACGCCAGCTAATTTGGGACGGTGGCATAGTTGTTATGTTGTTAAATTAATTGACCTTCTAAGGGAGCCGAAAACTAGGCAAGCTACCATGCTCAAGAGTAATTGACCCTAATATCTTGCTGCTCAATCTTGTCTTAATGGGTGGATGAGGAAGTTTTTGCATTAGCAACCTAGTTGTTATATTGGACTGGCAAATTTTATCCAAAGTAAAAATAATACTACTTCCGTTTCAGTTTATGTGAACTTATTTGACTGGGTACGGAGTTTA
The DNA here is from genome assembly GCA_034376525.1 of Nicotiana benthamiana. NCBI lineage: Eukaryota > Viridiplantae > Streptophyta > Magnoliopsida > Solanales > Solanaceae > Nicotiana > Nicotiana benthamiana. The sequence continues at coordinate 131,803,349 of CM067337.1, forward strand.
AGAAAAGAAAGAATACTTTTGAACTTGTGGTGTAAAATGAGTCATATATATTTTGTATGGCTATAAATTATTGCATAAAGGTAAATTATTTTCAAATAAAGAAATGAGTTATTCTTTTTGGCACGGACCAAAAAGGAAATAGGTTGAAACGGAGGGAGTATATATCTTCCAAGTCAATCCGAAAAGCTCTAAGCTACGTTAAAATCTTGAGATAGGAGCCACACTTTTGAATAAGGAAACATAATGCAATCAAATTCTCCACTCTTCATCAAAAAGTAAAAAAACAATCCTAGATCTATTACAAGTTTCATATGAAATACTAAATCCAAAAGCCGTGTGTTCTAAGTACGGAATAGCCGTTCCAAAAGGAAATGCGTTCTTAGATAAAAGCTAAAATGAGATATATATCCCTACTTTCTATATTTTTCATGACTTTGATACCATATTCTTGCTGCCATGGTGGATGTCCGACGTAAAATGATTTAAGGCCACAAGAACCAGTACTCAACCTAAAAGAAATAAGAGGGAGGGAGGATGAGATTAATGAGGATATTGGTGATGATGGGAGGAGAGTGAAAGAGAAACTAGTAGGAGGCTTAAGTTTAAAGTATAGGTTGTTTTATAGATTATATTTGCAAGGATTAAAAATTTAATTAAGAGAAGAGAAGTAGAAAGGGTCTCAAGCCTTTTAACCTGGTTTTGTTTTCCTGAGCCGAGCTCTAGCAGACGTGATCCAATGCTAGACCTTGATATCCACTCTGCATTTGATTCGTCTTAGTTAAAAAAACTGAAGTTTCCTTGTTGACTATCTGAATCTTGCCTTCAATCAGATAGTTTAACTTGAACTGTCCCGAAAGTACCTATGTTGCGCAGACTCTCCAAAATACTGCCGCGTTCGTGTCGGATTCTCCAAAAATACACTGCTTTTGGAGAATCCCACATGCATCCGGCGATATTTTCGGAGAGTCCGAGCAACATAGCTCGAAATGCATGTAGCAAACCTATATATCTGTGTCATTGCTAGGTTGTTAGGTTGATCTGCGCTCAACTTTCTTATTGTGACGTGTTACTTGTAGTAATGTGCTAGCACATCTTTGTGGTAATTGTGCTACCACAACTTTCTTATTATAACCTATTAGCATATAGTAATGCTAATTTTTGGAGAGATCTAAAAAGTAAAGGACATCATTATACTTTTATGACAAGAGGGGTTGCTCTGATGGTAAACAATCCCACTTCCAATCGAGAGGTTGTGAGTTCGAGTCTTTTCAAGAGCAAGTTGGGAAGTTCTTGGAGGGAAGGATGCCGGGGGTCTATTTGGAAGCAAACTCTCTACCCCAGGGTAGGGGTAAGGTCTGCGTACATAATACCCTCCCCAGACCAATAAGTTGGATGATACTGGGTTGTTGTTGTTGTTGAAACATGTAAAATTATCTGATTATCAACTATGCCTTAGAATGTCAGTACTAGAAAAACTTTTATCTCTAATTTGCCTCGTTGTTGTGTTAATTAGAGTGCTGATGACTTCCAGTTCACAGATTTTCTTCTTTATACTCCCCTTTAGCCCGCGCCTTTGCTTTGTCTATTTGATAACGAGGGAAAGAAACAAAGGAAAAAAATGAAATGGATGTCAGGCGAGCACATATCAGAATAGTTAGTGTAAAAGCTACTTGGGTTGCAGGATGCTTAGACAACTTCTGATGGGTATTAAAGTGTCACGTTTGATGGGGATATTAGTTGTAAGAGAATTGCATAGATGTATGTAGAATTCATGACTTTCCAAACTCCAATGCGAGAAAGGTCTAAAATCAGACTTGGGACATGTATACCATAAATGTCGATATTTCACAAATCTGTTCAAGACTAACTGCACATGTGCCCAAAGATTTTACAGTTCAAGTGATTCCATGGTTGATAGTCAATCTGAATTGAGCTTCAATATCTCCATGTTAACACGCTTAATGAACTTCTTCCTTAATTGGAGATCTCCGTTTTCTTCTTCAGTCGGAGGCAAAACTGCAGAAGGAATTATTAATGTGAGCAGAGACAGCAAAGTCATGTCTGGCTTTAACCTTCTTGAATATTAGGAAGATCCATCTCTTGGAACTGTGAGTAAACTGAAGCGAATCACAGCTCTCTATTAGCAGGAACGAGCTTCAGTAATTTCGCCAGATCATAAGACTTGAAATCTTTGCCATAACAAAGGCTAAGATCAAGCGGTGTATTGCCATCCTGTCAAACGTAAATGTTAAAAGGCTATTAAATTTTCACATGCCCTGTCTTAAGGAAAGAGACGCACAAAACTCTTAACTCTTACTAATAGGGAGAGCAATGGCAAGGTATAGAAAAGTCCTCCCATCCCAGGAAAATTATAGTGCGCAAGTGCGATAAAAACATTTTTTTTTTGTATATACATAAACCGTTGAATCCTCTTAACATGAGGAAAATTCTAGGTATACCATTTTTGCATTTTTTTGAATCCCTATTCGTGGTATAGTCATGGTAGATACTGGATAGTATGTTTTATCATTCATCTAGTGTTTGAGTTGGATTGGCACGTCTATATTTGGCTTGAATGACCTTTGCCATCCTTTCTCAAAGCCGAGCAAAAATGAGTTGTAATCAGGATATTAAGAAAATCATTAGAGTTGCATTACACGCATACATACAGGTAGTAGGAGGTATTAAAAACCACCCAACTGGGCAGTACGGTTAGTCCTTAAGCGTATTTTAAGCCGTAAACTGAACCAGCAATAACACTAGTTTGGCACTAAAGTTATAGCTACAATTACCTTATTCTTCCTGTGCTTATCTGCTCCATTGACTAGAAGAATTTTAGCTATGTCTCTGTTTCTGCTTTGGATGGCCACATGCAGCGGCGTCCAGCCCTCCTGTAAGAAGGAATTACTTCAAATAAATTAACAGGACCATAAAAAAGTCAGAAAACAAAAATAAAATGTCCACTTACGTTATCAGCAACATTCACATCAACCTTGTATTTTATTAACAACTTAACAGTTTGCATGGCTCCTACTTGAACTGCATAATGAAGCGGGGTAACACCGTCCTGTTAACAGGGAGAAAAGAGATAAAATATGATCCCTGTAATCAAACTTTAAGCAAGTTGTTTACAAAGTGAAAAGCAAAAGAGAGCTGTCTCACCAAATCCCTAACTTGAGGATTTGCATCTTTTCTTAGAAGATGACTGATGACAGCCTCTTTTTTACCAAAAACCTTGTTTGAGTGCTAAGTGTTTTTGTACACTTGAAGGGAAGTGTTAGTCCCTTGTGTTGTAAGAAGGAACTTGTGTTTCCTTGGTTGAAGTCTTGGAGTGTTGTATCTCCGAGCAAAGGTTGTTGAGGCTTGTGTCCTCAAGTTGTAACAGTTTGTTGAGCACCCGTAAGCTTAACAAGTTAGTGAAAATCTCGAGAGAGTCTCTCGGGGACTGGACTAGCCACGGGTTGTGGTGAACCAGGATACATCGGCGCGTTTGTTCTAATTTATTTACTTATCGCACTTATTTATTTCCTGCAATTTTTAAATTCCGCAATTTTATGCTAATTTTTATTATTACGTTATTCACCCCCCCTCTAGCGTTAAGCGTATTATCCAACACTGAATAGATTTGACCTTTGATGGATCCCACTCTATTCCTCGGTGTCTCACGATGAAACCCAATAACTTTCCCGCAGGGACCCAAAATGCACACTTGGCGGGATTCACTTTCAAGATATACCTCCTTAGTCTGTTGAAAAACTTTCGGAGGTCCTCCTTGTGATCTGCAACCTTCTTTGACTTAATGATGATGTCGTTCACGTATACCTCAATCTCCTTATGTATCATGTCATGAAAGAGGGTAGTCATGGACCTCATATAAGTAGCTCCTGCATTATTCATTCCGAATGGCATCATTTTGTAGCGATACATTCCCCAAGGCGTGATAAATGCCATTTTCTCTACATCCTCTTTGTCCATCTATATCTGATGGTATTCCGCAAAACAATCGACGAATGACTGTAACTCATGCTTGGCGCAATTGTTGATCAGAATGTGTATGTTTGGCAAGAGGAAAACATCTTTAGGACTAGCCCGGTTGAGATCCCGGTAGTCGACACAGACTCTAACTTTCCCATCCTTCTTTGGTACCAGCACAATGTTAGCTAACCAAGTTGGATACTCTACCACTTGAAGAACTATGGCTTTTACCTTCTTAGTGACCTCTTTTTTGATTTTTAAACTTATATCTAGCTTGAATTTTCTGAGTTTCTGTTTTACCTGCAGACATGCAGGATCTGTCGGCAACTTGTGAGCGACGATGAATGTGCTGAGGACAGTTACATCGTCGTAAGACCATGCGAATATATCCTCATATTCCTTCAAGAACTCTGTATAATCCTCTTTCTCTGTCTGTGATAACTGCATACTAATGCACGAAAAACTAGAAAGAATACTTCTAAGGACAGGTCAGACCAACCCAAGAAGAAATTCAGGAAGCATAGACCTTCCCATAAAGAAGATGTGTGTTGTAACTGTGGTAAGTCTGGACATAGAGCCAACCAGTGTAAGTCTTCTAAGAAGAAGAAGAAAATTAATCTTAGCCAGGACAAAACCACTTCCAGGGGTCAAAACCCAAATTGCTCTATGGAAGAAAACATGTAAAATCTGAAGCACCCAAATGAAAATTAGACTGAAAAGAAAAAGGTTAGCCATTCAAAATAAAGTATCTCTTTATTCTACATAAGCTACTGACAAGTAGCTTTCAAGTACCTAAGTTCTTCCCATAGTAACAATTCAACAAATCCATTTCCTGCTAGAAGTAGCTGATGCTCATAGATACTGTCCACCTTAGACAAATGAAAAGATAGAAACTATTAGACAAGGATAAACAAATTCCTTTTCTGTAGTTATTGCCTCTTGTTGATTTATATATTCTTATTCATTTTTGCACAAATTTAACATCTTGCTTGTCAGCTATACATTGTTTCCTCTGCGAAGGAGGATGAATAGCTCAAGCCATCTTCCTGGCAAAGTTAATTTGTTCTTACTTAATTTTAACACAATCGCATTGAAGACCAGCAGCGGTATGATCAAAAATAGTCTTGCTGGTCAATGAATAGAATAATAACAAAGCAACTTTCATAGAATCCATACCACACCAGCTGGATCATCATGATTGCCATGATTGCCATGAATGCTAAAAACAGGCAACCCCACATTAAAGTGAGGATCTTCATAATTTACATGACCAAACCTGAATAAGATCCACAGAAGATTAAGAATAACAGAAATATTTATATTAACAAAGAAGTAAATGTAAATGAATTTATAGGGAAGAGTTAATTGTAAAGCAAATTTTCAGATAAACTAACTTTGCAGGAAAAGACATCCTCTCATAGAACATACAAAAGGGGGAGCAAGCCGAGCATAAGATTATTATTTCAAAATTGTCAATTTCCAGAAATGAGGTGTCAATTTTCAGAAGGGAGAACAGAAATTTCCCTTCCCATTAAAAGATAAATGATATATGGATTTTTCATACTTATCAAAAGGAAAGGAAACACAAAAAGAAAAGACGAAAGAGGCATTGGAGGAATTTATGGAACGCTACTAAAGCATGAAAATAAGAGGAAGAATAATAATTACAAGAGTTAGCAAAGTTCAGATAAATAGTTATTACATGTTAGCAAAGTTCAGATAAATAGTTATTACATGTTAGCAAAGTTCACTGTCTGGTCACTAACAACTTGGAATTGCACAGGTCGATCATTGAGACAATAACGACGGAGAATCTCAATGGCTTTCACCAGTGTTGACCTGGAAGGCTTATTCTCATGAAATAGATCACCACCGAGAAGCACAAAGTCCACCTGGAGCCAAACTGAAAGTCAATGAAACTCAAATATTTACTAGATTCCAACAAAATCTCATACTTAGTTTTCACCCCCTTTTTTCTAGATGGATCATAGATAATTGGCACATAATATAAGAATAAATAACTAGGGAATGGCATATTATTTTCACCAAGAGATGCAAGCAAATTTGTAACAGCCAAATGAGGAAGAGAAATTATTTTTGCCTGTTTTTTCTCTGCAATCGAACATATCTCTTCAAATGCCTGAAATGAATCATGCCTACGTATTTCATCCTTCTCCATATAGCCTAAGTGACAGTCTGTAGCAACCAGGATCTTAACCGTATCAATCTCCTCTTCCCTGAGAAAATTTTTCAGTTATATTCTTATTGCATCTATTGTAGACTTCAATAAATTTCTACAATTTCAAAGTAACACTAAAATCTAAAATATCATAAACATAGAAACCATGCATTTATGAAACAAGCTGATCAATTCAACTTGAAATTAGTGAACTTTTAATTTCATATGTTCTAATTAACAGATAAACTACTTAACAGGCATTATATTATTTTTCCTTCATTCTTTCTGTTACCTTGAATCGTCCATTTGACCGAAGATTATCTCTTAACCTGCAGCAACAGCAATGAAAAAGGAACAACTGAAAATTGAGTCAATATTCACACAACCAAGTCTAAATTTTAGTTGAATGTTTTGATAAGCATTAATTATTAGTAACACAGTAAAATAGGTAATTAAACTGCTATCACAGGTTAAAATCCACCGATAATGTAAAATCTTTTTACAACGCCAGTTATATGATTTAATTATTGAAAATTATAGAAGTGACATGAAAGCAATAATGAAAATGCTTTAAAATAAAAACCCTAGCCACATATATGAAATGTCAAACAAGTATCAGAAAGTTTTACTTCGATGTTGCCAAGCAAGAATCAGGGAGCAACAGAAAAGGAAGTAGATATTTGAGAAAGAGTTGCTGATTTGTCGAAGAACAGGAGGAAGCCAAGTTCAGAGATTGTGAGCTGCCGCTGCCACTCTGCGAGTAGTAGCTTGGCGGGGAATTTAAAAGAGGAAAACTGTGCTGAGACTTTCGGGGCAGTGTCTCTCGGAATTTGGAAATGTGTAGTGTGTAATTTTATTTTATTTTATTTTATTTTTTAGAAAACATGAAACAAAACGCCTGTAGAAAGAAAGAAAGATTAATTGGCCTATTTACTAGTTGTGGCTTAGGGGCGTGCATTCGAACATTTTTATCCATAAATTGAATCGATTATTTGTTATCGATTTATCAATATCAGTAATCCGAAATTTTCCTTATCGAATATCGATTTCAATTTCGATTTTGTCCTCTTCGATTATAGATATACTAAAAAACTAATTTTTTTAATTTTTTTTACCCTTATTCTATAATACCCTTTTCTTTACCCTAAGTTCTTAACCCTATTATTTCCTCTACCATATTTAAGGAATAATCATATCTAAAATTCAAGGGAATAAAGTTCAAATTAATGGAAAATAAAATTAGTTGTGATGATGTTTTTTTTAAATACCGTTGGAGTGTCGGTGGCATATATATCGACGCCCCCCATTTTTCAACTACATAAAGAAGCTAAAATTGGGTTTACGATATTATAGGCAAAACAACTCTCATTCCCGTTTGGGAGTTGGGTTATGGAATTTGAAGAGTCGCCACCTAATGATTATAATGTATTAGGACACTTTGAGATGAAAAGAGTATTTTTTAAAGAAAACCAGAGTTTGGTAAGTGTTTGAGATTATCTCGAGAGGAAGGTGTTAGGCACCCCTCAAGATCCACTAGTGTGGTTCCCGGCTGTGTTAATCGTGACTTTAATAGAAGACGAAGAAAATAGGCAAATAAGGTGCACATATATATAACATTCACATAAATTGAGAGTTTTAAAAGAAGAAGGAGAGACATAAGTTTAGAAGGATGGAATAATTTGAGGAAAGCATTACCATATGAAAGCATTGAAATAAAGCAAATAAGAGAAAGGAGGGTCCTAGGTTTAACTATAATATGAATCATTCGATACAATATCCCGCACATATTCCCAAAGAGGGGTCGCTTTATGATATTATCGCATCGTCATTATCTCCATATTCTACCATTCCCACCACGTTTAGGTATTTAAACGTGTTGGTATCGTTTACTTATTGCATGCTAATACTCGTCCCAATCTGTTAATCCTGGGGTATTAGGACTTCTAATCCTAAGAAGGGGAAAGAGAGAGATAGAATATATATATATATATATATATATATATATATATATATATATATATATATATATATATATATATATATGGAGTTTTCAAAGGTAAAAACACTAGAGCGGCAGTAAAAAACAAGTAGCATATAAGAGGTATGCAAATAAACAGTTAAAGACACAATTAAACCCCGTAACATACAGCAAATAGTTTAGCATGACTTCAATTATTAATTTGGTCTTTTAAAATAGGTTAGAAGAGCGGGCAGATTAGTTTAACACATAAGAGTTGGATAGAAAATCCGCTTCGAGCTCCCCGGGCCCGTTTTAGGAGTTGACAGGATTTAGAAAATCAATTGATTTAAAAGAAAACGAAGCTTCAGACAAAGGTCTGTTTAAAAGATATAAAGTTGCAGACTAGTTTAGAAAAGGCCTTATAAGTTAGCTGCACTGATTTGAGTAAAAAGGGAGACACGAGAAAAGAAGTTTAAAAGATCTTGGAGCATTTAAACTCAAACAGACAAACGACTGAAAGCACAAATTTAGTATTTAAAGCGGTTTACAGATTCAGAGCATTACGAAAGGGGGCAGACCTGGGCTCGTTTCAGAGTAAACAGATTTAGGACAAGTTGAACCAAAACGTTTGAATCATTAGGCGAGTCTGGACTTATAACATACTTATTAACCCTTTAATTACTGCTTTTAGACGACCTACTGTCTTGCCTAGCGTTTATATAGTTCCTATAGGCATTCTTTCTAGGCGAGATTAAAATGCAAACCTATGAACATGATTTCTATATGAGACTGTGAGAATGCACCCTATAGGCACGATTTCTATTATGAAGTCGAGGCAATAATGAAAAGCCTGTAGACATGGTATCTACATGGTATCGACGCAACAGTGTAAAATGGACATGATAACGATATGTATGGATGCAATAAAGTAAGGCCCTAAGACATGGTTTCTAACTGATGCAAAAAATAAGCCTCTAAACATGATTTCTATGCGATATTGATGCAAGAAAGGTAAAACCCATATAGGTATGTTTTCTATATAATGTTGATGCAATAATGATAAAACTATAGGCATGGTATCCATACTAATTTTGAAGTAATGCAAACCTATAGGCATGGTCTCTAATGAATGCTAGAAAGCAAATCCCTCCCCATATCCCTTTTACTATACCCCGAGTTCTTTTATTACAAATTATTACAAATATGGGCATAAAAGGAAAAGAACATTAAAAAAAATAAAAGCTAAATACATCAGCAACTATAACATGCCCAAGGAGTCTCGAAGCAACTTTAATGTCCAACATATGCCTTTTACCAGATCCGAGCTCCCAAGGTCCGAGGCTTTTCTCTTTAGAGTAGTGCAACTGTGGAATTCCTAGCCCCAAAGCATCTAAGTTCAGAGGAGACTCTAGGGTCCCCTAAGCATGGCTTATTAAGGGGAATTAGGACTAAAAGCACTAAGAATAAGTGTAAAAGTGATAGATTAGAGGAAGACCATGTACGTACCCTGCCAGTTGGGAGAGAACTTCCCTTTGGCTTTATCTTGATGTGGAAATATCTTCTTCAACACCAGCTGCCCTGGTGAAAACTTCCTTGGTCGAACTCTCTTGTTGAAGGCTTTGGACATTCTATTCTGATATAACTGACCGTGACAGACATTGTTCATTCTCTTTCCGTCTATAAGAGCTAACTTCTCGTATCGAATGTTGACCCATTCTGCGTCATCTATCTCAGCTTCTTGTATAATTCTCAAGGACGAAATTTTTACCTCAGCGAGAATTACCGCCTTTATACCGTAAACCAGCATGTAGGGAGTTGCCTCGGTTGATGTGCGAACTGTAGTACGATAACCCAATAAAGCGAATGACAACTTCTCATGCCTTTCGATCATTTTCCTTAGTATTTTCTTGATGTTCTTGTTGGCTGCTTCCACGACTCCATTCATCTGAGGTCTATAAGCCGTAGAATTTTTGTGTCTGATTTTGAAAATTTCACACATCGCTTTCATCAAGTCGCTCTTGAGATTGGAACCATTATCAGTAATGATCGACTCTAGAACACCGAACTGACAGACAACACTATCTCAGACGAAGTCTGCCACGACTTCATTAGTTACTGCATTGTATGATGATGCTTCAACCCATTTTGTAAAGTAGTCAACTACCACTAGACTGAACCTGTGTCTATTTGATGCGGCAGGCTCGATTGATCCAATAACATCCATTCCCCAAGCGGCGAACGACCATGATGAGTTTGTTGCAGTGAGCTCGTTCAGAGGTGCCTTTATCATATCCGCATGTATTTGACAGCGGTGACACTTCCAGACATACTGAATGCAATATGTTTCCATAGTAATCCAAAAATACCCTGTTCCGAGTATCTTCTTTGCTAGAACAAAACCGTTCATATGCGGCCCACAAGTCCCTGAGTGCACTTCTTCCAATAACTTGGTTGCTTTTGTCGCATCGACACACCTTAATAGCCCCAAATCGGGAGTCCTCCTATACATGATTCCTCTGATGTGAAAGAAATTGTTGGACAACCTTCAAAGCGTGCGCTTCTGAGTAGCATTAGCAAGCTCTGGATATTCGCCTGTTGTCATGTACTCTTTGATGTCGTGGTACCAGGGTTTTCGTCGGCTTTTTCCTCAACATGTGCACAATATGCCGGTTGGTCATGAATCTTGACCTGGATAGGGTCGATGAAATTTGTATCTGGATGCTTAATCATGGATGATAAAGTGGCAAGCGCATCTGCAAACTCATTATGTATCCTTGGAACATGCTAGAATTCCGTTTTTCTGAACCTCTTTCTTAATTCCTGTATGTGGTGCAGATAGGAGTATCTTGGAATTCTTGGTTGCCCATTCTTCTCGAACCTGGTGTATGAGTAGGTCTGAGTCTCTGATCACTAGCAGCTCCTGAATGTTCATATCAATGGCCAGTTTAAGCCCCAAGAAGCAAGCTTCATACTCGGCCATGTTATTGGTGCACGGGAACCTGAGCTTGGCTGATATCGGGTAATGTTGGCTGGTTTCTGATACCAGGACTGCTCCAATACCAACTCCTTTTAAATTTGCGGCTCCGCCGAAAACATCCTCCAACCATCATAGTATTCTGCAATATCTTCTCAGATGAAAGCTACTTCCTCGTCGGGAAAATATGTTTTCAATGGTTCGTATTCCCCTTCCACAGGATTTTCTGCGAGATGATCTGTCAAAGCCTATCCTTTAACTGCCTTCTAGGTGACATAGACAATGTCGAATTCACTCAACAAAATTTGCCACTTGGCGAGCTTGACGGTGGGCACGGGCTTTTGAAAAATATAATTTAGTGGATCCATTCTTGGTATAAGGTAGATAGTGTAAGCAAAGAAATAATGCCTCAACTTCTGAGCTATCCAAGTTAAAGCACAACAGGTGCGTTCTAGCAAGGAATACCGGGCCTCGTACGGGGTAAATTTCATGCTGAGGTAGTAAATAGTTTGCTCCTTTCTCCCCGTCTCATCACGTTGTCCCAAGACGCAACCAAATGCTCCATCCAAAACTGCGAGATAGAGCAATAAGGTCCTCCCAGGCTCAGGCGGAACCAGGACCGGAGGCGTAGACAAGTATTCCTTGATCATGTCAAAAGCCTTTTGACATTCATCGATCCATTTTGTGGCGGCATCCTTTTTCAGCATCTTGAAGATAGGTTCGCAGATGATGGTAGATTGAGCTAAACCGGCTGATATAGTTGAGTCTCCCCAGGAAACTCATTACCTCTTTCTTGCTCTTCGGCGGTGGCAACTCCTGAATAGATTTGACCTTTGATGGATCCCGCTCTATTCCTCGGTGTCTCACGATGAAACCCAATAACTTTCCCGCAGGGACCCCAAATGCACACTTGGCAGGATTCACTTTCAAGATATACCTCCTTAGTCTGTTGAAAAACTTTCGGAGGTCCTCCTTGTGATCTGCAACCTTCTTTGACTTAATAATGATGTCGTTCACGTATACCTCAATCTCCTTGTCATGAAAGAGGGTAGTCATGGCCCTCATATAAGTAGCTCCTGCATTCTTCAATCCGAATGGCATCATTTTGTAGCGATACATTCCCCAAGGCGTGATAAATGCCATTTTCTCTACATCCTCTTTGTCCATCTATATCTGACGGTATTCCGCAAAACAATCGACGAATGACTGTAACTCATGCTTGGCGCAATTGTTGATCAGAATGTGTATGTTTGGCAAGGGGAAATCATCTTTAGGACTAGCCCGGTTGAGATTCTGGTAGTCGACACAGACTCTAACTTTCCCATCCTTCTTTGGTACCAGCACAATGTTAGCTAACCAAGTTGGATACTCTACCACTTGGAGAACTCTGGCTTTGACCTTCTTAGTGACCTCTTCTTTGATTTTTAAACTTATATCTAGCTTGAATTTTCTGAGCTTCTGTTTTACCTGCAGACATGCAGGATCTGTCGGCAACTTGTGAGCGATGATGAATGTGCTGAGGCCAGTCACATCGTCTTAAGACCATGTGAATATATCCTCATATTCCTTCAAGAACTCTGTATATTCCTCTTTCTCTGTCTGTGAAAAGTGCACACTGATGCACGGAAACCTAGAAAAAATACTTCTAAGAACAGGCCAGACCAACCCAAGAAGAAATTCAGGAAGCATAGACCTTCCCATAAAGAAGATGTGTGTTGGAACTGTGGTAAGTCTGGACATAGAGTCAACCAGTGTAAGTTTTCTAAGAAGAAGAAGAAAATTAATCTTAGCCAGGACAAAACAACTTCCAGGGGTCAAAACCCAAATTGCTCTATGGAAGAAAACATGTAAAATTTGAAGCACCCAAATGAAAATTAGACTAAAAAGAAAAAGGTTAGCCATTCAAAATGAAGTATCTCTTTATTCTACATAAGCTACTGACAAGTAGCTTTCAAGGACCTAAGTTCTTCCCATAGTAACAATTCAACAAATCCATTTCCTGCTAGAAGTAGCTGATGCTCATAGATACTGTCCACCTTAGACAAATGAAAAGATAGAAACTATTAGACAAGGATAAACAAATTCCTTTTCTGTAGTTATGCCTCTTGTTGATTTATATATTCTTATTTATTTTTGCACAAATTTAACATCTTGCTTGTCAGCTATACATTGTTTCCCCTGCGAAGGAGGATGAATAGCTCAAGCCATCTTCCTGGCAAAGTTAATTGGTTTTTTCTTATTTTTTACACAATCGCATTGAAGACCAGCAGCGGTATGATCAAAAATAGTCTTGCTGATCAATGAATAGAATAATAACAAAGCAACTTTCATAGAATCCACACCACACCAGCTGGATCATCATGATTGCCATGAATGCTAAAAAGAGGCAACCCCACATTAAAGTGAGGATCTTCATAATTTACATGACCAAACCTGAATAAGATCCACAGAAGATTAAGAATAACAGAAATATTTATATTAACAAAGAAGTAAATGTAAATGAATTTATAGGGAAGAGTTAATTGTAAAGCAAATTTTCAGATAAACTAACTTTGCAGGAAAAGTCATCCTCTCATAGAACATACAAAAGGGGGAGCAAGCCGAGCATAAGATTATTATTTCAAAATTGTCAATTTCCAGAAATGAGGTATCAATTCTCAGAAGGGAGAACAGAAATTTCCCTTCCCATTAAAAGATAAATGATATATGGATTTTTCATACTTATCAAAAGGAAAGGAAACACAAAAAGAAAAGACGAAAGAGGCATTGGAGGAATTTATGAAACGCTACTAAAGCATGAAAATAAGAGGAAGAATAATAATTACAAGTTAGCAAAGTTCAAATAAATAGTTATTACATGTTAGCAAAGTTCAGATAAATAGTTATTACATGTTAGCAAAGTTCACTGTCTGGTCACTAACAACTTGGAATTGCACAGGTCGATCATTGAGACAATAACGACGGAGAATCTCAATGGCTTTCACCAGTGTTGACCTGGACGGCTTATTCTCATGAAATAGATCACCACCGAGAAGCACAAAGTCCACCTGGAGCCAAACTGAAAGTCAATGAAACTCAAATATTTACTAGATTCCAACAAAATCTCATACTTAGTTTTCACCCCCTTTTTTCTAGATGGATCATAGATAATTGGCACAAAATATAAGAATAAATAACTGGGGAATGGAATATTATTTCCACCAAGAGATGCAAGCAAATTTGTAATAGCCAAATGAAGAAGAGAAATTATTTTTGCCTGTTTTTTCTCCGCAATCGAACATATCTCTTCAAATGCCTGAAATGAATCATGCCTACGTATTTCATCCTTCTCCATATAGCCTAAGTGACAGTCTGTAGCAACCAGGATCTTAACCGTATCAATCTCCTCTTCCCAGAGAAAATTTTCCAGTTATATTCTTATTGCATCTATTGTAGACTTCAATAAATTTCTACAATTTCAAAGTAACACTAAAATCTAAAATATTATAAACATATAAACCATTCATTTATAAAACAAGCTGATCAATTCAACTTGAAATTAGTGAACTTTTAATTTCATATGTTCTAATTAACAGATAAACTACTTAACATGCATTATATTATTTTTCCTTCATTCTTTCTGTTACCTTGAATCGTCCATTTGACCGAAGATTATCTCTTAACCTGCAACAACAGCAATGAAAAAGGAACAACTAAAAATTGAGTTAATATTCACACAACCAAGTCTAAATTTTAGTTGAATGTTTTGATAAGCATTAATTATTAGTAACACAGTAAAATAGGTAATTAAACTGCTATCACAGGTTAAAATCCACCGATAATGTAAAATCTTGAAGTGACACGAAAGCAATAGTGAAAATGCTTTAAAATAAAAACCCTAGCTACATAAATGAAATGTCAAACAAGTATCAGAAAGTTTTACTTTGATGTTGCCAAGCAAGAATCAGGGAGCAACAGAAAAGGAAGTAGTTATTTGAGAAAGAGTTGCTAATTTGTCGAAGAACAGGAGGAAGCCAAGTTCAGAGATCGTGAGCTGCCGCTGCAACTCTGCGAGTAGTATCTTGGCGGGGAATTTAAAAGAGGAAAACTGTGCTGAGACTTTCGGGGCAGTGTCTCTCGGAATTTGGAAATGTGTAGTGTGTAATTTTATTTTATTTTATTATATTTTTTAATGTACATGAAACAAAACACCTGTAAAAAGAAAGAAAGATTAATTGGCCTATTTACTAGTTGTGGCTTAGGGGCGCGCATTCGAACATGTTTATTCATAAATTGAATCGATTATATGTTATCGATTTATCAATATCAGTAATCCGAAATTTTCCTTATCGAATATCGATTTCAATTTTGATTTTGTCCTCTTCGATTATAGATATACTGAAAAACTAATTTTTTTAATTTTTTTTACCCTTATTCTATAATACCCTTTTCTTTACCCTAAGTTCCTAACCCTATTATTTCCTCTACCATATTTAAGGAATAGTCGTATTTAAAATTCAAGGGAATAAAGTTCAAATTAATGGAAAATAAAATTAATTGTGATGATGTGTTTTCTTTAAATACCGTTGGAGTGTCGATGGCATACATGTCGACGCCCCCCTTTTTCAACTACTTAAAGAAGCTAAAATCGGGTTTACGATATTATAGGCAAAACAACTCTCATTCCCGTTTGGGAGTTGGGTTATGGAATTTGAAGAGTCGCCACCTAATGATTATAGTGTATTAGGACACTTTGAGATGAAAAGAGCATTTTTTAAAGAAAACCAGAGTTTGGGTAAGGGTTTGAGATTATCTCGAGGGGAAGGTGTTAGGCACCCCTCAAGATCCACAAGTGTGGTTCCCGGCTGTGTTAATCGTGACTTTAATAGAAGATGAAGCAAATAGGCAAATAAGGTGCACATATATAACATTCACATAACTTGAGAGTTTTAAAAGAAGAAGGAGAGACATAAGTTTAAAAGAAAGGATTAATTTGAGGAAAGCATTACCATATGAAAGCATTGAAATAAAGCAAATAAGAGAAATGAGGGTCCTAGGTTTAACTGTAATATGAATCATTCTATACAATATCCCGCACATATTCCTAAAGAGGGGTCGCTTTATGATATTATCGCATCTTCATTATCTCCATATTCTACCATTCCCACCACGTTTAGGTATTTAAATATGTTGGTATCGTTTACTTATTGCATGCTAATACTCGTCCCAACCTGTTAATCCTGGGGTATTAGGACTTCTAATCCTAAGAAGGGGGAAGAGAGAGATAGAATATATATATATATATATATATATATTTTTTTTTTTCAAAGGTAATAACACTAGAGCGGCAGTAAAAAACAAGTAGCATATAAGAGGTATGCAAATAAACAGTTAAAGGCACAATTAAACCCCGTAACATACAGCAAATAGTTTAGCATGATTTCTATTACTAATTTGGTCTTTTAAAATAGGTTAGAAGAGCGGGCAGATTAGTTTAACACATAAGAGTTGGATAGAAAATCTGCTTCGAGCTCCCCGGGCCCGTATTAGGAGTTGACAGGATTTAGAAAATCAATTGATTTAAAAGAACACGAGGCTTCAGACAAAGGTCTGTTTAAAAGATATAAAGTTGCATACAAGTTCAGAAAAGGCCTTACAAGTTAGCTGCACTGATTTGAGTAAAAAGGAGACACGAGAAAACAAGTTTAAAAGATCTTGGAGCATTTAAACTCAAATGGACAAAGGATTGAAAGCACAAATTTAGTATTTAAAGCGGTTAACAGGTTCAGAGCATTACGAAAGGGGGCAGACCTGGGCTCGTTTCAGAGTAAACAGATTTAGGACAAGTTGAACCAAAGCGTTTGAATCATTAGGCGAGTCTGGACTTATAACATACTTATTAACCCTTTAATTACTGCTTTTAGACGACCTACTGTCTTGCCTAGCGTTTAAATAGTTCCTATAGGCATGCTTTCTAGGCGAGATTAAAATGCAAACCCATGAGCATGATTTCTATATGAGACTGTAAGAATGCACCCTATAGGCACGATTTCTATTATGAAGTCAAGGCAATAATGAAAAGCCTGTAGACATGGTATCTACATGGTATCGACGCAACAATGTAAAATGGACATGATAACGATATGTATGGAGGCAATAAAGTAAGGCCCTAAGACATGGTTTCTAACTGATGCAAAAAATAAGCCTCTAGACATGATTTCTATGCGATATTGATGCAAGAAAGGTAAAACCCATATAGGCATGTTTTCTATATATTGTTGATGCAATAATGATAAAACTATAGGCATGGTATCCATACTAATTTTGAAGTAATGCAAACCTACATGCATGGTCTCTAATGAATGCCAGAAAGAAAATCCCTCCCCATATCCCTTTTACTATACCACCGAGTTCTTTTATTACAAATTATTACAAATATGGGCATAAAAGGAAAGAACATTAAAAGAAATAAAAGTTAAATACATCAGCAACTATAACATGCCCAAGGAGTCTCGAAGCAACTTTAATGTCCAACATATGCCTTTTACCAGATCCGAGCTCCCAGGTCCGAGGGTTTTCTCTTTTGGAGTAGTGCAACTGTGGAATTACTAGCCCCAAAGCATCTAAGTTCAGAGGAGACTCTAGGGTCCCCTAAGCATGGCTTATTAAGGGGAATTAGGACTTAAAGCACTAAGAATAAGTGTAAAAGTGATAGATTAGAGGAGTGTAGTGAGAAAAAAGAGAAGGCCTATTTGTGTTTTGAAAGGATGCAGCAATAAGGCAAAGAAATATTCAGCAGTATCAATTAAGGAGAAGGGAACCCCTTCAATTAAGGAACCGGATGGAAATAAATAATCCCTAGTCTAATTTTGGGAAGAAAATGAAGTATTAATCACATAACATAGGGTAAGTATATGCAATAATTTTGAAAATCACACTGGTAAACACATAAGGCAAGTAATCACCCAGGAAATCAAGGAGTCAAGATACTACTTGCATTCGAAATTAGTCAGAAAACGGGGAGCAATTAGAGAATCAAACAGTTGTACAAAAAAATCAATTAGGATTTCAGGGAAAGGGGGAAAGTAGTACTATAAAAAGATGTATAGGTTTGAACGGGTATAGACTAGAAGCAATTAGAGTAACATGTAGTAAAGCATAAGAAAGCAACCATATGCGGCTAGGGTTACACATAGAAAATATAGAAAGAAACCCTTTTTAAGCTAGGGTTTCCACTGCATAATGGAGCATAAGAAAATAACATAGATGAGGATGAACAAAAGTAGAACAGCCTAAAGAAGAACACAGAGAACATTAACTGAAAACCCTAGAGAGATAATCAGTAGCGAAACACTTCAGAGCCATAGTAGAAAAATATTCAGAATCATGGAGAAGAACACACAGCAGCAAAATAAACAACGAGCTTAAAGAAAGCAGATAAGTCATAGAAAACCCTAGGTCTAAAAGACGAATATTTTTTAAAACACAAATAGGCGAAGAAAGGATGAGAGATACAAAAATATTTTAGAAAATAATTAGAGCTCAGAGAAGATCGTAAGATAAACACAGAGAAAAATGAAAAAGAACCTCGAACATTAGGGTTTTCATAGAAAGATCTCGAAATGGTGAGAAAAGCCTGGAAGGGACTCGTCGGAGTCGGCAAAGGGCTCAGGCTTCAAAGCTTGCCGGAGAAAGGGCCGGACACGGATGTGAAAACACATCGAAGGACCTCTGGTCTAGTCATCTTTGCAATAAGGTTCCGATCTTCCAGGAGAGGTGAGGAATGAACTAATAATGGAGCTTCAGGTCTTGGACGGCCATAAATGCCGGTGAGAAGAGCCGGAGGCGATTTAGGGTTTGAGAGATTTAGAGACCATTTGTGAGTGAAGGCGGGGGGTTTGGAAGAAATGATTAGGGCTTAAGGGTCAATTAGGATTTAAGTTTGGTAAGTGGATTTTGGGTCGTTGATCTGTAAGATCAACGGCCAGGATTAGAAGGGGGATCGGGCGGGTTAGATTTATGTGGGTTTGGGTCGGGTATCTTTGGATTTGGGTCGGGCAACTGGGGATTAAAATTAGAGCTGATTTGGGCTTTAATTTGGGTTAAGATTGAAATACAAAAAGGGCTATAATTTAAATAGTCATTTTTCCCAATTTAATTTAATAAAATTAGTGAAAAAATTTATATAAATCCAATAAAAATACTTAGATAATAAAATCTTTTTAGAAATTTATTAAAAAATATTTGAAATAATTTTGTACTTGAAATACTTATTAAATTGAGAAATAGGCAAAAATTGCAATATAATGCAATTTTATTTAGAAATATTTAGTGGCTTTGTAAAATTTTGTAAAAAATTATATAAATTATATTTATATGCAGATGAGAGAATAAAATAAATCATTTATCAAAATAACAAGATTTGAGATTAAATATTAGATTTTATAGTACAAAATAAGTCGTAAATTTGATTTAAATACTTTAAAAGATGTAGAAAAATACCAAACCTTTTGTGAATGCTTATATATGCATCTACATGTTATTTTGAAAGTATTTTGGGTACAAAAATATTAATAGGAAAAAATTGGGTATCAACAGCTGCCCCTCTTTACCCGATGAGGATGAAAGAGTTGTCAGGTAAAGATAAGATGGGCAATTTTGACCAGAAATGACGATTGTAGGAGAATTTTGACCGCGCTATGACTTCTGAGATTCCTACATATCCCTGGTTTTACAAGAATCGAGTCGTATGTAGTTTAGGATCCATTGGCGGAATATGCCAATGAAAATTTTGGAAGAGGCGGACGCAACGAGGTTTGAGATTTAGCAAGGGTTCAGATATCAGATGAGCTGCGGAGAACTGGAGCGGGATCGCTCCCGCTGAGACGGCCGTGCCAGCCGATGTACCTGCAAATGACTGATGTGCGTACATATTGCATAATTTAAGCTTGATGCAAGTTCCCATTGGACCATGAATGTTGTCTTCGGACGATTAGGATGGAATCCTCAGACTATGACGTTTGGGCTATGAAGAGCATAAGAGTAAAGATTCGCAGGCCATGAAATGGTGTTCTCGGGCTATGCAGATGGTGCCTCTGAACCATGACGCCTTTGAATAAGTTGGCGATATTTCAGCCCATGAAAATGTGGCAATCTTTCAGCCGAATGGATGCAAGCCTGGCGATGTTTCAGCCAAAGCGAGAGTTTAAAATGCAGGGTGGCGATATTTTAGCCAAATGAAACAGGGTGGCGATATTTCAGCCAAGCAAAATAAAGGAGGTAGAGTTTAACCTTGAAAGGCGGAAGATAGCCTTATGCCAGATGGAGGCAGAGCTTAGCCCCGGAAGACAGAGAGTAGCCTTAAGGAAAATGCAAGATGGAGACAGAGCTTAGTCTCAAAAGGTAGAAAATAGCCCTATGCAGGATGGAGGTAGAGCTTAACCTCAGAAGGCAGAGAATAGGCTTATGCAAGATGGAGGCAGAGCTTAGCCTCGGAAGGCAGAAAATAGGCTTATGCATTGCAAAAATACAGATGGAGACAGAGCTTAGTCTCGAAAGGCAGAAAATAGCCTTAATGCAAGATGGAGAGCTTAACCTCGGAACGCAGAGAATAGCCTTATGCAATGCAGAAATATGAAGGAGAAGATAGTAGCGTGTTCTTAGCTGGTAGATGATTGTGACATCGTGACTGCTAGGGAAGTATAGGGTGTAGCTAGTAAACTTTGTGACATGAATAGTCATTTCGGGAGTTTCAGTTCTGTGAGGCAAATGCCTCGCCCATTTGTATCCTGAATTCCTGCATCCTAAGAAAAATTGTGAGTTCTGTAAATGGGAGTTAGTTCGTATCCCTCGACCTGTGACGTCTTGTACCATTTGGGGTAGCGTTGCTGAACGACAGTGATCTAAATGATTTTATGCAAATTTTGGCAAACATGATGCAAGTGTATATATATGTAAGTAGAAAAAAAAGATAGTTTTGTTTTATGATGAATCAATAACTGCAACGCGGTTCAAGCATGACAACCTTGCTAGCTCTGGAATTTTGAGGGTTCTCCTCAAAATTCTGCCCCAGTTTACTGGGCTGGCGCTGTTGATGGTGGCGCTGAATAGCTGAGAGTGGATGAACCTCGGAATTTTGAGGGTCCTCCTAAAAATTTTGCCCCAGTTTACTGGGTTGATGCTGGTGCGGAAACTAACAAGTTGACTTCGGAATTTTGAGGGTCCTCCTCAAAGTTCTGCCCCAGCTACAAATTCGGGGGGGGGGGATGGAATTTTATTCAATATGTGACCAAACCCATAGGGCTGCCTACATATCCACTCTTAAACGGGAATCAGGTTAGGCGTAGTTCAAATTACATCATAAAGAAAGCATAATGACTAAATGTAGTATCTCTTCGCTGCATCTGAGTTGATCGGTTTTGGCCAAACTTCTCCGTCCATTTTTGAAAGAATAAGGGCTCCTCTAGTTAGAACCCGGTGAACCATGTACGTACCCTGCCAGTTGGGAGAGAACTTCCCTTTGGCTTTATCTTGATGTGGAAATATCTTCTTCAACACCAGCTGCCCTGGTGTAAACTTCCTTGGTCGAACTCTCTTGTTGAAGGCATTGGACATTCTGTTATGATATAACTGACCGCGACAGACATTGTTCATTCTCTTTCCGTCTATAAGGGCTAACTTCTCGTATCGAACGTTACCCATTCTGCATCATCTATCTCAGCTTCTTGTATGATTCTCAAGGACGAAATTTCTACCTCAGCGAGAATTACCGCCTTTAAACCGTAAACCAGCATGTAGGAAGTTGCCTCGGTTGATGTGCGAACTGTAGTACGATAGCCCAATAAAGTGAATGACAACTTCTCATGCCACTGCTTATGCCTTTCGATCATTTTCCTTAGTATTTTCTTGATGTTCTTGTTGGCTGCTTCCACGGCTCCTTTCATCTGAGGTCTATAAGCTGTAGAATTTTTGTGTCTGATTTTTAAAATTTCACACATTGCTTTCATCAAGTCGCTATTGAGATTGGAACCATTATCAGTAATGATCGAATCTAGAACACCGAACTGACAGACAACACTATCTCAGACGAAGTCTGCCACGACTTTATTGGTTACCGCTTTGTATGATGATGCTTCAACCGATTTAGTAAAGTAGTCAATTGCCACTAGACTGAACCTGTGTCTATTTGATGCGGCAGGCTCGATTGGTCCAATAACATCCATTCCCCAAGCGGCGAACGACCATGATAAGTTCATTGCAGTGAGCTCGTTCGGAGTAGCCTTTATGATATCCGCATGTATTTGACAGCGGTGACACTTCCAGACATACTGAATGCAATATGTTTCCATAGTAATCCAAAAATACCCTGTTCCGAGTATCTTCTTTGCTAGAACAAAACTGTTCATGTGCGGCCCACAAGTCCCTGAGCGCACTTCTTCCAATAACATGGTTGCTTTTGTCACATCGACACACCTTAATAGCCCCAAGTCGGGAGTGCTCCTATACATGATTCCTCCGATGTCAAAGAAATTGTTGGACAACCTTCAAAGCGTGCGCTTCTGAGTAGCATTAGCAAGCTCTGGATATTCGCCTGTTGTCATGTACTCTTAGATGTCGTGGTACCAGGGTTTTCGTCGGATGTTTCCTCAACATGTGCACAATATGCTGGTTGGTCATGAATCTTGACCTGGATAGGGTCGATGAAATTTGTATCTGGATGCTGAATCATGGATGATAAAGTGGCAAGCGCATCTGCGAACTCATTATGTATCCTTGGAACATGCTGGAATTCCGTTTTTCTGAACCTCTTTCTCAACTCTTGTATGTGGTGCAGATAAGGGAGTATCTTGGAATTCTTGGTTGCCCATTCTTCTCGAACCTGGTGTATGAGTAGGTCTGAGTCTCCGATCACTAGCAGCTCCTGAATGTTCATATCAATGGCCAGTTTAAGCCCCAAGATGCAAACTTCATACTCGGCCATGTTATTCCGCAAAACAATCGACGAATGACTGTAACTCATGCTTGGCGCAATTGTTGATCAGAATGTGTATGTTTGGCAAGGGGAAATCATCTTTAGGACTAGCCCGGTTGAGATCCTGGTAGTCGACACTGACTCTAACTTTCCCATCCTTCTTTGGTACCAGCACAATGTTAGCTAACCAAGTTGGATACTCTACCACTTGAAGAACTCTGGCTTTGACCTGCTTAGTGACCTCTTCTTTGATTTCTAAACTTATATCTAGCTTGAATTTTATGAGCTTCTGTTTTACCTGCAGACATGCAGGATCTGTCGGCAACTTGTGAGCGACGATGGATGTGCTGAGGCCAGTCATATCGTCGTAAGACCATGCGAATATATCCTCATATTCCTTCAAGAACTCTGTATATTCCTCTTTCTCTGTCTGTGATAAGTGCTCACTGATGCACGTCTCTTTGACATTCTCTGTATCTCCCAAATTGACGACTTCAGTTTCATCCAAGTTGGACATAGGTATATTCTAAAAATTCTCGGCCTCTCTGACAACCTTTTCTGGTATATCATCCTTCTCTGAGTCTATGTCTGTTTGTTGCATAGCCTCGTTGCAAGTTACAGTTGTTGGTTCATCATAAAGATACGTAATAGTAATGCTATGTGAAATAAAGTAAATAGCAGAGAAAAGTAATGAATGGCGAGATATTTGATAAAACTGAAAATGCTTTTGATTAAATTCATAAATGTTCAAAACATCGAAGCTATTTTGGAAGGTAAAGACAAATGCGGAAAATAATGAAAACAACTACAATAAAGATGCATGATACTTGTTTAGCCTTGCTACCCCGAAGGTTTCCGCCGATGGTGGTCCTGATTGACCAGTTGGTGAGGCGCTCCCGTTGATTCACAGCCTAAATGGAAGGGCCTTTCATCTCCTTCCTCTTCAAAAAACATATAACAGTCCATGTCCTCCAGAAACAAGTTCTTCATTTCCGCAAGTGCCTCGTCTTTTTCTGACCCGTTGAGAGTGTCCGCTGGTTGAAATGTCTAAACCAACTGAGGTATGGGGCGTTTTAATGGGTAATATGGGATGCACAATGGTGGTGACCAGTTTTTGAATTCTTTCCAAGTGTACTCGTACCCCAGTCCGAAGGTAGTACCGTGTTTCTTCAACTGGATAGGTTTGGTGATACCTTGAAGATTCTTACCAAGTCCTTTCCCTGGTTCATGCCCACTCCAATTAAGAATGCTCTCAACCTTGTTACTCCACCATTTTTCCTTGTCCACTGCGTTGACCCTCTCAATATGATGATGTGTTTCTCCGCCTATTCTTCTTCTGCCTCTGATCATTGGAATGGTCTGGTGACTGTATATGGGGTTGCTACCGTCGCCATGAATGATTACTTCTTGAGGGTTTCATTCGAACTTCATAGCCTGATGTAAGGTTGATGCCACATCCCCAGTGGAGTGGATCCAGGGTCATCCCAGTAGTAAGTTGTAAGATGTTGGTATGTCGATGACTTGGAAGTCGACATCAAACCAAGTGGGCTCCATTTGCAAACACAGGCTAATCTCCCCGAGAGTGGACCTCTGAGAACCGTCAAAAGCCTTAACGTTAATAACCCCATCTTTTATCTCGTGCAATCCTTTGCCTAACTTCTTGAGGGTGATCAATGGACAGATGTTGAGGCTAGATCCTCCGTCGACTAAAATCCTAGTGATGAAATGATCTTCACATTGCACAGTGATGTGTAGTGCTTTGTTATGACTGAGCCCATCAGGTGGCAATTCATCCTCTTGGAAAGTGATTTTGTGACTTTCCAATACCTGCCTTATCATGTTTTCCATCTCTCCTCCTGCTATGTTGCTCGGGACATAAGCCTTGCTCAATATCTTCATCAAGGTGTTTTTGTGCGCCTCGGAACTCTGCAGCAATGCTAAGACAGAAATCTGTGCCGGAGTGTTTATTAGCTGTTCAACAACTAAATATTCCATATCCTGTATCTTTCTCCATAGATCATCAGGTCCAGTTTCAATGGGATGTTCAGAGGCCGGCTTGCTGGACTCAGCTAGGTGCTTTGGTGTGTACACCCTGCCTATTCTAGTCATACCTTGCACGGCGATTGCTTCACTTGTGCGTGCTTTTCATTTCCTTCTTGCCTCGGCTGTATAGTCCCAAGGTATAGCATTTGACTGAAATTAGGTTGTGTCTTACATGGTGACCGGAATGTTCACCCTTGGGGGCACCATAACAACTTCAATTGATGCGGGCGCCTTCGGAGTCCCGAACTCCACCTCAATCGGTTTTGGCACTTTTGCATGAGGTGCCTCGAACCCAAATGGTATAGATATATTCACCGTGTTTCCCTCGGATGGCTGAATTTGCACAACAATAGGATTAAGAGTGACTGCCGGTTTCTTGGGCTCATCTTCTTCAGATATCAAGCCAATTGACCCTTCGGGGTCCCAGTCGTCCTCAACCTCAATCATGTGGATGCCTCCACCTTTATGTTCTAGTAAAGGGTTGTTATGAACATTAGGAGCAGGATCCTTAGCCACGATGACCTTGTTGTCAATTAAGGTATGAATTTTTTCCTTCAACGAGCGGCAGTCGTCGATGGTATGGCCCTTCATCCCCGAATGGTATGCGCAGGTTTTATTTGGGGTGATCCATTGGGAAGGGTTTTCCGGGGTTATGGCTGGGATAGGTGTAACATATCTAGCGGCTTTGAGCTTCTCATACAGTTGGTCAATGGGTTCAGCAATAACAGTGTACTGTCTAGGCGGTTTGCGGTCAAAGTTTGGTCTGGTTCGTGGGAAGTTTTACCGGGTAGGTGGTGATGGATAGTGAGGAGGTTAGGAGTTGTAAGCTTGGTATACGGGTGCGGGTTGGGAACACCTGGTGAGGTGGGCTGATATGTTGGTGATGGAGATGTTTGGTAGACGCGATATGGGTTTTGATAGGTAGGTGAAGGTGCTTGGTAATTTAGAAAGGGTTAGTATGTGAGTGGAGTTAGAGGGTAGGGTTGGTATTTCATGGGAGAGTGGTTTCTTTGCGCAGCCATTACAGAGTTTACATCCTTTTTCTTCGATGTACCACCAGATTGCAAGGCTTTGTTGGTGGCATGCAGTGCCTCAAGGTTAGTAACCATACCATTTTTCATTCCCTCTTCAATTCTTTCTTCTAGTTTGATGATATCAGCAAACTTCTGCCCTCTATCAGCATCAATCTCTCATAATACTATGGGTCCTGAGCACGAACGAAAAATATGTTCATTTGCTCTTCTTCCAAAGCTGGCCTAACCTTGGCTGATTCTGACCTCCATTGAGTAGCATACTCGTGAAATGTTTCGGAGGGCTTCTTCTTCAAATTATGGATAAGAATACGTCTGGCGCGTTCTCGGTATTGAACCTGAAACGGTCCATGAAATCGGACGCCATGTTTACCCAACTAGTCCACTTCTTCGCATCTTGGCTGATATACCAAGATAAAGCATCACCTCTCAAGCTCCTCATGAACAGTTTCATGCGGATCTTTTCATCTCTACCAACTCCCACTAACTTTTCACAATATTGAGGTGAACGCTGGGATCACCCGTACCATTAAACATTTTGAACTTAGGAGATTTGTACCCCTCTGGGAGTTCGACATCAGGCTGAACACAAAGGTCTTCATAATTTAGACCCTCTACACCTTTATTACCTTCCACGCCTTGAACCCTGCTAGTGAGTTTCTTGATTTCAGCAGCCATGTTCTGAATGAGTGAGTCTGATTCTGACACATATGATATGGGTTGTGTATAGTATGGCACAGTATCCACAAAGATAAGAGTATCTTGGTAATTTGAGCATTTTGAGGCTCAGGGATGAGCGATGGAGCATTGTTGCGAGCTTGTGTTGGGGTCTTCTGCGGAGGTGCAGGGACCTAATTGTTGAAATATGTGCAGCAAGGGAAATGGACAAACTTGCCAAACTCAGGAATTGGTCTAGTTCCTCTCGGAACCTTAGCAAAATTTGCTCCAAGTGAGCAGCAATTTCTTTGGTGATCGGGGTACTCTGGGAAGTCCCTTCAATTTCTTTTCTTGCTTCATTATCTCCCATCTTTCCTTTGTTCCTATTTCTGGGAGGACTCGGAGGACTCGAAGGAGGACCCTTTGATCTTGTTGAGTATGCTGATGGTTACAGAATGCACGAACTAACCTTGGGGGAGGGTGGGGGGGAATAAAATAAAAGAAAAACAAAAAAGGTAAAAAGTTAGTACGGATTCTGAGAAAGAAAACATTGCGGTATTTAAACACATTGTTGCAAGAATATAAATCGTTTCCTATTTGGGTGCCTGGTTGTGACCGAGGTAGGCCTAGAGACAGATACAATTTGGAGAATTTATAACACTAAGTGCCTCATTTTATTGACAGAAAATAGAACAAGCCAAAACAGACTGAAATAAAGAAAAATTGTCACTAATGGCCAAGGGCCGTTTTACATTAAGAAAGCAGTAAAATCCTAACTACTTGGTCCCAGAAGGACCTTCGCCAAATTCGGCATCTTTGCGTCCCTCGTACAGTTTCACCAGCTCGCGCAGTCCCAACAACAAGTAAGCCCGAGCCAGGTGCCCACTATTGTTACCTTCAGCTTACTGACAGTCGTTGATCCTTTACAGAAACCTGCCTTCCAGCTCCACTAGACCCCGTTCCAAGTACCCTAAACGATTATTTGTGCGGATAACCATGTCTTTCCACTCATTTATTACCTTTTCTTGGGCCTCTAGCATTTCCCGGTGTTTACTTTCACACTCTCGCATCCGTTTGCGCAGCTGATTATACTTAAACATTGCTATAGCCTCTTCATCAATAACCCTGTGACCATGGACGAAACCCGTTTTTCCTAAGCTAATGTGATCATCTTATAACCACCCCAGATAAAGCGACGCATGCCCTGCCTGATACCTGTCTGGCTCCATAGATTCCTTCTCCAAAATGAGTTTGGAGTGCCACATATGGTTAGCCCGATATGTGTGGGCTATCGTCATCTTGGAAGTCAGCCCTATAGTGGTTCATCTTTTCCACCCCTGGTATAATCTTCTTCCTTCATGCTTGCCTCATGACTCGGAGAGGGACATAAGGGTAAGTTCCTCTTAAGCCGATGAGTACAAGGAATGGTGCATCCCTAAACTGAATGATAACTCTCCAGTTGGAAACCACTCATACATCCATTGTACCTGCTCTTCTCTCAGATTCCCCAATAGTTCCACCCATCCATTGGCATCTTCCGGGTGAGGGAACATATCCGGCATGAAGTGCATTCGCTTTGGATGATGGCAAGCGATATGATTATCCCAGTCTCGTCGTATGATCTCATATCTATGCTCTCCCTTCTGAAGATGTTCAATGAGCCAGAGTTGTAGTATCAGATTGCACCCTTCGAAGTGTGGTGCCCCTTGTTGACATTTTTCTAAGGCTCGGTACAGTTTGGCGAGGATCATGGGTGCTATGCTGAATGTCTGCCTGTCGATTTCATCCATTACGGCTTTGGTTACCATGGCTAGTCTTGTGTGGATTCTAGCATTCTTCATTGGAAAGATTATCATGCCCAAAAAACAGAACATGAATACAAAGGCTCTCCTATGTATGTGCCCCAAAGAGGTGAGGGCGAACTCGTCCATGTGAGTGCGGTAAGATTTGCTATGTCTGAACCTTTCATACATGATGTCAAAGGACATGTAGGAGTCCTTCAGACTGGTCAGATTAGGATTCTTTTTGAGCCCAATAATTTTCAGGAACCCTCTACCTTTGCGGTTTTCCGGCATAAGCAGCCCCGGGCTATCCCAAGGAATTCCGGCTAGACCCCAAATTTCTTCCAATAGCGGCATCATTTCAATACCCCCAAAGCGGAAGACAGACCGTTCAATATCCCAAAACATAGTAGCAACTTCCACAATCTTGTTATCTGGCCTAACTTCCAGGAGTGAGGGAAGATTTCCTAAGTGCTTGCGGACAATAACCTGATCACTACCATGCGAATCATCCCACCAGCTTAGCAACTTTGGATGAATGTTTGATACCATACCGAATCTGGGGACCTTGTGCCTCATTTTCCTGTAAAATAGAGAGTTAGGCCCTTAACCCCACTAGACTCGACTACTTTAAATCAATAATTAGCAAGAGGTATTTAATTCTCCAAATCAATTCACATAACGTGAATGTCCGTTTGGGTTTCGAGGAAACTCGATGGACTTTTGGTTTAGGCTATCCTAACGAGTCATTATGCGGACGACATAACTGATTCGGCTAAGTTTGACCATGATGCATGAACATTTAAATATATTAAGGCTTCTATTTGAAGTGCTGGACAAGGTACCCTTGAGCGGACAACTCAAGAGGGAAAGGCACGGAACCGTCGACTACACCGTTGATCGACTGGTTTTACAGCAAATATGCCTTTGCCAAATTTAGGGGGTTTACAATAATGGAAAAGTGAAACACTCATTATATGCATTGCTATAACATTTGTTTGGCATGAGTGGAAAATGATGTTGAAGGATACAATTACAACAATGGAATAAATACATGTATTTTCACGTTCATACAATAATGATTATAATAAATGCTCGAAATAATAAAGCAGTAAAACAGTTAAAGAAAAAGAAAGAACGAAGAAACAAGTTAGTAATTGTGAAAAAATAATTAAAGCAATAAATAAAGAAAGCAATAAAGTCACAAAACACGTAGTGGTAAAAGCCTTTAAAGAAATTCCCCAGCAGAGTCGCCATGCTGTCGACGCCCCCTTTTTCAACTACTAAAAGAAGCTAAAATCGGGTTTACGACATTATGGGAAAAATAAATCTCATTCACGTTTGGGAGTTGGGTTATGGAATTTGAGGAGTCACCACCTAATGATTATAGTGCATTAGGACACTTTGAGATGAAAAGAGCATTTTTTGAAAGAAAACCAGAGTTTGGGTAAGGGCATGAGATTATCTCGAGGCGAAGGTGTTAGACACCCCTCAAGATCCACTAGTGTTGTTCCCGACCGTGTTAATCATGACTTTAATAGAAGATGAAGCAAATAGGCAAATAAGGTGCACATATATACCATTCACATAACTTGAGAGTTTTAAAAGAAGAAGGAGAGACATAAGTTTAAATGAAAGGATTAATTTGAGGAAAGCATTACCATATGAAAGCATTTAAATAAAGCAAATAAGAGAAATGAGGGTCCTAGGTTTAACTATAATATGGATCATTCGATACAATATCCCGCACATATTCCCAAAGAGGGGTCGCTTTATGATATTATCACATCCTCATCATCTCCATATTCTAACCTTCCCACCCCGTTAAGGTATTTATACGCGTTGGTATCGTTTACTTATTGCATGCTAATACCCGTCCCAACCTGTTAGTCCTGGGGTATTAGGACTTCTAATCCTAAGAAGGGCGAAGAGAGAGATACAGCATATATATATATATATATACATATATATAAACATATATATATATATATATATACATATATATAAACATATATATATATATATATATATATATATATATATATATATATATATATATATATATATATATATATATATATATATATATATATATATATATATATATATATATATATATGGAGTTTTCAAAGGTAAAAATACTAGAGTGACAGTAAAAAACAAGTAGCATATAAGAGGTACGCAAATAAACAGTTAAAGGCACAATTAAACCCCGTAACATTGCATGACTTCAATTACTGATTTGGTCTTTTAAAATAGGTTAGAAGAGCGGGCAGATTAGTTTAACACATACGAGTTGGATAGAAAATCTGCTTCGAGCTCCCCGGGCCCGTTTTAGGAGTTGACAGGATTTAGAAAATCAGTTGATTTAAAAGAAAACAAAGCTTTAGACAAAGGTCTGTTTAAAAGATTTAAAGTTGCAGACAAGTTTATAAACGGCCTTATAAGCTAGCTGCACTGATTTGAGTAAAAAGGGAGACGCGAGAAAAGAAGTTTAAACGATCATGGAGCATTTAAACTCAAGTAGACAAACAATTGAAAGCACATATTCAGTATTTAAAGCGGTTTACAGGTTAAGAGCATTACGAAAGGGGGAAGACCTGGGCCCATTTCAGAGTAAAAAGATTTAGGACAAGTTGACCAAAACGTTTGAAACATTAGGCGTGTCTGGACTTATAACATACTTATTAACCCTTTAGTTTCTGCTTTTAGACGACCTACTGTCTTGCCTAGCGTTTATATAGTTCCTATAGGCATGCTTTCTAGGTGAGATTAAAATGAAAATATATGAGCATGATTTCTATATGAGACTGTAACAATGCACCCTATAGGCACGATTTCTATTATGAAGTCGAGGCAATAACAAAAAGGCTATAGATATGGTATCTACATGGTATCGATGCAACAATGTAAAATGGACATGATAACGAGATGTATGGATGCAATAAAGTAAGGCCCTAAGACATGGTTTCTAACTGATGCAAAAAATAAGCACGTAAACATGATTTCTACGCGATATTGATGCAAGAAAGGTAAAACCCCTATAGGCATGTTTTCTATATGATGTTGATGCAAAAATGATAAAACTATAGGCAAGGGATTCATACTAATTATGAAGTAATTCAAACCTATAGGCATGGTCGCTAATGAATGCAAGAACGTAAATCCCTCCCCATATCCCTTTTACTATACCCCCGGGTTCTTGATTACATATTATTACAAATCTGGGAAGAAAAGGAAAAGAACATTAAAAGAAATAAAAGTTAAATACATCAGCAGCTATAACAGGCCCGAGGAGTCTCGAAGCAACTTTAATATCCAACATATGCCTTTTACCAAATCCGAGCTCCCAAGGTCCGAGTTCAGAAGAGACTTTGGGGTCCCCTAAGCATGGCTTACTAAGGGGAAGTAGGACTTAAAGCACTAAGAATAAGTGTAAAGGTGATAGATTAGAGGAAGACCATTGTAGGAGGTGATCATACCTAGCCTATGGAGTGAGGTTGGCACACCCCTAACCACTTACAAAGGCTATCAAACAAGAGCATACTTGTAATCAAGTCAGACAAGGGTCTGTATGGTGATTAGGAGACCAACAAGCCTTTGTCAAGGATCAAACACATAAGATAAGGGATGGGGAATGGGGATTACCCATACTAAAGCTTAAACTGGAGTATACAAACAAACAGACAAGGGAAAAGGAAAGGGATTGACATATTGAACTTAAGCATAACAGACAAGGGGACAAAGGAAAGGGATTAAACATGCTAAAAAACTCAAACTGAAGTAAACAAACAGACAAGGGAGAGGGAAAGGGATTGACATATTGAACTTAAACATAATAGACAAAGGGACAAGGGAAAGGGATTAAACATGCTAAAAAACCTCAAGCTGAAATAAACAAACAAACAAGGGAATGGGAAAGGGATTGAAATATTGAACATAATAGACAAGGGAAAGGGATTAAACATGCTAAAAAAAATTCAAACTGAAGTAAACGAACAGACAATGGAGAGGGAATTAACATCAAGTGTAACTGATATACTCATAACAAATAATAGGAAACAACTAGGATTAAACATGCTGAATTTGAACTGAAAGCATAACATGCAAAGAACATGGTGGAGTAAACAGATAGTTGCGGGTTGATAATTGAAATTATGAGCCTACCACTTGCGTACTTGAGTAACAAAGCAAAGAGAAACCTTATAATTAGCCTTGGTTTTCAGCCGGCTAATTCTTAGCCAAAAAGAGCAAGTAACAGAGAAGAGAAGAGAGTTTTCAGAGGGTAAGAGTGTAGAGAAGTCATGTTTCAGTGTGTGTAGTCAGAAAAAGAGAAGGCCTATTTGTAGTTTTGAAAGGATGCAGCAATAAGGAAAAGAAATATTTAGCAATATCAATCAGTATCAATTAAGGAGAAAAGAACCCCTTCAATTGAGGAACCTGATGGAAATAAATAAACCCTAGTCTAATTTTGGGAAGAAAATCAAGTATTAATCACAGTACATAGGGTAAGTATATGCAAGGAATTTTGAAAATCACACGGGTAAACACATAAGGCAAGTAATCACCCAGGAAATCAAGGAGTCAAAATACTACTTGCATTCGAACTTATTCAGAAAATAGGGAGCAATTAGAGAATCAAACAGTTGTACAAAAAAAATCAATTAGGGTATCAGGGAAAGGGGGAAAGTAGTACTATAAAATATGCATAGGCTTGAATGGGTATAGACTAGAAGCAATTAGAGTAACATGTAGTAAGGCACAAGAAAGCAACCAGAGATGGCTAGGGTTACACATAGAAAATATAGAAAGAAACCCTTTTTAAGCTAGGGTTTCCACTGCATATCGGAGCATAAGAAAATAACATAGATGAGGATGAACAAAAGCAGAACATCCTCAAGAAGAACACATAGCACATTAACTGGAAACCCTAGAGAGCTAATCAGTAGCGAAACACTTTAGAGCCATAGTAGAAAAATGTTTAGAACCATGGAGAAGAACACACATTAGCAAAATAAACATCAAGCTCAAAGAAATCAGATAAGTCATAGAAAACCCTAGGTCTAAAAGACGAACAGTTTTGAAAACACAAATAGACGAAGAAAGGATGAGAGATACAAATTTCTTTTAGAAAATAATTAGATCTCAGAGAAGATCATAATATAAACACAGGGCAAAATTAAAAAGAACCTCGAACATTAGGGTTTTCATAGAAAGGTCTGGAAATGGCGAGAAAAGCCTGGAAGGGACTCGTCGGAGTCGGCAAAGGTCTCGGGCTTCAAGGCTTGCCGGAGAAAGGGCCGGACACGGATGTGAAAACCCATCAAAGGACCTCTAGTCTAGTCACCATTGCAATAAGGTTCCGATATTCGAACCCAAAGGCCAGGAGAGGTGAGGAGTGAACTAATAATGGAGTTTCAGGTCTTGGACGGTCATGAAAGCCGGTGAGAAGAGCCGGAGGCGATTTAGGATTTGAGAGATTTAGAGAGCATTTTGGAGTGAAGGACGTGGGTTTGGAAGAAATGATTAGGGCTTAGGGGTCATTTAGGATTTAATTTTGGTAAGTAGATTTTGGGCTGTTGATTTGTGAGATCAACGGCCAGGATTAGAAGGGGGACCGGGTGGGTTACATTTATGTGGGTTTGGGTTGGGTGTTTTTGGATTTGGGTCGAGCAATTGGGGATTAAAATTAGGGCTGATTTGGGCTTCAATTTGGGTTAAGATTGAAAGACAAAAAGGGCTATAATTTAAATAGCTATTTTTCCCAATTTAATTTTATAAAAGTAGTAACTAATGTTATAAAAATCAAATAAAAATATAAAATATATTTAGGAATTAATTAAAAAATATTAGGAATGATTTTGTACTTGAAATACTTATTAAATTTAGAAATAGGCTAAAATTGCAATATGATACAATTTTAATTTAGAAATATTTAATGGCTTTGTAAAATTTTGTAAAAAATTATATAAATTATATTTATATGCAAATGAGATAATAAAATAAATTATTTATCAAAATAACAAGATTAGAGACTAAACATCAGATTTTATAGTACAAAATAAGTCATAAATTGGTTTTAAAATACTTAAAAATGTAGAAAAATGCCAAACCTTTTGTGGATGCTTATATATGCATCTACATGTTATTTTGAAATTATTTTGGGCACAAAAATATACATAGAGAAAAATTGAGTATCAACAATACATTTCATTCCTTACTTTAGTTTCGTTGCATGTGCTTATTGACACAATTTTTATGTTATAAATGGTGTTTGTCTTATTTTAGCTTCTTTTTGTCCATATTAGTTAGGCGTGTTTATAGCGATATACTTTTTGTGGAATCCGACAAAATTTCTTATTGGTGTAACCGACAACCGAATCGATAAGCCCCAAAAATTGATAAATCGAAATGGTTAAAATCGAAACCTTATTGAAACGATAACGATAAGCATATGAACAAATCGATAATCGATAAGTAATTATCGATAAGGGTCAAAATCAAATGCACACGTATGGCTTTTGCTTTGCATTTCTTCTGGATTGCATATTGTTTCTATTGTTTCTATGATTTCTGTGGTGGTACTTATATTATCTCCTATTGTCCTTTTGTCTTCTTGAGCCGAGGGTTTTTCGAAAACTGCATCTCTATTCCTTCCAGGTAGGAGTAAGACCTGCGTACATTACCTTTCCCATATACTACTAGTGAGATTTTACAAAATTTTTGTTGTTGAAGTAAAAATGATTTATAAGTTATTAATAGAAATAAAAGTGACTCGAGTTTTTATTCTTGGGTATGACTTACTTTTTTAGGTTTTTTATTT
The DNA here is from genome assembly GCA_034376525.1 of Nicotiana benthamiana. Taxonomy (NCBI): domain Eukaryota; kingdom Viridiplantae; phylum Streptophyta; class Magnoliopsida; order Solanales; family Solanaceae; genus Nicotiana; species Nicotiana benthamiana. Next base: position 131,838,722 of record CM067337.1, read on the forward strand.
ATAAACCTAAGTAACAAGACATTTTTAAATTGTCCCAAACTTCTCTTTTTAACACTTTGATACTTACATATAAAACTAAAAATTTAACTAAAAAGGAAAAAATACAACCCACCCAATGTTCAATTTTTTCATTATGAGTTGTGTAACGATCCAACTGGTTGTTTCATGTATTATATCCTCGTTCCCTCTATTTGTCGCTTCTTCTATGTTCATTTGTGGTTATATGACCTGCTGGGGTGGTTGGACTGGCTTCGGGAAAGTTTTGGAGTAAATTGAGGTAGTCCCAAGGTTGGAAGCTTAAATTGAAAGAGTTGACCGGAGTTTGACTTTTGTATAGACGACTCCGGAATGGAGTTTTGATGGCTCTAATAGCTTCGTATGGTGATTTTGGACATAGGCATATGTCCGAATATTAATTTGGAGTTCCGTAGGTTTATTTTGGCTTGAATTGACGAAAGTTGAAAATTTGAAGGTTTGGAAGGTTGAGAGGTTTGACGAGAGTTGACTAGCTCCCAAGAAGTGGGAGGAGCCAGGGCTCGGACTGCATACCTGTTGAAGGATAAGTCAGAAATTCATAGGTAGTGGCTTGGGTATTTCCTAGGCCAAGTATTATGCTCGTTTACGGTCAGGACGTCAATTGTCGTACCCACGCTCTGATCTCTAGAAGCGTCTGGAATGTTCAATTTGAATGGCCCTGCGATGAAGAAATAAAGAGATCCTTTTATATCGAAATCTCAGTTGAAAAAATAATACGAAAATTCATATGTTGATATCGGGTCTGAATTTTTGTTCCAGGAGATAAAATAGGTCTGTTGTGTCATTTGCGACAAATTTACAAAATTTGAGGTCATTCGAAGTTGATTGATAAGGTTCGGCATTGGTTTTTAGAACCTGGAAGTTCATTAGTTTCTTAGGGTTGAATTGGGATGATATTTGTGATTTTGATGTTGTTTGATGTGATTTGAGGCTTTGTCGCGTCCCGTTTTCTCGCTAAGACAGCTTTCGACATGTGACAACTCTTTTATACGGTATTAAAGAGAAGAGTCGTCACCTCATAATTTTTAATGTGCGTTAAGGCACCTATTTTGCAAAGAACTATGTTTGTCACCAAAGATCGAGTAACGACTCAAGTTACCTCAAAGAGAAGGTGTTAGACACTCTTCGAGGTCCACAACTGTGGATATCAGCCTAAGTTTACACTATATGGATATAGGATTACAATTGTCCTAAGCGATCATATAAGTGAAGTAAGTCATGGAATTTAAAGGTTTTATTATGAACACATGCAAAGAAAACCAGTCAATAATTAGACTGTATATATAATTAATAGAAGTCTTTAAAGTTATACTGTAAAACTTGATTAGTTTATATTTGATAACTGAACAACCATATAAAGAAAAAGAGGGGGTCCTAAGTTTTTTTAGCCTAAAGGATCACCCCATACAACATAAATAATACTTCGCAACTCCATTGAGATAGAGGTTGCTCATATTATTCAGCGGGCAGATACTATCATTTTCTGCTATCGATTACTATGTTAAAGTTGTTACATAAAAGCGCTCTAATTCAATTCTAGGTCGTGTCCTATGCGTGCATTACCCGTCTCATGCCTATGGTCTAGGAGGCTTTGGACCTATTATTAGATAGTTCTAGACTCCACTTAGGATACTCAAAAGATGATAAAACTAGCATGCATTCAAAACATATAGGACTATACATAAATGCAAGAAAAGGGTGAAGTTAACCTCCGCACATAAACATCAAATTGCACGCAGGCAGATTCTGCAATAGACCATTTTTAAAATTAAGACGCATTAGAGTCGTTAAGTCCTATAGGCATAGTTTCTATGTAGTTCCCATTTCCAGCAGTACTGAAACTTTAGACTAGTGACATTGCATGTTAAAACTATTACAAACATGTAGACATGACATCTACATTATTCGTGCAATGAAGCAGTAAAACTATTCGTAAGCCTAGGGTTAACGGTGTCGATAAACATGCTTCTTACGTGAGTAACAATATCATATAGGCAAGAATTCTAACAGTTAACAATTGATATTGTAATTTTATACCTATAGGCATGTCATCTAAATGAGGAAGTATAGCGAAAGTGTCGGGAGCAACTAATTAATTAGTTAATATCCTATGGCCATGTTATCTAGACGAGCATTAGCAAATGCATGTATTATTGTATCCTATATGCATGCTATCTAAAATGTTTAGTAGTAAACATGGTGACAAGTGTAGTAATTACTTGAGCCAACATGCTTTGACGAGCTAAGTGAAGTGTGTGTGATTCATATAGGCATGATTTCTATTAGTGTGCAACACACTAGACGAAATAACAAATAAGGCATACTGAACGAAATAGCAGATAGAACACATAGACCTTATTGGCATGTTTTCTACCCTTTTATGCAAGCATTAAAATATTTCAGCTCCTTTTCATAGATTTCCCCCATTATTCAGTTTTACAAGTTATTACAGACCATATTGAATAATTACAGGGTCAAATACGAATATAGAATAACCAGTAACACATCTGGGCCTTCATGCAGGCTTAGAACTTCATATGAACTGCAGGCCCAGACTCCAGGTGTAGATAGTGTTCTTCATGCCTCCAGTACTAAAGCAAGCCAAACATACCATGCCCAAACGAATAATTTCTTATGCAAATGGATGCCAAACTTGGCTATACATGTGGCAAACTACACAGACAGTTAACTGGACAACTCTGAAGCTTAAAACACTTTACCCTTAAGCTGTGACCAACAACAACTCTAACCAAAACTTATATAAAGGATCACACTAAATTGCAAGAATATGACGTTATGACGTAAGGTTTGTGGTTGTAATTCCAGAAGCAGAGTTTAACAGCAATAGGGTTATTTCAAACAAAGTTCCAGAACAAAGCATGGTCCAAAACCATCCTAAGGGACTTTAAGCAGGGGTTTGAACATGGAAATCTTGCAGTATCATAGATAAGACCAGTAAGATATAGACTTAACATGGAAGCTTCAACATAAGATCCTAATGAGAACAACTAATTAGTAAAGCTTAACATGTGGTATAGTCAGGAAAACTCAGTTTATCAACTAGTATGCATTCAGACGAGAAGAGGCTGACTTTCAAGTAAATAAAGTAAGCAGGCATCATGTGAAGAGTAGTAAACAAGACATGGATTGAAATTCACCCTGGGTGTCTCAAACAATCAGTGAGCACAAAACATTAACACAAAGAACAAGTCTGTCTTGGCATTGCAACAATACTTACATATAGAATTCATATGATCACAAGTTGGTTTCACGGAATAGCAGGTATACATAAAAGATTTGGCATTTCCTAGAGATCCTAAGCCATGGTTCATGATAAATAACGGTCTTGAGTAGTAAATTTGGTTTAAACGTGAAGACAAGCATTTAGTCAACTTGGTCATCTACCATAGGCAATCATTGATGCTAATAATGTCAAGGAAATGCATACTCGGCTAAGTATTTATACAATGTCATCACACATTTTACAACAGGACAACAGGTAATACAGAAGAGATTCAACAAGAAGAAAATAATTCTGGGAAATTATTTTCCCAGAAATATATACAAAATACAATAAACATTTTAATCAGGTTCAATTGCAAACTAAGTAAATATCATGTATCACTTAGCAAAACATCAGAGTTAGAGCAGGCTTGAAGTGGCATCACATTAAACACCCAAATAAATGCACACAATCAGAGAGTAATGAGATTACGAGAATATAAGTACTAACCAATTGCGAACGAACTAAACAAAGAATGAAGAACTAAAAAATCTCACGAATAGCTGTGATTACAAAGGAAAAGTGAAACCCCAATTTTCCAGTGCTTCAGAGTTCACAGGAGCCTCGAAATAGATCCCGAGCAGTGCATGCACTGGATGAAGGTTAATAAATAGAATCTGTTGGCTTTGGATTTCGCTCGGCCAAAGATCAAAAGTCAGGATTGTATAGAATGAATTAGAATGGGAGAACAATGGTAGTGTCGTTAAGTAATGAATTATTAAGCCTCTTATCAGGGAAAAAGGGGAAGGTGTTTATATAGCAATTGATTTAAACAGACAAATATGGAAAATAAACAATTTAAACATAAAAAAGAAAGAAAGGATCTCATGAAGTTAGAATCAGTAAAGAAGATGGAGATATCAAACCCTAGTTAGGCTCAAACAATTGTAAATCAAATTAGGGCCAGATTTAGAGAGGGTTCAGAGGTATGGCGGCTAGGGTTAGAGCAAAGAGGATTTAGGGGCGACGACTTTAAGAGAATGGGTCTTTAAGGATTGGGTTCAGTTGAATAAATACGAGAGAGGGTATGTGGGTCGTTGATCTGTAAAATCAATGGCCAAGATGAAAGAAAGAGTGAGGCGGGTTACTTTAAACGGGTACTGATCGAGTTCATTAAAAGGGGTCGTCTGGTTTGGGCTTGGGGTTGTTGTACTAGGTTTTTGTGACGACCCGGCCGGTCGTCTTTGAAATTTATGCCCCATTTCCCCATTAACTTCTTCCCCTAAGTTTATTTTTCTACTATTTTGGTTTGACGGGACGTTCGATAATAGAATTCAGAGTGTTTTGGGATATTTAGTCCCTAAATGAGAGGTTAAGTGTCGGAAAATGGTTCGTAATTGGAACAGTATGAAGAGGACCTCAGAATGAAAATATGATGGTTCCGTTAGCCCCGTTAGGTGATTTCAGGGTTGGGAGCGTGTTCGGAATGTATTTTGGATGTCCATAGCTCATTTAGGCTAGACATGCCGAAAGTTAGAATTTTGAAGTTTCTGGTCCGATAGTGAATTTTTGATCTGAGGGTCTGAACTGGATCCGGAAGTTGTGTTAGCACCGTCATGTCATTTGAGACGTGCGTGCAAAATTTCAGGTCAATCGGATGTATTTTGGTTAAGTTTTGAAGTTTTTACGTTCAAATCATTAATTAATTCTAGTTTTCGGCGTTGGTTTAGGCAATTTAAGGATTGGTAAAAGTTTGAATGATGTTATAAGATACGTCTGTGGGTTTGGTTGAGTCTCGGGGGCCTCGAGTGTGCTTCGGATGCTCAACGGGGATTTTTGTATCGAAAAGGAGTTGTAGATTTTTCTGTTGTTCTGTTGCAGACCTTTCTTCTATGTGATCGCAGCCCACCCATGCGATTGCATAGTGCATTTGGTGGGGGGAGATATTTCCTTCAATGCGATCGCATAGTTCTCCTTTCTCCTTCTCCGCGATCACACTCCTCTTCAAGCGTTCGCATAGTATAATTTAGGAGCTAGGCCCCAGGGCCAAAATCCTTCTATGAGATCACATAGCTTCACCTTCCCCTTCTATGCAATCACATGAATTCCTCTGCGTTCACATAGGCCATTTTTCAGGCCTTCAATTTTTACTCTACGTGATCGCATCCCTTCATATTTGATCGCATTGAACAAATGACCTGGGCAGATATAAATATTTCAAAACGAACCCTTCTTCCATTTTTACAAAAACTCAAGCTGGAAAGCTCGATTTTGGGAGATTTTTCGAGGGCTTTTCAGAGGCAACTACTAGGTAATGATTCCTTACTCCCCTATGACTAAAACCCAATAATCTAATCGTGAATTCAACCTTTAATTTCGAATTTTTGAATGAAAGTTGGGGTAAAGTTCTTGGACATAATTGTGAGGATTTGAAGGGGATTGGACCTTTGATTTGGGAGATTTTTATATGGTTAGACTCGTGAGAGTACGAGGTTTCTAAAAATGTAAAAATTATTTGATTCCGAGATGTTGGCCTGACGGGCATTTTGGTCATTTTGTCTATTTCGCGCCTTAGCTTTAATTTTAATAGTGGAATTAGTTACTTGCGATGTTATTTACAATATGTAATTGGTTTGAATAGATTTGTGCTACTCGGAGTCGAATACTCATGGCAAGGGCATTGTTTCTTAGCGATTTTTTCACCGATTCGAGGTAAGTGGCTTGTCTAACTTTGTGCGGGGGACCTCTCCCCTTAGGATATCTTTGTTGTTGTTTAAATGCCTTGTGCGCGAGGTGACATGCATGTACATGTGCTAGTTATTGAAAATTCACCTTACTTGACCTATTTAGACTGTGTTTCTTTCCGTATTTAGCTGATAAAAAAATACAATTTTACTTGTTTAGCTTAGGGAAAGCATGTTAGTAACTTATTTGCTCTATTTTGACGAAATTGCAATATATGCTTTTGTGAGCATGCTAGGCTCTAGATCTTTACCTATTGCTTGGACTTGGTTTCTTTTTGTTAAATATTGAATTATTGTGATGCGTTTACGATTGGGGCTGCGGGTTAAATTCCTGGAGATCCTCTGTTATTGATATGATGGGCTACGGGTTCAATTCTCAGAGATCCTTTGTTATTGGTATGATGGACTGCGGGTTCAATTATCGGAGATCTCTGTTATTGATAAAATGGGCTACGGGTTCAATTCCCGGAGATCCTCTATTATTGGTATGATGGACTGGGGGTTCAATTCCTAGAGGTCTTCTGTTGTTGGTATGATGGACTGCGTGTTCAATTCCCGGAGATCCTCTGTTATTAATATTATGGACAACGGGTTCGATTCCCGGAAGATCCTCAGATTTTGGTAAAAATGGACTGCGGGTTCAATTCTCAGAGCTCTTTGTGGCATCCTGATATTGAGTGATTGTTCTTGTATTGGTAGATTTGTATTTGTAGTATGTTCAGTTTTACTATTGTTTTGCTAGATACTCGAGATTTACTGTATTTTCTACTGATTATTCATTTCATATTTTTTATTATATTTATCTCAGTAGGGCCTCGGCCTTCCTCGTCACCACTCCACCTAGGATAGGCTTGGCACTTACTGAGTACCGCTGCGGTATACTCACTCTTCTGCACACTTTTGTTGTGCAGATACAGGTGTGTCCGGCCAGGCGTATCATCAGTGAGTTTGGAGCTTGCTATCAGAGACTTGAGGTATATCTGCTGTGTCTGCAGATCGAAGAGTCTCCGTCCACTCTGTCCTGTAGTTAGCAGTATTGTTTTCCCCTTTTTCTCTGTTGTATTAGACATTCCTTATATTAGAGTTGTACTTATGTTCTCATAGCATGTGGTGCCCATTGGATTCCGGGTTTTAGGGTAATACTTTCAGAAGTAGTGTGTTCAGTGTATGTGTCAAGTGACGCTGTTATACATTTCTTATTCTATTTAGTGTTTGTTACTATTTTTATTTCGAACTGTTAAATTCCGCAATGTGTTAGGCTTACCTAGTCGCGAAGACTGGGTGCCATCATTACAGGTTTACAATTGGTAAACCAGGGTCGTGACAAGTTGGTATCAGAGCTCTAGTTTCATAGGAGTCACGGAACATAGGCCGGTTATTCAGAGTCTCGCTTTTCGGTACAGAGACGTTTCTACTTATCTACAGGAGGCTATGTAACTATTTAGGAAAAATCTTCACTTCATTGAATTCCTTATCGTGCTATATTTTTTTCGACATCCCAATTCTAAACTCCCGCCTCCTATTATATCACAGATGGTGAGGACACGTGCTACTCGAGATGATCAGGCACCCGCACCCCCTCCTATAGCTGCTAAAGGAAGGGGTCGGGGCAGGGGTCGGGGACACGCACGGGATGCAGCCAGAGAACCTGCGCGTGATGTCGTTGAGGTACCATTAGCGGATCTAGCCAGGACTCAGGCACTTGACACACCCATAACCACTACTATTCCAGTTGTTCAGGAGGCATTGGCATAGTTCCTCAGCATGTTTGGTACATTGATCCAGGCGGGATTGATTCAGGTTGTGCCGACTACTTCACCGATCGGGGGAGGACTCCCTCCGCCCCCACTCGAGAGCAGCAAGTTCCCATTAGTCAGGGTTCAGGTTTCATGCCGGCACAGTCTGTGGTCCCAGTGAGCGTATGGTGAGGACCTCTCGTCGAGTAGATGACATATGAGGTCAAGAGAGAGAGTATATAGGAGCGAGTAGACCTCGTGGGCCAAGGAGATATACTGGTCCTTATTTTGGAGGCAGGGTGCATCGTGGTAGAGGTTTTGTGGGTCAGCCAATTTAGTTTGCACCTCACAGTTTCCACATAGTTTTGGGTGTTCAAGGGTCTTGGAGTACCCGTACCGCAGAGTTCCCACTGCCACGTCAGTCTCGAAGTTGCTTTGAGTGTGCTGACACACGCCACATGGTTAGGGGATGCCCGAGACTTGGGAGGGATACGCCTTCTCAGACTTCTCAGCTACAACGTGCCTCGCAGGATGCTCAGGCCATGGATATAGCCCAGATGCTACCCCACCTACCCGTACCGAGGGATTTGTCTCTGATTCTGCCGTCCCAGATGTTTTCATGGTTTGTTATGGAGGCGTGCCGATTCTATTCGACCTAGTATTCACTTACTCTTATGTGTCTTCTTATTTTGCTCCGTATTTGGGTACAACCCGGGGAGACCTTGAGCTCTCCTGTTTATGTTTATACTCCCGTGGGAGATTCCTTGTTGTGGACCGCGTATATCAACCATGTTTGGTTACTATTCGTGGTTTTGAGACCAGGGCAGATCTTTTATTACTTGATATGGTCGATTTCGATATTATTTGGGTATGGACTGGTTGTTGCCCCAGTATGCTATTCTTGATTGTCACAATTAGACCGTAATGCTGGCTACGCTAGGTATTCCACGTATTGAGTGGAGTGGTACTTTTGATCACACTCCTAGCATAGTTATATCTTTTCTTAAAGCTCAGTGTATGGTTGAGAAGGGGTGCGCTGCGTATTTAGCTTATGTGAGAGATGTCAATGCTGATACCCATTATGATAACTTTGTCTCAGTAGCACGGGATTTCCCCGATGTGTTTCCAGCTTATCTTTCAGGCATGCCGCCCGATCGGGATATTTATTTTGGTGTTTATTTATTGGCGGGCACTCAGCCATATCCATTCCTCCTTACTGCATGGCTCTTCCTGAGTTGAATGAGTTGAAGGATCAGTTACAGAAATTGATTGATAAGGGTTTTATTCGACCTAATGTTTCACCGTGGGGTGCTCCTGTCTTGTTCGTAAAGAAAAAAGATGGTTCTATGCGCACGTGTATCAATTATCATTAGTTGAGCAAAGTTATAGTGAAGAACCAATATATTGCCTCGTATTGATGATCTATTTGACCAGCTTCAGGGCACACATGTGTTTTCTAAGATTGATTTACGCTCAAGTTATCACCAGCTAAAGAGTCGAGAGCTGGACATCCCGAAGACTACTTTCAGGACTCGGTATGGTCATTACGAGTTCCTTGTCATGTCATTTGGGCTGACCAAATGCCCAACAGATTTATGCATTTGATGCACAGTGTATTCAGGCCGTATTTCGACTCGTTTGTCATTGTTTTCATATATGATATTCTTGTATACTCCCGGAGCCAGGAAGATCATGAGCAGCACCTGAGGTTAATGCTTCAGACCCTGAAGGAAAAGAAATTATATGCGAAGTTCTCAAAATGTGACTTTTGGTTGAGTTCTGTGGCATTCCTAGGCCACGTGGTATCGAGTAATGGCATTCGGGTGGATCCGAAGAAGGTGGAGGCCATGTAGAGTTTGCCTAGTCCCTCCTCAGCTACAGAGATCCGCAGTTTCCTTGGCCCGGCGGGGTATTACCGTCGTTTTGTGGAGGGATTCTCATCGATGCAGCCCCTATGACTAGATTGACCCAGAAGGGTGATCCTTCTTAGTGGTCAGACGAGTGCGAGGCGAGCTTCCAAAATCTTAAGACGGCTTTGACTTCAGCCCCTATTCTGATTTTGCCCACTGGTTCGGTGTCCTATGCGGTTTATTATGATGCCTCACGAGTTGGACTTGGAGCGGTGTTGATGCATGACGGTAGGGTGATTGCCTACGCGTCCAGACAGTTGAAGGTGCATGAAAAGAACTATTTTGTTCATGACTTTGACTTAGCTGCTATTGTTCATGCCTTAAAGATCTGGTGTCATTATTTTTTATAGCGTGCCTTGTGAGATTTATATGGATCATCGGAGTTTGCAGCACTTGTTCAAGCAAAACGATCTAAACTTGCGCCAGGAGATGGTTGGAGCTACTGAAGGATTATAATATCACTATTCTTTATCACCGAGGCAAGGCCAATGTGGTAGCCGATGCCTTGAGTCACTGGGCGGAGAGTTTGGCATATTTACCAACTTCAGAGAGACCCATGGCGATGGATGTGCAGGCTTTAGCCGGTCAGTTTGTGAGATTGGACCTTTCAGAGCATAGTCAGGTTCTAGCCTGTGTGGTTTCTCGGTCTTCATTGTTTGATCGTATCAGGAAGCGCCAGTATGATGACCCTCATTTGCTTGTCCTCAGGGACACAGTTCAACATGGTGATGGTAGGGATGTGACTATTGGAGATGACGTTGTCTTGAGGATGCAGGGTCGGATTTGTGTACCCAATGTTGATGATACTCGGGAGTTGATATTGATCGAGGCCCATAGCTCGCGGTACTCCATTTATTGAGGTGCCGCGAAGATGTATCAGGATCTGAGGCAGCATACTGGTGAAGGCGGATGAAGAAGGACATAGTGGAGTTTGTAGGTAGATGCCTCAATTGTCAGCAGGTAAAGGCTGAGCACTAGAGACCAGGAGGGTTACTCCACCAGATGGAGATTCTGGAGTGGAAATGGAGAAGATCACTATGGATTTTGTGACTGGTCTCCCTCTGACGGCGAGGAAATTTGATTTTGTTGGGTTGTTGTGGATCGGCTGACCAAGTCCGCTCATTTCATTCCAGTGTGTACTTCTTACTCAGCGGAGCGGTTAGCAGGAATTTTTATTAGGGAGATTGTTCGTCTACACGACATCCTAGTTTCTATCATCTCAGATAGGGGTTCAGTGTTTACATCACGGTTCTGGAGAGCCGTCCAACATGAGTTGGGTACCCAGGTGACTATGAGGACAACTTTTCACCCTCAGACAGACGGATAGTCCGAGCGCACTATTCAGATTCTTGAGAGTATGCTCTGTGCGTGCGTGATTGAGTTTAAAGGGTCTTGGGATTTGTTCTTGCCATTGGCTGAGTTTGCGTACAAAAACAGTTATCAGTCCAGTATTCAGATGGCACCTTATGAGGCCTTATATGGTAGAAGATGCAGATCCCCGGTGGGTTGGTTCGAGCCGGGTGAGGCCAGGTTATTGGGCACTGATTTGGTTCGGGATGCGGTGGGGTCCTCCGGTAGTTCATGTTTCGATGCTTCGGAGGTATCACGGTGACCTGTCTCACATGTTCAAGATCACTTCAGTCCTGTTAGTCAATGACTTATCCTATGTTGAGGAGCCAGTGGCAATATTAGACAGCCAGGTCCAAAAACTCAGGTCAAAGGATATAGCTACAGTAAAGGTTCAGTGGTAGGGTTAGCCGGCCGAGGAAGCGACTTGTGAGACTCGAGCGAGATATGTACAGCCGATACCCTCATCTTTTTGCTACTTCAGGTATGTTATCTATGCTCGTTCGAAGACGAACGAATGTCTAAGTGTAGGGGGATGTGATGACCCGGCCGGTCGTCTTTGGAATTTACACCCTGTTTCCCCATTAACTGCTCCCCTTAAGTTCATTTCTGCTATTTTGGTTTGCCGTGACGTTCGGGAGTAGAATTCAGAGTGTTTTGGGACATTTAGTCCCTAAATGAGAGCTTAAGTGTTGGAAAATTATCCGTAATCGGAATAGTCTGAAGACAACCTCAAAATGGAAATCCGATGGTTCCGTTAGCTCTGTTAGGTGATTTTGGGGTTGGGAGCGTGTTCGGAATGTATTTTGGATGTCCACAGCTCATTTAGGCTAGAAATGCCAAAAGTTAGAATTTTGAAGTTTCCGTTCCGATAGTGAAATTTTCATCCGAGGGTTGGAACATGATTCCGAAAGTTGCTGTAGCACCTTCATGTCATTTGGGACATGCGTGCAAAATTTCAGGTCAATCGGATGTCTTTTGGTTAGGTTTTGAATCGAAAGCGAGTTTGGTTAAGTTTTAAAATTTTTAAGTCCAAATCAAAGATTAATTCTAGTTTCTGGCGTTTTTTGGTGGTTTAAGGATTGGTACAAGTTTGAATGATGTTATGGGATATGTCTGTGGGTTTGATTGAGGTCCCGGGGCCTCGAGTGTGTTTCGTATGCTCAATGGGGCTTTTTGTATCGAAAGGAGTTGCAGATTTTTCTGCTGTTTTGTTGCAGACCTTTCTTCTATGCGATCGTAGCCCACCCATGCGATCCCATAGTGCATTGGGGGGGGGGGTATTTTCCTTCAATGCGATCAGAAGTCCTTGTATGCGTTCTCATAGTTCTCCTTTCTCCTTCTCCGCGATCGCACTCCTCTTCATGCGTTTGCATAGTAGAATTTAGGAGCTGGGTCTCAGGGCCAAAATCCTTCTATGCGATCGCATAGTCTAGTCCTCGATCGTATAGCTTCGCGTCCCCTTTCTCTGCGATCACATGACTTCCTCTGCGATTGCATAGGCCATTTTTCAGGCCTTCAATTTTTACTCTACGCGATCGCATACCTTCTTATGCAATCGCATTGAACAGATGACCTGGGCAGATATAAATATTTCAAAACGAACCCTTCTTCCATTTTTATAAAAACTCAAGCTAGAGAGCTCAGTTTTGGGAGATTTTTCGGGGGCTTTTCAGAGGCAACTACTGGGTAATGAATCCTTACTCCTCTATGACTAAAACCAACTAATATAATCGTGAATTCAACCTTTAATTTCGTATTTATGAATGAAAATTGCGCTAAAGTTCTTAGACCTAATTGTGAAGATTTGAAGGGGAATTTGACCTCTGATTTGGGAGATTTTTATATGGTTAGCCTCGTGAGAATACGAGGTTTTTGAAAATGTAAAAATTATTCGATTCCGAGACGATGGTCTGAGGGGTATTTTGGTTATTTTACCTATTTTCGCGCCTTAGCTTTAATTTTAACAGTGGAATTAGTTACTTGCGTGTTATTCACAATATGTATTTGGTTTGAATAGACTTGGGCCACTCAGGGTCATATATTGGTGGAAAGGGCATTGTTTCTTAGCGATTTTTGTACCGGTTCGAGGTAAGTGACTTGTCTAACTTTGTGTGGGGGACCTCTCCCCTTAGGATATCTTTGCTGTTGTTTAAATGCCTTGTGCGCGAGGTGAAGGGCGTGTACTTGTGCTATTTGTTGTTAATTCACCTTACTTGACCTATTTAGACTCTGTTTCTTTCCGTATTTAACTGATAAAAAAATGCAATTTCACTTGTTTAGCTTAGGGAAAGCATGTTAGTAACTTATTTGCTCTATTTGGACTAAATTGCAATACCTGCTTTTGTGAGCATGCTAGGCTCTAGATCTTTACCTGTTGCTTGTACTTGGTTTCTTTCTGTTAAATATTGATTATTGTGATGTGTTTGAGATTAGGACCGCGGGTTCAATTCCTGGAGATCCTCTGTTATTGATATGATGGGCTACAAATTTAATTCCCAGAGATCCTTTGTTATTGGTATGATGGGTTGCAGGTTCAATTCTCGTAGATCCCCTATTATTGGTACGATGGACTGCGAGTTCAATCCCCAGAGATCCTATGTTATTGTTATGATGGACTGCGGGTTCAATTCTCGGAGATCCTCTATTATTGATATGATGAACTACGGGTTCGATTCCCGGTAGATCCTCAGATATTGGTAAAAATGGACTACGGATTTAATTCCCGGAGCTCCATGTGGCATCCTGATATTGAATGATTGTTCTTGTATTGGTAGATTTATGTTTGTAGCCTGTTAAGTTTTACTATTGTTTTGTTAGATACTTGATATTTACTGTATTTCCTACTGTCTATTCATTTCATATTTTTTGTTATATTTATCTCAGTAGGGCCTCGACCTTCCTCGTCACTACTCCACCGAGGTTAGGCTTGGCACTTACCAAGTACCGCTGTGATGTACTCATGCTACTCTTCTGCACACATTTGTTGTGCAGATCCAGGTGCGTCCGACCAGGCATATCGTCAGTGAGTTCGGAGCTTGCTATCGGAGACATAAGGTATATCTGCTGCGTCCGTGGACCAGAGAGTCTCCGTCCATTCTATCCTGTGGTTAGCAGTATTGTTTTCCCGTTTTTCTCCGTTGTGTTAGACACTCCTTATATTAGAGCTGTACTTATTTTCTCATAGCCAGTGTTTCCCGTGGGATTCCGGGTTTTGGTGTAATACTTTCAGAAGTAGTGTGTTCAGTGTATGTGCCTAGCGGCACTGTTATACATTTCTTATTCCATTTAGTGTTTGTTATTATTTTTATTTCGAACTGTTAAATTTCGCAATGTGTTAGGCTTACCTAGTTGCGAATACTGGGTGCCTTCATGACTGGTTCACAATTGGTGAACTAGGGTCGTGACAATTTTGGTTAGCTTAGGGTGTGCGCCGGTGGATTTGGTTTAAAATTTGGCCTGTTTTGGGCCAATTTTTAAAGTAAAAGATATTAGTGTAAAAATAATTCAATAAAATAGTTAAATAAATATAAATAAAATTTATGAGACTTAATATTTTAAAAATAATAATTGATGATAATAAAATATGTAAAATATTATTTCCACCCTGAAAATGATAAATGCAATTAATTGTGAAATATGGGCTATTATTGGAAAACATTGTGTAAATAGCTCAAATATGCAAATGTAATTATATGAAATGAAGTAAAATGTTACAAAGCATATATGTAGGTCTAAATAAAAAAATTGGATGATTAAATAAAATAATTAGAAGGAGTAACTAATAAATATTTGAATGATTTAAATATAAGAATATAAATTTTAAAGCCTTAAACAATTATGAAAAATTACAGAAAGTGCTTAAATGACCCTTGTAGATCGTTGATGATGCAGGAATGATAATTTGAAAGTAAATAGAATACATTATAAAATATGAGGGCAAAACTAGGTATCACAACAGGCTTCTGCTAAGTTCATGTTGTGTTTTAGGACTTGTTGATATGATTAGTTGAGGCCTAGGGGTCTCGAGTGTGTTACGGATAATTTCCGAACCTTTTTCTTCATGTTTGGTTAGCTGATCCAGTGTATGGTGTATGATTCTTCGCATTTGCGCCAATAGGGTCACGTTCGTGAAGGCTTATGGATCGACATGCGGAATTCTCTTCGCATACACGGTAAGAGGAACACGTCAGTGCCCTTCACGAATGCGAGAGGAAGGACGCGTTCGCGTAGAAGGGAGGTCGGCTGAGGGAACTTGGCATAAGCCTTCGCGCTCGCGAGAGAGGTCTCACATTTGCATAGGTATGAATTCATTAGTCATCACGTTTGCGACTTAGTCTTCATATTCGCGTAGGAGGATGTTGATTGAAGGCGAAGTTGTGCTTTGCGAAGACAAGGCTTCTTCAGCGTTTGTGAAGGTTAAACACCCAGGTCGAATGTTAAAAAGCCATTTAGAGGGTTAGAGTTATTATATCATAATTTGAGTTGTAGAACTCAGTTTTGGACGCTTTTGGATGGGGGTTTCACTATTTGGATAGGGGTAAGTATTTTTAACTTAGATTTTTTCGTTATTCATATTTCCATCTTAGTTTTTATCATCTATTTCAGGATTTGAAGTATAGAAATTGGGGATTTTGTATGAACTTTTCCAAAATGAAAAATGAGGTTTTTCAAGGTCGATTTGGAGTCTGAATTTGATGATTTTGGTATGGTTGGACTCGTATTGGAACGGTTGTTCGGAATTTGTGGGTTTGACAGGGTTCCGGGGTGCGGGCCTGAGTTGACTTTTTGAATTGACATGTTGATTTCGATAAAGATCGAAACTTTATTGTTTGAAGTTATTTCCTATGGCCTTATTTGTTGATATTAAGTTGCTTGTTGCTAGATTCATGTCGTACGTAGGCTGATATGCGTGGGAATGACTTGTTGAAATATTGAGTTGTGCGTTTTGAGGTAAGTAATATTTCTAAACTTGGAATTGAGGGTATTTATCCAGGGAAAACGTGTTATTCATATTGTGTTGGGAGTGAGCACATGCTAGGTGACACACATGTGGGCGTGCACCGTGGTAATCATTATCTAGGTTGATTTTTTGTATTGTGTTTCTATCAAGTCTTGTTTTATCCGTGAAATCCCTATTTTTTTGAGTAATTGATGCTGCGATTCATGTTATAATTTAGGCTATGTGCTTATTTTGTTGAGATTTAATGAGGCATAATTGTTGATTTAAGTTATCTGCTTTAACTGTAATTATATATTCAGTCATGGTTCTGTCACAACCCCAAACCCGGTCGTGTTGGCGCCCGGCCGCAAGGCTGGGCAAGCCCGACCAAACCACAACCAAGAATGGCGTTCCAGCCAAAAAGAAACAATTCAAGATAACACAACTAAGCAAGAACAATAATCCTCCCAAAACCGAGGAGTCACGAGTACAGAACCTCTAACATTACCAAATACAAGTCTAAACGGAATGATACAAAGTCGGACAAAATAGCAAAAAGAAACATGACTGATAGCAATAGAGTAAGTGGTCCTGCGAAAGCTGGGCAGCTACCTCAATACTCTAAATAGCTCGGGTAATCAACAACAGCAACACTAGGTCTCTGGAGCACTTGGATCTGCACACAAGGTGCAAGGAGTATGTGGTGAGTCTACCAACTCAGCGAGTAATAAGCATGTATAAAAACCCGAAGATAAGAAAATACGAAATAACACAAAATGAAGCTATCTAGAAGTTCTATGCAGTACTAGTCTCTGAGATATACAGAATAAGCAACAGTAAATAAATGCATGAGATGCAATACAATGCATGAACACTGCGGAACGTGCAACCCGATCCATATGGGTACCGCACTCACAATGGGGGTTCAGACTCCGGAGGGGCTCCTACAGCCCAAGCGCCATATCATACCGTGCCAATAGTTACCACTGTTTCCATCACAATACACGGTGTCCTTAGTTACCACTGTTTCCATTACAATACATAGTGTCCTTAGTTACCACCGTTTCCATTTAAAATACACGGTGTCCTTAGTTACCACCATTTTCATTTAAAATACACGGTGTCCTTAGTTACAACCATTTCCTTTTAAAATACATATACAGTCCAAAAGTAATGAGACAGTACTCGTCAGCCCAAACTATCATTTAAAAATCATTTGAGTTTTCAAAACGTATAAATATGGCTGAGTTTGCAAATATAGTTTTAAACCTGGACTGAGCAAATCATGATAATTCTGAGACAACGACCCCTGAAGGATCCTACAAGTCAGTACAAGGCCCCAAACATGGCATCAAGCCCATATATTGTCAATATAGTATGCGAAATAATTGCCAACATAGTACAATATATCCCTCGGATTGGACCGAGTCACAATTTCCAACATACACGACCCTACACTAGCCATGGAGTGCGTGTTTAGCCTTATAATTGCATCACAATGTGATATACTGGGGTTTCAAACCCTCGGGTCGTCATCTACAGCCATTACTCACCTCAAGCCGGTCGCAAACTAGCTCGCAATGCCTTTCCCTCGAGAATCAACCTCCGTGGATGCAAAATCTGATCAAAACCAACAGGAATACGTCAAAATAGGTCAATGGAACATAACCCAATCTAAATAACTCGATATACACTTAAAAACACGAATTTGGCAAAACCCGAGCCCGGGGCTTACTTCTCGAAAAATTACGAAATTCACATTTTCAGAATCCTCGTCTCGCCACGAGTCCATACATATAAAATTCATCAAAATCGAAGTCCAATTACTCCTCCAGATCCCCAATTTTTATTTGAAATTTCAAGCCCCAGTTCATCAACTTTTACACCCAATTTCAGAGAATTAATGGTAGTATTAAGGCCACAAGACTTACCTCCAATCACTTCCCGTCGAAATCCCCTTCAAAATCCGTCAATGAGCTCTCAAGGTTTTGTGAAAATGGAGGAAAACTAGCCCTCACTCGCGGATGGAATAACTTAATTAAACTCACTGCCCAGACGCTCCCTTCTACGCGAACGCGTTGCCAAGTCGCGTCCGCGATGGCCATTTTCCAGCTGGGCAAAATTTCCTTCTTCCTGAACGCGGTGCCCAGCAGCGAACGCGAAGCTTACTGCCTTTCTCTTCAACGCAAAAGCGTTCGTCTTCCGCGAACACGAAGGGCTACAGCCCTGGGACCCCTTTCATTCGACCAACCCCCTACGCGAATGCACCCCCTGTCCGCAAACGCGAAGGCCAACGGAGTTCAGACCTACGCGAACGCGGGACTGCCTCGCGAATGCGAAGGCCATTCCTTGCCTGCAGCTGCTGCTGCATTTCTACAACACTTCTCAAACTCCAAACCCCTCGTTCAACTATCCGAAACCATCCCGAGGCCCTCGGAACCTCAACCAAAGGCACAAACACACTCTAATACTTCATTCAAACTTGCTCGGACTGTAGAAACTCTGCCTTTAACATCAAAAATCACCAAAATTGTTGAATTTCATTCTAAGTTAAACTAGAACTTTCCAAATTTGCATTCGATCCAAAACCCAACCAAACGACGTACGAATGACCTGAAAATTTGCAAAACTATCCAAAATCACCTAACGAAGCTATTGAAACACCGACCCTCAGATCAAAAGCTCACCTATCAACTGGAATTCGTTGAATTCAACTTTAGCCAATTCAAGCCTAATTATTCACGAGACCTCCAAATTAAATTCCGATTTTGCTCCCAAGTCATAAATCACCATCCAAAACTAGTCAAATCATCGGAAATCCATTCCGAGACCTTTAACATACAAGTCAACATCCGGTTTACTTTTTTTTCAACTTAAGCTTTCCTTAAAGAGACTATTTGTCTCATTTCTATCCAAATTCTATGCGAAACACTTTAAATTCATTAACCACATATAATGAAACTCGGGGAAGCATAAAACAAGGAATTCGGGGCAAAAATACAAGAGACGATGGGTCAGGTCGTCACATCCTCCCCAACTTAAACAAACGCTCGTGCTTGAGCGTACCCAGAGCTATACTAGAAGCAACCCAATATCCAAATGACCTTACCAGGTGCATACCCGTGGTGATCTCACATCACCCTATCTCACTTAGGTACCGATAACACAACACAGCTGAAATTTCACAATCCACCTGGCCCATAGACCATAGAACCTCACTGCACTTTCCGAAGTCATACACAAGATTAGAACCTCACATCTATACTCCGAACTAACCCAAACCAGCTGTAATAACCCACACCGACAACCTCAGGTGAATTCATACAATATACCACACATTTCAACACTCTCGTATACTGCCAATGATAACTAAAACACGCAATGAACTATAGCAGTTCTTTAGATCAAGCATTCATGAAGTCACTTCCAAGTTACTATTACCATAACCGATTTTCAGGCCAAACCTCGATATTGTCCTTCTAACCAGCTGAAATAAAATTTGCTCATACTCATTATTAACCCAATGATCACCTCGAATCTAACTCACCACTTCTGGTGATATGGCACCTCAATACAGGCCTAAGCTACCATTGCATAATACACGCGCCAACAAGAAACCGTCTACACATACGTGAATCAGGCCAAATGGCTCGTCCGGAAGAGTTATACCTTCAGCTCATCAATACCTTTACGAAACCAAGATGAGACCCCGTCTCACATCATAGGAATAGAGTATCTTAATCCTCCTCAAGAGGTCATAACTTCAAGTGGCCTCGCCACAACCCGCAATCCTATCCCAACACTGTTACACATGAAGCACCTCATGTTACCATGCTCAAAGTAGACAGCTATACACAGATCTATGTTTGAAACCAAATCTCCCATCACACTCACGGTGAAACAAGTAATATACACCATTCAGTCCTGAAAGGACACAACCGATACACTATTCGCCAAGCAATTCTCAATACGGTCTTTCATCAGAAGTTAGGAAGCAGGGCATACAAAGTAACATATGGAAGGCCATTATTAACATCACACCATTGCAGCGCGCAACCCGATTCAGATAACATACTCGTGACGGCATGCCACCCGATCCGCACAATAGCTCACATAGGGAGGTGCACATCGAGCCACATTGGCTCATAAGAACAAAATATCAACATCGGGTCGTAAGAAAACAGAGTGCATAAAGATATCTATTAAGCGTTGTAAGCTACAAGATTCCACATCCACTACTATGACTCATGACGGAGCCGCACAATATGGGGCCAGCACCAAATAATTTTTGAAATCCACAGTCTCGCCCGACGAAATGCCTGTCCACAAGGACACATATGAAAAGACCCTCAATACCGGAACCGAAACAATGGTAGAATCCTCTATACTCACATCCGCCTCGAAGGCCTATTCAAGGAACGCAATCCCTCCCAGCCGTCCTCTGGTCTTTGGAACACAACCAGTCAGCTAGAACATAGTCTGATACACTTTGCCACGCAACCTGCGGCATTTCCAAACATGACTCGTAGCACAATCGTTTAGAATACTCCAACACTGAGACTATAACTCTACATTCCAATGTCGTATCCAGAATTTAGTATACTAAGCAGGGAAAGATCCACCCGGATTCCAACTCCGAATAGCTGCTGACAGTACCAACACAACACACACAATCCATAACCACTACATAGACTGCACCGGAGAACTCCCAGTCTCCAACTAACCATAGCACACGAATCACTGAACCTGAACCCAAATACGAATACAGATTACACCTCGAGTACCAATTATTCCACGAGAGATATTCAAAAACTCCCTTGTTCCATCACACAACTCGGGTATCAGCAATCGATCTCATAAGAAAGTGCCGTAACACTATGGATGATTCATTTGTGGGATTAACCTTTTTCCGAGACATATGCTATTGCCAAATCACTTCAAATTAACAGTACTATTTCCTTGATTACCTGAAGATACTCCCTATTTAGAGCATATCCAAATCCACCATACCTTTCAGAACTGAACTGAAACCTCGCACACGCCCATCTAGGTCCTTTACAACATACTGTATATACCAGATCCTCCAAGGATAACACGAGATCTTTCATCTCCCTTATGCGCCGCAGAATTTGACGTACTCAACTGGTCTAGAACTTTCATTGATCCCATCTAGAGGAAGAAAAATTATCATAAACTCCATGCTCCGCATGTTCATAGAAAACATACATCTCTAACCCATGATGAACTTCAACAAGAATTCTCTCCCAATTTTATTTGCACAAGTTAACTGGCAATGACGGAATCCCTCTACCTGAACCAAGCTAAGAAGACTTTCAGTACTCAGGAGCTTCGCTGCTCAATGCTTGTAACCATTACCTCAAACACATACCACGATTGATCATATCTTTACCATACCAATTCAGTCCCCTAACACGTTACTCTATTTGTCTCGATTTCCACCTGATTCATTTTCAACTAGATATACTCTCTTACTGTAGCACCGCAATGTCTCAATCCAGACTCACTACACGAGACCCAACACCAGACCACAGCATCTAAGACCCATAGGTCACTGAAATACTTTCTCAAACATGCTCAGAATTACCACATGACAAAATACTTTACCCGAAGAACTTTCTGCGACTCTAAATCAGTTTCCCTTACTTTCCAAATACTGATACCTATAATCATGTAATTAACATAGAAATACCACAAGTCTTGACCTGTGCTAATGGAAACACTGGCTTGGTCACATACTCAACCTCAAAACACCCGAGTGACACCTATCGAATCTCGATCACATCAAAAACCATTCTCAAAAGTCGACCACTCTTATACACACTGCAATTCCCTTGACTTAATGAGTCGAACCACTCGTTCCTTATTAGCACTTTGACACCACAGGACTAGATCTTATTCTGATACAACCAAACAACTTCCTTCTCTTAACACTAAGCATCCCTTATCGTCAACTCAAGACATTCTCTTATTTTCCCACACATACAAATCACCATATAACCTTTGGCAAAATTTCGCTTCACTCGTACCACCCTCGGCTCACTTTCTACAACCAGAACTAATTCACTCACATGCATCAAATCGAAATTAACATGGCACACAATAGTTCAATCAGCTCATCCACAGCAACCTCCCCAACTTAGCTCGAAGCCATATACATCACAACACATATACTCTATTGCTATCGTAATATCATGGTGAGATTAGGCTCACACTCTCATAAGCTTGAGGAAACACGGATCGCCAGTAATTCTAACTCTTCTGCAATTCTTGCATTCATCCACACAACCGTTAAGCCCACTCTTAAGGCAGCAAATCTTCTATTAAGTCCCAAATTTCCAAAAATTTCGGCAGAGCTTCCCTTGCAATTGAGCATATCCACCTGCCAGAGAATCACCAAAATCATCCTAACAACACGTCCATAACTCGACAAAGCATCACGTTGTTTATCAACAACATTTAATCTCAATACTATATGTATTATATTACCAAAATTGATACATGAACATGCGCTGCACCTGTTCGAATCATAACACATAGACAATACCTCTTAATTATACATAAGATCTTCTAACATACACATAATGATCACTCCACTTCAGAATAAGCTGTAGGAGATACCCACCTGCTTGCTTCAAAATAATATTTTGGTACATCATCCACGGTCATACTCCTCATGCAATCAATTGGTCTTCCTGAGTCTGGACTCATACCACTACACACACACTCCCAGGTAGGAGACTCGAAAAGATTCTTCACGCGCACATAACTTGGGCCACATCTCCATTTCACAATGAGAATCAAACATTTGATGGTTCGTCTACCACCTAGCAGACCTTCTTCAACACTTCCAAGTCATATGGACACATTACACGGCACCAACATACACACCACGTAGCTATCCAGCTGCCATCACCACAATTAGGGACAATACTGAACTTACAAGCTCATAGCACTAGCTCGCTCAATCAGCACCTTGGCTCTCAGGCCACAGACAGAGATTCGGCCTCAAGTTCTCCAGACTGGACCAATAAGTCGCCCCTTGGTCGGGGAACCACCAGCCATCAAGGCACATATAATACTGGACACTCACGGACGCATACACACGTGAGGAAGGAATTTCAAGGGTTACTCTTTCAAGCTAAATCAAGGATGCACGATAAGGTTTCAAGAAAGTGGAGTGTTTCCTAAAGGTTCTGTAGCCTCCTTCTTAAGTGTGGTACACGACACACCCATAAACAAGACTCTACTAAACCGTGTCATGACTCGTGAGGCCTAGTTACCTAGGCTCTGATACCAACTTGTCACGACCCCAAACCTGGTCGTGATGGCGCCCGGCCGCGAGGCTGGGCAAGCCTGACCAAACCACAACCAAGAACGACATTCCAACCAAAAAGAAACAATTTATGATAACACAACTGATCAAGAACAATAATCCTCCCAAAACCTAAGAGTCACGAGTACAGAGCCTCTAACAGTACCAAATACAAGTCTGAACGGAATGATACAAAGTTGGACAAAATAGCAAAAAGGAACATGATTAATAGCAACAAAGTAAGTGGTACTGCGGACGTTGGGCAACTACCTCAATATTCTAAATAGCTCGGGTAATCAACAGTAGCAACACTAGGTCTCTGGAGCACCTGGATCTGCACACAAGGTGCAGGGAGTATGTGGTGAGTCTACCAACTCAGCAAGTAATAAGCATGTATAAAAATCGGAAGATAAGAAAATACGAAATAATTTAAAATGAAGCTATCTTGCAGTTCTATGCAGTACTAGTCTCAGAGATATATAGAATAAGCAACAATAAATAAATGCATGAGATGCAATGTAATGCATGAACACTGCGGAACGTGCAACCCGATCCAAATGGGTAGCGTGCTCACTGTGGGGGTTCAAACTCCGGAGGGGCTCCTACAGCCCAAGCGCCGTATCATACCGTGCCAATAGATACCACTGTTTCCATCACAATTCACGGTGTCCTTAGTTACCACCATTTCTATTATAATACACGGTGTCCTTAGTTACAATCGTTTCCATTTAAAATACACGGTGCTCGTAGTTACCACCGTTTCCATTTAAAATACACGGTGTCCTTAGTTACCACCATTTTCATTTAAAATACACGGTGTCCTTAGTTACCACAATTTTCATTTAAAATACATATACAGTCCAAAAGTAATGAGATAGTACTCGTCAGCCCGAAATATCATTTAAAAATCATTTGAGTTTTCAAAACGTATAAATATGGCTGAGTTTGCAAAAATAGTATTTAAACCTGGACTTAATTCAAACAATATGCCAATCATGATAATTCTGAGACAACGACCCCTGAAGGATCCTACAAGTCGGCAAAAGGCCCCAAATATGGCATCAAGCTTAGATATCATCAATATAGTATGCGAAGAAATCGCCAACATAGTACAATATATCGCTCTCATTGGACCGAGTCACAATTTCCAACATACACGACACCACACTGCCATGGAATGCGTGTCTAGCCTCATAATAGCGTCACAATATGATATACCGGGGTTTCAAACCCTCGGGTCATCATCTACACCCATTACTCACCTCAAGCCTTTCCCTCGAGAATCAACCTCCAAGGATGCAAAATCTGATCAGAACCAATAGGAATACGTCGAAATAGGCCAATGGAACATAACCCAATCAAAATAACTCAATATACACCCAAAACACGAAGTTGGCAATACCGAGCCCCGAGCCCACTTCTTAAAAAATTACAAAATTCACATTTTCAGAATCCTTGTCTTGCCACGAGTCCATACATATAAAATTCATCAAAATCGGAATCAAATTGCTCCTCCAAATCCCCAATTTTCATTTGAAATTTCAAGCCCTTGTTCATCAACTTTTACACCAATTTCAGAGAATTAATGGTTGATTCTTAAATAAAATGACGTACTAAGGCCACGAGACTTACCTACAATCACTTCTCATCGAAATCCCCTTCAAAATTTGCCAATGAGCTCTCAAGGTTTTTGTGAAAATGGAGGAAAACTAGCCCTTGCTCGCGGATGGAATAACTTAATTAAACTCACTGCCCAGACACTCCCTTCTACGCAAACGCGTGACCAAGTCGCGTCCGCGATGGCCATTTTCCAGCTGGGCAAAATTTCCTTCTTCGTGAATGCTTGTGCCCGGCCGTGAACGCGAAGCTTACTTCCTTTATATTCAACACGAACGCGTTCGTCTTCCGCGAACGCGAAGGGCTACAGCCCTGGGACCCCTTCACTCGACCAACCCCCTACGTGCCCCCTATCCGTGAACGCGAAGGCCGACGGATCCAGTCCTACGTGAATGCGGGACCGCCTCGCGAACGCAAAGGCCATTCCTTGCTTTCTGTTGCTGTTGCATTTCTGCAACATTTCTCAAACTCCAAACCCCTCGTTCAACTATTTGAAACCATACCGAGGCCATCGGGACCTCAACCAAAGGCACAAGCACACTCTAATACTTCATTCAAACTTGCTCGGACTATAAAACGCTACCTTTAACATCAAAAATCACCAAAATCATTGAATTTCATTCTACGTTAAACTAGAACTTTCCAAATTCGCATTCGATCCAAAACCCAACCAAACGACGCCGAATGACCAGAAAATTTGTAGACATATCCAAAATAACCTAACGAAGCTACTTCAACTCAAGGAATTCCATTCCGACCCCTGGATCAAAATCTCACCTATCAACCGAAATTCGTTGAAATTCAACTTTAGCCAATTCAAGCCTAATTCTTCATCGGACCTCCAAATTAAATTTTGATTTCGCTCGCAAGTCATAAATCACCATCCGAAACTAGTCAAATCATCGAAAATCCATTCCGAGCCCTTTAACACACAAGTCAACATCCGGTTTACTTTTTTTTTTCAACTTAAGATTTCTTTAAAGAGACCATTTGTCTCATTTCTATCCAAATTATATGCGAATCACCTTAAATTCATCAACCACATATAATGAAACTCGGGGAAGCATAAAACAGGGAATTCAGGGTAAAAATACAAGAGACAACGGGTCGGTCGTTAGAGGTTCTTCATTTGCATATCATATATGAGCTTTGTGCTTCATTCACTATTACATCACATGTTATGATTGCTTGGGTTAAGTGGTACGAGATTGTGAGCCCTTGAGACTTGAGAGATTGATGACTGAGGTAGGCATGTGAGTCATGTTGTGAGTATTAGTATGGATTGGGTTGCACGCCACAACAGGTCATATTGGCTTTATTATTATTATTATTATTATTATTATTATTACTATTATTATTCTGATTCTTATTCTTATTATTATTATTATTATGTGGATCTGGCTGCACGTTGCATCAGGCTTTATAGGCTTTATTAGAGCTTGGGCAGGATCCGTCCCTTTGGGGTCTTACATACCAGTAGTGATGCATGCATAGTGATATATACATGTGCTTTGGTGAGGGACATTGATGCCAGGCACCCTAAATTGCTGAGTGATTGTGTGTCTGATGAGTGGACATTGAGATAGACAGTTTGAGCATACTGAGAGTGAATCATGAAATCATTGATTTGACAAGAATACTTAACATGTAGGCATAGAGATGTACCATTCCTCATACTAGTTGTAATTGATATGTTCCTACCAGTGTTGGGCTTTAATTGGTTAATTTGAAAGCATGTCTACATTTCAATAATATGAACTAGCCGATTATGATAATTTCTTCAGTTGTTTATTGTTATTGTCATCACTATACCTATGTTGTCATCATATTGGTCTATGACTATTTTCTTCTGAGCCCGTCACTGCTTTCAACCTAAGGTATGTTATGTTAATTATTAAGTACATGGAGTCGGTTGTACTCATGCTACACTCTACGCTTCGTGTGCAGATCCAGATGCATCCGAACGTGGTGATTACTTGATCTGTGCTAGTACCACAGCTTGGAATTTTCAAGGTAGCAGCTATGGCTTCCACATACCTTGATTCTCTTCCCTTTTATTTTTCAGTACTGTTCTATTACTCAGACAGTTGTACTAAGGATTTCGTTATGTTTTTATTCTCAGTAGTGCTCATACACTCGTTGACACCAGATTTTGGGGTGCTGCATTAGTATTTCAGTTATTTGTAGCAGATATTTATGATACTTCCGTTGTTGAGTTTACTAATCTATATTTATTTAAATGTATAGTTGTTATGTAATTTTCAGATTGCCTAGCAAGTGTGTTAGGCGCCATCACGATGGGTTGGAATTTTGAGTCGTGACAAGTTATGAAGCTCGTGGTTTTCAAATTTATGACTAAAGTTTGAAGTTTGTTAGTATTTATTGTAAAATTGAGTGAGTGTTACTCCTTTATGCCCAAATTTATTACCAACTAATAATTTAAATGAGATTAGTTGTCATGACCTAAATCTCGAGGGCCAGCTAGCACCTAGAGACTTTCCATCCACAAAGCGAACCGAAATTTATCTTAGCCGAGCATAATATAATACTTGTTGAGATATATTCTATATTTATATATTATTAAAAGAGAGGAAAAATCCATCACATTAAGCTAAGAGCCTGTTTGGCTTAGCTGATTTAAAGTAGCTGATAAGCATTAGGTGTTGGAAAGCACTTTTAAGTACTGAAGTTGATTTAAAAAATAAGTTGTTATGTAATTGGATAAAAGTGCAAAAATTAATAATAAGCAGCCGAAGAACTGTGTATATGAAGAGTTTTGTTTTAAAAAGAAGTATTTTAGGGATAGAATAGTTAATATTTTGGTCAAACCTAGAGTGCTTATAAGCTGAAATTTGATAAGTTGGGGTAGACCAAGATGGTGTTTGGCTAAGCTTATAAGATGGTCAAACTGGCTTATAAGCACTTTTTGGCTTATCTATGCGTTTGATAAAATTAAAAGTGCTTTAAATTAAGTGTTTATTAGCCAAAAATACGTCAAAAGCCATAAGTTGGTCTCCCCCAATTTAACAAATTTCAGCTTATAAATACTTTAGATTTGACCAAAATATTTATTATTCTATCCCTAAAATACTTCTTTTTAAAATAAAACTCTTCATATACTCAGTTCTTCAACTGCTTCTTATTAATTTCAGCACCTTTATCCAAACAGATAACTACTTATTTTTTAAATCAGCTTCAACATTTAAAAGTACTTTTCAGTATCTAATGCTTATCAGCTACTCTAAATCGGCTAAGCCAAACACACTCCAACTTATGACTTTTGGCTTATTAGCACTTTTAATTTTAACAAATGCATAGATAAGCCAGAAAGTATTTATAAGCCAAGTTGACCAGCTTATAAGCTTAGCCAAACACCGTCAAAGTGGTTGCATCACAATAGGTCACTTGACAATTTAAGACAAAGTTAGTTAGGTTAGGTAATAATTAGTTTTTTTAGTTTAAACTAAAAATAATTTAACTATGCATAATGTATTGTTAATAATTAGTTACTATTTTGAATTTAAATTTAAACATACTTAGCTCTTTCTAATGAAAACAATAATTTTATATATTGCCAATTATTTAGTCTAAAACCTATTTTATTTTAAATTGGGAAGTTGCCAACATGATATGATCGTATTTCGATTATATGTAAAATTGAAAATGAAGAAAACTAATAACCTACTTGTTATTAAATCAAGTGGCAACCTCACAATAGGCCACTTGATAATTTAAGACAAAGTTAATTAGGTTAGATAATAATTAGTTTTTTTAATGAAGAAAAAGTTCTCATGTTAAGCGAGGTGACAGTCTCACAATAGGCCAATTAACTATTTAGGACAACATTAGTTAGGTTAGGTAATAATTTATTTATTTCTGAATTTAAATTAAAAGATAATTTTGATTATGCATAATGTGTTTTTAATAATTAGTTACTATCTTGAATTTAAATTTAAACATACTTAACTCTTTTTTATGAAAACAATAATTTTATATATTAAAAATTATTTATTCTAAAACCTATTTTATTTGAAATTGGGAAGACAAGATATGATAGTATTTCGATTATATGTAAAATTCAGATGAAAAAGCTAATTATCTATATATTATTAAAATGAGAGTAAAATTCTCACATTAAGCCAAGTGGCCTAATAAATAAATAAATATCACGACCCCAATCTTTCTCTGTATGATGTCGTGACGGCACCTAGTCTCTAAGACTAGGTAAGCCTAACACTTACTAAACTAATAGCAAAATTCAACCAATAAATGTAAAATATGAAATAGAAATCTCTATACAAATCTTACATCCCAAAACTAGCAGTAAAGTCATAAGCTCTACTGAGTTTGCTAGGAAATTCCTAAATACAACTATTTCGGAATATAAATAAACAGTACATGTACAATATCATAAGGTGACTCCGACGCCTGCGAACACGACGACAAGTTTACCTTGAGTCTCCATTGCAAAACTCGAACATCTAGCTATGATCAACCAATTCCGAAATAAATGGATCTACACAAAAATGTGCAGAAAGTGTAGCATGAGTATACCAAAGCGATACCCATCAAGTATCAAGACTAACCTCGGTGGAGTAGTGAGGAGGGACAGTCAAGACACCTACTAGACTAAGCAACCTGAGCAAGTATAAATGTAGAACTAACAAGGGACAATATCAATATAAATATAGGCATGTTGAAATTAATAAAACAATGCTTGTAACAGGAAACTAAAGCAACAATTAGCAACGAGGCACAACATATAATAATGTTCTAGAATGAGCTGAACACAGTCTAAGTCCGGTGAGACCAAATAAAGGGGGAAAAAAAGTAACAACTCAATAAGAACCACCGCTTTCACACAAGATTTATTCAAGGATTTACACGAGGTACCAAGCCTCATAATCACAAATCACGGGTCCCAATTCATGAACCTTAATCACTTGGTATCTTGTGCCCACATTACAATTCATAACCGCACAGACGACTCACATTCCAAGAGAGTGACAATATCTAATATCCGCATGGACCTCTCACGTGCCAACAATAATAATGGCTCATAACTGCACAGTCAACTCACGTGCCAACAAGGTAACTCTCACTTCGAAGGCAAGTACATGGGAGGGCATGTAAACGGTCAATAATTTCAGATTCATATTCTTAAACCGATATGGGTGATTTTTTTGTGTGTATGCTTGTGCAAGTATTCTACCACAACTCAAGTCAATAAGTAAGAGTAGATACAATGAATATCACATAAGAAATGATCACCCCACAATGTACAGGGTGTAACTCACATAGGGCAAGCATACCACTACACAAATATCAGCAATAATAATGCCCCAGACCATCATAAATCATTCTCTGACATAGCCCACCTTGTCTCGCCATGTGCACAATAATAAAGTAAATGCCCATATTATCTCGCCACACACGCACAATAATATTCTCACATTGTCTCTCCACATGCGCATACCCACATATGTAGCCCAACTTATCACATCGTCTAATGACCCGACCCGTCGTCTCATATCTTTCCATCTCGTTTTACCCGTTTATTGCTTCTTTGTAATTTATTATATGTGTTTGGTAAATTTGAAATGATTCTGATAGAGTTGGGTAAGAAATACGAGAATTAGTCTCTTTAAGGGAAGACTAGGTTGGAAAAGTCAACTAGAAGTTGACTTGTGAGTTAGAGGGCTCGGAATAGATTTGCGATGATTAGGTTAGCTTCGGTGGATGATTTGAAGCTTAGGAGCGCAATTGGAAGTAATTTTAGATGTTTGGTGTAGAATTAGGCTTGAATTGGCTAAGTTAGTATTTTGGCGATATCTGGTTGATAGGTGAGATTTCGATTCGAGGGGAGGTACGAGAGTTGCAGTAACTTCGTTAGGTGATTTGGGATGCGTGTGCAAAATTTCAGTTGAACCAGAGGTGCATAGGTCGAGGTTTTTATCGAATGTGAGTTTTGGAAGAATTTGATAAAGTTAGGCTTTGATTTGGTGAAATTTGATGATTTTGGTGTTAACAATAATGTTTTGATGATTTGAGCAAGTTTGAATAAGGTAATATATCATGTATGTACTTTTGGTTGAGGTCCTAGGAGCCTCAGGGTGAATTCGGGTGGTTAAACGGAGAGTTTGGAGTTTGTTGCATGTTTGAAGTTTGCTGGTTCTGTCGTTTCTGCATATGCGGAAAAGCGACTGCATAGGCGGTTTCGCAGTTGCGGCTAGGTTGTCGCAAAAGCAGAATTTGAGGAGCTGAGCATTTCCGTAGAAGCGGAGGAGTTTCCGCAACAGCGGTCATCGCAGATTCAATTTTTGGACCGCAGAAGCGGTTTGGCATATTTGGGAGAAACCGTAGAAGCGGTAACCGCAGAAGCAGAAATTGGGGCGCATAAGCTAAAAGGCCCGAGCAGATATTAAATTAAGTCTTCTTCACGAATTTTGAAAGAACAAACATTTTGGACTTCGAACCAAGAGGGTTTTGGGCAATTTTTGAAGAGACTTTCAAGGACTATCATCAGGTATGGATTATTGGACTAAAATTATTATATTATGGTGCATAAACATGGATTAACACTGAAAACCCAAGGAATTAAAGGTTAAAAATGGAGGTTAGGGCTTGGAAACTTAAGAGAGTTAAAACTTGTGATTTGAGGGGTCAAATGGGCCTCGATTCTTGTGAACTTGATATGTATAGACTCTTGGCGAGATAAGGATCGTATTGATGTAAAATTGTTTTGATTTCGAGAAGTGGGCTCGAGGATCAGATTTTGCCAACTTCGTAATTTTTGATATTTTTCAAGTCTTTTTGATTGGGTTATATTCCCTTAGCCTATTTTAATGTATTCGTTGTGGTTTTGGCCAGATTCAATGTGCGAGGACGTCGATTCGAGGCATTGCGATCTAGACTTTGGCCGGCTAGAGGTGAGTAATGGATGTAAATGCTGCTCTAAGGGTTTGAAACCACGGACTTTCACATTGTATCGCTATATTGAGGCATGCCACGAATTCCATGATGAGTGCGGGGTCATTTACTGTTAGGGATTGAGACTTAGTCCATCCCGAGTGTAAATTTCTACTATATTGGTGATTGAGACGCATACTTTATCACTGTAAATTGGGCTTATTGCCGTGTTTGGGGCCTTGTGCCGACTTGTAGAATCCTTAGGCGATCCTTATGTGTTTTTCCTCACTTGTGTGCTTAACATATATTCTCAGTCATGTTTTCAAATGTTTAAAATATTATAACAACTGTATTTTATACATGAATATTAAATGGAAAAAGAATATGAGGGATGAGGTCCCTATAGTATATCACGCCCGATTGGCTATGATTTTATTTGACTGAGATGGGTCTGGGACCCGATAGTGAGGATGTCTCCTTTGATATGGATCGGGATGCATGTTGCAGCGATGATATACATTGATATTGAGGCCGAGAGCCTGTTTTATGTCAATACCTGGCTGATATTGTGCTTGGGCTGTACGAGCTCCTTCAGAGTCTATACACACCCATAGTGAGCGTCGTCGACGCTAAACAAGTGGAGCGGGCTGCACGCCGCAACGGGTACTAAAGTGTATGGTTATATGTGTTGCATTCTTTCATGCATTATTTCTTAACTATACTACTTATTATATACTGCTTCCACTGCTTTGGATATGAGCTGCTAGATATAGGGTACTTTGTGCATTTTTTTGCGTTTTCTTACTTTTAGACTGTAGTTATGTTTATTACTCACTAGGTCGGAGTACTCCTTTTACTCCCTGCACCTTGCATCCAGATCCAGGGCAGTCTCAGGCTTAGTAGATCCAATTGATCAACATAATTAGCTTCTGGGAGTATTGAGGTTGCTGCACGACGTTCGCAGCCATTGATTTTCTCCCCTCTATCCCTATCATTTATTTTTGTATTATCAATTTTAGACAGACTTTGTAGTATGATGTTACTCTGTAATTTAGAGGCTCATGTTCGTGACATTGTGTCCTAGTTGGGATGCATTGCTATTTTGTTGGATTTTTCCGCACTGTTATCAGTAGTTTAGACCTTTGACTTAAATGGTACTTATCTTCTTCTGGTTCAATAAATGGGGTTATTGTTATAAATGGCCAGGCTTTCCTAGAAGCGTGTTGGGCGCCATCACGATCTGGTTGGGGTCGTGAAGAGTTGGTATCAGAGCCTAGGTTACTTGATCTCGCGAGTCATGAGCCGGTTTAGTAGAGTCTCGCGGATCAGTACGGAGACGTGTGTACTTATCCTCGTGAGGCTGCAGAACCTTTAGGAAACTTCATTGGAATTCTTATTGTGCGACTTTATTGATCCAAGAACTAAATTTTGTTATTCTATTCTCTCGTAGATGTCGAGAACCCGTGCTACCGGGCATGGTGGACGACCACCTGTACCGCCTACTGAGGCCACCAGAGGCCGTGTACGCGGTCGTGGTCGAGGTCGTGGTCGAGGTAAAGCCGAGTGGGAAACACCTGTTGACCCACCAGTTGCCCCGGCTCAGGATCACGCTCCAGCTGTAGAGACTCCAGCAGCACCTGTTCAGGCACCAGCTGCACCTATTGTGATTCCGGGTCTTCAGGAGGCCCTAGCTCAGATTCTATTAGTTTACACTGGCCTAGCTCAGGCCGTCTCAGCCACTACTGCAGCAACTACTCGTAGGCCTGGGGAGGCAATTAGACCCCCTGCTGCTCGCACGCCTGAACAGGTAGTGCAGGGTTTGAAGACACCAGAGGCACCACCAGTTCAGCAGGTTTCCCCAGTTCAGCCAGTTGCCCCGGTTCAGGATGATGTGATTCCAGCTATGCCAGACGATGAGAAGCGTCATCTTGAGAGATTTAGTAGGCTCTCACTTCCTACTTTCAGTGGTGTTCCGGGCGAGGATGCACATGGTTTTCTCGCTAAGTGTCAACGTATGCCTCGGACCGCAAGGATCTTGGAGTCGAGCGAGATATCATTTACTACTTTTCAGTTCTCAGGAGCAGCCTTTACTTGGTGGGAGGAATATGAGCGGCGTAGGCGGATATGTGCAGCGCCTTTGTCCTGGTAGGAGTTCTCCATTCTCTTTATGGAGAAGTGGGTACCGCATTCTAAGAGAAAGCTGCGGAGACAGTTTGAGTGGCTTCGTTAGGGGGATATGACTGTGTCACAGTATGAGGTGAGATTTTTTGATTTGGCTTGTTATATTTTGATGAACCGAGATAGGATTATGAGTCATACCTTTGAGGATGCAGTGGATATTGCTCGTGATATTGAGACGGATCGCCGTCACGAGAGATAGGAGAGGAAGGCCAAGAGGCCTCGAGGATTGGGTAGCTTCAGTGGTGCTCCGTCTAGGGGCCAGGTTTAGCAGAGTAGAGGTCGTTCGTTCAGGCCTCATCACTCGGCTCAACCCGAGTATTGTGGGGCATCTTTAGGCTGTGGTCATTAGAGGTTCCAGCAGGGACAGTCTTCGCTTAGTTCCCTTCCAGCTTAGAGCTCATCATATGCCCCTTCAACTCAGGGTTCTTCTGCACAGGCGAATCGGTTGGTCATTCTGGTGCGAGGGGTTCCCATCAGTCCCCTTCTCCAACATCTGGTATTTGCTTCGAGTGTGGCGAGTTTGGCCATATGAGGAGGCAGTGTCCTCGATGTCGTGGTAGCCAGTATCAGCAAAGGTATCAGCCCCGTCTTCTGCTCCAGTTTCTTCAAAACTAGCCCAGTCAGAGAGGGGCGGAGGCTAGGCAGCCAGGGGTCGCCCTAGGGGCGGAGACCGATAAGGCGGTGGAGGATAGGCTAGAATTTATGC
The DNA here is from genome assembly GCA_034376525.1 of Nicotiana benthamiana. Lineage (NCBI taxonomy): Eukaryota > Viridiplantae > Streptophyta > Magnoliopsida > Solanales > Solanaceae > Nicotiana > Nicotiana benthamiana. Next base: position 131,873,406 of record CM067337.1, read on the forward strand.
CATCCCAGGCAGGACAGATGCCCTTGCATCAGATGCTGTTACTATAGGTATAATGTCAGTCTGCCACAGAGATGCCTCTGTCTTATTTGGTCCTGGTTCTACCTGTTATTATGTGTCATCATATTTTGCTCATTATTTGGGTATGACCCGAGGGTGTCTTGCTTTACCTGTGCACGTATCTACCTGGGTGGGTGATACTATTATTGTGGACCATGTGTATCGGTCCTGTCTTGTTACTATTAGGGGTCTGGAGACCCGAGTTGATTTATTGCTACTGAGCATGGTAGACTTTGCTGTTATTCTGGGCATGGACTGGTTATCTCTGTGTCACGCTATTCTAGACTTTCATGCAAAGATAGTCACCTTGGGTATGCCGGGTGTTCCGAGGATTGAGTGGCGTGGTATGACTGATTATGTCCCTAGTAGGGTTATATCTTTCTTGAAAGCGTAGCGCATGGTTGGGAAGGGTTGTCTATCATATTTGGCCTTTGTGAGTGATATTGGAGTTGAGGCTCCCTGTATAGATTCTATTCCCGTTGTGAGAGACTTCCCTGATGTATTTCATGCAGACCTGCCGGGTATGCCCCCGGACAGACATTAATTTTGGTATTGACCTGGTGCCGGGCACCAAGCCCATTTCCATTATGTCATATTGTGTGGCACCAGAAGAGTTAAATAAATTGAAAGATCAGCTTTAGGAACTCCTAGAAAAGGGGTTTATTCGGCCTAGTGTGTCTTCGTAAGGTGCACCTTTTTTATTTGTGAAGAAGAAAGATGGCACAATGAGAATGTGCATTGACTACAAGCAGTTGAACAAAGTAAGGGTGAAGAACAAGTATCCCCTGCCTCACATCAATGATTTATTCGACCAGCTTCAGGGAGCGAGGGTGTTTTCTAGGATTGATCTCCGTTTGGTTTATCACTAGTTGAAGATCAAGGATTCAGATATTCTTAAGACCGCCTTCAGGACTAGATGTGGTCACTATTAGTTTCTGGTTATGTCTTTTGGGCTAACCAATGCCTCAGCAGTGCTTATGTATCTGATGAACAATGTATTTCGGCCATATCTGAATTCGTTTGTTATTGTATTCATTGACGATATTTTGGTATACTCGCATAGTCAGGAGGAGCACACGGAGCATTTGCGAGTTGTATTATAGAGATTGAGGGAGGAGAAGTTGTATGCCAAGTTCTCCAAGTATGAGTTTTGGCTTAGTTCCGTGGCATTCTTGGGACACGTGGTGCCCAGTGATGGTATTCGAGTTGATCCAAAGAAGATTGAGGCGGTTCAGAGTTGTCCTAGACCATCCTGGGCCCCAGAGACTTGTAGTTTCTTCGATTTGGCGGGTTATTATTGCTGGTTCATTTAGGGTTTCTTATCTATTGCCTCGTCCTTAACCAAGTTGACGTAGATGGGTGCACCGTTTGTATGGTCGGAAGAGTGTGAGGATAGCTTTCAGAAGCTCAAGATAGCTTTGACCACAACTCCAGTATTGGTCTTGCCATCATCTTCAGGTTCTTACACCATTTATTGTGATGCTTCGAGAGTCGGGATTGGTTGTGTATTAATTCAAGGGGGTAGAGTGATTGCTTATGCTTATCGTCAGTTGAATCCCCATGAGAAGAACTACCATGTTCATGACTTAGAGTTGGCTGCTATAGTTCATGCCTTAAAGACTTGGAGGCACTATCTATATGGAGCATCCTGTGAGGTATTCACCGATCATCACAGTCTTCAACATTTGTTCAAGCATAAAGATCTTAATTCGAGGCAGCGGAGGTGGCTTGAGTTACTTGAGGACTATGATATTACCATTTTGTATCATTCGGGAAGGGCCAATGAAGTGGCCGATGCTTTGAGCTGAAAGGTAGTTAGTATGGGGAGTTTGGTGTACATTCCAATTGGGGAGAGACCCCTTGTAGTAGATGTTCAGGCTTTGACCAATCGGTTGGTCCGGTTAGATAATTTGGATCCTAGCTGAGTGTTGTTGTTTCTCGGTCTTCCTAGTATGATCGCATCAGAGAGCGGCGATATGATGATCCGTATTTTCTTGTCATCAGGGACAGAGTTCAGCACGGAGATGCTAGAGATGTGACTATGGGTGATGATGGTGTGTTGAGGATGCAGGGCCGGATGTGTGTGCTAAATATAGATGGGCTTAGAGATGTGATTCTTGAGTAGGCCCACCGTTCACGGTATTCCATCCATCCGGGTGCCGCGAAGATGTACCAGGACTTGAGATAGCATTACTGGTGGAGGAGGATGAAGAAGGATATTGTGGAATTTGTGGCTCGGTGTCTCAATTTTCAGCAGATAAAATATGAATATCAGAGACCGAGAAGTTTGCTTCAGCAAATGGTTATCCCTGAGTGGAAATGGGAGAGAGTTACTATAGATTTCGTGAGTGATCTTCCTCGGACTTTGAAAGTATTCGGCTCGATTTGGGTGGTTTTGGATCAGAATACCAAGTCCGTACATTTCATTCCAGTGTGTGCTACATATTCTTCGGAGCGACTGGCAGGGATCTTTATTCATATGATTGTCCGATTGCATGGTGTTACAGTTTCTATTATATCGAATGGAGGTACTTAGTTCACTTCTCAGTTTTGGATGACTTTTCGGCACGAGTTAGGTACTCAGGTAGAGCCGAGTTTAGCATTTCATCCTCGAACAGACGGATAGTCCAAGGTACTATTCAGATATTGGAGGATATGTTGCGGGCCAGTGTGATTGATTTCAGAGCTTCTTGGGATGAGTTTCTACCTCTTGTAGAGTTTTCCTATAACAACAACTATCAGTCTAGCATTCAGATGGCACCATATAAGGCCTTATATGGGAGATGGTGTAGATTACCGGTAGGTTGGTTTGAGCCTGGCGAGGCTAGGTTGTTGGGGATAGATTTGGTCCGGGATGCCTTAGAGAAGGTGAAGGTGATTCAGGAGAGACTTTGTACAACTCAGTCACATCAGAAGAGTTATGCGGACCGAAAGGTTCAAGATGTATCTTACTCGGTGGGTGATAAGGTCTTGCTGTAGGTTTCACCCATGAAGGGTATGATGAGGTTTGGAAAGAAAGGGAAGCAGAGTCTGCATTTTTCGGACCTTTTGAGGTGCTTAAAAGGATAAGGGAGGTGGCCTATTTGCTTTCTTTGCCACCCATCTTGTCGGGAGTTCATCCGGTATTCCATGTTTCCATGCTCCAGAAGTATGTTAGAGAACCGTCTCATGTATTATACTTTAACACGGTTCAGTTGGATGAGGATTTGACTTATGATGTGGAGCCAATGGCTATTTTGGTAAAGGTACAGCGGAGAGGTTGGCCCGTGGAGGAGGCCACTTGGGAGACATAGCAGAAGATGCGGAGCAGATACTCGTACCTATTTGAGACTTCAAGTCTGTTTCTTGACTCGCTCGAGGACGGGTGTTTGTTTTAGTTGGGGAGGATGCGACGACCCGACCCGTCATCTTATGTGTTTCCGTCCCGTTTTCCCCATTTATTGCTTCTTCATGATTTATTATTTGTGTTTGGTGAATATAAAGTGATTCGAATAGAGTTGGGGAAGAAATGAGACAATTAGTCTCTTTAAGGAAAGACTAGTTTGGAAAAGTCAACCAAAAGTTGACTTGTGAGTTAGAGGGCTCAAAGTGAATTTCCGAAAATTTGATTAGCTTCGGGGGATGATTTGATGCTTAGGAGCGCAATCAAAAGTAATTTTATAGGTTTACTGTAGAATTAGGCTTGAATTGACTAAGTTAGCATTTTCGCGATATCCGGTTGATAGGTGAGATTTTGATCCGAGGGTCGGAATGGAATTCCGAGAGTTGCATGCTTCGTTATTTGATTTGTATGTGTGTGAAAAATTCTAGTTGAATCGGAAGTGGTTAGGTCGGGTTTTTGATCGAATATGAGTTTCGGAAGAATTTGATAAACTTAGGCTTCTATTTTAGTTTTCAAATGGTTTCCCCAACTTTCTTTCAAAAATTACTTTCAAAATCGCTTCTTTTTCGATTTAGGGTTTTCTGACTTGCTTAAAATCTTTCTCTGGCTTTTCTTTTCCTTTTCTTTGTGTGTAATTGTCTTTACCGTACTCATATGTTCCCTTTCTACCACACATGTTCTTATGTGCTTTCAATAGCTTTCTCCTTCTTCTGCGTAGGAGTTTTGGGTTTTGGAACCCAACCTTTAACCTTTATCTCTTTGGATAGATACTTGAGATGGTCAAATTCTGCGATCTTAAAGTCCCAGCTGATAATATACGATATCCTTTTTTGGACATAATATTTACACATTTTAATATGAGTAGGCAACGTAGTGATCTCCTGCTTTGTTTGGAAATCGTCAAACTTTTGAAGAAAATGTTGAGGGAGGTTTTCCAATTTTCCTCCGAAAGCTTTCCACCAATCGTAAAACCACCTAGGAATAGTGGCCTTTACTAGCTCAGGGCTATATTTAAAAAACCAAGTGTGACTCGGCCTGAGATACATGAAATTGTACCATGCTTGCTTGTAGATGTACCAGTTATATTTCTGAGGCTTGTGACTCATGCATAGAGGTACAGGAGTGAGTAGATGGTCCACATGCCATTCAAACGGGGAGAGGATCTTCTTAATGGTGAATTGTGAATATAGGATAAAATCTGAATTTCTTTCAGAATAAACATGTTCGATTTCTATAGAATTGGTATCAACTAGAATTGCCTCAAAATAAAGGCGAGTGTGTAAAGGATCAGGACTATCTACATAGTTTGAATTGTTGTAGCATGGTTCTACTAAATCTTGGACACTACCAGTTTTGAATTCTTTATCGAGGGCCAAAAAAGGGAAAACTCTAGTGGTTAGGTACTCGAAAGGATCTTAATCCTGAGAGGAAGGACTTTGGGTCAGGACCTTTGGGTCCACAGCCTGGGCGAAGGACTCAGGGGTCTTCATCTCGTAGCTCTGTTTACTTTGGACCTTGGAAGTAGATCCAGACGAGGATTCAGGTTTTGGGCCTGTAAGTTTGGGGATGTCTCCAAGGACAGTAAATTTGTTTTGAGATGGGCTTTGGGCCTGACTAGGTAAAGGCGGGAAAGAAGGCCTTAGCTGGGCTAGGCCTGTAGGGACGAAAGGTCTAGCAGACGAAAATTGCCTTTCAGGTTTAACATTTTTGAACAGGGAGTTAGTCTTGGCTGGCCTCATGACCCTGAAGAAATTCACGTGTTAGAAAATCAGGAAGAGAATTACTTTCTCCTTTAACAGACTAAATTTTAATACCAAAGCTAGATAGTAGAGCTTGCCATCTAGCAAATATTTGTTTTGAAACAAGATTTTTTACATCTTTTTGTAGAATTTCTTTTGCAGATTTGTAATCAACTCGGAGTAAAAATTCTTTGTTTACTAAATCATCTTGAATTTAGTAATACATATTACTATAGACAAAACTTCCTTTTTGACTGTACTATAATTTTTCTGGGTAGAATTCAAAATACCAGAAGTAAACCTCACAAGTTGCTCACAACTATCTGGGTTGAGGCGCTGTTTAAGGATGCCTCCATATCCTATATCAGGAGCATCTGTTTCTACTATCACAAATGCATCAGGATTAGGTATCCCTAGACACGGAAGATTTTGAACTATTCTCTTAATTTTTTGGACACTCCGGTCTGTTCTTCTCCCCAAGGTGCTGGGTTTTTTTTAAGCCTATGTATAACGGCTCACAGACTTGCCTAATTTTTGGGATGAAATCAGCAACGTAATTAATACTTCCGAAAAATCTCTGAAGCTGAGTTTTATCCTTAATTTCATCAGGGAATTTAGAAGAGAATTCTATGGCTCTACAAATAGGCATATGGATTCCTCGATAAAGATCATGACCTAAGAATCCAATCGAGGTTTGAAAGAGCTTAATTTTTTTAGCACTAACAACCAAGCCATTGTTTTTCACAACATTAAAGAAAGTATTGAGATGCTTAAAATGAGAATCAATGTCTTCAGAAAAATCAATACATCATCGATATGAACTATTGACATATAAGAATAAGGATTAAAAATGCTATTCATAATATTTTGAAATTCAGAAGGCGCATTTTTTAACCCAAATGGCATAACATTCCATTCGTAATGCCCAAAAGGAACATTGAATGCAGTCATATACCGATCTTCGTTCTTAATTTGGATTTGCTAGAATCCAGACTTCATATTGAACTTACTATAAAGGTTTGCTTTATAGGTTCGTCTAAGAAGATCTCTTTTGTTGGGGATAGGATGGCAGATCCATTTGAGGACAGAGTGCAGGGGCTTATAATTAATTACAAGCCTGGGTGCTCCTGTTTCTTACTCTGGGCTATTGTTAACATAGAATGCTGAGCAACTCCAAGGAGAGTTAGAGGGGCGGATTATACCATTATCAAGCAAATGATTAATCTCATTTTTGCAAACCTCCAACATCTCTTGATTCATCTGAATCGGTCTAGCCTTTGTAGGGATATTCCGTTCATCAAAACCATCAATGTACGGGAGTGCCACAAAATGCTTTTTTACATTCCAAAAAAAACAAGGCAAATTAGAACAAACTTCATTTTCAAATTTTCTTTGGAGGGAATCGATCTTAACTACCATTCCCAGGGTTTTTAAAGTTTGATTAATTTGTTCAATCTTTATTTCTTCTTTGAGAAAAGTAATATGATTAGAAAGGCGATTAATATTAAAAATAGTTTTATTTTTTAAAAACAAACTTTCTTCAGGAGAAAGAGATTTAACAAATGGGAAACACACCTTTTGACCAAGGATACATGCATGAATGCCATCTAAATCATCAGTATATGGTTTTAACTGATTTATGAAAGGCAGACCAAGAATAATATCTTTATTAATATTTTCAGTAATCACAAAATCGTTCGTAAAGCAAATATTATTATTACAAATATGCGATTTAGACAATTTATAATCTATTTTCATCCGCTCTCCAGTTGCGGAATACAAACGAGTAGTACCTTTCTCAAGGTACTTAAGAGGAATAAGGCATTTCACAATACAATTGCGATCAGCTCCACTATCAAATAATGCAATCTTGTTAAGCACGAAGTCTTTAGCAATTACTAATTTAATAGGGATATGCTGACTGAGAGATTTAGTGGATACAGAAGGACTGGCAAGACTGGCTTCCTTCAGAAGACCCGGATCAATTGATTCTCCAGGGAAGTTAGAAGTAGGTTCTAGTTCAGCAAAAGAAACAAATTTATCTTTATCTGTTGCAGGAACTTCTCTAAGGACTTGAGAAGTAAGGGCCTCAAGATCAATCTTATCAAGACGAGACTACATATCACTGACCTCTTTCTTAAGGGAATTCATTTCTCTACGCAAGACAGAAACAGAGGGCTCAGCAGGTTTATTGAACCTAGAGAAAACCTGGTTCATACTGAAAGGTTTTATGACCTTAGAATGAGAAGGTTTCATTTTGTCTGAATTAAGGATAATCTTCTTAAGTTCAGCAAGGTACCTGGTTCTAGACTCATCATCCATGATATGGTCAATGATATCAAAGAGAACCTCTTCAGAATCATCAGTAATCGTACGGATGGTATTTGAATTACAATCACAGAAAATACCTTCGCACGATCCTTCACAAGAGTCATCCTGTTCTGATTGACTCTCATCAGTCTCATATGCGACGTTGATATTCTCTTCGTCACTATATTCATCCGAAGAGGTATCATCAGCAGCAGAATCACTCTCTTGGAGGATAGAAAAGAGTTTTTCTTTAGTATCATTATCTATTCCTAGGAGATTAATTTTCTTCTTCTTCTTAGAAGACTTACACTGGTTAGCTCTATGTCCAGACTTACCACAGTTCCAACACACATCTTCTTTATGGGAAGGTCTATGCTTCCTGAATTTCTTCTTGGGTTGGTCTGACCTGTCCTTAGAAGTATTCTTTCTAGGTTTCCTAGATTTATATGAATTCTTCTTAGATTTCTTCTTGGCCACCTTTGAAGGGGGAGGATCTACATTACCAAACCCAAAATCACGGCAAAAACTGCCTAATTCTGCTATAGAGGTTATCCTATCTATCTTATGGTGACTCTTGAGCTTAAGGTCAGTACACAGTTCTAAAGCTGTGGTATTAATGAGGCTAATAATGTCTCCATAGGTCATCTGGTCATAGGGCACCTTACCACCGCACCTATCTCTGATTTTTTATCTAACCTTTTCGGCAAAAAGAGGGGGAAGACCGCTAATGAATCTGTCTTTCCAGAAGTCACTATTACAGTCGTGTCTGGTCATAATCTTAACCATAAACTGATCCTTCTACCACCTAAAGTCACTTAACTTAGGACATCTAAGGTTATTAAGGATTTCTAGACTCCTATCTTGGAAGAGTTTTGGCTCACCTACAAAGTGTTTAGCAATGTGGTAGAGCAGAGTGGCACAAGCATCCTCAGGAATCTCAGATTCCTGAGTTTCCATACCACTGTTAGTTTTAATAGTGGTGATGATCGTGGTTGCATTGAGAATGTGTTTCTTAAGTTCTTCGGTGACATAATTATCCCACCAGTACCAAAGCATTCCGGTAAAGCCAGCTGTGATCATAGCAGCTGCTTCTTTATCGGAGAAACTACGCAGCTTATAGCTGGTAATGCAAATACCATTTCGTGGAGTACTCGATAGATTTGATGTTCGGCTAACCCATCAATATTCCATTCTACGATGCCTCGACCATTGTGAGAAGATTGAGACTGAAAACCGTCTTCCTCATACTGAGTATCAGGAAAAGAGGGACGTTTGTAATAATTTCTCCAATTAGGATATCAGTCAGAAAGTTTATGAAGAGAGTTACCAGAAGGAGTTGGACACTCTCGGAAGTAGAGGCTTTATTTTCCTCGGTTGAGGGAGAATCAGAACCTGACGATGCTTTAGCCTTACTTTTGTCAGAGACGTGAAAGTGGGCTAATTTTTCGGTGATTTGTTCTACTAGCTTACCCGAGATGACAATATCATTGCTCAGCTTGGGGAACAATTCACGACGGAATTCAGGGGGTTTGAATATAGGATTAGGATCAATCGTACTACTAGTACTGGGCCTAGGGGCACTTAAACTAGGGGCCGAAAAAACCAACTTAGGATTTGTTTCTTCAATATGTAAAGAAGCAGTGTGCAAAAATTAATTAGTATAATTGTTATGTTCGACAAACTTATCAATATCTGCATTAGAGGGCAAAATCTGAGGATTACTGCTCTTGAGTTTGAAAGGAGACGAAGAAACAAGAATATTGGAATGAGGAATTTTAATTCCCTCGAGCGGGGGAGTGAAAGACTCAACGACCTTGCTGGACTGAGTATACCACTTATTAACAAGGACTTGTAATGACTCATTTTGGTCATCTAACTTTCCAGTGATCTCAAACCATCTGAAGAATTCGATATCACACTTTAAGCGCTTCATGTCTGAAATCCACTGTTTTCCAAAAAGAGCCTGCTGACTCTGCGAATAGGTACCACCATACCATTTGACTTTCAACCTATTTTTAGGGTCAAGCCAGAATTTTTTCAAAGAAGCAAGATCAGGGGTATAATCCTCATATGTAGTAATAACACCCAATCCAGGGTCTGAATATTGCCTTGGAGGCTCCATATCAGACGCTCTGGGACTAGAATTTTCCTATACCTGAGGTTTATAAAACACTTTTGGGATTTCTCCCGAAAAATCTACACCGTCAACTTGACTTTTGTCATCTGACCTAAATGAATAAGAACGATTAAATACTCCCTCCGGGGGTTTTGAAGAAGTAGAACCAGCGGTGAAACTTCTGCGAAGTGATTCTGCTTCTGATGATACCTCTTCGGATGAATATAGTGACGAAGATAATATCAACGTCGCATATGAGACTGATGAGAGTCAAGCAGAACAGGATGACTCTTGTGAGATCGTGCGAAGGTATTTTCTGTGATTGTAATTCAAATACCATTCGTACGATTACTGAGGATTCTAAAGAGGTTCTCTTTGATATCATTGACCACATCAAGGATGATGAGTCTAGAACCAGGTACCTTGCTGAACTTAAGAAGATTATCCTTAATTCAAACCAAAAGAAACCTTCTCATTCTAACGTCATAGAACCTTTCAGTATGAACCAGGTTTTCTCTAGGTTCAATAAACCTGCTGAGCCCTCTGTTTCTGACTTGCGTAGAGAAATGAATTCCATTAAGCAAGAGGTCAGTGATACGAAGTCTCGTCTTGATAAGATTGAGCTTGAGGCCCTTACTTCTCAAGTCCTTAGAGAAGTTCCTGCAACAGATAAAGAAAAATATGTTTCTTTTGCTGAAGTAGAACCTACTTCTAACTTCCCTGGAGAATCAATTGATCCCGGTCTTCTGAAGGAAGCCAGTCCTGCCAGTCCTTCTGTATCCACTATTAAATCTCTCAGTCAGCATATCCTATTAAGTTAGTAATTGCTAAAGACTTCGTGCTTAACAAGATTGCATTATTTGATAGTGGAGCTGATCGAAATTGTATTGTGAAAGGATTTATTCCTCTTAAGTACCTTGAGAAAGGTACTACTCGTTTGTATTCCGCAACTGGAGAGCGGATGAAAATAGATTATAAATTGTCTAAAGCGCATATTTGTAATAATAATATTTGCTTTACGAACGATTTTGTGATTACTGAAAATATTAATAAAGATATTATTCCTCGTCTGCCTTTCTTAAATAAGTTAAAACCATATACTGATGATTGAGATGGCATTCATGCATGTATCCTTGGTCAAAAGGTGTTTTTCCCATTTGTTAAATCTCTTTCTCCTGAAGAAAGTTTGTTTTTAAAAAATAAAATTGTTTTTAAAATTAATCACCTTTCTGATCATATTACTTTTCTGAAAGAAGAAATAAAGATTGAACAAGTTAAACCAACTTAAAAAATCCTGGGAATGGTAGCTAAGATCGATTCCCTCCAAAGAAAATTTGAAAATGAAGTTTGTTCTAATTTGCCTTCTGCTTTTAGGAATGTAAGCATTTTGTGGCACTCCCGTACATTGATGGTTTAGATGAACAGAATATCCCTACAAAGGCTAGACCGATTCAGATGAATCAAGAGATGTTGGAGGTTTGCAAAAATGAGATTAATCATTTGCTTGATAATGGTATAATCCGCCCCTCTAACTCTCCTTGGAGTTGCTCTGCATTCTATGTTAACAATAGTGCAGAGAAAGAAAGAGGAGCACCCATGCTTGTAATTAATTATAAGCCCCTGAACTCTGTCCTCAAATGGATCCGCCATCCAATCCCCAACAAAAGAGATCTTCTGAAGCGAACCTATAAAGCAAACCTTTATAGTAAGTTCGATATGAAGTCTGGATTCTGGCAAATCCAAATTAAAGATCGGTATAAGACTGCATTCAATGTTCCTTTTGGGCATTACGAATGTAATTTTATGCCATTTGGGTTAAAAAATGCGCCTTCTGAATTTCAAAATATTATGAATAGCATTTTTATTCCTTATTCTTATATGTCAATAGTTTATATTGATGATGTGTTGATTTTTTCTGAAGACATTGATTCTCATTTTAAGCATCTCAATACTTTCTTTAATGTTGTGAAAAACAATGGCTTGGTTGTTAGTGCTAAAAATAATTAAGCTCTTTCAAACCTCGATTAGATTCTTAGGTCATGATCTTTATCAAGGAACCCATAGGCCTATTTGTAGAGCCATAGAATTCTCTTCTAAATTCCCTGATGAAATTAAGGATAAAACTCAGCTTCAGAGCTTATTAGGAAGTCTTAATTATGACGCTGATTTCATCCCAAAAATTAGGCAAGTCTGTGAGCCGTTATACCATAGGCTTAAAAAAACCCAGCACCTTGGGGAGAAGAACATACCCGGAGTGTCCAAAAAATTAAGAGAATAGTTCAAAATCTTCCGTGTCTAGGGATGCCTAATCCTGATGCATTTATGATAGTAGAAACAGATGCTTCTGATATAGGATATGGAGGCATCCTTAAACAGCGCGTCAACCCAGATAGTTGTGAGAAACTTGTGAGGTTTACTTCTGGTATTTGGAATTCTACCCAGAAAAATAATAGTACAGTCAAAATGGAAGTTTTCTCTATAGTACTATGTATTACTAAATTTCAAGATGATTTAGTAAACAAAGAATTTTTACTCCGAGTTGATTGCAAATCTGCAAAAGAAATTTTACAAAAAGATGTAAAAAATCTTGTTTCAAAACAAATATTTGCTAGATGGCAAGCTCTTCTATCTAGCTTTGATTTTAAAATTGAGTTCATTAAAGGACAAAGTAATTCTCTTCCTGATTTTCTAACCCATGAATTTCTTCAGGGTCATGAGGCCAGCCAAGACTAACTCCCCGTTCAAAAATGCTAAACCCGAAAGGCAGCTTTCGTCCGCTAGACCTTTCGTCCCTACAGGCCTAGCCCAGCTAAATCCTTCTTTCCCGCCTTTACCTAGTCCGACCCAAAGCCCATCTCAAAACAAATTTACTGTCCTTGGAGACATCCCCAAACATACAGGCCCAAAACCTGAATCCTCGTCTGGATCTACTTCCAAGGTCCAAAGTAAACAGAGCTACAAGATGAAGACCCCTAAGTCCTTCGCCCAGGCTGTGGACCCAAAGGTCCAAACCCAAAATCTTTCCTCTCAAGCACAAGAGCCTTTCGAGTACATAACCACTAGAGTTTTCCCTATTTTGGCCCTCCATAAAGAATTCGAAACTGGTAGAGTCCAAGATTTAGTAAAACCTTTCTACAACAATTCAAACTACGTAGATAGTCCTCATCCTTTACACACTCGCCTTTATTTTGAGGCAATTGTAGTTGATACCGATTCTATAGAAATCGAACATGTTTATTCTGAAAAATATTCAGATGTTATCCTATATTTCCAATTCACCATTATGAAGATCCTCTCCCCGTTTGAATGGCATGTGGACCATCTACTCACTCTTGTACCTCTAAGCATGAGTCACAAGCCTCAGACATATAACTGGTACATCTACAAGCAAGCATGGTACAATTTCATGTATCTCAGGCCGAGTCACGCTTGCTTTGTTAAATATAGCCCTGAGCTAGTAAAGGCCACTATTCCTAGGTGGTTTTATGATTGGTGGAAAGCTTTCGGAGGAAAATTGGAAAACCTCCCTCAACATTTTCTTCAAAAGTTTGACGATTTCCAAACCAAGCAGGAGATCACTACGTTGCCTACTCATATTAAAATGTGTAAATATTATGTCCACAAAAGGATATCGTATATTATCAGCTGGGACTTTAAGATCGTTGAGTTTGACTGTATCAGGTATCTATCCAAATAGATAAAGGTTAAAGGTTGGATTCCAAAACCCAAAACTCCTACGCAAAAGAAGGAGAAAGCTACTGCTCAGCCCTCTTCTTCAAAGTTATCCAAAGCCGAGATCAAGAAGAAACTTCAACAAGCCCTTCAAGGTATCGAACATCAGGATGAAGCCACTTTGCTGCAGCTCATTGAAGAAGCCGCCTCCTCAACCGAATCAAGTAATGATGATATGTGTTGTCCTAAAGGATTAGCACAGGCTTACCTGGATACCTATTACGAATAGGAATTCTGGCCCTTGAAGAAAATTAGAGGTTCAAAGAACTGGAACTACTTTTCTCCAAAGAACGTTTTACTATTCCTAAAAGGAATCCAAGTAGGGCCAAGCACATGGCCTTGTCTTAAATTAATTATAGTGGGAATGCCCACTTTTGTCTTGTATACGCTTACTTTATCAGAGGTCTAAAAAAGACTCTCACTTGTATTGTTGGAGGGCAGTCGCAATTTTAGTCTCTCATTAAAATTCTCTTTACCTCTGAATCTTGTAATCGTCCAGCCTTGCCTTCTCCTTTTTAATAAAAAGCTGGTTTTGTAAGTTACATCTTTTCATACGTTCATATTTTATACTTTATTCATACTTCTTAGTGCTTAATTTCCGGTCCTAGGTGTTTTTCACATTTGTTAAATCTCTTTCTCCTGAAGAAAGTTTGTTTTTAAAAAACAAAACTGTTTTTAAAATTAATCGCCTTTCTAATCATATTACTTTTCTCAAAGAAGAAATAAAGATTGAACAAATTAAACAAACTTTAAAAACCTGAACAAGCTTCATTTCAAATTCTTTTTGGAGGGAATCGATCTTAGCTACCATTCCCGGGGTTTTTAAAGTTTGTTTAATTTGTTCAATCTTTATTTCTTCTTTGAGAAAAGCAATATGATTAGAAAGGCAATTAATTTTAAAAACAGTTTTATTTTTTAAAAACAAACTTTCTTCAGGAGAAAGAGATTTAACAAATGGGAAAAACACCTTTTGACCAAGGATACATGCATGAATGCCATCTAAATCATCAGTATATGGTTTTAACATATTTATGAAAGGCAGACCAAGAACAATATCTTCATTAATATTTTCAGTAATCACAAAATCGTTCGTAAAGCAAATATTATTATTACAAATATGCGCTTTAGACAATTTATAATCTATTTTTATCCGTTCTCCAGTTGCTAAATACAAACGAGTAGTACCTTTCTCAAGGTACTTAAAAGGAATAAGGCCTTTCACAATACAATTGCGATCAGCAACACTATCAAATAATACAATCTTGTTAAGCACGAAGTCTTTAGCCATTACTAGTTTAATAGGGATATGCTGACTGAGAGATTTAATAGTGGATACAGAAGGACTGGCGGGACTGGCTTCCTTCAGAAGACCGGGATCAATTGATTCTCCAGGGAAGTTAGAAGTAGGTTCTAGTTCAGCAAAAGAAACAGATTTTTCTTTATCTGTTGCAGGAACTTTTCTAAGGACTTGAGAAGCAAGGGCCTCAAGCTCAATCTTATCAAGACGAGACTTCACATCACTGACCTCTTGCTTAAGGGAATTCATTTCTCTACGCAAGTCAGAAACAGAGGGCTCAGCAGGTTTATTGAACCTAGAGAAAACCTAGTTCATACTGAAAGGTTCTATGACCTTAGAATGAGAAGGTTTCTTTTGGTCTAAATTAAGGATAATCTTCTTAATTTCAGCAAGGTACCCGGTTCTAGACTCATCATCCTTGATGTGGTTAATGATATCAAAGAGAACCTCTTCAGAATCCTCAGTAATCGTACAAATGGTATTTGAATTACAATCACAGAAAATACCTTTGCACGATCCTTCACAAGAGTCATCCTGTTCTGATTGACTCTCATCAGTCTCATATGCGACGTTGATATTCTCTTCGTCACTATATTCATCCGAAGAGGTATCATCAGCAGCAGAATCACTCTCTTGGAGGATAGAAAAGAGTTTTTCTTTAGTATCATTATCTAATCCTAGGAGATTAATATTCTTCTTCTTCTTAGAAGACTTACACTGGTTGACTCTATGTCTAGACTTACCACAGTTCCAACACACATCTTCTTTATGGGAAGGTGTATGCTTCCTGAATTTCTTCTTGGGTTGGTCTTGATAAGATTGAGTTTGAGGCCCTTACTTCTAAAGTCCTTGGTGAAGTTCCTGCAACAGATAAAGAAAAATCTGCTTCTTTTGCTGAACTAGAACCTACTTCTAACTTCCCCGGAGAATCAATTGATCCCGGTCTTCTGAAGGAAGCCAGTCCTGCCAGTCCTTCTGTATCCACTATTAAATCTCTCAGTCAGCATATCCCTATTAAACTAGTAATTGTTAAAGACTTCGTGCTTAACAAGATTGCATTATTTGATAGTGGAGCTGATCGCAATTGTATTGTGAAAGGCCTTATTCCTCTTAATTACCTTGAGAAAGGTACTACTCGTTTGTATTCCGCAACTGGAGAGCGGATAAACTGGTAGAGTCCAAGATTTAGTAAAACCTTGCTATAACAATTCAAACTACGTAGATAGTCCTGATCCTTTACACACGCCTTTATTTTGAGGCAATTCTAGTTGATACCGATTCTATAGAAATCAAACATGTTTATTCTGAAATAAATTCAGATTTTATCCTATATTCCCAATTCACCATTTAGAAGATCCTCTCCTCATTTGAATGGCATGTGGACCATCTACTCACTCCTGTACCTCTAAGCATGAGTCACAAGTCTCAAACATATAACTGGTACATCTACAAGCAAGCATGGTACAATTTCATGTATCTTAGGCCGAGTCACACTTGGTTTAATAAATATAGCCCTGAGCTAGTAAAGGCCACTATTCCTAGGTGGTTTTACGATTGGTGGAAAGCTTTTGGAGGAAAATTGGAAAACCTCCCTCAACATTTTCTTCAAAAGTTTGACGATTTCCAAACCAAGCAGGAGATCACTACGTTTCCTACTCATATTAAAATGTGTAAATATTATGTCCAAAAAAGGATATCATATATTATCAGCTCGGACTTTAAGATCGCAGAATTTGACAGTATCAGGTATCTATCCAAAGAGATAAAGGTTAAAGGTTGGGTTCCAAAACCCAAAACTCCTACGCAGAAGAAGGAGAAAGCTACTGCTCAGCCCTCTTCGTCAAAGTTATCCAAAGCCGAGATCAAGAAGAAGCTTCAATAAGCCCTTCAAGATATGGAACATCAGGATGAAGCAACTTTGCTGCAGCTCATTGAAGAAGCCCCCTCCTCAACCGAATCAAGTAATGATGATATGTGTTGTCCGAATGGCATAGCACAAGCAAACCTGGATACCTATTACGAATAGGAATTTTGGCCCTTGAAGAAAAGTAGAGGTTCAAAGAACTGGAATTACTTTTCTCCCAAGGACGTTTTACTATTCCTAAAAGGAATCCGAGTAAGGCCAAGCACATTGCCTTGTCATAAATTAATTATAGTGGGAATGCCCACTTTTGTCTTGTATACGCTTACTTTATTAAAGAAAATATAAGTTGAGTAATAAGTCAAAAAGTATGCCTTCCACTCAGATGGAATCTTTGCTGTACGAGTCTAGTCTTAATCAGTAGGGACCCACTACTTTGTCGGCAAAATAATAGCCGTCCACCTATAAGCACAAGATGCTTTTACTTTATCTGAGGTCTATAAAAGACTCTCAGTTGTATTGTTGGAGGGCAGTCGCAAATTTAGTCTCTCCTTAAAATTTTCTTTACCTATGAATCTTGTAATCTTCCAGCCTTGCCTTCTCCTTTTTAATAAAAAGCTGGTTTTGTAAGTAACATCTTTTCATACGTTCATATTTTATACTTTATTCATACTTCTTAGTGTTTAATTTCCGGTCCTGTTCCCTTTTGGTATCAGAGCCAACCAGTGTAAGTCTTCTAAGAAGAAGAAGAAAATTAATCTCCTAGGATTAGATAATGATACAAAAGAAGTTGTGTGTTGGAAATGTGGTAAGTCTGTACATAGAGCCAACCAGTGTATGTCTTCTACTAGTCCTGTTCCCTTTTAGTTTAAGTGCCCCTAGGCCCAGTACTAGTAGTACGATAGAGCCTAATCCTATGTTCAAACCCCCTGAATTCCGTCGTGAATTGTTCCCCAAGCTCAGCAATGATATTGTCGTCTCGGGTAATCTAGTAGAACAAATCACCGAAAAATTAGCCCACTTTCATGTCTCTGACAAAAGTAAGGCTAAAGCATCGTCAGGTTCTGATTCTCCCTCAATCAAGGAAAATAAAGCCTCTACTTCCGAGAGTGTCCACACTTCTTCTGGTCACTCTCTTCATAAACTTTCTAACCGATATCCTAATCGGAGAAATTATTATAAACGTCCCTATTTTCCTGCTACTCAGTATGAGGAAGACGGTTTTTAGTCTCAATCTTCTCACGATGGTCGAGGCATCATAGAAAGGAATAGTGATGGGTTAGACGAACATCAAATCTATCGAGTACTCCACGAAATGGGTGTTTGCATTACCAGCTATAAGCTGCGTAGTTCCTCCGATAAAGAAGCAGCTGCTATGATCACAGTTGGCTTTACCGGAATGCTTTGGTACTGGTGGGATAATTATGTCACCGAAGAACTTAAGCAACACATTCTCAATGAAACCACGATCATCACCACTATTAAAACTAGCAGTGGTATGGAAACTCAGGAATCTGAGATTCGTGAGGATGCTTGTGCCACTCTGCTCTACCACATTGCTAAACACTCTGTAGGTGAGCCAAAACTCTTCCAAGATAGGAGTCTAGAAATCCTTAATAACCTTAGATGTCCTAAATTAAGTGACTTAAGGTGGTATAAGGATCAGTTTATGGTTAATATTATGACCAAACTCGACTGTAATAGTGACTTCTGGAAAGACAGATTCATTAGCAGTCTTCCCCCTCTTTTTGCCGAAAAGGTTAGATAAAAAATCAGAGATAGGTGAGGCGGTAAGGTGCCCTATGACCAGATGACCTATGGAGACATTATTAGCCTCATTAATACCACAGCTTTAGAATTGTGTACTGACCTTAAGCTCAAGAGTCACCTTAAGAAAGATAGGATGACCTCTAGAGCCGAATTAGGCAGTTTTTGCCTTGATTTTGGGTTCGGTAACGTAGATCCTCCCCCTTCAAAGGTGGCCAAGAGGAAATCTAAGAAGTCTTTGTATAAATCCAGGAAACCTAGAAAGAATACTTTTAAGGATAGGTCAGACCAACCCAAGAAAAAATTCAGGAAGCATAGACCTTCCCATAAAGAAGATGTGTCTTGGAACTGTGGTAAGTCTGGACATAGAGCCAACCAGTGTAAGTCTTCTAAGAAGAAGAAGAAAATTAATCTCCTAGGATTAGATAATGATACTAAAGAAAAACTCTTTTCTATCCTTCAAGAGAGTGATTCTGCTTCTGATGATACCTCTTCGGATAAATATAGTGACGAAGAGAATATCAACGCCGCATATGAGATTGATGAGAGTCAATCAGAACAGGATGACTCATGTGAAGGATTGTGCGAAGGTGTTTTCTGTGATTGTAATTCAAATACAATTCTTACGATTACTGAGGATTCTAAAGAGGTTCTCTTTGATATCATTGACCACATCAAGGATGGTGAGTCTACAACCAGGTACCTTGCTGAACTTAAGAAGATTATCCTTAATTCAGACCAAAAGAAACCTTCTCATTCTAAGGTCATAGAACCTTTCAGTATGAACCAGGTTTTCTCTAGGTTCAATCAACCTGCTGAGCCCTCTGTTTCTGATTTGCATAGAGAAATGAATTCCCTTAAGCAAGAGCTCAGTGGTATGAAGTCTCGTTTTGATAAGATTGAGCTTGAGGCCCTTACTTCTTAAGTCCATAGAGAAGTTCCTGCAACAGATAAAGAAAAATCTATTTCGTTTGCTGAACTAGAACCTACTTCTAACTTCCCTGGAGAATCAATTGATCCCGGTCTTCTGAAGGAAGCCAGTCCTGCCAGTCCTTCTGTATCCACTATTAAATCTCTCAGTCAGCATATCCCTATTAATTAGTAATTGCTAAAGACTTCGTGCTTAACAAGATTGCATTATTTGATAGTGGAGCTGATCGCAATTGTATTGTGAAAGGCCTTATTCCTCCTAAGTACCTTGAGAAAGGTACTACTCGTTTGTATTCCGCAACTGGAGAGCGGATGAAAATAGATTATAAATTGTCTAAAGCGCATATTTGTAAAAATAATATTTGCTTTACGAATAATTTTGTGATTACTGAAAATATTAATGAAGATATTATTCTTGGTCTGCCTTTCATAAATCAGTTAAAACCATATACTGATGATTTAGATGGCATTCATGCATGTATCCTTGGTCAAAAGGTGTTTTTCCCATTTGTTAAATCTCTTTCTCCTGAAGAAAATTTGTTTTTAAAAAAATAAAAATGTTTTTAAAATTAATCGCCTTTCTAATCATATTACTTTTCTCAAAGAAGAAATAAAGATTGAACTAATTAAACAAACTTTAAAAACCCCGGGAATGGTAGCTAAGATCGATTCCCACCAAAGAAAATTTGAAAATAATGTTTGTTCTAATTTGCCTTCTGCTTTTTGGAATGTAAAAAAGCATTTTGTGGCACTCCCGTACATTGATGGTTTTTATGAACGGAATATCCCTACAAAGGCTAGACCGTTTCAGATGAATCAAGAGATGTTGGAGGTTTGCAAAAATGAGATTAATCATTTGCTTGATAATGGTATAATCCGCCCCTCTAACTCTCCTTGGATTATGCTATCGGTCAGAAAGTTTATGAAGAGAGTTACCAGAAGGAGTGTGGACACTCTCGGAAGTAGAGGCTTTATTTTCCTTGGTTGAGGGACTATCAGAACCTGACGATGCTTTAGCCTTACTTTTGTCAGAGACATGAAAGTGGGCTAATTTTTTAGTGATTTATTCTACTAGCTTACCTGGGACGGTAATATCATTGCTGAGCTTGGGGAACAATTCACGACGGAATTCAGGGGGTTTGAATATAGGATTAGGCTCTATCGTACTACTAGTACTGGGCCTAGGGGCACTTAAACTAGGGGCCGGAAAAACCAACTTAGGATTTGTTTCTTCAATCTGTAAAGAAACAGTGTGCAACAATTTATTAGTATAATTGTTCTGTTCGACAATCTTATTAATATCTGCATTAGAGAGCAAACTCTGAGGATTACTGCTCTTGAGTTTGAAAGGAGCAGCAGGAACAAGAATATTGGAATGAGGAATTTTAATTCCCTCAAGCGGGGGAGTGACAGACTCAACGACCTTGCTGGACTTAGTATACCATTTATTAACAAGGACTTGTAATGACTCATTTTGGTCATCTAACTTTCCAGTGATCTCAAACCATCTGAAGAATTCGATATCACACTTTAAACGCTTCATATCTGAAATCCACTGTTTTCCAAAAAAAGCCTGCTGACTCTGGGAATAGGTAGCACCATACCATTTGACTTTCAACCTATTTTTAGGGTCAAGCCAGAGTTTTTTCAAAGAAGCAAGATCATGGGTATAATCCTCATATGTAGTAATAACACCCAATCCAGGGTCTGAATATTGCCTTGGAGGCTCCATATCAGACGCTGTGGGACTAGAAGGTTCCTGAACCTGAGATTTATAAAACACTTTTGGGATTTCTCCCTAAAAATCTACACCATCAACTTGACCTTTGTCAGCTGACCTAAAAGAATAAGAACGAATAAATACTCCCTCCGGGTGTTTTGAAGAAGTAGAACCGGCGGTGAAACTTCTGCGAGGTCTGGAGTCCAGAAATTTAAGATCTACAGAACCATTGGAGTTTTGAATGATACGCTCAATCTGACGTTTCTCAGTGTGAGAGGAAACATGTTGGATACTAGCCTCGAAATGCCAATTTGTATTGTCCAGGAGGTCATTCCACTTGAGAAGGCGAGGAACAAAGATGGTACTATGTTCATGGTTAGCTTCCATTAACATAGTCACACCTTTGGTTCTCTCTATCCTAGCTCTAGGAGCAAGGGTAGTTGCCATCAACCTGTAATAGACTCGATATATAACAGATAACTCACGAGTTTCGGATTTGCTGTTCATATTTATAGTTTTAATATTAAGAGTTAATGTATCTAACACAATTGGATCATTAATATCAACAGAGAAATTATGATAGAAATTGAAATAAACAGGGCCACCTGCTAAATTACTTTCAAGAGCTCACAATAAAGAATCATCAAAATTAAGAAAACGTGCATCACGTAACAGTGCACAAACAGGAATATTAAGTCCTTTTCTAAACAAAGGCTTCACAGCAACTTGAACAAGACCAATATGCAAGTAATTAAAATTAGATTTATATCTAATTATATCTTGCTCATTTAACAATTTTATAACTTCTAAAGAGTTATTAATAGCAACAGTTGATTCACATGTTTTAATATTATGTTTCTTAATAAAATTAAAATGACCTATCTGGTAGATCTTATGAAAAGGTTCTTCAGGGATATTCCAGTTATCCAAATTAGACTCAGTTAATGCAATCTGAGATGCACGAGATGTTAAGTTAACAGTATTCAAAATAATTTGATTCATTTCAAAAATTACTGTCCTGGAACCAATACAAATGCAAAACCACGTATCCAAGCAATATATCCATATTAAGCAAATACAAGAATTACAAAAGCCAAATTATTAATGATTTTTAGATCTAATTATCAAAGGTTTATATGGATCTACATGTTCTCTTGGCTTTACCTCTTTTCTCTCTAGAGTTATCTTGGCTACGGGAACACCTAAAGGTCTCAACAAAAACGCCTAACTCGGCTTACAAGGACCACAAGGACAGGCTTACCAACGTATGCTCCGGAGATTACTCGGATACCTCACACACTTAGAGAGAAATAAGTACCTCACACAAAGTAGATCAAATATAAAATAAGATAAAGATTTAACACTTATAAATAATTTAAGCATACTACTTCAAGTATTCAGCATAGTAACATACTCATGGATTTGTTTTGCAAAAGCATTGAGCTCCGGACAGTATATGTGTTTAGTTGCTCATGGTAAACACATAAACAGCCATCATGGCTCTGATACCAAATGGGAACAGGATCGAAAATTAAACACTAAGAAGTATGAATAAAGTATAAAATATGAACGTATGAAAAGATGTTATTTACAAAACTAGTTTTTTATTAAAAAGGAGAAGGCAAGGCTAGAAGATTACAAGATTCAGAGGTAAAGAGAATTTTAAAGAGAGACTAAAATTGCGACTGCCCTCCAACAATACAAGTGAGAGTCTTTATAGACCTCAGATAAAGTAAAAGCATCTTGTGCTTACAGGTGGACGACTATTATTTTGCCGACAAAGTAGTGGGTCCCTACTGATTAAGACTAGACTCGTACAGCAAAGATTCCATCTGAGTGGAAGGCATACTTTTTGACTTATTACTCATGCTTATCTTTTCATTAATAAAGTAAGCGTATACAAGACAAAAGTGGGCATTCCCACTATAATTAATTTAAGACAAGGCCATGTGCTTGGCCCTACTCGGATTCTTTTTAGGAATAGTAAAACGTCCTTTGGAGAAAAGTAATTCCAGTTCTTTGAACCTCTACTTTTCTTCAAGGTCCAGAATTCCTATTCGTAATAGGTATCCAGGTAAGCCTGTGCTATGCCTTTAGGACAACACATATCATTATTACTTGATTCGGTTGAGGAGGCGGCTTCTTCAATGAGCTGCAGCAAAGTGGCTTCATCCTGATGTTAGATATCTTGAAGGGCTTGTTGAAGCTTCTTCTTGATCTCGGCTTTGGATAACTTTGATGAAGAGGGCTGAGCAGTAGCTTTCTCCTTCTTCTGCATAGGTGTTTTGGGTTTTGGAACCCAACCTTTAACCTTTATCTCTTTGGATAGATACCTGATACGGTCAAATTCTGCGATCTTAAAGTCCCAGCTGATAATATATGATATCCTTTTTTGGACATAATATTTACACATATTAATATGAGTAGGCAACGTAGTGATCTCCTGCTTGGTTTGGAAATCGTCAAACTTTTGAAGAAAATGTTGAGGGAGGTCTTCCAATTTTCCTCCGAAAGCTTTCCACCAATCGTAAAACCACCTAGGAATAATGGCCTTTACTAGATCAGGGCTATATTTAACAAACCAAGTGTGACTCGGCCTGAGATACATGAAATTGTACCATGCTTGCTTGTAGATGAACCAGTTATATGTCTGAGGCTTGTGACTCATGCTTAGAGGTACAGGAGAGAGTAGATGGTCCACATGCCATTCAGACGGGGAGAGGATCTTCTTAATGGTGAATTGGGAATATAGGATAAAATCTGAATTTCTTTTAGAATAAACACGTTCGATTTCTATAGAATCGATATCAACTAGAATTGCCTCAAAATAAAGGCGAGTGTGTAAAGGATCAGGACTATCTACGTAGTTTGAATTGTTATAGCAAGGTTTTACTAAATCTTGGACTCTACCAGTTTCGAATTCTTTATTGAGGGAAAAATTAGGGAAAACTCTAGTGGTTAGGTACTCGAAAGGCTCTTGTGCTTGAGAGGAAGGACTTTGGGTCTGGACCTTTGGGTCTGGACCTTTGGGTCCATAGCTTGGGCGAAGGACTTAGGGGTCTTCATCTCGTAGCTCTGTTTACTTTGGACCTTGGAAGTAGATCCAGACGAGGATTTAGCTTTTGGGCCTGTAAGTTTAGGGATGTCTCCAAGGACAGTAAATTTCTTTTGAGATGGGCTTTGGGCCGGACTAGGTAAAGGCGGGAAAGAACGCCTTAGCTGGGCTAGGCCTGTAGGGATGAAAGGTCTAGCGGACGAAAGCTGCCTTTCGCGTTTAACATTTTTGAACGGGGAGTTAGTCTTGGCTGGCCTCATGACCCTGAAGAAATTCACGGGTTAGAAAATCAGGAAGAGAATTACTTTCTCCTTTAATGAACTCAATTTTAAAATCAAATCTAGATAGTAGAGCTTGCCATCTAGCAAATATTTGTTTAGAAACAAGATTTTTTAAATCTTTTTGTATTATTTCTTTTGCAGATTTGCAATCAACTCGGAGTACAAATTCTTTATTTACTAAATCATCTTGAAATTTAGTAATACATAGTACTATAGACAAAACTTCCTTTTTGACTGTACTATAATATTTCTGGGTAGAATTCCAAATACCAGAAGTAAACCTCACAAGTTGCTCACAAATATATGGGTTGACACGCTGTTCAAGGATGCCTCCATATCCTATATCAGAAGCATCTGTTTCCACTATCATAAATGAATCAGGATTAAGTATCCCTAGACACGGAAGATTTTGAACTATTCTCTTAATTTTTTCGACACTCCAGGTTTGTTCGTCTGCCCAAGGTGCTAGGTTTTTTTTAAGCCTATGGTATACTCACAGACTAGCCTAATTTTTGGGATGAAATCAACAACATAATTAAGACTTCCTTAAACTCCGAAGCTGAGTTTTATCCTTAATTTCATCAGGGAATTTAGAAGAGAATTCTATGGCTCTACAAATAGGCCTATGGGTTCCTTGATAAAGATCATAACCTAAGAATCTAATCGAGGTTTGAAAGAGCTTAATTTTTTTAGCACTAACAACCAAGCCATTGTTTTTCACAACATTAATGAAAGTATTGAGATACTTAATATGAGAATCAATGTCTTCAGAAAAAATCAACACATCATCAATAAAAACTATTGACATATAAGAATAAGGATTAAGAATGCTATTCATAATATTTTGAAATTCAGAAGGCGCATTTTTTAACCCAAATGGCATAACATTCCATTCGTAATGCCCAAAAGAAACATTGAATGCAGTCTTATATCGATCTTCATTCTTAATTTGGATTTTCCAGAATGTAGACTTCATATCAAACTTACCATATAGGTTTGCTTTATAGGTTCGCTTAAGAAGATCTCATTTGTTGGGGATTGGATGGCGGATCCATTTGAGGACAGAGTTCAGGGGCTTATAATTAATTACAAGCCTGGGCGCTCCTCTTTCTTTCTCTGCACTATTGTTAACATAGAATGCAGAGCAACTCCAAGGAGAATTAGAGGGGCGAATTATACCATTATCAAGCAAATGATTAATCTCATTTTTGCAAACCTCCAACATCTCTTGATTCATCTGAATCGGTCTAGCCTTTGTAGGGATATTCCTTTCATCAAAACCATCAATGTACGGGAGTGCCACAAAATGCTTTTTTACATTCCAAAAAGCAGAAGGCATATTAGAACAAACTTTATTTTCAAATTTTCTTTGGAGGGAATCGATCTTAGCTACCATTCCCGGGGTTTTTAATGTTTGTTTAATTTGTTCAATCTTCATTTCTTCTTTGAGAAAAGTAATATGATTAGAAAGGCGATTATTTTTAAAAACAGTTTTATTTTTTAAAAACAAACTTTCTTCAGGAGAAAGAGATTTAACAAATGGGAAAAACACCTTTTGACCAAGGATACATGCATGAATGCTATCTAAATCATCAGTATATGGTTTTAACTGATTTATGAAAGGCAGACCAAGAATAATATCTTCATTAATATTTTCAGTAATCACAAAATCGGTCGTAAAGCAAATATTATTATTACAAATATGTGCTTTAGACAATTTATAATCTATTTTCATCCGCTCTCCAGTTGCGGAATACAAACGAGTAGTACCTTTCTCAAGGTACTTAAGAAGAATAAGGCCTTTCACAATACAATTGCGATCAGCTCCACTATCAAATAATGCAATCTTGTTAAGCACAAAGTCTTTAGCAATTACTAATTTAATAGGGATATGCTGACTGAGAGATTTAATAGTGGATACAGAAGGACTGGCCGGACTGGCTTCCTTCAGAAGACCGAGATCAATTGATTCTCCAGGGAAGTTAGAAGTAGGTTCTAGTTTAGCAAAAGAAACATATTTTTCTTTATCTGTTGCAGGAACTTCTCTAAGGACTTGAGAAGTAAGGGCCTCAAGCTCAATCTTATCAAGAGGAGACTTCATATCACTGACCTCTTGCTTAAGGGAATTCATTTCTCTACGCAATTCAGAAACAGAGGGCTCAACAGGTTTATTGAACCTAGAGAAATTCTGGTTCATACTGAAACGTTCTATGACCATAGAATGAGAAGGTTTCTTTTGGTCTGAATTAAGGATAATCTTCTTAAGTTCAGCAAGGTACCTGGTTCTAGACTCATCATCCTTGATGTGGTCAATGATATCAAAGTGAACCTCTTTATAATCCTCAGTAATCGTACGAATGGTATTTGAATTACAATCACAGAAAATACCTTCGCACGATCCTTCAGAAGAGTCATCCTGTTCTAATTGACTCTCATCAGTCTCATATGCGACGTTGATATTCTCGTCGTCACTATATTCATCCGAAGAGGTATCATCAGAAGCAGAATCACTCTCTTTAGTATCATTATCTAATCCTAGGAGATTAATTTTCTTCTTCTTTTTAGAAGACTTACACTGGTTGGCTCTATGTCCAGACTTACCACAGTTCCAACGCACATCTTCTTTATGGTAAGGTCTATGCTTCCTGAATTTCTTCTTGGGTTGGTCTGACCTGTCTTTAGAAGTATTCTTTCTAGGCTTCCTACATTTATACGAAGACTTCTTAGATTTCTTCTTGGCCACCTTTGAAGGGGGAGGATCTACGTTACCGAACCCAAAATCACGGCAAAAACTCCCTAATTCGGCTCTAGAGGTCATCCTATCTTTCTTAAGGTGACTCTTGAGCTTAAGGTCAGTACACAGTTCTAAAGCTGTGGTATTAATGAGGCTAATAATGTCTCCATAGGTCATCTGGTCATAGGGCACCTTACCACCGCACCTATCTCTGATTTTTTATCTAACCTTTTCGGCAAAAAGAGGGGGACGACCGCTAATGAATCTGTCTTTCCAGAAGTCACTATTACAGTCGGGTCTGGTCATAATCTTAACCATAAACTGATCCTTATACCACCTAAAGTCACTTAATTTAGGACATCTAAGGTTATTAAGGATTTCTAGACTCCTATCTTGGAAGATTTTTGGCTCACCTACAAAGTGTTTAGCAATGTGGTAGAGCAGAGTGGCACAAGCATCCTCACGATTCTCAGATTCCTGAGTTTCCATACCACTCTTAGTCTTAATAGTGGTGATGATGGTGGTTGCATTGAGAATGTGTTGCTTAAGTTCTTCGGTGACATAATTATCCCACCAGTACCTAAGCATTCCGGTAAAGCCAGTTGTGATCATAGCAGCTGCTTCTTTATCGGAACAACTACGCAGCTTATAGCTTGTAATGCAAACACCCATTTCGTGGAGTACTCGATAGATTTGATGTTCGGCTAACCCATCAATATTCCATTCTACGATGCCTACGATACCAAAAGGGAACAGGACCGGAAATTAAACACTAAGAAGTATGAATAAAGTATAAAATATGAACGTATGAAAAGATGTTACTTACAAAACCAGCTTTTTGTTAAAAAGGAGAAGGCAAGGCTGGAAGATTACAAGATTCAGAGGTAAAGAGAATTTTAAAGAGAGATTAAAATTGCGAATGCCCTCCAACAATACAAGTGAGAGTCTTTTATAGACCTCAGATAAAGTAAAAGCATCTTGTGCTTACAGGTGGACGGCTATTATTTTGCCGACAAAGTAGTGGGTCCCTACTGATTAAGACTAGACTCGTACAGCAAAGATTCCATCTGAGTGGAAGGCATACTTTTTGACTTATTACTCATGCTTATCTTTTCTTTAATAAGGTAAGCGTATAAAAGACAAAAGTGGGCATTCCCACTATAATTAATTTAAGACAACGCCGTGTGCTTGGCCCAACTCGGTTTCCTTTAGGAATAGTAATATGTCCTTTGGAGAAAAGTAATTCCAGTTCTTTGAACCTCTACTTTTCTTCAAGGGCCAGAATTCCTATTCGTAATAGGTATCCAGGTAAGCCAGTGCAATGCCTATAGAAAACACATATCATCATTACTTGATTCGGTTGAGGAGGCGGCATTGGATAACTTTGACGAAGAGGGCTGAGCAGTAGCTTTCTCCTTCTTTTGCGTAGGAGTTTTAGGTTTTGGAACCCAACCTTAAACCTTTATCTCTTTGGATAGATACCTGATATGGTCAAATTCTGCGATCTTATAGTCCCAGCGGATAATATACGATATCCTTTTTAGGACATAATATTTACACATTTTAATATGAGTAGGTAACGTAGTGATCTCCTGTTTGGTTTGGAAATCGTCAAACTTTTGAAGAAAATGTTGAGGGAGGTTTTCCAATTTTCCTCCGAAAGCTTTCCACCAATCGTAAAACCACCTAGGAATAGTGGCCTTTACTAGCTCAGGGCTTTATTTAACAAACCAAGTGTGACTCGGCCTGAGATACATGAAATTGTACCATTCTTGCTTGTAGATGTACCAGTTATATGTCTGAGGCTTGTGACTCATGCTTAGAGGTACATGAGTGAGTAGATGGTCCACATGCCATTCAAACGGGGAGAGGATCTTCTTAATGGTGAATTGGGAATATAGCATAAAATCTGAATTTCTTTCAGAATTAACATGTTCGATTTCTATAGAATCGGTATCAACTAGAATTGCCTCAAAATAAAGGCGAGTGTGTAAAGGATCACGACTATCTACGTAGTTTGAATTGTTGTAGCAAGGTTTTACTTAATCTTAGACTCTACCAGTTTCGAATTTTTTATTGAGGGCCAAAATAGGGAAAACTCTAGTGGTTAGGTACTCGAAAGGCTCTTGTGCCTGAGAGGAAGGACTTTGGGTCAGGACCTTTGGGTCCACAGCCTGGGCGAAGGACTCATGGGTCTTCATCTCGTAGCTCTGTTTACTTTGGACATTGGAAGTAGATCTTGACGTGGATTCAGGTTTTGGGCCTGTAAGTTTGGGGATGTCTCCAAGGACAGTAAATTTGTTTTGAGACGGGCTTTGGGTCGGACTAGGTAAAGGCGGGAAAGAAGGCCTTAGCTAGGCTAGGCCTGTAGGGACGAAAGGTCTAGCGGACGAAAGCTTCCTTTCGGGTTTAACATTTTTGAACGGGGAGTTAGCCTTGGCTGGCCTCATGACCATGAAGAAATTCACGGGTTAGAAAATCAGGTAGAGAATTACTTTCTCCTTTAATGAACTCAATTTTAAAATCAAAGCTAGATTGTAGAGCTTGCCATCTAGCGAATATTTGTTTTGAAACAAGATTTTTTACATCTTTTTGTAAAATTTCTTTTGCATATTTGCAATCAACTCGGAGTAAAAATTCTTTGTTTACTAAATCATCTTGAAATTTAGTAATACATAGTATTATAGACAAAACTTCCTTTTTGACTGTATAATAGTTTTTCTGGGTAGAATTCCAAATACCAGAAGTAAACCTCACAAGTTGCTCACAACTATCTGGGTTGACGCACTGTTTAAGGATGCCTCCATATCCTATATCAGAAGCATCTGTTTCTACTATCATAAATGCATCAGGATTAGGTATCCCTAGACACGGAAGATTTTGAACTATTCTCTTAATTCTTTGGACACTCCGGGTCTGTTCTTCTCCCCAAAGTGCTGGGGTTTTTTTTAAGCCTATGGTATAATGGCTCACAGACTTGCCTAATTTTTTGGAATGAAATCAGCAACATAATTAAGACTTCCTAAAAATCTCTGAAGCTGTGTTTTATCCTTAATTTCGTCTGGGAAATTAGAAGAGAATTTTATGGCTCTACAAATAGGCCTATGGGTTCCTTGATAAAGATCATGACCTAAGAATCTAATCGAGGTTTGAAAGAGCTTAATTTTTTTAGCACTAACAACCAAGCCATTGTTTTTCACAACATTAAAGAAAGTATTGAGATGCTTAAAATGAGAATCAATGTCTTCAGAAAAAATCAACACATCATCAATATAAACTATTGACATATAAGAATAAGGATTAAAAATGCTATTCATAATATTTTGAAATTCAGAAGGCGCATTTTATAACCCAAATGGCATAACATTCCATTCGTAATGCCCAAAAGGAACATTGAATGCAGTCTTATACCGATCTTCGTTCTTAATTTGAGTTTGCCAGGATCCAGACTTCATATCGAACTTACTATAAAGGTTTTCTTTATGGGTTCGTTTAAGAAGATCTCTTTTGTTGGGGATTGGATGGCGGATCCATTTGAGGACAGAGTTCAGGGGCTTATAATTAATTACAAGCCTGGGTGCTCCTCTTTCTTTCTCTGCACTATTATTAACATAGAATGCAGAGCAACTCCAAGGAGAGTTAGAGGGGCGGATTATAACATTATCAAGAAATTGATTAATCTCATTTTTGCAAACCTCCAACATCTCTTGATTCATCTGAATCGGTCTAGCCTTTGTAGGGATATTCCGTTCATCAAAACCATCAATGTACGGGAGTGCCACAAAATGCTTTTTTTACATTCCAAAAAGCAGAAGGCAAATTAGAACAAACTTCATTTTCAAATTTTCTTTGGAGGGAATCGATCTTAGCTACCATTCCCTGGGTTTTTGAAGTTTGTTTAATTTGTTCTATCTTTATTTCTTCTTTAAAAAAAGTAATATGATGAGAAAGGCGATTAATTTTAAAAACAGTTTTATTTGTTAAAAACAAACTTTCTTCAGGAGAAAGGGATTTAACAAATGGGAAAAACACCTTTTGACCAAGGATACATGCATGAATGCCATCTAAATCATCAGTATATGGTTTTAACTGATTTATGAAAGGCAGACCAAGAATAATATCTTCATTAATATTTTCAGTAATCACAAAATCGTTCGTAAAGCAAATATTATTATTACAAATATGCGCTTTAGACAATTTATAATCTATTTTCATCCGCTCTCCAGTTGCGGAATACAAACGAGTAGTACCTTTCTCAAGGTACTTAAGAGGAATAAGGCCTTTCACAATACAATTGCGATCAGCTCCACTATCAAATAATGCAATCTTGTTAAGCACGAAGTCTTTAGCATTACTAATTTAATAGGGATATGCTGACTGAGAGATTAAAAATTGGATACAGAAGGACTGGCTTCCTTCAGAAGACCGGGATCAATTGATTCTCCAGGGAAGTTAGAAGCAGGTTCTAGTTCAACAAAAGAAACAGATTTTTCTTTATCTGTGCAGGAACTTCTCTAAAGACTTAAGAAGTAAGGGCCTCATGCTCAATCTTATCAAGACGAGACTTCATATCACTGACCTCTTGCTTAAGAGAATTCATTTCTCTACGCAAGTCAGAAACAGAGGGCTCAGCAGGTTTATTGAACCTAGAGAAAACTTGGTTCATACTGAAAGGTTCTATGACCTTAGAATGAGAAGGTTTCTTTTGGTCTGAATTAAGGATAATCTTCTTAAGTTCAGCAAGGTACCTGGTTCTAGACTCATCATCCTTGATGTGGTCAAGGATATCAAAGAGAACCTCTTTAGAATCCACGGTAATCGTACGAATGGTATTTGAATTACAATCACAGAAAATACCTTCGCACGATCCTTCACAATAGTCATCCTGTTCTGATTGAGTCTCATCAGTCTCATATGCGACGTTGATATTCTCTTCGTCATTATATTCATCTGAAGAGGTATCATCAGAAGCAGAATCACTCTCTTGAAGGATAGAAAAGAGTTTTTCTTTAGTATCATTATCTAATCCTAGGAGATTAATTTTCTACTTCTTCTTTGAAGACTTACACTGGTTGGCTCTATGTCCAGACTTACCGCAGTTCCAACACACATCTTCTTTATGGGAAGGTCTATGCTTCCTGATTTTTTTCTTGGGTTGGTCTGACCTATCCTTGGAAGTATTCTTTCTAGGTTTCCTAGATTTATACGAAGACTTCTTAGATTTCTTCTTGGCCACCTTTGAAGGGGGAGGATCGACATTACCGAACCCAAAATCACGGCAAAAACTGCCTAATTCGGCTCTAGTGGTCATCCTATCTTTCTTAAGGTGACTATTGAGCTTAAGGTCAGTACACAGTTCTAAAGCTGTGGTATTAATGAGGCTAATAAGGTCTCCATACGTCATCTGGTCATAGGGCACCATACCACCGCACCTATCTCTGATTTTTTATCTAACCTTTTCGGCAAAAAGAGGGGGAAGACCGCTAATGAATCTGTCTCTCCAGAAGTCACTATTACAGTCAGGTCTGGTCATAATCTTAACCATAAACTGATCCTTATACCACCTAAAGTCACTTAATTTAGGACATCTAAGGTTATTAAGGATTTCTAGACTCCTATCTTGGAAGAGTTTTGGCTCACCTACAAAGTGTTTAGCAATGTGGTAGAGCAGAGTGGCACAAGCATCCTCATGAATCTCAGATTCCTGAGTTTCAATACCACTGTTAGTTTTAATAGTGCTGATGATTGTGGTTGCATAATTATCCCACCAGTACCTAAGCATTCCGGTAAAGCCAGCTGTGATCATAGCAGCTACTTCTTTATCGGAGGAACTACGCAGCTTATAGCTGGTAATGCAAACACCCAATTCGTGGAGTACTCGATAGATTTTATGTTCGGCTAACCCATCGATATTCCATTCTATGATGCCTCGACCATTGTGAGAAGATTGAGACTAAAAACTGTCTTCCTCATACTGAGTATCAGGAAAAGAGGGACGTTTATAATAATTTCTCCAATTAGGATATCGATTAGAAAGTTTATGAAGAGAGTTACCAGAAGGAGTGTGGACACTCTCGGAAGTAGAGGCTTTATTTTCCTTGGTTGAGGGAGAATCAGAACCTGACGATGCTTTAGCCTTACTTTTGTCAGAGACATGAAAGTGGGCTAATTTTTCGGTGATTTGTTCTACTAGCTTACCCGAGACGGCAATATCATTGCTGAGCTTGGGGAACAATTCACGATGGAATTCAGGGGGTTTGAATATAGGATTAGGCTCTATCGTACTACTAGTACTGGGCCTAGGGGCACATAAACTAAGGGCCGGAAAAACCAACTTAGGATTTGTTTCTTAAATCTGTAAAGAAACAGTGTGCAACTATTTATTAGTATAATTGTTCTGTTCGACAATCTTATCAATATCTGCATTAGAGGGCAAACTCTGAGGATTACTGTTCTTGAGTTTGAAAGTAGACGCAGGAACAAGAATATTGGAATGTGGAATTTTAATTCCCTCGAGCGGGGGAGTGACAGACTCAACGATCTTGCTGGACTGAGTATACCATTTATTAACAAGGACTTGTAATGACTCATTTTGGTCATCTAACTTTCCAGTGATCTCAAACCATCTGAAGAATTCGATATCACACTATTAACGCTTCATGTCTGAAATCCAGTGTTTTTCAAAAAGAGCTTGCTTACTCTGGGAATAGGTTGCACCATACCATTTGACTTTCAACCTATTTTTAGGGTCAAGCCAGAGTTTTTTCAAAGAAGCAAGATCATGGGTATAATCCTCATCTGTAGTAATAACACCCAATCCAGGGTCTGAATATTGCCTTGGAGGCTTCATATCAGACGATGTGGGACTAGAAGGTTCCTGAACCTGAGGTTCATAAAACACTTTTGGGATTTCTCCCGAAAAATCTACACCATCAACTTGACTTTTGTCAGCTGACCTAAAAGAATAAGAACGATTAAATACTCCCTTTGGGGTTTTGAAGAAGTACAACCAGCGGTGAAACTTCTGCGAGGTCTGGAGTCCAAAAATTTAAGATCAACAGAACCATCGGAGTTTTGAATGATACGCTCAATGTGACGTTTCTCAGTGTGAGAGGAAACAGATTGGGTAATAGCCTCGAAATGCCAATCTGTATTAGACAGGAGGTCACCACTTGAGAAGGCGAGGAACAAAGATGGTAATATGTTCATGGTTAGCTTCCATTAACATAGTCACACCTTTGGTACTCTCTATCCTAGCTCTAGGAGAAAGGGTAGTTGCCATCAACCTGTAATAGACTCGATATATAACAGCTAACTCACGAGTTTCGGATTTGCTGTTCATATTTATAGTTTTAATATTAAGAGTTAATGTATCTAACACATTAGGATCATTAATATCAACAGAGAAATTAGGATAGCAACTGAAATAAACAGGGCCTCCTGCTAAATTACTTTCAAGAGCTCCCAATAAAGAATCATCAAAATTAAGAAAACGTGCATCACGTAACAGTGCACAAACAGGAAATTAAACACTAAAAAGTATGAAAAAAGTATAAAATAAGAATGTATGAAAAGATGTTACTTACAAAACCAGCTTTTTATTAAAAAGGAGAAGGCAAGGCTGGAAAATTACAAGATTCAGAGGTAAAGAGAATTTTTAAGGGAGAATAAAATTGCGACTGCCCTCCAACAATACAAGTGAGAGTCCTTTATAAACCTCAGATAAAGTAAAAGAATCCATTGCTTACAGGTGGACGGCTATTATTTTGCCGACAAAGTAGTGGGTCCCTACTGATTAAGACTAGACTCGTACAGCAAAGATTCCATCTGAGTGGAAGGCATACTTTTTGACTTATTACTCATGCTTATATTTTCTTTAATAAAGTAAGCGTATACAAGACAAAAGTGGGCATTCCCACTATAATTAATTTAATACAAGGCCATGTGCTTGGCCCTACTCGGATTCCTTTTAGGAATAGTAAAACGTACTTTGGAGAAAAGTAATTCCAGTTCTTTAAACCTCTACTTTTCTTCAAGTGCCAAAATTCCTATTCGTAATAGGTATCCAGGTAAGCCTGTGCTATGCCTTTAGGACAACACATATCATCATTACTTGATTCGGTTTAGGAGGCGGCTTCTTCAATGAGCTGCAACAAAGTGGCTTCATCCTGATGTTCGATATCTTGAAGGGCTTGTTGAAGCTTCTTCTTGATCTTGGCTTTGGATAACTTTGACGAAGAGGGCTGAGCAGTAACTTTCTCCTTCTTTTGCGTAGGAGTTTTGGGTTTTGGAACCCAACCTTTAACCTTTATCTCTTCGGATAGATACCTGATACGGTCAAATTCTGCGATCTTAAAGTCCCAGCTGATAATATACGATATCCTTTTTTGGACATAATATTTACACATTTTAATATGAGTAGGCAACGTAGTGATCTCCTGCTTGGTTTGGAAATCGTCAAACTTTTGAAGAAAATGTTGAGGGAGGTTTTCCAATTTTCCTCCGAAAGCTTTCCACCAATCGTAAAACCACCTAGGAATAGTGGCCTTTACTAGCTCAGGGCTATATTTAACAAACCAAGTGTGACTCGGCCTGAGATACATGAAATTGTACCATGCTTGCTTGTAGATGTACCAGTTATATGTCTGAGGCTTGTGACTCATGCTTAGAGGTACAGGAGTGAGTAGATGATCCACATGCCATTCAAACGGGCCGAGGATCTTCTTAATGGTGAATTTGGAATATAGGATAAAATCTGAATTTCTTTCAGAATAAACATGTTCGATTTCAATAGAATCGGTATCAACTAGAATTGCCTCAAAATAAAGGCGAGTGTGTAAAGGATCAGGACTATCTATGTAGTTTGAATTGTTGTAGCAAGGTTACTCTACCAGTTTCGAATTCTTTATCGAGGGCCAAAATAGGGAAAACTCTAGTGGTTAGGTACTCGAAAGGCTCTTGTGCCTGAGAGGAAGGACTTTGGGTCAGGACCTTTGGGTCCACAGCCTGGGCGAAGGACTCATGGGTCTTCATCACATAGCTTTGTTTACTTTGGACCTTGGAAGTAGATCCAGACGAGGATTTAGGTTTTGGGCCTGTAAGTTTGGGGATGTCTCCAAGGACAGTAAATTTGTTTTGAGATGGGCTTTGGGCGGGACTAGGTAAAGGCGGGAAAGAAGGCCTTAGCTAGGCTAGGCCTGTAGGGACGAAAGGTCTAGCGAACGAAAGCTACCTTTCGAGTTTAGCATTTTTGAACGGGGAGTTAGTCTTGGCTGGCCTCATGACCCTGAAGAAATTCACGGGTTAGAAAATCAGGAAGAGAATTACTTTCTCCTTTAATGAACTCAATTTTAAAATCAAAGCTAGATAGTAGAGCTTGCCATCTAGCAAATATTTTTTTTGAAACAAGATTTTTTACATCTTTTTGTAAAATATCTTTTGCAGATTTGCAATCAACTCGGAGTAATAATTCTTTGTTTACTAAATCACCTTGAAATTTAGTAATACATAGTACAATAGACAAAACTTCCTTTCTGACTGTACTATTATTTTTCTGGGTAGAATTCCAAATACCAGAAGTAAACCTCACAAGTTGCTCACACCTATCTGGGTTGACGCGCTGTTTAAGGATGCCTCCATACCCTATTTTAGAAGCATCTGTTTCTACTATCATAAATGCATCAGGATTAGGTATCCCTAGACACGGAAGATTTTGAACTATTCTCTTAATTTTTTGGACACTCCGGGTATGTTCTTCTCCCCAAGGTGCTGGGTTTTTTTTTTAAGCCTATGGTATAACGGCTCACAGACTTGCCTAATTTTTGGGATGAAATCAGCAACATAATTAAGACTTCCTAAAAATCTCTGAAGTTGAGTTTTATCCTTAATTTCATCAGGGAATTTAGAAGAGAATTCTATGGCTCTACGAATAGGCCTATGGGTTCCTTGATAAAGATCATGACCTAAGAATCTAATCGAGGTTTGGAAGAGCTTAATTTTTTAGCACTAACAACCAAGCCATTGTTTTTCACAACATTAATGAAAGTATTGAGATGCCTAAAATGAGAATCAAGGTCTTCAGAAAAAATCAACACATCATCAATATAAACTATTGACATATAAGAATACGGATTAAAAATGCTATTCATAATATTTTGAAATTCAGAAGGCGCATTTTTTAACCCAAATGGCATAACATTCCATTCGTAATGCCCAAAAGGAACATTAAATGCATTCTTATACCGATCTTCGTTCTTAATTTGGATTTGCCAGAATCCAGACTTCATATCGAACTTACTATATAGGTTTGCTTTATCGGTTCGTTTAAGAAGATCTCTTTTGTTGGGGATTGGATGGCGGATCCATTTGAGGACAGAGTTCAGGGGCTTATAATTAATTACAAGTCTGGGTGCTGCTCTTTCTTTCTCTGTACTATTGTTAACATAGAATGCAGAGCAACTCCAAGGAGAGTTAGAGGGGCGGATTATACCATTATCAAGCAAATGATTAATCTCATTTTTGCAAGCCTCCAACATCTCTTGATTCATCTGAATCAGTCTAGCCTTTGTTGGGATATTCCGTTCATCAAAACCGTAAATGTACGGGAGTGCCACAAAATGCTTTTTTACATTCCAAAAAGCAGAAGGCAAATTAGAACAAACTTCATTTTCAAATTTTGATGAACCCTCACAAGTTGCTCACAACTATCTGGGTTGACGCGCCGTTTAAGGATGCCTCCATATCCTATATCAGAAGCATCTGTTTCTACTATCATAAATGCATCAGGATTAGGTATCCCTAGACACAAAAAAAAAGGAACAGGACCGGAAATTAAACACTAAGAAGTATGAATAAAGTATAAAATATGAACGTATGAAAAGATGTTACTTACAAAACCAGCTTTTTATTAAAAAGGAGAAGGCAAGGCTATGTGCTTGGCCCTACTCGGATTCCTTTTAGGAATAGTAAAACGTACTTTGGAGAAAAGTAATTCCAGTTCTTTGAACCTCTACTTTTCTTCAAGGGCCAGAATTCCTATTCGTAATAGGTATCCAGGTAAGCCTGTGCTATGCCTTTAGGATAACACATATCATCATTACTTGATTCGGTTGAGGAGGAGGCTTCTTCAATGAGCTGCAGCAAAGTGGCTTCATCCTGATGTTCGATATCTTGAAGGGCTTGTTGAAGCTTCTTCTTGATCTCGGCTTTGGATAACTTTGACAAAGAGGCTGAGCAGTAGCTTTCTCCTTCTTCTGCGTATGAGTTTTGGGTTTTGGAACCCATCCTTTAACCTTTATCTCTTTGGATAGATACCTGATACGGTCAAATTCTGCGATCTTAAAGTCCCAGCTGATAATATACGATATCCTTTTTTGGACATAATATTTACACATTTTAATATGAGTAGGCAACGTAGTGATCTCCTACTTTGTTTGGAAATCGTCAAAGTTTTGAAGAAAATGTTAAGGGAGGTTTTCCAATTTTTCTCCGAAAGCTTTCCACCAATCGTAAAACCACCTAGGAATAGTGGCCTTAACTAGCTCAGGGCTCTATTTAACAAACCAAGTGTGACTCGGCCTGAGATACATGAAATTGTACCATTCTTGCTTGTAGATGTACCAATTATATGTCTGAGGCTTTTGACTCATGCTTAGAGGTACATGAGTGAGTAGATGGTCCACATGCCATTCAAACGGGGAGAGGATCTTCTTAATGGTGAATTGGGAATATAGCATAAAATCTGAATTTCTTTCAGAATAAACATGTTCGATTTCTATAGAATCGGTATCAACTAGAATTGCCTCAAAATGAAGGCGAGTGTGTAATGGATCATGACTATCTACGTAGTTTGAATTACTCGGATACCTCACACACTTAGAGAGAAATAAGTACCTCACACAAAGTAGATCAAATATAAAACAAGATAAAAAGATTTATCACTTATAAATAATTTATGCGTACTACTTCAAGTATTCAGCATAGTAACATAATCATGGATTTATTTTGCAAAAGCATTGAGCTCCAGACAGTATATGTGTTTAGTTGCTCATGTTAAACACATAAACAACCATTATGGCTCTGATACCAAAAGGGAACAGAGTGGATTAGACTTACACGAGATATTCCACTCAAACTTCACAACTTGATGTAGTGTTGATGCTACAGACCCAACAACATGAATCCACGGCCTTCCCAACAGCAGGTTGTAAGACGCCGTCATGTCTATTACTTGAAAATCAACATCAAACCAAGTAGGCCCCATTTGCAACACAAGCTAATTTCCCCAATGGTTGACCTTTAGGAATCGTCGAAAGCTTTAACGTTGATGGCCCCGTCCTGGATCTCATGCAGCCTTTTTCCCAATGTCCTGAGTGTTATTAATTGGAAAATGTTAAGGCTGGACCCTCCATCGATCAGGACCCTGGTGATAAAATAATCCTCACATTGAACGGTGATGTGCAATGCCTTGTTGTGACTCAACCCTTTTGGTGGCAGCTCATCTTCATGAAAAGTGATCTTGTGACTTTCCAATACCTGCCCTACCATGTTTGCCATTTCTCCTCCAGTGATGTTGCTTGGTACATATGCCTCACTAAGCACCTTTAACAGAGCATTCTTGTGTGCATCAAAACTTTGTAGCAAAGCTAGGATAGAAATATGTGTTGGAGTTTTGTTTTGTTGATCAATGATTGAATACTCCTTGGCTTGTATCTTTCTCCAGAAATCATCAGGCCCAGTTTCAGTGATGGTTGGACGTCCAGAGTCTTGCTTGCTTGATATAGCCAAATGTTCCGGGGTATATACCCTGCCGGTTCTTGTCATACCCTGTGCGGCAATGGTCTCAAACTTGGCTTTCCCTTTTCATCTTGGCTCGGGTGTGTAACCTCATGGTAGGGGTTTTGTTTGGAACGTTGTTACGGCTCTCATTGCTACTAGAATGGACACCATTGCTTTGGAAGGTAATATAACAACTTCAAATGGTATAGGTGCTTTTAGGGACCCAAACTTGACCTCAATTGGTGTAGGCATCCTTGCAAAATATGGTGCTTTAAAATTGAGTGGTACAGATGTTAGATAATACGCTTAACGCTAGAGGGGGGTGAATAGCGTTATAATAAAAATTAGCGTAAACTTGCGGAATTTAAAAATTGCAGGAAATAAATAAGTGGAATAAGTAAATAAATTAGAAAAAACGCACCGATGTATCCTGGTTCACCACAACCTGTGGCTAGTGCAGTCTTCGAGAGACTCTCTCGAGATTTCCACTAACTTGTTAAGCTTACGGGTGCTCAACAAACCGTTACAACTTGAGGACACAAGCCTCAACAACCTTTGCTCGGAGATACAACACTCCAAGACTTCAACCAAGGAAACACAAGTTCCTTCTTACAACACAAGGGACGAACACTTCCCTTCAAGTGTACAATAACACTAAGCACTCAAACAAGACACTCCTTTAAGAGTAGATATGAGTAAAAAGAATACGCTCAAGATCGCAACAACTTTCGACAAGAATTTGGCTCTCAAAAGCTTATGTAATGAATATAAAGTGATAAGCAATAAAGTATGCAAGCTTTAGCAATTGTATGATCAGTTGTTGTGTGTTGTTGTTCTTAAAAGACTGAATTGAGCTGTATTTATAGTTGAAAAACTTTGTATTACCGTTGCCTAATTGCCAATTAATAGTTGCTGATTTTACTCTGTGACAATCGATTGTCAAATTACCACAATCGATTGTTTGCCAGTTCTTCCAAAAATCAATCCCAGATTTTATGCATAACAATCGATTATCTAAGATCAATAATCGATTACTGGCAACGTTCAAAAAATCATTTCCAGATTTTACTTAAAACAATCGATTATAGAAAATCAATAATCGATTACTCAGCAACGTTCAAAAAATACTTTCCAGATTTTAATTAAAACAATCGATTATAGGAAATCAATAATCGATTACCTGACGGTATTTGAAAACATTTTGGCAACGGTCAGTTATACAATCGATTATATTAAGTTAACAATCGATTATATATCAGTCTTGAAAAATCAATTTAGACACTGCCTCTTGAGAATCGATTGTTATAGGTTCACAACCGATTATTTAATAACTTTGTAAAAGTCTGGAAGACACTGCCTCAACACAATCGAGTGTCATAAGTTCACAATCGATTATTTTGTGACTTTGAAAAATCTGATGGACACTGTCTCTTCACAATCGATTGTCATTAGCTTCACAATCGATTATTTTGAGCTTTGAAAAACTTTGATGGACACTGCCTCATCACAATCGATTGTCATAAGGTTCACAATCGATTGTTATGCAGATTTGAAAAATCTGATGCTCACTGCCTTAACACAATCGATTGTCATAAGTTCACAATCGATTGTCAAGCAGCTGACTTAAACATAATCGATTATCATAAGTACATAATCGATTATCTTAGTCCAGATTTTAGAGGCATGTTTAAAAATTATTTTGACTAAAGTAAATATGCATTATTTAAAATCATTTTGCTCTAATTTAAATATGCATGATTTGTTAAAAATATTTTTACGAGAGAAGCCAAGTCTTGAGTTTAAGTTGTCGGATAAAGATCACAATTAAATACCGACTCATATAAAACTTAATCTCGATCTTTGTCTTGTGCTTGAATCTCGTTATATATCAATTTTGCGCTTGTGCTTGGACCTCGTCATATGTCCATTTGCGCATAGTTTGTCATTCATCAAAACCTACAAATATGAACACACGTTTAGTATAATGCCTTGAGAACGTGTTTCCAACAATTTCCCCCTTTTTGATAATGGCAAACTTTAAGCGTGATATGCATATTAGGCAATTCATAATGACGATTCAAGACAAGTAAAGATATGCAACAAGTATATAGATATGCAATTTTGTTCCCCCTCAATATATGAATTCCCCCTCAATTTATGCCGATAAGTATTGAGAGTGCATACCCGTTATCTTCCCCCTTTTGCCATTAGCAAAAAAAATATAGAATAATTAAAAAAAACTTGTTTATTTATTAATAAAAAACGGATACAGAACGGGAGCAATAAAAACATAGAGCAATAAAATAGAAAAACAAATAAAGAAATTTATTCATCATCATTTCCCGCCTCATCATCCGGCACTGCTTCATAGGGAACAAGACCGGCATATGGATAATGAACATGGTCAAAATATCCATGGATCTCATGTGTCAATTGACCGACAGAGGTGGTCAATGAAGCAATTTGGTCGGAAATGGATTGAAGAGTAGGTTCTTGAGGCTGACGCGATTGACGGGTTGGAGGAGGAGCAGGAGCTGCATGATCACCGTCATGGGGAAAGGAGGATTCTGAAATTTCCCACTTCTTGGTGCTCTTATTGAGAGGACCGATGGAAGTGTTGAACCCGGAAGCTTCAAGAAAATTCATAATGAGGAGGGCATAGGGAAGAGGTCTATCATCTCCGATGGCATCACGCATGTGAATTTTGACGAACTTACACCAATTGATGTGAGCTCCGGTTATAATGGCATGCATGAGCTTAGCGTCCTCTTGGGAAAGAGTGGTATGATTATGCTTTCGAGGCTTGAGGACTCGGGTGATGAAATAGAAAATCAAACGATACTCGGGGAGCATTTCCGTGATAGTAGGACGCCGAGTGGATAGACTAGGATCATAAGATGTAAGACCTATTTGGTTTAGGAGAGTTTTCTCATCAAATAAGGCGCCGGCCTCTCTAATGTAGCGAGTAATGTTTTCACCATTTCGAGGAAGATGGGCAATGGAATGCAAGTTTTCATTGGATAAAAGAATTTGAACACCATTAATATTTGACACAAGCTCACCATCGTCATCCTCATGAAGGTTTGAGTAAAACGCTTGAACCAATGGAGGATTAATATAAGGATAGGTAAGATATAAGAAGTCAAGAAGTTGACATTCCGTAAGCATGTTTGCAGCGGGGGCATATGATTCAAGATACTTGCTTGTTGAAAAGCGAGGAGGAAGAATGTCACGCTTTTCGAATTTTGTCAAAAATCTAGTAAGCTCGGTTTCAGTATTGAATTGTAAAATAGACCCATCTTGATAAGGGACATTTGGAGGTGGAGGAGCAGAAGAAGATGCTCCTTGTCTACCTGAACGGGAACGTTTAGAGTGTTTGCCCGACATTTTCAAAATGTAGTAGTGAACTTTGTAAGAAACTTGGAAGATTTTTGAAGGTTTGGGAGCAAAGATTGATGCTTGAGTGAATAAAATTGAAGACTTATGATGCCTATTTCAAATGGGAAAAATGGCATTTCATTTATGATGAAAATCTGCAGAAATTTATGAGCCAAAACAGTCTGAAACGGTAAAAATAAATTGCACTGACCGTTAGACAATCGATTGTTGAAACGAAATAATCGATTGTTGAGCAGATTTTGACTTGAACTCATAACTGACACAAAATCGATTGCAGGACCCAAACGGTAACAAATATTTGAATTACTGACAAAAAAATAATCGATTGTTGAATTATGATAATCGATTGTTGTGATACAGTGAGCACGGTGATTTTCTGACTCGGAAAATAATCGATTATATTTATGAAACAATCGATTGTTATAGGAAAGCAGTACTGAATGGCTGAGACGCTAATCGATTAAACAGTTAAAAAATCGATTATTAAACACAAATGCATAATAAGCATCAAACATAAAAAATCGATTAGTGATACTTGCTAATCGATTGTCCGCACAGTAAAATAATCGATTATTTGCTGTAACAATCGATTGTTCTATGCCATTTCTTTATAATTCCCCCTTCCTTTAGGGCGATACCTGCAAAAGAGAATTAGACGTCTCCGACGCTCAAGTTAGTAATTTGTAACGAAATAATGCAATGAGAACGCGATCTCTTAAGAAGTGTGTCCTAAGGTGTTCTTAAGAGAGTTTCGGGTACTTACCTTTTCTCCGACGTCGCCAATTACCTGTTCGAGAGGGTGAT
Organism: Nicotiana benthamiana; assembly: GCA_034376525.1. Taxonomy (NCBI): domain Eukaryota; kingdom Viridiplantae; phylum Streptophyta; class Magnoliopsida; order Solanales; family Solanaceae; genus Nicotiana; species Nicotiana benthamiana. The sequence continues at coordinate 131,917,367 of CM067337.1, forward strand.
CTTTGATTGTCCTCCACTCGTTAGGCATTTTCGTTTCTTTCTCCAATTGTGGCGTTTCCTCCGTTGATTGTCCAAGATTTCATCTTGAATTTCCTTAGGAGTTTCCTCTTGTACTTTGTCTTTTAAACTATTTAAAATACCTGCAAGATCAGAACAAGAATCCTTTCTCGCCAAGCGAGCATTATTTTCGGAAAACACAATATGAGGGGATTCTTCCACAGTTTGGGTTCTATTATTAAATACCCTATATGCTTTGCTACGTGAAGAATACCCAATAAAAATTCCCTCATCGGATTTGGCATCAAATTTTCCCAATTGATCTTTTCCATTGTTATGACTAAACATTTACAACCGAATACTCTAAAATGGGAAATATTTGGTTTCCTTCCCTTGTAGAGTTCGTAAGGGGTTTTCATGAGTATTGGCCTTATGACTACTCTATTTAAAACGTAGCATGCGGTACTCACGGCATCCGCCCAAAAATGTTTGGGAATCTTAGCCTCTTCAAGCATGGTTCTAGCCATCTCTTCGAGACACCTATGTTTCCTTTCCACCACCCCATTTTGTTGTGGTGTTCATGGAGCGAAAAAGGTATGCTCGATACCGAGTTCGTCACAAAAGTCCGCAAAGAGATTGTGATCAAACTCTCCCCCATGATCACTTCTAATTGAAGTGACGGTTGTTTCCTTTTCGTTTTGAACACGTTTAAGAAAATATTTAAAATTCTGAAAAGCATCACTTTTATGGGCAAGAAATAAAGTCCAAGTAAATCTGGAATAATCATCAACAATAACAAAAGCATAACGATTTCTACCAAGACTTTCAACGCGAGATGGTCCAAACAAATCCATGTGAAGCAATTGCAATGGTCTAGTAGTTGAAACAATATTTTTCGATTTAAAAGATGCTTTTGTTTGCTTCCCTTTTTGACAAGAATCACAAGTAGAGTCATTTTCAAATTTCAAGTTTGGAAGACCAACAACTAAATTTTGTGAAACCAATTTGTTCAAAAGATGCATGTTGATGTGAGCTACTCTACGATGCCATAACAAAGAATCATCCTCTTTGCTCATTAAACAATTCACACATTCGGGTGAAGAATTTGCAAGATCAACCATATAAATGTTATCCATTCTAAAACCACGAAGGATTTAATTTTAATATCGCTACGTCTAAAAACTAAGCATTCATCCGAATCAAATAAAACAAGATTTCCCTTGTCACATAATTGACTTATGCTCAAGAGATTATGTTTTAAACCTTTCACAAGTAATATATGCTTAATGGAAGAAATTTCATCCTTACCGACTGATCCGATGCCGATAATCTTTCCTTTGTTGTTATCACCAAAAATAACACTTCCCCTTTCCTTGTGTTCTAGTTGAAGGAATTTGGATTCGTCTCCCGTCATGTGCTTGGAGCATCCACTATCAAGGTTCCATAGTACACTTGATCCCTTCAAACATACCTACAAAACAGATTAATGAGTTTTAGGTACCCATGCCATTTTGGGTCCTTGGGGGTTAGGCAAATCATAGTGATGTGATTGAGTGTTATGTCTATGTCGTGTAAAACAAGCAGGAGCAATATGTCCAATCCGTCTACAATAATGACAAGTCACGTTAGGATTATGCATCCTTCTAGGTTGATAGTAATTGGACGGACGAAATTCATTTACTCTATTCTTGACAATATAACTATTGCGCAAATCATGAAAATCATTTCTCCTACCATTTGTTCTAGGATATGCATCATTTCTAGAATAGTTGTTTCTAGGTTGGAAGTCATTTCTAGGTGTTCTAAAAGGTTCAAAATTCCTTCTAGTGTTTGGCCTTGAATGTGCATTATGATTATTTCTAGGTTGCGATTGATGAAAACCATTTCTAGGTTTGTTGTATCTAGGATGAACATTTGTTTTATTTATCCTAGGTTGAGCCTTAGGTGGTTGGGGGTTTGCTTCAACTTTCTCTTTAGGCTCGTTTCTAAAACCTATGCCATGCTTGGTCGACTTCAAATTAACAAGCACTTCATTCAAATTTTTATGAGAAGAGTTAAACTTATCTAAGGTGCCCTTAAGCCTTTCTACTTCATTTCTGAGATGCATGCAAGAAGTACAATTTCTAGAACTCTCGGGCTTGTCGGCGCTTCTCTTGCCAAAAAAATTGTTTTCCTCTTTCAACTTCTCATTTTCTAAAATCAGTTTTTCCAATTCCTTTTCTTTAAAAGAGAGTTGTTTTTGAAAATATTTTTCTTTTAAAGAAGCATTTTCTTTTATACTCTTAACAGTTTTTGAAGCTTTAATAAATTCGCTATACAACTCATCAAAAGCATTATGCATTTCTTCAAGGGAAAAGAAATTTTTGGAAGAAATTTGACATACCTCTTCTTTGTTGTCTTCTTGTGCCATAAGACAAAGATTTGCGGCTTCGTCTTCTTCTTCCTCACTTGACTCGTCACCGGAGTCGCCTCCCCAAGATATGTATGCTCGTTGCTTCTTGAAGGGTTTCTTCTCCTTTTTAGCATTTGGGCAACTTGATTTAGTGTGCCCGGTTTCTCCGCACTCATAGCACTTTATTTGATCTCCTTGCTTTTTGCCCTTTCGTTCATACTCTTTTTGCATGAACTTTTGAAATCTCTTTATAACGAGTCCGAACTCGTTGTCTCCGTCCTCATCATTTTGAGGTTGGCTTGTGCTTGCCTTGAGAGCGATTCTTTGCTTCCTTTGATCATCAACAAGAGGGTTAATTATAGTAGATTCATAAGTTTTAAGATTACCTCTTAATGCGTCGATGGTGACATTTGAAATGCCAATGGATTCTTGAATCGCGTCGGCCTTGGATCGCCATTCCGGAGTGAGACTTCGGAGAATTTTTCGGACAAGTTCCTTATCCGTGAAGGTCTTCTTAAGAGCATGTAAATCATTTACGATTTTTGAAAATCGTTCAAACATCTCATCGACCTTTCGCCTTCCTTCATGTGAAACAATTCATATGCATGGGTTAGGAAATCAATTTTGGCTTCCCTTACCTGGTCCGTACGTTCGTACGTAATTTCCAGCTTGTCCCACATTTGCTTCGCCGTTGTGCAACAAGATATCTTCCTGTTAATCATCAGCATTTACAGCACAATATAATAAATTAATAGCTTTAGCATTATTTTGCACCTTTCGGATATTATCCGCATCGTATTCATCTTCGGACTTTGGGACCCATTCATTTTCAACCTTCTTGGTTGGAATTTGTTCTCCATTCATTATGACCTTCCAAAGATGAAAACTATTTGATTGTACAAATATTCTCATCCTCTCCTTCCACTATGTATAATTTGTACCATCGAATAGCGGTGGTCGGGTGGAGCATTGTCCTTCACCTATTCCTGCAAAAGAATCACGAGTAGAAGCCATGGATGTTTCTCTCAAACGGTTAAGTCTTTAGAGAGTTGGGCTCTGATATCAATTGTTAGATAATACGCTTAACGCTAGAGGGGGGTGAATAGCGTTATAATAAAAATTAGCATAAACTTGCGGAATTTAAAAATTGCAGGAAATAAATAAGTGCGATAAGTAAATAAATTAGAACAAACGCACCGATGTATCCTGGTTTACCACAACCCGTGGCTAGTGCAGTCCCCGAGAGACTCTCTCGAGATTTCCACTAACTTGTTAAGCTTACGGGTGCTCAACAAACCGTTACAACTTGAGGACACAAGCCTCAACAACCTTTGCTCGGAGATACAACACTCCAAGACTTCAACCAAGGAAACACAAGTTCCTTCTTACAACACAAGGGACTAACACTTCCCTTCAAGTGTACAAAAACACTTAGCACTCAAACAAGACACTCCTTTAAGAGTAGATATGAGTAAAAAGAATACGCTCAAGATCGCAACAACTTTCGACAAGAATTTGGCTCTCAAAAGCTTATGTAATGAATATAAAGTGATAAGCAATAAAGTATGCAAGCTTTAGCAATTGTATGATCAGTTGTTGTGTGTTGTTGTTCTTAAAAGACTGAATTGAAGCTGTATTTATAGTTGAAAAACTTTGTATTACCGTTGCCTAATTGCCAATTAAGAGTTGTTGATTTTACTCTGTGACAATCGATTGTCAAATTACCACAATCGATTGTTTGCCAGTTCTTCCAAAACTAAATCCCAGATTTTACGCATGACAATCGATTATCTAAGATCAATAATCGATCACTGGCAACGTTCAAACAATCATTTCCAGATTTTACTTAAAACAATCGATTGTCAGAAATCTACAATCGATTACTCAGCAACGTTCAAAAAATCCTTTCCAGATTTTAATTAAAACAATCGATTATAGGAAATCAATAATCGATTACTCAGCAACGTTCAAAAAATCCTTTCCAGATTTTAATTAAAACAATCGATTATAGGAAATCAATAATCGATTACTTAACGGTATTTGAAAAAACATTTTGGCAACGGTCAGTTATACAATCGATTATATTAAGTTAACAATCGATTATATATCAGTCTTGAAAATTCAATTTAGACACTGCCACTTGACAATCGATTGTTATAGGATCACAACCGATTATTTAATAACTTTGGAAAATTCTGGAAGACACTGCCTCAACACAATCGAGTGTCATAAGTTCACAATCGATTGTCATTAGCTTCACAATCGATTATTTTGAGCTTTGAAAAACTTTGGACACTGCCTCATCACAATCGATTGTCATAAGGTTCACAATCGATTGTTATGCAGATTTGAAAAATCTGATGCTCACTGCCTTAACACAATCGATTGTCATAAGTTCACAATCGATTGTCAAGCAGCTGACTTAAACATAATCGATTATCATAAGTACATAATCGATTATCTTAGTCCAGATTTTAGAGGCATGCTTAAAAATTATTTTGACTAAAGTAAATATGCATTATTTAAAATCATTTTGCTCTAATTTAAATATGCATGATTTGTTAAAAATATTTTTACGAGAGAAGCCAAGTCTTGAGTTTAAGTTGTCGGATCAAGATCACAATTAAATACCGACTCATATAAAACTTAATCTCGATCTTTGTCTTGTGCTTGAATCTCGTTATATATCAATTTTGCGCTTGTGCTTGGACCTCGTCATATGTCAATTTGCGCATAGTTTGTCATTCATCAAAACCTACAAATATGAACACACGTTTAGTATAATGCCTTGAGAACATGTTTCCAACAACAGACATATTCAACTCGGTGTCCCCAGAAGGCTAAATCTGGACTACAATCGAATTAAGGGTGACTGTTGGTTTCTTTGGATCGTCGCTTTCTGCGCTCAAACCGATTGATCCCTTGGGATCCCAATCATCATCTATTTCTATCATGTGAAAAACTCCGCCCTTGTGGTATTGTAGAGAGTTATTATGGACATCTGGACCAGGCTTCTTTGCAACAATAATTTTGTTGTCAATCAAAGCATGGATCTTATCTTTCAAAGAGTGGCATTCATCAATGTTATGCCCTTTCATGCCGGAATGATATGAATAGGATTTATTTGGATTGACATATTGTGAAGGTTTTTCTGGGGTTATAGCAGGGATAGGGGTGACATAACCAGCAGCTTTGAGCCTTTTGTACAGCTGATCAATTGGTTAAGGAATGGCGGCGTCTGAGGTCAAAATTTGGTCGGGGTCTAGGAATGTTTTGGCGGAGGGGGAGGTGGATGAGGGATGGTTGAGTATTGTAGTCTTGGTATACATGTGTGGGATGGGAATATGTTGGTGAAGCAGGGTTGTATATAGGAGGCGGAAGTGATTTATAAGTAGGCGGTGGAGTTTGGTAGGAAGGTGAGAGTGCTTGGTAATTTGGAGTAGGCTGATATGTAAGTAGAGGCATTGGATACCTTTGGTATTTGGTAGGTGATTTGGTTCTATGTGCAATCACTACGACACCTACGTCACTTTTCCTGGACGTGATACTAGACTGTAGAGCCTTGTTGGTAGCTTGAAAGGAGTTCGTAACCATACCATTTTTGATATGTTCCTCGATCCTTTCTCCCAGCTTGATGATGTCAGAAAATTTATGATTCTCGATCAGCATTAGTCTTTCATAGTATTGCGGATCCTGAGCCCGGACGTAAAACTTGTTTATTTGTTCTTCCTCTAGGGTAGGCCTGACTTTAGCAACTTCTGATCTCCAACGATTGGCATGCTCGCGGAATGTTTCTATGGGCTTCTTCTTTAAATTCTGAACGTAAAACACATCTGATGCATTTTTCGTATTGAACCTGAATCTGTCCATGAAGTCGGACGCCATACTCTCCCAGTTCGACCACTTCTTCAGATTTTGGCTAATGTACCAGATAGAGCATCTCCTTTTATACTCCTCATGAAAAGTTTCATACGAATCCTCTCGTCCTTTCCTACTTCGACCAACTTGTCACAGTACATTCTCAAATTAACTCTAGGATCCCCTGTACCATCAAACATCTCAAACTTAGGAGGTTTGTACCCCTTGGCCAGTTCGACATATGGTTGTATGCAAAGGTCTTCATAGTTCAACCTCTCAATCCCCTTGCTTCCTTCAACGCCTGAATTCGGCCAGTCAGTTTCTTGAGTTCTTCTGCCAGGTTCCTGATAAGTGAGTCTTTATCATCCGACGCGGGGTGTGATTGAAATGGGTTGAGTGGAATGGCATAGTTTTCACTTAGATGGGGCTGTTATGATGAGCGTGGAAATGGTCATTCGTGGAGTTCAAGGTTCCATGATGAGTAGTGGAGTATTGTTTGAGGTGTGGAAAGTATTGCAGTGGTTGTGAGGAGCGGAATGGTTTTATGGTTTCGGGATCTTTGGTGGAGGTGTGGGGTTCTGAGAATTTGGAAAACTGACATCTAGAGTGGTGAGGGAAAATTACAAGCTTGCCAAGTTTCGGACCTGATCAAGTTCCTCCTGAAATTTTAATAGTTTCTGCTCGAGTTGGGATGCACTTTCTTTGGAAACCTGAGTACCCTGAGTGATTTCTACCCGTTCAACCGAGTTTTCCTTTCCGATGTTGCTCAAATCCTCCATCTTTCCCTTGTTCCTATTTCTGACGGGGCTAGGAGGAGGAGTGGGTGGAGGGCCTTTGGATCTTGTGGAGTATGATGATGATGCCAGAGTGCACGAACTAACCTTTGGGAAGGGGATAAAATAAAAATTAAAAAGAAAAAGGTAACAAGTTAGTGAGGATAATAAGAGAAGATGTTGCGATATGTAACCACATAGTGGGATAATATAAATCATGTCCTAATTTTGGAGCCTCGTTCTGATCGAGGTAGGCCTAGAGATAAATTGATTTAGAGAACTTATAATGCTAAATTGCCTCATTTTATTGATAAAAAATAAGACGAATCCCCAAACAATACTAAATTACAGCAAATAAAATGTCACTAATGGCCTTTGGCCTTATTACATTCATAAACGAAAAGGTAAATTCCTTTCTATTTTGTCCCAGAGGACCTTCCCCAGGCTCGGCATCTTTGGCTACATCGAACATTTGTACCAGCTCGCGAAGTCCCAATGGCAAGTAGGCTCTGGCTAGGTGCCCACCTTCATTTCCCTCGGCATTCTGGGAGTCCCCTACCCTTCTTACAAATTTTCCAGCTCTACTAAACCCCTCTCTAAGTACCCCAGTCGCTTGTTGGCACTGACATCCATGTCTTTCCATTCTTCAATCAGTTATTGGTTGGCTTCTTGTATCTCACGGTACTCGCTTTCACATTCACGAATCCTTTTGCGCAGTTAGTTGTACTTAACCTACGCTTCAGTCTTTTCATCGATGATTCTATGACCTTGAACAAATATGGGTCGACCCAGACTATTATGATCATCTTCTAACCAACTGGGATAGTATGGAGTATAACCCGCATGGTACCTGTCTAGCTCAATAGTGTCCCTTCCCATCACAATTTTACACTGCCACATATGCTGAGCTTGACACTTGTAAGGGCTATTGTCATCCTGAAAATCGTCTCGGAAGTGACTAATCTTGTCGGCCCTTGGTATAACCTTCTTTCTACCTTCGTGTCTCATGACTTAGAGGTGGACATAAGGGTAGGTTCCCCTGAAACCGATAAGTATCAGAAACGATGCATCCCTGGATCGAGCAATAAATTCCTCAGTAGGAAACCACTCGAACATCCATTGTATTTGGTTTTCTGTCAGACTTTCATAAAACTCTACCAATCCCTTAGTGTCTTCTGGTTGGGCATGCATATTGGGTGTGTAGTTCATTCGCCTTGGGTGATGGAAGGCTATGTGATCGTCCCAATCTCTTTGCTGAATTTCTTGTCGATACTCACCTCTTTGAAGATATTCCATGAGCCAAAGTTGGAGTAGCAAATTTCAGCCCTCGAAGTGTTTTTCTCCTTGTTGACACTTCTCCAGGGCTTGATACATCTCTGCAATAATCATGGGCACTATGCTAAATGGTTTCCCGCCAATTCCCTCCATTAAACTTTTGGTGACCATAACTAGCATGGTATGGATCCTAGCCTTCTTCATTGGAAATACTATCATCCCCAAGAAGCAGAACATAAAGTAAAAGACCCTTCAGTAGATACGCCCAAATGATGTGAGGGCGAATTCATCAGGATAAGCACGGTAAGATTTGCCGTGACCGTACCTCTCATACAAATAATCAAAGGGAATGTACGACTCTTTCAAGCACGTCAAGTCTGGATTCTTCTTTGGACCCATCATCTTGAGAAAACCTCTACCCTTGCAATTTTCTAGCATTAATAGACTCGGAGTTTCCCACGGTATAACAGTCAGTCCTCCTATTTCCTCTGGCAATGGTGTCATCTCAATTTCCTCGAAGTGAAATACAGACCTATCGCAATCCCAGAACAGGGTAGCAGCTTCAATAATCTTGTTGTTGGGTCGGATTTCCAAAAGAGAAGGTAGATTTCCTATGTATTTCCGAACAAGGGTTTGATCACTGGAATGAAGATCTTCCCACCAGCATAAAAACTTTGGGTGGATGTTGATAACCATGCCGAATCTGGGGACTTCATGCCTCATTTCTGCAAGAAAAAAGTGTTAGGCCCTTACCGCCACCAGACTCGACTCTTAAATATCAATAATTTGCATAAAAGGCATTTAGTTTTCCAAATAAATGCAAAAAACGTGGTAGTGTCCGTTTGGTATTCAAGGAAACCCAGTGGACTTGGACAAGGCTATCTTAAAGATTCATTATGCAGATAATATAACTGACTCGACTAGGTTTGACAGAGATGCATGCACCTTTAAACAGAGCAAGGTTTCTATGGGGTATTAGACTGGTACCCTTGAGCGGACAACTCAAGAGGTAAAGGCACGGAACCGTCGATTACACCGTTGATCGACTGGTTTTACCGCAAATATGTACTTGCCGGATTTCGGGGGTGATAATATTAGAAAGGCGCAACCATTCATTATAAGCGTTGCAATGATATTTTGTTTGGCACAAGTTGAATATGATGTTGAATATGCAGTTACAATAATAAAATAAGTTGTCACGTATTTGCAAGTTCATAAAGTAATAATTACAACAGTTTCTCATAATTTACAACGGTATTAAAGGAAAGTGATAAAGAAAAGCATTAAGAGAAATAAAGGAAAGAAAAAAAGATCCAAGTCAGTTTTGTAGTAGAATAGGAAAATAAATACTTAAAGGCATTAAATAAAGACACATAAAGAAGCATATAGTCACAAATAGCTTGAAATGGTAAAAGCCAAAAACGAAAACCTTAGTAGAGTTGCCATGCTGTCGCGCCCCTTTTTTTCTCGCTAAATCGGGTTTATGACATTTGGGAGGACAACTCGTTCCCTTTTGCGAATTTGGTTTGAATTGAAGATTTACCACCTAACGATTAAAGTGCATTAGGATACTAAGAAGAATCTTTGATGTAGAAAATCAGAGATTGGATAAGGGCTCGAAATTATCCCGAGGGGAAGGTGTTAGGCACCCCTCGAGATCCACTAGTGTGGTTCCCGGCCATACTAAAATTGTGACTTTAAGTGCAAATAACAAGTAGACAAGTAAGAGTTTTAAATATGAGGGGGTTTTCACATAATTGTTTAAAGTAAATTAACGAAAAAGCTGAAATTGAAAAACAGTTTTGAACTTCTGAAGGTAATAAAATAAACAAGTACAGGGAAGGGGGTCCTAGGTTTATAAATAATATGGATCACCCCACATAATGCCCGATAATCGCTCCTCGATGAGGGGTTGCACGTGACATTATCACGTGGTCATCATATCCATATCTACCATTTTCTACCCCGTTAAGGTATTAAAGCGCGGAATAATCTCGTTTACCTATTGCATGCTATTACCTGCCCTAATACTATCAGTCCCAGAGTCAATCAAGATTATGAATACTAAAGGGAATGAATGTTGGGCTTCTATAGTTTTAAAAAGGACAAAATTCTAAGGCGACAATCAAAACACATATACCAAATCTAGGGAAAGCACATAAGCAACTAAAAGCTCAAACAGACCTCCTTAAATGAAAGAAAATATTTAGTTTAACATGTCTTACACGTACTGATTAGGGTTTAATTAAACTTAGGAGTTAAAATAGGCTGATTTACCACTTTTTTTCAGATAAGAAGTCGGAATAAGACATGCCCGCTGGTTGTAATTAATGAAGACTAATGTAGTTTATATCATTTAACCTAAGGCTTGCCTAAGTGTGAGGGGAAGACCTATAGGCATGCTTTCACGGATTTCATAGATGAAGAGACAAACAGATTATAGAAGAGTTACCACTTTTAACAGAATAATACAAGTAATTGATAAACGAGTTACTACTGACAGTTTAAACTTACGACGAGTGAGGGTGCTCAAATTTGATTAAAACCCCTATAGGCATACTTTCTATGTGATTGTTGATTTTTAAACACTGTTATTGCCAGCTCCTGAACTACAACTCAAAGCACATAGAGGGAAACAAGGGTGCAGGTATTCACAGTAGAAACGGTTAAAAGGAAACTAACATGCTAGTTAAACATTTAACTCCACGTAGATAGTAAAGTAGACATGGATATAAAGGCTGTAAGTAAACTACAACGCACCAGTATCAAAGAAACAAGTAAGAAGAAAGCAGTAGTCTTGCAAAGCCAAAGTGCAAACAGGCAGTCAGAATACTATGAGTTTAGAAGAGAATTGTGAGATTGTAAGTGTAAAGTCAACCCAACACTTTGCAAAGTAGTAAATTAGGGGCAAATACATAGAGGTCTATTTAGGTACAAGGTTTTGACAGTACATCGTTTGTGCAAATAAGGAAAGAGAATCAATTAATAGCCAAGAAATCATAAATTCAAAGATTTGGTATGAACGAACCAAGCCAGAAAGGTGGAAAAGGTTTTAATTTAGGAAAATAAGTAACAATCAATTAAACCTGTTTAACAGGAATTCTGAAACAATCACTAGCTGGAAAACCCTTTAGAAGAAAGATTCATTACACATATAAATCATATAGACAAAGAAATGTCATGCCAATTAATAGAAGAGTCTAGTATAGAAGAACTTTTAAAAGTTCAGAGTTGTATGTAAGCAAAGAAGTTCAGACTTAGTTCAAAGGCTTAAAATTTAGTATGAAAGAGTCAAGGGTTCTAAAATAGAACTCTAGTTCAATCACATGACCAAACCTCGGCATAACCTCTAAATTCTAGGGTTTCCACCTTGAATTAAATACAGAGATGAGAAAGCAAGTAGTCGAAATAGGCTTAGGGGTTTCTTTCATAATATAAGAACACAACAAACTCAATAGAAGGTTCAAAGAAAACAGAGTGTTGAAACTGATTCAAAGCATAACGAGAGAACAACATGATAGTAGAAGAAACATGCTTAAGAAAAATCCCTTTAGAAGGGACTTAAAGAGGGTTTAGTAGAAGAGAAAACAATAAACATTTAATAACACAGTAGAAGATATAGTAGAAGAACATACTTTTTAGAAGGAACTTAACCAAGGTTCTGAAGAGAAAAAATAGTAAAACACTTAAGAATACAGTAGAAGAAACATGTTTAAGGAGGTTTTTTATTAGAAGAACTCCAACAAGGTTTAGCAGAAGGCAAATAAAGAGACTTAAGAAGTTAGTAAAAAATACAGTAGAAGAACACAAGAACGCCAAAAAAGTATAACAAAAGAACATATAGGAAAACGCAGTGAGATAAACATGTGAGAGCATGATATAGAAACACAGTAGGAAAACGAAATATAAAAAGCACAGAAGAGCATGTATGGTAGAAAGGAAACATATGAGCACAGTAGAGACAAAGACACACAAAGAAAAGGAAAAGAAATGTCGGAGAAACATTTTAAGCATTTCAGAAAACCCTAAATCGAAAAAGAAGCGATTTTGAAAGTAATTTTTGAAAGAAAGTTGGGGAAACTGTTTGAAAACTCAAACAGAGCATGGATACACAGCAGATCTAAAAAAAATGAGAGATAACCTCAAATAGTTAGGATTTCAAAAGAACCCTAAAATGAGAAAGGCCATGAAAAGGTTCGATCTGATTTATAAAAGATCAGAATCAGGCTCAGAAGACCAGGATACGCCTGAGCAAAGCTGAAGATGGCCGTAGAACCTTGGATCGGTGGAGATATGAATGAACAACTTCGAGGTCAGACCTCAAACCTTCAAGTACCAGTGTATATGAGCAAAGAGATGTGAGTTTAAGCCTCCCATATCCTAAGAAGCCATGGATTCCGGTGGTTTCGAGGTTGCAAACAGTAGGAGGCGATTAGGAATTTGAGAACATTCGAGAGAGTGGAGTGCTTAGAGGCAGCTGATAGATGGGAAGTGAGGGGATTAAGGTAGTAGTTTGGATTAAAAAAAGGCAAGAATGAATAGGGATAGTTGATCTCAGAGATCAACGGCCATGATAAGAGGGCGTCTGGGTCGGGTAGGTATTAGATGGGGCAGGGGAGGGCTGAATTAATATTGGGCTGGTCAATTTGAGATCTGAAATCAGATTAATTTGATGGGTTGATTTGGGCTATAATTGAAATAGATAGGGCTAGATTTTAAATAGCCAGTTTTTTCTTTTTTCTTTTACAAAAAATAGAAAAATGACTTCTAAAAATAAATTAAAGGTACTACATTAATTAATAATATATAAATACTAAATTAAAAATACTGAAACCAATTTCATAATTATAAAGTGCTATTAAATCTCAAAATAGGCTAAAATAACATTTATATGCAATTTAGCGTTAAAAATACTAAATAAATTTGTAAAATGCGTAAAACTTACCTTAGCTACATTTTGGTATAAATGTGCGAATAAAATAAGTTATTCACCAAATAATAATTTGAGGAACAATTATTAATTTTTGTACTGTCAGAAAAGGGTAATAAATTGATTTAAAAATGAGAAAAAATACTAAAATATTTGGGCATACTTATATATGCATATATATATATGCTATTTTTGAAAGTATTTGCATATGTAAAATATACAGGATAAATTGGGTATCAACACGACCTCGACCACAACCATGACCACGTCCATGATATCCCGAGGAAGTAGAGGAAAACGGATCAGCTACTATAGAAACCAACGCTGTAGTAAGTGATACTAGATCAGGACAAGGAAAAGTACGAGCCTCGTGAGTAAGAAGCATCGTCCACAACTCAGAAAATCGAGGAGCATGACGTATATGTGAGGCCAAGATCACAAAAGAGTCATAAGACGATAGAAGTCCATTCAGAACACATCGAACCAACTCAGTGCGCCATTAACACTACGACCAATAGAGTGGAGGCAATCATCCAATTATTGAATCTTAGATATAAAAGCATTTGTATAGAGATATCCTTATTAATAGTATGTAAATGATATTTCTCTCGTTGTGGATTGATAGAGAAAATGATTTTTTAATGTGATCCAAGCATCTGCAATTGTAGAACAATGATATAATAGAGGAATAAGGTCAGTGTGAATTGTTGCCTGAATCCAAGTAAGAAGAAGACGGTCTTGCTTTCTCCACGTAACAATGGCAGGTTTAACTGATTTGGAAGTACCATCAGAAGAAACATTAAATTCAGGAGGGGTGATTCAAAAACATCAATGTGTCCACTCAAGTCATAATTCTCAATAGTAGGTTGAATGATATGTACCCATTTGAGATAATTAGTTTGATGTAAAACTTCAGGAACAAGATCCTTAGTTCACAGAAAAAGCAGTTCCAACCATATTAATAGTAAAGATAAAAGAGTATAAAAAATCTATAAAGTTACAATGGAAAGGGCTAATTAAATAAGCTGATTGATAGCAAAAAGAAGACAATGAAATAATACAGAAGGAAAAACTAGAGAACTGAAAACATTGTGGAATCGAGATGAAGATTGAAGAAGAAGATGATGATGAATCGGTTTCATAGAAGCTTCTGGAGAGAGCTTCAGAGAGAGAAAGAAATCTTAATTAACAAAATATCCGACTGACCCTAATACAAAGGGGTCAGTGTGTATATAATACATTTGGGCCAACTCGGGCCAAACCTTAAACCAAAAGAAAAATGGGCTCAAATATGTTCTAGCCCAATTACAAGATATACATGAGATACAAACAATATACATTAAATATACACTATAAAATCAATGTATGTGTATAGGATTTGAAGCTAGATAATCTTTTAGCTCAACACCCCCATCAAGTTTGAGGGGGAGACCACCTTCAACTTGACTAGCAAAGGATGCAGAATAGTGCCAGGAAGTGGCTTGGTGAGAAGGTCAGCCAGCTGACGAGAAGTAAAGACATGGGAGAGAGTAATAAGCCCAGCAGCCAACAGATCTCGCACAAAATGACAATCCACTTCGATATGCTTGGTCCGCTAATGAAAAATAGGATTTTTGGCAATATGGATAGCAGCATGGTTGTCACAGAAAACAGAAAAAGGGAGAGAATTAGAAACACCAACGTCAGTGAGCAAATGGGAAAGCCAAGACAGTTTAGCAACTACCTTACTGAGAGCCCGATACTCAACTTCAGCAGAGGATAAAGAAACTACAGGTTGTTTCTTGGACTTCCAACTAATCAAGCAGCCACCCAAAAGAACACAAAAACCAGTCACAGACCTGCGAGTATCTGGACAGGCAGCCCAATCACTGTCAGAATAAGCATGTACAGAGAAATCAGAACTGTCAGAATAGAAGAGACCCAAATGCATAGTTCCCTTGAGATATCTGAGGACATGTAAAGCAGCAGTCATATGAGGAACTGTGGGACACTTAAAATATTGACTCAGATGCTGAACAGCAAAGCAGATGTCAGGCCTGGTGTGAGCAAAAATAAGATCTTACCAACAATGCTCCTATATTGATCAGGGGAGGAGAGGATGTCTCCAGAATCAGCATGGAGTTTTACATTAAGATCCAAAGGGCAAACAACAGGAGAAATATTCATACAGTCAAACTGATGCAATAGGTCAGAAGCATACTTATGGTGATAAAGGAGCATCCCACTAGGAACAACAGACATCTCAATGCCCATAAAATAATGCAAAGACCCAAGGTCTTTGATCCTGAACTGATCATCCAGAAACAGCTTCAGGGCAGAAAGCTCATTATTGTCATCCCCAGTAATAATAATGTCATCCACATAGACTGCCACAACAACCAGACAACCAGGTTGGCCTTTGATAAACATAGAGTAGTCATTCAGAGAATGAGTATAGCCTCTGGAGTAGAGAGCAGAAGACAGCTTAGCATACCATTGTCTGGATGCCTGCCTCAACCCATAGAGAGATTTTTTCAACATACAGACAAGAGGAGGAGATGCAGAGGAAACAGAATCATAAGAAGAGACAGAAACAGATAAACCTGGAGGGATCTTCATACAGACCTCCTCATCCAAATCACCATGCAAGAAAGCATTGTTAACATCAAGTTGGAATAGTTTCCAATGGTTCTTAACACCCACTGCAATAAGACACTTCACAGTGGAGATTTTAACCACAGGAGAAAAAGTGTCAGTGAAATCAACCCCTTCAATTTGAGTATCCCCTCTAATAACAAGTCTAGCTTTGTATCTTTCAACACTACCATCAACCTTATATTTGATCTTATAAACTCATTTGCAGCCTATGGGTTTCTTACCAGAAGGAAGAGGAACAACGTCCCAGGTACAGTTGGCATCCAAAGCATCAAACTCCTTTCTCACGGCATCCTGCCATACTAGAACTGATGCAGCTTGAGAGTAATAAAGAGGTTCAGTCTCCAGAGGAGAAGAAGAAGACCCAGAGAAAGCAGGAAGATGACAGAAATAATCCCTAAGATAAGAAGGAGGATTGTGCTATCTTCCAGATTTCCTGGGAACAATAGGTGATGTGGAAGAAGGTAAAGCAGGAGGGAACATGTCAGGGTTGAAAGGAGGACTGGAAACTGGATAGAAAGAAGGAGAAGCTGAAACAGAAGGTGAAAGTGGAGAGGAATAGATGGGAACAGAGAAATCTGGCTCAGAAAGGGAATGCTCAAGAGGAGGAACAAAATTAAAAGAAGAGGGAGAAACAGAAGGAGTAGAGTGAACAGAAGAAACATATTTAAAAGGAAAAGAAGTTTCATGAACGATAACATCCCTGGACACAAAGCACTTTTTGGAACTGAGATCATACAGTCTATAACCCTTTTTAGCAAAAGGATACCCCAGGAAGACACATGAAATGGCCCTAGATTTCAAATTGTCCCTTTGAGGAATTGGGACACCAGCATAGGCAAGGCAGCCAAAAGCCCTTAAATGGGAGTAAGTAGGTGCCTTTCCATGCAAAATTTCATAAGGGGTTTTGGGATGAAGGAGCCTGGAGGGTATTCTGTTAATAAGGTATGTAGCAGTCAATAGGCAATCTCCCCAGAAAGAGATGGGTAAACCAGATTGGAAAAGTAAAGCTCTACAAGTTTCAAGAAGAGTCCTATGTTTCCTTTCAACAACACCATTATGTTGAGGAGTATGTCGGCAAGTGGTTTGGTGAATAATGCCATGTTGACTAAAAAAGGATGCACCAGCAATACTAGACCCCAATTCCAAAGCATTGTCACTCCTAATAGTTTGAACAACAGCATTAAACTGGGTTTTAACCATACACAGGAAAGACTTAAGCATGCAGAAAGCATTGCTTTTAGACCCCAATAAATGTGTCCAGGTTGCTCTAGAGAAGTCATCAACTATTGTTAGAAAATATCTAGAACCAGAAGAGGTGGGAGTGTGATAAGGGCCCCAAGTATCTACATGAATCAATTGGAAAGGTCTAGATGTACTGGTTGTGCTTTCAGGAAAGGAAAGTCTAGTATTCCTAGCCATAGAACAAATAGAACAATGAAAAGGCTGTTTCGAAGCAAATGGAAAAGATAAGGTAGAAATGTGTTTCATGTTTTCAAATGGAATATGAACCAATCTTAAATGCCAAATGTAATTCATGTCAGTGTCAACAACATTATTACAGATGGAACTGTTTACATTTGAAGGCAAAACAACAGCTTCATGACTAGAACAGTCAGGTTTACAAGAATTAGAAGAAGAACATACAGAAACAGAAGAACAACAATTAGAAGAAGAGGAAGGTGGCACTCAAGCAAGCTTGTACAGACCAGCCTCCTCATTACCAAGATCCAGTGGCATCCTCAGAGAAGGGGCCTGTAACATGTGGAGGAAATAGGAAGTTGCAGCCAACAAGACTATGCAATGCAACTGTTTTACTAACTTGTGGACAGAAATCAAGTTGTGTTTGAAAGAAGGAACAAGTAAGACACCATGAAGAGTGATGAATGGATTTAATGCAAAAGATCATGTGCATGTCACTTTCACTTTATATCCATTAGGAAGAGTTACAAGATAGGGTACAGTTAAAGGTGTGAGATTGAAGAGTAAATCTTTATTTAAGGTCATATGGTTAGATGCCCCTGAGTCTATTATCCAGGTGGCAGAATTAATGTGAGTAAGCATGCAAAATTTGGAATCAGAAACATGGCTCTCAGTTAGCATTGTACCAGCAAAATTGGAAGCATACATGGGAGGAGGAGACTGGGCAGTGTAGTCCCCTAACTGAGTTTGTTGCAGCAGGGTCATCAATTGTTCATAATGTTGTCTGCTCAACCCAGGTATCACAGAACTCTGGCCATCCATGTTTGGAACAGGTTGATGACTTTCAGGAGGATTTCAATGAGGAAATCCACACCAGCAGTTAGATGAGCAGCAGCAGATCTCCTCCCCTTGTTAAATGTTGTACTTTGTGGATACCCATGAATCTTGTAATACTTATCAATTAAGTGCACAGATTTCTTACAGTATCTACAGAATAAAAAGTCTCTAGCTTGGTCAAAATAAACTCTTTGTCTGAAATGAGAAGAATTAGGCACTGTGACCTTATTGAATCCAGCTGAATGTCTGTTTGTGTGGACATTGAAAGACATAGAGTCTGGAATAAACTAAGAAAGGGACTGGACTTGTCTCTGTTTCTCATCATTGAGGACCATATTGTAGTAACTGTCAAGGGTAGGAGGAGGCTGCATCATCAGTAGGTTACTCTTTACCCCCATGTATGCTACATTAAGGCCCATAAGGAATTGAAACACCTTGCTCTCATCATCTTCCTGTATGATGCCATTTCTGGCAGGACAAATGCATCTTTGTCCATGGTTTGTGCACATAGTTCCTAATTCATCCCAAAGTCCTTTAAGTTTGTTAAAATGTGAGGCTACATCTAGATATCCTTGAGAAGTATGAGAGAGTTCTTTTTTTAGTTCAAAATTTTTTGTTCTGTTAGCAGTACCATATCTAGCTGCGAGCCGTGCCCATATGCTCTGTGAAATATCAGAATACTGCACACTCTCAGCTATCTGAGGGGATAAGGAAGCAGTCAACCAAGATATTACCATATTATTACATATGTCCCATAACTTTTGTTCAGCCACATTAGTGTCTGGTCTGGGACATGTACCATCAACAAAGCCAGTTTTATTTTTAGCAGACAACGCTACAATCACTTTCCTTATCCAACCCCCATAACCACTACTCGAGAAGGGAATGGACACAAGAGAAACATTAGGAACATCAGAGAAGTAAACAAATAGGGGACTGGTAGGATCAACAGGAGTTGTATTAGCACTCATGTTAGCAGCCATGAAGAACAATGAGTTTAAAGTCAAAAGATAATCTCTGTAAGTAGTTTGAAAAACTAAAGTGGTATCAAACACTTCATTCAAATCATGTAGCACCTAAAATAGGAACAGATTTACCCTCCTTCTTCGCGACCGGAGAAGATCGGCCTTCAATTAACAGAAAAATGCCAGTTCCGAGCAGCAGAAACCCTAAAATCTAAAGTCTCGCCGGAATTGAGTCGAGGACGTGGAAAACCAACCCAAAACGTCCGAGTAGTGAAGATGCAACCAGTTATCGGTGATCAAGGTCTTAGATCAACACCCGATTTTGATCGAAATCATCACTGACCAAATATCTCAGAAACACCCGAAAATTTTCCAACGCGATTTCGACTAGGATAACAAAATACAGCAGAGTACCGTCGGATCCTCGTCCTGCTCTGATACCATGAAAACATTGAGGAATCGAGATGAAGATTGAAGAAGAAGATGAAGATGAGTCGGTTTCATAGAAGCTTCTGGATAGAGCTTCAGAGAGAGAAAGAACTCTTTAATTAACAAAATATCTGACTGACCCTAATACAAAGGGGTCAGTGTGTATACAATACATTTGGGCCAACTCGGGCCAGACCTTAAACCAAAAGAAAAATGGGCTCAAATATGTTCTAGTCCAATTACAAGATATACATGATATACAATCAATATACAATAAAATATAAACTATAAAATCAATGTATGTGTATATGATTTGAAGCTAGATAATCTTGTAGCTCAACAAGAACGCAAGACGTGACAATAAATTACATCGAGAAAATAAAATCAAAATCGAAAATATCGCAATAATCGTAGTATTTTATTTTGAATATTTGAGTGTACAATCTCTATGATTCCTCTGATTCTACTTTTCTATTATAAATTAATAGCCTTTGTGCTTGATCTTGAATTTGAATTTGATTTATCCGTCGCGAACACTTTGATTGTTGCCACGAATTGTATCACAAATAAGTAGCCTTGATCTTGAATGCCTTGTATTTAATTTGACTTCGTTTTTTATCTTGAATACTTGAATTGTTCTTCATTCTTGAGCTTAAACTTGATTTCTTGAACTTGAACTTGTTTGCTTGAAACTTGTAGAGAAGTTTGCGGTGTTTGATCCACAAGCTCTCTCTTGCTTCTTGTTATAACTTTTGGTGTCTTTTCTGAGTTACGAAGACCTCTATTTATAGTTGTGGAAGGGAGGAGTTGCGAAAAGAACAAACTCGTTTAGACCAATCAAACTGAAGTGTGACATGGCTGCATTCGATTGGCTAGAACATGTCACTTGCACATATGGCGCAATTTCATTGGCCTTTTAGCGTGACTGGGCATGCCTTGTCATTTCGACATGTGGAATGGTCCTATTGGCTCTCCCGCTTGACTTGGCGCGCCACGTCATTTGACACGTGGCGCTAAACTGGGACTCTAGGAAGATATGATCCTGAGCTTATGAAGCGGGCTCATTACTTTAGCCCAATTTATTAGGCTAGCCCAATAATATTGGTCTTATATAATTAATCCAGTTATACTAGCCCAAAATATTTATTTGAACTAATATATTTAAAACATAGTCCGCATTATTTTATCGATTTAAATTTGATAAAATTTAAATTCTTATAAATGTCCCTACTTCAAGATTTGACGGCATATTAAATCAATACGACTGGGCTTGAAGTAATCATAAAGATGTCAATTCGGTACTTGAAATGTTTCTCTGCCATACTTTTGTACCAAAACTCATTTGATTATAAATATGGATGATTGACGTCACCTTTGCAGGAGATTTTGAACTTTGCCAAAAATTCTCCTTTTAGTTCTATTAGAATAATATTTCTTTTCTATTGCAACAATTGGACTTGAGTATGCGCCATGCATCTTTTTATTGCACATATTTTGATTTTAGCTCTAGCATTGTCACAAATTTACTCTTATTTAATTAATGAAGAAGCTCCCATCCATATGCCACGCAGGATTTTTCTTTCTTCATAGCTTAATATTTGATTTACCTTAAGGCAAACTCTTTGCCTTTAGAAAAGTTCCACCGCTCACCAGCCAATTCCTTGTGGGAAATCAATTATAACAATGAGGCGGCAGCAAAATCTGTCCCACGTCGCACTAATTGGATAAGGAGTCCAAATCTGTTTCGAATTGACTTTTTAACGAGTCCGAATTCGCTTCTAATACAAATTGTCGTAGTTCTCACATTGTTAATGTACTCTTGCAAGCACTCTCTCTCTCACACACACACACTATACATATATATATATACATATATATATATATACATATATAGCACTCTCTCACACACACACACTATACATACATATATATATATACATATATATATATACATATATATATATATACATACATATATATATACATACATATATATATATATATACATATATATATATATATCATGCTCCAATTGTGAATATCAATTCTCAGTATTTACAAGCCACTTAGTCTATTTTGTGAACTTGAAAGAATTAACGCAAAAATAATTTCTTCTCCCTTTCTTGTGCTTTCTTATTTGTTTTACGTTTATCTTTTTGTTAGTAGTAGTTTCGTCAAACTACAGAGTCCTTTAAAAGTTCGAGATGAAGGTCTTTAAAAGTTCGTGATGAAGATTTTTAAAATTTTGCGGTGAAGACCTCTAAAAGTTCGTGCAATGATCCTTAAAAGCTCGTGGTCGATACCTTTAAAAGTTTGCGGTGAAGACCTTTAGAAGCTCGCAGTGGAGACCTTAAAAAGATCGCAGTGAAGATCTTTAAAAGTTCATGACGAGTACCTTTAAAATTTACGGGGAAGACCATAAAAGTTCGTGCGAAGATCCTTAAAAGGTTGCAGTGAAGACCTTTAAAAGATTGCAGTGCAGACCTTTAAACGTTCGCGATGAAGACCTTTAATATTTGCGGGGAAGACTCATAAAAGTTCGTGCGAAGGTCCTTAAAAGCTTGTGGTAGAAATTCTTAAAAGTCGGCAGCGGGGACCCTTTAACATTTGCCACGAGCACCTTTAAAAATTCAAAGCATACGCCTTAAAAGTGCAGAACGAAAACCTTAAAAAATCCGATTGCCTTTAAAACTTCGAGATGAAAACCTTTAATATTTCGCAATCAAAACCTTTCAAACTTCGGATGCCTTTAAAAGTTCGACACGAACACCTTTAAAAGTTTGCGACGAAAATCGTTAAAAATTTGGATGCCTTTAAAAGTTCGAGACGAACACCTTTAAAAGTTCGCAACGGAAACTGTTAAATGAAGTCCGACGCTGACATTCCCTCTGAGGCAACTTTTTATTATTATTATTATTACTTATCTATGCGTTCTTTCAAGGTTGCGATTGTTAGTATTCTCTTTTAGACTTATGTACTAACAATTTTTTTTTTGTAGCTTGAACATGGTTTACTTTAGAGACTCAACATCCTCTTCCTCCATGTCCAAGTATCTTGTGATTTCAGAGCACAATGATAGTAAAATGGAGACAAGATTCCTAGTTGACACAACACTAACAGGCTTATCTGTAGCTTTGTGGACATTTTTTCAAAATCCATTTCGCTTGGTAGATTGGACCTTTGAAAACACCAAACGTAAATTCAATACATGGACTCTTCGTTCCCATAATTACAAAGTTAAGAATGTGGCAAGTTCCCTCACATGCTTAGGACGACGAATCCTCAAAGGAGAAGTATACTTGAGTGATTTCTTAACTTTTGGTGGCGAATTTCATTATATTCCCGGCTATTGGAAGTGGACCGACGATATCCTTAGTAGGAACCATCGAGCATTACGAGCCATCAATATTTACGATGATGTCTATGCCTCACTGTTTACTTGATCATTCCACAAGTATCATGCAAGCCTTTTGTGAGGCTTGGTGTCCTCTTACAAACATGTTGCTTACCTCAGTTGGAGAGTTATCCATATCCCTTTGGGACTGTGCATTATTCAGGATCTGCCTTTAATCGGGTCTCCTTATGAAGAGGTTATTCCAAGTACTCGAGAACTTATAGGTGCTTACGACAAGGATAAAATATTCCTTCCACAAGCCTGTCAGCAATTGTTTGATGCATATCACCAACTCCAAGAGGGAAATACTAAAAATCATAATGTCCCCGTGAGAAGATGGATAGAGTTTTGGAGAAAAAGGTTGTGAAGTATGAAAAACCTCCACCGAGAAAAGAAAAAAAGTCAGCACGTTCCAAATCAACACACAACCCTACTGGAGCCATAGGTAAAATGATCAATTGGTCGGAAGTTGAAGATGCGCTATTCGTTAAACTTAGCGTATGAAGTGACAATAAAGACGGAGTATACCTGACTGCCTTTTTATCATGCTGGTTATGTGTATTTCTGCTCCCTACAAATGAAGACGACTTTATTCGGCCTGAGACTTTCAAAATTGCAGGTCTTCTAGCGTGTGGTCAAAGAATTAACCTCGTCATTCCAGTCTTAGCTAGCTTTTACAAGGGGTAAAACACAATTTCAAATGGCTCACCACTCGATCCTTCTAGAGTTTCCATCCCAATTCAATATGTGTATGGTTGGTGCATTTATCTTGGTATACCCACCTGTGTGCCTCCTAATTCCATGAAGTCCTTAGAGCATGTGCAATTTATTCAGGATCCTTGTCAAGAAAGAAGTCAGTCCCTTATTCATTATTTGGCCTGTTACTCCATGACTTATTTTTCTCTAACAAATAGGTCGGCTATCCCTATGATGTCCATATATTCAGGTGAGGGAATATCGAGATACTTCGGGAATGAAGACGTAAGAAAACATATTCATGGAGGAGAAACTGCCGCATGGACTTCCACAATGCCAAGTAATTCTCAATCACATTATTATCGTGATGATGTCAACGAGGAAGAGTCCGAGTCAAATTGTTTTATGAGTATTTGCTCGAATTACTTCCTTTGAGAAATGGACCGACCTTCATCGTGGATCCTTATAGCCCTTATTGCTTCAGTCATCAATTTGGTTTTTATCAAGACATCCCTAATTGCTTAGATAAATATTTTCGTGAGTGGTCTTTAGACAAAGGATTGGAACTTTTACGAACTTGCGTTTTGTCTAAAAGCATGCCAAAGGCCACATTTCCCCCATATTATTCCCAAGATTAAGAAGTATGTCTCGTCCGATTATAAGTCTCGGGAGAAAGAGTGCATGGAAACTTCCTTGAAAACCACTTGAAATTTTTGGTGAATACCATTGGGTCAGTTCATGCTATGCTTTGAGAGATCACGCGTCAAGAGCATAACAGTAAGGGCAAGCCTCCTACTTTAAAATCCAAAGTGGTTGCACCACGAGACGTCAAAGGACCTCCATATAAAGAAGTTTGTAAAAAGAAGGGACCTTCTCAGGCTCTCCAAGTCCATGGGGGTTCCTCTCCATGTGGCACTGTTGTCCCTACCTCCAACAAACGCCCACCCCAAAACGAGAGTGATAGTAGTCATGGAGATCAAAACTTCAAATGGGTGAAGCCATATTCATACAAATAATGAGATGCCAATTTGGGTGTAGTTGAGATTACTGACAGCATCGGTAGTGCTTCAAGGACTTTGACGGCTATCAACGAGGTAACGATTAAAACTTTCATATTATCTTATAATATCCAAGTAATTTTACTAACCATATATCCTTTTCCATGCAGCCAAATGGTGTTAATATTTCAATGGCGTCACACCGGAGCAAGTCACAATATAGTAGTGAATCCATGGCGGAGCTAGATTCGAGGACATCACTTCCAATACCTAACTCAGACCTAGAGGCGACTTCCATTACTAGTCTTGGAGCAAAATCGGGGCCTAATTTTCATCAAAAATCAGCACCGACAATGTCTATCTTTGATGGAATAAAGGTTGTCTTGACTCTTCGCAAGGATTACATTTTGAATGTCTAGGCTAAAATTCAGGCCAAACTCAAGGATGCTACCAAAGACAATGCTTCTTCTCTTCTATTCGTGATCCAAGTGATTCTCGAAGAGATGGTCGGAAAGGGTGTGGATATTTCCCCTTTAAAAGACCTATTGACGTCTTTGTTTGAGCTTTCCACTTCATATGATCAGGCATAATAAGCTCTTTCTGACAAAGTTGCGGATGTTGAAAAATCCGTATCATTTTTAAATGCCATGGAACATCTTTATCTTGTCTTGATTGAGAAAGGGGAGAAGGTCGATAAATTATCTACCACCAGTCAATCTCTCAAAGAGGCTAAGGAGAAGATGAAATAATTAAGAGCTCTTCGAGTTATTGCCAAGAAAGAGATTGAAGAGATTGAATCTAAAGTTTCATTTGCTGAAAAGGATTACCGTAGATGTTCTGATGTTTCCTTGACAACTGCTGATGACTTGGCCGATGTCCAATGAAGAAACAACACTTAGAGGCCAACATTAAAACTTAGTCAACTATAAGTTGTGATTAGATTAGCCTACATAGAGTATTTTATTTGCCTCTTTTTTCTCTGTTGCATTTAGTTAAGTAGCGAGTATTCTTGAGACTGAAAACTCCAGCGGTTTTACTTTACATTGCACGTTATTTATTGATGTATCTCCTTATTTCTTTTTTTTTTCTATCAGTACCAATAGTTGCTTTCTTAGCATGATGCGTTAACGTTTACGTAACAAAACTTGGCTTCCTTTGAGACAATTTTGAAACCAACTTTATATTGCACCGTGCTGTCAATTCTAGATTTGTGTAATTTCACCAAAAAATTCATATCTTGAAGTAGAAACGTCGAAATAACAAATCGTTTGATTTATTGAAAACTAGACTTCAAGATCTAGAATATATCCAAATTTGTCAGTCAAACAACTTCAGAATCTTCCTAGATAACATTTTGAAGTCAACTTTATAACCAGGTTATCAATTCTAGATTTACGCAGTCTCAACAAAAAATTCATACCTTGGTGTAGAAACGCTGATATTACAAACCGTTTGATTTTTCAGAAACCCAACTTTGAAATATAAATCATATCCAAAATGAAAATTTTGATGCCTTAAGTAAAGTTTCAGATAATATTCCAAAGTCAACGCAACATTTTGACAATAACTTGCGCTTGATCAGGCAGGGTTAAAGATGAAGCTAGAGCAGCTAAAGCATCCGCCTTCTTATTTTCTTTCCTTGGCACATGCTTAATAGTCACATAATCGAGCCACCCCATTAACCTTTTAGCGTAATCATGATATGGACGTAGTTCGGGCTTCTTTACCTCGAAACTACATAAAAGTTGATTGACCAATAATTGAGAGTCACCAAAGACTTGCAATTGCAACCGCTTCATTTCGACTGCCATTTCGAGCCCAAGTATTAGTTCTTGATACTCAGCAACATTGTTAGATCAAAGTTGCGTCAACGTAAAATAGTAGGGTAGAACTTCACCTTGAAAAGTGACAAATACACGCCGACGATTTCAAATTGCACGACTTCACCAAAACTTTTTATCTTGGTATGGAAGCCTCGGGATCGAAAGATGTCTTACCTGCCATCAATCGGAAATTAGGAGCTATATTCTCACAAATATCTTGGGTTCAACTCTCATTGAATTAGAAACATTGTGTCAAGCAATCTTTTCCTTATACTTGTGTTTCCTTTTGACGCTCTTCTCTTCCCCCCTTTCTTTTAAGGTAGAGGACGGACTTGGAGACCAACAAACTTGAAGGTTTGGCAAACCTGATGACCTAGAGAATCCCCAGACTTCAATGCAAATACTTGACATCCTCCTAAAATCAGCCCATTGAAGATATCAATTTACCATGGAGGGTTGCCCCCTTTAAATCAAATGAGATCAAAGTTCGATAAGTGGATGGCATTTCAACTTGATTATACATTCCTCCATACTTCAATTGGACAACAATTTGGGCAATATGTATCTTTTGAACTTATACGACTGAACTTAAAATGAAAATTTAAGCTTCCTTTGTACCTCGGTGAAGAGGATCAACTCATACCGCAGTTCAGAATGGGTAGTTTGTTTTTATGTCCAAACATTTTCCTAGGCCACCTCTTTCTAGATTTTCAACCTAGCAGACTTTTTTTTCTTTTTTTGGGTCGTACACAGTTTATACTCTTGTGGGCCAGGAGTGTAGCAACATGTAGTTTAGGCTCATACGTCAAGGAACGTTGGAACTTTAAGAATAATATTTCTTTAAAACTTGCCATTAATAGGGCCGATTCTCATGCCATCCGCATCAACCAGCTTGTAAGCCCCATTTGGGTAAGCTTCTTGTACGACATATGGCCCATCCCATTTTGATGTGAACTTCCTTACAGGTTTATGAGAAGTAATTATGGGTCGTCGTATGGCAAGGACTTGATCTCCTACTTGAAAGGAACTCGGGCAAACTTTTTTTATTGAAGGCACGAGACAATCGAGCTTGATAACATTCAAGACTCTGTTGAGCTTCCAACCTCTTCTCATCAAGAGCCTCCAACCCTGCTAATCAAAGTCGAGCATTTTCTTCATCAATGATGCCTTCTTGAATAGCCAATCGTAATGAAGGTATTTGACGCTCAAGTTGCAAGACGGATTTGACTACATAAATGAGTGAATAAGGAGTCACCTGTGTTGGCGTATGGTGAGTCGTCCTATATGCCCATTGATCTTCTTCTATACAGTCATTCCAATATTGTTTGGATTTGGAGTCGACTTTTTTTAACAAGTTGCATAGAGTCTTGTTGAATGCCTCAGCTAGACCATTAGCGGCAACATTGTACATCGAAGAGTTACGTTTCTTAAAGCCAAAGAGATCACAAATATTGTTCATCAACTTGTTGCCGAATAGCTTTCTATTATCCGTTATTATGTAATGAGAAATGCCAAAGTGTCAATAATTTTTACTCGGATGAAACTTGCAACATTTTCCTTCTTTACTTCCTTAAGAGCAACCACTTCAGCCCATTTTGAGAAGTAGTCAGCTGCAGCCAAGATGTATAGGTGCCACCAGAGGACTTTGGTAGTGGTCCAACAAAATCCAATCCCCAAGAGTCAAACGGCCAATAAGCAATACTCGGGTGCAACACTTCAGGAGGTTGATGAATAAAATTCGCATGGAATTGACAAGCCTTGCATATTCGAGCATAGTCCAAGCAATCTTTTACCAACATTGACCAAAAGTATCCCATCCTTTTTATATGGAAATTGAGCTTTGGTCCAGACTGGTGTGACCCACATACCCCAGAATGCGCTTCTTGCAAAGGTTGGAGTGCTTCATCTTCCCCTAAGCATCGTAAGAGTACTCCCTCAAATGATCTTCTGTATAGGGTATCTTTGTAGTAAAGGAAGCGAGGTGCACAATGACTGATTTCAGTTCTTCTCCACAAATTTTCTAGAAGTATCCCATAGCACAAGTAGTCGATAATGGGTTGTCTCAATTCTTCTTTCTCAACTTCAGAAGCAAAAACAAGATGCTCGAGTTCATTTTCTTCACCTTCAGCTGACCCCGTTCTTCCCTCCCCTCACCGCAAATCTAAAAACAACACAAACAAAACCCTTCCCTCCCCCCGGCCCCCCAAATAACAACCCACACACAACCCCCCTCCCAAATTCCCAAACCAAAAAAAACTACTTCTCATTCTTCCTCTTCTCTACTTAATTACTCCCCAATCTCTATTCCTCACAAGATTGTCAGGTGGCTTCTATTTTCCTTTTTCTTTAATTTTTTTTTCTAATTTTTTTTCTTTTCTTCTTCTCTTTTAATTGTATGGTAATAGAAGTCATTATTGTTCTTGTCTGTGTTTTGTGTTGCTATTATACTTGCTGGTATGTGAGGATAGTGGATTTATTGAGTGGAGTGGAAATTTTTAAGCTTGTAAGGAATTGAGGTCAAATTAGGTGTTTGGGAAAATTTGAGGTGAATGTGCACATCAAGTGTTTGTTTAAATGCCACAGTGAGTCTTGAATGTAATTTGGACCAAGTGTGTGGGTGAAGTTTGAGTAACCACCCTTGGTTCGCACATCTTGTTTTTTTGCTGATGGTGATATTTATTTCAGGTAGTATGACACCCTCCAAGAAATGAAGAACCATCGGCACATCCTCCAGTGGTCACGCTGGATCATCCAGGCCACGAGCTTCGGCTAATATTCGCTAATATGATAGTACCAAGTTTTATCCATCACAACTTAGGAAAATTTTAATATAAAGGCATCCACGAAACCCGTACCGAAGAGGGAAATTGATATGAGGTCCCTTCAAAATGACAGTCCCAATATGTACCGTGAATTCTTCTGGGGCAAGCTAGATATTTTCTTTGAAGAACTGGACGAAGCTAATTTGATGATTCTGAGGGAATTTACGCGAACATCCCGGAACATGTGAACCATGTCTTCACGATGCGAAAGAAAAATGTGGACGCATCCATAGAGGCCATTTGGAGAGCTTACGGGTTGCCACTGTTTGGGGAATATCCTGATACGGAGGACTACTATGTCACCCACGGGAGATCATCAGTCACGCAGAGTTTGTTCTTTAGGACAATATGTGTGACCAATAAGGAAGTAGTATGGATTACGCTAGGAAAGAAGTTTCATTCAGCTTCACTCACATTTGAAGGGAAGTGTTTGTTGTATATCATCAATAGCCACCTGATGCCTTCTTCCAACACTACTGAGGTGAAAATTCCCAGCGTTGCATTGATCTAGTGCTTCATGAATGGCCACAATTTTGATGTGGCAAAAGTTATTCACGATGAGATGTTCATCCATTGTCCAGTGAAGAGGTATGTGTTCTTCCCTTCCCTGGTCACTAAATTATGTCGGGAAGCATGGATGCTGGAGAACTTGAGAATGGATGGAAAAGTGAAGAAAGAAACAAAGTTTCGGGTAGATAAAGTGACCATTGGGAAAGACCCTATGGTACCAGGAGGTGCTAATAGTAATGATTCGGATGCACTAGAGGAGTGAGATCAAAGGCAGGATGAAGATGGGGCCAAGTCACCCACACATGAGCAAGTTGCAGAGGCATAAAGAACATCTGTGGTCATATGGAATACGCAGATGACAGCCTAAGAGCATGAATTGGAAGGGTTGCGCACTTCTGTCATAGACTTGGGGGCTCGAGTTGATGCACTAGCCACCCAAAATGAAAAATCGAAAAAGAAGATCATGGCTTGGATGCATGCGCTAGGGAGGGCGTGCCATCTCGAAGAAGAAAAAAATTTTTAAATAAACACAAAAAGTTTTTTTTGTTAGTAGTGTATCAATTCTCCCTTGGTTTTTCTTTGGGCCACTATTCTTTTCCAAGGGTTTCTTTTGAACCAGGTGTAGTTAATTTTTATTGTTTTTAGTTAGGAACTCGTAGGCTATGGGCTGAAATAGAAATAGTATCTCCTAACGTTGTTATGCCTTGAATATAGCGGTACTTTAGTGTGATGCTTAGGCTTAATTGTTAATTCTTGTAAGAGTATCTTAAATTGCATGTTCTTAATTTGGCTTAAGTACCCTGACTAAAGTGTTTTGATGATCTAATCTGGAGTGGGTCATGTGCCATGTGTTAGTGTGTGTGATGTTGTATTCTATGCACTGCATTTAATGCCTAGACTTGCCCCGTGTGTTTGCAAAGCGACATAATAGTCTTGTTCAGTCTTGGATGATATATAGGCGTTTCTTTGTTGAGACATATATATATATTCCACCCGCCTAATTGTTATGATTCGTAGTTAACCCAGTTGAGCCTGTAATCCTATTTTTTTGGCAACCACACTGCAAGGCTTACCCATTTTTTGAATTAATCATCTATTTGAACCTTTTAACCTCTCATGAGCACTTTAATTGTTATGAACTTTATAAAAATTAAAGTGTGGGGTAGTTGGTTTGGTTTTTAAGTGGAACTAATGAGATAAGGAGAACGATGTATTGTTTTGAAAAATAAGAGCCACTTGAATTGAAAAAATAAAGAAAGAAAAGAATAGTTGCGTTGTTGTGAAGAAAAAAAATATTCCTTGATAAGTGGTGGTTCTTGTTGTAATTGTGCTTAAAGAAATACAAGGTAATACACATTGATGTGAAGGTGGAGTTTTGGTTTGACATAAGTAGGGTCTTAAATGTTAAAATGTATGTATTAAAGTTCATAGGGAGGTTTAGTCACTCTTATATCTAAATGTATCCTACCCGTCCCTCAGCCTACATTACAACCAAATAAAATTTTACTTGGTCCTAGAGTGAATGAGCTCGATTAGTAGAGTAGTACAATATGGGCAAGCCTATGGAGCATCTTGTGTAGCACAAGAATATCGTTTCTGAGGGTGAGTGAATTCTGTATATCTTGAATTCCTCATTGTGCGTGAATTTTATTTGATTGTGGAATAAGTAACTTTTGTCGTGAGCAGGAACTTGATTCATAAAGGAAAGGTAAGTCTTGACCTTTGCGTTAGAGTAGGTGAGTAAGTTAGGAATATTGTGTGGCCCGTGAGAGTCAACTCTTGAGGTGTAGATGTTACACTACTGTGCTCAATCTATGTGAAATATTCTTAGTGTGACGAGTTAGGGAAGTCACTTAGTGAAGTTAGGAATATGTAAAGTGCAGTTTGATTGCTTGGGGAGGAGTGATTTAAGTATGGGGTATTGATAGTGGACTATAATTGTGTAGTTTAGCCACCAATTATGCTCTATCTTATCTGCACTTTATTGATATTTGAATGTTAAATGATAAAAAATTGCTATAATTAAGAACTTTATGCTTTGCCGGAGCAATTATGGGCTATGAGGACATTAAAGAGTGTTTTGGAGTTAATATGGAGCAAAAGAAGAAGGAAAAAACAAAATAAAAACTCCCCCAAGTGTGCGGTTGATCCGCGGCCGCGCTCATTAGGCAGAATACTGGGCAAAATACGCGGTCAATCCGCGGTTGATCCACAGCCACACACGGGCTTCTGAGAAAAATTGCCCAAGGCCAATTTTATAATTCCAAAGGTGACTAACCTTGACCTATATGAAGCACAACTCACCTAAAAACAGGATATCTCGATTTTTAGAATAACTTTGAAGGCAAGAACGTGCAAGGAGCAAAACCGAAGATTCGACAACTAGTTTTTATCCTTATTTCTCTTATTTATATCGTTGATGATGAATTCTATTGTTATGATTGTGAAAATGATTATGCATAGCTAAACTCCTAATCTAGGGTTTTTATGGAACCTATTGGAGGATGATTTTTTGTTATGTTAATATAGATTTGTCGTAGTATTTTCTCTATATGTTCAACTATAGTGTGATTGTTGTTGATTGAAGGGTCCTCAATCGACTGTGCCTATTTAGTATGTATTACTTAGGAGATAATGCATATTTAGGTAATTGTTGAACAACATTACTCCTAACGTATATGAGAGATCAATACGAACGGTTTAAAGGTGGGATTAGGGATAACGTAACCTTGGTGCGTTCTAAGTGAGTTGTACTTAAGGTTAGCTAGCGTAATTTGGGAGAATATGACTAGTATATTACTGTAATTACTCGGGAGAGGGTTACGATAGTCAGAGTGATCATGATCGATAGAGAAAACTTAGGCAAATTTATAGGAAACATAGCGGAAACAATTCCGACTATTGGGGAATCAGAACCTTAGATCATTCCAATTATTGTCTACAACCCGTTCACAGTTAGTTCTTATTAATTGTATTTTTATTATGTGATAATTAGTTCATAAAAATCCAATTTATTACTTAAATATTTTGAAGATTGAATACGTGGATTTGTGTAGTCCAATAAGTGTGTTTAATAAGTTAATTCCTTGTGGGATTCGACTCCGAACTTGTTAACCGGAATATATTTGCAATGGCTGCTTTGTACTTTTATATAAGGCATAGTTGAGTATGATCATATCCCTTTTGGCCTCAATGGAATTCTAGCTTAGATCCAATCAACGTCAGTTCATATATAGCCATCAATGAAAATTTGGTCGTTGATCCCGAAGCAGCGTTCGCGGGGATGCCCGATCAACTACTCAGAGCGCACATGGTGGTGAAGATGGTAGGATAAGATTGCGGGTGATCTTCAAAATGTTGCAGGCTCAACAGGCGGCGATAGCCCGACCCTAAAATCAGAACCACAAATCAAGCAGGGTCGAACCCAAGCCATCCTAGGAAATCATACACAGGATCTAATCGACTTTGAAGAGATCGAACAAGAAGGAATTGGAGACCAACATTTCAATCATAAATATGCTCGAAGAACTTATAAAGTGAATCAAGACAGGGGAAAAGAAGACCGAGGAAAACGACAAGACGGTGGAAACATATAATTCCAGGGTCTATCAGATCCTGGGGACGCCACCGATATTGAAAGGACTAGATTCCAAAAAGTTTGTACAAAAACCTTTCCCCCCGAGTGCAGCTTTGAAGCCAATCCCAAATAAATTTCGTATTCCCGAGATTCCTAAATAGAATGGAACGACTGATCTAAATGAACACATCACCTTCTATGCATGTGTTATCAAAGGAAATGACTTGGAAGACGACGAGATCGAATCTGTCTTGCTGAAAAAATTCGAGGAGACTCTATCAAAGTATGTTATGATAAGGTGTCATAATTTACCGCCTAATTGTATTGACTCGTGTTTTATGCTTGAATATTCTTTCATAAAGGAACATGCTGGGGCCATTAAGGTTGCAACAAGAAAGTCGGGACTTTTCAAGGTAAGGCAGATGGACAACAAGATGCTCAAAAATTCATATCTCTATTCCAAATGGAACGAACGGATTTTCCACCGGTCACCGAAGATTGGGATTTTTAAGCTTTCACTCAAGATCTAAACGTTCAAAGTTTAGTGGTTTCACAATAGTTGAAGTAGAACTTGATCAAATACCCAGCTGTCACTTGGGCCGATGTGCACAATCATTACAGTTGAAGATCGGGGTCGAGGATGATAAACTAGGGGCTACTTCTGGATCCGTTTATCCTATCAGGACCATAGATATAATCAAGAGGGATATCGACCGAGAACCTAGGTCGAATAGAGATCGATATCAACCGTATAATGGAGACCATAGAGGCAGTGGTCTGGACGAAATTCTGCACAGAATGAGAGGATAAATGATCGAGGTCAAAGTTCACGGGGACATATGAGTAAAAATGGCTTCGATAGATCTATCGGTCCCAAAGAAGCACTACGATTGTCGGACTACAATTTTAATGTAGACTCAGCTGCCATCGTATTGGTCATTAGATGCATCAAAGATACCAAGTGGCCTAGACCTTTGCGAACTGATCCAGCACAAAAGGATCCAAAATATGCAAATATCATGACACACATAGCCACATGATGGAGGATTGTCGGTAACTAAAGAAGGAAGAAGCATGTTTGTTCAACGATGGTCATCTTCAAGAATTTCTGAGTGACCGAGCTAAGAACCACTTCAGAAATAGAGATTATAACAAATAAAATGGACAAGACGAACCCCAAGACATCATCTATATGATCATCGGAAGGGTTTTTATTCCTCGAGGTCCAATGATAAAATGCACCAAGGTGCCAATCACAAGAGAAAAATGGACCCTGGATTCATTACCAGAAGGGACTCTATCTTTTAACGACGAGGACGCGGAAGGAATCATGCAACCTTATTATGATACACTGGTAATCTCTGTTCTTATGAATAAAACTAGAGTTATACATGTTCTAATTAATCCAGGTAGTTCATCCAACATCATATGATCAAGGGTCATAGAACAACTCGACCAACAAGACCAGATCGTACCAGCGGCCCGAGTACTGAATGGATTCAACATGGCTTGCGAAACAACTAAGGGAGAAATAACATTGCCGGTGAAAGTTTCTGGTATCATTCGAGAAACCAAGTTCTATGTAATCGAAGAGGACATGTGATACAATGCCCTATTCGAGAGACCATGAATCCACAACATGAGGGTTGTGCCTACGACCCTCCACCAGGTATTAAAATTTCCAACAACGGAGGGGATAAAATTAGTTTACGAGGAACAATCCGCTGCAAAGGAGATTTTGCAGTCGATAGTTTCAATTCAACGCTCTCATCGATAAACTTAAGTTTGGAAACAAAAATGGAGCCAAATAGCAATTATCAATGCCAACTTTGACCTAATCGGACGAGCAAAAGATTAACGATGATGGTGAATTCAGGGTTCCCCGATCTTTTATCGCCCTTTATGATTCTAGCGATACCAAGTCAACGGTCTAAGAGCTGGAGCAGGTCGTGTTGATCGAACATCTGCCCAATCAGAAGGTATACCTGTCACGAAATTTACTCCCGAGCTCAGGGAAAAACTTATTCAATTTCTTATAGCTAATATGGATTGTTTTGTTTGGTTCCATATCGATATGAGAGGGATCCCACCAAAGATCACTACTCACAAACTAAGCTTAGACCCGAAGTTCTGCCAGGTGATCTGCCGCTCCAAACCTAGGAAGGTATGGATGGCACCCGGTGCCGTACTGGCCCGAGCAAATCAATCTTTAACTCATTTTGTTTCTATAACTATCATGGTCCAACATAGTCACAAATCATAATGTATAACCATAGGTTGGCAAACGTCGTATCAATTAACCATAATTCTTAAAATATGAATACATATGGGTCTTCAAGGCCTCTGACATACTCTACAAAATGAACATCTGCCTACAAAGCCTCTAAGGTTATTCGACATCAAATGGGACAGGGTCCTAGCCTAACCATACATTTGTAGCAAAACTCTGACATGATGACTTATAGACTCGGTTTCACTCCGAATAAAGTGGAGTCTTACCAATACTTCGCTGAATGCTTCCCTCGTCTACTATAAGGGCTCGTCAAACTCATTACCTATACCTGCATGCATGAATGCAACATCCACAATAAAAGGACATCTGTACAAATAATATACCGATCTATGTAAGGCAGAACTGAAACATAACAATATGTCAACATTAATAAAAAAGATATAAGAATCAACCTGAACCTCTGAAGTATCATATGATGCATGACTGCCCAACTAATTAGTGGTAACTGCCCGACCAGTCGTAGCTCGATGGTAACTGCCTGACCGGTCGTAACTCGGTGGTAAATGCATAAATGTCTAACTGGTGGTAGCTGCCCGACCAGTCGTACTCCGGAGGTAAATTCATGACTGTCTGATCGGCCATAGCCTTGTGGTAAATGAAGATGCATATCTGCCCAACCGGCAGTAGCACAGTGGTAAATGAAGATGCATGTCTGCCCAACTGGCATATCATGGTGGTAAATGAATATGCATAACTGCCCAACCAGCCGTAGCACGGTGAATGCATGAAGATGCATGTATCACTATATTATGATCATTAACATCTTTATCAAATACCTCAATAGAGACTTAGGAATATGCTTAGACATGCTCGAATATCATTTTACAGAAATGAATAACATAAACATCCTTAACTGTTAAGAGTTGAACCACTTATGGAATAGCATTACGTTTTTATATCATTACGTGAATCATTCCAACGGAAGAAAAAATTAACCTTAATATACCTTAATTTCTTATACGAGCTCGTAAAAGGTCACCTTCTTTAAAGCTTCCCTACACCTTACTTTAATAGAAATAATTTGATAAAAGGAACCTTCAGATAATATTACTGTTCTTTTTGTAAAAATAGAAAGAAGAAATAAGACACCTTTTTTGTATTTTATTGATTTGAAAAGAAGAGGAATGTAAATTGATACTTATTGAATTATAAAGAAGGAAAGGAAATGATATGATGCAACATTAATTATCTTTGACGGTGAAAACATGACTAGTTAGATAAAGATGGAACTTTCCATGCATCAAAAGTTAATGCTTACCACATTTCTTTATGTACAAGTATTGGAATATATATAAGTGTATGGTATAAATAATAAAAATATTATTCGCTACATTGCACACTAAATTAATAACTTTGGATCATTAATAAAACGGAAAAGGATCAGAACTGCCCCTAACGTATTAACGCCAGGTTAAAAATGTCTTTCGTTAACATATTTTGAAGAAAATGCCCCTACCATTAAAATTCTGGCATATTTGTGCCCCTAACGTATTGACCTTAGTTTAAAAATGCCCCTACAAATAACCTATTTTGAAAAAATACCCCTACTGCTTTAATTATAAGTACAATCAATTGTTAGACTTAGGGGTACAAATATGCCACATTTTTAACGGTAGGGACATTTTTAACCTAGAGCCAATACGTTAGGGGCAGTTATGACCCTCTTCCCTTAATAAAATAATGTGCACGACTAGTTATTGACACCTACTAGCTTAAAATGCTTAGTCATTCCAGCTACTACACGTGGATTGATGTTCACAAATTCTTATCCTAATGTACTACAATTAAAGTATTTAAATAATAAATTTTGGACTTTTATCCATGTACTACTTATTCAATAGTCCTATTAAATTTCTAGTCTTACACTACAATCTCCCATTTAACCAATTACATATATAATTAATTCTAGCACTCAATTTACTTAAATACTAATATACTTCATATACCTTATTATAATGATTATATGGTATAGTACTAGTTCATAAATACATGATATTATAGCTTGGACCGTATGTCATTTTAAAATGTTAAACTTTGGCGATACTTAATTTTATCAATTTGTTACCCTCTGACCTTCATAAACACTTACTTATCACTTGTTTGGAATATCAAAAATACTTATAACCTAAAAAAGTCTTGTTCTTGAACTTATATCGATTATCTTATGACAAATTTAACATAGAAATTTATGGAATGTAACAGGTGGAACAAAAAAGGAGATCCAGTTTGAGATCAAACATCCCTTCATCAAGGACAAGGTAACTAAGCTCCTTAAAATAGGGTCCATCTGGGAGGTCAAATATCCGAAATAACTAGCGAACATAGTCGTGGTTCCTAAAAAAGGTAACAAGCTAATAATGTGTGTAGATCATAAAGACCTAAATAAATCATGCCCCAAAGATTCTTTCCTTTTTCCTTACATCGATAGTACGATCGACACCATGGCTGGCCACGAGACTCTAAGTTTTCTCGATGTCTATTCCGGGTACAACCAATTATGGATGAACCCAGGCGACCAAGAAAAAACCTCTTTCATCAATAAATATGGCACGTACTGCTATAACGTAATGCCATTTGGACTAAAAACTGACAGTGCTACTTACCGACGACTATTGAACCAAATGTTCGAAGAACAATTAAGAAAAACCATGAAAGTTTATATTGACGATATGATAGTTAAGTTCCTGTGAGTAGAGGATCATTTAAAGAATTTGCATGAAACATTCAGTATATTGAAGAAGTACAATATGAAGCTGAATCTAGGAAAATGTGCATTCGGGGTCGAGTCCGGCAAGTTTCTCGAGTTCATGGTTTCTAATCGGGGAATCGAGATCAACCTTGGCAAGAACAAAGCTGTCAAGGATATCACAGTAGTGGATAATGTGAAGGCTGTACAAAGGCTAATTGGGTGCATTGCATCCCTAGGTCGATTCATCTCGAGGTCGTCTGATAGAAGTCATCGGTTGTTCTCGTTGCTGAAAAAGAAGAACAACTTCACATGGACCCCAGAATGTTAATGGGCTTTAGAGGAAATTAAGCGATACTTATTGAGCCCACAATTTCTTTATACACCGAGGGTGGATAAAGTACTGTACTTGTACCTAGTGGTAGCGGTAAGTGGATCCCTAGTCTGCGAAGAACAAGGTACACAATTTTCGATTTATTGTGTCAGTAAGACCTTAGATGAGGCCGAAACTAGATACCCTCAACTAGAAAACTTGGAACTCGCCTTGTTAAGTGCCTCTAGGAAACATAAACAATATTTTCAGTGCCATCACATATGTGTTGTGACAACCTACCCTTTATGAAATATAATTTACAAAACTGAACTCTCGGGATTGAACAAATAGGCCGTCAAAATCAGTGGGCATGGTATCAAATATCAACCTCGAATGACCATTAAATCCCAAATTTTAGCAGACTTTGTAGCCGACTTTACATTGGCCCTAATACCCAAAGTTTAAAGGGAGTTGTTAGTAAACTCGTGAACATCTTCGAGAATCTAGACCTCTTTACCGATGGTGCCTCAAACGTAAATGGGTTCGTACTTGACATCATAATGAAGCCTCCCATAGGTAATATAGTTAGACAGTCTATTAGAATTGTAAAATTGACTAGGAATGAAGCTGAGTATGAGGTCATGGTTGCAGGTCTCGAACTAGCCAAAGGCTTTGGAGCGGAGGTGATCGAGGCTAAATGTGACTCCCTCCTGGTGGTAAACCAAGTAAATGGAACATTCGAGGTTAGGGATGAACGAATGCAAAGGTACTTGGAAAAGCTACAAGTAACATTGCATTGTTTACAAGAATGGAATTTGCAGCACGTGCCTCAACATTAAAACAGCAAAGTCGATGCCCTCGTGAACTTATGGTTGTCGGTCGAAGACAACACGCTCAACTCAGGGGAAGTCGTACATCTTATGCGGTCAGTAGTAGAAGATGGTCATGCCGAAATAAACTCCACAAAATTGACTTGGGATTGGAGAAATAAGTTTATAGAATATTTGAAGACCGAAAAACTTATCCGGTTGATTATATTGAGACTATAAATAAAGGAAAGACCTAATATCTTTTATTACTACAACTTGTAGCGGGATAATATGTATGTGAAAAGCTGGCTGCTTTATTCTTCAATTTATACTACATAATAAAAAGAATGCCACAATAAAATGGATATTTATTAATATAAAAACTCATATTATAATAAACTTGGAGTTTATTGATAATGCACATGTCATGTGTAAACCTGAAGTTTATTAATATTGATAATTTATCCGGTTGGCATAATTAATTTTGCCATGATCTGCAAAAAAATAATAAAAGAAAATTCACATGGGTAAATATTAAAGAACTAGAAAGTTCTTTATGAATTCTAGTATGTTGCTTGTTCTCATCGATTGATAGACCAACTAAATTGGAATGGAATACCATGAATTCTAAAAATATCAAAGGTGAATATGGGCCCATTCATCTGCCATGTATACCACATAAGATGCATCTATGAGATGGTTACATGTGTAATTTATTAACCTGCAATATGGTATTTGCGAGATAACTTGCTCAATAATTTGATTAGGAGCATAATTTCTAGATTTTTTTCAAGATAGGTCATCTTAATAAGTTGGTTTACATCACAGTTGGTTTAGTAAATAATTTATTGAGTGCCTCCACTTAATAGCTAAACTATTACTTATGAGAACAAAATTATCTATATTAGTTTGATATACTTTTTATACAAATATATATTGTATTCTCCCCTCACAAGTGGTTCAGGGCCAGGAACTAAATAATTCCATCTTATTATTATTGATGTGTGGTGTATATATTGATTAAAATCATAACACACAAAAGATGGGTTCTAAAAATTGAGGAAGCAAGTTAATTTTTCTAACATGAGGGGGAGACAAGAGAAACAGTTGAGAAAAAGTTACGTGTAATGAATTATCATGTATACATCTAGATCCTCGAATAAGATAATATGAACTTGAAGTTCATAAAAGATAATTCATTTGTAATATATTACAAAGCATGCTAGACGCATTTGCTGACCTAAAGAAAGTAACTATATTCTCATTGCAAATGCTCCTATTATGTCCTAGAAGGACAAATTCTATGGTACGCTTAAAGCGTATAGACAAATCGGTTTCAAATAAACTTCTTGATAAAGAAGATGAGCAAATGATCAAAATGGTCATAATAAAAGAGGCAAGTGATCTAGAAGATCACATGACATAACACTTCATAAAAACTCATGAGAGATTCAGGTACCTGAATATATGAATGAAGAGATTTCTATGTTATGTCTTTATGAAAATTTATTGGAAGCGGTATAAAATGTTCATCGACGACATCTATTATATCACTAAGTATAGATTGGGATCTTAAGGCTGTCGAGACAGATACAAAAATATTAGTCAAATAGACGATACATAATTTAAATAGAATTGGTTTAATATGGAAGACATATAGTTTTGAACATGTAGTTCAAACACTTGAAAGTATAAAGTCATTGGTATGTGCAATCCGTTTATTTATCTTATATGTCTAGCATGACATGAAAAGTTGATATGCATATAAAGTCTTTTTAAATGGATTATTTGACTACACCTATGATAATCCGCAAAGGATTTAAACTGTTTAAAGCATATACAATTCTTGATCTTGAAGTACCACTTCCTCAGTGCAATTTGTGCACATATGTATTTTGCTATAACTATAAGAATGATAATATGATAGCGAGAATCTCTATGGAGATATTGAAAACGCCAATCCACGACATTTTACGAAGATATTACATATCTATCAAGTATGATGATTTCAAGGTGCAACATATTTATTCAAGTTAATATGACTGATTTGTTCATCAAATTTCTACCAACAATATTTTGAAGATGATGCACAAGATTGGAATGCGAAGGCTCAAGGATCTGAATTGATGCTCTCATAAGGTTGAGTTAATGCGCGTTGCACTCTTTTTCCCTTACAAGGTTTTGTTCCACTGGTTTTTCTTACAAGGTTTCTAACGACGTAACCAAAAGTTATATAGTAGATATGTGTATTCTTTTTCCTTCTCTAAATCTTTTGTCCCCACTAGGTTTTATTTTAGTTAAGGTTTCAACGAGGCACATTATCTGTTAGATACACATTCAACGAGGAGTGTTATAAATAAATATCAATTTATGTAAATATCCATATGCTAGAGAGATTCTAGGGTTTGCTACTTGGTGGCTAAGCTACATTTCCCCTATAAATAGAGGGGTTCTATTCCATTACAAATAATTTCAAAAGTTTAATAAGAATTTTTGTAACGACCCGAGCGATTGCTTATAGAATTTATGCTCCGATCCCCCAATTAACTGCTTCCCCCTAAGTTCATTTATGCTATTTTGGTTGCTAAAACATTCGGTTTTAGGATTCAGAGTGTTTTGGGACACTTAGTCCCTAAATGAGAGCTTAAGTATTAGAAAGTGATCCGTAGTTGGAATAGTGTGAATACGACCTCGGAATGGAAAACCGATGGTTCCGATAGTTCTGTTAGGGGTGATTTCAGGGTTGGGAGCGTGTTTGGAATGTATTTTGGAAGCCCGTAGATCATTTAGGCTTGCAACGCTGTGTATTTTTGAAGTTTCCGGTCCGATAGTGAGTTTTTCATTTGAGGGTCGGAATGGAATTTCGGAAGTTGCAGTAGCTCCATCATGTCGGATGTGTGTGCAAAATTTTAGGTCATTCGGATGTGTTTTGCTTAGGTTTTTTATCGAAAGCATATTTGGAAGAAATTTGAAGTTCTTAGGCTTGAACCATTGATTAAATCGGGTTTTCGGTGTTCTATTAGGTGTTTTAAGGGTTGGCACAAATTTGAATAAGGTATTAGGTGGTATTGGTTCTTTTGGTTGAGGTTCCGAGGGCCTCGGGATGATCTCAAGTGGTTAACGGAGAAATTTTTGAAGTGTTTCAGCAGGTGGTATTTTCTTTTCAGGCTTTTTTGCAAAGCGGCTTGGGAACCGCAGAAGCGGTTTAGGGCACTGCAGAAGCGAAGTTGGGCATATGGGTAGGAATCGCAGAAGCGGTAAGGAATTTGCAGAAGCAGAATCGCTTCTGCAATATAAGGATTTGCAGAAGCGGAATGACCCTCTTAAGTGAAAGCCGCAGAAGCGGCACTTGGTCCACAGATGCGGGACTGTAGAAGTGGAAACAACTGTTCTGAAATAAGAGAATTCAAGGGTTGAGTTTCAAAGTGAGAAAATCAATTGAGAGCTCGGGTAAAGGCAATTTTGAATGATTTTTAAAGAGAAATTTATTGGGTAACGTTTCCTTGATCCCTCCTAGTTATCGTTCATCATTTTGTGGTTAAATCCATCGTTAAAAATGGAATTTAGGATAAAAAATTGGATAATTTGCATAAAACTTCATTGGCTAAACTATTGAGTTTTGAGTGAGCATTTGATCTTTGATTTGGGAGATTTTTATATGGTTAAACTCGTGAGAGTACGATCGTTCTGAAAATGTAAAAATTATTCGAATTCGAGATGTTGGCTTGAGGGGCATTTTGGTCATTTTACCTATTTGTGCGCACTAGCTTTAAATATTATAGTGGAATCAATTGCTTGCAATGTTATTTATGATATGTAATTGAATTGAATAGATTTGGGGCATTTGGAGTTGGATACTCATGGCAATGGCGTCGTTTCTAGTTGATTTTGTGCCGGTACGAGGTAAGTGACTTGTCTAACCTTGTGTGGGGGATCCTTCCCCTTAGGACATGATATTTGATATTTGAATGCCTTGTACATGAGGTGAAGAAAGCGTACTTGAGCTAATTGTTGGAAATCCAGTTTTACTTAAAGTATTTAAATTAACTTTCTTTCTTACATGTTTTTCTCTAATTGTAAACTTAGCCTATATTAGTTTGGAGAAGCTTGTTTCGTCGACTTACTTGCCTATTTTCTTAGACTGTCTTGTTTGTATTTTGTGAAAAATGTTAACCTAGAATTTACTGTTTCTTGTTATGAGATTAGCATTTATTCTGATATTCTTGAGCCGTTATGGTGTTTTTTTAAATTAGGGCTACGGGACGACACCCGGGAGACCTCTTGCGCGTGATATATTCTGGATAGAGTGTGTGGGATACAAAGAGATCCTCGGGATACCAGGAGATCCCCAATTTATTTATTGAGGATACCAGGAGATCCTCGGGATACTAAGAGATCCTAGCTTATATATTGAGGATACCAAGATATCCTTGGGATACCAAGAGATCCGCGGTTTATTTATTGAGGATACTAGGAGATCCTCGGGATACCAAGAGATCCTTAATGTATATATTGAGGATACCAAGAGATACTTGGGATACCAAGAGATCCCTCGTGTATATGGTGAGGATACCGAGAGATCCTCAGGATACTAAGAG
Organism: Nicotiana benthamiana; assembly: GCA_034376525.1. NCBI lineage: Eukaryota > Viridiplantae > Streptophyta > Magnoliopsida > Solanales > Solanaceae > Nicotiana > Nicotiana benthamiana. Next base: position 131,961,398 of record CM067337.1, read on the forward strand.
ATCCCCTACTAGTATTCCTTGTTATGAGCAGTATTTCCTTGCATTGATTTACTTCTGCCTTCTATTACTGTTTTCCCTAGTTATCGGATTTAGATTCTCGCTGTAAACTTTATCTGTACTATTTTTTCTTATCCTGTCATTTATTATGTTTTATCTCATTAGAGCCCCGACCTTCCTCGTCACTACCCGACCGAGGTTAGGCTTGGCACTTACTGAGTACCGCTGTGGTGTACTCATGCCCTTTCTGTGCATGTTTTCCATGTATCGATCCAGGTACCTCCACCCAGGCGAACTATCCTTGAGGCGAGTAGATACACGGAGACTTCGAGGTATATCTGCCGCGTCCGCAGACTAGAAGTCTCTATTCTGTTCCGCCCTTAGTATTTAGTTTATTCCTTTTCTCTTAGTTGTTTGAATATTCTCGAATTAGAGTAGCGTACTATGTTTCTGTTAGCATGTGGTTCCCGTGAGTTTCCGGATTTTGGGTAGAGATTTTTGACTTCCGCACTTATTATGAATTGTATTTTCCGAGTGAAGTTATTTACATATTTCTTTCAGTTATTCAGTCTAAATTAGTTATTTTTCGTAAATTATGTTAAATTGTTCTGCACTGTTAGGCTTACCTAGTTGTAGGAACTATGTGCCATCACGACATGTTCATGGAGGTTGAAAGGGGATCGTGATAAGTTGGTATCAGAGCTCTAGGTTTAGAGGAGTCATGGAACACATGCGAGTTTATTAGAGTCCCACTGAACGGTACAGAGACGTGTGTACTTATCTACGAGAGACTATGTAACTATTAGGAAAATTCCACTTCATTTGACTTCCCTGTCGTGCGAGATCTTTGACATCAGAATTCTAAATTTATGCCTTCTATTTTCTCACGGAAGGTGAGGAAACGTGCTGCTCGAGATGATCAAATGCATGTGCCCCCTACTGCAGCAGTTAGAGGCCGGGGTCGAGGTAGAGGTCGAGGACGCACATGCGGTGCAGCTAGAGCACTTACGCGAGCTGCCGCCGAGGTACCACCAGCAGATTCATCCGGAGTTCAGGAACCTAACACGCCTACAGTTACTACTACTCCAACTCTTCAGGAGACTTTGGCATAGTTCCTGAGCATGTTTGGTACATTGATTTAGGCGGGATTGATTCAGGTTGTACCTACTTCCTCACAGATTGAGGGAGGGACCTAGACTCCCGCCGCCCCCACTGCAGAGCAGCAACTTCCCATTAGTCAGATTTCAGATGTCATGGAGACACAGCCTGTAGCCTCAGTTCAGATGGTGGTGAGGACCTCTCGCCGAGTAGAGGGCAGGTGGGTCCAGGAGAGAGAGGACAGACGAGGTCAAGAGGGAAAGAATAGGGGAGTGAGTAAATATCGTAGATTGGGGAGACCCACTGATCCTTATTTTGAGGAGAATACGACATGGTATAGGTTTTGTGGGTCAGCCAGCTCAGTTTCATATAAGATTACACGCAGCGTTTCAGGTGTTTAGGGGTCTTGGAGCACCCGTACTGCACAGTTCCCACTGACATGTCCTCCCAGAGTTTGTTTTAGTGTGGTGACACATACCACGTAGTGAGGGATTGCCCTAGACTTGGAAGGAGTGCATCTCCATAGACTTCTCAGCCACAGCGTGCCCCGCAGAGTTCTCAAGCCATGGTTACAGCCCCAGTTGCTACCCCACCTACCCGTACCAAGGTTTTTGCTTCAGATTCTATCATTACAGGTATTATCATGATCTGTTACAGAGATGTATCAGGTCTATTCAATCCAGGCTCCACTTATTCTTATGTGTCTTCTTATTTTGCTCCGCATTTGGGTGTAGCCCGAGATTCCTTGAGTTGCTCTATTTATGTTTCTACTCTCGTGGGAGATTCTCTTGTTGCGAACCGCGTTTATCGATCATGTTTGGTTACTATTCGTGGTTTTGAGACCAAAGCAGATTTATTTTTACTCGGTATGGTTGACTTTGATATTATTCTGGGCATAGACTGGTTGTCGCCCCATCATGCTATTCTTGATTGTCACGCCAAGACCGTGACGCTGGGTATGCCAGGTATTCTGTGTATTGAGTGGAGTGATACTTTTGATCACAATCCCAGTAGACTTATCTCATTTCATAAAGCTCCGCGTATGCTTGAGAAGGGGTGCGCCACGTATCTAGCTTACGTGAAAGATGTTAGTGCTGATACCCCTTCTGTTGATTTTGTCCCAGTGGTACGGGATTATCGTGATGTGTTTACAGCTCATCCTCCTGGTATGCCACCTGATAGATACGTTGATTTTGGTATTGATTTAATGTCGGGAACTCAGTCCATTTCCATTCCTCTATATGGTATCGCTCCTCCTGAGTTGAAGGAGTTGAATGATCAGTTACAGGAATTACTTGATAAGGGTTTTATTCGACCTAGTGTTCCACCTGGGGTGCTCCTATCTTGTTTGTAAAGAAAAATGATGGTTCTATGCGTAGATATATCGATTATTGTTAGTTGAACAAGGTTACAGTGAAGAACCGCTATCCTTTGCCTCGTATTGATGATCTATTTGACCAGCTTCAGGGTGTACAAGTGTTTTCTAAGATTGATTTGCGCTCAGGATTGTCACCAGTTGAAGATTCGGGAGCTGGATATCGCGAATACTGCCTTCAGGACTCGGTATGGTCATTACGAGTTCCTTGTTATGTCATTTAGGCTGACTAATGCCCTATTAGTTTTTACGTATTTGATGAAATGTATATTCAGGCCCTATCTCACTCGTTCGTCATTGTTTTCATAGATGATATTCTTGTATACTTCCGGAGTCGGGGAGATCATGAGCAGCACCTGCGGATAGTGCTTCAGACCCTGAGAGAGAAGAATTTATATACAAGTTCTATAAATGTGAGTTTTGGTTGAGTCCTATGGCATTCTTGGGCCACGTGGTATCAAGTGAGGGCATTCAGGTGGATTCGAAAAAGATGGAAGCCGTGTAGAGTTGGCCCAGGCCCTCCTCCGCTACAGAGATTCACAGTTTCCTTGGCTTGGCGGGTATTTACTATCATTTTGTGGAGGGTTTCTCATCGACTACAGCCCCTGTTTTGATATTGCTTACTGCTTCGGGATCTTATACAATTTATTGTGATGCCTTATGGGTTGGACTTGGAGCGGTGTTGATGCAGGACAGTAGGGTGATTGCCTACGTGTCCAAACTGTTGAAGATACATGAGAAGAATCACCCTATCTACGATATCGACTTAGCTCCTATTGTTCATTCCTTGAATATCTCACGTCATTATTTGTACAACATGCCTTGTGATATTTACACAGATCATCGGATGTTTACATCACTTGGTCAAGAAAAACGATCTAGACTTACGCCAGAGGAGGTGGTTAGAGTTACTGAAGGATTATGATATTACTATTCTTTATCACCCGAGCAAGGCCAATGTGGTAGCCGATGCCTTGAGTCGTCGGGCAGAGAGTTTGCATATTTTCCAGCTTGATAGAGGCCTATAGCGATGGATGTTCAGGCCTTAGCCAGCCAGTTTGGGAGATTGGATCTTTCTGAGCCTAGTCGGGTTCTAGCCGTGTGGTTTCTCGGTCTTCATTGATCGGTCGTATCAGGAAGCGACAGTATGATCACCCTATTTACTTGCCCTTAGGGACACGATTAAGCATGGCAATGCTAGGGATATGACCATTGGAGATGATGGGGTATTGATGATCCAGTGTCAGATCTGTGTTCCCAATGTTGATGAAATTCGGGAGTTGATATTGGCAGAGGCTCATAGTTCGTTATATTCCATCCATTCGGGTACCGCGAAGATGTATTGGGACTTGAGACAACACTATTGGTGGAGACGATGAAGAAGGACATAGAGAGTTTGTAGCTAGATGGCTTAACTGTCAGCAGGTGAAGGGTGAGCACCAGAGACTGAGTGGGTTACTTCAGCATATGGAGATTTTGGAGTGGAAATGGGAGAGAATAGCCATGGATTTTTTAGTTGGTCTCCCTTAGACTACGAAGAAATTCAATGCCATTGGGTTGTTGTAGATTGGATGATCAACTCCGCACACTTGATTCTTGTGTGTACTACTTATTCATCGAAGCGATTGGCAGAGATTTATATCAGGGAGATTGTCCGTCTGCATGGCATTCCCATTTTTATTATTTCAGACAAATGTACAAAGTTTACATCACGGTTCTGGAGAGTCGTTCAGTAGGATTTGGGTACTCAGGTGACGATGAGCGCAACATTTCACCCCCAGACGGACGGACAGTCCGAGCGCACCATTCATATTCGTGAGGATATGCTCCGTACATGTGTGATTGAGTTTGGACGGTCTTGGGATTAGTTCATGCCACCGGCGGAGTTTGCCTACAACAATAGTTATCAGTCTAGCAATCAGATGGCACCGTATGAGGCTTTATATGGTAGGAGATGCAGATCCCCAGGTGAGGCCAGGCTATCGGGCACTAATTTGGTTCAGGATGGGGTAGAGAAGGTTAAGGTGATTCTGTATAGACTCAGTACAGCCCAGTCCAGACAGAAGAGTTGTGCGGACCAGAAGGTTCATGATGTTTCCTATATGGTTGGTGAGCGGGTTCTGCTTTTGGTCTCGCCTATGAATGGTTTCATGAGATTTGGGTAGAAAGGAAAGTAGAATCCAAGATTTATTGGCCCTTTTGATATTTTGAGGTGAGTTGGGATGGTTTCTGCCGCGTCTTCGAGGTATATCTGCCGCGTCCGCAGACCAGGAGCCTCTATTCTGTTCCAGCCTTAGTATTTAGTTTATTCTTTTTCTCTCAGTTGTTTAGATATTCTGGAATTAGATCAGCGTACTATATTTATGTTAGCCTGTGGTTCCCGTGAGTTTCTGGGTTTTGGGTAGAGATTTTTGGCTTTCGCACTTATTATGAATTGTATTTGCGGAGTGAAGGTTATATACATATTTCTTTTAGTTATTCGGTCTAAATTAGTTGTTTCTCGTAAATTATGTTAAATTGTTCCGCACTGTTAGGTTTACCTAGTTGTAGGAACTAGGTGCCATCATGACATATTCATGGAGGGTGAATATGGGTCGTGACAATTTCCCCTCTCTCTTTATTTGCAATGTTGTTTTTCTTCTTTTAGTGTTTCGGGTAATTTTTTATGACTTTCGATTAATTTTTTTTAAGAGAATAAAGAAAAAGACACTAATATATTTGTTCTTTCTATTAAAATTCTTAGTCTCACAAGAAAATATTTCATAAGGGGCTATCGTTCCTATTCAAAAGGTCGAGAGGACATTATTTCCCAACATTTAAAGGTTAAGGGAATCCATGAAATTCACTCTTTTCATTGATTAGTAGAAAAAGATTTGGGCTATTTAAGATAAAATACTACCATAATTAGCAATGAAACTTACCATTATCATAAATCAATGTAGTCATAAAATATTTTTCTCCTCATATATTAGGGACTTAGGGTGAACAAAACAAAAGAACTCTTTATTGCGTCACTTATAATTGACCAAGAATCAATAATCATCTCAAAACAAATCCTAAAACATAACTAAATTATGCAACAACAAAAATCCTTTTAGCCACTTGTATCATATTAAAAAAAAAGAAAAGAAAAAGAGAGGAGACCACCTCTTTTTCCAGAGTGACGAGTACTGAGTTCCTTCGACATGATTTTCTCAAATGCGCTAGTATCTACTACTTATCTCCTATGTCGGTTTGGGGTACACTCAGAACAGGGACGTTCGTCCTCCCCATTGGAAATCTTTTCTTAGAAATTTAAACATGACTATGACATTTAATCGTGATATAAATAAACTCACAACTATGAAAAGGACAGGTGCATGGGCAGAGGTTCTTGAGAGTAAAAATAAACATGCTTTCTGACATTCTCTTTAAAATTCAAAGTGAATATTCCTGTGGAAAAAAAAATCCTGTACAAAAAGAAACAAGACATTAAGATCCCTTAGACGTAGCAACGCTAAAGCACGTAGCACTCCACATTTTAACAAGAAATTGCCTGGACAACATAACACACCTCCCCCCTCCCCCCCAAAAAAAAAAACTAAGAGCCACATAAGAATATTTTCACTTTCTTTTCATTCGAAATCAGTATTTCGCATAAAAATTTCAATTTTCGTTTGAAAAAGAATTTTTTTTGAAATTTTTTTTTAAAACTTTTAAAAGTTATTTTTCAAAATTTTCATTTCGATCACTCACAAAAATTAAAAAACAACCCAAAATAACATTCATGTCCAAACACAATTCTGATTTTCAAATACCATTTTAAGTTTACAAAAATTCACTTCTTTTTTCTTTTTTTTTTTTTGGAATTTTACAATTCTTATGTCCAAACGCCCACTAAATGTACGTTCATTGCTTAAGAAGGAGATGCATTTTGACCTCAGAATAGGGATATGCTTCAGTTACAACAGGCACTTTGCATTCATATGGGTCAGTTATACAACTCCAAAATGCAGTAAACACCTCAACGCATTACCTGAATAAAACTTGGAAATGTGAACAAAAAGAACCTTTACTTGAAGCTCAGCAGTTATGGAAGAAGCAGAGGGCGCACATTATGCTGAAGATTGTTTTTTCCCCAACAACATATCTCTGTATTACTGTATACCTAAGCTATATAATCTGCAGCTCAGAGGGTGACTGCCATGGTTAATTCGTTTCATCTTTTTAAACAGACCTTCTATACAACATCATCAGCAAGCAAAATAGCTCTATTCGTTGTTCAACTCTACAACTCTACAACAACTACTACTACGTCTAAATCTCAAACAAGCTGGGGTCAGCTACATGAATCCGCAATGTCCATGTCCCAGCATATAAGCTCATTATCCGACTATCAAAATGCAAAATCTATTCATAGCATGGACTTTTAACTTGGCTGAGCTTGTAAAACAGCTAACAACCTCACATGACGCCTAAGTGCCCATCTACGGAATAAGCCAGCCAGATAGAAAATGGCCACAAAGGCCATAGCACAAATGTCGAGTAGTCTCCATATTCCCAGACGTCCTGCAAAAGAGAGTATTTTGTCAACATAGGTTCAAACGAGATTAAAATCTCTGTGCATAACCAAACTGGACTCTGGAACTGGTGAATGAGTTTAGTGCAAAAATGCTCATTTTACGCCACACCAGAAATCATCATGTTTCAAGATTGCAAACTTCGATATTTCTCACAATTGGTTGCCAAAAGGGCCACCAAAGGAGGTAATTGTACGAGTAGACTGTTGAATGAAACAGTTAAGAAGCTAAAGAAATAACTTCAAGTTCTTGATTAGGTTCCAACCTGAATCATAAAAATCACGTTACAGGATGATTGATTTCAAAACTAGCTACCCCTTTGAAAGGAAGATTTCTAATCTTATCCACCCAAGGCTTTACGCATTCAGATGATCATGCAGCCTACTAGGCTTGGCTTCCTCATAATAGATTTCCAATCTATACATTTAATTCTCCATATATTAGAGTGAGGCATAGTACCAGTAGGAATAAACTCAAAGTTCCAGCTGCTGTAGATCCAACTCAGCAATAACTGCAGTTAAGAAAAAGATATTACTAAAAGCGAATTATTATAATAACAGATACTCGAGTAAGGACCATTCATATCACAAAGCAATATATACACCGTAAAGAAATGCTTCATAACTGTGGAAAGTCTTTGGTTTTGCATTGCTAAGTACTTAGGTTCAACTTTAAAATACTACAGGAATTCTAGATCAACCCATGCCAAAGATGAGAAAAGCATGTAACTACAATTATGCAGAGTTCTGCTAAAATTCACCTAGGAGGGCCTGAAAGAATATATGCTATCATGCCCTAAATATTATGACCTTAAAAAAGGCAGATCTAAGGAATCTATCAGAAGCGTCTATTGGGTACTGTTACATACTGTTGCAGAAATCATAAAGCATTACAGTTCAGACACCCGTCTTTATAGACCTCCAATCATTTCAATGTATGTACTTGTCCTTTACCTTTGTGCAAGTAGAAACAAGAATTCAAAAAGTTACTACAATTCCGTTAATTAAATGTTCAATGGACTTACAGCAAAAACGCGCAGTACATAACAATTTAACTTGACATGATCAGGATCCATCAATTTGCTCATCAACGAGCTGAGAATTCTCTGCATTAGCAGTGGAAATGCAACTAGTTTCTGTAAAGAAGAAAAGAAGAGAAGCCATCAAATCAGAATTCGGAAGAATCATTTGATTCTAAAGTTATAAACGCAAACAATTTCCTGTGTACACACATGAATGTGTGAGAGGGTGCATGTATGCATGATTAATATTTACACTATATATGAACTTGCTCTCTTACATTATATATGTTTCTAATGCTTCTCTTTATTTTTCAAATGAAGACTGGTGAAGCAGAATTTTAATATGCCAAGATTGTAGAGATTTAACTGTTACGCACACCGTAGATATACAACAAAAGTGGTGAACCAAACATATCCTTTTAGTCAGGGAATTAATTTAGCTGTCAAGACTAGCGTCTTGAAAGATCTTGAAATATTGCTCAGGCAATTCGAAAATGACTTCAGTCAACAAACAGTTTAGCAATATGAAACTTAATCTGAATACTGTTGAGCTGCTCAGGCCAAGAAGGGTTTGTGACAAGCTCTCATCTGGAAAACCTCAATCAATTGGTGCACACAAGATGGAATTCATCAGCAATTCTATTCCCTTATGTCCCTTTAGCTTACTTGAAGTCTTCTTCAAGGATTGGTTACCATGCACTAACACAGGCAAACAATTCAGGCTGTGCTAAAATAAACTCGTGATACTAAGACCGCCTACACTACCTGTCTGGTTAACCATGTTACAAGATTAGTTCTTTCAGAAATGAGGCCATAATGGGTAAGAAACAGTTTGCATCCACAAGGGACATCCCTGTATAGCTACTTTACCACATAATAACCAAAAGTAAGAATCTAAGTGTAGATATCTGTTTGCATCACTTCCTGGCCCATTACTCGCTTTATTTTTTAGGGTTACCCTCAAGGAACAAATTCGCAGGTAACTTGTAATAGGTGAGTTCTTTCCAACCTTGACAAAGTTTCTCCAAAGCATTTGCTATAGCGAATCAGATTCAGCAAAACTAGACTTCGATGCACGGGAATGTTATTGTTACTTTTATTAAGTAAGTGTACGCACCTCAAATTGAGGTCCTCAATGTTGGATTATAACCTATAACCATAGAACACTCAAGTAACACTTCAGAACAAGAAATTTGGAAGATGATGCTTAGTCTACAATTGTTGTACAAAGCATTAGATCCCCGCACCCCCACCCCAGCCAAACACAGTACACACACAAAGAAAAGGGAAAAAGGCTGTCTCCTTCCTTACAACATATCCAAAATTACAAAATATAGACAATCTTCTGCAACACAAGATTTCCCGTCTTTCTAGGTGTACTTCCTATGAGATGAAATCTCTATTCAGTTCCTACTAAATATGGACAAGCTTCTATTCCTACTGATAACAGCGAACTGGTTCATGTATCATAAGTAATAGAATCAATCTGTATTTTTACTGAGACCACATATGTTGCGCGTCAATACCATATTATCATAAGCTCCATTAACAATTATTGCAGATCAATAGCCAATTAGCATCAACGCTGAAGATGCTAATACAGTCTAAAAATAATCAATTAGGAAGAAGTGTAACCAATTACCTACCAGAAACACACCATAAGCACCACCTACATATAGGTGATTGTATCGGCGTATGTTCTTAAGGAGTTCAACAGCATCCTCTTCCTGTTGTACAATTAAAGAATCCTCAGGAACCAGCTCACTGATGGGACGACAGCATGTGGGGCATTTGCACCGCTGTAATGTTGATCTATAATTCCATAGCTGCAATATACAAGATGCTGCAGAACACAGGGCAAAACGGGGGTGATAAGGAAAACATACAAGTACTGCAATTTATATGACTTTTTAGATCAAACAGAATTCTTCATGTCAACAAACTTGGATTATAAGATTGTACATAGCGGGAAGTTATATTAAAGGCTTTAACAAACATATTATTTGTAGAAATAAAAACAAAAAAAAAAGAAGGATCGAAAGTAGTATTACCACAAAACCAGTGGCCGCAGTTTGTCCTGCAAGGAATTGTGAAATCCCCAAAACAAATAGGACAATGATGATCCTCAGCTGGTGGTGAGTTTTCACTATGTTCCTCCATTTCTTCTTCATCAAATACACCCACACAATATTTCTCCCTTTCCTCCAAAGAAATAAACTTAAATTTCCCGATCAACATTATTTGTTCTTTTTTTCAACCCCACAAAATTATCAATATAACCCCAAATCATCAATGATCGAATGAAGTTGCAGTTATTGATCTCTTACACAGATTTAAATTTCTTAGTCTCAAATTCTAACTAAAAATTACTCATACAACAAACATAAATGCAGTAATGAAGTTTAAATCTAAGATCCGTACATGCACGGACAAATCAAAGAGAGCTTTCTTTCAGACAAGGAAGGTGGAAAGATGAGTTGTTATGTTGTCAGAAGCTTAAAGGATAAGAAGGAAGATGTATTTTTTTAATGAAAGAAAAAGGATATAATGGGTGGAAGATGAAGTGACAATTCGCCGCGTACAGTACATGGAGTGACACGTTGCAGGTTCGCCGCGTCTCTACAAAATGAATACCCTTACTTTTCGTTGTCATCAATAATTTTCATTCATTTTTTTACTACTCATTTATTATCAAAACAGCACATACGTTCACGATTCATTTGTGGTGTGGCATCTCGTCAACGTCGTCCTATGAAGTTGACACACCTACTTACGTTACGTTGTTTTTACTGAAAATAACATTTCTAACACTTTTTGTAGGTACGCATTTTTATCCCTCAATTATTGTTTATATTTCCCTCAATCTTTTGTATTAATTATATAAATTGTGTTTTTGGTCCCTCTGGACAGGAAATATGTTACACATTAGAGTTTTGAACATAGCTCTGAATGATGAGTTTTGAACATAGTTCTGAATGATGAGTCACGAGCCGGTGTTAATGTGATATTAGAAATTTGGAGATATACTTTCGAGTTTAAGGGTTTCAAGCTGAGCAGGACGAAGACAGAATATCTGGAGTATAAGTTCATCGCTGAACCGGGGAAAGTGGGCGTGGATGTGAGGCTTGAATCACAGGTCATCCCAAGTAGAGGCAACTTCAAGTACCTTGGGTCGTTTATCCAAGGGGAGGCGAGATCGAGGATGTCACACACCGTATTGGGGTAGGATGGATGAAGTGGAAGTTAGCATCTGGAGTCTTGTATGATAAAAGTGTGTTACCGATCCTCAAAGGTAAGTTCTATAAAGCGGTAGTTAGAGCGGTCATGATGTATGGGGCTGCGTGTTGACCTGTTAAGACACTACTAGAAATTCGGGAAAAAGCGACCAACTTTTGTCGCTTTTTAGCTAAAAAGCGACCAAAGTTGCCTGGTAGCTATATTGATGGTCCCTTTTATTTAGGGACCAAAGTTGGTCTCTACTCTAAATGGACCCATTTTTCCGGATGTTGACTATAGAGACCAACTTTGGTCGCTATATTAATTTAATAATATACTTTTGCGACCAAAGTTGGTCTCTAAATAAAAAAATATTATTTATTTATTTATTATTAATTGTTAAAAAGCGACCAACTGTGGTCTCTAATCCAAAAATTATATTTTAAAATATGGATACTATTGACCACTATTGTCGCTATTTTATTCAATTATTTATTTATTTTATTAATTTAGCGATCAAATTTGGTCCCTACATACATGAATTTAATTTAATTTTTAAATAATAGCGACCAATTTTGGTCTCTATATTAGCAGAATATTTTTTAATGATAGCGACCAACTTTGGTCGCTTTTTTAGAAATCTGGGAAAATAGCGACCAAAGTTGGCCGCTTTTCTCCATAAAAATATTTTTTTTTTACTTTAAAAGCGACCAAATAGAGACCAACTTTGGTCGCTTTTTTGTGTATTATTTTTCCAGAAATGACCTCTTTTTGCAGCTACACCACCTGCCAGTTATACCAATTTCCTAAATAGGCATTTTATGCCAACAACAACAACAATAAAAAGCAATTAAAAGCACCAAAGAATAAACTTCAATAGAACTAATACATTAAGCTAACAAAGTTAAGTTAACGCTTATTACAATCCCATTCAAACTAACGAGAACTAACACAATACTAAATTGGTATATAAATTAGTTCTAACACAATAGAACTAACACAATGTAAATTAGTTCTCGCATAATAGTAAATTAGTTCTAACACATTAGAACGAACACAATAGTATATAAAGTACTGAAGGAGTGTTCTTTCAGCATCCTCATATGAAAGTTGGATTGCCTCGCTCGATTCATTAGGTGGTTGACTGCGTATGAATTCCCCCACGTCAGCTGCGAAGCGAATTGAACCTATATGGAAAATTATATTGAATTAGTATTTCAAATTCTTTATAAAAGAAGATCAAAATATTTAATGAAAAGTAAAAAACTAATATGTATGATGTCGAGGCTCGACCCTCCTTTCTGAATCCATCTCTTTCTTCTTCTTTACAATACGAGTTTTATTGAATAGCTCATATTGCTTTATTGGCATCATAAAGTTGTTTGTTGGCTTTGGTGATTATACTCGTGCTTGAGATGAACTTTGTGTTAGATAATACGCTTAACGCTAGAGGGGGGGGGTGAATAGCGTTATAATAAAAATTAGCGTAAACTTTGCGGAATTAAAAATTTGCAGGAAGTGAATAAGTGCGATAAATAATAAAGTACGCACCGATGTATTCTGGTTCACCACAACACGTGGCTAGTCCAGTCCCCGAGAGACTCTCTCGAGATTTTCCACTAACTTGTCAAGCTTACGGGTGCTCAACAAACCTTTACAGCTTAAGGACACAAGCCTTAACACCTTTGCTCGGAGATACAACACTCCAAGACTTCACTGTTAAGCTTACGGGTGCCTAACCAACCTTTACAACTTAAGGACACAAGCCTTAACACCTTTGCTCGGAGATACAACACTCCAAGACTTCAACCAAGGAAACAGAAGTTCCTTACAACAAGAGAATCACAATTCTCTTACAAGTGTACAAAACACTAAACACTCAAACAAAGCACTCCTTAATGAGTAGATATGAGTAAAAGAAGTAAGCTCAAGATCACAACAACTATGGACAAGACTTTGGCTCTCAAAAGCTTTATGAAATGAATATAAAATGATAAACAATAGTATGCAAGCTTATAGCAATAAAATGATCAGTTGTTATGTGTTGTTCTGTTTAAAATGCTGAAATGAAGCTGTATTTATAGTTGAAAAACTTGGCATTACCGTTGTCTAATTGTCAATTAAGAGTTGTTGATTTTACTCTGTGACAATCGATTGTCAAGAAGCCACAATCGATTGTTTGCCAATCGTTCCAAAAATCAATCCCAGATTTTACGCTTAACAATCGATTGTCCAAGATCAACAATCGATTATTGGCAATGTTCAAAAAATCATTTCCAGATTTTACGTAAAACAATCGATTATACCAAATCAATAATCGATTATTCAGCAACGTTCAAAAAATCCTTTCCAGATTTTAATATCAACAATCGATTGTACAAAATCAACAATCGATTACCTGACGGTATTTGAAAACTTTACGACAACGGTCAGCTTCACAATCGATTGTGCAATGTTAACAATCGATTATTTATCAGATTTTGAAAATCATTTTAGACACTGCCTCGTGACAATCGATTGTTTTATACTCACAATCGATTATTTAATAATTTTGAAAAAGTCTGGAAGACACTGCCTCAACACAATCGATTGTCATATGTTCACAATCGATTATTTTTTGACTTTTGAAAATCTGATGGACGCTGTCTCTTCACAATCGATTGTTATTAGCTTCACAATCGATTATTCTGAGTTTTGAAAAACTTTGATGGACACTGCCTCATCACAATCGATTGTCATAAGGTTCACAATCGATTGTCATGCAGGTCTGAAAAACCTGATGCTCACTGCCTTAACACAATCGATTGTCATTAGTTCACAATCGATTGTCATGCAGTCTTGGCTTAACATAATCGATTATCATAAGTACATAATCGATTATCTTAGTCCAGTTTTTAGAGGCATGTTTAAAAATCATTTTGATTAATGAAAATATGCATGATTTAAAATCATTTAGCATTAAATTAAATATGCATAATTTTGTAAAAATAATTTTACGAGAGAAGCCATGTCATGAGTCAAGTTGTCGGATCAAGATCACAATTAAGAACGACTCATTTAAACTATAAAACTTTGTGTTGTGCTTGAATCTCGTTATCCACCAATTGTGCGCTTGTACTTGAACTTCGCATATATCAATTTGCGCTTGTTTTTCATTCATCAAAACCTACACATAAGAACACACGTTTTAGTATAAAGCCTTGAGAACGTGTTTCCAACAATTTCCCCCTTTTTAATAATGGCAAACTTTAAGCGGGATATGCAACTTAAACAATTTATAATGACGATTCAAGACAAGTAAAGATATACAATAAGTATGCGATTAGTTCCCCCTCAATATATGAATTCCCCCTCAATTTAAGCTTATAAATATTGAGAGTGCATACCCGTTATCTTCCCCCTTTTGCCATTAGCAAAAATAATATAAGAAGATGCCAAATATGTAAATAAAACTTGTTTATTTATTGGAAAGAAAACGTGATTACTTAAAGAGAGTACAATAACTCAAGTAATAGCAGAACAATCGATTATTGATACGAGATAATCGATTATTAGACGGCAGAAACCGATTTATTATTGCGCGTCATGCTTTATAATTCCCCCTACCTTTAGGGCGATACCTGCAAAAATTCGTTAGACGTCTCCGACGCTCAAGTTAGAAATCATGTATAATAAAAAGATGCAATGCATGACTTAGATCAACGTGGAGTCAAGAATCCCGAGTTCACTACGAATTCGGAAGAAGGACTCTTTCTCTAAGGGCTTAGTAAAGATGTCGGCCAATTGGTCTTTGGTTTCAACAAATTCGATTTCGACATCGCCCTTGAGAACGTGATCTCTTATAAAATGATGTTTAATTTCAATGTGTTTTGTTCGCGAATGAAGAACGGGGTTCTTCGTCAAGCATATGGCACTGGTATTATCACATCTAAGAGGGATATGATCAAGACTTAGGCCATAGTCCAAGAGTTGTTGTTTCATCCAGAGGATTTGAGCGCAACAACTCCCCGCGGCTACATATTCAGCCTCGGTTGTGGACAACGCAACACTTACTTGTTTCTTGCTAAACAAAGAAACGAGAGAGCTACCGAGCAAATGGCAAGTGCCACTAGTGCTCTTGCGGTCCAATTTGCATCCAGCAAAATCGGAGTCGGAATAGCCAACGAGTTGACATGAAGAACCTTTGGGGTACAATAGACCCACATTTGTAGTACCAACAAGGTACTTCAAAATCCATTTTACCGCAGTAAGGTGAGACTCCTTCGGACACGATTGATAACGGGCGCATAAGCACACACTAAACATGATGTCCGGACGACTAGCAGTAAGATAGAGAAGAGAGCCAATCATACCTCGATACTTCTTAGTGTCGACTTCCTTACCTTTCTCATCTTTGTCTAGATGATCGGATGTGCTCATGGGAGTCGCCATTGCTTTTGCATTGTCCATTTCAAATCGTTTCAGCAATTCTTTGCAATATTTGGCTTGGCAAATGAACGTACCTTCTTTCATTTGCTTTACTTGTAATCCCAAAAAGAATGTTAACTCACCCATCATAGACATCTCAAATTCGCTTGTCATTAAGTCGGAAAATTCCTTGCATAAGACATTGTTAGTAGCACCAAATATGATATCATCCACATATATTTGAACTAATAAAATATCATTGTTTTTATGCTTAACAAAAAGGGTGGTGTCAACTTTCCCCCTAATGAAATCATTTTCCAATAGAAAATTACTCAATCTTTCATACCAAGCTCGGGGAGCTTGTTTTAAACCATAGAGAGCCTTTTTGAGTTTGAAAACATGATCGGGAGATTTAAAATCTTCAAAACCGGGGGGTTGTTCAACATAAACTTCTTCTTGTATAACACCATTTAGAAAAACACTCTTCACATCCATTTGATATAAATTGAAATTCATAGAAGAGGCAAAAGCGAGCAATAGACGAATAACTTCTAATCTAGCTACGGGAGCATATGTTTCTTCATAGTCAATACCCTCTTCTTGATTATAGCCTTTTGCTACAAGACTAGCTTTGTTTCTAGTGATTACACCATTTTCATCTAGTTTGTTTCGAAAAACCCATTTCGTACCAATTATGGTATGATTTTCGGGTCTTGGCACCAAATCCCAAACGTCATTCCGTTTGAATTGGTTAAGCTCCTCTTGCATTGCCAAGGTCCAAAATTCATCTCCAATTGTGGCGCTTCCTCCATTGGTTGTTCCAAGATTTCATCTTTATTTTCCTTAGGCGATTCCTCTTGTATTTTGTCTTTCAAGCTATCTAAAATACCTGCAAGATCAAAACCGGAATCCTTTCTCGCCAAGAGAGCATTATTTTCGGCAAATACAACATGAGGGGATTCCTCCATAGTTTCGGTTCTTTTATTAAAAACCCTATATGCTTTGCTACGTGAAGAATAACCAATGAAAATTCCCTCATCGGACTTAGCATCAAATTTTTCCAATTGATCTTTGCCATTGTTATGAATAAAACATTTACAACCGAATACTCAAAAGTGGGAGATATTTGGTTTCCTTCCCTTATAGAGTTCATAGGGAGTTTTCATGAGTATAGGCCTTATGACTACTCTATTTAAGACGTAGCATGCGGTACTCACAGCATCCGCCCAAAAATGTTTGGGAATCTTGGCCTCTTCGAGCATGGTTCTAGCCATCTCTTCGAGACACCTATTTTTCCTTTCCACCACCCCATTTTGTTGTGGTGTACGTGGAGCGGAAAAGGTATGCTCGATACCGAGTTCGTCACAAAAGTACGCAAAGAGATTGTGATCAAAATCTCCCCCATGATCACTTCTAATTGAAGTGATGGTTGTTTCCTTCTCGTTTTGAACACGCTTAAGAAAATATTTAAAATTCTGAAAAGCATCACTTTTATTGGCAAGAAATAAAGTCCAAGTAAATCTAGAATAATCATCAACAATCACAAAAGCATAACGATTTCTTCCTAGACTTTCAATGCGAGATGGTCCAACCATGTGAAGCAATTACAATGGTCTAGAAGTTGAAACAATATTTTTGGATTTGAAAGATGCTTTTGTTTGCTTCCCTTTTTGACATGAATCACAAATAGAGTCATCCTCAAATTTTAAATTGGGAAGGCCAATAACTAAGTTTTGAGAAATCAATTTGTTCAAAAGATGCATGTTGATATGTGCTACTCTATGATGCCATAACCAAGTATCATCCTCTTTACTCATAAGACAATCAACATATTCGGGTGAGGAATTTGCAAGATCAACCATATAAATATTATCCACTCTAAAACCACGAAGGATAATTTTGAAATCACTACGTCTAAATACTAAGCATTCATCCGAATCAAATAAGGCAAGATTTCCCTTGTCACATAATTGACTTATGCTCAAGAGATTATGCTTTAAACCTTTAACAAGTAATATATGCTTAATAGAGGAATTTTCATCCTTACCGACCGATCCGATGCCAATAATCTTTCCTTTATTGTTATCCCCAAAAATCACACTTCCTCCTTCTTTGTATTCTAGTTGAAGGAATTTGGATTCGTCTCCCATCATATGTTTGGAGCATCCACTATCAAGGTACCATAGTACACTTGATCCCTTCAAACACACCTACAAAACAAATTAATGCGTTTTAGGTACCCATGCCATTTTGGGTCCTTGAGGGTTAGGCATATTATACTGATGCGATTGAGTGATATGTCTATGTCGTGTAAAGCATGCAGGAGCAATATGACTAATGCGTCTACAATAATGACAAGTCACGTTGGGGTTATGCATCCTTCTAGGTTCATAGTAACTTGATGGACGAAAATGAATTACTCTATTTTCATTATGACTATTGCGCATTTCATGAGAACCATTTCTCCTACTATTAGTTCTAAAATGAGCAGCATTTCTAGAGTAATGGTCATGTCTAGATGTTCTAAAAGGTTCAAAACTCCTTCTAGTGTTTGTCCTAGAATATACGTCATTTTTAGGGTAGTCATTTCTAGGTGGTAAGTCATTTCTAGGTCTTCTAAAATGTTCAACATTTGGTCTAGCATGCATATTTGTTCTAGGATTGCTATTTCTACGATAAGAATTTGTTTTATTAATCCTAGGTTGAGCCTTAGGTGGTTGGGGTTTGGCGTCAACCTTTTCTTTAGGCTCATTCTTAAAGCCTAATCCATGCTTGGTTGATTTCAAATTAACAAGGACCTTATTCAAATTTTTGTGGGAAGAATAAAACTTATCTAAGGTACCTTTAAGTCTATCTACCTCATTTTCGAGATGCATGCAAGAAGAGCAATTTTTAATAGAACTTTCGGGCTTGTCGGCGCTTGTTTTTCCGAAAAACTTGTTTTCCTCTTTCAGCTTCTCATTTTCTAAAACCAGTTTTTCTAACTCCTTTTCTTTCAAAGAAAGCTGTTTTTGAAAATCTTTTTCTTTTAGAGAAGCATTTTCTTTTATGCTCTTGACAGTTTTTGAAGCTTTAATAAATTCAGTATATAGCTCATCAAAAGCAGTTCGCATATCTTCAAGAGTAAAGAAGTTTTTAGAAGAGATTTGACATACCTCATCTTGCTTTTCTTCTTGCGCCATAAGACAAAGGTTTGCGGCTTCGTCTTCTTCTTCTTCGCTTGACTCATCTCCGGAGTCTCCTCCCCAAGAAATGTATGCACGTTGCTTCTTAAAAGGTTTCTTCTCCTTTTTGATGTTTGGGCAATTTGATTTGATGTGCCCGGTTTCACCGCATTCATAGCACTTTATTTGCTCGCCTTGCTTTTTGCCCTTTCGTTCATACTCCTTCCGCATGAACTTTTGAAATCTTTTGATAACGAGTCCAAACTCGTTGTCTCCGTCCTTATCAACTTGAGGTTGGCTTGTGCTTGCCTTAAGCGCTATTCTTTGCCTCCTTTGATCATCAGCAAGAGGGTTAAGTATTGTAGATTCATAAGTCTTAAGGTTACCTCTTAATGCGTCGATGGTGACATTTGAGACGCCAATGGATTCTTGGATTGCGTCGGCCTTTGATCGCCATGCCGGAGTGAGACTTCTAAGAATTTTTCGAACAAGTTCTCTATCCGTGAATGTCTTCTTGAGAGCATGTAGATCATTTACGATTATTGAAAATCGTTCAAACATTTCATCCACCTTTTCACCTTCCTTCATGTGAAATAATTCATAAGCATGGGTTAGGAAATCAATTTTAGCTTCCCTTACCTGGTCCGTACCTTCGTACGTAATTTCCAGCTTGTCCCACATTTCCTTTGCCGTTGTGCAACACGATATTTTCCTGTAATCGTCAGCATTTACAGCACAATATAATAAATTAATTTCTTTAGCATTATTTTGAACCTTTCGGATATCATCCGCGACATATTCTTCTTCGGATTTGGGAACCCATTCGTTTTCAACCTTTTTGGTTGGAATTTGATTTCCTTTCGTTATCACCTTCCAGAGATGAAAGTTGTGTGCTTGAACGAAGATTTTCATCCTCTCCTTCCAGTACGTGTAGTTTGTACCGTTGAATAGAGGTGGTCGTGTGGAGCATTGTCCTTCATCAATTCCTGCAAAAGTGTCACGAGTAGAAGCCATGGATGGTTCTCTCAAACTGTTAAGTCTTCAGAGAGTTGGGCTCTGATACCAATTGTTAGATAATACGCTTAACGCTAGAGGGGGGGTGAATAGCGTTATAAATAAAAATTAGCGTAAACTTTGCGGAATTAAAAATTTGCAGGAAGTGAATAAGTGCGATAAATAATAAAGTACGCACCGATGTATTCTGGTTCACCACAACACGTGGCTAGTCCAGTCCCCGAGAGACTCTCTCGAGATTTTCCACTAACTTGTCAAGCTTACGGGTGCTCAACAAACCTTTACAGCTTAAGGACACAAGCCTTAACACCTTTGCTCGGAGATACAACACTCCAAGACTTCAGTGTTAAGCTTACGGGTGCCTAACCAACCTTTACAACTTAAGGACACAAGCCTTAAAATCTTTGCTCGGAGATACAACACTCCAAGACTTCAACCAAGGAAACACAAGTTCCTTACAACAAGAGAATCACAATTCTCTTACAAGTGTACAAAACACTAAACACTCAAACAAAGCACTCCTTAATGAGTAGATATGAGTAAAAGAAGTAAGCACAAGATCACAACAACTATGGACAAGACTTTGGCTCTCAAAAGCTTTATGAAATGAATATAAAATGATAAACAATAGTATGCAAGCTTATAGCAATAGAATGATCAGTTGTTGTGTGTTGTTCTGTTTAAAACACTGAAATGAAGCTGTATTTATAGTTGAAAACTTGGCATTACCGTTGTCTAATTGTCAAATAAGAGTTGCTGATTTTACTCTGTGACAATCGATTGTCAAGAAGCCACAATCGATTGTTTGCCAATCGTTCCAAAGATCAATCCCAGATTTTACGCTTAACAATCGATTGTCCAAGATCAACAATCGATTATTGGCAACGTTCAAAAAATCATTTCCAGATTTTACGTAAAACAATCGATTATACCAAATCAATAATCGATTATTCAGCAACGTTCAAAAATCCTTTCCAGATTTTAATATCAACAATCGATTGTACAAAATCAACAATCGATTACCTGACGGTATTTGAAAACTTTACGACAACGGTCAGCTTCACAATCAATTGTGCAATGGTAACAACCGATTATTTATCAGATTTTGAAAATCATTTTAGACACTGCCTCGTGACAATCGATTGTTTCATACTCACAATCGATTATTTAATAATTTTGAAAAAGTCTGGAAGACACTACCTCAACACAATCGATTATCATATGTTCACAATCGATTATTTTGTGACTTTTGAAAATCTGATGGACACTGTCTCTTCACAATCGATTGTCATTTGCTTCACAATCGATTATTCTGAGTTTTGAAAAACTTTGATGGACACTGCCTCATCACAATCGATTGTCATAAGGTTCACAATCGATTGTCATGCAGGTTTGAAAACCCTGATGCTCACTGCCTTAACACAATCGATTGTCATTAGTTCACAATCGATTGTCATGCAGTCTTGGCTTAACATAATCGATTATCATAAGTACATAATCGATTATCTTAGTCCAGTTTTTAGAGGCATGTTTAAAAATCATTTTGACTAATGAAAAATGCATGATTTAAAATCATTTAGCATTAAATTAAATATGCATGATTTTGTAAAAATAATTTTACGAGAGAAGCCATGTCATGAGTCAAGTTGTCGGATCAAGATCACAATTAAGAACGACTCATTTAAACTATAAAACTTTGTCTTGTGCTTGAATCTCGTTATCCACCAATTGTGCGCTTGTACTTGAACTTCGCATATATCAATTTGCACTTGTTTGTCATTCATCAAAACCTACACATAAGAACACACGTTTTAGTATAAAGCCTTGAGAACGTGTTTCCAACACTTTGATACAGAGGATAACTTCGATACGGTACATGACGGAGTGTGTCTTTGATCAATTGTTTATCTCCTTAGCTACAATGATAATTAGAAGGCAACGACATGTATTTCAAAAAAGTGATGGTGCAGGTAGGATTTAACATTTCCTAAGTAGATAAAAGAGATTATAGAGAAATTCTCTACTTCACTTTCCAAGAGGAAAAGAAGTTTGATTGGTAGTGACAACATTGATGAAGACAGAATATTTCCCGCTGGTCGTGTCATTTCCTATAAAGCGGGGATCATAAAACTTTATGATGACAAAGATTATAGGAAGTTTTGTTCTAAATTTTGTTTCAAGTTTGATCCACCAAGTTTAATGTGATAATTGTGATATTTATTCGATTCAGAGACTGATTTGACCGCCAAAAGTATAGAAATGCTCTTAAAACTTTTTTAAAGAGCATTTCCATACTTTTGTCGGTCAAATCAGTGTCCGAACCCGAAGAAATATTACAATTATCACATTAAACTTGTTGGATCAGACTTGAAAGAAAACTTAGAACAAAATTTTCTATAATCTATGTCATCATAGAGTCTTATGATCCTGCTTTATGGGAACTGCCAGGACCGATGGAACACATTCCGTCTTCATCAACCTTTTCACTCTCAATCAAACTTCTTTTCCTGATGGAAAATGAAGTACAAAATTACTCTATAAGCTCTCTTTTTTTATCTATTTAGAAAATAGTAAATTCCTACCTACACCATCGCTATTTGAACCCATGACATTGCCTTCTCATCATCATTGTCACTATAATGAGAAAAACAATTAAAGGTACATTCTACCAGGTACTGTATCTTAGTTATTCTTGGTGGAAGTTCCATTGCATGTTTAATAACGTCATCAACCTCTTCGCGGTACTATTACTCGGGATGAACTTTGATACAGAGAATAACTTGGATACAGTACCTGACAGGGTGTGTCTTTGATCAATTGTTTATCTCTATAGCTACAATGATAATGAGAAGGCAATGACATGTGTTTCAAAATAGTGACGGTGTAGGTAGGATTTAAAATTTTCTAAGTAGATAAAAGAGGTTATAGAGAAATTCTCTACTTCACTTTCCAAGAGGAAAAGACGTTTGATTGATAGTGACAACGTTGATGAAGATGGAATATTCCCCGTCGATCGTGTCAGTTCCTATAAAGCGGGGATCACAAGACTTTATTATGACAGAGATTATAGGAAGTTTTGTTCTAAATTTTCTTTCAAGTCTAATCCAACAAGTTTATTCTTGGTCAAAGTTTTAAGAGCATCATAGAGTCTTATGATCCATACTTTATTGGAAGTGTCAGGACCGACGGAACACGTTCGGTCTTCATCAACCTTGTCACTCTCAATCAAACTTCTTTTCCTGGTGGAAAATGAAGTACATAATTACTCTATAAGCTCTTCTTTTATCTACTTAGGAAATACTAAATTCCTACCTACTCCATAACTATTTGAAACACATGCCATTGCCTTCTCACCATCATTGTCGCTAATGAGAATAACAATAAAAGGCACATTTTGCCAGATACTTTATCTTAGTTATTCTTGGTGGAAGTTTTATTGCATGTCTAATAAGGTCATCAACCTCTTCGTGGTACTCTTACTCGGGATGAGCTTAGATACAGAGAATAACTTGGATACAGTACATGATAGGGTGTGTCTTTGATCAATTGTTGATCTCATTAGCTACAATAATAATGAGAAGCCAACAACATGTGTTTCAAAAAAGTGATGGTGAATGTAGGATTTAACATTTCCTAAGTATATAATAGAGGTTATAGAGAAATTCTCTACTTCATTTTCCAAGAGGAAAAAAAGTTTAATTGATAGCGACAAGGTTGATAAAGATGGAATATTTTCCGTCGGTCGTGCCAGTTCCCATAAAACGTGGATTATAAAACTCTATGATGACAAAGATTTTTTAGGAAGATTTGTACTCTACCTTTTTCCAAGGTTAATAAATACAAGCTTAATGTGATCTTGGTGATAGTTCATCGGATTTAGACGACGATTAGACGGACATAAGTAAAAGAGTTAGAGGTAAAAACATTCAACCTCTAATTCTTTTTATCAAAATTACCATACTTCTGCCCGTCAAATCATCTTCTAAATCCGATGAACTATCACTAATATCACATTAAGCTTGTATTTATTAACCTTGATAGAAAGTTGAGTACAAAGCTTTCTAAAATGTTTGTCATCATACAGTCTTATGATCCCCTTTTTATGGGAACCGTCATGACCGACGGAATATATTCCATCTGTATCAACCTCGTCACTCTCAATTAAACCCATTTTCCTCATGGAAAATGAAGTAGAGAATTACTCTACAAGCTCTTCTTTTACCTACTTAGGAAGCACTAAATTCCTACCTACACCATCACTTAGTGCAACACATGCCATTGCCTTCTCATTGTCAATGTCGCTAATTAGAACAACAATTAAAGGCACATTCTTCTAGATACTTTATCTTATTTATTCTTGGTGGAAGTTCCATTGCATGTCTAATAACGTCATCAACAACTTCTGACCGTTTACCTACCGCAATCTAAAAGTCCAAAACATAAACCAAAATTTCAATGCATATCCTAAAGGTTCAACTCATTGTTAATTGCTTCAATTTATATCCTAAAGCTTCAACTCATATCTAAAAGGCTCAAGGTTCAATTTATATCCTAAAAGTTATATTCATATCCTACGAGTTCAAACTTAAACTAAAAAGTTCAATTTATATCCTAAAGCTTCAACTCATACATAAAAGACTCAAGGCATATCCTAAAAGTTCAAGTCATATCCTAAAAGCATCAAGTCATATCCTAAAATTTCTATGTATAACTAAAGCTTCCAGAAAATACAAAGATTTAAGGTTCAATTTATATCCTAAAAGTATTATTCATATCCGACGAGTTTAAACTTAAACTAAAAAGTTCAATTTATATCCTAAAGCTTCAACTCATACCACAAAAGCCTCAAGTTATATCCTAAAAGTTCAAGTCTTATCCTAAAAGCTTCAAGACAATACAATGATACAAGGTTCAATTTATACCCTAAAAGTTATATCCATATTCTACGAGTTTACACTTAAACAAAAACGTTCAATTTATATCCTAAAGCTTCAACTCATACCTAAAAGGCTCAAGTTATATCCTAAAAGTTCAAGTCATATCATAAAAGCTTCCAGACCATACATAGATTCAAGGTTTAATTTATATCCTAAAAGTTATATTCATATCCTACTAGTTTTAACTTAATCTAAAAAGTTCAATTTATATCCTAAAGCTTCAACTCATACCTAAAAGGCTCAAGTCATATCCTAAAAGTTCAACTCTTATCCTAAAAGCTTCAAGACAATACAATGATTCAAGGTTCAACTTATATCCTAAAAGTTATATTCATATCCTACGAGTTTAAACTTAAACTAAAAAGTTCAATTTATATCCTAAAGCTTCAACTCATACCTAAAAGGCTCAGGTCATATCCTAAAAGTTCAAGTCATATCCAAAAAGCTTCAAGTCATATCCTAAAATTTCTATTTATAACTAAAGCTTCCAGACAATACAAAGATTCAAGGTTCAATTTATATCCTAAAATTTATATTCATATCCTACGAGTTTAAAATTAAACTAAAAAGTTCAATTTATATCCTATAGCTTCAATTCATACCTAAAAGGCTCAAGTCATATCCAAAAAGTTCAAGTCTTATCCTAATAGCTTCAAGACAATGCAATGATTCAAGGTTCAATTTATATCCTAAAAGATATATTCATATCATACGAGTTTAAACTTTAACTAAAAGTTCAATTTATATCCTAAAGCTTTAACACATACCTAACAGGCTCAAGTCATATCCAAAAAGTTCAAGTCTTATCCTAAAAGCTTCAAGACAATACAATGATTCAAGGTTCAATTTATATCATAAAAGTTATATTCATATCCTACGAGTTTAAACTTAAATTAAAAAGTTCAATTTATATCCTAAAGCTTCAACTCATATCTAAAAGGCTCAAGTCATATCCTAAAGTTCAAGTCATATCCTAAAAGCTTCAAGACAATACAATGATTCAAGGTTCAATTTATATCCGAAAAGTTATATTCATATCCTACGAGTTTAAACTTAAACTAAAAAGTTCAATTTATATCCTAAAGCTTCAACTCATACCTAAAAGGCTCAAGTCATATCCTAAAAGTTCAAGTCATATCCTAAAAGCTTCAACTCATACCTAAAAGGTTCCATTCATATCCACAAAAATTCAAGTCATATCTTAAAGGTTCAATTTATATCCTAATATATATCATGTGTCTATATTAAATATCCAAATATACTATCATTAGTCTATATTATTTTTATCTACCTATAAACTAATCAAGATTAAACTAAAAGTTCAATTTATACCCTAATATATATCTACCTATGAATCAAGTATTTGACATTAAATTAGTATCTATTGCTTACTAAAATATTGAAGGAGAAATACTCAAGAAAGCCTAGCCCAAATATTCAACCCACACCCTAAACCCTAGATTTCTATAAAATATTAAATAATAATAAATACAATCTAAACCCTAGGTTTGTATAAAATATAATGTTAAATAATAAATTGAAACACTAATTCTAGGTTGAAACAACAATCAATTAAAACACTAATTGAAACCCTAGATTTTTAATTCTAACCTTGAATTTTTAGGAGGCGACGACAGCAGCTGAGTGGTGGTCGTTGGTGGCGTGGGTGGGGCCTGGTGGCGGGAGTTGGAAGGGAGGTGGAGTTTGAGTATGAGAGAGAAAAGATGGATTTTGAGAAATTTTTAGAAAGAATGGGAGGGGATCCCGATTTTGACAGTTCTGTAATTAAAATAGCGACCAAAGTTGGTCGCTATTTTGGTGGGTAAAACAGTTTCGAATTTTGAGAAATAGCGACCAAAGTTGGTCGCTATTTTCTGACCGTTCGTCCAAAACAGCAACCAACAGTGGTCGCTATATCAATATATATATATATATATATATATATATATATATATATATATATATATAGCGTAAGTATATATATTGTATATATAAGTTGTATTCGATACAGTATTACCTCATACACTTATACTTAGTGCATAGTATAGCGTAAGTACATATATTATATACATATAAGCTGTGTTTGATACAGTATTAACTCATACACTTATACTTAGTGCATAGCATAGCGTAAGCACACATATTTGTATATATATATAAGTTGTATACGAAACGGTAATACCTCATTATACTTAGTGCATAGTATAACGTAAGTACATATATTGTGTGTGTGTGTGTGTGTATATATATATATATAAGCTGTGTTCGATACGCTATTACCTCATACACTAATACTTAGTGCATAATATAGTGTAATTACATATATATATATATATATATATATATATATATATATATATATATATATATATATATATATATATAAAAGTTGTATTCGATACTGTCAGACCTCATACACTTATGCTTAGTGCATAGTATAGCATAAGTACATATATTGTAAAAAGCTGTATTCGATACGGTATTACCTCATACACTTATACTTAGTGAATAGTATAGCGTAAGAACATATATTGTATATATAAGGTGTATTCGATACGGTAATACCTCATACACTAATACTTAGTGTACAATATAGCGTAAGTACATATATTGTATATATATAAGTTGTGTTCGATACTGTATTACCTCATAATACTTAGTGCATAATACAGCGTAATTATATATATATTATGTATATATAAGTTGTATTCGATATGGTAATACCTCATACATTAATACTTAGTTCATAATATAGAGTAATTACATTTTATATATATATATATATATATATATATATATATATATATAAAAGTTGTATTCGATACGGTAATACCTCACACACTAATACTTAGTGCATAATATAGTGTAATTACATATTTTATATATATATATATATATATATATATATATATGTCCCACTTTGTAGAACTATACTGGGTAGTTGTTGTTGTTGTTGTTGTACATAAGTGGAACTATACTGGGTAGTTGTTGTTGTTGTTGTTGTACATATATATATATATATATATATATATATATATATATATATATATATATATATATATATATATATATATATAAGTTGTATTTGATACGGTATTACCTCATACACTTATAGGTAGTGCATAGTATAGCGTAAGTACATATACTAAGTATATATAAATTGTATTCGATACGGTGATACCTCATATACTTATACTTAGTGCATAGTATAGCAAAGTACATATATTGTATATATATAAGCTGTATTCGATACGGTAATACCTCATACACTAATACTTAGTACATAATATAGCGTAATTACATATGTTACATATATAAGTTGTATTCGATACGGTAATATCTCATACACTTATACTTAGTGCATAGTATAGCGTAAGTACATATATTGTATATATATAGTATTCAATACGGTAATATCTCATACACTTATACTTAGTGCATAGTATAGCGTAAGTACATATATTGTGTGTGTATATATATATATATTAAAGTTGTATTTGATACGGTAATACCTCATGCACTTATACTTAGTGCACAATATAGCGTAATATATATATATATATATATATATATATATATATATATATAAAAGTTGTATTCAATATGGTAATACCTCATACACTAATACTTAGTGCATAATATAGCTTAAGTACATATATATATTTTATATATATATATATATATATATATATATGTATTCGATACGGTAATACCTCATACACTTATACTTAGTGCACAGTATAGCGTTAGTACATATATTGTATATATATAAGCTGTATTCGATACGGTAATACATCATACACTAATACTTAGTGCATAACATAGCGTAATTACATATATTATATGTATAAGTTGTATTCGATGCGATAATATCTCATACTTACTTAGTGCATAATATAGCGTAATTACATATTTTATATATATATATATATATATATGTGTGTGTGTGTGTGTGTGTGTGTGTGTGTGTGTGTGTGTGTGTGTGTGTGTGTGTGTGTGTGTGTGTGTGTGTGTGTGTGTGTGTTGTATTCGATACGGTATTATCTCATACACTTATACTTAGTGCGTAGTATAGCGTAAGTACATATATTGTATATATAGACACACACTAAGTACATATATTGTATATATAGACACACACACCCTCTTCGTAGTACTATTCATCCCTTGTATTACAAAAGTATTAACGACTTACATTTATATTATTTACATAGTAAACACAAAAGTGATTTTTAATTTTTACTATTGTTGACCATCATAGTGACCAATTGTGGTTGCTATTTATTCATGAATTTAGATTAGCAACCAAATTTGGTCGCTAATTATTAAAATTGAGTAACTGGGACCCAGTTAAGCGACCAAAATTTGTCTCTACCATTCTTTCCTTTATTTAGTGACCAAATTTGGTCGCTAATTCATATATATATATATATATATATATATATATATATATATATATATATATAGTTTTTTTTAAAATAGTAATCTAAATATTAAAATTTTGTAAGCGGGTCCCACGTTAGCGACCAAACTTGGTCGTTAATCTCAGTAAAAGTTTGACCAGGCAAGTCTGACCAAGCCAGTCAATATTTTGACTACGTTAGCGACCAACTATGGTCACTATTTTGTTTTCAGAATTTATTTTATTATTTTCGCTAGTTTAGCGACCAACTGTGGTCGCTTTTTCCCATATACCAAAGGCGGTCGCTATTTTTTGGTCGATTTTTGCCGGAATTTTAGTAGTGAGAGCTCACATATCTAGAAGATGAAGGTAGCAGAAATAAGGATGTTAAGGTGGATGTGCGTGCACACTAGAATGGATAATATTAGGAATGATGATATTCGGGAAAAGGTGCACGTGGCCTCTGTTAGATAATACGCTTAACGCTAGAGGGGGGGGGGGGGTGAATAGCGTTATAATAAAAATTAGCGTACACTTGCGGAATTTAAAATTTGCAGGAAATAAATAAGTGCGATAAATAAATAAATAAGAACGAACGCACCGATATATCCTGGTTCACCACAACCCATGGCTAGTCCAAGCCCCGAGAGACTCTCTCGAGATTTCCACTATCTTCGTCAAGCTTACGGGTGCTTAACAAACCGTTACAGTTGCTCAAGGATACGCACCTTAAGACTTCACTTGCTTGAGGATACCTCACCCCAAGACTTCAACCACTAAGACTTTGGGTACTTAGCAAACCCGACAAATGAGAAGATATGTTCTTCTCAAAACAACTCTCTTTTTTACAACAAATACTCTCTCAATATAGTGGATAAAGAGAAACAAAATAAGCTCTATGAATAACACAAAGTTGTCTATCAAATGGCTCAACAAAAGCTCTAAAATGATGCTTGAAAATGATCAATATGTATATCAATATATGCAAGAGTTGTGTGTTTAAAATCAGCTCAAAAGACCTCTTTTTACAGGTGAAAAAGTAGTGCTGACCGTTGCTTAATTGACAAATAAAATCCCTGATTCTGTGCTCAAACAATCGATTGTTTGGAGGTGACAATCGATTGTCTGACCAACGTTCAAAAAACAGATTCCTGATTTTAGGCTAAACAATCGATTGTATGGACTAAATAATCGATTGTTTTCAACGTTCAAAAATCAATTTAGGATTGTCGAAATGGCCAAAATATAATCGATTGTATAAGGTGACAATCGATTGTTGATAATCAATTGTATGACAAGACAATCGATTGTTTTGATGTTTAAAAACTTCGGTTGCACACTGTCTCAAAATAATTGATTGTTAAAAGTAGACAATTGATTGTTGACTTCATATAATCGATTGTTTACTTCATATAATCGATTATGTTGTTCCAGTGTTCAAAACTTTGGCAACAGATCGATTATATACCATTGATATACACTTGATATACACTGTGTGTACCAGAATTGAAAACTTACTTCAAAACCCATTTTGGTTAAAAATGAAAACGTTAAAATCATTTTGTTTGAAGTATATTAAAAATATTTATGATATATATGATTTAATAAAATGATTTATTTTAATAAAATGATTTTATGCATATTTATGATGACCTAATGTTGAGCCAAAAGATAAGATAACTTAAACGTTGTTCTTACATTGGTTCTACCTAACGACCTACGTCTTGGGTCTTCGGTCTTGAACTCTTTGGCTCGACTTGGCTTGTCTATGCAATCCCGTCATCAATATGCTTCTCGCCATTTGATAGTTTGTCATATTATATCGTTGTTTGACGCTTGACTTCATTGTTTGTCATTCATCAAAACCTATACCTGAAAATCATGCTCATACAACCAAAGCGCACACATCATAGATATACATGATTTCCAACAATTTCCCCCTTTTTGATAATGACAAACAACGGAAGATATGCATATTGAATTCCCCCTAAATTCATGCTATATCTCAACATACAATTTATGCAACCAATTCAATATAATCAATTCAATATAATTCCCCCTTAATTGAATATTCCCCCTCAATTAAGGCATGCATATCCCCCATATTCTTCCCCCTTTTGGCATTCGCAAAAAGAGTATACCAAAAGTTATTTAGACCATTGACGATACCAATCGTTATAGACAAGATCATATAAACGGCATACTAATAATAAAAAGTATTCATTTTTCTCAACTATGCCATTTGTTATTTAAACTAAAAATATTCATCAAAACATGAATCAATCGATTATTATAAAACCAGTTGATACTAATTGTTATTCAGAAATAAAACTTGTTAAAGCATGTATCAACCAAAACTGATATAGATTATTTGCACATATCAACTCATTGCGTTTTTATTCAAAATACGATAACTAACCGACGTTCCCCCTTAATGCATTAAGGTTTCGTGCTTGGTGCATCCACTACAATATTGTAGTCTTCAAGCACACCTCAAAAAGAACCTAAAAATAGGTTTTTGGTACCCAACTTCTTTTGGGTCCTTGGGGGTTAGGATAATAACAATTATAATCAATACATAAATCTCTATGTTTAGCAAAACGAACGGGTGCAATGTGTCCTACCCGATTACAATAGTGACATATAACATTAGGATTGTGCATATGTCTAGGTTGAGCCAAATGCGTTCTAGGTGATCTAAAGTTGTTCCCCCTAGAAGCGTTGAATTTCCTAGAGTTATGTCTAAGTGGTCTAAAATTATTCATTCTAGACTCATTTACAAAATTCCTAGAATTGTGTCTAGGTGGTCTAAAATAATTAATCTTAGACTCATTTGTGAGGTTCCTATAATTCTTTCTAGATGGACCAACCTCATTACTTATGTCCTTTTTATTCTCTTCAATTTTAGGACTATCAACACTACGTTTTTCTAGTGCGTTCCTAAGTTCTATGTTCTCTAATTTTAAGGAACTACAAGAAGAACAATTAGAACATTTATCAATAGAAGAGGCTTCATTCAATTCCTTGATTTTATTTTTGAAATCAACAATGTCATTTTCCAAAAATTTATTTTCTTTTTCTAGAACTTCAATTTTATTTTTAAGAACACCATTTTCATTAGTCAATTTTTCAAGATCTATTTCTTTCAAAGAAGAGGATTTTTCAAAATCTTTTTCTTGTAAAGAAAGTGTTTTCTGAAAATCTGTTTCTTGCAAAGAAAGTGTTTTCTGCAAAGAAAGTGTTTTGTTCAAATCTTTTATCATTTTGGAAGCATTAACAAATTCACCATACAATTCATCATAGGCATTTTGTAATTCTTCAAACGAGTGAGAGTTAGATGTACTTACCTCTTCTTCGTTTGCCACGAGACACAATGCGGCGGTTCTATCGCCTGAGCTATCCGAATCCCGTGATACGCGCCTATGGTGTTTCTTCTTTTTCTTGTCCTTCTTCATAGACTTACAAACTTTTCAATTATATCATTGCAAATATTATCATCATCCCTTTCCGAATCACTTACCTCTTCTCTTTTAGAGGATGAGGCTTTGAAGGCAAAATTCGAATTACTTCTATGATAAGGATTAAGAATTGTGCTATCATAAGTTTCGAGGTTACCTCTTAGTCCATCAATTGTGATATTCGTGAATTCCATCGACTCTTGGATGGCATTGGCTTTGGAACGCCATTCGGTAGTGAGGCTCCGTAGGACTTTTCGAACAAGATCTTTGTTCGTGTAAACTTTCCCGAGAGCATGTAGATCGTTGACGATTTTTAAAAATCGTTCAAACATAACACCAAAGGGTTCCTTTTCCATTTTAAAGATTTCATATTTATGAGTTAGAAAATCAATTTTAGATTCTCGGACTTGAGGCGTACCTTCATAGACGATCTCGAGTTTATCCCACATCTTCTTGGCGGTTGTGCAGCACGAGATTTTCCTATAGTCATCCGCATTGATCACACAATACAATACATGGATGGCCCTTGCATTATTTTCAACTTTCTTGATGTCCTCGACATCATATTCATTTTCCTCCTTTGGAACCGTGGTTTCTCCAACTTCCTTTGTCGGCATTGGTTCACCGTTTTTGATGATTTGCCACAAACGAAAACTGTTTGCTTTGAGGAAGATACTCATCCGATCTTTTCAATATGTATAGTTTGTTCCGTCAAATAGTGGAGGGCAAGTGGTGGATTGTCCTTCATCCATCGTTCCTGCGTTCAATATTCTCAACAGAAAAATATATATTGCTCTCAACCGGTTAAGGATTTCAGAGAGTTAGGCTCTGATACCAATTGTTAGATAATACGCTTAACGCTAGAGGGGGGGGGGGGTGAATAGCGTTATAATAAAAATTAGCGTACACTTGCGGAATTTAAAATTTGCAGGAAATAAATAAGTGCGATAAATAAATAAATAAGAACGAATGCACCGATATATCCTGGTTCACCACAACCCGTGGCTAGTCCAGTCCCCGAGAGACTCTCTCGAGATTTCCACTATCTTCGTCAAACTTATGGGTGCTTAACAAACCGTTACAGTTGCTCAAGGATACGCACCTTAAGACTTCATGCTTGAGGATACCTCACCCCAAGACTTCAACCACTAAGACTTTGGGTACTTAGCAAACCCGACAAATGAGAAGATATGTTCTTCTCAAAACAACTCTCTTTTACAACAAATACTCTCTCAATAGAGTGGATAAAGAGAAACAAAATAAGCTCTATGAACAACACAAAGTTGTCTATCAAATGGCTCAACAAAAGCTCTAAAATGATGCTTGAAAATGATCAATATGTATATCAATATATGCAAGAGTTGTGTGTTTAAAATCAGCTCAAAAGACCTCTTTTTATAGGTGAAAAAGTAGTGCTAACCGTTGCTTAATTGACAAATAAAATCCCTGATTCTATGCTCAAACAATATATTGTTTGGAGGTGACAATCGATTGTCTGACCAACGTTCAAAAAACAGATTCCTGATTTTAGGCTAAACAATCGATTGTATGGACTAAATAATCGATTGTTTTCAACGTTCAAAAATCAATTTAGGATTGTCGGAACGGCCAAAATATAATCGATTGTATGAAGGTGATAATCGATTGTTGATAATCGATTGTATGACAAGATAATCGATTGTTTTGATGATTAAAAACTTCGGTTGCACACTCTCTCAAAATAATAGATTGTTAAAAGTAGACAATCGATTGTTGACTTCATATAATCGATTGTTTACTTCATATAATCGATTATGTTGTTCCAGTGTTCAAAACTTTGGCAACAGATCGATTATATACCATTGATATACACTTGATATACACTGTGTGTACCAGAATTGAAACTTACTTCAAAACCCATTTTGGTTAAAAATGAAAACGTTAAAATCATTTTGTTTGAAGTATATTAAAAATATTTATGATATATATGATTTCATAAAATGATTTACTTTAATAAAATCATTTTATGCATATTTATGATGACCTAATGTTGAGCCAAAAGATAAGATAACTTAAACGTTGTTCTTACATTGGTTCTACCTAACGACCTACGTCTTGGGTCTTCGGTCTTGAACTCTTTGGCTCGACTTGGCTTGTCTATGCAATCCCGTCATCAATATGCTTCTCGCCATTTGATAGTTTGTCATATTATATCGTTGTTTGACGCTTGACTTCATTGTTTGTCATTCATCAAAACCTATACCTGAAAATCATGCTCATACAACCAAAGCGCACACATCATAGATATACATGATTTCCAATAGCCTCCATTGATGGCAAGATGTGGGAAGCGAGGCTAGATGGTTCGGGCATGTTCAGAGAAGAAGCCCAGCTGCTCCGGTAAGGAGGTGCAAGCGGCTGGTTATGGAGGGCACGAGAAGAGGTAGAGGGCGGCCTAAGAAGTATTGGGGTGAGATGGTCAGACATGATATGACGAGGCTTCCGATATTTAAGGACATGACACTTGATAGGAAGATATGGAGGTTGAGTATTAGGGTTGTAGGTTAGGAGGTAGTTGAGTTTTGCCTTACTTTGTACTTTTGCGAGACTAGTCTGGTAGGATTTTTGCCTAAGATAGCTAGTGGCAATGTTCTATCTTACTATTTCACTTTTCAGTGCAGCACCTATTTACTAGCTATCGCTTTTGTTTAGCATCTTTCTTTTGGATTTCATGTTGTCATATTTTTTCTATAATTTCTGTGGTGATATTAATATTTTCTCCTTTTGTCTTTTTGTTTTCTTGAGTCGAGGGTCTTTCTGAAATAGCTCTCTATTCCTTTTGAGGTAGGGGTAAGGTCTGCATACACACTACCCTCTCCAGAGCCCACTAGTGAGATTTTACTGGGTTGTTGTTGTTGTTATTGTTATTATTAGAGGTTTGAACATACACAATTAACGTAGCACGTGGTTATTTAATTGCTTTAAAAATTAATTATTTGTGAAGATTAACAGCTAAAAGGATTAAAGTGCACATCTCAATTAATTTATGCTAAATCAAATTTAAGGATTTGTAATAAAAGCAGAAATTTTTCTTTTTGATATTAATTTAGTTATCGGTATTTAAAAAGATACTGTGTTGATAAAATGCTAAAAAACTTTTTGTAGAGTATTTCAAGTTAACATAATTTTGATTCAAATGTTCTAATTCATTTCAAGCACAAAATTAATTTCCAAATATAACTTCAATTTGTTTTGCTCAAACCAAGAATTGTCTAAAGCTAGCTAAATGTTTTCGAATATTGTTTCACTAGGCCAATGGTTGGACCAGTTTAACCGACTAATCAATTGATATACCAACAATATTTTCACGTGTGTTCGTTAGAGAGGAATTCGCGCACTCAAATGTTGCACCCAATCACGTGGTACACTATTACTAATACCACAAATTAAGTATGCATGTTGTAAAGTTGGTTCCCGATACTTGGATGAATTACGAGATGACATGTGGAACTGAAGACAAGTGAGATATGAGGTAGTGAATAGTTGACATCGCATACAAATATTTGACCGGTGCTTAATAAGTTCTGAAGGCATTGGATCGAGAACGAAAATTTGTAAGGGTGATACCGGTTAGAAAAAGGCAGCATTAAATGAGTAGTCGTTACAAAAAATCTCAGTATTAACATTCGACTGTCATGCATATATCAATAGTGTTTGGCTCAAACGATGTTAAACTCTTTCTAAGAAAATCAATCAAAAGAGATGAACGGGTAAATCATAGTCAATCATAATTAGTACTGGATCGAAAGGAATAGTAGCTGCAATAATGAATTTGACAAACAAAATATCAGAAAGCTTTATTGACGGTAGAATTGTGCCCCGCCTCTCCTTAGAGATGGACATGAGGTTATAATAGTTTTCGCCTCCTTAAATCTTGAAAATGGAGCTTCCTCCTTTCTCCGTAGGTTAAGGATCCTGTTTTAGGAGCTCTGTTCCTCCTTTCGGGCTGTTGGAGTGATGGAGAAAAAGCAGGAGAGGAAATCCCTCTTTCAGTTATTTTTTCTTCTCTATTTAGTTGAAAAACTTCTTGTGCTTGCCATGACTTATCATGGTTGGATCGAGGAAGTTTTCTGTTCGTGGAGAGGCATTGGACTCGTTGCTTATATCGAATGTAGTAAGACGAGATGAAGTCAAATTTGTTGACTTCTTTCATAAGATGATAGGGGATGGGTTGTGGCCGTCTCGGTCATGTGGTCAGATTTTGACCAATACAGTTTGTCTCTTCATTCGTCGGGATCACATCGCATCGACTTCAACCGACGAACTATGTGTGCAACATAGTCGGAAGTAATCTGACCCCCATTCTATTCCTTAATCGCGTTGTGAGTTTCGAAAATGTTCGGGGGCGTTTTTCAGTACTCGCGCACCGTCACAATGGTTTTAAGACCGAAGCGCCAGTTGGTAAACGAAACATTACTTCGTGCAAGCAGTCATTATGACACACATTTCCGAGGAACTGAATAGCTTCGCATCCCGTCAGGTTTGAATGGCGACTATTGGGTTTCGCGTTAGGGGAATTTTTGCCTCTTATAAATTGGGAAACCCTGTCGTTTGTTTTTCACTCTTCATTATTCATCTTGAGATTATTCCCAGGATATCTCATTTTTCTATCAATTCGAGTTGTCTTACTCTCTTGCTCGTAGCAATCCTTAATTTCTTCACTTCTCCCGTCGAGTTCTTTCTCTCTTTTTTTGCTGGCTAAAGATGGCAGGTACTTCTTCTCGTGATAATCTTTCTTTTGCTCCTCCGACAGCTGAGAACTCTACTTCGGCTGCCGAAGATGTAGAGTTGGTGGGGGCGAAGAGGTTCCGTCTGTATATGAAATTTTACCCCGCCTAAGGAGAGATGTAGTAGATTTCAGTGCTGATGGTAGAGCGGAGTCGGAGGATACCCCCACCCCGCTCATAGGGGAGGTAGGGATAGCGGATTTGAGGGAACGATGGGGCATTCCTAACTTTGTCGAGATGGTACCTGCAGGGAGAGATGACTGGGTTCAAATTGATCATCTCGAATTTTGTATGTTCTATGACTACCCCTTCCCCGTAGGGTACACGCTCCCGCTTACTATGCTAGTGGAAGATTTCTATCGCTATTATGAGGTATGCCCTGCCCAGCTTTCTCCTTATTTGTACAAGCTGTCCCTCATGTTCATCAAGTATGCGGAGCTCGCCAGTCATGAGGTTAATCTGGGCACGTGGTTAGCCTGTTCGCTACCCAGTTGATTCGAGGCTCGATGATCCACGTGCGTCCTCGGGGTCGAAAGGACTAGTGGTAAACGACCGGACCAATCATCACTTTTATGAGAACTTTTTCTATGTGCGAACCGAGCACCTCGTGGCGGATCCCATTGATTTCCTGAGGTGTGGAATTTTGCCCATAAGTTCGCGCCTCTGATTTGGAGTACTTGATTTGTCTTTGTCCTTTCACCTTTTATGTTGTATGTACTGACCTGCTTTGTTGTTTCACAGCCGAGAAGCTGCACCCACCGCCTTTGGAAGGGATTCGAGAATGGGTTGAGGCCGTCCTTCCCCATACAGCATTGGTTTTCACTTGGTCTATTAGAGATTGGACATAAGCCCCTTGTAGGTGAGATAACACCCTTATTTTCTATCTGTCTATTTATGTTTTTGTCTTACCTCTTTAACGTCGTTTGTCGTTGCTAGGGAGAGTACGAAGAGTAAGGGATCCTCAGCTAGCCTTTCATCGGCTGGCTGCATCTGCTCGTCTTAGTGCAGTACCTGCTGCTCGTTCTGCGTCGAGGGCGGCTTCAGTCGAATCTGCAGTTCTGGTCACTTCGGTAAGGGTTGTCTCTCAAGAAGACATATTTTGTGTTGTCCGTCCTGCGAATGGATCAACAACGACCGGGGAAGAGGAAGGGACGTCGAAAAGACATAGGATTGCATTCGAGACGGCACTTCTGACTGTGATCAATTTGGACGAGTCTCCCCCAACGTGACCGGGGGACGATGCTGCTTCGATGTATCCCTTAGAGACGTAGCAAGTTGTAGAAGTTGGCACTGGCAGTTAGTGT
The DNA here is from genome assembly GCA_034376525.1 of Nicotiana benthamiana. NCBI lineage: Eukaryota > Viridiplantae > Streptophyta > Magnoliopsida > Solanales > Solanaceae > Nicotiana > Nicotiana benthamiana. The sequence goes on from CM067337.1 coordinate 132,000,116, forward strand.
CCGGAAGATTCGGCTGTTGGAATGATGCAACCCAAAGTTCTAGTTGCCGGTGATGATCAACATCCTATCGTAGCAGAGAACCAGGCCCCTAGTGCCGCTGTCGTGACCTTGAATCCGCCTTCTTCATCTGTGGCGGTTCGTGTCCCCCCTTGGTAGCAGAAAGGAGAAGAGTATAATGGTTGATGAATATAAGTCCGAGTATGATTTGGATCCTGATTATATCAAGATATTCGAGGAGGGCCTTACTTATTCGGTGGTTCATGCACGTGGATCGGCTCGTGTTCTTGATATGCCTTTGAATGTGTATCTCTTGACACAGGGGGATAACTTGGTGTCACAGCTTAGCTTGCTGTGTTCAAAAGCCGAAAATGAATCCCTGCGGAATGTCATCGATGCCAAATTGAGGAATGAACTGACCACCATGGGTTTGAGGGTATCTCGTATTCATATCTTACTTCGACCTTTCCCTTTATATGAGTGAACATTGATTTAACTGCTTTTTCTTTTTTCTGACATATCTGGTGAAGATGGAAAACATCAGTAGAGCAAACATTTGGTCGAGGATTTTCTTGCAGTTACTGGAGAAGTACCATCGCTATCATAACCGATGTCGCGATTTTCACGAACGGTTGAGGATAGACCCCCGTAACTAGGCTCTAGGCGAGGAATTGGAGAAAAGGGATAAAGAGTAGCTGCAGATGATCCGTAGTAAGAGCGAGCTCGAAGAGAGACTCCGCCTTAAAGACGAAGAGCTTGAATTGGGTAGAGGGGTCGCTATCGAGTGCGAGTACCTGCAGGGAAAATTTAGAGTGATGCAGTTGGATATGGATCAGCGTCGGGCTCAGGTTGAGGATATGAGCACCAAATGGTGAGGGAAACTCTCTGTGATGGAGAGCAAGATTGCCGGTTTGGAGCGTATTGAGAGAGCATGAGGCTTTAGCAAGGGCGGTGAGTCTAGAAGAGACTATTCACGTGCTCAAGTCCCAGCAAGAATCGAAGAGGGCGACTGCAACCATTACGGAGGCGAGGCTCGAGGAGCGAATCAACACGATTGACCAGGAGGCTTCAGTTTTGTCAGATCGACTCGTGGCCTTCGAGGAAGAGGATAAGTGGCTGAGGGCCCAAGCTGGACCATCTCATGCTTCCGTTGCTTGCCAAACTCATGAGCTCTAGGTCTATGTCGAAGCCCAACGAGACATTTTCAGGAGCTTGTGGGAAGCATGCACCGCGACTGAGGTTGCCTACGAGAAAGCTCGTGAGAAGGCTCGCGAGGCTCGTGCCAACTGTAGATATGATGTAGCGACACCTGAAGCTGATGGGGGCACATGCGGTGATGATGATGGGCCTTATGGAGATGATGATGACAATGGCGATGATGACGCCTAGTGAAGAAAAAGTTGCTCTTTGTTTTTCTTTTCATTTCGTACACCAGTTGGCATTTGTTTGTTTCTTGTTGTTGCTTTCTTCTTGGTTTTTTTTGTTAGTTGACTGGCCTGGGCAAGATGTAAGCGACAATAGCCCACATTTATGACTGTGAATAAATAACTCTTTTTTGCTACTTGTCTTGCATTTCTGATTTCTTTCGGTTGATTTATGATTTTGTCGCGAGGTAAGGGCTTGTCTGGCAAGTCCCACTTTTGCTCCTCCCTTTTAGTGATGAATGATTCTGGCCTTGTGGGTTTTATTACAAACTTATCATGATAATAGCTCGTTTGAGTTCGAATGAGGTCGAATCTTCTCTATCTTTTATGGCAAAGGCCTTAGCCTTAAGGGTGTTATTTCGACTATCGAAATAACAACCCGTCTGAGTTCGAACGAGGTCAAACCTTTTGGTCTTTGATGGCGAAGGCCTTAGCCTTAAGGGTATTATTTCGAACAAATTAAAATAAGAGCCCATCTAAATTCGAACGAGGTCGAACATGTCGATCTTTGATGGCAAAGGCCTTTAGCCTTAAGGGTGTTATTTCAAACTTATCGAAATAACGGCCCACCTGAATTCGAATGAAGTCAAACCTTTTGATCTTTGATGGCAAAGGCCTTAGCGTAAAGGGTGTTATTTCGAACTTATCAAAACAACAACCCATCTAAGTTCGAACGAGGTCGAACCTGTCGGTCTTTGATGGCAAAGGCCTTAGCCTTAAGGGGGTTATTTCGAACTTATCGAAGTAATGACTTGTTTGAGTTCGAACAAGGTCGAATTTGTCATTTTTTAGTGGTGAAGGCCCTTTGACTTAAGGGTGTTATTTCAAACTTATCGAAATAATAGCCCATCTGAGTTCGAATGAGGTCGAACCTGTCGGTCTTTCATGAAGAAAGCCTCAGCCTTAAGGGTGTTATTTCGAACTTACTGAAATAATAGCCGTCTGAGTTCAAATGAGGTTGAACCTTTCGATATTTGATGGCAAAGTCTTTAGCCTTAACGGTGTTATTTTAAACCCATCGAAATAACAGCCCGTCTAAATTCGAACGAGGTCGAACCTGTCAATCTTTGATGGGAAAGACTTAGCCTTAAGGGTGTTATTTTAAACTTATCAAAATAACAGCCCGTCTGAGTTCGAGCGAGGTCAAACCTTTCGATCTTTGATGGCAAAGGCCTTAGCCTTAAGGGTATTATTTCGAACTTATCGAAATAACAACCCGTCTGAGTTCGAATGAGGTCGAACCTGTTGGTCTTTGATGGCGAAGGCCTTAGCCTTAAGGGTGTTATTTTGAATTTATCGAAATAACAACCCGTCTGAGTTCGAAGGAGGTCGAACCTGTCGATTTTTTATGGCAAAGGCCTTAGACTTAAAGGTGTTATTTCAAACTTATCTAAATAACGACCCGTCTGTGTTCGACCAAGGTCAAACCTATTGGTCTTTGATGGCGAATGCCTTTATCCTTAAGGGTGTTATTTCGAACTTATCAAAATAATAGCCCGTTTGAGTTCGAACAAGATAGAACCTATCGGTCTTTGATGCGAAGGCCTTAGACTTAATGGTGTTATTTTTAACTTATCGAAATAACAGCCCGTCTGAGTTCGAACGAGGTCTAACATTTGGATATTTTATGGAGAAGGCCTTAGCATTAAGGGTATTATTTCGAACTTATCGAAATTCGAACTTATTAGAATAACAGCCTGTCTTAGTTCGAACGAGGTTGAATCTGTCTATCTTTGATGGCGAAGGCCATTAGCCTCAAGGGTATTATTACGAACATATCGAAATAACGACCCGTATGATTCGAACGAGGTCGAACCTTTCGATATTTGATGGCGAAGGCCTTAGCCTTAAGGGCGTTATTTTGAACTTATTGAAATAATAGCCCTTGATCTTTGATGGCGAAGGCCTTAGCCTTAGTCCCAGTTTGGCAGCCATTGCTCGCATTGATAATTCCACGCCATGTGTGCTAGGAACCAACATTCTGCTCGGACCTGCGTTATACGCGTGTCGTAGTTTTGTGCCTGACTTTGGCTATTTCTTTTGAAGATATTTCCGACCAGGAAGATCTAGGATGTTTCGAGATGGCTTTCGATTCTTCATTCGGGATATCCCTACGTTGGTTTCTGGTTTAACAAAGTATGGAGAGTGAAGATGGAGTGTTCCATGCCTCTACCTGGTGGTTTTTTTCCAAAAGAGGGGAGAATAGATTGCAGCACCCCTTTCCTTGTTCAGGGTGTTTGAGTCCGGTAGGGCAGAGGATTCTAGCCCTTGCTAACACATCCGATTTTTCTTTCCTTGGCGCGTTATCTTCAAATCTGGTGTGAGCTGGATTCTCTTCTCGTGTTTTTTAGCTTCGATCCAGGAAGAACATGTATTTTCACTAGAAAATCCCCATAGACGGTGCCAAATTGTTTGGCTCAAAAGATACTAAACTCTTTCTAAGCAAATCAATCAAAAGAGATGAAGTGGTAAATCATAGTCAATCATAATTACTACTGAATCGAAAAACATAGTAGCTGCAATAATGTATTGGGAAGATAAAATATCAGAAAGGTTTATTGATAATGGAATCGTGTCCCGCCTCTCCTTAGATAGGGACAAGAGGTTACAATCATTTTTGCCTCCTTAGATCTTAAAAATGGAGCTTCATCCTTTCTCCGTAGATCAAGGATCCTGTTTTTAGGAGATTTGTTCTTCCTTTCAGACTGTTGGAGAGTTGGAGAAGAAGAGGAGAAGAAGTCCCCCTTTCAATTCTTTTTCTTCTTTTTATAGTCGAAAAACTTCTTGTGCTTATCATGACTTATCATGGTTGGATCGGGGAAGCTTTCTGGTTTTGGAGAGGCCTTGGCCTTGTTGCTTATGTCGAATGTAGCAATGAAGAGATGAAGTCAACAAAGTTGACTTCTTTCATATGATAATAGGGGCAGGGTCGTGGCCGCAAAGGTCGTGTGGTCAGATTTTGACCAATACAAATAGCAGTTTTTTTCTCAGTCAAGAAGAGTTTGATTTGAGGATCTTGTCTCCCTGAATAGAATTATAAATAAGAGAATTTGTGTCCATAGTTCGACATGAAACATCACATGTACTCAAAGGTTAAAATCAGTTCTTATTTTATATAATTATTCTCTTTCTTTTTTACTTAACTTTCTTCGTATCTCTGCTTTCGTAAAAGCTAGATCCACAACAAAGCTTGTATTTTCTTCAAGTTATTTAAATAATCTTATTTCTGTTCTTATTATTTTCATATTATTGGGTCAAATTAATTCATGTACTCATGTTATAAATTTGATTATACCATTTTGTGAGTAAACAATCCGGTGCCCAACATAGGGCAAGGTCAATTGTATAATAACTTTGATCCATTCATCTATTACTAACGAAGTTTGATTATTTTCCATTAAAAAAAAAATTAGATATGGCGGCTAACGATGTAAACAATTCCTATAATATTGGAGTACACAACGAGCATGATAATGTGTTCCAACATGATGATTCAAATAGTGAAACTCACAAGAGGGAGATGAAACAATTCCTACACACGAAGAACAAAATCCTTGGCACGTGAGAAACCCAACTCCTAATGATGCAGATGATGAACATGTTGTTGAAACGGTCAAAATATTGAGAGAGCAACAAAGGAAAATTATGAAGCATTTCTGAAGGCAAGACTGAGTGATGAAAGAATTAAAGTAGACACTTTCAGTTGTTTTCAATAACGCTGATGGAGGAGTTCAGATTTCTCCTTGATTACCTATAAATCAAATAGTTCAAAAGACCGGTAAAATCGCTCTAAGGAAGGAGTTCAGTTCTAATTAAAATGAGGCATGTGGTGCAGGCAGTGAATCTAGGAACGATAACAATGGTGATAATACTTTTAAGATCGAGCTCATGAGAATTATGAGAGAAATGAATGAACGAATGGACTAAAATGCTAAGGAATTCCATGATAGGATGGATCAGTTCCCAGGAGCTTCACTGGTGTTGAAGGGATCAGATTCAAAAAAGTATGCACATTTGCCCTTCAAGCCAAGTGCGGTCCCGAAATTGATTCCCAAAAGATTCAAAATGCCATATATTTCAAAGTATGATGGGATTTCGGATCCACAAATGTTTATCACAACTTATACTATGCATGTAAAGGGAAATGACTTGGCTCCCCATGAGATCGAATATGTCTTACTGAAGAAATTTGGCAAAATTGTAATCAAGAGTGCTTTAACTTGGCATTTTGTTTAACCTGAGCATTCTATTAATTCTTTTGAAATGCTTGCATATTCTTTCATTAAAGCTCATGCTGGGGCAAAAAAATCCTGAGCTAGAAAGACGGATATATTTACAATTGCTCAAGGATAATCAGAACTATTTCGAGAGTTCACAATCCGGTTTCAAAAGAAGAGGATGATATTGCCGAAGGTACAAAATGAGTGGGTGGCTGAAGCATTCATTAAAGGTCTTAATCCTTAAGATATGATGCCTCTAGGAAACTAAAGGAAAGTCTAGTTTCAGGAAACTACATGGGCAAATGTCCAAATTGTTATGAATCAAAGATCAGAATTGAAGATGTTCAACTGATCTCTTCGATGTCTTCTAAAGGACGCAATCATGATCGAAATCAGGAAAAGCTCAAAATTAATTTAAATGCAGATCGAAGGTCTTCCAGGAGTCGCTTTCCACCTTACAAAAAAAGGTTGAGGGCATGATAATAAAGGATTCCAGTCATCGGACAAGTTTGATGCCGATATAAGAGTACATCGTAGCGGGAATAGTAGAATTTATAAGAGAAGGAACCATTGGGGTCCCGAGATTTGGTATATCCTCGATTTTCTAATTATAACTTTAGTATCATCTTAGTAGAATTGGTGTCGGATATGAGGAACATTAAGGAGTATATGTTTCTTTATGAATCAAGTACCATTCAAACAAATGGTGCATTGACTCTTTGAGTGAAGAAGAGAGGGGCTTTGTAGCGGAGTCGTTTCGCATCCATGGCCGAATGATTAAAGTGCCTAACTCATAATTGGCAAATTCCAATACCAATTCGATCAGATCCTAGTCAAATGGGATCCTAATATATAGTGTGAGTTCCATGAATGCATGGTCACGATAATGGGTACTATCAAAACCTCCGTGAAGAGGTTGTAGCGTTATTGAAGAGTAGTCACATTAGAGAATGTCTAAGTGATCGGGCCAAAAGTAATTATAGGAAATATTGAGATACTGGGAAGCCGGTTAAACCGACTGTAGGTCCACCTCACTTGACGATTAACATGACCTTTGGTCGATGAAGTAAATGGGGTGACATTTTAAATAGCAACGAAGATGAAGATATTCGTAACCCGTGGCAAGAGGATCCGAGAATCTTTAAAAGATGATGACATTACCTTCGTGGAAGAGGATACCGATGGCATTCTTCTACCGCACAATGATGCTCCGGTAATATCTCTTAATGTATTAGATTTTAAAATTAAAAGTGTGTTGGTTTATCCAGGTAGTTCAGCTAATAACATACAATAGAAAGTTTTGGATTAATCAAAGTTAACCGGAAACATAGTTCCGACGACAAAGCTTCTGTCCAGTTCAATCTAACAAGTGTAACAACCCGGAGAGAGATTCTACTACCCACACATGCTAAAGACACAATAAATACTACTTAGTTGGAAGTGTTAGGTGGTGACATGGGATACAACATGATCCTTAGAAGGCCATGGATACATGAAATGATGGCTGTGCTGTCAACTTATCATCAACTGATGAAGTTTTCCACATCAGCAGGGGAAAACAAATTAGAGGAGATCAACCGGCTACAAAAATAAATCCAGTTATCTTGTCCAGTAGTAAGGGAAAAAAAAAAGAAAATAGCAGCTGCAGGAGCCAGTGACCTCTTCCATCTTGATTGAATATAATGGAGGAGAGGAGTCATCATATTTTTATCAGTTACCAAGTTCTTTTCAGGTACCTAAGGACGCAACCAAAATCGACCGTAGAGGATCTCTAACATGTTACCCTATTCATGAAGTTTTTAGAAAGAAAATTCTACTTAGGAACGAGGCTGAGCCCCGAACTAAGATTAAACATTATTGACTTTCTTAAAGCTAAAGTCGATTATTTTGCGCGGTCACATTCAGATATGACAGGTATTCCATTGGAAGTGGTTATCTACAAGCAAAGTTTGGACCTGAATGTCACGACCCAAATTGGAGGGTCATGAATAGCACCCGTGCCATATTTTCCGAGCACCAACGTATATTTTATCTAACCTACCTTATTATATGTAAGGGCTGATGGGATTTATATAATGGTAGACATGGATCATAAACAACCAACAATGAAAGATAATGGCATGAATATATATAATATGGGATGCCTAGACAATCAAGAAAGTATATATATAAGGTATGAGCTACCCCGCTGGCATGAAAGACTATATAACAGAAACCAGCCGATTAAACATACCAAACTATACATGAGTCGACACATATCTATGAGCCTCTAAATAAACATAACTGCTGTAATATTTCCGAAACAGGGCTCCGACATCCCTGTAATGTCTGTAACAAAAATGCATACCAAGACCATGACAAGTCCGGAGAACGGATATCGCCAAAAACCACTGAACTGGGCAACCTACTGTGGTGGGGGAACTGCGTCTACCTATCTATTACGACCTGCAACATTGCATGCAGCATCAACAAATAAAAAGGATGTCACTACCAATAAAGTATTGAGTATGCAAGGCAGAAAAGCCACAAATAAATAGGGATAGAGAATGTACCTGTACATCTGGTTACCTTTGAGGGCTACTGACATGAAATGCATGATATATATATACCCAAACGTTATAAACATACATCATCATCATCATCATCATATCATACCTGGCCGTAATAGCTCGGTAAATATGTACCCAAGCATCATAAGATTCAGTAGAATCATACCCGACCATGTGGAGCTCGATGAAACCCAATTGATCGGTGGTTGAACAACAGGTGCCACACCCAGCCAACCATAGCGCAGCTCGATAGAGTACGGTAGAGTAAAATAGGTGCATATATATATAGTGCATGTTGGAATCAAAAGAATCACATTCTGAACTTCGGAGTGACGTAAGGTGAGTGTCCTTCGTACACATTACTAGGACTAACTCTTCATCATGAATCTTATGTGAATCAGGAAGTACCAACAACATTGATAATATAACAATAATAGAAACAACATCAATCGTTCCATAAGAAGGGAAACAATGCAAGTATTACAAGCTTCTAGGAGTATGGTATCTTTGGAAGCTCGTTCATTATATTATGTACAATTGGAGTCGTGAAAAAGAAGTAAAGGGATAGTCTCACATACCTTGTACATGCTGCCCAAATATGCAAAGGTCACGACTCTTTAGTCTACATTAAGAGAAATGGTACTGTCGTTATCGTTTAAGCGTCGTAACTATTATATATCGATCGTAATCGATTTTACGATGAAACGGTCATCACCTCCCCTATTTATATGACTTCCCACAAGTCAAAAAAATTTCCAAACAACCCAAACAACATCAATAATAATCATATTAAGCCTCCCAAAATAGTCTATCAACAGACAACATTACTACCAAGCCTTTTCATATATATATATATATATATATATATATATATATATATATATATATATATATATATATATATATATATATATATATATATATATATATATATATATATATATATATATATATATATATATATATATATATATATATATATATTTCACAAGTTCTAGCTTCAATGACTTAGCGCAACTTGGATACTCTTAAATACATGTAGAGTAAGTGGTTTGTCACCATTAAAAAGAACTAAAAACTCCAATTTGACCTCAATTGTCCACGAAATATCCCTCCAATTCTGCCACAAGAACAAGGAAGTGAAGCTAGCAATCAATTAGATTATTTTGGCACTAGAATCACTTTAGCAGACTTAAAATCATCTAGGGTTGATTTTAAAAACTTGAGGGAGTATTTATAGACATAAAACCCTTAAAGCAACCTCCCACAAGAGCTAGAACAACACAAAAATGAGCAACAACAAGAAGAACAAGAAACTTACTAGCGTCACGAGATTTGATTTGTATTGTTTGTCCTTCGTTTAGGTCTTGAATCATGAGGGAAACTTGAGAGAATGTTTTCAGGGTTCTAAGGTCCGAATACACTTAAAAATAATGACTTAAAAAAGGTTGAGTCATATTATTATCCATATGTCTTAAACCGCCTATGTTTGCCCCATTGAGAGCTTCTTGGCGCAATCTCGCGAAAACATGAATATCTCTCTGCTCTGATATCGACAAACGATTCAATGTGTTGGAAAAGATACTCATATATCTTCAATTTAGTGGGTGTTTGAACCCGTAATTCCAAGTAAATTGGGAGAAAAGCGTAGTAACATTTGACCTAAAGTTTAAGTAAAACTATGAATCTAAGTTGCAACAACTTTTGTCAACATTTGTTTCATAACTCATTTGACTTCAAGGCATATGATACAAATATTATATGATTCAAATACCCAAAAACATGACCTTTTGAGTATATTAAGAATCTCTAGGTTTACCCAAGAATACGGGTTACAACATCCTTGATTCGTTTAACTTCTAATACTTGTTAACCACCCTTGTATCATTTAAGACCAATAAGATTAACTTCTTATCTCTTTAAAGATAATCTCTTCACAGATTTACATCGACTACCTTATGACATGAACTAACGTAAGTGAATATGGGTTGTAGCACCCTCCATCCTAGGAACATTCTTCCTCCAATGTAAGGGTTTATGGGGAGTCTAACTCATCGTGGATTCCAACGGAAATTTCTGGACGATTTTCCCCTATAATATGGACACTAGCCAAACTTGCAAGCAGTCAAATCCAACGTATTTCCTCACAAGGCTACATAACTCATTATGGATATATACATTGTCTTCATATCACCGTTTTATACTAAGGAAGAGTATTCTCAAGCTATTGCTTACCTCATGGAGCTTTTTCACCTTCTAATGCATCCTATGTTGTCCTGTCATCCTTGTTATCTTCATTATGGAATAGGTAAGGGTATTTATACTTCATCTTCTCTTCTACTTCCCATTTCATTTCTTCCATATTCTTGTTCATCCACAATGCTTTAACGCAAGCTACATATTTTGTTCTTAACTTGCGGGCTTGTCGATCTAATATAGCCACTAACACTTTTTCATATGATATATCCTCTATAAATTGTACATCTTTGATAGGGACGACTTGAGAAGGGTATCCAATACATTTCCTCAATATAGATACATGGAATACCGGGTGGGAAAATTCTAATTCGGATGGCAATTCTAACTCATAAGCAACCTGTCCAATTCATCGAAGAATTTTATATGGACCGATACCGCGGACTCAACTTACCCTTCTTCCCAAAATGCATAACACCCTTTATCGGCGAGATCCTTCAGAAAACCCAATCACCAACCTCAAACTCCATATCACGACATCGTACATCGGAATAAGACTTTGCCTGCTTTGCGCTGTCCTCGATCGTTCTTGTATCACTTTCAACTTCTCAATGGCTTGGTGAATCAAATCTAGCCTATATAATTCTTTTTCACCGACTTCAAACTATCCAACTAATGATCTACATCTTCTCCCGAATAGTGCCTCGTACGGAGCCATTTTAATACTAGAATGGTAGATATTATTTTAGGAAAATTTTATGAGTGGTAGATGGTCATCCCAATTCCCTTTGAGATCTAGAACACATGCTCGTAGCATATCTTCAAGTGTCTGAATGGTACGTTCAGCCTGTCTGTTAGTGTGCGGATGGAATGCAGTGCTGAGATTCACTTGTGTGCTAAACCCTTCTGAAAAGGCCTCCAAAAGTTAGTCATAAATTAAGCTCTTTGGTCTTATATAATAGATGTTGTCACACCATGAGGTCTAAAAATTCCTTGACATATAATTTCGCATAATCATCATTGTAAGTTATCTTAACTGACAGAAAATGGGCACATTTTTTAAGTCGACCAACTATTATCCAGATAGAGTCAAACTTATGACAAGAGGGAGGTAATGCAATAATTAAGTCCATAGTAATCACCTCCCATTTCCTAGCCGTAATCTCTATATTTTGAATCAATCCACCGAGCTTCAGATGCTCGATCTTTACTTGTTGACAATTAGGATACTGAGCTACAAATTCTGCAATAGAATTCTTCATGTTATCCTACCAATACTTCTCCTTAACATCATGATACATCTTTGTCGAGCCGGGATAGATGGAATGCTGGGATTAATGAATCTCAATCATATTCTTGTCTCACAACCCTGCCACATTAGGCACACATAATCGACCCTGGTATCACAGTGCCCCATCTCCTTGAATCTCGGAAGTAGTAATTTTACACTACTGAATTCTCTCTCTCAATCTTATTAAGGTAGGATCTTCATATTGCTATGCATTTACCTCGTCTACCAAAGATGATTCAGATGTATTTTGTACAGTAACACCTCTATCATCTGAGTCTAAAAATCTGATTCTCATATTGGCTAGCTAATGAAGCTCTTTAGTCAACCCCTATCTACCTACCTCAATGTGTACTAAGTTGCCCATTGACTTACGACTGAGAGCGTATGCCAAAACATTGGCTTTACTGGGATGGTACAATATCTCAACATTGTAATCTTTCAGCAATTCAAGCCACCTACACTGCCTCAAATTCAACTCCTTCTGCTTGAAGATGTATTGTAAACTCTTGTGATCTGTATAGTTATCAATACAGATGTTGTATAAGTAGTGCTGACATATCTTCAAAGCATATATTACTGCAACCAATTCCAAATCATGGGTCAGGTAATTCTTTTCATGCTTCTTCAATTGTCTTGATGCATATGCAATCACCTTTCCACGCTGTATCAGTACGCACCCCAAACCTATACCTGAGGCATCACAATATACCACATAACCTTCTATTCCTTCTAGGAGAGTGAGAACTGGCACGAATGCCAATCGATTATTTAGCTCCTGAAAACTTTGTTCACAAGCGTCAGACCACTGGAAATTAGTTGCTTTCTATGTTAACTTAGTCAATGGTGCTAATATAGAGGAAAACCCTCCTACAAATCACCTATAATATTTTCGACTTGCCCCATGAAGCTGCGGACTTCTGATGGTATTGTACATCTCGGCCAATTCTTTACTGCATCGATCTTTTGAGTGCCAGCACTAATACCCTTGTCAGAAATCATATGGACAAGGAATTCTACTGAGTCAACAAGAATTCACATTTGGAGAGCGTAGCATATAACTTACAATCCTGAAGCGTATATAATACTATCCATAAGTGGCCCGTATGTTCACCTTCCGAACGAGAATACACCATAATGTCATCAATGAATACGATCACGAACACATAAAGGTAGGGCTTGAATACACTATTCACGAGATCCATAAAAGCTATTAGGGCATTTGTTATTCCGAACGACATCATCAAGAACTCAAAGTGCCCATATCTTGTCCGGAAGACCGTCTTTGGAATATCCTTCTCCTTAACCCTAACCTGATGATACCCTAAATGTAAGTTAATCTTGGAGAAATACTTGGCACCCTGGAGTTTGTCAAATAGGTCATCAATACTTGGAAGTGATACTTGTTCTTTATCGTAAACTTATTCAATTGTTGATAATCGATACACATCCTTAGCGATCCATCTTTCTTCCGCACGAACAAAACTGGCGTACCCAAGGTGAAGTGCTAGGCCTATATCCAGCAAGTCCTTCAACTGTACCTTTAACTCTTGCAACTCTGTCGGGGCCATTCTGTATAGAGGGATAGATATTAGTTGAGTGTTAGGCAACACATCAATGCAAAACTCAATCTACCTTTCGAGAGGAAGGCCTGAGAGTTCATCTGGGAAAACATCTGGAATTCATTGATCACATCGATAGATTGTATAGTAGGCGGCTTTGCCTCCGCATCCCTAACGTGAATGATATGATAAATGTAACCTTTTGAGATCATCTTCCTTTCCTTAACATAGGAAATAAACCTACTTTTTGCATAGCAATGTTCCCCTTCCATTCAATGACGGGTTCACCAGGAAACTAAAACTTAACCGTCTTTGTACAACAATCAACATTTGCATAGTATGAGGCTAACTAGTCCATTCCAATTATCACATCAAAATCTACCATTTCCAATTCAAATAAATTTTTCCAGGTTTGATGACTACAAATCAACACAGTGCAACCTCTACATACCCTTCTAGCAAACATAGAATTTCCTATCGGAATAGATACAACAAGTGATTTACTTATCAATTCAGGTTCAACACCAAGCTTATTAGCCACAAAGGGTGTATAATATAATAATGTAAATCCCGGATCAATCAACACATATACATCATAAGAAAAAATAGACAATATACATGTAATAGCATCTGGAGATGAATCAAGATCTTGTCGACCTACTAGAGCAATGGTTCAATTTTGGGCACTACTAAAACTCGACACTACACCTATACCTGTATCATGACCTGTTGACTACTGAAAACCCTGTACTAGAGGTAGAATTGATACAGAAGAACTAGACACATATCCAGTATGCTAAGTCATACTACCACCTCCTCTATTAGGACAATCCCATTTCCTATGGCTAGGCTATTCCCAAGAATAGCATGCATCCGAATCTTGATGGCACCGTCTAAAATGGGCCTTGCAGCATTGATCACAACGTGGTGTTGGAGGTCTCGTTTGACTAGTATCCTTGTGATATTGAGAGCCTGATGCACGCAAACTCTAACCTGGACTAGATTAGGTAAATCGATCATATCAAGGCCTCTGAAACTGTGGAGGAGCACTAGCTACAGGTGGTGTGGGACTCCTCGAAGAATGGGGCCTAACATTGCCCCTGAAGTCATCAGAATCCCTTGCAAATCTCGCCCTCTTATGTTGGCCCCTATCCTGCTCCCTATCTGCCCTTTCCTAGCGCTTACGATCCTCTATGGTTTTGGCATAAGCCTGTATATGGGAAATATCCAAGCCCTCCACCAAGGAGGCTGTCGTGCACCCATTTATTAGATGTGCTCCCAACCCATTCACAAATAGATGCATCCTATCACTGATATCGACCACAACATAAGGAGCATACCTTGATAATGAAACAAACTGCATACTATACTCTCGCACACTTATATTACGTTGTCGAAGGTTCAAGAAGTTATCAGCTCTAGCTCGTCGCATCTCAACTGGCAAGTAGTGACAAAGAAAGGCCTTAGAAAATTCCTTCCACACCGCTGGAGCAGCGTTCGTGCCCCTGGATCTCTCCTAACTATCATACCAAAAATCCACTTAATCACATAGCCGATAAGAAGACAACTCTACTGCCTCTATATCACTGCCATACATAACCTGCATTGCACAATGAACCTGATCAATAATAGTCTGTGGGTCCTTCTTGGGGTATGATCTAGTAAACACTAGAGGGTCTAGATTAACAAAATCATGAATTCTCATATTAACCAATTTATCAACAGCACTGGTACTCTGTCTCTGAGCCCGAGCAGCTACCAAGCTAGTCAAAAACTACACTCGCACACAACATATCCTGGTCTGTAGTGCCTGACGAAGGAACTGGTGGTGCTGGGTTCCTCCTAATATCCTCTGGAGGAGACGGAGTAGATAAGGTATGAGACGACATCTCACTCTGAGCCTCACTTTGGCCTACTCTGGCTTGGGTCGCCTGACTGGTACCCTCTCTCACAGCTGTATCAAGCGGTCTACTAATCGTCTACTTCCTAGTCAAAGGCATCATTGAAAGAAAACAAGGTGAATATTAGAGATGAACACTTACAACTCAACTCTACGCACGATCTAGATTTAGGAAGAAGGTAACAACCCTAGATGGCATATAGCCTCATGATTATAAGTATGGTGTGCTACACATACATAATCAAGATTCTACTAGACACGGCTCATGGACAACCCCTAGGACAAGCTTGCTCTGATACCAAATTTGTTACGATCCAAATTGGAGGGTCATGACTAGCACCTGGGCCATATTTTCCGAGCACCAACATACATTTTATCTAACATTCCTTATTATCTTTAAGGAATGACAAGATTAATATAAACGGTAGACAGGGATCATGAACAAGTAACAACTAAAGATAATGGCATGAACATACATAACATGGGATGATCAGACAGTAAAGAAACTATATATAAGGTATGAGCTACCATGCTGTCAAGAAAGATGATACAATAAAAATCAGTAGACAAGGCACACCAAACTATAGTCGACACCTATCTATGAGCCTCTAAAGGAACATAAGTGCTGCAACACGGGGCCCTGACATACCCATATTGTCTATAATAAAAATGCATACCACGACCATGCAAGTCCGAAATCTCACTAATAAGCACTGAACTGGGCAGCCTACTGTGGTGGGGGAGTTGCGTCTACCCATCTATTAGGACATATAGTACAATATGCAGCGTCCACAATTTAAAATGATGTCAATATGAATAAAGTACTGAGTATTGAAGGCAAGAAAGCATAAATATGAACAATAAGTAAAATCAGAGTCGTGCAAAAGAAGTAAAGGGGCAGATTAATGATCAGTGCAGACTCAATCCTAAGAAAGAGCGGGCGCGAAAACTTTTACCCGATAGTGGTATCGGGATCGATTTATACAAAGAGCTTCGATTTGGAGTTGAGTATTTTCTAGGCCTAGAAGTGCGTTTTAGCTCCTAATTGATCTTCTGACATTTTTGGTTTTATTTAGAGTGATAGCTACAATTTAGCAACTACAATTATAAAACTAGATGATGCTAAGGTAATGATTCTAGTTGTATGAAATATAGAGAAAGGCACTAGGGTCGTGGCATGTACCTAGGTGTTCAACTAATGGGTAGAGATTTCTAATGCACAAACGATGAATATGGGTCTTATGCTATAACCATTGTACTTTTGCACCCACTCGCATACCTCTCGGTAGAGAGAGTGATTTTTTCCAATTGACTCTCTTAAGACCAATTAGGTAGGCTAATTTTCCGAAGCAGCTTATGGTTCAAGTTGGGTAGTTACTCTCTCAAGGTTTAACCCGTTAATTGGGACTATTATTCTCATGAGTCCATCCCAGTTCCTTGTTGGAATTAATCATGGGATCATAGACTCTCTTTCTCAAGAAGAGTCAAGACCCACTTAGCTAGACTTAGTGTTTGCAACCACCAAATCTTAGTGAAAACATAAGATTCATCCAAATAATAAATACCCAACATCATTCATGCACTAAACAATCACACCCATTAATTACGCACACTAAAGGTTGAGCCACAACCCTAGCTAATGAGTTTAGCTAGAAATAGTAGTAACAAAAATTAAAGAAATAATAGATGAAATTGACAAAATAGTTAACTACAATTATATTATACTTCAATCCACTTTAAAACTAGAAGAAATTGCCCAAATAGACTAACTATGTGAAGTCTCGAACTCAGCAGCTATTCTGGAAATCCAAACATAACCTAAAAAAGTAAAATATTCTATTTATACTATACAAGAAAAATCGGACAAAAATACCTCTGAGGGACTGGCGCGTACCGCATACAAATGTCACACTGCAGCGAAGGGCAAGTGGTCTTCAAATATTTTCTTCTGGAACTGGGGATGCGGACTGCACATACGTGTCACGCGACCTATAGGCTGAGGCACATGGACCGCGTAAAAAAGGGACGCGACCACATAGCAAAGTTTGCCAAGACTTGGACTCTCTAAACTTTTACCCACGCAGACTGCACTGATTTGGTATGCGCCGCGTGGGCTTTTGCCTTGATTTTATGGGTCTCTGAACTTCGATCAGTGTGGACTGCATGGAAATGATTACGGACTGCGCAGCTTTACTTCGAACTTGCAGGGCCTCTGAACTCACCTGCGCATCAGCGTGGCAAATAAGTGCGGATCGCGCAGGGTAACCTTGGTTATACTCAGCCTCTGAACTTTCTTGTGCGGCCCTGTTGCAAATCAGTACGGACCGCACAAGTCATTTTGACTCCCATTTTTGTTATCTTTTGACACTTGGCAGGTTTCACTCCTTTTTTATCCGATTTATGATATTTATCATCTTGTCGCTCAAACCTGCAATCAAGTAGACTTGTAAGCATTACGGGACTAATTTAGAGCAATTAATGCACAAATCTCAGGTAAGAAAGGGTATAAAACATGTATAATTCACAGTTATCAACTTCCCCAAACTTAAACCTTTGCTTGTCCTCAAACAAATGAAATGAGACCTATCCCTCTATGAAAACCACCCAAGTAATCCTTGTTCTTCCTAAGGTAACCTTAACAAGCCTCTGTTGGGACCAACAATTTCCCTCAATGCAAATGCATCATTAACACATTTAAAACTTTGAACACTTGTGGATCAAGTGTGACACAAGAGCATCAAGGGTTGACACATCTCATCAAGGAACCTTTCTCAAGTACTTTGGTCATTGTGGAACCCAACTCATGCATCCTCGACTTTTCCTAAGTGAACCTCACCTTTGAAATATTTGCACACAAATCGAGGTGAATGTACTCTCTCATCTCTCACAAAGAAAAGACCCTAAGTCCAACTTTAAGTACCATATGCTTGCCCTTCATGTAAGTATCCACTAATGTAGGCTTCCCTCAACTCAAGATAACATAGGGCTTTTGAGGAGTCATTGTGAAGGCTTTTGGGTGAAGGCAGGATATGATTTTGTTCAAATGGTTTCAATCTTTCCATAAGCACTTCTTTTGATTCATTTTGGCACACTTTTTTGACTCAATTGAGTAATTCACTTCTTTCAAGGGGCTAGAGGGACACATTATCACTCATTCTTTTGCAATTCAAAACTTTCTCCTTTTGTCTACTCTTCCATACCTTTTTCACTTTTTGTTGTCCTTTGATTCCCTTTTTGATTCTTATTCTCTTTTTGTCTTTCTTTTTGTCTTTTTCTCTTTTTAATTGCCTTCCTTTTCTTTTGCTTTTGTGCCTTTTTACCACATTGATGCCTTTCTTGTCTCCCCCCAAACTTAGGCAATTTCCACTACTCAAGGAAAGATTTGGGTTCCAAGAGAAGGTCCAATTGAGAATGGGTCTAGGCTTGTAACTTGGTTCATGAAAGAAAAAGGTTCAAGGCTCAAAAGGGGTGAACTAGGGATCATTTGACTGGTAGGTCATGAAATTGTTCAAATTGGCATTTTAGATCAATGAGAGCCTATAATCACTTCTCAAATCAAGTTCCACCAATGATTTCGCCTCAAGAAACATTCGTGGAAAGGCTTAGACCATCGGCATGGTGCTTGGGCTCAATAAATCGAATTCTCACCACACACACTCAAAGATTGCCAAAGACGTAGCCGATGTCCCACAACGACCTTAGATACAATTCAAGCGCACAATGGCCCAAAATGACCATATGATGATTATTTGGTCAACACAAGAGTCTCAAGGCCACTACTTTCACCATCCTAAACACGACTTAATGTCTTTGACTATAGGATCAAAGGCAAATGTGCTAGGCCCGTGAAGCTTTGCCTGAGGTACCCTTAACTACAAAAACTTGAAAATCAAAAAGAGAAAATAAAAAATGGACTCCAACCCTTAAGAAGGTTGTCACGCCATCTATTGGAAAGAGCCACCCGGTTCGTACAATACTCTACCCTCGGAAAGAACCGTGGCATTAAGAAAACCAAGGGCTTATTGAAAACACCAAAACAAAACTAATAAGGCTACGAGCCTAACTTTGCAACTAAAACAAAGACAAAAAAATTTAACGAAAATAGAAAACACAGATGAAAACCAAATGAATATGTGCACAAGGGTAGTAGAATAATACAACTAGGAGGAGATGAATATATATACATGAAGTAAGTTATATTCATGCCATCTATAACTATGAATGTCAAAAGTTAAATATAAAGCAAATAATATAGTAATCCAGTCAAAACTAGTAGAGCCACACCCTACGAATAAGAGCTAGCATTGTCCCCAATGGTATCTACCAAATAAAACATAAAAAATACTCAGCAAAGGATATAGAGCGGCCCCTTAAGCCTCATCAGCCGCCCTTTGCTGGTCAGTGGCTCCCATGTCCTCTATACTAGCAAGGACCTCAGACTGATCCCCATCCTGCTGCTGCTGTGCTACTGGGATAGGTGCTTGCTCCTAGTCTGGCTCATCAACTGACGGGGCACTTGAGGGACCCTCATGCTCTGGAGCTAGTGCTATTACAACTCCCTCAGTACTAGGGAGCTTTATCTTCTTCCTAGGCCTGTACTCCTCCTCCTGTGGCTTCCCAACTGGTGGCTCTACGGCTGGCTCCCCAAACAGCAAATCAAGTTGAAGCTGATATGCCAACTGCTTGTCTACTTGCAAATTTAATGTCACTACCGACTCCTTCAAGGACTTTGTCTTCCTCAGCTTTTTGTGCTCCTTGGCCAAGTTCTTTAGTGCTTAGCTGTGCTCTCCGACTTGGCCAAGTTTTCCTACTTTGCCATCATTTGCTTTTGGTTGGCCAAGATTTTCTTCAATGTGTCCTCAATGGAAGCAGGGATCTCAACAGTCAGCGGCCTCCCTAAGCCTATACAGCTGGTTGGCGGTGAACCTGTGAGTCTTTGATACCGGGATCGCAGAATCAGCAGTAACAGAAGGGGATACTGTGGAAGGACCCGGGGGGCAATGTCTCAATAGTGGGCTCAATGGGTTGCTCAGTGGCAACTAGCTCTTCAGGCTGGCCACCTGCGGAAGAACTGGATGCCTGACCCTTTTTGGCTTTCTTGGGGTTGTCTGAACCCATCTGATCATACCACGAATACGGGGCTACCGGAGGCACCTTCATATCATATTTATTCTTCTTCACATCCAATTTTTTGAAGTACATGGAGAGTGTGTTCGGGAATGGGTAGTTGGTTTTGGTCTCGTACCCGACTTGAGAAATCACTCTCGACATTATATTTACGGCATTTAGAGGAAAGCCGGCCATGATGGATGTTACCAATACTGCTCGGGGAAGGGTGACTGAATTTTCATGAGTGGAAGGGTCGAGTTGACTGCATACAAATGTCAGCCAACCCTTAGCTTCGAAGTTCAAAGTGCTCCTGAAGATCTTTGCCTGCGTTTTCAACCAGACATGGACTGTACCTGGGGCTAGTGCTCAGTCAACCATGGATAAACCTCTTCTTTCATTGCTAACTTCTCCAAGTATTGAGATTCATCCTCTTCCTCGAACCCGAAGAAGTCATTCAGCGACTTCCCGTCAAATAGCACAGTTTTGTCCCTCACCTTTGTCGCTTTGGAATCCCGAATTATGTGGTGAACATTATTTTAGAATTCCTTCACCATGTGCTTATTGGAAAACCCAACCCATTCTTTGAAGAAGATCCAACCCTCTCTCGTGCGAAATTGTGCTTGCATGTGAGGGTTGTGAGGAAGTATATTGGCATCTATGAGTTGCCTCTCCCGGATCAGCTTCCTCTTGGGCCACCTCCAAGAAGCGTGTGAATGTAGTCTTGGACTCATTTGATGAGTCGTGATTGGTGCGGACTCAATCCTAAGAAACAGCGGGCACGAATACTTTTACCCGATAGTGGTATCGGGATCGATTTCCATAGAGAACTTCGATTTGGACTTGAGTATTTGCTAAGCCTCGAAGTGCATTTTGGCTCCTAATTGATCTTCTAACATTTTTAGTTTTCTTAGAGTAATAGCTACAATTTATAAACTACAATTATAAAACTAAATTATACTAAGGTAATGATTCTAGTTGTATGCAATATAGAGAAAGGTACTAGGGTCATAGCATGTACCTATATGGTAAACTAATGGGTAGAGATCCCTAATGCACAAATGATGAATATGGGACTTACGCTATAACCGTTACATTTTCGCACCCACTCTCATATCTCTCGGTAGAAAGAGTGATTTTGCCCAATTGACTCTCTCGAGGCCAATTGGGTAGGCTAATTTGCCCAAGAAACTTACGGTTCAAGTTGGGTAGTTACTCTCTCGAGGTTTATCCCCTTAATTGGGACTACCATTCTCATGGGTCCATCCCGATTCCTTGATGGAACTAATCTTGGGATCATAGACTCTCTTTCTCAAGAAGAGTCAAGACCCACTAAGTTAGACTTAGTGTTTGCAACCACCAAATCTTAGTAAAAATATAAGATTAATCCAAATAATAGATATCCAACGTCATTCATGCACTAAACAATCACATCCATTTATTATCCACAGTAGGGTTGAACCACAACCCTTGCTAATGGGTTTAGCTAGACATAGTAGTAAAAGAAATTAAAGAATTAATCGATGAAATTGACATAATAGTTAACTACAATAATAAGCTACTTGAATACACTTTAAAATTAGAAGAAATTGCCCAAAATTGGCTAATAATATGAAGTCTCGAACTCAGCAGCTATTGTGAAAATCAAAACTTATCCTAAAAAAGTAAAATATTCTATTTATACTACACATAAAAAAGCGAAAAAATACCCCTGAAGGTCTGGCGCGGTTCGCGTACAAATGTTACGCTGCTGCGAAGGGAAGTTGGTCTTCAAATCTTTGCTTCTGGAACTGGGCATGCGGAGCGCACAGATGTGTCACGCGGCCGCGTAGGCAGAGGCACGCAGACCGCGTAGAAAAGGGACGCGACCGCGTAGCGAAGTTTGCAAAAACTTGGACTCTCTGAACTTTTACCCACGCGGAGCGCACTCGTTTGGTATGCGTACATGTGGGTTTTTGCCTTGATTTTCTGGGGCTCTGAAATTCCATCAATGCAGACCATATAGAAATGATTGCTGACGTGTAGCTTTACATCAAACTTGCAGGCTTCTGAACTCAGCTGTGCGGCTGTGTGGCAAATCAGTGAGGACCACGCAGGGTAGCCTTGGTTATACTCAGCCTCTGAACTTTCCTGTGCGTCCGCGTTGTAAATCAGTGTGGACTCCGTAGGTCATTTTGACCTCCATTTCAGTTATCTTTTGATGCTTGGCAGGTTTCACTCCTTTTTGTGGTGATTTGTGATATTTATCATCTTGTCGCTCAAACCTGCAATCAAGCACACTTGTATGAATTTCGGGACTAATTTAGAGAAATAAATGCATAAAGCTTGGGTAATAAAGGTATCCAATATGTATTATTCACAGTTATCAATTCACATACCTTGTATATACTGTTAGGATTTATGCCCGTCATTCGGGGGGGGGGGGGTGAATAGTGCGGCACGAGAATATTGATAAATATTGCGGAACTAAAATTGCAGGAGTAAAGTAAATGCAATTAAAATAGTAAGGAAAGAACACACCGAATTTATACTGGTTCACCACAACGTGTGGTTAGTCCATTCCCCGAGAGACTCTCTCGAGTTTCCACTAACTCCGTTAAGCTTACGAGTGCCTAACAAACCGTTACACTTGCTCGTAGATGTACACTCTACAAGACTTCAACTTGCTCGAGGATACCGCACCTCAAGACTTCACCTTGCTCGTGGATACCGCACCACTAGACTTCACACACTAAGATTGAGGGTACTTAGCAAACCCGACAATCAATAAGAAGATATGGTCTTCTCAAACACCTTTCTCTTTTACAACAAGAGCTCTCTAAAAAGAGTAGATAAAGAGATACAAGATTAGCTCTATGAACAACTCAAAGTTGTCTCTCAAATGGCTCAACAAAAGCTCTAAAATGATACCCAAATAATATCAATATGTATATGAACAATGAGAGGTGTTGTGTCTTTAAAATCAGCTCAAAAGACCTCTATTTATAGGTGTTAGAAGTTGTATGTCCGTTGCTTAATTGACAATCAATTATGCTGATTTTATGCAAGATAATCGATTATCCACTTTGCATAATCGATTATCTTCTCAATGTTCGTAAAACGGAACGTTGGGAAGGCAAAGGATAGTGAAATAATCGATTATTCTAATCACATAATCGATTATGTTGCCTTGCGGAATTTCCAGCAAAGCTGGAATATACCAGAGTATACCAGAATCAAAGCTGGAGTATACCAGAATATACCAGAATCGAAAACTTACTTCAAAAACCATTTTGGTTAAAATGAAGACGTTAAAATTATTTTGTTTGAAGTATATTAAAAATGTTTATGATATATATGATTTAATAAAATGATTTTATGCATATTAATGATGACCTATGTTGAGCCAAAAGACGAGATAACTTAAACGTTGCTCTTACATTCGTTCTACCTAGCGACCTATGCCTTGGGTCTTCGGCCTTGAACTTTTGAGCTCGTCTTGGCTTTTCCATGCAATCCATTCATCAATATGCTTCTCGACATTCAATCTTGATTGTTTGCTAATGCATCTTCATTGTTTGTCATACAATAACATTGTTTAACAAGTTGACTTCATTGTTTGTCATTCATCAAAACCTATACCTGAAAATCATGCTAGTACAACCAAAGCGCACATATCGTGGATAAAATGATTTTCTACAATTTCTCCCTTTTTGATAATGACAAACAACAGGAGATATGGATATCGGATTCCCCCTAAATTCATGCTATATCTCAACATACAATTCATGCAAACTATTCCCCTTAATGATAATTCCCCCTCAAATAAGGCATACTATAACGTAGATTCATTCCCCCTTATTTGATGCATATCGCCTAATTTCTTCCCCCTTTTGGCATTAGTAAGAAGAAGAGTATACAAAGGCTACTTTCCCCTTTCGACACTTCCCCCTTTTGGGTATATCAATTGTTAGTGTCAAGAATAAAATAGGAAATACAATGAGGAATATACATTGACGATATTTAAAAAATCATACCAACATGAAATAATACCAAATGTTAGTAAAAACATAACAACCGTAATAACGGTTATTTTTCGCAAATCATATTACTTAAGAACATATCAACAGTTAATTTTTAACAAACCAATAGTTGTATTAAAAACATGAATCATTTATTTTTCAAGAATATATCAACTGTTATTCAAACCAAAAAGATATTCATCAAAACATGAATCAATAATTATTTTTAACAAAAATAATTGATACCAATTGTTATTCAAGATAAAAGTTATCAAAACATGAATCAACAAAAATAATTAATATCAATTGTTAACAAAGATATATTAATTGTTAACACATATCAACTATTATGTTTTTATCAAAAATATGATAACTAACCGAATTCCCCCTCGATACAATAAGGTTTCGTGCTTGGCGCATCTACTACGATATTGTAGTCTTCAAGCACACCTGCAAAGGTACCTAAAAATAGGTTTTCGGTACCCAGGCACTTTTGGGTCCTTGGGGGTTAGGCAAATAATAATCATAGTCAAAAGATAAATCTCTATGTTTTGCAAAACATACGGGCGCAATGTGTCCTACCCGGTTGCAATAATGACATATAACATTCGGGTTATGCATATGTCTTGGTTGAGCCAAAAATGTTCTAGGTGATCTAAAGTCGTTATTCCTAGACGTATTGCGATTCCTAGAGTTAATTCTAAGTGGTCTAGAATTATTCATTCTAGACTCATTAAGAAAATTCCTGGAGTTGTTTCTAGGTGGTCTAAAATGATTAATTTTAGACTCATTAGTGAAGTTCCTAGAATTATTTCTAGGTGGTCCAACTTCATTTCTATCATCCTTTCTAATATTCTTCTTAATTTCTTCAATTGTTTTAGGATCATCAACACTACGTTTTTCTAGTGTGTTCCTAAGTTCTATGTTTTCTATTTTCAAAGAACTACAGGAAGAACAATTGGAACTTTGATCAATTGAAGAGGCTTCATTCATTTCCTTAATTTTATTTTTAAAATCAATATTACCATTTTCTAAGAATTTATTTTCTTCTTCTAACTTCTCATTATCACGAGTCAATTTTTCAAAATCTTTTTCTTTCAAAGAAAGTTGTTTTTCAAAATCTTTTTCTTTCAAAGAAATTGTTTTCTTCAATTCTTTTATGGTTTTGGAAGCTCTAATAAATTCACCATATAATTCATCATAGGCACTTTGCATTTCTTCAAACGAGTAAGAGTTAGAATTACTTACCTCTTCTTCCTCGTTGGCCATGAGGCACAGTGCGCCAGTTTCATCGCCCGAGCTGTCCGAATCCCATGTCACGTGCCTATGGTATTTCTTCTTTTTCTTGTCCTTGGGTTTTGGACAATGTGATTTGGTGTCGCCAAGTTTTCCACAGTTTTGGCATGAAGGACTTGGTTCTTCCTTCTTTATTTCCTTCTTCATAAACTTATAAAACTTTTCAATTATATTATTGAAAATAATATCATCAGCGCTTTCCGAATCAGTTACCTCAACTCTTTTAGAAGATGAGGCTTTGAAGGCAATATTCGAACTTTTACTTCAAAGATAGGGATTAAGAATTGTGCTTTCATAAGTTTCGAGGTTACCTCTTAGTCCATCAATTGTGACATCCGTGATTCCTATCGACTCTTGGATAGCATTGGCTTTGGAACGCCATTCGGGAGTGAGACTCCGTAGGATTTTTCGAACAAGATCTTTGTTCGTGTACACTTTCCCGAGAGCATGAAGATCGTTGAAGATTTTTGAGAATCGTTCGAACATAACACCGATGGGTTCTTTCTTCCTCATTTTAAAGAGTTCATATTCTGTGTTAGAAAATCAAGATTCTCGGACTTGAGACGTACCTTCAATAGTGATCTCGAGTTTATCCCACATCTCCTTGGCGGTTGTGCAGCAAGAAATCTTCCGATAGTCATTCGGATTCACCGCACAATATAATAAGTTGACGGCCTTTGCGTTATCTGAAAACCACACCAGCTGGAACAACGAATAAATGAATAATAACAAAAAGAACAAGAAACTTATTAGTGCCACGGGATTCCCGTCACTTGATTTCTTTTATTTTCCATTTGTTTGGGTCTTGGATCATGAGAGAAAATTGAGAGAATGTGTTTTAGGGTTCTAAGGTTTGAATACACTGAAGAATAGTGACTTAATACGGGGTTGAGGCATATTATGACTATTCATATGTGATAAACCGCCTATGTGGGCCCCATGAAGAGCTTCTTGGCCTAGTCTCGTGAAAACATAAATATCTCTCTACTCCAATATTGTAACGACAAATGGTTTAATGTGTTAGAAACTATATTCATAGATCTTCAATTTTGTGGGTATATGACCCCGTAATTCCAAGTAAATTTGGAGAAAATCTTTGAAACATTTGACCTAAAGTTTAAATAAAACTCTGAACCTAACTTGCGACAACTTTTGTCGACTTTTATTTCATAACTCGTTTGACTTCAAGACTTATGATACGGATAATATATGACTCATATACCTTAAAACATGACCTTTTGATTATATTAAGTACCTCTAAGTGTACCTGAAAATACGGGTTACAACATCCTTGATTCGTTTAACTTCTAATACTTGTTAACCATCCTTATACACCCTTGTATCATTTTAGACCAATAGAATTAACTTTTATCATCTTAAAGATAATCTCTTCATGGATTTACATAGACTACCTTAAGATGTGAACTACTCTATGTGAATATGGGTTTTAACACTGAACTTCACTCTAGTAAGGCAGAAGAAACGATCCATAGCAGAGGTCAAAAATAGGTTAGTCAAAGAAAAGGTAACCCGGTTATTGAGTATAGGTTGAATTCGAGAGGAAAATCGGCCTGATTGATTATGCAACATAGTGGTAGTACCTGTAAAGAATAATAAATCTAGAAGATGTGTAGATTATAAAGATGAATTAGACATCTCTAAGGAGTCTTTCCCGTTGCCAAACATTGATCAAATGATCAATGCTACGACCAGTCATGAGTTAATGAGGTTTCTTGATGCATATTCCGGGTAAAATTAAATTAAGATACACCCGGTAGATCAAGAAAAAACCTATTTTATCATATATTTTAGAACATATAGCTATAATGTGTTTCAATTCGGGCTTAAGAATGCCTGAGCCACTTACCAGAGATTCATTAATAAAATGTTTGAACAACAAATTAGTAAAAATAATGAAGGTATATATTGATGATATGTTGGTTAAGTCTCTTAATTTAGGAGATCATTTGGCTCATATACAAGAGACAGTTGGTATTTTAAGAGAGTATAACATGCAGCTCAATCCTAAAAAATGCAATTTCGGAGTTGGTTCCATAATGTTTTTTGGATTTTTGGTCATTCAAAGAAGAATTGAAGTAAATCTCGATAAGATCAAAGTCATTGAAGATATCCTAGATCAATTGACAAATATGAAGGATGTGTAAAGATTGGTGGCCATAACCAAATTTATATCAAAGAGAAATGTCATCATTTCTTTTTGCTCTTGAAAAAGAAGAATGATTTCGCGTAGACTCTGGAATGTCAACAAGCGTTGAAAGACTAGAAAACTTACCTATCTAGTTCTCCAATATTGTCAAAACTGATGGAAGGTGAGTAGTTGTTAATTTATTTAGCTGTTTTAGAAGTAGCGGTAAGTTGTTGTTCTCATCCCAGAAGAGGAAGTACACAATTTCCTGTTTATTATTTTAGTAATGTTTTGTCGGAAGCGGAGTCATGCTATCTGCACCTCTAAAGATTGGCTCTAGCTCTCGTAGTCTCTTCTCGAAAGATAAGGCCTTAATTTTAATTCCTCCTAATAGCCGTTCTGATGAATTTTTCCTCGAGGAACATCCTTAATAAAACTGAATTGTCAAGTCATTTGGCTAAATAGAGGTAGAAATTATTAGTTCGATATCAAATATAAACCTAGGACTGCGATCAAGTCACAAATTGTGGTCGACTTCGTGGCTGCCTTTAGTTCGGTAATGATGCATTTAGCCACTAAAGAAGTAGTTTTGGTGTTGGTAATTGTCTCTAGTGTTTGGACCTTGTTTACAAATGGAGTTTCCAATATAAGAGGGTCTGTTCTTGGGAAAGTATTAATCGCTCCTTCAGGATAAACCCTTAGACATGCCATTAGAGCTTTACCATTAACTAAAAATGAGGTCGAGTACGAGGCTTTTTTTGCAGGACTTGACTTAGCTCGGAGACTAGGCTCCAAAGTATTTGAAATAAATTATAATTCCCAGCTGGTAGTAAACCAGGTATATAGAATTTTTGATGCCAAGGAGGAGCGCATCCAACAATACGTGAATAAGGTTCTAGTATTGATTTCCGAGTTCAAGAAATGGTCTATCTTCATATTCTAGTGCAGTAGTTCAATTGTTGCATTTAGTATTTAACATGGACGAATATTGTGAAGTTAACTCAACCAACCTAATTTGGTATTGAAAAAATGAGTTTATAGAATATTTAAGAAAAATTGCCTAAAGACCCAAAAATATCCCGGGTGCTTCAGACCATAGCTGCCCAATATTTCCTTGTTAATGGTTTATTATATAGTAGGTCTTTTCAAGGATGATTAGCTCGGTGTTTAGGGATATCAGAGGCTGATTATGTGATGAGAGAAGTTCAGGAAGGAGTATGCAGAAATCATTCTGGTACAGATTCGTTGAAACTCAAATTAATAAGAGCTCGCTACTATTGGCTCCGGATAGAACAAGAAGCAAAGGCATTTTTTCAAAAATGTGATAAGTGTCAATGTCATGCACAGTTAGTGCGTCAAACGGCAGAACTTTTGCATTTGATGGTGTCATCACATGTCGCGCCCATTTTTCTCGCAAAAGCAGGTTTCGACATGTGATAAATATTTCAAATGGGTACTAATAGAGAAAAGCCACCACCAAATGATTTTCAAGGTACGTTAGGGCACGTTTTTTCAAATAACTCTATTTGATTAGTCTATGTCACCAAAGATCGAGCAAGGGCTCAAATTACCTCAAAGAAAAGGTTTTAGGCACTCTTCGAGGTCCGCAATCGTGGGTCCCCACTAAAGATTATACAATGTGGGATTATCGGATTATAAATATCCTAGATCATTTAAATGAGGGAAAACAAAGAATTTAAAGGTTCTATTATGATTAAGAATTCAAAAAATGCGAACAACAATTAAACTATATAGATAATTAGTATAAGTTTTTAGAGATTACAAGGTACAACTTAATTTATTCTACATTCAATGGCTAAGTGTGAACAATAAACATATAAAGGAGGGGAATCTTTCAGCCTAGAAGATCAACTCGTACAACATAAATAATACTCCGCAACTCTCTTCGGACCGGGGTTGATTATATTATTCAGCGGGTATAGATTACCATCTCCTTCTAGTCAATTATTATGTTAATATTAATTACCTAAAGTGCACTATTTCAATCCTAGATCGTGCATGTGTGTGCACTACACGTCCCATGCCTATAGAGCAAGAGGCTTTGGACCTACTATTTGGGTGGTTCTAGACTTTGCTTAGGATGCACAAAATGATAAAACAAAGAACATACTCAAAACATATAAGACTTCACATAAAAACAATAAATAGCTCAAGTTATTCCACACATAACAACAAATGCATGCGGGAAAATTAGGCAGTAGACAATTTCAGACGCATTAGAATCGTTAAGTTCTATAAGCACGGTTTCTATATGATTCTGATTTCCAGTATCGTACAGGAAGTACTACAACTTTAGTCTAATGAATTTGCATATCAAAAGTATTACTACTCTATAGGCATGATGTCTAAATCATTCACGCAATGAGGTAATAAGACTGTTCGAAAGCTCAAAGTTAATGACGCTGATTTTATGAACATGCTTCTTAGTTAAGTGACAATATCCTATAGGCAGGATTTCTACTAGTTGATATTTTTGAGCTTTATTTTATAATACTTTATTCTTATAGGCATGTCATCTAGGTGGGGTAGTAAAATGAGAGTGATAGAAGCATCTGATTAATTAGTAAAAACCTTATGGTCATGGTATCTAGATGAACACTAGAAAAGATATGTACTATTACATGATATCTAATGATAAAATAAGGAGTTCGATCCCTATAGACATGCTGTCTAAGAGCGCACTGTAATGGAAACAAATATATCAATCACTTAAGCTAGCATGCTTTGAATAGTATGCAAGTATTAGACAAGATAAGTGAAGTGTGTGATTTCCTATCGGCATGAGTTCTATTAATGTGTAGAATCGAAATATGTCAAAGAAGTAGCAAACAAGGAAATTAAATCTTATAGACAAGTTTTCTACCCTATGATGCAAAACTTAGAATACCCAACCTCTTTTTTGCTAATCTTCCCATCTTTCAGTTTTACAAGCTATTAGAAATCATTTTAAATAATTACTAGGCCAAATACAAATATAGAATAACCCAAAAATATATCTAGGCCTTCAAATAGTCATAAGACTTCATGCAAACAACAGACCCAAACTCCAAGTGTAGATAACATACTTCGAACCCCTAATACCAAAGGCAGGCCCAACATAACAGGCCCAAACGATTGTAGTAATTAAGCTAATGGATACCAGATTAGCCATATAGGTAACAGAACTACACAAGAATTAATTTATATATTTAGTTTTCACAACTGAAAGAACTGTAGTTTCAGCCAATAGATAGGGCCATGCTAAGTTGAAAGGCATCAAAGACACATACCGACAAGCAATTCCAGAAAAATAAGATTAGAAGGGACAAGATAAGGTATCATATACCACCAAACCACTAGAAATAATTTTCAAAATAGAACCAACTCAAAGAATTACATAGGACAACCTAGTAGAATCATCACAATAAGAGGATGGAGTACAATATTCATATGAGGATGTTAACATGAAAGCCTTGCATGATAATCATACTAGTATCTAATTTGGCAAACATACTTGGTTCTTAAATTTATATTTAACAATAATTCCAATAGTTGATAAACATGATGCTTAGTTTAACAGGAGACATAACACATTAAGCATTGATCGTAGCACAAAGACCTTAAAGAGCTCATGGAAGGTAAAACATGTATCAATTTCAATCTAACAAGACAAGCAGATATCAGGATTCATGTCAATTGACTATAAATAAGAGAGGGAGCTAAATATGCAAATTTACCCTAGAAGTCTTAAGCACTGCTAAAGTATCGAGATTTACGGGTCGATGAGTATATTTACTACAATTAAAAATAGCAAAAAAATATTTTTTGCTAGACAGTAATGTGGTATGTAGGTTCACATGATCATGGTCAGTTTGTAGAGAGATATCAAATATACACATAAAGGATTCAGTAAGAAGAGTTCATTCAAGCAAGTTCTATGCATTAGATGATCTCCTAAGAGTTTCAGTACATGAACCCAAGACAAGGCATGAGAACGGCTCATAATAAATAATGGGTGATCAAAATAGTTAAAGTCGTCAAAGTTACACACATATAGTGGGCATACATTGAAGCTTAGAGTTCAAATAGGCTTAGGTGCTAAAAACACACAAAAGTACAGAATAACTCTATAGCAAACAAGATTACCAATAGAGGCAAAAAATAGCATATTGGTTTACAAAAGACAAAATAACATGAGCATACAAAGAATAAACACAACCAAGAGAAATATAATTGCGATAGTCTCATTACTTACCAGTTTGTATAATTAAAGAGCAAACACGTTAGAAAACTAAGTGCCAACAACGTGTTTATCAGTAGCGAAGAGAGTAGCGAAAACCCCAAAATTCTCAGTATATCAGAGTTTCCAAGAGTCTCAGATGAACCCAGGGCAGTGCTCACACTGAGAGAGGATAAAATAGTTAGATTCCGGTGGCCTTGGCTTTCTGCGAGCCAAAATCGATGTCTTAGAATAATACAGAATGAGTGAGAGAATAGTAGTGGTACAGTAGGCAAAATTATAGTCATTCAGACTTTAGAAAGGGAAGGGGTTTTATATAGTAGTAGAAATTGAAATAACAAACATGAAAAATAATCAATTAAGTACAAATAAGGAAAGAAAATATCAGATGCAAAATAGAATCAATAGAGGAGATAGAGAGTCTCAAACTCTAGTTGAGTTCAATCGTCTGAAAATTGAACCAAAAGTGCAAATCGCTCCTGGTTGAGCATATATAGATAGAATACCACCCAAAATCCAAAGATTCGAGTCGTTCCAATTCGATATCAAAAGTAGTACCAGCCAAAGTTAGGCAAGTACCTAAGTGATACCATAAACAGGCGACCAATAATGAGAGAAGGCTAATAAGGTAAGTGGATCATAGGTAGATTCCATTTCTAGGTTAGAATCAGAGAGGAACTAAGCACCAACTGCTCGGGCTTGCAAAAGAAAGGAGAAAGTTCAAGAGAGTATTGAAGTTTTGAGAAGAGTGGTCTTTAGGGTTTGAGTTATGGAGATATAAGGAGAAGGGTTGGTTTGTTGTGGGCCATGGCCATGATTAAAAAAAGTCGGGGCGGGTCAAAGAAATGGGTTTCGACCCGGTTAAGTCAATGGAGTTGTTTGGTTTGGGATGCTGAAGAGTAAAAATGAAGTGGGCTAAGTGTTTGGGCCTGATTTTGTCCGAACATTAGCCTTATATTGGGCTATTAATAAATTATTCAAAATTTATTTAAAATGATAGAAAAAATTACTTATATAGCAAAATAATTGAAAATAATAGCTTTACATTATAAAAATATTAAAATGCTATTCTAGTGTAAACATTTAATTAAGGTTATTGTGTATAGAATACGGGCTATTATTGTAAACTTATATAAATAACTAAAAAATACAAATGTAATTACATAAATGAAGTAAAAATGTTATAAACATATATGTGGGTGTAAATAATAAATATGGATGATTAAGTAATCATGAAATAATTTAAAAGGACAATTAATAAATGCAAGAAAAATCAATATAAAATTTTAAAAATTACGAAATATTATAGGTAATACTTATATGACTCTTGTAAATTGAGTCATGATGTAAAATGATATTTTGAAAATGTATAAAATATTTTATAAAATATGAGTGCAAAAATTGGGTATCAAAAGTTGCCCCTCTTTACCCGAGAATAACGAAAGAATTGTTGGGTAAAGAAAATGATGACCAATTTTGTCCGAAATAAGCAAGGATGATGCATTTTTTTTAAATGGGGGTCGAACCCTAGTACCTGAGTTGCCTACATATCTTTAGTATTACGAAAATCAAACCGTGTGTAGTTCTTGATCCAATGGCAAATGAAACTGTTGGAATTGTTATAAGAGTGACCGTGTGCTTCGAAAAATGACCTCTTGGATATGATATTGACGTAATTAATAGATACTTTCGGGTGGAGCTATAAATGTGAATTTGAGTGTTATGGATATTCGAGATAAAATGTTTGGGCAGTTATGGAACAAAGAATAATCAATTACCGGTCATTTGTCATATTTGAGGTGATCAAAGGATGTGAATGGAAATTCGAGCGAGCATAGCTCCCTTTGTAGAAAGGTTACCTCCCGAGTGACCTGCAAAACACAAAACACGATGCATACGAATATGTAGGATTACTTCTAAAAATTAAACATGATGCAAATTCCCTTCGGACTATGAGAGTTGTCTTTGGACGATGATGATGATGTCCTTAGACCATGATGTCCTAGGCCATGAAGCGTATAATAAGGGATTTTCATACCATGAAATGGTGTCCTCGTGCCATAAGGATGTTGCCTCCAGACTATGACACCTTTGAATAATGATATACACGTTCGAGAGATCCTCAAGCCATGGCATGATGTCTTCGGGCTATGAGGAATATGCTTTCAAACTATGACGTCTTCTGATAATGTGGAGATGTTCAACCTATGAACTGCAAAGATGCAGTGATATTGACTATTTGATAGAGAGAAGAGGTAATGCTTCATCATATGCAAGGAAGAGATGAGGCAGCTCTTTGCTTTGTATGTGATGAGGGCAGTGCTTAGCCCTATATAGAGAAAGACACCATTTAGCCTTAGCGAAAGTAGAGGCAGAGCATAACCTCATGCAATGTAATGGATACGGTGCTTAGTTTGATACAAAGAAAGGCAGTTTTTAGACTTATGTAATTGAGGAGTAAATGCTTAACCTCATGCAATTTAAAGGCGACAATGCTTAGTCGCATACAAAGAAAAGGCAGAGTTTAGCCTTGCGGAATAGTGGAGGCAATGCTTAGCCTCATGCAATGTACTGAAGGCAGTACTTAGTCTCATGCAAGAGAAGGCAGTTTTTAGCCTTATGCAATAGTGTAAGCAATGCTTAGCCTCATGCAAAATAATGGAGACATTGTTTAGTCTCATATTAGGAAAGGCAATGTTTAGCCTTATTCAATAATGGAGGCGATTCTTAGCCTCATGCAATAATGGAGGGAATGTGTAGCACCATGCAATATAATGGAAACAGTGCTTAGTCTTGTGCAAGGAGTGGAAATGTTTAGCCTTATGCAATAACGAAGGAAATGCTTAGCCTCATGCCGAGGGTGAGGGCAGTGCTTAGCCCTATGTAGAGAAACACAATATTTAACCTTATGCAATGACGAGAGCGGTGTTTAGCCCTATGCGGAGAAAGCAACAATGAGTAAGAGGGAAATTGATGCTTAGCATGATGCGCTTGCACTTGGTGACTTCTGTCAGTGAGGATAGAATTCTTATTATGTATTTGTGGACATGCTTGTCATGTCAGTTATGCCTGTATCCAAATAAAAATTTTATGTTTTTTTTGCGGGGGGGGGGGGGGGGAGGTTGGCCCGGTCCTTTGATTCTTCATTTCGGCTTTTCCTCTTGTCTTGGAACCTTGTTCGAGTCACCCAAGGTAACATTTGGCTACCTAAATAAAATAAAATTTTTGAAAATATGTATTTTTGATAAATCATTTATAAATGCAGTTGTTCAAAATATTGATTATGCATAAAAATAATAATTTTGTCAAATCGAATACTGTGACATGCTTTGAGACATTGCAACCTACTCTACATGAAATTGTGAGGATCCTCCTCAAAATTCTGCCCCAATTTAAATACATACTTCTGGAAATGCACTTCTTAAAGATATTTAACATAAACAAATTAACAAAACTCGAAGTGTTGCCCTAGTTTCTGACTGTAGAGGGGAATGAAAATTTTATTATGACGTGATCGAACTTACAGGGCTGCCTACATATCCCTTCTTAATCGAGAATCAGGTCAAGCATAGTTCAGGTTACATAAAAGAGAATTTGCAAACATTATCATTAACATAATATCTCTTGACTACATCCAAATTGATAGGTTTTGGCCATATTTCTCCATCCATCTCTTCAAGTATAAACGCTCCCCCTGTCAATACTTGGTGAAGCATGTAAGGGCATTGCCAGTTATGTGGGAATTTCCCTTTTACTTCGTCCTGAGAAGGGAAGATCCGTTTCAACACCAATTATCCCCGTATGAATTGCCTTGATCTAACCTTTTTGTTGAAAGCCCTTGACATTCTATTCTGATAGAGTTGACCGTGACACACTACGTTCATCCTCTTACCGTCAATGAGAGTCAATTGCTTATGCCGGCTTCGTATCCATTCTGCATCACTGAGCTCGACCTCCTATGTGATTATTAGGGAAGGAATCTCCACCTCGGTAGGTATAACAACTTTAGTACTGTAGACTAGTAGATAGAGGGTTGCCCTAGTTGACATACGAACTGTGGTGTAGTACCCGAGCTAAGCAAATGGTAAATTCTCATGCGATTGCTTGTAGTTGTCCACCATCTTCCTTAATATTTTCTTTATGTTCCTGTTTGCGGCTTCCACGACTCCATTTATCTACGACATATATGCTATAGAATTTCGGTGTTTAAACTTGAATGTTTCACACATGGCTTTCATCAGTTCAATGTTGAAATTGGAGGTGTTGTCGGCATTCATTGACTAAGGTACTCCATATCGACAAACAATATGATCTCGAACGAAATTTGCTATGACCATTTTAGTCACAGCCTCATAGGAAGCAACTTCACCCCATTTGGTGAAGTAATCTATGACTATCAAAATGAACCTGTGTCCATTCGAAACAGTAGGTTCAATTGTTCCAATGACGTCCATGCCCAAGAAGAGAAAGGCCAGGGTGAACTCATTGCACTAAGTTCATAGGGAAGTGCTCTTATCATATCAGGATGCACATGTCATTGGTGGAACTTCTATACATACTTGATATAGTCTATCTCCATAGTCATCAAAAGATACCATGCCCTTGATATCTTCTTAGCTAGAACGAACCCATTCATATGAGGTCTACAGGTTTCGGCGTGTATTTGAGAAATCTAAGTGCCTTCTTGTCATCGACACAATGCAGCAATCCTAAGTCAGTAGTCATTTTATAAATAATTCCCTAGCTTTAAAAGAAATGGTTGGCCAATTTTCGAAGCATGCACTTTTGAGTGTGTGTGGCATTTTCTGCGTATTCTCCTTTCTCCAAATACTCTGTGATATCGTGAAAGCATGGACTTTCATCGAACTCTTCTTCTACATGAGCATAATAAGCTAGCATCTTACGAATCTCTATTGGGATAGAATCAATGAAATTCTTATCTTGATGTTGTATCGTGGAAGACAAGGTATCCCATGGATCGGCGAACTCATTCTGAATCCTTGGGATGTGTTTGAATTCTTTCTTCATGGACCTCTTGATAAAATCTTACACAGTGTAGGTATGGCGATAGATCTGAATCTCCAATTTCCAGCAACTTCTGAACATTCATGTCAATGGCCAATCTGAGTCTGAAGATGCAAGCCTCATATTTTGCCATATTATTGGTACATGGGAATCTGAGCTTTGCGGTAATGTTGACTGGTTTTTGATACTAGAATAGCTCTAATGCCCACTCCCTTGAAGTTTGCTACTCTGTTGAAAAACTTCCTCCAACCATCATATGTTTTGGCAATATCTTCACCTATAAATGACACTTTCTCATCGAGAAAATACATCTTCAATGGTTTGTATTCTCCATATACGGGGTTCTTTGCCTAGTGATCGATGAATGCTTTCCCCTTGACGGCCTTCTGAGTCAGATAGATGATGTCAAACTCGCTTAGCAATATCTGCCACTTTGATAACTTACTCGTAGGCATGGGTCTATGAAATATGTATTTCAATGGATACATCATTCATGTGAGATATGTAGTGTATGCACAGAATTAGTGTCTCAATTTCTTGCTATCAATGTAAAAGCACAATAGGTGCCATCTAGCAAAGAGTATCGGGCCTCGTAAGGTTTGAAATTCTTACTCAGATAATTTATCGCCTGCTCTTTTATCCCGATTTCATCAAATAACAGAGCGGGATATTTTGAACCGTACCGATCCTGTGGATTTCATGCTTCGTTATCCGGAAAGAGATAAAAGTTAGCCCTCTCCCCCTCAAAATTCGACTATTTACGCAATAATGATCAACATATTGGCAGGTTTCCTCCATGTAATTCACATAATATGATGGTGTCCTTTGGGATTATGAAAATCCAGTTGGACTTTGGACAAGGTTCATCTAAGCGGGTTTTGCATCAATGAAATCTCAATCCGAACTAGGTTTAGCATGATTTATGTACATTTCAAATCATAGTGTAGTTTCTAGAAGGGTCTAGACCTGTATTCTCAAGTGGACAACTTGAGAGAGAAAGGCATGGGACCGTTGATTGCATCGATTATTGACTAGTCCACCTCAACTAAGCCTTTTCGGTTAAAAAGGGTATTTTAAGAGAAAGCGTGAGCATTCATCAAGGGTTGCTATGTTGACAATAAGCATGAGTGGAGTATGATGTGGAAAGCATGCTTTATGCAAATTAGTAACACGTTGCCAAATATTTACATGATGAAAGTGCGTAAAATAGTAAATAATATAAACATGAGAAAGTAAAGAAAAGATAAAAGAGAGAAGTCAGTTTAACTCATGAAAATATGCGAGAACATAATTAAATGAAGCAAATAGGGAGGTAGGAATGTAAGAGACATATCATGTAAGTATTAAGCAAACAAGGATATGGAGAGGGGATGCACATGTCATAGCAAAAAAAGGACAATAAGGGAATATATGTTCATGTTATAGCAATCTAAGCAAATACAGAAAAATGAGGAAAGGGATGTACATGTCATCAAATAATCTATTAATCCACATAAGTCAACTTCATTATGGTAAGAGCCTAAGTGTAAATCTTCAAGAAAGACGCCATGCTGTCAGGGCCCTTTTTCTCGCGAAAGCGGGTTTCGGCGGTGAAAAAGTTTAAAATGGGTATTAAAAGAAAAGACTCACCACCTAACATTTTTAAGGTGCATTAGGGAGCCTATTTTCAAATCACTTTGTTTGGTTTGTCTATGTCACCAAAGATCGGGTAAGGGCTCAAATTACCTCAAGAAGAAGGTGTTAGGCACTCTTCGAGGTCCACAACTGTGGGTCCCCGCCAATGTTTACAATATGTGAGATTATCGAATTATAATTGTCCTAAGTGATCATATCAATGAGGGAAAATAATGAATTTAACGGTTCTATTATGAGCAAGTTTAAAGAAAAAGCGGACAACAATCAAACTATATAGATAATTGGTACAAGTTATTAGAGGTTACAAGGTACAACTTAATTATTCACATTCAATGACTAAATGTGAAAAATAAACATATAAAGAAGGAGGTCCTAAGTTTTTTAGCCTAAAATATCACCTGGTGCAATATAAATAATATTTCGCAACTCCCTTAGGGTAGGGGTTTCTCATATTATGCAGCGGGTACAAACTATCTTCTCCTACTACAAAATTACTATATTAAAGCACTTTACCTAAAACGTTCTAATTCATATCTAGATCATGACCTATGTGTGCGTTACCCCTCTCATGCCTATTGCCAAAGAGGCTTTGGACCTACTGTTTGGGTGATTTTTGACTTTACTTAGGATGCTCAAAATGATAAAACTAGGTGCAAATTCAAAACATATAGGAATTCATAAAAAGACAATAAATGGCTCAAGTTAGCTTCCATAAATAGTAACAAATGCACGCGGGCATATTAGGAAATAGACAATTTCATATGCATTAGAGTCGTTAAGTCCTATAGGCATGGTTTCTATGTGATACTGATTTTCAGTATCGTACAGGCAGTAGTGCATCCTTAGCCTAATAAGTTTGAAAATTTAAAATATGACAACCCTATAGGCATGATACCTAAATTGTTCATGCAATGAGGTAATAAGACTATTTGAAAGCTTTGAGTTAGTGATGTTGATTTTATAAGCGTGATTCTTAAACAAGTGACAGTATCCTATAGGCAGGATTTCTGCTAGTTGACAATTGAGCTTGATTTTATAATATTTTATTCTTATAGGCATGTCATCTAGTTGGGGTAGTAAAATGAAAGTGACAGAAGTAGCTGATTAATTAGTAAAAACCCTATAGTCGTGGTATCTGGATGAACATTAGTAAAGGTATGTACTATTACATGTTGTCTAATGATTAAATAAGGCATTTGATCCCTATATACATACTGTCTAAGAGAGCATAATAATGGAAACAGATATATCAATCACTTAAACTAGCATGCTTTGAATAGTGTACAAGTATTAGACAAGTTAAGTGAAGTGTATGATTTCATAGAGGCATGATTTCTATTAATATGTAGAATCGAAACATGTCAAACAAGTAGAAAACAAGGAAGTTAAATCCTATAGATAGGTTTTCTATCGTGTCATGCAAGAATTAGAATACCACAGCCCCCTTTTTACTAATTTTCCCATCATTCAATTTTACAAGCTATTACAAATAATTTTAAATAATTACAAGCCTAAGTACAAATACAGAATAACCCAACAATACATCGGGCCCTTCAAATAGGCTTTGGACTTCATGAAGACAACATGCACATACTACGAACCACCATTACCAAAGGTAGGCCTAACATACCAGGCCCAAATAATTCCAGTAATTAAGCTAATGGATAGCAGATTAGCCATACAGGTAACATAATGTGACGACCCAAAAGGTCATCACCAATTTTCTTATCTATTTTGTGCTTCCAAGGCCTTAAAATCCTTGCTTAGAGTTACCTCGATTTGCGTGCACAATAAGACGCGCAGCCAGAAAGCTTAAATGTGAAATTTTGTAGGTTTTGATGTTAAAATGAACAAATTTGACTTTGGTCAATATTTTGGAAAAATGGACCCGGACTCGTAATTTGATGGTTACGGAGGGTCCGTAGGAAAATATGTAACTTAGGAATATGCCCGGAATCGAATTCCGAGGTACCAAGCTTGGGAATTGAATTTTCAAAGAAAATTATTTTTCTGAAATTTTAAGGAAAATTGCAGTGAAATTTTGTTAGGATGTGTTGGTATCCGGCTCGTATTTTTGTCCTGGCGCCCTGTACAGGTCTTATATAAGATGTTTCTGTAAAGTTCAATTAAATTTGAACGTTGTTTGACGTGTTTCGGACTTGAAATCCTAAATGTGGAACTTGATGATGTTTTCGAAAAAATGCTTTGAATTTGATGTATAATTTGTTGATAATGATGTTATTTAGGAAATTTTATTGCATGGTTAATTTTTTATGATGTTGTTCAGTTAGTACATGTATTTGGTTAGGAGCCCCGAAAACTCGGGAATGTTATGGAGGTGTTTCGGAATGGTTTTTGGCCTTATGAGTTTTGCAGATTTTCTGCTGTTGTGCATAGGGAATTTTTTCTTCGCGTTCGCATGGTCTCACTCGTGAATGCATAAGGCAAGTTTCCCAGGAGCCCAGTTTGTTCATCACGAACACGAAGCTGAGAGAGGAAACAATCGCGAACACGTAGCGTACCAGAGGAAGGGGTCACAAGTTGTTCTACGTGAACGCGTCTATGTTCACGCGACCGCTAGGCTCCAGGAGAATTACTCTTCTTGAATGCAAGCCACTACACATGAACGCGTAGGCTTAACCAGCAAACCCATCGCGGATGCAAGGGTCCCATCACGAACGTGTAGGTTTAATTTGCCGAGTTATGTTTTTAAAATCCAAAATAGAACCCTTACAGGATTTTTACAAAATTTCCAAAGTTCCTTCTTCTACAATGCTCTAGGCCGACCATTGAAGCATCTTTTCACTATTAACTCATGGGTTAGTAATCTTTAACTCTTTTCTTTCATTTTTCATCAACATCTATTGAAATTCTAGGCCTAAGTCATATAATTAAGGGTAGAAATTAGGGAATTGGATAAAGTTAGGGCTTTTTAGTTTGTCTTGATGTAGACCTCATTTTGGGATCAAAGTTGAAAATAAATTATATATTCAAGCTCGTGGGTGAATGGATGATTTGATTTTGGTCCGAACCTCGTATTTTTACCAAGTGGGCCTGGGGTCTATTTGTGGAATTTTGGAAAGAATGCTTGGGAAACTATAATTAGGCATTGGATTCAAATTGAGGATTTATTTGACCATGAAAGTTTGGTTTGGGAAACTATAATTATGCTTGATTTGGAGCCAAATTCGAGAGGGAAAGCGATAATTGAGGATTTATTTGACCATGAAAGTTTGAGGTAAGTGTTTGGTCTAACCTTAGCTTGAGGGATTAGGAGTGGAGTCATATTTGCTACTTGCTTCTTGTTGAGTACGACGTATATGCACGGTGATGAGTATCTATATCTTGATGTCGAGCATGACCGTGAGTCTTAAATTGAAAGTTGTTGTGTCCTTAAATAACATTTTGGATGCTTTAATTAATGATCTTCTATATTGAGAAAAAAATTATTCTATCCTCGTAGATCTTATTTATGTTTTAGCATTGTGATTACTTGGGCTGAGTACAACCTAAGTTAAGATTGGTTATAGCTGATTCTCCCTTGCCGGGATGACTGTTTTGATATCTTTTCTTCCCTTGCTGGTAAGTTATTATATTGCTTATGTTCCTTTGCCAAGATTTCTTATAATTGCGTGATGAAATGGGAGCGGGTAATATGCTTACCACAAGATTGATAAAATGGGAGCAGGTGGTACGCCTACCACAAGATATTATGAATAGAAACGGGTGGTACGCCTACCACAAGATATAATGAAACCAGGTTCATCGATCTAGCCCGCCATGCTCTTGTCATACTTCCTAATGAGAGAGAGAGAGAGAGTGGGGAGGTTTATTGATGGTCTTATGCCGATTCGTCCTTAGATGGCCAAGGAGGCCAGGAATGAGATCACATTCCAGGAGGTAGTCAATGGGCCCCCCAGAGTTGAGATGGTTCTGTCACAGGGAGGTGGACATTGGTCGGATAAGAGGCCCCGTCATTCAGGAAAATTCAGTGGTACCTAATCTCGAGGTAGAGAATCATATGGTACAGGCTATCCTCCTAGGCTCTTTTAATCACCTCTCCATGTCTCCCATGGTACTTCAGGTGGTCGTGGTCCTCAGACGTATTATTTTGATCAGCAGACTTACAGTGACCACTAGAACCTATCATTGCACCATCGCTTTGGAGTTTCCGGGGCCATCCACCGAGGGCTTATTTTACTTGTGGTGACACAAGGCACATTGTTAGGTATTGCACTCGAGTTATGAATAGTTCTACGCATCATAGTTCACGTGATATAGTACAGGCACTAGATGTCCTACAGCCTTCCCATCCACCTAGAGGTGGGAGCAAAGGTGTTACAGTTGGAGCTAGAGGTCCTAGAGGTTATGCTCAGACCACCAGAGGTGGAGGGCAGCCAGTATCAGGCCGTCCTAGAGAGTTAGTTTATGGTGGTGGGGCCCAGCCCCAAGGTTATGCTATTCATACTAGGCCCAAGGCTGAGGCTTCAGATGCAGCCATTATAGGTACTATTCTGGGTTGTGATAGATATGCTTCAGTACTATTTTATCCATGGTCTATGCATTTGTATGTGCCATCTTATTTAGCACCGTACATGGTCGTGCCTAGTAATCCATTGAGTATTCCCGTTTGTATGTCAACACCGGTGGGTGATTCTGTTGTGGTTGATCAAGTTCATCATTCTTGTATTGTGGTGATCCGGGGTCTTGATTTGTTGCTTTTAGACATGGTCGACTTTGAAGTTATACTGGGAATGGACTGGTTATCTCCGTACCACGCTTTCTTGGATTGCCATGCCAAGACTATGAAATTAAATTATCGGATTTTCCCCATTTAGAGTGGAGAAGGACTTGT
The DNA here is from genome assembly GCA_034376525.1 of Nicotiana benthamiana. Lineage (NCBI taxonomy): Eukaryota > Viridiplantae > Streptophyta > Magnoliopsida > Solanales > Solanaceae > Nicotiana > Nicotiana benthamiana. The sequence continues at coordinate 132,043,556 of CM067337.1, forward strand.
AGTCATTCCACCCCCTAGTGTAATTTCGTATGTGAATGCTCGGCGTATGGTCTAGAAGGGGTTTTGGCCTATTTGGCATATGTTCGTGATTCCAGTACTGAGGTTCCTTCCATTGATTTGGTACCCATGGTTCGTGAGTTTCTCAAGGTCTTCCCTTCAAACAGGCCAAGGCTACCACTTGATAGGGATATTAATTTCTTCATTGATCTGGCTCAGGGCACTCAGCCCACTTCTATTCTGCCATATCGCATGGCCCCGCTAGAGTTGAATGAGTTGAAGGAGTAGTTGCAAGATTTACTTGAGAAGGGTTTCATTAGACCCAGTGTTTCGCCTTGGTGTGCACCGGTGTTGTTTGTTAAGAAAAAGGTTGGTTCGATGAGAATGTGCATTGATTGCCGGCAGTTGAATAAAGTCACAATCAAGAATAAGTATCCATTACCGAGGATTGATGATATGTTTGATCAACTTCAGGGTGCCAAGGTATATTCAAAGATAGAATTGAGATCTGGCTACCATCAGTTGAGGATTAGAGCATTTGATGCCCCTAAGAAAGCTTTTCGCACTTGGTACAGGCATTATGAGTTCTTGGTTGTGTCATTCAGGTTGACAAAACCCCAGCAGATTTTATGAATTTGATTAACTGAGTGTTCAGGCCTTATTTGGACTCATTCGTGATAGTCTTTATTGATGATATTCTTATATATTCCCCCATCTAGGAGGAGCATGAGCATCATCTTAGAGTGGTTCTTCAGACACTAATGGATAGTCAGCTATATGCAAAGTTCTAGAAGTGTGAATTCTAGTTGAGTTCAGTTACATTCTTGGGTCATGTCATATCAGCGGAAGGGATTCAGGTTGATCCAAAGAAGATTCAGGCAGTCAAGAATTGGCCTAGACCAGTATCAGCTACAAAGATTAGGAGTTTCTTCGGATTGGCGGGCTACTATCATCAATTCGTGGAGGGGTTCTCATCTATCCCGATGACCAGGTTGACCCAAAAGGGTGCCCAGTTCAAATAGTCGGACAAGTGTGAGGCGAGCTTTTTGAAACTCAAGACTGCTCTGACTACGACACCGATATTGGTTTTGCCACAGGTTCAGGGCCTTATACAGTCTAGTGTGATGCTTCTCGTATTCGACTTGGTGCATTGTTGATGCAGGATGTCAATGTCATTGACTATGCTTCGAGGAAGTTGAATATTTATTAGAAGAACTATCCAGTGCATGAATTGGAGTTGGTAGCCATTGGTCTCACATTGAAGATTTGAAGGCACTATCTATGTGGCGTGGCGTGTGAGGTGTTCACGGATCACTAGAATTTTTTGTATTGTTCAAGCAAAAGGAGTTGAATTTGAGGCAGAGGAGGTGGTTGGAGTTGTTGAAGGATTATGAAATCACTATCTTATATCACCCGAGGAAGGCCAATATGGTGGCCGATGCTTTGAGTAGAAAGTCAGCCAATATGGGCAGTCTTGCTTATATTCCAGTCAGTCAGAGGCCGCTTGCTTTTGATGTTCAGTCTTGTGCCAACAGATTTGTAAGGTTGGATATTTCTGATCCTGGTCGCTTATTAGTTTGCGCGGTTGCTCGTTCTTCATTATTGGAGCGTATCCCTGATCGGCAGTTTGATGATCCCCATTTGTGTATCCTTAGAGACAGTGCAGCGTGCTGGTACCAAGCATGTTACCTTAGGTGATGAAGGTGTTTTGAGAATGAAGGGTTGAGTTTGTGTGCCTGATGTGTATGGGCTTCCAGAGTTGATTTTAGAGGAGGCTCGCAGCTCCAAGTACTCTATTTATCCGGGCCTCGCGAAGATATATCAGGATTTGTGGCAGTGTTATTGGTGGCGTAGGATGAAGAAGGATATTGTGCCATATGTGGATCCGCGTTTGAATTATCAGCAGATTAAGTATGAGAATCAAAGGCCTGATGGATTGTTTTAGAGGATTGAGCTTCCCGAATGGAAGTGGGAGTGGATCATTAAGGATTTCTTTTACTGGACTTTCGCTGACTCGGAAGAAGTTTGACGCATTTTGGGTCATTGTTGATACGCTGACTAAGTCAGTGAATTTCATTCGTTCTGGTCTTCTATTCATCCGAAAGGTTAGCTGAGATCTATATCCATGAGAATGTTTGCCTTGATGGTGTGCCAGTGTCTATCATTTCGGACCGAGGTACATAGTTTACCTCGTGTTTCTGGGAAGCAGTTCAGTGAGAGTTAAGAACCCAGGTTTAGTTGAGTATAGCATTCCATCCTCAGATGGACGGGCAATCCAAGCGGACTATTCAAATATTGGAGGATATGCTCCGAGCTTGTGTTATTGACTTTGGAGGTTCGTGGTATCAGTTCTTTCCATTAGTAGAGTTTGCCTACAACAACAACTACCAGTCGAGTATCCAAAAGGCTGCTTAATAGGCTTTATATGGTAGGCACTGTCGATCTCCGAATGGATGGTTTGACTCGGGAGAGGCTCGATTGTTGGGTACGGATCTGGTTCAGGAGTCCATGGACAAGGTCAGGATCAATCAAGATAGGCTTCCTACAGCTCAGTCCAGGCAAAAGAGTTATGCAGACAGCAAGGTTTGAGATGTGGTTTTAATGGTTGGTTAGGGGGTATTTCTCTGAGTGTCGCCTATGAAGGGAGTGATGAGATTCAGGAAGAAGGGCCAGCTTAGCCCTAGGTTCATTTGTTCATTTGAGATTCTTGATCGAGTAGGAGAGGTGGCTTACAGACTTGCATTACCGCCTAGGTTATCAGCCATGCATCGGTTTTTCATGTGTCCATGCTCCGGAAAAATCACGGCGATTCATCCCATGTGTTAGATTTCCGCACTGTCAATTTGGACAAGGACTTGTCATATGAGGAGAAGCAGGTAGCTATTATAGACTGGCAGGTTCGTCAGTTGAGGTCCAAGAATTTCTCCTCTATACGTGTTCACTAGAGAGGTCAGGCCCCTGCGGCATCGACCTGGGAGTCTAAGTCCGATATGCGGAGCCGTTATCCTCATCTATTCCCCGACTTAGGTACTTCCTTCTTCTGTCCGTTCGAGGATGAACAGTTGTTTTAGAGGTAGAGAATGTGACGACCCAAAGGGTCATCACCTATTTTCTTATCCATTTTGCACTTTTGAGACCTTGAAAACCTTATTTGTAGTAGCATCGATTTGTGTGCGCAGTTCGGGTGCGCAACCAGATATCTTAAATGTGAAACTTTGTGAAAAATACCAAGTTTTGATGTTAAAATGAACAAATTTTACTTTGGTCAACATTTTGGGAAAACAGACCGGACCCGTGATTTGACAGTCGCAGAGAGTTCGTGGTAAAATGTGGGACTTGGGCGTATGCCCGGAATCAAATTTTGAGGTCCCGAGCCCGGGAAATGAACTTTAAAAGGAAATTGCGTTTCCGAAATTTTAAGGAAAATTGAAATGAAATTTTGTTAGAATGTGTTGGTATCTGGCCCGTATTTTGGTTCCGGTGCCCGATACTAGTCTTATTTATGATTTAAGATGTTTCTGTAAAGTTTGGTTAAATTCGGACGTCATTTGGCGTATTTCAAACTTGAAATCCTAAATGTGGAACTTGATGACGTTTTGGAAAAATGCTTTGAATTTGATGTTTAATTTGTTGATAATGATGTTATTTAGGCGATTTGATCACACGGATATGTTTGTAAATGTCGTTGAGTTAGTATGTGTGTTTGATTAGGAGCCCTCAGAGCTCGGGAGTGTTCCAGAATGGTTTTTGGCCTTAGGAGTGTTGCAAATTTACTGCTATTGTGCACATGGAATTTGTTCTTCGCGTTTGTGTGGTCTCACTCACGAACGCGTAGGGCAAGTTTCCCTAGAGCCTTGTTTCTTCATCGCGAACACAAAGATGGGGGGCAACCCCTTCACGAACGTGGCCCTACATTTGCGAACGTGTAGGGTACAAGGGGAGGGGGTCACCAGTTGTTCTACGCGAACCAGTCTATGTTCACGCGAATGTGAGGCTCCAGGAGAATTACTCTCCACGAACGCAATCCACTGAACGCGAATGCGTAGGCTTAACAAGCTGACCTATCGCGGACGCGAGGGTCCCATAGCTAACGCATAGGTTTAATTCGCACAGTTATTTTTTTAAAACCCAAAACAGAACCCATACGGGATTTTACAAAATTTCCAAAGTTCCTTCTTCTCCAAAGAATTAGGGAGACAATTGAAGCATTTTTTTACTATTAGCTCATGGGTTAGTAATCTTTAACTCGTTGCCTTCATTTTTCATCAACATATATTGAAATTCTAGGCCTAAATCATGTACTTAAGGGTAGAAATTCGGGAATTGGGTAGAGTTATAGCTTTTTGATTTGTCTTGATTTAGACCTCGTTTTGGAGCCAAATTTGAAAATAAATTATATATTCGGGATCGTAAGTGAATGGGTGATTTGATTTTGGTCCGAATCCCGTGTTTTGACCAAGCGGGCCCGGGGTCAACTTTTGGGATTTTGGGAAGAATGCTTGGGAAACTATAATTAGGCATTGGATTTGAATTGTTTAGCATATATTGATGTTACGAAGTCACTTATGTATTGACTTGATTGATTTGGAGCCGAACCCGAGAGGGAAAGAGATAATTGAGGATTTATTTGGCCGTGAAAGTTTGAGGTAAGTGTATGATCTAACCTTAGCTTGAGGGATTAAGAGTTAAGTCATATTTCTACTTTATTCTTGTTGAGTACGACGTATAGGCATGGTGACGAGTATCTATATGTTGGTGTCGAGCATGATCGTGAGTCTTAAATTGAAAGTTGTTGTGTCCTTAAATGAAATTTCGGATGCTTTAATTAATGATCATATATATTGAGCAAAGAATTGTTCTATCCTCGTTGATCTTATTTATGGTTGAGCATTGTCATTACTTGGGCTGTGTACAAGCTAAGTTAACATTGGTTATAGCATATTCTCCTTTGTCGAGATGACTGTTTAAATATCTTTTGTTCCCTTGCCGGGAGGTTATTACATTACTTGTGTTCCCTTGCCGGGATTTCTTGTAATTGTGTGATAAAATAGGAGCAGGTGGTACGCCTACCATAAGATTGATGAAGTGGGAGCGGGTGGTACGCCTGCCAAAAGATTGATGAAATGGGAGCAGCTGGTACACCTACCACAAGATATTGTGAAAATGGAGCGGGTGGTATGCCTACCACGAGATATAATAAAATGAGAGCGGGTGGTACGCCTATCACGAGTATGAGAAATGTGATCGGGTTGCACGCCTGCAACAAGATGAAAATGAAAGTGAAAGTTGCCTTTATTTTTCTTCATTTGTGATAGAAGTTATATTGCTAGCTTCCTTATTATTCCCTGTTATTTTGTTTTAACTGCTATCCCCGAAACATGTTTCCCTTCCCCAGCTTTATTTGTTTATTATTTATTTAATTTTCTACCATATATTATACAACTGCACAGGTTTACCTAGATACTAGTCCTAGCCTCATCACTACCTCGCTGGGGTTAGGCCAGACACTTACTAGTACATGGGATCGGTTGTGCTGATGCTACACTCTGTGCTCTTTTGCAAAGATCCAGGTGTTGGAGCAGCTTACGGTGCGTATCAGAGAGCTGACCTTCAGTCCACGAGACTCCGAGGTAGCATTACTGGCATTCGCAGGCCCGACGTCTCTTCTATCAACTATTCATGTTCTATTGTCATTTGTATTCGAGACAGATTATGTCTTTTATTTCAATCATTATTTGTAGTAATCTTAGACAGTCCGTGCATTGTTGTGAGACCAGGTGCTGGGTAGAGACTTGTATCGATGTTCTTGACAAAATTTCGATATTTAGTTCATATTTTCGCTATCTTTCACCTTCTTTTAATTGCTTATTTATATATAATTTAAATTGTTTAATCATGTATCAAATGATATAGGATAATATTTGAAAAGGTTCTTGGCTTGCCTAGCTTCCACGAGTCGGCTCCATCACGACTCCCGTCGGTGAAAATTCCGGGTCGTGACACAGAACTATGCATGAATTTTTTTAAACACTTAGTTTTCACAACTGAAAGAACTGCAGTTTCAACCTATAGATAGGGTTATTGTAAGTTGGAATGCATCAAAGACAAAAACGGATAGGTAATTCCAAAAAGACAAGATTAACATGGACAAGATAAGGTATCATAAGCGACCAAACCACTGCAAATAGTTTTCAAAATAGAAACAACTCAAAGAACTGCATATGACAGCCAAGCAGAATCACACACAAGAACAGGGTGGAGTACAATATTCATATGAGGATGTTAACATGAAAGCCTTGCATAATAATCATACTATCAGCATAATTTGGCAAACATACTAAGTTCTTAAAGTTATATTTAATAGTAATTCCAACAGTTGATAAGCATGCTACTTAGTTTAACATAAGATATTACACATTAAACATTGATCGTAGCACAAATACCCTAACGATCTCATGGTAGGTAAAACATATATCAACTCCAGTATAACATGACATGCATGCAACATGACTCATGCCAGTTGACTATACATAAGAGAGGGAGCTAAATATTGAAATCTTCCCTAGAAGTCTCAGGAATTTCTAAAGAATATAAGATTAAAAGGTTGATGAGTAGATTCACTAAAATAAAAAGTAGCAAAAAAAAGAAAACATTTTTTGCTAGACAATATTGTGAGATGTGGGTTCACATGATCATGGTCAGTTTAGAGAGCTAGTACATTACACATAAAGGATTAAGTATGAAGAGGTTCATTCAAGCAAGTTCTGGGCAGTGGATGATCGCCTGAGAGTTTCAGTAAAGGAACCCAAGCCAAGGCACGAGAAATGAGCTCATAATAAACAATAGGTGATTAGAATAGTCAGAGTCATCAAAGTTACACACGTATAGTGGGCATACATTAAAGCTTAGAGTTCGAACATGTTCGGATGCTAAACACACAAAAACACAAAATATTTTATAGTAAACAAGAATACCAATAGAGGCAAACAGTAGCAAATTGATTTACAAAAGCCAAAATAACATGAGCATGTAAAGCATGAACATAAGAAAGAGAGAACACAATTGAGAGAGCCTCAGTACTACCAGTTTGCAGAATTAAAGAGCAATTAAGGTAGAAAATTAAGTTCCAGCAACAACTTGTTTATCAGTTGCGAAGAGAACAGCAGAAACCCCAAAATTCTCAGTGCGTCAGAGTTCTCAAGGGTCTTAGATAAACTTAGGGAAGTGCTCACACTGAGAGAGGTTAAAACAATCAGATTCTAGTGGCCTTGGCTCTTAGTCAGCAAAAATTAAAGTCTCAAAATAATACAGAATGAGTGAGAGTGAGAGAATAGTGGTAGTACCAGTAGTCAAAATTATTATCATTTAAACCTCAGAAGGGGAACAGGGAAGAGGATTTATATAGTAGTAGAAATTGAAAGAACAAACATGGAAAAAATTCAATTAAGCACAAATCAGGAAATGAATATCACATGAAAATCAGTAGAGGAGATGGAGAATCTCAAACCCTAGCTAGGTTTAATCATTTTAAAACTGAACAAAAATAAAAATTGCTCCTTGTTGAGCGCATATAAACAGAATACTGTCCAAAATCCAAAGATTCAAGTGGTTCCAGTGCAATCTTGGAAGTGGTACTTGCCAAAGTTAAGCAAGTACATAAGTAATACCATAAACAGGCGACCAATAATGAGAGAAGGCTAATAATGTAAGTAGATCATACATATATTCCAATTCTAGGTCGGAATCAGAGAGGAACTAAGCGGCTGCTAGGGTTTGTAGAAGAGAGGAGAAAGTTCGAGAGAGTATAGAGTAGGTTGTTTGAGAACAGTGGTCTTTAGGGTTTGGGTATGGAGATATAAAGAGAAGGTTTGGTTTATTATAGGTCGTTGATCTTAAGAGATCCTCGATCAAGACTAAAAGAAGTCAAGGTGGGTCAAGGAAATGGATTGCGACTAAGTTAATTCAATGGGGTTGTTTGGTTTGGAATAAAAATGAAGTGGGCTAAGTGTTTGGGCCTGATTTGGTCCGAAAATTAACCTTATATTTGAGCTATAAATTAATTATTCTAAATTTGTTTAAGATAATTTACAAAAAGTAATTTATAAATAATAAAAAATACTAATTATACAGTAAAATAATAAAAAATAATAGCTTAATATTATAAAAATATAAAAATATTATTTTAGCATAAATAATATAAATAACGTAATTATGTATAGAATATGGTATTGCAAAATTATATAAATAACTCAAAAATACAGATATAATTACATAAAATGAAGTAAAAATATTATAAATTATATATGTGGTTGTAAATAATAAAATTGAATAAATACGTCATCAAGAAATTATTTAAAAGGATAATTAATTAATTCAATTTAAATGCAAAAAAATTAATTTACAATTTTAAAAATTATGAAAATTATAGATATTTATATGACTCTTGTAAATTGAATCATGATACAAAATGATATTTTCAAATATACTGAATACTTTGTAAAATATGAAGGCAAAAATTGGGTATCAATAACATGGCCACTCATGAAATAGGAAATGAACATAGTTGGTTCCTTACCGGAGGGCCCGTGCAGGTAAAATATTTTTGATTTTAACTGAATATTTTCCAAAATAGGTTGAAGCATGTGCTTACAAAAAAATCGAAGATAGATAAATGATTGATTTTATATGAGATCACATCATCTGTCAGTTTGGAGTGCCAAAAGAAATTGCTGTGATAATGGCCGCAATTTATAGGTTACAAATCACAAAGTTTTTGGAATGATTGAAGATCAAATGAATTACATCTTTGATGGTAGGCTAGAAACACATTTTTTAGTTGTAGCTTGCACTTTAAATACTACATTTTAGTGAACTATACTTATTACGGTTTTATGCCTTACATGAAGTAATTTCGAATTAAAAAATTAATTTGGAGCTTTGACGAGTGAGTAAACTTCCAAGAAATTAAGTTGGGATCGCATTCGCGGTTGAAGGCCAACAAATATTAAAAAAAACCGAGGCAATAAGACAAAAGAATTTATCAAGATTTCAAATAACAATAGGCGCAATATCGGAGTTTGTACCGAATCATTAGCATTGATGTTTTCTATATTTTAAAACCTTATTGAGATGTTTTTTTTCCATTGCTATGGAGTAATTTTTCTTAGGGAGTTTACAAACATGGCGTATTGATAGTTTGATCAGGGATTCGTTTCTTGATAATTATTGGAATTAATTGATGGAATTTTAATTTATTTTGTGAAGCAATATCTTATTTTTTCTTAATCGAAATAGGAGGTTGATATTGCATTTATTTACATCTTATGCTCTATTTTAAATTCATGGTTCAAATATGTAATCGAAATATCCCTTGAATTAATATCGAATTAGAAAATAGCGAAATGTTCATGAGAAGTTTCCTTTAGACTATAACCATCATTTTATTCATTGCAATTGTTTACCGTGCTTTAATTGGATTAATTACTGAATTTAAAGTTTAATCAGAAGAAAAATATTAACGTCTAGTTTAGTCTGATTTATCTATTGAGTTCATGTGTCACGACTCAAAATCCACTAAGGGTCGCGATGGCGCCGGACATTATTTCTAGGCAAGCCAACCAGATTGCTTAATCAAATATCATTTTAACACTTGTGAAAATACTGGATTTTTCTTCCATATTTAGAAAAATTTAAAGAATATATATTTTCAATTCAAGTTTCCAAGGTAAGCCAATAGTACAATATTTCAAACCATCCTAGCACCCGAAGTCACAAGTGCATGACCATCTACTGATAATAGAAATAAAAATACATAACCTGTCCGGAATACAATGGACGGAGAATAAATACAGTACTGGAAAGGGGCTACCACAAGTGCGGCCGTCTCAGATGATGCAGCTCACATAGTCCCCAGAATCATCCGTGCAGCTACGTCATTTAGACTACTGAAATCACATATACCTGTGCAACAAAATGCACATCAATTGTAGTATGAGTACAAAAATAATGTGTATCCAATGAGTGTCGCGTCTAATCCCGAAGGAGAAGAGACGAGATGGTAAATCCTGACACTCACTAGAAGTCCAGTGATTATTTATCCTTAAAAATATATCCAAGCAGTGAATTTGTTTATAAACATGATTCTAATCTAGATATGGGAAAATATGTAGTGATACAATTCTTTAATGGAAAATTTCCTTAGTTTTCTTGTTATTATTAAATAATTGATCTCAAGCCATAATGTGGCATAAAAACGCTCAGATGAGTTCAAGATAACAGCACAAACATGTGCAATCATGCCGAGGCGACGGCCCGCTCTAACAGAAATGTAAATTGTGTACTGCCGAGGGTCAAGCGGCCCGTACCATGAATGCATCCACTTCACCGAGGTGATCGGCCCGTTCCAACAGAAATATAAACACACGTAGACAGATAATTAGTCAAACATTCAGCGTGGAGCAAATATCCAAGTAAGGTCCATTCCCTTTTAATAATTTGAGAAAAACAAAGCTTTAGTCTCTTTCTGAAATCCGCTTATTAATTTAATATAATTAAAGCATTTCAAGCTATCAATGATTTACAAAGAATTCAAGTATAGTATGCTTTTGGGTCCTAGACTACCAGACAATAGCATAATAATAGCTATGCACGGACTCTCGTCACCTTGTGCGTACGTAGCCCCCACAAATAGGAGCACATAATCAATTTATTACCTATGAGGTAACTTCCCCCTTACAGGATTAGAAAGGAGACTAACCTAGCTACGAAGACTCATAACCGGCGCTTCACATCTTTCCGAAAGCTCGAACTAGCACGCGAAGCTCCAAAACTAGTCAAACAACGGCAACTAATGAGAATATACTCAAATACTTGCTAACAATTCACGTTATACAATTTCCCAACTCTGTTTGTGACCAAAATACCCTCGAGCCCGCGTGCCTGAAATCAAAAACTTCTTGAAGTAAAGTTTACCCATGAACTTAGGAACTCAAATATACGATTTTGTCTCAATTCCATATTAAAAATTATGGTAAAAATCCAAGAACCCTAGTTTTCTAGGTCTTCTTCTAACCCTCAATTATCTACCCATTTACATGCTAAAATCCATACAAAATCAATGTATTCAACTCATAATAGGTGAGAATAATATACCTTAATGTTGAAGATGAAAACCCTCTCTTGAAGCTCCCAAAAAAATCACCCAAGTAATGAAAATATGAGGGGAATGAGCCAAAATCTGCATTTTTTAAAATACAATCTGCCCCCAACTCTTTCCGCTTTTGCAGTCCAAGGACCGCTTCTGCGGACAAAAAATCGCTTTTGTGGTCACCTTCCTAGGCTGCCCGTTCCGCTTCTGCGACTCACTGACCGTAGGTGCGATTCAGCTTATGCGGCTACTCGACCGCATTTGCGGTCCTCTTCACTGATGGGCAAAACGCTTTTGCAGTCCAATTATCGCCTCTAAGAAACCAGCTTCTGCGGTCCGATTTCCGTAGAAGCCGAAATACTAGATACGAGCTGCCCAGCTCTTGCAAAAATCCCACTTTTGATCCATCAACAATCTGGAATTCACCCGAGGCTCCCGGGACCCCAACCAGTCCCAAAATACATTACGGGTCTGCTTGAGGCCTCAAATCACATCAAACAACAAAAAAAATCATCGAACGACCTCCAATCCAAACTTTATGAACTTTGAACTTTCCAACTTCTACTTTCGATGTTTAAAGCTATCAAATCACGTCCGATTGACCTCAAATTTTGCATGCAATTTATATTCGACATCAAAGACCTATTCCAACTTCCAGAATTTGATTCCAACCCCGATATCAGAAAGTAAACCCCCGGTCAAACTCTTCAAAAACCTTAAAATTACTATCTTTAGTCAAATGGCTTCAAAATGATCTACAGACCTCCGAATTCACCTCCAATTGCGCTCCCAACTCCAGTCTAGAAATTCCAAACGAACATCGATAATGCTGAAATCCACTTCAAGCCAAACATATGAAATTTCTCCTAAAATACTAACTTCCATAATATGTGCCAAAACGCTCCAGGGTTATCCAAAACCCACTTCGGGCATACGCCCATGTCCGAAATTATCATACGAACCTGGTGGAACCTTTAAATCCCAATTCCAAGGTCGTTTACTCAAAAATCCAATCCTAGTTCATTCTTTCAACTTTAAGCTTCCGAAATGGAAATTTTCATTTAAATTTAACTCCGACCTCCTTGAATTTAGATTCCGCCCACGCGAACAAGTGATAATACCCAAAATGAAGCTATTCACGGCCTCCAACTGCTGAACGGATCGCTTGTACTCAAAACGACCGGTCGGGTCGTTCCATTCTCTCCCACTTTAACACACGTTCATCCTCGAACGTGCTGAGAACTATGCTGAAGTAGTGTGAAATCATTGTTTAGAATCTTATATACCTTCCCATGTTGTCACAACTCAGCTAAGCACATTAGCCCGATATATTCTAAAGATATTACCTTTTGTTCAAACAAATAATTCTTAGAGCCCAATTCCAACATCTGGAATTCTATGTCAAACATGTTTTCATCAAGAGATCACAAATTATTCACCACACGCCGTCCTCAAATGTGACTGCATAACTTTGCTGGATTCCTACCTTGCAACACAAAATCCACAGGACCACGATAATATTTTATGATCAACTTAGCCAAAATTCAACGAATAAAATTCTCCCATTGCACCTCATGACCTACATAGGTCTTGTTCTAACTTTTACAACATTGACACGACGGAAGAAATGTGCCGAAATTCATAACCAATTGCTGAATCAACAAGTCTTTGGGTCTATACCTCTTACCGAACCATTACCACATGCTAAACTAAATAAGGATCTCTACTCTCTAATATACCTCATGTACTCAGAGTGCACTGATCCTAAATTCCATAATCTCATCTAACTTAGTACGAACTGCTCAGGCAATAAGCCACCTCGAACACAATGAAAAGTCCCATATAATGCCATCATGTTCCAATACGCCACCGATTAGGATATGATACAAGTAGAATACAAACTCTGAAACGGACATCTAATTCCCCCGCCCGTGAAACCTACGCGTGACACAGGCTAACAAGTTACATATTTTCCTTCGAAAAAAATGGGAAACAGAACACATAAAAGAAACTAGGGGGAACTGTACTGAATATCATACTGTTGTGGCGTGCAACCCGATCAAAACAGCATAACCATGGCGGCCTGCCACTCGATCCACACATCATAACTATGGCGGCATGCCTCCCGATCCAAATAACATACCCGTGGCAGTGTGCCACCCGATCCACATACAGGCTCACATAAGGATATATTCACTGAGCTAAATAGCTCATCACATCAAAATACCGAATATTGGTCGTAGACACACTAAGGTGTATAATACCATCCCTGAGGAAACATATAGCACTACAGACTACAAAACTCAAGCACAACTGAGGTGCGATACATGATCTGAATCTCAAGAGCCATCTTGCTCATATGACATAAACGCTATGCGGAACCTCAACACATAAGAAATTCACCAAGCTATTTCACAACTCATACGACGCAATACATCATTATCTAGAATAGCTAATGACATAATAACACCCCGGCTGTTCCCCCATGGGGAGCGCTTGCTGAAACAAACACAAAATTGGCTTGATACAAAGACATGTTCACATATAACTCAATCCACTAATCTCAAGCCGATTTCTGATTGCACCAGCTTGGCTAATAACCTCTCAAAGGTTTATAGTAACTTATTTTTCTTCATACCATATAAGAACAACCATTATAACCAGAGCAACCTCCTCCATTCATATTCTTATAAAAAAAATGCCCTTCAGGCATACATTCTCAAATTGATGATATTACCAAAATCGTCATACTTGGCTTAATTCTCTTACTCAATCGAGTGACTAAATGTCACACTTTCAGTGGAACAAGTTCCCACAATCTTCCGGACTAACTAACGGGTCTGCATATTCAAACCATCGGCTGCACTAATGCTGAAAAGTGGTCAGGAATCCCAATCTAGGAGACAAAGCCTTTCTCACAAAACACCGATCTCGGGTGATACTAACGGCAATATCAATCTTACTCAAAACACTGAAATTCCTATCCTGCTTATCCTCGTGGCATCACAGTCATTTACCAAACTGCATCCTTGGCTCTCACTTCAAACTCCATACCGCTCACTGCGCCCAACGTGCTGATATACGATAGACACGATTTCCATAACTACTCTAGAATCACTGATAAACAAACACTTCGTCATATAAAACTTTTCATTTAACTTACCTCGGGAAAATTATAGCAACATTCAGGCGAATTCTCATAACCCTCGAATATTCCAACCTCTAAGTAGTGGTCCAAGCCACCATAACCCTTCCAGGATCCGCCTACTCATAACAGGCTATAACAAAAGAATTCTTCTGAATAACATCAACCATTACGGCCGACAAGCATCACACGCACCGTCACACTTCACATGCATGACTTGATCACGCTAGATGAAATGATCACTACTACCAATAGGCCAAGCTAACCATGGCTAATCAATCTAATTCCTTCGTATAAATCCTTGATTAACTTATAAATAATGCTTCTTCATTCAACACATAATATATTCCATCTACACTAGCCCTGAGTGACCTTGAATCACGAGACCATGTTGTCTCGAATCCCACGAACCATTTTGTATTTCTTAATGCTACCCGTAAGTCAAAATATCATAGAACATTCTGTTCACCTTCTCATAAGCTACTACAACGCTTGATTCTTAACTGTACCCTTAGGCTCGAAATTACTGAGCACCGCACTGCAACTCCTGAATTCACTAGGACCATTATTGAGAGCCACCCACTCTATCTTGGTCCCGAATATAACTCATTCCATAGCTCTTATAACTTACGAATACTCTCTCAGTGAAGCACTCGGGGAAACCATTTACTATGAAACCTTCATCTTTACGAGCCCTGAATCTTTTTCCAAGTCCGAACAAGAGCCAACAAGGCTAACCATCACATGCCTCCAACAATTTATTTGCTCGAATTACCACTTATGGTCTTTTCCCACAGCTGAAATAACCCATCAATATGCTAATAACCTGAAATCACAAAAGTAGCTAATCATACAACCCACCCTTAGGCGGTGGAACTCTCCCACTTAGCTTGAAGACATCATTTCACAACCCTTGAGTTTTCCCTATCCTTTTTACCTCTTGACATAACCTTGCGCCATAAATTGTCAAATTTCTCGGAATCTTCCTGTAAACCCCCATCTTCCATAATCTGAATCCTTATGCACTTTCGCACGACCGACTTCCTTGTGGAGCAAGCAATATAATTCCTATCGGAAGCTTCGCCAACCACACGAATGCTAACCTGCATACGAGGAATAACCCATCTGGGGGAATCACCTCCCAACATCTTCCCACGAAGCTACACGGGGGTCCTTCACTGAGACACCAATAGCCCATCCTGAGTCCGAGCCCACCTTCCAGTTGCAAAAGTCCGTTCACTCCTCGCGGACATCAATTAAATGTGTGGTAACATCCTTCCAAATTAAGGGTTATGCTGCACCCTCCTCCAATTCAGGCAACTCCTTTCCGCCATATCAATCTTCCACCGCGTAAATAGCCATACTTCACATCATACCCGTAGGCTCCAATTCCCAATCCTTAACGCCCCCAATTCAATCCAGACTCTCCTTAAGGCGCGTCATCCTACTACGAAGCCCATATGTAACACCGCCACTCTCCCGATTTGGCGGAACTCATCTCCTCAATCGGTCACTCAACCTTGTTTCTCATACTTGGCCTTCTAGAAATTTTAATCACCGCTTGGCACTTCCCACATGTCCTTCCTCATACATTGCTGCTCAATTGTTGTCTTAAATGAAATATATCTTCGTGGAACTTGAATCCAATATTGCTGCTAACTTTAGAACCTTTCCCGAGGACATCTTTATCGATCCATCAACATTAAAAATTCTGTTTCGATCTTAAACCACCGCACCATGTGATATCTGACAGCTGTATCTCCAATCATATTTCACAATATCCTGCCATAAGGCGAATTGTATCGGATTATAATATCGACAAACTTAGTACGTTTCATTAGGGCCACAACACCCCCATCATAATAGAAAGCTCAGCCACGCTTGTAAATACTTGTCTCATTACTTCCACCATCCCAAATCTGACCATCCTTGGTTTGATTGTCTTTCCCCTAGCCAGGAATAAAATACTGAATCCCTTGATTACACGCTGAGTAAACCTCCATTCAATTCATCCACTGCCCCGACACGTGGGCAAAAATCCTACCATCACAACAACATTGCAAAAATAATCGCGCCTAAGCATAAAGACAACCTGTTCCTAGCCTAAAGGCTATTAGAAGTCCTGTTACTGAGCTTAATAATAGCATATCATTCCATAAAGCGACTATAATAGTCCAATCAATTATACCCGGGAAAATCGTCCCGCACCATATATGTAGTTTAATTCAAGTCTTCAAATTCTCGATTTCTAACAAGCGCTCGCATCGCAAAAGATTGAGTAGGAAGGAATCAAAGGCATAAGCCTCAAGGAATCGAACTGCATGATAAGGAAATCAAGAAGGGAAGAACTCCTAACAGCCCTGTAGCCTCCCGATGATAAGTACAGGTGTCTCTGTACCGATCCGCGAGACTCTACCAGAGTTTCTCATGACTCGTGAGACCGATGGTAACCTAGTTCTCTAATATCATGTTGTCACGACCCAAAATCCACTGAAGGTCGTGATAGCGTCGGACATTGCTATTAGGCAAGCCAACCAGATTACTTAATCAAATATCGTTTTAATACTTTTGGAAATACATGATTTTTCTTCCATATTCAGAAAATTTTAAAGAATATATAATATAAATTCAAATTTCCAAGTTAACCAATAGTACAATATTTCAAACCATCCCAGAACATGGAGTCACAAGTGCATGAGCATCTACTGATAAGAGAAATAAAAATACGTCACCCATCTAGAATACAATGGACGGAAAATAAATACAGTACTGGAAAGGGGCTACCATATATGTGGCCGTCTCAAACGATGTAGCTCACCTAGTCCTCATAATCATCTGTGTTTCTACATCCAGTAGACTACTGAAATCACATATAACTGTGCAACGAAATACACAGCAAGTGTAGTATGAGTACAAAAACAACATGTACCCAATGAGTGTCCCGCCTAATCCCGAAGGAGTAGAGACGAGATGGTCAACCCTGATACTCACTAGCAGTTCAATGACTATTTATCCTTAAAAATATATCCAAGCAGTGAATTTGTTTTATAAACAGGATTCTAATCTAGCCATGGGAAAACATGTAGTCATATAATTCTTTCATGATAAATTTCCTTAGTTTTCTTGTTATTATTAAATAATTGATCTCGAGCCAAAATGTGGCATAAAACAACTCAAATGAGTTCAAGATAACAACACAAACATGCGCAAATCATGCCGAGGCAACGGCCCGCCCCAACAGGAATGTAAATTAGAGCACTGCCGAGGGTCGAGCGTCATGTACCATGAATGCATCCATTTCACCGAGGCAATCGGCCCGTTCCAACTGAAATATAAACACACGCAGACAGATAATCAGTCAAACATTCGGTGTGGAACAAATATCCAAGTAAGGTCCATTCCCTTTTAATAATTTGAGAAAAAAATAGCTTTATTCTTTTTTTTTGAAATCAACTTATTAATTTAATATGATTAATGCATTTCAAGCCATCAATGATATACAAACGATTCAAGTATAGCATGCTTTTGGATCCTAGACTACCAGGACAATAGCATAATAGTAGCTACGCACGGACTCTCATCACCTTGTGCGTACATAGCCCCCACAAATAGGAGCACATAATCAATTTAATTCACCTATGGGGTAATTTTCCGCTCACAGGATTAGAAAGGAGACTAACATCGCTCCGAAGACTCATAACGGGCACTCCGCTCGAACTAGTGCACAAAGCTCCAAAACTAGCCAGACAACGGCAACTAATGAGAATATACTCAAATACATACTTTCACATTATACAATTTCCCAGCTCTATTTGTGAAATGACCAAAATGACCTCAGGCCCGCGTGCCCGAAATCAAAATTTGTTGAAGGTAAAGTTTACCCATGACCTTAGGAACTCAAAAATATGATTTTCTCTCAACTCCATATCCAAAATCATGGTAAAAATCCAAGAACCCTAGTTTTTTATGTCTTCCTCTAACCCTTAATTTTCTACCCATTTACATGCTAAAATCCATACAATATAATTGTATTCAACTCATAATGGGTGAGAATAACATACATTGGTGTTGAAGATGAAAACCCTCTCTTGAAGCTCCAAGAAAAATCGCCCAAGTCATGAAAATATGAGGGGAATGAGAAAAAATCTGATTTTTTAAAACAAAAATCTGCCCCCAGCTCTTTCCGCTTTTGCGGTCTAGGGACCGCTTCTGCGGTCCCGCTTATGCGGACAAAAATCCTCTTCTGCGGTAACCTTCCTAGGCTGCCCCTTCTGCTTCTGCGACTCACCGACCGCAGGTGCGGTTCCGCTTCTGCGGCTACTTGACCGCATCTACGGTCCTCTTCACTGATGGCCAAACCGCTTCTGCAGTCCAATTATCGCCTCTACGAGAGCCGCTTCTGTGGTCCCATTTCCGCAGAAGCGGAAATACCAGATACCAGCTGCCCAGCTCTTCCTAAAATCCCACTTTCGATCCGTTAACCACCAGGAACTCACCCGAGGTCCCCGGGACCCCAACCAGTCCCAAAATATATTACGGATCTGCTTGAGGCCATAAATCACATCAAACAAGGACAAAATCATCGAACGACCTCCAATCCAAACTTTATGAACTTTGAACTTTCCAACTTCTACTCTCGATGTTTAAACCTATCAAATGACGTCCGATTGACTTTAAAGTTTGCATGCAAGACATATTCGACATTACGGACCTATTTCAACTTCCGAAATTTGATTCCGACCCCGATATTAGAAAGTCAACCCCCGGTCAAACTCTTCAATAACCTTAGAATTGCTATCTTTAGACAAATGGCTTCAAAATGACCTACAGACCTCCGAATTCACTTCCGATTACGCTCCCAACTCCAGAATCACCATACGAAGCCATTCTCAGTCTCGAAATTCCAAACGGACATCGATAACATTGAAATGCACTTCAAGCCAAACTTATGAAAGTTCTCCTAAAATACTAAATTCCATAATAGGGGCCAAAAACGCTCCAGGGTTATCCAAAATACACTCCAGGCATACGCCCAAGTCCAAAATTATCATACGAACCTGCTAGAATCTTCGAATCCTAATTACGAGATCGTTTACTCAAAACTACAATCCCAGTTCATTCTTTCAACTTTAAGCTTCTGAAATGGAAATTTTCATTTAAATTTAACTCTTATCTCCATGAATTTAGATTCCGACCATGCGAACAAGTCATTCTACCTGAAATGAAGCTGTCCACGGCCTCCGACTGCTGAACAGAGAGCTTGTACTCAAAACGACCGGTCGGGTCGTTAATTCATAAGAATCACTGGTATTATTGAGTGAAATAACTCAAGAACTGGATCCAGAGTCAGTTATCTTGCACATGTCTGGTCAATTACCCTTATTTCTCACATTGATATTTCTTTGTTGCTCATCTTTTTTCTTTTCTGATCAATTATTAATTGCTTAATTTTTAATAGTTAATCGTGTTTATAGTTATTAAATTAAGTATTAATTTTCTTGAGTAGTTATTAATTAAAGAATATTCGAGCACTGTTTAAATCCAATCCATGTGGAAATTAAACTATATTATCTTTGACTAGCGAGCAATAATTTTGTGTTGTGTATTGCGCTCGTCAAATTTTGGCACTGTTATCGAAGATTGACATTCAATTGTGCTTAAAATAGTTTTTAGTACTAATTCGGGAATCAATTTTACTTTAGTGTATTTATGTTTTCTCACTTGTTTGCAGAATACAGGTCTAACATCTCTGGTGTATGACTCGATCTTCTTCGAAGGAAGTGATACCTACAAACTGGAGTTGGAGAAATACCTGCGACAATTGGAAAAGAAAGAGGATTCGTAAAAAATTTCTTAGGTCATACTTCGACTCAAGCTAAAATGGAAAATAAAGAGATTGATGGAGTAGACTTATCTGCAAAAAAGGAATCACAACATGGAGAAGAAGCTGCATAGATAGCAGATGAGGCGGCCCTCAAAGCTGTTGAGGAGACTATCAAAGAAGATGGGGGTCGAAGACTCAATCTAAACCTACCCTTGGTTGACGACCAGTTCAAGAATGCAACACCTAATACTGGGAGATAATTGGGTAACAATGCCAGACCAGACTAGAATCAGGGACTATCAAGTGTCATACCACCACCCATAGCCGCAAAAACTTTGAGTTGAAGCAATGCTTGCTTCAAGCCATCCAAAACAACTGTATCTTTAGAGGGAAGGTGAATGAATATCCTAACACACATTTTATGGACTTTGAGAAAATCATGAACACCTTCCCGTGCAATGGAGTATAAAAAGATGCGGTCTACTTAAGGGCGTTACCCTTTTCAGTAAAGGATGACGTAAAACACTATCTTCGTAGCTTACCCACGGGGTCGATCAGGATATGGGAAGATATGAATAAAACAATTCTTGACTAGTTCTTCTCAGTTGCAAAAGTAGCGAAATTGAGAAGGAAAATCTACAATTTCAGCCCGAAGGAGATATAATGGTTTTTAAAGCTTGGGACAGATTCAAAGAGATAGTCAGAAAATGTCAGCATGGTGGAAATAAATTGTGGATGCCACTCCAGGATTTTTTGGGTTGGACTAACACCTTCCTCACGACGAACTTTGAGTTCTGCATGTGGAGGTCCACTAATGAAGAAAACTCCGGATGAGGTTGTCTCAATCCTTGATGAATTATTTGAGGATGATAACTAGTGGCCTACTAAGAGTAATGATAGACAAAAATCAGTTGCATTTCACCAGGTAGGCTCTAGCACATCAGTGCAATCCCAGTTAGACAACATGTCCAAGGAGATAATTTATTTGACATTAGCAAAGGTACAGAATGAGCCGCAAGCAACATGTGACTTTTGTGAATGGGACAACTTACACCTGAATGTCAAACTTCAGCTGAGTAAGTTAACATTGTGGGGAACTTTAATACAGAAAACTACCAAAGTGGGAACAACTACAATGTTATGGGACAAAGACATCCAGGTTTTTCTTGGAGTTCGCCTAGTGGGAGGTTGAACAAGTGGCAACAAAATAATCCTAGATATCAGGGTCAAGGACCACTAGGTTTTCAGAATAGCAGATGCAACAGTATCGGCCACAACAATTAAATTAGTGTAGTATAAAAGTTCTCATGAAGTCGTTCATCAATAAATTAGATGAAAAATTTGAGACTAAGGGCAACACCATTCGAGAACAGGCCCAATCATCCGAGGGCACAGCACGGCCATTTAGAATTTAGAAAGACAAACGAGATAGATTGTAAATTTGTTACTTGAGAGAGCTCCTAGGACTCTACCCTCTGAACTAAAAAGAACCCAAAGGAAACAATCAAAGTTGTATCTCTAAGAAGTGGCAAAACATTTGTTGACCTAGTTGTTAAAGCTAGACCTGAGGTGATGAACAGGAAGACTGAGTCATTGGAAGAGAAAAGAGTAAAGAGTAGAAAGCTCAAAGTACTGGGTTACAAAAGGATATTGAAAAAAGTAGGCACATGCCAGCTCTACCATTCCCTCAAAAACCGAGGTGGAAAAACTTGACCAGTGTTTTGGGCAGTTCTTGGAGATGCTCAAGAAACTTTATGTGAACATTCCCTTCATAGAGATACTCACCCAGATGCCTGCTTATGCTAAGTTCTTGAAGGAAATCTTATCCAGCAAGAGGAAATTAGAGGAGACAACAATGGTCAAGCTGAATGCCCACTATAATGCCATATTGTAAAAAACATTCCTCAAATATGTGAGGAACCGGAAGGCTTCACCATACCATTCTCATTGGGGAGTGAGAAATTTGACAAGGTCCTCTGTGATTCTAGCACTTCTATACATCTAATTCCTTTGTCCATGGTCAGGAATCTAGAAGGTGCGTTTGGAGTGATCAAATCAATACCAGTGTCCCTACGACTGCCTTACTAGGCCACTATTTTGCTAGAGGGAATCATTAAGGATATTCTAGTACGGGTGAACAAGTTTATGTTTCCCTAGATTTTGTTGTGGTGGATATGGAAGTGAACAAGGAGGTGCCTCTACTTCTAGTGAACAATTTTTATGTACAAGCAGAGCTATTCTTGATATCTATGTGGGGCAGCTTATGCTCAGAGTGGGCAATGAGAAGGTGGAGTTCCAGATGAAGAAGAAGATGAAATATCTCAGTGATGAGGTGTTTGCCTACTCATGTTTTAAGTTAGATGTTGTTGGGAAATTGGATGAAAAATACAAATTTAACTTGATTGTGGGGGGATACTTTAGAGAGGTGTATTACTTAGTTTTCCACCGTTGAGGATGAAGATCCTAAAATAAAGAAAGAGGCTGAAACTCTTGAGACTAAGGATGAAGAGGAACTAAAAAAGAGGCTTTTAAGCCTAATATGGAATTGAAAGTTCTCCTTACTCACTTGACATATGCTTTTCTTAAAACTAATATTTTGTGTGTGGTTATTTCTACTTACTTGACAGGTACATAGGAGCAAAAGATGGTGGAGCTGCTGAGAAAATATAAAAAGTCCATTGGCTGGACCATAGCTGATTCAAGGAATCAGTCCAGCCATATGCATGCATAAAATTTTGTTGAAACAAAATGGCAAGCTGGTGGTGTATCCCCAATACAAGCTGAATAAAAATCTGGAGGAGGCAGTGCATAAGGAGATCATTAAATTAGTAGATGTGGGAGTGATTTTCAAAATCTCCGATAGCTAATGGATTAGTCCAGTACAAGTTGTACATAAGAAAGGAGGCATGACAGTGGTGAAAAATAAAGACAATGAATTGATCCCAATCACTGGGTGGATAACGATGAGTAATTGCATCTTCAATGTAAATTCTAAAATCAACTGAAGGTGTGATTAGCTTACGAGCCTTCCTTATATTCTGTATTTACACATGCGGCTAGATCGGGTGATGCACCTTTAGTTGAATTAAAAATCTTGACGTTGATTTGACTTCTACTACCATATCAGACCACACATCATTTTGCTCGATATATAGAAATTCATATTATTGATAGTGAGTCATTATAAGATTGTTTAGGGCATCTGAAGGCATATGATGAATTTTGATGTGCTTGATATGTTTATTAAAATCGAATTATTGGAGATTGCTAAGCCTACGAATACTTTCACGAGTCATCTATGCTTTCTAATGTGCCTTCTTTTAATCTTAATGAGCCTTCATACGAAGCTTATGTGATATGTACAGATCCATTGTGCAGTTATTCAGAATTTAATAGTTTTAAGAAGTTGTTATCACAAAGTACGTCACCAAAATTGAACCAACACGTAGTAGCTATGGCCATGGTTGTACTTGTTTTGGCACATTGTTTTCCACTAAAGATTATCATTATCATAGTTTAGGACATAATGCGGGAACCACCAATGCAACGAACACATTTGAGAATAATAAAATCCCACAGATTCTAATATTGATGCTTAAGTCAACGAAGGGGTGATGATCTGACGGTGATGCCCCGAACGACGCATATGAGTCATATGAGGTTGATGACTGTAGTTCTAGTATAATGTTGACGATGATAGCCAACCGCAAGTTGATGATTTACAACAGATAACCATTTCATAGGGAGAATATTCCATTTTTATATGATAATCGGGAGCGTCCAGAGGTGTGTGCATCTACCGATGAGAAGCAGAAAAAGAATTATAAGTTTTTAATGGAGCTAATCTGGGGACTTGGCTATTATTTATGATGGTTCATCCAATATAAAGGGGGCATGTTTAGGAATTGTTCTTATACCACCTACGGATGAAACAATTAGACAAGCTATAAAATGTCACCCTGTAACTAATAACAAAGCAGAGTATGAAGCTGTGATTGCAGGTTTGGAGTTAGCATTAGAACTTGGTATCATGCAAATCGTAATCAAAAGCGATTCACAGCTCGTAGTTAATCAAATACTGGGGACTTACGTGGCTAGAGAAACTCGAATGCAAGAGTATCTCGAAAAGGTACGGGAGTTAATAAGACAGTTCCAAACTTGGAAGGTGATGCAAATCTCAAGAGAAGAAAATTTTGAAGCAGACGCTTTAGCCAACCTCGCATCTGCAGCAGATATAGGAAAAGATGCGAATGCTTCAATTATACATTTGTTCCATTCTGTTCTTGACCCTAATAAAAAATGAGGTAAACTTGAATCACTTAACTTGGTATTGGAGAAACGAAATCGTGTCTTTTTTGCAGCATGGAATCGTACCTGAAGATAAGGTGAAGGCTCATGCACTAAGAAAGAAAGCCGCTCGTTACTGCTTATATCAAGGAAACATTTACCGTAAAATATTTGGCAGACCATTAGCTCGGTGTCTCGGACCTTCTCAAACAGAATATGTGATGAGATAAGTTCATGAGGGGCATTGTGGAAACTATGCAGGAGGCAGATCACTTGTAAGGATATTGATTCGAGCAGGATATTACTGGCCTAAAATGGAAGAAGAAGCGAATGACTTCGTATCTAAGTGTGACAAGTGTCAAAGGTATGGGAACAACATGCATAGACCAGCTGAGTTATTACATCCTGTCATAGCTCCGTGTCCCTTCATGAAATGGGGAATGGACATCGTAGGACCATTACCCCAAGCAAAAGGACAGGTAAAGTTTCTACTCGTATTTACTGATTATTTCACTAAACTGGTAGAAGCATGAGCGTTTAAACATGTACGAGAGAAAGAAGTTAAGGACTTTATTTGGAGGAATATAATTTGCCGCTTTGGTGTTCCAAAGGAGATAGTGTGTGATAATGGACCATAATTTATAGGAGCTCAAGTCACAGAATTCTTTCAAAGTTGGCAAATCAAAAGAATTACATCGACACCGTACCATCCAGTAGGTAATGGGCAAGCAGAGCCGACAAACAAAGTAATTCTCAACAACCTAAAGGAGAAGTTACAAGAATCAAATGGTAATTGGCCTGAAGTATTACCAACGGTATTATGGGCATATCGAACAACGGCAAAAACAAGTACGGGAGAAACACCATTTTCAATGGTTTATGGTGCTGAAGCTTTGATAGCAGTTGAGATAGGTGAACCTAGTACACAACGTGTTCAAGTAGAGGAAAACTTGAACAACGAAGAGTTACGAGTAAATATTGATTTACTTGAAGGGAGAAGAGAAGCTGCGTTGATAAGGATGGCGGCTCAAAAGCAAGTAATTGAGCGATATTACAATAGGAAAGCATGCCTCAGGTTTTTTAAAATTGGGGACTTCGTATTGAAAAAGGTTTTCCAATCTACAAAGTCAGCTAAGCTAAGTCCAACATGGGAAGGACCTTATCGAATACGAGAAATTGCGGGGAAAGGAGCATACGAGCTAGAGACAATATGCCAAGGTTTTACCCTCACATTGGAATGTCGTTCATTTAAAGAGGTATTATTTCTAGGGAAGTACCCTCGGTCATGTATCGCCATGTTAAATCTTTTCCTTTGAATTGTTAAAATTATACTAACGATTTTAGATGCTAGGCAAAAACTCTAACTCATGCCAAATGATGAGTCACGGCCTGCACAACAAATTGGAATACTATTAAATTTCTAGCCCAGGGATACATTAATCTGATGGAAATACACACGAGTTAGGCAGTCTTCATATACAATCATACCTCCGAGTCCCGTATATTTTTCTGTTTCAGGAAAGGACAAAAAATTGGGAGCAAATACACAAGTGTTCGAGGCTTCATACTTCACCGCTCAAACACTTAGGGGACGGTAATATATACACACGAGCATGTGCAGAAATATATACGAGAGAGCAAAATTCAAGATTTACAAATCGAATCAAGTTACGAGAATTCAAGTATCAATCTAAAAACACTCATCGTAGTGTTCTTTCCTTTTTAGTACAATAAAGTCACTTCTAAACCCTTCCTAAGTATGTAAAGGCAGGGATATGATTATGTATTAGAACAGGTTATGAAAAAACCTTTTATATTTTGTAAATCTGTTAAAAGAAAACAGTTGCGAGAAAGTTATAGATGTACTTCAATACATTTAATATTCAAGAAACTTATCAAAGTTCATGAATAAAAACTTTACAAAAGTTGCTTTATGCGAAACATGTATATTCCTATTGCTTTCATCGTATGATAACACCATTATGAAGTTGAGACGTCTTCTTCATTAAGTGTCGATAAATAAAAGGGCCCTATTTTATTTTCCTCGTGATGATAACACATGAGAAGAATCATGAAAGCATTTTCTGAAAGGATAAAGATGCTAACTTATTCTCTAAGTCCTAAAAAGTCAAATAGGCAAGAATATGGTAAGTAAAAAACTATTCCATAAAGTCTAGTAAACAAACCAAAGTGAAGAAGTATTAATCAAACTTCTCGACATAAAAAACAGAGAGAAAAACTTAGTCATTAGAATATGATTGTTTTTAAAACAAATGTCCCGTAATGGAAACTGGGACTTCACTAAGGAACCAAAAAATTACATCATCAAGGAGAAAACAGCAAAGAACTTAATTGTTTACTGAAAGAGTTGGAACTTCAGAAGTTGAAACTTCGCTTTCAGAGGCAGCAATTGGCACGGTGACAACTTATGAAGAGACAGCAACAGGGATGGAGTCAGTAAATTCTACAGTTTTAGCAAGGGAAGTCGTAGTCACGGGAACTTCCATTCCCATAGACTTTTCCATAGAGGCTTCACCTTCAGAAACTAGAACCGTAGCTTCATCCATACCAGTAGTTGCTTCTGAGTTCAACAACTCATCTGCTTCACGAACTTCAAGAGTTGGGGAAGGGGTACTAACACTTGCAAGGGCTGGAGAAGGAGTATCAACGAGTTGTTGGTTTTTCTCGATGGTGTCCATAACTTTGGCCAGTTCAGATTGTAAATCAAATTTTTCTTCTGTAGCCTCCATTAAGACGTCATGGCGAGAATTCAAGAAAGCCCAACTCACTTGTACGTTAAAGTTCTCCTCAAGGGCATTGTATTCTTTCTCCAAAGCCTTGTATTCCTTTTCCCACATAGCAATGTCATTTTTTGCTATTTGGTGCTCAGCTAAGTGGGAGTCCAGTGAAGCTTCAAGAGAGCAATGAGAATTCTCTAAGGTACGAATTTTTTTGGAAGAAATCCTCAAATCATTCTGAGCACAAGACAGGTTCTCTGCCAATTCCCTTGCATATTCCTCCTTTTCTCCAAAAGAGTCTTGAGCTCTTTAACCTCATCATTAGCTTTAGAAAAAGAACATTCCAAAATCTTTTTATCCTTTTTAAATTGACCCCACGAAGCGATAGAAATTCCCAACTCTGAAGATAAGTTACGATTCTACTGCTCCAAATGAACTTTGTTCCCCTGTAGTTCTTCTATAATCCCTTGAGCACTCTCATATTGGTCCTTCCAATTTGCTACTTCAAGTAATGCATCCTCAGCTATTTTCCTAGCTTCGGAAATAGCCTTTGTAGACTCACTATCCTTTTTCTCCAATAAAGAAACTTGCCCCATTAGCTCATTCCCAATGAGATTTTCCTACAATTATGAAACATGAAAGTCAGGACTCAAAAAAGAAGGAAAATATTTTTCAAGGTCAAGAAAATTACCTTTAAAGTTGAATGAACTATGTCATTCATCAAGGTGTAGCAGCTGTGACTTTGCATCTTATTCTTCTCAATATCCCCAATAAGAGGCTCGAGCCAAGTATCTGCGCCTCCAGTTTTTCTTAAAAGGCTTTGAGTGGCAGGAACTTCAAGAGTAACACTCCTCATAGCCACGCCTTTACTACTGGAGCTAACCTCTACTGAAGTGGCGGATGAAGAGGGAACAACAGAAGGGGGCGTAGTAGAAAAATTAAATACTATAGGAGTTGTTGAAGTTGAGGTAGGAAGGGAAGGAGAAGCTGTAGAAACTGATTCAGGAACGGAAAGGGAAGTATTCACAACTGGTGACGAAAAGGAAGCAATCATTAGTGATTAAATACTTACAATTGTCAAAAGAATGGAAGAAGTGGAACGAATGAAGAAATAGAAGCTTCATCAAAAATAGATCCGAACTCGCCACTCCAAAAACCACTATTCAAGGAAAGTTGAGTTGGTTCACTCGTGTCTTTTGGCACGGTCTCCTCATCAAAAAGGATTAAAACAGGCTCGATGGTTGAAAGTTGAGTAGGAATATCTTCAATTTCATTATCATGGATGACTCTTCTCCTAACCCTTGGCATGGTTATTAATGAGGTATCTTCTTCTTCTTCATTTTCCGTACCTTCTGCTAAAGCTTTTCTTTTCTGAAGCAAGGCTCGTGCCTTGTCCAAGTCCAATGTAGCATTACCCGACATACGAATGGCCATAGCCACTGCGGCTGCCATTCCTTTACAGCCAAATCCTGATCAAAATAAGGATATCAGTCAAAATCAATAAAAAGGTACTTAAGGCCTAAAATGTCTGTGAAAGAAATAAGGCACCATGCATTTTGACTTTCCAGTAATGTATGGCAGAGATTGATTTCCAAGTTCTTTGCTCTTTAGGAGCAATCTTCAAAATTGAATCTACCCAACCACGGAAGTTGGGAACAGGTTCCACATCTCCCATGGTTGCTTAAAAAAACCAACAAAATGTGAAGTCAAAATCAAAATTCAAAAACAAAAGATAAGCACGGTACAATAAGGACAACATACGTGCAAAATTCCACTTCTCAGGGAAGGGAATGTTTGTTTCACCAAGTAAGTCCATTGTATGAACAACAACATAACGGGCGTACCATCCTCTATCTTTGTCATCTTCTGGGCTTACCAAAACCTTCTTGCTCCTCGCAGTCAAGTTCAAAACCCCATGACGTATCAAATTATGATGGTATAAGTGGATGAGGTGAGAAAAAGTAAAATTGATATTGGCGTTGGTGGATAAAAATCTTAAGCAAGCCATTGTCCTCCATACCAAAGGACCAACTTGGGCTAAGCAGATATTAAATAAACGACAAAAATCAAGAATTACCGGGTCAAGTGGAGGTTTAAAGCCCAAAGTGAAAGGATAAGTGTAAACAAAAGAATACTCAATCCTGAAAGAAGAAATCATTGTTTTTCCAATTACAATCTTTTCTAATGCAATGGATTGTGAGTTCGATAACTACCGTAAGATAAGCATCGGCTTTATCTAAACCAGCGACTTATTTTTCAAGAGACTGTCTATCACTGATAAAAGATAAATCGTTGGGTACGATTTCATCTATCAAAGGTTCTCGAGAAGAATCAAAAATTTCTTTACCTTTAGAAGAATGTGTTTTCGAAATAGAACTCCTGGAAGAGGAACCAGAAGATCCACCTCGAGTAGATTCTGGTCGAAGTCTACCACCTCTGCCTCTTCTATGTTTAACGGGGCATTTGGAAAATTATCCAATATCGGAACTTTTTTGGGGTTAGCGTTTGAAGATGCCATTGTTGAACAAAGAGGAATTGAAGAAAAAGTGAAAGTAAAGAAGAGAGTATTTGTTAAATGTTTGTGAAGAAGAAGACAAAGAACGAAAAAGGTTAAATATGTATATGATGACAATCGTCAAAACTCAGAAGTGTAATGATGGAAAGTCTATAATAAAGGCAACTATCACTTCGTGAATAGTGGAATAAAGAGGTTTTGAAAAGAGGTCTTAAATGGTCAGTCCAATCAAAAGATGACACGTGTAAGGAGCATTGAATGAGAAAGACAACTAAGACATCAATATTGTCAGATGCATTAAATGTGACAAAAATTCCCTTTTTTATGAAGATTCACTTCCCAATTGTTTAATTGACAAATAAATGGGGGGGACTATCTATATTGGAAAAAAAATCAATTCAAATTAAAGATGACGTGGCATGACATGTGGGCTGGTCAAATAGTCAAAGTGTGATAAACCAACAAAAGGCACGAGAAATGATAAATATGGGAAGAAGAATGAAAATAAGTACGGGAAAGAATTTAGATACGAGTTTCGTATCAATTCAAGTCATTTAATGCTAACGGGTAAAAAGAAGTGCTGAAGACGCGAATCTGGTGGCGAAATTAGTCCAAATTCATTATTAAATACTGGAGACGTTACAGAATCAACATTTAGAAGCAATGATTATGTAGCGCCTCATTAAAGGCTATTTATATATAGATCAATACGTTACTCCTTGTCAATTATAAAAGGAGGAAATTTCATTATTTGTGGGGACAGGACACTCTTGATATCATAGTGAAATACAACTTTCTTATTGTTTTATTCTTATTCTCTGAAAGCCAATTATATTTCGGTCTCTTTGATTATTAGTAATCCGATTTCTTCTCTATAAAATTCAAACTTTGACCATATTGCATTTTTTGGTTAAACAGTAATAACTTATATTAGAGAAACAGGTGTATTCGAGGCTGAAACATGGAGGTGTGAAGGTCATTGTTGTAGGAAGCATATTATTAATTTTTCAAAGAGGATATGGTGGTAGGAAGCATATTATTAATGTGAATGCCGAAAGTGGCAAGCCTACCACATGCCATGTTCACATGTGTCGAAAGTCACCGAACGATCTAGTGCATGAATACTACAGCACGGAAAAATGCTTTGAGACATATCGAGCACCATTTCACCCACTAGGTGATAAAGCTTACTGGAAAGAGTCGTCATTTAAGATGAAACTCAACGACACACTAATTCGCAAAAAAGGCAGAAGAAAGACAACACGTATTCAGAATGAGATGGATGTTGGGAGATCATTATATGCAAGAGCTTGTGGAATCTGCAGAGAGGCATGGCACGATAGGGCTGGAACGCGCGCAGCAGAATCGAAGATAATAGTTGTTTCTATGTATTTGTGCATTGTTTTATTTTATATGTGTGTTTAGTATTACATGTACTATTGTGCTACTTTTATTGTTTAAATGTTTAGTGTAATGTTTTCACTTCTAGCTGGTGTTATAATGTATGAAATTTCGTACTATTATAAAACTTCATAGGACTACATAATATTCGACTACAATATATGCTTAAGAGTTTTCATTGGGCATGTCATCCTCGGAAAGGTAGTCCTCATTGGCTAAAACATATCATTTTTCATATTCTGTTACAAATCGATTAGTTGCTTCGTCTTGTTCCCTAGCAAGTTTGAGAATGTAGAATCTCCATCGTCTTACCAGCATCCTATTATTTTTCTTCCGTATCTGCCTAACAACAATCTCATTCTCATTGCGGTCTCTTCGAGGCATCCACATTGAAAATCTTCTTGGTATAGGAGCACCAAGAATTTCTGAACTCCTAACTAGTCGTTGTGACTCGTCATATCTATGATTCCATTCACGCCGAAATCCGCAGTATTACTTACAAGGATCGGTGTCTTTCACCGATCGAAAATCATCATCTCGTTCCACAAGCAAATGCAGTTTCTAGTCGCCTATATCAAAATCTGGATAAGGAGATCCATCTGAGCTATAATCAGATGGATCCGAGTAATAATTTGTATCATCATTTGTGTTATTTGGGAAACAAATTTCATATAGAGAAGAAGTATTTTGATTGTTGGTTGAACTCTCAGATGACATTTTTCAATTGTGCTATACTAGTGCATAATGTTCTACTGGAAAAATATGACTTAACCCTTTTACTTTTAGTGAATTTGAAAGGGCAGACACGTACATTGACGATCCTATATTTAATAGTGTCATTGCCTTGTCAAATCAGTTATAAAAAGTGAGTTATACAGAGATAAAGTTGAATAGATTCCTGCTATAATAATCAAACATGCAGTTATCACAATACATTACGAAAAGCTAGAGCCACTGTCTGGGTATACAAGGAAAGCGCATTTAAAGGGCACACCTTCAATATTTACTTAGCATGCCTTCTTCTCAAATTACACTAATGTTCCGTCAGTTTGAGGACGTTAATTTTACAGGAAGAAGGCTCGCTTGATGGCTCCCCTTCATCATTAATGAAAAAAAATCATGACAAACTCATTTATTGGAACACGGGGAACTGAAGACTGATTAGATATGAGTCAGTAAATAGTTGGCACCTGATACAAACATGTGATCGGTGCTGAATAAGTTCCAAAGGCATTAGAACTGAGAACGATGATTTGAAAGGCATACATCGGTTAGAAAGAATGGATAGTTATTACAAAGAATCTCAATATTAACGTTCGATCGTTATGCAACAATCAATAAGAAATTTTATTCTCATTCAAGAAGAGTTTGATGTGGGATCTTATTTTTCTAAATAAAGCTATAAATAAGAGAATTTGTATCCATAATTGGACATGAAAAGTCACTTGTACTCAAAGGCTAAACTTTGCTCTTACTGTATTTTATAAGATTATTCTCTTTCTTTTGCTCTTAACTTTGTTCTTATCACTGTGTCCAGAAAAGCTAGAACCACAGCCAGGTTTGTATTTTTTCAAATTATTTTAATAATCTTATATCTATTCTTATTATTTTTAGATTACTTTAATTTATGTGTCTATAAACAAGTTACAAATTTAATTCTATTATTTTACGGGTAAACAAAATACATTGTACAACAAAATTTTCGTGACCAATGCACAAAGATTATTTCTTCAAAAATTTTATTTATATATGTTAGCTAAACTTGTTAGTTTTCACCAGCCTGCATATACCTGTATTCTTAGATAACTTCTACTTAAGTAGGTTTAATCTTGTATAACTTATTTAAGAGTAGCACTTGCAAATATAATATGCACCTGCTAAGAAAATTATAGGCACTATCTTATCTTATACCTTATGAGTGTAAAATAATATAAATAAATCACGGGAAAATCATAGCAAACAATAATAATTTATTGGACCAAATGAAGGATGCGAAAATAAGTACTCAGAGTTAGGAGGAAAAACATTAAAAGCATTTATTGATAGTATTGATTTGGTCTGTCTCTCCCTGAAAAGGTTCAGTACTTTATAATGGTGTTCCACTTTCCCATAATATGGGTATCGATGTGTCTTTTCTCTCTCTCGCGTGAATAGTGGCGAAGTAGAAGCCCCCCTCTTCTAGGATTTTCTCTCTTGGTATTAATAGCTGTGAGCTCCATGACCTAGCAATAAGTGGTCGTGACCACGTTGGGGTTTTGCCTTTATGATGGTGGATGGGCCGTGGCCTTATTGATCGAATCAGATAAGGAATAAATACCGGTAATTCGGAATGGTCGTACCACTTATTAATTATCAATTAGCTTAAAACGGGATTAACTTCGTTAATTATCGTGGGGTCGGATTATGACTCATACAGTTAGTCCCTCCACTTATTGAGGTCGTGCCTTGATCGAGCTCGATGAGTGGACTTCATCGACTATAGTTTGAGAAACTCGGATAGGGAGGTCGACTGCCGCTTCGGTCGAGGCCGAATTCTCTTTGGCGATGGCCCTTAGCCTTAATACTGTCGACAGCCTTAGCCATAATACTGTCGACTGCCTTAGCCATAATACTGTCGACAGCCTTAGCCATAATACTATCGACGGCCTTAGCCATGTATGTAACTTCGACTATCGTTGAATTACTTGCTTGTCGTAGTCAAGCTGGGTCGACTTATTGGCGACAACGGCCTTATCCATTTACACACTGGAGATGGACTTAGCCGTTTACATATTGGAGATGGCATTAGCCTTGTAGAGTGTTAGTGTTTCGTTATTGTGTTATCTAGTCGTCGTTCGATCAAGGTTGAACTTTCCTCTTTGGCGAAGACACTTAGCCCTTTAAATTAATCCGAGTGAGGTCGAGCTTTATTTTGCTCTGATCCTTACGTTTGTTTGGGAGTGTAACCATCGACCATGGCGGACGGGTCTTATGTTGTGCGGCCGAGGGGAGTAAGGGGACACTTGATATGCGTTTGGAGACATCCAAAATTTTGAAGTCACATAAAACATCCCCTCATCACTCATAGGTCATTACGACCATCTCGACGGCGAAAATGCCGGTTGATGACTGAAAAGCCGCTTTATGGAGCATGTCATAATGACGCACGTTTCTGTAGTACTGAACCATTTTGCTTTTGGTCATGTAGTCAATCATGGATATTGGGGTTCGTGAAAGCCACTTGCGTTGCCTATTAATAAAGGTTGAGACATTTATTTCTCATATTTCATTGTTTGTCTGAGAGAGATTCTGAAGAAACTCTTCTTCCTGCTAATTCACCTTCATCTTTGTTCTTCGATTGTTATAACCTCCCTCTTGCCCATCAAATCTTATTTCTTTCTTGTTAGTGAATCAACAATCACAGGTAGTTCTTCCCAAAACGTTCTTCCAACGGATCTTCCAGTTAACTTTTCGGTGGTCGAGAGGCCATCTCCAGTAATGGAGGTGTAGAACCGGTGGAGACCGATGAAGTTCTATCAGTTGACGAGATAGTAACTCTGCCTGGAGGCCTGACGACTCACTTCACTGTCGATGGTGGAGAGGATCGGGTGAATGAAGCCTTATTTATGGGGAAATACGGGAACAGTGGGGCATCCCCAGCTATGTCGACATTGTTCTTGCTAGAAGCAAGGAGTTCGTACACACCGACTGCAGGGGATACTGCGTCTTATATGCCTATACCTTCAAGTTGAGATTTGAGCTCCCGCTCCCCATGTTGGTGGTTGATTTATGTCGTTATTACGGGGTATGCCCAGGTCAGCTTGCTCATTCTCTTTACAAATTGCTAGCAGTGTTTATCAAGTATGCGGAACTGGCCGGTAGGGAGGTCACGCTGCAGCATGTTATTAGTCTCTACGCTCCCCACAGAGTCCGTGGTACCATGATTCAAGCACGCCCTCGTGGATCGAGGGGCCTGACCGTAGAACTGGATGACGAGGTCAATCTTCGCCCTTTTGAGCACTTCTTTTACATCAGGACTGAACATTTAGTGAAATTCCTCCCTGGATTCCCAGAGGCTTGGAACCATTCACGTAAGTTCTTTAATCGTCGAATTCTCTATTCTACCCCTCCTTTTGTCTTGTGCTTGTAAGCGTTAACTTGTGTCAATTTTGTAGCTAAAAAGTTTCCGCCAGCTCCATTAGCTGGGATACGTGAGTGGGTAGAGGTCATGCTCCCCCATATGGTGGGGATACATGCGTGGGCATCTTTTTGGGAGAGGCATGGCTGTAGGGCCGTGACAGGTAAAAAGTTAATTTCTTCTGTCCCGCTTTGTTTCAACTCTATTCATCAACTTTTTTTTCCGTGATCAGGGAGGGCACCTCGTGTTAGGGCCCCTCTGTTGGCCTTCCGTTGGCCGAATCATTTGAATCTTCAGCGGCTCCTTCTCCATCACGGGTCTCACTTCGGGACGAGGGGCCATCGGGGGTTGTTCACCCTAGAGCGGAATCGCCCTCAAATGAGGAGGAGGAGGAAAGGCCAATGGTAAGGCGGAGGGTCATGTTCATACTGGCTCCACCCGTGGTAATTAATTTAGATTCCCCCCAGCGGATACGAAGAGGAGTGCGGCTGCGGCGCCTACCCTTGAGGGCGGACAAACAATGGGGGTTGTCCCGGTTGGCTTAGGCCATGATGATACTGTTGCTTTGGCGACTCAATCGGTGGTTCCGGTCGTTGAGACGGGAGGCAGTTCCTCAGCGGCTGCTATTGTTGGTGAATCGAGCGCTCCTTCAGAGGCAATGGTAGAAGGAGGAAGGGATGTTGTAGGAGATGAGTACAATGCATTGATTTGACTCTTAAATAGAGATCGCTCTGAGTTATGTTCCAAGAAGGCTTCACCAATTCAACGGTGCGCGTAAAGGGGCGATCTCGCTTCATTGAGGTTCCCACAGAATTGAACTTATTGCTCCAAGGGAATAGCTTGGTGTTGCTATTTGAGGTGCTATGCTCTGAGGTTGAGAACGCATCGTTGAGGGATGTCACAGATATCGGACTAATGAATGAAGTGGCAGTGATGGGCCTGAGGGTAGGTATTGTGACCTCAGTCCGTTTTTTCCTTGCCTTAGTTTATTCTTTATCTTAATCGTTGTCTTTGCTTTACAGTCTTATTTGTTGGAGGTGTAGAGCGTTCGTTGAGCCCACATCCGCTCGGAGATATTCTTGCGGGTGCTAGGGAAGTATCACCGCTACCGAGATCGGTGCCTAGAGATGCGCAAGATCTTGAGGGCCGACCCTCATAGCCGGGCCTTGGTCGAAAAGCTGGCGAGGCAGGAGCTTCAGATGCAGCAAATACTTGCTAGAACACGTGCCCTTGAGGAGCAGCTTCGTTAGAAGAACGATGAGCTCGAGGTGGGAAGGAGGGCTACAGCTGATTGCGAGCGCCAGGGCCAGGCTAAGGAGGCGAAGACCACTGTGGCATGGAGCGGGAAAGTGGCTGCATTGGAGGGTGAAGTCACTCCTTTGAGGCTTCAGGAGATGGACGCCCTCGACGAGGGTCGCAGGTTTACAGGAAGTGATTCGTGTGCATGAGACCCAGCGGGTGCTAGAGAGGGTAGCTGCGGCCTTTAGGGAAGCGGGTCTCAAGGACCGGATAGGTGTTTTTGAGCAGGATTCCCAAGTCATGGTGGACCAAATCACGGCCTTAGAATAACAGAATCAGTGCCTACAGAACCAGGCTGATTCTTTCAGCCAGACTCACGATTTTTGGGTCTTTGCTGAGGCGAACCCTTGCTGGTATATCCGGTTGTGTCTGAGGTCGTTGTCAGTGCCGTCCTAATTTGCGAAAACAAAGGTACACAATCCCTTATCTATGACATTAGCAAAACCACAGTGGACGCCGAAACTCGGTACCCACGCCTCAAGAGATTGGCACTAGCACTGGTAGTAGCTTCACATAAGCTACGACCCTATTTTCAGTGCCATCCCATAAAAGTGGTAACGACTTCCAATTAAGGAGAGTCTTACACAAGCCTGAATTATCAGGCCGGCTCGCAAGATGGGCTATGAGTTCAGCGAGCATGAGATCTTGTAACTTCCAAGAACTGCCATAAGTCTAAAGTTCTGGCCGATTTTATAGCCGACTATAGCACAGAAATCCTGCCAAAAGCAGAACTTGAGGCACAACATGCCTCCCCCAATAACGACATATGGAGCCTCTACATTGATAACGCCGCCAATGCATCAGAGTCGGGATTGGGACTCGTCTGCATGGTCTCCACGGGCGAAACGACTCGCCAGCCCATATGATGTCCTTATCAAAGTCACAACTCGTAGTCAATCAAGTCACTGGGACTTACCAGATCAAAGAACAAAGACTGCAAAAATACCAGTCAAAAATTTGCAAGTTAATGGCTGAGTTTGACGAATGTCGCTTCGGACAAATTCCAAGGGCACGACATATTGAAGCACACGGTCTAGGGAAGCTGGCTACGACCACTAATATTCAACAAAGAAAGCATGGTTACCCTCCTCCACTCCGCCATTGATCACATTGAGGTATTCTCTTTAAACTTGACTTGGGATTGGCACAACCAGTTTGTATCCTACCTGCAGGACGGAATGCTACCACTCTAAAAAATAGAGGCAAAGAAACTCTGCATGCAAGCTGCTCGACATTGCTTAATGAACAATGACCTCTGCAAAAGAACGCTTGGCGGACCCTTGGCCAAGTACCTAGGGCCGCACCAAACGAGGCCATTACTCAAAGAAGTGCATAAGGGCCACTGCGGTACCCATATAGGTAACCGCGTCCTCGTGCGATGCATCATACAGGACGGCTACTACTGGCTCACCATGAAGAAGGAGGCACTAGAATATGTTCGTCGATGCAAACAATGCAAAAAACGCCCCCATGGTACACCAACCAGGAGAGCCCCTCCATTCAGGCACCTCCCCATGGCATGTCATCAAATGGGGAATGGACATAGTTGGCCCCCTAGCGCAAGACGGGGAAAGGTACTATTTTTACTAGTTTTAACTAACTATTTCTCTAAGTGGGTGGAAGCAGGTGCATACGCACAAATACGCAAACAGGAGGTTATCCCCTTCATATGGAAAAATATTTTATGCCACTTCGGTATCCCCAAAGAAATAAGTTGTGACAACGGACGACAGTTCATCGGTCAAACAACAACAAATTCTAAGAGAAATGGCGCTTCAAGAGGATACTTTCCACGCCATATCACCTTGTCGCTAATGGCCAAGCAAAATCCTCCAACAAAGCAATATTAAACATACTGAAGAAGAAGCTCGAGAACGCCAAAAGGCTATGGCCCGAGCTACAACCTGAAGTATTGTGGGCACACAGGACCACACCCGAATCCAGCACGGGGGAAACACCGTACTCGCTGGTCTACGGAACCGACGTGGTCATTCCCATCGAGGTCAGTGAACCAATCCTAAGATCTTCACACACTAGTGGAATAGAAAACGACACAAACAGGCTCCAAGGCCTGGACGAAGCTGAGGAAAGTATAGAAATGGCCCACATCAGAATAGTGGTCCAAAAATAACAAGTCGAAAGATACTACAACAAGAGGGCCAAGATAAGACCACTCAAAGTGGGAGACTATGTCGTCAAAGCCAAGACATTAGCATCCAAGACCAAAGTGAAGGAAAATTGGGCACCAACTTGGAAGGGCCCTACAAAAACACAGCAGTAGCCAACAAAGGGGTATTCCAGTTGGAAACAATGGAAGGAAAAAACTCTCCCAAACAACTGGAACATTGCCCACCTCAAGTATTTCCACTTCTGAAAAGCGTCTCCCGAGTCGTACTCATTTTTTCCTTACCCGAGTTTTGTCCCAATTGGGTTTTTTTGGGAAGATTTTTAACGAGGCAAAAAAAGAGACACTTGGAGATATTTGCGGCACAAGTTTACCATATCAGCTTCTCTGTACAACCTCCAGGCCGACATGATAAGGGGACCGGACTAGCTTGATCTCCAATTTATGAAAGGCTACGGCCATATCCAATGTATGATAGGCTACGGCCATCTCCAATATATGAAAGGCTACGGCCATCTCCAATATATGAAAAGCTAAGGATGCATGAAAGGCTATGGCCATCTCCAATATATTAAAGGCTAAGGCCATCTCTAATATATGAAAGGCTATGACCATCTCAAATGTATGAAAAGCTAAAGCCATATCCAATGTATGAAAGGCTATGGCCATCTCCAATGTATGAAAGGGTAAGGCCATCTCCAATGTATGAAAGGCCACGGCCGTCTCCAATGTATGAAAGGCTACGTCCATCTCCAATGTATGAAAGGCTACGGTCATCTCGAATGTATGAAAGATTACGGTCATATCCAATGAATAAACAGCTAAAGCCATCGCCCCCAACGGTCAACCTAGTTTGACTACGGCATGCAAATAATTCAACGACAACCGAAACCAACCATATGGCCAAAGCCATCAACGAGCTATGACCAAAGGTCATCAGACTTTATTATGGTTAAGGTCATCGCCGCAAACGTTCGGCCTAGTTCGACTACGGCAGGAAAATAATTCGACGACAGTCGAAACTAACCATATGGCCAAGGCCATCACGAGCTATGATCAAAGGTCATCAACTTTATCATGGCTAAGGCCATCGCTACCAACTGTCGGCCTAGTTCAACTACGACAGGAAAACAATTCGACAACATTCGAAACCAACCATATGTCCAAGGCCATCAACGAGCTATTACCAAAGGTCATCGACTTTATCATGGCTAAGGCCATCGCCGCCAATGGTTGACCTAGTTCGACTAACCAGGCAAATAATTCCACGGCAAACGAAATAAACTATATGGCCAAGGCCACCAACGAGCTATGACCAAAGGTCATCGACTTTATCATGGCTATAACCAGCATCGCCAATGGTCAATCTAGTTCAACTACAGCGAGCAAATGACGACGACAGTCAGTCACCTATATGGCCAAATGCCAAAGCCATCAGCTCCATCAAGACTAAGGTCATTAATCTAAATCCAGCTAAGGCCGCCAACACCGATAGTCGGCCCAGTTCGGCTACGACAAAAAGTTGTTCGACGATAGTCGAAATCACCCGTGCCGACCTAGACTAAAATCGGTGGAAAGCGCGAAAGTTGCAATCAGAAGCACAATAAAAGCTGTAAGGAACGAAAGAAGAACAGCAATAGCAAAAAGTCATACTCCATTATCTTCACAAGTATACATACATCTGACCTTAGAAAAAAGGCCCCAGTTACACAAAATATATGCACAAAGTCTTAAGAGCCTTCACCGCTCCGCCCATCACGGCCCGCCTAATCATCGTCCGGTCCGTTGCCATCTCTAGACTGTTAAACCTTAGAAATCCATGAACTGGAGTCCAAACAGTTGACGTTCTCAGAGTTACAGCCCTCCCTACGAGGCGAGTCGGAGCTAAAATCGGCCGTTTCACGGGCAACACGACTTAAATGTCGTTACCTTTCGATTTCTACCTCAGAAGCTCGACCTGCCGCCAATTTCTTGTAGGGAAGTTTGCTTGAGAACTTCAACCTCGGTCGTCCTAGCATCAATCTCGGTTGTGAGGGCCATGACTTGGGTTTGTAGTTTCGCAGCCTCCGCCGCTACCCCACGGCTTATCTCCAATCCCTCCTCTTTTGACTGAAGGAGAGTCTCCAGGTCGATGTTTCGAGCCAAAGCAGCCATCAGCTGCTCATCAATCTCCTTCAGCTCGACCGCTCTGTTCTTCAACAGAGCTTCTGATTCCTCAAGACCTTCACGAAACGTTCGAAACTAGGGGTCCTGCTTGAGTACGTCTGCCAACGCCTGATGCCTTGCACGACACTCCTTATATTTTTTTCACCATTTTATTAAAGGTGGCCGCCTTTTTTTGTTCACGCCACCTTCCCCCACCTCCAAGATGAGGGTCTGAAAAGACGAGAAGAAAAGCGGCAGTACGTACCAAAGTCGCTTTTATGACTCATAAAAGAAAAATTGAAAGCTACCTGTAAAGCTGCGCCGGCGATCCGCCTCGATAGTCCCTGTTACTAACATTTCTCAGTGTTTCGTTCTCCGTAGCAACACATAACAAGGTCATGCCCTCTGCGGCTTGCTTGCTGTCTTCTAATAAATTATACCCGCTAGGGATCACGATATGGCGGGTAGACCTACCCGCCCTTATCTCTAACTGGTCAAGCCCCCCATCGCTTCTCCAAGAGCGGCTTCAAAGCCCATCCTCTTAATTTCCACGGTCGCTTCCCTAACTACAGAAGACGACCCGCCTTTTGAGGCACGGGCCGAGCGGGCGGGGCGGTTGTTCCCCGAGGAGCCAATCTCCCTGAACGAATGGCCTCAGCCATAAAAATTGGCCTCCGCTCTCGGCGGGGCTCACTAGGCCTTGCACCCTCAGTTTCAATTCCTTTGCCAGTAATCAGTTGTCGCATCTTTCTCTCCAGCGTCTCTTTTTCTTCAGAAGCTACCTCCGCTGGAGCAGCTTCAGGTACCGACACAGGAACGGCCTCAAGCACCGTTATTGGTACGGCCTCAGGTATCTCTACTAGAGCATCCTTAGGCACCGCCTCAGATGCAGCCACTGGCGCAGCCCCTTGCTGAGAGGTTGAAAGGACGTTAGCTTTAGGCGAGCCTCCCACAAATATATCTCCCCCATCTGAGTCGGACTCTACCCTACACGGGCCAACATTGATTTTCTTCTTCTCCGCCTTTGTAGAAGCTCCCCGACCTGCCAAATGAGAATACATTGAATAAAAGGGTCTCCAAGACAAAACATAGCGAAAGAGAAAAGAACAAGAAAGATTGTTACCAGTTGGGCCGTACAATCTATGAAACTCAGCCCAAGTACCGCATTTTTTCGCATGCGGTATCAGCCCCGCCATCCACGACCTAATATCGTCAACGGGACGAGACGAGCGAGCCACCACTACAAAAGAAAGGAAAGTAAATCGGAGTGATTGATCGGTCAAAACAAAGCGTCACGAAATTACATACAAAGGTACTTACATCCTAAGTTCCACGTCTCCGGAAACCCTTCGGGGTTGGATGCCAGATGGCTCATCCTAATATAAAAGTATTTACGCCAAAAGTTATGGTTAGCTTTGTCGTTAGCACTCACCACAAAGCTCTTTTTACCACGGCTCCTCAATTGGAGCAGGTACCTCTCATGTAGCTAGGGCTGAACATCTGCAGCATGTGATGAACAGAAACGATGATCCCGGCCTCCCCCGCAAGCATGGTGAGAATTCGACACACCTTCAGGGCATAAGGCGTAAGCCGAGCCGGGCACACGTGATAAAAGTGGCAAAGCTCTTCCGCTAGAGGGTTAAGTGAAAAGCTATATCTGATCCTATGCGTGTATTCGTAGAACGTACAGAACCCGAGCCTATACACATTGGCATAGTCAGTCCCGCCGGAGCCATTTCAACATGGCTGGGGATGTTGTACGTAGTTCTAAGGGTATCTAGGTGAGAGTGCAGTAACTCACTGTGCTCCCAGGGAAAAGAGGGGCATGTCGAGTTGAAGTCTTTTCGAACACTCGGGTTCTTTGGAAGAATATTATCCACCGTTAAGGGAATGAGGGTTTTCTCCACTTCTTCCTCCTCACCATCGGAAGAAGGCGGATTCCTAGAAGGAACATTATCCTTGGTCCTTTTGCTGCTTGAGGACGCTTCACCATGATATAATTTATAAGGAAATGTGTCAACAACAAGAGATACAATCCTCAGAAATGGTAGTTCTCTAACAAATCAACAATTATCAGAAAGAAAGATGAAGAAAGAAATAAAGAGAAACTCTCCAAAGGTTCGAAAGATGAATCCCATTGAACCACTCCTCTATTTGTAGGGATAAGGTATGCAGAAATCGAAAAGGCACAATTCTAAAACCGACGCGGGAAACCAAAACGTTACGTCATGCTCTGAACAGTCTCGGGAATAAGTATAATGATAACTCACTTGACCAGTGACATCATTCTAGAAAAGGGATCGTATGTCGACGGCTCAACAATATTATACACGCTCATGCTCTTTGAAAGAGGTGCCTATGGGTACGGTCAAATTTCCGTAAAGATAAATATGCATGTCCATCCATTAAAGACGGTCATCGAGTACGTCTCCAACGAACGGAGGGACTAACTGTATAGCGTGAAATTTGGCTTTTAACGCCCCCACGCCGAGTGGGCGCGTCCCTTATGACAAGGTCGACCCAAGTAAGGGCACGGCCCAAGTTGGTAAAGAAGAAGCGGCATCGTTTAGTACCTAACTTTTTTGCTGAATGGAAGCCACCAACTTTTGTACTTTTTGATTACTTCGAGGAGAGTCTCCTACTATATAAAGGAGACCTTCACATTGTAATAGATAGGATCATTATGCTCAGATAATACAACTTCTGTTTCTATCTATTTCTTGATTTTCCAACTGTTGCTTCTCTCTTAAGCTAAGCTCATTTTTTTCATACTTTCAGATCTACGATAAACTTAACACAATAGTCACCTTTAGGACTCATTATATTTGATTAAGATTTACCCTTATATATTTTTGATTGTTTATAAGCTTATAAAGTATGAGTATAATTTTTTAGCTAAACATTTAAATTAAAAGCGTTTGTTTCTAAGGTCCCCATATAGGAACCATTATTACTAACTAAAGTTGAACTAGCTAAACATTACTATAAGTACCGTCGTCTGCCTAGGAATAACACACATGACATAATACTGCGTTCTTAATTTTAACCATGAATAATGTTGGCTTATACCTATTATTTTTCATGTACTTTTTAAATTATACAAATTCTATTTTTAATACTTGAAAAGCTTTTGTACAAATTCACAGGGGTAATTAGATGTTTTGAACCTCAGAGTTCGATAACTTTCACATAAATTTAGTCAAATAGAGTATTTCAATAT
Source organism: Nicotiana benthamiana (assembly GCA_034376525.1). Classification (NCBI taxonomy): domain Eukaryota; kingdom Viridiplantae; phylum Streptophyta; class Magnoliopsida; order Solanales; family Solanaceae; genus Nicotiana; species Nicotiana benthamiana. The sequence continues at coordinate 132,087,515 of CM067337.1, forward strand.
TTACAGATATTGAAGTTCAACATATAAATATTGATTTGGTCATAAGTGTTTTCAAATGCGAAAATGTTGAATTATCTAAAATTTTGTAAAACAATAGCTTCTACTCAAAAGTTTTCAACCTTTATTTTGTATAATTAAAAATTTATGTTTTACACAAAATCAAATATAAAATATTCTCTTTAAATTATAACTTCAAATACTTTTTCTGGATCTAATCAAAACATTATCTAAACACCTATTTGGGATTCTTTTTGAATAGGACAACGGTTGAACAAGTTTACACGGCATATCAATCATTATAATAAAATTTTCACGTGGGAGAGATGTTCGTCCATGTAAATTCATGTTTGAGTATATAAGAAAAATGATTTTGTCGGATAGAGCAGAATAGATAAGAACTTGACTCTAAGAAGAAGCAATAAACACAAATACAAGTCAATTTATGATCATTGATTCTATTTGGAATGACCGAATATAAATCAAACTTTGTGCATACGGTAAAATAAGAGGATTCAATTTCATCATTAAGGCATTTCAAGAAATTACCTCGAGACCTCGAGGCTGTAGTCGAGCTCCTTCCCTCGAGGTTCGTTGACGCCTGACCTAACGATAATGTTGGCCGCAGTAATGATGGGAATGGGGAGTTCACAAGGCATGTAGCTAGTATTGTCAGAGCTTGGTGCCATTTAATTATCACATCCCCTATTTTTATAATTAACTAGAAAAGTCACCCGCGCTTTGCGCGATTTATAATAAGAACTACTAAACTCCAACTCTATTACATATTCATTTTAGAAAATAAAAGCCTTATGCAACAACAACAACGGAGTAATTACTCTTTATATTCTACTGTTATATCTCCTTCTCTTTCTTTTTTCACTTGCATCACAAGTTGTGGAGCTATAAGAAAGGTACTAGTTCGAATTAATTAAATAAGTAATTAATTGTATTAAAATGACCGGACAGTATGAAAAAGAATGTACATAAAGCTTTAAGGGAAGTGTTAGTTCACCTTTCCTAAGACGATCTCTATGACTCTTGGACTCTATGATAGCTAAACATGTTTGTACTTGTTTTTTACTGTTTTGTCTTTTTACCATGTACCAGTGACGCTAGAGATGAAAAAACATCTTTATCCCAAGCAATTATTGATCCATTTCAATGAGGGATATTACAAGAGGAACCAATGCCGGTTGAAAGGAAAAAAGCATAAATACGGTCTGCATTTGTAAGCAAGAATTGGAAGGAAAAGGCTCATGCATTAATACTTTTTTATTTTAAACCACTCCCATATTAGGAGGATCTATAGTGCTTCCACACTTCCCCTCCCTGGTGACTCGAACCCAAGACCTAACGGTCGTAGGTGGAGGTGCTATACCAACTGAGCAAGCCTCACTTGTCCATGCATTAATACTCACTCGTAACTGTGGTATTTAACTCATTTAAAGAAGAGAAACGGAAGCAATGCAAAGGAAAATAGAGAGATTCCAGTGAAGTGAAGTGTAATAAATGAGTAGTACTAATAATGAAAGAGATAAATCAGGTAACTTTAAAATAATTATTATTATTTTCTTGCTGGTTTCGTCATATAACGCAAGTTTTCTTTCATGCTTTTTCTTGTCCAAGATGTTCGATTTCAGGTCAAAATGTCCAACTGGGTAAATGAAGGCGAAAACAATAATCTCGAGGACCACGGAGAGAACGGTGTGGATGCTCCGGGTGTGGGTGTGCCACCACAAAACCGTGGGAATGCGCCAGAACATATTCCCATGGACGCGATCTCACGCGACGCCCAACGCATCGATATAAGCTTGTATACCGACATGAGCGTGCGTCAGGGAGATCCACAAGAAGCTTAGAAAACCCCGATCAAGGAAGAACGTGAGGTTAGCCTTCACGTTATTTTTGAAATATTGCAAACAAAACAGCTAGTTATTGCTCAGTTGCAAAGTCACCAGAAAACTCCCAACGGGGTAGCACCTGGGACAACTCCCCCAGCTAAACAGGTACCGGAGAGATCAAACAATAATGGATCGATGACCGATCCTGCCATCGTAAAAACCTCGAAGACCTCACCAAGAAGGTCGAGTTGGGCGAGAAGATGATAGAAGCCAACTATAAAAAGTTCAAAACCTATAACTCCAGGGTCGACAAAATTTCGGGAGCACCCCCGATCCTTAAAGGTGAGGATTCGAAGAAGTTCATACAAAGGCCGTTCCCCGAGGAAGTGATGACATCCAAATCCATCGCTAAAAAGCAGTAGATACGGTCGTAACAACATAATTACCCATCTATGAGTCGGGGTCGAATCCCACAGAGAACAACGTGTAGGCGATTAGGAATGTATGAGAATTATCGCTTGTCGCGCAGTACCAAACAATAAGAATGTTAGGTTGACAATTGTATTTATATTTAAGATGCGAAAATGTAAACTAGCCTAGAAAGCAAGTAAAATGATCAATGCCTACAAGTATGAAAGCATCGGAAATTACACTCAAGTAACGATCAATGTATCTCACGATTTTACAAATATGAGCGAGTTTATGCTAATTAGCCACGGATAATAATTCTTAATTAGATTCTTCTGAAGACTAACAAGACTTCCTAATTGAATTATCCCTAATCACAATTAGAAGATTAAGCACACCCGAAAGGCTACAAGTAGTTCAATCCTATCCCTATGTAGAATCTATAAAATAAGGGTTAGCGCCTCAAGTTCTTGTTAATTAATCTTTTCCAACCCCAAACTATTTTTCCCAAAATTAATTCAGAGTTAATGGGCGAGTCCTACGGTTAGTTAATCCCTTTGGAAATATTAAAGAAGATGAATAATTAGAGAAACAACAACTCACTTCATAAATATAGAAAAATCATTCAACACATAAGCACAACAAGGTATAAAATTCACACTTTAATTATGAGTATTCCCATACACAAGATTCAAGTGTTGGATAAAATACTACACACTTAAATATTCAATACAAAGCAAGGAAATAAAGAAACAAACATAAGAAAACCTTAACCCCAAGCTTTAATCTTCATAACCCAAGTGCGTTTGTGCAAAACCCTAGCCTCCAACTTGTTCTTTCTAGTCTAAGAGACTGAAAATAAGCCAAAAGATGCTTTTTCAAATGACCCTAGTCGGGTATTAAAAGATTTGGGGATCAATAATGTGAAATTCCAGATTTTCCCATGCCTGAAGCACGCACTTCGCATTTGCGAACAAAAATTCGCGATTCCCAAGATTGCCTTAGGCAGCCTGAGTTCGCATTTCACATAAATTCTTCGCATTTGCGAAGTCCTCTAATCCCAGCTGATCTCGCATTTGCGAGATTCATATCGCATTTGCGAAGCTGCCCCTTTTTACACTGTGTTCGCATTTGCGAACATTACCTCGCATTTGCGAAATCTACCAAATTCCAGTGGAGTTCGCATTTTCGAGTTTAATCTCGCATTTGCGATGGCTGCCCTATTGCTCTTGGGTTTTCATTTCCCAGTTACATCTCGCATTTGCGAGCTCAGAAGGCCCTGCCCACATTTTCCCTTCCTTTGGATTCATTTTGAGTTATTTTAACTTGGTTTCTTCGACATCACTTCTAAATCACATTCACCCTGTAAAGTAGAAGTAATTGACATTAAATGCAATATTTTATCACCATAAACATAGAAAAAGTATAGTTTAAAGGCAAGATAAGTCGGTAAAATCTTATCACACCCCCAAACTTGAACTATTGTTTGTCCTCAAGCAATGAAAGCAACAAAACCTCTTCCCAAGTGGTTAGAAAGCCTCATATCCTATTCACACCAAGCCAACAAGAAGATATACTTTAAGTACAAATGCATGACTTCGATTGGTACTAACAATTACTCCGGAACATATGAACTATCAAGCATTTCGCATAATCAAGTGCTCATGCACCAATGCGAATCAGAGTAGCAATCAAGTTATGACACTAAAGCTTCAAAATTTTTCTCTCCATCACAATCAACTTTCTTTGGTTAGTCTTCCCAATTGAAAATGGGACTAAGTTCACAACTCAAACTTCATGTGCCCTCACATTTAAGAGGGCATCCCACACTCATAATTGTTATTTCAAAGCAACAATGAGAAATCAAATGGAAAGAATTCACTCTCCCTCAAAAAGATTTTCACATGCACGCATGTAGTACCATACGCTTTCCCTTTTATGTATTCATCCACTAATGTAGATAACTCGGTTCAAAATCAATTAGGACTTAAGGGTTGTAGTTTAGGCATTTGGATAACGTATGGTTTAATTTTGGTAAAGTGATTCAAAACCTCCCCAAGCACTACACAATTTACAATTAAAGTCTACTTCCTTCGAACACATTTTCCAACCTTTTTTCACTTCTTTTTTCACCTAACATTCCCTTTATTCGCAACTTTATTCACTTTATTCTATATATATATTCTTTCTTTTTTCCTTTTTGACTTTTATCAATTTTTTTTCTATATTCCATCTTTTCAATAACTTCCATATCACAACTTTTCCAACCTCTCACCCCTAAACATAGGCTTTTAGCCTATGTTTGCACTTTATAAGTACTTCGGGAGGTAAGGTGCCAAAAGGTATATCAATTAAGATCATAGGCTTTAAGCTTGTAACATAGTTGCCAAAGAATAAGTTTAAAGGCTCAAAATTGGTTGACTAGGAAAAATATTTACGGGTAGGAATATTTAGGCATACTAGCGGTCCAAGGAAGGCCTACTATCATTTTTCGAACCAAGTTAATCATTGATTTTGCCTTGAAGTATATTGCGGGCAAGTTCTAGACTACAAGAAATGCAAAGGAACTTCACAAATAATCTCACCACACATGGCACATGAACATTCGAATGGAACATCAATCCAAAATCCAATTGGAACCAATGACTGAAAGAGGTTGCATATAGCATAAGATACAAATTTATGAATCAAAGAGCAAAAATTTGAGTCTAAAAGTCATGACCTCACTACTTTACTTTTTATATTTTGTTTTTTTCTTTTTAAACAATCAACAATTCATATGCCAAGGATTAACTATGTTGGTACCAAGCAAGCCACAACCAATGGGCAGCAATCCCAACACAAACCATTTAGTACCCTCAATTAACAAAAACGAATTCTAACTAAATGACTAATTCCCTTAAGAAAGTTGTCAATCCATCCACATCATCGGTAAAAGTCGACGAAAAATTTCTACAATTACCTGGTTCAACTAGAAAAATTGGCATCCTTGGAAAAAGAACCATGTCATAAAGAAAACCAAGGATATCGCCACTAACAAAAAAACATACTAAAATAAACAAAAAATAAGAAGCAAACTAATAACAACTACTAAACAAACTAATATCAACATACTAATATACACATGGTATAAAAACATACTAATAACAAAATTAAAAGCATGAACAATAGTCAAGGTCAACAAAGCATCACAGTTATGCAAGAAGCCACCCCTAACCAAAGATATTGCAATGTCCAAAATGCAACTAAACATGATATAGTAGAGGATGGTGGAGAATGCTCCCTGTATACTGCATCAATTGCTCTTCTCGCTCTCGGAATCAGACTCATCCTCATCCTCCTCTCCTTCTTCCTCGTGCCACTCAACAGGAACATCATCATCATCCACAGCTCTGCCCGATGGTATCCGGTCCTGAGGCTTTAGGACCTTGAAGATGCCCTTCACACCCTTCCACATCTGTGTGAAGAATTTATCTCTTTTCTTCTCTCTTTTCACCATCCGGGTGTGCGACTGTTGTAGAACGCCATGTGAAGTGCTCAACTCACCATGTTTCTTGGCTAGCTCAGTGTATGCTTTCTCCAGTGCCTTGAGGTGATCCCCCTACTTCTTCTTATCATCAATGTATTTCTGGTATTCTTTCTTTGAGATGTTGGCAGATCCCTCATATGTTTCCCCAGGTCCCTGGGAAGGCCAGACACTAGCTCGCGAATTACTCGCATCTCCTCACTGATCACAACAAATGGCCCTCCTTCTGAAGATGATGGTACACTGCTCGGATCACAATGAGAAGAAGAAAATGTCTTCCTCTTGTTGGGCTTCACTGCACCACCCTCTTCTCTTTTCTTCAATGGGTGAATAGGCTTTCCCAGATATATTCAATTGTCCCCTGGAGCTTCTTCCACCCCGGCCAGCTGGCATAACTCAGTGATGATAGAAGGGAGTATCAATGAAGGAATGTCTTAAATCCGATACTCTCTCATCTCACTTATAAAGATCTTGCCCACGTTCCATTGAATGTCATCAAGGATGCAAGCTACCATTTGCGCTCGAGTAATTGGGATGTTCCATATGTTGGTCACAGGGGAGACACGACTGCATATGATAGCCAGCCATATCTTTGCTTCTGCGGTGAATTTTTTTTGATGTTATCCCCTTCTTTTCAGTTGTCCAAGGAACATCTACACCCGGACACAGTTTAGAGGCCAACCACTCTCCTGAAGCACAGTCTTTTTCCTTGAATGGAGCCATGTCATGGTCGGGTAGATTGTAGAACCTTTTCACATCCTCAGCCCAAAACGCACCATTTGACCCCGAATTCTCATCTTGGGACTTTTCAATTTGATTGCTGGGAGGTTGGCGTAAAATTCCCTCACCCATTGCTCATTGGCTCGGCAAGGTTGAGGGGCAAAAAAATTCCATCCCATGACCATTAGCCTTTGATAGAACTTGGGGAGACGTTCTGCAACATCATCCATCACAATTCAACTCTCCGGGACCACCTTCTTTGAAATCAGTTCTTCGTAGTACCGTTCCTGGCACTCCATGTTCAGGACAGCAAGGAGGGAAGGAAAAAGCTATGACATTAAGAAAGATCTTGTTGTTTCTTCAACAATTTCTGACTGCTTAACAGTAAGAGAGAACCCCCTCATCTCGTGGCTAGGAAAATCTATTTAGATGGGATTGGATTCATAGTGCCAGTTAGGGGTAGGTATAAACCTTCATTCATCTTCTTCGATATTCCTTGGAATATCCATCATCTTGGTCTCGACCTGTTTGAGCTCTCCCTGATCGAAAGTTCCTATTTTGCTGCCTCTTCGATCGTCTCCGACTCCCTAAACAATAAGAGTACTTGGTGACCTAGATGGTCAGGGTATTTCCTTACCTTAGCTGAGCCATATGTCCCTTCGAATTCAGCCTCTCGTTAGGTCCTCACTGAAGGATTGTCCACCTTCTCAAGCCTCTCTACCATACCCTTAGAAAGTGACAACAGATGACTTCCATTACGGAAGCCCTTGTTTGAGTGAGAGCTTCTAGAATGCCATTCATTTCTCAATAAGTAACTTTTCCACATAGAGGTTTCAGCTACTTACCCAAGCCGCATCCCCGGAACACTTGCTATATCTACTAACTCTTCATCCTAACCAACTATACATGAGATAAAGCCGAAGGTTGCTCTTCTTCCAAAGGGTTTTCGCTTGCGGATCACTCGGAGTTTGGGTCCATTTCCGCCATTATACTACCTGTCAAAAAGTGGTAAGAGTGAAAACATGGTATGGCTATGAAGAACAGTGCAAAATAAAACAATTATTCCAAAAGAATGACCGGACAGTTGAAACTCAGACTTAGAAAAAAAATTCCAGGATTTTCAGCTTTTGAGCAGCTGGGCTGCAGATGTCGCATAATCCCAACTTTTCTTCGCAATTACGAAGCTCATAGTTAAGGGAAATGCGAGAAAAACTTCGCATTTGCGAAGTTCTTCAGGGACAGACAGATCTCGCAATTGCGAAAAAAATCATCGCACATGCGAAGTTCCATCGTCCCAGGAAGCCCCTCTTACAGAGTTTAGTTCCTCAGCCCAAAAATTTCTATTCCAAGCTTTATTTTGCAAACCTAATCATTAATCGAGCATAATCATGCATTACACTTTATAAACGACTATGAATCAAGAATTTACAATGGTTTTGGCCACGAATTTCATTCGAACCTCACATCGAACACATTATAGGCGCAAACTTTTTACTTCCATTGACAAGAGCTTGGGTACTCAAACTTCCCCAAATTTTTACAACCAATAAAATCTTTCACACTCAACCAAACCTCACCCATAAATCATAGATAATTTTTTGAATAGTTCTCAACCATTTACGGTAAGAGTGACCCGTTAAATATCTAGGGTTCCATGATACCCAACAAGATAAACATGAGAGTAAACATGGAGAAGAAGCGAGTGTATAGATTTAAGCTTTCATACCTGAGTTTTTTGTGATGAGAGATGAAGCTTTTGTGCCTTTACAATGATGAGAGAGGAGAGACCAAGACTTCGAGAGTTTTTTAGAGTGAGAGTCGATTTTGGTTCAAAATGGGCAAGGCAGCATTAAAGCCCCGCAGAAGTCGCAAATGCGACTAGGACCATCGCAATTGCGAAGTCCCAAGTTTCTCTGCTTGTTTGCAAATGAGAAATTAAAATCGCAAATACAAAGTTCCCAGTATTCAGCCAAGTTCGCAAATGCGACATTTTGTTCACAAATGCAAACCCTACCCTGCCCTGCGATTTCCAGTCAGCTACTGGTTTTTGCCAACGCGTCATCCCAACTTGCTCAAATCAACTCCAAAAATTCTCAAACTTGGCAGATTAGTTACAAATAATATTCTAAGCTGTTCTAAAAAAAATTCAAAAATGATAAGAAATTTGAAATGCGGGACTTGAAGGATTTTTTGAAGGCTTCAAATGAGGTCCATTCTGCGGTCACATAGTGAACATACGGACCGCAGAGTGACCTTATTCGCCGCATTTTTCAAATGTTAAATTGGACATTTCTCTGACTTTTTCTGTGGTGGATCTGCGGACCGCAGATCAGTTATGCCACCGCATTTCTACTGCATTTTCCACTTGCCAATTCTGCCTCTTCTCTGATTTGTTCTGCGGTGGATTTGCGGGCCGCAGATCAGTTCTGCGACCGCATCTCTACCAAAATTTGCATGATGATCTTTTTCGATCCTTTGAACTCCCTTCATTCCATCAAACACAGTAAATTAAAAATTTTGAAAAATGTAAAAGAGAAAAGGGTGTTACCACCCATGGGTTGCCTCCCATGAAGCGCTGGATATAACGTCACGGCACGACGCAAACAACATTACTGCTTTTCTCGCCACTTGGATGATATGAACTGAGCACCTAGCTTGGAATCAAGCTTGTGACCACGAGCGATGATGGGTGGTAATTTGATGTTTGAGCCAATTCTTAGAATCTTCATTTTGCACTTCTTAGCTTTCAAGTGAGGGATGTCGTTTTGATTCCTTGTCTCCTCAAACTGTAAAATGTATGGCTTGAGTTTTTACTCCTCGCACTCCTTCATTGATTCATGAGGTTCAACTTCCGTGTCACCACACAATTCCAACATTGAAAAATGCTTGGAATGTGATTTCAAGCCTTCACTTTGCAATTCTTCATTCTTGACATCCTCTTTTTCCCCCGGATTAAAGTCAACGTCAACCAATATTGCATTTTTACCGGTTGACTCCAATTTCATATTTTTGTCGGCATCAACAACACTCATTGAGTCGGTCCGAGGATGTTCAGTTCTTGATTCTTCAAAGTAAAGCTCACTTTCTTCCTAGGAGTTGGACTCTTCTTGCCTTTCTTCCACACACTCTAGCTGTTGGGCATAGTGAGCCTCAACCAACTTTTTCATTTGGTCTTCCAAAGTGCGGATGTGTTCATCATTGTAATTCAAGCCTTGACTCAAGTCCTCGAGTGCAAAGTTGTGCTTCTCCTTATTTTCAAGAATGGTCTCCAACATGAGCATTATTTTCTCATCTTAAGCATTTGGGAGTTCTTCTTGGTTTTGATCAAGTGCCAAGGAAGGATTTTCATTTTCGACCTCCAAGAGAGACTCTTGGTTTCCATTCACTTCCGATGCTTTTTTAGCCCTTGAGGCTTCTATCAAATCATCCATTTGCGAGTGCAACCATTCAAGTGCCCAGTCATTTTGGAGATTAGTCTCCAAAAGATGCTCCAAGGTATTTTGCTCTTTGTTTCCTTCCTCAAGTAGACACTCCAACATGAGTTTGAACTCTCCATTTTTGCCATGCTCAACTTCTTCAATTCCAGTAGCCCTGTAGTTTTCATCACAAGAAGAAAACTCATCATAGTAGGGGCTTGGGGAAGGGAATGTCAAATATGCACAATAATCCCAATGACCATTTTGGCAACCACACTTATCCACATACTCCAACCTCGGGGTTGATATTGTGCGCAAAATCCACCCCCAGGAGAATTTAAACAATGTTACAATGAGGATTCGATCATACCAACACAAACGCACTGGATCCCATCAGAATTCCGATGTTAAGCGTGCTTGGGCGAGAGTAGTACTAGGATGGGTGACCCCTTGGGAAGTCCTCGTGTTGCATCCCTCTTTTGGACAAGAGGGGTTGCTCTTATTGTGAGCAACCCCCACTACCAAACGAGAGGTTGTGAGTTCGAGTCTCCCCAAGAGCAAGGTGGGAAGTTCTTGTAGGGAAGGATGCCGGGGATCTATTTTTGAAACAGCCTCTGTACCCAAGGGTAGGGGTAAGGTCTGCGTACATACTACCCTCCCCAGACCCCACTAAGTGGGATTATACTTGGTTGTAGTTGTTGTTGTTGCCATGAGTGTGGTCCACCACAATAAGGACAAGGGTCGTCAAAATATGAACAACTCCCATCCGACCAATTTTCATTATATGATGCCATTTTTCAAGAATGATAAAATAAACAAAAAACTAACAAGAAAGATAGACCCAAGGTAAGAAAAATAATTACACAAGTATTAACAAGTTTGGATCAAAGCACTTTTGCTTATTTCTCAAACAACCTAAATTACGCCAAATAGTTCCCCGGCAATGGCGCAAATTTTGATGACGTCCAAATCCACCGTTAAAAAGCAATAGATACTGTCCGAGCAATATAATTACCTAACTATGAGTCGGGGTCGAATCCCACAGAGAACAACGTGTAGGCGATTAGGAATGTAAGAGAATTATCGCTAGTCGCGAAGTGCCAAACAATAAGAATTTTGGGTTGACAATTGTTTTTATATCTAAGATGCAAAAATGTAAACTAACCTAGAGAGCAAGTAAAATGATCAATGGCTACAAGTATGAAAGCATCGGGAATTACACTCAATTAATGATCCAATGTATCTCACGATTTTACAAATATGAGCGAGTTTATGTTAATTAGCCATGGATAATAATTCTTAATTAGCTTCTTGCGAAGACTAACAAGACTTCCTAATTGAATTATCCTAAATCACAATTAGAAGATTAAGCACAGTCGAAAGGCTACAAGTAGTTCAATCCTATCCCAGGTAGAATCTATAAAATGAGGGTTAGCGCCTCAAGTTCTTGTTAATTAATCTTTCCCAACCCTAAACTGTTTTTCCCTAAATTAATTCAGAGTTAATGGGCGAGTCCTAGGGTTAGCTAATCCCTTTGAAAACATTAAAGAACAAGAATAATTAAAGAAACAACAACTCACTTCATAAATATAGAAAAATCATTCAATACATAAGCACAACAAAGTATAAAATCAACACTTTAATTATGAATATTCCCATAAAAAAGATTCAAGTGTTGGATAAAATACTACACACTTAAATATTAATTACAAAGCAAGAAAATGAAGAAACAAACATAAATGGTTAGAAAACCTTAACCACAAGCTTTAATCTTCACATCCCAAGTGTGTTTGTGCAAAACCCTAGCCTTCAACTTGTTCTTTATAGTCTAAGAGACTGAAAATAAGCCAAAAGATGCTTTTTCAAATGACCCTAGTCGGGTATTAAAAGATTTGGGGATCAATAATGTGAAATTCCAGATTTTCCCATGCCTGAAGCACGCACTTCGCATTTGCGAACAAAAGTTCGCAATTCCCAAGATTGACTTAGGCAGCCTGAGTTCGCATTTCCCATAAATTCCTTGCATTTGCGAAGTCCTCTAATCCCAGCTGATCTCGCATTTGCGAGATTCATATCGCATTTGCGAAGCTGCCCCTTTTTACACTGTGTCCGCATTTGCGAGCATTACTTCGCATTTCTACCAAATTCTAGTGGAGTTCGCATTTGCGAGTTTAATATCGCATTTGCGATGGCTTTCCTATTGCTCTTGGGTTCGCATTTCCCAGTTACATCTCGCATTTGCGAGCTTAGAGGGCCCTGCCAGATTTTCCCTTCTTTTGGCTTCATTTTGAGTTGTTTTCACTTGGTTTCTTCGACATCACTTCTAAATCACATTCACCCTGTAAAGTAGATGTAATTGACATTAAATGTACGATTTTATCACCACAAACATAGCAAAATCATAGTTTAATGGAAAGATAATTTGGTAAAATACCAACTTATCAGGAAGCGGCCCTGAAACCTATCCCAAAGAAGTTCAGAATGCCAAAACTCCCAAAGTAAAACGGGAACTCAGACTCCAACGAACACGTTGCTGCTTACACCTGTGCGGTAAAGGGAAACGACATAAAGGACAATGAAATCGAGTCCGTCTTGTTAAAGAAGTTCGGGGAAACACTCTTGAAGGGGGCCATGATGTTGTATCACAACCTAGCTCCCAACTCCATAGACTGGTTTGCCATATTAGTGGAATCCTTAATAAAAGCATATGTTGGTAGTATCAAAGTGGAAATGAGGAAATCCAACGTCTTTAAGATCTATCAAAGGGAGAACGAGATGCTACGAGAATTTGTATCTCACTTTCAAAAAGATGGAATGGAACTACCACCAGTCTCTGATGAATGGGCGGTACTGGCCTTCACTCAAGGTCTAAACGAATGAAGCTCGGTGGCTTCGAAGTAGCTGAAAGAGAATCTGGTCGAATATCCCGTCGTGACTTGGCCGGACGTCCACAACCGATACCAGTCAAAAAACAGGGTCGAGGACGATCAACTATGAGCCCCCTCGGGCTCAGTATACCCAAACAGGCTCTTGGCGAATGATCCAAAGCCAAACAAAGAAAGATACCAACCATACACCGAAGAAAGAAGGAACGCCCTTAGGTGCAACCTACCTCGTAATAATCGAAGGGTAGATTGAGGACAGAATCCTCGGGGACTCATCAACAGAGCCGGATTCGATAAGAACGCTTGGGCTCTGAACTATGAGAGTTTACTTTTTATCTTTCTCAGCGCGGTATGGCGGGGCCAATGGAGGCACCTCGCTTATCAGAGTACAACTTCAACATCGACGTGTCAGACATCGTGTTCGCCATCAGCAAAATCAGGGACGCCAGATGGCCCAGACCTGCACAATCAAATCCTTCACAAAGAAACTATAATTTGATATGCAAATTTCACAACACGCACGGGCACAGGACCGAAGATTGCCGGCAACTCCGGAAGGAAGTGTCCTCGTTACTCGACAATGGCCATCTTCAGGAATTCCTCAACAACCGAGCCAAAAATCAGTCTTATGGAAAGAAAACAGCGAAAGGGGACAATGCAAACGAGCCACAACACGTGATCCACATGATCTTTTGAGACGAACGCCACTAGCCGAAACACCAAAGTCCCCTACGGCAGAGGGACTAAGAGATAAATCGACAAACAAAATAGCATTAGCGAGAAACATCCTCGGCCGTATCCGAATAAGGGACCATACCACGTCCTCCAAGCAAATGCCAAGGTTCGAAAAGCGCCCTAAGGTATAGCATATCCTTTTTATTTTATATTATATTTCATGCTGACCCTTATGCAGGCGCCCGACCGAAGCAGTCAAAGCACCGAGCCAACTCAAAGACCTTAAGGTTTTAAAGAATTTGATGTACTCTTTTCCTTCGATCGGGTTTCATCCCGAGAAGGGTTTTACCGGCAAGGTTTTTTAACGAGGCAACATCTATATGCTACCTAAAGAAGATCCAATAAGTATTCGAGGCTTCTTTCGCAATCAACCTCGAACACTAAAGGGACACCCCCCCACCCCCCCGGAAGGTCATACACTAGGAAAAGATGAGAAATGCCAAATGGGATCCTAATAGGAAATCGATGTACAGGGCCAAACAGTCAAACGAGTCGTGTCCGTATAGCCAGGCCCCTGACGGCGTAATCATGTACACTTGTACCATATAATTGAAGAATATCTTTTGTCAAAGCATCTCGCACTCCAAAAGAAGCTCGGCACCTCCACAAAAATGACTTCTCCACCAAAATTGTCCCAAACACTCGGGGAGTAGCGTTAACAATTTAACACCTGAATAATCTCTGGGTCGGGACTCCAAAATTATAAGCCCTCAGATGCGGCAATATGAAACTAGCAAAACATCTCCAATGCCGAAAGTACCCCGAACACTCGGGGATTGGCATCAAAATCTCAAAAAATATACGACCTCAGGGTCGGGATCTCCAAAATCGTAAGCCCTCGATGAGGCAATACAAAGTTTGCAAATAATTGCTCCCGAGTCAAGAAACCCTCGATGACTCGGGGACTTCCGTCAAGCGCCTCCTCCATCGAATTGTTAGAACCCGAGTCCATTAGACCCTGGGCTGGCAGACTCGATCTCGTAATACATACATAAGGCAGCAACTATATCTGTAAGACTTCAACCAAGGCATAAACCACACTTGCGCCAAGTGACAATATCTGTAAGATCTTAAGCAAAGCATGAACAATACTTGTAACAAGTATCTAAAACTGTAAGACCTCAATGGCATGAAAAGCTGCAAGACCTCAACGGCATGTAAAACTTGTAAGACCTTGCTAAAGAAATAAACCCAATCCGTAAGTTTTGCCTATGTATCGAACTTGTAAGACCCCTAAAAAGGTATACCCTTGATATAGATGTTGAAACTACTTCACTCGGACCTCAAAGGCTCTGACCAAACACAAGTGACTCCGGTCACACGGCTGTACCAGCTGAACTAACGCGACTCGAGGATGCCTGACTATCCCTACAAAATTGCAGGCCCTCAATTACTCCGAATATACTTCAGAAAGAATCGGATAAATAGGCTACCCTCGACATAGGTAAAAGAGCTTCGACTGTGTCGTTTCCAAATCACAGTCTTCAAGCTACTCAGCCTCCAAGCCAAACCTCCCGAGGTGCTCGAACATCGCCACAAGTTACTATAAATAGAGGTTCTTCCTGAACCGATGATGGGTCATGCAAAAATTATTTCAAAAGTCCATAATGGGGGGAAAATAAAGACAATAAAAGGTCGTTTCAGCCCAAAGCATAAGAGCCATTGTCACTAACTTACAATAAAATGTCGCTTCAACCCAAAGTGTAAGACCCATTGCTGCCAGCTTAGATTGAAAGGTCGCTTCGACCAAAATCGTAAGAGCCATTATCGTCAACTTACATTAAAAGGTCGCTTTGATCCAGGGCGTAAGAGCTTTTGTCACCAACCCGCATAAAAATTCGTATCAGCCAAAAGCGTAAGAGCCAATTTCGCTAGCTCACACAAATTGGAAAACGTGAGGGTCGATTGAGCTCGAGTTGAAACCCGACTCGGAGATTGAACCCAAAATAGTTAACTACATATGTCGCCAGCCAAATGAGCCTCATGGACACACACAAATGGTCTCTTCGGCCCAAGGCGTAAGACCATTGTTGCCAGTCCACGCAAATCGAAAAACTTGAGGGTCGATTGAGCTCGAGTCAAAAATCGACTCGAAGATTGAATCCAAAATAGTTAACTACATATGCTTAAGGGCAAAGTGTAAGAGCCATTTTCGCTAGCCTAATGAGACTTAGTCCATGCCCATAAAAGATCGCTTCGATCAAAGACATAAGAGCCATTGTCCCCAGCCCATGCAAACGTAAATGCTTGAGGATCAAATGAGCTAGAGTCGAAACCCGACTCATAGACTAAACCCAAAATAGTTGAGCAAAAGCATAAGAGCTCAAATGCAAGCCTATAATAAAGGTGGCATCGACCAAGTGCGTAAGAGCCCCCGGGCCAGCCTAATAAGCCCCAAAGTCATATCACGAATCTAAGGATTCCTACCAACTCAAAGGTCGATTGATCTGGACGAGATCTCGACAAAGAGGAATCTGGAAGATACAAAATTTCAAGGTTTCCCCTCGTGCATACATGCAGTAAAATACAAACTCCATTTACAGTGTCCTATAAAAGCGCTATATACAAAGACAAAGAAAGAAAATAGACGCCCCCTTGGGGACAATGGCCCGACGGACCCGTCCTCGCCATCTTCGGCATCAGATAAAAGGAACTTGACATCATTCTCCGCCACATTGGCTTGCTCGATCACCTCCAAAAGATCGAAACCACTGGCATGAACTTCCTCGAGAGTCTCCCTCCGAGATTTGCACTTTACGTACTCATTACTACTGCTCGCTCGATCGATAGCTCTCTTCAGTTCAACTCTAGCAATAGCAGCGCTCTTCAAAAAGGCCGCTGCTTTCTGATCTGCCCGATTGCTGCTTATTATAAACTCGCCATGGACATTTACCACCTCGGACTTCCCCTTCGAGAGCTTGAACACGATCCTTGCGATCATGTTTGCTCATGGAGACTCATTTGCATGCACGATCCGGATTTGCGCCTCAAGGGTGGAAATCATAGAGAAAGCACTCTCCTTGGCCGCAATTTGAATATCTACATGGGCTTGCAGCTCGTTAAACTCACGTTTGACCCTGCCAACTTCGTCCCAGAGTTGCTCCAGCTCCTCCGTTTTGCTCTCCAACTGAAACATCGAAACGTTAACCTTCGAAGATAAAAGAAGGAGCATGCGTCAGCATGAAATACAAGGTACATGTCTCTCGAGGCAGCTCTCGCGGCTCGGGATTCGATTTGCCTGACACCGTAGGGGTACCAGCTCACTTTTTTTCACACGAAGAAGCTTAAGGGATTTCTCCATATCCGAAGTTCTCCACAACCGAGCCTCACAATGAAGTAGCTCTGATTTGATCCTTTCAAAGGCCTGCGAAAGAAAATTCAATGAGAAAGGAAGGGTGTGAAACCAGAATAGCCCTATGCAGGTTACAACACTTACCATAATGCCAATCCGCTGAGCCTCACCAAAGGCCGAGCAAATGTCCGATGGATTAGTGTCCCTCCAAGCACCTTTTTCAGAAGAAGGAGGCACAATGTACCCCTCACCCTTTGAAGCGCCATCAGTAGAAATAGGGAATGTTCTTTCAAGAACAGAAGCCTCAGAAACCAAATGATTGGTCGAATCGCCTCTCATGAACCGCTTAGAGGGACTTACCCTGCTGCAAGCCTCCTCACACCCCGGAGATCCTTTCCGTTTATCCTCAACCCCGACGTCAGCAGCCTCTTCTCCTCCCCCAGAGGGCATGGCCTCATCTAAGAAAAATCTCCAATACCTGCGGCAGATAAGTTAGTACGCTAAAAAGAAAAGTACCATTCTGGGGAAATAAGCTACCATGCGCCTACCATGACGTTTTGCCTCCCATCTCCCCTTGGACATGTCTCTCCACCTGCGCTTATGATAGGTCGAACATGCAGCTAGCATACGAGACCACTCGGCCAAATTCGGGATCTCATTCGGCAACAAAGGAGACGCTACAAAAAATATATATGTAGAAAAATGTTGTTACGGATCCCGGCTCTAGTCAAAACAATAAAAAAAGGTGTGACACTTCCGTATGAAGTTCCATTTCTCAATAAAGGATAGAAGCTCTCCAGGAATGATATCAATTGTTCGAGCTCGAATGAACCGATTCATTCATCCACAGTCCTCGTCCTCTTCATTGTTAACTGTAGGAGCCCGGGTGGATTGACGTTGCAGAGCAATCAAACCTCGATAGCGCGGTGGCCGATATAACCTCACGATATGACTGAGGATAAACTCAATCCCGGCCTTGTCGGTGAAAAATCATATTGTCTACACTATCTTCCAAAGGAATGGGTGAGCACGCACCAAGGTAACCCAATATCTCCGACAGAACTCAAGCATGACCCGATCGGGGGGACCCGATGCAAAAGTATGCGTGTACACTCTCAAAAACCCCCCGACATCGGTCATGATTCTCTCCTCGAAGGAAGGTACTTGTAATACCATACCTTCTCCCCATCCGCAATCTTTTCTAATCATCTCGAGCTTTTCCTCTCCCACTTATGAGATGAACATCGACGCATGCTCCCGATGTCCTGGAACATTAGGAGGTCTCCCCAACTTAATGTTTCTTCTCTAGGCAAGGCACCTTGAGGCCCGCTCACTTGGCACCGATGGTGTACCACCGACCGAATGTGGAACATAGGAAAAACTCCCCTCTCTTTGGTTGGCGGATGTCGATATATCAGTCATGGCTATGATAAAATAAGAAGGGAGAGATATAAATTTGAGCAAAGCTTTTGAGTTGGAACAATGGGAGAACTAGCAAAAAATGCCAGTTTCTGTGGTTACTCAAAGTAGCAGAATCTCTACTTGAGAGGAAAATGAATGAATATATAGGGGCAAGGCAGCGGCTGCTCGCCTACGTAGAGGGACAATTAATTCTTGCCGCGTTAACATCACCCTTTTTTCTGGGGAAATTTACTGACAGGATCACCCTCCCTTTACCAGATTGCTCAAATGCTGCTATCCTGCAACACTCAAGAAGCAGCGAGGCTTCGAGGGCTCCTCGCTATACCTAGAACCGTCCCAAAAGAAGTTGTCGATCTAACTTCGGGATAGGACCTGATTTAGGGGTCCGGTCGCTCCGAATACGGTTTTCAAAGAGCTAACACGAAAGGTCGAAGGTTAACTCTGCAAAAACGACATAAGGCCTACTCTTCATCGCCACTATCCTTCGAACCATCTCCGGGATCCTCGTCTGGGGCAATCAAAAGCACCAACTTTATCTCCAGTCCCCGGGCCTTCTCAATTCCCACCGAACGCCGCCAAAGGCGGGGGTCCTCTCAATGGAGGAGGCACGCTTGGAAATATTCTTGACGATTTTAGTGGGAACGTCGATCTTGACGCTCCCGACACTGTCAATGCACCTGAGAGGTTCATGCGGTAGGTGATAGCTGCATTATGTATATTTCTTTTAGCCACGAGCATCTTTCTTCATTCTTCTAACTCTTCTATTTTGCTGTAGTGCAAGGAGATGTATGATCACGCTATCTCCAGGCTTAACGAGGAGCTTTTGTGCCGTGAGAAGGAGCTTGAGAAGTTGTCCTTGAGACTGTGAGAGTCGGAGGCTCGCTCTGCCTGGAAGGAGAAAGAGTCATGCGAGCTCCAAGCTACTTTGGAGGGAGAACTCGGAGAAAAGGCTGCCCTTGCCGAGCAGGTATTTTGTTATGCATGAGTATTTTCTTTGCTCCCATATTTCGATACTGACTGGTTTGTTTTTTCTTTTTGTAGGTCGAGGAAAATGACTCGTACACTGGGCGACAAAATGTGGAAGTCCTTGGGCTGAGGAAACAAAACGAGGCAGTGACCTCGGAGTTGGCATCGGACCATGATCTTCTCAAGGATACTCAAATGGAGATTGTTGCGCTTGTTGCAGCCAAGTCCGAGAGCGAAGGAAATGTCTCTACTTAGCTGAAGGATGCAGCCACAACGAATTTAATAGCCCATGACGTGTCGATAAAGGCCGAGCAGATGAGCATCCCTTAGATCCCCTGAAGAGAAAGAGAGCCGACAATGAAATCATCTATGTCATGTCCCCAAGGGGCAATTCCTGCTCCCGAAAAGCTCCGGGTCCCGACCCTTCAGGGTCAGCGGCAATGGCCCCCCCAAACAGAAATTGTGCTGAACCCAGTCATGGGATCCGAGGCCACATTGACGCCCTTCTTGAGGGTCTTTGGTATATGGGGCGACCCGAGTCAGCCGTCCCCAATTCAGCAGCTTCCAATCGGATTATCTACGAGGCTCCCGTGTCTGACCTCGGCCTCTACTCAAATTGGTATTTGCTCTCATCATCATTTTCGTCCCCAGTACCGAGGCTTGCCTCGCAAGTCTAGGCCTGTGCGGCTTAGGTTTCTTCGTCACAGAAGGGTCGACAGCCTCCTTGACTTTCCTTTTATTACCCTCGGTAGGCTCTGAAACCTCCGTCCCGCCTCCAGGGGGTGGTCTCATCAGCACTTTCTCGCCAAGGCCTGCACGAGCGTAGTGGCCACAACTTATCAGCACAAAAAAGGTACAGGAAAAAAACATAGGGTTAAAACGTAGGCTGCAAGAGAAACTTTACCATGGTTCTTGGCCACCCACCGCGTCTTGGCCAGGTTAGTCCAAGATCGGGAAAGATACAGAAACTGGTTGTTCAACCGCCCAATCCACCCCGTCAAATCTGAGACCGCTTCATAATACCAAGCGGCAGCTGCAGAAAACAAAAAGAGGTCATCTTTTTTGGAAGAAAGGAAAGAATATCACAAAACATGTTTGAATGAAAAAATACTTACGGTGCATGTTCCACCTCTCCGGGAAAGGCATTCTCCCGGCCGGAATGATGTCTGAGGTACAAACCCAGAGGAACCTACTCATCCATCCCCGATCTTTCTCCTCGTCGGTGCTCGAGAAAAATGATTTCTTGGATAGATGACGAAGCCTAATCAAGCCTCGATAGACCGGGGGATGTACATCATAATCAAATGCTTTAGGGTAAAGGTGTTGTCCCCAACCTTATCGGTGAAATAACGAAGCATCAAGACTATCCTCCAAAAATAGGGATAGATTTGACCGAGCATCACCTTATATTTATCGCAAAAGTCGAGGATGACCCGATCTATCTCTATGGGAGGGGATCCAAAAGGATCATCCAGACCCAAAGTAAAGGATTAGTATATTTGTGGAGGAAACCGGCTTTGTAATCTGTTATGTTCTCATCATGGTTGTAAATCTCCACCTCCACTGCCTTCCTCAAGTCCCCTTTTTACCGTCCCTGCATAGGTCACGACACCGACGTACCGGAACACATGTTCGCATCGGCCCGGTGTAGCAGGGGGTTTATCGATGGTATAATCTTTCGACATGTCAAGATCCGGGGGAGTACATTGTCCCAAGGTGGGTATCACTTTATTTTTCTCATTAGACGACCGAGATGAAGACGTGACTTCATTCCACCGAGGAATCGTCCTGGAAGTTCTGGCCATTGCGATGGTCAAATTTTCTCTGAGA
Source organism: Nicotiana benthamiana (assembly GCA_034376525.1). Taxonomy (NCBI): domain Eukaryota; kingdom Viridiplantae; phylum Streptophyta; class Magnoliopsida; order Solanales; family Solanaceae; genus Nicotiana; species Nicotiana benthamiana. The sequence continues at coordinate 132,108,556 of CM067337.1, forward strand.
AAGTAAGAAGGAAGAATGTACAAGGAGATGAGTCTGGATTCGCGAATTTGAAGATGTTGAGAAAATAAGGATTATCAAAAATTTGATATATTTATAGGAACCACACGAGCAGCGGAAGGGGCGAGCCAATAGCGGTTCGTAAGTTTCTCGATAGTCGCGTTTGATGGCGACCCTTGGACGGTTTTTTGGAGGATGGCATTTAATGATATAATAGGCTGACATCATGGCGATGATGTCCTTGGAACGGAGGCTCAAAATTGTTTCATATTACTTCGTTCTAGGAAACACAGAGACTATCTGTATACGGTGGAATCGGATGGTCTAATTTCTCGTCATTAAGGAATTTCAGGAAATCATCTCGAAACCTCGAGGATGTGGTCGAGCTCCACCCCCCCCCCCCCCCCCCCCCGAGGTTCGTTGACGCCCGACCTAACGATAATGTTGGCCGCAATCATGATGGGAATGGGAAGTTCCCAAGGCATGCAGCTAGTACTGGCAGAGCCTCGTGCCATCTAATTGTCATATCCCCCTATTTTTGTAATTAATGCTTTTGTACTATGTTGGAATTCCCCTCCTATATACAAGAGATCTTTGACATTTGTTGAACTCTCTCTTGCTTCAATTACTACATACACAATATACAAGAACATTCTATTTGCGCTTAACATATTCTCTTGATATCATTACTTTCATTTATTATATTCATATTTGTCCATCATTTATTGCTTATCATTGGCTATAAAGAGCCACCGTTGATTTTAATATAACTGTTAGTCGTATCTCGATTACCTTCGATAGCTCCCAATCGAGCTTCGAAATCGACCCTAAGGCCCTGAATTGACAAGCTCGAGGCCCCGATAATTGATCCACGGTTTGCTTATCATTTCTTCTTTTACTCTTATTTTGTCTCTAAGTCTTACATACATAGCATCAACTGCTTAACAAACTAGCATAAAAATATATTATGTATTTTTAGAGTCTCATCCACAAATTTAATTGTTATTACCATTTTTACGGTAAACACTTAGTAATTCATATAGAAATCACTGAGAAAGCAATCATTCAGAGTACACTACATAAAATGCCAAAGTCTGTTGATTAAACTCATGTATAATTCAACTCCTTTGACTGCCAACTTCAGTATGCCCACACATGGTAATAATTTCACAAGCCTCCAGACCAAAACACCAGAAATTTACAAACATCCATAAATCACACACAACATGAAAAGAGCCAATTTTACAAAACCATGAAACGCAAAGCTATGCTTTCTACAAGCAACAAAGATAATTTAACCCTTAGATGACATGAAATTCTCCGCTTTCATGTACCTGCTTCACTTGCTTTTCATATTCATCTTCTTCCTCGTCCTCTTCTTCTACATCTTCTTCGTTCAATTCTTCTTCCTCCTCTTCACCTACCCAGCCAAAACCTCCAGTTGAACGGGAAGCTGGAGCAGGGGTCTTTGCCTCTTCCACAATTTTCATGATCATCTCCGCGCTCTGAAGGGAAAAGGTTGGATTTTCTTTTCTGTAATAAGCAAGCTGTGCTGCTTCTGTTAATTCCCTAGGCAAATTCTTCAAAACCCACGGATGGGTTTTTATTTCTTTGATTGTAATCCTCTGCAAATGAAATGCCCTTATTCAGACAAGCAACAATATATTCTAATTCAGACTTGTTTTGGTTTGTCTGCTTTCTTTTCTCCGATATGGTTAAGCTTATTTACACAATTCGATCAAACAAAAGCAAAGGTGCAAACTTAAATGAGTAGCAGATGATTTTGATGAATTAATCATTCTTCTTAATGTTAAAAAATTGAAGAGATTATGATAAAGCAGAGAGATACTATAAAGGAGCTGAAAAACATAACCCGATGCCTCATCCGAAGAGCCAGGAAATTTGGTGGGTAAACTGCAAGTGATAACTGCCCTTATAACACAACAACAACAACAACAACCCAGTATAATCCCACTTAGTGGGGTCTGAGGAGGGTAGTGTGTACGCAGACCTTACCCCTACCCTTGGGTAGAGAGGCTGTTTCCAAATAGACCCCCGGCATCCTTCCCTCCAAGAACTTCCCACCTTGCTCTTGGGGAGACTCGAACTGCCCTTATAACACAAGCATCACAAAAACACAAACATAATGATAAATCCATTTGGATCTATTCTCTGGATGATTCTGATGCTCTTACCCTTTGGAAGGTATTTGACGTGGAATCATCACTACAGTAGTATTCAAAGACGGAACCCCCCCCCCCCCCCCCAAAAAAAAATAGCCCAAGCTTCCAAAAGGGAGCAGAACAAAGAAAACAGCATTAGGATCCATCCTTCTTAGATAAACTCACCATACTAGACTATAGCAGACAACTAACTACTGCAGTTGTTTAAAAGACCAAAGGAAGGGTATTGCACTTTGATCCAAAATTAGTTGGGACTCGACAGACCAAATATTCCTGCGCTTTATCGATTGAACATTATAAGCAACTGTGACGGTTTCCTGACAGTAGCGAGAATCATGGAACATCCAGTTTACATATCCTCTAAAGTAGCACTATCAGAATCACTATCAGGTTGGTGGGATTAACAAGAACAAGTATGAAGTTCCTTTGCAGAAAAAAAGACAGCTTCAATAAATGTGTAGATTATCCTCAAAGACTGATTGACATTTGGATAAGTTACGGCTTCAATGGATATCATTTGATGCCATATTACAGTTGAAGGATTTGACTAGATTGTCACATTGATGACCTCGGTGGAGGCCATCCATCAAATGCACATGCTGGACATAAGATGAAGAGAGTGCATAAAGGTGTATTGAAATGACGTATTAAATAAATTACACCTGCACCAGAGCGTTAGCCCTCAAGTCTACCAAGGACTAAGCTCAGAAGCAATTCAAACAAACTTTTATTAGGAGAAATAACCGAGAGAGGGAGAGAGAGAGAGCATACTCTTGCTGGATTGGCAACAAATATACGAGAGAGAAGGTGCCTACAGTCCTGTGATATGTGAACATAGTCGGGAATCTTATACTGCACCGACATTATTCGCTGTAAAGAAAACACGAGCAGAAATTAAAAGGGCGAAAACCAATTATATCATTTACTAGAGCAAAGCTCGAAAGGCCTTTAATTTATGAAAACTTAAAGAAGAACTCACTTGGATAGTTTTCCGGAAGTTCTTCGGATCCTCCTGGTCTTCAAAAGGGTACGCACCAACCAGCATTACATAAAGTGTCACTCCACATGACCAAACATCAGCCAGCTGAAACAATCACAACCACAAGTTAACAGTTAAATTGCTCTTTAGGGAAAGACGGGAGCCCACAAAGCGGAGGAATTAATTGTGAAATCATCACCAGAAAAATTAACAGGTCTTATTGCCGCCACTTACAATGCTTTCCAGATTACTTATAATTTAAAAAAGACCAGAAGCAACATGTTGGTCCTACTGTCACAAAGACAACTATGGTTTCATGAACGCCAGAGAATCAATAGAGTGTTGCCATTCTAACAAATGTAAAAGTTAATACAAGCAATTACAGATGTACCTTGCCGTCATATTCTCTTCTAGATAGAACTTCGGGAGCAATATAAGCGGGAGTTCCAACAGTTGATTTTGGCCTCGAATGTAGCAGAGACGACTGTGATTGGAAGAAGAAAACTTTGTGCATGTTAGCCTTTTCTTATTCTTTTTCCCCACCCGTATTTTTTTGGCTTGAGGGGGGATGGGTGGATAGGGAGGGGGAGCATATAAATTTTCTTAAATCACCCTAACATCATCAGACCTTTGAGTATCCAAAATCACAAATCTTCAAGCGTGGTGCTGGACTGCCATCCAGTAGAGTATTCTCCAGTTTTAAATCTCGATGGCATATTTGCTGCAGAATAAAGACAAGTTTCAAGGAAACAAATCCTTTAGTTGAAAAAGGCAGATTTGCAACAAACAAAGAAAAAGCACATGATAAAAGGCACATTCACAAGATGCATCAAAACTTACAGTCATGTGCATTTATTACAAGTCAAAACTTCTTCAACTAAAAAGTTGCTCACCATGTTGTGACAGTAGCAGACTCCTGAAATAAGCTGCTGGAAGAAATATCTAGCCTGAAAATGTCAGCAGAAGAAACCAATGAACAAAAGCATTTCAAGGCAGGATAGAAAGCCCTTTAAATTCCCAGGTTTGAACCAAAGGCTACAATGTTTTTATCCTTTGTAAGTTTGGTCTGCGGGAGAATTAGCTATAGGCAGTTAAAAAAATATAACTATACCTCATCTTCACTGAACCTTCCGGCATTGCAAATGCGCTCAAACAGCTCTCCACCAGCTGCATATTCCATTACAATAGCAAGATGAGTGGGGGTTAATACCACCTGCAACTCAGAATCAATAACGCAATAGTTAGATTAGCTATGTCCTTAATAGTTTCCTGCCATTTTCAAAGCTAATCACCATTAAAGCAAATAGTGTGATGGGAAATAAAGATATATACTTGCCTCCTTGAACCGAATTATGTTTGGATGTCGAAGCGATTTATGATTTATGATCTCCCTTGCTACATTCTCATCAATCTACCGTCAAAAACCACCTCAAATTTATTATAATGATAGAGGATCATAATATAAAAATCTATTCATGTGCTGCAGATATACAGGAACACAACAAACTGGAGAGAGCACAGGACCCGATTAATCCCAATTTTAGGAAAAAATATTTAAGAATAATCGCAAATCATACTTCCTCTAGCCAAATTTATACGACACTCTTTCATTTCAGATGTCCCATAACATTTGACAGCATTTCATTTATATACAATCTTGAATCTTTCAAGAATTCAAATTAATCATACCATTCAAACTTTTGAACTTCGATATAATGCCTTCTCTATCAAACTACCTTCTCAACCATTACTTTAATACGTTCTTCCATTATGACTAATCTCAATATAAGTCAGAATTAACATCTAAAACTCCGTGTACAATCAACAGGCAGTACAGTAGTAATTAGAAATGAGATACTTGACACCTAAATAAAAGATTTGATGATAGAAGAAACAATAGATTATGCAAACCTTGTGCCCCCTCTCAATATATTTCATAGCCACCAGCTCTTTGGTCTGCTTGTGCCTCATGAGCCTCGCCACTCCAAAATTCCCAGACCCTATTTCTTTCACCAGCTCGTAATTTTCCATCTTTTAATCCTTTAGAAAAAACACTTCTTAATATAAATTAAAACCAGGAAACCAAAACTACACAACTCCCAAATTGAGTTTCAATTCATGCGTTTCAGTTCAATTATAAATTGGGAAAGTGGGTCTTAAATTTAACGGTCTAAGGAACAATCTTTGTGGAGGAATTAAGAAGATTCTCACAAAAACCCCAAAATCTAACCTTCAATTGAACACCTTCATGGTCAATTACAATATCAGAAAAGGATATTTGGCAAATTTTTGTATTTCATGAAATTAGGGTTTTGACGCCAAATTGTTGAAAAAGGGGGATTTTTTTTGGTTGGGGGTGTGGGGGGGGGGGGTGGGGAGGGTTAAGAGCAATTGATTGAGGTGGAATTGTGGTTGAAAATAGGGAGCCAGCTATGGTAATTAGCGTAATTTAAAAGAAAATGGAGGAATAAGAAGGCACCAACGAGGGTTTAGTGCATAGGAGTATATATATGGAAAAAGATAGATCTTTTTGGTTGGTTTTCATCCGGTATCCGATATCCGTATTGAAGCCCGATTATATCTGGATTCACGCTGCGTAGAGCCAAATTATTTAGCTTAAAAGTTATCAATATACTTTGTAAGCTTAAAAACAATCAAAAGTAAACAAAGGTAAATCATAATCAAATATGATAAGACCTAGACATGAAGAGAACGATGTTGTTATAGTAGATTTGAAAGATAAAAGGACGGTATGAACTTGAGAGAAAGTATTCGTTATAGATAGAGATAGAGAGAGAGTAGGAGAGTTGTATTATTCGAGAATAACAATAATGCTTTTTACAATGTGGAGGTCTCATTTATATAGTAAGAGACCTTCCTCGAAATAATCAAAAAGGTACAGAAGTAAGTAGCGTTTGCTTAGCGAAGGCGCTGGGGTTTAGACGACATCGCTTCTGTCCCCACGCCCAAGTCATACCCTTGCTTTAGTGGACGTACACTCACAGGCTTACCCATCAGCATAGAGACGTTTAGGATCAAATTTGACCCTATACAGCTAGTCCCTCCATTTGTTGGAGATGCCTACCGGACGGAACTGCAAACCTCGTCTTTGGAGAATTTGACTTTATACTTGGACGGGGAGGTGAAGTGTATGACGTTGTTGAGCCGTTGACGCGTGGTTTTCTTTTCGGAATGATGTCATCGCACGCATGCGTCATTATTACACTTATTCCCGAGGCGGTTCAGCAGGTGATGTGATGTTTTGGTTTCCCCCGCCCGTTTTGAATCATTCCTTTTCGATTTTCGCGTAACCTAACCCTATAAATTGGGAATAAGTTCAATCTGATTCATCTTTCGAACCTTTGGAAAACATTTTTCGATTTCCTTCTTTGTCTTTCTCTCTTGTAACCGTTATTTCGTGTGAGACTCTTCCACTTATTTGAAGTTGTATTTCTCGTCGTTAGTATTTTATTTCTTAAACGGAACAACATGGCAAAATGCCGTCAAGATAGTAAAAAGACCAAGGACACCTCCCCATCTAGGGTTCCACCCTCCTCTGGCGGCGAAGAGAGAGAAGTAGAAAATACCCTCGTTCCCCTCACGGTGGACAACGTGCTTCCAAAGGAAATGCACGTTCGAAGAGATTTTCAAACGAAAAGCCTAGCTCTTCCCTGGGAGCTTAATGAATTATTGCAGCCCCATTTAGACAATTTTCGAGCGACACACAACGTTCCGGGCCATGTGGAAATGGCTCCGGTTGGAATGGATTATGCCAATGTCCATAGGCCTGGATACTGCACATTTTATGATTATCCGTTTTTGATCGGTTATATTCTCCCGATTTACCCTCTAGCGGAGGAGCTATGCCGTTTTTTTAACATATGTCCGGCTCATCTCACTCCTTACATCTTGAAGGTGTGCAGGATTCTGACCACGTACGCGGCCAAGGCTGAGTGTGAAGTCTCAGTTCATCATCTTTTATAGTTATTCAGCATTGGTTACCTGAGGGGTACCATGTTGCAACTGAAGAGTCGTGGTACGAAGGGCTTGGTAGTTAAGTCTGACAAGAAGACCAATCGTGGCTTCTGGCGCAGATACTTTTACATCAGAACAGAGCACTTGGTGTCGATCCCTAATAGGTTCCCCGAATGGTGGAACTCAGAATGTAAGTACCTTTGTGTGTGGAATTCATGATTGTATGTTGTTTTGACCATTCGGTCACTGTGACTTCTCTTCTTGTTTTTTTTTTTTTTTTTTGGTAGTGAGGGCTTCTCCACCCCAATTCATCGACAATATTAAATCATGGATGGAAAAGTTGATACCTTATGCGGAGGAGTGTCGTACCTGGGTCGAACTTTGTCAACAGTACGGCCCGTTAAGTAATTCTTCGGCTTCGGTTTGAAAGCTCCCTTAGATTTTGGCACCTAACTTACTCGTGTTGGTAGGTTGGAGCGCCCCCAAGAAGAAGAAGGTCGTTGTTACCTCGCCTAGGGCGGAGACTGATTCTGATGGTGAAGACATACCCTACGGCTCGTTCGGTGATGGCGTTCCCGTGGTTCCTCAACAGGAGGTTACACCTGTGGTGGCATCCGCAAGTTAAGCAACTCCTTTGGTACCGTCCCTGCAGCCTGTAGAGGAGACTTCGGAAGGTGAGAAGAGCCAGACCAAAGAGACGGCGGTTGATAATGGGTAAGGGGTTAGCAAATGAAGACGAGAGGGTCAATGAGCCTCGTCAAGAGCCGAGGCCAGTTTTTATGGTCGATGCTATCCGTTCGGGGAGGTCGGCTCCTCAAAAGAGAGCTACGTTCGATGTCGGCCCAGCCCATGTTTCAGAGGGCGGTTCGTCGGCTACTATTGTAGAAGTGGGCGATGATGCTGAGAGGGCGGGCCTTGAGGCCGCGCCTGGAGATGTGGATGGGTTAACGAGGGATCCAGCCCACGTGGGGATGACAGCAGGTAGGTCCAACCGCCGAATCATGATCACGGGAAGGTATAACTTTCTAGAGAACAGTGAGCATGCCGGAGCAGATATGACCATGTTATGTAAGGCTTCTGAGCGTGAAATGCTGAAGGGTGTTACTGATAGGGATGTTTCTCGGAGGGTCGTTGGCGCAACCTTTCAGGTAGGTTTTAGTTTTTCTTTGTGGGACGTGAGGGCGACTTTGATGCATACTGACTTGTCTTTCCTCTTCTTCCTTTCCTTTTTAGACTCTCATTTTAGAGGTGGACAGGAGGCTGCATGCACAAACGATGGTGGCCACCTTAAACAAAATGGAGAAGAAGTACCAATGGTGACGTGCCAAGCATCAGGCGTTGGAGTATATGCTTAAACAGGACCTAGAGTTTCGGGTGTTCTGTGAGGGCCTTAAACAATCAAGGATCAACTGAAATGGAGGGTGGCCAATCTAGAGGAGGTCGATGAGCAGTTGATGGCCGTTTTGGCTCGGAACATTAAGTTGGAGACTCCTCTTCAGTCGAAGGAAGAGGAGTTGGATGTGGGGTAGCGGAGGAGGCCACTGAATTGCAGACCAGGGTCGCTGCCATGACCGCCAAACTCGATGCCAGGGCGGCTGAGATTGAAGTCCTCAAGCGGGCCGCTAAGTCTGATGATGATACGCATCGTGAGGCGCATGAGATGTGGGTATAAATCGAGGCCAGATTGGTTGTACTCGAGGAGTACTTGTCTGTGGGTCGAGCGACTGAGGTAGAGGTTCAGGAGCATCGGCGTGTATCCCGCGTTGCCCGTGAAACTTGTGGGTATAGCTATGACTCCCTAGATCGGGTGGGCTATAACTTCGAAGACGTCAACCATCTAGAATCCAGCTTTTGGATCTTTGCAACTTACCAACCTGGGGGAGGCGGCGGACAAGATGGCGGCTAGGCGGGGGATAATGAGCAGCACAGCGATCACCCAAGGGGTGACGGGTGAAGAGGCGAAGCCCCTTAGGACTTATGTATATTTTTTTTTCTTTTTGGAATGTCAATGGGACCTTTTACAAGGTTGGATGTACATGTATTTTTTTATGATAGTGAAACATAACTTCTTGCTACCATTATTCTTCTTTTACTCCTTTGTTTTTCGGTTTCTCGTCTCCATGGAGTGGGTGCTTGTTTACTTGTAGGAATTTCATTGTGTTTCTAATTGTTGTCTACGTGTTTTCCGTTGTAGTTGAACTAGGTCAGCGATTAGTGATGAATGATCGAACTAGGTTGATGCTTTAATATCTATGGCCTTCACTTGTTAGCCATAGTTGAACGGGGTCGACGATTGACGGCGCTGGCCTTAGCCATTTATATATTGAAGATCGTGGCCTTAGTCATTTACACATTGGAGATGGCCTTAGCCGTTTACATATTGGAGATGGACTTAGCCATTTATACATTGGAGATCGTGGCCTTAGCCGTTTAAACATTAGATTGTGGCCTTAGCCGTTTACGAATTGGAGATGGCCTTAGCCATTTATACATTGGAGAACGTGGTCTTAGCCATTTACACATTAGAGATGAACTTAGCCGTTTAAACGTTAGAGATCGTGGCCTTAGTCGTTTATACATTGGAGATCGTGGCCTTAGTCGTTTACGCATTGGAGATGGCCTTAGCCACTTATACATTGGAGATCGTGTCCTTAGTCGCTTAAACATTGGAGATGGCTGATATCTATGAATTATACATGTTTATACCCCTCCTCACCTGAGCTTTGTGCATAAACTACTTCAAATTAGTCCTAAATTACTTACAAGGTGCGTTTGATTGCAGGTTTGAGCGGCGAGATGATATATATCACAAATCGGCTCAAAAGAGGAGTGAAACCTGCCAAACGCCAGAAGATAACTCAAAGTGGGAAAAAGGTCACCTGCGCGGACCGCACTATTCTAACGTGCGGCCGCGCAGAAAAGTTCTGCAAAAAGTCAAGTCAAGCCTAACCTGCGTGGACCGCCCTATTTTGTCATGCGGCCGTGCACGATAGTTCAGAGAGTGACCAAAACTGAGGAAATCCCACGTGGACCGCATCCATTTCCACGCGGTCCGCACTGACAAGAGATCAGAGGTTCAAAAACTCAAGGAAAAAGGCCCACGCGGCTGCACACCAAAGCAGTGCGGTCCGCATGGGAGAAGTTCAGAGAACTAACAATTTAGGAAAACCTTCTGTGCGACCGCGTACCATTTCCACGCGGTCCGCATCACTGTAGCCGTGCGGCCGCCGCCATTTCCAAGCGGTCCGCATGACATTCCTATGCGGTCTACGTCCTCAAGTCCAGAAGCCATATCTGAAGACCACTTGCCCTACGCGGCAGTATGACATTTCTATGCGGTCCGCAACAGACCTTCAGGGGCATTTTTTGACTTTTCCTGTGTAGTATAAATAGAACACTTTACTTTTTTAGGGTAAGTTTTATCATTCTCTGTAGCAGCTGAGCTCGTGATACTCTATATTAGCCTACATTAGGCAATTTTCTCTTATAATTAGCGTGGATTCAAGTAGATTTATCTTATAGTTAATGATTATGTTAATTTCTCCTAGTATTTCTTCTATTTCTACTTTCTCCATGTCTAGATAAACCCATTAGCTAGGGTTGTTTCTCAATCCTAGTGTGGGTAATTAATGGGTGTTCTTGATTAATGCTTGGATGATATTGGATTTTTGGTATTTGGGTTGTTTGTAAGTTTTTACTTAGATTTGGTGGTTGCAAACACTAAGTCTAGCTTAGTAGGTTTTGACTTTTCTTGAGAAAGAGAGTATATGACCTCACATTCAACCCAACAAGGATTTGGGATGGACACATGAGAATGGTAGTCCCAAGTAATGGGTTAAACCTCGAGAGAGTAATCACCCTACTTGAACCTTAAGTTTCTTGGGAAAATTAGCCTACCCAATTGGTTTCAAGAGAGTCAATTTGGCAAAATCACTCTCTCTACCGAGAGGTGTGAGAGTGAGTGCCAAAGTGCAACAGTTATCCATATTCCCCATAGTTATCATCCTTGTGTTAGAATTTTATACCCATTAATTAGCCACATAAGTGAGTGTCATGACCCTAGTGCCATTCTCTTATTGCATACAACTAGCATCATAACTTAGCATAATTTAGTTTACAATAGTAGTTGACAAAATTTAGTTTAACAAAAGAAAAACAAAAAAATGATAGAAGATCAATTAGAAGCCAAAACGCACTTCTAAGCTAGCAAATACATCAACTCCAATTTGAAGCTCTCTGTGGAATTATCGACCCTGATACGCTATTGGGTTTTAAGTAGTCGCGCCCACTCTTTCTTAGGATTGAGTCCGCACCGATCACTTTTTGGCGCCGTTGCCGAGGTGCTTTACGGTGTTTGACTATTTGTTTCTAGTGTTGTGTTTTTTCTTCTCTTTCCTTCTTTTTGCTTATTTTGTTTGTTCATTTCACTCAGGTACCAATGGCTTTAAATGCAAATGATCCTATTAATATGGGAGTGGAGGAGGTGGAAGATGTGGAACAAGAGGAGATTTTACCCCAAGCGCAAAGCTAATGACAACATACCAGACCTTCCTCCACTTCCACCAAGAGTAATTCCACGAGTTCTACCCAATCAAGGGTACGTAAGTGCAATAGTTCCTCCCCGAATTCGGGCAGGGAACTTCCAAATCACCAATGTCATGCTCACTTTGCTCGAACAACGAGGGTATTTCACATGCGCTTCAAACCAAAATGCCTACAACCATTTGAAATGGTTTGTGGATACTTGTTGGGGGAGCAAGCAGACAAATGTTTTGGAAGATGCACTGAGGTTAAGGCTTTTCCCCTTCTCACTTTGGGGGAAGGCATTGGATTGGTTGGAGAGATTGCCAAATCATTCCATCACTACTTGGGATGAGTTGGCGGATAAATTCATTTTGAAGTTCTTCTCGCCTAGTCATATGGCGGCTCTTAGAGATGAGATCCTAGCTTTCAAGAAAGAGCCGACGGAGCCTTTACATGAGATATGGGAGAGATTTCGAACAATGGTGAAAGAGTGCCCCAAGAACGATATGAATGATGTTATGATCCAACAGACATTCTATCGTGGTATGAACACAACAAACCAATGCATTGTTAATCAATTGGACGGTGGTAGTTTTATGAAGCTTCCATACAACGAAGATTGTGATGTTCTTGATGAAATGGCCGATACTTCTTCAGTATGGCAAAGCCGGGCTAATGTTCCTCAAGGTGATCCAATGTTATACACTTGCATAAAGAGTTGCATGATCACGACCAAGACATCGCTGAACTCACAACAACAATGAACCAATTGGCTAAGGCGCAACTTCAACAAGTTCAAAATTCGCGCCAAGTCAATGCCATGGAGGGAGTGAATTATTTGAAAAGAAGGCAAAGAGGGCAACAACAACCTCCAGAAAATTTTGACAACTTTGATGATGGGAATGGTGGTTATTCGAATGAATGTTATGATGACCAAAGTGAAGAGGTCCAATATGTAAATAACTACCAAGGTAATAGAGGAAATCAAGGGAATCAACAATGTAATTCCCAAGGCAATTGGGGGAACCAACTAAATAGTAGAAATTGGAACAATAATTGGAGTAATCAAGTCAATCAAGGTAACAATTGGGGTAATCTAGGCAATCAAGGAAATTGGGGTGGAAACAACAATAATTGGAACAACAACAACATAGTGGGTGGAACAATAACCAAGGAGGAAATCAAGGAAATATGGGGCAAGGCTTTCAAAGGTCCCCAATGTTCCAACAACCGAACAACCCACCCTCATTTCAATCTCAAGGGTCGAGTTCTTCGGGTGAAGATGTGGGTAGAATTGAGAACATGTTCGAACAAATGATGAAGAAGAATCATGACATGGATGCCCAACTAGCCTCCCACAACACTTCGATCCAGAACTTAGAGGTGAACTTGGACAAATATCACAATCTCTCAACACTCGCCCGAAGGGTATACTACCAAGTGATACGGTGGTGAACCCCAAGGGTGGGCACAATAACCATGTCATGGCGGTGAAAACACGTAGCGGGAGAGGGGGTGATGTGCAAGAAAGTCAAGTTAGGGCCGATGATGATGAGTTGCGGGAAGATGATGTCCCATTAATGGTTGAAGATTTTGTTGAACCAAGTGTGAGGAACGAAGTGAAAATAGATATTGATGAGGGTGATAAGGAGAACCAAGAGGCCGTGAACCTGTCTAAGGAACACGTCATTGACATGCCGGAACCTACGGTGCCAAAAGCCAAGGCACATTTACCTAGGCCGCCTCTGCCATTTCCTCAAAGATTAGCCAAGCAAAAGGGTGACAATCATTTTAAAAAGTTTATTGAGATGATGATGAGTTTGACCATCACTGTGCCTTTTGTGGAGGCACTTGAACAAATTCCCGGATATGCAAAGTTCATGAAGGACTTGGTTACTAAGAAGAGATCTATGAAGTACAAGACAATCAAGATGATGCTTCAAGTGAGTTCCATTGTGCACTCCATGGCTCCGAAGCTAGAGGATCCCGGTGCATTAACAATACCGTGCACCATTGGAAGCATAGATTTTGCAAAAGCCCTATATGACTTGGGGGCAAGTATCAATCTCATGCCTTATTCGGTGTTCAAAACTTTGGGGATCGAGCAACCTCGCCCGTCTTCCATGAGGCTTCAAATGGAGGACCGATCTATGAAGCGGCCCTTGGGAATTATTGATGGTGTCCTCGTTCGTGTTGACAAGTTCATATTGCAGACAGACTTTGTGATCTTGGATTGCGAGGTGGATTTCGAGGTGCATATTATTCTTGGAAGGCCTTTCCTAGCTACGGGGAAGTCCTTCGTTGATGTAGAGGCGGGAGAATTGAATTTTCGCGTTGGTGATGAAAAAGTGGTTTTCCATGTATGCAAGTCTATGCGTCAACCAAATAGCACCGAAGTGTGCTCGTTTGTTGACATTGTCACGACGGTGATAGTGTACGACACAAGCGCAATGGCGAATGTTGAGGACCCACTCGAGGCCGTGATCTTGAACATGGAGGTTGATGATATTCTGGAAAGGGTGGAGTGTGTGAATGCACTTCATCTCATATTCCTATGAGCCGAGGAAGCTATATCTTGATCTTGAAAATCGCAAAACTCCACCCACCAAGCCATCCATTGAGAAGCCACAGGTGTTGGAGTTCAAACCACTTCCTCCTCACCTCAGGTATGAGTTTCTTGGTCCTAATTTAACATGGTCGGTTATTCTTTCTTTTTGCTTGACTAACGTGCAGGTGGAAGCTACTTTGGCGGTTCTTCAAAAGTGCAAGTGGGCGATTGGATGGACCTTGGATATTCGGGGTATTAGCCCGCATTTTGCATGCACAAGATAATATTGGAGGAGGATGCGAGACCGTCTCTTGAACATCAAAGGAGACTCAATGAAGCCATTCAAGAGGTGGTTAAGAAGGAAATCATCAAGTGGCTTGACTCCGATGTGGTATATCAAATTTCTGATAGTTCGTGGACCTCTCCAATACAATGCGTGCCAAAGAAGGGAGGAATGATGGTAGTGACCAATGATAATAATGAGATGATTCCGACTCGTACTATGACGGGTTGGAGGTTATGCATGGACTACCGAAAACTGAACAATGTTACAAGAAAAGACCATTTTCCCTTGCCATTCTTGGATCAGATGCTTGACCGTTTGGCGGGCCGGGCGTTCTATTATTTTCTAGATGGGTATTCCGGCTATAACCAGATTCTCATTGCCCAGAGGACCAGGAAAAGACAAACTTCACATGTCCGTATGGCACATTCGCATTCTCGCGTATGCCATTTGGACTATGTAATGCTCCAGCGACATTCCAAAGATGTATGATGACAATCTTCACCGATATGGTGGAAGACATATTAGAGGTCTTCATGGACGACATTAGTGTGGTGGGGGATTCATTTGGTGAATGTTTGCAAAATCTTGATTGCGTTTGGCCCGTTGTGAAGACACAAATTTGGTTTTCAATTGGGAGAAATGCCACTTTATGGTGATAGAAGGAATTGTGTTGGGTCATAAAATTTCAAAAATGGGGATCGAGGCCGACAAAGCAAAAATCGAGGTGATCTCAAGGCTTCCTCCCCATAACTTTATCAAAGGGGTGAGGAGTTTTCTAGGACACGCGGGTTTCTACCGGAGTTTCAGTAAGGATTTTTCTAAAGTAGTGAACCTGTTGTGTAAGTTGTTGGAAAAGGATGCAAAATATGTTTTTGATGAAAAGTGTATGGAGGCCTTCGAGCTTCTAAAACAAAAGTTGACGACTACCCCCATCATAACCGCACCCAATTGGAGCTTACCCTTTGAGCTCATATGTGATGCTAGTGATGTTGTGGTGGGGACGGTCTTGGGCCAGAAAATCAACAAATTATTCCATCCGGTGTATTATGCTAGCAAGACGATGAATGAGGCGCAAAGAAATTACACGGTCACCGAAAAGGAATTGTCTGCCATTGTATTTTCCATGGAGAAGTTTCGTCCGTGCCTCATGGGGGACAAAGTGATTATCCATACCGATCACGCCGCCCTTAAGTACTTGATGACTAAGAAGGATTGAAAAGCAAGATTGATGATATGGGTGCTTCTTCTACAAGAATTTGATTTAGATATCGTTGGTAGAAAAGGAAATGAGAACCAAGTGGAGAACCACTTGTCTAGATTGGAAGAGGAAGGAAGGCCTTCGGATGGCTTTGAGATAAATGATTCTTTTCCGGACGAACAACTCCTCTCAGTCTCTATGCTTGACATGTCGTGGTTTGCCGACATTGCTAATTATTTGGTTACCAGTGTGGTCCCATATGAGCTCTCTTATAACCAAAGGAAGAAGCTTAAGCATGATGATCTCAACTTATATTGGGATGAGCCATACTTGTTCAAAATTTCCACCGATGGTGTGATTCGTTGTGTTCCCGAAGAAGAGCAATTGAGTATTGTGAGAAGCTTGTCACTCTTCACCCTATGGTGGCCATCATGGTGGGGCAAGTATGGCGTCTAAAGTGTTGAGTTGTGGGTTCTATTGGCCTTCATTGTTCAAGGATGTCGGTGATTTTGTGAAAAGATGTGATGAGTGTCAACATGCCGGGGGGATTTCAAAGAAAGATGAGATGCCACTTAACACGATTCTTGAGGTCGACAATTTTATGTTTGGGGGATCGACTTTATGGGGCCATTCGTGAGTTCTTGTGGAAACAATTACATTTTGGTAGCTATGGATTATGTGTCAAAATGGGTTGAGTCCATCGCCTTACCCAACAATGAAGCTCGTAGTGTGGTGGCTTTCTCGAAGAAGAGCATTTTCACTAGGTTTGGCACACCCCGTGCCATAATTAGTGACGGTGGGTCTCATTTTTGCAACAAGGCTTTCAACTCTTTGCTTACCAAGTATGGAGCAAACCATAAAGTGACCACTCCTTATCATTCTCAAGCGAGTGGCCAAGTTGAGGTCTCAAACCGGGAAATCAAGAGTATTCTGTCCAAGACTGTCAATGCAAATAGGATTGATTGGTCCAAGAAATTGGATTATACTCTTTGGGCTTACCGTACAACATTCAAAACTCTGATGGCATGTCGCCATATCGGTTAGTGTTTGGAAAAGCATGTCATCTCCCGGTGAAATTAGAGCACAAGGAAATGTGGGCTTTGAAAAAGTTGAATTTAGAGTGGGATGTTGCGGCCAATCTCCGGGTTGAACAATTGAGTGAACTTGATGAGTTTCGGTTTCATGCATACTCCAGCTCGTCCTTGTAGAAGGATAAGATGAAGTCCATGACAAGTATGCCCGGGGGAAAGAATTCAATGTTGGTGATATGGTTCTTCTCTTCAATTCATGGTTAGGTTGTTTCCGAGAAAGCTTAAGTCCAAGTGGAGTGGTCCTTTTGAAGTGGTTGGTGTTACTCCTTTTGGTGCCATTGATCTTAAAAAACAAGAATGGTGAGGTATTTCGGGTCAATGGGCATCGAGTCAAGCATTATTTGGGCAAGATTGATGATAGCCACATGGTGGCGCTGATTCATTTGATGTGACTATGATAGTAACATGCATCGTGTCGCGGCGTTAAATCAGGTGCTTCTTGGGAGGCAACCCATGTCTTTTATTTTTCTTTATTTTTCTGTTGTAGAATAGGATTTTTGAGCTGGTAGTTTGTGAAGTATTGCAGGGATACGTTGAACAAGTGCTGGGTAAAATGATACAAATGAACAGTCTCTGAACAGTGCCCTCGCGGCCGCACCCAAAAACATTGCGGTCCGCGTGGGCTTGATAAATTGAAGGTTTGAACTCAAATGACCTTACGCGGCCGCATAGAATTTTTGTGCGGTCCGCATAGGAAGAATCGGAAATGGTCACTTCTCTAACAAAATTCCCACACGGCCGCAGTCCAAAATAGTGCGGTCCACGTGGGAATGGCCAAATTACTCAAGTCTCTGAAGTTTCCCACAGGGCCGCGTACCAAATTAGTGTGTTCCGCATGGGCTGGGTTCATAACCTGAAGGACAAAAATCCTGCGCGGACCACATGCCATTTTTGTGCGGCCGCGCAGGTAGGTGAGAACTGGGCCCCACGGTTGTCTATAAATAGACACCTAGGGCCCCCTTTAATCCTTTTCGCGAATTTTCATCAGAACTCACTCATCTACTGTTCATTCAATCCATTTGTGCACAAATAATCATTCTCATTAATTCCCTTGTAACATTTCATCACTCAATTAAAATCTTAGTTTAATTTTTTTTTATTTTGGTTTAATCCCATTAGCATAACTTCTTATTTTCTTTCTTCTTCTTCTTATTCAACTGATTAGATTAGGATTTAGTTAATTTTGTTGAAGCTTGGGCATATGATCCTCTAAAAACAACTGAGTAGGGACACTTAGGATCATTAATGCTAAATTTTGAACTGAAAAGAACATATGCAACCTGCTAGTTAATTTTCTCTATGGCCACACAACTTTTATATGCGGTCCGTGTGTGTTTGAAAGACAATTTTGACACCCTCTCAACGCGTCTGTGTGACCACTTCTGTGGGGTCCATGTGAGATTCACGCGCTCGCTGTCCAAATCAGTGCGGACCATGTGCCCAGAAGTTCAGAGAGGGTACATTTTAGAAGTTTGATATGTGCAGAACGCGTCCACTTCTGTGCGGTCCGCGTAAACCCAGTGAACTCGCGGTCCAAAACAGTGCGGACCGCGTGACCAGAGGTTCAGAGAGTTAGAATTTTTTAAGTTTGACCTGAGCGAAACACGTACACTTCAGTGCGGTCCGTGTCACTATAGCTGTGCGGCCGCGGTCCAAATCAGTGCGAACCGCATGGCCAAAGTCCAGAGAGGGTGAAATTTTGATGCTCAACCTGTGTGGACCGCGTCTATTTCTATGCGGTCGGCGTCAATCATACGCGGACACAATCCAAAACATTGCGGTCTACGTAGGTTCTTTTTTTAGAACTGATGTGTGAATGATTTGCCTGTGCGGACCGCATAACTTTTCTATGCGGTCTGCGTGACCCCTGTCTGCAATATAAATTTTACAATTCTAAATTGACAATATAACAGTCTGTTTCTCATTCAATTCTTCTACTAACAACATTAGACGTTTATGTTTTGCAGACAATAGTGCAAAAGCGGTGTGGAAAGCAAATACAACACGGGGGCACGAACAAACAACCCAGGAGGGGTGATGCTTCTCGAGGGAAAATTGTGCGACGAGTGGTGATACTCACTCCTAAAGATAAGGAGACACTGAAGAAAAATAGAAAGATCATTCGGGCAGCCGACATGGCAGCATCTCATTCAACAGAGAATGAGTAAGAACCCTCCCCGGATATCACTTCAGAGTCTATCCCCGACCATATGTCAATGGAGGTCCCCGTACCTAAGGCCTATTCTCCGGAGGATGCATTTATGGCCACTTACAAAAAGCCAGTAAATGTCGTCTCGAGCTCGTCTGATGAGTTCAGGACCGATGACGAAGATGAAGGCCAATACTCCACCTCTCCTAAAGCTTCAGCATCAGGGGAGAGTGCGGGGTACGTCGAGGGGGGAGAACCTAAAGTAGGGGGTAGATAGAACAAGGAAATCAGAGGCTTGGGAGGACATATTTATAAGTAAGGTTGCTTTCCACCGGTATAGGCAGTGGTGGACCAAGTGGAATCTTATTCCAAAGCGGCGATTCATTGATACCGACTTGCTCCCTCACAACCCTCACATACAAGCTCAATTCCGTGTGAGAGAGGGTTAGGGGTTCTTTAAAGAAAAGATTAACAACGCAAACGAACACCTTGTGAATGAATTCTACAGTAATGTTCACCATGTGGTTCGGGATACAAAAGCGACAAAAGTGACGAACAAGACGGTGGTGTTCGATGGCAGTCCTTAAATGATTTTTTGGGGTTTGAGGAAGAAGATGACTCTCAGTACTTGGAGAAGCTGGCGATGAAAGAAAAAGTCCGCCTGTGGTTAGCCGGGATTTTGGCTGCTCTAGGTACAGTCCATGTGTGGTTGAAGGCACAGGAGAAAATATACAGAAACACCCTCAATTTTGAAGCCAAAGGGTGGTTTACCTTCGTGTGAAATTTTCTTGATCCAACCACACATGATCACTTTGTTCCCGTTGATCGTGTTGTTCTAGTTGCTTCCATCATGGTGGGCTTTTTGTTGATTATCGGCAACAACATGTCACGGGTGATCTCTCGTGTGGATAACGAGACGATGACTAACTACCCCTTCCCCAACACATTGACCCTATACTTCCGGGAGATGAAAGTGAAAAAGAATATGTATGATATCATGGTGCCTCCGGTCAGCCTGTATTCTTGGTATGATCAAAAGGGTCCGGACAACCCTAAGGGCTCCAAGAAGAGTAGAGCTTCTACTTCTTCCGCAGCTGGCCAGTCTAAAGAGCCAGGTGCCATTGATCAGCACACCACTAAGACAGTGCCTCCAGGCCCATCCACAGCTCACCGTACTGTCACAAATGACCCGGTGATTCCGGTGTCAAAGACTCACAGATTCACCGCCAACCACATCTTGTTGTTCAAGTTGGCAAGTGACTGTGTGAGCTCAGGGAGCTCCGATACCTGTTGAGATACCTGCTTCGATTGATGAGACTTTGAAGACGATCCTAGCCAACCGGAAAAAGATGACAGTGGAGCAGGGGAAATTGGCAAAGGCAGTCGGGGAGCATAGCAAAGCTCTCAAGGATTTGGCAAAGGAGCACAAAAAGTTGAGAAAGACGAAGGCCTCCAAGGAGCCAGGGGCAAAGCTGCAGGTGCAGGTGGACAAGTTGGTGGCGTATCAGCTACCAATTGGCTTACTGTTTGCAGAGCCGTTCAGAGAGCCATCGGATGTGCAGCCACAGGTGAAGGAGGATAGGCCCAAGAAGAAGAGAAAGCACCCTAACACTGAGGGAGTCGTTATTGTGGGAGTCGTGACAGCAGTGGCTCCAGTTAAGGAGGCCCGTCCAACACTGTAGATATTGAGCCTCCTCCAGCCCCAGCAGTAGTTGAGCCAGCCCAGGAGCAGGCACCGGATGTCGCAGTAGCACAAGAGCAGCAGGTTGAGGACCGATCTAAGGTCCCGTCCAGTACAGACAACACGGGAGCCAGTGACAAGCAGAGAGCCGCTGATGAGGCTTGAGGGGGCACTTTTATATCCTTTGATTTATTTTGATGCTTTATTTGGTAATTAGCATTGGGGACACAATTCTAGCTCTTATTCATGGGGGTGTGGCCCTACTTTTTGACTTTTATTTGGATAATTGTACGCATTCATTACTTTTAGTACATTCGTAGTTATAGTTGATTTGTATATAAATTTTGATTCTGAACTCCCTTAGTTGTATATTCTACTTCCCCTGTGTACATATTCATTTAGCTTTCATTTGAGCTTTCTTTCTATTTTCGTTATTTTCATTAAATTTTTTTTGTTTTAGCTGCAAAGTTAGGCTCGTAACCTCTTTTTGGTTTTGTTTTGGCGTTGGCAATAAGCCATTGGTTTTCTTAATGCCACGGTTCTTTCCAATGGTAGAATATTATGCAAACCGGGTGGCTCTTCCCAATGATAGAGTGTGACAACAAGGGTTGAGTCAGTTTTTTATTTTTCTTTTTGGATTTTCAAGTTTTTGTACTTAAGGGTACCTCAGGTAAAAAGCTTCACTTGGGCCTAGCACATTTGCCTTTGATCCTACGGTCAAAGACATTAAGTTGTGTTTAGGATAGTAAAAGTCGTGACCTTGAGACTCTTGCATTGACCAAACAATTGTCATATGTTCATGTTGAGCCATTGTGCGCTTGAATCATATCTAAGGTCGCCCTCGACTCCGTTTTTGGCAATCCATGAGTGTGTGTGGTGAGAATTCGATTTGTTGAGCCCAAGTACCGTGCCGATGGCCTAGAACTTTCCCCGAATATTTGTTGAGGAAAAATAATAGGTGGAACCTGACTTGAGAAATGATCTTAGGCTCTCCTTGATCCAAAAGTGCAAAATTGAACAATTTCATGACCTACCAATCAAATGATCCCTAGTTCACTCCTTATAAGACCTGAACCTTATTCTTTCATAAGCCAAATTACAAGCCTATACCCATTCTCAATTAGACCTTTTCTTGACACCCAAATCTTCCTTTGAGTAGTGGAAATTACTAAGTTTGGGGGAGGAAAACAAGAAAGGTATCGATGTGGTGGAGAGGCACAAAAGCAAAAAAAAAAAAGGAAGCAATGAAAAAGAGAAAAAAGATAATAACAATCAAAAAGAGAATCAAAAGGACAAAAAAAAAGGAAAAAGGTGTGGAAAAGTATACAAAAGGAGAAAGGTGTTGAATTGCAAAAGAAAGAGCGATATTGTATCCCTTTACCCCTCGAAAAAAGTGACTTACTCAATTGAGTCAAGAAAGTGTGCCGAAATAAATTAAATGAAGTGCCTAAGGCAAGATTGAAACCATTGGAACAACATCATATCCTACCTTTACCCAAAAGCCTTCATAATAACTCCGCAAAAGCCTATATGATCTTGAGTTGAGAGAAGCCTAAATTAGTGGATACTTACATGAAGGGCAAGCATATGGTGCTTAAAACCGGACTTAGGGTTGTTTATTTGTGAGAGATGAGAGAGAGTTCATTCACCTCGATTTGTGTACAAATATTCTAAAAGGTGAGGTCCACTTAGGGAAAGTCGAGGATACGTGAATCTAGGTTCCACAATGACCGAAGGGCTTGATAAAGGTTTCTTGATGAGTTGTGTCAACCCTTGATGCTCTTGTGTCGCACTTGATCCACAAGTGTTCAAAGTTTTAAATGTGTTAATGATACATATGCATTAAAGGCAATTGTTAGTCCCAACTGAGGCTCGTTGAGGTTACCTTAGGAAGAATAGGAACTACTGGGGTATTTTTCATTGAGGGATAGGTCTCATTTTTATTTACTTGAGGACAAGCAAAGGCTTAAGTTTGGGGGAGTTGATATCTATGAATTATACATGTTTTATACCCCTTCTTACCTGAGCTTTGTGCATAAATTGCTTCAAATAATTGCTTACAAGATGCGTTTGATTGCAGGTTTGAGCGACGAGATGATATATATCAAGAATCGGCTCAAAGGAGGAGTGAAACCTGCCATGCGCCAAAAGATAACTCAAAGTGGGTAAAAGGTCACTTGCGAACCGCACTGTTCTGACGCGCGGCCACGCAGAAGAGTTCCGCAAGAAGCCAAGTCCAGCCTAACCTACACGGACCGCCTTGTTTTGTCACGCAGCTACGCAGGATAGTTCAGAGAGTGACCAACTGAGAAATTCCACGTGGAACGCATCCATTTCCACACGGTCCGCAATGACAAGAGACCAGAGGTTCAGAAAATCAAGGCAAAAGGCCCATGCGGCCGCACACCAAGCAGTGCGTTCCGCGTGGGAGAAGTTTAGAGAACAAGCAATTTGGGAAAAACTTCTGTGTGGCTGCACACCATTTCCACGCGGTTCGCATCACTGTAGTTGTGCGGCCGCGTGCAATTTCCACGCGGTCTGGCATTCCTATGCGGCTGCATGACATTCCTATGCTGTCCACGTCCTCAAGTCCAAAAGCCTGATCTGAAGACCATTTACCCTACGCGGCCGCATGACATTTCTATGCGGTCTGCAATAGACCCTCAGGGGCATTTTTGTCCGGTTTTTCTTGTGTAGTATAAATATAACACTTTACTTTTTTAGGTTAACTTTTATCATTCTCTGTAGCAGCTGAGCTCTTGATGCTCTATATTAGCCTAATTTAGGAAATTTTCTCTTGTAATTAGCGTGGATTCAAGTAGATTTATCTTATAGTTAATGATTATGATAATTTCTCTGAGTACTTCTTCTATTTATACTTTTTCCATGTCTAGCTAAACCCATTAGCTAGGGTTGTAGCTCAACCCTAGTGTGGATAATTAATAGGTGTTCTTGATTAATGCTTGGACGATATTGGGTGTTTGGTATTTGGGTTGTTTGTAAGTTTTTACTTAGATTTTGTGGTTGCAAACACTAAGTCTAGCTTAGTGGGTTTTGACTCTTCTTGAGAAAGAGAGTTTATGACCTCACATTCAACCCAACAAAGATTTAGGATGGACCCATGAGAATAGTAGTCCCAAGTAACGGGTTAAACCTCGAGAGAGTAATCACCCTACTTGAACCTTAAGTTGCTTGGCAAATTAACCTACCCAATTGGTCTCGAGAGAGTCAATTGGTCAAAATCACTCTCTCTACCGAGAGGTATGAGAGTGAAAGCTAAAGTGCAACGGTTATCCATATTCCCCGTAATTATCATCCTTGTATTAGAATTTTATACCGTTAATTAGCCATATAGGTGAGTGTGCATCGTAACTTAGCATAATCTAGTTTACAATAGTAGTTAATAAAATTTAGCTTAACAAAAGAAAAACAAAAAAATGATAGAAGATCAATTAGAAGCCAAAATGCATTTCTAAGCTACCAAATAAATCAACTCCATTTTGAAGCTCTCTGTGAAATTCGACCCCGATACGTTATTGGGTTTAAAGTAGCCGCACCCACTCTTTCTTAGGATTGAGTTTGCACCGATCAATGGCTATAGCCGTTTACACATTAGAGATGGCCTTAGCCGTTTATACATTAGAGATCGTGGTCGTAGTCATTTATACATTGGAGATTGTGGCCTTAGCCGTATACGCATTAGATATGGACTTAGTCGTTTCATACATTGGAGATCGTGGCCTTAGTCATTTACACATTGGAGATTATGCTAGTCCAGTCCCTTTATCATGTAGTCGTAGAGAGCGTATGGAGAGGCTGATATGATGAACTTGTTCCGCAAATATCTCTAAGTGTCCCCTCCGCAGCCTCGTTAAAAACCTCCATGAGAAAACCCAGTTGGGGAAAAACTCGGGTAAGGGAAAAAGAGTACGATACGGGAGACGCCTTTCAGAATTGGAAATACTTGAGGTGGGCGATGTTCCAATTGCTTTAGAGCATTTTTCCTTCCATTTTTTCCAATTTGAATGCTCCTTTACTTGCTGCTGATGTGATTTTATAGGGTCCGTCCCAGTTAGTGCCCAGTTTTCCTTCGCTTGGGTCTTTTGATGCCACTGTTTTGGACTTGAGGACGTAGTCTCCCACTTTGAGCGGTCTTATGTTGGATCTCTAGTTGTAGTACCTTTCGATATGTTGTTTTTGAGCTACCATCCTTATGTAGGCCATTTCTGTTCTTTCCTCGGCCTCATCAAGGTCTTGGAGTCTATTTATGTCATTCTTTGCTCCATTGTGTGTGAATACCTCAAGCTTGGTTTGCCAACTTCGACTAGTATAACCGTGTCGGTTCCGTAGGCCAGTGCGTACGGAGTTTCTCTTGTGCTGGATTTGGGTATGGTCTGTGAGCCCACAACACTTCTAGTAGTAGCCGGGCCATGGCACTTTGGCTTCCTCGAGTTTAATATGTTTAGTATTATTTTGTTGGAAGACTCTGCTTGGCCATTAGTGGCGGGGTGATATGGCGTGGAGATTATTCGCTTAATATGCCATTTTTCGAAGAACTTTGTCATCTTTTGGCCGATGAACTGTCGTCCGTATTCGCAGCTGATTTCCTTGGGGATGCCGAAACGGCATACGATATTTTTCCCTTTGAAGACTATGACTTCATGTTCGCGTATTTGGCCGTACGCACCTGCTTCCACCCACATGGATAAATAGTCAATTAAAACTAATATAAATCTTAACTTCCCTCGTCCCGCTAGTAGGGGACCGATTATGTCCATTCCCCATTTGATGAAAGGCCATGGGGAGGTGACTAAGTGGAGGGGTTCTCTTGGTTGGTGTATCATGGGTGCATATTTTTGGCAGTATTTGCATCGGCAAACGTATTCTACTGCATCTTTATTCATGGTGGGCCAGTAATAATCGGCCCATATGATGCAGGGCATGAGGAAGCAATTACCTCTCTGGGCGCCGCAGTGACCCTCGTGTACCTCTTTGAGCACTGGCCTCGTCTGGTGCGGCCCTAGGCACTTGGCTAGGGGTCCGCCAAACGTCCTTTTATATAGGTCATGATTTATCAGGCAATACCGTGCGGCTTGTACGCGGAGCTTCTTTGCATTTTTTTTTGAGTGGGAGTGTCCCATCATGTAGATAGGATACAAATTGGTTGCACCAATCCCAAGTCAAATTTAAAGAGAATACCTCAGTGTGAACAATGGCTGAATAGAGAAGGGTGACCATGCTTTCTTTGTTGATGTTTTTAGTAGCTGCAGCCAATTTTGCTAAGCCGTCCGCTTCGATGTTCTATGCCCTCGGAATTTTTTCCAAATGACATTTGTCAAACTCATTCATTAATCGGTGGATTCCCAATTTGTATTTTTGCAATCTTTGCTCCTTGAATTAGTAAGTCCCACTTACCTGGTTCGTCACGAATTGGGAACCGCAATGGAGAATGAGTCGTCGAGCCCCATATTTGATGACTAGTTTCATGCCTGCAATCACAGCCTCGCACTCGGCCTCGTTGGTAGTCATTTCGGGGCATAGTATGGACTGGTGAATTAGTTCACCCGTGAGGACCTCGAAGAGGAGTCCCAGTCCCGATCCCGAAGCATTAGCGGAACCGTCAATGTAGCTAGTCCATAGGTCGGTATTGGAGCAGGCACGACGTGCCTCCAATTTTGCCTCTGGCAGTATCCCTACGCTGAAATCGGCTACAAAGTCGGCAAGTACTTGAGACTTGATGGAGGTTCTTGGGTGATATGAGATATCGTGATCGCTGAGCTCTATGGCCGATCTGGCAAGCCTGCCTAGTAACTCAAGCTTGTGCAGGACATTTCTCAATAGGAAGGTCGTTACTACTTTTATGGGGTGGCATTGAAAATAGGGCTGTAGCTTTCGTGAAGCTACGACTAATGCCAAATCTAATTTCTCAAGGTGTGGATAGAGTGCTTCGGCGTCCACTAAGGTTTTGATAATATAGTAAATAGGAGATTATGTACCTTCATTTTCGCGAACCAAGACTGTGTTTATGGCAACCTCGGATAAAGCCAGATACACCAGTAGGGGCTCGCCTGGGCTCACTTTGACCGGCAATGTGTTGGAAACACGTTCTCAATGCGATATACTAAACGTGTATTCTTTTGTAGGTTTTGATGAATGACAAACAAATCACAAATTGATATATGACGGAGTTCAAGTACAAGAGCACAAATGTTGAGATTGAAGCTCAAGACGTTGTTTTTAATTGTTATTATTGAGTTATTCTTAAATGTGATCTTGATCCTATAACTTGACTCCATAACATGGCTTCTCTCATAAAACTATTTTCCAAAATCATGCATACTTATTTCTGTATCAAATGATTTCAAATGATGCATATTTACATTAGACAAAATGTTTTCTAAACATACCTCAGAAATCTGGGCTAAGAATAATCGATTATGTACTTATGATAATCGATTGTTTATAAGCCAAGACTGCATGACAATCGATTATGAACTAATGATAATCGATTGTGAATAAGACAGTTAACATCAGGTTTTTCCAAATCTGCAAGATAATCGATTGTGAACTAATGACAATCGATTATTGATGAGGTAAAGTTTTCCAATACTCAGAATAATCGATTATGAACTAATGGTAATCGATTATGTTGAGTTGATGTCTTCCAGTGATTTTAAATTTAATTAAGTAATCGATTATGTCTTTAGATAATCGATTATCACTGAGACAGTAAGTTTTATGATTTTTAGAAAATAACAAGTAATCGATTGTTGCAAAGGACAATCGATTGTTGAAGCTAGCCGTTGTCAAATGATTTTCAAATACCATAAGGTAATCGATTATTGATTCTAGATAATCGATGTTCTGCTTAAAATCCGGAAATGATTTTTAGAACGTTGCTGAAGTAATCGATTATTGATTTTATATAATCGATGTTCTGCTTAAAATCCGGAAATGATTTTTAGATCGTTGCTGAAGTAATCGATTATTGATTTTATATAATCGATGTTTTGCTTAAAATCTGGAAATGATTTTTAGAACGTTGCTAAAGTAATCGATTATGAACTTAGTGTAATCGATTATCTGATTTTGAATATTGCCAGTAATCGATTATAGATTATGTATAATCGATTGTGAAGCGTTAAATCTGGGATTGATTTTTAAACTGATTGGCAGATAATCGATTGTTTGGTCTTGACAATCGATTGTCACTGAGTAAATTCAGCAATTCTTAATTGGCAATTAGACAACGGTAAGACCAAGTTTTGCACCTATAAATACAGCTTCAACTCAGTGTTTTAAACACAACAACATACACTAACTGATCATTACATTGCTTTAAGCTTTCATTCAATTGTTCATCATTTTCTACTCATTTCATAAAGCTTTTGAGAGCCATATTATTGTTCAAAGTTGTTGTGATCTTGAGCGTATTATTTTACTCATATCTACTCATCAAGGAGTACCTTTGTTAAGTGAGTGTTCAAGTATTTCAAATACTTGTAAGAGAATTTTGATTCTCTTGTGTTGAGGAACTTGTGCTTCCTCTGTTGAAGTCTTTGGGATTGTATCCCCGAGCAAGTGAAGTCTTTGGGATTGTATCCCCGAGCAAGTGAAGTCTTTGGGATTGTATCCCCGAGCAAGTGAAGTCTTTGGGATTGTATCCCCGAGCAAGTGAAGTCTTTGGGATTGTATCCCCGAGCAAGTGAAGTCTTTGGGATTGTATCCCCGAGCAAGTGAAGTCTTTGAGGTGAGGAACCTCCGAGCAAGTGAAGTCTTTGAGATTGTATCTCCGAGCAACTGTAAAGGTTTGTTAAGCACCCGTAAGCTTAACAAGTTAGTAGAAAATCTCGAGAGAGTCTCTCGGGGACTGGACTAACCACTGTTGTGGCCAACCAGGATATATCCTTGTGTAAGTTATTTTTATTGCACTTATTTACTTCCTGTAAAATTTAAATTCCGCAAGAAAACGCTAAATTTCATTAAAACGCTATTCACCCCCCCTCTAGCGTTAAGCGTAGTTTCTAACACAATGGTGGCAAGATAGGTATGCTTTTAATTTTCTCAAGGCTTCGACGCATTCCTCATTCCACTGTAACCTGTGGTCTTTTCTCAACACACTGAAAAATTTATGGCACCTGTCGGAGGATCGTGGGATGAACCTGGATAGGGTGGCGATGTCTTGCAAGATTCCCGGCATATCTGAATAGGAAAAAACAAATAAATCTGCATAGTTAGTTAGGAATTCACGATACTTACTTGGGTTGGTGAGGCCGTACCCGATGTAGGCTTTCCTCTAAGGTAGGTGCCGTCCAATTGGACTGGGTCGAGATCTTCGACTGTCGCTTTACAGGCCTCAACGACGTCGGGGTGTTTAATGGTGTCTTTTGTCGGGTCGACCTTGGTCCCCGACATAGCTGATTGCTATGCTTCTGCACTCACCCCCTTTAGCTGTTTGGTGTGGGCGCAATCTTGAGCTATTTTGTAGCATTCCAGTGTGGTGTGCGACTCGCCTCGAATACTGAATACTCCCCATGGGGTACCCATGGGAATTTGATCAATTGGTAAAAGCTTGAAGGGACCTCTCGCATAACGTGTATCCATGGGCGTCCTATGATGGCGTTGTATGTCGTTTCCTGATTCATCATGTGGAAATTTGTTTCCAGTGTGACTTTTCCAGCTAAAACGAGCAATGATATTTCTCTGGAGGTCTGTTCCACTACAATATTAAAACCAGTTAGTGTTATGCAATACGGTATTATCTTATCCTCGAGTCTCATTTGTACGAGGACCCTCAAATGGATAATACAAGTGCCACTTCCATTGTCAACCATGCTTCTTTTAACATCCGTATCTGCGATACGTAAAGTGATAACTAATGCATCGTAATGAGGGAAAGACAAACCGTTGGAATCGAACTTATCGAAGGTGATACTATCTTCGAAGTCGTCATTCCGTTCATGGGCGATGGTTCGCTTCAGTTTGTGCGTGGTGGTGAACTTGACGTGATTTGTTGAGTCATTGCCGCCTCTGACGATCATTTTTATTGTACGTTCTAGGGATGGTGGCTTCGGCGGCCCATAGGGTTGTTCCCGTCTGCATGCAAAGTTGGTTTTCTCTTTGTCACTAAGTAGTTCCCTCAGGTATCCCTGGTTCAACATCCTGACCACCTCTTCCTGTAGGCCTATGCAGTCAGCGGTTTTGTGTCCTCGTTCCTGATGGAACTCACATAGGACGTTTGATTTCCTTGTGGTAGGGTCTGACTTCATCTTCGTCGGCCACTGCACCTTGGTGCCCAGTTTCTCCAGTGCGTACACTATTTCTTAAGGAGACACACAAAAGTTATGGGAAGATAATAAAGGATTCATACCTCTTTCGTTTCAAAGTGGAATGGCATGTCGCAGTAGTGCATCCGTGTGCCTTGCCTGTGGCGGATCGGAAGATCTGACGTAGGGCTGGTTCCTTTCTCTGTTGAGACATGGGATTTGCTCCCGCTGTCCCTCGTTGCGTCGATCCCTCCTGATTTTTGGGTGTATCATCGTTAACCGTTGGGTCGGCCCGTTTAGGTCGTCCTTGTCTGCTCGTACCTCAGCACATTAGGCATTATGTATTTCTTCCCTTGTGGTAAGGGGATACTTCAGGAGACGGCTTAGTAGCTTCGTAATCGCCCTTGAACTGTCGGTATTTAGCCCATTTTGGAAAGCGGCGACCGCCATGCCTTCTGAAACATTTGGAAGGCTCATTCTTACCCTTTTAAACCTGTCTAGGAAGTCCCTGAGTCCCTCTCCTGCGATTTTCTTGACAGCAAAGATATCATTAACTCTTGCTTCCGCTTTCTTTGCTCAGCATGGGCGGTGACGAACTTGTCCGCCATTTCCTCGAATGTAGATAGAGTCTTAGCTGGTAACTGAGAGTACCACCTCAGGGCCCCTCTTGTTAGCATCACACCAAACTTCTTCAGCAGCATGGATGGTGCCTATTCCTTTGAAAGGTCGTTGCCCTTCACAACAGTGACGTAGTGGATCAAATGATCCTTGGGATATGTGGTTCCGTCATATACCCTTAGGTAGGGTGGCATCGTGAAAGTTTTTGAATAGAGTGAGGGGCAGCTTCTTCGGTGTATGGTTGTTCAACGAACCTTCTCACGTCGCGTTTTGGTAAAAATTTGGGAGCACCGAGGATCTTGTCTAACCTCTCCTGATGTTCTTTCATTTGATCGCGAAGTGCCTTTTTTTTATTTTCCATTTCTTCCACCTTCTTAAGGATGGCTGTGAGTGTGGCATCGTTGGTTTGTACATCGATGGGCCTATTATTTACTCGTACAACTTCTTGTTTACCTATAGCAGCCGTGATGGCTGTCGTTGATGTGCGCCTATCGTTAGTTTGCGGTGACTTCTCGATTAAGCCACTCAAAGTACTTGTCAGCCACTCTTCCAGTAGCTGCTTGACTACCGGGGGTGGTTCCTTTGTCGCAGATGTTGAAGCTCTTTATCCATGCAAGATCGTCAGATCTTTAGATGGGGAGGGTGAGATTCCTCCTTCGGCTGCGATACCGGGTGTTGTTTTTAAAAATCCCTCCTCATCGGCCTCATTGAGAGGACCTATGAGATTGGATGTAACATCCACTATTGCTTTCATTCTTGTGTTATTTTCGTCCATCTCTTATTTTTGTATGGTGTAGAGAATGGTAGTTGGTTGTTCTCTAGGTGCAAACTATGATTTTGATTCTCGAAATCCCCACAGGCGGCGCCAAATTATTTAGCTCAAAAGTTATCAATATACTTTGTGAGCTTAAAAACAATCAAAAGTAAACAAAGGTAAATCGTAATCAAATATAATAAGACCTAGAGATGAAAAGAACGACGTTGTTATAGTAGATCTGAAAGATAAAAAGGCGGTATAAACTTGAGAGAAAGTATTCGTTAGAGATAGAGATAGGAGAGAGTACGACAGTTGTTTTCGAGAATAAAAATGATGTCTTTTACAATGTGGAGGTCTCATTTATATAGTAAGAGACCTTCCTTGAAATAATCAAAAATGTACAAAAGTAAGTAGTGTCTTCATAGCGAGGGCCCCAGGTTTTAGACGACGTCGCTTCTGTCCCCACGCCCAAGTCATACCCTTGATTTAGTCGACGTACACTCACTGGCATACCCATCAGCATAGAGACATTTAGGATCAAATTTGACCCTATACACTTAACTTAGAAATTTTTTAAATCATTATACTCTCATTTTGTTTTTTTACAACATGCCAGTTCGGACTTGAAATGATTTATGTGCTTTCATTATACAGTCAATCATCTATATAACAACCTCATTTGTTTTGATATTTTTTGTTTTTTATAGTCAATCCTCTAGCTTGAGTTTGTTAAAAAGGGAAGAACCCTCGTTTTGAAATATTTATATCTGCCCGTGGGTTTTGTTCAATGCGATCGCATGGTAGGGGATGCGATCGCGTAGGGTAAAATTTATGGGCCCAAAAAGTGGCCTATGCAAACGCAGAAGAGGTCCTGTGATCGCAGAAGAGGGACAAGCAGAAATACGCGATCACATAAGGGGTCCTGCGATTACATAGAGGAAATGGGACCTCTGAGCTACCAGCTCAAATTTCTCAATGCAAACGCAGAGAAGGGGGAAACAGAAGTGTGCGATCACATGTAGGGCTTTGCGATCGCATTGAAGGAAATATGCCCCCCCCCCCCAAAGGCACTATGTGATCGCATGAGTAGTGATGCGATCGCAGAGAAGAAAAGCTTTGCAACGTCATAATAGAAAATCTGCAACTCTTCAAATCCCAAAAATGCTCCGTTGAGCCAAAACACACTGGAGGCCCTCGGGACCTCAACCAAACTTACGGGCATATCCTATAATATCATTCAAACTTGTACTAATCTTTATGGGCATTTTGGTCATATATATATTTTCGCACCTTAGCTTTGATTTTAATAGTAGAATTAGCCACTTGTGATGTTATTTACATTATGTAATAGGTTTGAATAGATTCGGGCCATTTGAAGTTGGATACTCATGGCAAAGGCATCATTTGATAGTGATTTTTGTATCGGTTCGAGGTAACTTCCTTGTCTAACCTTTTGTGGGGGACCTTTCCCCTTAGGATATGTTATTTGATGTTTGAATGTTTGAGGTAATTGTTGAAAATTCATTTTTACTATAAATATCTAAATTGAGCTGTAATGCCTACTTGATCATTCTAAATGCAAGTTTAACCTGTATTAGTTAGAAAAGCATGCTTATTGAATTTAACTGCCTATTTGCTCAAGTTGTCTAAATTGTACTTGGTGAAGCATGTTATGCTAGTACTACCTGTTTGCTTGTGTTTTTGTACTTGAAGTCTGAATATTCTTTGGTTGTGATTGCGCAATTACTTTGGGACTACGGGTTAGATTCCCGGTAGATCCCACTCAACATTATTTTGGGACTGCGGGTTAGATTTCTAGTAGATCCCCCTGCACATCAAAATTGGACTACGGGAAGGTATTCTGGGAGATCCTTCAGATATACACAGTTGGACTACGGGATGGTATCCGGGGAGATCCTTCAGATATACATATGCGGTGAACTACAGGTTATATTTCTTGGAGATCCACTAGACAGTTGAGAAAAGGACTACAGGACGGTATCCTAGGAGAACTACATGGCACCCCGATATTGAGTTGTACCTTGTGGTGTTATCCTCTACCTTGCTTATTTGTCATTGACTTGTAGCTTCTATCCTATTTTATTGTTGTTTCCTTACTTTTCTCTGATTTACACTGTTCATTATTATTATCATGTTTATCTCAGTAGGGCCTCGACCTTCTTCGTCACTACCCAACCGAAGTTAGGCTTGGCACTTACTGAGTACCGCCGTGGTGTACTCACACCCCTTCTGCGCATGTTTTTCATGTGCAGATCCAGGTACCTCTACGCAGGGGCATTATCAGTAGCTGCAGTGAGCATTTCGGAGACTTGAGGTATATCTGCCGCGTCCGCAAACCGAAGAGTCTCTCTCTCACTCTACCCCCTTTAGTCGAATAGATGTTATTCTGTTCTCCTGTATATTAGACTATTCCGGATGACTAGAGCAATTTATGTGATATTCTTAGCCTGTGTTGCCAGTGAGTTTCCGGGTATTGGGAGTTGTTCTAAACTTTATTGGTAAAGTATATGTGTCATGCAGCATCATATACATTTCTCTTGTTATTCAGTAATTAGTTTACTATTTTCGCAACAATTGTTGAATTCTGCAATGTGTTAGGCTTACCTGGTCGTGAGGACTAGGTGCCGTCATGACATGTTTACAATTGGTGAACTAGGGTCGTGACGATTATACACCTATAATAACATTTTATGTTTAAATTTTTTGGCTTATATAGATAAAAATTATCCAAAAATTAATTATTAAATATAACAAAATTATTCAAATTTTGGTGGGAAACCAAAAAAAAATCTCAAAATATGCATATTTCGGTAGTTAAATATTGAAGAAAGCTAATACATTATAAATAAATTAACAATTAAAAATATAAAGATTTAACTAAGACGGGCATTTCAAAGCTACGTAGATAGATTTTTTCAAGATTGATAGAAGAACTCCGTAGATTTCATTCTCTTACTAGCGACATGATGCGTGAATTGGTGAAAATTCGTGTCCAAATTTTCAGCAAAAAGGTATCCAATAGTTTTCCCTTAAAAACAATATAAGAGCTTAACTGTTAAATATATAATTTGGAATTTGTCCAATCGAAAAAATATCATATCCAAATCTTTAAATCTTATATCTTATGGGAGATAGAAACTTTGTTAATCTTAATGATTCTATTTGGTTGTTAGGGGGTAATTTTATCAAGAGCATTTAGCTATAAATATGAGAGAAATTACTAGCTATGTCCATTTAGAAGTAGCTCATTACAAAAATTGGCCAATTAATAAAATATTACTAATATTGGCCAAAATGGCCAATTAGTTATTTGTAGCAAAAAAATATCAAATTTTTACTTTTTTTTGAGTGGGTGCTATTAAAATAGATTGGGTATATCTTAAGGAGCTTGAATCTCATTTTTGGGATGATTTGGTGAAGTTTTGAGTTAGTTTGAATTGAAAATTCGAAGTAAAAATTGTATATGAAAAAACATTAATACGTGTATCATACTGTGTATCACATATGTATCATATTTGTATCGATTGTGTATCACATGTATATCCATGTATATCTGTGTGTGAGGTACATGTGCCACAAAAGAATTTTTGGACATCGATTTAATTATGAATTTTGGTACAAAACCAGTTCAAATCACCTCCAATCTTCCTTAAATTTTGTATATTGACTTATCTAAATGTTTTCAATGAATTTCGACTATACCCATTAAAAAAATTCTTGTTTGTTTCGATTTTTGAATATTGGCTAGAGGTTGGTAAGTTGAAACTTATATGAGATATTTCTGTAAGTTTTCCTATATATGGTTGTTTTTTTATAGGCAAAAGTTGTTATAGAGAGGTACAATATAACTTTAAAAATCGGTTCTGAAATTTTTTTGACTTTTATAGTGAATAGTTATTATATACAAACGTTATCATAGAGAGATTTGATTGTATACCAAAAGTGAGTATTGAGCGATTTTAATATTTTATTACTACCTTATTTAGCTTATGTAACTACAGTAAGATAAATAATCTTGTATATGCAAGTAAATGTTAAGCCTCTAAAGCCCAATATATCTTGTCACATATATGGACGTATTTACGTTAGGGAATATGGATTCACGTGAGCTCATACTCCTTTTTCTAGATCATATGTAACAATCTTTTTAAAATTACTTAAATATATATGTGGGCACCAAGCTCAAAGATTTTTATGATGCAATCAGTATTGAGTGCACCTCTATAAGTAAAAATTGTAATTCATATACCGCTTTGAGTGACTATATTTTTGGCACGAAATATATATATAATTAAATTATAAAAAATATAATTTTGAAATTAAATTAGTTAAATATAAGTTTTAGACCCATCTCTCATATTAGTATACTCATCCTTTTCAAATTCTGAATCAGCTTCTGACACTGAAATGCAAACAATGATAAGATTGGTGTGCATGTCAAATAATATTAAATAATAACATAAATGATGACATCTGTCAGAAGAAACAAGTAGATATAGAGGACAAAATGAGATAATATCAAAAGGCAATAAAAAATGCTCTGCCTTCTCTTTTTTTTTCTCACTCTAAAATTGGTGCGTTTTGTGTGTTAGGGCAGCCATGGCTGCGTTGAGCTCTCCCCGGCCTTTGGTTGTGGGAGAGACAACCCAAAAAACTCCAGAAACTAGTCTAAATCATACTGCAAAATAATCTTATGCTTCAAATCTGCTAGCAAAATAATCTGCCACAAAACGCAAAACTTGAGCTATGCCCGGTAACTTTCGATCATGGGAACCAAGTGTGGAATTCACAGTGGAGGAGGTTAATCAGTTCACCATAAAAGAACGGCTTCACCAAGCAGTCATCGTCAAATTTTCATATGAAAAACCAGAGTTGCAAGATTTTCGAAAGAATTTTGCAAAACAGTTCGACGTCAAAGGATATTGCAACATAGGCCAACTTGAATTCCATCACCTGTTAGTAAGGTTTGATTCCTTTGATGACTATGTCCAGTTTGTATCAAGATCTACTGGATATATTAAATCCAAAGGAGATGAATTTTTCTTCAGAACTTTCCCCTGGACGTTAGGCTTTAATCCTAGAGAAGAAACATCGATATCAGTTGTGTGGATTTCGTTCCCAGATCTGCCACCCAATTTTTTTGCAAAGAAATCATTAATGTCGATCGCTTCAGTAGTAGGAAAACCTCTCGCTGTAGACAAGGCAACACAAGATCGCACAAGAGCAAGTGCGGCGCGAGTTAAGATTTTGTTAGACCTTTTGGACAAACATCCAAAGAAAATCAAGATTAACATCGTGGACAAAGTTTCAGGGAAGTCTGTGGAATTCTATCAAAGGGTGTTGTATGATAATCTCCCAAAGTATTGTACCTGTTGAAACCATCAAGGGCATGCTGAAGAAACATGTCGTTGGAATAGCGACAAAGTAAGGATGGTGTCGTGGATGCAGTTGAAAAACTGCAAGGTAATGGTCTGGCACCTCTGGAAAAATTGCAAGGTGATGCGAGGGAACATTTTAATTCAAGATAAAAATGGACAATTGGAAATAAATCATACAATAGGAGACCAGCAGAAGATTCAATCAACAAGTGATCACATTGATACTGTGGAAAATCCTATGTTAGAAGAAAACACTGCTGATGAACGAGTCAATATGGAAACTACTGGAAAGAAAATATTTTTACAGTTTTCTCAAGGTGTCAAAATTCAAAAAAAGGACAATGGCGTGTGGTGCATAGACCATTTGAAGCATCAAATTGGGAAAAGGCATCAATTTCACATGATGTAGGCCCCATGGGGAATAATAAAGTTACAATAAACAATAGTGAAGCTTTTGTCCAAACCAATGTGGAAAATGCACATTTCGGTTTTGTTGAGGGAAGTGGCGTGCATAACATGGCAGCTTTTCAACATTTTTTTGAAAAGGAAAAGGTGAATGGAATGCATGAGGAATCTACTTTCATATTTAGTCATAAAGGATAACAACAATTAAAGGTAAAAGCTGACAATGTGCTGCACATGGGATTGAATAAAGTGCAGCAAATTAAGGAAAATGAGGATGTTGCGCGCGTTAGTGCGACTGGAAAGGAAAAAGAACAAAAGGTTGCAGGCCATTTTGGTCTTTTGACTCCACAAAAAGCTGCCAAGGATGCTATTTTAATTCAAAATTCAACAAACGAGGCAGCTGAAAATAGTCACACGGCTACAGAAAAGCTGGCCGAAAAATTTGAACTACATAATGTCTCAATTGACAACGCACATGCGGGTCTTTTGCTGGAGGAAATGGCGGGCCATGCACATGCAAAAGAAGCCGAAAGTAATGCTCCAATTACTGGTCAGCTGAACAAAAAAATTGATCAAATTTCTGGCCATGCGGGCCAGTTATGTCTAAAGCAACAAAGGGTACAAAAGAATGGTAACGACCATCTTGCTGTACAGCTGAAAGAACCCGAAATAATTGAACAAAATGCTGGGAACAAATCGCAAGATGGAAAAAATAAAGAACCAATACAAAGGAAATTTGGTACTGATGTTAATGAGGATCCGCAATATGGAGCTGCTCGTGTTGTTTCATTTCTTAATGATGCAACTGATGGAGTACATCAAAACCAGATTGTGGAAGTTTCATATCCTGATCTAGCTTCTTCTGTTGCACATATGCACATTGATCGACCAACAAGAGCAGCATATGTTGATCGTGCAACTCTCCCTAAGGCTCCCTCAATATATTTTTCTAGTCCTCAAGTGGAGAAAATCATCAAAGACAATCAAGCGCCATGATGTTAACTCCCATGATCAAGCACAATGCTGTTGTTCAAACTAGTGCAATCATTTCAGCAGAGGAAAGAAAACTATTGGATTCTATGGACAATATGGTGTCTCGAGCCTGTGACGAACGAGGTTATGATGGTAATGAAGAATTGAGCTCACCGGAGGAAGTAGGACCCTGTAGTAATGCACAGCTTCTTGTCCATTCTGGGCCGAAACCAATTAGTATGAGCAGTACAACATATTTTTTATTTCATGATAGACAACTGTTGGATACAATGCTAAATGCACATCCTTTTGAGATTTTGGGTCGTGATCCTTATAGCAAACGTGGAAATAGGAGCACGAATGAGGTTCATATACAACAACAAATCCAACCAAGCAATATTAAATCACAAGATGCACCAAACTTGGATGCACAAGGTGTTATACTCATGCCAAATCATCGGACAACAGAACAAGGTGAAGTAATTGAAGTGCTGTCACAAAGCGTCAAAACAATCCCAATTAATGCTACAGAGGAAGAAAAGTCACATTCAACAGAAAATAGCAGGGACGACAATGTTAGGCGACCTCCGATGAGAAATGTCAAGCTTAAGCAGGCCGCCACAACTACATCAAATAAGTCCAAATAATCTAAAAAGAAATCATGAATTTTGAACATTTCATGAAGAATTGGGACGATCTGGAAAAAGAAGTACAAATTGAACACATTGCAAAGATCGACAAAAAGGGACATCATTTTAACTCTTTCGTCATTTAATATGCCTCTATGTTAGTATCCTCATTTGTAATCTCATCACAGGGTATGTTATAAACTCTGTGATGATCATAAAATATTTGGTCCTCTCAAGTTCGTATTTTTTTCATTTTTGTTAATAAGTGAGGTTGTCAAGCCTCAATAGGATTTAGTTCGGTAAGTTTAGCCCGATATATATTATATGAGTAACAATACCGATGCTAATGCCCCCTTATTTGTACTATTCCTAATTGTTGTATTTGTTTTTATGTTATTAATAAAAAATCAGCCCTAGACACTTTCATATGCCTAGTCGATCATCCAAAAAAAAAAGATAATATCGTTTGAGAAGGGTTGGCCACGTGTTATGTAAGACTAATGCTTACGGGGGAAGCTATGTAGAATCACGGGCTTCTATTGAATTCCTTTCGCTGAAATTGTACAATTTGAATAGAGTAAAATAATTTTTTTATTTCTATACTAAACTATTGAAACAAACTCTTAATATAAAGGA
The DNA here is from genome assembly GCA_034376525.1 of Nicotiana benthamiana. NCBI lineage: Eukaryota > Viridiplantae > Streptophyta > Magnoliopsida > Solanales > Solanaceae > Nicotiana > Nicotiana benthamiana. Next base: position 132,147,849 of record CM067337.1, read on the forward strand.
AGAATTTAGTAGTGGGGGTAAATTAATGGGTTAAAAAATTATTTTATGTTACATGTGTTATATATATGTCCAAATCACAAGCATAACATATTGGCATTTTTTTTTTTTGGGTTATAGGCTCCACCACTGAGTGATTATTACTGTAGATGACTTTTAGTAATCGGGGAACTACTAATGTTAGATAATTTATCTATATCTATAGAATTTAAACTAAAGGAAATAGTTAACTTCCTAAAAATATGAATATAATTAGCTTAACTAATTCTATAAGAAAAGAAATATCACCTCACAAAGTCTTGATATATCTTATTGAATTTCGATATATGGGCTTTGTATTTAATTTTAAAACTCAAAATAAGCACAATATATTAATTTTTATTAGCATGGGTCACGACAATATGTAAGTAAATCTATAACATCTAAACTTCTTTATAGAAAACAATTTAAAAGATTAAGTTGAATGTAAAATACTTGTATTATTCTAAAAAAAAAAAGAACAATAAAAAGGATATCGCAATTATATAAGGGACCATGAATATGCTATAGTATTATCTATTATTCATTATTAAATTATTTTATAATTTGTATGTATATTATTTTTAAAAAACAGTACAACATTGAAGGGTGATATGATCTATCAACGTTACAAAAAGATATGTTCGTCCATAAATACTTTGTGTTATAATATTTTTGTTTTTGGAGACAAAGACACATTAACTATAATTTTAAAAAGAAGCAAGGATGGTTCGTTTTACATTGAATTATATGAACTTGGCACTTTTCCAAAAAAAATAAATTATATGTTCAATATAAAAACATAATATTCTTAAAAATCAAAATGTTAGGAGTAATTACAAAAAGTAAATAAATACCTCATAAGTTTTTGCTTGATAAGTAGCAAAGTTGCCGAAAATTTGAAATTGCAAATAATTAATTCCTTCTTGAAAAGATATTTTTCACCTTTATTTAAGCTGGATTTTAGAAATTAAAGACAATTTGATTCCTTCTTGAAAACTATTTTTCTCATTTATTTATGTTTGGAATTTTAGGGTATCATTTTACCTTTTTTATTTATATTATAATTTGCAAATATTCTATTTTCTTTTAACCATGTAAACCAAAGTGTATTTCATAATTTATTTTATATCTTTTTTTTTATATAAATTAGAACTTTCTAAATACTCTCAAGACAACTTTGTTCCTTCTTAAAAATATAATTTTCTTTTTTATTTACATTTAGGATACTTTATCTCTAAAAAATTTGATAGAGGCCATTGGCTGCCTCTTGGTCGTTAGAAACGAATATATTTCAAAGATAAAAGTAGATACAATTTCTTTCTCATGCATTTTGAAGGAATTATAGTTTATTTCAAATTAGTTTTTTTTCCTAAATTTTGGAGTACGCCTTTTAATGTGTAAAACGATCTAGAAAAGTCAGTTGTTTATTTATAGTAAATTTCAATAGTTCTAAATATTATGAATATTTACATAGTTCAAATAAGGAAGGATTTAATAATCAAAATTTTATTTAATTTTACAATTCTACTTATCAGGAGAATAATTAAATTTCAAATTTGTCTAATGTTAAAGTAATTATTAAAGGGTAAAAAAGACGAAAGACATTTCATTAAGTACCTTCGTACTTTTAATATAGTACTAAATTTAAGGTACGCGCTTTGCGCGTGTACCTGCAGCAATAAATACAAATGTTTTTTAAAAATTACGTAAATAGTATTAAATAATTTATTTGAGTTATAGAAAATTATAAAATAAAAGTTAAAACAACTGAAGATAATAAATACTATTCGTGTTTAGCTAGCTCAATAAATAAAGATATCATATACTACAAAAGTTTTTAGATTTTTTATTTATTTTTTAAAGAGGACTTACATTGGATTTCAAAATAAAAAATGAAATATTTTGGTCTTCTAAAAGTTTAGGATGAAAAAATTGGCACCACACCTCCTAATATTGATAGTAACATGATAAAGATTAAAGAATAACAGATTTTGATTAATATCTTACAACCATAACTTAATAAAACAATATTGCTAAAAATTGTCACATGTTAGACTGAATGCAAGAAAGAAATATTATATGATAACTCATTTATAATATATTTTGTCTTTTACTATTTTATTTTTATTGGTTCAAAGTCGCATTATTGTCAATTAGACTCTTAATTATATTATATTATATTTAGTTTTTTATATTATTTTCACCTTTAATGTTTTTCGTACCAAAATTAATTTATGTATCTTAAGAGTTTTATCAACTTGACAAAAATTACTTATATGATGAATTTGAAAAATAATTAAAATTGATTTTTTTAACTAATTAGTATATTCAAAGAATTTAATTATTTGTTCTCAATCTTTAAAAAACTTAGTTTTTGTTAATTAATATTCTTAATATTAGAGTATCCCAATTTTTAAATATCGACTATAAAGAAGAGAATTAGAGAGACAATGTAGAGAGAGAAAGAGACACTCTGGCGACGAAAAAGTGAGCTGTTCATCGCTGCCGGCCACCACGCCACCATCACCTACAAAAAATTACTCATCCACATTGTATCTATTACTCGATTGGTAACTCCAGAAAGTGGAATCCCACAAAGATTAAACCCAATTCCATTGCTACAATGGTTTTCAGGAATGGGCAATGCCCCGACAGTCATGCAGTATGTATCGGAGAAGGAGGAATCAAAAAGGCAATTGAAGGAACCAGATATGACAACAGCAGCGAGCAAGCTCACATTTTCAGTTGAATCGCAGAAGCAAACTTTTTGCTGAAGTTGTTCAAGGTAATCGAACTCTAAATCAGGGCATGCAACTCAAGTACTACCCTCCGATGGTGAAGGATGGAGTGAAAATTGCAAAACTAAACCCAAAGGAGATAGAAGTACAGAACCAAAAATGGAAAACTGCTTCAATCGGCTATGTAATAGGAGGTAACCCATATTTCAAAGAAATGCTCAAATATGTATATAGAGTTTGGAATACTATTACAACACCGACAATGATGTTACATTGGTTATTTCATCTTTAAGTTCGAATCTATGAAGGATAAAAGACTGATAATGCAAACTGGTCCTCATACCTTCAAAGGTAAGCCTCTGATTTTAAAGGACTGGGATCCAAATTTTCAGCTCCAGAATGAGTCAATGCGAATTGTACCAATCTGGATCAATTTCCCTGGCTTGCCGATTCAATGTTGGGCAGAAGAGAACCTAGGTAGAATAGCTAGTTTAATTGGGAAGCCTTTATGCACTGATAGGCTTGCTGCTGCTTGTGAAAGGATTTCTTATGCTAGAATCCTAATGGAAATGGATATGACCCAACCCCTACCGGATGAGGTGTATATTGAGATACCTGATGGAAGAAGCTGGCTGCAACCAGTGGGATTTGAATGGAAACCAACATTCTGTCAAGAATGTAACTCATTTGGGCACAAAGTAGGACAATGTCAGAAGGAGGGGCAAAAAACCAAAAGGCCAAAGAATCAGAGAAAAAGGATCAAGAAGAAAACAAAAATGCAATGGCAACCAAAGCCTATAATGAAGGAGACTATAGTCATTCAACAGCATGAGGAGCAAACAGTTTAACCTGAAGTGGAACTATCAGTGAACAGCCGAGGCAAACAGGTAGTAACTATAAAAGGAGCTGATGAGACTACTGATCAAGCGGAGATCAACTATGCTGAATTGAATACCAAGACTACATCTACTGCATTAATTTTAAAGGAACCAGCACAATGGATCCAACAGCAAAGACACAGTGGAATAGAGACATCCATTATGGATAAAGGGGAATCTCAAGTAACCAATACCATCCATGATCATTGTCTCCTGGAACATTAGAGGGCTGAACAAGTCCTACAAACATAGAGAGCTAGTAAAGTTCTTGAGGTCTAATAAAGTTGACATGGTAGCTTGTCTAGAAACTAGAGTGAAACAGCCACAATCACAGACAATATACAAGAAACTAAGGGACTGGAACATTGAAAATAACTATGCTTGTGCACCCAATGGGAGGATATGGATAATGTAGAAACTGTCAAATGTCCATGTTGTACCCTTACATACCACTGACCAAATGATTCACTATTGGGTGACAGACAAGAATTTCACTTTTGCTAGCTACATCACCTTTGTCTATGGATCGCATTCCACACAGCAAAGAGTATCTCTCTGGGATAGTCTGAGAAGTGTCCATTATAATGATCCATTGCTTATAATGGGTAACTTCAACAGTGTGTTAGGAGTGGAGGACATACTTAATGGGCAACCAGTACACCAATCAGAGATGGCTGACTTCCAATGCTGCATTGATGATATAGGAGTAGGACAGATTACCAAGAGAGGGAACAGATACTCTTGGAGCAACAAGAGAGATGGTGAAAATAGGATTTACAGTCATATTGGCTGGGCTTTTGGTAATGCTGAGTGGTTCAACACCTACACTGGAGTGGAAGCAGTATATATGCTGCATGTATGCTCAGATCACACACCCATAATGCTAAATACTGAAGTTGTTAAAACCAGAATGCACAGACCATACAGATTAGTCACAACAGTTATGCAGCAAGAGGAATATAGAGAAGCAGTTCACAAAATTTGGAGACAACAGCACAAAGGCTACACTATGCACTCTATCTGGAGCAAACTGCAACATCTTGAACAAACTACCAGACACATTCACAAGGAACACACCTCTGTGGAGCAGAAACTGCAACAAATGAGAGAAGAACTGAATGTAACACAAAGAGGCTAAATGAAGCCCATTTTAACAAGCAGGATATCCAAAAAGAAAAACAATTATTACAAAACATTGAAAAATGGAAGCAGTCCAAGAACAAATAATGAGGCAGAAATCAAGAGCCAATTGGATCCAACTGGGAGATAACAATACAAAATACTTCCATGCCTACATGAAATCCAGACAAGCAAGAAACAAGGTGAGTTGTATCCTTACAGAAAACCAGATGAAACTTACTAATTCACAGCAGATACAACAACACTTCACCCAATTCTTCCAAGAGCTACTGGGTACAACAGCAAGACAACTACCAGGCATTGACATCACTATGGCCAGAGATGGACCCTGCCTCACCCTGCACCAACAGCAGCAACTATTGTCACCAGTAACAGAACAGGAAATTCACCAGATTGTGCAGAAGCTTCCTCAAGATAAGACTCCAGGTATTGATGGCTATCCTGTAGAATTCTTTAAAGAATTTTGGCCTATTGTGGGGAGGGGGGGGAGGGGTACACAGGCAGTGCAACAGTTTTTCCAAACTGGGAAACTATTGAAAAGATTAACTGCACAACTGTCACTTTGATTCCAAAAGTGCAAAATCCCAGCTATGTCAAAGAATATCGACCCATTGCCTGATGTTCAACTCTATATAAAATCATCTCTAAGATCCTAACAAACAGGCTAAAACTGGTTGTCGATTATTTAGTTGGGCAGTCCCAATCGGCCTTCATAGAGGGGAGAAACATACTGGATAATGTTATTATGGCACATGAGCTAATCAAAGGCTATAATCGCAAGACAGTATCCCCTAGATGCATGATTAAAGTTGACATTAAGAAGGCCTACGACTCTGTTGAATGGGACTTTCTCAAGGCAGTACTACTTGAATTTGGAATTCCTTATAAAATAGTAGTACTAATAATGAAGTGTGTCTCCACAGTTAGTTACTCCCTTTTGATAAATGGAGGACTGACCAAGAGATTTGACGCAAGGAAAGGACTAAGACAGGGGGAACCAATGTCCCCCTACTTATTTGTTCTAGACATGCAGTACCTAACTAGATCCCTTAAAAAAGCTACACAGAAACCCAGACTTTAATTTCCACCCCAAATGCTCCAAACTACAAATCACACACATATTCTTTGCAGACGACCTTTTGATGTGTTGTAGGGCTGATGAAACTTCCATGAAGTTACTAATGAATGAATTTGAACAGTTCTCACTGGTCTCAGGCCTCCAAGCCAATATGGATAAAAGGTCCTTATATATAGCATGTGCATCAACTAACTTCAGGGAGAAAATATGCTCTGACCTCCACCTAACAGAGGGCACCCTTCCTTTCAAATACCTAGGAGTACCTTTATCAATAAAAAAAGATCACAATATCACAATGTATGCCCCTAGTAGAAAAGATAGTGGACAGAATTAGAAGCTGGACATCAAAACTCCTATCTTATGTTGGCAGAATCCAACTTATCAAAAGCGTCCTGTTTGAAATGCAAACTTATTGGGCCCAGGTATTCCTCATTCCAAAAAAAAATATATAAAACTGGTAAATGGAATCTGCAGGAGTTACCTGTGGACTGGTAGTCATGAAACTAGTCATAGGAATCCAATCGCCTGGGAAACACTGTATAAACCAATGGCAGCGGGAGGGTTGAACATTATCTCCTATGAAAGATGAATAAAGCGGCTCTATCAAAACTTTTCTGGGCATTAATGGCAAAAAAGACAACCTCTGGATCAAATGGATACATTGTCATTACATAAAGAAAAAAGACATTAATACTATGGAAAATCATAAACAAGCTAGCTGGCTCGTAAGGAAATTATTTGGCGCAAGAGAATGGTGGGCAACTGATGGTACAGGAATGAAAACATGTACCAAAAAATGGGAAATTTAGTATGAGGAAGGCATACATTCAGACCACTCCTCAATATCCCATGGTTCGATGGAAAAAATTATTAATGGTGACTGGCATGCTCCCGAAACAGAAATACATCTTATGGATGGCGCTGCATAGACGCTTGGCTACAGTTGATAGATTAGCTAAATGGGGAATTCACATTAATCAATCCTGCATTTATGTGGAAGAGACACTGAAGAAACTCACGACCATTTATACTTTGACTGCTTATACTCCAAAACACTGTGGCAAGGTATGTTACAATGGTTGAAGTATCAAAGAACGACAGGCACATGGGAAACAGAAGTCCAATGGTTAACTGCTAATGTTAACAGCCGAAATCCCAGAAAAACCATCCTAGGTGTGGTGTTTGCAGCAGTAGTTTACAACATCTGGATGGAAAGAAACAACATAAGGTTTCAACAATCAAGCAGAGACACCAAAGATCGAGCAAAGGAGATTAAACTTCAAGTGCACTTCACTGGCGTAAAGCTATCTAAATGGTCGCCCATGTTATAGAACATTAACAACTATCCTTTGTGCGAGTATCCACAATTGTAGCAACTTTTTCTTTGTAATAGGATATTAGCTTAACAATAACAGTTGTAGAGTTTCAAAATGATTGTACTTTTGAGATCTGTTCTAGAGTCCAAAAGAACAGATGATGTAAATTTGCCAAATAATTGAAATAAAAACAAAATTTCTTCTAAAAAAAAAAGAATCAATACTATGTCAACTTTTTATCATTGTGCTTTTGACTGCTAGAAAATTTTGCTAACGCATAATTTTTAATGTTTCTAATAAAAATAATATAGTTTAAGATAGCTTTAATATCAACGACTTCAAACAATGAAATTCATATATGTTAAAAGTTTTGACAATTTTATAGTGCTAAATATGAGGATTTTCTACATATTAATAAGAAAAATTTAGTAAACAAAATTTTACTTGATTTTAAAGTCCGGAAATTCAGAAAAATAACAAAATTAAAAATTTATCTAATGTGAAATCTATTTTTAGAAGGTAAAAAAATAATATTTCAATAAGAGGATTTTGCGTTATGCGTGTATCCTATATCAATTAGTATAAAACTTTAGTAATCATATAACTATTATTAAACTACATAAATTTGACGTACAATTGTTAAATATTGGAATTTTATATTGTATTAAATAGTATGATAATTGTGGATACTAAAATAACTTATATCTAATCATAATATTTATTAGAATGTGTATTTAAATTTTAGTACATAAAACTTATCGATTTGATTAAAAGGCAACGTACATGCTATTATGTAACCTAAGGATCAATATACTTTTCCATAAAAAGTCTTTCTTTATTTTCTTTTTCCTTTTTACCAAGATAATTAAATTAATTTAAACTAATTGGTTTTAGTTATATTACCATTATAAATTTTATATTAAGAAAGAGTGCATGAGAATTACCGGCTTTTGTTATAGTTTCTACTTAGTCTTTCTTTATAATTTTTTTTTACTAAGATCAATAAATTATATAGAATTAAGATATAAAAATTTAATTATTAACTTCAATAAGGACAAATAAGATAGTGGTTCAGATCATTTTTAATACCTTAGCATCCAAACGAATCAATACAAGTATTTTGTTGGGACGTTGGGATTTCAAATAAGGAAGCAATTATTAAATAAAATTTAGTTGATTTCAAGGTATTAAATATTAGAGATATTAGTAGTTCCTACATAATTCAAATAAGGAAAGAAAATTTCAGATGATTTCAAAGTCCTAAAATTTAGGAAAATTATTTAATTACAATTTTGTCAAATATGAAACTTATTTTTAAAGGGTAAAAAAGGCAAACGACATTTCGCTTAGGGCCTTCGTGCTTTTAATATTGTATAGATTAGGAGTATTCATTTGATTATTTTCCTTATATTTAGGATTTACTTTTTTCAATTCTAAAATTCCTGTACGTTTCGATCCAAATTAGGAAAGTTCATCCACTTTGTAAGGTTTTGTTTTATTAATAAAGCTTTTAAAATTTCAACTCAACTCAGATTTGGAGTACTATATTAAAGAGAAAAAAATATTTTAAAAAAAGGATTGAAAGGAAACAGGTAAAAGATCTCATGTATGTCAACAACGATGGGATTTTGTTCTTATTTCCAGCTTTTGTTTCATTCACTTAATTATTGTAGTGTTTGTACAATTCGTATAGCTTATTTATGTAGTGTCTGTACAATTCTTATAGCATTAGAAAACATCCAATTAAGAATTTTAAATAATATTTTAATTTATTGACTTCAAAATATTAGACATCAATAATAATAAAACAAGGATTAAAATAACTCTTAAAATAGTATTTGTATATATGACACAAGAATAAATGTTATTTTTACTAAAAGTAATAATAGTAATAATGTATTAATAAATACATATAGAATATATAAATAATGTATTTGGTATTCTGTATTATTTTTTAGAATGTATAATGTATAATTAGGTGAATGACAGATAAAACAAATGAATTACAAATATTATAATTCTGTGATTCCACAAATGTGTTTGTTGAACACGTTTTATTCCAAAAACATCTACAATACTTACTATAAATTAAAATAATTTTTTAATATTTAAAAATTTAAAATTATCGAAAATTTTATTAAAATTTTCTATTTGAATTAAGTAGGACTCATAATATTAAAAATTTAAAATTGAATAAGATTTTGCTTGCGTTGTAGTATCTATCTATTTATCTATACTATATTAAAATATAAAGGCTTTCATTTAATTTTATTTTATAATTTAGGGCAGATAAATTTAATATTTATATAATTTTAAGATTTTTATATTCATTGATATGGATACACGTGCAATGCGCGTACCTTATCACTAGTCTTAATTATTAAATTACAAAGTATTAAAATATATGTTTAAATTCTGTGTAGGGGGAAAAAATAGAATTTTATTGTTTATGTTTACTTAGAAAAATAGGCAAATATTTATAGTTGACCGTGTTATAAAACCTAAAAATAAAAGAGTAGCTTGTTGTAACTACTTAAATTAACATGATGGTATGTAATCTTTTTAGACTAGAAGTGTATTTAACTTGCTAACATAACATTTATGATATTGGGATTCTTAGAATCTAGCTATTTCAAGCTATCAAGCGTAATAGAGATTTTTATTATTATTTAGTATGTGCGATAAAGATTCTTAGTTTGTTGGTGGTTGTGTGCATCAAAGGTTATTTAGTTTTGTTAAGTTTCAAATAAATTAAGACAGACGAACTAATTATTTTTGTGAAAGACAGAATTGTTTTGTTTTCAAAAGAATAGACACACCAAACCCTAGTTAGGCTAATGCTTGACGGAATCCCACACCAATTCCCTGTGGAATCTGCTTTTCTGAATAAATATTATTCAACTATTGGATGGTCCAAAATTAAACAAGTATTGGAACACGAGTTACATGCTAAAAATAAAAACTAAAAAAAATAAGAAAAGAAAAGTCTGCCCCTGCATGCTGTGGCTGTTGCCTGCACACAATTGTTGATTTTGTTTTGCAGCCGATGCTGATGTAGCTATTTACCTCGCAAATAATTATTTGCCTCACCAAAATCTCACAGTTAAAAGTAGCGGAGTTAGCATGTGATATAAGGGGTTTGCGTAAATTTAGTAATATATATATATATATATATATATTTACTAAAATACTTATAAATATTTAACTGTGAATGATGTCTTAGGTGTCGTCTTGATTTTCTTAATATATTTGGTTCTTCTATTTCAGACTCCACTTTGTGGGATTTTACTGGGTCGTTGTTGTTGTATTTAATTCTCCTATTTCTTGAAGGAAGGGTACCATATTTACCATAATTGATTTTTTCTTTTACGAAAAAAGTAATTCTTCCATGTTTGGCTAATCATTTTTCTTGGAGAAATTTTTTTGGACTTCTATAAATTGAGGATCCTTCCTTCTCATTCGGTAGCATCCACAATGTAGCCATATGGGGCTTGAGAGTCTTGTTAATTAGGGGGAGAATTTCAGGACAAATGTTGGCCTACCACTTTGTGATGACCCAAAGGGTCATCTTTTGTTTTAGAATCTGAATCCAGGTTCCAAGGCCTTGAAAACCTCATATTCCTTCTCCTTGATTTGTGTGCGCAGTTCGGACGCGTTTCCAAAAAACCTTATATTTTAGTTAATGTGTCACGATCCGAATTTTCCACCGTCGGGATCGTAATGGCGCTTACTCGTGAAAGTTAGGCAAGCCAACTACCATGATTTCAACACATTATCAATTAACCCAAACAAAAATAAATAATAACTAAAGCTAAGCAGATATAAAGTGCGGAAGTGTTGTAACAGTTCAAAATACTCCAATACATGTCTACCTTAATGACCTGGTATCACAATTTTACAAACATCTACGAATTTCTACAAATACCGGTTTAGAAGAAAAAAATACAACTTATCTCGAAATGGAAAGAGATAGTATATCTAAAACATAAGGAAGAGGACTCCGGAGTCTGTGGATGCCAGCAGATCTACCTCGGGTCTCCTATAGACTGAAGGCAGCAACCCCCAATCTACTCACGAGGTCCAGCATCGAATCTGCATAGAATGTGCAGAGTGCAGTATCAGTATAACCGACCCCATGTACTGGTAAAGTATTGAGCCTAACCTCAGCGAAGTTGATGAGGCTAGGACACGATAACCATATAAGCATGTGTAGTTAAATCATATACGAGAAATAATAATAACAAGAATTTAATAGATAAAGACGGGAAAATGGGGAACATGCTGAGGAGATATCAAGTTATTACATTAATAAAGTAAGGAAACGAGGTAAATATCAAACTTGTGCCAACAGAAATGATAACACAGTAACAAGTGCAAGACATCACCCTTCATGCTTTTACTCTCATCCTCACCATAGAAATCAACAGAAACGGTACTGCATCACCCTTTGTGATTTTACTATCTCATAATCAAGCACGACATCAATATTCGTGCTTTTACTTTCAATAACATGTCACGTCATCTTCCTTCGTGCATTAACACTCACAATATCAGCACGGCATCACCCTTCGTGCATTAACACTAACTCACAATACCATGCACGACATCACCCGTCATCTGTTACACTTTTCCTCACCCAAACAAATGAAATGATAACATCCCTGCAAGGGAATCAACAACCAAAACAACAATATAAATAATACCGTCCTAGCAAGGGAATCAACAATAGAAACATATCATCCCAGTAAGAGAATCAACTATAACCAATCTAGTTTCAATAGTTACTAATAAACCTCAACTTGAGCTAATACTCGACAATGGTCAATTACCAAGAATTTACCAAAAGTCTTGTTCCACAATGCTAATCAACAATTTAAGCATAAAAAACACATAATAAAATCACAACGATCTTACTATAAGGCTCACGTGCATGCTTGACACCAACGTATATATACTCGTCACTTCACCTATATGTCGTACTCGACACTAGCACATAACACCTATTCTCTCAAGATAAGGTTAGATCAAATACTTACCTCGATTCTATGGCCAAATTCAAGCCTCAAATACCGCTTTTAACTTAATTTCCACTTTCAATCCTCTTGAATCTAGCTATAATTAACTTGTTATCATTGATTGAAGCTAAAGAAAACAATTTAAATGAGAAATTATAGATTTCCCAACATTTTTCCAAAAAAGTCAAAGCCCGACCATGGGCCCACTTGGTCAAAACTCGAGGTTCGAACTAAAAATCGTTCGCCCATTTACCCACGAGCCCAAATATACAATTAGCTTCGGAATCCGAAATATGAAGGCTACCTGCCAGGGACCAGGAAAATGGCCTTCGTGAACTCGAGGAACCACACGCGAACGCTGGTGAGGCTGAGCTTCGCGAACGCGGGGCTCAGCTCGCAAACGCGAAGGAGAAGAGGCTCACCCCCAAGTCCTATTGCCCTATGCGAACGCGGAAGCCACAAGTCTCAGAACTTCACGAACGCAGACAAGGGGTCGCGAACGCGTAGAGGAAATCTCAGACCCTTACCTTTTCCTTCTCCGTGAACACGACACAGCTCTCATGTTCGCGGAGAAGGAAACAAGAACCAGCACACCAGATTTTTGGAACTCAGCTCTAGGCAGTCCGAAACTCACCCGACTTACCCGATACCCTGTCCAAATATGCCAATAAGTCCTTCAACATAATACAGACCTGCTCGAGATCTCAAAACGCGTAAAACAATAACAAAACTAATAATCGCACCCCAAAACCAAATTGAATCAAATATGAGCTTAGAGTTTCCAATACGCTCTGAACGCGTCGAATCATACTTAGACTACGTAGAATGACACCAAATTTTGCGTGCAAGTATTAAATTATCATACAGAGCTATTGATAGGCTCAAAATCCCAAACAGACCTCGATATAACCAAATCCTACTTCAAACCAAATTTAAAGAACTCTAAAACCTTCAATGCGTCAACTTTCACTATTAAGCGCCGAAACACTCCCGGTTCATCTAAAACCCGATCCGAACATACACAAAGTCCAAAATTATCATAAAATCTATTGGGACGGTAAAATTCTGGTTTCGAGATCATTTACTCAAAATATAGACTCAAGTCAAACTTAATCCTTTTTAGTCAATATTAAGGAACTAAGTGTTCTGATTTCAACTCGAACCATTCCAAACTCGAGATAACCATCCCCGCAAGTCATAAATAGTAAAAGCACATATATAGTGTCTTATTTAGGGGAACATGGATTTAGAAAGCAAAATGATAGGTTGGATCGTTACACGTCTGATAATATGCTTGAACTTTTATCACAACGAATGCACTTATAATTTTGAGAAGGTAAAAGAAAACAAGAGACTAATAGTACTATGGACATTGCATAGGATAAAATCGGTTCGTATTAAATACTCAAGTTGTAGAGCGACATGTGGAGGTGGAACTGGAGACAGACAAAAACCAAGGCAAGTGGGAACTAATATCGGGGACAGCAACTTTGGATGGCACCGGGCAGACCACTAAAGGAATATTAATTAACGAAGAAAAAAGAACATTTTCCACCCGATTATTAAACACGCAGTCCATCACAGAGAATTTTGGCATTTATAGCCTGCTATTACACGTTCGTCAATGGCCCCCATAATTTTCACTTAAGAGGGGTTTGATCCTAGGACCTTGTTACTTAGGTGTAGCTATAAACAGTAACTTCAACAACCATTGTAGGACATGAAATTTCTGACAAACTGAGACTACATATTGTTCTAAGCTTAATAATACTTTATTTTCTCTCTTTTGATATTCTTATTGTTGTCTTTGAAAGCCTTCCTCATGGAACCAAGCTATTTGCAATCTTATCTTGATTTCAATGGTAAGTCTTGAATTTTATTTAATTTATTTATCATTTTGAGATTAAATCGATTCGCTTGTCTATAAACGACAATACGAATTCAACTGTACAGTTTTACGGGTAGATAGAGGGGTCTAGAACTCTCTGAGTCTGGCTCTTATGTCAAGTATAGGAAAGCTTCTGAGGGCAACTCTGCCTCTGTTCTGGAGGAGTAGACAGTTGCATAGTCTAGGCCACAAGGGAAATTTGAGCCCATGGATGATGCCTCTTCATCTCACATCACTTCTGAGGGTTCGGAAAGTGCTAGCTAGACTTCTGAGCCAGCAACTGTTCTAGAGATGGTTGCGCAGACTGTTCAGGATGTCCCTAATGATGGTAGAGAGGGAAAGGGTACATGCACTGGTGTGGAGAGATCAAAGAAGGAGATATGAGAGGAAAAATTTGTTTGCTTGGCTACCTTTAGTGACTTCTAAATATGGTGGCCCACGAGATCCTTGATCCTTGAGAGGCTGCTTCTGTTAAAGGATCTAGATCAATAGAACCCTGTTGTACTGAGACAGTTCATAGCGAGAAAGGGTTGGATTTTATTCACTGAAAGAGTAGTAGATACCAAAGAGCACCTTGTCCGCAAGTTCTACGCTAATATTTCTCACATCCGAAAGAGGAAAAAGGTGACCAAAGTACGCAACCTCAAGGTGAAGTTTGATCAGTACACACTAAATGCATACTTGGAGTTTGAGGACTTAAAGTCAAAAGAGTACATAGAGAAGTGTGTTATGAAAGAAGAAGTCCACATGGCTAGCTAAGATCTTAGCACCACCGAGGCCACCACCACCATGGATTAGTACTAGGGTTCCTATTCAAGGAAACACATTGAGCTTTGAGGCATAAGGGTTGGCAAACTCTTGTGTGTAGCAGACTTGATTTATGCCAGAATAAGACCCATCTGCCAATTCCACATGTTGTTCTAGTGGCTTCTACCGTAGCTGGGTACCCAATTAAGGTGGGTGTCATGTTGTCGGCCAACATTACATTGGTAGCACAACAGACTAACACGGCTTATCCTCATCCCAACACTATCACAGAGTACATTACTGACGCAAAGGTAGAACCAAGGGCATATGACACGAAGTTGAAGTCGAAGAAGCCATTTGATTGGTACTCATTAATGGACTTGACTAACCTAAAGAAATGAGCTCAGCCTCTTACCACCACATGCTAGTCTGATGAGCCGACAATGGTAGTTTTTGAGACAATTGACATTCCATCTACCTCTGTTGTGCCCTCTTCTACTGATGCTTCTATGCATCTGCCACCATATTCAGATCCTACTATAGCCCCCAGGGTATCCCATGCTACAACTCTGAGGCTGGTGCCCATGCCTACAACTCCATTATCTGATATGCGAGTCCCAAACATTGGCGGCTCTCAATAATTGGATGCAGATAACTATTTCAAAGCTGTCTGATATATATTGTTCTATTGCAACACAGTCATCTACACCGGCACCACATGTACCCACTGATTTTCATGAGAAGATGTGCACGATTATGGACAACAAGAAGTTGATCATGGACACTCTGGTATAACATGGGCCAGTTATTGAGGTGTTGAATAAGGAAGTGAAGAAGCTGAGAAAGTCCCAAGATCGGTTGATAAGCTTAGGAAGGAGGTGACCCGACTTACGACAGCTGGGGATTTTCCATTTGACATGTTACTTGACCCAGACCAGTCCACCCCAGGTCCATGTACACCATTTGCTTCGGTTGCACCAGCTGGCCAGCCCGATGATCCATGCCTTGATGCCAACAGTGCTAAAGAAGTATGTGTGATGTTTGCTACTCCTGTGACTCCCAGATATGATCATGATGAAATACAATTGGTTGACACAACGAAAGATGATACTATTGGGGATACTGAGATGTCCAAGGATACTTAGGGAGTTTTTTTCACCCTCTCTCTTTTCACTCTTATTTTGTTAAGCATTTGGGATAATGCTTACTTTTATTGGGGGGAGGGGGTAAGGGGTTGGGGTGGAGCTTATTTGATTGATACATTTAGATACATTCGAATTGTAATAATTGGATGATTCTCTTTCTTTTCCTATTTTTAGTTTATCTATCTTTTGTTAGTTATTGCTCCCATTAGCTTCTTTAATTTGCATTTTGGTATTTGTTTTGTTAGTAGCTTCTTCTTATGTTAGTAGCTTATTTTTATGTTTTTCGTAGTAGTATGAATAATAAGCCTTTGGTTTTTTAATCCCACGGTTCTTTTCAAATGTAGTTTTGTATCAATCGGGTGACTCTTTTCAAGGATGGATGGCGTGACAACCTTTTTAAGGAAATGAGTATGCTTTTTATATTTAGGTAATAATAATAGTAAGAATAATACATAAAAGGCCTAATCAAGTCATTCCCAAAAAGGATTTTTTCATTCTCTAATTTGTACTAACACACTTAATTACGTGCTTATAGTTTGAAATAAGGTTTTAGAAAGAAAATAGCTCTAGTTAGTGACATTGAGACTCTTGAGTTGACTTTGGTAATCATTGAGTGGTTTTTTGGACCATAGTAATCTTCAACTTGATTGTGGTTGTTGTAGGCTCTTAACACTATCCTCTTTTATGGTCTAATTGCATGAGGGGTGAGGTGGTCTTTCGTTGAAAGTCCAAGTACTTGTGCGAATGGTCTAGAACTTCCTCTGAATATGCTTCAGGTGAAATCCTAAGTTTTCTTGGTTTGATAAATGATTGTAGGCTTTCCTTGGTCCATTTAAGATTTCTATTGCCAACCAATGTTGTTATCCCCAGTCAACCCCCACTGAGCCTTTAGCCTTTCTCATTTGATAATCATGATATAATCCGTTACCCATTTTGTCATGATCCTATATTGGCACCGGGACCTTCCTTAACACTCTTGTAAAATAAGTGGCTTAAGCATAAGTTTGGGGGAGAGTTGGCTAATTTAAAATAGGTATCAAGGCACCCAAAAAAAAGAAGAAAAGAGGTAATTATCCTTAACATGAGCATCAAGGGAGAAAAAGAATGAAATGAACAACAAAAAGTAATGTCAAGTCTCTCTAACCCCCAAGAAAAAGAGAATGCCTCTAAGAGTTGGTAAATTTGAGCAAAGAAATGAAAATGTGGAGTGCTTAGGACACTTACCCATATAGTATCATACCCAATGCAAAAGCCTTCATTACAACTCGAAAGAAGTCCCACTTTATTTTGAACTGAGTGAGCTTACATTAATGGTAATCTACATAAGAGGCAAGCCTATGGTACTTGAAGCCGTACTTGTGACATTATTTTGTGAGAGAAGAGTAAACCTTCCATTGATCTAAATATTGAGTGCTAACTTTTGAAGTGAGCATGGAAAACGAAAGATAGAGAAGGAAGAGTTTGCAATCCACCATGATCTACATGATAGAACAAGAGTCCTTGATAAGTAAAGTTAATTCTTGAAGCTCAGATGTCACATTAAAACTATATATGCATAACATGTGATTTGTCACCTTGTTGATAATGCATGAGCAGTGTGGGTGATTGTTGGTCCCAACTGAGTATGAATGGCTCACCATTGACTCTTTGAAATTAACTTTTGCTCAAAGGAGGTGGAAACTAGTCTATTTGCTTGAGGACAAGTAAATACTAAGTTAGGGAAGTTGATAAGTATGGATTTTAACAACTTATTAGTACCTTATTGCTTTATCTTAAGTCTGAAAGTGTTGATTTACATTCTCAAAACTAATGAAACTGTGCAAATTGTAGGAATGTTGGGGACTTGGAATCTAATAAAGAACAGCAACAACCTAGTATAACCCCACAAGTGGGGTCTGGGGAGGGTAATATGTACGCAGACCTTACCCCTACCCCAGTGGGCAGAGAGGTTGTTTCTAGGAGACCTTCGGCTCAAGACATCAAGAGGAGACAATAAGTGTCACGACCCAAACCCAGTCGTGATGGCGCCAGGCCGTAAGGCTGGCAAGCGCGACCAACACCTTCTCAAATACAATGATTCAACCAAACACGAAGCAAGTAAGGAAAAAAATGGCAACTTTAACACTAAACTCCAAATAACTGGAAGATGTAACTGCACGAATAGGAAACCACAACTGAACAAGAACTCCCAAGACTTGGAGCCACGAGTACATAGCCTCTAACAATACCAAATACAAGTCTGAAAGGAAATATACATGTTTCTGAATAACACAAATAACTGGTAATATCAGAGTAATCGGTCCTGCGGACGCTGACAACTACCTCAATACTCCGGCAACTGGATAAGCAACAGCAGCAAGGCTAGACCTTTGGAGCACCTGGATCTGCAAACAAGGTGCAGGGAGTATGGGGTGAGTCTACCAACTCAGCGAGTAATAAGCATGTATAAAAACCCGAGGATAAAAAAACATGAAATAACACAAAATGAAGCTATCTAGAAATTCTATACAGTACCAATCTCAGAGATATACAGAATAAGCAACACTAGATAAATGTATGAGATGCAATGCAATGCATGAACACTGCGGAACGTGCAGCCCGATCCATATGGGTACCCGCGCTCACTGTGGGGGTTGAGACTCCGGAGGGACTCCTACAGCCCAAGCGCCATATCATATAGTGCCAATAGTTACCATTGTTTCCATCACAATACATGGTGCAAATAGTTACCACCAGTTCCATTTAAAATATAATACTAAGTGTCCATTGTTACTACCGTTTCTATTTAAAATACACGGTGCTCATAGTTACCACGGTTTCCATTTATAATACACGGTGTCCATAGTTACCACCATTTCTATTTAAAATACACGGTGTCCATAGATACCACAGTTTCCATTTAAAATAATATACCGTCCAAAAATAGCGAGATTGTACTCGTCGGCCCGAAATATCATTTAAAAATCATTTGAGTTCTCAAAACGTATAAATATGGCTGGGTTTGCAAAAGTAGTAGTTAAATTTGGACTGAATTCAAATAATATGCAAATCATGATAATTCTGAGATAACGATCCCTGAAGGATTCTACAAGTCGGCACAAGGCCCCAATATGACATCAAGCCCAGATATCATCAATATAGTATGCGAAGCAATCGCCAACATAGTACAGTCTATCCCTCGGATTGGACCGAGTCACAATTTCCAACATATACGACCCCGCACTAGCCATGGAGTACGTTTCTAGCCTCATAATAGCATCACAATGTGATATACCGGGGTTTCAAACCCTAGGGTCATCATCTACACCCATTACTCACCTCAAGCCGGCCGTAAACTAGCTCGCAATACCTTTCCCTGGAGAATCAACCTCCACGGATGCCAAATCTGGTTAAAACCAATAGGAATACGTCACAATAGGCTAATGGAACATAACCCAATCGAAATAACTCGAAATACACCCAAAAACACGAAGTTGGCCAAACCCGATCCCCGGGCCCACTTTTTGAAAAATTATGAAATTCAAATTTTCAGAATCCTCGATTCGCCACAAGTCCATACATATCAAATTTACAAGAATCGAAGTCCATTTGACCTCTCAAATCTACACTTTAAGCTCACTTGGGTTTCAAGTCCTAACCACAATTTTTGACATTAAAAACCTTGAATTCTTAGTGTTTATTCAATGATTTTACACTATAATGACATACTTTAGGTCCAAGAGTTTATGCCTGATGAATCCCCTCAAAACCTCTCCAAAAGTCGCCCACAAACACCTTAGTCCGAGGTCTAAATGTTCTTCCCTTTTAAATTTTTTAAAACCTATTGTTGCATTAATCCCAGGCCGATTTTCGCTTCTGCGGTCACCCTTCCGCTTAAGTGGCTTCCGCCTACGTGACCATTTGACCACTTCTGTGGTCCAACATAAAAATGCCATTGACCACTTATGCTCTTTGACCGCTTCCGCGTTGACCACTTCCGCGGTTTCCAAACCGCTACTGCGGTCTGAGCCTTGCACCCTTGGCCCCTTCTACGGCCCTTCCGCCACTTCAGCGGACGCTGCCTGTACGGCCCATTGTCCGCAAATGTGGAAATACCAAAAGACAGACTCCCACATCTAACGCAACTCCAAAAATTCTCATTTAACCATCCGGAATTACCTCGGGGCCCCCGAGGCCCCAACCAAAACAACCAACCTACTCCAAAACATCATACGAACTTGCTCCAATCATAAAAACACGCCCTTAAACACAAAATCATCAAATCAAGGCGGATTCAAGCATAAGTTCAACTATAACTTCCTAAACTAACTTTTAATCAAAACCCGACCAAAAGACGTCCGAATGACCTGAAAATTTGCAGACATATCCAAATTCACCTAATGAAGCTACTGCAACTCTCAGAATTCCATTTTGACCCCCGGATCAAAATCTCGCCTATCAACCGGAATTCACCAAAATTCAACTTAGCCAATTCAAGTCTAATTCTACACCGGACCTCCAAATCAAATTTCAATTTCTCTCCCAGGTCATAAATCACCATCCAAAACTAATCGAATCATCGGAAATCCATTCCGAGCCCTCTAACTCACAAGTCAATGTCCGATTGACTTTTCCAACTTAAGCTTTCCTTAAAGAGACTATTGGTCTCATTTCTAACCAAATTCAATCCAACACATCTCAAACTCACCAAACACATACATCGACACATGGGGAAGCATATTACGGGGATAACGGGGTTGAAATACAAAATACGACGGGTCGGGTCTTCACATCAACCCCAACTAAAATAAATGCTCGTCCTCGAGCGGGACAAGAAACATACCTGGAGCCTCAAACAAACGAGTATATCTGCTCCGCATCTCCTGCTCGGTCTCCCAAGTGGCCTCCTCCACGGGCCGACCTCTCCACTGCACCTTCAACGAAACTATATTCTTAGATCTCAACTTCCGAATCTGACGACCCAAAATAGCCATTGGCTCCACATCATAGGTAAAATCCTCATCCAGCTGGATCGTGTTAAAGTCCAATACATCAGACGGGTCCCCAACATACTTCCTGAGCATAGAAGCATAAAACACCGGGTGAACCCCCGACAAACTAGGTGGCAAAGCAAGCATATAGGCCACCTCCCCAATCCTCCTGAGAGTCTCAAAAGGTCCAATAAACCGCGGACTCATCTTCCCTTTCTTTCCAAACCACATCACGCCTTTCATAGGAGAGACCTTCAACAGAACCTTCTCGCCCACCATATAAGATACATCCTAAACCTTCCGATCCGCATAACTCTTCTGACGCGATTGAGCTGTATGAAGTCTCTCCTTGATAACTTTCACTTTCTCCAAGGCATCCTGAACTAACTCTGTCCCTAATAGTCTAGCCTCGCCGGGCTCAAACCAACCAACTAGAGTTCTACACCGCTTTTCATACAAAGCCTCATACGGTGCCATCTGAATGCTGGACTGATAACTATTGTTATAAGCAAACTCCGCAAGCGGAAAAAACTCGGCCCAAGAACCTCCGAAATCAATAACACAAGCAATCAACATGTCTTCCAATATCTGAATGGTACGCTCGACTGTCCGTTCGTCTAAGGATGAAAAGTTGTGCTCATCTGAATCTGAGTGCCCAACTCCCGATGAAAAGTCTTCCAGAACTGGGAAGAAAACTGAGTACCCCTGTTTGAGACAATAGAAACTGGGAACCCATGCAACCGCACAATCTCACGGATGAAAATCTCCACCAACCGCTCTAAAGAATAGGTGGTACACACCGAAATGAAATGTGCAGATTTGGTCAGCCTATCCACAATCACCCAAATAGAATCAAAGCTCCTCGAGGTACGAGGGAGACCACTCACAAAGTCCATAGTAATCTTCTCCCACTTCCACTCCGGAATATCCATCTGCTGAAGCACACCACCGGGTCTCTGATGCTCATATTTGACCTGATGAGAATTGAGAAACCTAGCCACATAACTCACAATGTCCTTTTTCATTCTCCTCCACCAATAATGCTATCTCAAGTCCTACTACATCTTCGCGGCACCCGGATGAATAGAATACCACGAGCTGCGAGCCTCCTCTAGTATCATCTCTCGAAGCCCATCCATATTGGGCACACAAATCCGCCCCTGCATCCGCAACATACCATCACTACCAATAGTCATATCCCTGGCATCATCATGCTGGACCCTATCCTTCAGGACAAGCAAATACGGGTCATCATACTGGCACTCCCTTATGCGATCATATGAAGAAGACCGGGAAACCACACAAGCCAACACCCGACTAGGCTCTGAAATGTCCAATCTCACCATACGATTAGCCAAAGCCTGATTATCAACTGCAAGGGGCATCTCCCCAACTGGAATGTACTCCAAGCTACCCATACTCACCGCCTTCCGGCTCAAAGCATCGGCTACTACATTAGTCTTCCCCGGATGATACAATATGGTAATATCATAGTCCTTAAGTAACTCAAGCCATCTCCGCTGCCTCAAATTCAGATCTTTCTTATTGAACAAGTGCTGAAGGCTGCGATAATCCGTATACACCTCACAAGATACTCCATATAGATAGTGCCTCTAAATCTTCAAGGCATTAACTATAGCAGCCAACTCCAAGTCATGAACTGGGTAGTTTTTCTCATGGGGCTTCAATTGAAAGAAGCATATGCAATCACTCTACCCTCCTGCATCAGAACACATCCAATACCAATCCTGGAAGAATCACAATAATAAGAACATGAAGCTGCTGGAAATACTAACACTAGAGCCGTAGTCAACAATGACTTGAGCTTTTGGAAGCTCTCCTCGTACTCATCAGACCACACAAATGGGGCGTTCTTTTGCGTCAACTTTGTCAAGGGCGAAGCAATAGATGAAAAACCCTGAACGAACCTGCGGTAAGACCTCGCCAAACTGAGGAAACTTCGAATCTCAGAAGCTGAGGACGGTCTGGGCCAACTCTGCATCGCCTTGATCTTCTTTGGGTCAACCTGAATACCATCACAGAACACCACGTGTCCTAGAAAAGCTACGGAACCAAGCCAGAACTCACACTTGGAGAATTTTGCATACAACTTCTCGTCTCTCAATCTCTGCAATACCACCCTCAAATGCTGCGCGTGCTCCTCCCGGCTACTCGAGTACACAAGAATATCATCAATAAACATGATCACAAAAGAATCCAGATACGGCCGAAATACACTGTTCATTAAGTGCATGAATACTGCTGGGCATTAGTCAGCCCAAATGACATAACCAGAAACTCATAATGCCCATATCTTTTCCTAAAAAATGTCTTCATGATGTCAGAATCTCTAATATTCAGCTGGTGATAGTCTAAACAGAGATCAATTTTCGAGAACACCTTTGTCCCCTGAAGCTGGTAAACCAAATCCTCAATACGAGGTAGTGGATACTTGTTCTTGACTGTCACTTTGTTCAACTGTTTGTAATCAATGCACATTTTCATTGTACCATCCTTCTTCTTAACAAATAACACCGGTGCGCCCCACGGCGACACACACGGATGAATGAACCCCTTATCTAGGAGTTCCTGCAGCTGCTCCTTCAGCTCTGCTGGTGCCATACGATAGTGAGGAATAGAAATGGGCTGAGTTCCTGGCACCAAATGAATACCAAAGTCAATATCCCTGTACGGCGGCATGTCTGGCTGGTGTGCTGAAAATATATCAGGAAACTCCCTCACCACGGGAACCGAGTCAAGACTAGGAGTCTCGGCTCCAACATCCCTCACAAATGCTAGATATGATAAACATCCTTTCCCAACCATCAGGTGGGCCTTCAAGAAAGATATTACCCTGCCGGGTACATAGTTAGTCGAACCACGCCACACAATCTTCAGGATACCCGGCTTAGCCAATATGACTGTCTTGGCGTGACAGTCTAAAATAACATGGCAGGATGATAGCCAATCCATACCCAGAATGACATCAAAATCAACCATGCTCAAAAGCAGCAAGTCAGCTCGGGTCTCCAGACCCTTAATAGTAACAAGACAGAACCGATACACGTGGTCCATAATAATAGTATCACCCACCGGGGTAGATACATGCACAGGAAACGCTAGACACCCTCGGGTAGTCCCCAAATGATGAGCAAAGTAAGTAGATACATAAGAATATGTAGACCCGGGATCAAACAAAATAGAAGCATCCATGTGGCAAACTAAGATAATACATGTGATCACTGCATCTGAAGCAACGGCATCTATCCTATCTGGGAGTGCATAGAAACGAGCCTGACCACCGCTCGATCGCTCATCCCTCCTGGGGCGGCCTCTAGATGACTGTCCCCCACCCCTACTAGACTAGGATGGTGTTGAAACAGGTGGAGAAGAAGATGAGGGATGATCCCTCTACTGAAACCTACGACCACGAAGTTGAGGACAATGTCTCATCACGTGACCAAACTCCCCATACTCAAAACAACCGACTGAAACTGGAGAAGGGGACTGAAGGGAACCTCTAGCCGTAGATGAACCTTGGGCTGACGAAGTGGGTGCAGAACTCTGAGCTGGGAGGGCACTGAGTGAAGACTGGCCTTGCTGGTGACTCTGACGGCCACAACCGGAGGAAGCTCCGTAATCCTCTGGTTGGGCCAACTGAGGAGGCCTAAAAGAACGACCTCTACCCTGATGAAACTGGCCCCTAGATGGAGTGCCACCATAACTTCTCGAACCTTGAGGCCTCTTTGCCTCCCTCTCCTCTCGCTCCAGATGGCGAGCCGTCTCAATATCACGGGCTACATCCACCGCCTCCTCAAAGGTATGACTCAGGACCCTCTCTCGAGTCATCAAAATATGAATGGGATAAATGAGCCCGTCCACAAATCGTCTAATCCTCTTCTGATCCGTCTGGACCATCCACGGAGCATAACGAGCTAACTCTGCAAATCTCATCTCATACTGCGTCACAGACATATCCCCCAGGCGAAGCAACTCAAACTACCTGCATAACTCCTCCCTCTGTGACCAAGGTACCCACTTCTCCAAAAAGATAGTGGAGAACTCCTGCCAAGATAAAGGTGCTAACCCTGCCGGCCTACGCCACTCATATGCCTCCCACCAGGTGAAGGCTGCTCTTGAGAATTGAAAAGTGGTAAAAGATACCCCACTAGTCTCCAAAATCCCTGCTGTCCTGAGCATGCATCGACACTTGTCGAGAAACTCCTGGGTATCCTCGTCCGGAACACCGCTAAAGGTCGGAGGTGAAAGTATGCTGAACCTCTCGAGATGACGCTGCTCATCATCTGGCATCACTGGTACCCTATCACCCTGAACTGGAACAACTGGCTGAACAGGGGCAACTGGCTGAACTGGTAGTGCCTCTGGGTCTGCAAACCCTGAGCACCCTGCTCTGGAGTGCGAGCTGCGGGGGTATGATGACCACCCCCCGTCTGAGAAGTAGCCGCTACGGTGGTAGCTGATACCACCATAGCTAACCCGGTGCAGACGGATAAGATCTGAGCCAACGTCTCCTGCAGACCAGGTATCACAATGGGCACTGCCAGTGCGTGAGTAGGTGCTTCTGGAGCCTCAACAACTGGGGGCTGATCCTGAATAGGAGCAACAGGTGGGTCAACTGGTACTGTCCATACTGTTCTACCATGACCGCGTCCATGGCCTCTAGCTGGTGGCAATGGGGGTCACCGCACGATAAGAGTTCAAGAATATTAAGTGTTTCCTAAAGGTTTCGCAGCCTCCCGAGGATAGATACGGACGTCTATGTACCTATCCCTGAGACTCTACCAAACCGGCTCAAAACTCGTGAGGCCTAGTAAACCTAGGCTCTGATACCAACTTGTCACGACCTAAACCCGGTCGTGAAGGTGCCCGGTCGTAAGGCTGGGAAAGCCTGACCAACACCTTCTCAAATACAATGATTCAGCCAAACACGAAGCAAGTAAGGAAAAATATGGCAACTTTAACACTAAACTCTAAATAACTGGAAAATGTAACTGTACAAATAGGAAACCACGACTGAACAAGAACTCCCAAGACTTGGGGTCACGAGTACAGAGCCTCTAACAATACCGAATACAAGTCTGAAAGAAAAGATACATGTGTCTGAATAACAAAAATAAATGGTAAGATCAAAGTAATCGGTCCTGCGGACACTGGCTGCTACCTTAATACTCCGGCAACTGGATAAGAAACAACAGCAACACTAGACCTCTGGAGCACCTGGATCTGCACACAAGGTGCATGGAGTATGGGGTGAGTCAACCAACTCAGCGAGTAATAAGCATGTATAAAAACGTGAAGATAAGAAAACACGAAATAACACAAAATGAAGCCATCTAGCAGTTATATACAGTACCAGTCTCAGAGATATACAAAATAAGCAACAGCAAAAAAATGTATGAGATGCAAAGCAATGCATGAAGACTACAAAACGTGCAGCCGATCCATATGGGTACCCGCGCTCATTGTGGGGGTTCAGACTCCGGAGGGGCTCCTACAGCCCAAGCGCCATATCATAGAGTGCCAATAGTTACCATTGTTTCCATCACAATACACGGTGCCAATAGTTACCACCATTTCCATTTATAATACACGGTGTCTATAGTTACCACTGTTTCCATTTAAAATACACGGTGTCCATAGTTACCACCGTTTCCATTTATATTACACGGTACCACCGTTTCCACAAATAGACAGTGTCCATAGGGACCACCGTTTCCATTTAAAATAATATACAATCCAAAAAAAGCGAGATAGTACTCGTCATCCCGAAATATCATTTAAAAATCATTTGAGTTCTCAATAAATATGGATGAGTTTGCAAAAGTAGTAGTTAAACTTGGACTGAATTCAAATAATATGCAAATCATGATAATTCAGAGATAACGATCCTTGAAGGATTCTATGAGTAGGCACAAGGCCCCAAACATGGCATCAAGCCCAGATACATCAATATAGTATACGAAGCAATCGTCAACATAGTACAATCTATCCCTCGGATTCGACCGAGTCACAATTTCTAACATATACGACCCCGCACTACCAATATTGTGTGTGTCTAGCCTCATAATAGCGCCACAGTGTTATATACCGGGGTTTCAAACCCTTGGGTCATCATCTACACCCATTACTCACCTCAAGCCGGCCGCAAACTAGCTCGCAATGCCTTTCCCTCGAGAATCAACCTCATCGGATGCCAAATGTAGTCAAAACCAATAGGAATTTGTCACAATAGGCTAATGAAACATAACCCAATCGAAACAACTCGAAATACACCCAACAACACGAAGTTAGCAAAACCCGAGCCCGGGCCCACATCTCGAAAAAATAATGAAATTCATATTTTCTGAATCCTCGACTCGCCACAAGTCCATAGATATCAAATTTACAAGAATCGGAATCCATTTGACCCCTCAAATCTACACTTTAAGCTCACTTGGGTTTCAAGCCCTAACCACCATTTTTGACATTAAAAACCTTGAGTTCTTAGTGTTTATTCCATGATTTTACACTATAATGACATACTTTAGGTCCAAGAGTTCATGCCTGATGAATCCCCTCAAAAACCTTTCCAAAAGTCGCCCACAATCGACTAAGTCCGAGGTCCAAATGTTCTTCCCTTTTAAATTTTTAAAAACCTATTGTTGCATTAATCCCAGGCCGATTTTCGCTTCTGCGGTCACCCTTCCGCTTAAGCGGTTTCCGCCTACGCGACCATTTGACCACTTCTGCGGTCCAACTTAAAAATCCCATCGACTGCTTCTGCGGTCTTTGACCGCTTCTGCGTTGACCACTTCCGCTCCTGCGGTCCCAACCTTGCACCCTTGGCCGCTTCTGCGGCCCATCCGCCGCTTCAACGGACACCGTCTATACGGCCCACTATCCGCAAATGCGGAAATACCAGAAGGCAGACTCCTTAATCTGAAGCAACTCCAAAAATTCTCGTTTAACCATCTGGCATCACCCCGGGGCCCCCGATACCCCAACCAAAACCACCAACCTACTCCAAAACATCATACGAAATTGCTCCAATCATAAAAACACGCCCTTAAACAAAAAATCATCAAATCAAGGCAGATTCAAGCCTAAGTTTCAACTATAACTTCCGCAATTAACTTTCAATCAAAACCCGACCAAACAACGTCCGAATTACCTGAAAATTTGCAGACATATCCAAATTCACCTAACAAAGGTACTACAACTCTTGTAATTCCATTCCGACCCCCGGATCAAAATCTCGCCTATCAACCGGAATTCACCGAAATTCAACTTAGCCAATTCAAGCCTAATTCTACACCGGACCTCCAAATCAAATTTCGATTTCGCTCTCAGGTCATAAATCACTATCAGAAACTATTCGAATCATCAGAAATCTATTCCGAGCCCTCTAACGCACAAGTCAACGTCCGGTTGACTTTTCCAACTTAAGCTTTTCTTACGGAGACTATTGGTCTCATTTCTAACCAAATTCAATCCAACACATCTCAAACTCACCAAACACATACATCGACACACGGGGAAGCATATTACGGGATAACGGGGCTGAAATACAAAAGACGACAGGTCGGGTCGTCACAATAAGTTTGTACTATCTGTAGACTCATACTAAAAATAACATCAAATACACAACATAACATAAAATAACAAAATAGCAGCAATATAAGAAATATAAAAAATATGAAATAGATGAAACGTATACTAATATCCAACAGAGAACTCCCTCTATCGGTAGCTGATTAGTAGCATCCTAAGATTACCTCATAACTAGCTAGTCTCACTCTAATGCGCTGTGAAAATATCCACAAACTTCCCCCCTAACCTACAACTTTAATGCTCGACCTCCATAATCCCCTATAAAGGGCCATGTCCTCAGTAATCCTAAGACGCGCTAAGTCCTACCTTATCACCTCTCCCCAATACTTCTTAGGTCTCCATCTACCTCTGTTCATGCCCACCACAGCCAGTAGCTCACACCTTCTCACTGGTGCATCAGTGCTCCTCCTCTGAATGTGCCCGAACCATCGCTTCCCGCATCTTGTCCTCTATGGGGACCACGCCCACCTTTTCTCGGATATCATCCTCTTGTCCTCTATGGACTCTAATAAAGAAATCTAACTAAAAAAGGGGTGTCCCGACTCATAGGCAAGAAGGAGCTCAATAGGCCAAAAGTGCAGCCTGCAGAAGAAAGCGTGGATCGAAAAATTCTCTTTACGGCAAAACATCTGGTGTTAAAGCTCATAAGTTGATTGAAGTAAAGCGCGGACCACACACAATTTGTGCAACCGCAAAACATGGTCATAATGTCAAGAATTCAAAAGGTTTAGAGAGTGTGCAAAATGACCAAGAGTAAAGTCTTGCCAGAAGTGCGGACCACACATGGAATTGTGTGAATGAAGAAGCTGAAGTGCAATCGCAGTTCAAATATTGTGATTGCAGAATCCCTCAACCTGCAGACTCAAGCAAAGTGCAGACTGCACATGGAATTGCACTGTTGCTGAACCTCTCAAAGGCATTTTTGTGGGAAAATTTTGGCCATTATAAATAGATAGGAATCACTTTTTAGGTAAAGTTTGGTATTTTTTTTATGACTGTTGAGGTTGTAGTTTACCACATTTGGTAAATTGTGACCAATTTGGGTTAAAAATATATTAGTTTATTATTTAAATTTTATATTATGCTTTAATTTCTATTTCTTATTTATTTTATTTCATTTCTATTATGAGTAGCTAGATATTTTCTAGGGTTGTGACCCAAACCTAGTGTGTACACCATATGAGTAATTAATTTAATACTTATTTAGGATTGAGTGATTGTTATTTAGCCGTATTCATGCTTTAGTTTTAGAATTAATAGCTGAAATATTGATTCATACTTTTTTGACTTGGTCTTTACTTGAAAAAGATGGACTTTGTCTAGGAAAAATTAGCTAACAAAAAATTTGGTTAGTTAATATTTTGACTAGCCTGATTAAGGGGTTTGAACAAAAGATAGAGGAAACCGTACTTGAGCTTATATAAACTATTTGGTTTGATACTCATTTGAACTTGAGAAATTAAAATTGAGGAAAATAATTCTATGATCGAGAGGTATTGAGTGAATAACTTAGAGTTGATGGCTATAATACATGCCAATCACTAAAATAAGTGTCAATGTAATTAATCCAAAAGGCTAACAAATTGATGAAGGTTACATCCATAGGGCTTTTACCTATTTGAAAACAACCAA
This sequence comes from Nicotiana benthamiana, assembly GCA_034376525.1. NCBI lineage: Eukaryota > Viridiplantae > Streptophyta > Magnoliopsida > Solanales > Solanaceae > Nicotiana > Nicotiana benthamiana. The sequence continues at coordinate 132,178,025 of CM067337.1, forward strand.
AAACAATTAATCAATCTCTAGTTTCATTTCTCCAGTTAATCATTGTTAGTATAGTTTGTAGAAGTAATTTTCAAAACCATCTTGTTTGGAAATGTATTTAAGTTATTTCTTCTTCACTCAATAAGCGTAAACTCTAGCACCAACATTTAGCTCCCTGAGGAACTCGACCCCGACTCATAGTTGGGTACTATTCTTCTAACAACATATTTTACTCATTATTGAGTAATAATTAGGATTAGATCACGTGGTCGCATGTGGATATGACAGGTATTCTGCTAGCGGTGGTCGTGTACAACTTAATCCTGGACTCCAACATCCCTCTGGTAAGGAAAAAGAAATGCCCTATTACTGAGGTTCGAAATAGGTTTGACAAAGAAGTGGTAACCCGATTGCTTGATATCGGTTCAATCCGAGAGGTAAAGTAGCCTGGCTGGCTAGATAACGCAATAGTAATTCCAAAAAAGAATAATAAATTTTGCATGTGTGTAGATTATAAGGATCTCAATAAGGCATGCCCACAAAACTCGTTCCCTTTGCAAAATATTGATCAAATGATTTATGTAATGGACGAGCATGAGTTGATGAGTTTCCTCGATGCTTATTCCAAGTACAACCAAATCAAAATGAACTCGAAGGATCAGGAAAAGACTTTGTTCATAATGAACTTTGACACATATTGCTACAGTGTGATGCCTTTTGTGCTTAAGAATGCTGGAGGCACTTACCAGAGGCTTGTGAACAAAATGTTAAAAAAGTTAATAGGAATAATAATGGAAGTTTATATAGATGATATGATGGCTAAGTCATTGAATGCAGTTGATCATCTGAAGCACCTCCAAGAAACCTTTGACATCCTAAAGAAGCACAGCATGAAGCTTAACCGCGAAAAGTGCGCATTCAGAGTCAGCTCCGGTAAGTTCTTGGGTTTCCTGATGTCACAAAGGGGGATCAAAGTCAATCCTAATAAAATTAAAGCCATTGAGGCCACTCCTGACCAGCAGTCAAATGTGAAAGAGGTCCAGAGGTTAACTAGAAGGTTGGCTTCTTTAAGCAGGTTCATTTACTGGCCTTCAGAAAAATGCCATTACATATTCTCACTTTTGGAAAGAAGAACAACTTCGAATAGACTCTAGAATGCCAACAAGCCCTGAAAGATTTGAAAATATATTTATCAATCCCTCTGCTACAATAAAAACTGGAGAAAGGCGAACAATTACTAATTTACTTAGCAGTCTTGGAGGTAGGAGTAGTGTCGTTTTAGTCCGTGAAGATGAATGTATCTATTATGTTAGTTAAATTTTAACGGGGGAGAAAACTCGATACTCACGCCTCAAAAAATTGGTCTTAGCTCTCGTAGTCGCCACTAGATTAGGCCTTATTTTCAATGCCACCCAATAGTCATGGTGACAACTTTTCCCCTGTGGAATATCCTTCACAAACTTGAATTCTCAGGTCGACTGGCCTATTGGGCAGTCAAAATCAGGGAATTTGACATATAGTAACTGTGATCAAATCGCAAGTTTTGGCTGACTTCGTGGTCGATTTCAGTCCCAGATTGTTTCCTTTGTCCACCAAAGAAGCGATGATGGTGTCGGAAATGACATTAGAAGTCTGGACCTTATTCATAAATAGAGCTTCCAATGTGAAGGGTCCGGGCTCAGGGTGGTACTAATTATGCACTCAGGAGAAACCCTAAGGTAGGTCATAAGAACTATTCCCTTGACTAACAACGAAGCCGAGTTATGAGGCTTTGATTACAGGATTTGAACTGGCTCAAGGACTAGATTACATTGTCATTGAAAGCAAATGCGATTCACAACTGGTAGTAAGTTATGTATATGGGAACCTTGACACCAAAGTGGAATGCATCCAACAATATATATTGAAATTCCAAACTCTGCTCACACGGTTCAAGGAATGGTCAATCACTTAAGTGGGTTAAAGCAAGTCCTTACTAGAAAAGCGACAAGTTTAAAGTGGCCGATTTCCTGTAGGAGAATATAATTTGCTGGTTCGGAATATCAAAGGAAATAACCTGCGACAACGAGCCATATTTATAGGCGCAAAGGATACAAAATTCTTTAAAGACTAGAAAATCAAAAGAATAACATCTTCGCCATACCATCAGAGAGCAAATGTCCAAGCGGAATCGACAAAGAAGTTGATTATTCAAAATCTCAAAAAGAGATTGGAAGCAGCCAAAAGACAAATGGCCGGTGGAGTTAGCAAGACTGTTATGGGCATACCAAACAACGACCAAATCAAGCACGAGAGAGACACCTTTCTCCTCGTATACGGAGCAGAAGCCTTGATCCTAGTAGAAGTGGGAGAACCCACCATGAGATACTTCCGGGCGGATGAATAAGCAAATAACAAAACTTTGCTGGTTAAATTGGAGTTGCTTGATGAATGAAGAGACTTGTTGCATATGAGGATGGTGGACTAGAAACAAAGAATGGAAAGATACTATAATTGAAGAGTCAATCTCCGATACTTCAAAGTGGGGACTTGGTTTTAAGAAAAGTAACTCCAAACACCTGAGAGCTCAACGCAAAAAATCTGGGTCCAACGTGGGAAGGCCCCTACCAGGTTTCAGCTATCATCGAGAAATGATCATATGAACTGAAAAATCAAGACGATGTTAAATCTCCAAGATACTGGAATGTGGCACACCTCAAAAGGTACAATTGCTGATGAGCACTGCCTATGCTGAAAGTATGTACTACACTCTTTTTCCTTTCGTCCGGTTTTTGTCCCAAGTGGGTTTTTTCTGGCTAGGTTTTTGATGAGACAGCAACGGAAAACATAGTATGAAGGAAACACAATCAGCAGGAATAAGACCTTTAATAACAAGGCATGGAATGACAAACCACTACTGGATGGCTTGATAGTGTTTGCTAGATAACATAGTTCCTAACATGAAACAAAGCTTGTTATCAGACCAAAAGCTATTAGACTATTCACGAGTTTCCTTTCACTATTAGCCACTAGGAGGTGTTTAAATAACTTTTGGATCGGTAGCAAAGTTCGTAATAGGAAATGAAGCTTGCTATCGGACCAAAGATTATCGAATCATTCAGTAGTGGCTTCTTCGAAGGAGCGAGACTTAAAATGATTCAATTCGCATTCTTTGCATTCGAACACTAGGGGAATGATATAAGTATATGACAACCTAATTGACACATCTATCGGGGCCATGAAATCCGAGAACAAAAATGTCTCACCAGGATAGGGGATTGCACAACTAGCCCCGTAGAAACAAGTTTTACAAATTAGCACAAGTAATGGAAATTTCTTTTATTTAAGCAAAACGAATCCATATGTACTTTTGAAGATATAAGGAATAAACAAAGTCTTTTTATTTCTATCTTGCTTCTTGTCCAAATGATGAATTAATTTTATTATTTGAAAGTTAATCAATTATTTTAATTGCTAGTGCCGGAATGAATATAGGAGGAGATGTCCTCTTCAAAAGCAATGTTTTCATAAGAAGGACCTCTCTTATGAAACTCTCACAATAAATTGTTGGTTCCGGAAGAGTTTATGCCCAGTACTCAAATGCTATCGGGGAAAAAGGCATATATATATATATATATATATATATATATATATATATATATATATATATATATATATATATAATTATGTATGTATATATATATATATATATATATGTATGTATGTATGTATGTATGTATATATATATATATGTGTGTGTGTGTGTGTGTGTGTGTGTGTGTGTGTGTATGTATGTATATAAATATGTATGTATGTATATGTATATATATACATACATATATATATATATATATATATATATATATATATATATATATATATATATATATATATTTATGTATGTATACAAATATATATATATATATATATATATATATATATATATATGTATGTATATATATATATATATGTATGTATGTATGTATGTATATATATATATATGTATGTATGTATGTATATATATATATATGTATGTATGTATGTATGTATGTATGTATGTATATATATATATATATATATATATATATGTATGTATGTATGTATGTATGTATGTATAAAATAAATGCCAAACAACACAAGTCAAAAATGCAAAGAGAAAACAACAAAAAGAAAGCAAAAGGCTAAACTACCACATCCCCAGAACTCGAGGGAAGAGAAACATATGCGCCCCCGAGAGAAGTAGGAGGATCTTCTCTCAGCTCGGGATCTTGGTCTTCATTATCATCCTATTCAAGTTCCTTATCTATTCCCGAGAACTCGAAACCAGAACCAAAACCAGAAGAGTCAGTTACATCGGGTCAAACCGGTAGACACCTTCGGGATGTTGACTCTAGCTAATAGGCCTTGAAGATCTTTCTATCAAAATCAATGACGCCCGCTTTGTCCTCTTCCAAGATTTTTCTCCTCATGCTAGAAATGTGTTTTATCAACAGTGAGGGAATCCACTTGGCGCTGGAGTTCTGATTTAAGCTGAACCTCGGTCAAAAGGTTATCCCGCTATGAAATTATGTCCCTAAGGCTGAGATCAAGGTCACAGATAGTAGAGATATGAACCTTAAGTGTTCAACGCCCTTCTTATACTTCTCCTCCATTTGGGAATGCTTATCCTGAGTAGCAGCAGCCTCTTCAGCTTTAGAGTTCAAGGCTGCCTCCAATATATTCATTCCCTAAGTTGAGGCAGCCTTGCACTCGCAGCAGCAAGAACAACATTTTGGACCTCATATCATTTAGCCTTGCCTTCTTGAAATTGTACATTTAACTGGGAGGCTTCTTTGATAAGGGCCATCACTTCCTGCCTACTCTCCTGAAACCGAGCCTCCAACTCACCGACTTTAGAAGCTTGTGCTTCCAGCGGCGAAAGGCGAGCAACAACTTGGTCCTTATCAACCAACAGTTGGTCCCTCTCGGGCGTAAGCTTTTCTTTATCAAGGATCAACTTTTGAAGGCCCTCGGAAGCAAGAAAGTTGGTCTACAAAGCAAAAATCCAAGTTAGAAATCTATTCATAACAAATCAAGATAAAATAAATAGCAAAAAGAACAACTACCATGCCGTTGATGCATTGTTCATGGCATTATTCATCATATACTCCCCTGAAAAATAGTGTATTTTCTTCTTGTCTTTCTCTGAAGCCAATGGCTTCAGGCAATTTGCGAGTTCCACTGGTCTGGACAACAAATAGCACTCGATAGAGACTGAGTGGGAGACACTCCTCCTCCTTTGAGGATCTATAGAGGGGGCAAATAGTCTTCCCCCAGATTCCCATAATCTAGGGACCGGGAGGAGGGACATCCTGGTAGGTATGAGTGATGTAGCTGTAGCTGGAGATGAAGGTATGGCCGGCATGGAAGGGGTTAAAGTTGATGGTATCATGGGTTGAGAAGTAGTTGCGGCAAAGCAATGCTGGTTGTTGGTTGTTCACCAACCGAAGATGGAAGTGTCCCAGTACTAAGCCTCATTATACCGGGAGTAATAACTCGACTAGAAAGGGAGAATTGATATTCTCTACCAAGTAAAACTCTCCCTAGAGCGCTTGGGCATCATCCCCAATTGGGGTTATAAGCTCTTTAGATGGATCATTCCGTTGAGCTGATGCAGATCGTTATCTCTTTTGTAGGAAAGCCCCTTCATTAATGGATTTTATCCTCTTGTGCTTTTCTTCACCCTTTTATTTGTGCCCTCGGTCGAGGAAGAACGCCTCTTTTTTGGTTGCGTGATCTCTGGCCGGTGACTCCGAGAGGAAACACTTGTACCAGAAGCGAATCCGATAGCATTTGTTCAGGTAAGACTTCCTTTAACAACCTCGCAATCCCTATGGGATCAGCCAAAAACTCCTCCTCAAGGATGGTAACAGAGACCTGCGGAATGTCTAAATTCAACGGAAAAAAGAAGTTAACCGATTTTCTTACACACAAAGATGAGATGAATACAAGATTAGTTTCGGAGTCAACTTACCATGGTTCTTGGTCTTATAGCCATATTCTAAGACTAGTTCTTTCCACCGGCAGGTCTCAGGCGTGGTAATACCCAGGATCTTCTAAACCCAGTAGTACAAACCTTCAACCCTTGGTGGTATCCACTGAGTTGCTAAAATAGTAAAGAGAAGAGTCAATAACAACACAAAACAACATTTTTTAGAGAAAATACAGGCCTTAAACTTATGTGTACGAGTCTATGACTCAGGGAAAGATGAAGTCGTGGCCGAGATGATATCTGTGGAGGCAACAACAACGAACCGAATCATCCATCCTCGGTTGTTGTCAACATCAATACTGGTAAACAAAGCATGGTAGCCACATTTTCTAAAGTTAATTACTCCTCCAGTGAAAATCTTTGGGGACCAGAGGTTTATCATGTGAGACGAGGTGAGACCTTCCTTTGTCTCTTAGTACAACCACCATAGACAGGCTACCGTTCACCAAACCGAAGGGCTCACTTGTGCCAAACAAATTTGGTATATGTGGCACAGCTCCAAAATCAGGGGGTTAATTCCCCCATTTAGAGATAACACACCCAAAGTAAATAGGTACGTATAAACAGACATAAAGCCCTTTTAGGGAAGGTTACTTGCTCTACCAGTTCCATAGCAATGATGTTCAGATCATGACAATCACAATCCCCTTTCATAGTAGGGATGCTAGAAGGACAGATGAAAGAAGGGTACACGCCAACAACCCGTGTACGAGAGCTTGTAAAAGGAAATTTCTCTTTGGAGTCCTTGGCCGTGTTGAGTCTTCTGGGAATGATGGTGCTCACCGAAGGAGGGGCAACATCATCATTGTTTTCTTTATTTTTCAAAGAATTTGAGTTTTTGGAGGAGGAAGCCATGGTTCACAGAAGGAAATAAGGGTTCTTTGAAGAACAAGAGAAGAGTGAAGGCAAGAAGGAGTTGAATGCAAAAAAGTTGAGAGAGTTTGAAGAATTGTGAAGTGTAAAAGAAGAATAATGAGGCATATAAGTAAAGAACTAGGCGACTAAATTCGTAGCCATAATTATCTCAATGACCTATGAAAGTATTGCTAAATAATAGAGTGACGCGTGATCGGGGAATTGAATGCTGAGAGACGTGCGTCTTATCAAGCGTCAGAAATGTTTTAGAAGGGATCAGAAAATTTTCCGCCAAGAAAGGTATCTTCACCAACTTTATGATGACATAAAGATATGCTACTAAAAAATAGGGGGACTATCTATATAAGGTAAAATCGGTTCGTATTAAATACTCAAATAGTAGAGAGACACATGAAACCGAAGACAGACAAAAAGTGAGGCAAGTGGAAACCAAGATCGGGGCAGTAACTTCGGTTGGCACCAAGCAGAACCCCAAGGAAATATAGTTAGCGAAGACAAACGAATGTTTGCCACCAGATGACATCCAATGAAGAATATTCTTCAGTATTAAATACATAATCCATATAGAGAATTTTTGCATTCATAGCCTACTGTTACACGTTCATCAATGGCCTCCATAATTAACATTTTAGAGGTGTTTGATCCTAGTACCTTGTTTTCTAGATATAGCTATAAATAGTAATTTTAACAACCATTCTCTCGGAACCAATCTATTTACTGTCTTATCTCGATTTTCGCTAAGTCTTGCATTTCATTTAGTTTGTTTGTTATTTTTGGATCAAATCGATTCTCTTCTCTATAAATCACGTTAGAAATTTAACTGTACCGTCATAATCAAATATTAATTTAATTAAAATCATAATCTTAATTACCAAAGCTTAACTTTGAATTGTATTTGTTTCATCACGAAAGGGTAATTTTTTATGTGATTCTCCTATGAGTTCAAGTTTTGTCAGTTGATGGCAAAAAATGGAAAAAGAAACACAATATGTCGTTTCCTAAGTAGCCTCATGATTTGAGAAATGTAGGTAAAGTTCCTTTGGCCACCGGACACCCGGTCCCTCTTTCATAAACTTCTAAAAACCTCAAGTCAAATACATATGACGGAAAAGATAAGGAAGTAGAGAACCAAATGCCGGAGAATAAGATGATGACTACAGAGATGTTTAATTTGAGGATAAGGTCCTAAGGAGTAAGGACAATGGCATCCTCATCAAACTGGCCACTTGACATAAATATATACTTTTCTGTAGTGCTTCCGAACTCAGTAGATGAGCTATAGAGTGTTGGCTACATATTTGTTTTGATTCAAATTTTTTATTGTCTTAAAAACTTATTTAATATACATAAATTATTAATTTAAAACATATTAATTTAAAATAACTAAACTTTAGAACCCATAAATTTAAATACTAGCTCCGTCTCTATATTTATGTTAGTACTTTAAACTCGACTTTGCAACAATACATTTGATGATCTCTGTTTCACTGAAGCATGCGAGTGAGGTTGTGGTAGACTTCTTCATTTTTAGCCATAAAACAAAGATTTAGTACCCTAAAATTCGCCTAAACTATACATCCGTTGTCATTTACCTACCTAAACTATCGTCTATCCCCGAACTATATCATCTTTCACAATAAAATCCCCTCTAGTATTCTTACTAGTGCACATAATACACGTTCCAAATTATATTTAAAATCTATCATGTGGCAATATACGTAGATATTTACTTACCTTGATCTAAAAATAAACTTAATTAAGACTTTAATACTCTTTGTTATATCATTTGTAAAACATTACATGAAAAAAAGGGTGCTAGGGTTAAAACTAATGGGTCGTTGTAAAAAAAATCTTCTCTTTGCTCTCATCGTAGAATGACTACACCTTCTCTCGTTAATGATTTTTTCTATTAATCTTGGTTCTAACATTCATTGTTTGTCTATTCTTGCTTATGTTTGAAAATTGAGATAAAAATTAGGTTCTGCTCCAGAACTCTACAGAAGATTAGGGCTTTGACAAGAGAAAGGGAATTTCAAATGAATTCAGATGAAGAAATAATGAATAAAGGTAAAATGATGATGAAGGAAGGTGAAATACAAAAAAAAAAAAAAAAGAGGAGAAAATAAAATGAAATATGCATTTTACAAAAAGAAAAGCCAATTAGCCATTAAGCACTGTTATATGGGCCATTTTAATGGCTTTTCACTCTTCACGTGTTATTTGGCGATTTATTACACGCATGATACCATATAAGAGACGAGAGGATTTTATAATGAAGGGGGATATAGTATAAGAATTTTTTGGGGACAGACGATAGTTTAGGCAGGTATTTGACAAAAATTATATAATTAGGTGGGTATTAAGATATTAACTCTAAAACAAACAACATGTTATAAACTAAAGCAAAAGACAAGAACAATAGAACAAGAACAATAGCAATAGAGAGAAGAGTAGAGAGAGTTCTTCTTATTGAGAGTTAGGAGTGAATTACAATGGTAGAGAGCACCTCTATTTATAGGGAGGAGGAAGATCTTGCTACCAATAATAGGACTCTAAAATCTCTCTAATTAAATACATTAAAGACATTCACCTTAAATAGAAGTGTAAGAATCTTCTATTTCATAACACTCCCCCTTGAATGTCTATTCAATGATGTGCCTCGTTAAAACCTTAAAACAAAACCCAATGGGAAAAATTAAAGTAAGGAAAGAGTACACATGTTTGAATATGCGCCTATTGGTTGCCTCGTTAAAAACCTTGCAAGGAAAACCCAGTGGGACAAAACCTTGTAAGGGAAAAAGAGTGCAACGCGCATTAACTCCCCCTGATAAGAACATCAATTTATGTCCTTAAGTCTTCGCATCCCGATCTTGTGAACTAGCTTCTTGAAGGTTGACTTTGGTAGAGATTTTGTAAACAAATCAGCCATATTTTCGCTTGAACGAATCTGTTGAACATTGATATCACCATTCTTCTGAAGGTCATGTGTGAAGAATAACTTTGGTGAAATATGCTTCGTTCTATCTCCCTTTATGAATCCTCCCTTCAATTGAGCTATACATGCTGCATTATCTTCATATAAAGTTGTGGGTAGTTTATCACACTTCAAACCACATTTGTCTTGGATATGATGTATTATCGACCTTAACCACACACACTCCCGACTTGCTTCATGAATAGCAATTATCTCGGCATGATTAGATGAAGTAGCCACAATTGATTGCTTAGTCGATCGCCAAGATATGGCGGTTTCTCCACAGGTAAACACATAACCCGTTTGAGATCGAGCCTTGTGTGGGTCGGACAAATATCCAGCATCAGCATAACCAACAAGATCCGGGCTGCAATTCTTTCCATAAAATAGGCCCAAATCGGTAGTCCCCTTTAGGTACCGCAATATGTGTTTGATCCCATTCCAATGTCTCCTCGTAGGAGCCGAGCTAAATCTTGCTAAGACATTAACTGAAAAAGAAATGTCCGGCCTTGTAGTATTTGCAAGATACATTAATGCACCAATTGCGTTAAGATATGGTACTTCAGGACCAAGTATCTCTTCATTCCGTTCTTTAGGTCGGAATGGATCTTTGTTCACTTCAAGTGAACGAACAACCATCGGTGTACTTAACGGATGTGCGTCATCCATGTAAAACCGTTTCAGTACCTTTTCTGTATAGGTAGATTGATGAACAAAAATTCCGTTTGCCAAATATTCAATTTGCAAACCAAGACATAGTTTAGTCTTACCGAGATCTTTCATCTCGAATTCATCCTTTAGATAATCAATTGCCTTTTGGAGTTCTTCAGGGGTTCCAATAAGGTTTATGTCATCAACATATACGGCAAGTACAACAAATCCCGATGTTGTTTTCTTTATAAACACACATGGGCAAATGGCATCATTTATATAGCCTTCTTTCAACAAGTACTCACTTAGACGATTATACCACATTCGTCCTGATTGCTTTAGACCATACAAGGACCTTTGCAATTTGATTGAAAACATTTCCCGAGATTTGGAATTGTGCGCATTTGGCACCTTGAGTCCTTCGGGAACTCTCATGTATATGTCGTTATCAAGTGAGCCATAAAGATAGGCAGTAACGACATCCATTAAGTGCATGTCCAGCTTCTCATGGACAGCAAAACTTATGAGATAACGAAAGGTTATCGCATCCATTACAGGCGAATATGTCTCTTCATAATCGACACCAGGCCTTTGGGAAAAACCTTGTGCAACAAGTCGTGCTTTGTATCTTTGTACTTCATTTTTCTCATTTCGTTTGCGTACAAAGACCCACTTGTAGCCAACGGGCTTAACACCATTAGGTGTTTCAACTATAGGGCCAAAAACTTCACGTTTTGCCAGCGAATTCAATTCAGATTGAATTGCTACTTGCCATTTTGGCCAATCATGTCTTTCTCGACATTCTTTCACAGATTGAGGTTCGAGATCCTCACATTCTTTCATAATGTTAGATGCTACATTATAAGCAAAGACATTATCTACCACAACATCCACTCGATTAATATTTGCCTCAATATTAATTGGATTTGGGAGTAGTTCCGTATTTTCAAGAGCTTCAGGCTCAATAGATTCTTCGTGAATCTCGGAATTAATCAAATCATGAGCGTCCTCATGTGATTCTTTCATAGTGTCATTTATATCGTTCTTTTTCCTCTTTCTAGGATTTCGATCTTTGGAACCTAATGGTCTGCCACGCTTCTGGCGTGCATTTGACTCATTGGATATGACACTAGATAATTGTCCAATAGGGACTTCAATACGGATCGGAACATTTTCCGCAGGAATGTGGGATTTCGTTATCCTCTTCAAGTCCGTAAATGCGTCAGGCATTTGATTTGCTATTCTTTGCAAATGGATAATCTTTTGTACCTCTTTCTCACAAGTAGAGGTATGTGGATCAAGATGAGATAATGATTCATTTTTCCACAAAATTTCCCGTTTGGTTTCACAAACTTCTCCCCCTAATTTTGGGAAAAGTGTTTCATCAAATCGACAGTCTGCAAATCGTGCAGTAAACAGGTCGCCTGTCAATGTTTCAAGGTAGCGAATGATGGAGGGCGAATCAAACCCAACATATATTCCTAACCTTCTTTGCGCACCCATTTTGGTGCGGGATGGCGGTGCTACAGGCACATATACGGCACATCCAAATATCCTTAAATGGGATATATCGGGTTCATGACCCAAAACCAATTGCAACGGAGAATACTTGTGGTAATTCGTCGGCCTGAGGCGAATTAGCATTGCTGCATGCAATATGGCATGACCCCACACTGAAGTGGGCAGCCTCGTTCTCATCAGTAATGGCCTTGCAATCAACTGCAAGCGCTTAATTAACGATTCTGCAAGACCGTTCTGAGTGTGAACATGGGCTACAGAATGTTCAACTTTTATCCCGATTGATAAGCAATAATCATTAAATGCTTGGGATGTAAACTCAGCAGCATTATCCAGTCTAATGGACTTGATTGGATTATCTGGAAAGTGTGCTCGTAGCCTAATGATTTGTGCCATTAACTTCGCAAACGCCAGGTTGCGAGATGACAACAGGCACACATGAGACCATCTACAGGATGCGTCTATCAAGACCATGAAATACCTAAACGACCCACTAGGTGGGTGAATAGGTCCACAAATGTCCCCTTGTATACGTTCCAGAAACTGGGGTGACTCAGTCCCAACCTTTGTTGGGGATGGTCTGATAATCAGCTTGCCTTGATAACACGAAGTGCAAGGATATTCATTACTTGAGAGAATTTTGAAATTCTTTAACGGATGCCCATATGAGCTTTCTATAATCCGTCTCATCATGGTTGATCCTGGGTGACCCAGTCGATCATGCCAAAGTACAAATGTATTGGACTCAGTATTCTTTAGATTTACTGTTGAATGTGCCTCAATTGCACTAATTCTTGTCCAATACAGGCAACAAGATAAAGACGGGAATTTCTCAATAACCCTCTTTTGGCCGGAGACATTCTTTGAAGTGAGGACGAGATATTCAAGATTATCTTCATCCATTGTCTCAATATTGTAGCCATTCCGGCGTACATCTTTAAAGCTCAACAAGTTTCTCATAGACTTGGAGGAGAACATTGCATTCTCTATGATTAACATCGTGCCCTTGGGCAGAGTTACAATAGCTCTTCCGGAGCCTTCAATCAATTTACTACTTCCAGAGATTGTAGTAATGTTTGCCTTACACATATTCAGTTGAGAGAAATACTTCCTATCTTTGAGTATTGTATGTTTAGTACATGAATCAACTAGGCAAATACTTTTACAGTTGGATGTTGATCCAAGTTCGCTTTGTGAGATATCCATTTTGCTTTCCCATAGTTTGACATACAAAAAAAAAGGAGATACACGAACATAAGAATAAACAAGTTCAATCCTTTTGTGTCACATAATATTTTCAAAATCTGCTACTAACAGTTGACTAACAAAATCAGATATGTTGTCCATAATCAATTACTATGCAGTTTGAAAATTTCAGCGTTTTTCATAAGACAATCGATTATTAAACACACAATCGATTGTTGGAACATAGACAATCGATTGTTGAACACACACAATCGATTATTTGTTATTTTTGAAAAATTCCAGACCTTACTGTTTCAAGACAATCGATTGTTAGACAAAGACAATCGATTGTTGGCTATTTTTGAAAAATTCCAGAACATACTGTTTCAAGACAATCGATTGTTAGACAAAGACAATCGATTGTTGGCTATTTTTGAAAAATTCCAGAATACACTGTTTCAAGACAATCGATTGTTAGCCAAAGACAATCGATTGTTGATCAATTGTTTTTCAACTTTAATGCGAAAATAGTTGATAATCGACTAGTTTTTCAGGCTAGTCGATTACCCCCACTGGAAAATAAAAGTTTTATTGATATTTGAACATATTGAAGATATTCTAAAGAACTACTGCTAACATTGCTTTATGAACTAACTAATACGAGCTAATGCTAATGACTATTAATCTATTCATTGAATAATACAAGTAGAATCAAACAGCTCCATCTTCTTTCATCACGGTTCCGTCACCGATTAGGTGGTCTATCTTTCCCTCGGGTTGCTCAAAGAAGTCTTGGATTTTCGAGAATGATACTTGAGACGGTAGAGTCTCGTGCTGATAACGTGTTATAAACTAAAGCAAAAGACAAGAACAATAGAACAAGAACAATAGCAATAGAGAGAAGAGTAGAGAGAGTTCTTCTTATTGAGAGTTAGGAGTGAATTACAATGGTAGAGAGCACCTCTATTTATAGGGAGGAGGAAGATCTTGCTACCAATAATAGGACTCTAAAATTTCTCTAATTAAATACATTAAAGACATTCACCTTAAATAGAAGTGTAAGAATCTTCTATTTCATAACACAACATTAATTATTACTCAAATAAATTTTCCATTCTACTACTAGAAAATTGCCCAAAATCGTCAAATATCAACCAACATCGGTAAGAAAACTGGAGAAATCGGCCGATTTTAATCCGTCGAAAATAGGTTGGTCGTTTGATTTTTTAAAATAACTAATCGATTTTGGTCGGTTTTTGAATATTAGTTTTAATTTATTTTTTTATAAAAAATGGGTCAATTTTGGTCGGTTTCTTAAAAAATAAATTTTACGAGATGCTAAAATAGTTTTCTGCATTTTTGCGCAAAAACGAAAAATAATTGAAATTGGTCTTAAAAAAAATTTAAAAATAAAATATTTAAAAAAACGATCGACTTTGGTTGGTTTTTTGACCGACTGAAGTCAGTCGGTTCGCCGCGGTCAATTTTGGCCGATTTCTAGTAGTGTTCCCTTCCCCTAATAATAATAAGTAATAATCTATACTATTATAAAAATATTTTTTTATTTCTATACACTATTTGAAATTTTATTAGCCTTAATGTCTATATTTAGATAATTACCCAGCACAAACAAGTCTTTTTCACAAAATATATACAATGCACCTTAAAAAATTTTCCAATTCCATTATTTGTACCTTCAATCAAGAAATTTAGTTACACCCTTTTTCTTTTTTTCTCCCCTCTCTCCGAATCTTCCATTATTTTAAACTATTTATGTATCTGAAACTAGAAAAGTGGTAGTAGTCCTCTCCCCTCTTCCTTTTCCTATTAGGGATTTATGTAATATAAGCGCCAGTAGTCCCCTAATCAGAAAAGTGTAATATCTATCTGAATAGTATTGTCATCCCTCTATTGAATAATACAAACAGCAATACAATCCGATACTACCAACCCTAGCCTTTGGCAGGAAATTATCTTTGCAGTAACAGTCGCAAAAATACAATAATATTGCAATAGAAAATAATATTAACAAGAAGAAATAAAAATTACACTACCCCCTATTCAGTTTCTTAGTTGAGCTGATGTGATGCCCAAGCAGAAACTTAACATGTACAGGGGTGAAGATCAATAAAAAACATTTGAGATTGTCATGTTTCATTAAGATACAATTGTTGCTAATTCTCGGGCAGACATGATATTAGGTTTCTCCTAAGGCAAAATGTACGGCAAAACCAGGGAAAGATTAGTATTCAAAATTAGATACAAAGTTACATATAACTATAATATCATACAACTTAAATATAATTTTGATACAATTGTATAATTTGTATATGATTTATACACAGCAAAAATAATTTTCGTACAACTAATTATATATTATACAACTTATCTACAATTTTCATGGATTATTTTACCCAGTTATATACAACTACAATATCATACCACTTAAATATAATTTTTATAGAAATTTTATATAATACGTTTTTTGTATATTTTGTATCTGATTTATACATAGTAGAAATAAATTTCATACAACTAATTTTATATATATATATATATATTATATAACTTATCTATAATTTTCATACATTGTTTCTACTAAGTTATACACAACTACAATATCATACAATTTAAATATAATTTTTATACAATATTGTTCAATTTTTAGATAATATTTAAATTAATATAAACAACAGAATATAATTTTTCTATAATTTTACTATAACTTTA
The DNA here is from genome assembly GCA_034376525.1 of Nicotiana benthamiana. Lineage (NCBI taxonomy): Eukaryota > Viridiplantae > Streptophyta > Magnoliopsida > Solanales > Solanaceae > Nicotiana > Nicotiana benthamiana. The sequence goes on from CM067337.1 coordinate 132,193,948, forward strand.
CTACAAATTTTTGCAGTATAATGTATGTCATGCCTTCTTCTTCTTCTTCTTCGACGAGTTTCAATGTGAAATTCAGCCAAAATCAAGTCTAATCTTCACCAAAACACCCTCAAAATTGAGATATAAACTCTAAACTATATTCTCAATTGTTTGCAACAATATCCAATCCAATCCAAAAGAAATAATAATTTTTAAAAGGAAAAATTTGAATTCCAAGCTTCAAAGTTTTCCAATAGCTGTCAATGGTGGAATTGCTGCTATCTTTTTCTTAGCTTTACATTACTGAAATTAGGGATTGAGAGATAGAGAGAGATGTAGAGAGGATCCCAATTATTTTTAACAACACCCAATTCAAACAAATAATATTTTTTGAAAACCCAAATTCGAATTCAAAGTTTCAAAGCTTTTTAATGGTTGTTAATGATGGAATTGAAGCTCTCTTATGAAAGATACATGGGGAGGGGTGGATGTGATGTGGAGAGTTAAACGTAGAGAGAGTGGAATACAAATAGAGAAACATGGGAGGAGTGGGATTTGTACGTTATAATGATTGTAGGAATTCATTAATTATCATTAAATCCTAAAAATATACATAATTGGTAATTTTGTATATATGAGGTAATTGAAATAAAACTTGAGTAGAGAGGGTAATAAAGTTTTTAATAATGTATATGTATGTAAAATAACAACAACTACAACTACCCAGTAAAATTCCACAAATTGGGGTTTGGGAAGGGTAATATGTACGCAGACTTTATCTCTACCCCGATAGGGCAGAGAGGCTGTTTTCAATAGACCCTCGGCTCAGAAAAGAAAAGACAATTCATTAATAACTCCAGTAGAAATCTTAATAGCAACAGAAGCATAACAAACAAAAGATAAATGACATGCAATAACAGTAACCAGTAACTAAGGCCCGGGGCTAAGATAAATAGAAAGGTTAGTATTGGTTCAACGTAAACTGCAAGCCATCTAAGATCAACCCTAACCCAACCCCATTTTACCTCCGGTATGAAGTAAGGAAAGCTCTACTACCCCCTAACCTACAACCCTAATGCTTGACCTACAGACCTTCCTATCAAGGGCTATGTCCTCGAAAATCTGCAGATGCACCATGCCTGCCTGATCACCTCACCCCAATACTTCTTAGGCCTCCCTCTGCCTCTTCTTGTACCTACCGCGATCAATCGCTCACACCTCCTCACAGGAGCATCAAGGCTTCTCATCCACACGTGCCCAAACCATCTGAGCCTTGCTTTCCACATCTTGTAATCCATAGGGGCCACGTCCACCTTCTTCCGAATATTTTCATTCCTAATCTTGTCTATCCTAGTGTGCCCATACATCCACCTCAGCATCCTCATCACTGCTACCTTCATCCTCTGGATATGGGAGTTCTTAACTAGGCAACACTCTGCCCCATACAACATGGCCGGTCTAACCACAGCTCTATAAAACTTACCTTTAAATATCAGTGGCACTTTCTTGTCACATAAGATCCCAAATCCAAGCCTCCATTTCATCCAGCTCGCTTCTATACAATGAGTGTTCCTCGTGGATCTCTCCACCCCCTAGATCATCGACCCAAGTACTTGAAACTATCTCTCTTGGGGATGACCTGTGATCCAAGACTCACGTCCCTGCCTACTTCCCTCGACTCAGCACTAAACTTGCACTCTAGGTACTCTGTCTTAGACCTGCTCAATTTGAAATCCTTAGACTCTCGGGTCTGTCTCTAAACCTCCAATCTCTCGTTAACACCGACCCTTGTCTCATTAATTAGAACTATGTCATCAGCAAATAACATACGCCATTGCATATCTGTATTGGGAAAAATTGAGTTTATATATTATAGATAACGTGTCATGACATATGGATCAGTCAAATAGTCAAAGAAACAAAGTCAGCTAAGAGACACGAGCAATAACGGATGCGAGCAAAGATAGTGGAAAAGGCATGGGCGATTACCCAAGAGATGCAGAGCCCGTACCTATTCAAGACATTTAAAGCACAAAGAACAAAGGAGATGAACCTTATAGCCTATGAGAGACCAGATAAAGTATTTAAGGTATATTAAGTACTAGAAACGTTAGAGAATATTTGTTTAATGTTTGATTCTGTAACGTACTGTTAAATGACATTTATTACTTATTCTTGCCTCATTATAGCTTAAGGAAAGGTTCATAGTCTCAAAAAGGTTATAAAAGGAGAAAGAACCAACAACTATACTCCACAAGGAATTATTGAAATATACTTGATTTACTTGCTTTCTTATTGTCTTATTCTCAAAAGTGTTTCTTAATATTTTCTTCTGATTATCAGTAGCCCGTGTTTTCATAAATTTCTAGCTTTGATCAAGGTCCTAATTTTTGGTTAAAGAAATTGGTTGCGTTACCGGGAAACTGATAATCAATTTCCATCTACTATGGCAAACAACAATGACAATGCTTTAGGAAACCAGGAAAATCAAACCCAACAAGATCAAAGAGATTTACAAAACATTCACCTGGTCCCTTTCCCATATGGCTCACCACGACAATCTCGTTAAGTCACTCTTGAGTCTCATGTTGGTGAACAGGAGCAATCTGAACATTTCGAAGGGGCAGATGAGGCTTTACAAAAAGTAATTGATGCACGGGTTAACAAAGCTTTTCAGGCTCTAGTCAGTCGGTTACCTGTTGCGCCGCCTACACCTACACCCAATAACAACACGTTAGAGAATCCCGATTCTAGGCTTGTTAATTCTAGAAATGGAGGAACCCCCAGTGAATCACAGGAGGGAGAACCAGGTAATTCAACTAATTCTCATTTGCAAAATTTAGTACTAACCTTGCAGAAACAGCTCAAGGAACAAAATGATCACATAGAGCAAATCCCCGGAGTTCCACCTGTAATCAATGGAGTGGATATGAATAAATATTCACAATAATAGTGGAAGCCAAGTGCTGCCCCCCTCCCAACTCCAAAGAAATTCAAAATGCCTGATGTCCCAAAGTATGATGGAACAACAGACCCACGAGACCACGTGACGACGTTCACAACTAGCATGAAGGGCAATGATTTGACGAAACAGGAGATTGAATCAGTCTTGGTGAAATTTTTTGGTGAAACACTTACCAAAGGAGCGTTAACTTGGTATTCTCTCTTACCTGAAAATTGTATAAACTCTTTTGCTGAACTTGCAGATTCTTTCATTAAAGCGTATTTGGAGCCCAAAAGGTAGAGAAAAGAATGGAGGATATCTTCAATCAAGCAAGAAAATTCAGAGCTACTTTGATATTTCATTGATAGATTTCAACGTGAAAGAATTACTTTACCGCATGTACCTGAGAATTGCGCAGCTATAGCATTCACGAGTAATTTGAAGGAAAAAGGCTCAGAGGCCACGAGGAGACTCAAGGAAAGCCTTCAAGAATTCCCTGCTACAACGTGGAATGATGTTTATAACATGTACAACACGAAGCTGCGGATTGAAGAGGATACTGTTCCAAGACTCCAGAAAGAGGAAAAAGTAAGTTCGAGACGTACAGAAAATGAAAGGAGGTCCAGTAAAAATAGGTACGAGCCATACATGGGATCTTCGGGAAAAGACTCATGGTCAAGATCGGATAGTCAAAGGTACAATCACAAATCTAGAAATAATGAGTCAGGTTCCTCATCTAGATTTAGGAATGAGGGAAACAAGCAATCACGAGACGATGACAGAAATTTAAAGGCGAGATTCAGTTGCTATAACGTCACCACCTCTGAGCTCATAGTTGTTTTGAGAAGCATTGGAGATAAGGTCCAATGGCCAAAATAGATGAGGTCAAATCCAAACCAGCATAACCCTGATCATTGGTGCAAATTTCATAATGATCATGGCCATAAAATATCTGAGTGCAGATTTTCACAAAATGAAGTTGATCATTTGTTGAAACAAGGGTATCTTACTGAGTTGTTCAGTGAAAAAGGCAAAGAGGCTTACATGAAAAACAAGCAGGTGCTCCCAAAACCACCATCTCCCAATAGAACTGTCAACGTCATTAGCGGGGGAGAATATATCAACGGTGTAACGTATACAACAACTAATAAAGTTTCTAAAGTCACTATCACCTACGTAAAGTGGGTACGACAAGTCTTGGAGGAAGAAAGTATTACCTTCGATGATGCAGATGCAGATGGTGTATTATCTCCACATAATGACGCACTGGTAATATATTTACTTGTATATGATACTAATGTGAAACGAGTTTTGATTGATCTAAGAAGTTCTGTAAATATTATCCTACTAAGGGCATTGCGTGAAATGCAAGCTGAAGAAAAAATGATTCCAAAGGCGCATACCTTGTTTGTCGATAATTCTAGTGTAGTAACAAAATGAGAGGTAATACTAAAAACTTTTGCAGAAGGTGTTACTAAAGAAACTAAATTTCAAGTAGTAGATATGGAAATGACATATAACATGATCCTGGGAAGATCGTGGATCCATGAAATGGATGTTGTTCCATCAACTTTACACCAAGTTATTAAATTCCCATCACCTTGGGGAATTTTCCAAATTCGTGGAGATCAACATGTAGCTAGGAATATTAATTCTATGATAGAAGAGAAATAGCAATCACAGAATGCAGTTGAGGACATCACAATTCAAACCTCAACTGAACAGGAATGAACATACATAGACTTGAGACCTGACACAATTCAAGAGCAGAGCAGAATGAAAATATCAAAACAACAATTGAAGAATTGGAAGTTGTTATATTGTTTGAACAATGGCCCGAGCGGAAGGTTTATATTGGAGCAAACCTGAGCCCAGATAGAAGAGGTATGATAATTAAATTTTTAAAAGCTAACATGGATTGTTTTGCTTGGTCCCATGCTGATATGATAGGTGTACCACCGGAGGTAATGACCCACAAGCTAAATGAAGACCCATCATTCACACCAACTAAACAAAAGAAGAGAAAGCAAGGAGCTTTCAAAAATGAGGTGATTCAAGATGAGGTTCAGATATTATTAAAAATTGGGTCTATCCGCGAGGTAAAATATCCTAATTGGTTAGCTAATACCGTTTTGGTGCCTAAAAAGAATGGTAAGTGGCGAGTTTGTGTGGATTATACAGATCTTAATAAAGCTTGTCCAAAGGATTCTTTTTCTCTACCGCATATAGATCAATTAATCGATGCTACTGCAGGGCATGAGCTATTAAGTTTTTTATATGCACATTCAGGTTACAATCAAATCAAATGGACTCCGATGATGAGGAGAAAACTTCCTTCACAATAGACATAGGGACTTACTGTTATAAAGTAATGCCCTTTGGTCTAAAGAATGAAGAAGGAACCTATCAAAGGTTGGTTACTAAAATGTTCCAAGAACATTTGGAAAAAACAATGGAGGCATACATAGATGATATGCTCGTCAAAACTCAGCATTCAAATGATCATATATCTCATTTGTCTGAAACATTTCAAATTTTGCGAAAGTTTAATATGAAGCTTAATCCAGAAAAATGTGCGTTTGGAGTCGGATTAGGTAAGTTTTTAGGTTTTCTTGTTTCTAACTGTGGCATTTAAGTAAACCCTTCACAGATCAAAGTAATAGAGGAAATTTCGTATGTGCTATCAAATAAATAAGAAGTTCAAAGATGAACGGGAAGGATTGCAGCCTTGGGAAGATGCATTTCCAAATCTTCAGAAAAGTGTTTCAAATTTTTTGCAACACTTAAAAAGCGAGATCATTTTGAGTGGAACGAAGACTGTCAACAATCACTTAGAAATTTAAAAACATATTTGTCAAATCCACCATTGCTGGCAAAGCCAAAGGCAGGGGAAAAATTTCTTATCTATCTAGCCGTATCAGAAGTTGCGGTAAGTGTTGTTTTAATCCGGGAGGAACAAGGTAAACAATCCCCTATCTATTATGTTAGTAAATCTTTGTTAGATGCAGAAACACGATATAAACAATTAGAAAAACTAGCGCTTGCTTTAATCAATGCATCTAGAAAATTAAGACCTTATTTTCAATGTCATCCCATTACTGTAGTAACTGCTTTCCCATTACGTAACATTTTACATAAGCATGAATTATCAGGGAGGTTAGCAAAATGGGCTATTGAATTAAGTGAGTACAAAATCATTTATCAACCTAGAATTGTTATAAAATCTCAAGTATTAGCTGATTTCGTGGCTGATTTTAGCCAAGGGATGCAATTAGAAGCGGAAAAAGAGCTACTAGTCTTCAATGGTGCAAACCCGAGGACTTGGCTTTCATTTACTAACAATTTATTTAATTCAAAAGGCGCGGGATTCGGAATCGTTATTGTACCACCTATGGGAGAAATCATTAGACAAGCTATAAAATGTAATTGTATAACTAACAATGAAGCAGAGTATGAAGCTATGATTGCAGGTTTAGAACTGGCACGAGAACTCGGCATAACCCAAATTATAATCAGAAGTGATTCACAACTCGTGGTTAATCTAATGCCGGGGACTTACACGGCCAAGGAAGCAAGAATACATCAATACTTAGAAAAAGTACGTGAATTGATAAAGCAGTTTCAAACCTGGAAGGTTGTGCAAATACCAAGAGATGAAAATGTTGAAATATATGCTTTAGCTAATCTCGCGTCTGCAGCTGACGTGGCAAATAATGCAAACGTTTTTGTTATACATTTATTTCATTATGTTCTCGAACCTGATAAAAATGAGGTAAATTTTAATAAATTGAGTTGGGATTGGAGAAACGAAATTATTGCTTTTTGTAGTACGACCGTACCTGATGACAAAAGGAAAGCACATGCACTTCGTAAAAGTGCTGTCTGTTACTGTTTAAACCAAGGAAATCTTTATCGAAAAATGTTTGGTATACCTTTAGCAAGATGTCTCGGACCTTCCCAAACGGAATATGTAATGAGGGAAATACATGAGGGACATTGAGGGAATCACGCAGAAGGAAGATCGTTGGTAAAGACTTTAATTAGGGCAGGATATTTATTGGCCTAAGATGGAAGAGGAAATAGAAAATTTTGTATCTTAATGAGACAAATGTCAAAGGTACGAAAATAATATGCATAGATCAGCTGAGCTATTGCATCCAGTTATAGCCCTGTGGTCCTTTATGAAATGGGAAATGGATATCGTAGGTCCATTACTACAGGCAAAAGGTCAGGTTAAGTTTCTACTTATACTCACTGATTATTTCACTAAATGGGTAGAAGCAGGAGCGTTTAAACAAGTAAGAGAGAAAGAAGTTAAAGACTTCATTTGGAGGAACATAATATACCGATTTGGAGTACCAAAGGAGATCGTGTGTGATAACGGTCCACAATTTATCGAAGTCCAAATCATAGAATTTTTTCAAAGTTGGCAAATCAAAAGGATAACATCCACACCATACCATCCCGTAGGTAATTGGCAAGCAGAATCTAAAAGTTCGGTCATTATCAATAATTTGAAAAAGCGGTTACAGGAATCAAAGGGTAACTGACCTGAGGTATTACCTGTAGTCTTATGGGCTTATCGTACAACTACAAAAACGATCACGGGAGAAACACCAATTTCACTGGTTTATGGTGTTGAGGCTTTGATTTCATTTGAGAGAGGAGAACCAAGAAAACGGTTCATACAAGCAACAGAGGAATCGAATAATGAAGAGATGCGGGTTAACCTTGATTTAATCAAGGGAAGAAGAGAAGTTGCATTAATAAGAATGTCAGCACAGAAGCAGGTCATTGAACGATATTACAACCGAAAAGCACGCCTCAGATTCTTCAAAATTGGTGACTTCCTGCTCAAAAAGGTTTTTCAGTCTACAAAAGCTGCTAATTCATGAAAGTTAAGTCCTACATGGGAATGACCCTATAGAATTCGGGATATTAAAGGAAAAGAAGCATACGAGTTGGAGACAATGGATGGGAAAATCTACCTTCACACTGGAATGCTGTTCATTTAAAGAGATATTACGTCTAAGGAAATATCCACGGTTAGGTATCACCATATTAAAATTTAGTTTTGAATTATTAAGGTTTTATTAACGATTTTAAATGCTAGGCAAAACACTAACCCGTACTAAATGATGAGTCACGACCTGTAAGAAAAATGGAATACACTAAAATTCCTGGCGTAGGGTTACAATTATTCTGATAGAAACACAAACGGTTGAGTAGTCTTCATCTATAATTGTACCCCCGAGTCCCGTATGTTTTTCTTTTTCAGGAAAAGGACCAAGAGAAAGAAATTAACAAGTGCTCGAGGTTTCATACGTTAACACTTAAACATTTGGGGGACTACATAGTATGCACAGGCACGTGTATGTAGAAGGCGAAAGAAATTGTGGAAATTTAATCTTAGAAGAAGCAAGTGCAAGATAAAAGCTATGAAGACATGACGTTCATCATAGTGTTCTTTCCCATCAAAACACTCATTATAGTGTTCTTTTTCATGAGAATAATGGATTCACTTCTCAAACACTTCCTAGTGTTACGAAGCTAAAGGGATCCTATGTATCCTCAAAATATTTAGGGTAAAGATTATGTATCAAAATGGGTTATAAGGAAAAAACCTGTTTCTATTGTTCCTCTTTAGTAAAAATCTGTTACAAGAAAAACAGTTACGAGAAAGTTATAGATGTAATTCAAATACATGTAAAGTATTATTCAAAAGCTTGTCAAGGTTCATAAATAAAAACCTATCAAAGTTATTTTAAACAAAACATGGTGTTCCTATTTCTCTGATCGTATTATAACACCATTATGAAGTTGAGACATCTTCTTCATTAAGTGTCGATATATAAAAGGGCCCTCTTTTATAAATCTCATGTTATTAAGTCATAAGATTAATCATAAAGCATTTTCAAAGGATAAAAATGCTAAACTATTCTCTAAGTCCTCAAGAATAAAAAGGCAAGAATAGAACGAATATAAGTAATAAAAACTTTTTAATATATTTAAAAAGACTTAAGTATAAACTAAGTCATCGAAATGTTTTATACAAATGCCCCATTATGAGAACTGGGGAATTTTTTCTTCCAAAAAACCGATAGAAACAAACTAAGGGTTTGACCATAATCTTCCAAAAGAAAAATCAAAAAAATAAGTTAAGTTATAAAAACTGGTCACTGGGAGGCAGGAGCATCAGAAGTAACGATGCTAACTTCAGAAGAGGTAGCCACAGGCACAGTGTCAACTTTAGAAGGAGCTGCAACAGGCACGATGTCAATTTGACTCGAAGTAATAGGCTCGATGAGGGGGGAAAGAAACACAGAAGTTTCAGCTTCTGAAGACTGAGTCATGGTAGCTTCACCCTCGGGAACTTGAGCCACAGTGTTTCATCTTCGAGAGCTTTAGTCACGGCTACTTCAGGCTCGGGATTTTCAGCCACAGGAACATCAATTGCAAGAGAAGGAAAATCTAGTGGCTGCTGGGTCTTTTCAATAGTCTCCAAGACCTTAGCCAATTCTGACTCTAAATCAAAGTTTTCCTGGCTAGCTTTGGTTAAGGCATCACACTGAGAGTTCAAAAAAGTCCAAGTTACTTCAACATCCAACATATCTTCAAGAAGTTCATAGTCTCTTTCCCAAGCGGCAAGTTCACTTTTCAGCTCTTCATTCTTGGCCAAAGTTGAATCGTAAGAAGCTTGAAGGGAGGCATGAGAATTTTCTAAGGCACTTACCTTATCGGAAGAGATTCTCAAATCTTCTTGAACTTGAGTCAAATTTTGCACAAACTCTCATGCATAAACTTCTTTTTGGTTTAGAGGTGCCCTAAGCTCTCTAATTTCTTCACTCGACTTCGATAATTGTTCCGAGAAAGAACACTCAAGGTGTTCTTTGTCCTTCTCTATTTGGCTTGAAGAAGCCTTGGCCACTGCCGACTCTGAAGTTAGTGCATGCTTCTGCTGCTCTAAGTGATTCCTACTTTCCTGCAAATCTTCCCTGGATATTTGAGCACTTTCAAATTGCCCTTTCTAATTAGCTGCTTCTAATTTAGCTTCATGAGCCACTCTCTCAGCTTCAAGAATATTTTTCTCAGAGTCATGGGCCGCATTCTCTAATAGATAAATTCTGCCCATCAACTCTGTGCATATGAAATTAGAATGTAAATAACAAAGAAGAAAAGTAAGAATACAAAGGCAAAAAGAAACTTTTTAAATAAAGTGAGGAAAATACCTTCAGAGTGGCGTGAACAATGTCATTCATCAGGGTCAAGCAGTTATGGCTGTCCATCTTATCTTTTTTAATTGAGCTAATAAAGGCCCGAGCCAAACATCTGCTTGACCAGATTTTCTCAAGAGACTGCTATTACTGGTAACTTCGATGGTCACGCTGCTCATAGCAGTACTTCTGCTTGTAGAACCCACTTCTATATCTTGAACAGTAGAATGGGGAAATATGAAAGAAGGAGCGATAGAAGAAGTGAAAACAGCAGGAAGAGGAATAGACGCAGATGAAGTAGGTATAGAAGAAGTTACGGGTAAAGAAAGAATGGAAGGAACTGGAGTTGAGAAAGAGGAAAAGAGAAAGCTCATCCAAAACTGGACCTAACTCCCCACTCTCGAAACCCCCAACAAAAAGTTGTCTAATGGACTCGTGAGTGTCCCGGGGGTAATATCGTCATCAGAGACGAGGTGAACAGGTTCATTAAGAGAGGTACGATGAGGCGAGGCTCCAACTTCGTCATCAGATACGATACACCTCCTAAATCTTGGCCTAGAAATCAAAGAACTATCCTCATAGTGATCTTTCTCTTCACTAGAGTACCTTGAGCTTTACCTAAGGTAAGATAATCTCCTGAAGAGGCATGAGTGGCTGTAACAGCTTTAACAAAAATCCCTCGAATTGAAAATCCGAATAAAAGGATGAAGTTAAAATCAATAAAGGGAGTGTTTTACAGACGAGAAGATATAAAAACGGAAAAAAAGAACTCTTACCATGAGTTTTCACTTTCCAACCATGAAGATTGGAAATAGACTTCCAAGACCTAGCCTCCATAGGAGCGGTCTTCAATAACTTATCTATCCAACCATGAAATCAGGGATTGGATCCACAATTCTCATGGTTGCTACAAAAAAACAGAAGAAAATAAAATTAGAAAAGATATTACTTTTAAGAAATGAGGTACGAAAGAAGAAGAAGACTTACGTGAAAGGTTCCACTTTTCAGGAAAGCAAATATTGTCTTTACCCACCAAGTCCACCGTGGTACAACAACAGATCCGGCGTACCAGCCACAATCTTTATAATCTTCAGGACTCACCAAAACCCTTTTACTCCTCGCTACTAAGGTGAAAACATCATTGCGAAACAACCTCGGGGAGTAAAGATGAATAAAATGGGGGAAGGTAAACTCAACACTCGCTTTATTTGACAAATATCTCAAATAAGCCACAGCTCTCCAAATGAGTGGGTCAATATGTGCCAAGAAAACCTTAAAAAAATGACAAAAATCAAGAATTACAAGGTCGATAGCTGGTTTAAATCCCAAAGTAAAGGGATAAGTGTAAACAAAAGAATATTCACTTTTGTAAGAAGATATTCTTTGGATTGGATTGGGGATTTCAACATGAAAACTACTGCTCCAATGGCAATCTTTACGGACTGCTGCTCAAATGGCAATCTTTACGGACCGTGGAAGTTAAAACCTCTGTAACCAACAACTTGTTTCCGAAGTAATCTCTATCATGATCAAAGATCAAGTCATTGGGTATTATCTCTTCAACTAAGGGTTCTTGTAAGGGTTTAGAAGGTTCTTTACCCTTAGAGAATGATTTTTGTATAAAAGAACATCTAGTTCTAGAAACAACACCAGAACTAGAAGAAGGAAAAGAAGAACCAGCAGAAGTACTACCACCACGGGCAAATCCGATACTACGGAGTCTACCACCTCTACCCCTTCTATGTCTAACAGGGGCATTACAGAAATTATCCAAAATTGAAACTCTTCTAGGGTTTTGAAGATGACATGGTGAAAGAGGACGAGTTGAGGAAAAAGTGAATAGTGTTGAAGAATAAAGTATTCAGTAAAGCTTTATGAAGAAGAAGACAAGAAAAAAGGGTTGTAATTATAAGAAAACGACCGTCAAAAGCAAAAAGTGTAATGATGGAAAGCCTATAATAAAGGCAACTATCTCTTTGTGAATAGTGAAGACGTAAAAGAAGGCAGCAATACTGCGAATCTATGGTAGAATGAAACGTGTACAGAGCATTAAATAGAAAAGACAATTGAAACGCCAATGATGCCATAACATTAATGATGGCAAAAATTCCCTTTTTAAAGAAATCCACTTCCCAAGTATTTAATCGATAAATAAATAGAAAGTGGGGGGGACTATCTGTATTGAAAAAAATTGAGTTTATGTATTGGAGATGACGTGTCATGACACGTAGATCAGTCAAATAGCAAAGAAACCAAGTTAGCTAAGAGACACGAGCAATAACAGATGCGAGCAAAGATAGTGAAAAAGGCACAGACGATTACCCGGAAGATGCAGAGCCCATATTTATTCGAGACATTTAAAGCACAAAGAACAAATGAGATGAACCTTATAGCCTATGAGAGACCAGATACAATATTTAGTGTATATTAAATACTAGAAATGTTAGAGAATATTTCTTTAATGTCTGATTCTGTAACGTACTATTAAATGACATTTGTTACTCATTATTGCTGCATTATAGCTTAAAGGCAACTATCTCTTTGTGAATAGTGAAGCCCTAAAAGAAGGCTGCAATACTGCGAATCTATGGGAGAATGACACGTGTACAGATCATTAAATAGAAAAGACAATTGAAACGCCAATGATTCCATAACATTAATGATGGCAAAAATTCCCTTTTTAAAGCAATTCACTTCCCAAGTATTTAATCGATAAATAAATAGAAAGTGGGAGGACTATCTGTATTGGAAAAAATTGAGTTTACGTATTGGAGATGACGTGTCATGACACGTAGATCAGTCAAATTGCAAAGAAACAAAGTTAGCTAAGAGACACGAGCAATAACAGATGCGAGCAAAGATAGTGAAAAGAGCACAGGCGATTACCCGGGAGATGCAAAGCCCATACCTATTCAAGACATTTAAAGCACAAAGAACAAAGAAGATGAACCTTATAGCCTATGAGAGACCAGATACAATATTTAGTGTATATTAAATACTAGAAACGTTAGAGGATATTTGTTTAATGTCTGATTCTGCAACGTACTATTAAATGACATTTGTTACTCATTATTGCCTCATTATAGCTTAAGGCAAGACTCATAGTCTAAAAAAGGGTATGAAGGGGAAAGAACGAACAATTGTACGACACAAGGAAATATTGGAATATATTTGATTTACTTGCTTTCTTACTATCTTATTCGAAATAGTCTTTCTTAATATTTTCTTCTGATTATCAGTAGCCCGTATTTTCATAAATTTCTAGCTTTGACCAAGCTCCTATTTTTTGGTTAAACAACATCCCCTTGAATATGGTGTGTCAATGCATCAATTATCAAGGCAAATAAGAACGGACTAAGCGCAGAACCTTGGTGTAATCCCATAACAACCATGAAATGCTCCGAATTGCCTCCCACAATCCTAACCTTAGTTTTAGCTCCATCATATATGTCCTTGTTCGCTCTTATGTAGGCTACCGCATGCCCTTTACCTAAAGACGTCTCCTGAGCACTTTCCTAAAGACCTTGTCATACGTTTTTTTCAAAGCAATAAACGTATATGTATGTAAAAATCGCTTTGATATTCAGCTGAATAAGCATTTTGAAAAATATTTGAAATTGAAGGATTGCGGTGTACTTAGTTGAAATAAACTTTTCCTTTTTCGACCAAAAAATTGAGGGATTGCATTGAATCGGACATTTGAATTATATCACCCACTAGAGTCGGGATGGGGCGGGTCTATCTGTTTTGACAGCTGTGCTATTCTCACAGCAAAAGAAAAGGATAAAAAAAAAACACTTTATAGAAAAATTCCATCCTTTAAGGCTCCAGGAAAAAGAAGAGGGTCGTCGAGCGCAAAGCCACCACGTGGAGTTGCTTTCTTAAAATGAAGTACACAACTAGCTCACAGCTAAAATACGTCCAGGTACATTCCCCTTGAATCTTCCCCTTCTTCTTCAATTCCATTCATTCTCTTTTTTCTCCATATATATATATATATATATCAAGCATAAAAGTACAACGTTAGTAACGGTGCGAAGAAACTAAATCGATATCCAAGTATTAATCTTCTTCTAAGTTTTGTGCCTCCCTTTTTGTGGAACTTTCGGCTACGATCAGGTACACCTTCACCGCACCCTCTTCCATGCACCTTCACCGTCGTCCTTCTAACTCCGGCCGCTGTTTCTGTTCTTGTCACTGTTGTTGAATTTATATCCAAGCACATATCGACATAACAGTTCTGTTTATACTCTTCCACGGTGAGCTACTATCCATTAAAATTGAATATAAGTTGAATTTTTTTTTTTTGGGGAATTGGAGCAACAAAGGGGGAATCTCACTTTCATCTGTTTTTGGTCGTTTCTTGGATTAGGATGGATATTACCCAGTCGCAATCGAGTAATCTGTCTCTAGGGTTTGTTTCTCATGAGTCGATCACCTTTCGGCTCAATCCTCGCGTTCGTGACTCTTCCCATTCGGATTAGGAGAGGGATGTCCAAGAGTTCCGTATTTTAGGGCATTCGATGTGTTTAAAGAGGAAGAGAGAGAACAGTTCGACGCCAGGGCTTGAATCGCGAGGAAATGCTGTTAGAGCATGGGGCTATCAGGGCCTAAGTGTAGCTGATCCTGATTTGTATGAGATAATGGAGAAGGAGAAGCAACGGCAACACAAAGGGATTGAATTAATTGCTTCGGAGAATTTCGTGGGCAAGGCAGTAATGGAGGCATTAGGTCGCCATTTAACGAACAAGTACTCCGAAGGAATGCCAGGGGCAAGGTATTATGGTGGCAATCAGTATATAGATGAAATCGAGACGCTATGTTGTAAGCGAGCACTGTCTGCTTTTGGACTTGATCCAGAGAATTGGGGTGTGAATGTGCAGCCATATTCCTGCACCTCAGCTAATTTTGCTGTTTATACTGGTTTATTACACCCCGGTGATCGGATTATGGGTTTGGATACACCATCTGGTGGAAACACGAGCCACGGATACTATTTCCCCAATGGGAGGAAAGTTTCAGGAGCTTCAATCTTCTTTGAGAGTTTATCTTATAAGGTTGACCCCCAAACTGGGTATGTAGATTTTGATAAGCTTGAAGAAAGGGCTCTTGATTTCCGGCCCAAGATTCTTATATGTGGGGGAAGTTCCTATCCCCGAGAATGGGATTATGCAAAGTTTAGACAAATTGCTGATAAATGTGGAGCAGTTTTAATGTGTGACATGGCACAGATTAGCGGCCTTGTTGCCGCAAAGGTAATTTTTTCTTCTAGTCTTGTTGGTTATTTGATTTATTTTGGCCCCTTTTCCCAGCTTAGCATGTGCATCAGTTTACTCGCTTTTATTAACCAGTTTCGTGTTCACTCTGATCTCTTGCTGGCTAGCAGAAAGAACCCATCAAGTAATATGTGTTCTGCTTTTTGCATTAGTTTTGGATGTTCAAGATGATTTCTTAGGCTGAATAACTACACTTTACTGACAGCAAATCGCTCCTTACTTAAACCTTGTAGATTTAGTACCTTATTTTGCTTCCCTTCCATAGCATGCCAATTTTCTGATTTCACACAGTACCTAAATCTGCTTTGTGGTTATACTGCCATGATTATAGTGCCATTTTGTTACCTGCTGAATTTGTCTAAAGAACATTTTTGATTGTAAAGTACAAATCCGTGCTACTTAAGGAACCATTTATGCTCTTTCCGGAAAGCAATGGAATAGCTACACCATTGTATTTTTAATCTATTTTGATAACTTGCAATTGTTATGCATCTTCTCTTTATGTATATGCTTCGTCTTGGCTCGAGATTGTTAGTGTAACAAATGGTTAAATATTTGCTTGTGACTGAACTTGGTGATGAGTTCATTTGCTTGGGATTTTTTAAACTTGATTTAATGTTATGTTTCCGTTTGTTGGATAAAAGATCAAAGACATCATAGGTGGAGTGTTTTTAGGTAACTATTTTGCAGGCTAAGTCTGGAGGTCTAGAATCAGGGTTGTAGGATAGGGGCCCCTAGAGTTTTTCGTTCGCTCCTCCCGGGGTTGGGGGGGACAGCAGGGTTACTCATAGATGATGTGTGTTTACTGTACGTTACTATTACTTGCTATTGTATTTTGGTATTTTGTTTCCGTTGTTCGGATTATTATTAACGTTATTTATACTGGAATTTCTAATGCACTAATGCTATACTGCTTCTGTTTTGTTTTGTCTATGTTTTGTTTTACTACTGTTTTTCCCTAACCCTATGAGCCGAGGGTCGATTGGAAACAGCCTCCCTGCCCTTCGGGTAGGGGTAAGGCTCGTCTACATATTACCCTCCCCAGACCCCACCTGGTGGGAATATACTGGGTAGTTGTTGTTGTTGTTGTTGTTATTTTGCAGGCTAAAAGAAATTTACAGTCTACTTTTCTTCCTGGTGTAGTAAATATGTACTCAAGTATCTGTGTGCTTTTTGCTGCCTTGAGTAAATCTGTTGTGAGGAATCTCTCTTCGTCTTTGCGTTACTACTCTTGATTCCCATTGGTTCCTTTCCTTACATTGATGATCAGGTGTTCTGTTAATTCTGATGCATAGTACTGTCTCTGTAGGAGTGTTTGAGTCCCTTTGACTATTGTGATATTGTTACTTCAACAACCCATAAGAGTCTTCGAGGCCCTAGGGGAGGTATTATCTTCTACAGGAAAGGTTCAAAGCCAAGGAAGAGAGGCATGCTTTTGAATCAAGGTGATGGCAGTGATAAATATGATCTTGAGGAGAAGATAAACTTTGCCGTTTTTCCTACTCTTCAAGGTGGGCCACACAATAACCATATTGCTGCCCTAGCAGTGGCATTGAAACAAGTGGCTAGTCCTGAATACAAGGCATATATGCAACAAGCAAAGAGAAATGCTCAGGCGTTAGCAGCTGCTTTATTGAGAAGAAACTGTAGGCTGGTTACTGGAGGGACAGACAATAACATGATATTGTGGGATCTGAGAAATCTTGGGTTAACAGGTATCTTTTCCTGAATTACCTCCACTTGCCTGAAGTACGGTTGTTATTTCATTTGGTTAAATTATTAGACCTGTGTCTAGTGAAACTGATGTGTCAAATGTTACTATTTGATACATGTTCTTTTTGTGGTTGCTAGCGTATTCATTTTTTAACCTCTTCGTTATTTCAAATCTGAGGAAAGGGATAGTGCATGGAAGGAAAAAATGAAGTGAATGTCACAAGTATTGTTTAGGCTCGAGTCCAGTCTAAGTAGCGATTACTCTCTTATTTTCATACTAGTGCGGTCAATGAACAGCACAAGTCATTCTTTTTTTTTTTGTTAATTTTTTTTAGAGTTAGTGTTTTTCCTATGATCCTGGTATAAATTTGTTTCACCACATTTTCATATCGGCTTCTTACTACTGTGGTGGCATAATTACTATTTTCTACTATCCTGGTATCATGGTTGTCCAACGTTGAAAACATTGTAGTATGCCTTGTCTTTAGGTTTCTCTAAAAACCTAACTTCCTTGCTGCTAATGAGAACTGAAACACTGGAGGCATTCTCATGCAAATGCCGTTGATGATAAATTTCTGTAATTTAGTAGTTATCTCTTCCTTAAATTAAGTTGGAAGAGAATAAGTTATATGGGACGACCACTGATGGTATCCAATATTGTTGATAGGCAGCAAACCTGCCACTTCTTACTTCTTGCCTTTGTGGCCTTGATGCCTAGAAGAATATGACTGCTTTTTCATTTATTATGTCATCTAAGATGGAGTGCGTTGGGTTGACTTGATTCAATTGTGAAGAGAACAATGTAAAATGTTTTTTGCTTAATATTTACTGGAGAAATATGTGGGGTCCATAGATTAGCTTTTGTGCATTTTACTACTGCTTGAACTAGATACAGAACATAGAGTTCAACTTATTTGATTGTTTGGCTAGGCTTCTAGTTTTAAGTTTCAGCAGAATATACTTGGAAGTTGATACCAGTAATGCTTGTACTTGAGATGGTAATTATATATGTAAAGGATGGTGACGATCAATGTAGTAAACTAGCCTTATTTTAGTTATACTGGAATGTGTTTTGTTTGAATGCATTATTTATGGTTATACTGGACATTTGAGTTCTAACAAATAGGTAGCTTAAACTAAGGTATTAATTTTGGTGTAACTTTGCACTTCTAAAATAATTGCTTAATGGGCTTAGCTCACTTGCATGATGATTTACTCACTTCCTGCAATATGCAATCTCTCGTCTTCTGGTTCTGGGAGTTGCTGTCATGGAATTACAATTGTAGTTGCTGAATTGCTGCCAGTTTTTTATGGTATATTGGTCTTTATACTACTATATTTGTGTAGGTAAGAATTTCGAAAAGGTCTGTGAGTTGTGTCACATCACTGTCAACAAAGTGATGATCTTTGATGATAATGGGAGTATGACCCCAGGAGGTGTGAGGATAGGTAAGTTGTTTTGATGCTGAGTTTCATTTATCAACTTTCAGGTGTTGAGAAGCCCTTTATATATTTTCTTTTGTTGCTTCGGGTGCAGGGACCCCTGCTATGACATCAAGAGGCTGCCTGGAGAATGATTTTGAGATGATAGCTGATTTCCTTCTTAGAGCAGTACAGATTGCTAATTCAGTACAGAAAGGACATGGAAAGCTGGCAAAGGCTTTCTTGAAGGGCATTGAGAACAACAATGACATTATTGAACTACGGACACGTGTTGAAAATTTTGCTTCGCTGTTTGAAATGCCTGGATACGAAGTATAGTTGGAGGGGTAATTCTTGCAGAAGACCACATTGGTCTTCTTGTGTTTGACGCTAACCTTTTCTTGGCAGAAGAAGTGCGCTCAATTCTTGTCCAAGCAATCTACTTGGACTACTATGATGTCAACTGAGAGAGCCTTTTCCACTCCGCATCCTTGATTAACTAAAGATATGCCAATGTGAGATGACATGAGTACTAGAAGTGGAGGTTAATTGAAGGCCTCAGGTGGCTGAACTTGGCCGCACTTGTAATTATTTAGGCGGAGGTTTTGGTTTATGAAATAGTTTACCTCGGACAAGATTTTCACTTTTATTAGTTATGGCATAGTCGTATTTCGTTCATTATTCTTTGTAGCTATGGTGTTATACAGTAATTATTATTGTTGGGTTGAAGAAATAAGTATTCTGTTATTTTCTCTATTATAAGAGGTTACAAAGTGGAATGTACATTACATCCTGGGGGCAATGGAAGAAAGAAATGAAATGCAAGAAGAGAGTTCCAAAAGTTGCAGTACACTTATGCCGTTTATGTTTGCCTACTTCTTTGAATGAAAATCCTGAATTGCTCATGAAAACGGGAAGTCAAAGTGGGGTATTGTAAAATTTTCTGTTTCTTAGGCTCTTTGGGCCGTTAACAGCTAAAGAATTTGCTGGTTTGACATTCTTAATGAAAGGTATAGGTTAACGTGAATTACACAATTCTATTTGGAAAAGAAAATAAGATTCTGATTTGATGACAAAGAATTTAAAAAGCACTCCTTCTTTGACATTATCTTAAAATTAGTTATCACTGCGTGGGGAGCAAGAATAATTCCAATTTTTACTTTAACTAATTTGTGGGCACGCGCAAGGCATGTGTACCCCTTATCAATGAGAATAAATTTGTTTAAAAATAATATATTTGTATTAATAAAAATAATATTTGAAGCAGCAAACGACTCCCTCAAGCAAAAACGTATTAGAAGGCACGATATATATATATTTAATACAAACATCCATAAATATCCAAGCAAAAACTTATTGTATGCAATGAGTAGATTCCATAAATATTTAAAATATTGTGATAAAAATGATCTGTGGTCTGGTCGGTTTTGAATATCCAAACAAAATTATCTCTCAAAACAAAGACTATAACAAACTATCAAATGGCTAATATATAATTTGTTCTTGCTATATATTATCCGGGAAAAAGAAGAAGGGAACATACAGTTTCATGAATACATATATTTGGAAGTTAAATAAGAAAAAGAAATAAGCTTACCCGATATGATGCTTATAAAGCAGATTAAGAGATGGACAAATACGCTTAATTAAAATTTTCAAAGTTCTTACAGGAAGTGGAATATTACAATCAATTGAAAATTCTACATATACAAGCAAATCCTTGATCACAATTTAATTGGTTATTAATAGATTTTTTCCACGATTAAGTATAAACTATTCAATTGTGTAACAGTGATTCTCTTAAACTGATGAGATAATATATGACCGTACTCATCAATTACGGCGGCGGATCCAAAATTTTATACAAGCAGTTTCAATTAAAGACTATGATAGCCAATTGTCTGAGTGACAACGATAAACAAAATTTGCTTAGTATTCTTTTTTGTTCATCTCAAAACAAAGTCCTTTACACTCTTTTTTCAACAAACTAGGGATTTAAAAAAAAAGTGCTAATTCTTTTTTTTAAAATTTTTTTTTATCTATATAAATTAACCAAAGTTTCTTCATCAAATTTATTAATTTTATTAAAAAGATATTTAATCAACTTAAAAATCTTATAACTCTAAAAAATTTAACATAGTAAAGTATTTACAAAAAAAAGACACTAAAAAAGTTATAAAATAAATAAATTAATACAATTGTTTAAAGTAAAAGAAATTATACACCAAACTAATTTTCAATATAGCACAAATTAATAATTTCAACATAAACTAAATCAAAACTAAATTAATAAATTACAAGTAATTTTAACAAAGCACTCTCATGCTTTAGCATAAGTTATGCAAGAGAGAATCACATTTTAATTTTTTTGAATTAAAATAGAGTTTAATATGAATGGCTTTTGTAGGATGTAAGCGAAGAGAAAGAAATCATAAAGAGTAGGAAAAGAAGACAATAGAACCAACAAGGATTGTGGTAAAGTGGTAAATACGTCTTTATCCTTAATTAGAGATAAGGCTGTATCCGGTTCCGGTTCTGGGTCTATTTGGGTCTACGGTTCCGGTTCTGGCGGTTCCGGAGCCGGAACCGCTACCATACGGTTCCGGAACCGCCCGGTTCCAGTTCTGGCGGTTCCGGAACCACGGTTCTGGCGGTTCCAGGCGGTTCCCGGCGGTTTCAGGTTATTATTATTATTTTTTTTAAATCAATATCTTGTATAGTAGTGATTAGTATATTGTAGAATATATTTTTATATGGTGTACTATGTTATTAATTATAATATATATTGTGTTTGATAATTAGTATATATTGTGTATAATGGTGAATATATTGTATATAAGTAGTATATATTGTATTTAAGTAGTATATATTGTGTAGTAGTTAGTAATTAGTATAAATTTTATATAAGTAGTACATATTGATAAAAGAATGTTGTCATTAGTATTATGTGTTGTATGTTATATAAATATTCAAGGAATGACATAGAAGTAAAGACAAAAAAATATTGAGACAAAGATATTCAAGGATATGATAAAAAGCATATTTATTGACCAAAATAGCATATCTTTCTTAGTCTTCCTTTCCCCAATGGAATGAGCACAACATGGTACTAATACCACCATTAAAAGAAAAAAAACTAAAAGAAGACATGCCAATTTACAAGTTAGATAATTATTTATGCATTATTTCTAACAAATCTCATAAAACCTTCAAGGTTTGGAGGTGGTTGTGTTGGCGGTGGTGGAAATGAAGCTTGTTCATCTCCACTTCCGGGTGAAGTTGCTTCCTGAGCAAGTTCCGCTAGCATTTCTTCGTAGCACTCATCTATTTCTGGTTGAGATTCAGCTAGCCCAAAGTTCCTCCTTTCAGAGCGGATCCAATCTCGGAATAGCACTGATTTTTCCAAGCTGTCCTGCATCGACGCTCTATGATCACCTATTTGTAGTCTTGCTTGACTAAAAACGCTCTCCGATGCAACAGTTGACGCTTGAATCGACAGAATATCCCGAGCCATCCTTGCAAGAACAGGAAAATGCTTTTCCCTTGTCTTCCACCAATCCAAAAGGTCGAAAGAGCCGTCTGGATTCTCATTCTCTAATTCCTGCGACAAATAAACTTGAAGCTCATTTAGATGGGAAATATCATCTACATTTTCCCCTTGAGTACCCCTGAACTCAGTCCACGATTTAAGAGCTGTTAAGCCAGCAGCTCTTTTAGACGCCTGTGATGTGGACGAAGTTGGGGTTGGAATATTTGGCCTAGCATGCTCTAACGCCTGTTTATAAGCATTATAAACAGTTTGAGCATTCACTTTAATTGATGCTTGCGCATCAGATAGTGTAGCCATTTCTTCTTCATCAAGATCTAAAGCTTGATAAATACTAGAATACCAAAAGTGAGGTCCTCCTAATTTCATAGTAGGATTTAGCATAGCAGACACAACATATATAGGAGGGATTGGAAAAAAATATTTTTTAAACTTCTTTTTCATTTCTGTTATTGCATATTCATAAATTTCCCCTCCCTCGTTAAAATCAACAAATAAATTAGCAAGTGCGGCAATATATACTAAACAGTTAGAAATAGTTGGATAGTATTGGCCAAATAAAGCATTTGTAGCCACATGAAAATGTTCTAAAAAATCTAACAGAATTTTAACGTTAGTCCAATCTTGATTAGTTAACATGTCATTATCTTCCTCTCCACAATCCCGAAAATTATAAGTAGCGTTAATTGGGTTTCTATATTCGTACGCCACTACTAAACTTTCGTACATGTAGTTCCACCTAGTCGGGCAAGGTTTAGGTACCTTTCTTTCTCTAAGGCCATATTCGTCACATTTTTTAAAATATTCTCTAAGTCTACTTCTACGGTTTGAATAAAAAAGCCAATTAAGAGCGAATTTAACCTTTTCAATTTCTATGCTTAAAATTCTCATACCATCACCAACAACTAAATGATAAATATGACATATACATCTAACATGGAAAATATTTATAAAAGCAGGATGAAGTGTTCTAGTATTTTGGCGACTACTTTCACCGGTTTTATTTTTTCCTTTTCCGAACATATTTTTCAATGAAAATGCCATATTGATATAATTAAGCAAAATAACAACACACAAAAATATTCTAATCACGTAAGAGTTGAAACGAGTTTACCGGATTGACGAACAACTTCTTGAAAATTGAAAATCGTTGAAATCGAACACTTGAAAACTTCAATTCAACAACTTCACAATGTTTCACGAAATTGCAACAATAAATTAAGCACTTGCACTAGAAAGATTGAAAGAGAGCTTGAGAGAGATTGAGAGAGATTGATAAATTTGTGAATTAAAATGAAAGAATGAGGGGGTATTTATAGTTGATAAATGGGAAATTGTGTAATTATATAAAGTTTGGGGTTAAATTAAAGTTTGGGGGGTTAAATGGCTATTTTTGAAAATTCCAAACGGCTAATTTTGAAAAAGAGCCGTTTGAAATTAAAAAAATTTTTTTTTTTTAAAAATCCGGACCGTTGGGAACCGGTTGGAACCGTTTGGAACCGGTCCGGTTCCATACGGGTCCAAACGGTTCCAAATGGTTCCGCAACGGTCCGAATTTTAATTTTTTTTTAAAAAAAATTTCAAACGAACCGGAACCGTTTGGAACCGGTTGGAACCGCCTGAACCGGTCCGGTTCCGGTTCTGGCGGTTCCGGTTCCGCGGTTCTAGCGGGTGGAACCGCTCCATCACGGTTCCGGGGAACCGCCAAACCCGGAATCGCGGAACCGGAACCGCCGAAACCGTCGGAACCGCCAGAACCGCGGTTCTGGTCCGGTTCAGGTTCCGAATCGGACCACTTCCAGCCTTAATTAGAGGTTTCGAGTTCGAACCCCTAGGTATAGAGTCGCCTTTTTTAAGGAGCACTTTACCCCAAATGTGGGACTTTCCGGTGCGAATTCGAATTAGTCGGGTCTCAATATGGATACATAACACTAGGTGGGAAACAAAAAAAAGATAATAGAAACAAGGAATTGATAAAAGAGAGAACACACATAATATTGATTATTTTGGTTTTGAACATTTTGAGGTTTTAAGCTAAATAGTCTTAAAAGAAGGTGAATGAGAAATGAAGGAAAAATAATTTTTTTGAGTGAAATTTTAAGTTTCCTCATTTAATAAAGGGACATTGTCCCATATTGGAAGATAAAAGGTTTTTGATAGGTATATATACAATTACACTTTTTGTAGCTATTAAACAGTTAAGAAGAAGGCAAGCTTAGCGTCGTTGTTCTTGCCCGGCCTCAGCTTCGAATTTGGTCAATAATCGATTACTTTTTTGGACCAAATTTATTTGTTTATAGCAAATATTAACAGAAATCCAACAAATATTAATATTAAATCCAACAGAAAAATTAAAGCTTTTATTTCTGTTTTCAGTTTTTTCGGTTTTGTAACTGTAAATTAACCTCCCTCTTCAATTCCCGGTTTATTATTGTGTAAATAACCATTTATATTATGGCCGTTTTATATAAATAACCATTCTGAAGATTTGTACATTTTCAGTTTTGAGCTCAACATTGGCTATAAATACAAGTTCATTCTCTCAGATTTTCCATACGTTTTTCATAGTTCTCCTCCTTTCTTCTGCATTGTTTTAACCTCAAAGAAAACAATAGTAAGTGTGATTTGCTACCGAACTTTGTGTTCACTGAAACACTGGAGGTTGAAGTACCACTACAACAATATGTAATTCATTCTATCATGGGAGGAAATAATCCACAACCTTGGGTACTGGGAGGGGGTTAAATTCCTTAAGGAAACACTGTGAATTCAGTGGGTTCAGATTAACTTCTATTTCATTTATATTTCTGTTTATAAGTTATTTTATTTTCTCTAGAATTATTTTATAAATACAGTATGATAAACAAGCTTAAGGAATTTTATTTATTTTTTATATTCTTGTTATATCTACTTTTCTGGAGATTAGAACTTGTGTGGTTTTTTACTCCATTGGAGATTAAAATATACGTAATTTTAACGTTCGCTTGTGTCATTATTTTACAGAAATGACTAAAGACAACGGGAACCAGGCTGTTCCGATGGGGACTGCCAATGCACCGACAAGCCAAAAACCGACGAAAAATACAAAAAAATTTTGGGATTTCAAGTGGTGGCAGTAGAACATGTTCTTCAACTTGACCACTTTAAGTCTACGGGAGTTCATTAAGGAAGATGTTCCTTTTCCACCTGATGAAACTCCAGAGAATGAATGCTTTCTTGTGATTGAGGCATGGAAGCATTTTGATTTTTTGTGCAAAAATTATATTCTTAGCGGACTGGAGGATGATATTTATAACGTCTACAGTGGTATGGAGACGTCAAAAGAACTGTGAATTGTGCTTGAAAATAAATACAAAACTGAAGATGTCGGGTTGTAAATTCGTTACCGCTAAATTTTTGGGCTACAAAATGGTAGATAACAAGTTTGTTATTACCCAAGTCCAGAAATTGCAAGTGATTATTCACGATCTCCTTGCTGAAGCTATAAATCGAATTAATACTGATGTTGATAGTTGTAGTTCTAGTATTTTCACTAACAAAATTTTCATTGAAGGTCATGTCATCAATGAAACATTCGAAGTAGCAGCGATGATTGAGAAGTAGCCTCCTTTGTAGAAGGACTTCAAAACTACATGAAATACAAATGCAAGGAGATGTCCTTTTAAGATATCATTGTTTGGTTGAGAATCCAAGAGGACAACAAAGCTGCTGAAAAGAGAGGCCGTCGAAACTCAATAATAATGGGAGAAAACATTGTTAAGGATACTTCTCAAAATAAGAGAAAAAGGAAGCATGCTACTAGAACGAAAAACAGCCCAAACAAGAAGCGATTCAACGAAAATTGCTACAACTCTGGGAAAGATGGACACGAATCTACAGATTGTCGTGCTCCGAAGAAAAACAAGAAGAAGGGTCAAGCAAACATGATTGAAAAGCATGAAGATGTTGATGACTTGTGTTTTATGCCTTCTAAATGTAACCTGGTGGGAAATCCTAAGGAATGGTGGATTGATTCTGGAACCACTCGCCATATTTGTGTTGTTAGGGAAACATTTGCTACATATGCTCATGTTGGACCCGAAGATATGCTTTTCATGAGAAATGCTGCTACGGCCAAAATTTGAAGGAGGTGGGAAGATATTTCTTAAAAAGACTTCTCGCAAGGTGGTGACTTTGAACAACATCCTTTATGTTCCCGATATTAGGAAGAACTTAGTCTCCGCTGGCTTGTTAAGAACGGTTTTAAGTGTGTCTTTGTATCCGATAGGGTTATAATAAGTATGAATGAAATATTTGTATAAAAAAGGTTACCTCGATGAGGTCCTTTTAAATCTGAATGTAATGGTTGTTGATAATAATAATAAAATTTCAGCTTCATCATACTTACCTGACTCAAATGAATTATATCATATACGTTGGGTCATGTCAATTATAAAACTTTTGGAAAAAGATTATCATGGAAGTATTGCCTAAGTTTGAATGCGATAAATCAAAATGTCAAATATGTGTGAAATCTAAGTATGTTAAACATCCTTATAAGTTAGTTGAAATGAATTCAAATCTTTTAGACATAAAGTCAATATCATCTCGCGGTGGAAAGAAGTATTTCATAGTTTTTATTAACGGTAGTACTCGATATTGCTATGTTTACTTACTTAATAGTAAAGATGAAGCAATAGACACATTCAAGAAATACAAAAATAAAGTTGCAACGCAGCTTAATAAGAAAATCAAAATGATAAGAAATGATTGGGGTGGTGAATATGAATCTCCTTTTGAAGAAATATGTTTAGAATATGAAATTATTCATCAAACAATGGCCCCTTACATGTCCCAATTTAATGTTATTGTGGAAAGAAAGAATCGTTCATTAAAGGAGACGATGAACACATTATTGATATGCCACAGAACTTGTGAATGGGAGGGGGAGCCGTTCTTACGGCTAACCGTATATTAAATCAAGTAACCCATAGCATAACACAATGCATTCCATATCAAAAATGAAAATGAAGGAAGCTCAACCTGAATTATTTTAAAGTGTAGGAGTATTTGACAAAAGTGCAAGTTTCTAAACCTAAAAGGGTAAAAATAGGACCAAAATTTTTTAATTGTGTTTTCAAAGGATATGCGACCAATAGTAACATATATTTATTTCTGGTTCATAAATCAGAAAATCCCGATATTCATAATAATACGGTTATAGAATCAAATAATGCTTAGTTCTATAAAAATATATATCCTTATAAAATGGAATATGAGTTGATTGGTGAAGGATCTAAACGACCTTGGGAAGAACCAAAAGAAAATACATTTAATTAGGGGAATCCAAGACGTAGTAAAAGGGTATAGACAACGAGAACCTCTTGACTACTTTGATACATACTCTCCAATTACAAGAATTACGTCCATACGAATATTAATAGCATTAGCTGCAGTGTATATGTACACTATAGCCTCCAAACATCTCTATAGCACCTTCATAAGGACTTTATCATAAGCCTTTTTAAGATCAATGAACACCATATATAAGTCCCTTTTATATTTCTCCATCAATCTTCTAACAAGGTGAATGACTTTCGTAGTTAAATAGCCCAGCATAATTTGAACTAGTTCTCGGAGATAGATACTCCTCCTCACCTTATGCTTCATCACTCTCTCCTAGCCTTTTATAGTATGGCTTAGTAGCTTGATATCCCGATAGTTGTTGCAGTTTTGTATATACCCTTATTTTTGTACAAAGGAATCATTGTACTTCACATCAGGCATCTTCTTTGTCCTAAAAATAGCGTTAAAATAACCCAGTAAGTCACCCTAAGCCCGTCTTTCTCATGCTCTTCTAGAATTCCAGTCGGTATTTCATCTGCCAGATCACTATACGCTTACGCATATTACGCATAACCCCTTCAAACTACTCAACTTTAATACTCATACAATATCCAAAATCTGTACAACTCTCGGAATATCCCAATTCACCCAGGATAGTGTTTATGTCCCCCTCTTCATTCAAGAGTTTATGGAAGAAGGTCTGCCATCTTCGTCGAATAAGTGCCTTACACAACAAAAATCTTTCATCCTCAAATTTAATACACTTCACTTAGTCTAGGTCACGTGTCTTCCTTTCTCTGGCCTTAACCAGTTTGTAAAACTTCTCTACCCCTATCCACATATTCCATTGCTATTTTTATTTTTTATTACTACCTATCTCCTGCGTCTAGTTCTTTGACTAACTGTCTAGACACTATCTTTATCATCTAAAATAATGAAGGAGTCCTTGGACCATCCTGGATAGTATGACACAGTTCTTGAGAGATACATACTTTAGATGAAAATGACATTTGGGATTTGGCGAATTTATTCCAAGGGAAGAAATCATTGGCATGCAAGTGAGTCTTTCTCAACCAAAGTTAATTCGTAGGGCTCTGTGGCAAAACCTAAGTCAAGACTTCTGGCTAAAGAATATTCTCAAACATAGAGTGGATTCTTCAGACTCCTTTCCCCAATGACCAAACTCACTTCCATTTGCTTGTTCATTTCTCTAGCTGCTACTACGCATTGGACTTGATATTAGTTTATCAACAATGTTTTGCTTCATGGTGATCTCCATGAAGAGGTGTAAATGAAACAACGGTTATTATTCTGCATTTGAAAATATATTAAAAAAATAGAAATAAAGTAAAACAAAGCATGTCGAAGAAGTAGAATATTAATCAGGGCTCATTGAATTCGTAGTTTTTTCTTAAGGAACTTAATCTCCGCCTACTAACCAAGATTTAGGATATGTATTTTCTTCCAAGATAGAACAGATTACCCTCACTGGTGTAGCATTACTTCAAACCACAGTAACCAACAAATTCAAAGATCGATAACAAATCACATGTAATGTTGTCTTCTTTATGTTAAAACCATTGCACAAGGAAGACATAGAAATCAGAACTTTCGTAAGAAAAATCTTTGGAAAATATCATGTATTTATAGCCAAAAAGTTGGGTAATACCGAAGAGTTGCAACTCTTCATTTTAAAGATACAACTCAAAGTGGTTATTTTACGCAAACCACCAACATAACGGGAAAATCAATTTACCTTTACAAAAATGATTGACTTGGACTTAACAAATAAATTCGGTCCAAAAAATTAATCAAAACATTTGACCAAAACCGAGCAAGTGACGATAATGGCGTGAGGCTTTCTTTTATCCTCTAAAGAAGTACAATTATATATATATATATATATATATATATATATATATATATATATATATATATATATATATATATATATATATATATATATATATATATATCAAAACTCTTTTCCTCTTCCAATATGGGACAGTATCCCTTTGTCAAAGAGAGA
Organism: Nicotiana benthamiana; assembly: GCA_034376525.1. NCBI lineage: Eukaryota > Viridiplantae > Streptophyta > Magnoliopsida > Solanales > Solanaceae > Nicotiana > Nicotiana benthamiana. The sequence goes on from CM067337.1 coordinate 132,223,397, forward strand.
AGACTAAAATTTTTATTTTTTTCTCCATTTCCCGTTTACTCTATATTAAGCTTAAGTCCAACCGAAACCATCCCGTTTTGTTGCTGTGGGGAGTATGAGAAAATGTATCATTTGAGGAGTCCTTGTATGACTTGAAGTAGTCCCCCGATTTGGTTTGACAAGTTTGGCTTGATCAGAGCATTTAGCAACCTACTAATTCATATACCAGAAAGATGGAGGCGGAAAATGTCCACTATTTTTGGAGGTAGAAGCAGGGGTGAACCTACATGGTCCCTAGAGGGGTCACCGGAACTCGTTAATTTCGCAAAAACCGTCTACACATATTTGTATATACATCAAGAACCCTGTAAATAATTTTGATGTGCCCCATCAAACACAAAGGTTTGACTGCTGGGCTGATTTAATTTGCAGCATAAGCTCCTCCTTCTCAAGATGACCCGGGTTCAAGACCCAGTGCTAGCAACAGTGCATCACTTTTTTTTATTTTTTTTCTCTTTGAATTCAAGGTAATTTAGTATTCTGTATTTAATTAAAGCTCAATTTGGTTTTCTCTCTTTTTTTTTTTTCTAATCTTTTCTGATTTCAAAAATAATATTTTAGCACAAGTACATTTAATGAATTTAATTTAGCTTTGCTCCCTTCAAATCTCTCAAAATCCTCAAACCAAGTTTCTCTCCACGATTAGTACTTTAGAGCTTCTATATAAAATAGTCAATTTTATTTTTTGAGAAACGTCTTTCTAAAATTCGAAAAAGATAACAGAGAGAGACATGAAAAATTAAAGAAAATTGAAGAGGAATAAAAAATTCCATTAGCAAGAAGCCAATTTATATTTTTTATCATGATAACTTAGTTTATAAGCATTATCATTTTCTTGACTTGTATCAAAATAAGTAATTCAACAAAATTTCCCCCCAAAAAAAGCGATAGAAAATCTCCAAAATGCTTGTGCCTTCAAAAATTACTTCGGCAAAGTAGTATACCTCTGTCAATTTAGCGATGGCAATTGAGAGACTCTGCTTGAACTGCTTAACGAATATTTAATCTTGATTTTATTTGAGTAAGTTTTGGATATTTTAAAAGATATTTTTGATCACTGACTCATAATCATTAAATTTTAAGGAGTTAGCATGCAAAATTTTGTTGCTACTAGCTTATATAATTATGTTAAAGATAACGATGCATCCGCTGTGCTCAAATTCTGGGTCTACCTCTGAGGAAGAGGTAAACTTCTTTTCTTGAATTTTATATATGGTTAGTTCTGTGTATAAATTATATAACAACAACAACAACAACCCAGTATAATTCCACTTAGTTGATTTGGGGAGGGTAGTGTGTACGCAGACCTTACCCCTACCCTAGGGTAGAGAGGCTGTTTCCAAATAAACCCCCGGCATCCTTCCCTCCAAGAACTTCCCACCTTGCTCTTGGAGAGACTCGAACTCACAACCTCTCGGTTGGAAGTGAGGGTTATCAACACCTCTTGTCTGTGTATAAATTATATAGACTTAAAAATAAGGAGAACACGTAATACTACATTATGGAGTTTATATCTTCAACTATAAAAAGCTTATCATTATCCCTTATGACTTCAATAGAGTCAATTTCTGCTCCTTGTTCATCTGTCACCAAGGCATCTTTTGCATCACATCCAAACTTCTGACCTGCAAATTAAAAAAAAAAAATATTAGGAGTAATGGAAGAATAAATAGAGGAATTCGTTTGAAAAAGTACCTGCAGTGTTCTTGAGTTCTTCAAGTGAATTTGGAAGCCTAATTAACCTCCCAGGTTCACTGCAATGGCTTCTTCTTCTGACCTCAGGATGACCTCTGTATATGCTAACTCTCAAAGAACATTGATCCTTACAACTTTCAGAGTCATACTTCTGCTCTTGTTCACACCACTTACGATCAAATTCATCCGTTGCATCGGATAGAATTATCCTATGTCCAACTTCTCGTTTTTGCAGCATTTCGGTTAGGTTCATTGATGAAAGCTTGTACTTCAATGTATCATCAATCTCAGCCCCGTTTATTAGAAGAAGCTTTACCATCTCTACGCTATTTTCTTTTATTGCGACATGGATAGGAGTTGATCCATGGCGATCTTTTGAGTCAACAAGTAATCCATGTTTCAGGAGTTCTTTCATAATTGTTAAATCATTCCTCCGAGCTGCTGTACATAAGAGGTCACCAGCAACATAGGGATCGGAAATGGAAGCCCAATGGTACAGGATTTCAAATATGGGATGGTGCTTTGCTGCTATAGCTTCCCATAACGCGGTGTTACCATTTACATCTGCCATTTATCGGACAATCAAGATATTAGATCCCGTTTGTCCTGTCAAAAAATTCACTAAAATTTACAGTGACCATTAATGCAGGATGTTCTACCTTGCAAGTGTATGTTACATCCATGTCTGAGAAGCACCATTACACATTCTTCGTGCCCTTTCGATGCTGCTATATGCTGATTCATTTCGCACAGACATAAAATGTTGAAATACTTATTATAGCAACTAGCGCTAAATATAAGGCACAATGGAAGAGAAAATCCATATAGGCTATACCTTCTTGTTGGGAATACGTATTCGACTTGGTAGAAAGCTTTCATATTATTATTATTATCACTATTACTTACTTCATATGTTCCAGTTTATGTGAACATATTTCCTTTTTTTTACGTTCCAATTAGTTGTTGTAGCGACTACTACATTGATGGTAGAAGCAGTATCAGGGTTTTGGGGATATACCAGAGGGGTTCTTCCTTTAGAGTCTCCAATATCAGGGTCTAATCTTGCCTTGAGAAGCTCATCAAGAAAAGCAGCATTGCCTGTACTGGCAACAGTAAGCAAATTGATGGACATGTTCGGATCACTATCTTCTTCCCCAACTTCAAGGAACAAATTTACAAGTCTTAAATCCTTGAGCTTCTTGTGATGCTGCAATAAACACAATATATGAAAAATATTAAGATTGAGATCTGAAATGACAAATTTGGAACCTCTTTTAAGTATCTAAAGGTAGAACCTGAAGGAAATTCTTCATCATGGTGACATTATCTTCTTGCCTGCTCTTCATTGCTTCAATCAAACAAGTTGTTTTTATCTTCAAGAGTTGCGAAAGTGTCCTGGTTCGATACGTATAGCTCTGAGGCCTACAGCAAAATGCCCCAACTTCTCCCAACATGTCCCCAGATTTCAATGTCCAAACAATCTGCTCATTCTTCATCTCACTATCAATCATTTCCACCTCCCCTGAGACTATGATGTAAACCTCATCTGGCGATTCATTCTGCATTATAACATCTTCCCTTGGGGGTATATATTCGGCCTTCATATCTGCAACCTAAGCAGACACTAAGATTAGACACACAACAGATCAAATAGTGATTTTTTAACGCGTCATTCTAGTAAAAATAATGTTGTCTTACCAAATGTAAGAGGATTTCCCTGGAAACACCCTTGAAAAGATGGACCTTTTCAACAGTTGGTAGAAATAAATGATGTCGAATACTCTTGCATATCGTCTTGGGAAGTTGTTCAATCAGTTGCTGCTGGTTTAAGCTCTCTGCCTTGAATCTTAAACACATGTAAGCCAGTATTTGCTCCTTCAGTCTTGGGGGCAAGCGATTTCGACAAACAAAGTTTGATGCTGATTGGATGCTATTTCTCTGCATAATACAATGACAAATCAATTGAATGCTTTAGCTCATATACACTATGCATTTATTGGAAAGGAGCTTACAAATTCCATGGTACGACGAGTTCCTTCAACGACTAAATTGGTCATGTTACCAATAATATAAGCAGTGAGGCCAAGATTGAAGAGCATGTAGAAAATGATGAAGATCATTTCTATAGTGTTGACAGCATGGAGGTCACCATAGCCAACTGTGGTCATAGTGGTGATAGACCAATACATTGCAGAAATGTACCTAATCCAAAGGCTTGTCTCTCTGAAATTTGGATTAACAGATCCTAACCAAGTATTTCCTTGGTGGGGATTTCTGTCAGCTAACAAGTAGTAGAGACATCCAGCACAGTGCACTGAAAACAGTGTTACCTGTTTCATGCCATGGACTCATTCATAAATCTTTTTTTTTGTTTTTTTGGTAAGGAAAATTATTCTATCAAAATATTATTTTTCTGCAAACTTACAAACAGAAGCCTTGCACATCTGACCCAAAAATAGCTGAATCTCATGTCCTTTTCAAGTCTGCCAATAAACATATAGAACAAGTGCAATTAATATCAAATTAGGTGATACAACTTTAAGCTCCCATTTAGCCATTGATTTTGGCTACTTTATTTTAATTTTTTTTTTTGAAATATTATTTGTTGATGGAATATAAAGGGTGTTTGGCTAAACTTAAAAGTTGGTCAAACTGGCCTATAAACACTTTTTGGCTTATCTACGCATTTGGTAAAATTTAAAGTGTTTATAAGTTAAGTGCTTATAAGTCAAAAATAAGCCAAACGCCATAAGCTGGTCTCCCCCAGTTTATCAAATTTTAGCTTATAAGCACTTTAGGTTTGACCAAAATATTTACTATTCTATCCCTAAAATAATTCTTGTTAATCAAAACTCTTCGTATACCAAATTCTTTTTCTTCTTATTATTAATTTTAGTACTTTTATCCAAACACATAACTGCTTATTTGTAAATCAGTTTCAACACTTAAAAGTGCTTTTAAGCACCTACTCTAGATCAGCTAAGCCAAACGGGCTCATAATCATGTTTCGGAAAAATTTGATTTGTTTTGAAGTTCCCAAAAACTGCTCTAAAAATTTGATTTTTTTTTCAACTCACAAAACTTCTAATTTTTCTTCAAATAATATGGATGTCCAACCACAACTTCAACGTTCAAAAATTATTTTTCAATACAACTTCAAAAACTCTTTTTCCAAGTTTCAAACAGATCTACGTCCAAATGCTAGCACTGACAATGTATATCACTTTTGTACCATTCGGTTAAGTAACTTGCATTAACATGTACTCCATTTTATTATAACAAACATGATATCTTAACATGAAAAAATAAAGTAAACAACCTATTATAGCATGTTAAGTTGCGTGGATGGTGCAAAATTATATATATATATATAAGTTGAAATCTTGAGAAAGAAAAAGGGAAGTAAATAAATTAAAGTGAAACCTGGTAAAGAATTGCTTAACCTTGCGAAGACGCCAAAATCTGAGCATTCCTAAAACGGAGTAAGAAACACCAAGTTGATGTTTGCCAGTGAAGAACATGGAAAGAGCCTCAAATGGAATGGTGGATGCCACATCCATTAGAAACCATGTGGATACGTATCTGTTTCATAATTAACCATACAAACAAATTATTACTGTACCATTTAATAATAATCAATGACGGGGCAGTTTTCTGGTTAGAAACAAACGAGTAATAATTGCTTAGATTATGATTTAATTAAATTACATGAAAAAAGCAAATTAAAGTGCTTTTGCATTTCTTAACCATAGATTATATATGTAGTATTTTTGGGTGTTGTTGAATGACGAGTTTAGATAAGAATTTTAAAAGTCGATTATATATAAGCAACTTAAATTGTCCCTAGTTTAATTTAGGTTGACTCGTAAGTTATTCGCCACTGCTTCAATGCATTGACTCTATAAGTAAACTATTTGACTAAAGTTGATTAACAATCATTTAAACTAATTTAATTCATCAGTCGACAAAATATGCCTTGTTCCATGCATTTTCTTGTTCATATTCATGCTGCTATCTTTTCACTTACCTAAAGGCAAAAAATATATTACAAAATCAATCTTTTTTTATTTTTGTTTAACATTTATATATTTACATTATACAAGAAATTACGCTATGAAGTCATCCAAGAGTTTACTACTTATAATTGTCCATATTAACTAGAATTAATATCCTAAAAATAATTAAGAAATTAACATAACATGTTAGAACAACTTAAATTCCCCCCCACCCCCCACCCCTCCCCCGTCGTGGACTCTGGACTTGAGTGTGCTGTAGTGGGGTGTGGGTTAGGGTCGTATTATTCCCACTCAATAATTGAGGGAATAATTGATATATACTGTTCGAATATCCAAATCTTGGAAAATGAAAAGAAAAAAAAATTAGGAGGCTATTTTTGTGAACACACAAAAAGGTTTGCACCCGATCCCTTAGTGGGTGGAAGAATGATTCTTTGAATAGGATCAAATTTATTCGTTGACGATAAGAAGAGAATTACTACTTCTTCAAATTCGAATTGTCACGTTACTTCACACTTTTATCAGATAGATTCTAACATTTCTGTTTGAATATCATGATAATTTGTTGAATAAGATTTATTCGATTGTACGTAATAGCTTTTGATATATTTATAATTGGCCATTTTGATTCCACCTAATTTGAAGATGCTTTCACTGTTTTTATTTTTATTTTTTAAATACTTCTTCCACCTCTAATTACTCACTTTGGTCCACAGTAAGTGATCAATTTATTTTTTTATTTTAGTCAAAAATAAGTGTCCATTTATATAATCAACAAAAAATTTTAATTTGTTTTTCCAAAATTATCCTTATGTACGTATCCCTAAAAAGTCATTTACTCCTCACATTTGAGAAGAGAAATAAATACTACTATAACTATGCCTCAAAGCCTAGAAAATTTAATTAAGGATAGTTTAGTTACACTAACTATTTTTATTTAGAATTTTGTATTTCTTTAATGGGTGTACCCAAAGCAAATTGGTGTGGATCGGAAAAAGTAATGATTTTCGGCTCAATGCCATGGCAGATTTTTTTTTTTTTTTTGAAAAAAAATTAGATTGCTAATACAAATTAGCATGTACTAGCTACACGGCGTTTTTGGATTATATTTCGGTTACCCTTTTGGTGGCCCAAAAAAGAGAAGAAAATAATTATTTCACCACCTTAGGACTGCAAAAAACAACATATTTCCCATATAATTTATAAACTTTAATAAAACTAAAAAAAAAAAAAGAATACCTGGTGGCAATTTTTCTTGGATCGCGAACTAGAAGTTGAGTGGTTGGATCGATATAGGCAACAAAGAATGTCAAGATGATATCAGCCGCGAAAAAGAGATTGACAATATTATCTGCTATGTATAATTTCTTGTTTGTATTGGACTTCATGAACGCTATCTCAAATGGACATACCCATGCACAATAGGCCACCAGTAGCACCATTACTGTCTCCCACCACCTGCATAAAATTCATCCAGGTTTCAACTTATATGTAATAAAAATATTTGGACGATCAATATAATAATGGTTAGTTATCAATTATACTTGTCATATCATTTATTTGTAATTAATATCTTCCTGATCATATAAAATATTTTCTGTGATATCATGCATAAACAACAACAACAACAACAACTACCCAGTATACTCCCACCATGTGGGGTCTGGGGAGGGTAATATGTAGACGAGCCTTACCCCTACCCGAAATATCATGCATAAAACCTAAACTTATATATCAAACAAATTATATTATTTCCAAGTATATATGGTCATGATGACCTATATGGAAGACGTTTTCATTGAAAATTACTTGTTTCTGAATGTTAATATTATATGACGAATATCACCTAATTAAGCTCCTTAGTTTGAGAATAAAGACTTCTACTTCTAGTAACAACCTAATGTTAATCTAATAATAGAAAGAAGTGGCACCAAACATTGATACAAATTTAGTAGCCGTTTAATTTTCCCCTTTTGCTTTGCCAAAACTGTTCACCAAAAAAGACAAAGGGAAAGAAGAAAATACCAAGAGACAGACACTTTTGTTTTCACAAATATAATTACCTGTATCTTGAAGTCATAGGAGAAATAGTGTTGCCTTTCTGCAGAGTCTGATTCTGGTTATAACCAGATGAACCTAAAGGGGGAAGAATGAGTTTTGACAGATTGTAAAAACTGAGATTTCCTAAACCTGATTTACCCCTCATGTGATCATAACTGAGATTTTCTAAGCCTGATTTACCCCTCATGTGATCATAGCTATGTTCTTCATTACTGCCTGCATGTGGTAGTACTTTTGATTGGTCAGGATTCATGTTTGTGGAACCATTATAGAAACCATAAGATGAATACTTCTGTTCCATATTCATCATATTAGCAAAAGTATTTGTTTCTAGTTCTGACGTTTAGATGAATTATATATTCATAGGGAGTTGAGGCTGTTGTCAAAGATAGAACAGCTACTATGTTGGAGGCAAATGGTATGGGGGAAGAAGGTATTTATGGGGGATCATAAGTTGTGGTTAGGTACTGCTGTTGTTGGTGGTCCTTATTAGTGGTAAAACCAGGAATTTCGATAAGAGTATTTAAACTTGAAATTAAAGAAGAAAAGAATTCCTTCAATATAGGTTATAAAACCTAATCTTTTACCTATATATATATTATAATTTTTTTATGAAAAATGTTCTAAGTGACCATCCCTGACAGATGTATAGCTTCGCCCCTGGTCCTTATATGAGAATAGTGAGCTTTGAAAGGATGTGTATGAAATTAATTGCTTTAGTGCCCTTACTGATTAATTTTTTATTCTGAAAAGTGCACTCCAATATAATTGCAGATAGATCATGTCGTATATTTTGGCCTGGCAATTGGCCCATTTTAAACATATCTCCATGTAGGGCCCTCTTCCTTGCCAGCTAATTACCCCATCTAAAAGTGGGGTGCGGGCAGTGGCGGAGCAGAATCTTTAGGAGGGGGTATTTTTTTTTTTTTTTAACTAGCAGGAATTGAATCTATGATCTTATGAATACATTAATTCCTTTGACAAGTAAACTACACTTCTGGGTCATGTTAAGGGGTTCAAAATTTAATATATAAAGGTAAAAAATAAAATTTATTTTATATACACAATATAATTTTCGATCGAAGAAGGTTTGGATGAACTCCTTCCGCCCCTGCCTCCGCCACTGGGTGCGGGGAGTTGGGGACTTGGGTATGAGACGGAGACGCACAAGAAGAATGTTAGGTATTTCATGTTGACATGTAAGAGAAATTTTTTTTTCTTTTCAAATTGAACCATCTAGCAGCCGTAAATTATTGGTTCGAATTAATTTGAATTTGCGTCTGGTAAATTCATTAAGGGGGTGATCTACAGAAAGATTTTTCATTTTCAGGATTCAAACCTTATACGACCTTTGACTAGGTCCCAACTGCACATCACATAACACTTCTCGATGGTGCAATGACTTTATCTCTATAGACTATTGATAATATGCAAGATTTGCATGTAATTTGGTGTGTTTTACCCTTACTTCAGTAATTTAGTGATTTAAAGGTGGAAAAATATCCAATTGAGATTGTTGGTGTAATTTTATTGCGTAGTAGTTGATTTGGGTAATTTTATTGATGGTCACTCAGCTATATTTTAATTTCATTAAAGTCACTAAATTTTTTTTTGTCATTTAAAAGTAACTAACTTTCACATTGTTGCTTAAAAGTCATTTTGACTCAAATCCCTACCATAAATATGACATGTTATAAAATTTAATGAGGAAAATCTAAAAATAAATGTCACATAGCATAAGCTTAAATAGACCATACCCACTTTAGATCCATTTTTTTCTTAATGTGATTTGACTCATAACCCAAATGGATTTCAATAGCGAGAAAAAATACACCCCTTGATAAAATTAAATCAAGTGATTTTTTTGTTGGATTTTTAAGTACAAATACAATATTTTTTTGTCTAAATAATTGCAATAAATTGTCTGCAATAGCATGTTCATTGTGAAAATAGACTCCTATTAGCCTTACTATTATTCTTGTATGCTTATGGTACATTAGTATGTTATGCAAGATGAATATAATATAATTTTAATTTTATTAAAAAATTATAAATATATTATGTGAGTTGGATATAGTAGTTTTTTAACTTTAGTAGAGTTATACAACGACTCGGATATGACATACAAACAAGATATTTTTTTAGTATAGAATAATATAAATAGGCATTATGTAACAAAAAATGTAAGAATTCTGTAGTATAGGATAATCATTTTAAACTAATGCAAAAGTTAATTTTTTTTATTAAAAATATTTGGGTTATGGGTCAAATCACGAGATGATTTAGATTTGAGTTTGAGCCGAAAAATGGAGATTTGCACGTCTAGGAAGCAAGTCCGTTGCAATTGGAACTTAGAAGAACTTTTGCTCGAGTTTCTGAAAGTTTACGGTGAAGTTCCAGGGCATATTGGCAGCTTCATAGTGCGAGAAAAACTGGAACTATAAATATTGCTCACCCAATTCGTGCGCGGCAGCTCCATGGCACGCACTACTAAAGAAAGGGCCTTTTTCGATCGAGAAATGACAGAAAATGATGGGTCAAAAAAAATTCTGGTCGGCATAAATTTGGTCAGTCTATCTTTTTTAGCGGCCACAAAGGCTTAACTTCTGGCGATTTAGTATTTTTGTCCAGATGAATTTTATGGCCACTTTAACTTAATCGTAGCAGCCATGCTTGATCTGAGAAGGCATGTAACACCATTGTTAAAGCAGATTTGAGCTTAGAAGATTCTCAAGTCTATTTTACAAGACGAATCAAGGAGTTTTTCCCTAATTTTTTATCTTTATTGCATGGACAAGGGCGGATTTAGGGGGGCGCAAGGGGTTCAGTCGAACTCTCTTTGCCGAAAAATTACACTGTATATATAAATAAAATATATTTTTTATCTTATAAATTATATTTGAACCCCCTTAACACAATCCAAAAGTGTAATAGTGGTCAAGGGGATTCAAAATCTACATAAGGTTATGGGTTCTCAATTCTCAGTAGCTACACAAAAAATATTTCGAACCCCTTTCGTGGAGATCTTACTCCACCTTAATTTTTATAACCCTGGATTTGATCTACCCTATTTTCTTAGTGATACTAAATAGTTATAGCTACGCTATTATTCTTTATAATATTCAATTTTGCACAATTTATCTAGATATATTTGCGGTAACAACTTATTCATACTAGAGTTGGCCCGATCAATTATGGAAGATAAGTCTTGTAAACTAACTAGTTTAAGTTTGGGAAATTATCAGCTTGTCCATTTATAGATAACTTATTATAGAAATTGGCCAACTAATAAAATATTACTAATATTAGTCAAATTAGTCAATTATTATTTGTAGTAAATATTAATTTTTTTTCTTTTGAACATGTGCTATTAGAATAGATTGGGTATATCTTAAGGAGCTTGAATCTCAGTTTTGGGATGATTTGGTGAAGTTTTGAGGTGGTTTGAATTGAAAAATTGATGTAAAAACTGAATATGAAAAAAAGATAAATGTATCACATATGTATCATATTTGTATCGATTATGTATCACATGTATATCCATGTATACCTGTATATGAGATACATGTGTGATACATGTTTAATACATATGCCGCAGAAGAATTTTTTGAACTCAATTAAATTACGGATTTTGATACAAAACTAGTCCAAATCAACTCCAATCTTCCTCAAATTTTGTATATTGATATATATATATATATATATATATATATATATATATATATATATATATATATATATATATATACACACACACACACACACACACACACACACACACACACACACACACACACCATATACCATATACCAAACCACCTTCATTATTTAAGGATTGTGTAAATACAAAATTACAATTTATATATCATAATTCAAATTAAGGGTATAATTATTGCTTCGTTTATTCTAGGCATGATTTTATGAGCATATATTTACTTTTATTTGTTTACCCGCCTCTCTCTCCTCGCACCCCACACCCCCCACGATTTACCTTCAGTTAATCCCCTCCCCCCCTCACGATTTAACTTCAATTTTTTGTAGATGTTCTGCGTCTGAGTCTATTATACTAATATTCCTCTCTTCCTCTACTTTTCTCCTCATCATCGACATCTTCAACCGCACTACAAAATTCATGGATCTGATACTGTTCGCTACATTTCTCTTCTCACATTAAACACACCTAAGTGAATTTTTCTCTATTTATATGCAGGAAGTGAAATCGATTTTCCTCTTAATGTATCAAATGAATTGATCACTGATGTCGATCATCATCCTTGTATTGAACATCTAGAAAGTTCTTTGACTAATTTACATAATGGCTGATTGACGGAGTAGTTGGGTTGTGCAATTTGTAAAGGAAATGATTTTCTCTGGAAGACAATAAAGTTGACAGTATGGATGCAATTGTAGTTTATTTATAGTTTTTATGTAGAAATTTTGTAGATGAAGAGTAAATTTGTTGTCAATATTTTTTTTGACACAAGATTGTAGTTTAATTGTAGTATAAATGTAGTAATTTTGTAGATACTCTTAAAAACAATACAACTTTATACAATACTTAAATTGATTTGTAGTTTATTTGTAGAAATTTTATCAACAAGATATCTACAAACTGTATACATTGAATTTTAATATCCCAATTCCCATTTCAATTGTAGCATATTGGCATTTTCGACATAATTTAGAAGACTTGTAGAAGATTTAGTCTCCCAATCTATAATTTATCTACAATTTATCTACAATTTCTGGAAATATGTCTTCTTCTTCTTCTTCGACGAGTTTCAATGTGAAATTCAATCAAAACCAAGTCCAACTTCATCAAAACCCCTCAAATTTGAGATATAAACTCCTAAACATGTTCCGAATTATTTACAACAACACCAAATCCAAACAAATAATAATTTTTGAAAACCCGAATTTGAATTCAAAAGCTTTCAAGCTTTGTAATGGCTATCAATGGTGGAAAATATATGGAAGAATAGTTTTTTTTCAACTTTGGATTTTTGACATGATATCTACAAACTGAATACATTGCATTTAGTATCCCAATTCCCATTTCAATTGTAGCATAATTGGCATTTTCGACATAATTGTAGAAGACTTGTAGAAGTTTTAGTCTTCCCAATCTACAATTTATTTACAATATATCTATAATTTATCTATAATTTAGCTACAATTCTGGAAATATGTCTACTTCTTCTTCTTTGACGAGTTTCAATATGAAATTCAGTCAAAATCAAGTCTAATCATCACCAAAATCCCTCAAAATAGAGATATAAACTCCTAAATATATTTCGAATAATTTACAACAACACCCAATCCAAACAAATAATAATTTTTGAAAATTCGAATTTGAATTCAAAAGCTTTCAAGCTTTTTAATAGCTATCAATGGTGGAAAATATATGGAAGAATAAATTTTTCAACTTTGGGATTTTCGACCTGATTTCGTTTAGTACTGATGTCAATGAAGAACAATTCTGTATTCTACAATTTGTATTGCGTTGTAGAATTCGTAGAACCAATTTGATTAGTGGAGCTTCAGTAGCTTGCATTTTTTGAGACTTGTAGTAGAGTGAGAGAAGACAGATCTGTTTCCGTTGAGGAAGGAGAGAATTACGCAGCAATAAGATCTCATTCCGTTTCAAAATTCAATCCGTTGAGGAAGGAGAGAATTACACAGCAATAAGATCTCCATCCGTTTCAAAATTCAATATGCAGATCTGGTACCTTATTTTTAGCGTGCTTTTATGGAAAAATCTACCTATTATTGGATTGGTATATATTTTGAAGAAAAAGTGTGAATTACACATGTAAATAACAAATTATGAACATTTTTTGTAATAAGGTTTCATATATGGCATATATAGGTAAAAATCCCTTTAAAATATAATACATTTAGTACGTTGTACGAATCTTAAGGTCTGAGCCATCTAGTTACCTTAGACCTATGTTAAAATAGCACATCTAGCCAATTTTCGAATTGGTCATTCAAAAATAGCCAGCGTTTACCAAGTCATTGAAAAATAGCTATTACTTTACTGCAACAGAGACCGATCCAGCATAATATACTGGAGTTTGGTGCACCTGTGTATGAACTTACTGGAGTTCCGATATGATATACTGGAACTCCAGTATATGATGCTGGAGTAATTTTTCAGATTTGAACAGTATTTTCGTTCAAATTTATCTTTACATTAAAAAGGCTAAATTTCGATTACTTTTGAAATTGTGGCTATTTTTAAATGACCACTTATAAATTTAGCTATTTTTGAATTTCTCCCAGGACGAGCCATGGTGAATATATCTAGTAGTGATGTTAGACTTGTTAGTATAGTAATTACTAGCAAAGAACATATATAGTTCATTTTCTGTAAAGGTTAAATGAGATATTCCCTAGATCAATAAAGAAACGCGGTCTTTTATGGGTTTCTAACAGAGCACTGCATATCAAATTGGACTTCGTTGACCTTCTTTTTGGCTGCTATAACTAATTAATCGTTTGGCCAAAAATTAAGGATTAAGATTATAGTTTGGCTTATCCTTTAACTACTAAAACACAAATTGTTCACACTATTGGTCCTCATGCTTTCACATGTTGCTTTCAATGATATTCTTATCTAATTATCTTTGGTTAGGCAAATGTGCTTCATATCGTTGCCTTGCATGTTCTACTACTACACACCCAAAAATTGCTGATTTAGATGACCCTTGTGTATTACCCAAAAAATAAATTTTCGTTTTACATAATTAAATTACTAAAAACTCTTATTAATCACAGTCAATATTAATATTTAAGGACAAATCTAGCATTTTAAGATAAGTATACAAACTTGCAACACCAAATAAGGTAACTTTAGATAATGATGAAGCAATAAAGATCTACAAGTATAAATAATAGCAACAAAGTTGTGATTTTCGAATATCTTTCTGACAATGATGAGCAATCACTACTAGAAATTCGGAAAAAAGCGACCGGAAAAAGCGACCAACTTTAATCGTTTTTTGGCTAAAAGCGATCGAAAAGCGATCAAAGGTACCTGATAGCTATATTGATGGTCCCTTTTATATAGGGACCAAAGTCGGTCACTAATTACCGACCAACTTTGGTCTCTAAGCTAAATGGACCCATTTTTTCGGATATTGACTATAGAGATCAACTTTGACCGCTTTATTAATTTAATAATATAATCTTGCGATCAAAATTGGTCTCTAAATAAAAAAATATTATTTATTTATTATTAATCATTAAAAAGCGACCAACTTTGGTCTCTAATCCAAATATTATATTTTAAAATATGGAAAGTAGAGACCAATGTTGGTCGCTATTTTATTCAATTATTTATATATTTTATTAATTTAGTGACCAACTTTGGTCACTAAATACATAAATTTAATTTAATTTTCAAAAAATAGCGACCAACTGTGGTCCCTATATCACCAGAATTTTTGTTTTTTTAATGAAATAACGACCAAACTTGGTCGCTTTTTGAAGAAATCTGGGAAAATAGCGACTACTATTCTCCAGAATTGTTTTTTCGTACTTGAAAAGAGACCAAATAGAGACCAACTTCGGTCGCTTTTTCGTGTATTATATTGTCAGAAACGGCCTATTTCTGCAGCTACACCATCTGCCTGCCACGACTCAATTTCCAAATCCGGTCGTGATGGCGCCTCTCGTGAAGACAATGCCGGCCAGACCATTTTAGAACACCACTTAAAGCAGTTAGTCAGTTATATAACAATTTGAATATGATGTAATAATATTAATCAATATAAATACAACCCAATACAGCCCAACCGGGGTGTCACAAGTCACGAGCATCTAGGAGTGCCTTTATTAATGTTTTAAAGTATATAATACATAAAGTAAAATCTGGGAATCAAGAAGAAGAAGAGTCTCGGTGCCGCGAACGCCGGCGATCACCTTTCTTAGCTATGATAGCAATACCTTCAGTCCGCTACTAACCCGCTACCAGGTGAACAATACCTGCAATTGCATGCGAGGTGCAGGGAGTAAAGTGAGTACTTCCAACTCAGTGGTAATAAGAGAGAATAATATCTGAGCGATAAGAAAACACGTATGGGCACACCAAACTGCTATAAAAGACAGAACAACCTTTTAAGAAAAATCGAAATACTGTGAAAATCCTTTTAGAAAATCTCAAAATCGGAGTTCAAATGCTCCCTCAAATCCCAAATTTTCATTTCAAAAATCAAGCCCTAGTTCTTCACAATTTCACCCATTTTCATAAACTTAAGTGTTGATTTTTCAATAAAATGATGTATTAAGTTCATAAAACTTACCTCCAATTGATCTTAGTTGAACTCCCTTCAATCCCCGTCCAAAAGCTCTCCAAATTGAGTAAAAATGGTGGAAAACTGATGGGTTTTGCGACTGAAATGTTCTTTTAACATTCTATCCGGCACTGTAGCTAACACTATACGATCACATATAACAAAATCCTGGGGTACTGTAACTAACACTATGAGATAACATAGAACAAAAATCCTGGTATTGTAGCTTGCACTATGCGATCACATTAGAACATTGCAATCGCATAGAACAAAATCCTGGGGCACTATTGCGATATCATAGAAAAAAATCGCTGGTACTGTAGCTAACACTGTGCAATCGCATTAGAGCATTGCGATCACATAGAACAAAATTGCTGTGCACAGACTGTTGCATTTCTGCAGCATTTTCCAACTTAAAAATTTCCCGTTAGCCATCCGAAATCACCCCGGAGCCCTCGAGGCCTCAACCAAAAGCGCATATATATATATATATATATATATATATATGTATACATATATATATATATATATGTATACATATATATATATATATGTATACATATATATATATATATGTATACATATATATATATGTATACATATATATATATGTATACATATATATATATATGTATATGTATATATATATGTATATATATATATATATATATATATATATATATATATATATATATATATTCTAATACTTCATTCAAACTTGCTCGAGCTATAAAAATACTGTCGTTAACAATAAAATCGTCATGTTTTCATCAAATCAAGGTTTAAGTTAAACTAAAACTTTCAAAATTCTTATTTAATCAAAACCCCGACCTAAACACCTCCGAATCAACTAAAATTTTGCACGCAAGTCCAAAATGACATAACAAAGCTATAGAAACTCTCGGAATTCCATTCCGACACTCGGATCGAAATCACACCTATCAACCGGAAGTCGCCAAAATACTAACTTCGCCAAAAGGCTAACTTATACACCGAACCTCCAAAATTACTTCCGACTGTCTAAGACTTAAATCATCCCCCGAAACTGACCGAATCATCAGAATTCACATC
This sequence comes from Nicotiana benthamiana, assembly GCA_034376525.1. Taxonomy (NCBI): domain Eukaryota; kingdom Viridiplantae; phylum Streptophyta; class Magnoliopsida; order Solanales; family Solanaceae; genus Nicotiana; species Nicotiana benthamiana. Next base: position 132,240,576 of record CM067337.1, read on the forward strand.
CGATCCCTCTAACTAAATAGTCAACTTCCAGTTGCATTTTCCAAAACAAGCTTTTCTTTAAGAGACTAAGTGTCTCATTCCCTTCCAAAATCTATCCGAAATACTTCAAATTCACCAAACACTTGTAATGAAACACGGGGAGGCATAAAATTGGAAAAACGGGATGGAAACATGTGATACGATGGGTCCGGTCGTTACATCCTCCCCAACATAAACAAACGCTCGTCCTCGAGCATACCCAGAGTTGTTCTAGAAGGCAACCAATAGCTGAAAGATCTTATGAAGCATATACCCGGGGTGATACCACGTCACGCTATCTCTTATAGGTCCGACAACACGACATAGTTGAAATTTCACAGTCCATCTAACCCATAACCATAGGTTCGCATTGCACTTTCCGAAGTTATACACAAGATTAGAACCTCACATCTATATTCAGAATAAAACCGGACCAACTGTAATAATCTATACCTGCAACCTCGGCTGCAATCATATGATATCCCACATAACTCAAACAAATGCAGCGATAACTTCCATTCAGAACAATTGCCCACAATAACCGGATACCGATAGAAAACCTTTTTGTTAGCTAAAGTTTTATTCCCACACTTTCATATACTACCAATGGTAACTGAAACACGCGATATACCGAACTCATCTATCAGATCAACCATTCATGAATCCATTTCCCCCTTGATTGATACGACAACAGATTTCCGAGCCAAACCTCAATAGTAACCTTCTAACAAGCTGAAATCAAATTGGTTCATGCTCATTAATGAACCCATTGATCACTTCGACTCTAACCACCCCTCTAGTGATATGACACCTTGACACAGGCCTAAGCCACAACTTGTGTAATACATGCACCAATGAGAAGCAGTATGAGCATACTCAAATCATGACAATGACTCAACGAAAAAAAAGTTGTACCCCAATCTCAACAACACCATTACAGCACAAACTGAGATCCCGTCTCACATCATAGAAATGGAGTACATGAATTCTCCTCGAAAGGTCATAACTTCACGTGGCCTTGCCATAATGCACGATCCTATCCAATTACTATTACCCATAAAGCACCTCAAGTCACCATGCTCACCACGGACAGCCACGCACATATTGAGGTCTGAAACCCAACAATCCATCACACCCACGGTGAAGCAAGTAATATACTCTATTCAATCCTGAAAGGACACAACCGATGTGCTATTCGCCGAGCAGCACCCAATACGGACCTTCCTCAGAAACCAGGAAGTAATGCCTACAAGGTAACATACAGAAAAATATTCTCAATCATCACACTGTTGCGGTGTGCAACCCGACCCAGATAACATACCCATGGCAGCGTGCCACCTAATCCACACAAATATCTCACATAGAAGATACACATCGAGCCAAATTTGATCATTACAATAAACATATACAGCCTCATGCCCGGCCACAAGAAACGCATCCGAACAAGTCCCCCAATATATCGGGAATGAATCAATGGTAGAAACCATTGTTAGGATTTATGCCCGTCACTAGGGGGGGGGGGGTGAATAGTGCGGCACGAGAATATTGATAAATATTGCGGAATTAAAAATTGCAGGAATAAAATAAATTCGGTAATAAAAATAGCAAGGAAAGAACACACCGAATTTATCCTGGTTCACCATAACTTGTGGTTAGTCCAGTCCCCGAGAGACTCTCTCGAGATTCCACTAACTCCGTTAAGCTTTCGGGTGCCTAACAAACCGTTACACTTGCTCGTAGATGTACACTCTACAAGACTTCAACTTGCTCGAGGATACCGTACCTCAAGACTTCAACCTTGCTCGTGGATACCGCACCACAAGACTTCACACACTAAGACTTAGGGTACTTAGCGAACCCGACAATCAGTGAGAAGATATGTTCTTCTCAAACACCTTTTTCTCTTACAATAAGAACTCTCTCAAAAGAGTAGATAAAGAGATACAAATTTAGCTCTATGAACAACTCAAAGTTGTCTCTCAAATGGCTCAACAAAAGCTCTAAAATGATGCTCAAATAATGTCAATATGTATATCAATATTGGGAGGTGTTGTATCTTTAAAAACATCTCAAAAGACCTCTTTTTATAGGGGTTAAAGGGTGGATGTCCGTTGCTTAATTGGCAATCAATTATGCTGATTTTATGCAAGGATAATCGATTATCCTTTTACTGTTACAAAATCGGAAGAGATTCTGCCCAAGAATAATCGATTTTGGATGGCATAATCGATTATTTTGTTCCAGTGTTCAAAACTTTGGCAACGGATGCAAGATAATCGATTATTTAAGAATTATAATCGACGATATACCATTGATATACACTGTGTAATCCACAGTATACCAGAATTGAAAACTTACTTCAAAAACCATTTTAGTTAAAATAAAAACGTTAAAATCATTTTGTTTGAAGTATATTAAAAATGTTTATGATATATATGATTTAATAAAATAATTTTATGCATATTAATGATGACCTATGTAATATACCAGAATATACCAGAATTGAAAACTTACTTCAAAAACCATTTTGGTTAAAATGAAAACGTTAAAATCATTTTGTTTGAAGTATCTAAAATATGTTTATGATAAATATGATTTGATAAAATGATTTTATGCATATTTATGATGACCTATGTTGAGCCAAAAGACGAGATAACTTTAAACGTTGCTCTTACATTTGTTCTACCTAACGACCTACGCCTTGGGTCTTCGGTCTTGAACTTTTGAGCTCGTCTTTGGCTTGTCTATGCAATTCCGTCATCAATATGCTTCTCGGCATTCAATCTTGATTGTTTGTCATATAATAACTTTGTTTGACACTTGACTTCATTGTTTGTCATTCGTCGACTTCGTAGTTTGTCATTCATCAAAACCTATACCTGAAAATCATTCTAATACAACCAAAGCACACAAATCATAGATAGAATGATTTTCTACAACCTCTGCACCGACATCCCCCACGAAGGCCCAATTAATAAAGCAATGCGTGCCAGCCGTCCGCTGGACTCCGGAATACAAGCTACCCTGCTAGAACATATTCCGATGCATCTTGCCACGCAGCCTGTGGCATTTTCCAACATAGCCCATAACACATTAGTCTAGACAATCTGACATTGGAACAACCAGTCTGCCATCTAATATCATAACCCAAATTTAACGTACCAAGCAAAGAAAGATCCACTCGAACCTCCAATTCCCATATAATACATGAATCACTATACATGTTTCCCCACTCCGCCGTACGAATAGCTATCGCACATCAAGTATCCATTCATCCCACGAGAGATATCCAAAAATTTCCTTGAGCCATCAACAACTCGATTATCATCAGTCGATCCGACAAGAGAACACCAAAATACCACCAAATATTATCGGGGTTTTTCATTACTTTGCCCCTTTTTCTGAACATAAACCTCCGCTAAATCACTATCATATCGATACCATCTTCCTTAATCATCTGAAGATCGACTCTTAAATTACCTGCAAGTGCCCATGCTGCTCAAGAATTTAATGACTCCCCATTATGACTGAACCAAAACCTTGAACACGCAAATCTCAATTCTCTATATCAAGACACATAGACCATACCACACTAGGATAACATGAGGACATCTATCCGTCTCTTGCGCCGCAGACATCAACACACTCAACTTGCCAAGAACTTTCATGATCCCATATAGGAGAAAAATAATTACTCACTTCATACTTCGTGTACACATAGGAATATACTCATTTTCAAACCACGGTAAAACACATCAAGAACTCTTTCTCCAATTCCATTGCACAAGCTAAACTGCCAGGACTGAATCCTTCTACCCAAACCAAGTTAATCAAACTTCCAGCACTTAAAAGCTTTGCTGCACAATACCTGTAAGACTCATTACCTCGAACACATACAATAATTAATCATATCCTTACTATACCGATTCGGTTCATTATCAAGCTATTCCATTTATCCAATTTCCTTTCCGATTCATCTTTGATTTGATATTCTCCCTTGCTGTAGCACCACAATACCTCGACCCAGGTTACCATACGAGACTCACACATAAAACCACACTGTCTAGGACCCATAGGCCGCTGAATACCCTCTCAAACGTTTCCCAGAAGTACCACATTCCAGAATGCCTTACTTTGAAGAACTTCCTGTGATCCTGAATTCGTTTACCATTACCATCCAAATGCGAATACGTAGAATCCCATGATTAACACAAGATACCACAAGTCATGATCTTTTCTAATGGAAACACAATCTCTAGCCACGTACACAAATTAAGGCACCTGATTGTTACATGCAAAATCTTGAACACAGTAAAACCATTCTCGAGAGTCATTCACTCTAATTCAGTTGTAATTCACCTGCCCTTAATGAACATAATCGCGCGTGACTCATTAGTACACTGACACCCCAGAACATGATTTCATACAGATACAAACAACCATATATCTTCTCTATACACTGAGCATTCTTTATCATCAACAGCTCAAATCATCCTAGTATTTTCTCACACCTATGAAGCAACATATAACCTTTGTAAAACTTTTCCTTCACCCGTGCCATCCTCGGCTTAATTTATACAACCAGAACTGATCCACCATCATCCATCGAAAGGGAACCAACATTGCACATAACTGTGCAATTAGCCGACCAACAACAACCTCCCCAACTTGGCTCAAAGCCATATATCAAGGCACTCTTAACAACTCATAGCACTTTTACTCCAACGATGCCACAATGTTATTGTGAGATTAAAATCAAGTCATTTACAAGTTTGTGATTACAAAAATCATCTAGCACTGACATTCTCTGCAAATATCGCATTAATTTCCACATCAGCTGAGTCCATTTCTTATGCGTTCCCAAATGCTCAAATTTTAACACATACCCTTCAAAACACTCCGCAAGAAGTAACCCACCGCCTTCTCCTCATTTCAATATATAAACATGCCTTGAACCATCATATACGCTACATAATCAGTTAGTCTTCATGAGTCTGAGCACATACCGCCACATGAAGTGTACCATTTTTCCACTAAAAGACATGAAAAATATTCTTCATGCCCCATAACTTGGAGCTACACATGAGACCGCAATAGAAAATAAACACTTAACAGCTCATGTATTATCCATCAGACTTCTTTTTCACTACCAATTCATACAGAAATATCTCGCAGTACCAACATACTCACCACATAGCTATCCAACCGCCATTTCCACAATTAGGGACCTTACTGAATATATAAATTCATAACACTAGCTCACAAAAATTAGCACCTTGGTGCTCAAGTCATAATCAAAGATCCATCCTCAAGTCCTCCATACTGGCCCAACATCGAACTTACGGGATCACATCTCTCCCCTCGATCCGATCGTGGAATCACAAGCCATCGAGGCACTTACTATACTAAGCGCTCATGTGCGCATGCAGACGCGTGGAAAGAATTTCAAGAGTTGCATCTCAAGCAGAATCAATTACGCACGATAAGAAAATAAAGTTTTCCTAAAGGTTCTGCAGCCTCGAGAATAAATATAGACGTCTCCGTACCGATCCGCTAGACTCTACTAAACCTGCTCATGACTCGTGAGACCTGGTAACCTAGGCTCTGATACTAACTTGTCACGATCCAATTCCCAAATCTGGTCGTGATGGCGCCTCTCGTGAAGACAAGGCCAACCAGACCGTTTCAAAACACCACTTAAAGCAGTTAGTCAGTTATATAACAGTTCGAATATGAATAAATGATATTAATCAATATAAATACAACCCAATACAGCCCGACGGGGTGTCACAAGTCACGAGCATCTAGGAGTGCCTTTATTAAAGTTTTAAAGTCTATAATGTTGGAAACACGTTCTCAAGGCTTTATACTAAAACGCGTGTTCTTATGTGTAGGTTTTGATGAATGACAAACAAGCGCAAATTGATATATGCGAAGTTCAAGTACAAGCGCACAATTGGTGGATAACGAGATTCAAGCACAAGACAAAGTTTTATAGTTTAAATGAGTCGTTCTTAATTGTGTTCTTGATTCTACAACTTCACTCATGATATGGCTTCTCTCGTAAAACTATTTTTTCCAAAATCATGCATATTTAATTTAATGCTAAGTGATTTTAAATCATGCATATTTTCATTAGTCAAAATGATTTTTATACATGCCTCTAAAAACTGGACTAAGATAATCGATTATGTACTTATGATAATCGATTATGTTGAGACAAGACTGCATGAAAATCGATTGTGAACTAATGACAATCGATTGTGTTAAGGCAGTGAGCATTAGGTTTTTCAAACCTGCATGACAATCGATTGTGAACCTTATGACAATCGATTGTGATGAGGCAGTGTCCATCAAAGTTTTTCAAAACTCAGAATAATCGATTGTGAAGCTAATGACAATCGATTGTGAAGAGGCAGTGTCCATCAAAGTTTTTCAAAACTCAGAATAATCGATTGTGAAGCTAATGACAATCGATTGTGAAGAGACAGTGTCCTTCAGATTTTTCAAAGTCACAAAATAATCGATTGTGAACTTATGACAATCGATTGTGTTGAGGCAGTGACTTCCAGACTTTTTCAAAGTTATTAAATAATCGATTGTGAGTATATAACAATCGATTGTCACGAGGCAGTATCTAAAATGATTTTCAAAGTCTGATAAATAATCGATTGTTAACATTACACAATCGATTGTGAAGCTGACCGTTGTCGTAAAGTTTTCAAATACCGTCAGGTAATCGATTGTTGATTTTGTACAATCGATTGTTGATATTAAAATCTGAACAAGATTTTTTGAAAGTTGCTGAATAATCAATTGTTGATTTTGTACAATCGATTGTTGAAATTAAAATCTGGAAAGGATTTTTTGAACGTTGCTGAATAATCGATTATTGATTTGGTATAATCGATTGTTCTACGTAAAATCTGGAAATGATTTTTGAACGTTGCCAATAATCGATTGTTGATCTTGGACAATCGATTGTTAAGCGTAAAATCTGGGATTGATTTTTGGAACGATTGGCAAACAATCGATTGTGGCTTCCTGACAATCGATTGTCACAGAGTAAAATCAGCAACTCTTAATTGACAATTAGACAACGGTAATGCCAAGTTTTTCAACTATAAATACAGCTTCATTTCAGTGTTTTAAATACAACAACACACAACAACTGATCATTCTATCGCTATAAGCTTGCATACTATTGTTTATCATTTTATATTCATTTCATAAAGCTTTTGGGAGCCAAAGTCTTGTCCATAGTTGTTGTGATCTTGAGCTTACTTCTTTTACTCATATCTACTCATTAAGGAGTGTTTTGTTTGAGTGTTTAGTGTTTTGTACACTTGTAAGAGAATTGTGATTCTCTTGTTGTAAGGAACTTGTGTTTCCTTGGTTGAAGTCTTGGAGTGTTGTATCTCCAAGCAAAGGTGTTAAGGCGTGTGTCCTTAAGTTGTAAAGGTTTGTTGAGCACCTGTAAGCTTGACAATTTAGTGGAAAATCTCGAGAGAGTCTCTCGGGGACTGGACTAGCCACGTGTTGTGGTGAACCAGAATACATCGGTGCGTTCTTTCCTTTTGTTTATTTAACGCACTTAATTATTTCCTGCAAATTTTAATTTCCGCAAGTTTACGCTAAATTTTATTATAACGCTATTCACCCCCCTCTAGCGTTAAGCGTATTATCTAACAATTGGTATCAAAGCCCAACTCTCTGAGGACTTAACAGTTTGAGAGAAACTTCCATGGCTTCTACTCGTGATTCTTTTGCAGGAATAGAGGAAGGACAGTGCTCCACCCGACCACCACTATTCAACGGTACAAACTATACGTACTGGAAGGAGAGGATGAAAATCTTCGTTCAAGCAAACAATTTTCATCTCTGGACGGTGATAACAAAGGGAAATCAAATTCCAACCAAAAAGGTTGAAAACGAATGGGTTCCCAAGTCCGAAGAAGAATATGACGCGGATGATATCCGAAAGGTTCAAAATAATGCTAAAGCAATTAATTTATTATATTGTGCTGTAAATGCTGACGATTACAGGAAAATATCGTGTTGCACAACGGCAAAAGAAATGTGGGACAAGCTGGAAATTACGTACGAAGGTACGGACCAGGTAAGGGAAGCTAAAATTGATTTCCTAACCCATGCTTATGAATTATTTCACATGAAGGAAGGTGAAAAGGTGGATGAAATGTTCGAACGATTTTCAATAATCGTAAATGACCTACATGCCCTCAAAAAGACATTCACGGATAGAGAACTTGTTCGAAAAATTCTTAGAAGTCTCACTCCGGCATGGCGATCAAAGGCCGACGCAATTCAAGAATCCATAGGTGTCTCAAATGTCACAATCGATGCATTAAGAGGTAACCTTAAGACTTATGAATCTACAATACTTAACCCTCTTGTTGATGATCAAAGGAGGCAAAGAATAGCGCTTAAGGCAAGCACAAGCCAACCTCAAGTTGATGAGGACGGAGACAACGAGTTTGGACTCGTCATCAAAAGATTTCAAAAGTTCATGCGAAAGGAGTATGAACGAAAGGGCAAAAAGCAAGGCGAGCAAATAAAGCGCTATGAATGCGGTGAAACCGGGCACATCAAATCAAATTGCCCAAACATCAAAAAGGAGAAGAAACCTTTTAAGAAGCAACGTGCATACATTTCTTGGGGAGGAGACTCCGGAGATGAGTCAAGCGAAGAAGAAGAAGACGAAGCCGCAAACCTTTGTCTTATGGCGCAAGAAGACAAGCAAGATGAGGTATGTCAAATCTCTTCTAAAAACTTCTTTACTCTTGAAGAAATGCGAACTGCTTTTGATGAGCTATATACTGAATTTATTAAAGCTTCAAAAACTGTCAAGAGCATAAAAGAAAATGCTTCTCTAATAGAAAAAGATTTTCAAAAACAGCTTTCTTTCAAAGAAAAGGAGTTAGAAAAACTTGTTTTAGAAAATAAGAAGCTGAAAGAGGAAAACAAGTTTTTCGGAAAAAGAAGCGCCGACAAGCCCGAAAGTTCTATTAAAAATTGCTCTTCTTGCATGCATCTCGAAAATGAGGTAGATAGACTTAAAGGAACCTTAGATAAGTTTAATTCTTCCCACAAAAATTTGAATAAGGTCCTTGTTAATTTGAAATCAACCAAGCATGGCATAGGCTTTAAGAATGAGCCTAAGGAAAAGGTTGACGCCAAACCCCAACCACCTAAGGCTCAACCTAGGATTAATAAAACAAATCCTTATCGTAGAAATAGCAATCCTAGAACAAATATGCATGCTAGACCAAATGTTGAACAACCCCCCGGTTTTGAAGATTTTAAATCTCCCGATCATGTTTTCAAACTCAAAAAGGCTCTCTATGGTTTAAAACAAGCTCCCCGAGCTTGGTATGAAAGATTGAGTAAATTTCTATTGGAAAATGATTTCATTAGGGGGAAAGTTGACATCACCCTTTTTGTTAAGCATAAAAACAATGATATTTTATTAGTTCAAATATATGTGGATGATATCATATTTGGTGCTACTAACAATGTCTTATGCAAGGAATTTTCCGATTTAATGACAAGCGAATTTGAGATGTCTATGATGACTGAGTTAACATTCTTTTTGGGATTACAAGTAAAGCAAATGAAAGAAGGTACGTTCATTTGCTAAGCCAAATATTGCAAAGAATTGCTGAAACGATTTGAAATGAACAATGCAAAAGCAATGGCAACTCCCATGAGCACATCCGATCATCTAGACAAAGATGAGAAATGTAAGGAAGTAGACACTAAGAAGTATCGAGGTATGATTGGCTCTCTTCTCTATCTTACTGCTAGTCGTCCGGACATCATGTTTAGCGTGTGCTTATGCGCCCGTTATCAATCGTGTCCGAAGGAGTCTCACCTTACTGCGGTAAAACGGATTTTGAAGTACCTTGTTGGTACGACAAATGTGGGTCTATGGTACCCCAAAGGTTCTTCATGCCAATTCGTTGGCTATTCCGACTCCGATTTTGCTGGATGCAAATTGGACCGCAAGAGCACTAGTTGCACTTGCCATTTGCTCGGTAGCTCTCTCGTTTCTTGGTTTAGCAAGAAACAAGTAAGTGTTGCGTTGTCCACAACCGAGGCTGAATATGTAGCCGCGGGGAGTTGTTGCGCTCAAATCCTCTGGATGAAACAACAACTCTTGGACTATGGCCTAAGTGTTGATCATATCCCTCTTAGATGTGATAATACTAGTGCCATATGCTTGACGAAGAACCCCGTTCTTCATTCGCGAACAAAACACATTGAAATTAGACATCATTTTATAAGAGATCACGTTCTCAAAGGGGATGTCGAAATCGAATTTGTTGAAACCAAAGATCAATTGGCCGACATCTTTACAAAGCCCTTAGAGAAAGAGTCCTTCTTCCGAATTCGTAGTGAACTCGGGATTCTTGACTCCACGTTGATCTAAGTCATGCATTGCATCTTTTTATTTTACATGATTTCTAACTTGAGCGTCAGAGACGTCTAACGAATTTTTGCAGGTATCGCCCTAAAGGTAGGGGGAATTATAAAGCATGACGCGCAATAATCAAGTCTTCTTCAGAAAAATCGGTTTCTGTCGTCTAATAATCGATTATCTCGTATTAATAATCGATTGTACTGCTATTACTTGAGTTATCATACTCTCTTTAAGTAATCACGTTTTCTCTTTCCAATAAATAAACAAGTTTTATTTACATCTTTGGCATCTTCTTATATTATTTTTGCTAATGGCAAAAGGGGGAAGATCACGGGTATGCACTCTCAATATTTAGAAGCTTAAATTGAGGGGGAATTCATATATTAAGGGGGAACAAATTGCATACTTGTTATTGCATATCTTTACTTGTCTTGAATCGTCATTATAAATTGTTTAAGTTGCATATCCCGCTTAAAGTTTGCCATTGTCAAAAAGGGGGAAATTGTTGGAAACACGTTCTCAAGGCTTTATACTAAAACGTGTGTTCTTATGTGTAGGTTTTGATGAATGACAAACAAGCGCAACTTGATATATGCGAAGTTCAAGTACAAGCGCACAATTGGTGGATAACGAGATTCAAGCACAAGACAAAGTTTTATAGTTTAAATGAGTCGTTCTTAATTGTGTTCTTGATTCTACAACTTGACTCATGATATGGCTTCTCTCGTAAAACTATCTTTTCCAAAATCATGCATTTTAATTTAATGCTAAATGATTTTAAATCATGCATATTTTCATTAGTCAAAATGATTTTTATACATGCCTCTAAAAACTGGACTAAGATAATCGATTATGTACTTATGATAATCGATTATGTTGAGCCAAGACTGCATGACAGTCGATTGTGAACTAATGACAATCGATTGTGTTAAGGTAGTGAGCATCAGGTTTTTCAAACCTGCATGACAATCGATTGTGAACCTTATGACAATCGATTGTGATGAGGCAGTGTCCATCAAAGTTTTTCAAAACTCAGAATAATCGATTGTGAAGCTAATGACAATCGATTGTGAAGAGGCAGTGTCCATCAAAGTTTTTCAAAACTCAGAATAATCGATTGTGAAGCTAATGACAATCGATTGTGAAGAGACAGTGTCCTTCAGATTTTTCAAAGTCACAAAATAATCGATTGTGAACTTATGACAATCGATTGTGTTGAGGCAGTGACTTCCAGACTTTTTCAAAGTTATTAAATAATCGATTGTGAGTATATAATAATCGATTGTCACGAGGCAGTGTCTAAAATGATTTTCAAAGTCTGATAAATAATCGATTGTTAACATTACACAATCGATTGTGAAGCTGACCGTTGTCGTAAAGTTTTGAAATACCGTCAGGTAATCGATTGTTGATTTTGTACAATCGATTGTTGATATTAAAATCTGAAAAAGATTTTTTGAAAGTTGCTGAATAATCGATTGTTGATTTTGTACAATCGATTGTTGAAATTAAAATCTGGAAAGGATTTTTTGAACGTTGCTGAATAATCGATTATTGATTTGGTATAATCGATTGTTTTACGTAAAATCTGGAAATGATTTTTTGAACGTTGCCATTAATCGATTGTTGATCTTGGACAATCGATTTTAAGCGTAAAATCTGGGATTGATTTTTGGAACGATTGGCAAACTATCGATTGTGGCTTCCTGACAATCGATTGTCACAGAGTAAAATCAGCAACTCTTAATTGACAATTAGACAACGGTAATGCCAAGTTTTTCAACTATAAATACAGCTTCATTTCAGTGTTTTAAATACAACAACACACAACAACTGATCATTCTATTGCTATAAGCTTGCATACTATTGTTTATCATTTTATATTCATTTCATAAAGCTTTTGAGAGCCAAAGTCTTGTCCATAGTTGTTGTGATCTTGAGCTTACTTCTTTTACTCATATCTACTCATTAAGGAGTGTTTTGTTTGAGTGTTTAGTGTTTTGTACACTTGTAAGAGAATTGTGATTCTCTTGTTGTAAGGAACTTGTGTTTCCTTGGTTGAAGTCTTGGAGTGTTGTATCTCCGAGCAAAGGTGTTAAGGCGTGTGTCCTTAAGTTGTAAAGATGGTTGAGCACCCGTAAGCTTGACAAGTTAGTGGAAAATCTCAAGAGAGTCTCTCACGGACTGGACTAGCCACGTGTTGTGGTGAACCAGAATACATCGGTGCGTTCTTTCCTTTTGTTTATTTAACGCACTTAATTATTTCCTGCAAATTTTAATTTCCGCAAGTTTATGCTAAATTTTATTATAACGCTATTCACCCCCCTCTAGCGTTAAGCGTATTATCTAACATATAATACATAGTGTAAAATCTGGGAATCAAGAAGAAGAAGAGTCTCGCTGCCGCGAATGCCGACGATCATCTTGATTAGCTATGATAGCAATACCTTCAATCCACTATTAACCTGCTACTGGGTGAGTAATACCTGTAACTGCACGGGAGTTGCAGGAGTAAAGTGAGTACTCCCAACTCAGTGGTAATAAGAGAGAATAATATCTGAGCGATAAGAAATTCACGTTTGGGCACACCAAACTACTATAAAAGATAGAACAACCCTTTGAAAAAACAAAAATACTGTGAAAATCCTTTTAGAAAATCTCAAGATCAGTTCAAAATCTCTTTTATAAAGTCTCTTTTTCAATATCTCTTTTATTTTCAATAGCCCAGCATATGAATGCTATATCATATAGAACAAGTCGGCTCATAAGTCTGCCCCTTGGGAACAATACTCTTTAACATGTAACACCACGGTATCTGGTCAACAAGGCAAGTAAAAGTATGTATGCCAATGCTATATGAGTGCTAAATGTCATGCCACGTAGTACAAACAGGAGTGAATGCGTGAATGCAATGAAATGTACATGACCGTTGCGACGCGTAGCCCGATACATGGTACCCTACGCTCACTGGGGGTGTGTACAGACTCCGGTGGGGCTCCTACAGCCCAAGCGCAATAATAATGTGGCGTGTAGTCCAATCCATATAATATACTACTGTGGTGTACAGTCCGATCCATATAATATAGTACAACGGCATACAGTCTGATCCATGCAGTATACTACTATGGCGTGTAGTCCGATACATGAAATATGCTACTGCGGCATGCAGTCTGATCCATGCAATATGCTACTGTCCGATCCATGCAATATGCTACTGCAGCGTGCAGTCCTATCCATGCAATATGCTACTGCGGCGTGCAGTCTGATCTATGCATGTATACACATATGCACACATAGCACTCGAGGCCTGGAAGCTTCCTTACATCACTCTTCATGCTCTCACATATGGCCCTCAGCCTCAATCAGTCTAAAATAGTCAAAAGCCCCTCGGGCATTCGTAAAACGATAATACTCAGCTCAAACAATAGTTCAAATATCGGTTAAAACTCCAAGTTTGAGAAAAATATAGCTGAGTTCATGAAACAGTGTAAATCACATGGACTGAGTTCAAAGAATCTTTCAAATAGTGAGGAAAACTGTGATGATAGTTCATAAAAAGTTCAAATAATCGGCAATAAGCCCCAAGTATGGCAACACGCCCAAGTCATAATGATAACAATAAATCATTTGCAATTTCGCAGTGAAAACCAAAAATTGGGACGGACCAAGTCACTATCCCGAACGATGCTCTTCCCCACACTCAGGTCTAGCGTGCAAGTCACCACAATACAGCACTAAGATGTGCAAATTCGGGTTTTCAAACCCTCATGATATCATTCCCAAGTATTACTCACCTCGAACCAGTGAAATTCCTCTCTCGCGACGCCTTTGCCCCTCAAATAGGCCTCGACGCGCGTCAAATCTAACAAAAATTAGAGCGAATACATCACAATATGCTAAGGAAACATAACCCAATCAAAACTACTCGAAAAAATACCAAAATCTTGAAGTTGGCAAAACCTGAGCCCCAGGTCCACTTCTCGAAAAATTACGAAAGTCACATCACCGGATTCCTCGTCTTACCACGAGTTCGTACATATAAAATTTATCAAAATCGGAGTTTAAATGCTCCCTCAAATCCCAAATTTTCATTTCAAAAACCAAGCCCTAGTTCTCTAATTTCACCCCATTTTCATGAATTTTAAGTGTTGATTTTTCAATAAAATGGTGTATTAAGTTCATAAAGCTTACCTCCGATTGATCTTAGTTGAACCTCCTTCAATCCCCGTCCAAAAGCTCTCCAAATAGAGTAAAAATAGTGTAAAAATTATGGGTTTCGCGACTAAAATGTTCTTTTAACATTCTCTCCGGTACTGTAGCTAACATTAGGCAATCACATTGGAGCATTGCGATCACATAGAACAAAATCCTGGAGCACTGTAGCTAACACTATGCTATAGCATAGAACAAAAATCCTGATACTGTAGCTTACACTTTGCAATCACATTAGAGCATTGCGATCGCATTGAACAAAATCCTGGGGAACTGTTGCGATAGAATAAAACAAAATTGCTCGTACTGTAGTTAACACTATGCGATCGCATAGAACAAAATTATTGTGCACAGACTGCTTCATTTTTGCAGCATTTTCCAACTTCAAAAATTCCCGTTAGCCATCTGAAATTACCCCGAGGCCCTCAGGAGCTCAACCAAAAGCACAGATATGTTCTAATACTTCATTCAAACTTGCTCGAGGTATTAAAACACTATCGCTAACAACAAAATTGTCATCTTTTCATCAAATCAAGGCTTAAGTTAAACAAAAACTTTAAAAATTCTCATTCAGTCAAATATCCGACCTAAGCGCCTCCGAATCAACTGAAATTTTTCATGCAAGTCCAAAATGACATAACGAAGCTATAGCAACTCTCAGAATTCCATTCCGACCCTCTGATCAAAATCTCACCGATCATTCGGAATTTGCCAAAATACTAACTTCACCAAAATAGGCTAACTTATACACCGAACATCCAAAATTACTTCCGATATCTCCCCTAAGCCTTAAATCATCCCTCGAAACTGACCGAATGATCAGAATTCACATCCGAGACCTCTAACTAAATAGTCAACTTCCAGTTGATTTTTCCAAAACAAGCTTTCCTTTAAGAGACTAAGTGTCTCATTCCCTTCCAAACACTATCCGAAACTCTTCAAATTCACCAAACACATGTAATCAAACATGGGGAGGCATAAAACGGGAAAAACAGGATGGAAACACGTGAGACGATGGGTCAGGTCGTTACACTGTCAGTCATACCAATTTTCTACATAGGCATTTTATGCCAGCAATGACAACAATAAAAAACAATTAAAAGCAACAAAGAATAAACTCCAATAGAACTAATACATTAAGGTAACAAAACTAAGTTAACTCTTCCAATCCCATTCGAACTAAAGAGAACTAACATAATACTAAATTGGTATGTAAATTAGTTCTAACATAATAGTAAATTAGTTCTAACACATTAGAACTAACACAATAGTATATAAAGTACTAAAAGGGTGTTCTTTCAGCATGCTCATCTAAAATTTGGATTGCATCGCTCGGTTCATGAGGTAGTTGACTGCGTATGAATTCCGCCACATTAGTTGTGAAGCGAATTGAACCTATATGAAAAATTATATTGAATTAGCATTTTAAAATCTATTTAAAAGCAAATCAAAATATTTAATGAAAAGTAAAAAACTTACATGTATGTAGTCGAGGCTCGACCCTCCTTTCTGAATAAGTCTCTTTCTTATTCTTTACAATACGAATTTCATTGAATAGCTCATGTTGCTTCATTTGCATCATAAAGTTGACTGGTGGCTTTGGTGATTATCCTGGTGGTACTATTACTCAGGATGAACTTTGATATAGAGAATAACTTGGATACGGTACATGAAGGAGTGTGTATTTGATCAATTGTTTATCTTATTAGCTACAATGATAATAGGAAGGCAACTACATGTGTTTCAGAAAAGTGATGGTGTAGGTAGGATTTAACATTTCCTAAGTAGATAAATGTCACGATACAGATTTACCCACCACCGGAAGTCGTGATGGAGCCTACTTTCGAAGCTAGGAAAGCCAACCTTTATAATCATTTATACAAACTTAAATCTAAAACAAATCAAATACTAGAATAATTAATTAAAACATGGGGAAGACTTCTAATAACAATAACGAAAAAATTATGAGGAAAACGAACAACATATCTTTACCCAGTATCTGCTGTCACTGCTCACGGACAACTAAAGCGTACTAAAAACAATTGTCTGATAGAAATACATGGCATGTCTATTTGATACAATTTAACAAACTGAAAGAAATAGATAGAGGAGACTTAGGGCCAGCGAACGCCAGCGAACTACCTCAGAGCCTCTGGAGCTATAGCTGCGGTCCGTAGACTGGGTCTTGACGTGTGCACAAAAAAAAGGCACAGAAGTGTAGTACCGGTACAACCAACCACATGTGCTGGTAAGTGCCCGGCCTAACCTCGGCGAGGTAGTGCCGAGGCTAAACCGGACCTACCACAACCAACTTGTATAGATATATGCAATAACAGAAACATAGCAAGAATTTAAGCAAATAAAAGGGGAAGGGGACATGCTGGGGGAGTAGCAGTTCAATTATGACTTCTACAATCAAGAGATGAAACTGAATAAATAATAATTAAACAAGAAAGCCAAGGAATCAACAGCTGCACGGTATCACCCTTCGTGCTTTAACTCTCATTCCTCACCAAAATAGTCAAATATAATGCACGACATCACCCTTCGCGCTTTTACTCTCACTTCTCACCAGAAATATTAAATACAAGACACGGCATCACCCTTTGTGCTTTTACTGTCGATAAATAGTGCACGGCATCACCCTTCGTGCTTTTACTCTTATTAAATAGTGCACGACATCACCCTTCGTGCTTTTACTCTCTCTTCCTCTCCCAATCAATGGTCACAAAAAAATGGGAAAAGGAGATATAGATATCTAGACAAAATATCCCGGCAAGGGAGAATAATTCAACAATAAATCCCGACAAGGAAAATATAACTCTACAATAGGTCCCGGCAAGGGAATACAACTCAACATATGGTCCCGGCAAGGGAAAAGCACCAAAAATTCTTTTTTAGTTCATTTAATTCTCAACTTTGAGTTCATAGTTCTTGCAACAAGTAACTATCACAATTGTTCACTTACTTCGCAATTTTTAATAGCAAATATAACATCAAGGTCATGGTTGACTCGGGCGCATAGGTAACCGTCACCATACCTATAAACCAACACCACATAGCACATAACAAATAACAAACCTAATCCTATTCCCTCAATCCAAAGTTAGATCGAACACTTACCTCGAATCTGAAAATAACAACTCAAAGCTCAACAATCGCCTTTCCTCTAGAATTCGACCTCGAACCAACGATATGTAACATAATTTTGGGTAGGTTGAGCATCGCGTTCACGTGGGATGGATTGAGAACGCGTAGAATAGATGTTGGGGCTTCACAGTTGGCCTACACAAACGCGGGGGACCATACGCGGATGCGTAGAGTGAGCAGCCCAGGCTCAGTGAATGCGGGTGCCTTCACGCGGACGCGTAGAGGAAAAACAAAGGTCCAAATTTTTATTATGCGAACGCGATGGGTTAATCGCGAGCGCGAAGGAGGGAAAAAGGAGAGCATCGCGAATGCAACCTGAGGGACGCGAATGAGATGAAGAAACACCTGCTGCAATTTTTCTGCAATTTTTCTAAGCTCGAAAACACTCCGAAACACCCCGAAATCACCCCTGAGCCCTCGGGGCTCCCAACCAAACAGACACACTAACTCAATATCATCCTACAAACTTGCTCGAGCGATCAAATCGCCAAAATAACATCAGGATCAAAGGATCAACCTCCCAAACTCATGATTTTCATTTCTAAGTTCAAAATTTTCAAATTTTCCATTTTTAGTCCGAAACACGTCAAACGACGTCCGTTTTCAACCAAACTTCACAGATAGCGCTTAACGCCCATATAAGACTTGTACCAGGCGTCAGAACCAAAATACGAGCCTGATACCACTATTTTGGATCAATTTCCGTTTTCATTTTTCCTTAAGCATATTCATATAATAATTTCACAGAAAAGCTCTGTACTCGGGCCTGGGACCTCGGATTTCGATTTCGATAATACGCCCAGGTCCCAAATTTCATTCGGACCCTCCGGGATCGTCACATCACGGGTCCTGTTCCATTTACAAAATGTTAACCAAAGTGAACTATACCGATATTAGTATCAAAATTCATAGTTTTTAACACAGAATTAAAATATTTTCACATAAAAATTTTCCAGCTTCACGCCCAGACTGTGCACGCAAATTGAGGCAACCAAATAAGAGGTTTTCAAGGCCCGAGAAGCGCAAAGAAAGGGAGAATCACGGTGATGAACCTTTGGGTCGTCACATCCTCCACCTCTATAACAACCGTTCATCCTCGAATTGACAAAAGATAGGAGTACCTGAGTGGGGGAATAGATGGGGATAACGACTCCACATATCAGACCCGGACTCCCAGGTTGATGCCTCAGGAGGCAGACCTCTCCACTGAACACACACTGAAGGAAAACTCCGCGACCTCAACTGTCGAACCTGCCGGTCTAAAATAGCCACCGACTCCTCCTCATGTGACATATCCTTTTCCAATTGGACAGTGCTAAAATCTAACACGTGGTGGGATCACCGTGATACTTCGAAGCATGGATACATGGAAAACCGGATGCACGACTGACAAGCTAGGCGGCAATGCAAGTCAATAAGCCACATTCCTCACACGGTCCAGAATCTCAAATGGGCCAATATACCTAGGACTATGCTTGCCCTTCTTCCCAAACCTCATCACGCCCTTCATAGGAGATACACGGAGCAATACTTGCTCACCAACCATGAAAGCAACATCCCTAACCTTACGATCTGCAACACTTTTCTGCCTGGACTGAGCCGACCGAGGTTTGTCCTGAATAATCTTGACCTTATCCAAGCCCTCATGTACCAAATATGTACCCAATAACCGAGCCTCTCCTGGCTCAAACCATCCGATTGGGGACCGACACTGCCTACTATACAACGCCTCATACGTGGCCATCTGAATACTAGACTGGTAGTTGTTGTTGTAGGCAAACTACACAAACAGAAAAAACTGGTCCCACGATCATCCAAAATCAATAACGCAGACTTGGAGAATATCCTCAAAAATCTGAATGGTCCTCTCAGCCTGATCGTCCGTCTGAGGGTGTAATGCTGTACTCAATTGGACCTGGGTACCCAACTTATGCTGCACCGCTCTCTAGAAATGTGAGGTAAACTGCGCAACCCAATCCGGAATAATAGATATGGGCACCCCATATAGGTGAACAATCTCCCTGATATAAATCTCAGCATACCTATCGGATGAATAAGTTGTGGCAACTGGGGTGAAATGCGGTGACTTGGTCAGCCTATAAAAAATAACCCATATAGCATCAAATTTCTTCTGAGTCATCGGAAGGCCAATAACAAAATCCATGGTGATTCTCTCCCACTTCCATTCGGGAAGCTCAATCCTCTGAAATAATACATCGGACCTCTGATGTTCGTTCTTAACCTGCTGACAATTTAGGCAACGAGCCACATATACAACAATGTCTTTCTTCATTCTACGCCACCAATAATGCTGTCTCAAATCTTGATACATCTTCGTGGCGCCTGGATGAATAGAAACCGAGAACTGTGGGCCTCCGCTAAGATCGACTCTCGAATACCATCAACATTGGGCACACAAACTCGCACCTGCTACCTCAATATGCCATCATCTCCCAAAGTCATCTCCTTGGCACCTCCTCTCTGCACCGTGTCTCTCAGGACACACAAATAGGGATCATTAAACTACCACTCCTGGATACGTTCCATCAATGACGAGCGAGCAACTGTGCAAGCTAACACCATGCTGGGCTCAGAAATATCCAATCTCACAAATCTATTGGCTATGGCCTGAACATCCAAGGCAAGCGATCTCTAGCTGACCGAAATATATGCAAGACTACCCATGTTGGCGGACTTTCTACTCAATGCATCGGCCACCACATTGGCCTTCCCTAGGTTGTATAAAATAGAAACATCATAATTTTTTAACAACTCCAACCAACTCCGATGTCTCAAATTCAACTCTTTCTGCTTGAACAAGTACTGAAGGCTCTTGTGATCCATGTACACCTCACATGTCACACCATACAAATAATGCTTCCAGATCTTCAAAAACTGAACAATGGCTGCCAACTCTAGGTCATGAACTGGATAATTCTTCTCGTGGATATTCAACTGCCTCGCAGCATATGCGATGACCTTGGCGTTCTGTATTAACATTGCGCCAAGTCCGATGCGGGAAGCATCACAATATACAGTATATGGACCAGATCTAGTGGGCAAGATCAACACCGGTTCCGTGGTAAGAGCTGTCTTTAGCTTCTGGAAGCTCGCCTCGCACTCATCTGACCACCTGAACTGGGCACCATTCTGAGTCAATCTAGTCATCGGGGCTGCAATGGATGAAAACCCATCCACAAAACATCTGTAGTAACCAGCTAACCCAAAAAGCTCCGAATCTCTGTAGCTGAAGCTGGTCGAGCCTAGTTCTTAACTGCCTCTATCTTCTTGGGGTCCACCTGAATACCTTCTGCTGATACGACATGACCCAGGAATGCTACTGAACTCGACCAAAATGTGCACTTTGAGAATTTGGCGTACAATTAGCTATCCTTCAGAGTCTAAAGAACCACTCTGAGGTGCTGCTCATGCTCTTCCTGACTGCAGGAGTATACCAAGATATCATCAATGAACACAATCACAAATAAATCCAGGTAAGGCCTGGACACTCGGTTCATCAACTCCATGAATGCTGCCGGGGCATTGGCCAACCCAAACGACATGACCAAAAACTCATATTGCCCATACCGTGTACGAAATGCTGTACTAGGGACATTAGACGCCCTAATCCTAAGCTGATGATAACCAGACCTCAAATCTATCTTTGAAAATACTCTGGCACCCTGGAGCTGGTCAAACAAATCGTCAATCCTCGGTAGTGAATACTTGTTCTTTACCGTCACCTTGTTTAACTGCCGGTAATCAATCACATCCTCATCGACCCATCCTTTTTCTTCACAAACAACACTGGCGCACCCCAAGATGATACACTGGGTCTAATAAAACCCTTATCAAGCAAATCCTGAAGCTTTTCTTTCAACTCTGGTGAGGCCATACGATACGACAGAATAGAAATAGGCTTAGTGCCAGGAGCCAAATCAATACAGAAGTCAATATCCCTGTCAGGCAGCGTACCTGGCAGGCCTGAAGGAAAAACCTCGGGGAACTTCCGAACAATAGGAACAGAGTCGATAGATGGAACTATTGCCCTGGAGTCACGAACATACGCCAAATATGCTAAACACCCCTTATCGACCATACGTCGAGCCTTGCATATGAAATAACACTACGAGTGGCATGACCTGGGGTCCCTCTCCACTCAAGTCGGGGCAAGTCTTGCAAGGCCAAAGTCACGGTCTTGGCGTAACAATCCAAGATAGCATGATACGGGGACAACTAGTCCATCCCCAATATAACATCGAAGTCCACCATGTCCAGATGCAATAAATCGACACGGGTCTCAAGACCCTCAAATACCACTACACAAGAACGATGCATTCGGTCAACCATTATAGAATCACCAACCGGTGTGGACACATATACAGGAATACCCAGAGCCTCACAAGGCATGATCAAATAGGGTGCAAAATAGGATGACGCATAAGAATAAGTAGATCCCAGATCAAATAATACTGAAGCACCCCTATCACAGACGAGTATAGTACTTGTAATCACAACATCAAATGTCTTGGCCTCCAGCCTGGCCGGTAATGCATAACAACGGGGCTGGCCTCACCTCCCTGAACTGCATCTTTGGGACGATCTGCTGCGGGCTGACCCCTACCTGTGGATGTCCGGGCTCCACCTCTACGGTCTCTCCCTCCACCTCTATGATCTCTACCCCCGCATCTAGCTGGCTGGCCCCCCTGTGGATCACCTGCTGCCTGAATCGTAGGGCGAGGACCCTGCTACTGAGAATTACTCGAGGCTCGAGGGAAAAATTTAACATCATGATCTGTGCCACCACAACCATAACATGCCCTCGGCGGCTGATACTGCTGGCCGTATCGACCATTATGTCCTCCCTTAAAGCTCTGAAGTGGCGGCGCACTGATTGGGGCTGGTGGTGCACTGAAAGACTACTGATCTGAATAATACTGTTGGGGTGACCACCACCAATGACATCTATACTCGGCGGGCTGCATTGGCCACCTCCTAAAAAGTAATATCACTGCCAACTCCCACATCCATCTGTAGGCGAATGGGCTGAATCAATCCATTAATGGACCTCCGGACCCTCTCCCGATCTGTTGGGAGTATCACCACTGTATGGCATGCCAAGTCAACAAATCTGGTCTCGTACTATGTAACTATCATGGAGCCCCACTGAAGATGCTCAAAGTGGATGCAAAGTGCCTCCCGCTGAGTGACGGGGAGAAACTTCAACAAAAGTAACTGTGCGAACTGATCCCATGTCAAAGATGGAGACCTTGATGGTCTAGATAGACAAAAATCTCTCCACCAAGTCTTGGCAGACCCCACAAGGCTGAAAGTGCATAAATCGACCCCATTGGTCTCCACTATCCCCATAGTCCTGAGGATCTCATGGCAATTTTATAGAAAGTCCTAGGGATCCTCCGATGAAGCACCGCTAAAAGTAGTAGTGAAAATCTTGGAGAACCAATCATGTCTCCACAAAGCATCCGAGGACATGGCCATCCCATCTCCAGCCTGAGCTGTAATGCCTGTCTGAGTTGCCAGTATGGGGTGAACCAAGGGAACCTGAGTCTGGGGAGCTACTTGCTCCAGAGTACGTGTAGCAGGAGTTTGAAGCCCTCCTCCAGCATGAGAAGTGGCTGGTGCTACTGGCAGCAATCCCGCTCTGGCAACAGTGTCCATAAAGCATGCTATGCGGATAAGAGCATCCTGAAGATCCGAAGAAAATATCACTCCTCCTGGGACCTGAGCTGGGCCCACTGGAGCAGGTGGAGCTGGAACCTCCTCATCAAAGTCAATATGAGGCTCCACCTCTTGAACTGCTGGCGGAGGCTGAGCTCTGCCCCTGCCACGGCCTCTGGCATAACCTCGGCCCTTGGCCCTCACGGGAGCTGCTGCTGGGCGTTCGGGCTGCTGCGCAGAAGAAGAAGACGCATGTGTTCTCTCCATTTGTAAAATAACAGAGTAGAACAACAATCAATATTTGAGAAATAGAATCGCACGACAAGAATGAAAAAAGTGAAACTTTTCCTAACTCTGTAGCCTCTAGGGGATAAATACAGACGTCTCTGTATCGATCCCTCAGACTCTACCGAGCTTGTTCGAGAGTTGTAAGACCCAAGTAACCTAGTGCTATGATACCAACTTGTCACGACCTGGATTTACCCACCACCGCGAGTCGTGATGGCGCCTAGTATCGAAGCTAGGAAAGCCAACCTTTATAATCATTTATACAAACTTAAATCTAAAACAAATCAAATACTAGAATAATTAATTAAAACATGGGGAAGACTTCTAATAACAATAACGAAAAAATTATGCGGAAAACGAACAACATATCTTTACCCAGTATCTGCTGTCACTGCTCACGGACAACTAACGCGTACTAAAAACACTTGTCTGACAGAAATACATAGCATGTCTATTTGATTCAATTTAACAAACTGAAAGAAATAGATAGAGGAGACTCGGGGCCAGCAAACACCAGCGAACTACCTCAGAGCCTCTGGACTAAAGGATCGCTCCCGAACTATAGCTGCAATCCATAGACTGGGTCCTGACGTGTGCACAAAAAAGGCACAGAAGTGTAGTACCGGTACAACCGACCACATGTGCTGGTAAGTGCCCGGCCTAACCTCGGCGAGGTAGTGCCGAGGCTAAACCGGACCTACCACAACCAACCTGTATAAGTATATGCAATAACAGAAACATAGCAAGAATTTAAGCAAATAAAAGGGGAAGGGGACATGCTGGGGGAGTAGCAGTTCAATTATTATTTCTGCAATCAAGAGATGAAACTGAATAAATAAGCCAAGGAATCAACAGCTGCACGGCATCACCCTTCGTGCTTTATCTCTCATTCCTCACCAAAATAGTCAAATATAATGTGCGACATCACCCTTCGTGCTTTTACTCTCACTTCTCACCAGAAATATTAAATACAAGACACATCATCACCCTTTTTGCTTTTACTCTCGATAAATAGTGCACGGCATCACCCGTCGTGCTTTTACTCTTAATAAATAGTGCACGACATCACCCTTCGTGCTTTTACTCTCTCTTCCTCTCCCAATCAATGGTCACAACCAAACGGAAAAAAGAAGATATAAATATATTGACAAAATATCGGCAACGGAGAATAATTCAACAATAAATCCCGGCAAGGGAAATAAAACTCAACAATAGGTCCCTGCAAGGGAATACAACTCAACATATGGTCCCGGCAAGGAAAAGCACCAAAAATTCCTCTTTAGTTCATTTAATTCTCAACTTTCGGTTAATAGTTTTTGCAACAAGTAATTATCACAATTGTTCACTTACTTCGCAATTTTTAATAGCAAATATGACATTACGGTCATGCTTGACTCCGGCACATAGGTAACCGTCACCATACCTATACACCGACCCACATAGCACATAAAAAATAACAACCTAATCCTATTCCCTCAAGCCAAAGTTAGATCGAACACTTACCTCGAATCCGAAAATAGCAACTCAAAGCTCAGCAATCGCCTTTCTTCTAGAATTCGAACCCGAACCAACGATATATAACATAAATTGATTCAATATTATCAATAAGAATCAAAAGACACAATCCCATAGCCTAGAAATGCATTTCCTAACTTACTTTCAAAAATACTAAAATCCGACACCGAGCCCACGTGGTCCAAACTCGAGGCTCAGACCAAAACCCAATCCTCATAACCCCACGAGTTCAAATATATAATTAGATTTTAAATTCGATCTCAATTTGAGGTTGAAATACCCAAATATCCCATAAACCCTAACTAAACCCATAACCCCTAAATTCTACTTTGATTTCATGTTTTAGAGCTAGGAATTTAATGGTTTGACGAAGACATAGTGAGGAAATAATGTTAGGATTACATACCCAAAGAATCAGGAAGAAGGTAGAGCTTGAATCTCTTCAATGGAGGATTTTTGGAGAGAGTTCGAGTGAAAAATGGAAGAAATCCGGAGTGAACACTGTTTTGGAGTTTAAATATTTCGCTGGGCAATTACCCTTCGCGTTCGCGTGAACAGGGTCGCGTTTGCGAAGGGTCGGGCAGTTTGAGCATCGCGTTCGCATAAGAAGGATCGCGAACGCGTATAGCAGAAGTTGGGGCTTCACAGTTGGCCTATGCGAACACGGGGGAGCCAACGCGAACACGTAGAATGAGCAAGCCAGGCTCCGTGAACGCGGGAGCCTTCACGCGGATGCGAAAGGGAAAAACAAAGGTCCAGATTTTTTTTTATATGCGAACGTGAAGGAGGGAATAAGTAGAGCATCGCGAACGCTATGAAGAGACACCTGCTGCAATTTTCCTAAGTCTCAAAACACCCCGAAATCACCTCGAGCCCTCGGGGCTCCCAACCAAACACACACTCTAACTCAATATCATCCTAAGAATTTGCTCGAGCGATCAAATCGCCGAAATAACATAAAAATCAAAGAATCAACCCCCAAAACTCATGATTCTAAGTTCTAAACTTTCAAATTTTCAAGTTTTAGTCCAAAACATGTCAAATGACGTTCGTTTTCAAACTTTACAGATAGCGCTTAATGACCATTTAAGACTTATACCGGGCATCAAAACAAAAATACGAGCCCAATACCACTATTTTTGATCAATTTCCGTTTTCATTTTCCTTAAGCATATTCATTAAACAATTTCATAGAAAAGCTCTATACTCGGGCCTGGGACCTCAGATTTAGATTCTGGGAATACGCCCGGGTCGCAAATTTTCTAAAAATTCAACTCGTATCCTAAAAGGTTCAATTCATATCCACAAAAGTTCAAGTCATATCCTAAAAGCTTCAAGTCATATCCTAAAATTTCTATTTATAACTAAATTAGTTTTATCCTAAAGGTTCAACTCATTGTTATTTCAAGCATTATTACACGGCTAATGTTAGTTATCCTCTATGTGGGTGACTCTTTGTACTCAAACAAGAGTCATGCAATGATTCGCTTAAGGCCTTAAACATTAACATTGTCTTGAACTTTAAGAAAAAATCCATGTGTATATATATATATATATATATATATATATATATATATACACACACACACACATACACACACACTATCACGTGTCTAAATTAAATATCTACCTATAAGCAAATCAAGATTAAACTAAAAGTTAAATTTATACCCTAAAACTTCAATTCACAAGAAAAAATAATAAACCCTAAAATTTTAGGGTTTCTTCTCTTCAAACCATTTCATGCCCAAGTTAATAGGTAAAACCAAATATTTTAGATAGTAACAATTATCATAGATTTAAATTATCTAAGAATAATTAAATTTAGAGTTCAAATTAGATGGAATTAAACAAAACAAAATAAGTCTATTTCGAAAAAAATAAATAAAGGAGAAAGAAACCTACCAGCTAGACAGTGGAGGACACCGGCGGAGCTACTGGTGCCGCCGGCCGGCGTCGGTGGCACCGGTGCTGGTGGGAGACAGAAGGGGGGGGGGGTTGAGTGAGAGAGAGAGGAGAGGGTTTGGGAAATGTTTTGAAGAAAATAAGAGAATGGGAGGGGAAAACCCATTTTTAATTCTGTTTTTTCAAAAAGCGACCAACCTTGGTCATTATTTTTGGTACATAATATGTTCTGACTATTATGACAAAAATAGCGACCATATTTGGTCTCTAAATTCAAAACAATTTAAAAATAATTCTGACCGTTTACCCAGAATAGCGACCAGCAGTGGTCGCTATATAAAAAAAAGATTAAATTAATTATAATTCAATTTTAAATCTATATTTATTTAATTCAATTCAATTTTAAATCTATATTTAATATACATATATATATATATATATACATACATATATATATATATATATATATATATATATATATATATATATATATATATATATATGTATTGTGACGACCCGACCAATCGTCACGTGAGTTACCGCTCCGTTCTCCCCGTTTTATGCTTCATTATATGTGTTTGTAGAGTTTGAAGTGATTCGGTCAGAGTTTGGTTGGAATTGAGACAAATAGTCTCTTTAAGAGAAGGCTAGTTTGGAAAAGTCAGCCGGATGTTGACTTATGAGTTATAAGGCTCAGAATGAATTTCCGATAATTCATCTAGTTTCGGGAGGTGATTTGTGACTTGGAAGTGAAATCGGAATTGAACTTGGAGGTCCGTTGCAGAATTAGGCTTGAATTGGCTATGTTCGAATTTTTGCGAAATCCGGTTGATAGGTAAGATTTTGATCCAGGTGTCAGAACGGAATTCCGACAATTGCAGAAGCTCTGTTAGGTGGTTTTCGATATGTGTGCAAATTTTTCATATCATTCGGAGGTGTTTAGTTTGGGTTTTAAATCAAATGCAAGTTTCAGAAGTTTATGTTTAACTTAGGCTTGAATCCGTGGAAATTTTATGATTTTGATGTTTATGATAATGTTTTTATGCTTCGAACAAGTTTGAATGAGGTAATTGGTCATGTTGGTGCTTTTGGTTGAGGTCGCGAGAGCCTCAAGGTGATTTCGGATGGTCAACGGGCTATTTTTGGACTTAGAGGACTGCTTTTTTTCAGATGTTGGTGTTGCAGAAGATTTTTCTTCGCTTTCGCATGGGTTTGTCGCAAACGCGTAGAAGGAATTGGAGAGCCAGGGATTTTGGTCTTCGCGTTCACGAAGGGAGGCCGCGTTCGCGTAGGTCTGGAGGCCTGTGACCTTCGCGTTCGCATAGCAGGCTCGCATTCGCGGAGGGGAAATGCTGAGGGGATTATTTTGTGCTTTGCGTTCACGTCCCTGGCACGCGTTCGCGAAGGAGAAGGGGAAGCTCTGCATCGCGTTCGCCGGTGGGCACTACGTTCGCGAAGAAGGAAATTGGCCGAGTGCTTTTTGTGCATCGCAAACGCGGAAGGGCCTCACGTTCGCAAATAAGGGGTCGTCAGCTGGGCATAATGTTTTAAGGGAATTTCAGTCGCGAACCCAACCATATTTCCACCATTTTTGCACCACCTTGAGAGCTTGTTGATATATTTTGAAGAGGGTTTCGACGGGAAGTGATTGGAGGTAAGTCTCGTGGTCTAGAAACATCATTTAATCAAAGATTCATCCATTTATTACTCTGAATTTGGGTATAAATTGAAGAATCTAAGGCTTGAGATTTTATATTTCAAATTAGGATTTGATAGGTCATTTGAGCTCGAATATGGGAGTTCTTGGTATGTACAGACTCGTGGCAAGATGAGGATTCCGAAAATGTATGTTTTGTAATTTTTTGAGAAGCGGGCCCAGGGCTCAGGTTTTGCTAGTTTCGAGGTTCTTGCTATAATTCGATTGTTTTCGATTGGGTATTCTCCCATTTTCATATTGTGATGTATTCGCTCTATTTTGGCTAGATTAGATGCACGTGGATGCCAATTTGAGGGGCAAAGGTGTCGCGAGCTTGATATTTCGCCGGTTCGAGGTGAGTAATACTTGGGAATGATATCCTGAGGGTTTGAAACCCCGGATTTGCACATCCTAGTGTTGTGTTGTGGTGACTTGCACGCTGGACCTGAGCATGGGGTAGAGCACCGTTGGGGATTGTGACTTGGTCCTTCCCGGTTGTTGGTTTTTACCACTAAATTGTAAATGTTTTGTTGTTATCATTATGACTTGGTCTCATTTCCGTACTTGGGGCTTATTGTCGATTATTTGAAATCTGGTATATCACATTGTGACTCTATATGAGGTGAAATACGCACTCCATGGCTAGTGCGAGGTCATATATGTTGGAAATTGTGACTCGGTTCAATCAGAGGGATGAATTATACTATATTGGTGATTGCTTCACACCCTATATTGTTGTTATATGGGCTTGATGCCATGTTTGGGCCTTGTACCGACTTGTTGAATCCTTTAGGGTTTGACATTTCTACTTTAGCATGATTTGCATATCATTTGGTTTCAGTCCAAGGTTTAAAATACTGTTTTGCAAACTCAGCCATAATTCTATGTTTTGAAAACATAAATGATTCTTAACTGATATTTCGGGCTGATAATCATTATCTTACTATTTTTAGACTGTATATTATTTAATGGAAATGGTGGTAACTATTGGCACCGTGTATTTTAATGGATACGGTGGTAACTATTGGCACCATGTATTTTAATGGAACCGGTGGTAACTATTGGCACCGTTTATTTTAAGGCGGTGGTAACTATTGGCAACATGTATTTAAATGGAAACGGTGGTAACTATTGGCACTGTGTATTGAAATGGAAACAGTGGTAACAATTGGCACTGTATGATGTTGCTCTTAGGCTGAAGGAGCCCTTTTGGAGTCTGTACACACCCCTAGTGAGCACCATCGATGCCAAATCATATGCATGGTTGGCTCGGGCTGCAAGTCGCAGCGTATTCATGTGCATGGCATTGCATTCATGCATTTACTCATGTTTGTACTACGTGGCAGGACATTCAGCACTCATATATCATTGGCATACATACTGTTACTTGCCTTGTTGACCAGATACCCTGGTGTTATATGTTAAGAAGTGCTGGGCCCGAGAGGCTGATGTTGGATATTGTGAGTTGATATTGAGTTCGAGGGGCAGGTTTTTGGACTACTTCCTACTTGTTGAAATTACCTTTGCAATTGTGGAAAAAGCATATTTTCAAAGAGATTTTTGAACTGATTTTCAAAAAGGGGTTTTCACAGTATTTGGTCTTCTGAAAAAGGGGTTGTTATGTCTTTTATAGCAGTTTGGTGTGCACATACATGTTTCCTTATCGCTCAGATATTATTTTCTCTTATTACCACTGAGTTGGAAGTACTCATTTTACTCCCAGCACCTTGCGTGCAGTTGCAGGTATTATCCACCCAGTTGCAGGTTATCAGCAGGACCGAAGGACTTTTGTGGTAGTTGAGCACGGTGACCGCCAGCGTTCGTGGCACCACACTTCATCTTTGTATTCCAGTTTTATTTTGTGTGTATATATATATATATATATATATATATATA
Organism: Nicotiana benthamiana; assembly: GCA_034376525.1. NCBI lineage: Eukaryota > Viridiplantae > Streptophyta > Magnoliopsida > Solanales > Solanaceae > Nicotiana > Nicotiana benthamiana. Next base: position 132,271,376 of record CM067337.1, read on the forward strand.
TATATATACATACATTGTTGGTCCAGTAGTAATGTCCCTACTCATTAGATGCTCGCGACTTGTGACACCCTGGTCGCGTTGTATTGGAATAAAACTTCATAGGTAAATGCCATTAAGTAGTATTCCTATTCCTTTATGTTTAATAACTGCTTTAAAGAGGATTTGGGGTTGTTGGCTGGCCTTGGCTTCACGAGAGGCGCCATCACGACCTGGTATAGAATTTGGGTCGTGACAAGTTGGTATCAGCACCTAGGTTAGTAGGTTTCACGAGTCATGAGCAAGGTTAGTAGAGTCTCGTAGATCGGTACGTAGACGTTTGTATTTATCCTCGAGAGGCTGCAGAACCTTTAGGAAAACTTCCCATTCTTGGAATTCTTATCGTGCGTACTTGATTCAGCTTGAGTTATAATTCTTGAGATATAATTCTTGAAATTCCTTCCATATGTCTATTTGCGCACGCGAGCGCTCAGTAGTATATGTGCCTGGATGGATTGTGGTTCCCCGATTGATGGGCGAGAGGTAATCCCCGTACGTCCATGTTGGGCCATTCTGGGGGACTCGAGGATAGATATTTTCCTATGGTTTGAGCACCGAGGTGCTGATTGAGTGAGCAGGAGTTTCGAACTTATATGTTCAGTGTTGATCTTATTAGCCGGAATGGCAACTGAATACCCATGTGATGTGTATGTTAGTACCGTGGGGTGTATCTATATAATCTTGGTAGTGATGAGAGAGTCTGCTGAATAATAGATGAGTTGTTGAGTGTTCGAGTCCTTTTGTAATTTTATTTGTAGCACGAGTTATGGACGCGTAAAGGGTATTTCATGTCTCTTAGTGGGCAAGTAAAGTACATTCCATGTGGCAGTATGAGTATAAACTCAGAAAGACTAAATGGCTGTGTATTACGTATATGATGGTGGAAGGTATGTGTTGTATTTTGAAGTATTGGAACGCTTAAGAAAGTGGACTCAGCTAATGTGGAAATGAATACGAGGTTTGCAGAGAATGTCAATGCTAGATGATTTGTGTATTCATAAAACTTATAAATTATTTGAGTTTGATCTGATTGCGTGGCATCATTAGAGTAAAAGTGATATGAGTTGTCAAGAATGCCTTAATATATGGCTTCGAGCCAAGTTGGGGAGGTGGCTGTTGGTCAGCGGATTGCATGGTTATGTGCCATGGTGGTTCCGTTTTGAGGTAGGATGGTGGATCAGTTCTGGTTGCAGAAATTGAACCGAGGATGGCTCGTGTGAAGGAAAAAAAAATTTCTGCAAAGGTTATATGGTGCTTTGTAGATGTGAAGAAATACTAGGATGTTTTGATCTGCTGTTAATAAAGAATGCCCAGTTTATAGGGAAGAAAGACGGTTGTTTGTATCTGTATGAGACCATGTTCTGCAGTGTCAGAGTACTAATAAGGCACAAGTGGTTCTGTCCGTTTAGGAGGGTGAATTTTAGTTGTTTAAGAGTGAATGAAACTCGAGATTAGTTTTATTGTGTCCAAGATTTTCCATGTAACAATCAAGTGTCTTGAGTTTGTTTATGTGGCTAGAGACTATGTTTTTATTAGAAAAGATCAAGATTTGTGTTATTTTATGTTAATACTGGGATTCTACGTATTCGTATTTTGAAGGTAAAGGTAACGAATTTCGCAAGAAGTTCTTCAAGGTAAAGCATTCTGGAATATGGTATTTCTGGGAAGCGTTCAAGAGGGTATTCAGTGGCCTAGGGTTCTTATGTGCGAGTCTCGTGGGTTAATCTGAGTTGAGGTATTGTTGTGCAACAGCAAGGGAGAATATCAAATTAATGATGAATCATGAAGGAAATGAGATAAAGGGAATATCTTGATAATAAACCAATTCGGTATGACAAGAATGTGATTAATCCTTCTTATGTGTTCAAGGTAATGAGTCTTACAAGTGTTGTGCAGCAAAGCTTTTATGTGTTGGCAGTTTGCTTAACTTGATCTGGATAGAAGGACTTAGTCCTGGCAGTTTAGCTCTTGCAATGGAATTGGAAGAAAGAGTTCTTGATGTGTTTCACCGTGGTTTGAAAATAGGCATGTTATCCTAGTGTGGTATGGTCTGTGTGTCATGATATGAAGAATTTAGAATTGCGAGTTCAAGGCTTTTGTTCAGTTCATAGTGGGAAATCATTAAATTCTTGAGCAGCACGGACAACTTCAGTGAGTAAAGAATCGATCTTCAGATGAATGTGGTGATGTAAATTGATGATACGTTAGTAGTATCGCGACATTTTCTTGTTGGATCAACTGCGATATTTGTGTTTGTTGACGACACAGGAATTTTTGAATATCTTTCGTGGTATGAATGGATACTTGATATGTGTTTTAAGTGTTGGAGACTTGAAGTTCTCGTGATCTGACCATGCGGTGGTTGTGGGTCGTGTGTATCGACATCGTCTTGCAGTTGTAGGAAGTTGGAGGTCCGAATGGATTTTTCTTTGCTTGGTATGTTAAAATTTGAGTTAGGATATTAGATTGCAGACTGGTTGTCCCAATGTCAAGTTGTCTAGACAAATGAGTTATGGGCTATGTCGGAAAAAGGGCCACAGGTTGCGTGGTAAGGTGCATCGAATTATTGTTCTAGCAGAGTAGTTATATTCCAAGATCCAGCGGACGGTTGGAAACTATTGCTTGTTAATTGGGCATTCGTGGCGGATGTCATTGCAGAGGTTTCTACCATTGATTCAGTTCCGGTATTGAGGGACTCTTCAGATGCATTTCTTGCGGCCCGGCATGAGGCTATATGTGTTTATTGTAATGAGTAGATTTGGCTCGATGTACACCCCCTTTTGTGAGATATATATATATATATATATATATGTATATGTATATATGTATATATATATATGTATATGTATATATGTATATATATATATATATATATATATATATGTATATATATATATATATGTAGATGTATATATATATATATATATATGTATATATATATATGTGTATATATGTATATATATATGTATATATATATATATATGTATATATATATATATGTATATATATATATATGTATATATATATATATGTATATATATATATATATGTATATATATATGTATTGGGTGGTACGCCCCACGGGCATGTTATCTGGATTGGGTTGCACGCCACAACACTCTGATGTGGAGAATAGTTTTCTATATGTTGCTTTGTATGCCTTGCTTCACCATGGGTGTGATGCATTGCTTGGTTTCATACCTCAATCTGTGCGTGGCTGTCTGTGTTGAGCCTGGTGGCTTGAGGTGCTTCATGGGTAATAGCGTTTGGATAGAATCGAGCGATGTGGCAAGGCCACGTGATGGTATGAACTTTTGAGGAGGATTCAGGTACTCTATCTCTATGATGTGAGATGGGATCTCAGTTCTGTGTTGTGATCGTACGGAGGAATTTGAATTTTAGCTCTTTCGTTTAAGTCAGTTGTCTTGGTTTGAGTGTGTTCAGATCATTTCTTATTGGTGCCTGTGTTGAGCACGTTGTGGCTTAGGCCGGAGTTGAGATGTCATACCACGAGAGTGGCATTTTGTAATTGAGATGATTGTTGGAGTCATTAATGAGTATGAGCATATCTGATTTCATCTTGTTAGAAAGGTAATATCGAGGTTTGGCTCCGAAATCTGTTGTAGTATCAGTCAAGAGGGAAATGGATTCATGAATGGTTGATCTGAGAGATGGGTTCAATTTATCGTGGGTTTCAGTTGCCGTTGGTAGTATATAAAGGTGTTGGGATAAGCATTTAGCTAATAAATGAGTTTTTCTATCAGTATTTGGTTATTGTGGACAATTGCTGTGAATGGAAGTCATCACTGCATCTGTTGAGTTATGTGGTATATCATATGATTGCAGCCGAGGTTGCATTTGTGAATTATTACAGATGGTTCGGGTTTATTGTTAGGTTTGGATTTTGTGTATAACTTCGGAAAGTGCGATGCGGTCCTATGGTTTATGGCTTAAATGGACTGTGAATTTCTGGCTATGTTGTGTTAGCGGACCTATGTGAGATAGGGTGACGTGGGATCACCCCTATATGCTTGGTAAGGTCATTCAGCTATTGGGTTTCTTCTAGTACAACTCTGGGTACGCTTGAGGACAAGCGTTTGTTTAAGTTGGGGAGGATGTGACGACCCGACCCGTCGTCACGTGAGTTACTGCCCGGTTCTCCCCATTTTATGCTTCTATATGCTTCACTATATGTGTTTGTAGTGTTTGAAGTGATTCCGTCAGAGTTTGGTTAGAATTGAGACAAATAGTCTTTTTAAGAGAAGGCTAGTTTGGAAAAGTCAACCGGATGTTGACTTATGCATTATAGGGATCGGAATGGATTTCCGACAATTCGGCTAGTTTCGGGAGGTGATTTGTGAGTGAAATCGAAATTGAATTTGGAGGTCCGGTGTAGAATTAGGCTTGAATTGGCAAAGTTCAAATTTTGGCGAATTCCGGTTGATTGGTGAGATTTTGATTCGGGGGTCGGAAAGGAATTCCAACAGTTGCAGTAGCTCCATTAGGTGGTTTTCGATATGTGTGCAAATGTTTAGATCATTCGTAGGTGCTTAGGTCGTGTTTTGGATCAAATGCAAGTTTTGGAAGTTTTAGTTTAACTTAGGCTTGAATCCGTGGAAATTTGATGATTTTGATGTTTATGATAGTGTTTTTATGCTTCGAGCAAGTTTGAATGAGGTAATTGGTCATGTTGGTGCTTTTGGTTGAGGTCCCGAGGGCCTCGGGGTGATTTCAGATGGTCAACCGGGCTATTTTTTGACTTAGAGGACTAATGGATTTCAGCTGTTGGTATTGTAGAAGATTGTTCTCCCTGTTCGCATGGGTGTGTCGTGAACGCGTAGAAGGAATTGGAGAGCCTGGGATTTTGGCCTTCGCGTTCGCAAAGGGAGGCCACGTTCGCGTAGGTCTGGAGGCCTGTGATCTTCGCGTTCGCGTAGCAGGCTCGCGTTCGCGGAGAGGAAATGCTGAGAGGATTGTTTTGTGCTTTGCGTTTGCGTCCCTGGCTGGCATTCGCGAAGGAGAAGGGGAAGCTGTGCATCGCATTCGTGGGTGGGCATCGCATTCGCGAAGAAGGAATTTTGGCCCAGTGGGTTTTGTGCATCGCGAATGCGGAAGGGCCTCGCATTCGTGAAGAAGGGGTAGTCAGCTGGGCAGAATGTTTTAAGGGAATTTCAGTCACGAACCCAACCATATTTCCACCATTTTTGCATCACCTTGAGAGATTTCTGATATATTTTGAAGAGGGTTTCGACGGGAAGTTATTGGAGGTAAGTCTCGTGGTCTAGAAACATCATTTAATCAAAGAATAATCCATTTATTTGAATTTGGGTATAAATTGAAGAAGCTAGAGCTTGAGTATTTACATTCCAAATTGGGATTTGATAGGACATTTGAGCTCGGATTTGGGAGTTCTTGGTATGTACGAACTCGTGACGAGATGAGTATTCCGAAAATATAATTTCGTAATTTTTCGATAAGCGGGCCCTGGGCTCGGGTTTTGCTAGTATCGAGGTTCTTGCTATAATTCGATTGTTTTTGATTGGGTATTGTCCCATTTGCATATTGTGATGTATTCGCTCTATTTTTGGCTAGATTCGACGCGCGTGGAGGCAAATTTGAGGGGCAAAGGCGTCGCAATCTTGAGATTGCCGGTTCGAGGTGAGTAATACTTGGGAATGATATCCTGAGGGTTTTAAACCCCGGATTTGCACATCCTAGTGATGTATTGTGGTGACTTGCACGCTGGACCTGAGCGTGGTGTAGATCACCGTTGGGGATTGTGACTTGGTCCGTCCCGGTTTGTTACGCCCCAAATCCGTGGGCATGATCGGCACTCAACCGGGTATCCCCAGTCGAGTGGACTTGGGTGCCTTTCCTATTCCCCACGCGTTACCCCACATTATTCAATGATAGTTAATCAAAAGATACCAAATTTCAATTATAAGAATGTATGATTTCTCATTTATAACCACACATTGTGATTAAAAATGGACACCTTCTACAAAACATATATTTGATTAGCAAGGAACGTGGTACACAAGTTTACAGCGCCCAAACGTACACTTTTATACATAAATCCTGAGCCACATACCACTGTCTACGGAGCCTCTACGAGAATGATAGTACAACAATTGCCGGTGACAAGGCCCCGACTATACTTTTACCAAAAGATACAAACTCCAAAGTACAAGAACATGAGTGGCGTAGGACACACATGGCCCCAGAAGGAAAGGGGCTCACCAAACACGAATACTGCCGATAGAGAGGAGGAGGAGGAGCTACGAACAGTGGACTGGAGTGCCTGCCAAGGATCCACCTACTATCATAACACGATTGTAGCGCCCCCGACAAAAGGGACGTCAGTACACTTGAATTGTACTGGCATGTATGAACTAACTCTGTCCCAAGTAAACTCAAGCAAAATTGCATGAACAAGTATAGAACTGGACAACAATATTACAAGTACAACCATGAATCAACAACCAAACATTTCACAACAATTATTCACGTAGTCATACAAAGGGGCAATCAGTGCCCCACAGGTTACAAACTCTCATGTTGTCTCCTTTCACATATTCACATTTATCATTTCATGATTCATATTCATATCAATAGTGATATTGGATCACATTTACACCCTTACTGCTTCATCCACCCTTATTACCTCGGCCACCATTATCACCCCAACCCACACCTTATTTTACCGTGTTGCGGCGCGCAACCCGACCCCGCCTGATATTTTTCAATTCACAACAACAAACAGCACAACAACAAGTACAAGAAATCAACCATGACACTTTGTTAAAATAATTCCACAACAAGGGTATTAACATCCCACAACTAGAAACTACAATTTTCCTCATGTTCGTCAAAGTTGATACACAATTTAGATCATCACAACAATTTTCCACAACTAACCACACACATTACTCCACAATATTTCCATTTCAAGTGTTCCACATTATTTCCATTTCCGGTATTCCCCATTACTTCCGTTTCCATTGTTCCAATTACAAGTTCCACAATATTCACCACAAGGTACTACCACACAATTTGTACAAAACGAAAGCTTCACAATGATTTTCGCATGAATATCAACTATCAACAATTTCACAACTAGCATAGACGATTTCACGAGGATCATAGTTAGCCATACATACCTGGAATTGAATATCCTCTTTAATCTCTACTCCAATTTATCAAGCAATCAAGAATGATCAATCTAGTTCATGATTAATACGAAGACCTTTAGAATAGGAATTCAAAATTTACTACCCAGTTCCCTTTTTACAAGATTTTTGCGTTTTGAAGACATTCATGTGGATTTCAAACAAGAATTTTCAAAATTAAAGTATGAAACTCCCTCCCTAAACTTGAGTTCGAAAATTAGGGGAAAAGGGTTAGGGATTTTACCGCAAAATCAGAGTGGAAGGCAGATGCTCAAGATTTGTTTTTTCGGGCTTTGATGATTTTTGAAAGATCAATTGATGAAGAAATAGCTTTCTCTCTCTAGAATCCTCTCTTCCTCTCACTTATTTTGTTCAGAAAATGGGTTAAAATGAGAGATGGGGTGTTTTACTTAAGAGGGGTCGGGCTTAGAATTTTAGAATATAACTGAGTGAACACGATCTGCGACGCCTATCTGTGATCGCAGAACTGACATGCGGTCCGTAGAATGGACCGTAGAAATGGCTCAAGTTTCAAGCCTCTCGGGTTGGGAATGTGGTGACTATGCGGTCCGCATTTTTGTTCTGCGGTAGCAGAATGCACCGCAGAACTGACCTTTGGATTTCTTTAGAGACAGTATGCGATCACTCTGCGGTCCGCATATTGATTATGCAATCGCAAATTTGACCGCATTTTCAACATCAAAATTTGGTTGCTTTCTGATTCATTCTGCTGTAGGAATGTAGTCCGCATAGCAGATCTGCGACCGCATTCTGGACCGCATTTTGACACTTTTCTGGAAAAGTTAATTCTTTCAATTTTTAATGGCTTAAATCACTACTAAGGGTCCGAACTGTGGCGAGCATTTTTATAGCACATAATTAGAGTAGACACCACACCGTTTACTAAGTTTTGAGACAAAATTATTTACGGGACCTTACATTCTCCCCCGCTTAGGATCATTCATACTCGAATGAGAACATTGGAAATCAACGAGTTGGAAAACATGATATGCAAGTTTCTACGCCTTTTATTAACTTTCAAGTTTGTTTTAGAAAAACTTTCACCAGAGTTTCCTTTGTAATATGGGCATAACCATCTTTTAGAGAATCCCCAAAATACGTTCCTAAGAACCATTACACAACTTGCTACCTTTACAACAGTTATAAAATGAAAAATTCTCATACTTGCACATATTCAACCCCTTGACACACTTCTAGCCATTTTGGCACACTACATGGAATCAAATTAAGCATTAATTATCTGCACTATCAAAACCGTTTACCTGACACATAAGAACGACACAGTTATATATCTCAATACAAATCCTCCTTGCAAAAACTAATCATTATACAATTAGAACACTTTGATACTCTCTATCCATGCAAAATTAATCATTGCCTCTTACATATCTTATCATGAGAGCAAAAAACCTTCATTACCAAAAAGGACTGCACATTGTTCAAATAATCACATCACGTAAATTTTGTTAGCACAACTTTGAGAACTACCATAATAAGGCACTTGGAAAGAGAAGGGATGACTCTTACACCTAATGGAACACGACACTAGCTTCCCTAGGGACAAGATTCATACGATCATTCCTAGCTTATTCAAATAAATGGGGGTATTTCGTCTTCATCTCATCTTCTGCTTCCCACGTGGCTTTCTCGACTTGTTGGTTTCGCCACAACACTTTGACTGAAGCGATCCCCTTGTTCCGCAAATTTCGAACTTGCCTATCCAAAATAGCAACTGGAATCTCTTCATACGACAATTCTTCTGTAATCTTGATGTCTTCAACTGGCATAATCTTGGACGGATAACCCACAACTTTCCTTAACATGGATACATGGAACACTGCGTGCACTAGGGACATTTCAGGGGGCAATTCCAACCTATACGCAACTTGACTGATCTTTTGAAGGACTTGATAAGGCCTGACGTACCTAGGACTTAGTTTTCCTCTTTTCTCAAAGTGCATGACTCCTTTCATAGGGGACAACCTCAAGAATACCCAATCTCCTTCTTGAAACTTCAAAACTCTCCGACGCACATCCGCATAAGATTTTTGGCGATTCTGAGCAGTCTTCATCCTTTCTTGATTGACTCTTACCTTCTCCATGTCCTGATGCACAAGATATAGCCCTCTTAGTTCCGCTTCACCAACTTCGAACCACCCAATCGGGGACCTACACCTTCTTCCGTACAATGCTTCAAACGAGCCATCTAGATGCTAGCATGGAAGCTGTTGTTATAAGCAAACTCTATAAGAGGCATGTGATCATCCCAATTACCCTTGAAATCCAGGACACATGCCCGCAACATATCCCCGAGTGTCTGAATAGTCCGCTCTGCCTGGCCATCGGTCTGCGGATGAAAAGTTATGCTAAGATTCACTTGAGTTTCCAAACCTTGCTGAAATTTCCTCCAGAAGTTAGCTGTAAACTGAGCTCCTTGATCCGAAATGATAGAAAGTGGCGTACCATGAAGCCTCACTATCTCTTTGATATACGGTCGAGCATATTGTTTCGCAGTATCGGTGGACTTGACTGGCAAGAAGTGAGCTGATTTCGTGAGCCTATCCATAATTACCCAAATTGAGTCGAACTTGTGCTGAGCACGAGGTAGTCCTATCACGAAGTCCATATTGATCATTTCACATTTCCACATCGGTATTTCTATTAGCTGAGTCAACCCTCCCAGCCGCTGATGCTCATCCTTCACTTGCTGGAAATTTGGACACTTAGAGATGAAGTCTCCTAAACTTTTCTTCATACCACTCCGCCAATAGGTATCCTTGAGATCGTGATACATCTTCGTAGAGCCCGGGTGCACTGAATACTTAGAATGATGAGCCTTTGCCATTATCCTCTCCCGAAGATTACCCATTTCTGGGACACACAGCCTATCAAGGCATTGTGGCACACCATCATAGCTGCCGAGCAAAAATGCAAAAATTTTGTTGCTTAGAACTGCCTCCTTCAAATGCCAATGCTGGATCAACAAACTGATTTTCTTTAACCTCTGCCGCGAGTGATGACTCCGTTGTATTATGCACCATAAGTTCCTCCTCATTGGGGGCCTAGATACAAACCCCAAGGCGGGCCAACTGATGTATCTCGAGCTAGGAGCCTCTGATCCGCCCTCAAGTGAGCTAAACTACCCATGGATTTCTGACTGAGGGCGTCGGCCACCACGTTCACTTTCCCTGGATGGTACAAGATGTCCATATCATAATCCTTAAGCAATTCGAGCCACCGCCGTTGCCTCAAATTTATCTCCTTCTGCTTGAACAAATAATGGAGACTCTTGTGATCTGATAACACATTTACATGAACCCCATAAAGATAATGCCACCGTATTTTTAAGGCGAACACAACTGCCGCAAGCTCCAAATCATGCGTCGGATAATTCTTCTTGTAATTCTTGAGGTTCCTGGAAGCATATGCTATGACCTTTCCTTGCTGCATCAGAACACACCCTAAACCAACCTTGGAGGCATCACAATAAACCAGAGTAGACACTACGGTTTACTAAGTTCTGAGACAATTATTCACGGGACCTTACATGGTTGTTAGTTTTTACCGCTAAATTGTAAATGTTTTGTTGTTATCATTTTGACTTGGGCTCATTGCTGTACTTGGGGCTTATTGCCAATTATTTGAAACTCGGTATATCACATTATGACGCTATATGAGGCGAGACACTCACTCCATGGCTAGTGAGGGGTCATATATGTGGGAAATTGTGACTCGGTTCAATCTGAGGGATGAATTATACTATATTGGAGATCGCTTCGCACCCTATATTGATGTTATCTGGGCTTGATGCCATGTTTGGGGCCTTGTACAGACTTGTAGAATCCTTTTGGGATTGATATTTTTGCTTTAGCATGATTTGCATATCATTTGGTTTCAGTCCAAAGTTTTAAATACTGTTTTGCAAACTCAGCCATAATTCTATATTTTGAAAACACAAATGATTCTTAACTGATATTTCGGGCTGACGATCATTATCTTACTATTTTCTGGACTGTATATTATTTAATGGAAATGGTGGTAACTATTGGCACAGTGCATTTTAATGAAAATGGTGGTAACTATTGGCACCGTGTATTTTAATGGAAACGGTGGTAACTATTGGCACCGAGTAATTTAATGGAAACGGTGGTAACTATTGGCACCGTGTTTTGAAATAGAAACAATGGTAACTATTGGCACTGTATGATATTGCGCTTGGGCTGAAGGAGCTCCTCCAGAGTCTGTACACACCCATAGTGAGTGCCGTTGACGTTAATTCATATGCATGGTTGGCTCGTGCTACACGCCACAACATATTCATGTGCATTGCATTGCATTCATGCATTTACTCATGTTTGTACTACGTGGCACGACATTCAACACTCATATATCATTGGCATACATACTGTTACTTGCCTTGTTGACTAGATACCCTGGTGTTATATGTTAAGGAATGCTGGGCCCGAGAGGCTGATGTTGGATATTATGAGTTGATATTGAGTCCGTGGGGCAGGTTTTTTAGACTAAATCCTACTTGTTGAAATTTCCTTTGCAATTGTGGAAAAAGCATATTTTCAAAGAGATTTTTGAACTGAACTTGGGATTTTCAAAAAGGGGTTTTCACACTATTAATGATGTACCGACATAACTTTTCATAGGGGAAGCCAATTTTTACTTCTGCTAGAAGCTCTACCAATCTTTGATTCCTATAGTGCATGGAAGGACCTATCGGACCCAATCAACAAGATGCGCTACTTATTGGAGGTTCTAAGAAGGAGCTGCAGAGCGAGAATAGTTAATTTAGAAAGTTAAAATGCACAATCTCATGATGAAACATATACCAGAAAAAGCACATATGGTCATGATTCCAAGCCTCTGGGAAGTCCGTGCATCGGCCACGACGAGCTCTGTCCTAAAAAAACAAGTTGAGCCAAAACTATCGACTACCCTAGTCGTCCATCTTAACAACTAGGGATTTGCTTCCATGGTGGTGAATGTTCAACATCGTACCCCGGTAGAAGTTGGGCATGAACGGATGCACAAGATATCGTAAAATGATCTCAACATTGGCCAGTTCGGCTAATTAGACAACATCTTGACCACCTTGTATACCAAGGGTGCAAGTTGGGTCGGGCGAATCTGGTAATGGTGGTAAAATTCCTCCACCAAAGGGGAAAGAGGAAGAGAGTAGTCGATAGTGAATGGTAAGCGTAAAGGGCGCAGTACCCTGGATGGTGAGTATACACTTCGTCCTTGCCCGTAGGGAAGGAGCTCTATTTGGTCGGGAATGCAGTACTTGACCTTGAACTCCGCTAAATGTTGGCCATTAACGAAGACCAAAAAACCTCATCCACTGTCTCTGATTTCCACTGCAAGTACGGTTTCGCATCAGGGTTACAAGAAATTATCTGCTTCACCGAGGGAAGAGCCTTCGCTTCAATGACAGTGGTGGCATTTTCCCCATGGACATTGGTTGCACCAGTAGGTTGGCCAGAACCTCCTCACTTATGCTGAAGGAGTATCCATCATGAATTCCATAAGGTAAGTTGGACATACTTGTGAGATTTATTGAGTTTATGAAAAAAGGGAGTTGAGAAATAGAAGAAAAGAGAATTCAGAGAAAATGAAGATAATTCTAGTAGTGAAGTGAATAAAAGATTAAAATAACGGTGATCATCCCCATTTTATAAAGGAGGAACCTTGGGATTCAAAGCAATTCGTCATAATGGCAGCCACAGTCGTTTGCAAAGCCAATCCACAAGTTACTTGTGTTTTGAGGCAACGCATCAGGAATAGACATCGTCATGATGAATGACATCATATCTCATCCATGTCTGGTCCCCTTCAAATATCACCGAGGAAAATTAAGATAATAAGAGTTTGAAATATGCAGGTCTCATAATGTCACATCATCTGCATCTGATGGCGACCATGACTGTTATTATTCACTTATCAAGCCCATCCCTGAGGACAACCTTGACAAGAAGAGGGACTAATTGTATGGACAAAAAATTCATTTTATGTGCTTGAACCGGTCAACTAGGATAGAGCCTATGAAGGTTGTGACGGGTCAACCTCACTCCAAAAGGTTGAGGTCAGGTGTGGAGGATAGTTCGCTGTCGGAGGTTGAAATGGCTTAACAGAAGACGAAGACGAGCATCCGCCTTTGGTACGAAGTGACTACCGGTTTTAGGATTTGGATTCCCTAGAGAATATTCTTATGGATATTCCTTTCTGTTGTACTAACTAGGGTTTTGTGGCACATGCGCTCTTATAAATAGGAAGAGATTTATATCAAAGGGGGTATTGGACCTTTTGTAAATAGATGGTGTCGTGCTTATATTCGCTGACCTTATTGTGTTCATCTTTATATTTGTTTCTAGGCCCCACCAAGGAGGTCGCTAAAAGGAACCTGGCAGTGATGCTTTCTTTCAGTAGAAGGATGGGATTTGCTTCTTCTACTCGTAGCCTCATTTTGACCACTACACCCATTCTTCCTTTGGCTCCCTCCTATGTTGAGGATGAGTAGGTTTCTCTGTGCGGCATAGACCTGTGACGACCCGGCCGGCCGCCTTTGGAATTTATGCCCCGTTCCCCCATTAAGTGCTTCCCCTAAGTTCATTTCAGCTTTTTGGTTTGTCGGGATGTTCGGTAATAGAATTTAGAGTGTTTTTGGACACTTAGTCCCTAAATAAGAGCATAAGTGTTGGAAAATGGTCCGTAATCAGAATACTATAAAGACGACCTCGGAATGGAAATTCGATCATTCCGTTAGCTCCATTAGGTGATTTCGGGGTAGGGAGCATGTTCGGAATGTATTTTGGATATATGTAGCTCATTTGGGCTAGAAATGCCGAACATTAGAATTTTGGAAGTTTCGTGTCCGATAGTGAATTTTTGATCCGAGGGCCAGAGCGGGATTCCGGAAATTGATGTAGCACCGTCATATTATTTGGGACGTGCATGCAAAATTTCAGGTTAATCGGATGTTATAGTTAGATTTTTAATCGAAAGCGAGTTTGGTTAAGTTTTGAAGTTTTAAAGTTCAAATCATTGATTAATTCGAGTTTCTGGCATTTTGTTAAGTGGTTCAAGGATTGGTACAAGTTGGAATGAGGTTATGGGATATGTGCTTAGGTTTGGTTGAGGTTCCGAGGGCCTCGGGTTTGTTTCGGATGCTTAACGGAGCAATTTGGAGTTTAGAATTGCAGCAGAAAAATTGTAGGTCTGCTATGCTTCTTCACGTTCGCGAAGCTTTACCCTTTCCATTCATCACGTTCGCGTCCCTCCCCACACGTTTGTGAAGACCAATTTCACCCTCTTTCACGTTCGCGTCCTTGCAAACGCGTTCGCGTAGGGTCAGTTTGAGACCCCTCCTTTTTCTCTTCTACGCATTCGCGTGTCCCGTGTCGCATTTGTATAGGTTCCAATACCAAGCCTTCATCTGCGCAGCCCAATCCTTACATTTCACGAAGAGAAATCTTCACCCTCTTGAATTTTTCTCTCCACGAACGCGATCCCCTTTCTGCGTTCGTGATGAACAAATTCCTAACCAGTACATATATTTCAAAAACGAAGTCTTCTTCCTTTTTTACAAAAAAACACAAGTTAGAGAGCTCAGTTTTGGGAGATTGTTCGAAGGATTTTTAGAGGCGAACATTGGGTAAGATTCCTTACTCCATTATGATTATTACCCGCTAATCTAATCTCAAATTCAAGATTTAATTTCGGATTCTGAATGAAAATCGGGGTAAAGTTCTTAGACCTAACTTTGATGATTTTAAGGGGTATTTGACCTCTGATTTGGGGGATTTTTATATGGTTAGACTCGTGAGAGTACGAAGTTTTATGAAAATATTAAAAATATTCGATTCCGAGAGGTTGGACTTAGGGGCATTTTGGTCATTTCACCTATTTTCATGCCTTAGCTTTAATTTTAACAGTGTAATTAGTTACTTGGGATGTTATTTATAATGTGTAATTGGTTTGAATTGATTTGTCCACTCGGAGTCGGATACTCGTTGCATGGGCATTGTTTCTTAGCGATTTTGTACCAATTCGTGATCTAGATACTTCTGGACGGGCGCGCTATTAGTGGTCTCGCAGCTACACTTGGAGATTCGAGGTATGCATCTGCCGCATCTGCAGAGCCGAAGAGTCTCCCTCTATTCTACCTTTAGCTAGTAGTTTCGTTCGTGTACTCACTTGTTGTAGACACTCTTGGATGTTATAGCCGTATGCTATATTTTACTCTTAGTCTGTGTTGCCCGTGCGTTTCCGGTTCTTGGAGGTTTTTACAGTTATTTTGAGTCAACATGTATGTTCCAGGCGACACTCAATACATTATCTTATGCTATTTATGTTTTATTTGACATTTTTCGTAAGGATTGTTGAATTTCTGCGATGTGTCAAGCTTAACTTGTTGCGAAGACTAGGTGCCATCATGACAAGTTCACGATCAGTGAACTAGGGTCATGACACGTTGGTATTAGAACTCTAGGTTCATAGAATTCACGGGAAACAGGCCGGTTATTTAGAGTCTTGCTGATCGATATGGAGACGTCTGTACTTATCTATGAGAGGCTATGTAACTGTTTAGGAAACATCTTCACTTCATTTGACTCCCTATCATGCAAAACTTTTAACACCATGATTCTAAACTTCTGCTTCCTATTCTCTCATAGATGGTAAGGACACGTGCTACTCGAGACGATCAGGCACCCGTATTCCCTCCTATAGCACCTAGAGGCAGAGGCCGGGGAAGGGGCCGTGGACGTGAGCGGGGTGCAGCCAGAGCACTTGCGCGAGCAACCGCCGAGGTGTCCCTACCAGACTCAGTAAGGACTCAGGCACAAGAGACGACCACAACCACCACTACTCCAGCTGTTCAGGAGGCATTGGCACAGTTCCTGAGCATGTTTGGTACCTTGATCCAGGCGGGATTGATTCAAGTTGTGCCGACTACTTTACAGATCGGGGGAGGGACCCAGACTCTCGCCACCCCCACTCGAGAGCAGCGAGTTCCCATTAGCCAGGGTTCAGGTTTAATGCCAGCAGAGTCTGTGGTTCCAGTGCTACGGATGGTGAAGACCTCTCACCAAGTAGAGGAGAGACGAGGTCAGAAGGGAGAGTATATAGGAGCGAGTTGACCTCATGGGTCGGGGAGATATACTGGTCCTTATTTTGGAGGCAGGGTGCTTTATAGTAGAGGTTTTTTGGGTCAGCAGTTCAGTTTGCGCCTCAAAGTTTCCATAGAGTTTTGGGTGTTCAACAGTTTTGGAGTACCCGTACCGCACAGTTCCCACTGCCATGTCAGTCACGAGGTTGCTTTGAATGTGGTGACACACGCCACATGGTTAGGGGATGCCCCAGACTTGGGATGGGTATGCCTTCTCAGACTTCTCAGCTACAGCGTTCCTCGTAGGGTTCTCAGGCCATAGGTACAGCCCCAGATGCTACCCCACCTACCCGTACTGAGGGAGTTATCTCTAATTCTGTCTTCCTAGGCATTCTCATGGTTTGTGATAGAGGCGTGCTGATTCTATTCGACCTAGTCTTCAGTTATTCTTATGTGTCATCTTATTTTGCTCCGCATTTGGGTACAGTCCGGGAGACCTTGAGCTCTCCTATTTATGTTTCTACTTCCGTGGGAGATTCCCTTGTTGTGGACCTCGTATATCGGTCGTGTTTGGTTAATGTTCATGATTTTGAGACCAGGGCAGATCTTTTATTACTTGATATGGTTGATTTTGATATTATCTTGGGCATGGACTGGTTGTCGCCCCATTATGCTATTCTTGATTGTCACGCTAAGACCGTGACGCTGGCTATGCCAGGTATTCCACGTATTGAGTGGAGTGGTACTTTTGATCATACTCCCAGTAGAGTTATATCCTTTCTTAAAGCTCAGAAAAAAGGGGTGCGCCGCGTATTTAGCCTATGTGTGAGATGTCAGTGCTGATACCCCTTCTGTTGACTCTATTCAAGTAGTACGCGATTTTCCCGATGTGTTCCCAGCTGATCTTCCGGGCATGCCGCCCGATCGAGACATCGATTTTGGTATTGATTTGTTGCTGGGCACTCAGCCCATATATATTCCTCCTTACTGTATGGCTCCTTCTGAGTTGAAGGAGTTCAACGATCAGTTACAGGAATTGCTTGATAAGGGCTTTATTCGACCCAGTGTTTTACCCTGGGGTGCTCCTGTCTTGTTTTCAAGAAAAAAAGGATGGTTGTATGCGCATGTGTATCGCTTATCGTCTATTAGACAAAGTTACAGTGAAGAACCGATATCCTTTTCTTCGTATTGATGATCTATTCGACCAGCTTCCAGACGCAGAGGTGTTCTCTAAGATTGATTTGTGCTCAAGTTATCACCAGCTAAAGATTCGGGAGCCGGATATCCCGAAGAGTGCTTTTAGGACTCGGTATGGTCATTACGAGTTCCTTGTCATGTCATTTGGGCTGACCAACGCCCAAGAGGCGTTTATGCATTTGATGCACAATGAATTTACGCCCTATCTCGACTCATTTGTTATGATTTTCATAGATGATATTCTTGTATATTCCTGGAGCCAGGAAGATCATGAGCAGCACTGAGGACAGTACTTCAGACTCTGAGGGAAAAGAAATTATATGCAAAGTTTTCAAAATGTGAGTTTTGGTTGAGTTCTTTCGCAATCCTAGGCCACATGGTATCGAGTTAGGGCATTTGGGTAGATCCGAAGAAGGTGGAGGCCGTGCGGAGTTGGCCCAGGCCCTTCTCAGCCACAGAGATCCTTAGTTTCCTTGGCCTGGCGGGATATTACCATTGTTTTGCGGAGGGGTTCTCGTCGATTGCAGCCCATATGACTAGATTGACCCAGAAGGGTGCTCCTTTTCAGTGGTCGGACGATTGTGAGTCGAGCTTACAAAAGCTCAAGATGGCTTTGACTTCAGCCCCTATTCTGATTTTGCCTGCGCGTTCGGGGTCCTATACGGTTTATTCTGACGCCATATGAGTTGGACTTGGAGCAGTGATGATGCAGGATGGTAGTGTGATAGCCTATGCATCCAGAAAAATGAAGGTACACGAAAAGAACTATCCTGTCCATGACCTTGAGTTAGCGGCTATTGTTCACACCTTGAAGATCTGGCGTCATTATTTGTACGACGTGCCTTGTGAGATTTACACGGATCATCGGAGTTTGCAACACTTGTTCAAGCAAAAGGATCTAAACTTGTGCCAGAGGAGATGGTTGGAGCTACTGAAGGATTATGATATTACTATTCTTTATCACCCGGGCAAGGCCAATGTGATAGCCGATTCCTTGATTCACCGCGAAGATGTATTAGCATCTGAGGCAGCATTATTGGTGGAGGCGGATGAAGAAGGACATAGTAGAGTTTGTAGCTAGATTCCTCAACTGTCAACAGGTAAAGGCTGAGCACCAGGGACCGGGAGGGTTACTCCAACAGATGGAGATTTTGAAGTGGAAATGGGAGGAGATCACTATGGATTTTTGTGACTGGTCTTCCTCTGACGGCGAGGAAATTTGATTCTGTTTGGGTTGTTGTGGATCGGCTAACCAAGTCCGCTCATTTCATTCGAGTGGGTTCTTCTTACTCAGCGTAGCGGTTGGCAGGGATTTATATCAGGAAGATTGTCCGTCTGCACGACATTCCTGTTCATATCATCTCAGACAGGGGTTCACTGTTTACATCACGATTCTGGAGAGCCGTCCAACACGAGTTGGGTACCAGAGTGACCATGAGTACAACGTTTCACCCTCAAATGGACGGACAGTCCGAGTGCACTATTCAGATTCTTGAGGATATGCTCCGTGCGTGTGCGATTGAGTTTAGAGGGTCTTGGGATCAGTTCTTGCCACTGGCTCAGTTTGAGTACAACAACATTTATCAGTCCAGTATTCAGATGGCACCTTATGAGGCCTTATATGGTAGGAGATGTAGGTCCCCGGTGGGTTGGTTCTAGCCGGGAGAGGCCAGGTTATTGGTCACTGATTTGGTTCAGGATGCGGTTGAGAAGGTTAAGGTGATTCAGGACACACTCTGTGCGACCCAATCCAGATAGAAGAGTTATGCGAACCGAAAGGTTCGTGATGTTTCCTTTATGGTTGGTGAGCGGGTTTTACTTCGGGTCTCACCTATGAAGGGCGTCATTTGATTTGGAAAAAAAGGAAAGTTGAGCCCGAGGTTCATTGGTCCATTGAGGTTTTGAAGCAGGTTGGGAAGGTTGCGTATGACCTTGCTTTACCTCCCAGTTTGGCCGGGGTTCACCTAGTATTTCACGTTTCGATGCTTCAGAGGTATCATGGTGACCCGTCTCACATGTTGGAGTTCACTTCAGTCTAGTTGGACAATGACTTGTCATATGTAGAGGAGCCATTGGCAATATTAGACAGGCATGTCCGAAGGCTCAGGTAAAAGGTGTTGACCATAAAACATCCATATATTATATACTTAAAAATAAATTATTTTATATAATATATATATATATATATATATATATATATATATATATATAATATGTCAATTATCTGTACTTTCTAATAGTATTTTGCAGGAAATAAAAATATAACGATAAAGAAAATAAAGGAATAAATTGTTAGAATATACGCTAAACGCTAGGGGGGGGGGTAAATAGCGTTTTAATAAAATTCAATATAAATTTGCGGAATTAAAATTGCAGGAGTAAAGTAAGTGCAGTGATTAAAAGGGTAAGGAGAGAACACACCGAATTTTATCCTGGTTCACCACAACTTGTGGTTAGTCCAGTCCCCGAGAGACTCTCTCGAGTTTTACACTAACTTCGTTAAGCTTACGGGTGCCTAACAAACCGTTACACTTTCTCGTAGATATACACTCTACAAGAATTCAACCTGCTCGAGGATACCGCACCTCAAGACTTCAATCCAAGGAACTACCCCTTCAAGTGTGTACAAACACTTAGCACTCAAGACAAGACTCTCTTCATAGAGTAGATATGAGTAAAAACAATACGCTCAAGAACACAACAACTTCGTCAAGAGTTTGGCTCTCAAAAACTTATGAAATGAATATAAAATGATTGCAAAGAGAGTATGTAAGCTTTAGCAAGAATGTAATCAGTTGTTGTACTTAGAAGAGTGAATTTGAGTTGTATTTATAGTGCTCAAAACACCCAAAACCGTTGCTTAATTGCCAATCACAAATTGTTGATTTTGTGCTAGGATAATCGATTATCTTATTCTGCATAATGGATTATCTGCCAAACGTTTAAAAATCATTCCCAGATTTTAAGCAGAATAATCGATTATCCAAATCGTATAATCGATTACCTGACAACGTTCAAAAATCAATCCCCGATTTTATGCTTAACATAATCGATTGTCTGATTATACATAATCGATTATCTTTCAGTGTTTGAAAATATTTTGGCAACGGTCTTTAATATAATCGATTACCAGAAAAGCCATAATCGATTATTTTGCTATCTGTAAGATTTGATGCTCACTGCCTCAACATAGTCGATTAGTCTAAGGCACATAATCGATTATCTTGTAGCTTTGAAAAATCTGGTGAACACTGCCTTAACATAATTGATTATCATAAGGTACATAATCGATTATCTTGCAGTTTTGTAAAATCTGGTGTACACTGCCTTAACATAATCGATTATCATAAGGTACATAATCGATTATCTTACAGCTTTTTAAAATCTGGTGTACACTGCTTTAACATAATCGATTATCATAAGGTACGTAATCGATTATCTTTGTCCAGATTTGAAAGATATGTTTAGAAATCATTTTGGTTAAAATGAAATGTTTGAAAATCATTTTTCTTTAAATTAAAGATGCATGGTTTGATAAAAATGATTTTATGAGAGAAGCCAAGTCTTGAATCAATTGTCGGATCAAGATCACAATTATAGAACGGCTCATGAATAACTTTGTTGCTTTACTTAATCTTGATCTCGTTTCTCTTGTGCTTGGACTTCGGCATATGTCAATGTTCCGTTCGCGTCGGTTTTTCATTTATCAAAACCTACAAATATGAACACACGTTTAGTTTAGCGACTTGAGAACGTGTTTCAACAATTTCTCTCTTTTTGATAATGGCAAACCAATATCGGGATATGCATATTAATTAATTCATAATGACGATCCAAGACAAGTATATAGACATGCAACGAGTTCCCCCTCAAGTTATGAATTCCCCCTCAGTTTATACCAACATGTATTAGTGTGCATAGAGTGTGCATAGCCCATATCTTCCCCCTTTTGACATTAGCAAAAAAGATGACTAACTCTTTATCGATTAAAAAATATTGCAAATACAGAGAAATAAAAGACAGAATATTATGCAAACTAGAAAAACAAAGGGACAAGACATTATTCACTATCATCATTGACTTCCGTCTCGAAATCCGGTACATCTTCCCGAAGGACAATTGCGGCATATGGATAATGAATGTGATCAAAATATCCATGGAGCTCGTGAGTCAATCGATTGAAATTCATATCAATACGATCTATGGATGTGGACATGGATGCAAGTTGCTCGGAAATAGATTGGAGGGTTGCATCGGACGAGGCCGGATGACGACGTCTTTGAGGTTGAGGAGGAGGCGGATGCTCACCGATATTGGGAAATGAAGATTCTTGAATTTCCCAATGTTTGGTCGCCTTTTTGTGAGGACCGACGGAGGTGTCGATACCGGAAGCAACAAGAATGGTCATAGCGACGAAAGCATAGGGGAGTGGCTTATCTTCCCCAATTGCATCATATAAGTGAGTCATGACGAACTTGCACCAATTGATGCGAGCCCCGGTGATAATGGCATGCATGAGTTTTGAATCCTCATGAGAGGTAGTTGTGTGATTGAATTTTCGCGGTTTTAGAACGCGAGTGATGAAATAAAAAATTAGGCGATATTCCGGGAGCATGTTTGTAATAGTTGGACGACGATGGTCCGGAGTTGCAATAAATTCACCGATGCCAATTTGGGTGAAGAGAAGTTGTTCATCAAATAACGCGCCTTCTTCCTAGTATAGAGAGAAATGTTTTCCCCATTGCGCGGGAGTTTAGTGAGGGCTTGAATATTTGCCTCAGATAGAGAAATTGAAATTCCATTGACGTTCGAGACAATTTCACCATCTTCGTCCTTCTCGAGATTTGAATAGAAGGCCCGAATTAAAGGAGGGTGAATGTAAGGAGTGTGAAGATATAGGAATTCAAGGAGTTGGCTTTGCATAAGCATATGTGCTGTGGATGGAGGGGCGCTGTGATTAAGAAAACGATCCGTGGAAAATCGAGGAGGAAGGATTTCTCGATTTTCAAATTTTCATGAAGCGCATAAGTTCAGCTTCACTATTGAATCGTAAATAAGAACCATCTTTATAACAATGAACTAGTGGAGGAGTGACGGAAGAGGAGGCAACATTTTTGCCGGAACGAGCTCGTTTGGAAGTTTTGCCCGTCATTTTGAATAAATAGAAATAGCCTTTGAAGAGTTTTGAGAGATTTTTGAGAATTTGGGAGCTAAGATTGATGTTGGAGTGAAGACATTGAAGATATAATGCACCTATTTATAATGGTAAGAATGAAATAGCATTAAAGTGAAGAAATCTGCAAAAATTTAAGGAGCAAACGGTCTGAAACGGTAACTATTTTGAAATACTGACTGAGAATAATCGATTATGGAGTTGTGGTAATCGATTATTCTGACACAGTGTGCCCAGTTATTTTCTGACTCGGGGGATAATCGATTGTGCTTTTGTGATAATCGATTATTTCAGGAAATGTAGTAACGGACATCCTAGACGGAATAGGAAAATCGATTACACTGTTTTAAATAATCGATTATTGTCACACAGTGACTTAACACCTGAAAATAAATGTCAACATAATCGATTAGGGATATGTGATAATAGATTTTTATATTGAACAGCTAAAATCCTGCAAAGCCAAAACTGTTAGATAATCGATTGTAGTGTTAAATAATCGATTATGTCAATTTTCCAGCATAATAAACATAAAATGTAAATGAGGAATAATCGATTATTGACTTTAGAGAAATCGATTATTCTGCGCTGGTGTCTGATAATTCCCCCTGTCTTTGGGGCGATACCTGCAAAAAAGAATTAGGCGCCTCCGACGCTCAAGTTAGTAATTGTTTAAAACATAAAAATGCAAAGCATGAATTATATCAACGTGGAGTCAAGAATCCCGAGTTCACTACGAATTCGGAAGAAGGACTCTTTCTCTAAAGGCTTTGTAAAGATGTCGGCCAATTGATTTTTGGTTTCAACAAATTCAATTTCGACATCGCCCTTGAGAACGTGATCTCTTATAAAATGATGGCTAATTTCTATGTGTTTCGTTCTTGAGTGAAGAATAGGATTCTTCGTCAAGCTTATGGCGCTAGTATTGTCACATCGAAGAGGAACATGATCGATACTAAGGCCATAGTCCGAGAGTTGTTGTTTCATCCAAAGGATTTGAGCGCAACAACTCCCCGCGGCTACATATTCAGCCTCGGTTGTGGACAACGCAACACTAACTTGCTTCTTGCTAAACCAAGAAACTAAGGAGCTACCGAGCAAATGGCAAGTGCCACTAGTGCTCTTGCGGTCCAATTTGCAACCTGCAAAATCGGAATCGGAATAGCCAATAAGTTGGCATGAAGAATCTTTGGGATACCATAGTCCCACATTTATTGTTCCAACAAGATACTTCATAATCCGTTTTACCGCAGTTAAATGTGACTCCTTCGGACATGATTGATATCGAGCGCATAAACACACGCTAAACATGATGTCCGGTCTACTAGCAGTAAGATAGAGAAGAGATCCGATCATACCTCGATACTTCTTGGTGTCTACTTCCTTACCTTTCTCATCTTTGTCAAGATGGTCGGATGTACTCATTGGGGTGGCCATTGCTTTGGCGTTGCTCATTTCAAAACGGTTTAGCAACTCCTTGCAATATTTGGATTGGCAAATGAAAGTTCCTTCTTTCATTTGTTTCACTTGCAGCCCCAAGAAGAAGTTTAGCTCACCCATCATTGACATTTCGAATTTGCTAGTCATTAACTTAGAAAATTCCTCGCATAAAAAATCATTAGTAGCACCAAAAATAATATCATCGACATAAATTTGAACTAACAGGATGTCATTGTTTTTATTTTTGATAAAAAGTGTGGTGTCGACTTTCCCCCTTTCAAACTCATTATCTAAGAGAAATTTACTTAGACGTTCATACCAAGCTCGAGGAGCTTGTTTGAGACCATATAAAGCTTTCTTAAGCTTGAAGACATGGTCGGAAGATTTAAAATCTTCAAACCCCGGGGGTTGTTCAACATATACTTCCTCTTGAATGAATCCATTTAGAAAGGCACTTTTGACATCCATTTGATATAGTTTAAAATTCATAGATGATGAAAATGCAAGCAATAAACGAATGGCTTCTAGGCGTGCAATGGGTGCATAGGTTTCTTCATAATCAATTCCTTCTTCTTGATTATAACCCTTAGCAACTAGCATAGCTTTGTTTCTAGTGATTATGCCATTTTCATCTAATTTATTCCGAAAAACCCATTTCGTACCAATTATGGTATGATTATCGAGTCTTGGCACCAATTCCCAAACATCATTACGTTTGAATTGGTTAAGCTCCTCTTGCATTGCCAAGGTCCAATGCTCATCCCCAATTGCTTCGGAAATGGTTTTAGGTTCAATTTGAGAAACAAAAGCCATATGCCCTACGGTGTCTTTAAGAAGATTTCGTGTACTTACCCCTTTCTCGATTTTGCCAATTACCTTGTCAAGAGGGTGGTCTTTAGACGTCCTCCAAGCCTTAGGCATCATCGATTCTTCTTCTTGTGGTGGTACTTCTTCCGAAGGTTGTTCCATGACTTCATCTTGAACTTCCTTTGGATCCTCCTTTTGTACCTCGTCTTGAAGATTGATTTTCTTTAAAGCATCTGCAAGATCAACACAAGAATCCTTTCTCGCCAAGCGAGCATCATTTTCACAAAATACTACATGAGGAGATTCCTCAATAGTTTTGGTTCGATTATTAAAAACTCTATATGCTTTGCTACGTGATGAGTAACCAAGAAAAATTCCTTCATCAGATTTTGCATCAAATTTTCCCAAATTATCTTTTCCGTTGTTGTGAATAAAACATTTACAACCGAAGACTCTAAGATGAGAAAGATTTGGTTTCCTTCCCTTGTAGAGTTCATAGGGAGTTTTTATGAGTATCGGTCTTATGATAGCTCTGTTTAAAACATAGCTTGCGGTACTCACGGCATCCGCCCAAAAATATTTGGGAATATCGGCCTCTTCGAGCATGGTTCTAGCCATCTCTTCGAGACATCGATTTTTACGTTCTACCACTCCATTTTGTTGTGGTATACGTGGAGCCCGAAAAGGTATGTTCAATACCGAGTTCGTCACAAAAGTCCACGAAGAGATTGTGATCGAACTCTCCCCCATGATCACTTCTTATGGAAGTGACGGTTGTGTTCTTTTCATTTTGAACACGTTTAAGAAAACTTTTAAAAGCTTGAAGGGCATTACTTTTATGAGCAAGAAATAACGTCCATGTAAATCTAGAATAGTCATCAACAATAACAAAAGCATAAAGATTACCACCATGACTTTTAATTCTAGAAGGTCCGAAAAGGTCCATGTGTAGAAGTTGTAAAGGTCTAGTAGTTGAAACAACATTTTTGGATTTAAAAGAGGCTTTTGTTTGTTTCCTTTTTTGACATGAATCACAAATAGAATCTTTTTCAAATTTCATGTTTGGAAGACCAATTACTAAATCTTGTGAAACTAGTTTGTTTAAAGGATTCATATTTACATGAGCTACTCTACGATGCCATAACCACATGTCGTCTTCTTTACTCATAAGGCAATTTACAAAACTTGATGAAGAATTTTCAAGATCAACCATATAGATATTATCCATTCTAATACCACGAAGAATAATTTTAAAATCACTACGATGGATGACTAAGCATTCTTCGGAGTCAAACAATACAAGATTTCCCTTGTCACATAATTGACTTATGCTCAAGAGATTATGTTTTAGACCTTTAACAAGAAAAATATGCTTAATGGAGGAGGATTCGTCCTTACCGACAGATCCAATGCCGATAATCTTTCCTTTGTTATTGTCTCCAAAAATAACATTTCCTCCTTCATTGGGTTTTAGTTGAAGGAATTTTTATGCATCCCCGGTCATATGTTTGGAGCATCCACTATCAAGGTACCAAAGTGCACTTGATCCCTTCAAACACACCTACAAAACAAATTAATGAGATTTTGGTACCCAAGCCATTTTGGGTCCTTGTGTGTTAGGTGCAACATATTGGTGTGATTGTCCTGCAGTGAAATGTCTATGTCTAGTGAAGCATGCGGGAGCAATATGTCCAATTTTATTGCAATAATGACAAATGACATTCGAATTGTGCATTCTTCTAGGATGATAGTAATTTGGGGGTCTAATATTATTCACTCTATTTTAGGAACATAGTTTTGATGTAGTTTTCGAAAATCTTGTCTAGGTCGTCTATGCATGCCAACATTTCTTCTAGCATCCACTCTATTTTTAGGAAAATAGTTTTGATGTGGTTTTCGAAAATCTTGTCTAGGTGGTCTATACATTCCAATATTTCTTCTAGCATTTGTTCTAGGATGAGTTGCAATTCTAGGATTAAAATTTCTAGGTTGAGCGATAACATTTATTTTGTTTGGCCTAAGTTGAGTCTTAGGTGGTTTAGGAATGGACTCAACTTTTTCTTTTGGCTCATGTTTAAAGCCTATACCGTGCTTAGTTGATTTCAAATTTACAAGAACTTCATTGAGATTTTTGTGTGAAGAATTGAATTTGTGCAAAGTGCTTCTAAGACTTTCTACTTCTTTCTTTAGAGATTTGCAAGAGGTACAATCCTTATTTGAGCTTTCGGGTTTGTCGGCGCGTCTTTTGCCATAAAACTTGTTTTCCTTTTTTAATTTCTCATTTTCAAGAGTAAGTTTTTCAAAGTCCTTTTCTTTTGAAGAAAATTGTTTTCTTAAATCTTTTATATATTTAGAAGCGCTAATAAACTCTTTATACAACTCATCAAATGTATCTTGCATTTCTTCTAAAGTGAAATAGTTCTTAGAAGTAGTACATACCTCATTTTGCGTTTCTTCGTGTGCCATAAGACACAAGTTTGCGGTCTCGTTTCCTTCTCCATCACTTGATTCGTCTCCGGAGTCGCCTCCCCAAGAGATGTATGCTCTTTGTTTCTTGAATGGTTTCCTCTCCTTTTTGGTGTTTGGACAACTTGATTTTATATGCCCGATTTCTCCGCATCCATAGCACTTCAATTGGTCGCCTTGTTGCTTACCTTTTCGTTCATACTTCTTTTGCATGAACTTGTGAAATTTCTTAATGACGAGTCCAAGCTCGACATCTTCATCACTTGACTCCTCATCATTTTGAGGTTGAGTAGTTGATGCTTTGAGCGCAATCTTTCTTTTCCTTTGATCATCCAAAGGAGAGTTAAGAATAGTTGATTCATAAGTTTTAAGATTACCTCGTAGTCCGTCGATGGTGACATTTGTGATGCCGATTGATTCTTGGATAGCGTCGGCCTTGGAATGCCATTCCGGAGTGAGGCTTCGTAGAATTTTCCGGACGAGCTCCTTATCCGTGAAAGTCTTTTTGAGGGCGTGTAGGTCATTAACGATTTTTGAGAATCGTTCGAACATGTCATCTATCTTCTCGTTTTCCTTCATGCGAAATAGTTCATATTCGTGGGTTAGGAAATCAATATTAGCTTCCCTTACCTGGTCCGTACCTTTGTAGGTGATTTCAAATTTGTCCCACATTTGCTTGGTAGTGGTGCAACATGATATCTTTCGATAGTCATCAGGGTTCATAGCACAATACATAATGTTGATTGCCTTTGCGTTGATCTCTACCTTCTTGATATCATCCGCGTCGTATTCGTCTTCCGTTTTTGGAACGAGTTCTTCTCCAACCTTTTTGGTGGGTTGTAGTTCTCCATTCTTGATAATTTTCCACAATTGGAAGTTGTTTGATTGAATGAAAATCCTCATTCTCTCCTTCCAGTAAGTGTAGTTGGTGCCATCAAAAAGTGGCGGCCTTGTGAAGCATTGTCTTTCACCTAGTTCTGCATAAACACTACGAGTAGAAGCCATGGAAAGTTTCTCTCAAACTGTTAAGTCTTTCAGAGAGTATGGCTCTGATACCAATTGTTAGAATATACGCTAAACGCTAGAGGGGGGGGGGGGTGAATATCGTTTTAATTAAATTCAATATAATTTTGCGGAATTAAAATTGCAGGAGTAAAATAAGTGCAGTAATTAAAAGGGTAAGGAGAGAACACACCGAATTTTATCTTCGTTCACCACAACTTGTGGTTAGTCCAGTCCCCGAGAGACTCTCTCGAGTTTTACACTAACTTCGTTAAGCTTACGGGTGCCTAACAAACCGTTACACTAGCTCGTAGATATACACTCTACAAGACTTCAACCTGCTCGAGGATACCGCACCTCAAGACTTAAATCCAAGGAACTACTTTTCCTTCTTACAACAAGGGATTAGACTATCCCTTCAAGTGTGTACAAAAACTTAGCACTCAAGACAAGACTCTCTTTATAGAGTAGATATGAGTAAAAACAATACGCTCAAGAACACAACAACTTCGTCAAGAGTTTGGCTCTCAAAAACTTATGAAATGAATATAAAATGATTGTAAAGAGAGTATGTAAGCTTTAGCAAGAATGTAATCAGTTGTTGTACTTAGAAGAGTGAATTTGAGTTGTATGTATAGTGCTCAAAACACCCAAAACCGTTGCTTAATTGCCAATCACAAATTGCTGATTTTGTGCTAGGATAATCGATTATCTTATTCTGTATAATTGATTATCTGCCAAACGTTTAAAAATCATTCACAGATTTTAAGCAGAATAATCGATTATCCTAATCGTATAATCGATTACCTGACAACGTTCAAAAATCAATCCCCGATTTTATGCTTAACATTATCGATTCTCTGATTATACATAATCGATTATCTTTCAGTGTTTGAAAATATTTTGGCAACGGTCTTTAATATAATCGATTACCAGAAAAGCCATAGTCGATTATTTTGCTACTTTGTAAAATCTGATGCTCACTGCCTCAACATAATCGATTAGTCTAAGGCACATAATCGGTTATCTTGTAGCTTTGAAAAATCTGGTGAACACTGCCTTAACATAATCGATTATCATAAGGTACATAATCGATTATCTTGCAGTTTTGTAAAATCTGGTGTACACTGCCTTAACATAATCGATTATCATAAGGTATATAATCAATTATCTTACAGCTTTGTATAATCTGGTGTACACTGCATTAACATAATCGATTATCATAAGGTACATAATCGATTATCTTTGTCCAGATTTGAAAGATATGTTTAGAAATCATTTTGGTTAAAATGAAATGTTTGAAAATCATTTTGCTTTAAATTAAAGATGCATGGTTTGATAAAAATGATTTTATGAGAGAAGCCAAGTCTTGAATCAATTGCCGGATCAAGATCACAATTATAGAACGACTCATGAATAACTTTGTTGCTTTACTTAATCTTGATCTCGTTTCTCTTGTGCTTGGACTTCGGCATATGTCAATGTTCCGTTCGCGTCGGTTTGTCATTTATCAAAACCTACAAATATGAACACACGTTTAGTTTAGAGACTTGAGAACATGTTTCAACATAAATAAGAAGCACGAGGCATCATGAAAAAAGAAGCACGATGCATCGTGGCTAAAGAAGCACAAGTCATCATGATAAAAGAAACATGAGACAGCATGTCACCTTATTGATATTTGATTTCTATAAATAGTATGTCATATTTGTGTTGAAGAGAGGAATATATACATACCTAGTAAAATAATTTTTCTCTAGATTTAGTCTTTACTCCATTCTTTATATATTTCACTTTATCTTGTAGTCTGGGAATTTTCTAAGAGTGTTGATATAATGTTAAAAATTCCTTTCTTTATGAAATTTAAATACTCCATAATGGAGTAATCTCTTTTATTGGGATAGTTGATGAAGCTCGGCATCGTTATAATATTAATCTCAATTTTAGTACATGTTTAACCGGAAACTTTCTAATTATATTTATATATTGTGCTGGAATATTAGTTTTAATTAATTATTATCACTTCTATCTATTTATTCTCCAAATTAGTTGTATGTCAATTTTGTAATTCTCACGAAGAAAAATTAATATACGATATCTATTTGGTAAAATAATAGAGTGAGAGTAATTCTTTCTAAGCTATCATTCCAAGTCTGTAATCTTGCTTACTTCCATTCTAATTCTCACGGAGGAGTTGTACTTGGCAAGATTATTGACTTTTAGTAAAAATTAATCGCAAGAGGTTTTAACTATCTTATAGCACAATTCAGGTAAGAAAATTATTTCAGTTTAATCGTCACAAGTCATATATCAATTTATTTATATAATTCTCACGGAGTGTTATTAATTGATTATTTCTTGGTGAGCAAATATAATTGTATTAGCAATAAACAGTTATTCCTAAGAGAAATATATGTAGAACCTACGATTTTATTATTATCACGCTATCGAGTGAATTCATTGATTCCCAACTCTAGTTAAATACAAATCTTCCGAAAGTTATTTTGTTTCAACTTAAGCAATTTAGATCTTCAATAAACAAAACTTCATCAATTTGGTTCTCTCAAATAGTAGTAAGAATATATAAGTTTGTAGCTAGATGTTGCAATCTCTGTGGGACGATATCTTAAACTATATTAGAATTTGACTAAGCACGAGCAGGAAAATCCTATGCACATTGGCCTCGTCAAATATTTGGCGCAGTTGCCGGGGATTGGCATAAGTCTACTTCAAATTAAATATTTTATTACTAATTTAAAATTTATTATTATATGTATTGGTATCCTTATTTTTGTTAGTATTTTTATCACCTGCTAAATATTTCTATAACTATTACTATTATATCCATTCTAATATTTTTTTTCTCATTGTTGTAACCATTACCTGCTGTTTGCCCCCCCCCCCCCCCCCCGAAGAAAAACACAAAGTAAAAAAAATGCTCTGCCTTCTCTCTATTTTCTCACTGTAAAATTGGTGATTTTTGTGGGTTAGGGAAGCCATGGCTGCGTTGAGCTCTCCCCAGCCTTTGGTTGTGGGAGAGACAACCCTAAAAACTACAGAAACTATTCTAAATCATACTGCAAAACGATCTTATGCTTCAAATCTGCTAGCAAAACAATCTGCCACAAAAATAGCAAAACTTGAGCTATGTCCTGTAACTTTCGATCATAGGGAACCAAGAGTGGAATTCACAGTGGAGGAAGTTAATATGTTCACCATAGAAGAAGGGCTTCACCAAGTAGTCATCGTCAAGTTTTCATATGGAAAGCCAAAGTTGCAAGAGTTTCAAAAGATTTTTGCGAAACAGTTCGACGTCAAAGGATATTGCAACATAGGACAATTTGAATTTCGTCACTTGTTAGTAAGGTTTGATTCCTTTGATGACTATGTCCAGTTTATATCAAGGTCTACTGGATATATTAATTTCAAAAGAGATGAATTTTTCTTCAGAACTTTCCCCTGGACGTTAGGCTTTAGTTCTAGAGAAGAAACATCGAAATCAGCTGTGTGGATTTCGTTCCCAGACCTGCCACCCAATTTCTTTGCAAAGAAGTCATTAATGTCGATCGCTTCAGCAGTAGGGAAACCTCTCACTGTAGACAAGGCAACACAAGATTGCACCAGGCCAAGTGCGCTGAGAGTTAAGGTTTTGTTAGACCTTTTGGACAAACATCCAAAGAAAATCAAGATTCACATCGTGGAAAAGGTTTCAGGGAAGTCTGTGGAATTCTATCAAATGTGGTATATGATAATTTCCCAAAGTATTGTACCTGCTTATGCCATCAAGGGCATTCTGAAGAAACATGTCGTTGGAAGATCGACGAAAGTAAAGATGGTTGTAATGGTCTGGAAACTCTGGACAAATTGCAAGGTGATGCGAGGGAACATCTTCATTCAAGACAAGATGGACAATTGGGAATAGATGATACAACAGCTGACCAACAAAAGATTCAATTAACAGGTGATCACATTGCTATTGTGGAATATCCTATGTTAAAAGAAAACACTGCTGATGATCGAGCCAATATGGAAACTACTAGAAAAAAATTATTTCACAGTTTGCTCAAGGTGTCAAAAATTCAAAAATAGGACAATGGCGGGTGGTGCATCGACCAGTTGAAGCATCAAATGTGGAAAGGCGTCACATTCACATGTTGTAGGCCCCTTGGTTGATTATAAAGTTACAATAAACAATTGTGAAGCTTTTGTCCAAACCAATTTGGAACGTGCAAAGATGGACTCTTTTGAAATGGAAAAGGTGAATGGAAAGCATAAGGAATCTACTTTTCCATTTAGTCATAAAGGACATCATCAATTAAAGGAAAAAGATGACAATGTGGGGCACATGGGATTAAATGAAGTGCAGCAAATTAAGGAAAATAATGCTGTTGCGCACGGTTTTGAAATTAAAAAAGCAGCGTGCCCTGTTGGTAGTGCGACTGGAAAGGAAAAAGAACATAATGTTGCGGGCCATTTTGGTCTTTTGGCTCCGCAAAAGACTGCCAAGGATGCTATTTTAATTCAAAATTCAACAAAGGAGCCAGCTGAAAATAGTCACACGGCTACAGAAAAGCTGGCCGAAAAATTTGAACTACATGAGGGCTCAAATGACAAAGCACATGCGGGTCATTTGCTGGAGGAAATGGCGGGCCATGTACATGCAAAAGAAGCCGAAAGTAATGTTCCAATTACAGGTCAGCTGAACAAAAAAATTGACCAAATTTCTGGCCATGCGGGCCAGTTATGTCTAAAGCAACAAAGGGTGCAAAAGAATGGTAACGACCATCTTGATGGACAGTTGAAAGAACCCGAAATAATTGAACAAATGATGGGAACAAGTCGAACGATGGAAAAAATGAAGAACCAATACAAAGGAACTTTGGTACTGATGGTAATAAGGATACGCAATATGGAGCTACTCGTGTTGTTTCATTTCTTAATGATGCAACTGATGGAGTACATCAAAACCAGATTGTGGAATTTTCATCTCCTGATCATGCTTCTTCTGTTGCACATATGCACATTGATCGACCAACAAGAGCAGCATATGTTGATCATGCAACTCTCCCTAACGCTCCCTCAATATATTTTTCTAGTCCTCAAGTGGAGAAAATCATTAAGGACAATCAAGCTGCCATGATGTTAACTCCCGTGATCAAACACAATGCTGTTGTTCAAACTAGTGCAATCATTTCAGCAGAGGAAAGAAAACTATTGGATTCTATGGACAAGATGGTGTATCGAGCCTGTGACGAATGAGGTTATGATAGTAATGAAGAATTGAGCTCACCGGAGGAAGTAGGATCATGTAGTAATACACAACGTCACGTCCACTCTGAGCAGAAACCAATTAGTATGAGCAGTACAATAGAATTTTTATCTCATGATAGACAACTGTTCTATGCAATGCTAAATGCACATCCTTTTGAGATTTTGGGTCGTGATCCTTATAGCGGTAAACGTGGAAATAGGAGCATGAATGAGGTTCATATACAACAACAAATCCAATCAAGCAATATTAAATCACAAGATGCACCAAACTTGGATGCACAAGGTGTTATACTCCTGCCAAATCATCGGAAAGCAGAACAAGGTGAAGTAATTAAAGTGCTGTCACAATGCGTCAAAACAATCCCAATTAATGCTACAGAGGAAGAAAAGTCACATTCAAAGGAAAATAGCAGGGACGAAATTGTGAGGCGCCCTCCGATGAGAAATGCCAAGCTTAAGCAGGCCGCCCAAACTACATGAACAAAGTCTAAACAATATAAAAAGAAATCATGAATTTTGAACATCTCATGAAGAATTGGGACGATGTGGAAAAAGAAATACAAATTGAAAAATTACAAGGATCGACAAAAAGGGACATCATTTTAACTCATTCGTCATTTTAATCTGCCTCTATGTTAGTATCCTCATTTGTAATCTCATCGCAGGGTATGTCATAAACTCTGTGATGATCATAAAATATTTGGTCCTCTCAAGTTCGTATTTTTTACATTCATGTTAATAAGTGAGGTTGTCAAGCCTCAATAGGATTTAGTTCGGTAAGTTTAGCCCGGTATGTGTTATATGTGTACCAATACCGGTGCTAATGCCCCCTTATTTTTTCTATTCCTAATTGTTGTATTTTTTATGCTATTAATAAAAAAACCAGCCCTAGGAACTTTCATGTGCCTAGCGGATTATCCAAAAAAAAATTACCTGCTATTTTTATTATTAATAAATGTAGATATAATTAATATGTATATCTATTACTCTTATGATATTGTCAGCAACTTCATGTCATAGCACTTTCATCATAATATACTGTTTGTACTAACTATCTTTTCCTTTAATATAGATAATTATTATTACTAAGTGTACTTTTCACTACCACTACTTTTCTTTTACTATTTTCTTTTAGTGACACTGTTATTGTAGGAATTAAGTTTAATTGTCATTAAAAAAATCTTATTTCAAACCAAAAAAGAAAATCACTTAGTTTATGACCCGCTCTTCTTCAAAAGAGTTGTCACATTATAATCCTGAAATTGAAAGATCTCTTCATTTACACAGGAAAGAACAAACATTATCTTCTCATAGTATAGCTTGTGAAGGAATGGAAAATAGGGAGTAGAAAATATCAACCCACCGAAGTACAACCACCAGTCCAAATAGAGGATGAATTTGATGAAGTGGCGCCAAGACCAGCAAACAGAATCCTAAGGGATTATGCTAGACCTGACCACTTCAACTGTGAATCTAGTTTCAGAAAACCCCCAGTGGCAGCCAACAACTTTGATATTAGGACTGGCCTGTTTCAAACGATCCAACAATCTTGTATCTTTACGGGAGATTCAAGTGAAGATCCATATAGACATCTAATTGATTTTCTAGAACTAGTTGAAACAACTAAGTATAATGGAGTATCCCCAGAAGCAATTAAGTTAAGGATATTTCCTTTTTCTTTAAAAGGAGATGCCAAGACTTGGTTGCAAAGTTTGCCTCAAAGATCAATTACCACATGGGACCAAATGACTCAGAAATTTTTAAATAAATACTTTTCCCCTGCTAAAACCAAAAAGTTAAGACAAGACATATCTAATTTCTTGCAGACTGACACAGAGTCAGTTTATCAAGCTTGGGAAAGGTTAAAAGCGATGTTAAGAAAATGTCTGCACCATGATATTCCTGAACACATGCAGTTGTATATTTTTTATCACGGGCTAAAACCCTTTTCTAGAAATGTGATAGATGCAGCTTCAGGAGGTTCTGTGATGGGAAAACCCACAGAAGAAGCATTGCAGTTATTGAATGAAATTTCTAAAAATGTCATTCAATGGCCATCTGAGCGTATAATTGTCAAGAAAGCTTCTACAGTAAATCAGGTTGATGCTATATATACACTAACGCAACAAATTGTTTATTTGGCACAAAAGTTTGAAACTTTTCAGGTGAATAGACAACAACCAAGCCAATCTAAGGCTTGTGACATTTGTGGAGGAAATTATCAGAACCATGAATGTCAAGCAACCAATCACAATGATGAAAATGTCAATGTCATCGGTTACAAGCAGTATCCTTTTGGAAGTTCAATGGCACAGAAACATCCAGGATATTAATGGAGCAATCCAAATGGTGCAGAGAACTCTCAAAGCTTCCAAAAGCAACAAATACAGGGTACTCCCGGATACCAGAATCCAAACCATGGTCAATCAAACATTAGACCTTATCAACAAGTAGGGCCCTATCAGCAAAGGTCTCAACAAACTCATTCAAGTCTTGATGATCTTCTATATAAGCATATTAAGGTCAATTATGAAAAGATGGAGAGCCAAATTCATCCCTCAAAAATCTAAAAATACAGTTGAGCCAATTGGCAGCTCTTGTTTCAGAAAATATTCGAGGTCCCTTGCCAAGCAATACAGAGAAAAATCCAAGCACCTTAAAGCCATCACCTTATGGTCGGGTAAGGAGGTTGATGAACCCTATGCAGACCAGTCAGAACAACACGTAAACAACGGTAAGAATGTTGAAATACCCTCTGAACCATCTGAAAAGAATGAAGTCAAGAAAAAAGAAGAAAAAAATATTGAAAAATTGACTCCTCTCCCTGTGACTATTCCCTTTCCACAAAAAATGAAAAGAGAAAAGCTTGACAACCAATTTGCAACATTTTTGGAGATTTTAAAACAAATTCACATCAATATTCTTTCTACTGATGCTTTGTTACAAATGCCTTCATATGCTAAATTTTTAAAGGAAATTTTGTGAAGTAAAAGAAAATTAGAAGAAGTTTCTGTGGTATTGCTTATGGAAAAATGCAGTGCTATACTTGAAAAAAGGTACCACAAAAACTTGGTGATCCAGGTAGTTTTACAATTCCATGGACTTTGGGAGGATTATATTTTGAAAAAGCACTTTGTGATTCTCGAGCTTCAATAAATTTGATGCCATTTTCTATCTTTAAAAAGTTAGATTTTGGTGAAATAAAAGACACAAGTGTTTGTCTTCAATTTGCAGATCAAAGTACGAAGAAACCTAAGGGAGTAATTGAAAATGTACTCATAAGACTAGATAAGTTTATTTTCCCTGTAGATTTTATAGTGCTTGAAATGAAAGAATGTCCTAATGAACCAATAATTTTAGGTAGACCATTTCTTGCTACAAAAAAAGCTGACTCAGGCTATTCCCAGGAAAATTAAAATCCAGGTGGACAGGTCCTTACAATGTTACAGGCGTTACTCCATACGGGACAATAGAATTTCAGAAAAATGGAGGAGACAAGTTTAAGGTATATGGTCACATGCTAAAATTGTACTTTGGAAGAAACTTTGAACAACATCAATCGGTTACTTTGATAGTCTGATGAATTCTGCAATTAATAAGTCGAGCTGATGACGTTAAACTCGGAACTAAAATACAAAACCCGTAGCCATCGAGGGAGAAGCAGTGGAGCCTCATAAGCCCGTCATACAATTGGGGTAATTTAATGCTTAACAAAATTGATCTGGCCAATATCCATGTTATTGTACAACCAGAACATCTCATGAAGGCATCTACAAAAACAGAGTCACCTGTACAGGAGTAACCCCATGGTGGTCGATATGCTTAAGTAACTGGTTGATTAACCATTTAATGTATCAATTCAAAATCTTGGCACAGGTAAATTTGTTGGTTTATATTTAAACCAGGACCAAATGATTGATAAGGTCTTAAATTAGTCAGTCTATTACATATAAAAACATGTGTTGTCACACACTCTTTCACACAATCTTTCAATTTTATTCTTCTCTCTCCTATATATATTATCGTTTATTTATTTTTAATTGTTGTTCTTGTACAATATTAAAGTTTTAATATAAAAGTTTACATATTTTTCAAACATTTTTTTTTTCATTTATGCCATATAACTTCTAAGTTTGTAAATTTATTTAAGTGAAGGCAAGAACAAGTATCTTCAAATTTGAGAAAGTGTTGGAATTGAGAAGCATTATGATCTCAACAGGTAGAATCAATAAAATTATGCTAGAACTTGCCTCAAATGACTATCAAGGCGAAATTCTAGACAACACTATTTTTAAAATGAAATTAGGCTTTCTTTGAAACCCTTTTTATCCTATCCATTTTTAACCACAAATATTTATATTTTATATTTTAGCACCCAACTTTGAGCCAAAAGAAAAAAAAGAAAAAAAAAAGAGGGATAAACCAACTTTTATTGATACACCATATTGGTTTATCTTACAAAACATATTGATACTACTCCTTCCGGCTATAGTTGAGCAAAAATGATTATTAAAGCAAGCGGTGAAGGAATACTTATGGAGTAAATGTTCTATTTCACTAGTAAAAAATGAAGAAGAAGAAGAAGAAGAAGAAGAGGAAACAAGGTGTATATACCTGTAAAATAAATTATTGGTTAAGGAAGCTTGAGTTTAAGAAATCTATTGAGAGAAATGATGACTTAAGTGATTATGAAATTGGAGATCGGGAGCTTTATCCCAATCTCTAGAGTTAATTTCTTGTGTTGAGTTGTACATAGTTACTTTAGTAAAATAATCGGCTCTCATTATAAAGATGGATGGAACAAAGTGACTAAAAATATATTCTTTTATCTTACCAGCATTAAGCCCATCATTACAAGCCTGAAAAAGTCCTAAAATAATTTTATAAATTAGTGTTGATTCTACGTTAGTGGAGACTGACATGAAGGGAAAGCCTATGGACAAAATTTGAGAAACTCGAATTGTAATCATAATGTCATCAATCTCAAAAGGTTCATCAAAAGAGGAGTTGAAAGATTTTGGCAAACAAAAGCAGAAGCAGAAACAAGGTAAAGATTTGGCGACTTGAAAAACTTATAGGTTTTGAATTTAATGTGAAATTTTTTTATTTTATTTTTCTACTCTGCAAGAAACAACAATAATTAATAAAATTACTGCCTCAAGGACGAGCAAAAATTCAAGTGTGGGGGAGTTTGATGACTATAAAACATTCATATATTATATACTTAAAAATAAATTATTTTAAATAATATATATATATATATATATATATATATATATATATATATATATATAATATGTTAATTATCTGTATTTTCTAATAGTATTTTGCAGGAAATACAAATATCATGATAAAGAAAATAAAAGAATAAAAAAGAAGTACGAGGTATCATGGCAAAAGAAGCGCGATGCATCGTCGCAAAAGAAGCAAAGGCATCATGATAAAAGAAGCATGCGGCAACATGAAACCTTATGATATTTTATTTCTATAAATGGTATGTCATATATGTGTTGAAGAGAGGAAGATCATACGTACCGAAAAAAATAACTTTTCTCTAGATTTAGTCTTTACTTCTTTCTTTATATATTTCACTTTATCTTGTAGTCTTTTGGGAATTTTCTAAGTGTGTTGATATTATGTTAAGAATTCCTTTCTTTATGAGATTTAAATACTCCATAATGGAGTAATCTCTTTTGTTGGGATAGTTGATGAAGCTCGATATCGTTATAATATTAATCTCAATTTTAGTCGAGCCCCTGCGCAGGGGCTTAGGACAACACTTATATAATAGCCAGTCATCAATTGGAAGCGGGTACATGCTTGACCTGAAACTTTCTAATTATATTTATATATAGTGCTGGAATGTTAGTTTTAATTAATTATTATCTCTTCTATCTATTTATTCTCCAAAGTTAGTTGTATGTCAATTTTGTAATTCTCACGAAGCGAAATTAATATACGATATCTATTAGGTAAAATAATAGAGTGAGAGTAATTCTTTTTAAGCTTTCATTCCAAGTATGTCATCTTGCTTACTTCCATTCTAATTCTCACGGAGGAGTTGTAGTTGGCAAAATTATTGATTTTTAGTAAAAAATAATCGCAAGAGGTTTTAATCGTCACGTGCCATATATCAATTGATTTACATAATTCTCACGGAGTGTTATTAATTGATTATTTCTTGGTGAGCAAATATAATTGTATCAGCAATAAACAGTTATTCCTAAGAGAAATACATGTTGAACCTAAGATTTTATTATTATCACACTATCAAGTGAATTCAATGATTCCCAACTCTATTTAAATGTATATCTTCCAAAAATTATTTTGTTTCAACTTAAGCAATTTAGATCTTCAACAAACAAAACTTCATCAATTTGGTTCTCTCAAATAGTTGTAAGAATATTATAAGTTTGTAGCTAGATTTTGCAATCTCTGTGGGATGATATCTTAAACTATATTAGAATTTAACTAAGCACGAGCATGAAAATCCTATACACATTGGCCTTGTCAAAAGGATATAGCTTCAGTAAAGGTTCAATGGCGGGGTCAGCCGGCCAAGGAGGTGACTTTTTCTTTTGAAAATTCGCTAGGCAAACACCTAGGGCTAGATTTTATATTATTAATGAAACATAATACAAATAAATTACAAGGTCCGAAAGACATGCGAAACGAGAGAGTAAAATTTGACATTTACATTCTTCCTAATAGCAAAGTTAAGTGATATTTTTAAGCTTTGTATTAAAAATTGCAAACTGTAATAGAAACTGTGATGCCAATCCACTTAATTGCCATTAGCTCCATAACTTGACGTAATGCCCGTGCAAAGTCACCATTCCTTCCTCAAGGAAATGAGCAGAATGTGCTAATACCACCCATAGAGGTCGTAATGACTGTCATCGCAATATTACGCTGCCACGAACTGAGAAATCGAATTGTTTAATTTGCTGCATTGGCTCATTACTGTATAACGTTCCACGTCAAGAATAACCAACTGTTTTGATCGTATTATGCCCAGATTCCGAAGGACAATCACGTAAACTCCCCAAGTCTAGCATCGTGCGAAAGTGCTATCTAACCAACGATTTCGAATGTTGTGTAGAGATTTCCATGTTTGACTGAATAAACATGCGACTGAATTGATTCTGCATAATTTGAAACATTCAAATACCACGCTGAAGAAGCATGCGAGACCAATTTCCCATAAATGGAATAAAAACTATTTGCATCTCATTTCTCAAAAATCCATGGAGGAAGTGCTGCAATTCCGTAAACAATCTGCGTGCGAGAGTAACAGCTATATCGAGCAGATTCCCACGCGAGAAAGCAGCATGATGCTGCCTGTGCATTTTGATCCATGCGATAATTTAAAAAATGTCCAAACTTCACATTGGTCCATGAGCTGGACTCCATGCGTGCATTAACAAAATGCTGGTATCCCAATGCAAATAGGCGTGCGTCTCCTACAGCTTGAACTTTCCAGTTTGGCAGCATGCAAACACATGCATGAAATGCTAAAAGATGTGTCCAGCTGTCGGTTTTTGTTCCTCCATCTTATGAATACGGTCAACATTAATATATCCAAACTGGCGCAGAAGCTGTAAAACTGAAGC
This sequence comes from Nicotiana benthamiana, assembly GCA_034376525.1. Lineage (NCBI taxonomy): Eukaryota > Viridiplantae > Streptophyta > Magnoliopsida > Solanales > Solanaceae > Nicotiana > Nicotiana benthamiana. The sequence goes on from CM067337.1 coordinate 132,312,689, forward strand.
TGTATATTTGTATTAGAACTCCCAGTAGTCTGAATCTCAATTAAGATCATTGAGCGTTATTCACAGAGTATTCCAATTCTTAAGTAACCATGTTTCCTTGTTTGTTGACGCGTCCATGGTTTGTATCACTGTCCAGCTGCAAATTACTTCCATTGAAGTAAATGCATTGCATTAATACCACCATTGGAAATTTCGTGATAACAAAGGACAGCAGTGCAAATGTTGTACTTGCAAAAATGAAAGAAAAGTTAGTGAAAACGTTTATCTCCATGATGCCCTTTTTTCCTTCCCTTTCCTTCCCTGATTTCTTGCCACTCTTATTCTCAGTTTTGCACATTGTAGCTTATCATCATTTACAATCCTTCTACTCAAAACATCAAGTTCCGAAAATTCAAAGCACTGGATGTTACCAGTGTCGAGGGCTAGGTTTTCAAGGTGGTCTGCTAGATTGTTTCCCTCTCTGAATATGTGAGATACTTTGAAATTACACCCTTCTTTAAGTATGTTGATTTCCTCCACCTCATCCATAATATTCCATGGCGGTTTCCATTGACCATCTATTATCTTTTGAAGTATCATTGAATCTGTCTGAAGCCAAACATTTTTGAAGTTCATTGTTTTGCACATTCTCATTGCCTCTCTATTGCTGTTGCCTCAGCTTCATTGTTACAACCCTCCTTAATTTCTCTTCCTTCTGCATATATCAAATCATCTATCTCATCTCTTAAACAAAAACCAAGTGAACTTCTCCCTGGATTCCCTCTGCTTCCTCCATCAGTATTCACTTTTATCCATCCTCTTGGGGGGAAATTCCCATAGCACTTAATCGTACTTCAGTCGAGGTGTGTATTGCTCATCATTGTCAGTAAGTCGAGCCACTTGTGAGGCACATGAAGACCTGGTTTTTTCAATTGTACTAGTGACTGCAGCGATGATGAAACTTGGTAAATAACTCTTCTTACTGACACTGCTTCTCCATATTTCAAACTATTTCTTCTCTTCCATAACTCCCATAAAATGCATGCAGGTAAAGCTTGGAAGACTGACTTTAATCTAGGAATAACTGAAGTCGTCTAGCATTTTGTAATTGCTTTATGTAAAGACAAACCTTCTAATTGAATTCCTACTCTCCTTAGGAGTAATTCCAAACAGTAGAAGCTACATTGGATGTGAAGAACAGGTGAACTAAAGACTCCTCCTTAGGATCAGCACAACACCAACATTTAGATGCGATGGAGTATCTTATTCTGCGCAAGAAGTCATCAAGAGGCAGTTTGGCTTTCCACACCTTCTACATGAAAAAGGATATCTTGAATAGTAATCCTTCAACCCATATCATCTTGAAAGCTAGCCTAGGATTGTCTCTTATTCGCAGGTAATCCCATGCAGATTTCACTGAAAATTGACCCTTTGTTTCTAGCATCCAGAAAGGAGTATCTAACCTTGCACCTGGTTTTGGTGGTCTAATATTCTGCACAATGTGGTTTCCCAGATCTTCAGGTATAGTTTGAAATAACGTTTGCACATTCCACATACCATTTTCAACCATATCATGGACATTCTGAATGTCTTCGTCAACTACAAACTGTGTAGGCACTAGCAAATATAAAGCTCCATCTCGGTCCAATTGTCGAACCAGAATTGAGCAGATCCCATCCTCAATTTCCAGTATATTTGATGCTCAATCAAGTCCATGCATTCAAGCATTTTTCTCCATTTATGGGATCCACCTTTCCACGGTGCAATTACAGGGTTTAATTTCTTGCAATACTTTTGACACATAAAGACACTCCATAACCTGGGTTTTGTCCTGAAATTCCACCATAATTTGCAGAAAAGTGCCTTGGAGACGTCATGAAGGGATCTGAAACCAATACCTCCTTCCTCGTTTGGCATACACAGGTTATACCTCCTTCCTCGTTTGGCATACACAGGTTATACCTCCTTCCTCGTTTGGCATACACAGGTTAGTCCATGATGGCCAATGTCTTGAGCATCCTCCCACATTGCTGCTCCAGAAAAATTTGGCAAAAATGCTATGTAATTTGTTAATCACATAGCTTGGTGGGTTAACTGCTGATAACATATGAATTGGGATACTCTGCAAGACATTTGCGATCAAAACTGCCCTACCTCCTATGGATAGGAGTTTGCCTTTCCATGACTGCAATTTGTCCATCACCTTTGTAATTAAACCCTGGTAGTAATCAATCCTTCTTATGGCCAAAAAAATAGGACATCCCAGATAGGTCATAGGGAAACATAGTTTTCCTATACCAGTAATCCTTTCCACCTTGTTAATCACCTCATTTTTAGTTGAATGATGCATATATATGGCTGATTTGGCTTTGTTCACCAGTTGACCAGATGATGATTCATAAGCATTCAGAACGTCCATCACAAGTCTCAATGAAGTTGAATCAGATGAGCAGAAAATGATGGTATCATCTGCATATGCAAGATGGTTAATTTTTAGGGTCCATTTTGGAAGTCCAAATCCACGGAAATCCAGGTTAGTATGCAGTGAATTCAAACCTCGAGATAGGGCTTCTGCTGCTAGAATGAACAGGGTTGGAGACAGAGGGTATCCTTGCTTAACTCCTTAGATGATTTGAAAAAACCATGAGGTTGACAATTTATAAGAATAGAGTACCAATTATTCCCAACCAAATCTAATATCAAGCCAATAAAGCTTTCAGGGAATCCCATCTTCCTTAGCATTTTAGTCAGGAATAGCCATGATAACCTATCATAAGCTTTTGTCATGTCTAGCTTAATCACAACATTTGGGCCTGCTTTTGTTCTTAACCTGATATCCTTAATGATTTCTTGCGTTAGCAGTACATTCTCAACAATGCTTCTTCCCTTCACAAATCCTGTCTGTTCCTCTGAGATTATGCTTGGTAATAATTTAACCAACCTTTCATGAATGAACCTCGAGAAAACCTTATTAACAAAGTTGCTGAGACTGATTGGTCTCATGTCTGCAAATGTATTGACTTCTTTTTTCTTTGGTAATAAAACTAGATTTGTGTGCGTCACACTCTTTGGCAGCTGATGGCCGCAGAAAAAAGACTTGACCATGCCAACTACATCTTCTTCAATGATGTCCCAACATGTTTGGTAGAAAGCTCCAGTGAAACCGCCAGGTCCGCCTGCTGAATCTCCATTCAGCCCCATGACTGCTTTCTTCACTTTCTCATTAGAAGGTAAATCCATCAATATCTTCTGTTGATCATTATCTATCATTGAAGGTACTTGGTTTAGAATATCAAAAGCATTAGGAATTGAAGTCTCAGTAAATATTCCTTGTAATATTTTACTGCTTCTTCTGCTATTAAGCGATCTTCTTCAATCCAGTTACCAAGGCTATTCTGGATCCTTGATAATTTCGCTCTCTTTCTTTTCCCATTAACTTGAGCATGGAAAAATTTTGTGTTTCTATAGCCATCTTTGAACCATAACATGCCTGCTTTTTGTCTCTAGAATTGTTCTTCTAATGCAAGATATTTAAGCATTTCAGCGTGGACCAGTCTTAATCTCTATCTGTTTATCTGTGTAGGATTAACTTCAAATTGTCTTTCTTGAACCAGGACCACCTCCTCAAGACTTGCAATCTTTTGGAAAATGTCCCCATATGTAGCTCTGCTCCAGGTAGATAGTACATGTTTAAGCTTCTTTAACTTGTAGTTAAAAATGACGAAAGGGTTAGCACTTAAATCAATTTTTCAATTCTCCTTAACTACATCTTTGAAAGTTTCATGCTCTGTCCAGAAGTTTAGAAATCTGAATGAATTCTTTATTGGGGGTTTTTATATCACATTTCAGCAACATCCGGCAATGGTCCGAGCCTATTTTGGACAAGTGAGTTACTTCCAATCCAGGAAAAGTCTGTTGCAATGCGTCATTGTCTAAACATCTATCCAATCTTTTGAATATACAGTCCTCTTCTGATCTTCCGTTCCACCATGTAAATATGCTTCCTTTAAATCCCAAATCTGACAAAGAGCATGTGTTCATGTAGTGTCTAAAGTCATCAACCTCAAGGATAGAAACTGGTAGGCCTCCATACTTCTCTTCCTCGTCCCATATCACATTACAGTCACCTCCAACCAGCCATGGCATTGTCATATCTGATGCCATTGCATACAAAGAATCCCACAGATCAATTCTTTCAATGCGATCATATTTGGCATAGACTAGCGTAATGATGAGCTCAACATGCGTTTCAGTGTTCATTAATCTCAAAGTCAGCAGTTGAGTCATGTTATGCAGAATAGTAACTACAAAAGTTTCATCAATAAAGACCCAAATCTTGTTTGACACATTCTCCACAGCCTGAGTGAAACCAATTCTTGCTCTATAACTCTCGATTTTGTGAGACTGCTGCATATGCTCCATGATTCCTATGAACTGGAAGTGATGTTTTTAATGCATTGCAATCAGTCTTTGAAATGCTTGCATTGTGTTTACTGACCTCACATTCCATATAATGACATTCATTAGATGTTTTTGGGTTTGGACATTGTACTCCTTGTTTGTACTCCACTGGCATGTGCAGTTGAAATCTCTTTTGACTGTTTCTTGTTTCCTTTTGATGGAGATTTTAAAGGTTCAATATGCCTTAGTGACAGATCTCCATACTTGGCAACATTAAGAAAATTTTGTGCAGTGGATTCCTCATCCATGTCTTTATCTCTAAGAGTTACCTGGGCAGTTAGGTCATGTGCTTCTATTGATTCTTTTGTTGTGGCAACTTCATATGGCTGATTGGTAATGGCAGCATTATATTGCTGTTTAGAAACTTCAGCAGCAGTTTCTTCATGATCATTGGTGAGTACCCGATGCGAATTCCTTCCTGGATCTATGATATCGATGTTCCCCTCTATTTTATCTTTTGCTATTGTATCTGCATTTTCAGATATAATTTGAATAGCATTTGCATTGGCATTATCATTAACCCTTTGTTCTCATTTTCCACTTAATTTCCACCTATTTCATCATCCCTTTGCATCATATCTGGAATCTGACCGTCTTCTAAGACGTCCTCTATTTGGTTGAGCCATAATTTCCCTGCTACCCCTTTTTCTTTTTCATTGGCCTTGAATTTGTTGAAGATTTGAATTTGTCGAAATCTGGATCTTCAACAAAATCATTTTCTTTGTTAATCGCAAATTGTTGGTCATCTTTGGTGCCCTGTGAAGGAATGTCTTGACATAGAGTATTGACCTGATCTGCATTATTTTTGAAAGTCGCCTGAACCCATTGGGCAGTTGCGAAATTGTGAAGGCTCTGCTCTTTCCCCACCTGTTGTTGTACACAATATGCTTGACTCTCTATTGTGTTCAAGATTTCTTTTTGCTATATGATTGAATGTTGGTCTGCTTGGTTTAGTTTCTTTGGTTGAGTGTTGGTTGGTTGTCTCCTTGAAGAGCTAGGAGAGGTTACTTTTTGGGTCATTTGTGTAGTTGGAGCATAGCAGTCTTGTTCATGCAAAACATTTTCCAAATCTGTTGTGAAGTTGATATGCAGTATATCATTGTTGCTTGTGTTTTTTTGGAGATTCCTCTATTACTGCCAATTGGTTACCCATATTATCCTCATCATTATCCCTTTGTAAGGTCGCGAATTGGTTGTTAGTAGGGACTTGTTTTTTGACATTGGAATTGTCACGAAGATCTAATCTTTACCTTGTGTAGCAGAGGATTTAGTTATTTTTCCGTTGTTCAGGACCCTATTGTCGCGGACTTCCTTCCATTGAGGGCCTACATTACCAACCACCTTGCCGCTTGTGAGAGTCATGATGGGAGCATCATGTTTTGCAGGTTTCTTGTGGCATCAGATTCTTCATTTTCTTGTTGATGGACCATTTTATTTTCCCTCAACTCCGAATTAATCTCCAACATTCAAAGATGTCATGTCATTGTAACCTACATTCTTTGCAGTATTTTGGTAGGTAGTCGTATTTAATCGTCACCCACTCAGTCCTCACTTCCCCCGTTGCCTCATTCACAATATCCATGCGTACTTGTTTAAGAAAATCAATTAATTAATCAACTAACACCTTAACTCAAGCACAACTTGGTCTTGTCTTATTAATAGTATCCAAATCAAGATGAATTGGCTTTCCCACAGCATAGGCCAAAGAAAACATGCGTTCTTTTGCAAAAAAAGTTGGCAGTAAAATTAGAAATGAAATCCAGGCCATAATTTTAGGAGTTTCCTCATCAACGTCGAATTAAGAATCATTTATCAAGGTTCTCAATTGGTATTCATTCCCTACCCTGTCTTTGATGTAATAAATGCTTTTTGATGAGAAAGCCACAAAATCTTGCCATAACGTCAAACTTATCAAAACATGTTTGTCTCGAAGATGACCAATAGAACACTCGCCTTTAATTCCACATTGAGTCGGGACAATTCGACGAAGTTCATTTAGCTCAGGCCAACCATATGAAAATTTGCACACAACTGCATAATGTAAATTTTCAATCTTGTTCATACGATCAACCTCGGCTTCAGAGAAACGTACCATTGGTTGACCCTGTACTAAAACGGGTCGGCGCATCGGAATAGGCTCGACATTACAAAGACCCTGGACCGGAGGATTGATTGTTGTTGGCTTTAGGATATTTGAATAGTTTAAAGGCTTGGGTATTGTAGAGGTGTTGATATGGATAGATTGAGTCGATTGGGAGGGCTGACCAGCCATTACAGCTGACTGGTCGCTGGCCATGGAGGCCATGAACGACGACAACTTACTATCAAAGCTGCCAGAATATGTTGCTGATGAAGAAGGTAACAGTTCTTCTAACCAAACTAGGTTTTTAGACAAAACTATTCAGATAATGAGCTGTGAGCTACAAATATTACCGAAACTTAGGGACAACAGATAGGATGGCGTAGTGTACGTCGGAGGAGATAGACAGAACAGTGAGCTGTGTTGTTTATCCGACAGGAATGCAGCAGCTTGAGGAAGACTCTGCTACAGTAACCCTAATTTTTAGAAATAAGATCTGGATCAAAAGGGTATATGTAAAGCTGAAAAAACAGTTGGGAATTGTTTATAAGATGAAAGGCGTTCGTTTGTGATTAGAATTGAGATGAAAGTACTGAAAAATGAACGGTTTAAGCCATTTGAACTTAAATTCTCAAGTTTTCTCTCTCTAGAGTAGATAGAAGCACCAAGGAGGTGACTTGGGAGAGCGAGCGGAATATGCGCCACCGATACCCTCATCTTTTTGCTACTTCAGGCATGTTCTCTATGCTCGTTCGAGGAATAATGAATGTTTATGTGTAGGAGGATGTGACGACCCAGCCTTTCATCTTTGGAATTTATACCTCGTTCCCCCATTAACTGCTTCCCCTAAGTTCATTTCTGCTTTTTGGTTTGCCGAGATGTTCGGTAATATAATTCGGAGTGTTTTGGGACACTTAGTCCCTAAATGAGAGCTTAAGTGTTGGAAAATTATCCATAATCAGAAAAGTGTGAAAACGACCTCAAAATGGAAATTCGATGGTTCCGTTAGCTCCATTAGGTGATTTTGGGGCTGGGAGCATGCTCGAAATGTATTTTGGATGTCCGTAGCTCATTTAGGCTAGAAATGCCGAAAGTAGAATTTTGGAAGTTTCTGATTCGATAATAAATTTTTGATCCGAGGGCCAGAGCGGGATTCCAGAAATTGTTGTAGTACCCTCATGTCATTTGGGACGTGCGTGCAAAATTTCAGGTCAATCAGATGTGTTTTAGTTAGGTTTTGAATCGAAAGCGAGTTTGGTTAAGTTTTGAAAATTTTTAAGTTCAAATCATTGATTAATTTGAGTTTTCGGCATTGTTTTAGGTGGTTCAAGGATCGGTACAAGTTTTAATGAGGTTATGGGATATGTCCGTAGGTTTGGTTGAGGTCCTGATGGCCTCGGGTGTGTTTTGGATTCTCAACAGAGTAATTTGGAGTTTAGAATTGCAGCAGAAAAATTGCAGGTATGCTATCCTTCTTCGCGTTCGCGAAGGAAGCCCCGCGTTTGCAAAGCTTTACCCTTTCCATTCATCACGTTCTCGTCCTTCCCCACGCGTTCGCGAAGCCCAGATTCCCCCTCCTTCGCATTCGCGTCCTTGCCAACGCGTGTGCGTAGGGTTAGTTTTGGACCCCTCTTTTTTCTCTTCTACGCGTTCGCGCATCCCGTATCGCGTTCGCATAGGTTCCAATACCAGGCCTTCACGTTCACAGCCCTGTCCTCGCGTTTGCAAAGAGAAATATTCACCCTCATGAATTTTCCTCTCCGCGAATGTGATCCCCTCTCCGACCAGTACATATATTTCAAAAATGAAGCCTTCTTCCATTTTTACAAAAAAGCTCAAGTTAGAGAGCTCGGTTTTGGGAGATTTTTCGAAGGATTTTTCAGAGGCAAACATTGGGTGACGATTCCTTACTCAATTGGGGTAAAGTTCATAGACCTAACTTTGATGATTTGAAGGGGTATTTGACCTCCGATTTGGGAGATTTTTATATGATTAGACTCGTGAGAGTACGAGGTTTCTGAAAATGTGAAAATTATTCGATTCTGAGACATTGGCCATAGGGGAATTTTGGTGATTTCACCTAATTTCACGCCTTAGCTTTAATTTTAACAGTGTAGTTAGTTACTTTCGATATTATTTACAATGTGTAATTGGCTTGAATAGATTTGGGCCACTCGGAGTCGGATACTCGTGGCAAGGGCATTATTTCTTAGTGATTTTGTACTAATACGAGATCTAGGTACTTCTGGACGGGCGCGCTATTAGTGATCTCGCAACTACACTTGGAGATTCGAGTTGCATTTGCCGCGCTCGCAGAGCCGAAGAATCTCCATATATTATACCATTAGCTAGTAGTTTGGTTCATGTACTCACTTGTTATAGACACTCCTGGATGTTAGAGCCGTATGCTATATTTTACTCTTAGTCTATGTTGCTCGTGGGTTTCCGGGCCTTGGAGGTTTTTACAATTATTTTGAGTCGACGTCTATGTGCGAGGTGGCACTCCATTCATTATCTTATGCTATTTATGTTTTATTTATTGTTTCTTGTATGGATTTTTGAATTCCGCGATGTGCCAGGCTTATCTAGTCCAGAAGACTGGGTTCCGACATGACAGGTTCATGATTGGTTAACTCGGGTCGTGACAAGAACTGAGGCACAAGAAGAGGAGGGTCGTAGATGGCAGACCTAGCGTACCAGTGGCAATTAACTTATATAAAGTCTCCCCTGAGATTGTGGTGCAGGATACCGTGATGACATTGGTCGAAGGAGGTTTTGAGGAGGACTCAAAGGTTCCTCAAATGGAGGAAACCGATGTTGCTGCTTCTTTGCGGTCCGAAGAGAAGGAGGCCACCATAGGGTCCTCTACCAAATATCTCATACTTCCCAACTGTAAGGAGGCTGCATCCGCTAAATTGGCTCGAGAAGCTTCCCCTATTGATAAAGGGAAACATAATTGTCTGCCGAACATGGTGATGAATGATGCTAGGATAGAATCATGTGTTTTAGTCATAATTTGCACTCTAATAATTGCATTTTACTTGTTCTTGAGTGTAAATGTGAATGTATTACACTTATTTTGTGTTTTATTCCTTGTAGGAAATGATTTCGAGTTAAAAATATATCCAAGAGCTAAATTGACAAGTTGGAGCTTTGAAGTCTAAGTAAAACCCTTAGGGATTAAACCGGAATCGCGTTCGGGGGTGGGGAGAAAACTCTGGATATCAAAAAATGACAAAGCGGAAACACTCTAGAAAACTTGCAGTGCCGCGACGTATGGGGTGGTCCGGCAGTGTGTTTCTATTTTTTCCCATGAGAACCTTCTCTCTTAACTTCTCCATAAGCACTCCACATGGGGTAGCGCACATGTGTAATTTTCTCAAAGTATTTGTCCTGTTTTGGCAAGGAAAATGTAATTTCGCCTGGGCCAGCTCACATAGTATAAGTACACCAAAAAGACATTTTTAGGGACTTTTGACCTTGGATTATTGTGTATTACTTCTGGCACTGTTCTCACTTCTTAAGAATTCTAGAGCGTCCTTCTTCATGGTGAGCCAATAGTATCCTGCCTGTTTGAGGCATTTGACGAGTGCTTGATCATTGGAGTGACTGCCATATTGACCTTCATGGACTTTCTCGAGGATGCATTGGGTTTTGTTTGGGCCAAAGCACTTTAGCAACGGGCCCCCAAACGTCCTTTTATACAATTCATTATTGAGGAGGCTGTACCTTGCCGCTTGCATTCTCAACTTTCTGGCTTCCGTTTCATCATTTGGGAAAACACCATCCTGCAAATAATTTATAATGAAATTGTGTCAATCCTAGTTTAAGTTAATGGATTTACCTTGACGTGATCTATGGATGGGCTGAGGAGATGCACAATATTTGTCCCTACGGGTTATGCATTCAGTTTTACGAGGACGTCCGCCTCTAGTATTAAATTCGTGGAAACTGATCATGCTGAAATTCGTCAAATTTGGGCAACAGTTTGCAGATCTTGGTCCGGTGCTTCTGTAGCCTCTGCTCTTTGATATGGGAAGTCCTAGTAACTTGGTTGACAACATGCGGAGTGTCGCAGCACAGCCTTAGACACCTCGTGCCATATTCGAGTTCTAGTCTCAGTCCTATAATTACGACCTCATACTCGGCCTCATTGTTAGTCATATCTAGGTACCTTATAGATTGGCTGATTATTTTTCTAATGAGGATTTCGAGCACGAGTCCTAGTCCGTATCGGCGTGCATTAGATATGACATAGGCATGCCAGACCCAGATCTCCTACATTAGGATAGAAGCTTGCATGGCTTCCTTTAAATCTCAGCATGGGGCATCACTTTAATTCTAAAGTCTGTGACCAATTCTGTGAGCACTTGTAACTTTATGGCTGTGCGAGGCTGGTAAGTGATGACGTGCTCACTTAACTCTATTGCCCATTTGTCTAGCTTCCCGACAGTTTGGATTTGTACAGTATGATCCTTAAAGGAAATGTGGTGATAATCGAGATTAATGTATGTCCTTAACTTTCTTGAAGCTAGGATAAGGGCCCGAGCCAATTTATCGAGGTGATGATACCTCACCTCGGCTTCCTTAGATATTTTACATATATGGTAGATTGAACATTAGGTACCTTTATCTTCTAGAGTCATGACCACACATATGTTACTTCTAAAGTGACAAGGTAAAGTAGGAGACATTCTCCGGGTTGAGGCATTGAGATTAGGGGTAGCGTTGACATGTATTCCTTGAGCTCCTTTAGCACTTGTTTGCACTAAATTGTGTATTCGAGTTCATTGTGCTTTTTGAATACATTGAAGAATCTGTGGCATCTGTCACACAATCTCGAGATAAACCTAGATAAGGCCTCGATTCAACCCATCAGTCGTTAGGTTTCTTTCTTCGTAGTTAGGTGCTTTGATATCAAAACAATAGCCTTAATTTGATCTGGGTTGACCTTGAAGTCAAGCCAAATGCACATTTCTCGGTGTTACCTCCTAATGATTTTGAATGCTTCCTTTAGATGGTTGATGTGGTCCTAGGGCCTCAAAGGTTTGACTAACTTATCATCTATGTATATTTCTATGATTTTGCCGAGCTGATTTATGAACTTTTTTGTGACCAACCTTTGGTGTATGGCCCCCACGTTCTTCAACCCGAATGGCATGGCCCTATAGCAATACATTCCCCTATGAGCGATGAACGTAGTTGTTGGCCCAAGTTTCAGTTGAAGTTTTGAAGATTGACAAATGAACATATGGAAGGCCTGGTCCATATTGTACTACACAATTTGAATTAACCACTGCACATGTGAAGCACGTGAGGACGATATGCACTAAAGATCACGCATCAATATCTTCTGAACGTAATCGAAAAGGTTGCATTTGGGATAAGGAGGACAGTCTCCTTATGTGAAGAGAACTTTATCTTAAGTTAGGATAAGAGTTAGAGTTTGTATTGGCTAAGGATTTAAATGGACTACGGATAAGAAGTGGAGTTGTATTCAAACTCTAACTACTAACTCAATATATTATTGTGTTGGTTCTCTTTTACAAGTAACACACTCGAGTAGAAGAAAAACATATTTGAGAGCTAATAAAGCAAGTTTGTTTTGAAAGCAATATATGCAAGATACAAGTGTGTACGCTTGAATCTCCATGAACTAAGAGAGAAAAACTAGTTTCATCTGAGTGTTTATTTCTAGTTCAATTGTAGTAGGTTTTCTAATTGTACCTTTCTGCTTCATTAGAAGCAATTATATTAGGTACCTTGTGTTATCAAGTCAGAGTTACCTTGATAGTGTCGCAGTAGCTAAGGTTGTGTGCCACACTTGGATTAGATTTTAATCCTTAGGTTACAAAGAGTCTTTGTAAATGCTGTTTTGGAACATTGAGTTTTAGTGGAGTTTGGAAAAATCCTACTGAGTAGTAGGTCGTGGTTTTTTCACCTTTTGAGCCATGTGTTTTCCACGTAAAAATCTCTGTGCACTTTACTTTCAGTTCTTATTCAAACTGTTGTAGTTAGAACACTTAGAAGAACCAGACTCTTCTAACGCGAAAATTAGGTACCATACAAATCACCCCACCTCTTGTGTGGTATTGAAGTTTATTAACATCAATTGGTATCAGAGCAGTTTATCCTTGAAGATTTTAATACCTTAGGAAAAGATTAACATGAGTGCACCATCTGGGAATTAGGAAGGACAGTCTACTGCCAGGCCTCCACTCTTCAATGTACTCTACTACTCTTGGTGAAAAAACAAAATGAGAGACCACATCATAGGTGAAGACTATGAGCTTTGGGACATCATCACTGATGGTCCTTTAGCCATAACCAAGAAGACTAGAGAAGGATTGGATGTGCCCTAGACTAGAGCGAATTGTACTGCTAAAGACCTAAGGAAGTGGAAGAAAAATGCGAAAGGTAAGAAATGGCTAGTGTGTGGACTTGGTCCTGATGAGTACAGCAGGATTCAAGGCTGTACAACTGCCAAGGAGATTTGGGACACTTTACAAGTGGCTCATGAAGGAACACCTCAGGTGAAGAGTCAAGAGGAACTCTACTATATTCTCAATATGAGAATTTTACTATGAAGGATGGTAAAACTATTCAAGAGATGTATACTAGGTTCACTACACTGACAAATGAACTTGAGTCTCTTGGAAGGTTATTTTGGAAGAAGACAAGGTGGAGAAGATTCTAACTAGAGTTTTTCCAATCTCCTGGGAAAGCAAAATCACTGCCATTAAGGAATCCAAAAATATTGTTACTCTGAAATTGGATGAACTGACTGGAAATTTTACTTCTTATGAATTGAGAAGGCAAACTATGAAGATTGATGCTCCAAAGAAAGAAAGATGTCTGGCTCTCAGAATCTTAGAAGGATCAGATCTTGAAGATGATTAAATGGCAATGATAACAAGAGACTTCAAGAAATATCTTATGAAAGGCAAAGGTTCTTCAAGAGGATCAGCATTCAACAAACCTAGGGCTCTTGAGAAGCAGAAAAATGATGGTTGCTTTAAATGTGGAAAGACAGACCACATTATCAAAAGATGCCCTAAATGGGAGATTGAGTGGAAGAAAGAAGGAACAGGAAGAAGGAATAGGTTTAACCAAGGAGAAACAAAGGAACTACCAAAGCCATGGTTGCTGCATGGGGAGATACGTTAGATGAAGACTCAGAAAACGAAGCTGAAGATAAGCAAGCTCTTGTGGCAATCAGAGAATCAGAGGATGAATAGGAGGTAAGTTTTCTACATCTTACAGAAAAGATTAAATTTATGTCTAAAGAAAAATTGGCTGAGCTCTTGATGGACTTTACAGATGAGTCTGAAATAATAAACAGTGAGAAAGATGTTCTGTCTAGGGATTGTGCAATACTAGAAGAAAAATGCAAAAGGCTAGAATCTAGGGCTGATGAGAGTAATAGCTTAAATACTAAGTTGAAGAACCGGGTTTTTCAACTGAAAAACAGTGTCCTAGAACTCAAGTCTGAAAACTTAAAATTGAAAATATGGACAAGAAGAAAAAGGTTGATCAATCATTTCTCATACTAGAAGAAAATTTAAGAAAAATGAAAGATGAGTTGTCTAAGAAATAAGAATCAATCAAGGTCCTTGTATAAGAACTAGGAAATGTGAAGCATGAACTAGATAGAACATGCAAATAGAACAAAGCTTCTGATACACTCTCCTGGCTGCAAGAGCATCACAGCAGCAACAAGAGAGGACTTGGGTTTGGGACACAAGCTCCAAAATGGGATCCCAAAAACAAGTACTCACTATTCTTGAGAATAAGATCTGTACACATTGTGGTAAGACAGGACATTACAAAAATGAATGCAATGCAAAAGAAAAGGCCAGTCAAAAGAACAAAGCTTTCGGTCAAGAAAAACACAAACTACCTGGTTGGACAAAGATATAATTCATCCTTTTGCCCATATAAAGGGACCCAAACTAGTTTGGTTTCCTAAGACTAATACCTGATTTCATTTTGCAGGTCAAAGTGAATGGAAGTAGACAAATATGGTACATGGATAAGGCTGCTCAAAACATATGACTGGTAACAAGGACCAGTTTCTTTCACTTGAGAACCTAAAAGGAGGCAATGTCTCCTTTAGAAATGGGAAGAAAGGTGAGATCATTGGGGTTGGAAAGGTAGGAAATACAGACTCTCAATACACTGAGAATTTCTATTTGATAGATGACTTGAAATATATCCTGATAAGTGTGTCAAAACTATGTGACAGAGGTAATCTTGTGGCTTTCACTTCCCTTAAAATGTTTTGTGATTAGCCTTACTACTGACAAGATTATTTTGCAGGGAAAAAGAGTTAACAATATTACATTGTAGATTTGTCGACTCTTTATGAAAATTAACTCACCTGTCTGAGTGTGTTAATTAATTATCCCCCCTTTGGCACAAAACACTTGGTCATGCTAGTCTAAATCAATTAAATAGATTAGTTTCCAAGGACTTGGTGGTAGGATTACCTAATATCAAGTTCAAGGAAGACAAAGTTTGTGAGGCATATGCAAGGGGGGAAGCAGGTAAGGTCATCCTTCAAACCTAAGAAAATGGTAAGCTCATCCAAGACGTTGGAACTGGTTCATATGGACCTCTATGGTCCAATGAGAGCCATGAGCAAAGGTGGTAAAAGATATGTTATGATGCTTGTTTATGATTATTCTAGATTTACCTGGGTGGTGTTACTAACTTCTAAAGATGAAGAATTTGAATTATTCACAGCTTTTGTTAGAAAAATTCAAAAACAATTAGGAAATCAACTTGCATCCATTAGGTCTGATCATGGAACTGAATTTGAAAATGAAAAGTTTGCTGAATTTTGTGATGAAAATGGATTATATCATAATTTCTCTGCCCCTAGGACTCCTCAGAAAAATGGGGTAGTTGAAAGGAAGAACAATATCCTTGATGATATGGCAAGGACCATGTTGCTTTCCAGTAAACTACGTCATAGCTTTTGGGCAGAGTCTATAAACACTGCTTGCTATATAATTAATAGATGTATGACCAAACCTCTTGTATAGAAAACTCCCTATGAGTTACTTAAAGGGAGAAAACCAAATATATCCCATCTTAGGGATTTTAGTTGCAAGTTCTATGTGCACAATAATGGCAAAGACTCCCTAGGCAAATTTGATCCCAGAAGTGATGAGGGAGTATTCTTGGGATATTCTTTACATAGCGAAGCATATAAAATGTTTAATAAAAGAACTTTATGTGCTGAAGAAAGTTTACATGTTGTGTTTGATCAATCTAACACTATTTTTGAGAGACAGGAACATGAAGACGAAGCCATTGGACTTGTGAGACAACTGACTAAAGTTACATCACATCTCAAGGAGTCATCCAAGGAAGAACCAGGTGATGGAACGGGTCCTTTCACCCTGGGAAACCTGACAGGGGGAACCAATCTGAGAGAAACTGTACAAAATTCTCTTAAGGATCCTGTACCTGAACCTGTTCCTCTATTGCATAATAATGAAGAAGAAGCAAGCAGAAACCAACTGGTGGGGAAATCTTACAGGTACCTTAGTTCTCACCCTATTGAGAACATAATCAGTGATCCCACATCTAGAGTCATGACAAGATCAAAACTAAAGAACCTGTCTGCGTTTGATGCCTTTTTGTCCCTGATTGAACCTAAAAATGTGAGTGAATCTCTACAAGATGCAGATTGGATCAATGATATGCAAGAAGAACTCAATCAGTTTGAAAGAAGCCAAGTCTGGCACTTGGTTCCAAGACCTAAGGACAAGTCAGTCATTGGGACAAAATGGGTCTTCAGAAACAAGCTGGATGAAGATGGAACGGTTACAAGAAATAAGGCACGGTTAGTGGTTCAAGGTTATAGTCAAGAGGAAGGCATCGGTTATGATGCGACTTTTGCTCCAGTTTCCAGACATGAAGCAATTAGACTTCTCATAGCCTTTTCAGCACATGTGGAATTCACTCTTCATCAAATGGAAGTGAAAAGTGCCTTCCTAATGGCTATCTCAAAGAAGAAGTGTTTGTGAATCAACCTCCTAGATTCGAAAGCAAAGAATGTCCTAACCATGTATACAAGCTGGATAAGACTCTTTATGGTCTCAAGCAAGCTCCAAGAGCTTGATATGAAAGATTGTCAAAATTCCTTCTGGAGCATGGGTACAAAATAGGTAAAATTGATAGCACCTTGTTCCTAAGGGAAAAAGGCAAAGACCTTGTTGTTGTAAAAATGTATGTCGATGACATAATTTTTGGGGCCACTATAGTGAGGTTGAGTAAGGACTTTGCAAAACTAATGGGTATTGAATTTGAAATGAGTATGATGGGAGAACTCAATTTTTTCTTAGGTTTGCAAATCAAAAAAAGTCCAAACGGAACTATGATTCATCAGCAGAAATACACAAATAAACTAATCAAGAAATTTAAAATGGAAGAATCCAAAGAAATAGATACTCCTATTGCAACGGCCACAAAGTTAGATGCTGATGAACCTGGTTCTTCAGTTGATCAAAAGTTTTACAGGGGTATGATTGGTTCACTTTTGTATCTGACTGCTAGTAGACCTGATATTGTTTTCAGTGTAGGACTTTGTGCTCGTTTCCAGGCAAATCCAAAGGAGTCACACTTGACTGCAGTCAAAAGAATATTAAGATACTAAGAGGCAAAACTGATTTGTGTTTGTGGTATCCTTGAGGTAGCAATTTGACATAATGCGATATACTAATGCTGATTATACATGTTATATAGTGGATAGGAAGAGTACTTCAGGTATGGCACACTTCCTAGGATCTTGTCTTTATCACGGGCTACCAAAATGCTGAATTCGGTGGCCCTCTCTACTGCTGAAGCTGAGTATGTTGTTGCTGCTTCATGTTGTGCTCAGTAGCTTAAGATCAAGCAACAATTGGTAGATTTTGTATTGAAGTGGGATGCATACCTATATTTTGATAACACTAGTGCAATCAGTATGAAAAAGAATCATGTTCATCATAAAAGGACTAAGCACATAGATGTTATACACCACTTATTAAGGGACAACTATGAAAATGGGCTAATCTCCATAGAATTATATGCCACTGATAAACAAATAGCTGACATCTTCACCAAGGCACTAAGTAGAGAAAACTTTGAGAGGAACAGGTTGGAATTAGGAGTGATTAAGATCACCTAAGAGCTCATGTTCAGAATGCACAATGAAAAAAAATATTTTGGCTAGGAGTTCTTAATTCTTGTGAATATTAGACTAATTTCTACTCAGTCTCATACTGTAAATAGTATACTCCTGTGACGTATGTTTATGTGCCTCACTCATCTCTTACAAATTCTCTATTCTGACATTCGAGGCATAATCAAGAGAAGTTTCATTTGAAGAACCTGGTTCATCAATGCATTCTCATGAGAAAGGTCAGGTATGTTTCTATACTTTGTAATAATAGAAAAATTTAATTTCCACTCATGGGCAAAAGTGCTAGAAAACCCAATCGTCTAAAAATTCTATCCGTTGAGGAAAATTGAACCAGTTTCATTGAAGTTAGAATTCTAAGTGTAACAGAACTCTATCTTCTAAACCTTAGCAATTATAATTAATCCTAATAAATAATAGGGAGACCGGAACTATAAGCTGATTAGACCTCTGCTGTCACCTGAAAAGTTGTCGTTCCCGCAACTATAATGACCATTCTTTAAAGACCCCAATAATCATTCATAACCGTCATCTCAAAACTCTGATAATCCGCTTTCTTCTCCAAACCCTCAAAAATTTTCCAAAACTTTCTCAAGCCTTACAGAAATTCTTAACCAAAAATACCGAATCCCCAAGATAATCCTGGAACCCCACCACCAGTGTCACCTAATACCACTTCATCATCCACACCTCCTAGTGAATCCCCAAAGCCAAGATTCTGTCGCACAAAAATAATAGCAAGAAAAGCTGTTGCGACTGGTCCCTTAAGGAAAGCTCTAAACGAAAGATTGAAGGCAGGTAAAAAAAAAGAATCTCCAGCAAAAGAAACTGATTCGAGTTTTGAGTCTGATAATTACATCTAGGCTAGTGAAGGAGATGAACCTGGGCCTTCTGACAATGTCACTCTTCAAGAAACCCCAAAAGAGGTAAATCCAAGTGTTGTTTCTGATGACATAAGGGAAAAAGGTAGAAAATAGGTATGTTCTGATAGGAGCTGCTAAAGATGTTGCTATGGGTGATTATATGAAATTGAAGAAAAATAAGATGAAGAAGGTCCTAGCTATATGTGGGAGTGGGGAAGAAGGGGTCTCGAAGTCATGGGGAAGTGAGTCTGGAGAGGCTGCTTAAGGGTTAGTTGGTTTGAGCAAATAATCTGTTGAACCTGGTCTATCTGCAGAGGAAACTCTTTTTAAGATGATGAAGAAGGTTGGGGCTAGTTATGATCCCAAAAAATTCAAGGCTTCCTCACAAAGGACCTCTGTTGCGTTCAAACCAACCAAGAAATACAAACCCTCAACACCCATGTCTTCTCCTAGGGTTAGGATAACTAGAAGCAAGGTTAGGGAGAGTGAAGCTGAGTTGCAGAAAGCTTTATAAGAGAGTAAGAGAAAAAGAAAAGAAAAGGGGAAATCGAAGATTGGTGAAAGTTCAGAAGTTACAGCTGAAGAAGGATGAAGAGGAGATGGAACTGGTCCATCACGAAATAAACACTACTGTGTAGGTTCCACTAACAAAACCAAAGGAGACCAGGACTTCCTCCAAGAAGCCCTCAAAACAAGTTCCTACTGAATCCTTTCTAGCTAAGAGAACAAGATCAGCGTCTAAGGGAAAACAAGTGAAAGAAGCCATAGAAGAAGAAGAAGATGAAACTGAGTCTGAAGAAGATTAGGATAGGTCTGCAAACTTTGACAAAAGAAAGATATTAAAGGGGAGATTTCTGAAAGACCTGGAGGAGCCAGACATGATAAGGCTTGTCACAACACTGGAGGCATAAGGCTGGAAGGAGATGGTCCTTCATATTGATGGAAAATTGGCAAGGAAGGAACTAGTAGAGTTTATGGCCAATGGAAAGGTGAAGAATGGTCATGTGACCAGTACAGTGAGGGGTGTCAAAGTGAAATTCAATGCTGAAAAATAGGGAAAACTTCTGGGTATTCCTTGTGAGGGATATGTTAATTATACAAGGCAGAGGAGGCCATTCTTGGATGTGTTGCCTTCTGAGCTGCAAATAACAAGGAGTTTCTATGACACCAACACACCTGAAGAGGTGTCTGAGGCCAGGGCAATCCAGAAGAGAGAAATGAGGCCAGAGCACAAAGTGCTTTTTTAATTTGTCAACAAGTGCCTTCTGTCCATACAGGAAAAAAGGCATACAACTAATTATATGGATATGGTACTCATGTAGTGTATAAATGAAAGGAAACAGATCAACTGGCTTGTCTTTATGGTGAAGCTTCTTAACAGGGTGATAAATGGTTCAAAGGCACATGCCATCCCCTATGGTTGACAATTGTGCTTGAACGCTTCAATGTTCCTTTGAAAAATTGGGAAATGGCCTCCAGCAAGGAGCACTTTGGTGTCAAGACTTCAAGCGTGTGACTGTCTGCTCAATGCTGCCTCTGTTGAACCTAGTTCATCTGCCAAGACTCTTGTGAAAAACAAGGTCAGAGCCTTGGTTCAAGAAGTAGGGACAAAGGATGCTGAAAGTGCTAAATTGCTGATTAGGAGGGAGAAAGCAATAGGCTGAGAGCTGAAGTCGCCAAAGAAAAGGAGAAAAATGAAGGCATGCTCCAGCAAATGTTAAATTTGCTACAAGCCTAACCCTCCAGCACATCCAAGCCTTAGGTGTCCTGTCCTTAGTGCCTAGTTTAGTATCCCTTCAGTTTCCAGTTTCCAGTCTAGGAAGTTCTTTTCTGGCCTTTTGTTTTTTCTCATGGTTAGATGTTTAGTTTTTCTTTTTGTGGACTACGCTATAGAAACACCTCTCTAATCAGCGAATGCAGCTTTTCTTGTTCTTGTTGAATTTTTTTTAAATAGTTATTTTTACGCTGATTTGTGATTAACTTGACTATATTCACTTGCAGTTGCCCCAGTGGTCATGAGTATTGTGCTTAAAATTCTTTAACTAAACTAGTGATGTTTATGACCTAAATCTGACCTCCTTGATGATAAGTTCTAATTTTCTAAGTGTTGATTTTCAGCTGAGTTCACAAGTTTTATTATCACAATAAGCACAAAGTTTGTCATCATCAAAAAGGGGGAAATTGTTGGCCCAAGTATCAATTGGAGTTTTGAAGATTGACAAATGAACCTATGGATGGACCTGGTCCATCTTGTACTACACAGTCTGAATCAACCAATGCACATGTGAAGCACGTGAGGATGATATGCACTAAAGATCATGCATCAATATCATCTGAACGTAATCGAAAAGGTTGCATTTGGAATAAGGAGGACAGTCTCCTTATGTGAAGAGAACTTGATCTAAAGTTAGGATAAGAGTTAGAGTTTGTATTGGCTAAGGATTTAAATGGACTACGGATAAGAAGTGGAGTTGTAATCAAACTCTAACTACTAACTCAATATATTATTGTGTTGGTTCTCTTTTACTGGTATCACACTCGAGCACAAGAAAAGCATATTTGAGAGCAAATAAAGCAAGTCTATTTTTCAAGCAATATATGCAAGATACAAGTGTGTTTGCCTGAAGCTACATGAACTAAGAGAGAAGAACCAGTTTTATCGGAGTATTTATTTCTAGTACAATTGAAGAAGGTTTTCAAATTGTACCTTTCAGCTTTATTAGAAGCAATTATATTAGGAACCTTGTGTTATCAAGTTAGAGTTAACTTGATAGTGTCGCAGCAGCTGAGGATATGTGCCACTTTGAGATTAGAGTTTAATCCTTAGGTTTACAAAGAGTCTTTGTAAATGTTGTTTTGGCTCATTTATTCTTAGTGGAGATTGTGAAAATCCTACTGAGTAGTAGGCCGTGAACTTTTCACCTTTTGAGCCAGGTGTTTTCCACGTAAAGCTCTCTGTGCACTATACTTTCAGTTCTTATTATTCCACAAACTGCTGTAGTTAGAACACTTGGAAGAACCAGGTTCTTCTAACGCAAAAATTAGGTACCACCAAAATTACCCCCCTCTTGAGTGGTATTGATGTTTATTAACATCAGCAGTTTTCTCTTGGTCATCCTCATCCATGAGTATTTGGTTGTAGACTGAGTATGCAAGTAGAAAACTCAGCAACTCATGTTAGGCTGTGGCATCGATGAGCTGGTCGGTATGCGAAATGAGAACGAATCCTTTCGATGCACTATTTTCAGATCGGGAAGTCCATGCACATCCATTACCACATTAGCAATGCATTTGGGATGCTTTGATTCTCTAATAGAGCTGTTTGTTAGCAATTTCTCCAATTCCTTGTCGACATCCTTATTAATGGAGGGTTGAAATTTCATCGGACCTGCCTTACTAGAGGGTAGTAGGGGTCGATGTTTATCTTATGCGTGGATATATTCTTGGGGATTCCTAGCATATATGCATGGGTAAAAGCGAACAAATCTGCGTTAGTTATTAGTAATTGACTGAATTTACCTAGGTCTTTGAGTTTGCAGCCTATGTAGGTCTTTTTGGTTGGGTCGCGTGGATCTAGATGGACGGGATCGAGGTCAACTATAGTCGATCCTGCAAATTTGACTATTTCTAGATCCATAATGTCATTATTGCCTTCAACCTGAAGAGCCATAAATCCTACTAAATTCTATGCTTCCTTTTCTTTTTCTTTTGTTTGTTGAGTGGTCGTACTATACAGGCGATCTGATAGCATTCCTTAGGTATGAATTTCTCCACTCATATGTTTAATATTTCCAGGGGATCGGGAACTTGATCACTTGGTAAAGGATGGAAGGAAGTTCCTTCACGGGGTGTATCCATGGCCGACCCACGATGGCATTGCACACCGTGTCCTGCTCCATGATGTGGAATGTGGTCTCCACCTTCACCCCACCGTTAAGGATGGGGAGTGTGATCTCGCCCGAAGTCCGTTCAACTACATTGTTAAAATCGGTTAGTATGATGAACCGTGACACTATCTTATCCTCGAGCCGCATCTGTACAAAGAATCAAGGATGTATAATATGTGCTATGATTTCACCGTCAACCATAATCCTCCTAGCATCAGTATCAAGAATCTGAAAAGTAATAACAAGTTCATCAATATGAGGAAAAGTCAAAGTGTCAGCATCTGACTCATCGAAGATGATACTTTCTTCGAGGTCGTCATACCGTTTGTGAGTGACCGATCTCTTGAGTTTGTGAGTTGCAGTGAACTTGATGCCATTGATGGAGGTGTCATCACTACCTTCGCTAATCATTATTATGGTAGGAGCGAGAGATGACGGCTTTGGTAAACCTGGGCGTTCTCGCCCTTTTGCTAAGGTGTTCCTGCCTTTGTTGCTGAGAAACTCTTTGAGGTTTCTTGTTGTAGCAGAGCCACCACTTCTAGACTTAGATCCTGGCAATCCTCTATCTTGTGTCCTCAGTCTTGGTGGAACTCAGAGATGGCGTCTGACTTCCTTGTGTTCGGTTCAGACCTCATCTTTGGTGGCCACTTCACCTTTGGTCCGAGCTTCTCGAGTACACAGACCACCTATATTTGTGACACATAGAAATTATGAGTAGATATTAAAGGAACCATACCTCGATTGATTCTAAGAATGCCTAATCTTGGCCTAGAGGATTCGTCTTCATAATGGAAGTTAGGGACGAGTTGTCTGATGTAAGATTGATGCCGATCTCTACCAGATCACATCATTGGAGGGCCTCTCCCCATATTATCCTTAAGTTCCCTCTTTATTTCAGATTGCACGAAGATGAGTCATCGGTTGGCCCATTAAGTTCCTTATTATCTACTATGACATCCGTACAATAAGCGTTATGGATCTCATTCGAGGTGGCCAGTGGGTACTTCATCAATCGCCTCAGCAGTTTTCTAGTCACCCTTGACCATTCTCTATTCAGTCAGTTCTGGAAGGCTGTTATGGCCATTCCTTTAGAGATGTTCGGTAAGTTCATCCTCACTCTGTTGAACTAAGCCAAGAAGTTTCTCAGTCCTTCCCCTATGGATTGCCTAATAGAGAAGATGTCTTTTACCCTAGTTTCGACCTTCTTGGCCCCCTCATGCGCTATTACAAACTTGTCCGCCATTTCTTCGAGCGTTTCTATGGAGTAGGTCAGCATCCATGAATACTACGTCAATGCTCCCTAGTGTGTGTCTCATGAAATTTTGTTAACAAGATAGAGGACACTTGTTGTTTGGTGAGGTTGTTTCCTTTTATTGAGATGACATAATGGGTCATATGGTCCTCGAGATCCGTCATCCTGGCATATATTTTGAGGTACGAGGGCATCTTAAAAGTATTTTGGTATGGAATGATTAGTTGCTTCCTCCCCGTACGGATGTTCCACAAACCTGCTGGCGTTTCTTTTAGATATGAATTTGGGGGCACCTAGTATCTTGTCTACCCATTCTTGATGATCTTTCATATGTTCCTTGAGTGCCATGTTCTCATTCTCCATCTCTTCCTTTTTTTAGTACTACGGCGAGGGCACTATCACATAAAAGATCAGAAGTTGTATGGATTTTACTTAAAGTCGTAGGGTTTCCACGGTCGTGCATGGGTCCTGCTTTCTCATCACACAATCTAAAGTGTCAGTTAGCCAAGCCTCTAGGAGCCTTTTAATAGCGGGTGGTCCTCCTTCCTCCGCGGACATGGAAGCTTCTTTTCAGTTGGGTTTGGTTGTGCCATAAAAGGGTGTTGGCGACTTCCCTAATCGGGGGGATGCCGTGGGGGATAATTCTTCATCTTCAGTTTCATACCCTTCATCGATGACACTTATTAAATTAAGTGGGATTTGTCCGCCGCTCTTATTACCTTTCCTTGTTTGACCTTGCCTTGGTTACCTGCCATAGAATACTTATATACAAAAAGAATGGGAGTAGCTTTATAGTATGTTAAGTTAACAAGTTATGACTATTGTAGATCTGAATGAAAGCTAATAGTTTAACTATGAAATCTCCACAGACAATGCCAAACTGTTAAATTACTAGAATCAGTGTTCAATCAAAGTCAATATCAATATTCAAGGACAGATTTAGCCTCTTATGATTAGTATATTAACGTGCAACACCAAAGAAGGTAGCTTTATATAATGATTAACTAATAAACACCTATAAGCATAAAAAATAGAAATAAATGATAATAAATGGCTTCTAAATAATAAATGAGATACAGACAACCCGACAAATATGGGATTTTTGGATGTCTCTCTAACAATGATGGATGATGATGCACAATCTTATATTCTAATCCTTCTTGGATCGGCTGAGAGGGATAAAAGAAAGAAGAGTATAAAGTCAAGCTTTGTTTCTATTTGATAAAGTGAGAATATTCTACAGAGAATATTCATGAAATTCTTTACCAAAGTTTCAATACCACTTTTGATATACATCTCTTGCAATTTCTAAGAGCACATGTGCCACAAAGCCCTATATCGTACAACAGAAAGGAATATCCATTATAATTTTCTCTAAGGAATCTAAATTCTAAAGCAAATCATCACTTCATATCGAAGGCGGATGCTCATCCTTTTATTCTCTTAAGCCATTTCGACCTTCGAAAATGAGTTATCCTCCACATCTTTCCCGACCCAATTTCCACTAAGGGTTGTGATGGTGCCCGACACCGCTGTCAGGCAAGCCAACCAAAATAGTTAATTAATTTCTCGTTTTAATAGTTTTGAAAACAATGGGTTTCCTTCAATTTTAACAGTAAAATATAACCATATCAAATCAAATATAAATATTAGGAAGTTAATACAAGAGGCCCAATAATTATCTCAGAACCCAATGTCACAAGTGTATGAGCATTTACTAAGAAATGGCATAACAATATAGTAACTGTCCGGCATACAAGTAAATAGAAAGGAAAATACAGTACAATACTCTGAAGGAGACTCTACTGGATACGGTCGTCTCGATAATTGAAACTCGTCTAAGTCTCCGTATCAACCATGCCACTAAGCCACTAACCATATATAAACCCTTGCAACAAAAATGTACAGAAAGTGTAGTATGAGTAGGAAACAACGTGTACTCAGCAACTATATGTCTAATCTCGAAGAAGTAGAGACGATAGGTCACTTCGACACTTGCTAGTGGTCCGATAATAATATAGTAAAAATATGAGGAAATCATGGGTCTATATTGCAATTATAACTCATAAAGCCAGAAAGTAGGTAAACACCTTCTCAACTAATAAAGGATTTCCAAGATTTACTTTTCATTATCTTTAGCAATTTATATCGGCCAGGAAAGGCAAATATCAATATTAACAATTCTTAGTCAAGCAATACAAGCATGCGTATATCATGCCGAGGTCGTACGACCCGATCCAACAGAAATATAAAATGTTCAACGCCGAGGTTCAAACGGTGCAAATCATAGATGTATCTATTACCCCCCTCGCGAATCATTCTTTCGACGCGGTCAAATTTAAATAAACAATTACACTGCTCGTGAATCATACATGTGACGTAGCCACACATAGACATACATGCTCAAACAATCAATTAAGAATTTATCTTGGAATATTAATACAAATAAAGGCCAATTCTCTTTTAATGATTTAGAAAAATGAGGCTTAATTCTTTTATAAATTCATTTACTAATTTGGTGTGATTTAAGATAATCAAATTGTCCATAAGATTACAAATATTTCAAGTATAGCATGTTTTTGGGTCCTAGACTACCCAGACTTAAACATAATAGTAGCTACACACAGACTATTATCACCTCGTGCGCACAAAGACCCCACAAATAAGAGCACATAACCAATTAACTCACCCATGGGGACAATTCCCTCTTAAAGGTTAGAAAGGAGACTCTTCTCGCTCTGAAGATCTATAACCGACATTTTACGCTCTTCCGAAGACTCGATCGATGCACAACGCTCCAAAACCAGCCAATATTTATGTAAATCCATAAATACATGTTCAATTACTCACTATAATCCAGTTTACAACAATCCCTAACCTCGATCGAAAAGTTGACAAAACTTCCCTCGGGCCCACGTGCCCAGATTCCTAAATTTGTGGAAGATAAACTTTACCCATAATCTCACAAACTCAAATATGTAATTTACTCTCAATTTCATACCCAAAATCGTGGTCAAATTCCACGACTATCAGTTTTCTAGGTTTTCCCTTAAACCCCTAAGTTTCTACCCATTTACATGCTAAAATCCATACATAATCGATATATTTAACTCAAGATAGGTGGGGTTAACTTACCTTGTTGATGCTAACGAAAGATCCCACTTAAAACTCTCTAAAATCGTCCATACCAAATGAAAAATGGGAGAAAAATGACCATCTCCCGAGTTTAAAAGAATACATTGCCTCCAGCATTTCGATACCTACGACCACTTGACAGCTTCTGCAGTTTCGCAAGTGCGACAACCTACCCGCTCCTCCGGCTTCACACCATGATTCCCTTTCCGCTTCTGCGATGACCTGACCGTATTTGTGTTCCCAGCGTAGCCGTCCATTTCCTCTTCTACAGCATGAAGACTGCTTTATACCAGCAAACAACAACTTTAGCCCTTTCCAAAATTCTATTTTCGATTTGTTAGCCACCCGGAATCCACCCGAGCCCCTTGGGACCCCAACCAATCATACCTACCAGTCCCAAATTACCTTATGGGTTTGCTCGAGGCCTCAAATATGTCACGACCCAAACCACGGTTGTGATGGTGCCCAACACCTTATTTGGCAAGCCCGACCATTAAAACCTTTTCCAAGAAAATCATTTACTCAAATACTGAATTTAGCAATAATTCTCGGTTTAAAATTGATAAAACATTTCGGAATCCGTAAAGTGAAAATAACAACAGCCCAAAAGGGAACAACATCACAAGTCTGAGCCTATAAATACAACTGAACAGTACTCTAGACAAAGAAAATCTAGATACGAAAACAAGGAAAGATAAAAAGAGAGATCAGGTGCTGCGGACGCCAGCAGCTGCCTTGACAACTCCGGTATAGAACTGAACGAGCAACAGCAAATAGCAACTACGCCTTTGGGATCCCTGTATCTGCACACAAGGTGCAGGGAGTGGAGTGAATACTTCCATCTAAGTGAGTATGTAAGAAATCCGGTAAGGACACTCTACAGTTCTATAATCGACAGCAACGACAGTGAATAATGCTAAGCAGGGAGAACAGTCTGGTAATTACATTTGTTTCCGTCCGACTAGCTATATCTCCGCTGCGGCGCGCAGCCCAATCCAATACCGAATATATATATAATGTTGCGGCGTGCAGCCCGATCCAATATATGTAAATAATGTTGCAGCGTGCAGCCCGATCCAATATAATATATCACTGCGCTCACTGGGGGTATGTGAAGACTCCGAAGGGGATCCTTCAGCCCAAGCGCTATAATTCTGCGGCGTGTAGTCCGATCCATATAATATATTCCTGCGGCGTGAAGCCGATCCATATAATATATTGCTGCAGCGTGAAGCCGATCCATATAATATATTGTTGCGGCGTGCAACCTGATCCAATACATGTATGTATATACTGATGCGGTGTGCAGCCCGATCGGGTGTGTATCAAATACATTCACTACGGGTTCCTTGACCCCTCTAAGTCAATATATACTTGGCCTCTCGAGCTCACTCAGCTAAGACAAGGTATTCAACCCTAGGTATTGCTCATTTAGGGTGCAAGTTACTACGTTCAGTTTATCTCATGATTTAAAGTCCAAAGTCAGATGGTATGTGCCCAATAGGTAAAGTAAGGTCACTCAGCTCAACATGCTCCCTAGGAGTTCTACAGATCGACACAAGGCCCCAAACATGACAACTAGCCCAAATTATATGACTACAAGCTCAGTCTCAGTAAAGAAGTTCAGTAAATCATCAGTCGGGATGGACCAAGTCCGAGTCCCCAGTAGATACATCACCACGCTCATCACAAGACTTGTGTCTCATCTTTACATAGAACCGCATAGTGCAAATACAAGATTTCAAACCCTCAGTACATCATTCATAGCCATTACTCACCTCGAACCGGCCAAAATCCTAGCTCGCCTTGCGCTTTCCTCGCAAATCGACCTCCTCGGGTGTGAAATCTGATCAAAACCACAAGAAATATGTCATAGTAAGCTAACGGGACATAACCCAATAGAAAGAACTCGAAAAACACCCAAAAATACGAAGTTGGCAAAACCCGAGCCCCAGGTCCACTTCTCAAAAAATTACAAAAATCACATCACCGGAATCCTCGTCTCGCCACGAGTCTGTACATATAAAATTCATCAAACTCAGAGTCCAAATGGGCCATCAAATACCCAATTTTTATTTCAAAAACCAAGCCCTAGTTTCTTCAATTTTTACCAAAATTTCAAAGAATTAATGGATGATTCTTCGACTAAATGGCGTATTTAGGCCACGAGACTTACCTCCAATCACTTCCTGTCGAAAACCCCTTCAAAATCTACCAACAAGCTCTCAACGTGGTGCAAAAATGGAGGATACAATGATAGGTTCGCGACTGAAATTTATCATTAAAAGTCTTCTGTCTAGGTGAATCTCTTCTATGCGATCGCAACCCCTGGCTTGCGATCGCAGAGCACAAATTTAATCCCTCCAAATTTTCCTCATATGCGATCACAATAGAAACCATGCGATCGCAATGAACCCATGCCTTCAACTACGCGATCGCATCCTTTCCTCTACGAACGCACAAGACTACTTCCCAATACTACACAATCGCATAGAAACTTACGCGATCGCACAACACAAAAATAGGACCCAGACCCAACCTCCTATGCGATCGCAATGGCTCCCCTGCGATCTCATAGAACTGCAACAGCTGAAGCCCAATCTGCAGCTTTCAACCATGCAATCGCTCTCCGATAACCACTCCAAACCATCCTGAGGCCCTCGGGACCTCAACCAAAGGCACCAACATACCCCAAAACATCATACAAACTTGTTCCAATCATAAAAACATGACTAACAACACAAAAATCATTAAATCATGACAGATTCAAGCCTAAGTTTCAACTATAACTTTTGAAACTACATTCGATCAAAAACCCGACCAACGACGTCTGATTGACCTGAAAATTTGCAGACATATCCAAAATCACCTAACGAAGCTACAACAACTCTCGAAATTTCATTTCAACCTTCGAATCAAAATTTCACCTGTCAAATGGAATTTCGCCAAAATTCAAATTTAGCCAATTCAAGCCTAACTCTACACCGGACATCCAAATTCAGTTTTGTTTTCACTCCCAAGTCATAAATCACCACCCGAAACTAGCCGAATCATCGGAAATCCATTCCGAGCCCTATAACTCATAAGTCAACTTCCGGTTGACTTTTCCAAACTAGCCTTCTCTTAAGGAGACTAATTGTCTCAATTCCAACCAAACTCTGACCGAATCACTTCAAACTCTACAAACACATACGATGAAACATAAAGAAGCATAAAATAAGGAAACGGTGCTGTAACACACGTGACGACGAGCCGGGTCGTCACAAAATCATATCAAACAATGCTACAACCATGAATCAATCTCCAATCCAAGCTTTATGAACTTTAGAATTTCAAACTTTTATATTCGATACCGAAACCTATCAAATCATATCCGATTCACCTCAAATTTTTCCACACAAGTCATATTTGATATTACGGACCTACTCAAACTTCCGGAATCGCAATCCGACCATAATATCAATAAGTCAATTTCCTGTCAAACTTCTCAAAAACCTTCAAATTTCTATCTTTAGGAAAATGACTTCAAAATGACCTACGTACCTCCGAATTCACTTTCGATCGCACTCCCAACTCTAGAATCACCATACCGAGCTACTCCCAGACAGGAAATCCCAACCGGACATCGATAACACTGAAATACGCTTCAAGCCAAGCTTATCAAATTTCGTTCAAAATGCTAACTTCCATAGTTGGCGCCAAAACGCTCCCTGGTCACCCAAAATCTGATCCGGTCATACACCCATATCCGAAATCATCATACGAACTTGCCGGAATCTTCATAACGCCAAATTAAAATGGGTAACTAACATCATGTAAGAATAAAAGAAAAAGTAATACTCTGGATATGAATCTAGGTCAACGTAATTGAATTATGAAATTAACTATTTCAGATTAAGCTTACAAAAAATTTGCAATGATGAGAGATGCAATCTCTCCTTCATATACAAAATCATATCATCAAGGAACATCAAAAGTAAATATTCTTCCTATGTTCTTATCCAAAATAAAAGAATTCCCAGCAATGCTCATTCTGAAAGATGGAAGATTCATTTTGTCCATGTTAAGCTCTTCCCTAGGAAGCTGTCGGTTGCTTATGAACAAGTATTCTTGATGTTCCTACTCATCTCTAGTACAACAGGAACATCTACATGGAATTTGCTGTAGTGTAGACCTCAATTAGCAAGACAAGTTGCTATCTTATTGCCTTCAACAACAACAACAATAACGATCCAGTATAGTCCCACAAAGTGGGGTCTGGGGAGGGTAATAAGTAGACGGGTCTTACCCCTACCCGAAAGGGCAGAGAGGCTGTTTCCAATCGACCCTCGGCTCAGTGAAGGAAAGGAAAAACAAAAACAAAGAAGCATTAGTAACCCCATCATAAATAACTATCTAACCATAAGAACCATAACTAAAATAACATGCAATAATATCAGACAGTAACTACCATAAATAACTACCAAATAACTATTATAAGGGAGACACAATCCAATACACACATTATCTATGGATAGCCATGCCAAGCCTCACCCATCCCCGGGTGAGGAGTACGAAAAACTCTAGGAGCCTCTATCCTACAACCCTGATACTAGACCTCCAGACTTTCCTATCAAGGGCCATGTCCTCAAAAACCCGCATTCTAGCCATGTCATGCCTAATCACCTCTCCCCAATACCTCTTAGGCCTCCCTCTGCCTCGCCATACGCCGACCATCGCCATCCGCTCACAACTCCTCACCGGGGCATCAGGACTTCTCCTCCGCACATGCCCAAACCACTTCAGCCTCTCTTCTCGCATCTTCTCATCTACCGGGACCACCCCCACCTTCTCTCGAATAACTTCATTCTTAATCTTATCCAACCTAGTGAGCCCGCACATCCACCTGAGCATCCTCATCTCCGCAACCTTCATTCTCTGAACATGAGAGTTCTTTACTGGCCAGCACTCCGCCTCATACAGCATGGCAGGTCTAACCACAGCTCTATAAAATTTCCCCTTAAGTTTCTATGGAACTTCTTGTCACACAGGATTCCTGATGCAAGCCTCCACTTTTACCATCCCGCTCCTATATGATGAGTGACGTCCCCGTCAATCTCTCCGTCTCCCTAAATCACCGACCCAAAATATCTGACATTATCCCTCTTGGCGATGGCCTGCATGTTGTTAGTATTGATGCCCAAATATTTACCATATAGAATCCCTTCTAATCTCTTATTATTCCCTTTTCTCCATATGGTCTTGGATAACCTTTAGCACAACCATCAGTATTTAATTTCACAAAACCAGGAGCAGGTCGATTCCATTTAACCACTATAGGAACAATCTAATAATTTGCCTTTTTATAACATACTGAATATGATCCCAAGCCAAGATAGGAGGCAGTCTAGGATATTGCTCGTGAGCTATATAAGATGTTGATTGATCTTGTAAATATTAGCATTAGGAAGCAAATCCTGAAATTACCACTTCTTACATCTGGCATTCCATATATTTTAAATAATAATTCCAAGAATGTTTTGGAGGCCAAGCTCTGGATATGATTACTGCCTTTAGTCAACCACCAAGTCAAAACTTCATGCCAAAAGTTTTGTACTATTCTCACAATATTTCAAGAAAATTTACAAGTAAATCTCCTATAAGTATTTACTAACCATCAGATAAGGTGGGTTAATGGTAATTTCTTGTATGTGAGTTACAATGCCACTAGGCAGACTCAGATTGATTTATTTAATTATGTTCCATTCCCCTCACAATATATTTAAATACTTGACTTCTGGTAGATGTTGAAGCTACTCCATATTGTGCAAGTCTTCCAAGATCAATTTTTTCTTTTATCTTCATCATTCTTCTCTAATTATGAGAATGATTGTAACTCCATTTCCTAGCCACAGGGTGAATCCTCTTAGAGAATTTTTTGTTCTAAATTGCCACCTTCTTCAGTAGGAAAGCACATCTTATGCCAAGCTGTCCAGTGGAGTTTCTAATTGCCTTTATTGTTGCTCCAAAGAAAATTTGCAAAAATTTTCTCCAGCTGCTTCAGGATAGTTATTGAAGGCTGGAAAATAGATATTAAATGGACAAGGATAGCAGATTGGACATGCTTGATTAGAGTTAACTTTTCACCAAGTGAAAGTCTATTACAATGCCATGATCTAACCTTATTGAGAATCTTAGTAGACATGTTTGCAAAATATGGAACTTTCTTTCTGCTAGGAAAGAGTGGATATCTTACAGGAAAATCCTCTCTTTTAACCTGAAGAATGGATGCCAACTATCTTAATTCTTCTTTATGATATTTTCACATCCATTAAGAAGCAACTCTTGTCTATGTTGATCAACTCGCATTATACTTCTTCACGTACATGATCAGCTTTAGAGAATATGATTTAGCTGAGCAAAAAATAATCAAGTCATCAGCATAAGATTAATGATTGATCCTAGGCCCAATAGTATCCATATAAAAACCATTAAACTTAGGATCCTCATAGAGTCTGTTAAGAAAATTAGTTAAAGAATCAGCAGCTAGGTGATACAAGATCTCCCTGTTTAACACCCCTTTGGGATTTGAAAAATCCATGTCTCTTCCCATTTATAAGAAATGTATACCACATGTTAGATCCTCCATCTTTACCACTATGAAATTCACCAGAAATACAAACTTATCTACCCGAACTAAGACATCTTCCACTATCCCCTCGGGTATTATAGTTGCTTGGTCTGCCAGCTGCAAAGATATTGGTGCAAACCTTATCTCTCCAAGCTCACTTTCCAATTTCCTGCATATAGACAAAGGCATTAGATTAATTGAGGCACCAGAATCACATAAATATTTATCAAAGTTAAGAGTGCCTAAAGAGCAAGGTATAGTAAAACGCCTTTGATCTATTCGAACTTGTGCATAAAATTTAGTTTTGGTCCGAAATGTTTAACTTTGATTCGGATTCGGCGAAGTTTGAATGTTTAAAAGTTAAGAGAAGGTTTTGATCTTCGATCCATAATTTTGATGTTATTTGTAGCATTTTGAGACTTTGGACAAGTTTGGATAAGGTATTGGGACTGGCTTGTATGATTGGACGGGGTCCCCAGGCCTCGAGTGTGTTTAGGGGTGGTTTTGGACAAAGTTTGGATGATTTGTTGTTGTTTGTGCTTGTTTCTGTGTTGTTCTTTGCAAATACGGTGGGATTCGTGCATTCGTGAAAACGGATTTGTGGCTGTTGGGAATATGTGCTACGTATTAGCGATGGAGGACTCGTGTTAGCAAACATGTGGGTGGCTGAGGTGCATCACATTTGCGACAAGGGTGTCGCATTCGCATAGGTAAGACTGGTATGGAGAATGAATTTCGTATTCGTGATGGTCAGGTCATGTTCGCGATGGTCAGGGATGGTAAGGCATCGCGTTTGCGAGCCTGATCTCGCGATCGCGAAGAATCATTTGGAGCTGGAGTTGAGTGAACACGAGACACATGCCACGTTCACGAAGAAGTACGTTTGGGCATATTATATGGTAGCCAAGTCGGGATTTTTCTCATTTCAACTCATTTCTCTCTTGCTTGGGTGATTTTCGGGCGATTTGGATGAGCCATTTTCATCATCTATCATGAAAGTTGTAAGTTATATACATATTGTCGTGCCTCTTTTTCTCGCAAAATCGGGTTTGACCATGTGACAACTCTTTTAAGGAGGTGTTAAAAGAGAGAGTCGCCACCTAATGAGTTTGAGGTGCGTTAGGGTACCTATTTGCAAATAACTATGGTTTAACTAGTTTGCGTCACCAAAGACCGGGTAAGGCTCAAATTACATTGAATAAAAGATATTAGGCACTCCTCGAGGTGCACAATAGTGGGTCCCGGACGAACTCGAATTATACGAATTAGTCAGACGAACAAAGACAAAGAAAGCAAGAAGTTTGGGAAAATTCATTATTAAAAGACTTTGAATAAACACAAATAATTTATTTAAAGACAAGATGGGGGTCCTAAGTTTTTTAGCCTAACAATTCACCCCGTGCAACATAAATAACTCTTTGTAACTCCCTCGAGATAGGGTATTACACGTATTATTCAGCGGGCACATACTATTATCTCCTGCTACCCGATTACTATATTTAAGTTTTTACCTAAGCGCACTAGTCGATTCTAAACCGTGCCTTATCCGTGCACTATCCGTCTTATGCCTATGACTCAGGAGGCATTTGGACCTCTATTTTGGGTGGTTCTAGACCTAGCTCGAGCTTCTCAAAATGATAAATCTAAGCGATATTCAAAAAACATGTAGGACTATGCATAAAGGCAGTAAATGGCTCAAGTTAGCCTCCACATATAAGCAAGAAATGCACGTAATCAGGTATTACATATTAAGTAGGTGACAAGTTCCAGAATTAATATGAAATGTGGTCCTTAAATCCTATAGGGATGACTTCTATGTGATTCTAAATTTTAA
This sequence comes from Nicotiana benthamiana, assembly GCA_034376525.1. Taxonomy (NCBI): domain Eukaryota; kingdom Viridiplantae; phylum Streptophyta; class Magnoliopsida; order Solanales; family Solanaceae; genus Nicotiana; species Nicotiana benthamiana. Next base: position 132,347,981 of record CM067337.1, read on the forward strand.
ACCTACAGGCAGTGCTGCTCTTAGGAACAACGAATTTGGCAGATTGCAAATACTACAAACCCTATAGTCATGCTTTCTAATTTGTTTGCTAAATAAGGCAGTAAAATAGTTGGTAGTTTAAAATTACTAGCGTTAATCAACATACTTTCTGGGCTAGTAATAGAGTCCTATAGGCAGGATTTCTAAGAATTAGCGTTTGAAACATGTTCTTTGTCTTTTCATTCCTATGAGCATGCTTTCTAAGCGTGCAGTATGATGGGAATAACAGAAATAGCAGCTAATTTGGTAATGTCCTATAGGCATGATATCTATGCGAATATTGTGAAGAGCAGGTATTTGTGACTCAATGTAATCCAACATGCATGATATCTAATATGGAGAAATTTAAATAAGTAATTATTGTATTACAGTCTAGTAGGCAGTTAACAATGTGTAAAAATAAACATGTACTCAGGTAAGATTATTTATGTCCAATAAACATGTCATCTAATGAAACATATAGAAGCAAATCATGTTGAACAAATTAAACATTCAGATCCTATAAGCAGGATTTCTACCCTATTATGCAAACATTAGAATAGACCCATTTTCCTAATTTTACTAATACCCCAGTTATTATTACAGAAATATAACATGCCAAGTAATGAAATAAATTACAAAGTGATAAAGATAACTATAGTGGGTCTAAGACAGGCCCAAAGTATACTCAGTTCAGCCAGGCCTTCAATTTTGTATCCATACAGGTTTCACCCCAGCCCAGAAACCTCAAGAGCACTCTAACCAAACACAGTAGCCATAGTTGATCAAAGGAAAACAGTCATTTACACTGGCCAATGGGCTTAATTCAGTAGGCGTAGAGAGTGACAGAATTGAGCAGTTTGGACAAAGTGGCCAAGGAACCTTAGGCCCTAGCTTGCCAGAGTTCACAAGAGTCTCGAAACGAACCCTGAGAGGTGATCACTCTAGGGAGGTGAATAGAGAAACTTAGGAGGCCTTGACTTTCAGCCGGCCAAGAATTAGAAGTTTAGAACTGGGAAGCAACCAATAGTAGTAAAATAACAAGTTTAGAAGAGCATTTGCAAACAATACAAAGCGATCACATAATGGTCATGTCAATGCATGGGATGCATGCACTGAAGAAATAGGCTAATGCTGCAAATTGTCACAAACATATTGGGGCAGGGTATAAGAAGCAAGGAGTCTTAGACTTCTAGGATGACAGAGTATATATGCAAAGGAACATTAGGACAAGTAAGATGCAATAAGGTCAGGGATATGGTATAACTTATACTTTCAAGGCAGATAGAATAACATATAATAGGGGAAGACAAGTCAGGAAGGACTAATCTAAGACAATTAGCTGTTAGGGGATACAGAATTGGCAGGGTATGAAAATATTAGGTGAGAAACATAGTCATAGGAGAAAATTGCAACTAGAGTGAATATTTTAACAGATTATTTTAACAAGTAATGAAATAAATTACAAAGTGATAAAGATAACTATAGTGGGTCTAAGATAGGCCCAAAGTTTACTCAGTTCAGCCAGGCCTTCAATTTTGTATCCATACAGGTTTCACCCCAGCCTAGAAACCTCAAGAGCACTCTAACCAAACACAGTAGCCATAGTTGATCAAAGGAAAACAGTCATTTACACAGGCCAATGGGCTTAATTCACTAGGCGTAGAGAGTGACAGAATTGAGCAGTTAGGACAAAGTAGCCAAGGAACCTTAGGCCCTAGTGTGTCAGAGTTCACAAGAGTCTCGAAATGAACCCTGAGAGGTGATCACTCTGGGGAGGTTAATAGAGAAACTTAGGAGGCGTTGACTTTCAGCCGGCCAAGAATTAGACGTTTAGAACTGGGAAGCAACCAATAGTTGTAAAATAACAAGTTTAGAAGAGCATTTACAAACATTACAAAGCGATCACATAATGGTCATGTCAATGCATGGGATGCATGCACTGAAGAAATAGGCTAATGCTGCAAATTGTCACAAACATATTGGGGCAGGGTATAAGAAGCAAGGAGTCTTAGACTTCTAGGATGACAGAGTATATATGCAAAGGAACATTAGGACAAGTAAGACAAATACTTATCACTAATGCAATAAGGTCAGGGATATGGTATAACTTATACTTTCAAGGCAGACAGAATAACATATAATAGGGGAAGACAAGTCAGGAAGGACTAATCTAAGACAATTAGCTGTTAGGGGATACAGAATTGGCAGGGTAAGAAAATACTAGGTGAGAAACAAAGTCATAGGAGAAGATTACAACTAGAGTGAATATTTTAACAGATTAGGACATAATTTAATCACTACAGAAATTCATAATAACGCAGGAAACAAGACAAGGCCATATAGCTAATGGAAACACTCAGATTATCAATACATTAAGCCAAGCATGCTTCAAATTATCCAAATTGCCTAAGTTAGATACAAAATGCATTATTTAGGGCTAACAGTTTATAGGCAGAATCACACATGAAGAGAATTTAGGAATTATATCAAGTCATAGGTAGAATCACATATGAAGAGAATCGAGGAATTATATCAAGTCAGGCTATTTCAAAAATCATAGATATGCTAATTAAAATATAGTGGAATAAACATTACGAAGGCTGGGAAACTAACCACCTATTTCTCAACAAATGGGAAAAGAACATCAATCATGACCCAGAATCTCAGATGCTTCAAGTGCCCAAAGGATTCAAGAACCCAGTGTAGTGCTCACACCCAAAAAATGTCTGAAAGTATGAAATCTACTGAACATGGCTTTTAGCCAACCAAGAACCATGTTAGAAAATACGCTTAACGCTAGAGGGGGGGGGGGTGAATAGCGTTATAATAAAATTTAGCGTAATCTTGCGGAAATTAAAATTTGCAGGAAATAAATTAGTGCGTTAAATAAACAAAAAGGAAAGAACGCACCGATATATTCTGGTTCACCACAACACGTGGCTAGTCCAGTCCCCGAGAGACTCTCTCGAGATTTTCCACTAACTTGTTAAGCTTACGGGTGCTCAACAAACCTTTACAACTTAAGGACACAAGCCTTAACACCTTTGCTCGGAGATACAACACTCCAAGACTTCAACCAAGGAAACACAAGTTCCTTACAACAAGAGAATCACAATTCTCTTACAAGTGTATAAAACACTAAACACTCAAAAAAATACTCCTTAATGAGTAGATATGAGTAAAAGAAGTAAGCTCTAGATCACAACAACTTTGGACAAGAATATGGCTCTCAAAAGCTTTATGAAATTGAATATAAAATGATAAACAAAAGTATGCAAGCTTATAGCAATGTAATGATCAGTTGTAGTATGTTGTTGTGTTTAAAACACTGAAATGAAGCTGTATTTATAGTTGAAAAACTTGGCATTACCGTTACCTAATTGCCAATTAAGAGTTGTTGATTTTACTCACTGACAATCGATTGTCAAACCCCAACAATCGATTGTCTGCCAGTCAGATCAAAATTCAATCCCAGATTTTACGTTTGATAATCGATTACTTACAATCCATAATCGATAACTGGCAACGTTCAAAAAATCCTTTCCAGATTTTACCACAAACAATCGATTGTCCAGAATCAACAATCGATTACTCAGCAACGTTCAAAAAATCTTTTCCGGATTTTAATCAAAACAATCGATTATACAAAATCAATAATCGATTACCCAATAACGTTCAAAAAATCTTTTCCGGATTTTAATCAAAACAATCGATTATACATAATCAATAATCGATTACCTGACGGTATTTGAAAACTTTACGACAACGGTCAGCTTCACAATCGATTGCAAAAAGTCAACAATCGATTACTTATCAGTTTTTGAAAAACATTTTAGACACTGTCTTTTTGACAATAAATTGTCCAATGTAACAATCGATTATTTAATAAATTTGAAAATCACTGGAAGACACTGTCTCAACATAATCGATTACCATTAGTTCATAATCGATTATTCTGAGTTTTGAAAAACTTTGATGGACACTGCCTCAGTCACAATTGATTGTCATTAATTCACAATCGATTGTCATGCAGGTTTGAAAAACCTGATGCTCACTGTCTTACTCACAATTGATTGTTATTAGTTCACAATCGATTGTCATGCAGTCTTGGCTTAAAACAACCGATTATCATAAGTACATAATCGATTATCTTAGTCCAGATTTTTAAGGCATGTCTAAAAGTTATTTTGACTACTGTAAATATGCATGATCTAAAATCATTTGACATTAAATTAAATATGCATGATTTTGGAAAATAGTTTTATGAGAGAAGCCATGTTACGAGTCAAGTTGTAGGATCAAGATCACAATTAAGAATGACTCAATTAAACTATAAAACTTTGTCTTGAGCTTGAATCTCGTTGTATATCAATTGTGCGCTTGTTTCTTGAACTTCGTCATATATCAATTTTCCCTTCGTTTGTCATTCATCAAAACCTATACAAAAGAACACACGTTTTAGTATATTGCATTGAGAACGTGTTTCCAACAATTTCCCCCTTTTTGATAATGGCAAGCATTAAGCGGGATATGCAGGACAAGCAATTTATAATTACGATTCAAGACAATTATATACATGCAACAAGTATGCAATTTGTTCCCCCTCAATTTGAGAATTCCCCCTCAATTTAAGCTTATAACATGAGAGTGCATCATACCCGTTATCTTCCCCCTTTTGCCATTAGCAAAAATAGTAATAAGATGCCAAAGATGAAATAAACCTTGTTTATTTATTGGAAAGAAGGTGTGATTATTTAAAGAGAGTATAATAGCTCAAATGATAGCATTACAATCGATTATTGATACGAGATAATCGATTATTAGATGAGGGAAACAGATTTTTCTGAAGAAGACTCGATTCTTGCGCGTCATGCTTTATAATTCCCCTTTCCTTTGGGGCGATACCTGCAAAAATCGTTAGACGTCTCCGACGCTCAAGTTAGAAATCATGTAACAAAAAAATGCAATGCATGACTTAGATCAACGTGGAGTCAAGGATCCCGAGTTCACTGCGAATTCGGAAGAAGGACTCTTTCTCTAAAGGCTTTGTAAAGATGTCTGCCAATTGGTTTTTGGTTTCAACAAATTCAATTTCGACATCGCCTTTGATAACGTGATCTCTAATAAAATGATGTCTAATTTCAATGTGTTTCATTCGCGAATGAAGAACGGGGTTCTTCTCAAGCATATGGCACTAGTATTATCACATCTAAGAGGGATATGATTAAGACTTAGGCCATAGTCCAAGAGTTGTTGTTTCATCCATAGGATTTGAGCGCAACAACTCCCCCCGGCTACATATTCAGCCTCGGTTGTGGACAACGCAACACTTACTTGTTTCTTGCTAAACCAAGAAACGAGAGAGCTACCGAGCAAATGGCAAGTGCCACTAGTGCTCTTGCGGTCCAATTTGCATCCAGCAAAATCGGAATCGGAATAGCCAACAAGTTGGCATGAAGAGCCTTTGGGGTACCATAGACCCACATTTGTAGTACCAACAAGATACCTTAAAATCCGTTGTACCGCAGTAAGGTGAGACTCCTTCGGACACGATTGATAACGAGCGCATAAGCACACGCTAAACATGATGTCCGGACGACTAGCAGTAAGATAAAGAAGAGAGCAAATCATACCTCGATACTTTTTGGTGTCGACTTCCTTACCTTTCTCATCTTTGTCTAGATGATCGGATGTGCTCATGGGAGTTGCCATTTCTTTTGCATTGTTCATCTCAAATCGTTTCAGCAGTTCTTTGCAATATTTGGTTTGACAAATGAATGTACCTTCTTTCATTTGCTTTACTTGTAATCCCAAAAAGAATGTTAACTCACCCATCATAAACATCTCAAATTCGCTTGTCATTAAATCGGAAAATTCCTTGCATAAAACATTGTTAGTAGCACCAAATATAATATCATCTACATATATTTGAACTAACAAAATATCATTGTTTTTATGCTTAACAAAGAGAGTTGTGTCAACTTTCCCCCTAATGAAATCATTTTCCAAAAGAAACTTACTCAATCTTTCATACCAAGCTCGGGGAGCTTGTTTTAAACCATAAAGAGCCTTTTTGAGTTTGAAAACATGATCGGGAGATTTAAAATCATCAAAACCGGGGGGTTGTTCAACATAAACTTCTTATTGAATAAAACCGTTTAGAAAAGCACTTTTCACATCCATTTGACATAAAATGAAATTCATAGAAGAGGTAAATGCAAGCAATAAGCGAATAGCTTCTAATCTAGCTACGGGAGCATATGTTTCCTCATAGTCAATACCCTCTTCTTGATTATAGCCTTTTGCTACAAGCCTAGCTTTGTTTCTAGTGATTATACCATTTTCATCTAGTTTATTGCGAAAAACCCATTTCGTACCAATTATGGTATGACCTTCGGGTCTGGGCACCAAATCCCAAACGTCATTGCGTTCGAATTGGTTAAGCTCCTCTTGCATTGCCAAGGTCCAAAATTCTTCCCCAATTGCTTCTGAGATGGTTTTGGGTTCAATTTGAGAAACAAAAGCAGTATGTTCTAAGGTATTTTTGAGAGAGTTTCGGGTACTTACCTTGTCTCCAACGTTGCCAATTACCTGTTCGAGAGGGTGATTTTTGATTATCCTCCACTCGTTAGGCATATTCATTTCTTTTTCCAATTGTGGCGCTTCTTCCGTTGGTTGTTCCTCATTTCATCTTTATTTTCCTTGGGTGGTTCCTCTTGTATTTTGTCTTTCAAGCTATCTAAGATACCTGCAAGATCAAAACCGGAATCCTTTCTCGCCAAGCGAGCATTATTTTCGGAAAATACAACATGAGGGGATTCCTCCACAATTTGGGTTCTTTTATTAAAGACCCTATATGCTTTACTACGTGAGGAATATCCAATGAAAATACCTTCATCCGACTTAGCATCAAATTTACCCAATTGATCTTTGCCATTGTTATGAACAAAACATTTGCAACCAAAAACTCTAAAATGGGAAATATTTGGTTTTCTACCCTTATAAAGTTCATAGGGGGTTTTCATGAGTATCGGCCGAATTACTACTCTATTTAGAACATAGCAAGCGGTACTCACGGCGTCCGCCCAAAAATGTTTGGGTATCTTAGCTTCGTCGAGCATGGTTCTAGCCATCTCTTCGAGACACCTATTTTTCCTTTCCACCACCCCATTTTGTTGTGGTGTACGTGGAGCGGAAAAGGTATGCTCGATTCCGAGTTCGTCATAAAAGTCCGCAAAGAGATTGTGATCAAACTCTCCCCCATGATCACTTCTAATTGAAGTGACGGTTGTTTCTTTCTCATTTTGAACACGCTTAAGAAAATATTTAAAATTTTGAAAAGCATCACTTTTATTGGCAAGAAATAAAGTCCAAGTAAATCTCGAGTAATCATCAACAATCACAAAAGCATATTTATTTCTTCTTAGACTTTCAATGCGAGAGGGACCAAATAAATTCATATGAAGCAATTGCAATGGTCTAGAAGTTGAAACAATGTTTTTAGATTTGAAAGATGCTTTTGTTTGCTTCCCCTTTTGACACGAGTCACAAATAGAGTCATTTTCAAATTTTAAAATGGGAAGACCAACAACTAAGTTTTGAGAAATCAATTTGTTCAAAAGATGCATATTGATATGTGCTACTCTACGATGCCATAGCCAAGTATCATCCTCTTTACTCATTAGACAATCAACATAATCGGGTGAGGAATTAGCAAGATCAACCATATAAATATTATCCACTCTAAAACCACGGAGGATAATTTTGAAATCACTACGTCTGAACACTAAGCATTCATCCGAATCAAATAAAGCAAGATTTCCCTTGTCACACAATTGGCATATGCTCAAGAGATTATGCTTTAATCCTTTTACAAGTAATATATGCTTAATAGAGGAATTTTCATCCTTACCGACCGAGCCGATGCCGATGATCTTTCCTTTATTGTTATCACCGAAGATAACACTTCCTCCTTCTTTGTGCTCTAATTGAAGGAATTTGGATTCATCTCCCGTCATATGCTTGGAGCATCCACTATCAAGGTACTATTGTACACTTGATCCCTTCAAGCACACCTACAAAACAAATTAATGTTCTTTAGGTACCCATGCCATCTTGGGTCCTTGGGGGTTAGGCATATTATAATGATGCGATTGAGTAATATGTCTATGACGTGTAAAGCATGCAGGAGCAATATGACCAATACGTCTACAATAATGACAAGTCACATTTGGGTTATGCATCCTTCTAGGTTTATAGTAACTAGACGGATTAAAAGTTCTTACTCTATTTTGAACACTATGACTATTTCGCATTTCATGAGAGTTATTTCTCCTACTATGAGCTCTAGGATGGGCAGCATTTCAAGAGTGATTGTTTCTAGGTTGAAGGCCATTTCTAGGTCTTCTCAAAGGTTCAACATTTGGCCTAAAATATGCATCATTTCTAGGGTAACTATTTCTAGGTGGTAAGTCATTTCTAGGTCTCCTAAAATGTTCAACATTTTGTCTAGCATGCATATTGGTTCTAGGATTGCTATTTCTAGGATAAGCATTTGTTTTATTAATCCTAGGTTGAGCCTTAGGTGGTTGGGGTTTGGCTTCAACCTTTTCTTTAACCTCATTCTTAAATCCTATGCCATGCTTGGTTGATTTCAAATTAAGAAGGACCTCATTCAAATTCTTGTGGGAAGAATTAAACTTATCTAAGGTACCTTTGAGTCTATCTACCTCATTTTTGAGATGCAAGAAAGAAGAACAATTTTTAGTAGAACTTTCGGGCTTATCGGCGCTTCTTTTTCCAAAAAACTTGTTTTCCTCTTTCAGCTTTTCATTTTCTAAAACCAGTTTTTCTAAATCCTTTTCTTTCAAAGAAAGCTGTTTTTGAAAATCCTTTTCTTTTAATGAAGCATTTTCTTTTATGCCCTTAACAGTTTTTGAAGCCTTAATAAACTCAGCATATAATTCATCAAAAGCAGTTCGCATTTCTTCAAGAGTAAAGAAGTTTTTAGACGAAATTTGACATACCTCATCTTTGTTGTCTTCTTGTGCCATAAGGCAAAGATTTGCTGCTTCGTCTTCTTCTCCTTCACTTTACTCATCTCCGGAGTCGCCTCCCCAAGAAATGTATGCACGTTGTTTTTTAAAAGGTTTCTTCTCCTTTTTGATGTTTGGGCAATTTGATTTGATGTGCCCGGTTTCACCACATTCATAGCACTTGATTTGTTCGCCTTGCTTTTTGCCCTTGCGTTCATACTCCTTGCGCATGAACTTTTGAAATCTTTTGATAACGAGTCCAAACTCGTTGTCTCCTTCCTCATCAATTTGCGGTTGGCTTGTGCTCGCCTTTGGAGCTATTCTTTGCCTCCTTTGATCATCAACAAAAGGGTTAAGAATAGTAGATTCATAGGTCTTAAGGTTACCTCTTAGTGCGTCGATGGTGACGTTTGAAACGCCAATGGATTCTTGAATTGCATCGGCCTTTGATCTCCATGCCGGTGTGAGACTTCTAAGAATTTTTCGAACGAGCTCTCTATCCGTGAATGTTTTCTTGAGAGCATGTAGGTCATTTACGATTATTGAAAATCGCTCAAACATTTCGTCCACCTTTTCACCTTCCTTCATGTGAAATAATTCATAAGAATGGGTTAGGAAATCAATTTTTGCTTCCCTTACCTGGTCCGTACCTTCGTACGTAACTTCTAGCTTGTCCCACATCTCCTTTGCCGTTATGCAACACGATATTTTCCTGTAATCGTCAGCATTAACAGCACAATATAATAAATTAATTGCTTTAGCATTATTTTGAACCTTTCGGATGTCATCTGCGTCATACTCATCCTCAGACTTGGGAACCCATTTGTTTTCCACCTTCTTTGTTGGAATTTGGTTTCCCTTCATTATCACCTTCCAAAGGTGAAAGCTGTTGGACTGAACGAAGATCTTCATCCTCTCCGTCCAGTACGTGTAATTTGTACGGTTGAATAGAGGTGGTCGTGTCGAGCACTGTCCTTCATCAATTCCTGCAAAAGAATCACGAGTAGAAGCCATGGATGGTTCTCTCAAACTGTTAAGTTTTCAGAGAGTTGGGCTCTGATACCAATTGTTAGAAAATACGCTTAACGCTAGGGGGGGGGGGTGAATAGCGTTATAATAAAATTTAGCGTAAACTTGCGGAAATTAAAATTTGCAGGAAATAAATAAGTGCGTTAAATAAACAAAAAGGAAAGAACGCACCGATATATTCTGGTTCACCACAACACGTGGCTAGTCCAGTCCCCGAGAGACTCTCTCGAGATTTTCCACTAACTTGTTAAGCTTACAGGTGCTCAACAAACCTTTACAACTTAAGGACACAAGCCTTAACACCTTTGCTCGGAGATACAACACTCCAAGACTTCAACCAAGGAAACACAAGTTCCTTACAACAAGAGAATCACAATTCTCTTACAAGTGTATAAAACACTAAACACTCAAACAAAATACTCCTTAATGAGTAGATATGAGTAAAAGAAGTAAGCTCTAGATCACAACAACTTTGGACAAGAATATGGCTCTCGAAAGCTTTATGAAATTGAATATAAAATAATAAACAAAAGTATGCAAGCTTATAGCAATGTAATGATCAGTTGTAGTATGTTGTTGTGTTTAAAACACTGAAATGAAGCTGTATTTATAGTTGAAAAACTTGGCATTACCGTTGCCTAATTGCCAATTAAGAGTTGCTGATTTTACTCACTGACAATCGATTGTCAAGCCCCAACAATCGATTGTCTGCCAGTCAGATCAAAATTCAATCCCAGATTTTACGCTTGATAATCGATTACTTACAATCCATAATCGATTACTGGCAACGTTCAAAAAATCCTTTCCAGATTTTACCACAAACAATCGATTGTTCAGAATCAACAATCGATTACTCAGCAACGTTCAAAAAATCTTTTCCGGATTTTAATCAAAACAATCGATTATACAAAATCAATAATCGATTACCCAATAACGTTCAAAAAATCTTTTCCGGATTTTAATCAAAACAATCGATTATACAGAATCAATAATCGATTACCTGACGCTATTTGAAAACTTTACGACAACGGTCAGCTTCACAATCGATTGCACAAAGTCAACAATCGATTACTTATCAGTTTTTGAAAAACATTTTAGACACTGTCTTTTTGACAATCGATTGTCCAATGTAACAATCGATTATTTAATAAATTTGAAAATCACTGGAAGACACTGTCTCAACATAATCGATTACCATTAGTTCATAATCGATTATTCTGAGTTTTGAAAAACTTTGATGGACACTGCCTCAGTCATAATCGATTGTCATTAGTTCACAATCGATTGTCATGCAGGTTTGAAAAACCTGATGCTCACTGTCTTACTCACAATCGATTGTCATTAGTTCACAATCGATTGTCATGCAGTCTTGGCTTAAAACAACCGATTATCATAAGTACATAATCGATTATCTTAGTCCAAATTTTTAAGGCATGTCTAAAAATTATTTTGACTACTGTAAATATGCATGATTTAAAATCATTTGACATTAAATTAAATATGCATGATTTTGGAAAATAGTTTTATGAGAGAAGCCATGTTACGAGTCAAATTGTAGGATCAAGATCACAATTAAGAATGACTCAATTAAACTATAAAACTTTGTCTTGAGCTTGAATCTCGTTGTATATCAATTGTGCGCTTGTTTCTTGAACTTCGTCATATATCAATTTTTGCTTCGTTTGTCATTCATCAAAACCTATACAAGAGAACACACGTTTTAGTATATTGCATTGAGAACGTGTTTCCAACAAACCAAACATAACAAACTAACAAGTGAACACAGAGTAGAACCCTCAATATTTTCAGTTAAAATTAGCAATTGAAGTCTTGTCTAGAAGGGAATATGGGAGGGTTTATATAATAGCAAAGATGAAACTGCAACGGAGTAATTTAAGCAAAAAACAAGGAAAATAAATATAGAAATAGGTTGGAATAATCAGTTTAAGAGATTGTAAACCCTAGATTTTTAAGGAAAGTAAATATCAACAGAATATACATGAAAAACAATAGCATATGATGAATATAAACAAACATAATACGTAAAATAAGAGATTTGAACCAATTTTGGTTCGATTTTCAAGAGATCTATAAACCCTAGTTTTAGGGATAGTTAATATCAAGATAATATTAAAAAAATTAAAAAAGGGACTCACAATAGCATCGTATTAATATAGACAGAATAACACTAAATCAGGGATTTTAATCATTATTTTTTCTATTTTTAAGAGATCTACTTGCCATGTTTAGGCATGCACCCATAAATGTGGCAGTATACGGCAAGAAACAACCATTGAATCCCATTTGGTGGGATTAGGAGAATATTTAGGGGAAGCGTATTTAGGGTTCTTCAGAGAGGTGGAGAGGCGAGATGGTAATGAGGCGGTGGGGTAAAGGGGAAAATGGGTTAGGATTTCGGTTGGTGATGGGATAAGTAAAAGGGAAAGATGAATAAGAAGGGATGTTGATCTTGAGATATCAACGGTCAGAATTAAAAAGTGAGTGGCGTAGGTCGTTTAAATGGGTTACTGGCCAGGTTTAGAGCGTTGGGCTAATCTGGTTTGGGCTGGGATACTTGGGCTAGGTTTCTAAGGGTTTTGGGCAATTTATTTTGTCCGTAATTTATAAAAATAATTAATAAATAACAAAAATAGTATTTGTATATTAAAATGATTGAAAATAATTGCTTAACATTATTAAATAATAAAAGCTATTTTGGAACAAATAACATAATTATACATGAATATAGGCTATTATTGCAAATGTGCAACAAGCCTAAAAATATAAATGTAATTATGAAAAATGAAGTAAAATATTTAATAACATACATGCTGGTAAACTAAATAATGATGCAACTATGATATTTTTATAGTGTGTGTATGTATGTATGTGTATGTGTGTATATATATATATATATATTGGCAATCCACTAGGCAAACGCCTTGGGCTATTTTTCATTGATAAAATAAAAGTAAATTTCAATAAATAGGAAAATAAGCTAAGGGGGGAAGGCACTATTATTATTACCCATATAACAATAACCGGTGAACACCTTACCTTATTAATCCTATTGAGGCCAGAAAAGCCTCAAGATAAAAAAAGCATGAAAAAACGAAGCCGAAAGAAAATCAAAGACAAGCATGATCACCTCAGAGCTTATAACAATCTTTGTGATGATATTACACCGATACATATTAATGAGATGGTAAAGAAAAAGGAAGAGGACAATTTGTTGCTCTCTTGTTTCCATATTTGTGAACAAATTTCTCATTATGGCTGCTTTAAAATTCACGCTTGTTCCTCGATCGATTAGGCTTTGTAACAACTGCTTGCATGACTTGTTTCTGTTTTGCGTTTCTCATCGGGGGTCTCCTTATGTTAGCGTCTACACACAGCCTGCCATCACAACTTCTATCTCTTTCACGAGCTTTTTTACTTGATTTACTATGCATTGGTGATAAATCTCCATTTCTTGATGCTTCTGCTCGACATTGCGTTAAGATATCTTCTTCCTCCCCTTCTTCATATATATGGCTTCCTATCTTCTCATTTCGAAGTTGTATATTGTAGAGGTTGACATCAAAAGCAGATAACTCGATTTGTTGTTGTCCCTTCCCCATAGATGTGATTGACTTAATTGGAACAATCTGATTCTGGGCAGCTATAGGCAGTGATTTATCAGCTGCAGTTTCGCCTTGTTTTGTAGTATTCCTTGGAAAAAATTACTGGAGCATTATGGTTCAAGTTGGTTTTTTTGTTTGCGACTGTTTGCAGATTGGCAGAACAGTTAACTGTCACTAACTTCAATTTAGTTTTATGCTTGAACTGATCGTCACTGTCTTCCCCTTCACTGTCGTCCTCAAAATATTGGTCGTCGTATCAAGACGAAAAACCTGCAAATCCTTCTCCGCAGCCCTCCTCGTCGTCATAATCTCGTTGGTCTTTCCACAGTTTTGATTTAACGACCATGTCCCTCATCTTTTGAGGAACATGTCTGTTATTTCCAGAGGATGATGACGGATCTCCATAACTATTGCTACTTGTCAATTTCTGTCCAGTCATGACTCCCTCCTCAATATTCAAATTTGAAAGTGCAATAAACGAGTTATGTGAAGCTGGGCACTTATCAGAGATCTGCATTTTGTTTTTGAATTTTGGAGTTGGTTTTCTGTTGGATATCGATGGACAATTATTTGCATTATTTTGAGTAACTTCAATTGTTTGTTGAGAAGTATCCTCAGGCTGAAAATGCAAACCAGTTTGAATTAATTCTTTATTAGAAACTTCAGCTGTTGGAGCAGAGATTATGTTGCCTTGTTGAGTCATTCCAAGTTGACGAGAGATATCTTGATGATTTGTATTCTGAGCAACCTCATCTTCTGAAAGACTTTGAAGATGTCTCACAGCATCAATATTAGCATTCCTAGATTTAGCTCGATCAGTAGGATATTGCACAGGATTCTCCAATTCCAATGAAATAGAATGTGCTTCCAGTGATTTGTTCATTATTGTCCTGTTTGTTCTGTTGTTGTCATCAGCAGCCAAATCCATTTTGGTATGGTCATACTTAACCAAAACAGATGTTTTGTTCCGTTCTGTGTGATGTTGTTGTTCATGATTTTTTGAGCTATCAATTGCATTTGTTACAGTCGACTTCTCCCCTGACTTAACTGACATAACATTTTGATTAGAGATAGGAGTGCAGATATCCGGGCTTCCATATTGACTCCTTTTGCTTGTCCAGCCAGTGAAGTGTTATTGATGTTAGAAATCTGCACAATCTGCTGCTGCTCGATCAGCTTTACTTCACTGCTTTTTGCATTGACAGTTTCACTCTGGGCAGACTCACCCTTTGGACTTGGAAGTGATTGTGCAGGATCAGAATCAAATTTTTAGGCTCCAATCAGCTGTATATTTCATCTAAGATGTTGTCCATTAGGATCGACCGACTGCCTAGTCTGTGCACTAGGATTTTGTGGTCTGCACTAATGTGAATTGCCCCATGTGTTACTGCTGAATCAGATCGACCAAACATTTCCTTCAATCCTGCATTATTGTCAATAGTCACACCTATTTGTCCAGAACTTAGCACATTTTTTTGAGATACATTGGCAGACTTGTCTGTAGGCTGAGCTGTTGGATTAAACAATTCACTACATTCTTGTGGTCCAGGAATTTGTGAAGAATCAAAATTAGTAGGAACTGTAAGCTTCTCTACTGGTTCAGTTGAAACAACATTTGGATCAGTGGTAATATTCAAAGGCACAGAAACCTCCATGTTAGTATCAGTTTCTTTGCCAGTTACTGTACTACTGTTCTTGTTATTAGCCTTTACCAATATTTGCTGCTCGATGTCTTTATCTTGCCTACATTCAATTACCAAATTCTGAGCAGATTATTTTTCAGTGTCAGCTACTGAACAAGAATAGGTAGCAGAAGGTTTCAAAATTGAAATTTCTTTACCAGATTGGTTTCCACTTAAACCATTCAAAGGATTATGTAATGGTGCTGAATTTAACCATTTAGAACTCTGCACCCCGTCACCATTTGGAGTTGAAACAGCTTTAACAGTTTAGACACCTGAGCCCGAAACACTTGACTGTCCTGCATCATGAATCACAGTAGATAGTATCCTTTCTCTTCGACGATCTGCAAGATTGGCATTCAAGAAGACCCTGGCATCACCTTCTAATTTGGACAATCTGCCCGTAGCATCAGAATTACCAGCATGAACTGCTTCTCCATTTAACTCCTCTGAAATCCATCGACACGATTTTACATTATTCCCTTGATGATTACAATATGTGAAATATGCCGGAACGTTATCAAACACAATCTGCTGGTCGAAATTTGCTACTTTTCTAGATTTAGAGTCTACTATTTTGATCTTAATTTGCAATGGATGTTTGTCCAGTAAATTGATCAAGACTTTAACTCTTGCTGTACTAGGTCGCGTTCGATCATTAGTAGCTTTATCTACTGCAATAGGCTTTCCCACTGGCGATGCGATGGACAATAACGATTTTTTGGCGAAGAGATTTGCTGGCAGATCGGGAAAAGAGATCTAAACCACAGCTTTTGAAGTTTCTTCTCGCGGATTAAATCCCATTGTCCATGGGAAAGTCCTAAAGAAGAACTCATCTCCTTTAGCCTTAACGTAGCCCGTAGTTCTTGACACCACCTGAGCATAATCTTCAAACAAATCAAATCTTACCAGAATATGACGATATTCTAGCTGTAGGACGTTGCATCTACCTTTGACACCGAGTTGCTTCGGGCAAAATCTGCCTCAGCTCCTGAAGTTCTGGCTTTCCATATGAAAATTTGATTATCACTGCTTGTTGAAGACCATCCTCCCTTGTGAATGAATTCACTTCATCCACTGTGAACTCAACAACCGGCAATCCTTGATCGAAAGAAATTGGGCACAACTCCAGGTTTGTATTTGTCTCGTTAGTTTACTGTCCAGCAAGAAGCGAAGCATATGACTGTTTGGATCCGTAACCAGTTTGATTTTGCAATATATTTTGTAAAACCTCTCCCACAGCACAAGGCTGGGAAGAGGTCGTCACTTCCATTTCACAACTCAGAACTCATGAAGAGACATTCCTTCTATGATCGGGATGGAATATAACTGGAAATTCAGAAATTGAAGAAGCTACAGTAAATCGAAGATAAGATTTAAGATGTAGGGGGATTGATTACAGATTTGATGAAAAACTCAATTAAGGATTGTTCAGAAAACGAAGGGGATCTTGTGACGCCAAAATTGTAACAATCCACCAATGAATTCAGGCGATGTGAATAGAGCCGAATTCACTATTCCGATGAATAGTGCATAGATCCCACAGCGATATGGACTCAATACACCCTTCTTCCTAGAGAGAAGGCAGAGGAGTTTTTTTTAGAGAGAGAAAACGCCTTAACTTCTGTGTTTGTGGTTTTCTTATATATATATATATATATATATATATATATATATATATATATATATATATATATATATATATATATCAAAGATAAAAACTCGGTATTAACACATATATTATATATGGATTTAAATATGAAATTTGGTAGAAATTGTGAAATTTTGGAAGAAAACCCAGAAATGGTATTTTTGAGTTTTGGCCAAATATTGGATATGGATATGGAAATAAATTATATATTTGACTTTGCAGTACTATGATTATTAATTATCTTTAAAATTTATCAAAATTTGGGCGCGTGGGCTTGGGGATTGACTTTGATGACTTTTCGAGTGGAATCTCTTTGGGTATATTTTGATTGATTTGCGTGTTGTTTCATTAGTTTTGGATCGTTTAGCATTGGTTTGAGGGATTGAGATGTGTTGGGGTTAGTTAAAAAATTTAAGAGCGAGGTAACTATCTTGTCTAATATTGTGAGTTGGAATTTACCACGTAGGTGCTATTATTGTTACATGCTATATTTTGTGGGAGTTGTGCACGTATGACATGACGAGTATCCATGCATGCGCTAGAATTCATGATTAGGCCAGGATAGACTTAGACCCATGCTATGGCTTAATTGTTATATTTGAGTTAGTACTGCATGTTTAATTAATTTAATTTATATTTTATCTTGTGATTAGAATTGCATAAATTATCGGACATGAAATTTTAGATATTTGGTGAGCTGCTTGTTTAGCAGTAGAGAGTATATTTCATTTTACGGATTTCTTCCATCTTTTACGAATTTTACTGAAAGTTTCTTGAATCTCATAACTCATACATATATTCATGAGTGGGGCAGTGACCTTTCAAGTTTCAGTATTCCTATGGGATCATGCTAACCGACTCAGCATTATCATTATGGGATCGTGTCGTTCACCTTAACAGTATTAAGAGATGCATCTACTTTCGTACCGATGGACCCTCAGCAATGTATACTATTTATGGAATTGTCCTTAATGTCGCAGCAGTACTATTATGGGATCGGATCATACGCAACAATAGGAAATCATACCATTGCTCTTATGGGATCGGGCCGCTCGCCTCAGCAGAATCGTGCGTAATACTTGATAAGAAGCCAGTGTACCCGTGAGTTTTCTTGACTTGAGATGTGATATTTTATCTAGTCTTGACCAGTATTTATTCCATTCGAGGTAGTATCCGATTATCGAGGATTTTGTGTTTACTCTTCTATTGAGGCTCATACTGTGCAGATATATCTATTTCATTATTCTTACCTAATATGCCTCATACATGTTTTTTTATTATATCTGATTTATTTGGTCCAGTAGTAGATGTCGATATTGACCCCTTGTCACTACTTCTTCGAGGTTATGCTAGATACTTACTGAGTATGCATTGTTTTACATACTCAAGAGACTTTGCAGTGAGCTGCCTTCCATGTTACAATCTGAGCAGGTGGAGTCTCCATATTATTCATTAATTTTATTCTATCCATTTTATATCCCAGACATATGTTGTATTAGTATTGTACTTTCTAGTAGATACTCATTCACTTGTGACATCGAATTTTGGGATTTTGGATTATGATCGTGGTTGTATTCTATATGATTTCGTGTTTATATTTCGACCACATTTGAATATTTAAAATAATAACATCTATACTTTTTACGACTGTTGACGCCCCCCTTTTTCTCCTGAGGGAAAGATATTGGGTTTGCGACATTATGGACGGGATGACTCTTTTATTCCCTTTTGGGGAATATGGGTTACGAATTTTAGAGAGTCGACACCTAATGATTATAGTGCATTAGGATACTTTTTGAGAAAGGAAGAAGGATTCAAAGGAAAATCAGAGTTTGGGTAATGGCTTGAAATTATCTCGAGGGGAAGGTGTTATGCACCCCTCAAGATCCACTAGTGTGGTTCCCGGCCTTGCTTAAATGCGACTTTAAGAAGATTAGAAATAGACAAGCAAAGTTTGCACATAAGAAATGCGAGCAAGTTGACAATTTTGAAAGAAGGATGGCACAAGTAAAAGGAAACTTTAAAGAAAACAATTAAATAAATGATAATTAAAGAGGGTCCTAGGTTTAACTATAATATGGATCATTCGATACAATATCCCGCACATGTTCCCAAAGAGGGGTCGCCTTATGATATTGGCGCATCGTCTATCATCTCCATACTCTACCCTTCCCACCCGTTAAGGTATTTAAGCGCGTTCTAGTCTCGTTTACTTATTGCATGCTAATACCCATCCCGACCTATCAGTCCCGAGATATTTCGACTTCTAATCCTAGAAGTGGAGAAAAGGGATGAGGGTATATATGGAGTTTAAAGGTAAAAATGTTAAGGCGTCAATCAAAAGAAATAGAAACAAGGGAATAAACAAGCACACAAAGGCTGCACACAAACCCCTTAAGTCATACATCAATCAGTTTAGGATGACTTGCAATTACTGATTTCGGTCTTAAGATTAAAACTGATAGTGTTTAACACATAAATTTGGATAATAAATTTGCTTTCAGCCCTTCGGGTCCGGTTTGTTAGAACATAAGGTATTTCAAAAACACTAATTTCAGAAAGCGCTAATTTTAGACAAGGATCTGTAAAGAAGTGTTTTGGAAACGGGAAATTGCAATTTGCAGAAGTTTAGAAATGGCTTGCAAAATAGCCGAACTGCTTAAGTAAAATCGTAGAAAGAGTTTTTTCGAGAAGCATTGAACTGCAAATTTAGGCAAAAGACCAAAAAGTTGATTTCTGAAAAATGCAAGTTGGAAATTGAAAAGAGTCTATAGGTTTAAAACAGTGCAAAAGAAAACACTTGGCCAAGTTTCAGAAGTAGACAGATTTGGATAAGCTTTTGTTGGAAGTGTTTAACAAATTTTTACTTGGATTCGGCGAGTTTGGACTCCTATAGGCATGATATCTACATCTTGATTTATTGCTGCTTTTAGAACATTAGGGGACATACTGTTTGCGTAGTGTTTTTATGTATTTCTGATAGGCATTATTTCATTATGCTTGGAATACAAAATCCTATAGGCATGATTTCTAGATGATTTGCAATGTTGAAATCCTATAGGCATAATTTTTAGATGATTAGCAATGTTGAAATCCTATAGGCATGATTTCTAGATGATTAACAATATTGAAGTCCTATAAGCATAATTTCAAGATGATTTTCAATATTGAAATCCTATAGGCATGATTCTAGATGATTAACAATATTAAAATTCTATTGTCATGATTTCTACCCATTGACTGATGCAACAACATAAACCCCTCCCACACCATTTTACTATATCCCCAAGTCTTTTTACAAAGTGATTACAAAAAAATAGAAGAGAAATAAATACATCAAAACAAAAAATGGACCCAAGGAAGCCCAAAGAAACCATAATGTCCAACACATGTATTTACCAAATCTGGGTTCCAGATTCCAAGGCCTTCTCTTGAGTGTTTCAAAGTTCCAATGGCTTTCAGGAAGCCTAGGCAATGCTTACGCCCTAAAGATTGATTAGAGTAGTGCAATGTGTGGAATTACCAGCCCTTAGGCATCCAAGTTCAGAGGGTACTCTACGGTCCCTAAGCATAGATTACCATAGGGGGTAGGACGTAATGAACTAAGAGTTAGTTTAAAAGTTAGGGGATTAGAGGAGACCAAAGCAAAGGGTGGTCATACCTAGCCATGAATGAGACTGGCACACCCCTGACCCTTTACATGGCTTGAAAAAATAAGAGCAGACTTGAGAAAGTCAGACTCAGGCCTGTATGGTGATTAGGACACCACTAGATCTGAGTCAAGCTCAACACATAATAGGGGTTAAGGGAATGGGACTGATTTGAGTACAGGTTTAGAGCAACCTGTACCTAAACTAGGGGTGGCAATGGAGTGTCACCCTAGTATAAAACAATGCTCACACACTAAGGGGTTAGGGAAAGAGATTGATATGAAAACATTTGCAACAAACAACATTAAGCTACGGGGACTTGGGGGAAGGGATATACAGGAAAGTACTCATACAAGCATACAGCATCAAAGACATAGGAATAAGGGGTAGGGATGTACATGCTGAAGTTTAACTGCGTAATGAGCATAAATAGGCATATAAAAGGGGTAAATAAATATGTAGTCTAGATACGTTATTTAAATCATGCACAAATCAGTTGAAAACTCAAACAGTAAAGCAAGTAGGACAGATAGAGTCCTATAGTTTAGCCTTAGCTTTCCGTTGGCTAAACCCAATCAGTAGAACAAGTAGCAGAGAAGAGCAGAGAAGAGAAGAAAGAATTTTGTGAGTGTGAACTTGTGATTGTTTGTGTGTCTGATGTAAAAGGGGTGGGAGTTTTTATAGTTTGAAAGTAAGCAGTAAGTAAGGCAAGAAAATAACTTAAAATCAAGTAATTAGGGAAAAGACTCCCTTTAATTAAGGAGTCGGACTTGAGGTAAATAAACAGATTTCCATATATGGAAAGAAAATCAAGAATAAGTTGCAAAATAAAGGGTAAATACATAAAGAGTTTTGAAAGATACATAGAATCACCAATCACATAGTAAACCAAGGAAACAAGGAATCGAATTCAGTATTGAATTCAATCAGAAATTAGGGCCAAATCAGAGAATCAAATACGTTTATAAAAATCAACCCCCCAAATTAGGGTTATTCGAAAGAGACTCACAAATTCAAACATGCGAGGCTGACATTAGCAAAATAGTCCTGTAATCAGCGAGCACAAAAACATAGGCATGAAATGGAATTACAAGTTCTTGCAATGCTTAGCAAGAATCAGAAGCATGAGGCGAGTTTAAACAGTTAGGGTTTTGAAATTAGACAGGCAGCAGACAATCACACAAAAAACTCAGAAAACCCCAAAATCTAAGGTTTTCATCATATCTCGAGTGTAAAGAAGAAAGCTTAGGTGAAGCTAAACTCAGAAAGAACATAAAAATTCACGAAAAGCATAAGGAAAGCAAAGAACACAGTGAAGGAGTTACTCGAAAACCCTCGAAACAACCTGGTAAAGAAAATACATAGGAACCATAGTAGAAGATACTTAGGAATTATAGAAAAAGTAAAAGAGGTCACAATAGAGCAAATAAAGTGGAAAATCAGAGAAACCTTAAGTTTCAAGAAGAGGAACAGTTCGAAAACAAAATCAGTAAAAAATATGGAGAACACTTTGAAATCATAGAAAATAACGTAGATCTGAAGTAGATCTTAAGGAGAAACAAAGAAGAAAACCTTGTAGACTTAGGGTTTCAGAGAAAACCCTAGAGAACAAGAGAGTCTGGAACGGACTGATTTTGAATCGAAAATGGACCCACAACGCTAAGACTCGCCGGAGAGAGAACGGACATGGCCGTAGAACTCAAGTCGGAGGACCTCTGAGTCAGTGCTATTCAAGATCGGACTTCGACCTTTGAACAAACGGGTTATAGAAAGGAGTGGGGCTGAGTATAGGTTGCACGAAGCATGGGAGACCATGGTTTCCGGTGAAACAAGGTCGGAAAGTGGTCGGAGAAGGGCTAGGGTTTCAGGGGTGGTTGATAGCATTTGGGGGCGGAGAGGGTTCAAAGGGGGCTGCTGAAGAGAGAATGAAGGGAATTAGGGTTGCGGTTAGTCTTAAATTGGGAAAGGGGATCATGGACCGTTGATTAAAACAATCAACGGTCCTGATTTAAAAGAGGAGTTTCGGGTGGTTTAGTTGATAGGATTTGCGTCGGGTTATTAATGAAATTGGGTAGTGTAATTAGGGGTTAGATTAGGGTGAAAATTAGGGCTAAAATTGAAATAAAAGGGGTTACAATTTAAATAGCCAATTTTTCCCATTTTGAATTTTACAAAATAGTAAATGATGTATAAAAATAAAAAATTACAAATACTGTGCTAATAAGCAATGCATAAGTATTAATTTAACAATATCAGAAATGATTTTGCAGTTACAAATGTTATTAAATCAAGAAATAGGCTAAAATTACAATTTCATGTAATTCTAGTTTCAAAATATCAAATGGACTTGTAAAATTATGCAAAAATCATGTAAATTATATTTTTCTGTAAATGTGAGAATAGAATAAATTATTTACCAAAATAAGAAATGTCGGGAATAATTATTGGAATAGTGAAAAATAGGCTATAAATGGGTTTTAAAATTCTTTGAGAAAATGGGAAAAATATCAAAACCTTCATGGATGTTTATATATGTTATTTTTGAAAGTATTTTGAGTATAAAAATATATAGGGAAAAATTGGGTATCAATAACGACAATGAACAAACTTTCTGTCACGACCGCAATTCGCCCTTTGTGGACATGTCGTGACGACACCTAGTCCCTATGATTAGGTAAGCCTAACAATGCGGAAGATAAATCATAAATTGCGAAAAAATAATTAAAATTGGTTTAATAAAATAAATATGTATTTAAAGGCCGCTCGGCACATACAATAACAACTCTCAAAGCTAACAAAAATTCTCAAAACCCGGAGTCTCACAAATCACAAGCTAAGGGATATATAAGAAGCTCTGACTCAAGAATATCTACACAAGGGGAAATACTGAAATGGTTATACGAATTACAGAAAAACTGGAAAGGGACTCCTCGGTTTGCGGACGTAGCAGATATACCTCGAAGTCTCTACTGATACGCCTCCTTCCAAGGATGACAGAACTGAGCGGGAGTACCTGTGTCTGCACAACAAAAATGTGCAGAAGAGTAGCATGAGCACACCTCGGCGGTGCCCAATAAGTAACTAACCTTGGTGGAGTAGTGACAAGGAACAGTCAAGACATCTACTGGTCAATAAACAGTATAATCATAGGAATAATGAAAATGATATAATAATATGTAATGACTGCATGAAATAACCAGTAATTCTACAATTCACAATAAGGGAGAAGGAATAACAAGTAAAAACGAGAAAATAATAAATGTCGATGCATAATGATGGCAAATCATAATCCAAATCCTATGGTCGGAACACTGCAAGGGAAAAACAAGTCCATAACGCATATCTTACAATGATGTTCACATAAGGCCTTATTCACTCTTTCCACAACTTTACCAAGTCTCGGACAAACAATCCGGCTAACTAGGACCACTCTCACATATATAATGGGAAATCGAGGGCGTACCTCTCTCCTTAGTAAATTAGGAGAAATTTACCTGTAATGAGAGTATTCAACTATGTATATGCTTGTGCAAGTGTTCTAACAAGAATTTTATCAACTAGTAACATGAATGGGAGAAGGGACCGCAAGAACGATGTTTTCCTCATAACTTCCGAGCAACAAGCTCATTCAAGTAAGCAACCCACAATCACAATATAACGAAATAGGAATGCCTCCACAGGTCTTCACAATTTTTACAATCAATCCCTGACATAACACACCTTATTCCGCCATGTGTGCAATGACAATGTAATAAGTACCGTCTTATTTCGCCACACATGTATCACAATGTTCCCAGCTTATTCAGCCACATGCACAACCCACATATAAGAATATAACATATCCCGCCTTATTATGCCGCATGGGCAAAACATCAATAACCACAATAGCATGGCAAAGACCTCGTGCAACCCCTCAATAACAACCACACGGCAGATACCTCGTGAATCACAGTACCAATAGCCGCACGACAGAAACCTCATGCATCACAGTATTAATAGCCGCACAACAGAAACCTCGTGCATCATAGTCTCAAGTACAACACAATTAATGATAATATATTACCGGAACAAAGCAACAAAATCAAGTCAGGTATTTCCGTTCACCAAAAGACGGTTCAACTAACTCACAAGGAATAACCGTAACAGAGCAATACTACGCGCAATCAGAACAACTCAACAAGGAAGAAATAATAAGAAACAACGATTCCATAGTAATCATATCAACAACAAAGAAATTAACATGAACAATAAAGGAAAATATTGCATAAGCACAGGGTGTCTAACTTCCTTCCAATTAAGGTCAATTAATTGCATGAGAGATAGAAATAATATTTTCCAAATAAAGACAAGCAGTTTAGAATGATAATATGACTATAGAAGGGTAAATGTCCTAAGTTAAACAAGCAAAATTAAATTGGGCACAAGAATACACCCAAAGGAGGCAAATAATTTCCCCATAAGTCATGTAGAGGTGAAACCAATAACAGGGGACTCAATCATATTAAGAACAACTTCATATTCGACGATATCAAACCTAAAGGGGACAATTTTGCAAAAATAAATCCGAGCACGCACTCGTCACCTCGCGTACAAGGAATACAAACAACAAAGAAGACTCAAATCCTAAGGAGAAGTCCCCCACACAAGGTTAGGCAAGATACTTGCCTCAAGCCGGTTAAAATCAACCAGCAACCACATTCTTGCCACGAGTACTCAACTCCAAATGGCCCAAATCTATTTAATTAAATCACACATTATAAATAACTTCTAAAGAATCAGATTCTACTACTTAATTCAAAGCTAAAGCGCAAAATTAGGTAAAATAACCAAAATGCCCCTCAAGCCAATGTCTCAGAATTGGATAAATTTAATATTTTCACAACCCTCGTACTCTCATGAGTCTAACCATATAAAAATCTCTCAAATCGGAGGTCAAACACCCACTCAAAATCCAATAACTTGGTATATGAAGTGTTTTCCAATTTTTCCCAATTAATTTAAATGAAAAAATTAACTATGGATTAATGGAATATGACTAAAAAGGATCAAACAAACGTTATCTAATGATCTCCTCTACAAAACCCTCCAAGATTAGCCCTCTCCCGAGCTCCAATTTGATTTTTCTAACCTTTGAAATTTAACCCTTGAATTTGATATTTCATACCAGTGTTTTCCGCTTCTGCGGTGAAGAGACCGCACCTGCAGTCACGCCTCTATGGACAAATGAGCCGCTTCTGCGGCTTTCCCTTAAGTGGCCAATTCCGCATCTGCGGACAAAATATCGCTCCAGTGGTTCCGCTTCTACAGTTTCCAATAATCCAACCTGGGTCACACCTGCGATCACACAGCTACTTCTACGCCTCCGCACCTGCGGAACCCAAACCGCAGGTGCGGTTCTGACAGGTACCAGCAACCTTGAGCAACTTTTCAACTTTAAGACCTTCTGTCAACCATCCAGATTCATCCCGAGGCTCCCGGGGTCCCGTTTAATAACACACACAAGTCATATAACCTCATACAGACTCGCTCAAAGTTCCACTCGCATAACACAACATCAATACGATGAATCAATACAAAAATCAAGCTTAAGAACTTCCAAATCTTCAAATGACAAATCTTATGTCGGAACCTATCAATTTATCTCGGAATGACGCCAAATTTTGCAGACAAGCCCAAAATAACATTACGGAGCTGCTCTCACTCTCGGAATTGCATTCCGACCTTGATATCCCAAAAGTCAACTATGGGTAAAACTTCTACATTTTCTAACTTCAACTTTCACTGAATGCCTCAATTCACTCTATGGACCTCAAAATCTAAATCAGGATGTGCGCCTACGTCCAAAATCACCATACGAAGCTATTGAGATCATCCATGACCCATTCCGGGGTTGTTTACCAAAAGGTCCAATTTCTGTCAACTTTTTACTGTTCAATCTTCCAAAACTAGATTTCTTCTTCAAATTTGACTCTAAACCATCCGAAAGCCGAATTCAACCATGCACGCATGTAGATACTCCTATTTCGAAGTTGTTCCAGACCTTACGCAAATGAATGAAGCATAAATTCTCAAAATGACCGGTCGGGTCGTTACATCCTCCCCCTCTTAAAACCAACGATCGTCCTCGAACGTGCTAAGATCCACCTCAAAATCCTCAAGTCACTGAGCGTGCACTTCTAACATACACCCGCAAGTGATCCCATATCACCCCAATCCACATAAGCATGACGACAGCACCTCAACTAAAATTTAACCTTTCAAGCAATACAAGTGAGCCTTCAAGCCAGAATTTTTCACCTTCCATCTGTTTCCCAAAAGACCTGATTCTAAATCCATATCCGGTATCAGTCTCAACCAGCTATTTCAATACAATACAACACACACAGAGTAAAGCCATAGAATACAACACATCACACATAGGCCCACAATAACATTACTGATAGGAATACTTGCCTAAGATCCAATCTGTATCGACCATAAGCCACATATTCAATAGAAAACTCCTTTTAGACCTCCAAAGCAGCGGAGATGATACAATAACTATGAAAACCACATAACAAAACACCCGAAATACCAAATCTCAGTCAATACCAATGGGTACACACCCACAACTAACTCAAGAAGCATAGAACAAAAATGAATGAATACAGGAAAGGAGAACACATAAGGGATCTGAAAAACAAATCAACTAGCACAAATTCTTCTAAAACACAAATCTACAAAGACATCTAACAAGAAAGAATGGAAGCATATAAAGGAATCAAGGATCTCATACTGATATAACTCTCAATGCAGTATACAGTTTGGTCTCAATATATCAATTCACCAGAAAGCACGAGGGTCCCACCCTCAACACTGAATAACAGATAGAGTACACATCGACCCATCTAGATACTCTCACTAGATCAAATCCACCTATAAATTAAAACACAACCTGGATCCCACACCGGTGGAGCATAGACATCACATCTCGTAAGCAAGAATACACAGAGATCCTATCACACCTACCAAAACAGATAACATGAATTTACTACTAGCCTCATAACTCTGACATCAGCTAGAAAAGGACAGTAAACACGGATATCACTCATAGAGCCTCCCAATAGGATAGTCACATAAGGAAAATGTAAAACATGAAATGCACCCACAAATGGACAACAAATAAGGGAAATCACCCCGACAAGCAGAATTGTGATGATCTACAAAGAGTGGCCCTCTATAACATAGTGAACTCGTACCTGAATGACATTAGCTAGCAAACTAGCCTCAAACGTACTATATAAAACACATAAACGAGCCAGGCCTCCCTTTAGGTGCCATCTACCTGCCTGAATACCTCTATTTGATACATTGGTTTGAAGTCCGGTACAATCTCTCACCTTGTGGCTTGTATATCCACACTCAAAGCACCCTCTCTGCTGATCAGACAGTGGGAATTGTGCGATACAGGTACTTTGAAACCCATGAGCACCTGAATTACCATGCATAGTCTGAAGTGCAAACTGAACTGGCTGAACCGCAAAATCTCTAACATGACGCACCCTGCCTCTAAAATAAGGATCAGCATATCTCATCGGTCTATGAGTCCTCCTCGCTTTCTCAAACTCTCTCTCATAATCTTGTCCATTGTCACTCTCCTGACCTTGTATGCCATCTCTTTCTCTAGCTTGCTTACCCTCTATCCTCCAGCAATGTTCACCACCTCCTGATATAAAATATCTATCTCTAACTCACGAGCCATACTGGACCTGATGCTGGGACTAAGCCCCTCAATGAACCGGCGAACCTTCTCGCGAACAATAAAAACAAAAGTTGGGGCATGTCTAGTCAAACTGGTGTAACGGACAGCATACTCCGAGACGGTCATAACACCCTGGCTCAAATGCTCAAACTCCATGCGCCATGCATTCCCGAGGCTTTGATGAACAAACTCTCTCAGGAACGTATCTGAAAGTTGGGTCCAAGTTAGTGAAGTTGCCTCACCTGGGTTGTCTAACTTATAGCCGTGCCACCAATCATAGGCGGCTCCTCGAAGTTGGAAAGTAGTGAAAGAAACCCCACTCAATCAAGAGATACCCATAGTACAGAAAATGTGGTAACATTTATAAACAAACCCCAAGGCATCATCTGATGCTAACCCATTGAATACCAGTGGATCATACTTTTTGAACCTCTCAAGTATCATTTGCTACTTCTGGGAAGCCGCTGTCATGCCCTCGGGCTGAACTGGTGATGTAGGAGGCACATGAATGATCTCAGGGACTTTCTCAACGTGCACTCACTGCTCAGGGGTGCAGACGGCGGGAGTCTATGCTCCTCCCCCGATCTGGGCTGTGGCTGCAACAAGGGGAACCAATCCCGCCCGACCCAAAGTAGTGTACATACTCATGAACTGCGCCAAAATCTCCAGAATGACTGGAGTAGTAGTAGTTGTAGGCGTGTTAGATTCCTAAACTTCGACAGAATTGCTAACGGTACCTCGGCGGCCGCTTGTGCAGGTGCTCTCCATACACCACGTGCACCTCCTCGAACTCTACCCCAGCCCCAACCTCTGACGGTTGCAGTAAATGGATTGGGTGCCTGATCACCTCGGGTAGTATGTGTCCACAACATCTGTGAGAAAGTAGAACACATTGGTTTAGGATTGTGGATGTCAAAATCTCGCATGATAGGGAAAAATGAAGTGGAAATTTTCCTAATGGTTACATAGCCTCTCGCAGAAAATCACAGACGTCTCTATACCGATCCACTGGACTCTAATAAACCGGCTTGTGATCTATGACTCCTATGAACCTAGAGCTCTGATACTAACTTTTCACGATCCCATTTCGCCGTTCGTGAACATGTCATGACGACACCTAAACCCTACGACTAGGTAAGCCTAACAATGCGGAAGATAAACCATAAATTGCGGAAAAATAATTAAAACTTGTTTAATAAAATAACATTTATTTAAAGGCCGCTCGGCACATAAAAAAAACTCTCAAAGCTAACAAAAATTTCCAAACCCCTAAATCTCACAAATCACAATCTAAGGGATACATAAGAGGCTCTGACTCAAGAATATCTACACAAGGAGAAATATTGAAAGGGTTATACTAATTACAAAAAAAACTAGAAAGGGACTCCTCGGTCTGCAGATAAAGCAGATATACCTCGAAGTCTCTACCGATACGCTCCTTCCAAGGAGACAAAACTTAATGGGAGTACAAGTGTATGCACAACTAAAATGTGCAGAATAGAAGCATGAGCACACCACGGCGGTGCCTAGTAAGTATCAAGACTAACCTTGATTGAGTAGTGATGAGGAATAGTCAACTAGTATAATTATAGGAATAACGGAAATGATATAATATTTGTAATGACTGCACGAAATAAAATAATGCTACAATTCATAATAAGGGAGAAGGAACAATAAGTAACAACGAGAAAATAATAAATGTCTATGCAGAACGACGGCTAATCACCATCCAAATCCTAAGGTCACAACGCCCGCAAGGAAAAAACTAGTCCATAAAGCATATCCTACAATGGCGTTCACATAAGGCCTTATTCACACCTTCCAAGACTTTACGACGTCTCGGACAAACCACAACACACACGACCCAACACCTGAAATCTACACTTGGCATTCTATGTCCCATCAATCTCTCAATCATGCTGATCACTACCCAGCTAACTAGGGCCACTCTAACACTTATAATGGATAATCAAGGGGTGTACCACTCTTCTTAGCAAAAACAGGAGCAATTTACCTCTAACGGGAGTATTCAACTATGTGAGGTTTATCTAAGCCATTCAACATCGACTATTCCGTTGCTGCATCTCAGGTTTACTCTTTCTCTATGTGACTAATAAGCATAAATGCCAGAATTGTTTTGTTCATTGATGCAGGTTATACATGATAACAGTGTTCGTATTATCTAAATAGCACTTTCTCTTTATCTATCTAATGTCCTTCTCTCTCCCCGCTAACATCCCCTTTTTTCGCATATTGTGAAGTCACCCGCATGAACTTCGGCACCAGGGATCTCAGGTGAGTTTCCTCTCTCCATCTATATCACCCTTTTCCCTCCTACCTTTTCCCTCCTCCCTTTTCTCTCCCCCGTTTCCTTTCTCCCCTCCTCCCGTTTTATGTATTTGCGTATGTCTCCATGTCAGCCATTGCCGGAGTTCCTCGCCGGCGACTTGTCGTCCCACCCCTATTTTTTTCCTGCTATTTTACCCCTTTAAGCTCTTCTCTTCTACCCCTTTGTTTCTCCTCTCTTTCCCCTTCTTTATTTTGCGGCAGTTCACTGCGTCAGTCATGCCGGAATTTTCCATCGGAGACTGGTTGTATACTCAGCTCCCACTTCTTCCCTTTTATCCTCCTAAGCACGAACTCTAGCATCCTGTGGGCAACCTCTGGCCGGCGAACAATTCGCAACTGTCCAGATCGCCTGTGCCCCCCTCCCCTTTTATTTTCGTAGTGGTTGTGTGTGATTTTGCAGGGAACTAGCTGTATTTGTAGCGATGAGTGCGAGGAGTACGGGAAAGCAAGCAAAACATTCTCGGTGGGTAAGTGCGAAGGCTGGTGTCATTTGGGCGGATTCCGTGACCTCGGGTGTGCATCATGTCATATATCCAGGTACTAGTTGTTGGGGACGAGGCAAGCTTGGGGCATTTGGGAGTGAAGAGCGTAGTGGCACCGGACGGAACGAGAAGGAGGTGGCAGTAGTTGACCTCGGGCGCATTAAAGCTTACTTCCAGGTTTTTTTACCATCGAGTGTTGGTACCTCCCGATCTCTTGTCTACTCTATACGTCTTTCTCGCATTGTAGTTAGCTCCTTTTTTTGTTTTGAGGGATAGTGGCCGCGTCGGGAAATGGTAGTGTAAGGTCTTGTCCTTGGGGGTGGGGGTGGGGGTGGGGATGAGTAGGGGAGCAGGGAGCAGTTCTGGGGGTGGGGCCGGAGGCAAGGGTGGGAAGGGGATAGCTGACGTTCATAGAATAAGGATTGGTTCGTGGAACATAGGCACTCTGACTGGTTAGTCCATTGAGTTGGCTAAAATTCTTCAGAAGAGGAGGGTCAGCATAGCGAATCTGCAGGAGACTAGGTGGAAAGGGTCGAAGGCGTGGAATGCGGATGGGTTCAAGCTGTGGTACTCTGGGATAGAGAGGGGTAAGAATGTAGTAGGTATCATGGTGGAAAGGGATATTAGGGAATCCGTAGTTGAAGGAAGTGAATGATAGGTTGATGTCTATTAAGTTGGTAATTGGTGGTTGTTTCCTCAATGTTATTAGCGCTTACGCTCTGGAAGGAGGATTAGATAAGCAAGTTAAGATGCGCTTTTGGGAGGGCTTGGATGACTTGGTGAGAAGTATTCCCCAATATGAGAAGCTTGTTATTGGAGGTGATATTAATTGTTATAATAGGGCTGATGCTGGTGTTTATGGTGAGGTGCATGGTGGCTATGGCTTTAGGGTTAGGAATGGAGGAGGCACTTCACTTCTTATTTAGCCAGGGCCTTTGAGCTTTTGATTGCAAACTCGGCATTTCAGAAGAGAGAGGAGCATTTGGTTACAACCAATAGTTCGGCGGCAATGACTCAGATTGAATACCTCCTCCTTCGAAGGAGCGATCGTGGTTTGTGCAAGGACTGTAAGTTATTTCGGGAGAGTCCCTTTTGTCTCTCCATAGACTCCTAGTGATGGACCTCGGTCTCTGGGTGAAGATAAAGAGGAAGGGCGAGCCACCCGCAGATTAGATGGGGAGCTTTGACAAAAGAGAAAGCCCAGGAGCTGGAGAGGAGGTTAGTTGATGGTGGATCTTGGAGGAGCTCTGTCGAAGCAGACGCAATGTGATCAAAGATGGCAAATCTAGTTAAGGAGGCAGAGCGAATGTGCTCAGGGTATCCAAGGGCTATTCAGGCAAACATCAAGGGGACTTGTGGTGGAACGATGTTGTTTAAGGAAAAGTGGAGACGAAGAAAACGGTGTTCGCCAAGTTTGCAGGGAGCTCAAGTGAGGAGGAAAGGAGAGCGAATAGGGATAGCTACAATGTCGTGAGGAAAGAAGCGAAGATGGTGGTCTCGGAAGCTAAAAATGCGATGTTTGGTTGGATATACGAGGAATTGGGGGAGAAAGGTGGGAACAATAAGTTATTCAGGTTGGCTAAAATTAGGGAGAGGAAGGCGCGAGATCTAGACCAAGTTAGGTGCATCAAGGATGAGGATGGTAGAGTACTGATGGGGGAGTCCCAAATCAAGAAGAGGTGTCAGGCATACTTTCGTGACCTGCTTAATGAGGAAGGGGATTGAGACTTAGAGTTAGGGGAGTTGGGGAACTCAGAGTGTCATAGAGACCTGCACGTGTATCAGGGTGGGGGAGGTAGTGGCAGCTTTGCGTAGGATGAGTAGGGGTCATGCGACCGGGCCAGACGAAATCCCGGTGGAGTTTTGGAAAAGCATAGGCAGGGTAGGAGTGGAGTGGTTGTCCAAGTTGTTCTATGTGATCTTCAGTACTAAAAGGATGCCGTAGGAATGGAGGTGGAGCACAATGGTTCCCGTGAATAAGAACAAAGGGGATATCCAGTGTGTGGTGTATGCGAGGGTGAGGGAGATGACATATATCTCCGTGAACCAGTTCGACGTCATGCCGGGCCATTGCACAATAGAAGCTATCCACCTTGTTCGAAGATTGGTGGAATAGTTCAGGGATAAGAAGAAGGATCTTCACATGATGTTTATCAACTTGGAGAAGTCATACGACTAGGTCCCAAGGGAGGTTCTATATAGGTGCTTGAAGGCCAAGAGTGTGCCGGAAGCCTACATCAAAGTGATCAAGGACATGTACGATGGAGCAAAGACTAGGGTTAGGATGGTGGGTGGCGACTCAGACTATTCTCCGGTGGTTATGGGGCTCCATCAAGGATCTGCGCTTAGCCCTCTTCTATTTTCTTTGGTAATAGATGCTCCGACTCGCCATATTCAAGGAGATGTGCCATGGTGTATGCTATTTGCTGATGACATAGTCTTGATTGACGAGATGAGGGTTGGTGACAATGAGAGGTTGGAGGTCTGGAGACAGACTCTCGAGTCTAAGGGTTTCAAATTAAGTAGGTCCAAGATAGAATACCTGGAGTTTAAGTTTAGCGTAGAGACGAGCAAAGATGAAGTAGGTAAGGTCTTGAACCTTGGATCTCAGGCCTTGAAAAGGTGGTGGTGGCCCCAGTGGATAAGAAGTTGCGGTAGGCGAGGCTCAAGTGGTTCAGGAATGTGCGGAGAAGAAGCCCGTATGCCCTGGTGAGGAGTTGTGAGCAGTTGGAGGTGGTTGGCGTGAGTCGAGGCAGAGGGAGGCCAAAGAAGTATTGGGGAGAGGTGATTAGGCATGACATGGCTAGTATGCGGATTTCCGAGGACATGGCCCTTGATAGGAGAGTCTGGAGGTCTAATATCAGGTTGTTGCATAGGGGCTTTTAGTTAGTGGTCGTTGTTACTGCATTCCATTTTATTTACTGAATCTGGCTAAATTAATGCTTGTGGATGCCCTTCTAATTCTATTTTTGTTTACCTTTGCCTTTTGCATGTCATGTCACTTATGGTCTATGTTTACGTAATTATGCATCGTGATTTCTGCTGGAGATACTAATGCTCTTTTGATTTTGTTTTTGTTTCTGTATTTCTTTTCTCTTTCTAAGCCAAGCGTCGACTGGAAACAACCTCTCCATCCTTTCAGGTGGGGCTAAGGCATGCGTACATATTACCCTCCCCAGACCCCAAACTGTGGGACTATACTTGGTAGTTGTTGTTGTTGTTGTTGTTGGGAGTATTCAACTATGTGTATGCTTGTGCAACTATTCTAACAAAAATTTTATCAACTAGTAACATTAATGGGAGAAGGGACCGCAAGTACGATTTTTTCTGACAACTTCCTACTGACAAGCTCATACAGGCAAGCAACACACAACCACAATAATAAAGAAATAATAATGCCTCCACAGGTCGTCACAATTCATTACAATCAGCCCCTGACATAACCCACCTTATTCTGCCACGTGTGCAATGATAATATAATAAGTACCGCCTTATTTCTCTACATGTGCATCACAATGTTCTCACCTTATTCCGCCACGTGCGCAACCCAAATATAAGCATATAGCATATCCCGCCTTATTATGCCGCATGTGCAAAACATCAGTAACCACTATAGCACGGCAAAGACCTCGTGCAACCCCTCAACAATAACAGCAAGACATAGACCTCATGCATCACAATACCAACAGTCGCTCAGCAGAAACCTCTTGTATCACAATATCAACAGTTGCACAACAAAAGCCTCATGCATTGCAGTCTCAAGTACAACACAATAAATAATAATATTTACCGGAACAAATTAAGGAAATCAACTCAAGCATTTTTTTCACCAAAAGACGGTACAACTAACTCACAATGAATAACTGTAATAGAAAAATACTACACGCAATAAGAACAACACAACAAGGAAGAAATAATACAAAAAAACAATTCCATAATACTCAGCTCATTAACAAGGAAATTAACATGAAATGAATACATCCAATTAAGGCCAATTAATTGCACGAGAGATAGAAATAATATTTCCCAAATAAAGACAAGTAGTTAAGAATTATAATGTGACAATAGAAGGGTAAATGTCCTCAATTAAACAAGTAATAATCAATTAGGCACAAGAATACACCCAAAAGGGGCAAATAAATTCCACGTAAGACATGTAGAGGTGAAACCAATAACAGGGGACTCAATCGTATTAAGAACAACTTCATATTCGATGATTTCAAGGATCTAAGAACCTAAAGGGATAATTTTCCATAAATAAATCCGAACACACATTTGCCACCTTGCGTACAAGGAATACAAACAACAAAGAAGACTAAAAATCCTAAGGGGAAGTCCCTCACATAAGGTTAGGCAAGATGCTTACCTCAAGCCAGCTAAAATTAACTAGCAACCACGTTCTTGCCATGAGTACTCGACTCCAAATGGCATAAATTTATACAATTAAATCACACATTGTAAATAACATCTCAAGCAACTGATTCTACTATTTAATTCACAGCTAATTCGCAAAATTAGGTAAAATGACAAAAATACCCTTCAGACCAACATCTCGAAATCGGATGAATTTTATATTTTCAGAACCCTATTACTCTCACGAGACTAACCATATAAAATCTCTCAAATTGGGGGTCAAACACCCACTCAAAACCCAATAACTTGGTCTATTATGTTTCTTCAATTTACAACAATTTTAAATCCCCAAATCAAATTTAAATGACAAAACTAACTATAGGTTTATGGAATATGACTACAAAGGATCAAAAAAAAGTTAACCAATGATCTCCTCTTCAAACCCTGTCAAAATCGCCTTCTCCCGAGCTCCAACATTATTTTTCAAACATTCGAAATTAAACCCTTGAATTGGATATTTCTGACCAGTGCTTTCTGCTTCTGCGGTCAAAACACCTTACCTATGGTCACGCCTCTGCGGACAAATGAGTTGCTTCTGCGACTTTCCCTTAAGTGGCCAATTCCGTATCTGCGAACGAAATACAGCTCTAGTGGTTCCGCTTCTGCGGATTCTCACATAGCTTTTGCGATTTCCAATAATATGACCTGGGCTACATCTAAGATTACACAACCGCTTCTGCGGCTCCTCACCTGCGGAACCCAAACTGCATGTGCAATTATGGCAGGTACCAGCAACCATTAGCAACTTTTCAACTTAAAAACCTTCCATCAAGTACCAGCAACCTTCAGCAACTTTTCAACATTAAAACCATTCGTCAACCATCCGGATTCATCCCGAGGCTCCCGGGGTCCCGTTTAATAACACACAAAAGTCATATGACCTCATACGGACTCGCTCAAAGTTCCACATCACATAACACAATATGGAATGACAAATCAAACAAAAAATCAAGCTTAAGAACTTTCAAATCTTCAAATAGCTAATCACATGTCGGAATCTATCAATTCAACTCGAAATGATGCCAAATTTTACAGACAAGTACAAAATAATATAACAGAGCTACTGTGTGACAACCCGGCCCGTCATCAAGAGATTTATTGCCCTGTTTCTCTCATAGTATGCTTCTCTATATTTCAATATCAGTATTTGAGTTGATCGGGTAGAATAGGATTGGTTTTAGATGGAAATGAGATACTTAGTATCTTAAAGGAATGCTTATTTTGAAAAGGCCAATTGGAAGTTGACTATTTAGTTAGAGGGCTCGGATATGAATTCTGATGATTCGGTTAGCTTCGGGGGTTGATATAAGACTTAGGAGTGAGATCGCAATTGAATTTGGAGGTCCAGTGTAGAATTAGGCTTGAATTGGCAAAGTTTGAACTTTGGCAAATTATGGTTGAAAGGTAAGATTTTGATTCGAGGGTCGAAATATTATTTGGAGAGTTTCAGTAGTGATTTTGGATATGTGTGAAAAGCTTTAGGTCATTCGGAGGTGTTTAGGTCGGGTTTTTGATCGAATGTGCAATTCGAAAGTTTTGAAGAAACTTAGGCTTGAATCTGATGTGGATTTCCGATTTTAGTGTTGTTTGACGTGTTACGAAGATTGGAATAAGTTCGTATGATATTTTGGAATATGTTGATATTTTTCGACGAGGTTCCGGGGGCCTCAGGACGATTCCGAGTGATCAACGGAAGGATTTTTGGACTTTGAGTGTTGCAAAAAATGCAACAGCGGTGCAGGCTATTTTAAGCCTTCGCGTTCACGTGACAAGTGTCGGATAGGCATAGAGATAAATTTGGTGGTCAGGAAAATGTTCATCGCCTTCGTGTTGGGGGCCACGCTTTCGCGTAGGTTGAGTCATTGGTTCTTCGCATTCGCAGTGCGGGCACGCATTCTCGTAGAGGAAAGTAGAGGGCCAGCCTGGGTGCTCAACGCGTTCGTGTTCGGGAGGCCACGTTTGCATATGTATGGGCCCTGAGCCTTTATGTTCGTGGAAGAACAGATGCGTTCGCAAAGGGTTAAATTGGTCTGAGATTTTCTTGTGCATCGCGAACGCAAGGGGGGTCTCGCGTAAGGCTGTTGGTTGACGCGGTTCCGGACCGGAACCGTGGCCCTGACGGTTCTGCCGGTTTTGGCGGTTTCGGTTCTACCGGTTCCAAGGAACCGTCATGGGACGGTTCTACCCGTTGAAACCGCTAGAACTGGACCCGCCAGACTCGGAATCGACTAGCAGTTCTGGACCGGTTCTGGCGGTTCCGGTCCGGTTCTGACCGTTCCACGGACATTTTTCAAAAAAATAAAATTTAAATATAATTTCAGTAACGGCTCTTTGCAAAAAGTAGCCGTTTGGAAGTTCAAAAAATAGTAATTTGGCCCCCAAACTTTAATTAAACCCCAAACTTTATATAATTACACTATTTCCCATTTCTCAACTATAAATACCACCTCATTCTTTTATTTTTATTTACCAATTCATCAATATCTCTCAAGCTCTCTTTCAATCTTTCTAGTGCAAGTGCTTAATTTATTGTTGCAAATTCGTGAAAAATTGTGAAGTTGTTGAATTGATGTTTTCAAGTGTTCAAGTTCAACGATTTTCAATTTTCAAGAAATTGTTCGTCAATCCGGTAAACTCGTTTCAACTCTTACGTGCTAATAGTATTTTTTTGTGTTTTTAGTTTGCTTAATTCTAATTAGTATGGCATTTTCGTTGAAAAAAATGTTCGGTAAAGGAAAAGCTTAAACCGGTGAAAGTAGTGGCCAAAATACTACCCCTCCCTCGGCTCCCCAAGCTAAAAAAGATAAGCAAGTTGAAAGTAGTAGCCAACCTAGATGTCCTATGAACCCTTCGTAATCCTTGATAGTGATCACCCTTGTTTTCAATTTAGCGATATTGAATTTCTACATGATGTAGCAGTAGGTGATAGATTAGACGATGATATTATGAATGCTCTTTATCCTAATGAACCTATCTTAGAGGAAAATGGGGATGATGATGATGATGATGATGATGAAACCAAAGCACCAGATTTAGATGATACACCTACTAGTCCTGCTCATAACTTAGGTGATGAACCGTCACACCCACCTGTACAAACTCCCACTTTTAGTAGACAACCTCCTAAACGTACAGAAACATCATTAGTTTGGCAATTTTTTACTCAACTAAGAGAACAAAATAACGCTAAGTGTAAATCTTGTGGGAAATTACTTGTTCATACGTATACTAGAGATCGTAGCGGCACGGGTAGTTTTTTTAAGCATATAAAATTACACCCTAGAGATAAGCCTAGATATATGCAATTGAAAGCGCAACAAGAGGGGAGGACAAGTGTTGATTCTCAAGTTAACCCAAGTACTGTTGCATCGGAGAGCGATTTTAGTCAAGCAAGACTACAAATAGGTGATCATAGAGCGTCGATGCGGGAGAGCTTGGCAAAATCAGTGCTTTTTCAAGATTGGATCCGTGCAGAAAGAAGGAACTTTGGCATAGCAGAATCACAACCAGCAATAGATAAGGCATATGAAGAAATGATAGTAGAACTTGCTGAGGAAGCAACTTCACCCGGAAGTGGTGATGAACAAGCTTCATTTCCACCACCGCCAACACAACCACCTCCCAACCTTGACGGTTTTATGAGATTTGTTAGAAATACAACATAAATTATGATGTAACTTGTACATTGGCATGTCTTCTTTTAGTTTTTTTTCCTTTTAATGGTGGTATTAGTACCATGTTTTGCTCATTCCATGGTGGGAAGGAATACTAAGAAAGATATGACATTTTGGTCAATAAATATGCTCTTTATCATATCCTTCAATATCTTTTGTCTCAATATTTCTTTGTCTTTACTTTGATATCAATCCTTGAATATTTATATAACATACAATATATAACATACAACACAATATACTAATGACAACATTCTTTTATCAATATATACTACTTATATACAATTTATTCTAATTACTAACTACAACACAATATACACTACTTATATACAATATATACTACTTACATACAATATATACTACTTATATACAAAACATACACTACTTATACACAATATATACTAATTACCAAACACAATATATACTATACTAATAACATAGTACACCATATAATATATATTCTACAATATACTAATGACTATAATACAAGATATTGAATTTAAAAAAAAAGTTTCAGAATCGCCAAACCCGCCAGAACCGCTAGAACCGGAACCGCATGGTACCTGGAATCGTCACGGGCCGGTTCCAGCTTCAGAACCGCCAGAACCGGAACCGCCAGAACTGCCAGACCCGGAACCGCCAGAACCTGAATGCCAGATCCAAATAGACCCAGAATCGGAACCGGGTATAGCCTTAGTCTCGCGTTCGCATAGGAGGAACTGGGCGTCCAAAAGGGTTTTATAAGGTCATTTCATCCGTGACTCAATTAATATCTCCTACATTTTTTAACCATCTTAAGAGCTTTTCGGTAGAAATTGAAGAGGTTTTTGATGGGAATTGATTGGAGGTAAGTCTCGTGACCTAGAAATGATATTGTATTGTGGAATCAACATTTAATTCTTGGAAATTTGGGTGAAACATTGAAGAACTAGGGCTTGGGTTCTGAAATAGAAATTTGTGATTTGAGGGAGCAATTGAACTCCGATCTTGGTGAATTTGATATGCATAGACTCGTGGAGCGACGAGAAGTCCAGTGATATAAATTTTGTAATTTTTTAGGAGTTGTCCTGAGGCTCAGGTTTTGCTAACTTCATGATTTCTGGTGTTTTTCGAGTATTTTCAATTGGGTTATATTTGTTTGTCACATTGTAACGTATTCATTGTGGTTTTGGCCAAATTCGAAGTACGAGGAGGTTGATACGTGAGGAAAGGGAATTGCGAGCTAGTCTTGGGCAGGCTTGAGGTGAGTAATAGATGTAGATAATGATCTGAGGGTTTGAAACCCCAGTATATCACACTGTGACGCTGTATTGAGGCTAGACACGTACTCTACGGTGAGCGCGGGGTCGTATGCGGATGGGGACTATGTCTTAGTCCATGCAAGTGATGTTCATACTATGTTATTGACTAGAAATTGATTGGTAAACATCCTACATGAATTGTTATGAGTATTTGGGCTGCATGCTGATTATTATGATCCCTTAGGGATTATTATCACTGTTTCCATGATGCTGAGCATATTTTCATGATATCAGTCCAGAGTTAAACACTGTCTCAAAATGATTAGTAAATTTCTAAGGTTTTAAACACTTAAACTATATTTCCTGATAATTGGAACTGAAACGGTAAATTTGATTGTGCTCGTATGGCTTGCATGCATTTAACTGGACTGATTGTGCATCAGGCGGTACGCTGCAGCGAATGCTATGATGATATTGCGCTTGGGCTGTAGGAGACCCTCCGGAGTCTAAACCCCAACAGTGAGCGCGAGTACTCAAATGGATCGGGTTGTACGCCGCAGCGGTCATGTACATTGCATTGCATTCATGCTTTGATGTTAATCAAATCTAGCTATCTCTATTTATTTCCATTTCACCGTTACTTATGCTAAATTGTTAGTTTTAGCTTTACATTATGGTATATTTGATATTTCTTACTTTCGGTCATTATATATGTCTATTACCACTGAGTTGAAAGTACTCACTTTACTTCCTACACAATATGTGCAGATTCAGGAGCATTGGGAGCTTAGTCGAGTTGTTTGTTGTTCTCATATTTATCCCGGAGTTGTCAAGGTATGTGCAGGCGTCCGCAGGACTTTACTCCTCTCCTATCACTTTGTTTTTTCGCATCTTAGACTCTCATTTGTTTTGATTTGCTTATCAGATGTATTAAGAGTCTCTGGACTCGTGACCCCAGATCTGTTGGGAATTGTATTGGTAGTTATTGTGTTTTCTGTACTATTTCTGACTATTATCATTGGCTAGAACTATATTATCTGATAAATTAACTCTATTAATTGGTAATGTGTTTTCCTACTTGGGTTGAGAGTGTTCAAATGTCTGGGCTTGCCTAGAAATTATGTTGGGCACCATCATGACCGGGATTGGGGTCGTGACATGTTGGTATAAAATCCTAGGTTACTAGGGCTCCTGAATCATGAGCAGGTTAGTAGAGTCTCATGGATCGGTATAGAGACGTCTGTATTTATCCTCGAGAGGCTGCAAAACCTTTAGGAAAAACTTCACTTTCTTGGAATTCTTATCGTGCGTAGTTGATTCAGCATGGAATATAACTCTTGAAATTCCTTCCTCACGTCTATATGCGCATGAGCGCTCGGTATTATATGTGCTTTGATGGCTTGCGATTCCTCGATCGAGGGGCGATATGTGATTTCTATGAGTTGATGTTAGGCCGGTCCGGGGGACTTGAGGCCGAGTCTTTGCATATGGCTTGAGCACCGGAGTGCTAATTTTGCGAGATGGTGTTGTGAACCTATATATTGAGTATTTTCCCCCATTGTGGGAATGGTGGCAGGATAGCTACGTGATGAGAATGTTGGTGTTGTGTGATATGTCTATATGACTTGGAAGTGTCGAAGAAGGTCTGCTAGGTGATAGACGAATCATTAAGTGTTTGATTTCCACTGTGACTGGATGTGTCGCCCTGCGTTATAGGTGCGTGAAAAATCTTTTCAGATCTCCTAGTTGGGAGTAAAGTAAATGGAATATTACGGTGTGAGTTCTGACTGAGAAAGACT
Source organism: Nicotiana benthamiana (assembly GCA_034376525.1). NCBI lineage: Eukaryota > Viridiplantae > Streptophyta > Magnoliopsida > Solanales > Solanaceae > Nicotiana > Nicotiana benthamiana. The sequence goes on from CM067337.1 coordinate 132,390,371, forward strand.
AAATTGATTGTGTAGCGTCTATGAAGGTGGAAGGTGTGCTGAAATACTAAATTGAGGCAAAACAGGTGGGTTATCTCCTGTGGAGTATTCTTAAGGGGTACGATTCTTATGTATATTGTTAGAAGATCTCATGTGTAATTGAAAGGTACGTGTTGTAATTTGCAAATTTGGGTCGTTTCAGAGAGTGGACTCGGCTGATGTGGGGATAAATGCGAGGTTTGTAGAGGATTTCAGTATCCAAGGATCTGTGCTTTCATAAGATAATAGATGATTTGAGTTTAACCTCACTATAATATTGTGGCATCATTTTAGTAAAAGTATTATGGGTTATTAAATGTATCCTGATAGATGGCTTCGAGCCAAGTTGGGAAGGTTGTTATTGATTAGCTGATTGCACGGTTATGTGCTATGTTTTTTCCGTTTTGAGGTATACTGGCGGATCAGTCCTGGTTGTAAAAAATAAGCCGATGATGGCACGAGTGAAGCAAAATTTTGATAAAGGTTACATGGTGCTTCGTAGATGTGAGGAAATAATAGGAGGTCTTGAGCTGTTATTGATTAAGAATGCTCAGTGCATAGAGAAGGAAGATGTTCGTTTGTATTGAAATGAGATCATATCCTACGCTTTCATAGTGCTAATAAGGCACGAGTAGCTCTATTCGTTAAGTCAGATAATTTACATTTATGTAAGAGTGAATGACTCTCGAGAATGGTTTTATTGTGTCCAAGATTTGGCATTTAATAATCAGGTGTCCTAAGGTTGGTTATGTGGCTAGGAACTGTGTTTTCCTTAGAAAAGATCAAGACTTGTGGTATTTTATGCTAATTATGGGATTCTTTGTATCGGTATCTGAGAAGTAATGGTAACGAGTTCCGATTCGCTGGAAGTTCTTCAAGTAAAGTATTCTAGAACATGGTATTTCTGGGAGCATGGAGAGAGTATTCGGTGGCCTATAGGTCTTAGACACTATGGTCTTATGTTCGAATCTCCTATGGTGAGCCTGGATTGAGGCATTGTGATGCTACAATGAGGGAGAAATATCAAGTGGATGAAAAGAAAAAAAAGAGAAATTTGATAGATGAATAGCTTGATAATAGGCCAAATCGGTATGGTAAGATCTTATTTAATTTCTTGTATGTGTTCGAGGTAATGAGATTTTACAGGCCATTAGCAGCAATGCTCTTGGGTTTTGACGGCTTGCTCAGCTTGGCTTAGATAGAAGGATTCAGTCCTAGAAGTTTAGCTTGTACAAATAGAGTTGGAAGGGATGTTCTTGTTGGGTTTTACCGTGGTTTAAGATGAGTATATTTTCTGTGAGTATGCGAAGCATGGAGTGTGTGATGATTTTTTCTTCTAAATGGAATTAATAAAAGTTCTTGACTAGTTGAGTGCGTCGATGTATGTGGTGTGGAAGGGAGATAAAAGTTCTTATGTTATCCGAGTGTGGTATGGTAGATGTGATATGTTGTGGAGGATTGGGATTTGTGTGTGTAAGGCTCAGTTGAGTTCGGAATAGGAAGTCATTATATTCTTAAGCAGCACAGAAAGCTGCTGTTGATTTAAGAACCGATCTTCGGATGATTGGGGTGAATGATCCTCATATGACTAAGGAAATGGTGTTGCTAATCATAGTGATTTGTCAAGGGTATATGTTTCAGGAAAAATGCAATGTGATTAAGTTGATTGCCCTTTGGTAGTGTCGCATCATTTTCTTGATAGATAGACTGCTGATATCTGAGTTTGTTTGGTGGCACATGTGGAATTTCAGAATCTTTTTTGTGGAATGATTGGGTACTCGAGGAGTAATATGTATTCATAATGCATGATTTGGGATCAGTTATAGTAATTTATAGACTATGTGGAGCTGGAGACTGGGAGTTCTCATGTTCAGGCTGTGTTGTAGTTGTGGATAGTGTGTAGTTTACCGTTAGTGGGTATTGGGGATTTGAAAGCCCGAGTGGATCTTTCTTTTCTTGGTATATTAGATTCTTGATATGATATTGGGGTGTAGACTGATTTTCTCAGTGTTGGGTTATTCTAGACGATTATGCTATGGGATATGTCGGAAAATGCCATAGATTGCATGGTGAGGTGCAACGGACTATGTTCTAGCTGAATGGTTATGTTCCAAAGACCTGCGGATGACTGGGAAGAATTGCTTTCCTTAATTGCGCCTTTGTGACGGATGTTAGTATAGAGGTTTCTACCATTAATTTAGTTCTGGTATTGAAGGACTTTTTCGGATGCGTTCCTTGTGGCCGGGCATGTCGTCGGGCTAGATTGTGGATTTCAGTAATTATTTGTGTGGCTCTGGCATGAGTTATAGTAGTTGAAGGAGCAGCTTCAGGCTTCTTGGTAATGAGTTTGTTAGTAAGTTGATTGGATACGTGTTTAGCTTGAGTTGGCATGTTGGCCCCAAAGTGTATTGATGAAGTATAGGTTCATTCGATCGTTATTGAACCTGCTAGTGGTATGGGGAGATCTATGAGTTGCTTCTTTGTGCTGTGAGGCGCTATGATTTTCGGATGGTGGCAAATATATTGCAGTGCTATTGAGATTCATAGTCGAAGTTGATTTTTTGTAGCTTACACCGCTATAAGTCGATATCATTATGCACTCGGTATGCTTACGACCGACACTGGGTATTTTATTATTGTGAGCAATTTCAGCTTGATGTGCATCTCCCTATGTGATATATTTGTATGGATCGGGTGGCACGCCACCATGGGTATGTTTTCTGGATCGATTTGTACGCCACAACAGTGGAATGTTGAGAATAGTTTTCCATATGTTACTTTGTATGCGTTGCTTCCTAGTTCTTGAGGAAAGTCCGTATTGGGAGTTGCTCGGTGAATAGCGCATCGGTTGTTTCTTTTCAGGATTGAACAGTATATATTACTTGCTTCACCGTGGGTGTGATGGATTTCTTGGTTTCAGACATCAATCGGTGCGTGGCTGTCTACTTTGAGCATGGTGACTTGAGGTGCTTCATATGTAACAATGTTTAGGATAAGATCGCGCGTTGTGGTGAGGACACGTGAAGTTATGACCTTTCGAGGAGCATCCAGGTACTCTATTTCTATGATTTGAGACGGGGTCTCAACCTTATGTTGTGATGGTACTAATGAGCTTGAGGTACAACTCTTTTGTTTGAATCAATTGCCATGAGTTGAGTATGTTCGGACCGTCTCTTATTGGTGCGTATATGATGCATGTTGTGGCTTAGGCCTGTGTTGAGATGTCTTATCACCAGAGTGGTATGTTGGATTCGAGGAGATCATTAGACTCATTAATGAATACAAACAGAGTCGATTTCAGCTTGTTGGAAGGGTAATATCGAGGTTTGACTCAGAAATCTATTGTGATATTAGTCAGAGGGAAGTGGCCTCATGAACGGTTGATCTGAGGAATGGTTAGGGTTTATCGCATGTTATAATTATCATTGGCAATATATGAAAGTGTTGGAATAAGACTTTAGCTAATCAGAGGTTCGTATTGGTAATTAAGTATTTTGGGCAACTGCTGTGAATAGAGACTATCATTTCGAGTGTTGGATTGTGTGGTTTGTTGTATGGTTTCACCTGAGGTTGCAGGCATGGGTTATTACCGTTGGTTCAGGTTTATTCTAGGTGTGATTTCGGAAGTCCAATGTGGTTCTAAGGTTTATGGTCCAGATGGACTGTGAAATTTCAGCTATATTATCGGTGCATATGTGAGTTAGGGTGACGTGGGATCACCCCGGGTATAGGTTTGGTAAGGTCATTCGGATATTAGTTGGCTTCTAGTACAACTCTGGGTACACTTGAGGAAATGAGATTGTTTAAGTTGGGGAGGATGTGACGATCTGGCCGGCTATCACGTGAGTTATCTCCCTATTTCCCTCAGTATTATGCTTCTATGTGTTAATATATCAGTATTTGAGTTGATCAGGTACAATTGGATTGATTTTAGATGGAAATGAGACACTTAGTCTCTTAAAGGAAAGCTTATTTGGAAAAGTCAACTTGAAGTTGACTATTTAGTTAGAGGGCTCGGATGTGAATTCTGATGATTTGGTTAGCTTCGGGGGATGATTTATGACTTAGGAGTGTGATCGGAATTGAATTAGGAGGTCTGGTGTAGAATTAGGCTTGAATTGGCGAAGTTTGAATTTTTGCGAATTCCGGTTGAAAAGTGAGATTTTGATCCGAGAGTCGGAATGGAATTCTGAGAGTTGTAGTAGCTCCATTGGGTGATTATGGATATGTGTGCAAAGTTTTAGGTCATTCGTAGGTGTTTAGGTTGGGTGTTTGATTGAATGTGCAACTCGGATGTTTTGATGAAACTTAGGCTTGAATCTGATGTCAATTTATGATTTTAGTGTTGTTTGACGTGTTATGATGATTGGAATAAGTTCGTATGATGTTTTGGGATATGTTGGTGTTTTTGGTCGAGCTCTTGAGGGCCTTAGGGTAATTCCGGGTGATCAACTGAAGGATTTTTGGACTTTGAGTGTTGCAGAAAATGCGTCAATGGTGCAGGCTATTTAAGCCTTCGGTTCGTGTGGCAAGTGTCGCGGGCACGTAGAGTTAAGTTTGGAGGTCAGGAAAATATTCATCATGTTCGCGCTGGGATCCACGCGTTCGCGTAGGTTGAGGAATTGGTGTTTCGCGTTCGCGGTGCCAGGCACGCGTTCGCGTAGAGGAATGTAGAGGGCCAGCCTGGGTGCTCAACGCATTCGCATTCAGGAGGCCGCGTTCGCATAAGCTTGGGCCCTGAGCCTTTGCGTTCGCAGAAGACCAGACGCGTTCGCAAAGAGTTAAATTGGTTTGAGATTTTCTTCTGCATTGCGAACACGAGGGGGTTCTCGCGTTCGCATAGAAAGAATAGGACATCCAGTAGGGTTTTATAAGGTCATTTCATCCGCGACCCAATTGATATTTCCTCCATTTTTGAACCACCTTGAGAGAATTTTGGTAGAAATTGAAGAGGATTTTGACGGGAATTGATTGGAGGTAAGTCTTGTGACCTAGAAAAACTATTCTATTGTGGAATCGACATTCAATTCTTGGAAATTTGGGTGAAAATTTGAAGAACTAGGGCTTGGGTTTTGAAATGAAAATTTGGGATTTGAGGGAGAAATTGAACTCCGATTTTGGAGAATTTGATATGTATATACTCGTGGCGAGACGAGGAGTCCGGTGATATAAATTTTGTAATTTTTCAAGAAGTAGGCCCAAGGCTCGGGTTTTGCAAACTTCATAATTTCTTGTGTTTTTCGAGTATTTTTGATTGGGTTATATTTCTTTGGCACATTGTAACGTGTTCGTTGTGGTTTTGGCCAGATTCGTTGTACGAGGAGGTCGATACGAGAGAAAAAGGCATTGCGAGCTAGCCTTCGGCTAGCTTGAGGTGAGTAATAGATGTAGATGATGACCTGAGGGTTTGGAACCTCGGTATATCACACTGTGATGCTGTATTGAGGCTAGACACGTACTCTACGATGAGTCTGTGGTCATATGCAGATGGGGATTATGGCTTAGTCCGTATGAGTGATGTTCATATTGTATTATTGACTAGAAATTGATTGGTAAACATCCCACATGGATTATTATGAGTATTTGGGTTGCGTGCCGATTATTTGGATGCCATTATTGCCAATGTTTTCATGATATCAGTCCTGAGTTAAACATTGTCTTGAAATGATTAGTAAATTTCTATGGTTTTAAACACTTAAGCTATAATTCCTGATAATTGGAACTAAAATGATAAATTTGTTTGTGCCCGTGTGGCTTGCATGCATTTAACTGGACTGATTGTGGATCTGGCTGCACGCCGCAGCGAATGTTATGATGATATTGCGCTTGGGTTGTAGGAGCTCCTCCAGAGTCTGAACCCCCACAATGAGCGTGGGTTCCTAAATGGATCAGGATGTACGTTGCAGCGGTCATGTGTATTGAATTGCATTCATGCTTTGATGTTTATCTGATCTAGCTATCTTTGTTTGTTGCCATTTCACCATTAATTATGCTAAATTGTTAGTTGCAGCTTTATATTGTGGTGTTTTCCAGATTTCTTACTTTCGGTCATTATATATGTCTATTACCAATGAGTTGGAAGTACTCACTTTACTCCCTGCATTATGTGTGCAGATTCAACAGCATCAGGAGCTTAGTCGAGCTGTTTACTGTTCCCAGATTCATCCCGGAGTTGTCGAGGTAGCTGCCAGGCATCCGCAGGACCTGACTCCTCCCCTATCACTTTGTTTTTCTGCATCTTAGACTCTCATTTGTTTAGATTTGCTACTCAAATGTATTTAGAGGCTCTAGACTCGTGACACCAGATCTGTTGGGAGTTGTATTGGCAGTTGTTATGTTTTCCGTACTATTTCTGACTATTATAACTTTTTAGAACTATATTATCTGATAAATTAACTCTATTAATTGGTAATGGATTTTCATATTTAGGTTGAGAGTGTTCAAATGGTTGGGCTTGCCTAGCAATTGTTTGGGCACCAGCACGATCGGAATTGGGGTCGTGACATGCTGCAACTCTCGGAATTGCATTCCGACCCCGATATCTTAAAAGTCAACTCTGGGTCAAACGCTTTCATTTTCCAACTTCAACTTTCGCTGAAATGCCTCAATTCACTCTACGGACCCCCAAATCTAAATCCGGACGCAAGTCTAAGTCCAAAATTACCATACAAAGATGTTGAGATTATCCACGACCCATTCCGGGTTGTTTACCCAAAAGTCCAATTCCGATCAACTTTTCACCGTTCAAACTTCCAAAACTAGATTTCTTCTTCAAATTTGACTCTAAACCATCTGAAAGCCAAATTCTACCATGCACGCAAGTCGATACTCCTATTTTGAAGCTGTTCTAGACCTTATGCTGTTGAAGGGATCTTAAATTCTCAAAATGACCAGTCTGGTCGTTACATTTTCACTCTTTATTTCTTAAATTGTTTTGAAATGCATCTTGGATTTACCGTTGAAGTATTGATTTAATTGTGAACTTGCCTAATAGTAGTGTTGGGAGCCATCATGGCCTATTATGGTACCCGGTTTTACCTGTCTTAAATATATTTATTTCAATTGCTTTTATCTACTCAGTCTAAATTAATTATCCACCCTACTCAAATACCTTTCCCTCATCTCATCTTCTCCAATTATCTCATTGGACGTTTTTTGTCTTCCAAGTTATAGGAACAGAGGTTCAATTACATTAGAGCTCAATCGTATCGTTGTCTTATGCCCTAGCTTTCATTTTCTTTTCCTTTTACTGTGATGTCTAAAAAGGTCATCTTTCGTTTTAAAATCCAAATCCGGGTTATGAGGCCTTAAAAATCTTATTTTCTTCCCCCTCAATTTGCGGGCCAGTCCGGGCATTTTCAGAAAGCTTTTATGTGGATTTTAAGAAAAATATTGAAAATGCCTTAAAATTGATTAACGTTGACTTCAGTCAATCTTTTTTATAAATAGAATCGGACCCATGAGTTGATGGTCCTGTTGGGTCCGTAATAAAATAAAGGACTTGAGCGTATGCCCGTAATTGAATTTTGAGGTCCCTAACCTGAAAAATAAATTTTTGAAGAAAATTATTGCTGGAAAATATAAGGATTTTTAGAAATTTAATAGTGATTGAACTCGTCGGTATCGGACCTGTATTTTGATTCCGGAACCTGATACAAGTTTGGTATAGTGTTTAAGTCGTAAATATGAAATTTGGTGAAAAGCGGAAGAGGTTTGAGATAAATCGGACCCTTTGTTAGGAAAATAGAAACTTCAATGTTCTTAAGAATTTTATAATTTTTGGTGTTTAATTGGTTGTTTATGATGTTATTTGGGCAAGTTGATCGTATGAGCAAGTCCGTATAATATTTTTAGACATATGTGTATGATTGGGTTAAAGCCCCGAGAGTTTGGGTGAATTTTCTATAGACCACTAAGTGAGTTTGGACTTACTCACTTCGTGGTATCTTTTTGCATCTGGTAGTTTTGTTGTAGGCTCTGATCTCGCAATTGCAAGGTCAGACTTCGCAACTGCGAGCCTCACAGGCTTGTCAATTGCGAGGTCAGACTTCGCAATTGCGAGCCTCACAAGCTTGGCAATTGCGAGGTCAGACTTCGCAATTGCGAGCCTCACAAGCTTGGCAATTGCGAGGGCTTGATCGCAATTGCGAAGAAAGCCCTGGCCAGCACAGTTCGCAATTGCAAACATTTTCTTCGCGTTTGTGAAGTCAACAGGGGGTCAACCTTCGGAATTGCAACAATTTGTTCGCAATTGTTACAGAAGCAGACATTGCAGCAGGTTCGCATTTGCGAAGCCTGGCTCGCAATTACGATCTTCGCAATACGCAAATACGACATCCGCAAATGATTAAAACATCACTTGGGCTGGATTTTGAACTCATTTCAAAACAAATCAAACCTAAAACTCCCATAGGCGATTTTGCAAAGGAGGGTTCTTCCCCAAATCATAGGTTCAATCTATTCCATCTTTTTACATGTTTTCTTCACAAAATCTATGGGTTTTTATGGGAAATTTGGTATTTTTGGGTAGAATTTAGATATTTCAAAATTTGGGGATTTAGACCTCAAATTAAGGTCAGATTTCAAAACCAATTGTATATTTGGGTTCGTAGGTGAATGGGTAGTCAAGTTTTGGTTCGAACTTCGAGTTTTGGCTAAGCGAGCCCGATGTCAATTTTTGAGTTTTTGGGGAAACCATTGGAAAATCTATATTCATGCATTAAATTGGTTTATTTAGCATTTATTAATGTTATTAAGAAAAATTATGACTAGATACAAGTGGGTTAGAAGTGGAACCGAGAGGTAAAACAGTATTTGAGGCTTGATTTGGATCGTGAAATCGAGGTAAGTGTTTGGTCTAATCTTAGCTTGAGGGAATAGGTGTTTTTGTCTTATTTTCTACGTGTTAGTGTTGAGTACGACGTATATGTGTGGTGATGAGTATCTATATGTTGTTGTCGAGCATGCAAGTGAGTCTTAAACACTAATCATTGTGATTCTTATTATGTACTATTCATGCTTAAGTTGATGATTATCCATGTTGAACAAGACTAATTATATTTTCATGGTAATTGACCATTGTTGAGTATTGACTCAAGTTGAGATTTATTTTGTGAAGTGAACTTCTGAAACGAGATTGGTTATAGTTGATTCCCTTGCTGGGATGTTGTTGTTTCTATTGTTGATTTCCTTGCCGGGATGTTATTATTTCTATTGTTTGGGTGAGGAAGAGTGTAAAGCACGAAGGATAACGTGGTACACGATTTTGGGAGAGAGTGTTAAAGCACGAATAATAATGTCGTGCCATATTCAGTGAGTGTTAGTGTATGAATGGTGATATCGTTCCATATTTCAGTAGGTGTTAATGCACGAAAGGTGATGATGTACCATGATTATGAGAGAGTAAAAGCACGAAGGGTGATGCCATGTCATTTTTGTTGACTTTTATGATGAGGACGAGAGTAAAAGAACGAAGGGTGATGTCTTTCACTTGTATTATGTTATCCTTTCTGTTGGTTCGGAATGGATATTTACCTTGCTTCCCTACTTTATTACTGTAGGAATTTGATACCCCTCCCCGTCCCCCCCCCCCAGCATGTTTCCTTTTCTCGTCTTTATCTGTTCAATTTTGTTATTAATATTTCTTGTATATGATTTAACTGTACAGGTTTATATGGTTGTCATGTCCTAGCCTTGTCACTACTTTTCCGAGGCTAAGCTCGACAATTACCAGTACATAGGGTCGGTTGTACTGATACTGTACTATGCACTTTTTGTGCGGATTTCGATGTTGGACCACACAGAGTAGTATTGAGGTTGCTTCCTTCAATCCATGGGAGATCCAAGATAGGTCTGCCAACTTCCGCGACCCTGGACCTATTTTAGATTATTTTCTCTTTTCATTTCGAGAACAGTTGTAATTCCTTTAAACCAGTATTTGTAGAACTTCTTAAAAGTTTGTGAATTGTGACACCAGATCATTGGGGCTGACACGTATTGGAGTATTTTAAGCTGTTATAGTACTTCCGCATTTTATATCTGTTTAGCTTTAGTTAATATTTATTTCTGATTGGGTTAATGTTAAAGTGTTAAAAATTGTAATTGTTGGCATGCCTAGCATTCAAGAGTTAGGCACCATCACGAACCTGACGGTAAAAAGTTTGGATCATGACATTTACTTCAATTGTTTGTACTGTGTTATGTGCATTTAAATATTTTCTAGTGAGTTACACCTAATATTGTGGTCAACTATTGGGAAAACACCAATATTATTTGATTCCAAATTCAAAGCAATGCATATTATACCCTCTTTAAATTTGACTAATTCACCCGCCATTACGTCATCAAGACCATGAATACGAGTAATATCGTCGCCTACTTGAAATACGGTACCGATATTTACAATCTTTACTTCTCTATTATATTAATCAATACGTTCATGGATAAAGTAGTGTAGGAGTATATAGTAAATAGTAATATACTTATTTGGTATATTTTATACCGTTTGGCTATTTTATTGTCTTAGCCATTATATATTATTTTATTATATTGATATTTTATTTTATTATATTTATATATTATTTTAGTATATTAAATGCTAGAAACATTCACTATTTTATGTTTACCAAATCAGTGATTTTCCTATTGTATAGAAATAAAAGAGAGAACAATAAAGAAAATGACCCAAAAAAGTTAATGAAATTAGATTGGAGATATTTTTTCGAATGAAATTAGAAAAGGAGAAAGAAATAAAGAAAGTAAGAAAAAAAAAGCGAGAAGAGAAATAAAAAAGGCGAAAAGTGACGAGAAAAAACAATAAAGAAAAAAAAATCATGTGGCATAATAAGAGAACGTGAGAGTAAAGGATTAAAATAGGTATAAAAGGTAATTTGTTATAAAATAGAAGTCTATTTAGAGTGAATGTCTAAGAGTTTTAGCTTGAAGCTAAGTCATTCCTTTTCCTATAAATAGAGGGGTCTTACCCCATTGTAAATCACCCCAAGTATTAATAAGAATACTTCTCTCTCTCCCTATTCTCTCTCTATATTGTTCTTATTCTTGCATTATTGTTCCTGTCTTTATATTATTTCATAACACGTTATCAGCACGAGACTCTACCGTCTCAAGAACCATTCTCGAGAAATCTAAGGTATTTCCCTCTTCCTAATTTAATTTTCGATTATCTTAACTTTTGTTTGTGCAAGGTTTTGCTTCAAAGAAAGAATGAAGAAAGAAGGAAAAGAAACAAAAAAAAAGGGAGGAAAAGAAACGAAAAACAAAGAGAAAAGGAAGAAAACATTGAAAATATAATTGGTATACCTTAAAGGTAAGTAACTTATTTTTCCCTTTCAAATTCTTGGAATTTTATAATCTAATTTTATATACAAACATAGACAACAAAGTTTGATTATAACTCTAATGGAGTTTGTAAGAAATTGTAACCACATGAAGTGGTAAAATCTCTATGTCCTGCCATGATTAAATTCATGTATGATTGTGGGCAAATAATTGAAAATCCGTCCCATTGAATTTGCTCCATTCTCTTTAGAGAATGTGGAAGCAGTATATGATAAGTCTGAAAGAAGACTAAAATATTACCATGAAGGTATCAACGAATGTGGACGTGGCAAAGAATTCCGTCCAATTCAATTTGCTCCATTCCCTTTAGAGAATGTGGTAGCAGTATGTGATAAGTCTGAAAGAAGACTAATTACCGTAAAGGTATCAATGGATGTGGACATGGCAATAGACGAAGTTATAATCGTCATTATTGTGGTAATGAGAACAATAAGGATTCTCAAAATAATCTTTCACTTTATGAAAGTAATATTTGACATGAGATTGTGTAAAGCACATGATTTTGATCCATTCCCTGAAGTGAATGTGATAATTGTAATAGAGCCCGTAAGTATGAACACGCTCTTGATGTAAATTTGTTTTATGTCTGACATTATGAAAAGAAAGTTCGTTGCCCTTGAAATTTCGGGCAAGAACTATATGACATGGGTGTTGGATGCTGAAATCCACTTAGATGCTATGGGTCTTGGAGACGCCATTAAAGACAGAAATAGTGCATCCACCCAAAACTATGCTAAGGCCTTGATTTTCTTGCGCCATCACCTTGATGAAGGTTTGAAACTATGCTAAGGCCTTGATTTTCTTGCGCCATTACCTTAATGAAGGTTTGAAACTGTATGAAGGCCTTGATTTTCTTGCGCCATCACTTTGATGAAAGTTTGAAGATTGAATATCTCAACATCAAGGATTCACCCATCTTGTGGAAAGGCTTAAAGAAGAGAGATGACAACATGAAGTTGGTCACTCTGTCACAAGCACGATACGATAAGAATCCAAAAGCAAATAGTTTATAAACTATATATTATCGTTGCGGTGGAAACGGGCACTGGTCAAAGGATTGCCGTATGGTTGACCTTTATCAAGCATCTCGAAAGAGTAAACGCCCTGAAACGAATTTTGTCTCTGACGACAACTTTGACATCACCCACTTGGATGTGGCAGACTTCTTTGAGCAACCCGAGGGGAAGATAGACCACCTAATCGGTGATGGATCCGTGATGAAAGAAGATGGAGCTGTTTGATTTTATTTGTTTGTATTAGTGAATGAATAAACTAATAGCCATTAGTATTAGCTCGTATTAGTTAATTCATAATATAATGTTAGTATTAGTTCTTTAGAATGTATCAATATGCTCAAATATCAATAATATTTTTACTTTCCAGTAGAGGTAATCGACTAACATGAAAAACTAGTCGGTTATCTCATAGTTCGCATAAAAACTGCAAAACAATCGATTGTCAATGATCAACAATCGATTGTCTTTAAAACAGTATGATCTGGAATTTTTCAAAAACAGTCAACAATTGATTGTCTATGTTTAACAATCGATTGTCTTTAAAACAGTGTGATCTGGAATTTTTCAAAAACCGTCAACAATCGATTGTCTATGTCTAACAATCGATTGTCGTTAGACAGTAATCTGGAATTTTTCAAAAATCATCCACAATCGATTCTCTATGCCTAACAATCGATTGTCGTTATACAGTGAGGTCTGGAATTTTTCAAAAATAACCAACAATCGATTGTCTATGTCTAACAATCGATTGTCTTAAGACTGATCTGAAGTTTTTCAAAAATAGCAAATAATCGATTGTCTATGTTTAACAATCGATTGTCAATGTTCAACAATCGATTGTGTGTGTTTAACAATCGATTGTTTTAAGAAAATGCTTAAACTGATTTTCAAACTGCAAAGTAACCAATTATGGATAACATATCTGATTTTGTTAGTCAACTGTTAGCAGCAGATTTTGAAAATATTATGTGACATAAACGAATTGAAGTTGTTTATTCTCATGTTCGTATATTTTCTTTTATATGTCAAACCATGGGAAGTAAATTGATTGAAGGCTCCGGAAGAGCAACTGTAACTCTGCCCAAAGGCATGACGTTTATCTTAGAGAATGCAATATTCTCCTCCAAGTCTAAAGAAGAACTTGTTGAGTTTTAAAGATATCATTCAAAATGGATATCATATTGAGACAATAGATGAGAATAATCTTGAATTCTTCATGAAAACGAGGCTGCCCATTTCGGTTTGGGTTCACGCCATTTTGCATGCAGCAATGCTAGTTCGTCGGCTGCCCACTTTGGTTTGGGTTCACGCCATTTTGCATGCAGCAATGCTAGTTCGTCGGCTGCCTACTTTGGTTTGGGTTCACGCCATTTTGCATGCAGCAATGCTAGTTCGTAGGCTGCCCACTTCGGTTTGGGTTCACGCCATTTTGCATACAGCAATGCCAGTTCGTCTCTGACTGACGAATTGACACAAATATTCCCCATTGCAATTGGTTTTGGGTCATGAACCCAATATATCCCATTTAAGAAGCTTTGGATGCGCAGTATATGTGCCTGTAGCACCACCATCCCGCACCAAAATGGGTTTGCAAAGGAGGTTAGGAATATATGTTGAGTTTGAATCGTCCTCCATTATTCGCTACCTCGAAACATTGACAGGAGATTTGTTCACTGCACTATTTGCAGACTGTCAATTTGATGAGACACTTTTCCCAAAATTAGGGGGAGAAGTTGGTGAAACCAAACGGGAAATTTTGTGGAAAAATGCATCATTATCTCATCTTGATCCACATACCTCTATTTGAAAGAAAGAGGCACAAAAGATTATCCATTTGCAAAGAATAGCAAATCAAATGCCTGAAACATTTATAGATTTGAAAAGGATAACAAAATCACATATCCTCGAAGTGAATGTGATTCACAAATACATATTCAATATTGGAAGAATATGAACACGAAATTGGTATTGAATATACCACCCTCACTCCAAGATGGAGGTTTGAGATGATACCACACTCACCCCTAGAAGGAGGTTTGAGATGATATATGGCATGAATGATCGTTGGTCACGTACCTATTGTACACCAAAGTATTTTGGAAATATGACTATTAAAGGACAACGATAATGCAAGAAACATATCTTGCATATAAGTTTGACATGACCATAATGGTATAACTTTCTCTTTAAGAAAGATATTCACCACATGGATGTTGATGAATCTGTGGTAGTACAAAATTAATTGAGAGCTCTAGAAGAGCCAATTATTACTATGTTGGAGAAACACAATTGAGTATTGTGCTGTAGTAAGTCTCAAAGAAACTTATTCAGTTTCCAAAGTACACGCGAAAGCGATTGATTATATTGAGACTATAAATAAAGGAAGGCTTTGATATCTCCTATTACTACAACTTGTAGCGGGGTAATTTGCATATGAAAAGCTACCCGCTTTGTTCTCCAGTTTGTACTACACAAACGAAAGAATGCCACAATAAAGTGGATATCTATTGGTATAAAAATCCATGTCATAATAAACCTGAAGTTTATTGATAAGTGCACATGTCATGGTGTAAATTTGAAGTTTACCAATATTGATAATTTATTCAGTTGACATTCGTGTTAGCCATCTCATTTTATGTATGATGTGCAAATTCACATAGGTGAATATCAAAGAACTAGAAAGTTCTTTACGAATTCTCTTGTATCACTTGTTCTCATTAATGAACTGACCAACTAAAGAGTTCGGGTTGAAGCCCATAAATTCTGGAAATATCAAAGGTGAATATGGGCCCATTCACCTGCCATGTATACCACATATGATGCATCTATGAAATGGTTACATGCGCAATTGTTATTAACCCGCAGCTTGGCCGGTGCTTGCGAGGTAAATCGCTCAGTAATCTAACTTCGAGCATAATTTCCAGATTTTCTACTCAAGATAGTTCATCTTGATAAGTTGGTTTATATCAAAGTTGGTTTAGCAAGATAATTATTGAGTGCTTCCACTTAATAGCTAAACTGTTTCTTATGAGAACAAAGTTATATATATCAGTTTCCTTCTCTTTTATTAATGTGCCAAGTATATTGACATGAGAATGCACAAAGATGATTTCCCAAAGTTGAGGAAACAAGTTAGCTTTACTAACATGAGGGGGAGACATGATAAACACTTGAGAAAAGGTTACATGGGATGAATTATCATTTGTATATGTATATCCCCGAATATCATGATATGAACCTGAAGTTCATAAAAGGGATAATTCAATTGCAACATATTGCAAAGCATGCTATACGCATTTGCTGACCCAAAGAAAGTAACTAAATGGAAGAGATTCAATTCAAGAAGAATTGATTCCATATGAAAGACATGTAGTTTTGAACCTATAGTTCAAATGCTTGAAAGTATAAAGTCAAAGGTATGTATAGTCAGTTTTTGATATCTTATTTGTCTAGCATGACATGGAAAACTTGATATGCATCTAAAGTCTATTATATGGCTTATATGACTTAACTTGAAAGATTTAAGTTGCTTGAAGCATATGCAATTCTTGGTCTTGAAGTACCACATCCTTAGTACAATTTGTGTACATATGTATCTTGCTATAACTATAAGCATGATGGCATTGAGAATGCATCTATGGAGATATTGAAGAGTTATTCCACGACATTATATGAAGATGTTCGTATCTATCAAGAATGATGATTTCAAGGTGCGGAATATTTATTCAAGTCAATATGATTTATTTACCAAAGATCGTTTTGAAGATGATGCACAAGATTGGAATGCAAATGCTCAAGGATATAAATTGATGTACTCATTAGGGGGAGTCAATGCGCGTTGCACTCTTTTTCCCTTACAAGGTTTTGTCCCACTGGGTTTTCCTTGCGAGGTTTTTAACGAGGCAACCAATAGGCGCATATTCAAACATGTGTACTCTTTTTCCTTACTTTAATTTTTCCCATTGGGTTTTGTTTTAAGGTTTTATGAGGCACATTATTGAATAGACATTCAAGGGGGAGTGTTATAAAATAGAAGTCTATTTAGAGTGAATGTCTAAGAGTTTTAGCTTGAAGCTAAGTCATTCCTCTTCCTATAAATAGAGGGGTCTTACCCCATTGTAAATCACCCCAAGTATTAATAAGAATACTTCTCTCTCTCCCTATTCTCTCTCTATATTTTTCTTATTCTTGCATTATTGTTCTTGTCTTTATATTATTTCATAACATAATTACTTTAATAGGTAAGATTATAAATAGAAAGAAACAACGGTTAAAGGTCAAATATATCCTTGTACTATTCAAAATAGGCCATATTTATCCTCCGTTTGAATTCTTTAACAAATATGTCTCCACCGTTATACATTAGGGCCATATATATTCCTCGGCCGTTATAACACTCTCCCATATATTTAAATTATGGTTAAGGGTCAAATATATCCTTGTACTATTAAAAATAGGCCATATTTATCCTCCGTTTGAATTTTTTATCAAATATGTTTCCACCGTTATATTTTTATCAAAACACTCTTCCATATATTCTTAGTAGCACGTGATATCTTATGATTGGACTAGACGACCCGTCCCACTCCTTTAATTAAATCCGCTCCCACCCAATGAAATTTAGTCTTCTTCTCCGTTCAATCCTTTCAATATGCAGTACAAGTTCTTAAGCCAGACTCTCAGCCATTTTATTCTTCTTATAATACATACAAACGGCCTAACTTGAAACATAGCATAACGTACACAACATAAAATTGAAACATTAGATTATACCTATTTCCATTTTCTAAGCATATTCTTCTCTCCTGCTAGACCTAGACCCTGGTCCAAAAACAGTCAACTCTTCCCTATTATACTTCAAACTCCTAGCTTCTTGCCTAGAAATTTGGTAAGAGTTCATTAAAACTTCCTCTGGCATTGCTCTTAGTGCTGATAATCTTCCAGCCAGTGGGTTAACCATTGCATTGTCATTAGTCTTAAAGAGCAATGTACTCTAGTCCTTCATTGCCTGCTCTCTTCACTGTGGCAATGGTCTGTGGCACAATTAGTAGCTGATTCTCTGTCACTTCGTCGTCGAATACTGATCATCCGGCGTTCGGACCACCTGAATTCGGCCGTTTCCTCTGATGATGTAGATGATAGAGTGGGTGCAACTATGGTATTCTGCAAAACCAAGCAACAGAGATAGCTAGATTAATTTGATTGGGTCGGGGCGGGTTTAATTAAAGGAGTGGGGCGGGTCGTCTAATCCAATCATATGATGCCACGTGCTACTAAAAATATATGGGAGGGTGTTTTGATAAAAATATAACGCTGGGGACATATTTGATAAAAATTTCAAATGGAGGATAAATATGGCCTATTTTTAATAGTACAAGGATATATTTGACCCTTAACCGTAATTAAAATATATGGGAGAGTGTTTTAACGGCTAGGAGATATATATGGCCCTAATATATAACGATGGGGACATATTTGATAAACAATTCAAACGGAGGATAAATATGAATGATAGAGACATTCACTATTTTATGTTTACCAAATCAGTGATTTTCTTATTGTATAGAAATAAATGAGAGAACAATAAAGAAAATGACCCAAAAAAGTTAATGAAATTAGATTGGAGATATTTTTTCGAATGAAATTAGATAAGGAGAAAGAAATAAAGAAAGTAAGAAAACAAAAAGCGAGAAGAGAAATAAAAAAGGCGAAAAGTGACGAGAAAAAACAATAAAGAAAAAAAAAATCATGTGGCATAATAAGAGAACGTGAGAGTAAAGGACTAAAATAGGTATAAAAGGTAATTACTTTAATAGGTAAGATTATAAATAGAAAGAAACAAATATTAATAGTCGGAAGCTTTATTGTAACTGTCAGCCGCTTCATTTTAATAGTGACGCATATTACTATTGTCACTTTCATAATAAAAGGTACGGTTAAAGGTCAAATATATCCTTGTATTATTTAAAATATGTCATATTTATCTTCCATTTGAATTCTTTAACAAATATGTCCCCACCGTTATACATTAGGGCCATATATATCCCTCAGCCATTAAAACTTATTTCCAGATTTTTTTTTAACACGTGGCATGTTCTGATTGGACAGATGACCCACCCATTCGATTAATTGAACCCGCCCGACCCAGTGTATTAAACCCGCCCCGACCCCAGCTTATTATATACTCCAGCGTTATATCATTTTCAATTGTCTTCTCCAGTTCTATGTACTAAAGTGTACTGTGCTTTAGGTAGAGTTACCATGCTAATCAAGTAGGAAATTCTGAAATCCATCTCTTTCTTTAGAATTATTGTTTGTATTCAACTTTTACTTCCAACTCAATATAAACAACCGCAGTTGTTTATTTATTGATATAAGTTTTTGCCTAATTTTTCGAATATCTGCATTCATGTGGAGTAATTGTTTAGCCTATTACATTATTGTTTTTCTTTTAGCTCAAGCAAAAACTACCTTATTCTGCAGATACTTTCCATGAGGTCAAATGGAAACGAGACACAAAGAAAGCTGTAAGCATTTCCATCAACTTAGATTATAAAATTTTCACTTAGCTTGATAGTTCATAGTTTCACCATCTCTTTATCACAGAAAGACAGCAACCAAACTTCTGAGGGTTACAGGTGGATGTCTGGCATGCAGCGGCGAGGGGCCAGGAATGGTCGTGAGAGAATTTCTGCAAATTACATCACTGATGGTATATAGGAGTTACTTTAACGTGGTCATGATCTTGATCGATTAACTCTCCTGCTTTTCTTGAGCATCCCGGATGTTGTGTGTTGAATTATGTTTTCAGCCTTTGAACATACAATTCAAGAATGATTGAAAACTTTCATGAGCAAAAAAAAGATCAGTTTTCCTCTCCTCTTTAATACTCGTCTGCTGGCTGTTTAGTATTCTGTCTTTTTTAAACAGTCATAGCTGGGGTTTGCACTTTTACTTATCATTTGAAGAACTGTTGTCAAGTATATTGAAAAGATAAAGGTTAAAATTTCTCATATTCTTCACTGTCACAAGATTAAGACACAAGAAAAGGAAGGTGTTTGCCTTAAGGATGATTGATCGTGGATATACATTTGGTTACAATTATTATTATATGTTTGTAAATTGAGAAGAACTAGAACTTTTTTCACGGTTCAAATTGCATCTACAGTTCTTATATCCTGCTTGATAGGTTGATAGAGCATGTTCCTTTTCTTTTCCTATTGTAGTGGTAGTCCTGCTTTCATGTGCAATATTTTGATATATGCACGTTCTCTTATCACTTATATAGCTTGGCATCTGTTGGAATTTGAAAGAGTGTTTCTTATTGATGGAGAGAGATGTATTTTCTCTAGCTTACCCCCTTTCCTTTATTGTCATCAGATGCCAGTGGCAGACGACACAGTAAGAAAGAAAATGGAGTCAATAGTCTTCTCCATTTCGCTGGGGTCGGGGCGGGTTTAATACACTGGGTCAGGGGTTCAATTAATCGAATGGGTGGGTCATCTGATCCAATCAGAACATGCCACGTGTTAAAAAAAATCTGGAAACAAGTTTTAACGGCTGAGGGATATATATGGCCCTAATGTATAACGGTGGGGACATATTTGTTAAAGAATTCAAACGGGGGATAAATATGATCTATTTTGAATAGTACAAGGATATATTTGACCCTTAACCGTAAAAGGTATACCACAAAATGGAGTTGAACTCTCCTTCTTCCAACTTCTTTTCCCTAAGAGTAAAATGTTTAAATCTATTTAAGTACATAAAACTGATATATCTTCAAATATTGGTTATGTGAAGTTATTAAATTATCTTATATTGACAGTTAAGTACATAAGCAATGGAGGCTCCTTAAATTAGTGATCAAAAGCAAAATTTTAATAAAAGATCTTATATTTTTTTTTATTAGTACATATATACGCATATATGCAAAGTATTAATCTTGCCATCTTTTTCATACTTGTTGTTTAAATTATATATTCTTAAATGACATAAAATTTTTAGTTTCACATAATAATATTATTATTTAAATAAATGATATGTTAGACATATATTTATAATATGTTACTTTTGATATTATTGTAAAAAATATATATTTACTAATATGAAGATTTAAGTAGTTTAATTCAAAGTTTTAAAAATATTTTTGATGTTAAAGAGTAGACACCTTTCTTTCTTTTTTATTAGTTTTTTGTACTTTTTATTTTTTTCTACAAACATTAATATTGTCTAATTTGAAATAAAATTAAAAAATTTATTATTAAAAATTTTGGGAGACCTAAATCAAGGCTTTACTATTCTCCTAGTAGAGTCACTTATCCACCCGTAAGGGTGTTTAAAGGGTAGGCCGGGCCGAGTTTAGTATTTTTCAATTTATTTTTGAATTTTATATAACTATTATAAGTTATATTAATATTTTTTGTTAATTTAATGAATACAAGGAAGAAAAGAAAAAATGCACTTACAAATTGCAAGCACTATATTTATTTCAAAATTCAAAAATTAAAATTTTGCATTTAAAAAGTAAATTAACAAAAAAATAGTAAAACTAAATTTTATGCATAATAAATTAATAATACTTCAAAAGTTCAAATTAATCTAACAAACTAAAATATTAAACATAAATACATCTAATAATTTTAAAATAACAGAAATTGTCGAAAAATTTTAAATACGCATTTCCGGAGGACGCTCAAGAAAATACTTTATATGCCTCATTAAACTGCATGTGCCAGTGTCACACTCTAAACGAAATTTTAAGACTAAACCATAGTTCTTACACTTTAATTTCTGACCTTCTTCATTTTCTTCTACAACATTAAAGTGTTGCCAAACATGTGAGGGCACTCTAGAAGTACGGGGCATGATTTAACTTGAGATTTGAGAATTGAGAATTGAAGTCTTGCAAATTGAAGAATGAGAGAAATTGAAATTGAGAAATGATATTTGAGTGAAGAAATGAAGAAGAGAGGGGGAGGGGGAGGGGTATTTATAGTTTTAAAGAAGGTTAATTTTGTAAATTCAATAAGGGATTAAATTAATAAAAAAATTGGCTATTTTTGCAATTGATCCATTGGCTAACGGATCATTTCAATTTCTGACTGTTGACAACGGATAATGAGCCCCAAACAATTGAAAATTTTTAAAAAAACATAAGAAAAAATTTAGCCCTTGGTATCGGGCCGGTTTAACCGGTTAGGACACTGTTCACACGGTCCGATTAATCGGTAAAAAATATAAACGGGTCCAACCCCCTATACCTCACCTACCCAACCCGCCCGGCCCCTTATGAACCGGGCCGGTCCGATTCTGGTTTTTAAGCAGTCTGGGCCGGTCTGGTTCCGGGTCAACTCGACCTGTTAGACATCTTTAACTACCCCTCACATTTCCGATCAAATTTATCGACTCTCATTTAAGATGAGGCAACAATTACAAGTATATTAATGGTTGTGGGTGTGTCATTCAATTACCAAATGTGAATGAATCTGGTTGAACATTACATTCATGGTGGGGCAGTAGTCTGTAAATAGTTGTTGATCATCAATCATGAGGAGCGACTCACAAAACTGGTGGCCTAAAATAAAAATATATTAAAAAGACCCTTGAACTTCTTTTATAAAATCCGTATAATATTGAGACAACTCAAGACTTTGAGAAAAAAAAATCTACATGACTTTGATCTAGTGGTGAGAGGGCAACTCATGATATATGAGTTAGGGGCACGTCATATGGTATTGATTTCTTCCTTTAAGTTAAAATGATGGGTGAGCCTTTTATTCATCGTGTTTTGAACCTTGCGACATTTGTCTCGGGAATTTCTTAGTTAAATAAGATGAAACACAAAAGAACTTGCTTTCGGGTGTATGGATCAATTAAATATGACAAAAAAATAGTTAATTTAGAAAAGTTGAGTTGAAATCAGAAAGTAAAATTGTGAGAACCATGAAAATAGACTATATATAAAGGAAGAAAAATAAAATTGACAAGAAGATAAATATATTATTTAATTTAGTGAGACAAATTTGTCCAATTAACTCACTCAATCTTACTCACCAAATGTTAAAAATTATTAAAATTTAAAATCTTTTATTAATTATTTTATAAATACAAATTATGAAGTATATATTATATAATATTATAATAGTAATTTTTTTTGGAGTGCTAAATATTTGGGGGCAACAGTTTCACTTGGCTTATCCTAGAGCTGCCCTTAGCATACGACTGATGTATCTTCAATCATTGCTTACATGGAGTCATTGAACTATCTTATTCGACTCCGATAGTTATGTAACATATTTATGCGACAGTAGGTCTATATGTATTTCTTGCCTGGATGACTTAACGATGAGATAATTCAAAATAGTTCTTTTTCGGAAGAAAAAAATTATTCATAATACTCTTACTAAATAGCCCGTCAAGTTTGCTTCATTTATATGCGACAAGCCATTATTTTCGTCACAATGTATATCATTTATAATACTAGTTTCTGTGCACGTGCATTGCACGTGTATGCTAAATTATATAATATCTAATTTTATAACATAATATTAGTATTATTAAAATAAAATTCTGAACAGATAATTATACATAAAATAATGTACAAATATTTACCAATTGCTCCATGTAAATCATCATATATAGACTTTGAAAGTTCGTCACAAACAAACACTTTTAACTTTGCAACCATTCTTAAACGAAACAACATAATATGTAATAAAGAATGCTTGGACTATTAATGTACAACAGCTCCTCCTTCTCTCCTATCGGCGCACGTTAGTAAACGTACGCCAAGCTTGGCTCCCATGGCGAGAGGAAGGGGACGAGGCAGGGGTCGCCCTAGAAAACTACCAATTGCAACCATAGATCGAATTATCTCAACTATAAACCACCCAGTCAGAGTAAATAACTCCATTGACACTGTTCCATTGGCCGATATTGTTCCATTGGTTGATACTGTTCCATTCACTCAATCAGTCGAGGTGTGAGAAGCAGAAGAAGTTTCCTCGCTTCCTCATCCCCCGATGGTGCAAGGAAATGGTGGAATCGACCACATGCAGAATCTATCTCAAGCATCTATGACAGAACAAAGCAAACCAGAGGAGGGGACCAATGAAGTAGCTAAAGGATGTGCAAATCTCATTCAGAAGAATCGATTTGCTTCTAATGGCATGGCGTTGGAGTATATCCCACCGACTTTGATCGATGGCAAACCAGTAGGTCATTTGATTAAAAAAGAAGTGGAGGCGGAAGAACAGAAATGGAAGTGTGCCCTAGTAGTTTTTGTGTTAGGGAATGGACCTGGGTACAATGCAATGAAACGGTTCATTAACCTACATTGGTCCCATGTACCCGAACCAGACCTATATTATCATGAGGAGGGCTATTATGTAGTCAAATTTCAATCACTTGAGGATGCTAAAGAAATTCTCTGTGCTGGTCCATACTCCATTGCAAATAGACCTATGGTCCTGAAGAAATGGACTGCTGATATTGATTTCAATGCTGCTTTTCCTACCGAAATTCCACTATGGGTCAAGTTTCCTAAACTCCCTATGTCATGCTGGGGAATCAGATCCTTGAGTAGGATAGCCAGTGTACTGGGTAAGCCCATTTTTGCTGATGAATGTACGACTAAGGAGACCAGAATTTCATATGCTCGCATGCTTATTGAGGTGAATGTTTCTAAAGAGTTGCCAAGTGATATTGAGCTAATAGATCCAAATGGGAAGAAATTTTTGTAGGAAGTGGCTTATGATTGGAGGCCATCATATTGTGAGAAATGTCATATGGTTGGACACAATTGTTTGGTTAATCCCAAACCTTTCCAGCCTACCCATATACAAAAACCTAGAGTGCTTCAGGAGTGGAGAGCTAAAGCCCCAAACCAGACTGGTATGCAGCAGCAGGAGACTCCTAAACAACAGGTTGGATCAAAGCAGAATGATGTACGTCCCAAAGAGATTAATGTTGCTCCCTTAGGAAGTATAGAGTTGAACAAACAGGAAGATAGAGGTAAACAGGTGCAGTCTCCAGAGTTCAACCTTTTGAACTTTCCCCCTTTATCTCCTGTTGTGATGAGTAACAGATTTCAAGTAATGTCAGCTAGTAGGCCAGAAAATCCCCTAGATGAAAGGGGTCCTAGTCATACCCAATGAAGTGTTTATTTTGAAACATTAGAGGTGTGAATAAAAGGTATAAGCAGAGGAAGCTAAGGAATATATTAGGTATAATAAATTTAACCTTGTTGGTCTGGTAGAGACAAAGGTTAAAGAGAGAAATGCATATAGAATAGCTAAGCTGTTGGTTCCAGGTTGGGGTATCCTAACTAACTATAGGGACTCTCCGAGGGGTAGAATTTGGGTCCTATGGGATACTTAGAAGTTTATGATCACTGGTCTTCAGGAGGACGCTCAATTCCTTCATTGTATTGTCAGGATCTCTGCTGGTAATCTGGTTTGCTACCTCACTGTGGTTTATGGGTTCAATGGCTTGGATCAAAGGAGAATATTATGGCAACAACTACAGAACTTTTCTGCTGGTATTACAGAGCCTTGGCTAGTAGCAGGTGATTTCAATGCTGTCATGTCTATTAATGATGACAATCCTGTAGTCAAGTGAAACAAGCTGAAACTCTGGCCTTCACTCAATGTATCCAACTGTCTGGGCTATCAGAACTTCCCTGGAAAGGGGAATTTTTCACTTGGTCCAACAAATAAACTGGTAATGATAGAGTTTGTAGCAGATTGGACAGAGTATTTGGTAATTATGAATGGATGATTAATTGGAGCCATGTACAAACAGTATATGATTCTCCATTAATCTCTGATCATAACCCAATGATGCTCACTCTGACTGAAGATACTATGATCAGGAAGGCTCCTTTCAGATTCTATAATGCATGGGCTAATCATGAGGACTTTCAGCAACTTATCAAGGAGAACTGGAAAAACACTACTCAGGGTACTGTCAAGGATGTGTGGAATAATCTCAAGTTACTGAAACCAATTTTAAAATCTCTAAATGTTAGAGATTTTAAGAACATTGCACAGAAAATTGAATCTAGCAGGGAGGAATTTAAGGACATTAAGAGCCAGATGATGCTGAATTATACTGATGATTTGCAGCTTAAAGAGAAAGAACTTGTTTTGAAGTTAGAAAAATGGTCAATGATTGAAGAGAATATCCTGCAACAGAAGTCCAGGGCCAGATGGATCAAATTGGGAGACTCAAATAATAAATATTTTAATGCTGTCTTGAAGGAAAGGAATCAATACAAAAGCATAACAGAACTGGTTACAGCAGGGGGATCCAGGATTACCAATTCAGATGACCTTAGAAAGAAGATCAATGATTTTTTTAAGTCACTGATGGGAACATCAGCTGCCTCACTACCAGCAATTAACAGATTGTATATGAGTAATGTCCAAAGCTTACACATCACCAGAAGAAAGAGTTAGCTGCTGATATCACTGCTTTTGAGATTCTGGATAGTTTAAAATCCATTGGTGATGACAAAGCCGGGGATTGATGGATATAATGCTCTTCTTTAAGAAGACCTGGAGTATCACTAGCAACCATATAATCAAGGCAGTCATGAATTTCTTTCAGTCCAGCAAACTATATAGACCAGCCAATTGTGCTTCCTCACCTTGGTACCCAAAATTGCTAATCCACAATCAGTTAAGGAGTTTCGACCAATTGCTTGCTGCTCAGTTTTATAAAAAATTATATCTAAGATATTGGCCAACAGATTGCAAAAGATCATGTCCAATATCATTTGTGATGCTCAAGCAGGTTTCATCCCAGGCCGGAAGATTGCAGATAATGTTATATTGGCCCATGAACTAATCAAACATTACTCAAGATCTCATGTATCTCCTAGATGCATGATTAAGATTGATTTGGAGAAGGCATATGATTCTGTTGAATGGATTTTCTTACAGCAGGTAATGGAGGCTTCAGACTTCCCAGGCAGATTTATAAAATGGATTATGGAATGTGTCCAAACAGTCAGTTACACAGTGATGGTGAATGGGGAAACTACTGAACCCTTCCAAGCAGCTAAAGGTCTGAGACAGGGTGATCCAATTTCTCCCTTTTTATTTGCCATAGTGATGGAGTATTTAAGTAGAGCTCTTGCTGAATTGAAGAAGGATAAAGCTTTTCTATTTCACCCTGGTTGTAAAAAGCTAGGCATTACTCATCTTAGCTTTGCAGATGATTTATTGCTGTTTGTCAAGGGGGAGCATCAATCTGTAGCAGCTATGTTTAAGTACTTTGCTCACTTCACTGAAGCCTCTGGGTTGAAATCTAATTTGAGTAAGAGTTCAGTTTATTTTGGTGGGGTTGCTACTGATGTCCAGCATCACATTGTTGGTCATCTTGGCTATGTACATGGGGAGTTTCCTTTTAAATACTTGGGAGTTCCTTTATCTACCAAGAAGATGACCTTAGTGCAATGGCAGCCACTGGTGGATAGGATCACTGCCACGATCACATCCTGGACTGGCAGGAAATTATCATATGCTGGTAGAATTCAATTGGTTCAATCAGTGATCTTTGGCATACAAGCTTACTGGGCCCAACTTTTCCTTATTCTTCAAAAACCTTAAAGATGTTAGAAGCAGTATGTAGATCCTTTATATGGACAGGTTCAGCCAGTATATCAAAGAAAGCATATATAGCCTGGATAAACTGTGCTTGCCTAAGTCAGCTGGAGGTTTAAACATCATGAACCTGCTAGTGTGGAACAAAGCTGCTATTGCTAAGCTTGGCTTGGATTTGGCTCATAAGAAGGATGTCCTATGGGTAAGGTGGATTCACACAGTCTATATAAAACAACAGCAGTTAGAATCTATTGTTATTCCCAAGCAAGCCAGCTGGATGGTCCGGAAGATAATTGAAGCTACTGTTCTGTTGCAACAATATCAGATGATGCATAAACTAGTATGTACTATATAGATGCTGTATCTACACCAGATTGGACAATTGCCTAGAGTCTTGTGGAAGAACTTAACCATCCAAAATTATGCTAGACCCAAGGCAGTCTTCAAACTTTGGTTAGTGCTGCAAGACAGATTACCTACTAAAGATAGGTTGGTCCAGTGGAATTTGAATGTGAATAGCACCTGTGTATTATGCCAACAAGATGTGGAGAACAGAGACCACCTTTTCTTTTCTTGTTCCTTTGCTAGACAACTGAGGCATCAAGCAATGCTGTGGATTGAAGTAACTCAGCCTAATTTCAAGAATTGGGAGCAGTTTATTCACTGGATTGTCACCAAAGCTAAAGGGAAAACCAGTCGAGCTCATATATTCAAAATGACCATTGCAGAAGTGTTCTATGCTATTTGGTTAGAGAGGAACTCGAGGTTATTTAAGAATGTCTTTTGTTCTAGCGATCAATTACTTAGGACCATTGCATATGTTTGTAATGTTAGGGGTACCCCTAAAGTTAGCCTACAGCTTCAGCATTTTCTACTGTAAATAGAAGGATAGATATAGTGATAGTCGACAGTGGTTAAGTTTCTTTTTTGATAGTTAGCTGGGCACTTAGCTGCACTATGGATTTGTAACGAAACCTCTTTGGTGATTAATACAAATTTTAATTACCAAAAAAAAAAAAAACAACATAATATGTAAATGTAACCTTGTGGCTAAACTAACAAAACATAAACTCATTGCTAATGTTTCGTAAAAAAATGTATGTCACAAAACCGCTTAAGTTGGTAATTTAATATTTCATGAAAAGACTTTGTAAGGCTAATTAAAAATATTTAATTTGAAATATCTTATTTAGGGAGAAGTAATTTAAAATATCTTATTTTGATGTTGTTTTTGCAGGTTCTTTTTTCTTTTGACTTAAAAATATTCAATTTTTCAAGATTTATAAAAATAACTTTTAAATAAGTATATGAGTAGTAATTATTTATTGGGCAAAATTTTATTTTTTTGGTTATTTTCTTAAAGGAAAAAGAAAGAGACCGCCACGTCTTTTGTATAATAAATACTCTTAATCTGATTTAAAATTCACAAAAGTATAATAATTGAAGTTACTAGTTGTTTAGTTTCAAAATATGTCTGTTAAAGAAACATTATTGCTGCTTGGATTTAGAGATGAACGATCTATGTGCAAAATAGTATTTTATTTGAATTTTAAAATAAATGACTTATATTGCTAAATGTAACCATTGCGTCGTCTTGTCTAAAGCCAGTAGGAAAACATTGTCTAAATAAAAGCCAGTATGAAAGCCGAAAACAATAGATAGATACAACAATCATTTTGTTTCTCCACTTCTTAGAATAATGATCACCCAAAAAAAATATAATATTTTTTTGTAAGTTAAATACTTATGATTATCTCAATATACGTGCACAACTTTAGTACCATTTGTGATTTAAAATTTGAAGACTCAACTAAACCTTAAATGAAAAGGTCAAAAGAAAGGTATGAGCGCAATTTAATAACAAACAAAAAACGCACACAACAAGAGAAGAATACCTTTCAATGATGAATTTAGAAGGGCATTTAGGTAATTCAAGAGCTTCCTATTTATATAATAATATAGTTAAATCTGTTGTCTGATCTACTTTATGTGACGACTTTTTCATTTTTTATCATTCCAGACTAAATTTCTGTCAAATAAAATGTTTATTATTCTAATATTAACTATCACTCACCTGTATTGAAATTCAGTACCATTATATATATAAAAAATTGTAGTAGCGTATATAGTTTTTAAGAAACAGTATATCGAATTGTTTGTTAAGCGTTTCCCACACGAGCAACCAATTAGTACCGTTAGGTGTCAACCTCAAATTTACTCTCTCCCTATATAACAAATCGGCAGGCTTGAGGGTCACTTCACTCCATAGGGGTTTTGAGCAGCCAAAATATATCACCTTCATCCTAGCCTTTTATGGCTGCTGGGCACGAGTTAAACGTCTCTACGCCCATTTCCTTCTCTCTCTCTTGGTGTGGTTGGGAGGAGGGAGTGTATTGGTCAAACTTTGACCGTTGTGGTCGATCCAACCAGGACCTCGGCCAAATGGCGGGATAAGAAAAGTCATCGTGACTTGCTCCAAACCCAGTGCTCACGCTGTCTGCGAACAACACTTACGGAATGACGAAAACGGACGTGGTATAAAAGTGCTTTGACCCAAAAATATAATAAGGATTCAATGACTATATATAGAGAGGGGATCTTCGGGGGGGGGGGGGGGGTTCTCTTTTTCCTCTCCTCTGTAATCCTCTTCATGAAATGAAGGCAAAACTTTTTTGTTACATTGATAATGCACAATAGTCATCTCCATCAACCAATGAGAGAAGAAATTAAACGAAAAACCTCAATAAGATTGATCACGCTTATTTCATCTTATACATCATTTTCTGTTTCGTTTATAGATCTGGAGTTTATTATGTTTAATAAGATTTACCTCCTCATCTTTCTTAATTTATTTAATAAAAAAGGCTTCAATATTTTTGGTCAAACAATTTGGTGCCGTCTGTGGAGACTTCTAAGTGAAAACTTCCTAGTCTCCTCCAGATCAAAAATCAGAAACATGCTCGTCCACTGAAAAAGAACGGTAAGTAAACCTCACACTCCAACCTAGATCATGATGTCATATACAAGCAGAAGCTACAACCAACATCCTCCGCCGCACACCTGGCAGCCCATGAACTAGCCAAAACGAGCCTAACCCGCACATAACAAAGGCGCAAAAAAAAGAGAAGAAAGAGAGAAAAGATAGCTGAATACGGTTACCGAATTCAGACAACATCGCCCCCATCAACCATTACAACGCCAAGCCAAGCGAACAACGCCACAGATCCACCTTCATTCACCAACTCATTGAGTCGGGATAAGGAGGATATCATCTTGGCCCGCCTTCTGTTGATTTCTCAAACAAGAATGCAAGTGCCACGTGGGCGAGAAAGTGATGGAACAATCCAACTGAAGAAGAGGAAATTACTACAAAATAAACCGAATTATCATCCATGAGAAAAACCCAACTCCAAGGAAAGGATACCCCTCAAGTGATACCACCTCTGCCTCGCCAAGAAGGGGTCCCAAGAGATCCTTCCCGGGGACTCAAAGACCAGGCCGACGAGGGAGAAATCCCCAAGGTAAAAGGGTAATTTATCGCCCCACCTATCAATAACATCTCCAAATCGGAAAGCAAAAAGGTTAGACACGGAAACTCCAATATGTGCGTGAAATGAGTGCGAGAAAAGCAACGGTATTTTCTACCCTCCGACATCACACTCCCCGATGCAAATAGAGTCAAGCGAACTGGGGCTCCACTAGAAGATACCCAATTCTCCAAAAAATTGGGACCAACGACAGGTTAATATTTCGTTGAAAGTTCAAAATAACACCCTTAAGGCCAAAGGCCTTTCCCAAAAAGAATAGTTCGACCTCGATTGAATAACGACGGGTTAATATTTCGACTAAAGTTCGAAACAACACCCTCAAGGCCAAAGGCCTTCGCCAAAAACAAGAGTTCGATCTCGATCGAACAATGTTGGGTTAATATTTCTACGAAAGTTCGAAATAACACCTTTAAGGCCAAAGTCCTTCAGCAAAAAGAAGATTTCAACTTCGATCGAACAACGATGGATTACTATTTTGACGAAAGTTCAAAATAACACCCTTAAGGCCAAAGGCCTTCACCAAAAAGAAGAGTTCGACCTCGATAGAACAACGATGGGTCAATATTTTGACGAAAGTTCGAAATAACACCCTTAAGGCCAAAGGCCTTCACCAAAAAGAAGAGTTTGACCTCGATCAAACAACGAGAGGTTAATATTGCGATTAAAGTTCGAAATAACACCCTTAAGGCCAAAGGCCTTCGCCAAAAAGAAGAGTTCAACCTCAATCAAACAACAACAGATTAGTACTTCGACAGAAGTTAGAAATAACACCCTGAAGGTAAAAGGCCTTCGCCGAAAAGAAGAGTTTGACCTCGATCGAACAACTACGTGTTAATATTTCTATGAAAGTTCGAAATAACACCCTTAAGACCAAAGGGCTTCTCTAGAAAGATGAGTTAGACCTCGATCGAATAACGACGGATTAATATTTCGACGAAAGTTCGAAATAACAAGGCCAAAGGCCTTCGCCAAAAAGAAGAGTTCGGCCTCGATCTAACAACGACAGGTTAATATTTCGAAGTGAGTTTGAAATAACACCCTTAAGGCCAAAGGCCTTAGCTGAAAAGAAGAGTTCTAGGGTTTATATTTTGACAAAAGTTCGAACTAACACCCTTAAAGCCAAAGGCCTTCGCCAAAAAGAATAGTTCGACCTCGATCGAACAACGACGGGTTAATATTTCAATGAAAGTTCAAAATAATACCATTAAGGCCAAAGGACTTAGCTAGAAAGAAGAGCAGTCCTGATCGAACTGCGACGGGTTAATATTTCGACAAAAGTATGAAATAACACCCTTAAGGCCAAAGGTCTTCATCAAAAAGGAAAGAGTTCGACCCCGATAGGACGACGACAGGTTGATATTTTGATGAAAGTTCGAAATAACACCCTTAATGCCAAGAGCCATCAAAAAAAGGGAAAGAGAATTGGGACTCACGATGGGATAATACTTCGATATAAGCCCGAAAGTAACATCCCTACGGCTAAGGTTGCCATTAGAAGAAGAGTTCGATGCCCTTCGAACTATGATGGGACAACATCTCGACACAAGTTTGAAAACACCGTCCCGTCAGCAAAAGTTGTCATCAAGGTTGCATGACATTAAATTCCCTAAGAATAAAGAACTCATCACACGAAAATCTACCTTGCACCAAAGTTATGAAAATAAAAACAAGGAAGAAGTACAGAAAGCATATAACAATGGAAAATTCCTCTTTATACAAAGCTACTACAAACAGCCGCAGATTACATATGGTCAAGACCAACGAAATAAAAGCAAAAACAATAAACAACAAATTAAAAAATATAGACAAAGACAACAACGCTTTCACTCGGCGGCAATCGCCCCCTCTTCACCACCATCTCCAAGAATTCCTCTCTTGTCATTCGCATCGACATCAGCTTCCGTCATCGCAGAATCATATCTATAGTTAACACGAGCCTCTCGTGCCTTCGCCTGTGCTCCTTCATATGCGACCTCGGTAACATTGACCTCCTCCCACAAACTCATATATATTTCCCACTGGGTTTCATCATGAACCCAAAGCTCGTGCTAATGACGGGGAACAGTGACAGAGGAAGATTCAGCTTGGGCCAACAGTATCTCCTTTTCAGCCTCAATGGCAGCGACCCAGTCTCCTAAGGACGACACCTCACGGTCGATTTCACTAATACTCGCCTAAAGCCTCGCTTCCCACAGTGTGTTTGTTGCCCTCTTTGACTTGTGCTCAGATCGGAGGACTCAAATAGTGTTCTGTAGAGTCGCCGCCCTCACAAAAGCCGACATCTAGGTGCTCTTGATGTTCTCAAACCCAGCAACCTTTCTCCCCAACTCGGCAAATTTACCTATCCACTTCGCGCTCATCGCCTCGACTCTGATAAGATTCTGATCCATCTCATACTGCATCGACCTTAGCTTCCCCTGAAGATGTTCACATTCTACAGCAACCCCTTTTCCCAACACAAGCTTTTCATCCTTTGTACGAAGTTGCTCATCGAGTACACTCTTACTATGAATAGCCTGCATTAATTCGTGATTCCTCTTCTCCCATTCCTCGCCGAGAGATTGATCTCCACGAAGTGCCTTCCGCCGCTCGTGCATCTCACAGCACTCTTTGGGATAGCGCCAATACTTTGCCAACATCTTCAAAAATATCTTCCTGAATGTTAGCCCTACGAATGCTCTCAATTTCCACCATATACGCCAGAAAAACGAAAAGATGGGTTAAGACCATATCATCAAGAAACATGAAAGAAAACTGTAAATTACTCTCAAGCCCATAGCGGCCACTTCATGCATCAAGTCAATATCAGGAACATCCTAAAGAGCCGCATTCTCGGCGGCAGAACATAAGATGTCAAACTGTGGCACCAGGTCCTCCATGACCCCCAAGAGATTGATATCTGATTAGATCTCAAAGATATGGGACGTACCTCCTGCATGAACCACCGAACGGGTAAGACCCTCTTCAAGCATTCTTACATTATCAGCATAAAGATTAGATGCAAATTCATAGTCATCGACCACGACACCTTTCCCTCCCGTTTTGTGGCTGATGAGTAAGCACGACTGGAAACCAAAGAGAAGGCCCGTCTAAAGCAGAAATAGCAGTCTCAAGAGTTTGACCCCCCCCCTCCCCGTTGCGGTAGGCTGCTGGTCAATCATAGCGGCTGGGATCTTTGCTGATAGGGCAGACACAATGGCTGGCTCTATCTCTACGGATGGAATGGCACAACTTTGGCCTCAGACCCCGTCATGGGAAGGCCTTCCTCTAGGTTTGTCACGGCCGCAGGAATTGCTTCAAACTCCACTCTCCGCCTCTTTCACGGCCCCTCTCCTTCTGCGGCATGGGAAGATTTTGCCACTGATAAGTGACAGGGATGGGAGTCTTAGTTCCAGGGGTAGTCGTTGTGTGTACAGTCGCGGCCGTAGATTCAACTGAGACGACCCTCGATGATGGTCGGGCAGTAGATATTGGGGTAGGGCGAGTAGATGTAGGCTGACAAAAAGCTAGTGGATGAGCCATCGCTCTCCGTACTCTCCCTAACATCGACGAACATCACATTATAAACAAAGTACAAAGGGAAGGGGCAAGAACAAGGAACGAGAATGATATTACTCACTAGTGAGGGGCTTGCATCCATCTTTCTCAAAGAAGGACGACCATGTGTTGATCCCCGTCATGGGAGGAAGGATGGTGTTCACCTACTCGAGGATCCCATCAACACTTGTAGGAGGCAGTTTCGCGGCTATAAAAATAAATAGTTTAGTACTACCCAAAGGAAAGCAGCCAGGTATCATTACCAAAAGTATAGGAACTTACATGAAAGTTCCAATTCTCAGGAAACCCCGTAGGATCCGCCACAAGGTGCTCGGTCCGCACATAAAATTAATTCTCGTAGAAGCGGCGGTTTGCTCCGTCCTCCATCTTCACCACGAGGCTCTTAGATCCTTGGTGAGGCATGTGAATTATCTTTCCATGAATGAGTTGAGGGAAGAAGGTATTGAGCATGTGCCTCAAAGTAATCTCACGATCGGCGAGCTTCGCAAACTTGAGCAGCATGAAGAACAATTTGTATAGGTACGATGTAAGTTGAGCCGGTCACACCTCATAAAAGTGGCAAAAATCTACCACAAATAGAGGGAGAGGAAGCGTGTACCCAACAATAAAGGGGTAGGTGTAGAATGCGAAATAAC
Organism: Nicotiana benthamiana; assembly: GCA_034376525.1. Taxonomy (NCBI): domain Eukaryota; kingdom Viridiplantae; phylum Streptophyta; class Magnoliopsida; order Solanales; family Solanaceae; genus Nicotiana; species Nicotiana benthamiana. The sequence goes on from CM067337.1 coordinate 132,425,113, forward strand.
CTGGACGGTCAAAATGGACTATGTCGTTCCCCACCACCAGTAGTATTTCAATGTAGTGAAGAATTCCCCACCTAGCCTTCAATTCTGCAATCCCCTCCTCTATTATGACGGAGGAAGCAGGCTCTGGTGCCTCCCCGGCAGGACTGTGGAAATCGTTCCATGCTCTCGCAGGGCGAAGGAAGATCTCAGCCACCGATGGGACCTCCTCATTTTCTACAACTTCTACTCCTCTAATGGCAAAAACATCACTTTCTGGGACAAGAGTTGTTGTGGGAAGGTCAGTGTGAGAAGAATCACCAGCCATTTGTATCAATTTGGTGAAGCAAAGGGATAAATAAAAAGAGATATGGAAGTTTCTGGCTAACCATAGAAAATCGAAAATCTAAAGTATCGAAAGAAAAGAAAATTCGCAAAGTTCTTTTAAGCTAAGGCAAGAAAGTGTTTCAATCGAATGGTGTATTCCTCCTATTTATAAGAGATAGAAATTCCCCAAGCGCGAAACCCAAGAGTCGAAAATCAAAGCTGATGGGGCATAAAATGCTTCAATCCCCTGGGAACTTGTATCATAGTGGCAGCAACCACGAACAACATTTCAAGTTAAACAATGTTTCGATTTCGAAACGACCGCAACGGTTCAAAGATATCGAAAGGGTGCCATTATGCTTCTTGAATCTAAAAATCATAGCTATATAGTCAGATTTCTCTTAGATAAGAAATCATCATAATCCATCAACCAGGCCGGACTAGAGACGACCCCGGTAAACGGAGGACTAACTGTATTGGTTAAAATCTGATCGTTGTGGTCGACCCAATCAAGACTTGACCAAATGGCAGGGTAATGAAAGTCGCCATGACTTGCTCCAAACTCCGTGCTCACAGTGTCTGCTAAGTAGAAGAAAAATACTTAGGGAACGACGTAAACAGACGTGGTATGAATGTGCTTTGGCCCAAAACATAGCAAGGACTCCATGACTATATATAGGGAGGGGATCTTCCTAGAAAGGGGCGATTTTTCTCTTTTTTCACTCCTCTATAATCCTCTTCATGAAAAGAAGGCAAAATATTTCTGTTCCATTGATACTGTACAACAGTCATCTCCATCAATCAATGAGAGAAGAAACAAAAAATCTCAATAAGATTGATCACGCTTATTTCATCTTATGCATCATTTTCTGATTCGTTTATAGATCTGGAGTTTATTATGTTTGACTAAGATTTACCTCCTCATCTTCCTTAATTGATTTAATCAAAAAGTTTCAATATCTTCTAGTCAAACAGGGAGGAGAATAGGTTAAGGTTTAATTAAAGTTAGCCAGAAGAGTAAACATGGTGAAGAAAGAGATAGATATGGTGATTTTGAGGGGAATGTTGGTTGGCTCAATGCAACCACCCATTCTAATTATAAGTAGAAAGGGTGAAGGCATTGGACCATGCTTCATTCCTCTCAAACCATATTCTGCCCTTACCACCCATTGTGTGTGTGTTTGCATCCAACCTTTTGTATAAAATTGAACTTAGCTCTACGAATAGGAGACGTACAAATATTTACAGTTCCTAAATTATCAGAATATGTTTGAACTATAGGAACTCTAGTCGCACGTAATAACAAGTTAATCCCATATTATTATAAGCTTCTAGTAATTAAGAATGTGTTTCTCTCTACCGCTCGAAAATAATATATCAAAGCTTCCGTATGTTCTTTATTACTTTGCATGAAAATTCATATACTTTTTTTTAAATTTTTAGGTGTCCTGATACTATCTCCCATCCCAACTAGGTTTTCTTTCCAAGGATCAAGTATGGATAATGATGCCACCTTCACATCTTTCTACATATGTCCCTATGTTGAAATAAGGTGAGGCGGCTCGCTTGAGTTATGTTGCTCAGCAACACCTTAGTCCAGTAACCCTATGAAGGTATTTATTCCATATTCCATTGATCATCACAAAATATAAATTTATTGCCGTAGTCGTCTGACGTTGGGTTTTGAGAGAGATCGCCACATTAACACATACATGCCCAAAGTGTTGTGGGCTAAATAAGATAAGAATTTTAAGTATTACTATGTAATAAGATAGGTTACCTGTTAAAATTGATTAGGTGACTAAAAGTTTGCTAATAAGTCAAATCAATATAAGATTACTTAATCAAGATTGTATCTTTTTAAGGTCATCATCGTTTAGCTCAAAGTTCTCATTTACTTTATAATAAAACAATCAAAATAAATGGAGGTCGAATCATAGCAGATCGTAATAAGTCCAAAGACCAAAGGAAAAAGATATAAGAGACAATAGTTATATGTTAAAGGGAGGAGGGCGAAGATCTTTTATTAATGATATTGGTTTGGTCTTGTTGGAAATAACGCTTTACGCTAGAGGGGGGGTGAATAGCGTTTTAAAAATATTAAGCGTTTTAGTGCGGAATTTAAAACTTTGCAGAAATTAAAACAAGTGCAGTAAAATAAACTTACACAATGATGTATCCTGGTTGGCCACAAACGTGGTTAGTCCAGTCCCCGAGAGACTCTCTCGAGATTTCCACTAAACTTGTCAAGCTTACGGGTGCTTAACAAACCGTTACAGCTGAGGACACAAGCCTCACCTAGGTGCTCGGGGATCACAATCCCAAAGACTTCAATTGCTCGGGGATAACAATCCCAAAGACTTCAATTGCTCGGGGATAACAATCCCAAAGACTTCAATTGCTCGGGGATAACAATCCCAAAGACTTCAATTGCTCGGGGATAACAATCCCAAAGACTTCAATTGCTCGGGGATAACAATCCCAAAGACTTCAATTGCTCGGGGATAACAATCCCAAAGACTTCAATTGCTCGGGGATAACAATCCCAAAGACTTCAATTGCTCGGGGATAACAATCCCAAAGACTTCAATCGAGGAAACACAAGTTCCTCAACAAACGAGAACCGCAATTCTCTTACAAACACAAAGACACACTCACTTTACAAAGTACTCCTCAATGAGTAGATATGAGTAGAAATAGTACGCTCAAGATCACAACAACTTAGCTCAATAGAATGGCTCTTCAAAAAGCTTTATAGATGAATGAAAATGATGATCAATGTAAGAAAGCTTTTAGCAATGAAAATACTTAAATTGTATGTGTTGTTGTTGTGAAAACACTGAGTTAAACCTGTATTTATAGGTGAAAAACTCAGTCTTACCGTTGTCTAATTGCCAATTAAGGATTGCTGAAATTACTCAGTGACAATCGATTGTCAGGACTAAACAATCGATTGTTTGCCTATCAGATCAAAAAATCAATCCCAGATTTTACGTTAACAATTGATTACTTCAAATCAATAATCGATTAATTGTAACGTTAAAAAATCCTTTCCAATTTTTGGCATAAAACATCGATTATCAGGAAATCAATAATCGATTATTTTAACAACGTTCAGAAAATCTTTTCCAGATTTTACGCTAAAACATCGATTGTTAAATATCACAATCGATTACCTGAAGGTAATTTGAAAACAGTATGACAACGGTCAGCTTCAACAATCGATTATCAAATAGAACAATCGATTATTAATTAATTTCAAAACTTACTGTCTCATATATAATCGATTATCAAAAGCCACAATCGATTATTAATTAATTTCAAAACTTACTGTCTCATATATAATCGATTATCAAAAGCCACAATCGATTATTAATTAATTTCAAAACTTACTGTCTCATATATAATCGATTATCAAAAGCCACAATCGATTATTAATTAATTTCAAAACTTACTGTCTCATATATAATCGATTATCAAAAGCCACAATCGATTATCATTTTACTTAAAATCACTGGGAGACATTTTTCTCATTCCAATCGATTACCATTAGTTCATAATCGATTTTTATGAGTTTTGAAAACTTTACCTCAGTTAACAATCGATTATCGAAAGTACACAATCGATTGTTATGCCGTTTGCAAAAACCTGATGTTAACTGGCTTACTCACAATCGATTATCATTAATTCACAATCGATTGTCATGCAGTCTTGGCTTAGAGATACTCGATTATCATAAGTACATAATCGATTATCTTAGCCCAGATTTTTGATTGTTTTTCATATTTATGACCTGTCAGGAATCGATTATGGAGCCAAAACGGTAACATAAGTTTAAAACAGATAATCGATTATCAATATATAGTAATCGATTGTTTCACTCTCAGAGAGTTTGAATTTTGGCAAATAATCGATTGGCAGAACAAATAATCGATTGTTTGGAAGGGGGATGCTGAAATGATGAAACTTAATTCTATCAGGCAATGTAAACAGTCAACAAGATTTCATGGCAGAAAATTGAATCAACAAATAATCGATTATTGATACTGATAATCGATTGTAAGCATAAATAATCGATTATGATCGATTTTTCTTGTATCAAGATAATTCATACTTTCCTCTTACCTTTTGGGGGATGCCTGCAAAATAGAATTAAACATCTCCGACGCTCAAGTCAGTAATCTATAAATGAAATAATAACTTTGAAACTCGTGTAGTCGGGTAAAAAAAAATGAACTCTTAAGAATTTTGTCCTAGGATGTTCTTAAGAGGGTTTAGGGTACTTACCTTCCCTTCGACTTTGCCAATTACCTGATTTTGAACATCCTCCGTTCATTTTGGTCTTTTGGCTCATTCTCCAATTTACGAAGCTTTTTCCACAATTTTGCCTTTTGAATTTTTTTCGAAAATACTTCCGATTTAAAAAAACATAAGTCGACTTTTCCGTCTCTTCCTCCTTCTTTGTGCTTTAATTGAAGGAATTTTGAATTCGTCTCTCGTCAAGTGTTTGGAGCATCCACTACACTTGATTCCTTCAAGCACACCTGCAAAACAAATCAATGCTCTTTTGGTACCCATGCCATTTTGGGTCCTTGAGGGTTATGCATACTATAATGATATGTTTGAGTAGCATGTCTATGTCTAGTAAAGCATGCGGGAGCAATATGACCAATTCGTCTACAATAATGACATGTCACATTTGGATTATGCATGCGTCTAGGCTCATAGTAGCTAGAATAATGCACATTGTTTACTCTATTTTCATTTCTCCTAATTTGAACACCATAGTCATTTCTAGGTTGAACATTTCGGGATCTTCTAGCATGATCATTGTTGTGCCTAAAATATGCATCATGTCTATGGTGACGATTGCTAGGCGGAAGGTCATGTCTAGGTCTCCTAATATTTTGTCTAGCATGCATGTTTGTTTTAGGAAAGGCATTTTTGTTATTAATCCTAGGTTGAGCTCTAGGTGGTTGGGTTTTTGCATCAACCTCTTCTTCATTTATGAAGCCTATTCCATGCTTGGTTGATTTCAAGTTATCAAGCACCACATTCAAGTTTTTATGAGAGGAGTTGAATTTATCTAGTGTGCCTTTTAATCTACCTACTTCATTCTTAAGGTCTACACAAGAAGCACAATTTTTTGTAGAACTCTCGGGCTTGTCAGAACTTCTTTTCCCATAAAACTTGTTTTGTTCTAGTAGCTTCTCATTTTCCAAAACCAATTTTTCTAATTCTTTTTCTTTTAATGAAAACTGTTTTTGAAAATCATGTTCTTTTAGAGAAGCATTTTCTCTTAAACTAGTGACGGTTTTTGTAACTTTGAGAAATTCAGCATACAATTCATCAAAGGCATTTCTCATGTCATCAAGAGTATAAAAATTTTGAGAAGAGATTTGACTTACCTCACTTTGATTTTCTTCCTGTGCCATGAGGCAGAGATTTGCCGCTTCTTCATTTTCTTCTTCACTGGATTCGTCTCCGGAATCTCCTCCCCAAGATATGTATGCTCGTTGCTTCTTGAAGGGTTTCTTCTCCTTTTTAAGATTTGGGCAGTTTGTTTTGATATGCCCTGTTTCACCACATTCATAACATTTAACTTGCTCACCTTGCTTTTTCCCTTTGCGGTCATATTCTTTTCGCATGAATTTTTGGAACTTTTTGATGATGAGTCCAAATTCGCTATCTCCATCCTCTTCAATTGGTGATTGACTTGTGCTTGCCTTTAGAGCAATCTTTTGCCTTCTTTGTTCGTCAACAACAGGGTTAAGAATAGTGGATTCATAAGTCTTAAGATTACCTCTAAGAGCGTCTATGGTGACGTTCGTGATTCCAATTGACTCTTGAATCGCATCGGCCTTTGATCGCCATGCCGGTGTTAGGCTCCTAAGGATTTTTCGAACTAGTTCTTTGTCTGTGAACGTCTTCTTGAGTGCGTGGAGATCATTCACTATTGATGAGAACCGCTCAAACATCTCGTCTACCTTTTCGCCTTCCTTCATATGGAACAATTCGTAAGCATGAGTTAAAAAATCAATTTTAGCTTCTCTTACCTGGTCAGTCCCTTCGTAAGTGACCTCAAGCTTGTCCCACATTTCTTTCGCTGTTTTGCAGCAGGAGATTTTCCTGTAATCATTAGCATTAACAGCACAGAGTAATAAATTAATAGCTTTAAAATTATTTTGGACCATTCGATTATCCTCGGCGTTGAATTCCTCTTCTGTTTTTGGCACCCATATTCCTTCCACCTGTTTGACAGGAACCTCATTTTCTTTGGTGTACACCTTCCACAAGTAAGGGCTGTTTGATCTGACGAATATCTGCATCCTTTCTTTCCAATATGAATAATTAGTCCCGTTGAACAAAGGAGGTCTTGTGGGGTACTGTCCTTCATCAATACCTGCAAAAGAGTCTAGAGTAGAAGCCATGGAAAGATTCTCTCAAACGGTTAAGTCTTTCAGAGAGTATGGCTCTGATACCAATTGTTGGAAATAACGCTTTACGCTAGAGGGGGGGGTGAATAGCGTTTTAAAAATATTAAGCGTTTTAGTGCGGAATTTAAAACTTTGCAGAAATTAAAACAAGTGCAGTAAAATAAACTTACACAATGATGTATCCTGGTTGGCCACAAACGTGGTTAGTCCAGTCCCCGAGAGACTCTATCGAGATTTCCACTAAACTTGTCAAGCTTACGGGTGCTTAACAAACCGTTACAGCTGAGGACACAAGCCTCACCTAGGTGCTCGGGGATCACAATCCCAAAGACTTCAATTGCTCGGGGATAACAATCCCAAAGACTTCAATTGCTCGGGGATAACAATCCCAAAGACTTCAATTGCTCGGGGATAACAATCCCAAAGACTTCAATTGCTCGGGGATAACAATCCCAAAGACTTCAATTGCTCGGGGATAACAATCCCAAAGACTTCAATTGCTCGGGGATAACAATCCCAAAGACTTCAATTGCTCGGGGATAACAATCCCAAAGACTTCAATTGCTCGGGGATAACAATCCCAAAGACTTCAATCGAGGAAACACAAGTTCCTCAACAAACGAGAATCGCAATTCTCTTACAAACACAAAGACACACTCACTTTACAAAGTACTCCTCAATGAGTAGATATGAGTAGAAATAGTACGCTCAAGATCACAACAACTTAGCTCAATAGAATGGCTCTTCAAAAAGCTTTATAGATGAATGAAAATGATGATCAATGTAAGAAAGCTTTTAGCAATGAAAATACTTAAATTGTATGTGTTGTTGTTGTGAAAACACTGAGTTAAACCTGTATTTATAGGTGAAAAACTCAGTCTTACCGTTGTCTAATTGCCAATTAAGGATTGCTGAAATTACTCAGTGACAATCGATTGTCAGGACTAAACAATCGATTGTTTGCCTATCAGATCAAAAAATCAATCCCAGATTTTACGTTAACAATCGATTACTTCAAATCAATAATCGATTAATTGTAACGTTAAAAAATCCTTTCCAATTTTTGGCATAAAACATCGATTATCAGGAAATCAATAATCGATTATTTTAACAACGTTCAGAAAATCTTTTCCAGATTTTACGCTAAAACATCGATTGTTAAATATCACAATCGATTACCTGAAGGTAATTTGAAAACAGTATGACAACGGTCAGCTTCAACAATCGATTATCAAATAGAACAATCGATTATTAATTAATTTCAAAACTTACTGTCTCATATATAATCGATTATCAAAAGCCACAATCGATTATTAATTAATTTCAAAACTTACTGTCTCATATATAATCGATTATCAAAAGCCACAATCGATTATTAATTAATTTCAAAACTTACTGTCTCATATATAATCGATTATCAAAAGCCACAATCGATTATTAATTAATTTCAAAACTTACTGTCTCATATATAATCGATTATCAAAAGCCACAATCGATTATCATTTTACTTAAAATCACTGGGAGACATTTTTCTCATTCCAATCGATTACCATTAGTTCATAATCGATTTTTATGAGTTTTGAAAACTTTGCCTCAGTTAACAATCGATTATCGAAAGTACACAATCGATTGTTATGCCGTTTGCAAAAACCTGATGTTAACTGGCTTACTCACAATCGATTATCATTAATTCACAATCGATTGTCATGCAGTCTTGGCTTAGAGATACTCGATTATCATAAGTACATAATCGATTATCTTAGCCCAGATTTTTGAGGCATGTTTGGAAAACATTTTAACAAATGTAAATATGCATAGTTTAAAATCATTTGACACTTACTTTAAATATGCATGATTTTGGAAACATAATTTTAGTAGAGAAGCCATGTTATGAGCCAAGATTGAGGAATCAAGATCACAATTAATATTGACTCAATTATAACATTTCCAAGCATTGTCTTGAGCTTCTTGTAATGCATCCATTATGTGCTTGTCCTTGAGCACTGCTATATATCGCTTATTGCTTTGTTTGACATTCATCAAAACCTACAAAAGAACACACGTTTAGTATATTGCATTTGAAACGTGTTTCCAACAGGTCTGCCTCTCCATAGAGAGCTTCAGAGCCTTACAATGATGTATTATCCCTTCTTTTAGAAGTTGATATGAAGAAAAAGGAGCAGCCCCCCCCCCCTTCTAGGGTTCTTTCTCTTAGTATTTATAGCTATGAGATCTGCCAGTTGGTGCCAAGGGGTTTGGACCACATAGAGGGGACGCCCTCGTAAGGACGGCCAGGCCGTGGCCTTAGTTGTCACGTTAGGTAACTGCCCTATAATCCTTTTAATAAATGTCCATACCATTTATTAATCATCACTAGGCTTTAATAAATGCGTTTGTCTCGTTCATTATCATGAAATCAGACCCATACAGATAGTCCCTTCGCTTATCGAGGTCGTGCCCAGGCTGAGCTAGATGAGCGGATTCTACCAATAAACGTAGCCATTTGTGCGTTGGGGACGAACGTAGACCTCTATTCTTCGGAGGTGGCCGTAACCATTCATATTTTCAGAGGTGGCCATAGCCTTTTGTTTTTTGGAGATGACCGCAGCCACTTTCACTTTAGAGATGGACATAGCCATTTTTACTTTAGAGATGGCTTCCATTTTTACTTTGGAGATGGCCGTAGCCATTTTTACTTTAGAGATGGTCGTAGCCATTTTACTATGGAGATGGTCGTAGCCATTTTTACTTGAGATATGGTCGTAGCCATTTTTACTTTGGAGATGGCCATAGCCATTTTTTCTTAGGAGATGGCCGTAGCCAATTTTACTTTGGAGATGGTCGTAGCCATTTTTACTTTGGAGATGGCGGTAGCCATTTTTACTTTAGAGATGGCCGTAGCCATTTTTACTTTGGAGAAGGCCGTAGCCATTTTTACTTTGGAGAAGGCCGTAGCCAGTTTTACTTTGGAGATGGCCATAGCCATGTTTACTTTGGAGATGGCCGTAGCCATTTTTACTTTGGAGATAGCAGTAGCCATTTTTACTTTGGAGATGGCCGTAGCCAATTATACTTTGGAGATGGCCGTAGACATTTTTACTTTGGAGATGGCCGTAGACATTTTTACCTTGGAGATGGCCGTAGCCATTTTTACTTTGGAGATGGTCGTAGCCATTTTTACTTTGGAGATGGCCGTAGCCATTTTTACTTTGGAGATGGTCGTAGCCATTTTTACTTTAGAGATGGTCGTAGTCATTTTTACTTTTGAGATGGCCTTAGCCATTTTTACTTTAGAGATGGTCCTAGCCATTTTTACTTTAGAGATGGTCGTAGCCATTTTTACTTTAGAGATGGCCGTAGCCATTTTTACCTTGGAGATGGCCATAGCCATTTTTACTTTGGAGATGGTCGTAACCATTTTTACTTTGGAGATGGCCGTAGCTATTTCTAATTTAGAGATGGTCGTAGCCATGTTTACTTTAGAGATGGCCGTAGCCATTTTTACTTTGGAGATGGCCGTAGTCATTTACGCGTTCCTGGAGAGAATACGATCACGCTTACCGCGTATAAGGGGAACACCATATGCATTGTGACGTATGGGGTGTGCCCATGGTACCTCGAGGTCGTCACATTTGTTTCATGGGGGATGCACCGATTGACGGTTGAATGCCCGTTAAGTGGTATCTGTCATAATGGTGCTCGTTATTTTAGGCCTGAACCGTTTAGCGGTTGGTCAGGTAGTTAATGGTGACCCTTGGGATTCGTGAAGGTCATTTATGCTTTGCCTATAACTAATGGGTTGTATCGTTTAGTTCTCACTTTTCCGATATTTGTTTAAGTTGAATTCTGAGAGAGATAGCACTTCTTGTTTTAAGATTATCTAGTCTTTTACTCCTCGTTAATTCATTATCCATCATTTTCGTCGGATCTTCCTATTCTCTTATTTTTTCCGTGAATTTTGCCATTTTTTTCTCGTTATACTGATAATGGCGAGGAGTTCTCATTCTGGTATAGCTTCGCTGGCGGTTGCATCAGCTGAGGGCCCCTATACAGTGATGGGAACCACTGATTCGCCGAATGTTGACCGATTCTCGCCGGTGATGGACATCCTTTCCCTACCCGGCGGTCCGGCGACCGATTTTACCGACCCCGAGGGAGAAGATCAAGTTGATGAAGCTCCACTGATGGGGGAAGTTGGCATTGCTCAGCTGAAAGAGCAGCGTGATATTCCTCGCTTTGCTCATATCGTTCTGGCCAGGAGCGACGACAGGGTACACGTCGATCACCGAGGGTACTGCCCCTTTTACGCCTACCCTTTCAAGCTGGGATTTAGGCTTCCTCTCCCCATGCTGGTGGTGGAATTTTGTCGCTACTACAGGGTGTGCCCTGTCAGCTCGTCCCTTCTTGCAACAAATTATTGGAGATGCTGATCAAATATACGGAGTTGGCACGGAGGGAGATTACACTTGGGCACATGCTAACTTTGTACACCCCTCAAAGGGTACATGTCATCATGATGCGGTTGGTAATGGCTTAACTGCGGAGCTCGATGACAATGTCTCCATCCGCCCTTACGAGCACTTTTCCACATCAAGACTGAGCACCTGGTAGCTTGCGCTACTGACTTCTCGGGGGAGTGGAACCATGTAAGTAAGTTTCTTTTTATGCTGGTTTTGATTTCCTTTGGTTAAATGTCCTACTTTATGTTCGTACGTACTGATATTCTTCTTGTAGCGTAGCGAGAGGTGCACCATCGGCGCTATTTTCTGGCTTCCATGAGTGGGCCGAGGCCGTGCTTCCTGTTACAACGGGGATTCATACGTGGGCGTCTTTCTGGGAGGTCCATGGCCGTAGGCCGGCTGCTGGTAAGAATTTTATTTGTTTTTATTACTCTTCTTTCGTAGAATTTAGCTTCTTTGTCTTTACCCTTCTTATATGGTTGGTTAGAACGACCACGGCGCAGGAGGGCTCCTTAGCTTGATTTCAACAAGCCGGGGGCGACAGCCCGATTAATTACAATGTTGGCGCCTCGCCCGGTCCCGAGGGAGACTTCAGTAGAATCCTCAGCTACACACTCTTCACTGTGGCCCGTGCCCCCGAGTTGAGGAGTCTCCAGGGGGCGTGCATTCCATGGCGTAGCAATCGCCGAATGAATATGAGGAAGAAGATGGGAGGCTGCTGGCTCGGCGCAGGGTGGCATTCACCCCGGCTCTTCCGGTGGTGATTAGTTTAGACTCTTCGCCATCGGCGGAGGAGGGAGGCGCAGCGGACCTTGCCCCAGAGGGCGAGCACTCATTAGGGGTTGCCCCCATTGGCTTAAGCCAAGGTGACACAATCGCTTCGACGATTCAAATTTCTGTTCCTGTTGCTGAGAGAGAAGGTAGTTCCTCAGCAACTGTTTTGGCGGAGGGTGTAGGTGCCGATATTTTGGCGAATGCGGGCGCTTCGACGTTTCGGGCGACGGAGGCCTCGACTTCAAGGGCGGAAGAAGGAAGGGGAGCCTAAGGAGAAGGGGAAGATTCGGAGTCCGACATGATCATGAAGACCCGCCTAGCGGTACAGGTCGAATGGGATTACCGTTATTTGGAAATCCCTAACGACCTGATCCTACTACTCAAGGAAGAGAACCTGGTGATGTTGTTCTGGGTTCTGTGCTCGGAGGCGGAAAGCACGTCCCTGAGGGGCATCTCGGACGTCGGGCTGATGGGCGAAGTGGCCGCCCTGAGTATAATTGTATGTATAAAGCTTTGGTTTGTTTTCTTTCTTAATACGTCTTCTTGTATTAACTGTCACTCGGTTTTTTGTAGAAATTCTTGCTGGAGGTGGAGAGCGTCAGGCGGGCTAACGTTCGCTCGGCAATTTTCGTGCGGTTATTGGAGAAGTTCCACCACTACAGCGACCAGTGTCGTGGTCTGCGTTAACGCATATGGAACGACCCACGGAACCGGGAGCTGGTAGAAGAGCTGGTACAGAGGGAGCTTCATATGCAACAGACCTTTAGCAGGGTAACTGCTCTTAAGGGGCAGCTCTGCCAAGCAAACGAGGAGATGGGCGCCGAGATAAAGGCGGCTAGTAAAAGAGAGCGCCAAAACCAGACTGCTGTAGCAGAGGCTGCTGAAGCTCTGACTACGCAGGTGGCTGCCCTGGAGACAGAGGCTGCTGCTTCAAGGAAGTAGGCAGAGGACGCCCTGGCGAGGGTTGAAACACTACAGCCGACCTACCGCACCCAAGAAAGGAGCGCGGATTAGAGAGGGTCGCCGCTACTTTTCGGGAGCGATCGTTGGAGGGGCACATTATCGTCAGTGAGCAGGACGCCCGTACTGCAGCGGATCAGATCGCGGCCTTGAAGATCAAAAATAAGCGCCAAAGGGATTAGGTCACCTCTTTTGGTCCTGCTCGTGAGCTTTGGACGTATGCCGAGGCCCAGCTTGATGTATATAGGCGACTGTGGGAAGACGACGTCGTGTCAGAGGCTGCATATGAGGAGGCATGCCAAAAGGCTCGCGATGCCCGCCTCGATTGTGGTTTTGACCCGTGTATGCATGGAGGTGATGATGGCGCCGAGGGTGCTGATAATGTTGAAGAGGGCACTGGGGGCGCTGAGTGAACAATGGAGAAGTTTGTAATGTTTGTTTAATTTTTGTTTTCTTTTTCTCTTTTTTCTTTGCCGGCCTTGAGCCAATGTAATTGGGGGTAACCTCGTTTAAATATTGTAAATATATGTGGCTTTCTTCTTGTTTGTTTTGTATCGAATACACCTTATGTTCTTTTTTCTTTATATGCTTGTTTGAGAGGGACCGCCTTAGAGTTTCTCTAGTAGTGATGTTAATAGTTTCAACCGGTTAGGTGATCTCGGCCATTGTCTAACTGATTCCTTGCCATAAGAAAAGTTGGTGTAGATGGCCTTGGCCATAGATAGACACTTCTAGTCGTCACCTTCCTCCGATTGTTGGGAGTGGGTTGTATCCGCGTTTGGGCAGTGGCGGCACATAGCCTTAATACCCTTAGTCCCGGTTCGGGCATAGTCGAACTACTGGCCGTGATAACGAAAAACACAGCTTTGTAGTTTGACTTGGGCCGGACTTTACGCAGGCCGGCATTTTAATTTTAAGTTACTCGTACTTACTTGAATGGCGGGGGTACTAGTCCCGTCCCGGGGTTCGTCTGTGCTTGGACGTTTGGGAATGCTCGTCCTCGCCTAATCACGGTCCGGCTCATAACATTGGGGACGTGTGTTTTTGGCTTCGTCTCTTCCGTGGTTGAGCTTGCGGCTTTCGTGACGGAGGCATGTAGCCTGAGTCCTGGTTCGACTTATAATTGAATTCTTTTGTAATTCATAATGGCGGGGGCACTTGGCCTGAGTTCTGGTCCAATTCGTAGTTGATGATTTGTAGTTTCTGAAGGCTCATAGCATGGGTTGTCGTTCAACCGTCAACCGTAGTTGAACCTTTATAATATTTGAAGGCGCATAGCTTAAGTTGTCGTTCAACAGTATTTGAACCTTTGTAATATATGAAGGCGCATAGCCTGAGTTGTCGTTCGACCATAGTTGAACCTCCGTAATATTTGAATGCGCGTAGCCTGAATTGAAGGCACATAGCCAGAGTCCCGGTTCAACCGTAGTTGGACTTTCGGGTGAAGGCACGTAGACTAAGCTGACGTTCAACCATGGTTGAACCTATATAATATTTGAAGGCACATAGCCTGAATTGAAGTCACATAGCCTAAGTCCAAATTCAACCGTAGTTGGACTTTCTGGTGAAGGCGCGTAGCTTGAGCGGACGTTCAACCGTAGTTGAACCTTTGTAATATTTGAAGGCGCGTATCCTGAATTGAAGGCATATATCATTAGTCCCAGTTCAACCGTAGTTTAACTTTCGGAAGAAGGCGCGTAGATTTAGGTGACGTTCAATCGTAGTTGAACCTTTGTACTATTTGAAGGCGCGTAGCCTAAATTGAAGGCACATATCATGAGTCCTCGTTAAACTGTAGTTGAACTTTCGAGTAAAGGCGCGTAGCCTTAGGTGACGTTCAACCGTAGTTGAACCTTTGTAATATTTGAAGGCGCGTAGCCTGAATTGAAGGCACATATCCTGAGTCCCAGTTCTACCGTAGTTGAACTTTCGGGTTAAGCCGTGTAGCCTGAGCTGACATTCAACCGTAGTTCAACCTTTCTAATATTTGAAGGCGCGTAGCCTGAATTGAGGGAACCTATCCTGAGACCTAGTTCAACCGTAGTTGAACTTTATGGTGAAGGCGCATAGCCTGAGCTGACGTGCAACCATAGTTGAACCTTTGTAATATTTGAAGGCGTGTAGCCTGAATTCAAGGCACATAGCCTGAGTCCCAGTTCAACCGTAGTTGAACTTTTTGGTGAAAGAACATAGCCTGAGTTGATGTTCAACCTTAATTGAACCTTTGCAATATTTGAAGGCGCGTAGCCTGAATTGAAGGCACATAGCCTGAGTCCCAGTTCAATCGTAGTTGAACTTTCGGGTGAAGGCGCGTAGCCTGAGCGGACGTTCAATCGTAGTTGAACCTTTGTAATATTTGAAGGCGCGTCGCCTGAATTGAAGGCACATAGCCTGAGTCCCAGTTCAACTGTAGTTGAACTTTCGGGTGAAGGCGCGTAGCCTTAGCTGACGTTCAACTGTAGTTGAACCTTTGTAATATTTGAAGGCACGTAGCTTGAATTGAAGGCACATAGACTGAGTCCCAGTTCAACCGTAGTTGAACTTTCCAGTGAAGGCGCTTAGCCTAAGCTGACATTCAACCGTAGTTGAACCTTTGTAATATTTGAAGGCGCGTAGCCTTAATTGAAGGCACAGAGCCTGAGTCCCATTTCAACCATAGTTGAACGGGTGAAGGTGCGTAGCCTGAGCTGACGTTCAACCGTAGTTGAACCTTTGTAATATTTGAAGGCGCGTAGCCTGAATGGAAGGAACATAGCCTGAGTCCTAGTTCAACCGTAGTTGAACTTTCGGTTGAAGGCGCGTAGCCTGAGATGACGTTCAATCGTAGTTGAACCTTTGTAATATTTGAAGGCGCTGAGCTGGCGTTCAACCGTCGTATAACCTTTGTAATATTTGAAGGTGCGTAGCCTGAGTTAGAGAGATGATTTTATGCTGTCCTCCCTTTTGGTAGGATCCCGTGTGGAAAGGGGGCGATGTACCTTAGGCCTATTTTCCCCATAGGTATGGGGGATCTGCTTCTTCTTCTTTTTCTTCCCATTGCTCGGAGACGCGAGGATGTGGTAGCAAGCTCATCTCGAGGTATTTGACTTCCTATGATCCGATATGCCGCTTGGTCTCGTTTGAGCTGGGTTGTTCATTTTCCTTTTTCTGTCTAAGGATAAACTACGTGATTTTGCTATGAAATCCCCACAGATGATGCCAAATTGTTTAGATCAAAGTTTGTATTTACTTTATAAGCATAAAACAATCAAAATAAATAGAGGGCAAATCATAGCAGCTCGTAATAAGTCCAAAGATCAAAGGAATAAGATATAAGAGACAATAGTTATATGTTAAAGGGAGGAGGGCGAAGATCTTTTATTAATGATATTGGTTTGGTCTGCCTCTCCATAGAGAGGTTCAGAGCCTTATAATGATGTATTACCCCTTCTTTTAGAACTTCTTTTAGAAGTGGATATGAAGAAGAAGTAGAAGCCCCCATTTTAGGGTTCTTTCTCTTAGTATTTATAGCTAGGAGATCCGTCAGCTGGCGCCAAGGGTTTGGGACCACATAGAAGGGACGCCCTCGTAAGGACGGCCAAGCGGTGGCCTTAGTTGTCACGTTAGGTAACTTCCCTATAATCTTGTTTATAAATGGACATACCATTTATTAATCATGACTAGGCTTTAATAAATGCCTTGGTCTCGTTCATTATCATGAAGTCAAATTGTGACCCATACAATCATCAAGTTATAAGTGAAGAAAACTAGAAAAGCATAGATCACCCGTGATCCAAGATCACTCTATCTTGTTGGCCTATTTATGTTTCTTGTTTCTTTTTATGTGCCATCCTTTTTTATTAAGTAGGTCCATGTTTCTTGTCTGGTTAGGCTTTAGTTGGTATGATTGTTACGGAAGCCAAATGTATATAGTGTGAATGAGTCATAATTATTATACCAAAAATTATGGCCATCACCAAATAATAAATAAGACAATAAAGCAACAATGAAAGGAACACCGGAATGTACGAGGTTCGGCCAATTTCGCCTATTTCCTCGGGCACAACCAATATTTTTTTCCACTCCAAAATACAAATGAAATAATACTAAAGAGAAAAGATACAAATGTCTTAAGAAGATAAGAAGGCAAATGAGATGTGTGTATAAATCCTAAACATTAGGCCTCCTTTTATAGGGAGAAATTCTCCCCCATATGAAGTCTCCCACCAATGTGGGATTTTTGACATTTCAACAAATCTCCACCTTAGCAAAATTCCATATCTTTAATTTTCTCTCAATAACAAATTTTGGTTGTGTCTTCATCTTCAATCTTCGCTGTTCAACAATGTTGATCAAATCCAAATAATGTTGAAACTTGACTGCAGTCACCACTTTTGTTAGCATATCAGCAGGATTTTCCGTAGTATGAATTTTCTTCACCGTGACTCCACCTTCTTTTATGATTTCTCATACGAAATGATACTGAACATCAATGTGCTTCATCTTTGCATGATAAACTTGATTTTTCGTTAACTGGATAGCACTTTGACTATCACAAAAAATTGTGATACTTTTTTGTTCAACACCAAGATCCTTTAGCAACCCTTGAAGCCAAATTGCCTCCTTTACAGCCTCTGTAATAGCCATGTACTCTGCCGCTCTTATAGACAAAACAACTGTTGACTGCGCATTAGACTTCCAACTAACTGGTGTCTTTGCAAAAGTAAACACATAACCAGTAGTTGATCTTCGTTTGTCTACATCACCCGCAAAATCTGAGTCACAATATCCAACTACATACTAACTTTCTTCCTGCTTTAAAACTAACTCGACATCTACAGTATTATGAATATACCATAGAATCCACTTCACATCTTGTCAATGCTCCTTTCCTGGATTATGCATATATCTACTAATAACTTCAACAACTTGTGAAATTTCAGGTCTCGTAAAGACCATTTCATACATCAAGCTACCAACAACATTTTCATAAGGTACCTTTCACATATACTCTCATTTAGCGCCATCCTTTGGCGATATAGTAGTACATAGCTTAAAATGGGGAGCAAGTGGAGTACTAACTGGCTTAGTCTTGTCATCTATGTCAAAATGTCGTAGTACTCTTTTCAAATATTCTCTCTGAAATAAACAGAATTCCTTTGAACGTCTATCTCTTATTATCTCCATACCAAGAATTTTCTTTGCCTCACCCAAATCCTTCATCTCAAACTCCTTCTTCAGTTGAATCTTCAACTTATCAATTTCTTTCGACTTCTTGGAAGTTATCAACATATCATCAACATATATGAGAAGATATATAAATGAACCATCTTTATGCTTGTGCAAATACACACAATGATGTATTTGCTTCTCTTGTACCATTGCCGCACCATAAACTTGTCAAATAGTTTGTACCATTGTCTATAAGATTGTTTCAATCCGTACAATGATTTTTCAAGTTTTCACACCATATTTTCTTTCCAGCAACTTTGAATCCTTCTAGCTGAGTCATGTAGATTTCCTCCTCCAAGTTTCTATGTAAAAATATTGTTTTTACATCCATCTGAACTAGTTTCAAATCCAATTGTACTACCAAAGACAATATAATTGTAATGGAGGAATGTTTTACAACTGGAGAAAATAATTCATTGTAATCAATTTCCTCCTTTTGAGCATATCCGTTGGCCACCAATCTTGATTTGTAGCGAACATCTACTTGGTTAGGAAATCCTTCCTTCTTTGCAAATTTGCACCCAGTTGCTTTCTTTCCCTTCGGGAGATTGGCCAATCTCCATGTATGATTCTTATGAAGGGGTTGTATGTCATCATTCCACGTATCTTCTTTTGAACTTTGGACTGCGTCTTTTTAAGTGGTAGGATTATCATTAGCTACAATTGAGGTTGCACAAGCAATCGTTTCTATTAGACGAACAGGTTTTGTTATTATCCTTTTTGGCCTGCTGGTTACAATTGATACAAGTTGTTGTTGAGGTTCCTGAGTTGGAATCTCCCTCTCCACTGGCTCTTTTTCCGGAGTATAATCTTCATTTGTTTCCTCCTCTACTTTTTGTGTAGGAAAAATAAATTTTTCCTCAAACTCCTCCTGCTTAGAAGCACCATCATCTTGTTTGATATCTTCACTTGTTACCTTATTTACCATAGCAAATTCATCGAAGGTAGCATCCCTGCAGAATATTACTTTCTTTGTCATAGGACACCATATGCGATATCCTTTATCTCCATAAGTAATTCCCATAAAAATAGCCTTCTTTTCCCTTTGATCCAATTTTGACTCTGTCATATGATAATATGCAGCTGAGCCAAACACGTGCAAAGAGTCATAATCTACAGCATGCTTTCCATACCATTTTTCAAATGGTGTCTTGCCATCAATAGTAGCAGGTAGTAGACGATTAATGATGTGGCATGCATATGTAATTGCCTCAGCCAAAAACTTTGCCCAAACCAGCATTGGACAATATACACCGTACCTTCTCCAGCAAGGTCCGGTTTATACGTTCTGCCACTCCACTATGTTGTGGTGTATGTCTGATAGTGAAGTGTCGGACGGTGCCATCATTTTCATGGTGCTTATTGAAATGTTCATTTTTATATTCACCTCCATTGTCTGTGCGAATACACATTATCCTCCTGCCTGTTTGATTCTCCATCATCATCTTCCATTTGAAAAAATTCCCAACACTTCATTTTTTTCTCTTCATTGTATACACCCACACTCTTTTGGAAAAATCATCAACAAAAGTTATAAAATAGTTCTTCCCACCCAATAAAGGTGTTTTGGAAGGACCCCAAACATCAGAGTGTACATAATCCAAAATGCCTTTAGTATTATGGATCCTTGTACCAAATTTAACCCTTGTCTGTTTTCCTTTGACACAATGCTCGCAAAACTCCACGTTGCAAGTCTTTACTCCTTTTAACAATCTTTGATCTGATAGAGTCTTCAAGGACTTTCCTCCAGCATGTCCCCAGCGCATGTGCCATAGCCTGGTTGCTTCTACCTCTTTGTCGTCACTGGACGTTACTGTCGTTGTCCCAATAACTGCACTACCGCGATAGTGGTACATGTTATTGTTCTTCCAATTAGCCTTCATTACCACTAGTACACAAAAGCATACTCTCATCACTCCATTTTCTGCAATGATTTTGAACACTTTTGATTCTAGGGATGACATTCTTCTTCAAATCCGGTATATATTGAACATTTGTTAATGTTTTGATCATTCCATCATAAGTCCTTAATCGTATTGAACCAATTCCATATGAGGTAAGAGGGTTGTTTTCTGCTGTGTGGATGACTCCATATTCTCCTTCTTGAAATTCCACGAACTACTCCCTATTGGGACATAGATGACAGCTAAAAATCGAGTCCATCAAACATATGTCCGATGATATTGATGGATCTGTTGTAACTAATGAGAAGTCTGAATCATCACAATCAGTTACATTTGAATCCATAATGGCCTTTCCATTGTTATGTTTGGCCTTATTCTTCAACTTCGGACAGTCTTTCTTCCAGTCCACCCTTTTTCTCGACAAAGGCACATTCATATTTGCTGGTTTAGATCTTGACCTGGATCTTCCCTTCTTTGTCCTCATTTGATTTTGAGGACAGCCCCTCACAACCAGTGTTTCTCCTTCTCCGTCCTTCTATTTTTCTCCCTTTCATTATTCATAGCTATACAAAGCTGAACAAACTTTTCTGAGAGAAACTTCGTCATTTACATAGAGTAGAGTAGTTTCAAGGTGCTCGTACTTATCAGGAAGTGGCGCCAACAACATCAAGGCCAAGTCAACATCATCAAAAATTATATCCATATTTTGCAAATATGTGACCAACTTATTGAAACTGATGATAAGTTCATTCATCGTAGTACCAGGAACATAAGTGAAGTGAAACAATTTCTTCTTCATGTACAATTTATTTTGACTGTTTTTCTTCAAAACTTAATCCTCCAGTGCTTTCCATAATTTACTTGTAGAAGTTTCCTTTGTCTATGGATACTTCTTCTATCTAGCAAGGTAGGATCGAATGGTAGCGCAAGCAACACAGTTGATAATTTTCCAATCTTCTTCTCCAATAACATCTCGTCTCTTTTCTTCAATGGCATGATCTAGACCTTGTTGAAAAAAGGACATCTACAACCTCGCCTTGCCACATCCCAAAATGTTTAGACCCATCAAAAATTCTACCGCAAATTTTGCATTTGACACTATTCTTGTCATAAACAAAGATGCCAATGATGAAGTATTATTGACACTTAATGTAGATTTTTCTTGTTTATTGTCTCCCATCTTTGAAATAAATATTATTTAATAATTGACGACACAAATCAGGATTATTTCCTTTCTTATGTAGAAGATCAGACTAAGCTGTAACCACATATCATACTCAGACAAAAGCTTCACTCAGTTATCTAGATAAATCTTTTCTAATGTGAAAGATTAGACTATGCTGCAATCCATGGAGCATACTTAGACAGTACCTTTGCTCTGATACTAATTATTGCGGAAGTCAAATGTACATAGTGTGAATGAGTCACAACTACTATACCAAAAATTATTGCAGCCACCATATAATAAATAAAACAATAAAGCAACAATAAAAGGAACATCAAAATTTACGAGGTTAGCCAATTTTGCCTACTTCCTTGGACACAATTAATATTTTATTCAACTCCAAAAATACAAGTAAAATAATACTAAAGAGAGAAGATACAAATGTCTTAGGAAGATGATAGGCAAATAAAAGGTGTGTATAAATCCTAAATATTAGGTCTCTTTTTATTGGGAGAAATTCTCCCCCAAATGAAGTCTCCCACCGATGTGGGACTTATGATTAATTAGTGATCCTATTATTTAAAGTAAAAAATGATGGGGAAACTCCAACTTCGATGTTTGATCAGATTAGGATTTTATGTAATATTTTTTTATGGAAAAAGGATAAGATTTAGACTAACTCTTTTATACGGTCCATTCCCTACTCTTTCCAGCAATTTTAATATCACGGTGACATCAATGACTCTTTACCCCTTCTGACATGCATATTTACACTCACTTAAACTTGCTTAAATTCAGTGAGGTCAAAAACAAGAAGCGGAGATAAAACATAATACTCCCTCATTTCAAGTTATATGATGTAATTTGACTCGACATGTCATTTGAGAGAACAGAAAGACTTTAGAAACTTGTAATCTTTAAATTTAAAGGGTAAAAACTTTTATGGGGTGATTTCTATCTTAAAGTATATGTATTTATCTGCGTGTCGCCTTGCAGCTTACAGTTACTCACATTTTGTGGAAATTGTATAGGTAATGTAATGATTTATGCTAATTCGTAGTATTTTTATGCATAGAAGTCACCAGGATGCAATGCGAGATGAAAGAGCACAATTTGAAGCAAAAAAAAAGAGAAGAAAGCAAAAAACTCGCCAGTATGTCTAAACCTATTTTGGATAGGGATACGCCACTATTAGAGGAAAACACAAGAACTGAACACTCGGGAGCAAGGATTCACATTTGTTTTCATCTTTCTTAGTATTATCAACCATTCAAACACTTGGAAAATTGTTAACATTATCATGAGTGACTAAGACCCATTAGTTCTGGGGCTGTGATTTAGCAAAGAATATTATTGCTCCTAGCTGACTTTTTTTTATAATAATTCGCTAATACATGATTTTTTTCTTCAATCATGTATTTAATTGCTTTATTGTCTTGCCAACTGTTAAGTTCTATCAATTATCTGAATTATACTTGGGAAAACTATGTTTAGATTAGAAAAGATTGAGGAGGGAATGATCTTAAATCTATTGTGGGAAGCGAATTTGTGGCTAGGATAGAACTATACCTAATCACCATACTTAATCTAACATCATGATCTGAATGAATTCTTGATAGATTGGTTCCATAGGAATATAGACGATAATATATTTTTAATAGGCGCATAGTAATTCGGGAGAATACTAGGAGAGAAATTTCTTGATTAATTAGCAATTACAAGCGCATTGCATGAAAAAGAGAGTTAATTAGAACACATTAGGATTGGTAAATCAATCACAGCCCTAGAATGTTATATCTCTATTGAACTCTCCACAGCCATTTCTACTTGCTTAATTAGGTAATTGTCACATTCATTGCTTTGTTATAATAACACAATTCAACCTTGATTGACTCGACTAAATAATAATTTGAGTGAAATTAGTACGCAGTTAACTCAAGTCTATGTGGTCTCGATACCCTACTTATCATCATATTACTTATAAGCCGTTACTTGCAAGTGCATTTGGGAGTAACAAGTTTTTGGATCCTTAAATATTGACTACTTCATTGGCTTTAACTTTTTTGTTTACTTCGTCAAGTCTAACATTTCTTATTGGTTGCTTTGCTCTCACGAAATTTGTTTGAATGCGAAGGGTTAGAATCCAAGATAGACTTCAAGGATTTGATCCCGAACATGAGAGAACATTTCACAAGAGGTTGAGAGAAGCAAGGGACACGGATAATCTTCAGGCACTTGTTCAACTACCTATGGAGATGGCAAAGGAGTAACATATGGTGGATCATGAGGTGGAGATGTCTAGAATTGCTAATGTCACGACCTCCAGCATCGTGAAGCCTAGATCATCGGGCACTTTGAGCTGAAACAATGTATGATCTAGTTTCTACATGCAAACAGGCAAGTCTGCCAAGTGAGCACCCATAACAACATATTCTGAACTTCTTGGAGATGAATGATATTTACATCACTAATGGAGTCACTCCGAATTATGTGAGGCTCACACTATTTTCGTTCTCTCTGTTGGGATAAGTGAGGAGATCATTGAAGGTGGAACCGACAAACTCTATTACATCATGGACAGATTTGGCTCGTAAATTATTGGCATAATTCTCCCCTTCAAGAAAAAATACAAAACTAGAAGTGAGATAGTCGCCCTTAGACAGAAGTCGGTGAGTCTCTATATTTAGCTTGTGAAAGATTCTAGAGGCTGCTTAGGGATTGTCCTTATTATAACCAAACTAATAAAGTGTTGCCTCATACCTTCATAGAAGGACTACATCCAGAGACTAAGATTGTGATAGACGGTGAAGCAGGACGTCAAAAATCTTTGATAAGATTTATGCATTGTTGATCAAATTATCAAAAAGTAATCCTAATTGGAAAAGAGAGAGGGCAGACACACGGTCCATAAATCTACAAGGGTCCTTGACTTAGATGTTGTTTTCGCATTATCACCACAGGTTGCCACATTGGAAAAACAAGCCAATAAGATGAGCCTGGTTATCAACAAGGAACAAGCTCAGCCAGTGCGACAGGTTCACACATTTTATGAAGTTTGTGGAGAGGGTCAAACGAGTGATCAATGCAAAACAAATCCAAATTCCGTATGTTTTGTGGGTAATGCAAATTGAGGCCAGCAACATCAATATGTGAACACCCACTCCAAATTGAAGAAATCATCCAAACATTTCTTGGGGTGGAAATCAAGGTACTCAAAATCAGTACAGGACACAAATATCAATACGAAAACAGATATCTCATGGTTACAAGAATAATCCAAAAATTTTGTATACTTAATTCACAAAACAAAGTGCAGTTTTTCAGAAAATCACATATTTATGTAATTAAAAAAACGCACATAAACACCATATTCTCGTTTCATGAAAACATAGTTATCTAATAAGATGTGAGTGAGCTCTAAATCATTTGATGGATTATAATAAGCAGTAGAAGCAATCCCAATATCAAAATCACATGTAATCTAGACAACTAGCGTAAACAGGATTTTACGGGTTACCTCTTGAAGCGTGAACATATATCTTCTACCTTGTGATCCTTCAGTTCCATAACTTCTCAACGGAATCTCCATCACCCGTACAATCGTGATCCTCGAACGTTCCAGGGTCTTCTACTGTGTTACCCGAATAATACCGAAAATAGTAATTTAGTGTGGGCAAAATTTCTAGGAAAACTTGGCTGAAAATGTCAGCCACCATATCTTTTTTTTTCTAGGTGGAAAACCTTATATATTTATACCACAAGTTTTAAGGGTTAAGACCCTTTTCCAAAACCTATTGAGTTTTCTTTTCCACCAGAAAAAGGATTCCTTTATTTCTTATTATTTAGGCACAGTAGAAACCACATAGTTTAATAAACAAGGCTTCCAATTATGGAATTAATTTATAATTTTCGAAATTAATATCTACCATAATTAATTACGAATTATTCCACTAAAAATTCATAATTGCACTCCTTATTCAATTTCAAAATTTATCCATTAAATCTTATTTAACTCCTCATGTTAAGATTCAGATACGAATCAATTAAATAAAATTACTGATGATTTAATTTATTGATTATTTTCTTTAAACTTTCGATTAACTTATTTAATGTGTCGGATACAAAATTCACCGGCCGGGTTTACACATGAAAACTTATAAGCTTTCATAAAGGTGTATCATCAATCTCTAAACCGAGACATGGATTCCATCAACTAACTATTACTTCGCCAATGTACATTATTGTTATTATCCAATTTACCAGGCATATTGACACATGAAAGAATCTAGCCTTTTAGTAAATCAAAACAATAATACTATATACACCTAATAATAATTATATCAAGATTAAGAGTATAATTACATTTAATGGCTAGAGAGTTTATTTTATTAAGTCATTATAAAATACTTATCTCTACCTGGTCCGGTCAATACATACAAAATATACTAGTACAAGAAGCTGGAATTAAACCATTCCCATAATCAAGATAAATTAAATTTAATCTTGTGCTACAATCATTCCTGATGGTTTGTCCAATTCCATCATTAGATTAATTCAATCTTTATACTTATAAGAAATGATAATTTAATCTTCCGTGTATAAGCTAAATTCTATACATTAAATCATCTACTATATAATTATTAAAACTGAATAAACAATTATTGCATAATAAATACTATATCTAAACCAAACTCATGGTTAATAGTATATATCCCAACAATCTCCCACTTAGACTTTTAACCATAATAGTTATTAGAATATACTATATCCAAATGCATGGTTAATAGTATATTCCCCAACAATTTCCCACTTAGACTCATAACCATGCATATACAACTTTCTCAGGCATTCTTTTACATGACTATTAAAAGTCTTCACCAAATAAGGTTTTGTTAAAGAATCTTGCCAAGTTATATATGATGCAATATTTGTCCAGTAGTGCGTTGTCGTAACTATCTAGTTTGGGATTAAACTCTTCAGGGATCCTATTACCGAAACTATCCCAAGAATGTACACCGAACTATGATTTTCTTTAGCTTTCTCCCACTACGATGAAGTACTACTAATATTACCTTCATTACCTCACGACATTGAAATATTAGTGACTTCTTACTATAGTGTTCAATGTTAAAACATCACTCCCACTCGATAAAGACATATCATGTCTATTAACATTCTCCCATTACTTAAATGCAATGGAACGTCAATTCTCACGTGTGGGTTTTGATGTTCTTGATCATCTAGTTATTTCTTTGCCCAGTTCCTGTAAAAATAGTTTACTTCTAGGAATATATTTTATTAAACAATCCTTATTTAGAAAAATGCAATTATTTTAAATATTACCTTATTTTCTTTAAAACAATGAAATAATGCTCCATTCGTTTTCTTGGATATTCGATAAACATACACCTATCCATTCTTAGTTCCAACTCACATATTTGTTTTCCCTATCACCACATATGTGGGACAATCCTATATCTGAATATGCCACAGACCGAGCTTACATTCAGTCCACAGTTCTATATATGTCCCAGGTACTAACTTAGAAGAAACTAATTTCATAATGTAATTTGCAGTTTCCAGGAAATATTCCAAAAACAAATAAGGTAAATTTGAATAACACGTAATTAGTCTATCCATTCCCAAAATAGACTTATTTCTTCTTCCTACTACACCACTCTATTATGGAGTTTACAGTGTAGTCAATCGAGATGTAGTCCCTTATTCTGATATGTAACAAAAGAACCTTTTAGAGATGTGCTCGCCACTACAATCAAATTGTAGTAACTTAATATATTTCTTTGATGCTTCTCTGTTTCAAGTCTTAAAAATCTTTGAATTACTTAATTCATTAAGACTTACAGTGCATCAAATAAATATATTAATATTTTGAGTAATCATTTATGAACGTCACAAAATACTAAAAATCTATCTCTTACTAGTATGTTCATTTAACCATACAAATCAGAAAGGATTCATTCTAACTTATCACTAGTTTTATTTCCTTTTAAAAGGAAACATCTTTTAGTCAAATTTCATTCCAAATAGGATCCACAAGTCGGTAGTGCCTCTACTTTCAATGAACCTTAAGGTCCATCCTTGACCAACTTTAAATCATATCCAGATTAATATTACTTAGACAAAAGTGCACAGATAAATTTTACTCAATTTTGAAGAGCATATTCTCTTATGAGGTAGACTAATATTGTTCTGTTCAGGAGAGACATCAATATACAATAACAAGGTCATGTATTCATGTACCACAAGAGATAAAATGTTTATTAAGCTCAATAACTCAAGAGTTATTCGAAAAATAAAACAAATATCCATTTCTTATTTTGCCCAGAAACCGGAATTAAACTCCTTCTATCAAAAGTACGTATATTGCATCCTTAAAATTAATGTCTTTTCACTAAAAAAAAATTTAACAAGTAATACGATCAGTTGCATAAAATCATTGTGGAGTTGAGATAAAAATATTAAATAGATCATAATAAGTCAAAATACCGAATAGTAAAATTCAGACTGCATTCAATATTTTTATACATACATGCATCTTGAATAATAAATTTCGATGGGAAAAGAATCATTCATGCAAAGTATATTATATAATGCAAGAATTATACAATCCAAAAATAAATAAAACCAACTCAGATGGAGAGCATACTATTATTTTTAGTCAATTGTATATAACTTTTTAATACAAAAATTCTAAACACACTACACATATATGTCATGCATCTTGAATAGCAATTTCGATGGGAAAAGAACTACTCATGCAACATACATATGCAATGCCAAATTATTCACTCTAATAATTAAAACAGACCCAACTCATATGGAGAGTATACTGTTAATTTAAGTCAAGTAACATCATTTTTAATAGCTCTAGTTCCATTGATCCAACATGTATACTCAGATGGAGAGTAAGTACACGATATCAATTACTAGTATTTCACCTAGTGAGCTTATAATAGGAAGACCTAAAGTCAACGCGTAAATTTATAACTCACTTGAAATTAATAGTTGAAAGACCATAGAAATATAATTCTATCACCATTTAATCATGATTGTATTTTAGTTACAAAATTGATTTAACCCTTAAACTCAGATGGAGAGCTTACATAGGTTATCAATAACTAGTAAATATATCCAATGAGTTTATAATAAATTTATCCGATATGGAGGAAGACCTAATGTTAACGCGTAAATTTACTATCTCACTATAAATAAAAAAATGGAGACCATAGGGGTTAATTCCTATCACCACTTTATCACAACCACAAACTTTTCTGTGAGTATTAAGTTTTAATATTTTAAAAAAAATGCTCAATACCACATTTAAACAGTCTTAAAATACTATTATTAATATTTTACACTGCATAGCAGTGATTATTGTTAATTGAAATGTTTCTGATAAATCTACCAAATTTCATATCAATCAGAGATCGTTAAAGTCACAATCTCCAAAAGTTGCGACCAAATTTAGAAAGAATGACTTTTCGTATGTAAATCATATTTTAATCCGTCAAACCTCCAAAGAACTCATCTAAACGATCCCGAATCGTCAAAATACGATGTGATTCACTACATCGCAGTGAGTTCTTCTTAAATGACCGTTTCCGATGATCCTACCGGATTTCAGGTCATTTGGAGATCCTGAAATTCATGATCGCCAAAACTGGACCAAATTCGAATAAATTATTTTGGCTTAGTTAGGATTAAATCTATTTGATTTGCATTCTTTATATATATCATATCAAGTTAAATCACATGTTTCAGATTTAACACAAATATAGCCTATATATGAGGAATAATTTTTCATATTTATATCAAATTCAATTTAATAAACTACTTGAAAACCCATCTAAACGATCTCAAAATATCAAAAAATAACATGATTCACTGCATGGCAGTGAGTTTTTCTCACTAGATCGTTTTTTATGAATCCACCAAGTTTCAAATTAATCGGAGTCCGTCAAATTCATGACCACCAGCCTGTATCCAAACTTAGAGAGTAACCGTTTTAAGTAGTCTAATGAATTAAAATAAATATGATATTGATTTTCATTCTCCTTATAATTACACTATGAGCTCAAGGTATATATTATATTCTTCCTATTTTTAGGATATATAATAACTCCTTTTGCAATAAATTATTCTTTTATTAAACACATAAGAACCTCATATAATATTTTCTCTCGTTTGGTAAAACCCCCAATATCTCCTCATGGATGGAGTTAGTTTCACTAATACCCAAAGATAAAACTCTTTTTCTAATTAAGAACCTCCACCATTAATGTAGATTTCTTAAGGATAATATTCACATGGTATATTAAACATATTTCAATGACTCAAATAAATAGACCATTTTGTGGATCGTACTTATTAATCATAATGCTCAATCCATGAATAGATATAATTTCACATGTACAAATTTACTACGAATTTTTCATGAGTTCAAATAAACAAACCACTTCAGCGGTAACTATTTATTACTCATAAAATTCTCAATTTACAAGTGAATATATATTTAGCTCATAAAATTATTTTATGGTAGACTGTAGCTTAAAAGTCATACCAACAATATAAAATCTATTCAAAATATCATCATATTTCACTTAATTAGAATCTTCAATCAGAGAACAAAATTCTTCATCGAAAATCCAACTAGTAATCACGTAGGGCATGAAAACATAAACTTAAATTTGAGAATTTTTTTAAGCACAAATATGCCAAACGCTCCAATCATTAGTTATCCAGGATATCAAATATAGAATTTTACATTCTTACAAAATAATTATATCATCCCACAATATCAATTATACCTTGTAAGTCCTAGTCAATAAAATCCTACTACGTCTATTTGCAAATAGTCAATGTGTAAACCTATTATATTAGTAGTATTTAATCATGGGGACCATGGGGAGTCACCCCCACTACCATTGAATTAAAAAGAAATTAAAATTATTAAGAAATAATTTCGAGAAAATATAAAAACGTAAAAAACACAGTCCAAACGACCTCACAACGCTGAACAATACCATGGTTCACTGCTAAAGCAGTGAGTTTTTCTCACCACGTCGTTTCCGATGGACCAACTAAATTTCCGGTCAATCGGAGTCCGTCAAGTTCGTTGACCTCTAAAAATACCGGCTATTCGGTCAAAAACAGATTTTGCGTTTTTCTAGGGTTTACCCCAAAAAATTCAGATAATCTCAATCAAATATCAATAAGAAAACAGATATCTCCTGATTACAAGAATAATCCAAAAACTTTGCATAGTTAATTCATAAAACAGAGTGCAGTTTTTCAGAAAATCACATATTTATGTAATTAAAAAAAGGGCACAAAAACACCATATTCTCGTTTTATGAAAAACTTAGTTATCAAATTAGATGTGAGTGGGCTCTGATACCAATTGATGGATTATAATAAGCAGCGAAAATAATCCCAGTATCAAAATCACATGTAATCTAGACAACTAGCGTAAACGAGATTTTACGGATTACCTACTGAAGCGTGAACATATCTCTTCTACCATGTGATCCTTCAGCTCCATAAATTCTCAATGGAATCTCCATCACCCGCACAATCGTGATCCTCGAACGCTCCACGGTCTTCTACTGTGTTACCCGAATAATACTGAAAATAGCAATTTCGTGTGGGCAAAATTTCTAGGAAAATGGATGAAAATTTCAGTTATCATATCTTTTTTTTTTCTAGGTGGAAAATCTTATGTTTTTATAGCACAAGTATTAAGGGTTAAGACCATTTTCCAAAACCTGTTGAGTTTTCTTTTCCACCAGAAAAAAGATTCCTTTATTTCCGATTATTTAGGCACAGTAGGGACCACATAGTTTAATTAACAAGGCGTCCAATTATGGAATTAATTTAGAATTTTCGAAATTAATATCTACCATAATTAATTACTATTCCACTAAAAATTCATAATTGCACTCCTTATTCAATTTCAAAATTCATTCATTAAATTTTATTTAACTCCCCATGTTAAGATTTAGATACGAATCAATTAAATTAAATTACTGACGATTTAATTTATTGATTATTTCCTTTAGACTTTCGCTTAACTTATTTCATGTGTCGGATACAAAATCCACCGGCTGGGTTTACACATGAAAACTTATAAGCTTTCATATAGGTGTATCATCAATCTCTAAACTGAGACATGGAGTCCGTTAACTAACTATTACTTCGCCATTGTATATTATCATTATCTAATTTATCAGTCATATTGACCCACGAGAGAATCTAGCCTTTTAATAAATCAAAACAAAAATGCTATTCACAACTAATAATAATTATATCAAGATTAAGAGTATAAGTACATTTAATGGCTAGAGAGTTCATTTTATTAAGTCAGTATAAAATACTTATCTCTATCTGGTCCATTCAATACATACAAAATATACTAGCACAAGAAGCTAGAATTAAACCATTCCCATAATCAAGATAAATTATATTTAATCTTGTGCTACAATCATTCTTGATGGTTTGTCCAATTCCATCATTAGATTGTGAACTCAAACTTTATACTTATAAGAACCGATGATTTAATCTTTCGTGTATAAGCTAAACTCTATACACTTATATGATCTATTTAAAACTTTATTAAAACTGAATAAACAATTATTTCATAATAAATACTATATCTAAACCTAACCCATGGTTAATAGTATATATCCCAACAAGTTTCCCTAGGCGTAATCCAGACCGGCTCAAAGAATCGCTCTCTCTATTTAGCCCTTCGTTCCGCCAACAAAGAAATCAATGACTGCCACGTGTCAAGAAGAATTCAGAGGTGCCTTCAGCCCATGAACTTAGTGCTCCGATTGCGCCTTTTGGGGCTGACGGTACTCCTTTGAATGGTTTAACGCAACTAGCAGACCAAGTTGTGCTCGCGGAAAATTATCTATATCCGATCTTGATTGGCCTTTCACCCTTAGCCACAAGTCATCCCCGTAATTTATCACACACATAGGTTCGGTTGTATATGATTTTTTAGAAACATCCGAGTGTAAGTTTTTGCCTTCAATTTCTATATCTGATTAGCACCTTAAATTTAATCAAGTAATATATCAAAACCAACCCATTAATTCATGACTAGTTATTTAAGATGATATTATTGAGTGAATTGTTTCTTTTCTTTTTCTCATACCTTTTATTTTCAGTATACTTTTACGTTTGTGAACACTAAAAAATAATTCTTTTGTTATTTTATTTTTTTACTCTAATTTTTCGAATATCAGAACTTAAAGATAAAAAACTCCATATAGTTGAATAATAATATATTATATTAATATTTATACAAAAAGAGTATAATAAATCTTAGGAGACATTTAGCATTTGATTTTGAGAAATTGATTTTATGTTTGATTTGTGGAGAATAATTGATTAATCTTAGGAGACGCTGAAGCAGGACGTCAAAAAGCTTTGATAAGATTTATGCATTGTTGATCAAATTATCCAAAAGTAATCCTAATGGAAAAGAGAGAGGGCAGACACACGGTCCATAAATATGCAAGGGTCCTTGAGTTAGATGTTGTTTTCGCATTATCACCGCAGGTTGCCACATTGGAAAAACAAGTCAATAAGATGACCCTGAACAAGTAACAAGCTCAGCCAGTGCGACAGGTTCAGACATTTTGTGAAGTTTGTGGAAAGGGTCAAACGAGTGATCAATGCAAAACAAATCCAAATTCTGTATATTTTGTGGGTAATGCAAATTGTGGCCAGCAACATCAATATGTGAACACCTACTCCAAATTGAAGAAATCATCCAAACATTTCTTGGGGTGGAAATCAAGGTACTCAAAATCAGTACAGGACACAAATATCAATTAGAAAACAGATATCTCATAGTTACAAGAATAATCCAAAAATTTTGCATAGTTAATTCACAAAACAAAGTGCAGTTTTTCAGAAAATCACATATTTATGAATTAAAAAAACGCACATAAACACCGTATTCTCGTTTCATGAAAAACTTAGTTATCTAATTAGATGTGAGTGAGCTCTGATATCAATTGATGGATTATAATAAGCAGCGGAAGCAATCCCAGTATCAAAATCACATGTAATCTAGACAACTAGCGTAAACAGGATTTTACGGGTTACCTCTTGAAGCGTAAACATATCTCTTCTACCATTTGATCCTTCAGTTACATACCTTCTCAATGGAATCTCCATCACCCGTACAATCGTGATCCTCGAACGTTCCACGGTCCTCTACTGTGTTACACGAATAATATCGAAAATAGTAATTTCGTGTGGGCAAAATTTCTAGGAAAACTTGGCTGAAAATTTCAGCCACCATATCTTTTTTTTTCTAGGTGGAAAACCTTATATATTTATACAACAAGTTTTAAGGGTTAAGACCTTTTTCCAAAACCTGTTGAGTTTTCTTTTCCACCAGAAAAAGGATTCCTTTATTTCTTATTATTTAGGCACAGTAGAAACCACATAATTTAATTAACAAGGCTTCCAATTATGGAATTAATTTATAATTTTCGAAATTAATATCTACCATAATTAATTATGAATTATTCCACTAAAAATTCATAATTGCACTCCTTATTCAATTTCGAAATTTATCCATTAAATCTTATTTAACTACTCATGTTAAGAATCATTTACGAATCAATTGAATTAAATTACTGATGATTTAATTTATTGATTATTTTCCTTAAACTTTCGCTTAACTTATTTCATGTGTCGGATACAAAATCCACCGGCCGGGTTTACACATGAAAACTTATAAGCTTTCATAAAGGTGTATCATCAATCTCTAAACCGAGACATGGATTCCATCAACTAACTATTACTTCGCCAATGTACATTATTATTATCCAATTTACCAGGCATATTGACCCATGAAAGAATCTAGCCTTTTAGTAAATCAAAACAATAATACTATACACAGCTAATAATAATTATATCAAGATTAAGAGTATAATTACATTTAATGGCTAGAGAGTTTATTTTATTAAGTCATTATAAAATACTTATCTCTACCTGGTCCGTTCAATACATACAAAATATACTAGTACAAGAAGCTGGAATTAATCCATTCCCATAATCAAGATAAATTAAATTTAATCTTGTGCTACAATCATTCCTGATGGTTTGTCCAATTCCATCATTAGATTGTGAACTCAATCTTTATACTTATAAGAAATGATGATTTAATCTTCCGTGTATAAGCTAAACTCTATACACTAAATCATCTACTATATAAGCAAAGAACACATACTATTATATGATCTATTTAAAACTTTATTAAAATTGAATAAACAATTATTTCATAATAAATACTATATCTAAACCAAACTCATGGTTAATAGTATATATCCCAACAATCTCCCACTTAGACTTTTAACCATAATAATTATTAGAATATACTATATCCAAATGCATGGTTAATAGTATATTCCCCAACAATTTCCCACTTAGACTCATAACCATGCATATACAACTTTCTCAGGCATTCTTTTACATGACTATTAAAAGTCTTCACCAAATAAGGTTTTATTAAAGAATCTTGCCAAGTTATATATGATGCAATATTTGTCCAGTAGTGCTTTGTCGTAACTATCTAGTTTGGCATTAAACTCTTCAGGGATCCTATTACCGAAACTATCCTAAGAACGTACACCGAACTATGATTTTCTTTAGCTTTCTCCCACTACGATGAAATACTACTAATATTACCTTCATTACGTCACGACATTGAAATATTAGTGACTTTTTACTATTGTGTTCAGTGTTAAAACATCACTCCCACTCGATAAAGACATATCATGTCTATTAACATTCTCCCATTTAATGTAACAAGGAAAGCATATGTGGCCTGGGAAAAGATCTGTCTGCCAAAGTCTGCTGGAGGCTTAAACTTGACCAATCTCTTATTGTGGAACAAGGATGCTGTTGCAAAACCAAGATGGGATTTGGCACACAAGAAGGATGTATTATGGGTGTAATGGATTCACACAGTTTATATCAAACAACAACAGTTAGAGTCCATAAATGTTCCTAAACAAGCCAGTTGGATGGTTCGGAAGATCATTGAAGGCACTGTTCAATTGCAGCAATACCAATTGTTACATAAGCCTGATTGTTCTATAAGAATGCTTTATCTTCAACAGATTGGACAGTTACCTAGAGTCTCTTGGAAGAACTTAACCATACAGAATACGGCTCGACCTAAAGCACTGTTCAACCTTTGGCTGCTTCTACAAGACAGACTTCCTACTAAAGATAGGTTGATCAAATGGAACTTGACTGTGGATGGCACTTGTGTCATGTGTCAACGAACAGAGGAAACCAGAGACCACTTGTTCTTGGACTGCCCATTTGCTACTCAGCTGAGGTATCACACACTGCAGTGGATTGGAGCAACACTGTAGAAAATCATTCTATCCATGATATGTGCGCTTTGGTTGTACTAGCATGATTTTCAGGTATAGGTTTTGATGAATGACAAACAATAAAGTCAACTTGTTAAACAATGTTATTGTATGACAAACAATGAAGATGCATTAGCAAACAATCAAGATTGAATGCCGAGAAGCATATTGATGGATGGATTGCATGGAAAAGCCAAGACGAGCTCAAAAGTTCAAGACCGAAGACCCAAGGCATAGGTCGCTAGGTAGAACTAATGTAAGAGCAACGTTTAAGTTATCTCGTCTTTTGGCTCAACATAAGTCATCATTAATATGCATAAAGTCATTTTATTAAATCATATATATCATAAGCATTTTTAATATACTTCAAACAAAATGATTTTAACGTCTTCATTTTAACCAATACGGTTTTTGAAGTAAGTTTTCGATTCTGGTATATTCTGGTATACTCCAGCTTTGATTCTGGTATACTCTGGTATATTTCAGCTTTGCTGGAAATTCCGCAAGGCAACATAATCGATTATGTGATTGGAATAATCGATTATTTCACTATCCGTTGCCTTCCCAACGTTCCGTTTTATGAACGTTGAGAAGATAATCGATTATGCAAAGTGGATAATTGATTATCTTGCATAAAATCAGCATAATTGATTGTCAATTAAGCAACGGACATACAACTTCTAACACCTATAAATAGAGGTCTTTTGAGCTAATTTTAAACACACAACACCTCTCATTGTTCATATACATATTGATATTATTTGGGCATCATTTTAGAGCTTTGGTTGAGCCATTTGAGAGACAACTTTGAGTTGTTCATAGAGCTAATCTTGTATCTCTTTATCTACTCTTTTTAGAGAGTTCTTGTTGTAAAAGAGAAAGGTGTTTGAGAAGACCATATCTTCTCATTGATTGTCGGGTTTGCTAAGTACCCTAAATCTTAGTGTGTGAAGACTTGTGGTGCGGTATCCACGAGCAAGGTGAAGTCTTGAGGTGCGGTATCCTCGAGCAAGTTGAAGTCTTGTAGAGTGTACATCTACGAGCAAGTGTAATGGTTTGTTAGGCACTCGTAAGCTTAACGGAGTTAGTGGAAACTCGAGAGAGTCTCTCGGGGACTGGACTAACCACACGTTGTGGTGAACCAGTATAAATTCGGTGTGTTCTTTCCTTACTATTTTAATTACCGCATTTACTTTACTCCTGCAATTTTAATTTCGCAATATTTATCAATATTCTCGTGCCGCACTATTCACCCCCCCTCTAGTGACGGGCATAAATCCTAACAATTGGTATCAGAGCCTAACTCTCTGAAAGCCTTAACCGGTTGAGAGAACGATATATATTTTTTGTTGAGAATATTGAACGCAGGAATGATGAGCGAAGGACACTCCACCTATAGGCCTCCACTATTTGACGGAATAAATTACACATATTGGAAAGAGCGGATGAGAATCTTCATCCAATCAAATAACTTTCGCTTGTGGCAAATCATCAAGAACGGTGAACAAATGCCAACAAAGAAAGTTGGGGAAACCACGGTTCCAAAGGAGAAAGATGAATATGATGTCGAGGACGTCAAGAAAGTTGAAAATAACGCAAAGGCCATCAACTTATTATATTGTGCCGTGAATCTGGATGACTATCGGAAGATTTCTTGCTGCACAACCGCCAAGGAGATGTGGGATAAACTCGAGATCACTTATGAAGGTACGTCTCAAGTCCGAGAATCTAAAGTTGATTTTCTAACACATGAATATGAACTCTTTAAAATGAGGGAGAAAGAACTCATCGGTATTATGTTCGAACGATTCTCAAAAATCGTCAACGATCTTCATGCTCTCGGGAAAGTGTACATGAACAAAGATCTTGTTCGAAAAATCCTATGGAGTCTCACTCCCGAATGGCGTTCCAAAGCCAATGCCATCCAAGAGTCGATAGGAATCACGGATGTCACAATTGATGGACTAAGAGGTAACCTCGAAACTTATGAAAGCACAATTCTTAATTCCTATCTTAGAAGTAAAAGTTCGAATATTGCCTTCAAAGCCTCATCTTCTAAAAGAGTAGAGGTAAGTGATTCGGAAAGCGATGATGATATTATTTCCAATGATATAATTGAAAAGTTTTATAAGTTTATAAAGAAGGAAATAAAGAAGGAAGAACCAAGTCCTTCATGCCAAAATTGTGGAAAACTTGGCCACACCAAATCACATTGTCCAAAACCCAAGGACAAGAAAAAGAAGAAACACCATAGGCGCGTGACATGGGATTCGGACAGCTCGGGCGATGAAACTGCCGCACTATGCCTCATGGCCAACGAGGAAGAAGAGGTAAGTAATTCTAACTCTTACTCGTTTGAAGAAATGCAAAATGCCTATGATGAATTACATGGTGAATTTATTAGAGCTTCCAAAACCATAAAAGAATTGAAGAAAACAATTTCTTTGAAAGAAAAAGATTTTGAAAAATAACTTTCTTTGAAAGAAAAAAATTTTGAAAAATTGACTCATGATAATGAGAAGTTAGAAGAAGAAAATAAATTTTTAGAAAATGATAATATTGATCTTAAAAATAAAATTAAGGAAATGAATGAAGCCTCTTCAATTGATCAAAGTTTCAATTGATCTTCCTGTAGTTCTTTGAAAATAGAGAACATAGAACTTAGGAACACACTAGAAAAACGTAGTGTTGATGATCCTAAAACAATTGAAGAAATTAAGAAGAATATTAGAAAGGATGATAGAAATGAAGTTGGACCACCTAGAAATAATTCTAGGAACTTCACTAATGAGTCTAAAATTAATCATTTTAGACCACCTAGAAACGACTCTAGGAATTTTGCTAATGAGTCTAGAATGAATAATTCTAGACCACCTAGAAATAACTCTAGGAATCGCAATACGTCTAGGAATAACGACTTTAGATCACCTAGAACATTTTTGGCTCAACCAAGACATATGCACAACCCGAATGTTATATGTCATTATTGCAACCGGGTAGGATACATTGCGCCCGTATGTTTTGCAAAACATAGAGATTTATCTTTTGACTATGATTATTATTTGCCTAACCCCCAAGGACCCAAAAGTGCCTGGGTACCGAAAATCTATTTTTAGGTACGTTTGCAGGTGTGCTTGATGACTACAATATCGTAGTAGATGCACCAAGCACGAAACCTTATTGCATCGAGGGGGAATTTCGGTTAGTTATCATATTTTTGATAAAAACATAATAGTTGATATGTGTTAACAATTAATATATCTTCGTTATCAATTGATATTAATTATTTTTGTTGATTCATGTTTTGATAACTTTTATCTTGAATAACAATTGGTATCAATTATTTTTGTTAAAAATAATGATTGATTCATGTTTTGATGAATATTTTTTTGGTTTGAATAACAGTTGATATATTCTTGAAAAATAAATGATTCATGTTTTTAATACAACTATTGGTTTGTTAAAAAATAACTGTTGATATGTTCTTAAGTAATATGATTTGCGAAAAATAACCGTTATTATGGTTGTCATGTTTTTACTAACATTTGGTATTATTTCATGTTGGTATGATTTTTTAAATATCGTCAATGTATATTCCTCATTGTATTTCCTATTTTATTCTTGACACTAACAATTGATATACCCAAAAAGAGGAAGTGTCGAAAGAGGAAAGTAGCCTTTGTATACTCTTCTTTTTTGCTAATGCCAAAAGGGGGAAGAAATTAGGCGATATGCATCAAATAAGGGGGAATGAATCTATGTTATAGTATGCCTTATTTGAGGGGAAATTATCATTAAGGGGAATAGATTGCATGAATTGTATGTTGAGATATAGCATGAATTTAAGGGGAATCCGATATGCATATCTCCTGTTGTTTGTCATTATCAAAAAGGGGGAAATCATAGAAAATCATTCTATCCATTATATGTGCGCTTTGGTTGTACTAGCATGATTTTCAGGTATAGGTTTTGATGAATGACAAACAATGAAGTCAACTTGTAAAACAATGTTATTGTATGACAAACAATGAAGACGCATTAGCAAACAATCAAGATTGAATGCCGAGAAGCATATTGATGAATGGATTGC
The DNA here is from genome assembly GCA_034376525.1 of Nicotiana benthamiana. NCBI lineage: Eukaryota > Viridiplantae > Streptophyta > Magnoliopsida > Solanales > Solanaceae > Nicotiana > Nicotiana benthamiana. The sequence goes on from CM067337.1 coordinate 132,464,843, forward strand.
ATGGAAAAGCCAAGACGAGCTCAAAAGTTCAAGACCGAAGACCCAAGGCATAGGTCGCTAGGTAGAACCAATGTAAGAGCAACGTTTAAGTTATCTCGTCTTTTGGCTCAACATAGGTCATCATTAATATGCATAAAATCATTTTATTAAATCATATATATCATAAACATTTTTAATATACTTCAAAAAAAATGATTTTAACGTCTTCATTTTAACCAAAATGGTTTTTGAAGTAAGTTTTCGATTCTGGTATATTCTGGTATATTCTGGAATACTCCAGCTTTGATTTTGGTATACTCTGGTATATTCCAGCTTTGCTGGAAATTCCGCAAGGCAACATAATCGATTATGTGATTGGAATAATCAATTATTTCACTATCCGTTGCCTTCCCAACGTTCCGTTTTATGAACGTTGAGAAGATAATCGATTATGCAAAGTAGATAATCGATTATCTTGCATAAAATCAGCATAATTGATTGTCAATTAAGCAACGGACATACAACTTCTAACACCTATAAATAGAGGTATTTTGAGCTGATTTTAAACACACAACACCTCTCATTGTTCATATACATATTGATATTATTTGGGCATCATTTTAGAGCTTTTGTTGAGCCATTTGAGAGACAACTTTGAGTTGTTCATAGAGCTAATCTTGTATCTCTTTATCTACTCTTTTTAGAGAGTTCTTGTTGTAAAAGAGAAAGGTGTTTGAGAAGACCATATCTTCTCATTGATTGTCGGGTTTGCTAAGTACCCTCAATCTTAGTGTGTGAAGTCTTGTGGTGCGGTATCCACGAGCAAGGTGAAGTCTTTAGGTGCGGTATCCTCGAGCAAGTTGAAGTCTTGTAGAGTGTACATCTACGAGCAAGTGTAACGGTTTGTTAGGCACCCGTAAGCTTAACGGAGTTAGTGGAAACTCGAGAGAGTCTCTCGGGGACTGGACTAACCACACGTTGTGGTGAACCAGTATAAATTCGGTGTGTTCTTTCCTTACTATTTTAATTACCGCATTTACTTTACTCCTGCAATTTTAATTCTGCAATATTTATCAATATTCTCGTGCCGCACTATTCACCCCCTCCCCTCTAGTGACGGGCATAAATTCTAACAAACACAACTTGCTGGACAGAATTGGCCACAGTTTGTCCACTGGATCATTGATAAGGCTAAAGGGAAATCTCCTCGAGCTCATATATTCAAAATGACCTTTGCAGAAATGTTCTATGTCCTATGGTTGGAAAGGAATGCGAGAATATTTGGAAATACTTTCTGTTCTAGTGATAAACTGCTTCGAAGCATTGCTTACACCTGTAATGTGAGGGCACCTCCTAGAGTTTGGGTACACCTTCAACATTACCTACTGTAATGTTGAACTTTAGGTCTAGTACAGTTAGTCAGTTTTTGTTTATCTTTTGATAGTCAGCTGTGTATAAAGCTGAACTATGGAATTGTACGACAACCACTTTGGTGATTAATACAAAGTTTAATTACCAAAAAAAAAACATTCTCCCATTACTTAAATGCAATGGAACGTCAATTGTGACGTGTGGGTTTTGATGTTCTTGATCATCTAGTTATTTCTTTGCCCAGTTCCTGTAAAAATAGTTTACTTCTAGGAATATATTTTATTAAACAATCCTTTTTATCTAGAAAAATGCAATTATTTTAAATATTACCTTATTTTCTTTAGGACAGTGAAATAAAGCTCCATTCGTTTTCTTGGATATTCGATAAACATGCACCTATCCATTCTTAGTTCTAGCTTACATATTTGTTTTCCCTATCAGCAGATATGTGGGACAATCCTATATTTGAATATGCCACAGACCGAGCTTACATTCAGTCCACAGTTCTATAGGTGTCCCAGGTACTACCTTAGAAGAAACTAATTTCATAATGTAATTTGCAGTTTCCAGGAAATATTCCAAAAACAAATAAGGCAAATTTGAATAACACGTAATTAGTCTATCCATTTCCAAAATTAGACTTATTTCTTCTACCTACTACACCACTCTATTATGGAGTTTACAGTGTAGTCAATCGAGATGTAGTCCCTTATTCTGATATGTAACAAAAGAACCTTTTAGAGATGTGCTCGCCACTACAATCAAATTGTAGTAACATAATATATTTCTTTGATGCTTCTCCGTTTCAAGTCTTAAAAATCTTTGAATTACTTAATTCATGCATCAAAAAAATATATTAATATTTTGAGTAATCATTTATGAATGTCACAAAATACTCAAAATCTATCTCTTACGAGTATGTTCATTTAACCATACAAATCAGAAAGGATTCATTCTAAATTATCACTAGTTTTATTTCCTTTTAAAAGGAAACATCTTTTAGTCAAATTTCATTCCAAATAGGATCCACAAGTTTGTAGTGCCTCTACTTTCAATGAACCTTAAGGTCCATCCTTGACCAACTTTAAATCCTATCCAGATTAATAGTACTTAGACTAAAGTGCACAGATAAGTTTTACTCAATTTTGAAGAACATATTCTCTTATGAGGTAGACTAATATTGTTCTGTTCAGGAGAGACACCAATATACAATAACAAGGTCATGTATTCATGTACCACAAGAGATAAAATGTTTATTAAGCTCAAAGACTCAAGAGTTATTCGAAAAATAAAACAAATATCCATTTCTTATTTTGCCCAGAAACCGGAATTAAATTCCTTCTAACAAAAGTACGTATATTGCATCCTTAAAATTAATGTCTTATCACTAAAAACATTTAATAAGTAATACGATCAGTTGCATAAAGTCATTGTGGAGTTGAGATAAAAACATTAAATAGATCATAATATAAGTCAAAATACCGAATAGTAAAATTCAGACTGCATTCAATATTTCTATACATACATGCATCTTGAATAATAAATTTTGATGGGAAAAGAATCATTCATGCAAAGTATATTATATAATGCAAGAATTATACAATCCAAAAATAAATAGAACCAACTCAGATGGAGAGCATACTATTATTTTTAGTCAATTGTATATAACTTTTTAATACAAAAATTCTAAACATACTACACATATATGTCATGCATCTTGAATAGCAATTTCGATGGGAAAAGAACTACTCATGCAACATATATATGCAATGCCAAATTATTCACTCTAATAATTAAAACAGATCCAACTCATATGGAGAGTATACTGTTAATTTAAGTCAAGTGAACATCATTTTTAATAGCTCTAGTTCCATTGATCCAACATGTATACTCAGATGGAGAGTAAGTACACGATATCAATTACTAGTATTTCACCTAGTGAGCTTATAATAAATTTATCCGATATGGAGGAAGACCTAAAGTCAACGCGTAAATTTATTACTCACTTAAAATTAATAGTTGAAAGACCATAGAAATATAATTCTATCACCATTTAATCATGATTGTATTTTAGTTACAAAATTGATTTAACCCTTAAACTCAGATGGAGAGCTAACATAGGTTAGCAATAACTAGTAACTATATCCAGTGAGTCCATAATAAATTTATCCGATATGGAGGAAGACCTAATGTCAACGCGCAAATTTACTATCTCACTATAAATAAAAAAAATGGAGACCATAGGGGTTAATTCCTATCACCACTTTATCACAATCACAAACTTTTCTGTGAGTATTAAGTTTTACAATTTAAAAAAAAATGCTCAATACCACATTTAAACAGTCTTAAAATACTAAAATTAATATTTTACACTGCATAGCAGTGATTATTGTTAATTGAAATGTTTCTGATAAATCTACCAAATTTCATATCAATCAGAGATTGTTATAGTCATAATCTCCAAAAGTTGCAACCATATTTAGAAAGAATGACATTTCTAAATCATATTTTAATCCGTCAAACCTCCAAAAAACTCATCTAAACGATCCCGAATCGTCAAAATACGATGTGATTCACTACATCGCAGTGAGTTCTTCTTAAATGACCGTTTCCGATGATCCTACCGGATTTCAGGTTATTTGGAGATCCTGAAATTCATGATCGCCAAAATTGGACCAATTTCGATTAAATTATTTTTGGCTTAGTTAGGATAAAATCTATGTGATCTGCATTCTTTATATATATCATATCAAGTTAAATCACATGTTTCAGATTTAACACAAATATAGCCTATATATAAGGAATACTTTTTCATATTTATAACTAATTCAATTTAATAAACTGCTTGAAAACCCATCTAAACGACCTCAAAATATCAAAAAATAACATGATTCACAGCATAGCAGTGAGTTTGTCTCACTAGATCATTTTCTATGAATCCACCAAGTGTTAGATCAATCGGAGTCCGTCAAATTTATGACCACCAGCTTGTAACCAAACTCAGAGAATAACTGTTTTAAGTAGTCTAATGATTTAAAATAAATATGATATTGATTTTCATTCTCCTTATAATTACACTATGAGCTCAAGGTATATATATTATGTTCTTCCTATTTCTAAGATATATAATAACTCTTTTTGCAAATAAATTATTCTTTTTATTAAACACATAAGAACAACATATATAATATTTTCTCCCGTTCGGTAAAATCCCCAATATCTCCTCATGGGTGGAGTTAGTTTCACTTATACCCAAAGATAAAACTCTTTTTCTAATTAAGAACCTCTACCATTAATGTAGATTTCTTAAGGATAATTTTCACATGGTATATTAAACATATTTCAATGACTCAAATAAATAGACCATTTTGTGGATCGTACTTATTAATGATAATGCTCAATCCATGAATAGATATAATTTCACATGTACAAAATTTACTAAGAATTTTTCATGAGTTCAAAAAAATAAACCACTTCAGCGGTAGCTATTTATTACTCATAAAATTCTCAATTTACAAGTGAATATATATTTAGCTCATAAAATTATTTTATGTTAGACCGAATCTTAAAATTCATACCAACAATATAAAATCTATTCAAAATATCGTCATATTTCACTTAATTAGAACCTTCAATCAGAGAACAAAATTCTTCATCGAAAATCCAAACTAGTAATCACGTAGGGCATGACAACATAAACTTAAATTTGAGAATTTTTTTGATGCACAAATATGTCAAACGCTCCAATCATTTGTCATCAGGATATCAAATAGAGAATTTTACTTTCTTACAAAATAATTATATTACACACAATATCAATTATACCTTGTAAGACCTAGTCAATAAAATCCTACATATGTATTATTAAATTTAATACAACAATACGTCTATTTGCTATAGTCAATGTGTAAACCTATTATATGACTAGTATTTAATCATGGGGACCGTGGGGAGTCACTCCCACTACCTTTGAATTAAAAAGAAATTAAAGTTATTAAGAAAAATTTTCAGAAAATAGAAAAACGTACAAAACACAGTCCAAACGACCTCACAACGCTGAACTATACCATGGTTCACTGCTAAAGTAGTGAGTTTTTCTCACCACGTCGTTTCCGATAGACCAACCAAATTTCAGGTCAATCGGAGTCCGTCAAGTTTGCTGATCTCTGAAAATACCGGCTATTCGGTCAAAAACAGTTTCTAGGGTTTACCCCAAAAAATTCAGATAATCTCAATCAAATATCAATAAGAAAACAAATATCTCATGATTACAAGAATAATCCAAAAATTTTGCATAGATAATTCACAAAACAAAGTGCAGCTTTTCAGAAAATCACATATTTATGTAATTAAAAAAAGGGCACATAAACACCATATTCTCGTTTTATGAAAAACTTAGTTATCTAATTAGATGTGAGTGGGCTCTGATACCAATTGATGGATTATAATAAGCAGCGGAAGCAATCCCAGTATCAAAATCACATGTAATCTAGACAACTAGCGTATACGAGATTTTACGGATTACCTCTTGAAGCGTGAACATATCTCATCTACCATGTGATCCTTTAGTTTCATAAATTCTCAATGGAATCTCCATCACCCGCACAATCTTGGTCCTCGAACGCTCCACGATCTTCTACTGTGTTACCCGGATAACACCGAAAATAACAATTTCGTGTGGGCGAAATTTCTAGGAAAACTTGGATGAAAGTTTCAGTCATCATATCTTTTTTTTCTAGGTGGAAAATCTTTTGTTTTTATAGCACAAGTATTAAGGGTTAAGATCATTTTCCAAAGCCTGTTGAGTTTTTTTTTTCCACCAGAAAAAGGATTCATTTATTCCTATTATTTAGGCATAGTAGGGACCACATAATTTAATTAACAAGGCTTCCAATTACGGAATTAATTTAGAATTTTCGAAATTAATATCTACCATAATTAATTACGAATTATTCCACTAAAAATTCATAATTGCACTCCTTATCCAATTTCAAAATTCATCCATTAAATTTTATTTAACTCCCCATGTTAAGATTCAGATACGAATCAATTAAATTAAATTACTGACGATTTAATTTATTGATTATTTCCTTTGGACTTTCGCTTAACTTATTTCATGTGTCAGATACAAAATCCACTGGCCGGTGTTTACACATGAAAACTTATAAGCTTTCATAAAGGTGTATCATCAATCTCTAAACCGAGACATGGATTCCATCAACTAACTATTTCTTCGCCAATGTACATTATTATTATCTAATTTACCAGGCATATTGACCCACGAGAGAATCTAGCCTTTTAATAAATCAAAACAAAAATACTATTCACAACTAATAATAATTATATCAAGATTAAGAGTATAAGTACATTTAATGGCTAGAGAGTTTATTTTATTAAGTTAGTATAAAATACTTATCTCTACCTGGTCCATTCAATACATACAAAATATACTAGCACAAGAAGCAGGAATTAAACCATTCCCATAATCAAGATAAATTATATTTAATCTTGTGCTACAATCATTCTTGATGGTTTGTCCAATTCCATCATTAGATTGTGAACTCAAACTTTATACTTATAAGAACCGATGATTTAATCTTCCTTGTATAAGCTAAACTCTATACAGTAACTCATCTACTATATAAGCAAAGGACACAGACTATTATATGATCTATTTAAAACTTTATTAAAACTAAATAAATAATTATTTCATAATAAATACTATATCTAATCCAAACCCATGGTTAATAGTATATATCCCAACAAGTTTCCCTAGGCGTAATCCAGACCGGCTCAAAGAATCGCTCTCTCTATTTAGCCCTTCGTTCCGCCAACAAAGAAGTCAATGACTGCCACGTGTCAAGAAGAATTTAGAGGTGCCTTCAGCCCATGAACTTAGTGCTCCCATTGCGCCTTTTGGGGGCTGACGGTACTCCTTTGAATGGTTTAACGCAACTAGCAGACCAAGTTGTGCTCGCGAAAAATTATCTATATCCGATCTTGGTTGGCCTTTCACCCTTAGCCACAAGTCATCCCTGTAATTTATCACATACATGGGTTCGGTAGAATATGATTTTTTAGAAACATCCGAGTGTAAGTTTTTGCCTTCAATTTCTATATCTGATTAGCACCTTAAATTTTATCAAGTAATATATCAAAACCAACCCATTAATTCATCACTAGTTATTTAAGATGCTATTATTGAGTGAATTGTTTCTTTTCTTTTTCTCATACCTTTTATTATTAGCAGCAAATCAATTCCGCCACAATAACATAAGATTTTCAGTATACTTTTACGTTTGTGAACACTAAAAAATAATTCTTTTGTAATTTTATTTTTTTACTCTAATTTTTCGAATATCAGAACTTAAAGATAAAAAACTCCATATAGTTGAATAATAATATATAATATTAATATTTATACAAAAAGAATATGATATATCTTAGGAGACATTTAGCATTTGATTTTGAGAAATTGATTTTATGTTTGATTTGTGGAGAATAATTGATTAATGTACGGATAGTTGGATTTAGCATATGAGACTTATTAATGGGCAGCATTTAAAAATTTGTTGCTGGTTAGCTAAGCCAAGCCACAAAGAATACAAATATAGAGTAGTTACGACACTTAATCAGAATGTTGATTAGATATTAACGAATAAATATAGTGTGAAAGAATTATAAAGGACAATTGATCTCATTCATCCAACATTTATGTATCAATAATAACTTAACTAATTGACCTGCAAAGCTTTCTCCATTATATTGTAAATTTATTGTTTGAATTATGTTCGGATCCCTATAAGAAGAGGCGAGTTCTCATACGTTAACTCATCCTTGCACACATTGAGTACGTACATTAATAATATTTCTAAAGAGTTAATATGGAGAGCTACTTGTTAATAATTGTATTGATTTTGACAGCTATTATCCCAAGAACTAGCTGTCAAGTTTACAATGGCTACCGGCATTCTGTAAGATGCAACTACTATCAAGGAAAATTCATTGTAATTCTGATACTCCGAAAAAAAAATTTATCCATGCTCTTTGGTCATGCAACATGAGAGCAAGAAGCTTGACAAATCCAGGTCTCTCACTTAATCTCGAAGATCAAAAAACAAAGAATGTAGTAAGTGCTTGAAATTAGAACGAGTTAGCCTGCATTATATATATATATATATATATATATATATATATATATATATATATATATATATATTTGTTGTGCTTTGCAGAGTTTCCTAGTTTCACATTACTATTACTATTATTATTATTGTTATTATTATTATTATAGTAAAATTTAATTCATGTTAATTAGAAATTAGCCATATATTTATAATATATTATCTTGGATATCGTTGTAAAACAATTTGTTTACTAATATAAAGATTTGAATATTTTAATTTAAAATTTCAAAATATTCTACTATTAAAAAGAAGACAATTTTCTCCTTTAGTAAAGATTTCACATTTTTTTTCTTTTTAGTCTATAGATTTCATTGGGAATTTTTACACCCTATAGGATATCTTAGTTCCCTATTTATTTTAAATAAATATCATTTTAAAATATTACAACCTATAAGTACCTTTTATCCTTTGTAGCAAAAAATCTAAATATAGGTATATCCTACAATTAAGGCACCATATATTCTAAATATTATTTTTCTCTCTCCATTTTTGTATTTTCTCTCACATTATTACCGCGTATCTGCAAACCCTACAATCTCTCTCTATTTTATACAACCGGACTCTCTTCTCCCACAAACCCTAGTTTCCTAACTTTTCTCCCACCCAAATTCTCAATTTTCTGCTCCTCATCACCAACGTGCAGATGGCTTGTCAAGTGAAGATGATGAAAAACTCAAGCAAATACTCCAGGAGCGAATTAAGGGGATTTCCGTCCAAAATGCGATGTTTGGAATTCTCTTTTTCCCCAATCCGAATCGCCCATTGGTTTAAAGCACGTTCCAGCGAACAAGCAGAAAGTGAAACTACCGATTAATCAATTAAACTCGCGATGCAGGTGAAGGAAGGGTCTGTAATTCATCAAGTCCTCGTTAAGCTTCTCGATGGGAAGCATAAAACCGTAAATTTCAGTACCCCATCGCCCAAATCGCCTATTTGTATTCAATTGTATTCGAATGTATTCTTCAACTGTATTCAGTTGTATTCAGGTCTAATCAATTGTATTTAACTATTTTATTCAGCAGTCGTTAGTTGTATTCAAGTGTTTTATACAACTGTATTCAGTTGTAGTTAGTTATATTCAACTATTTTATTCAGTAGAAGTTAGTTGTATTTTGTTGCATTCAAGAGTTTATTCAGCTGTATTCAAGTGTTTTATTCAGATGAATTAAGGTGTATTTTGTTGTATTCAACTGTATTATTCATATGTATTTCTCTTTATTAAGCTATAATCTTTATTATATATCTTTCAAATACAGATTAATGAGGGATCGTTTTAGTTTGTTGAGTTAAATTAGGATAATATCATGTTTTATTTCCTTCCATTTTTAGTACAGATACATTACTGTATTTAATGTTAATATCACATGAATACAGCTAAATAGATGTCAAACTTAGCTGGAATTCCAGATTTTACGCCTATATTTTTGGTTGTATTAATGAATACAACAGCTTAAATATATGAAGTTTATTGTATAAGAACATAAAATGTATCTATAACACGTAATATAGCGAAAGGTATTTATAAATAGCTAATTAAACAAAAAAGATGGTGCTTTATAAAAAATAAACAGGATTGACCCGACCCTCTTGCTTTAGGCCCCAAGAATTCAAGGGCCACAATATTAATATTTCTTTATAAATAGTACATACTTTATATAATCATTTCTTATTATCGACGAAACTTATTGCTTTTGTTTTCGTATTACTGTTTAATAACTTAATTTTTTCCTCTAATTAATATAACCAAAATAGTTTTTAGTCAATCTTATTTTACGTTTTTCCTAATTCATTTTCTTTATTCATTAGTTAGTCACACAAATATATTTATTAATCTACCGGTACCATTTATATGAAAGTATTTGCCAGGACATGGAGTTTATGAATAAAGGAAGATTTTTAAACGTATGATCTTACACAAATTATAGAAACTTGTGTGGCTAGAAATTATCTCATCAAATAAAAAAAATTTTAAAGTTAAATTATTACCAAATATAGAAAGGACTGATAAAAAAAGGGTGTCACATAAGTTAGGAACGAAGGAAGTATGTTTTCTAGGTTCTCTCTTGTGATGCAATCAACGTTAAATTCGTTCAATTTTTTTGAACTTTATAAAACCAAGTTTTTATTTTTTTCATTTCACATACTCACTTAAATATATATATATATATATATATATATATATATATATATATATATATATATATATATATATATATATATATTCTTATCAAGACTTCTGCTTTAGGCCTCAAATGCTATTGAGATGCCCCTATTATCATCTAAGCGAAAAAATGATAGAATATATTATCAATGGATTAGTAATAGCAAACGGATGGGTCGGGTTGGATATTGTTCGGGCAAAAAACAAATAATGAAAAAAGGGATAAATTATTTGATCCGACCCATATTCAATACAGATAAAAACGGATTAACCAGCGGATAATATAGGTAACCATATTATCCATGACTTCTGGCATATGATCACTCTTGGGAGAATTCTTAATCTCCCTAACTTAAAAAACTCCAAATCTGAAGTTTTACAAGTGTAAAAGTTAGAGTCATTGGTTACCAATTGGTTATCCATTTTCTAAATGGATAATATGGTTCTTATCCATATGCTAGTTACCCATTGGTTAACTAGCATATGGATAATATGCTAGTTATTTATGGTAGTTACTGTATGATATTATTATTGCATGCTATTTTATTTATGTTTCTTATGTTTAGATAATTATTTACGCTATTTCTGCTGGAGTTACTAATGCTCTTTTATTTTTGTTTTTGTTTTTGTTGTTCCTTTCCTTCACTGAGCCGAGGGTCGATTGGAGACAGTCTCTCTGCCCTTTCGGGTAGGGGTAAGGCTCGTCTACATATTACCCTCCCAGATCCCACTTTGTGGGACTATACTGGATAGTTGTTGTTGTTGTTATTGTTGTTGATCTTATTTATATTTGACCTGTTTTTAAATAATTCATTATCCAACTATTTTTTAATAGATAATATGTATAGTTCACTGTTTTCTTTCGAATGATTTTGCCACCCTACCATGGATGAAGGAACTATTTCTTAACACCAAAGATTTCAGGGTCATCTCACGAAAGGTAATTATTTTACATACTACATAAAAAAAAATTATTTTACATACTACCAAAAGGGAAGGGGACGGAATAACAGTGGGCTAAAGGTACAATATCAGTAGCAGTAAGTAAAGCAGGTAAGGATCCCAAGCCAATTTAAGCACCACAACACCGCAAAACGGCCACCTGCCTGGAGCGGATAAAGTGCACGGCTAAATCCACTTTAGCTTTAAATACTTGCTGTTATTAAACCTTTAAACATGTGTTATGCCGAACTCCCGGTGTTCACAGGATCATTATCATTTTAGTATTATTACTACTTTCCTAAAATCTTGCCAAAGAAAATTTAGCTAGTCATAGTATTACGTACCTTATTTTGCTCCATTATTTCCTTAGTTGATGCTAGATTTTTGCAAGGATAAGAGTATGTGAGAGAGAGTGTTTTTCAAAGAGGGAGAATTTTATTATACAAGAGTAAGAAGAGCTGATAACTCCTCTCTAAATTACAAAACTTTACATATATAGGCAAGGAATGAATACTACACTATCAAGACAAAAGAAACCCTTCCTAATAAGACTAAAATCTATCCTAAAAATACTACACTTCTTGAAATAATACATGACTAAAAAACAAAACTTTTAATCAATACTAAAAAACAAAACTCTTAATCAAGACTATAAAACAAAATCATTAATCAAAACTAAAAAACAAAACTAAAAAACAAAAACATTGGAAAATGTTAGCCTAAATACTACATTTGTCTTGATACTTGTTTGCAAGACTTATACGAAAGTTTAGTCTTCACTTTTCTTGTCTTCAATTTGCTTGTCTTCTTCTTCTTTTTCTTTTGCCATAGTTGGTGGAAGATAAACCTTGGGAATGTCTTCTTTTTGATTGCAATATTTGCAATGGTGTAGGTTGAATAAATCCTTTAGTTGTTGACATAGTAGATATTTTGTTTTTTCTGTCAGCTGATTTGGATATGTTCTTAATGCATTAGTTGTTGGTGTAGCTTCCCAATTTGCCAGGGTAGTGATCCATCTTGGTAGTTCTTCTATGTCTTTTGTTGTCTTGGCATTTGAGTAGATAATTGTGCTATTTTTGCTGTTGTAGATCCACTTTCCTCCTTCTTCATAGCTGCTTATTAGCTCTTGAATAATGACTTTGGTCATAATAGCTCTTTTGTTTTGTAGAAATTCTACTATTTCCTGAATGGTTAAATCAGGTTGTTCCATAGGTTCTTCACACATAATTGTTCTTGTTAGTCCTAGCTTCACTGCTGTGATAGAATGATATATTTCTTGTGGTGTAACTTCGCAGGGTGCCGAATAGATCCTAATAAATATTAAGTCTGCTTTAGTAATTCCCAAGTATTTTTTTACTACTTGGTATAGTTCTGGTATATATTGTAGGTTATCTCCATCTTGTGTATACACTGCATGCAATAGTCCATAGTTATACATGGTTTGTACTAATTTTGGATCTGATTTATTTAGGGCAATTAATTTATTATATCCTTTCAGAGGTTTAGTTTGCCATCCAATTAAATTTTCTGGGTTAAAGTCTGGTGATTGTATATTTTTATTTAGGTAATTGGCAACTTGTATAAACTGGTTGAGGTAATTGTATATCCTTTGTACAAATTGGTTTTGTGTAGGTTTTTTGGTAATTTCGCTGTAGGTATTTGTTTGGGGTTTTGGTAGTTGGTAAATAAAGTCTGTCCTTTTTGGAGTAGGTTGTTCTGGTCTAAGTTGGATATTGAAAGGTTTAAGTTTTTTGGCCTGGTGGGTAGTAATTTCTATTCCTTTTCCTTTATCTTTTTTGTCATATTTTTCTTGGCTAATTGTTATTTCTTTAAATTCTTGCAGGTCTATTTCTTCTTTTTTGCTATCTTCCATTTGACTAATTCTGCTTTCCAGCTTTTCAATATTTTTTTCCATACCTTGTAATTTTTGTAATATGTCTTGCAATAGCTTTTGTACTATTTCCCCTTGTTCAGGTTGTACCTGTCAATCATAATAAAATGCTTCTTTATAAGCTCATAGCTATTCCTGTATCATATGTCTAGATAAAAAATCTGCAATAAAATTGTCTTTAGTACTGATTAGTTCAATATCAAAATTAAATAAAAATATTTGACATACTATATTTCTAATATTTTTGGTAGTAATTGATTGATTTTTTAAATCCTTTGTTAACCAAAATTTAACTTGGGTATTATCTGTTCTTAATATAAAATGTGTATGTGCTATATATATTTCATAGTATAATAACGCTTTTAATACGCTCAATAATTCCTTTCTATTTATTTCCCATTTTGTCTCATTTTCTTTGAAAGTTCCTGAGTTGAATGATGTAATATGTTGTGTGTTATTTTCCATATTTACATATGTTAACATACTTCCAAAAGCATAATCCGATGCATCTGTATAGATTATCCATTTTATTTTTTCATTTATTTCTGGGATTTGTAATTTGGGTAATTTCTTACAATATTCCTTTACTTTCTTCAGGTTTTCTTTATCCTCTATAGTCCATTCAAATACTGTTGTTTTTGTTTTTAATTTCTTTTGTAGTGGTACTAATTTTTCACTTAAATGAGGTACATAATTTCTAATTTGATTTACTAATCCTAAAAAACTTTGTAACTGTTTCTTTTCTTTCAATTCTTCCATGTGTTCTGCAATCTTTTTTAATATATGTTCTTGCATCTCTACACCATTTCTATCTATCTTTATCCCTAAAAATTCTATTTTATTCCTTAATATTTCTGCTTTCTTTTCACTTAGAGCTATTCCTGCATCTTTTATTATTTTCTTAAATCTTTTTAATAAATTTATATGATCTTCCTTCGTTTTAGTGAATAATAATATGTCATCTATATATACAATAATTCCATCTATATTTCCAAGATATGTATCCATAAATTTTTGAAAATATCCTGGGGAATTTTTAAATCCAAAGGGTAATACATTCCATTCATAAAATCCATTGGGTATTGAGAAGGCTGTTAAATGTCTATATTCTTCTATTATTTTAATATGATAGAATCCTGATTTACAATCAAATTTACTGAACCATTCATAACCTTTTACTTTATTTAATATTACTGCTTTATTTGGTATTGGATAATTTAATGTTTCTGTTTTTTTATTTAAGTCTTTATAGTCTATTACCATTCTAGATTTTCCTCTTTTTTGTTCACTGTGTTTCATTATTATGAATGCTGGACTACTATGTTTAGATTCACTAGATCTAATAAAATTTCCTTTTAATAATTCTGTTATATGTAATTTAAATTGAACCATATCTTCTTCAGTATATTTCATAGGTTTTTTATAGACTAAATCATCCTCTTTTAGTAATCTAATTGGTATTTGGGTTTTGTGTTTTTGCCAAAATTTTAATGGGTCTTCACTAAATACTTCTTTAAATTCGTTAGTTAATTCTTCTTCAATACTAATCTCACTTATTTGTAATTTATTATTTTTACTTTTACAAGGTAGTGATTGTTTAATTTTACTATCTCCTTTAATCCAAGGTATTAGTTCACTTTGTTTTTCCAAGGTTCTTTTAGCTATTATTTTTTGCTTGCAAGGGGTAGTTAATAATAAATAATTTCTTGTGATTGTAAAGGGTTCATAATTTTTTAAGAATTTTTTATAACCTAATATCATATCATGAAATATTTTCTCACATGGGTATAATTCATTTAGTACTAGTTCTTTATCCCATATTTGTATTGTTATATTTGTAGCTTTGTGTCAGACTAGATTTCCTTCTTGGTTAAATCCAGCAATTATAATTGGATTTTTTAATTCCTTCCAATATTCTTCTGGTAATACTTTTCTTCTACATATATTAGTTCCAGCTCCTGTATCTATATATGCTGTATAATATCTACTGTTATATCCTTCACATTTTACTTTAATTAAGATATGTATTTCTTCATGACTCATATACTTTCTTTTATTATATTTATAGCATTAATTGTTTCTCTTTTTATATTAATTGTTATTGTATTAACTGTTATTTCTAATTCTGATTCTGTTAGATTCCATGGTTCTACCATATTTAACCATTTAATTCCTAGTATAATTTCTGGTTCATTATCCATTATTTCTAGATTTATGTTGAATAATAATCCTTCTATTTCTATTGGGCTATTTATTTTTCCCATACTTGTTACTTCTTGTTGTGTAATGAAATTAGTATATGTATGATTAGTTTCTTCTATTTTGTCAATCTCACTTATTAGTTGTTTAGCTATATAATTTTCTCCTGCATTAGTAGCAATTAAGATTGGTACTAGTATTCTTATTCCATTTCTTATTATTCTTCCTTTTATATAATATTGGTTTTCGTAATATTGGTCCGATATATTTTTCCTAATTCGAGGTATTATGTTTAGATTCCTTCTACTCATACTTCTATTAAGAAGATTTCTTCGTTGCTCTAAATTATAAGTTACTAATTCTAAGTCTTGGTTTTGGTTAGGTAGTATATATAATTGTTCTTTCCTAGGGGTTTCTTTTAGGATAGGTTCAAAGATTTTACTTATATGTGTTAATCATTTTCTTTTATTTTTATTTATTCCTGGTTTATTACTTAGTACGTATAATTGTTTTGCTTTGATAGTTAGTACTTTACTTCCTGGTAGCATTTCTATTCCATTAATTTTCCAATAAATCGTTAATGCTTTGTCTATATTTTGTTCCGTCATGCTTATATTAAAATCAGGTTTAAATAAAAATTTAGCTTTTTGGTATATTAGATTTCCGGTTAGTTGTGTTAATATAGATTGTTCTATAGGATGAGTTATTCTATCATCTGCTAAATATATTTCTATTGGTGTATCTATACCTTCTTTAAAATGTGCATATAACATAATCTGTATTCCTCCAAAATAGCAATATCTTAAATTATGTTTATTTTTAATACTTTTAGTTTCTTCTTCAATTAGATGTTTAGATACTAAAGGTATCATTGTTTTTCCATTTAAATGTTTTATGTCTAATACAAATTCCTTTTTAGTGATTATATAATAATTTTGTTTTTTAATTTTTAATGTTTCATTCCAAAATTGATTTTTAAAAACTAAGTCTGGTGTAAGGTCTAATTCTTCTTTCCTAATTTTCTCATAAATTTTTTCATCAAATATTATCTGTTGTTTCTCATAATCTATGTCTTGTGTATAGTTTATTATTATATCTTTGTCACTTGTTTCTCCTATTTTAGTCTGACTCATTTTCTTCTTCACTTGTTATATTTGATTCATCTTCACTAGAAAAGTTATCCGTATCTATTTCTTGCTTAACTATATCTATATCTATAAATTCATCATTATCTAACTGAATTTCTTTTATTTGTTTTTGTCTAGGTTCTTTGCATTCTGTGGATATGTGTCCTATTTTTCCACAATTATAACATTTACATTTTTTAGGATTCCTTTTGAAATAATTTCTATATTTTCTTTTATTTATATATCTTCGTTTTTTGTTATTATTTGTAAAATTCCTTAAATTGTAATTTCTTCTAATGTATTTCTTATTTCTTTTCTTGTAGTGTTTTCTTATTTGTCTAGGGTATTTTTTACTACATCCGTATTTACTTGGTTTATCTTTTGCACAACATAATTGTATATCTGATTTTAATAAATTTCTAAGATTTGTTGCTTGAGTACATCTATCATTTATCCAATTTCTTACATATTCTATCCTAGTTCCTAAGGTGTCTATTGATTTAGCTTCTATTTTATAATCTTTAAATGCTAATAAATTAGTTGGATATGGTAATTTATGTAGGAATAAGTCTAAGATCATAGGTTTCTCATTATTATTAAATCTTCCTTTATGAAAATAATTACTAAATTCACATACATATTCTTCATAGTAGCATAAATCACAAATAACTAAATTTAATAGATTATTTCTTGCTTTTTCTATATTTTTACAAATCATTGAATTTTCTGCTCCTGGCGTGCTAAATTCGGCTGTAATTGATATTACAAATTTTTGAAGTATTTTACTCACATCTGTTGTAGGCTGTGCATTAGCATCTGTAGCTGCATGTAATGCTTTTATCATTTCTTCTCCTAAATTTTCATACCATTCTTTAACATTTCCTACTAAGGTGGTTACAATATATTGTCCTACTTTATCTATGGGTAATTTTGTTTCTAAAATTATTTTCTCTGTTTTTGCTGACCATTTTTGTATTTCTTTAGTTATATCTTCAGAGCAGTCTAAGTCTAAAAAAGAGTTAGTATTTTCTCCTGTAGATGTTTTTACCATTTCTGCTATTCCTCTTATTAATCTTGATCCCCATATTTTATCGTTCCTATGTTGTTTTGAATAATCTGTTTTTTCATAATAACTTCTTTTTTTATAGTCTTTATCTCTTCCTGTTGCGACATTTGTATAAAATCCTTTTATATTTTCTAGGCCATCTGGTTTAGTCATATTTATATGATTTGTTATTATATCTTCATCTTTAATTGTATCTTTTAAATTATTAGTTTCTATATATAATTTATTTGTTTTCTTTATCAAGTCAGTATATGTATCCGAAGTGCTATCTTCGTCTATATTAATATCCGAATCATTTTCCATTTTATTTATTACTTCTACTAATTTCTTATCAGTTTTTTCTTCTTCTGAACCTATATTTGTTGTTGTATCTGAATCTAATCTATTTCTAGATATTTCAGGGTCAGAGTTTATTGTTTGTTTTTTCTTTTTAAATACATGTTTTTCTAATTTTTGTATTCTTTTGTCCATTTTATCTAATTTTTCAAAAATATCTTCCATGGTCACCTTTTTCTTTCTCATATTTTTTCTTTTAGTGATTTCATAACTGGTTGTACTACTATCACTATTATTATTATATGATTCGCTATTATTTTCTTCATTATTTTCTCTGGTTAATCTTACTATTTGTTCTAAAGGTGATTCTATAATATTATCTTGTTTTTGCATAAGTCGATAATTATCATTTAGCTTAATAAATATTCTATTCAAATTTGACATTTCTTTTATTTTGTTATTTTCCATATATGTAATTTTTACATATTCTCCTCTTTTCATAATTCTTCTTTTATTTTTTCAGTAGTTAATGGTACTTTAATTGGCATCCATCCTAATCCTGGTATATTAACATAGCCAGTTTTATTTATAGGTTCTTTTTCTTTTTTATTATTTTCTTGTAATATTCTTAATTTTATATTTTTAATTTCTGTTTCTATATTTTCTATCCTTTTTCTTATTTCTTTTATCTGTTCTAATGTTACTTTATTTGATTCTAAAATATTATTATTTATTATTTCTATTTTATTATTTATGGCTTCCATTTTAACCATCACTTAGGTTGTCTTCAGTAGATACTGAGGTAGTAGTGTCATCTCTATGTTCCATATTTTCTATAATGTTATATAATATTTCTATATGTTCTTCTACTAATTTATCTTCACCTTTTTCATCCATAGTTAATTTTTCTAGAGTATATTTATAAATAATATCAATGAAAAACTTTATATCTTTTTCTTCTACTGTATGATTTCTAAAATATTTATGGAATATTTCTTTAATCTTATGTTCTTTATTTTTATCCTGTAGGTTTATGAAAGTAAATATACTTTGACAGTATGTAAAATAATCATTAGTTATTCCAATATGTCTAGGTCGGGTTCCTAAATATTTTCTAACTATTTGATGTATACCTAAATATTCTATTCCTAACTTTAAGTGTGTTAAAAATTTTCCAAAGTTATTCTCTAATTGATGCAAATAAGGAGTAGTTGCTAATCCAATCTGGAAAGTAATAGGATATGTTTCCATTAATTTTCTTGTAACATTAGCAAATTCTATGTCTCCAGTATAAACAAGTATTTTATTGTAAGCATACAAACAAGCATTTAAATCCATGTCAAAATAATTAATAAGGCAAAATTAATTCAAATTTTTGACAAGTCCAAATTTTTTAATAAGGCAAGTTTTTAGGACGATAATGATAATACCAAAAGGGAAGGGGACGGAATAACAGTGGGCTAAAAGTACAATATCAGTAGCAGTAAGTAAAGCAGGTAAGGATCCCAAGCCAATTTAAGCACCACAACACCGCAAAATGGCCACCTGCCTGGAGCGGATAAAGTGCACGGCTAAATCCACTTTAGCTTTAAATACTTGCTGTTATTAAACCTTTAAACATGTGTTATGCCGAACTCCCGGTGTTCACAGGATCATTATCATTTTAGTATTATTGCTACTTTCCTAAAATCTTGCCAAAGAAAATTTAGCTAGTCATAGTATTACGTACCTTATTTTGCTCCATTATTTCCTTAGTTGATGCTAGATTTTTGCAAGGATAAGAGTATGTGAGAGAGAGTGTTTTTCAAAGAGGGAGAATTTTATTATACAAGAGTAAGAAGAGCTGATAACTCCTCTCTAAATTACAAAACTTTACATATATAGGCAAGGAATGAATACTACACTATCAAGACAAAAGAAACCCTTCCTAATAAGACTAAAATCTATCCTAAAAATACTACACTTCTTGAAATAATACATGACTAAAAAACAAAACTTTTAATCAATACTAAAAAATAAAACTCTTAATCAAGACTATAAAACAAAATCATTAATCAAAACTAAAAAACAAAACTAAAAAACAAAAACATTGGAAAATGTTAGCCTAAATACTACATTTGTCTTGATACTTATTTGCAAGACTTAAACGAAAGTTTAGTCTTCACTTTTCTTGTCTTCAATTTGCTTGTCTTCTTCTTCTTTTTCTTTTGCCATAGTTGGTGGAAGATAAACCTTGGGAATGTCTTCTTTTTGATTGCAATATTTGCAATGGTGTAGGTTGAATAAATCCTTTAGTTGTTGACATAGTAGATATTTTGTTTTTTCTGTCAGCTGCTTTGGATATGTTCTTAATGCATTAGTTGTTGGTGTAGCTTCCCAATTTGCCAGGGTAGTGATCCATCTTGGTAGTTCTTCTATGTCTTTTGTTGTCTTGGCATTTGAGTAGATAATTGTGCTATTTTTGCTGTTGTAGATCCACTTTCCTCCTTCTTCATAGCTGCTTATTAGCTCTTGAATAATGACTTTGGTCATAATAGCTCTTTTGTTTTGTAGAAATTCTACTATTTCCTGAATGGTTAAATCAGGTTGTTCCATAGGTTCTTCACACATAATTGTTCTTGTTAGTCCTAGCTTCACTGCTGTGATAGAATGATATATTTCTTGTGGTGTAACTTCGCAGGGTGCCGAATAGATCCTAATAAATATTAAGTCTGCTTTAGTAATTCCCAAGTATTTTTTTACTACTTGGTATAGTTCTGGTATATATTGTAGGTTATCTCCATCTTGTGTATACACTGCATGCAATAGTCCATAGTTATACATGGTTTGTACTAATTTTGGATCTGATTTATTTAGGGCAATTAATTTATTATATCCTTTCAGAGGTTTAGTTTGCCATATTTACATATGTTAACATACTTCCAAAAGCATAATCCGATGCATCTGTATAGATTATCCATTTTATTTTTTCATTTATTTCTGGGATTTGTAATTTGGGTAATTTCTTACAATATTCCTTTACTTTCTTCAGGTTTTCTTTATCCTCTATAGTCCATTCAAATACTGTTGTTTTTGTTTTTAATTTCTTTTGTAGTGGTACTAATTTTTCACTTAAATGAGGTACATAATTTCTAATTTGATTTACTAATCCTAAAAAACTTTGTAACTGTTTCTTTTCTTTCAGTTCTTCCACGTGTTCTGCAATCTTTTTTAATATATGTTCTTGCATCTCTACACCATTTCTATCTATCTTTATCCCTAAAAATTCTATTTTATTCCTTAATATTTCTGCTTTCTTTTCACTTAGAGCTATTCCTGCATCTTTTATTATTTTCTTAAATCTTTTTAATAAATTTATATGATCTTCCTTCGTTTTAGTGAATAATAATATGTCATCTATATATACAATAATTCCATCTATATTTCCAAGATATGTATCCATAAATTTTTGAAAATATCCTGGGGAATTTTTAAATCCAAAGGGTAATACATTCCATTCATAAAATCCATTGGGTATTGAGAAGGCTGTTAAATGTCTATATTCTTCTATTATTTTAATATGATAGAATCCTGATTTACAATCAAATTTACTGAACCATTCATAACCTTTTACTTTATTTAATATTACTGCTTTATTTGGTATTGGATAATTTAATGTTTCTGTCTTTTTATTTAAGTCTTTATAGTCTATTACCATTCTAGATTTTCCTCTTTTTTGTTCACTGTGTTTCATTATTATGAATGCTGGACTACTATGTTTAGATTCACTAGATCTAATAAAATTTCCTTTTAATAATTCTGTTATATGTAATTTAAATTGAACCATATCTTCTTCAGTATATTTCATAGGTTTTTTATAGACTAAATCATCCTCTTTTAGTAATCTAATTGGTATTTGGGTTTTGTGTTTTTGCCAAAATTTTAATGGGTCTTCACTAAATACTTCTTTAAATTCGTTAGTTAATTCTTCTTCAATACTAATCTCACTTATTTGTAATTTATTATTTTTACTTTTACAAGGTAGTGATTGTTTAATTTTACTATCTCCTTTAATCCAAGGTATTAGTTCACTTTGTTTTTCCAAGGTTCTTTTAGCTATTATTTTTTGCTTGCAAGGGGTAGTTAATAATAAATAATTTCTTGTGATTGTAAAGGGTTCATAATTTTTTAAGAATTTTTTATAACCTAATATTATATCATGAAATATTTCCTCACATGGGTATAATTCATTTAGTACTAGTTCTTTATCCCATATTTGTATTGTTATATTTGTAGCTTTGTGTCGGACTAGATTTCCTTCTTGGTTAAATCCAGCAATTATAATTGGATTTTTTAATTCCTTCCAATATTCTTCTGGTAATACTTTTCTTCTACATATATTAGTTCCAGCTCCTGTATCTATATATGCTGTATAATATCTACTGTTATATCCTTCACATTTT
Organism: Nicotiana benthamiana; assembly: GCA_034376525.1. Taxonomy (NCBI): domain Eukaryota; kingdom Viridiplantae; phylum Streptophyta; class Magnoliopsida; order Solanales; family Solanaceae; genus Nicotiana; species Nicotiana benthamiana. The sequence goes on from CM067337.1 coordinate 132,487,484, forward strand.
ACTTTAATTAAGATATGTATTTCTTCATGACTCATATACTTTCTTTTATTATATTTATAGCATTAATTGTTTCTCTTTTTATATTAATTGTTATTGTATTAACTGTTATTTCTAATTCTGATTCTGTTAGATTCCATGGTTCTACCATATTTAACCATTTAATTCCTAGTATAATTTCTGGTTCATTATCCATTATTTCTAGATTTATGTTGAATAATAATCCTTCTATTTCTATTGGGCTATTTATTTTTCCCATACTTGTTACTTCTTGTTGTGTAATGAAATTAGTATATGTATGATTAGTTTCTTCTATTTTGTCAATCTCACTTATTAGTTGTTTAGCTATATAATTTTCTCCTGCATTAGTAGCAATTAAGATTGGTACTAGTATTCTTATTCCATTTCTTATTATTCTTCCTTTTATATAATATTGGTTTTCGTAATATTGGTCCGATATATTTTTCCTAATTCGAGGTATTATGTTTAGATTCCTTCTACTCATACTTCTATTAAGAAGATTTCTTCGTTGCTCTAAATTATAAGTTACTAATTCTAAGTCTTGGTTTTGGTTAGGTAGTATATATAATTGTTCTTTCCTAGGGGTTTCTTTTAGGATAGGTTCAAAGATTTTACTTATATGTGTTAATCATTTTCTTTTATTTTTATTTATTCCTGGTTTATTACTTAGTACGTATAATTGTTTTGCTTTGATAGTTAGTACTTTACTTCCTGGTAGCATTTCTATTCCATTAATTTTCCAATAAATCGTTAATGCTTTGTCTATATTTTGTTCCGTCATGCTTATATTAAAATCAGGTTTAAATAAAAATTTAGCTTTTTGGTATATTAGATTTCCGGTTAGTTGTGTTAATATAGATTGTTCTATAGGATGAGTTATTCTATCATCTGCTAAATATATTTCTATTGGTGTATCTATACCTTCTTTAAAATGTGCATATAACATAATCTGTATTCCTCCAAAATAGCAATATCTTAAATTATGTTTATTTTTAATACTTTTAGTTTCTTCTTCAATTAGATGTTTAGATACTAAAGGTATCATTGTTTTTCCATTTAAATGTTTTATGTCTAATACAAATTCCTTTTTAGTGATTATATAATAATTTTGTTTTTTAATTTTTAATGTTTCATTCCAAAATTGATTTTTAAAAACTAAGTCTGGTGTAAGGTCTAATTCTTCTTTCCTAATTTTCTCATAAATTTTTTCATCAAATATTATCTGTTGTTTCTCATAATCTATGTCTTGTGTATAGTTTATTATTATATCTTTGTCACTTGTTTCTCCTATTTTAGTCTGACTCATTTTCTTCTTCACTTGTTATATTTGATTCATCTTCACTAGAAAAGTTATCCGTATCTATTTCTTGCTTAACTATATCTATATCTATAAATTCATCATTATCTAACTGAATTTCTTTTATTTGTTTTTGTCTAGGTTCTTTGCATTCTGTGGATATGTGTCCTATTTTTCCACAATTATAACATTTACATTTTTTAGGATTCCTTTTGAAATAATTTCTATATTTTCTTTTATTTATATATCTTCGTTTTTTGTTATTATTTGTAAAATTCCTTAAATTGTAATTTCTTCTAATGTATTTCTTATTTCTTTTCTTGTAGTGTTTTCTTATTTGTCTAGGGTATTTTTTACTACATCCGTATTTACTTGGTTTATCTTTTGCACAACATAATTGTATATCTGATTTTAATAAATTTCTAAGATTTGTTGCTTGAGTACATCTATCATTTATCCAATTTCTTACATATTCTATCCTAGTTCCTAAGGTGTCTATTGATTTAGCTTCTATTTTATAATCTTTAAATGCTAATAAATTAGTTGGATATGGTAATTTATGTAGGAATAAGTCTAAGATCATAGGTTTCTCATTATTATTAAATCTTCCTTTATGAAAATAATTACTAAATTCACATACATATTCTTCATAGTAGCATAATCACAAATAACTAAATTTAATAGATTATTTCTTGCTTTTTCTATATTTTTACAAATCATTGAATTTTCTGCTCCTGGCGTGCTAAATTCGGCTGTAATTGATATTACAAATTTTTGAAGTATTTTACTCACATCTGTTGTAGGCTGTGCATTAGCATCTGTAGCTGCATGTAATGCTTTTATCATTTCTTCTCCTAAATTTTCATACCATTCTTTAACATTTCCTACTAAGGTGGTTACAATATATTGTCCTACTTTATCTATGGGTAATTTTGTTTCTAAAATTATTTTCTCTGTTTTTGCTGACCATTTTTGTATTTCTTTAGTTATATCTTCAGAGCAGTCTAAGTCTAAAAAAGAGTTAGTATTTTCTCCTGTAGATGTTTTTACCATTTCTGCTATTCCTCTTATTAATCTTGATCCCCATATTTTATCGTTCCTATGTTGTTTTGAATAATCTGTTTTTTCATAATAACTTCTTTTTTTATAGTCTTTATCTCTTCCTGTTGCGACATTTGTATAAAATCCTTTTATATTTTCTAGGCCATCTGGTTTAGTCATATTTATATGATTTGTTATTATATCTTCATCTTTAATTGTATCTTTTAAATTATTAGTTTCTATATATAATTTATTTGTTTTCTTTATCAAGTCAGTATATGTATCCGAAGTGCTATCTTCGTCTATATTAATATCCGAATCATTTTCCATTTTATTTATTACTTCTACTAATTTCTTATCAGTTTTTTCTTCTTCTGAACCTATATTTGTGGTTGTATCTGAATCTAATCTATTTCTAGATATTTCAGGGTCAGAGTTTATTGTTTGTTTTTTCTTTTTAAATACATGTTTTTCTAATTTTTGTATTCTTTTATCCATTTTATCTAATTTTTCAAAAATATCTTCCATGGTCACCTTTTTCTTTCTCATATTTTTTCTTTTAGTGATTTCATAACTGGTTGTACTACTATCACTATTATTATTATATGATTCGCTATTATTTTCTTCATTATTTTCTCTGGTTAATCTTACTATTTGTTCTAAAGGTGATTCTATAATATTATCTTGTTTTTGCATAAGTCTATAATTATCATTTAGCTTAATAAATATTCTATTCAAATTTGACATTTCTTTTATTTTGTTATTTTCCATATATGTAATTTTTACATATTCTCCTCTTTTCATAATTCTTCTTTTATTTTTTCAGTAGTTAATGGTACTTTAATTGGCATCCATCCTAATCCTGGTATATTAACATAGCCAGTTTTATTTATAGGTTCTTTTTCTTTTTTATTATTTTCTTGTAATATTCTTAATTTTATATTTTTAATTTCTGTTTCTATATTTTCTATCCTTTTTCTTATTTCTTTTATCTGTTCTAATGTTACTTTATTTGATTCTAAAATATTATTATTTATTATTTCTATTTTATTATTTATGGCTTCCATTTTAACCATCACTTAGGTTGTCTTCAGTAGATACTGAGGTAGTAGTGTCATCTCTATGTTCCATATTTTCTATAATGTTATATAATATTTCTATATGTTCTTCTACTAATTTATCTTCACCTTTTTCATCCATAGTTAATTTTTCTAGAGTATATTTATAAATAATATCAATGAAAAACTTTATATCTTTTTCTTCTACTGTATGATTTCTAAAATATTTATGGAATATTTCTTTAATCTTATGTTCTTTATTTTTATCCTGTAGGTTTATGAAAGTAAATATACTTTGACAGTATGTAAAATAATCATTAGTTATTCCAATATGTCTAGGTCGGGTTCCTAAATATTTTCTAACTATTTGATGTATACCTAAATATTCTATTCCTAACTTTAAGTGTGTTAAAAATTTTCCAAAGTTATTCTCTAATTGATGCAAATAAGGAGTAGTTGCTAATCCAATCTGGAAAGTAATAGGATATGTTTCCATTAATTTTCTTGTAACATTAGCAAATTCTATGTCTCCAGTATAAACAAGTATTTTATTGTAAGCATACAAACAAGCATTTAAATCCATGTCAAAATAATTAATAAGGCAAAATTAATTCAAATTTTTGACAAGTCCAAATTTTTTAATAAGGCAAGTTTTTAGGACGATAATGATAATACCAAAAGGGAAGGGGACGGAATAACAGTGGGCTAAAGGTACAATATCAGTAGCAGTAAGTAAAGCAGGTAAGGATCCCAAGCCAATTTAAGCACCACAACACCGCAAAACATATCTTAATTAAAGTAAAATGTGAAGGATATAACAGTAGATATTATACAGCATATATAGATACATGAGCTGGAACTAATATATGTAGAAGAAAAGTATTACCAGAAGAATATTGGAAGGAATTAAAAAATCCAATTATAATTGCTGGATTTAACCAAGAAGGAAATCTAGTCCGACACAAAGCTACAAATATAACAATACAAATATGGGATAAAGAACTAGTACTAAATGAATTATACCCATGTGAGGAAATATTTCATGATATAATATTAGGTTATAAAAAATTCTTAAAAAATTATGAACCCTTTACAATCACAAGAAATTATTTATTATTAACTACCCCTTGCAAGCAAAAAATAATAGCTAAAAGAACCTTGGAAAAACAAAGTGAACTAATACCTTGGATTAAAGGAGATAGTAAAATTAAACAATCACTACCTTGTAAAAGTAAAAAATAATAAATTACAAATAAGTGAGATTAGTATTGAAGAAGAATTAACTAACGAATTTAAAGAAGTATTTAGTGAAGACCCATTAAAATTTTGGCAAAAACACAAAACCCAAATACCAATTAGATTACTAAAAGAGGATGATTTAGTCTATAAAAAACCTATGAAATATACTGAAGAAGATATGGTTCAATTTAAATTACATATAACAGAATTATTAAAAGGAAATTTTATTAGATCTAGTGAATCTAAACATAGTAGTCCAGCATTCATAATAATGAAACACAGTGAACAAAAAAGAGGAAAATCTAGAATGGTAATAGACTATAAAGACTTAAATAAAAAGACAGAAACATTAAATTATCCAATACCAAATAAAGCAGTAATATTAAATAAAGTAAAAGGTTATGAATGGTTCAGTAAATTTGATTGTAAATCAGGATTCTATCATATTAAAATAATAGAAGAATATAGACATTTAACAGCCTTCTCAATACCCAATGGATTTTATGAATGGAATGTATTACCCTTTGGATTTAAAAATTCCCCAGGATATTTTCAAAAATTTATGGATACATATCTTGGAAATATAGATGGAATTATTGTATATATAGATGACATATTATTATTCACTAAAACGAAGGAAGATCATATAAATTTATTAAAAAGATTTAAGAAAATAATAAAAGATGCAGGAATAGCTCTAAGTGAAAAGAAAGCAGAAATATTAAGGAATAAAATAGAATTTTTAGGGATAAAGATAGATAGAAATGGTGTAGAGATGCAAGAACATATATTAAAAAAAATTGCAGAACACATGGAAGAATTGAAAGTAAAAGCCTGACATGTTGATGTCTGCACCTAAATAGTAAAGAAGGTGGTAAGTGCTTCAAATTACGACTGCCAAACGTGCGAGTGTTGTTCCTTTTTGTACTTGCTATATATTGTTATTCTTCAAGAATTTGCCTCTAAGTAACTCTAGCTAAACTATCTCATACAAGTCCATCCAAATTTCTAAAATTACAATAAGGCAACATAAGATTCCTCCTTTTGTTAAGCTCGATAAATATGATCAATATTCACCAATTTTTAGAAATATTCATATTTAAAAAATTTATTTTATAAATTAAATATATTATTAAATAAATATTTATGTTAATACTTAATCATGATATGGGAACACACATTCCACCATCCACTAAAACTAGTACTCATTCAGAAGGAAACGGTAGAACAAGTAGAATTGGACAGTAATACCTCTCTTAAACCAAGAAGAATACTAAATGAGGACTTTAATGATAGAAAAAAAATCGAATAATAAGGAACCCCATCAGATGGTAGTAATTAAAGCAAATAATTAGTGATGTCTAAAAGAATGGGGAATATATTGTATATAAGAAGAATCGGTATAATAACTCATAATAAAATGACATAATCAAAATTTTACATATTAACCTTCTAATCTTATTAATTTTAAAATATAATATTACATATTAGGAATTCCTAATCATGAAGCAAATCGAATCTAATTTTGATTAGAAAAGCACATCCATGAAATATTACTTTCTCAAAAAAAAAAAACCTCTTGTGCCAAATCTTCCGAAACTTTAGGATAAACATTCCTATTCGTACTAATCGTACAACTTTTATTTCTTCTCAATTTTTAATAGTTTGATTCTCTACTAAATTTTTGAAAGACAAAGTATTACTTCAAAGAGATAATCTTTAGTTACTAAAATTATACGTTTAGAATTTTACTTGATGATCAGAATTTTGAAGTGCCTTACAATATTTTTTTTATTTATGTTATCTATACCCTTGTAGTGTTTGACCGGCTTTTATACACCTTTATAAGCTCATGGTTATTTTAACTTAACATTAATATTAAGCTCAATTTAGTGATTATTACAACTTAAACTTGAGTTTTACAAAAATTACTATATCAAATACAAATAGTTAGGACTACAATATTCAGGATTAGATCTTTAAATCAAGTTAGACACTTAATTTTACTCATACGAGACTTACTGAATCAAATATATATGATAAATATTCTTATGTGTTTTTCATGAAACTAAAAATTAGATGAAAATAGAAATTCCTTTGTCGATCACCCTAGGTATGTAGATCAGTTACTTGCAATAATAAATAACTATTTATAGCATTCCAATTTTGAAACTTTAATAGAGTAAGTAACATATTAATAAGTTAGCTTGTAAGATTGGTAAAATTCATTTACACTGTTAAAATATATAACTTAACTCATATTAATTATTTTCATTCTTCATTACTTACGTAATATACTAAAGTTCTTGCTAATTTATCGACACTTGAATTACTAATCCAACTAATTTGAAAAACTTATTTTTTTCTTTAATTTATTTTTTAATGTTAAAAACTTAATTTTTGCACAGGACTTTGAAATATTAATAGCGTGAAGTAGAGGTGTACAAAGAAAACCGATAAACCGCACCAACACAATAATCCGAGTCAAACCGAGAAAAAAACCCGACTATAGTTTGGTTTGACTTGGTTTAATGTTGGAAAAAAAAACTCGACCATAATTGGTTTGGTTTGGTTTTAACTAAAGAAAGTCAAACCGAAACCAAACCAACCCGACATTAGATATATAGCAATTTTAGATATATTTTATATATAAATATACTTATTGTAATGTAATTTATAAATATTTCTTAAAAAAATTCATAATTTTATCTTTTAAGGTATTATTTCAAGGTTTGATTTAGAACTTTTGAATGCTCCACTAAGTTTTATAGCCATTAATATTAGTAAATTAAATAATGCTAGCAATCAATACTAATGCTAACAAAAGACATTCAATTCAATATTATGAACGAGAATGTATTAAATGTTTATTTTTTATTTTGCAATAATTTAGATAAAAATACATAACCTATTTTTATTTTGCTTTAGATTTTAGGCATATAATTAGTACTCCCTCATTAGTCTATCTAGTTTAGCATGAATTAGTGCTTTTAGCTTATGTTTATTTTTATTATGACTTTTTAATTAGCAATATTTATAGTACATAATTTATTATTTTTTATTGTTGAATATTTTAGGATAATGTCATGAGTCATGACATATCTCATATTTTGTATTATTTTCTTGAAAAATACTTTAAATAGTTGTATGTTACTAGGATTAAAGAAATATTTTGAGCATACGTTATATATTTTGTTCTACGAAGATTTTACCGGAAAAAAGTTCGAAAAAACCCGAAAAACCTGAGAAAAACCGATATTAAAAAACCAGAATGTATTGGTTTGATTTGGTCTTTAGATTTAATAACCCGACACAATTGATTTGGTTTGGTAATTATAAAATCCGAACCAACCCGGTCTATGTACACCCCTAGCGTGAATTACACTTCACGTGTCATAAATGTTGATAGACAAACTAACAAGTAATGCAAGATGAACTTTAATTACTTTTACAAATTAAAGTCGGATGCACTTTTAGGTTCATGATTATATAATTACGGATTAAAAGTACAAAACTCAAACTGAAGTAATTCTTCAAGAATTACGTGTAGAGAGTTTTGGGAGAAGTGAATTTCTCGTATTGCTCACAAAAGTATATTAGAGTATAGAGGTATCAAATCCTACCAACTATAGAACTGTACAATAATGAAGAAAATCAAATCCTACCAACTGTAGGACTGTATAATAATGAGAGAATATTCTACCAACAATAAAAAGATACACACAATTATATTCTAATACGCCCCCTCAAGATGGAGGGCCGGAGGACACGCCAATCTTGGACATCAGCAGAAGAAGCCGAGGACGAGATAAGTGCTTGGTGAGAGCATCAGCAAGCTGATCAGCAGAGGATACGTGAGCAACACAAAGAGACTCATTCTGAACCAATTGACGAACAAAGTGATAATCAATGGAGATGTATCTCATGCGCGAATGAAACACAGGGTTGGCATAGAGGTAAGTGGCGCGAATGTTGTCGCTGTAAATGACAGGAGCGGCCGGAAGAGGGACATGAAGCTCGCGCAGCAGGGAATGAAGCCAACGTACTTCAGCGGCAGCAGAGGCAATGGCACGATACTCAGCCTCAGTAGAAGATCGTGCAACGGAACGCTGCTTTTTGGAGCTCCAGGAAAAAGGATTAGGCCCTAGAAAGACAACATAGGCACCAGTTGAGGAGAGGTCATCACAGTTTCCACCATAATCAGCATTAGAGAAACAATGCAGAGGTATAGCAGATGAAGGACGCAGCCAGACTCCAAAGTCACGCGTCCCATTCAGATACCGGAAGAGGCGCGTAACTGCACCCCAATGAGTGACAGTAGGAGCGTGCATGAACTGTGAGAGTTTATTCACAGCAAATGAGATATCAGGACGGGTGAAGGAGAGATACTGGAGGCTCCCAAGGGCCTGTCGGTATGTAGATACGTCGTCAGGAGCCGAGCCGTCGGCCAGATGAAGGCGGGTTGACATCGCTGTTGGCGTCTGAACAAGGTTGGATTCCAGCATATTATGACGAGTCAAAAGATCAACAACATATTTTACGCTGAGAAAGAAAACACCCCTTAGAGCTGCGCAGAACTTCAACACCAAGAAAGTAGCATTGATCACCCATGTCTTTAAAAGAAAACTGAGTCCCAAGAGAGTCAATCACACGGTTCAAGAAAGCACAATCATTACCAGTCAATATGAGATCATCAACATATAAAAAAAATAGGCCGTAATACCAGAGTGCTGAAAGACGAAGAGCGAAGTGTCAGAGGTAGTGTTGACGAAACCCCTGGTCAGAAGGCATTGGCGGAGCGCACTGTACCATGCCCGGGGTGCCTATTTGAGACCATAAATAGCTTTCTGTAACTTACAGACATAAGATGGATAGGCTTTGTCAACAAAACCCGGTGGTTGTGCCATATAAACATTCTCTGTAAGCCTCCCGTGGAGAAAGGCATTTTTCACATCCATTTGACGAAGAGGCCAGCCCTTGGATACAGCTAGACTGAGAACCAAACACACAGTTGTCGGCTTAATAACGGGACTGAAAGTCTCCTGGAAGTCTACACCTGGACACTGATGAAAACCCTTCGCAACAAGCCGGGCTTTGAACTTATCCACAATACCGTCAGGCTTTCGTTTGATACGATAAACCCACTTGCAACCCACAATATTCTGTGAAGAATCAGGCGGAACAAGATCCCAGGTGCCATTCCGTAGCAGAGCATCAAATTCTGATGACATAGCAGCGCGCCAGCGCTCATCAGACATAGCACTAGACAAAGTCTAAGGTTCAGTAATAGCAGGAGAGGTGACAACAAACATACCAAACTTCTTGTTGGGCGTAAAGAAGTTATTTTTGCTGCGAGTTTGCATATGATGACCACCCTGAGAGGATGTAGGTGGCGGCATAATGGGTATAGCGGCGGCAGGGGCCTCTGGCGGTGTCGGAAGGGCGCTGGTGGCGCGGGAAGCAGGTATTGGTGGCCACAGCGGAAGGACGTCTAGGGAGACCAGAATGGGTACAGGGGGAGACTCGGGGTTAGAAAATTTGGAGAACGGGAAGACATCTTCATGGAAGGTGACATGACTCGAGACGAAGATATTAGACGCTGAGGGATCAAAGCATAGATAGGCGCTTTGAGTAGTAGAGTAGCCGAAGAGGACACAAGCACGAGATCTGGGTTCCATTTTGTGTGAGGTGTAGGGCCAAAGCCAAGGGAAACATTGACAGCCGAAGACACGTAGTTTGGCAAGGTTGGGGCGCTTATGGAAGACAGACTCAAAGAGGAGAGAGGAGAGCATCGAGAGATTTGTCTTGGGAAGACGATTAATGAGATAGACTGTTGTAGCAAAGGCATAAGGCCAGTAAATGAGAGGTACAGAGGCATGATGGAGAAGAGTGAGACCAGTATCGACAATATGACGGTGACAGCGTTCAGCATAGCCATTGTGCTGAGGTGTATGAGGAGGTGAAGTTAGATTTGAGATGCCATTGGAGGCAAGAAAAGAGCGTAAAGCGAGGAATTCACCCCCATTGTCAGTATACAGAGTAATGATTTTAGCAAAGAAATATTTTTCTACAATGGATTTAAAAATAGGAAAGGTTTGTAAGACATCAGATTTACGGCGTAAAGGAAAAAACCAAATATACTTGGAAAAATGATCAACAAATATGACATAATATTTAAATCCTTCATTAGAAATAATTGGAGAGGTCCATACATCGGAGAAAATAAGCTCCAGCGGAGCAGTAGAAGATAAAGTTGACTCAGAAAAAGGTAACTTATGACACTTATGAAGCTTGCAAGAGACACAAGCAAGATCAGACACATTACTGGACGCTATACTGCTAGAAGACACTAAATGATGCAGGATTTTAGCGGACGGGTGACCAAATCGAGAATGACACAATGACGCAAAGAGCTTTGTGCCGTAAGGGCGGACGGGAGACTGGGAGCCGCCGGCCAGTAGTAGGTGTTGCCCCTAAGCGGGCCGCGAACGAGCGTTGCCCACGTGCGACGATCCTTCACCTGAAAATCAGTATAAGAAAGAATAACATTAATATTATTATGATGATATAATTGGGCAACAGAGATCAAATTTTTACGCATATGTGGAACACAGAGAGCCCTAGGTAATAAATGAAAGGAATAACTGTTAAGTTGTCCAGTGTGTGTAATTGTCAAACCTTCACCATTACCAATAACCACATTGTCGAAACCAGTATAAGGACTGTGAAGAGACATGTTGGCAAGATCAGAGGTGATGTGATGGGAGGCACCAGAGTCCAGGATCCAATCGGATGCAGAGGGAATCGTCGGAGAGTTATGGGCTGTGTGAGAAGCCGGATAAGGCGGCGAAGCATAAGCTGGCCGTGGCAGTGGTCCACCGTAAGGGGGCTGATTGGCGCCGGAGATGGGATAGGACGGACAGCGGCGCGCAGAGTGGCCAAATTCACTGCAGAGCTGGCACTTCCCATTGTACCCGCGAGATTGGCCATTGCTGGAGTAACCACCGTGACCGGAGGCCTGAACCGCGGCTGCTACGGCCGCGCCCGCGGCTACCGAAGCGGTGATGGCCTGACTGGTGTCCGGTGACGAAGGCAGCCGACGGAGCCAAATCAGATGCGGCGGAGGTGGCCGGCACACGAGCAGTAATCTGAGCCTCCATGCTTAACAGCTTGTCATGTAATTCAGCAAAAGAGATAGGAGATTCGCGAGCTTGGATGACATGAGAGAGTTCCATATACGGATCATCAAGACCATTTAGAACCTTAATGACAAGATCCTCAGAATCAACAGTAACACCCAGGAGAGATAATTCATCCACAATCACGCGAATTCCGTGCATAAAATCATTAACAGATTTAGAACCTTTTACCGGATTATGGAGCTGTTGTTTGAGATACATGATACGACCACGAGAAGCAGTGACGTATGTGCGCGCGAGGATGTCCCAGGCCTTTTTAGAGGTTTCCGCAGCGGCAATAAAGAAGATGATCATCGGTGTGATCAACGAGATGATGGCACTGAGAATAAGATTGTCCTGGCGAATCCAGTAAGGATATGCTGGATTGGGGGAAGTCACCTCCTTGTCGACGATGGTGGCTGGTGGGCACGGCTTCGATCCGTCCAAGAAGCCGATGAGGTCGTAACCCGTAAGAAGGGTTCGAAATTGGAATTTCCACGCCAGGTAATTAGTGGAATCCAATTTGAGTGGGATCTGAGCCGATGCATTGATGGCAATCGACTGGAGAAGCTCGTTTGACGTCGTAGAGGCCATGAAGCGCAAGGCAAAGGAGAGGAAGCGCTGATCGACGTCGAGAGAGAGAGAGTTGCCGATTAGTGCAGCGGCGGCGGCGACGGGCTGCCGATAAGAGCAACGGCGGCGGCGCGGGTAGGATAGAATTAGGGTGTCTTTGGCGATAAGCCACTGGCGTATGATACCATGTAGAGAGTTTTGGGAGAAGGGAATTTCTCGTATTGCTCGCAAAAGTATATATAGAATACGGAGGTATCAAATCCTACCAACTATAGAACTGTACAATAATGAAGGAAATCAAATCCTACAAAATATAGGACTGTACAATAATGAGAGAATATTCCACCAATAATAAAAAGATACACACAATTATATTCTAATATTACGTCAATCTAAGAAGTAATGCTAGATAAACTTTAATTACTTTTACAAACTAAAGTCGGATGCACTTTTAGGTTCATGATTAAATAAGGATTAAAAGTATAAAAGTCAAATCGAAGTAATTCTTCAAGAATTACGTTAGTCTAAAGACAATTTTTATATGAGTTATTACAATTGTTTACGAAAAAGATTAGATTAGACAAAAATTTTGACATACTATCTTATGTTAATACCAAATCAATGCACGTAAAGAATAGTGGCAGTCTTTTTAGGAAGAGAGATAAGACCACTCAAAGAGAGGATATTAATAACTCGTTTGTGAAAAAGTAATGAATTTTTAAAACAACTCTCAAGATTAAGTACTACAAGTATTTGTAAAATTAATAAAAATAAAGACGCTAAATATAAACTTATGAGATTATATTTATGATATCAAAATAAAAAGATCTTACTACCAAATACTATAAAAGTAAGAACATATTTAATATTTAGTAATTTATTACTTCGTATTGAGAGAACGAGCAGTTAAAAGTGGTGATGTGACCCTTATTCTAGAATAATTAAATGTTGAACACAATTGTGATAACAGTGTTGAAGATTTCTTAATAAGAGTATTAATGAATACGTGTATGGACGTCGAGTAAATGAAAAGTCAATTTTAGTATTTTGTGATTGTGATTATAATTGTGATATTTTTTAATATAGATCGATCAATCAAACTACTTATAGTTTATTAATGAGAATCATGTCCTTATAATTCTTGATTGTGGAATGTCACGACCCGGATTTTTCATTATCGGGAGTCGTGATAGCGTCTACTAATGGATCTAGGCCAGCTAAACATTAACCATCCTCTGATAATTTCTCAACAACATAAATATACGAAAGCAATTAAAAAAAGCGGAAGACTTTAAGCTTATAAAACTGAAATTTAATTGCGGAAGTTTAAGACAATTCTCTACCCAAAATCTGGTGTCACTAGCTCATGGACTACTAAAGAGTACTACAATCACGTATGAATAGAAAAAAATATATAGTGTCTGTCTCGGTACAATGAAACAAACTAATAACATAGAAGGGACTTCGGCCTGCGAATGCTAGCTAAGCTACCTCGTGAGTCCCTGGACTGAAATCAGCGCCCGATCAATACTGCTATTGTAGTCCAAAAGCTGCTCCTGGATCTGTGCAAAAAGATGCACAGAGTGAACCATCAGCACAACCGATCCCATGTGCTGCTAAAGTGCCTGGCCTAACCCCGGCGAAGTAGTGACGAGGCTAGACAGGACCTACCAAAAACAACCAGTGCATATATATATATATACATATATAAATATATATATATATATATATATATATATATATATATATATATAATTCATAAGTGATCGGCGTGCCACACGATCCCAAGGGTACAACTACAGTCCAAATATCCTGGCAAGGGAGCAACAACAATAATAGACTGCATGTTTCAGCAACGGAAAAGTCACCCTACTTTCTCTATTAATCACTTCTTTCTCAATTATCAAATTCTAGTTCGAGATGACACTCCAACAATATACCAAACGCAATTCTTCCTCAATCATTCACTTTATATGAAACTTAGCAATTAGACAAGAGAGATATTTCACAAAGTCCGGACCAAATACCTTTAAGACCCACAGTCATGCTAGACTCCAGTGTATAGATAACCGTCACCATGCCTATATACCGTACTCGTCATTTAGAATTTAGCAAATAATATCCTAATCCTATACTCTCTAACCAAATTTAGAACAAACACTTACATCGGTACAAGAGTAATAATCAACTCTCCAATACTGTCGTTCCTCTACAATTCAACTCCGAAACAATAGTATTTAGGCATAATCAATTCAATAATATCACTAATGACTCAAAAACAAAATCACATAGCCTAGAAATGAAGTCTATAACATTCTTCCAAAAAAAAATACCAAAATCCTCCCCCGGACCCATATGGTCCAAACTCGAGGCTTGGACCAAAATCAATTCACCCATAATCCCACGAGTTCAAATATATAATTTATTTCAAGATTCGACCCCAAATTGAGGTTGAATCACCCAAAATCTCCAAAAAGCTAACTCTACCCAAAAGCCATAATTTCTACTTGATCTCGTGATTTTTAGGCTTAGGATTTTACTAATTACTGAAGAAAAGTGAAGGAAATATGTGGGGAATTACTTACCGAAAAAGTCTTAGAAGAGGGGAACTTCAATGGAGTCTTAATGCTTGATGGGGAAGGGAGCTTGTGAGAAGAAGTGAAGAAATACCGTAATGAAATGTTCTGTTTTTAAAAAAATTACTAGAGCAATTTTCTCTATGTATTCGTGACACAGAGGGCGCGTTCGCGAAGGGGGCTGGCTGGTACTCTATGCGTTCGCGGTGGTGCTATTCGAACGCATAGAAGGGAAACTTGGGGGAGGGGGGTCCAGGTTGGGTCTACACGTTCGCGAGAGGAGGTACGCGAACGCATTGAAGATAAGTTCAAGGCTATGCGAACGCGAAGGAGGGACGCGAACGCGGAAGGGGAAATGATAGAGCAATGCGAACGCGAAGGCCGGGTTCGTGTAGAACAAAACTTGGTCTGTAACATCTGAAAAATCTAATGTGTTTTCTAAGTGTAATACTACCCCAAACCACCTCCGAATCACTCCAGAGCCCTCGGGGTTCCTAACCAAATGCACACACTAACTCAATAGCATCCTATGAACTTAGTAGAGCGATCAAATCACCAAAATAACATCAAAATCAATGAATCAAACCTTAAAATCATCATTCTCATTCTAGTTTTATAAACTTTCAACTTTAGATATTTAAGTTCTAAACACGTCAAATGATGTCCGATTTCGAGAAAATCTCACAGAAAGCGCTTAACGTATATTTAAGACCTGTACCGGGCGCCGGAACCAAAATACGGGCCCGATACCTATATTTTCTAACTCATTTTCATTTCAAATTTTCATATCAAAATTTAGAAAATAATTTATTTCAAAAACTCTTTACTCGGGATCAGGACCTCGAATTTCGATTTCGAAAAAACATCCAAGTCCCATATTTTTCTATGGACCCTCCGGGACCATCACATCACGGGACTGGGTATTTTTTCCCAAAATATTGACCGAAGTCAACTTTAGCAATATTAATATCAAAATTCTTCAAACTTTTCACAAAATTCACATATTTCAACATAAAAGCTTTTCGGCTACTCGCGCGGACTGCGCACGTAAATCGAGGCAACTAAAAGTGAGGTTTTCAAAGTGTCGAGAGCACGAAAAAAGGAAGGAATCCAGTGATGACCCTTTGGGTCATCACATCCTCCACCTCTAAAATAATTTTTCGTCCTCGAACTGACAAAAGAAAAAAGTACCTGAGTCAGGGAATAGATGAGGATAACGGCTCCGCATATCAGACTCGGACAACTAGGTCGATGCCTCAGGAGGCTGACCTCTCCACTGAACACGCACTGAAAGAAAACTCTTCGACCTCAACTGTCAAACCTGCCGTTCTAAAATAGCAATTGACTCCTCCTCGTAAGACAGATCCTTGTCCAATTGGACAGTATTGAAATCTAACACGTGGGCTGGATCACCGTGATACCTCTGAAGCATGGATATATGAAAAATTGGGTGCACGACTGACAAGCTAGAGGCAAGTCTATAAGCCACCTCTCCCACACGGTCAAGAATCTCAAATGGGCCAATGAACCTAGGGCTAAGCTTGCCCTTCTTCCCGAATCGCATCATGCCCTTCATAGGCGACACTCGGAGCAACACTATCTCACCAACCAGGAAAGCAATATCTCGTACCTTGCGGTCTGCATAACTCTTCTGCTTAGACTGAGCTGTCCAAAGTCTATCCTGAATGATCTTGACCTTATCCAAGGCCTCCTGAACAAGATTTGTACCCAATAATTGAGTCTTTCCCGGCTAAAACCATCTGACTAGGGACCGACACCGCCTACCATACAATGCCTCATACGGAGCTATCTTAATGCTGGACTGGTAGCTGATATTGTAGGCAAACTCTGCTAAGGCAAAAACTGGTCCCACGAGCCTCCAAATATAATAACGCATGCTCAGAGCATATCCTCATGAATCTAAATAGTCCTCTTGGACTGACCGTCCATCTGGGGTTGAAATGTTGTATTCAACTCAAACTAGGTGCCCAACTCTTGCTGAACCGCTCTCCAGAAATATGAGGTAAACTCTGGACCCCGATGCGAAATGATAGATATAGGCACCCCATGAAGGCAAATGATCTCCCTGATATAAATATCTTCTAATCTCTCGAACGAATAGGCGGTGGCAACCAAAACAAAATGTGCTAACTTGGTCAGCTTATCCATAATAACTCAAACCGCATCAAAGTTCTTCTAAGTCATCGGCAAGTCAGAAATTAAATCCATGGTAATCCGCTCCCACTTCCACTTCGGAAGCTCAATCATCTTAAATGAACCACCGGGCCTCTGATGCTCATTCTTAACCTACTAAAAGTTCAAACATGGAGCCACATATGCTACTATATCCTACTTTACCATACGCCACCAATAGTGCTGCCTTAGATCTTGATACATCTTTGCGGCTCACGGGTGAATAGAATACTGAGAACTATGGGCCTCTGCTAAGATCAATTCTCGAATACCATCAACATAGGGCACACAAACTCACCCCTGCAATATCAATTCACCATCATCTCCCAAAGTCTCTTTCTTGGCACCTCCACGCTGCACCGTGTCTCTCGGGACACACAAATGGGGATCCTCAAATTGCCGCTCACAAATCCGCTCCAACTATAAAGATCGAGCAACCGTGCAAGCTAACACTCTACTAGGCTCAGAAATATCCAACCTCACAAGACGATTAACCAAGACCTGAACATCCAAAGAAAGCGTTCTCTGGCTGACTGGAATAAAAGCAAGTTACCCATGCTGGCGGACTTCCTACTCAATGCACCAACCACTACATTGGCCTGGGTGATATAAGATGGTAACATCATAATCCTTCAGCAACTCTAACCACCTCTTCTACCTCAAATTCAACTCTTTCTGTTTGAACAGATACTAAAGACTCTTGTGATCAGTGTAAACCTCACGTGTCACACCATATAGGTAATGCCTCCAAATCTTCAAGGCGTGAACAATGGCTACCAACTCAAGATCATGAACCTGATAATTCTTCTCATTGATCTTCAACTGCCTCAAAGCATAGGCAATCACCTTGCCATCATGCATCAATACTGCACCAAGCCCAATACGGAAATCATCACAATAAACTGTATAAGGCCCTAAACCTGTGGGCGACACCAATACCTGTGTCGTAGTCAGAGCTGTCTTGAGCTTCTGAAAGCTCGCCTTACACTCGTCCGACCATCTGAACTGAGCACCCTTCTGGGTCAACCTGGTCATCAGAGCTGCAATACATGAAAATCCCTCCACAAACCGATGGTAGTAACCTACTAACCCCAAGAAATTTGAATCTCTCTAGCGGAAGCTGGTCGAGGCCAGTTCTTGACTGCCTCTATCTTCTTCGGGTCCACCCGAATACCCTCTACTGATACGACATGCCCCAGAAATGCAACCAACTCAACCAAAACTTGCACTTCGATAACTTGGCATATAACTGACTATCCTTCAGAGTCTGAAGAACCACTCTGTGGTGCTGCTCATACTCCCCCTGACCGCGGGAGTATATGAGAATGTCACCAATGAAGACTATTACGAACAAGTCCAAATACGGCCTAAACACCCGGTTCATCAATTCCATGAACGCTGCTGGGGCATTAGTTAACACAAATGGCATGACCAAAAACTCATAATGACCATATCGAGTGTGAAATGCTATCTTAGGGACATCAGACACCCTAATCCTCAGCTGATGGTAGCCAGATCTCAAATCTATCTTTGAAAACACTCTCTCACCCTGAAGCTGGTCGAATAAATCACCGATCCTCGACAGTGGATACTTGTCCTTAACCGTCACCTTGTTCAATTGTCGGTAATCAATGCACATCCTCATCGAACCACCCCTTTTCTTCACAAATAGCACTGGTGCACCCCAAGGCGAAAGGATGGGTTTGATGAAACCCTTCTCAAGCAAATACTGAAGTTGATCCTTTAACTCTTTCAACTCTGGCGGGGCCATACGATACGGCAAAATGGAATTGGGCTGAGTGCCCGGAGCCAAATTAATACAAAAATCGATATCACTGTCAGGCGCCATGCCCAACAGGTCTGAAGGGAAAACCTTGTGGAATTCCCAGTCAATAGGAACATAATCAATAGACGGGACCTCTGTGCTGGAGTCGCGAATATAAGCCGGATAAGCTAGACATTCCTTCTCGACCATGCGTCGAGCCTTCACATATGAAATAACACTGCGAGTGATATAACCTGGGGTCCCTCTCGACTCTAGTTAGGGAAAATATGGTAATGCCAAGGCCATGGTATTGGAATGGCAATCCAAGATCGCATGATATGGGGACAACTTATCCATCCCTAATATGACGTCGTAATCAACCATGTCCAAAAGCAACGAGTCGACACGGGCCTCAAGATCCCTAAATACCATAACACAGGAACGACGAAGCTGATCCACCACTATAGAATTACCTACTGGTGTAGACACATATACCAGAATACTCAAGGCCTCACTAGGCATAACCAATTAGGGTGGGAAATAGGACGACACATATGAATATGTAGATCTAGGATCAAATAGCACTGAAGCATCTCTATTACAAACCATAATAGTACCTGTAATTACAGTATATGTGGCTCAGCCTCTGGCCTGCTAGCAAAGCATAACAACAGGATGGGTTCCCACCTCCCTGAATCACATCCCTGGGACGATTGACTATTGCTGATCCCTACCTCTAGCGGTCTGAGCTCTGCCTCTATGACCTCTACCTCCACCTCTATGTCCTCTACCCCCACCTCTAGCTGGCTGGGCAGGCTGTGGGGAAGCTGGTGCCTGAATCATAGGACGAGGACTCTGGTGTTGAGAACTACCTGAACCTCGAGCGAGAATCTAACAATGTACCCCGTATCACCACAAGCATGGCAAAACCTCGACTGCTGCGGCTGAGTATCCCTCAATCTTGGGCAAACCTCTTATTCTGACCATACTCACCACACTCATAACATCTACACTAATGCTGCAGTTGAAGAAACTGAGGCCAACCCGGTCGACCTGAATGATCACCTGAAGTACCATGAGCGACCTGAAGAGTTGACTGAAAGATATTGGATGGCCTCTACCATAAGAATCTCGACCTCCAGACGCGGTACCACTGAATTTTGCTGCACGACAGGGCCTTTATCCTTCGCACGACCACCTTCTCATAGCAGAACCATCTTAAATCGATTGCCCACATTGACCGCCTCCTGAAAATTGATCTCACTGCTTGTCGGGGCCACTGCACCCGGCTGACCTACCACCACCGGCTGAACCCCTGGAAGAAAACCCGCTCGAATAACGCTCTCCACAAAGCCCACCAACCTGATCAAAGCGTCCTGAATAACTAGGGTGGCTATGAACCCCTCTAGGACCTGAGCTGAGCCCACCGGAACTGCTGGGGTTGGAACCTCATCGTCATGATCAATTTGAGGCTTCGCCATTGGGACTACTGCTAGGGGCTGAGCTCTGCCCCTGTCTCAGCCTCTTGCACGGCCTCTGTCTTTGCCTCATATGGAAACTGCTGCTGGAGGCTCGGGCTGCTGAGCGGTAGAAGAGGTAACATGTGTTCTTTCCATCTACGAAAGAATAGAGTAGAAATTCAATTGGTGTTTGAGAAATGGAAATGCACGACAAGAAAGAAAAAAGTAGAATTTTTCCGAACTCTGTAGCATTTGGGGGATAAATGCATACGTCACCGTACTGATCCCGCATACTCTACCGAGTTCGTCTGTGAGTTGTGAGACCTAAGTAACCTAGTGCTCTGATATCAACTTGTCACGACCTGGATTTCCCACCTTTGGGAGTCGTGATGGCACCTACTAATGAAGCTAAGCCAACCAAACATTTAACATTCTCTAATAATATGTCGACAATATTAATATACAAAAGCAATTAAATAAATGAGGAAGACTTTAAGCTTATAAAATCGAAGTTTAAATGCGGAAGTTTAAGACAAATCTCTACCCAAAATCTGGTGTCACCAGCACACGGACTACTAAAGAGTACTACAATCAAGTCTGAATAGAAAAAAATACATAGTGTTTGTCTCGGTACAATAATACAAACTAAGAACATAGAAGGGACATCAGCCTGCGAACGCCAGCTAGGCTACCTCGTGAGTCCCTGGACTGAAATCAGCGCCCGATCAATACTACTACGAAAGTCCAAAAGCCGCTCCAGGATCTGTGCAAAAAGATCCACAGAGTGTAGCATCAGCACAACCGACCCCATGTGCTAGTAAATGTCTGGCCTAACCCCCGCGAAGTAGTGACGAGGCTAGACAGGACCTACCAAAAATAACTTGTGCAGATATATATATATATATATATATATATGTACAAGGACAACAGAGATAAAAACAGAAATATCAATTTAAGTTGGGAAGGGGCATGCTTGGGAGAAATGCAATGAAAACAGACCAATGGGAAAAACAATGCAACTACATCAATACCATAACTCATACAAACGGTCGGCATGTCAGACAATCCCATTTCATAATTCACACTTGGTCGGTGTGCCACGCGATCCCATTTCATAATTCATAAGTTTTCGACATGCTACACAATCCTATTTCATATTTCATATGTGTTCGGCGTGCCACACTATCCTATTTCATAATTCATAAGTGGTCGGCATGCCACACGATCCCAAAGTATGTATTCATAAGTGGACGGCATGCCACACTATCCCATTTCTTAGTGAATAATACATACAACCTTTCTAAGAGAGGCCCCATTAGGGAAATTTAACAACATAACAATTTAACCCAGCAAGGGTACATCTACAGCCCAAATATCCCGACAATGGAGCAATAACAATAATAGACTACGTGTCCCGGCAAGGGAATAGTCATCACACTTTCTTTCTTAATCACTACATTCTCAATTATCAAATTCTAGTTCGAGAAGACAGTCCAATAATATACCAGACACAATTCTTCCTCAATCGTTCACTTTATATGAAACTTAACAATTAGACTAGAGAGATATTTCACAAAGTCCGAACCAAACACATATAAGACCCACAGTCATGCTAGACCCTGGTGTATAGATAACCATCACCATGCCTATACACCGTACTCATCATTTAGCATTTAGCAAATAATATCATATCATATTCCCTCTAACTAAATCTAGAAAAAATACTTACCTCGGTCCAAGAATATAAATCAACTATCCAATACCACCTTTTCTCTACAATCCAACTCCAAAACAATGGTATCTAGACATAATCAATTCAATAATATCAATAAAGACTCAGAAACAAAATCTCTTAGCCTAGAAATGAAGTCTCTAGCATTTTTCCAAATAAAAAATACCAAAAATTGACCCCGGGGCCACATGGTCCAAACTCGAGGCTCGGACCAAAATCCATTCACCCATAATCCCAAGAGGTCAAATATATAAGTTATTTCAAGATTCGACTCCAAATTGAGGTTGAATCACCCAATATCCCAAAAAATCCAGCTCTACCCAAAATCCCTAATTTCTATTTAATTTCATGATTTTTAGTCTTAGAATTTTGCTAATTACTGAAGAAAAGTGAAGGAAATCGGTGGGGAATGACTTACCTAAGAAGTCTTGGAAGAGGGGAGCTTCAATGGAGTCCTAAGGCTCGATGAGGAAGGGAACTAATGAGAAAAAGTGAAGAAATCCCATAATGTAATGTTCTGGTTTTAAAAAAATCACTGGACCACTTTGCTTTATGTGTTTGCGACACAGAGGTCGCATTCATGAAGGGGGCTGACTGGTACTCTATGCGTTCGCGATGGTGATATGCGAATGCATAGAAGGAAAACTGGGGGGGGGGGGGTTCTAGGTTTGGTCTATACGCTTGTGAGAGAAGGTATGCGAACGCGTCGAAGAGGAGTGCAAGGCTAAGCGAATGTGAAGGAGGGACGCGAACGCGGAAGGGGAAATGACAGAGCAATGCGAACGCGAGCCAAGGGCCGCGTTAGCGTAGGACAAAACTTGGTCTGGAACATCTGAAAAATATGATGTGTTTTGTAAGTGTAAAACTACACCGAACCGCCTCTGAATCACTCCTGGGCCCTTAGGGCTCCCAACTAAACACACACACTAACTCAATAACGTCCTATGAACTTAGTCGAGCGATCATATCGCCAAAATAACATCAAAATCAATAAATCAAACATCAAAATCATCATTTTCATTCTAAGTTCATAAACTTCCAATTTTAGATATTTAGGGTTTTGAAAATGTTAAAATTATTCAATTCTGAGATGTTGTCCTGGGGGCATTTTGGTCATTTTACCTAGTTTCGCGTCTTATCTTTGAATTAAATAGTAGAATCAGTTTTTGAGATGTTATTTATGATATGTAATTGAATTGAATAGATTTGGCCATTTGAGTCGGATATTCATGGCAAATGTGTTATTTCAAGTTGAATTTTGAGCCGGTTCGAGGTAAGTGGCTTGTCTAACCTTGTGTGGGGGACCTTTCCTCTTAGGATATGTTATTTGGAAATTAAGTGCCTTGTACGAGAGATGATGAGTGTGTACTTGAGCTAATTATTAAAAATCTGGTTTTAACTTAAGATATTGAGACTGAGTTTGTTTCGTATTTGCTTTATTTTACTTGCAATTATAACATGTGTTAGATTAGGAAAAGCATATTTAGTTGATTTAACTTCCCTATTTGCTTAAGTTGCCTTGATTGTACTATCTGAAGCAAGTTAGGCTAGTAGTACGTGTTGCTTGTCTTTGTACTTCATTTCTGAATAATATTTTGGCTTGGTTGTGAATTGACATTGGGACTACGGATGTGGATTCTGATAGCTCCCCCCTTGTTTGTTTACTTTGGGACTACGGGTTAGATTCCCGATAGATTCCTCCCCTGCACTTTTACTTTGGGACTACATGCTAGATTTCCGGTAGATCCCCTTGCACATTGATAGTTGGACTACGGAATGGTATTCCGGGAGATCCACAAGATAGTTAAGAAAGGACTACAGGACGATATCCTCGGAGATTCTCCTTTTGTAACTTGGTATTGAGCCATACATTTCTGTGTTTACTTTGTTCATTGCTTATTTGTTGTTGCCTTTTAAATTCTATCTTATCTCACTATTGTTCGCATTATTTCCATCTGCTTTCATACGGTACATACTTATTATATTGTTTAACCTCAATTGGGCCCTGACCTTCCTCATCACTACCCTATAGAGGTTATACTTGGCACTTACTGAGTATCGTTGTGGTGTACTCACGCCTCCTTTGCACATGTTTTTCATGTGCAAATCCAGGTACCTCCACTTAGGTGCATTATCATTGAGGCAGGGAGAGCTACAGGGACTTTGAGGTATATCTTCCGCGTCCGCAGACCGAAGAGTCTCCTTCTTACTCTATCATGTAGCGCTTAGACTTCTTTCGTATTTTGATGTAGACTTTTCTAGAGTTTAGAGCACTTATTTGTATTCCTCTAGCCTGTGTTCCCCGTGAGTTTTGGGATATTGTTATAGAATTTGTGATGTTGAGTTGTATATGCCAAGCGACACACGTATATATAGTTTTCTCTTAACTATTGCTTTTAGTTCTTTATTTCCGCAATTTATTTTATTCTACATTGTTAGGCTTACCTAGTCGTAGGGACTAGGTGCCGTCATGACATGTTCACTGAGGGCGAACTGGGGTTGTGACAAGTTGGTATCAGAGCTCTAGGTTCATGGGAGTCACGGAACACAAGCTAGTTTATTAGAGTCTAGCTGATCGGTATAGAGACGTCTGTATATCTACGAGAGGCTATGTAACTCTTTAGGAAATATCTTCACTTCATTTTATTTACTTGTCGTTCGAGAGTTCTGATATCAATTCTAAACTTCTTCATTCTATTCTCTCACAGATGGTGAGAACACATGCTACTAGGGATGATCAGGCACCCGCGCCCCCTGCAATTGCCATCAGAGACCAGAGTCCAGGAAGAGGCAGGAAACGCACACGTGTTGCAGCCAAAGCACTTGCGCGAGCTGCCGCTGAGGTACCACCAGTAGATCCAATCGGAGTTCAGGCACCTAACATGTCTACTGCCACTTCTACTCCAGCCCTTCAGGAGACGTTAGCTCCGTTCATGTCTATGTACACCACTCTGGCTCAGGCAGGGTTGCTTCCCCTTACTGCAGCCGCATTCCAGGCCGGGAGGGGGGGGAGCATAGACTCCCGCCACCCATACTCCCGTGTAGCGAGTGCATGTTGAGCAGGTCCCGGAGATCATTCATGTTCTTCCTGCAGTGCAAATTCAGCCCGTGGATGGGGCAACTGCTTCAGAGGACGAGAAATGGAGGTTGGAGAGGTTCAAGAAGTATGATCCTCCGGTTTTCAGTGGATTAGCGACAGATGATGCCTTGGAGTTTCTAGAGGGTGTCACCATATTCTTTGCACTATGTGCATAGACGCAACTAATAGGGTCTCCTTTTCTACCTTCCATCTTTGGAAAATCGCCTATGATTGGTGGCACACATATGAGTTAGAAACTCCAGACGAGGCTGCTTCACTGACCTGGACCCAATTCTCATATATGTTACTGAAAGAGTTTGTTCCCAATGCCTCAGGGACACATGGCGTGCATAGTTTAAGCATTTGCTCCAGGGTGCTATGACAGTTTCAGAGTATGCCATACATTACACTAGATTGGTCATGCATGCACTGGCCTTGGTTGCTACAGTCCGTGAGAGAGTTTGTTGGTTCATTGAGGGGCTTATCCCACCCATCAGGTCTAGTATGGCTCGAGAGTTGGAGATGGATATTCCTTATCATCAGGTAGTGAGAATTTCTAGGAGGATCGAGGGTAAGCTCTCTAGGGAGCGAGAGGATAGAGAGGCCAAGAGGTCTCGAGAGTCAGCCCACTACTCTGGTGACCATACCCCGACAGCAGGTCGACATAGTAAGGGTTATATGGGTCGCCCCATTCATTAGCTCTTCCACGAGCCAGCAGACCTCCAGCTCCTCCTAGACCTCAGGAGCCTTACTATGCACCTCCAGTTTCTAGCGCGCCTCCTGCACGGGTGCTTTCAGAGGTCAGTCTAGCAGACCTGGCCCTAGCCAGTCACAACCACCACATCTACCCAGAGCTTGTTTCAAGTGTGGAGATACACACCATATGGTTAGGGACTTCCTCGGATTAGGTAGGGATGCATCTTTATAGACTGATTTGCCACAGCGTGATCCTCAGAGTTCTCAATCCATGATCCCAGCTCCAACTGCTACCCCATCTGCCCAGCCAGCTAGGGGCGGAGGTCGGGGAGGTAGAGGTCACCCTTGAACAGGAGGCCAGGCCCGATATTATGCTATTCCTACTTGTACCGAGGTTGTTGCCTCCGATTCTGGCATTACAGGTATTATACTGGTTAGTCACAAAAAGGCATCAGTTCTATTCGATCCAGGTTCTACTTATTCTCATGTGTCTTGTTATTTTTCTCCGTATTTGTGTGTACACTGAGATTCCCTGATTCTCTTGTGTATGTTTCTACTCCTGTGGGGGATTCTCTTGTTGTAGACTGCGTCTATCGGTCATGTTTGGTTACTATTCGGGATTTTGAGACCAGAGTGCACTTACTGTTACTCGGTATTGTTTATTTTCATACTATTTTGGTCATGGAGAAGTTGTCGCCCCATCATGCTATTCTTAATTTTCACGCCCATATCGTGACGCTAATTATGCTAGGTATTCCATGTATTAAGTGGAGTGGTACTTTAGATCACAATCACAGTAGAGTTATCTTTTTGTTAAAGCTTAGTGTCTGGTGGAAAAGGGGTGCGCCGCGTATTTAACTTATGTGAGAGATATCAGTATTGATACCCCTTCTGTTGATTCGGTCCCAGTGGTACAAGATTATCCTAATGTGTTTCCCGCTAATCTTCCGGGCATGCCGCCCCATGGAGATATTTATTTTGGCATTGATTTGTTGCCGGGCACTCAACCCATTTCCATTCCTCTATACCGTATGTATTCTCCTGATTTGAAGGAGTTAAAGGATCAGTTACAGGAATTGCTTGATAAGGGTTTTATTTGACCCAATTTTTCACCGTGGGGTGCTCATGTCTTGTTTGTGAAGAGAAATGATGGTTGTATGCATGTGTGTATCGATTATCGCTTGAACAAGGTTACAGTGAAGAACCGTTATCCTTTGCCTCGTATTGATGATCTATTTGACCAACTTCAGGGAGCATAGGTGTTTTCTAAGATTGATTTGTGCTCAGGTTATCACCAATTGAAGATTCAGGAGCAAGACATCCCAAAGACTGCCTTCAGGACTCGGTATTGTTATTACGAGTTCCTAGTTTTGTCATTTGGGCTTACCAATGCCCCAGCACCTTTTATGCATTTGATACACAGTGTGTTCGGGCCATATTTGACTCGTTCGCCATTGTTTTCATATATGATATTCTTATATACTCCCGTAGTCGGGAAGATCATGTGCAACATCTAAGGATTGTGCTTCAGACCTTGACGGAGAAGAAGTTATATGACAAGTTCTCAAAATGTGAGTTTTGGTTGAGTTTTGTGACATTCTTGGGCCACTTGGTATCGAATGAGGGCATTCGAGTGGATCCGAAGAAGGTGGAGTCTGTGCAGAGTTGGCCCAGGCCCTCCTTAGCTACAAAGATTCGTAGTTTCCTTGGCCTGGTGGGTTATTACCATCATTTTGTGGAGGGGTTTTCATCGATTTCAGCCCCTATGACTAGATTAAACCAGAAGGGTGATCCATTTCAATGGACAGAGGAGTGTGATGCGAGCTTTTAGAAGTTCAATACAGCCTTGACTACAGCCCTATTATGATATTGCCTACTGGTTTTTGGGTCATATACAATTTATTGTGATGCCTCACGGGTTGTCCTTGGATCGGTGTTGATGCAGGACGGTAGGGTGATTGCCTACGCGTCCAGATGGTTGAAGATACATGAGAAGAATTACCCTATCCATGATCTTGAGTTAGCTTCTATTGTTCATGCCTTGAAGATCTGGAATCATTATTTATATGGCGTGCTTTGTGTGATTTATATGGATCATCATAGCATACAATATTTGTTCAAGAAGAAATATCTAAATTTGCGCTAGAGGAGGTGGTTAGAGTTGGTGAAGGATTATGATATTACTATTCTTTATCACCTGGGAAAGGCCGATGTGGTAGCTGATGCCTTGAGTCATCGGGCAGAGAGTCTGGGGAGTTTAGCATATCTACCAGCTTCAGAGAGACCTATGGTGATGGATGTTCAGGCCTTAGCCAGTTAGTTTGTGAGATTGGATCTTTTGGAGCCCGATCAGGTTCTAGCCTATGTGGTTTCTCGGTCTTCATTGTTCGATCGTATCAGGGAGAGGTAGTGTGATGAGCCTCATTTACTTGTTCTCAGGGACACGGTTTAGCACGGCGATGCCAGAGATGTGACCGTTGGAGATGACTGGGTATTGAGGATGTAGGGACAGATTTGTGTGCCCAATGTTGATGGGATTCGAGAGATCATTTTAGCAGAGGCCCATAGTTCGCAGTATTCCATCCATCTGGGTGCCACGAAGATGTATCAGGACTTGAGAGAACACTATTGGTGGAGGCATATGAAGAAGGATATAGTTTCATATGTAGCTAGATGCCTCAACTATCAGCAGGTAAAGTATGAGCACTAGAGACTAGGTGGGTTGCTCCAGCAAATAGATATTCCGGAGTGGAATGGGAGAGGATAACCATGGATTTTGTAGTTGGTCTCCTTCGGACTGCGAAGAAGTTTGATTCCATTTGTGTGATTGTGGATCGGTTGACCAAGTCTGCTCATTTTATCGTTGTGTGAACTACTTATTCATCGGAGCGGTTAGCAGAGATTTACATAAGGGAGATTGTTCGTCTGCACGATATTCAAGTTTCTATTATTTCGGATAGAGGCACTCAGTTTACATCACGGTTCCGGGGAGCCATTCAGTAGGAGTTGGGTACTCGAGTGGAGTTGAGCACAACATTTCACCCCAGACGGACGAACAGTTTGAGCGCACTATTCAGATTCTTGAGGATATGCTCTGTGCATGTGTGATTGAGTTTGGAGGGTCTTGGGATCAGTTCTTTCCATTGGCGTAGTTTTCTTACAAAAAAAGTTATCAGTCCAACATTCAGATAGCGCCATATGAGGCCTTATATGGTAGGAGATACAGATCTCCGATGGGCTGGTTTGAGCCGGGTGAGGCCAGGCTATCGGGTATAGAGTTGGTTCAGGATGCATAGGAAGGTCAAGGTGATTCGGGATAGGCTCCATACAACCCAATCCACACAGAAGAGTTATGCGAATCGGAAGGTTTGTGATGTTTCATATACGGTCGGAGAGCGAGTTCTGCTTTGGGTTTTGCCTGTGAAGGGTGTCATGATATTTGGGAAGAAAGGTAAGTTGAGTACAAGGTTATTGGCCCTTTTGAGATTTTGAGGCGAGTTGGGGAGGTTGCTAATGAGCTTGCCTTACCTCCAAGATTGGCTGGGGTTCCTTCGATATTTCATGTTTCGATGCTCAGGAGGTATCACGGTGATCTGTCACATGTGTTAGATTTTAGTTTAGTCCAGTTGGACAGGGATCTATCCAATGTTGAGGAGCCAACGTCTATATTGGACAGAAAGGTCATAATGTTGAGCTCAAAGAACATCACTTTAATAAAGGTTTATTGGCAGGGTCAGCCGGCCGAGGAGGCGACTTGGGAGACCAAGCAGGATATGCGCAGCCGATACCCTCATCTTTTCACCACTTTAGGTATGTTCGATATGCTCGCTCGACGACGAATAACTGTTTAAGTGTAGCAGGATGTGACGACCCGGCATATCATTTTTAGAATTTTTTCCCGGATCCCCTATTAATTGCTTCCCCTAAGTTCATTTATGCTATTTTGGTTTGTCGGGACGTTCGGTGCTGAGTTTCGGAGAGTTTTGGGATACTTAGTCCCTATATGAGAGCTTAAGTATTGGAAAGTGGTCCATAGTCAGAATAGTGTGAAGACGACCTCGGAATGGAAATATGATGGTTCTGTTAACTCCGTTAGGTGATTTCGGGGTTGAGAGCATGTTCGGAATTCATTTTGGAAGTCCGTAGCTCTTTTAGGTTTGAAATGCCGAAGTTTGAATTTTTGAAGTTTTCGGTCCGATAGTAAGTTTTTGATCCGAGGGGTGGAATGGAATTCTGAAAGTTGCAATAGCTCCGTCCAGTGATTTTGATGTGTGTGCAAAATTTAGGTCAATCAGACGTGTTTTAGTTAGGTTTTTGACCGAAAGCAAGTTTTGATAAAATTTGAAGTTCTTAGGCTCAAATCATTATATAATTTGAGTTTTCGGCATTGTATTAGGTGGTTTAAGGGCTGGTGCAAGTTTGAATGATGTTATGGGATATGTCCGTAGGGTTAGTTGAGGTACTGAGGGACTTGGGTGTGTTTCGGATGCTCAACGGAGTATTTTGGACTTGTAAAAAGTTGCAGAAAATCCTTCAGCAGTTGCAGGTCCCAGTTCCTTCTTCGTGTTCGCGACCTCCCATCGCGCTCGCGTTCGCGTAGCTTTGACATTCCCCTTCTATGCATTCGTTTCCTCCTCCAGATGTTCACATAGAGCAATCCTGGAGGAGGACCACTGTTGGCCCAAGTAAAGGTTAAGTTTTGAAGATTGACAAAGGAACTCAGGATGAACTAGGTCCACCCCTCAAGATCATAAAACGGGCAGAATCAAGCATGTAGGATGCACGTGAAGGAGATAAGCTTAACCCTCTGTATTTAATATCTCCTGATAAAAAAGGTTGCATAATTGATAAGGAGAAGGAGTCCTTAACCAAAGAGAACACTATCCAAGATAGGGAAGAGTTAGAAGTTGAAAGCAACTAGAACTCTTCCACCAAGGAAGAGTTGCATCGGAACTCTAGTTAATTCTTCATCTACTAACTCTGTAAATTGCAGGATGTTCTCACATTACATGTGTTGCACAAAAACGCAAAAGTTAAATGTAAATTGGGAGCAAAATCGCAAGGCTTTTTGCAAGCAATTCGTGTTTGATTCAAATGTGCAAACCTGAAGCTACATGAACCATATTGAAGAACCAGCTCCATAAAGAGTTTTATGTGTCTTTCTTTATTTCTAGTTCAACTGTAGTACATGTTTTCATATTGTACCTTTCAGCTTTCATAGAAGCAATTGTAATAGATATTTGAGTACTCAAGTTAGAGTTAACCTGAAATTGTCGCAACAGTTAGAGGCTGGTTGCCACAACGGGATTAGAGTTAATCCTTAGGTTTACAAAGAGTTTTGTAAATGTTGTTTTTGATTAGTGATTTTAGTGGAAGTTTGGAAAAATCCTACTAAGTAGTAGGTCGTGGTTTTTTTACCTTTTGAGCCAGGTGTTTTCCATGTAAAATCTCTGTATTCTTTATTTTTTATATTTATTATTCCATAACAGTAGTAGTTGGAAAACCTAGAAGTACCAGGTTCTTTTAGATCGAAAAATTGGGTACCACATAAATCACCCCCTCTTGTGTGATATTGACGTATAAAAATTCAATTGGTATCAGAGTATGTTATCCTTGAAGAGGTTAACACCTTAGGAACAAATCAAGATGAGCGCACCACCTGGAAACTAGGAAGGGCAATCCATTGATAGGCCTCCACTCATTAATGGCCACTACTACTCTAGGTGGAAAATTAGAATGAGAGATCACTTCATCGGAGAAGATTGTGAGCTTTGGGAAATTATCACTGATGGTCCCCCAGATACCATAAAGAAGAATGTTGAACGAGTAGATGTGTCAAAAACAAGAGTTGACTGCAATGTTGAGGGCTTTATAAATTGGGAAAAGAATGGTAAGGCCAAAAATGGCTTGTGTGTGGACTTGGTCCAGTCGAGTACAGTAGTTCAAAGTTGTACCACTGCCAAGGAAATATAGGACACTTTACAAGTAGCTCATGAAGGAATTCCTCAAGTAAAGAGACCAAAAGGAACGTTGCTATATTCTCAATATGAGAATTTTATCATGGAGGAAGGGGAAACTATCCAGGAGATGTATACAAGGTTCACCACACTGACAAATGAACTTAAATCTCTTGGAAAGATTATTGTTGAAGAGGAGAAAGTTGAGAAAATTTCGACAAGGGTTCTGCCAGTCACTTGGGAAAGCAAAATCACTGTCATTCAGGAATCAAAGAACATTGTCACTCTTAAGTTGGATGAGCTAATTCGAAATCTCACAGCCTATGAACTTAGAAGGCAAACCATAAAGATGGATGCACCCAAGAAGGAAAGGATTAGAATCACTGAAGGTGCTGATCTAGAGGAGGATGAATTGATCATGATCACAAAGGAATTCAAGAAGTACTTAATGAGAGGAAATTGCACTTCAAGAAGTGGAAGTTATAGCAAACCAAGGGTTCCTAAAAAATAAACCAATGAGGAGTGTTACAAGTGTGGGAAGACTGATCACCACATCAGAAACTGCCATCAATGGGAAATTGAATGGAAGAAGGAAAGAGCTGAAATAAGGAACAAGAAAAAGGAACATGTTCAACTCAAGAAGAACAAAGGTAAACAAAGGTTATGATTGCTGCCTGGGGAGAAAGCTCAGATGAGGACTCAGAGGATGAAGATGGAGATGAAGAAGTACTTATGGAAATTGGAGAATCCGATGAGGAATCTGGGGTAAGTATAAATCATCTTAAAGACAAGATTACATTATTGTTTAAAGAAAGGCTATATGAGTTACTCCTAGATTTCATTGATGAATATGAGGATCTAAAGAATGAAAAGGAACAACTATCTACGAAGTGTGCTATTTTGAAAGCTAAGTGCAAAAATCTGGAACTTAGGGCTAGTGTGAGCGATAGTAAAAATTTTGAGTTAAAGAATCAGGTTCATGAACTTGACACCACTTACCTAGAGATTAGATATGAAAATTTAAAATTGAAATTAGGAATTGGTAAAAAGAAAGCTGATCACACACAACTCTCCTTAGAAGAAAATGTAGGAAAAATGAAAGATGAGTTGTACAAAAGAGATGAATAGATAGGAGTCCTTAAGGAGGATCTAAACAAGGTTAAGCATGAGCTAGATAGAACCTGTAAATGGAATCGGTCCTTTGATGCACATGAACACCATAATATCAATAAGAAAGGACTTGGCTATGGGACCCCTGCACCTAAGTGGGATCCCAAAAGCAAGTACCTCACACTTCCTGAGAATATAATTTGCACACACAGTGGTAAAACTAGTCACTATAAATCTGATTGCATTGCAAAAGAAAAGGCTAGTCAAAAGAATAAAAATTTGTTCAAAGGAAAAATAGGTTGCAAGGTTGCGCTAAAAGAACCTGATTCACCCTTTTACCTATAGAAAGGGAACCAATCTAGTTTGGATTCCTATGACTAACCCCTGATTTCCTTTTGTGGGAAAATCTGATGGGGAGCAACCAAATATGGTACGTGGATAGTGGTTGTTCAAAGCATATGGCAGGAAGCAAGAACCAGTTCCTTTCACTTGAGGGCCTCAAAGGAGAAAATGTCTCCTTTGGAAATGGGAAGAAAGATGAGATCATTGGGGTAGGAAAGGTAGGTAAGATTTATTCTCACTCTATTGAGAATGTCTACTTGATAGATGGCCTAAAATACAGCCTATTAAGACAATCACTATTGTGTGATAGAGGTAACTTGGTAGCATTCATCTCTACCAAATATTTTGTGATTAATCTTACCACTAACAAGATTGTTTTGCAGGAAAAAAGAGTAAACAAGTCATACATTGTAAATTTGTCCACACTTTCAAAAAATGAACATACTCACATAAGTGTGTTGAACAATGATCCCTCCTTTGGCACAAGAGACTTATATAAGCAAGTCTGAGTCAAATCAACAAATTAGTCTCTAAGGATCTGGTGATAGGGATGCCTAACATCAAATTCAAGGAAGACAAAGTTTGTGAGGCTTGTACAAGGGGGAAGCAGGTAAGATCCTATTTTAAATGCAAGAAAGTGGTAAGCACCGCCAGAACGATGGAACTGGTCCATATGGATCTCTGTGGTCACATGAGAACATTAAGTAAATGTGGTAAAAGATATGTGATGGTGCTTGTTGATGATTACTTTAGGTTTTCTTGGACATTATTTTTAACATTTAAAGATGAAGCATTTTATATGTTTACTTCTTCTGTTAGAAAAACTCATAAACAACTAGGTAATCAACTTGCATCAATTAGGTGTGATCATAGAACTGAATTTGAAAATGTTAAGTTTGTTGGATTTTTGCATGCTATATCATAAATAGTTGTATGACTAGACCTCTTGTTAAGAAGATTCCCTATGAGTCAGTTAAAGGGAGAAAGCTAAATATATCCATCTTAGGGTACTTGGATACAAGTTCTTTGTGCACGATAATGGAAATGACTCCCTAGGTAAGTTTGATCCTAGAAGTAATGAGGGAGTATTCTTGGGATATTCTCCACATAGTAAAGCTTACAAGATATTAGTAAAAGAACTATGTGTGTAAAAAAATATATATGTTACTTTATTGAAAAACTAACATTCTTTCTGAGAGGCAAGAACAAGATAATAGATTGGGCTGATAAGAAATTCAAATGGTGAAACTACAGTTCATCCTGAATATGCATCACAGGAAGGAGCATGTGATGGAACATGTCCTTCAACCCATTGCAACATGACAGGGGGAACTGATTAGAGAGGAACTGATCCTCAAACCTCTTGGGAACCTGTCAAGGAACCTATTCCTCAATAACAAAACCAGGAAGGAAAATCCAAAGAAATTGACACTCCTATTGCAACATCCAAGAAGTTGGATATAGATGAACCTGGTTCATCTATTGATCAGAAGTTGTATAGGGGATGGTTCTTTTATATATCTCACTACTAGCAGACCTGGATTGTGTGCAGTGTAGGCCTTTGTGTTCGATTTTAGGAATATTCAAAGGAGTCCCACTTGAATAATACAAAGTGAATATTGAGATACTTGAAAAGCACCACTGACCTTTTCCTCTGGTATCCAAAAAGGTAGTAATTTAAACCTAGTGGGATATGCTGACGCTGATTATGCAGGTTTTCTAGTGGACAGGAAGAGCACCTCAGGTATGGCACACTTCCTTGGTTCATGTCTTATTTCATGGGATACTAAAAAGCAAACTTCAGTAGCCTTATCAACTGCTGAAGCTGAGTATGTTGTTGTTGCTTCATGATTGTGCTCAATTATTGTGGATCAAGCAGTAGTTGATGGATTTTAGTAGTGAAGTTAGTTGAATCCCTATTTTCTATGATAACACTAGTGTTATTAGTATTACTAAGAATATTATTCATCATAAGAGAACTAAGCACATAGATGTTAGACACCATTTTTTTGAGGGACACCTATGAGAAAGGCTTGATCACTGTGGAGTTTTGTGCAACTGACAGGAAAATTGCTAACATCTTCACAAAATCCTTATGTATAAATCACTTTGAGAGGAACGGGTTGGAATTAGGGATGATTAAGATCACCCTAAAAGGACTAGTTCAAGGTTAAATGAAGAAAAAAACAAAATTTGTTTAGAAAGTCTGTAAATTGTGTATAATTAGATTAAATCTTGCTTAGTATCATACTTTCCATAGTATACTCTTGTGCCATGGGTTAAAATGACTCATTAATCTCTAATGATATTTTCTCTATTTTGGAAAATTTAGACTTACACAAGAGAATTATCAGTGAAGAACCTGGTTCATCAAGATAACACGATATGTTTTCTGCACTCTGCATAATTTGAAATAACTATATTTGGATCATGAGCAGAGTCCTACCAAATACACAATTCCTTTTGGACTTATCAGTTACAAGTTAACCAGTACCATTCAAAAGAGTCCCAACCA
Organism: Nicotiana benthamiana; assembly: GCA_034376525.1. Taxonomy (NCBI): domain Eukaryota; kingdom Viridiplantae; phylum Streptophyta; class Magnoliopsida; order Solanales; family Solanaceae; genus Nicotiana; species Nicotiana benthamiana. The sequence goes on from CM067337.1 coordinate 132,523,313, forward strand.
AATGGAAGTATCTAGATTCTAGGGATACACTCCAACGTCTCTTCAAAATTGAATTTCAATTTAATTAAACTTCAAAGAGTATGAAAAGTTGTAGTTACCACATCAATTATTCCCTTGTATATGGATAAGCTTTAGTGTATTCCCTACTCCATCTCTCTCAAGCCGTCAAAAACTCTCATTCTTTTTTCATATTTCAAACATAATCTAATTCTCTTCTCTTCCATACCCTAGCCCAGATATGTCAAGCACCTCTGAAAATCCTTCATCACCGCCATAGGAAACCACTTGCACACCTTTTACCACTCCTTCAATCACACCAATCTCTAAGAAAAGTAGAGTAAAGATGAGGACTTGTAAGATTATCGCTGAAGAAGAGCAGATCAAGAAAATAAACAAGCAATTGAAAGTAGGTTGGGAAGAAGAATTCCAAAAATCTCAAGATTCATTTAAATGTGCTACTAAGGGGGAAGAAAGTGGGTCTTCCAAAACTGAACATGTATCTTCTGATTCTAAAGTTACTCCTGAGACAATTTCTGAAGTTGCTACAAATTTGGAGAATAGATTTGTGCTGGTAGGATCTATAGCAGGTGTTGAGACTATAGAATATGGAGAAGTTGGTGGTAAAAATAAAAAGGGAACGAAAAAAGAGCAAGGGTGCGAGGAGTACTGTGAGGGGAAAGGGTACAAGAGTAGTTGATTCTTCACCCACTCCTGTTGGTCTAACAAAAGAAACTGGCACAATGGTTACTTGGGGATAGTAATTTACTGAAACAAAAAAGAGTATAGCAAAACAGGGGGCAAGTGGCCCTGGTGAAGCTGCTGAGGGGTTGGTTCAACTTGGAAAAAATATAGATGAACATGTTCCATCTAAATAGGAAACCCTCGCGGACCTACTGATAGAGTTATCAATGGCACCAAAACTCATGTCATTCCCTATGGTGTCATTCTCACAACTGTGCTTGCATATTTCAAGGTACCTATTGGGGTTAATACTCTGCTTGCTTGCGATTATGAGTTCCATACCATTCCCAATGAACCCGGTTCATCTAAAAGGACACCTATTAATAGCAAGTTCAGAGCTCTATTACATGAGAGTGAGGCAAAGGATGCTGAGATAGCAAGGTTGAAGACACGATTGGTTGAGGTACAATCTAAGAGAGATGTTCTCAGAGTTGAACTTGCAAGGGAAAAGGAGAAGAATGATGGAATTCTTCAAGACATGCTAAAACTTCTCCAAGCAAAAAAGAACCCAGCCCCTACCCCTTCCAAGCTTTAAATCCTAGCCCATTGAAGATCAACCAGTGACCCAATTTGGTATTTTATGTTTCTTTTGCTCATGTTTTCAGTATTTTTATTTCTTCTTATGCTTTGTGGTCGAATCTTATCAATCATCAATGAAATTCACTACTTTTTTTCTAACTGTTTGTTCATATTTCTTTGATGGTTAAAAATCTTAGCTTGATCTATGATGATTAATCCATGATTTCATTTGAAGTAGACCCAATGGCCATGAGTAAGCTTTAAAATCTGGTTATCTCACATTTCTTATGCAACCTTTCGATGATGCCAAAAGGGGGAAAAAAGGTTGTGCTTTAAACAAGTAATGTTTACACTTTGAACATTTTGTGCTTTAAACAAGTGATGTTTACACTTTGAACAGTGATGTTTATAACCTAATGTACCTGGTCCTTGATGATAGGTGATAAAAAGGAAAAATGTTTCTAACATTGCGTTGATGCTGAGCTGAGTTGAAACAGTGCCTAAGCTTATGAAAAACACAGATTTTGTCATCATGAAAAATGAGGAATTTGTTGGCCCAAGTAAAGGTTAAGTATTGAAGATTGACAAAGGAACTAAGGATGAACCAGGTCCATCCTTCAGGATCATAAAATGGGCAGAATCAAGCGTGTGGGATGCACGTGAAGGAGATAAGATTAACTTGCTATATTTAGTATCTCCTGATAAAAAATGTTGCATAATTGATAAGTAGAAGGAGTCCTTAACCAAACAGAACACTATCCAAGATAGCAAAGGAGATAGAAATTGAAATCAACTAGAACTATTCCACCATGGAAGAGTTCTATCAGAACTCCAGTTATTTCTTTATCTACTAACTCTGTAAATTACAGGATGTTCTCACGTTACATGTATTGCACAAAAAAGCAGAAGTTAAACGTGAATTGGGAGCAAAATAACAAGGCTCTTTGCAAGCAATTCATGTGTGATTCAAATGTGGAAACCTGAAGCTACATGAACCAGATTGAAGATCCAGCTCCATGAAGAGTTTTATGTGTTTTTCTTTATTTCTAGTTCAACAGTAGTAGGTGTTTTCATATTGTACCTTTCAGCTTTCATAGAAGCAATTGTAATAGTTATTTGAGTATTCAAGTTAGAGTTAACTTCAAGTTTTCGCAACAGTTAGAGGCTGGCTGCCACAACAGGATTAGAGTTAACCTTAGGTTTACAAAGAGTTTTATCAATGTTGTTTTGGCTCAGTAATTTTAGTGGAAGTTTGGGAAAATCCTACTGATTAGTAGGTCATAGTTTTTTACCTTTTGAGCCAGGTATTTTTCACGTAAAGTCTATGTGTTCTTTATTTTCTGTATTTATTATTCCGCAACCGTAGTAGTTAGAACTGCTAGAAGAACCGGGTGCTTATAGATCAAAAAATTGGGTACCACACAAATCACCTCCTCTTGTATGGCATTGACATATAAAACATCAACCAGTCTCTTCATTGCGTTCGCATTTAGTGCTTTGTGTTCGCGAAGCTTCACGTCTCCCTTCATTGTGTTCGCATTCCGCCTGACACATTCGTGTAGCTTTGTGGTTCCAGGCCTTCGCGTTCGCGGTTCATTCCTCGCATTCGCGAAGGGCATTTTTGTCAGCATCCATTTTTATTCTATGCAAATGCAAGACTTCCTCCGTGTTCGCGGTGCTTTAAATACCTGGAAAATATTAAATCATTCAAAAATGAGGGTTAGCCATTTACATCAAAATACAAGTTTGGGAGCTCGGATTTGGGAGAAATTTCGAAAGTTTTTTTAGGGAAACTACTGGGTAACGATTCTCTACTCTCTTATGCTTAAAACACACTAATCTAATCATGAATTCATCCTTAATTTCGTATTTTTGAATGAAAAATGGGTAAAACTTCATAGACCACACTATTGAGTTTTGAGTGGGTGTTTGACCTCCAATTTGGGAGATTTTTATATGGTTAGACTCGTGAGAGTACGAGGGTTCTGTAAATGTAAAAATTATCCATTTTCGAGATGTTGGTCTGAGGGGCATTTTGGTCATTTTACCTATTTCGCGTCTTATCTTTGAATTAAATAGTAGAATCAGTTTCTTGAGAAGTTATTTACGATATGTAATTGAATTGAATAGATTTGGGCCATTTGGAGTCGGATACTCGTGGCAAAAATGTAATTTTAAGTTGATTTTGGAGCCGGTACGAGGTAAGTGGCTTATCTAATTGTGTGTGGGGCCATTCCCCTTAGGATATGTTATTTGGTGATTGAGTTCTTTGTACGTGTGGTGATGAGTGCATACTTGAGCTAATTTTTGAAAATCTAATTTTTACTTAAGATATTGAGCCTGAGTTTGTTTCGTATTTGTTTTATTTTACTTGCAATTATAACCTGTGTTAGATTAGGAAAAGAATGTTTAGTTGATTTAACTTGCCTATTTGCTTAAGTTGCCTTGACTTTACTACGTAAAGCATGTTAGGCTAGTACTGCGTGTTTCTTGTCTTTGTACTTCATTTACGTATAACTTCTAGTTATGGTTGTGCATTTATATTGGGACTATGGGCGTGGAATTCCGGTAGCTCCCCTCTTGTATGTTTACTTTGGGACTATGGGTTAGATTCCCGGTAGATCCCACTGTACTTATACTTTGGGACTACGGGTTAGATTCCCGGTAGAACCCCCTGCATATTGATAGTTGGACTATAGGACGGTATCCCGGGAGATCCACTAGACACTTGAGAAAGGACTAGAGGACGATATTCTAGGAGATCCTCATTTGGTAACTTGGTATTGAGATGTACATTTCCGTGTTTATTTATTCATTCTGTGTCTACTTTATTCATCGCTTATTCGTTGTTGCCTTGTAAATTCTGTCTTATTTCTCTATTGTTCACATTATTTCCATCTTCTTTCATGTTGTGCATACTTATTATATTGTTTAACCTCAGTAGGGCCCTGAGCTTCCTCGTCACTACCCGACCGAGGTTAGGCTTGGCACTTGCTAAATACCGCCTGTGATATACTCACGCCTGTTCTGTGCATGTTTTTTATGTGCAGAACCAGGTATCTCCACTCGGGCACATTATCATTGAGACAGGGAGAGCTACGGGGACTTTGAGGTATATTTTTCGCGTCTGCAGACCGAAGAGTCTCCTTCTTACTCTTTCATGTAGCGATTAGTCTTCTTTCATACTTTGATGTAGACTTTCTGGAGTTTAGAGAACTTATTTGTATTCCTCTTGCCTGTGTTTCCCGTGAGTTTTTTGGTTTTGGGATATTATTTTAGACTTCGTGATGTTGAGTTGTATATGCCAAATGACACACATATATACAGTTTTCTCTTAGATGTTGCTTTTAGTTCATTATTTATTCAATTTATTTTATTCTGCTTTGTTATACTTACCTAGTCGTATGGATTAGATGCCTTCACGATATATTCCCGTAAGGCGAACTGGGGTTGTGACAACGACCTCGGCAATATTTGCGCATGCTACTTGCCTGGTACTTTCTATGATTTGAACTGTCTAAAATGCCTTGAAATATGAATTGTTAACTGAAATGTTATCTATGAAAAAACTTGTCACTTCCTGATATCAACTGTTATTTACTACTTATGACATCCATGCTTAGTGTAATACTTAAATTATGTTATTTTTTACCCTAGTACGTGTCAAGTCGGCCCCTCGTTACCCTAGTACCTTAGTATGTTATTTTTCAATTGTTGACTTTTTAAAAAGCTTAATTGTTAAGAAAATGTGGGGATGCGTTGGTAAAATGATGAGGCGTCACTAGTTAATCAAGGTTGGCTTACCCGAAAATCATGTTGGGCACCATCACGACCTTTAATGGAAATTGGGTCATGGCATTGGCTTTGTTTTGTTCATACGTAGTTAAAAGCCACTAAAGTGTTAAAGTTTAAAACTATGATGCTTTACGCTCACGAAAATTGTAACGATCCGACCGGTCGTTTTGATCTTTAAACGCGCTATTCGACGGTCTGAACACTTGGGTAGCTCCACTTGATATTTAATAACTTGTACGGATGGTCAGAATTGAATTCCATGAAGTTCAGAGTTGATTTGGAAAGCACTAAATTCAGAAGCTTTAAGTTGGAAGAGCTTACCAGGATTTGACTTTTGAGTAAATGACCTCAGAATCGGGATTTGAAGGTTCCAATAAGTTCGTATGATGATTTCGAACTGGGACGTATATTCGGGCTGAGTATCGGGTGATCCGGGGCCTTTTGATGCTTAATATGGAAAGTTCACATTTTGAAAGTTTTAGAATTTCTTAAGTTTGATTTGAAGTGGACTTTGGTGTTATCGATGTCTGTATGAGGTTACGAGCCTTGAAATAGGTTCTTATCATGATTTGTGCCTTGTGAGTAAAGTATATGGTATATTTGAATTAATTTGAAAGTTTTAAATATTTAAAATAAGAAAAAACTTAATTGATAAATAAAATTTTAGTTGATTTTAAAGTTCTATCTATTTTTCCAGTGTGAACATAATTTATAATAGAAAAAAACGAACAACACAAGCTTTTAAAAATCACGTAAATAATATTCAAAAAAAAATATATTGAGTTATAAAATAGAATCTGAGGAAATAAATCATAAGTTTATGAAAATGGTAAATGTTAAATTGTTGATCTTATTTAGCGAACTCACTAAAAGAAAAATTCATACAGCGGCAACATTAACTAATCCAATGTAAAGAGATTTTGAGAAGGATAGTGTATACACATAATATATTTTATATTCTACCTTTCTTCAAGTTTGTATTTTAATCAAGTTGACCCTTAATAGTATACATTAATGATTTTTCTCTATTTTCTTACTCAATTCTTTCATTGCTAGTAGTCTAACAATAATATTTGTATATAATTGTTACTTATATGATGAATTAAAAAAAAGTTAAATGTTTTTCTGAATTAGTGATCAATTCAAATACTTAATTAATTGTTCTTAACACTAAACAAAATAATTTATTATTTCTATTTAAATTTTTAATATTATCTTATACAAATTTTAAATATGTAAATATAATTTACTTTTATTCAATAAAATTTTATGTTTGTAAATAGTTGAACTTTGTACTTTATTTTTGTAGAAGCTGTATCAATTTGGTTGAGAGAAAATGTAGAGATTTCTTGACTATTAATATGACCATATCTCGGAAGCTAAACCCCTTGATGAGAACAATCTTAGTATTCGTTTATCCGTATCTTGGATGCAAAATAGAACATGAGAGAGTAAGATTTATATTAAGGTAGATTTTTTATGATTGTAAATTTTAATTATTAGGAGTTTCATATACTTTAAACATGAAAGGTTTAATAGTTAAAATTTTATTTGATTTTAAACTCATAAATGTTAGGAATATAATTAAATGACTATTTTGTACAGTATAAACTCTTTTTTCAAAGAATAAAACAGGCGAATGATATTTCGTTAAGAGGTTTCGTGTTTTTAATATAATATAGATAGGTATATGATTGTAGTGAAATGAGGAAGACAAATGAAATGGGACTTTATACTTATCGGCATTTCAACCCAATGGCGTTGGATTGGAAGAAGGTAATGGCTAGGCTAGCTAAAAGAGAAAGTAACCTACCATAAAATTTTCCCATCACTGTCTTTACTGTAACGTTCCGACCGGTCATTTTGAGCTCTAGTTAGTCGTTTCGAGACCACAAGTAGATTCAACAACAACTACTACTACTACTACCCAGTATAGTCCCACAAAGTGGGGTCTGGGGAGGGTAATACGTAGACGGGCCTTACCCCTACCCGAAAGGGCAAAGAGGCCATTTCCAATCGACCTTGGCTCAGTGAAGGAAAGGAACAACAAAAACAAAAACAACAAAAGAGCATTAGTAACTTCAACATAAATAGCGTAAATAGTTATCTAAACATAAAAGCATAAAAATAAAAACATAAAAACTATAAATAAAATAGCATGCAATAATATCAGACAGTAACTACCATGAGTAGCTTCACTATAAGTATTATGACTAATACGCGTGGTCGAAATTGGAATTTCAAAAGATTAGAGTTGATTTGGAAAGAAAATTCTCATCTAGGAAGCTTTACGTTGGAAGAATTGACTAAGGTTGGATTCTTGAGTAAACAACCTCGGAATTGAGATATGAAGGTTCCAACAGGTTCGCATGATGATTTTGAACTTGGGCGTGTATCCGGATAAGGTTTTGGATGATCCAGAAGCATTTCGGTGCCTATTGTGGAAGTAGGCATTTTGGAAGAATTTCATAAATTTGGGTTGAAGTGCATTAATGTTATCGATATTTGTTTTGGTTTTCGAGTTTGGGAATAGCTCCGTATGGTAATTGTCGTATTGGGAGCGTGTCCGAAAGTGGATTCGGAAGTCCGTAGGTCATTTTGGGGTCATTTGGCGAAAGTTAGAAATTTGAAGGTTTTGAGAAGTTTGACCGGAAGTGGACTTTTTGATATCGGGGTTATATTTTAATTTCAGAAGTTAGAATAGGTCCGTAATATCTAATGTGACTTATTTGCAAAACTTGAGGTCAATCGAACATGATTTGATAGGTTTCGGCATCAAATGTAAAAAATTTAAGTTCTAAACTTCATTAAGGCTGAATTTGGGAAATGATTCATGATTTCGTTGTTGGTTGATGTGATTTGAGACCCGAGCAGTATTATGTTATGTTATGGGACTAGTTTTTATGATTGGACGGGGTTCGGGGGACGTCAGGTGTGTTTCGGGGCGATTTCAAACTAAATTTGAGTTGTATTGGACTACTGTTATTGATGTCTGGTTTCCTTCTTCGCGTACGCGAAGGAAGTCCCCCGAGTGCAAAGAGGAACTTGTGGGGCTGATGGATTTGGCCTTCCCGAATGCAAGCTAGTGCACGCGCACGCAAGACAAGAGCTGGACAAGCCTTCCCAAACGCGAAGAAGAAAGAAGGGAGCTTGGCCTAAGGCCATTTGGCCTATGCGAACGCTCAGAAGAGGACACAAATACGAAGGGGCGAGACAGTTAGCCTTCGCAAACGCAGTCGAAGGGTCACGAATGCGAAGAAACATTTTTGGGTGTGAGGTTGTAGAACTTCGTGAATGCGAGGACTGTGCCGCATTCGCGAAAAAGTGTCGGGCTGGGTAGTGAGTTGTCTTAAAACGAGACTTTTTCCATTTTCACTTCATTTTCTCTATGGGAACCGATCTTGGAGCAATTTTGGAGCTTCTTCTTCATTATTTATGTCAAGGTAAGTGATTCCCACCTATTGCAAGTTAAGTACTTAGAGTATATATGGATTTAGACATGAAAATTTGTAGAATTTTGAGATTTTGAAGAAAAACCTAAAATTAATATTTTTGGATTTTGACCAAGAAATTAGATACGGAATTTGGAATAAATTATATATTTGTGTACGTGGTGTGATGGGTAATATTTATCTTCGAAAATGTTCGAAATCCGGGCACATGAGCCCGAGGGTGATTTTTATCGACTTTTCGAACGGAGTTGGAAATTGTTATAAATTGGATTATAAGGAGTATTAGAGTATATATTTATGGATTTGCATATTTATTGGCTAGTTTTGGACTATTGGGCATCTGTTTGAGTTGTTGGAAAGGCTTAGGAGCCGTCTATGGAAATTCGGAGTGAGGTAAGTCTCATTTCTAACCTTTTAATAGGTAATTAACCCCATAGCTGAATTGAATTAATATGTGTTTCGAATTGTAGGGGATACATACGCACGAGGTAACAAGAGTCCATGCGTAGCTACTATTATGCTTATGTTCTGGTAGTCTAGGAACCAAATCATGCTATATTGTGATGTTTGCATCCTACTTGTTCATTTAATTGTTAAAAACTTATTGGAACTTTATAAGAAAATTGTAAAAGGTTAAACTTCACATACTTGAGTTTTGGACGAGTCATTAGACCATTAATGAGAATTTATATTTCTTTGAACATTAGCCCTTAATAAATCTTGAATTGGTTACTTATATGTGTTTTCTCTTGTTGTGAAGTGGGCGGAATGCCTCGGTAGTAGATAGATGGATCTATGGTTCGTGTTGTTCGGCCCTCAGTAGTGCACACTTTAGATTTATGTTGGATCGGGCTTTACGATATCGGCATAATTGTGCAGGATTGATTTGTTTGTTCTGGAGTTCATAGTAATTGATATTACTTCATTGGCCTGAGATATAAAAATGGTAAATGGTAAAAACAAAAATGAATTTGAAAATTTCTTATTAACGAAGAATTATTTACTTACTTCATGAATTGAGTTTACTGCCGCTCTATACAATTCATGCTTAATCATATCATCGATATTTTTATTACAGCCCATAGTAAGTGTCGGAGTCGAATCATCGTCACTACTTCTTTGAGGTTAGACTGGATACTTACTGGGTACACATTGATTTGCGTTCTCTAACTACAATCGTTGCACACTTTTGTGCATGTACATATGTGCCTAGTGGCTCTGTGAGATTAGACGCATGGTTAGTTACTTATGTATTTTCCAGTCCAATTTGTATTCCGGACAGATAATGTATTTTATTTTATGTTCCTAGTTGATGCTCATGCACTTGTAATATCGGGTTATGGGGTGATTATGGGTTGTTCAGTATTGTGAATTCCATCTTTTACTATTTAATAATTGAAGGAAATTATGATTGCAAAATTATTAAAATGAGAACTAAATCAATTAATTATTATAGACTTTCCTGATATCGGTGTCCGACATCATCACGGCATTTAATGAATTTGGATCGTGACATTCACTCTTAATTGTAAAAACTTACCATAAATTCAGAGTTAATTACTAGTACATATTTTCACCTCATTAAATAATTCAATAAGTTAATTGGTTTTATTTAAACACAATATAATTTTGTTTAAAAGCAAAAGGAAAAAAGGCGGGTCGGGGCGGACTGCAAGTCTTCTCTTAAGAGATGATTGGAGGTTAGGGAAATGGCAGTCTTGAAGAAGGGCCTGCCATCATCGGGTAAAAAGAACATACAAAAGTATTGTGCATAAACTAGCTGATGCTTTAGTCAAATGTTATATAGTTACAAATGAATTTAAATAATTGAAAACACATTCTCAAAGAAGAAGATTTAATTAACTTGTTCATCGAAAAAAGTCTAATTTTACAGCCTCTTTTGTCGGATGGCCAAACCCATTGGCAGGAATTATAAATTAAAAAATTAATTTATTCAAGCTGAGCTAATAGCTAAAAATAAAGAATCAATAACATGGAATTATATTCCTTGTAAATGAGGGATTTACAGTGAAAATTACATAAAATCCTAACTAGGAAAATAAATTAGTAGAAGTGAATTAGCTGAAAATCATGGCTAGCTAGCCTAAGAACAACAACAGGTAATTGAACTGAAACTACCCCTAAATCCTCCAATATTAAATTTAATTATGCTGATGAACTACTAGCATTTCACGTAGTAATAAATTTCTTGACTTGGTCAACGCTATGTGAATGTTGGAATTCATGATTCTTGTCTAGCTCTTCAAGGAACACTTTAGGAACCAAGCAATTGTCAGTCGAGTACAATTTCTCCTGAATCAAAGACGATCCAACAAGTTTTTGCAAATCTGGTGTTTCATATGTTTTCCCATTCTCCTGCTAATAAATTCATTATATAAATATCTCATTTTAATTAAAAATGGTAATGGAGGGGAACTTCCTCCCTCGAAATATCATTTGTATACTCTGATATATAGCAACAAATGGGAAAAAAATGTTGTATATATAGAAACAGAAGAAGGTAAGAAATATTTACCTGATGTGATCCCATGAATTCAAGAAGTCCAACTTGGGCCTGCAAGAACTTGACATACTTGGAAGTAGCTTGAAGCATTTCAGCAGTGTTCATTCTGTGTCCACCAGGTATCAGCTTCCCTAATTCTTGCGTTTTCTCACTAATCTTCTTTCTCCTTTGTCTCGCCGCTATGCTCTGTGCAGACATCTTCTTCTCCTTTTTCTCATGGGCACTGCTGCAGCACCCGCTATCAAAAACAGGCGCACTCGGAAAGTACTCAAGCTGTGGCATTGGAATATTTTCTGCAAATGAAAACGATTGATAGATTGGCCCATTCGGAAAATTACCCTCATGAGTTATTATATCTTGATAATGGCATTGAAAGACTTTTTGCCGTTTTGGATTGCTCATCTGAAAATCAGAGTAGTACTCTTGCATTTCTGGCACGAAACAAGAGCTGTAATTTGGTTCCAAAAACTCGTTGGAGTCGAAAAATGGATCGAAATAGCAACTCAAGCTCTGGTCATAGTTGAAATCAAAAAGAAACTCGTTGAGCTGTTGCATATTTGGTTCCAAGTTGGAGTTGGAGTAGTAGCTAAGACTAGCCATTTACAACAGTACCCGCCCTTTAAAACAAAAATACGAAATGAGCTTAAGGTTAGTATACAAAAAGAACAGCTTGGAGCTGTCTCATATATGAGTGTAAGCGTAGCAGCTTAGTTAAAGTAGTAAATGGTTAATGGTGAAAAAAAAAAGAAAAACTAGTTAAATCTAGTTACCTTACAGAGATAAGGATAAAAGAGAGAGAGAGAGATGAGGAATTAGATACTGTGTCTTGATGAGGTTTTTCTCACTTGTTGAACAACTGTAGACCTTAACAAAGAGGTTTTCTTTTTTACTTGAGGTTGACAAACTACTAATAACAGTAATACTTAGGACTAATTAATTAATAGGTGACGGCGGAATGGCAGTTACTGGTGGAGTTAATGGAGGATAAGTTTTAGGGAATGTTAACTGATCCTCTAATATTGTGCAGATTTATTAGGGGCTCCCTCAACCGTCTCAACCTTCCTTTTTTCACTCTAACATTTAAGAGAAAAAAGTAAAACATTATTAAAATTTTAGGATTCAAACTGCTAAAAAAATTTAACGTGCACTAAATGATTAATTATGTATTAATTGAGATAAAATTATGTATTAATTAATTAACTGCTAGCATGATTTAGTGATAATAAATTTATAAGGATACATATTATATATTTATTAGATTGATAATAATAAACACTAAATATAAGGAACTGTGTGTTTTCTCCAAAACCGTTTTTTGGACGCTCAAGAAACAAATATATTCGCTAGTTAATAAGTTTTCTTACCTTGATCACTTCATTTTAAACTCACGGGGTAAATGGAGGCGTGTCTTTCCCTTCATTTTAGGAGTAACAAGATACAGTTTGATTCTACTTATTTATATTAGCTTTTGAGATATTAATAGAATATTCCAATTAAATATTCAGATTTTGAAATTGTTGGGTATATGTAGTTAATTAATAAATTAAATACTTAAAAGAGGGTGAATGAGATATAGAAGAAAATGATGAAATTTTAAGTTTTCCTCTCTTCGCATATGGACATGCGGAACAACCTACAAACTCGATGAGCTATATTGAGGAGATGCTAAAGAAAATGATGGGCTTGACCATCAAGCCCAAGTGGTAGCCTACTCATCAGCCATTAGAAATCTAGAGCGAAAAATGGGGCATCTTAACAGTAACCAAAATACTCGCCCAGTTGGGGGTCTTCCAAGCGATACTGTGGCTAATCCTAAGGCTCCTATTAATGTTGTGTCACTGAGGAATGGGAAAGAATTAGAAGAAGTCCCATCGAAGAAGAGAAAGCAAGTGACTTTTAGTGAAAGCCAGGACACCACAGAAGTAGAAATCAGAAATTGCAAAGGAGACAGAGAAATCGGTTGAAGAGGCTGTGGCAAAGCAACCATAACCAATAGTTGCGAAGCCACCACCTCCATTTCTTCAAAGATTGCAGAAACTGAAGTATAATGCAACATACGAGAAGTTCCTTGATATTTTGAATCGGGTGCAGGTTATATTCCATTAGTAAAAATCTTGTTGTAAGTGTCCAAATATGCTATGTATATCAAAGACATGGAGTTCGAGACGGTAGCACTCACAAAAGAATGTAGCTCAAGAATTCAAAGCAAGCTACCTCATAAGTTAAGGGATCCAGGTAGTTTCATTATCCAAATATACATTGGTAAGCACACAGTCGAGTGTGTGATCTTGGAGAGAGCATCAAATTGATGCCGCTATCTGTATTCAGACAGTTGGGGTTGGATGAGCCGCAATCGACTACTATGATCTTGTAATTGGCTGATCGCTCCCTTGCTAGTCCTGAAGGGGTGATTGCAAGTGAGTTCTTTCATATTCCTTGCTGATTTTATTATATTGGATTACGAGCATGATCAGGAAGTTTCATTTATTTTGGGGAATCCATTACTAGCCAGGTCGAGCCATTATTGATGTTTGTGAAGGAAATATGAAAATTAGAGTGGGTGATTGAGTGAAGGTCTTCAATATTTATAAAGAACATAAATTGTCAGTCCGCTACGAAGAGTTATCCATAATTTTTTGTGGTGGAAGGTGATATAACTTTAGTGGTGCCTTTTATGAGCCCTACAGACCCCATTGGACGAGCTTTATTGGGGGATCAAGAAGAAAGTGAAGATGAGTTGGTGGAAGAAATTGAGCGAGTCCTTAACGTGGCTTGCAAGTATGTCCAAGGTCTTGGAAGATTGGAGGAGTTAGATCGGCCAGTTATATTGACTCCTCCTAAGCCTTAATGAAAAGTTTTTACAACCACACAAATATTCTGGCCTCTTTTTAACTTGTTTAGGACCACAAGTTCCAAAAGCCTTCATTAACTTCATATCCAGTCAAACATGTTCACATAAATTGGAACGAAGGAGTAAAAAGTAGCAAATTCTTTCATAAGTTACATTGCACTGTCACGAGCAAAAACTCTATTTCCTTGTATCTTCATCTGCAACCCAAGGGTTGGTCGTCTTTGACAATTTACTATAGGTGGATAGTGGTAGTTATCCCTTATTAAAGTAAGTTGATATCGAGGATTTTATGATAATGGTCCGGAATACTGCTCAACAGTCAACAAATTTACATTGTCATATGAAGAGACCTCAGTCTCGACAGTTGAAATTCTTTCCTGAATCTCTTCAACCTCCTTTTGAGTCACTTCTATAACACCTTCGAGGTGCTCCCTCTCTTGTTGTAATGTCTGCAACTTCTTCACGACTCTCCTCAATTTCTTTTCACTAGAGGAAACTTTCTTGACTTTCTCACTTGCTTCAAGTTTGAACGATTCAAGACGCTCTTTAGCTTTGGAATATAGCTCTAGCTTCTCATCTTCACTCGTCTTATCAGCCATATTGGATCGCTCTTGGTCATATGATGCGGCAAGTTCAAAAAGAGAAGTCAGTAAATCTTCTAATAGAGAAAAATCCAGAACATTCGTCTTCTTCATATCCTCAAAAATCTCAATGATTTTCTCCCTATAAGATGAGAGCAATTCCGGACGAGTTTTGGAGAGCCTATTACAAATATCCTCCCAAAGTCCCAAAATGAATTCCGTCTTGCAATTGAAAAACAATGCTTTTTCCTTCAAATATAGATACCACTGTATTTGTCATTGGTGAAATGCGAGTTATCTCATTTGGAGTTTGTCTTTTTAGGGATTCGTCACGAAGAAGTGATGACGCCTTTGACGATGACTTCACCTTACACGTAGGTCCTCCAATAGATTCATCACTCACTTGCGACTTGTCGCATGGGGATACCATCGGATGCCCAATTGTGTTTAGCTTCATTAAGAAAAGGCAAAGTAAGTAAGTAATTTATGAGTAAAGCTACTCTAAAAAAAAGGGGGCAATGAGCGAGGTGATTGTATTTTACCTCTTTGTTACAAGCTGTATGTGTTCTTGAGGGACTATCAACACTTTGAACCTCTACGATTTCTACTAGGTTAGGCCGTTTTCTTTTCCAATTTTGATCTTCATTGGTACTATGGCTTGTGTCTTGAGGAACACACGTGTTAAATGGAAGAGCTAGAGGGTATTTCTCTATAGCTATTGAAGTGCACACCACTTCTTTCAAAGTTGCCTCTGAGGATTTAAGCTTCCTTTTTTTAGGTTACGTACCTACTTTTGGGATTGGAGTTGATATTTTTTAAAATTTTGAGAGCGTCTTTCCAACACCTTGATCTTCACCTCCTAAAGGGGTTTAGACTTTAGCCCAACATTGTCTACCAAAGCTTGTAAGTTATTCTCGAGAAACTTTCCATGCGCTTTCTCCCACCAAGACATATAATTAGTGGAGAAAGGCTTCTCCATATGATCTCCTGCTGGAGGAAAAACCACATGTGACATAGATCGATACAGTGTGCAAATCCTCCAAAATCTGATTCCTTCATCTAGAGAAGTGTTACGGATATCGTTCTCCAAAAAGTCGGGGACATTCTAGTAAAATCCAAATTGACGACCAAATTGATGCAGGCTATACCGCTCGATGATGAATGAGTTACCATAACTCAAAGGGAGGTAATTAAAATGTAAGCTCATGAAGTAATTTGATTCCAACTCTTTAGGGGCATCGTCATCCACGTAATAATAAGGACGGGAATTGGTCAACATTGTTGGTGCCAAAACTATATCCTCCCCATTATGGATGCGTTTTCTTCCATCTTTCTCGTCAAAGTACCTTGCAGCCCCCTCTCCTGAGTATACCACCATCAAAGGGAAGATGGACCCTTAGCAAGTGGATAGTGAGTTTTGAAGTAATGTTCAAACCATGATAAATACTCGCAAAAACTAGGACAGCAAGGCTAATCTGTCGCCCGTCTGCCATCATGCTTGCCATCTTAAAAGTCTCAGGAAGAATGGAGTTTTCTACCTTGGGCAACATAAAGTCACATAGGCAAATTGATAAGAATGCCGCTACATATGTTTCATATTTCTTTTCAGACCTCACCCTAATCTTAGAGAATCTAGTTTCTTGATCAGTCGACCACCTCATCGTCTTGGGAATAACTCCATTAGGATTATGTGTTGACTTTAGGCGTGCAGATTTCTTTTCCTTTTGTAGCAGGGAAAGTCTATATATTAAAGTTTTTTTATACCAAAAACTTGTCCACTTGCTAAAGGAGACCTTTTGGGTAGCACCCGTACCTTCCTTAAGATGATGAAATGCAGCAAATAAATACTCACAAGATCGAGGAATAAATCTGACTTGTTTCTCATTCAAATCGATGAGTTCTCTTGTCTCAGGTGCCACTTCTTCATATGTAGAACCCGCAATGGGCAAACCCCCAAGGATATGTAAGTCCGAAAGAGATATAGATAGCTCCCCAGCTGATGTAAAAAGTGTATTCGTCTTGGGGCACTAAGCCTCACAAAATGCTTGCAAAATGTTCGAGTTTCGATCATAAGGAAAAGTGAGGCATAGATAGCATCGTAAATCTTTGTTGTATTCAGAGTTTGTTGGCTTCCGCCAAGCACGTCTTTAGCCCATTCCCAATATCCTGGGATATGACGATACTCGCCCTCGATTGTTGTTGTGTTTTCCTAATGTACTTCGCCTTGAATTATGCGACTTCCTAAGTTTGGAGGGGTGCTAACAATATTTACATGACGATAGATTGGCACTTGGAGAGACCACATCTTGGATAATGGATTAGAAGTCGATTTGTGCTCCATGGTCCAGCTCTCTACATGAAGAGAGTTCCTTAGATGAGGCCATGAGGCTGCATATCGGCCGGCTTGTGAGGTGCGAACCAAAAGCTTGGTTTGTTCTATGCCATCTTCAGTCTCGATAATGATATATCTAAATTTTGAGGAATGTGAGATATAGTTCCTGAAATTTGCCATCTCTTCGTGCTAAAAAAAGAGAAAGAAAAGAGGGGTTATCAAAGTCCAAATCAAGAATATTAGAGCGGGTACAAAAGTCTAAAGGGATGAAGTGCTCTCCGGTAGTCGGGCCATTTGAGAGTAATCTCTCCAAGAATCGGGCCATTTTGAGAGTAATCTCTCCAAGAATGGGGTCATTTTGAGATTAATCTCTCAAAGAATCGGGCCATTTTGAGAGTAATCTCTCCAAGAATCGGGCCATTTTGAGAGTAATCTTTCCAAGAATCGGGTCATTTTGAGAGTAATCTCTCCAAGAATCGGACAAGGATGAGTATTCATCTCCTCATATCCCAAGATTGTCTTCTTCATGCATGGATTATCTTGTTAAACAAAAACACATCCTTCTTCTTGAACTAAAAAAAAGGATAATAAAAGAAAGCACGAGAAAAAAAAAGAAATTATCTTTACTGAGTGCTTTCTAATTGTTTATGAACAAATTCCACGAGATATGCAGAAGCTGTTGATTGATTCTCGAACTACATGGAATTATGGAGTTTATATAGATAATACAAGAAGGCTATAGGAAGCAAAAGCTCAATGTCAGAATCACGGAAATCAGTCCTCGAAAAGAACTTGGACTGCTAAGGCGGCTCAACAAATTGTATCTGATATGGACTCGGCGTCCAACTCCAAAAGGGAATCGATAATGCCTAGTTATTTCTAAGGGCGTTCATCGGGCGGATTGGGTGGCTTTTTACTATTAACGGTTTGGCTTAACGGTTATCGGCTTTTAAATGTATTAATCCGTTAGCCACCTGATAAGATATCGGGCGGATTGGTATCGGCTTAGCTCTTATAAGACGGTTATTGGGCGGCTTATCGGCGTGACATACATATTTACTAGAATTTGATAGATCTCTTCAGGCAATTATAGATCAAACACCTATTCCAGTATACCTTCATATGAGCTAGCTTGTTAATGTCTTTTCAGGGCATTCATTTTATCCCTGAGGTAGTATAGCTTGGCCCTCCTCACTTTTTTCTTGTCCAGCACCTTCATCTCCTTTATGTTGGGCGAGTACCTGCAAATCATCTAGATCCCGAGATTAAAAATGCTTAGAAGTAGAAATAAACTTTTGTTAATCATTTTCAAGGGTTTTAGTTTTTTTATATTTAATATATATAAATAAAAATAAATTTTATATATATATATATATATATATATATATATATATATATATATATATATATATATATATATATATATATATATATATATATTCTGAACGAGTTAACGGATTAGCCGTTAAGAAAATTGAATAATCCATCCCCAAACCGATAAGCCGTTAATAAAAAAAATTCAATCTGTTCCCAGTCCATTAAGCCGTTAAGCCGTTACCACTAAATCGTTAAACTTCGATTTGGATCGATTTTCGATTTCGAATCGGTTTAGAACACTCCCAATTATTTCGTTAACCAAGTAATGTTGGGACCAAATTCCGTTAAACAAGGAAAGTACTTTGAAAAGGGTCGAATTGTTATAACTGAAAATCAATGTGTCAATGGACGCTACAAAAAAGGGTGCTTTTCTAAGTTAAGGAAAAGTGACAGGTTCAAATTCGTTGATTAAATTCAAGTTCCAAGATATGCCCAATAAATGTGGCAATTAGCTTTTAAGTCTCATATTCAAATTGTTTGGAAGTAATCACGATGATTTGCATCAATTCTTTGCAAATGAAAGCACATTTGGAGGCCAAGTTTAATATTAAAATAATATTCTTTGTAGTCTTTGGTCACCTGACCTTAACTACGTGGCAGATTTAACTTAAAGTTGCCATGAATCACTTTGTCTAACAAGAACTTCTCTCACTATGATATTTGCTCACATGGAATGTTCACTATAAGTTAAAGTCTTGGCATGGATTATAGATTAAAAGAATGATTAAGGGTCAAAACTGCCCTCAACGTATTGACGTCGGAACAAAATTGTCCTCCGTTAACCTTTCGCAAAGAAAATGCCCCCACCGTTATATTTGTGGCACACTTCTGCCCCTACCGTTATATTTGTGGCACACTTCTGCCCCCAAAATCTAACATTTTATTTTTAATTTTTTTTAATGCCACGTGTCACGTTTTGATTGGCCATTAAATATCTCACCTAAATTCCGACACAGCCCGACCTACCCGACCCAAAAAAATGGAAAATTGGGACATATAAAGAACGGAAAAAGGGTCAAAACTGCCCTCAACGTATTGACTCCGAAACAAAATTGCCATCCGTTAACCTTTCAGAATGTATGTCTGTATATATATATATACACAAAGAAAAAAAATTTATACCCAAAAATATATATATTTCTATTTTTTTGACAACCAGCGACGTCAACTGAGTAGGGAAATAGAGCTTGATCCTAAGCAGATCAAGTTTTGGTTTCAAAACAAAAGGACTCAAACAAAGGTAATTTAATTTAGTCCACTTTTAATGACTGATTTAATTATTAAAATAATTAGTTATAATTAATTGACACCTTGACTACTGATCATCGATAGTAAATTAATTGAAGTATGTGAAAATCTAATAGAAAGCGACTTTGTTATAAGAAATAAATATGGATTAAAATTGAGAAAATTCATTAATTATAAGTAGGGCCGGCTCTAGGATGAGGCCATTAAAATCCTTACGTTTAAGGTTTATTATTAAAGTTTAACTTTAGGCCGCGAATTTCATTCATCCCCCTTAATTAAAAAGTAATATAATAGAATCTGGTCAAATCAGCCGAAATACATAATCCTATTAAATGGATTTTTTTCTATTTTTGCTAGATATTTGGAAGTTAAATAATTTCCGGTTGAAGCCACAAAAAATATGGTGTTACAGCTAGTGACTAATGATTATTCCTTTCTGGAATCACTGACGAATTACAGAAATCTACAGGGCTAAAAATAAACGGTTAAGGGTCAAAACTGCCCTCAACGTATTGACTCCGGAACAAAATTGCCCTTCAATAACCTTTTTTGGGTCGGGTAGGTCGGGTTGGGTCGGAATTTGGGTGAGATATTTAATGGCCAATCAAAATGTGACACGTGGCATTAAAAAAATTAAAAATGAAATGTTAGATTTTGGGGGCAGAAGTGTGCCACAAATGTAACGGTGGGGGCAGAAGTGTGCCACAAATGTAATGGTGGGGGCATTTTCTTCGTAAAAGGTTAACGGAGGGCAATTTTGTTCCGGCGTCAATACGTTGAGGGCTGTTTTGACCCTTAACCGTTAAAAGAATGAATCGATTCAGGTCGGAAAGCTTGGAATCGTTTAAGCATGGTACCTCAAGCCTCATCTTTTTAAAAGGTCGATAGGTTGATATTTCGATAAGTATTGAAGCAAGGGGAATTTTAAGTATATTAATTTTATTAAAATTAAATTCATAAAATAATTTAGATTATATTTAAAATTCAAGATATATTGGTCCAATAAAGAGTACGAGCTAATATAGTTGAATTAATCTAATGTATATAAATTAAATAAATACGTCTTAATTTATTGGGCTAGCTATTTAATTGGACTAAAATTTATGAGCCCGCTTTATTAAGCCAAAGATGTCATCTTCATAGTGGCCCAGCTTGGTGCCACGTGTCAAATGACGTGGCACGCCAAGTCAAACGGAAGAGCCAATGTCATGCCACATGTCAAAATGACAAGGCATGCCAAGTCACACTAAAGGCCAATGAAGTCGCGCTATGTGTGCAAGTGACATGTTCTGGCCAATCAAATTCGGTCATGTCGCACTTCAATTTGATTGGTCAGAAAGAGTTTGTTCTTATAATAACTCTTCCATTCCACAACTATAAATAGGGGTCTTCAAGAACGAAGAACGAAGAACAAATCAAGGTCAAGTTCAAGCAATCAAGCTCAAGCTCAAGCTCAAGAACAAGATCATCGTTCGTGGCAACAAACATAGATTCAAGGTCAAGCTCAAAGGCCCTTGAATTTATTTACCATTGAAAAGAAGAATCAGAGGATTCATAGAGATTGTAACATTTAAATATTCGAAATAAAATAATACAATTGTTACAATATTTTTCGATCTTGATTTTTATTTTTTCGACGCAAATTTATTGTCTCCAGTGTCAGTCAATTAAATTATATACATTGACATTAATATGAAATATAATATTTTTATAAATGATGAAAGTAAATATTACTTACATTGACACAATAGTTGAATGCAGTATCTTCTGACTGTGCAAAGATGATGAATTTAGTTAAATTAATTGTGTATTATTTTATAATTACATAAATCTTATAATATGAAGTACACTTAAGGAATACATTTCGTCTTCTATTTTTTCATCATTGTTTCTTTAAGTTTGCATTTAAACCGATTTAATTCTTAAAACTATACAGAATTTGTTTTATTTTCTAATTTCTATCATCGCCAATATCTTTTTATGTAAACAATTTTGTATTCTAAGATTGTATAAACTTGAAAAATTATTTTACCTATATGCTGAATTTGGGAAGAATGAAATTGGATTATTTTGCTAATTAGTTAATTTAAATACTTAATTATTATTTAGAAATATTAAAAAAATAATTTAGAGGATTCAAATTCTTAATATTAGGTCATGCCATATATTAGATATTTACTCATAACAGTTTTTATCCATACAAAGGTCTATTTCTATTGATGTTTGTCAATCATTTTGTTTTTCTCTTTCTCTTTGCTATTGTTAAATATTTTTGTAATTTTATATTTAATTATGTTTTAAAATATATAGTAATATTTATATCTAGCAAATTATTGATCGAAGAATAAAATTAATAGTCAGTGGATTAATCTCACACAAACTACTCAGAGTATTTACAATTTAATTGGAATTCAAATAAACGACCAAGCAAAATGTTTCCTCTTTTCTCTATTTTATTTTGTATACATAATAATTTCTCACCTGAAATTTAGCACAATTAAACAATCTCCTTTTATCTTATAAATAAAATTTAATTAGAGACTATTTATAGGCATAAAGATTCCAGTTTTATTCAATCATACTTTAATTTTAGGATTTATATAAGGTAAGATAGTTAATGATTTTATCGCTCAAATATGAGGACTTCTCACTTAATTCAAATACGAAAAAATTAAAAATTAAAAATTAAAACTTGATTCAATTTCAAACTCCTAAATATTAACTAGGGGAATAATCAAATAGTATTTTATCTAGTATAAACTATATTCTACAAGGATAAAAAAGTAACGACATTTCGCTAACGATCTTTGTACTTTTAATATAGTATAAATATAGATAGATGATTTCAATATTATATTGCTCTTCTCATTCCAAATGATTACTTGACAGAAAATTCTCAGATGTAACAAAAATTTATTAGTATTATTTTTGCTGTTATTTTCCGAAAAACAACTTTTTTGGTTAAAGGGGATATATATATATATATATATATAAAAGCTATGAAACTAGGAATTACAATGCATAGTACTGTCTATATTGGGGTACTGTAGTTCCTTCAATACTGCCATGTTTTGTTCCACCGTATCAATATTATATTCCAACAACTTTCTAACTACTTCAGTTCTTAGGATGTTTGCTCAAAATACATCATTTGCAAACATTGGAGAAACTATTAGTATGATGGTTCTTCCCAAAAAGCTTGACTTTGCTGCCTCTTTTGCCAGTACATCGGCCACCTTATTCTGCTGTATGTAAGTGTGCCTCACCATCACCTTGTCCATCATTTGCATTAACAATATGCATTCACAAATCATAGCATCATAAGTTAAGTTGCATGTGATCAGTATTTGAATTATTTCAACCGAGTCAGTATTGATGTCAAGAGGGATCCATCCATTTTACTCTGCTAGTTGAAGCCCTTTCCGAAAAGCTTTCAGTTCAGCTATGGTATTAGTGGTATGTCATATATTTTTCATATACCCCATGATCCAATCCCCATTATGATTCCTAAATACTCCACCAATTTCAAAATACCTAAATTACCCTTTGCAACACCATCCGTGTTGAATTTGGAGTGACCTCTCGGGGGGAGGGGGTCCCATTTGAAGTTGGTATGGAAAGTCTTCTCGGTAGTACCATTTTCCGCCAACATATAGTATTCAGTTGCTTTACAGATAGTGTTGGCGGTATTGATACTCTTTTTTTATTACTGAAGAGGTTGTGATTTCTAGTCAGCCAAATGTGCCAAAACAAGAAGGGTTAATGTTCTCCCAAGTAATGATGCTGTTAAAGTAAGTTATTTTAGCTTGTTTCATGTTGATAGCCATAGCTGGGCAGAGAAGATGAGATTTAGCTGTCTACTTTAAGGCTGCTATTTTGGTCGGGCCCGGGCCTAATGGGCCTAAATGGGCCGGTCCTAGCGTTTCCGGGCCAAACGGTCCCGGTCTTCACGAACCCAAAGTGTGGAACCGACTCATGGTGGTCCTAAGCCCACATGGTCCCGGGCTAAATGGGCCGGGCTCATAGGCCTATATGGGCCTAACTGGCTTTTTCGTTTCCGAACTATTTTTTTAATTTTTTTTATCTAAGGCACTTTCTTGTAAACTATATATATATATATATATATATATATATATATATATATATATATATATATATATATATATATATATATATATATATATATATATATATATATATATATATATATATATATATATATATATATATATATAAATATAGTATGTTATATATTTAATATATATAATATGTAGTATGTTATATATATTATATATATAGTATGTTATGTATATATATTATAGCTTATAATGAATTGCTAGTTAAAGACCAAAAAAATATTGCAAAGAGATATTCAAGGGAATGTCTTATAATTTTTATTACCCAAATATGGCATATCTTTCTTAGTCTTCTTTTCCCCAATGGAATGAGCAAAACAAGGTGCTAATACCACCATTAAAAGGAAAAAAACTAAGTGCCAAAGTACAAGTTACACCATAATATACATTGTATCTCTAACAAATCTCCTAAATCCTTCAAGGTTCGGAGGAGGTTCCGTTGGTGGTGGGGGAAAAGAAGCTTGTTCATCACCGCTTCCGGGCAAAGCAACATCCTCCGCAAGTTCCTCTATCATTTATTCATAAGCGTTGTCTATCTCTGGTTGTGATTCTGCAAGTCCAAAGTTTCTTCTTTCTGCGCGGATCCAATATCTGAATAGTATTGATTTTTCCAAGCCCTCCCTTATAGATGCTCTATGATTGCCTATTTGAAGTCTCGCTTGACTGAAAGCGCTCTCTTATGCAACTATTGAAGCTTGAATAGATAAAATAACCCAAGCCATCCTTGCAATAACAGGAAAATGTTTTTCCCTTGCCTTCCACCATTCCAAAAGATCAAAGCTGCCATCCGGATTCTCCTTTTCAAGTCCCTGTGACAAATAAACTTGAAGCTCATTTAGATGTGAAGTATCATCAAAATTATAACCTTGAGAACCCCTGAACTCCGTCCAAGATTTAAGTGCTTTTAGGCCCGTAGCCCTTTTAGACGATTGTGTACTGGACGAAGTAGGAGTTGGAATATTTGGCCTAGCATGATCTAAGGCAAGTTGATAAACATTATAGATTGTTTGAGCATTTATTTTAATTGAGGTTTTTGCATCTCTTAGTGTCGCAAATTCCTCATGTGAAAGATCTAAACTCTTACAAATATTTTAGTACCAAAAGTGAGGACCTCTTAATTTTATTGTAGAGTTTAACATCGCAGCAACACCATAAATAGGGGGGATAGGGAAAAAATAATTTTTTAAACTTTTCTTTCATTTTATTGATAGCAAGTTGATAAATTTCCCCACCATCCAAAAATTCAACAAACAAATCACATAGTGTTGCAATATAAACTAAACAGTTTGAAATAGTTAGATAATATTGCCCAGAAAATGCATTAGTAGAAATTTGAAAATGTTCTAAAAATCTATAAGAATTTTGACATTCGTCCAATCTTGATTAGTAAGGATTTCATCATCATCCTCACCACCAACACGACAATTAAACGTTGCATTAATTGGGTTTCTATACTCATATGCAATGACTAAACTTTCGTACATATAATTCCATCTAGTTTGACAAGGTTTAGGACCTTTCTTTCTCTAAGGCCATATTCATCACATTTTTTAAAATACTCTTTAACTCTACTTCTACGGTTTGAATAAAAAAGATAATTAAGAGCCAATCTAACCTTTTCAATTTTTAAATTTAAAATTCTCATTCCATCACCAATAATTAAATGGTAAATATGACAAATACATCTCACATGGAAACAATTACTAAATGCATGATTCAGTGTTTTTGTAAGTATGCCTATAGCACTAGTGTTACTACAAGCATTATTCATAGAAATTGCCATTATTTGGTCTATTGCTACAAATATCAATAACAGTGTTGGCAATAAACTTACATGTGTGCCGTGAATTTATTATTCTATAAGAAATAATGCGTTTTTGCATTATTCACTCCTCATCTATCCAATTACTAGTAACGGTTTGATAATCACAGTCATTATTACTTCTACCAATATCAGTAGTAATAGAAATCCGATTAGTTATATTGTAGGAAATCATTCTATCCATGATATGTGTGCTTTGATTGTATTAGCATGATTTCCGGGTATAGGTGTTGATGAATGACAAACAATGAAGTCAAGTGTCAAACAACATTATTACATGACAAACAATCAAGTTGAATGCCGAGAAGCATATTGATGAAGGGATTGCATGGAAAAGCCAAGACGAGCTCAAAAGTTCAACACCGAAGACCCAAGGCGTAGGTCGTTAGGTAGAACCAATGTAAGAGCTACGTTTAAGTTATCTCGTCTTTTGACTCAACATAGGTCATCATAAATATCATAAACATTTTCATATACTTCAAACAAAATGATTTTTAACGTTTTCACTTTAACCAAAATTGTTTTTGAAGTAAGTTTTCAATTCTGGACAGAACAGCCAGATAATCGATTATCCCTTATGTGATAATCGATTATGTTGGGTTTCCAGCCAAAACTGGAAATTCCAGCATGGCTGCATAATTGATTATAACATAAGAGATAATCGATTATCTGTTTTTTCCAGCTTAAGCTGGAAATTCCAGAGAAGGCAAATAATCGATTATCACATAAGGGATAATCGATTATTCACTAACCGTTTCCTTCCAACGTTCAGTTTTATGAACGTTGAGAAGATAATCGATTATGTAAAATAGATAATCAATTATCTTGGCATAAAATCAGCATTATTGATTGCCTATTAAGCAACGGACATACAACCTCTACCACCTATAAATAGAGGTCTTTGGGACTCATTTCATATGAACAATATCTCTCATTATTCTTGAACATATTGATAACATTTCTACATCATATTTAGAGCTTTTGTTGAGCCATTTGAGAGACAACTTTGTGTTGTTTATAGAGCTTATATTGTATCTCCTTATCTACTCTTCTTAGAGAGTTCTTGTTGTAAAAGAGAAAGGTTCTTGAGAAGACCATACCTTCTCATTGAGCGTTGGGTTTGCTAAGTACCTTCAATCTTAGTGTGTGAAGTCTTGTGGTGCGGTATCCACGAGCAAGGTCAAGTCTTGAGGTGAGGTATCCTCGAGCAAGTTGAAGTCTTGTAGAGCGTACATCTACGAGCAAGTGTAACGGTTTGTTAGGCACCCGTAAGCTTAACGGAGTTAGTGTAAACTCGAGAGAGTCTCTCCGGAGACTGGACTAACCACACGTTGTGGTGAACCAGTATAAATTCGGTGTGTCCTCTCCTTACTCTTTTAATACTCTACTTACTTTACTCCTGCAATTTTAATTCCGCAAAATTTATCGACATTCTCGTGCCTCACTATTCAACCCCCCCCCCCCCTCTAGTGACGGGCATAAAAACTAACAGTTGGTATCAGAGCCTAACTCTCTAAAAGCCTTAACCGGTTGAGAGAACGTTCCATATATTTGTTGAGAATGTTGAATGAGGAATGATGAGCGAAGGACACTCCACCAATAGGCCTCCACTATTTGATGGAACAAATTACACATATTGGAAAGAGCGGATGAGAATCTTCATCCAATCAAATAACTTTCGCTTGTGGCAAATCATCAAGAACAGTGAGCAAATGCCGACAAAGAAAGTTGGGGAAACCATGGTTCCAAAGGAGGAAGATGAATATAATGCCGAGGACATCAAGAAGGTTGAAAATAACGCAAAGGCCGTCAATTTGTTATATTGTGCGGTGAATCCGGATGACTATCGAAAGATTTCTTGCTGCACAACCGCCAAGGAGATGTGGGATAAGCTTGAAATCACTTATGAAGGTACGCCTCAAGTCCGAGAATCAAGAGTTGATTTTCTAACACATGAATATGAACTCTTTAGAATGAAGGAGCCGGAAAGCATCGATAATATGTTTGAACGGTTCTCAATGATCATCAACGACCTCCATGCTCTCGGAAAAGTATACTCGAACAAAGATCTAGTTCGAAAAATCCTACGGAGTCTCACTCCCGAATGGCGCTCCAAAGCCAATGCCATCCAAGGATCGGTAGGAATCTCGGACGTCACAATTGATGAACTACGAGGTAACCTCAAAACTTATGAAAGCACTATTCTTAGACCTTCTTTTGGAAATAAGAAAAGTTCAACTATTGCCTTCAAAGCCTCATCTTCTAAAAGAGTAGAAGTAAGTGATTCGGAAAGCGATGACGATACTCTTTCAAATGATTTAATTGAAAAGTTTTATAAGTTTATGAAAAAGGAAATTAAGAAGGAAGAACCAAGTCCTTCATGCCATAATTGTGGAAAACTAGGGCACACCAAATCTCATTGCCCAAAATCCAAGGACAAGAAGAAGAACAAACACCAAAGGCGTGTGACATGGGATTCGGAAAGCTCGGGTGATGAAACGGCCACCTTATGCTTCATGGCTAACGAGGAAGAAGAGGTAAGTAATTCTAACTCTTACTCTTTTGAAGAATTACAAGAAGCTTTTCATGAATTATATGGTGAATTGAAAAAGACTTCAAAAATCTCCAAAGAGGCCAAGGATAAAATTAACGTTTTAGAAGAGGAAAATAAATTTTTAGAAAATGATACTATTGATCTTAAAAATAAAATTAAGGAGATGCATGAAGATTCTTCAAGTGATCAAAATTCTAATTGTTCATCTTGTGATTCATTGAAATTAGAAAACATAGAACTTAGGAACACACTAGAAAAACGTAGTGTAGACAATCCTAAAATAGTTGAAGAAATTAAAAAGAAAAGGCCCAGGAAAAATAAAAGGCGTAAAAAGAATAAGAATCATGTTAGAAATTACGATGCTCAACCTAGAAATAATTCTAGGATTTGTGTAAATGAGTCTAGAATTAATCATTTTAGACCACCTAGAAATGATTCTAGGAATTTTATTAATGAGTCTAGAATTAATCATTTTAGACCGCCTAGAAATGACTAGGAATTTCAACGCTTCTAGGAATAACGACTTTAGATCACCTAGAGCGTCTTTGGCTCAACCAAGTCATATGCACAACCCGAATGTTATATGTCATTATTGCAACCGTGTAGGACACATAGCACCCGTATGTTTGCAAAACATAGGGATTTATCTTTTAGCTATGATTATTATTTGCCTAACCCCCAAGGACCCAAAAGTGTTTGGGCACCTAAAACCTATTTTTAGGTACGTTTGCAGGTGTGCTTGAAGACTACAATATCGTAGTAGATGCACCAAGCACGAAACCATATTGCATCGAGGGGGAATTTCGGTTAGTTATCATATTTTTGATAAAAACGTAATAGTTGATATGTGTTAACGATTGATATGTCTTTGTTAGCAATTGGTATCAATTATTGATTCATGTTTTGATAACTTTTATTTTGAATAACAATTGGTATCAATTATTTTTGTTAAAAATAATGATTGATTCATGTTTTGATAAGTATTATTTTTGGTTTGAATAACAGTTGGTATAGTATTGAAAAATAAATGATTCATGTTTTTAATGCAAATATTGGTTTGTCAAAAATTAACAATTGATATGTTGTTAAGTAATATGATTTGCTAAAAATAACCGTTATTATGGTTGTCATGTTTTTGCTAACATTTGGTATCATTTTATGTTGATATGATTTTTTTTTTAAACTCGTCATCATGTATATTCCTCATTGTATTTCCTATCTTATGTTTGACACTAACAGTTGGTATTCCCAAAAGGGGAAGTGACAAAAGGGGAAAGTAGCCTGTGTATACTCTCTTTTTGCTAATGCCAAAAGGGGGAAGAAATTAGGCGATATGCATCTAATAAGGAGGAATGTCTCCACCTTCTAGTATGCTTTAATTGAGGGGGAATACTCAATTAAGGGGGAATGTTTTGCATAACTTGTATGTTAAGATATAGCATGAACTTAGGGGGAATCTGTTGAAACACGTTCTCTCAAGGCACTAAACTAAACGTGTGTTCATATTTGTAGGTTTTGATAAATGACAAATGATGCGGAATTGACATATGACGAGGTCCAAGCACAAGCGCGCAATTGATACATAACGAGATTCAAGCACAAGACAAACAAAGATCAAGATTAAGCAAAGAAATAAAGTTATACATGAGTCGTTCTTTAATTGTGATCTTGATCCAACAATTGACTCAAGACTTGGCTTCTCTCGTAAAATCATTTTTTTTATCAAATCATGCATATTTAATTTAAAGCAAAATGATTTTAAATCATGCATATTTATTTTAACCAAAATGATTTTTAAGCATGCCTCTAAAATCTGGACAAAGATAATCGATTATGTACTTATGATAATCGATTATGTTAAGGCAGCTGCAAGACAATCGATTGTGTACCTTATGATAATCGATTGTGTTGAGGCAGTGTCCATCAGATTTTTCAAAGCAGCAAGACAATCGATTGTGTACCTTATGATAATCGACTATCCTGAGGCAGTGTCCATCAGATTTTTCAAAGCTACAAAATAATCGATTGTGCACCATATGACCATCGATTGTGTTGAGGCAGTGTCTATTCGATTTTTCAAGACTGTAATATAATCGATTATACATATAGCATAATCGATTATGTAAATGACCGTTGCCAAAATATTTTCAAACTCTGTCTGGTAATCGATTGTATGATTCGGATAATCGATTATCCTAAGTAAAATCTGAATATGATTTTTTGAACGTTGCCAAGTAATCGATTATATGATTTTGATAATCGATTGTTTTAAATAAAATCTGAAAAAGATTTTTTGAACGTTGCCAAGTAATCGATTATATGATTTTGATAATCGATTGTTTTAAGAAAAATCTGAAAAAGATTTTTTGAACGTTGCCAGATAATCGATTATACGATTTAGATAATCGATTATTATGCGTAAAATCTGGGAATGATTTTTGGACGATTGGAAAACAATCGATTATGCAATTTAGACAATCGATTGTTTTAGCACAAAATCAGCAATTCTTAATTGGCAATTAGGCAACGGTTGTGCATGTTTTCAACACTATAAATACATCTTAAAATCAGTCTTTTAAGTACAACAACTGATCATATTATTGCTAAAGCTTGCATACTCTCTTATTCATCATTTTCTATTCATTACATAAGTTTTTGAGAGCCAAATTCTTGACGAAAGTTGTTGCGTTCTTGAGCATATTTATTTTACTCATATCTACTCTTGAGGAGAGTCTTGTTTTGAGTGCAAAGTGTTTTTATTCACTTGAAGGGAAGTGTTAATCCCTTGTATTGTAAGGAACGTTGTGATTCCTTTGGTTGAAGTCTTGAAGTGTGGTATCTTCGAGCAAAGGTTGTTGAGGCTTGTGTGACTCAAGTTCTCAGTTTGTAGCGGTTTGTTAAGCACCCGTAAGCTTAACGAACTTAGTGGAAATCTCGAGAGAGTCTCTCGGGGACTGCACTAGCCACGGGTTGTGGTGAACCAGGATAACATCGGTGCGTTCGTTCCTCATTATTTACTTATCGCACTTATTTCATTCCTGCAATTTTTAAATTCCGCAAGTTTACGTTGTTTTTTATTGAAACGCTATTCACCCCCCTCTAGCGTTAAGGGTATATTCTAACAATTGGTATCATAGCCCAACTCTCTGAAAAACTTAACCGTTTGAGAGAAACAATCCATGGCTTCTACTCGTGATTCTTTTGCAGGAATAGGTGAAGGACAATGCTCCACCCGACCACCACTATTCGATGGCACAAACTATACGTACTGGAAGGAGAGGATGAGAATATTCATTCAATTGAATAATTTTCATCTGTGGAAGGTTATAATAAAGGGAGAACAAATTCCAACCAAAAAGGTTGAAAATGAATGGGTTCCAAAATCCGAAGATGAATACGATGCGGATGATATCCGAAAAGTGCAGAACAACGCTAAAGCCATCAACTTATTGTATTGTGCTATAAACGCTGATGATTACAGAAAAATATCATGTTGCACAACGGCGAAGCAAATGTGGGATAAGCTGGAAATCATGTACGAAGGTATGGACCAGGTAAGAGAGGCTAAAGTTGATTTTCTAACCCATGCATATGAACTGTTTCACATGAAGGAAGGCGAAAGGGTAGATGACATGTTCGAATGATTTTCAAAAATCGTTAATGACTTACATGCTCTTAAGAAGACCTTTACAGATAAGGAACTTGTCCGAAAGATTCTCCGAAGTCTCACGGAATGGCGCTCCAAGGCCGACGCGATTCAAGAGTCTATTGGCATTTCAAATGTCACCATCGACGGATTAAGAGGTAATCTTAAAACTTATGAATCTACTATACTTAACCCTCTTGTTAATGATCAAAGGAAACAAATAATCGCCCTCAAGGCAAGCACAAGTCAACCTCAAAATGATGAGGACGGAGATAACGAGTTCGGACTCGTTATTAAGAGATTTCAAAAGTTCATGCGAAAAGAGTATGAACGAAAGGCAAACAACAAGGAGATAAAGTAAAGTGCTATGGATGCGGAGAAATCGGGCACATTAAATCAAATTGCCCAAATGTCAAAAAGGAGAAGAAACCCTTCAAGAAACAACGAGCATACATATCTTGGGGAGGCGACTCCGGAGACGAGTCAAGTGAGGAAGAAGAAGACGAAACCGCAAATCTTTGTCTTATGGCACACGAAGACAATCAAGAAGAGGTATGTCAAATTTCTTCCAAAAACTTCTATTCTCTTGAGGAAATGCAAAATGCCTTTGATGAGTTGTATAGTGAATTCATTAACGCTTCCAAAACTGTTAAAAACACTAAGGAAAATGCTTCTTTGAAGGAAAAAGATTTTGAAAGACAACTCTCTTTGAAAGAAAAAGATTTGGAAAAATTGATTTTGGAAAATGAGAAGTTGAAAGAAGAAAACAAATTTTTCGGCAAGAGAAGAGCCGACAAACCCGAGAGCTCTAGTAAAAATTGTATTTCTTGCATGCATATAAAAATTGAGGTAGAAAGACTTAAGGGCACCCTAGATAAGTTCAATTCTTCTCATAAAAATTTGAATGAAGTTCTTGTTAATTTGAAATAGACCAAACATGGGATAGGTTTTAAAAACGAGCCTAAAGAAAAAGTTGAAGCAAAACCCCAACCACCTAAGGCTCAACCTAGGATAAACAAAACAAATGTTCATCCTAGAGACAACAATCCTAGAATCAACATGCATGCTAGACCAAACACTAGAAGAAACTTTGAACATTTTAGGACACCTAGAAATGGCCTTCAACCTAGAAATAACTATTCTAGAAATGATGCATATCCTAGACCAAACACTAGAAGAAACTTTGAACTTTTCAGGACACCTAGAAATGGCTTTCAACCTAGAAATAACTATTCTAGAAATGATGCATATCCTAGAACAAATAGTAGGAGAAATGATTTTCATGAAATGCGCAATAGTCATATTGTCGAAAATAGAGTAAACAAATTTCGTCCTTCCAACTACTATCAACCTAGACGAATGCATAATCCTAATGTCATTTGTCATTATTGCAATCGAATTGGACATATTGCTCCTGCTTGTTTCACTAGACATAGACACTTAACTGCATGTCAAGCACAACAGCATGTTACACCTAACTCTCAAGGACCCAAAACAGCTTGGGTACCAAAGACTCATTAATTTGTCTTGTAGGTATGTTTGAAGGGATCAAGTGTACTTTGGTACCTTGATAGTGGATGCTCCAAACACATGACCGGAGATGAATCCAAGTTCCTTCAACTAGAACACAAGGAAGGAGGAAGCGTTATTTTTGGAGATAACAACAAGGGAAAAATTATCGGCATTGGATCGGTCGGTAAGGATGAACCTTCTTCCATTAAGCATATTTTGCTAGTTAAAGGTCTAAAACATAATCTTTTGAGCATAAGTCAATTATGTGACAAGGGAAATCTTGTTTTATTTGACTCGGATGAATGCTTAGTTTTTCGCCGTAGCGATTTTAAAATTATTCTTCGTGGTTTTAGAATGGATAACATCTATATGGTTGATCTCGAAAATTCTTCATCTGAATATGTGAATTGTCTTATGAGCAAAGAAGATGATACGTGGTTATGGCATCGTAGAGTAGCTCACATCAACATGCATCTTTTAAACAAATTAGTTTCACAAAATTTAGTTATTGGTCTTCCAAATTTGAATTTTGAAAAAGACTCTATCTGTGATTCTTGTCAAAAAGGGAAGCAAACAAAAGCATCTTTTAAATCGAAAAATATTGTTTCAACTACTAGACCTTTGCAACTTCTCCACATGGATCTCTTTGGACCATCTCGCATTGAAAGTCTTGGTAGAAATCGTTATGCTTTTGTTATTGTTGATGATTATTCTAGATATACATGGACACTATTTCTTGCTCACAAAAGTGAGGCTTTTCATAATTTTAAACGCTTTCTTAAATGTGTTCAAAATGAAAAGGACACAACCGTCACTTCAATAAGAAGTGATCATGGGGGAGAGTTCGATCACAATCTCTTCGCGGACTTTTGTGACGAACTCGGTATCGAGCACACCTTCTCTGCTCCACGTACACCACAACAAAATGGAGTGGTGGAAAGGAAAAATAGGTGTCTCGAAGAGATGGCTAGAACCATGCTCGATGAGGCTAAGATTCCCAAACATTTTTGGGCGGATGCCGTGAGTACCGCATGCTACGTTTTAAACAGAGTAGTCATAAGGCCAATAGTCATGAAAACTCCCTATGAACTCTACAAGGGAAGGAAACCAAATATCTCCCATCTTAGAGTATTCGGTTGTAAATGTTTTATTCATAACAACGGAAAAGACAATTTGGGAAAATTTGATGCAAAATCCGATGAAGGAATTTTTATTGGTTACTCTTCACGTAGCAAAGCATATAGAGTATTCAACAATAGAACCGAAACTGTGGAGGAATCCCCTCATATTGTGTTTTTCGAAAATAATGCTCGCTTGGCGAGAAAGGATTCTGGTTTTGATCTTGCAGGTATTTTAAACTCAATAAGTCCTCAAGACAAAGTACAAGAGGAAAATCCAAAGGAAATTCAAAATGAAACCTTGGAACAATTATCGGAAGAAGCGCCCCAACTGGAGAAAGAAACGAAACTGCCTAACGCGTGGAGGACAATCAAAGACCATCCTCTCGACCAGGTAATTGGCGACATTGAACAACAGGTAAGTACTCGAAACGCTCTTAAGAACACCTTAGGTCATACTGCTTTCGTCTCTCAAATTGAACCCTCAACCATCTCCGAAGCAATTGGGGATGAATTTTGGACCTTGGCAATGCAAGAGGAGCTTAACCAATTCAAACGAAATGACGTTTGGGATTTGGTGCCAAGACCCGAAATCATACCATAATTGGTACGAAATGGGTTTTTCGAAATAAATTAGATGAAAATGGTGTAATCACTAGAAACAAAGCTAGGCTTGTAGCAAAAGGCTATAATCAAGAAGAGGGAATTGACTATGAAGAAACATATGCACCCGTAGCAAGGTTAGAAGCTATTCGTTTATTACTTGCTTTTGCCTCTTCTATGAATTTCAATTTATATCAAATGGATGTAAAAAGCGCTTTTCTAAATGGTGTCATTCAAGAAGAAGTTTATGTTGAACAACCCCCGGGCTTTGAAGATTTTAAATCTCCCGATCATGTTTTCAAGCTTAAAAAGGCACTTTATGGTCTTAAACAAGCTCCCCGAGCTTGGTATGAACGATTGAGTAAATTTCTTTTGGAAAATGAATTCATTAGGGGAAAAGTTGACACCACTCTATTTGTTAAGCATAAAAACAATGATATTTTATTAGTTCAAATCTATGTGGATGATATTATTTTTGGTGCTACTAACAATGCTTTGTGCAAGGAATTTTCTGATTTAATGACAAGCGAATTTGAGATGTCTATGATGAGTGAGCTAACCTTCTTTTTGGGGCTGCAAGTAAAGCAAATGGAAGAAGGAACCTTCATTTGTCAAGCTAAATATTGCAAAGAATTGCTAAAACGATTTGAAATGAGCAACGCAAAAGCAATGGCCACTCCCATGAGCACATCCGACCATCTAGACAAAGATGAGAAAGGTAAGGAAGTCGACACCAAGAAGTATCGAGGTATGATTGGATCTCTCCTTTATCTTACTGCTAGTAGAGCGGACATCATGTTTAGCGTGTGCTTATGCGCTCGTTATCAATCATGTCCTAAGGAGTCTCACCTAACTGCGGTGAAACGGATATTGAAGTATCTTGTTGGTACTGTAAATGTGGGTCTATGGTACCCCAAAGGTTCTTCACACCAACTTGTTGGCTATTCCGATTCCGATTTTGCTGGATGCAAATTGGACCGCAAGAGCACTAGTGGCACTTGCCATTTGCTCGGTAGCTCTCTAGTTTCTTTGTTTAGCAAGAAATAAGTAAGTATTGCGTTGTCCACAACCGAGGCTGAATATGTAGCCGCGGGGAGTTGTTGCGCTCAAATCCTTTGGATGAAACATCAACTCTTGGACTATGGCCTAAGTATCGATCATATCCCTCTTAGATGTGATAATACTAGTGCCATATGCTTGACGAAGAACCCCGTTCTTCATTCAAGAACAAAACACATTGAAATTAGGCACATTTTATAAGAGATCACGTCCTCAAAGGTGATGTCGAAATTGAATTTGTTGAAAGCAAACATCAATTGGCCGACATCTTTACAAAGCCTTTAGAGAAAGAGTCCTTCTTCCGAATTCGTAGTGAACTCGGGATTCTTGACTCCACGTTGATCTAAGTCATGCATTGCATTTTCCCTTTCACATAATTACTAACTTGAGCGTCGGAGGAGCCTAACTTATTTTTGCAGGTATCGCCCTAAAGGCAGGGGGAATTATAAAAGATTGGTGCAGAATAATCGATTCCTCTTCAGAATAATCGATTTCTCTTTAATATATAATCGATTATCAAGTATCGCTAATCGATTATGTTGACATTATTTGTTTTATTTTCCCTTTTATGAAATTGCAATTCTAGTTAATCAATAAACAAGTTATTTGCTTATTCTTTTTTTGCTAATGTCAAAAGGGGGAAGAATAAGGGCTATGCACTTAATATTTATTGGCATAAATTGAGGGGGAATTCATATGTTGAGGGGGAATTAATTGCATATGTATTTACTTGTCTTATTGCATATCTATTTACTTGTCTTGGATCGTCATTATGAATTATCTAATATGCATATCCCGATTAAGGTTTGCCATTATCAAAAAGGGGGAAATTGTTGAAACACGTTCTCACAAGGCACTAAACTAAACGTGTGTTCATATTTGTAGGTTTTGATAAATGACAAACGATGCGCAATTGACATATGACGAGGTCCAAGCACAAGCGCGCAATTGATACATAACGAGATTCAAGCACAAGACAAACAAAGATCAAGATTAAGCAAAGAAATAAAGTTATACATGAGTCGTTCTTTAATTGTGATCTTGATCCGACAATTGACTCAAGACTTGGCTTCTCTCGTAAAATCATTTTTATCAAATCATGCATATTTAATTTAAAGCAAAATGATTTTAAATCATGCATATTTATTTTAACCAAAATGATTTTTAAACATGCCTCTAAAATCTGGACAAAGATAATCGATTATGTACTTATGATAATCGATTATGTTAAGGCAGCTGCAAGACAATGGATTGTGTACCTTATGATAATCGATTGTGTTGAGGCAGTGTCCATCAGATTTTTCAAAGCTGCAAGACAATCGATTGTGCACCTTATGACAATCGATTGTGTTGAGGCAGTGTCTATTCGATTTTTCAAGACTGTAATATAATCGATTATACATATAGCATAATCAATTATGTAAATGACCGTTACCGAAATATTTTCAAACTCTGTCTGGTAATCGATTGTATGATTCTGATAATCGACTATCCTAAGAAAATCTGAATATGATTTTTTGAACGTTGCCAAGTAATCGATTATATAATTTTGATAATCGATTGTTTTAAGTAAAACCTGAAAAAGATTTTTTGAACGTTGCCAAGTAATCGATTATATGATTTTGATAATCGATTGTTTCAAGTAAAATCTGAAAAAGATTTTTTGAACGTTGCCAGATAATCGATTATACAATTTAGATAATCGATTATTATGCGTAAAATCTGGGAATGATTTTTGGACGATTGGAAAACAATCGATTATGCAACTTAGACAATCGATTGATTTAGCACAAAATCAGCAATTCTTAATTGGCAATTAGGCAACGGTTGTGCATGTTTTCAACACTATAAATACATCTTAAAATCAGTCTTTTAAGTACAACAACTGATCATATTATTGCTAAAGCTTGCATACTCTCTTATTCATCATTTTCTATTCATTACATAAGTTTTTGAGAGCCAAATTCTTGACGAAAGTTGTTGCGTTTTTGAGCGTATTTATTTTACTTATATCTACTCTTGAGGAGAGTCTTGTTTTGAGTGCAAAGTGTTTTTATACACTTTAAGGGAAGTGTTAATCCCTTGTATTGTAAGAAGGAACGTTGTGATTCCTTTGGTTGAAGTCTTGAAGTGTGGTATCTTCGAGCAAAGGTTGTTGAGGCTTGTGTGACTCAAGTTCTCAGTTTGTAACGGTTTGTTAAGCACCCGTAAGCTTAACGTAGTTAGTGGAAATCTCGAGAGAGTCTCTCGGGGACTGGACTAGCCACGGGTTGTGGTGAACCAGGATAACATCGGTGCGTTCGTTCCTCATTATTTACTTATTGCACTTATTTCATTCCTGCAATTTTTAAATTCCGCAAGTTTACGCTGGTTTTTATTATAACGCTATTCACCCCCCCCCCTCTAGCGTTAAGCGTATATTCTAACAGAATCCGATATGCATATCTCTTATTGTTCGTCATTATCAAAAAGGGGGAAATTGTAGGAAATCATTATATCCATGATATGTGTGCTTTGGTTGTATTAGCATGATTTCCAGGTATAGGTTTTGATGAATGACAAACAATGAAGTCAAGTGTCAAACAACGTTATTACATGACAAACAATCAAGATTGAATGCCGAGAAGCATATTGATGAAGAGATTGCATGGAACAGCCAAGACGAGCTCAAAAGTTCAAGACCGAAGACCCAAGGCGTAGGTCGTTAGGTAGAACCAATGTAAGAGCAACGTTTAAGTTATCTCGTCTTTTGGCTCAACATAGGTCATCATAAATATCATAAACATTTTCATATACTTCAGACAAAATGATTTTTAACGTTTTCATTTTAACCAAAATGGTTTTTGAAGTAAGTCTTCAATTCTGGACAGAACAGCCAGATAATCGATTATCCCTTATGTGATAATCGATTATGTTGGGTTTCCAGCCAAAACTGGAAATTCCAGCATGGCTGCATAATCGATTATCACATAAGAGATAATCGATTATCTGTTTTTTCCAGCTTAAACTGGAAATTCTAGAGAAGGCAAATAATCGATTATCACATAAGGGATAATCGATTATTCACTGACCGTGTCCTTCCAACGTTCAGTTTTATGAACGTTGAGAAGATAATCGATTATGTAAAGTAGATAATCGATTATCTTGGCATAAAATCAGCATTATTGATTGCCTATTAAGCAACGGACATACAACCTCTACCACCTATAAATAGAGGTCTTTGGGACTCATTTCATATGAACAATATCTCTCATTATTCTTGAACATATTGATAACATTTCTACATCATATTTAGAGCTTTTGTTGAGCCATTTGAGAGACAACTTTGTGTTTTTCATAGAGCTTATATTGTATCTCGTTATCTACTCTTCTTAGAGTGTTCTTGTTGTAAAAGAGAAAGGTTCTTTAGAAGACCATACCTTCTCATTGAGCGTTGGGTTTGCTAAGTACCTTCAATCTTAGTGTGTGAAGTCTTGTGGTGTGGTATCCACGAGCAAGGTGAAGTCTTGAGGTGAGGTATCCTCGAGCAAGTTGAAGTCTTGTAGAGCGTACATCTACGAGCAAGTGTAGCGGTTTGTTAGGCACCCGTAAGCTTAACGGAGTTAGTGTAAACTCGAGAGAGTCTCTCGGGAGACTGGACTAACCACACGTTGTGGTGAACCAGTATAAATTTGGTGTGTCCTCTCCTTACTCTTTTAATTATTGCACTTACTTTACTCTTGCAATTTTAATTCCGCAAAATTTATCGACATTCTCGTGCCTCACTATTCACCCCCCCCCTCTAGTGACGGTCATAAAAACTAACATATATGAGTAAACAAATAACGCGAATATTGTTCATATTCGTGTTTATATTTATAAATATCGCTTATAACTGTTGCGCTAGGCCAACCTTTGTAAGTAGGATTAAAAATTCTTCTAGTATATTGCACAAAATGAGGGTTTGAAGGAAAACTAAAGGGTAAGCACATAATGGTAACTATCTTTGCTAATTCTTCATGATCTCTGCTAGGATCGTAATATAAAATATCACCGGTCACAGTGTTAATTCCTGGTTGAGCTAGATTTGAACCAGTACTACACTTGTCTCCTCTTGCTGCGCTCTCATTTGTAAATATTTAGCTTTATCTCTAGGGTGTGGTTTTATGTGCCTAGCCAAACTACCCGTACCGCTACAATCTCCAGTATATTTATGCACTAGCAATTTCCCACAAGTTTTACACTTAGCCTTACTTTGTTCTCTTACTTGAGTAAAAAAAATGCCAAATAATTGATATTTTAGGGTGTTTAGAAGGTTGTCTATTAAATGTAGGGGTTTCTACAGGTGGGTCTGCCGGTGCATCAGTTGGGTTATTAACAGAACTAGTAGGTGTATCATCTAAATCCGGTTTGGTTTCATCTATATCCTCAGTTTCCTCATCAGATTCTAAGATAGTTTGATTAGGATAAAGAGCATTCATAATTTCTTCATTTAATTGTTCACCCGGTGCAACATTATGGAAAATTGACTATCGGAAAATTGAAAACAAGGGTTATCACTTTCAAGAATAATAGGAGCAGCAGGACAGGTAATGAAGAAGGTCGGGGAGGGAGGGTAGTAGGTTGGTCACTACTTTCACCAATTTGAGCTTTTCCCTTACCGTCAAATATTTTTTTCAAAGAAAATGCCATATTAATTACAATTATGCAAAATAAAACACGCAAAAATATATTCCTAAAACTTAGGAGTTGGAACGAGTTTATTGAATTGCCGAACAACTTCTTGAATATTGCAAATCGTTGAATACTTGAATACTTCAATACACCAACTTCACAATTTTCACCAAATTGCAACAATAAAGTAAGTAATTTAAGAGAAATTAAATATAGATTGAGAGAGATTGATGAATTTGTGAGTAAAAATGAAAGAATGAGGGGGTATTTATACTTGAGAAATGGGAAAAAGTATAATTATATAATGTTTGGGGGCCAAATGGCTATTTTTTAAAGTGGCCAACAGATAAATTTTGAAGGCCAATGGCTAGATTTTAAAAATCTGACCATTGGCAATTTTTCAAAGATTATTTTTTAAAAATATTTGACCGTTGGAGCCCGTTTAGGCCCATTGGGCCCGGTTTGACCGGCCCAAGCCCGCCTGGCGGTCCCGAGCTCACGATCCTTACCTGTTAAACCGGCCCACCACGGGCTTTTGCACCGTTTAAGCCCGGGCCCACTAGAACCTGCCCATTAGGCCCGCTAGGACCGCAGTCCTAGGCCGGTCCCGGGCCACGCCCGGACCACTGTGCAGCCTTAGTCCACTTGCAGTAAAAGCCTTGGATAATAATTCTTGCCAAAAGTGACTAGCATTTGGGCATTCAAAGAAAATGTGATCATTTGTTTCATAATTTGTTAGGCAAAGCATGAAGTTACAGTTAATCCCAATTGTGTATAGGAAGGCCCCAGTAGGCAACCTATTTTGGGAAAGTGACCGGATAAAATTCTTTATTTTGTTAGGTATTTTTAATTTCGTATCCAACAGAAGGTACCTTTCTTCCCGCTTCCCCAATGCCCTTTATTACTGCTAAGAAAGGTATAGGCTGATTTGTTGGTGAAAGATCCACCTGGAGGTAAACCCCATATTAGCCTATCCTCTTTGTTAGTGATGGAAGGGACAAAAGCATACTTGATCATGTTAGAGAATCTTCCAGGGATGTGCATAGAAATGGAAGAGAAGTCCCAATTCCCTGAATTGTATATAGAGTTAGTTTGATAGTTATGTCCTTTAAGGTTAGTGGGCCTTCAATTATTTCTCTAATGGCTTGCTGGTTAGGGATCCAAACATCATTCATAAAGCTCACCCTGTTAACTGGTGGAACACACATCTACTAGCCTTTCTGCATGTATCCCAACTATTAAGGATGCATTGCCAGACAAAAGACTTAGGTTTTCCGGGGATATGTTTCTAGCTACAGTGTTTAGAGATTAGCACTCTAGTCCATAAGATGGAGGTGTTATGGTAGATCCTCCAAGGCAGACTGGCATGTGAATCTTTATTTTTAAGCTCAGTTTTTTTGCAAACCCAACCCATTGGCTTTCTTCCTAGTGACTTTATCCCAGCTAACCAGGTGCATTTTTTTCCTTGTTAGGAGTTGTGCCCCAGATAAAGTTTCTCTGAATTCTACCAATTTTCTTAGTCGTTTAGGTGGGAAATATGATGTATTTCATGACATGGATAGGGATACTACTGAGTGATTCCTTTGCCATAGTGGTCCTTCCAGTCATGTTGAGACAATTTATTTTCCAGCCAGCTACCCTTGATTGCACATTGTTTATTATGAATTGGAAATTAGTACTTGTGGGTCTCTTATGGAACATAAAGAAACCAAGGTATTTTCCAAAGGACTCTGTAGTTGGATTGACAATGCATTAGTGAGGCATTCCATGGTATCCTGCCTTGTGTTAAAAGAGAAAAGGACCTTGGATTTTGCGAGGTTAATTTTTTACCCAGAATTCTCATTGAAAGTCTGTATTATAGAACATAAATATGGTGCAGTTCCTAGTGTTGGCCATTGAAAATAGGGTAAGGTCGTCTTCAAAGAAGAGATGGGAGATTCTTAATCCATACCTACTACGCTGATACAGAGCCATTTTATGTCCAGTACATCTTTATCAATTGAACTAGAGAGCCTCTCCATACACAGAATGAACAGGTAAGGGGAGATAGGGTCCCATTGTCTGATGCCTCTGGAGAACTTGAATGAATAAGTTTTTCCCCTATTTACTAGGATGGAGATGTTGGATTAGCTAATACAAGACCAGATTAATTTAGTCAGTCCAGGGGGAAATTGAAGCATAAAGTGAGTCTCTAATGAAAGACCACTCTAGCATGTCAAAAGCTTTCTCTAGGTCAATTTTGAGGATCATATGAGCATGTCTCCCTTTATTATCAGAAACACTCCTATTGGAAAGAAAACTGGTCTGACTGAGGCCAATTCTATCAGGTTGCATAGACTTGATTCTATTGATAATAATCTTAGTGATGGTCTTGTAGATGGTATTACAGAGTCCTATTGGTCTGAAGTTTTGAGCATGGATGCTTGGGGGCACTTGGGGAAGAGACAGAGCCAATTTTGATTATGGTCTCATCCATGGAGTGAGTATTGAAGCATTGGTTGCAAAAATCAATTATTGAGTTTCCTACATGCTCCAGTACTTCTTGTAGAATAATGGGTGAAGGTCATTTGCCTTAGAAAGGCTTGAAGGAAAAAATGGCCATTTTGATTTCACTGATCTCAAGTGCTCTATCCAATCTACTTCTTTAACAGTCTGATATGATATGGTTCATGTCCACATAGTTGGTAGTGGAGATAGGATCTTGTGTGTGTAAGGAGGTGTAGAGGGAAAACCAAAATGGAAGAATTAATGGCCCCTTGGTCATAGAGTCAGTTTTCGCTCTTCTCTTTGAGAGAGAGGATCCTATTTCTTCTTCTCTCATTAAAAGTGGAGGTGTGAAAGAATCTAGTGTTAGTATCCCCTTCAGTTAGCCAATTAATCCTAGATTTGAGTTTCCAAAAATCTTCCTCATTTTTTAGGATGGAGTCAAGTTCTTTGACCAGGTTGCTTTCTAGGTTTAACAGATAATTGTTGAATTGGTAATTAGGGGAATTTTTGGATTCTAGCAATTCTGGCCAGGATTCTTCTTTTTTGTGTGGAATATATTGCCAGAGGTATGTTCC
This sequence comes from Nicotiana benthamiana, assembly GCA_034376525.1. Lineage (NCBI taxonomy): Eukaryota > Viridiplantae > Streptophyta > Magnoliopsida > Solanales > Solanaceae > Nicotiana > Nicotiana benthamiana. The sequence continues at coordinate 132,566,898 of CM067337.1, forward strand.
ATTAGGTCACAATTTATTGGAAAGATTTAGTAGATTGGATTAAGGGGGAGTTAATGGTGAAGGCCTCCTTGATGCTACTAGGAAAAGATGGGTGGCTAGTCCACATTGATTCGAATTTAAAAGGTATTTTGGAATAATTGGAGGAGTAACTCTTATCATAACTTGAGGTTAATTTTTTAGCCAGAATTCTCATTGAAAGCCTGCATATAGAAAATATTGTGGTGGAGTTCCTAGTGTTTCCCTTTACAAATAGGGTATGGTCATCAACAAAGACAAGATGCGAGATTCATTATCCCCACCTACTAATACTGATAGGGAGCCATTTCATGTCTAGTACAACTTTATCAATTGAACTAGAGAGCCTCTCTATACACAAAATGAATAGGTAAGAGGAGATAGGATCCCCTTGTCTGATGCCTCTAGAGAACTTGAATGAATCAGTTTTACCCTCATTTACTAGGATAGAGATGTTGGATAAGCTAATACAAGACCAGATTAATTTAGTCATCCCAGGGGGGAAATTGAAGCATAAAGTGAGTCTCTAGTAAAAGACCACTCTAGCCTGTCACAAGCTTTCTCTAGGTCAATTTTGAGGATCATATGAGCATGTCTCCCCTTTATTTTCCCAAAGTGAGTAATATAATCTTTAACAATGATTACATTGTTAGAAACCCTCCTATTGGAAAGACGACTGGCCAAACTAGGGCCAATTATATCAGGTTTAATGGCTTGATTCTGTTGATAATAATATTAGTAAGGGTCTTGTAGATGGTGTTACAAAGTCCTATTGGTCTGAAGTTTTTGAGCATGGATGCTTGGGGGCACTTGGGGATGAGATAGAGCAAAGTTTGATTTATGGTCTCATCCATGAAGTGAGTATTGATGCATTGCTTGAAAAAATTAATTATTGAGTTTCCTATAATGCTCCAGTACTTCTGGTAGAAGAATGGGTGAAGGACATCTGGCTTAGGGGCCTTGAAAGGCTTGAAGGAAAAAATGGCCATTTTGATTTCACTAATCTCAATGGCCTATCCAATCTACTTCATTAATAGTCTGATAGGATATGGTTCATGTCCACATGGTTGGTAGTAAAGATAGGAGCTTATGTGTGCAAGGAGGTGTAGAGGCTCTTGAAGAAAAACAAAATGGAAGCCTTAATGGCCCCTTGGTCATAAAGCTAGTTTTCACTCTCCTCTTTGAGGGAGAGGATCCTATTTCTTCTTCTCCCGTTAAAAGTGGAGGTATGGAAGAATCTAGTGCTGGTATCCCCTTCAGTTAGCCACTAATCCTAAATTTGAGTTTCCAAACATCTTCCTCATTTTTTATGATGGAGTCAAGTTCTTTGACTAGGTTACTTTCTAGGTTTAACAGTAATTGTTAAACTAGTAATTAGGGAATTTTTGGATTCCAAAAATCTGGCCAGGATTCTTCCTTTTTTGTATGGAATATATTGCCAGAGGTATGCCTGTTCCATTGGGTCACAATTTATTTGAAAGCTTTAGTAGATTGGATTGAGGAGGAGTTAATGGTGAAGGCCTCCTTGATGATAATAGGAAAAGATAGGTGGCTAGTCCACATGGATCTGAATCTAAAAGGTATGTTGGAATAATTGGAGGAGTCACTCTTATCACAATTTGAACAGGGAAATGATCAAAGTGGGTCCAGGAAGGTGTATGACTATAGCCTTTGGGCGCTGGGAAGTCCAGGTCTGATTGGAAAATCACCTATCTATCCTCTCAATAATCAGGCTAGTCCTACTTTTGTATCTTTTATTAGTCCAGGTGAATTTACTTCCTTTGTAACCTAAGTCTAGTAGTTTACATTCATTCAGGCAATTCCAAAATAAATTAGTACGACTTGGTTAATGGGGTTTACCAAATTTGTCTGTAGCTTTTAAGATTTCATAAAGTCTCCACCGACAAACTGGTTGTTTGGGTAAATTTGAGAGATAATAACTAGGCTTTCCTAAAGAAACTTTATATTTGCTAAAATGTTAGTAGGATAAATAGCAGAAAATAACCCAAGGGGTGTGGTTTGGGAGTACCTTAACCATGGCATGGATACCCTGAAGGATGGTGGAAACCTCACCCATAGTGACACTGTCTTCTTTCCACATCATCCCAACTCCACTAGATAAGCCAACAATTAGAGATTGGATATGCACGTCAAAATGCAGCTCCTCTGATAGTTTTTTATGGTCAGCCATCTTTGTTTCCAGCAAGACCAGCAATGCTGGCTTATGACTCAAGGGGTGTGGTCTGAGAGTACCTTAACCATGGCGTGGATGCCCTGAAGGGTGGAGGAAACCTCACTAATAGTGACATTGTCCTCTTTACATATCATCACAATTCCACAAGATAAGAGAACAGCTAGATATTTGATACGCATGTCAAAATACAGCTCCTTTGATAGCTTTTTATGGTCAGCCATCTTAGTTTCCAGCAAGACCAGCAATGTTGGCTTATGAAGCGTTACCATATCCATGCAGTGCCTAGTGAACTCAGCTCTTTTTCCACCCCTAATATTCCGTATAATGTAGTTTATTAGGGGTGGTTGGTGGTGTGGGGACTGGTTTTTCTTAGGCTTATCCATTTCGTGATGAGTCCTCGTTAGGTTCCGTTGGTTCTTTCTCTTCATACTAAGAAATGTTATCAAATTGAGGAGTGACTTGGTAACACCTAAGGTGTGGTGAGATACTAGGCTCCGTACATATTTGATCATTGTTCTGGGACACAACAACACAAGAACTTCGCTGATCTTCACACTGAGTTTGATTGCTATGACTGAGTCTAGTAGGAGAGAGACTGTGCGAAAGGGACCGTAGGTTGTTCCTTTCATTTCTGGTAGGCTTTTTCTTTTTAGAAGATCTAGGCTTTGTTTATTTCCCTTGTAATTTTTCCTAGTGGCGGGGACTGGTTCTTCTCTACTAGAGCAGAAGGTGATGAAGCCTGATGGTTTTGGGGTTCGATTGTCACAAACACCAGAGACACTGCTGGGTCCTCCTTTCCCGGATCTGGGAAGAACAGAATTGTCTAGAATTCTTGGGATATTAGATTGAGTAGTGTTGGGTCCAAGTTTGATTGCATGTGTCGTTTCTTGTCATCGTTTGCAACAGGCATGGGCCAATGGTAGCCAAGACCCTGTTTAGGGCTTGCACCATTACCCTCGCTAGATGCGGTGAATTTTGGACAATCAGTGTCACTGGGTGATTTTTCAGGGTGGAATTGTAAGCTAGGCCCTGTCCTTGTAGCGCCACCTCTAGCCAGGATACTGGAGAGTGGTCCGGTGGCAGTGGAAATGATGCCACAATGGAAGGTGGTTGTTGATTTTTTTCCATTTTTATTCTTTTTTGTTTTGCTACTTTAGATAATTTGGGGGGGGGGGAGGGGGGCAGTATGTTAATGAGTTGATTCATAATTGCATCTTTTGGTGTCAAATCTCGATCAATGTAAATGTCATCAATTAATGTATCTGGGGAGAGGGATTTGGAATTAATGTGGTATCTGTTTGTGTGGAGGTAGGGTGTCAGGTCACCTGAGATTGAGTGGGTTCTCAAGTAAGGCACTTGAGTATTCATGGAGTATGGTGAGTTTTCCCCCATTAGAGCATTCCATTGTGAGAGAGGTAGGGGATGCATAGGTGTTTGGGTGGGGGTGATTATTTGGGTTAGGTGTTTCTAATTAGGTGTAGACCCTAATTACTTGTTCAATACCGGCCTGGTGGCATAATGCCCCAACTTTAGCATTGTTTGTGTTTGGAGCTTGGCTATGAGTAAGAGCCTCCTTGTAGGAATTCTTAAGTGGCCCAGAGCAAATGTTGATATCATCTTCATCAGACCCCTTTCCCGCTTTGCGTTTGACGTTGTATTTGGGTTTGGGCCGCATGTATTGGGTTACTAGGGAGTAAAGTATATGGTTTTATTATTGAAATTGCCACTTGGCCAATTGTAATTTTTTAAGTGTGTGTTATTGGACTTAAAATAGCATTGAATAGTTTTAGTTTCCAGAAACTTACCGGAGTTTTCATTGAACATTTTTACTTGGTACCTTTGTGCTTTTGATGCATGGTGCTGGTTGTTTCCAATTCCATTGTTCCTTTCCTTTGTCTTTTGTTGGTATGTTTTATTTTCTATGTGGAAGGCTACTGTCTTCCATCCATCCTCCCCTCCTCCCCCCCCCCTAATGTTTATCCCTGAGTTTTCCGGTGCTTCTTATGACAGTGGTGGTTGGAATTTTTGAAGATGCAACTTTTAGTTGTGTGGCCAATTCTTCCGCATGTTGTACATAACGTGCCTTTGCCTTTCGTAAATCACTACTTTCTTGTGGTCTCCAATTATTATTAATGTTCCAATTGGAGTTTTCAAGGGTACTTGGATATAGATGCAAGCATATCTTCCTCTTAACATATAGGAGGTGCATGAGTCAATTTTTTAGCAATTTGCCCAATTTCCTACCAATTTTTTCAGTATTTCTTTGTCATAAAATTCAGTTGGTAGTTGTTGTAGGCAAGTCCATATGGCAGTGGTAGAGAGGATAACTTCTTGTGGTATAAATTTTGGTTCCCATTTACGTACTGATAGGAAATTCTCAGAGAAAAACACAACCTTATATGTAGTGCTTTAGCCATATTTTCTTCTAGACTAAATTTGACAGTAAAAAATCTCATCCTAGGTCAATTAAGATTAATTGTTCAAATGGTTTCCATAAGTGTGACGACCCAGAGAGTCATCACCGTACATTCTCCATTTTCTTGTGCTTCTGAGGCATTGAAAACCTCTTATTGGGTTGCCTCGATTTGCGTGCGCGGTCTGGGTGCGAAGCCGGAAGATTTTATGTGAAAATATTTGAATCCTGTGTTAAAAACTATGAATTTTGATATCAATATTGATATGGTTGACTTTGGTCAACGTTTCGGGTAAACGAACCCGGACCCATGATGTGATTGTCCTGGAGGGTCCGTAATTAAATTTGGGACCCGGGCATAATTCCGGAATCGAAATCCGAGGTCCTTGGCTCAAGTTCGAAATTTTTCTATGAAATTATTTTATGAATATGCATAAGGAACAATGAAAATGGAAATTGATAAAAAATAGTGGTACCGGGCTTGTATTTCGATTCCCACGCCCAGTACAAGTCATAAATAATTGTTAAACACTATCTGTGAAGTTTCATTGGAATTGGATGTCGCTTGACGTGTTTTGGACTAAAAGTGGAAAAGTTTGAAAATTTTGAACTTGAAATGAAAATCATGAGTTTTGGCTGTTGATTCTTTGATTTAGATGTTATTTTGCCGATTTTATCGCACGAGTAAGTCCGTAGGATGTTTTTGAGGTTGGGTGCATTTTTGGGTTGGAGCCCCGAGGGCTCGGGTGAGTTTCGGATAGGTGTTAGGCTCATTTTCTGTTGCATTTCACTGTTGGTGTTTGTAGTCTTCGCAATTGCGAAGACATGTTCGCAAATGTGAACATCCCCCGTTTGGCTCTGTCATCGCAAATGCGATGTTTATATCACAAACGCGATATTTCCCCTGGGAACCATACTTCGCAATTTCGAAGTCTAATCTCGCAAATGCGATCCGTCCTTCTCCCAGCCAGTTCGCATTAGCGAACATCCTGTTGCAAATGCGAGGTCCTTATTTTTCCAGCCATGTTCACATTTGCGAATTTCTTCTTGCAAATACGAGATCCTCCTTCTTGCTGCTCAGTTCGCAATTGCGAACTCTTTCTCACAATTGCGAGATCTGCGTCTGTGTAACTGTTAATAAAACGAATTTAAACATCATTTTTCATATCTTTCAAAACCCAAGACCACCATAGACGATTCCTCGAACCCTTTCGTCCCCAAACCAAATGTAAGTCAACTTTTACTAGTTTTCTTTAATATTTATCATATTCTAACATGATTTCATGCCTTAGAAGAATTACCCAGTTCATGACTTAGAGTTGGCAGCTACTGTTCATGCCTTGAAGATCTGGAGGCATTATTTGTATGGTGTGACGTGTGAGGTGTACACGGATCACAAGAGCCTTTAGTACTTGTTCAAGCAGAAAGAGTTGAATTTTGAGACAATGGAGGTGGTTGGAGTTGTTGAAATATTATGATGTTTCTATTTTATACCACCCAGGGAAGGCCAATTTGGTGGCCGATGCATTGAGTAGAAAGTCCACCAACATGGGTAGTCCTGCATACATTTCGGTCAGCCAGAGACCGCTTGCCTTGGATGTTCAGGCCATGGCCAATAGATTTGTGAGATTTGATATTTCTGAGCCCAACATAGTGTTAGCTTGCACGGTTGCTCGTTCGTCGTTGATGGAGCGTATCCGGGAACACAGTTTGATGATCTCCATTTATGTGTCCTGAGAGACACGGTGCAGAGGGGAGGTGCCAAAGAGATGACTTTGCGAGATGATGGCATATTGAGGTTGCAGGGGCGAGTTTGTGTGCCCAATGTTGATTGTATTCGATGTTAGATAATACGCTTAACGCTAGAGGGGGGGTGAATAGCGTTATAATAGAAATTAGCGTAAACTTGCGGAATTTAAAAATTGCTGGAAGTAAATAAGTGCGATAAATAATAAAGTACGCACCGATGTATTCTGGTTCACCACAACACGTGGCTAGTCCAGTCCCCGAGAGACTCTCTCAAGATTTTCCACTAACTTGTCAAGCTTACGGGTGCTCAACAAACCTTTACAACTTAAGGACACACGCCTTAACACTTTTGCTCGGAGATACAACACTCCAAGACTTCAACCAAGGAAACACAAGTTCCTTACAAAAGGAGAATCACAATTCTCATACAAGTGTACAAAACACTAAACACTCAAACAATACACTCCTTAATGAGTAGATATGAGTAAAAGAAGTAAGCTCAAGATCACAACAACTATGGACAAGACTTTGGCTCTCAAAAGCTTTTTGAAATGAATATAAAATGATAAACAATAGTATGCAAGCTTATAGCAATAGAATGATCAGTTGTAGTGTGTTATTGTTTGAAACACTGAAATGAAGCTGTATTTATAGTTGAAAAACTTGGCATTACCGTTGCCTAATTTCCAATTAAGAGTTGTTGATTTTACTGAGTGACAATCGATTGTCAAGAAGCCACAATCGATTGTTTGCCAATCGTTCCAGAAATCAATCCCAGATTTTACGCTTAACAATCGATTATCCAAGATCAACAATCGATTATTGGCAACGTTCAAAAAATCATTTCCAGATTTTACGTAAAACAATCGATTATACAGAATCAATAATCGATTATTCAGCAACGTTCAAAAAATCTTTTCCAGATTTTAATTTCAACAATCGATTGTATAAAATCAACAATCGATTACTCAGCAACGTTCAAAAAATCTTTTCCAGATTTTAATTTCAACAATCGATTGTACAAATTCAACAATCGATTACCTGACGGTATTTGAAAATATTACGACAACGGTCAGCTTCACAATCGATTGTGCAATGTTAACAATCGATTATTTATCAGACTTTGAAAAACATTTTAGACACTGCCTCTTGACAATCGATTGTTATATACTCACAAACGATTATTTAATAATTTTGAAAAAGTCCGGAAGACACTGCCTCAACACAATCGATTGTCATATGTTCACAATCGATTATTTTGTGACTATTAAAAAACTGATGGACACTGTCTCTTCACAATCGATTGTCATTAGCTTCAAAATCGATTATTCTAAGTTTTGAAAAACTTTGATGTACACTGCCTCATCACAATCGATTGTCATAAGGTTCAGAATCGATTGTCATGCAGGTTTGAAAAACTTGATGCTCACTGCCTTAACACAATCGATTATCATTAGTTCACAATCGATTGTCATGCAGTCTTGGCTTAACATAATCGATTATCATAAGTACATAATCGATTATCTTAGTCCAGATTTTTGAGGCATGTTTAAAAATCATTTTGACTAATGAAAATATGCATGATTTAAAATCAATTAGCATTAAATTAAATATGCATGACTTTGGAAAAAAATAGTTTTACGAGAGAAGCCATATCATGAGTCAAGTTGTAGAATCAAGAACACAATTAAGAACGACTCATTTAAACTATAAAACTTTGTCTTGTGCTTGAATCTCGTTATGCATCAATTACGCGCTTGTACTTGAACTTCGTCATATATCAATTTGCGCTTCGTTTGTCATTCATCAAAACCTACACATAAGAACACACGTTTTAGTATAAGGCCTTGAGAACGTGTTTCCAACAATTTCCCCCTTTTTGATAATGGCAAACTTTAAGAGGGATATGCAACCTAAACAATTTATAATGACGATTCAAGACAAGTAATGATATGCAATAAGTATGCGATTAGTTCCCCCTCAATATATGAATTCCCCCTCAATTTAAGCTTATAAATATTGAGAGTGCATACCCGTTATCTTCCCCCTTTTGCCATTAGCAAAAATAATATAAGAAGATGCCAAAGATGTAAATAAAACTTGTTTATTTATTGGAAAGATAACGTGATTACTTAAAGAGAGTACAATAACTCAAGTAATAGCAGAACAATCGATTATTAGACGACAGAAACCGATTTTTCTGAAGAAGACTCGATTATTGCGCGTCATGCTTTATAATTCCCCCTACCTTTAGGGCGATACCTGCAAAAATTCGTTAGACGTCTCCGACGCTCAAGTTAGAAATCATGTAATATAAAAAGATGCAATGCATGACTTAGATCAACGTGGAGTCAAGAATTCCGAGTTCACTACGAATTCGGAAGAAGGACTCTTTCTCTAAGGGCTTAGTAAAGATGTCGGCCAATTGGTGTTTGGTTTCAACAAATTCGATTTCGACATCGCCCTTGAGAACGTGATCTCTTATAAAATGATGTCTAATTTCAATGTGTTTTGTTCGCGAATGAAGAACGGGGTTCTTCGTCAAGCATATGGCACTAGTATTATCACATCTAAGAGTGATATGATCAAGACTTAGGCCATAGCCCAAGAGTTGTTGTTTCATCCAGAGGATTTGAGTGCAACAACTCCCCGCGGCTACATATTCAGCCTCGGTTGTGGACAACGCAACACTTACTTGTTTCTTGCTAAACCAAGAAACGAGAGAGCTACCGAGCAAATGGCAAGTGCCACTAGTGCTCTTGCGGTCCAATTTGCATCCAGCAAAATCGGAGTCGGAATAGCCAACGAGTTGGCATGAAGAACCTTTGGGGTACCATAGACCCACATTTGTAGTACCAACAAGGTACTTCAAAATCCGTTTTACCGCAGTAAGGTGAGACTCCTTCGGACACGATTGATAACGGGCGCATAAGCACACGCTAAACATGATGTCCGGACGACTAGCAGTAAGATAGAGAAGAGAGCCAATCATACCTCGATACTTCTTAGTGTCGACTTCCTTACCTTTCTCATCTTTGTCTAGATGATCGGATGTGCTCATGGGAGTCGCCATTGCTTTTGCATTGTTCATTTCAAATCGTTTCAGCAATTCTTTGCAATATTTGGCTTGGCAAATGAATGTACTTTCTTTCATTTGCTTTAATTGTAATCCCAAAAAGAATGTTAACTCACCCATCATAGACATCTCAAATTCGCTTGTCATTAAATCGGAAAATTCCTTGCATAGGACATTGTTAGTAGCACCAAATATGATATCATCCACATATATTTGAACTAATAAAATATCATTATTTTTATGCTTAACAAAAAGGGTGGTATCAACTTTCCCCCTAATGAAATCATTTTCCAATAGAAATTTACTCAATCTTTCATACCAAGCTCGGGGAGCTTGTTTTAAACCATAGAGAGCCTTTTTGAGTTTGAAAACATGATCGGGAGATTTAAAAACTTCAAAACCGGGGGGTTGTTCAACATAAACTTCTTCTTGTATAACACCATTTAGAAAAGAACTCTTCACATCCATTTGATATAAATTGAAATTCATAGAAGAGGCAAAAGCGAGCAATAGACGAATAGCTTCTAATCTAGCTACGGGAGCATATGTTTCTTCATAGTCAATACCCTCTTCTTGATTATAGCCTTTTGCTACAAGCCTAGCTTTGTTTCTAGTGATTACACCATTTTCATCTAGTTTGTTTCGAAAAACCCATTTCGTATCGATTATGGTATGATTTTCGGGCCTTGGCACCAAATCCCAAACGTCATTCCGTTTGAATTGGTTAAGCTCCTCTTGCATTGCCAAGGTCCAAAATTCATCCCCAATTGCTTCGGAGATGGTTGTTGGTTCAATTTGAGACACAAAAGCAGTATGTCCTGAGGTGTTCTTAAGGGAGTTTCGGGTACTTACCTTTTCTCCGACGTTGCCAATTACCTGTTCGAGAGGGTGATCTTTGATTGTCCTCCACTCGTTAGGCGTTTCGTTTCATTCTCCAATGGTGGCGCTTCCTTCGTTGGTTGTTTCAAAATTTCGTCTTGATTTTCCTTAGGCGTTTCCTCTTGTATTTTGTCTTTCAAGCTATCTAAAATACCTGCAAGATCAAAACCGGAATCCTTTCTCGCCAAGCGAGCATTATTTTCGGCAAATACAACATGAGGGGATTCCTCCACAGTTTCCGTTCTTTTATTAAAAACCCTATATGCTTTGCTGCGTGAAGAATAACCAATGAAAATTCCCTCATCGGACATGGCATCAAATTTTCCCAATTGATCTTTGCCATTGTTATGAATAAAATATTTACAACCGAATACTCTAAAATGGGAGATATTTGGTTTCCTTCCCTTATAGAGTTCATAGGGAGTTTTCATGAGTATAGGCCTTATGACTACTCTATTTAAGACGTAGCATGCGGTACTCACGGCATCCGCCCAAAAATGTTTGGGAATCTTGGCCTCTTCGAGCATGGTTCTAGCCATCTCTTTGAGACACCTATTTTTCCTTTCCACCACCCCATTTTGTTGTGGTGTACGTGGAGCGGAAAAGGTATGCTCGATACCGAGTTCGTCACAAAAGTCCGCAAAGAGATTGCGATCAAACTCTCCCCCATGATCACTTCTAATTGAAGTGACGGTTGTTTCCTTCTCGTTTTGAACACGCTTAAGAAAATATTTAAAATTCTGAAAAAGCATCACTTTTATTGGCAAGAAATAAAGTCCAAGTAAATCTAGAATAATCATCAACAATCACAAAAGCATAACGATTTCTTCCTAGACTTTCAATGCGAGATGGTCCAAATAAATCCATGTGAAGCAATTGCAATGGTCTAGAAGTTGAAACAAAATTTTTGGATTTGAAAGATGCTTTTGTTTGCTTCCCTTTTTGACATGAATCACAAATAGAGTCATCTTCAAATTTTAAATTGGGAAGGCCAATAACTAAGCTTTGAGAAATCAATTTGTTCAAAAGATGCATGTTGATATGTGCTACTCTATGATGCCATAACCAAGTATCATCCTCTTTACTCATAAGACAATCAACATATTCGTGTGAGGAATTAGCAAGATCAACCATATAAATATTATCCACTCTAAAACCACGAAGGATAATTTTAAAATCACTACGTCTAAACACTAAGCATTCATCCGAATCAAATAGGGCAAGATTTCCCTTTGTCACATAATTGACTTATGCTCAAGAGATTATGCTTTAAACCTTTCACAAGTAATATATGCTTAATAGAGGAATTTTCATCCTTACCGACCGATCCGATGCCAATAATCTTTCCTTTATTGTTATCCCCAAAAATCACACTTCCTCCTTCTTTGTGTTCTAGTTGAAGGAATTTGGATTCGCCTCCCGTCATATGTTTGGAGCATCCACTATCAAGGTACCATAGTATACTTGATCCCTTCATACCTACAAAACAAGTTAATGCGTTTTAGGTACCCATGCCATTTTGGGTCCTTGAGGGTTAGGCATATTATAATGATGCGATTGAGTGATATGTCTATGTCGTGTAAAGCATGCAGGAGCAATATGACCAATGCGTCTACAATAATGACAAGTCACGTTGGGGTTATGCATCCTTCTAGGTTCATAGTAACTTGATGGACGAAGAATTACTCTATTTTCATTATGACTATTGCGCATTTCATGAGAACCATTTCTCCTGCTATTAGTTCTAAAATGAGCAGCATTTCTAGAGTAATGGTCATGTCTAGATGTTCTAAAAGGTTCAAAACTCCTTCTAGTGTTTGTCCTAGAATATGCATCATTTCTAGGGTAGTCATTTCTAGGTGGTAAGTCATTTCTAGGTCTTCTAAAATGTTCAACATTTGGTCTAGCATGCATATTTGTTCTAGGATTGCTATTTCTACGATAAGCATTTGTTTTATTAATCCTAGGTTGAGCCTTAGGTGGTTGGGGTTTGGCGTCAACCTTTTCTTTAGGCTCATTCTTAAAGCCTATGCCATGCTTGGTTGATTTCAAATTAACAAGGACCTTATTCAAATTTTTGTGGGAAGAATTAAACTTATCTAAGGTACCTTTAAGTCTATCTACCTCATTTTCGAGATGCATGCAAGAAGAACAATTTTTAATAGAACTTTCGGGCTTGTCGGCGCTTCTTTTTCCGAAAAACTTGTTTTCCTCTTTCAGCTTCTCATTTTCTAAAACCAGTTTTTCTAAATCCTTTTCTTTCAAAGAAAGCTGTTTTTGAAAATCTTTTTCTTTTAGAGATGCATTTTCTTTTATGCTCTTGACAGTTTTTGAAGCCTTAATAAATTCAGTATATAGCTCATCAAAAGCAGTTCGCATTTCTTCAAGAGTAAAGAAGTTTTTAGAAGAGATTTGACATACCTCATCTTGCTTGTCTTCTTGCGCCATAAGACAAAGGTTTGCGGCTTCGTCTTCTTCTTCTTCGCTTGACTCATCTCGGGAGTCTCCTCCCCAAGAAATGTATGCACCTTGCTTCTTAAAAGGTTTCTTCTCCTTTTTGATGTTTGGGCAATTTGATTTGATGTGCCCGGTTTCACCGCATTCATAGCACTTTATTTGCTCGCCTTGCTTTTTGCCCTTTCGTTCATAATCCTTTCGCATGAACTTTTGAAATCTTTTGATAACGAGTCCAAACTCGTTGTCTCCGTCCTCATCAACTTGAGGTTGGCTTGTGCTTGCCTTAAGCGCTATTCTTTGCCTCCTTTGATCATCAACAAGAGGGTTAAGTATAGTAGACTCATATGTCTTAAGGTTACCTCTTAATGCGTCGATGGTGACATTTGAGACGCCAATGGATTCTTGGATTGCGTCGGCCTTTGATCGCCATGCCGGAGTGAGACTTCTAAGAATTTTTCGAACAAGTTCTCTATCCGTGAATGTCTTCTTGAGAGCATGTAGATCATTTACGATTATTGAAAATCGTTCAAACATTTCATCCACCTTTTCACATTCCTTCATGTGAAATAATTCATAAGCATGGGTTAGGAAATCAATTTTGGCTTCCCTTACCTGGTCCGTACCTTCGTACGTAATTTCCAGCTTGTCCCACATTTCCTTCGCCGTTGTGCAACACGATATTTTCCTGTAATCGTCAGCATTTACAGCACAATATAGTAAATTAATTGCTTTAGCATTATTTTGCACCTTTCGGATATCATCCGCATCATATTCTTCTTCGGACTTGGGAACCCATTCGTTTTCAACCTTTTTGGTTGGAATTTGATTTCCCGTTGTTATCACCTTCCAAAGAAGAAAATTGTTTGCTTGAACGAAGATTTTCATCCTCTCCTTCCAGTACGTATAGTTTGTACCGTTGAATAGAGGTGGTCGTGTGGAGCATTGTCCTTCATCAATTCCTGCAAAAGAGTCACTAGTAGAAGCCATGGATGGTTCTCTCAAACTGTTAAGTCTTCAGAGAGTTGGGCTCTGATACCAATTGTTAGATAATACGCTTAATGCTAGAGGGGGGGTGAATAGCGTTATAATAGAAATTAGCGTAAACTTGCGAAATTTAAAAATTGCAGGAAGTAAATAAGTGCGATAAATAATAAAGTACGCACCGATGTATTCTGGTTCACCACAACACGTGGCTAGTCCAGTCCCCGAGAGACTCTCTCGAGATTTTCCACTAACTTGTCAAGCTTACGGGTGCTCAACAAACTTTTACAACTTAAGGACACACGCCTTAACACTTTTGCTCGGAGATACAACACTCCAAGACTTCAACCAAGGAAACACAAGTTCCTTACAACAAGAGAATCACAATTCTCTTACAAGTGTACAAAACACTAAACACTCAAACAATACACTCCATAATGAGTAGATATGAGTAAAAGAAGTAAGCTCAAGATCACAACAACTATGGACAAGACTTTGGCTCTCAAAAGCTTTTTGAAATGAATATAAAATGATAAACAATAGTATGCAAGCTTATAGCAATAGAATGATCAGTTGTTGTGTGTTATTGTTTAAAACACTGAAATGAAGCTGTATTTATAGTTGAAAAACTTGGCATTACCGTTGCCTAATTGCCAATTAAGAGTTGCTGATTTTACTGAGTGACAATCGATTGTCAAGAAGCCACAATCGATTGTTTGCCAATCGTTCCAGAAATCAATCCCAGATTTTACGCTTAACAATCAATTATCCAAGATCAACAATCGATTATTGGCAACGTTCAAAAAATCATTTCCCGATTTTACGTAAAACAATCGATTATACAGAATCAATAATCGATTATTCAGCAACGTTCAAAAAATCTTTTCCAGATTTTAATTTCAACAATCGATTGTATAAAATCAACAATCGATTACTCAGCAACGTTCAAAAAATCTTTTCCAGATTTTAATTTCAACAATCGATTGTACAAAATCAACAATCGATTACCTGACGGTATTTGAAAATATTACGACAACGGTCAGCTTCACAATCGATTGTGCAATGTTAACAATCGATTATTTATCAGTCTTTGAAAAACATTTTAGACACTGCCTCTTGAAAATCGATTGTTATATACTCACAATCGATTATTTAATAATTTTGAAAAAGTCCGGAAGACACTGCCTCAACACAATCGATTGTCATATGTTCACAATCGATTATTCTGTGACTTTTAAAAAACTGATGGACACTGTCTCTTCACAATCGATTGTCATTAGCTCACAATCGATTATTCTGAGTATTGAAAAACTTTGATGTACACTGCCTCATCACAATCGATTGTCATAAGGTTCACAATCGATTGTCATGCAGGTTTGAAAAACCTGATGCTCACTGCCTTAACACAATCGATTATCATTAGTTCACAATCGATTGTCATGCAGTCTTGGCTTAACATAATTGATTATCATAAGTACTTAATCGATTATCTTAGTCCAGATTTTTGAGGCATGTTTAAAAATCATTTTGACTAATGAAAATATGCATGATTTAAAATCATTTAGCATTAAATTAAATATGCATGACTTTGGAAAAAAATAGTTTTACGAGAGAAGCCATATCATGAGTCAAGTTGTAGAATCAAGAACACAATTAAGAACGACTCAATTAAACTATAAAACTTTGTCTTGTGCTTGAATCTCGTTATGCATCAATTATGCGCTTGTACTTGAACTTCGTCATATATCAATTTGCGCTTCGTTTTTCATTCATCAAAACCTACACATAAGAACACACGTTTTAGTATAAGGCCTTGAGAACGTGTTTCCAATATTCGAGAGTCGATCTTAGCGTAGGCCCACAACTTTCGGTATTCTATTCATCCGAGCGCCGCGAAGATGTATCAGGATTTGAAACATCATTTTTAGTGGCGTAGATGAAGAAAGACATTGTTGCATATGTGGCTCATTGTCTAAATTGTCAGCAGGTTAAGTGCGAGCATCAGAGGCCTGGTAGGTTATTTCAGTGCATTGAGCTTCCTGAGTGGAAGTGGGAGAGGATCATTATAGGTTTTGTTACTGGCCTTCCGATGACTCGGAAGAAATTTGATGCTATATCGGTTATTTTTGATAGGCTAACTAAGTCAGCGCATTTCATCCCAGTTGCCACCACTTATTCATCCTAGAGATATGCAGAGATTTATATCAGGGAGATCGTTCGCCTTCATGGGGTGCCCATATCTATTATTTTGGATCGGAGTCCGCAGTTTACCTCGCATTTCTGGAGAGCGGTGCAACATGAGTTGGGTACCCAGGTCCAGTTGAGTACAACATTTCACCCTCAGACGGACGGTCAGTCCAAGTGGACCATTCAGATTCTTGAGGATATGCTCCGAGCCTGCGTTACTGATTTTGGAGGCTCGGGGGACCAGTTCTTGCCGTTAGCGGAGTTTGCCTACAACAACAGCTACCAGTCTAGTATTTAGATGGCCCCGTATGAGGCATTGTATGGTAGGCGATGTCGGTCCCCAGTCGGATGGTTTGAGCCGAGAGAGGATCGGTTATTGGGTACAGATTTGGTACAAGAGGCCTTGGATAAGGTCAAGATCATTCAGGACAGACTTCGGGCAGCTCAGTCCAGGCTGAAGAATGTGGCAGACCGTAAGGTCAGGGATGTTCCCTTCGTGGTTGGTGAGCGTGTATTGCGCTGTGTATCGCCTATGAAAGGCGTGATGAGATTCGGGAAGAAAGGCAAGCTTAGCCCTAGGTATATTGGCCTGTTTGAGATTCTTGACCGTGTGGGAGAGGTGGCTTACAAACTTGCCTTGCCGCCTAGCTTGTCAGCCGTGCATCCAGTTTTCCATGTATCCATACTTCAGAGATATCATGTAGATCCCACCCACTTGTTAGATTTCAGCATTGTCCAATTGGATAAGGATCTGTCATATGAGGAGGAGCCAGTGGCTATTTCAGACCAGCAGGTTCGACAGTTGAGGTCGTGGATTTTTCCTTCAGTGCGTGTTCAGTGGAGAGGTCAGCCTCCTGAGGCATCGACCTGGAGTCCGAGTCTGATATGCAAAGCTGTTATCCCCATCTATTCCCCGACTCAGGTACTTCCATCTTTTGTCCGTTCGGGGACGAACGGTTGTTTTAGAGGTGGAGGATGTGACGACCCATAGGGTCATCATCGTAAATTCTCCCTTTTCTTGTGCTTCTGAGGCCTTGAAAATCTATTATTGGGTTGCCTCGATTTGCGTGCATGGTTCGAGCGCGAAGCGGAAAGATTTTTATGTGAAAATATTTGAATCCCGTGTTAAAAACTATGAATTTTTATACCAATATTGCTATGGTTGAATTGGGTTAACGTTTTGGCTAAATGGACCCGGACCCGTGATGTGATGTTCCTAGAGGGTCCGTATTTAAATTTGGGACCCGAGCATATTCCCGGAATCGAAATCCGATGTCCCAGGCCCGAGTTCAGAATTTTTCTATGAAATTATTTTATTAATATGCGTAAGGAAAAATGAAAACGGTAATTGATCAAAAATAGAGGTACCGGGCTCGTATTTCAGTTCCGACGCCCGATACAAGTCATAAATAATTGTTAAGCACTATCTGTGAAGTTTCATTGCAATCAGACGTCGTTTGACGTGTTTTGGACTAAAAGTGGAAAAGTTTGAAAATTTTAAACTTGAAATGAAAATCATGAGTTTTGGAGGTTGATTCTTTGATTTAGATGTTATTTTGGTGATTTGATTGCACGAGTAAGTCCGTAGGATGTTTTTGAGGTTGGGTGCATGTTTGGGTTGGAGCTCCGAGGGCTCGGGTGAGTTTCGGATAGGTGTTAGGCTCATTTTCTGTTGCATTTCATTGCTGGTGTCTGTAGTCTTCGCAATTGCGAAGACATGTTCGCAAATGCGAACATCCCCCGTTTGGCTCTGTCATCGCAAATTTGATGTTTATATCGCAAATGCGATATTTCCCTTGGCAACCAGACTTCGCAATTCCGAAGTCTAATCTCGCAAATGCGATCCCTCCTTTTCCAAGCCCAGTTCGCATTTGCGAACATCCTCTTACAAATGCGAGGTCCTTATTTTTCCAGACATGTTCGCATTTGCGAATTTCTTCTCGCAAATGCGAGATCCTCCTTCTTGCTGCTCAGTTCACAATTGCGAACTCTTTCTCGCAATTGCGAGATCTGCATCTGTGTAACTGATACTTAAACGAATTTAAACCTAATTTTTCATATCTTTCAAAACCCAAAACCACCATAGACAGTTCCTCTTGAACCCTTTCATCCCCAAACCAAATGTAAGTCAACTTACTTGTTTTCTTTAATCTTTATCATATTCTAGTATGATTTCATCCTTAAATCAAAGCTTTCATGGTTAAAAATTGGGGATTTGGGGTAGAACCTAGGTTTTTATAAAATTGGGGATTTGGACCTCAATTTGGGGTCCGATTTCAAAATAAATTGCATATATGAACTCATGGGGGAATGGGTAACCGGGTTTTGGTTCGATTCTCGAGTTTTGACCACATGGGCCCGAGGGCTTTTTGGGAATTTTTGAGAAAAACTTTGGGAATTTTATTTTTATGCATCCAAATTGATTTAACTAGCATTTGTTGATACATTTGAGTAAATTGTGTTTAGATTCGACCGGTTTTGAAGGTAATTCGAAGGGTAAAGCTATTCTAGAGGCGTGAGTTGAGTTTGAAGCGTTCGAGGTTAGTGTTCGAACTAAATTTGGCTTGAGGGAATAGGATTAGGTTGTTAATTGCTATGTGCCATGTGGAGTCGGTGTATAGTTATGGTGACGGTTACTTATGCACCCGAGTCGAGCATGACCATGTTGTCATTTCTTATTAGAATTGTGAAAGAAGTGAACAATTGGGATAAATTCTTATTATAAGAGCTATGAAGTGAAAGATGAGAAGTAAATGAACTAGAGATGAGTTGTTGGTGTTTTTCCCTTGCCGGGACTTGTTGTTAAACTGTTTCCCTTGCCGGGACTTGTTGTTAAATTGTTTCCCTTGCCGGGACTTGTTGTTGCATTGTTCTCCCTTGCCGGGATGGTTAGTCCTTTTGATTAATCCTTTTCCCATTAATTGTGATTATTGTTTGGGTGAGGAGGAGCGATAAAGCACGAAGGGTGATGCCGTGTACTTATTGATTTCCTCCACAAGATGGAGTTGTATTTGTTGATTTTCTCCACAAGATGGAGTGGTATATATATCGATTTCCTCCACAAGATGGAGCCTATTTATTGATTTCCTCCACAAGATGGAGTGGTATATATATCGATTTCCTCCACAATATGGAGTGGTATTTATTGATTTCCTCCACAAGATGGAGTGGTGCTATTGATTGGGTGAGGACGAGAGTAAAAGCACGATGGGTGGTGCCGTGCAACGTAATTTTATTGGTCTTACCTTACTGGAGTTCCTTATTCCGTTTTCCTTTTATTAGTTGTTGTTTCATTGGATTATCTTATTTAAATGATATTCAGTTCCATCTCTTAATTTTAGAAGTTATAATTGAACTGCTACTCCCCCCAGCATGTCCCCTCCCTTTTTTTAGTTGTTTAAATTCTTGTTTTCCTTTTCTGCTATCGTATACATCTGTCCAGGTTGTTTATGGTAGGTCCGATTAGCCTCGTCACTACCCCGCCGAGGTTAGGCCGGACATTTACCAGCACATGGGGTCGGTTGTGCTGATACTATGCTTCTGTGCATAGGCCAAGACCCAGTTTACGGACCACAACTTTGGACCGGGAGTGATCCTTCAGTCCAGAGGCTCTGAGGTAGTTCGCAGGCGTTCGCGAGTCCCGAGTCTCCTCTAACTTTCCCTTTCAGTTTGTTAAATTTTATCAAACAGACATGCTATGTACTTCTTTCATACTATTATTTTTAGCACTCTTTTGTTGTCCGTGAGTAGTGACACCAGATACTGGGTAGAGATTGTTTGTTAGTTTTCCGCATATTGTTTTCGTTATTGTTATTAGACGTCTTCCGCATGTTTTAACTAATTATTTTAGCATTTAATTTGTTTTAGATTTAAATTTTCTGGAAATGTTTATAAGGGTTGGCTTGCCTAGCTTCGGCAGTAGGCCCCATCGCAACTCCCGATGGTAGGTAAATCCGGGTCGTGACAATAAGTTAATTAGTTTAGAGTGAAGTTTGTGGTGAGGCATTCTACGTCCAAAGATATTTATGATAACATAGAAGCGCCATGGTAAATATAGGCGGTTTGTCTTCTTGGGAAAGTGGAATTAAGCCTTCAATGTTTTTCCTTTATCATCTCTGATGATTGTGGTGGAATCGGCTAACCGTTGATCTGTCGAGGAGCATTTCCTTATAAGAATACGGTGTTATTTCCTCCACGTTCATTTTGAGGAGCATTTCCTTCTAAGAATACGGTGTTGTTTCCTCCACGTTCATTTTGTTATTCTTATCCGATGATATGATTGGTGATATAGTGAATGTATACATGTGGATAGTTTTAGAGAGAGGGGAGAGTTTCTTACTCTAAGTGATTTTTTAACTTTAGTGGTAAACAGTCTGACTTTTTTTTTATTACGTTGGCACTTCTCAAGACAGCAAAGAATTGGAACTTCCTTGTGAGTTCAAAATAAATAGGTTTATGTCTCAGCCGAGGGTGTTCAGTATTGTATGTTTGCCAAACAATAAAAATTACTAGCTTAAATGGATCTAAGAAAGAGGAAAAATTAAGTTAGTTCAACGTTGTTAGTAGGCCAAACAACAGGGACCATTCTCATACCTTTCTTGAAAGTTATCCCAAACAAATTGGGAAGGGGGCGTTAGAATGAAAGCGAGAACAACGCAAACAAATGAATGAAGACGCATGTCCAAAACTTTTGTGATTTTGCTTTACAATTGATCAAAAACAGCACCACTTCTAGAGATGGGAATTATGGTTGAGTTTTTCAGTAAAACATTTTGTTATGTAGCAAATAAATCTTGAACATCCTTTCGTTCACCATATTCCTTGAAAGCTAGAACAAGAGAAGCGTAATCAACTGCGCTTTGAAACAAACGTTCCAACTCATATCCAGTACAAAAGCACAAGCAAAACAGAATGACAATAGCTCACTTCCTACATCTGTTATTTAATGTATTGAGAGACCCATTTGAAGCCTTCTCCATATCCCATTTTGCGGACTATGCTGCACATGAATACCTCAAGGGGTCGAACATTGGATTCTGCCAGGTTTACCTTTCCCTTGCCAGTTGTGATGCCCGTTAGCCCCATGTGGTAACGCAATTCATCTTCTGATGCAGCATACGAGATGTCTATCTTGTTACCCAGTATAAGAAAAGGAACGCTAGCCAATGACTCATCAGAGAGGAGAGCATCCAGCTCTTTCTTAGATTCAGCAAACCTTTCTTTGTCATAGGCATCCACCAGGTAAACAACAGCATCCGCCTTCACACGAAATTGCATGTTTAAAGCACCATAAGATTAGCCAAATAGTTCCTGCAGCTTGTTAGAGAAGGGCAAAAAATAAAGAGCACGAGATGAAATGACATATTTTCCAGCTCAACTTTATAAGTAATTTTGCATTAACAGCAATCAGATTACACAAATAATCCTAATGTTTCCTGCATAGCACAAAATCCTAAATAATTGAACTTCCTTATAGTCTGTGCACTCTCTCTCCTCCCTCCTCCCTCTCTTTGGTGGTAATACTTCTCAAACGTAACTTGGTTATGTCGATATAGAAGTTTGCAATTTAGGTGTGATAGGATCCAGATTATGTATAAGAAAATTGTATAAACAATACCAATCAACAAAGCTCCATCTAATACTTCTCTTTGATAGTTTTCTGTAACTAGCCAGAAATTCATACTTCAGAATATCTGCTCACACAAGCTTCAACGGCAGAATATTGAAACAGAGCACAGGTTATACCAAGGTCTATCACGTGGCATTAACTGCTGGCAATTCTGAGAATTCCATTATCTATCAAAGACACCCTAGACCCGTGACAAGTGCAACAAGTAGAAAACAAACGACTCGATGAGCTACTTTGTGATGGTCCAGAGAATGTCTTCTGTCTGCTATTCACTAAGCAGATTGACAAATAAGAGGAAGAGGAAGTAAATAGGAAGCAGAATAACTTGTCATGTCTTATTCGAAAGTGGAACTTCTTGAAGAAATGATTGCTGTCAGCCCATCTCAAACTTATAAAACAAGGCACAGATACTCATATACTTGATTAAAAAAAAAGAACAATGACACTCATAAATCCCGTATTAATATTCTAAGTCATTCTTCCAATGAATACAGATGCATTAATTCGGATACTGGGGAAGAGTGTGGTAAGGTACTATTGAAATACCTCCATGGAACATCAAACTTGTGAATTTTGTCTAATAGTTATATTATACTTTATATATGTTGTTAATGTTATTCTTTGTCGATGCATGTCGAAACATTTCAAAACAATGTTTTGGAATTATAACGGTAAGACACAAGGTAGAATTCTCTCCCAGACATGAAATTCTTCCACCACAGGTAGCTAAACACTTGTCAAGCGTTAACAAGATACGTCATTAGACTTAAAAAAAAGGATACATCATTAGAACTACAACAACAACAACAGCAACCATTCAATTGAATCCCACTAATAGGATCAAGGCAGGGTAGAGTGTACGCAGACCTTATCCCTACCCGCTGTTTCCAAGAGACCCTCATAGACAAGAGGTCCGTAACAGCAGCAGAAACCAGAAAAATAATATCTGCATCGTGAGAGACAGCAACATAAATGAAAGGGAAATAACACAAATACAATGCTTTAAGTGTAAAACGCAACATAAACCATTAGCAGTACAAAGACAAAACACTAGCCGGTACAAACAGAAAAAACGACTATCCCCCAACACAATACTCGACTACATTATTAGAATTGCTATCACTAATGTGATACATCATTACAAGTGGCATATAGTAAAATACCTTAGCGTAATAATCTTTCCACACTCGACGAGCAATCTGATGCCCGCCCAAGTCAAATGCCTTGAACTTAATATTCCCGATACTAAGCTCCTCTGATGTCGGGTATTGTGTTGGCTGATGTTGAACCAATCTCTGCCAAATTCCAAAACATTAACTGTTTCAGGCTCAATATCGCTCAGGTCCACCAACCAAAAGCAAACAGCTCAACGAAATACTGACTCTTTAAGAAAAAGGCCCAAAAAATCATTGGCAAGACACAATTCAAAGAGATAATAAATAGGAAAAGAAACAAAAATTAGACAGATAATTGGATCTTGAAGCCCTTCCGTGCACTCAATGAAAATGATAACATACCATGAAAAGAAAAAGAAAATTAAAAAACAACTACCACGCCTCAATCCCAAACGAGTTGATGTCAGGCTACCTTTAATTGGTTCAGTATCATTCAAATATTCAGTAATTTGTCTTTAAGACATAAATTACACGTTCTCTTAGAATATAACGAATTGGGAATAGAACATGACAACCGTTTAAAGGCTTGAGTTCAGACTCAAAATCAACTAATTACACATGTGTTTCCCTTTCATCAACACAGGAAAAGATGCAAAATTGAATTTTAATTGCAGATAGTTACACTAAAATGTATGCAAAAAGTGCAACAGACCTCGTCTTTCAACATATGAAGCAAGGTAGTTTTTCCGGCATTATCAAGGCCTAAAACAAGATCTTAGCCTCTTTCTGCCACAGACCAAGCGATGCGAGAACTCCATAGAACCAATCGACCAAGAACATTCTTTTGATTGACTACAAGCCCTAAGATATAGATTTAAGAAAACAGACAAAGGTGTTCGATGGATCGAATGATATAAGAACAAAAGAGTATCCCAATTTCTCGATGGATTCAAGGGAGAATCTTCCCTCGAAACGGTAGACTTTATCGCGAGAGAGAGATTGTGTGTGTACGTACAGATGCGCGGTTGTTTGTTTGCGTATGAGAGAGGGGGGGGGGGGGGGACTAAATGCCAATCACTCGTGGCCCGTGGCACTGTGTCAGTGTATGTGTCTGCGTGTACTTTCTAGTCATACCATAACATGTCAATATTCTTACCTTACAAAAAATAGACTCTATTCTATTTTATTCTTTTTCATGTTTGGTCGGGTGCTCGGAAAGTTTGGATTGAATATAAAAAATTTGATTTAAAAATTTGAACTTTTGGATTAAAAAAATAAAATTTAATCCAAAAATATTTGGATTGGATCGAATTTTTTTAAATTTGGTTTCAGATTAATTGGTTTGGATATAAAGAATTTTCGATTTTGAGCGTATAAGTGGAGATGTTTTTACTTTTAAATATTCAAATGAAGTATTCATGTTAAATTGCATGAAAAGTTCCTCATTCTTGCCTCAACCATCCAAATAAAGTATTCAAGTAATAAAATTATTATCAATAAAATACAACAGATATTAATACAGCCGATAATAAGTAGCAATAGTAAATAATATCCAAATAGAAAATATTCTGACAATAACTTAGTAATTAATATTGAATATATGACATAATATATAATTGTTTGAGTATTGAACTTATTACTATTGACATGTAGATAATGGACTAAATATAAAGTATAAAAATGTCAAATTTTCGGATATCCAAAAATTCAAAGTACCAAATCCAATACCCAATATGAAATCTAAAAATTTTAAAATTAAATCAAAAATCTAATCTGTAATCCGAAAATCCAAACCAAAACTTCAAATAATTCAAAATTTTGGTTTGGATTTCATATTTGTCCAAACTATGCATGTTCCTATGTTTCACCAGATTTTAAAAGGCATTTTTAGAAATTACCTCGGAATTCGTGCTGATACAATGCACTATCAAAACGCCTTAGGCTCATTTGTGAGGCTTAATTATGTGAGACTTACGCCCCTAAGCGCCCGATTGTACGTCCTAAATACACCTAACGCTCGAGGTTCGCACAACAATTCATATGCAAATCATGTGTCGAATTCACTAATTTGCACTATTGACTATAAAGATTCTTTAACAAATGAATGGCTAAAATTATTTCCATCTATAGGAATATAAAAATTGTGAACAACTAAAATAACGAACCATAATATTGCATATTTACTAATTGAGAATATTGTGAGAGCGAATATCATATAAATATTTTTTCTGAAAATAGGTAAATCAAATTTTATATCTTTACTTGGCAAATCTTCTTTATATTTATTATTTTACTATTTAAAAATAATTTTACATTTACCATAAATGAGTAATAATTTAAATTTTAGGATTTGTAAAATTTAAGAAGTGTTAATACTTTTAGAAAGATAAAATGTGCAATTTGATAATATTTGTATCAATGTTGTTTTATATGGAAAAGACAAACAATCTGTCAACCCAGTCAGGATTTCTGAAACTCAAGAATTTAACCAATGCATACAACAAGCTGGATTATCAGAATTACCTTGGAGGGGTGAGTATTATACCTGGACAAACAAACAGACTGGTGTGGACAGAGTATCCAGCAGACTGGATAGAATTTTTGGTAATTATGAATGGATGATCAAGTGGAGCCTAGTGGAAACTATATATGATTACCCATTAATTTCTGATCATAAGCCCATGATAGTTACATTGGCTGATTCTCCCAGGGATGGGAAGAAACCCTTCAAATTTTTTAATGTGTGGGCTGAGCATGAGGAGTTTCATCAGATTGTGGCTACTGGCTGGCATACTGCCAACACTATGAAAGTAGTATGGTCCAATCTCAAAGCCTTGAAGAGTCCTCTAAAAACCTTAAATGTCAAAGAGTTCAAAACTATCACTCAGAGGATAAACCTTACCAGGCTAGAACTGAAAGAAATACAAGAGCAAATGACAAAAGCATACTCTGATGAATTACAGCAGAAAGAGCAAGAGGTAGTCTTGAAACTGGAAAAATGGTCGCTAATTGAGGAAAGTATCCTGCAACAGAAAGCCAGAGAAAAATGGATACAACTAGGAGATTCAAACACCAAGTACTTTTCTGCAGTCATAAAAGAAAGAACTCAGCATAACAGCATATCAGAACTCACCAATGCAATGGGAATCAAGATCTCTAAAACTGCAGATATCAAAAAGGAGATCATGGCTTCTATAAGTCACTTATGGGTTCTTCAGAATCATCCCTGCCAACAATAAATCGAATGTACATGAAAAATTGTCCATGCTTAACACAGCAGCAAAGAAGGGCATTAAGTGAAAATCAGATTATAGAACACCTTGGGACTTAGTTTATAATTCAAAAAAAATCGTTGGTAGCATAATCTAGCATATGTGTTCCTCAAAGAATACTAGTCGGTTTCAATTTTGTTCTAGGGATAGGATTTATGTAGGAATTGTCAGGACCCTCCTGGAAAATGGGACCTAGTTTAAAATTCAAAACAATCATGAGTAGTAAAATCTAGTATAAATGTACCCCAAAGGAATATAAGTCGGCTCCAAAGTTTGCATGTTTAAGATATGATTCAATTAGGAGTTTTCAAGATTCTCCTAGAAAATGGGACCCAGTTTAAAATTCAAAACAATCATGAGTAGCATAGGCTAACATAAATGTACCCCCCAAAAGGCATATAAGTTGGTTTCGAGGTTTTCATTCTTGAGATAGGATTTAATTAGAAGTTTTCAGGACCCTCCTAGAAAATAGGACCTAGTTTTTTAAAAAAATGAGTAGTCAAATCTAGTATAAATGTACCCCAAAAGAATATAAGTCGGCTTAAAATTTTGCATTGTTGAGACAGAATCCAATTAGGGACTTTCAGAACCCTTCTGAATAATGGGGCCTAGCTTTAAGATTTCCGTTAGATAACAATATTTAGCGTAAATTCTGTTGTAGGGTAGTATAATTCAGCCGTAAAGAATTGTCACTCTTAGGATGACATTTTACTTTGGATTGTAAGGACCCGCCTGGATAATGAGATGTAGCTTTCATATTTCTTAGATAACAAGATATAGTTGAAGTAATACCTTTAGAAGATATAACTTAGTTTTAAAATTGTCGTTAACTAAGAGTTGTCAGGACCCGCCTGGATAATGGGATATAGCTTCAATACTTTCTAAGACTACAAGATATAGTGGAAGTAATACCTTTAGAAGATATAACTTAGTTTTAAAATTGTCGTTAGATAAGAGTTGTCAGGGCCCGCCTGGATAATGGGATATGGCTTTAATACTTTATTAGATAACAAGATATAGCGGAAGTGATACCTTTAGAAGAAATAACTTAGATTTAAAATTGTCGTTGAACTATGAGTTTTCAGTACCCTCTTGGATAATGGGATGTAGTTTTATGACCCTCTTATATAACAAAATTCAGTGGAATTAATACCTCTAGAAGATATAACTTAGATCTAAAACTGTCATTTAATTAGGAGTTGTGAGGACCCTCCTGGATAATGGGATCTAGCTTTCAAATTCTTAGAGCATTTGGTAACATGATTCAGTGTAACACTCACAAATGTACCCAGCTACCAAACTAGGGCAGAAAATTTTCTTTGTTTTCTATTTTGTTGAAATCATGCACCCACCTGGAAAACAAGGGAATATGATTCAAGTTTGGTAATCAGGAGCCCACCTAGAGAACAAGGGAATACTGTTTAAGTTTTGGCAATCAGGAACCCACTTGGAGAACAAGGGAATACAACCCAAGTTTCAGGAGTCAGGAGCCTTCCTGGAGAATAAAGGGAACATAATTCAAAATTTCGGTAATCAGGAGCCCACCTGGAGAACAAGGGAATATTGTTTAAATTTCGACAATCAGGAACCCAGCCTGGAGAACAAGGGAATACAATTCAAAGTTTCAGTAATCAGGAACCCACCTAGAGAATAAGGGAATACAATTCAAAGTTTCAGTAATCAGGAACCCACCTGGAGAACAAGGGAATACAACTCAAGTGTCAGTAATCAGGTTCCCGCCTTGACAAGGGAATATAATTCAAGCTTCGGCAATCAGGCGCCCACCTGAAGAACAAGGGAATACAGTTCAAGTCTTGGCAGTCAGGCCCCCACCTGGAGAATACAGGGAACACCATTCAAGTTTCAGTAATTAGGAACCCACCTGGAGAACAAGGGAATATAATTCAATGTTCCAGTAATCAGGAGCCCACCTGAAAAACAAGGGAATACAATTCAAGTATCAGCAATCAGGAGCTCACCTGGAGAACAAAGAAATACCATTCAAAGTCTTGGTAGCCAGGAGTCCGCCTGGAGAACAAGGGAATATAATTAAAAGTTTCAATAATCAGGTGTTCACCTGAAGAACAAGGGAATACAATTCAAAGTTGCGGCAATCAAGAGCCCACCTGAAGAACAGGGAACTCAATTCAAGTTCAGCAATCAGGCATCCACTTGGAGAAAAGGAAACATAGCAAAATACAATTCAAGTTGGCAAAAAGAGTTTCACAAGGCAACCAGTCAACAAGGACCAAAAGCAAGTTTGAAGACATAGATAAGTCCTTTTGTAATCTGTGGATCGTAGTTTAGTCTAGCTTCTTTTTATTTTGACATGGTGTAATAAGGGGATCCAATAAGCAGAAGCAGCAGCAAAAGCAGTAGTGAAATTGTAGCTTCATGGTAATCCCAGCTACCAAACATTCCTGATCCTTTTTAGCCAAGGATGTGTAGGCAACCTCCGTAGTAGGGTGCGGTCAAGTCTTTCAAAATGCTTCCCATTAAGTATTCAAGCAGGCAAAAATTGCTCGTATCCGCTCACTGTATCTTTGCATGAAAACTTTACGTGTTTCCGAGAAAAAAGGGGAAGCTGTGAGAACGTGATTTTTGCCTTATATGAATTACTCCCGTAAATTAAAAACAAAATAATTTCTTTTATTCTTTGCAATTGGTTGGATTTTTATGGTATTTTCTGTCAATTGTTTGCATTTGTCTGTGCATTTTAATTAATAAAAAATACAAAAAATATTTTGCATGTGCATTTAGGATTTAACTTTGCATTTAAAGAATTAATTAGCAATTAAGTTATTTTATAAAATAAAATTCATAAAAATAGTTCAATTTGCACTTTTAATTTTAACTTTGATTAGTGAGTAGTTTTCTTTTAACTTGTTCTTTTACTGCTATTATTGTAATTATTATTTCAAGTTTAATTAGTGTTACTTAGGGTCTAGGATTTAATTCATATTTTGTTTTAATTTTTGAAAAAAAAAAAAGAAGAAGAAGAAAAGAGTTTTGGAAAAGCAAGAATAAAAATGGAAGAAAAATGAAAGAGGGAGAATTTTCAGTTTTGGACCATTTTTGAGACCTAATTTGCACAGCCCAAATAATTCCTCCCCAGACCCGGATAAATTTAGCCCAAAATCCGCTCCAAACCCAGTCCAAGTCCCCAGCCTTTGAGTTTTAATTCTTTTAATCGCAGCCTTTCATCCTATTCAATCCAACGGCTCCGAACTTAAAACCCATAAGTATATATGTATCTTAACGCTCCCCCTCACCCCATCTCTCGTCTCTTTCACACCCCAGTTCAGAGACCATCTCCTCTAAATTCTAGCCACCCTCAAAATCTCCACCGCTATACCATGGCGAAATTATCCCCGTTCAACCTCAAATCAACACCAAAGGACACCCATGACTCCCTCATACTAAATCCACACCCTTTTCCCTCGAATCAAGCCCCAACCGTTCAAATCATCGAATGAATATCTAATAAAAACCCTAACTTCTCTAAAACTCCATCATCTTAGCACCTCATACTCCCCATGATCCCTCAAATATTAGATTACCATCGGTTTCCTTGAAATTCTCTCTGGTCTTCCTTAAATTCAGATCTTGAGACGGAACCTTAATTTCCTCCCCATCTCTAACTCATCATGCAAGGGTTTGGTTTGTTTTTCTTCAAGCGTTGCAGAGCTTGCAACCTGTAACAAGTGTTAGAGGGCTTGTTCTCACACAAAAAATCCGAATAACATTCATTTTGGGATTGAATCCCAACTGTTATCTAGTCGGTTCAAACTCATCGTCGATTTGTCTCTCTCAGGTAATTCAGGTTCTTTGTTTTTCGTTGTGAGTTCGTTCTCAACTTTGTCTGATTCTTTTTTTCTCTTTCTTTCTGATTTTCAAATCATGCTCGTTAATTTTAGTTTATTTTATTTCAGTTTGCATTCGTTTTAGTTCGTTTGATTTTGTTTTCGTTTAAGTTTACCTCAGATTGTAGTCTATATTTGAAATCCTCGGTTCCAAAAGTTCCTGTAACTCCTGTTGCCCATTTCTGAAATTTCTCTATTGGATTTCAAATTGATTAATTGGGCTCCGTAGACAGAGGTCGAAAGAGGAGGGAATTAAGCCCTTGGAAAACCTGATTTAGTTTTGAGTGTTGGGTCAACTTGACCCACAATCTGTCTAGGGCTCAGGAGATAAAACAGGGCACTTAAGAGGGTAGTTGGGGCATTTCAATCAGAGAATCTCTCAATAACAGCTTAGGAAGCTTCCTAGAAGCTGCAAAATCATACTAGCTTGACGAACAAGTCACTAAATGAGGGATTAAGTAGCAAAAATAAAATGGGAAAAGGGTAGAATGGAAAGAATTAAAATCTGATGGTTGCCCTATGGCCTTGCCTATAAATGCATCTCATTCTTTCCTTTCAAGGCAAAAATTGAAGAGCTAAAAATTCAAAAAAAAAGTCATAAAACGGCTGAAATTTGAAGAAAAATACTGTTTCATTAAGATTTCTACTTTGGGTTTTGAAGTCTCTCATCCTTGAATGATAATTGACCATGTTTGAGTGTGTGAAATGGCTTGAAATTGGTTCATGTTAAAAATGATACGTAGATCCTGTGGTTAAGCTACTGTTTCATTGGTTTATGAATTGATTTCATTGAAAACTTGGTTGAATCTGAGGCTTATTGGTTGCACTGATGCTACTGGACGTTTGATTACTTTGTTGTTGTTTTCTTCATATTTACAGGTATTTCCTCATAACATTCATTAACAAATAGGTGCCGCAAATTAGAGCCAGCTTGAATCTGTATGCAGAGTTGTAAATTTGAGTCGGAATTCAAATAGAAGCTTTGTTTAATGTTGAATGTCTATTAGCTTCTGTTGTTTTATGCCTTTAAGTTCCTTCTTGTGAAGTAATTCATTATTTTTCTTTCAAATGTGTTAAGCTATCTATCCATGATTAATGGTCTGAATTTGTTTTAGCTATTTATAAGGAACGTTTGGATTCTTGGCTCTGTAATAGTAAAGCTCATGTATGAATAGAATGCTAAACATGCTTAGATAGCAAGGGTTGTAGTAACCAATATTATTTAATTTTGAATTAATCAGTTTGAGATTCAGCCTACTGAGGTCGTGTGTTAACTATATTTGTCTATGTTTCTCTCGTGTTGTTTGAGCATGAAAGCTGGCCTCATTGCCCCCTATTTTGGTCATCTGATATCGAGAGGGTATCTTGAGGATCTGTGTAATTTCTCTGAAGTTCCTATGATAAGATGGAGTTTTTTACTTGAGTGAAAGTTCTTTCTCCACTGATCGAGACCTTTTGGTATATTATAGGAATCTTTTAGTCTATTCAGTCAGCTTGTTCTTTTAGTTCTTAAAGTATTGAAGTTTGCTTGATTAAATGAGTTTAATGCCCTCCTTCTAAAGTAAAAAGTTTTGGGGCATGCTAATTCGATGGTACAAAGGCTTTGGACATTTAGTGTGAATTTGGCATGTGTCTTTGGTGAGGAGCAAGTTTTCCTTGTAGAATTTGCAAATTTCATGGCTGTATCTATAAAACTGAATTTATTTTTTCCTAGCAATGATTCTGAGCAGGTCCCTTGTTACAGTGTCCCAACCCCCTATTCTTTGGTTTCTCATGTTATAACGTTCGTAAGAAATCTCATGTTGTCGATCCTTTGGCATGTTGAACATTAAACATCTCGTATTGGAAAGTTAAAAGGGGTCGAATTTGTTCTGTTGGTTTTCCATTGGAACATAATCTTTCTTTGTCGTGTGTGACCATACTTCAATTTCTCTTCTTATTTAATGTTTGAACCTTGATACTATTGGTATTATTTGTGTGTGAGCCATCAATGGCATAAACAAAGGAACCAAGAGAAGTAAGGCTATATTTACAAATACAAAAGTTCCTTAGGTGACATGAACGAATTGAATGATTGAGCTTAAGTAAGGAAAGTTTTGTCCAACGTGAGCTTACAGCTAATAAGGGTTAATCGAACGTTAATTTAGGATAGACCCATATCTTATACCTTTTTAAGTATTGCCTTCAAAATAGAATTGAGGTGCACCACGTCAAATAAAAATATCAAATACGGGGCCCTTGTCTAATTACTTCCCTTAAAATATTTTAGAACTCGAGGTGTGCCATTTAGCGAATTTTTATAGCCCTCGTAAAGTTGCTAACGCGAAATTTCTTTAGGCACATCATTTTAATAATATTACCTTCCTAAACTCGGTTGTGCATTTCATGTGATGCAAATCCAAATCCCAATAACATTGAATAATATGTGTTTCGGATTGCGGGTGCATTTCATGTGGCGCGATCCAAAGACGTATTTTAGACGACGTTAAATCTTCTTTACAAGATGAATAAAAGCGGTTAAAAGTAAAATGCACATAGGTCCAAATTGTTTTAGAAGTAGACAATTATTTCAATATTAACAGTTGAGCAACCGTGCTAGAACCATGGAACTCGGAAATGCCTAACACATTCTCCCTAGTTAACAGAATTCCTTACCTGGATTTCTGGTTCGCAAACTGTAATAAAGAGTCAACCCTTTCCTCGATTCAAGATTTAAACCAATGACTTGGGACACCATAAATTATCCCTAGTGGCGAATCTGAAATCTTTATATAAATAATTCCGTTTCGATTGTCTTTTAATTGGAAAACTCCCTTCCTACATCCTTCGGGGGGGTTGTAGGTAAAAAAGGAGGTATGACACCCCCCCTTTTGGAACATTTGTCCTTGAATGTTGACTGATGCACTTATGCATCTCTTAAACAATAGCTCTTATGAATACTTTAATATTATCCTTTCCACGTAGGAAAGTGTTCTATGAATAAATCCAAAGGCTAGGGCAGTCCTCCCTTTAGGCCTCTTTCTCACACCACGACTTATGGTCGAAATTCTTTCAATATCGGAATTGTTGCTACCTTTTGTCATGTAGAATATATTTTTCTAACCTTTTATGTGCGCCTATGCGACTCTTCTCTCTTTTTTCCTCCAGTTTTTATCCATTCTGTAGGCCGCACTTTGTGAACATATATATAACTATAACAAACTGTATTTTTAGGCATCTATAGGTGTACTGAAGTTCTTCGCTTGGTACTATGTCGAACTTATGACAATTTTTATATCTTGTTTCATAGCCTTGGTTAACTATCCTTATGGATTTACTGCATTTAGGTAGGTCATACTATACCATAACTCTTACTTCGGTTTAATATTACTGAGGTCTGCTACCCAACTCAAGGGTTCTCTCGTTGCTTATCCTATGTGTATAAATCTAAGTCATTTAATGCTTCCTTATTACTTAGATAACAAAGCCAACTAACACCCAAACATGACTATAGGTAAATAGAGTCCATTGTTTATCCAAATACAACATCCAATCATTTTACACATCCAAATTCAAAAGGAAGACTCTAACTAATATCCACTACTTGATATCCTATCATAGATCATAAAATAGTAACAAGAGACAGAGAATCCAGCCTTAAATAGCAGTTTCACTTAATGAAACTTCCACTCTTACATGATCAATAATCAAACCACAATCATGGTCTAAGGAAAAACCTGGAAAAATGAAACAACAGAAGAGGTGAGGAACCAGCAAAGTAGGAAAACAGTAGTCAACAGCGGCAACACAACTCAACCAACTTGAATATCAAAACCAAAAGGAGGCATAACATGTTTGAACTGGGACCAAAGCAAAATAGTGTGGAAAAAATGAGACCCAAATTAGTATACCAAGGGTGATTTCAACCGAATGCAAACCCAACACCTATGAATCAAACCTTAATTTAATCCGTTTTTAAACCTTAAATGAACAAGAATTGCTTCAGATGTAAAGGAACTTTGAGAATCCAAGCAAAGGGGCAATGGAACCGTATTTTTTAGAGGTTTTTTGCCGCCTGGATTTTTCAGTATATTTTTCAGTGCTTTCTAGTGCTTCCCCCTCCCCCTTCAACTCTAAGTAACAATGTCTTTATAGGCAAGTTACTAGGGCAAGTTTCAGACCTAAGTTTTAGCCTTTAGTCCTTTTATTTTCCATTTTCAACTAATTTGTCCTTCAGTTTATGACTTGTTGATCAAGTTAGACCTACAATAGATTATCAGACCCCCTCCTAGAAGCTTCTAAAGTTGTCAACAAAATATTCAGTTTACCCCTTAGTTACCCTGTCATTTACCTCCCAAATGGTTTACCTAGGTTAAACTATCCCAAGATCCAACTAACCAAGCACTTTCTAACTAAGTTAGTGGTAATTATGGTTATTCAGAAATGATCAAATGAACCACATGGAATAAAAAAGACAGAGTTTGGGGAGAACACATATCACCTCTGATTTTAGCCTTAATTATTTTATTTAACTTAATTCAAAATTAAACCCTTTATCAATCATTAAACAGAACAAGCGAAAATCAGCAAATAAGAACAAAAAATTAAAGAAAATCAGTGAGAAGAAATAGAGGGGAAAACTTAAACTTAACAATTAAGGCAACTATTAAACATGAAGAAGATCCAAGCATGAAACGATTTTAACCAAAAGAAACACTCAAACATGTAGAAAAAGAAAAGGACGTGGAAACAAACTAGAACAAAGAACTCACAGATTCATGCCTCTAATACTGACTGACTTTCATTTTTAATCCCTGAATAGCATCATTTGAGAATCAAACAATGCACTGAAAAGCCTTTGCAAGGCTGGAATTCCTTTAGACTTCGAACTTGAACCCTAGATCTAGGATTCAGGAGGTTTTGCTGGATTTGAGGGAGGCTAGTTTGTGATTTAAGGAGAGGGGTCAAGGTGAGTGCATGGTGTGATTTTTGTTGAGATTGGATGAGGCACCCCCGTACACGACGGAGGCGGTGGCTACTGTTTTTTATATTCGAGGGGTTTGAGGAGGATTTGAGGGAAGTGGGGTTTGGATTTGGAAAGGGGAGGTGAAGGGGAAGGTATGGTGTAATTTTGAGGGTATTTGGACCATCCTCGCTGGTGGAAACGATTTCCGACCGGGGGTTTACGGTGGTAGGCGGCGGTGCCGGTGGAGGAAAATGAGGCGGCTAGGGTTTTCTCCAAAAAGGGGGGTGTTGCGAGAGATGAGAGATGGGGTAGGGGGCTTTCAGACACTTAAATAGTAAGTATTGATCCAGTTCCGGACCGTTGGATCAAAATAAATCAACGGTCCTGATTGGATGTTTATTGAAACGGGGTCGTTTGGATTATGGGGGTGCACTGGACCGGATATTGTTGGTTTTGGGCCGGGTATGGAGCATATGGTTGGTATTTGATGGGTTTTGGTTTGTTTGGGCTGGGTAATTGGCCCAATTGGGTCTTTAATTTTTCAAATTTCCTCTTTTCAATTTCTTTTCATTTTTTTTCATTTCACAAATTATTAAAAATCCTAGATAAATCACAAAATTCCAATTTTACTTATAAAATGTAAACCAATCCTATATAATTGTTAGCAAAACAAAATTAAAGGAAAGGTTACCTAAAAATTCAATAATTAAAATAAAAAGAGCAAGTCGAACATTTTTTTTATTTTTCAGCTTGAAAATTATCAAATCAACTTTAAAATGTGCGTGCAACATATTTTGTATTTCTTAAGAACTATCTACATAAAAAATGCAAACAAACATGAAAACTGCGCAATTATTCCTAATAATCAAACAATTAAAAGGAAAAATCCTAAATCTAATAATCTTATAAGAGTAGTTCATGCAGGGCAAAAATCACATGTTCACAATAACCATAAAATTACGGAAAAATAATTAAAACTGATTTAGTAAAATAACCATGTGTTTAAGGTGTCGCTTGGCACATACAAAACAACTCTCGAAGCTAACAAAATTTTCCAAAACTCGGAATCTCAAAAATCACAAGCTAAGGGATACATAAGAGGCTCTGACTCAAGAATATCTACACAAAGGAAAAACACTGGAAGAGCTATACCTATTACATAAATCTGGAAAGGGTCTCCTCGGTCTGCAGACATAGCAGATATACCTCAAAATCTCTACTGATACCACTCCTTCCAAGGCTGACGAAATTGAGTGGGAGTACCTGTATCTGCACAACAAAAATGTGCAAAATAGTAGCATGAGCACACCACGGCGGTGCCCAGTAAGTACCAAGACTAACCTCGATGGAGTTGTGACGAGGAATAGTCAAGACACCTACCGGTCAGATAAACATTATAATCATATGAATAATGAAAATGATGTATATACATGTAAAGACTACATGAATGACCCAAAAATACTACAATTCACAGTAAGGGAAAAGGAAACGGCAAGTAATAACACGAATGTAACAATGATGATACGAAATGACGGCAGAATCATAATCCAAATCCTAAGGTCACAATACAGCATGGGGAAAACAAGCCAATAACTCATATCCTACAATGATGATCACATAGGGTCTTATTCAACTCTTTCCACAATTTTTTTCCAAAATCTCGAACAACCACAACTCACGAAAACCCAGCATCTGAAATATAACACTTGGCATCTTGTGCCCCATCAATCTCGCGGTCATACTGACAACTAACTGGCTAACTAGGGCCACTCTCACATATATAATGGGTAAACAAAGGCGCATCTCCACCCTTAACAAAATCTAAAAGAATTCACCTCTAATGGGGTGTCCAACTATGTGTATGCTTGTGCAAGTGGTTTTTAACAAGAATTCTATCATCTAGTAAACAAAGAAAAGAGAAAGGACCGCATGTACGAAGTTTTCCTTACAACTTCCAAGTGGTAAAGCTCAAACAGATAAGCAACCCACAGTCACAATATTAAACAAAATAGGAATGCCTTCACAGGCCGTCACAACGCTTTACAATCAACCCCTGACATAGTCCACCTTATTTCGCCACGTGTACAATTAATAACATAATAAGTACCACCTTATTTCGCCACACGTGCATCATAGTATTTCCCACCTTATTTCGCCACATGCGCAACCCACATATCAGCATATGAACATATCCGCCTTATTTTGCCGCTTGTGCAATATATCAATAACATCAGTGGCACGGCAAAGACCTCGTGCAAACCCTCAACAAAAATTGCACGGCAGAAACCTCGTGCATCACAATATCAAGTATAACATCAACAAAAACAATATATACATGAATGAAGCAAGAGAATCACAGGTATTTCTGTTCACCAAAAGGGAGTACAACTAACTCACAAGGAATAACTGTAATAGAAAAATACTAAGCTCAACAAGGACAGCTCAACAAGGAATAAATGATAAGAAACAACGGTTTCATAATACTCAGTTCAATAATAAATAAGTTAACATGAACCAAATAATTATAGTTAAGGAAATATCAACTAAACATAGAATATCTACTTCTTTCCCATTAAGACCAATTAATTACACAAGAGACAGAAATAATGCTTTCCAAATAAAGACGAGCGGTTAGGAATGATAATGTGACTACAGAAGAGTAAGTGTCCACAGTTAATCAAGTAAAAGTCGATTAGGCAACAAGAACAAACCAAACCGGGCAAATAAATTCCAAGTAAGACACGTAGAGGTAAAACTAATAACATGGGACTCAATCGTATCAAGAACAACTTCATATTTGGTGATTACAAGGATCTAAGATCCTAAAAGGGACAAATTGTTCACAAATAGATCCAAGCACGCACTCGTCACCTCACGTACAAGGAATATAAGCAACAAAGAAGACTCAATTCCTAAGGGGAAGTCCCCCACACAAGGTTAGGCAAGATACTTACCTCAAACCGGCTAAAATCAACTAGCAACCACATTCTTGCTACGAGTACTCGACTCCAAATGGCCCAAATCTATTCAATTCAATCACACATTGTAAATAACATCTTAAGCAACTGATTCTACTATTTAATTTAAATCTAAGACGTGAATTTAGGTACAATGACCAAATAACCCCTCGAGTCAAGACAATTACCTCAAAACATGCTAACTCAATCCACTAGTATGTCTTTCTCTCAATTATCCAACTCCGAACAGCTCAAATCTAGCAAAAACTGATGGAAAACATGTATCAACAGCAGAAGCAAATAGCCAGGATTACTTGCATGTAATATAGACAACACATAATCACAGATTTCAATCGAACATAAAATCGATACTTATCTCTTGAAGCGTGACCACGATCGCGAGAAGCCTCCAAGCAAGAATGAAATCGTCTATGAGATCATCCTACTGCTCCACAGTCTTCTGCTGTGTGACCCAAATAATGCCTGGAATTAGTGAAATTCGTGTGGGCGAATTTCTCCTAGGAAAAGCATGTAGTAAAAAACTTCTTCTCCTTACGAAATAAGACCTTTTTATATAGGCACGGGATTTAGGATTTAAAACCATTTTTCCTAAACCTATTGGGTCTTCCTTTTCCACGAAGAAATAGAATTCCATTTAATTTCAAATTTTGCGGACATCAGGGACTGCAGTATGTAATTAACGAGGCTTCCTATTATGGACTTAATTCGAAATATCCGAATTAATACCACCAAAATAAGTTATGAATTAACCACTAAAAATTCGTAATTGCACTCCTCAGTTCAATTTCGAAATTCTTACATTAAATCTTATTTAACTTCCCATGTTAAGATTCAGATACTAATTAAATAAATTAAATTACTAACAATTTGATTAATTTTGATTATTTCCTTTAGACTTTCGCTTAACTTATTTCATGTGATGAATACAAAATCCACCTGCAGGGTTTACACATGAAAACTTATAAGCTTTCATAAAGGTGTATCATCAATCTCTAGACCAAGACATGGATTCTATCAACTAACTATTACTTTGTCAATGTCTATTATTATTGTCCAATTTACCAGGCATATTGACTCACGAAAGAATCTCGCCTTTTAATAAATCAAAACAATAATAATATACACAACTAATAAAAATTATATCAAGATTAAGAGTATAAGTACATTTAATGGCTAAAGAGTTTATTTTATTAAGTCAGTATAAATACTTATCTCTACTTGGTCCGTTCAACACATACAAAATGTACTAGCACAAGAAGGTGGAATTAAACTATTCCCATAATCAAGATAAATTATCTTTAATCTTGTACTACAATCATTCCTGATGATTTGTCTAATACCATCTTAGATTGTGAATATGATCTTTACACCTATAAGAACCGATAAATTAATCTTCTGTATATAAGCAAAACTCTATACACTAAATCATCTACTATATAAGTAAAGGACATAGACGAATATATGACCTATTTAAAACTTTATTAAAATTGAATAAGCAATCGCTCCATAATAAATACTATATCCAAACTCAAATTCATGGTTAATAGTATATATCCCAACAATCTCCCACTTACACTCATAACCATGCATACCTTTCACAGCTATCATTTTGCACGACTATTAAAAGTCTATGCCAATAAGTTTTTCTAAAAGGAGCTTGCCAAGTTATTTTCAAATGCAATCTTTGTCTAGTAGTGCTTTATCGTAATTAACTAGTATGGTATTAAGCTCTTTCGGGGTCTTGTTATGAAATTCTACCAAGAGTACATACCAAACTATGATTTTCTTACTATTCTACCACTACGGCGAAGTACTGCTAATATTATCTCCAATACCTTGCGGTATTGAAATATTAATGACTTCTTCCTGTAGTGTTCTCTACTCAACATCACTCCCACTACTTGGAGTAGTTAATTTCTTTTTGTCTATTAACGTTACTCTCACTGCTTAAATGCAATGGAACGTCAATTCTGACAATTAGAGTTGCATATTCTTGAGCATTTGAATATTGCAGATTATTCATTTGTTATTTCTTTGCTCAAATCCTATAAAACTAGTTTTCTTCTAGGAACATAGTTTATTAAATAATCCAATTATAGAGAACTGGTATTTGTGATAACAATTACTTTCTTTTCTTTAGGAAAACAAAATAATCCTCTTTGTGTTCCCTTGGATATCCAATAAATGAGCAAACATTCATCCTTGATTTTATCTTTTCTGTTTTCCAGTTCAGTATATATATTGGACAATTCGATATCTGAACTCTTCGTAGATCAGACTTACGTTAAGTCCACAATTCAATGGGTCCAAGATACTAATTTAGAAAGAACTAAAATTAGAATGTAATTGCAGTTTCTACGGTATATCTATAACAAAAAAAGAAATAAATCTGAATAACTCACCATTAATCTAAATATTAAAGTCTTATTTCTTCTCTCTACCACATCACTCTATTATGAAGTATCCCATGTACACAATTGAGATATAATCTTGTATTTTGATAGGTAACTAATGAACTCTGTAGAGAAGTGCTAACCACCTACGATCAAATCATAGTGATTTAATATATTCTCATAATGCTTCTTCGTATCAAGTCTTAAAATTCTTGAAATTCAGAGCATTCAGACTTACGGTGCATCAAATATATATTCATAGTCTGAGTAATCATTTATGAATATCATAAAAATGCTCAAAAACACCTCGTGCCTACATGTTCATTAGACAACACAATAAAAATAGGCTAGTTCTAACTTATCACCAACTCTCTTTCTTTTGGAGCAGAAATGTCTCGTAATCATATTTCCTTCTAAATAAGGTCCATAAGTTGGTGGTGCCTCTACTTTCAATGAACCTTTAGGTTCATTATTGACCAACTGAATACCTCTCAAGATAATTATGACTTAAGAAGCAAGTGCATGGATAAGCTTCACTTAATTTTGAAGAATATTTTCTCTTATAAGGTACACTAATATTGTTCAGTTTAGAAGAGACATTAATAATAACAAGACCATGTATCCATGTAACACAAGAGATAAAATATTTATCAAACTCAATAATGCAAGAGTTAGAAAATGAACTAGATATCCATCTCTTATTTTGCCTAAAAACCGAAATTAAATTCCTTATAGTGAATGGTGCATACATAGCATCCATCAAATTAATGTCTTATCTCGACCAAAGGAAATTTTTGACAAGTGATACGATAAACTACATGAAATTATTGTGGAGTTGATATATACAACATTAAATAGATTATAATAAGTCCATTAATATTAAATAACAAAATTCATACTGCATTCAATATACATATACACATGCATTTTGAGTAGCAAATTTAATTGGGAAAAGAGTCATTCATGCAAAGTATATTATATAATGCAAGAATTATACAATCCGAAAAAAGAAACAGAACCAACTCAGATGGAGAACAAACTGTTATTTTTAGTCAATTGTATATATTATAACTAATATCTCTAGTTCCATTAATACAACATGTATACTCAGATGGAAAGTAAGTACATGATATCAATAACTAGTATTTTACCTACTGAGCTTACAATAAATTTATCTGATGTGGAGGAAGACCTAAAGTCAACGCTTTACAGTCACTTGAAATCAATAGTGGAAGACCATAGTAATATATTTCTATCACCACTTAATCATGGTTCCATTATAATTATAAAATTGAATCAATGTGTGAACTCGGATGGAGAGTCAACACATGTTATCAACTACTCGTAATTATACTTAGTAAGTATAATAATTGTGTCCGATATGGAGGAAGACCTAAAGTTGATGCGTAAATTTATTATCTTACTAAAAATGAATAATGGAGATCACAGGGGCTAATTCCTATTACCACTTGATCACAACCACGAAATTTTCTTTAAGTATTAAGTTCCAAAATTTACAAAATACTCAAAACCCATCTAGCAGTCATGAAACACTGAATTAATGTTATTCACTGCATACGATAAGTATTATTTATCGTAATTTTCTGATAGACCTACCAAATTTCATGTCAATTGGAGATCATAAAAGTTATGATCTTCAAAACAAAAACCAAATTTGAAAAGCTATCATTTAAGCATTTTTAGAAATTTAAAATATGGCATACATTCCAATCATATATCAGTTCATGTAAAATAAACATGCGTCATCATGTTCTAGATTTAATCAAATAAAATTGACATGAAAGGAATGACTTTTCATATCTAAAGCACATTTTAATCTCCCAAACTGCCAACAAAAAATCCATCTAAATAACCCTGAACTGTCGAAATACAACATAATTCTCTGCATAGCAATGAGTATTTCTTATTAGGTTATTTTCGATGAACCCACCGAATTTCAAGTCAATTGGGGATGGGGATCACCAAAACTAAACTTAATTCGAACAACTATTTTTAGGCGAATTTAAGATTCAACCAATGTGATTTACATTCTTTCCATATATCATATTAAATTAAATCATCATGTGTAATTATATTTCATAACACAAATAAAATCGATATATAAAGAATATTTTTTTCATATTTAAAGCTTATTGAATCCAATAAACTGCTTAAAACCCCCATCTAAACGACCTCAAACACACAAAAATAACGTGATTCACTGCAGAGCCGTGAGTGTTTCTCGCCAAGTCGTTTCTGATGGACATACCAAATTTCAGGTTAATTAAAGGTTGTCAAAAACATGACCTCCAAATCTATAACCAGATTTGGAGAACAACCATTTTAGGCATTGTCATGGATTAAAATAAATACGATCATGCTTTCAATTATCCTTATAATTATTCCATGAGCACATAAGATTGATTATATCCTTCCTTTTGTATAAGGTATATAAAACCGCCTCTTAAATCCAATATACACGTGAGAATTCAAGATATTACTTTTCATCATAGTTTGTGAAAACCTCACTGTCTTTTCTCATGAATAAGTTTAGTGTCACTAGTATCAAGAGGTAAACCTCTTTTGTGTAGATGAAAACTCTAATACTAGCGTAAACTTATCAAGAATAATTAATTTTCACATGATACATTAAGCATTTATTCATAACTCAAATAAATAAACTATTTTAGTAGATCCTATTTATTAATCATAACTCTCAATCTATCTACTAACATAATCATACATGTATAAAACTTTAAGAATTTCCAATGATCTCAATAAATAAACTACTTTGATGGTACTTATTATTAATCATACATTCTTGATTATATACTATAATAGTGTGAGGAAGAAAAGTATACAACTAAAGTGCTCATATAATTATTCAACAAAGAAAAGATTAAAATGGCTAAAAACTTCTGAGGGCGATGGTCAAAAGTAGAAACCTAAAGATTCGTAACAAATGATCATTCTTTGATTTTAAAAATCTTAATCACAAGAAAAGGCATTTTGAAATTTTCGAAAATAATAGGTTGATACCCACTAGGCAATTTTACCATGAAGCCGCCGCCCAAAAACCTTAACATTATTTCCATTATTCTATTGCCGCCACAAACAATCAATCAAAAGCCTTTAAGGATTAAGCACTTAAACAAAAATAATTTGGCAAATTACTTCTCTGTAAACGGGAATCCATAGCTTGCCCCTTTTTTTTGTTTCAAATAAAAGGCAACAGTAGTCCCTTTCTAGAAATTGTCTATGAAAACACAGAGAATCATAAAGCGCCAAACATTGGCTGTAATCGTAATTAAAAGGGATGCCGACAACAATTTATATGCGTCGAACACAAATTTCCCAACACAACTACGATCAGAACAATTTGCAATATTTCATCGAGTATATAAATTTAGACGGCAAATAGATTTTATTCCTCAAAAATCAATTAAGACTCATGTATATAATGGAACATACATATACATCGTCCACGATATCTAATTAGATGCAAGTAGGCCTTAATACCAATTGATGGAAAACATGTATGAACAGCGGAAGGAAATAGCCAGGGTTACTTACATGTAATATAGATAGCACATAATTACAGATTTCAATCGAATGTAAAATCGATACTTATCTCTTGAAGCATGATCACGATCGCGAGAAACCTCCAAGCAAGAATGAAACTGTGTACGAGATCATCCTCCAGTTCCACAGTATTCTGTAGTAAAAAACTTTTTCTCCTAATGAAATAAGACCCCTTTATATAGCCACAAGTTTTAGGATTTAAAATCCTTTTTCTAAACCTGTTGGGTCTTCCTTTTCCACCAAGAAATAGAATTCCATTTAATTCCTAATTTTTCGGGCACATCAAGGACCGCAGTATTGAATTAAAGAGGCTTACTATTATGGACTTAATTCAAAATATTCGAATTAATACTACCATAATAAGTTGCAAATTATTCCACTAAAAATTTGTAATTGTACTCCTCAGTTCAATTTCGAAATTCTTCCATTAAATCTTATTTAACTACCCATGTTAAAATTCAGATACTAATCAAATAAATTAAATTACTGACAATTTAATTCATTGATTATTTCCTTTAGACTTTTGCTTAACTTATTTCGTGTGACGGACACAAAATTCACCTGATGGGTTTACACATAAAAACGTATAAGCTTTCATAAAGGTGTATCATCAATCTCTAGACCGCGACATGGATTCTATCAACTAACTATTACTTTGTCAATGTCTATTATTATTGTCCAATTTACCAGGCATATTGACTCACGAAAGAATCTCGCCTTTTAATAAATCAAAACAATAATAATATACACAACGAATAAAAATTATATCAAGATTAAGAGTATGAGTACATTTAATGGCTAGAGAGTTTATTTTATTAAGTCAGTCTAAAATATTTATCTCTACTCGTTCCGTTCGATGCATACAAAATGTGCTGGCACAAGAAGGTGGAATTAAACCATTTCTATAACCAAGATAAATTATCTTTAATCTTGTGCTACAATCATTCCTGATAATTTGTCCAATTCCATCTTAGATTGTGAACACAATCTTTATACTTATAAGAACCGGTGATTTAATCTTGCATGTATAAGCTAAATTTTGTACTAAATCATCTACTATATAAGTAAAGGACACGGACGAATATATGATCTATTTAAAACTTTATTAAAATTGAATAAGCCATTGCTCCATAA
This sequence comes from Nicotiana benthamiana, assembly GCA_034376525.1. Classification (NCBI taxonomy): domain Eukaryota; kingdom Viridiplantae; phylum Streptophyta; class Magnoliopsida; order Solanales; family Solanaceae; genus Nicotiana; species Nicotiana benthamiana. Next base: position 132,611,760 of record CM067337.1, read on the forward strand.
TAAATACTATATCCAAACCAAAATTCATGGTTAATAGTATATATCCCAACAAAAGCAACTTCATATCATAAATATATATTATAGGAAACTATTTCGAACAGTATAATTACAAGCTTCACGAAGAAATAAAAAGTCAACCCTAGTCCACATCTCAAAATCCGACAAAAATTATAAAACTTCTAATACCCATCTGATAATGAGTCCTACCATACAAGAATTTCTTAAATCCAAATTCAAATCACCTTTAAAATCCCTAAAATTTAGCATAAGTAGTTTCACAAATTTCCCACTCAAAACACTAATTACATGATAAAACAACGATAGATTCGTGTAATATAGCCAAAACCGAGTTAAAATTTCTTACCCCAATAATTTCCTTGAAAATCTCACGAAAAATTGCCACAAACTAAGCTCTCTACGTCCAAAAATGGAAATGAGATCAAACCCTCAAAATTAGGCCTTTTCTGCCTAGTTATTCTACATTTGCGGTCACTCACTAGCTTCTCCGATGCCGCACCTGCGGAAAAATCATCGCAGATGTGGTTCCCACTTAAGCCAAGGCTTTCCACTTCTTCAGTCCAATACACACTTCTGCAAACTAGCTCTTGTGGGCAAGGCTCACTTCTGCGACAATAGGCCAAGCTAGCTCAGTCCATATCTGCGATATGTCCTCCACACATAAAGACTCGTAGATGCGGATATCTCCTCGCACCTGTGGTCCAAAGCCTGGATTGCCCACTTCTCTTCTGCAGCTCGAGAGCCGTTCCTACGCCGCTACACCAATGACCCAAAATGTGCATGTGTGATTGCACTAGAAGCAGCAGTGCTTCAGTAATGCACCAAGTCCAAATTTTATCCAGATTCAATCTGAATCACACCCGGGCCTCTTGGACACCGTTCAAATATACCAACAAGTCACAAAACACATAACAGACCTACTTGAGGCTAAAAATTACATCAAACAACACCAGTTCTATGAATCGCAACCCAATTCAAGTCTATGAAACTATGAACTTTTAAATTCCAAATATTAATGTTGATTTATACTAAAATTACTCAAATTGACTTCAAACTTTGCACTCAAGTCATAAATGATATAACAGACCTATTTCAACTTTCAAAATCTGAATTTGACCCTGATATCAATAAAGCCAACTCCCAGTCAAACTTTCCAACCTTCTAAAACTTCAACTTCCTAGCTTTAGCCAATTTAAGCTGAACTGGCCTACGGACCTCCAAATCAACATCCAGTCACGCTTCTGTCACGACCCCAATTCATCCTCCGTAAACATGTCATAATGACACCTAGTTTCTATAACTAGGTAAGCCTAACAATATGGAAAACAACACAACTTGCGGAATAATTAATTAAAACAGAACAACGAAAAGAAATATGTATATAACTACCGCTGGCATATACAACTCAAAATAAATACGAAAGTCTACTATAACACCCCAAAACCCGAAATTTCACAAATAGATCCGAGCACGCAATCTTCACCTTGCATGCAAAGAATACAAGCAACAAAGAAGACTTAATTCCTAATGGGAAGTCCCCTACAAGGTTCGGCAAGATACTTACCTCGAACCGGCTAAAATCAACTAGCAACCTCGTTCTTTCCACGAGTATTCGACTCCAAATGGCCCAAATCTATTCAATTCAATCACACATTGTAAATAACATCTCAAGCAACCGATTCTACTATTTAATTCAGGGCAAGACACGAATTTAGGTAAAATGACCAAAATGCCCCTAATGCCAACGTGGTCAAAACCCGGTTACATATTCCCCCAAGAACACAAATATATGATTTTTTTTTAAATCGGACCTCAAATTGAGGTCCAAATCCCCGATTGTAGAAAAACCTAGGTTTTTCCCAAAACCTCCAATTTCACCCATGAAAATAATTGATTTTAAGTTGAAGATATGTTAAATTATGTAAATGATTGAAGAACTTAAGTAAAATCGCCTTACAAATGAAGTTTTGTTCTTGAAAAATCGCCTATGGGGTTTGGGTCTTGAAAGAATGGTGGAAATTCGACTAAGTATGAATTTGTTGAGTCTCTAATGTCGCAATTGCGAACTGGGGTTCACAATTGCGAACCCCGACCAAATGTGGTAATTGTGAAGATAGGTCCGCATTTGCGAACCCTTAACTTTTTGCTAGGTTTTGAATTTACGAGCATAAATATCGCATTTGAGATGAGCCTGATTTTGCATTTGCGAGCACAGTGATTGCATTTGCGATCAGTTCCTTAAATCCCTCGTTCGCATTTGCAAGGAGTTAGATCACATTTGCGATCATTTGCCAGGCCCAAGGTTTTGCAATTGTAATGCAGAGCTCGCATTTGGGAGCTCGTAATTGCGAGTATGATCTTCGCAAATGCGAAGATCACAGAAGGAAAAATACCAGATTTTTACAAGTTCAAAAATGCAATTCAACACCTATCCAAAACTCACCCGAGCCATCTGGACTCCAAACTGAAATGAACACAACCTAAAAAACATCATATGGACTTATTGTGCAATCAAATTGCCAAAATAACATCATATATATTGAATCGAGCCTCAGAACTCATGATTTCTTCCAGATTTTCATAAAACATCAAATTCAATTTTAAGTCTGAAACACGTCAAACGACGTTCGTTTTCAACCAAACTTTACAGAAAGCGCCTAAACCATATAAAAGACCTGTACCGGGTACCGGAACCAAAATACGGAGCCGATACCATAATCTTTCAATCAAATTTCAATTTCAATTTGCATTTTTCTAACAAAATTCATGTCTAACCTTTCCGGCTACGCGCCCGGACTGCGCATGCAAATCGAGGCAACCCCAGATGAGGTTTTCAAGGCCTCAAAAGTACAGAATAGGTAAGAAAACAAGTGATGACCCCCATTGGGTCGTCACAACTTCTAAGTCCAAAATTACTATGCGGAGCTATTAAAACCATCAAAATTCTATTCCGGAGTTGTCTACATAAAATTCAAACTATGGTAAACTCTTTCAACTTAAAGCTCCTACTTAGGGACTATATGTCCCATTTCACTGTGAAACTTGCCCGAAACAAAAACCAAACACCCACGGCAAGTCACATAGCCATAAAACAACATAAATGAGGCAATAATAAGGGGAACTCGGGGCTAAAATACTCAAAATAACTGGTCGGGTCACTACAGTTTAGGTGTGCCAGTATCTAGGTGACACCAAAAGGATCCATGGATGACTAATATTTCTGAAACAAATTGAAAAAGACATTAACTAATACAAATTCACATACTAAAGTCGAGCATAAATCATCGAGAGAGCTCTTTTTCTAAGGGATAATGACAATATTATCAGGTTAAAGGATTGTAACTAGCATAAAGAATAAAACATTATAATTTAGAAATCCCTTCCTGGTGCCGAGATAGAATAGTTACATGTAAGAATCCTGGGTATTATTAATTAAAATATTTAACCCAAGAAAAATATGCCACACTTCATTTGTTGCATGATTAAAGTTACATTCGCCTATCGAAGAGTAAAGAAGAAAGTCAATCGAATGACTATAATATTTGACCAAACGTAAGAAAAATGATAGCAAACCAATGTGATAGAAACCATCATTATTTTTCTCTTCATATCACTAAAAGCTCTCAAATAGTTCCCCGACCATAAGATCCAAAACAATGTATTCATGCACATAGCACATTATCAAAGTTAATCCCACATATTTCATGATCACAAGCTCAATCTATATCGGTACAGGCTTCAGTCTAGACGAAAATACCTAATAAGCAAGTGTTTGCACTCTCAATAAGTGAGCTAAGAGGTATAAGACCTGACCGATTGTATTGAGCTCTAGCGCGTCGTTCCGTAGTTTGAGGTCATGAGCAGCTTCACTTCAACTATTTTGACTTGTACGCATGGCCAGTACTAAATTTAGGGGAATTCAGAGTTGATTTGGAAAGGGAATTTTCATTTCGGAAGATTTAAGTTGAAAGAATTGACTAAGATTGGATTTCAGAGTGAACAATCTCGGAATCGGGTTTTGAAGGTTTAAATAGATTTGTATGATAATTTCGGACTTGGGCGTATGCCCGGATCAGGTTTTGGATGACCCGGGAGCGTTTTGGTGCCTATTGTGGAAGTTAGCATTTTGGAAGAAATTTCATAGGTTTGGGTTGAAGTACATTTCAGTGTTATTGATGTTCGTTTGGGATTTCAAGTCTAGGAGTAGCTCTGTATGGTGATTCTAGAGTTGGGAGCCCGATCGGAAGTGAATTCGGAGGTCTGTAGGTTATTTTGAAGTCATTTGGCTAAAGATAGAAATTTGAAGGTTTTCGAGAAGTTTTGGAAGTAGACTTTGTGATATTGGGGTCGGATTCCGATTCAGAAAGTTTGAGTATGTCCATAATGTCGAATATGACTTGTGTGAAAAATTTGAGGTTAATCAGGCGTGCTTTGATAGGTTTAAGCATTAATAGTAGAAGTTTGAAATTCTAAAGTTCATAAAGCTTGGATTGGAGGTCGATTCGTGATTTTAGCGTTGTTTGATACAATTGAGGCCTCGATCAAGTATGGAATGTGTTTTGGGACTGGTGATTGGTTGGGATTCAGAAGGCCTCTGGTGGATTCCGAGTGGTTAACGGATCGAAAATGGAATTTTGGAGAAGGCTGAAGTTGTAGGTTGCTGGTGTAACCGCACCTGCAAAACTAGGGCTGCAGGTGTGGAGTCACAGAAGCAAAACTTGATGGCTTGGCTGGGACCCTAGATATGGTCATTTTTTTGCAGATGCGAGACCACACTTACAGAAGAAGAAGCACAGATGCGAAAGTTGAAGGCTTGGGGTAAGACCGCAGAAGCGACAATCGACCCGTGCCTACGGGACCGCTGGTGCGAAAGGACTGGAGGCAGTGAGTGTTTTAAAAATCGGGATTTGGCCATTTTCTCTTGCTTGGGCAATTCTTAAAGGGTTTCAAGAGGGGTTTTATATCATCAAAAATAAGGTAAGCTATCACCACCTATCTTGAGTTAAATACATTGATTATGTACTAATTTGAGCATGAATTTGTACAAACTTGGGGTTTGAGGGAAAATCTAGAAAAAAGGGATATTTTGGATTTAAACCACAATTTTGGTTAAAAATTAAGATAAAATCATATATTTGAGTTTGTGAGTTCATGGGTAAACTTTATCTTCGAAAAAATTTCAGAATTCGGGCACGTGGGCCTGAGGGCAATTTTGTCAAGTTTTCGATTGGGGTTAGGAATTGTTATAAATTAGATTGTAATGAGTAATTGAACATATATTAATGGATTTGCATGATTAGTGGCTAGTTTTGGAGCATTTAGCATCAATTCTAGTCTTTGGAAGGGCGTGGAATGTCGGTTAAGGATCTTCGGAACGGGGTGAGTCTCCTTTCTAAGTTCTAACCTTGTAAGAGGGAATTGTTCCCATAGGTAAAATAATCGGTTGTGTTCTCCTATTTGTGGGGGCTATGTACGTACGAGGTGATAAGAGTCAGTGTGTAGCTACTAATATGTGTATGTTCGGGTAGTCTAGGACCCTAAAGCATGCTATGCTTGGAATATATGTAATCTTGTTGGCGGTTGAATTGCCTAAACCCTATCGAATTGGTAAATAAATTTCTAAAAATATTAAGCTTCATTTTCTTAAATCATCAAAAGAGAATTGGGATAAAATGTGAAGACAACTCTTCGATATGAAGTGTGTGTCATTCGACAGAAATGACATTGATAGATATTTTCAAAAAATGGCAAAGATATACTTCGAGATCGGAAGAAACATCAATCTAAAGCAAGCCTTTGTATCTTCACTTCCAAAGTTGTTGGCAAGTCGTCCCTTATGGGTTGTTGAAGCCATCCCCTTCATAGGAAAACTTTCGTATCTATGGTTTAGTTTACTTTCTTGGAGTCTCTTCCTCTGTTCTTTTGTACTGTGGTGTCAGAGCCAGCCCATCCTTTCGAAGGGAGGAACAGTTTTATTAGTGTCCGAGTCATTAGAATCATCCTCTTCCCTTGCAAAAATGGATATGTCCCCTACTCTAGATAAAATGCTTGTCCAAAAAATATGATTACCTCTATGAAGTAGATATACTAACTGATGAACAAAAAACTTTCCTCCACTGAACTACCCCTCATAAACCCTTACTCTGCTTTTGTCAAAAAATCATTTGCACCTTGGACCTAAATTCATTCTTTAGTCCAACACAGACCAAAAGGAGTCAAAAAATATGTTGTTGCCTCAAAACTTGACCAACATCATATTCTTGCCACTAGAGAGGAATAATTTATCACCCTTCAAATACCAGATGATTTTTCCATACAATGAAGAGATCATGGTTTTACCCATATCCATTTTGGTGCTATCCGAATCGCTTTAACATATCATGGAAGCAAAGGTCAATCTATTGTAGCTCAACTTTATCTTTTAGACACGAGATATTTGGATTACCAACATACAAATTTTGGTACTACCGAAGTTACCCTGAATGCTGGAATTGTCTAAATAACTATCTTTCCAAATTTTAACATGTCCCTTTATGACCCATACCTAACCGAAGCCCTAAAAATCCAAGTTCAAATCCAGGGAGCCCCACAAGCCAAAGATTCCACTCAAGCTACCCTTCACCACCAAATTGCGTGGCGAGTCTAAAATCATGCCATGGACTTTGCCAACCCGGGGGAGAAAATGCCTTACTCTTAAATATTGATGCTACCAAAGGAAACACCATGTGCACCCAAATACCCAGACAGATTCCCAAAGATGAGCTTGTAAAAATCATTCATGATTCTTGGATCAGAAATTACGAGAAGCTAAGAGAATCGAAGGAATCCTTGCAATCTGGTGAACCAACTTTTACCAAAAGAAGTGACAATACCGTTTCCATAAGCTTTGACTATTCCCATATCAAAAAACCCAATAAAACCATCTTCTCTTGCCAAATGATTCAACCCAAAGATACAACAGACACATACCCTAAACCTGACGGAGAGTTTTTCTGGAATAGACAAAGCATCATAGAAGAACATGATTGGTGTCAACATTTTGACAAAGAAGGAAAAGGAGTTTGGTGGTCAGATGCCCCTTCACCAGACACTGCCCATGGGATCTTGATTGCGACTGCGAACACTGTTTGGAAGATCCAATTGGAGAACATGGTGAACACCAGTGTCATTGGGAAAGGTTCAGTCTCAACAAAATAAAACAAAAATCCAAGAAAAAAGGGAAAGCCACTGAAAAGTAATTCTGAGCCAAGTATGAAAATAAAGATCCTTCAATTGGCTCATTAAGTCATTCAGGTAAATATAAATTTTTTGTCAGTTACAAAGCCCAAGAATGGCCAAAATTACTAGAAAAATTCACTCCAAGTTGGGAGGATAGTGAAACAACGCCCAAATCCAAAACAACATCACCTTACCCCAGAACCCAAAAAGCCACCTGAACCTACAACTCTATCAACCAAAAAATCCATACACCCACAAATATTCTTGATGATCCCTTCAAGCTTCAGCCACTCCCATGATTTTCCTCCACTTCAACCTTTTGAAAAAGAGGGTATCAGTTATGCTCCATAAATCCCAAAAAGAACATAGTATTACCTTCTAGAGAAAAACCCCCAACAAGTGAAATTGAAGTATCATTGAACTAGTAATCTGAAAATTCCATCTGCCAAAACAAAGTGTTGAACAACATTGGTAACACCATAAGGAACGTGGCTCATACATAGAATAAAATGATGAACAAAGTGGAAACGATTGAGAAGAAGATAGAGCAGATACCGTCTCAACATGCAGGACTAATCAAAGCCTTGGAACAAAGATAGACAAATTTACAATATGAGATTTGTCCGCCAGGAACTTCACTTTTCCAATTTTTCCAACAATAATAACAGAAGACGATTTCCATCAAGGAACAAATTTAACTTTTGAGAAATGAGCACATTGAGCCGCAAAAAAACCCCAGTTTTCCCTCCAAAACCTACCTTCTTCCCTATGTCTCCACAAGCATATTCCCCACCTAAATTAGACAATACCTTTTCTACCTTTCCATCTACCTCACAAAATCCAATCTCTTGCAAAATTGGTATGGGAAAGGAAAGATGACCTTGCAATAAAGAAACAAACCAAGAAAAAACGAGACCAAGGAGAAAGTTCAAAAGGGTTGAACCCCAAAAATCTGATGAATTCTGAACAAACGCTCCAGACCTCTATGTCTCCCAGCCAAGATACATATCAGAAGAAGATACACCATGGTCGGAATCTCTAAACTCATCAGAAGAAGAAAACAATGAAAGATAGATCTCAATCAAGAAATGAATCCACAACAAACTCTTCCGAGGAAGATGATCCCCCAATATTTGTAAACCAGCCAAGAGACCCAGAAATATCTGAAGTAGATGAGGAACAAGAAGGCATGCCAGATGCACCAATCCTAGAAAGAAGATATGAGCCCATGGCGTCAAAACCAATTGGAGTTGGTTTCCACACTTTCACCTTAGATGATGTCAATGTTTCAAACTAGCCTCAAATGATCCAAGACTCTATACTTGGATGGTGACCAAAAATTTGATGGAACGAGAAAAGTATATCATCCTATCAGAACAAACTTCCAGAATCCTCGGAGACTAGTGGAACTCATTTGGAATTCAAGACAAAAACACCTCTTACTTCCCAAGATTTTGCCTTCAACATCACGATCCTACATGAAGTTTTCTGCGAAGATACCGGCCAAAGACATGAGAAAATGCGAAGACAACTCTTTGAGATGAAGCATGTGTCATTCGACAGAAATGACATTGATAGACATTTTGAGAAAATGGCAAAGATATACTTCGAGATCGGAGGAGACATCAATCTAAAGCAAGCCTTTGTATCTTCCCTCCCGAAGTTGCTGGCAAGCCGAACCATGACCATTATTAAAGAAAAGTTTCAGTCCATAACAATCCCACAAATTGGTTACATCAGACAAGCAATTTTCATTGCATTGGATGATATTTGTACAAAGCGCTCTACCTTAAAACAAATTATCAAACAAAATCCAGCGCTTGACAAAGCATGCTGCAAATCTGATCTAATCACCGGATCAGGATGTTCCTGCCACACATCTAGACGAAGGAGAGATTTTAGGAGGTTCAAATGGCCAAGAATTCCAGACGATAAAGCAAGGTCCAAGAGACGCACAAAATATTTCAAACATAAAAGGCCAGGAAATTTTCACAAGAAAAACAGGTGCTTTATTTGCCACAAGATTGGACATTTCGCTAAAAATTGTCCACAATCAAGAAGATCTGTCAAACTCATTGAAGAAATTAAATACTACACTGGCATACATCTCGGAAAGGAGGAGGACCTTGAATCTATATTCTTTGTGGATGATGAACCCAATAAAGAAACATTATTCTCTCTTGATATCTATAAAGATCAAGGCAGTGATCACTACCAAATTTCAGAGCCAGTGATCGAAGCTCGGGATGATATCAATGCTCTCGCAGTTGTTTCTCAAGAAGAACTCAAATTCTATTCATCCAAATGGGATAAACCAACTCGAGTTAATGCTTTCATCGACACCGGAGCTGCTTCATCACTCATAAATCCTCTTGTTCTCCTAGAAGATCAATGGATGCCGCATTTTAAGGAATTCAACACAGCATCAAATGCAATCTTGACCACAATTGTCATTACAAAGCACCCCGTCATAATTGAGTTCTTTCCAGGATTGAAGTACAGAATGAAGCTGCTAGGATCTTATGTACCAAGAAAGGATCTTAATATTGGATTCGACATTTATAGACAACTTAGAGATCAACTCCAGATCAAGGCTATCGGGATAGCTTTCAAAAAGCAGTTCAGACCTATTCTAAGATTCTGAGGCTATTCTAAATCACCAATGACGAACAAATCAAAGAGATTAAGCAAAATCTCATTGAACATTCATGTGCTGAATCACACAAGGATTCCATGAAGAAAGGGAAACAATCGTTATGAAAAAATGAAGCATTTTATCAAGCTTCCTTTCAAATGAATGAAAATATCAATCCGACAAAAGTCAATCATTCAGGGATGAATCCAGATCATCTTCAGCTTGCAAAGAAAGAATGTGAAGAACTTTTGGAATTTGATCTGATAGAGCCATCTGATTCACAATGGGCATGCGAAGCATTTTATGTCAACAAAAGAGCTGAGCAGACAAGAGAAAAACTCATAGTCATCAATCACCAGCCACTTAACCATTTCCTCCAAGATGATAAATTCCATATCCCAAAAAAAACTCACTCTTTTCTCCCACTTAGCCAAGGCCAAATATATTTTTAAGTTCGATTTAAAGTCTGGATTTTGGCAATTGGGAATCCACCCTGAGGAAAGACCCAAAACAAGATTTTGCATCCCCGATCATTAATTCCAGTGGAAAGTCATGCCCTTCGGGTTAAAAAATGCACCTTCCTTGTTCCAAAAAGCCATGATAAAAATATTCCAATCCATCCTCCATATCTCTTTAGTTTACATTGATGACATCCTATTATTTAGTTATACAATAGAGGAACATATCAACTTGCTTCGTCAATTTAAGGCATTGGTAACACAATGCGGAACCATGCTCTCAGCAAAAAAAGATGGTTCTTGCTCAAAAGGAGATTGATTTTCTTGAAATGCATTTTGTCCAAGGCAAATGCAGTCCAGGACCACATATATGTCAAGAGTTACTCAAATTTCCAGATACCATCCTCACAACAAAGCAGATCCAACAATTCTTGGGCATAGTAAATTATGTGAGAGAGTTTATCCCGAATATCTCTAAATACATTTCTCCACTCACAAAATAATCAAGAAAAATGCTCCATCATGAGGAAAGAAGCAAGATGATGCAGTTAAGGAAATAAAGGAGATTTCCAAAAATGTCAAGTCTCTCTATATCCCTCCAGACGGTAAGAAGATATTGCAAACTGATGCCAGTAATGAATATTGGAGTGTTGTTCTATTTGAAGAAAAAGATGGCCAGAGGAAAATATTCGAATACGCCAGTGGCAAGTTCAAAGATGCCGAGCAACATTATCACTCAACTTTCAAGGAAATTCTTGCAGTAAAGAATGGAATCAAGAAATTAATTTCTTCCTTATTCATACAGATTTTCTAATAGAAATGGATATGAAGGCCTTCCCAAAGATGATTCATCTAAATGCAAAAATTATCCCAATCCTCAGATTCTCAAGTAGGATCGATAGTTCTCTCCATATAAGTTTCAAGTCAGGCACCTAAAAAGAAAAGATAATATTCTCGCAGATTTTCTATCTCGACCGGAAGAATTTTCAAAGAGATTTTCCCCAGCAAAATTGAAGTCAAAGGAACAGATAATCAGCCACATCTTCATGTTCTCAAGTATGCCAGGAACAAGTTCATCACAACAAACAGATCATCCACAAGAGTTGTTCAACCTCATGGATCTATTTGATCCGTCAATTATTATGGAAAGAAGAACTTATTATGACCTCCAAGTTTTTCAACAATATAGAGGATCCATTCTCAAGCCATATGGGGTCAGTCCAGAATATCTGTTCTGCCATATATTCATAGCTGAAGCCAAGGATTTTCCACAAGAATTATTATGGTTTTTCTAGTACCTATTCCATCAATATTATATTTTTATGAAATTCAAATGCAACGTCTTCAAGGGTTTTGATAACATTGCACTAGCTCTTAAAGTATTTTTTCTATGGTTCAAACCTAAAAGATATTGGTTAAAATGCTTCAATGATTCGTATACACCAAAGGTATTCATGTTTCATACGCCAGTAAAGATTATTAGTGGAAAAGTCCAGGCGCAAGCAGAGGCATCATTCTGGTGGAAATTTCCTGTGTCAATTTTATCAATAGAAGAAGAATATAGCGAGGCACAAAGAATCCTTTTTAACAAAATAGGTGCATCCCAAGAGAGATATGACCAAAATATTAGGAAGTTGGAATTACACAAGCAATCATCCTTACTGGGAAAGAGTCCGGGAAGCAGCAAAGAAATATCAAACCCCATACGAAGTCATCCGAGAAAAGATCACTGAAAAATTTTCCAAATTAAAGTTGCGGATTACATCTCTCGGTCCAAAGGAGAAAGAACACAACGAAGAAGGGCTGTTAGATTCTAGGCGTTACTACATAAGGTCCTTGAAAAGATGCCTAGCAGACAACCATCTTAGAATCATCTTGTAACCGTTGCAAATCTTTTGTGATATACTACATATGAGTGCTTTCTACATTTCTTTGTTGTTCTTTCTTTCGAATGGATGGAAAGGTCGGTCCATGTATGAAAAAATAGAGTAAGAATACTCTAAGAAAGTTAGGTTATTGAAATGTGAAAGTTTTCTAAGTTATGAACAACTACTATTGGTTATGGTACAAAAGTTTTCTGAGTTGTGTAGCTTGGCAATTCGTCCCTTATGGGTTGTTGAAGTCAGCCCCTTTTTGTAGGAAAATTATTGCAACTATAAACAAATTAATTGTTTGTGTAGCTTGGCAAGCCGTCCCTTATGGGTTATTGAAGCCAACCCCTTTGTAGAAAGACTTTTGTATCTATGATTTAGTTTGCTTTCTTGGATTCTCTTCTTCTATTCCTTTGTACTGTGGATGTTCCTCGATAAATTCTTTATTGGTTGTTTGAGCATGTATTTCTATGTATATCTGCGTCACATGTATGATTTGCGAGCAGGGTGATTGGTTATTTAAATTTGACCACGTCGTATGTATGATTCACGAGCGGGGTAATAAATGCATCTATGTTTCGCATCGTTCGACCATCGGCAATGCACATTTTACATTTCTATTGGATCGGACCGTACGACCTCGGAATGATTTGAGCATACTTGTATTGCTTACCTTGAAACTTGTTGAAGTTGTTATTGCCTCTTCCCTACAAGAATATATGTATAAATGATGAAAAGAAATTTGGAAATTTCCTATAAAAGAAAGAATTGTATACTTGCTTCAACCTATTGAATTACAATCATGTTTATAAAAAGCCACGATTTACTATATTATTGATATAACATTATTGGACCACTAGCAAGTGTCGAAGTCGACCTCTCGTCTCTACTTCTTCGAGATTAGGCAGGATACTCATTGGGTACATGTTATTTTCGTACTCATACTACACTTGCTGTGTATTTTTGTTGCACGGGCACATTTATCACTACTGGCCTGGCGGGTGTAGCAGTATGGTTGATGCAGAGACTTAGGTGAGTTGCGCTTATTGAGACGACCCGCAAATAGAAGACTCTCTTCCATATTGTTGTATTTATTTTCTGTCCAATTTTTATTCCGGCCGGTTGTTGTATTGTAATGCTTCCTAGAAAGAGCTCATGCACTTATGACACAGGGTTCTGGGATAGTTATGGGGTATTTTGTATTGACTTTTTGACATGTTTATTTAATTTGAACCGAGTACCTTGTACTAGTAAAAATTGAAGAAAAATCAGAGTTTTTCATAATTGTTTAAATGAGAATTTAATTAAATATTTATGGTTGGTTTGCCTGATAGCGGCGTTCGTCGCCATCACGACCCTTAGTTAAATTTGGATCGTGACAATATGGTATTAGAGCATTAGGTTCCCTTAGGTCTCACGAGTCATGAGCAAGTCTACTAGAGTCTCACGGATCGGTACAGAGACATCTATACTTATCTTCGGGAGGCTACAAGGCTGTTAGGAGCACTTCCCTTCTTGATTCCTAATCGTGCGATTTGATTCCTTGAGGCTTATGCCCTTGTTTCCTTCATATTCAATCTTACGCGACTCGAATTTCTTATTATAAATCGAGAATTGAAGAATCGTAATGGTACTACAAATGTGGTGCAAGATGTTTCTCCCGGTATAGTTGATTGGGCTATTGAAAAGGATTTTTATATTATTTTGGCTCGGTAGTCGTGCTTCTAAGAGCTAGAAGGCCATGCACAACTTACTATGATGTTCACGATTGGTTATCGCACAGTATTGACTTGATAGCATGATACTTGCCCATGTGTTATGGAGTTAATGATTTGAAAGTAGTCCTACTCAATGCATAATTTAGAGATCTGATATTTTATTTCCGGCAGAGGAACAACAATTGGCCTAGGGATGTCCAGATTTGGAGTGATGGAGTAACAAGACTTGGTGATTTCAAGTATGATAGGATTGTCATCTGCAATTGAATGTGTTAAAGTTCGTCGGTGTTATGGTCCTCTACAATTCACCTCCGGGGTAAGATATTGTAAATAATATTGGAGAAATGGTTGATAGATATCGTGGGGTGCAGTGGTTCAGGATTGAATCGGTGTTACTAGTGTCGACGGCTCGGGAAAGCTGATCTCCGGAAAGTTTAAAGTTAGTAGCGATTTGTGGGTTCAAGTGTTGCGAAGATAGATTTTATTAAGGGAAAACCGAGCAGCAAATGATGAGAAAACACGTGTGGGAAGTGTCAAGGGGTGGTTGAAATTTCTAGAAGACCAAGTACAAGAAGAAAAGGTCGAGTGGTCGACTAAAAGGGTACATTTCTCCAAAGTGGAGAGTGGCAGAGTTGCATATTGGCTTGTGGTTGGATGACCACTCACCTTAACCAGAGATTGGCACGATTTGGTAATTTTAGTGATTGGTGATTTGGGCCAACGGGTTTAATTTGAAGTATGGGCTATTATGCGGAAGGAGATTTGATATAACAGAAAGAAGCTGCTCGCAATGAAGAAAGATGTAGCATAACTTTGAATTAGAAGGATGTAGCCGCACATCTAATTGATGTCCACTGTTGGAAACACGTTTCAAATGCAATATACTAAACGTGTGTTCTTTTGTAGGTTTTGATGAATGTCAAACAAAGCAAAAAGCGATATATAGCAGTACTCAAGGACAAGCACAAAATGGATGCATTACAAGAAGCTCAAGACAAAGTTTAGAAATGTTATAATTGAGTCAATATTAATTGTGATCTTGATTCCTCAACTTGGCTCATAACATGGCTTCTCTACTAAAATTATTTTTCCAAAATCATGCATATTTAAATTAAGTGTCAAATGATTTTAAACTATGCATATTTACATTTGTTAAAATGTTTTCCAAGCATGCCTCAAAAATCTGGGCTAAGATAATCGATTATGTACTTATGATAATCGAGTATCTCTAAGCCAAGACTGCATGACAATCGATTGTGAATTAATGATAATCGATTGTGAGTAAGTCAGTTAACATCAGGTTTTTGCAAACTGCATAACAATCGATTGTGTACTTATGATAATCGATTGTTAACTGAGGCAAAGTTTTCAAAACTCATAAAAATCGATTATGAACTAATGGTAATCGATTAGAATGAGAAAAATGTCTCCCAGTGATTTTAAATAAAATGATAATCGATTGTGGCTTTTGATAATCGATTATATATGAGACAGAGAGTTTTGAAATTAATTAATAATCGATTATTCCATTTGATAATCGATTGTTGAAGCTGACCGTTGTCATATATTTTCAATTACCTTCAGGTAATCGATTGTTGATATTTAACAATCGATGTTTTGCTTAAAATCTGGAAAAGATTTTCTGAACGTTGTTAAAATAATCGATTGTTGATTTCCAGACAATCGATGTTTTATGCCAAAAATTGGAAAGGATTTCTTAACGTTATAAATAATCGATTATTGATTTGAAGTAATCGATTGTTGACGTAAAATCTGGGATTGAATTTTTAATCTGATAGGCAAACAATCGATTGTTTAGTCTTGACAATCGATTGTCACTAAGTAATTTCAGCAATCCTTAATTGGCAATTAGACAACGGTAAGACTGAGTTTTTCACCTATAAATACAGCTTCAACTCAGTGTTTTCACAACAACAACATATACACTTTGAGTATTTTCATTGCTAAAAGCTTTCTTACATTGATCATCATTTTCCATTCATCCATAAAGCTTTTTGAAGAGCCATTCTATTGAGCTAAGTTGTTGTGATCTTGAGCATACTATTTCTACTCATATCTACTCATTAAGGAGTGCTTTGTAAAGTGAGTGTGTTTTGTGTTTGTAAGAGAATTGCGATTCTCGTTTGTTGAGGAACTTGTGATTCCTCGGTTGAAGTCTTTGGGATTGTTATCCCCGAGCAATTGAAGTCTTTGGGATTGTTATCCCCGAGCAGTTGAAGTCTTTGGGATTGTTATCCCCGAGCGGTTGAAGTCTTTGGGATTGTTATCCCCGAGCAGTTGAAGTC
Source organism: Nicotiana benthamiana (assembly GCA_034376525.1). NCBI lineage: Eukaryota > Viridiplantae > Streptophyta > Magnoliopsida > Solanales > Solanaceae > Nicotiana > Nicotiana benthamiana. Next base: position 132,627,984 of record CM067337.1, read on the forward strand.
TTTGGGATTGTTATCCCCGAGCAGTTGAAGTCTTTGGGATTGTTATCCCCGAGCAATTGAAGTCTTTGGGATTGGTATCCCCGAGCAATTGAAGTCTTTGGGATTGTGATCCCCGAGCACCTGGGTGAGGCTTGTGTCCTCAGCTGTAACGGTTTGTTAAGCACCCGTAAGCTTGACAAGTTTAGTGGAAATCTCGAGAGAGTCTCTCGGGGACTGGACTAACCACGTTTGTGGCCAACCAGGATACATCATTGTGTAAGTTTATTCTACTGCACTTGTTTTAATTTCTGCAAAGTTTTTAAATTCCGCACTAAAACGCTTAATATTTTTAAAAACGCTATTCACCCCCCCCTCTAGCGTAAAGCGTATTGTCCAACATCCACGAGGGGTGAATGGACTTGTGCAGCTAGAGAGTGAGCTCGGACTCAGGGTGGGTTATCTCTAGTGAGCATATCGGCAATCGTATGGTTGGCGAAGCTTCTGCGAAGAATTCTATTGGTTATACGGCAAAGAGATTGGTCGTGCAAATGTGGTTGATGATTCAGAGTATTAAAATGGGGTTTTACATAGAGGTTCCAAGAATTTTTGTGGTTGATGGCGTAAGGTTATGTCAATAAGAGATAACGAATCTTAGTGAATTTTTAGAGTTGTGTAATAGTGGCTTCAAGCTAAGTGGGATAGTCTCACCGCCTATGAATGGGTTGCATGGTTGACTACTTGCGAGGTTTCTGGTTATTAGTATATTGATGGGTTATTTCAGCTATGAGAAAAGAACATAAGTGGTAATTTGAGCAAAGAGATTCTTAAAGTTGTGCTATGGTTGGCCTTATTAGCTCATATTCAAACTTGGGGAAGGATTCGGGATTTGTGCCTTGTATAGATGCGGTTTCAAGGAAAGTTATTATGTCGGGTGCTTCGTTGAGAGGGTAATCATGTGCTAGAAGATTCATGGAGTAGATTATATTCGGGGACAAGTCAGAGCGGGAAGCTCTCAACAACGGTCCTAGTGGATTCAAAGGGGTAAAGTGTGGTGCCTAATGATTTTGAGCCGATAGGTACAGCTAAGGATCGAGCTTTGTAGCAGCTTATGAGAAGAGACCCAGAATGTTCTAGGATGTTTTGACTTGCAGTGCAGCATTTGGGAGAAAAATAAGAAAAGACTTGGATTCGTAGAGAGATTACCAAATAGGCATACCAGTTGAAGATGCGAATGTGCGCACAAGGGAGGTATGAAATAGTTTGTAGGATTTGAGACAACATGGTCTCGTGATTCAAGGTCACTCGGGATGAGTATGGATGGAGTGAGCTATGTGTTGAATGGTGGTATTATTATTTCAAAGGCAATCAAGGATAAATTGGACGAAGATAGATTGGCTAGCCATCATTGAATTGGCATATTGGTGGTAGTGATTAGTTCTTTCAGCGTGATCATGTTATGCAAGTGATTTGTGACGGTATGTATGAGACTTGTCGGCCGCTGTAATTGATGTTATTAGAAGTATTCTTCTGTTATGGCATGTTATGTGTAGGTGGATCCCGAAAGGGCTATGGTGTCTTAGACCACTACTCAGAGATTTGCATATTCTACGGTTATGAGAATATAATTGTGTGCTCCTACGGTTCTCCTAAAGTGAGTTAAGTGAAAAGTTCTTATACGATGAAGTTGATCTATTAGTGGTTTCAGAGTTCTGATAAATTCATGTTCTACCGTAAATTGGCATGTCGGTGCAGTGAGCGATATGAAATTTGAAGTGAGGATCAAGGTTACGGTTCGGTGTTGACAAGGATGTCACGGGCTCAGATGAGCAGGAAAGGAGTTTCGATGTTTAAAGTAAGTTGGTATTGTCTTCATTGTCACATGAGATTGGTGTTTTGTGAAAAAGGCTTTGCATCCTGGTTAAGATTCTTGACCACTCTTTATTGTTAGTGCAACTGGTGGTTTGGGTGTACAGACCAGTTATCCGTTACGGAAGGATGTGGGAGCATGCCCCACGGGAAGGTAGTATAAGGGTGGCATGTAGTCACTTGATGGATTGAAGAGTTAAACCAAGTATGAAGCTTGTGGTGATATCGTTAATTTGATGATTTATGCTTGGAGGCCACCCAGCTTATTGGGTTGTGGACTGTGGAGGATTTCTCCGGTTATGATGGTTGTTCTTGTGTGTTATATGAAAAACGGGGGTCATTATGGACCTTTGAAAGGTTATTAGCCTAGTTTAATGTGATCGGAATCAGCTTGGGGTCTATGGATGGATTTGAATGTGAATATGGGCTTTATATCAGGCCACATGTGTTCATCTCAGCAATGCGCTTCTTATGGAAGAGTAGTCGGAGTATTATTTCATCGTCAGCTATTTCATGTAATGATATATTGCGTCGAGTAAGTTGTGAAACGTCTTGGTGAATATCTTATGTGTTGAGGTTCCGCGTAGAGATGATGTTATATGAGCAGAATGGCTCTTGAGATTCAGATCGTATATCGCACCACAGTTGTGCTTGAGTTTTTGCAGCTTATGGCGTTATATGTCTCCCTAAGGATGGTATTATTCACTTAGCGTGCTTATGATTCGGTATTTTGTTGTAATGAGCAATCTGGCTGGGTGTGTATCTCTTTATGTGAATTTTATGTGCGGATCGGGTGGCACGCCGCCATGGGTATATTGTTTTGATCGGGTTGCGTGCCGCAACAATGTGATGTTGAGTAGAGTTCCCTACATTTGTTTTTATGTGTTTTGTTTCCTATTTTTTTGAGGAAATCTCATATTAGTCATGTGCCTGCGTTGCATGTATGATTCGCGAGTGGGGTGTCTATTTAGTATGTTGACCGCATCGCATGCATGATCCGCGAGGGGGGTAATTGGATTTCGTTTTCAGATTTCATTTTCCTTTTGTATCGCGTTCAAATTGGTAGCCTATAGACACATTGTGGCATTATATGAGACTTTCGATTATGTTCGGATGGTTATTGCTCGAGAAATTCGTACTGGGTGAGACGAGATCATTGGGTTTATGATAAGTGCAATCTGACTATATAAAGTATATTGAGGAGCTAAGACCATTATTTGGTTCAGAATGATGTGAGGGTTCTTATCAGGAGCATAGACCCAATGAATTGTTGATTCGGCAATTGGTTATGAATTTCTACACATATCTTTCATCGTGGCAGTATTGTAAGAGTTAGAGCAAGAGCTATGTATGTCATGATGTGCAATGGGAGCATCACATTCGTGGAATTTCGACTAATTTAATTGGAGAATTTTATTGTGGTCCTGTGATTAAAGTGGTGCAAGGTGTGGATTTTATGAAGTCACGTTTGGTGCTGCGTGTCGTTATTGATACGGTGAGCGTATATTAGAAACAACCTGGCTGAGAGTTCCGGATGTTGGAATTGGGCTCTAAGGCTTACTTGCTTGAATAAAAAGGGAATATCTTCATAATTGATGGGCTAATGTGCTCAACTGCGTGGTGGTAGCACGGGTAGGTGCACGAGGTGTTAAATAGTGATCTCAAACTACTTTAGTGTAGTTCTCAGCACGTTCAAGGACGACCATATATTTAAATGGGAGAGAATGTAATGACCCGATCAGTCATTTTGAGCTTTAGCACGTCATTCCACATTTTTAAGGTCATGAGCAGCTTCACTTCAAGTATTATGACTTGTATGCATGGCCGGAATTGAATTCTGGGGAATTCAGAGTTGATTTGGAAAGGGAATTCTCATTTCGGAAGCTTTAAGTTGAAAGAATTGACTAAGATTGGATTTCATAGTAAAAAACTTCATAATTGGGATCTGAAGGTTCCAATAGGTTCGTATGATAATTTCGGACTTAGACATATGCCCGGATTAGGTTTTGGATGACTCGGGAGCTTTTTGGTGCCTATTGTGGAAGTTAGCATTTTGAGAGAAATTTCATAAGTTTATATTGAAGTGCATTTCAGTGTTACCGATGTCTATTTAGGATTTCGAGTCTGGGAGTAGCTCCGTATGGTGATTTTGGTGTTGGGAGCGCGATCGGAAGTGAATTCGGAGGTCCATATGTTATTTTGAAGTCATTTGGCTAAAGATAGAAATTTGAAGGTTTTTGAGAAGTTTGACCAGAAGTCTAATTTTTTATACCATGGTCAGATTTTGATTCTGGAAGTTGGAATATGTCTGTAATGTCAAATATGACTTATGTGCAAAATTTGAGGCCAATTAGGCCTGATTTAATAGGTTTAAACATCGAAAGTAGAAGTTTGAAATTCTAAAGTTCATAAAACTTGGATTGGAGGTCGATTCATGGTTTTAGCGTTGTTTGATATGTTTTGGGGCTAGTTGGTATAATTGGTTGGGGTCCAGGGGGCCTCGAGTGGATTCCAGATAGTTAACGGATCGAAAATAGAATTTTGGAGAAGGCTAAATTGCTGGTTGCTGGTGTAACCGCACCTGCGAAACTAGGGTCGCAGGTGTGGAGCTGTAGAAGTAGCCTTCGTGCCGCATAAGTGGAAATGGACGGCTAGACTAGGACCGCAGATGCGGTCATTTTGCCGCAGATGCAGGACCACACCTGCGGAAGGAGAAGCGCATATGCGGAAGTTGAAGGCTTGGGGGAAGAAACACAGAAGCGACAATCGGTCCGCACCTGCCGGACCGCAGGTGCGAAAGGACTAGAGATGCTGAGTGATTTAAAAATCGGATTTGGCCATTTTCTCTCATTTTTCTCTTAGCTTGAGCGATGCTTGGAGGGTTTTAAGAGGGAGTTTTCATCATCAACGATAAGGTAAGATATCCCCACCTATCTTGAGTTAAATAAATTGATTATGTACTGATTTGAGCATGAAATTTGTAGAAACTTGGGGTTTGAGGGAAAACCTAAAAAAAGGTATTTTGGATTTTGACCACGATTCTGGGTATGGAAATAAGAGAAAATCATATATTTGAGTTCGTGAGTTCATGGGTAAACTTTATCTTGGAAAAATTTCGGAATTAGGGTGTCACGCCCAACCTTGGGAGGCGTGGCTGGCACTCGATGCCGCACTGGCCTGAGCGAACTGCTCTGTAACTTATTCATTCCTTTTGTAACTATCATAGACCAACATGGCCACAACTCGTAATGTATAATTATATGTGGGCAACACTTATCACTAAACTATTTTTCTTAAATCATGAATACATATGGGTCGTCAAGGCCTCTAACATACTGTAAAAAATGAACCTCTATCTATAAAGCCTCTAAGATAGCCCGACATCAAATGGGACAGAGTACCGACCTACCCATAAGTCTGTAGCAAAACTCTAACATGATGACTCATAGACTCGGCTGCACTCCGAATGAGATGCAGTCCTATCAATCCTTTGTTGAATATCAATCTCGTCTACGATGAGGGCTCGTCAAACTGATTATTTATACCTACATACATGAATGCAGCGTCCCCAACAAAAGGACGTCAGTACGAATAATATATTGAGTATGTACGGCAGAACTTAAATATAACAATAAGTCACCATTAATTAATGACATGTAAGAATCAACCTGGATCTCTGAAGCGCCACCGTATATTCATCCTTGTATATATAATGCATCATTTTGAGAGTATTATTCATATCGTATTATGCATGACTGCCCAAATGATCACCGGTAACTGTACGACCGACTGTAGCGCGGTGGTAAATGCATGAATGCGCAACCAACAACAAATAATGATACATAACGGCTCAACCGGTGGTAACTGCCCGACCGACCGTAGCGTGGTGGTAAATACATGAAGATACATGTTCATGTATCACTATATTATAAACATTAACTTCTCCATCATATACCATACACAACTTCATTCACTTTTAATCATATACCTCAATAGGGACTTAGGAACATACTTAGACATGCTTGAATATCGCTTTATAGGAATAAATAATGTAGATATCCTTAACTACTAAGGGTAGAACCACTTATGGAATAACATTACGTTTACATATCATTACTTGGTCATACCAAAAAAGAAAGAAGGAATATCCTTAACATACCTAAGTCGGTTCTCTTAACAATCCCTTCAATTATGTCTTTTGTGAAGAACACGTAAGGCCGAATCAAAGTAGAGATATAAAAATACTTCATGTATACATCTTTCAAAGACTATCATTTCTGCACAATATTTCTCTTTTTCTCTTGATGTCACGACTTCTAACAACTTGGTACTAAGAGTAACTTTCTTATCATCCTAACGGTCCAAAGCTTGCTACTCTGAAAGTTGGGAGTTAGGAATTTTCTAATATGGTGCCTATTGTTGAGAAAATTTCACTGAAAGAACATTTTCTATTCATATGTTGTCTTTTCCAAACATGTAAAGCCAAGTGCTACTTTTTACATAGCTTTTCTTTGACCTTTTCGTGACTTTAATTTAATACCCGAATGAACGAAGGGCTAACATATCATTTTCTTTTAATCAATCCATAATTATACTAATGTACAGTTATACACAAACCTGGTGTTTGGAAAATGGGCTAGACATGTCATAGTAGTATGAGATAACAACTGAAATGTTTTTGGACATGCCAAACATCATGATAAAACCTTAAAAGCTTTTGGAAGATGGCCATTTCTTATGTATTTTTTGGTAAGTAGGGATCTCATACTCAATGCTCAAGCCAGGTATTTCTGTCACTCTCTAACACATATTAATCACTTAGTGACTATGCTAGTATTGCCACGTTAGGAATGAATCATCACCTAGTCTTTTAAGTAGGTCCTATGTGAACATAAGACAAATTTCTATCTAATTAGACACAACCCTCGCAATACAACAATTGATAATTAATTTCTTGTCCTTACATTATTTCAATACTAATCAATCGTTATCAATGCGTACGCTATTATTTCGTTAAAACATCAATAAAAAGAAAAAATACACGTATATTTTCTCAACTTTTAATTTTCTATTCTTATATATAAAAAGTAAAAATTTTCGTACACTAAATTCTTAAAATGATAAAAACATGACTTTCTTTTCTTGTAAAAAATAATAATTTATATCTTTATTATAAAGAAAATCCCATAAATGTTTCTCATATTATTTGTATAATTTAAAATATATTCGAAATTAGTAATATTAATAATTATATGAAATCATATTTTTTCAAATCATTTTTTTCTTTACAAAAATGTTCCACAATATCAATGTTATTAAACTAACGGGGCGTAACACCGCGCACGTTGGTCCGAGGGCAATTTTGTCAAATTTTTGATCGTGGTTAGAAATTATTATAAATTAGATTATAATGAGTAATTGAACATATATTAATGGATTTGCATGATTATTGGCTAGTTTTAGAGAATTTAGCATTGATTCGAGTCTTCGGAAAGTCATGGAATGTCGGTTATGGATCTTCGGAGCGAGGTGAGTTTCCTTTCTAACCTTGTAAGAGGAAATTGTCCCTATAGGTAAAATAATCGGTTGTATGCTCCTATTTATTGGGGCTACGTACACATGAGGTGACGAGAGTCCTTGCGTAGCTACTAATATGTATAAGTCCGGATAGTCTAAGACCCTAAAATATGCTATACTTGAAATATTTATAATCTTGTTGGCGATTGAATTGCTTAAACCTTATTGAATTAGTAAATGAATTTCTAAAAGTATTAAACTTCATTTTCTTAAATCATTAAAAGAGAATTGGCTTTTATTTGGACAAATATTCCCTGATAAATTCTTAATTGGCTGTTTGAGCATTATTTCTATGTATATTTGCGTCGCATATATGATTCACGAGCAGGGTAATTGGTTATTTAAATTTGACCGTGTCGCATATGATTTGCGAGCGGGGTAATAGATGCATCTATGGTTCGCGCCGCTCGACCCTCGACAATGTACATTTCACATTTCTATTGGATCAGGACGTACAACCTCAGCATGATTTGCGCATGCTTGTATTGCTTGCCTTGAAACTTATTGAAGTTGTTATTGACTTTTCCCGGCTTAAGAATATACGTGTAAATGATAAAAATTTGGAAATTTCCTATAAAAGAAAGAATTGTATACTTGCTTCAACCTATTGAATTTCAATCATGTTTATAAAAACTCACGATTTACTATATTATTGATATAACATTAAGCAAGTGTTGAAGTCGACCTCCCGTCTCTACTTTTTTAAAATTAGGGGGGATACTCATTGGGTCACGTTGTTTTCGTACTCATACTACTCTTGCTGTGCATTTTTTTGCACATGCACATGCATCACTAGTAGCCTGGAGCGTGTAGCAGCATGGTTGATGCGGAGACTTAGGTGAGCGGCGCTTCTCGAGATGACCCGCAGCCAGCAGAGTCTCTTCCAGATTATTGTATTTATTTTCTGTCCAATTTGTATTTCGGAAGGTTGTTGTATTGTATTGCTTCCTAGAAATAGCTCATGCACTTGTGACACCGGGTTTTGGGATAGTTATAGGGTATTTTGTATTGACTTCTTGACATGTTTATTTAATTTGAACTGAGTATTTTGTACTAGTAAAAATTGAAAAAAAATCCGAGTTTTTCACAATTGTTTAAATGAAAATTCAATTAAGTATTTATGGTTGGCTTACTTGACAGCGGTGTCTGGTATCATTACCCCTTAGTAGAATTTGGATCGTGACAAGAGGTCTACTTATACTTGCACTTGAGCACTTGGACTTCTTCAATTTATTGAGTACTTTTATCAGCAGAACGGTATTATGCTAAAAGTTTTTTAAGTTAAATGATTGTGCATTCTATCAAGTACAACATAAACCACATCAATTGATCATAGAGACTTACCATTAACAAAACCAATAAGAATTGAGTTGCAATCAATAGTAGAAATTAAGTTTTCATCATTCAATGTACATTGCTATGTCAAGAGTTGATTGACTAAGAGAAGAGGTTAACCGACTTGCTAGAACTATCTTCCTTTTATAGAGAATTTCATCAAACACATTGGTTGCACCAAAGCTCTTCCCTTGTTGCCATTATTTTATTTTAATAGTGGTGGACAGTGTGAACACGTAATTTTTTACCTATATAAAAATAACTCTTAAAATAAATTAAAAATAATTTTTAAGGAATTTTAGAAGTTTTTTTTATTTAGTTGCATTTTCTGTATTTTTAATATTCTAAAATCATAAAAAAGTGATAAAATTGTCACGTTTAATTTTCATGTCATCTTAGGTCCAATTTGCATGTAAAATTAATTGTATTATAAAAATTACAAAAATATCTTTTTACATATTTAACTTTTAGTCTTTAAAAATATTATGTTATTTAATTTTAAGTTAATTAGTTATTTTAATAGATAAGTAATTTTAATTTTTATAAATTAAATTAATTTAGGATTTTATTAGATTTAAAATCAAAGAAAAAGAAGAAGAAACAAGAAAATGAAAATAGAAATTGTTATAAAACAATAAAAGAACAAGAGCAATATTGCAGAGAAAGAGAGAAAATTCTTATTGAATTTTGGGGTGGTTTACAATGGGGTAAGACCCCTCTATTTATAGGAGGAAAAATAACTTAGCCTCAAAGTAAAGCTCTCTACAAGATAGACATTCACTCTAATTAGAATTCTATTCTTAACACTCCCCCTTGAATGTCTACTCAATAAATAATGTGCCTCGTTAAAACCTTAACTAAAATAAAACCCAATCGAAAAAAAATTATAGAAAAGGAAAAAGAGTACACATATTTAGTAATGCGCCTATTGGTTGCTTCGTTGAAAACCTTGCAAGGAAAACCCAGTGGGACAAAACCTTGTAAGGGAAAAAGAGTGCAACGCGCATTAACTCCCCCTGAAAAGAGCATCAATTCACATCCTTGAACCTTCGCATTCCAATCTTGTGTACCAGCTTCTTGAAGGTTGACGTTGGTAGAGATTTTGTGAACAAATCAGCCATATTATCACTTGAACGAATCTGTTGCACATTGATATCAATATTCTTTTGAAGATCATGTGTGAAACATAACTTTGGTGAAATATGCTTGTTCTGTCTCCTTTTATGAATCCTCCCTTCAATTGGGCTATGCATGCTGCATTGTCTTCATACAAAATCGTGGGTAGTTTGTCACATTTCAAACCACATTTGTCTTGAATATGATGTATTATAGACCTCAACCACACACACTCTCGACTTGCTTCATGAATAGCGATTATCTCAGCATGATTAGATGAAGTAGCCACAATTGATTGCTTCGTCGATCGCCAAGATATGGCAGTGCCTCCACAGATAAACACATAACCTGTTTGAGATCGAGCCTCGTGTGGGTCAGATAAATATCCAGCATCAGCATAACCAACAAGATCAGGACTGCAATTATTGCTATAAAATAAGCCCATATCGGTAGTCCCTTTTAGATACCGGAATATATGTTTGATTCCATTCCAATGTCTCCTTGTGGGAGCAGAGTTATATCTTGCTAAGACATTAACTGAAAAAGTTATGTCAGGCCTTGTAGTATTTGCAAGATACATTAGTGCGTCAATTGCACTAAGATATGGTACTTCAGGACCAAGTAGCTCTTCATTCTTTTCTTGCGGTCGGAATGGATCCTTATTCCCATCAAGTGATCGAACAACCATCGGAGTACTTAAAGAATATGCTCCATCCATGTAAAATCGTTTCAATACCTTTTCTATATAGGCAGATTAATGAACAAAAATTCCGTTTGCCAAATATTCAATTTGCAAACCAAGACATAATTTTGTCTTTCCGAGATCTTTCATCTCGAATTCCTTCTTTAAATAATCAATTGCCTTTTGGAGTTCTATGGGAGTTCCAATAAGGTTTATGTCATCGACATATACGGCAAGTACAACAAATTCCGATGTTGTTTTCTTTATAAAAACACATGGGCAAATGACATCATTTATATAGCCTTCCTTTAATAAATACTCACTAAGACGATTATACCACATTCGTTCTGATTGCTTTAGACCATACAAAGATCTTTGTAATTTGATTGAAAATATTTCCCGGGACTTTGAATTATGAGTGTTTGGCATTTTGAATCCATCGGGAATTTTCATGTATATCTCATTATCAAGTGAGCCATAAAGATAGGCAGTAACCACATCCATTAAATGCATGTCTAGCTTTTCAAGGACAGCAAAACTAATGAGATAACGGAAAGTTATATCATCCATTACGGGTGAATATGTCTCTTCATAATAGACACCAGGCCTTTGAGAAAATCCTTGTGCAACAAAGCGTGCCTTATATTTTTGTACCTTGTTTTTCTCATTTCTCTTGCGTACAAAAACCCATCTATAGCCAACAGGCTTAACACCATTAGGTGTTTCAACTATAGGCCCAAAAGCTTCACGTTTTGCAAGTGAATTCAATTCTGATTGGATTGTTTCTTGCCATTTTGGCCAATCAAGTCTTTGTCGACATTCTCCAACAGATTGAGGTTCAAGATCCTCACTTTCTTGCATAATGCTAGATGGAACATTATATGCAAAGACATAATCCACCACTATATCCACTCGATTAAAATTTGTCTCAATATCGATTGGATTTATTGATAGTTCCTTATTTTCCTGAGTCTCGGGCTCAATGGATTCTTCATGAATCTCAGAATTTATTAAATCGTGAATTTTCTCATGAGATTCTTTCGTAGTGTCATTTTGATCATTTGCTTTCCTTTTTCTAGGATTTCGATCTTTGGAACCTAATGGCCTGCCACGTTTTAGGCGTGCTTTCGACTCATTAGATATGACACTAGAAGATTGTCCAATAGGGACATCAATACGGATTGGAACATTCTCTGCGGGGATGTGAGATTTTGTTATCCTTTTCAAGTCCGTGAATGCGTCAGGCATTTGATTTGCTATTCTTTGCAAATGGATAATATTTTGCACCTCTTTTTAACAAATAGAGGTATGTGGATCAAGATGAGATAATGATGAATTTTTCCACAAAATTTCCCGTTTGGTTTCACCAACTTCTCCCCCTAATTTTGGGAAAAGTGTCTCATCGAATCGACAGTCTGCAAATCGTGCAGTGAACAAATCCCCTGTCAATTTTTCGAGGTAGCAAATAATGGAGGGCGATTCAAACCCAACATATATTCCTAACCTTCTTTGCCGACCCATTTTGGTGCGGTATGGCGGTGCTACAGGCACATATACTGCGCATCCAAAAATTCTTAAATGAGATATATTAGGTTCATGACCCAAAACTAATTGCAACAGGGAATATTTGTGATAATTCGTCGGTCTGAGACGAACTAGCATTGCTGCATGCAAAATGGCGTGACCCCAAACCGAAGTGGTCAGCCTCGTTTTCATGAGTAATGGTCTTGCAATCAACTACAGAAGTTTAATTAAAGATTCTGCAAGACCATTTTGAGTGTGAACATGAGCTACAAGATGTTCCACTTTTTTCCCAATTGATAAGCAATAATCATTAAATGCTTGGGATGAAAACTCAGCAGCATTATCTAGTCTAATAGACTTAATAGGATTATCAGGAAATTGTGCTCGTAATCGAATTATTTGTGCCATTAATTTTGCAAACGCAAGGTTGCGTGATGACAATAGGCACATATGAGACCATCTAGAGGATGCGTCTATTAAGACCATAAAATATCTAAAGGACCCACTAGGTGGGTGAATAGGTCCACAAACATCCCCTTGTATACGTTCCAAAAACGTAGGTGACTCAGTTCCAACCTTTGTTGGTGATGGTCTAATAATTAACTTGCCTTGATAACAAGTAGTGCAAGAAAATTCATTATTTAAAAGAATCTTTAAATTCTTTAATGGATGCCCATATGAGTTTTCTATAATCCGCCTCATCATAATTGATCCAGGATGTCTCAATCGATCATGCCAAAGTACAAAAGTATTGGAATCAGTAACCTTTTGGTTTACTGTGGAATGTGCCTCAATTGCACTAATTTTTGTCCAATACAGGCCACAGATAAAGATGGGAACTTCTCAATAACCCTCTTTTGGCCAGAGACATTCTTTGTAATGATAAGGTATTCAAGATTATTCTCATCTATTATCTCAATATGATATCCGTTTTGACGGATATCTTTAAAACTCAACAAGTTCCTCTTGGACTTGGAAGAGAACATTGCATTCTCTATGATAAATATTGTTCCTTTAGGCAGAGTTATAGTTGCTCTTCCGGAGCCTTCAATCAATTTACTACTACCAGAAATTGTAGTAACATCTGCCTTACACATACTTAAATGAGAGAAATATTTCTTCTCTTTGAATATCGTGTGTGTGGTACATGAATCAATTAAACAAATATTTTTTACAATTGGACGTCTATCCAAGTTTGCTTTGTGAGATATCCATATTTGCTTCCCATGGTTTGACATACAAAAGAAATATACGAATATGAGAATAAACAAATTTAAGTTTATGATTCAACATAATAGTTTCAGTGCAGTCATTATGAAAATATCTTTTATCATAGTTATTCTACTTTTTTAATACTCTTGTATCCGTTGCTTAATAATTTATTGCCGCATTTCGCTCAAAGGGTTGAAGGGAGATAGTGCATCAAGCTGTTCGCAAGGGCCAACTTGATCCTCTTCCCCAGAGATCTCAGATGAGGGAACCCTGGGAGAGCCGCCGACTCCAACTACCGTCCATGTACGATCCATACTAGATCTGACCAACTGCCCATCCTACCTCCTCTACGTTCTTGACAGCCCATCTTTGTCTCAGTAGAGTCTTTCAGTGCCTCCTAGGAGACACTGGAATCGGCATTTCCTCGTCTTTCACTCACCGAACGGTGTGTGTCCTCTCCCCTTTTGGATCTGGTTAAGCGCAACCACTGGTAAACACTTAACCTCTTATCAACAAGGTATGGTGAGGGGACCTGATTAGGCTCTTGACCCCTCGATTCCCGAGAAACTCGGTGATCTCGAAGTTTTTCGAAGCCTGGTCAGAGTACGACTGGTTAGGGGGGCATGGGTTTTGTCCGAATGGATAAAGTCCATTCTCTCTTACTGGTCTTGGTATTACACTATCGCGGAGGAAAAAAATACTCCCATTAAGGCGCTACTTAGCCCGTAGGTTGTGCCACTGGTGACTAAGCATACAAAGAAATTATATCATTTTAATAATAACTAATAACGGCGCAGTCTTCCGGTGTTACGACCTGGTGCTCTCTTGTGAAGAGCCAAAAGCTCTTGACGTAGGGAGGTTCGGTCCAGTCTGTTCACCTCAATTTGCGCCCTATTTGAGACTAAAGCAGGCGGGGTGGCGACCTCGTCTTAAGATAAGATATAGGCAATAAGACTTTAAGCGCACCTGAGCGCCTTTGCCCATAGAGAATACTGGGGACGAAAGTCTCTGGGGGGGGTTCTATGGAGCAAGTCTCCCATTGCTTTCGCAAACCAGTGGGGACAACCCCCCCAAAAAAGGAGTTTTCCACGCGGCGATCTTTATTTGAAATATGAGCCGCTAAAATTTTTCCCTTTTGAATGTATTTACCCCTATGAACCTGATGCATACAAGTCTTTCTGTTTGTTGGAAGGCTTATACATAATACATAAGCAAAGGAATGCTTATAGTGTATCCATTACCTGATAAAACGATCTTTTCCGGTAAAAAAAATGATCTTTCCCTTGTGTTCGGCTATAGCGGAAACCCCCAAATCTAGAGCTTATGGTCTTAAGTTCCAACCCAGTTCCAACAATGCACTTCTCGGCACATCATCGGTAGGGGAAAGCGGAACTGCTTGACGCTGTATACTAAATACAACAAGCCCGATTCGCATCATTATGCTCAATAAAAGGAATGAGGGAAGCTAAAATAAAAAATATTGGAAGGAAGGGAAAATTGGAAGATGAATCTTTTCCCCGGAGCTGGAACAACTTGTTCTCCGATGGCCATAAGAGCTTGCTCATCTTCAGCTTCATTTTCTGAGTCTTCATCTGACGTATCTTCCCATGAAGCAACCATGGCTTTGGTAGTACCTTTATTTCTCCTTGGTTGAACCTGTTCCTTCTTCATGTTTCTCCTTTCTTCCATTTCTTTCTTCCACTCAATCTCCCATTGAGGGCAGTTCTGGATCATGTGATCTGGTCTTTCCACATTTGAAGCAACCATCATTTGTCTGTTTCTCAGGAGCCCTAGGTTTTTTAAATGTTGGTCCTCTTGAAGAGCCCTTGCCTCACATAAGTTATTTCTTGAAGTCTCTAGTTATCATTGCCATTTCATCATCTTCAAGATCTGATCCTTCTGAGATCCGGAGAGCCAGACTTCTCTCTTTCTTTGGAGCATCCATCTTCATAGTTTGCCTTCTCAATTCATAAGCAGTCAAGTTTCCAATCAGTTCATCCAATTTCAGCGTAGCAATATTTTTGGATTCCTAAATGGCAGTGATTTTGCTTTCCAAGGAGATTGGCAAAAATCTAGTTAGAATCTTCTCTACCATGTCTTCTTCCAAAATAACCCTTCCAAGAGACTCAAGTTCATTTGTCATTGTAGTGAACCTAGTATACATATCTTGGATAGTTTCACCATCCTTCATAGTAAAATTCTCGTATTGAGAATACAGTAGAGTTCCTATGGACCTCTTCACTTGAGGTATTCCTGCATGAGCCACTTGTAAAGTGTCCCAAATTTCGTTGGCAGTTGTAAATCCCTAAATCCTGCTGTATTCATCAGGGCCAAGTCCACACACTAGCCATTTCTTGGCTTTAGCATTATTCTCCCACTTCCTAAGATCATCCTGTAGTACAGTCTGCTCTAGTTTTTGGAACATCCATTCCTTCAGCATTCTTCTTGGTTGTAGCAAGAGGGCCATTAGTGACGATGTCCAAAAGTTCATAATCTTCACCCATGATATGGTCTCTCATTCTATTTTTCCACCAAGAATAGTAGAGCCCATTGAAGAGTGGAGGTCTTGCAGTAGACTGTCCTTTCCAGTTCCCAGGTAGTGCACTCATGCTGATCTTTTTCCTAAGGTGTTAACTTCTTCAAGGATAACCTCCTCTGATTCCAATTGATATGAATAAACGTCAATGCCACACAAAGGGGGGGCTGATTTGCGTGGTACCTAATTTTCGCATTAGAAGAACTTGGTTCTTCTAAGTGTTCTAACTACTGCAGTTTGCGGAATAATAAAAGCTGACAGTAAAGTGCACATAAATTTTTACGTGGAAAACACCTGGCTTAAAAGGTGAAAAAACCACGACCTACTACTCAGTAGAATTTTTCCAAACTCCACTAAAATCAATGAGCCAAAAACAGCATTTACAAAACTCTTGTAGACCTAAGGGTTAAACTTTAATCCCAGTGTGGCACACAGCCTCAGCTGCTGCGACACTATCAAGTTAACTCTAACTTGATGACTCAACGTACCTAATACAATTGCTTCTAATTAAACTGAAAGGTACAATATAAAATCTACTACAATTGAACTAGAAATACAACAATTAGATCAAACTGGTTCTTCTCTAGGTTCATGTAGTTGTAGGCGTCCACACTTGTAACTAGCATAAATTGCTTGCAAAACAGACTAGCTCTTTTTGCTCTCAATTATGCTTTTGCTTCTGCTTGTGTGTGTTACCTGAAAAGTTAAATAACTCAATCATATATTGAGTTAGCAGTTAGAGTTTGATTAAGACTCCACTTCTTATCCGTTCACAATTCGAGTCCTTGGCCAATGCAAACTCCAACCCTTATCCTAACTTAGGATTATGTTCTCTTCACATAAGGAGACTGTCCTCTTATCCGAATGCAATCTTTTCAATTATGATCAGAAGATATTGATGCGTGATCTTTGGTGCATTATCTTCCTCGCGTGCTTTGCATGTGCCCTTGTTGATTCAAATTCTGTAGTACAAGATGGACCAGGTCCTTCTATCAGTTCATTTGTCAATCTTCAAAACTCAACTAAAACTTGGGCCAACATAATCCTTTCATACAGAAATATGATGATGTGTTGAGCAGCAAATTTGCTCTAATATCTCCTCTTTTCACTCCACAATCTGCTCTCTATATAAGTGATGATCCATATCATTCTTCGTCATCTGCGGTGGTCATGAAGACAATGATGATTGAAGCTTCTACCATAAAAGAACAACTTGTAAATTTGATAAAAGCAGTTGAAGGCCTGAGAAAGTGCATGAAAAATCAAGATGACAAACTTTCCAAGTTGATGAATAAGGTAGAGAGTATGACAGAGGATGAATCAAGCCAAGCACTTATGAAGCTTCCATAAATTCAAAAGAAAGGGGAGTCCTCAACAAAGCTAACAACAATGACCAAAAAGCTCCAAGTTTCTTCTGATGGACAGATTCATGTTGAGCAATTGAAGGACTTCATTATAGGGGCCATCAAGGATAAAACTGAGACTTCGCCTAAAAATTTCCTTACATACGCAAAGTCGTACACACCAAGGATTGATAACTTAAAGATGTCAAGTGGATATCAGCCACCTAAGTTTCGATAGTTTGATGGTAAAGGAAATTCCAAGCAATATGTTGCACACTTTGTCGAGCATGCAATAATGCTAGAACTTATGGCAATCACCTTGTCAAGCAGTTTGTTCGATCTCTTAAAGAAATTGCTTTAGATTGGTACACAGATCTTGCACCTGGTTCAATCGATAGTTGGGAGCAACTGGAGCAAGAATTTCTTACTCGCTTCTACAACACAAGGCGCATTGTGAGCATGATGAAATTACAAATGCTCTCCAGGGGAATGAAGAGCCATTTATTGACTTTATCAATCGCTGGAAGAGCTTAAGCCTCAACTACAAAGACCGCATTAGCAAAACTTCTGGGATCGAAATGTGCATCCAAGGTATGCATTGGGGCCTTCTCTACATCTTGCAAGGAATAAAGCCTAAAACTTTTGAAGATTTTGCCACATGTGGCCATGATATGGAATTGAGTATAGCCACAAGTGGAGACCAAAGATTTCCTGGCTTTGAGCCTCGTGATGAAATAGAAGCAGATGGTGTTGAGAATGGGGGAAAATATTCATTCGAAAATAAAAATGAAGAGTCCATACATGTTGCTACGCTCCTTGATGTATGAGCCTAAACTGCAAGTCTCAACGCTCATTGACGTATGAGCCTAAACTTCAAGCCTCAACGCTCTTTGACTCATGAGCCTAAGCTTCAAGTCACCATACTCCCTAACGCACGAGCCTAAACTTTATGTCACAGAGTTCCTAAAATTCGAGCCAAATCTTTAGTTATATAGCTCCACAAGTTCAAGCAAAAGTCTTCAAGTCGCAAAGCTCTTCAAATTCGAGCAAAAGTCTTCAAGTTGCAAAACTCTTCAAATTTGAGCAAGTCTTCAAGATATAAAGCTCTTCAAATTTGAGCAAGTCTTCAAGATGTAAAGCTCTTCTAATTAAGTGAGTCTTCAAGATGCAAAGCTCTTTAAATTAAGCAAGTCTTCAAGATGCAAAACTATTAAAAATTTGAGCAAAGTCTTCAAGTTGCAATGCTCCTTGTCTGCACGAGTGTAAAATTGCATTCTAAAAAAAACTTATACTTCTTCTGGACTACGTTATAACTTGATCCTCTTTACCGAGGTATGTAGGCAGCTTAGAGTTTCATTCTAAGTTCAGTTGAATGAGTTTTAGGATAATAAAAAATTAGCATCATCAGATCATTACATTAGTTCTTCCAAGTGTAGAGGCATATATCTATGAGGAAAAGAGACGATTTGCTTTCAAGTATAAAAGATTTTTTTTTATTGCTTCAATAGTACAAGATTTGATACATCAAAAAAATAATGAGACAAAAGGAATTAGACGTTTTCCTATACGAAAGCCTAAGTCATGAAAATGATTGTAAACTAGGCTTTGTGGCTAACTCGTCTTGAATGCTTCTTCCAAGTCGATATGACGTCTCCATATTTTATTACACTATCCCCAATGCCTCGTATATAAGAAGTCATCTCTCTTGAAAAAACCTTCAATCACCACGAGAGCCGCCATTTATAAACTTCAAGACCATCAACAAATCAAGTGCAATAGTTGGTAAAGGGGTGACTCGACATCTTTTATGACATCCCATACAGATATCTGGATTTGCTGAACTTCTTCGCAAGTCTACAAAATAAATAAACAAAGAGATAAGATTCTTGATGATAGCCGAATCCATTACAAGACTATAGAATCAACTTCAAAAATATTTGGTAGGCTAACTAAGAATGAATGGGGATTCATCTTCAACAGGATTATAGTTCTCGACGCCTGATTTCATTGGATCAAATTGTTGGTGATTTCGATGCTCCTAGTTCAAGATACAATTTTTTTGGCCGAAAGCACGCAAACCTGAAAGTTCCCTGCGATCATTTTGACATTCAATATTTTTATGTTCTAGCCCGAGAAGGGTTCCGGGATGGAATTTTTATGTTTTGCATTTCTAGAGTTTTCCTTTCAACGGAAAAAATGGATTGTAATTCTGATACTCCTAGTTCAAGATACAATTATTTTGCAAAAGGTATGGCGCAAATGGATCCCAATTTGGAGTCTCCTAACACGAGATATGAATTCTTCCACCAAAGAGCGCAAAGCTGAAAATTAATTTTGCTAACATATGGGTCAAGTTCGAAACATTGCGGACAATATCCTAAGAATTCTTCTATGATATCTTTATAATTTCATTATCTCTGAGTCTTCTTTCCAATGTCACAGACGAATCACAATTTGGACATTCCTAGCTTGAGATATATACGTATTGATGACATCATACAGTGTTGTAAAGTCAAAATGTCAGATATGTACACCAGCTTCAAAAGTCGACTTCGGCTAATCCTCAAAGAATTTATTCGTGAATTCTTTAAAGGATGTAACTTTTCAAGTTTTGATTCTTTGAAAGTAAGAAGCTTCATATTTCATCACTCCTACATCAAGGAATTAATAAATTTTGCAAAGTTTCAAGAAGCACTAGCCCTCCAAGGATGAAATATGGTTGCTCGGGCTCCAAGCCTCTTTCTTTCCAAGTCGCAAGGCCGAGATGCATCATGTTCTCGCTCGTATATTGCAAAGTGAGGATGTTTCTCGTCGATCAATCTCGCTTAGGAATACTCTAAATGTCTCTCGTCAAGCTGCAAGAAGGAATATACCAAGTTTTTGTCGCACTCTCTTGAAAACCTGCAAAAATAAGAAAAGATTTTGGTGTCTTCGGTGCCAACAAGATGATGCTTTTGCAGAATGGTGCTAGTAGCACGACGATCAGCTCGATTAATGGATATCGAGGCCATAGCACGACGTTTCTGCTTCTAGAGACACGATTCCAGTAACACGAAGCTGTTGATCCCACATGATTGATTGGTGCCAATGACACAAAGCTTTGATTCAGCAAGAAGTACCAGTGCCATGATTGTTGATACCCAATTTTTTTTTATATATTTTATACTCAAAATACTTCTACAATAGCATGTATATGCATATATAAGCATCCCCAAAGGTTTTTATATTTTTTCCAAATTTTTAAGATTTCTAAAATTAATTTATTGTATATTTTTAAACTGTAAAACCTAATAATTATTCCCAAAACTCATCATTTGGGAGAATATTTTATTTTATTTTACTCACCAAAATGTATTTTATATGATATTTTCATAATTTTACAAGTCCATTTGGTATTTTTAAAATTACATTGCATGAAATTGCAATTCTAGCCCACTTTCAGATTTATTAGAGATTTTAATTACAAAATCAAGCACAATATTTTTATTTAATACTTACATACTGTTTGATAACCTAGTATTTTTAATTTAATTTATAAACGTATTTAACTATTTTTATAAATTCAAAAGGGAAAAAATGGCTATTTCAATTTTAGCCTTTTATGATTTCAATTACAGCCCAATATTATTTTTTTGGCAGAATAATCTCTTAGACACTTGTACTTATTTTGGTTTGTCATCTTGGTCCCTATAATATATAAAGTTACTTTAACTTGATCAAAACCTATATTTTAAACCCCTCCGACCGTTGACCAAGCACATGTAACAACAAAATAGTTGAGCTGGACAATACGAGTGTAGTTCACACGGACAACGAGCGTGAATATGACATTTTGAATAAGAAATAATTTTAAAATAAGAATAAAAAATAAAATAAAATATGTAAAAAAGCTAAAGGCAACAAACAAAATTTCACCACCCCATCCCATTTTTCTTTTTCCTGTTAGCTTCTTCCCCCACCCTCCCGTTTTTGTTTTCTTGTTTTTCCTATACACTTAAACTTCTTCCCCAAGCAAAAGATAAAAGATTCTTGTTTTTTAATTTAATTACCGCCTGCAAATATAAATGCAAATCATTATTTGCACTGGGTAAGACTTGTCTATGAGCCAGAAAAGACTTACATCTTTCCCGCTTCTTTCAACTCCACTTATCCACTAACGCCGTCGTAATCTATGTTATCAATGGTGGACAAGAAGAAACGCCGGCGAGCAGCTCACGACTCCAACTCCGATTCTGACGCCCTCTTTTTCAAATCCAAGCTAAAACCCGATCCCGTTATCCTCCAAACCCTAAAAAACCTCAAGGCCTCCTCCTTTGCCTCTAATTCCAAAACCCTAACTCTCGCCGATGTCGGTCTCTCCACCACCTGTCTTGAAGCGACCGACCTCCCAATCGATGAAGTACAATATAATATAAGAGTCACTATTCGCGAAAATTCCGGCCAAAGTTCCGGATCTAAGTAGAAACATAAAATAAGAAGACAATGAGGTAAGGATAAGAGGAAACGGGAAAAGCATATGTCGGAATAGATTATTTTTATATTTCAATTTTATTTTATTTTTTATTGTTATTTTAATTAATTTTAATCTGCCATGTGACATAACATCTATATATTGTTATTTTTTGACATGACAGCCAACATGGAGGAGATAAGTGTTCAATTTAAAAGTTGTTATGTTTGGGGACCATGACAAAGTGGCATAAGTACAGATGCCATTTAAGTTTTTAATCGGTACAAATAGATTATACTATAGTTATACATATATAATATATATTCATGGGCTAGTTTTAATTTAAACGGTTGAGTGAACAACTATTTAGGATAGGTCATATAAAAAAAGTGGTTGCTGACTTTTCCCAACTAAAAATTAATGTTATAGGCTAGAAAACGAAGATTAAATTTAGGCGAATTATTCAAATATTTTTGCAAAATAATGTTTGAATAATTGATGATTCCATGTAATTCTTTAAAACAAGAAAAATAAATTAATACACCAAAAATTGATAAGTAATAAATATCAAAACTTTTCAAACTTTACATGGTTCGTATCGACAAACTAAACATCTTTCTAATTTCTTGCTTAAATTGGTGTTTCAACGAATTACAACAACAATAACTACCCAGTATACTCCCACCAGGTGGGGTCTGGGGAGGGTAATATATAGACGAGCCTTACCCCTACCCGAAAGGGCAGAGAGGCTGTTTCCAATCGACCCTAGGCGCATAGGAAAAAAAGAAATCAGCTGTAAAACAAAAACAATAACAATAGAGCATTAGTATCACCCGGAGAAATAGCAGAAATAGCGGAAATAATTATCTAAACATAAGGAACCTAAATACAATCGCATGCAATAATATCATACAGTAACTACGATGAACTCTAGGAGCCCCTAACCTACAACCCTGATCCTAGACCTCCAGACTCTCCTATCAACGGTCATATCCTCGGAAACCTGCATTCTAGTCATGTCCGGCCTAATCACCTCTCCCCAATGCTTCTTAGGCCTCCCTCTGCCTTGCCGACCGCCAACAATCTCCAGTCGCTCCCAGCTCCTCACCGGGGCATCAGGACCCCTCCTCCGAACATGCCCGAACCACCTCAGCCTCGCTTCTCGCATCTTCTCATCTACCGGGGCCACCCCTACCTTCTCTCGAATAACTTCGTTCCTAATCTTATCTAGTCTGGTGTGCCCGCACATCCACCTAAGCATTCTCATCTCCGCGACCTTCATTCTCTGAACATAAGAGTTCTTCACGGGCCAACACTCCGCCCCATACAGCATTGCAGGTCTAACCACGGCTCTATAGAACTGCCCCTTGAGTTTGTGAGGAACTTTCTTGTCGCACAGGACCCCTGATGCAAGCCTCCACTTCGACCACCCCGCTCCTATGCGATGGGTGACGTCCCTGTCGATTTCTCCGTCCCCCTAAATCACCGACCCAAGATATCGGAAACTGTCCCTCTTGGCGATGGCCTGGGAACCAATCATCACGTCCCTGCCTACCTCACTCGGTTCGGCGCCAAACTTGCACTCCAGGTATTCTGTCTTAGAACTGCTTATTTTGAAACATTTAGACTCGAGAGTCTGTCTCCATACCTCTAGCCTCTCACTAACACCGACCCTCGTCTCGTCTATCAATACTATATCATCAGCAAAAAGCATACACCAAGGCACATCCCCTTGAATATGACGAGTCAGAGCATCTATCACTAAGGCAAACAAGAGGGGGCTCAGCGCCGATCCTTGGTGGAGCCCCATAACCACAGGAAAATGGTCTGATTCGCCACCCACCGTCCTAACCCTAGTCTTAGCACCATCGTACATGTCCTTGATTACTCTGATATAGGCTTCCGGCACGCTCTTCGCCTCCAAGCACCTCCCTTGGGACCTTATCATACGCCTTCTCCAAGTCGATAAGCACCATATGCAGGTCCTTCTTCTTATCCCTGAATTTCTCCGCCAGCCGCCTGACTAGGTGGATAGCCTCTGTGGTGGAGCGGCCCGGCATGAAACCGAACTGGTTCCCAGATATAGATGCCACCTCCCTCACCCGCGCCTCAATCACCCTCTCCCAAACCTTCATCGTGTGACTTATTAATTTGATACCCCTATAGTTGTTGCAGCACTGGATGTCCCATTTGTTCTTGTACAAGGGCACCACTGTACTCCACCTCCACTCATCCGGCATCCTTTTGGTCCTGAAGATCGCATTGAACAACCTAGAGAGCCACTCCCCTCCTGACTTACCCATGCACTTTCAGAACTCCACGGGGATCTCGTCAGGCCCGGTCGCTCGACCCCTACTCATCCTACACAAAGCCCCCATGACCTCCTCCACCCTAATACGCCTGCAGTACCCAAGGTCTCTATGTTGCTATGAATGACCCAACTCCCCTAGCTCAATGATACGATCTCCCTCCTCGTTAAGTAGGTCCCGAAAGTACGCCTGCCACCTCTGCTTGATTTGAGATTCCCCATCAGAACTCTACCATCCTCGTCCTTGATACACCTAACTTGGTCTAGATCACGTGCCTTCCTTTCCCTCCCTTTAGCCAACCGGAATAACTTCTTATCCCCGCCTCTCTCCCCTAGTTCCTCGTACATGCGACCGAAAGCCGCGTTTTTAGCTTCCGTGACTGCCATCTTAGCTTCTTTTCTTGCCTCCTTGTAGATCACCCTGTTCGCTCTCCATTCCTTCTCGCTTGTGCTCCCTGCCAACCTAGCGAACGCCGCCTTCTTCACCTCCACTTTTCCTTTGACTACATCGTTCCACCACCAATCACCCTGATGTCTGCCTGAATATCCCTTGGCTACCCCGAGCACATCACGTGCTACCCCCCTAACCAAGTTCGCCGTCACTGTCCACATAGCGTCCGCTTCCCCAAAACTTCTCCAAGCTCCGCCCTCAACTAACCTCCTTTCCAACTCATGTGCCTTCTCCTTAGTCAAAGCACCCCACCTAATCCGCGGTTGACCCCGAGCGCCCCTCCTCCTCCTCTTCACCCAGAGACCGACATCCATCACTAGCAGTCTATGAAGGGTTGAAAGAGACTCTCCCGGAATAACCTTGCAGTCCTTGCACAAACCCCTATCGCTCCTTCTGATGAGGATGTAATCAATCTGAGTCCTCGCCGCCGAATTCTTGAAGGTGACCAAATGCTCCTCCCTTTTCCGGAATAACGAGTTCGCAATCAGAAGCTCGGAAGCCTTGGCGAAATCTAGCAGCGAAGTGCCTCCTCCGTTCCTGACCCCAAAGCCGAAGCCACCGTGCACCTCATCATAGCCACCCGCATCAGCCCCAATATGACCATTAAAGTCCCCTCCAATTACTAACTTCTCGGATTGGGGAATACTACCCACCAGATCGTCCAAGTCCTCCCAAAAGCGCCTCTTAGCCTCCTCCTTTAAGCCCGCCTGCGGCGCGTAAGCGCTGATGACGTTGAGGACGCAACCCCCAATAACCAGCTTAATAGACATTAGCCTGTTATTTACTCGCCTAACCTCGATCACGGACTCCCTTAGGTCCCTATCCACCAAGATACCCACTCCATTCTTACCCATCACGACCCCAGAATACCACAGCTTAAACCCATCTACATTCCTCGCCTTCGACCCTTTCCACCTAGTCTCCTGGACACACGCTATGTTAACCCTCTTCTTCTGAAGAACCTTCGCAAACTCTATGGACTTACCCGTCAGAGTGTCTATGTTCCATGACCCAATCCTTAATCTATGAGTGTCCGCTACCCTCTTCCCACCCTTACCTCCCGCCCTGCCCGTAGGACCACCCCCCGCTCCCCTACGGATTGTGGTTTAAATTTTCACATACACTATTTGAAATTGAAGTAGAATATTCCTTCAAAATAGTTTCAACTAAACATTTATTTACAATTTTTTTTCAATATTTAAAAATATATCATCTATGTCTATACAGCTTGATAAAGACAGAAACAACAACAACAACAACAACTACCCAGTATGCTCCCACCAGGTGGGGTCTGGGGAGGGTAATATGTAGACGAGCCTTAACCCTGCCCGAAAGGGCAGAGAGACTGCTTCCAATCGACCCTCGGCGAGTAGAGTAAAAATGGGAAAGCTGCATTAAGAAACAGAGATAAAATTAGAAACACATGCAAGACAAAATCAAATAATAAAGCATAGGTACTCCCACAAAAGTAACGTAAATAGTTATGAAAACATAAGCAACATAAATACAGTCGCATGCAGTAATACCAAGCAGGAACTACCATACTAAAACACTAATCACCTATGAGCCCCTAACCTACAATCTTGATTTTAGACCTCCAGACTCCCCTACCAAGCAGGAACTACCATACTAAAACACTAATCTTGATAAAGACAAAGACAGAAAGTAAGAGTAAAAAACTTGACCGAATCGAGTTCTAGGGCTCAACTGCTAGGTGAAAAAAAACAAAGTAAAAACCAGCAACCTTTTGAGGCATCTGACAGAGGATAATAACTTTGAATCTGGCATAGAAAAACCACTTCTTCTCCACCAATCTCTCTGTTCATCGATCTTATTGCTCGTAACATATCAATTTTTTCTTATTTTGTTTAATATGTTATTATATATTTTCTGTTAGTGGTATTGTATACAATTAGCTGATTCTATATAAATTGAACAGGTGATTGAGGATGGAATCATCACCTTCATCATCGTCAGTGATAACGCCAGAAGATGTAATGGGGACTTTGATGAACGACGGCACAATCGATTCCATGAGGTTGAAAATCATTACTCACCTCAAAGCTAATGTATGTATGTGAGTGACGGTATACTCATTGCGCGTAAACATTCATCGGCCCGTTATTTGTTGTCATTACATTTATATTCCTACGTTTATTTTTGTGTGTGTGATATTATAGGAAGAGCTCAAAAATACCACCATAAAGATGGTTGAGCAAAGCAGGGTTCTCAACACCCCTGGTACTGAAAAGGGGGACCAAAAGAGAGCTATTTGAGCTATTTCATAAACAAAAAAGAGCCTCAATTAATATTTTTATCTTAATTATCCTACTCAATTCACCTTTACCTAATTCGAACTCTCGAAAAACCAAAAATGAAGGTCTCAGCAAATTTCACCTCCAATCATTTCCAATCAATAGTTAAATTGATTTTGAACTCCATTTAGTAAATATATTACTACTATATATAAAATGGAAGAGAAGGACGAACACGACTATTTCAAATTGTACATTCTGTCTTGTCTGTGTTTTCACTTTTTAATTGACAAAAAGATGTGCTTTGTTTTGAACAACTCTATTGGGACCCGATAATCTAAAATATAAACTCCACTAGATTTAAATTTCTTCAATGGAAATTTTTGGTCTCGTCATATTCAAAATTTTCAGGTATTGAATTATTTTTCTCGCTGTATTTTGTTTTCACCTTGGCTTCTGGATTCATTTTTAAAAAAAAATTATTTTTCTGTTTGTATGTACCATTTTTCTATGTGCTTAGTTTTTCTATGCTGCTCTCTTGATGTGTATGTGGAAGTTTGATTCTATTCTTTTTCTCTTTAGAAATTATTGATTTAGAATCTAGATTATGTGATTTACCATCTTCATTTTAGCTCTGAAATTGTATTTGTGTTTATGCTTATTTTCTTTAGCCAAGTGTGTTTGCTTTTAATAATTTGTTTCTCTCTTTCTTCATTCTTTGTAATCCTGTCATATATGTGGCTACCTGGTAAAATGTCTTTTCAAAAATTTTCTTATGCAATGGAGAGTTAAAACTAGTAGTTCAAGACAGAGTAATGCATCTAAATTAACAAAAGAGGTGAAGAAGAATCACCGCAAATTAACATAATAAAATGCTTACAGTGCTTCTTCTCCGCTCAGTAGCAATTAAATACAGAACACGGTAATCAAGGACCAAATAAAGGTCCGAAGAAGCTCAGCAAATCCAGACACAAACAGAATCAACAGACCATCAATTTTAACAGCTCGGTCGCTTGAGAAATCCAAGAACCATGACGAAAAGCTCAAAAATTGCAGTTGCGGTTTCAATCTCTCTATTTTCGTTTTCTTTGCTTCTTTTTTTCAGATTCAGTTTTGTAAAATTCAAAATGGAGCTCTCCGTTGTTCCATGCATGAGAGAGGTGAGAGCGAGAGTGAGAATGAATGGAGAAGAAGAGGGAATGAGAGCTTGATTTTGGTGGAGCTTATTTGTATCCAACAGCCTAATAGGGTTGGCAGCGTACTAGGGTCTGCAACTTCTTGAGGATTAGGGAAGCAATTACTTGGTTAAAGACACATAACAAACCATAGTTCTATGCTACCAGTGAGCGTTGAGAGCTTTTTCTTTTGTTTTTTTTGCATAACCTAGAAACGCTCGAGGGTTTGTGGTGCGTTGTTCAAAACTCGATAGATAATGGGTCATCCCCTTTGCTGTTCTCCACTTAAATACTAAGTTTTTATTTGGCGGTGTGGTTTGACCTTGTGACGTGTGCACAACCCACTACATCACTTGCTGCATTCTTATCACTAGACCAAAGACCTAGGGCATGAGCAACAATGAGAGTATTATAAATGTACTAGTAATAGCTATTGTACCTAATTATGTGCTTGTAGTTTGAAATAGCTTTTGATTGGGTAACTACTCACTTAGTCAGTGGACTCACCCTCGTTTTACTTTTTCCTTTCTTTTCTCTACATCTTTCTTGCTGTAATGCATAAAACCATCAGTTTTCTTTTGGGTACCTACAAAAGTGAAATAAAAGTCTAGATATAATGTATGTTGATAGCTGTAGAACTAAATTGGTTTCGCTAAAAAGAGCTTCTGCACCCGACCCCTTCTGTTTGGGACTTGTGCATTACTTATAAGCTACTGAAGGTGTCTAGCATATAGTTACTCTCTGCAGCCTTTATCAACTAAGGAATCAATGGAAAATTTTCAGATGATCCTTTGTAGCATAACATTTTATTCTGGTTAATAAAAAGCTTATGTGATGACTTTAGAGTTTCTGACATATGCATGCTTTAGACAAGAGGGGTTGCTATGATGGTAAGAAACCCCCACTTCCAACCGAGAGGTTGTGAGTTCGAGTCTCCCTAAGAGCAAGGTGGGAAGTTCTTGGAGGGAAGGATGTCGGAGATCTATTTGAAAACAATCTCTCTACCCCAAGGTAGGGGTAAGGTCTGCGAACATACTACCCTCCCAAGACCCCACTAAATAGAATTATACTGCGTTATTGTTGTTGTTGCTGCATACTTATTGTCAAAAGAGAAATGGAGGGAGAAAATTCTTATATTGCATTACGTGAACAACATATAGGAGTTTAGACTACTTAGAAAATAAAAAGAGTTTAGACCACGTGAAATGAGGAGTTACCAAATAAGAAAAATTATCTGAATATTGAGTTTGATGACCTACTATTGGTGATTGGATAATGATGGAAGCTGATCGGAAGCTCGCATACTACTAACTTGATAGGCTTGCAGTAAAATACTGACATGACATGTTATCTGTTGTACATTGATGTGTCAGTGGGGGACTACATGATACATCCTACCGAAACAATAGCCATAATTTTGAACGGTGATGCCGTGACGAACATTTGGAAAAAGAGTTGTGTCATTTGGATGGTCATCCAAATACACAACAACAACAATTACCCAGTAATATCTTATAAAATGGGGTCTGGGGAGGGTAATATGTAGACGAGCCTTACCCTTACCTGAAAGTGCAGAGAGGCTGTTTCCAGTCGACCCTCGGCTCAGTGAAGGAGAGGAAAAACAAAAATAAAAGCAAAAACAAAAACAAAAACAAAAGAGCATTAGTAAGTCCGGTAGAAATACCATAAATAACTATCTAAACATAAGAACCATAAATAAATAGCATGCAATAATATCACACAGTAACTACCATAAATAGCTACCATTAGGGAGACACAGTCGCATACACAAATCATCTATGAATAGCCCTGCCAAGCCTCACCAACCCCGGGTGAGGAGCGCGAAAAACTCTAGGAGCCCCTATCCTACAATCCTTATACTAGACCTCCAAACTTTTCTACCAAGGGCCATGTCCTCGGAAACTCTCATTCTAGCCATGTCATGCCTAATCACCTCTCCCCAATACCTCTTAGGCCTCCCTCTGCCTCGTCGTGCACCAACCATCGCCAGCCGCTCACAACTCCTCACCGAGACATCAGGATTCCTCCTCCGCACATGCCCGAACCACCTCAGCCTCGCTTCTTGCATCTTCTCATCCACTGGGGTCACCCTCACCTTCTCTCGAATAACTTCATTCTTAATCTTATCTAATCTGGTGAGCCCGCACATCCACCTGAGCATCCTCATCTCCGCCACCTTCATTCTCTGAACATGAGAGTTCTTCACTGGCCAGCACTCCACCCCATACAACATGGCAGGTCTAACCACAGCTCTATAAAATTTCCCCTTAAGTTTCTGTGGAACTTTCTTGTCACACAGGACTCCTCATGCAAGCCTCCACTTAGACTACCCCGCTCCGATACGATGAGTAACGTCCCCGTCAATCTCTCCGTCCCCCTGAATCACCGACCCAAGATATCTGACACTGTCCCTCTTGGCGATGACCTGGGATCCAATCATCACGTCCATACCAACCTCGCTCGGCTCGGCGCTAAACTTGCACACCAGGTATTCCGTTTTAGATCTGCTTATTTTGAAACCCTTAGATTCGAGAGTCCGTCCCCATACCTCTAACCTCTCAATAACACCGACCATCGTCTCATCTATCAAGACTATGTCATCGGCAAATAACATACACCAAGGCGCATCCCCTTGAATATGTCGGGTTAGAGCATCTATCACCAAGGCAAACAAGAGAGGGCTAAGCGCCGATCCTTGATGGATCCCCATAACTACCGGAAAATGGTCGGAGTCGCCACCCACCGTCCTAACCCTAGTCTTAGCTCCATCGTACATGTCCTTGATTACTCTGATGTAGGCTTCCGGCACGCTCTTCGCCTCCAAGCACCTCCCTTGGGACCCTATCATACGCCTTCTCCAACTCGATAAGCACCATGTGCATGTCCTTCTTCTTATCCCTGAACTGCTCCACCAGTCTCCTGACAAGGTGGATAGCTTCTGTAGTGGAGCGGCCGGCATGAAACCAAACTGGTTCGCAGATATAGATGTCATCTCCCTCACCCTCGCCTCAATCACCCGCTCCCAGACCTTTATGGTGTGGCTTATTATTTTGATACTCCTATAGTTGTTGCAGCACTGGATGTCCCCTTTGTTCTTGTACAAGGGCACCACTGTACTCCACCTCCACTCCTCCGGCATCCTTTTGGTCCTGAAGATCGCATTGAACAACCTGGAGAGCCCCTCCACTCCTGGCCTACCCATGCATTTCCAGAACTCCACCGGGATGTCGTCAGGCCCGGTCGCTCGACCCCTACTCATACTACGGAGAGCCCCCATGACCTCCTCCGCCCTAATGCGCCTGCAGTACCCAAGGTCTCTATGTTGCTCAGAATGCCCCAACTCTCCTAGCTCTATGTTATGATCCCCCTCGTTAAGTAAGTCCCGAAAGTACGTCTGCCACCTCTGCTTGACTTGAGACTCCCCCATCAGAACTCTACCATCCTCGCCCTTGATGTGTCATCCAAATACACAAGAGTAGTAAAATTTGAAATGAGAAACTTTAGTCGGACAAGTCATAACGTCACTTTCTTGCATGCAGAAACTACTTAAGTCTATACCAAGATTACAGAGGTTTCGAGGCCATGCAAAAAGAGAAGTGGGAGAGAAAATTCTTAAATTGATAGCCTAGTTAACCAAGTTTTTGGAAAATTTGAAATGCTTTTATTTAAAATACCTTTGTTTATAACTAAGAAATCCCAGTGGGTTATTTGGCCGCTCGCTAGTTGGCACGTAGGTTCTGTCGGCAGAGCAGATGCAGCCTTCCCGTTTTTCCCTACTATCACTTAAACATCAGGCTTTAGTCATCAAGAAGATTCGAACTCGGGAAGTGTACACAAGACATCTTGCTCTATTACTTCCTTACTGTTGAACCAAAGCCTTGACCGCCAGAAAAATACTTAATTTTGAAGATTCAAGGTGTTTGACCTTGTATGAGATAAGTGATTATGAGTAATAGTCGGAACAAAATTTTCTACTGCAAGAAGGAAGAAAAATATGTAGCTTCTCCTTCAAAGCAGAAAATTATATTATTTAGAATAAAAAACCCTTTTAGAAATTTATATTGTTCAAACTATCACCCCTTAAGTTGATTCATCTGTACAAAAAAAAAAGAAGGCTAGTATAATCCCACAAGTGGGGTATGGGGAAGGTAGTGTGCACGAAGACTTTACCCCTACCTGGAAGGTAGAGAGGCTCTTTTCGATAGAAAGTTGATTCATCTGTGATAAAATTAAAACAACCTCAACTAAAGTCTCTCCTAATGAATATAAAAAGTTGTTATTTATTTAAATAACAACAATGGTAAAGTGAATCTTTACATGTTCTTTTGTTTGTAAAAAAGTTGTCATTTAAAGAATATTTTGAAAGATTGGCTAAACACAAATTATTTCTGTGAGAAAGCACGGGAGAAAAATATAACTGATATTAAACATGATACAATGAGCCTTATATATAATACACATAACCTAACCTACTCCTAATACACTTTGGACTAGAGTTCTACTTTAATTAGAGTTCTACTATAATTACATATCTAACACTCCCCCTCAAGCTGGTGCATATAAATCATATGTACCGAGCTTGTTACATATGTAGTTAATACGAGGACCAGTGAGGGACTTGGTGAAAATGTCTGCAAGTTGATCATTTGACTTTACAAACTTTGTAGCAATATCTCCCGAGAGTATCTTTTCTCTGACAAAGTGACAGTCAATCTTAATGTGCTTAGTTCTCTCATGAAACACTGGATTTGACGCAATATGAATAGCAGCTTGATTATCACACACAAGTCCCATCTGACTAACATCACCAAATTTCAGCTTTTTGAGCAACTGTTTGAGCCAAATTAGCTCACATGTCGCCATAACCATTGCTCGATATTCTGCTTCTGCACTAGACCGAGCAACCACATTCTGTTTCTTGCTTTTCCAAGATACCAAATTTCCTCCTACTAAGACACAATATCCAGAAGTAGAACGTATGTCAGAAGGCGATCCTGCCCAATCAGCATCAGAGTATCCAACAATCTGCTCATGGCCTCGATCCTCAAACAACAAACCTTTACCTGGAGTTGATTTTATATACCGAAGAATGCGAACAACTGCCTCCCAATGACTATCACATGGCGAACCCACAAACTGGCTCACAACACTCACAGGAAAGGAAATGTCAGGTCTTGTCACTGTAAGATAATTTAGTTTACCAACTAACCGCCTATATCTTGCAGGATCGTTAAGAGGCTCCCCTGTCCTGGAAGAAGTTTAGAATTCGGATCCATTGGAGTGTCAACAGGTTTACAACCTGCCATTCCTGTCTCCTCAAGAATATCTAAGGCATACTTTCGTTGTGAGATCCAATACCTGAGCTAGATTGTGCGACCTCAATACCCAAAAAATACTTTAGTGTGCACAGATCCTTAGTCTGAAAGTGTTCAAAGAGATGTTGCTTCAATTTAGTAATACCATCCTGGTCATTGCCGGTAATAACAATGTCGTCAACATAGACCACTAGATAAATACAGAGACGTGAATCTGAATGCCGATAGAATACAGAGTGATCAGCTTCACTCCGAGTCATGCCAAAGTCCTGGATAACAGTGCTAAACCTACCAAACCAGGACGAGGAGACTGCTAGACCATAAAGTGACCTGCGCAAGCGGCATACAAGGCCACGAGACTCCCCCTAAGCAACAAACCCAGGTGGTTGCTCCATATAAACTTCATCCTCAAGGTCACCGTGTAAAAATGCATTTTTAATGTCCAGCTGATATAGGGGCCAATGGCGAATAGCAGCCATAGAGAGAAAAAGGCGGACTGATGCTATCTTAGCCACGGGAGAGAAGGTATCACTGTTATCAAGCCCAAATATCTGAGTATATCCCTTGGCCACAAGACGAGCCATAAGACGATCAACCATACCATCTGGACCAACCTTGACTGCATACACCCAACGACAACCAACAGTAGATTTACCTGAAGGAAGAGGGACGAGCTCCCAAGTACCACGCGTATGTAAAGCAGACATCTCGTTAGTCATAGCCTGTCGCCACCCAGGATGAGACAATGCTTCACCTGTAGACTTAGGGATGGAAACAGAGGACAAAGAAGATAGAAAAGCATAATAGGGTGATGACAAACGATGATAACTTAAACCGATATAATGTGGATTAGGATTAAGGGTGTTCCGTATACCTTTCCGAAGTGCAATCGGAAGAGACAAGTCCGCAGTAGGAGCAGGGTCAGGTGCAGGAAGTGAATCAGCCGGGCCGGATGCTGGGCGAGGACGACGATGATATGTCCAGAGTGGAGTTTCTTCTGCATGGAGTCTAGGAGGAGCCACAGTAGATGGTCCAATGTTTGGAATGGGTAAGACTTCTATAGCGGAAGGTGAAGGAGGAGATATAGTAGACTCCCTAAAGGCCGGTATAGGTAAAACCTCAGATATATCAAGATGGCCAGAATTGTCAGAAGAGGTAAAGAAAGGTTTAGACTCAAAAAATGTGACATCGGCTGACATAAGGTACCTACGAAGATCAGGTGAATAACAACGATAGCTCTTCTGAGCACGAGAATAACCAAGGAAGACACACTTGAGAGCACGAGGAGCTAACTTATCTTTCCCAGGAGCTAAGTTATGAACGAAACAAGTGCTCCCAAAAACACGAGGGGGAACAGGGTATAAGGGTGACTGGGGAACAATACCTCATGCGGAATCTGATTCTGGATGGGAGATGAAGGCATCCGATTAACCAAATAACAAGATGTGAGAACTGCATCGCCCCAAAAACGCAGCGGAACATGAGATTCGATGAGAAGTGTGCGAGCAGTCTCAATAATGTGCCTATTCTTTCTTTCTGCAACCCCATTTTGCTGAGGGGTATAAGGACAAGAGGTATGATGAATAAGTCCATCAGAAGACATAAACTGCTGAAATTGAGAGGATAATTATTCTAAGGCATTATCACTGCGAAGAGTGCGAATAGAAACACCAAATTGATTTTTAATTTCAGCACAAAAATTTCGGAATATAGAAAACAACTCAGAACGATCTTTCAATAAGAAAATCCAAGTACATCTTGAATGATCATCAATGAAACTAACAAAATAACGAAATCCCAAGGTTGAACATACTCTGCTAGGACCCCATATATCTGAATGAACTAAAGAAAAAACAGACTCTGCACGACTCTCAATACTACGAGGAAAGGAGGCACGAGTATGTTTCCCGAGCTGACATGACTCACACTCTAATGTGGATAAACTGGACAAACGAGGCACCATTTTCTGAAGCTTGGACAAGCTAGGATGTCCTAAACAACTGTGAAGTAGGTCTGGAGGATCAGCAACTAGACAGGCCTTAGAGGATGTAAGTGAGTTAAGATAGTAAAGTCCGTCTGATTCAAGTCCTGTTCCAATCGTCTGTCCCGTACTGCGGTCCTGCATAATAAAAGAGTCATCAATAAAATATATTCCGCAATGGAGGGCACGAGTCAAACGATTCACAGATGCAAGATTAAAAGTGTTAGAAACACGTTCTCAATGCAATATACTAAACGTGTACTCTTTTGTAGGTTTTGATGAATGACAAACGAAGCAAAAATTGATATATGACGGAATTCAAGTACAAGCGCACAATGGTTGCGAATAAGATTGAAGTTCAAGATATAGCTTTTAATTGTTATTGAGTTGTTCTAAATTGTAATCTCGATCCTATAACTTGACTCATAGTATGGCCTCTCTCATAAAACTATTTTCCAAAATCATGCATATTTAATTCTGTGTCAAAAAGATTTTAAATCATGCATATTTACATTAGACAAAATGTTTTCTAAACATGCCTCAAAAATCTGGGCTAAAATAATCGATTATGTACTTATGATAATCGATTGTTTCTAAGCCAAGACTGCATGACAATCGATTATGAATTAATGGTAATCGATTGTGAGTAAGACAATGAACATCAGGTTTTTCCAAATCTGCATGATAATCGATTGTGAATAAATGACAATCGATTGTTGTTGAGGTAAAGTTTTTCAATACTCAAAATAATCGATTATGAACTAATGGTGATCGATTGTGTTGAGTTGATGTCTTCCTGTGATTTTAAATTTAATTAAGTAATCGATTATGTCTTTAGATAATCGATTATCACTGAGACAGTAAGTTTTATGATTTTCAGAAAATAACAAGTAATCGATTGTTGCAAAGGACAATCGATTGTTGAAGCTGGCCGTTGTCAAATGATTTTCAAATACCATAAGGTAATCGATTATTGATTCTAGATAATCGATGTTCTGCTTAAAATCTGGAAATGATTTTTAGAACGTTGCTGAAGTAATCGATTATTGATTTTATATAATCGATGTTTTGCTTAAAATCTGGAAATGATTTTTAGAACGTTGCCAGTAATCGATTATAGATTATGTATAATCGATTGTGAAGCGTTAAATCCGGGATTGATTTTTAAACTGACTGGCAGATAATCGATTGTTTGGTCTTAATAATCGATTATCACTGAGTAATTTCAGCAACTCTTAATTGGCAATTAGACAACGGTTGAACCAATTTTTTCAACTATAAATACAGCTTCGTTTCAGTGTTTTAAAAACAACAACATACACAAACTGATCATTACATTGCTATAAGCTTTCATTCAATTGTTCTTCATTTTCTACTCATTTCATAAAGCTTTTGAGAGCCATATTATTGCTTAAAGTTGTTGTGATCTTGAACATATTCTTTTACTCATATCTACTCAATAAGGAGTACTTTAGTTAAGTGAGTGTCCAAGTATTTGATATACTTGTAAGAGAATTGCGATTCTCTTGTTTCAAGGAACTTGCGTTTCCTTGGGTGAAGTCTTTGAGATTGCGATCTCCGAGCAACTGTTTGAGGCTTGTGTCCTCAAGTGAGTAACGGTTTGTTGAGCACCCTTAAGCTTAACAAGATAGTGAAAAATCTCGAGAGAGTCTCTCGGGGACTGGACTAACCACGTTGATGGCCAACCAGTATACATCTTTGTGTAAGTTTATTTTTCTGCATTTATTTTACTTCCTGCAAAGTTTAAATTCCGCAAGAAAACGCTAAATTCTATTAATACGCTATTCACCCCCCCTCTAGCATAAAGCGTAGTTTCTAACAATTGGTATCAGAGCCCAACTCTCTGAAAACTTAACCGTTTGAGAGAACCATCCATGGCTTCTACTCTTGACTCTTTTGCAGGAATTGAAGAAGGACAATGCTCTACACGACCTCCTCTATTCAACGGCACAAACTACTCATACTGGAAGGAGAGGATGCAAATCTTTGTGCAATCAAATAGCTTTCATTTTTGGAAAGTATTCACCAATGGAAACCAAATCCCAACCAAGAAGGTGGAAGACGAATGGGTTCCAAAGACCGAAGAGGAATATACCGCGGAGGATATTCGTAAGGTTCAAAATAATGCCAAAGCTATAAATTTATTATATTGTACTGTTAATGCTAACGACTACAGGAAGATATCATGTTGCAAAACAGCAAAAGAAATGTGGGATAAGCTTGAAGTGACATACGAAGGAACCGACCAGGTACGAGAAGCTAAAATTGATTTCTTAACTCACTCTTATGAACTATTCCACATGAAGGAAGGAGAGAAAGTAGACGAAATGTTTGAGCGATTCTCAATGATCGTGAATGATCTACACGCCCTCAAAAAGACATTTACGGATAGAGAACTTGTCCGGAAGATCCTCAGAAGTCTCACTCCGGCATGGCAATCAAAGGCCGATGCAATCCAAGAATCCATTGGCATCACAAATGTCACAATTGACGAATTAAGAGGTAATCTCAAAACCTATGAATCAACTATACTTAACCCGTTTGTTGATGATCAAAGAAGGCAAAGGATTGCTCTAAAGGCTAGCCAACCACAAATTGATGAGGAAGGTGACAACGAGTTTGGACTCGTTATCAAAAGGTTTCAAAAATTCATGCGCAAAGAGTATGAACGCAAGAACAAAAAGCAAGGCGATCAACTAAAATGCTATGAATGCGGAGAAACCGGGCACATAAAATCAAATTGCCCTAACATCAAAAAGGAGAAGAAACCCTTCAAAAAGCAACGTGCATACATCTCTTGGGGAGGAGATTCCGGAGATGAAGCAAGCGAAGAAGAAGACGATGAAGCAGCAAATTTATGTCTCATGGCTCAAGAAGACGGCAAAGACGAGGTAAGTCAAATCTCTTCTCAAAATTTCTTTACTCTTGATGAAATGAGAAATGCTTTTGATGAACTATATGCTGAATTTATCAAAGCTTCAAAAACTGTCAAAAGTGTTAAAGAAAGCGCTTCTCTAAAAGAAAAAGATTTTCAAACACAGCTTTCATTAAAAGAAAAAGAATTAGAAAAACTGGTTTTCGAAAATGAGAAGCTAAAAGAGGAAAACAAGTTTTATGGAAAAAGAAGTGCTGATAAACCTGAAGGTTCTACTAGAAACTGTTCTTCTTGTGTGCTTCTTAAGAATGAAGTAGCTACACTTAAAGGCACATTAGATAAGTTTAATTCTTCGCATAAAAACTTGAATGATGTGCTTGTTAATCTAAAATCAACTAAACATGGAATAGGATTCAAGAATGAAGAAAAGGTTGGTGCTAAACCACAACAACCTAGAGCTCAACCTAGGACTAATAACCAAAATGCTTATCCTAGAAGTAGAAATCCTAGAAATAACTTGCATGTTAGACCAAATAGTGAAAATGCTAGAAGACCTAGAAATGATGCATATTTTAGGCCAAACCTTGAACAATTTAGAAGACCAAGAAATGACCCTCCACCTAGAAATAGATATTCTAGAAATGATGCATATTTTAGACAAACTTGTGAACCTCCTAGAGCTAATAATAGGAGAAACAATGGTGTTCAAAGTAGAGTAAGCAACCTTCATTCATCTAGTTACTATGTACCTAGAAAAATGCATGATCCCAACGTGACTTGTCATTATTGTAGACGTATTGGTCATATTGCTCCCGCTTGCTTTACTCGTCATAGACATATAAATCAATTGCATCATTATAACATGCCTAACCCTCAAGGACCCAAGATGGCATGGGTACCTAAAGAACATTAATTTGTTTTGTAGGTGTGCTTGAAGGGATCAAGTGTACTATGGACCTTGATAGTGCGTGCTCCAAACACATGACGGGAGATGAATCCAAATTCCTTCAACTAGAGCACAAAGAAGGAGGAAGTGTCACATTTGGTGATAACAATAAAGGAAAAATCATCGGCATTGGTTCGGTCGGTAAGGACGAAAACTCCTCTATTAAACATATACTACTTGTGAAAGGTTTGAAGCATAATCTCTTGAGCATAAGCCAATTATGTGACAAGGGAAATCTTGCTCTATTTAATTCGGATGAATGTCTTGTATTTAGACGTAGTGATTTCAAGATCATACTTCGTGGTTTTAGAATTGATAATATCTATATGGTTGATCTTGCAAACTCCTCACCCGAATATGTTGATTGTTTAGTAAGCAAAGAGGATAACTCTTGGCTATGGCATCGTAGAGTAGCACACATGAACATGCATCTTTTGAACAAGCTTCTTTCTCAAAACTTAGTAGTTGGTCTTCCCAGTTTAAAGTTTGAAAATGATTCTATTTGCGATTCTTGTCAAAAAGGGAAGCAAACCAAAGCATCTTTTAAATCCAAGAATATTGTTTCAACGTCTAGACCTTTGCAATTACTTCACATGGATTTATTTGGTCCCTCTCGTATTGAAAGTCTTGGTAAAAATAAATATGTTTTTGTAATTGTTGATGACTTTTCTAGATTTACTTGGACTCTATTTCTTGCAAATAAAAGTGATGCTTTTCAAAATTTCAAGTATTTCCTTAAGCGTGTTCAAAACGAAAAGGAATCGACCGTCACTTCGATTAGAAGTGATCATGGGGGAGAGTTTGATCACAATCTCTTTGCGGATTTTTGTGACGAACTCGGAATCGAACACACCTTTTCCGCTCCACTGACACCACAACAAATGGGGTGGTGGAAAGGAAAAATAGGTGTCTCGAAGAGATGGCTAGAACCATGCTCGACGAAGCTAAGATTCCCAAACACTTTTGGGCGGACGCCGTGAGTACCGCTTGCTATGTTTTAAATAGAGCAGCAATTCGGCCGATACTCATGAAAACCCCATATGAACTATATAAGGGTAGAAAACCCAACATTTCTCATTTACGTGTTTTTGGTTGTAAATGTTTTGTTCATAATAATGGGAAGGACCAATTGGGTAAGTTTGATGCTAAATCGGATGAAGGTATTTTCATTGGTTATTCCTCACGTAGCAAAGCATATAGGATCTTTAACAAAAGAACCCAAATTGTGGAGGAATCCCCTCATGTTGTGTTTTCCGAAGATAATACTCGCTTGGCGAGAAAGGAATCCGGTTTTGATCTTGCAGGCATCTTGGATAGCTTGAAAGATAAAATCCAAGAAGAACCTTCAAAGGAAAACAAAAATGAAATTGGGGAACAACCAACGGAAGAAGCGCCACAATTAGAAAAAGGAATAAATACGCCTAACGAGTGGAGAACGATCAAGGATCATCCTCTCGAACAGGTAATCGGCGATGTTGGAGAAAAGGTAAGTACCCGAAACTCCCTCAAAAACACTTTAGAACTTACTGCTTTTGTTTCTCAAATTGAACCTAAAACCATCTCCGAAGCAATTGGGGATGAATTTTGGACCTTGGCAATGCAAGAGGAGCTTAACCAATTCGAACGCAATAACGTTTGGGATTTGGTGCCAAGACCCGAAGGTCATTCTATAATTGGTACGAAATGGGTTTTTCGCAATAAACTAGATGAAAATGGTATAATCACTAGAAACAAAGCTAGGCTTGTGGCAAAAGGCTATAGTCAAGAAGAAGGTATTGATTATGAGGAAACCTATGCTCCCGTAGCTAGATTAGAAGCTATTCGTCTATTACTTGCTTTCGCCTCTTCAATGAATTTTATTCTATATCAAATGGATGTGAAAAGTGCTTTTCTAAATGGTTTTATTGAAGAAGAAGTTTATGTCAAACAACCCCCCGGCTTTGAAGATTTTAAATATCCCGATCATGTTTTCAAACTCAAAAAGGCTCTTTATGGTTTAAAACAAGCTCCTCGAGCTTGGTATGAAAGGTTGAGTAAATTTCTTTTGGAAAATGATTTCATTAGGGGAAAAGTTGACACAACCCTCTTTGTCAAGCATAAAAACAATGATATTTTATTAGTTCAAATATATGTAGACGATATTATATTTGGTGCTACTAACAATGTTTTATGCAAGGAATTTTCCGATCTAATGACTAGCGAATTTGAAATGTCTATGATGGGCGAGTTAACATTCTTTTTGGGGTTACAAGTGAAACAAATGAAAGAAGGTACATTCATATGCCAAGCCAAATATTGCAAAGAACTCCTAAAACGCTTTGAGATGAACAATGCAAAAGAAATGGCTACTCCCATGAGCACATCCGATCATCTAGACAAAGATGAAAAAGGTAAGGAAGTCGACACTAAAAAGTATCAAGGTATGATTGGCTCTCTTCTTTATCTTACCGCTAGTCGTCCGGACATCATGTTTAGCGTGTGTTTATGTGCTCGCTATCAGTCATGTCCGAAGGAGTCTCACCTTGCTGCGGTGAAACGGATATTAAGGTATCTCATTGGTACTACAAATGTGGGTCTATGGTACCCCAAAGGCTCTTCATGCCAACTTATTGGATATTCCGATTCTGATTTTGCTGGATGCAAATTGGACCGCAAGAGCACAAGTGGCACTTGCCATTTGCTCGGTAGCTCTCTTGTCTCTTGGTTTAGTAAGAAACAAGTAAGTGTTGCGTTGTCTACCACCGAGGCTGAATATGTAGCCTCGGGGAGTTGCTGTGCTCAAATCCTATGGATGAAACAACAACTCTTGGACTATGGCCTAAGTCTTGATCACATTCCTCTTAGATGTGATAACACTAGCGCCATATGCTTGACGAAGAACCCCGTTCTTCATTCGCGAACAAAACACATCGAAATTAGACATCATTTTATTAGAGATCATGTACTCAAAGGCGATGTCGAAATTGAATTTGTTGAAACCAAAAGCCAATTGGCAGACATCTTTACCAAGCCTTTAGAGAAAGAGTCCTTCTTCCGAATTCGCAGTGAACTCGGGATCCTTGACTCCACTTTGATCTAAGTCATGCATTGCATTTTCTTTCCTACATGATTTCTAACTTGAGCGTCGGAGGCGTCTAACTTCTTTTTGCAGGTATCACCCTAGAGCTAAGAGCAATTCTTAAGCAAACCGCGAATCTGCAGCAATGTCCCTATAAAAATCGATTATCCCGTATCAATAATCGACTACCCTCTAATTTTTTTCCAATAAATAAACCTTGTTTATTTCATCTTTTTGCATCTTTCCTTACTATTTTTTTGCTAATGGCAAAAGGGGAAAGAAAACGGGATATCGGGTAGAAAACGGGATATCGGGTATGCACCACCTCTTAATTCATTGATTGCTTATAAGCTAAAATTGAGGGGGAACAAGAACAAAATTGCATAATTGTTACTTGTCTTGAATTGTCAATATCTTTTGCCTAAATTGCATATCCCGCTTAATGTTTGCCATTATCAAAAAGGGAAAAATTGTTAGAAACACGTTCTCAATGCAATATACTAAACGTGTACTCTTTTGTAGGTTTTGATGAATGACAAACGAAGCAAAAATTGATATATGACGGAATTCAAGTACAAGCGCACAATGGTTGCGAATAAGATTGAAGTTCAAGATATAGCTTTTAATTGTTATTGAGTTGTTCTAAATTGTAATCTCGATCCTATAACTTGACTCATAGTATGGCCTCTCTCATAAAACTATTTTCCAAAATCATGCATATTTAATTCTGTGTCAAAAAGATTTTAAATCATGCATATTTACATTAGACAAAATGTTTTCTAAACATGCCTCAAAAATCTGGGCTAAAATAATCGATTATGTACTTATGATAATCGATTGTTTCTGAGCCAAGACTGCATGACAATCGATTATGAATTAATGGTAATCGATTGTGAGTAAGACAGTGAACATCAGGTTTTTCCAAATCTGCATGATAATCGATTGTGAACAAATGACAATCGATTGTTGTTGAGGTAAAGTTTTTCAATATTCAAAATAATCGATTATGAACTAATGGTGATCGATTGTGTTGAGTTGATGTCTTCCAGTGATTTTAAATTTAATTAAGTAATCGATTATGTCTTTAGATAATCGATTATCACTGAGACAGTAAGTTTTATGATTTTCAGAAAATAACAAGTAATCGATTGTTGCAAAGGACAATCGATTGTTGAAGCTGGCCGTTGTCAAATGATTTTCAAATACCATAAGGTAATCGATTATTGATTCTAGATAATCGATGTTCTGCTTAAAATCTGGAAATGATTTTTAGAACGTTGCTGAAGTAATCGATTATTGATTTTATATAATCGATGTTTTGCTTAAAATCTGGAAATGATTTTTAGAACGTTGCCAGTAATCGATTATAGATTATGTATAATCGATTGTGAAGCGTTAAATCCGGGATTGATTTTTAAACTAACTGGCAGATAATCGATTGTTTGGTCTTAATAATCGATTATCACTGAGTAATTTCAGCAACTCTTAATTGGCAATTAGACAACGGTTGAACCAATTTTTTCAACTATAAATACAGCTTCATTTCAGTGTTTTAAAAACA
Source organism: Nicotiana benthamiana (assembly GCA_034376525.1). Lineage (NCBI taxonomy): Eukaryota > Viridiplantae > Streptophyta > Magnoliopsida > Solanales > Solanaceae > Nicotiana > Nicotiana benthamiana. Next base: position 132,671,571 of record CM067337.1, read on the forward strand.
ACAACATACACAAACTGATCATTACATTGCTATAAGCTTTCATTCAATTGTTCTTCATTTTCTACTCATTTCATAAAGCTTTTGAGAGCCATATTATTGCTTAAAGATGTTGTGATCTTGAACATATTCTTTTACTCATATCTACTCAATAAGGAGTATTTTAGTTAAGTGAGTGTCCAAGTATTTGATATACTTGTAAGAGAATTGCGATTCTCTTGTTTCAAGGAACTTGCGTTTCCTTGGGTGAAGTCTTTGAGATTGCGATCTCCGAGCAACTGTTTGAGGCTTGTGTCCTCAAGTGTGTAACGGTTTGTTGAGCACCCTTAAGCTTAACAAGATAGTGAAAAATCTCGAGAGAGTCTCTCGGGGATTGGACGAACCACGTTGGTGGCCAACCAGTATACATCTTTGTGTAAGTTTATTTTTCTGCATTTATTATACTTCCTGCAAAGTTTAAATTCCGCAAGAAAACGCTAAATTCTATTAATACGCTATTCACCCCCCCTCTAGCGTAAAGCGTAGTTTCTAACAAAAAGGACAGCCAGGGACATAAAGAACGAATCTAGAATGACAGAGGGTAGAGGATTTACTTGTCCAACTCCTTTTGCTTTAGTTTGAGACCCATAGCTAAAGTAACGTTGGGAAGAAACTGTAAATACGCAATATTTGACAAAAGGGATTTATTACCAGAGATATGATCAGAAGCAGCTGAGTCCACAACCCATTGTTCAAGAGGACTAGACTGGAAAACACAAGCAAAAGAATTACCAGCAACAGAAGTATCAGGCTGAGCAACAGTGGCTACTTGTGGAGATGTCTGCTTACTTGCGCGATATTTAAGGAACTCATTATACTCCCTTTCAGATACAGAAAATCCCTGGTTACCTGTAGGCTCGGTCTGAGCAACATAAGCATTTTTTGGTGGTCGACCATGTAAAGAATGACACACGTCACGAGTGTGACCAAGTTTATAACAATAAGAATACTTGGGTCGAGATCTTCCAAAATGACCTCCTCCTCGTCTATACTCCATAGTATGAGAAGCCCGATTGTCCACGGATTGGGAGGCGAGGATAGATTAATCAAGTGTCTGTGATGAGCTCACTGGGTGACTTGGTGCTGCAGCAAGGTGAAGTAAGCGAGAGAATAATTCATCAACTGTGAGGACGGTCGGACTAGCCAAAATCTGATCGCGTACTGAGTCAAGATCATTAGGAAGCCCAGCAAGAGTAAGAACTAGAAACAGCTTTTGTCGTTGCTCTTGCTGCTTTGCAACGCTAGTAGAAACTGGCATCAACGTCTCAAATTCCTTCATAACTGCCTGCACTGGACCCAAGTAAGTAGACATATCTAATTCCTGTTTCTTTAAATTTGTTATCCACGATATCACATCATAGAAACGAGATATGTCATTAGTGTATAAAGTATGAGCCTTTTCCCAAACCAAATAACATGTTTGGAATGGACGAAACAAGGGCATCAACTTGGAATCAATAGATCGCCACAAAATACTGCATAATTGAGCATCAATCTTCTCCCAATGTGCTTTGGCTTTTTTTTTTTTTGAAGAAAATAGTGTAAACCTTAAACAAAAAGAGCCAAAATGAGTTACGAGTTCCACCATACAATCAAAAAAAAGGGAAAAAAGAAGAAGAAAGTTTCACTCTACAATCGAGTAATCCAACAATAAGAAATGTATTAGCTATTCAATCTACAATTCACCGTAAGACTCCTCATCATCTGCTGAATTTGCAGAACTTCCACCACTCTTCTCATAGGCCTGCCTTATGACGGGATTGCATACATCTTCCAGCTCTTTCATTTTCTCATCATAGTCTTCCTTCTCCGCGTTTTGGTTATCATCCAACCACTCTGTAGCTTCCTTAAGATAGCTCTCAATCTTCTCTTTGTCATCAGATTCTATCTTCTCCGCGAGCTTGTCATTGATTGTGTTCTTCATGTTGTAAACGTATGTTTCGAGCTTGTTACGAGAATCCACTTTCTCCCTTACCTTTCTATCTTCTTATGCAAACTCCTCTGCCTCCTTCAACATTCTATCAATTTCTGCTTGGCTTAGACGCGACTTGTCGCTAGTGATGGTAATGGATTTGGATTTCTTAGCTGCTTTGTCTTGTGCTGTCACTTGTAGAATTCCATTCTCATCAATCTCAAAGCTTACCTCAATCTGTGGTACTCCCCTTGGAGCAGGAGGTATACCAGACAAGTCAAAGCTTCCAAGTTCGCGACAATCCTTTGTCAAGCTCCTTTCACCTTCATATACCTTAATAGATACAGATGTTTGCTGGTCTTGATAGGTGGTGAAAACTTGAGTTTTCTTGACAGGAATCCTACTGTTTCTGGGAATTAATTTTGTCATAACCCCACATACTGTCTCAATTCCAAGACTTAACAGAGCCACATCAAGCAATTCTATGATGTGATATCGCGAATGATAAATTTAAAGAAACAGGTATTAGATATGTCTACTTACTTGGGTCAAGTGCAGGCAGTTATGGAGGAATTTGAGACGTTGATGCCAGTTTCTGCTGGCGTTGCAAAGCAGCAAGAGCAACGACAAAAGTTGTTTCTAGTTCTTACTCTTGTTGGCTTCCTAATGATCTTGACTCAGTACGCGATCAGATTTTGGCTAGTCCGACTGTCCCCACAGTTGATGAATTATTCTCTCGCTTACTTCGCCTTGCTGCAGCACCAAGTCACCCTTGCTGGGTTGAGTTAGGCCCAAAGTCCATTCTTATCATGATATCAGAGCCAGACCCATCCCAATTATTGTTACCGATGTAGACCCGAAAGCATCGAGTGCCAAAGACATCTTTGAAAACTTGCTGAAATAGATGAAGGAAATACTGTTTTTGCCGGAAAATTACTGTAGATGCCGGAAAAATCACTGTAGATGCCGGAAAAACTTCAAAGTGGTCGGAATTGAAAAGTAAAAATATGGGTAGGCTCGGAATTTGAGGGTGATCCATCTGCCCTGAAGGACCTTCGTCAGAATCTCACCGGAACAGTGCTCACGCGCCGGCGCGTGGGGCGCGTGAGTCGGATCTACCTTGATACATCTGGCGCGTGAAGGGCAGTTTTCCGGTGGGTTTTGCTGGGGTTTGGTCGGATCTCTCTTGGGAACCTTGTGGTGGTGTTGGTCTTTTGCACAACACTGATAATTAGTGACTTTGACGCAATTAGTCATTTAGGTCACCGGAAAATTGCATGGTGACTGAGTTATTTCTTCCCCGATGTCGTTGGAATGACGCACAACGATAATTATCTCACCGAAGCTCTGATACCATGTAAAGAATGAACATTGGGCCTAACTCAACCCCAAAAGCTAGCTTTTGGGGTTGAGTTAGGCCCAAGATCCATTCTTATCACCTCCCATTAAAGGTTCTGAGGTAATCATAATACCGGAACTGGCAGAACCCTGGTTTCTGGACCCAAAAGCATCTAGTCCCAAAGACATCTTTGGATTATCAACTGAAAACTCGCTGAAACTGAAACAGAGAACTGAAAACTGGCGCTGCCGGAAAACAGGAACACTGTAGCTGCCGGAAAAATTCAAAGTTGTCGGAATTGAAAAATAAAAATATGGATAGGCTCGGAATTCAAGTTTGAGCAAATTGTCCTGAAGAAATTCTGGCCGGAAAGTACTGTGGCTGCCGGAAAAGTCAATAAAGTCGCCGGAAAAAACTGAAAGTTGTCGGAATCGAACGAAAAAAGGATGGGTAGGGTCGGAATTGAAGGCCGACCAAACTGTCCTGAAGGAGCGAACTAAAAAACTGGCCGGAACTGCCCTCACGCGCCGAGGGTATTGTCGGCGCGTGGGGACGCGTGGATGATGGTTTTCCGGTGATTTTTTCTGGGGTTGGTCGGAATTCTCTTCCGAACCTCGTGGTGGTCTCGGATTTTGCACAAGACCAACAAAAAAGGTAGCTTATGTACGGACAGCCTCTTAAGTCGCCGGAAAATTGGACGGCGACGAGGTCTTTCTTCCCGGAATTAGCTGGAATGACGCACAGCTATAATATTCTCACCAAAGCTCTGATATCATGTGAGAAAGCACGGGAGAAAAATATAACTGATATTAAACATGATACAATGAGCCCTATATATAATACACATAACCTAACCTACTCCTAATACACTTTGGACTAGAGTTCTACTATAATTAGGGTTCTACTATAATTACATATCTAACAATTTCTATAATATTGACAAAAGCACTTCTCCGATGATTTGGCAAAATACAATTTGCTATTTTCCAGAAGTAGTTCTTGGAAAACTATTGGAAAAGAAGTCATTTAAGAATAAGTAGATTTTGGAAGTTTGACCAAATTGGTCCTAAATTATGAGAGACTCATTATGTAGGAGTTGAGATTATTTGATAATAGGAAAAGCTTAGACTACATGAAACAAGGAGAGTTATTAAATGAAACAAATTATCCAAATAGGAGATTCCTAATTGTGCAAGATAGCAACAATATTCTATACAATTAATCTTAACAAATAGAAAAATCTCAAAACATTCTGACATTGAGTTGCATTGATTCTCGAAAGTCAAGGCAGGCATGCCTAAAGAACTTACCGTTAGATAACTTAACAGTCAAACTGATGGTTTTCTTGACTTTCACTACGTTTGCTCGCATAAAAACTTGGGGTTTTGACTGGCTTGCATAATCTTGTTAGAAGATTGAATTGAAATATATTAGGGGAAAAATATTTCTTATTATACTTATAATATATGGTCCATATAGTAAGTTATATGTCTGATGAAGTTTCTCCCCTTGTGTCTGGTCGGTTAGTTCTGGGTGTGTCCAACTAGGTTTAGGATGAAACCTAGAAATCAATGAGTATTTGTTTTACTTATACTGTTTTGGTTGAGACAATCCTTAAGTACGAAGGAATTGAAATATTATGGACCCAAACCGAGCGTTTCTGATATTGAGGATTCATATATCCGAGGCCCACTAGCTTGGAATTGAGGCATACTTTTTGTTGTACACTGTTTTGGTTGAGGGTTAGAAATATCTACATTGGTACATGTAATTGTGGGTTTATTGTGCATTAATCTGTAGGAAGAGTACAAAATGATCAAAACCAAATCTTTAGGAAGAGTAAGAGGGCATTTCAAGGAAGTCCCTTGACCTTGTGTTACATCTCAGTTAAGTGTTTGATTGGTTGTATTTGCGCTAGTAGTATTGAAGTTTTTAAATAAATGGATTTAGGATCTTGATATTAAACGTCTGCTGTGCGCTGTTGGAGATTCTGGCACTTCATAGTTAGAGCTTGAAAATTCGATGATCTTAATCAACATTGTCCATTGTTTCCAGAACATTTGGTACTGGTAGGAAACTGAATCTTGTCCAGTATGCAAGTTTGTCAGATTTATTCTGCTTCTATAGGTTTTACTCATGCATCCTGCTTAGGATGTGGTGATGATGCTTAAAATTCCTACTTGCTTGCGGCTGGTCTGCTTAATTCATTCTAGAATTATGCCCACAACATCTTAACTATGTCATCTCATTTGAGAATTGACCAATTTTCAGCTGCAGGAAATCAGAGCGGTATGCCTTTTTCCTATTTTAAATGCTTCAGATCTTGCTGAACAACAGATGGTCACTGTTCTCGTTTGAGTCAATGTTAAGATTAGGAAGCAATTTTTTAAATCTCTGCTCGCTCTATTTTTCCTGTAGGACTTCAGTGCTTGAGAAAGCTTCTAAATCAGTTTGGGAGCTTATTTTGGATAACAATGGGATAGGAAAGGAAATAAGTGAAACTGTTGAACAAGTATTCTGTCGGTTGAGTGGAAGAGAACCACCATTATTTGTATCGGATTTTGGACCTCAACCAGAAAAGGGAAAGAGAAGAAGAGTGGGCAAGACAGGCAGAAAGAGGAAAGCCGAGAAACTGGAAAAGATAATTCTGAATCTGCAGCAAAGAAGAGAAAGATGAATACAGAAGAGGGGATTGATGAAACCGTTAGCAAACCTAGCGACAAATCAACCTCGTCAGATGATTCTAGTAAAATGCTGCCACCAAATGCAAAAAGTCAACACACTTCCTGAATCAACTCCATCGTCTTATCCATCTTTTTTTCATCTTTTAGTGAGGGATTTCTTTTTTTCATGCCCTCTTTTTTCCTTCATCTGTGTTTGGTTCAGATAGCAGGAGAATCTTTGACACCAGTACTTCTACATATTTAACTTGTAACATGGTATGTTAATACTCAAATTAGAACTTTTCTCTAGGCGTTAGGTTCTTTGAAATCTATGTAGCTTATCAGTTCAAAAATTTATTCCTGGGCTTCCAGAATGAGCATTGCTTTTATGTTTCAGTTGTGTAGAATATCCAGAATGCTCTTCTTTTGGGTTGGAGTTGAAGGATGTTTGAGTTAAATTCATTCAGATATGCAAAATCTATCGTTCCCAGGCTTCAACTAGCTGGACACTCTTCTTTGCGTTGGAGATTTTTGGACATTATATGTACAAGTTGTCAAAAGCTTTAACTTAACTCCATATGTTATTTCAATATTTATTCTTCTTAAATCATAATGATTTGTCCAATCTCAGGTTAACTGCTCTTTTTGGCACATATAGAGCTGCTTTGAGCTTATTCTTGGATTTTCTCAATTTTCATCATTTCAAAAGGACAAAATCAGACATACCTTGACTAGAAAAGAACTAGATTATCATTTTCTTTCCTAACAACGTATGTTGCTTCTTGTAACCTCCAAAATTATGCTGTTTGTACATCTCCTGCCTTAGTATTTTTCTACTTACCCATTTAAGTTCACATACTTTATTCTCACATACCTTGATATGCATCATTAAAAATTGACTTTTATTTGTATTACATTCATCATGTGGGACTTCACATATAACATGCTTCGGCTATCCTCAACTCGTGCCCACACGTGGAATTATTTCTTGTGTGTTACTTATATCATATAACCAAGTTTTTCTTTTAGCTCTTCACAACTCTGCTCATACAAATTGAATTTGCTTTTAGCCACACTGTTGACACATTAAAACATGCATTTACAAATTATAGAAAGTTTAGCAGATTTAATAAAAATCCCAAAAATCAAGCTAGGCGATGATCTACCCAAACATTTCACGTTTTTTCGCCCAAAATCAAATCCCCAAAGATTCTCTTTTATACACGATATCTCTTGATCGCACAAAGCCAATGAATCATACACCTCAAATTTAGGAATCATACACCTCAAATAATGACCGAGAATCACATTTGTAACTATTCAAACAATCTGTTTTGTTTTTCTTGCTAAAAAATAATCTTCTTCTATATTTTCTTTGATTTTGTATCATTTATAAAATATGTTACTATTATATATCGAGTATAACAGTTGAAACAATACTAAAATAAAAACATTGAATATACCCTTTTTTTAGAACTACATTGAAAGGTTGCATATTATCTCCTAACAACAATAATATACACTGTTTATTTAATGTATAACATTATAAAATATACACATGGAAAGCCCAAAATATATTTTATGTCAAATACACATAAAATATATTTGGATACACCAAAAACAAGAATGATACATTCAATATGTATAATACACACATCAAATATGTACATTTGTTTATAGGTCATATATTCAATCTCTTAAGTGACTTTTGAACACTAGCTAGCTCTGGACCTACCTATACTAGCCATGAGTGATCACCAAGCGGAGTTAAAAGAAAAGAAACTTGACATGCCAAAACTTCGGGATAGAAGATGTAGAAGGAACAAAGAGGTGTATATAATATACAAATTTACAAATCTGACCTATGCTTGCATCACCTCTCGTCGGACAAACCCTCGTAACATGGCCTGGATAACCACAAGCATAAAAAACACCCAACCCCATACGGCACTGTCTGGCATGCTACTTACCACACTGGGCACATCGTGGCAAGGGCGGCCTCATCTGACTTGACTCACCCTTGTACTAAGAACTTGAGGCCCTAGAATTCTAACGAGGCCCTGGATATGTTGAACTATCAAATATCTTACCAGCAAACTGAGGGGGTGCGCTAGCCGATGGATAGGATACCTCGAGTATTGTTGTCTCTAACCACCTCGAAACTCACCAGAAGGACCCGAATACCTCGCTCTTTTATTCTAGGCCATATCATGCTCACGATCAGCCCTCTACTTATGCTTCCGCGCCTCTACACCCTGAGTGTATGCCTGAATACGAGAAATATCCATGTCTGAATAATGTAAGATCGACATACAATCGTTAAGCAAGTGTGGCTCTTACTCAATTACGAACTGGAAAACCCGATCCTCCATCTTAGATACAATAATGGGTGCATATCTAGCCAACGAATCAAACTGAAGACTGTACTCCCGAACACTCATGTTACCCTATCGAAGGGTCAAAAACCTATCAAATATGTCCCGTCTAAGCTTTGGTGGCAGATAATGACGAAGAAAATCCTTTGTAAACTCCTACCATACTGATAGAGGGGCATCCTCACTTGTGGATAATTTTCAAGACTCGTACCAATTAACTACAACATCTTGAAGTATATAGGAAGCTAGCTCAACTGACTCAGTCGCAGTGGCATTCATTATAGAGTCCTATGCATTCTATCGATAAATACTTGAGGGTCTTTGATTGGATATGCCCCAGTGAATACAGGAGGGTCCAAATTAATGAAATCACAAACCCTCGCACTAATGGACCGATCTACATGACCAATACCTACTTTCTCACATCGAACCTATGCGGCTACTAATCGAGTTAGTAGTTGGATAACACCTCTCATTTCCTGACCCAGTGCATTTGGATGAGGAGTTAGACGTACATGGCGGGTGCTAGAGTTGGTGCCCATCGGAGCTCTTCTAGAGAGGGATAGGTATGTGAAGTCTAAAATGAAATCTCAATATGAGTCTCTCCCGGAGCCTTGGTAACTCGTAGCGCTCAGTTAGTAGTTTCACCAACCATGTACTTGCCCTTATGGGCGGCTGTAGTTTTCGAATGCATCGCTAAAAACATAATATATTGTTAGGAATATGAATTCTTATATCACACGATCTAAGATAAGAAGGGAGGATGACATCCTATATGTCTTGTAGCCTCACGTTTATAAGTGTGGTGCAAAACACACCCATAAACAAGACTCTATTAAACACAGTTTTTGGACAACCCTAGGACAGAACTGCTCTGATACCACTTTTGTCATGACCCAAACCGATGGTCCATGACGAGTGCTCGAGTCCTACCTATCGAACAAGCCTAAGGATGTGTCTAAGATATAAACATAAATTAAGGGTAGGTCACGGATATCATCTGTCAATAAACTAGTGAATTACGTGAATAACTTACGTGAGGAAACATGTTCAAAAGCTATATATACATATACATTGGAATACGGTAGATCGAGCCGACAATGCTGCCATAGACAACTATACATCCACAACTAGAAGCCGACAAGGTCACATACTATTCAACTATATATGACTATCTACAGACCTCTAATAGAATATAGAACTATACAAGGACGGGACTGGGCCCCATCATATCCATATATGCATACAAACATATCGTACTAAAATCCAAAGCAGCTCCTGATCAAATAGAGCACACCAACTCTCGCTGATCAAGGATCCAAAGAAGGGGGACCGTCAGCTTGTCTACATGTACCTGCAGACTTCGAGAAATAGGGTGTCATTACGAATAAAGAATTCTGCCTCTAAGTCTAAATAACTCTGTAAATACAAAAACATTTATAATGTCATGCATGTGCATATAAATGTTGTGTCATACATAGGTATAGGTGTACATAACATCATCAAGCCTCTGAGGACATCCCATCATATCATCTCGGCCATTGTGGGTAAAATCATCAACATATACCAGCTTTCATGTGATAATGCATATATAATGCCGTAACCTTTTCCCATATTCCATATACATATAATATACGCGTATATGTTTGCTAGTTTCTTTTATATCGTTTGGATCATGCCAAAAAAAAAAGAAGGGATATCCTTACCATACCTGAGCCGATTTTCTTGACAATCTTTTTAACACACGCCAATCGTGATGAAACACATAGCATCGAGATCGAAATAAGGAACATTCCGTATGATATTCTTAGGGAATATTGCACCATATTCCCTTAGAATCACAAATTCCTCGTTGCTATAATATTAAGAAATCTCGTTTAAGGTTGAAGAAACTCAAGTTGCTAATGCAATTTTTATCTTTGCTGAAGCCTTTCCTTAACTTACATGTAGAATACATATCCATTTGTGAATTAGAGAAGGGATTTTAAGTCTTGGTGGAGTAGATCCCACTTTGAAGATTTGGTGTCACATAACCCTATTAAATGTGCCACCTTTCAACGTAATATAAGAGCCACTAGATGAGGGATGGGGTGCTGCCCTGCTAAGGATTATCCAAGAGCTTTAATTACACTCCACCAGTTCCTTAATTAACTAGTTAATCTCACATTAACTAATTACTCACATAATTAAGAATTATCTCAAATTACTTAATTATTCATTTTTAACACACTTTATATATCCTACTATCACAGTCATGGGGTACCTTGTGTAGAACTAGTCCATAAATAACAAACTTGGTAGCTCGGACCATATTTTATCCAAATTAACAACCTTCAATGAAACTTATTTTCTTTTATTTTTTTACCCTTTAACCTTCACAACACTTACTTATCGCTTGTTATAAATAGCACAAATGCTTCAAGATAATCTCATCCCCGAGTCTACGTCTATTAAGTGAAGACAAAACTTTAACGTACAAAAATACGAGATTTAACATTCTTCCCTCTTAGAAACATTCTTCCTCGAACCCGGGATCTATATAAATTTTGGTTGAGTGTCCTTTGTAACATTACTACAATCACAATTCATTATTCTGAATATCTAATACCACTTTTTCACAACCCAAACCGATGGGCCGCGACGGGCACCCGCTACCTTACTCAACTGAGTACCAACATAACGTATTTTTTATCATACTATCATAGATAATTGAAATGGAAAACCTGTTGTGAGTTAACTAGAGTGAAATATGAGGGGACACTCGATATAGGATGACCGAACATGTAATACAAACTTATACATTTATGCATATGACGGGCCTATAAGGACGGTATGGTCCTTTATATACTCAAAACATAGGTCGAAAAGTCAATACAAGTATCTGTATACATGACATCTGTCTACAAGCCTCTAAGAGTACATAATATCATAAAGGTCGGGACAGGTCCCCGCCATACCAATCAATACATGTACTAATCATACTGACCAAATAAGCAACTTTGGAGAAAATGGAGCGCACCAACACCTTCCACTAAGCTGATAGCCTACTTGGAGGACTCTCAACACGTCTACCGGGACCTGCGGGCATAAAACACAGCGTCCCCAAGTAAAATGGACGTCAATACAAATAATATACCAAGTAGTAACAAAATGAAAATCACTAAATAATAGACATGAAAGAAACATTGAGTAAAAGACTCGACATGTAAGTCTGAATAGCTCTGTGAATCATCTAATAATTATAATGTCATGTATATGTGTATAAATGCCATACCATGCATAGGTACATACGTACATAACCATCAAGCCTCTGAGGGCATCCCATCATATTAACTCAGCCATTGTGGGTGAATTATCGACATACCAGTTGATCAAGTGGTGGTGCATGTATAACATCATAACCTTTTCCCATATCCCATATACATATATATGCGTATATAACTCCATCTAGTCATGGGTCAATATACATGTATAAATGAACGCAATGCATGAGAAGTACATTAATAAAATCTCTCGGAACGTCATAAAATCATCATGCCTTTGATTAACATCATGAAGTAAACTTTATCAACTTACGTATTTTCTGAGATCCATGAACAGACGATAGAATAATAAGATATATGGGGAATTAAGAACATAGGAACCCATAGTACTTCTAAGAATAAAGTCATTTATGAAAGTTGTCAATTGACTCATTGTGTTTATATCATATGCATCATTCCAAAAGGAAAGAAGGGATAGCCTTAACATACATGAGATAATTCTCTTGACAATCCCTTTAAAATATGTCAATTGCGATATAATACATGACAAATCGAAGTATGGGAGAATCTGTATGGTATTCTTGAGAAGGTTTGCACGTACTCCCTTAGAATCACAAAATTCCATTGCTATTATGTGTCACGACCCCAGTTCACCCTCCATGAACATATCATGATGGCACCTAGTTCCTACAACTAGGTAAGCCTAACAATGCGAAATTTATATAACTTGCGGAAACATTTAATTAAATTAAGCAAAACTAGAAGAAAATGGTATACAAGTGCCGCTTGGCATATACAAATCAAAACTGCGAAACTCTACAATAACACCCCAAAACCTGAAAATTCACGGGAACATAGGCTAACGGAAAATACTGGAAATGCTCAAATCTCCAGAATGTCTACATCAAGATTATGATAGAATCTAAACACTACAGACAGAATAAGGAAGGAAACTCTTCAGTCTGTGGACGCTGTAGATATACCACAAGTTTATGCTAGATTTCTCTGCCTCGATGATAGTGCGCCTGAGATGAAGTACCTGGGTCTACACATGAAATACATGCGCATAAGAGGCAAGAGTAAACCGCAACGCTACTCAGTAAGTGCGAAGTCTAACCTCGGTGGGGTAGTGACGAGGAAGGTCAAGGCCCTACTGAGATTAAGCAATATAATAAAAATGCTGGCAACAGTATGAAATAAGCAGAAATAATGGAATACAACTGTGAATTAAGTCAGGTAACACAAACAACAACTAACCCAGAGAGGATAAGATAACACAAAGTAAGATAGCTCAATATCAGTACCAATTATGAGGATCTCCCAGGATACTGTCTTGTAGTCCATTTCCATGTCACTACCAACAACGAGGATCTCCTACGATACCATCCTGTAGTCCATTTCCCTATCAACACCAATAATGAGGATCTCCCAAAATACCGTCCTGTAGTCCATTTCCATATCAATACCAATAACGAGGATCTCCCAGGATACCATCCTGTAGTCCATTTCCATATCAATACCAATAACGAGGATCTCCCAGGATATCATCATGTAGTCCATTTCCATATCAATACCAATAACGAGGATCTCCCAGGATACCGTCATGTAGTCCATAATATAAATGTACAGGGGGATCTCCCGGGAATCTAACCCATAGTCCTAAATTAAATACGTAGGGGCATCTTCCGGGAATCTAAACCATAGTCCTTAATATAAATATGGAGGGGGGGTCTCCCGTGAATCTAAACCGTAGTCCCAAAGTAAATATGCAGGGGGATCTCTCGGGAGTCTAACCCGTAGTCCCAAACTAAAAAAACATGGGAGGGGGGAGCTATCGGAACCCCGCGTCTGTAGTTCCAATGTAAATGCGCAACCACAATCAGAGATTATACAGAAATTTAAGCAAGTAGGCAATTTAAATTGACTAAACATGTCTTTCTAATATAACATAGGTGTGTGTAGGAATTTTCTCTCTCTAATAATTTTTTCTCTACCTTCTCTCTAAAAAGAAGAAGATTGAATAGTGATTTCGACACTATTCATCGGAATAATTCTCTGATTCTGGCAGTGAAAGATTGAATTTGTGGTGACATATTAATCACCTTTTCATTGCGGTCTTTCATCAATTGTTTTCATATCAAAATCTGTAGCCATTTTTTTCAAGATCTTACTTTTGAAGTCTGTAGCGCCAAAATTATATTCTCGTTTGTCCAGATCTATGGATGAACTTCTGTCGCATCATTAGTATCTTGAAGATTTAACGTGAGTTTGGCAGCCATGGCTGCGCAGATCTCTCCCTAGCCTTTGGCTGTGGGAGAGATTATTAAGAAACTCACATCAGACATTAAAGAAGGATCGCATCCATCTTATGCTGCAGTTACTGAATATAAACAGACTGCTCCGACGAAAATTGAGCTATGCTCAGTTAATTTCGATCATGAACATCCTATAATTCAATTCACAATGGAAGATGTTAATTCTTTCACCAGAGAAGAAGGTTTACACCAAGCAGTGGTGCTAAAATTTTCCTATGGCAGACCCGACATATCGGAGGTACGAAGAATTTTTCGTCGCAATTTAATGTTAAAGGTTGTTGTAATGACGGGCAGTTGGAATTTCGACACCTCTTGGTCAGATTTGATCTCTACAGTGATTACGTTCACTTTCTTTCAAAGTCGACTGGATATATTAAATCCAAAGGCGATGAATACTTTTTTAGAACATTTCCATGGTCATTCGGATTCAATCCGAAGGAGGAGACATCGATGGCAGTTATATGGATCTCTCTCCCAGGCTTGCCACCAAATTAATTCGTTAAGAGGTCACTAATGTCAATATCTTCAGCAGTTGGAAAACCTCTTGCGGTTGACAAGGCGACACAAGAAAGAACGAGACCTAGCGCGGAAAGAGTCAAGGTTATTGTGGATCTATTAGGTAAGCTTCCTAATAAGATCACTTTGCAGATTTTAGATTCTGGAAATGGAAAAACTGTCGAAATCCAGCAGCAAATTGTCTACGACAACCTTCCTATGTATTGTGCATATTGCAAAAATCAAGGCCACGACGAAAAATCTTGTAGATTTAAAAAACAAAAAGCTGGACCAGAGGAGGCAGCAGATTACAAACTGGTCAGACAGAAACAGAATGATGTTGTCAAATTGCAAGGAGACGCAAGGGATTATCTAAATGAAAAAAAAGTTGTCGAAGTAGGTAATATGCATAAAAATGCAGTGTTGAAGAAAGGTTTTAGTCGAGATAATACATCTGTTTAGATGTTGGTAAATGAACAAGTGAAACAGAATGGAGAATCTAAGACTATCCAATCTGGTGTGAGTGATAAAGCAAACACAGTAATGGAGAATGCTGTGATTTCTAGTGTTTCAGAAGATTCACATGCACCAGATTCAGGAAAGTCTAAGGATGAGGTTTTGAATTTGGACAGTCAACCACACACTACTGCTAGGGATATATATGATTCATATGTAGACAGTAATGTGACAGTTATGACCTCTATAAATCATGTCACATGTAATGCACTCAATGGACATTTGCCTGATATAGCTGGTCAGTCAGAAAAGGAGTTCTCAACATTGAATGTTATTGTTGCATCGAATATAATAGCAGGAGATAATGAAAAATCTGATTTATCTTCTGATCTTGTAAAGAAGTCAACAGGGCAAATTCTTGCAGATGTCTCAATAATTGATAGTGCTGGCATTGGTTTGTACTGCAAAGATCATACCACAACTGCAACACTTTCTGTTCATCCTTCAGATCAAAATGGCCAGTCAGACAAACTGGTATCACATTTGGATTCTATTGCTGAATCTCATGTGTTAGCAGGTGACAATGAGAAAAGCTCTGGCCAACAGTTGAGAGAGGATTCTATTTCCTTAAATTACAATACAGACTCAAATGTTTTACCTGCTGAAACTGTTGAACCTATGGAGAAACAAACTGTGACATCTTGTTTTGATACCACTAAAAAGGAACTGGCAAGTTTGGTTACTAAAAATGCAAATGTCAATTGAAAAAAACAGGATGAGGTTCTCGTTGATCAACAACACATTTCTCTGAACTCTACTCTGTCGGTTCAAACTTCAGTTGCTAAGGAAAGCAATTCAAGTGCAATGTCCAAAGAACAACAAATCTGGAATAAGGTTCAACCATTTCCAGCAGAAGAGCTACATGTCATGCATAATGAGCATACATTTCAAACAGTAGATGGTATGAGAGCAGTTGTTACAGAGGGATCCATCAGTTCCAACAGTTTATTGCACCATGAAACGATGCCTGCAGGCAGTGTTAAGCCAAATATGGAAGTCACATTGCAAAGTGTTTCAGATGGAGCTCAAACCTTTAGATGATGACAATGCACAAGTTACTTCTCCACAGGACATAAATCGTAAGCTAGTAACAGGAAAACAGAAAGAGGATATGATTAAAAAAAACAACAAATCCAGCAGATGAAGTCTTTATGCAGAACTCTCCTCAACAGAGTCAAAAGGAAGAGATGGTTCAACAACACATTTCGAACTCCTACGCAGCTGGACAACAAAAAACAAAGAACAATCAGTCAGCGACACAGAACAGAAATGAAATTCAGAAAATTGATGTACTTAAACAGGTTACAGATACAACAACAAGCTCAAACTCATTGGGCGTGCGTGCAAATGACAGTAAAGATAAAGGACAAGTGTATGAAGGAATGATTCAAAAGGTTTCAAGCTATCCTCCCATTCCAATAACATACGTCGACGAAGATGTCAATGAGTGTGTGGAATTTTTAAGCTTCAATGCTAAGAACAAACAAGTAGCTCTTGCTAACATGAGAGATTTGGTAATTAAATCGAAACTCTAGGACCAATGCCAATTTGATGATGTCGAGAGCTGGGACGAAGATTCAGATGGTAACTCATATGTAAAAGAATGCCAAGAAGATGATTACAATTCTTCAGGAGAAGACAATGAGGAGCAAAATGAGCCTAAATTGCAAAGGAAAGCTGCAAATTTAAGTTGGAATGAAAAAATGAAAGCTGTTGCAAGTAAATTGAACCACAACGCTCCAGATTACATTCCAAAAAATAATTCAACAGCAGGTATTTCAAAGGTAATAACAGGAAAGATCGACCAAAAAGAAACAACACAAAATGTAACTAAATTTTCGGGTGAAACATCATATGGAGGAAACAAAATTGTTCTGCCATCATCTGGACAAAATCAGATTAGAGTCTTCCACAATAGTCAACCTCCAATGAACTGCCCTGATGAGGATAGAAAATTAGTAGAATTTTCACAAGTAGACGAGCAAGTATCCTCTGCACTGATAATCTCCTCGGAGCAAATCCAGAATGAAATGGAAGGAAGACACATATATGAAGAAGGGGAGGAAGAGGATACCTTAATGCAATGCCTGAAACATGCTGCAAGAATAGGAGATTTGTCACCAACGCACAGTAAAACAAATAAAAAGTGTCACCAAAGGGATAGAAGCTGGGATGGCAGGATGGTTGAAGATGCAAACAAAAGGAAGCTCGCAATGAGAGTTCCAAAACAAAAACAGGTCACCCAAACTACTTTTACAAAGTCCAGTAGAACAAAAAACAAAGCATGAATAGTGAAGGCCTTTTTAGAAAATTTGTGGATGAAATCAATATACTCCATATTGATTACATCACAAAGTTGGAAAAAGGACAATTCCGTAGTCGTTTGATCATAATTTTATTTTCCCATCGTAATATCCTCATATGTAATATCATTACAGTGTATGTTATAAACACTGTGATGATCATGGCTTATTTGGCACAAGCAAGTTATTAAGTAAGATAAAGTAAGTACGAAAGAAACTCAATCTCAATATCTTAATTAAAAATCAGATTTTTCAATGATTAGCTCAAGTACGCGCTCGTCACCTCACGTACAAGGCACTCAATTACCAAATAACATATCCTAGGGGAAAGGTCACTCACACAAGGTTAGAATAACCACTTACCTCAAACCGGCTCCGATTCAACTTGAAACCACACTTTTGCCACGGGTATCCGACTCCAAATGACCCAAATCTATTCATTTTAATTACATCTCATAAATAACATCTCAAGCAACTAATTCTACTATTTAATTTACAGTTAAGACGCAAATTTAGGTAAAATGACCAAAATTCCCCTCAGGCCAACTTGGCCAAAACTCGAAGTTCGAACTAAAATCCGGTTACTCATGCCCCACGAATCAAATTATATGATTAGTTTTGAAATAGGGCTTCAGATTGAGGTCCAACCTCCAATTTTAGTAAAACCCTAGGTCCTACCCAACATACCCAAATTTCCCCATTAAAATCTTCGATTTGATGTTGAAATTATATTAAAAGGTGTTAAGGAGTGAAAAAATGAGTTAGAAATTACTTACCAATTGTTTTGAAGAAGAA
The DNA here is from genome assembly GCA_034376525.1 of Nicotiana benthamiana. Taxonomy (NCBI): domain Eukaryota; kingdom Viridiplantae; phylum Streptophyta; class Magnoliopsida; order Solanales; family Solanaceae; genus Nicotiana; species Nicotiana benthamiana. Next base: position 132,689,583 of record CM067337.1, read on the forward strand.
GAACTGCATAGAAAATTGTCTCTTATGTTTTGGATTTTTGAAAAGTGAGAAATAACTGAAAAATCCCGTGTATTTATACTTCCTGATGCGCCCAGAGCGGACCGCATGAGGAAGATCGCGACCGCGCAGCTCACACCACGGACCGCGCTAAGGCGGCCGCGGCCGCGCTAGTGGAATTAAAGGCTGCTGGCTCTCTTAAGCTTGCAGCGCAGACCGTGCGTCTCACACTGCGGGCCGCGCTAAGGCGGCCGCGGCCGCGCAACACACACTGCGGACCGTGCTAAGGAAACCACGGGCGCGCTGGAGCCTGCAGCTTTTCCCTAACCTGCAATATCTGGTGTTTTAAGTCTATGACCTCCCGGAACCTACTCGAAACTCACCATAGCCCTCGGGGCTCCGAACCAAATATGCACATAACCTCAAAAACATCCCACGGACTTGTCAGTGCGATCATATCGCCAAAATAACATCATATACATCAGACAGAGCCTTAACAACTTATGATTTCTTTTAAAAATTTTCATATGACATAAAATTCTCATTTCGGGTCCGAAACACGTCAAATGACGTCCGTTCTCAACCAAACTTTACAGAAAATGCTTCAATCATATATAAGACTTGTATCGGGAACCAAAACCAAGATACAAGCTCGATACCCTAGTCTTCTAATCAAATTTTGTTTTCATTTTCCTTAATTATTTCCAGAAAATAATTTCACATAAAAATTCATTTCTCAGACTTGGGACCTCGGAATTCGATTCCAGGCATACGCTCAAGTCCCATATTTTTCGACGGACCCCAGGACCATCGAATCACGGGTCCAGGTCCGTTTACCAAAAACATTGACCGAAGTCAAATTTATTCAATTAGCATTTTTCACACAGAATTCATATTTAAGTTTTTCTAGTTACGCGCTCGGACTGCGCACGCAAATCGAGGCAACGGGAGAGGAGGTTTTAAGGCCTTGAAAGTACAAAATAGAAAATAAATAAGTGATGACCCTATTGGGTCATCACATGCTCCACCACTAAAACAACCGTTCGCCCTCGAGCGGACAAAAGAAAGAAGTACTTGAGAGGGGAAAAAGGTGAGGATAACGGCTCCGCATATCCCCCTCGTTCTCCCAGGTCGCCTACTCGGCCGGCTAACCCCGCCACTGAACCTTTACTGAAACAATGTCCTTTGACCTCAATGTTCTGACCTGCCTGTCCAATATAGCCATTAGCTCCACAACATAGGATAGATTATTGTCCAACTTTACTGAGCTGAAATCCAACATGTGCAACGGGTCACTGTGATATCTCCGGAGCAGCGAAACATGAAATACCGGACCCCGGCCAAACTGGGAGGTAAGGAAAGCTCATAAGCAACCTCCTCAACATGTCTCAAAACCTCAAAAGGGCCAATGAACCTCGAACTCAACTTCCCTTTCTTCTTAAAACTCATAACGACCTTCTTAGGCGAGACCCTAAGCAGAACCCGCTCTCCGACCATATATGATACATCACGAACCTTCCTGTCCACGTAACTCTTCTATCTGGACTAGGCTGTACAGAGTCTATCCAGAATCACCTTAGCCTTCTCCAATGCATCCTGAACCAGTTCTGTAGCCATTAGTCGGCCCTCACCCAGCCCAAACCAACCCACCGGAGACCTGTACCTTCTGCCATATAAAGCCTCATACGGCGCCATCTGAATGCTGGACTGATAACTGTTGTTGTAGGAAAACTCCGCCAACGGCAAGAACTGATTTTAACCCTTCAAACCAAATCATACACGTGCAAAGAATATCCTCAAGAATATGAATAGTGCGCTCGGACTGTCCGTCCATCTGGGGATGAAATGCGGTGCTCAACTCCACTCGAGTACCCAACCCTTGCTCAACGACTCTCCAAAACCGTGATGTGAACTGAGTACCTCTATCCGAAATGATAGAAACTGGAATATCATTCAGACGAACAATCTCCTGGATATAAATCTCCCCCAATTGCTCTGATGAATAAGTAGTACACACAGGGATAAAATGAGCGGACTTGGTCAGCCAATACATAATCACCCAAAAGGCGTCGAACTTCTTCGCATTCCGGGGGAGACCAACTACAAAATCCATGGTGATTCTCTCCCATTTTCACTCCGGAATCTCTATTTGCTGAAGCAACCCACCTGGTCTCTGGTGCTCATACTTCACCCGCTGACAATTGAGGCATCTAGCTACATATCTAACAATATCCTTCTTCATCCGCCTCTACTAATAGTGTTGTTTCAGGTCCTGATACATCTTCGCAGCACCCGGGTGGATGGGATACTATGAACTATAGGCCTATGCTAGAATCAACTCCTGTATCCCATCAATATTGGGCACACAAACACGGCCCTGCATCATCAATACCCTATCATCTCCGATGGTCACCTCTCTGGCATTTCCATGCTGAACCGTGTCTCCGAGGACAAGTAAATGAGAGTCATCATACTACCGCTCCCAGATACGATCGAACAATGAAGACCGGGAAACCACACAGGCTAGAACCCGACTGGGCTCCAAAAGATCCAATCTCACAAACTGACTAGCTAAGGCCTGAACACCCATCACCATAGGTCTCTCTGAGGCTAGTAAATAAGCCTCAAGGCGACTCAAGGCATCCACTACCATATTGGCCTTGCCCAGGTGATACAGAATAGTGATATCATAGTCTTTTAGCAACTCTAACCACCTCGTCTGGTGCAAATTTAGATCCTTCTGCTTGAAAAAATGCTGCAAAATCCTATGATCAGTATAAATCTCAAAGGCACACCGTTCAAATAATGACGCTAAATCTTCAAGGCATGAACAATAGCAGCTAACTCAAGGTCGTGGACGGGATAATTCTTCTCATATATCTTCAACTGTCTAGGCGCGTAGGCAATCACCCTACCGTCCTGCATCAACACTGCTCCAAGTCCGATCCATGAGGCATCACAATAAACTGTATAAGATCATGAACTAGCAGGCAATATCAAAAAAGGGGCTGACGTCAAAGCAGTCTTGAGCTTCTGAAAGCTTGCCTCACACTCTTCTGTCCATTGAAATGGTGCACCCTTCTGGGTCAATCTAGTCACAGGGGCTGCAATTGATGAAAACCCCTTCACTAAATGACGGTAGTAACCCGCCAAGGAAACTACAATCTCTGTGGCTGAGGACGGCCTGGGCCAACTCTGCACGGCCTCTATCTTCCTCGGATCTACCCGAATGCCCTCACTCAAAATTACGTGGCCTAAGAATGCCACAAAATCCAACCAAAACTCACATTTCGAGAGCTTCGCATATAACTTCTTCTCCCTTAGGGTCTGAAGCACGGTCCTCAGGTGCTGCTCAAGATATTCCCCACTCCGCGAATACACCAGAATCTCATCAAGAAAAATAATAACGAACGAGTCGAGAGATGGCCTGAACACGTTGTGCATCAAATGCATAAAAGCTACTGGGGCATTGGTCAGACCAAAGGACATAACAAGGAACTCGTAATGACCATACCGAGTCCTGAAGGCAGTCTTCAGGATGTCTGACTCCTGAATCTTCAACTGGTAACCTGAGCACAAGTCAATCTTAGAAAACACTTGTGCCCCCTGAAGCTGGTCAAACAAATCATCAATACGAGGCAAAGGATAATAGTTCTTCACTGTAACCTTGTTTAACTGGCGATAATCAATGCACACATGCATAGAACCATCCTTCTTCTTCACAAACAAAATAGGAGCACCACACGGTGAAACACATGGTCGAATAAAACCCTTATCAAGTAATTCCTGCAACTGATCCTTCAATTTATTTAGCTCAGGAAGAGCCATACGATACAGAAGAATGGAAATGGGCTGAGTGCCCGGCAACAGGTCAATGCCAAAATCAATGTCTCTATCAGGAGGCATGCCTAGAAGATCAGTTGGAAGCACATCGGGATAATCCCGCACCATTGGGACAAAATCAATAGAAGGGGTATCCATACTGATATCTCTCACATAGGCTAAATACGCTGCGCACCCTTTCTCGACCATACACTGAGCTTTAAGCAAAGAGATAGCTCTGCTAGGAGTGTGATCTAAAGTGCCACTCCACTCAATATGTGAAATACCTGGCTTAGCCAGTGTCACGGTCTTGGCGTGATAATCAAGAATATAATGGGGCAACAACCAGTCCATGCCAAAGATAATATCAAAATCAACCATGTAGAGTAACATTAAATCTGCCATGGTCTCAAAACTACGAATAGTAACTAAACATGACCGATAAACGCGGTCCACAACAAGGGAATCCCCTACAGGAGTAGAAACATAAATGGGGTAACTCAAAGAATCCCGAGGCATACCTAAATGAGGAGCAAAGTAAGAAGACACATAAGAATAAATAGAGCCCGGACCGAATAGAACTGATGCCTCTCTATGACAAGCCAATATAATACATGTGATAACATAATCGAAGGCAACAGCCACGATACGAGCAGGAGAGACATACTATTTGACCTAGCCTCCCCCTCGAGGTAGACCTCTACCTCCTCGGCCTCCACCCGTAGCTGGTGGAGCGGGTGGGGCAGCAACTGGGGCTGTAACAATAACCTGGGAGCTCTGCGGGGAATGCTGTAGCTGAGCAGTCTATGAAGATGAACCCCTACCCAGTCTGGGGTAGTCCCTAACCATATGGCGTGTATCACCACACTCGAAATAAGCTCTGGGAGGGTGGGTGGCTGTGGCTGACTAAGGCCAGATCTGTTGGACTGACCTCTAGAAGTCCCACGCGCAGAAGGTGCACTAGAAACTAGAGGTGCATAGTAAGGCTCCTGAGGTGCAGGCGGAGCTGGAGCACTGCTGGCTGCTGGAAGAGCTGAATGAACAGGGCGACCAACAAAACCCCTACCATGTCGACCTGGTGCTGGGGTACGGGAAAATAATAGTAGCCCGACTCTCGAGACCTCTTGGACTCTCTCTCCTCTCGCCCCTAGCGTGCATACTCTCGATCCTCCTAGAAATGCTCACTATCTTCTGATAAGGAATGTCCTTCTCCAACTCTCGAGCCATGCTAGATCTGATAGATGGGATAAGACCCTCAATAAACCTGTAAACTCTCTCGCGAACTGTAGCAACCAAAGTTGGTGCATGCCTAGTCAATCTGATATAACGGATAGCATACTCCGAAATGGTCAAAGCACCCTAGCGCAAATGCTCAAACTCTGCGTGCCATGCGTCCCTGAGACTCTGGGGGGAAAAAATCTCTCATAAACATCTCCGAAAACTGGGTCCAAGTCACTGAAGCAGCCTCGACTGGACTATCTATCTCATAAGTACGCCACCAATCATAGGCGGCTCCCCGGAGCTGAAAAGCAGTGAAGGAAACCCCGCTGGAATCTACTATGCCCATAGTGCAAAGAATACAGTGGCATTCCTCTAGAAATCCCAAGGCATTATCTGTCGCTAATCCACTGAAAAAATCGGAGGATGATACTTCTTGAACCTCTCCAACCTCCGCTGCTCATCCTCAGAAGCAGCTGCCCCATCCACGAGCTGAACTGGCACTGCAGAAGGAACAGGAATGACCTATGGGACCTGCTCAACCTGCACTCGCTACTCAAGAGTGCGTACGGCGGGAGTCTGTGCTCCTCCCCCGTCCTGGGATGTGGATGCAGCAAGGGGAAGCAACCCTATCTGAGCCAAGGTGGTGTACATAGACATGAACTGAGCCAACGTCTCCTGAAGGGCTAGAGTAGTAGTGGCAGTAGTAGGTGTGCCAGATACCTGGGCTCCGGCTGGATCTATTGGTGGTTCCTCGGTGGCAGCTCACACAGTTCCTCTGGACGCGCCACGTGCACGTCCTCGGCCTCTGCCCCTGCCTCGGCCTCTGACTGCTGTAGGGGGGTGCGGGTGCCTGATCATCCCAAGTAGTGCATGTACTCACCATCTATGAGAGAGTAGAAGACAGAAGTTTAGATCCAATGTCAAAATATCGCACGACAAGGAAATCAATGAAGTGAAGACTTTTTCCTATGCAGTTACATAGCCCCTTGTAGATAAGTGCAGATGTCTTCGTACCGATCAGTGAGACTCTAATAAACCGGCCTGTGTTCCGTGACTTCTATGAACCTAGATCTCTGATACCAACTATCACGACCCTAATTCACCCTCCATGAACATGTCATGATAGTACCTAGTTCCTACAACTAGGTAAGCCTAACAATGCAGAATTTATATAACTTGCGGAGACATTTAATTAAATTAAGCAAAACTAGAAGAAAACGATATACAAGTGCCGCTTGGCATATATAACTCAAAACTACGAAATTCTATAATAACACCCCAAAACTCGAAAACTCACAAGAACACATGCTTAAGGAAAATACTGTAAATGCTCAAATCTCCAGAATGTCTACATCAAGAGTATGATAGAATCTAAGCACTACAGGTAGAATAAGGAAGGAAACTCTCTGTTCTACGGACGCTGCAGATATACCTCAAGTCTCCGCTAGATATCTTCGCCTCGATGATAGTGCGCCTAAGATGAAGTACATGGGTCTTCTCATGAAAAACATGCGCAAGAGAGGCATGAGTACAGCACAACGGTACTCAGTAAGTGCCAAGCGTAACATCGGTCAGGTAGTGACTAGGAAGGTCAGGGCCCTACTGAGATTAAGCAATATAATAAAAATGCTGGAAATAGTATGAAATAAGCAGAAATAATGGAATACAACTGTAAATTAAGTCAGGTTACACAAAAAACAACTAACCCAACGAGGATAAGGTAACACAAAGTAAGACAGCTCAATATCAGTACTAATTACAAGGATCTCCCAAGATACCATCCTGTAGTCCATTTCTCTATCAATACCAATAACGAGGATCTCCCAGGATACCATCCTATAGTCTATTTCTATATCAATAACAATAACGAGGGTCTCCCAGGATATCGTCCTGTAGTCCCTTTCCATATCAAAACCAATGATGAGGGTCTCCCAGGACACCGTCCTGTAGTCCATTTACATATCAATACCAATAACGAGGATCTCAAAGAATACCGTCTTGTAGTCCATAATATAAATGTGCGCAGGGGGATCTACCAGAAATCTAACCCGTAGTCCTAAAGTAAATACGCTGGGGAATCTCCCGAGAATCTAACCGTACTCCCAAATATTAATGTGCAGGGGGATCTCCCGGGAATCTAACCCGTAGTTCCAAAGAAAATATGTTGGGGGATCTCCCGGGAATCTAACCCGTAGTCCCAAAGTAAATATACAGGGGGATCTCCCGGGAGTCTAACCCATAGTCCCAAAGTAAACAAACAGGGGGGGAGCTACTGGAATCCCACGGCCGTAGTCCCAATGTAAATGCGCAACCACAATCAGAGATTATTCAGAAATAAAGTACAACAATACAAGGAATAGATAGTTCTAGCTTAGCACGTCTCACGTAGTGCAGTTAAGGCAATTTAAGCAAGCAGGCAAGTTAAATTGACTAAACATGTCTTTCTAATCTAACACAGGTTATATTTACAAGTAAGATAAAGTAAGTACGAAAGAAACTCAATCTCAATATCTTAATTTAAAATCGAATTTTTCAACGATCAGCTCAAGTATATGCTCGTCACCTCACGTACAAGGCACTCAACTACCAAATAACATATCATTGGGGAAAGGTTCCCACACAAGGTTAGACAAGCCACTTACCTCAAATCGACTCCGATTCAACTTGAAACCACACTTTTGCCACGAGTATCCGACTCCAAATGGCCCAAATCTATTCATTTCAATTATATATTGTAAATATCATCTCAAAAAACTAATTCTACTATTGAATTTACAGCTAAGACGCAAATTTAGGTAAAATGACCAAAATGGCCATCAGGCCAACGTGGCCAAAAGCCGAAGTTCGAACTAAAATCCGGTTACTCATTCCCCAACGAATCTAATTATATGATTAGTTTTGAAATAGGGCCTCGGATTGAGGTCTTACCTCCAATTTTAGCAAAACCCTAAGTCCTACCCAAATATCCCCATTAAAATCTTCGATTTGATGTTGAAATTATGTTAAAAGGTGTTAAGGAGTGAAGAAAATGAGTTTGAAATCACTTACCAATTGTTTTGAAGAAGAAGAATTGCTTAGAAAATCGGCTCATATGTTTTGGGTTTCTGAAAAGTGAGAAATAACTGAAAATCCTGTGTATTTATACTTCCTGACGTGCCTAGCGCGGACCGCGCAAGGAAAGACGTGGCCGCGCCGCTCACACCACGGACCGCGCTAAGGAGGCTGCGACCGCGCTAGTGGAACTGAAGGCTACTGTCTCTATGAAGCTTGCAGCATTGATCGTGCGAGGACAATCACGGTAGTATGGCTCACACTGCAGGCCACGCTAAAGCGGATGCAGCCACGCAGCGCACACCGCGGACCGCGCTTAGGCGACCGCAGGAGCGCTGGAGCCTGCAGCTTTTCCCTGACTTACAATATCTGGTGTTTTAAGTCTAAGACCTCCTGGAACCTACTCGAAACTCACCTGATCCCTTAGGGCTCCAAACCAAATATGCACACAACCTCAAATACATTCTACGGACTTGTCGGTGCGATCAAATCGCAAAAACAACATCATATACATCGGATCGAATCTCAAAAACTCATGATTTCTTCCAAAAAATTTCATCACACATAAAATTCCCAGTTCGGGTCCGAAACACGTCAAACGACATCCATTCTCAACCAAACTTTACAGAAAGTGCTTCCATCAAATATAAGACTTGTACCCGGCAGGGGAACCAAGATACTGGCCTGATACCCTAGTCTTCTAATCAAATTTACTTTCTATTTTTCTTAATTATTTCCAGAAAAGAATTTCACATAAAAATTCATTTCTCGGACTTGGGACCTCGAAATTCGATTCCTGGTATACGCTCAAGTCTCATATTTTTTTTCGCCGACCCTCCGGGACCATTGAATCACGAGTCCTGGTCCATTTACCAAAAATGTTGGCCGAAGTCAAATTTATTCAATTTAGCATCAAAAATTAGCATTTTTCACACAGAATTCATATTTAAGTTTTTTTCCGTTTATACGCCCGGAATGCGCATGTAAATTGAGGCACTCAAGAAGAGGTTTTAAGGCCTCGGAAGTACAGAACGGAAAATAAATAAGTGATGACCCAATTGGGTCGTCACATTATGCTAAGAAGTTTCATATGAATCTCTTCCTGAAGCTAGTTACGTTGCTATGAAGTTAAATACATCTCTCTTGTGTGAATTTTATCATAATCTCGTATGACTTTTGTTGAATTTTAGAAGTCTTTCATGGCTTTTGTTGAGCTAAAAATTGCCATACTTCATCTCTTTGTGAATTTGAGTCCTTTATGGCTTTAGCCAAAAGTACCTCTAAGGGTGCCACCTAGCCTCATAACATAGTTAGTCACCTTAGGCTTGATTAAAGCTTCACATAAGCTTAGGCTTGATTAAAGCTTCACATATGCTGCCACACTGGGAGCACTTAGTCTTATCTAAATTATGCTTAATTAATTAGTTAATCTTACATTATTAGAATTATCTAAAATTACTTAAAATACTATTCACATTTTATACATCTTACTATCATGGTCATATGGTACCTTGTATGGCACTAGTCCATAAATACCGGGTATTATTGCTCGGACCGTATTTTATCCCAAATTGACAAACTTTGACGAAACTCACTTGTTTGAAATATCATAATATTTATACCTAAAAAATAATCTCATTCCCGAGCTTACGTCGATTAACTTACAATGCAAATTTAACGTTCGAAAATTCAAGATGTAACATCTCATTTCTGAGCTTATATCAATTTACTTATGGCGTACTTTCACGTACGAAAATATGGGGTGTAACATCATTCCCCCTTTAGAACATTCGTCATCAAATGTTGACTGATGCACTTATCATTTTCATAACATATGTTTTCTGAATACTTTGGTACTCTTCTTTCCATCTAGGCAACTATTCTGTGAATAAATCCAAAGGTCAGAGCATTCCCCCCTTTTGGCATATTTCTCACACCATGGCTTATGGTCGGAATCCTTCCAATATCATAATTGTTGCTACCTTCTATCATACAGCCTGTGCGACTCTAACCTTATGAGTTCGCCTACGCGAATGTTCTCTCCTTTTTCCTCCAGTTCTTAGCCAACCTCTAGGCTTCACTTTGTAAACATATACAAAGCTTGGCAAGATGTCCCTCTAGGCATATATAGGTATACTCAAGTTTTTCACTCGGTACTTTGTTGAATTTATGAATGTTGCTATATCTTATTTCATAGACCCGATTATCCATCCGTATGGCTTTACTGCAACTGGGTAGGTCATATTATACCAGAACTCTTACTTTGGTTTATTGCTACTAGGGTCTTCGACCAAGCTCCAGATTACTCTCGTTGCTTATCCTGTATGTATAAATCTAAGTCCTTTAATGCTTCTTCATTATTGTTCATCTTAAGAATGACGGCCTAGTCTCATCTCATACTATTGAAATTTTATCCATCTATTGTTGATTCACCTTAATGTTGATATATAACTTACCATTGATAACATGACCTCTTATGTAACACTGTCTCTAGAGATCACGTCTCATCACGGAAGATGTGAAGTGATTAGATTGATTCACCTAGGGCATGATTTCATAACCTTATTTCATAGCATTGTGATTCACCTTACGTAGGTATTTTAATCCTGTACAATTCATGAAATCCTCTTTTTCTTCAAATCATATACAATCAAAGGCCCAAACGTCATCATTTATCTATCACAATTACTCCCTTATTATATTACCAGGGCAGTATTCCATCTCTTCAAAATTCTATTAGTCTTAGACTCCTTGAGTTCATTCAGGCTAGACTGAACTTTCTATAACTTAGAGAAACCATTAGTTCTATTGTTTTCATGGGCTTAATCCCGAGGAATTATCAATTCTTGTCACCTTCTCACTTGCCCTTTCTTATCCTTACTCCTGTCTTCCTAAAACCTTGTCGCTCTACCATACTCTGGCCTTTCATGGATGCTATGGAATATCCATGATACAATCTTCTAACAATTCAATCCTTTGTCTATGACCTGGGCTTAATTCTTTCTTTTAGCTTATACTGGAATCTTCTACAACTGCATGATTGTCATATATGTTGCATGGATAATACTCCGAAATCTTAAGTGCGTTCATAACATAACTAACTCTGGATCATTGGTCAAATAATTCCTTTCGTTCCTTCTCAGCTTTCTTTAAAGGTAAGCAATTACTTTTCCTGGTCTTATGCCACCTTATTGTGTGCGTACTTAGCTTATCTTAGTCCTAGACATGCAGGAATTTTGTGCAATTCATATGATCTCGAATATTATGTTTGACGTTACTTCCAGTTCATTAGCCACGGTAGGTGTCACTTTCTTATAGAGTGCTTACAATGTTATAGTGAGATTGTTTTTCCATGACCATTTCCTCCTTCGGTCACTAAGCTTAGCTTGTAGCCTTCTTCCTTATTTCCTCAGCTAGTCTTTCGTTGTAGTGCTTAGGGAGACCTTTTGTCTCTTGTAAAGTTGCAATATTGTTATATTGTTTACCCTACAGAATCTTTTTGATATTCTTCCTGGCCTATAATTATCCTTAGTTTCTTACCTCTAGGCTCACGTGCTTGTATGGGTCATTTCTGAACTAAAATACTAACAGTCTACCCAGTGGCACTCTCTTTTATTTCTGTAACACTCATACGGTACCTTTTAATGACCCAACTCTTATCTGAATATTTCTCAAGGATCACGATGTCACAACCCATAGACCTACGGCTGAGGGCATCAGCTACTACATTCGTCTTCCCCAGATGGTATAAAATATCAACATCATACTCATTAAGTAGCTCCAATAGTCTTTTTTTGGTGTAAATTAAATTCCTTTTGCTTGAAGATATACTGACGGCTCCTATGATCCGTATAGATATCAACATAAATGCCACACAAGTAGAGCCTCCACATCTTTAGTGCACGAATCATTGCATCTAACTCTAAATCGTGGGTCGTATAAGCCTTCTCGTACTTTCTTAGTTGTCTAGAAGCATAAGCTACAACTTTACCATGTCGTATCAGTACATAACCCAATCCAATACCCGAAGAGTCACAACAGATAGCATAACCAGCAGTTCCTTCTGGGAGCGTTAGAACCGGTGCTGAAGTTAGTTTATCCTTCAATGCCTGGAAACTCCATTCGCAAGCATCATTCTATTGAAACTTAGCTCCCTTATAAGTCAACTTTGTCAATGGTTCCAAAAGAGAAGAAAATCCATCTACAATTTCCTATAATAATTTGCCAAGCCGAGTAAGCTACGAACCTCCGTCGGTGTCGTGGGTCTAGGAAAAGTCTTTTACTGCCTCAATATTTTGTGTATCAACCCGGATACCTTCACTTCAAATCACATGCCCAAGGAAATCTACATAATTCAACCAAAATTCATATTTAGAGAATTTTGCATACAACTTCCCTTTCTGTAGAACCTTGAGCATACTACACAAATGATCTTCATGCTCAATCTCTGAACGAGAATAAACCAACATATCATCGATAAATACAATCACGAACAAATCTAGAAAGGGTGTGAACACCCGATTCATCAAGTCCGTAAATATTTCTGGGGCGTTAGTCAAACCGAATGACATAACACGAAACTCAAAGTGCCTGTATTTGGTCCTGAATGTTGTCTTTAGAATATCATTCTCCTTAACCCTTACTTTATGGTACCCTGAACTCAATTCCATCTTTTAGAAACACTTGACACCTTGCAACTGATCAAATAAATCATCAATCCTCGAGAACGAGTACTTATTCTTGATCATCACCTTATTCAACTGTTTATAATCTATACACATTTGTAAGGAACCATCTTTATTTCTCACAAATAATATAGGTGCTCTCCACAGTGATGTACTAGGTCTGATAAAGCCTTTGTCAAGCAAGTCCATTAGTTCTTCCTTCAACTCTGTCAGCTCTGTGGGTGCCATTCTATAGGGAGGGATAGATATGGGTTGAGTATATGGTAATATGTCAATAACAAACTCAATTTCTTATTTTGGCGGAAGACTCGGAAGCTAATGGGGAAAAACATCGGGAAACTCATTAACCACAGGGATAGATTTAATGGTTAGTGACTCTACTTTCACATCGTGAACCCTAACTAAGTGATAAATATAGCCCTTTCTGATCATCTTCCTTGACTTGAGATAGGAAATAAATCTACCTTTGGAATAGGACCATCTTTGATCTACAATCAACATTGGCATAACAAGAAGCCAAGAAATCCATACCCATTATAACATCTATATAAATGCATTTTATACAAAGAAGAAGTAGAGTGAAGACAGGGAAAAAAAGCAAAGTAGCAAAAGTAAAGGGACAAAGTATTATGTAGGATTTGAAAAGGTTTATGTATATTAAAAAATTATCCATTTAAAAATCTCAAATATAGGAATTATTTTCATGATCATTCCCATGTCATCTACTGTCCGTTTTGGCCCAACAAACCTCGCGGATTTGTCCCTTGGGCTACAATATTATCAAGACCAAAAGTGCGCGTACCATGTGAATTTTGGTGGTGCCTTATAAAGCTCTTTATTTTCTCTCCCTTTCCGAAGTTAGATTCATATAAGGTGATATTTTTACCCCTTCTTCATAAGCTTGCCAACTTAGAGCTTTCTATGTACAATTCTACTGCAAATGGTAGAAAAACCATCACCAATGAGTCCAAACCTAGTAGATGAGTGATGAACATGTAATCCCACAAAGATATGGAGTTTCATGAAACAAGATACTCCCTTCATAAGTAATGCCATGGGCGTCTTTCCAACCATGCCCCATGACCCCTTGGGTGCACCCCGTGGCATCCTAGCAAGCCTCCCAACGCCTAGCGCCATAGACGACCTCGTGGTCTTGGCTGTGCCAAGTAACAAGGGCGCATGTGCCTCTATTACCTCACGGATATCCCTCACTAGTGCCCAGTCGTAGGCAGATACTAACAACGCCACACGCCTAGACAACTCAGCGCATGCAGACCGTGATGCCAAAGACAAGGTTCCTGACAACATATCTATTTCTATTGTAGAAAACTAAGTCCTTTTCATTTAAATATACAGTAGTTTTATTTCATGTACTTCCATTATGTTCATCTAGCTTAGATAGGTCTAGTCTTTTAACTTTGGTTTATTTTCTTTAGGCACTACTAGGAGGGATCAAGCAATCAAACTTTCTCGCAAACAAACAATTCTCAATACTAGTGGCTCTCCCCTTCGATACCGTGTTGCTTTCTGTAATAGCTTTCATTGATGAAATCAAGCTTTCTTTCATTCCTAATTCTTATTTTTTTTTTCTCAGTTGCTCTTGACATTAGTTTTCCCCTACCACAGTGACAATATCGTCTAGTGTACGTAGGGGACCTAAGTTGGTGGATAGTAATTGCACTGACATCAGTTACTTAGTCTTACGTCTCCCTTCTAAGGAATCTCAAGAAGGCACCGCATAACACTTGGTATCAGAGCCTAGGCTCGATATCGGACGAGGGAAAGCATTGCCATTACCACCATTTCTGACCATGGTGAATCACGGGTACACATTATGGCCCTTGAAGAAATAGTTAACGTATTACCGCCATCGTGGATACGATGCCTGAACGAAGAACAAGCCTAGTGCAAAGGTTGGACGAGTTGGACCGCAGAATGCTCCAGGCCAAAGTTGACATAGAAAATATCGGTCATGGCTCTGAGAGAGACCGACAAACAGCAGCCACAGAGGCAACCAAAATTGTTGGAAAATTTGAGGGCCTTCAATAGGAGAGCTCCGAGGATTTATCCTACATGGTACAAGAGGCAGACAGAGTGACTGCCAAGCAACAAACTATAGACAACTTGACAGGCAAGCTCAATGTTGTTAATGTTGCTTTACAAGTCCTGCTTTGAGGAGGCGAAACCAAATTGCGGGTGCTATGAAACTCACTCCCACGACACAAAAACTAAAAATTCCTGAGCGAAAGCCATGCAGTGGAGCTCGGAATGCCAAAGAAGTGGAAAACTTTATTTTTTACATTGAATAGTACTTCGATGTCGTGGGGGCGTAGAAGAAGCTAAGAAGGTAGTAACTGTTTCCATGTATCTTTAGGGTGATTCTAAGCTCTGGTAGCGGGTGAAGTATGAAGCCAGCAGGGGCGCTGAAGATGCACTCGAGACATGGGAAGAATTGAAGGCGACTATACGCCTACACTTCTTCCCTGAAAGTATTGAATACAACACTAGGAGAAAGCTACAGGAGCTTTGCCAGACCAAATCAGTGTGGGATCACGTGCGATAATTCTCCACGCTTATGATAAACATACGTTACATCGGGGGACAAAGACAAACTCTTTAACTTTTTAGAAGGGTTGAAACCTTATACCCGTATGGAGCTGCAAAGGCAAAGGGTAGATATCTTATCCAAGGCGATCCAGGCAGTTGAATGCTTTGGGGACTATCAAGTGGAAGCTCGGAAGGATAGGCCACAACCACCTACCCGAATGAGATACAAAGGGGGCCAACCTAGCAATGGTGGCCCTAGGAGAAGTGGGAGAGATAGGAGTGCAACCAAATCTAAGGCTTCCTCCTCATGCAGCAATAGTACTTCGTCAAACAACAATGATCGGGGGGAAAGCCCCCTTCAGGATTCTATCATTACGGTGGACCACATTGGAATAATGAATGCCCACATGCACAGATGAACGCCCATCAAGCTTTTGATAATACGACCAATGATAACATAGATGATGCAGACCAGACCGAACCAATAGGTGCCTTCAATGCCATTGTTGGCTCTATTTTTTAGGCCTAGTAGAAACCAGTGCTGGTATCTGTGAGAAGAAGGACACCTGTCAAATCACTAAGAAAGGGAGAGAAGGCAGCTGAGGGGAATCCTCTAAAATAAGAGAGGACATTAATGCTCATCAAGATGAAGGTAAATGGCAAGCCCATTCAGGTGATGATAGACACGGGTGCTACCCACAACTACTTAGCCTCGACTCAGGTGGAGCGCCTTGGTCTAATTGTAGGAAATGGTAGAGGTCGTGTCACGACTATCAACTCACCTCTTCAACCAGTGGGTGGAATAGCCAAAGAGGTACCAGTGAAGCTTGGCCCTTACGAAGGAAAATTCAACCTGTGAGTATTGATCATAAACGACTTCGAGATGATTGGTGCATTGGAATTCCTAAGAAAATCCAACACCACGCCCGTACCATATGTAGACATACTACTGATGATAGGAACAAACGGGGACAAGCACTGCATTATCCCGTGCATGCCTATGAAGACGGCCGCTGAGAACATCTCGGCCTTACAGTAGAGAAATAGGTCAAAGGACATGAACCTACGTTCATAGCAGTCCTCTTCATTCCTCTTATTCTCGCACCCATGAAGGAGCTACTGCTGAAGTTTGAAGATATCATGCCACAAGACATGCCAAAGAAACTCCCATCTAGGCACACTGTGGACCGTGAAATTGACTTGGTACCAGGTGCGAAGCCACCCGCTCGGGAACCTTATAGAATGTGATAACCTAAACTCACCGATCTTCAAAGACAATTGACGGAAATGCTAGACACAAGGATCATTGTGCCCTCCAAGTCCTTATACGGATCCCATATGCTATTCCAAAAGAAGAATGATGGCAACAATAACTCTGTGTGGATTATCAATCTCTAAACAAAATCACCGTGAAGAACAAGCACCCTATTCCACCAATGGAACACTTGTTTGATAGACTGGGTGGTGTGACGGTGTTCACCAAGATAGAACTCAAGGCCGGTTATTGTCAAGTTCGGATTGTAGAGGGTGATGAGCACAAAACAACTTGTGTGACAAGATATGGGTCGTACAACTCCTTGGTTATGTCGTTTGGCTTAACTAATGCCCCAGCCTCATTTTGCACCCTGATGAACCAAGTCTTTCGAGAGTACATTGACGAATTCATGGTGTTCTACTTGGATTACATTGTAGAATATAGCCAAACACTTGAAGAACACCCGGATCACTTACAGAAGGTCCTAGCCCATGTGAAGCTATTTGAGTGCTACTTTGCTCGAAAACATATTGACTTCCTCGAACATGCCATTGAGGAAGCATGGATCAAGATAGACCAACAAAAGATTCAGGCTATCACAGATTGACCACCGCCTAAAGATATCCACGCCTTGAGGGTGTTTCTTGGCCTATGAAACTTCAATCGCCATTTGTGAAAAATTACTCCCTCATCGCAATTCCATTGACAGAAATCCTCAAGAAGGTCACACCTTGGGATTGGGACCCAGGCGAATGGAGGCCTTCAACACATTGAAAGCGGCTATGTCTAGTAGCTTCGTCTTGGCCCTTTTTGATTTGGCCAAGCCATTTGTGGTACAAAATGATGCTGCCGACTATGTCCTTGACGTAGTCTTGCTACAAGAAGGGAATCCAATAGCATATGAGAGCGGAAAGCTGAAGGATGCAAAGCGGCGTATGCTGCCCACGAGAAAGAATTATTGGTTGTCATCCATTGCTTACGCCTTAGGAGGCACTATCTGCTAGGAACCCCCTTCGTGGTCAAGACAGACAACACAACTGTTAGCCATTTCATGACTCAGACGAAGCTAAATGGTCGACAGGCTAGGTGGCAAACTCCTAATGGAATTCCACTTCAACTTGGAGTACCGAAGAGGAAAGACCAATCAAGTTGTTGATGCACTCAGTCAAAGATTTGATCTAGCATCGGTGTGCCTACTTGCCATCCTAAGGGGGAGCGAAGTAGCTACCACCATCAAAGGCCAGATACAAGATCTACTCATTAAGGATCCTCCTGCATAGTATTTGGTTGATTTGGTAAGACAAGGCAAGACTCGCCAGTTATATATGGAAGATGGTTTCCTGAAACTGAAAAGGAACCGACTTTATGTTCCTAAAGGAGGATATCCACGATAAACTCTCCTAGCAGAGTATAACGATACTTTTGGGTCGGCCATCCCGGTGTAGACATCACCATGGCATTACTTCACCGTGCATATTATTGGCCTCAAATGGCCGATGATGTTGCTCAGAATGTGAAGACTTGTCTAGTATGCCAGAAGGATAAGTCGGACCGCTTAATACACGGGGGACTCTTGGAACCGCTAGTTGTACAAAGAGACCTTGGGAAAGTGGTTCCCTCGATTTCATCATCGGATTTCCCAAGGTCGGAGATCTCACAACTATCTTGGTTGTGGTGGATCGATTTTCCAACTATCCTACCTTTATAGCAACCCCACAATATATCTCACCGGAGGGTACAAATCAACTCTTCTTCTCTCATGTCGTCAAATATTTGGTCCTGCCTAAAGAGATTGTTAGTGACCCCGACTCACACTTCACTAGAAGCTTTTGGATCCAAATCTTTAAGTGCCTCAGGTCAAAACTGAGTCATAGCTCACGTTTTCATCCGTAATCTGATGGCCAGACGGAGCAGTTCAATGATACGCTGGAGGAATATCTTTGCCACTTCGTAACTAGATCGCAGAAGAACTGGGTGAGGCTTCTTGATACTGCTCAACTGTATTTAAGTTCACAAAAGAGCTCTAGTACAAATAAAAGCTTTTAAAATTGTTACCAAAAAGCAACCGCTAATCTCTCACAATGAGAATGCACCAAATATGTCAAAATTTCCTCGAGCTGCTAGCTTCACAATATCATGGAAGCAAAAATTTGGAGATAGTACGAAGCTATCTTGTCAAATCCCAAAAGCGGATAAAGAGGCATGATGATCAAAATCGTTGCTTTGTTGAATAACAAACTGAGACAAAGTGATGGTCAAAATTCCAAAGCGATACTTATTTGCAGGGGTCTATGACCCTTGCCTATTATAAAAATACATTGGACCCTTATCCATTGAAAGGCGCATAGGGAAAGTTGCATACCGGGTGGATAACTTAGCTTGGTGGAAAATCCATCTCGTCTTCCATGTCAGTCTTTTGAAACCTTTTCGGGAAGACATGGAGGATCCTTCACCAAGCCAACTCACAATACCAAGTATTCGAGGACAACTCAACGGGGAAAAGGTGTGCTGAAGTTATTCTTTTTTATCAAGTGATTCGCGGCTCAAGGAAACATCACTAGGAGTTTTTCGTGAAATGGCAAGGCTGTGATGCAGATGAAAATATTTGGGAGAGGGAACAAATCTCAAAGCCTACAAGACCCTTATTGATGATTATCTTGCAAGTAAGGCGTCGAGGACGTCTCCAACTCATGTGGGGGAGAATGTTATGGGCGACCTTCCACCCATGCCCCATAATCCCTTAGCGCGTCTCGTGGCTGTCCTAGCAAGTCTCCCAATGCCTAGCGCCACGGACGGCCCCATGGTCTTGGGTGCGCCAAGTGACAAGCCCGCATGTGCCTCTGTCGCCCCATCGATATCTCTCGCCAGTACCCAACCGCAGGCAGATGCCAACAGCGGTGCGCGTGCAGACCGTGATGCCAAAGACAAGGTTGTTGACATTGGACCTGTTTCTAGCTTGTAGAAAACTAAGTCCTTTCATTGTAAATATAGAGTAATTTTATTTTATGTACTTTCATTATGTTCCTCTAGCTTAGTTAGGTCTAGTCTCGTAACTTTGATTTTTTTAAGCACTATTAGGGGGATCAAGCAATCAAACTTTCTAGCAAGCAAACAATTCTCTATACCGATGTCTGTCCCCCTCGACATTGTATTGCTTTCTATAATAGCTTTTATTAATGCAATCAAACTTTCTTCCATTCTCAATTTTCATTTATGTTCTCTCAATTGCTCTTGACATTTCTTTTTCCGTACGATACTAATAATCTCGTTTAGTGTACGAATGAGACCTCAATTGACAAATAGTAACTGCACTAACATAAGTTGCTTAGTCTTATGTTACGCTTCCAAGGAATCTCAATAAATGTGATATCTTCTGGAGTTACTCTTTATAATCTCAGTGACCTCTTTCAACATCAATTTTTTAGCAGAACTTATAATTTAAAGAAGAAACACTTTTAGCTTTTTACTTTAGTATTTGCTTCAGTCGAAGTTAGCTGAAGAGAATGAAAGTTTTGAGTCTCTGTACCAAACATCGGCATCACAAGAGTTGATTCTTTTTCCTTTATTTCATGCTTAAAATGCTTGGATGGAACAAAACATCTTCGATGACCACTACATACAGATCCTCAGCTTCTAAATTATCGGTCTCCCTGCCATTGCTGTGGGAAATTTTGCAGTGTCAGTGCACATAGTTTGGACTTCATGATGCCGGATTTCCCAAGTTGCACTCCGTAAGACGGCAGGCTCCAAAGATCTAACGCAAACCAATGGTACATTTGAAAGAAAAGGGATCCCCATTAATCAAGAGTTACAAAGTTGTTCTCTCTCATGACAAAGACTAAACAAAAAAGGGAATGTTTGACGTTAAGAGCATCATAACCAAAAGCTGGTTCTCTCTTCACCTATATTGAAAGGAAAGTCATTTTTGAATTAGTACCTAGTCAAATCAAGAATTCACACATTTTTGGGGTTTGGCTACTCTTAACAGCTCCATTGATACCCGACTGTAAAGATTTTGTATTAAGAGTACAACAGTTGTTTATTTTGTTAATGAAGGCACCAACATGTCCACCTTTCTTTTGTAGGGGTATTTGATTCTCGACACTGCACTCAGCAAGCTAGTGTTTTGAAAATATAGGCTAAGACGAAAACTGCCCGTGACTAAGAAAGAGTCCACACATATCAACACTAGCTATGCTCGCACCCGCCTGCTGACTAGACAGTAAATGTATTCTGGCCATACATTGATGGAAACTGAAATAAGGTCTCTTTTGTGTTTTCTGTTTCTTCCTTTTTCCCTTCTTTCATCTTTCTTTGCCTGTAAGAAAATAAAGATGCCAAGAAGTCATCAATTCATATCCAAGAAACAGTGACGCCGGAGGAGTCTGCTATATAGAAGCTAAAGCAAATTTAAGAGACTTCCCTTCCGTCAAATCTTACCTTCCATTCTTGGCAAAAGGGAAAATCCGTATGTCCTTGAGATTTATGAATTATATGATACAATGGTGAAAAAATCAAGGCTGCTTGTTCGACATTGATGTGCACATGTAAATATGAAATAAGGAGCAAAACAAAACTACATCTCCGGGCATAAGGTCCAGAATGAATGAGATGGCGAACTCAGCCTACAGGTGGACAACTTGTCACCAAAACAACTTAAATATTCTGTACTCTGGCTATCAAAATGCCAAATCAAATATTTGCTCGTAGTCATCCACAAAGTGTACATCAAGGCCTTCTTTGACATTAGGAGCAAGCTCGTCAAAATCTCTGCGATTGGCTGAAGGGAATATTATAGTTTTCACATCACTTCTTCTCGCCGCTATGGCTTTCTCCTTGACCTATTATTGAACCAAAAGGTAAAGCTTTTGTAAAATCAAGGCACTTCAGAAAAGGAACCCACCACTGATGGGGACAAAAAGGAAAGACCACTCTTATTATGCTTACATGTGGAAGCATGTAAACACATACAGACACAGGAAATAATCAACGCATAAAGAACATTTAAGACAATCAACGAAAAATAAAAAGAAAACATGATAGATGATCAGACATAAAAGCTGCATGAGATAATAAGGAAGTGTAAGAATTGTTAACATACCCCACCGATAGGAAGAATTTTTCCAGTTAGCGTGACTTCCCCTGTCATTGCCAGGTCCTTTTTAACAGGCTTTTTCATGGCAAGAGACAACAAGGACGTTATCATAGTACAACCAGCACTAGGGCCATCCTTAGGGGTAGCACCTGCAGGAACATGAAGATGAAGCTTACTTTTTGCAAAGAATTGGTTATCAGGCTCCTTTTCCTGCAAAATGGTCCTGGCAACCGTATGGGCAATTTGGGCACTTTCTTTCATAACGTCGCCTAGTTGTCCTGTTACATTGAGAGCCCCTTTCCCTTCTCCTTGCTCCACCAGAGATGTTTCTATATAGAGTGTCGAGCCACCCATTGAAGTCCAAGCAAGACCCATCACAACTCCAACTGGTGTCTGATCGTATATGCGCTCCGCATGGAAAACAGGTTTGCCAACATAATCAGCTAGGTTTGGCGAGTCAACAACCACTTTATTTACTGTTTTACTCGCTAAACTTTCTGTGGCTTTCTCAGTTTTCTGAGTATCCTGTTAAGACCACAACCACTCAGAACCAAAATTCAGTTGCAAAGACACAATAGTCATTATATTAAATGCAGATAATATGTAAACATAAAATCATGCAACGCCAAGGAAATACAAGGACATTATTCATTAGCAATTTAATTTGGTAGAATTCTATATATTTTTCTTTCAGTTCAGACAAATATGAGAGGGTAGAAATAATATCAAACATCAAAATGTGTGTGTGCACGCGCTAGATTATAACAAGTGAGTTAACATTTGGCACAACTTCTTAAAACGAATTTGACTATCAAGTCTAATTAGTCAGACTAAAGAAAGCCCTCCATCCCAAAGAATTTGATTAACTGATTGCAGTGCATGATATAAATGCAAATCATGCATAGATACCTTTTAAGATACAAGGGAGACTTATCATAGAAAATGAATACCATGCGCTTCCCTTGCTTGTTCTTATAGTTAACATTTCAAAAGAAAGTGCTTCCCCTACTCGTTTGGTGTTATATTGCCAGATAAGTGATTCTTACATTCATTTGTTAACCATATTTAATCCAACATGAGATAGTAAGACAGGTTGTAAAAAGACATTTCTGTGCCTACAAAACTACCTATTACACTGCATCTTGTATTTTTATTTTAAGCATAAATAAAACTTAGAATCACTTAAATACATTGTAGCATACATAGTTACAACTTGCAAGAATTACCTGAAGTACTAAACACTATATTTTTGCTTATTAATGTTTTTCATTTACCTGTAAACAAGTATCTTCATTAGCAGACTTCTGAGTTTGATTCACTGCTCCCTGTGCTTCAGCTTCAGCATTATTTTCAGAGGCCTCGTCATCATTGCTACTGTTTGCTGACTCAGCTCCAGCTTGAATTTCTTCCTTAGACTTGATTTCGACTGATAGATGGATAGATTCTGCTTTTACCTCATCTACCTCCGTATTCTGAGGCTCAATCTCTCCATCTTCTCTGACAAGCTTTAGAGCTATCTGAAAAGCAAGAACAGGATGTGCAAAGTATCAGAGCATGAAAATGATTCAAAGTGTTCGTGTTGGATTTCAAGAAAATAACCATCAGTTTTCATCAAAAGTTGACTAGGCACGAGACTAGGACAATTTCATAATTAGATGTTTTATACAAAAGAGGATAGGTCACAGAACCTTGCGATAAATCTTTTCAATCTGCTTCTGCAGATTCCGTACACCGGCTTCTCTGCAGTAATTTTCTATTAAAGCAAGAAGAGCTGAATTGGTCACTTCAACCTGAAATAAAGAATTCATGAAGCCAATAAAATTAGCTTATTGCAAGAAACGCTTCAGTGTAACTTGTGAAATATTTTGAAAAACAACATCAAGGCATCAATTGAAAGTCTTTCTATAACCACATACTAACTGCCAGGATAGTTACACGTGTTAAAATATTTAAACCAAACATTAACCATTCAAGGCTTTGAATTGCAATCAATTGCTAATATAAATCATGCACACTTAATTTTCCAGCTTGATATCACATCTTTGCATCTGAGAAACGGCCCTCAGCATGTTAAAAGCCTGAGAGACAGAGAGATGGCATATACATGAGCTCAAATGTTGCATCTTTTCAACTTGATTACATATCAACTCGAGTCATTTTACAGGAGCATTAGGGAGCTAGCATTTCCCGAGATAAGCATAAAGCCACTACTATGTCGTGGAATAGTACCAACAGCCTACAAGATACTTCAAAAATTAGAACTGCTCCTATCCGCTCTGGAGGACAAATTCAAACCAAAGTAGCCATCAGCCCTCCCACATATCAACTTACTAACTTCTGCCGCCCATATTTAGGGTGGTTTTTTTGGGGATAAGTGGAAAACATTAATTATTAGAGTGTATAGGCACAATACAAGACGCCGCAGATATAGATGAGGTCAAATGTGTCAATTTGATGCCCTAAATCAGTAAGTATTCAGCTCCTCTTCTTCACCAGAGATCCATATGACATGTAACTCAACTGAAGATTACATTTTTTTTATAAGGTGAAGATTTTATTAAAAACAGTATCAAGCTGATACTGTAAAATACAAAGATACTGCTGGCTTAAAAACATTAAGATCCTAAGCAATCTAGCATGTCCAGCATATCATGAAAATTCATAACAACATTTCCATCTTTCCAATGGTGTACAAATAATGTAAACAACTGTATTTCACATATTGCAGCTGCTCCTTCTTGCCTTCAAAACACCAATTATTTCTTTCTTTCCATATCGTCCAAGCTATGCTAAAAGGAATATCTCTCCAAATCTTCTTTAAGGATGCTTCTGGAAATGCAGGTTCCCCATATTCCTGAATTTCTTAGGGCTTGCCCAAAGGATGCCAAAGTTAGCCATGAACATGGACCACACCTGCCAAGTAAATTCACAATGCAAAAAAAAAATGGTCCAAGCATTCACAAGCTTTCTCACACAAGTAACACCTGCTGCACATTATCCAACCCCTTTCTCATCAAATTTTCTTGAGTCAGACATGCTTCATGTGCTACTAGCCAACCAAACATGCCACTTTTGTTGGGACTGTAGTCTTCCAAATCATCTTCCAACGCCACTTTTGTGCTTGCACCTGCTGGGTAGCATTTAGTATTTTGTAGAGTGAACTAACAGTAAAAAAACCTTTTTCACTAGCTTTCCGGAGTCGGCCGTCTTCTTTTCCTGTTGATAACACCACTGATTGCATCTTCTGAATAAATATATTCCTAACCTGCTTTCCAGGGAGATTTTTTCCTGCCGTTTAATCTCCACAGCCATTTGCATAGCAAGCTTTGATTGCGAGCGGTAAGATTTCTAACTCCCAGACCCCCTTCTTATGTTTTGTCATAATGCTCCACTTTACTAAATGATATTTTCTCCTTTCTGCATCACCTTCCCACAAAAATTTCTTCCTGATTTTATCAATTTTCTTCTCCATACTAGCTAGTATAGGAATCAGAGTCATTAGATAGGTTGATATTACATAAAGAACACCATGACTAATGTCAATCTGCCCCCGGTGATAAATATTGCTGCTTCGAAGGAGCCAACTTTTTTTCACAATTGTCAATTAAACCATTCCACACTGATTTGTCCTTGAATTTTGCACCTAAAAGCAACTCTCAAATAGGTAGTAGGAAACTTTTCAACCTTGCAACCCATGATATCAGCTAACATATTAATATCACTGTCAGCATTCAAAGAAAACATTGAACTCTTGGCCAGGTTTATTTTTAATCCTGTTAAATACTTCTTGAAAAGTATATTGATGGAAGAGGTTTGCATTAAACTCTATAATCCATTAGCTTTGGAGGTAAGTATATTTTAAATGTAGAGGCCTAAGATGAAAATGATATCAATACATCAAACAGTATATTTTTTAGAAAATATTAAAGCATATGGAAGAAAACCTATAATGGGATTTACTATATCCGTGCGATTTCTTTTTCCTTTAGCCATGTTCTATATGGAAGGGTGTAAAAAGCTTGATCCCCTGAACTTTCCAATCTTATGTTTATTCCATAAACTTCTAACTGAATAAAGCTTTTCACATTTTACTTCAAGAAGTTACATTCTTGCCCAATCATGTTTCAAACATTTAACAGACCAATGTCTGCTTCTGAAATGTCAAAAATTGGGAGCGGAAAAAATACAAAACTATTCACCCGATAATGAATATGCACAGGAGATAATGAAAGAGATGCAACTAGAGATGTTTCTATAAGACATACCTGCTCAGGCTTGATACCACATGTTTCACGAGTAGCTTTCTCCAAATAATCCCTGGCTATGTGCATTTTCTCATCCGTAATGTAACCAGCAATTGAAATTACTTCCATTCTATCCAAAAGAGGATTAGGTATCATCTCTACGACATTGGCTGTGCAGACAAACAAAACCTACAGCCGCAAAAAGGAAAATGATCGACCTCAAATTATGCACTCAAAAAATGGATAAATGTGCAGATGTCATTCTCGTATAAAGTACAGTGTAATAGGTAATTGCATTAAGCAAAGAGGATAGAAAACACTGAAGGTGTCAAAACTCCTTTTTTTTTTTCAAATTTTGGAAGTACATTAAAACCTAGAGGTTGGATTTTATAATTTCTTCAGGTTCATATATAACTCAACATCCATAACAAGGTTTTGATATAGCCTCCCTCCCCATAACCAAGTCAGACCCAAAATACTACCAAAACAATCGAAAGGTGCCATCTTCTTTTGACAGAGCCCTTTGGAAATATAACACAAATATTTACCATTATGAAAAGGACATAGTAACACACAGTAAATTATCACATTAAAGGACAAAAAAAATGAAATTGTATGTGAATATAACCATCAGTCTTCTCTCTCTAGCCATGTTGTTGATTTGCTGATGTTTGATGTAATAAAATGAAATAGTACCGGTAACCGTAAATTCGTCATATTTGAATTATGTGCCAAATTCTTTAATCAATAGATAAACTAACGCTCAACACTCTCAGTCTATCGCATAATTGTAAAGTCGTCATATTTGAATTATGGGCCAAATTCTTCAATCAATAGGTAAACAAACGCTCAACACTCAAAGTCCATCGCTCCAATTATCGGCAACTTCAAGAGGTATAAAACCATATCCCTCATCAGTAAAGCCATCAAAGATAATATGAACAGACAGTAGGAAATCTCAATGCATCAAACTTTTTCCTATTGAATGATCACCAAAACCAATGTCAATGAAACCTAGTTTTTCTGAAGTATCAAAAGAACAACATTCTATTTAGTATTTACTCTAATCTTATTAGTCATAAACAGACAAAGTTAACACAGACGTGAAATAAAATACTTCCAGATAACCTTTCATTATGGCAAATAAAAGAAACATGTTCAGTCACGAAACTTTTTCCAAACTTAACTAAGGTAAGAGACGAAAGAAAACATCAATCAGTAAAGAAAAAGGAGGAATTAAAAGGTGAAAAAGCAGAATGATATTAGATATTTGCAAGATTTTTTATATCACATTAGTCCCCACTCATCAAATGATGTTAGAGGGCATTTCATAGGCAATCAACAGCTACAACAATTTGATAAGTGCTCCAGGAAACAACTAACCTTTGATAAATCAATAGGAACATCAAGATAATGATCCAAGAAATTTGCATTCTGTTCTGGATCAAGAAGCTCCAACATAGCACTTGCTGGATCACCAGCATGTCCTCTTCCCAGCTGCCATAGAAGAAAAAATTCAAAGCTATTATTAAATTTGATCGATAATTATACACATTCTTCAAACAGTTAGATTGCAGAAGAAATCCAAGCAAAAACATAATATGTTCATGCTCAAGATTCTTCCGGTGATCATCCACAGAAAAGCGAGATTAAATAGTGAAAAAGAAGTTACACTTCACTCATAGGCAAAGCATATAATTGAAGTATGAACTCATAAACCATAAAATACCTTGTCAATTTCATCTATCAAAACTAGAGGATTAGCGGTTCCCACACTTTTTAAACATTGTACCATCTTCCCCGGCATGGCACCAATATAAGTGCGTCGATGTCCCTTGAAGTGCATCCCAAAGTTAGCCACGAAAGTTCAAGATTATGTGCACCAAAAAACCACTCTGTTTTAGCTGGTTACATAATTCTGTTACCTTTATTTCAGCAACATCAGACAGTCCTCCAACAGAAAATCGGTAAAATTTGCGGTTCAATGCACGTGCAATTGAACGACCTATACTGGTTTTGCCCACCCCAGGAGGGCCAGAGAGGCATATGATTTTCCCTGTTCAAACCAAAAATAAGCAATGAGTTTGTTTCTAGTTCCTGACTCAGATTCATAAATTAAACTGAGATAAATCAGGTAAAGCCGCACATATGAAAGAAAGTGCCAGTGTATACAACAACAATAACAACAACTACCCAGTATATTCCCACCAGGTGGGGTCTGGGGAGGGTAATATGTAGACGAGCCTTACCCCTACCCGAAGGGGCAGAGAGGCTGTTTCCAATCGACCCTCGGCGCATAGGATAAAATGAAAAGCTGCATTAAAACAAAGACAAAATTAGAAACCAAAGCAAGACAAAACGAAATAATAAAGCATAAGTAATCCCGCAGAAATAACGTAAATAATTATATAAACATAAGAAACATAAATACAGTCGCATGCAATAGTAACAAGCAGTAACTACCATACTAACACCATAAGGGGACATAAGCTAAAACACTAGTCAACTATTTGTAACCCTACTATCCCACACCCAACCCCGGGTGAGGCGTACGAAGGACCCTATGAGCCCCTAGCCTACAACCCTGATTCTAGACCTCCAGACTCCCCTAACAAGGGTCATGTCCTCGGTAACCAAAGTGCCAGTGTATAATTGCGATTAATATCATCATTTGAATCTAACATTGTCCTAGCTATGGTTCAATTCATATTTTTCTAGAGTTACCCTTTGTTTTTTCCTCAACATTTCATAGTTCTCAAAGATTATCCTCAACAAACAACTACATCTCAAGTTCAATGTCCCAAAAATATACAAGTATAACTGGAAGTGAAAGTAAGTTATCAACAAAATACCATAGAGCGAGTGCCCAATCATGGACAACACAATATCAGAATTTAAGAAGAACGCCAACAAAATATGGCCCAAGGTGCAGCTATTTAACTCACATTAGTTGCTTTTCAAGGGAAGCTCCAGATATATTTCTTTACCCCACAGATAATCACAAGAAAACATTGGAGGAACTCTCTACTGTCACAAAACGTATTACCTAAGTTTGACCAATAAATATTTCTCAAATGCCCTAAAATGTTCTTCCAGTTTACTTGTTCCAATTTGATGTCAATATAGTATGTGGGAACCATAAATCTCATGTTCTATGGATATATTTTCCATTGGTATATTATATTGTTATGAAAATGGACAGTAAGGAGATGGCGGGATCATTTTCCGTTCTTTTAATATGATTATGGCTGAACCTTATAAAACTGAGGATTTTATTAAAAATGAGGGTCGTTATTTTTAAAAAAAATAAGGCATTTACCAACCTTGCGAGGTTCCTCTGAGTTTTCCCACAGCTATAAATTCCAAGATCCTTTCCTTAACATCGGTTAACCCATAGTGGTCTTCATCAAGAATTTGTTCTGCCCGTAGTACATCAAAGTTTTCATCACTGCATTTTGGATCAGAAAAGAAGAAAAAAGTTCAGGAACCAATGCAATACACCCAGGGTAGAGATCAAAACTATGAAGCCAACATTAGCACCATCAGCAGCAAACAACACGAACTATGACAAATCAAGCCCCTATCTTAACCTACATAAGGAGCTCATCATAAGTACAATCCTAGTTTTGCTGCTCTCATGAGATCCTGGTCTAAACTCATACATTGGGATGTCAAGGAAGCATCCTCAAAGCCAGAAGCATGACATGTAAGAACCTAAAATAAGGAACAGGAGGGAAAGAAAAGTTAAAGACAAATGGATATTACTCAAAAGAAATTTAGGCAAGTCACATCACTAGGCAGTATGGTTAACTTGGAAGCCTAGCAAATTTCAGAGAATAACATTTTTATTTCTTATGGCTGTTTAGCCAGCTTCTCGCAAACAGATTCCTCTAGTACAGCTAACCAAGGATAAGGATAACATCAGTTGGATTGAACCCAAGACAATGTAAGGTAGAATAGATAGACAACAAACCTGTAATTACCCCATGGCAAGGCAGTCAACCAATCAAGATAATTACGTGTCACGTTAAATTCACTGGAACTAGCTTCCAACAGTTGCAGTTTTGTCAGTTCTTCTTCAATAACTTGCATAACATGTGCTGGTATTTTTTCTTTATTAGGCTCCAATCTTTCCCTGAACTTTGCTGCAGTAATAAACAAATACAGTGTCACACCATTAGATGTAACTAAAAAGCGAACAAAAAACTGCAGGTTTCCCTTAGTATTGACCAGAAAAATCTAAGCCCTCAAAGCTAACCTAATGATTAGGCAGTTTCTTCTCTCAATTTCAACACCAAAACCAGGTCTACCAAAACAATGTTACAACTGGCAGCTTAACTCTATCTTTGTGAAAATTATAGAGAAAAAATAATGAGAACCGCATTTTAGGGTTTGCAGTTACGTCTATTATCACCAAAACCTGGAAGAAGTACCTTCATAAGCACTACACTCCTCAACAGGAGCAAAGAAGAGAAGAAAGAGCACATAATAGAAAAAGCAAGTAGGCTTCTAATTAGGAAGTTCACTGAAGGGAAACAGGACAGTATTCAAGAGAAAAAAAAGGACACTGGAGGAGGAAGATAAATCTGAATCACAACCAGTCCATAACTTGAATAAACAACAATGCAGTGCTAACAACGGAAATTGTGGCCTTCGAGTAAATCCATGTTGAATTTGTGCCACATTACTAAATATGGTAGACAGTAACCTTTCGGAAATTGAAGTTGGAGGATTCCAGTATTGTCTTATTAAGTACTTTAGTGAAAGCACAAAACAGGCCCCCTATAGGTACGACATATTCTAATCTGTCAAAAGTTTGGAATGTCTCAAATAGTTTTAGAAAGCATGTCAATAAAGTTGGTTGGACTGTGTACAAAGAAAATTCAACCTTCAACTTCCTATATGTAAAGCCAATTATCGCTTGAATGCCATTCATGCTTCTAGTGAAGATTTTCAATGGTAAACAGGAGATCAATCAGCCACCATAAAACTTTTACAACAGAAAGGGCAAAACATATTGCAAATGGCCTTTTCTATGCTACTGCTAAATGGAATTTTACAAGGGACAACATAAGATGTTTCATTCGCCAGATGGGAAAACACGTCTGGCCATAATAAATCCAAAAAGAACATTATCCATTTCAATAATAACTAAGAGACAACTAACCAGAAAGAGCTGTCTTGTCATCAGTCTCCAAACCTAGTTCCTGCATTAAGCCAATCAAAATCACGTCGTAAGGAATTACTTTTTTTTTTCAAATCAACTCTTTGTTTAAACTGTGAATCAAACATAAGAATCAGAAGCTTCAAGCATATATTATCTAGGAATAAACATATGTAAGTACTAAGTTTAAGGATGATAACACAAAAAAAGCTGCGCATAATCCACATGCCTTCTTTATGGCCTTTAATTGTTCATTCAACAAATAACGGCGTTGCTCTCCACTTATTTTTTCTTCAATTGCTCTTGCTATTGATTCCTGCAGAAAACAATGACGACATAAAATGCTGAATGCATGCATAACAACTATTCAAAGTTCTGGTATGCGTCTTAACGTGCATTTACCTGAATCTTACTAATCTCCATTTCTTTCTTCACTAGCTCCAGGGTAAGTTGTAGCCGCTTATGCACCTGATGCAGGTATTATGACGTTAGCTATGAAACAACAAGCAGGAAACATTCATTTTATCTCATGCACACACTGTATTCTGATCCCTCAACAGACAAAAGGCTCAGTTTATGATTCTTATGAGGAAATACAAAAAAATTGCTAGCTGTTCTAAATTGAATATTTTTCCTTTCTAATTTTCCCAAAATAAGTAGCTCCACTTGAACAAAGAGACAATTTCTTTTTATGAAGTACGTGGTGAACAAACTGATAACTTTTTGGGTTACTAACTTTTCGAGCAAAGAGTACCAATGAGAAGCGATTTTACCCATCAGCAAAAAATGAAGCTTTATCGCTAATCAATACGATTTGATCCTCCTTTTTTCTTTAACTTTCAACCATTTTCCTTTTCAGAGCAGGGATGCACTGACCAAACAAATATTTTTTTGTAGTTACAATAGGAAGCAAATGGCAAGGAAAAATTCTTAGATCGACCTCCTAGCAATAAAACCTCGCTCTCTTCCAGAGTGGTTAGAACTCACAATACTGGTAAACCTCTCTCTTTGGTTTTGTATTGAAAAAAGCACACGTACAGAATATTATGTATCTAACTTCTTGAACCACAAACTTACATCTAGCTCCTCAAGCACTTGCTGGCATTGTAGCTTGTTGGCTCCAGATATT
Source organism: Nicotiana benthamiana (assembly GCA_034376525.1). Lineage (NCBI taxonomy): Eukaryota > Viridiplantae > Streptophyta > Magnoliopsida > Solanales > Solanaceae > Nicotiana > Nicotiana benthamiana. Next base: position 132,721,793 of record CM067337.1, read on the forward strand.
GCTGCTCCAAAATCTGCTAACCTTGCATAATTGAAATCACCAATATGCTGCAGTTTCAAAAAGTTAGAATGTTGAATGATGACAGACAGTTATGCGCATGCTATAAATAAAGGCGCATGGATATATCAATCTACATCAAGAAGACAAAGATCTATTAGTTGAGTCATTATATAGGCAAATCAATGAAGAGCTTTTAAACTTTTTTTTCTTGAGGAATGTAACAGTGCTATTATATATCTCCAGCAGACCAGCACTAAGGCTGTGCTGGGAACCAACATATCTACAATGCAAAAGAGCAAAACCAAAAATAATCCTTGTCCCTTTTTTTTTTTATAAGGTAAAGGTTTTATTGATAAAGTACCAAGATGGTACATAAGATTACACCAGGATGAGACAACAGCTATAATAGCATACTTTCAATTACAAGTTGCTTAGCACATCCAAAAACTCCATATATTGATCTAGACTTTTAACTCTACATTTCTTACACCAAAAAAAAAAATTTTGAAGACAAGTATTTTTTATTCTAGCAATGTGATTCCTCTTGTCCTCACAGACAAACATTGTTTCTTCCTTCCCAAATGGTCAAGAAAATTCATAGAGGGATGGTCCACCATAGTTGCTTCTGATATACCTTCTGCCCTTACCAGCTGACCAGTAGAGATTTTATGTCTGGAGTCATAGTCCACGAAACACCACACAGACTCAACAAAAACTCCCAGCTCTGTTTAGTAATTTTAGAATGGATAAATAGATGATTAACAGTTTCCAGCCCTTCTTCACATAAGTAAAATCTGTTACTTAGGCAGAATCCCCTTTTTTGTAAATTATCTTGAGTTAAATTGGCTTCTCTGATAGCAACCCACCCAAAACAAGTTCTCCATAACATTTTCCATGGCCAATTAGACTCATATTGATCATTTTGTTCCTGGAGAAGATTATAACAACTTCTGACAGAATATCGCAGATCATTGCTTGCTGTCCAAACCATAAGATCCTCCTTGTCCTCCTCCACCATTGTTGTGCTTAGTAATTGGAATAATTGCACCACCTCTTCCAACTCCCAATCATTAAAGCCTCTTCTAGGATTTAGTTGCCAACCATTAGTAGAATAGAACTCAGCAACAAAACCATCTTTATTCACAGAGCAATTATACATGTTTGGAAATCTGTTACTTAAGCTCACACCCCCTAACAATACTTCAATCCAAAATTTGATTTTTTTTTTTTTTCCATTTCCCAACTTCAGCTTTGTATATTGATAAAATTCATTCCACAACTTAATATTGCTCCAAATACTACCTTTTGTAGAGTTGTAAACAATTGCAGGCCTCCATGTATCTTTCTTCACATACTTGACATCTATGAGTTTCTTCCAAGTGCTTTCCTTTCCATCATTATATCTCCATAGCCACTTATATAATAAACTTTTATTGTGCATTCTCAAATTTCTAACCCACATGCCTCCTCCCTTCTTCACTGTCATTACCTTTTGCCATTTAACCAAATGTATCTATCTACCTTTTTTCTACAAATTTCCTTCCCATAAGAAATTCCTTCTCATAGTATTCAATTTTTTCTCCACACTAACAGGTAACTCGAATAAGAACATCAAATAAGGCGGGATACCATCCAACACACTACTAATTAAAGTAAGTCAGCCTCCAAAAGCCAAATATTGCTTTCTCCAAGTAGACAAGAGGGGTTGCTCTGATGGTGAGCAACCCCCACTTCCAACCGAGAGGTTGTGAGTTCGAGTCTCCCCAAGATCAAGTTGGTAAGTTCTTGGAGGGAAGGATGCCGGGGGTCTATTTGGAAACAGCCTCTCTACCCAAGGGTATGGGTAAGGTCTGCATACATACTACCCTCCCCAGACCCCACTAAGTGGGATTATACTGGGTTGTTGTTGTTGTTGCTTTCTCCAAGTAGTCAGTCTGCTGAAACATCTATCCAAAACTCCCTGCCAAATCCTCTGTTCATTTTTACAAGGATTCTATAATGTCTGATAAAAAGTCCAAGTCTTCTAGGAGTTCTTTACACCACAAATGAAATTAAAGAAGACAATTCATCCTGAGTACGGCTGTTTCGTAGTTCTTTCATCAAGACATCTTGAATTTCTTTCCTTCCATATTGTCCACCAGACACACAGGAATTGTTCACCACCATCTCTTCTGCCTCCTCCCTTCTTCACTGTCATTACCTTTTGCCATTTAACCAAATGTATCTACCTTTTTTTTACATTTCCTTCCCATAAGAAATTACTTCTCATAGTATTCAATTTTTTCTCCACACTAACAGGTAACTCGAACAAGGACATCAAATAAGTTGGGATACCGCCCAACACACTACTAATTAAAGTAAGTCAGCCTCCAAAAGCCAAATATTGCTTTCTCCAGGTAGTCAGTCTGCTGAAACATCTATCCAAAACTTCCTGCCAAATCCTCTGTTCATTTTTACAAGGATTCTATAATGTCTGGTAAAAAGTCCAAGTCTTCTAGGAGTTCTTTACACCACAAAAATGAAATTAAAGAAGACAATTCATCTTGAGTACGGCTGTTTCGTAGTTCTTTCATCAAGACATGATTCTATAATGTCTGGTAAAAAGTCCAAGTCTTCTAGGAGTTCTTTACACCACAAATGAAATTAAAGAAGACAATTCATCTTGAGTACAGCTGCTTCTTAGTTCTTTCATCAAGACATCTTGAATTTCTTTCCGTCCATATTGTCCACCAGACACACAAAAATTGTTCACCACCATCTCTTCTGCCTCACAATCCCCCACATGTGGTTCCAGCATACCAGCAATTCTCCAGTAGACTTTAGCATAACGCGTATGATTCCTTTCATGCTTAGAAATAGTTGACATAGTTGATCAGTGACTTCACAGTGTATAAAGATGGCTAATGCTCTCTGATTCCTTTTCGCATAAATGGCATTCCTCAAATTATCTTGAGTTAAACATGCATCTTTAACAACCAACCAAGAGAAAGAAGCTACTTTATATGGGCATTTAACTTTCCAAATATGCTTCTTAGGCCAAATGATCTGTGTCCAGTATCATTGAAGGCTATATAAACAGAGTTACAGTGTTAATGCCTTTACTGCGATGCTTCCAAACTATTCTGTCTTCATTTGCTATAGTTCCTTGAAATTGTTCCAGAACCTTGAAGAGTTCAGCTATCCTACTTTAGAAATCTTCTGAAGTTGAGACTCCACCCCTGTTGTCCCCAAACCTCATGAATGCATCAGGTTCCTGTGCCTCAATAAGACTGAACAGGAAAGGAAAAAAACTCCTTTAAAGGCTGAGAACCAACCCAGATGTCATACCAGAAAGATACTTTCATCCCATTTCCAACTTTATAGCTAATATTGTTTGCAAAAGAAGGCCAAAATCTCCTGATTGATCTCAAGGCACTAACACCAAAAGGTGTAGTTACTTTTTACAGCACCACTGACACTCTTGCTCATACTTCGCACTAATACCCCCCCCCCCCCAAAAAAAAGAAAACCCACCCACACACAAAGCTTGATACTCACAACTAAACCTTCATAATCTTTTCATAAGCAAACACTATTATGCAACCTCAAATATCTTATGCCTAATCCCTCCTGCCTTTTATTGTTAATCACAATACTCCATTTGATAGGAAGATGACATCTCCCTTATCTATTGCCTTGCCAGATGAAATTTCTTGTGAATCTATTCTCTTTTCCATTTAAGAGGTAGTGGAATAGAGACATCATATATGGAAGCAATGAACCAAGAACAATGTTTACTAGAATGATTCGACCTCTCAAAGATAAGTACTGAGTACTGCCAATCTTTTTTCGAATTTCCTCAAAACCCCATTCCAAATATCAAGTATTTTGTTTTTTTGCTCCCAGAGGCATCCTATATAACTTCTAGCACTTCAAGTATCCATGCAAGTAGTTGAACTTCTAGCCCTTCATTCACCAAAAATAGAACTCCTCCTCCAATCAACGAGTAGAGCTGAGACAGCTTCAGAATATGTTAGAATTAGTTTGGATGTTTGATTTGTTCTACTTTAGCATAAAAAATAATCAAAAGTCATTTGCATATTAAAGATGAGAGTTTCCATGTTGCTTCTGTTATTAGAGATTCTGAAGCCCTTTAGTCATCCTTTACCATATTGTTAAGCCTTCTATAGCAACAATGAAGGAAAATACAAGGGATCTCCCCTCGTGTTTGACTCCAATGAGAAGAGTAAAAAACTTCGGGTGAACCATTTATCATGAGAAAATCTCATTGTAATGACACAAAAAGACATCCACTCGATCCATTCCTAAGCTGATAGGTCTAAATATTACTTCCCTTACTCCATTCTTCTTTGGAATTAAGGCCGCAAAAGTGCATTGTGAATTTTCCCAAAATACTCATGAGAATGAAAATTCCCCGGAGTCTTCATAATATCCACTTTGAGAGTATCCTAGCAAGAATAGAAGAAACCCATAGAATATTCATCTGGCCTTGGAGCTTTATCAATTGCACATAACCTAATACAATCAAGCACCTCATGTTCTTCAAAAGTTCTCTATGATCATGTTGCTTCTTCATCTGTAATCTTAGGGCATTTCTCATAAGTGAACTCAAACCACCATTGCTCAAATTCCGTATATAATTGCTAGTCGAATGAAATGATCTCCACTCTAATGATCACAGGATCATCCTCTAATTCTCCATTAATATCCCGTTTATCAATTGTGTTGAATCTTCTGTGGGTATTTGTATACCTTTCAAAGAACATTTTGTTTTTTCCCCGTGTTTTAACCACAAAACTCTAGACCTTTGTCTCCAAACTATCTCTTCATTTTTGGCAATCTCTGTATCTTCAAAAATAAGGTGGCCTTTAAAGTAGCTCTTCTTCATTAAGAGATCTATATTCCCTGAATGTTGTCCAACTCTAAAAGTTGAGTTAGTTAGACTGTCTTCTTCTTTTTTTTCCAGATTACCATGGTATGAAGATTCCCAATCCCACAACTTTGTATTCAACAACTTCAGTTGGCTTGAAAGAAGGGAGTCTAGTCTACTCTGTACTTCAAAAGAGTTCCACAGCTTTTCACTATTTCATTGAATCCCTCATCACCCAACCATCAGTTTTCAAACTTGAAGATAGATTTTAAACTTCCCCATCTCTGCACTGTAAAGAAATGGGAGTACAATCAGAAAATACCCTTGGGAGTACTGGTTAGCTTTTGTTCTTGAATTCCTCAGCTCATTAGCCGAAAAAAGAAATCTATCCAATCTTGAAGAGTTTTCCAGATTATTACCCTTTGTCCAAGGATCCTCATTAAGATGAGAATCTACAAGCTTCTAATGATCTATAAAATGAGAGAAGTCCATCATAATCCTAGTGAGTATATTGTTCTTTCTTTTTCCTATGAATCTATTAGTGTTAAAATCTCTATACACCACCCAAGGCCCTGCACAAATGCCTTAGATGCTACTATCTCCCACCAGCGTTCTTTTTTCTTCAACTTGCGGTGTGATTCATAAACCCCTGTGAGGTGCCCGGAAAAATTATGTGATAATGAAGAAATTTTGCGAGTGATAGTATACATCCATTGTTGATAGTTTCTCTTGTCCAAACATTTTTTCCCACATCACCAATATTTTCCCTTTCCTATTGTTGGGAGAAAGCACAGGAGTTGGAAAGGAGGTTAGCTGAGAGCATGTGGTCAGAAACGGCGAACTTGGTTAGGGAGGTAGCACGGGATGTGCTCGGGGTAGTCAAGGGCTATTCAGGCAGACATCAGGGTGACTGGTGGTGGAACGATGTAGTCCAAGGAAAAGTGGAGGTGAAGAAAGCGGTGTTTGCTAAGATGGCAGGGAGCACAAGCGAGGAAGAACGGAGAGCGAACAGGGAGACCTACAAGGCGGCGAGGAAAGAAGCAAAGATGGCGGTTACGGAAGCCAAAAATGCGGCGTTTGGCCGCATGTACGAGGAATTAGGGGAGAAAGGCGGGGACATGAAGTTATTCCGATTAGCTAAAGCAAGGGAAAGGAAGGCGCGTGATCTTGACCAAGTTAGGTGCATCAAGGACGAGGATGGTAGAGTTCTGATGGGGGAGTCTCAAGTCAAGCAGAGGTGGCAGGCATACTTTCGAGACTTACTTAACGAGGAGGGGGACCATAACATAGAGCTAGGGGAGCTGGGGCATTCAGAGCAGCATAGAGACCTTGGGTACTGCAGGCGCATTAGGGCGGAGGAGGTCATGAGGGCTTTGCGTAGGATGAGCAGGGGTCGAGCAACCGGGCCTGACGAGATCCCGGTGGAGTTCTGGAAATGCATGGGTAGGTCAGGAGTGGAGTGGCTCTCAGGTTGTTCAATGCGATCTTCAGTACCAAAAGGATGCCGGAGGAGTGGAGGTGGAGTACAGTGGTGCCCTTGTACAAGAACAAAGGTGACATCTAGTGTTGCAACAACTATAGGCGAATCAAATTAATAAGTCACACCATGAAGGTCTGGGAGCGGGTGATCGAAGCGAGGGTGAGGGAGATGACATCTATCTCTGTGAACCAGTTCGGTTTCATGCCGGGTCGCTCCACTACAGAAGCTATCCACCTTGTTAGGAGGCTGGTGGAGCAGTTCAGGGATAAGAAGAAGGACCTGCACATGGTGCTTATCGACTCGGAGAAGGCGTATGACAAGGTCCCAAGGGAGGTGCTATGGAGGTGCTTGGAGGCGAAGAGCGTGCAGAAGCCTACATCAGAGTAATCAAGGACATGTACGATGGAGCTAAGACTAGGGTTAGGACGGTGGGTGGCGACTCAGACCATTTTCCAGTGGTTATGGGGCTCCATCAAGGATCGGCGCTTAGCCCTCTCTTGTTTGCCTTGGGGATGGATGCTCTAACCCGACATATTCAAGGGAATGTGCCTTGGTGTATGCTATTTGCTGATGACATAGTCTTAATAGACGAGATGAGGGTCGGTGTTAATGAAAAGTTAGAGGTATGGAGACAGACTCTCGAGTCTAAGGATTTCAAAATAAGCAGATCTAAGACAGAATACCTGGAGTGCAAGTTTAGCGCCGAGCCGAGCGAAGTAGGCAGAGACGTGATGATTGGATCTCAGGCCGTCGCCAAGAGGGACAGTGTCAGATACTTGGGTCGGTGATTCAGGGGGGCGGAGAGATTGACGGGGACGTCACTCATCGTATAAGAGCGGGGTGGTCAAAGTGGAGGCTTGCATCAGGAGTCCTGTGTGACAAGAAAGTTCCACAGAAACTCAAGGGGAAATTTTATAGAGCTGTGGTTAGACCTGCCATGTTGTATGGGGCAAAATGTTGGCCAGTGAAGAACTCTCATGTTCAGAGAATGAAGGTTGCGGAGATGAGGATGCTTAGGTGGATGTGCGGGCTCACCAGGTTAGATAAGATTAAGAATGAAGTTATTCGAGAGAAGGTGGGGGAGGCCCCGGTGGATGAGAAGATGCGAGAAGCGAGGCAGAGGTGGTTCGGGCATGTGCGGAGGAGAAGTCCTGATGCCCCGGTGAGTAGTTGTGAGCGGCTGGCGATAGTCGGCGTTCGGCGAGGGAGGCCTAAGAGGTATTGGAGAGAGGTGATTAGGCATGACAAGGCTAGAATGCGGGTTTCTGAGGACATGGCGCTTGATAGGAAAGTCTGGAGGTCTAGTATTAGGGTTGTAGGATAGGAGCCCCTAGGGTTTTTCGTACTCCTCACCCGGGGCTGGGTGAGGCTTGGCAGGGCTATCCATAGATGATTTGTGTATTGGATTGTGTCTCCCGGGGTTGTAAATAGCGCTCGCTACAGCGCTAAAGGCGTGTAGCGAGGTGAGGCGAGGCGAGGCTTTAACGCCACAAAGGGATTGTGTATTGGATGTACGATGCAGGCCTTCCTTTCAACTGTGTCAACTACAAAAGTTTTGATAAATTCATTGAGGCTGTAGGACAATATGGCCCGGGGATGAAGCCTCTTAGCTATCATGAAGTTAGAGTAACTCATCTTAAAAAGGAGGTGAATAAGGTAGACCAAATTATTGAGGAGCATAAAGTGGAATGGACCAAGTTTGGTTGTTCCATTATGATGGATAAGTGGACAGCACGGAATGGGAAAATGATTATAAATGTGTTGGTGAACTCTCCAAGAGGGAGTGTTTTTCTTGAATCTCACGATGTTAGTACCTCTTCTACGGATGGAAGCAAAATGTACAACTTGTTTAGAAATACTATTGATAAAATTGGAAAGGAAAATGTTGTACAAGTTGTTACAGATAATGCTAGTGAGAATGTTAGTGCGGGGAAGATGATGGAAGCTATCTATCCAAACATTTATTGGACTCCATGTGCTGCTCATTGTATCAACTTGATGTTTGGTGACATATTCAAGGAACACCCATATGTTTCAGGTAACTTTAATATAATTATCTTTCAAGCCTTTAACTTTATTTATACTTATATCCTAGCCTTTATGGGGCTCCATCAAGGATCGGCGCTGAGCCCCCTCTTGTTTGCCTTAGTGATAGATGCTCTTACCCGACATATTCAAGGGGATGTGCCTTGGTGTATGCTATTTGCTGATGACATAGTATTGATAGATGAGACGAGGGTCGGTGTTATTGAAAGGTTAGAGGTATGGAGACAGACTCTCGAGTCTAAAGGTTTCAAAATAAGCAGATCTAAGACAGAGTACCTGGAGTGCAAGTTTAGCGCCGAGCCGAGCGAAGTAGGCAGGGACGCGATGATTGGTTCTCAGGCCATCGCCAAGAGGGACAGTGTCCGATATCTTGGGTCTGTGATTCAGGGGGACGGAGAGATTGACGGGGACGTCACTCACCGTATAGGAGCGGGGTGGTCAAAGTGGAGGCTTGCATCAGGAGTCCTGTGTGACAAGAAAGTTCCACACAAACTCAAGGGAAAATTCTATAGAGCCGTGGTTAGACATGCGATGTTGTATGGGACGGAGTGCTGGCCCGTGAAGAACTCTCATGTTCAGAGAATGAAGGTTGCGGAGATGAGGATGCTTAGGTAGATGTGCGGACACACCAGGCTAGATAAGATTAAGAATGAAGTTATTCGAGAGAAGGTGGGGGTGGCCCCGGTGGATGAGAAGATGCGAGAAGCAAGGCTGAGGTGGTTCGGGCACGTGCGGAGGAGAAGTCCCGATGCCCCGGTGAGGAGCTGCGAGCGGCTAGAGATTGTTGGCGGTCGGCGAGGCAGCGGGAGGCCTAAGAAGTATTGGGGAGAGGTGATTAGGCAGGATATGACTAGAATGCAGGTTTCCGAGGACATGACCCTTGATAGGAAAGTCTGGAGGTCTAGAATCAGGGTTGTAGGATAGGGGCTCCTAGAGTTTTTCGTACGCCCCATCCGGGGTTGGGTGTGGGTCAGCAGGGTTACCCATAGATGATTTGTGTTTTAGCTTATGTCCCCCCTATGGCTGTTAGTTATGGTAGTTGCTGTATGATAGTATTGCATGCGATTGTATTTATGTTTCGTATGTTTAGATAATTATTTTACGCTATTTTCGCTATTTCTGCTGGAGTTACTAATGCTCTATTATTTTTGTTTTTGTTTTTGTTTGTCTTTGTTTTGTTTTACTGTCGTTTTTCCTTTTATCCTATGAGCCGGGGGTCGATTGGAAACAGCCTCTCTGCCCTTTCGGGTAGGGGTAAGGCTTGTCTACATATTACCCTCCCCAGACCCCACCTGGTAGGAGTATACTGGGTAGTTGTTGTTGTTGTTATATCCTAGCCTTTAGTATTAAACTATTAATTTAAAAATTGCTATTGTTACTTTTACAGTTTTCGCTAAGGTCGTCAAGATATATGCTTACATCAGTCAGAGGCCGTTGTTGTTGAATTTGATGAGAAAATTCACACAAGAAAGAAATTTGGTGAGACCGGCCAAGACTAGATTTGCAACGACTTTTTTAACTTTGCATAGTTTTTACTTGCAAAAGGGAAATTTGAGAAAGCTAGTTCTTTCGACCGATTGGAAAGATAATAAATATGCAAAGGAAGTTGCGGGGAGAGAGGTTGCCAAAATTCTTATTGCTCCATCATTCTGGAATGATGTCGTTCGGGCTCTTAAAGTTGGTGGTCCTTTAATTCGGGTGCTCCGTATGGTGGATGGGGAGAAAAAACCACCAATGGGCTGTCTTTATGAAGCTATGGATAGAGCGAAAGAGAGTATTGCAGCATCATTTGATGGAGATGTTAGGAAATATGAGAAAGTTTTTGAGATAATTGATAGCAGGTGGGACAAGCAACTCCATCGACCTTTGCATGCAGCAGGCCATCTTCTGAACCCGGGATTATTTTACAAGAACACTAGTCAGGAAACTTGGCTCCAGAGGTGTGGGTTGGATACCATGCATGTCTTCAGAAGTTGATCCCTAATTCAGCGACGATAGATCTAATAGGGGAGGAGTTTGGTAAGTACGAACAAGCAGATGGCCTATTTGGTTTACCGGCTGCCATTAGAGCCAGAGACAAAAGGTCGCCAGGTAACTAACTTTAATATAGATTTCCTTATAACTTTAATTTAATTTATTTGATTTATACTTATTAACTTTTAAAATATTTGGATGCGAGAGAAATTAAAGCGTATTTGAGCATGTAAAGAAGTAGATTTGTTATATTAATATATATTCTATATTGTATTATTATTAGTACTTACTAATTAATCTAAATAACTTAATGCGCAGATTCACTCCAAGAAAAGGAATAGGCTTGAGCTATCGCGTCTCAATGATCTAGTGTATATTAAATACAATAGAACATTGAGGCGACGTTATGAAGCTCGCGATACTATTGATTCAATTTTGTTGGACAATATTGATGAGGCAAATGAATGGTTAACTGGAGCCCCCCAATATCATGAAGATGAACAAGTGTATGAAGGAGATGATCTTGATTGGGGTACCGTTTCTATGGCCGTTGGAGTTGAGGAGAACATCTATGGACTTAGAGCGAGTTCTTCAAGTTCAACGTACAAGGGAAAGGGGGTAGCAAGTACAAGCCGGTCCACCCTAATTGATGAAGTGTCCCAGGATGAAGAAGATGACAGCCAATATAATGCTATCAATTATGATGTTGTAGAATTTGAAAATCTTCAAGAAGAATAGATGTTGCTTATTTTATGAGTTTATGACTATCTATTGAGTTTTTAATTTTTAAATTGATATATTTATTATTAACATATTATTGTTATTGAGTTTTTAGTTATATATATATATATATATATATATATATATATACATACATATATATATATATATATATATTATTTTTTTTATAAATTGTCGCCTCACATGAAAAAGGCGAGCGCTTCGCTGCACACCTCTCGCCTCACTGAAGCGAGCCCTCGTCGCTATTTTTGCCGCGCGCTATCAAAAACACTGGTGTCTCCCTTATGGTAGTTATTTGTTGTTGTTGTCTGATATTATTGCATGCTATTTTATTTATGGTTCTTATGTTTAGATAATTATTTACGCTATTTCTATTGAAGTTAGTAATGCTCTTTTGTTTTTGTTTTTGTTGTTCCTTTCCTTCACTGAGCCGAGGGTCGATTGGAAACAACCTCTCTGCCCTTTCGGGGTAGGGGTAAGGCCTGTCTACATATTACCCTCCCAGACCCCACTTTGTGGGACTATACTGGGTAGTTGTTGTTGTTGTTGTTGTTGTTGTTGTTATTGGACTCCAAACAACACTTAAGATGGGTCTGACCACATTTGTATAACTAGTATTTCCACACCCCCTTCTAAGTTCGTCTTCGAAAGCACTAAATGGTTGGCTTCCATTTATGGATTAACTTTTTATCACCTTTATCTTTTCCCCGTCATTCAACCCCCTAACATCCAAGTGAGAATATTCAGCTTCATGGGTACCTAGTGTTTGTGATCCCCCTTCCCCTCCTTGATTCTCCCTCCCCTTAGTTCACATTAAAAACCAGTTTTTGGAGTTCCTTTATACCTATCACTTTTGGAATTGTGAATCTGGACACGGTAGCTTCATTTCTCTATGCCTTCTCCAGTCAAGCTTCATGAACAGAGTTAGATCCCATTTCACATTCACAAAAATTCAATCCATATTGTTTGCTCATCTTTGTAACTTTATCAGGAAGCCATAAGAAAGCTTGAGTAGCCTCTTCGATAAGCCATGGTTTAGTTTTTTCAAATTCAAAAAACTATCTGATTTTGGTCAGCCTCTTTCGATTGTAGGAAGAAAAAGTTTTCTCATTCTTGAATAACAATTTTTGCGTCATCAACTGCATCTGAGTTCTGCGAAATTGTGGCAGACTAGGGCTTTCCTGCTCTTTCATCTGTTTACCGATCATGGTGTTGTGAAAGGAGTCTAGATGTATCGTGTTTCAGACAAATTAATGACATTAATCCACTAAAAGAGGATCAAAACTGAGACCGAAAAGGATCATGGCCTAGAAGACCAAGCCCCCTTATTGAAAATAAAGGTTGAATCATCTGAGCCTATATCTATTCTTTTTGACAACCCAAAAGTCATGTTACGCTTCCACACATCATGACATAAGTTGCCCAATTCTGGAGCCCGTTTCTTTACTACTGACCCATTCTCCTTTAAGACCTATCATCTGCCACACCCACACCTGTCCCGACTTTTTTTAGAATCTGAAATACTGTCACCAACCCCTACATAGACGATCTTTTCTACGGTAGCAGGCCTATATCAAACTTCATCATAGGACCTAGCAGGTTCATTTTCTTCTCCATTTCATCAATTGGAGATAATTGGGACCAACGCTGCACTCCGCACATGTAATTTATAAAGAAAATCCTTCTACACCACTTCCAGGGATTTCAAAATCTTCTCCATCTGCCTCCTCACCTAGATCGAAGCCCATCAAGGATGATTTCTTAGAGTTGTCTCGTTTTCAATATCCAGCCAACCTCCACAAATATCACCTAATGCTTTGAAGACTTGGTAACCCCTCTGAAATTGGTCGAAACTCCAATTCCTAGTGTACCAATAACTTGGAGGGACGCAAATGCTTCCCTTAGAAGTAATCAATAAGTCCCTATCCCTGTATCCCTCCACTCCCACTTCTTCAGCAAAACATGCCACACTATTATCTTTTGATTTTGACACACTTCATAACAATAAGTAGCATCTCTTTAGAAATTTAGCAGAGAGAAGACTTCCAGGTAAATATGTATAACTTCCTAGCTCCGAATACATCTTATACAGTTGTTCAGTTGTATCAACTTCCTAGCGTCTCCTAATTCACTTGGCAAAAGACAGACCAAGCCGACAGTTGAGTTCGCAGCTACAAGGTAGAAATACGTATAACAATATGTATATAGTTGGTTCAAAGAAAATTTATGACCTTCCATTCCTTGCCGTCCTACGTCTTTTAATTAGTCTCCTCTTTCAGTATGGCATCAACTATAAGGCAAAGAATCTAGTCATGGATTTGATTACCACCAACACGAACATAGGATTTCCATTAAAAAGAATGGCATGAAATGCCCAACTTAGGGCATGATCTAAGTTTAACACAATCCACCATCATTGTGGAGCTTCGCACAATACTGTGGGCTAGAATATCAAAAGGCAATGCATTTGGAGAGAGAAAAATTTTTATTGGAGTTATCACCAAATCAAGCAATTAGGACTTAACATTTAGCAAGAAATGACTAACACCTGGATATAAGTTTGAACATGATCCTTCCAGAGAGAACTTGTCTTCAAAACATCCCTTAGGGTTGATAGAACTTCAAAAGATGTCGCCTTTATAACATCGTCATCCTTGTTGTACGGCTGTTCCTGCAACATAATTAAGAAAGCAAATTTTAGAAACAATTTCAAACTGAATATCAAGCTTTATGAGTTTATCAATGCAGGGTAGAAAGAATGCACAAAAAACTGAGGCATGCCTTTAGATGATCAACTTTCACTGTAAGGGGTTCTTCACTGACCTGCAAATGAATGTCACTGTTTCAGTCCACAAAGTAAGGAAATCTGACAACAAACATTCAAGTGTGACAAATCTACTGCATAGTCGTCAAATTGTAACACTAGTATATTGAAGAAATTTTTTATTGAAACAAAAGAAATAACTACATAAGGAAATCTGACTGCAAACATCCAACAATAAATAAACCCAGTGTAATCCTACATGTGGGGGTCCAGGGAGGGCAGTGTGTGCGCAGACCTTACCTTACCTTGTGACGGTAGAGAGGTAAACATCCAACAGTATGTATAATATAATAGGAGAATTACTAATGAGGAGCTCAGGGTTGAGAGATTTAAGTCCAATAGAAGAGGATAAGAGGTCCTCAATCAAAAAATAAAACGAAAAAATAAGAAGACACAAGACCCTCCAATGGCTAAGTAGCCCGTTAATGTCTGACCATGCTTGAGTACTCCAGCTTTACAGCTAAAGCCAAGAATACGACTCTACCAAATTACAGCTCAAATATATAGGATTTATTCAAACTTTTATGTGTTTTATTATATGTTTAAGCCCCAGGGTTGGTCTAGTGGTAAGAGTACAGCCTGTGATATGTAGGTTGGGTGCACATCACAGTTCGTGCCCTGGCGCAAACAAACGCCTAGTATTTAGGTAGACAATGGTAGAATGGCGAGCCCATTATCCACCGAGTTTCAAACCGTGAGCCACTTACCCTCAGATTTCTTGGTTATCAAAAGTCTAGGATTTCATTCAAACCAAATGCATCGGCAATCAAACAGATGTTAAACTAGCACATCATAGAAGAAACTCAATTGCTTTTCTCTTCTACAACCCTGAAGTGCAATAAGAAAGGCATTCCTATGACTTTGCAAGAAACCAGTTGTCCAAAATTATTACAAAGTGCTACTTTCTCTTGCAAACAAGCAATCAAGAATAACTAAAAGAGTGTTTCATCCTATTGGTAACACATCATACACAACCTGGGAAACAGCTCATTTAGCCTCAAATTGCAACAGACCTCTATCGCTTGACAATGCAGCTGCTCACTTATATGAAGCCAAAAGGAGAAGGACTGGGTGTTGGGACACAAAAGGTAGGAAAGAGAAAAATGTATACAAGTGCAACGAACCCAAGATGTCAAATCAGCAGTCTCAAAATCAGGAGATGATGGATATGTAGATGAAACATAGAACTAAATAGGACAAAAAGAAAACATATGGAGCTACTTATAACCAAAAAAAAAAAGCAGACATCTACTTACCACCTCTGTCATACGTATCCGCCTGTGACCAATAAGAATAACCTGGTCGTCTTTAATACTTGTTATCTGGCTCATCATAAGTTGCATCAACCTTGATCAGAAACTTCTTCAATAAAGTTAAAGCAACAGAATAACACAAGGAACAACAAGATGTACCTGAGCAAGTGTACCAACTTCATGAAGACGGTTCAACATGTCTTTTCCTTTAAGCTCATAGATGTTTTTTTCTGTATCTGAGGCAGACACAACATTAGGATCAGTCCCTTGCTCATCTTTCATAAGGAAAGCGCCAGCATAAGGTGCTTGCCTTTTTCGACTTTCCAGCAAGGCTGCTAATACCTTGGGATCCTGCAGTTAAAATTACGGATTATGTGGAGCCTCAGATCAATTTGTTGCTTGCCATTACAGTATAATTTATCTTTTTCTGGAAACTAACAAATGAGGCTAAAGAATATTACAATTGAGCAAAAGAAGCTCTCCTAATTGAAAGTTTTAGCTTTTCAAGCTTACAACTTCAGCCAAGAACTTTCCATCAATTAAAGTAGCCTTCTTAAAGCTGAATGCTGGTTTTACAGACTAAAGAGGAAATAGGATCCAAAACACAAGCTGAAATAGTACAACTCTCAGAAAGTTGACAGTAATTATACACTTAATGTTTAAAGCTTATATCTATTTTATATTGAAAATCATGAAGACTAACTAAGACATAGTTTAACCCATCCTAGACAAGGTACCATACCTTCACATAAATATGCATATAAAACCCTGGAAATAACGGTCTGTGTGGAAGTGGCAGTGCTAGAACCTGCACCAAGAAACAACATGCATCATAATAAATTATAAAGAATTAAAAAAGTACAGCCCAAACAGACTTTATGTTAGTTTTAGCATAATAAATGACATAAAGCCCTTAATTGCAAGTCTTACAGGTAAATCTTATCCAAAGATAAAATTATAACCAACCAAGAAGGCAAGAAATGGGTCGCACCCATTCAATCTTACAAACAGATGAATTTTGAGCAAACAAGAAGCATCCAAGAAACATAGTTTTCTTTGCGTTCGTTCAGTATCTCTCTTTTTTAGGGAAGGTTGATAAATACCATTTTTACACTGATCTTGCAACAACTAGCAAAAACTGAAATACACATATGAATCAAACTTCTTTTCAAAGAAAAACGAGATACTAGGCGACCTATTACTTTATCTTCACATGTACTTTCCAATGCTTTACTTCTTAATTAACCTAGAAGCTGTTGATTAAATTGAAACTAAAGCATGAAGTAAGCCACTCTAGGCCTCCAAATATAGGATGAAATGTCAAAAGTTAACATCCATCAAGGTGCCTTTCGTACGGCCAAAAGTAAGAGGCATGAGGCATAACTGGTTGAATGTTGACTCTTAGAAGAGCATATGGGTAGGAGAGTATTCTAATTTACAAGTTTGATTGAACAAGAAAACAAAAAAAAAAAGAATTCTTTTGCTGAACAATGTGAATCACCAGCTTCTTGCAGGTGAGAATCATTCAAAATCATTAGGAACTTTCTGAAGCTTCAGTTTTGACATAGAGCTGATCAATTTGCCTCTATCAGGTGGGAGCTACACATGGTCCAGAGAGAGACAAGGCAGGAAGTACTCAAGGATCGACGGGTTTCTAATATCAGGAGATTTCAAAGAAACAATCTCAACCAATACGGATGGTTCAACTGATAATGTGCCCAAGACAAAATCACAATCTTCTTGATTATGGGATTCTCTGTAAAAAAATACTCCATTTAAATCTGAAAATTGTGAGACAATAGAAGAAGCAGATGAAAGATAAGTTGATGAATAGTTATTACATCATACATGACACTTAATTTTCAGGTGTGAAAAGCACAATAATCTATTTGATAATGAAAAGCACAATAATCTTTGATGTTGGACTAACTTAACACAAACATTCTACTAACTAACATTGCCATTGTATTACGTGTCCTCGAACTCAGGGTAAGAAGAAGTGAAGAACACCTTGAATTTGCTTTTTCTGGAGAACACGGAATAGTGAACAATAGTTGTAATTGTAAGGCATCACCTAGAAAGTCAGTTCAAAACGTGATCAGTCACCAGAACACCATAATGGATTTTTTCGTTGAAAGTCGCCAAAATAGCTCAGCTAAGAAAATCATTAATATTCAGCATAGACTGGGAACAGATTCTCAATGACCAGAGAGAACGCAATACCAGGAATCTCAAAACCAACCGTGATGTGGCACAAGGTGGCAGCTAACGTGGCTCGAATTGACGGCTAAACAGTGACCTGAATAGCAATGAAATAGCGTCCAAAAAAGATATCTGGAACAATAATCATAATATTGGCCTGAAAGATGGTAGAAAACTCATTGGAAGAATGGCCAAAATAGTCCTTTTACACTGTAAATGGGACATGGTTGGGATGGTGGCAGAAACTCAAAGGAAGAATAGTCAAAAGGAGGAATCTTACAGCTAAAAAGATGACTGAGAAATAGGCATGATACTGTCAAATGGTCTACAGAAATAGGGATGAGGTTAACGATTACCAAAAGCGGAAAGAATAGTAAAAAAGTTGACCAATCGGGTAGCATAGGCTGCCACTTATTAAGATCGCCAAGGGTATGTGATACGATCTGAGAAAATAAGAAAAAGGATGAATTGTTAACTTGACGAATATTGGTATACAAGAAAAATCTATTTGTACCTAACAATCAAATAGAAAAGACACATCTATGTGTAGGTGAGAAATACATAAACTTTATGATATCTTTCTAATGTGAGACTAATTTAACACTACTAAGATAACACACATTAACATTTGAACAAGAACAAGTGGGTGCTACAAGATGGTCTGTTAAGATGGTCAAGGGATGACAAGAATAATATCACATTGCCGAAAATCCAAGCTGCGTGATTGGACAAAAAACTTGAAATTAGTTATAGATGATCTTAGAAGATGAAAATAAAGAGGTATATGCTTGAGCGGAGATGGAGATGAGAAAATTGTTGGAAAAATTGAAACCTTTGGAAATCATTAGGTGAAGCAAAACAGATGATTGCAAATGAATTACCCCTAATGGAAGACTTAATTAAGGAGTTGCGGACTGTGCCTTAGTGGACGGGGTATCAAGGAAGCAAAAATCAATTACATTGCGGTTGAAGTAGGGGTACAGAAATACCACTTTATGTCTTCCTCTTCTTCTTTTTTTTTTTTTTTTGTGGGGGGGGGGGGGGAGTGAAATACCACATTCTTTCATTGAAGGGGTGATGCTAATTCAAGCTACAATAGCATTAAAAGAGTTGCTTCCTGATGTGAGGCTCTCTGACGATCCTAAGAAGATTCAGGACAAGAAATCTTTAAAAAGACGACTAGATTTTAAAAATTTGTCAATTGTCATTTCATTAAAATACTAATGCTAATTGAAGCTACAATAACATTAAAAGTGTTGGTCATCGGTGTGAGGTTGTCTGAGGATCCTAAGAAGATTGATATCGAGATTCTTTAACACTACAGCCTGATTTAAAAAGTCTACAATACTATTCTTTCGTCTCAAACGGAATGGCTGGTTCAAAATATGAGGATCGAAGCATCTAATAATAAAACCGTTCTTTTTGAGACAAAGAGGGTATTAAAAGCTGTTATTTGGAAAATAAAATGTTGAAGACCTTCACAGCATTATATCAAGTCAAGGTTGGGAAGGCCTTTTACTAAAGAATAATTGAGTGTACGAGTCTTCGAGATATATAATCTTGGCGATCCACCTTTATATCCTAGAAAGTTAACTTCTTAGCCATCCCTTTCGATTGCCGACAGAGCGTTGCAACCAAAGTTAAAAATATTTTCTATATCAAATTGATACCCAGTTCTGCGTCAATGCCAACCAAAGAGATTAGAAATTTCATCATCAGCGTCCATGTTTGCATCCATATGTACAAATTTGAATAATAATGAATAAAATCATATCACAACTACCCAAAGAAGACATAAAACCAGCACTAACAACAGAAGGAACTCAATCTCTTCTCTTTAGGTGCACAATCTGATATGGCCACGCCGTTATAACTAAAAGTTGACATCTTTTCTTAGGGAGTCATTTTACCAGCCATCAAATATTGGAATAAAATGTACTTATATAATGATGGAGCAGGAAATACTTAATTATGCGCCAAATTATATTAGTTAATAATGATGAAGTGATAAATTCAACTGAGAATGTACATTAGTTAACAAAATTCATAAAATTTATTTTAAAGAGACCTGTAATTTTATTGGTGCGGGTGCAAGGAATTATTTTGAACTAACCGTAAGGCAATCTTCAGGCTTAAAAACAGTGGGAACTATGGCAGCGGAAGCCTTAGAATCAGCATCTCCGCCTTCCTCGGCCGACTTGGCTTCGGATGCAGCAGCTTCGGAATTCGATTCGGACCCATCAGTCGAATCCGAACAAAAGAATCGTCGAGACAAATCAGGGCCCCTGCAATTCGAACTTCTTAGCGAACCTAAAACCCGAAGCAAGGGCGTATTCGAGTCAGTGCCCCGGCGAACTTGAGGGGTAAATGCCGTTGTGACGGCATGGAAACGATTCTGCAAACATGAGGATGTGAGAGCCTTCAACATTATTGCAAAAATTGATGGGAAAACTAGGGTTGGCTGACGAAATGGTGTACTAGTTTCGGCTAGTTAAAGTAGGGGGACCTCAGAACCGCCATTGATGAGCTTACTGGAGGAAGCCGTTTTCTGTGACTTTCATAGTTAGAACCCTCCCTAAACCCTCTAAGTTAATCAAATTACCGATATAGCCCTTCAGTTTTAAGTCAGTATTTTTCTTTCTTTCCAGTGGAGTAATAAAGCTTTTGAAAAATCAAAAAAAAAAAAAAAAATCAATCTGGAACCAAACCTTAAATAATCTTCCTTTTTTTTCTTGGTCCAGAAGAAATATATAGTGGAAGCAAATTACCAGCTTGATATTGTTTTCTATTGACAAAATTACACATGGTCAGACAGCCCACTCGAAAATAGTTCATATTTTAAGTCTTAATTTGAATTAGCCTATATCGTATATTTTATGAAATTTACTTTACACTCGTTAGCCCATAATTCAAAATAACCGTTTTAATATGTTAAATTTTAATTTTTAATTTTAACCGACCTCTATTGTTGGGTTCAACTAATATTTCGAGCTTTCAATCTTAATTTCAGGTAATTTTCGTTTCATTCTATGCTTTTACCACAGTTTTGGTTTTGAATTTTGTTTTATTTTTAATTTTTTTGCTTTTTCTGATTATGCCTATTTTCTTACAATGTTGATGTGTTTTCGTTTGATTTTGTGTTTCATCTATCTTCGTTCTAGGATTAAACTTGATGTTTTAGTTTGCATGCTCTGTTATTTCGACTTTTAGGGTAGAGTTTTTTATTTTTTGATTTTTATTACAATTTTAAAAAATTGGCCTATGCTTTGTGTTCATGGCCTTTAGTTTTGGTTGAGCTTTGAGTTTTGTTACAGTTTAATTTTGTGTTTTCCTTCAATCGTCTTCAATTTTTTTAAAGCTTTGGTTGTTTGGTTTATTGTAGAAATGCGCTCAAAAATAGCTGCTTCTAAAAGCAAAATAAAGATTGTTCGAAAAGGAGTTAAGTTATATTATGCGAAAAGATTGAGAAAGTTTCCCTCAAGCCCTGATTCTGAATCTAATGTAAATGTCCAGGCACCACATTGTGATTATTTTAAGTCTCCAACTCCTCCTAAAAATTCGCAACAAGAGAGCAGTCAGATGACTCGTTTGCAAACAAGAAATACTCCCACTCCAGTTAAATCATTGAGTGACTTGCCCTCACCACCTTCTTTTGAAGCGAAAACGCATGCCCGGGATCCCGATGATATTTTTGAGTCTCCTCCTCCAAAAAAAAAGTTACAACAAAGGAGCACTCGAGTTACTCGGTCGCAAACAAGTAATACTCCTACTCCGGCTAACATTGTTAGAATATAGAGTAAGAAATGTGGGAGACCTCAAAAATTAAAAGAAAAGCTGAAAGTTGATTTGGTTAACGAAGATGATGTAGGCCGCAATGTTAAACCGAAAAGGAGAAATATCAAGGATAATGGTGATAGTGGCCTTATTCCTTATCGAAAGAACAAAAGTTTGCTATTCGCTCCAAATTGAATGAGAGAAAAGTCAAGTTGAAGGTATTCCCTGTGTTGCTAGTAAGTTATACGTGCTTATACAATTTTATACAAAGTTATACAATTGTTTATACATCATTATACAACTTCTGCTATACTTATTTATATATTTTTATAAAATATTTTAGTATAGTTTCTGTTACTGATCTATTTCTTGTTATTTTTTCTTATGCAAGGTTGGAGACTTTTATATACAACCAGTTGATTATTTCCACAACAGGATTAGCTCACACACTGAGATTGAGGTTGTGAGCATTTTGAAGCAATATTTGACTGACACACAACTTTAGATGTTCCGTGCTAGTCGTTTTGGGTACTTCTTGGACCTCCCTCAATTTAAAATTTAAAATCAACTTATTCATTGTATATTATTGAGGGAAGTCGTCCTAGGACGTGAAAGGGAGTTGTGGGTGCAAATTAATGGTTGTTTGTTGCATTTTGGCATTGGAGAGTTTGTTGTTATCACTGGTTTGAAGTGTGTAGATGACGATGCCACTTTCTATGACAAACCAGATATTAATAGGTTGCTAAAAGAGTATTTTTCAGGAGATAGAAAAAAGGCTATAACTAGGGGGCAGCTTCTTGATCGCGTCAAGAAAAAGGACTGGAAGTTGGACGAAGATGTGTTCAAGATGACCTTGATGGTGTTTGTCCATTATTTCATATTCCCAGATGCCAATAATCATGGTTCAACAAAGATGATTTTGATATCATTGAAAGTGGTCAATATCAGATGTATGCTTGGGGAAAAAAGTCATTTAAAGATATTTTAAGGATAATGAGGGACAGACAGTGTGACTATTTGACAATGTATAGGCATGGAGGTTTGCCACTTGCATTACAAGTATGGCTTTTTGAGTGTTGCTCTATTGTTGACAAGCATCTAGCTGTTCGCATTGGAACAAATATGCCACGCATTCTTAATTGGAAAGTGATTGAAACTCCAAAATATGCGGATTTGACTGGCGAGGTGATCATGTGTAGTATCGACAAGGTAAACATTTTGTACCATAACACTTCTTCATATATTATTTCAGTTTTTCTGTATGTATATTTATGAATATGTTACAATTTCCTTTTTCTACTATTGTAATCCAGTTTTTTTTCTTGTTGTTGAACTATAGGAATATTTCCCCTACTCGTGAAGAGCTCTCAACTCTGAACATCGACACGCTTTGTGAAGTTAATGCCAATGATGTTGTATTAGGGGGTGTGCCTGTGGTGCTTGCCTTTCACACTGATGATTCTGTCGTTGCATCTCCACCTTGTCCTCAGAATATGGAGCAACAGTCTAAACGACCTTATCCTCAGAATATAGAGCAGCAATCTAAACGAACTTTTCCTCAGAATATGGATCGATAACCTAACCCGAGTTATGATCCCTTGGTGCGCATTGATCTATTGAAACTAAAGTTGAGAAGTTGAGAAGTGATGTTGGAAAGGTACTGGACCTTTAGTTTATGTAGTTTATCAGTACTTTTTGTATATACATGGTTTTTTGGTTATAAACATGGTTTCTTGATTTGCTTTTGATTTTTTTTTGTAGTTGACTGATACAGTGATGACACTCAACAATTATGTAATTTCTTCTTTTGAAAAGGTGTTAAGTTTTCTGAATATGAAGGAAACCAAGCAAACGAGGGAGGATTTTACTAATTCTAAGGTAACTGTTTACTGATAAAACCAAATCAATCTATAGTTATGCCTTCTCTGAATCATCACTCAATAGTTATGCCTTATCTTTCTATTGTTTGTTATTATATTCATCAACGTGTGTCTGATGACAATACATCTGGTCTTGGCGAATATGATGGTTATCAATACGATGTTGTTCTTGACTTTGTCAATCAAGTGAATCAAGATAACGTGCTAGTTGACGAGGGAGTTACTGATGGTGTTGATCATGGTATTTGTTCTGCATTTTATCTTCTTTTTTGTCTGATTTTTCTTTTCTTCATTTTAAAGTTTTTTATTAATTGTTTTCTCTGTCTAAGGGGCATCATGTGATGTCAAGGTGACACATTTTGGGATGACATTGGCGATGAAGATTTACCTGCGCTACAGATGTCCTAAATTGTGCTTCACAAACAATCCATCATAGATGTAAAAGATTATTTCATTTCTCCTTAAAAAGTCAGTTTGACAGAAAATACCAGAAAAATATGCCAAATCTCCATGTTTTCCAGTTTTTTATTCGAGGACATCAGGATCAGCGCCCAAGCTCATTTTTTATATCAAGCATCCTTTTATGATCGAAATTGATGGTTTTGATCCATTGTTGTCATTGGCTAAAGAGTTTTGTGCGTTTGTTGATAATGGGATGGATACGAGGCGAAAGTATCTTCACTTTCTTTAATCTTTCATGTTTTGATACTTGTCAATGAATGTAGTTCTGATTACTTTTTATTTTTTGTGATTTGAAGTGCCAAAAATATATATTCCGATGAAGTAAATAAGCTTGCGGAAGCTTTTATTTTTGGCTCGTGTAATGTGACCACAAAGGATTGGTTCCACTCACTTGCATATTGTGGAATAAAATTATGTTCTAATGCCTTTTTTTATTTGTTGCATATCTTTATTATTTGAAACCCCCATAGTGTATACATAGCATTGTATAATCACAGTATAAGATTGTATAAGATTGTATAACCTTGTATAAATATGTATACCTCTATATAATAGTATTTTAATTTCTATATTTAAAATATTCGGTAGGGATGGTTGTTATGTTTTATTTCTTGTTTAGCACTTGGATGTCTTCTTTTATTATTTGAGGAAGAGGGGAAAATATGGGCTGAGTGTTTCCATGCGGTTTACTACAAGCGACTTTGCCTTTGGTAACAAAATCAACTCCATGTATAAAGTGTTCAAAGTGAATCAAGATCCTTTAATGATTCCTGAAGGGCATGAGATAGAAGAGTACATTAGAGGATATCATTGTGATGCAAATGTCCCGTGGCACACTGTTGACCATATCTTATTCCCTATCTATGTGAAGCGTGGAAGAGCAGATTGGGCCATTGGGTTTTGGGGGTGTTTACCTTCATAGATAGGTGCATCCACATCTATGATTCTAATCATGGAGCTATTAATGATAGACTTATTTTGGATGATGCATTATCTTATGCAATTCTAATACCTTATTTCTTAAAGAGTTCTGATTTTTATGTTGAGAAAAAGGGCATTGATTGGAACAATGGTGCATATATCGATAAATCATATTCTGACGCTTTGCAGATTAATCTTGTTAATAATGTTCCCCAACAGATCAAATAGTAGGTTAATCTCAATTGTTTTACTATTAGTTTACCTATTTGAATCTGATTTTTTTTAATTACAGTGATTGTGGTGCTTTTGTTGTTGGCTTTGTTGAGTATTCCATCCTTGGTAAGGAAATTCGAAAAGATAATTTTGAGATTGAGACACTTCGCGCCAGGTGGGGATCTCTATTGTGGGATTATGGAAGGAAAAAATAATAGTCCGGTGCAATTAGTGGTGATGAAATCACAGGGAGACTTTTCAAGAAGAGGAAGAGGGGGCGACCGAGAAAGTAGTTCTGTTTTTTCTATTTTACTGTAGTTTTTCTATGCATCAGGAGTTGTTGCCTAGTTTTGTCTAAGTACTATTCTGCTACTTGTGAGATAGAATTAAAGGATTTTATAGATGTTTTGATTTAAGTGTAATTTGTGGTAGTCATTACAAATTGTGGATGTGAATGAATTATATTTTAATGAATATATCAGTTTCTTTTGTCCTTTAACAAAGTATGTATTTTTATTATGGTTGCAGTTTTGTTGTTGTAGCAGGGTTATACATATTATACAAACTTATACTCTCATTTATACATATGTATACATATAATACCAGCAGTTCTGTTTTGTATTTGTACAATGTATCAACATATTTAGGACCATGACAACAAATGACAACTACTCAACATGATAACAAATGTAATAGGAAGTGTTATGTTTTCAACTATCTATTTTGGTCGATTCCTACATGTTTTTCTATTGTGACCACCTTGTCCACACATAGAACATAAAAGCGCCCTCTTAGACTCTTTTTTTGAAGCAGGTTTGAGTCTTTCCTTTCTTGGACTTCCTGCATTCCTTCTCTCTTTAGGTGGTAGGACCACATTTTCCATCACCTCTGTTGGGATGACCCATAGACTCTCATCTGGCATCGGACTCACTGGAAATTCATAAGTTCTAAAGAGTTTATCCTTCTTATAGTAAAAAGAGCAATATTGGCCAGGTTTTCAGCTGCTGGTTCTTCAAAACCGCCCAAGCATGCGGACATGGAAGTTCATTATTTGAAAATTTTCCACAACTGCATGTTCTCTCTTCAAGGCATACTATGTTTCGTTGTACCCCTTCAAACACAGTATATAACTTCTCCGTAGCAGGCCTCACCTGCAAATTTTTTGTTTATATAAAAAAAGTGTATTATACATTATTATACAAATATATACATCCTTATACAAGCAGTAAAATGTAAGTCAGCAGTGCCAAGCATCATTATATTTGATTCAATTTACCATCATTTGCTCCAATGCAATCAGATTTTCCCGAAGGAGTTTGTCGTACTTTTCGCCAAGCTCTGTAGATGTCTCCATTTCACTTTTTCTATTTTTGTTGTTCCACTGTTCTAACAAATTTGTCATGTACTCCAGCAATCGCATTACTGGTAACTCTTCAGCATCCTTGTTTGCTACATTAATTGACTCTGCAATATTGGAAGTCATTACCATCGACCTTTTCACTTTGGAATATGCCCTAGATCACCTTTCGTATCCAATTTCGAACAAGTAAGGCTTCACTCTCGGATCAATTTTGCACATATCTATCATATGGTACCCAAACTTCTCTACCGTGCAAGCTCTAGCCAAAGCAAAGAAGATATCCTTCAATTGTTTGTGATGTTTCTTGAATGTGCGCTTTACATTCTGCCACAAAGTGAAACATGCAAATACAATGTGGTAGTTTTGGATACAGACTTAGTGCATGAGGCTTTAGACAAGGTGAAGGTGATTCAGGAGAGGCTTCGTACAAAGCAGTCGATGCAAAATAGTTATGCTGATAGGAAGGTTCGTGATGTGTCTTACATGGTTGGTGAGAAGGTTAACTTGAAAGTTTCACCCATGAAAGGTGTTATGAGATTTGGTAAGAAGGGTAAATTGAGTCTTTGGTTTATTAAGCCTTTTGAGGTGCTTCAGAGGATTAGGAAGGTGCCTTATGAGCTTGCTTTGCCACCCAGCTTATCGAGTATGCATCCGGTATTTCATGTATCAATGCTCCGAAAGTATATTGGCGATCCGTCTCATGTTTTGGATTCCAGCATGGTTCAGTTAGATGATTATTTGACTTATGATGTGGAGCCAATAACTATTTTGGAGCGTTAGTTTTGAAAGTTGAGGTTAAAGGATATAGCTTCAGTGAAAGTGCAGTGGAGAGGTTGGCCCGTGGAGGAGGCTACCTGGGAGACCGAGCGGGAGATACGGAGCAGATATCCTCACCTATTTGACACTTCAGGTATGTTTCGTGACCCGTTCGAGGACAAACATTTTATAAGAGGGGGAGGATGTAATGACCCAGCCGGTAATTTCATGAGTTATCACTATATTCCATTCATTTCTGCTTCTTTATGTCATTCTCAACTGTATTATGTGGTATCGGGTCAGTTGGTTTGGGTTCGGAGATGTTTTGGAAAGGAATGAGATACTTAGTCTTTTCTGGGTAAGCTTAAGTTGGAAAAGACAACCAGATATTTACTTATGTGAAAAAGGGCTAGGATGTGAATTCTGTTGGTTTGGATAGCTTCGAGAGTTGATTTGGGACTTAGGAGCGTGATTGAAATGTGTTTTGGAGGTCCAGAGTAGATTTAGGCTTGAATTGGCGAAATTGGAATTATGGCGTTTTTCGAATGATTTGTGAGATTTTGATATAGGGGTCGGAATGGAATTTCGGAAGTTGGCATAGGTCCATTGTGTCATTTGTGACGTGTGTGCAAAATTTTAGGTTATTCGGACGAGGTTTGATAGACTTTTCGATCGAATGCGAGACTTGGAAGTTTTTTGGAGTTCTTAGGCTTGAATCCGATGTGAATTTGGTGTTTTGATGTTGTTTTGAGCGTTCCAAAGGTGGGAACAAGTTTGGATGATGCTATGGAATATGTTGACATTTTTGGTTGAGGTCCAAAGGGCCTCAGGTGAGTTTCGGGTAGTTGAACGGATCAAATTCATGTTGGAAAAGTTGCAGTAAATCTGTTGTTGATGTTGCACACATTTAGCCTTTGCGTTCGCAAAGGGATGCGGTGTGAGGAAGGAAGTTTGGACACGATGAGTTTCCCCCGTTTGCGTAGAGTAAATGGGAGCAGCTGGGTCCAGGTTCGTTTGTGTTTTGCATTCACGAGCTAGAGGTCGCGTTCGTGATGGATTGAGGAGATGAAGCTTCACATTCACGTTCAGGATGTAGTGTTTGCGTAAAAGGATTAAGTGGTCAACGATTTTTGTGCTTTGTGAATGCAAGGTGTTGACCGCATTCACGAAGAAGGAAAGGGTCACCTGGGCGGAATTTTTGAATAGCCACTGTCCGCGATTTTGGGTCTAAATTTCACCATTTTTGAGAGATTTTGGAGCTTTTTGAGAAGGATTGAAGAGGGAATCAAGGGGAAACACTTGGAGGTAAGATTTATGGACTTAATATTCAATCCTATTGTGATTTCTACCTAATTCAATATGAAATTTATGGAATTTAAAGTCTAAAATTAGGAAGTTAGGGCTTAGAACTTGAGACTTTGATTTGAGGGGTCATTTTGTAAGGCCCAGTGAAATTTCTACTCAAAAGCCTGAATCTCGTGGTGCTAAGTTAGGATCATGTTTTAGAAACCCTTTGAGTTGATCTGTGCACTAAAAAGTTAAGAAAGTATGGTTCCCCGTAAAATGTATTTCTGTGATCCATTATGCGGTTGCATAATGGGTATGTGGACCACATAGTCACCGCAGAGTCAGTCAGTGTGTTGGTTAAATTAAGGTCTGCTGTACAGTCAATTATGCAATCACATAATCAATATGCGAGCCGGATAGTTATCGCATAATCCTTTAGAATTTTTTGAAGGGAAGTTCTGTGGTGCATTATGCAACCACAGAACATGTATGCAGATCGTATTTTCGTCGTATACCTAGACAGTATGTCTAGATCTCGGGACCATGTTTGCGGTACATTTTGCCGGCCGCATGTCGGGTATGCGATCGCAGATCTAAGTCGGGGCTCCTGTTTTCTAATTTTTAAACCCCAACTCTATTCCATTAAAACACCCTATTCGACCTTCTTCACGTCATTCTTTACTGAAAATAAAATGAGAAGAGGAGTTCTAGATAGAGAAAGGGTGACCTTCATTTAATCCCCACCCAACTCTTACCCCAAAATCTTGAAGATTGTCAAGAAAGTTGTTAGGTTTTCACCCTAAAAAGGTAAAAACTTGTTCCATAATCTGTAATTTTGGGATACAATTTAAAAATATGTGATTAACAATTGAGTTCTTGGGTAAAATGGCTAATGGTCTTGCATGCATAAGAGATAATGGGGTATGGGGAAGATGAGAACTAAAAACAATAATAGTTGGAGTCTAGCATTGAAGAAATCACTTACGTGAGGGACCTAAGATCATAATGCACCTCTTATGTTTGATAATATGCTCAAACGAGCTAGAATCTTAATCTCGCCTCTAATTCTTGGTTTAATTGTAATTCTTATGCAATAGATTGAAGTACTAGGAGTCCCGGTCATTAGAATTAGGGGAAAGCTTTATTGAGGTATGAATAGCTAAAACCCCCTCCTCTTAGAAA
The DNA here is from genome assembly GCA_034376525.1 of Nicotiana benthamiana. NCBI lineage: Eukaryota > Viridiplantae > Streptophyta > Magnoliopsida > Solanales > Solanaceae > Nicotiana > Nicotiana benthamiana. The sequence continues at coordinate 132,751,018 of CM067337.1, forward strand.
TTGATCTTCCTTGGTGCCCGTGTAAGTGTTATAAGTTCGAAACGTAATTGATGCAATGCTTGCTATGTTAAGTGAATTGATGTTGTGAAAATGTATGTGGTAAGTACTTCCTTATGTGTTTAATGTGCTACTCTTGTAAATGGAAGATGTGTGGAGAACATGATTTCTGTGCTAAATGCCTCATTGTCATGCCAATGTTACTTTGGAACTAATATACCAAAACTTGATGAATTTCTTTCTATGTTTATGAATTGAACTACCTTGTATTTTATGACTTTAAATGGCAAGGTAAATGTTGGAAATGAGAGAAATGTGAAACATGAATAATGGAATGTGGATATTGTGGCCCCAAGTGCCGCTAAACTAGTACATGTGTGACCAAGGAATGGAATGAGATGAATATTGGTAAACAGTAACGTCTCAGGGAGGTGTCTTAGCCGATCGGGCCATGATATATATACATATGGTGGTAATGTATTGATGATTGAAACTGGAAAGTGTGAATAAAATAATGGTAATGTCTTCGGGAGACGGCTTAGCCGATCAGGCCGTGACCAGACTTCGCTCAAGAAGTAGTGGCAAAGTGGATAATGATGCCACAGTGTGGGGTGCTCCAATCTAAAATTTCAGAAACTATGTGAAAATCATGGGAACCTCCTTATGTTGTTGACGTGGTGCTTATTTGAAACTTTATTGTCTTTAGGATTTCCTCTTTACTCTTATATGTCTGTTTTTTCTATCAGGATGGTGTTTGATTATACATATTAGTACTATTCCATGCTACTAACATCCCTCTTGCCGGGGACACTATATTTTTTTAAATGAATGTTGGTGTCTCCATAACGGATAGTGCTGATTGTGTGTAGCAGAGCATCCTTTTCCTAATATCTTGGTGAGCCTCTTCCTCCTTCAAGGGGGTTATGTGTACACCTTTAGCTATAGATATCCATTGAGGTATAGTCGGGGCCTTGTTGCCGGCGTCGTTATCACTGTCTTTGTATCCTTAGAGGCTTCATAGACGTTTGTGCGCAGTTATGTACGGGTTTTGGATAGGTCAATGAACCGTGTTGTAACCTTGTACTATTGCTTTCTTCTAAATATAACTATATGGAATCTTGGAAACTTAACTACGATTTGATGTTATGATATAAAAATGAACTACAATGCTGAATGTACTATCATTCCTTGTCTGAATAAATGAAGCATTATCTCCTTATTCATAATGAGTAGGGTAGGTAGTGTTTGTTAAGGCTTGCTCAGTTGAGTTCATTCGATTGAGCGCCGGTCGCGCCTCTCGAGGTTGGGGCATGACACGTTTGAGGTCAGATTTTCATGTATTTGATATGTATGAACTTGTGAGAGTGTAAGAATTCAAGTTTTGTTATTTGTATCAGAATCCGATACGTGGGTCACGTGGTTGGGTTTGGTTATTTTCGAGTGGGCTTTGTCCCCTTAGCATATTTTGATAGTATAAATCCGTTTTTGGTTAGATTTGGAGCATTCAGACAGTGATTCAAGAGGCAAAGACATTGCGAGCTTGAGTTTGGATTGGATAGAGGTAAGTAATGATTGTAAATGTTGTCCTGAGTGTATGAAACCCCGGATTTTATATCGGTGTGCTACTTAAGGTGACACACACTAGATGATAAGCGCGGAGTCGTGCACTGTTAGGAATTGTGATTTAGTCCATCCCGTATGACTGTTAAATCGCGTATTTGGTTGAAATGTGTTTGATATCATTGTGTTTTGGAAAGTATTATCCTGTTTTGGGCTGAATACCATATTTTGGGCTTTGTGCCAACTGTTTTAGACTCTTAGGGGGATTTTTACTAGTATTCCTCACTGTTTTGACTTCATATTTGTACTTAGTGTTGATACTCAATTTCTCCATATAATATTTTCAAAGTGCATATATACCTTCAAAACTATGAATTAGCATCAATTGATATTTTTCCATAATTTCTATATTTTTTAAAATTAAATTCTAGTATTTATATAAATAATTATGAAATTGCATCACAGATGCTTCTACAACATTTCATTGATTTAATTTTGCTATTTATAGCCATATTAAGTTCTAACTATTTCACAAATCACCAGATTATACCTTTTGATTACAATTGCAGTGATTTTGCAATTATAGACCACATACACATTACTGTGTGATCTTTCCAGAAATTGGTCCATTATATTTTTAAAATATTAAATAATTATTTTAAAGCACTTCTATGCATATTATTTTTTCTCGTTATTATTTATAAAATAATTTTTATTCAATTACTTGGGTATTTAACAAATTAACTTTTAATTTCTCTAATTTTTCGGATCTAACTACCAACCCAGGTTCGTAACCCAATTAATCTCAGACCCAAATTATATTAAACTCGACCCAGGCCCTCCTAATCCTGGTTGATGATCTCTGAGATCAACGGCCTGTACTTGTTCTTACCATTTTCAATTCCAAACGACACCCCTCTAACCTAATTTATTTCCCACCATACTTCGCTACATTTCGTTCCCTTGTCTCTCAAACTCTCTTTGAGACCCAGACCTAACCCTAGTCACTCCCACCCAAAACCAGCCCTAATCCCTTCGATCCTCACTCGCTCCATGGGTTTTCATGGGTGTTTGAGACCCTGCCTGTCTCATACATCTCCTGATTGCTCATTTGTGTGGCTTTATGGAAACATCTCGAAGAGATCTAGTTTAGATCTTGTTCAAGACTATACGAGAGTCCATTGATGGTCCGTGAGTGCTTTTCTATCGATGTTTTACACTTCAAATATTTGATTCAAAATTCTCTCTGACCTTTCTCTTTTCTTCAAAACCTAGTGTTTAGACTTGAATTTGTCCAAATCCTTGTAGATCTAGAGCGATTTTGAGTTCGTCATTGGTTTTTCCTTAAGGTTCCCTTATTTCTTTACTGATGAACTAATTTTTTGAGCGCTTTGTTATATTAGGTTTGATTTTCTTGTTGTTTGTTGGTCGAGCCTCTGTATATCCGAAGTATTTTCAAATTCCCATGGTGTTTCTTTAAGGTTCTTTTTACTTCTCTACTACTAACCGATTTTTAGCACTTCGCTACTTTAGGCCTTTGAATTCTCTGAATTATGTTGTTCGAATCTCTGTATGTTTGAAGTATTTTCAAATTTCCATGGCCATTTTCTTTAAGGGTTCTTTGACCCCTATACTGTCAATCAACCTCAAGGTTTTCAAATTAAGGTTCTTCCCAGACTACTCTTTTAGAGGGTTTTCTACTTTTAATGTTTAATCTATTTACATATTTGGTTAATTTTTGTATACATGCTCGAACCCTAGATATTTCTAATGGTGACATTGATTTCTTCTATTATGTTCATATCCCTGAATCAGTTGCACTCACTAATTCTATTTAGGGATTTGAGTGATTGTCCTAGTAATTCCAACATCTTTGGGGTTTTCTTTTGCTTAATTGATTTCAATTTTAGAGAATCTGAATAATTCTTTCCTATAAAATTAGTATTCTTTGATTCTGGTCTGTAATAATTTTATTTGTAGATGGATATTGAGGCAATTATTAAAAAAAGGAAGGGTTCCTATATGATGTTTGTGAGAAATTGGGTAGATATCATGCTTTAGGTTGATACATAGTAAAAATCATGCCCTTATTCTATATGTATATTTGCAACGATAAACCTGCTTCTAGTTTATATCATGCTATAAAACATGTTTTAGGTCCATATGACATGCTATTTGCATCAAAACATGTCATACATTTTTAATATTTGCATTAGAAAACCTGCCTTAGGATACTCATAGTTTATATTTTGCATACATGTTATAAGTTCATCACTTCCTTCTCTGACTTTGCATAAATTATTATCACCTGGAAATCATGCCATCAAACTGTTGTTACAATCATGCTTAGTAAAAAAAAATGGTCATCTTTATGTGCATTAGAAATCCTGATTTAGGACTTTGTTTGCATTGGCTCTAAACCATGTCTACATCATTTTGAATAAATAACTGTCTATAAAAGGTTTGAAACATTCCAACACTTTAGATATCATGTCCTAGTATAAATATGCATAAAATCAATTTTTGTAATATTAATCATTTAAATCAGCATGCCTATAGGACTAAATAACTTTAAATTGTTTAATTAGTTCTTAGATTATGAATGCATAGAGATCCACACCTAGGCAAGTCTTAGGCAATTAAATAACTGTGAAATCAAGTTTTATTTATGTGTGAAATTGCCCAAGTTTCACAGGCTATAAAATCAATAGGCAAGCTGACTAAAGGTTCTGCCACTTAGATTTAATTGCTGCATATTCTGTATTTGTGATGTTCATCTAGATATCATGTTCCTAGGCTTCCTGAATTTCTTCAAAATCAATTGTTTAAGACGTGTTATGCATCTTTTTATCTGTGGAGGCAAACATGAGCCCCTAATTGTTTCCCTATTTGAAAATCCTATGTGTTCTTTGTTGTCGTTTAGATATTACCTTTTAAGTACCTTAAGAGTGTCTAGAACTGACCGAGTATAGAGGTTCTAAACGCCTCCAGGACCACAAGGAAGGGATGGGTAAAAACACGCTTAGAATACGTTAATTAAACTCGCTTATCTAACCATTAAGGGGAGGGTAATGGGTTGTAAAAGGATATGATGACCTGCCAGCTAATATCACATGTAGCCCCTCTAGTTGAGGAGGATTACCGAGCATTGCACAGGGTGATCCTATAGGCTAATCAACGTAGGACTTCGCCTTCCCTAATCCACATATGTGTACTCAGACTGTCTAAACTTTTTTGGTTTATGCATGTATGCTTGGAATGCTCAAACCTCCTTAATTTACATGTGCTTAGAACTTTGTTGATTGTATGTGTAAACTACCTTTATTTGCAAATGTGTGCTTAGACCGCTTTCTTGTTAAATGACTAATTCACATAACTAAGTTCGGTCGAGACCCACAATTATGGACCTCGAGGGTGCCTAGCACCTTCCTCTCAAGGTTATTTCGAGCCCTTACCCTAATCTCTGGCAATGCAAACCGGCTTTATGAGTTATCTACTCTAGGTGCCATAGCGCATCTAAAATCCGTTAGATAGCGACTTTTCAAATTCAAATACACAATTCCCAAAAAGATATGAGTTGTGTTAGATAATACGCTTAACGCTAGAGGGGGGGTGAATAGCGTTATAATAAAATTTAGCGTAAACTTGCGGAAATTAAAATTTGCAGGAAATAATTAAGTGCGTTAAATAAACAAAAGGAAAGAACGCACCGATGTATTCTGGTTCACCACAACACGTGGCTAGTCCAGTCCCCGAGAGACTCTCTCGAGATTTTCCACTAACTTGTCAAGCTTACGGGTGCTCAACAAACCTTTACAACTTAAGGACACAAGCCTTAACACCTTTGCTCGGAGATACAACACTCCAAGACTTCAACCAAGGAAACAAAAGTTCCTTACAACAAGAGAATCACAATTCTCTTACAAGTGTACAAAACACTAAGCACTCAAACAAAATACTCCTTAATGAGTAGATATGAGTAAAAGAAGTAGGCTCAAGATTACAACAACTATGGACAAGACTTTGGCTCTCAAAAGCTTTATGAAATGAATATAAAATGATAAACAATAATATGCAAGCTTATAGCAATAGAATGATCAATTGTTGTATGTTGTTGTGTTTAAAACACTGAAATGAAGCTGTATTTATAGTTGAAAAACTTGGCATTACCGTTGCCTAATTGTCAATTAAGAGTTGCTGATTTTACTCTGTGACAATCGATTGTCAGGAAGCCACAATCGATTGTTTGCCAATCGTTCCAAAAATCAATCCCAGATTTTACGCTTAACAATCGATTGTCCAAGATCAACAATCGATTATTGGCAACGTTCAAAAAATCATTTCCAGATTTTACGTAAAACAATCGATTATACCAAATCAATAATCGATTATTCAGCAACGTTCAAAAAATCTTTTTCAGATTTCAATATCAACAATCGATTGTACAAAATCAACAATCGATTACCTGACGGTATTTGAAAATTTTACGACAATGGTCAGCTTCACAATTGATTGTGCAATGTTAACAATCGATTATTTATCAGACTTTGAAAATCATTTTGGACACTCCCTCGTGATAATCGATTGTTATATACTCACAATCGATTATTTAATAATTTTGAAAAAGTCTGGAAGTCACTGCCTCAACACAATCGACTGTCATATGTTCACAATCGATTATTTTGTGACTTTTAAAAATCTGATGGACACTGTCTCTTCACAATCGATTGTCATTAGCTTCACAATCGATTATTCTGAGTTTTAAAAAACCTTTGATGTACACTGCCTCATCACAATCGATTGTCATAAGGTTCTCAATCGATTGTCATGCAGGTTTGAAAAACCTGATCCTCACTGCCTTAACACAATCGATTGTCATTAGTTCACAATCGATTGTCATGCAGTCTTGGCTTAACATAATCGATTATCATAAGTACATACTCGATTGTCTTAGTCCAGATTTTAGAGGCATGTTTAAAAATCATTTTGACTGAAGTAAATATGCATGATTTAAAATCATTTAGCATTAAATTAAATATGCATGATTTTGTAAAAATAATTTTACGAGAGAAGTCATGTCATGAGTCAAGTTGTCGGATCAAGATCACAATTGAGAACGACTCATTTAAACTATAAAACTTTGTCTTGTGCTTGAATCTCGTTATCCACCAATTGTGCGCTTGTACTTGAACTTCGTCATATATCAATTTGCGCTTGTTTGTCATTCATCAAAACCTACACATGAGAATACACGTTTTAGTATAAAGCCTTGAGAACGTGTTTCCAACAATTTCCCCCTTTTTGATAATGGCAAACTTTAAGCGGGATATGCAACTTAAACAATTTATAATGACGATTCAAGACAAGTAAAGATATGCAATAAGTATGCGATTAGTTCCCCCTCAATATATGAATTCCCCCTCAATTTAAGCTTATAAATATTGAGAGTGCATACCCGTTATCTTCCCCCTTTTGCCATTAGCAAAAAAAACATAAGAAGATGCCAAAAAAATGTAAATAAACCTTGTTTATTTATTGGAAAAAAACATGATTACTTAAAGAGAGTACAATAACTCAAGTAATAGCAGAACAATCGATTATTGATACGAGATAATCGATTATTAGATGACAGAAACCGATTTTTCTGAAGAATACTTGATTATTGCGCGTCATGCTTTATAGTTCCCCCTACCTTTAGGGCGATACCTGCAAAAATTCGTTAGACGTCTCCGACGCTCAAGTTAGAAATCATGTAAGATAAAAAGATGCAATGCATGACTTAGATCAACGTGGAGTCAAGAATCCCGAGTTCACTACGAATTCGGAAGAAGGACTTTTTCTCTAAGGGCTTAGTAAAGATGTCGGCCAATTGGTCTTTGGTTTCAACAAATTCGATTTCGACATCGCCCTTGAGAACGTGATCTCTTATAAAATGATGTCTAATTTCAATGTGTTTTGTTCGCGAATGAAGAACGGGGTTCTTCGTCAAGCATATGGCACTAGTATTATCACATCTAAGAGGGATATGATCAAGACTTAGGCCATAGTCCAAGAGTAGTTGTTTCATCTAGAGGATTTGAGCGCAACAACTCCCCGTGGCTACATATTCAGCCTCGGTTGTGGACAACGCAACACTTACTTGTTTCTTGCTAAACCAAGAAATGAGAGAGCTACCGAGCAAATGGCAAGTGCCACTGGTGCTTTTGCGGTCCAATTTGCATCCAGCAAAATCGGAGTCGGAATAGCCAACGAGTTGGCATGAAGAACCTTTGGGGTACCATAGACCCACATTTGTAGTACCAACAAGGTACTTCAAAATCCGTTTTACCGCAGTAAGGTGAGACTCCTTCGGACACGATTGATAACGGGCGCATAAGCACACGCTAAACATGATGTCCGGATGACTAGCAGTAAGATAGAGAAGAGAGCCAATCATACCTCGATACTTCTTAGTGTCGACTTCCTTACCTTTCTCATCTTTGTCTAGATGATCGGATGTGCTCATGGGAGTCGCCATTGCTTTTGCATTGTTCATTTCAAATCGTTTCAGCAATTCTTTGCAATATTTGGCTTGGAAAATGAACGTACATTCTTTCATTTGCTGTACTTGTAATCCCAAAAAGAATGTTAACTCACCCATCATAGACATCTCAAATTCGCTTGTCATTAAGTCGGAAAATTCCTTGCATAAGACATTGTTAGTAGCACCAAATATGATATCATCCACATATATTTGAACTAATAAAATATCATTGTTTTTATGCTTAACAAAAAGGGTGGTGTCAACTTTCCCTCTAATGAAATCATTTTCCAATAGAAATTTACTCAATCTTTCATACCAAGCTCGTGGAGCTTGTTTTAAACCATAGAGAGCCTTTTTGAGTTTGAAAACATGATCGGGAGATTTAAAATCTTCAAAACCGGGGGGTTGTTCAACATAAACTTCTTCTTGTATAACACCATTTAGAAAAGCACTTTTCACATCCATTTGATATAAATTGAAATTCTGTCATCAAGAAGATAGTAAACTTCATGCAATCTATTTCCCCTTAATCAGAAATTTATCAAGACATACCAACATAGATATACCAATTGTTATAAAACAATGATAAACCCATTTGTTGGATGACATAACAAGTGTACCAAAAGTTATTTTAGTAACAGTGATACAAATTGTTATTTTTAGTAAAGCATATTACAAACGAGTATTGACTGTTAACAGATCAACCATACATCGAATTTTGAAGAACATACCAACCATTATCCAGACCAAAGGATGTGTTCATCAAGAGACGATTTTTAACAGAAGGATTTTTGTCAATTGTTAGAAACATGAGACATCTCAATTATTTTTCAAAGCTGATGATAGCATTCATCAAAAACGTGAGTGAAGACTTTTAGAAGAATATGCTAATAGATAATACACACCACACAGTATACTAACAATTATTTAAACCACAGATAACAATTATCAAATCATGAATGAAATGATTTTATCAAGCTAACTGTTAATACATATCAACAGTTTTGATCTTTTAAAAGCAGATAACTAACAAGTAAACTAATTGACACCAATTGTCATTTAACAACACGTTTTCAACATATGAATCAACAAAGCTAATTGATATTGATTGTTGACAAGGATATCTCAATTGTTAACGCACATCAACTATTACGACTAAGCTTATCAAAGATTCAACAATAAGGGAACCAAATTAACAACAAATAAGTCAATATTGGTTGCTAGCACATATCAACAATTCGGTTTTTGTCAAAAATGATAACTAACCGAAATTTCCTCTTGATGCAATGAGGTTTCGTGCTCGGTGCATCTACTACAATACTGTAGCCTTTCAACCACACCTGCAAAACAGATTAATGATCTTTTGGTACCCATGCCATTTTGGGTCCTTGGGGGTAGGCATATCATAATGATGCGATTGAGTGATATGTCTATGTCGTGTAAAACATGCAGGAGCAATATGACCAATACGTCTACAATAATGACAAGTCACGTTGGGATTATGCATCCTTCTAGGTTCATAGTAACTTGACGGACGAAAATGGTTTACTCTATTTTCAGCATTATGACTATTGCGCGCTTTATGAACATCATTTCTCCTACTATGAGCAGCATTTCTAGAATAATTATTTCTACGTTGGAAATCATTTCTAGGTGTTCTAAAGGGTTCAAAATTCCTTCTAGTATTTGGCCTATAATATGCATCATTTCTAGGGTAGTTATTTCTAGGTGGTAAGTCATTACTAGGTCTTCTAAAATGTTCAACATTTAGTCTAGCATGCATATTGGTTCTAGGATTGCTCTTTCTAGGATAAGCATTTGTTTTATTAATCCTTGGTTGAGCCTTAGGTGGTTGGGGTTTGGCTTCAACCTTTTCTTTAGGCTCATTCTTAAAACCTATGCCATGCTTGGTTGACTTCAAATTAACAAGGACCTCATTCAAGTTTTTGTGAGAAGAATTAAACTTATCTAAGGTACCTTTAAGTCTATCTACCTCATTTTCAAGATGCATGCAAGAAGAGCAATTTTTAATAGAACTTTCGGGCTTGTCGGCGCTTCTTTTTCCGAAAAACTTGTTTTCCTCTTTCAGCTTTTCATTTTCTAAAACCAGTTTTTCTAAATCCTTTTCTTTTAAAGAAAGCTGTTTTTGAAAATCTTTTTCTTTTAGAGAAGCATTTTCTTTTATGCTCTTGACAGTTTTTGAAGCTTTAATAAATTCAATATATAGCTCATCAAAAGCAGTTTGCATTTCTTCAAGAGTAAAGAAGTTTTTAGAAGAGATTTGACATACCTCATCTTGCTTGTCTTCTTGCGCCATAAGACAAAGGTTTGCGGCTTCGTCTTCTTCTTCTTCGCTTGACTCATCTCCGGAGTCTCCTCCCTTAGAAATGTATGCACGTTGCTTCTTAAAAGGTTTCTTCTCCTTTTTGATGTTTGGGCAATTTGATTTGATGTGCCCGGTTTCACCGCATTCATAGCACTTTATTTGCTCGCCTTGCTATTTGCCCTTTCGTTCATACTCCTTTCGCATGAACTTTTGAAATCTTTTGATAACGAGTCCAAACTCGTTGTCTCTGTCCTCATCAACTTGAGGTTGGCTTGTGCTTGCCTTAAGCGCTATTCTTTGCCTCCTTTGATCATCAACAAGAGGGTTAAGTATTGTAGATTCATAAGTCTTAAGGTTACCTCTTAATGCGTCGATTGTGACATTTGAGACGCCAATGGATTCTTGAATTGCGTCGGCCTTTGATCGCCATGCCGGAGTGAGACTTCTAAGAATTTTTCGAACGAGTTCTCTGTCCGTGAATGTCTTCTTGAGGGCATGTAGGTCATTTACGATTATTGAAAATCGTTCGAACATTTCATCCACCTTTTCACCTTCCTTCATGTGAAATAATTCATAAGCATGGGTTAGGAAATCAATTTTAGCTTCCCTTACCTGGTCCGTACCTTCGTACGTAATTTCCAGCTTGTCCCACATTTCCTTTGCCGTTGTGCAACACGATATTTTCATGTAATCGTCAGCATTTACAGCACAATATAATAAATTAATTGCATTAGCATTATTTTGAACCTTTCGGATATCATCCGCGTCATATTCTTCTTCGGACTTGGGAACCCATTCGTTTTCAACCTTTTTGGTTGGAATTTGATTTCCCTTCGTTATCACCTTCCAGAGATGAAAGTTGTTTGCTTGAACGAAAATTTTCATCCTCTCCTTCCAGTATGTGTAGTTTGTACCGTTGAATAGAGGTGGTCGTGTGGAGCATTGTCCTTCATCAATTCCTGCAAAAGAGTCACGAGTAGAAGCCATGGATGGTTCTCTCAAACTGTTAAGTCTTCAGAGAGTTGGGCGCTGATACCAATTGTTAGATAATACGCTTAACACTAGAGGGGGGAGGTGAATAGCGTTATAATAAAATTTAGCGTAAACTAGCGGAAATTAAAATTTGCAGGAAATAATTAAGTGCGTTAAATAAACAAAAGGAAAGAACGTACTGATGTATTCTGGTTCACCACAACACGTGGCTAGTCCAGTCCCCGAGAGACTCTCTCGAGATTTTCCACTAACTTGTCAAGCTTACGGGTGCTCAACAAACCTTTACAACTTAAGGACACAAGCCTTAACACCTTTGCTCGGAGATACAACACTCCAAGACTTCAACCAAGGAAACACAAGTTCCTTACAACAATAGAATCACAACTCTCTTACAAGTGTACAAAACACTAAGCACTCAAACAAAACACTCCTTAATGAGTAGATATGAGTAAAAGAAGTAGGCTCAAGATTACAACAACTATGGACAAGACTTTGGCTCTCAAAAGCTTTATGAAATGAATATAAAATGATAAACAATAATATGCAAGCTTATAGCAATAGAATGATCAATTGTTGTATGTTGTTGTGTTTAAAACACTGAAATGAAGCTGTATTTATAGTTGAAAAACTTGGCATTACCGTTGCCTAATTGTCAATTAAGAGTTGCTGATTTTACTATGTGACAATCGATTGTCAGGAAGCCACAATCGATTGTTTGCCAATCGTTCCAAAAATCAATCCCAGATTTTACGCTTAACAATCGATTGTCCAAGATCAACAATCGATTATTGGCAACGTTCAAAAAATCATTTCCAGATTTTACGTAAAACAATCGATTATGCCAAATCAATAATCGATTATTCAGCAACGTTCAAAAAATCTTTTTTCAGATTTCAATATCAACAATCGATTGTACAAAATCAACAATCGATTACCTGACGGTATTTGAAAATTTTACGACAACGGTCAGCTTCACAATCGATTGTGCAATGTTAACAATCGATTATTTATCAGACTTTGAAAATCATTTTGGACACTGCCTCGTGACAATCGATTGTTATATACTCACAATCGATTATTTAATAATTTTGAAAAAGTCTGGAAGTCACTGCCTCAACACAATCGATTGTCATATGTTCATAATCGATTATTTTGTGACTTTTAAAAATCTGATGGACACTGTCTCTTCACAATCGATTGTCATTAGCTTCACAATCGATTATTATGAGTTTTAAAAAAACTTTGATGTACACTGCCTCATCACAATCGATTGTCATAAGGTTCACAATCGATTGTCATGCAGGTTTGAAAAACCTGATCCTCACTGCCTTAACACAATCGATTGTCATTAGTTCACAATCGATTGTCATGCAGTCTTGGCTTAACATAATCGGTTATCATAAGTACATAATCGATTATCGTAGTCCAGATTTTAGAGGCATGTTTAAAAATCATTTTGACTGAAGTAAATAGGCATGATTTAAAATCATTTAGCATTAAATTAAATATGCATGATTTTGTAAAAATAATTTTACGAGAGAAGCCATGTCATGAGTCAAGTTGTCGGATCAAGATCACAATTAAGAACGACTCATTTAAACTATAAAACTTTGTCTTGTGCTTGAATCTCGTTATCCACCAATTGTGCGCTTGTACTTGAACTTCGTCATATATCAATTTGCGCTTGTTTGTCATTCATCCAAACCTACACATAAGAACACACGTTTTAGTATAAAGAACGTGTTTCCAACAAGTTGTTCCCCCATGAATATCGAAACTCAGACTCCGCGAAAGAAAAAGGGGGCGCGGCAGCATGGCGACTCTGCTAGGGATATTTTTAGGCTCTTACCGTAATGAACGTATTTTTGTGAATTAGTCTTAAGCATGCCTTATTCTGTGCACCCTTTCTCTTTATTTGGATTCAACCACTTATTTCAAGCATTTATGATTTCCTTTATTTCCTGAAACTGACTTGTCTCTTTGTTTTCTTTTTTCGTTACTGCCTTTCAATTATTTAATTACTGCATTTGCCATTTTCTTTATGTGCAAATACTTGACAACATGCTGTTTATTGGTGCATAAATCATGTAGAGCATGATATTCCACTCGTGCGTAATCAATACTATAGCAACACTTGATGAGTGTTTGCGGTCTTCCCGTATATCACCCTTTTAAATTTGAAAAGGCGTATTTGCGGTAAAACTAGTCGATTAGCGGTGTGTTCGACGGTTTCGTGCCTTTCCCCTCAAGCTGTTCACTTGAGGGTCCTAGTCTAGACCTTTAGAGCAACCTAACTCTGATTAATTGTGCATGCATCATGGTAAAACCTAGGCAAGTTAATATGTTATCCGCATAATAACCCTTTAAGAAATGCCTCGTCCAAAAGTCCATCGGGTTTTCCATAATCCCAATAGATGCAACCATGATTGTGTGCATTCATTTTGGAGAAATAAGTGTCAATGTGCTTATCATTGTTGTATAAATAGACAAACCTGGAGGGGGAAATGGCTTAACCATCTTTTATTTTGCACAAAATGAGTCACGAAATCCCCAAATTTGGTACGGATGGTAGCATACCTCCACTTTTGCTAGATTTGTAGAGGAATCTTCCCTTAAGTGACCAAAATCATGTGAAAAAAGTCTTAGGGAATTTTCCTTCACTGTTGGATCTTCAACGAAACAAAATGTTGATCGAGGCTGCCATTCTATTTTGGGATAAGGAAAGCGCTACGTTCTGCTTTGGGGATATAGAAATGACTCCCCTCCTAGAAGAAATATGAGCATTTGCTGGGTTGCATTGGGATAGCCCTGGTCTGTTAGCACATGAAAATCGCACCACTATAGGGTTCCTTAAGATGATGGGGCTAAAGAAAAATGATGATGTGGAGTACCTGAAGAACTCCTATATACCTTTTGACTTCCTCTATGAAAGATACGGTCATAGTAGCTCTTATGGTATTTTTGATGATGAGTTCTCAATCACCTCCTTGGACTGGGTTCATCATAGTTTCTTCGTGTTAATTATGTGTTTCTTAGGCATGCTAGTATTCCCAATCCAAAGGGATAGAATCCATAGCAGGATGGACATGGTGGCTAAAACTTTGATGGACGGGATCGAGGGACAGACATATACTAACGTCCCTATAATCGTTGTAGATATGTACCGGGCCTTGGAACGCTGTCAGAAGAGGTCTAGATTCTTTGAGGGTTGCAATTTGCTGTTACAAGTTTGGCTATTAGAACATATCCAAAGGGGTCAATACCACCAAGAGTTTCCACAAAGGCCGTGGAATGTCCACATAGCCTTCCATCACCCTAAGAGAAAGACTTATATTCCGGACATGTTTACTCAACCTAAGGATGCTATAGGATGGGTGCAGTTCTTTAACAAGTTGACTGAGGACCAAGTTCAATGGATGTTTGAGTGGTTCCCTACCGACAAGTTCATCATCAGATCCAGAGACGTCCCACATTTGGTGCTGGTTGGGTTAAGGGGGATATACCCTTATGCTCCCTTCAGAGTTATAAGATAGGCAGGCAAGAGACAGGTCATACCACGGGTCGCTAAAATGAGTCACTTTATAGCTGATTTCCAAGGTGAATCTATGCCATATAAGAATGAAGCACAACATATATGGACTTTGAAGATTATTGTGGAGATGGATACCATTGAGCCAGACCGATATCATGCGGGTTAGTCATACTTTTACCCCTAATGGTTGGACGATAATCTATCAGGAATCTTCGAGCCAAAGGTTGGTCCAGGAAACAGGGTCATAGATGAGTTTGTTGAGGTAGAGGTGAAGTATAACAAGGTGCACAAAAGAGTTTAGAGTCTAAAGCTGAGCATATGGTGCAACATAAGGCCAATATGGAAATGATTAATGAGCGGAAGGAGAGGGCTGCTAAATCTAGTGAAAGGTTGGAATATTTGGAGTACATTTTGATGGAATTGGAGGGAAAGATAAGAAACAGAGTCACCGACTGTCAGAACACTAAGGGAAATGAAGGAGGGCATTTGGCTGGGGCATTCTTATTGTTGAACTTGTGTGAGCTGGGAGAGTTTATCGACAACAGCATCCGGCCTAGAGAGGGTCCTTCTGGACCAGTAGATTAGATTTACTTGCCTTTATTTTAAATATAATAAGTTCAAGTGCCATTAGGAAAATATCTTATTTAGTGTTGTTTTGGGTCGTTTTCTTTTACATTAATGAAATAAGGCAATTATTTGCACTGAATTTCTCCAAATCTATTTGTCGCTAGGCCTACCTTAGGCAAAACGAGGCTCCCATATTAGGACTCAAATTTACATTTCTACAATTACGTGTTTAAATACTGCAAACATTTCAGAACCATTACTGACTTGTTTACCTTTTGTTTTTTAATTCTTTATTCCCATACCCTATGGTTGGTTCACACATACTGGCATCATTAGTATATCACACCAGATATAGAGTCCCCCACCACCTTATCCTCCAAGTAATATGAGAAGCAAAGGAAAGGCCAAAATGGACGACTTAATTGGTATTTGAAAGGAAAATGCTTAGAATGTGGAGTATCAGACGGTCGGAGTAATCCGATGCCAAATGATTTAGTTTTGAGGTTGGAATAAAAGATACTAGAGCTACATGGAGAACTTGAGCAGGTATGCAAGTCTGCAAACCTATCCCTCACCCTGAATGTCCCCGATATCAACCAACAAAATATCAAAAACACAACGCCTCCCCAAAACATACCAAACCAGCATCCACAAAACTCTCCCGCAGCACATCAATATGCAACTCCACCTCAAAATCTCAATCTCTTACCGATTCCAACTCCGCCACAACACCACTATCAATCAACCTGGTAACCACCAACCGCTAATTGTCACACTCCCCAGAACACACTACAACCCATTCCCGATCCTCAAAACTCAATCAATGACCACAACTACACCCAGGTTCCTGGCACTCACCAAACGACCCTATATATGGGGAAAATGTACCTCACTCTAACCAACCAACCTCTTATACACTAGAATCCGCTGAGAAGGACCTGATTATCAAGAACATGGTTGAGAAACTCAAGAAATTGATAAGTTGGGTTTAGGGTGTCGAAGAAGGCAAAGGGATAGAGGGTTTGAATTATGAAGACCTATGCATATAACCGGATGTAGAACTACCAAAGGGTTATAAACCTCCTAAGTTCGAGATGTTTGACGGTACAGGTAATCCTAGGGTTCATCTAAGGGCCTATTGTGACAAACTTGTCGAGTTCAGAAGGGATGAAAAGATCCGAATGAAGCTTTTCATGAGGAGTCTTGTGGGAGACGCTTTGTCCTGGTAAATCAACTAGGATCCTAAGAAATGGTCCAACTAGGTGAGTATGGCGTCTGATTTCATAGACTGATTCAGGTTCCACATATAAAATGCACCGGATGTTTTCTACATTCAGAACCTCAAGAAGAAGCCTACCTAGACTTTCTGCGAGTGTGTTACTCGATTGAGGTCGGAAGCGACCAAGGTCAGGCCAGTATTCGACGAAGAGCAAATGAAAAAATTCTTTGTTAGGGCATAGGATCTGCAATATTATGAAAGGTTGACGGTTATTAAAAACCATAAATTCTTTGATATCATCAAACTTGATGAAAGGATCGAAGAAGGCATCAAAAGTGGGATGGTGACAAACTTTGAGGCACTATAGGCTACAAACAAAGAACTACAATTAGGTGGAATATCGAAAAAGAAAGATGTTGGGGGTTGTAATGGTGGCCCAGGGCCCAAAATCTCCACTCACATATCAAAAACCTCCACCCACATATCAAACACCTCCGCCCACATACCAAACATCTCCGCCCACATACCAAGCACCTCCATATACATATCAACTCTCATCTCCCAGATATTCCTAACTGGCCACTGTCTGCCACACCTATAATTCCCAACTATCTTATCTCCAGTCACCTCCAACTCGCTAAAACAATCCTAGACCACAACCCAATTTTGATCGCAAACCATCCAAACAATACATTGTTATTACTGAACCCACAGACAGCTGTATAAAAGGCTGAAAGTCATTGGTAACATCACTCCTATTCCTGCCATGGCAGTAGAGAACCCATCCCAATGGGTCAACCCAAAAAAAACCTGTGAATACCATTCCGGTATGAAGGGGCACACCATCAACGAGTTCCGAACATTGAAAGATAAAATCCAGAAACTTATTGACAACAAGGTCATACAAGCGAAAGAAGTTACACCTAATGTCCAAAAAAATTCTCTCCCGGATTATGGGGGTGGTGGGATACATTTGATAGAGATGGACGAAGAATGGGATCATACGAGGTCAATCAGTCTTATTCGAGAAAGCGGTGACTTTAGACCTACAGGCACACTTACTCCTATTGTACTACAAACTCAGTCACCAGCCGAGATTGAAGTAGCTGCATCGGTTTCTATTTGAGGTAGAGGTAGCAACCACCCCCACTCCATTTGAAATAGAAGTGGCCATACCTTTCACAGTGACAATATCCACCACACCTCCTTTCGATTCAAAAGAAATACCCTAGGATTACGTTGCCGAAAGTAGGCGAAAAGGAAAGGCAAATATAGAGGGATCTGATGCTGCACAAGGAATGACTAAGACCAGAAAAATCTATACACCTGAACACTTGGGAAGACCAAGTAAGGATGCCACTACAAAGCAGCCTGTCATTGAAACAAGATCAGATGACCTTTCGAGGAAATTACAAGCAAGGGAATACTCCGTCATTGATCATTTGAATAAAACCCCAGCTCAGATATTCATCATATCACTATTGCAAAATTCAGAGGCACACAAGATTGCTTTGATGAAGGTGTTGAGTGAAGATTACGTACCCAACAATATCACATGCGGAGAGATGGAAATATGGTAGGGCAGGTGCTGGAAAGTCAAAAGATATTCTTCCACGAGGATGAGCTACCGCCTAAAGGGTTGAATCATAGTCGAACATTACATCTCATGGTACAATTTGAAGACAAATTCATTGCCAGAGTTCTGATCGATGAAGGTTCAAGCCTCAACATTTGTTCGTTGGATACTCTGAAAATATTGGGTAAAGGTTTCTATGAAATACAGGTAGGAAGCATGAACGTAAATCTTTCGATGGGTCTCAAAGGGCCACAATTTGGGAGATTAATCTTTGTCTACAGGGCCAATTTGGTTCGATGTTGAATTCCAAGGGCTTGACATATCAGCTTTATACAATTTTCTGTTGGGCCGACCATAGATACATACCTCTGGGGCTGTGGCTTCCACAATACACCAGGCCGTGAATTCGAATGGAACTATCAGGAGGTGATCATTCACGGGGACGGGAGTAACCCCATTTACACTAGTCAAACCATCTCGGTTATCGGGAATAGAAGAAGGCTAGGAGAGGAAACTTATTATCACATCGAACGTGTCAATGCCATTGATTAAGACAAATGGCAGAGTAACAAGATAGAAATCATACTCTGGGTATGAACCCAGCAAAGGGCTTGGGAAGAATATCCAGGGTATTACCAAACCGACTACCTTCGGGCTCGTATGCCAATATACATGGCAAGAGTATAATGACTGGTCGCCCCTATGGCATGGATATTATTACCCTCTCAAGCAACCAATTCCACATCTGGGTGAGACTTTCACCAAGCTGATACAATATGGGGAACTGCAGAAGAAGAAGCGCTAGCTGCGGTGAGGAATCTGTTCCTGGAAGATGAATACATGGATTGCAATGCAATAATTGAAGAGGAGGAGACAGAAGAAGGCCTCACTATTCAGACTATGGAGAAGGGATTTGTTCTCAGGAACTAGACTACCACACCATCCAGGGCCCGCCGAGTCCTTGGATAGCTTGGATCAACTAAATTTTATTTCTCTAGCCATGCTATGCATCCAAGATTTTCAGTAATTTTGCTTTTCTATAGACTTACTTGTTTAAAATAAATGCTCTATTCATTGAGCTGTACTTGTTTTGGATGTTTTCAGTTCTAATCGATGCATTGCTATTTATCATTAATTATTACCTTTCACACTTTTCTTTCTACAACGTTATTATTAGTTTTCCTAATGAACCAGTAGCTGTGATATGTAATGAGGCAACACAATATAAGGAGAGTGACTCGGATGAAGAAGATGAAATACTTGAGAAGATTGTCAAGGGGGTTGAGAACTTTCACAATAAGCCAAAGTCCAACCTGGACGAAACCGAAGCAGTAAATTTGGAAGACACCAAATCGTACTGGAGACTCGCATCAGCATTCACTTATCACTGACAGAGAAAAAGGAGTACATTCATTTCTTGAAGGAGTATGAAGATATGTTTGCATGGTCATATGATGATATGACTGGTTTAAGCATGTCCATAGTGGCTCATAAGTTGCCTACCAATCCCATGTATTCACCGGTTAAGCAGAAATTCAAAAAATTCAAACCAAATATGAGCCTGAAAATCAAGGAGGAAGTTACTAAGTAGATTAAAGCCAAAGTCTTCAAGATAGTTGAATACCCAGCCTGGTTGGCCAATATTGTACCAGCTTCGAAGAAAGATGGGAAAGTCAGCGTATGTGTTGACTATCAAGACTTATACATAGCAAGTCCCAAGTACGACTTTCCACTACCAAATATACACATCCTGATCGATAATTGTGCCAAGCATGAACTCCAATCCTTTGTATATTGCTTCGCGGGTTATCACCAGATTTGGATGGATGAAGAAGACACATAGAAAATAACTTTTATTACACCATGACAGGTATACTGCTACAAGATGATTCCATTTGGTCTATGGAATACTGAGGCTACTTACATGAGAGCCATGACAACCATATTCCATGATATGATACACAAAGAAATGGAGGTGTATGTGGACGACGTCATTATCAAATCCAAGAGGGTCGTAGATCACATAGCCGACTTGAGAAAGTTCTTTGACAGGTTAAAAAGGTACAAATGAAAATTGAATCTCCTAAAGTGTGCATTCAAGGTTACCACAGGAAAGTTACTGGGATTCATTATCAGCCATCGAGGGATCGAGCTGGACCCGTCTAAAGTTAAGGCTATTCAGGAGTTACCGCTACCTAGGAACAAAAAGGACGTGATGAGATTCCTAGGACGTCTAAACTATATTAGTCGCTTCATAGCACAGTCCACAGTTATATGTGGGCCCATTTTCAAAATGCTGAAGAAAGATGCCGAAACAAGCTGGACCGAGGATTGTCAGAAACCTTTCGATGAAATCAAGGAGTACCTGTCCACACCCCCGGTCTTGGTCCTGCAAGATCTATGTCGACCTTTGCTACTCTATCTATTTGTATGGGATGGAGCCTTCGGATGTGTTCTGATATAACATGACGAGATAGGGAGAAAGGAGCAAGCCATATACTACCTGAGTAAGAAATTCACACATTATGAAGCACCATACTCTCTGTTCGAATGCACTGTTGTGCTTTGACCTGGACGGCCCAAAAATTAATGCGTTACTTCGGTTCCTATACCACATTTCCATATCCAGGATGGACCCTTTGGAGTACATATTTCAGAAATCCAAGCCGACTGGGAAGTTAGTTAAGTTGTAAATACTGTTAAGTGAGTTCAATATCATCTATGTAACTTAAAAGGAAGGCAAAGGACAAGCATTGGCAGCCCATCTTGTTGAAAATCCTATGGAAGGAGAATACGAACCCTTGAAGACGTATTTTCTTGATGAAGAAGTGTCATTCTTATGAGAGGACATTACTAAAGCATACGATGGTTGAAAGATGTTCCTTGATGGAGCTACAAATTTTAATGTAGTATGCATTGGAGCGGTTTTGGTATCTGAAACATGTCACATTATTCAGTATATGCTAAACTCATATTTGCATGCACCAACAAAATAGCAGAGTATAAAGCATGCTACTAGGACTCAACATGGAAATCGACATGAATATTTAGGAGCTACTGGTAATTCAGTGATTCAGATTTTCTTATGCACTAGGTACAAGGAGAGTGGGCCACCAAGAATTCTAAGATATTGCCATATCTACACCATGTACATGAATGGAGAAAAAAGTTCACGAAGATAGAGTTTCGGCATGTGCCCAGAATTCAAAATGAGTTTGCTGATGCATTGGCCATTTTGTCGTCCATGATACAACATCCAAATAGGAATTTTATTGATTGTATCCTAGTGAGAATTATAATCAGCTGGCGATTTTGCCCATGTTGAAGACAAAACGGATGGAAAACCTTGGTTCCATGACATCAAGGAATATTTGGCAAAAGGAGAATACCCTGAGCATGCAAACCATACTAAGAAATGCACACTCTGGAGATTGTCCAATCTGTTCTTCCATAGAGGAGGAAAATTGTGTAGAAGAACTCCTGATTTGGGGTTGCTAAGGTACGGAGACACAAAAGAAGCTTCTAAGCTGCTTGAGGAGATACCCCCTGGACCTGCGGCCCGCATATGAATGGTTTTTTCCTGGCCAAGAAGATTCTGAGGGCTAGTTATTTTTGGATGACCATAGAGATATATTGCACCTAGTATGTGTGAAAATGCTACCAACGTCAAGTGCATGCCGATACAATAAAAGTGCCACCAAATGAGCTCAACGCCACGAGCTCACCTTGGTAATTCGCCGCTTGGGGAATGGATGTCATTTGTCCTATCGAGCCCACTACTTCAAATGGGCACAAGTTTATTCTAGTAGCTATTGACTACTTTACAAAATGGGTAGAGGCTCCATCCTATAAAGTTGTAACCAAGGAAGTCATCGCAAACTTTGTCAAGGATCGTATTGTTTGCCGATTCGAAGTTCTCGAGTCTATTCTCACTGATAATACCACCAATCTCAATAGTGATATGATGAAATCCATATGTGAAACTTTCAAATCAAGCACAAGAACTCCATAGCGTATATACCTCAGATGAATGGAGCTGTAGAAGCCGCCAACAAAAATATCAAGAAGATACTAAGGAAGATGGTAGAAAACCACAAACAATGGCACGAGAAGCTACGCTTTGCTTTGTTGGGATACCGCACTATAGTTCATATATTAACCAGGGAAACTCTCTACATGCTGGTTTATGGTCCCGAAGCTGTCATCCCAACCGAGGTAGAAATTTTTTCTTTAAGAATTATACAGGAAGCTGAACTCAGCAATGCAACATGGATAAGGACCCGCTATGAGCAATTGGCCCTTATAAATGGAAAAAGAATGAACACGGTATATTAGAGTCAGCTTTATCAGAATAGAATGTCCAGAACTTTTAACAAAAGGGTCAAACGAAGACATTTTGCACTGGGTAGTTGGTGCTACAGAAGATCTTCCCATATCAAGATGAAGCAAAAGGGAATTCTCTCCCAACTGGCAAGGTCCTTACATGGTTCACAGGTGCTAATAAGAGGAGCGCTCATACTTGTAGAAATGGACGAAGAAGTCTGGCTAATACCAATCAATTCAGATGTAGTCAAAAGATACTATGTTTAGACTATCTGCATTTACTCATCATATGTAATTGAACTATGCTTGACCTGATTCTCGTTTAAGAGGGGATGCATAGACAGCCCTGTAGGTTTGGTCATATCATAATTGTTTGCCCAAGTAAAGGTTAGTTTCAAAGACTGATAAAAGAACTCAAGATGAACCATGTCTATCACTCAGGTACACAAAAACGAGCAGGTACGAGCATGTGGGTTGCACGTGAAAGAGATAAGCTTAACTTGGTGTATTTAATATCTCCTGACCGAAAATGTTGCATAATTGATAAGGCAAAGAAGTCCTTAATCAAAGAGAACAATATTCAGGATAGGGAAGGAATTAGAAGTTGAAATCAACTAGAACTCTTTCACCAAGAAAGAGTTGCATCAGAAATCTAGTTATTTCTTCACCTATTAGCTCTATAAATTGCAGGATGTTCTCACATTACAAGTGTTGCACAAAAATGCAGAAGTTAAACATGAATTGAGAGCAAAATAACAAGGCTTTTTGCAAGAAGTTCGCATGTGATTCAATTGTGCAAAGCTGAAGCTACATGAACCAGATTGAAGAACCAGCTCCACAAAGAATTTTATGTATCTTTCTTTATTTCTAGTTTAATTGTAGTAGGTTTTTTGATATTGTACCTTTCAGCTTTCTTAGAAGCAACTATATTAGGTACCTTGATTATTCAAGTTAAAGTTAATTTGAAGTTGTCACAACAGTTGAGGCAATGTGCCACAACGGGATTAGAGTTAATCCTTAGGTTTACAAGAGTTTGGTAAATGATGTTTTGGCTCAGTGATTTTAGTGGAAGTTTGGGAAAATCCTACTGAGTAGTAGGCCATGGTTTTTTCACCTTTTGAGCCAGGTATTTTCCATATAAAAATCTTTGTGGTCTTTATTTTATATACTTATTATTCCGCAAATAGTAGAGTTAGTACACCTAGAAGAACCAGGTTCTTCTAGAGCTAAAAATTGGGGACCACACAAATCATCCCCCCCTCTTGTGTGGTATTGTCGTTTGGAACATCAATTGGTATCAAAGCCAGGTTTTCTTGAGGATGCTAACACCTTAGGAAAAGATTAAGATGAGTGCACCACCTGGAAATTGGTAAGGGCAATCCACTGATAGGCCTCCACTCTTTAATGGCCACTACTACTCTTGTTGGAAAAACAGAATGAGAGATCACATCATCAAAGAAGACTATGAGCTATGGGACATTGTCACCGATGGTCTCCTGGCTACTATGAAGAAAACCGTTGAAGGAGTAGAAGTGCCAAAAACAAGAGCTAAATAAACTATTGAGGATTTGAGAAAATGGGAAAAGAATGCTAAAGTTGAGAAATGACTGGCGTGTGGTCTTGGTCCAGACGAGTACCATAGAATCCAAAATTGTACCACTACTAAGGAAATCTGGGACACTTTGCAAGTGTCTCATGAAGAAACACCTCAAGTGAAGAGGACCAGAGGAACAGTGCTATATTCTCAATATGAGAATTTCACCTTAAAGGAAGGAAAAACCATCCAAGAGATATATTCAAGGTTCACCACACTAACAAATGAACTTAAGTCTCTTGGAAGGATTATTCTTGAAGAAGACAAAGTTGAGAAGATTTTGACAAGGGTTCTACCAGTATCTTGGGAAAGCAAAATCACTACTATTCAGGAATCAAAGAATATTGCCACTCTTAAGTTGGATGAGCTAATTGGAAATCTCACTGCCTATGAACTTAGAAGGAAAACCATGGAGATGGATGAACCCAAGAAAGAAAGGATCCTGGCATTCAGAATCATTGAAGGTATTGATCTAGAGGATGATGAAATGACCATGATCACAACGAACTTCAAGAAGAACCTAATGAAAGGAAGTGGTCCTTCAAGAAGTGGAAGCTACAACAAACCAAGGGTTCCTGAAAAACAAACCAATGAGGGTTGTTACAAGTGTAGGAAGACTGATCACCATATAAAAAACTGACCTCTATGGGAAATTGAATGGAAAAAGGAAATAGTTGAAAGAAGAAACATGAAGAAGAAACAGGTTCAACCCAAGAAGAACAATTGGTTGCTGCTTGGGGAGAAAGCTTAGATGAGGACTCAGAGGGTGAAGATGGAGATGAACAAACACTTATGGAAATTGGTGAATCTGATGAGGAATCTGAGGTAAGTATAATTCATCTCAAAGACAAGATTAATCTTTTGTCTAAAGAAATGTTATCTGAGTTACTTCTAGATTTCATTAATGAATTTGAGGTTATAAACAATGGAAAGGAACAGTTGTCTAAGGAATGTGTGATTCTGAAATCTAAGTGCAAAAACATGGAACTTAGGGCTAGTGAAAATGATAGTAAAAATGCTGAGTTGAAGAACCAAGTTTTTTAACTTGACACCACCGTCCTAGAGCTTGGATCTGAAGATCTAAAACTGAAATTAGGAATAGGTAAAAAGAAAGTTGATCACATATAACTCACTTTAGAAGAAAATCTAGAAAAAATGAAAGATGAGTCGTACAAAAGAGATGAACAAATAAGAGTCCTAAAAGAAGATCTAGGCAAGGTGAAGCATGAATTAGATAGAATTTGCAAATGGAATAAGTCCTCTAATGCACTATCCTGGCTACAATAGCACCATAGTAGCAGCAAGAGAGGACTTAGCTATGGGACCCAGCACTTAAGTGGGATCCCAAAAGCAAGTACCCCACACTTCCTGAGAATATAATTTGCACACACTGTGGTAAAACTGGTCACTATAAATTTGAATGTATTGCAAAAGAAAAGGCTAGTCAAAAGAATAAAGAATTTGTTCAAGGAAACAATAGGCTGCCAGGTTAGGCTAAAAAGAATTTGATTCACCCTTTTGCCTATAGAAAGGGACCTAAACTAGTTTCGGTTCCTAAGACTAATCCTGATTTTGTTTTGCGGGTCCAAGTGAAGGGGGAGCAGCCAAATATGATAAATGGATAGTGGTTGCTGAAAGCATATGATAGTAAGAGTGAACAAATTCCTTTCACTTAAGGGCCTCAAAGGAGGTAATGTCTCTTTTAGAAATGGGACGAAAGGTAGATCAATGGGGTTGGAAAGGTAGGTAATACTGATTCTCACTCTATTGAGAATGTATACTTGAGAGATGACCTAAAGTACAATCTAATCAGTGTATTACAATTTTGTGATAGAGGCAACTTGATAGCATTCACCTCAAAATCTTACCACTAACAAGATTGTTTTGCAGAAAAAAAGGAGCAAACAATACATACATTATAGATTTGTCCACACTTTCAGAAAATGAACTCACTTACTTAAGTGTATTGGACAATGATCCCCTCTTTTAGCACAAGAGACTTGGACATGCAAGTCTGAGTCAACTTAACAAATTAGTCTCCAAGGACCTGGTGATAGGGTTGCCTATCATCAAGTTCAAGGAAGATAAAGTTTGTGAGTCTTGTACAAGGGGGAATTAGGTAAGATCCTCTTTTAAATGCAAGAAAGTGGTAAGCACTACCAGAACTATGGAACTGGTCCATCCGGATCTCTGTGTTCCAATGAGAACATTAAGGAAATGTGGTAAAAGATATGTGATGGTACTTGTTGATAATTACTCTAGGTTTACTTGGACATTATTTTTAACATATAAAGATGAACCATGTTAGAATAACTCAGAACAACTAGTTAATCAACTTGCATCAATTAGGTCTGATCATGGAACTAAATTTGAAAATGCTAAGTTTGCTAAATTTTTGCATGCTACATCATAAATGGTTGCATGACTAGACCTCTTGTTAAGAATATTCTCTTTGAGTCACTTAAAGGAAGAAAGCTAAATATATCCCATCATAGGGCAATTAGATATAAGTACTTTGTTCGCAATAGTGAAAAACGTTCCCTAGGTAAAAATGATCCCAGAAGTGATGAGGGAGTATTCTTGGGATATTCTTTACATAGTAAAGCTTATAAGATCTATAACAAAAGAACTATGTGTGTAGAAGAAAGTGTACATGTGATTTTTGATGAAACTAACACTCTTTCTGAGAAAAAGTAACATGAAGATGAAGCAATTGGACTGGTAAGAAATTTAAATGAAATCGCGGCCCAGATAGAAGCTGTAACAGAAGAAGGAACATGTGATGGAACATGTTCTTCTACCCAGCGCCACATGACATGGGGAACTGACTAGAGAGGAACTGATCCTCAAACCCCGAGGGAACATGTCTATGAACATATTCCTCAGTAACAAAACTAGAAAGGAACATCCAAAGAAATTGAAACTCCTATTGTAACATCCACGAAATTGAATATAGATGAACATGGTTCATCTGTTGATCAGAAGTTGTATAGGGAATGATTGGCTCTTTTTTATATCTCACTACTAGCATACCTGACATTGTGTGCTGTGTAGGTCTTTGTGCTCGATTTCAGGCAAATCCAAAGGAGTCAAACTTGATTAATGTAAAGAGAATATTGTGATACTTGAAAGGCACCACTGACCTTTGCCTTTGGTATCCAAAAGGTAGTAATTTGAACCTAGTAGGATATGTTGACGCTGATTATGCAGGTTTCCTAGTGGATAGGAAGAGCACCTCAGGTATGGCACACTTCCTTGGTTCATATCTTCTGTCATGGGCTACGAAAAAGCAAAATTCAGTGGTCTTATATACTGCTGAAACTGAGTATGTTGTTGCTGCTTCATGATTGTGCTCAATTGTTGTGAATCAAGTAGAAGTTGATAGATTTTGGTATTGAAGTTGGTTGCATCCCTATTTTCGATGATTACACCAGTGCTATTAGTATGACTAAGAATCCGATTTATCATAACATAGCTAAGCACATAGATGCTAGATGTTATTTTTTGGGAAAAGTATGAGAAAGGTTTGATCACTGTGGAGTTTTGTGTTACTGACAAGCAAATTGCTTACATCTTCACAAAATCCTTATGTAGAGATCACTTTGAGAGGAACGGATTGGAATTAGGGATAATTAAGATCACCTAAAAGGACCAGTTCAAGGTTAAACTAAAACATATGAAAGAAAATAATTTGGTTAGAATGTCTGTAAATTGTGTATAATTAGATAAAATCTTGCTCAGTCTCATACTTTCCATAGTATAATCTTGTACCATGTATTAAAATGACACATTAATTTATAATGATATTTTCTCTATTTTTGAAAATTTAGAATCACACAAGAGAATCATCAGTGAAGAACCTGCTTCATCAAGGTAACACGGTATGTTTTCTGCACTCTACATAATTTGAAATAATAATATTTGGATCATGAGAAAAGTCCTACCAAATACCAAACTCCTTTTAGACTTATCCGTTACTAGTGAACCAGTCACATTCGAAAGAGTCCTAACCGAATGGAAGTACCTAGATTCTAGAGTGATACACTCCAAGTTCTCTTCAAAACTGAATTTCAGTTTCATTAAACTTCTAAGAGTGAAAAGCAGTAGTTACCCCGTCAATTATTCCCCTGTATATTGATCGGCTTTTTGTCTTCCTTACCTTATCAAGCCTTCAAAAACTCTCATTCTTATTTTATCTTCCAAGCACAATATAATTCTCTTCTTTTCCATACCCTAGCCTAGATATGTCAAACACCTATGAAAATCCTTCATCACCACCACAGGAAACCATTTCCACACCTTCTACTACTGCTTCAACCACACCAATTTCTAAGAAAAGTAGAGTAAAGATGATGGCTCATAAGATATTCGCAGAGGAGAGGAGATCAAGAAAATAAACAAGAAATTGAAAGCAGGCAAGGAAGAAGAATCCTAGAAATCAGAAGATTCATTTAAGTCTGCTACTAAGGGGAAGAAAGTAGGTCTTCCTAAACTGAACATGTATCTTTTGGTTCTAAAGTTTCTCCTGAGACAATTTCTAAAATTGCTGCAAATTTGGAGAATAGATTTGTAGGATGTATAGATGGTGTTGAGACTACTTAATCTGGAGAGGTTGGTGGTAAAAATGAAAAAGAAAAAAAAGAGAGCAGAGGCACTAGGAGTACTGTGAGGGGAAAGGGGACAGGAGAGGTCGATTCTTCACCCACTCCTATTGGTCTAGAAACTGGTGCAATGGTTGTTTGGGGAGAGGAATTTAGTGAAATAGAAGAGAGTGTGAGCAAAACAGGGGGAAGTGGGTCTGGCAAAGCTGCCGAAAAGTTGGTTCAACTTGAAAAAATATAGAGAACTTATTCTATCTAAACAAGAAATCCTCTTGGACCTACTGATAGTGTTATAAATGGCACCAAAACTCATGCCATTCCCTATGGTCTCCTTCTCACAATTATGCTTGCACATTCCATGGTACCTATGAAGAAATGGGAGGTTAGTACAACAAAGGATCATTTTGGGGTTAATACACTACTTGCTTGCAATTATGAAGTCAAATTCATTCCTAATGAATTTGATTCATCTAAAAGGACACCTATCAATAGCTAGGTCAGAGTCTTGGTACAGGAGAGTGAGGCAAAGGATATTGAGATAGATAGGCTGAAGACACGATTGGTTGAGGTAGAAGCTGAGAGAGATGTTCTCAGAACGGAACTTGCAAGGGAAAAGGAGAAGAGTGTTGAAATTCCTCAAGACATGCTGAAACTTCTCCAAGCAAATAACCCAACTCCTACCTCTTCCAAGCCTTAAATCCTAGCCTAGTGTATATCAACCAGTGACGATTCGGGACATTTCATTTATTTTGCTCATGTTTTCAGTATTTTTCTTTCTTCATATGCTTTTTGGTAGAATCTTATCAATCATCAATGAAATTCACCATTTTTGCTCTAATTGTTTGTTAATATTTCTTTGATTGTTAAAATTCTTAACTTGATATATGATGATTAATCCATGATTGCATTTGAAGTAGCCCCAACGGCCATTAGTAAGCTTTAAAATCTGGTTATCTCACATTTTTTATGCAACTTTTAGATAATTCCAAAAGGGAAAAAAAGGTTGTGCTTTAAACAAGTGATGTTTACTCTTTGAACAGTGATATTTATAACCTAATGTACCTGGTCCTTGATGATTAGTGATAAAAAGGAAAAATATTTCTGATATTGTGTTGATGTTGAGCTGAGTTGAAACAGGGCCTAAGCTTATGAAAAACATAGAGTTTGTCGTCATCAAAAAGGAGGAATTTGTTGGCCCAAGTAAAGGTTAGTTTTGAAGATAACAAAGGTACTCAGGATGAACCAGGTCCATCACTCAAGTGCATAAAAATGGGTAGATTCGAGTATGTGGGTTGCACAAGAGGTAGATAAGCTTAACTTGGTGTATTTAATATCTCATAATCGAAAAGGTTGCATAGTTTACAAGGAGAAGAAGTCCTTAATCCAAGAGAACACTATTCAGGATGAGGAAGGATTTAAAAGTTGAAATCAACTAGAGCTCTTCCACCAAAGAAGAGTTGTATCAGAACTCTAGTTATTTTTTCATCTACTAACTCTATAAATTGCAGGATGTTCTCACATTATAAGTGTTGCACAAAAACGCAAAAGTTAAACGTGAATTGAGAGCAAAATGGCAAGGCTTTTTGCAAGCAGTTTGCGTGTGATTCAAGAGTGCAAACCTGACGCTACATGAACCAGATTGAAGAACCAGCTCCACGACGAATTTTATGTATCTTTCTTTTTTTCTAGTTCAATTGTAGTAGATGTTTTGATATTGTACCTTTCAGATTTCATAGAAGCAATTGTGGTAGGTATCTTGAGTATTCAAGTTAGAGTTAATTTGAAGTTGTCACAATAGTTGAGGCTGTGTGCCACAACGAGATTAGAGCTAATCCTTTTATTTACAAGAGTTTTGTAAATGTTGTTTTGGCTAAGTGATTTTAGTGGAAGTTTGGGAAAATATTACTGAGCAGCAGGTCGTGGTTTTTTCACCTTAAGCCAGGTGTTTTCCACGTAAAAATCTCCGTATTCTTTATTTTATGTGCTTATTATTCTGCAAATAGTAGAACTAGTACACCTAGAAGAACCAGGTTCTTCTAGAGCTACAAATTTGGTACCATACAAATCCCCCTCCCCCTTGTGTGGTATTGTCGTTTGAAACATCAATAATAAATTTCTATTTCCCCAGAACTAGAAACTTGGGCAGAATTTTAAGGAGGACCCTCAAATTCCGGAGCAAGTCCAGCCAACGCGATCGCATTTCAGAAAGTCAGAAATTGGTTAAGAAACTAGGGCAAAATTTTGAGAAGGATTCTCAAAATTCCAAAAAAGGTTAAAAAATTTCGTCACTCGCAAATGGTTGAAGTATCACCTACCAAACTAGACAGAATTTTGAGA
Organism: Nicotiana benthamiana; assembly: GCA_034376525.1. Taxonomy (NCBI): domain Eukaryota; kingdom Viridiplantae; phylum Streptophyta; class Magnoliopsida; order Solanales; family Solanaceae; genus Nicotiana; species Nicotiana benthamiana. The sequence goes on from CM067337.1 coordinate 132,782,166, forward strand.
AAGACCCTCAAAATTCTAATACAAGAAAGTTGTAATGTCTATGAAATGTGTTACAATCATCAGTTCATCTAAATTACTTGATATTTCACTATGATTCCTGAAAAATAACTTTATTTTTCATTAATGATTGCATATTTTTTCGAAAAATCTATTTCCTTAATAGCCAGGTGCTACCAAGGGAAACTCAAAGAAGACATCCAAACAGAGGAGCAAGGCCAATAGAGAAGGCACAAACCAACCTCAAACTTACAATTTTTTCTTTGGGCACAGGCACATCTGACATAGCAGTAGAATTCAAAAATATATATACACGAAGCAAAATCACTACCTATCGGGCTTCCAACCACCAAATATATATCAGGCTAAGAAATACTCTACTCTTATTTGCTACATGTTCTTTGCATGGGACTAAGCCCTATCCCGCATCTTGTATGGAACTAAGCCATATTCTGAGTCTTGGCTGAGGCTAAGCCCTGCCTTCCATTGCATGGGACTAAGCCTTATCCGAAACCTTGCATGAGGCTAAGCCCTGCCTCCATATTTACATAAGGCTAAGCATTGCCTTCCATTTTCATGGGACTAAGCCTTGTCTCGTATCTTGCATGAGGTTAAGCCTTGTCTCCATACCTGCATAAGGCTAAACACTTCCTTCCATTTGCATGGGACTAAGCCTTGTACTGAATTTGAATCAGGCTAAGCCCTGCCACTATATTTGCATAAGGCTCAACAGTGCCTTCTCTTTGCATAATGCTAAGCCCTGCCTCTATATTTGTATAAGGCTAAGCACTGGCTTCCATTTTCATGGGACTAAACCCTGTCCCAAACCTTGTATGAGGCTCAACCCTGCCTCCATATTTACATAAGGCTAAGCACTGCCTTCCATTTGCATGGGACTAAGCCCTATCCCGAACCTGCATGAGGCTAAGCCCTACCTCCATATTTGCTAAGGCTAAGCACTTCCTTCCATTTGCATGGGACTAAGCACTTTCCCAAACCTTTTATGAGGCTAAATCCTGCTTCATATTTGCATAAGGCCAAGCTGCCTTCTATTTGCATGGGACTAAGCCCCAACCTGAACCTTGCATGAGGCTAACCTGCCTCCATATTTACATAAGGCTAAGCACTGCCTTCCATTTGCATAGGACTAAACCCTATCCCGAACCTTGCATGAGGCTAAGCCCTAGCTCTATATTTGCATATGGATAAACACTTCCTTCTCTTTGCATGAGGCAAAGCCTGCATCTATATCTGCATAAGGATAAGCTCTGCCTTCCAATCTTGTATGGGACTCAGCCCTGTCCCGCATCTTGCATTAGGCTAATCCCTTCTTCCATATCTAAATAAGGCTAAGCTATGCCTTCCATCTGCATGGTACTAAGCCCTATTCCGCATCTTCATGAGGCTAAGCCCCGCCCCCATATCTGGATAAGTTTAAGCACTGCCTTCCCATGGAACTAAGCATTGTACCTCTTTGAATAAATGTTAGTCTATTCCGACACTATATATTTTCTCTCTTTTGTGCTAAGCTCTGCCCTCATTCTCACAAGACTAAGCATTGTCTTGTTAATTTTAGCATTATATTATTACATCTTATGGGCCAAAATATAGCCAAATTGTCCAAAGGTGTCATTGGCTAATGGCATCATCCCTATATCCGGAAGACACCATGCCATGGCCTGCGGATCTCTCAAATTTACATATAATTATCGAAGGCGTCATGGTTTGGAGGCACCATTTCATTGCCCGAGAACATCATTTCATGGCCTACGAATCTCCTATCGCATAATTCATGGCCCAGGACATCATAGTCTTAGAACATTATCTGCACTGTCAAAAGGCAATCTTTCATGGTCCAAAAGGAATTTGCGTCATGTTTAAATTTTTGCAGTAAGCTACATACTTGCATGCATCGTATTTTGAGTTTGTAGATGATCTCGGAGGTAACCGTTCTTCTAACAGTAGCAACCTTCATTCCAATTTTCGCTCATACCATTCTCACTTCGCCATTCACAACCGATTCTCTTTAGTTACCTATCTTACCTCGTGATATTCAGCACTCTACCCTATAATATATCCGATACACTCCAAACCCAAAATCTTTAATCCATCCGACATTATCCTTCGCAAAAGAACCTTTGGTGAAATTGGCTACCATTCTTATAACAATCCATCGGCTTCATTTACTGGTGGATCCGAATCTACACATGACCTAATTCTTATAAAATCAGGGATATGTAGGCATCTCAAAGACCATAGTTTAGCCTCTATCTTTCAAAACATCTCATTCGGTCAAAATTGGCCATCATTTCTTTACTCGAAAACTCTTTCATCCTTTTTGGGTAGAGAAGGGCAGCTGTTGATACCCAATATTTTCCTATAACATTTTCAAAGTGCATATATACCTTCAAAACTATGCATTAGCATCAATTGATATTTTTCCATAATTTCTAATTTTTAAAATTAATTTATTCTAGTATTTATATAAATAATTATAAAATTACATCACAAATGGTTCTACAACATTTATTGATTCAATTTTGCTATTTATAGCCACATTAAGTTCCAGTTTTTCACATATGGCAAGACTTAAACCTTTTGGTTGCATTGCACCGATTTTGCAATTATAGCCCACGTACACATCACTGCATGATCTTAGAAATAGGTCCATTATATTTTTAAAATATTGAATAACTATTTTGAAGCACTTTCATTCATGAAAATTATTTTTTTCATTGCTAACTATTATATAAAATGATTTTCATTCAATTACTTGGGTATTTAACAAATAGCCTTTTAATTTCTCTAATTTTTCGGACATAAGTACCAGCCCAGGTCCCTAACTCAATTCACCCTAGGCTCAAATTAAATTAAACCTGACATAGGCCCCCCTAATCCTAGCCATTGATCTCTGAGACCAATAATCCATATTTATTCTGAGCATTTTTTATTCCAAACAACCCCCTAACCTAATTGATTTCCCTCCATACTCTGCTGCCCTTCGCTCCTTCATCTCTCAAACTCTCTCTGAGACCCAGACCTAACCCTAGCTGCCGCCAACCAAAACCAACCCTAATCCCTCCAGTCCTCACTCGATCCATGGGTTCTCATGGGTGTTTGAGACCCCTTCCTGCCTCATACATCTCCTGGTTGCTCGTTTGTGTGGTTTCATGGAAAAATCTCGGTGAGATGTAGTCCAGATCTTGTTCAAGACACTCTAACAGTCCATTAAAGGTCTGTGAGTGTTTTTCTATCAATGTTTTAAAATTCTAATATCTGATTCAGAGATTAGATTCTCTTTTGTGAGTGTTTTCTAATGATGTTTTACAATTCAAATATCTAATTCAGAGATTAGATTCTCTTCACTTTCTCTTTTCTTCAAAAACCTAGTGTTTGGACTTGAATCTGTCCAGATCCTTGTGGATCTAGAGCGATTTTGAGTTCATCATTGGTTTTTCCTTAAGGTTCAGTTATTTCTTTACTAATTAACCAATTTTTTGAGCACTTTGTTATATTAGGGTTTGGTTTTCTTGTTGTTTGTTAGTCGCATCTATGTGTATCCAAAGTATGTTCAAATTTCCATGGTTGTTCTCCAAGGTTCTTTTTACTTCTCTACTACTAATCGATTTTTAACACTTCCCTACTTTAGGTCTTTGATTTCTCTAACTTCTATTGTTCGAATCTCATTATGTTTGAAGTACTTTCAAGTTACTATGGCTATTTTCTTTATGGGTTCTTTGACCCCCTATACTGTCAATCAACCTCAAGGTTTTCAAATTAAGGTTCTTCCTAGACTTCTCTTCGAGATATTTTTGTTCTTTTAATTTTTAATCTGTTTACGTATTTGGTTAATCCTTGTATACAAGATCGAACCCTATATGCTTCTAATGGCTACACCAATTTCTTCTATTATGTTGATTTGGTGAATCAGTTGCACTCACTGATTCTATTTAAGGATTTAAGTGATGTTCATGTTAATTCTAGTATCTTTGGGATTTTCTTTTGCTTAGTTGATATCTATTTTAGGAAATCTGAATAATTCTGTCCTATAAAATCAGTATTCTTTGAAAATTTTACTAATTAATTCCTATTAATATCCTGTTAAAATCAGTGTTTGCCGAAATTTTATATGTTTCTTTATTTGTGACCTTAATTGATCATACTTGCCTTAATTAGTTATTAGTATTGTTTTGGGACTTCTACTAACTCCCTACATGGAATGTTTTTGAGTTCTCACCTTAATTGGACTTCATGTTGGGACTGTTAATTGATTACCCCCACCCAATTAAGGGGTTTATTCCGGACTCCTCTATGGGAATTGATTCTGTGATTAGTTGCTCCTAATAGATTGAACTGTGATCTTTTACCTTATTTTGATTCACACCTTAAGTGCTATATCTTATTCTACCTCTTAAACACACGAACAATAATTGAGAATACACACACATACATTCAAACTCTCTCTTCTTTATTTACTACTTGTGTTGACGGTTGGTCTAGCTGGCTGAAAGCCAACGCTAAATAGTTGAACTGCCCTATTTTTTACATTCTGCATTCTTTTCTACAACTGGTATATCTCTAGTTAATTTTTGAAACTCAACCTCATGTGCTCGTCTATACATCCATGTTTATTCCTGTATTAGTTACTCAAGTTATTTCGTTGTTTGCTGTTATTAAGCATGTCTAAATTATGCCTTATGTGTAATCAGCATGTCTGACTCCACTTAGTTCTGTAATACCTGCCTAGTATATTTACCTAGTCCCTTACCCCCTCTCTTTAATTAGTATGACTATGTTAGTTACTTAGTTTTCCAGTGCATCCAATTGGTCCTAATTGTATGTCCAGTTTTGTTCAACACATCTCTGTCTTTAACATGATTCTATTACAGTCCTTCTCCATAATTAACTTGATTCAATAGATTCCTAGTGGTTCTGCCCACTTGTTGTATTAAGTGTTTCCTCGTTTATGTGGTTTCAGCCCTATATGTTCACAATCCCCTCCACCCCTATTTGTAAGTCTACTTGTTAAGTGAATATAGGTACGGTTGTATTAAGTATTTCAACACTATGTCAAGCACTCTCACCCTACTCCTAGGTTATTAAGTTTTGTCCCTCTGGTATGCGTACTTCTTAGGGATTCTTGAGATCCCTTTGAACTATGGCATACCAGGGCTAGCCCTTCCACACTGCACATAATCAACCCCCATCTAAGAAATGGTATTGGTGTGAGCACTGCCCCCGATCCTTGAGGTCCTTAGGGAGCTTTGACACACAAAGGAACACATTACTGGTTGTAAGATCTTTGGCTTCTGATACTCTGTTGAAGGACTAGCATTCCAATGTTTACTTTGGGCCCGATTTAGGCTCTTTATAGTATATTTTCATTTACTTATGTAATTCATTTGATTCAGGTCTGTAATAATTTTATTTGTAAACAGATATTGGGGACACTAGTAAAAAAAGGAGGGTTACTATATGATGTTTGTGAGAAATTGGGTAGATATCATGCTTTAGGTTGATACATAGTAAAACCATTCCCTTTGTCTATATGTATGTTTGCAACAACAATCCCGCTTCAAGCTTATGTCACGATAGAAAACATGTGTTTAGGTCCATATGCTATGCTATTTGCATCAAAACATGTCAGAAGTTTATAATATTTACATTAGAAAACCTGCCTTAGGACACTCACATTTAAATTTTGCATATATGTTATAAGTTTGTCACTTCCTTCTGTGAATCTGCATAAATTATTATCATCTGGAAATCATGACATCAAACTGTTTCTGCAATCATGCTTAATAAAAAAAATGATCATCTTTATGTGCATTAGAAATCCTCGATTTAGGACTTTGTGTGCATTGTCTCTAAGCCATGTCTACTTCGTTTTGAATAAATCACTATTTATAAAAGGTTTAAAACAGTCCAACACTTAGATATCATGTAACCATCAATAAAAATCATTTTTTGTTATATTAATCACTTAGATCAGCATGCCTATAGGACTAAATAACTGCATACAGACCCACACCTAAGCAAGTCTTAAGCAATTAAATAAATGTGAAATCAAGTTCTATTTATATGTGAAATTGTCCAGGTTTAACAGTCTATGAAATCAATAGGCAAGCTGACTAAGGGTTTTGCCACTTTGATTTAATTGTTGCATATTCTGTATCTGTGATGCTCATCCAGATATCATGTTCCTAGGATTTCTGAATTTTCTTCAAAATCAGTTGTTTAAGACGTGATTGTTTGGTTTCTTGAAGACATATTTTGAAGACTCACAAATCCTGTTCGAAAGGGATAAATATTTGGCTTATGGATTCAACATTAGGGTCCAGTTACTGAAATAGGAATGCTAAGCCTCAAATTAGCATTTCCCTATTCCTATGCCAATGACCAAAGTTCATAGTTTCCACATTTATCATTTTTCCTTTTTAGGTGTAGTTATATGTGCTTTATTTTAAGATTTTAAGCTAAATCTGTAGTTATATGTGTTTCATTTTATGTTTTTGTTGCCTCGCTGCTTGATTTCCTTTAAATCAAACTCACAGTGACGCAAAAGCATGGCTGAATATCATAATTCATAAGGTGATTGGTGAAAGTAGAGCTTCTAATTCAAATGCGACATCACAATCTCAATCAGTTCAATTGAAAGTAAAGAGGAAAAGAGGTATATCGCATGGGAAAATTTTAACCAAATTATTGATCCATAAGGAAATCAAAAGGGTGTTTAGAAACAATGCAAAAGAGAATATTTTGCCGATTCAAAAGATAATGGTACGAAATCACTCCTTACACATATGGCCAGTTGTACAAAAATTCCTTTAGATGTTGCAAAAAGTCAATAAATAAGCTTTAAACCTATTCCGGGGGGTAATAAGGGTCATGTAGCTGTTGTTCCTTGAAAATTTGACCAAGAACAATGTAGGAAGGCTTTGTGTTGTATGGTGATCGTTGATGAACTACCTTTCAGCTTTGTTGAAAGGGAAGTTTTATGAATTTTATGAAAGTTGCACAACCTTTTTTTTCGAATTCCTTCATGTGGAACTGCGACTTGGGACTGTTTTGATCTTTTCAATGATGAAAAACATGAGTTGGTGAAGCTTTTTAAAAATTAGAGAGTTTGCCTTTCCACTAATACTTGGACTTCCTTACAACGAATAAATTATATATGTATTGCTGTTCATTGGATTGATAATGATTGAAAAATGCATAAAACAATTATCAATTTTTGTCCAATTTCTAGTGATAAGGGTGAAGATATGGCAAATAGTATTGTTAATTGTTTGAAAGAGTGGGAGTTACAAAAGATTTTCACTGTCACGGTTGATAATACTAGTTTAAAATGATGTGATGGTGAAGGAGCTTTCTAAGAAGTTAACAAAATGGGGGACCATTTCCATGAATGATAAGCACCTTCACATGATGGCTCATATTATGAATCGTATTGTTTAGGATAGTATAAAAGAATCAATTGTGTCTATTGAATGTATTAGGCAAGCAGTGAGATATATCAGGCAACTTCCTGCTAGTTGGAAAAAGTTTTAGGAACGTTGTGATGAAGGAAATCTAGTTAGGAAATATTTATGTATGGATGTTCCTACAAGGTAAAATTCTACATACTTGATGTTGAACATGGCTATTGAATATGAGAGTGGAATTTTAGAATATGCTGATTATGATATTGGCTTGTCACATCATCTTGAGTTTCTCGATATTGTGGATGGAAGTCCTGCAAGTACACTTTTGAGTAGTGATTGGGAAGATGTCAATAAATTGACAAAATTTCTTGAAATCTTTTATAAGCTTACTGTAAAGGTATCTGGCTCACTTTATGTTACATCAAATCATCGTTTTTTTGAAATTTGTGAAGTTGCTTTCTACTTGAAACAATTGATATTAAATGAAAATGTTCTTTTGGGTTAAATGTCAAAGAAGATGAAGGAGAAATTGGATAAGTATTGGGGTGATACAGAAAAAATGTACAAAATGATTTTTATTTCATGTGTTTTGGATCCTCAGCACAAGTTTGATTCTGTTAGTTTTGCACTTGCGAAGATGTTCGAAGAGAAAGGGCAAATTATCGCGAAGGGAGTGCATACATACACGACTTCACTGTTTGATGAGTATATAAAGTCTCATCCAAAAGATAAAGATTGTCGTCCTTCTTCATGTTTATCTAACTCTTCATGGGACACAATGAAAACTTCAACTGGATCTTTTGGTTCTTGTTTTGAAGAACTAAAAAGACATAAAGCTGGGATTGGAGGCTCATATTCTAAATCAGAATTGGAAAAATATCTTACAAAAGAAGTTGAAAATAAAATAGCAGACGGTAATATATTGCTTTGGTGTAAAGTAAAGTCACCTAGATTCCCCATTCTTGCTAAGATGGCTCGGGATGTGTTATCTATTCCTATTTCAAACGTTGCATCTGAATGTGTATTTAGTACCGGAGGGCGTATTCTTGATTCATTTAGGAGTTCATTGACTCCCAAATTGGTGGAAGTTCTAGTGTGCTTTCAAGATTGGCTTCGAAGTGAGCCATTACCTGTATGTGTTGAGGAAGATTTAGATGTTCTCGAGCAACTAGAACAAGGTAGAAATATTTTAATTTTTTTGATTGTATATTATTTTTCTAAATAGTGTATTTAATATTTTTGTTTTTGACTTGTTAATATATATTCTCATAGATTTTGCCAATCTTGGAAATGAACCCTAGACGATGATGTGTAGAATCTTAGCTAGTTGTAAGTTAAAACTTTGGTAAGTTAATTATTCAACTTATATAACAAAGAGTATGATCACAAATATTACTTGACTTAATATATTTTCTTTTATGTTTAATAGGTGTAATCATGCCTCGACTTTGTGGTCTCAAAGCTATTTCACATATTTGGAGTCACATGAAAGGATTGAAGAAGGTGATGATGGATGGTGGAAAGTGAGATGTAGTCATTGTCATCTTGTTTTTTTGTTACAATGCATGAGAAACTGGTACTAAGTCCTTAATGAGGTATGTTGAGCGTTGTTTGTAACACAATTTGGTGAAGCGTATAAGGATTGAGTAGTTATGTTGTTTACTTGAATTGAACTATTAGCATTATGTTTGGACTTTTGACTTATTAATATTAAGGTTGCTACTACTTTATATTGTTATTAATGTGTTTGAACTATTACTTTGGATTTGGACATTACTGTGCATACTTAGAGTCCTTTGAATGGGAAGCTTTATCCTCTTTGTCTTCACCTTCCTCCCAACAATGCAAATATGGATGTCATTGTTGTACCATCTGGCCTCATCTAAAGGTGAGAATTTTAATTTATCTTGAATTTGTGAAATTTATAACATATGCGTTGAGGATGCTAGTACCTATCTCTCTCTACTTTGCTTCGTGTTGGGAAAGTCTAAAGCTAAGGAGCTTGAGTGAAAAGTATTATCTTTGAATCTGCATCTTGACAGCTGCTATTATCGTTTAGTTACTGAGTTACATATATGTAATCCATTCAAGCAACTTGATGAGTTGGGAGATATTGTTTTGTTATAGAGTATGCTAGTTTTTGGATTAACCGGACTGATTAGGCATGTCAAGCAGCTTCCAGTGAAACTTTATACCACTCTTCAACGAGGAACTGAGCAAATACTAAAATAGGCAGTCTTCGTACTGCTGCACAGTAAATAAATTTTTGTCTCTTGCTATCAATTGCTTGACTTCAGCGTTCAGCCTATGTGAGCTTTGGCAAAGGCCATGGTAATATATATCAACATTCTTAATTTTAGTTTTACCTTATCGAGTAAACTGATAACCAAACCCATAATGATCAATATCGTTAACCAATATCGTATCATTTTGGTTATCGGGTTATGATATTTATAAACCGATACAGATAGGCAAAATCGATAATATTCAAAACCCAACCGAACAGACAGATGTCAGCCCCTAATCTCAACAATAATCACAAAAACCAAAATATAGTAACTGAAATTGATATTTCAAGGATAACAATTTCGAGCAAGGAATTATACAGTCAGATATCGAATTAGAATCAAGAAAGCAGGTAATTCGACTAAGCATGTAGCACAATTGAAAATAAGAGACAAGACTGGTAGATATGTGAATTTAGGCTCAACGTGAGGACTACTTATGCTAAAATAACTCAATTAAGGCATAAAAAGGAAACTATTTAGCAAAAATTGGAATTTCAACATTTAGCCCGTGTATGCACTCATCGTCTCGCATACATAACAGTCACATATTACAGATTGTCATAACAGTACCAAATCCTAAGGGTATTTTTCTCACACAAGGTTAGATAAGTCAGTTACCTCAAACCACACACAATTAATTAATAAGAAGGTCTTTCTCTCGATTTTCTGATTCTGAACGACTCAAATCTTGCCAAAGACAATTACATACTATAAATATAACGATATGTAACTAATCTAAATAATGAAATTATGACTTTAAAAAAGAATTAGAAAATCATCCCAAAAAGTCAATCCAGCTCGCGTCTCACAACTCGATCAAAATTACAAAACTGAACACCCATTCGGTGTCGCGTACAAGCATACAAGAATTATTTAAATCTTACCTAATTTGGATTTCAAAACCTAAAAGTTTGGTCTAAGATCTCTACACTCCCCCCCAATTTCTCAATCCATATCCATAATGAAGAAATTAGTGATAGATTAGTTAAAATTAATCAAAGACGAGTCGAGATTCCTTACCCAAAAGTTTCCTATAAAAATCCCCCAAAATCTCTCCTCAATCTGTGCTCTCTAGGTCCAAAAATGAATAATGAAATCAAACCCTCCAACTTATGCCTTTCTGCCGAGTTAAACCACATATGTGGCCCAAAAGGCGCTTTTGCGATGCTGCACCAATCATCGCAGGTCCGGAAAACATTTATGTCCCAATATACCCTTATGCGGAACAAAGATGCGCTTCTGTGCATGTGCTTCTGCAGATGGTGTCCGCTTCTGTGACTCTAGGCCTTCTTGTGATCCCAACTGGGCAAGACTAAATACGCATCTGCGGCTCGAAGGCCATTTCTAAAGTGTTAATACCTAAATTTTCCCTGTATATTTTTTAATATGCAAAGTACTTTCGAAATAACATGTATATGCATATATAAGCATGTCCAAAAGTTTTGTTTTCTTCTTCTTAATTTTTAAAGATTTTAAAGCAATTTATTGCCATATATTATCAAGGAAAAATCCAATAATTATTCCCAAAATTATTATTTTGGTGATTCATTTATTTGACTCTTATATTTATACTAAAATATATCTAACATAATTTTTTAATATTTTTATAAATTTTTAAAATATTTTTAAAAGCTAAACTGCATATAATTGTAATATTAGCCTTTTAAAGATTTAATTGTGTTTGTATTTATAAAATTAACTCTAATATTTTAATTTAATAATTATTATTAATAATTTTAGTACTACTAATTTATTTCCAAAAATTATTTTATTATTTTTTATAAAATAAATAAGGGAAAATTGGCTATTTAAATGTTAGCCCATTTTTATTTCAATTTTGGCCGGATTTGGCGCCCCAATTCAACACAGCCTGAGGCCCAATTGCCCTGACCCAAATCCTAATCTACCTGACCCATGACCTTTTTAAAAAACTCGCTCGGATCCCCATTAAATCCAGGTCGTTGATCAAAATGATCAACGACCACTATTTAACCTTTCCATTTTAATTATTCATTATCCCCCAAACCCTAGTCATTTCTCATCTGCAGCCACCTTCTAAGCCCCCCTTCTCTCCTAATTCTCTCTCAAACTCCCTCTCAAACCCTGGCCGCCATCTTCAACCACCACCCAAATCGATCGGCCTGTACCTGCCTCCTATAACTTCTACCTGCTTGATTATCATGTTTTCAAGACTAGACCTAGAGGAAGTTTGGTCCAGACCTTGGTCTATTTCAGTGCTATGCTGTCTCCGGTCATCTTCGACCTTGCCTCCAGCCAGCCATGGCTATTCAAGCCTGATCTTGACTTCTCCTGCTTAGATCAATGACTTTCCAAGCCTTTCTCACCATCGAGGTTCTTCTGAAACCCTAACCTTTGAGGTTTTTCTGATTTTTTAGATATGTTTTAAATCTATGTTTTCTCTAAGCTCCTAAACGTGTTCTCAAGGTTTCTTTCAAAGCTTTAGCTTCAGAACCTTTATCTTTTCTTATTTAGGGTTTTTAAAATTATTTTGAAGTTTTTTTGATTTTTTTAACATGTTCTACTATGCTTTTTTATGTTGTTCTTCTATTATGTTTTTTATGTTGCTCTTCTATTGTTTTTCTTTATATCGTTTTTCTAACAGAAATGTGCATGTTAAAGGTATTAGTTCCTTTTTGAGATTTTTTGAATTTGTTTTTGTTAGATTTACTTGCTTTTCATATCTAGAACTCGACTGATGGTAAAAACCCTTAAGTTTGGGGGTTCTATCGAGTTCTGAGATTATTTGCTATGTGTTTTACTTGTTCCTCATCTCTAAACGTTTTTGGTTTCAAAACCCTAATTTCTTTGGAACTATTCGAGTTTCTGAAGTTTTTTCATCTACTGCTCGACTGAGTTTCGAAATCTTTGTTTCAACTTTTATTTCTTTATATGATTCTGACTTCCTGCTAAACTCTATAAGATCTTTTACTTGACCCCTTTTGCATGCTATTTGATACTCCCCCTTCTCTGCTACTTAGGTGACTGCCATGTTATTATAGTCCATTACTTACTGATTTTGTGATTTCATGATACTTCTCTTTTTCAAAGATTCAACTTGCATGCTTAATGTTTATGCACTTTTTGTAGGCTAAATTTCTCTCTCAAAATAACCCTTAATTGTGGACTGATTTCAGGCCTCCTCGTGTAAGTTTAATTGATTTTTTCCTTGTTTACTGATTTCCCAATTTCTTGGGTTGATTTGAAAGCTTTCCTTAGCCTTTCGGTTCTCCTATTTCTGACTTTGTTTATTTGTTTATTCATGAACAAGTAATTTCGAATCCCAGACTCCTTGATTTACTATGTGTTGATTGATTTATTTTGTTTCTTGCCTTATTTTGTTAACCGAGTATTTCAAAGAATCTTCCCTTAATTAAACCCCTATGTATTTATCCCTAATTGTCTACTTTTCACAAGATGCTTACTTGATTGCTTTCCCTAAAAAATTTCTATCCACTACCATTTGGTTTTAACTCCTTGATTAAAGAAAGTATTTGATATTGATTGATTTTTTAATTTATATACAGTTCCATAATTATTTTCTTTCCTTAATTTCTACCTACTTTCAAACTATAAATACCCACCTTTTCATTAACAGTAACAGAGACACACACTCTGAGTTCTAAAAAATCACTGACACTCAAAAACATTCTCTCATGCTTTATTACTTCTATTGTGGCCTTCTTTCATGCCCTGCTACTTGCTTTTACTGTATTTTGCTCTTTGAACTGGTATGTCCTGATATAGATTTAAGCATCATAACAATGTGTTTACTTAATGCTTTTCCTTATTTTTTGTTTGTCTACTGCTAGTGTTTAGTTTAGTGTTTATTTTAGCATGCTTCTGCCTGTTCTATATTTACTATGCATCCTAAACCTCTACCCCAATGTATTTAATGCTTGTGGTTTGCTTAAGGCATGAAAGTATTGAATATTACTGCCTATGACTTAATCTTGATCCCTTGGGATCCTAACCTCTATGTTTCTCTAGCATTGTGTGTTCCGGGAGGCTTCTAGGCATGCTAGCATCTTCTATTAATGTGCATGCCCAAAGCTGATCCAATGCCTAAGTGCATAGGCTCTTTGGCAATTTCCCCAACCCTTGAACCATTTGTATGACTTGTTTATGGATGTTTCCCAGCACATCTTTCCCTCTTATTTGTTTCCTTAGTTTTTAAAGTTTTGTGTCTACCCTTGCACTCTCTCTTAGACTTTAAGTTCTGCTACCCTCTTGTGAGCCTTGCCTTGGGACCCATTGAGCTCCCTCTGAACTTAGACACTTGAGAGCTGGCCCTTTCACACTGCACTTGTCCTTATCCTAGTCATTACCCCCCAAATCCTAGTCATTTCTCATCTACAGCCGCCTTCGAACCCCGATTCTCTCCCAATTCTCTCTCAAACTCCTTTTCAAACCCTAGCCGCCATTTTCAACCACCACCCAAATCGACCAAATCCATGGCTTCAGAAACCATTGAATGGCCTGCACCTGCCTCCTATGACTTATACCTACCCGATTATCATGTTTTCATGACCAAACCTTGTGGAAGTTTGGTCTAGACCTTGGTCTATTTCAGTGCTATGCTGTCTCCGATCATCTTCGACCTTGGTTCGGCCAGCTATGGCTATTCAAGCATGATCTTGACTTCTCCTACTTAGATCAATGACTTTCCAAGCCTTTCTCGTCATCTGGGTTCCTCTGAAACCCTAACCTTCGAGGTTCTTCCGATTCATTTAGATCCGTTTTAGAACTGTGTTTTCTCTAAACTCCTAAATGTATTCTCAAGGTTTTCATTCAAAGCTTTACCTTTAGAACTTTTATCTTTTTTGATTTAGGGTTTGTTAAATTATTTTGAAGCTTTTCTAATTTTTTTTAACATGTTCTACTGTGCTTCTTTATGTTGTTCTTCTACTGTGTTTCTTTATGTTGTTCTTCTACTGTGTTTTTATGTGTCATTCTTCTAACTGAAGTGTGCATGTTAAAGGTCTTAGTTCCTTTTTGAGATTTTTTGAATTTTTTTGGTTATATTTACTTGCTTTTCATCTCTAGAACTCGACTGATGGTGCAAAACCCTAATATTGGGGGTTCATTTGAGTTCTGAGATTATTTTCTATGTGTCTTGCTTGTTCCTCATCTCTAAACTTGTTTGGTTTTAAAACCCTAATTTCTTTGGACCTATTCGAGTTTCTGAAGTTGTTTTATCTACTGCTCGACTGAGTTTCAAAATCTTTGTTTCAACTTTTGTTTCTTTATATGATTCTGACTTCCAACTAAACTATATAAGATCTTTTACTTGACCTTTTGCATGCTATTTGATACTCCCTTATCTCTGCTATTGAGGTGACTCATGTTTCTATAGTCCACTACTTACAAATTTTATGTTTGCATGACACTTCTCTTTGTCATAGATTTAGCCTTGCATGATTAATGTTTATGCACTCTTTATAGGCTAAATATTTCTCTCAAAATAACCTCTTAATTGTGGACTAATTTAAGACTTCCTCGTGTAAGTTTGATTGATTCCTTCCTTGTTTACTGATTTCGCTGTTTCTTGGGTTGATTTGAAAGCTTTCCTTAGCCTTTCAATTCTCCTATTTCTAACTTGGTTTATTTGTTTATTCATGAATCAGTAATTTAGAATCCTAGACTCTTTGATTTACTATGTGTTGATGGATTTTTTGTGTTTCTTGCCTTATTTGGCTAACCGAGTATTTCAAAGATTCTTCCCTTAATTTAACCCCTATGTATTTACCCCTAATTGTCTACTTTGTACAAGATGCTTACTTGATTACTTTCCGTTAAAATTTTCTGTCTGCCACCATTTGGTTTTAACTTCTTGATTAAAGGAAGTCTTTGATACTTATTGATTTTTTAATTGATACATAGTTCCATAATTATTTTCTTGCCTTACGTTCTACCTATTTTCAAACTATAAATACCCGCCTTTTCATTAACACAAATAGAGATGCACACTCTGAGTTCTAAAAATTCATTGACACTCAAAAACATTCTCTCTTGTTTTATTACTTTACTGTGGCCTACTTTCAAGCCCTGCTACTTGCTTTTATTGTATTTTGCTCTTTGAATTGGTATGTCCTGATATAGATTTTCAGCATCACAACAATGTATTTACTTAATGCTTTTCCTTTTTTTTTGTCTGCCTACTGCTAGTGTTTAGTTTAGTGTTTATTTTAGCATGCTTCTGCCTGTTCTATATTTACGATGCATCCTAAACCTCTACCCCAATGTATTTAATGTTTGTGGTTTGCTTGAGGCATGACAATATTGAATATTACTGCCTATGACTCAATCTTGATCCTCTGGGATCCTAACCTCTATGTTTCTCTAGCATTGTGTGTTTTGGGAGGCTTCTGGGCATGACAACATCTTCCATTGTTGTGCATGCCCAAAGCTGATCCAATGCCTATATGCATAGGCTCTTGGCAATTTCCCCAATCCCTGAACCCTTTGTATGACTTGTTTATGGATATTTCCCAGCACCTCTTTCCCTCTTCTTTATTTCCTTAGTTTAAAAGTTTTGTTTATGTACTTTCACTCTCTCTTAGACTTCAAGTTCTACCACCCTCTTGTGAGCCTTGCCTTGGGACCCATTGAGCTCCCTTTGAACTTAGACACTTGAGGGCTGGCCCTTCCACACTACACTTGTCCTTATTCAGGTGATACAATTTGGATGTAAGCACTGAATGAAGTCCTATTGAGGCTCTTAGGGAACTTTGACACACTTAAATTGGAGAAAGGCTTTGGATCGATGGTCTTTGAGTTGGTCTATCTCATAATTCAGACAGGAAGTCAAAATTAGGCTTCCTCTAGTTGTACTTTTCTTTATACTTTTCTGATATAATTTATTTCTGGTTTGTAATAAGTTGTATTAAACACTTAGGGCTGGCTAGTGAAAAGTGGGGGTGGGGTAACTATGCATGCCAAGGGTAGAAATCATACCTATAGGACTGTTATAACTCTGTATATTCAAACTTCACCTGGAAATCATGTCTATAGAAATGTTCTAATTCTGCATGTTCAAATATATATAGAAACCATGCCTATAGGACTACTAATTCTACATATTCCAAACTTCATCTAGAAACCATGCTTATAGGAATGTTTTAATTCAAACTGCATTAGATACCATGTCTATAGATCTAATTCAAACTGCATTAGACACCATGTCTATAGTGTTAAAACAACTTCTGCATTTTAGATACCACGTCTATAGTTTTAAAACAAGTTCTGCATTTTAGATACCATGTCTATAGGTTTAAAAACAAGTTCAGCATTTTAGATACCATATCTATAGGTTTAGAAACAATTTATGCATTTTAGATACCATGCCTATAGGTTTGAAACAAGCTTCTGCATTCAGATACTATGTCTATGAGTCAGCAAATGTGTAAAAAACATGCCTATAGGAGTTTCTAAATGAATCTAATTCGCTTCGCTCAATGTTAGCTATAAAATCACTAATATATATTATCACCTGCAGAACCTGTAATCAACTTGCATCTCTTTTGATAATCCAAGTCTTTTACTTAACCTAAGTTTAGCAAGAATGTCTATAGGATCCCGTCTGAACACTTAGGCAAGCCTTAGAGTAATAATTAAGAACTGAATCTGCTTCTATTAATTTTTACAACTAGCAGGATGGCCTGATTTGGGCTTCTTATCTAAATTATGTAATAAACCAATCTGCTTCAACTTTTCAACTCCTTCGTATTTAATCTTAATCAGTATGTTCAAGACATGCTATTATGTGCTTTTCTATTCAAGGGGGTGTAACTGAGTCTTATATGTTTATATGTCTCCTCAAATATGTATAATGTGTTTTGTAGGACGCCTAAGAATTTTACCTTTGAAACCCCAAATAAGCCTAATATCCCTCCCTTTAGGATTAGTAGTCCTAAGTGCCTCCATGACGAATACGAACGGGACGGGTAATAGCATACAATAAGTAATCGAGATCAATCCATACGTTAAATACCTTGACAGGGTGGGAAGTGTAGATGTGGATACGATGACCATGCGATAATGTCACATGTAGCCCTTCATTGAGGAGTGATTACCAGATATTGTGTGGGTGATCCATATTTTTAGTAAACCTAGGACCCCTCCCCCTCACTTCTCTTTATTCCTTAGTCTTTTATCAGTATAACTCTTTATTTTAAAAATCGATTTTTCCAATTACTCTTTCCAACCTTGTTTACTTTCAAACCATTATGTGTTGAAATCCCCTCTTATTTGAGCCTTATTTATTTACATGTTAATTGCACCCAAATGCACAATAAATGTGCAGCCGGGAACCACACTAGTTGATTCTGAGGAGTGCCTAATACCTTCCCCTTAGAATAACTTCAAGCCCTTACCCAATCTCTGGTTATTCAAATCAAACTCTTTCGGTGTCCTAATGTACCCTAATCATTAGGTAGAGACTCTTCAAAACCACTTCCCAAAATAAATGAGTTGTCCCTCCAAATATAATAAACCCCATTTCTCAGAGGAAAAAGGGGGCACGACCGTGCCACACCTGCGGCCCAAGGTCCGCAGGTGGGACTGCATCAGACATTGCCAAGATTCAACAGTCACTCAAGACACAATTTGGTCGGGATTATGTCTGAATCATACCTAAGGCCCTCGAGACCTCAAACAATTTACCAAAAATTCCTAATATACGATACGAACTTAGTCGAGCTTTCAATTCACATCAAACAGTGGTAAAATCATGAACTACACCCTAATTCAAGCTTAACTAACTTATAAAGTTCTAACTTCCACATCCGATGCCGAAACCTTTTAAATCAAGCATGGTTGACCTCAAATTATGCATAGAAGTCATATTACAGACCTACTCAAACTTCCAGAATTGAAATTTGACCCCGATATAAAAAATTCCACTCCTTGTCAAACTTCCCCAAAATCTTACAACTTTTCAACTTTCACCAATTAACGCCGAAATGACGTACAATCCTCTAATAAAACATCCTAACATACTCCTAAAACCAAAATTACCATAAGAGGCTATTGGAACCGACGAAACGCCATTCCGGAGTTGTCTTACTGCAAGGACCCATGAAAATTTCTGCTCAATACCCAAAAGCTTGTAGTGCCAAGTTAGGTATATGTGTTAGAGATTTGTAAAATTCTTCGCAGCGAGCTTTGGGCCCTTTGGATTTATTTGTGCATTGAAAATTTAAGGAACAATATTTTCTAGAAAAGTGCATTTCTGCGGTCCATTATGTGATCGCATAATAGCTATGTGGACCGCTTAGTCGTTGCAGAGTTAGATAGTTTGATTGTTAATTTGAGGTCAACTATGTAGGCAGTTATGCGATCGCATAATCAATATACGGGCCACATAGTCATCGCATAATACCCTTGGAGTTTTTGTGAGGGGAAGTTTTATGGTGTATTAAGAGACTACAGAGCAGGTGTACGGATCACATTTCTGTCGTATATACGGGCAGTTTATTCAGGTTTTTTGGGCCATTTTTACTGTCCATTCTGCAGGTCGCATGTCTATTATGTGCGATCACAGATCATGTCGGGGCTCCTATTTTCTAACTTTTAAAACCCGACCCCATCCCATTAAACACACCCCATTAGACCCCCTTTAAGATATTCTTCTGCAACAAGAGTGAGAGAGGAAGTTCTAGAGAGAGAGGGTGATCTTCATCAAATCCCCATTCAATTCTCGCCTAAACCCTTGAAGATTGTCAAATAAAATTTGCTAGGACTTCACCCAAGAGGTAAGAACTTGAGCCCTAACCTTTGGTTTCGAAATTCACACTAGAATGAATAATTAGCTAGGGGATTCCTGGGTATAAGAATGGATTTTCTTGCATGCATAAAAGATAATAGGGTATGGTGAGGTTGTGAACTAAAAAGATAGCAATTGGGGTGTAAAATGATAGAAATCTCTCACAAAAGGGTTCTAGAATCCCTATGCACACTTAGTGCTTGATAATTTACTTAAATAAGCTAGAATCATATTTATGTCTCTAACTCTTGGTTTAATTTGTAATTTTGATAAAATAGATCAAAGTTGCTAGGAAATTCCGAGATTTACTATTAGGATTTAAGGAAAGCTCTATTGAGGTATGTATGGATAAAATCCCCTCCTCTTAGAAGTTGAGCCTCCATGGTGCCCCGTGCAAATGTTGTAAGTCAAAAATTTGATTGATGTAGTACTTGTTATGTCAAATAAATTGATGTTATGAAAATGTATGTGGAAAGCGCTTCTCCATGTGTTTAATATGTTACTCTTCATAAATTGAGGATGTGTGGAGAACATGAGCTATGTGCTAAATGCCTACATGAGAAGTCAATGTTACATTGTGATTAATATGCCGAACTAGATGAATTCTTCTCTATGCTTATAACTTAAATTGCTTTTGTATGTGTCTATGATCTTAAATGGCAAGGTTAATATTGAAACTATGAATAATGTGAGAAGTGAGTTATCGAATGTGGTAATTGTGGCCCCAAGTGCCGATGAACTAATACATGTGAAACCAAAGATTGAAGTGAGATGATTAACAGAAAAAGGGTAATATCTTGGTGCGACGGCTTAGCTGATCGGGCCGTGATAAGACGTCATGTTATACACACATTGTGGTAATGTATTGATAATTGAAACTGGAAAGTGAGAATGAAATAAGGGTAACACCTTAGTAAGACAGCTTAGCTGATCGGGCTGTGAATGGGTTCCGGCTCAAGGAGGCGGTGGTATTGTGGATGATGATGCAAAAATATGGAATGGCCCAACAAAATTTCAGAAACTATGTGAAAATTATGTGAACTTTTTATATTTCTGGCGCGGTGTTTGTTTGAAGCTTGGTAGTCCTTATGATTTCTTTTTACTCTTGTATAGTTGTTTTTTCTAACATGATAGTGTTTAGTTATATATACTAGTACTATTCTATGGTACTAATATCCCTTATGCTAGGAGCACTACATTTTTGAATGAATGTAGGTGGCTCCATAAAGGACAATGTCGATCGCGCGTAGCGAAATACCCTATTCTCAAAGTCTTGGTGAGCCCTCCCCTTCTTCTCCAAGGGGTTATGTTGTTCATTTTTTGTTTTAGATTTCCACTTTTGAGGTATAGCCGGGGCCTTATTTCCGGCGTTGTCATAATTATTTTTTGTACCTTAAAGGCTTCGTATATGTTTGTGTCGGTTATATTCGGATGTCGGATGGGATAATACACTGTATAGTAATTCTAAACTCTAGTTCTTCTAAACTGTAATTGTATCAAAAATTGAAAAATTAACCACGACTTAAGATTCGTGATATGAAAATGAATTAACAATGTTGAACATACGATTTTGCTATTTTCTAAATAAACGAAAGCATAGTTTTGTTAATCGTATTGACCTGGGTAGAAAGTGTCAAAAAAGCTTCCTCAGTTGGGTTCACTTGATTGAGTTCCAGTCGCGCCTCCCGAGGTTGGAGCATGACACTTATGTTCAACTCTTACATTTTAAACTTCGAACTTAGGGACTATGTATCCCATTTCACTTCAAAACTCTCTTGAATCAGACACCAAGTACCCCGGCAAGTCAAGTAACCACAAAATAAAATGGAGAAAGCAATAAATAGGGGGTCGAGGCTTATACTTCCAAAATGACTGGCCGTGTTGATACATCACAATTGGGGTACAAATGTTGAAGCACCACATAATGAAGCTTAGAAATCAATCCAAGGCATATTATAGCCTAAACATTATTTCGAGCATGAAAAATACCCCGATCCATGCACATGGGCTCAAACGCACACATGTGCACCATCCATAACACATAGCTATCACAGAAGCTCATAAAACTAGTGCCTCAACCAAGTTTAAGTAATATACTTACCTCAAATAAGCCAAAAATACTCTAAAAATACCTTCTAGCAAAAATCGACCTTCTCGCGACTAAAATCTAGCCAAAAGCAACTCAAAAATACCAAATAATTCCATAGAAATCTAACCCAATTGATAGGTCGAATCCTTAATCAAATACTCAAAGTCAACCTAGATTCGCACCTTGGAATCCCACAAACTTACAAATTCCGAGAACTCATTCGATTATAAGTCCAACCATACAAGTTTAATCCAAATCCTACTTCAAATGAACCTTGAAATCCATAAATTTCCTCCTTATTAGTTTTAGGGATAAAACCCACAAATCTCCCATCAAAATATGGATTAATTCCACAAATGAACTGCGTAATCATGTTAAAATAAAAACCAAAGTTGAGGTTATATACTGACCCCCATGAAAATATGAGAAGAACTCCGTGAAATTGACCTCAAACGAAGCTCTATAACAGGAGATGCTCAAATAAAAATAGTATGATTTTTTAAATACAGAGATTCCACTTTTGCATAAAAAACCCGCACTTGCGGTCTGATGGTTGTCACTTTCGCACTTGCAAACCTTTTTTCGCACCTGCAAGGCTGCGGGTGAGGACCCCACTTCGCATCTACAAAGCACCAACACTAGTTGTCCTCTCCAACACTAATATGGGTATAACTCCCTTATAGGATGTCTAAATTTAATGATTTTTTTGCTATGCCTCCATAATTATGACATGGATCTAATGCTTCAATAAAATTAGAATTTAGAGCTCATTTCTTAGTGTGTTACCATTTATGTTTGAAGAAATACCGTCAAAACATCAAATACGATAGCACAACCCAAACCTATCTGAAACTCACGCGACTCTGGGACCCTGTTTAAACATATCAATAATTCCCAAAACATAACACGAACTTGCTCGAGACCTTAAATCCCATATAACAATATGAAATTATGAATCATGCCTCAAATCAAGCTTAATGAAGAATTCCAAGTTCCAAACATATAGCAAACACGTCTAAACAACTCGGAATCACGTCAAATCTCTCACACAAGTTCTAAATGACATAACAAACCTGTATACGATAAAAATCAGCGGTTCGAATTTATGATCATTAAGGCGCCTCGTAGAGACTACCCTCAGAAGGCTTGAAGCTCAGCTTGAGGCTCCGACCCCAAGGGTTCCGTATGATCGACCTCGAGGGTTCTCAGTGAACGACCTCAAGGAAATGTAAACAACAATAGCCCTCGAGGCAGTGTAAATTAGCGGCTATAGTGGATCGATGTGAGGTTTCCAAGGCACGTGACTAGAGCTAACAAAGTCTATTAGGCTAGTCCAAACCCATATCATGGCATTAAATGGATGTACCAGCCCCATATCTTTGTAATAAATGCATTCGTACTATGTTGAGATTCCCTATCAGATATAAAAATGGATCCTTATCATTTTGTAAGGGGAATCTGATACACAATATTGAGTATACAAGTACATTCTCTCTGTTCCGTAACTTAACATATTCTCTTAACCTCAATACTTACATATATTGCTTTCACTACTTACATTTATTACTTATATTTATTGTTCTTCATTTATTGCTCTTCATTTATTTCTCATTACTGGTCATAAAGAGCCGCCATCAAATTTATCATAACTTCTAATCCTCCATCGACTGCCCTTAGCTGGGCACTCGATTCGACCTCGAGGCCCCGTACACACAAGCTCAAGGTTCTACTTTCCTGCCATTCGGTTTGATTATTATACTATCTACAAGCTATTATCTTATTTTTTTTAATGTTTCACTTAGCACCTAGCCTAACAACTAGCATAAAAATAGATCACATATTTTTAGAACCACAAAATCAAATCTAATTGTTATTAGAATTTCAAGGTAAACAAAACATATTCCAACTTCCTAAACAGTAATCCAAATCTTATAACATTGAAGTCAACTCTCAAACCTATAAACTTTTCAAACTTTTAAATTTTCATCTTTCGCCAAGTAGAGCCAAAATCTTCGAGAAACATCCAAATGCCAATTTGGATATAGGCGCAAGTTCAAAATCACCATTCTGAGCCAAAGGAACTATCAAAACTCCAATATATGATCAAATATACTCAAATACACAAATGTCAAAGTTGGTCAACTCTTCCAACTTAATGCTTCTAAAATATGAATCATTCTTTCAAATCAATCCTGAACCACTCGAAAAACAAAACTGATGATACACACAAGTCCTAATACACCATTTGAAGATACTCACGACATCAAACTACTTAACTCAATCCAAATACTCAAAACGAATGATCGGGTCATTAGAAACTGACTTGAACCTCTCGGGAGCCCCTCCTATCATCCTAACATGTTCATAATACTATAAGGGCATATCCAAGGTCTCAAAATACTTATTGAAACATCTCATCTAGAATCAAGGATCAACTCACATATTGAAGTCACTTAAGTTCGTAAATTTCTATCCTTTCAATCAAGCATCTGAATCATATTTAATCAAATCCAGATTACAACCAAACTTTGCACATAAGTCCAAATAACAAAATAAACCTATTTTAATTTTCGGACTACAGTCTGAATCTGATATCATCAAAGTCAACTCCTCGCCAAATTTGTGAACTCTCTAAACCTTCAAATTGTCAACTTTCAGCAAATGGAGCCAACACGTCGTAAAGACCTCCAAATCCAAGTCCGAATATATGGTTAAGTCCTAACTCATCATACGAACTTACTGAAATCATCAAATCAATTTAAGGTTCCAACTATAAAACCAAGTGCTCCAATTTACTCTAAAATATTTCTAAAACCAAACCAACTATTTCTATAGGTCATAAAATAAAAACTAAGCATACAAGAATTATCAAATGCAGAAAACGAGACTCAAATATATAAAATGACCAGTCGAATCTTAAACATTCATTCTCTCTGTCGAGGTACTTTCCAGATTTTTGAACAAGTTGTTTGAAGACAAGACTTTCATTAGATTTGGCATGTCTAAATGGATTGATCTATTGAATCATTTTGGATATGTTGACGACACGATTCTATATGCTTATGCACATACTAATCTTTAAAGAAAGTGGTGACAATCTTGAACAATTATGAAAAGAGACTGCGCTACAAATTAAAGGGGTAAATTCGTATCAGTCGCTTATCATTAGTTTCTTCTGGTAGCTTGAAGTGAAAGTAGAATGAAATAACATATGATAATTCAAAAGTTGGCTAAACGATCATTGTTAAAATCAAAGTCTCAATCTCACTCGTCGCGCGTGGATTACACTTCCCAATTGTGAGGACATTGTCCTCGTCTCTTTTCTACTCTCCTTTCGGTCAATTATCCAGGACAAATGCGTAGATAGTCCATTTTTAGCAATCAGAAAGGATAATTAACATTTATTAATCTCATATCTTTCATTTAACACAGTAATACTAGCTAAAAAAGAAATAGCAGTCTCATTAATCTTTTCGCCCCACTTCTCTTAACCAAACTAAAATGATTGAGATTATTTTCAACCACTTGGATTGTGTAAGCAATTTTTTACCAGAATAATCTGTTTTGAGATACTTCATGCTTGTGATCTTAACAGTATGAAAGAACGATTTCAAGATCTTACCATACTACCTCTGTTTAAATATGTTTGGCATAATTTGACCAGACATGGAGTTTAAGAAAGAAATAAATATTAAATTTATAGCATTTGTGTAGTTTTAAACTTTTTAAAATTTTTTGTGCCTCTTATTTCCTACGAAAATATATCATTTCACTAATAAAAATATAGTGCAAAACCAAGTATGGATGAAGTACATTTTGAAAATTTACACAAATTTACGCTCGGTTTGTTGGAATTCTTCTGCCTATTGCGAGATGTATGATTTGTGCTTACGTTCAAGATCTTTTCAGTATCGGTGGACGGTGAATAATAAGATCTTTTGTAACAAAAGTTTTTGTAAAATAATAGTAATATTATTAAAATAATGTTCTAAATATTATCAAGCCGTTATAATTAGTTGCTAATATAAAGAACGCTCCCGAACTGCTATAGGAGTCTAATTATCATTCGCTTCCCGCGTCACTAGATCACTAGAAAGATAAAGCGATCGAGGAGCGAAGTTATAAGCTGACATGAGTGGAATCGAAGCAACTAGTCATGTCCAAATAGTCCCAACCCAGGGAAAGTCCTTTGTCAGGGGCAAAAGCCGGCTCAACAAAGTACTTTTTTCAAGGGATCATCGACAAGAACTACTCATGAAGACCCAAAACCTCAGTATGTGAAAAATTCTTCCAATCATGTTAGAGCATAACACAAAAATTTAGTTCCAAAGAAAAATCGTTATAGTGAAAGGTTATCTGGGATTGGTTGTTCAAGAGAAGCTTGATTAAGAGTAAAGTATAAATTTTGTGAATTAAAAATATAATATAGATCGTTGTATAATAACTTATCTATCGAGATGAAGATGATTGGATATCATTTGAACCTACAAAGATGAACAATAAAGATTTAGTTAGATACATGTGATTTAATTTACTAGTTTTAGGGTACGCTTCGCGCGTGAATTCATGTTATTGAATACATGATTTTTAAAAAATGTAAATATTATCAAATAATATATTTGACTTATGAAATAAAAATTAAAGAAAAATTGTTGATTCTTTGAAAATGATCGCTATTGATCCTATTTTGTTAGCTCAATAAAGGAAAAAATCTTCCCCATAGAATTCTGCATACATTTTATTGTAATTTGTGATATTTTTTATGGAAATATCTTATGAACATTATTGTTATTTCAATAGCCTAATACTTGAAAAAAATTAAAATACTTTTATTACTAATGATAAATCAAATAATTATAAAAGTTGAATCTTTTGGTCCTGATAAATGATGAGGTTGGCTTTATAGCTAATAGAAAAAAAGTGACACTGTAAAGTCTAAAAATAACTAATTTTGAGTTATCGTAGAAAATGAATTTGCTTCGAGAAAATAAAATCAAGACCGAAAATATTGTAATTATCGTAGTATTTGATTTTGAATATTTGAGTGTTACAATCTCTATAATTCCTCTGATTATACTTTTTTAGTATAAATTCAAGGGCCTTTGAGCTTGATCTTGAGTCTATATTTGTTTTCACGAACGATGATTTTGTTCTTGAGCTTGAATTTGATTTGTTTGAACTTGAACTTAATTGCTTGAAGCTTGAAACTTGTAGAGAAACTTGCGGTGTTTGATCCACGAGCTCTCTCTTGCTTCTTGTTATAACTTCTGGTGTCTTTTTTGAGTTATGAAGACCCATATTTATAGTTGTAGAAGGAAAGAGTTGTGATAAGAACAATCTCTTTCCGACCAATCAAAATGAAGTGTATCATGACTGTATTTGATTGGCCAAACATGTCACTTGCACACGTGATGTGATTTCATTGGCCTTTCATTGTGACTTGGCATGCCTTGTTATTTTGATACGTGACATAATCCTATTGGCTCTTCCACTTGACTTGGTGTGCCACGTCATTTGACACGTGACACCAAACTGGGCCTCTAGGAAGATGACATCTTGAGCTTAATGAAGTGGACTCATCACTTTAGCCAAATTAAATTGGTTAGCCCAATGGATTAAGACTTATTTATTTAATCTATATATTTTGGACTTATATAATTAATTCAATTATATTAGTCCATATATTTATATAAACTAATTCATCATGAATTTAAAATATAGCCCAATTATTTCATAGCTTTAAATTACATACCTACAAATGTCCCCTACTTCAAAACTTGTCAAAGATTAGACTTGAAGTATTTACTGATAGCTCAAAATGATTCATTCTGTTAAAGTAAGGAAAAGAGTAATAGCTTTATTTGCTATTATTTCGGAAGTAGTATGTCAAATCTCATTTTAATATGACGACTTATTGATTTCAAAAATTTGCAAGTGACTTATTTTCTTGCATTTGCAATTCGTAGTGGGGAATTCACTTTTCCACTCATATGCACTGATAAAGCACCTGGTGCTTTGGCTGTCAACAAAGTAAAATGCTTCTTTCACATGGATCAATATTAAATTTAAAGGGACATCATCTTGATAGCCTAAGAACAAGGTCTTTCGAGAAGTAGTCCAGCTTGTCCACGTAAGTAAGTTGCAATCATCCAAGGAATTGGATTTGTCTTACATGTCAAATCCAAGGAATACACCCACAAAGTTATTTTTCTTATTTCAGTATAACTCAGAGTCCTTTTCCAAATCTGCTCGTAAGCAGTAGATACTCACCACCGCATAGCAATCCTTTCCGCTTTGGAGAATAACTCTTATAATTTGAATCATTTCTGGAGTCTGATTAGAGCAGCCATCCCACATCGATACTTTCACGTTTCAGCAGCCAGCTTTGACATCTATATAACCCATGTGCTTGTAATTGTTAAGAATATTCGCAGTTTTCTCAAGCCACTTGGCTCTAGTTGGCTCGGAAGTATCAGTGTAAAGGTAATTTTTCTTTGTCTTTTCTTATTCTTTTCTTCTTTCGTCGTCTTTTTTTTTTATAGGTCAAGCGATAAAGATATGTTCTTGTTTAACCAGGTGATCCATGCATGAAGAAGACAATATTGAGGTGTGAGGGGATGAGTACTCTTTCTTCCCTAATTACCGGAGAGATTACTCTCAAAATGGCCCGATTCTTGGAGAGATTACTCTCAATGTGGCCCAATTCTTGGAGATAGTCTAAAAATGGCGCGATTCTTGGAGAGATTACTCTCAATGCGGAGCGATTCTTGAAGAGATTATTCTCAAAATGGCTCAATTTTGGAGAGATTACTCTCAATGTGACCTCATTCTTAGAGAGATTACTCTCAAAATGGCCAAATTCTTGGAGAGATTACTCTCAATATGGCCCAATTCTTGGAGAGATTACTCTCAAAATGGCTCGACTACTAGAAAGATTACTCTCAATATGGCCCAATTCTTGGAGAGACTACTCTCAAAATGGCCCGACTACCGGAGTGCATGTAATCCATTTAGACCTTTGTACCCATTCTATTATTCTTGATTTGGATTTTGATAACACCTATTTCTTTCTTTTTTTTAGCACAGAGAGATGGCAAATTTCAGGGATTATGCTTCACCTTCCTCAAAACTTAGATATCTCATCATCGAGATTGAAGATGGCATAGAACAAACCAAGCGTTTGGTTCACACCTCACAAGCCGGCTGATATACAGCCTCATGGCCTCCTCTAAGGAACTACCTTCATGTAGAGAGCTGGACCTTGGAACACAAATCGATTTCTAATCCATTATCCAAGATATGGTCTCTCCGAGCGCCAATTCATCGCCATGTAAATATTGCTAGCACCCTTCCAAACTTAGTATGTCGC
Source organism: Nicotiana benthamiana (assembly GCA_034376525.1). NCBI lineage: Eukaryota > Viridiplantae > Streptophyta > Magnoliopsida > Solanales > Solanaceae > Nicotiana > Nicotiana benthamiana. Next base: position 132,811,117 of record CM067337.1, read on the forward strand.
ATAATTCAAGGCGAAGTACATTGGGGAAACACAACAATCGAGGGCGAGTATCGTCATATCCTAGGATATTGGGAATGGGTTGAAGACATACTTGGTAGAAGTCAACAAACTTTGAGTACAACAAAGATTTACAATGCTGTCTATGCCTCACTTTTCACTTATGATTGAAACTCGAACATTATGCAAGCATTTTGTGAGGCTTGGTGCCCCAAGACGAACACACTTCTTACATCAGCTGGGGAGCTATCTATATCTCTTTGGGACTTACATATCCTTGGGGTTTGCCCATTACGGGTTCTCCATACGAAGAAGTGGTACCTGAGACAAAAGAACTCATAGGTTTGAATGGAAAACAAGTCAGATTTATTCCTCAATCTTGTGAGTATTTATTTGCCGCATTTCATCATCTTAAGGAAGGTACGAGTTGCTACACAAAAGGTCTCCTTCAGCAAGTGGAAAAGTTTTTGGTATAAAAAACTTTAATATATAGACCTGCCCCGTTGCGAAAGGAAAGGAAATCTGCACGCCTAAAGTCATCACATAATCCTAACGGAGTTATTCCCGAGGTGACGAGGTGGTCGAGTGATCAAGAAACTATATTCTCTAAGCTTAGGGTGAGGTATGACAAGAAAGATGAAACATATGTAGCGGCATTCTTATCAATTTGGCTATGTGCCTTTGTGTTCCCCAAGGCAGAAAACTCCATTCGTCCTGAGACTTTTAAGATGTCAAGCATGATGACAGGCGGGCGAAAGATTAGCGTTGCAGTCCCAGTTTTGGTGAGTATTAATCATGGTTTGAATAATATTTCGCATTCTTCCCAACTTGATCAGGTCAACGTTTCTTTTTCAATTCATTATATTTACGGCTGGCTTGCAAATTAATTCAAAACCCACTATCCACTTGCTAAGGGTCCATCTGTCCCTTTGATGGTGGCATAATCAGGAGAGAGGGATGCAAGGTACTTTGACTAGAAGGATTGAATAAGTCGCATCCACAATGTGGAGGATATAGGTTGGGTACCAACAATGTTAACCAATTCCCATCCTTATTATTACGTGGATAACGATGCCCCTCAAGAGTTGGAATCAAATTACTCCATGAGCTTATGTCTTAATTACCCCCCTTTGAGGTATGGTAACTCATTCATCATTGAACCTTATTACACCAAAAGGAAAATCAAAAGCTAAGCTAGCTATGCCTATCAACTATGAGTTAAAAGATTCCTATCTATAAATCTCTTGAAACTTGATCTTGAGTCTAAGCTGGATTTCCTGTGGACTTGATCTGATCTTGATGCTCGTAAGTTACAGGTGCCAGTTCTTTCTTCAGCATTTTAGCGTAGCGGTCCATGTGGAACTTGCGATTTGAATCAAATTAGAACAAACCGCATTTTTTCTTTTTCAATAACTCCGAGTTCACTTTTTTTTTGTTCTTTTCTTCTTTTCCTTTCGGTCATCTTGAATCCGGTGCTTTGAGGTAGAACCTGTTCGGACACCAAAACAAACGAACGAACGAAAATTTTCTGCCCTAGTTTTCACTGGGAAAATTTTGTGAGTTATCTGCAACACAAATCTAAGCTATTTTTTTTTATTGAAAATAATAAAAGTTAGGATTGTGTATCCTTTGGAAAGATTCCCAGGTTATGCTAGCAGATGACCGGGTTCTGCGGGAAAAAAAAAGGATCCCTGCTGGGGATAAGAGCAGGATCCACGAGTCATGTCGGGATTGGAATAAAGAGTCCCTGGTGGGGATGAAAAGGAAATTCCACGGGTTATTCGAGGATGAAATGGAAAAGATTCCAAGGTTATGCCAAGGAGATCTGTGAGTTATGAAAAAGGTTCTTGGGTTATGCCAGGGGGGATCCACGAGTTATGCGAGGATAGGAAGAAAAAGGTTCCTGGGTTATGCCATGGGGATCCACGGGTTATACCGGGATGGGAAGAAAAAGGTTCCTGGGTTATGCCGAGGAATCCACAGGTTATGCCGGGATGGGAAGCAAAAGGCTCCTGGGTTATGCCAAGGGGATCCACGGTTATGCCAGGATAGGAAGAAAAAGGCTCCTGGATTATTCCAGGGAGATCCACGGGTTGTGCCAGGATAGGAAGGAAAAGACTCCTGGGTTATGCGGGGGGATCCGCTGGTTATGCCTGGATGGGAAGAAAAAGGCTCCTGGGTTATGCCAGGGGGATCCACGGGTTATGCCAGGATAGGATGGAAAAGGCTCCTGTGTTATGCCAGGATGGGAAGAAAAAGGCTCCTGGGTTATGCCAGGGGGATCCACGGGTTATGCCGGGATGGGAAAAAAAAGGCTTCTGGGTTATGCCAGGGGGATCCACGGGTTACGCCGGGATAGGAAGGAAAAGGCTCCCGGGTTATGCCAGGGGGATCCGCGGGTTATACAGATATGGGAAGAAAGAGGCTTCTAGGTTATGCCAGGGGGATCCGCGGGTTATGCCTAGATGGGAAGAAAAATGCTCCTGGTTATGCCATGGGGATTCGCAGGTTATGCCGAGATGGGAAGGAAATTCTCCTGGGTTATGCCAGGGGGATCCACGGGTTATGACGCAATAGGAAGAAAAACGCTCATGGGTTATGCTAGGGAGATCCACTGGTTATGCAGTGATAGGAAGAAAAAGGCTCCTGGGTTATGCCAGGAAGATCCACGGGTTATGCCGGGATAGGAAGGAAAAGGCTCCTAGGTTATGCCAGGGGGATCTGCGGGATATGCCGAGATGGGAAGAAAAAGGCTTCTGGGTTATGCCAGGGGGATCCGCTTGTTATGTCGGGATGGGAAGAAAAATGCTCCTGGGTTCTGCCAGGGGGATCCGCGAGTTATGCCGGGATGGGAAAAAGAAGGCTCCTGAGTTATAACAGGGGGATCCGCGGGTTATGCCACGATGGGAAGAAAAAGGCTCCTGGGTTATGTTAGGGGGATCCTGGGTTATGCCGGGATGGGAAGAAAAAGGCTCCTAGGTTATACTAGGTGGATCCACGGGTTATGCTGGGATACGAAAGAAAAAGGGATCTACTGGGAATAGAAGGAGAATGACCCTCGAATTATGCAGGGGAAGAAGAGTAAAAGACCCTCCGGCCCTCAGGTTATGCTGGGGAGAGAAGGAAAATGACCCTCGGGTTATGCCGGGGAATGAAGGAAAACAGTCCTCTGGTTATGCTGGGGAGAAAGGAAAATGATCCTCGGGTTATGCCGGGGAAATCCACAGGTTATTCTGGGGACAACTAGGGGATGTGGTCCCATGTTTGAAGGGATGGAGTTAAGGATTGGGGGTCCTATACTACCATGATTTTTGTGATTCTCCTTTTCTTCTTACTTTTATCAAAATTGCAGGAAAGGATTTGAAGAGAACTTTCCTTTTTGGTTGATCATTGTTGCAAAGCTATTCCTAGCTCCTATGTGTTTCCTTTGGTTGCAGCTACTATCGGCTTAATTGCCTTGGATTACACCTATTTCAAATTTTCAAACAACGCAAGATTGTTAGTTTAACGGTGGTTGGTTTTGTGGCCTTGATTGCTTGATCCCGGCCACACTTCTATTGAAAAGATCTCTAACTTTCCAGACTTTGCCTTGTTGGTTGGTCGTGGGAAACTCATTTCTCAAGCTTGTTTCGCCTTCGTAGGCCTTTCAGTTGTAATTTCTTTACCCCAACTTCCATTTTAGAACCTTTGGATACATTGGCTTTTGAAACTTTGTCGAGGCAATTAGCCCGGCGGGACTAAACCTTTCTAACTTTATTTTGCCTTCATGGGCATTTGACTTCGATTTTCTTTCTTTCAAACCCTTTCCGCTTCCGAAGCCTCAGCCATCATGGCCAGTTGGGATCTGCTAGATTCGCCCGCTAAGACTGGGTATTTTCTTTGGCCCTTGCGAAGCGAGCCCTGTGAAACCAATCTTGCCAACCTTTCTTTTGTAATATTCATGGAATTAGAGTTAAACCGAAAGGGATTCAAGGAAGAAGTATAACAAAAGCAATCATATGAGTTTAAAGGGCATCGTCCCTTTCGGGGAAAGAAATGGACTTATCTTGGGGGTTCATGCTGACTTCAAATGAATATGACATGCTTCTCGAACTGAATTCCTGACCAATACAAAATTTCTAGCTTTTCATGAACCGTATTTCCATATCTTAAAACTAGGTAACCTTGCCAAGACTCTTTTAGTGGTGAGATATCTTCTTTTCGGCCGATAGTGCCCTTTACGAGTTTTCGCCAACCGACCTCTCTCATTTCTTTTCTCATCGTCGCCCGATAGTGCTCTATACGAGTTTTCACTAAACAGACTTTCTTGTTCTCAATTTTGCTACTTGTTATCACCTTATGGTGCCCGAAGGTTTTCACCGGTAAGACTCTCATTTTATTTCTCTCAATTTGGATCGTATTAGATTTCAACAATGACGTTTTTCATTTCCCGTCCTTTGCCAATCGATCGGAAGGACATGGAAAAGGTCTTTTGTAAAAGGATTTTTGGCGGAATTACAACTTTGGAACCGTTTTGGCGAGTTTATGGAAGAACCATTATATCATCTGCCCTAGTTTTCAATTTATGGGGAATTAGGATTTTTGTTTTGGTGTGACTGAACCCCAGCGAGAGGCTACCTACGTATCCTTTCGGAATCCAGTCAAATGTAGGTCAGTTAGTTTTTCCTAAACTGTTTTGTTTTGTTTTTCATTTTCATCACTTTTTTTCATTTTGTTGTTTGTTTTCTCTCTTTTGTTTTTTTAATAGCATTTCCAGGTTCCAAAGAGGGTGGTCAAAGAAACGTAACCAGCTCAAAGGGTTTGCGAAAGATTGATAGTGTTTGGGGTAGTGGAAAGAAAATCCTTCGTCATCTCAACCAGACTGAATCATTGCTGTAAGGAGCCTAGACGTAGTACCTTTTTAGTGCGTCTGCATTCACTGCTACCTTGGGATCTACCCCTTCGATGTCGCCCAGGTACAATGCTTCTTTCGACAATATCTTTTTGATAATGTACGGGCCTTTCCAGGTTGGAGCAAATTTTCCTTTTGCTTCTTGGTGGTGAGGGAGAATGCGCCTTAATACAAGCTGTCCAACCTCAAAGTTCCTGGGGCGCACTTTGTTGTTATAGGCGCGGGCCATTTTTTGTTGGTACAACTGCCCGTGACAAACCGCGACCATTCGTTTTTCATAAATTAATGACAACTTTTCCAGCCGAGTCTTGACCCTCTCACTATCCTCAATTTCTACTTCAAACGATTATCCGGAGTGAATGGATCTCTACCTCTACAGGTATAATAGCTTTGGTTCCATAGACCAATAAGTATGGGGTTGCTCCTACCAATGTGCGCACTGTAGTGCAATATCCAAGTAATGCAAAAGGAAACTTTTCATGCCATTGTCTGGAGCTTTGAATCATCTTTCTCAAAATCTTATTGATGTTCTTGTTAGCTGCTTCGACGACACCATTAGATTTGGGTCGGTAGGGAGTTGAGTTTCTATGTATTATTTTGAATTGTTCGTATATCTCCCCCATCAATCGCCTGTTCAAGTTTGCACCGTTGTCTGTGATGATAGTGGCTGGGATGCCAAAATGGCAAATGAGGTTGGAATGCAAAAAGTTCACCGGTGACTGACTTAAGTGGGATCGCTTCAACCCACTTCGTAAAGTAGTTAATAGCAACCAATATGAATCTTTGTCCATTTGAGGCTTTTGGCTCGATTGGTTCAATGATGTCCATGCCCTAGGCAATGAATGGCTAAGGTGCTGACATAGGATGCAGTTTGGTTGGTGGTGCATGAATCAAATCACCATGCACCTGACATTGATGACATTTCTGAACAAAGCTGAAGCAGTCTTTCTCCATGGTTATCCAGTAATACCCTGCCCGAAGTATTTTCTTCGCCAACACATACCTGTTCATATCAGGCCCGCACACTCTCGCGTGTACTTCATGCATAATCTTTATGGCTTCCTTGGCATCAACACATCTTAGAAAATTCAGATCTGGGTCTTTTATACAAGACATCGCCGCTCAATAAGAAACCACTTGCATGTCGTCCAATAGTTCTCTTTTGATCTCCAGTGGCTTGCTCGGGATATTCTTGTGTTTTCAGAGATCTCTTGATATCATGATAGCATGGTTGAGTGATGGATTCTGTCTCGGCCGCATTACAGTACCCAGGCCTTTCCCTAATTTGGATTTCCAAGGGATCGATGTAGGCGTTTCCGGAATAAGGCAACTCTAGAACAAAGTAGCGATTGCGTCGTCTAGTTCATTGTGATAGCGAGGGATGTACCTAACTCTACCATCTTGAACCGCTTACTAAGATCTTCCACATGTTGCCGATAAGGGATGAGTTTGATATCTCGCGTTTCCCACTCCCTTCAGGCTTGCCAGATGATTAGATTTGAATCATCCATGATCAATAGTTCCTCGACATCCTGGTCGACAGCTATGTTCATTCCCATGATGTAGGCTTCATATTCACCTGTGTTGTTTGTCCAAAAAAATCAAAGTCGAGCTATGACTGGGTAGTGTTGACCAGTGGGTGAAATTAAGATTGCCCCAATTCCTACACCTTTTGCATTTGCCGCTCCATCGAAGAACATTTTCCAAGAAGTGACATCTTCAGACATTACCTCCATCGAATTCATCTCTTCGTCTAGTAAGTAAGTATTCAGGGGTTGGCATTCATCAACAATTGGGTTCTCGGCTAAATGGTCCGCTAATGCCAGGGCCTTCATTGTTGTACGAGTGACATATACTATGTCGAACTCGGTGAGCAAGATTTTCCATTTTGCCAATCTCCCTGTAGGCATCAGTTTTCGAAATATATACTTCAAAAGATCCAGCCTGGTTATGAGGTAGGTGGTGTGGGCTTGTAGGTAATGCCTCAATTTCTGAGCAACCCAAGTTAAGGCACAACAGGTTCTTTCTAGCAGGGTGTATTTGTCCTCGTAACTAGTAAACTTCTTGCTTAGGTAGTATATGGCATGTTATTTCTTTCTAGTGATATCATGTTGCCCAAGAATGCAACAAAAGGAGTTCTCCAAGACTGTCAGATATAGAAACAATGGCCTTCCTGGTTCTGGCGGGACCAAATCTGGTGGATTTGACCGATAATATTTAATCTTATCAAAAGCCTCTTGACACTCATCTGTCCATTTGATTGGTGCATCTTTCTTTAGCAATTTGAATATGGGCTTGCATGTGGAAGTCAGCTGAGCAATGAACCGACTAATATAATTCAGTCTCCCTAACAAGCTCATTACATCTTTCTTGGTTTTCGGAGGAGGTAGATCTCGAATAGACTTTATCTTTGTTGGATCTAACTCAATACCGCTCCGGCTGACTATGAACCCAGAAGTTTGCCCGAGAGCATATTGTTTTTGGGTTCAATTTTAAATCGTACTTGCACAACCTTTCAAAGAACTTTCTTAGGTCCTACACATGATCATCCTAAGTGTTGGACTTGATAATCACGTCGTCCACATATACTTCTATTTCCTGATGTATCATGTTATGGAAGATAGTGGTCATGGCTCTCATATACATTGCTCCAGCATTCTTCAAACCGAAAGGCATAACCCTATAGCAATAGGTCCCCCAAGGTGTGGTAAAGGCAGATTTCTTGGCATCCTCCTCATCCATCAACACCAAGTGATATCTTGCGTAGCAGTCCACAAAAGACTGTACCTCGTGTTTGGTGCAGTTATCAATAAGGATGTGGATATTGGGCAAAGTGGAATTGTCGTTGGGACTTGCCTTGTTCAAATTTCTGTAATCCACACACACTCAGGTTTTCCCATCTTTCTTTGGCACTGGAACTACATTGTCTAGCCATGTGGTGTACCGGACCACTCAGATTACTCCCACCCCCAACTATTTTGTGTTCTTTTCTTTGATCTTATCGCTGATATCAGTTTTGAATTTTCTCTACTTTTGTTGGAATGGAGGGCACTCGGGTTAAGTAGGCAACCTATGAACCACCAAATCAATGCTCAGCCCTATCATTTCATCGTATGACCAAGCAAACACATCTTTGAATTCAAATAAGAGTTGGATCAGTGCATCCCGGGTTTTCTCATTTGCGTGGATGCTTATTTTGGTTTCACTGATTTCGGCAGGACCACCCAAGTTAACTGGCTCGGTATCATTTAGATTAGGCTTAGGTTTATTTTCCAAAATATTCCAGTTCTTGATTGATTTCCCTAAAAGCCTCTTCTTCATCGTACTCCCGTTCTTGGTTCACTATTTCACAATTAGGCGGCATGTTTGGATCGGGGAACGAAGTCCGCGAGCATGTCATGTTGTTTAAAGCCGCATTATTAGATCAGAAAGAAATGAATAAAAGGACAACAGAAAAAATAAAAAAGAATACAGTGACATAGACGATGAAATACTGATTTCATTTCTTTGGAATTGTAAGATAACATGGTTTACATTTGGAAAATTAAAAGGACAAAACACTAAAGAAAAAGATCCGAGTTAGACCCTGAGATAACACATGATGCAGAAAAGATGGAAAGACAAGATTACTAGGAATCACGCTTGATTGGAAATGGCGTAGCCTTCCATTTTTGCAATTTGGCGTCTTGTCCCATGTATAGCACCTCAGCGGTGCTCGGGCCTTCTCCTGGCTGAATCATGTGGGTTTTATATAGTAATTTTCTTATTACCCCACATATTTCCTCGATTTCTTCAACTGTGAAGGATTCATCTTCTTCCTTCTAACTGTACTTTGGTCTTACGAATGTTTCATACAAGTATGGAAGTGGTTGAGGCAAAGCCCATCCCTCATATTTTCTACGGTTTGCCCATGTTATATCCTTTGGCATCGCGTGGAAGCCTAACCCGAAGAACTTCTCCGTAGTGGGCAAAGCAATCGGCTCAGTTATCCCTTGCAAGGACCTTCCAAGTCCCTTCCCCGATTTGAATCCATGTCATATCATCTCTCTAGCCACTATGTTTGAGGCATTAGAGAGGAAAGGTTGGGGACAAGGTTTTCCCTCTTATGCTGATCAGCCACCAATATTTCGAAAACCTGATAGACTATATGCTCGCTACCCTCTCTAGCTTTGAGTCAGGGGACAGAGGGATCATGATAAATTGACTGCTCATTTCTAATTTTATCATCTGAGGATGAGTGGAAGGCACACCGCACGCAGCGTGAATCCATGGCCTTCCGAGAAGGTAGTTGTAAGATGTGTCCATATCTAACACTTGAAAGGTTACCTTGAAATAAACTGGGCCAATGGTCAAGACCAAATTAATCTCTCTGATTGTGTCCCTTTTGATTCCATCAAAGGCTCGAACACATATATTTTTAGGATGAATCCTCTCCGTCCTGATTTCTATCCGCTGTAATGTTGAAAGTGGTTATATATCCACCCTAGAGCCTCCATCTACCATTACCCTTTTGACATAATAACCTTCACATTTGACAATTAAATGCAGGGCTTTGTTATGAGCGGCTCCTTCTGGGGGAAAGTCATTTTTACTGAATGTGATCTGATTGATAGCAAAGAATCTTTCTGCCATCCTTTCTAATTGTTCCACAGAAGTTTGAGCTAGCACGTAGGCCTCATTGAGAGTTTTGGCCAGTACCCTCTGGTGCTCAGGAGATTCCATCAGCAAGGATAGCAATGAGACTTGTTCAGGGGATCTCCGAAGCTGGTCCACTACTTCATAGTCTGCCATTTTCATCTTTCGAAAGAAAATTTCCGCCTCTTCGGTGCTCACTGGTTTCTTGGGTGGAAATCGCTTCTTGGTGGCGCTATTCACTTCTTCCAAGTCAGAGTATTTCTTTACAGGGTAAATTTCTTAAGTCTCTCAAGAGATTTCTTTGCCTTTATATGTCACGATCATTTCATGATAATTCTAAAGGGCTGGGGTAGGGTCTGTCATAGGCCTCTAAGGTGCGCGGCCAACCACCATGGTCTCACTCAGCCTTGGTGGATTAGTTGGCCCCCGCACCATATAGGTTCCTTTGGGCACGTACATCTGAGTACTCATATTCAACTCGAATCTCTTTGGGGGACTCCGAGTCAACTGGTTTGCCCGACGACCACGTGGGACATAAAAGACAGCTTCTTTGACGGGTGTCGCCTTAGTTTTAACCTCAATTTCTTTTCAATCTCAGGGTGTGTGGTTTGGTTCTTCTTTTCCCCTCTATCTTTTTTGGGGGAAGCTCTTGGCTTTCTATCTGCGTCAGCAATGGTAATTATGGTCTTCAGAGCTTGGTTGAAATCTTTGTCCTCACAGATCATCCTGATTACCAGTCCATTGTTGTGGGCCGGTAACGAGTTACTAGTCACATTAGGGACATCCTCCTCCCTCATCACTATTTTCATTTTCTCTATCAAATCTTCCACAGCTCGTTTCAAAGTCCAGCAATTTTCTGTGTCGTTCCCTTCAGCCCCCAAATGATTAGCACACCGAGCACCACGTTGGTAGGAAGGCGATTCCAGGTTTTGTCTGTTAGGAGGTACGGGCTGCAACAGACCCAACTGGACAAGTTTTGGGAACAGACTAGAATAGGACTCCCCTATTGGCGTAAAGTTTTGCCTTTTAGGTGGCTCACGGGGACGAAAGTTATTTTGAGGAGGGCAAGGGTTATAGTGGTTTTGATGGGGAGGCTGGTTTCTCAGAGCTTGGTTCTTGTTGGCCTGATACCGCCTTCGTGCAAATGGTTGAGAGTTCATAGCCGCATATGGTTGAGGAGCATAAGGCATGTCCTGGTGAGGATAATAATGTTGAGGGGTTCTTCCTGAGAACATGGGCCTAGGAGCATGATGTCTTCTCGTACCCGATGCTACCGTCGAGGTTTCTTATTTCTTTTTGCCCCTTGTGACTCCTCCAGCCCCGCCTTGGATGGCCTGGGAGATTTCTCTGATGGTTGAATGACTCAAAATCCTTCCCCTTTTCAAACCGTTTTCTACCATTTCACCAATCTTGATTGCCTCTGCAAAAGGCTTGCCCATGGCCGACGTCATGTTGTGAAAGTAATCTGCTTCTTGGTCCTGAAGAAAAACAGTGACCATTTCTATTTCATCCATGAGAGGTTTCACCCTCAATGCCTGTTCGCGCCACTTAATAGCATATTCTCCAAAACTTTCCGAAGGCTTCTTCTTCAGATTTGCCAAGGAATTATTGTCTGGTGTGATGTCGATGTCGTATTGGAACTGCCTTACATAATATTTGGCAAGATCGTCCCAAATGTGCCATCGTGAGACGTCTTGGAACATATACCACTCTGAGGAAATGCCAACTAAGCTTTCTCCGAAGTACGCCATCAAAAAATCTTCTTTTCTGCCAGCTCTGCGCAATTGGTTCCAATACTTCTTTAGGCAAGCAATGGGATCGCCATGCCCATCATACTTTTTGAACTTTGGCATTTTAAATGCCATAGGTAGGTGCATGTGAGGGAACATGCACAAGTCTGTGTAAGTAACACTTGTTTGCCCGTTCAAACCTTGCATTTTCTTTAAACTCTGCTCAAGGCTCCTCATCTTTTCGCCATCTCGTCTTGTTCAGGAGCTTTGGGAGTTTTATCTTGTGCTGGTGCGAACTCAAATGGTTGTTGAGGAAAAGTGTAGGTGGGGTATTGACGAGGCTCAGTTTGGTAAGTGGGTGTTTGAAATGTAAAGGCCGATGGATCGAACGTGGGTCTAGGCAATGCAGACTGTGTGGTGGCCGCACATGGGGGAACCGTAAAGATATTGGGGACTGTTTCGAATGTGAACACCTTGGGGAGGACCTCAAAAACTGCTCCATCAAAATCGGCCGGTATGGTGGGATGTCCCAATAAGATGTTTGGATGACTAATGGGAATAGTGGAAGTACCCCCTGATCTAGGGAAGAGCTAGGGGAATCAAACTATGGCGCTTGGAGGCTCTTTTCCATTCGTCCATGCATCCCACATCTCCATGACCCTAAGGCATATGATCCTGTTTTCCTCGACTGCTGCAGACTCTAAGGCCGGGATGCCTGGGATTGGGCTATCTTTCGAGATGGGAATTGCAGGCAAGGTCATTTCAGACGACATTTTTGTACTTCCTTTTTTTCTGGTAAAATACCGATGCAATGCCAGCTTACCAAAAACCAACCACTATTTCTAAAAACCTATGCTAGAATTACATCAACAAATGGTTAGTTTGGGACAAGTAACAGATAGGGAATCGCACGTTGGGGTGTGATGCACCTATATAGTTAAACGTATGTCTACATATTTGCAATGATTGCATGTGTCGTCCCGGCTATTCATTTCCATTTTTCTTTATTTTGATTTCCACTCTTTGTTTTTCTTGCTTTTTCCTCTCTTGTTCTTCTTTTATTTTCTTCACGCTTTTGTTTTTCTATTAGGGTTTTTGTTTTCTTTTCTTTTTATCTCTTCCCCTTTTTCTCTCTTTTTTTCATTTTTAGGGTTACTGCCGAATCCTATAAAGATTGCCTACGTATCATGACCCCGCATGAATCAGACTGAGCGTAGTTCATGAAAATAAAGGCAAAAATAAGGAAACAATTTTTTTGGGATTTTCAAATTTTTCATTAATAAAACTCCGATTACAAAGGTGCTAAACTATTTGTTTTTCTTGAAAGGAAAATTACAAAACAGACTCGAAATGACAAAATACAGACTCGATGATTAAACTAGGTCAAGAGTACATTAAAGCTTCAAATCTTGGGGCCAATGGAGCGTCATTCGGCATCTCCACGGCCTACATGCAGGACCCCTTTGTAACTACTCCAAATCATTCATAACTTGATGAACAAATATCATCACTATAGCAAAGAAAGTGGTACGACCCATTCGTTCACCGGCCTGACATTTCAAGACAATATAATTTTCAATGCCTCTAATTCTTTCCCTAATCCGGCCCTTTTCTTAGAGTAGTCGGCTTATCTGTTGGTTATGAGCTTCTAGCACCTGGGAGCCATGAAAGTGATGATCTTGCAACAGTTTTATTTTGTTCTCCATTTCGGCGATTAGCCTATAGCATTGTTCCCTCTCAACCTGAAAATCCTTGTCCTGCCGGACTGCCTTATCTTCAAAGGCGTTCATTTTCTCTTCATATTAGCAATGGTTCCCTCATAATTCCTTTTCATTTTTTGTACAAACTGGGCTTTTTCCTCTGTCTCCTTTGCCCATTGTGCCTGAAGTTTTGCCATGTTCGCTTCAGATTTCTCCAATTCTTCCTGGCATTTTATGACTTGCTTCTTCAGCCCTTTTATCAATTTCTCACCGGACCGGCTTCTTTCTTGGTTTTTAGCATCTATTTTCATTTGTTGGATTTGGGACTTGAGGGCTTCATTCTCTTGGATTACTTCTTTTTGTCACGTTCATCGGCTGCGGCTTGCAAGTTGTTTTCAAACCGAAGATCCTGAACCTGTTTTTACAATGCTCCTATTGGGGCCCTATATTCCTTCTCTTTAGCTAACCAATCCCATTGCACCTGAACTTCATCAGCGAAGTGTTGGACATACGGCCTCTTGGCGGGCCTCTCAGGGATTTGAAATCTTTTGCCAAACCAGACCAAGTATTTGGGGTCTACTTCGCCCTTAGCCCGATCTCGCACTATGGTTTTAGGCTCAAGAAACCTACATTCATTCCATATTTGGTGAATCTTTCCTTCTGGGAATTCAGCTTTCGGGCTTATTTCGATGACTTGTTTACTCAGATCTTCATCACCGTGGATGGTTTGGAATTTTCCTAGCTGCCCTAGGACTTGGTAAGGAGCGTAGGATTGGATGCTCCGAACGCCCATCAAAAGAATATAAAGCACTTCTATTGATGTGTACACAACCTCAGTAGCAGGAAGCCATCGGAAAGCCCATTTAGTTTTATCCGCAGTCAAAGATCTCAAGCATGACAACCAAGCCTCAGTGGCTTCGGGAAATTCAATACCTGTTACCCGGGTTCCAAATTTTTCAATGCAACTCAACCCGATCAAACCATAGTTCATGTACCCAGTTCGGTGGCAAATATGCTCTTGCATCCACAATTGTAGCAACATATTGCAACCCTGGAAGAATTTCATACCCTCTCGGCACATGGTTAAGGCACTATACATTTCCGCCACAATCAAAGGAACCACTGTGCTAGTAGGCTTCTTTATGGCAACATCCAATATTCCTACAAGGCCAAAGCTGTCACACCTCCTTTTTACACGTCTAACCCGAAGGATAATTGTATAAGGGAGTTTTTTCAATTTAAGTGATATTATTTGATATGGGATCATTTATTTATTTAGAGTCTCCACTTGGAATAGGCTTGGCTTTTGGTGTCCGAAGTCACTGGTTTGTTTGGATTCCCAAATCGAGGAAATTATTCCACTTGCTAAATGGAGTCTGCGAAGTAGAAATTCTAAGTAAGGAATTATGTTGACCCGATGGAAGGTGTTAGGCACCCTCGGATCCTATGGTTCTAGCACGATTTCTTAAACTATTATAATTGGCTAAAATCTAATTTTTATACATGCTATCCTATAGTGCCATTTTTAGGATTATTTACCACTTTGAATTAATAATTTTTAGGAAATTGAACGTCGTTTAAAACATGTTTTGGGATCACATCACATGAAATGCACCCAGATCCGCCACACATTTTATCCAAAATTTTGGGATTTGGATTTGGGTCACATGAAATGCACACCCGTATTTAATAAGGTATTATTATCAAAGGACGAGCCTAAAGCGACTAACGTAGTGTTAACTTTGCGGGAGGCCGTGAAAGTTTGCTAAACGACTTGTCCTAAATTCTACGTATTTTAATATAAACATTGAAGAGGGCCACGCAATTTATGACTTTTATTTGGCGCGGTGCACCTCATTTTATTTTAGAAGGCCAACCTAGAGCAAACTATTATTTTCTATTGAATTTGTCTCTAAAAGGGCTTGATTGATTAATATTATGAATTCGGGCATCACGCTCAAGACCGGATTCAAAAAAATAGAGGAACCTCTTAATTTGAATTTGTTACCTAACTCGAATAGCTCAAACTCAGTATTATTTAAAATTATGAATTAAACCCCTAAACTTTCTTGGGTTTCAAAATCAATTTCAAAGTGATAAGATTCTCTATGGTTTGAAAAAATATCTCACAGATCTTGGGCTGGCTCACGGGGCTAATTTGAAAAATGAGTTGGGCTTAATGAGTGTGGATTCCAGCCATGAAGCTGAATGTGATTGTTTGGTCCTTGCGGTTGAGCCTAGTATGACAGAGGGCATAATCCAACTATGATTCATTTCAAACTTGTAGCTCAGATTAACTGAACAATCAAAACTTAACTCAGTGGGCATTTTAAAATTCACATTCATCCTAAACACACTATACTAACATTTGATGAGGACTTAACAATGAGCATGAGTTATGGATATTTGATTTCAAATTCAATGTATAATCTCTACAACCTCTAATCGCAATTCCGATGGGAAATATAATTTAACACTGAAATTACTTAAGTAGTATTCCTGTTTTCTATATCATGGCCACAGATAATTGTTTCTGGGAATTAAAGTGAATCAAATTACCACTTCAATACTTATCATGATTAAATGGATCAAAAATTCATCAAGTAGCATGCCAAACATCTCACAATCTGATTTTACAATTATGAACATGCAACCCAAGTCAAATTCAATTTTTAAATAGTAACTTGCCAAATATAAATCTATTCATATCACGCCTGCTTTTCTGGAACACTCATACTTATTCAAGTGTTCAATATTAGCTACATATGAGGATCTAGAATCAATTTCCACATTGTTAAACTAATCGCCAAACAAGTTTTCATTAGGCTAATGAATATCAACAATCCAATGCAAAACAACAGTTCGAAACAATCCAGTCTTAGTTACAAATAAGTCTAGTGAACTTCATGAAATTACAGGAAATCTAATATGATAATTAACAAAAATAAAGTCATGCCGAAATTCAATTCATGTCCACAACTTGGAGATTACACGATGTATATCTGGTTACAGCAAATAAACACCAATGAGTATGTAAGAAGGAAGCAATAACAGCAACAAATCCAACCCAACGGATGCAGCAATGAAACCAAGCTCGAAACCCAGAAGCAAAACAAAGGAATTTTCTCAAATAGACTAGGATCCAAGCAGCCTTAAAATAGATTCAAATGATTCCAATTTAAATCATTTTTTGCACTTTATAAATCTGGAATTGAACTGGACAAGTTTCAAAGAGTAGTTGATGCTAATAGAACAATATTTTCTGCCTATTTTTGTGTTTCAATTTTTCAGAAGTTTTTCCCTAAAATCAGATTTCCTATTTTGTATTTTTGCCCTTTCACCTGTGACTAATTCAGAAGGATTTTTCTGGAAGGTTTTTCGTACCTTTTTAGCCAAGAAGAATATGCCCTTATGGGAAAGTAAACTAGGGAAACTTCAGTTCTTATTGCACCTAGGTCCCTTAATTCTTAACTTGTTAATCAAGTTCTATCACTATTATTGACAAGGGAACCCTTACTAGAAGGTTTTATGACTGTTATGCTAATATCCTCTAAGGTTCCGTTCTTTTATTTACCCTTCCAATCACAAGGTATTTCAATTCTACCCATTGATTTGATTTTGAACCACGTTTGAAACCCTTAATTAGATGCAATCACATTTAACACTTGGAACTTAGATGAATACTCAAACATTTAACTCAACAAGCTTAGCTAATCACTACAACCAATTTTGATTCAGGAATCAGTTATGAAAAATTAACAATTAATTTCAAGACATATATCAATTCAACCATAAGAGAGTAGCACAACTTGAATTTAAACTCATCCGCTTTAACATGAATACTTGAACTAACAGATTTGTCTAACACCAATTGAATGCAAATTCAAACGTAACCCATCTAGACTCTAATTAACTTACAGAGGTGAAACGAAGAGATAATTAAAATTTAAAAAATTAAATTAAAATAAAGGACTCAGAAGACTTAGCTTAATTCTTAGAAATGAAACTCGAGGAGTCTTCATGCATCACTTGGGGGTTCCGGAACCATAAATTTTGAATTGGAGAGACTGTGGGGACATTCAAGTGCAAATAACTATAGTTTTGCGGCAAAGGGGTTGAGGATAGTTCAGGGTATCATTTTGGTTTGGTTCAGAGATGGGGTGAGTTTTGGTTGGATTTTCAAGCTAATATTCGAGACATTGGACTGTGATTCGAGGCAAAGGACTCACAGATCCGGGGTGAGGGAGACTAGGGGAACCTAGGGTGTTAATTGGAAAGTGATTGGAGTTAGCGCCGCCGTAGGCGGCGGAGCAGCCATGGTTTCACATCAAAATTCGACGCGATTGGTCAATGTTCGAAGGATGCTGATAGCGGGGATGAAGGATGAAGAGAGGATATTGAGAGGGTGATATGGTGTTCTTTTGGCGGTCATCGGAGCATCGCCACCGGCGAAGGTGATTTCTGGCCGGCGACGGACGACGGAGGGACGGTGGCTGGTGGCAGCGTTACATCAGCACAGTTCGGGTTGGAAAAGACATGGTACGAGGTTTTATGGGTAGGGGTGATGGAACAATTATATACTTGTTTCACCATAGGCTTGGACACTGTTGGATCAAACGAATGGACGACTAGGATTTAATTAAATTAAAACAACGTCATTTTGATGGCTGGGGAGATGGACCGATTTTGGGTTTTAGCTGGGCTGAGACAGGTCTGGGAAGGGATTTTTGGGCTTGGGCTGGGATATTTGAACAAAATGGCCCAATTTCGGGTCTTTTGTTAAGAAGACTAAATTTTAAACTTCTTTCTTTTCTTTTCATTATTTTAAATGTTAAATTAATTAAAACCTGAATTAAACCTCAAATTAATCTACTTATTTCCTCAAAATTGATTGAATCCTAATTTTAAAAGAAAACTATTACAAAATCCGAAAACTAAAAGTAAAAATGCAAAAGAGCTAATTCCTATTATTTTTGCAATGTCAATTAACTAACAACCCTAAGAAAAATATAAAATTGGGTCTTAAATGCAAATGTTATATTTTTGTATTTTGTGAATTATATCTATTAAAAATGCACAAAACGCAAACAAACACAAAATCATACAATCAATTCCCTAAAATTCAAATAATAAAAGAGAAAATTCTAATTGTAATGAATTATATAGGAGTAATTTAAGCGCGGAAAAAATCACGTGCTCACAGTATTGATCACATTACCTCTTACCATCTAATTAATAAAACATTCTTCTCTTTATTCGTGGGTGACTTGAATGGACGGCATTTTGCAGGCTTCCTCTACCAAGAAAACCATGTAGGGCGCCGGTCGCTGGGCGTGACATGAATTAAAGACGAAATATAGACCAAAACTGATCTTAGATTGAAAAGTGACATCGTCCTCTATTGGGTGATCGGTTCAAGCCCAATCGTTAATGAAGAATTGAACAACTGAGCAAAGAATTTAACAGTAGATAGAAGGGGAAAATAGACTTTTATTTCTTTAAATTACATGTTACCATTCACCAGACTAAAGAAAAACATACCTTTTATATAGTATCAAAGTTCCAGTCCTAGTATAAGTTTAAAAATGTAAAAACCTTCTTTTCCCAGTATTTATTGCCATAATCGCTACAGAATGAAATTCGCACCATAATGTCTGGCTGAGGGCAAGTATTACGGCCCCCTATTCGTCATGAATAACCGTCCATTGCGTTTCTCGAGGTCTAGGAGTTATGTTCGGTCCGGAATGCGTCGCTTTACCATGTTCGAGGTCGGATATGTAGACTCGATATGAATGGCCCCAATTCTTGATTATAATCTCGTGAATTCTTGATCCCCCTTCATTTTGTCATCGTGGAATCGGGATAGACTTTGAGCCCGATTTTATCCGTACACATTACTGTTCTCCTCTCTTGATCTTTTCTCTATTCGGCCTGTACTACGTCCTGGCATCTTTTTTTCTGTTTTTTCTTGTTTGTGCTTTGAATTATTTCGTTGATCAAGTCAAAATAAGGCTTATAATCCTATACGATCATTCACTTTATATTCTACCAATAAATTAAGATCATTGATCATTGTATATTTTGTTATTTTGAGATGTATGCACTTACTATATTTAGTGTATTATTAATATTAAAAAATTAAAATGCATACGTAATACACGTACAAATATACTAATTATTGTTAAAATTGCTTAAATCACTAAACTTCTCATTTTATTCTTAAAATGAGAAGTTTTTAACCTTTTTTTTTTGGTAATTAAAAGTTTTCATTAATCACCAATGAAGTTGCATTACAAAACCACAGTCAAGCTTCAACTCAGCCGACTGTCTAAAAGCTAACATTTTAGCTACACTTACTATCCTAACTATCTAGCTTCTACTATATACTAAGGCGTTGTAATTGTTGTCTAATTTTAGGGGTACCTCTAACATTACAGTTGTACACTATGTCTCTCAGTATAGCAGTTTAACACCGAAAAGTCTTATTGAATACTCTTGCATTCCTTTCCAGCCAGATAGCATATGCAACTTCAGCTATGAACATTTTAAAAATTGCTGCACGTCATGTTCTTCCCTTGGCTTTGGTAATCAACCATTGCACTTTCTGGTTCCAACTGCACCTTGGTAGGTATTGTTCCTGTAGCCAATTCATTACTCTACCTCATAGATCCACAGTGACAGGGCATTCCGTGAGGAGATGATCTCTTGTTTCAGGTTGGATTTGGTATAGAGGGCATTGTTGATCAATACCCATTCCCCAGCTATGTAGTCTATCCTTGATTGGTAGTCTGTCCGGTAGGAATAGCCACAGGTTGAACACTACTTTTGGTCTGGCTTGGTTTTGTAAAATTAAGTTCTTCCATGGGACCGTTGGCACTTCTTGTAACTGCAACTGGTACAACTGTTTAGTAGTGCATTTCTGATGTCTCCAGTGCTGGAACCTTTGTAGGGTATCCCTGGATTAGATGATCTTCTTAACCATCCAGCTGGCTTGGGCAGGGATTGGCATGGATTCTAATGGCCTGTCTTTGATGTAATACACTGTGATCCACCTGATCCACATCTTATCCTTCTTATGTGCTATGTCCCAGCAGGTCGTTGCAATGGAAGCCTTGTTCCACAGTTTGAGATTGGTTAGGTTCATTCCCCCTACTGACTTTGGAGTGCACATTTTGTCCCAGGAGATGTATGCTTTCTTATTTACAGTATTCATCCCAGACTAAATGAAGCTCCTGCAGATACTTTCAATCATTTTAAGAACTTTCACTGGGAAGATAAACAGCTGAGCCCAGTAAGTTTGAATACCAAAGATGACTGATTGCACCAGTTGAAGTCTCCCAGAGTAGGACAGTGTCCTAGCAGTCCAAGAAGTGATCCTAGCTGTGATTTTTTCCACTAAAGGTTGCCATTGTAGTAGAGTAATTTTCTTGGTGCTCAGTGGTACTCCCAAATACTTGAAAGGCAGTTGGCCTTGTTCATAGCCAAGATGGTCAAGGATCTGCTGCTGCACAGGTATTGGTACTCCTCCAAAATAGACTGAGCTTTTGTTCAAGTTGGCCTTGAGACCTAAAGCTGCTGAGAATTGAGAAAAGTAGTTGGATAATGCCTTGACAGATTTGAGGTCTCCCTTAGCAAACAGTAACAAGTCATCTGCAAAGCACATATGTGTAATACCCAGTTTTTTGCATCTGGGGTGGAATTGATATGCTGGATCAGTTTGTAATTCAGTGCAGGACCTGCTTAAATACTCCATGACCAAGGCAAAAAGGAATGGGGACATGGGGTCCCCTTGTCTCAATCCTCTGGCTGCAGCAAATGGAACTGTCGGCTCTCCATTAACCAAAACTGAGTAGCTCACTGTTGATATACACTCCATAATCCATTTGGTAAAAGTGTTGGGGAATCCTATCTGTTCCATGAGTTATTGTAAAAACACCCATTCCACTGAATCATTTGCTTTCTGGAGGTCTATCTTAATCATACATCTGGGGGAGACTGCTTCCTAGTATAGCTTTTAACAATCTCATGGGCTAGGATGATGTTGTCCTGAATTTTCCTACCTGGAATGAAACCTTCCTGAGCTTCATTGATGAGGCTTGCCATCACCTTCTGCAGCCTATTAGCCAGTACTTTGGAGATGAGTTTGTAGAGGACAGTACAACAAGCTATAGGTCTATACTCCTTGATTGAAGCTGGCTTGGACATTTTAGGGATGAGAGTAATAGTTGCACAGTTAATTGGTCTGCACATCTTTGCTGAGTTGAAGAACTGTTTAATGGCATTAGTGACTTGGTTACCAATGATGCTCCAGCTCTTTTTGAAGAAGACTGCATTGTATCCATCTATTCCTGGTACTTTATCATCTCCAATAGCTTTGAGACGTCATGAAATATATTTAAGATAACAACTTACAAAAAGAATTTTTTTTTGTTATACTTCGTGTACAATCAAACAATTTTTACGTAAATTATATTCATGTTCATTGTTTAAACTTCTCTGCGGAAGTTCGAAAAGTAAAAGGAAGAAGCCACGTCCAATTGAGGAGTCCAAAACCTTATTAATGCCTTCTTGGACAAAAAGTACGTTTCTACTACTAAAAAATTATATAAATAACTAAAACACAGTTTTATATACTTTAACGGAAAGTTAGCCGTTAAAGTAAAATGCAGTACAATATTGCGTATCAATGAAAATAGTTTTTTAAGTGAATTGCAGTACAATACTGTGTTTCATTTAGAAGCGGTACTGTATTGCATTTCACTTATTAATTTGGCTCTACCTATATTTAATTAAAGTGAAATGTAGTACAATACTGTGTTTCCCTGTAATTAAATAAAACCCTTCTTCTTCCCCAAGACAACGACACTTCTGATCCTCCATTAAAAAACACCCCTTCTCCCGCCGTCCCCCCCCCTCCCCCCCGTCAAGTTACAAAATAATTTTGACCCCACCCGTCATGCAAAAAATAAAGAGTGTAGGCCCCGCATACAAGACAAGCTTTGGATTCCTTCATTCGGGTGCAAAAATTCGATTTGAATCAATTTCAAAAAACTTAAATCGAGGTATTTCGATTTTGTTTATGTCGAAACTCGTATAATACATGTATATTTGTATTGATGAATATGTTTTCATGTTAATTTGTGTTATATTTGTGTTTAAATTTGTATCTTATTTATACTTGGATTGATTTATTAGCTTTGGGACAAAATATAGTTAAAATATGGTAAATAATTTTTATTGTTAATGTTATATTTTTATTTGGTTAATTAATAAATAAATATTATTTATTTAGTTTGTTGTTCATATTTGTATGTTATGTTTGTTGTTTTTATATGTAATAGTGACCTTTTAGCGTAGTAAAATATAGGGCGTTTTAGCGTAGTAAAATATAGAGCCTTTTAGTGTAGTAAAATGTGGAATCTTTTAGCGAAGTAAAATGTAGAGCCTTTTAGCGTAGAATCTTTGTAATTTGAGGATGTAGTTACTGCAAACTCTATCCAATTACGCTTTCCAAAATTAATTATAAAATTTAAAAAAATAAACTTATGAATGTAACAAATTAATATCGAGCCTAAAACCTACCCCAGTAATTATTCAGTCAAATTCAATAATTTTTAATTTAATTCCTTAAATTAATAAAATTCTATCGGTAAATAAAATTGACACACATAATAATTAAGGATAACTTGGTGCTACCGGGCCTTAAATATTGAGTCTGGAACCCACACATAATTATTCAGTCCAATATTAAAAAATAATTAATTATTTAATTTATTAGCTAACAATATTCTAAAAATATTGAAATTGACACGCATAATAATTAAGCATAAGTTGGTGCGACCGCGCCTCAAATATCGAGTCTGGAGCCCATACATAATTATTAAGTCCAATATCAAAAATAATTATTTAATTTATTAAACTAACAAAATTTTAAAAATATTGAAATTGACACACATAATAATTAAGGATAACTTAGTGCCACTGGACCTCTAATATTGAGCCTGGAAGCCATACATAATTATTAGTCCAATTCAAGAATTTTTAATTTAATTTATTAAACAAATAAAATATAAAAATATTGAAATTGACACGCATAATAAGTAAAGATAACTTGATGCAACCGGGCCTCAAATATCAAGCCTGGAACCCATGCCCAATTATTTAGTCCTATATTAAAAATAATTATTTAATTTATTAAACTAACAAAATTCTAAAAGTATTGAAATTGACACGCATAATAATTATGGATAACTTGGTGCTACTGAGCATCTAATATCGAGACTGGAACCCATACATAATTATTAAGTCCAATATTAAAATAATTATTTAATTTATTAAACTAACAAAATTCTAAAAATATTGAAATTGACACGCATAATAATTATGGATAACTTGATGCTACCGGGCTTCTAATATCAAGTCTGGAAGCCATACATAATTGTTAAGTCCAATTCGAAAAATATTAATTTTATTTATCAAACTAACAAAATTCGAAAATATTGAAATTGACACACATAGTACTTAAGGATAACTTGGTGCTACCGGACCTCTAATATCGAGCCTAGAACCCATACATAATTATTAAGTCCAATATTAAAAATAATTATTTAATTTATTAAACTAACACACATATTTAATTTTCTTTAAATTATAGTAGACGACATGGACTTTCCGCCTGCGCATCCAGGACCTGCCGAGGATCAGCGATTGGTATTGTAGGGCAACCGTAGGTCCTCCTTTGTATGGGAGGGACAGCTATCGGATCAGCCTGTCCACGCCAGGAGACCTAACGATTTGTGGGAGTTCATGGCGCAACATCCTTTCCATGCCCGCATAGTCTGCCTAGAGGATGCGGGCTTCATTACGATTTTTCGGATTGGGCAGATGCATCTTGATTGGTTACTCGTCATGGCTTTGGTAGAGCAGTGGCGACCGGAGACGCACACATTTCACTTGCCCACTGGAAAGGCCACCATCACGCTGGAGGATGTTCAGGTGTTGTACGGGCTACACTTAAAACGGCATGTACGTACGTCGGTTGCCTATAAAACTTGTTCATACACGCCCAGTAGCGGCGCCCAGCTTATTCCCAACAATGGTGCATCATGCTTTTGATTCTACAGTCGCACCTTGGGATGGGAAGGGGTCGTTGAGACATTTCTTAAAGAGAAACTTTGGTGTTATGGAAATATTTGCTATTGGTTATTGTTAAGCAAAGAAAATGACTAGAATGCGCCCGTTATTTATATCACGCTTTGCATATTAAATTTCTCTGAAACGACACAGGTTTATCACATGGTTTTCAGCTTTTTCAGGACGACAGGACAACTCAACAAGGCGTAGTATTATACTGCTTTACATATTACTTTTTTCTGAAAGGAAACAACTTTTTCACATGAGTTCTCAGCTTTTTCAAAATGAGAAGACAACTCCATAAAATGTAGTATTCTATCACGCTTGAAGTATTAAATTTTTCTACAAGAAAACAGCTTTTTTCACATGGTTTTCAACTTTTTCAGAACGATAAGACAACTCCATAAAATGTAGTATTATACCACGCTTTAAGTATTAAATTTTTCTGCAAGAAAGCAGCTTTTTTACATGATTTTTATTTTTTCAGAACGACAAGACAAATCCATAAAACATAGTACTATACCACGTTTTAAGTATTGCAAACGTAGTCTTATACCACACTTTGCACATAAATTTTTTTTAAAAGTTTTAGATTGGTGTTCTTTACTAACACCAATACGTTGAATATTTGAAGAATTCTATGAAGAAAATAAATATTATGTAGATAATGGGAACAATTTTAGTTTAACGCTATTTTTATTGTGCAGAATTTGAATAGCAATTTTATTTAAACATGACAACACAAACACAAACATGAAAAATCTAATGATACACATAACAAAAATAAAACTAATGAAAACAATTGACAAGGGAAACATAATTATACACTAGTACGCTCAGCACATACAAGCTAATGTTTAGTCACAACCGCGTACTACTATTTGCTCAAACCACTAGAGTTGGTCTTCCAACTTTTTTTATCTTCTTCTACCTCATTAAGTTTCACCTTCAACTCGTCATTCTTGGTTGGTTCAGTGCTCGTGTATCGTTTGCCTCGTACAGGTAATATGAAGATCATAAATTCTTTCTTTGTAGTACTCCTAGTTACACGGTTCATATATCTATACCTCAAATTCACATGTAGGCTTGTCGAGTTGTTCGTTCTCCTTGTTCATACATGCCCAGTAGCGGCGTCCACCATTTGTACAAATTGCATTTTTCTCTTCAATAACACCTTGGGACATAAACGGGTTTTTCAGATATTTCTTAAAGAAAAACATTGGTTATTGTTAAGCTCAAATCATAAGTAGCATGCGCCCGTTATTTATTGTCAAGATTTCACACAAAATGTAGTATTATACCACGCTTTATATATTAAAGTTTTTCTGAAAAGAAACAACTTTTTCGCAGTCGTTTCATCTATTTTAGAAAGACAAGACAACTGATAAAATATAGTATACCACGCTTTACATATTGAAGTTAAACGACATGAAAACTCAACGAAACGTAGTATTATACCACGCTTTACATATTAAAGTTAATTTACAACAAAATAGGTTTTTCACATAGTTTTTAGTTTTTTCAGAACAACATGACAACTCAAAGAAATGTAGTATTATACCATGCTTGATAAATTATATTTTCTGCAAGAAAACAGGTTTTTCACATATTTTCAGCTTTTTCGTAACGACATGGCAACTCAACAAAATGTTGTATTTTACCACGCTTTACATATTACATTTTCCTATGATTATACATTTTATCTTCACTCATTCCAGCTTTTTGAAAATGATAAGACAATAGCTAAAATGTATTATTGTACCACACTTTACATATTAAATTTATTTTTTAATACGTAAATATTTTTTATTCCACATTCTTGTTCTTATTTACTAACACAAATAAGTTCAATATAACAAACATGAAAAGGTCACGTTAAAAAAATAAGATGTAACAAGATTGTTGAACATAATTTTATTTGATATATATTGCAACATACACAAGTACATGCACATATTATAAAAAACAATAGCAAAACAAAAGACTAGGGGTATCTTTGATAGTTGGGTACATTGGACGAAATTGCACCAGAAGTTGGATTACCACCGCTACACACACCACCTGAAGGACATTTGCGACAATCGTGTCCTGTTTGCGAGCATATGCCACATTTTCGCGCATAAATGGTGTTACCAATATTTATTTGGTTCCGTATACGCGTTCTCTTTTGCACGTGCAGCTTGCACAAATAGTCCTTGTTACATACCCTCTTAAAAGGTTCGGACGACTAATAATGCTCAGTACCTAATGGCTGCAAGTGCCCACTATACGTGTCTAGGTATGCAGCAACACTGTATTGCCTATCAATATAGTTGGTTGCCCCAATCCAACTTGCTGAAAGCACTTCAACGCATGCGCGCACGGCATGTGGTATATGGTCCATTTACCACTTGAACAAAACCTTTTATTTTCATTCACCATTTTTAGATTATTCCCATGGTGTCTGTGGATAGCGGTCTTAACTTTAAAAACACCCCGGTCATGATCGTACTGAAGAAATGAATGCCACTGTTCTTGCCTCCTGGACCTTTCAAATCTTCTCATGGGTATTGGCATAAATTGTACACTCTGGTCCATCAATGTCGATGCATCTTCATGCCTTTTAACAAACCTCTCCACACTATGTTTGAATGTTATGCGGACCATAACAATGATAGGGAGTCCACGGGCAGACTTCAACAAGCCGTTGAATGACTCCGAAACATTTGTAGTGAGGGCTCCCCATCGTCTGCCGCCATCAGCATGCAATGCCCACATGTGAAGCTCATGTCCCATCAACCAAGTATAGGCTCGTGGATCTATCTGCCATATCGCTTCCATATGCCTCGTGAATTTGCACTGTTGGTGCTCAGTTGCTGCCATCCACATTAAGTC
This sequence comes from Nicotiana benthamiana, assembly GCA_034376525.1. Taxonomy (NCBI): domain Eukaryota; kingdom Viridiplantae; phylum Streptophyta; class Magnoliopsida; order Solanales; family Solanaceae; genus Nicotiana; species Nicotiana benthamiana. Next base: position 132,838,077 of record CM067337.1, read on the forward strand.
ATGCAAGGCCTTGTCAGGTTATTTCTTCTAGAAATTGGCCCTCAGGTGCCTCACACAGTAATGGTGGAATGCATATGGTTCCTTCCATTCAAGCAAGTGCCGTACAGAATTTTAAATACCACCATGCCGATCAGATATTAGACAAATACCTGAACGTTGTTTCATAATGTGCTGCTTCAAATGGATAAAAAACCGTCCACGTCTCTTCGCTTTCGTTGGCAAAAATGGCAAAAGCTAGTGGAAATATTTTTCTATTGGCATCTACTGCAACTGCAATCAAAAGCTTAATATCATACTTTCCATAGACATGAGTACTGTTTATCGAAATTACAGGATGACATTGCACAAAACCATCAATTGCTGCTTTAAATGACCAGAACACATAGTTGAAAATATATTTGGGTCTATTGCGACTCCACTCACGCCTCCATTCAATAACAGTACCGGGGTTAAAGTGTTGTAGTGCGGCCATGTTCCTGGGAAAAGATGAAAAAGACCTATCCTAGTCGCCATAAATAAGTTCAAAGGCACGTTTGCGACCGAGATATGCCTTTTTTGGTTATAGTACAACCATACTATTGGTGGACGGATGTAATACACTCTTTAATCTTAAACCTAATGGACACTTTCAAATATGGAATCAAGACAAGAGAAATCAAGTCCACATCCAAGTTGAAGTGATTCTCATTGAATGTATCCATTTCACATCTGTGGGTGCTAATAACTTTACCCACTTTCCACAAACTTGATTTCTTCTTGCTGGCACGTATCATCCCGTGACAACCCATAAAGTCTATATGGTATACAACTTTGTATACCTCCGCAGTTGACTCACTTACCATCATCTCACGGTATTCTCTTATACTGTAGATTTTACAGCCCTAATTAGGCGAGCTTTATCGGCGAAATACATGCCCTTTATCAGAACAACTGGTCTAGACTCATCCCATATCACTGACCGAATTTCATCAGCATCCCTTGTGAGGGCATCCACGTTCGGCATTTTTGGCAAATTATCAAGATAGGGAATATTCCGCTTATGAAATGGCACGTGGGACTCGTACACTCTTGGTCTAGCTGGAGGTGGATAAACATGCTCCCTCGTCAGCTCAGGTTCAACATTCACTTCCTCCTCATCATCACTCTCATCATGGAAGGGTGTGTCATTCCCAGACTCATCTGCATTGTTGTCATAATCACTATCATCTTTTTGACTCTACGCATCTTCCACATCACGAGTCAATACGTCGTCCATGAGAAACTTTTTGAGGTCAAGAACATCAAGAAGCTCGTTCTCACTACCCAGAAAGAACAAAATAATAAGTTACCCAACTACATAAATACTTTATAGATAGTTATATAACTTTACTTACAAGTCGTACTGTCTTGACGTTTCATGATGGATATTCTCTTGTTGGTGATGACTCCGGGATGGACCACCGTGCTCCAGTTCTCTAGAACTACGCATATTCCAATTAGGGGCGGGGTCATAACTTGTAAAATTCATATCCGGACGGTACCCCCTATGAAAAAAATAAGTGTTAATATAAATCCAATTAAAACATAAAATAAACATTGCTAAAGAATAGTAAAATTGAAGTTTACCAGTCGTCTTGTGAATTATATAAAGTCAAAAAATTATTTTGTGGCTGCTCATTCGCCGGCGGTGACAAGTTTAAATTAAGGCCTTTTACATCATCAATCTGCTAGGCAAAAACTGCTCCAGAATAACCACCAGATGAATGGGGGTTATCCCTACTATGCACGCCCTCATTATTGGGAACGTCTTCTACCTTGACGTATATTTTCAATAATTTTATTACAATATGTGTTCATCTGAAATCCGCAAAAAATCTCTAAGAGTTTCAACATCCATGATGTTAAACTCAGATTATAATAAGCAAATCCCTGAGGAGGTGAGCTATATCTCACAGAGTTATTCTCCAGTACAACCTCAACCCCCCCCCCCCCCCCCCCAATAGTGAAACCCTTATTTTTGGCTCTTCAGACATTATAAAAAAATTATTGATAAGAAGAAGAGCGAAATATGAACGAAAGTTTAAAGTAAAGTATTGAATGAATTTTCATAAAATTGAAACGTCTTTAAATAAGGCAAGCTGAGGTTGGGATGCAGAATTTTTTATATAAGCAGTGCAATACCACATTTTATGTATTTGAACTATTGTTATGTCAGTTAATTGTTGGTAGGGACCAAAATCAATGTAAAATGCAGTATAATAATACATTTTTGTATAAAACGTAGTAGTATATTATGTTTTATACTTAAAACAAAATAATCTCTACAGACCTGCGGGAGTGAGGCCTAATTAATAAGTGAAACGCAATACAATATTGCGTTTAATTGAAATGCAGTATTATATTACGATTCATTTAAAAAAATTATTTTTTATTGATACACAGTATAATATTTTATTTTACTTTAATGTCTAACTTTATGTTGAATTAAAACGTAGTATACAATTGAGTTTTAATTATTGAGTTTTAGTAATAGAAAAGTGCTTTAACATTGAAAAATTTTCGAACTCTCCAATTGAGTGTGAGCACTAGCGCAACGGTTAAAGTGGAATGATGGCCCCCCATTTTTTTGCACCATTGAAATTGACGGAGAAAGACAAGTATGGAAAAGGAAGAGCAGTATCACATTTAAATTGGATTTGCAAGGGGAGAGGTACTCTTCTTGACGTGAAGTGTCCACATGATGTTATTTTTGATAGGTCAAACACGTGATTTTTTATTTTTATTTATTGATAATGAGTAATTCTAAGATTTGAACTCAAGATTTCTTTGAGCTTTACAACAACAATTCAGTATAATTCCACCTAGTGGGGTCTGGGGAGAGTAGTATGTACGCAGACCTTACCACCCTTGGGTAGAGAGGCTGTTTCCAAATAGACCCCCGGCATCCTTCCCTCCAAGAACATCCCGCCTTGCTCTTGGGGAGACTTAAACTCACAACCTCTCGGTTGAAAGTGAAAATTGCTTACTATCTGACCAACCCCTCTTGATTTCTTTGAGCTTTGTTGAACTTAAATGTGTAATGCGTCTGAAAATTGAAACTATTTACTAGAAAAAAGTGTACTTTTGTGTACACTTCTTATATATGTCTCAACCATTTCCAAAAGTGTGACCATTCAAATTACATGAAGGACGCTTCTTATTTCTTCACACCATAATGAATCAAAAAGACGAAGAAAGCAACCATTTCTAAGGAGTCAGCAACCTAAATATTATATTTTTGGACTCAAAAAAAATTAATAGATGTAAAAGGAAAAGTTATATATTTATATATAATGTATAAATTAAAGACGTTATACCTTAACGGTAACTTTTGCCGTTAAGGTATAATATTTCTTTTAAAATGCTATACTGACTGACACATTGACGTGACAACATAGCCTCTTTTGTATATGCTATACATAACGTTTAAAAAAAATGATATACCCCTTTTTATGGACCCACCAATAATTTAACTGACATAATAGTAATTTATATTAGTATAGCATCAATTTAAAGAATGTTATACGTCAAAAATTTCCACCTCCCAGGCTAGCTATTTCCTATATATAGTGGTTAGGATTTTAAAAAAATTAATTCACAGTAAATTCTAACTCCCATTTAATACTTCCTTCCTGTTAAATTGTTAAGAATTTTTTCTGTAATGTCTAAAGAACGTAGAATAAGAGTTTTTAAATTTGGGGGGATGAGGTTGTGATGGAGAATAACTCTATGAGATATAGTTTATCTCTACAGCTTACCACCTACAATGGAGTACAATAAGTCGATATCGTTAATATGCAAAAAAAAAAAATAGTGTAAGGAAATGTTCAGCGATACTCAATGTAACTGAAAGATATCTGTATTTCGTCACTCCCCAAAGGGCTGCTTTTTACTCGGAGTTAAACATCAACGATGATAAAAGTTTGAGGGATTTTCTGAGGACTCCTGATGGATATCGGGAATATCTTTGAATCAAAAAATGCTGGATATGTATTTCAAGGTCGAAGAAGTTCTGAATAATGGGGTTGCCGAACAGGTTCCGGATAAACCCCGACCATCGGGTGGTTTTTCTTGAGGAGTTTTTGCCGGACAGGTTTTGAATGAGAGAGTTTTTTCTAGACTTAGACTTATCCCCGCCTGCTTTACATAATTCACAAGAAGAGTGGTAAGCTTCAATTTTCCTTTGTGTTTATGATGTAAATTTTTTGTTGTGCTGAATTTGTATTAACGCTCACATATTTAACATGGGGTACAGTCCGGATACGAATTTTACAAATTATGAACCTAAGCACAATTTTGGCGTGCTGGATCATGGCGGTCCATCCGGGAGACATGACCTAAATGAAAATGTACATCATGAAATTTCATCACATTACGACTTGTAAGTGAAGTGATACAGCTACATGGAAAGTATTTATTAAATTTAGTATCTTATTATTTTGTTGTTTGTGTAGTGAGAACGAGCAAGTTGAACCAAATGTGCTCACTCAATTGCCCGAAGACGACATATTAAATTGTGATCTGGCAGATGCATAGACTGAGGAAGAGAACAGTGATTACGACAATAATACTGATGAATCTAGAGATGAGACACCCTTTCCTCGTGAAAATGGTGATGAGGAGGATGAGAAGGAAGGACCAAATTTGACGAGAGAGTATGCTCCACTCCCCCCCCCCCCCCATACGAAGAGTGTACGAGTCCGAAGTGTCGTTTCATTCAAGGAAAATTTCTTAACTTGATAACTTGCCAAGCACGCAGGATGTGGAAGCTCTTGCAAGGGATTTTGATGAAATTCGGACAGATGCGGGATAAGTCTAAACCAACTGTGCTGGAAAGGGCATGCTTTTTCCTGATAAAGCACGCCTAAGCAGGGCTTGTAAAATGCACAAGGTAAAAGAGTGTCATGAGATGACGGTATGGAGTCAAGTCCTATTGTATACATAGTTGTTTGTCGCAGGTGGTTTCGGCCATGTCATTGGATGTTGTGTACGATCAAGTAGAAGACAGGTCTATGAAAAGTAGGTAAATACATTCCCACCCACAGATGCGAAATGGACACATTCAACGAGAATCACTTCAACTTGGATATTAACTTGATTTCTCTTGTCGTTATTCCACACATCGAAGCGTCCATAAGGTATAAAATCAAAAATTGCATTACAACATTCCACCAGGAGTGGTCATACCATTACTAAAAGAAAGGCATATCTCGTGCGCAAATGAGCGTCTGAAATAGTCTATTGTAACCGGGATAAATCATTTGCAGATCTGCCTAGGTACATGGCTGCACTGCAGCAGTTTAACCCCGGGATAGTTATTGAATGAAAGCTTGAGCAGAGTCAGGGTAAACCAGAATATATATTCAATTACATGTTCTAGGCGTTTAAACAAGCAATTGATGGTTTTTTGCACTGTCGGCCCGTAATATCCATAGACGGCACTCATGTCTATGAAAAGTAAAATATCAAGTTGTTGATAGCCATGGCAGTAGATGCTATGGACAGATATTTCCTCTAGCTTTTGCTATTTATGCCAATGAAAGCCAAGAGACGTGGACTCTATTTTTGAACCACTTGAAAGAGCACGTTTTCAAACAGCATTCCGGTATCTGTCTACTATCTGATCGGCATGATGGTATCTTAAGTTCTATGGCGAACTTGCCTGCACGGCAAGAACTATATGCCTACCATTGTTACTATGCTAGACACCTTAAAGCAAATTTTCAGAAGGCATATCCCAACAAGGATCTGCATGATTTGATGTGGATGGCAGCAATAGACCACCAACAACATAAATTTCAGAGGCACGTGGAATATTTCAGGCAAGAAGACGAGGCGACCTATCGTTGGTTAATGCGACATGACCTTGAAAAGTGGACTTTACATGCGGATGGTAGAAAATGATGGGGAGCTTTGACTACAAATTTATCAGAGCCTTTCAATGGTTTTTTGAAGCTAGCATGAGGATTACCTGTCACAGCCATGGTGGGGATGTCGTTCAAGCAGATGACGGAGAGGTTTGTTGAAAGGTATGTAGCTGCAAAGTCATTGATAGAAGGGGATGTTGAATTTATGCCAATGTTGATGCAGAGATTTGAGAATTATAGACAGCAAGCACATTGGCATTTAATAAAGAAATATTTTTGAAGTTTGTACTGCTATCCATCAAAATCGGGTTAATAATGTACATACTGTAAATAAATCTACAAGGTTATGCTCTTATGGGAAATGGTCCAATCGACCACATGCCTTGCTCACATGCCATGAAGTACTTTCAACAAGTTGATTTAGGTGCAACTAACTATGTTGATCAATAATATAGTGTTTCGAAGTACGTAAACACATATAGTGCGCAGTTGTATCCAGTGGGTGTTGAGCATTACTGGCCGCCTGAACCATTTAAAATGGTGTGTAACAAGTCCTATTTACGCCAAATACAGGTGAAGAAGAGCCTGTGTATACGAAATCAAATAGATGTTAGTGATACCGTTTATGCGCGTAAATATGGTATATGCTCGCAAACAGGACACGACCGTTGAAAATGTCCTACGGTTGGTTTGGTTGGCAATAGTACTCAAGCTCTTCGTGGTCCTTATTTTATTATGCCTAACTATCAATGAGTTTATGTTGTAATAGGATGTTGTTTTGTTTATGTTGCAAGTTTTATAAAATAAAATTATGTTTGTTAATTATGAGTTGAACTTTTCACTTTCAATTTTTTTAATTTTTAAAATATTATATATTCTGAAGAGCTGGAAACAGCATTGAAATATGATAAAGCTAATTAATTTAATTTTAATTATGCTTGCTATTTTATATATAAGTTTTGTCTTGTCGAACTGACATAAAGCTGTCTCGTACCCATCAGACTGTGTGTTGTCTTGTCGAACTGAATAAGCTTCCCAGCTGACATAAAGTTATTTTTTACCCATCATCACATTTAACACGCATGGTATAGCGTGGTTAAATTTTACATTATGTTTGTATATAGCGCGGTTAAATACTATGTTATTGTGTTGTCTTGCCTATAAATGACAAGCTCATTCTATATATTTTTTTGCGCTCAACTACTAACTAATAGAAAATCTTTCAAAAAAAGCAAAATTTTACGCACAAATGTCTCAACCTCTTTATGTACTAAGGTGCAACGCGGAAAAAAATGCCAGATGCGAAGTTGTTGGGATAATGGTGAAGCTGGACTTCGCTATTGGGAGTCTTTGAATATGTTTTACAGGGTTCGCGACGAACTTGTTTGCAATTTTGAGGTATGAATTGATGAACCATGTCATCAGGATATACTACAAAGAGTTGTTGAACCATCTTAATAACATGTGTTTAGAACAGCGGGACGAGGAAAAAGAGCGTAAAAGAGGTTGTGAAGTTGAAAGAGAAAATTAAAGAGGTTGAAGAAGAAAACAATAAGCTGTTAGAATAATTTAAGTGGTTGGAGCAGAGAATAATGGGCGGCAGAGACTAAATGTATGTATTTCCTTTGTCATGTATTTTTATAATTGCATTGAATATTAATTATGTTAAGTTCTATGTTTGTGTTCGTGTAGTATTATTAAACTAATGTAGCTGTAATGAAGTTTATTTTGTCATTGTAATGGAATTTAAGTTTTTGCGACATGTGTTTGTGTTGTATGTACCATTCTAGCTAATTAACGGAGAAATAAAAAACTAATGCACATACTATATAAAAGTTATTGTTAATATATACACAAAAATATTATTTACATCAAATACAAAAAAAAAAGAATAAAATCAATGTGTCCCGCATCCAGTATGCTTTAATGCAGCCGTTAGCCTGAGGCTCATCATATCCCACCTGGCTACGCTATCAGGATCTTCATCATCAAGTTGCCTCCTTATAGCCGGATGCGCCGCTGCATGATCATCAGTGGTGCTGACAGGATCATAAGAAGGGGCCGACATTCCAGCAGAAACCTGCATAACAATAATAAGCTTAGTATAGCAAAGTATATAATAAGTCACAACAATTTAAATTGTCGTACCACTATCTCGTGGGGCTCCTGAATGTAATCATCTGTCACAACCATGTCAACATCGCGTTCAACATTAAAAAGGAAATTAACAATGTTATGGAAAATAAAGACAAATTATAATTCAATACTATGAAAACCATACTTGTGCCTGTGATGATGAACCATAACTCAACCGGCACCTACTACGTAAATCTCAGGTCGCCCTATCCTCAGCAACAATAGACGGGACTAGAAAGTATGTATCCCTATCCACTCTAGAAAGGTCTGTGCCCCTGATCAATAATTTACCTGACGGGGTCACCTACGAAGTCCCTAGAATGAGATCCATCCCAAGGTTGTACGATGGCATGTCTATCTCATGCAGGCCACCAGACATATCGGCAGCAGCATAAACAGCAAGGGCCTTAATGCCCCCTTGCTGGGGATCACCTCCTTTCCGCCCACAGCCACGTCATCTGGCACCCCCGTCTAGTCCGTAAGCACCATCTCGTCGGGCACCACCACCTCGTGCCACACTAGGGCCTCACTCGTACTACTCTGGCTCCACATAATCAGGCATGTGTGCCTAACATTGATCCTCCCCGGCTCGCTACAGTGTCTGGGTAACCAACTCTGCATCCTACAAGGCGACCGTAGGATCGCCAATGTAATCCTGCATCTGCAGCTCCATCTGATATACTGAATGTAGTCTAATAGCATGCACAACGTATATAATCTAAACTACATATATTGCCCTAAAATACAGTAGTATAATGAATAATAGCAGAAAACATGCCAGTGCCTCGTATCGCACGTCATAAGGAACGTACCGACCGCCAGCCTGATGAATAGGGTTCCCGATAAAAATTTGGGTGACGTGTCGATACGAGAACATATACTTTTTAATAGCCACCTACTCCATCTGTGTAGTTAGGGGGGGTTCATCTGATCTCAGTGGTCCCAAATATGGATCTGCGCTGCTAACCATGCCATAAATGCATTGTCCACCCTCCAATGATCATCTCTCTTATAATACGTAGGCTCCCATATAGGCCCCCTCGGTATATACTGAAAGTGGCTGAACTACCAAATTACCCACTCCGAGGCATGATGCTCCACAATATCAAGGCATATGAGTGGGGGCAAAAGTGCTCCAAAACAATCTGTCGGCCGAGCAATAAGTTGGCAGGTAAACTATCAACTCGTCGTTGTATGTCATCCATATGAACTATCAAATAACAACATGAAACGTGAGTATGCGCGACATTAAGTTAATCTATACCAGGTAATTTTAGATACATATTTACCTGTGCGCCCTCCATGCCATCAACAGGCAGGCCATATTAAACCTCCACATCCTGCAGCATGATGGTAGCCTCGCCAATGGGCAGGTAACAAGTGTACGTCTCCGGTCGTCACCGCTCAATCAATGCCGTGATCAAAGCCCAATCAACCTGTATCCGCTCGATTTCCATAATCCTATAGAATTTTGTATCTTGTAGGCAGTGGACTACATGCTCGTGGAGATCTCTGTGCCTCAAAAAATCCCACAGGTCGTCCACTCTCCTAGCGCAGAGAGTCTGGGACAGTAAGTCTCCCTCTCATATATGGGCAAACCTATGATCGCCCCGAAGCATTAATAGCTCACGAGAGTAAGGTCGAGATGTATTGGCGGCGTGTCCATGTCGTCAATTGTAAAATTCAACAACATTAATTGTATGTCGTCAATTGGGTTCCAGACTCGATATTTGAGGCTCAGTAGCACCAAACTATCATAATATTTATATGTGTTAAGTTCAGTATTTTGATTATTTTGTGTGTGTTTGTTTTATAATTTAAATTCTTAAAAATATATACTTATTAGGTTCCTGGCTCGATATTTGAGACCCAGTAGTACTAAACTATCATAATATTTTTGAGTGACAAATTCAATATTTTGATTATTTTTTATATGTTTGTTTTATAATTTAAATTCTTATATATATATATATATATATATATATATATATATATATATATATATATATATATATATATATATATATATATACATACTTATTGGGTTTCAGGCTCGATATTTGAGGCTCAGAGCACCAAACAATCATAATATTTATGTGTCAAATCCAATATTTTGATTATTTTGTGTGTGTTTGTTTTAAAATTTAAATTCTTAAATATATATACCTATTATGTTCCAGGCTTGATATTTTAGGTCCAGTAGCACCAAACTATCATAATATTTATGTATGTCACATTAAATATTTTGATTATTTTCTCTGTGTTTGTTTTATAATTTAAATTCTTAAAAATACGTACCTATTGGGTTCCAAGCTCGATATTTGAGGCATAGTAGCATCAAACTATCATAATATTTATGTGTGTCAAGTTTAGTATTTTGATTTTTTAATTGTACAAAGAATATATCTTTATTTACCAGTGTAAGAAATAATTAAACTACAGGGATTCTACGCTACAATACTATACAGTTTACTACGTTAAAAGTTTATACATTTTACTACGCTAATAAAGAAACTAAATATAAATACCAAATACATTTTAATCACATAACATGAACAAAAATATATATAACATGCTAGTTTTGCAATTAAAACACAGAACGACATGGAAACACTAATATCAAATTCGATTATTAACATAAAATATTAAATATCAATTTTACATTTTTCTGGAACACTAATATCTAAGTCCGGATAAATATAACATACTAGTTTTGCAAATAAAACACAAATAAACATGAAAACACATTTAATAGGCAGTGATATACATTATTATACAAGTTTGGACATAAGATAAATCAAAATATCTCGATGTAATGAGTATTTTGTGTGAAAATTTGAAGACGAATGAGTTAAAACACTATAATATAATACTCTAATAGGATTTGGGACCTACGTTGTTCACCTTTTGTGTGATGGGAGGGGCCCAAATTTTTTTCTTTTTAAATTGGGCAGTGGGAGAAGGGGGGGGGGGGGGGACAAGAAGTAGAAGAATTTTAAAAATGGAGGAAGATTTGTGTGGTCGGGGAAGAAGAGGACATAGGTATATAAAAGGGGGTATAACATTTTGTTTTTAAACGCTATGTATAGCGTATAAAAACATAGCGCTATGTATAGCGTATAAAAACAAAACGCTATGCTGTCACGTCAACCTGTCAGAAGGTATAGCGTATAAATTAAGAATGCTATACCTTAAGAATGCTATAGCGTGTGTATATATATATATATATATATATATATATATTTTTTTTTTGTTACACCTATTAATATATTTTGAATCCAAAAATATAATATTTAAGTTCCGGAATTTATTTCCAGGGGTCTCGTTGCAGCATCTCGAGAAGATATCTAATCCGTATGTCACATATGAGGCCTGTTTTTTGCCCTATCAAAGATGGTCTTTTGTCGTAATGTTGCATTTATTGTGTGATGGATTGATTCAAGCAATCAAAATCCAAAAGATAAGACGCGCTATTGTCGGGAGCATTTAATCATACTTAATTTGGTAAAGTGAACATTTTAATCTTATAACTAAAAGCTATATGATTCATTATCTTGATTTTTCGGAATTTTGGATCATTATTAATTTCTCTTCATATATTCGAGTGAAGTATGTGCATATAGTGTTATCATAATGACTCGCAGCTGCCATAGTGCTTCGTAATTTCATATAGCACTACCTAGGGCTTAGGTTGCTGCGGCAACAGCAGCACTTGAAGAAGATAAGAAATTAAAAACTTTTCTCTTGCATATCATCGTGTACTTACTATTCATGGTGCCATCCACCCCCTTCCTTTTCCTTTTCATTAAGTAATTAAAAAGTGGAAAGAGGTCTATGGAGATTGAAGAATCTCGATGTTGCCTTATGCACTGCAATTCCAGTGGAGATTTTCTAGTCTGGAGCGGAGGTGGAATCACGTTTTTAATTTATGGGTTCAAGATTTTGATTTCAACTACTAAATTTATCACCTTGTTTGAATTATGGTTTTAAAGCTCAGATTCTTCTTGAACGGCTCCAATATACGCTACTCATCCTCCGAAGCAGGTGCCTTATCCTCGGACTGAATTGGTACTGTAGGTATGAAGAGAGAGAAGAAGCAACCCCTTTTAGGATTCTTTCTCTTAGTATTTATAGCTACGAGACCTGTTTTTTAGTTTTGTACAAATAAACTAGGTCAAAAATAAAAGTTATAGGTTTAATAAAACCCATAGCTAAAATGTTAGATCCGCCCAGAAATATTGTATTTTAACATTAAAAATAATAATATTAAATTACATGGCTCTTCTTTTAATGGCTACAAAGGCGAGAAGATGGCCATCATTTCTTTATGTAACTTCTGAAATGTAACGATCATGCCGGTTGTTTTGAGTATTTCACACACACAACCTTAATTATTGCCTTCTCTATGTTAGATTATGGTCATGTGTCTTGTTAGGGTGATTGGTTTAGTTTCGGGTGAGTTTTAGAGTTAATTAGAACACTTAGTCTCAAAGTTGAAAGAGTTGACTAGAGTTTGAATTTGTATAGACGACTTCGAGATAGAGTTTTAATGGATCCGATAACTCTATATAGTGATTTTTAACTTAGTGTACGCTCGGATATTAATTTGGATGTGCATATGATTTTTTTGCTTAAAATTAGCGAAAGTTAGAAAGTTGAAGGTATGGAAGGTTGAGAATTTTGACTGAGAGTTGAGCTATTCACTTTTATTTTGTTATTCCTGAGATTCTTGTACACACTGTGAAACCATGGGATATTTATTTTGAAAATATTGGTATTGTTGACTTTGTGGCAAGTTGTGTCATATGGACACACATGGTGCGAGTTGTGATTGTGTTGTGATATTGATACGCATGCGGTGGTATAAGGCTAGAGGTTGAAATGCATGAGGTGAGATAAGGTGGGCTTGATACGCGTGTTGCTAATAAGGAAACAACTTAAAGGCACACAGCATGATCAAGTGGGCTAAAATGCGTGTTGGTATTTCAGAAAAAAAATAATTTTTAAAACTAAATGCAAGGCTCCTGTGGTGCTATAAGGAAATATTATGATTGAGATTGAAAAATTTGAATACGAGGCGATACCTTGGTTATGATTATTGTTGTCCATTTGATATTGAAAAGTGTTAATGGTTGAACAGTTCTTGAAGCTTTTGTTCTCCCTTGTCTTACCAATTTTTTCCATATTTGATGAACTGTGGTTTCCCTTCATTGCTCTCTACTTGTTGAGTTTACTCTTTCAAATGTTGTCATTTGTTTGTATTTCAGGGTTTCACAGTGTGTACAAGAATCTCAGGAATAACAAAATAAAAGTGAATAGCTCAACAAAAAAGATATATCAACAATGAAAAACTTCACCTCGATGTAAAAATAACTTTTACAACTTCATCACCAATAACTCAAAAAGAATATATTCCACGAAACAATAACTTTAATTAAGTTACTTCAATAACTAATGAAGTATCAAGACATTAAAAAAAGCAATAACTTCAGCTAAAGAATATAAGAGTAATATAACAACTAAGAAGTAGAACAAGTACTACAACGTCAAATAAGCATGTCAGAGTAGATAAACAATGTATGAGTGGATTAACAATGAAGAAGGTGACATATTATTAAATTCAACTAAACCGGTCCAATATCACATATAGCTCGTGTATCCACTAGTCACCTTGCGTACACGACTTCAAAGAACACAAATAGCACAATCAACCCAAATCGTAAAAGGTAGTTTTTCCCACACAAAGTTATGCAAGATACTTACCTCAAGCTAACTCAACCCGCTAGTAAACCTTTCCGGCGAATATACAACACTGGACAGCTCGAATCTAGCAAAAATAACTTGATACTATAATTTCAAACCATAGGAAACCTTTCCGGATAATAAAGTTGCAATGTTAAAAGAATATCAAAAAATCAACCCGAGCCTGCACCTGAGAGACCGACCAAACATAAAATCCAAACTTCCATTTAATAACGAGTCCAACCTTACCAAAATTATCCATTTTCTGTCTCAAATCGACCTTCAAATTACCATATTTTCACTTTAGGAAGTTTTACAAAAATCCCTATTTTTCTCACAAACTCACAATATGAATGATAAAACTAAGATCATGATTAATATGTTAAAATGAACCAAACGATACATGAAAATCCCTTCCAAAATGTCTCAAAATCGAGCTCTACAACTCAAAATATGTTAAAATGTACCAAACCCTTGAAATAGAGTTCTAAATAGTCTGCCCAGTTATTACTCTATGCGATCGCGAAAACGTAGTTGCGATCGTGAAGAGAAAATTCCACCAGCTCACAAAAGCATCTTACGCGATGGCAAGACCACAACCGCGAACTCGATGACCAGTCATCCTTAGGCTACGCGCTCACGGTAATACCAACGAATACGCGATGAACGACGTGTGCCCACCTTACAAACTCTCCTTCCTTGTACGCGAACGCAATCCCTCACCCGCATTCACGATTTACAAGCACCCCAACCATCACGATTGCATTCCAAACTTCGCGAACACGAATAACAAAAATCCACCAGTCTTTTAGGACTCTATGCACTCGCGGCTAATCCATCTCGACCATGATGAAGGAAACTAGAATTACAGAAAACCAGGGGTCTCAAAACATGAATAAATGGTCTGAACTCAACACGGAATACACCTGGGGCCTGTGGGACCCCGTCTGAACATATCAACAAATCCTATTACATAAAACAACTCGCTTGAAGTCTCATATCACATCAAACAACATCAAAACTATGAATCACACATCGATTCAAGCCTAATAAGCTAATGAACTTCCAACTTCTAAAACTAATGCTGAAACATACCAAACAAATTATTAATGACAGCAAATGTTTTGCACAAGTCATAATTGACACAACAGACCTATTCTAACTTTTGCAGCCAAAATCTGGACCTGATATTTATAAAGTCAACTCTCTGTCAAAATTCTCAACCTTCCATACCTTCAACTTTCTAACTTTCGCTAATTTAAGCCAAAACATCATCTGCACCTCCAAATCAATATCCGAGCGTACACTAAGTTAAAAATCACTATACAAAGTTATCGGATCCATCAAAACTCTATTTTGAAGTCGTCTACACAAATATCAAACTCCAGTCAACTCTTTCAACTTTGAGACTAAGTGTCCTAATTAACTCTAAAACTCAACCGAAACTAAACCAATCACCATGACAAGACACATGACCACAATCTAACATAGAGAAGGCAATAATTAAGGTTGTGTGTGTGAAATACTCAATACGACCGGCATGATTGTTACATTTCAGAAGTTACATAAAGAAATTATGGCCATCTTTCTACTTGTTGAGTTTACTCTTACAAATGTTGTCATTTGTTTGTATTTTAAGCGTCTTTGTTACAATTCATTTCTCAACTTTCCGTTACTTCTAGTTATTGCATTTTGATATGTTTATCTTGTCCGAGTAGGTTTCTATACTTGTCCTTATCACTATATTATTGAGGTTAGGCTTGATAATTTTCTAGTACCATCATGGTGTACTCATACTATGTTGCACATCTTTTGTGCTGATCTAGCTACATCTGCTCATGTCGGATCCTAGTGGTTGGTTTGCTATCCTTGGAGACTTCGTGGTATCGATGTTCGCATTCCTAGGAGTCACCCTCTTCTATATGTTATTATTTTTTATTAATTATTTAGACAGTGATATATATTGATATTTTGGTACTTCTTATAGAGCTTATGACTCAGTCTCACGGGGTTTTGGGAGAATTGTAGCTGTGATTTAGCTTTGAGATATTTAACAGACTTACTAGCTTATGTCATGTTTCAACTCTTTATTTCTATTATATTCTCTTCTTTGTTAGGCTTACTAGTCATAGAGACTAGGTTCCATCACGACATCCTAAGGAGGAAAATTGGGATCGTGGCAAGTTGGTACAAAAGGTCTAGGCTCATAGGTGTTACGAGTCATAAGCAGGTTTAGTAGAGTTTTTCAAATCGGTAAGGAGATGTCTGTACTTATCTATGAGAGGCTATCAAAATATTAGGAAACTTCACTTCTTTGATTCTTTATTGTGCGAATTTGTTGACGTCAAAATTCTTAGTCTTTGTCTTTTTATTCTCTCATAGATGGTGAGGACACGCACTACTAGATCCAACAATCAAACACGTGCACCACTTATTAGAGTTGCGAGAGGCCGGTATTGGGGTAAAGGCCAAGGAGGGGAACATAGTGCAGCTAGAGAACCCGCTCGAGCAACGACTGAGGAGACACCAGTAGATCCGCTTGAGCGGCAGGTTCCTGATGAACCTGTTGTCACCCCTGCACATTTGGAGACCCTAGCACGGTTCTTGTTTTCATGTTCGGTGCTCCAACTTAGGCAGGGTTGATTCCACTTGCACCAGCCACTTCTCATGCTGGGGGAGGCGCTTAGACTCCCGCAGCCCGTACCCAAAGCAGCATGTAAATTTTGATCATGTCCCATAGGTTATGCCAGTGCAGCCTATCGTTTCAGTTTAGCCTAAGGCTAAGAAAAGTCATTTGAGGAAGAGAAACTTAGACTTGAGATCTTCCAGAATTATCATCCTTCTACTTACATTAGCCTAGCTACAAAGGATGCACATGGTTCCAGAGAAGTGACATCATATTCGCTGCACCATATGTATTGTGGAGACGAGCATGTTACTACATTCCAACTATCAGGAGCAACGTATCGGTGGTTGTCCGCTTACAAGGAGGGTATCCTAAGCGATACAGCTTAACTCATATATACTCAGCTTTTAGAGATGTTCTTGCTAGAGTTTGTTGACCAGACCCTTTGGGATGCATGGTGTGCGAAGTTTGAGCAGCTATGCTAGGGTACTATGACCGTGCCAGAGTATGCAACCAGATTCAGTGAGTTATCCATACATGCACCTTCTTTGGTTTTTATTGTCAGAGAACGAGTTAGCCGATTCATCGAGGGTTTCAACTATGATATAATATTCAGCATGGCTCGAGAGTTGGAGATAAATACTCCATTCCACCTGGTGGTAGAGATTTTGCTGAGGTTAGAGGGTATGCGGGGTGGTAAGAAAGGATAGGGAAGCGAAGATGCCTTTAGATTTTTTAGGCTAAAGTGGTGTTCATGCCTTAGTTACAGCCCGTCTTGGTAGAGGTTATGTGATTCGTCTAGTTTATTTAGCACTTCTAGCTTCTAGTAGTGCTCCAGGTACTCCGAGGTCTCAGGTTGCCCATTTTACTCAGCCACTATCTACTGTACCTCCTCCACGGAGTGCCTTCTGTAATTCGTCTAACCAATCAGTGCAAAGCTAGTTTTAACATCCATGCCCACCGACAGCTTTCTTTGAGTGTGGTGATACCATGCATATGGTGAGGGAATGCCCCAAACATAGGAGGGGTACATCTCCACAAACTACACAATCTCCATGTATTCCACAGGGTCAAAAGACTTCTCCGGCCGTGGTTACTGCTCTAGTTGCTGCTCCACATGCACACTAAGCTAGGGGTGGAGGTCAGGCAGGTAGGGGTCACCCTAGAGGAGTAGGCCAAGCCATATTTTTTTCTTTTTTGGGTAGGCGGAGGCGATTGTATAACACGTAGTATCACATGTATTGTTCTAGTTTGTCATAGAGATGTGTCAACTTTAATTGATCCAAGCTCCACTTACTCATATGTATCATCTTATTTTGCTCTGTATTTCCATATATCTCGTGATTCATTGAGTTCTCCAGTATATGTGTCCATGCATGTGGGAGATTCTATCATTGTGAATAGTGTGTATCGGTCGTGTTTAGTTGTTATTGGTGGTTTTGAGACTAAAGTTGATCTATTGTTACTTAGTATGGAAGACGTTGATGTTATCTTGGGCATGGACTGGTTGTCTCCCTATCACGCTATTCTGGACTATCACACCGAGATTGTGACAAGTGTTATGATAGGTTTGCCACGGCTAGAGTGGAGGGGCACACTGAATTATATTCCAACCAGCTTTATGTCCTTCCTTAAGGCATATCGGATGGTTGAGAAGGGATGGTGAGGCGAATCTAGCCTTTGCAAGAGATGTCATTGTTGATTCCCCTACCATTGACTCAGTTTCGGTAATGAGAGGCTTCCCAGATATATTTCTTGCAAATATTCAAGGCATTCCCCCGATAGAGATATTGATTTTAGTATTGACTTGTTTCTGGGCACTCGGCCTAATGATATACTACCCTATTGTATGCCACCAACGAAGTTGAAGGAGTTAAAGAAGTTGCTGCAAGAGTTGCTTGATAAGGGTTTCAAGAGACCTAGTGTGTCAACTTAGGGTGCCCCAGTTTTACTTGTGAAGAATGGTTCTATGCATATGTGTATTGACACTAGACAACTAAACAAGGTTATATTGTAGAATAGGTACCATTGTCGCACATTGATAACTTATTTGACTAGAAATAAGGTGCTAGAATCTTCTCAAATATTAATTTGAGGTCAGGGTATCATCATTTGAAGATCGAGATCCAAAAGACTACTTTCACAACTCGGTATGGTCAATACAAGTTTCTAATGATGTCATTTAGGCTGACCAATGCCCCAAAATAATTTATGCACCTAATAAACAGTGTATTCTAGCCATATCTTGATTAGTTTGTCATTGGGTTTACTCACGACATACTGGTGTACTCCTCTAACAAGAAGGATCATGAGCAACAATTCAGGATAGTGCTCCAGACCTTGAGAAAGAAGAACTTATATGAAAATTTCTCGAAGAGTGAATCTGGCTTAATTCGGTGGTTTAGCTCATGTGTTGTTGAGTGAGGGGATCAAGGTAGATGAGAAGAAGACTGAGGCACCTTAGAGTTGGCCTATACCATTTTCATCTAGTGAGATTCAAAGTTTTCTTGGTTTGGCCGAATAATATCACCGTTTTATAGAGGGCTTCTTATCCATTGCTGCACCTATGACCAGATTGACCCACAAGGATGCTCCTTTTAGATGGTCCACTGAGTGTGAGGTGAGCTTTTAAAAGCAAAAGACCTCTAGGACTATATCCCTATTGTTGGTGTTGCCTATGAGTTAAGGGTCATACACGGTGTATTATATACGTCACATGTTAGCCTTGGCACGGTGTTGATGCAAGACAGTAGAGTGATTGACTATGTATCATGGCAGCTGAATGTTCATGAGAAGAATTATCATGTCCACGACTTAGAATTGATAGCTATTTTTCATGCATTTAAGATTTGAAGGCATTATCTGTACGGTGTCCCAATGAGTTCTATTACAACCACCGAAGACTCCAACCTCTATTCAAATAGAAAGATCTTAATTTGAGTAAGCGGAGGTGGTTAGAGTTACTTAAAGACTATGAAATCGCTATTATGTATCTTCTTGAGAAGGCCAATATGGTGGCCGATGCCTTGAGTCGAAATGCAGAGAGTATGTCTAGTTTGGCATATCTACCAGTAGTAGAGAGACAATTAGCCATAGATGTTCAGGCCTTGGCCAATCACTTTGTTAGATTTGATATGTCAGTGCCCCTTTGAGTTCTTATTTGTGTAGCTTCTCGATCTTCATTATACAAAAGCATCAGTATGATGACCCCCATTTACTTGTCCTTAAGGACACAGTACGGAATAGTGATGCCAATGAGGTTTCTATTAGATATGATGCAGATAATGGGCCGTTTATTTGTGCCCAATGTAGATGGGTTACGTGATATGACCCTTTAGGAAGCCCATAATTAGTCAGTACTTCATTCATTCAGGTGCCACTAAGATGTATCAAAACTTGAGGCAACACTATTGGCGGAGGAGAATGAAGAAAGACATAGTGGAGTATGTGTCTCGATTCCTAACTTATCAACAACTGAAGTATGAGGATGAGAGGTCGGGTGCTTTGCTTTAGAGACTTGATAATTTCGAGTGGAAATGGGAGCGTATTACCATGGACTTCGTTGTAGGATTCCTGTGGACTTCGATGAAATTTGATGCAGTTTGGGTGATTGTGGACAGGCTGACCAAGTTGGCTCATTTCATTCAGGTGGTGACTACCTATTCTTCAGAGCGGCTGGCAGAGATCTATATCCGCAAAATTGTTTGTCTTCATGGCATGCTGGTATCCATTAACTCCGACTAAGGCACACAGCTCGCATCAGATTTCCCGAGGGTCATACAGCGTGAGTTATGCTCACGAGTTGAGTTAAATACTACATTTCACCCTACATGGACGCGAAGTCCTTGTGCAACATTTAGATATCAGAGGATATTCTTTTTGCCTATTTTATGGATTTTTCGGGTCTTTAGGATTAATTCTTACTGCTTGTAGTGTTCGGGTACAACAACAACTACCAATAGATTATTCAAATAACTCCTTTTGAGGCCCTATATAGGAGGTAGTATTGTACTCTAGTTGGTTGCTTTGAGCTAGGTGATGCTAGGTTGTTTGGCACGTATCTGGTTTGAAATTCCTTGGAGAAAGTCAAGTTGATCCACGATTGGCTTCGTACATCATAGTCTAGGAGAAAAGTTATGTCGATCTGAGGCTTGGTGATGTTGTATACATGGTTGGAGAGAGGGTTTTACTCCAAATTTCACCCATGAAGGATGTATGAGGTTCGAGAAAGAAATCAAGTTGAGTCCTAGGTAAATTGGTCATTTTGAGATTGGCGAGAGAGTGATGGCAGGTGACTACAAGTTTGCATTGCCATTTAGCTTATCTGCAGTTCACCTAGCGTTCCATCTTTCCATTCTCCGGAAGTATCACCCCGATCCATCCCATACTTTATATTTTAGCATAGTCCAATTGAACGATGATTTGAGTTATATTGAGGAGTCGGTGGCCATCTTAGACAAGCAAGCCTCGTTCAATTGGACTATACTGAGGTTAAAGTTGCTTCTCTGATGGTTCAATGAAGGGGTCAACCAGTCGAGGAGATGACTTGGGAGACTTATCATGATATGTACAGTCATTATCCTCATCTCTTCATCACTTCAAGTATGTCTCTATATCGTTTGAGGATGAATATTTGTTTTAAGAGGGGGAGGATGTAACCACCCGCCCGGTAATTTTGAATATTTTAACCCCGTTATGCTATTTATAGCCTCCTCTATGTTCGAGGTGGTTGGTTCAGTTTCAGGTGAGTTTCAGAGTG
This sequence comes from Nicotiana benthamiana, assembly GCA_034376525.1. Taxonomy (NCBI): domain Eukaryota; kingdom Viridiplantae; phylum Streptophyta; class Magnoliopsida; order Solanales; family Solanaceae; genus Nicotiana; species Nicotiana benthamiana. Next base: position 132,859,225 of record CM067337.1, read on the forward strand.
AATTAGGACACAATCCCAAAGTTAGAAGCTTAAGTTTAAAGAGTTGACCGGAGTTTGACTTTTATGCAGATGACCCCATAATGGAATTTTGATGGTTTTAATAGCTCCGTATGATTAACATATGCATATGCCCGGATATTGATTAGAAGGTTAGGCTGTTTTGGCTTGAATTGGTGAAAATTGAAAAGTTGAAGGTTTGGAAGATTGAGAAGTTTTATCGAGAGTTGACTTTGTTGATATCGGGTTCGGATTTTAGTTTCAAAAGTTGTAATAAGTTTGTTGTGTCAATTATGTCTTATGAGCAAAATTTTAGGTCTTATCGAGTTAATTTGGTATGTTTTGGCATTAGTTTTAGAAGTTGGAAGTTAATTAGTTCATAAGTCTTGAATGTGATTCATGGTTTTGGTATTGTTTCATATGATTTGAGGCTTCGAGCAAGTTTTTTTGTGTTATAGGACTTCTTGCTATGTTCGGACAGGGTCATCGGGGCCCCAAGTTTGTTTCGGATTGATTTTGGACCATTTATTTATGTGTTGAGACTACTAGTTTTCTGTGCTTCTAGTTTCCTTTATCTCGTTCGCGATGGATTAACTGTGTCGCGTAGAGTCCTTACTGATTGATGGATTTTTGCACTTCATGTTCACGAAGATTGGAATGCGATCACGATTGTTGGGGTGCTTGTACATCGCTAATGCGGGTGACGAATCGCGTTCGCGTATAAAGAAAGAGAGAATTTGGTGGCACGCGTTGTTCATCGCTTTCGCGCGAGCATGGCTGCGATAGCATAGCCTGAGGATGACTGGTCATCACATTCATGACTGTGGTTTCATGATTCAATAAGAGGCTTTTGTGAGGTTGTGGAATTTTTTCTCCCCGGTCATGAGTGTGTTTCTGCTATTGCATAGAGTAATAACTGGGCAGACTATATAGTACTCTATTTCGAAGTTTGGTTTATTTTACTTATTTTGAATTGTAGAGATTTGTTTTGGACGATTTTGAATGAGATTTTCACGTTTTAGATCGGGGTAAGTGTTTAAGACTTGAATTTGTTAATAAATCATGATTCCATCTTTGTTTTATTATTTATTTAGTGAATTATAGTGAGAAAAATGGGGGATTTTCATAAAACCTCCTAAAGTTAAAATTTAGGAATTTGAAGATCTATCTAAAGTTGGAATGGTGTAATTTTAGCATTATTGGACTTCTTATTGAATGTGTGTTTGGATTTTGTTAGTTTGATCAGGTTTCGAGGCACGCGCTCGAGGTTGACGTTTTGATTTTCCTTAAAGTTTGCAACTTTATTATTCGAAATAGTTTCCTATAATTTGTGTTAATGGTATTAAGTTATTTTAGCTAGATTCGAGCCGTTCGGAGATTGATATTCACGGAAAGATTTACTAGTGGTTTGAGTTAGCTTGTTTGTGTTAAGTATCTTGTCTAACTTTGTGGGAGGGTGATGTGGAGGGCAGGGGGGAGGGAACTACCCCTTAAGAATTTTGGATTGGTTGTGCTATTTTTGTTATGCAAAAGCCACATATGCAAGGTGACGGGTAGGTACTCGCGTTATATATGATATTAGACCGATTTAGACTCTTTAGACTATTTTCATACATTTAGTTGAATTGTTATAAAATGTCACGTCCTTGATTGTTAATCTACTCATACATTGTTTATTTACTCTCACCTGCTTATTTGACGTTGTATCACTTGTTTTACCACTTAGTTATTATTTTACTCTTACTTTAGTTGAAGTTATTGCTTCTCCTATTGTCCTGATATTTCATAAATTATTGAAGTAACTTAAGTAAAGTTATTGTTTCCTGGAATATATTCTTTTTGATTTATTGGTGTTAAAGTTGTAAAAGTCAATTTAAATGGCAGTGAAGTTTTTAATTGTTGATATATCTTTCTTGTTGAGCTATTTACTTTTATTATGTTATTCCTGAGATTCTTGTACACATTGTGGTTAAACTATGGGATATTTATTTGGAAAACATTGGCACTGTTGACTTTGTGGCTAGTTGTGGCATATGGGCACATGTGGTGCATTATGATTGTGTTATGATATTGATACGCATGCGGTTGTATAAAGTTAGGAGTTGAAACACTTTTCTTGATACGTGTGTTCTAGTAAGGAAACTACTTGAAGCACACGGTATGATCGAGTAGGCTAAAATGAATGTAGGTTTTTAGAAAAAAATAATTTTCAAAACAACATGCAAGGTTCCCGCCATATTATAAGAAAAGATTGTAATTGAAATTTAAAAAATGTGAATATATAGCTTTACCTCGGCTGTGATTCTTACTGTGCATTTCATATTGAAAAGTGTTATTGGTTGAACTGATGCTTTTACTCTCCTTTCCCTTATCAGTTTTGTCCGTATTTGATTAACTGCGGTTTCCCTTATTTGCTACCTACTTGTTGCCTTTGCGCTTACAAATGTTGTCATTTGTATACATTTTAAAGCATTTTTGTTATAATTCATTTCTCTGATTTCCGTTACTTCTAGTTATTGTATTTTGTTTTGTTTATTTTGTCCTAGTTGGTATCTAGATTTGTTCTTATCAGTGCACTATCGTGGTTAGGATTAATTATATATTGTTTCAAGTCTGTATTTCTGTCATATTTTATTGTTTCTTTGGCTTGTTAGTCTTAGAAATTAGGTGCTATTACGATATTCTGAGGAAAATTGAGATCGTGCCACTATCACATGATCAACCTAATTAATATTCCACTAAATGTTAAGTAATTATCTATCAATTCCATGATTTCATGTTTTCACAACTTTATTATTTCACTAAATTCTTAGTTATTCTATGGAAGAATATCCACACCTACAATTAGAAGTATGTCTTACTTGCAACTGCTGCGTAAAAGAAGTGTTAATAATTCGTATTTTAAAAAAAAAAGAAATGTAGAGATAAAGAGATTGTGAGACAAACAATCAGAAATCTTCAAGGCACTCACTATAAGAATAAAAGGGAATACTATTATTTGTTAAAGAAAAGTGTTATTTAATTTGCAATAGAGTTTTAAACTCAATCACTAGTTAGGGCTATTTAAATGATACTGTTATATCTTAGTGGGAATAAGTCAAGAGTGTACTCGTATTCTCAAAATTTATGCCATTGTTTTATTAATTTTTTCCTAATGTTTTCGATCTAGTATCTGGTTTCTTTTGATGATGAATAGCAAATTTGAACTGTTTAACCCAAAAAATAGTTTTTAAGGTCAGAGCAATAATTTTATATGACGGGCCATAAGCAATAGATCTAATCCGAAAGATATAAAATTTTGTTAATACAACATGATAGAGAAGTGGAAAATAAATTCAATGACAGATAATATAATAAAAATAAAACAAAGAAGAAAGAATTCTTATTGAATAATCCGTAATAGGATAATGAGCTGAATTGAGCTTGAAGGACCGAACTATGGCTAAATTGAGAACAATATATGCTATAAATTACAATGTATCTAATTATAGAGAAGAAAATTAGATTCCCCAGATGGTGGTAAAAGTATGTCTATTTATAGGGCTAAATCTAAGTAACCATTCTCCTTGAATAAAGTGTCCATTATGAGCATTACTGAATCCATCTATTACTTTTAGAAGACTTATAACAGTTGTGTAAATGCTGGAATTCCGTAACTGATGAGTTAATTCCGTAATTGATGAATTAATTCGATAACTGATGAGTCAATCTCGTGCATGTTGAGTCATTTCGTTTCCAGTTGAGTCAATCTTGTGCCTACTGAGTCAATCATCTGCCTGTTGAGTAAATCCCTTGCCAATTGAGTCAATCTCGTGCATGTTGAATCAATCTCGTGCCTGTTGAGTCAATCTTGAATTGATTGCCTTGTTCTGACCGTTAAAATTATTTATTGCATTTATTGTACATTACATAATTGATTTGAAACAGATGGTGCAATGATAATAAATCACATATAATCCGGGATTAATTGATTTCTTCTTCATGAGATATTCTCCCGCACCCAATCCAGGCTATTTCATGATAATCAGTTCCATGGCTAATAGACATGATACAAGTATGTTTCTTCCTAGTGGTGTTTCACATATCATCTTTACAAGTCATTCTTTACTTTTCTTCAAGCTTTGTTGACACGTATCGCCATTTAATTGACCCACATGGCGAGTCTAATTTTTACTAATACAAACCCGCCCAATCATTTTAAGATTAGCATACCTTTTCCGCTCCACGAACACCACAACAAAATGGGGTGGTGGAAAGGAAAAATAGGTGTCTCGAAGAGATGGCTAGAACCATGCTCGAAGAGGCTAAGATTCCCAAACATTTTTGTGCGGATGCCGTGAGTACCGCATGCTACGTTTTAAATAGAGTAGTCATAAGGCCAATACTCATGAAAATCCCTTATGAACTCTACAAGGGAAGGAAACCAAATATCTCCCATTTTAGAGTATTCGGTTGTAAATGTTTTATTCATAACAATGGAAAAGATCAATTGGGAATATTTGATGCCAAATCCGATGAGGGAATTTTTATTGGGTATTCTTCACGTAGCAAAGCATATAGGGTATTTAATAATAGAACCCAAACTGTGGAGGAATCCCCTCATATTGTGTTTTCCGAAAATAATGCTCGCTTGGCGAGAAAGGATTCTTGTTCTGATCTTGCAGGTATTTTAAATAGTTTAAAAGACAAAGTACAAGAGGAAACTCCTAAGGAAACTCAAGATGAAATCTTGGAACAATCAATGGAGGAAACGCCACAATTGGAGAAAGAAACAAAAATGCCTAACGAGTGGAGGACAATCAAAGATCACCCTCTCGAACAGGTAATTGGCGACGTCGGAGAAAAGGTAAGTACCCGAAACTCTCATAAGAACACCTTAGGACACACTTCTTAAGAGATCACGTTCTCATTGCATTATTTCGTTACAAATTACTAACTTGAGCGTCGGAGACGTCTAATTCTCTTTTGCAGGTATCGCCCTAAAGGCAGGGGGAATTATAATTTACAGCAAATAATCGATTAGTTTACTATGCGGACAATCGATTAGCAAGTATCACTAATCGATTATTTATGTTTGATGCTTATTATGCATTTGTGGTTAATAATCGATTTTTTAACTGTATAATCGATTACCGTCTCAGCCATTCAGTACTGCTTCTCTAAAACAATCGATTGCTTCATAAATATAATCGATTATTTTCCGAGTCAGAAAATTACCGTGCTCACTGTATCACACCAATCGATTATCATAATTCAACAATCGATTATTTTTTGTCAGTAATTCAAATATTTGTTACCGTTTGGGTCCTGCAATCGATTTTGTGTCAGTTCCGAGTTAAGTCAAAATCTGCTCAACAATCGATTATTTCGTTTCAACAATCGATTGTCTAACGGTCAGTGCAATTTATTTTTTCCGTTTCTGACTGTTTTGGCTCATAAATTTCTACAGATTTTCATCATAAATGAAATGCCATTCTTCCCATTATAAATAGGCATCACAAGTCTTCAATTTTATTCACTCAAGCATCAATCTTTGCTCCCAAACCTTCAAAAATCATCCAAGTTTCTTACAAAGTTCATTACTACTCTTTGAAAATGTCGGGCAGACACTCTAAACGTTCCCGTTCAGGTAGACAAGGTGCATCTTCTTCTGTTCCTCCACCTCCAAATTTCCCTTATCAAGATGGGTCTATTTTACAATTCAATACTGAAACCGAGCTTACTAGATTTTTGACAAAATTCGAAAAGCGCGACATTCTTCCTCCTCGCTTTTCAACAAGCAAGTATCTTGAATCATATGCCCCCGCTGCAAACATTCTTAAGGAATGTCAACTTCTTGACTTTTTATATCTTACCTATCCTTATATTAATCCTTCATTGATTCAAGCGTTTTACTCAAACCTTCATGAGGATGACGATGGTGAACTTGTGTCAAATATTAATGGTGTTCAAGTTCTTTTGTCCAATGAAAACTTGCATTCCATTGCCCATCTTCCTCGAAGTGGCGAAAACATTACTCGCTACATTAGAGAGGCCGGCGCCTTATTTGATGAGAAAATTCTCCTAAACCAAATAGGTCTTACATCTTATGATCCTAATCTATCTTCTTGGCGCCCTACTATCACGGGAATGCTCCCCGAATATCATTTGATTTTCTATTTCATCACTCGAGTCCTCAAGCCTCGGAAGCACAATCATACCACTCTTTCCCAAGAGGACACTAAGCTCATGCATGCCATTATAACCGGAGCTCACATCAATTGGTGTAAGTTCGTCAAGATTCACATGCTTGATGCCATCGGAGATGATAGACCTCTTCCCTATGCCCTCCTTATTATGAATTTTCTTGAAGCTTCCGGGTTCAACACTTCCATCGGTCCTCTCAAAAAGAGCACCAAGAAGTGGGAAATTTCAGAATCCTCCTTTCCCCATGACGGTGATCATGCAGCTCCTGCTCCTCCTCCAACCCGTCAATTGCGTCAGCCTCAAGAACCTACTCTTCAATCCATTTCCGACCAAATTGCTTCATTGACCACCTCTGTCGGTCAATTGACACATGAGATCCATGGATATTTTGACCATGTTCATTATCCATATGCCGGTCTTGTTCCCTATAAAGCAGTGCCGGATGATGAGGCGGGAAATGATGATGAATAATTTCTTTATTTGTTTTTCTACTTTATTGTTCTATGTTTTATTATTCCCGTTATGTAACCATTTTTTCATTAATAAATAAACAAGTTTTTTAATTATTCAATATTTTTTTGCTAATGGCAAAAGGAGGAAGATAACGGGTATGCACTCTCAATACTTATCGGCATAAATTGAGGGGGAATTCATATATTGAGGGGGAACAAATTGCATATCTATATACTTGTTGCATATCTTTACTTGTTTTTAATCGTCATTATGAATTGCCTAATATGCATATCCCGCTTAAAGTTTGCCATTATCAAAAAGGGGAAAATTGTTGGAAACACGTTCTCAAGGCATTATACTAAACGTGTGTTCATATTTGTAGGTTTTGATGAATTACAAACTATGCGCAAATTGACATATGACGAGGTCCAAGCACAAGCGCAAAATTGATATATAACGAGATTCAAGCACAAGACAAAGATCGAGATTAAGTTTTATATGAGTCAGTATTTAATTGTGATCTTGATCCGTCAACTTAAACTCAAGACTTGGCTTCTCTCGTAAAAATATTTTTAACAAATCATGCATATTTAATTTAGAGCAAAATGATTTTAAATAATGCATATTTACTTTAGTCAAAATGATTTTTAAACAAGCCTCTAAAATCTGGACTAAGATAATAGATTATGTACTTATGATAATCGATTATGTTTAAGTCGGCTGCTTGACAATCGATTGTGAACTTATGACAATCGATTGTGTTAAGGCAGAGCATCAGATTTTTCAAATCTGCATGACAATCAATTGTGAACCTTATGACAATCGATTGTGTTGAGGTAGTGTCCATCAAAGTTTTTTCAAAGCTCAAAATAATCGATTGTGAAGCTAATGACAATCGATTGTCAAGAGGCAGTGTCTAAATTGATTTTTCAAGACTGATATATAATCGATTGTATAACTGACCGTTGCCAAAATGTTTTCAAATACCGTCAGGTAATCGATTATTGACTTCCTATAATCGATTGTTTTAATTAAAATCTGGAAAGGATTTTTTGAACGTTGCTGAGTAATCAATTATTGATTTCCTATAATCGATTGTTTTAATTAAAATCTGGAAAGGATTTTTTGAACTTGCTGAGTAATCGATTGTAGATTTCTGACAATCGATTGTTTTAAGTAAAATCTGGAAATGATTTTTTGAACGTTGCCAGTAATCGATTATTGATCTTAGATAATCGATTGTTATACGTAAAATCTGGGATTGATTTTTGGAATAACTGGCAAACAATCGATTGTGGTAATTTGACAATCGATTGTCACAGAGTAAAATCAGCAACTCTTAATTGGCAATTAGGCAACGGTAATACAAAGCTTTTCAACTATAAATACAGCTTCAATTCAGTCTTCTAAACACAACAACTGATCATACAATTGCTAAAGCTTGCATACTTTATTGCTTATCAATTATATTCATTACATAAGCTTTTGAGAGCCAAATTCTTGTCGAAAGTTGTTGCGATCTTGAGCGTATTCTTTTTACTCATATCTACTCTTAAAGGAGTGTCTTGTTTGAGTGCTAAGTGTTTTTATACACTTGAAGGGAAGTGTTAGTCCCTAGTGTTGTAAGAAGGAACTTATGTTTCCTTGGTTGAAGTCTTGGAGTGTTGCATCTCCGAGCAAAGGTTGTTGAGGCTTGTGTCCTCAAGTTGTAACGGTTTGTTGAGCACCCGTAAGCTTAACAGGTTAGTGGAAATCTCGAGAGAGTCTCTCGGGGACTGGACTAGCCACGGGTTGTGGTGAACCAGGATACATCGGTGCGTTTGTTCTAATTTATTTACTTATCGCACTTATTTATTTCCTGCAATTTTTAAATTCCGCAAGTTTACGCTAATTTTTATTATAACGGTATTCACCCCCCCTCTAGCGTTAAGCGTAGTATCTAACACTAACGAATTTAGATTATTCATCCAGCTACGAATACTGTTCTAGTGCACCTGGGCATGATACCGAAATATGTTGACATTTAAACAATGTTATCCAAGAACTTATTAACTCATACAGGATTGAGGTGCAGACTCTGGTGGCGCCCAATATTAACCAACACCCATTGCCGGCCCATCAGGAAACCAACATGATTGAAATTGTGGATAGAAAGGGAGGGTCCAGAAGACCTTCACAGACAGTATTGATGATCAAAGCCGGTAAATATAAGATAACTGAGGCTGCGAGCATTGAGAAGCTGGTAACCGGGGTAAAAGGAAGCAATAAAACTGTCATAGTTCAGGGGATCTCAGCATGCGCAGTTACGCCAAAGTGGGAACAGGCAAAGGTAATGGTACATGGGGCAGCTAGAGAACCTTTCGTGGTTGTGGATGGTGTCTGCATCGAGCCGGTTATTTTGAAACCAGTGATCTAGCCACCCATCATCAACAACAAAGCCGTTCCTTGGAGATATAAACAGGCAGTAGTGATGTACAAGAGGAAATAAGTGAGAGGGGAAGTGTGTGAGGCACGAGGTTTAACCCGTTCAGGAAGGTACGTTTCCCCAGAGGAATTGAGGAAGGGAAGAGTTGCTAGAAATAGGCCAGAACTAGTGATGAAGGCTGTGTCGGAAGAAGAGGTAGAGGAATTTTTGAAGAAAATGAAAATGCAGGACTACTCCATCATAGAACAGTTGAGGAAGACACCAGCCCAGATTTCTTTGTTGTCCTTACTAATTCACTCAGATGAACACCTCTGGGCGTTGATGAAGATTTTGAATGAGGCCCATGTCCCAGACAAGATAACAGTGAACCATTTGTAAAAGTTTGCAAATAAGATATTTGAGGTAAACCAAGTCACATTCTCTAACGATGAATTGCCTATGGAGGGTACTGAGCACAATCGTTCTCTTTATCCGATTGTGAAATATGAAGACGCTGTGGTCACCCGAGTTTTGGTCAAAAACGGGTCCAGTGCAAATATTTGCCCACTATCCACATTGACCAAGCTAAAGGTGGAAAGTGAAAGAGTCCGCAAGAATAACATTTGTGTTCGAGGCTTCGATGGCGGAGGCAAAGACACCGTAGGGGATATAGTGCTAGAAGTAACTATAGGGCCCATCAAGTTCATTATGGAATTTGAGGTGCTGGATGTAGCAGTTTCTTAAAATCTGTTGTTGGGTAGGAACTGATCTATGCAGCCAATGTAGTGCCATCTACACTGCATCAGATGGTCAAATTTGAATGGGATGGGCAGGAGACTGTCGTGCATGATGAAGATAACCAGTGTACTTCAGGTGATGCGATCGTACCTTTCATTGAATCTGAGGACAGCAAAGGGCCATGGGTCTACCAAGTTTCTGATACGGTGTCAGTACAGAAAATCCGAGAATGTGAAGTCGTCATAACCCCAAAGATAGAAACTGCATCCATCATGGTGGCTTCAGAAATGTTGAAAAATGGTTTGATGCCCGGCAAGGGATTGGGAGCTTCTTTGCAAGGCATTGTGCAACTAGTGTCCCTTCCCAAGAATCTAGGCACTTTTGGCTTAGGGTTCAAGCCCACAGCCGCGGACATAAGGCGAGCCGGGAAGCTGAGACAGAAAGCCTTGGTTCTCCTGAAACCTATCCCAAGGTTGTCTAAATCATTTGTTAAATCCAGTGCTAGCAATGGCCCCAGACCAAAGATTTCCGGCCCATTGATCGACGCGGACAGAGATCTTGATAAAGGATTAGAAAGGCTTTTTAATGAGGTGAATATAGTCGATGTAGGAGAAGGATTGAGCTAGGCAAACATGCAGCTTGTGGGAGTATGCACAAAAATCAATAACTGGGAAGCCACTCCTCTTCCCACTCGTAGGGATTCGTGGTGGTCGACTTTGATTTTCCTTTCATTCTAGTTTGTATTAGCGTCAAAGTCATCAATTCAGACGAGGAAATGATGCACGTAAATGAAATTGAACGGGATGAGAGGCCGGGTTGGAGATTATTTTTCGATGGGGCTGCCAACATAAAAGCCGTCAAGATAGGAGCGGTACTCATTTCTGAAGAAGGGCATCATTACTCAGTCATAGCTAAACTCCGCTTTTATTGCACGAACAACATGGCTGAATATAAGGCATGCATTTTGGGTTTGAGATTAGCAGCAGCCATGGGTGTCCAGGAAGTCTTGGTCTTGGGAGACTCGGACCTTCTGGTACACCAAATTCAAACGGAGTGGGAGACAAGGGATTTAAAGCTCATACCTTATCGGCAAGCTTGCATGATCTCTGTCAACGATTCCAATCAGTAGAGTTCGGGCACATTCCCAGAATTCAGAATGAGGTAGTCGACGCCTTGGCCACTTTGGCATCAATGTTACATGACCCGGATAAGGCTTATGTTGACCCGGTAGATATCTGGGTCCATGATCAACATGCTTATTGCAATATGGTGGAATAAGAGCTTGACGGCAAGCCTTGGTTCCATGACATCGAGGAATATATCAGGAAAGGTTTGTACCCAGTACAACCCACGAGTGACCAGAAGAGAACAATCTGTCGTTTGTCAAGTGGATTCTTCTTCAATGGAGGAATATTATACAAAAGAACGCCAGATCTTGGTTTGTAAGATGCATTGATGCTAAGCAGACGACGACCATAATGAATGAGGTGCATGTTGGCATTTATGGGCCACACATGAGCGGATATGTTTTGGCAAAGAAAATTCTCCGGGCAAGATATTATTGTCTTACCATGGAGCGTGATTGTATCAGCTTTGTGCGCAAATGCCACCAGTGTCAAGTATATGGAGACCTGATTCACTCTCCTCCGTCTAAATTACATAAGATATCGGTACCATGGCCTTTCGTTGCTGGGGCCTGGATTTCATCATGCCCATCGAGCCAGCAACTTCTAATCGATTTTGTGCACACAAACATCATTTGTCGGTTTGGGATCCCCAAGATGCACATCACTGATAATGAGGCAAACCTCAACAGTTATTTAATGAGGGAGGTATGTTAGCATTTCAAGATTACACAGCGGAATTCTACCCTGTACTGCCCCGAGGCAAACGGAGTGATTGAGGCAGCCAATAAGAATATAAAGAAGATACTTCGTAAAATGGTTGAAGGATCCAGGCAGTGGCATGAGAACCTGCCTTTTGCATTGTTAGGTTATCGCACCACTGTCCGCACTTTTGTGGGTGATACTCCATACTTATTGGTATATGGCATGGAGGCGGTAATACCGGCCGAGATTAAAATCCCCTCTCTTCGGATCGCAGCCAAAGCAGGAATCCATGACGAAGAATAGGTCAGAGCTCGTTTGGAACAATTGAGTCTGATTTACGAGAAACGATTGGTGACGGTTTGTCACGGCCAGTTGTATCAACCAAGAATGGCCAGGGCATATAAGAAAGTGCTCCCTAGGATGTTTGAAGCAGGTCAACTGGTACTAAAGCGCATCCACCCTCACCATACCGAGGCAAAGGCAAGCTCGCTCCAAACTAGCGAGGGCCATTCATCGTATCAAGGGTACTGCCCAATGGAGCATTGTATCTGACGGATGTGGAAGGGAAACGTGTGGACATGGCTATCAATTTGGATGATGTCAAAAGATATTATGTTTGATTTTCTTTAAATCATTATCTATACTCGATCATTTGTTTGTACTTGGCATATTTTAAAAATTGGAATGACGAAGGCATTCTATTCGGCTATCTAAACACTTTATCCATTGCTAACCCTTTTGAGCTTTAGTTATTTTCTTTTCATACCCCTCTTTTGGAATCAGTAACAAAAGTCGGAAGCGTAAGTGCGGGAAGGTAGTAAAAGGAAAGAAAAGGAGAGAATGAAAAGAATGAAAAAAAAGAAAAAGAAAGGAAAAAGAAAAAAGAAAAAAAAAAGGAAAAACAAGAAAAGGAAAGAGAAAAGGAAAAAGGAAAAAAGAAAAGAGAAAGACAACAAAACAAAGAAAAGAAAAGGAAGAAAAGAAAAACAGAAAGAGAAAACAAAAAAGGGGAAGAAAAACAACAACAAAAACAAGGATTCAGCATGAACTACGTTTGACCTGATTCTTTTTAAAAGGATATGTCGGCAGCCTCACGGTTCGGTCTCATCAAAATTAATATCCAAAAGTCCCAAAGCAAGAAACTGGGGCAGAAGTTGTGGTTGTTGTAAGAATTTGATTCTGAAAGTTGTAATTTTGAACCCATTTAAAGTGTTTTGAGCCTTAGATACCCTTTTCTTTCTAACCCTATACAAAAGCCCACGTTACGGTCCAAAGAAAGACCTTCTGATCAGTCTTCAAAAGATGCCAAGTTGAGCAAGTAAAGAGGATTCATGACAGGGAGAGCACTCCAAGCTAGGTGAGAGAGATAATGAATGAGAGATTCTTGTTGGTGCAAACCCTCACGGGAACCATAAGGCGACGATAGGTTGAGAGAAAATAAAATGAGAGAGTCTTATCGATAAAAACCTTCACATGCACCGTGGGGCGAAGGTAAGGTAAAAGCAAAACTCAGAAGGGGGCCATTGATGAACACCGCAAGACAAGACGAGTTAGGGTTTGTCTAAAAGGATTGGTTTGGAAAGGTCACAACGACAAAAGCCCGGCAATAGGAGGTCAGTCGTCGAAACAGATAGGGTCAACTAGGCCAAAGTGCATGTCATGATCGCGAAAACCCACGGGTTCCTTTTTAGATAAGTCTTCTTCCTTGTCTTTCCAACAGTCAGCAAGTCTAGAATTCTTCACCCTAAGTGTCGTTCAGAGTCTTTGAATTTCATTTTTCTTTCGAGCCCAAAATATTTTGTTTAGGCAAATGAAAGGAATTTTAAAGCCGTTTATCAACTCCCAAAGGGACAAAGTGCACGACGCCCAAAGATGTAATAAAGACAACAAATGCAGAACAACAAAAGGGAAGATTCATAAAAACCGCAATTGATGGAAGAGATAAGAGTCGGCAAAGTGAAGGATTTCTGCACAATAAAGGGGCGTGCAAAGTAAAACCGCAAGGGTTCAAGGGGTCAACCAAGCATCGTAAACCGACCGGGCAATCTTTAAAAGGATGAAAGGGTCCGACAAAAGAGTCAGAAATGCAACACGAGAACGTCCAAGCATAATACATTAGTCATCAGGGAAGAACATAAAGAATTCTGGTGAAGGAGCGAGAGTATAACACAAGGTGGGAGGCAAAATGAGAGCATAGAGGTCATGAGTCAGTCGAGCATCCCAAATGAACTGGGTAGTCTCATGAAAGGGCTCCTAACTCATCAATCGTCAGAGAAGGGTATAAGGCCTCTAGCAAAAGAGGCAAACGCGCAGCACAAAGGCGAAAACAACCATGAGAGTTGACCCATCATGATATATCAACTTATCAATAATCAGGATGGAGAATAAAAGAATTTCAGAGAAGGGTCGGAGGTGCAACATGAAGTAAGGAGTGACATAAAGGTACCATAGACAGACTGGTTGATTTCGGAAAAGGGGGCAAGGATTTTGCCAAAGGAATGGAGAAGTAACACAAAGATAAAGAAAAGAGCAAAACTGCAAGGATGGGAGGTTTAACCGAAGCATGATACATCAACGCCGCAATCATGGGGGAAGACACAAAGGGTTCCGGCTAGGGATAAGTAATGTAACACAGTGATAGGCGGGCAATATAAAGCTTAAGAGATCTCGTGGTGTCAGCTGAGCAATTCGAGCAACTTATTTTCAATATGGGCAAGGGAAACACAATGGAATATGACAGTGTGGAGGCCGCTTTAAACAAGAATGCCGCAAGCTAACCACCACGTTTGAAACAGACCAGTTTTCTTTGATTAACACAAGGGCAGGAAAATCCCAAAAGATCCTAAAGGAGGCCATCCACGGGGGAAAGTAGGCACATGGCAGGAATGATCAAAACCTCAGATCCATTCTGAAAGTAGGCTCAGTTAAAACTCAAACTAGCAAACCCGAATAGAAATAATTTAGAGTTAAAAGAAGCATAAAAGTTGATATGGAACGCGGTTTGGACCTCAGACAGGTGCGGGTAACATGGGCTAGCATCAACACCTTCCCAGTAAGAGTCGGAGAAACCCTCCCAGACAATAATCACTAGCAGAAACAACCGAAAATTAGAATTGGCATTTAAGTTGGAATCCTCAGGACCCTCCTGGAGAATGGGACTCATTTTAAGGTTAGGAGTAAGCATGGATAACAAATGACATAAATTACTTGCATGTCGAAGTAGGATTCGGTTAGAGTCGTCAAGACCCTCCTGGAAAATGGAAATTAGCTTAGGACACAAACAGTTGGGTGGCATGGTCAAACCCAAATACTTCTCCAACCAGAGTCAATAAGAGTCATCAGGACCCTCCTGAAAAATGGGACTTAGATTAGATATTTCCCCAACAAGAGTCATCAGCACCCTCCTGAAAAATGAGACTTAGATTAGATACTTCCCCAGCAAGAGTCAACAAGAATTGTCATGACCCCCTGGATAATGGGACGTAGCGTTAGATACTAACCCCGAGAAATCACATTTTATCATCAAATTAAGAGTTGTCAGGACCCGCCTGGATAATGGAAAGTAGTTTTAATCACTAGTCACCAATAGACCCCCAGCAGATCCGTCCAACAACAAGCTGGGGAAGGAAGAATCTTGTGTGTTGTTTGTTTGGTTTTGTTGCAATCAGGCGCCCACCTGTACAACAACGGAATATTTGTCAAAATTTTAAGTTTTTGTAATCAGCCGTCCACTTGTAGAACGAGGGAATATTTTTCAAAATTTTAAGTTTTTGCAATCAGGAGCCCACCTGTAGAACAAGGGAATATTTTTCAAAATTTTAAGTTTTTTTAATCAGGCGTCCACCTGTAGAACAAGGGAATATTATTCCAAATCATAAGTTTCAATTAGGCGCCCACCTGTAGAACAAGGTAATATTTTTCAAAATTTAAGTTTTTGCAATCAGGCGCACACCTGTAGAATAAGGGAATATATTTCAAAATTTTAAGTTATTGCAATCAGGCGCCCACCTGTAGAACAAGGGAATATTTTTCAAAACTTTAAGTTTTTGCAATCAGGCGCCAATCTTTAGAACAAGAGAATATTTTTCAAAATTTTATGTTTTTGCTATCAGGCGTCCACCTATAGAACAAAGGAATATTTATTAAAATTTAAAGTTTTTGCAATCAGGCGCCCACCTGCAGAACAAGGAAATATCTTTCCAAAATTTTAAGTTTTTGCAATCAGGTGCCCACTTATTGAACAAGGGAATATTTTTCAAAATTTTAAATTTTTGCAATCAGGCATCCACCTGTAGAACAAGGAAAAATTTTAAGTTTTTGCAATCAGGCGCCCACCTGTAGAACAAGGGAATATTTTTCAAAAATCAAAGTTTTTGTAATCAGGCGCCCACCTGTAGAACAAGGGAATATTTTTCAAGCTTCAAGTTTTTATAATAAGGCGCCCACCTGTAGAACAAGGGAATGTTTTCAAGGGAATACATCTCAAGTCCAACAATTCAGCATCAAACATCGAAGAATAGAAAACAAGAATCAATAGGGAGTTTACAGGAAGAAATACCAGTCAACAAGGCAACAAGAAGTTCTACAGCAAGAAATACCAGTCAACAAGGCAACAAGAAGTTCTACAGGAAGAAATACCAGCCAACAAGGCAACAAGAAGTTCTACTGGAAGAAATACCAGTCAACAAGGCAACAAGGAGTCCACAACAAGAAATACAAGACAACAAAGCAAAAAGAAATCAAAGCAAGTCGGAAGATATAGATAAGTTCTTTTGTAATCCATGGTTCATAGCTAGTCTAGCTTTTTTGTTTTTCACAAGGTGTAATAAGGGGGTCTAGTAGCAGTAGCAGCAGCAGCAATAGTGAAATCACAGCCTCGATAGTCCCAGCTACCAAACACTCTTGAAAACTGACATGATTCCTCTTTATCCGAGGATATGTAGTCAACCTATGAAGCAGGGTGCGGTCAAAGCTTTTCAAAAATGATTCTCATGGAGTGTTAAGCAGGAAAAAATCTCTCATGGTTGCGCACTTATATTTTCCCGAAAACCCTTCATGTCTCCGAGCAAAGAGGGGCAGCTGTAAGCATTTGATTTTTGCCTAGCCTAAATTTCTCCAAAAAATTCGTAAAAATTGTTTTTATCTTTCTTTATGTGATTTTTAGAATTTAATTGAATAATCATCTATTTTCTTGCATTTATTTATATTTATCTTAAATAAAAAAACACAAAAATACATGGCATTTGCATTTAGGATTCAACCTTGCAATTTGAATATTAATTAGTAATTGGTTCATTTTATGAAAAGGGAAATTCAAAAATAGTTAATTTTCACTTTTAATGTTAGCTTTGATTTACGAATGAGTTTTCTTTTAACTTGCTTTTTCATTGTGTCAATTACCATTTTAGGTTTAATTAAGCTTTTTAGTAGTTAATTTAGCTCTAGGAATTAATTTTGATTTTAATCTTGAAAAGAAAAAGAAAGAGAAAAAGAAAATGAAATTTTGAATTGTTTGTTTTGAAATAAAATGAAGAGACGAGGAATATTGGGCCATTTTAATTTAGCTCCATGCCCAAACCAAATGCCCAGTCTCCATCTCACCCGTTCGTCAACCCGGTCCAGTCAACCCCGTACCCAAACGACGTTGTTTGATGGTTGAAAAATCCTAGCTATCTATATCATTGATCCAACGGTCCAGTTTGAAGCTTCAAAATTTACATAAAAATGTCCAAAAGGTGTGTAATAGCTTTAGAGACAAAACGGGTCTTCCTCGTACAGTTCCACAACAACCCTTGAACCACCGCCTGCCGCCGGTCGAAAATTACCGTTGCCGGTAGCATAACGCCGATGCCTCCAAGATTTACACCCAAGAACCCCCTCACTCTTCTCTTCCCGATCCCATAGAGATCACCCCTCGAATCACCGCGGAACTTCTCGAATCTTCGCTTAAAACATGCTAGCTCCGCCATCTACGGCGGCGGCCGGTGGCAAACGACCTCCAAATCAAAATCAGTGGACCTCCTCACCCTCCTTTCCCTAACCTTCCCATTGGCTACTCTCGAACACATGTGCAACTCGTCGAATATGTGTCTGAAGAAGGCAGCTCCTCTATGCACGGAGGTGGCTGACGTCCAACGTCCCTCAAACATCACATCCAACTTCCTTTAGCCCTCGTTCACCCAAAAGCGCACCTAAAACCACTCAAGTGGTCTCAGTGGTTCTTGAATTGATTCTAGCAGTGTTAGATTGTAGAAATCCGTAAGTCCCTTTCTTAGTTTTGCCTTCCTTATGTTGTGATTTTCTGCATGTTTTAGGGCTGTTAGTTAAACTTAAATGGTTTTAGCAAATCTCAAAATTGTTATTTGTGAAATTGGATGACTTTCTAGCATGTTTCAGAAGTTATTTTCCTCTTCCTGTTTCTTCCTTGGTTCCTTTTTCTTTCTTCTTTCTTATTTCTTTTCATGTGCTTAATTCTGGTTGCTCAGTAGTCAGTTTTAGTTTCGCATGTTTGTTGTTCTTGAATTAATTCCTATGGAAAATTAAAATCATGTCCTTTGTCTGCATAATCTGAATATTCGGATCCGTTAAATCAATCCATCCAGGTGTTTTGCTTAAATGGATTGCTTAATTCATGAATTATGTTAGGATTAGTGGAGTTCTTTCGGCTCAATTTCTTGCCTTTCTTTCTTTCTTTTCTAGTTGTTGGCCCAGGCAGCCTCACTCATCTGAGCTTCAATACCCAGGTGATTAGTGATTGAAAGTTTGTGAATTGGGCTGTAGTCCTGGACCCAACCCATAATCCCTGTAAGGTTCAGGGGTATAACAGGGCAATTGTGGGTAACTTGGGAAGTGTAATTATTTTAGTAATGGAATGGAAGTATCTGAAATTTTCGAGTGTGGGGGTTCAAATGGGGTTTTCAGGTTCAAATGGACCAAACTACAAAAATAAGTATAAGGGCTGTCGTACTTGCCTTGACTATAAAGAGGTCTATTCTTGCCTTTCAAGGCAAGGCTGGAGCATGAGAATTTGAAAGATACATAGACAGCCAAATTTTCATTGTTTCATTGACTTCTTCATTGATTTCCAAAGGATTCCCATTCTTATATACCCTCTAGTTTATTTGATATTGATATGAATCAATTAGAGGTTGAAGAATTGCTACAAAGTTGAATCCTGGGATTTGTTTCGCACCATTGAGGTGTTTTGTTTGCTGATTGTGTCATTTACTGGGTTCATCCTTGCTCATTTTTGTGTTGTTGGGTTTAAATGGCTCTATTGGGGCTGTGATCTGTTGTTTGCCGTCTGCTGCTGTTAACCTCACCTTTTCCTTCTTATTCGCAATTTCCAGGTACAGTTCCTAAGTCTGATGCAATGCAGAAATCCAGTTGAAATTGGAAATGAAGTCAGCAGTATAATTTTACTATTACTTTTGTTGTTTACTGTTTTACATTTTGAGTAGATTCCTTGATTTAGTTAAGGTTCTAAATGTAAATAAATCTTGATTGCATGGGACTATATAAAACCATTGAATTATGTTCAGTAGTATTAGATTTGAGTTAGTCTAGAGTGCATTGTCATGTTAGTCATGCGTGAATTCATAATCAAGAATCTAAAAAGTGGTATGTAGTATTATTTAAGTAATCAGCAGTGATGATTAGTTTATTAAGATTCTGCAACTTTTTTTATTTGTTTCAAAATGCTTTGGCCATGGTGAAATGGGTCATAAGAATGAATTGAGTCTTTGTGAGTTGTGTGGACCAAGATGTTAGCAAGTATACGTGTTTGGGTCAATGTCGACAGTAATTTAGTGCAATTGTTTATTTATAAGTTTTTTCATTAAAATTAATTTGAAATAAAAAATCCATAATAGGTAGTGTACTACCTAATATCAGTATTTATATCGTACACCTCAGTAGTTTGAGTGTTCATGAAGTGATCAAAATGCTATGGATTTCCAGTCATTAAGTTATTAGATCCCATTTTGAGACTTTAGGAATTTGATTTGAGCCCCCAGCCATGTCTTTTTTCGACTTGGGTCACTCTCAAGGCCCAAATGTAAGCAGTTTGTTTTCAATGAAATTCATCGTATTTTTGGGCTGGCTTCAAAGCCCAATTTGCTGAAGTTATTCCTAGGCTGCTTCAAATGGTTTTAATTTGGTAAAACTAGTTAATTGAAGTTCTTAGAGAGAATCCCAATCAAAAAATTATAGTTTCTCTCTTAAGGTGGCTTTTTAAAATAAATGAGGTACGTTGCGCCAAATAAATTTACCAATTTGTGTAGCCCTCTTTAAATACTTACACACTAAAATACTTAGAATTTGGGATGTGCCACTTAGTGAAATTTCATGGCTTCCCACGAAATTAATAATATGTTAGTCGCTTTAGGCGCGTCCTTAAATAATTCACTTTCCTAAATATGGGTGCATATTTATGTGACCCAAATCCAAATCTCAACGAAGTTGGAATGTGTCAAAATCCGCGGGTGCATTTATGTGACGTGGTTCAAGACATATTTTAACGACGTTGCGATTCTCTTTAAAATAATAATAAAAGAGGTTAAAGTTAAAATTTCTTATAAGTTCATAATTGTCTAAACTCGGTAATTTAAGCCAAATATAAATTACCCGGGAATGCCAAACACCTTCTCCCGGGTTAACAGAATTCCTTACACGGATTTCTGGTTTGCGGACTGTTAAACAAAGACATTATTTCCTCGATTTGGGATTCTAAATAGTGACTTGGGACACCATAAATCTCCCAAGTGACGACTCTAAAATCTGGTTTCGGTTGTCCTTTAATTGGAAAGACTCCCTTTATCTACGCCCTTCACCGGGTTGTAGGAGTCAAAAAGGAGGTGTGACAGCTCTGGCGACTCTGCTGGGGATCGAACCCAGAATCTCTAGTTCATGGTTCAAGAATTCGAGCTTAGAATAGTTGTTGTATTTGGCTTTGTTTATTATCTGATTTTGCATGTTGGCTTAATGTGCAAAATGATGCTTTTGCCGCTTTGATATTATCTGAATTATACATAAAACTGCTACGAAACCCATCTCTTCTCACCTCCGGGGATGTGCTTACTGGTTGAGACTCCCTATTCTATTAGTGTCATACCCTAAAATAAGAAAGAGGCTTGACAAGTTACTAAGCCGGGTGGCCATTTGGTTCCCGGTACGTAGCTCCTTCCTCGACTCGGGTTGTCCGCTCGAGTACATAGTCTAGACCCTATACCAAGGTTTTAACTCAGATAACTTGACCTCATGCCGGATCACTAGTAGGAACGCTTATTTTCATCATGCATTTGACTTAAGGGACTCAACATAGTGGTTGGGTCCGTCTAAGACAGGTAACTCGAAATGAAAAGAACATCTTGATGCATGATATGTGTGCATTTAACTGCTCTGGATTTGAATGTTGACTGGCTTGAGAATAAGGAAAGAAAATTGAGAAAATAGTAACATTAGGGTTGGTTGAGATTGGTCCTTTGTCTTGTAAAACCGATGCTCAAATAGCGACGAAATGCTGTCGGATTTTTGAAAAAAAAAACAACAAAAAGGGAAAGAGCAAAAAAGCAAAAAAACAAACAAGCAAAAAGGAAAAAAAAGGGGGGTTTTATAACTTTGATTTGGATAAATTGATTTTCCTGAACTACGCCGGTTTGATTCTAGTCGGGGGCGAGATACGTAGGCAACCGCCATCAGGTCCAACCTTTCTTTTATAAAAATAACCAAATATAAGAAAACAAAATATTCGATTTTATTCATTTTTGTTACCGCAAGGGATGCCGGAAGGCTGATTTCGCACAAATGGCCACCTTTGAGTCTTACTTTGGCCGGTGAATGAGAACCGCCTCAAAACTTTCCTTCAGAAGTGTCGCAAGGCCGTATCACAAATGTGGGCCCTGATTTTAAGAAATAAATTTCATAAACGACAAATACCGGCTTTAATATTTTGTAGAGTCAAATAGTCAAATTTTGAGATACTAATTCTCCTTAATAAATGTGTAGAATGATCACGATAAACGTTCATGAACAAAATTCCCTTGGAGCTGCACATGTGGTGGAATGACCTGGGGGGAAGCAGGGCAAAAAAGGGTCAACATGCATCTGGGAGGACTTACCGGGCTGTTGAAAATTAACCCGAGGGGGATATCATAAAGGCATTGATCACATTTTGGGACTCGGCTCACAATGTCTTCCATTTCTCGAATTATGAGCTCACACCGACATTGGAAGAAACAACTGGATATATTGGGATCCCTACAATTCCTTCAGGACACCAATACCTGATTGCAGCAGGAGCCCTCGCCGTGCACAAGTTCCTGGACTCCTTGAAAATAAGTAGGAAGGTTCGCAATATGGACCTGTCAGCCGGTTTCTGTGCTCCTCAGTTTATATATCATAGGTACGGGCATATAGGGGGATTCAATAACCCGGAAAATTATATTTGTAGCAAAGGAACCCAACTCAAATGGGAGAAGCATCGATGTTTTGCATTTATGGTATTCTTCTTGGGTCTTCTGGTGTTTTCGCGGAAGGACGAAAATATTGACATACGTATAGCAGGGGTCGTCACCACTTTAATGACTCAAGCCAAGAGCACTCTCGCTCCTATAATCTTATCGGGGATTTTCCATGCTCTCACCTCTTTTAAAGTTGGAGGAGACTTCTTTATAGGGTGTAACCTATTTTGACAAATATGGATGACAGAGCATTTGTGCCATCGGCCTCGGTACATGAATTATGGGTCACCAACAAAGAGTTGCATAGAAGAATTCTACAACAGGGTCGAGGGGTTTAGGTTTCTTGAAGGTGTCACAGAATGGGTGTCGCATCTATGGCCTATCATTGCAAATCAGATAGAATGGACATTTGGGTGGCTCCCTGTGGATGAAATTGTGTATATGCCAGTCAACGGGCCTCATTTCCTTCTGATGGGTCCCTGAAGTATCCAACCCTATGTGCCGTACAGAGTGTTAAGGCAATTGGGCAGATGACAAATGATTCCCCGGGACAAGGATATTAGTCATCATGCGGTTGAGATTAGCCCCAATGGTCAATTCCCTGAAGCTATCGTGTGTCAAATCTGGAACGAATGTCAATACTTGACAACGGGTACTCGAGTACGTGACATATTTAAAGGTGAGGTTGAACCATGATACATCACTTGGTACAAAATAGAAATAGATCCCAAAAGGCCAGTTATAAGACCACATCTCCAAGAATTTGTTGAAACGTCACAAGAGTAATGTGATTGGCTAGCCAAGGAAAATGAATACAAGGCCACCATAGGATGATTGGAAAGGCAAGTCCAAGAACTACAATTTGAAAATGGTTAGCAAGCCGCAGCAAATAAGGGAGAAAAGAAAAGATTAACCAAAGATAATGAGGCGCTGTGAGCCCAAATCCAGAAGATAAAAGCAGCCGCAGAAAATCCTCCCAGGAGCGCGAAAGATGAAAACTCATAGATAATTTGAGGCGAAAAGTGACCGAATATTGGTTTGACTAGAACAAGGTGGAAGGAGAGCTATCCAGGGTTCAGAAACAATTTGATAAAAGTGCGTAGGAACGAGGCTGCATCATTGAAAAATTAAAAGAAAAGCATGAGATGAGGTTGTTGGGTTAAAATGGAGAGTCATCGTGGTCGAGAACAGAGTAGCCAAGAAAGTCGGGGACCTCAAAACCGAGAGAGAACATTGTTATGCAGGATAGGAAGGTTAGAGATGGATTTGAGGCAATTCCAGGAACTAATCCAGGTAGCCGAGCGAACTCTAGAGGCAAGGGCTGCACAAATTGGGCGTTTGCTACCAGAAAAGGGTGTTATTAGGGAAAGAGTACGGGTGATCGCAACTACATCACCACAAAGTGCAACCATTGCGAGGATATGACAAGATCCATTTTCTTTGCCATCGCCATGACCTTCATCTGGCAAGTGATGGAAGACCTCCACCACCTCCAAGGGAGTTTAGCACGCAAGCCAAAATATGTTAAAGTTTATTAGTTTAACCAGGAGTATGTATTTTCTTTATGCATAGTTAGTTGTTGTTTGACTCTGTAGTTCATTTTATCAACACTTGTTTAATCTCTCACCCTTCGAGTCTTTGTAATTAAAGTATGTTGTTATGAAAATAGAAACTTTCCCAAATATTTTATGCTACGAATTTTACTTGCGAGAACTACCTCGGTCTGATTCATGCGGGGACATGATACGTAGGAAATCTACATAGGATTCGACCATAATTGAATAAGAAGCTGAATAAATATGAGAGAGGGAGAGAATAAGGCTAAAACAAGAGGAAGCTTCAAAAATAAAAGCCAGGATGACGCAGGAAATCAATACATGTAGGGACCAACTGTCATTTATGTGCATGCATATCCCATATGTGGCCGCTTTCATGTTAGAACCTAACCACTAACGAGTTTTTTGGTGTGTTGATCTCAAGTTCCAAATTAGACAGGTGATAAATACTTGTGGCATCCCAGCAACCCACTCCTACAACACAGGTAAAAAAGCAAACAAGTCATGGCCTATCAAGAAGTTGATGTCAACATTATTGACCCATCGAAAGAGGTGGAGGAATTGGACGTTAATTCTATGAAGGAGGAAATGTATAAGCTTAAGTACCAAATGGCCGAGATGTACCAAGTATGGGCAAGACGACAGCCGCCCCCAACCTATCCTGCCAACCCAACCTTCATCCCACCATTGGCCAAAACACCTGACCAGTCCACCTCTGATCCGCCTCCAAGTTTTCTATATATTCACAGCATCAGGGTACTACCTCTCAGCCACCAGCCCCACTACCCAAAGTCACACCTCACCCTCCCCCATTAATCGCTCTTATCTATGTGGCACCTTCGCCTTCTACACTAACAGGTCATCAAGTGAACCACTACTTCAAGCTTATGACCCTGAATACTATCCACCAGAACCTGCTTACAAAACCCTAGAACCTTATTCTATGTTCCCCGTCCTGAAATCCCAACGGGAGTTGAAAAATCGAAAAAAAATTCTGACCAAGAAGAGATGCTTAGAAAGGTCCAGAGTCTGGAACAATCCTTCAGAGACATGCGGGGATTAGGTGACTAGGTGCGAGTAGCATTCAAGGATCTTTGTTTATTCCCGGACGTGCAGTTGCCTCCAGGTTACAAAATGCCTAAATTTGATTTACACGATGGTCACGGCGATCCAGTCGCGCATTTGAGAGGGTTTTGCAGCAAAATAAGGGGAGAAGGGGGGAAAAGATGAATTGCTAATGGCGTACTTTAGCCGGAGTTTGAGTGGATCGGAATTGGAGTGGTATACTCGTCAGGATCCTAATCGGTGGTACACCTGGGATGACTTAGCACAAGCATTTGCATGCCACTTTCAATATAATCTCGAGATTGTCCCGGATCGTCTATCTCTGACAAAGCTGGAGAAGAAACACAATGAGAGTTTCAGGGAATACGGTTTTCCGGTGTAGGGAAAAAGCAGCCAGAGTTGATCCTTCTATGAAGGAGAGTGAGATGGTTGACTATTTTCTATAAGCTCTGGAACTTACCTAATTTGGGCATTTGGTATCAGCAGTAGGGAAATCTTTCAACAAAGTGGTCAAGATGGGAAGTATGGTTGAGGAGGGCCTCAAATCCAATAAAATAATGAGCTACTCTGCAATTAAGGCAACTACTCACGCCATCCAGGGTGGAGCAGGGGGAGCTTTCGAGAATAAAAAGGAGGAAGTAGCGACAATGGAGTTGGGAACTTGGTTTGGGCCTCGGGCAACATCCCATTACACCCAGCACCGCCCTCACCACCAGACATACCCACACACTCCATATGGCCCGCCACAACATTACTATCCACCACCAGAACCTTGCTTCTCAGTCCTTCATACGCAAGCATATACCCAACCTCTCGCTCACACACAATGGCGTGCGCCACCGCCTCAAAACACTTACCTAACTCCACAAAACCACTACCCGCCTCCGAGATCTTACCAACAACCCCCGAGGACCGTCTTCCGAGGCAATTGGGCCCTGAGAAATAAGTGGGTACAATAAAAGAAGACTTTCACTCCGCTGGGAGAATCTTGCGCTAGCCTATTCCACAGGCTGCGACAACTGGATATGTTGAGACCAATTGAGGCGAAACTGCCAAATCCTCCCCTAATGAATTTAGATTATTCAGTCTGCTGCGAATACTGTTCTAGTGCATCTGGGCATGACATTGAAAAATGTTGGCATTTAAAAAAAGTTATCCAAGAACTTATTGACTCCCACGAGATTGAGGTGCAGACTCCGGAGGCACCCAATATTAACCAAAACCCGTTGCTGGCCCATCAGGAAACCAACATAATTGAAATTATAGAGAGAAAGGGAGGGTCCAGAAGACCTTCACAGACAGTAATGATTATCAAAGCCGGTAAATGTAAGCCAACCGTTGCTGCAAGCAGTGAGAAGCTGGTAACTGGGGCAAAAGGAAGCAGTAAAACTATCATTATTCAGGAGAGCTCAGCATGCGTAGTTACTCCAAAGTGGGAACAAGCAAAGGTAATGGTACATGGTTGGAGAACCTGTCATGGTTGTGGAAGGTGTCCGTATTGAGCTAGTTATTGTGAAACCAGTGATCTAGCCACCCATCATCAACAGAAAAGCCGTTCCTTGGAGATATAAACAGGCAGTAGTGATGTACAAGGGGAAAGAAGTGAGAGAGGAAGTGTGTGAGGCACAAGGTTTAACCCGATCAGAAAGGTAATTTTCCCCAGAGGAATTGAGAAAGGGAAGAGTTGCTAGAGATAGCCCAGAACCAGTGAAGAATGATGTGTCAGAAGAAGAGGTAGAGGAATTTTTGAAGAAAATGAAAATGCAGGACTACTCCATTATAGAACAGTTGAGGAAGACACCAACCCAGATTTCTTTGTTGTCCTTACTAATTCACTCAGATGTACACTGTTGGGAGTTGATGAAGATTTTGAATGAAGCCCATGTCTTAGACAAGATAACAGTAAACCATTTGGAAAAGATTGCAATTTGAGGTAAACGGGGTCACATTCTCTGATGATGAATAACCTATGGAGGCTACTGAGCACAACCGGGCTCTTTATCTTACTGTTAAATGTGAAGACGCTGTGGTCACCCGAGTTTTGGTCGAAAATGGGTCCAGTGCAAATATTGGCCCACTATCCACATTGACCAAACTGAAGGTGGAAAGTATAAGAGTCCGCAAGAATAACATTTATGTTCGAGGCTTCGATGGTGGAGACAAAGACAACGTAGGGGATATAGTGCTGGAAGTAACTATAGGGCCCATCGATCTCATAATGGAATTCCAGGTGTTGAATGTAGCAGTCTCGTATAATCTGTTGTTGGGTAGGCCCTGGATCTATGCAGCCAAAGCAGTTCCACCTACACTGCATCAGATGGTCAAAGTTGAATGGGACAGGCAGGAGATTGTCGTGCATGGCGAAGATAACCAGTGTACTTCAGGTGATGCGATCATACCTTTCATTGAATATGAGGACATCAAAGGGCCATGGGTCTACCAAGTGTCCGATACGGTGTCAATATAGAAAATCCCAGAAGGTGAAGTCGTCATACCCCCAAATATAGCAATTGCATCCATCATGGTGGCTTCAGAAAGTTGAAAAATGGTTTTATGCCCGGCAAGGGATTGGGAGCTTCTCTACAAGGCATTGTGTCCGACTAGTGTCTCTTCCCAAGAATCTAGACACTTTTTGCTTAAGGTTCAAGCCCACAGCCGCAGACATAAGGCGAGCCAGAAAGCTGAGACAGAAATCCTGGGTTCTCCGGAAACCTATCCCAAGGTTATCTAAATCATTTGTCAAATCCAGTGTTAGCAATGGCCCTAGACCAAAGATTTCTAGCCCGCTAATGGACGCGGACGGAGATCTTGATAAAGGATTAGAAAGGTTGTTCAATGAGGTGAATATGGTCGAGGCAGGAGAAGGATCGAGCAAGGAATACCTGCAGTTTGTGGGAGCATACACAAAAATCAATAATTGGGAAGCCACTCCTCTTCTCACTCGGAGGGATTCGTGGTAGTCGGCTTTGATTTTCCTTTCAGTCTAGTTTGTATTAGCGTCAAAGTCGTCAATTCAGTTGTTATTTCGTCTGTTTGGATGTATAAATCCGTTACCTTTGATTCCAATGAAATGCAACAGCAATACTAATAGTTTCCATTTCTCTTTACTTTTCTTTCTTTTCTCTTTTGTACAGTTATTTTTATGTTGGTTCCAGTGATCCGACATGCATAAGGACTCCTCGGCCCAGTCTTCAAAACAGGTCTAGTCCATAAATAATAATTCAGGACATAGAATATGAAGATGAACCATGGTATGATAAGGAAGGGGCATGGGATGAGATTATTAAAGAGATGACCCAATTTGAAGAGAAAACCAAACCAAACCTGAACGATACAGAGGCGATCAATCTAGAAAGTCTGGATAATATCAGAGAAATAGGAATAAGTGTCCATCTGGAGCCACAACTTAGGGAAGAAATAATCAAAGTATTACTAGAGTACAAAGATATCTTTGCATGGTCCTACGATGACATTCCCAGATTGAGCACTAATTTGGTAGTCCATAAGTTACCTATTGACCCAGCTTTCCCACCTGTTAAGCAAAAGTTGAGGAAGTTCAAAACCGATGTGAGTGTGAAATCAAAGAAGAAGTGACCAAGCAATTTGAGGCAAAAGTCATTCACGTCACACGATACCCCACTTGGCTTGCTAATGTTGTGCATGTGCCGAAAAAGGACTGCAAAACCAGGGTGTGTGTTGATTACCACGACCTCAACAAAGCAATTCCAAAGAAAATTTCCCTTGCAAAACATCCACATATTGATTCACAATTGTGCGAAGCATGAGATTAGGTCATTCGTGGATTGTTAAGCCGAGTACCACCATATTTTAATGGACAAATAAGATGCGGAGAAAATGGCATTCATCACGTCGTGGGGGACGTACTATTGTAGAGTCCTGCCTTTTTTAAAAAAAACGCCGGGGCCACATACATGAGGGCTATGAAAACCATTTTCAATGATATGGTACATAAGGAAATTGAGGTCTATGTAGATGATGTAATAATCAAGTCCATGAAGCAATCTGATCATGCCAAATACTAGAGGAAATTCTTCCAGAGGCTCCGTAGCTATGACCTCAAGCTCAACCCGGCGAAATGTGTGTTTGGGGTCCCCTCGGGAAAGTTGTTTGGGTTTATAGTCAGCCACCGAGACATCAAACTAGACCCATCAAAAATCAAAGCTATACAGGAGTTGCCGCCACCCAGAAACAAAACAGAAGTAATGAGTCCACTGGGGAGATTGAATTACATCAGCACATTCATCGCTCAGGTCACAACCATCTGCGAGCCCATCTTTAAGTTGTTGAAAAAGGATGATGCGGTAAACTGGACGGGAGAGTGCCAAGAAGCTTTTGATAAGATAAAGGAATATTTGCCAAATCCATCAGTACTAGTCCCGCCGGAACCAGGAAAGCCCTTGATCTTGTATATGACAGTCCTGGACAACTCATTTGAGTGCGTGTTGGGTCAGCACGATGTTATCGAGAGAAAAGAGCATGCCATATACTACCTCAGCAAGAAATTTACAGCCTATGAGGTTAAGTATACTCATCTTGAAAGGATATGTTGCGCTTTAACGTGAGTAGCCTAAAAGTTGAAGCATTACTTGTCATCATGCACCACTTATCTCATCTCACGACTGGACCCATTGAAATATATATTCCAGAAGCCCATGCCCACAGGAAGGCTCGTGAAATGGAAAATCATGCTCACTGAGTTCGACATTATCTATGTGCACAGGACTGCTATGAAGGCACAAACATTGGCGGACCATTTAGCAGAGAATCCCATAGAGGAAGAATATGAGCGTTTGAACATATATTTCCCGGACGAGGAAGTGATGCACGTCAATGAAATGGAACGGGATGAGAAGTCAGGATGGAGATTGTTTTTAGATGGGGCTGCCAACATGAAAGCCTTCGAGATAGGATCAGTACTCATTTCTTAAGAAGGGCATCATTACCCAGTCACAGCTAAACTTCGCTTCTATTGCACCAACAACATGGCTGAATATAAGGCATGCATTTTGGGTGTGAGATTAGCAGCGCACATGGGTGTCCAGGAAGTCTTGGTCTTGGGAGACTCTGACACTCTGGTACACCAGATTCAAGGGGAGTTGGAGACAAGGGATTAAAGCTCATACCATATCGGCAATGCTTGCATGATCTCTGTCAACGATTCCGGTCAGTAGAGTTCGCGCATATTCCCAGAATTCAGAATGAGGTAGCTGACGCCTTGGCCACTTTGGCATCAATGTTACATCACCCGGATAAGGCTTATGTTGACCCGGTACATATCTGGGTCCATGATCAACATGTTTATTGCAATATGGTGAAAGAAGAGCTTGACGGCGAGCCTTGGTTCCACAACATCGAGGAATATATCAGGAAAGGTGTGTACCCGATACAAGCCACGAGTGACCAGAAGAGAACAATCTGCCATTTATCAAGTGAGTTCTTTTTCAGTGGAGGAAAATTATACAAAAGAACGCCAGATCTTGGATTGCTAAGATGCGTAGATGCTAAGTAGGTGACGACCATCATGAATGAGGTCCATGCTGGCGACTGTGGGCCATACATGAGCGGATATGTTTTGGCGAAGAAAATTCTCCGGGCAAGATATTATTGGCTTACCCTGGGGCATGATCATATCAGCTTTATGCGCAAATGCCACCAGTGTCAAGTACACGGAGACCTGATTCACTTCCTCCGTCTTAATTACATAAGATGTCAGCACCATGGTTCTTCTTTGCTTAGGGCCTGGATGTCATCGGGCCCATCGAGCAAGCAGCTTGTAATGGACATAGATTTATCTTGTTTGCTATTGACTACTTCACCAAATGGGTTGAATCCAAGACCTTCAAGGTAGTGACGAAGAAGGCGGTGGTCGATTTTGTGCACACAAACATCATTTGTCGGTTCGGGATCCCCAAGACGCTCATCACTGATAATGGGGAAAACCTCAACAGTCACCTAATGAGGGAGGTATGTCAGCAGTTCAAGATCGCAAATCGGAATGCTACCCCGTACCGCCCCAAGGAAAATAGAGCGGTTAAAGCAACCAATAAGAATATAAAGAAAATACTTCGTAAAATGGTATAAGGATCCAGGTAGTGGCATGAGAACCTGCCTTTTGCATTGCTAGGTTATCGCACCACTGTCTGCACTTCAGTGGGGGCTACTCCATACTTATTGGTATATGGCACGGAGGAGGTAATCCTGGCAGAGATTGAAATCCCCTCTCTTAGGATCGCGGCCGAAGCAGGAATCGACGACGAATAATGGGTCAGAGCTCGTTTGGATCAATAGAGTTTGATTGACGAGAAAAGATTGCGGCGGTCTATCACGACCAGCTGTATCAACAAAGAATGGCCAGGGTATATAACAAGAAGGTGTGCCCTAGGAAGTTTTAAGTAGGTCAATTGGTACTAAAACGCATCCACCCTCACCAGACCGAGGCAAAAGGCAAGTTCGCTCCAAACTGACAAGGGCCATAAATCGTATCAAGAGTACTGGCCAATGGAGCATTATATCTGACGGATGTGGAAGGGAAGTGTGTGGAAATGGCTATCAATTCGGATGTTGTCAAAAGATATTATGTATGATTTTCTTTAGATCATTATCTATACTCAATCATTTGTTTGTACTTGGCTTATTTTAAAAATTGGAATGACGAGGCATTCTATTCGGCTATCTAAACACTTTATCATTTGCCAACCCTTTTGAGCATTAGTTATTTTCTTTTCATACCCCTCTTTCGGAATCAGTAACAAAAGTCAGAAGCGCAAGTGCGAGAAGGTAGTAAAAGGAAAGGAAATGATAGAATGAAAAAAATGAAAAAAAAAGAAAACAAAAGGAAAAAGAAAAAAGAAAAAAAGGAAAAACAAGAAAAGGAAAGAGAAAAGGAAAAAGGAAAAAGAAAAGAGAAAGAAAACAAAACAAAGAAAAGAAATGGAAGAAAATAAAAACAAAAAGAGAAAACAAAAAGGGGGAAGAAAAACAACAACAAAAACGAGGAATCAGCATGAACTACGTTTGACCTGATTCCTTTTAAAAGGATACGCAGCAGCCTCACGGTTCGGTCTCATCAAAATTTATATCCAAAAGTCCCCAAGCAAGAAACTAGGGCAGAAGTTGTGGTTGTTATAAGAATTTGATTCCGAAAGTTGTAATTTTGAATCCATTTAAAGTGTTTTGATCCTTTGATACCCTTTTCTTTCTAACCCTATACAAATGCCCACGTTACGGTCCAAAGAAAGACATTCTGATCAGTCTTCAAAAGATGCCAAGTTGAGCAAGTAAAGAGGATTCATGACAGGGCCAACACTCCGAGATAGGTGAGAGAGATAATGAATGAGAGAGTCTTGTTGGTAAAAACCCTCACGGGCACTATAAGGCGACGATAGGTTGAGAGAAAATAAAATTAGAGAGTCTTATCAGTGAAAACCTTCACATGCACCATGGGGCGAAGGTAAGGTGAAAGCAAAACTCAGAAAGGGGCAATTGATGAACACCGTAGGGCAAGACGAGTTAAGGTGGTTAAAAAACCTGGTTTGGAAAGGTCACAACAAGAAAATCCCGGCAAGAGGAGGTCAGTTATCAAAACAGATTGGGGTCGACTAGGCCAAAGTGCATGTCATGATCGTGGAAACTAGCGGTTTCTTTTCAGATAAGTCTTCTTCCTTGTCTTTTCAAGAGTCAGCAAGTCTAGAATTCTTCACCCTAAATACCGTTCGGAGT
Organism: Nicotiana benthamiana; assembly: GCA_034376525.1. Taxonomy (NCBI): domain Eukaryota; kingdom Viridiplantae; phylum Streptophyta; class Magnoliopsida; order Solanales; family Solanaceae; genus Nicotiana; species Nicotiana benthamiana. Next base: position 132,891,653 of record CM067337.1, read on the forward strand.
CTTTGCATTTAATTTCTCGAGCCTAATATCTTTTGTTTAGGCAAATGAAAGGAATTTCAAATCCTTTTATGAACTCCCAAAGGGACAAAGTGCACGACGCCCAAAGATGTAATAAAGACAACAAATGCGGAACAACAAAAGGGAAGATTCATAAAAACCGCAATTGATGGAAGAGATAAAAGTCAGCAAAGTGAAGGATTTTTGTAGAAGAAAGGGGTGTGAAAAGTAAAACCGCAAGGGTTCAGGGGGTCAACCATGCATCGTAAACCAACCGGGCAATCTCAGAAAGGATGCAAGGTCCGACGAAAGAGTCAGAAACGAAACACGAGAACAACCAAGCATAATACATTAGTCGTCAGAGAAGAACATATAGAATTTTGGTGAATAAGCGAGAGTATAACACAAGGTGGGAAGCAAAATGAGAGCATAAAGGTCATGAGTTAGTCGAGCATCCCAAATGGAATGGGTAGTCTTAAGAAAGAGCTCCTAACTCAGCAATCGTCAGAGAAAGGTATACAGCCTCTAGCAAAAGAGGCAAAAGCGCAACATAAAGGCGGAAACGGCCATGAGAGTTGACCCATCATGATATATCAACTTATCAATCGTCGGGAGGGAGTATAAAAGAATTCCAGAGAAGGTTCGGAGGTGCAACACAAAGTAAGGAGTGACATAAAGGTACCATAGACAAACTGGTTAATTTCGGGAAAGGGGTCAAGGATTTTGTCAAAGGAATGGAAAGGTAACACAAAGATAAAGAAAGAGAAAAACTGCAAGGATGGGAGGTTTAACCGAAGCATGATACATCAACGCCACAATCATGGGGGAAGACACAAAGGGTTTCGTCTAGGGATTAGTAATGTATCACAGTGATAGGCGGGCAAAATAAAACTTAGAGATCTCGAGGGGTCAGCTGAGCAGTTCGATCAGCTTATTTTTAATATGGGCAAGAGAAACACAACGGAACATGACACTATGGAGGCCGCTTTCAACAAGAATGCCGCAAGCCAACCACCACTTTGAAAACTGACCAGTTTTCTTTGATTGACACAGGGGCAGGAAAATCCCAGAAGATCCTAAGGGAGGCCATCAACAAGGGAAAGCAGGCACATGGCAGAAATGATCAAAACCTCAGGGCCCATCTAAAAGTAGGTTCAGTTAACACTCAAAAGGGACATAGTCTGCCATAAACACCCTCCCAGCAAAGAGAACAAGGGGACAAACTTTAACTAGAAAACCCTAATAGGAATAACTGAGATTTAAAAAAAGCATGGAAGTTGAGATGGAACACAGTTTGGACCTCAGACAGGTGCGGGTAACATGGGCAAGCATCAATACCTTCCCCAGTAAGAGTCGCAGAAACCCTCCCAGACAATAAATACTAGCAGAAACAACTAGAAATTAGAATAGGCATTTAAGTTGGAATCCTCAAGACCCTCCTGGAGAATGGGACTCATTTTATGGTTAGGAGTAATCATGGATATCAAATGACATAAATTACTTGCATGTCGAAGTAGGATTCGGTTAGAGTTGTCAAGACCCTCCTGGAAAATGGGACTTAGCTTAGGACACAAACAATCGGGTGGCATGGTCAAACCAAAATACTTCCCCAACCAGAGTCAATAAGAGTCATCAGGACCCTCCTGAAAAATGGGACTTAGATTAGATATTTCCCCAACAAGAGTCAACAAGAGTCATCAGGACCCTCCCGAAAAATGGGACTTAGATTAGAACTTCAACAAGAGTCAACAAGAATTGTAAGGACCCCCTGGATAATGGGACGTAGCTCAAGATACTACCCCCAGCAGTCGCATTTTATCATCAAATTAAGAGTTGTCAGGACCCGCCTGGATAATGAAAAGTAGTTTTAATCACTAGTCACCAGCAGACCCCCAGCAAATATAACTCATAACAAGACATAGTGGAAAATAATACCTTTTGAGAAACATTGCATAATCTTAAGGCTGTCATTAGTTAAGAATTGTCAGGACCCTCCTGGATAATTGGACTTAGCTTAGGTTTAGACATATTTGATAAGGAGATTTGATTAACACTCACGGATCCGCCCAGCACCAAGCTGGGGCAGGAAGAATCTTGTGTCTTGTTTGTTTGGTTTGTTGCAATCAGGCGCCCACCTGTAGAACAAGGTAATATTTTTTAAAATTTTAAAAATTTTTTGGAATCAGGCGTCCACCTGTAGAACAAGGTAATATTTTTCAAAATTTTAAGTTTTTGCAATCAGGCGCCCACCTGTAGAACAAGAGAATATTTTTCAAATTTTTAAGTTTTTGCAATCAGGCGCCCACCCGTAGACCAAGGGAATATTTTTCAAAAATTTTAAGTTTTTGCATTCAGGCGCCCACCAATAGAACAAGGGAATATTTTTCAAAATTTTAAGTTTTTGCAATCAAACGCCCACCTGTAGAACAAGGGAATATTTTTCAAAATTTTAAGTTTTTACAATCAGGAGCCCACCTGTAGAACAAGGGAATATTTTTCAAAATTTTAAGTTTTTGCAATCAGGCGCTCACCTGCAGAACAAGGGAATATTTTTCAAAATTTTAAGTTTTTTCAATCGGGCTCCCACTTGCAGAACAAGGGAATTTTTTTCAAAATTTTAAGTTTTTGCAATCAGGCGCCCATCTCTAGAGCAAGGGAATATTTTTCAAAATTTTAAGTTTTTGCAATCAGGCGCCCATATGTAGAACAAGGGAATATTTTTCAAAAGTTTATGTTTTTGCAATCAGGCGCCCACCTGTAGAACAAGGGAATATTTTTCAAAATTCTAAGTTTTTGTAATCAGGCGCCCACCTGTAGAACAAGGGAATATTTTCAAGCTTCAAGTTTTGTTAATCAGGCGCCTACCTGTAGAACAAGGGAATATTTTTCAAGGGAATACATCTCAAGTCCAACAATTCGGCATCAAACATCGAAGAAGATAAAACAAGAAGTCAACAAGGCAACAAGGAGTTTACAGGAAGAAATACCAGTCAACAAGGCCACAAGAAATTCTACAGAAAGAAATACAGTTAACAAGAAGTTCTACAGGAAGAAATACCAGTTAACAAGGCAACAAGAAGTCCAAAACAAGAAATGCAAGACAACAAAGCAAAAAGAATTCAAAGCAAGTCGGAAGATATCGATAGGTTCTTTTGTAATCCATAGTTCATAGCTTAGTCTAGCTTCTTTGTTTTTCACAAGGAGTAATAAGGGGGTCTAGCAGCAGTAGCAGCAGCAGCAATAGTGAAATCACAGCCTCGGTAGTTCCAGCTACCAAACACTCCTGTACTACACTAACCTGATTCCTCTTTAGCCAAGGATATGTAGGCAACCTATGAAGCAGGATGCGGTCAAATATTTGTTAGAAACACGTTCTCAATGCAATATACTAAACGTGTACTCTTTTGTAGGTTTTGATGAATGAAAAACGAAGCAAAAATTGATATATGACGGAATTCAAGTACAAGCGCACAATGGTTGCGAATAAGATTGAAGTTCAAGATATAGCTTTTAATTGTTATTGAGTTGTTCTAAATTGTAATCTCGATCCTATAACTTGACTCATAGTATGGCCTCTCTCATAAAACTATTTTCCAAAATCATGCATATTCAATTCTGTGTCAAAAAGATTTTAAATCATGCATATTTACATTAGACAAAATGTTTTCTAAACATGCCTCAAAAATCTGGGCTAAAATAATCGATTATGTACTTATGATAATCGATTGTTTCTGAGCCAAGACTGCATGACAATCGATTATGAATTAATGGTAATCGATTGTGAGCAAGACAGTGAACATCAGGTTTTTCCAAATCTGCATGATAATCGATTGTGAACAAATGACAATCGATTGTTGTTGAGGTAAAGTTTTTCAATACTCAAAATAATCGATTATGAACTAATGATGATCGATTGTGTTGAGTTGATGTCTTCCAGTGATTTTAAATTTAATTAAGTAATCGATTATGTCTTTAGATAATCGATTATCACTGAGACAGTAAGTTTTATGATTTTCAGAAAATAACAAGTAATCGATTGTTGCAAAGGACAATCGACTGTTGAAGCTGGCCGTTGTCAAATGATTTTCAAATACCATAAGGTAATCGATTATTGATTCTAGATAATTGATGTTCTGCTTAAAATCCGGAAATGATTTTTAGAACGTTGCTGAAGTAATCGATTATAGATTTTATATAATCGATGTTTTGCTTAAAATCCAGAAATGATTTTTAGAACGTTGCTAAAGTAATCGATTATGAACTTAGTGTAATCGATTATCTGATTTTGAATATTGCCAGTAATCGATTATAGATTATGTATAATCGATTGTGAAGCGTTAAATCTGGGATTGATTTTTAAACTGACTGGCAGATAATCGATTGTTTGGTCTCAATAATCGATTATCACAGAGTAATTTCAGCAACTCTTAATTGGCAATTAGACAACGGTTGAACCAACTTTTTCAACTATAAATACAGCTTCATTTCAGTGTTTTAAATACAACAACATACACAAACTGATCATTACATTGCTATAAGCTTTCATTCAATTGTTCTTCATTTTCTACTCATTTCATAAAGCTTTTGAGAGCCATATTATTGCTTAAAGTTGTTGTGATCTTGAACATATTCTTTTACTCATATCTACTCAATAAGGAGTACTTTAGTTAAGTGAGTGTCCAAGTATTTGATATACTTGTAAGAGAATTGCGATTCTCTTGTTTCAAGGAACTTGCGTTTCCTTGGGTGAAGTCTTTGGGATTGCGATCTCCGAGCAACTGTTTGAGGCTTGTGTCCTCAAGTGTGTAACGGTTTGTTGAGCACCCTTAAGCTTAACAAGATAGTGAAAAATCTCGAGAGTCTCTCGGGGACTGGACTAACCACGTTGGTGGCCAACCAGTATACATCTCTGTGTAAGTTTATTTTTCTGCATTTATTTTACTCCCTGCAAAGTTTAAATTCCGCAAGAAAACGCTAAATTCTATTAATACGCTATTCACCCCCCTCTAGCGTAAAGCGTAGTTTCTAACAATTGGTATCAGAGCCCAACTCTCTGAAAACTTAACCGTTTGAGAGAACCATCCATGGCTTCTACTCTTGACTCTTTTGCAGGAATTGAAGAAGGACAATGCTCTACACGACCTCCTCTATTCAACGGCACAAACTACTCATACTGGAAGGAGAGGATGCAAATCTTTGTGCAATCAAATAGCTTTCATTTGTGGAAAGTATTCACCAATGGAAACCAAATCCCAACCAAGAAGGTGGAAGACGAATGGGTTCCAAAGACCGAAGAGGAATATACCGCGGAGGATATTCGTAAGGTTCAAAATAATGCCAAAGCTATAAATTTATTATATTGTGCTGTTAATGCTAACGACTACAGGAAGATATCATGTTGCAAAACAGCAAAAGAAATGTGGGATAAGCTTGAAGTGACATACGAAGGAACCGACCAGGTACGAGAAGCTAAAATTGATTTCTTAACTCACTCTTATGAACTATTCCACATGAAGGAAGAAGAGAAAGTAGACAAAATGTTTGAGCGATTCTCAATGATCGTGAATGATCTACACGCCCTCAAAAAGACGTTTACGGATAGAGAACTTGTCCGGAAGATCCTCAGAAGTCTCACTCCGGCATGGCGATCAAAGGCCGATGCAATCCAAGAATCCATTGGCATCACAAATGTCACAATTGACGCATTAAGAGGTAATCTCAAAACCTATGAATCAACTATACTTAACCCGTTTGTTGATGATCAAAGAAGGCAAAGGATTGCTCTAAAGGCTAGCCAACCACAAATTGATGAGGAAGGTGACAACGAGTTTGGACTCGTTATCAAAAGGTTTCAAAAATTCATGCGCAAAGAGTATGAACGCAAGAACAAAAAGCAAGGCGATCAACTAAAATGCTATGAATGCGGAGAAACCGGGCACATAAAATCAAATTGCCCTAACATCAAAAAGGAGAAGAAACCCTCCAAAAAGCAACGTGCATACATCTCTTGGGGAGGAGATTCTGGAGATGAAGCAAGCGAAGAAGAAGACGATGAAGCAGCAAATTTATGTCTCATGGCTCAAGAAGACGGCAAAGACGAGGTAAGTCAAATCTCTTCTCAAAATTCCTTTACTCTTGATGAAATGAGAAATGCTTTTGATGAACTATATGCTGAATTTATCAAAGCTTCAAAAACTGTCAAAAGTGTTAAAGAAAGCGCTTCTCTAAAAGAAAAAGATTTTCAAACACAGCTTTCATTAAAAGAAAAAGAATTAGAAAAACTGGTTTTCGAAAATGAGAAGCTAAAAGAGGAAAACAAGTTTTATGGAAAAAGAAGTGCTGATAAACCTGAAGGTTCTACTAGAAACTGTTCTTCTTGTGTGCTTCTTAAGAATGAAGTAGCTAGACTTAAAGGCACATTAGATAAGTTTAATTCTTCGCATAAAAACTTGAATGATGTGCTTGTTAATCTAAAATCAACTAAACATGGAATAGGATTCAAGAATGAAGAAAAGGTTGGTGCTAAACCACAACAACCTAGAGCTCAACCTAGGACTAATAACCAAAATGCTTATCCTAGAAGTAGAAATCCTAGAAATAACTTGCATGTTAGACCAAATAGTGAAAATGCTAGAAGACCTAGAAATGATGCATATTTTAGGCCAAACCTTGAACAATTTAGAAGACCAAGAAATGACCCTCCACCTAGAAATAGATATTCTAGAAATGATGCATATTTTAGACAAACTTGTGAACCTCCTAGAGCTCATAATAGGAGAAACAATGGTGTTCAAAGTAGAGTAAGCAACCTTCATTCATCTAGTTACTATGTACCTAGAAAGATGCATAATCCCAACGTGACTTATCATTATTGTAGACATATTGGTCATATTGCTCCCGCTTGCTTTACTCGTCATAGACATATAAATCAATTGCATCATTATAACATGCCTAACCCTCAAGGACCCAAGATGGCATGGGTACCTAAAGAACATTAATTTGTTTTGTAGGTGTGCTTGAAGGGATCAAGTGTACTATGGTACCTTGATAGTGGATGCTCCAAACACATGACGGGAGATGAATCCAAATTCCTTCAACTAGAGCACAAAGAAGGAGGAAGTGTCACATTTGGTGATAACAATAAAGGAAAAATCATCGGCATTGGTTCGGTCGGTAAGGACGAAAACTCCTCTATTAAACATATACTACTTGTGAAAGGTTTGAAGCATAATCTCTTGAGCATAAGCCAATTATGTGACAAGGGAAATCTTGCTCTATTTAATTCGGATGAATGTCTTGTACTTAGACGTAGTGATTTCAAGATCATACTTCGTGGTTTTAGAATTGATAATATCTATATGGTTGATCTTGCAAACTCCTCACCCGAATATGTTGATTGTTTAGTAAGCAAAGAGGATAACTCTTGGCTATGGCATCGTAGAGTAGCACACATGAACATGCATCTTTTGAACAAGCTTCTTTCTCAAAACTTAGTAGTTGGTCTTCCCAGTTTAAAGTTTGAAAATGATTCTATTTGAGATTCGTGTCAAAAAGGGAAGCAAACCAAAGCATCTTTTAAATCCAAGAATATTGTTTCAACGTCTAGACCTTTGCAATTACTTCACATGGATTTATTTGGTCCCTCTCGTATTGAAAGTCTTGGTATGAATAAATATGTTTTTGTAATTGTTGATGACTTTTCTAGATTTACTTGGACTCTATTTCTTGCAAATAAAAGTGATGCTTTTCAAAATTTCAAGTATTTCCTTAAGCGTGTTCAAAACGAAAAGGAATCGACCGTCACTTCTTAGAAGTGATCATGGGGGAGAGTTTGATCACAATCTCTTTGCGGATTTTTGTGACGAACTCGGAATCGAACACACCTTTTCCGCTCCACGGACACCACAACAAAATGGGGTGGTGGAAAGGAAAAAATAGGTGTCTCGAAGAGATGGCTAGAACCATGCTCGACGAAGCTAAGATTCCCAAATATTTTTGGGCGGACGCCGTGAATACCGCTTGCTATGTTTTAAATAGAGTAGCAATTCGGCCGATACTCATGAAAACCCCATATGAACTTTATAAGGGTAGAAAACCCAACATTTCTCATTTACGTGTTTTTGGTTGTAAATGTTTTGTTCATAATAATGGCAGGACCAATTGGGTAAGTTTGATGCTAAATCGGATGAAGGTATTTTCATTGGTTATTCCTCACGTAGCAAAGCATATAGGATCTTTAACAAAAGAACCCAAATTGTGGAGGAATCCCCTCATGTTGTGTTTTCCGAATATAATACTCGCTTGGCGAGAAAGGAATCCGGTTTTGATCTTGCAGGTATCTTGGATAGCTTGAAAGATAAATCCAAGAAGAACCTTCAAAGGAAAACAAATATGAAATTGGGGAACAACCAACGGAAGAAGCGCCACAATTAGAAAAAGGAATAAATACGCCTAACGAGTGGAGAACGATCAAGGATCATCCTCTCGAACAGGTAATTGGCGATGTTGGAGAAAAGGTAAGTACCCGAAACTCTCTTAAGAACACTCTAGGACACAATTCTTAAGAGTTCACGGCATTACTTGTTAACACTAGTGTAATTTATTAATTTCGCTATAAATTACTAACTTGAGCGTCGGAGACGTTTAAATCTATTTTGCAGGTACCACCCCAAAGGTAGGGGGAATTATGAAGTTCTAGCATAAAATAATCGACTATTTCAAGCCACTAATCGATTATTTTCTGTGCAGTACATCGATTATCAGTATCAATAATCGATTGTTTATGACTGATTATTACTATTATGCATCTGTGTTTAATTTTTTACTTCCTAAATTGCATAATCGATTTCCGCCTCAGTCATTCAGCAATGCTTTCTACAACAATCGATTATTTTTTCATACAATCGATTATTTGACAAATTCTGATATTCTCCAAGTTCACTGTATCAAATTAGTTCCCTAAATAATCGATTACCAAGAATTGACAATCGATTACTTCATATTAATTTTTTGTTACCGTTTGGCTCCTCAATCGATTCCTGTCAGGTCTTAAATGCTCCATAATCGATTACCAAAATTTAACAATCGATTATTTCATTCAAATTTTTTACCGTTTGACTCAAGAATCGATTTGTCAGATTCAAAATCTCAATCAAACAGTAAATACAATAGATTATTACAGTTCAATAATCGATTATCTAACGGTCAGTAATTTTAATTCTTACCGTTTTCTGACTGCTCCTAAACCAAAATCTCAGCAAATGTCTCCATTCAATGCTTGATAATCCTTTCCTCTATAAATAGGCATCATAAGAGCTCACATTCACCCACTCAAGCACTATCTCTAGTATTCAAAAGCTAAATCTCTTCTATTTTCTTTGCCAAATTCCAGCAGTCTTTCTCCTAACATGTCTGGACGATCTTCAAAACGTTCCCGATCCAAACATGGCGCATCAGCCTCAACCGCCCCTCCTCCTTTAAATTTTCCATACCAAGACGGTTCCGTCTTGTTCTTTGAAACTGAAAATGAACTCACAAGGTTCCTATCAAAATTTGAGAAACGCACCATTCTTCCTCCTCGGTTCTCAAATAGTAAACTCCTTGAACCTTTCACCCCTGCCGTAAATATGTTAAAGGAGTGTCAACTATATGACTTCTTGCTTCTCACTCATCCTCACATAAACACAACTCTCGTTTAAGCTTTTTACTCAAACCTCCATAAAGATGAAGATGGCGAACTTGTTACCTCCATTAATGGGGTTCAAATTCTTCTCTCTGAAGAGAATCTCCACACCATTGCCCGCCTTCCAAATGAAGGTGAAGACCTTTACCGGTATATTGATAAGGCCGGGGCTCACTTTGATGAAACCATCCTTCTCCACCAAGCCGGTATAACCTCCTATGATCCATCTATCTCTTACCCGTCGTCCTACCATAACGGGAATGGATCCAAACTACCGGTTGATTCTTTACTTCATCACCCGAGTCCTCAAGCCTAGACGGCACAATCACACCACCATCTCCCAGGAGGATACCAAACTTCTGCATGCCATTGTCACCGGAGCCAAAATAAATTGGTGTCGGCTCATCAAAATTCATATGCTCGATGCCATCGGTGATGACATGCCTCTTCCTTATGCCCTCCTCATTATGAACTTCCTTGAAGCATCCGGATTTGTCACGGAAAATGGTCCTCTCAAAAGGAGTACCAAAATTTGGGAAATCTCGGAGTCTTCTTTCCATCATGATGGTGATCATGCTCCAGCTCCTTCTTCAAGTCGTCCACCCCGTCATGCTCGTTCGTCCCAAGAGCCTACTCTCCAAACCATATCCGACCAGCTTGCTCAACTCACTCATGAGATCCATGGATACTTTGATCATGTCAATTATCCATATGCAGCTCTCGTTCCTTTTGAAGCAGCGCCGGATAACGAGGCGGACAACGACGGAAATGAATAAAATTTTTTTTTTGTGTGGTTTTTGCTGTTGTTCTCTTTGGTTCCCATTGATGTACCCTCTTTTTTTTTCAATAAATAAACCTTGTTTATTTCATCTTTTTGCATCTTTCCTTACTATTTTTTTTGCTAATGGCAAAAGGGGGAAGAAAACGGGATATCAGGTATGCACCACCTCTTAATTCATTGATTGCTTATAAGCTAAAATTGAGGGGGAACTCTTAAATTGAGGGGGAACAAGAACAAAATTGCATAATTGTTACTTGTCTTGAATTGTCAATATCTTTTGCCTAAATTGCATATCCCGCTTAATGTTTGCCATTATCAAAAAGGGGGAAATTGTTAGAAACACGTTCTCAATGCAATATACTAAACGTTTACTCTTTTGTAGGTTTTGATGAATGACAAACGAAGCAAAAATTGATATATGACGGAATTCAAGTACAAGCGCACAATGGTTGCTAATAAGATTGAAGTTCAAGATATAGCTTTTAATTGTTATTGAGTTGTTCTAAATTGTAATCTCGATCCTATAACTTGACTCACAGTATGGCCTCTCTCATAAAACTATTTTCCAAAATCATGCATATTCAATTCTGTGTCAAAAAGATTTTAAATCATGCATATTTACATTAGACAAAATGTTTTCTAAACATGCCTCAAAAATCTGGGCTAAAATAATCGATTATGTACTTATGATAATCGATTGTTTCTGAGCCAAGACTGCATGACAATCGATTATGAATTAATGGTAATCGATTGTGAGCAAGACAGTGAACATCAGGTTTTTCCAAATCTGCATGATAATCGATTGTGAACAAATGACAATCGATTGTTGTTGAGGTAAAGTTTTTCAATACTCAAAATAATCGATTATGAACTAATGATGATCGATTGTGTTGAGTTGATGTCTTCCAGTGATTTTAAATTTAATTAAGTAATCGATTATGTCTTTAGATAATCGATTATCACTGAGACAGTAAGTTTTATGATTTTCAGAAAATAACAAGTAATCGATTGTTGCAAAGGACAATCGACTGTTGAAGCTGGCCGTTGTCAAATGATTTTCAAATACCATAAGGTAATCGATTATTGATTCTAGATAATCGATGTTCTGCTTAAAATCCGGAAATGATTTTTAGAACGTTGCTGAAGTAATCGATTATAGATTTTATATAATCGATGTTTTGCTTAAAATCCAGAAATGATTTTTAGAACGTTGCTAAAGTAATCGATTATGAACTTAGTGTAATCGATTATCTGATTTTGAATATTGCCAGTAATCGATTATAGATTATGTATAATCGATTGTGAAGCGTTAAATCTGGGATTGATTTTTAAACTGACTGGCAGATAATCGATTGTTTGGTCTCAATAATCGATTATCACTGAGTAATTTCAGCAACTCTTAATTGGCAATTAGACAACGGTTGAACCAACTTTTTCAACTATAAATACAGCTTCATTTCAGTGTTTTAAATACAACAACATAAACAAACTGATCATTACATTGCTATAAGCTTTCATTCAATTGTTCTTCATTTTCTACTCATTTCATAAAGCTTTTGAGAGCCATATTATTGCTTAAAGTTGTTGTGATCTTGAACATATTCTTTTACTCATATCTACTCAATAAGGAGTACTTTAGTTAAGTGAGTGTCCAAGTATTTGATATACTTGTAAGAGAATTGCGATTCTCTTGTTTCAAGGAACTTGCGTTTCCTTGGGTGAAGTCTTTGAGATTGCGATCTCCGAGCAACTGTTTGAGGCTTGTGTCCTCAAGTGTGTAACGGTTTGTTGAGCACCCTTAAGCTTAACAAGATAGTGAAAAATCTCGAGAGTCTCTCGGGGACTGGACTAACCACGTTGGTGGCCAACCAGTATACATCTTTGTGTAAGTTTATTTTTCTGCATTTATTTTACTCCCTGCAAAGTTTAAATTCCGCAAGAAAACGTTAAATTCTATTAATACGCTATTCACCCCCCTCTCTAGCGTAAAGCGTAGTTTCTAACAATATTTTCAAAAATGATTCTCATGGAGTGTTAAGCAGGCAAAAATCTCTCCTGGTTGCTCACTTGTCTTTGCCCAAAAAACCTTCGTGTCTCCAAGCAAAGAGGGATAGCTGTGAGCATGTGATTTTTGCCTAGCCTAAATTTCTCTTATAAATTCGTAAAAATAGGATTTTTCTTTCTTCATGTGATTTTCAGAATTTAATTGAATAATCCTGTGTTTTCTTGCATTTATTTATATTTATCATAATGAAAAAAAATACAAAAATACGTGGCATTTGAAATTAGGAATCAACCTTGCACTTTGAATATTAATTAGTAATTGGTTCATTTTATGAGAAAGGAAATTCAATAATAGTTAATTTTCACTTTTAATGTTAGCTTTGATTTACGAATAAGTTTTGTATTAATTTGCTTTTAATCATTTGTGTCAATTACAATTTTAGGTTTAGTTAAGTTTTTTAGTAGTTAATTTAGCTCTAGGAATTAATTTTGATTTTAATCTTGAAAAGAAAGAGAAAGAGAAAAAGAAAATGGAATTTTGAATTGTTTGCTTTGAAACAAAATGAAGAGAAGAGGAAAATTGGGCCATTTTAATTTAACTCCCAGGCCAAAAATAAATGCCCAGTCTCCAGCCCACACATTCCTCAACCCGATCCAACCAACCCCGTACCCAAGCGACGCTGTTTGATGGTCGAACAATCCTAGCCGTCCATAAAATTGACCCAACGGTCCAGTTTGAAGCTTCACAATTTACATAAAAATGTCCAAAAGCTATTTAATAGCTTTAGAGACAAAACGGGTCTTCCTCGTACAGCTCCAAAACAACCCTCGAACCACCGCCTGCCGCCAGCCAAAAATCACCGTTGCCGGCAATGTAACGCCAATGCCTTCCAGATTTACACCCTAGAACCCCCTCACTCTCCTCTTCCCAATCCCATAGAGATCACCCCTCGAATCACCGCCGAACTTCTCGAATCTTCGTTTAAAACACGGCAGCGCCGCCATCTACGGCGGTGGCCGGTGGCAAACGACCTCCAAATCAACACCAGTGGACTTACTCACCCTCCTTGCCCTAACCTTGCCATTGGCTACTCTCGAACATATCTGTAACTCATCGAATATGTGTCTAAAGAAGGCATCTCCTCCATGTTTGGCGGTGGCTACCATTCAACGTCCCTCAAACATCACATCCACCTTCCTTTAGCCCTCGTTCACCCAAAAGCCCACCGGAACCTACTCAAGCGGTCCCAGTGGTTCTTCAATTGATTCCAGCAATGTTTGATTGAAGAAATCCGGTAAGTCCCTTTCTTAGTTTTGCCTTCCTTATTATTGTGATTTTTATCATATTTTAGGGCTGTTAGTTAAACTTAAATGGTTTTAGCAAATCTCAAATTTGTTATTTATGAAATTGGATGACTTTCTAGCATGTTTCAGAAGTTATTTTCCTCTTCATGTTTCTTCCTTGGTTCCTTTTTCTTTCTTCTTTCTTATTTCTTTTCATGTGCTTAATTTTGATTGCTCAGTAATTACTTTTAGTTTCGCATGTTTGTTGTTCTTGAAATTAATTCCTATGGAAAATTAAAATCATGTTCTTTATCTACATAATCTGAATATTTGGATTTGTTAAAGCAATCCATCCAGGTGTTTTGCTTAAATGGTTTGCTTAATTCATGAATGATGTTAGGATCAGTGGAGTCCTTTGGGCTCAATTTCTTGCCTCTCTTGCTTTCTTTTCTAGTTGTTGGCCCAGGCAGCCTCACTCATCTGAGCTTCAATACTAAGGTGATTAGTGATTGAAAGTTTGTGAATTGGGTTGTAGTCCTGGATCAAACCCAATATCCCTGTAAGGTTCAGGGGTAAATAACAGGGCTATTGAGGACAACTTGAGTGGGGGTTCAAATGGGGTTTTGAGGTTGTTGGATAGTAAAACATGGTCCACGAGTTAAAACAAAAGGACCAAACTGCAAAAATAAGTATAAGGATTGCCCTACTTGCCTTGACTATAAAGAGACCTATTCTTGCCTTTCAAGGTAAGGCTTGAGGGTGAGGATTCGAAAGATACACAGACAGCCAAATAAAAAGTATTGCCATGTTAGTCATGCTAATTCATAATCAGGAATATAAAAAGTAGTGTGTAGTATTATTCAAGTAATTAGCAGTGCTGATCAGTTTATTAAGATTCTGCAATTGTTTTACGTTGTTTCAAAATGCTTTGGTCATGGTGAAATGGGTCTTAAGAATGAATTGCGTCTTTGTGAGTTGTGTGGACCAAGATGTTAGCAAGTATACTCGTTTGAGTTAGCAAGTATACTCGTTTGTTCATTAATCTTAATTTGAAATAAAAAATCCAGAATAGGGAGTGTATTACCTAATATCGATATTTATATCGTACACCTCATTAGTTTGAGTGTTCATGAAGTGTAAAATGCTATGGATTTCTAGTCATTCAGTTATCAGATCCAATTTTGAGCCTTTAGGAATTTCATTTGAGCCTCCAGCCCTACCTGTTCTTGACTCGGGTCTATCTCAAGGCCCAAATGTAAGCAGTTTGTTTTCAATTAAATTTAACGGACTTTTGGGATGGCTTCAAAGCCCAATTTGCCGAAGTTATTCCTGGGCTGCTTCAAATGGTTTTCATTTGGTAACACCAGTTAATTGAAGTTCTTATAGACAATCCCAATCGAAAAATGATAGTTTCTCTCTTAAGGTCTCTTATAAAATAAATTAGGTGTGTTGCGCCAAATAAAATCACCAATTATGTAGCCCTCTTTAAATACTTACACACTAAAATACTTAGAATTCGGGACGTGCCATTTAGTGGATTTCATGGGCTCCCGTGATATTAATAATACGTTAGTCGCTTTAGGCGTGTCCTTTAATAATTCACTTACCTAAATACGGGTGCACATTTATGTGACCCAAATCCAAATCCCAACGAAGTTGGAATGTTTCAAAATCCGCGGGTGCATTTATGACGTGATTCGAGACATATTTTAACGACGTTGCAATTCTCTTTAAAATAATGAAGAAAGCAGTTAAAGTTAAAATTTGCTCATAAGTTCATAATTGTTTAAAATCAGTAATTTATGCCAAATATAACGGTTGAGAGACCGTGCTAGAACCACGGAACCCGGGAATGCCTAACACCTTCTCTCGGGTTAAAAGAATTCCTAACCCGGATTTCTGGTTTACGGACTGTTAAATAGTGTCATTATTTCTTCTATTCGGGATTCTAAATGGTGACTTGGGACACCATAAATCTCCCAAGTGGCGATTCTGAATTTTAATAATAAATCCCGTTTCGATTGTCCTTTAATTGGAAAAGCTCACTTTATCTATGCCCTTCACTGGGTTGTAGTAGCCAAAAAGGAGGTGTGACACTTATTTTGTTCTTATTTATGTAACTCAGCTCTCATGGTTTGTATAACTTATAAACGACTGATTGGGATTATAGTGAAATTATGTGGGGGTTATGCATGCTTAGTTTAAGTAATGGATTGAAAACATGCTTATATGATTTTATTTACTTATTTGTGCAATAGATATCCTGTATAGGACATGCATCTCATTCATTAGAGATCCTGCTTTAGGTTCTTTACTTTCAACCTATTCTTATACTCATTTCGTAACCATGATCAGTTAATAACAAGATAATAATTGTAATAAGCAAATAACCGTTATAAGGCAATTGTTGCATTTTCATTCTCATCAACATTTAGAAATCATGTTTCAGGAACTTCTATATGTATTAGACATCTTGTTATTTGATGTTCTCTACTCTTCTGAGTTACAATTATGCTTATTAGCATATCTAATCTAATAACACAAGTACTGTATGTGTACCCTTTTTAAAACTGGATATTAATATTCATGTTCACCCTTTAGGACAAGTACGCAATGCCTAGGCAAACTTTAGGCCTAATAAGAATTGACTAATCATGTTTTGACGGCTTAGGACCAAATAGCTTCATTTATCATCCTGAACTCTGCTTCTAGTTTAGCCTCTTTGAAGTTCACACTGGTTTACTGAAACTCCTGCCCTATTTTGATGCAATTTTGAAAATTGTGTATCTGCTTACTCTCATTGATGTATGTTCTACTATGTTTTCAAACCACTGGGTTATCCTTTCTGCCCAGAATTATGCTACTGAAAATATCTATCCTACATTTCACCAAGTTACTATATCTTCAATGTTCTTGCTCTATTTTCCAAAACCGTGTTTTTGATGATTTCTATCTGTTGTATACCTCTCAATATTACTGTAGTCTTTAGTTGTATCTCTGAAATCTCACTGTTGTCTTTAGTCACTTAGTCTTAATTGAACCTTTCTCTTTCACCGGTAAGTTTCTAAAAAATATCCTCTCGAAACCTACTGTTTTAACTTCAATATGCTTTGCTGCTTTCGAACTCTTATCTATGAGACTTTAAATGTGTTTGAGACGTGCTAGTTACGTGTTCACTTGTGGAGGGATATGTGAGCCTTTATTTATATTTGCATGTTCCCTTTTGTGCTGTCCTATTTGTTAAGTATGTCGCTTAGCATTTTATTTCTTTAAACCCAAGAGTTCAGCCTAGTCCTTACCTTGTTGGAGGCCATAAATTCCATTTAAGACTTATAGGACGAGACGAGTAACAGTACGCAATAAACATTTGTGACCAACTCAGGCTTTTAATAACCTTTATGGGGTGGGAAAGGTAGAATATGGAGGTGATGACTGATGCGCTAATATATCACATAGCCCCGCTTCTAAGGAGTGATTACTGGATATTGCATTGACGTGATACATGTTAATTATAAACCTAGGATCCCTCTCCCTTTATTTGCTTTCATCTATTTTTGTAAATTTATTGAAGTCTTCTTTTTTTAAATTTTTGCCCTCTCTACTTACCTTCAAAAGTTTCTAACTTATTTGTAATGTCATATGCAAGTCCCTCTATTTTGAACCCCTAATTTCTTACTTGGTTATGTGAACTCACAATAATAATACGACCAGGAACCACACTAGTGGATCTTGAGGGGTGCCTAACACCTTCACTTCGAGATAACTTCTAGCCCTTACCCAAACTCTGGTTCTTCAAAGTCAAACCCTTGATAGGGTCCTAATGCACTTACTCATTAGGTGGCGACTCTTAGAATTCAAACCCGATTCCCCAAAAGGGAACGAGTTTCCCTTTCAAATATCATAAATCCAATTTCGACTTTAGAAAAAAAGGGCGTCGACAGTTACCGCCTACCTTTATGGCTCACTTGATAATGATATATACATGAAAATCCCCCACGGATTCAAAATGCCTAACACACATAATTTTGAGTCTCGGAAAATAATTTCAATCAAATTGCAAAGATATTTGTATGGTCTAAAGCAGTCGGGACGAATGTGGTATAATCGTCTTAGTGAGTATTTATTAAAGGAAGGCTATATAAATGATTCCATTTGCCCATGTATTTTTATAATGAAAACAACATCGGAATTTGTTGTACTTGTCGTATATGTTGATGACATAAATCTTATTGGAACTCTATAGAACTCCAAAAGGCAATTGATTATTTAAATAAGTAATTTGAGATGAAAGATCTCGGAAAGACAAAATTTTCTCGATTTGCAAATTGAATATTTGACAAACTAAACATTTATTCATCAATCTACCTACATAAAAAAGGTATTGAAACGGTTTTACATGGATGGAGCACATCCATTAAGTACTCCGATGGTTGTTCGATCACTTGATGTGAATAAGGATCCACTCCGACCTCGATAAGAGAATGGGGAGTTACTTGGTCATGAAGTACCATATCTTAGTGCAATTGGTGCACTAATGTATATTGCTAACACCACAAGGCCTGACATAGCCTTTTCAGTTAATGTCTTAGCAAGGTATAGCTGCTCCTACAAGGAGATATTGGAATGGAACCAAGAGCATATTGTAGTATCTAAAAAAACTACCGATATGGGCTTATTTTATGGCAATAATTGTAGTCCTGATATTGTTGGTTATGTCGATGCTGGGTATTTATCTGATCCACATAAGGCTCGATCTCAAACATGTTATATGTTCACCTGTGGAGGCACTGTCATATCTTGGAGATTGACTAAGCGATCAATAGTGGCTACTTCATCTAATCATGCTGAGATAATTGTTATCCATGAAGCAAGTCAAGAATGTGTGTGGTTGAGGTCTATAATACATCTTATTCGAGAAAAATATGGTTTGAAGTGCGACAAACTGCCCACGATTTTGTATGAAGACAATGCAGCATGAATAGCCCAATTGAAGGGAGGATTCATAAAAAGGAGATAGGGTAAAGCAATTTTACCAAAGTTATTTTTCACACATGATCTTCAAAAGAATGGTGATATCAATGTGTAACAAATTCGTTCAAGTGACAATATGGCTGATTCGTTCACAAAATCTCTACCGATGTCAACCTTCATGAAGCTAGTGTACAAGATCAGGATGCGAAGGCTCAAGGACGTGAATTGATGCTCTCATCAAGGGGAGCTAATGTACATTGCACTCTTTTTCCCTTACAGGATTTTGTCCCACTGGTTTTTCCTTGCAAGGTTTTTAATGAGGCAATCAAAAGGCATATTATTAGATATGTGTACTCTTTTTTCTTTTCTAGAACTTTTTTTCCATTGAATTTTATTTTAGTCAAGGTTTTAACGAGGCATATTAATTATCGAGTAGACATTCAAGGGGGAGTGTTATGAGTAAAATTCTATTTGGAGCAATGTCTATCTAGTAGAGAATTTTATTTGTGCCTAAGTTATTTTTACCCTATAATTAAAGGGGTCTCACCTTATTGTTAATCATCCCAAAATTCAATAATAATTATTTGTCTCTTTCTTTATAATATTGTTCCTGTTATTTTATTGTTTTATTACAAACTAAACTATTTTTGGGTGTCGAAGAAAAAGCTCAAACTTTCTCTATGTTCCCGTTTGAGCAAAAAAGAGCGCCTCCGGTATTGCTAACCGGTCTAAGACCTATCCTTTCCTCCCTCTGAACTTGACAAATATCCCCTCTTTCTCTCTCTAAAAATCCAAGAAAAATGGCCAATTCGTGCGGGGCCACCACTTCCCCTATCTCTAAATTCAACTTCTCCTCTGACTCCTCTACTATTCCTAAAGCTTACCTTAATACCCTCTCCTTTAAGACCCTTCAGTTAAGGTACTTAGCTGGTTTGTATATGCTTACTTATATAAATGTGAATAACGACAATACTTTCTCTAATAGTTTTGCTTTATTTGTTTTGCCCATGAATTTAAAGGTGAAGAATCGGGGAAAGAGTACAGGGAAGGCCGTGTACTCTGGATCTGTTAACATACCATATATTACAGATTGATCAAGGTGAAATTGAAGAGATGATGAACGAGACAGAGAGAGAAAGAAAACTGACTGTATCTCTGTATTGTGTATTATGTCACCTATGCAAGAAATGGAAGACAAAAAATAATATAAGTACAGAAGCTTCTCGAATATGTACGCTTGGGCAGAAATAATGTATTGGGCCAGTTAATGGCTGCTCAGTTTGGTCAATATGGTCAAGAACTTGGGCTACTTTGGCTGCAGTCACTAACTCTACTTGGGCTGCAGTCACTAACTCTAACACCCCCCTTCAAGGTGGAGGGTGATTGAACTCCCAGCTTGAGCAGTATGGAGGGATGCAGAAGCCCTGTCAAAGGCTTAGTAAAGATATCAGCAAGCTGAGAGGCAGTGGGAACATGATGCAAGGCAATAAGGCCCTCCTGAAGCTTGGTTCTGATGAAGTGGCAATCCATTTTAATGTGTTTGGTGCGCTCGTGAAATACACGATTCTTGGCAATGTGAAGTGCTGCCTGATTATCACAAAACACAGGCACAACAGTGGTGACAAGAACACAAAAATCTGGCAGAAGTCAAACAAGCCAGGTGAGCTCACCAACAACTTTACTCATGGCCCTGTACTCAGCCTCAGCAGAAGAAAGGGACACCACAGGCTGCTTCTTAGCCTTCCAACCAATGAGAAAGCCACCCAAGAGAATACAAAATCCAGAAACAGACCTCCTAGTGTCTGGGCAGGAAGCCCAGTCACTATCACAATATGCAGTCAAGGAGAGATCAGGGGTGTTGCTGAGGAAAACCCAAACTGCAGAAGTTCCTCTGAAGATATCTGAGTGTATGCAAGGCTGCATGCATGTGAGAGGAAGTAGGCTTCTGAAGATACTGACTGAGGTGTTCCATAGCAAAGGCCAAGTCAGGTCTAGTGTGAATAAGAAAGTTGAGCTTCCCCACCAGACTTCTGTAGGATTCAGGAGATGGGAGAGGATCCCCTTCAGCCATTTTGAGCTTGACAGTAAGGTCAAAAGGAAAGGTAGCAGGAGAAACGTCTTCACAATGATATGCTCTGAGAAGGTCAGTAATGAATTTCTTTTGATGAAGAAGCAGCCCATTAGAGTGATAACTAACTTCAATGCCAAGAAAATAATTGAGGACTCCCAAGTCCTTGATTTTAAACTCAAGTCCAGAAATCTCTTCAAGGCAGTTATTTCCTCCAAATCATTACCAGTGAGAATAATATCATCAACATAGACAGCCAACAATATAATAGAAGAGGCAAATTTCTTAAAAAAGAATAATCATTGAAAGAAGAAGAATAATCATTGAAAGAAGAAGAATAGCCTCTAGAACATAAGGCTTGAGACAGCTTGGCATACCACTGCCTAGAAGCTTGTCTCAAACCATATAAGGATTTATGAAGAAGACAAACCAGAGGAGAAGAAGAAAAGGAGGAACAGGTGACAGTCAGCCCAGGAGGCAGTCTCATAATAATTATTATGAGACCAGTTCTGTTTAACAGCCACTGCAATGAGGGACTTAATAGTGGAAAATTTGACAACAGGGGAGAAGGTTTCATTGAAATCCACACCCTTAACTTGGGTGTCACCCCTAACAACCAATCTAGCTTTATGTGTTGCCACAGACCCATCAGCCCTATACTTTATCTTATAGACCCATTTGCAACCAATAGGTCTTTTACCAGGACGAAGCTGAACT
This sequence comes from Nicotiana benthamiana, assembly GCA_034376525.1. Lineage (NCBI taxonomy): Eukaryota > Viridiplantae > Streptophyta > Magnoliopsida > Solanales > Solanaceae > Nicotiana > Nicotiana benthamiana. The sequence goes on from CM067337.1 coordinate 132,913,157, forward strand.
ATAGACCAAGTGTGATTAGCTTCCAAGGCTGCAAACTCCTTTGTCATTGCCTCCTGCCATGCAGGTAGAGAGGCAGCCTGCTGATAAGATGTAGGCTCTACCTCTGCTCTGTTAACCAAACTGTGAAGGCAAGTGGAAGAAGTAAGCAGAAAGAGATGGAGGGAGAGTGCAAACATACTGTTGGAGATTAGCAGGAGGAACATGAGTCCTGCTGGACCTTCTAGGAGCAGGTTCTGCCGGCACATGAGCAGAATGGTGTGGGGAAAATGGGAATGAAGAAGGAGAAGCAAGGGGTGCATAATTGGAAGAAGGTGAGGAAGTATTGAGCAAGGAGTCATCAGTAGGAGGAAGCCAAACAGGTGATGGATTAAGAGTAGGAGAAGCAACAGGAAAAGCATTCCCTGAAGGAGCAAAAGGGAATACATCCTCATGGAAGACCACATCCCTGGAGACTATGGTAATCTTAGTCTTCAAGTAGTACAACTTGTATCCCTTTTTACCCAATGGATATCCCAGAAAAATACAAGGATCAGCTCTGGGCTGAAGTTTATCCCTATTATGTTTGGGGACTGAAGCAAAACAAAGACAACCAAATGTTTGAAGATGGCTATAAGAAGGAACTTGTCCAAAAAGCAATTCAAAAGGTGATATATTGTTAAGTAGTTTGGAAGGAAATCCATTTTATGAGATAGGTTGCAGTAAGCACACAATCACCCTAGAATCTAAGGGGTAGTTGGGAATGAAAAAATAAGGCTCTAGAGGTTTCTAGCAGATATCTGTGTTTTCTTTCAACCACACCATTTTGTTGTGGTGTGTGAGAACAGGAGGTTTGGTGTATTATTCCACTTTCAGCAAAGAAGCTGCTGCCAGAACCACTGGACCCAAGTTCAAAAGCATTGTCACTTCTAATTGTTTGTACAACAGTTTGGAATTGAGTTTTGATCATGGCAATGAAAGCTTTGATAAGGGGAAAGGCATTGCTCTTGGACCCCATAAGGTGAGTCCAAGTAGCTCTAGTAAATCATCAACTATTGTTAGGAAATATTTACATCCATTATGAGGGGAAGTGGCATAAAGACCCCAGGTATCTACATGAATGAGTTGAAAGGCATGCGTTGTCTTAATGGAACTGTCATGAAAAGGAAGTCTAGATTGCCTGGCTAATGGGAAAACAATATATATGAAAGGTTGTTTATTTGCAAACTTGCATGGAATATGAGGAATGTCTTTCATTCTAACAAAAGGTATGTGTCCTAGTCTATTATGCCATAACATCTCCATTTTATTCAATTCAGAATGGTATGTACAATGAGAGGAAGAAACAGAATCAATAGCTAATGGAGAATGGTTTTTGCAAGGAGTATGAGATTGAATAGAAGAAGAAGAAGAAGAAGAAGAAGAAGAAGAAGAAGAAGAAGAAGAAGAAGAAGAAGAAGAAGAAGAAGAAGAAGAAGAAGAAGAAGAAGAAGAAGAAGAAGAAGAAGAAGAAGAAGAAGAAGAAGAAGTAGAAGAAGAAGAAGAAGAAGAAGAAGAAGAAGAAGAAGAAGAAGAAGAAGAAGAAGAAGAAGAAGAAGAAGAAGAAGAAGAAGAAGAAGAAGAAGAAGAAGAAGAAGAAGAAGAAGAAGAAGAAGAAGAAGAAGAAGAAGAAGAAGAAGAAGAAGAAGAAGAAGAAGAAGAAGAAGAAGAAGAAGAAGAAGAAGAAGAAGAAGAAGAAGAAGAAGAAGAAGAAGAAGAAGAAGAAGAAGAAGAAGAAGAAGAAGAAGAAGAAGAAGAAGAAGAAGAAGAAGAAGAAGAAGAAGAAGAAGAAGAAGAAGAAGAAGAAGAAGAAGAAGAAGAAGAAGAAGAAGAAGAAGAAGAAGAAGAAGAAGAAGATTGCACAAGCTTGTAAAGTCCATCGTCCAATTTACCAATTTCCAGTGGCCTCTTCAGAGAAGGGGCCTGTGTCAAACAAGAAAACTTAGTAAATAGGACAATAGAATTCAACTTTTGCACAATCTTGGACACAGAGATAAGATTATAATGAAAGCTTGGAATACAAAGGACATGATGTAGAGTGAAACAAAGGAATTGTATGCATCCAGTACATGTTACCTTTACCTTATAACCATTAGGCAAGGTAACTAAGTATGGTATAACAAATGGTTTAATATCAAACAGAAGATCCTTGTTAGAGGTCATGTGATCAGTGGCACCAGAATCTGTAATCCAAATGCACTCACTAATTTTGGTTAACATGCAAGCACCATAAGATACATTCTTTAAACGATTATGAGGAGAAAGAGTACCAGTAAAGTTGGCAGATGCCACAAGACTGGATTGCTGTTGAGACTCTGAAATTTGTGCCTGTTGGAGCAGCAGCATGAGTTGTGAATATTGATCTTAGTTAAACCAGTAATCAAAGATTCTGATTCAGAGGACCCCTGAGTACTATCAGCTTTCTTTGGAGACCCAACAGAGTTCAGAGATCCCTGCACCTCAACATTTGCTGCAGTCCTCTTGGTTCTTGTAAATTTGAAGTCTGCTGGGAATCCATGGAGTTTGTAGCACTTGTCAATCATATGACCAGGTTTCTTGCAATATCTACACACTAAGTTTGTCTTGTTAAGATCAAAGCTGACTCTTTGATTGAATTGCTTAGAATGGGTAGGTTTGGCAGGGAATTTGTTGGTGAAATAAGTGTTGAAAGCACTGGAGTCACTACGAAATTGAGAGGGTAATGATGTAACTTGTCTTTGCCTCTCATCCTGAAGCAGAATGTTGTATGCGCTGTCTAGAGATGGGGGAGGCTGCAGCATGAGGATGTTGCCCCTAACTCAAACATATGTATCGTTAAGCCCCATGAGAAATTGATGCAGCTTGTTTTCATCATCCTCCTTTTGAAGTTCGAGTATGGCAGCACATGTACAAGTGCTACCACGAGATGCACGCATAAAACCCAACTCATCCCACAATCTTTTCAGCTTGTTGAAGTAAGATGCTATATCTAAAGACCCTTGACTAGTAGATGCTAACTCTTGCTTAATCTCAAATATTTTGGTACCATTTACAGTCCCATACCTACTATTAAGCTGAGTCCAAATACTTTGAGCAGTGTCAGAATACTGAACACTCTCATCTATCTCTGGCGTAAGAGAATTAGTAAGCCAAGAGAGAACCATATTGTTACACCTATCCCACTGCCTAGAATGGGGTGAATTTTCCGGAGGTTTGGGAACTATTCCATCAACAAAATCTATCTTATTCCTAGCAGATAGTGAAACAATTATATTTCTCCTCCATCCAACAAAACCAATCCCTGAAAAGGGATTACTAACCAAAGAGACTCCGGGAACATCAGAAGATATGACCAATAAAGGACTCGAAGGGTCAAGTACAAAATTAGTTGGACCAGAATCAGAAGTATCACCTACGTTAACCATTTTTGGTGACTAAGAATCCTTACCGAGCCTGAAGCTTCACGAATCCAAACCCTAACAGTTCGTGGATATCCAAATCCTTAGGAATCAACTTACTCTTCGAACCGATGAAACCGACGAAGTAGAAACCTCAAAAAAAAATCAAACGATTGTAGCGGAAAACCCAGCAATTGAGAAAACCCTAGATTTTCAGATACCAGAGAAACTCGGATGAAAATTGACGAGGGTAATATCGTATGAAAGCCGGTGATGAGAAGAATCGGAATCGCTGCTCTGATACCATGTTAACATACCATATATTACAGATTGATCAAGGTGAAATTGAAGAGACAAAGAACGAGACAGAGAGAGAAAGAGAACTGAATATATCTATGTATTGTGTATTATGTCGTTCTATGCAATAAATGAAAGACAAAAATAATATAAGTACAGAAGCTTCTCGAATATGTACACTTGGGCCGAAATAATGTATTGGGCCAGTTAATTGGGCTGCTCGATCTAGTCAGTCTGGTCCAGAACTTAGGCTACTTGGGCTGCAGTCACTAACTCTACTTGGGCTACAGTCACTAACTCTAACAGGAGCCAACTGGGATTCTGAAATTACTTCACCAACTGGGATTTGGCCTATAAGGTTTCCCTACCCTATTTTCCTTTTATTCATATATTTTGTTAGGAATAATTTGTTTTATTGATGGGCTAGGTAAATAAGGGGAAGAAAATGGGGAATCTTGGTGTATGACCCTTTTTGGGTTGAATCAAGATAAGATATACTAAGAACATAGTCCTGCTTGCCTACTCTCTATCTCTCATTTAAGAAGATATTAAGTACTATGTTAGGATCCGGAACCAGGATAATGCAAAATTAAGAAAAACATTTTTATAAAAATAAAAGTAATAAATTAATTAGGAGACATATAATGAACATTGTTCTATTAGTGTGACATATGTCTACAAGCGGAGATGAGCTTGCTCAATGTGACCTACATCTACAAACGAAGATGAACTGTTTTACTATACCAATAAGAGTATAAAGGAGATTACAAAATTAGAATAAATACTTTAATTAATTCCAAATACTTTGAGAGAATAACTTCCTCGAAACACTCGCAAAGAAATTCACACGTGTTTCCTAAAATAACTTTCTCACAAAATAAATACTCCTAATGTGTTTCTTGCTTGGTGTGTTAACATAATAAGAATTGCTCTCCTTTTATAGGAACAAAACTTGGACTTCCGGTTTGTTAAAAAAAAAGAAAAAGAAATGTTCTAATAGTTTCTCCACCACATAAACTATTGTTAGCTCCAAGCAATATTCTCATCCAAGAATATTCCAATTTGTACATGCCTATTTCCAAGAAATAGGAAGCAATGTCATATTTTCTTATCTGTTACGCTAAAAGATATCCACATCACAAATCTCTGCATTACACTAATTTTGGTGATATAGGTAATTTGGTCCACCCTATTTGCAGCTATCCTTATTGGCCAAATCATTCTACATAAATGTCAATCAAGTGCAAGCACACTAGAAGAGGCTTCTTGAACATGTCAACAATGATGTATCTAGTGCTATCTTCTGAACAATTACTTTTTCTTTCGCAATGGTTTCCCGGATGAAATGATACTTCATATCAATATACTTCTTCCTCTCATAATAAATGTGATCTTTTGTCAAGTGAATGATACCTTTATTGTCACATAAAATTATAATGCCACCCTGGTTAAATTGAATTCGGCAAATATTACCCGTCATTCTTTGAGTGCCTTGGTCGCTACCATATATTTTGCTTAGGTTGTAGATAAAGCCACTAGATGAGGTATTCTCATTTTCCAATAGATAGCACAACTACCAATGTATAATACGTAGCCTATTAGTGATCTTCTTTTGTCAAGATCATGTGTGTAATCTAAATTTACAAAACCAACCATAGTGTTAGTATTTGACCCAAACTCCAAAAATGTGTTTGAGGTACCTCACAAGTATTTGAAAATCCATTTTACAATCATGCGTTTTCTTAGGGGAAGCCATATATTAGCTTACCATATTTACTGCTTGTGAAATGTCTGAACGTGTATGACCATCGCGTATAATGGAATAAGGTACTTGTGCCGTGTGCCTCGCATCTTCATCTGATTGCGTGACTGAGTTGCTGACAACTTCAAATGAGAAACAAAAGAGGTATTCACTGGCTTAACATCTTTCACACGGAATCTCTCCAAGACCTTCGCCAAATAATTCTTTTGGACTAGGAATAATTTGTTGGCTCTTCAATATCTTTGGTATTGCCCAAGGAAAAGACTCTATTAAGCAGACAAACACTAGAGACAACTATGCTAATATATTCATGAAGTCTCTTCCAGTTGGCAAGTTGCTTGAACATAATTGGCTTTTATGAAAAATGATTTAGTTTATAAGAGATTTAGCGAAAAGGTTGGAGCAAATTTATAATTTCAGCCAAAATTAAGCGAAGGTAAAAATTTGTAATGTCAAATGTGGCAAGCTTTTGGCTTTTATAGAAGTGACATCGCTGGCCATCCTATTCTTAGCATTAGGCATGTGGCTGTTGGAATTTTCTTTGCTGACAATATTGCTGGGAGCCAAAGAATGGTTCGTGTGGTGGAGAAATTATTTGGATATTTCTTTCCTTTTGTTTTTATACACCGAGTTCAATTTTACTCTTATAAAAGGAGATCAGTTCTCTTATTTTGACATACCAATTAAGAGAACAAGAAATACTTTAATAGTGTCTTTTTATGTGATAAAGAGTATCTTGTGAGAGACTTGTTTTAGGGAAACACTTGCGGGATTTTTTGTGAGCGTCTTTTTAGGTTATTCTCTTGAGGTATTTGGGATTAGCATGGCGGATCTAGAATTTCTAGTTATGGATTCACTACAAAAAAAGGAGGAAAAAATGTACTAAGTGGGCCCTATTCCTCTTGTTAAATAATTCAATCTTCAAGTAAGTGCATCATTCAACCTTGTTGAAGTACGTATGCCAACAATTAATATTATACCAATTTTAGAAAAATGTACATAAAATATTTATTTTTTCGGAAAGACCATGAGTTCATGTTCCTCATAATTTCCCCTCTAAATTCGCCTCTGGGGATTAGTTACAATGTGTACTCTACTTTTATACTCTTGTTGGTATAGTAAATTTGTTTCTTTCTGCTTGTGGACGTAGGTCACACTGACTGAACCACAATAAATTTTTGGTCTCCTTATTATCTTTATTATTATCATTTTTATAACACTGTATTTCTTAGTTTCGCACTATCCTCGTTCTCGATCCTAACGTACTACGATTTGACTGTTCATTTGTTTTGCATGAAAACCTGAACAAGCGAAATATTTAATAAAAGAAAGGATTCTCTTAAGTCAATTTCTGATTGAAATTTTAAGAGAGAATTCGAATAAGGAATAATAAGTCACCACGCTTAGGGAAAGGAGTTCTTCCGCCCCCGTTAGGCCAGCCAGGAGCTAAGCCCATTGATAGATCAGAGGGTCCCCCTTGAACAAATTCTTAAAGGTTAGGTTACTACCTGCTTCTACGGAAGAGGTTTACTTTGTACCGCCCGGAGGAAGTAGAAAGAAAATCTTTATACGCTATTATCATCCAATGAATTCATTGCAACACCACGAACAATGAGACTTCTGTCTCGCTTACCTGCCCGACATGTGCTATATTGTCTTTCGAATATCTTTAACAAATTCAAATAAAAATCTGACATGGATATACTTAAAGTATTTGCGGGTTTTTCTGATTCAGGAACAGGGCCGACTCCATAGTAATGAGGGGGTATGGCGTGTGCCTTAGACCCCCAAATTTCGGGGCCCAATTTTAAAAAAATACTAAGTTTATATGTATTTAAAAAATGATATTATGAATTTTTAATACAAAAATAGAGTTTTTAATATAAAAGGAAAGAAAATTTTTTAGATGAATAAATGAGGTAATAATTTGACTACTTAAAAATGGGTAGACGAATACCTTTTCAATGTTTCAGTTTTTTCACTTTTTATTCCTTCATTAAAATTTGTGCTTTCTCTTCCTTAATTTGTCCAAATCAATCGTTCTTTTTTTTTCTAATCACTTCATATCTCAGAAAATCATATATATATTTTTTGTCTTTTATCTTTATATTCTTACTCACTTTTTTCTTAAAGACTTCATTAGTTTAAGTGTTCAACAATACTTTTTAAGTTTTCAATAGTTATATACTTCTATTACTCTGTAAAATCTTATCTAATATCAACAATATCTCAAGAAAGATTAAATAAGTTGGTTATATTATCATAAGGCTGTATCCGGTTCCGGTTCTAGGTCTATTTGGGTCTGCGGTTCCGGTTCTGGCGGTTCCGGTTCTGGAGGTTCTGGCGGTTCCGGTTCTGGCGGTTCTGAAGGTGGAACCGGCCCGTGACGGTTCTGGGTACCATCCGGTTCCGATTCTGGCTGTTCCGGTTCCGGCGGTTCTGGCGGTTCCGGCGGTTCCCAGCAGTTCTGAAATTTTTTTTTTTTAAATCAATATCTTGTATAGTAGTCATTAGTACATTGTAGAATATATTTTATATGGTGTACTATGTTATATGTATAGTATATATTGTGTTTGGTAATTAGTATATATTGTGTATAAGTAGTGTATATTTTGTATATAAGTATTATATATTGTATTTAAGTAGTATATATTGTATATAAGTAGTGTATATTATGTTGTAGTTAGTAATTAGTATAAATTGTATATAAGTAGTATATATTGATAAAAGAATGTTGTCATTAGTATATTGTGTTGTATGTTATACATTGTATGTTATATAAATATTCAAGGATTGATATAGAAGTAAAGACAAAGAAATATTGACACAAAAGATATTCAAGGATATGATAAAGAGCATATTTATTGACCAAATTGGCATATCTTTCTTAGTCTTCCTTCCCCCAATGGAATGAGCACAACATGGTACTAATACCACCATTAAAAGGAAAAAAAACTAAAAGAAGACATGCCAATGTATAAGTTACATCATAATTTATGCATTATTTCTAAAAAAATCTCATAACACCTTCAAGATTTGGAGGTGGTTGTGTTGGCGGTGGTGGAAATGAAGCTTGTTCATCACCACTTCCGGGTGAAGTTGCTTCCTGAGCAAGTTCTGCTATCATTTCTTCATACGCCTCATCTATTTCTGGTTGTGATTCTGCTAGGCCAAATTCCTTCTTTCTGCGTGGATCCAATCTCGAAAAAGCACTGATTTTTCCAAGCTGTCCCGCATCGACGCTTTGTGATCACCTATTTATAGTCTTGCTTGACTAAAAGTGCTCTCCGATGCAACAGTTGATGCTTGAATCGACAGAACATCCCTAGCCATCCTTGCAAGAACAGGAAAATACTTTTTCCTTGTCTTCCACCATTCCAAAAGGTCGAAAGAGCGGTCTGGATTCTCCTTCTCTAGTCCCTCTGACAAATAAACTTGAAGCTCATTTAGATGGAAAATTTCATCTAAATTATCACCTTGAGTACCCCTGAACTCCTTCCACGATTTAAGAGATGTTAAGCCAGCAGCTCTTTTAGACGATTGTGATGTAGACGAAGTAGGGGTTAGAATATAAGGCCTAGCATGCTCTAACGCCTGTTTATAAGCATTATAAACAGTTTGAGCATTAACTTTAATTGATGCTTTCGCATCAGCTAGTGTAGCAATTTCTACTTCTGAAAGATCTAAAGATTGATAAATAGTAGAATACCAAAAGTAAGAACCTCCTAATTTCATAGTTGGATTTAACATAGCAGACACACCAAAAATAGGAGGGATTGGAAAAAAATATTTTTTAAACTTCTTTTTCATTTCAGTTATTGCAAGTTCATAAATGTCCCCTCCCTCGCTAAAGTCAACAACAAATTAGCAAGTGCGGCAATATAAACTAAACAGTTAGAAATAGTTGGATAATATTGGCCAGAAAAAGCATTTGTAGCCACATGAAAATGTTCTAAAAAATCTAAAATAATTTTAACGTTAGCCCAATCTTGGGTAGTTAGCATTTCATCATCTTTCTCACCACAATCCCGAGAATTATACGTAGCGTTAATTGGGTTTCTATATTCGTACGCTACTACTAAACTTTCGTACATGTAATTCCACCTAGTCGGGCAAGGTTTAGGAACCTTTCTTTCTCTAAGGCCATATTCGTCACACTTTTTAAAATATTCTCTAAGTCTACTTCTACGGTTTGAATAAAATAGCCAATTAAGAGCCATTTTAACATTTTCAATTTCTAAGTTTAATATTCTCATACCATCACAAACAATTAAATGATAAATATGACAAATACATCTAACATGGAAAATATTAGTAAAAGCGGGATTAAGTGTTCTTGTTAGCATACCTATTGCACTAGTGTTGCTAGAAGCGTTATCCATAGAAATTGACATTGTTTTATCACTAAAGCAAAAATATCTGCATACATCTGAAACAGTGTTAGCTATACCCGTGTGCCGTGAATTTATTATCCTATATGCAATTATGCATTTTTGCATTATCCAGTCTTCGTCTATCCAATGACTGGTTACGGTTAGATAATCACAATCATTATTACTTCTACCAATATCAGTTGTAATAGACATACGATTAGTTATATGGGTAAATAAATAGCGCAGGTATTGTTCATATTCATGCTTGTATTTATAAATATCGGCCTTAACTGTTGCGCGAGGCCAACCTTTATACGTAGGATTAAATACTCTTCTAATATAATGAATCCATGCAGGATTAGAAGCAAAAGAATAAGGCAAACATATAACAGTAATCATTTTCGCTAATTCTTCACGATCCTTATTTGGATCGTAATATAATATACCTCCGGTGACTGTGTTTATTCCTAGTTGAACTAGATTTGAACCAGTACTTGGGTTAACTGCAGAATCAGCACTTGTCCTCCCCTCTTGTTGCGCTTTCAATTGCAAATATCTAGCCTTATCGCTAGGGTGTAATTTTATATGCTTAACTAAACTACCGGTGCCGCTACGATCTCCAGTATACCTATGAACAAGTAATTTCCCACAAGATTTACACTTAGCCTTATCTTGTTCTCTTAGTTGAATAAAAAATTGCCAAACTAATGATGTTTCTGTACGTTTAGGAGGTTGTCTACTAAAAGTGGGAGTTTGTACGGGTGGGTGTGCCGGTTCATTACCTAAGTTATGAGCAGGACTAGTAGGTGTATCATCTAAATCAACTGGAGCTTGGGTTTCATCATCATCATCATCATCATCATTTCCCTCTAATATAGGTGCATTAGGATAAAGAGCATTCATAATATCATCGTCTATTCTATCACCTACTGCTACATCATGTAGAAAATCAATATCGCTAAATTGAAAACAAGGGTGATCACTATCAAGGATTCCGAATGGTTCATTAGGATTTCTAGGTTGGCTACTACTTTGAACTTGCTTATCTTTTCTAGGTCGGGTAGCCGGAGGAGGGGTAGTATTTTGGCCACTACTTTCACCGGTTTTAGCTTTTCCTTTACCGAACATTTTTTTCAACGAAAATGCCATAATAATTATAATTAAGCAAACTAACAACACAAAAAAATACTATTAGCACGTAAGAGTTGAAACAAGTTAACCGGATTGACGAACAACTTCTTGAAAATTGAAAATCGTTGAACTTGAGCACTTGAAAACTTCAATTCAACAACTTCATAATTTTTCACGAATTTGCAACAATAAATTAAGCAGTTGCACTAGAAAGATTGAAAGAGAGCTTGAGAGATATTGATGAATTGGTGAATAAAAATGAAAGAATGAGGGGGTATTTATAGTTGAGAAATGGAAAATAGTGTAATTATATAAAGTTTGGGGTTAAATTAAAGTTTGGGGGCCAAATGGCTATTTTTTAAACTTCCAAACGGCTACTTTATGCAAAGAGCCGTTTGGAAATAATTTAAAAAAAAAATATTATTTTTGTTTTGAAAAATGCCCGTTAGGGAACCGGCAGAACCGATCCAGAACCGCGAGCCAGTTCCGGTTCTGGTGGTTCCGGTTCTGGCGGTTCCAACGGGTAGAACCGCCCCGCCACGGTTCCCGGGAATCGCTAGAACCGGAACCGCCGGAACCGGCAGAACCGGCAGGGCCGCGATTCCAGTCCGGTTCCGGTTCAGAACCGCGAAAAATACAGCCTTATATTATCAATTGAACATGAACTAATAGAGAAAATTGATTATAAAAAAATTATTAACAATTTTGTATCTCAAAAAGTTTGAAGAATAGATTTCAAATAAAAACATATCATATAATTATTTTTTATAAATTTAGGCCTCATATTAAATTATGGCTTTAGGTCCCTTATATGCTTGACCCGCCCTGTTCAGGAATCTTAGTTGTACATACCCATTTATGTCTAGGAAAATGAATAGTCTATATTTCATAGATGGCGAGGGAAAAAGATCAGTCCTGTTGACCTTTGAATCTCATAATTGTTAAGAATCTGATATTAATGACTTAATTGTGCTATAGTTCTTAAGTGTATCATAGAAAGAAGTTGTTTCTTTAACATTTGCTTGTTATACGACATTTGCAGAGATGACTTGCAAGTTCCGTCATCGCCCTATTTTCCTGCTTATGCCCAAGGTCAAGGACCACCTCCAATGGTGCAAGAGCGGTTTATGAGTGTGATCAGCCAGCTCTTCCAATGTGTATGGATTCTTTTTCCTTATTATTTCTTCAGTTTTATCTGCAAAGTTTGATGTACTTGCTAAATTTTATTACTCTATAAGAAAATTGTACTTGCTAAAATTTAGTTTGTTGTGTTGTTGAATCTAAGAGGATCATACGATGTGGTGGGGCAGTTGATGACGATATGGCAAATATTATAGTTGCTCAGCTTCTCTATCTTGACGCTGTTGATCCAACAAAGGTATATTTTGGACCATATCTTTATATCCCTCTCCTCTTACATTGGATAGTCTTAGCTTAAGCATCGGATATTGTGGAATATATCCGAATGAGATTCTTCTCGAAGCATTCCTTCTTTATGGATATTGATGATCTCTGTCAGTTCAATCCTTTTGTGATTTTGTTGACCACATATTTTCTGTCTACTGCTTCATTGCTTGGACATCTTCTGGAGTCCTTGAAGCTTCCGACCTGGAAAACTCGGAATGATATGCCACCGTATAGTATGGATCTAGCCTACTAAAGCCCTAGTTGTATATGTAGTCAATGGATGAACAAATTTAAGGGAATGGTGTGGAATTTCCACCTTCTCCTCTTTCTCTTGGTCTGCATCTTTTGTATACTTGAAGCTCTTTCATTATGCCATACACGGATTTACCCTTGATCAGCTTCGTCTCAAAAGGGACAAAAAGCTTTCCTTGTAATAATAAGGAAAAAAAAAGAGTAAAGCGACCTTCTATTACAATTAGCATGCTGAGATTCTCTGACTTTTACCGTGCAGCTTTGCATCGTTACAGCAAGTAATGTGTAACTTGTCTGTAGGAGCATCCTTAATAAGATTTTATTTTTCCGCTGTTTTTATTACTAAACTTCCACATTACATCCTTTTGTTTTCCTTTTATTATTGCTTCTATATTTTCCCCAAACCAACTTTTGTCCTCCTTAATCTACTAAACATGATATTGTCATGTATGTCAACTCTCCAGGAGGGTCAGTTACAGCAGGTACTTTCAAGTGTTCCCAATCAAACTCATTTGTTACTATCTACTTCTGTAACTGTTCTAACTTCTAGCTTATGTTGCATAGAGTTGGACTATGGCACCATTTTAACTTGCTGTTTTATTTCATGATTTACCTAGTTTCACCTACATTTTATTATATCAGGAATGGCCATTTTTTATACCATGCGGCATATTCGGCCTGATGTCTCCACCGTTTGTATTGGACTTGCTGCGAGGTGCTGAGTTGATTTGCTTTACTTTTGTACTTTATGCATCTGTTTTTAGAATATGATTTTTTCTCTTTCCCTATTGCTTACGATGCTTAACATGAAATGCATGTTCTCCCTTATTATCCTTTAGTTTTTTGTATTGCGCCTGAATTTGGTATCCTTGACCACTGCCAGAATCTTGTGGTAAAATTGGAATCAATTACCAAACCCAATGCTACACTCCCTTTGTGTATTACCTCTCACCCTTATTTGCTGCTGCTGGTCAAAGTTAAGAGTACCAATGGACATAGTACCGCTGTTTCAATGGTTAAATATGGTCATGGTGTTTTGTGAGATTTAGCTCTATTACTTAAATATGATATATAAACTTATACATCTCCAAAATAATTTAATCATAATTCGTCACATAATATAAAGTCTCACATGCGATCAACTAACTTAACAGGTGATATGTAATGACTAAGGGTATGGGGGCTAATAAAAGAAAAACATTTTCCAGAAAATATTTTTAAAATTTTCATGTTTGGTTGACTTAAGTGTTTTAAAAAATATTTTTCTTCTGAACTCATTTTCCTCCAATTGGAGGAAAGTGGCTTCCCTACCTAGAGGAGAGAATATTTTGCAAAACTCTCTTTCAATCTTACTCAACTCCCGCCACCCTTCCCTTGCTCGCCCTCGGATCTCAAGACTCGTAACCTAAAACTAAAGGTCAAGGGGTTGGGGTCCGGGGTCGGGCTTCTGGTCGAGGCTAATGTTGGGGATCACGGTTTTGGTCGAGTTTCAATTCGGGATTGGGGTTGGGATGTGGGTCAGGGATTGGGGTCGTGATCAAGCTTTGAGGTCGGGGTCGGGATCGGTGTTGGGGATTGATATCAGGGTCAGGGTTCGATATTTGGCGTAAGGGGGCAAGGTCGTCGTACTCTCGATCCCCATCCTAAACCCTGACCTTAAATCTGAACCCAAACCCCAAATCCTTACCTTGAACCACATCCACGACCCTTATCAACAATCCCGACCACAAGCTTGACCTCGACCCTGACCCTAGTTACCGATCCCCACCTCGACCTACACCTCAATTACTACTTCTGACCTCAAACCTTGACCCAGAACCACGACCCCGAACCCGAACCAAGAGCCTTGTGCTCATTACGGATTCCGAACCCCGACCCTCATCGCTGAGCCTTACCCCGACCTGACCTAGTCCCTTACCCTCGACCTCGACCCTGGACCTAGATCCTATGTTGTTCGGACTCTCCGAAAATTTCTCCGGGTGAGTCTCGGATCCTCCAAAAGAAGAGTATTTTTGGAGGATCTGACACGGATGCGACAACATTTTAGAGAGTCCGCGCATCATAGCCTAGATCCCCACCGCTCCACTCCCCCCACCCTCACTCATTTAGTCTCCCATAATGTTTGCTTAGATTATATGTTTTCCAAACAATATTTTCTGCTAACTTTCCAAACAGCAGAAATAAGTAAGAAAACCTCTTATTTTCCAGAAAAACATTTTCCATGGAGAATATTTTCCTACATACTAAACACACCCTAAGTTTAAATTAGTTCAGGTTGAGGCAAAATTAAGTACCAAATCTAGAATTTTATGATACTCCCTTTATTCAATTTATTTGGACCTATTTCCTTTTTAGTCTGTGCCAAAAAGAGCGACCTCTTTCCATATCTGAAAATAATTTACCTTTGATACAATGATTTATAGTCATACAAAACATATGTTCCTCATTTTACACCACAAGTTCAAGGCGTCTTATTTTTCTTAAACTCCGCGTCCAGTCAAATAAAGTCACATAAATTGAAACGGGGAGTAAATCATAGAAATATTCAGGCTTATAGGTGAAAAGAAATTTTAAAAATTAAATTAAGTAAAGTAACAAAAATCAACAGTTATTTCACCAAAGCCAAGAAGAATTCCCAAAGAGATGACCTTCAATTCAATTTCCTGATTTATTCTCTTTAAACCAAGATTAGCTCTAAAATTGTCTAAGCCTCACAACCTCACCCGGTTGATTTCAGTTCCACCAGGGATCTCGTGGCATAAAATCAAATGATCTGGGTAACTTCTTTTGTTTGGTACAATGAGGTTCTTCCAGCCCATGCGATATTGATAACTCGAGCTCCTGTCCCCCGTTCCCTCAGCCTGCCAATGTATCTTTCATCTGGGGAAGTTGGAGGATGGTGGATTTTTTGGTTTCAGTTGGTTCAACTATGATAAAATGCATATATTATGGTTTTGTTGATTCATTTCACTTTACTTTTGCTTGAACTTTGACTAGCTTCTAACCCTTTTATACTGGCATCAATTAGCTTGGTATCTTTTAGAGCAGCGTGGGGCAGAAAAGAGTTAGAAATTCAAATTGTACTCATCTACTGAGAGAATATGTCGAAAAATACGTAATTTTGTTTTATTTCTTATTCAGAATAAATAGAGAGGAAAGCTGTACTAACAAAGTAAAATCGGATTCTGTTTTACATTCAACATAGTGTTTCCAATTAGTTATGATTAAGAACTTTTTCATTTAACATATTGTTTCCAATTAGTTCTCATTTAAAAGCTTGTAAGCATATTCTCAAATTTAACTATTTGGTTCTTTTTTAATTTGTTTTATTAAAATTAACAAAAATAAATTAGCTTCTTACTCAGTTAACTATGTAAAATATTAAGAATATGTTAAAATGAAATCCCATTACCTGAACTCGTCACATTATTTTCCCATGAAGGTAAGAGATATAGCCTGCCAAACTCGAGGATAATGATTCACCAACCTCTTGGTGGTGCGCAAGGTGGGCAAACTGATATAGACATTCAGGTAAACATATACTCTCTCATTCAACACTATCATGTTTCAGAATGTTGCCTCTAGAGCACAACATTTCTGAGACATATTTGGTTATAAGGTCCTGGCCTCCTGGGTCTGACTTCTCTCCATCCTCTAAAAGGAAAAAAATTCCCCGCTGTTTCTCTCTCGTTTTCATACTTCCTCTTTTCCAAATAACATGCAATATCAGTTTCCTAATTTGGAACTTACGACATCTTCAGAAAAAGTTGGAGGAATGAACTTATGTGACTGATGAGTTCGAATCTCCGAAGAGTTAATATTATCTCCAATTTTAGTGATCTAATATCTAACGAAGTTCAGTAATTTCTCAACACCCATGCCGACACAACGAAGGTACTTAAATGAGTACACAGAATCACCGATTGGCTATGGGGAAACAAATAAGCAGGGGGGGAGGGGGGGGGGGAGGGGGGACTCAAGACTACGGAAAAAAAATATACTTGGGCTAGTTATAATGCTATATACGAGAAGCTATTACATTACAATATTGTTTTCAGGATCAAAATCAATAGCTTTGTTAGCTATGTCACCAAATCCATGGACAATATGCTACTCCCTCCGTTTCATAATGTTTGAGATAGTTTGACCCGGTACAGAGTTTAAGAAAAAAGAAGACTTTTGAAATTTGTGGTCTTAAAAGAAGAAGGGGTAAAAGGTTTGTGGGGTCATGCCATTTGTGTGGCTATAAAAGCTTCTCATTAACGGCAAAAAGGGTAAAATAAAGAGTTTAAAGTTGAATTATTTCCAAATTTAGAAATATATCACTTAGTTTGGGACAGTCTAAAAAGGAAAGTATCTCGTTTAATATGAAATGGAGGGAGAGTTACTTATTGTGAGCTATACAATGGTGAAGCTATGACATAAAGAGGCTATGGATAATATTAACTCATAGGCAAAGCTCAAGCTTTTAGTGCTTAAGCTATGGTCCACACCAACTTTCACAATTCATGTGTTTCCGTCCGTGAATCCCAAATTCTTTCCCTTAAGTATTAGTTTGCTTGAGTATTGAACTTTTATTCTGGATTATTAGGAGGATGTATATTCAATTAACGTGTTTTATAACTTGCCTTTTAGAGTTGAAAATGGGCGCTCTCAAAATTTTATTGCAAAAGGTCCTTTTAACAATGTAAGCTGTACCATATACTAACAGAAGGTAAATTCATGTATAACAATTGACGATAGAAAATGGACGGAAGTTTTGAGTTTTTAAGAGAGCTTAGTTGATTTAGAGTAACTGATAAGCATTAGGTGCTGAAGAACGCTTTTAAGTGCTGAAGCTGATTGAAAAAATAAGCAGTTACGTGTTTGGATAAAAGTGCTGAAGTTAATAATAAGCAGCTTAAGAATTGGGTATACGAAGAATTTTTGTTTTAAAAAGAAGTATTTTAGGGATAAAATAGTTAATATTTTAGTCAAACCTAAAGTGCTTATAAGCTGAAATTTGATAAGTTAGGGGACACCAAATTATGGCTTTTGTTTATTTTTGGATTATAAGCACTTTTAATTTTACTAAATGCGCAGATAAACCAAAAAGTGCTTATAAGCCAATTAGACCAGCTTATAAGCTTAGCCGAACAACTGTTAGCATGGACAACCTTTGGTGCTGAAATGACTCCATAAAGTGTATGAACCCAAACTTTGTGGATTTTGCCATTCAATCCCATTGGAAGCTTAAGTTTCCAGCTTGCGGGTGCAAGTTGATCAAGGCTCATCTCATTTGTTCTCGCACTCTGGTGCAATAAACTCATTTCAGCTTCTCATCAATGAGCGAGCAACTTGAGATATTCTAATGTCAAATCCTATATTTTGATGGTACATGAATCACGTATGCAAATAAATGCCTTGTATTATATTATTAGCTTAGCATATGATTAGATGGGCAAAAATGGAACACTTGCACCTAAACTAATGTGTGTACTGATTTCCAAGCTAATGAGATGTTGCACCACAAAGTAAATCTGAATGGGTACCTTTCCTACCATACTGGTCAAAGCCTTGAGAAGATCAACCAAGATACCGATCGTGATTTTTTCATGAGTGCAAAGGAAGCTAAAGAGTATGGGCTCATTGATGGAGTCATCTTGAATCACCCAGTTGCAGCAGCTGCTGAACAATAGTACGTAGTTGAATTTTATCTCAAGGGGTCGAATTTCTTTCTGCTCCTTGCAAATAGGCGATTTTACAGGTAGACATGGTTAAAGAGATCACATTGATTAGTAAGTTCTACATTGAGCCTTTACTGCAGCTGTGAAAAGCTGTTGTATACGAATTTTCACTAATTTATTCAAGCAAGCTTTGTGGGAAATGTGGAACGCTTCAGAACTCCTGTTCATATCTTCTTTCTATCTTTTCCCTTTGTTGTTTCTACGTCTGTGTGTTTCATTTCAAGTTGTATCTGTTTTCACAGCTCTTCCTAACATTGGTCTCGGTTCACTTCTTCTCTTTTGTTTTCTCAACATCGCTTAAACCTTTTTCCACTACAAATAAAATTCCTGCCAAAGAAAGGAAATCCTACGGAAATGTCCCAAATAAGACTAAACTTATTAATCTCTAGCCATTAGTCACATATTTATTAAAATTAGCTCAATGCATACAAAAATTTAAAACCGGGATAAATAAATATTCTTTCTCTTCAAGAATCACACGCAAAGATCTCCTTTCATATTTTAAGCGTGATCAACAAGTCTAGATGTCAGACGGAAAGAAAATTTCATGGTGAGGTAGCACATATGAAACACAAAGGGGAAAAAAATACAAGATTCCAAAAAAAACAAAAGCAAAAAGGGATTTTTTTAATAAGTATAGTCGAAATTCATTAAAAATATATAGATGAGTTAAAGGAAGATTAGAAGTGATTTGGACTAGTTTTGAGTCGAAATTCATAGTTGAATCATTTTAAAAACATCTCAACAAAATATGAATCAAATATGTATCTCACATACATGTATATATGGATGTACATGATATACACGAGAGATATATTTTTAATACATAAGTGATACACAAAAGATACATGGAGATACATAGTGAGATGCACATATCATCTTCTTCCATGTTTATCTTGTGTACTTTGAATTTCGATCAAATTTCAATTCAAACCACCTAAAATCTCCACTAAATCGTTCAAAAATTGTGATTCAGGCTCCAAAACATGTACCCAATCTATTTCAATAATGTCCGCTCAAATAACTTTCCATTTCGAAAACACAAAATTTTGAATTCAAGCTTAAATAATGAATTTTGAAAAATTACACACAAAGATCTCCTTCCATATGTTAAGCGTGATCAACAATACTATATGCAAGACGGAAAGGAAATCTCGTGGATGAGTTGGCAAAGATGAAACAATAACAACAACAACCCAATATAATCCCACTTAATGGGGTCTGGGGAGGGTAGTGTGTACACAGACCTTACTCCTACCTGGGGTAGAGAGGTTGTTTCCAAATAGACCCTCGGCATCCTTCCCTCCAAGAACTTTCCATCTTGCTCTTTGGAAAACACGAACTCATAAACTTTAGGTTGAAAGTGGAGGTTGCTTACCATCAGAGCAACCCCTCTTTATCTTGGCAAAGATGAAACGCAAAGAAAAAAGATATACAAGATTCTAAAAAACTTAGGCAAAAAGGGACGTTTCTCAATTGATATAATTCAAATTCATTAAAACATATAGATGGTCCTTAACCTTCCACTCACAATGAAAATTGTAAAAATGGCACGGTATAGGCAGTTGTCAGACTGGTCATTTAAAAATAGCCAGCGTTTACCAAGTCAATAAAAATAGCCACTATTTTCGTGCAATAGAGACCGGTCCAGCATAATATACTGGAGTATGGTGCACCCGTGTATGAACTTCAACATATTATGCTGGATCGGTATACGTTGATAGCTCTAATATAATATACTGGAGACTGGAGCACCACTGCTCCAAACTCCAGTATATTATACTGAACCGCTATATTTGCTGGAACTCCAGTATATTATGCTGGAGTTCTAGTGTACTTATGCTGGAACTCCATCATATTATGCTGGAGTTCCAACATACTTATTCTGGAACTCTAGTATAATATGCTGGAGTTCAAGTATATTAATGCTGGAACTCCAGCATAATATACTGGAGTATTTTTCGGGTTTTGAACACTGTTTCCGCTCAGATTATCTTTACATGAAAAGTGGCTACGTTTCGATTACTTTTGAAATTGGGCTATTTTTGAACGATCAATTGTAAATCTGGCTATTTTTGAATTCTAATATTTTAAACTGAAAAGCTAAACTTTTGGATACCGATGTGACACCTAAATACTATAAAAAGGCTAAATCAAACTTATTTGAACACAAAACCTCCTATTGACCCAATACCGACCCATGATATCCTTTCATATATTAAACAAAAGAATTTTTACATCCTATGCCATATAGAAAATTATATTACGTTAATTGTTTAAGGTTTGATATAATTACATTTAGTATACCTAATTATCAGTTATATATCATTAGTGATTTTTGAGGGTATTAACTACATTCTTAATTTAATGGTACCATATATTCCTTCTAATACAACTCCCACCATGTTTCTCTCTCCAATTTCCGTACCTTCACCCACGTTCCCCCCCCCCCCCCCATATCTATGATTTCTGTAGCAAAATCCCATTATTTCTTCCATAGCCAAGGCTTTGAATTCGAATTTGGATTTTCAAACGACATTATTTGTAAAAATTAGATGTTGTTGCAAAGAATTGAGAATTATCTATACATATCTCTCTATCTCACAATCCCAAATTTTAGTAGTATAATAGGAAAGGAAAAGAGCACAGCAATTCCACTATTGACATCGATTAAAAAACTTTGAAGCTTTGAATTCTAATTTGGGTTTTCAAAAATCATTACTTGTTTGGATTGAGTGTTGTTGTAAATAATTGGAAATATAATTTGGAGTTTAAATCTCAATTTTGAGGGGTTTTAGTGAAAACTAGACTTAATTTTGGCTAAATTTCAGATTGAAACTCGAAAAAGAAGAAGAATACATGAGATACATTATATTGCAGAAATTATAGATAAATTGTAGAAAAATTATAGAGAAATCGTAGACTGTTGTTTCTTTATTTTTGAGCTTTGTATTAGAAGTTTTGATGGGAACTTGTTATTCCACTTCGTCTGTTTTGGAGCTAACTTATGCAGAGGAAAATATATTTTGTAAGTTATATATCGTTATACCTTTTAATTCAAGAAAGTATGGTTGCATTGTATTTAAATAAGCATGAATTTGTAGAATAGGTTGAATGTGGAATGAGTCAAATAAGACTCACATTGGCTTGTTTTCTACATTACAAAACTACATATCATTTGAAAAATTAATATGAAAATACAGAATTTCAATGTTTCTACAAATTATCTACAAAATTTCTTAGGAAGAACTATGCCTTCATCATGTTTTTTTGGATTCAATATTTAGCATAGCAGTTTCGTAAGGTGTAACAAGAGCATATAGGAGAATCACAGAATTGTAGCATAATCAGAATTTTCGACATAATTGCATTTTTTTGTAGATGATTTGTAGCAGTTCTAGTCATTTTTGATTTGTGAAAACAGAAAACATAACATCTACAATTAGAATACAAATAATTTACAATTTATCGACAAATATCTACAAACTAGGTACATTAAATTTTAATATCTCAATTCTCATTCAATAGTAACATAACTGGAGTTTTCGACATAATTACGTTTTTTTATAGAAGTTTTAGTCGCTTTTTATGTGTGAAAATATAAAATAAAGCATCTACAATCAGAATACAAAATAATTTACAAGTTATCTATAAAATATCTATAAATTGGGTACATTGAATTTTAATATCCCAATTCCCATTAATTGTAGCATAATTGAGACTTTTGACATAATTGCGTTTTTCCAGAATATTTATAGAAGTTTTTGTCGTTTTTTATTTGTGAAAACATAAAATAAAGCATCTACAATCAGAATAAAATAATCTATAATATATCTATAAAATATTTACAAACTAGGTACATATTTGGACTCGACATGCTTCCCCTAAAATATATGTTTCACATTTTTGATACATATGTTTGTCCATAACAATACTAAATTATCCCATCCACTTAAATACACTTTTTATACAATGTTGTTCAATTTTCATACAATAGCTAAATAAATAAAAGAAAAATAAATAAACAATAATCTATAATTTTTCTATAATTTCTGCAATATAATATATGTCATATCTTCACCAAGTCTAATCTTCATCAGACCCCTCAAAACTGAGATATAAACTCCAAACTATATTTTCAACAACACCCAATCCAAATAAATAATATTTTTTTAAAATCCAAATTTGAATTCAAAGCTTCAAAAGTTTTTAATGGCTGTAAATGGTGGATTTGCTATTCTCTTTTCCTTTGCTTTGTTTTACTGAAATTTGGGATTGAGAGATAGAAAGAGATGTAGAGAGACCTCTGGAAATAGAGTGTGTCGCAAAAACAGAGTACGAAAATTTTGTAACGAAGTCTACGATAGTTATTATTGTGCGTGATTTGCGTTTGGGAAGATCTGAAAAATATTTAATTCCCCTTTTTTAGCACACCTAAATAAGAAATCATTGTAGCTTTATGATTCCTTATCTAATTTATTGTATATAATGTGTACAAGTACTATAAGCATGAATGAGAATATACAAACTATGAATATATTTGATAATATGATTTCCTATATGGTATATATACGATTATTTCCCATAAACAAATGCGCAAAAAGGTCCAAAATTAATGGGCTTGAGATCTGTAATTAGCTTTTGATCGCTTAAATATATATAACTACAGTTCATATCCAAATTTTGCTCACAAGAAAAATCCTGTATGGTCCAAAATTATGTCACAAAACCAACATTTGGCGCGTTCACTACAGGGGTGGTTGTAAAGGCTTGGCAGTGAGGCCATCCGCCTTAGGCCCTCAAAATTTAAAGCCCCAAATTATTTTAAATTGTTATTATTATTTACCCTCAAAATAGGATACAAATTAAATTTGTAAATGATTTTAAGAATATACGGATTAATTTGATACAAAGTGATAAATTGAGTTAGATTGAATAAACGAAGATAAAATATATTCATGCTACACGAGACCGATAATCCAAGTCTCAGTGAAATATTCACCCTCGATCCGGGCTTGCAATCGCCAGCAGTGATGAACAAGTAAATGAGTTAAACAGATAAAAATAATAATATATTACCTTGGAATGCGGATTACGATATGTGTTTTGAATTATCAAACCCCCTTTGTATAGAAGGGGAGTCCCATTCTAGGTACAACTCTATAAAAGATAAAAAATCTTCTCATTAACTTATTGTCGGTTCCCTATCGATACGTGCTGAGATCCATGTCGTATATCCGGCTGTCAAGGATATAACGACCTTCTGTGGGCCATGATTTATTGCCCGGCAATGTTCTTCGGAATCGTTCAAGGCTAGGACCGATTCGAACCACGGCCCGGATATTCTCGAGGGTGTACCACGAGCCTAGTTTTAC
Source organism: Nicotiana benthamiana (assembly GCA_034376525.1). Lineage (NCBI taxonomy): Eukaryota > Viridiplantae > Streptophyta > Magnoliopsida > Solanales > Solanaceae > Nicotiana > Nicotiana benthamiana. The sequence continues at coordinate 132,936,872 of CM067337.1, forward strand.
CCGTATATATATATAGTCCCCTCATTTCTCGAAGAGTAAATGACGAGAAACGATATGAGCTCCCAATTCCTACTTTGATATGTCATGACAGAGACGATAAAACATCCGAAACATCTCGTTAGTCATGTCATAATGGGATTAAATGCATGTCTGGCGCTGGTCGTTTGTCCCTGGATACGAAACATCGTAGAACTTTTATAAATACCCCCTCCTTCATTTATTTTTCACTTTATGCCAGATATTCTACCTTCATACCTTCAAGATTTCAATATTGTTTTAGTATTTTTGCCTCCGTTACTCAAGGTTCTCCGGTACTTTGCAAAAACTTTTATTAATGTCCTACTCAAGAAAACAAGTTTGATCCTTTAACTGTCAATCTTTCTTCATTTCCCAAGCTTTTCCTTCATAAAAATGGCAAAAACCTCCAAATCCGCTCCTCAAAAGGATACTCCTTCTTCTTCGCGGCCAACAGCTAAGGTCGAGGGGACCGCCCCCGAGATGGTTGTTGACGAACAGGTGGAAGAACCCCCCTTGAAGATGTTTATTCTTGGTGGTTGTTCGGTTGACGAAGACTTCAAGTTTGAGAAGCCTTCTTCTTTACATGGTTTATGTGAGGAGGCCTCGAGATACATCTACTTGATTATCAAAAAGGATCTCCCCACGGTATGAAAATACTGTAACTGGCTAACAAAGATATAGTGGTACCTGACTCTGAGGAGGTCATTACCACCCATGTCAAGGGATATCTAAGTGTTTTCTCTTATCCCTTTACATTGGTCCTGGTGGACCCAGTCATATTAGACTTTTGCGGGAGGTATAACGTATGGCTCGACCAAATTCATCCATCATTACGTAGGATTTTGATCCTTCTCTGATTCTTCATGAACAAAATCGATGGGTGCTTGTTCGTCATTGATCATCTACTTTGCTTGTACAGTCCCTGAATCTTCGGGGGGGGGGGGGGTGATAAAGCTTGTACGCTAGGCCAGCAAAGCTCCATTCTCGAGCATCGATAAGGACCAAGATCAGGGTTGGCAAGGACGTTCTGTCCGAGTGAAGACCGTCGACCTCATACATGCCTATTAGAGACTGTTCCTCAAGAGGTAGAATGTATCACGTAATTACAGACTCCCTTCAAGCGTTGATTTTATTCTTTATATTCCTTTTCTTCATCGATATTTATCGTGGCGCAGCCCTTGCTCGAGTTCCGAATGCCATTCCTCAGCTTAAGGAGTAAGTTGAGGGTATCGTGTCACAAATACCCTATTCCGAGCGCTCATGGCGCAAACTTTCAAAAGGCTATTGGGAGTCCCGTTACCATGGAAAGGTTCCCTTCCCGAGCAAGTTGTATTGAGCCTCTTCTTCTAGTATTGTGTTCTTATTTTCTTTATTTTATTTATGAGGTTTACCTAAGACCTTTGAGCTTAGGCTTGCAGTTGGGGATGAGGACTTGCCTTCCGAGTCTCCTGCTTTGAGACAGACTATAGAGAAAAAAAAGAGGGCTCCAAGTTCCCCGAGCTCGGAGAAAAAGAAAATGCAAAAAAGGCTGGTATATAAGCCAAAGGAAAACACCAGATCCTGAGAGCACGGCTCGGACTCACTCCTCCAGATCAGGGAGGATCCCAAGGAGGATGCTTGTTTTACTCTCGAAAAATGGGAGACAACCAAGGGGAAATGACGAAGGCTAATCCATCTCAAGTTTGTGAGGCTGATGATGCAGTGAAGGTCAAAAACCTTCAAGACGCTGCCTGGTTTCATAGACATAACGAGATAACCTTTATTCATAGAATTGATGTTTGATAAAGCTTGAACGACGAAGGAACGATCAAATAAGGGGGTCTATGGAGTGGCGATCCCCTCCAAAGTATTTTTGACGGTATGGAATCCACTTCCATGGAGGACGCCACCGGATTAGGGGACTTAGAGGTACCAAGGAAACATTCATCCTCGGGGGCAATGGGACTAATTCGAGCCCGAGACTAGTCAATCAGTTTCCTATCCCGAGTGTGGATCCTGGTCAGAAGCGGTCAATTATCATCACTGTTTCGGAGGATGCCCGAGTTTTTTCCTCCCTTGTTGGATTAGCTAGTTACCGCAGGTACTTGTTAGTAAAAGAAGACCAGTAAAAAATGGGTAGATGGCTCATGCCTGTTCGACGAAGCACAACAGGCGTTGAACTGGGTAAGGTGTTACCAAACGCTTTCATTTTTTAGCTTTAGTCCTTAATGGTCTTAATATTTCTTGTCATATTTTTAGGCCTCAATACTTCACCATGAAACTTTCCTCCGGTATCGCGATAAGCGAAGCAAACTTAAGACTAAAGTCAAAGAGCTTGTTGATAAGAGAGACACGTACAAACTTCTCAGTGAGCGACATAAAGGAGAGGCTCAGAGCCTTCAAGCCGAGTTTGATGCAGATCAGAATAACACACCGACCTGGTATAATAGGTAAAAGTATTAGAGGTTAGTAACGATGAGCTAGACACGGTGACTAATGGTCAAAACCCGCAGGTCTAATAGAAGATTGTTTGGATAGACCAACTTCGGGCCGAGATAGATGTCATCAAGGTTGAGGTCGAAGAGTGGAAGGGCAAAATGGATTGCTTGGCCTCGAAAAAGGAGACTTCCTAGGCGCAATTGGCCTCGCAAAGCATCATCTTCGAGCGATGAAGGAGAAAGTTGAAGCTCGATCCCAAAAAATCGAGGAGCTCCAGTCTCAACTGGGATCAACATTGCCGATAGGGATACCCTCACCAAAGAGCTTAAAGCGGCCAAGTCACTGGATGAAATAACCAAGGTCGATGCCGATGAGATGGTGAACTATTACAAAGCTAATGTTGAAGTAGCCCAGGACCGCCTAAAAGACATTGTTGAATATATGAAGTGGCAGTCCCGAAGGAGGCCCTTGAGGAGGTTCATGGCCGGAGTTTTGATCTATCGGTCGAGATTGAAAATTCTAATGGGCTCAAGGAAGATATCAAGAAGTTTTAATACCTCAAGGACGAAGAAGACTCCAAGGTTCCGATGGATCCAGGGGCGGAGAGGACCCCGATGGTCCCGGTGATGAGGTTGGTTCCGTTGAGGACCATGCCGTTTAGGTGCATGTAGAGTTATCTTTTGGTTTTTTACTTTTGGTTGAGGCCGTTCAACCTTTTTTGTATATATATATATATCTATATATATATATATATATATATATATATATATATAAGCCTATTTTTCCTTCAGCAGTATTTGATCTTGTTTCTTTTTTACTTTTTTCCTTACGATTGCAAAAGATTTCGAATGCCTTAGATCGCAATATTTAGGTTTTGTTTGGAGATTCAAACAAGGCCGGTTCTTGATATCATTTTTCTTAGTACTCATAGGAGATTGGTATGACTGGAAGCTATCCCCGAACTATTTATTTAGAATTTTTCAGATTACAATTTTAGGGCAGCCGTTGAACCAATTTAGAAATATTGAAGGCCTTATGATTTTTTACGGATCTTGGATGTGTCTGAGCCGTTCTAATATTGTTGTTGCATTTTGATTCTGGGTATTTCTAAGTAGGCTTCCTATCCCAGACTTCAATACCGTAGCCGTCCGACTTGCCCTTGACGATAATTTTCGAATAGGGTGGTCGTATCGTTTAAGTTTGGAAACTACTTAATACACTTTGTGCCTCCGGTTCGATAGATCGGGCCATCCGAAATTTCCTTATATGGAAATCCTCAAGTAAGAGTGGTCCCTTGGACTCGGATAGAGGTGGCCCGGGGGCTCGACGTCTTAAAGGAACATAATGTAGTAATTTTTTTTTAGAGACAAAGTATTTATCTGCAAGGTAGAAACTTTCTTTCATTTATGTGTGCAATATTCAAAGTTTCAAGCATCTTCAAGATTTTTGTTATGGCTTGGGTGGTCTATACCATTTGGCCCTTACAGTAAAACCTATTTACCGATCATAGACTATTCGAGTACAAGTTTCTTTCCTTGCTAAAATCATTGTCCTAGGGTGATGCCCCCAGTATTCGAGGCTGAAGTTTATAGAAGCATCAGATACTTTTGATGTGATCTTTGACACCGATTCATAGCCAATTTTTCAATTTTAAGTTAGCACGATCCACTGTTGGCTCGTTAAAAACCTTGTCGGAAAACCATTAAGGACGAAAGAGGTTCATGGGAAAAAGAGTGCAACGCGTGCTTTCAGGCCTAAAAGTTGTATCATTCCTTGACCATTACTTGCAAGTGTTAGTTCAATATGTAATGAAAGGAAATGAATGGGGTTTTATGTTAGCAGTAGTATCATTTCAAGTAAGTTACGTTCCAATTGTTCGGTAGTCCCTCACTGTTCATTGCTCTGAGTTTGTACGATCCTTTTCCTATGATCTCGATAACTTCGTATAGACCTTCCAAGTTTGGCCCCAGATTCCCTTCATTCGGGTTCCGAGTGCATTGTGTGGCCTTCTTTAACACCAAGTCCCTGACATTGAAGTGTCGAAAGTTAGCTCTCCAATTGTAATACCTTTCGATTCATTATTTCTAGGCAGACAACTGGAAGAGGAAGGTCTTACGCCTTTCATCTAAAAGTTCCCAGCTCATACTCATGGCCTCGTGGTTTGACTCTTTGGTGGAATATCGAAACCTAAGACTTGGATCTCTCACTTCGACAAGTATTATAGCTCCGACACAATAGACATACGAGAAAGAGGTAGCCTTGGTACTAGATTTTGAGGTCGTAGGATATGCTCATAGGACTTCGAGAAAGACTTCTTTCCATTTTCCTTTGGCGTCGATCAACCTCTTCTTAAGATAATGGAGTATGGTTTTGTTTCTGGACTCCACTTTCCCATTTCACTAGGGTGATAGGGTGTCTATAGGATTCTTTTGATCTTACTGTCCTGAAAAAACTTGCTCAATTTATTGTGGATAACTATTTCCCATTGTCGCACACGTTCTCGACTGGCATGCTGAACCGGCATACTATGTGGTCCCAAATGAAATTAATAAATTACTTATCCCTGATTTTGCCAAATGCCTGCGCTTCCACCCATTTATAAAAATAGTCTGTCATAAATAATATAAATTGTGCCTTACCAGGTGCATGGCGGGGGGATGACGATGTTCATCCCCCATTTCATGAATGGCTAGGGTGACAAGACAAAACGTTGCAGCTCGGGCTAATGAATTATCAAAGCGTTCCTCTCACATCCGTCACATTTTTGTACGGACTCCTTAGCGTCCTTTTCCATGTCGATCCAGTAGCAATCGGCTCTGATTATTTTTTGAGCTATTAATTCAGTGCCCGAATAATTTTCGCAGGTGCCTTCGTGGACTTCCCTCATAACATACTCGGTATCGCTCGGTCCCAAACATATTACGAGTGAGCCATTGAACTTTCTTCTGAATAAGGCACATTCTTCGTACAAGATGATATGAGTCGCCTTTGTACACAGAGCCCTCGATTCTTTAGGATTTGAGGGTAGTTTTCCTGCCTCAGATACTCTATATATTTGTTTCTTCAATCCCAAGTTAGGCTTGTTGATTTTATCTCGGTGTGACCTTCTTCCACTGCCGATCTCATGAGTTGCACGACCGTCTTCGAGTTGAACTTATCATCATCGACTGACGATCCTAAGTTAGCAAGATCATCGGCCTTGCTGTTTAATTCTCGAGGTACATGCTGCAGCTTCCCCTCCTTGGGTCGATGTATGTTACCTGCAGTTTATTCAAGTATTATCACATTCTCTCTTCCCTAACTTCGAACGTCCCATTAATTTGGTTCACCATATGAAGGGAGTCGCATTTAGCTTTGATTGTTTGTCAATTTTATAGTTGTAATAGATTTTCTAACTAAATTACCTGTTGATGGCTTCAACACAATGCCAAGTCCGGACCCCTTTGCATTCGAGGCAGCGTCCATAAAAAGGGGTCCAGATTCTCGAGGAATTCCCCGAGTTCAACAACAACTCCTTTTTGACGTCAGGTGTCAGGGCTTCTGTGGAGTTGGCCACGAAGTTTGTCAAAATTTGAGATTTGATGGCGGTACGGGGTTGATATTTGATATCTTAACCGCTGATTTCCACGACCCATTTATCCAGTCCTCCCCAGAGTTCGATTTTATGCATTATGTTCCTAAATCGGTAAGTAGTTACAACACATATAGGGTGGCATAGAAAGTATGGTTTTAGCTTTCTAGAGGCGCTTAGCAAAGCGATGGTTAATTTTTTGAGGAGAGGATACCTAGTTTCGGCCTCGCCTAGAGTTCTACTAATATAATAGATAGGAAATTACATACCTTCTTCTTCCCGGATCAAGACTCCACTTACTGCCACCTCGGATACTGCTAAGTATAGGTACATCTGTTCATCTTCCATCAGAGTGTGAAGCAAAGGTGGGCTCGAGAGGTACCGTTTAAGTTCCTCTAAGGCTTGTTGGCACTCCGGAGTCCATGTGAAGTTATTCATCTTCTTCAACAGTGAGAAGAACCGATGGCTCTTGTCGGAGGACCTCGGGATGAATCGACCCAAAGCAGCCATGCGCCCAATTAACCTTTATACGACCTTGACATTTTCCACTATGATAATGTTCTCTATTGCATTGATTTTATTAGGATTGATCTCGATCCCCCAGGTGGACACCATGAATCCGAAAATATTTTGGATCCAACTCTGAATGCACATTTTTTCTAGGTTTAGCTTCATATTGTATTTCTTCAATCTGTCGAAGGTATTGTCAATATAAACCTCCATTGATTTTCCTATATGCTCATCGAACATCTGAGTACTAGGAGTTGGTAAGTGGCATCGATGTTTTTGAGTCCGAATGGAGTTACATTATAGCAGTAGGTGCCATACTTAGTGATGATGGACGTTTTTCCTGATCGCCCGGGTCCATCCAAATTTGGTTGTACCTAGAATAAGTGTCTACAAAACTGAGGATCTTATGGCCAACCATCGCATCGATCATGCAATCGATGTTGGGCAGAGGGAAAGAATCCTCGGGATGCTATATTCAATTCTTTATAGTCTACACATTCTTAATTTGTTTCCCTTTTCAGGGACTACCACCACTACGTTTGTTAACCAATCCAGATACTTGACCTCCCGGATGGACTCTATTTTAAAGAGTTTAGATACATCGTCCTTGATGAATGCATGCTTGATTTAGGACTAGGGCCTCCTTTTCTTCCTGACCAGGTGAAACTTCAGGTCCAGGCTCAACTTGTGAGTGGTTATTTCTGGTGGGATCCCTGTTATATTAAGTTGGGACAAAGCGAAATAATATATGTTAGCTATAAGGCATTGATTGAGTTTTTTCTTGAGCTCGTGACTTAATCGCTTGCCTAGGTATAGCTTACTATTAGGCAAGTGCTCGATCAGTACGACTTGCTCCAGTTCCTCGACCATTGATTTGGTGGCATTAGAATCATTGGGGATTATGAAGGGCCTAGGGACTCCGTAGTCATCATCCTCGCATGTCCCTTGCTTCTCCGATTTTGTCGGACATGTGTCGCTGATTGCTATTTGGTTCCTTCCTTGGTGACCGATCTCGAATATTTTATCGTTGTAAGTGCGGATATCAGGATCACCTCTTCGACTGCGAATATTTCCCTTGCGGCCAGTTTTTCTTCGTAGATTGTTTTAGTCCATCCTGGCATTAGGAATTTCAACACTTGGTGCTGAGTCGAGGGTACTTCCCTTATGTTGTGGATCCATGGCCTCTCAAATAGGGCATTCTACCTCATATCTCCTTTGATTACATAGAACCTGGCTTCCTGAATGGTCCCCGCTAGAGGTGTGATTCGATTTATCAATTTGATTTTGACACTTATCGATAATTACTTATCGATTATCGATTTGTACATATACATATCGTTATTGTTTCAATAAGGTTTCAATTTTTTCGATTTCGATTTATCATTTTTTTGGGCTTATCGATTCGGTTATCGATTAAACCAATAAGAAAATTTTGCAGGATTCCAAAGAAAGTATATCGCTATAAACTAATATGGACAAAAAGAAGCTAAAATAATATGAACACCATTTATAACATAAATTGTGTCAACAAGCACATGCAGCGAAACTAAAGTAAGGGATTAAATGTATGCCACCAACACTCCAACGGTATAAAAAAATAAAATAAAATACATCATTACGGCTAATTTTGTTTTCTATTAATTTGATCAAAACAAACAGTTAGTATATCTTGTCGGTTTATCGATAAACCGGTAACCGAAGAGGACAAAATTGAAATCAATAACCCGATAAGGAAAATTTCAAAATCAAAATCAAAATCTATAAATCTATAATTTGATATCGATAAACTGATAGAAAATAATTGATTCGATTTATTGATAAACCCATTCGAATGCATAACCCTAGTCCCGGTGGCATTCGCCGGTAATGTTATCTCCCCTTTAATGGTTTCACATTCTATGTTGAATCTGTTTAGAACTAGGACTGCAGGCACAATTTGATCTTGTAGACTGAGTTGTTCCATGACCTTCAATCTGATGATATTGGCCGGGCTACCTGGATTAATTAGCACACGCTTAACTCGAGATTCATTTATGAGTACAATTCTTACTAGTGGATCGTTGTGGGGCTGCACGATCCCTTCTGCTTCCTCATCGTTGAAAGGTAAGGTACCTTCTAGCACGTAATCATGAGTCCATTTTCCCTTGTCATGGATATATTGGTGCGCCTTAGCATCGTCCCTTAGGGAACGTCGAACCCACCGATGTTCATGATAATGACGTGCTGAATTTTTTCATGCTCGATCTATTTATTAGAATCTCTATCCTAAAATGATTCTTGGCTTAATAACTCAGGAACTCCCGGAGATGTCCATTGTTGAATAGCTGAGCCACTTCCTCTCTTACTTATCAACAATCCTCTGTCATGTGGCAGTGAGTTCCATGATATTTGCATATTAGGTTAGGATCCCTTTGGGCTGGATCATGCTGTAGGGGCGAGGCTTTTTCATGTCTTTGATGCGTCCGATGGCAGATACAATAGTGGCGGCGATGATGTTAAAGTTGTACTCCGATAATCTTGGCGCTTATCGGGCCTATCGAAACTGTTTTCTCCTTAGTCCCCGGTTGTTTTTACCTCAATCACTCATCCCTTCACTTCTCATAAGGTTTCGCCCAGACCCATTACCTCTTCGGTCTCCATTATATGGCCGATACTGATCCCTATTTGATCTTGGTTCACGATCAACGACTCTCTTGACTCTGTCAACGGCTTTGAGAAGATAAATGGACCAGGAAGGGGCCCCAAGATGATCATCTTTGACTCTGATTTTTCATTGATACCAGTTATGCACATTGACCTAAGTAACAACAAGATATTCTATTAGATTTTGTTCCAACTGCTGTGAAAGCAACAAGATTTGAACATTGAGTCCTTGAGTGAAGGCCTAAACGACCCAATCGTCTGCGACCGAAGATATGTCCATCCGTTCCATTTGAAGCTGGGACATGGATTATCTGATCATCTCATTATAAGGCTGTGTTGTGGTCCGGTCCCTGGCCTAAATAGGTTAAACAGGTCGAGCCAAATGGTCCCCGGCTCTGGAGGGCCTATCTTAAGCGATTCCGGGCCAAACGATCCCGAGCTTAATAGTCCTAGAGGGTGGAACCGGCCCAGTATGGTCCTAAGCCCACATGGTCCCGGGTTAAATGGTCCGAGCTCACGGGCCTAAACAAGCCTAAGTGTTCCAGGCTATTTTTGTTTATTAAATTTTCTTAGCTAAGGCAATTTATTATAAATTATATTATATAATTGTGACTTATATCTTCTAGTTCAAATTCAAAAACAAAAAATTGTAAAAAAATATTCAAGGAAATGCCTTATAATTTATATTATTACTACATTAAAAAAAATGACAATACTTTTCTTAGTCTTCCTCCCCCCAATGGAATGCGTACAACAAGGTGCTAATACCACCACTAAAAGGAAAAAAAACTAATGAAGATGTGCCAAAATACAAGTTAAAGGAGCCATCGAGATTCTCTAGTTCAAGTCCCTGCGACTAATAAACTTGAAGCTCATTTAGTTATGAAGTATCACTAATATTATCATCTTGAGAACCCCCGAACTTTGTCCAAGAAGTAAGTTCTTTTAGGCCTGCAGTTCGTTTAGATGATTGCGAACTAGACGAAGTAGAGTTGGAACATTTGGTCTAGCATGATCTAAAGCTAGTTGATAAGTATTATAAATTGTTTGAGCATTTATTTTAATTAAGGCTTTGCACTGCAAGTGTAGCAAATTCCTCATCTGAAAGATCTAAAGCATATAAATATTTGTATACCAAAACTGAAGACCTCCTAACTTTATGGTAGGATTTAACATAGCAGCTACACCATAAATAAAGGGATATATAAAAAATATTTTTCAAACTTATCTTTCATAGAATTAATAGCAAGTTGATAAATTGCTCCACCCTCTGAAAATTGAGTAAATAAATCTGCAAGTGCTGCAATATAAAGTAAACAGTTAGAAATTAAGAGAGATTGATAATTTTATGAGTAAAAATGAAAGAAAGAGGAGGTATTCGCAGTCGAGAATAGAGAAACAGTGTAATTATAAAAGTTTTGGGTTAAAATAAAGTTTGGGGTCCAAATGGCTATTTTTTAAAAATCCAAACGGCTAAATTGGCACACCAACAACTAGTTTTTAATCTTCCAACCGTTCGACAATTTTTATTTTTTTTAAAAATAACCGCTGGGCCTGTTAGGCCCAGTTGAACTAGCCCAGGGCCACCAGCCGGTCCTGGGCTAAACGGTCCTGGGCTCGCGGTCTCAACATGGAGGACCAGCCCACACTGGACTCCTAGGACCGCTTGGGACCGAACTGTTTGGACCGGCCCATTTAGTTCGTGCTCTCACGGTCCCGGTCAAGGCCCGACTTACAATACAATCTTATCTCATTATCCCTCTATTTCACTTTGAAAAGGTCTAACTTCTTGGTCTCGACCTTGATAACCCAACATGCCCTTTTACGAAGGAACCTATAAGCATAGCAAATGAGCCGATAGAATTAGGAGGTAGGTTGTGATACCATATCATAGCTCCCTTTGAATGAGTTTCCCCAAACTTTTTTAGCGATTCGATCTCATCATCCTCCAACTCGTTCCCTTTGATGGCGCATGTGTAGGAGGTCACATGCTCGTTCGTGTCAGTTGTTTCGTTGTATTTAGGAATCTCGGGCATGTGGAACTTCTTAGGGATAGGGTTTTGAACAAACTTCTTGGAATCCAGGACTTTAAATATCGACGGCGCTCCTAGGATTTTATAGATCCTAGAATTGTAGGTTTTTATCTTTTTGTCATTGGCTTCGATTTTCTTTTCTCGCGATTTTACCCATTTTGTTAGCTCCTCGAGCATCTTTATGATCTGGGGGTTGGCTCCCAATTCATTTTCATTTGGCCTCTCCATGACCGATTCATTTATGCGGGTGACTTCTTGGATGACGGTTTGGGCTCAATTCTGCTCGAGATGCAGCTTTGGTTCTGGAGCTGGGCTATTACTTCCTGTTGAACCTTTAATATTTCGAAGATCACTCGCAAGTTGATTCCATCATCTTCGTCACCATGTATATCTTGTGCAACCAATCAGACTTCCTCGTAGATGTTGTTCTAACGATTGGTAGGCAAATTCGCGTTAATGGCCACATGCAAGCTAGCGTCGATCGGGTCCATGGCTGGAACACTGTTGAAATCAATAGGGGGCACCTTGTTACCGTGTGACACATTATTTTTCTCGCCATGGTGGCTGGATATAACATCCACGTTTAGAGGGACAGATTGGGAGTTCGATATTTCAAACTTTAACCTAAAATCAAAGATACTCTAAAGAACAAGTTTAAGATACGGTGTGTTATCGAACTTTGTATCAAATAGCCACTATTATCATTAGCCCAATGGTGGACGCCAAATTATTTACTCTCATAATCGGATATCAATTAAATTTGTAAGTGGTTTAAGGATACACAGATTAATTTGATACAAAGCGATAAATTGAGTTAGATTGAATAAATGAAGATAAAATGAACTTAAACCACACGAGTCAGGTAATTCCAGTCTCAGTGAAATATCCACCGTCGATCAGGGATTGCAATGGCCAACAGTGATAAACAAGTAAAAGAGCTAAAATAGTAGGGGTGTCCAATTCTAGGTACAACTCTATAAAATGTAAAAAAACTTATGATTAAATGATTTCTGGTTCCTCATCGATATGTGCCGAGATCCCTGCCGTGATATCCGACTGGTCATAGATATCACGGCCTTTTGTTGTTGCGTTTGATTGCCCAATAATGTTCTTCGAACTTGTTCAAGTCTAGGATCGAACCCGGACCATGACCCCGATATTCTCGAGGTGGGCGTTATGCCTCGGACTCCAACTCGATGAGACATTTACCTCGATTTCGGCCCCTTGTTACCATGTCTCGAGGATGGCTAATCATGTCGTGAACCAGGTTGTACCACGAGCCCAGTTTTACCCCTATACAATTATTATTATTATTATTATTATTATTATTATTATTATTATTATTATTTTAAAGAAAAGCGTTAAAATATATTACTTTTGTTATTTGATTGTGGTTATTTTATATTAATAAATTCATAAATTCTGATAATTTTCTTTACTGATTAATTAGTATATTTTCTTCAGTCTTAAAGTTTAATTTTATCCTTTTACATATGAATTAAGTTAAATATATGGATAATATAATGAATTTCTATTACAATATTCTTTGAAACTGTATGAATACAAAAGTATTCATGCACCAGTTTTCTTTTAGTTTAATTCGACATATTATATTAGACTATTTATAATTTATTTTAGACATTCACCAATAAGTGCTACTTAATAGAATAAACTATAATTATCGTGTAAATTGATCATAAGGGCAAAATATTTTTGACACTATTAATGCTCAAAACTTTAGCTATCACGTTATGTATATTTATTTTTTGTTCGTTATGATAGCTAAATCAAACTTTGTGGACCTCGTGAAGGCTCTCTTTTATTTTCAGGATGGAACCTTTGTGTTTTTAGGTAACAAACCACGCCAAACAGGCTCCTAGCGTGCTAGAAACCTACAGGGAACAAGAGCCAGATCGAAGACATTCCTTTCATTCTTTTATACCCCTCTCGAGAAAGATACGTATCTTAGGGAATAAGGAATCTGAGGATTCGTTGAACATAGTTCAACTCATTTCATACAATTCGCTCATCCGTCCCTACTTCGCTTTCCACCACTTTTGTTTTTGTTCTCTTCTTTCTATTTTTTTTTTGGGAAATTCATTTATTTTTATCTTAAAAGATTAATTTATTGTTTATAAAGTAAATTTTTTTGTTAGTGTAAATATTTTATAAAATAAATTTAAGGGCATCTCAATATAATTTTGCCATAGGCCATGCCATCCATTGAGTCGCCCCCTGATTCACATTATATTATATCAATTATTTTTTTTTTTTGTGAAGGATATTTACCAAAGTGCAAAATCATAATGCTTAAAAATTCTTTCTACTATACTTAAACATTTATGTCCAAAGCATTTATTATTTTTGGACAGATAAAAAGCTTAATTTAACGTAACATGGAATTTTTGAGCATTTGTTTAGCATATCAATGTGTGTACGAGTCGGGAGTTGGGTTGAATTTGAGATTTATTGGTAAAAATGAGTTGGATTTAATAGTTTTTATTTTATTTAAAAAAAATCGAGTCTCACATAAATAAGTATCAGGATACATCACTTTCCGACTTGAGGGACCGTGTGAGGAAATAACAACAACAACAATAGATAAGTAACTGTATATATATTATCTTATTCAAACTCCACTTGTAAAATTATATTAGGTTGTTATTGTTGTTATTGACATTTTGAGTCAAATAGCAAAAGATAAGTGACTTACAGATATGAAAGAAAGAAAATTGATTTTGTTTATCTATTTTTGGAGTTGTGATTGCTCAATTAGGACTTCTTGTATTGTTCTTATGTTTTATTTTGTGATATAGTTTGAACGAGCATATAATTCAAAAAATTCAATTTATGACTTAAAGTATGATATAATATTTGCGAAGTTATAAAAGTCTGAAATATTTGATTTAAAGTATACCATAAAATTTATGTGATTATAATTTTTTTTTTCATTAAGTATAAAATAAAAAATATAAAGTTAATTGTTCCAAATTTAAAAGTGTGTATTTTTTTTGTAAGACTGACTAAAACAAAAGTGTTTTGACATATACTGAAACGAGAGAGTGCTTCTCAATACTTCCGTAGATTGGTGTCATGTGTTCATTCAAGTTTATTTATTATTCTTCTTTTTTGTCGTTACATAAGAGAATAAGAGAATTGGAAGGGGGTTTGAATTAGTTTACTTTAAGTGTTTTTAAAATAAAATAGTATTTAAATTATTTTATAGTATTTAAATAAAATAAAAAATTATTTTTAAATTAAAATAACAAAATAAGGTAAAAGTTTAAAGTTAAAATTTCGAATTATGATTTTTGATTTAAAAATCACTTACAACAAACCCATTCAAATAAGTTTAGTTCGAAACTAAGCCACACATCATCTATTCTTTCACTTTGTCCCTATTAATAATTTTGAAGAAATTCAAAAGAAATAAAAACAGATCTGGCAGGAGTTGGGATTAAACCCCCAAATTTTTGTCAACAATTTTTTTTAGTGTGCAGTCGCAGTGTCAAATGGACAGGTGTGGCAAAATATTGGAGGCTCAAATTAGTTAGAGTCAATAAATGGACGGTCAAAAACGTGAAAATACCGTGGCTAGCTCGCTTTCAGACGATTAATTAAAAATAGTTAGCCTTGGTAAAGTTGTTGAAAAATAATAATAATTTTATTACAACACACAAAGTTCCAGCATAATATATTGGAGATTGGTATATATGCATATGAATTTCTAGCATATTATGCTGAAACTGCAACACACACAAAGTTCCAGCATAATATACTGGAGATTGGAGCACACGTGTAAGAACTTCCAGCATATTATGCTGGAACTCCAGTATATTATGCTGGAATATTTTTCGGATTTTGAATATTATTTTGGTTTATATTTATCTTTATATGAAAAAATGGCTAAATTTCGACTACTTTTGAAACTTTAGCTAAATAATTAGTCATAGCACAACCTATCCAACTTTAATCAAATTTTAATTTCTTTCTTAATTCTTTAAATTTATTTATTGACCTACAAAACTAATTAATTATTTGTTGATTAATTATCTCCTATAGCAAAGGTTATACCTTATTTATTTTAAATAAATACACTTTTATTAAATTATATTTCATAGCTACCTTTTGATTTTTATAGCCAAATATCTATTTATGATCACCTCCTATCTTTAAGCCATAAAATACGCTTTACATTATTTTTCTATCTTATTCTATCAGATTTTTTTCATCCCCTCTCAACGCTCTGTATAATAACGGTGATACAAAGACTACATAACAAAACCGAGATTCAACGGGTAAAAAGCATGAGAGATTTGAGATGAGTTTCTTCTCTTCAAGTGTTTTCCCTAATATTGATGTTATTTTCAGCATCAATCTCTTCATATGGTTGTGCTCGGGGCTCGATGTTCAGATCTGGACAAAGGAGATATTATACTTGCAAATATGGGTTCACTGCTCATTGGAGATACAAAGAAGGCGCTTGCGAACACTCTTCTTTTCTAAATTAGATGGTCAAGTGGGCTCCTTAGGGACTAACCTATCTATTACAACTCTTAATAATTCTAGTACAAGCTCAAACAATTTCCGGATGCAAGGTTTTTATCAATAAATATTGAGATTTGTTTGACTAAAGTAAAATGATATTAAAACAAAAAATATTCCAAGTAAAAGATAATTCAATGGTAAAAAGATCTAGGGTACTGATTTCCCTAGTTGCTAGATTAATTCTTAATTCTTTTGCTATAATTTTACCGTAATACTCTCTGAGAATTATGAGCTATGGGTTACCGCAATTATCTCTCGATCAACTATTAGAGCTTTCTCTCGAACTACTCTAGCTGATAATTTATGCAGCTCTAAATTATTCCACCAAAGTTTTGATATTTCTAACCCCACTTTTACATTCAAGTAATGAATCTCTTCATCCCAAAAGTGGTGTTGTTTAACAACAATCTAACCTGGTATTCTTTCTCAAGCAACACAAGGCAATTAGATACGATTAATCGAGGGCTCATTCCATTAATTACTATACTAATAATAGTTGAAGAAACATATAATAAACCCGACTCAATTATAAAAAAACTTCATCAAACAATTGGTTCCACCAACCATAGGATAAATGTTTAGTTAAGCATAGTAAAACAAGATAAAACCATAAAATTATTCATAATTCACAAAATAATGATAACAAGAAGAGGAATGAAAAACTCTAATGGTGTCTTGATCTTCTCACACTTTTTTTTGCCTCCAATTCAGTCTAAAAACAAGCTTTAACCTTCACATGGGCGAGTTTGTTGAGTTGATATAGGGTTAGAATAAGTTTTGCACGTTTTACACTTTAGCCCTAAAACTTCTTGGGCTTCTCTAGATCGACCGTGGTCACGGGCCAACCACGGCAGACTGCGGTCATTTTAAACATTTTGTTTTCCGCTTTTCTTCACTGCGTTCCAGCCGCGGTCCTACCGCAGTCACAATGTACTGTTACCCAATTTTTCTTCAGCTTTTCTTGCTCGTTTTTATCCGGGTTCTTCTCGATTGGCCTTGTATCTACACAATCGACTCCAAGACACTCTATATCATCTTCCTAACTCGGAGTAGTTCTTGCAAAGTATAACACCTCAATTAGAGCATTTTGTTATCATTTAGCACTCAAAACATCAATAAATTATGGTTAACTTCTAGCATAAATAGAATCTGTATCGCATAATATATGTTACTATCACTGAGAAACTTGAATTTACTATTAATATATTTCAATGTATCTCCCCGTATTTCCATCTATTTCATTGTATTCATAATCTTTTTTTCATTGTATTTCAATGTATCTCGTTGTCATTCATGTATTTCATTGTATTCACTATCTCGTTGTATTCCATGAATGTATTCATATAATTTTTTTATTAATATAATTTATGTATTAAGATGTATTATATAACTTCTCTGAAGATTGCTATATTTTTGGGGTATTTTTCAATTGAGAATCCTTTTTATAACTGGAAATACAAATTTTGTGAGTTATAATTGATTTTGTTGAGCTATATTAGGAGTCTATTATGTTAATTGATTCATTTTCCGTTTAAAAATAGTGTAATCCATGTTTCACTCTGTGAATATAGTCGAATATGACAATCTATCTAGCTGTAATCCCATGTTTCATGCCATGAATACAGCCGAATACACGCGAATACAAAGATTTGTCTAGTTGTAATCCCCTGATTCACGCATAGAAATGTTTATGTATTTATGAATGCAGTAGCTTATATACATCGAATACACTCTAAAATGTCTGAAAACATAGCTATAGAAAGTAATATAGCTTAGCTAATAACCACTAAAACATAGTGGTTTCTGAAAGTTTCTCATTATTTTTTTCTATATATAACATGTCAAACAAAAAAAAAAGTTTTTTTCTTTTAAAAAAAGGATATTTCATAAATGTTCTTAGTAAAAAATAGGACGAGCTAGCCATTTTTCGGACTGGCCATTCAAAAATAGCCAACACTTGCAAAGTCATTGAAAAATAACCATTATTTTGCTGCAAAATGAATAGTTCCAGCATAATATACTAGAGATCGGTGCATCTGTGTATAAACTTACAACATATTATGTTGGAACTCCATCACGAGGAAAGTTCTTGCATAATATAATGGAGATTGGAGCAGCAGTGCTCCAACCTCCAGTATATTATGCTGGACTGATATATTATACTAGGACTCCAGTATAATATACTGGAGTATTTTTTGAATTTTGAACAGTATTTTTCGTTCATATTTATCTTTACATGAAAAGTAGTTAAATTTCAATTACTTTTGGAACTGTGGCTATTTCTGAATGACCACTTGTAAATCTAGCTATTTCTGAATTTCTTCCATTTTGTATTGAGGAATTTATGAAGTCTACCTATTAAACTAAAACTAATTACCCAATTATACCCACTTGGATAATAATTAAGAGTACTTACCTATTCCATACAAAATTATTATCCGTCTATCCATTAAGAAAGTCTTTAAAGGCTTTATGGGAAATGAACCTATACCTAATCTATACGGGACCTTTCTTCCTTCAATGCAAGGTAAGAAACATTTTATTTCTCTTCTCATCGATTTTCTCTCTTTGTTTTTGCTTCTATTTTCGTAAGTAAAATTGTTTATCTCATAGGCTATATTTTTATAATATTCACAAAGTAAAATATTGATAATTAATGGCAGCAAGGAGTAGCAGTTTTTGTTTAGTTACGTAATGATTTTGTGCATACAAAAAATAGAGTTGCTCAATATCCACAAATTATGATTCAATTAACTCACTACATATATGTAGTTTAATTTTCTCTTACTGAATTACATCTTTACCTATCGAATACCTTTCATCACCACAAAGTTCTCTCTCCCTCCCTATAAATTTTGTATTATCTTGTCGCTAATTATTCTAGTTTGAGTCATTTTTCAAAATTTAGTTATAATTCAGTTGCTATTCAATATTACTTATAGTACTTTCTCAAAGTTCATAATGATACTGATAATAAGTGATCGACATCGAAGTTTTCAGCTGAAAATTGATAAAGAATACATTTACCCAATATTATACTAGTATGATATACAATATATTATAGAACTATATAGCTATACTACAATCGTGTGCGAGTGTGCGTGTGTGTGTATATATATATATATATATATATATATATATATATATATATTATAATATACTACAATGATATATTGTAATGATCAAAGAAGAACATAGCTACCTAATAGTATACTACTACAATATATAATATACTATAGGAGTATATAGTTATACTGCAACGATATACTATTATAGTATAGAATATATTATAATAGTATATTATAACAATATGCAATATACTATAACAATATGCAATATACTATAATAATATGTTGTAATAATATACAATATACTATAATAGTAAATTTATTGCCCGTAAATTCACGTGCCTTTTCCCTTTTAATTTCCTTTAAGCTTTTATCCTGTATGAGGGGCAAAATAAAAATGCAAAAAAGAAAAAAATAAAAATTATGATATGCCATATAATGTAACGACACTCTTACAATTAGATCCTTTTAGAATTTTATTAATTTTTATTGACAATTAATATTATTTCAGTTTAATGATTAAATTAGTTATTTTAACTCTTTATGTACAATTGTATATCATATTGGTATATCTATATACTATACTGGTATTATATGTTAGTTAATATTTTTTTATTGTATTAGCTATATAATTGGTACATAGTTTGATTTTTTTAGTAATACTATAAAAAATAATAAAAATAGTAAATAAAATTAGACTATGAAGAGAAAAAGAATATAAAAAACAGTGAAATAAAATTAGAAAAGAAAAAAGATAAGGATCAAAGAAAAAAAAGAAAAAAAGAAAAGAAACATAAAAATTAAAAAGAATTGGAGAATAAAGAAAAAAAATTGAAACAAAAGCTACTATAGATAGGAAATGTAATTAGTTTATGTGTAGAAAAATAAATGGTTAGACTAGGATACATAATTTTATTTTTATGGGTAACTGTGTCAAAACCCATTTTCTTATGAGTTAAGCATGTTACAATAGCACGGTCTAGCCAGTTTTCAGACAGGTCATTCAAAAATAGCTAGTATTTGCCTAGTCATTAAAAAATAGCCATTATTTTGCTGCAACAGAGCCCGATCTAGCATAATATATTGGAGTTCAGTGCATCTGTCTATGAACTTTCAGCTTATTATGCTGGACCAGTATACTTTGTTGGCTCCAGAATAATATAATGGAGACTGGAGCACCGGTGCTCCAAACTCCAGTATATTATGCTGGATCGGTATATTATACTGGAGTCCAGTATATTATGCTGGAGTATTTTTTCGGATTTTAAATAGTGTTTTCATTCAAATTTATTTTTATATAAAAACTCACTAAATTTTAATTACTTTTGAAACTCTAATTATTTTTGAATAACTACTTATAAACCTGATTATTTTTGAATTTCTGCCGTCAAGTCTTAGTTGCATATTTAGCCCAAATCAGTCCAACTTTTAGGTGGGCTGTATTGGACAGTGTCCAACTGAGCGTGTGATCAATTGGAAAGCGACTTGCTTCTATTCTAGTTAGGATATACTTTAATGAATGGTGTCAAAATTTTTCTATTATTTGCTACAGAAAATGAAAAGTTCCAGTATACATATTTGCTTGACAAAAGAATTGCAGGTTCGAAAATAAATCTTTAAAGTTTTGAAATAGACATCGCACTAATCTATGATAGTGTTGAGAAATTAGTAAAAATAATACGGTATAGCTAGTTTTTGGACTGATCATTTAAAAATAGCAAGTATTTACAAAGTCAATAAAAAATAGTCACTATTTTATTGCAATAGAGACCGGTCCATCATAATATACTGGAATTCGGTGAACCTGTGTGTGAACTCCAATATATTATGTTGGACCGGTATACTTTGCTGGCTCTAGTATATTGTACTGGGCCGCTATACTTGCTGGAGCTCCAGTATATTATGCTAGAGTTCTAGTATACTAATGCTGGAACTCCATCATATTATGCTGGAGTTCCAGCATACTTATCCTGGAACCCCGGTATAATATGCTGGAGTTCAAGTATACTTATGCTGGAACTCCAGCATAATATACTGGAGTATTTTATGGGTTTTGAATAATATTTTCGCTCATATTTATCTTTACATAAAAAGTGGTTAAATTTCGATTACTTTTAAAATTTTGGTTATTTTTGACCGACCAGTTATAAATCTGACTATTTTTGAATTTATCCCGAATAATGGAGGAAGACCTAATCCAAGGGAAAAAAGAAAAAACTCCAGCCGTTTGTATCGGTCTTTCCCGAAAATAAAAACAAACAGGAATCTATTAAATTTATAAGTTGGCACTTGGTAACATGAAAATCGGGTGGAGCAAGTCAAATTATGTAGGTAAAAACAATTTAAATTTATTATTAATGTAAACTAGGGCTTATCCAAGGATGAATATATAATACTAACTGAATTGCCCCATTATAGCTTTTATATAGGAGAGTATGGTGGCAATGGTAACTACTTGATCCGAAACTGTAGATAGTTACTCTCTTCTTATCTGCCTCTCTCTATTCCTTGTTTTCTCATTTCTATTCTATTCTCTCTTTGATTCACCCTTTCCAGAGCAAGGTATTTGCTTTTTCCATTCATGTACTTTCACTTGTAATATTATTGCATCTTTTCCTTGTTTGCTTTTGTTAGGTTTCAGTGTTTGGAAAACAATGTGCTTGTTTTAGTTTCTTTTAAAAGAATTGGTTTTTAATAAACAGAAAAAATATTACTCCAGTAGTAGATTAAGGCAGAATAAATATTAGACTTTCTTTATAGTTTTGTTATGCAGATTCGATGAACATACAACCAAGAAACTGGATGAGCGATGAGCCTATTAGGCAGTTAAGCGATCTATTGCTACTGCTGCTGATTTGCAATATCCATTTATAAAAAAATAATAACTTTTCAATTATTAGGTTGCTATTCTTTCAACTATTCTAATGTTTTAAATATACCAAATTATTATTTTAACTTCTGTATAGGAAGCTGTGGAAATCAAATATTAGGATTGTAGGTTAGAAGATAGTTGAGTCTTTATTTACTCCTTACATTTGTAAGGATAGTCTAGTAGGGCTTTTGTCGAAACTTGGCAATGTTGCGTCTTACTACTCTTCCATTTTTCATAGTGTCATGTCATCTACTTTTTCATTTTCATAATATTATTTTTCTTATGATTTCTATTGGTAGTACTGATATTGTATCTTTTTGTTTTCTTGAGTCGGAATCTTTAGTAAATAACCTTTTTATTCCTTCGGGGTAGAGGTAATTAAGGTCTGCATAAACAGTATCCTCCCCAGATTTCATTAATGAGATTTTATTGAGTCATTATTATTGTTGTTGCATCTAGTCAATATAAAATGGGATGAATTGCGTGTTTCTTTTCTCTAATCAACTAATTTAATATGCGGGTGGTGGTGCAGAACTTTTATAATTCACAAAATGGGAGGAAGAGTTCAACACATCCAGTTGGGAGGTCCAATGTTGATTAAGGAAATTGTGATAGGGTTTGTGTTTGCATGTGCAGCAGGTGGTGCTTTTAAGATGTGGCATTGGGATATGCAGAAAAGGACTAAGAATTTCTATGAGCAACTTGACAGAGGTGAAGCAACTGTTGTTGCTCAAGATTATTAACCCTTCTGCCTTCTTCCATGTCGAAAACCACTCAACTTGACAGACAAATATTCTGAGATATGAATAATCATCGAGACATTGCATTTAAATATATTTTTTTGTTTTCTTTATAGAATTACGTGAATTACATCGATTTAGTTCGTGTGTCCATGTTTGGTTGTGGAATTAGCTTCATCTGCTTTGAAGGAGAAATAAGATCTATATATGACATATCTATAGTCTTTCTTTCCCTTTCCATTCAAAGCGCGCTCTTTACCTAGGAGCGCATCTTGGTTTTGTAGACGAGTACTCCATATTTAAAGACGCATACTAGGGCGTTGATCGATGGATAAATGAGTAGAAAGAATGGATAATCTTTATATTTGGTCTTTTGATTGATTATTTTTGTTACGATGCCTTACTATGTTACTGTTCCCATCCTTTGGATTAAAATTTGAAAACGAGTGCATTATGACCTGCATGTGCATCTTATGTATTGACCAACGTCCAAGTTAGCTCCATCTCACAAATGTTTCCCCAGAAACAACTATAGAAAAGAACAACGTTTTATTCATAGAAAATTCTAATTAGGAACTTAAGTTCAAAATGACATCTCATTAACCAAAAAGACTAATACGTACCCTTGTCCTGTTAGCTTGTAATTTTCAAAACTTCAAGATTAGAATTATTACAGTTACACATGCTTAAAATGTTCAAAACAATAAAAGTTAAAGTTAGAAGTGTTACAATCAGAAATTTTACAAAACTCAAGGCATACGGCATATAGTTTTAATTTGCCTTTCTAACCCGTTTGACCGAAAAAATATTAAACATTTTGATTAAATTAATTAATGATGCGAAGAGGGGTGAATCTCAATTAAGAATAATAAAATCTAAACTAAACATTAAATGAAATAGAGAAGATGAAAGATGTTAGCTAAAATGTTTGAGCTGATTAAATGCTCATAAACACAACAACAACATAAATGTCCCATGAATATAAATAATGTGACTAGCATAACAAGGAAAGTTACTACCGAATTATTGTAAGATTAAGAAAATTCCCTCCCCTGGCAACAACATGGAAAGAAAGGAGATAAGAGAGGTTTGAGGAATTTTGGATCTTATGAATATAGAACCAAAAATGTATGCTCGATTTATGTGATCAATAAATAAGATAACTTTAGTATATTCTTTAGGGTCAACCTTTTACAAAGTATTCTTTCTCATAAAGTCTGGATCCCCCTTTTGTTCTCTATCTCTTCCTATTTATAAGGGGAATTTCCTAAAAATCCTAAAAATTACAAAATAGTTAATATCCAAAGAATTATTCCTTGTGTCCATATCTAACCTATGGTACCGTTATTTCCTCATGTCAGTTGCCAATCTTTGGCATCAACTGTCTTGAGAGCAGCCTTCAGTTGTTATACCATGATCGACCCCATCCTTTGTCTTGATAATCCGTTACTGTCGAGTCGCCAAATTTAGACCTATACAGTTAGTCCCTTTGCTTGTTGAGCTTGTGGACATGTACGCCCTTAATAAACTGACGTGATTTGCCTTCGTTTTAGAGGAATTTGGTTGTTGAGTAAGCAGGGTCGACCAAGATGGTCAGAATGGCGCGACTAGTAAAGTCGTAATTGGTGTGGCTACTGTAGGGTGACGTCACAGCCACGCGCGCCATCATTATGCATCTTACCAAGACAACATCTACGTTCCTGTGGCTTGGGCTTTGGCACCATTGACAATCCTTTGCTTCGATTCTCGTGCCACCCAGCCTTATAAATAGATGGGGTTTCGTTTTTCAGAAGTTTTCATCCTTCCTTATCCTACATAAACATTATTCTCCTTTGATCTTCTTTGCCAGTGTCTGCTCTTGACTTTGCTTTCATGATTCCATATCTCCTATCGTTAACTAGTTGTTACCTCCTTCTTTAGCTTTAGTAGTACACCTTTTATCGAGAAACGTCGCAAATCCTTCGCATTCATTATGAAATTTCTTATGCCACTACATTATCAATGGCTCCTCTTTCCAATGGTGAGGATATCATGGCTAAAGAGGATGAGAGGTTTCCCACCGTGGAGGAGATAGTCCCCAAAAACCCCTTGTCTAGAATCACTTTTCTCAATGAACCTGCTCTTGCTCCCGCTCAGGTGATTTCCGAGATTGGACCTTCTTATATAGCTAAGCTTCGATCTGCATATCACATCCCTTCCCATATAGAGATAGTGCCGGATAGTGGTGACATCATGGAGGCCGGTCCATCGACCTAGGTATTGTGCCTTCTATGTCTACATTTTCTTAATTGGCTATACTCTCCAACTTCTTCCGTCGGCAAAAGAATTTTGCCAGTTTTACAACATTTGCTTAGCACAACTATCTCCGTATTTGTATAAGGCTTTTCTGATATTGACGAAGTATGCGGTATTGGATGGTTGTGAGGTTGATGTCTGCCACCTATTGCACTTATTTTCACCGAGTTTTTATAAAGGTACTACGATACACCTACGACATCGTGGGACTAAAGGGCTGATAGATGGAATGGTCGACAAGACGAATCAAAAGTTTTGGCACAAGTACTTCATTATCAAAATGATCACTTAGTGGTGGACCCAACTGGGTTTCCCAAGTAGGGGAACCATAACCATAAGTGTTTTGCATACGCTCATTGTCTTCTTTTCGTCCTTTCGCTTTTCGCTAATTTTTGGCTTTTATTCTTTCAGCTGAGAGGGGTGCACCCTCCATTGTCTTCGGAATTGAAGACCAGGTGGCTCGTGTGTTGCCTCACATGGAAGGTATTCGTGATTGGAAGGTTTTCTACAAACGTTTTGGATCGAATGTCCCGTCTACTAAGTGTTACTTTTGCTTCGTCCTTCTCCTGTTTGCCATTATTTGTTGATACGAAATCCTTATGGTATCAGGTCGACGGGAGAGGAGTCGCTATCGAGAAAGCGGCAAAGAGTGTAACTTGGGAAGGCCGTCATCACTGGTATTAACCTGAAGAAGGTCCTTGCTCAGGAAGAAGTGCCTGCACGTGTGCCAGGCGTATGTGCCGTTTTTATGGAAGATGCCATTATGGAGGAAATATCTTCTAGGGACGAAGGGGTAAATGAAGTCGTAGATCATGCACGGACTGCAGAATGTGGTGTGTTATCGAGGACTGGAAGAGATGGAGAGGTACATGCAGAGGACGAAGACTCTGGTTTAGACATCGACCTAGAATAGATACAGTCTTTCTTAGATAAGAACACTCGTGTGGAAGTGAGAACAGAGGCTCCTAACCGACACATAATCATTCTCATATGTTATGACCTTTTGGATAACTCTGATTGGGCAGTGTCGTCCTTTTCCCCATGTGCGCGGCTTCTAAGAACATGACGCTACAGACGATGAGCGATGTAGAGCTATCATAAAGTATCTCCGGCATGGCTTTGCGAGTAAGTGCCCCCCTTTTTATGTTTAGGATTTGTCTCACTTGCATATTATGTTTATGCTGACTTCTTTCTTTTGTATGCTAGACTCTTATTATGGGGATCGAGTGTGGCCGGCGGGAGGAGCGGAGGATGACCATTTTTAAGAAGGTGACCTCCAAATACAAAGAGTACCATATGAAGCACCAAATGCTGGCTGACGTCTTTAACCAAGATAATGAGTTTCAGCTGTTTTATGACGGGCTCAAATAGAAAAGGGAGGAGTTGATAAGGAAAGCTGAGGAGATGAAGGAGCTGAAAGAGAGGGATGATGAGCTAATGAAAGCCATAGGTCGATGTAGCGAGCTTGGGGCGAATATTTTGTTTTGTCTTTCTATTTTTGTGAGGGCGTCTCTGGGCCCTTTGTAAAATGTATTGTAGTATGACATTTGTAGTAGAATGATTTCCTTTTTGCTATGTGTTTCCAAATTTGTTATTATTTTTTGTTTGCTATGTGGTGAAGTCCCTGACTTTATTGGTTGCTTATGTGTAGTGTTTTGGCATTGTCAATCATAGATATCAAGTAATTCCAGTAAGGTCAAATGTGTAATAATTCGAGTGAGGTCGAACGTGTGATAATTCGAACGAGGTCAAATGAAAAAGGGTTCGAGGTCGAATGTAAAATAATTCAAACGAGGTCAAATGTATGATATTTTGAGCGAGGTCGAATAAAAGATGATTTGAGCGAGGCCGAATGTAAAACGATTCGAACAAGGTTGAATGTAAAGTGATTCGAGTGAGGTTGAATGTAAACAATTCGAGTGAGGTAGAATGTAAAATAGTTCGAACGAGGTCGAATGTAAAGTGATTCGAGTGAGGTAAAATGTAAAACAGTTTGAATAAGGTTGAATGTAAAGTGATTCGAGCGAGGTTGAATGTGTGATAATTTGAGCGAGGTCCAATGCAAAATAGTTCGAGCGAGGTCAAATATAAAGTGATTCGAGCGAGGTCAAATGTGAAGTGCGAAGAGACTTGGTGGATAGAAAAATACTACTTTATTTGATTCATTGGAGAATATCTTGGTGGAGAGTAAAAAATACTGATTTATTTCATTTATTGGAGTGTACTTTGGTGGAGAGTAAAAAATGTTGATTTATTTCGTTCATTGGAGAGTATACAAGCATTCTTCATTTCATACATATATTGGAGAAGTTTCCATGTATCCAGTCCCTTCATTGTACGGCTTGGAGAAGTAGTTAGTAGGCAGGGCGATGAACTATACTTGAACTTTCAGACTTACCCTTTGTCACCTTGTTAGAAACCTCTCTGAGAAAATCCAATTGTGACAAAACTTGGATGAGGATAAAAGAGTATGATGCAGAGGGCATTTATTTTCAAAAGTTGAAGTGTTTAAGATGCGCGGTGTTCTAATTGTTTTAGTGGTTTTCCCTCCATAGTTTCTAGTTGAAAAGATCCCTTGTTTGCTGCTTTTGTGATCTTATATAGCCCATCCCAATTGGTGCCTAGTTTTCCTTCTCTTGAATCTTTATTTGCTTGTGTTTTAGCCTTGAATACGTAGTCTCCGACATTGAGCGGTAGCACTTTTGCTTTTTCGTTGTTGTACCGTTCTGCTTGTTGCTTTTGGGCTACCATTCATATGTAAGACATGTCCCTTCACTTCTCCGCTTCGTCGAGGTCCTATTTTCTGTTTTCGTTGTTGCACGACCACTTTCATTGGAGTATCTCAGATTGGGTTCACCGACCTCAACCGGTATCATGGCGTCAGTCCTGTAGATAGTGAGTGTGGCGCTTTTCCTCTGCATATTTTTGGAGTGATGCTGTATGCCCATAAAACCTATGGGAGTAATTCCAGCCGTAGTCCTTTGGCATCTTCAAGTTTTTTCTTCAAGATATTCAGTATTGATTTGTTGGAGGATCTGACGTGCTTATTGCTGGGGGGATATATGACATAGAAAGTATTCACTTGATGTGCCATTTCTCGAAGAACTCAGCGATCATCTTTCCGGTGAACTGTGGTCCATTGCCATAGATGATTTCTTTGGTGATGCCGAAACGACATATGATGTTTCTTCATATGAATGTGATAACTTCTTGTTCGCGTATTTAAGTGAATGCACCTACTTCTACCCATTTGGAGAAATAGTCAGTTAAAACTAAAAGAAAACATACATTACCTCACCCTGCTGGGAGGGGTCCAACGATGTCCATTCCCCATTTGGTGAATGGCCATGGTGATGTAACAAAATGGAGGTGTTCGCCCGCTTGGTGTATCATACAGGCATAATTTTGGCACTGTTCGCATTTCTTGACATTATCAACGGTTTCCTTTTTCATTGTGGGCCAATAATATCCTGCTCGAATAAGGCATCTGACGAGGGCTCGATTACTGGTATAAGCACTACATTGGCCTTCATGTACTTCTTCGAGTATGTGCCTAGTTTGATTAAGCCTCAGGCACTTCTCTAAGGGGCCTCCAAATATCCTTTTGTATAACTCGTGATTTATGAGCTGTATCTGGTCGCTTGCATTCGAAGCTTTTTGGCTTCTTTTTTGTGCGCTAGAAGTGTTCATTCTTGCAAATATATTATAACATGGTTGCACTAATTCCAAGTCAAATTTATAGATTTTACCTCGAGTTGGTCTATTGATGAATGTTTGAGGGTGACCATATTTTACTTTGTGATGTTCTTGGTGGATGCTGCTAATTTGGCGAGGTCGCCTGCTTCGATGTTTTGTGCTTGAGGTATCTGGTTAAGTCGACATTCATCGAATTCCGATAGAAACTTATGAAGTTCTTCCTGGTACAGTTGTAGTCTCTGCTCTTTGACTTGGAAAGTCCCTTGACTTGGTTGACAACAAGTTGCAAGTCACATATAAGGATGACTCGGTGTGTTTCGCATTTGAGAGCTAGTTTTAATCCTGCAATTATGGTCTAATACTTGGCCACATTATTAGTCATATAAGGGCACCATATGGACTGGTGAATGACTTTGCCTGTTGGGACCTTGAGTATGAGTCTTAGTCCAGATTGTGACACGTTGGATGTGCCATCCGTGTATAGGACCCATAGGTCGGGAAGATCAGACGAGGTCCATGAAATTTCCTTTTCGACCTTGCTTATTACATTGGCAGTAAAACCTGCAATGAAGTCGGCGAGTATCTATGATTTTATCCCTGTTCGCGTCTAATAGTTATATCATGGTTGCTCAATTCTATGGCCCATTTGGCCAATCTCCTCGACAGTTTGGGTTTATGCAGGATACTTCTTAATAAGGGAAGGTTGTCACCACCGATATAGGGTGGCATTGAAAATAGGGTCTAGGCTTTCATGAAGCTACGACCAGCTCCAATGCTAACTTCTTGAGGTGAGGGTACCTCATTTTGGCATGGATGATAATATAATAGATCGTAGATTACGTACCTTTATCCTCACGAACCAATACAGTTCTTACCACGACTTCTGATATGGCCAAGTATATAAGGAGGCGCTCAGTGGGTTCTGCTTTGACGAGTAGCGGGGGAGATGATAAGTACACTTCTAGTTCTCTCAAGGCCTCGACGCGTTCTGCATTCTAGTGGAGCCCGTCGTCCTTTTAGAACACGTTAAAGAACTTCTGGTATCTGTTAGAGGATCGCAAGATGAACCTTGACAGGGCAGCTATGCGAACCGTCAATTTGTACATCTATTTCTTGCTGGTTAACACTTCGGATATTCTCTCAATGGCCTTGATTTGGTCGGGATTGACCTCGACGCCTCTTTATGACACCAAGAACCCAAGAAAATTTCCTGAAGTTACGTCGAAGGCATATTTTTCGGGGTTCAGTTTCATACCGTACTGCCTCAATATTTCGAAGGCTTCTTTTAGGTAGTCTATGTGATCTTCCTTCCTTTTTGATTTGAACAACATGTCGTCTATGTAAACTTTCATAGTTTTGTCGATCTGGTTCTTGAACATTTTGGTCACCAATCTTTGATAAGTCGTCCTTGCGTTTTTCAAGCCAAATAGGATGGCACGATAACAGTATGTTCCTTGGTGGGTGTGAGTATGTGATTTTTGCCCTATATGAATTAGTCCCATAAATTCAAACAAAATATTTTCTTCTATTTTTTCGCAATTTTATGGATTTTTGTGGCATTTTCTGTTAGTTGTTTGTATTTTTTGTGGATTTTAATTAGTGAAAAATACAAAAATTTGCGTATGCATTTAGAAGTTGATTTGATATTTTTCAAGAGTGAATTAACAATTAGTCAGTTTATAAAAGGGAAAGGAAAAAAAATAATTTGCACTTATAATTTTAACTTTTATTTTTAGGTAATTTTCTTTTAATTATTTTGTATTAATGATGATTATGTAGGGTTAATTAGCATTTCTACAGGTTTATTTGGGATTTAATTTAATTTGGATTTTAGTAAATTTGAAAATGAAAAAAAATAAAGAAAAAGAAATCTGAAAATGTGAAATAAAGAAAAGACCCAAATTGGACTAATTGAATTAATTTCCAGCCCAAAACCCACCATAACCCGGTCCATATCCATGCCCCCAAGTCTGTTCAGTTCCCCTAAGAACCAAACGATGTCGTTTGGATCGATCAATCAGGGCCGTCTAGGATTCGAAATCCAACGGTTGAAAACTAGGGTTCCATTAATATATATATGTCCAAACCCTACCCCACCCCCAAACCCCGTTTCTCACCCTCTCCCAGTAAACACTAGAGACCCCCTCCCATCTCCATCCACCACCATGGGCCGCCAGCCAAAAATTGCATTCGCCAACAGCGGAGCTCTGATGCCCGTAAAATTTACACTGCCATTGTCCTCCTCCTCCTCTGCCCAAATCCACCCTAACTTTCCCTCAAAGCTAAGCCGAATCTCTTGAATATCACTTTAAAACACTGACTCCACCGCCGTGTATGGCGGTGCCAGCTCAAAACCATTTCAAAACCATACAAAACACTCCTTACCTCCTCTCCTTTCTAGACCCCAAAGCAATCCGCCCAAACCCCTCTCAAAACTCATTAATCTCAGATCTGGGATGGCATGCAAATCATACGGATGAGATTCCAAGACGATTTGAGCCGGGAATGTCTGCTATTTGCTTATTCTCAACGGGAACGATCATTTGACACCCATTTCTGAGTTCAAATGAGAATAAGAGCGGGATCTACCAGAGTCGTTCGTTGCTTTAGAGCAGGTATCTATTTGTCTTCTCATTTTTAATTGCATGAGCCTCCTTCATTCCACTCTGATTTCTTCCTTTCCTCCTATTCTTGTTTAAAAATGAAGAAGTCCTATGGTCATTGGTCTATTAGGATTTTAGTCTCCTTTAATGATTAATCAATGGTGGGTTAATTCATGAGTTTTCCATAGATATCGTTAGAATTTCAATTTTCTGTTTAGGGTTCTTCTGAGTTGGTTTCGTTTGCCCTAAGCTAAGGTCGTTGGAAATTAGATTGTTTAACCTCTTATTGTGTTGGTTCTTTAGCAGTGTATAATTCGATTCAAGGTGTGAACCTCTTAAATGGTTCATACACTGGTTAAAATTGGGTTTGATTGTTTGATGGCTCGAGGGGGTATACTTTTTGAGGTTCAATATCGGGCTGGTTGTCCGAATAGGGTCATACCAGGGTCAAATTTGACCCATAGCTGGTCAATAAAATGTAAAATTCAGGGGCATTGAAGAGTAAAATGGGTATGTCACTTAAGGAATATTTAGTAACAAGAATGTGAAGCTTCTAGTAGGGGCTTCCTGTAAATTTTAAGCTATAACCCGGTTACCAAGTCACAAAATAGGGACTAAAATGCAAACTTGTTTGTAAGGGTTTTCCTACTTGCCTTGCCTATAAAGACATTTATTCTTTCCGTTAAAGTGAGGATTTTTTAATACAAAAAGAGAATTCAGGGATAAAAACTCAGAATAAACATAAACGAGAAAAATGATTGCAAGTTCTCTGTTCCATTGAACCTGTATTCTGAACTATGAAGTTTTCTTTGATTTCATACACAAATTCTGATTTTCTTTTTAGGTGGAAAATCATTTGACTTAGAGTACGGGTAGAACTAATTTGATTTCGTTGATTGAGGCATTGTTTTGTCAAGTGTTTCTGGTTGGATTTCATTATTTCAAGGCTGGTCGGCTAAAATTTGGACCGACTACTGTTGCTCGTTGCTGATCCCTTCATTTTTATTATTTTTACTTACGAGGTACTTCTCTAGCCATGATTGAGGAATGATTGTTGAATATATTAAATGAAGGATGCTTTTTGAAGTCACTTTCCTTATCTATTTACTACCTCTGCATTTTTTAACTGGACTTTGAATGTAGATGTTAGTCAAATTTTCTTATTTCTTTGAACTTGTGCAAGTGGCCTGCAAGTAGTGTTTGGACTTTGTACTAACTATGGACTGTGCTAGAGTTTTATTTTTTGTTATTTTGATTATGGTTTAGTGACCTAGTGCTCAAGCAGTGAGGTTGGAACCATCATCTGTTGAACAAGGTTGTTAGATAAGTTAACAACCATCATCTCCTACTTCATGCTTACTTTAGATAATGTAGCCATAATTTTATTTGAATCTGTAGTGATGTTGAAGGTGTATGAAGTCATAAGTACAGGAATTTTCATGTTAGTGTGGCATGTATTGGATTGCATCTGGACTAGGGGCTAAATTGGTGTTCAGTTTGTTAACTAAATGCATGTTATTGGAGAACTGTTAAAATGCCGCAACAATAAGTATTATTTGAGTATTTGCGTTTTGGTCTTGATTTTTGTCGAAATAGGTATGTTTGGTGAGTGATGATATTGTTGAAAAGTGACTGTTCTTGTAGCCTGTTGTACAAGGATTTAATGGTTATAATATGAATAGGTCATGTTTTAAATAATCTGCAGCTGTATATGTTTTTAGTAGTTGTAGGTATACCTTGATGCTTAGTTAATAAAAAGTTTACAGTGATTTGGGCTTCCTATTGAGTCAATGAACTCCCTCTTTCGTTTCAACCTCGTTTGGGCTTGTGTTTGAGCCCAGTTACTTTATCTCGTTAGTGTAGTAGGCTGTCGCACAACAGTTGGGCCAAAGGAAATTCAGAACTTTCTTTCTACCACAATTTGGTCCAATCCCTCGTCCATTAATTAAAATAAAGGGCTACATGAAATACAAATGTCTACAGCCTTATGAAATCTAGTTTAACACCCTTTACAAATATAAATCAAGGTGTACCGATGCCAAATAAAATTGAACAATTGCACGACCCTCATTTTAATTAATTTTTTTCTATCATTAGAATTCGAGGCGTGTCATTTATCAAAATTTCATGGTCCTCGCAAATTTGAAAATACACAATTGCCTTAGGCGCTAGTTATAAATCTACCTTCCTAAATACGGGTGCGCATTTATGTGACCCAAATACAAATCTAAACGTTAGGTAAAATGTGCTGCGAGCTACATGTGCATTTATGTGAGGTGGTTCAGAATACATTTTAACGACATTGCAATCTTCTTAAAATTAAATAAAAACGGTTAAAAATGAAATTTGCACATAGGTACAAAAATGCATTAAAATCAGATAATTAAGCGAATATAATAGTTCAGCGATCGTGGTAGAACCACGGAACTCGGGAATGTCTAACACCTTTTTCCGGGTTAATAGAATTCCTTATCTAGAATTTTGGGTTTGCAGAGTATATAACAGAGTCAATTTTCCTCGATTAGGGATTTTAAACTGGTGACTTGGGACATTATAAATCTACCAAGTGGAGATTATGAATTTTAATAAAATAATCCCATTTTGATTGTTACTTTGATTGGAAAAACTCCCTTACTATGCCCTTCGCGGGGTGTAGTGCAAAAAGGAGGTATGACTGCTCTGACGACTCTGCTGGGGATCGAACCTAGAATCTCTAGTTCAAGGTTCAGAATTCGAGCTTAGAATGATTGTGATATTTGGATTATTTATTATCTGATTTTATTACATGGCTGTGCCCAATATGCTAAATGCTATTTTACCGCTTTGATATTATTTCAATTATATATAAACTGCCATCGAAACCCTTGTCTTCTCATCTTCAGGGATGTGGTCGCTGGTCGAGACTCTTTATTCTGTTAATGTCATACCATAAAATAAGAAAGAGGATCGAGCCAGTTACGAAGCTGGATGGCCTTTTGATTTCCGGTACATAGCCCTTCCTCGACTCGAGTTGTCCGCTCGGGTAGACAGTCTAGACCACATACCCACGTTATGAACCTAGAATAACTTATCCTCATGCCGGAGCCTTAGTAGGAACGCTTATCTGCATCATGCATTTTACTTAGGGGACTCAACATAGGGGTTACGTCCGTCTAGGACAGGTGCACCCAAAATAACAGACCATCTTGATGCATCTTGCGTGCTACTTGTGCATTTATTCCAGATTTGCATGCCGACCAGCTTTTGAAAAAAAAGTAGAAAAAGAAAAGGAAAAAAGGAGATGGGAATTTGATAAATAATAACAGTGTGAGGAATGAGGAAGGAATTTACCTCATTCAAAAACCGATACTGAAATGCTGCTGAAATTTTGAAAAATAAAATGAAAACAACAAAATAAAGAGTTTGTTTCCAAAAAAATAGAAAAAAACAACAAAGAAAGGGATTTTATTTTCGAAAAATAAAAATAAAAAAGGGGAAAAGAATCTGGTTTTTAATTTTGTTTAGATTGCCCGAACTACGCCATCTTGCTTCTCATAGCGCGTGAGATACGTAGGCAACCCCCACCAGGCCCAACTTTATTTTTGCAAAAATAGCCAAAAAGAACGAAATTTTGTTTGCGATAAATAATAAGGCCTTTCTTGTCAAATCAACTGAATGTCCTTAAAAAGGCGCCGGAAGGCTGTTTGCAAGAACAACCGCCCTGGATTATTTTCCAAATTTTGGCCAGTAGCAAGCACAACCTTAAAACCTCCCCTGGAAGTGCTAAAAGGCCCTATTTGCGAAGCTAGGATTTTATTTTTGAAATGAAAAATTGAAAAAAATTAACTTTATTTTTAGTCCAATAAATCATGATTTTTGCTTAATCACACTAATAAATGTGCAGAATGAGCACGAATCAAAATTTTCCAATACCAGTCATGAACAAGATCCCTTTGGAGGTGCACATGTCGTGGAATGATTTAGGTGAATCAGGGCAAAACAAGGTGAATGCGCACCTGGGAGGACTCACCGAATGGTTGAAAATTAATCATAGAGGGGACATCATAAAGGCATTGGTTACATTCTGAGACCCGACCCACAACGTATTTCATTTCTCGGACGTTGCACTCATTCCGAATCTAGACGAAATAATCGGATATATCGGGTTTCCCAAAATTCCTTTGAGACATCAATATTTGATTGCGGCAAGGGTCGTCGCAGTACACAAATTCTTGGACTTATTAATGATAAGCAGGGGGATTCACAACCCAGATCTGTTATCCGATTTCTATATTCACAGTTTATATACCAAAGATATGGGCATATAAGGGGGTTTAACGACCCGGAAAATACAATTTGCAGTAAGGGAAACCGACTCAAATGGGAAGAGCACAAGTGTTTCACATTTATGGTATTCTTGTTGGGCATCGTGACATTTCCACGGAAAGACGGGAATATTGACATACGGATAGCAGTGGTTGTCAGCAATTTGCTCGGGGTTGTCAGCAGTTTGCTCACTCCGGCCAAGAGCACCCTCGCACATATGGTATAATTTGAAATCTTACGTGTCCTCACGGCCTGTAAAGCTGGAGGAGATTTCTTTGAAGGATGCAATTTGCTGTAACAAATGCGGATGGTTGAACACTTGTGACATCAACCTCAATTCATGATTTATGGCTCATCGAAAAAGGGTTGCATAGAGGAATATTATACCAGAGTTGATGGGTTCAGATTACCAGAGGGGGTCCCAGAATGGGTATCATATCTCCATACCATAAGTGCAAGTCAAATTGAGTGGACGTTCGGGTGGGTCCCCATTGATGAAATTATTTATATGCCAGCTACGGGGCCTCATTTTCTTTTGATGGGTCTCTGCCTATGCTCCGTATAGGGTGCTGAGACAATTAGGGTGGTTCCAAATGATTCCTAGGGATAAAGACGTTAGTCGGCATGTGGTCGAGATTGGTCCCAATGGTCAGTTTCACGAAATAACAGTCCGCCAGATTTGGAGCAAATGTCAGTACTTGACGGCGGATACCCGAGTAAGAAACGTATCAATAGGTGAGGTGGCACCAGGGTACCTGGCTTGGTATAAAGAGGAAATAGAGTTCAGAAGGTCGGCTAAGAGGCCACATCTCCAGGAGTTTGCTGAGGCGTCACAAGAATAATGGAATTAGTTAACCAAGGAAAACGAATACAGGGCCATATTAGGGAAATTGGAAAAGCAAGTCAAAGACCTTCAATTCGAGAATGGTTTGCAAGCTGCGGAAGATGAGAGGGAAAAGAAAATACTAGCCAAAGAAAATGAAGCTTTGCGAGCCCAAATTCAGAAAATGAAAATAGCCGTAGAGAATCCCGCCAAAAGTGCAAAGGATGAAAAACTCATAGACAATATGAGGTGGAAAGTAGGAGAATATGGTTTTTACTTGAACAAAGCAGAGGGTGAACTGTCCAGAGCCTATAAACAATTGGCCGAAAATGCAAAAGAGCGAGCATGCATGATTGAACAATTAAAAGAAAGGTATGACAACGAGGTTGCGGGGTTGAAGAAGAGGGTCATCATGGTTGAAAACAAAAAGGTTAAGCAAGCGAAGGACTTCAAGGCTAAAAGAGGGCATTGTTACACAACAATAGCATAGCTGCAAAGAGATTTGCAACAATTTCAAGAACTAAGTCGTATAGTCAACAAACTTTAGAGGCCAGGGCCCAACAAATCGGGCGATTGTTGTAAGAAAAGGGTGCTATAAGAGAGAGGGTACATGTGATTGTTGATTACATCACCATAAAATGTAACCACTGTGAATATATGACAAAGGCCATGTTTTTTTCCACCACAACGACCTTCGTTCGTCAAGTGATGGAAGACCTCCACCACTTCCAAGGGGATTTAGCACACATGCTTGTGGTGAGACCGAATGATGTCTCGTAGGCCCCAGGAGCATTAGAGGCTTTAATGTATTCATGATTTTCAAATCTATTGGTCCATTTGTGAAGTCTGTTTTTTCTTTTATTCGAGTATGTTATAGGTTTTCAAGTCAGTTATTTTCATCTTTCCGTCTGAATCTGTTGGTTTCGTTTGAGTCAGAATCTGTTGATTTCTTTTATTATAGTCTGTTAGTAGTTGTAATCAAGTGTTTTATTTTATGAAAATTTTTCAAAAATATTTTCTATATTTATTTGCCAGAACTACGCTCGATCTGATTCATGCGGGGTCATGATACGTAGGCAATCTCCATAGGATTCGACCATAACCAAAATAAGGAAAAAGAAAAAGGAAAAAAGAGAAAATAATGAGAGAAACAACGGTAAAATAAGGGAGAGAATAATAAAACAAAGGAAGGTAAGCAAGAAACAAGCTGAGCAAACTTAAGGGAAAGAAGAAAAAGAAAATAAGAAAGAAGAGGGAAGTGGCATAGGATAAAAGCCCCAATGACGCATGCAACCAATTCATGTGCATAATAGAAAACTACTTAGGTGCATTCATCCCCAAATGTTGGCTACCTATGTGTTGAAACCTAACCGCTAACAAGTTTTGGTGTTGCTTTGCCATACTCAGACATGTGGTTAATTTTTGCGGTATTTTAGCAACCCACTCCTATAACACTCGGTACCAAATCAAGATGACTATGGCCAACCAAGAAACTGACGTATGTATCATTAATCCATTAAAAGAGGTGGAAGAGTTGGATGTTAACTCAATGAAAGAAGATATGTACAAACTGAAGCATCAGATGGCTGAAATGTATCAGACATGGGTGAGAGGGCAACCACCACCAGCCTATCCGTCTAACCCGAACTTCATCCACCATTGGCCCAATCACATGACCAACCTACCACTAATCCACTCTCAAGCTTTGCCATCTACCCACAATACCAGGGTACAACTTCTCAGGCACCCCTAGCTCCACCACTCAAAGCTGTTCACCATCCCCCTCCACCAGTTGCTCCTATGTTTGTGGAACCTCCTCTTGCCGCACTCACATATCATACAGTGACCCTTTGCTCCAAGCTCATGATAACCAGTACTACCCACCAGAACCCACCTTCAAGGCCCATGAACCCTACTCTTACGCTCCTCGTTTTGAAACCCCAGTTGAGGATGAAAAACAAATCAAAAATCTCGAGCAAGAGGGGGTGCTTACGAAAGTCAAAAGTCTAGAGCAATCATTTAGAGATATGTGAGGATTAGGTGTCCAAGTGAATGTGTCATACAAAGATCTCTATTGATTCCCGGATGTACAATTGCCTCCAGGATTTAAGATGCCCATGTTTGAATGTAAGACAGATATGGTGATCCGGTGGCACACCTAATGGGTTTCTATAGCAAGATGAGAGGGGCCGACAGAAAGGTTGAATTGTTGATGCCATACTTCAGTCAAAGTTTGAGTGCTTCAGGATTGTAATGGTACACCTGACAGGATCATGCTCGGTGGTATACATGGGACGATCTAGCACAAGCATTCGCTTGCCATTTTCAGTACAAATCTTGAAATTATTTTGGATCGCTTGTTTTGACAAAACTGGAAAAGAAGCACAATGAGAGCTTCAGAGAATATGGTTTCCGTCGGAGGGAGCAGACAGCGAAGGTCGACCCGCCAATGAAGGAAAGTGAGATGGTAGATAACTTCTTGCAAGCTTTGGTATCGACAGTGGGTAAATCCTTTAATGAGGTAGTAAAAATAGGAAGCATGGTAGAGGATGGACTCAAATCCAACAAGATTATGAGTTATTCAACGATCAAAGAGACAACACATGCTATCCAAAGGGGGACCGGGGGAGCAATTAAAAAGAAGAAGGAAAATGTAGCAACAATTGACTCAGGAACTTGGTTTGGTCCCCGAGGACCATCCCATTACAACCAGCCCCGACCTCATCATCAAACCAACCAACATACTCTATATAGCCTACCACAACACTACAACCCACCACATGATCCCTGTTTTTCCGGCCATCATGCACAAACATATACATAACCTCTCGCCCACGCACAATGGCATGCGCCAACTGCAAAAAATAATTACCTTGTTCCACAAAATAACTATCCGCCAAAAGCCTATCAACAACCCCCAAGACCAACTTTCCGGGCCAACCAAGTTTTAAAAACTGAGGGAATGCAGAAGAAGTAAACTTTCACTCCATAGGGAGAGTCATACATCAGCTTATTCTACTGATCGAGACAATTAGATATGTTGAGGCCGATTGAAGCAAAATTGCCAAACCCTCCACCAATAAAATTAGACTATTATGTCAGTTGTGAGTACTGTTCTGGAGCCCCCTGGCATGACACAAAGGAATGTTGGCATCTGAAATTTCTCTTCAAGAACTCATTTATTCACATCGGATTAAGGTGCAAGCTCCGTAAGCACCCGATGTTAATAAAAACCCGTTGCCTGCTCATCAAGAGACAAATATGATTGAGATAGTGCACAAAGATGGGGAACCCATAAAGCCTTCGCAAACTGTCATGATGATCCGAGCAAGTGAACGGAAGATGGTTGAGAATTTTACAAGCGAGATGTCGACGCTCAAGTTGAGTAGAGAAAGCACTGAGCCTTTTGTTGTAGCTGGGGAGGAATACCCGAAAGACAGGATGCTAAAACATGAAATCGCGAAAGTGGTTGTACCGAGGGTAGTAAGCAAGCCTATGGTTATCGTGGAAGGCGCTCACACAGAGCCTGTAATTATGAAACCTGGAACTCAGCTACCAATGATAAGCAGTAAGACCGTACCCTTGAATTATGATTGAGTAACAGTGAATTACAAAGGGAAGGAGGTTAGAGAAGAAGTTTGTGAGACCCATGGATTGACCCGATTGGGGAGGTGCTTTTCCCCCGAAGAATTGAGAAAATCAAGAACAACCAAGGATAACTCAGTACATGTGAAGAAAACTGTAAGTGAAGAGGAGGTAGAACAGTTTATGAAGAAGATGAAAATGTAGGATTATTCTATTGTAGAACAACTGAGAATGACGCCTGCTCAATATTGTTGTTATCATTGTTGATTCATTCGCACGAGCACAGTAGAGAATTGATGAAGATCCTGAATGAGGCCCATGTTCCTGATAAAATCACAGTCAACCACTTGGAGAAGATAGCCAATAAGATTTTTTAGGTGAACAGAGTCACTTTTTCTAGAATTGAATTTCCCATAGAATGCACCGAGAATAATAGAGCACTCTATATCATGGTAAAGCGCAAAGATTCTGTGGTCACTCGAGTGTTGGTTGATAATGGTTCAAGTGCAAACATTTTCCCTCTTTCCGTGTTGAAAAAGTTGAAGGTGGATGATGAAAGAATCCACAAGAACAACATTTGTGTGTGAGGGTTTGATGGCAGGGGAAAAGATTCGGTCGGTGACATAGTGCTTGAACTGAAAATCAGACCAGTTGATTTTACCATGAAATTCTAAGTGCTGGATGTGGCTATTCTTACAACCTGCTGTTGGGACGACCCTGGATCCATGCTGCTAGAGCAGTCCCCTCTACTTTGCATCAAATGGTGAAATTTGAATGGGATCGACAAGATTTTGTTGTGCACGACGTGGACCATCTATATGCTCATAGTGATACTATTGTGCCATTCATTGAGGCAGATGATGACAAGGGGCCCTTGGCGTATCAGGTTCATGATACGGCATCAATAAAAAGGTGCCAGAGGGAGAGTGTGTTCAACGCCAAAGCTATCTGCTACGTCAATCATGGTGGCTGTTGAAATATTGAAGAACATGTTTGTTCCGAGAAAGGGTTTGGGGGCCTCACTTCAGGGCATCATACAACCGATATCTCTCCCCAAAAACATAGAAACGTTTGGTTTGGGGTTCAAGCCCACAATTGCAGACATAAAGAGAGCAAGAAAGATGAAGCAGAGAGCATGGGTCCTCCCAAAGCCCGTGCCGCATCTATTCAAATCATTTCTGAGGACCGGCGCCGAGAAGCACCCGATAACAACAAGTTCCAGTGCTGTGGGTGATC
Organism: Nicotiana benthamiana; assembly: GCA_034376525.1. Lineage (NCBI taxonomy): Eukaryota > Viridiplantae > Streptophyta > Magnoliopsida > Solanales > Solanaceae > Nicotiana > Nicotiana benthamiana. The sequence continues at coordinate 132,977,836 of CM067337.1, forward strand.
CTGATAAGGAATTTCTTGAATGTTTTGAGAAGTTGTTAGAATATGTGAATGTGGTGGAGGCTGGAGACAGCTCTAGAAAGGCAGATGCGTAATTTGTTGGGCCCTGTGCAAAGATCAACAGTTTGGAAGCTACTCCTCTCCCGACCAGGAAGGAAGTTTGGTAGTTTGCTTTGATTTTTCTTTCCATTTCTCTGGATTATTCCAGGGTTGTAATTCGGAGACTATGTTCCGTCCATTTGGATATGTAAAAACCTTGTTATCTTTCAATTTTAATGAAATGCAATTTTCTTTATCGTCAGTGATGATAGTTTTTATTTTTCTTTGCTTTTCTGCTCTTTCTTGTACAATTATTTTTATGCTGGCTCCAATGATATGACATGCATAAGGACTCTTCGGCCCAGTCTTGAAAGCCGGTCTAATTCAGAGGTAATAATTCAAGATATCGAATATGAGGATGAACCAGAATATGATAAGGAAAGGGCGTTTGAGGAAATTAGTAAAGAGTTAAGCCACTTTGAGAAAAAACCCAAGCCAAACCTGATAGACACAAAAAAAGGCAATCTAGGGGACCAAGAAAAAATCAGAGAAACTAAAATAAGTGTCCAACTTGAGCCACAACTGCAAAAAGAAATAATCAAAGCGCTGCTTGAATACAAAGACGTTTTTGCATGGTCTTACAATGATATTCCAGGATTGAGCACTGAATTAGTGGTTCAGAAATTACCCACTGACCCGGCCTGCCCTCCTGCCAAAAATAACTTGAGGAAGTTTAAAACTGATGTGAGCGTAAAGATCAAAGAGGAAGTTACCAAGCAATTTGAGGCAAAGGTCATCCGAGTCACACGGTACCCCACCTGGTTAGCCAATGTCGTGCATGTGCCAAAGAAGGATGATAAAACCAGGATGTTCGTTGATTATCGTGATCTCAATAAAGCAAGTCCCAAGGACAACTTCCCACGGCCAAAAATCCACATATTGATTGATAATTGTGCAAAATATGAGATTGGTTCTTTCGTGGATTGGTACGCAGGCTATCACAAGATTTTGATGGATGAGGAGGATGCCAAGAAGACAACATTCATCACACCGTGGGGAACATATAGCTACAGGTTCATGCCCTTCGGTCTGAAGAATGCTGGGGTGACCTATATAAGAGCAATGACAACCACATTCCACGATATGATACATAAGGAGATTGAGGTCTATGTGGATGATGTGATTGTAAAATCAAGGAAGAAGGATGACCATGTCAGAGATCTGAAAAAATTCTTCTAGAGGCTCCGAAGGTATAATCTCAATGTCAATCCTACAAAATGCATATTTGGTGTGCCATCAGGAAAGTTGCTAGGATTTATAGTCAGCCGCCGAGGCATTGAGCTAGATCTATCGAATATCAAAACCATACAAGAATTGCCGCCTCCGAGGAACTAAATAGAGGTGATGAGTCTGTTGGGGAGATTGAATTACATCAGTCGATTTATTGCTCAGCTCACGATGACTTGTGAGCCCATCTTTAAGCTATTGAAAAATGAAGCTGCGATTAAATGGACGGAGGAATGCTAGGAGGCTTTGATAAAATAAAAGGATACCTGTCAAACCCACCGGTATTGGTCCCACCATAACCAGGGAGGCCTTTGATCTTATATCTGACAGTCTTGGACAACTCATTTGGATGTATGCTGGGTCAGCACGATGTCACCGGGATGAAGGAGCATGCCATATACTACCTTAGCAAGAAATTTACAGCTTATGAGGTTAAGTACACTCATCTTGAAAGGATGTGCCGTGCCCTAACTTGGGTAGCCCAGAAATTGAAACACTGCCTGTCGTCATATACTAGTTACCTCATCTTACGCCTGGACCCGTTGAAATCTATCTTCCAGAAGCCTATGCCCATGGGGAGGCTTGCAAAATGGCAAATCTTGCTCACCGATTCAACATTGTCTACGTGACTAGGACTGCATTGAAAGCGCAGGCATTGGCTGATCATCTAGCTAAGAATATGGTAGACGAATAATATGAAACTTTAAAGACGTATTTCCTGGATGAGAAGGTAATGCATATTGATGAATTGGAACAAGGCAAGAAGCCATGATAGAAATTATTCTTCGACTGGGCTGCCAACATGAAATGCCTCGGGATAGGAGAAGTACTCATTTCTAAAACAGGGCTCTATTACCCCATTATAGCTCAGCTCTACTTCTAATGCACCAAAAATATGACAGAATATGAGGCATGTTTTTTGGGTCTGAGGTTAGGTGCAGACATGGGTGTCCAAGAAGTCTTGGTCTAAGGGGACTCGGACCTTGTGGTACACCAGATTCAAGGGGAATGGGAAACACAAAATTTGAAGCTCATACCATACCGGCAATGCTTGCACGATCTTTGTCAGCAATTCGGTCAATAGAGTTCAGGAATATACCAAGAATCCACAACGAGGTTGCTGATGCCTTGGCTACTCTAGTGTAAAAGTTACATCATCCATATAACGCTTGTTGACCCGCTGCATATCCAAGCCTATGTCTAACATGCTTACTGTAATGTGGTGGAAGAGGAGCTTGATTGTGAGCCTTGGTTTCATGACATCAAAGAATATATCAGGATGGGTGTGTACCCAGTACAAGTCACTAGTGATCAAATGAGAACAATTCATCGCTTATCAAGCGGGTTTTTCTTTAGTGGAGGGGTACTATACAAAAGAATGCCAGATCTTGGGTTATTGAGATGCATAGATGCTGAACAGGTCACGACCATCATGACTGAGGTACATTCCGGAGTTTGCAGACCTTATATGAGCGGGTATGTTTTTACAAAGAAGATCCTTCGAGCAAGTTACTATTGGCTCACCATGGAGCGAGATTGTATCACTTTCGTGCACAAATGTCATTAGTGTCAGGTGCATGGAGACTTGATTCACTCCCCACCATCTAAATTACATACAATGTCTACACCATGGCCCTTCATTGCTTGGGGCATGGATGTCATTGGGCTCATCGAGCCAGCTGCTTCTAATGGACATAGGTTCATACTAGTTGCTATTAATTATTTCACCAAGTGGGTCGAAGATTAAAATTTCAAGGCAGTGGCCAAGAAAGCCTTGGTCAACTTTGTACATACAAATATCATTTGCCGGTTTGGAATCCTGAAAATACTCATCACTGACAATGGAGAAAATCTCAACAGTCATTTTATGAAAGAGGTATGTTAGCAGTTTAAGATTACACACCGCAATTCCACTCCATACTGCCCCAAGGCGAATAGAGCAATTGAGGCAGCCAATAAAAACATAAAAAAGATATTTCGAAAAATGGTGGAAGGGTCCAGGAAATGGCATGAGAAGCTACCATTTGCATTGTTAGGCTATCGCACTACTGTTCGTACCTCGGTAGGGGCAACTCCGTATTTGTTGGTGTATGGAACAGAGGCAGTAATAGCGGCAGAAACTGAAATCCCATCCCTTAGGATTGTTGCCGAGGCAAAAATTGATGATGACGAGTGGGTCAAAACCTGCCTGGATCAATTAAGTTTGATTGATGAGAAAAGATTAGCATAAGTGTGTCAAGGCCAATTTTATCAACAGAGAATAGCCAGAGCATATAACAAGAAGGTTCGCCCAAGAAAGTTTGAAGTGGGTTAGTTGGTATTGAAGTGTATCCTCCCTCACTAGGCAGAGGCAAAGGGCAAGTTTGCCCCAAATTGGCAAGGGTTTTTCATCGTGTTAAGAGTGTTGTCCAACGGGGCATTGTATCTAACAGATGTGGAAGGCAAGTGCATAGAAATAGCCATTAAGTACGATGCAGTTAAGAGATAATATGTATAATTTTCTTTGATCAAATCATATTTGTTTGTACTTGGCATGTTTTGGAGATCGGAATGACGAAGGAATTTTATTCTGCTATCTAAACCCTTTATCCCTTGTTAACCCTTTTGAGATTTAATTGTTTTCATTCATATCCCTCTTTTGGAATCAGTAACAAAAGTCGGAAACGCAAGTGTAAGAAATCAGTAAAAGGAGAAGAATTAAAAGGAAAAAAAGAAGAAGAAAAGAAAAAAAAGAGAAAGAAAAAGAGAGAAAAAAAACAAACACAACAACAAAACAACAAAACAACAAAGGAAAAGGGAAGAAGCAAAATAAGGAAAAGAAGAAAAGAGAAAACCACAACAACAAAGGAATTGCACAAACTACATTTGACCCGATTCTTTTTATGGATACGTAGGTAGCCTCACAGTTCGGTCTCATTAAAATAAAAAATCTAAAAGTCCCCAAGCAAAGAAACTGGGGCAGAAGTTGTGATTGTCGTAAGAGATTTGATTCCGAATGTTGTAACATTGAACCCATTGAATTGTTTTGAGCCTTTAATACCTTTTCTTTCTAACCCTATCCAAAAGCCTACATTACAGTCCAAAGAAATACTTTCCGATTAGTCTTTAAGAAATGCCAAGTCAAGCAAGAAAAGGTGAATCATACCCGGGGAAACACTCTAGTTCGAGCAAGAAAAGATGAAAATGCGAGAGTCTTAGTGGTGAAAACCTCACGGGCACCTTAAGGTGTCGAGAGCTAAGAGAAATGAAAATGAGAGAGTATTGACGGTGAAAAACCTCACGTGCACCATAAGGCAAAGGCAAGTCGAGAAATGAACAACTGAAAAACGGCTGTTGGTGGAAATTTGTTCAGAACACCGCAAGATAAGCAAGGTCAAGGCTTGGATGAAGGAGTTGGATTAAGGAAAGTCACAATAATAAAGCATGGCAAATGAAGGCCAAACATTTGGTTATAGTGGGTTGACTAAGCTGAAGTGTATGTCATGATCATTGGAACCAGCTATCCCTCCACAGATAAGTTTCTCCTCTTCTTCCCTCAGAAGTCGCCCAATCTGAAATTCTCTTATTCTAAAATGAAACAACTCAGAGTCATTGCATTTTATTTTCTTTCGGTTCCCCATTCTTCTAGGATGTTTTGAGAATCAATTGTGTTTAAGCAAGCATGAGAGAAATTTCAAAGCTTACTACCAGCTACCAAACGCCAAAGCACATTGTGGCTAAAACATGACAAAGGCAACATAAGTTAAAATGACAATAGAAAGAATCACTGAAAGATTTGTTAATGAAATGATTCGGTAATCTCGAGAAAGATGCAAAGATTCTGGCAAGACGGCCAGGAATGTAATACAATGTTGGGTACAGAACAATCAGTTCATCTAAGGCCATAGGGTTCAGGGGTCAGCCAACAAAGAAGGCGGCTCATAGTCAGTTCAGGAAGGTTGGACATAACAGATCACGACAGAGGGAAGGCCATTTTTAGCAAGAATGCCGCAAGCTAACCACCACATTTCAAACTGACAAGATTTTCTTTGATTAAAATAGGGGCAAGAAATTTTGGATGCCTTGGGGAAGCCCTCCATTGAAAAGAAAGCACTTGGAAAGTATGACTCTGAACTTTAGAACCCTTCTGCATAATAGGACGTAACTTTAACTAGCAATCTCCAGCAGGGACAACCAAGAGTTAAGATTGGCATTTAATTTGAAATTCTCATGACCCTCATGGAAAATGGGACCTGTTTAAAGGTTGGAGATAATCATGAATAGCAAAAAGCATAAAGTGACTTGCAAAAGATAGGATTCACATAGGAATTGTCAGAACCCTCCTGAATAATGGGATGTAACTCTAATTGGCAATCCCGCTACGGAGATAACCGAGAGTTTAAAATTGGTAATTTGGGAATTTTCTGGACCCTCCTGGATAATGGGATCTAATTTGAAATTATCAAGACCTAAAGGTTTTCAGGACCCGCCTGAATAATGGGATTTAATTGTAAATGCTTTCAGGACCCTCCTAAATAATGGGATCTAATTTGAAATTCTCAGGACCCACATAGATAATGAGATTTAATTTTAAAGGTTTTCATGACACTCCTGGATAATGGTTTTCAAATTAGATCTTATTATCCCTCCATGGAGAAAGAGAAACATAGCAACAATTCAAATCGCCAACAAGGAGTTTCATAGTAAGAGAATGCAAGACAACAAGGCAACAAGGAGTTTCATAGGAAGAAATACAAGTCAGCAAGGCAACAACGATCAAGAGCAAGTTGAGAACATAGATAGGTTCTTTTGTAATCCATAGGTCATAGATTAGTCTAGCTTCTTTTATTTTGACTTGGTGTAATAAGGGGATCAAGCATGCAGTAGCAGTAGCAGTAGCAGCAGCAGCAACAACAACAACAGTAAGATCACAGCTTCCAGCCCAAAACCAACCAAATTGGGAAAAAGAAATCTGAAAATGTGAAATAAAGAAGAAGACCCAAATTGGGCTAATTGAATTAAATTCCAGCCCAAAACCAACCATAACCCGGTCCATACCCATGCCCCCAACCCGGTCCAGCCCCCTTAAGAACCAAACGACATCGTTTGGATCGATCAATTTGGGCCGTCTAGGATTCATAATACAGCGGTTGAGAACTAGGGTTCCATTAAATATATATATGTCCAAACCCTACCCCACTCCTCAAACCCTGTCTCTCACCCTCTCCCGGAAAATGCCTCTGCCGGTGGCGGAGCTTCGATGCCCGTCAAATTTACACTGCCGATTCTCCTCCCCCTCCTCTACCCAAATCCACCCTCACTTTACCTCAAAGCTAAGCCGAATATCTCAAATATCACATTAGAACACTGACTCCGCCGCAGTGTACGGCGATAACACCTCTAAACCACATCAAAATAATAAATAACACTCCTCACCTCCTTTCCTTTATAGACCACAAAGCAATCTGCTCAAACCCCTCTCAAAACTCAACAATCTCGGATCTTGGATGGCATGCAAATCAAAAGGATGTGCTTCCAAGATGATTTGAGCCGGGAATGGGTGCTATTTGCCTGTTCTCAATAGAACGGTCATTTAACACCTATTTCTGAGTTTAAATCGGAATAAGAGCAGGCTTTTCTGGATTCGTTGGTTATGCTTTAGAGTAGGTATCTATTTGTCTTCTCGTTTTTCATTGCATGAGCCTCCTTCATTCCACTCTGATTTCTTCCTTTCCTCCTGTTTTCTTGTTTAAAAATGAAAAAGTCCTTTGGTCATTGGTCTATTAGGGTTTTAGTCTCCTCTTATGATTAATCAGTGGTGGGTTAATTCTTAAGTTTTGCGTAGATATCGTTAGAATTTCAATTTCTGTTTAGGGTTCGTCTGAGTTAGTTTAGTTTTTCCTGAGCCAAGGTCGTTAGAAATCAGATTATATAACCTGTTATTGTATTGGTTCTTTGGCAGTGTATAATTCGATTCAATGTGTGAACCTATTAAATGGTTCATACACTAGTTAAAATTGGGATTGATTGTTTGAGGGCTCGAGGGAGTATACTTTTGAGGTTCAGTATCGGGATGGTTGTCCAAATAGGGTCAGCGCAGGGTCAATTTGACCCATAGATGGTAAATAAAATGTAAAATTCAGGGGCATTGACGGGCAAAATGGGTAGGTCACTTAAGGAATCTTTAGTAACAAGAATGAGAAGCTTCTAGTAGGGGCTTCCTATAAATTTTAGGCTGTAACTTGGTTACCAAATCACAAAAATAGGGACTAAAATGCAAACCTGATTTGTAAAGGTTGCCCTACTTGACTTACCTATAAAGGCATTTATTCTTACCTTTCAAATGAGGATTTTTGAATACAAAAAGAGAATTCAGGGATAAAAGCTCAGAAAAAACTAAAACAAGAAAAATGATTGCACAATGTTCCATTGAACCTCTGTTCTGAACTTTTAGGTTTTCTTTGATTTCATAAACAAATTCTAATTTTCTTTTGAGGTGGAAAATGATTTGACTTAGGGTATTGGTAGAACTGATTTGATTTTGTTGATTGGGGCATTGTTTTATCAAGGTTTCTGGTTGGATTTCATTATTTCAAGGCTGGTTGGCTGAAATTTGGACGGACTACTATTGCTCATTGTTGATCCCTTCATTTTTATTATTATTACTTACTAGGTACTTCTCTAGCCCTGATTGAGGAATGATTGTTGAATATATGAAATGAAGGTTGCTTTTTGAAGTCAATTTCCTTATCTCTTTATTGCTTCTGCATTTTGTTACTGGACTTTGAATGTAGATGTTGGTCAAATTTTCTTATTTCTTTGAACTTGTGCAACTGACCCGCAAGTAGTGCTTATCCTTTGTACTAATTATGGATTGTGCTAGGGTTTTATTTTGTTATTTCGATTCTGGTTTAGTGACCTCATGCTCAAGTAATGAGGTTGGAACTATCATATGTTGAACAAGGTTGTTAGATAATTTAACAGCAATCATCTCCTTCTTCATGCTTACTTTAGATAATGTAGCCATAATTTTGTTTGAATATGTAGTGATGTTGAAGGTTGTATGAAGTATAGGTGTAGGAACTTTCATGTTAGTGTGGCATGTATTGGATTGAACCTGGACTAGGGGCTGAATTGGTGTTCAAATTGTTAATTAAATGCATGTTATTGGAGAACTGTTAAAATATCGCAGCAATAAGTATCATTTGAGTGTATGGGTTTTGGTCTTGATTTTTTGTCGACTTCCGTGTATTTGGTCAGTGATGATATTGTTGAAAAGTGACTGTGCTGGTAGTGTGTTGTACATGGATGGAATAGTTATTATATGAATAGGTCATGTTTTAAATAATCTGCAGCTGTATATGTTTTTAGTAGTTGTAGGTATACCTTGATGCTTAGTTAATAAAAAGTTTACAGTGATTTGGGCTTCCTATTGAGTCAATGAACTCCCTCGTTCATTTCAGCCTCGTTTGGGCTTGTGTAGCAGGCTATCGCACAACAGTTGGGCCAAAGGCTAGCCTAAGCCTAAAATCCTGAAGGAAATTCAGAACAAGATTGCTACCATAATTTGGCCCAATCCCTCGTCCATTAATTAAAATAAAGAGCTGCATCAAATACTAATGTCTATAGCCTTACGAAATCTATTTTAACCCTCTTTACAAATATAATCAAGGTGTACCAATGCCAAATAAAACTAAACAATGCACGACCCTCATTTTAATTAATTTTGTCCTATCCTTAGAATTTGAGGCATGCCATTTAGCAAATTTCATGGCCCTCGCAAATTTGAAAACACGCAATTGCCTTAGGCGCACTAGTTAAAAATCTACCTTCCTAAATACGGGCGTGCATTTATGTGACCCAAATCCAAATCTCAACGATAGGTAAAATGTATTGCGAGCTACGGGTGCATTTATGTGACGTGGTTCAAAATACATTTTAACGACGTTGCAATCTTCTTAAAATTAAATAAAATCGGTTAAAAATGAAATTTGCACATAGGATAAAAATGCATTAAAATTAGATAATTAAGCCGAATATAATAGTTGAGCGATCATGCTAGAACCATGGAACTCGGGAATGCCTAACACCTTCTTCCGGGTTACCAGAATTCCTTATCTAGAATTTCTGGTTCACAAACTGTATAACTGAGTCAATTTTCCTCGATTCGAGATTTTGAACAGGTGACTTGGGGCACTATAAATCTCCCAAGTGGAGACTCTAAATTTAAAATAAAATAATCTCGTTTCAATTGTCAATTTAATTGGAAAAACTCCCTTCTACGCCCTTCGTCGGGGTTGTAGTGGTAAAAGGGAGGCGTGACAGTGGCTGATGAAAGTGGTCTTCCTTTGGTCCTCTTCTTCCATGAGGATTTGGTTGTAGCCGGAGTAGGCGTCCAAGAAACTTAACAACTCGTGCCATGTCGTTGCGTCAATGAGCTAATCAATTTGAGCAAAGGAAATGAGACCTTTGGGCAGGCCTTTTTAGCTCCGGGAAATCCACGCATATTCGCCATTTCTCATTTTTCTTTTCGATCATGACTACATTGGCGACTCATTGAGAATATTTTGATTCTCTGGTAGAGTCATTAGCAAGTAGTTTATCCACTTCCTTGCTGACGGCTTCATTGATTACGATGTTGAATTTTCTTTTCACGTGTCATACTGGGGGGAGGGGTAGAATGGATCGACGCTTAATTTGTGTGTGGCGACGTCTTTTGAAATACTTGGCATATCTGCATAGGAAAAAGCAAACAAACTGACATTACTGGTTAAAAATTCATGATATTTACCTAGCCTAGAGAGCTTATGGCCTATGTAGGCCTTTTTGTTGTTGTCGTTACTATCCAGTTCCGCAGGGTTGAGATCTTCTATTGTCGATCCAGCTGCCTCCATGATGTCGGGGGTCCTTAATAACTTTTTTATTGTTGGGTTCGGACCCCGACTTCATTAATTGCTATGCTTCTTAGCTTGTTCCTTTTAGTTGTTGAGTGAACGTGAAATCTTAGGCAGTGCAGTAGCATTCTTGGGCTGTGCATTGTTCGCCTCGAATGCTGGATATTCCCCATGGGGAGTACATACTGGATGGGATAACCCTCATAGCGTGTATCCACGGCCGCCCTATGATTGCGTTCTAAGATGTGTCCTGGTTCATGACTTGGAACGTCATTTCTAAGGTGATGCCTCCGGCTAGGACGTGCAATGATATTTCTCTTGAGGTTCGTTTTACTGCATTGTTAAAACCCCTTAGTGTTATGCAACAGGGTACTATCTTGTCCTCGAGTCGCATTTGTTCGAGCACTCGAGGATGGATAATATATGCACCGCTTCCTTCGTGTACCATTATTTTCTTAACATCAGTATCTGAAATACGTAAGGTAATGACAAGAGCATCACAGTGGGTAAAAATCAAACCGTGGTATCAAACTTATCAAAGATGATATTTTCTTCAAGGTCATCATACCGATCATGAGTGATTGATCGCTTCAGCTTGTGTATGGTGGTAAATTTTATGTGGTTGACTGATGCTTTGTCGCCTCTACAGATGATCACTTGAATGGTCTGGTAGGAGTGGGCGGCTTTGGAGGGCCCTGGTGTTGTTCTTGTCTGCAACCAAAGTTGCCTCATCATCGGTCACTTATTAACTCCTTGATTCATTTTTTTTCAACTCATTTTGGAAGGTTGCTACCGCCATCCCTTCCAATACATTTGCTAAGCTCATTCTCACCCTGTTAAACCAAGTGAGAAAGTCCCTGAGTCCCTCTCCCGGTGATTGCCTAAAAACAAATATGTCGTTCACCCCGGTCTTCGCTTTCTTAGCTTCGGCGTGGGCATTGATGAACTTATCAGCCATTTCTTCAAACGTTATTAGGACCGTTATGGTAGTTGTGAGTACTAGGTTAGGGCTCCTCCAGTTAGGGTTTCGTCAAACATTTTTAGTAGCACTGACGGTACTTGCTCCTTTGATAGGTCGTTGTCCTTTACTGTTGTGACATAGTGAATGATGCGGTCTTCTGGATCTATGATGCCATCGTATATCTTTAAATAAGGCAGAATTTTGAAGATATTGGGTATGTCATGTGGGGTTTCCCCCTTACTATACGGTTGTTCGACGAATTCACTGATATTTTGTTTTGGTAGCAGTTTCTGAGCGTGCAATATCTTATCGACCCCTTCTTTATGTTCTCTCATCTAATCATGGAGTGCCTTATTTTTGTTTTTCATTTCTTCTATTTTGTTTAAAATGACTGCAATTGCGTTATGCTTGCATCACTAATGGTGTGAGTGTCACCTATTGGGGGAGTTGGTTGCTCATCGGTGGTCGTTATGACATCTGTCGGCGTGGCATTTTAGTTCACTTTTTGAATGGGTTTGTCGAGTATGTCATTGAGGGTACTTGTCAGCCACTCCTCTAACAGTTTCTTCACTGGTGGTGGGTCTTCCTCAGTTGTGGATGTGGAAGCTCCTCTTTGGCGTGAAGCAGTTACACTTTCACGAGGACGAGGTGAATCACTCTGCCTGGGTGTACCGCATAGCGTCACATTCTCATTGTCTTCTCTGCCATCCTCGTTAATGGTGTTAAGAGTGTTCGTACTGACGCATGCTATTGCTTTCTGCCTTGTATCTCCTTTACCTACCATAGTTAGTTATGCAAAGCGAGAAAAAGATAGATATCACTTTTTATGATCTAGAAGAAATTAAAATTTTAACTAAAAAGCTTCCAGCAGACGGCGCCAAAGTGTTTGACCAAAAAAGTATTAAGCATTTTGATTAAACCAATTAATGATGAAAAGATGGGTGAATCTTAGTTAAGAATAATAAAATCTAGACCAAATGTTACATGAAGAAGATAAGATGAACGACGTTAGCTAATAAGTTTGAGCTGATTAAATTCTCATAAATGCAACAACATAAGTATACAATGAATATAAATAAATACGACTAGTATAACAAAAGAAAGTTACTACTCAATTATTATAAGATTCAAAAGTTCCTTCCCTTGACGACAACATGGAAAGAAAGGAGACAAGAGAGGGTTGAGGAATCTTTGGATCTTGTGATTATAGGACCAAACATGTCTGCTCGACTAATGTAATCATTGATAAGACAACTTTAGTATATTCTTTCAGGTCAACCTTTTACAAAGTGTTTTTTCTCATAAAGTCTGAATTTCTCTTTTGTTCTCTATCTATTCATATATATAAGGGATATATTTAAAAAATTATAAAAAGTACAAAGCAAGGAATATACAAAAAAATATTCTTTTTCTCCATATTTGAAGCTATGCTATCATTATTTCCTAATCTCAGTTGTCCCTCTTTTGCATCAACCGTCTTAAGAGAAACCTTCAGTTGTTATACTATAATTGATCACGTCCTTTATCTTACTTATTTATTACTACCAGGTCACTAAATTTAGACCTATACATAAACAAAGAATAAATAACGATAGAATTGCATATTCTTTCATAATGTGCATCTCTAAAAGTTGTCAGCCTCATGTAAGTACTTCATAACTGTAACCTTTTTAACGGAATATATCAGCTCAGCTCACACCACAAGAAAGTAAGGGTACGCCAATATTAAACAAATATCGTATAATGCTTCTTAAATGTTATAAATTCATTTACTAACATTTAATTTATATTCGTATTAAATATCATAAATTTTGGGGTCGGAAGTTTTCCGACATTTAGATGAATGTCGGTAAGAAATTTATGACATTTATTCATGACATTTTATAAAAAGTTACTTAAAATTGTTGACATTTAGAATAATGTTGGTAAAAAGATTATGAAAGATGTCGCATTATAATTTACGATATTTTGGTAAATGGTCACTAAACTTTTTACAACATTTAGGTGAATCTCAAATAAATTAAGGACATTTTTTTAAAAAAAAATTCTGAAATGTCACTTTAAAAATTGCATACCAAATTTTCTAAAATATGAATAATAATATTTTATTTATATTTTCATTGTGAATCAAATAAATATTCGATTTGTAAATTCATAAATATCAATCTTTATATGTGGTGTAACAAATATGAGAAAGAAAATTTCTTCATATGTTGGATCTAAAAAATATAGTACTAACATATTATGGTCTCCTTACAAGTTTGGGTTTAAATTAAATGACTTGTTATATCTCAATAAATGTAATTCTAACTAAATCATAAAAGATATAGTAACTTTAATTTGGAATTATGTCAAATTTACTCCTAACTGAATGAATTCCCTGAGATTCTACAATAAATTATGCAACAAGGCTTTATGGATCCATTTTTATTCCTTGAAAAAAATTGATCTAAATCCTTCAGTAGTTCTGCAAAGAATCACATAAAAGGAGAATTACAACTATATAATAAAACTGAAAAATACCATGTGTGTTGCATGTTTCTACCAAACTTCCCTATTTCCTTTTCTTGGTCCCATGTTTATTAGTTTGGTTGTTGTTAATTTTGTTTACCCGAGAAAGAAATATTAAAAAGGTTACTTTGATAGTTTATAGAATTTAACATTGAATGTAGAGTACAAGATACAATCAACTAGACAAAGTCTATATAGCCCCAAAATGTCGTACACTTTTACAAAAATAGCATAAGATCTTTAAATTACAAGCAAAGTCTAAAGGCAACATTGATAGCACATTTTTACTAGATTTTCTTGTGTGATAACATTGTAAAAGTTCTTTTGAACTATAAGCATCCGTATTCACCAATCACAAAAATATCATCCAGTATATACCCATGAATTCTGAAAATGCTAACAGATAAGTGAATATCAATTTAAAAAGTAGCTACAATTAAGCATAGTTCAACCAAAGAATGATAGAACTTTCACCAAACCAAAGCTGAGGAGGCAAATAAAGAAATAAGCCAGGCCAAAATTGTCTTACTTATAACTCTCATATCTGAAAATATAATAACCAGAAAAAATTGAGTTTCACAAAATTATAAGATAATCTCAAATATCCAAACAATAGAACAAATAAAAATAAATACAATGAATTTGATGATATAATATTGGATTTATTGCATTTTGTCTAAATATTAAACAGAAGAAAAATAAAGGAATGATGGAGATGAATAGGAAAGGCAGTTCTCCACTAAATGTATTCTAAGCGAAGTATAAAACTGCTGTCCGAAATAAGTTTGCACTAGAGCTCAAATAGGTTGCAGCCACACTACGAAATTAACTACATATCCAATATATCAACAACTAAACTCCCATAAATTCTGCTTAAAAATAAGATCACAACTATCACGATCTTAAAAACCGACCCATCGTGATGGTATTTATTGTAAAACTAGGCCAGTCGACATAATTCCCAAGTCAAACCATTATTTTATAAAATTATTTTTTATGCCATTTATTAACAAGATATCTCATAATATAAGTATAAATAATTAATATGGAAAACATAACACAAACCCGACATCTGAGTGTCACTAGTTATGATCATCTACTATCACTGTCTAACAACATAAGATCAACATGGTCAGGAAAATCAATGAACACAACTAAATAAGAATGTAGAGGGAGGAAAGCAGGGTTGCGATCACCAGGCAATTACCTTGCTAACTCTGATGAACCTGCCTTCGAGTAATCAACACACGCTATCGGGTTCAGAAATACTTGAATTTACATACAAGGTGCAGGGAATAATATGAGTACGCCAACTCAGTAAGTATAAAGATTGGGCAGTAAGATAATAAATAATCCACATCATATCACTACAGTGAGTACAAGATGTTTTCCAAAATAGTATATAAATCAAGTCGTCTCGTTAAAATTAAAATTCAGTAAAAATCCTTTGAAACTATCTTTCAACAACTTTTCAAAACGAACTGATAAAATAGTGAAAACAGGATCAGCCCTTTGGGAAGAACTCACTCGTATACAGCCCCTCGGGCAACATAAACCACAAATAGCCCCTCAAGCAACACATGAAACATAAACCGTCCATCGGGCACAGTATCAATAGAACCAGTCCCTCGAGCTATCTCACAATAACCCGTAATCATCCACTCGGGAAACAACATGAAATAATAATAGCCTTCGGGCAACAATAGAGATCAACAACAACCCCTCGGTTATATCACATCTCTCACACTGGGTACCCGCGACGCTGTAGGTGTACAGAATCTTGGATGGGCTCCTACAGCCCAAGCGCTATAACAAGCCATCTCGTGGTATAATCAATTAAGACCTCGTCTTCACATAATAACAAACCACCTAGTGGAATAAATAAACCAGGCCCTCGGCCTCATAAAATCATGAATCAGTAACAACCTTCTACGGCGTGGAACCCTCCCATAATATCCTCACAATACAGACCCTCAGCCTCACCCAGTTAGAAACCTTTCAAGCCACATGGGCTAACAGTAAAACATGATGCTCAGCTCAAAATATCATTTAAAGTATCAAAATGAGTAAAAGTACGACTGAGTTATGAAATCAGTAAAATACAACATGACTGAGTATAGATATTAAGTCAAAATAGTGAGGAAAATAGTAAAAAACCCTAAGGGTCCAATATAGTTGGCACGAGGCCCAGATATGGCATCCAGCACAAAACACAGTAATACTTCCCAAAACATAGCAATATACGCGACATAATAGTCATATGGGACGACCAAGTCACAATTCCCAACGGTGCACGAGCCCACGCTCATCGTCTAGCATATGCATCACCTCAAAGTAGCACAATGATGTGAAATCTGGGATTTCATACCTCAGGACTAGATTTATAATTATTACTTACCTCAAACCGAATGAAATACTACTCCACGACGCCTTTGCCTCTCGACTCGGCCTCAACTCCCGTCGACTCTATCCAAAATCAGAACCACAATATCAATATATGCTAAGAAAATTAAGCCCACGTGCATATAATCAAATTAACTCAAAAATCCCAAAATTTGGCCAAATCTAACCCCCAAACCTACGTCTCAAAATCTGACAAAAATTACATCAGTAGAATCCCTATTCTCTTACAAGTCTATATATACCAAATTTACTTAAATCCGACCTCATATGGTCATTCAATTTCTCAAAATACATTCCCCAATTTCAAGCCTTAAATTCCTAAATTATTAGTCTAACTTCTCAATTAGATGATGAATAAGATCATATATTCATGAAATTTAAACCATTATAGGATAGAATTACTTACCCCAAGGTTGCTCCTTCAAATCCCTTGAAAAATTGCCTCTTTTCCGAGTTTTTAAGCCCAAAATCAAAAAAAGAAGAAGAACAAACCCCGAGCTGGGGTTCTTTTATCCAGTATAATTGTACAAGTGGCCAAATATGCACTTTTGCGGCGCCGCACCTGCGAGATTTCTATTGCAGGTGTGGAGCCCACTAAATGTACCAATTTCGTATCTGCGATCAACGCCATCGCACCTGTGAATCAACTTCTGTTTCTGCTGAAAAGACTCAACTCCACGGTGTCCGCATCTACGGCTCCTAACTCACACAAGCAACGTCACACTTGCGATCCCAAATTTGCAGGTGCGGAAATGACAGAAGTAGCACAATCAACTGCATCAACTTAAGGTCACCAAAAACTATTCAAAATCATCTCGAGGCCCCCGGGACCTCAACTAAATGTACGAATAAGTCATATTCCACTATTCAAACTCATAACAATCTTCAGAACACTCAAAGCAATATCAAAATATGAAATCACTGTTGGATTCAAGCCATAGGATTTAGAAACTTTCAAATTCCACAAATGATGCCGAAACCTATCAAATCACCGCCGAATGACCTGAAATTTTGCAAATACGTCACAAATGACACAACGGACCTACTCTAATTTCTAGAATTCCATTCCTAACCAGATATCAAGATTTTCACCGCCGACCGAAAATGTCAAATTTCTAATTTGCCAATTCAAGCCTAAATCCACCATAGGCGCTGTGCGTATCGACCCGTGCAGTGCTGTAGCTAACGCGTTAAGTATCCCGCCTGGGGAGTACGTTCGCGAGAATGAAACTCAAAGGAATTGATGGGGGCCCGCACAAGCGGTGGAGCATGTGGTTTAATTCGATGCAAAGCGAAGAACCTTACCCGGGCTTGACATGCCGCGAATCCTCTTGAAAGAGAGGGGTGCCTTCGGGAACGCGGACACAGGTGGTGCATGGCTGTCGTCAGCTCGTGCCGTAAGGTGTTGGGTTAAGCCCCGCAACGAGCGCAACCCTCGTGTTTAGTTGCCATCGTTGAGTTTGGAACCCTGAACAGACTGCCGGTGATAAGCCGGAGGAAGGTGAGGATAACGCAAGTCATCATGCCCCTTATGCCCTGGGCGACACACGTGCCATTCCAAACGCGCTCCGAAGTCCAAAATCACCTAACAGAGTTAACCAAATTATAAAAATCCAACTCTGAGATCGAATACCAAAAATTCAAGACTAGGTCAAACCTTTCAAATTTAAAGCTTCAAGTTGAGAATTATTCTTCCAAATCTGTTCTGATTATCTTGAAAACCAAAAGCAACAATTTACATAAGTCATAATACATCATATAGAACTAGTCATTCCCGAGAACTGGCGCGCTAAGTGAAAATACTTAAACAATCTGTCAGGTCATTATAACAGCACCTGGGCTATTACACTCACAACAAGTATATAACGCTCAAATGCACCTTATTTGTGTGAACAATAGTAATTGGAGATAATGACTGCTGTGATTTTTAATTGAGTTATTGAAAACCCATTATTGTAGAAGATTATTATAATTAAAATAAAAATAAATAGCAATAATAACTTAAAGAGAAAAAGGTTTGTTAATCGGTATAAAATTATTAGCTGCTCATTACTGATGTATTTACTACTTGAGCCAATTGTAACACCCATAATTTTCTTGTCTTTCATTTTGTGCCTAGTTTTGAGGTGGTTAAGGCATTGTTGTACCTCCCATTTGTTATCGTTATTGCTCCAAAGAATTGGAAAGAGCCCACATTGACTAGAATATCTTGTGTCTTTTTCTTGCCATCTAAATGAAATTGCTCAAAAACTATAATTTTTGCCGAATTGAAAAATAATTTCGACCATCTAAAAGTATGAAATAATATCTAACTACCAAGTCAAACAACTACATATGTAATCTTCATCAAATACTTCAATACTTGTAGAGTTTGTGGGTCATTTTTTGTTCCGGACACTCCTTCCCTTAGCCATTCAATATCTTTTCACTTTCAAATGTAATATCATCTAGTCGTTGCTCATGCCACACTTTCACATGGCATTCCATATGCCCAGTTGCTTATGTATTTTTACCTAAACCTTTTGGCTTAAGTTTAATAACAATTTCACTCCTTAGCCATAAGATAATGGATATAACGTACATGTTGAACATGAGAAGCAAAGATGAAATGTTGATTTGACAGCTGATGCCTTGTGTAAAGTAGATCATTAAATTCACAAGAGTAAATCCACATTCTATATGGAGACTTCAAATAGTAGAGATATACTCTGCAAACAACCTTAAAGAGCATAAATAACTTGAAATGGACAAACCTAGTAAGTGCTTCAGAACAGAAAAATACTTTCTTTTAATTATATCATTACATAAAATAGATTTACATAGTATTAAATTAAATAGAAGATAAATACGAATACGTGAAAGCCTTACTAAGAGTCTGAGCCCTATGTCAATGTTTTTCAAATGGCTTGCCTTCCTATCCATGTCTTCTTTAATCTCCAAGTATATGTGATTAGATTACCAAAGCGTAATGCAAAATTAGGTTGTCTGAAGAACTCTAATTAATAAAAGAAACTGTAGTTCTAGAATTGGTGGGGGGGGGGGGGGGGGACCCGAAAATTCTTACCACCAAAATATTTCTTTCTAAATCTCCGATACTCTCAATACATAACTTTTTTCAAAATTGCAATTTGTAGTGGGATAATATATTGAAGATATATATATATATATATATATATATATATATATATATATATATATATATATATATATATATATATATATATATATATATATATATATATATATATATATATATATATATATATATATATATATATATCAAATTTGCCTAAACTTGAACTATATTTGATAAAAATCAAGCCAATTTGAGAATTCCCAACAAGTTAGAGTTTTGAGGTTGTCATGTAAACAATTTCACATGTCATGATGGCGCCTATCTCAATACAAGGCAAGCTAACAACCTTAATAACCTGTAAGTTTAGTTAAGTCTGAAACCATACTATTTCGAGTTGAAAGAAAATTTCATAAATACTAATACAAATACACTCCCAAAACTTGGTGTCATTGAGTATTGGGCATCTATACCAGAATAAAGTCCACTATAATATTTAGGAAATAAGAATTGAAATGTAGATAGAGATAATGAAGGAGAATTAAGGCATGTGAATGCGATGCAGCTACCTCGATGGTCTCTTGGATCTGAATCCTCAATAAGCAGTCTCTGTGACTGAAAGTGCCTGGATTTGCACAGGAGGTGCATGGAGTAATGTGAGTACATCCAACTCAGTAAGTAACAATAATAAATAAGGAACTTAAGATAGTGGCGAGCCACAATTATGGTTCGCTTTCAGCTTTAGCAAGTAATAGACATTCTTTCTAATTCGACAATTTAAGTCAAATCAGTTTTTATATAGTTTCAAGTTCAAGTAAAACAGATATAATACCTTCTAGAATTTTACAATTAATTATAGATAGCAACTAAGTGCAACAACAAATGAAAGCATATAACCTCTCAGGACAACAATCACTCAACTCATCTCAACAGCTCCATCACTTGGACCTCAGCCCTTAGTACTCTCACTCAGTAGGAATCTGCGCTCACGGAGGGTGTACAAAATCCGAAGAGGCTCCTACAACCCAACTTCTATAAACCACAAGGACAAATCACTTACTATTCAGAAACATCACGTGCTATAATATCATATCAAGATCTGCACGGATAATTCACGTGCTACAGTATCAATATCTGGATCCGCACGGGCAAATCACATGCTATAATATCAATATCTCACTGTCAAGCCATTGCCTCACTCAGTCATCAAACTCTATAGTCTTTCGGACTCTCGTAAATTAGAGAAATCATCCCAAATAGAAATGAGATGATGTATTAATAATAAATAACAGAGACTGAGATACGATATGCGATAAAAACTAAGATAGAGTAAAAATAACATTTAGAAAGTAGTTCAATATGTATCACGACCTTTTTCGTCCCAACATTACTAACACATAGCCAAAACATTATTTCTAACTTGATTTATGGTCAAATTTCTATAAAACATAGAGAGCATATAACTAAAAATAAGTTATTCGATTTTATAGTTTCATGGAACAGACCAAGTCATAATTCTCACGGTGCAATCCCACACGCACGTCACCTAGCATGTGCATCACCTCCATAATAATCATATGACACAAAAACATGGGGTTTCATACCCTCAAACCAGATTTATAACTATTGATACCTCAATCCGAGCAAAACTCTACTCCAAAATACCTTTGCCTCTCAAATTGGTCTTCAAACGTCTCGAATCTAGCCATAATAATTCGATTTAGTCAATACAAATTGTAGGAATTAATTTCATATGAAAATCCAAAATTGCACTAAAAATCTCCTGTGGGGCCCACGTCTCGGAAACCGATAAAAGTTAAAAATTATGAATACTCATGCAACCACAATATAGGTGTGTAGTGATGCTTCACACATTTGTATTGGTGCGATATTGATGCAGGATAGTAGGGTGATTGTTTATGTATCATGAAAATTGAAGCCTCACGAGAAGAATTATCTATTTCATGATTTGGAGTAGGTAGAAATTGTAAATGCACTTAAGATTTGGAGGCATTACTTGTGCAATATGTCATACGAAGTTTATACTAATCATTGTAATTTTTAGCACTTGTTCAAACAGAAAGATCTGAATTTAAGACAATGTATTTGGCTATAGTTTTAAAAGATTATGACATCACAATTTTGTATCATCCAAGTAACACGAATATAGTAGGGGATGCCTTCAGTAGAAAGGCAAAACATATGGGTATCTTTTCATTTATTCCAGTTTAGGAGAGGCCTTTGGTCATAGATGTTCAGACCTTGGCCAAAAAATCCATGAGGTTGGATATTTTTTATCTTAGAAGAGTTCTTGGTTGTGTTGTTTCACAATCATATTTGTTTGAGCCCATAAGGCTTTGCCAGTATAATTATCCCCATTTATTAGTGCTTAAGGTGGGTTGTTGGAGATGATGGTGTTATGAAATTTTAGGGTCAACTTTGTATTCCTTATGTTAATGGATTAACACAGTTGATACTTAAGGAGGCTCACAACTCCTGGCATTCTATTCATTCAAGTGAAACAAAGATGAATCACGATTTGAAGCAATACTATTGGTGGTAGATAATAAAGAAGAACATTTTTGGCCATGTTTCATAGCATTTGTATTGCCAAAGGAGTTAAGTATTAACATAAAAAATCAAATGATTTGACTTAGAAGATGTTTATACCTTAGTTGAAGTAAGATTATATCACTATGGTCTTTATTGTAGGGTTACAATGTACCTTAAGGAAGTATGATGCTATTTAGGTCGTTATGGATAGATTGACCAAGTCCATACATTTCATACCTGTGTCGACTACATAAATTTCGGAGAGGTTAGCTTAGTTTGACATTCAAGAGGTGGTTCATATACATGGAGTTCCTATTTCTATCATTCAAACTGTGGCACTCGATTCATATCTCACTTTTGGGATTAGTACAAGGGGAGTTGGGAAAACAAATCGAGATTAGTATAGCCTTTCAGCCACAAATGGATGGTCAGTCTTAGTGAACTATTTAGATTCTTGAGGACATGTAATGAGCCTGTCTGATTGGCTTTGGATGTCATTGGAATAAGAACTTACCTTTAGCGAAGTTTTCTTACAATAACAACTATTAGTCCAAAATTTAGATTGCTCCATATGAAGCTTTATATGGTAGATGGCGTTGCTCTATTATTGGATGGTTGGAGCCTGGCAAGACTAGGTTATTGGGCATAGAATTGGTATATGGTGCCTTGGAAAAGGTAAAGTTGATTGTAGAACAACTTCAGACTGCTCAGAGTAGGCAGAAGAGCTATGCAGACAAGAAGGTTAGCAAAGTGACATTTTTAGATAGTAAGAATGTACTTTTGAAAGTTTCACCCATGAAGGACATAATGAGATTTGGGAAGAAGGACATGTTGAGTCAGGGGTTTATTGGATCACTTAAGGTGTTGAGAGAGTTGGTGACATTTCTTATAGTTTTCTTTGCCTCCTAGCCTATCGGGGGTAAATTCTGTATTTTATATTTCTATGTTTCAGAGGAATAATAAATATAAGTCACTTATTTTAAAGTTCAGAAATGTGCATCTAGATGAGATTTTGGCTTATGAAGAACAATCGATAGTTAATTTGGACATGCAGTTTTAGAAGTTGAGGTCATAGGAAATTGTTTTGAAGAGGGTGCTTTAGAAAGGGAAATCGAGCGAGGAGGCTACTTGGGAGACTGAATGAGATACTCGAAGTAGACAGTCACATCTTTTCAGTAGCCCGGGTACATTTCCAAATCTATTTGAGGATGAACATTTGTTTAAGAGGTAAAATTTATAACGACTTAACCGGTTATTTTGAGTTCTAGAATACCATTTCCCATATTTCAGACTTTCTATAGGATTATTCGATGATTTATGACCTGTGTGTATGGGTGATTTAGTTTCAAAATAGTTCGAGAGTGATTTGGAACACTTAGTTTCTAAGGTGAGGCTTAAGTTTGGAAGAGTTGCACAAAGTCAATATATGAGTAAATGATCCTAGATTTGTATTTTGATGGTTCCACTAGGTTCGGACGATGGTTTTATATTTGTACATATATTTGCTTCGGGTCTGGGTGGCTCGTAGTTGATTCAATGCTTCTAATTGAAAGTTAGTATTTTAAGCTTAAGAAATTTTGAGATTTTTTGTTTGATGTTTGATTATTGGTTATGATACTTTGCCGTCTTTCAAGCCCTTGGAATATTTTGTATAGGGTATGCGAACTTTTTAGGAAGATTGGACAGGATCCAAGACACTCGGATGAGTTTCAAAGTTGTTTTAGATTATCTTAAGCTAAGTTTAAAATTTTGTGAAGCTTATTACAACCGCACATGCGATGTTGAGGACACAGATGTGGAGGTCCCACTTGCGGTCAAGGGTGTGTATTTGGAAAGGAGGGCTAGGGCAGGCGAGGTCTGCGAGGTTGCACTTGTAAACATGCCTAGTAGATCTTTTTAATCCGAGATTTTTCTCATTTTCTCTATTTATTTAGAACTAGACTTCAAGATGAGGCTATCATTTAGGAGATTTTCTCTCCAAGCATGAGAGCAAGTAATTCTTACTTAAATTTTATTACATATCTTGATTTTCGATGGATTTCTTTACATGAATCAAGGTTTTAAAGTGAGAAATTTAGGATTTTTGTCTACGGTTTGAGAAAGTATATTTTGGGGGGGGGGGGGGGGGTTTAATACCAATTGAATTCAAATTTGGAAACTAACCATATATTTGGACTCATAGAATTATAGGCCAAGAGGATTAGATCATGGGCTTCGGGCTTTAACCATGTCTGCTTAGGTTGACTTTTTGTTAAATTTTGAGATATGATTAAAGATTGAAGATTTGTTATTTGGTATTGGTTTTTATGACTTCATTTTACCTTGTTAAGTATTTTTTGGATAGATCTGGGTCGTTTGGATGATACTTTCAAAGGAAAGCAGTATTTGAGGGTTGAAGCTATCCTGGGAGGAGGTTTTTCTTTTGTCTCACCTTGTTAAGTGAGAATTTTTTTATAAATTGTACTTATGTGTTGTGTTCTACTTTATTTAGGGGTGACGTATATGTGAGATGATGAGCGTATATATACACATTAAGGATATACCATATTTGAGGTGGTTTTAGGCTTTTTTATGCGTTATTTGGTTGTATGTTCTTCTTGACTTATACGTTACTTGATTGTATAACTACGTGAGCACAATATCATGCTTGAAAAACTAAATTACGTTTTAACTTATGGTATATTATTTGAGCATGATTAGATATCCTTGTGATTCTTGATGTACTTGATTTAGCCGTAATCATATTTCATAATGATTTCGCTATGATATCAATAGTTGAAAGTAGAGACGAATCATTTTCGATCGATGTTTTTGAGCACAAGTGAGGAAATTTTTCTTCTTTGCTTCTCCCAAGTTCGCTAATGTCAAATGGCTATAACACGTAGGTATTACAGGCCTTCTTCTTGCATACATGTGTATTTCAGTTTAATTCTGAATACTTCTTCTTCCCAGCGAGTTTGTGGAAAAAAAAATAATACATGTATCCTTAAATGGATTTCCTAATGGATGGACTAAGATTATTCATGTAATGGACAAAGCAAAAGGTCTTTTCTTTCTTCTAACATAAGCTTTAATTTTCAATAGAGGACAAGAATACTGTAACAAGAAAACTCTCTTAGTACTTTTCAGTTTTTTTATTTTTATCTAATCTTATTGTTATGTCGGAGGTTTGAAGTGGATTGTAAATCTGTGGGAGGTGTGGTCGTTCGGTACGTAGTATAAGAAGGTATAAAGGTGATATAAAAATTTAATACCACCTAATACTCTTGTTTGGTTAGCAAACAAGGTATAAGTTATCCCGGTTTTAATTTTATCACCGGGATAACTTATACCTTATAGAAGGTGGAGTAATTAGCATCGATATAACTTATACCTACTTCTTAGAAATTATGCAATTATCCTTCTTAATACAACATACCAAACAATGAATAAACAACAATCTCAGCATAACTAATTCCAATATAACCAATCTCAGCATAACTTACACCGACATAACTTATACCGATATAAATCATATTCTAACCAAAGTACCCCTAAAAACGTAAACTACGTGAAACTAGAATTCAAGAAGGACGAGACTTATCAAACAAGCAAGAAGGGTAAAGGAAGTGAAGAACCATTAATGCAAGGGCTGGTGCACAAATATGAAACATCATGATTAATGCATTCATATGGATAGAGGTAAGAGTAAGAATATAATTCACCAAAACAAATGCGGCACGGTGATCTTATTTCCTATAGTTGAGACAAAGGGATAATGGGACACGTTCAGCATGAGAACCAAAGTGGAAATTAAGGGCTACAATCCAAGTAGGACACAAATGAAACATAAATCAAATCACCAACATATCATATAATTGTCTCTTCAGGAAAGTTGCTCCTCTAGTGACAATTCTTCAATTATATTCATCCTATTGATAGGATTGAACGAATGAATCTCAGCACAAGCGCATTTGCTCGGAAGCACAATGGACCCAAATCCGTGATCAAGTGGCTGATGCACAGCAGGCAGCGGCAACTTACGAGCAATAACCACAGAGTTAATAACCTCGTCTGTTGGGTGGTAGATAGATAAAACCTCGAAGCCTTTGAGATCACGAGAATTGACGACAGGATAGAGAAAAGCGCGTGCACCATGTGCACTTCTTAGCATCAGTGTTGCTCCGGGAGCCATATATTTAGCCAAATGATTAATAACCTTAATCTTTTCTTCCTTGTCCATCCCCACGAGGGCCGCCAAGAAGACAACATTATATTCCTTCAAGGCATACGTTACATCCATGATATCTATCGAGTGAAAAGTCATCCTCTCGGATAAATCAGGGTCGGATGCCACGAGGCGGGACGCCATGGAATTGGCCGCAGAGTCAATATCATAATTGTCAAAGTAGGTACTCTTAAGATGTTTGGTAGCTAAAACCAGAGAAGTGAGAGGGAGAGGGCCCGATCCCACGAAGGCAATTCGGGCCGGGGTTATAGCTGTTTGTTTCGTGAGGATGTTGAACTCAAGCAAGCTTAGCTTGATGTAATTGTCGAAATATGGGAAAATGTTAAGATGGTGAAGAGGGTTTTCATAGGAGCCAAGAATCTTGGAATAATGACTTTCAAGAAGTCCTTCAGCTTCACCACAGAGCTTGATGAGATGAGACCTAATTTCTTGAATCTTTTGACAGAGCTTAGAAACATCAATGGGATTTGGTGGCATGCACGTATTCACAAGCTCCGTGAACAACATGTTGACATCCTTGGATGGATTCAGGCTTTCCAATTTGGAGATCTTTTCGTACAATTTGCAGACTTGTTGCACCACTGGATTGCTTTGGCAAACCATGTTGACGTTATTATATTAGAATTGTAGTGAAGAAAAGCTAGAAAAGAATAGTAGCACTAAAAAGTTTATGTTCCAAAGCCACCACTGTGATGTTTTCTCAGGAGGCTTCCAAACGTCGCTATTTATTGGGGGTTAGTGGGGCCCAAAGAGACTATGGGAGAGGGATGAGACATGCTACATTTTTCATTTTTATTGTTTCATAATTAGATCTTTAAATCGTTTATTGGCTGAAATGAAAGAATGGATCTCTGTTGCTTTGTTTTATTGTGCATCACTTGTCAACTTATCATCATGGTGGAAAAATCATACTTTTGTATAACTGCGTGATGTGTCACTCTCAAATTTGTTGCCTTTCATTTGACCCACTTTCTTTCACTATTTTTTCACTCCGTGTTTCGTATTATTTGAAATAATTTGACTTAATACAGAGTTTAATATTTTTTTTTTAAATTTATTGTGTTAAAAGCTTAATGGTAAACGGTTCGTGGAGCCATGCCATTTGTGTGGTTATAAAAGCTTCTCATTAAGGGCAGAAATAGTAAAATGAAGAGTTTTAAAGTTGAATTATTTCCAAATTTAAAAATATGTTATTTATTTTGAAATAAACTAAAAAAAAATACATCATTTAATATGAAATGAAGAGAATAATACTTTTTCTCTTCAAAATTCAAGTTACTCTAAATGTCATGCTTACCGTTTAATTTTCATCTAAGAACTAAATTACTGTTATCAAATACTGGATCTAGAACTAGGGGTTCATATACCAATCCCAACACTTCAACTAAAATTGGATACTGATGTAGTTGCGAAGTAAGAATGTTTAAAATTGAAAAAAGTAACAAAATTCTCCGGTAATGATGTTTAATATACTTTTAAAATCTGATATTTATTTATATACATAACATAATTTTTTAACCATGGGTGGTCAATTGGTGTCCAACTGCTCATAGTTTGTTTTGGTGCAATAATGTGGTGCAAAAGCATTTCATATCAAACAGAGTAAGGCAATGTCAATCTATGTTGTCGAGTGAGCGAAATTGCAACTAGTTAGTTAAGATTTTGATAGGTAATCTTCATTTGCATATTTGATTTCATCCCTCCATTCATAAATTCCAAAATACGTTGATTGGCATCACATCCTAAATATAGTTTGATTTTTGTGATATCAAACTTAAATATTAAGCTTAACTTTGGTAACACGAAGATTATAACTATTAAATTGTATCTCTCTTTTTGTAATTATTTTGGACCTTGTAATTTTCTTATATTTTATTCTTTTTAATAATATAAAATCTAGCCCTAGGCGATGCCTAGGGATTGCGGAAAAAAAAATTCCAAAAGAAGAAAAAAAAGAAAAGAGCACAAAAAGTTTTTGAAAAATGAATTTTTTTCATGCACTGTTAAATAACGTAGGTTTCCTGTTAAACCATTCCTTTGCTCGTAGATAACTACTATTGCCACAGAGTAAGTTGTTTTCGTGAGACTTGAGATCAAAGTTCAAACGTGAATCTAATGTGAAGCATTACAAACTCATATAGAGTCCGGAACCAAATTTAGTTCATTAGGACTCAAAGAATCAAAATGCGTGGAAAAAAAAAATACTAGGAATATACCTCGCTCCATATTAGCCGGTGAAGATAAGTTTAGATCAGGTCAAACTCTTTCATCCGGAATCTGTTCGGCTAAAACTGTTCTAAAATAACTACGAGATGATTAAGGGATATCCCTAATTTGTGGAACCTATTGCGAACGGCTTCAGCATGGACGTACATTTTCAATAATTTTTATCAGAATAGATTTCCGGTATTCATCCGGAGTCCTCAAAAAATATATCAGAGTTTCATCGTCTTCAATGTTAAACTCAGCATAACAAGCAACCCCATGCAGAGTGAAAAAACAAGAATATCTTCTAGTTACTTTAGTACTCACCGAATGTTTGTTCACACTCATTTATTTACATAACAACGATACCAATGTATCGTACTCCACTATAAGTGATAACTTAACATGACACTGCAAAGAGCAATTATAACTTACTGAGTTATTCGCCACCACAAACTCACCCTTCGATATAATGAAACTCTAATTCTTCTCAGTTTAGACATTATGAAAAAGTACAAAGTAACTTAACGTACTAATATTTAAAGAACAAAAATACCGGCCAGAAGACTTGAAGCGGATGAATGGATTTCTACCCAATACTGAAACCCTATAAATAAAGGGAAAACTAGTCCCAAGGTGCAATTATTTAAGGTATAGCGCCTTAAATATGGGCTTTATACCCAGCTGATTTATTAGTGTGTCAGTTAAGCAGAGAATAATTATTTTTGAGTCCAAAACTTAAGTATAGAGCGGTATTGCACTGCGCTATACTTTAATGGCAAACGTGCCGTTAAGGTATAACGCGGTGCAATATCATGCTACATATATTAATTCCTAATTTTTTTCGCATATTTTAATTCTTTGAGTCCAAATAAATTACATTTTGGTTCCGGACACACGCATATATGGTCAATGAAAACGACTGCTTTTCTATTGGGTTATATATGGTTGAGGTGAATAATGAAAGAAGCTAAGCGGGGCAGAATCTTTTTCAGGATTTGAGTATAATTTTTATTTCTTAGTACGTACTACGTACGTATTTTATTATACGAAGAGGTGCTTACTCGCTCTCCAGTTAAAGCTTCCTTAGAACATTTTCCTCCAAATGGATGTTGGATAGGCCTTTTCTTATTAAATTCTTCTTTCACGTCAAGTATGCATTGAATAACCAACAACGAAGTCCTTTCTTCTTCTTTCTTTCTTTCTTTCCTTTTTCACTATTATGTAATCATCAAAAGGCATGAAAAATAAGGAGAAAACGAAAAGAAATAGAAAAATAACTAGGAATATAATCTGATGAAAAATGGCGTGATTCATGCAGAAGTTCTTAGTACTGTCAACATTATAATTGGCCAATATCTTATGTATTGATAGATTTGCTATTGAATGGGATTTTCTTACTTCTTATGCTTTCACACTTGGATCGTTCATACAGTGACCTCACTTTTTTCCGGCATACCTTAACCACGCTGGATGAACAAATATTTATAAAGTAATATTTGCTAATGATTAAAAAAACAGCAATAATAATATTTTTTTTGGTAATTAAAATATTTTATTTACCGATTAATAACAATATTTATAGTTCGTACTTCCTATTCCTATTACAAGATCAAAACTCTAGCATACC
The DNA here is from genome assembly GCA_034376525.1 of Nicotiana benthamiana. Lineage (NCBI taxonomy): Eukaryota > Viridiplantae > Streptophyta > Magnoliopsida > Solanales > Solanaceae > Nicotiana > Nicotiana benthamiana. The sequence goes on from CM067337.1 coordinate 133,007,596, forward strand.
TCCTACTGGACATAAAGCCCCACTTAGGAGATAACTATCTTTAAATCTTCTGTTACTTCAACAACTTAAACGCTACTTCATACTCTAATTTATTACAGGGTACCAATTCAAATTATTCATTGCTCTATCTAGATAAGGAAATTTGGCCGCCCTTATATAAATTTCCTGTTTGATTAGTCGTAATATGGCATTACTTGTTCTCCTCTTCTTCTGGAAAATCACACTATTTCTTTCTTGTCAAATATGGTAAACTACAACTGCTAGGATCATCATACATACTGTTGCTCCTACACTCTTTTCCTTGCTTACCTGTGTCATCCAGTCACTTCCTCCTACCAAGCTTTCCTTGGTCCTTTCACCCCTTGCCATTCCAGTAGCCGAAGCCATATCTTTCCTTCTATCTCACAGTCAAAAAATAGATGTTATACTGTCTCATGTTTCTTGTTACACAATGAATATGTTTGATCTTAAATCACACCCCATCTTGCTAGCCTTTCTTTAGTAGCCTGTCTTTGCTGAATTGCCATACTTAGAATGAATGTCCAGTTGGGTTGTCCCTGATTGTTGCATGCTAGTTTCCTCCATGGTACCTTAGGAAAGTCTCTTTGCATGGTTCTGTATAGTTTCTCGACAGAACATTTCTCCATCTTCTGAACCTCTTCTTTTGATAGAACTGCACTTCCAAAGTAGTTCTTTACTTTGAAATATTTTGTATATCCCATGATGTATTCTTGGTTCTGTATTTCAGACTGTGTTCCCCTTTATGTAGTAAGCATGCACTCATTGAATCAACATCTTCTCTTTCCTTTTAAAATTACTCCATAGTAACTTGCAAATGGCTGCCTTATTTCATAGCTCTACATTGATGAAGTTCAAACTCCTAGCTGCTTTAGGTGCATACAGTTTATCCCAGACTATCGAAGCCTTCTTTGTTGGTTTAGCATTTCCTGTCCATAGGAACCTTCTACAAATTGCTTCTATGAAATGAATAATTTTCTCGGGCAAGATGAAGATCTAAGTCCAGAAAGTTTGTATAGAAAATAGTGCACTCTTGACTGGGATTCTCTCCAGCATATGATAGAAACTTTGTGGTCCAACTTTGAATTCTACTTAGCATCCTCTCTATTAAGGGTTCACATTAAATTGCAGACAGTCTCTTTATTCTCAAAGGAACACCTAGATATCTGAATGGTAGCTCACATTTAGTATAGTCTAATATGTCCATAATTGGTTGCTGGATAATGTTGTTCACACCACCAAATTAAATTCTCCTTTTGTTTTGATTAACAATTAGACATGAGGCTGCAGAGAACATTTGGAAGTGCTTGTATGGCGGACTAATTGAATATCACCTTTGCAAAATAGGAGTAAATCATCTGCAAATCCCAGTTGAACTACATTGAACTTAGCACGACTTGGATCAAATTTAAACTGCTTATTGCTCTTCAATGTTTTTAATGACTTTCTTAGGTACTCCATTGCTAGAATAAATAGAAAAGTGGATAGTGGATCTCCCTGCCTTAAACATTTGCTTGCTTCAAATGATACATAGGGCTTACCATTGATTAACACAGATAGGATATGGTTGTGATGCAAGCCATTATGCACTTCGCAAATATTTCAAGAAAGTTCAGTAACCTCTGTACTTATTTAATGTACGCCCATTCCATAGAGTCCTATGCTTTTTGCATATCTATTTTGAGCATGAATCCAGGAGAAATATTCTTCCTCCCATTTCCCTTGACCAGCTCATGGCTCATACGAATGTTGTTTGTAATCAATCTCCCAAGTACAAAGGAATCTTAACAATTATCTATTAGTTCTTCCATCACTTCCTACATTTTTGCTGTAAGAATCTTTGAAATTATCTTATTGAGCACTGTACAACAAGAGATTGGTCCGAAATCCTTTATGTTTGTTGGATTTTGAATCTTTGGTATCAAGGTAATTGTTGTGTAGTTAATGGATACATATCTTTACTAGCAAAGAATTCTTTAACTGCTGCAGTCACTTCCTCCCCCAGTATGTGCCATGTTTTCTTGAAGAAGAAGGCATTGTACCCATCACACCCTGGTGCCTTGTTGACATCAATGTTCATGATAGCTTGTTTCACTTCTTCTCTGGTAATTGGTCTTATTAGCTGTAATTGTTGTCTCCTAGTTTGTATATGGCCCTTCTGCATGATCTCAAGATTAACAGCTAGCAGTTGTGCTGCTGTAATGCCAAGTAAAGCCCTATAGAACCTTAGGATTTCTTCCTCTAATTCAGGTGCAATTTTGTAGGAGTTTCCCGGTTCTAGTGACTAATTTGTTAATACTATTTCTTGATTTCCTGTTCTTCATGCAAGAATAATATTATGCTATGTTAGAATCACCAAACTTAAGCCACCGTATCGTGGACTTCTCTTTTATAACACTTTCCTCAACCATCAGCCACTTCTCCAAATCTTACGTTGTAGATTGTATAAGAGCTACTACTTCATCATCTTGACTTGGGATGTTCAGTTGTTGTTATATACTTTCTAGTCTCCCCCTTGCTACTTGTACTTTTCTTTTTATACCACAGAACTCTTGCTTATTCAGTTGCTTTAGGGCCCCTTTTAGTGTTTTGAGTTTATTCTAAACTGAAAACATGGCGGGTCCTTTTTTGCTATTCCTCCATACTTGCCTTACTATTCCATCAAACTCAGTTAAGCTTTACAAAAAGTTGAGAAATTTGAAGGGTCGCATGCCTGCTTGGTTGTTGATTTCAAAACCCACACTTATGGGACAATGATTTGATAAACCTATGTTTATAATGATTCCCTCCATGTAAATCTATTGTTGTATCCATTCTACATTAACCAGGATTCTGTCGATCCTGCTATGGATATGGTTATTAGTCCATGTGTACTGCCTATCCACAATCTTCAATTCATCTAAATCCTGCATCCACTAGGAACTCCTTAAAATCTCTTATTCACTCTCCTCACAGGATTTCCAGTAATTCTATCCTCACTATTTTAGATAATAGTGAAATCCCCCATTATTAGACAAGGATTGTTCATAACCTGTATTGATACCTTCAATTCCTCCCATTAACTTTTCATATCTTGGATTGTGTGTTTACCATAAACTACACTGTAATTGAAAGTGGTTCTACCTTCCCCATTATAAATTGTTCATGGGTTCTGATCATCAACTAGTCCACTTGAGTTGGATTCCATGCTGCCCACATTCTACCACCTGGAGCTTCATTATTGTTATCAGTCCACCTCCAGCTATTGAAAGTACTCTTTATTATTGAATCAGCATCGTTCTTTTTCACTCTATGTTCTATAATAGCTACCAGTACCACTTTATTTTTCCTACAATTTTTTAGTTCTTTTTTCTTATATAGCTTATCCAAACCTCTCACATTCCATGTTATAATGTTTAACATGATATGGGTGTTTGTTGTGGATCACCTTCCCTAGCCTTCTTAGTCTTCTTATCTCTCACACCTCGGGCTTCAGATAATTGAACTATCTTCTGAGCAGTATCAACTAATTCTTTGAAGACATTGCCAATGTCCACTTCATTTTGTCTTAACACTTCTATACCCTTCTTCGTAGAAGATTTCGCTCGAGCAACTTGCCACTGTGGGTTAGCTTCCTGTTTACTTGATTGCACATCTTCTGCTTCCTCCAATTGATCAAGGAACCTTCCTTGAGCATCAATTTTATCTGTAGTAGGCTCAAGATTTTGGACTTTCTTACACTCATGCTTGTGCTTTATTTCTATATTTCTTTTGTATCATTGCTTCCAGTTTCTGCTGCTTTTGATAGCTACATGAATAGCCTAGTTGGAAGCATATTTGGCAATATTGTGTCTTCCAATCATACTGAATCATCTGCTCCATCACCTTACCACTAGGATCATATAATTTAATTCTCTCTGGCAAAGGTTTTGTAACATCCATTTCAATTAGAACCCTGGCATATGACTCTTTCACCTATTGTAGTACACGCATCAACATATATTGGCTTTCTCAATCCACTTCCAATTTTACTTAAAGCTAGATTACTCCAGTAGTTGAGTGGCAATTTTTACGTGGAAAGAAGTCAGCTCAAAGTTGATAAAACCATGACCTACTATGTAACAGGATTTTTCTTAAACACCTCACTACAACTCTGAGTCAACAACAAAGTTTACAAACTCTTAAAAACCTAAGGATTAACTCTAACCCTTGTAGCAACACGCACAAGTTGTTACAGCTACTTCAAGTTAACTCTAACTTAAAAGATACAACTTGAGAACCTCTTAGAAACCTAAGGATTAACTCTAACCCTTGTAGAAATACGCAACATGTTGTTGAGACTACTTCAAGATAACTTTAACTTGAATAATACAATAGTTATCTAGTATAATTTATTTCTAGAAAAGCTGAAGTGTACAACTCAAAACGTCTAGTACACTTTGAAGTAGAAATAAAGAAATACACATAAAACTCTTTATGAAACTGATTTTTCAATATGGTTCATGTAGCTTCAGGATTGCACTCTGGAATCTCACAGGAATTACTAATCAAATGCCTTGTTGTTGGGCTCTTAATTCTTTCTTAACTTCAGTGTGCGTGCGTCACCTATAAAATATAATATACCTAATATATATAGACATAGTAGGATTAGGATTAACTAGAAATATGATGCGTTACTCTTCTTCGGTGAAAAGATCTACTTAAATTCAAGATCTAAATATTTTCTTATCCTGGATAGCCTTTCTTCAAGTAAGGAGTCATGCTCCCTATCACATATGCAATCTTTTCATTCGAGGGTGAAATAATCACTTATACTTATCTCTTGCACGTAGATTCCATTATTTTAAATCTGACTGACCTGAGTACAGTGTCCATGAACCTTGTTCATGCATATGTTCATTTGTCAACCATAAATACCAAAACCACTTAGGTCAGCAATTTTTTTCTTTCTGATGATGACAAACACTATTCTTTTCATAAGCATAGAACTAGTTTCAACTCAGCTCAACATCAAACACAAAGTCAAAGCACTTTCCTTTCAAAGTCATAAATTATCAAGGACCAGGTTCATTAGGCTATAAACATCACAGTCCTAAGAAAAAACACACCTCATCTTCCCTCTTTTGCAATCATTAATAAATTATATATTTGAGTCAAGTAACCATATTTTAACATATATTACTCATGGCTACTTGGGCTACTTCAAGTGTAATCACGGATACAATTTTCTCTTTTTCAATATAAGGATATTAACCATCTAAGAAATATCAACAAACAAATAGAGCAAAAGTAGTGAATTTCATTGATTGATGATATCCTACCACACAATATAAGAAGAAATAAAAACATAGAAACATGCGCAAAAAGCAAAGAAAATGCACTTGGGTCACCGGTTACAAACTCAGCTAGGAAGGGTTTAGGACTAAGAAGACCAGGTTCTTGGTTCTTGGCATAAAACAACTTCCACATATATTGAAGATGTCACACCTCCTTTTTTCGCTTACACGAGGTTACCCCGAAAGATGACACCAGTATAGGAGTTTTTCTAATTAAAGTGACATTATTCGATATAGGATTAATTATTCATTTCAAGAGTCACAACTTGGGGATAGGTTTGGCTTTTGGTGTCCCAAGTCACCGGTTTATACAAATCCCAAATCGAGGAAATTTCAACTACCCAATTGGAGTCTGCGAACCAGAAATTCTCGAGTAAGGAATTCTTTTGACCCGAGGGAAGGTGTTAGGCATCCTCGGATCCCGTGGCTCTAGCATGATCGCTTAAACTCATTATAAGTGGTTGAAACATGATTTGCTATACCTGTTAACTCGTAATTTTTTATTATTAACCGCTTTTAACATTTTTTAGGGAAACTTGCAATGTTATAAAAATATGTCACGAATCGCATCACATAAATGCACCTGCAATTTTAGACATATTATAATTCCATTGAAAATAGGATTTGGGTCACATAAATGCGCATCCAAATTTTAGGAAGGTATTTTATTAAACGTGTGCCTATAGCAACTACATCTTTGACATTTATGGGAAAGCCGTGAAATTTGCTAAGCGACACTTCCTATTTTTCTATGGGTTTTAATGAAGTAAAGAGCCATCACATGGTATTTGTTTGAATTAACATGGCTCACTTTATTTTTATAAGGATATTCTAACGTATGCTAAATTCTCTATTATAGCGGTGCTTAAATATACTAGTTATTTATGTACGGCCTATGTATTTGGGGGAAAAGTACATGCCTCTTAGCCTCATTCATGGCTAATTGCATATATTGGACTTAAAACTTGAGATGGCCCAGAACACATATTGTGTTTGGGCTATAGCTGGTAGCTATTGTGACTGGCCTGTACTTTTAATCTTTCCGCCCAGAAAAACGTGTTGAACTACGATGTTCTGGTGCTTGCTGGGCCTCGCGGGTGTGCCCAATACTAATTTGAACGAAAGAGCCCAATTGTTAATAACCATCTTTGTTCGAAATTATATACAAAATCGAATCTCTACACATTCACGAAGAAAATATTAACAACCATTTTTATATTAATTTCTAACATTAAATTTGAATCAAATGATTCATATACTCATCAGTCAAAGTATATGAATCTAATTTCAAAAATTCAACTACGCTTCAGGTTACCCCGTATCGAATAGGTCCAAAAACCAATTATCACTAAACATATTGAGACTAAGATGAATTGAAATTTTACACAACATTTTTTATCTTCACATGATTATCAAAACTACTACTTTCTAAATCCAGTGGCTCTAAGTGCACATGAACAACACCTGAACCAGTCGGACTAAAATTGAAACTGACTATGAATTACACACATAAAAGAACGAATTGAGTCGAATGTCCAGTTATTACAGATCGAAACCGTCCCAAATATCCCATTATTACAAAAAAGGATTAGTCTAACATTCAATTACAATATGATTGTCATCTTATTATTGCGCCTATATTCAAAACTAAATAGGGGAAAATGGGGGGGGGGGTATAATTCAAAATACAGATAGCAGCTAGAGATCTTCACATTTGGGAATATATTTCATTTGAACTTCATAGATACATGAACATTGAGTGTACCTGTAATGCAGCAGAAGAAACAAGAGCCTACGAGTAAATATAAGGACCAGCTAAACAATCAACAACCAATCAAAACAGTGCAATCCAGGACTTCATCAGAAATTCTAGAGCACTAAATCTTCAGAAAATGACTCAAAAACAACACTAATGGTGTATTTTGGCATATATATGAGAAACTAGTATGTATTTTAGCTCTAGCACTCAAAAAGAAAGTTCCCGGATCCTTTTAAAAATGCCCAGGGGGTTTCTTTTATAGTAGAGCCTTAGGGCACCAAATTTTTCTTGTTTTTTCATTTAATCCTTAACTCAAATTTGCACTTTGCCTAAATAATCCTTCATTTCCTGACTTGTGCCTCAAGTTTGAGGCAAGAATTATGTTTTAGTCCTTGCTAGAAAGTTCTAAGGGATTACTATCAAATTTTTTAAAGGTTCAAATCCCTCTTATACCCTCACTTCCTTTCCTAAATTACCCAACTGAAGTTTTTTAACCTTAGATATTCTTCAACCCTGGTCAATTGTATTTGGGTTATGGGTCAAGGTTTTGCCTTAGACTAGCAGACTTGTGAAAGTTCAGAGTTAGCTAAAATTATTAAGGTTCAAAACAAATGCTTCAATAGAGTCTTCCACATCCAAACATCATACATAACATATCAAAACAAAGGACTAGAGGACTGAATACACTTATCAACACTTAATTTTCAGAAATGGCTCAATCAAAATGCTTCATAAATACTTAACAACGAGAAACACACAACAATTTAGTTCAGGAATCACCCTAGGAAGCAAGTAAAAGATACCAATGAACAATTAAAGGTCCCAACCCCCAAATCAACTTAAACCAACATCAATTGTGGAAAATCAAAGTCATTATGGCAATCAAATACTTAGGGGCGAACCAAAAATCATAGAATCAAAAGATGGATGTCAATTAAGCCCTAAAAATCACATCACTGAAGAATTAACTAGGCTTTTAAGATTAAGGAGATGATATTAACAAGAAATTATTCAAGAGACGAAGAGACTTCCAGACTAGTGTCAAACAAAGCATATGAATATTGAAACCTTTTTCAGATAAACTTGTGGACAAACAGAAAACAACCAAAAGATAATCAAATAAAAGCCTTCAAAATATTAAACATGCAACTACAGAACTTAATCAATTATTAAATAAATCAAGCATTTAATTAGCTAAAAAATGAAAATATACAGAAAAACTTAGCTTTTCCATGCATGTCCGTTTAGACCATTTCAACTGGCTCTTGACCCTTTCCACAGGGGTTCCACACATTGTACGGTGGTGTACAACCAGTTCTAAGGGTTCAAGAGGGGCTTTCAAGGTTACGAGACCTCAGTGTGGTCTCAGATTGGGATTTGTTTGGTCGTTGAGGGTATTTGGGAGTCAATGGTGGCATGGTTGGGGACTGGGGGGATCAGGGATTGTGTAGGAGGATTTTGAGTAATTTCCGACGTGTTTTGTGTTTTAGGATTAGGCTTCGAATTAATATTCGAAGTGTTCCAGGAAGATTTGATGAGGGTGATATACATGGTTGGAAGGAGGGGATTGAGGCGCTTTAGGGGTGTAAGTTTGGAAGGCTTTGGAATAGGGTCGCCGGAGATAGGGTTTCCGACAACCTTTCGGAGAATATTTGAGATAATGGGGGGATTCGAGGGGAGTGGGTTGCAGGACGGGGAAGGGGGTGTCGTAGTGGTTTTGTGGTGTTAAACTGGAAGGGTTTGGGACAAGGTCACCGTAGACATGGTTCCGGTGACCTTGTTTTTGAACATTCGAGACGAAGGGGTCATGTTCAATGGGAAATAATTACAGGACGGGATAGGGAGATCATGACGGTTTAACGGTGTTAATCTTGGGAGGTTTGGTTTTCGGTCGCTGTCGTGAGGTTATTTCGGGCGGCGGTGCTGGGGTGTAGGCTGGTGGTCAAAGGGCGGTCAATGGTGGTCACAAGGTGGTGTTAGGTCGGGGAAGATGATACAAGGTAGGGGGCGTCTGTCTCTAATGTGTATTAGAGACGTTTGGACATATGTATACAAAATGGGGGGGCTTCCGTGGCTGTTGGATGAGATGGGGATGGACGGATATGATGAGCCCTTCTATTTGAAACGGTGTCGTTTGGTTCGTTGGGTGTGGACTAGACCGGGGCAATGGTTATTTGGGCTGGGTAATGTTGTTTGAAAGGAAAGGTGGGAAGCCGGTTGGGCCGCTCAGGTGTGGCCCAATTGTGTCCAACCTGAGTGGCTTTATCTACATATGTATTTTTGCCTTTTTTAAAAAAAAAATTACTAGCTTATTAAAAAAAACAACAAATTCCTAATTATCACAAATAATCTAAATCAAATCAAAATGTACAAAAATAATTTCAAATGCCGGACATATATATATATATATATATGTATATATATATATATATAGTAAAACCAATTTATTTTAGCAATTAAATCCTAATCAATTTTAAACATGCAGTAATGAACATGCGCATGCAATTAAATCCTAAGAATTAAAAATCCTAATATTTAAAAGACAATCCTAAACTTTAAGAGTCCTATTGGAGCTTGTTTCAACCGTGTAAAAATCATATGCTCACAGGTGCCCCTCTTTGCGCGGGAACACGAAGTGTTTTGTGCAAAGACAAGTGAGCAAATATGAGCGATTTCCGTCAGATTCAATACTCCATGTTAAGCATTTTTAAAAATTTCTGACCTAACCTTGCTTAAAATGCTACCTACATATCCATGGCAATAAAGGAATCAGGTCAGTGTAGTTCTGGAAGTTTTGGTAGCTGGGACTACCGAGAGACTGTGATTGGCTGTTGTTGCTGCTGCTTCTGCTCGCTAAGCTCCTTATTACACCAATAGAAAAACAAAACTAAGCTAGCTAGGCCTATCAACTACAAGTTATAACATTCCTATCTATGAGTTTCTCGAAGCTCGATCTTGAGTCTCGGCTATCTTTTGTGGCAACCTCCAATCTGAATCTTGATGCTCGTTAATTGCAGTTGCTGGCTCAGTCTTCAATCTTGAAACAAAACAGGATATGCTGAGCTTGTGACTTCCATTAATTTTGAGCATTCCGTGTCTTTGTCCGCCTCATCACTTTGAGTTCACCTGTTGTCTCTTTTCTGATTTGACACTAATGCCTTCAATTATGGCGAATCTTGTTTCTTAAGGTGACACCTGCTTAGACAGCAAAACAAACAAACGAACGAAATTTTCCACCCCAGTTTTCACTAGAAAATTTCGTGAGTTATTTGTAACACACATCTATGCTGCTCTTTATTAAAACAAAAGGGACCACAATTGTATATCCCTCTGAAAGATCGCCAGGTTATGCTGGGAAGGAGAAATGGTTCCTGTTGGAGGGATAAGATGAGAATCCTCGGGTTATGCCGAGATAAGAATGAAAAGGTCTCTGTGGGAGGGAAAGAAAAGATCCGCGGGTTATGCCGGGATAGGAAAGTTCCTACTAAGGGTGGGCTATGAAGAAATTCATGGATTATGCTAGGGGAATCCACGACATATGCTGGGATGAATGAAAAAAAACCTAGGTTATGCTAGGGGAATCCACGGATTATGCCGGGATGAATTAACAATCCTAGATTATGCTAGGGGAATCCACGAGTTATGCCGGGATGAATGAACAATCCCAGATTATGCTAGGGGGATCCATGGGTTATGGCGGGATGAATGAATAATCCTAGGTTATGCTAGGGGGATCCACGGATTATGCCGGGATGAATGAAAAATCCTAGGTTATGCTAGGGGGATCCACGGGTTATGCCGGGATGAATGACAAATCCTAGGTTATGCTATGGGAATCCACGGGTTATGCTGGGATGAAAATGAAGGGTCCCTGCTGGGGATGAAAGGAAATATCCACGGGTTATGCCGGGATGAAAGAACAATCCTAGGTTATTCTAGGTGGATCCACGGGTTATGGCGGGATGAATGAAAAATCCTAGGTTATGCTAGAGGAATCCACGGGTTATGCCGGGATGAATGAAAAATCCTAGGTTATGCTAGGGGAATCCACGGGTTATGCCGGGATGAAAATGAAGGGTCCCTGCTCGGGATGAAAGGAAACATCCACGAGTTATGCCGAGATGAAAGAACAATCCTAGGTTATGCTAGGGGGATCCACGGGTTATGCCGGGATGAATGAAAAATCCTAGGTTATCCCAGGGGAATCCATGGGTTATGCCGGGATGAATGAAAATTCCTAGGTTATGCTAGGGGAATCCACGGGTTATTCCACGATGAAAATGAAGGGTCCTTGCTGGGGATGAACGAAAACATCCACGGGTTATGCCGGGATGAAAGAACAATCCTAGGTTATGCTAGGGGGATCCACGTGTTACGCATGGATGAAAAGAGATCCCAAGTTATGTCAGGGGAATCCACGGGTTATGCTGGGATGAAAGAACAATCCTAGGTTATGCTAGGGGAATCCACGGGTTATGCCGGGATGAAGAGAGATCATGAGTTATGTCAGGGGAATCCACAGGTTATGCCGAGATGAATGAAAAATCCTAGGTTATGCTAGGGGAATCCACAGGTTATGCCGGGATGAATGAAAAATAGGTTATGCTAGGGGAATATGCAGTGACCTAAGAGATCCTTTTGACTGTGATGGGGATAGAGAAAGAAAAGAATAAGTCTTAGGTTATGCTAAGGGTAGGGGAGTGTTAATTCTTAGACCATGCAGGGGGTGGGAAATGTAGGGAGAGAGTCCTCAGGTTATGCTGGGGATGTGGAGTGAAACTTCCTTGATTTATGCTGGAGGGGGTAGAACACAATCCTCAGGTAATGCCTGGGAAGTCCACAATCTGTACAAATGGGGAACTAGAGATTGGGACCTCTTGCTGTCGTGCTCATTTACGAGTTTGCAGAAAAATGAAAAGAAAACCTCCCTTTGGTCATTGACGCATCATCACCTTTGGCCCTTGTGCCTATCCTTTTTTTGTTTTTGCCTCATGTTCTTTTTGCTTTTCTAAGTTGCACCTGCATTTTTTTTTGTTCGGAAACAAAACAAACTATTAGGTTGAACAATGATTAGTTTTGTGGTCTTGTGATGCTTGATTTCGACTTCCTTTGTATTCAAAAGTGAACCCTCGGTTTTCCGTCCTTGCTTAGTTGGCCAGGGGGTCCTCATTTCTGATTGATATTTACTTCTTGGGCTCTGGGTTATGAGTTTTGTCCCACTTTTGCATTTGCTTTTTGAATTTTTGATAAGAATCGACACCCTGTTCGGCTTAAAAACCCCTTGATTTTGCTTCAACTTCATGCCTTTTAACTTTGAATCTTCTTTCCATTATTTCTTTATTTTGGGACATTAACTGTCATGATCAACCGGGATTGGCCAAGCGTACTTGACAATGTCGGTTATTCCCCTAATTCTTGCCAGGAGAAAACAGCAAAGCGGCCCTGCTACCTTTCTTTAAAGAATGGTGAGGAAGTCAAAGTGGAAAGGAGTGAAATATGAATATAGAGAAGTGTGCGCCTTGAAGGAAAAGAAGGAAATTATTTGAAATTGCGAGCCGGATTAAATGGCAACGACATGCTTCTTAGACTGGATACCCAGCCTAAATCCATTTCTGCTTTCTGATTTCCACATTCCTAACATCAAAGAAACTTTCTCCGACCTGTGCAGTAATATTTCCTCTTTTCGGCTGACACCGCCCTTTGCGTGTTTTTGCCAATCGGCCTCTCTCAATTCTCCCGATAACGCTCTTTGCGCGTTTTCGCTAAACGGACTCTCTCATTTTGCTTTTCTCTGCTCGTCGTCGCCTTTTGATGCTCGGAGGTTTTCACCAATAAGACTCTCTCATTTATTTTTCTCTCAAATTTGATTGGTGTCGAACCCCAACAAATGATATTTTCTTCCACGGGGATCTATAACTTTACAACCATTTGGACGGATTTGTAACCGAACCGATACATTTCTGCCCCAGTCCTTATTTCTGGGTAAATGGGGTTTGGGTTTTGATGTGACTGAACCTCAGGGAGAGGCTGCCTACGTATCCTTTCGGAATCAAGTCAGACGTAGTTCAGGAAGTATTTCCTAAACTAATTTTGTTTTGTATTCCCTTTTTGAATTATCTTTTCCTTTGTTTTTGTTTGTTTTTTTCTTTTTTTGCTGATTTCTTTTTTTTTTTGAGTTACAAAGAAAACGGGGATAGATCCACCGGGGTAATTGCTGCAGGGGATTCAAACATAATACCTTTTCCCGGCATCGGCGTTTACCGCTGCCTCAAGCTCATCTCCTTCAATGTTTTTTTAGAAGAAATTTTGATTTTATTTCAACTATATGGCAAATTTATATCATCTGTCTTTTGGACTCTAGAACAGATCTCAGTAGTACAATCATTTTGAAAACTATACAACTGTTGTTGTTAAAACTAATATCCTATTACATAAAATTGCTATAGTTGTGGAAACTTGCATATAGGATAGCTATTTATGTACTGTTACATGGGTGACCATTTAGGTAGCTTTGCGCCAGTGAAGTGCACTTGAATTATAATCTCCTATGCTCGGTCTTTGGCGTCTCTGGTTGTCTGTTGAAACCTTCTGTTGTTCCTTTGCATCCAGATGTTGTATACTACTACTGGAAACACCACACCTAGGATGGTTTTTCTGAGATTTCTGCTGTTAACATTAGCTGTCAGCCATTGGATTTCTGTTTCCCATGTGGCTGTCGTTCTTTGATATTTCAACCATTGTAACATAGCTTGCCACAATGTTTTGGAGTATAAGCAGTCAAAGAATAAATGGTCGTGGGTTTCCAATTTTGAGCGAATTTTCCTTTGGCTTCCTGATGATGGGGAAGTATTCGTCTCAAAACCAGCTGCCGGACTTCAAAATTCCTAGGGCGCACTTTCTTGTTGTAGGCGCGGGACATTCTTTGTTGGTACAACTGCCCATGGAATACTGCGGCCATTTGTTTTTCTTCAATTAATGCCAAGTGCTCCAATTGGGTTTTGACCCATTCACTATCTTCGATTTCTGCCTCGACAATCACTCGGAGCGATGGAATTTCTACCTCGGCAGGTATAACAGCCTCGGTTTCATAGACCACCAAATAGGGGGTTGCTCCTACAGACGTACGTACTGTGGTACGATATCCCATCAATGCAAAAGGCAGCTTTTCATGCCATTGCCTTGAGCTTTGAATCATTTTCCTCAAGATTTTCTTGATGTTCTTGTTGGCTGCTTTGACCACACCATTAGCTTTTGGTCGGTAGGGAGTGGAGTTTCTATGTGTTATTTTGAATTGTTCATATATCTCTCCCATCAGCCGACTGTTTAGATATGCCGCATTGTCAGTAATGACAGTAGCGGGAATCCCAATGCGGCAAATGATGCTGGAATGCACGAAATCCACTACCGCTTTCTTGGTAATAGACTTGAGGGTGATGGCCTCAGCCCATTTTGTGAAATAATCGATGGTGACCAATATAAATCTGTGCCCATTTGAGGGCTTTGGCTCGATCGGCTCAATGACGTCCATACCCTAGGTAGCAAATGGCCAGGGTACCGACACAGGATGCAACTCATTTGGTGGTGCATGAATCAGATCACCGTGCACCTGGTATTGATGACATTTCCGCACAAAGCTGAAGTAGTCTTTCTCCATGGTCATCCAGTAATAACCAGCTCGGAGTATCTTCTTTGCCAATACATAGGCTTGCATATGGGCCCCACATATGCCCGCATGTACTTCGTGCATAATTCTCCCAACTTCTTCGGCATCCACACATCTCAACAAATTAAGATCCGAAGTCCTTTTATACAAAGTGTCACCACTTAAGAAGAAATTGCTCGCATGCCGTCAGATGGTCTTCTTTTGTTCTCCTGTGGCTTGCTCAGGGTACTCCTGTGTCGTTAGGAATCTCAAGATGTCGTAATACCAAGGCCGTGGGCTAGGCTCTGCTTCAGTTGCAATACAATACCAATCTCTTTCTCTAATTTGGATTTGTAAAGGATTAACATAGGCATTCCCAGGGTATGGCATCATGGAGGCTAAGGTTGCAAGTGCATCCGCTAACTCATTGTGGCAATAGGGAATGTACCTAAACTATACCGACCTGAAGTGTTTGCTGGGGTCTTTGATATGCTGTCTATACGGGAGGAGCTTAACGTCCCTCGTCTCCCATTCTCCTTGAGTTTGACGGGTGATTAGAACAGAATTCCCCATGATTAGTAACTCTTCGACATCTCGGTTAATAGCCATGTTCATACCCATGATGCAAGCCTCATATTCAACGGTATTATCGGTGCAGAAGAACTAAAGTCTGGCTATAGCTGGATAATGCTGGCCTGTAGGTGAGAATAGGATTGACCCGATCCCTACCTCCTTTGTATTTGTAGCTCCGTCGAAAAACATTTTCCAGATGGGAGTGTCCACATCTACTATTTTCGAATGAGTTTACTTCTTGGTCAGGGAAGTAAGTTTCTAAAGGCTGATACTCGTCATCAACGGGGTTTTATGCCAGATGATCCTAAACATTAATCGCCTTACGAGTGACATAAACAATGTCAAACTCGGTTAGTAGGATCTGCCATTTAGCCAGTCTCCCTGTGGGCATTGGTTTTTGGAATATGTACCTTAGTGGGTCCAGCCTAGTTATGAGGTACGTGGTATAAGCTTGCAAATAATGCCTCAGCTTCTGATCTACCATTGTCAAAGCGCAACATGTTCTCTCTAACAATGTGTACTTGGCCTCGTAGCCAGTAAACATTTTTCTCAGATAATAAATGGCCCGCTCTTTCTTTCCCGTGGTGTCATGCTGCCCGAGAATACAACCGAATGAGCCTTCCAAGACCGTCAGGTAGAGAAACAGCGTCCTTCCTGGTTCTGGCGGTACTAAAACTGGAGGGTTGGACGAGTATTGTTTGATTTTATCAAAAGCTTCCTGACACTCGACTGTCCACTTAATTGCCGCATCTTTCTTCAGCAGTTTGAATATAGGCTCACATGTTGAAATCAATTGGGCGATGAACCGGCCGATGTAATTTAATCTCCCCAATAGACTCATCACATCCTTTTTGGTCCTTGGGGGCAGCTCCCGGATGGATTTGATATTGGTTGGATCTAATTCAATGCCTCTCCGACTGACGATGAACCCCAAAAATTTTCCCGAAGGACCTCCAAATGCACATTTTGCCGGATTCAATTTCAATTATATTTGCGAGCCTTTCGAAGAATTTCCTCAAATCCTTTACATGATCGTCCTGAGTTTTAGATTTGATAATCACGTCATCCACGTATACCTCTATTTCTCTATGCATCATGTCGTGTAAGATGGTGGTCATAGCCCTCATATATGTCGCCCCAGCGTTTTTCAATACAAAAGGCATAACTCTATAGAAAATATGTTCTCCAAGGTATGGTGAAGGAAACTTTCTCCGTATCTTCCTTATCCATCAGCACTTGGTGATACCCCGTGTAGCAGTCCACAAAAGATTGAATCTCATGCTTGGCACAATTATCGAAAAGCATGTTGATATTGGGTAGAGGGAAATATTCCTTAGGACTCGCCTTGTTCAAATCTCTATAATCCATACACACCCGGGTTTTCCCATCCTTTTTTGGCACTGGGACTACATTAGCCAGCCATGTGGTGTACGGCACTACCCAGATTACCCCTGCTTCAAGCTGTTTTGTAATTTCCTCTTTTATTTTATCACTGACATCAGGCTTGAACTTTCTTTGTTTTTGTTATATATGGGGGCACTCGAGGTATGTAGGCAACTTATGAACCACCAAATCCTTACTCAGACCAGGCATGTCATCATTGGACCACGCAAATACATCCTTGAATTCCAACAGGAGTTGAACCAATTAATCCCGTATCTCTTTATTTACGTGGATGCTTATTTTAGTTTCTTTGATTTCATCAAGATCGCCCAGGTTATCCGGTTCAGTATCATTTAATTTAGGCTTAGGTTTGTTCTCAAAGTGTTCAAATTCTCGAGTGATTTCCCTAAAATCCTCTTCTTCTTTGTATTTCGGTTCCTGGTTCATTATTTTACAGACCGGCAGCGGGTTTGGGTCGTGGAAAGAAGTCCGCGAGCATGTTGTTTTATTTAAAGCCGCATTATTGGGACTGAAAAAGATGAAAATCAAAGAAACGCAAAAATCAGAGAAAGGAAGAGAAATGAGAACTATTGATTTAATTTCGTTGAACTTGAAAGATAAACAGAGTTTGCAATTGAGATTTAAAGTGCCAAAAGGAAAACAAACAATGAGCTACACATGTGGGAAGAGGTAGCAAGGCGAGACTACCGGGTCTCCCGCCTGACCGGAAAGGGTGTGGCCATCCAATTTTGAAGTTTAGCATCTGTCCCCATATACAGTACTGGAGCGGCGCTTGAACCTTCTCCCAGTTGGACCATGTTTACTTCATATAGCAACTCTCTTATAGCCCCGCAGATCTCATCAATTTCGTCTGCCCTCAAGGTTTCGTCTTACTCCTCTTCACTGTACTTTGGTTTTATGAAGGTTTTGTACAAATGAGGCAGGGATCGTGGTGAGGTCAATCCTTGGCGCTTTATGCGATTAACCAAGGTGATATATTCTGAGGTTGGATGAATCCCATTCCAAAGAATGTTTCTGTGGCAGGCAAAGCGATTGGCTCGGTTATGCCTTGCAGGGAGCTTCCGAGTCCATTGCCTGGCTTGAAGACTTGGCGCGTCATTTCCTTTGCTACCATAGTTGAAGCATTTGACAGAAAAGGCTGAGGAAGCGGCTTGCCCTCTTCATGCTGATCAGCTATTACAACTTCAAAAGCGTGATAGACTATGAGTTAACTGCCTTCTTTGGTTTCTAGACAGGGGACAGAGGGGTCCCAGTAAATTGATTTTTCATCCTCTCCATGAACTACAATCTCCTGGGTTACACACTCAAATTTCAGCATTTGGTGCAGGGTTGAAGGAACTTCTACTACTGCATGAATCTACGGCCTTCCCAGGAGGTAGTCTTAAGAGGTGTCCATGTCCAACACGTGGAATGTTACTTCAAAGTCGACTGGACCAATAGTGAGCACCAAATCAATTTCACCTATTGTATCCCTTTTTATTCCGCCGAAGGCTCGGACACATACGTTGTTAGGGCAAATCATTCCTATCCGGATCTCCATTCTCTGCAAGGTAGATACTGGGCATATGTCACTCTCTTGACATAATATCCCTCACATTTTATAGTGAGGGGCAAAGCCTTGTTGTGAGTAGCTCCCTCCAGGGGTAGGACATTCTTGCTGAATGATATTTGATTGATAGCGAAGAACCTCTATGCAATTTTTTCTAGCTGTTCTACAGAGGTCTCACCTGGCACATAAGCTTCGTTTAGTGTTTTGGCCAACACCTACGGATATTCGGGAGATTTCATTAAGAGTGACAGTAGAGAAATCTGCTCAGGGGATTTTTGGAGTTGATCTACCACTTCGTACTCCGACATTTTCATTTTCTGGAAGAAAGCTTCGGCTTCCTCAACATTCACTAGCCTCTTCGGAAATCGCCATTTGGTTGCAGCATTCACCTCTTCCATGTCCAGGTATTTCTTGGTGGGACATCCCTTTTGGGCTTCCCCGATGACTTATTTTCTCTTATATGTGACAACGGTTTCCTGATAATTCCAAGGGCCGGCTGAAGGGTTGGTCATGGGATTTTGTGGCATGCGACCAATAACCACGGGCTCATTCAGCACTTGTCGCTTAATCGATCCCTGTACCACATAGGCCTTCTTTCGTATGTACATAGATTTGTTCAGCTCGAACCTTTTTGGTGGGCTTAAAGTGGGATGCTTTTCCTTGCATCCTCGTGGGATATAGAGTATTGTCTCTTTGGGAGGGGTTGTCTCAGCTTCAACCTTACCTTCTTTTCTGCTTCAGGGCCCTTGGCTTCATTTGTTTTCTTTTCTTCAATCTTCTTTGGGGTGACTTTTGGCTTCCTATCAGCCTCGGTGATGGCTATGATGGCTTTCAGAGCCGGATCAAATTCTTTGTACTCACAGATCATTCCTATGACCGGATCGTTGTTGTGAGATGGTAACGGGTTATCAGCTACATTTGGGACTTCATCATCTCTCAGAACTATCTTCTTTTGATTAATCAGATCCTCTACTGCTCATTTTAAGGTCCATCAATTTTCAATATCATGCCCCTCTGCCCCAGAGTGGTAGGCACAGTGCATGCCCCTTTGGTAAGACGGTGATTCAGTTGTTTGGGGGTACGGGTTGGAGGAGCCCCATATGGACTAGCTTAGGAAATAGGCTGGCATAGGACTCTCCGATTGGGGTGAATTTCTGCCTCCGTGGTGGTTCCATGAGACGATAATGGATTTGCTGAGGGCGGGGATTGTAATGATTCTGAGGGAGTTGATTCCTTAGAGCTTGATTTCTATTGTTCTGTTGTTGAGGTCGGGGAAAGGTTTGAGCATTCATAACCGCGTAGGGTTGAGGGACATAGTGCATGTCTCGGTGAGGGTAGAAATGTTGAGGCGCTATTTCAGAGAATGCATGCCTGTGAGTGTGCTGCTTCCTCATCCCGGAGGCTGCCATGGATGCTTCCTCTTTTTTGTTATTCCTTGGGATTCCTCCCACCCCTCCTTGTATGGCTTGGGAGGTGGCTCTTATGGAAGATTGGCTTAGAATCGTCCCTGTTTTAAGGCCATTCTCCACCATCTCCCCAATCTTTATTGCTTCGGCGAATGGTTTGCCCATTGCGGACATCATGTTCTTGTTCTTGCAGAAAGACAGTGACCATTTCAGTTTCATCCATGGGAGGCTTCACCCTTGATGCTTGCTCTCGCCATTTAATAGCATACTCTCTGAAGCTTTTAACAGGTTTCTTCTTCAGATTGGCTAGGGAATTCTTATCCGGGGCGATGTCGATGTTGTACTGGAATTGTCTCACAAAGTCCCGGACAAGGTCATCCCATATGTGACATCGGGTAATGTCTTGATCTATATACCATTCGGATGCAATACCCACTAAACTTTCCCCAAAGTAGGCCATCAGGAGCTCTTCCTTCCCGGCGGCTCCACGTAACTGATTGCAATACTTTTTCAGATGGGCGATAGGGTCGCCATGGTCATCGTATTTATCGAATTTTGGCACTTTAAACCCCAAAGGAAGATGGACATGGGGGAACATGCACAAGTCTGAATAGGCTACACTTTTTTTTTCTGTCTGCTCAGCCCTTGAATATTCTTCAGGCTTTGCTCAAGACTCTTCATTCTCCTTGTGATCTCATCCTGCTCGGGTGCTTTGGAAGTTTTGTCTAGCACAGGAGTCAGTTCATATGTTCGCTGAGGGTAGTTGTATGTTGGGTACGGGGGAGGTTTATTTTGGTAATTAGGAGTTTGGAAGGTAAAGGTTGTGGGGTCAAACACAGGCCTCGGTACTGTCAGCTATGTTGTAGCTGCACACAGAGGGGCCGTAAAGATATTGGGAACTGGACCGGATGCAAACATTGGAGGGTGGGTTTCGGAAGGCGCCCCAACAAAATTTGTTGAAATGGTGGGCTGCCCTAGGAGAATGCTCGGATGACTTATAGGAATAGTAGAGGTACCCCCTGACCGTGGAAACGGCTCAGGAAATCCAGGGATGTCATTGGGAGGTTCCTTTTCATTGGTCCATGCGTACCACATTTCCATGACCCGGAGCTGCAGGATCCTATTTTCTTCGGCCGCTGCAGATTCAGAGGCCGGTACTCCTGTGATTGGACTGTCTTCTGGAATAGGGACGGTGGGTAGAGCCATTTCAGTTTACATCTTTGTATTTCCCTTTGAACGAGTGAATTATCCGTGTGAAGCCAGTTTACCGCAAAACCAACCAATGTTCTAAACACCTGAACTGTAATGTTAGAAAACGTAGTTAGTTCGGGGTAGAGTACAAATAGGAAATAACACGTTGTGCATGATGCACCTATGCATATAATAGGTTTCTATATGCTTGCCACATGCACATGTGTCATCCCGGCACTTATTTCAATTTCCCTTTGCTTCTGGCCTTTTATTTCCTCCCTCTCTTCTCTCTTTTTTTGTGTTTTTATTCTCTATATATTTTAGCTTAAAGAATACGGTCGAATCCTATAGAGATTGCCTACGTATCATGACTTTGCATGAACCAGACCGAGCGTAGATAACGGAAAACAAAAATTTAAGTACACAACAAACATATATTTTTTTAGGATTTTCAATTTGATAAAGATACAAACATTGATTAAAAGTAACTACCATACAGGGACTTAATACCCTTACAGACTCGAAAAGACAACAGTCAAACTCTTTTTTCATAAAAATACAAATCTATGAGTACATTAACATTTCAAATGCTTTTGGAGCTTGAGAGGCATCATTCTGCCTTGTTGCGGGTTTGCGCTAGACTTTCTTGGAGATAGTGGAGATCTTCCATTACTTGCCGGAAGAATATCATAGCAGTGGAGAAAAACATGGATTTTGTAATGTCCTCACAATAATTGCATTTAGTGGTAATATAGTGTGCAATTTCCCGCACTTTCTCCCTGATAATCCCTTTTTCTTGTAGCAGACGCCCTATTTGTTTGGCCCTTTCTTCCAAAGTCCGCTCAACTGCCTGATTTAGCTTTTGAAACTGTCGCAAATCTCTTTCCAACCCCGTTATTACCGCATAGCAATGCTCCCTCTCAGTTTGAAATCCTTGGCCCGCTTGGCCATTTTTCTTTCAGCTATGATAACCCTCTGTCTTAGACCAACACTTTTGTTGTCGTTTCTTTCTTTTAACTACTCAAGTATGCGTGCCCTTTCTTCAGCACTTTTAGCTAATTGTCTCCGAGCTCTAGACAATTCACCCTTTGCCTTATTTAGATCAACACCGTATTCGTTTACTTTTCGTCGCAGGTTCTTTATAAGTTTTTCATCCTTTATACTCCTCGGAGGATTTTCTGCGGATGTTTTCATTTTATGAAATCTGGGCTCGCAGGGCTTTGTTTTCTTTAACCAATACCTTCTTTTCTCCTTCGCTAGCAGAAGTTTGCAAGCTGTTTTCGAATTGTAATTCTTGAATTTTCTTTCCCAGCCTTCCTATGGTAGCACGGTATTCATGTTCCTTTGCTAACCAATCCCACTGCTCTTGTGATTTTTTAACGAACTCTTGGAGGTGAGGCCTTTTGGATGGTCTTTTGTGCTCAATTTCTCTCTTATACCAAGAAAGGTACCCCGGAGACACATCACCTTTGGCGGGATCTTGTACAAAAGTGTCAGCGGTTAGGTATTGGCATTCATTCCAGATTTTGCGAACCACGGTTTCGGGGAACTGACTACCAAGCCCAATTTCGACTACCCAGATACTGAGATCTTTGTCTTTTGGCACTATCTGGCATCTTCCGAGTTGTCTCAAGACCTGATGCAGGGTGTAAAGCTAGATGCTTCTAAGGCCCATCAAGAGAAAATGCGGTTATATTGCGGGCATATACACAACTTTGTCCAAGGAGAGCTAACTGAGAATCCATTGTATTTGATTTGTAGAAATAGACCGGAGATGTGACACCCACTCTGCGACACCCTCTGGTAATTTAAACCCATTCCCCCTGTTGTAAACTTCTTCTATGAAACCTTTTGTTGGCATCCCAAGATTCATGAACCGAGGCCTGGGACATAGATTCTCAATCATCCAAATTTGTAATAGCAAGTTACAGCCTTCAAAGAACTCCCCTCCTACTTTACAAATGGTAAGGGCTCTGAAGATATCAGACAGGATCATCGGAGCAAGAGTACTATTTGTCTGAGTCATCAATGTACTAACAACCCCTGCAATCCGTATATCGATGTTCCTGTCTTTTCGTGGGAATACTAAAAGACCCAAGAAAGACACCATAAACGCGAAGCATCGATGCTCCTCCCATTTGATTCGATTGCTGTTGCTACAGATGAGGTTTTAAGGGTTGTTGAATCCCCCGATGTGGCCATTCCTTTGGTATATAAACTGAAGGGTGCAAAATCCAGCCGACAGGTCAGGGTTGTGAATCTTTCTATTAATTTTCAAAACATCCAGAAATTAGTGCACAGCGAGGGCCCTGGGTGCTATCAAGTATTGATGTCTCAGTGGGTTGTGTGGGTCCCGATGTATCCGGTCATTTCCTCCAAGGTCGGGGTTAGCTTGAAGTCTGAGAAGTGGAAGACGTAGTGGGCCGGGTCCCAGAAGGTGATTAAGGCCTATATGATGTCCCCTCTAGGGTTGATTTTCAGCAAACCTGTGAGGCCTCCCAGATGCGCGTTGACTTTTTTCTGTCCGGCTTCTCCGAGGTCATTCCACCACAGCCGCAACTCCAATGGATTTTTGTTCATTATCGTGCTCATTCTGCACATTTATTGGGGCAAATTAGTATTCTCAAAATTATTAAAACTGACATTTATGAAATTTATTTTAAAGCAGGGACCGGCTTTGCAAATACGGCCTTTTGACACTTGGGCTAGAAGGTCTTTCAGGCTGTGCTTGCTTACCAACCTGAATAAAATTCAGAGGCAGCCATTTGCGTAAGATCAGCCTTCCGGCATCCCATGTAGCGTTATTCAGCTATTATCACCATAATGGCACCATCCGACTCATTTTGAAGTAAGAAAATAAACTCGAGCATTTCTTGATATTTTGAAAAAAAGGTTAAACCCAGCCAGAATAATTTATCAAAACCCCCATACATTATTGAATTCTCCATTATAGGCACACATTATGATTAACAGGGAACATCTTTTACAAAAAACACATTATGATTAACAAGGAACGTGGTGACTCCAAAATTTGGTGCTTTTCTTTTTTTTTTCTTTTCTGTTTTTTGTTGTTTTTATTTGTTTTTTTTTTGAAAAATCCGGCAGCATTTCGGCGTTATTTGGGTATTGGTTTTTAAAAGGTGACTACCCTAGCACTGCTTATTTCTCTCAGTTATTCCCTTTGTTTACAGGCCGGTCAACATGCGAATCCAAGGCAAATAAATATGCAAGTAGCACGTAAAAATGCATCAGGGTGGTCTTTTATTTCAGGGCACCTGTCCTAGACGGACCCAACCCCTGTGTTGAGTTCCATAAGTCAAAATGAATGATGCAAAAAAAAACGTTCCTACTAGGGATCCGGCATGGAGTTTTGTTATACTAGGTTGAGAACCTCGGTATACGGTCTAGAATGTGTACCCGAGTGGACAGCTCGAGTCGAGAAGGGGGCTACGTACCGGGGACCCGCGAGATCATCCGGCTTCGTAACTTGTCTGAGCCTCTTTCTTATTTCAGGGAAAGACACTAACAGAATAGGGAGTCTCAACCAGTAAGCACAACCCCAGAGATGAGAAGTGAAGTGTTTCGTAACAGTTTATATATGCAGTTCATAAAATATCAACGCGGTAAAACATGCGGCATTTAGCACAAAACAGCTAAGAAATCAGAAGAAGCCAAATATAGCAGTTATTGTAAGCTCGAATTGTTGAATCCTGAACCAGATATTCTGGGTTCTACATCCCTAGCAGAGTCGCCAGAGCTGTCACGCCTCTTTTTTTTGCTTACAATAGGTTACCTCGAAAGGTGACACGTGTATAGGAGTTTTTCCAATTAAAGTGACATTATTTGATATGGGATTAGATATTCATTTCAAGAGTCACCATTTGGGATAGGTTTGTCTTTTGGTGTCCAAAGTCACCGGTTTATTCAAAATCCCAAATCGAGGAAATTTCGACTACCCAATTGGAGTCTGCGAACTAGAAATTCTTGAGTAAGGAATTATGTTGACCCGAGGGAAGGTGTTAGGCACCCTCGGATCCCGTGGTTCTAGCACAGTCGCATAAACCCATTATTAGTAGCTGAAGCATGATTTGCTATACCTGTTAACTCGTAATTTTAGATTATTAACCGCTTTTAACATCTGTTTAGGGGAAACTTGAAATCATATTAAAACATGTCACGAATTGCGTCACATAAATACACCTGCAATTTTAGACAGATTATAATTCCATTGAGAATAGGATTTGGGTCACATAAATGCACACCCAAATTTTAGGAAAGTATTTTATTAAACACGCGCCTATAACAACTACGTCTTTGACATTTATGGGAAAGCCGTGAAATTTCCTAAACGGCACTTGCTGTTTTTCTATGGGGTTTAATGAAGTAAAGAGCCATCACACGGTATTTGTTTGAATTAACATGGCTCACTTTATTTTTATAAGGATATTCTAACTTATGCTAATTTCTCTATTAAAGCGGTGCCTAAATACACTAGTTATTTATGTACGGCTTGTGTATTTGGGGGAACAATACATGCCTCTTAACCTCATTCATGGCTAATTGCATATATTGGACTGAAAACTTGAGATGGCCCAGAACATATATTGTGTTTGCGCTATAGCTGGTAGCTATTGTGACTGGCCTGTGCTATTAATCTTTCAGCCCAGAAAAACGTGTTGAACTACGATGTTCTGGTGCTTGCTGGGCCTCGTGGGTGAGCCCAATACTGATTTGAA
Organism: Nicotiana benthamiana; assembly: GCA_034376525.1. Classification (NCBI taxonomy): domain Eukaryota; kingdom Viridiplantae; phylum Streptophyta; class Magnoliopsida; order Solanales; family Solanaceae; genus Nicotiana; species Nicotiana benthamiana. The sequence goes on from CM067337.1 coordinate 133,033,189, forward strand.
CGAAAGAGCACAATTGTTAATTACCATTTTTGTTCTAAATTATATACAAAATCGAATCGCTACACATTCACGAAGGAAAATTAACAACCTTTTTTTATATTAATTTCTAACATTAGATTTGAATCAAATGATTCATATACTTATCTGTCGAAGTATATGAATCTAATTTCCAAAATTCAACTGCACTTCACGTTACCCTGTATTGAATAGGTCCGAAAACCAATTATCACTAAACAGATTGAGACTTAGACGAATTGAAATTTTACACAACATCTTTTATCTTCACATTATTATCAAAACTACTACCTTCTATATCCAGTGGCTCTAAATGCATATGAACAACACCTAAACCAGCCGGACTAAAATTGAAACTGACTATGAATTACACACATAAAAGAAGGAATTGAGTCGAATGTGCAACTATTACATATCGAAACAGTCCCAAATGCCACATTATTAAAAAATTGGATTAGTCTAACATTCAATTACAACATGATGATCATGTTATTATTACGCCTATATTTAAAACTAAATAGGGAAAATGCTGGGTTATAATTCAAGATACAGATAGCAATTAGAGATCTTCACGTTTGGGAATAGATTTCATTTGAACTTCATAGATACATGAACATTGAGTGTACATGTAATGCAGCAGAAGAAACAAAAGCCTATGAGTAAATGAATGGACAAGCTAAACAATCAACAGTCAATCAAAACAGTGCAATCCAGGACTTCAACAGAGGTTTTAGAGCACTAAATCTGCAGAAAAATGACTCAAAAACAACACTAATGGTGTATTTTGGCATATATATGAGAGACTAGTATGTATTTTAGCTCTAGCACTAAAAAAGAAAGTTCCCAGATCCTTTTAAAAATGCGCAGGGGGTTTCTTTAATATTAGAGCCTTAGGGCACTAGATTTTTCTTGTTTTTTCATTTAGTCTTTAACTCAAATTTGCACTTTGCCTAAATAGTCCTTCAACTCCTGACGTGTGCCTCAAGTTTGAGGCAAGAATTATGTATTAGTCCTTGATAGAAGGTTCTAAGAGATTACTAAACACTTTTTAAAGGTTTAAATCCCTCTTATACCCTCACTTCCTTTCCTAGATTACCCAACTGAAATTTTTTAACCTTAGCCATTCTTTAACCCTGGTCAATTGTATTTGGGTTATGGGTCAAGGTTTGGCCTTAGACTAGCAGACTTTTGAAAGTTGAGAATTAGCCAAAATTATCAAGGTTCAACACAAATGCTTCAATACATGCTTCCACATCCAAACATTATATAGAACTTATCAAAATAAAGGACTAGAGGCTTGAATACACTTATCAACACTTAATTTTCAGAAATGGCTCAATCAAAATGCTTCATAAATCCTTAAAAACGAGAAACACACAGCAATTTAGTTCAGGAATCACCTTAGGAAGCAAGTAAAAGCTACCAATGAACAATTAAAGGTCCCAACCCCCAAATCAACTTAAACCAACATCAATTTTGAAAAATCAATGTCATTATGGCAATCAAATACTTAGGGGAGAACCAAAAATCATAGAATCAGAAGATGGATGTCAAATAAGCCCCAAAAATCAAATCACCGAGGAATTAACTTGACTTTCAAGATCAAGGAGCTGATATTAACAGGAAATTATTCAAAAGACGAAGAGACTTCGAGACTAGTGTCAAACAAAGAATATGAATATTGAAACCTTTTTTTTTCAGATAAACTTGTGGACAAACAGATAAATAATCAAACAAAAATCAAATAAAAGAACTTCAAACTATTAAACATGTAACTACTGAACCTAATCAATTATTAAAAGAAATCAAGCATTTAATCATCTAAAAAAATGATAATATAGAGAAAAACATAGCTTTTTCATTCATGTCAATTTAGACCATTTAAACTGGCTCTTGACCCTTTCCACATAGGTTCTACACCTTCTAGGGTGGTGTACAACCAATTCTAAGGGTTCAGGAGGGGCTTTCAAGGTTATGAGACCTCAGTGTGGTCTCAGATTGGAATTTGTTTGGTGGTTGAGGGTGTTTGGGAGTCAAGGGTGGCATGGTTGGGGATTGGAGGGATCAGGGATTGTCTAGGAGGATTTTGAGTCATTTCCGACGTGTTTTGTGTTTTAGGGTTAGCCTTCGAATTAATATTCGAAAAGATCCAGGAATATTCGAGAAGGGTGATATACATGGTTGGAAAGAGGGGATTGAGGCGCTTTAGAGGTGTAAGTTTATAAGTCTTTGGAACAGGGTCGCCGGAGATAGGGTTTCCGACGACCTTTCGGAGAATATTTTAGATGATGGGGAGGGGGGGGGGGGAGGATTCGAGGGGAGTGGGTTGCAGGAAGGGGGAGGGGGTGACCTAGTGGTTTTGTGGTGTTAAACTGGAAAGGTTTGGGAAAAGGTCACCGAAGACGGTGGTTCCGACGACCCTATTTTTGAATATTCGAGACAAAGGGATCATGTTCAAAGGGAAATAATTACAGGACGGGATAGGGGAGGTCGTGATAGTTTAATGGGTTTAATCTTGGGAGGTTTGCTTGCCGGCCGCCGCCGTGAGGCGATTTCCGCCGGCGGCGTTGAGGGGTAGGCTGGTGGTCAATGGGCGGTCAGCGGTGGTCACAAGGTGGTGTTAGTTCGGGGAAGAAGGTACGAGGTAGGGGAGTCAGTCTCTGATGTGTATTAGAGACGTTTGGACATATGTATACAAAATGGGGGGGGTCTTCCGTGGCCGTTGGATGAGATAGGGATGGACGGATGTGATGAGCCGTTCTATTTGAAATTGTGTCGTTTGGTTCGTTGGGTGTGGACTGGACCGGGGCAATGGTTATTTGGGTTGGGTAATGTTATTTGAAAGGAAAGGGGGGGAAGTCGGTTGGGCCACTCAGTCTGGCCTAATTGTGGCCATCCTGAGTGGTTGTATATATGTCTACATATGCATTTTTGCCTTTTTTATTTGTTTTAAAAAAAAAATTTCTAACTTGTTAAAAATACAACAAATTCCTATTATCACAAATAAACTAAACCAAATCAAAATTAACAAATATAATTTCAAATGCCGGACATATATATATATATATATATATATATATATATATATATATATATATATTTGTATTTTTAATTTGTAAAACCAATTTATTTTAGCAAAATCAATCTTAAACATGCAGTAATGAACCATGCACATGCAATTAAATCCTAAGAATTAAAAATTCTAATATTTAAAAGAAAATCCTAAAGTTTAATAGTCCCGTAGGAGCTTGTTTCAACCGGGTAAAAATCATATGCTCACAGAAGAATACCCCCATTCTTCTCTTTCTCCTTTGTAAGCTTAGACTTGATAGAGACTCTATCTGCTTCTACATCAGCCAACCTTTACTTTACCTTTTAATCTCATCATCTTTAGCCACTCTTCTGCTTTAATGCTCTAACATTGTTGTTATTTGGTACCCTCTTGGCTGAACTATGTTATTTGGGCGCAGTTTAGACTTGGTAGCCACAATTAGTCAAAGTTCCAACCCCAAAGTAGTTTTACTAGTATAAATGTCAAATTTCTCGAGGAGAACCTTAAAGTAGGCAAGCACAACAATTAGGATAAAGCAAAAGGGAATGACATGAGTCTTTGTGCCACAAACAACCCTATGAAGAAGATGGATTATGAACCTTGAGTATTTGATGTACTTCCCACTATCCAAGCACTCCATAAGGATCAAGTCCATGATGGTAGTAATATGTCTTCTTTCCTATAGGTGCAGAACCATTCCTTCAGCAAAAATCTATGGCTTTGTCTACTGCTGAAGCTGTGTATGTGGCTATTGCCTCATGTTTTGCTCAATTATTGTGGATTAAACAATAATTAATGAAATTTACAAATTTATGTAGGTTGTATCTCTATCTTAATTTTCATTTTGGTTCTCAATGCTTTCCTTCTTTCCTAATTGTTCGATCCATACGGACCAGGTCCATGAAACTGAATATCCCTTCAACATTAGACAAAGTGACAAAAATTTTCTTTTTGGTGTCCCAAGATACAAGACATAAGCCAAGAAAATATGTCATTCCTGAAATACTTTTTCTGTCCACCACAAAACATGTATATTTTGTATCAGTATATCCCACTAAATAAAAAATATTACCTTTTGAATACTATAAGCAAAGATCATTTGTGCATTTTAAGTATCTTAATATTCTCTTGACTTCCTTCAAGTGAATTTCTTTTTTCTTGAAATCCGGCACAAAGTCCTACACTAAAAATAATATCATGTGTAATAGCACTGAGATATAATAAAGTACTAATAATTCTCCTATATATTTTTCAGTCAACAAATGAACCAATTTCATCCAAATTCGTTTATGTGGTTGTTTCAGTAAGAGTGTCAATTTATTTGGATGTTCCTTCTTGGTTTTGTTGTTGAGGAAATGCTTATGGATAGGTTCCTTCTAAGTTTGAGGATCAGTTCCTCTCTAGTCAGTTTCCCCTGTCGGGTTGCCCTGGGTGGAAGGACCAGGTCTATCACTTGTTCCTTTCTATGTTGAAGCTTCAAGCTGGACTTTCTTTCAAAATTTGAATTTATTTTCAGCCCAATGTCTCCATCATCTTGTTCCTACATCTTAGAGAGAATATTAGGTTCAACAATGACAATATGCACACTTTCTTCTACACACATAGTTCTTTTATTGTATATTTTATAAGCTCTACTATGTGAAGAATATTACAAAAATACTCCCTCATCACTTCGGGGATCGAAATTTAATAGGGAGCCATTTGCATTGTTATGAACAAAGCACTTGCATCCAAATTTCCTAAAAGAGAGAGACAGAGAGAGAGAGAGAGGGTATGTATTGGCTTTCTCTCTCTAAGTACTCATAGGGACTTCTCTTGACAAAGAGGTCTAGTTATGCACCTATTTATGATGTAGCATGCAATATTAACAGTTTTTGCTCAGAAGCTACGAGGCAGCTTACTAAAAATCGCATGGTTCTAGCCATTTTATCTAAAATCCAATTATTTCTTTCATCTAATCTATTTTATGTGGAGTTGTAGGAGTAGAAAAATTATTATCTATGCCTTGATAATCACAAAATTCAGAAAACTTAGCATTCTCAAGCTCAGTACCATGGTTAGATCTGATTGATCCAAGTTAATTGCCTAGTTATTTTTCAATCTTTATAACAAATGAAGTTAACATGTCAAATTCTCCATATTTAGGTGATAAGAATAGTGTCCAAGTAAATCTAGAGTAATCATCAATAAGTATCATAATATATCTCTTACCACACATGCTCATTGTCCTCATTGGTCTCACAAATTTTATCTTGCTTGAACTTAAGTTAGACAGCCGATCACCAAGTCCTTGAATTCTAGTTTTTAAGTTGACTTAGGCTAGTATGCCTAAGTCTCTTATGCCAAAGGAGGGGATCAATGTCCGTGGCACTCGAGCAAGTGAATTCATTATCTGAAAGTGCGGATAGATTCACTGCATATACATTGTTCGCTCCTCTTCCCTTTCTTTTTATTTCCTAGTGAGGGATTTTATCCTGTAAAGGCCATAAGTGAAAGGAACCGGACTATCCATATATTATATGTAGCTACTCTCATTCACTTGGACATGCAAAAAGAAATAAAGGGTTCGTCATAGGAACCCAAACTAGTTTGGGATCCTTTCTATAGGCAAAAGGATAAATCAAAAAAAAATTTCCCAACTTTGCAGCCTTTTATTTTTAAGAACAAAGTTCATGTTCCTCAGAATTGCTCTTTCCTTTGCTTCACAGTCACTTTTATAATTGCTTTTGCAATCCTATTTAGGTGCAATGTTCCCAAAACCAAGCAACATTCTATTACTATTATAGTGTTCTTGTATCCATGAAAGTGCTTGGAGGACCTATTCTATTTATATGTTCTTTCAAGCTTATGCTTCACATTATTCAAGTCCTCGGTTAAAGCTCTTACTTGTTCATCCCTTTTGTATGGCTCTTGTTTTACCTTTCCTATTTTCTTCTAGTGTTAGTTATATGACATTAGCTATTTCTTTATCTGTTCCTAACTTCAATTTTCGACTTTCAGATCTAAGACAACCATGTCATGTGCATGAACCTGGTTCTTCAAAAAAGTATTTTCTTTTTCAAGTTCACAAGCCCTAATTTTTAGGTTTTGTATTTTGCTTTTAAAAAGTAACAATCTTGTGACAACTGTACTTTTTCGAAACTTATATTCTTAGTTTATCAATAAATGTTAGCCACAATTCTGATAGTCTATCTTTTGAAAAGGAATTTAATTTTTTCTTAAGATCCAAAAAATTATCTCAGATTCTTCATCAGGTTCATCTATAGATTACCATAAGAGCTCGTTCATCATTATAATCACCGGTATCCTCATTTGGACTCTCTTTGCAAGTAGCAACCATTACTTTGGATGGCTTATTGTTAGTTCATCTTTTCATGAATTTGTTCCTTCTTTCATATCTCCCCTATTTACGCTCGACTTCCCACATAGGAAAATTCTTGATCATGTGGTCATGTTTATCACATTTGAAGCATCCATCAATCATCTCCAATTGAGAGTGACCATTGGATAGTGGTGGCCAAGTGGTGGCCTGCTCTTTATAGTTTTCAGGTAGTGCACTCATCTTGATTTTATCCTAATGTTTAGCCTCTTAAAGGATAACCCTCTCTATCACCAATTAATATTTTATACTTTAATACCACACAAGAGAGGAAAGTGATTTGTATGGTGTTTAATTTTTTCATGCATTGGATAATAGAAGAAACTAATTATTTTCTGCATTCCTTAATTTACTCCTGCTGAATAAATAATGCAGAAAGAAATAAGCACAAGTATTTCTACGTGGAAAGAACCCAGCTCATAAGGTGAATAAACCACTACGCACTACCTAGTACGATTTTTCCCAAACACATTTGGCTTTTCTTGAACGAATTTGATGATCCAGTGGTACGCCCTCTTGATAGTCACCCGATTGTTGTTCCAATTCTGTGATTAATTTATGGGACCAGCGAGGTATTATTTACTGATTTATTTTATTCCAATCAATTTTTTTCCAGATGTTGTCCCATTAGGATCAATTGCATTGAATACAAACTTTACTAATTTAGTTCAGCTCATAAGGTGAATAAACCACTACGCACTACCTAGTAAGATTTATCCCAAAAACTTCGCTATAACTATGAGTCAATAACAAACTTTACAAACTCATACAAACCTAAGGATTAACTCTAACCCTTATGAAAAGACGTCACAAGCTGTTGCGACTACTTCAAGTTTACTCTAACTTGAAAGATACAACTCGAGTTTACAACCTCTTTGCAAACCTAAGGATTAACTCTAGCGCTTGTAGAAACACATAACATGTTGTTGCAACTAATTCAAGTTAACTCTAACTTAAATGATACAACTCAGGTACCTAGTGCAATTTTCTTCTAAGAATATTAAAAGGTACAACTCAAAACACCTACTACACTTTGAACTAGAATAAAGAAAGACGCATAAAATTATTTGTGGAACTAGTTCTTCAATCTGGTTCGTGTAGCTTTAGGATCGCACTGTTGAATCTCATTGGAATTGTTCACAAAATGCCTTGCTATTTTTCTCTCAATTCTTGCTTAACATTAGTGTGTCTGAGTCACATATAAAAGAGAATACAACTAATATATACATAGAGTTAGTAGGATGATTAATAGAAATTTGATGCTTCTTCTTTGATGGATGAGTTCTAGTTAACTTCTGTCATGACCTCAATTCGGCCTCCGTGTACTGTCATGATGACACTTAGTCCCTACGACTAGGTAAGCCTAAGAATGTGGAATATAAACAAACTTGCGGAAGAAATAACTAAAAACCAAAGCTAACATACTGAAACAATATTTAAAACGCCGCTCGACATATAAAATACAACTTCTCGCAACTAACAAAACTTACCCAAAAGTCGAAACCCCATGAATCACAAGTTAAGAGATATATAAGAAGCTCTATCTCCAACTATGTCTAACAAAAGGGAAATAGTGAAGGGCTATACTATTACAGAAAGATAAAACGGGACTTCTCGATTTACGAATGCGGCAGACATATCTCAAAGTCTCTACAGAAGCGCCTCGCCTCAAGAATGATAAGACTGAGTGAAAGTACCTTGATTTGCACATGAAAAACATGCACAAAAAGAGCATGAGTACACCACAGCAGTACTCAGAAAGTGTAAACCCGAACCTTGGTTGAGTAGTGATGAGGAAGGTCAGGCCTTTCTGAGGTCAAATGAAATATGAGGTAAAATAGTATAAAATTAGACATTATAATTAAGTACAACAGTAAGAAGTAACACATGGTAGAAGAAGAACAACAACGACTATAACAAAGATAAAATAGTCATGGATAGGAAATACAGTTCCAACACAGAGATAACAACCGAGGATCTACCAGGATCCCGTCCTATAGCCCCCAAACATAAATATCTAGTGGATCTCCCGGGTGTCGTCCCATAGTCCAACTCATAGTGCGCGGGGATCTACCAGAATCCCCATCCATAGTCCCAAATGTAAATACCAGTACTGGGGGAATCTACCAGGTGAATTCCCGTAGTTCCATATAACTGTGCAAGGGAATCTACTAGAATCCCACATGTGTAGTCCCAAATAAACATACAAGGGAGATCTACCGGAATCCCACATCCATAGTCCTAATGTAAACATAGCAGCAATACAAAGTATAGTCATAAATTATCAAATTCATATCAAGGCAAAATAGGTATTTCCAACCGAGCATGCTTCATATAATTCTAATAAGGCAGTCTGAGCAAATAAGCAATGAAGTCATTTAGACATGCTTTCCTAAGCTAGCAACAAGCTTAAATTTCAAGTAGCAATGACGGAAATAAAGGAAACATAGTTTTAATTACTTAATAAAAATAGATTTTCACCAATTAGCACAAGTACGCGCTCGTCACCCCATGTACGAGGTATTTCAAATATCACAATACCAAATCCTAAGGGGAAGTCCCCTACACAAGGTTAGGCAAGACACTTACCTCGAACCAGCTTAATCAAATCTATACCACGTTCTTGCCACAAGTATCTTACTTCAAATGGCTTAAATCTATTCAAAGTAATTGATTAATGTAAATAACACTTCAAGTAACTAATACAACTAACTAATTCTAAGCTAATACAAGAAATTAGGAAAAATGACCAAAATGTCCCTCGAGCCCACGTCTCATAATCGGGTAAAATTATATTTTTAGAATCCTCATACTCTCAAGAGTTCATGCATACAAAAATTATCCAAATCAAAGGTCAGACTCTTAATCAAATGTCGAATTTTAGGTCTAAGAACTTTCTTTCAATTTTTCCCCAATTTACATCTCCAATCTGAAATTAAATGATGAAACTAACTATAGATTGATGGAATATAACTAGGAAGAATGAAAGAATTGTTACCCATTGATCCCCTCTTCAATTTCCTCTCAAAATCGCCTTCTGCCGAGCTCCAAATCGAATTTCCAACATTTGAAACCAAACCTCGAAATTTCATATTTCTGCCTAGATGTTTCCACATCTGCGGTCATGGTCCTGATTTTGTGGTCCCGCTTTTACAGTCCTGCATTTGAAGAAAACTGGTCGCATATGTGACTCCCCATTCGCAGATGTTGTATCGCTCCTGCGAAAATCCTACCGCTTCTGCGGTCCCGCTTTTAGGTCCTGCATTTGCGGAATACTAGTCGCATCTTTAGCTCCCCATTCGGAGATATGGTACCACACCTGCGAAAATCCTACCACTTCTGCGCTCCCTACTAAACTTCCCCATTTTCGGTCTTGCGTTTGATCCACCGCTTCTGTGGTTCTGCACCTGCAGAAACCAGACCGCAGGTGTGATTATGACAGATATCAGCTGCTTTAGTTGCTTCAAACCATTCCAAAACCTCCCGTCAACCATCGGAAATCCTCCCGAGGCTCTTGGGACCTCAGCCAAAGGCACCACAAGTCTAATACCATTGTCCAAACTTATACCAATCCTTAAAAAACCTAAAACAATATTGAAACGATGAGTCAACCATAGAATCATGCTTAAGGACTCCAAAACTCTAGAAATACGGATTCAATCAAATGTTCTATCAAACCTCGTCCGAATGACAAGAAATTTTGTAAACATGTCACATTTAACACTACAGAGCTACTACAACTTTCAAAATTCTATTCCGACCCTCGGATCAAAATCTCACTATCGAACCGCAAACTTCAAAATTCGACCTTTCGGCATTTCAAGACAAAATTAGCTACGGACCTCCAAGACACAATCTGATCACGCTCCTAATCCCGAAAACACCAAACATAGCCAACAAAATAATCAGATTTCCATTCCATGACCGTCTTCATACTGTTCTGGATACGTTTAACTTTCCAACACTTAAGCTCTCATTTAGGGAGTAAGTGTCCCAAAATTGATACCGAGTTCGTCACAAAAGTCCGCAAAGATATTGTGATCAAACTCTCCCCCATGATCACTTCTGATTGAAGTGACGGTTGTTTCCTTTTCGTTTTGAACACGTTTAAGAAAATATTTAAAATTCTGAAAAGCATCACTTTTATGGGCAAGAAATAAAGTCCAAGAAAATCTTGAATAATCATCAACAATAACAAAAGCATAGCGATTTCTACCAAGACTTTCAATGCGAGATGGTCCAAACAAATCCATGTGAAGCAATTGCAATGGTCTAGTAGTTGAAACAATATTTTTTGATTTAAAAGATGCTTTTGTTTGCTTCCCTTTTTGACAAGAATCACAAATAGAGTCATTTTCAAATTTCAAATTTGGAAGACCAACAACTAAATTTTGTGAAACCAATTTGTTCAAAAGATGCATGTTGATGTGAGCTACTCTACGATGCCATAACCAAGAATCATCCTCTTTGCTCATTAAACAATTCACATATTCGGGTGAAGAATTTGCAAGATCAACCATATAAATGTTATCCATTCTAAAACCACGAAGGATAATTTTAAAATCGCTACGTCTAAAAACTAAGCATTCATCCGAATCAAATAAAACAAGATTTCCCTTGTCACATAATTGACTTATGCTCAAGAGATTATATTTTAAACCTTTCACAAGTAATATATGCTTAATGGAAGAGATTTCATCCTTACCGACCGATCCGATGCCGATAATCTTTCCTTTGTCGTTATCACCAAAAATGACACTTCCCCCTTTCTTGTGTTCTAGTTGAAGGAATTTGGATTCGTCTCCCGTCATGTGCTTGGAGCATCCACTATCAAGGTACCATTGTACACTTGATCCCTTCAAACATACCTACAAAACAGATTAATGAGTTTTAGGTACCCATGCCATTTTGGGTCCTTGGGGGTTAGGCAAATATAGTGATGTGATTGAGTGTGATGTCTATGTCGTGTAAAACAAGCAGGAGCAATATGTCCAATTCGTCTACAATAATGACAAGTCACGTTAGGATTATGCATCCTTCTAGGTTGATAGTAATTGGACGGACGAAATTCATTTACTCTATTCTTGACAATATAACTATTGCGCAAATCATGAAAATCATTTCTCCTACAATTTGTTCTAGGATATGCATCATTTCTAGAATAGTTGTTTCTAGGTTGGAAGTCATTTCTAGGTGTTCTAAAAGGTTCAAAATTCCTTCTAGTGTTTGGCCTAGAATGTGCATTATTTCTAGCATGATTATTTCTAGGTTGCGATTGATGAAAACCATTTCTAGGTTTGTTGTATCTAGGATGAACATTTGTTTTATTTATCCTAGGTTGAGCCTTAGGTGGTTGGGGTTGGCTTCAACTTTCTCTTTAGGCTCGTTTCTAAAACATATGCCATGCTTGGTCGAATTCAAATTAACAAGCACTTCATTCAAATTTTTATGAGAAGAGTTAAACTTATCTAAGGTGCCCTTAAGCCTTTCTACTTCATTTTTGAGATGCATGCAAGAAGTACAATTTCTAGAACTCTCGGGCTTGTCGGCGCTTCTCTTGCCAAAAAATTTGTTTTCCTCTTTCAACTTCTCATTTTCTAAAATCAGTTTTTCCAATTCCTTTTCTTTAAAAGAGAGTTGTTTTTGAAAATCTTTTTCTTTTAAAGAAGCATTTTCTTTAATACTCTTAACAGTTTTTGAAGCTTTAATAAATTCGCTATACAACTCATCAAAAGCATTATGCATTTTTTCAAGGGAAAAGAAATTTTTGGAAGAAATTTGACATACCTCTTCTTTGTTGTCTTCTTGTGCCATAAGAAAAAGATTTGCGGCTTCGTCTTCTTCTTCCTCACTTGACTCGTCACCGGAGTCGCCTCCCCAAGATATGTATGCTCGTTGCTTCTTGAAGGGTTTCTTCTCCTTTTTAGCATTTGGGCAATTTGATTTAATGTGCCGTGTTTCTCCGCACTCATAGCATTTTATTTGATCTCCTTGCTTTTTGCCCTTTCATTCATACTCTTTTCGCATGAACTTTTGAAATCTCTTGATAACGAGTCCGAACTCGTTGTCTCCGTCCTCATCATTTTGAGGTTGGCTTGTGCTTGGCTTGAGAGCGATTCTTTGCTTCCTTTGATCATCAACAAGAGGGTTAAGTATAGTAGATTCACAAGTAATAAGATTACCTCTTAATGCGTCGATGGTGACATTTGAAATGCCAATGGATTCTTGAATCGCGTCGGCCTTGGATCGCCATTCCGGAGTGAGACTTCGGAGAATTTTTCGGACAAGTTCCTTATCCGTGAAGGTCTTCTTAAGAGCATGTAAATCATTTACGATTTTTGAAAATCGTTCAAACATCTCATAGACCTTTTCGCCTTCCTTCATGTGAAACAATTCATATGCATGGGTTAGGAAATCAATTTTGGCTTCCCTTACCTTGTCCGTACCTTCGTACGTAATTTCCAGCTTGTCCCACATTTGCTTCGCCGTTGTGCAACAAGATATCTTCCTGTAATCATCAGCATTTACAGCACAATATAATAAATTAATAGCTTTAGCATTATTTTGCACCTTTCGGATATCATCCGCATCGTATTCATCTTAGGACTTTGGGACCCATTCATTTTCAACCTTCTTGGTTGGAATTTGTTCTCCATTCATTATGATCTTCCAAAGATGAAAACTATTTGATTGTACAAATATTCTCATCCTCTCCTTCCAGTATGTATAATTTGTACCATCGAATAGCGGTGGTTGGGTGGAGCATTGTCCTTCACCTATTCCTGCAAAAGAATTGCGAGTAGAAGCCATGGATGTTTCTCTCAAACGGTTAAGTCTTCAGAGATTTGGGCTCCGATACCAATTGTTAGATACTATGCTTAACGCTAGAGGGGGGGGGGTGAATAACGTAATAATAAAAATTAGCGTAAACTTGCGGAATTTAAAAATTGCAGGAAATAAATAAGTGCGATAAGTAAATAAATTAGAACAAACGCACCGATGTATCCTGGTTCACCACAACCCGTGGCTAGTCCAGTCCCCGAGAGACTCTCTCGAGATTTCCACTAACTTGTTAAGCTTACGGGTGCTCAACAAACCGCTACAACTTGAGGACACAAGCCTCAACAACCTTTTCTCGTAGATGCAACACTCCAAGACTTCAACCAAGGAAACACAAGTTCCTTCTTACAACACTAGGGACTAACACTTCCCTTCAAGTGTATAAAAACACTTAGCACTCAAACAAGACACTCATTTAAGAGTAGATATGAGTAAAAAGAATACGCTCAAGATCGCAACAACTTTCGACAAGAATTTGGCTCTCAAAAGCTTATGTAATGAATATAGAATGATAAGCAATAAATTATGCAAGCTTTAGCAATTGTATGATCAGTTGTTGTGTTTAGAAGACTGAATTGAAGCTGTATTTATAGTTGAAAAGCTTTGTATTACCGTTGCCTAATTGCCAATTAAGAGCTGCTGATTTTACTCTGTGACAATCGATTGTCAAATTACCACAATCGATTGTTTGCCAGTTCTTCCAAAAATCAATCCCAGATTTTACGTATAACAATCGATTATCTAAGATCAATAATCGATTACTGGCAATGTTCAAAAAATCTTTTCCAGATTTTACTTAAAACAATCGATTGTCAGAAATCTACAATCGATTACTCAGCAACGTTCAAAAATCCTTTCCAGATTTTAATTAAAACAATCGATTATAGGAAATCAATAATCGATTACTCAGCAACGTTCAAAAAATCCTTTCCAGATTTTAATTAAAACAATCGATTATAGGAAATCAATAATCGATTACCTGACGGTATTTGAAAACATTTTGGCAACGGTCAATTATACAATCGATTATATTGAGTTAACAATCGATTATATATCAGTCTTGAAAAATCAATTTAGACACTGCCTCTTGACAATCGATTGTCATTAGCTTCACAATCGATTATTTTGAGCTTTGAAAAACTTTGATGGACACTGCCTCAACACAATCGATTGTCATAAGGTTCACAATCGATTGTCATGTAGATTTGAAAAATCCGATGCTCACTGCCTTAACACAATCGATTGTCATAAGTTCACAATCGATTGTCAAGCAGCTGACTTAAACATAATCGATTATCATAAGTACATAATCTATTATCTTAGTCCAGATTTTAGAGGCATGTCTAAAAATCATTTTGACTAAAGTAAATATGCATTATTTAAAATCATTTTGCTCTAAATTAAATATGCATGATTTGTTAAAAATATTTTTACGAGAGAAGCCAAGTCTTGAGTTTAAGTTGTAGGATCAAGATCACAATTAAATACCGACTCATATAAAACTTAATCTCGATCTTTGTCTTGTGCTTGAATCTCGTTATATATGAATTTTGCGCTTGTGCTTGGACCTCGTCATATGTCAATTTGCACATAGTTTGTCATTAATCAAAACCTACAAATATGAACACACGTTTAGTATAATGCCTTGAGAACGTGTTTCCAACATTTAGGGGGGGATTTGGAAGTTTTGCCTCAATTGGTCTCAACATATCCAGTTGTCGCAACCTGTGGAATAGGCTAGTGTAAGATTCTCCTATCAGAGTGAAAGTCTTCTTTTTCTGTACCCACTTATTTCTCATGGCCGAGTTTCCTTGGAAAGCAGGCATCGGGGGTTGTTGGTAAGCTCTCGAAGGCGGGTAGTGGTTTTGTGGAGTTGGATAATTGTTTTGAGGGGGTGGCGCACGCCATTGTGCATGAGCGGGAGGTTGGGTATATGCTTGCGCGTGATGGACTAAGAAGAAAGTTTTTGGTGGTGTATAGTAATGTTGTGGTGGGTCATATGGAGTGTGTGGGTATGTCTGATGATGAGGGCGATGATGGGCGTAATGGGATGGTGCCCGAGGCCTGAACTAAGTTCCCGACTCCACTGTCGCTACATCCTCCTTCTTCTTTTCCGAAAGCTCCCCAACTCCACCCTGGATGGCTTGAGTAGTTGCCTTAATTCTAGAGTAGCTCATGATTTTATTGAATTTGAGGCCTTCCTAAACCATACTACCCATCTTGACCACTTCGTTGAAAGATTTCCCTACTGCTGATATCAAATACCCAAAGTAGTTAGGTTCCAGAGCTTATTGAAGATAGTCAACCATCTCACTCTCCTTCATGGGAGGATCAACTCTGGCTGCTTGTTCCCTCCACCGAGAAACCGTACTCCCTGAAACTCTCATTGTGTTTCTTCTCCAGCTTTGTCAGAGATAGACGATCCGGGAAAATCTCAAGATTATATTTAAAGTGGCATGCAAATGCTTGCGCTAAGTCATCCCAGGTATACCACTGATTGGGATCCTGACGAGTATACCACTCCAATGCTAATCCACTCAAACTCCGGCTGAAGTACACCATTAGCAATTCATATTTTCCCCCTGCTCCCCTCATTTTGCTGCAAAACCCTCTCAAATGCGCGACTGGATCGCCGTGACCATCATATAAGTCAAATTTAGGCATTTTGTAACCTGGAGGCAACTGCACGTCCGGGAATAAATAAAGAACCTTGAATGATACCCTCACCTAGCCACCTAATCCCCGCATTTCTCTGAAGGATAGTTCCAGACTCTTGACCTTTCTAAGCATCTCTTCCTGCTCAGGATATTTGATCGCTTCTTAAACTCCCATTGGGATTTCAGGACGGGGAGCATAGGAATAAGTTTCCCGGGTTTTGTATGCAGCTTCTGGTGGATAGTATTGAAAGTCATAAGCTTGAACTAGTGGTTCACTTGATGACCTATGTAGTTTAGAAGGCGGAGGTGCCACATAGATAAGAGGGATTGGCGGGGGAGGGTAATGAGTGACTTTGGGTAGTGGGGCTGGTGGCTGAGAGGTAGTACCATGATGCTGTGAATATATAGGGAACTTGGAGGCGGATCAGAGGTGGACTGGCCAGGTGCTTTGGCCAATGGCAGGATGAAGGTTGGGTTGGCAGGATTGGTCGGGGGCGGCTGTCCTCTTGCCCATGCCTGGTACATCTCGGCCATTTGGTGCTTAAACTTATACATTTCTTCCTTCATAGCATTAACATCCAATTCCTCCACCTCCTTCGAGGGGTCAATGATGTTGACAACAGCTTTTTGATTGGCCATGACTTGTTTGCTTTTTGACCGTGTGTTGTAGGAGTGGGTTGCCAGGATGCCGCATGTATTAATCACCTGTCTAATTTGGAACTGGAGATCAAAACACCAAAAACTCTTTAGTGGTTAGGTTCTAACACGTATGCGCCCACATATGGGATATGCATGCACATAAATGACAGTTGGTCCCTACATGTATTGATTGCCTGCGTCATCCCGGCCTTTATTTTCGAAGCTTCCTCTTGTTTTAGCCTTATTCTCTCCCTCTCTCATATTTATTCAGTTTCTTATTCAGTTATGGTCGAATCCTATGTAGATTTCCTACGTATCATGTTCCCATATGAATCAGACCGAGCGGTGAAAGATTAAACAAGTGTTGATAAAAGGAACTACAGACTTAAACAACAGCAAACTCCTGGTTAAACTAATAGACTTTAAAACATATTTTGACAAAAAGCAGTGCAATCTTTATGAATACATTAATGCTTCAAGTGCTCCTGGCCTCGCGGGGCATCATTCGGCTTTGCCGCTGGCTTGCGTGGTAAACTCCCTTGGAGGTGGTGGAGGTCTTCCATCACTTGTCGGATGAAGGTCATGGCGGTGGCAAAGAACATGGATCTTTTCATATCCTCGCAATGGTTGCACTTTGTGGTGATGTAGTTGTGATCGCCCGTTCTCTTTCCCTAATAACACCCTTTTCTTGCAGAAAACGCCCAATTTGTTCAGCACTTGCCTCGATAGTTCGCTCGGCTACCTGGCTTAGTTCGTGGAAATGCCTCAAATCCATCTCCAACCTTACTATCGCTGCATAACAATGTTCTCTCTCAGTTTTGAGGTCCCTGACTTGCTTGGCTACTCTGTTCTCGACACAATGACTCTCCATTTTAACACCAACAACCTCATCGTCATGCTTTTTCTTTAATTGTTCAATGATACAGCCTCGTTCCTCTGCACTTTTAGCTAATTGTTTCCAAACCCTGGATAGCTCGACTTCCACCTTGTTCAAGTCAAACCCATATTCGGTCACTTTTTCGCCTAAAATTATCTATGAGTTTTTCATCTTTCGCGCTCCTGGGAGGCTTTTCTGCGGCTACTTTCATCTTCTGGATTTGGGCTCACAGCACCTCATTTTCTTTAGTTAATCTTTTCTTTTTTCCCTTATATGTTGCGGCTTGCAAACCATTTTCAAATTGCAGTTCTTGGACTTGCCTTTCCAATCTTCCTATGGTGGCCTTGTATTCATTTTCCTTGGCTAGCCAATCCCATTGCTCTTGTGACGTTTCAACAAATTCTTGGAGATGCGGTCTTTTAACTGGCCTTTGGGGATGTATTTCTATTTTGCACCAAGCGATGTATCCTGGTGCAACCTCACCTTTAGATATGTCACGTACTCGAGTGCCCGTTGTCAAGTGTTGACATTCGCTCCAGATTTGACGCACGATAGCTTCAGGGAATTGACCATTGGGGCTAATTCAACCGCATGACGACTAATGTCCTCGTCCTGGGAATCATTTGGCATATACCCAATTGCCTTAACACTCTGTATTGGCGCATAGGGTTGGATACTACGGAGACCCATCAAAAGGAAATGAGGCCCGGTGACTGGCATATACACAATTTCATCCATAGAGAGCCACCCAAATGTCCATTCTATATGATTTGCAGAGACATACCGGAGATGCGACACCCATTCTGTGACACCTTCATGCAACCTAAACCCCTCGACCCTGGTTGTAGAATTCTTCTATGCAGCTCTTTGTTGGTGACCCATAATTCATGTATTGAGGCCGATGGCATAAATACTCTATCATCCGTATTTTTAACAATAGGTTACACCCTTTACAGAAGTCTCCTCTTGCTTTACAGGAGGTGAGAGCATGGAAAATCTCCGATAAGATCATAGGAGCGAGAGTGCTCTTGGCCTGAGTCATTAAAGTGCTGACGACCCCTGCTATCATTATGTCAATATTTTTGTCCTTCTGCGGAAACACTAGAAGATCCAAGAAGAATACCATAAATGCAAAACATCGATGCTCCTCCCATTTGAGTTGGGTTCCTTTGCTACAAATATAATTTTCCAGGTTATTGAATCCCCGTATATGCCCGTACCTCTAATATATAAACTGCGGAGCACAGAAACCGGAGGACAGGTCCGGATTGTGAACCTTCATACTGATTTTCAAGGAGTCCAGGAACTTGTGCACGGCGAGGGCTCTTGGTGCAATCAGGTTTTGGTGTATTAAAGGAATTGTAGGGATCCCAATATATCCAGTTATTTCTTCGAACGTCGGTGTGAGCTCAAAATCCGAGAAATGGAAGACATTTTGAGCCGCGTCCTAGAATGTGATCAATGCCTTTATGTTATCCCCCCTCGTGTTAATTTTCAATAACCCGGTAATTCCTCTCATATGCATGTTGACCCGGTTTTGCTCTGCTTCCCCCAGGTCATTCAACCACATGTGCAGCTTCAAGGGAATATTGTTCTTGAACGCTATCGTGCTCATTCTACACATTTATTAAGGTGAATTAGCATCTCAAAATTTGACTACTTGACTCCACAAAATATTAAAGCCGGTATTTGTCTTTTATGAAATTTATTTCTTAAAATCACGGCCCAGTTTTGTGAATACGGCCTTGCGACACTTCTGAAAGAAAGTTTTGAGGTTGTGCTCATTTGCCAGCTAAAGTAAGACTTAGAGGTGGCCATTTGTGCGAAATCAGCCTTCCGGCAGCCCTTGCATTAACAAAAATGAATAAAATCGGACATTTGTTTTTCTTGTTTTTGGTTATTTTTGCAAAAGAGAGGTTGGACCCGATGGGGGTTGCCTACGTATCACACCCTCGACGAGAATGAAACCAGCAGAGTTCAGGAAAATCAATTTATCCAAATCAAAATTATAAAACCCCCATTTTCTTTTTTTTGCTTGTTTGTTTTTTTTTTTTTTTGCTTTTTTGCTCTTTCCCTTTTTGTTGTTTTTTTTCAAAATCCAGCAGCATTTCGGCGCTATTTGAGCATTGGTTTCACAAGACAAAGGACGAATCTCAACCAACCCTAATGTTACTTTTTTCTCCATTTTCTTTCCTTATTATCAAGCCGGTCAACATGCATATCCTGAGCAGTTAAATGCCCACATATCATGCATCAGGATGGTCTTTCCATTCCGGATTACCTGTCCTAGACGGACCCAACCCCTGTGTTGAATCCTCTAAGTCAATTTCATGATGAAAATAAGCGTTCCTACTAGTGATCCGGCATGAGGTCAAGTTATCTAAGTTAAAACCTATGTAAGGGTCTACACTATGTACCCGAGCGGACAACCCGAGTCGAGGAAGGTGCTACGTACTGAGAGCCAAACAGCCACTCGACTTAGTAACTTGTCTGGCCTCTTTCTTATTTTAGGGTATGACACTAACAGAATAGGGAGTCTCAACCAGTAAGAACATCCCCGGATGTGAGAAGAGAAGGGTTTCGTTGCAGTTTTATGTATTGTTCAGCTAATATCAAAGCGGTAAAAACATCATTTTGCACATTAAGCCAACATGTAAAATCAGATAATAAACAAAGCCAAATATAACAACTACTCTAAGCTCGAATTCTTGAACCCTGAACTAGAGATTCTGGATTCGATCCCCAGCAGAGTTGCTAGAGCTGTCACACCTACTTTTTGGCTACTACAACCCGGTGAAGGGCGTATATAAAGGGAGTTTTTCCAATTAAAAGACAACCGAAACGGGATTTATTATCAAAATTCAGAGTTTCCACTTGGGAGATTTATGGTGTCCCAAGTCACCGTTTAGAATCCGAAATCGAGGAAATAATGACTCTGTTTAACAGTACGTGAACTAGAAATCAGGGTAAGGAATTCTGTTAACCCGGGAGAAGGTGTTAGGCATTCCAGGTTCCGTGGTTTAGCACGGTCGCTCCACCGTTATATTTGGCTTAAATTATTGATTTATGAACTTATGAGCAAATTTTATCTTTAATCGCTTCTATTATTATTTTAAAGAGAATTGCAACGTCGTTAAAATACTTCTTGAACCACGTCACATAAATGCACCCCCGGATTTTGAGACATTCCAACTTCATTGAGATTTGAATTTGGGTCACATAAATGTGCATCCATAATTAGGAAAGTAAATTATTTAAGGACTCGCCTAAAGCTAACTTGTTATTAATTTCGCTGGAGGCCATGAAAATTCACTTAATGGCACATCCCGAATTCTAAGTATTTTAGTGTGTAAGTATTTAAAGAGGGTCACAATTGGTAATTTTATTTGGCGCGACGTACCCATATTATTTTAAAAGCCACCTTAAGAGAGAAACTATCATTTTTCGATTGGGATTGTCTCTAAGAATTTCAATTAACTGGTGTTACCAAATGAAAACCATTTGAAGCAGTCAAGGAATAACTTCGGCAAATTGGGCTTTGAAGCCAGCCCAAAAATCTGGTAAATTTCATTGAAAACAAACTGCTTACATTTGGTCCTTGAGACTGACCCGAGTCGAAAACAGGCACGGCTGGGGGCTCAAATCAAATTCCTAATGGCTTATAATTGGATCTGATAATTTAGACGCTGGAAAACCATAGCATTTTGATCACTTTATGAACACTCAAACTAATGAGGTGTACGATATAAATACTGATATTAGGTAGTACACTACCTATTTTGGATTTTTTATTTCAAATTAAGGTTAATGAACAAAATTAAAAATATACAATTGCACTAAATTACTGTCGACATTGAACGAAACGAGTATACTTGCTAACATCTTGGTCCACACCACTCACAAAGACTAAATTCATTCTTATGACCCATTTCACCATGGCCAATGCATTTTGAAACAACTAAAAAGAAGTTGTAATCTTAATAAACTAATCAGCACTGCTGATTACTTGAATAATATTACACACTACTTTTTAGATTCCCGATTATGAATTAACGCAAGACTAACATGACAATGCAATCTAGACTAATTCAAATCTAATACTACTGAACATAATTCAATGGTTTTATACAGTCCCTTACAATCAAGATTTATTTACATTTAGAACCTTAACTAAATCAAGTAATCTACTCAAAATGTAAAACAGTAAACAACAAAAGTAATAGTAAAATTATACAGCTAACTTCATTTCCAATTTCAACTGGATTTCTGCATTGCACCAGAGATAGGAAGTGTACCTTGAAATTGCGAATAAGATGGAAAAGGTGAGGTTAACAGCAGCAGACAGCAAACAATAGATCGCAACCACAATAGAGCCATTTAAACCCAACACGGAACAAAAATGAGATGAACCCGGTAAACGCCACAATCAGCAAACAAAACACCTCAATGGTGCGAAACAAACCCCAGGACTCAAATTTGTAGCAATTCTTCAACCTCTAATTGATTCATATCAATATCAAATAAACTAGAGGGTATATCAGAATGGGAAGCCTTTAGAAATCAATGAATAAGTCAATGAAACAGTAAAAATTTGTCTGTCTGTGTATCTTTCGAATCCTCACCCTCTAGCCTTGCCTTGAAAGGAAAGAATAGATCTCTTTATAGTCAAGGCAAGTAGGGCAGCCCTTATACTTATTTTTGTAGTTTGGTCTATTTGAACCTAAAAACCCCATTTGAACCCCCACGCTAGAAAATTCCGGATACTTCTATTTCATTACTAAAATAATTACACTACCCAAGTTACCCTCAATAGCCCTGCTATTTACCCCTGAACCTTACAGGGATTATGGGTTGGGTGCATGACTACAACCCAATTCACAAACTTTCAATCACTAATCACCTGGGTATTGAAGCTCAGATGAGTGATGCTGCCTGGGTCAACAACTAGAAAAGAAAGCAAGAGTGGCAAGAAATTGAGCCCAAAGGACTCCATTGATCCTAACATCATTCATGAATTAAGCAAACCATTTAAGCAAAACACCTGGATGGATTGCTCTAACGAATTCGAATATTCAGATAATGTAGACAAAGGACATGATTTTAATTTTCCATAGGAATTAATTTCAAGAACAACAAACATGCAAAACTAAAACTAACTACTGAGCAATCAGAATTAAGCACATGAAAATAAATAAGAAAGAAGAAAGAAAAAGAAACCAAGGAAGAAACAAGAAGAGGAAAATAACTTCTGAAACATGCTAGAAAGTCATCCAATTTCATAAATAACAAATTTGAGATTTGCTAAAACCATTTAAGTTTAACTAACAGCCCTAAAACATGCAGAAAAATCACAACAATAAGGAAGGAAAAACTAAGAAAGGGACTTACCGGATTTCTTCAATCTAACAATGTTGGAATCAATTCAAGAACCAGTGGGACCTCTTGAGTTGGCTTAGGTGGGCTTTTGGGTGAACGAGGGCTAAAGGAAGGTATATGTGATGTTTGAGGGACGTTGGACGGCAGCCACTGCGGTGCATGGAGGAGCTGCCTTTTTCAAACACATATTCAACGAGTTGCAGATGTTTTCGAAAGTAGCCAATGGAAAGGTTAGGGCAAGGAGGGTGAGGAGGTCAACTGGTGTTGATTTGGAGGTCGTTTGCCACCAGCCGCCGCCGTAGATGGCGGAGCTGCCATGTTTTGAACGAAGAATCGAGAAGTTCGGCGGTGATTTAAGGGGTGATCTCTATGGGATTTGGAAGAGGAGAGTTAGGGAGTTCTAGGGTGTAAATCTAGGAGGCATTGGCGTTACGCTGCCGGTGACGGCGATTTCCGGCCGGCGTCAGGTGGTGGTTCGAGGGTTGTTGTGGAACTGTACGAGGAAGACTCGTTTTTTCTCTAAAGCTATTACACAGCTTTTGGACATTTTTATGCAAATTGTGAAGCTTCAAACTGGACAGTTGGATCAATGATATGGACGACTAGGATTGTTGGACCATCAAACGGCATCATTTGGGTACCAGGTTGAGGAACGGGTGCGCTGGAGACTGGGCGTTTGGTTTGGACCTGGGAGTTAAATTAAAATGGCCCAATTTTCCTCTTCTCTTCATTTTATTTCAAAACAAACAATTCAAAATTCCATTGTTTTCTCTTTCTCTTTTTTTTTTCAAGATTAAAATTCAAATTTATTCCTAGAGCTAAATTAACTACTAAAAAACTTAATTAAACCTAAAATGTTAATTAACACAAATGATTAAAAGAAAATTAATAGAAAACTTATTCGTAAATCAAAACTAACATTTAAAGTGCAAATTAACTATTTTTGAATTTCCTTTCTTATAAAATGAACTAGGTACTAATTAATATTCAAAGTGCAAGGTTGAATCCTAAAAGAAAATACCACGTATTTTTATGTTTTTATTAAGATAAATATAAATAAATGCAAGCAAACAGATGATTATGCAATTAAATTCTGAAAATGACATAGAGAAAGAAAAATTCTATTTTTACGAATTTATATGAGAAATTTAGCGTAGGCAAAAATCACATGCTCACAATAAGAAGTTATATTATAGGGAGCCTTCAGTCAGGCCCAATCTTCCAGCCTCACTCCTTTCGAGTATCACTGCCTTTGCCATGGTGTAGGTGCAGCAAAGCTCCCTAAGGCCTCCATTGGGTCACTGGCCTATACCAGTACCCAAACACTTACCAAAACTGTTGGACAGGTGTAGTGTGGAATTACCAGCCTTGTGCATCAAAGTTCAGTGAGTACCCAGAGGTACCCAAAGCAAAGCTTACACTAAGGGGTTTGAACCTAATCTCTATGAGTAGTGTGAAGTGCAAGAAGGAGAGAAAAGTTGTTAGTTTACTGAGTTAAAAAAGTGTTGGAGAGTTGCACACAAGGGTAATGGGCAAATGGGACAAATATATCACATGCAAACTCACAAAATCAAAAGAGATTTAAGAGGCCTTGAAATAGACAAGTTGAGTAAAAGTATATAGTAACAACATACAGTCATAATAGGTAAATAGTAGTCATGAGTATTAAGTATCAATAGGCAACCAGGAATCGATCACATGTTGCACAACAGAAGCACAAGCAGAAATCAATTTGAAATAGAACACACTGAAGTAACAATAACCACATTAGTTTGGAACATAGAATTTAATCAGGACATACCAGCAACAAAGAGAGCACAATAGAATGCAAGAGCCAAGTATATGCACAATATTAGCCTTAGCGTTTCAACTGGCTAATAACACTGAGGAGCGGGGAGCAGCAAAAGAGAGAAGTAACACAAAAGAGAGAGCAGTGTTGTTGTCGTGTGTGTGTTTGTGATATGTAATGTGGTGGTTGTGTCGGTGTCTTTCATGCAAAAGAGAATTGGGAGTACTTATAGTACTGAATACGAGTAAATAAACAAGGTATCAGTCCCTTAATTAAGGAAATGACATCAACCACAATCAAATCAGTATATGGGCTTCCCTTTGATTAAGGAAAAATGATCTGGGCTGTTGATCTTATTTGATCAACAACTCAGACTGTTTCGGAGCTGGGCCGGGTTAGATTAGGAATTGGACAAGGTTAGAATTTAATTGGATTTTGGGTCAATTAGGTTAATTTAAAATCTGATGGGGTGGGGTTAAATTGAGGCTAGAATTGCAATAATAATAGGTTAGGTGTTAAATAACCAATTTCTCCCTTTATTTTATATAAAATAGTCAAATAATTTTAAAAACAAATTAAAAGCATCGAACTAATTAGTAATGCATATGTATTTTTTTTAAAATACTGGAAGTGATTTTATAATTGTAAAATGGTGTTAATCATAATATAGGCTATAATTGTAATTTTATGCAATTTAGCTTAAAAATATCAAATAAATTTGTAAAAATTATCTTAATTATGTTTTGGTGTAAATATGAGAATGGAAATAAATTCTTAGCCAAAAAAAGATAACCTGGGAATAATTGTAGAATTTTGTACTACTAAAATAGACAATAAATAAATTTTAAAAATCTTAAAAATTAGGGAAAAGTACCAAATATCTTGGAAATGCTTATATATGCATACACATGCTATTTTGAGTATAAAAAAATATATAGGAAAAAATAGAGTATCAACAGCTGTCCCTCTTTACCCGAAAAAAGATGAAAGAGTTGTCGGGTAAAGGTATGATGATCAATTTTGACCGAAAGAAATGAATTGAAAAGTTCAGACCGAGCTCTGGTTCCTGAGCTGCCTACATATCACTGGTCTCACAGGAATCAGGACATATGTAGTTTAGTGTCTATTGGCGGAATATGCCGATGGAGGTTTTTTTGAAAAGAACGGACGCGATGTTTTGAGAAAGATGGTTGAAGTCCGATAGGCTGCGGGATCGCTCCCTCAGTGAAGGTTGTTGATATCCTGTGTACCTACAAATAAATAACACCAACATACATTGTGCATAAATTTAAACATGATAGAAGTTACCGTTGGACCATGAATGTTGCCTTTGGACGGTTATGATGATGTCCTCAAACCATGACATCCTGGGCCATGAAGCGTATAATTAAGGATTCACAGTGATGCCTCCGAACTATAATGCCTTTGAATAATGATATGCAAAAGATAAGAGGTGTCCTCAGGCCATGGCATGGTGTTCTCGGGCTATGAAAATGGTTCCTTCAAACAATGACGCCTTTGGATAGATAGGTGATCTTTCAACCTATGCAATGCAAAAGGCGGTGATATTTCAGCCGATGCAGAATGTAAAAATGAAGTGGCGATATTTTAGCGATGCAAAATAAGGTGATGATATTCAGCCGCGCAGGATGGAGACAATGCTTAGTCTCGGAAGGTAAAAAGGTAGCCTTATGAGATCCGAGAAATGCAGATGGATGTAGAGCTTAACCTCGGAAGGCAGAAATGTAGCCTTACGTAATATGAGAAACGCAGGTAGAAGTAGAACTTAACCTTGGAAGCAGAAAAGTAGTATTATGCAATGTAGAAGATGCAGATGGAGGTAGATCTTACCCTCGGAAGGTAGAAAAATGGCCTTATGCAATGAAGAAGATGCAGATAGAAGTAGAGCTTAACCTCGAAAGGCAAAAAAGTAGCCTTATGCAATGCACAAGGTGCAGATGGAGGTAGAGCATAACCTTGAAAGGCAGAAAAGTAACCTTATGCAATGAAGAAGATGCAGATGGAGGTAGAGCTTAACCTCGAAACGCAGAAAAGTAGCCTTATACAATGCAGAAGATGCAGATGGAGACAGTGCTTAGTCTCGGAAGGCAGAAAGGTAGCCTTATGCAATGCAAAAATCCAGATGGAGGTAGAT
Organism: Nicotiana benthamiana; assembly: GCA_034376525.1. Lineage (NCBI taxonomy): Eukaryota > Viridiplantae > Streptophyta > Magnoliopsida > Solanales > Solanaceae > Nicotiana > Nicotiana benthamiana. The sequence goes on from CM067337.1 coordinate 133,059,968, forward strand.
CTTAACCTCGGAAGGCAGAAAATTAGCCTTGTGCAATGTAGAAGATGCAGATGGAGGTAGAGCTTAACCTCGAAAGGCAGAAAAGTAGCCTTATGCAATGCAAAAGATGCAGATGGAGACAATCTTAGTCTCAGAAGGCAGAAAGGTAGCCATATGCAATGCAGAAATGAAGATAGAGGTAGAGCTTAACCTCGGAAGGCAGAAAAGTAGCCTTGTGAAATGTAGAAGATAAAGGCTAATAGTAATGAAATCTCTTAGCTGATATAGGGAAGCCAATAATTGATTGCTATATTTTGGCTGCTGGAGATGTCGCATATGGATAGCAATTGTAAATAGGTAATGATTTTGAGAGTTGTATTCCTAAACGAGTATGAGTGTGTAATCGTATCTGATGACTTACGTCTTGGGTGCCTGCATCTAAAGAAAAATCATGAGTTTGTAAAAGGGGGAAGGTTAGTTCGTCTTCTCGTGGACTTTGCTCGTCGTGCTCAATGCTGTGTTTTATTGGGGTAGCATCGCTAACAAATTAATTTTGATAATAATCATGCATGGTTTAGCATAAAATGTAACATAAATCCATAATTAAAAATAGTTAGTTTTAGATGAACTGACAATTGCGACGTGGTTCAAGACATTGCAACCTCTCTCACTCCGAAATTTTGTGGGCCCTCCTCAAAATTCTGCCCCAGTTTACTGTGCTGGTGCTTGTGACGGCTTCTTGCGATGAAATGCTGAAAATCAACTTCAAAATTTTGAGGATCCTCCTCAAATTCTACCCCAGTTTCCAATGGGGGGGGAGGGGAAGTGAAACTTTTATTAAATTGTGACCGAACCCATATAGCTACCTACGTATCCCCTCTTAAATGAGAATTAGGTTAGGCGTAGTTCAAAATACATCATAAAGTGAATCATAGGTGGTTACATATATTATTGTTTGACTGCATCTGAATTGATCGGCTTCGGCCAAACTTCTCTGTCCATTTCTGCGAGTATGAGGGCTCCTGCAATTAGAACCATTGAACCATGTGTCAACCTTGCTAGTTGGGAGAGTATTTTCCTTTGGCTTCACGTTGATGTTGGAATATTTTTTCAACATCAGCTGCCCCGGAGTAAACTTTCTTGACTTGACTCTTTTGTTGAAGGCTCTAGACATTCTATTGTAATACAATTGACCGGGGTAAACTGCATTCATTCTCTTTCCATCTATTGGAGCTAGTTTTTTGTAGCGGCTTTTTAACCATTCTGCGTCATCCACTTCTGCTTCATGTATGATCCTCAAAGAGGGAATCTCCACCTTGACGGGAATGACTGCTTCTATACTATACATAGGGGGTTGCCACTGTGGTACGATATCCTAAGAGCGAATGCTAGCTTCTTATGCCACTGCTTTTGCCTTTCTATCATTTTCCTCAGTATCTTCTTGATATTCTTATTGGCCGCTTCTACAGCTCCATTCATCTGAGCTTTGTAAGCTGTAGAATTCTTGTGTTTGATCTTGAATGTTTCACACATTACTTTCATCAGGTCACTGTTGAGATTGAAACCATTGTTAGTAATGATTGATTCGGGGATTCCAAACCGACAAACAATGCGATCGCAGACAAAATCTGCCATCACTTTCTAGTCACTGCCTTAGACGATGCTGCTTATCCCATTTGGTGAAATAATCAATTGCCCATAGAATGAACCTATGCCTGTTTGATGCGGTAGCCTCGATAGGTCCAATGACTTCCATTCCCAAGCTGTGAACGGCCATGGCGAGCTTGTTGCAGTAAGCTCATTAGGAGGAACCTTTATCATGCTACATGTATCTGACAATGAGGGCACTTTCGGACATGCTGGATGCATTCTGTTTCAATTGTCATCCTAATATAACCTGCCCGAAGTATTTTCTTGACTAGGACAAAACTATTCATATGTGGACTTTAGGTCCCTGCATGAACTTTTTCTGATCACCTGGATGCTTCCTCTGCTTTGACACACCTTAGTAATCCCAAATCGGGGGTCCTCCTATATTGTATTCCTCCACTATGAAAGAAGTTGTTATATAACCTCCGAAGTGTGCGCTTCTGAATAGTGCTTGCGAGTTCTGGATATTCTCTTGTTGATAGATAATCCTTGATGTTGTAGAACCATGGTTTTTCATCTGCTTCTTCCTTGCCGTGAGCGCAATAAGCTGATTGGTCATGAATCTTTACTGGAATATGATCTATGAAGTGCTTATCTGGATGCTGAATCATAGATGATAGGGTAGCCAATGCATCGAAAAACTCAGTATGAACTTTGGGGACATGCTGAAATTCTGTCTTTGTGAATCTCTTCCTCAACTCTTGTACATGATGCAAGGGAGTATCTTGGAGTTCTTGGTTGCCCATTCTTCTCAGACTTGATGTATGATCAAATTCGAGTCCCTGATCACTAGTAACTCTTGAACATTTATATCAATGGCCAGCTTGAGCCCTAAGATACATGCTTTGTGTTCAGCCATGTTGTTGGTGCATGGGAATCTGAGCTTGGAGGATACCAGAAAAAATTGGCCAATTTCTGATACTAGGACTGCTCCTAAGCCAACTTCTTTGAAATTTGTTGCAACGTCTAAAAACATTCTCACACCATCATAGGATTCTACAATGTCTTATCCTATGAAAGATACCTCTTCATCAGGAAAATACGCCTTTAGAGGCTCTTATTCTCTCTCCACAGGATTCTCAGTAAGATGATCTTCCAATGCTTGTCCTTTGATTGCCTTCTGAGTTACGTAGACAATGTCGAATTCGTTCAGCAGGATCTGCCACTTGGCTAGATTGCCCGTGGGCATGGATATATTTTACGAATCCATTTGTGATATGAGGTAAGTGGTATAGGCATAGAAATAATGCGTCAACTTCTGAGCTACCCAAGTCAGGGCACAACATATGCGTTCTAACAGGGAATACCGGGCCTCGTATGGAATGAACTTCTTGCTGAGATAGTAGATGGCCTGCTCCTTTCTCCTTGTTTCGTCATGTTGGCAGCGGCGTCCTTTTTTAACATTTTAAAGATCGGTTCACAAATGATGGTGGACTGAGCTTGAACCGGCTGATATAGTTGAGTCTCCCCTGGAAACTCATCACGTCTTTTTTGTTCCTCGGTGGTGGAAATTCTCAAATGGCCTTAACCTTTGATAGGTATAGTTCTATTCCTCGGTGACTCGCAATGAACCTAAATAGTTTTCCGGCGGGAACTCAGAATGCACATTTGGCGGGATTTAGTTTCAGATTCTACCTTTTTAGTTTGTTGAAGAACTTCCTCAAATCTTCCATGTGGACAGTAGCTTTATTAGATTTGACGATGACATCATCTACATATGCCTTGATTTCGTTGTGTATCATGTCGTGGAGAATAGTAGTCATGGCCCTTATGTAGGTGGCCCCAGCATTCTTTTGTCCAAACGACATCATCTTGTATCAATACATCCCCCACGGTGCAATGAAAGCCATTTTCTCCGCGTCTTCTTCGTCTATCCATATCCGGTGGTATCCAACAAAACAATCAACAAATGACTGCACCTCATGTTTGACGCAGTTGTCAATTAGAATGTATATGTTTGGCAAGGGGAAGTTGTCTTTGGGACTGGCCCAGTGTACATCCCGGTAGTCGACACACACTCTGACCTTCCTGTCCTTCTTCGACTCTGGCACAACACTGGCTAACCATGTCAGATACTCTACTACCCTGAGAACCTTGGCTTTGACTTGCTTGGTGATTTCTTTCTTGATTTTCAAACTCATGTCAGGTTTGAACTTTCTAAGCTTCTATTTTACTAGCGAACAAGTTGGATTTTTTAGTAGTTTGTGAGCTAAAATAGATGTATTGAGACTAGTCATATCATCATAAAACTAGGCGAATATGCCCTCATATTCCCTTAGAAATTCCGTGTTTTCTTCCTTTTTTGTCAGTGACAAATGAACACTGATGCACGTTTCCTTGACGTTCTCTCTATCCCCTAAGTTGACAATCTCAGTTTCTTCCTAACTGGCCTTAGGTCTTTTTTTCAAAATCCTCAACTTCTTTAACAATCTCTTGCGGTATATCATCTTCTCCTGAATCTATATCTGTTTGTTATGTTGTCTCGTTGCAAGTCACAATTGTCGGTTTATCAAGATAAGTAATAGTAATGCTGTGTAAATAAAGTAAACAATAGAAAAATAATAAGAGCGAGTTTTATAAAAAACTGAAATGCTTTGGTAAAATTCATAATTGTTTTGAACATGAGCTCTTTTTGAATTTAAAGAAAATACGGAAAGAAAATCAACTAGAGAAAAAGTATAATGTAATGCATCTGCTTTGTTCAGCCTTGCTACCCCAAAGTTTTTCGGGCCCTGGTGGTTCTGAGTGACCAATTATTGAGGCATGTTCCTCGTCTCACATCTTGTATAGAAGGGCCTTCCTCTCCCTCCTTCTCAAAAATAATACAGCAGTTCATATTATCTCTTCCAAAAACAAATTTCTCATTACCGTAAACGCTTCCTCTTCTTATGACCCATAAGTGATATAAGCTGGCTGGAAAGTATACTCCGGGCAAGGTTTCGGATGTTCCAATGGGTAGTAGGGATAACGCCATGGTGGCGACCCGTGGTTAAACTCCTCCCAGGTGTATTCATATCCCAATCCAAAAGTGGTACCATGTTCTTTCATCTTGATGGGTTTCGCAATTCCTTGGAGGTTTTTGCCAAGTCCATTGCCAGGCGTATATCCACACTAATTCAGCATGCTTTCAATCTTATTGTCCCACCACTTATCCTTGTCCATGGTGTTGACCCGCTAGATGTGGTGGTACGATTCTCCGAGTATTTTCCTTCTTTCTCCTATTGCTAGGACGGTCTAGCGACTATATATTGGATAGCTACCATCGGCATGGATAATCACCTCTTGGTGATTCCACTCAAAGTTCACTACTTGGTGCAGGGTTGATGCTATGGCTCTAGCGGCGTGAATCCAGGGCCATCGTAACAACAAATAGTAAGACGCTAGGACGTCTATTACTTGAAATTTTACATCTAACCAAGACGGTCCCATTTGCAGACCCAAACTGATTTCCGCAATAGTAGACCTTTGGGAACCATCGAATGCTTTGACATTGATGGCTCCATCTTTGATATCATGCAGACTCTTTCCCAATGTTCTAAGAGTCACCAATGGACAAATATTGAGGCTGGATCCTCCATCAACCAGAATTTTGGTGATGAAATAATCTTCGTATTGTATCGTGATGTGCAACGCCTTGTGATGGCTTATCCCTTCTAGCGGCAACTCATCTTCATGGAAAGTGATTTTATGACTGTCCAACACCTACCCTACCATGTTTGCCATTTCTCCTCCAGTTATGTTGCTGGGCAAATATGCCTCGCTCAGCACTTTCAATAAGGCATTTTTATGTGCGTTAGAGCTTTGGAGTAGGGATAAGATAGAGATTTGGACCAGCATCTTATTCAACTGATCGATGACTGAATACTCTTTGGCTTATATCTTCCTCCAAAGATTATCAGGCCCAGTTTTGGTTAGTCGTCCAGAGGATTGCTTACTGGACTATGCTAGATGCTCCGAAGTATAAACCCTGTTGGTTCTGGTCATGCCCTGTGTTGCAATTACTTCTCCAAATTCGGTTTTCCCTTTCCTTCTCGCCTCGATAGTGTAATCCTAAGGAATGTCCTTCGTATGGTATGGTGCTGTGGTTGGCATAGCTAGTGGAATGGGTACTCTTGTCTTGGAAGGTAACACAACCACTTCAAATGTCATGGGTTTCAGGGATCCAAACTCAACCTCAATTGATCTTGACGCCTTTGCAATAGAGGGTGCTTCAAACTCAAGTGGGATAGACATGTTTAGTTCGTCGTCCCCAGAGGGCTGGATCTGGGCGATAATTGGGTTAAGTGTGACTATTAGTTTCTTTGGTTCGTCACCCTTAGTAATTAATCCAATCGATCCTTTAGAGTTCGAATCATCCTCTATCTCGATCATGTGAACGCCTTCACCCTTATGGTCAGGTAGAGGGTTGTTGCGAATATTAGGAGCAAGCTCCTTTGCCACGATTATCTTATTGTCAATTAAAACCTGGATCTTATCCTTCAGCAAGCGGCACCCGTCAATGATGTGCCTCTTCATGACGGAATGGTATGCACAGGTTTTATTTGGGTTGATCCATTAGGAAGGGTTTTCTGGAATTATATCAGGTATAAGGGTGACATAACCAGCAGCTTTGAGTCTTTCATACAGCTGGTCCATCGGTTCAACAATGGCGGTATATTTTTTGGGAGGCCTATGGTCAAAGTTTGGTCGAGGTCTGGGAAAGCTTTGACGAGCGGGAGGTGATTGATAATGAGAGGGTTGAGTGTGATAGGCTTGGTAGATATGTGGAAGTTGGGAATATCTCGGTAAGGTAGGTTGATATGTGGGATGTGGAGATGAATGGTAAGTAGGCGGTGGATCTTGGTGTGAAGGTGATGGGGGTTGGTAATTTGGGGTAGGTCGATATGTGAGAGGAGATATTGGGTAGGTTTGGTACTTTATTGGGGATTTTGTTCTCTGTGCAACCATCACGGCACTTACATCCCTTTTCTTGGATGTGCCTCCAAATTGTAGAGCCTTGTTGGTGACCTGCAATGCTTCAAAGTTAGTGACCATAAACTTTTAATGCCTTCTTCGATCCTCTCCCCTAGCTTGATGATGTCAGAAAATTTCTGGCCTTCAATCAATATCAGCTTCTCATAATACTGCGGGTCTTGAGCCTGGACGAAAAACTTGTTCATTTTGTTCTTCTTCTAAAGCCGGCCTGACTTTAGCAGCCTCTGATCTCTAGCGAGTAGCATACTCGCGGAATGTCTCAGTGAGTTTCTTCTTTAAGTTCTCAACGTAGAATATATCTGGTGCATTCTCCGTCTTGAATCTAAACCTGTCCATGAAATCGGATGCCATACTTACCCAACTCGTCCACTTCTTTGGGTCTTGGCTAATGTACCAGGATAGAGCATCTCCTTTAAGACTTTTCATAAAGTGCTTCATGTGAATCTTCTCATCCTTTCCTACCCCAACCAGTTTGTCGTAGTAAGTCCTCAAATGAACTCTGGGATCTTTTGTGCTATCAAACATCTCGAACTTGGGAGGTTTGTACCCCTTGGGTAGTTCGATATCTAGCTGAATACAAAGGTCCTCGTAATTCAGTCCTTCGATACCTTTGTTTCCTTCGACACCCTGGCTCGGCTAGTCAACTTCTTGAGTTCTGCGCCCAGGTTCCTGATAAGAGAGTCTTTGTCATCAGATTTTGGTGTGCTTGAAATAGGTTGAGCATAGTGTGGTATGGTTTCCACATAGTTGGGGGCGTTTGGGGATGATCATATGTGGAGTTTAGTGTTTCAGGAATGAGTAGCATGGTGTTGTTTGAAGTGTGACATGTATTGCAGTGTTGATGGGGAGTGGGGTGTTTTGGTGGTTTCTGGATGTTTTGTGGAGGTGTAGGTTTTTTAGCTTTAGGAAAGTTGATATCTGGGGCAGTGAGGGATAATGATAAGTTTTCCAAGTTCCGAATTTGGTTAAGTTCTTCCTGAAATTTCAATATCTGCTGTTCGAGCTATGCGGCGCTTTCTTCGGAAACCTGAATACCCCGAGGAACCTCTACCCTTTTAGCTGAGTTGTTCGAATCCTCCATTTTTCTTCTGTTCTTGTTTCTGATAGCACTCAGAGAAAGAAGAGGTGGAGGGCCCTTGGATCTTGTGAAGTAGGATGATAATGCCAGAGTGCACGAACTAACCTTTGGGGAGGGGAATAAAACAAAAACAAAAAGGTAGCAAGTTAGTGAGGTTTTATAGGAAGAAAACATTGCAATATTTAAACACATAGTGCAAGAATATAAATCGCGTCCTAATTTGGGAGCCTCGTTGTACCTGAGGTAGGCCTATCAACAAATAGTTTGGAGAATATATAATGCTAAGGGCCCAATTTTATTGATAAAAATACGGAAAAGGGTCAGAACTGCCCCTAACGTATTGACTCCAGGTTAAAAATGTCCCCCGTTAGCCTATTTTGAAAAAAATGCCCCTACCGTTAAAATTCTGGCATATTTGTGCCCCTAACGTATTGACTCAAGTTTAAAAATACCCCTACCATTAACCTATTTTGAGAAAAATACCCCTACCGTTTTAAATATAAGTACAGTCAGTTGTTAGACTTAGGGGCACAAATATGCCACATTTTTAACGATAGGGGCTTTTTCTTCAAAATAGGTTAACGGAGGGCATTTTTAACCTAGAGTCAATACGTTAGGGGTAATTCTGACCTTTTACACATAAAAATAAGATGAATCTCAAAATGACACTAAAAATTGCAGAGGCACCATAGAGCTAGACAGATACCACGCCGATTGTACTCCTTTCTATTCAGGTTGTTTGGAAGACAATCATGATGGTTTGGGCTAGCCGGGTTTTGTTCGAGGCTACAAGATTATAGACAAAAAGGCCGAAACGCAAGTCAAGTACAACTAGTTACGCAAAATGATCCATGAGTGCGAAAGTGAATAGCACAAAATACAAGAGTCCAACCAAAAGCTGATCAAGGAATGGAAAGACATGGCTACCAATGCCAACAAAAGACTGGGATACTTGGAGCGAGGCATAGTGGAGCAGGAAAGAATGTTTCTTAAAAGGGTAAAAGATTGTCAAGTGGCTAAAGGGGCTGAAGGTGGATATCTAACTAGAGCATACCTGTTGCTGGGAATTCACGAGCTGGGGAAGCTATTCGAAGGAGCCAAGGATGCCGAATCTGGGGAAGGTCCTTCCGGGACCAAGTAGATAGAAATTTATCTTCTTTGCTTTAAAATGTAACAAGGCTAGTTGCCATTAGTAACTTTTACTTCATGTTTATTTGGGACTCATCTTACCTTAATCAATAATGAGGCATTTAGCATTCCAAGTTCTCCAAATTAACTTATCGTTAGGCCACCTCGGGCACAACGAGGTTCCCAAATTAGGACACAGCTTGCATTCCTGCGCTACATGTTTAAATATTGCAATATTTTTCATGATCCTCACTAACTTGGTTACTTTTTTATTTTATTTTTTGTTTTCTTATCCCCCCCTCCCCCAAAGGCTAGTTCGTGAACTCTGGCAACATCATCCTATTCCACGAGATCCAGGGGCCCTCCCCCCACTCCTCCTCTTAGTCCCATTAAGAACAAGAAATAAGGCAAAATGGAAGATTTGAACATCAAAAAAGAAAACACAACAGTAGAGGCCACTGATGGCCATGGTATTCGGGTTCCCAATGAAATTGTGTCAGAACTTGAGCAGAAATTATTGAAGTTTCAGGAAGAGGTCGATCAGGTTCAGAATTTGGCCAACATATCCATCTCCTCAGCACCTCATACACCAACTTTTCCAATGTTCAAAATCCCACACCTCCTAGAAAACAAGCAAATCGTCTCACTGCTCCAACAAAGAACTAATGCAACACTTATCACACTCCAAACAATATCCTTGAACTGCAAAACTCCACAAATGACCATTTCCAGGCCCACACACGAGGCCACCACAACAATCCCATCAATGTCGAGGCCATACCACTCCCCACTCAACCTATATCCTGCACACATGAGTTCGATGAAAAGGATATAATCATCAGAAACTTGGCTGAAGAACATAAGAAACTAAGCAGCCGAATTCAGGGCATCGAGGGAAGTAAATGGATCGAAGGGTTGAACTATGAAGACCTCTGCATACAATCGGATGTTGAACTACTGGAGGGGTACAAACCTCCTAAGTTTGAAATGTTTGATGGTATAAGTGATCGAAGGGTCCATCTAAGAACATACTGCGACAAGTTGGTTGGGGTAGGAAAAGATTAAAGGATCTGCATGAAGCTATTCAAGAGGAGTATGAAAGGAGATGCACTATCTTGGTACACTAACCAATATCCTAAGAAGTGGTCGAGCTGGGTAGGTATGGAATATAATTTTACAGATAGGTTCAGGTTTAACACAAAGAATGCACCGTCTATGTTCTATATCCAGTATATAAAGAAGAAGCCCTCGGAGAAATTTCACGAGTATGCTACTCGTTGGAAGTATGGGGCTGTTAAGGTTAGACCCGTCTTAGAAGAAGAAAAATTAACAAGTTCTTTGTCCGGGCTCAAGACTCGTAATACTATGAACGATTGATGTTAATTGACAATCATAAGTTTTTGACATTATCAAGCTGGGGGAACAAATCGAATAAGGTATTAGGAGCGGTATAGTTACAAACTTCGAGGCCTTGCAAGCTATAAATAAGGCTTTGCAGTCTGGTAGTGTGTCTAATAAGAAGGATGTAGGGGTCGTGATGGTTGCAAAAAGGACCAAGTCTCCCCTCAAATACGAAACTTACCTAATACCTCCACTCACATATCAGATAGCCCCGAATTACCAAACACCCTCCTAACAAGCTCCACCATTAACTTATCAGTCATCTCCACCTCCCACATATCAGCCTACCTCTACCAGATACTCCCAACCCACTCATGTCTACCAAAGTTACAATGCCCAACCATCTCATTACCAATCAACCCCCTCCCCCCTCGCATGCCAAAACTTCCCTAGTTTGTGACCTAATTATTATCGGAAGCCTCCAAAATAATACATAGCCATCGCCAAAGCCATTGACCATCTATATGAGAGACTCAAAGCCATCGGTTATGTCACCCACATCCCTACTACAACCCCTGAGAATCCTTCTCAGTGGGTTAACCCAAACAAGTGTTATGCATACCACTCCAGCATGAAGGGCACGCCATCGATGAATACCGCGCTTTAAAAGAGAAGATACAATCTCTAATTGATAACAAAGTTATTGTAACAATAGAAGCCACATTGAACGTCCACAACAACCCTCTACCAGACCATAAAGGTGGGGAAATTCACATGATTGAAGTGAAGGATGATTGGGACCCCGAAGGATCCATCAGATTGATCACAGAAGGCGATGACCCAAAGAAACCAGCTGTTATTCTCAATTCGATTATAGTCCAAATCCAATCATCTGAGGACACTGAGGTAGACGTGTCTATGCCTCTTGAGTTTGAAGCAGTGCCATCAGTAAAGGCACCAGCACCATTTGAGGTTTCAGTTTTGCCACCCAAAGAACATGTCCCATTCAAAGTAAATGTGTCCGTATCGATCCCAGTGGTGATGTACCCCGTTCCTTCATTCCATACAAAAGCTATTCCTTGGATTATACAACCGAGGCTAGGAGGAAAGGCAAGGTTAGGTTCAAAAAGACTGTTGCAGCACAAGGTATGACAAGGACTGGGAGAGTCTACACCCTTTAATTGCACATTAATTTTAGCTTATACTTTAATTTTTACAATATGTTTAGTGATGCTACAAGAGCATGTAAAAGAGTTACTGGTAGGGAAATAAAAAAAGAGGTAGTCCTTCAGCATCTGGTAGTAAGAGTAATAATTCACTATCATTTACACATGATTCTGAAACATCGCCAAATGATAATATAGATATATATTATGAAAAATTACAAGAAGATTTTGGAATAAAAGATAATAAAATAGGAATGGAAGATGAGATACCAGCTACACCTACTCGTGCTGGGGCTGGTAGTGTTGGAGTTGCTATAAGGGGTGGTGGTCGTGGCACTAGGAGTAGACCACCTGTGACTCCGACTATTTATCGTAGAAAAAGAAGTAAGGTTAAAATTTTTTTTTTGAAATAATAGAGGGTACTGATAGAGTTAAATGCAAAATTTGTAATGGTGATTTTAAACATTTTACTGGAGGAAATTTGGGGGGGACTGGGACGCATAGTAGACATATGAGAATAGAGCATCCCATAAAATGGGGCGTTGATGGTGATGGAAATCAAACAACTCTTAACCTTACTAATGGAGGTCTAGTGAAATATGATAAAATGAAGGATCGTGGGGAGTTAGCAAAAATGATTGCTTTGGGTTGTCTACCTTTTTCTTTTACTTCTTCATCATATCTTATTATGTATATTCAAAGGATTTACAATCCTTTATTTAAAGGTATCCCTAGAAGTACCTGTAAAGCTGATATCTTTAGACTTCACAGATAATATCAAACATACATACGTTATTTTTTTAGCCACCTTACTTGTAGAGTTTCTCTAACTTATGATATTGGACATGCTGTTAATGGAAATGATTATTTGAAAATTACGTGTCATTGGATAGATGATACTACTTGTATGCAAAAACGTATTATCGCGTTTTAGATATGACGAAGATCATAGTCATATTGCTGCATTTATAACTAGCACTATTTGGGAAGTTTTTGAACTTTATAATCTAAAGCAATAAGTATTATATGTCTTTTGATAATTCTTCTAACAATAATGCCACAATTTCAATATTAAAACTGCATTTACAACCACCTATTGATGACATTTTTCATGTTAGGTGTGCATGTTATGTTTCTAATTTAATTGTTAAAGTAGCCTTAATTTATTTACAACTGAGATTACTCATGTTAGAAGAGCAGTTGGTGTTATTCAAGGAAATAATAGACAATCTAGAATAAAAGAATTTAAGAATAAGTGTGTCCAGTATAACCTTAAACCCAAATTCATACCAGACGAAATTGTTTCTAGATGAAATTATACATATATATTTTAAAATGTTGCTACAAATATTGATTCCCAATAACTGAAGTTGCTAATGCGCATTGTACTGATCAAAACCGTATGTAAACAACTAGTACTTGGGAAGTCATTAATGATGTTGTTAAATTTTTACAAATAATTTATAAAACTACTGCTGAGTTTTCTGGAGCATATTACCCTACTGTTACTATGGCGTTAGTACATATAGCTGAAATTTCTTTTCTATTCTTTGAGTTTAAGAAGAAAGAAAAATATAAGGATGTTCTTGAAAAAATGCAAGCAAAATTCAAAAAATATTTCTTTCCAATTCTTCCAATTTACTTAATTGGTGCTGTTTTAAATCCTTATATTAAGATGTCTGATTGTCACGAATTAATGATATACTTATATGGAGATTGGACCAACTGAAATCCCATATTTATATGTTTCTATGAACAAGCTAAATAATTATTTACAACAAGTATATAATTATTATGCAAGTGTAATTGATGATGCTGATCGTGCTGTAGGCAATGTTAATCCCACTATGCACTGTACCACTTCTGCTATTATGGATGATAAAGAAGGCCTTGATGGTTTTGATATTTTTTCTACATTTTCTAAGACTCAAACCAGTAGCAGGACCATTGATGAACTTCAATTCTACTTGCAGAAGCAAAACGAGCCTCGGACAAAGGAATTTTCACAGTTGGGATGGTGGCATGAGAATGGAAAGCAATTTCCTGTTCTTTTTGCTATGGCGCAGGACGTGCTGAATGTGCCAATTGCTAATGTTGCATCAGAGATTGCATTTAGCCAAGCAAGACAACAACTTAGAGACACCCATCACTCATTAGGAAGCAATACTTTGGAAGTTTTAGTATGTTTCAGAGATTGAATTAGATCGGAATGAAGAAATCAAGGACGTGAAGATGTTGATAGCCGAGAAGACGAGGAACTTGGAGATATATTAACACATGGTAACCCATCCGAATTTAACACTCCAGAAGAAGGTCAATCAGTTCATATTGATTATGAAGAACTTGCAAGGGCAATGCATAACCTTTGAATTTACTTGTTAAAAATATAAACCTTTTAATTTGAAAGTTTGAAACTTTGAATTATGAAATAAATGTAGTACTTGCAATAAGGGTAATTTTTTCTCATCTTCCTTGTATTCTTTATGTTATTACTTTGTATTAATATAACCTACAATAGTTATACAAAACTCAAAAAATAATAATAAAGAGACACTAAACCCGGCCCGGCCCAGCCCCCCTCAACCCGTAACCAGTACGGTTTAATTTTTTCCCAAATGAACCCGAACCCGTTAAGAACCAAACTAGAACCATAACTCGTACGGGTCAAAAAATAAAGGCCCGGCCCGACCCACCCCTTTATCACGCATAGCCTTCCCTCATTGAGACTGGTTCTGATGATCTTTGGAGGAAAATACAAGCCAAGGAGTATTCGGGCATTAACCAGTTAAATAAGATGCCATTACAGATATCCATCCTCTCACTACTGTATAATTCTAAACACACAAGAATGCTATGTTGAAAGTGCTGAGTAAAGCCTATGTACCAAGTAACATCGCTGATGGAGAAATGGCTAATATGGTGAGGAAAGTGCAAGAAAGCCATAAAATCACCTTCTATGTGGACGAGCTGCTGCCTGAAGGGCTAGGTCATAATAAAGCATTGCACATCAACTTACCATGCGAGGACTATTTCATCACCAGGATCTTGATCAATAGGGGTTATCGCCTTAACATATGTCCTTTAGTAACACTCAAGAAGTTGGGCAAAGGGCTGCATGAGATAAAAGAAGGAGCAATCGATGTAAAGCTTTTGATGGGTATCAGAGGTACACTATCGGTGAGATTAGCCTGTGCCTGCAGATGGGACGAACCGGTTCGAGGTCAATTTTCAAGTGATAGATGTGCCAACATCCTACAACTTGCTGCTAGGACGACCCTGGATTCATGGTGCTGGGGCCATAGCTTCAACGCTAAATCAGGCCGTAAATTTTGAATAGAATCACCAGGAAGTAATCATTCACGGTAACAGCAGCAATCCTATATACAGTCGCCAGTACATTCCGGTAATATAAGGAAGAAGAAAGCTAGATGGAGAAACTTACAACCATATCGAGCGGGTCAATGCTTTTGACAAAGACAAATGTTGGAATAATATGGTTGAGAGTATACTGAATTAGAGTGGGTATGAACCAAGCAAAGGACTCAGCAAGAATCTCTAAGGGGTCTTTGAACCAATAAAACTCAAGATACATGGCACTACTTTCACTTTGGGATATGAATATGCCTGGGAGGAGTTCAATAATCGATCGCCACCATGGCATGATCGTGGTTCCCGGCCAGATAGTTCTTTGTGAATTTGTGTAATTAAAAAGTAAACAAACAAGGCCCAAATAAGAGGGGATTTTAAATATATAATTGTTTGAAAAATGATTAAATAAAGCAAAGCTTTGAAAGAGTGACAACCAAGCGTGCTGATGAATGTAAAACAGGTCTTAGGTTTATTTGTAATATGGATCACATCAATGCAATACTCGGTAATCACTCCTCAAAGAGTGGCTACACATGGTATTAGCGCACTGGTCATCATATCCATATCTATCCTTCAAAACTTATAAAGGTATTTGAAGCGCGGATTGGTCTCGAACTCTATTGCGTCCTATTACCCATCCCATTCTTATCATTCCCGCATGAATTTTAGGACTACTATTCCTATAAGAGAGAGGATCTAGGCCGACTCTTAGGTTTAATGGTGAAAAGGCTAAGGTGGCGTACAAAACACATAGGACTATATTTAAAAGCGAAACATGTAGGTACTTGGAAGGCTTATATAAACCTCTGCAAATAATGCACATGAATAGCACGGCTCAAACACAGTTAAAGTCTGAATTTTTAAAGAGCCCTAAAGTTGGGGATTTGTGTCAAAACCAGATTCATTAAATAGCTCAGATAAGAAGCCCAATCAAGCATTCCTTTTTGTTTGTAGCAGCTGCTAATTAAACAAAGGTAGTTCCAATTTATTCAGTATTTACCTATGGCTTGCCTAGGCGTAATACTATTATCATATGAGCATGATATCTAGAGTGATGGTGTAAACAATGATTAATATTAAACATGTGATTTAGATTCTATATACATGCTTTCTAAACTATATTGATGAAAGGAGTAGGTTGTTTAAGCTAATTCAGGATAATATGAGTCAAATCGATTTTTTTTAACTAAATCGGTTTTAGATCCTATAGGCATGATATCTATTATAACTAATTTTTATTCCGACAGACATGATATCTAAGTATTAAAGGCTGATTTTGGTCCTATAGGCATGGTATCTAATTGAACATGAAGTGGAGTAGGCATGATTTACTTGATCACAGCGAAATTCTCTATAGGCACGATTTCTATAAAAATATTAATTTTAAGTAATAGGTATGAAATTTAATTTTGAAACTGATTTTAACCTTGTGGACTTGATGTCTGAATATAGCCATTAGATTCTATTGATATGATGCCTAAGTATGGAAGTAAAACATGTAGAATTTATTAAACAGATCCTATAGGCATGATGTCTAAGTGTAGAAGTAAAACATGTAGAACTTATTAAATAGATCCTATAGGCATGATTTCTAAGTGTGGAAGTAAAACATACAGAATTTATTCAACAGATCATATATGCATGTGATCTACCCTTAAAACATGTATAATTACGCCCATCCCTTTTCACTATCCAACCCCAATGTTTGTTACAAATTATTATAGACCAAATACTTGAATTACAAAGGAAGAAATGAAAGAAAAAGCTAAAACCATAGGAAGCCTTATTTGACTTCCTATCTGAGATATGCAATGAACTGTACCATTGCCAATGTCATTCCAAAGCCTTTCTCCTACCTGAGTGTGTCAAAGTTCCCTAAGGATTTCATGGGACCCCGGGCAGTGCTTACACCCAGGCTTGCATAACCAGACAGAAATAAGTGCAATGTGGAAGGAACAACCTTTATATTTCCAAGTTTAGATGGATCTCAAGGGTTCCAAGGCAAGGCTCACACAAGAGGGGCTGAAACTAGGTTCTAAGAATATAGTGGAAGTGCGGAACAACAATTGACTAAAACACGGTTGGAAATAATAAGTGGTAAAATTCATTTTGAACACAGTAGTAATAAAGCTCAAAATACATAGAATCAATAGTTGCACAAAGGGGTCGAGGGGTTTTGTGTATATATTGTATGAAGCGTATGACCCCAGAATGGGGCATGTCTGGTATGGAGTTTGGGATTCATAAGTCAGAAAATCACATAACAGAGCGCATACATAGGGAAACGGTAATTTAGAAGGGGGAAGGGAACATGTTTCAACATGCTAGTAACATAAATAGACTACAGAGACATGAGCAAGAGTGGACATTAATAAGAAACTGAAGCATCTTAAAGAAACATATTGTTTTTGACACTTAAAAGTATACTAGGACATACCGGTAGAGAAGCAAAGTGCGTAAAGGTAAAGCAACAAGAGTCCATAGTCTAGCCTTGGCTTTTAGCTGGCTAGACAAAGCAATAGCACAAGTAGCAGTAAAGAAAGAGAGAGTTTTAAGTGTAAGTGTGTGTTCTGAACTCAAGTTATTCATGTATTTGAAAGAAGAGAAGGTAGGTAGTTATAATTTTGAAAATGAGTAGAAAATAAGGTAATCAATAGTCTTAGCACAAATATGGAAATAATCACCATAAGATTCAATTAACCCAAGTGATTCCCTTTAATTAAGGAATCGTGGCTTAACGCGTACTAACAATTAAGAAAAGAAAATTAGTTTGGGATAAATTGATTATTGCCATATAAGGGGCAGTAAAAGTATGAAGCAAATAATCAAGTCTAAGTACAGAATAGGCTTATTTTAGGGAAAGGATTTAGTAGGGGTAAAACATCACAACAAATAAAAGAAGGGAACCAATCAACTTAAACAAACAAGTAAAATGAGGAGTTTATAAGAGAAACCTTGCAGTCAAACCATAATTTAGGGAAATCAAGATCAATTAAGAAGGATTCATGGTTCTGCACTTCAACATATAAATATAAAATAATGAACAAGCATATCGGACATGCAGGGCCAAACATATTGACAAAAACGAGCAAACTAGATTAACACAATCATATAGAAGTAATGTAAGTAGGCTAAGGGCTTAGTGGTAAGAGAACCCTCTCAAAAAATGGTAATCAACACGTCATGTAGTCATGGTTAACACATAAAACTAGAGTCGAAAACCAAACTAATAGGTAAAGAAAGTCAGAAACAAGTATAAAAAGCCATTAAAGTCACAGTAATAAGTGAAGAAAATCTTTTGAGAAATTAGAGTTTTAACAAAGTTAAGCTAAAAAGTGGTAAGAACTAAGAATCACTCAAGACAAACAAGGAAAATGGTTCAACCACAAAGAACTTAATCGACACAGGCATGCATAAAAAATAACAATGATAGTTTTATAACTCCGGATAGAACCAAAACACTTAGGGTTTTCAACACGATGAACCTGGTAGAAGAAAAAGCATAAACAAATCATTTAAAGATAGTAAAGTCATAAAACAATGATGAAAATCGGAGAAGAGATCTTTTATAAGAGGTTAAGAAAACTCTAATCGTTGAGGACGAAGAGTCGCTCCAAAAAATTGGAAAACCTATAAGGAAAACACCATGAGGTTCATAACATACACATATATAAGACAGATCTGAAAGAAAATCGGAAGCCTTCAAGGCTATGGTTTTGGAGAACCCAAAAAAAGTAATAAAACTTTAAAATGTTACCGATCTAGCCGAAAAAGCCATCGCTTCGACTTGAACAGGCATGGATGGCCGTAAAGGGCCATGGATAGAAGTTTGAACAAGAACTGGCCTAGATTACTTCAAGACCTTTCCATGAAACACAAAAGCGGGCCACTATGAGATGTATGAGAGAGTACACTTCTCAAACATTCATGGGAGTCCATGGATTAAGTGGGGATTGGAGGGGATTAGGGTGGCGGAGGCTAGGGTTTGAGTGGGGCTGCAGAGAGAGCTGGAGAGAAAGGGGATTTAAGGGCGGCGGAGTGTAAGAAATGAGAGGGTTTGGGGGGGTCGTTCAGGTTTATCATGGCAAAGGGGAACAATGGCTTTTGATCTCTATAATCAACGGCTAGGAATGAAACGATTGGGGCCGGGTTATAAAAGTGAGTTTGGGTTTGCGTCCGAAATTGGGCTGGGGTTATGGGATGATTTAGGCTATAATTGAAATATAATTTGGCTATTATTTAAATAGCTAATTTTCACTTTTAAAATTATAAAAATAGAAAATTAACTTCTGGAAATACATTGAAAGCACTAAAATTATTTTTAGAACATACTAACAATATAAAAATACAAGACTTAATTTTATAAATATAAAATACAATTAAATCTTAAAAAAGGCTAATATTGCAATTATGTGCAATTAGCTTTTAAAAATACTATACAAAATTGTAAAAATTACCTTAGCTATATCTTGGCATAAAGATGAAAATTCAATAGATGAATTACCAAAAATAATTATTTTTGAAATAATTATTGGGTTTTATGGATAAAAAAGTGAAATAAATTGATTTAAAAATTTTCAAAATTATGGAAAATAATAAAATACTGGGACATACTTATATATGCATATATATATGCTATTTGGAAAGTATTTAATATATTGAAGATATATAGGAAAAATTGGGTGTCAACAACGTCGCAACACTATTATAATATGATCGGGTTGCATGCTGCAATAGTATTTTTATATATATGATTTGGATCGGGTTGCACACCGCAATATTAAAGAATAAAAGTGGTTATTGATTTATTATGATTTCATTATTCTTTCGGCTTCAAAATTTAAATTGTTCTTTATGCTTTTCTCCTTCTTAACTATATATTTCTGCTTTATTTCCAATGCATATGATATAAATACATAAGTTTATTTAGTAGTCTAGTCCTAGCCTCATCACTGCTTCGTCGGGGTTAGACTAGGCACTTACCAGCACATGGGGTTGATTATGCTGATACTACGCTCTGCACTGCATGCAGATCCCGGAGAAGCAGCTTTTGGACCTTTGCTCGGGTGGCTGCCTTCAGTCCATACGGATCTAAGGTAGTCCTGCAAGTGTCCGCAGGCCCTAGCATCTCCCTCTATCTTTTCTTCCTATTTCACTTTTGTAATTCAAAAACAATGTTGCATTAATTTTTCGGACCTTATTTGTAGAATTTTTAGACCGTCTGTGGAGTTGTGACACTAGTCTTTGGTAGTTTTTGTATAAGAAATCATTTTGGAGTTATTTAAATTGTTTAATTATTTCTTCTATCTGTTTTGAATTTTCACTGTTTATAAACTATTGTTTCACAATTGTTAAAGAATTAAAATGGGAAAAAGGTACTTTGTTTAAACGGTCGGCTTACCTAGCTCTTACTAGTAAGCACCATATCAACTCGCGAGGGTGGGAAATTTGGGCCGTGACAAGTTGGTATCAGAGCTCTAGGTTATATAAGTCTCACAACTCACAGACAAGCTTAGTAGAGTTTGAGGGATCGATATAGAGACTTCACTTTTGTTCTTTCATGTCATGCGATTTGGTTTCTCAATGCTAATTGAATTTTTACTATGTTCTTTCGCAGATGGAGAGAACACACGCATCCTCATCCATCGATCAGCAGCTCGAGCCCCCAACATCATCTCCTACTAAGGGTAGAGGGCGAGGCCGATGCCGTGTATGCCAAGTTTTCGAAGTGCAATTTTTGGTTGAGTTCAGTTGCATTCCTATGTCATGTTGTGTCAGCAGAGGGTATTAAGGTTTATTCGAAGAAGATAGAGGTAGTCAAGAACTGGGCTAGACCCGCATCAGCTACAGAGATCCAGAGTTTCTTCAGTTTTGCAGGCTACTATCGTCGATTTGTGGAGGGTTTTTCATCTATTACAACCCTGATGACCAGGTTAACCCAGAAGGGTGCCTAGATCAGGTGGGTGAATGAGTGTGAGGCAAGCTTTAAGAAGCTGAAGACAACTTTGACCACGACACTAGTGTTGGTTTTGCCCACAGGTTCAGGTCCTTACACGGCTTATTGTGATGCATCTCGTATTGGACTTGCTGCAGTGTTGATGCAGGAGGGCAAGGTCATTGCCTATGCTTTGCGACAATTGAAGATTCATGAGAAGAACTATCCAGTCCATAATTTGGAGTTAGCAGCCATTGTTCATGCGTTAAAGATTTGGAGGCATTATCTGTATGGTGTGGCATTTGAGGTATTCACATATCACAAGAGTCTAGAGTACTTGTTCAAGTAGAAGGAGCTAAATTTGAGGCAAAGAAGGTGGTTAGAGATATTGAAAGACTATGATATCACCACCTCATATCATTCGAGAAAGACCAATGTGGTAGCCAATGCTTTAAGTAGGAAGTCAGCCAATGTAGGTAGTCTTGCTTATATTCCAGTTGGTGAGAGACTATTATCCTTGAATGTTCAGGCTTAGGCTAATTAGTTTGTGAGATTGATATTTCTGAGCTCATCCGTGTGCTCGCTTGCACAGTTGCTCGTTGTTCCTTATTGGAGCATATCCGAGATCTGCAGTATGATGATCCTCATCTATATGTCCTTAGAGTCACGATGTAGCACGGAGGTGCCAAGCAGGTTACCATAGGAGATGATGGAGTTTTGAGATTGCAGGGTCGAGTTTGTGTGCCTAATTTGGATGGAGTCCGAGAGTTTATTTATGAGGAGGTCTACACTTCTCGATACTCTATTCATCTGGGCGCCGCTAAGATGTAGCAGGATTTTGTGGCTGCTTTATTTGTGGTGGAGAATGATGAAGGACATTGTTGCATATGTGGCTCGGTGTTTAAACTATCAGTAGGTTAAGTACGAGTATCAAAGGCCTAGTGGTTTGTTCTAGAAGATTGAGATTCCTGAGTAGAAGTGGGAGCGTATCACTATGGACTTAGTTGTTGGACTCCCACAGACTCAAAGGAAGTAAATGCAGTGTGGGTTATTGTTGATAGGCTGACCAAGTCAGCACATTTAATTCCTATGGTTGTCTCCTATTCTTCCGAGAGGTTAGCAGAGATCTATCTCCGAGAAATTGTTCGTCTTCATGGTGAGACCATGTCGATCATTTCGGATAGAGATACGCAATTTACTTCACATTTCTGGAGAGTAGTTCAACGTAAGTTGGGCACATGGGTTGTGTTGAGCACAACATTTATCCACAGATGGACGAACAGTCCAAGCGTACTATTCAAATATTGGAGGATATGCTCCGAGCTTGTTTCATTGACTTTGGAGGCTCGTGGGATCAGTTTTTCCTTTAGCTGAGTTTGCCTACAAAAACAACTACCAGTCAAGTATCTTGTTGGCTCTTTATTAGGCTTTGTATAGTAGCAGGTGTCGATCACCGGTTGGATGGTGTGAGCCTAGAAAGGCTCGGTTGTTGGGTACAGATCTAGTACAAGATGCCTTGGACAAGGTCGGGGTCATTCAAGATAGGCTTTGTACAGCTCAGTCCATGCAAAAGAGTATGCTGACCGTAAGGTTCGTGATTTGGGATTCATGGTCGATGAGCGGGTATTGCTTCGGGTGTCACCTATAAATCGCATGATGAGATATGGAAAGAAGGGAAAGCTTAGCCTAGGTTTATTGGCCCGTTTGAGATTCTTGATTGAGTGGGATAGGTTGCTAATAGACATAAATTGCTGCCGAGTTTATCAGTCGTGCATCCTGTTAGATAATACGCTTAACGCTAGAGGGGGAGGGGTGAATAGCGTTATAATAAAAATTAGCGTAAACTTGCTAAATTTAAAAATTGCAGGAAATAAATAAGTGCGATAAGTAAATAATTTAGAACAAACGCACCGATGTATCCTGGTTCACCACAACCCGTGGCTAGTCCAGTCCCCGAGAGACTCTCTCGAGATTTCCACTAACTTGTTAAGCTTACGGGTGCTCAACAAACCGTTACAGCTTGAGGACACAAGCCTCAACAACCTTTGCTTGGAGATACAACACTCCAAGACTTCAACCAAGGAAACACAAGTTCCTTCTTACAACACAAGGGACTAACACTTCCCTTCAAGTGTACAAAAACACTTAGCACTCAAACAAGACACTCCTTTAAGAGTAGATATGAGTAAAAAGAATACGCTCAAGATCGCAACAACTTTCGACAAGAATTTGGCTCTCAAAAGCTTATGTAATGAATATAAAATGATAAGCAATAAAGTATGCAAGCTTTAGCAATTGTATGATCAGTTGTTGTGTTTAGAAGACTGAATTGAAGCTGTATTTATAGTTGAAAAACTTTGTATTACCGTTGCCTAATTGCCAATTAAGAGTTGCTGATTTTACTCTGTAACAATCGATTGTCAAATTACCACAATCGATTGTTTGCCAGTTCTTCCAAAAATCAATCCCAGATTTTACGCATAACAATCGATTATCTAAGATCAATAATCGATTACTGGCAACGTTCAAAAAATCATTTCCAGATTTTACTTAAAACAATCGATTGTCAGAAATCTACAATCGATTACTCAGCAACGTTCAAAAAATCCTTTCCAAATTTTAATTAAAACAATCGATTATAGGAAATCAAAAATCGATTACTCAGCAACGTTCAAAAAATCCTTTCCATATATTAATTAAAACAATCGATTATAGGAAATCAATAATTGATTACCTGACGGTATTTGAAAACATTTTGGCAACGGTCAGTTATACAATCGATTATATTAAGTTAACAATCGATTATATATCAGTCTTGAAAAATCAATTTAGACACTGCCTCTAGACAATCGATTGTTATTGATTCACAATCGATTATTTAATAACTTTGAAAAAGTCTGGAAGACACTGCCTCAACACAATCGATTGTCATAAGTTTACAATCGATTATTTTGTGACTTTGAAAAATCTGATGGACACTGTCTCTTCACAATCGATTGTCATTAGCTTCACAATCGATTATTTTGAGCTTTGAAAAACTTTGATGGACACTGCCTCATCACAATCGATTGTCATAAGGTTCACAATCGATTGTCATGCAGATTTGAAAAATCTGATGCTCACTGCCTTAACACAATCGATTGTCATAAGTTCACAATCGATTGTCAAGCAGCTGACTTAAACATAATCGATTATCATAAGTAGATAATCGATTATCTTAGTCCAGATTTTAGAGGCATGTTTAAAAATCATTTTGACTAAAGTAAATATGCATTATTTAAAATCGTTTTGCTCTAAATTAAATATGCATGATTTGTTAAAAATATTTTTACGAGAGAAGCCAAGACTTGAGTTTAAGTTGTCGGATCAAGATCACAATTAAATACCGACTCATATAAAACTTAATCTTGATCTTTGTCTTGTGCTTGAATCTCGTTATATATCAATTTTGCGCTTGTGCTTGGACCTCATCATATGTCAATTTGCTCATAGTTTGTCATTCATCAAAACCTACAAATATGAACACACGTTTAGTATAATGCCTTGAGAACGTGTTTCCAACAATTTCCCCCTTTTTGATAATGGCAAACTTTAAGCAGGATATGCATACGATTCAAGACAAGTAAAGATATGCAACACATATATAGATATGAAATTAGTTTCCTCTCAATATATGAATTCCCCCTCAATTTATGCCGATAAGTAGTGCATACCCGTTATCTTCCCCCTTTTGCCATTAGCAAAAAAAATATAGAATAATTAAAAACTTGTTTATTTATTAATAAAAAACTGTTACATAACGGGAACAATAAAAACATAGAACAATAAAATAGAAAAACAAATAAAGAAATTATTCATCATCATTTCCCGCCTCATCATTCGGTAGTGCTTCATAAGGAACAAGACCGGCATATGGATAATGAACATGGTCAAAATATACATGGATCTCATGTGTCAATTGACCAACAGAGGTGGTCAATGAAGCAATTTGGTCGGAAATGGATTGAAGAGTAGGTTCTTGAGGCTGACGCGATTGACGGGTTGGAGGAGGAGCAGGAGCTACATGATCACCGTCATGGGGAAAGGAGGATTCTGAAATTTGCCACTTCTTGGTGCTCTTTTTGAGAGGACCGATGGAAGTGTTGAACCCGGAAGCTTCAAGAAAATTCATAATAGGGCATAGGGAAGAGGTCTATCATCTCCGATGGCATCAAGCATGTGAATCTTGACGAACTTACACCAATTGATGTGAGCTCCGGTTATAATGGCATGCATGAGCTTAGCGTCCTCTTGGGAAAGAGTGGTATGATTGTGCTTCCGAGGCTTGAGGACTCGGGTGATGAAATAGAAAATCAAATGATACTCGGGGAGCATTCCCGTGATAGTAGGGCGCCGAGTAGATAGATTAGGATCATAAGATGTAAGACCTATTTGGTTTAGGAGAATTTTCTCATCAAATAAGGCGCCGGCCTCTCTAATGTAGCGAGTAATGTTTTCGCCACTTCGAGGAAGATGGGCAATGGAATGCAAGTTTTCATTGGACAAAAGAATTTGAACACCATTAATATTTGACACAAGTTCACCATCGTCATCCTCATGAAGGTTTGAGTAAAGCGCTTGAATCAATGGAGGATTAATATAAGGATAGGTAAGATATAAAAAGTCAAGAAGTTGACATTCCTTAAGAATGGTTGCAGCGGGGGCATATGATTCAAGATACTTGCTTGTTGAAAAGCGAGGAGGAAGAATGTCACGCTTTTCGAATTTTGTCAAAAATCTAGTAAGCTCGGTTTCAGTATTGAATTGTAAAATAGACCCATCTTGATAAGGGAAATTTGGAGGTGGAGGAGCAGAAGAAGATGCACCTTGTCTACCTGAACGGGAACGTTTAGAGTGTCTGCCCGACATTTTCAAAAAGTAGTAATGAACTTTGTAAGAAACTTGGAAGATTTTTGAAGGTTTGGGAGCAAATATTGATGCTTGAGTGAATAAAGTTGAAGACTTGTGATGCCTATTTATAATGGGAAGAATGGCATTTCATTTATGATGAAAATCTGCAGAAATTTATGAGCCAAAACAGTCAGAAACGGTAAAAATAAATTGCACTAACCGTTAGACAATCGATTGTTGAAACGAAATAATCGATTGTTGAGCAGATTTTGACTTGAACTCGGAACTGACACAAAATCGATTGCAGTACCCAAACGGTAACAAATATTTGAATTACTGACAAAAAAAAATCGATTGTTGAATTATAATAATCGATTGTTGTGATACAGTGAGCACGGTGATTTTCTGACTCGAAAAATAATCGATTATATTTATGAAACAATCGATTATTTTAGGAAAGCAGTACTGAATGGCTGAGACGGTAATCGATTATACAGTTAAAAAATCGATTATTAAACACAAATGCATAATAAGCATCAAACATAAATAATCAATTAGTGATACTTGCTAATCGATTGTCCGCATAGTAAAATAATCGATTATTTGCTGTAACAATCGATTGTTCTATGCCATTTCTTTATAATTCCCCCTGCCTTTAGGGCGATACATGCAAAAGAGAATTAGACGTCTCCGACGCTCAAGTTAGTAATTTGTAACGAAATGATGCAATGAGAACGTGTTTCTTAAGAAGTGTGTCCTAAGGTGTTCTTAAGAGAGTTTCGGGTACTTACCTTTTCTCTGACGCTGCCAATTACCTATTCGAGAGGGTGATCTTTGATTGTCCTCCACTCGTTAGGCATTTTCGTTTCTTTCTCCAATTGTGGCGTTTCCTCCGTTGATTGTTCCAAGATTTCATCTTGAATTTCCTTAGGAGTTTCCTCTTGTACTTTGTCTTTTAAACTATTTAAAATACCTGCAAGATCAGAACAAGAATCCTTTCTCGCCAAGCGAGCATTATTTTCGGAAAACACAATATGAGGGGATTCCTTCATAGTTGGGTTCTATTATTAAATGCCCTATATGCTTTGCTACGTGAAGAATAATACCCAATAAAAATTCCCTCATCGGATTTGGCATCAAATTTTCCCAATTGATATTTTCCATTGTTATGAATAAAACATTTACAACCAAATACTCTAAAATGGGAGATATTTGGTTTCCTTCCCTTGTAGATTTCATAAGGGGTTTTCATGAGTATTGGCCTTATGACTACTCTATTTAAAACGTAGCATGCGGTACTCACGGCATCCGCCCAAAAATGTTTGGGAATCTTAGCCTCTTCGAGCATGGTTCTAGCCATCTCTCCGAGACACCTATTTTTCCTTTCCACCACCCCATTTTGTTGTGGTGTTCGTGGAGCGGAAAAGGTATGCTCGATACCGAGTTCGTCACAAAAGTCCGCAAAGAGATTGTGATCAAACTCTCCCCCATGATCACTTCTGATTGAAGTGACGGTTGTTTCCTTTTCGTTTTGAACACATTTAAGAAAATATTTAAAATTCTGAAAAGCATCACTTTTATGGGCAAGAAATAAAGTCCAAGTAAATCTGGAATAATCATCAATAATAACAAAAGCATAACGATTTCTACCTAGACTATCAATGCGAGATGGTCCAAATAAATCCATGTGAAGCAATTGCAATGGTCTAGTAGTTGAAACAATATTTTTTGATTTAAAGGATGCTTTTGTTTGCTTCCCTTTTTGACAAGAATCACAAATAGAGTCATTTTCAAATTTCAAATTTGGAAGACCAACAACTAAATTTTGTGAAACCAATTTGTTCAAAAGATGCATGTTGATGTGAGCTACTCTACGATGCCATAACCAAGAATCATCCTCTTTGCTCATTAAACAATTCACATATTCGGGTGAAGAATTTGCAAGATCAACCATATAGATGTTATCCATTCTAAAACCACGAAGGATAATTTTAAAATCGCTACGTCTAAAAACTAAGCAGTCATCCGAATCAAATAAAACAAGATTTCCCTTGTCACATAATTGACTTATGCTCAAGAGATTATGTTTTAAACCTTTCACAAGTAATATATGCTTAATGGAAGAAATTTCATCCTTACCGACCGATCCGATGCCGATAATCTTTCCTTTGTTGTTATCACAAAAAATGACACTTCCCCCTTCCTTGTGTTCTAGTTGAAGGAATTTGGATTCGTCTCCCGTCATGTGCTTGGAGCATCCACTATCAAGGTACCATTGTACACTTGATCCCTTCAAACATACCTACAAAAGAGATTAATGAGTTTTAGGTACCCATGCCATTTTGGGTCCGTGGGGGTTAGGCAAATCATAGTGATGTGATTGAGTGTTATGTCTATGTCGTGTAAAACAAGCAGGAGCAATATGTCCAATTCGTCTACAATAATGACAAGTCACGTTAGGATTATGCATCCTTCTAGGTTGATAGTAATTGGACGGACGAAATTTTACTCTATTCTTGACAATATAACTATTGCGCAAATCATGAAAATCATTTCTCCTACCATTTGTTCTAGGATATGCATCATTTCTAGAATAGTTGTTTCTAGGTTGGAAGTCATTTCTAGGAGTTCTAAAAGGTTCAAAATTCCTTCTAGTGTTTGGCCTAGAATGTGCATTATTTCTAGCATGATTATTTCTAGGTTGCGATTGATGAAAACCATTTCTAGGTTTGTTGTATCTAGGATGAACATTTGTTTTATTTATCCTAGGTTGAGCCTTAGGTGGTTGGGGGTTGGCTTCAACTTTCTCTTTAGGCTCGTTTCTAAAACCTATGCCATGCTTGGTCGACTTCAAATTAACAAGCACTTCATTCAAATTTTTATGAGAAGAGTTAAACTTATCTAAGGTGCCCTTAAGCCTTTCTACTTCATTTTTGAGATGCATGCAAGAAGTACAATTTCTAGAACTCTTGGGCTTGTCGGCGCTTCTCTTGCCAAAAAATTTGTTTTCCTCTTTCAACTTCTCATTTTCTAAAATCAGTTTTTCCAATTCCTTTTCTTTTAAAGAGAGTTGTTTTTGAAAATCTTTTTCTTTTAAAGACGCATTTTCTTTTATACTCTTAACAGTTTTTGAAGCTTTAATAAATTCGCTATACAACTCATCAAAAGCATTATGCATTTCTTCAAGGGAAAAGAAATTTTTGGAATAAATTTGACATACCTCTTCTTTGTTGTCTTCTTGTGCCATAAGACAAAGATTTGCGGCTTCGTCTTCTTCTTCCTCACTTGACTCGTCACCGGAGTCGCCTCCCCAAGATATGTATGCTCGTTGCTTCTTGAAGGGTTTCTTCTCCTTTTTAACATTTGGGCAATTTGATTTAATGTGCCCGGTTTCTCCGCACTCATAGCACTTTATTTGATCTCCTTGCTTTTTGCCCATTCGTTCATACTCTTTTCGCATGAACTTTTGAAATCTCTTGATAACGAGTTCGAACTCTTTGTCTCCGTCCTCATCATTTTGAGGTTGGCTTGTGCTTGCCTTGAGAGCGATTCTTTGCTTCCTTTGATCATCAACAAGAGGGTTAAGTATAGTAGATTCATAAGTTTTAAGATTACCTCTTAATGCGTCGATGGTGACATTTGAAATGCCAATGGATTCTTGAATCGCGTCGGCCTTGGATCGCCATTCCGGAGTGAGACTTCGGAGAATTTTTCGGACAAGTTCCTTATCCGTGAAGGTCTTCTTAAGAGCATGTAAATCATTTACGATTTTTGAAAATCATTCAAACATCTCATCGACCTTTTCGCCTTCCTTCATGTGAAACAATTCATATGCATGGGTTAGGAAATCAATTTTGGCTTCCCTTACCTGGTCCGTACCTTCGTACGTAATTTTCAGCTTGTCCCACATTTGCTTCGCCGTTGTGCAACAAGATATCTTCCTGTAATCATCAGCATTTACAGCACAATATAATAAATTAATAGCTTTAGCATTATTTTGCACCTTTCGGATATCATCCGCATCGTATTCATCTTCGGACTTTGGGACCATTCATTTTCAACCTTCTTGGTTGGAATTTGTTCTCCATTCATTATGACCTTCCAAAGATGAAAACTATTTGATTGTATAAATATTCTCATCCTCTCCTTCCAGTATGTATAATTTGTACCATCGAATAGCGGTGGTCGGGTGGAGCATTGTCCTTCACCTATTCCTGCAAAAGAATCACGAGTAGAAGCCATGGATGTTTCTCTCAAACGGTTAAGTCTTCAGAGAGTTGGGCTCTGATACCAATTGTTAGATAATACGCTTAACGCTAGAGGGGGGGGGGTGAATAGCGTTATAATAAAAATTAGCGTAAACTTGCGGAATTTAAAAATTGCAGGAAATAAATAAGTGCGATAAGTAAATAATTTAGAACAAACGCACCGATGTATCCTGGTTCACCACAACCCGTGGCTAGTCCAGTTCCCGAGAGACTCTCTCGAGATTTCCACAAACTTGTTAAGCTTACGGGTGCTCAACAAACCGTTACAACTTGAGGACACAAGCCTCAACAACCTTTGCTCGGAGATACAACACTCCAAGACTTCAACCAAGGAAACACAAGTTCCTTCGTACAACACAAGGGACTAACACTTCCCTTCAAGTGTACAAAAACACTTAGCACTCAAACAAGACACTCCTTTAAGAGTAGATATGAGTAAAAAGAATACGCTCAAGATCGCAACAACTTTCGACAAGAATTTGGCTCTCAAAAGCTTATGTAATGAATATAAAATGATAAGCAATAAAGTATGCAAGTTTTAGCAATTGTATGATCAGTTGTTGTGTTTAGAAGACTGAATTAAAGCTGTATTTATAGTTGAAAAACTTTGTATTACCGTTGCCTAATTGCCAATTAAGAGTTGCTGATTTTACTCTGTAACAATCGATTGTCAAATTACCACAATCGATTGTTTGCCAGTTCTTCCAAAAATCAATCCCAGATTTTACGCATAACAATCGATTATCTAAGATCAATAATCGATTACTGGCAACGTTCAAAAAATCATTTCCAGATTTTACTTAAAACAATCGATTGTCAGAAATCTACAATCGATTACTCAGCAACGTTCAAAAAATCCTTTCCAGATTTTAATTAAAACAATCGATTATAGGAAATCAATAATCGATTACTCAGCAACGTTCAAAAATCCTTTCCAGATTTTAATTAAAATAATCGATTATAGGAAATCAATAATCAATTACCTGACGTTAATTGAAAACATTTTGGCAACGGTCAGTTATACAATCGATTCTATTAAGTTAACAATCGATTATATATCAGTCTTGAAAAATCAATTTAGACACTGCCTCTTGACAATCGATTGTTATAGATTCACAATCGATTATTTAATAACTTTGAAAAAGTCTGGAAGACACTGCCTCAACACAATCGATTGTCATAAGTTTACAATCGATTATTTTGTGACTTTGAAAAATCTGATGGACACTGTCTCTTCACAATCGATTGTCATTAGCTTCACAATCTATTATTTTGAGCTTTGAAAAACTTTGATGGACACTGCCTCATCACAATCGATTGTCATAAGGTTCACAATCGATTGTCATGCAGATTTGAAAAATCTGATGCTCACTGCCTTAACACAATCGATTGTCATAAGTTCACAATCGATTGTCAAGCAGCTGACTGAAACATAATCGATTATCATAAGTACATAATCGATTATCTTAGTCCAGATTTTAGAGGCATGTTTAAAAATCATTTGACTAAAGTAAATATGCATTATTTAAAATTATTTTGCTCTAATTTAAATATGCATGATTTGTTAAAAATATTTTTACGAGAGAAGCCAAGTCTTGAGTTTAAGTTGTCGGATCAAGATCACAATTAAATACCGACTCATATAAAACTTAATCTCGATCTTTGTCTTGTGCTTGAATCTCGTTATATATCAATTTTGCGCTTGTGCTTGGACCTCTTCATATGTCAATTTGCGCATAGTTTGTCATTCATCAAAACCTACAAATATGAACACACGTTTAGTATAATGCCTTGAGAACGTGTTTCCAACACATCCAGTGTTGCATGCGTGCATGCTTCGAATGTATCACGGCGATCCATCCCACGTATTAGATTTCAACACTATCCAGATTGACAAGTACTTGTCTTATTCGGAGGAGCCGGTAGTTATTCTAGGCTGCCAGGTTTGTCAGTTGAGATCGAAGAACTTTTCTTTTGCTTGTGTTCAGTGGAAAGGTCAGCCTGCTGAGGCTTCGACCTGGGAGTCCGACTCCGATATACGGAGCTGTTATCCCCATATTTTCCCGGACTCAAGTACTTCCTTTTTATGTCTATTTGAGGACGAATAGTTATTTTAGAGGTGTAGGATGTGATGACCCAAAAGGTCATCACTTGATTTATGAGTAAGATTTGCATTCTGAGGCCTTCGAAGCGTCCTCTTTCCTTACCTCGATTTGTGTGCATATTCAGGACACGTAGCCGGGGAGCCATTATGTGAAAATATATGAAAAGTGATGAATATTTCCTTTAAAATAAATTTAAGTTGACTTCGCTCATCATTTTGGGTAAACAGAACCAGACTCGTGATTTGACGGTCCTGGAGGGGCCATAGGAAAATATGAGACTTGGGCGTATGCCCGAAATCGAATTCCGAAGTCCCAAGCCTGAGAAATGTATTTTTTTTTAAAAATATTTTGTTGAACATTTAAGAGTTTTTGGAAACGAAATGTGTTTGAAATTTGATGGTATCGGTCCCGTATTCTGGTTCTGGAGCTCGGTACAGGTCTTATATGTGATTTAAGTTGAGTCTGCGAAATTTTGTAAGAAATGGATTTTAAAAGACGTGAATTAGAAGCTGGGCAATTTTTGAAGAGTATAATCAACACCAAATCATAGGTATGTGTTCCTCAATCTATCTCCTTCATTTTCAATTATCACCCATTAGATTCTACGCCTAAAATTGTTCTTCCATGGTAGAATTTAGGATTTTGGGTAGAGTTAGGGTTTTTTAAATAATTGGAATTTGAACCTCGTTTTGGGGTCAGATTTTGAAACTAATTGCATATTCGAGCTCGTAGGTGAATGCGTGATCGGTTTTTGGTCCAAACCTCGAGCTTTTACCAAGCGGGCCTGGGGTCAATTTTGACTTTTTGGGGAAAATGATAGAAAACTTATAATTAAGCATTGGGTATGAATTCTAGCATTTATTGATGTTATACAATCAATTTGGACTAGATACAAGTTATTTGGAGGCAAATTCTAAAGGAATAGCGGTGATTGAGGCTTGCGTTGGCCGTGGATGTTCGAGGTAAGTGTTTGGTCTAACCTTAGCTTGAGGGATTAGGAGTCGAGTCATATTTTCTATGTGTTATTTATTAAGTACGACGTATAGGTATGGTGATGAGTATCAATACGTTGATTTCAAGCATGCCCCTGCGTCTTAAATTGAAATTATTATATTCTTAATAAGTACTACAAATGCTTAAGTTGTGATTCTCTTTATTGGACAAGAGTTATGATAAATCTCGTGAAAATTGCTTATGGTTGAATATTGGTTCTAGAAGAGGGTTCTGTTGTGAAGTTAAAAGTTGAAACAAGATTGGTTATAGTTGATTCCCTTGCCGGGATGTATTTACTTCTTACTATCTATTCCTTTGCCGGAATATTGTTGTTTCCTTATTGTTCCCTTGTCGGGACTCTTTTGTGGTTGGTGTTGAATTGTATATTGTGATCGTGTTGTGCACCGCAACAATTATATATTTGGACTGGGCTGCATGCCGCAACACTATTATAATTGGATCGCGGTGCACGCTGCAACAATTTTTATATATATATGATTTGGATTGGGTTGCGCATCATAACATTAAAGGATAAAAGTGGTTATTGATTTGTTACGGTTTCCTTAGTCTTTCGGCTATGAATTTTAAATCATTCTTTATGTTTTCTCCTGAGCTACTGTTAATAATGATATTCCCCCACAACATGTTTTCCCCTCCCATTCTTAACTGTATATTTATGCTTTATTTTCCACTGCATATAATATAACTGCACATGTTTATTTGGTAGTATGGTCCTAGCCTTGTCACTCACGCTGGGGTTAGGCTAGGCACTTACCACTACATGGGGTCGGCTGTGCTGAAATTACACTCTGCATTATGTGTAGATCCCGAAGCAATAGCTTTTGGACCTTAGCTCGGGTGGCTACTATTAGTCCATACGAAGATCCAAGGTAGTCTTGCAGGCGTTCACAGGCCTTGGCGTCGCCCTCTATCTTTTCATCATGTTTCTCTTTTGTAATTCAAAAAAAGTGTTGCATTTATTTTTTGGACCTTGTTTGTAGAATTCTTAGACCGTCTGTTGAGTTGTGACACCAGTCTTGGGTAATTTTGGTTTAAGAAACCATGTTGGAATTATTTAAATGGTTAAATTGTTTCTTCCACTTATTTTAAATTTCCGCTGTTTATAAATTGTTGATTCACAAACTAAAATGCAAAAAAGGTAATTTGTTTAAACGGTCGGCTTGCCTAGCTTTCACTAGTAGGTGCCATCACGACTCCTGAGGGTGGCAAATCCAGGTCATGACATAATCATTCTTCTAAATGAACCACCCGAAAATCAAAACTGACCATATACGCAAGTCATACTACATCATATGAATCTACTCAAGGCCTCAAATCATCGAAGGAAATGAAAATACTCAAAACGACTGGTCGGGTAGTTATATAATGTTCTTCATTACCGGATTGTTGTCCGGCTTAAATACAAGGATGAACGGGTAGGTTAACATGAACAAAAAGCCTTCCCGGTAGGTGATTCACCCGCTTTAAGGAGGAACGCTTGAACCTTACCTTCATAAGCACAATCTCTCAGGACTAGAAAAATTATTCTCTTGTAAAGCTAGCGGTAACGTTTTATTTGCCTTTTCTTGAGTAGTGCTCATGTAGCCAACATGGACAATAAGATGGATCATATTCAGAAGAATCTCAAAAGTTATCGATTTGTTCTGTTCCTTCTTTCCCCCACCTAAAGCTTTGGTAGCTCTGTCCTTCCTAATAGGGGATGGCACCTTACCGTCGAGATGTGGTGGTCAAGACCTCTTCGCTTTCAGTGGGGACCATTGTGGGGGGTTTGCTATCCCTGATTCTTCATTTAAAAATAGATAGATCTTCCACCATCACATACTCTATGGCGATGGTGGTCGTAGGGAGTGGAGCAACAACAACAACCTCGTTTGTGGAGGTTATTTTGTGAACATTAGCTAATGCATTTGGAGAAGCCATTGGAAGTTGTGATGGGAATTTGAGGAAAAATAAGAAGTAAAGAAATTAAAGGTTTCTTAAGAAATACAATATAAAGTTTGAAGAATTTTAGAATTGAAGTTCGAGTAAAAGGTAGTAAGGACAAAGGAAAACGAGAGTATTTATAGGCGTGGTCATCATGACTTTAATAACTGTAGCAGCCCATTAGCACCTGCCACGTGTCCGGGCCTTTAAATGAAACTGGCTAGATGTCTTTTAGATTCATAAATAATGACAATCGCATCATAAATCCTGTCAAAAATCCTTATGTGACACTCTAAAGATCATACTCTTCCACATATTTCTTGAGAATTATCTAAAAATTGGGGGGGAGGGGGCTATTTGGTTTGGTAAAATCTGGCGTTCACACGTGGATAGATTGCATGAAGACACGATATTGCTTGGAATATGTTTATCTCGAGAATAAAATGGTACTAAAACTCTATCCCCGCAGGAAGTGTCTTTGATCCGGTGAATTCTTTCCGGGGAGACGGGAGCCGTGTCCTGGTGAAGCTCCTCAAAGACGGTTCTAGAGATCCGTCAGTAAAGTACTAGCTCGAGATTTGACTTGGTTCTCAACCATCCCCGATATATTAAGGATCCACGCATATCTACGACACCTGATATTCCTACAATAACGACAAGTATCTTGACAATTATTAACAACTTAGAGCTACGTCCAGAAGTGAGATGAGTATGTGAATGTTAGACTTACGCTATAGATATTCCCACCACCTTTTACTTGGGAGTCAGTTAGTTTTCTCTTAACTTACTCATTATTA
Organism: Nicotiana benthamiana; assembly: GCA_034376525.1. Lineage (NCBI taxonomy): Eukaryota > Viridiplantae > Streptophyta > Magnoliopsida > Solanales > Solanaceae > Nicotiana > Nicotiana benthamiana. The sequence continues at coordinate 133,095,585 of CM067337.1, forward strand.
AAAATTGTTATATTCCGACTAGGCTAGGCATTCAATCTCTCTATTCTTTAAAATCATTGTGGACCTTAATTTACTGACATTGTGGACCTATATGAAGCTCAATAAGAGCCACAATTGTGTGGGATAGTCACTTTTTAAAGTAAAAACTATGTTTTATCCAAAGTTTTTAATGTTGAGCACAAGTAGTCATTAGTCTATTAAAATTAATATAAAAAGACAGTATTATCCGTTCCTTCCCAAACGGAAATAAGCGATTTTTAGATTCATTTTTTACAGCTCCATTTCTCCCTTTGCAATGGCATTATGGGGTGCGTATGAGTGTTTCCATTATTTTCATATATGAAATTCAATTTTGAACAGAAGAAACGAAATGCATTAATCATATAAATTTTATAAACCTCTCATTTTATTCTGTGTCTACTAAAGAGTTGAATTGCCTAGTAAACCATTCACTTATAATAATTACAGACGTGGGAGGACATGACTTTTGGTTTTTTAAAAGAAGTTACTTTTAGATTATCTTAAACAACAAATAATTAGGAAAAATATGGTAAAAAGCCAAAAAATTGAGGACAAAGATAATTGTGTTAAGGACATGTATTCCTGAAGTCCTAAAGTTAAATTCAAAAGTTAAGGACATGTATTCTTAAAGTCCTCAACTTAGAGTTTTAAGTTCAAAAGTTAAGGATATGTAGTCCTGAAGTTCTGAAGTTAGGTTTAATAGTTTAGGACACAAGTCCAGAAGTTAAGGACATGCAGTACTTAACTTACAGTTACAAGTTCTAAAGTTAAGGACATGCGGTCTTTAAATTATAGTTACAAGTTCAAAAGTTATGGACATGCAGTCTTTAACTTACAGTTACAATTTAAAAAGTTAAGGACAAGCGGTCCTTAACTTATAGTTACGAACCCAAAAGTTAAGGACAATAAGTCCTTAACTTTGTCTTACAAGTTCAAAAGTTAAAGACGCTTGGTTTTGAAGTTTGGGTTCCAAGTTCTAATGTTAAGGCCATGTAGTCGTGAAGTCCTGAGCTTTGAGTTACAAGTCCAAAAGTTAAGGACATGTAGTCCTGAAGTTAAGTTCAAAAGTTATGGACATGTATTCCTGAACTTAGAGTTCCAAGTTCAAAAGTTAAGGACATATAGCCCTAAAGTCCTGAATTTAAGTATAAAACATAAGGACAAGAGCAGAAGGGTATTTTCGTCCGGGTAGTTAAAGTTTATTAAAGCAGTGACTTAATATTAAAGACACTTTAAACAGTGGCTTAAAGGTAAATACATGTGTTATTAGTGGCTAACGGTGCACTTCCCCTCAATAAGATTATTTTTTCTTTTGCTTATTTATTTTCATTGCTTTATTTATTGCAGTCTTTAACTTAACTTTATAATTCATTCAACTAAACTTTAATTCGAATTGCTAGTAGCCATATTAAAAACATATAAGCTTAACTATGTTATGAATAGAATTCTATTTGGAGTGAATGTTTATCTTATAAAGAGTTTTACTTTGTAGTTAAATTATTTTTTTCTATAAATAGAGGGGTCTTACCCCATTGTAAATCATCCCAAAATTCAATAAGAATTTCCTCTTTCGTTCTCTACAATATTGTTCTTGTTATTTTATTATTTTATTACATGTTATCAGCACGAGACTCTACTGTCTCAAGATACATTTTGAGAAGATTAAGGTATAACTTTTCTCTTCGTTTTGATTATGACTGACATTATGAAAAGAACGTTCGTTGCCCTTCAAATTTTGGGCATGAACTATATGACATAGGTGTTGGATGTTGAAATCCATTTAGAGGCAATGGGTCTTGGAGACACTATTAAAGACAAAACTAAAGCATCCACCCAATACTGTGGTAAGGCTTTGATTTGCTTGCGCCATCACCTTGATGAAGGGTTGACAATAGAATATCTCACAGCCAAAGATCTATTTATTTTGTAGAATGGCTTAAAGGAAAGATGTGAAAATTTAAAGTTGGTCACTCTTTCACAAGTATGATATGATAAAGCTCATCTGAGGCTCCAAGACTTTAAGTTTATTTCTAAATATAATTCTGCAATGTTCATAATTACTTCTAAATTATACTATCACTAATTATGATACGCTTGAAAAACATTTACAGCGTTTCATGCCTCCAATATGGTCCTACAACAGCAGTACAGAGAGAAAGGTTTCAAGAAGCACTCTGAGTTGATTTCTCTTCTCCTAGTGACTAAAAAAATAACGATTTGCTCATGAGAAATTACGAAAATCGATCCACTGGGTCTACACTATGGCCTGAAGTGGATGAGGTGTACTCCCATTATGCTAAGCATGGAAAAGGTCGTGACTCTATTCGTGGTCATGGTCGTGGTCGTGGTCGTGGCCGTAGACAAGGAAGAAATTTTCCTGGTGGTAATCATCCCCCAAAGGGAAATAACCACCAAACGTGGAAAGGGAAAGATGAGAAGCTAAAATTAAATGGTTCAGAAGCCGAATTCTATCGTTGCGGTGAAAAAGGGAATTGGGCAAATATTTGTCGTATACCAAGATATTTGGTTGATTTTTATCAAGCCTCTCTAAAGAATAAAGGCCATGAAGCCAATTTTGTCTCTGAAAATAATTTTGACAGAAACATAATGAAAAAATAGATCACTTGATCGGTGATGAATCCGTGGTTAAAAATGATTGAGTAGTTTAATTTTTATTTTTATCTATTCGTAATAGTTAGTGAATAAACTTCTTGTAATTATAATTTTTACACAAGGAGTATTCATTAGTACCAATAAGTACTAATTATTTTATGGAATAGTATTAGTTGGTTTTAATTAAATATGATAATATTTTCTCCAATATATGGTTCAAAGTAAAATATTATTGTTTCCGCTGAATTGAATATTGTCTTCTTTGTGAATATTACAAATCAAAATTTGCAAAGTTAATTATTTTTCCAGTACTATTAATCTTGTTAACTTCTCATTTTATTAGAATCATGTTACTTTGTAATAAATATTGTTACTTTTTGAGAACATTACCACGTTAGTAGGACAAAGTTCAAATTGAATTGGTTTCAAAAGATGCAATCATAATGGAAAAAGAAAGACTACAATAGTGCTTGTTCAATGATATATCCGTTCTATATTCATTTAGGTTGGATCTCCATCATTGATTTAACTTCACTTCTTTTCCTTTTCTGTAAAAATACTGATGTTTATTTACATATTTCTTTTGTATATTAAACTATAGGAAGAAAATATGAATATCCCTCAAAGATAACTTGGGTTAAAGTTCAATTATAAAAATATTTGTTTAATTAATTCATGTACGACACATACAATATTCAAAAAAAAATATTTCTCTAATTTAAGTATGTGTAAGGCAGATGTTACTATAATTTTTGGTAGTAGTAAATTAACTGAAGGCTCTGGAAGAGCTACTATAACTCTGCCTAAAGGAACAATACCTATCATAGAGAACGCAATGTTCTCCTCCAAGTCCAAGAGGAACTTGTTGAGTTTTAAAGATATCTGCCGAAATGGATATCATATTGAGACAATAGATGAGAATAATCTTGAATATCTCATCATCACCAAAATGTCTCTGGCCAGAAAAGGGCTATTGAGAAGTTTCCATTTTTGTCCTGTGGCCTGTATTGGACAAGAATTAGTATAATTCAGATACATTCTATTGTAAACCAAAATGTTATTTATTCCAATACTTTTGTACTTTGGCATAATTGATTGGGACATCCTGGATCAATTATGATGAGATGAATTATAAAAAACTCAAATGGGCATCCATTAAAGAATTTTAAGATTCTTTTGAATAATGAATTTTCTTGCATTTCTTGTTATCAAGACAAGTTAATTATAAGAGCATCACTAACAAAGGTTGGGATTGAGTCCCCTGCGTTTTTAGAACGTATACAAGGGGACATTTGTGGACCTATTCACCCACGTAGTGGATCGTTTAGATATTTTATGGTCTTAATAGACGCATCTTCTAGATGGTCTCATGTGTGCCTATGTCATCTCACAACCTCACGTTTGCAAAATTAATGGCACAAATAATTTGATTAAGGGTGTAATTTTCTGATAGTCCAATTAAGTCTATTAGAGTTGATAATGCTGCTGAGTTTTATCCCAATCATTTGATGATTATTGCTTATCAATTGGGATAAAAGTAGAACATCCTGTAGCTCATGTTCACATTCAAAATGGTCCTGCGGAGTCTTTAGTAAAACGTCTACAATTGATAGTAAGACCATTACTCATGAAAATGAGGATGCCCGCTTCTATTTGGGGTCGCGCCATTTTGAATGTAGCAATGCTAGTTTGTCTCAGACCGATAAATTATCATAAATTTTTCCAGTTGCAATTAGCTTTGGGCGATGAACCTAATATATCTCATTTAAGAATTTTTGGATGCACAGTATATGTTCCTGTAGCACCACCATATCACACCCAAATGGGTCCATAAATAAATTTAGAAATATATGTTGGGTTTGAATCGCCCTCCATTATTTGCTACCTCGAAACATTGACGGCAGATTTGTTTACGACACAATTTGTAGACTGTTGATTCGATGAGACACTTTTCCCTAAATTAGGGAGAGAAGTTGGTGAAACCAAACGAAATATTTGTGAAAAAATCCATCATTATCTCATCTTTATCCATGTACTTCTATTTGTGAAAAAGAGGTGCAAAAGATTATCCATTTGCAGAGAATAGCAAATCAAATGCTGACGCATTTACGGATTTAAAAGGGATAACAAAATTACATATCCCTGCAAAGAATGTTCCGACCCATATTGATGTCCCAATTGGACAATCTTCTAGTGTCAAAGCTAATGAGTCAAAAACACCGGTAAAACGTGGTTGACCATTATGTTCCAAAGATCGAAATCCTAGAAAACAGAAAACAAATGATCAAAATGATACTATGAAAGAATCTCATGAAGAGACCCACGATTTAATAAATTCTGAATTCATGAGGAATCCACTGAGCCCGAGACTCAAGAAAATAAAGACCTATAAATAAATCCACTCAATATTGAGACAAATTGAATCGAGTGGATATAGTGGTGGATTATGTCTTTCCATATAATGTTACATCTAGCATTATGCAAGAAAGTGAGGATCTTGAACCTCAATCTGTTGGAGAATGTTGACAAAGACTTGATTGGCCAAAATGGCAAGAAGCAATCCAATCAGAGTTAAATATTTTGCAAAATGTGAAGTTTTTGGACCTATAGTCCAAACACCTAATGGTATTAAGCCTGTTGCCTATAAATAGGTCTTTGTACGCAAAGGAAATGAGAAAAATAAGGTACAAAGATATAAGGCACACCTTATTGCATAAGTATTTTCACAAAGGCCCAGTGCCAATTATGAAGAGACATATTCACCTGTTATGGATACTATAACGTTTTGTTATCTCATTAGTTTTGTTGTTCATGAAAAGCTTGACATGCATTTAATGGATGTGGTCACTGTTGATACCCAATTTTCCCCTACATATTTTTTTATACTCAAAATACTCTCAAAATAGCATGTCTATGCATATATAAGCATTCCTAAGAGTTTTGGTATTTTTCCTTAATTTTTAAGATTTTTAAAATTGATTTATTATCTATGTTAGCAGTACAAAATCCAATAATTATTCCCAGATTATCATTTTTGGTGAATAATTATTTTCATTCTCATATTTACACCAAAACATAATTGAGATAATTTTAGCATGTATTTACAAATTTATTTGTTATTTTTAAGCTAAATTGCATAAACTTGCAATTATAGCATATATTATAATTAAGATCATTTTACCATTATAAAATCACTTCTATTATCTTTATAATAATACTTATGCATTTTTAATTAGCTTAGTGCTTTAATTTATTTTTAAAATTATTTAAACTATTTTATATGAAATAAATGGAGAAATTGACTATTTAACACCTAGGCTATTATTATTGCAATTCCAGTCTCAATTTAACCCCACCCCATCAGATTTTTGAATTAACCCAATTGACCCAAAACCCAGTTAATTCTAACCCAGCCGAATTCCTAATCTAACACAGCCCAGCTCCAAAACAATCTGAGTCGTTGATCAAATAAGATCAACGGCCTAAATCCTTTTTCCTTAATTAAATTCTAACCTTACCCCCTTTGACCCCTCATTCTTTGAGACCGGTCCCTCTTTCTACTTCGTCTATTCCTCTCCTTCTTCTCTCTAGAACCTTCTGGTTTTTCTTCTCCAATGGCCTTCACCATCTCTCTGGCCACCTCTAGCCTCACCTCTTTCGACCATCAGCCGCCGTAAAGCCTTATCTTGTTGATTCCCTCCACCCTTGAGACCCCAGAAGCCACCACATACGAAATGGTCACCGAAGCTTTGCCTGGTTTGTTTCCGGCCTTTCTTCGATGGGTTTTTGTCCGATGGTACTATTAATACCATTATTACAGAGTTTCACATCCAGGTTTCTCTCACTTCTCCCTGGTTTCTTATGAAGCCCTAATATCGACCCAAACACTTAAATCTTTGTATTTTTTTATGATTTTTTAACTCACACCTTTATGTTTTACACTAATCTCTACTCGATCTTTACGATTGCTCAAATTTTAAACGTTTTTTCCCCTTTTGAAACTAGGGTTTCTGAACCCCTTTTCGAAATCACTTTTTCTGATTTTGAGTACTAATTCGTGATTCTCAGTACTATTTTCTAAACGTTTTGCTTAAGTCTGATAAAATGCTAACTTTTTATGTTTTTGTTTGCATTATTTGCTTGTTTGTGTATTCTTCTGGATTCTTCTCTGAGTTCCATGCTCTTTGCTTTAATTTTGTTGTTAGTGTTTCATTCCCCTACCATTCTGTGTTCTTCGCTTAAAGTCTTTCTGACTTCTTACATAGTGATATTATACTGATTCTTCGAGCCCTCTTTGAGACTATGATAGTTGCTTTAAACTTGTGACTCTTCTTATTTTCCTTATAGTTTGAATTGCTTCCTTGATTTGTGGGATACTTTCCTTGATGAAAACTGATTTCCTAGTTTTTCAATCTTTTTTTCCAAGATTTCAGTGGTATTTTTCCCTATATATGTGCACAAATTTGTTGATTTATTTTCCTGACCTATTTTCCTAATTAGAGTGTCATGTATCTAGTCTTTATTGCATACTTTATGCTACTTATGTGATTATAGCCAGCTCTGTGATTTCTTTCCTTTTAAATGACTGATTATTACCATTTGATTTGGATTCCTTAATTAAAGAGAAGTCCATATACTGGTTTGATTGTGATTGATGCGATTTCCTTAATCAAGGGACTGCTACCTTGTTTATTTACTCGTATTTAGTACTATATGTACTCCCCATTCTCTTTTACATGAAAGACACTGACACTACCAACACATTGCATATGACAAACACACACACAGCAACAACATTACTCTCTCTTTTGTGTTACTTTTCTTTTTTTCTTCTCCCCGCACCTGACTGTTATTAGCCAGCTGAAAAGCTAAGACTAGTATTGTGCTTATACTTGGCTCTTGTATTCTGCTGTGCTCTCTTTGTTGCTGGTATATCCTGATTAAATTCTATGTTCCAAACCAATGTGGTTATTGCTACTTCAGTGTGTTCTATTCCCAATTGTTTTCTACTTGTGCTTCTGTTGTGCAACATGCGATTGATTCATGTTTTGCCTATTGATACTTACATGCTCATAACTATTGTTTACCTATTATGACTGCATGTATTTATTATTTACTTTTTTTCTCAACTTGTCTATATTAAGGCCTCTTAAATCTCTTTTGATTCTGTGAGTTTGCATGTGATATATTTGTCCCCTTTGCCCATTACCCTTGTGTGCATCTATCCAACTCTTTATAAACTCTTTAAACTACCAACTTTCCTCTCCTTCCTGCACTTCACACTACTCTTAGAGATTAGGTTCTACCACCTTTGTGTAAGCATTGCTTTGGGTACCTTTGAGTACTCACTGAGCTTTGATGCACAAGGCTGGTAATTCCACATTGCACTTGTTCAACAATTTTGGTAAGTGTTTGGGTGCTGGTATTGGCCAGGGACCCAATGGGGGCCTTAGGGTGCTTTGCCGCACCCAAACCATGGCAAAGGCTGTGAAACTTAAAAGGAATGAGGTTGGAAGATTGGGCCTGATTGAAGGATCCCTATTGAATTTCTTATTTTGTTCTTATTTATGTAACTCAGCTCTCATTGTTTGTAATAACTTGTAAATGACTGATTGGGGTTATAGTTAAATTGGGTTCAGGTTATGCATGCTTAGTTTAAGTAATGGGTAGAAAACATATTTATAGGATTTTATTTACTTATTTGTTCAATAGATATCCTGTATATGATAGGCATCTCATTCATCAAAGATCCTGCTTTAGGTTCTTTACTCTCAGCCTGTTCTTATACTCATTTCGTAACCATGATCAGTTAATAACAAGCTAATTATTGTAATAAGCAAATAACTGTTATAAGGCAACTGCTGCATTTTCATTCTCATCAGCATTTAGAAATCATGTTTCAGGAACTTCTATGTGCATTATATATTCTGTTATTTGAGGTTCTCTACTTGTCTGAGTTACAATTACGCCTATTAGCATGTCTAATCTAATAACACAAGTACTGTATGTGTACCCTTTTTTAAACTGGAGATTAATATGCATGTCCACCTTTAAGACAAGTACGCAATGCATACGATGCCTAGGCAAAATTTAGGCTTAATAAGAATTCACTAATCATGTTTTTCCGACTTAGGACCAATCAGCTTCCTTTAACATCCTGAACTCTACTTCTAGTTTTCTTCTCTGAAGTTCACTCTGTTTTACTAAAACTTTTGCATTATTTTGAAGCAATTTTGGAAATTGTGTATCTGCTTACTCTCAGTAATGTTTGTTCTATGTTTTCAAACCACTAGGTGATCCTTTCTACCCAGAATTATGCTATTTAAAATACATATCCTGCGTTTCACCAAGTTACTATATCTTCAATGTCCTTGCTCTATTTTCCAAAAATGTGTTTTTGATGGTTTCTATCTATTGTATACCTCTGAATCTTACTGTTGTCTTTAGTTGTAACTACGAAATCTCACTGTTGTCTTTAGTCACTTAGTCTTAATTGAACCTTTCGCTTTCACCGATAAGTTGCTAAAAATATCCTCTCAAAACCAATTGTTTTAACTTCAACATTCTTTGCTGCTTTCAAAGTCTTATCTCTAAGACTTTAAATGTGTCTGAGACGTGCTAGTTACGTGTTCACTTGTGGAGGGATCTGTGATCCTTTATTTGTCTTTGCAGGTTCCTTTATGTGCGGTCCTATTTTTTACGTATGTCGAGTAGCATTTTTCGTTTAAACCCAAGAGTTCAGCCTAGTCCTTACCCTGTAGGAATAGTGGTCCTAAATTCCCTTTAAGACTTATAGGACGGGACGGGTAATAGTACGTAATAAACATTCGTGACCAACTCACACTTTTAATAACCTTTATGGGGTGGGAGAGGTAGAATATAGAGATGACGACCGATGCACTAATATCTCATGTAGCCCCTCTTCTGAGGAGTGATTACTGGATATTGCATTGACGTGGTCCATGTTAATTATAAACCTAGGACCCCTCTCCATTTATTTGCTTTCGTCTCTTCTTGTAAAACTATTCAAGTCTTCCTTTTTATAATTTCTGCTCTCTCTACTTACCTTCAAAAGTTTCCAACTTATTTGTAATGTCATATACAAGTTCTTCTATTTTGAACCCCTAATTGCTTGCTTGGTTATGTCAAATCACAATTATAACACGGCTGTAAACCACATTAGTGGATCTTGAGTGGTGCCTAACACCTTCCCCTCGAGGTAATTTCTCGCCCTTACCCAAACTCTGGTTCTTAAATCTCAAACCCTTTATAGTGTCCTAATGCACTTAATCATTAGGCGGCGACTCTTCGAATGCAAACCCGATTCCCCAAAGGGAGTGATTTTCCCTCCTAAATGTCATATTTGCCGTTAGAAAAAGGGGGCATCGACAGCATGGCGATTCTGCTGAGGCTTTTTAGGCGTTTACCATTTCGTGTTATTTGTGACTTTATTGCTTTTATTGCCTTTATTTAATGTCTTTATCTTTTCTTCTACAAAACTGACTTGGCTTTTGTTTCTTTTTCTTTAATGTTTTCTTTTACTGCTTTCCTTCAACACTGTTGTAGTTATGAGCAATCATTGTAATTATTGCTTTATGAACGTGCAAATACATGACAACTTGTTTCATTCTTGTAATTGCATCCTCAACATCACATTCACTCGTGCCAAAAAAAATACCGTAGCAACGCTTATAATGAGTGGTTGTGACCTTCAAATATTATCACCCCCTAAAATTGGCAGAGGCATATCTGCGGTAAAACCAGTCGATCAACAGTCCAGTCGACGGTTCCGCGCATTTCCCTCTTGAGTTGTCCGCTCAAGGGTACCGGTCTAATACCCCATAAACCTTACTCTATTTAACCGTGCATGCATTATGGTCAGGCCTAGACAAGTCAATTATGTTGTCTATATAATGACTCTTTAAGATAGCCTTGTCCAAAGTCCATTGGGTTTCCTTGAAATCCCAAACGGACACCACCATATTCTGTGCATTTATTTGGAGAACTAAAATATTGGTTGTGCTAATTATTGGTTTAGATAGTCGAGTCTGGCAGGGGTAAGGGTCTAGCAGTTAACCAACATTCACCCAAGGTTACTAATCTGGTGGGAAGACCTTCATTCGAGTGATCGAACTCTCGTCCGCAAATATTTGGAAAATTTGCCTTCTCTTTTGGAAATCCAACCCGACAACAAAATCATAGAGGCTGTAACTTTATTCTGGGAAAGTGACAAGTCTATGTTTCTTTCGGAGACCTTGAAATGACACCTTTGCTCAAAGAAATAAGAGGGTTACCTGGTATCCCTTAGGAGATTCCGGGTTTGCATATGCTAGAAAATCGCAAGGGTATGTGTTTACTCAAGATGATGGGACTAACGAAAAACCCAGACATGACCTGTTTGAAGGAATCTTACATTCCTTTCGAATATCGGTACGAGAGGTACGGCTATAGCAAGTCCTACCGTACTTACCCAGATGAATTTTCCCTCACCTCACTGGGGCATATCCATAGAAGAGTCTTCGTCTTTATGTTCTGCTTTTTTGGGATGATAGTGTTTCATGTGAAGAAGGCTAGGATCCGTACCAGACTAGCCATGGTCACCAAGTCTCTAATAGAAGGGATCGCCGGGCAGCATTTTAGCATAGTGCCTATGATTGTTGCTGAGATATACTGAGTCGTGGAAAACTGTCAACGAGGGGGCAATCACTTTGAAGGTTGTAACTTGCTACTCCAACTTTGTCTCATGGAAGACCTCCAAAAGTGTGAATATCGGTAAGAGATTTTTTGCAGAGACTAGAATGATCATATCGCCTTCCATCAGCCAAGGCGAATAAACTATATGCCTAACATGTTTGCTCAAACAGAAGACGCTAAAGTGTGGATAGAGTTGTTTGAAAATGTGAAAGAGGAAAAAGTGCAGTGGTTGTTCGAATGGTTTCCTACTTGAGAGTTCATTGTCCGATCTCGGGACACACCATTTCCTTTACACATTGGTCTAAGAGAAACTTATCCCTATGTCCCTCTCCGAGTCATGAGGCAAGCACGAAAAAAGCAGGTTATACCAAGGGTCGACAAGATGAGTCACTTCAGGGCTGACTTTCAGAACGGCGATAGCCCTCACAAGTGCCTGGCCCAGCACATGTGGCACTGTAAACCTGGGAAAGGATTCCATAGAACCAGACAGATACCATGCTGGTTATACCCTATACTATCCAAATTGGTTGGAAGACGATCATGGTGGGTTGGGACAATCTGGGTCCGTCTGAGGTCATAGGGTCATCAGCCAAAAGGCTGAAGTACGGGTTAAGTACAACAAATTGCGTAAGAGGATTCGAGAGTGCGAAAGCGAACATCGGGAAATTCAAAAAGCATATCAGAAGTTGATTGAAAATGGAAAGATATGGATGTCAGTGCCAATAAGCGATTGGATATTTGGAGCGGGGTTTAATAGAGTTGGAAAGGAAGTTCATCCAAAGGATTGAAAACTGCTATAATACTGAAGGAAATGAGGGAGGACACCTTGCTAGAACCTATTTGCTGCTGGGACTGTGTGAGTTGGTGAAGCTGTTCGATGGAGCTAAAGATGTCGAGTCTGGGGAGGGCCTTTTTGGGACCAAGTAGCTAGTTTTCTTTTCTATTTGATGTAATAAGGCCGATGGCCATTAGTGACATTTTATTTTTCATGTTATGCCACATGTGTTGGGCTTGGCACTTGTAAGGACTATCATTGCCTTGGAAGTCGGGTCAAAAGTGGCTCATTTTGTCGACCTTGGGTATGACTTGCTTCCTACCAGCTTGTCTCATAACTCGCAGAGGGATGTACGGGTAGGTTCCCATGAGACCAATTAATATTAGGAAAGGTGCATCTCTGGATTGCTGGATGAACGCCTATGTTGGAAACCATTCAAACATCCACTGAACTTGTTCCTCGGTCAAACTATCAAATAATTCAACCCATACTTTAGCATCCTCAGGGTGAGCGAACTTGTCGGGGATGTAATTCATTCGCTTTGGATGATGGAAAAAAATATGATTATCCCAATTTGTATGCTAAATTTCTTGTTGATATTCGTGCTTTTGGAGATGCTCTATAAGCTAAAGTTAAAGTAGCAGATTGTAGCCTTTGAAGTGTTTTGCTCATCGTTGACACTTTTTTAAGGCTCGATATATGTCTGCAATAATCATAGGTACAATGTTGAATGTCTTTCAACCAATCCCCTCTATTAAGGTTTTGGTTACTATAGCCAACCTAGTATAAATTCTACCTTTCTTCATGGTAAATACAATCAGACCCAGGAAGCAAAATATGAAGACAAAAACCTGCGATGGGAATGTCCCAAGGATGTGATGGCAAATTTTCCAGAGTAGGTACGGTAAGATTTGTTGTGATGGTACCTTTCATACAAGTATTCAAAAGAGATGTATGAATCCTTCAGGCATATTAACTATGGGTTCTTCTTCAAACCCATCATTTTAAGAAAGCCCCTACCTTTGCGATTCTCAGGCATTAGCAAGCCTGAAGTTTCCCATACTAGACCAGCTAGTCCTCCTATCTCCTCCAACAAAGATGTCATTTCAATACCCCCAAATCGAAATACGGTCATTTCACAATCCAAAAACAATGTGGAAGCTTCTATTATTAGGTTGGACCTCCAAAAGGGATGGTAGATTTCCTAGATATTTTCTGACGAGATTTTGATCACTAAAGTGTAAATATTTCCACCAGCTTAGCAACCTTGGGTGGATGCTGGTAACCATGCTGAATCTAGGGACTTCGCACCTCATATTTCTGCAAAGAAATAGGGTTAGACCCTTCCCCCACCAGACTCGACTATTTAATATCAATGATTAACATAGAATATCCAGTTCTCCAAATAAATGCACAAAATGTGATGACGTCTATTAGAGTTTAGGGAAACCTAGTGGACTTTGGACAAGGCTATCTTAAAGGATCATTATGTGGACAACATAATTGATCCATCTAGGTTTGACCATGATGATTTCACAATTTAAACGGAGTAAGGTTTCTACGGGGTTTTAGACCGGTACCCTTGAGCAAACAACTCAAGGGGGAAGGCTCAGAACTATCGACAGCATTGCTGATCGACTAGTTTTACCGCAAATATGTCTTTTCGAATTTAGGGGTAATGATATAGAAAGAGCGCAACTACTCATTATAAGCATCGCTATAGAATTTATTTGGCACGACTGTAGTATGATGTTGAGCATGATTATGCAATAATTAAAAGCATGTTGGCATGTAGTTTGCACATTAAGAAAGCAATAAATACAACAGTTTCATAATTTAAAGCAATAAAGAAAAGAAAACAAGGAATATGTGTTAGTTTTGCTTTTAAAAAAGAAATTAATGCTTAAACGAATTAAACAGATAGTTGCACATATAGAGAGGTACAAATTCACAAGAACAATCTGAAATGGTAAAAGTCTGAAAACAATCCCCAATAGAGTCACGATGCTTTCGCGCCCTCTTTTTCCTCCGCAAAAATTGGGTTTATGAAATTTTGGTTGGGACAACTCTTTCCTTTTGGGAAAGGGGTTCTGTAATTTTGATGAGGCACCACCTAAAGATTTAAAGGTGCATTAGGGCACCTATAAGGTTCAACACCGCTACGTTAATAACAAGAGATAGGGTAAGGGCTTGAAATTATTCCAAGGGGAAGGTGTTAGGCACCCCTCAGGATCCACTACCCATTATAGCAACCAATACCGCACCTGGAGCAGACTTTCCAACAGGCTGACATCTCCTATGGGACAGATGAAGAAGAAGCACTCACGACAGTGAAAAACTTGTTTCTAGAAGACAATGATATGGATTGTTGTGTTATTCTTGAGGAGGAGGGGGAGGAAGTTCCTTCCATACAAACTGTGAGCAAAGAAGCATACCTCAACAATTGGACCAGCAGGACCACCAGAGCCCAACGAGCCTCTGGGTAGCAAAGCTAAACAAGCACTATTCATTATTTTATTTACTAAATGATTTTCTTTCCATATTTTTCAATTTCCGCAATAAGATCTTCAATGTTCAAAACAATTATTCGATTTATCAAAGCATGTTTGATTTTTCCCACTGAAATAATATTTATTTCTATCATTTTCATCCTTACTTTACCTGTACATCATTATTATTACTTATCTTGATGAACCAATGACTGTGACATGCAATGAGATAACGCAACAAACGAACATTGATTCAGAAAAAGATGACATACCTGAGGAGATCGTCAAAGAAGTTGAGAACTTTAAGAATAGACCTAAGTCCTACCTAGATGAAACAGAAATTGTTAACCTGGGAGATGTAGAAAATATCAAGGAAACACGATTTAACGTTCACTTACCGCCATTAGAGAAGAAATAATACACATAGTTTTTCCTGGTCGTATGATGACATAACTGGTCTGAGTACGTCCATTGTGGCTTACAAACTGCCAACTGATCCAATGTGTCCACTGGTAAAGCAAAAGCTCTGAAAGATCAAACCTGATATGAGCTTGAAAATCAAGGAAGAAGTCGCCAAGCAGATCAAAGCTAAGGTTCTCAGGGTGGTTGAGTACCCGACGTGGTTAACCAACAATGTGACAGTACCAAAGAAGGATGGGAAGGTCAGAGTCTGCATAGACTACCAGAATCTCAACCGGGCCAGCCCAAAAGATGACTTTCCTTTGCCATATATACACATCTTGATTGAAAATTGCGCTAAGCATGCATTACAGTCATTCACGGATTGCTTCACTGGTTACCATCAGATCTAGATGGATGAGGAAAATGCAGAGAAAACGGCTTTCATTACGCCATAGGGAGTCTACTATTACAAGATGATGCCATTCGGCCTGAAGAATGTAGGGGCCACCTACATGAGGGCCATGGCAACCATTTTCAATGATATGATATACAAGGAGATAGAGGTATATGTGGATGATGTTATCAACAAATCCAAAAAAGCCACTGACCACATAGAAGAACTGAGGAAGTTTTTCAATAGACTACGGAGGTACTACCTGAAACTAAACCTCGCAAAGTGCACATTTGGGGTTCTTGTTGGGAAGTTTCTCTGGTTTATTGTGAGTCACTAAGGACTAGAGCTGGACCCATACAAAGGTCAAATCTATTCAAGAATTACCATCGCCAAAGAACAAGAAAGATGTAATTAGTTTCCTGGGAAGGCTAAACTACATCAGCCAGTTCATAGCATAGTCTACAGTTATCCGTGAGCCAATCTTTAAAATGTTGAATAATGACGCTGCTACCAAATGGACTGATTACTGCCAAAAGGCATTTGACAAAATCAAGGAGTACTTATCAACACCACCAATCTTAGTTCCGCCCGAGCCAGGTAGACCCTTATTACTCTACCTTGCAGTGTTAGATGGAGCTTTCGGCTGAGTCTTGGGGAAACATGATGAATCGGGGAGAAAGGAACAAGCCATTTATTATCTCTACAAGAATTTCACCCCATACGAGGCCCGATATTCTCTCTTGGAACGCACCTGATGTGCTTTGGCTTGGGTAGCTCAGAAGCTGATGCACTACTTCTGTGCCTATACCATGTACCTCATATCAAGGATCGATTCTTTGAAGTACATCTTTCAAAATACCATGCCCATTGGCAAGCTAGAAAAGTGGAAAATCATATTGAGTGAATTCGACATTGTTTACGTGACTCAGAAAGCGGTCAAGGGACAGGATCTGACAGACCACCTTGTTGAAAACCCCATGGATCGAGAATACGAACCCTTGAAAATGTATTCCTGATGAAGAGGTATCATTCATAGGAGAAGACATTGCAAATCCTATGGTTGATGGAGAATGTTCTTCGATGGAGCAGCAGAGTTTAAAGAAGTTGGCATAGGAGCAGTCTTGGTATCAGAAACCAGTCAGCATTATCCAGTGTCCGCCAAACTCAGGTTCCCCTAAACCAACAATATGGCCAAATATGAAGTCTACATCTTTGAGCTCAAAATGGCCATTGACATGAATGTGCAGAACCGCCAGTGATTAGATATTTAGATTTACTCATACATCAGGTACAAGAAAAATGTGCAACCTAGAACTCTAAGATACTCCTGTATTTGCATCATGTACATGAATTGAGAAAGAGTTCACGAAGATGGAATTCCAACATGTTCCCAATGTCTAGAATGAGTTCGCTGATGCATTGGCTACCTTATCATCTACGATATGACATCCGGCTTAGAATTTTATTGATCCCATTCTGGTGAAAATTCATAATTATCTAGCTTATTGTGCGCATGTTGAAGAGGAAGCAAACATAACGCCTTGGTTTCATGATATCAAGGAATATTTGGCAAAAAGAGAGTACTTGGAGCTTGCCAATCATATTAAAAAGTGCACACTTCGGAGATTGTCCAACAAGTTCTTTCACAGCGGAGGAATCCTGTATAGGAGGACTCCTGATTTGGGTTTATTAAGGTGTGTTATCGCAAAAGAAGCATCCAAGATACTAGAAGAAATTCGTACTGGGACCTGTGGTCCACATATGAACAACTTTGTCTTAGCAAAGAAGATACTCCGGGCTGGTTACTTTTGGATGACAATAGAAATAGAGTGCATCCAATATGTCCAGAAATGTGATCGCTCTCAGATTCATGCAGATATGATAAAGGTACCTCTAAGCGAGGTCAATACAAAAATATCACCATGGCCGTTCACTGCCTGGGATGGATGTTATTGGACCAATTGAGCTTGCCGCTTCCGACAAACATAGGTTTATCCTAATGCCAATTGACTATTTCACCAAGTGGGTTAAAGCAACATCTTATAAAGTAGTGACTAAGAGAGTCGTGACAGACTTTGTCCGCGACCGCATTGTTTGTCGATTCGGTATCCCAAAGTCGATCATCATTGACAATGGCTCCAATCTCAATAGCGACTTGATGAAATTCATGTATGAAACTTTCAAGATTAGACACAAGAACTCCACAGCCTACCAACCTTAAATAAATGGAGTTATGGAAGCTGCCAACAAGTATATCAAAAAGATATTGAAGAAAATGATAGAGAAGCAAAAACAGTGGCACGAGAAGTTATAATTTTCTCTATTGGGTTATCGCACCATAGTCCGTACATTAACCGGGGCAATTCCCTAAATGCTGCTTTATGGTACAGAGGTCGTCATTCCTGTTGAAGTAAAAATTCCTTCCCTTGGGATCATACAGGAAGTTGAGCTTAACGACATAGAGTGGGTGAAGAGTCGTTATGGGCAACTAGCCCTTATAGACGAAAAGAGAATCAATGCAGTTAGCCATGGTCAACTCTATCAGAATAGTGTCCAGAGCCTTCAACAAAAGAGTCAAGCCAAGACAGTTCAGACCAGGTCAACTGGTGTTAAAGAAAATTCTTTGCATCAATATGAAGCCGAAAGGAAGTTCTCTCCCAACTAGCAGGGCCCATACATGGTTCACCAGGTTTTGATAGGTGGAACCCTCATACTTGCTGAAATAGATGGAGAAGTTTGGCCACAGCCGATTAATTCAGATGCAGTCAAGCATTACTATGTGTAATCTTTATGTCTTCCCTGTATGATGTAAATTGAACTATGCTTGACCTTATTTTCGTTTAAGAGGGGATATGTAGGCAGCCCTATGGCTTAGGTCACAATTCAATAAAATTATCATTTCCTCCAAAAATTGGAAACTAGGGAAGAATTTTAAGGAGGACCCTCAAAATTCTAAAGTAATTTCAGCCGATCGTCACATGAGAAACAGTCACAAGCATCTACCCATCAAACTTGGGCATAATTTTGAGGAGGACCCTCAAAAATTTCGTGGCAGGAGAGGTTGCAATGTCCCCAATGGCGTCATAGTCATCTATTCATCTAAAAACTATTTTAATTATACATTTGTGTTATGCTTTTACAAAATCACGTGTGTCTATTATTGAAACTGCTTTGTTCAGCAACGCTACCAACATGATGTATACGCTATCACCATATCGAAGTAGAAATCAAGCAAAGCAACAGGGATACGAACTAACCGTTCCATTTACAAAACTCACAATTTTTCTTTGGATACAAGCACCAAGATTACATTGAATGTACTATACGTCCACAAAAAAAACATTATTTAAGAATACAATTCTCCAAACCATTGCACTTACCAACATCTGCTATCAGCACGCACCCGTAATATTTTGAGAATCCCGTGGATGGAGAATACAAACCCCTAAAGACGTATTTTCCTGATGAAGAGGTATCATTCATAGGAGAAGATGTCGCAGAATCCTATTACGGGTGGAGAATGTTTTTCGATTGAGCAGCAAACTTCCACGGAGTCGGCAAGGGGCGGTCCTAGTATCAGAAACCGGTCAGCAATATCCGGCGTCCCCCAAACTCAGGTTCTCTTGCACCAACAACATGGACGAATACGAGGCTTTCATCTTAGGGCTCAAGATGGCAATTGATATGAACATCCAAGAGTTGGTAGTAATTCGGGATTCGGACTTGCTTATACATCAGGTCCGAAAAGAATGGGCAATCAAGAACTCCAAGATACTCCCTTATCTGCACCACGTGCAGAAGTTAAGAAAGAGGTTCACAAAGACAGAGTTTCATCATGTTCCCAGAATCCAGAATGAGTTAGTCGACGCATTAGCTACCCTATCATCCCTGATACAACATCCAGATACAAACTTCATTGATCCTATTCCGATGAGGATCTATGATCAGCCAGCCTATTGTGCTCATGTCGAAGAGGAAGTAGATGGAAAGCCTTGGTTTCATGACATCAAGGAATATTTGGCAAAAAGAGAATACCCAGAGCTTGCAAATCCTACTCAAAAGCATACACTTCGAAGGTTGGCTAACAATTCCTTTAACAACGAAGGAATCCTATATAGGATGACTCTTGATTTGGGATTATTAAGTTGTGTCGACGCAAAGGAAGCATCTAAGCTTCTAGAAGAAATCCATACCAGGACTTGCAGTCCACATATGAACAGTTTTATCTTGGACAAGAAAATACTCCGGGTTGCTTATTTTTGGACGTCTATGGAAACAAACTACATCCAGTATGTTCAAAAATGGCACTGCTATCAGGTACATGCAGACATGATCAAGGTACCCCAAACGAGCTTAATGCAACAAGCTCCAATAGTCGTTCACTGTAAAGGGAATGGATATTATCGGACCAATCAAACCTGCTGCTTCTAATAGGCATAGGTTCATCCAAATAGCAATTGCTGTTTTCACCAAATGGGTCGAATCGACATCTTACATGGTAGTGACTAAGAAAGTTGCGACAGACTTCGTTCGCGATCATATTGTTTGTCAGTTCGAAGTTCCATAATCAATCTTTACTAATAATGGTTCCAATATCAATAGTGACTT
This sequence comes from Nicotiana benthamiana, assembly GCA_034376525.1. NCBI lineage: Eukaryota > Viridiplantae > Streptophyta > Magnoliopsida > Solanales > Solanaceae > Nicotiana > Nicotiana benthamiana. Next base: position 133,115,581 of record CM067337.1, read on the forward strand.
GATGAAAACTATGTTTGGGACCTATAATATTAAACACAGGAATTCTACAGCCTACAGATCTTAGATGAACGGAGCTGTAGAAGCCGCCAACAAAAATATCAATAAGATATTGTGACGATGCAATGGGGTCATCACTTATTTATTTTTTGTTCTGCACTTCCGAGGCCTTATAACCTCCTCTCCGGTTGCCTCGATTAGTGAGTACAGTTTGGGTGCATAACCAGAAAACTTAAATATGAATTCTGCGAGAAAAATACTAAATTTTGATACTAAATTGAATAAATTTGACTTCGGTCAACATTTTTGGTAAACGGACCTGGACCCGTTATTCACTGGTCTCAAAAGGTCTGTGGGAAAATGTGGGACTTAAGCGTATGCCCAGAATCGAATTCTGAGGCCCCAAGTCAGAGAAATGAATTTTTGTGTGAAATGTTTTTCTAGAAATAATTAAGGGAAATAGAAATGAAATTGATCAGAAGACTAGGGTACTGGCCCCGTATTTTTGGTTCCAGCATCCAGTACAAGTCTTATATATGATTTGGGTGCTTTCTCTAAAGTTTGGTTGATAACAGACGTCATTGGACATTGTTCGAACCCGAAATGAGAATTTTATGTCTTATGAATAATTTGAGAAGGAATCATGAACATTGAGGCTTGATTCAGTGTATATGATATTATTTGGTGATTTGGTCAAGCAGATGAGTTCATAGGGTGTCCTCGAGGTTGTGGGTATGTTGGGTTTGGATCCCCGAGGGCTCGGGTGAGTTTCAAGTAGGTTCCGGGAGGTCTTAGACTTAAAAACACCAGATATTGCATGTTAGGGAAAAGTTGCAGGTTCCAGCACGCCCGCGATATCCTTAGCGCGGTCCATGGTGTGCGATGTGCGGCCCCGACCGCCTTAGCATGGTCCGCGGTGTGAGCTGTGCATCCGTGACCGCCTTAGCACGATCCACGATGAGAGTCGTGCGGCCCAGTCGTCCTCGCGTGGTCCGCACTGCAAGCTTCAGAAAGCTAGCATCCTTGAGTTCCACCAGTGCAGCTGTGGTCCTTTTTGCGCGGTCCATGCTGGGCGTGTAAGAGAGTATAAATACACAGGATTTTCAGTTATTTCTCACTTTTCAAAAACCCAAAACATAAAAGGCGATTTCCTACGAAATTCTTCTTCTTTAAAACTATTGGTAAGTGATTTCTAACTCATTTTTTTCACTCCTTATCACCTTTTAACATAATTTCAACAACAAATCAAAGATTCTAATGGGAAAATTTGGGTATATTGGGCAGGACCTAGGGTTTTGCTAAAATTTGGGTCTGGACATCAAATCGAGGTCCGATTTCAAAACTAATCACATAAATAGGATTCGAGGGGAAATGATTAACCGGATTTTTGTTCGAACTTCGGGTTTTGACCATATTGGCTCGAGGGATATTTTGGTTATTTTATCTAAATTTGCATCTTAGCTTTACATTAAATAGTGGAATTAGCTTTTTGCGGTGTTATTTACGAGATGTAATTGAAATGAATAGATTTGGGCCATTTGGAGTCGGATAATTGTGGAAAACGTGTGGTTTCAAGTTGAATTGGAGCCGGTTTGAGGTAAGTATCTGGCCCTGACCTTGTGTGGGGGACTTCCCCTTAGGATTTGAATCTTTCTTGCTGCTTGCAATTCCTTGTACGCGAGGTGACAAGTCCGTGCTAGGATTTATTTGCGAACAATTTGCCCCTTTTAGGCTCTTAAATCCTTGTAATCATCGAATATAAGGTTGTCCTTGATAAGATTGAGTTTCGTGTTGTTGGTCTCACCTCTACATGTCTTACTTGGAAACCTTTTTGCCCTTTTTTGGTTTGTTCTTGTTGCCTATTCAACTTTACCTGATTAACTGTGGACTCTTACCCTTATATAGTCACCTTATTATTCCAAACTGCTCGTCTTTATTTGGAAAGCATTATTTCTGTCTCTCGTGTAATTAATTGGTCTAAATTAGAAAGAAGTTAGATATTCTATGTTTAGTTGATATTTCCTTAATTGTAATTGTTTGGTTCATGTTAACTTACCTGTTGTTGAACTGAATATTATGGAATCGTTGTTCTTACCATTATTCCTTGTTGATTCGTCCTTGTTGCGCTTAGTATTTTCTCTATTACAGTTATTCCTTGTGAGTCAGTTGTACTGCCTTTTGGTAAACGGAAATACCTGAGTGATTCTCTTGCTTCGCTCCAGTATATATTGTATTTGTTGTTTTGGTACATGATATGGTGATGCACGAGGTTTCTACCGTGGTACTGTTGATATTGTGATGCACGATGTTTTTCCATACTACTGTTGATATTATGGTCTACGAGGTTTATGGCGTGCTACCGTTGATATTTTGATGCACGAGGTTTCTGCCGTGCGGTTGTTGATACTGTGATGCACGAGGTCTCTATCATACAATTGTTGTTGAGGGGTTGCACGAGGTCTTTGCCATGCTATTGTTGTATTGATGTTTTTCACGTGTGGCGTAATAAATCGGGATATGTTATATTCTTATATGTGGGCTGCACATGTGGCAGAATAATATAGGAACATTGTGATGCACGTGTGGCGAAATAAGGCGGTACTCATTATATTATTATTTCACACGTAGCGAAATAAGGTGGGCTTTGTTAGGGATTGATTCTAATGCATTGTGATGGCCTGTGAAGGAATTCCTATTTGTTATTATTGTGATTGTGGGCTGCTTACCTATGTGAGCTTTATTGCTCGGAAGTTGTAAGGAACTATCATACGTGTGGTTCGTTCTCCGATTCATGATTACTAGTTGGTAGAATTCTTGTTAAGAACACTTGCACAAGCATACACATAGTTGTATACTTTCGTTAGAGGCAAGTTGCTCCTATTTTTTTCTAAGGAGGGTGGTACACCCTCGTTTAATCATTATATATGTAAGAGTGGCCCTAGTTTGCTTGTTTGTTGCCAGTATGACTGTGAGACTGATGGGGCATAGGATGCCAAGTGTTAGATTTTAGATGCTGGGTTTTCGTGAGTTGTGGTTTGTCTATGACTTGCTGAAATTGTGGAAAGAGTGAATAAGACCTTATATGGACATCCTTGTAGGATATGAGTTATGGATTTGTTTTTCCCTTGCTATGTTGTGACCTTTGGATTTGGATTGTGATTTGCCGTTGTTATGCATCATCATTTATTATTTTCTTGTTGTTGCTAGTTGTTCCTTTTCCCTTATTGTGAATTGTAGCACCATTGGTCATTTCATGCAGTCATTGCGTATCTATATCTCATTCCCATTGTTCCTATGATTATGTTGTTTATTGATCGCTAGGTGCCTTGACTGTTCTGTTAGATAATACGCTTAACGCTAGAGGGGGGGTGAATAGCATTATAATAAAAATCAGCGTAAACTTTGCGGAATTAAAAAATTGCAGGAAGTAAATAAGTGCGATAAATAATAAAGTACGCACCGATGTATTCTGGTTCACCACAACACGTGGCTAGTCTAGTCCCCGAGAGATTCTCTTGAGATTTCCCACTAACTTGTCAAGCTTACGGCTGCTCAACAAACCATTACAGCTTAAGGACACAAGCCTTAACACCTTTGCTCGGAGATACAACACTCCAAGACTTCACTGTTAAGCTTACGGGTGCCTAACCAACCTTTACAACTTAAGGACACAAGCCTTAACACCTTTGCTCGGAGATACAACGCTCCAAGACTTCAACCAAGGAAACACAAGTTCCTTACAACAAGAGAATCACAATTCTCTTACAAGTGTACAAAACACTAAACACTCAAACAAAGCACTCCTTAATGAGTAGATATGAGTAAAAGAAGTAAGCTCAAGATCACAACAACTATGAACAAGACTTTGGCTCTCAAAAGCTTTATGAAATGAATATAAAATGATAAACAATAGTATGCAAGCTTATAGAAATAGAATGATCAGTTGTTGTGTGTTGTTGTGTTTAAAACACTGAAATGAAGCTGTATTTATAGTTGAAAAACTTGGCATTACCGTTGTCTAATTGTCAACTAAGAGTTGCTGATTTTACTGACTGACAATCGATTGTCAAGAAGCCACAATCGATTGTTTGCCAATCGTTCCAGAAATCAATCCCAGATTTTACGCTTAACAATCGATTGTCCAAGATCAACAATCGATTGTTGGTAACGTTCAAAAAATCATTTCCAGATTTTACGTAAAACAATCGATTATTCCAAATCAATAATCGATTATTCAGCAACGTTCAAAAAATCCTTTCCAGATTTTAATTTCAACAATCGATTGTGCAAAATCAACAATCGATTATTCAGCAACGTTCAAAAAATCTTTTCCAGATTTTAATATCAACAATCGATTGTACAAAATCAACAATCGATTACCTGACGGTATTTGAAAACTTTACAACAACGGTCAGCTTCACAATCGATTGTGCAATGGTAACAATCGATTATTTATCAGATTTTGAAAAATCATTTTAGACACTGCCTCGTGACAATCGATTGTTATATACTCACAATCGATTATTTAATAACTTTGAAAAAGTCTGGGAGACACTGCCTCAACACAATCGATTGTCATATGTGCGCAATCGATTATTTTGTGACTTTTAAAAATCTGATGGACACTGTCTCTTCACAATCGATTGTCATTAGCTTCACAATCGATTATTCTGAGTTTTGAAAAACTTTGATGTACACTGCCTCATCACAATCGATTGTCATAAGGTTCACAATCGATTGTCATGCAGGTTTGAAAAACCTGATGCTCACTGCCTTAACACAATCGATTGTCATTAGTTCACAATCGATTGTCATGCAGTCTTGGCTTAACATAATCTATTATCATAAGTACATAATCGATTATCTTAGTCCAGTTTTTAGAGGATTCTGAAATTTCCCACTTCTTGGTACTCTTTTTGAGAGGACCGTTGGAAGTGATGAATCCGGAGGCTTCAAGGAAGTTCATGATGAGGAGAGCATAAGGAAGAGGCCTATCATCTCCGATAGCGTCACGCATGTGAATCTTGACGAACCGACACCAATTGATGTTAGCTCCGGTTATTATGGCATGCATGAGCTTGGTGTCCTCTTGGGAAATGGTAGTATGGTTATGCTTACGAGGCTTGAGGACTCGGGTGATGAAATAGAAAATCAACTGATAATTGGGATCCATTCCCGTAATTGTAGGACGACGGGAAGAAAGATTTGGATCATATGAAGTAAGACCGGTTTGATGTAGGAGGGCTGTTTCATCAAAAAGGGCTCCGGCCTCTCCGATGTACCGAAAAATGTCTTCACCATTACGAGGAAGACGGGCAATGGTATGGAGGTTTTCATCGGAGATAAGAATTTGAACACCGTTTATATTGTCACAAGATCACCGTCATCATCCTCATGAAGGTTGGAGTAAAATGCTTGAATTAAAGTAGTATTGATGTAAGGATGGGTAAGAAGTAAGAAGTCAAGAAGTTGACAATTTTTGAGTATATTTGCAGCAGGGCCATAAGATTCAAGATACTTGTTGGTTGAAAAACGGGGAGGAAGAATGTCGCGCTTTTCAAATTTTGTTAAAAATCGAGTAAGCACGATGTCAGAATTAAAATAAAGAACGGAACCATCTTGGTAAGGATAGTTTGGAGCAGCAGAGGAGGATGCACCATGCCTAGCAGAACGGGAACGTTTGGAGTGACGGCCCGACATTTTTGCTGGAATTTGCCAGAGTCTTGAAAGATTTTGATAGTTTGAGAGCTAAAATTGATGCTTGAGTGAATAAAAATGAACATATATGGAGCCTATTTATAGAGGGGAAAAAGGCATTTCATTAATGGAAGAAATCTGCAGAAAATTGAAAGCTGAAACAGTCAGAAACGGTAAAAATAAATCTTCTTGACCGTTAGACAATCGATTGTTGGGATGAGATAATCGATTGTCATTAAGATTTGACTGAATCTTGGAACTAACACAAATCGATTGCAGAACCAAACGGTAACAATTTTGAATTTCTGACATGAAATAATCGATTGTCAAAATATGGTAATCGATTGTTATGTTCCAGTGAGCATAGTGATTTTCTGACTCGGAAAATAATCGATTATATATATGGAACAATCGATTGTTGTAGAAAAGCAGTACTGAATGGCTGAGACGGTAATCGATTAAACAGCTAAAAAATCGATTGTTAAACGAAACTTCATAATAAGCATAAACTATAAATGATCGATTAGTGATACTTGCTAATCGATTTTCTACACAGTAAAATAATCAATTATTTGCTGTATCAATCGATTGTTTTATGCCATTTCTTTATAGTTCCCCCTACCTTTAGGGCGATACCTGCAAAATAGAATTAGACGTCTCCGACGCTCAAGTCAGTAATTTGTAAAGAAATAGTAACTTTAACTAGTGTGGCCGAGTGAGATCGTGATCTCTTAAGAAGTGTGTCCTAGGGTGTTCTTAAGAGTGTTTCGGGTACTTACCTTTTCTCCGACGTCGCCAATTACCTGTTCGAGAGGGTGATCTTTGGTTGTCCTCCACTCGTTAGGCATTTTCGTTTCATTCTCCAATTGTGGCGCTTCCTCCGTTGGTTGTTTCAAAATTTCGTCTTGATTTTCTTTAGGCGTTTCCTCTTGTATTTTGTCTTTCAAGCTATCTAAGATACCTGCAAGATCAAAACCCGTATCCATTCTCGCCAAGCGAGCATTATTTTCGGCAAATACAACATGAGGGGATTCCTCCACAGTTTCGGTTCTTTTATTAAAAACCCTATATGCTTTGCTACGTGAAGAATAACCAATGAAAATTCCCTCATCGGACTTAGCATCAAATTTTCCCAATTGATCTTTGCCATTGTTATGAATAAAACATTTACAATCAAATACTCTAAAATGGGAGATATTTGGTTTCCTTCCCTTGTAGAGTTCATAAGGGGTCTTCATGAGTATTGGCCTTATGACTACTCTATTTAAGATGTAGCATGCGGTACTCACGGCATCCGCCCAAAAATGTTTGGGAATCTTGGCCTCTTCGAGCATGGTTCTAGCCATCTCTTCGAGACACCTATTTTTCCTTTCCACCACCCCATTTTGTTGTGGTGTACGTGGAGCAGAAAAGGTATGCTCGATACTGAGTTCGTCACAAAAGTCCGCAAAGAGATTGTGATCAAACTCTCCCCCATGATCACTTCTAATTGAAGTGACGGTTGTTTCCTTCTCGTTTTGAACACGCTTAAGAAAATATTTAAAATTCTGAAAAGCATCACTTTCATTGGCAAGAAATAAAGTCCAAGTAAATCTAGAATAATCATCAACAATCACAAAAGCATAACGATTTCTTCCTAGACTTTCAATGCGAGATGGTCCAAATAAATCCATGTGAAGAAATTGCAATGGTCTAGAAGTTGAAACAATGTTTTTCGATTTGAAAGATGCTTTTGTTTGCTTCCCTTTTTGACAAGAATCACAAATAGAGTCATTTTCAAATTTCAAATTGGGAAGACCAATAACTAAGTTTTGTGAAATCAATTTGTTCAAGAGATGCATGTTTATATGAGCAACTCTACGATGCCATAGCCAAGTATCATCCTCTTTGCTCATAAGGCAATCCACATATTCGGGTGAGGAATTAGCAAGATCAACCATGTAAATATTATCCACTCTAAAACCACGAAGGATAATTTTGAAATCACTACGTCTAAATACTAAGCATTCATCCGAATCAAATAAGGCAAGATTTCCCTTGTCACATAATTGACTTATGCTCAAGGGATTATGCTTTAAACCTTTAACAAGTAATATATGCTTAATAGAGGAATTTTCATCCTTACCGACCGATCTGATGCCAATAATCTTTCCTTTATTGTTATCCCCAAAAATAACACTTCCTCCTTCTTTGTGTTCTAGTTGAAGGAATTTGGATTCGTCTCCCGTCATGTGCTTGGAGGATCCACTATCAAGGTACCATAGTACACTTGATCCCTTCAAACACACCTACAAAACAAATTATTGCGTTTTAGGTACCCATGCCATTTTGGGTCTTTGAGGGTTAGGCATATTATAATGATGCAATTGAGTGATATGTCTATGTCGTGTAAAGCATGCAGGGGCAATATGACCAATGCGTCTACAATAATGACAAGTCACGTTGGCGTTATGCATCCTTCTAGGTTCATATTAACTTGATGGACGAAAAAGAATTACTCTATTTTCATTATGACTATTGCGCATTTCATGAGAACCATTTCTCCTAGTATTAGTTCTAAAATGAGCAGCATTTCTAGAGTAATGGTCATGTCTAGATGTTCTAAAACGTTCAAAACTCCTTCTAGTGTTTGTCCTAGAATATGCATCATTTCTAGGGTAGTCATTTCTAGGTGGTAAGTCATTTCTAGGTCTTCTAAAATGTTCAACATTTGGTCTAGCATGCATATTTGTTCTAGGATTGCTATTTCTACGATAAGCATTTGTTTTATTAATCCTAGGTTGAGCCTTAGGTGGTTGGGGTTTGGCGTCAACCTTTTCTTTAGGCTCATTCTTAAAGCCTATGCCATGATTGGTTGATTTCAAATTAACAAGGACCTTATTCAAATTTTTGTGGGAAGAATTAAACTTATCTAAGGTACCTTTAAGTCTATCTACCTCATTTTCGAGACGCATGCAAGAAGAACAATTTTTAATAGAACTTTCGGGCTTGTCGGCGCTTCTTTTTCTGAAAAACTTGTTTTCCTCTTTCAGCTTTTCATTTTCTAAAATCAGTTTTTCTAAATCCTTTTCTTTCAAAGAAAGCTGTTTTTGAAAATCTTTTTCTTTTAGAGAAGCATTTTCTTTTACTCTTGACAGTTTTTGAAGCCTTAATAAATTCAGTATATAGCTCATCAAAAGCAGTTCGCATTTCTTCAAGAGTAAAGAAGTTTTTAGAAGAGATTTGACATACCTCATCTTGCTTGTCTTCTTGCGCCATAAGACAAAGGTTTGCGGCTTCGTCTTCTTCTTCTTCGCTTGACTCATCTCCGGAGTCTCCTCCCGAAGAAATGTATGCACGTTGCTTCTTAAAAGGTTTCTTCTCCTTTTTGATGTTTGGGCAATTTGATTTGACGTGCCCGGTTTCACCGCATTCATAGCACTTTATTTGCTCGCCTTGCTTTTTGCCCTTTCGTTCATACTCCTTTCGCATGAACTTTTGAAATCTTTTGATAACGAGTCCAAACTCGTTGTCTCCGTCCTCATCAACTTGAGGTTGGCTTGTGCTTGCCTTAAGCGCTATTCTTTGCCTCCTTTGATCATCAACGAGAGGGTTAAGTATAGTAGACTCATAAGTCTTAAGGTTACCTATTAATGCGTCGATGGTGACATTTGAGACGCCAATGGATTCTTGGATTGCGTCGGCCTTTGATCGCCATGCCGGAGTGAGACTTCTAAGAATTTTTCGAACAAGCTCTCTATCCGTGAATGTCTTCTTGAGAGCATGTAGATCATTTACGATTATTGAAAATCGTTCAAACATTTCATCCACCTTTTCACCTTCCTTCATGTGAAATAATTCATAAGCATGGGTTAGGAAATCAATTTTAGCTTCCCTTACCTGGTCCGTACCTTCGTACGTAATTTTCAGCTTGTCCCACATTTCCTTTGCCGTTGTGCAACACGATATTTTCCTGTAATCATCAGCATTTACAGCACAATATAATAAATTAATTGCTTTAGCATTATTTTGAACCTTTCGGATATCATCCGCGTCATATTCTTCTTCGGATTTGGGAACCCATACGTTTTCAACCTTTTTGGTTGGAATTTGATTTCCCTTCGTTATCACCTTCCAGAGATGAAAGTTGTTTGCTTGAACGAAGATTTTCATCCTCTCCTTCCAGTACGTGTAGTTTGTACCGTTGAATAGAGGTGGTCGAGTGGAGCATTGTCCTTCATCAATTCCTGCAAAAGAGTCACGAGTAGAAGCCATGGATGGTTCTCTCAAACTGTTAAGTCTTCAGAGAGTTGGGCTCTGATACCAATTGTTAGATAATATGCTTAACGCTAGAGGGGGGTGAATAGCGTTATAATAAAAATTAGCGTAAACTTTGCGGAATTAAAAAATTGCAGGAAGTAAATAAGTGCGATAAATAATAAAGTACGCACCGATGTATTCTGGTTCACCACAACACGTGGCTAGTCCAGTCCCCGAGAGACTCTCTCGAGATTTTCCACTAACTTGTCAAGCTTATGGGTGCTCAATAAACCTTTACAGCTTAAGGACACAAGCCTTAACACCTTTGCTCGGAGATACAACACTCCAAGACTTCACTGTTAAGCTTACGGGTGCCTAGCCAACTTTTACAACTTAAGGACACAAGCCTTAACACCTTTGCTCGGAGATACAACACTCCAAGACTTCAACCAAGGAAACACAAGTTCCTTACAACAAGAGAATCACAATTCTCTTACAAGTGTACAAAACACTAAACACTCAAACAAAGCACTCCTTAATAAGTAGATATGAGTAAAAGAAGTAAGCTCAAGATCACAACAACTATGGACAAGACTTTGGCTCACAAAAGCTTTATGAAATGAATATAAAATGATAAACAATAGTATGCAAGCTTATAGCAATAGAATGATCAGTTGTTGTGTGTTGTTGTGTTTAAAACACTGAAATGAAGCTGTATTTATAGTTGAAAAACTTGGCATTATCTAATTGTCAATTAAGAGTTGCTGATTTTACTGAGTGACAATCGATTGTCAAGAAGCCACAATCGATTGTTTGCCAATCGTTCCAGAAATCAATCCCAGATTTTACGCTTAACAATCGATTTTCCAAGATCAACAATCGATTATTAGCAATGTTCAAAAAATCATTTCCAGATTTTACGTAAAACAATCGATTATTCAGCAACGTTCAAAAAATCCTTTCCAGATTTTAATTTCAACAATCGATTGTACAAAATCAACAATCGATTATTCAGCAACGTTCAAAAAATCTTTTCCAGATTTTAATATCAACAATCGATTGTACAAAATCAACAATCGATTACCTGACGGTATTTGAAAACTTTACGACAACGGTCAGCTTCACAATCGATTGTGCAAAGTTAACAATCGATTATTTATCAGATTTTGAAAATCATTTTAGACACTGCCTCGTGACAATCGATTGTTATATACTCACAATCGATTATTTAATAACTTTGAAAAAGTCTGGAAGACACTGCCTCAACACAATCGATTGTCAATGTTCACAATCGATTATTTTGTGACTTTTAATAATCTGATGGACACTGTCTCTTCACAATCGATTGCCATTAGCTTCACAATCGATTATTCTGAGTTTTGAAAAACTTTGATGTACACTGCCTCATCACAATCGATTGTCATAAGGTTCACAATCGATTGTCATGCAGGTTTGAAAAACCTGATGCTCACTGCCTTAACACAATCGATTGTCATTAGTTCACAATCGATTGTCATGCAGTCTTGGCTTAACATAATCGATTATCATAAGTACGTATTCGATTATCTTAGTCCAGTTTTTAGAGGCATGTTTAAAAATCATTTTGACTAATGAAAATATGCATGATTTAAAATCATTTAGCATTAAATTAAATATGCATGATTTTGTAAAAATAGTTTTACGAGAGAAACCATATCATGAGTCAAGTTGTAGAATCAAGAACACATTAAGAACGACTCATTTAAACTGTAAAACTTTGTCTTGTGCTTGAATCTCGTTATGCATCAATTATGCGCTTGTACTTGAACTTCGTCATATATCAATTTGCGCTTCGTTTGTCATTCATCAAAACCTACACATAAGAACACACGTTTTAGTATAAAGCCTTGGGAACGTGTTTCCAACATGTTCCTCGTCACTACTCTACCGAGGTTTGTCTTGATACTTATTGGGCACCGCGGTGGTGTGCTCATGCTACTCTTCTACACATTTTTGTTGTGGAAATACAGGTACTCCCACTCTGTTCTGTCAACCTTGGAAGGAGGCGTACCGGTAGAGACTTTAAGCTATATCTACTATGTCCGCAGACCGAGGAGTCCCTTTCCATCTTTCTGTAATAAGAATAGCTCTTTCAATATTTCTCCTTTGTATAGATATTCTTGAGTCAGAGCCTTGTATTTATCCCTTAGCTTGTGATTTGTTAGATTTCAGGTTTTGGAAAATTTTATTAGCTTTAAGAGTTGTTAATGTATGTGCCAAACGGAACCTTAAACACATAGTTACTCTACTAAATCAGTTTTAATCATTTTTCCACAATTTTATGGTTTATCTTCCGCATTGTTAGGCTTACCTAGTCGTAGGGACAAGGTGCCGTCATAACATGTTCAGGTAGGGCGAACTGGGGTCGTGAAAAGGTGGTATCAGAGCTCTAGGTTCATTTGAGTCACAGATCACAAGACAGTTTATTAGAGTCTCGTGGATCAATACGAAGATGTATGTACTTATCTGCGAGAGGCTATGTAACCGTTAGGAAAATTCCACTTCACTTGATTTCCCTGTCATGCAAGATTTGACATTCACAATCCTAAACCTCTGTTTTCTACTCTCTTATAGATGGTGAGGACACGTACTACCTGAGGTGATCAGGCACCCCCGCCCCCAGCTGCAGCCATCGGAGGTCGGGGCTGGGGTAGAGTTCGAGGATGTGCACATGATGCAGCGAGAGCACCTGCGAGAGCGGACACTGATGTACTATCAGCAGATTCAGCCAGAGTACAGGCACCTGACACATCTACTGCTACTACTACTCCAGCCCTTCAAGAGACTTTGGCACAGTTCATAAGTATGTACACCACTTTTGCTCAGGCAGGACTACTTCCCCTTGCTGCAGCCACATCTTAGGACAGGGAGGAGCACAGACTCCTGACGCCCGCACTCCTGAGTAGCGAGCGCATGTTGATCCGATCCCGGAGATTATTCCTGCATCACCAGTTCAGCCTAAGGGCATGGCAGTGGCTTTCGAGCAAGAGTAGATGAGACTAGAGAGGTTCAAGAAGTATGATCCTCTGGTATTCAGTGGATTAGCATCAGACGATGCCTTGGGGTTTCTTGATGAGTATTACCGCATTCTTCATACTATGGGTATCTCTGGACGAGCAGGGTTTCTTTCACTGCCTTCCAGCTTCGAGGGGCCGCCTATGATTGGTGGCACACCTATGAGTTAGACAGCCCAGACGAGGTAGCTTCACTGACTTGGACCCAGTTTCCAGTTATGTTCCTGAGAGAGTTTGTTTCTTAGAGACTAAAAGTTGTATGGCGCTCTGAGTTTGAGCATTTGCGCCAGGGTGTTATGACCGCCTAGGAGAATGCTATCTATTACACCAGTTTGGCTAGACATGCCCCGACCCTAGTTTCTACTGTTCACGAGAAGGTTCGCTTGTTCATTGAGAGGCTTACTCCCAGCATCAGGTCCAGTGTAACTCGTGATTTATAGATGGATATTCCACATCACCAGGCGATAAACATTGCTATGAGCATAGAGGGTATGCATGCCAGAGAGAGTGGATAGGCAGGGTCATGAGGGAGAAAGCACATGAGGTTAGGAGAGAGAGTTTGAGGAGGTGAGGAGGCCTCACAGATTGGGGAGATATGTTGGTCCTTATTTTGGAGGCAAGGTGCATCATGGAAGAGGTTTTGCGGGTCAGCCCGTTCAGTTCGCGCTTCCGGCTATGTGTGGGAATTCATGTATTCAGGGGTCTCGGAGTACCCGTATCGCACAATTTCCACTACCGCATCAGTAGAGAGGGTGCTTCGAGTGTGGAGATACAAGCCACATGGTGACAAATTGTCCCAGACTTCAGACTGATGTGTCACAACAAGGTATTCAAGCAGTTAGAGGGTGCCTAACAGGGGAGGCCCAACCCGTTGAGGTGTTTCATATAGTGGGCTTAAAGCCGCTATACCGGGTGATGTCATTCAGGTATGCCCTGATTTGTTATAAATGAGCATCATCCGTAGTTTATTATAGCCCTGCTTATCGGGATGTGTTCCCCTATTCTTTATTCCATTTATGGGTACGTTTTACTACTTGCTCTCTATCTATGAAAATATCTTGTGGGGAGGTTCTATGAATGATAGTCGTGTCTATCATCTATTTCTAGCTATTATCGAGAGTTATGAGGCTAAAGTAAATTTCTGTTTTCCGTTTCGGTAGGTTTGATGTGATTTCTGAGTATTTTTTGTTACGCACTGTGATTTCTATGCTCCACCGGTGTGGGAGCCAGTCTGTGTTGTAAATTATAGATGGAATTGATCTTGTAAGAGTCTCTGGATAGTAGATGTGTACCCTGCTTGTGATTCAGTATTGAGGGAGGGACGCTCATGATTTCAGGTGTGATATGTTGAGACCGAGTTGTGTACTGCGGTGCGAGTTATATCAGTATAAGATCGTTGTGAGCTTTTTATATGCTTTCGTTCCTTCCTATTAGATGTTTTTGTCGATTTCTGATTTAGAGGAATTCGTGCTAGTTTAATTTATTAGTTAGTTCCCTTATGTGCTTCCTTTCTCATATTTAGTCATTAGTTTTAGCTTGTGGGGGTGTGTACCCGTTGGTGTAGGATAAGATTTGGTTATTCGAGTGTTTTGCTATGCAGTTTTCGTGGTTATTGTATCATCGCCAGTGTTGTGGAGGTTTGAAAAGAGTTCCTATTGAATGTGAGGCTTATATGGTAGACGATGTCGATCTCCGGTTGGATGGTTTGAGCTAGGGGAGGCTCGGTTGTTAGGTACGGATTTGGTTCAGGAGGCCTTGTACAAGGTCAAGATCATTTAGGATAGGCTTCATTCAGCTCACTCTAGGCAGAAAAGTTATGCAGACCGCAAGGTTCGAGATGTAGCATTTATGGTTGGTAAGCGGGTATTGCTCCGAGTATTGCCTATGAAAGGCGTGACGAGATTTGGGAAGAAGGGAAAGCTTAGCCCTAGGTACATTGGTCCGTTTGATATTCTTGATCGAGTGGGAGAGGTGGCGTATAGACTCATATTGCCGCCTAGCTTATCAGCCGTGCATCCAGTCTTTCATGTATCCATGCTTCAGAGGTAACACGGCAATCCAGCCCACGTGTTAGATTTCAGCACTGTCCAGTAGGATAAGAACTTGTCCTATGAGTAGGATCCGGTAGCCATTCTAGACCGGCAGGTTCATCAGTTGAGGTCCAAACAATTCCCTTCTGTTCGTGTCCAATGGAGTGGTCAGCCTCCTAAGGCATCGACCTAGGAGTCCGAGTCTAATATGCGGAGCCGTTATCCTCACCTTTTCCCCGACTTAGGTACTTCTTTCTTTTGTCCGTTCGTGGATGAATGGTTGTTTTATTGGTGGAGGATGTGACGACTCAATAGGGTCATCACTTATTTATTTTTTGTTTTGTACTTTCGAGGCCTTCAAACCTCCTCTCGGGTTGTACTCGCTAACTTAAATATGAATTCTTTGAGAAAAATGCTAAATTTTGATATTAAATTGAATAAATTTGATTTCGATCAACATTTTTGATAAACTTACCCGTACCCGTGATTCGCTGGTCCCGAAGGGTCCGTGGGAAAATATGGACTTGAGCTTATGCCCGGAATCAAATGCCGAGGCCCTAAGACAAGAAATGAATTTTTCTGTGAAATTATTTTTTGGAAATAATTATGGGAAATGGAAATTAAATTGATCATAAGACTAGGGTATCGGGCCCGTAGTTTTGGTTCCGGTTCCCGGTACAAGTCTTATATATGATTTAGGCGCTTTCTGTAAAGTTTGGTTGAGAAAGGACGTCGTTTAACGTGTTTCAAACCCGAAATGGGAATTTTATGTCATATGAATAATTTGAGAAGGAATCATGAGCTTTGAGGCTTGATTCATTGTATTCATTTTATTTGTCGATTGCACAGATGAGTTCATAGGGTGCCCTCGAGGTTGTGCGTACGCTTGGTTTCGAGCCCCGAGGGCTCGGGTAGGTTTAGGGAGGTCCTAGGCTTAAAAATACTAGTGTTGGTCAAGGAAAAGCTGCAGGTTTCAGCGTGCTCGCGATCGCCTTAGCACGGTTCGCGGTGTGCGCTGCACGGGCACGACCGCCTTAGCATGGTCTAGGGTGTAAGCTGTGCGACCGCGGCCACATTAGCGTGGTCTGCGGTGTGAGCCGTGTGGCCGCGTTGTCCTGGCACGGTCCGTTCTGTAAGCTTCAGAAAGCCAGCAGCCTTTAGTTCCACTAGCGCGGCCGCTGTCCTTTTTTGTGTGGTTAGTGCTAGGCAGCGCGTCAGAGAGTATAAATACACGGGATTTTCAATTATTTCTCACTATCCAAAAACCCAAAACATAAGAGGCGAATTCCTAGGCAATTCTTCTTCTTCAAAATGATTGGTAAGTGATTTCTAGCTCATTTTCTTCACTCCTTAACACCTTTTATCATAATTTCAACATCAAATCGAAGATTTTAATGGGAAAATAGGACCTAGGTTTTTGCTAAAATTGGAGGTTGGACCTCAATTTGAGGTCCGATTTCAAAACTAATCACATGATTGGATTCGTGGGGGAATGGGTAATAGGGTTGTAGTTCAAACTTCGGGTTTTGACCACGTTGGCCCAAGGGACAATTTGGTTATTTTATCTAAATTTGCATCTTAGCTTTATATTAAATAGTGGAATAAGTTGTTTTAGGTTTTATTTATGAGATGCAATTGAAATGAATAGATTTGGGCCATTTGGAGATGGATACTCATGGCAAACGTGTGGTTTCAAGTTGAATTGGAGCCGGTTTGAGTTAAGTATCCGGCCTATCCTTATGTAGGGGACTTCCTCTTAGGATTTGAGTCTTCCTTGCTTCCTGCAATTCCTTGTAAGCGAGGTGACAAGTGTGTGCTAGGATTTATTTGTGAACAATTTGCCTTTTTTTGGCTCTTAGATCCTGTAATCACCGAATATAAGGTTGTCCTTGACACGTTTGAGTTCCGTGTTGTTGGTCTCACCTCTACATGTCTTACTTGGAAACCAGTTTTTCCCTTTTTGGTTTATTTTTGTTGCCTAATCGACTTTTTACTTGATTAACTAGGGACTCTTACCATTCTATAGTCATCTTGTCGTTCCAAACTGCTCGTCTTTATTTGGAAAGCATTACTTCTTTCTCTCGTGTAATTAATTAGTCTTAATTGGAAAGAAGTTAGATATTCTATGTTTAGTTGATATTTCCTTAATTGTAATTGTTTGGTTCATCTTAACTTCCCTGTTGTTGAACTGAATATTATGGAATCGTTGTTCTTACCATAATTCCTTGTTGAGTCGTCCTTGTTGCGCCTAGTATTTTCTCTGTTACATTTATTCCTTGTGAGTTAGTTCTACTTCCTTTTGGTAATTGGAAATACCTGAGTGATTCTCTTGCTTCGCTCATGTATATATTGTATTTGTTGTTTTGGTACTTGATATGGTGATGCACGAGGTTTCTGCCGTGCTATTGTTGATATTGTGATGCATGAGGTTTCTGCCATACTACTGTTGATATTGTGGTGCACGAGGTTTCTGCGGTGCTACCGTTGATATTGTGATGCACGAGGTTTCTATCGTGCGGTTGTTGATACTGTGATGCACGAGGTCTCTACCGTGCAGTTGTTGTTGAGGGGTTGCACGTGGTCTTTGCCGTGCTATTGTTGTTATGGATGTTTTGCACATACGGTGTAATAAGGCGGGATATGTTTAATGCTTATATGTAGGTTGCGCATGTGGCGGATTAAGGTGGGAACATTTTGATGCACATGTTGCGAAATAAGGGGTTACTCATTATATTATTATTGGACAAGTGGCGAAGTAAGGTGGTCTATGTCAGGGGTTGATTGTAATGCATTGTGATGGCCTGTGGAGGAATTCCTATTGGCGGAGTCCATACATGGTTCATCAGGTTCTGACAGGAGGAGCCCTTATACTTGCAGAAATGGATGGAGAAATTTGGCCAAAATCAATCAATTCAGATGCAGTCAAGCGCTACTACGTGTAACCTTTTGTTTTCCTATATGATGTAATTTGAACTACGTCTAACCTGATTCCTGTTTAAGAGGGGATATGTTGGCAGCCATATGGGTTCGCTCACAATTCAATAAAATTTCATTTTCTCCGCAATCGAATACTGGGGAATAATTTTGAGGAGGACTCTCAAAATTCCAAAGTAACTTCAGCCGATCATCGCAAGCAACCATCTGAAGCAGCAACCCAGCAAACTAGGGCAGACTTTTGAGGAGGACCCTCAAAATTCCACAGCGAGAGAGGTAGCAATGTCCTGAACCACGTCACAATCGTCAGTTCATCTAAAAACTATTTCTTAAATATATACTCTTATCATATTTTTCTTTACAAACTCATGCACATTTATTGTCGAAATCGCCTTGTTCAGCAACACTACCCAATAATACACATCATATCATCAGATCAAAGCCATATAGGGCAAGCAAAGTCGGAGGGGGCACGAAGTATTCTTTCCCCTTTGCTAAACTCATGATTTTTCTTTGGATGCAAGAACCCAAGTCATACATTATGCAATCAGGAACACAAATCTCAGAACCATTGCACCTATTCGCATTCAGTATCCAATATCCCCGGAAGCCACGATATCATAATCAGCTATCAGCTAAGAAATTTCACTACTATTCTTCCCTTTATTTCTTGCATAAGGCTACTATTCTGCCTTTCGAGACTAAGCTCTATCTCCATCCGTATTCTTGCATTGCATAAGGCTACCATTCTGCCTTCTAAGACTAAGCTCTGTCTCCATCTGCATTTCTTGCATTGTATAAGGTTACCATTCTACAATGCGAGACTAAGCTCTGTCTCTACCTACATTCTTGCATTGCATAAAGCTACTATTCTGCCTTCCGAGGTTAACCTCTACCTCCATCTGCATTTCCTGCATTGTATAAGGCTACCATTCTTCCTGCCAAGGTTAAGCCCTACCTCCATCTGCATTTTCGGCATTGCATAAGGCTACTATTCTACCTTTCGAGGTTAAGCTCTACCTTTATTTGCATGGCTAAAATATTGCCGCTTTCATTTTACTTGCATCGGCTGAAACTCCGCCACCTTTATTTGGATCTTGCATTGGCTGAAATATCGCCACTCATTTGCATTTTGTATTGGCTGAAGGATTGCCACATCATTTGTATTTTGTATCGGCTAAAAGATCACCACCTCATTTACTTTTTGCATTGGCTAAAATATCGGCGCCTCATTGCATTGGCTGAAAGATCACCACCTCATTTACTTTTTTCATTGGCTAAAATATTGCTACGTCATTGCATGGTTGAAATATCGCCACCTTTATTTACATATTGCATCAGCTGAAAGATCGCCATCTTATTTACTTTTTGCATTGGTAGAAATATCGTCGCCTCATTGCATCGACCGAAATATCGCCACCTTATTGCATCGCCTGAAAGATTGCCACCTCATTGCATTGGCTGAAAGATTTCCACCTCATTTACATTTTGCATCAGCTGAAGTATCACCATTTATTGCATTTTATGGGCTGAAAGATCACCAAACTATCCAAAGGCGTCATTGTTCGGAGGCACCATCTTCATAGCCCAAGAACGCCATGCTATGGCCTAAGAACCCCTTTTATCTCTTACATATCATTATTCAATGGCATCATCACTTGGAGGCATCATCCTCATAGTCCGAGGGCATCATTTCATGGCATGCGAATCCTTTATAATACTCTTTATGGCCCAGGACATCATTGTCTGAGGACATCATCCTAACCGTCCAAGACAACATTCATGGTCCAATGGGAACTTGTATCATGTTTAGATTTATGCCCAATATATACTTGTATTGTTTATTTGTAGGTAAACCAGTGAGCGACAGCTGTCTCGGCAGGGCGATCCCGCTCTAGTTCCTGCAACCCTATTAGACTCTAACCATCCATCCCAACCTAAATGTTGTGTCCGTCCTCGGAAAACCTCCATCGGCATACTCCGACGACGGATCTGGAACTACATATAGCCCGATTTCTGTAAGACCACAGATATGTAGGCAGCTCAGAAACCAGGGTACAATCAACCTTTTCAAACCGCTTTACCCGGTCAAAAATTGGCCATCATATCTTTACCCGACAACTCTTTCATTCTTCCCGGGTAAAGAGGGGCAGCTGTTGATACCCAATTTTTTCCTTTATTTTTTTATTAGGAAAATTCTTTCAATATATATATAGAAATACAAAAGCCAATAAGTGTTCTTCAAATAATAATTTGGTGATTAATCTATTTTATTCTTATATTTATGCAAATATATAGCTAAGGTAATTTTTGCACATTTTTATAAATCGATTTGATATTTTAAAGCTGAAATTGCACTAAATTGCAATTCTAGCCTATTTTAAGATTTAAATAGCGTTTATAATTACAAATTTTATTCCAGTACTTTTAATATATACTATTAATTAATTTAGCACCTTCAATTTGTTTCAAAAATTATTTTTACTATTTTTTATAAATTAAAAAAGGGAAAAGTGGCTATTTAAATGATAGCCTTATTGTATTTCAATTATAGCCAAAATCAGCCACTCCAATAACCCAATCTCAATCTCGAACCGGACCAGCCCAAATCCTGATATAACCTGACCCCTAATCCGTTAATAAAACTGACCCCGATCTTTCTTTTGCTCAACGGCCACGATTCCCCCTTACCATTCTAATTCACCCAAACCCCAACCCTAATTCATTTCCCTCCAGAAACGCCACCTTGAAACCCCTTCGTCTCTCAAACTTTCTCGAACCTTCCTCAACCTAATCGTCTACTATCGTCTTAAACCTTAAAACCCATCGGAAACTATGGCTTCTCCGGCCATGGTAACCTTATATACACCTCCTGTTACTTCTGTGTGCTTGATGCTTGAAGAATCGAGGAAAGACCTTGAAGGTCTTCATCCAAACCTGTGCCGGCTCGAGGTTTCACGGCCATCGCTGGCCTTGCTCCGGCGTATCCTGGTCCTATGAGCCTATCTCTGACCCTTCCCACCAAGATTAGACCTTTTCAAAGCCTTTCTCATTCTAGGGTTCTTCTGAAACCCTAAATATTTGAGGTTTTCTCTGATTTTTCTTAAATCTGTTATATATCTATGCTCTAGTTGAGTTTTTGAACGATTTCCTCAACTTTTCTTTCAAAAATTACTTCTTTCCGATTTAGGGTTTCCTGAAAATGTTCAAATGTTTCCCTGACTTTTCTTTTCCTTTTCTTTGTGTGTAATTGTCTCAGTTATGTTCTTATGTTTTCTTTTGTACCATGCATGTTCTTCTACTGTGTTCTTATATTTTTCCTTTTATCACGCATGTTCTTCTACTATGTTTCCTATATTCTGTTCTTTCTTCTACTGTGTTTATATGCTATGTTTTCACATGCTTTCTCACTATGTTTTGCTAATTTCCTTCCACTATGCCTGATATACTTCGACTATTGTATCCTTCTACCATGTTCTTAAGCGCTTAATGTTTCTGTTCTACTTTACCTTGTTTTAAGAGACCCGTTTAAGCATGTTTTTCTCTACTATTTCTTCTACTCTCATTGTGTTTTGAATTAGTTTCTTCACTCTGTTTTCTTTGAACTTTCAACTACGTTTGCTTTTTTTCTCATGAGTTTCTGAAAGAAATCTCTAAGCTTGTTTTGAGTACTTATTTCCTCATCTCTGTACTTGACTCGAGGTGGAAACCCTAGAATTTGGGGGGTCTATCGAGGTTTGATCATGTGATTGAACTAGGGTTCTGTTTGATAACCTTGACTCTTTCAGTCTAATCTCTGAGTCTATAAACTATGTTTGAACTTCTTCGTTTGCATACAATTCTGAACTTTTTAAATTCTTCTACTCTAGACTCTTCTACTGATTGGCATGCTAGTTCTTCGTATTTAAGCATGTCTGTATGCTTTTATACGTGTGATGAATCTTTTTCCAAAAAGGTTTTCCATCTTATGATTGATTTAGAATCCCTTTTTAGGTCTAATTGATTGATATTGATTTTCCTTAAGTAAAACATTTCTTCACCTTTTCTGACTGGATTCATTCATACCAAATTCAGACCTTGTGATTTACTGGCTGTTAATTGATTATCTTTACTTAAATCGTACAAGCCGTGTACTATCCAAACCTTGTCCTTAAATAAACCTTTATGTATTTACCACTATCATACTACCTTACACAAAGTGTTCGAGTAATTTAGTTCTTTAATTAGTTTTACCGTTTGAAATCTGAACCCCTTTATTAAAGGGAAAACTTGTGTAATTGATTGACCATATATTCTCAAACTATTCTCTTACCTTATTTTGGCTTGCCTTCTACACTGTAAAAGGCACAACCTCTTTTTCACAAACACAAGGTCAATTAAACACTTTTATACTTCAAACTTCAAACTTACAATCTCACAATTCTCTTCTAAACTCATAGTATTCTTACTGCTTGTTTGCGTAGTGGTTTTACAAGACTACTGCCTTCTTCTTACTTGTTTCTTTAAAACTTGTATGTTCTAGTTTTAGTTTCAGGATCATTCCAATGCATTTACTTACAGCCTTTACATCCAAGTTTACTTTACTGTCTATGTGGAGTTAAATGTTTAACTAGCATGTTAATTTCTTTTTACCTATTTTTGCTGTGAATTCATGTACCCATGTTTCCCTCTATGTGCTTTGAGTTGTAGTTCAGGACATGACAATATGCAAGTTATTGTTCATGTTTGGACTTAATCCTTTAGGGTATCCTGACTCCCAAAACAATGTATTTTAACAAGCTTGTGGGGTGTGCCAGCATTTCTCATTGCTAGGTATGCCCACTAGCATGTCCTTGCTTCTTTACCACTTCCCCTTTTCCCTTTTCCAAACTCTGCATTTACACTCTCTCCTAGCTTCTAGGTTCTACCCCTCTCTTGTGAGCCTTGCCTTGGGACCTTGAGTTCCCTCTGAACTTAGGCACTTAAAGGTTGGCCCTTCCACACTGCACTATGTCTTGACCCTATAATGCATTTGAGTGCGAGCACTGCCCAGAGTCCATGTAAGGCTCTTAGGGAACTATCACACATCCAAATAAGAGAAAGGTTTTGTGACATTGATCTTTGGAGTTGGTTTACTTCATAAATCAAACAGGAAGTCTGAATCAGGCTTTCCTTGGTTGTAACTTTTAGCTTATGATCGCATTTTTGTACTTTACTTTCTTTTTGAGTTGTAATGACTATGTAATAAAAACTCTCAGGGATGGCTAGTGAAAAGGGAAGGGAGTAGCTGTATGCAAAAAAAGGTAGATAATTTGCCTATAGGTTTATTAATTGTTGCATCCACGTAGATATCCTGCTTATTAGTTTACTTATAGAATTCTGCACTTGCATATAGACACCATGACTATAAAAACTCTTTCATTCATATAAATACCATGTTTGTGAGGTTTTCTACACTTCTGCATTATATAGATACCATGTTTATAGGTCTATGCATTCATATAAATACCATGTCTATAAGAATGTTCTGCATCTCCCATATAGATACCATGCTCATAGTTAACTAGAAATTCAAATCCTGCATACACACCTGTCACTAGGTAAAGCTGTTTATAGGATTTGAATAACTAATAGTATTTAGACACCATGCCCATAGGATTTCTGATTTCTGCACTCTCATATAGCTACCATGTCTATAGGATTTCTGCATTCTCATATAGATAAGCTGCCTATAGGATTTCTAATTTCTGCACTCTTATATATAGATACCATGTCTATAGGATGCACATGCAGGTAGAAAATATGCCTATAGGTCCTTTTTGATTTCTTGCATATCCATTTCTCACTAGGCAAACACGTTTATATGTCTTAATAGCCAAAATACAATCAGAGGTCATGTTCATATAAAACCCAGTATGTAGATTTCATGCCTATAGGACTTTCTGTAGTTTATTATGTTTATGAATGTGTTTGAAAGTTAACTAACATCTAGAAAGCATGCCTATAGGGGTCCTAATTCAAATCTGAATAGCCTCTCTTATTTGTAAGTTAAAACTAGCAGTAATAATACATTGTCAATTGTAGAAATTGTATTCTTTCTGTTAAAACTTGCATCCTTTTCTTAAATTAACATGCAATCAGTCCGTGCTCTTATTCCTGAAATCTGTAGATATCATGCCTATATGTTTCGTCTATCATTTAGGCAATCCTTAAGGTCAGTTATAACTGAATCAGTTCCTTCTTTTAAACTACAACCAGCAGATAGGCCTGACTCAGGCTTCCTATCTGAATTATGTAGTAGATTAGTCCGCCTCAAATCCTCAAGTTTAGTTAGACCTTAAATAGTACGTGTAAGACATGCTAAACTATGTGTTTTCTTTGGTTTTAAAGGAGGTTTATGTGAGCATTATCATATGTCTATATGCTCCCCCTCTAAATTTGCTATATGTTTTGTTTGTCGCCTTAGTATTTAACCTTTTGAAACCACAAATAAGACCATGCTTCCTCCCGTTAGGATTAGTAATCCCAAATACCTCCAGGATTGATAGGATCGGGACGGTTAATAGCATGCAATAGGTAAATGGGACCATTCCGCGCTTTAATACCTTAACAAGGCGGGAAAGGCTAGATATGGATATGATGACCGGTGCGCTAATACCTTGTGTGATTACTAGGTATTGCATTGATGTGATCCATATTATTATTAAACCTAGAACCCCTTCCTTTGTTCTATGTTTCTTTAAATCTTTAAAAAAAAATTCTTTTTAAATCAACTCTTCCCAATGCTTTCCAACTTCGTTTATTTCTCACCTTTTATGTGAAAATCCCCTCTTATGTCATAGTCTTATTTTCTTACATGTTGTTTGTATTTAATTCACAACAATAGATTGGCCAGCAACCACACTAGTGCATCCTGAGGGGTGCCTAACAACTTCCCCTTGGGATAAGTTCAAGCCCTTACCTAATCTTTGGTTATCCTAATTGAGCCATCCTTAGTGTCCTTATGCACCATAATCATTATGTGGTGACTCTTCAATTCTCTTAAAACCAATTCCCATAAGGGAACTAGTTGTCTTCCCAAATGTCAAGAACCCGATTTTGCGAGAAAAAGGGGGCGCGACAATAATCAATCTGTCCCAAAGTGGTTTTCTATCCTTAATTGAAACCCGTTTGTACCCGTTAAGCCATGATCCCTTAATTAAAGGGAATCACTTGGGTTCATTGATTCTAATGGTGATTATTTCCATGTTGTTTTTAAGACTTTACTGATTACCTTATTTTCTACTAGTTTTCAAAACTATAAATACTTACCCTCTCTTCTTTCAAAGACATGAACAACCTGAGTTCAGAACACACACTTACACTTAAAACTCTCTCTTTCTTTACTGCTACTTGTCCTACTACTTTTTCTAGCCGGCTGAAAGCCAAGGCTAGATTGTGGACTCTTGTTGCTTTACCTTTCGGCACTTTGCTTCTCTACTGGTATGTCCTATTACTTTTACGTCTCAATAACAACATGTTTCTTTAAGTTGCTTCAGTTTCATTCATGTCCACTTATGCTCATGTTTCTGCAGTCTATTTATGTTACTAGCATGCTGAAACACGTTCCCTTTCCCTTTTAAATTAATGTTTCCCTATGTATGTGCTCTGTTATGTGATTTTCTAACTTATGAATCCCAAACCCCATATTCCCTCTATGTGTTTGTGTTCCTTCAATTGGTTTGTGGGCAAGCCAGCATCATCTATTGTTGTGCATGACCCAACCTGCCCATATTTAGGGTCATATGCTTCATACAATATATTCCTAAAACCCATCGACCCCTTTGTGTAACTACTGATTCTGTGTATTTTGAGCTTTATTACTACTCTTTTCAAAATCACTTTCACCACTTATTATTTCCACCCCAGTTTTAGTCCTCTTTGTTATGCACTTCCACTATATTCTTAGAACCTAGGTTCTACCCCTCTTGTGTGAGCCTCGCCTTGCGACCCTTGAGCTCCCTCTAAACTTGGCCACATTAGGGATGGCCATTCCACACTACACTCATTTATGTCTGGTTATGCAAGGCTGGGTGTAAGCACTGTCCGGGGTCCCCTGAGATACTTAGGTAACTTTGACACACTTTGGTAGGAGAAAGGCTTTGGAATGACATTGGAAATTATACGATTCATTGCATGTCTCATATAGGAATTCAAATCGGGCTTCCTATGGTTCTAGCTTTTTCTTTCATTTCTTCTTTTGTAATTCAAGTATTTGGTCTATAATAATTTGTAACAAACATTGGGGTCGGCTAGTAAAAAGGGATGGGGTAATTATGCATGTTTTAAGGGTAGATAACATGCATATATGATCTATTTAATAAATTCTGCATGTTTTAATTCCACACATAGACATCATTCCCATAGGATCTGTTTAATAAATTCTGCATATTTTACTTTCACACTTAGACATCATGCCTATTGGATCTGTTTAATAAATTCTACGTGTTTTATTTCCACACTTTGACATCATGCCTACACGATCTGTTTAATAAATTTAACATGTTTTACATCCACACGTAGACATCATGCCTATATGATCTAATGGCTATAATCAGACATCATGTCCACAAGGTTAAAATCAGCTTCGAAATTAGATGTCATACCTATAAGATTAAAATCAATATTTTTATAGAAATCATGCCTATAGGAATTTCGATGTGATCAAGTAAATCCTGCCTACTCCACTTCATGTTCAATTAGATACCATGCCTATTGAACCAAAATTAGCCTTTAATACTTAGATACCATGTCTGTAGCAATAAAAATCAACTATAATAGAGATCATGCCTATAGGATCTAAAACCAGTTTAGTTAAAAAAAATCGGTTTGCCTTGTAATATCCTGAATCAACTTAAACAACCTACTCCTTTCATCAATACAGTTTAGAAAGCATGTTTATAGGATCCAAATAACCTGTCTAAAGTTAATCACTGTTTATAGCATCACTGTAGATATCATATTCATTGGATAAAAGTATTATGCCTAGGCAAGACTTGGGTAAATACTTGAATAAACTGGAACTACCTTTGTTTAATTAGCAACTGCTACAACTAATAGGCAGGCTCGATTGGGCTTCTTATCTGAGCTATTTAATGAATCTATTTCTGGCACAAATCCCAACTTTAAGGCTCTTTTAAAATTTAGAATTTAACTGTGTTTGAGTCGTGCTATTCATGTGCATTATTTGCGAAGGTTTATATGAGCCTTCTAACTGCCTATATGTTTCCCTTTTAAATGCAGTCCTATGTGTTTTCTATGTCGCCTTAGCCTTTTCACCTTTAAGCCTAAGAGTTAGCCTAAATCCCCCCTCTTATAAGAATAGTAGTCCTAAAATTCCTCCGAGACTGATAGGAATTGGACGGGTAATAGCACGTAATAGAGTTTGAGACTGATCCACACTTTAAATACCTTTACGGGGTGGGAAGGGTAGATATGGATATGATGACCGGTGCGCTAATACCACATTGAGGAGTAATTACCGGATATTGCATTGATGTTATCCATATTACAAACAAACTCGGGACCCCTTTTACATTCATTAGCATGCTTAGTTATAACTCTTTCAAACTTTGCTTTATTTAATCATTTTTCAAACAATTGTGTATTTAAAATCCCCTCTTATATAAGCCTTTTTTTTACTTGTTAATTGTAAAAATTCACAAAGAACTATCTGGCCGAGAACCACACTAGTGGATCCTGAGGGGTGCCTAACACCTTCCCCCTGGGATAATTTCAAGCCCTTGCCCTATCTCTGGTTATCAACGTAGTTGTAGTTGAACCCTATAGGTGCCCTATCGCACCTTAAAACATTAGGTGGAGACTCTTCAAAATTGCTAAACCATGTGCCAAAAGGAAAGAGTTTTCCCAACGAAAATGTCACAAACCCAATTTTTGCAGAGGAAAAAAAGGGTGCAACAGGCGTGCAACCCGATCCAAATATAGTATTTTTGCAGTGTGCAACCTGATCCAAATATAGTATTGTTGCGGTATGCAACTCGATCCAAATATATTGTTGTTGCGGAGAAACCCGATACCGATATACAATTCAATACCAATCACAAAATAGTCCCTGTAAGGGAACAATAAGGAAACAACAATAACCTGGCAAGGGAATTGACAGTAAGAAGTAAATACATCCCATCAACTGAATCAACTATATCGAAACTTGTTTCAACTTTTAAATTCATAACAGATCCTCGTCTAGAACCAATATCCAACCATTAGAAATTTTCACGAGATTTATCATAACTCTTTTCCAATTCATAGAATCACAACTTAAGCATTTGTAGTACTTATTAGAACACAACAATTTCAACTTAAGACTCACGGGCATGCTTGACACCAACGTATAGATACTCGTCACCATCCATATATGTCGTACTCAACAACTAACACATAGAAAATAGGACTTAACTCATAATCCCTCAAGCTAAGGTTATACCAAACAATTACCTCGAACCTCAAACACTATTTTTCCTTTAGAATTCGCCTCCAAATAACTCGTACCTAGTCCAAATTAATTTCACAACATTAATAAATGCTAATGGATTCATACCCAATGCTTAATTATAGGTTTTCTATCATTTTACCCAAAGAGTCAAAAATTGACCCCAGGCCCTCTTGGTCAAAACTCGAGGTTCGTTCCAAAACCCGATCACCCAATCACCCACAAGCTCGAATATGTAATTAGTTTCAAAATCCAATCCCAAAACAAGGTCTAAATTCCAATTATTTAAAAAGCCTTAACTCAACCCAAAATCCTGAATTCTACTATGGAAGAACAAAATTTAGGACTAGAAATCTAATGGGTGTTGATGGAAAATGAAGGAGATGGATTGAGGAATACATACATATGATTTGGTGTTGATTTTACTCTATAAAAATTGCTCATGTTCTGATTCACGTGATTTCAAGTCTGTTTCTTATCAAATTTCACAAACTCAACTTAAATCACATATAAGACTTGTACGGGGCTCCGAAACCATAGTATGGGCTTGATACCATCAAACTTCAAATACGTTTCATTTTCAAAAACTCATAAATATTCCTGAAAACATCTTTCTTTAAAAATTCATTTCTCGGGCTTAGAATCTCGAAATTCGATTTTGAGCATACGCCCAAGTCCCATATTTTCCTACGGACCATCCTGGACTGTCAAATCATGGGTCTGAGTAAATTTGCCTAAAATATGATCGAAGTTAACTTAAATTCATTATAAAGGCAAAATTCATCATTTTTCACATATTTTCACATAATGGCTCCCCGTGTACATTTTTGGTTGTGCATGCAATTCAAGGTGAGGAAACATGAGGCTTCTAAGTCCTAGAAATGTGGAATTTACTCGTAAATCAAGTGATGACCTTTTGGGTCATCAAAGATTATTAATTTGGAAGCTTTATATTGGAAGAGTCGAGCAAGTTTGATTTATGTGTATATAACCTCGGATCAGAGTTTTAATGGTTTCGTTAGGTCTAGATATGATTTTGGACTTGGGCGTATGCCCGAATTTGTATTTGGATATTTCTAGAAGTTTTTGGCTCTATTTGGCAAAAGTTTGTAATTTGAAGGATTGGATAGTTCATAGAGTTGACTGGGAGATATTTGATGTTATCAGTTTGGATTATTATTTCGAGAGTTGGAATAGGGTTTTTATGTCATTTGGAACTTATGTGCAAAATTTTAGTTGATTCCAAGTTGTTTAGACATTTTTGGCGTAAGTGAGAAATTTAGAAATTTGAAATAGTTAATTAAGCTTGAATTGAGGTTTGATTTGTGGTTTTGATGTTAATTTGTGTTATTTGAAGCCTCGAGTATGTCCGCGTTATGTTTTAGACTAGTTGACATGTTTGAACTGAGTCCCGGGTCCCTCCAGTGTGTTTAAGATCGATTTTAGATTTTGTAGACTATGTTGCATTGCTGAAGAATTTTTGGTTCTAGTACTTCTGTATCTATAGAGGTTTGGCCGCATCTGCAAGTTTGTGATCATCGAAGCGAAGAATGCTGGAGGTTGGTGTCCATAGATTCAAAATTCTGGTCGCAGAAGAAGAAGAATGTCTGCTGGTGTGAGAGGTCAAATTTTTTTAGTGGTATCCACAAAAGCGGGATTTTTATCGCAGAAGCGGAAGTTGGATCGCATATCCGAAAGTGTTGGGTAGAAGCTTTATATTCCGAGGATTGGGTTATTTTATCACATATTGAGTTTGAGAGCTTGAATTTGAGCGATATGGAGGGGATATCACCATATGGAATTTGATTATTACACATGATTCCATATTTGATTATGGCATTTGATTAATGAATCTAAAAAAAGAGAAATTGGGGAATTTTGTCAAGCCATATCTAAAATTGGGTTTTGAACATCAATTCAAAGTCGGATTTGAGTAAAACTAGTGTAATTGGACTTGTATTAGAATGGCTTGTCAAACTTTATGAGTTTTGTCAGGTATCGGGGTGCGGGTTCGGGTTTACTTTTTACTTGAATTTGAACATTTGATCAAAGATTTAATTTTTATTGTTTAGGTCTGATTCCTATGACATCATTTGATATTTTTGAGTTGCTTTTGGCTAGTTTTGATCCATTCAGAGGTCGACTCATACGGGACCACTCATTTTGCCTTTTAAATCCTCATTCCCCTAATTAAAACTCCATATATGTTCTTTTACTGTTATATGACTTACGGGGATGGTTGATTTATGATTTAGGTTCGGATTGAAATCGAACACTTGTTCCTTAATATTGGCCTAAGGTGGCCAAGTTTGACTCGAGTCTACATTACATTTTTGGAAACAATCTCGAAACCGGCATATGAAGGTTCCAATAGGGATGATTTTGGACTTGGGCTTGTGTTCGGATTAGCTTTCGCGTAATCCGGGAGCATTTCGGTGCTAAATGTGGAAAGTCGGTTCATATAAGGTTTTCTAGATCTTTAAATTTGGTTTGGAGTATGCATTGGTGTTATCGAGGCCCGTTTGGGGTTCTGAGCTTGGGAGTAAGTCTGTATGATGATTTATGACTGTGTATACAAATTTTGGTGTAATTCTAAGTAGTTTAAGAGTAATTCAGATGCTTTTGACGAAATTTGCAAGTTTGAAAGTTGAATGAAAGGTTTTGACCATCAACTCATAGTTTTGAAGTTGTTGAACATGAATTGAGGCTTCGATGAAGTTCATATCACATTTTAGGATGTATTGGAATGGTTGGATGGGGCCTTGGGGGCGTTGCATGCGAATCATATTGGAATTGGATCGAGTCTTGGACTCAAAGAATTGAAGCTTAAGGCTTACGGTGTGATCGCACCAGCAAGGTTTTAACCGCATGTGCAAGACCCCAAAAGTGGCCTAGCGATCCCAAAAGCGGTTGGGGTTGAGGATGGATGGATCCATAGGTGCGAGGGATTTACCGCACCTACGGGCTCATAGATATGGGCAGAGGAAGTGGGCAGGAGGCGTGGTTTCCGGCAGATGCAGAGGTTCAAGCAAATGTGAGCTCCCGCAGGTGAGAAGTTTTTCTCCAGAAAAGCGGATAGGGGCCATTACATGAAGATGCACAAAAAGGGGGAAAATTCGCAGAAGCGGATCCTTGTAAGCAGAACATAAAATACTGGAGGCGGAGGTAGTTCATAATTGTAATCTTTTGATCGCACTTGCGGGATCGTAGATACGGTCGAGTGACAGCATGTGCAAAATGGGCAAGAGTGAGCATTTAATTCGGGACTTACCCCATTACTACACATTCATGTGATCTTGGGAGATTTTGAGAGCACTTTTATGGTGGATTCTCATCAACATGGAAAATTAG
Organism: Nicotiana benthamiana; assembly: GCA_034376525.1. Lineage (NCBI taxonomy): Eukaryota > Viridiplantae > Streptophyta > Magnoliopsida > Solanales > Solanaceae > Nicotiana > Nicotiana benthamiana. The sequence goes on from CM067337.1 coordinate 133,147,350, forward strand.
TGAAACTTATTGAATTTTGTGGAGAACCTATGGCTTAAGTAAAATTTAGATTTGATCATGGATGTGGTTGTTGAAATGGGAATGAAGTATATATTTGAGGTCATGAGGTCGGTAATATTATACTCAAAGAATTTCAAAATCCAAGCAGGTGGGCCCGAAGTGAACGTTGGGAATCTTCCAATTTGGGATGGGTAATTACTCTAATAGATAAATTATGAAATTTTGAGCATATATTTATTAGTTTATATGACTTTTGGTTAGTTTCAAAATCCTCGACATAGTTTGAGGAGTTCTAGTGAGGTTGAAGGGCCGGATTGAGGACTTGGAACCAAAGTAAATCTCTTGCCTAACCTTGTAAGAGAGAACTTATCCTCTTAAATGTATTAATAACTGTGTTCTACTTATTTCGGGGAGCTACGTACACACGAGGTGACGAGAGTCCCTACGGAGCTATGTTCATGATATGTCCGGGTAGACCTACATTCACATCATGCCTTTAATTGTGCTATTTTATGCCTATCATATGTATTAATTATCTTGATTAGGACTGAGATTGAGGATTTTAATAAAAGACATCGACATGTCTCTTACTTTAGCATAGTTGGGAAATATTTGATAAACAATGGATCTGTGTCTTCTCGTCCCGCATGTGTTTCCGGGAGCAAAGTAAATTTCTCTACTCTTATGGGATCGGGTTGTTTACCTCAAAACCGAATAAACGTCTCTTATGAGATCGATTTATTCACCTCGACATGATGGTAACACTACTTTTATGAGATCGGGTCGTTCGTTTTAGCATGTGTGTAACATTATTCTTATGGGATTGGATTGTTCGCCTTGGCAGTACTGACTACCACTATTCCTCTAGGATCGGGCCATTCGCCTCAGAAACTTTGTTCCTAATAATTGGTACTGGATTTGGTTTGGTAACCATTGAGTTAGAGCATTCACTGCTGGTTATGATATGTTAGCGATTTGATATAAACTAATGTGTGGAATTACTATAGTTACTTTTATTTTCTTAGATGTTGCTTGTTTTAATCTCACCATGTCTACTTTATGCATTTATATTTGATGGGATTAAGGTCTCTTAGTCTATGTTTTGATGATCTAACAAACGTTCGGTATAGGACAAGATAAAGGTTTTGGTGCATGCTGGTACATTTATTCAGCAATGGACTCAAGATAATATGGGCAGTGTGCCTTTGGATTCACAAGAACTAGTTCAGGGACTTGATCCCTTGGTGTTTCCTAGGCAAAAGTATAAGTTAACTCTACAGCTGGAAAGCAACTGCAGAATGTGACTGCATACAATTATGCATGCAACAGTGCAACAGTCACTTCAATTGGGAAAAGGTTGTACCAACCAATAATAGACATCATCCTTGGGATGTTGTTTGAAGTATAATAACATGATGTAAGGCAAATATATACTCACTTGAGTATTTAGTGATATCCTCTAGAGCATTAAAGATCTGATCCAGCATTGAAGTCACAAGTGTGTCAAGAACAAGAAGACAACTCCACTACAGACTATTTTACTATGAATGTATGTCCTTAGTTGAGTTATAATCTTATTTTTTGTTCTTTATTGTAACTCCTATCTTTCATTCTTAGAAACTTTGTTTTAACAAACTCAAAATCATAAACCATCTGAGTTTGTGTTGTGACTAGTGTGTCATAAGTTAAGGTCTTTGTAACTAGTGACTGATAAAATGGTTTGTGATAAGTGTATTACAAGTTAGAGTGATTGAAGTCTTTGTAATAGGGTCATTGCAAATGGCTTGTAATATTATAGTTACAAGTTAGTGAAGCTGAAATACTACCAGTATAGGCCGCGGTTTTTATCCCCTTGAGTTGGGATTTTCCATGTAAAAATCTTGTGTCTTATTTACATATTGTTTCAATAGTTAGCACTGAGGGAACTGATATAGGACATGTCTCTATATAGCTGGTGGATTCATATAAACTATCAATTGGTATCAGAGTGGGTTCTTTACAAAAGATTAACACCCGGAAAGGATCTCAATGACTGCTCCACCTAACTTTGAGGAAGGAGAATCAATCCATAGACCTCCTAGATTCAATGGTCAGTATTACGGCTCGTGGAAGACTTTTTTGCGTGATTTTATAATGGCAGAAGACTCCAAACCATAGGACTTAATTTGTGATGGTTCACATGTTCCTATGAAGAAGGTTGGATAATTTAGAGTGATAGTGCGGAAAACCAGAAAAGAATACAGTGGCATTAACGGAAAAGTTGTTGAGAAGAGCTTTCGTGCCAAGAAGATCTTGGTATGTGGTATAGGACCTGATGAGAACAAAAGAATCTCAGCTTATCAATCTGCTAAGGAAATATGGGAAGCATTCTAAACAACACATGAAGGAACTACTCAGGTTAAACGTGTTCTACCTTGCTCTTGGGAGAGTAAGGTGAATGCCATTACTGAAGATAAATATTTACAAACTCTAACCATGGATGAGTTGATTAGAAATCTAATGACATACGAGATGAAAAGAAAGAAAGACAGTGAAAGAAGAGAGCCAAAGAAGGACAAGAACCCGGTGCTCAAGGCTGAAAACAATGACTCAAGTGAAGAAGATAGTGATATGGTCTATCTCACTAAAAGATTTCAAAAGATGGTTCAAAGTGGTGGTATACCAAAGAGGGGCAATTCAAGTAAATCGAGGAACTATGATATTTGTCACAAGTGTGGAAAGCCAGGGCATTTCATCAAAGACTGCCCACTTCTAACATAGGAGCATTACAAATACAACTCTAACAAAGAAGCAAAAAGGAACTCGATTCCTAACAAATGATTCGGCCAAAAATGTGCAACTAACAATGTTGCGAAGCAAGCTCTTGTTGCATTGGGAGACTCCTTCAGTGAATAAGAAGGGGAACCAGATGCAGGAAACAGTTTCATGATGGTAGCAGAAAATGAAGCAAAGGAATATGATTCATTGTTTGCAGTAATGGCTTGGTTCAATGATGATGAAGAGAATAACAATGATGAGGTAAATTTCAGGGATGTTCAGAGAAATCTGAAGTCCTACTCTTCTAAGAAATTGATGTCATTAGCAAATGTTCTAATTGATGCATATTATAGCCTTGTAAATAATAAGGATGCCCGGAACATAGAGCTAGGAGATGCTGAACAATCTAGAGATGATTTGGTGGCCTGTGTGGTTGATTTAAATGAGACCACAGGCAAACTTGAGAAAGAAAAAGTTCTAACTGTAAAATTAAATTGTGTAGAAAATGAGAGACATTAATTGATGGTAGTGGTTGTTGAATTGAAGAAAACCGTAGAGAACCTTAGCAAAGAGAAGAATACTCTAACAGAGAAAATTATAGCTACTAAGCAAGAAAGGGATGAGTTTTTGGTGGTAATCACACACCTAGAGGAAACAATTGAAGGACTCAAATCAGAACATAGGCTTGTAAGTATTGAGAAAGGGAAGGAAGTAAATCGTGAGACACACATTAAGCTTGAAAAGGAATTAAATGATGTGAAAACTAGTCTATGTGGTGAACGCATTAAAAATACACAACTTCAAGCTGAATTGGAGAAAGTAAAAATTGATCTTGAGAAATCTCATAAGTGGACCTGGTCCTCAGATGTTGTCACTGCCATGTACTTCAACAATAGTGGAAACAGGTAGGGAATCGGGTTCCAAAAGGAAAAAATTCCTCACAACCCGCACAACAAGTACGTCACTGTTCCTGATAACTAGCTTTGTACTCAATGTGGCAACAATGAGCACTTCAAATAAAATAGCCATGCCAAGGTTCAATCTATCCAGAAAAACGAAGTGTTTGCTGAAAAAGTGACTACTAAAGGGGGACCATGTATTATTCGCAAAAATCGCATATTGCCTACACAGACTAAGAAAGATCTTATCCGCTGTTTTCCTTGTTACAAGGGATCCAACTAGTTTGGGTTACTAAATCTAACCCATAATTTATATGTGCAGTGAACAGTTAGAGGAATCAAACTGCAATGGATCATGGATAGTGGATGCTCAAAGTGTTAGGATTTATGCCCGTCACTAGAGGGGGGGTGAATAGTGCGGCACGAGAATATTGATAAATATTGCAGAATTAAAATTGCAGAAGTAAAGTAAATGCAGTAATTAAAAGATTAAGGAAAGGACACACCGAATTTATACTGGTTCACCACAACGTGTGGTTAGTCCAGTCCCCGAGAGACTCTCTCGAGTTTCCACTAACTCCGTTAAGCTTACGGGTGCCTAACAAACCGTTACACTTGCTCGTAGATGTACACTCTACAAGACTTCAACTTGCTCAAGGATACCTCACCTCAAGACTTCACCTTGCTCGTGGATACCGCACCACAAGACTTCACACACTAAGATTGAGGGTACTTAGCAAACCCGATAATCAATGAGAAGATATGGTCTTCTCAAACACCTTTATCTTTTACAACAAGAACTCTCTAAAAAGAGTAGATAAAGAGATACAATATTAGCTCTATGAACAACTCAAAGCTGTCTCTCAATTGGCTCAACAAAAGCTCTAAAATGATACACAAATAATATCAATATGTATATGAATAATGAGAGGTGTTGTGTGTATCAAATCAGCTCAAAAGACCTCTATTTATAGGTGGTGAAGTAGTATGTCACTTGCTTAATTGGCAATCAATTATGCTGATTTTATGCCAAGATAATCGATTATCAGATTTGCATAATCGATTATCAGCTTACCGTTACAAAATCGGAAGCTGATTTTGTGCTAGAATAATCGATTATTGGATTTGCATAATCGATTATCTGCATGTCGTTCAAAAACTTTGGCAACGGATACAAGATAATCGATTATGCCCAAGTGTATAATCGATTATCCTACTCTGCGGAAATTTCCAATAAATGGAATTTCCCAGAATAATCGATTATCACTTTTGCATAATCGATTATTTACCTATGCTGTCCAGAATTGAAAACTTACTTCAAAAACCATTTTGGTTAAAATGAAAACGTTAAAATCATTTTGTTTGAAGTATTTGAAATATGTTTATGATAAATATAATTTGATAAAAAGATTTTATGCATATTTATGATGACCTATGTTGAGCCAAAAGACGAGATAACTTAAACGTTGCTCTTACATTGGTTCTACCTAACGACCTACGCCTTGGGTCTTCGGTCTTGAACTTTTGAGCTCGTCTTTGGCTTTTCCATGCAATCCATTCATCAATATGCTTCTCGGCATTCAATCTTGATTGTTTGTCATATAATAACGTTGTTTGACACTTGACTTCATTGTTTGTCATTCATCAAAACCTATACCTGAAAATCATGCTAATACAACCAAAACACACATATCATGGATAGAATGATTTTCTACAATTTCCCCCTTTTTGATAATGACAAACAACAGGAGATATCTATATCGGATTCCCCCTTAATTCATGCTATATCTCAACATACAATTTATGCAAACGATTCCCCTTAATGATAATTCCCCCTCAAATAAGGCATACTATAACGTCGATACATTCCCCCTTATTTGATGCATATCGCCTAAACTCTTCCCCCTTTTGGCATTAGCAAAAAGAGAGTATGCAAAGGCTACTTTCCCCTTTCGACACTTCCCCCTTTTGGGTATATCAATTGTTAGTGTCAAGAATAAAATAGGAAATACAATGAGGAATATACATTGACGATATTTAAACAATCATACCAACATGAAATAGTACCAAATGTTAGTAAAAACATAACAACCATAACAATGGTTATTTTTCGCAAATCATATTGCTTAGGAAAATATCAACAGTTAATTTTTAACAAACCAATAGTTGTATTAAAAACACGAATTATTTATTTTTCAAGAATATATCAACTGTTATTTAAACCAAAAATAATATTCATCAAAACATGAATCAATTTTTAACAAAAATAATTGATACTAATTGTTATTCAAGATAAAAGTTATCAAAACATGAACAAAAATAATTAATATCAATTGTTAACAAAGATATATTAATTGTTAACACATATCAACTATTACGTTTTTATCAAAAATATGATAACTAACCGACATTCCCCCTCGATGCAATAAGGTTTCGTGCTTGGTGCATCTACTACGATATTGTAGTCTTCAAGCACACCTGCAAACGTACCTAAAAATAGGTTCTAGGTACCCAAGCACTTTTGGGTCCTTGGGGGTTAGGCAAATAATAATCATAGCTCAAAGAAAAATCCCTATGTTTTGCAAAACATACGGGTGCTATGTGTCCTACCCGGTTGCAATAATGCCATATAACGTTCGGGTTGTGCATATGTCTTGGTTGAGCCAAAAACATTCTAGGTGATCTAAAGTCATTATTCCTAGACGTATTGCGATTCCTAGAGTTATTTCTAGGTGGTCTAAAATGATTCATTTTAGACTCATTAGTGAAGTTCCTAGAATTATTTCTAGGTGGTCTAACTTCATTTCTATCATCCTTTCTAATTTTCTTCTTAATTTCTTCAATTGTTTTAGGATCATCAACACTATGTTTTTCTAGTGTGTTCCTAAGTTCTATGTCCTCTATTTTCAAACAACTACAATAAGAACAATTGGAACTTTGATCAATTGAAGAGGCTTCATTCATCTCCTTAATTTTATTTATAAGAACAATATAATCAGTTTTTAAAAAATTATTTTCTTCTTCTAAAACTTTGATTTTATCCTTGGCCTCTTTGGCGATTTTTGAAGTCTTTTTCAATTCACCAAGTAATTTTTTAAAAGCTTCTTGTAATTCTTCAAAAGAGCAAGAATTAGAAGTGCTTACCTCTTCTTCTTCGTCGCCCATGAAGCATAGGGCAGTCGTTTCATCACACGAGCGGTCCGAGTCCCATGTCACATGCTTTTGGACTTGAGGCGTACCTTCATAAACGGCTTCAAGTTTATCCCACATTTCTTTGGCGGTTGTGCAATAGGAAATCTTCCGATAGTCATCCGGATTCACGCACAGTATAACATATTGATGGCCTTGACGTTGTATTCATTCTTCTCCTTCGGAGCCATGGCTTTCCCAACTTTCTTTGTCGGCGTTTCACCGTTCTTGATGATTTGCCATATGCGAAAGTTGTTTGATTGGATGAAGATTCTCATCCGCTCTTTCCAATATGTGTAATTTGTTCCATCAAATAGTGGAGACTCAATGGTAGAGTGTCCTTCGCTCATCATTCCTGCGTTCAACATTCTCAACAAAAAAATGTATATCATTCTCTCAACCGGTTAATGCTTTCAGAGAGTTAGGCTCTGATACCAATTGTTAGGATTTATGCCCGTCACTAGAGGGGGGGTGAATAGTGCGACACGAGAATATTGATAAATATTGCGGAATTAAAATTGCAAAAGTAAAGTAAATGCAGTAAATAAAAGATTAAGGAAAGGACACACCGAATTTATACTGGTTCACCACAACGTGTGGTTAGTCCAGTCCCCGAGAGACTCTCTCGAGTTTCCACTAACTCCGTTAAGCTTACGGGTGCCTAACAAACCGTTACACTTGCTCGTAGATGTACACTCTACAAGACTTCAACTTGCTCGAGGATACCTCACCTCAAACTTCACCTTGCTCGTGGATACCGCACCACAAGACTTCACACACTAAGATTGAGGGTACTTAGCAAACCCGACAATCAATGAGAAGATATGGTCTTCTCAAACACCTTTCTCTTTTACAACAAGAACTCTCTAAAAAGAGTAGATAAAGAGATACAATATTAGCTCTATGAACAACTCAAAGTTGTCTCTCAATTGGCTCAACAAAAGCTCTAAAATGATGCACAAATAATATCAATATGTATATGAATAATGAGAGGTGTTGTGTGTATCAAATCAGCTCAAAAGACCTCTATTTATAGGTGGTAGAACTAGTATGTCCGTTGCTTAATTGGCATAATCGATTATCAGATTTGCATAATCGATTATCAGCTTACCGTTACAAAATCGGAAGCTGATTTTGTGCTAGAATAATCGATTATTGGATTTGCATAATCGATTATCTGCCTGTCGTTCAAAAACTTTGGCAACGCATACAAGATAATCGATTATGCCCAAGTGTATAATCGATTATCCTACTCTGCGGAAATTTCCAATAAATGGAATTTCCCAGAATAATCGATTATCACTTTTGCATAATCGATTATTTACCTATGCTGTCCAGAATTGAAAACTTACTTCAAAAACCATTTTGTTTGAAGTATTTGAAATATGTTTATGATAAATATGATTTGATAAAAAGATTTTATGGATATTTATGATGACCTATGTTGAGCCAAAAGATGAGATAACTTAAACGTTGCTCTTACATTGGTTCTACCTAACGACCTACGCCTTGGGTCTTCGGTCTTGAACTTTTGAGCTCGTCTTTGGCTTCTCCATGCAATCCATTCATCAATATGCTTCTCGGCATTCAATCTTGATTGTTTGTCATATAATAACGTTGTTTGACACTTGACTTCATTGTTTGTCATTCATCAAAACATATACCTGAAAATCATGCTAATACAACCAAAGCACACATATCATGGATAGAATGATTTTCTACACAAAGCACATGACTGGAAATACCATGGATTTTCTCTTACTGAAAGCCCTACAGGGAGGGAATGTATCCTTTGGAAATGAAAAAATGGGTACATTCTCGGTGTTGAAAGGTTAAAAAGTCTCTTTCACACTCAATTGAGAACGTGTACTATGTGGATGGCCTGAATTACAGTCTCTTGAGTGTCTCTCAAATCTGTGATAAATGGAACAACTTAGAGTTCTTGTCTAAAGTGTCCATAGTTACTATTCTTGTAACTCGTGAAGTGGTTTTAATATCCAAAAGATACAAGAACATCTATGTTCCTGATTTGAATCTCCGCAAGCTGGTGATATGAGCTGCTTGAAGGCAGTGGATAATGATGTAGAACTATAGCATAGAAGATTGGGGCATGCAAGCATCTCACTTCTGAATAAATTGATACAGAAGGACCTGATTTGTGGTCTGCCAAATTCAAAGTTCAAGGAGCACAGAGTGTGTGATGCATGTGCTAGAGGAAAATATCTAAAACCATCCTTTAAGCCAAAGAAGGATGATAGTACATCAAAACCACTCGAACTCCTTTATATGGATCTGTGTGGTCCTATAAGAATACTAGGCATAGGTGTGAAAGAAGTATATTTTTGTGATTTTGAATGATTATTCAAGATTCACGTCGACACTATTTCTTCGAATAAAATATGAGACCTTCAAGGTATTTGTGGTATTTCTCAAGAAAATCCAAGTGAAGATGGAATTGAAAGCAGCCTACATCAGATCTGACCATGGGACAGAATTCGACAATGCCAAATTTGATGATTTTTGCAATGAAAATAGTATTACTCACAACTTCTCAACCCCAAGGACTCCATAGCAAAATGGCATTTTTGAAAGAAAGAACAGAACTCTGGAATACATGGCATGGACAATGCTTATTGACAGTGAAATTGCCAAAAATTTCTAGGCAGAGGCTATAAACATTGCGTGCTACTTGGTAAACAAGTGCATGATCAGGTCCCTCCTGAAAAAAATCCCTTATGAGCTACTCAATGGAAGAAAACCAAAGATACCTTATCTGATAAGTGATGAAGGAATCTTTCTAGGATATTCCTCTCAAAGAAAAGCCTACAAAGTCTACAACAAAAGGAGGCAATGTGTGGAAGAAAGTGTTTCACGTGATATTTAACAAGACACCCTCTTCTAGCAAGGAAGGAAACAATGATGATCAAGACAATGAACCACTTTTGGTTCCTAGGGAAATATCTGATGTTTCAAATGGCAAGGCTAATATGATGAACCAGATGTAGGAGGCAGGAAAATAAAATGTAATATCCTCCTCCATTTCTTAAGAGGAACCTCGTAGTCCAATTACTACCATTGAAGCTGAAGAAAGAGCTGGTGACACAGTGCAGGGCACTCCATAGGTAGCAGAATGAGGAGTGCAGGGAAATCAATCCAGTTTGCCAACTTCCTCTACGAATCAAACTCCAGTCCCAAACTGGAAACACAAAAGTTCCTATCTACTTGACAATATAATCACCCCCTTGATTCTTGAGTTCAGATAAGATCAAAAACTAGAAATTCCCTAGCCTTGTCAGCATTTTTATCCCAAATAGAACCCAAAAATATTAAGAAAGTCTTGAAGGATGCAGACAGGATTACAGCAATACAAGAGGAACTACATCAATTTGAAAGAAACAAAGTATGGCACCTGGTACCTAGACCCTCATATAGAACCATCAAAGGAACCAGGTGGGCATTTATGAATAAGCTAGATGAATAAGGATATGCTACAAGGAACAAAGCAAACCTCGTTGTTCAAGGATACAATCAGAAGGAAGGGATCGATTATGATGAGACTTTTTCCCTAATTACTCGCAAGGAAGCTCTTAGGATCCTTATTGCCTTTGCATCCCATGTGGAATTCACCTTATTCCAAATGGATGTGAAGAGTGCCTTCCTAAATAGTTTTCTTAAGGAAGAAGTCTATGTCAAGCAACCTCTAGGATTTGAATGTCATGTACATCCGAAACATGTATTCAAATTGGATAAGGCATGTTATGGATTGAAGCAGGCCCTTAGAGCCTGGTATGAGAGTTTATCCAACTTTCTCTTGAAAAATGGTTTCACAATAGAAAAGAATGACAATACATTGTTCTTGAAAAAACAAAAAATGAACCTTCTCATTATTCAGGTTTATGTGTATGACATCATTTTTGGGGCTACAATAGACTCATTATGTGAAGAATTCTCTAAACTCATGGGAAGTGAGTTTGAAATGAGTATAATGGGGAACTAAACTTTTTCCTAGGTCTTCAAGTGAAGTAATCCATAAAGGGAACATGTATCATTCAGTAGAAATACATCAAAGAACTTCTGAAAAGGTTTGATACGGAAGCATCAAAGGTGATCGATACCCCTATTGCTACTGCTACTAAGCTAGGCATGGATGATTCTGGATCACCTATAAATCAAAAAATGTATAAGGGAATCATTGGATCTCTACTCTACCTTACTGCCAGCAGGCCAGACATTGTATTTAATGTGCGATTATGTGCAAGGTTTCAGTCAAATCCTAAGAAATCCCATCTGAAGGCTACTAAGAGAATTCTGAGATATCTTAAGGACACACAGAACCTGGTTCTATATTATCCTTCAAGTGACAATTTCAACATTATTGGTTATGTTGACGTTGATTATGCAGGTTATCTGGTGGACAGGAAAAGCACATCTAGAATGTCTCATTTCCTTGGATAATGTCTAATTATATGGATTACAAAGAAACAAAACTTATTGGCTCTCTCAACAACTAAAGCAGAATATGTTACAACTGCCTCGTGTTGTGATCAGTTATTATGGATCAAGCAACAATTGGAAGACTTTGGCATATACATTAACTGTGTACTACTTCTATCTGACGACATCGGTGCTCTTAACATGGAATAAAACCCGGTTCAACACAAGAGAACCAAACACATTGATGTTAGACACCATCTTCTCAGAGACAATAAGGAAAAGGGACTTATTTATATGAGATTTTGTTGTACAGAAGATCAAATAATAGATATCTTTACCAAAGCTCTTATCAGGGAACACTTTGAGAGAAATAGGGTGGCACTATGGTTAATTAAACCTAATTGAGAACCTGATTCTGCTCATATGGATATGAAAGTCATACTCAAGTAAAATTAGCTAAAAACCAATCCTAACTCATATCTATGCCATTGCAGGTAAACACGCATGATGATTATAGAAGCTAAAGGTACAGTGTTGAATAGTGAAAGAGAGCTACAAAATCCTTTTACAGAAGTAGGTCAGGAACCTGGTTCCTGTACCAGAGGTTAGTAGTAATGTGTTTTTCTTATTCTTTTTCAAAAGACAACAAAATTAATTTAACTACCATGTCATCCAAATTTCCAGAGTTTGTATATCACGTCTTGTCTCTCAAAAATATCACGTCTTGTCTCTCAAATCCTTTCACTTCCTCTTCATATTACGTATTCCCATAAGCCTGCCTTATTTTGAAATTCTTCAGAACCTGTTCCTCTCCCCTCTCATTATTAGCCCTTCCTTCCATAAAAATCTCAAACTCCCAACAGTTCTGAACCATTGTCTCCCATTGCATCTCCGTAACTTTTTTCAGAATCCTCTACCACTTCTCTCACAATGGACAATAAACAATCTTCTCATTCTCCTGTCATCAACACCACCCCTACATCTCCACCTTCCTTAGCATCACCACCATAAATCCACTTCTCCACTATCCTTGATTCTACTATACCCACACCAATTTTCTCTTCATCTCTGGTCACCCTTAGTTCTCCGCTAAACCCTGACTCACTTCCATTTCCTCCTTCTTCTAATCAAACCAAAGAACACCTAGAAAGTGCTACACCTCAGGTGTCATAGGTCTCCGAGGAAGACCCCGATCAATACTTGAACTCCCCCATTCTAGACTCAGTGGCTCCCATGGAGTCATAAAAAAAAGCGGCGTAAAATATCATGGCTATCGCTGCTGAGAGTCCTATGAATGAAGGAGCCTCCCCTCTGCTTGAGTCTTAGGGGAAGAAACTCCATTCTTAAAGGATGAAAGGACTATGTTTCTTTTCAAGTCTCCCGTTTGTAATACAATCATAGCAAAACCTATTGGAGAACTTGATTCTTCATTAGCAGAAACAAACTAGGAGCCTATATTCTATACTAAGCCCTTGGAGTCCACTCCTCCTATTAAGGTCCTTTTTGACAAAGATGACCGGGTTCTAAGTGCATGTTTTAAGATACACAAACCAGCAGTTACTCCTTAGTCTTTTCTTCCAAGCGACCCTCTACCAGGCTGCCGAAGAAAGAGGTTTTTGAGTCTACCTTGCAGAAGAGTATGCGTTGTATTAAGAAAAAGAAGAAGAGGTTGATGAAATATGGGGAAGTTGTGGCTGACAGAAACATTTCAGCGTTTGAAATTGATGAAGATGCTGAGTGAAAAGATCTGCAAAATTCCAATATTCTATGGTTGAAGCTTCTGAGGAAGCTGTGGAAAAACAAAGTGGAACATCTATGAAGAGTGGTGGTAAATCTAAGAAGGTTGTGGTTGAGAAATATTTGTCTGAAAGTGATGTTGATACCTAGTTTTTCCCTCATATATTTTTAAATATGCATAAATATTTTCAAAATATTATACATGCATTTACGAACATGCACAAGTATTTTTATAATTTTTCTATAATTTTTAAAGTCCTTAAAATCAATTTATTTATATATTTTTTAATTATTTAAATATTCAATAATTATCCCTCATATTACATTACGATGATTTAATCATCTAAAATCATCATTTATGCTCGTATAAGAGTTCAAATATCCTATTTGCATTTTCACAATTACATTTGCATTTTAAAGACTATAATTGCATATTTTATAAAATAGCCTATACATATGCATAACTACATTATCTATATAGAAAATGAATTTTTTTATATTTTTATTATATTAAGTAATTATTTTAAATTGTCTTCATGCATAAAAATCATTTTTATCACTTAATTAACTATTTTTGTAAATTATTTTGTTAATAAATTAGGTATTTAACAAATAACCTCTTTAATTATATCTATGTTCGGACCCCCCCCCCCCTCCCAATTCAAATTTACCATAAGCCAATCTGACCGGCCCAAATTAAATACCCTTACCCGAGCCAATCCTTCTTAATCATGGTCGTTGATCTCTGAGATCAACAGTCCACATTCCCCATTTTCTTTTTTGCCCAAACAACCCCCCAAACCGTACCTATTCTCCAAAGCTCGCTGCCCTTGAATCCCTCTTCTTCCCTGTTCTCTCTAAAACTATCCCTAACCCTAGCACGTCACCCCGAAATTTCCCCAAATCCCTTAAATTCTTGCTCGTTCTATGGTGATCCTCTATGATTTCATGCCCCTACTGGCCTCTTACCTCTTTTGGTTGTTTGATTCTTGCCATTTTATGAAGGAATCTCAAAGAGATCCAACTCAAAATCGACCTAGACTCTTCGTTTTCTTATGAGCCCGCCTTGTGTTCATTAATGTTTGTAAGTATTGTTGTCTCTATGGCTATGGTTAGATTTTTCCCTCACCCATCCCCTTTTTTCAAAACCCTCATCTTTTCAACTTGAATCTGTTCAGATCCTTGTAGATTTGGATCGATTTTTAATTTATCCAGTAGTTTTCCTTTAAAAAATAAAATCTTTTATTCTCTTTATGTTAATTGATTTTGATGTTCCTCCAAAATTAGGGTTTCTCTTCCTTAGTGTTTGTTGTTCAGATCTCTTTAGATATGAAAAGATTTCGAGTTTCTATAGCATTTTTTCTTTAAAGATCTTTTATTTTCCTTATTGTTAGTCGATATTAATGTTTCTAAGAACTAGGGTTTCACTTTATTTTTTTTTCTATAAAATTTTTCTATATGTTTGATTATCTTTTTTACAGTAATTCTTGCATGACTATGTTCCAGTCTTTAGATTGTTTGATTATTTCATTGTTCGCTTATTTGCCCGTTATTCTTGAGTAATTGATTGATTATCTAAACTGTCTAGGATTTTAAATTTCTCTGTTTTCCTGAGATGATTACTTCTTGTAATTTTTTTCTATTTTCCTTATTTTGGGATTCCTAATTGGTACTACTTGTCTTAATTATTCCTACTAAGCTTAATTTATGGGCTGGCTGCCTTACCTACCCAAAATTGGTCTTTATTTACTTGTGTTACCTTATTTGTGTGACTAATTTCCCTATTACTTTCCGAACTTTTAGTGTTCTATCTCTAGTTGGCAATATGACTATCCCCTTACCTTATTTAGACCTCACTTCCGAGTTATTTTGGATATATTCCCGTGATGTTTGCCTATTGATTGGCCCGGTCATGCCTAATTGATTGACTGATTATTTTCTTTGCCTTATTTGCAAACCTTTAAACTGCTTTACCTTATTTACTTTACTCTACTCAATGCTATATAAGGATCAATCTTTTTAAACACGCACATAGACATAGAAAGACACACAAAAGTTCTTGCTCTTATCCCCCATCATAGTCTTCCTACTCTATGTTTGTTGCACTTTCTAGCCGGCTCGAAGCCAAGGCTAGATCTTTGGACCCTGTTTGCTTTACTCTTCTATTGCTATCTCATAACCTATATTCCTCCACTTCTGCTATCAATTCAAACTTCTATTTGATCAAATTTGTGTGCCCCTTGTGATTAATATGTCTTTTTCTATTTAATTAAACCTATGTGTTTCCTTTAATGAGCAAGTCTTTCTCTATTTAGTTAAACCTATGTGTTTCCTGTAATCACCATGTCTACTTCTGTTTACTTAAACCTATGTGTTTCCTGTAATCAGCATGTCTACTTCTGTTTAATTAAACCTATGTGTTTCCCGCTTTCAGCATGTTAACTTCTATTTTACCTAGACCTATGTGCTTCCTGCTTTCAGCATGTCTACATGTTTTCTTATATGTGAATTAGAACTATGTCTACTTATTTCTCAACTAGCATGTTCTTTCTGTTCTGTTTTAAGTATTCACCCCTAACAGATTTCTGATTAATGATTTCCATGCTCCCAACCCCATTGTCCTTCATATATGACTGTTTGATTGGTAATCTGATCCCAGCATGCCATTTCTTTGTTTAATACTTGTCCATATACCCACCTAGTAACAAATAGTAAACTAAGTTGAGTCTAGGCAATGTGAAACTTTGTTTGAAGTGATTGTGATCCTGTTATTGTCTACTATTTGATTGCTAGAATATCTCTTTGAATCCCAAGTGTCAAAATGACTCTGTTTGTTTCTATTTCCAAACTTTTTTCAACTCCTACTCTTAGAACATCTAGGGTTCTGCCCCTCTAGTGTGAGCAATGTCTATGAGTCCATGAGACTCCTCTGAACTTTGACACACTGGGCTAGCTCTCCAAAACTTGCTAACAAAAATATTTCTTTAAAAGTTTTCTGGTATGAGCGTTTCCAAGGTCCTTGAGACCCTTGGGAACTTTGACGCACTAGAAAACCATGGGGTGAACTATAAGAATAATCGCATATTTCATACTTGGTTGAAGGTCAGGCTTCCAAGATTACTTTTGGACCTATCGAGGCTCCCTATATTATAGCAATTCCATTCTATAATTCATTTATACTTGGTTTGTAATAATAATTCCTTGTAAAACAAATATTGGGGTTATTAGTAAAAGTTGAAGGGATTCATATAAATATATATATATATATATATATATATATATATATATATATATATATATATATATATATATATATTGTTAGGAATAGGTAGAAATCATGCCTATTGGTTGCTACAATGTTTGTTTACTTATGTGTGTTAGAAACTATGCTTATAGGACATATCTAATTCCTTGAATCCTGAATTTTCATCATTCGAAAACTTGCTTCTAAGTCGTTACTCAATTTTGCATCGATAATCATGTCTTCAAACCTTCATATGTTCATTAGCAATCATGTTCTAGGAATTTCCTTGTTGATGTTCGCTTGGAAATTGATTGGTGCTTTACTCGCCTAAAAACCATGCCTACAAGGTTTAAAACTGATTCCTACATTTAGATACCATGTCTATAAGGTTTTAAATCAGTTCTTGAATTTAGATATCATGCCTATAAGGTTTCAATCAGTTCATGCATTTAGGTACGATGTCTATAAGGTTTAAAATCAGTTTCTGCATTTAGATACCATGTCTATAAGGTTTAAATTAGTTTTTTCATGTAGCTACCATACATGTAAGGTTTAAATCAGTTCCTGCATTTAGATACCATGCCTATAAGTTTTAAAATCAGTTTCGCCACTTACAACTCATGCTTATAGGATTTCAACATGTTTTAGCACTTTGAAATCATGCCTACATAGTATAAGATAAAATCAGCCGCTAAAGTCAGTAATAAATTTACAACTTAGAGACTTGGTTTATAAAAATCCTATTTGTTTATCATTTAGGCAATCTTGTAGGTTGCTTGAGTTCTGGGTTTAAAACTTTTATTTTCTTGCTGCTTGAAACTGCCCAAATTCAAGAAGTAATAAAATCAGTAGGCAAACTAATTAGGTGTTTGTTGCCCCACTTTAATAAAATTGTTGTATGTGTTATGCTCATCTACATATCCTACTATAGGACTTTTACATTGTTTAAAACTGTTTGTTTGAGGCGTGCAAATTATTGTCTATTTGTGGAGGTAATTATGAGCCTTTAATTGCATCTTTATTTGATAGTCCAATCTGACTTTTCTTTGTCGTTTAGTCATCTCCTTTTTAAAAAAATAGACGAGTCTAGAAATTTTTTAATTAGAGGTCCTAAATACCTCCAAGGCCACAGGCAAGGGACGGGTAATGCATGCGTAAGGCACATGTTGGATACTATTAGAGCACTTAGGTAACAATAATTAAGGGGAGGGTAATCAGGTAGTAAAGGATATGATGACTTATGCGCTAATGCTATATATAACACCCCAACTTAGGGATGATTACCAAGTATTGCACAAAAGTGATCCAATAGGTTAAAAACCTAGGACCCTTTTACCGCTTAATTTGAACGTAATATCATTTGTCTAAATTACTTTGTTTGCTTATAAGACTAATTCACCTAATTCGAGTTTAGCCAGGACCCACTGTTGTGGACCTTGAGGGGTGCCTAACACCTTCCTCTCAAGGTTATTTTGATCCCTTACCCAATCTCTAGTAATGCAAACCGATTTATGAGTTATTTGCTTTAGGTGCCCTAGTGCACCTTAAATCCATTATGTTGTGACTCTTAAAATTCCATACACAATTCCCAAAAGGAAATGAGTTATCTCAAAGAAATGTCAAAACCCGGACTCTATGAGGAAAAAAGGGGAAGTCTGTTGAAATGTCTATAAAAAGAAAGTGGGAAATTATGGGAGGACATGGTTCAATGAAGACCATACCAAGTGACAGTGAACTTGAGCAGGAGAGATTGAGAACTCAGAAAGTCTTGTGGGATCGCATGTTTGACCAAGCAATCTCGGAGATGGCAGGTATGAGGCAAGTTTTGGAGATGGTGGAATTCCAGAAATTGGGTCATTTGTTTAAAGAGGGTGTGCCTAAGATATATGAAGATGAGGTGCAAAACTTATATGCAACTCTCTTCACTTTTGAAGGGGACCATATATGCGTGTTGGTAAATAGAGTTTACATTGTGCTTGATGCTTCAGCATTAGAAAGTTCTCCAAGTTCCATGTGAAGGGATGTACTCAGTCAAGGGTGCTTGTGGAGCTAACTTGGGGAGAGACATTATTAAAGAGTAGGCAGGGGAATGGGTGCATAAGAAGGCACCATGTCTGGTGTATCAGCTTCTCTTTGAACTAGTCAATAAGGTTCTTTTACCTCGTGGTGAGAGGAGGTCTATAGCTTCCAAGTCCGATCTGGTCTTAATAGAGGCTCTCATGAGTTTACACCGATAAATCTGCCAGCAATCATGATAGAACACATGCAAAAGGTGGCAAACTTTCTACATGGCAATCATGGGCTTCCATACGGATTTCTCCTCATTTAGGTGTTCCAATTTTACAAGGTACCTTTGGCCAATCCAAAATTAGGCACCCAAAAGCAAACCTTCTCCAAAATAACTTTGGAAGAGTTTGAGTGTGTAGAAAAGGTTGGGGAAGGACTTTGACAATTTCTCAGCTGATAAATGCTCAGAATGCTGCTACTGAAGTAATCAGAAGGTTGAGGGCTCAGAATGCCTTACTGGAAACTTAGCTCAGTCAAGTTGTTAGGGCACTTGGTTCTGTTAATTCTTCCCATGAAGAATTTGCTCGCTTGACTAAGGAAAATGTTGAGCATAGGCAACAGGTGGTGAACCTGTGGGAGAAACTGCTTGAGGAATAGCTTTTTGTAAATGCCCACATGGACCTGGTTCTCAAAACCCTTGCAGCCTCCTCCTCCAAGCCTCCCTCTTCCAGTGCCTCCTAGGATCCTCTTAGTGACCAGGTGTCATATGTTCTGATGTTCTGTGGCTGTTTTTTATTTTTTATTTTTTATGGCATATTGGATTCAATCGTTGTTGCTCCCGTTGAATCAATCCAATTCATTATCAATGAAATAACTCTTCTTTTGCTAGTACAATGCTTGTTTTCCTCCTGCTTCTCTTTTCTATCATGTTGTGTGCACATATGGGGCATGAGTTAGCTGTGTTTGACTTCTTTATGCTTTTTTGCCCGTTTGTTAATTTTTAATGATGCCAAAAGAGGGAAGAGTTGGTTAACTTGAAAAGTTGAAGCAGGTGATTGAGGGGGAAGCATAGAGTTAGGAGGAACATATGAGGTTATTGGTACTTTATCTGGTTAATAAGCTCTATAAATTGTCATCAATGTTAAAAGTTTATCATCTTCAAAAAGGTGAAATTGATGAGCTTAAGGTCTCTTAATCTATATTTTGATGATCTAACAAACTTTCTGCATAGAACCAGATAAAGGACCTGATGCATGCCTGGTACAATCATTCAGCAATGGACTCAAGATAACATGGGCAGTGTTCCTTTGGATTCACAAGAACCAGTTCAGGGACCTGATCCCTTGGTGTTTCCTTGACATAAGTATAAGTCAACTCTACAGTTGGAAAGCAATTTCAAAAAGTGACTGCCTGCAACTGTGCATGCAATAGTGCAACTGTCACTTCCTATTAGGAAAAGGTTGTACCAACAAAGAATAGACATCATCCTTGGGATGTCGTTTGAAGTATAATAACATGGTGTAAGGAAAAAATATACACACTTGAAAATTTAGTAATATTCTCTCAAGCATTGAAAATCTAATCCAGCATTGAAGTCACAGGTGCGTTAAGAACAAGAAAACAGCTCCACTACGAACCAGTTTAACTATGAGTTTATGGGTGTCCTTAGTTGAGTTGTGATCTTGTTTTCTATTCTTCATTGTAACTCCTATATTTATTTCTTAGATGCTTTGTTTTAGGAAACTCAAAATCGTAAATCATCTGAGTTTGTGTTGTGACTAGAGTTAGTCATCGGTTAAAGTCTTCGTAATTAGTGAGCGACAAAGTGGCTTATGATAAGTATTTTACAAGTTAGAGTGATTGAAGTCTTTGTAATAGGGTCATTACAAAGTGGCTTGTAATAGTATAGTTACAAGTTAGTAAAGTTGAAATCCTACCGGCATAGGTAGTGGTTTTTGTCCTCTTGAGTTGGGATTTTTCACTTCAAATCATGTGTATTATTTACATATTGTTTTAGTAGTTAGCACTGAGGAACTGATATAGGACCAGGTCTCTATACAGTTTGTAAAGTCATAAAAACTATCAATATTATTATTTGAAATCTAGTAAGTGTCAAGTCGATCCCTCATCACTACTTCTTCGAGGTTAGACTAGATACTTATTAGGTACGTGTTGTTTTTCATACTCACACTACACTTCATGACTGAATGTGTAGGTACCGAGAAAGGTACTACTAGTGGCCATGCAGGTGTGTAGCCGATCATCTGCAGGCATTTAGTGGTGAACTGCTTGCTTGCTACGATCTGCAACACCAGAGTCTCCCTCTACCTTATTTATTATTTTTGTCTATCACCTTCAAAATGTAGTTGTATTAGTTTTTTATATTCTCTAGATTGCTCATGCACTTGTGGCATCGGGTTTTGAGAACTTTAAACATTTATGTACTACAATACTTATTATTTCTATCACTATAGTGAATGTACTTACTAAACTGGTATTTTGTTAAGAAAAGAGTATATATGGTTGCATGAAATCATATTTAATTTTTTTCTTTGAAAAGGAAAACTTTTATTTAAAATATTAAAAACGGGTAATTAAATTGTATTATCACTTATAGCTTGCCTAAAGGCGGCGTTAGGTGCCATCGTGACCGATTATTTGTTTTGGGTCGTGATAGCTTGGCATTGGAGCTTTAGGTTCACATAGGTCTCACGAGTCATGAGTAGACCTAGTAGAGTCTTGAAGATCGGTGTGGAGATGTCCGTACTTATCTTCGAGAGGCTATAGAGTGTTAGAAAACATCTCATTCCTCATCTCATATCGTGCAGTTGATATTGTGCTAAGTATCTTTCTATTGATCTTATAGATGGTGAGAACGTGCGTGGCAAATGTACCGGGCGATAGAGAATCTGCTTCCTGGTTTGTAGAGGTCGAGGCAGAGGTCGGGGGAGAGGGATCCATCTCCTATTATTGGATGAGGCAGTCCTAGTATTGCTCTCATAATGCCACCAGTAGATCCTATGGAGAATCCTATTATTGAGTAGCAGGGTGAGGCGCTTGCAGCTGAGCTAGTCCCAGCAGATTTCTTGACTGCACCGGGATTCCAGGAGGTCATGTGTCTAATGCTACAATTCATGGACTCTATGACGTTGGTTGGTTTATTTCTAGCGGACCCTGCCACATCTCAAGCAGGAAAGGGAGCACAAGCCCCTACTGCTCAGGCTCCAAGGCACGCTGCTAACGTTTATCAGACCTAAGGTGCACAGCCTGCATACGGACCTTCTAGTTACAGTAGTTATGCTAGAGCCTGTACCAGTAGCTACCGTTGATCAATAGAAGTGGCTAAATAGATGGACTATACATCCCCCTAACTTTGGGGTGACCGGTTAGAGGATCCCTAAGATTTCAATGACATGTGCAAGGATAGACTATGCAACATGGGGATATTGGAGTCCAACGGGTTGGATTTCACCAGCTTTTATCTTGAGGGCAAGGCTCGCAAATGGTGGCAGGCATACCTTTTTAGCAGGCCAGCATGTTTACCTCCCTTAACTTGGTATCAGTTTACACATCTGTTCTTGGAGAACTACATACCATATTCAAAGAAAGAAGAGCTTCAGCATCATATGTTTGTGACTGATTATGAGGTAAGATTCACTGACTGGTCTTGCCATGCATCAATTATACTACCCACAGACATGGAGAGGGTGCAGAGATTCATTGCAAGTCTGCACCTTGAGATTCAAATTTTTATGGCCTATGAGGTAGAGATGGGGACTTCCTTTCATCAAGTTTTAGATGTAGCTCGGAGGATCGAGCATATTCGTAACTGCAATGGAGAGTTTGTACCGAGGGACAAGCGGCCCCGGATGTTTGAATGATTTTGTAGCGCCCCATCTGGCGGAAGAGATAAGTTCACGAGGGGTCAATCTAGAAGGCCCACGCAGTCATCACCACTACCTGCTCGGAATGCTCTAGCACGGCCCTACTTCAGTTGTATTCAGGCTATCCAGGTCAGACTTCAAGTCAGTAACCCACTACTCCTAAGGATTATTCCGAGTGCGGGGATCTTGGCCACATGAAGAGGTTTTGCCAAAACTTTGTGGCAAGGCCGAGCAACAAGACCATTGGCCCGTGATTACTGTACCAGCGACCATACCGCCTGCCCTCTCCTCTCGCCAGAGGCGGAGGGAAGGTGGGGTAGGGGTCTCTCGAGAGGTAGAGGCCAATCAGATGGCCTCCGATTAGATTCTATGATATACCTACCAGGCTAGAGGCAATTGCCTTCGATGTAGTGATCACAAGTACTATTTCTATCTACCATAGGGATGCTTCGGAATTATTTGATCCCGGATCTACCTACTCCTATGTTTTTCCTCTATTTACTCCTTATATGGAATACCTCGTGAGTCCTTGGGTGTTCTCGTATATTTATCCACGCCAGTGGGTGAACTATTGTGGATCAGATCTATCATACTTGTGTGGTGACTTTCTGTGGATATGAGACCAGAGCAGATCTCCTACTACTCGACATGGTTGATTGTAAGGTTATCTTGGGCATGGATTGGTTGTCCCATACAATGCCATTCTTAATTTTTATGCCAAGACAGTTACCTTGGGAATGCATGAGTTGCCCAGATTAGAGAAGAGAGGTTCGTCTGTTAGTACTCCATTCGGGTTATTTCTTTCATGAAGGCTCGGCATATGGTGGAGAAGGGTTGTTTGTCCTATTTGGCCTTTATTAAGGATGCTACTGCTGAGACACCCGCGTTAGATTCAGTGCTGGTGATACGAGATTTTTCCGATGTATTTCCTACTGATCTACCAGGTATGCCGCTGGATCAGGATATCAATTTCGGCATTGATTTGGTGCCAATCACCCAACCTATTTCTAATTCACCTTATCGTATGGATCCAAAGGAGTTGAGGGAGTTAAAGGAGCAGCGAATCAATTTTTGCAGATAAATAACTACTGAAGCTTAAGGCTTCTGGTATGATCACACCTGCGAAGTTTTGGCCGCAGGTGCAACACTACAGAAGCAGCCCAGGAGTCGCAGAAGTGGTTAGGGTTTAAGCTAGATGGATTCGCCGGTGCAAGGGATTTACCGTACCTACGGGCCATTCCTAAAAGAATAGTATTGCCAACCTACCGAAGTGAACAACCCGATATTAAAAGAGTAGTGTTACCATCATATTGAGGCGAACGGCCCGATCCCATACGAGTAGTTTACTTCACTGCCGGCGAATGACCCAATCCCATGAGAGTAGAGAAATTTACCTAGATCGCGAAAACACATGTGAGATTAGAAGACACGGATCCCTCATTTATCAAATATATTCCAACTATTCTAAACTAAGATACTATGTCAATCCTCAATCTTAGTCCTAATCAAGATATTTAATACATATGATAAGCATAAAATAGCACAATTAAAGGCATGATGTGAATCCACGTAAACCCGGACAAATCATGAATATTGCTACATACGGATTCTCGTCACCTCGTGTGTATGTAGCTCTCCATAACAAGTAGCACAAAACAATTAATAAACCTAAGGGGATAAGTTCCCTTTTAGAAGGTTAGGCAAGAGACTTACCTCGGTTCAAAGTCCTCAATCAGGTTCTTCAACCTCACTAGAACTCCTCCAACGATGTGGGGTACTCTGAAACTAATCGAAAGTCATATAAACTAATAAATGTATGCAATAAATTTTACAATTTAGCTATTAGAGTAACTACCCAACCCAATTTGGAAGATTCCTAAATTTTACCCCTTGTCCCATGTGCCTGGATTCTTGAAATATTTGAGTGTAAATGTTACCCATGACCTCCCGAACTCAAATATATAATTCATTCCAATTTCAAAACCAAATCCATGATCAAATCTGAATTTTACTTAAACCCTAGCTTCACCACAAAATCCCAAAAGTTTCATTAATTTACCATGTTTGATCTACCTATAATTCATGTATTAAACTTAAAAATGGGTGAAATTTACTTAAATATATAATTCATGTATTCATGTATGGGGTCGGGCCATTCCTGTTGACAGCTTCGTATTTGATACTCAGAACACGATAAAATATAGGGGTCCACCAAACTTTATAGAGAACTAGGTTCTCTATCATGTCCAACAATACACATACGCACAATGGTAATTAAATGCCAAGAGGAATTTTACGTGAAAATTTTCCAGCTCGATGAGATTAAAAACCACGAACTACCCTTGTAGGATTTCAATTTCACTACTAAGAAACTTTTAGATCACAACCTATGCAACCTAGGAGTTAGCTTCTTAATTCTTCACTAACTTGTAATACTCTATTACAAGCCACTTTGTAATAACTCTATTACAACGTGGCTTTGATGTTATTTTGTGTTATTTAAAGTTTCAAGTAGGTCCATCTTATGTTTTAGGACTTGTTGGCATGTTTGGATGGGGTCCTAGGAGCCTCAAGTGTATCTCGGGTTGATTTTGGATTTTCGTGGACTATGTTGCATTATTGAAGAATTTTTGGTTCTGTTACTTCGACATCTACAGAGGGTGGCCGCGGATGTGGGCTCGTAGTCGCAAAAATGAAGAAGGCTGGAAGATGGGTTGTCCGCACATACAAAATTCTAGACGAAACTGCGAAAGCACAGAAGCGAGATAGCAGGCTAGGGAGCTAAGTGTATAAGCGGGATTTGGCTCACACCAACGACAGCACAGAAGAGAAAGGATGCCTTTAAGTATGAGAGATCGGATTTTTTAGTGGTATCTATAGAGATGGGATTTTTGCCACAGAAGCGATTGTTGAATCGCATATGAAAAAATGCTTGGTATTAATTTTATATTTTGAGAGTTGAGTTATTTTATCACATTTTGAGTTTGGGAGCTTAGATTTGGGCGATAATGGAGGGGATTATCACCATATGGATTGATGTAAGTATCTTCGACTCAAATTTGATTATGATATATGATTCCATATTTAATTTTTGCATTTGATGAATCTGAAAAAGCGAAATCGGGGTTTTTGTCAAAATCTTTCTAAAGTGAATAATTGGACTTTGAAAGTTGATTTAGAGTCAGATTTGAATGAAACTAGTGAAGTTGAACTTGTATTCAAATGGATTGCCAGAATTTGTGAGTTTTGTAGGGTTAGGGAGTGTGGGCCTCAGTTCATATTTTGGTTTACTTTGAGTATTTGATTAAATATTCGACCTTTATTATTTGGGTTTGATTCCAATGAAATTATTTGATAGTGTGAGTTGTTTTTATCAAGTTTCGAGCCATTCAATGGTCAACTCGTGCGAGATGGCGCTTACATAGTATCAATTTGACTTGATTGAGATAAGTATCTTACCTAGACTTGGTTGAGACACTAGTTTCGTGAGTTATTTGTGATAGCTACATGCTTTGGGTAGCGCACATGTGTGGCTTTGAGTCCATATATGTGCATCGGGGTATTATTCCATGCTCGGGGTAGTATTTAGGTTATGATATGTTAGAAAATACGCTTAACGCTAGAGGGGGGGTGAATAGCGTTATAATAAAATTTAGCGTAAACTTGCGGAAATTAAAACTTGCAGGAAATAATTAAGTGCATTAAATAAATAAAAGGAAAGAACGCACCGATATATTCTGGTTCGCCACAACACGTGGCTAGTCCAGTCCCCGAGAGACTCTCTCGAGATTTTCCACTAACTCTGTTAAGCTTCCGGGTGCTAAACAAACCGTTACAACTTGAGGACACAAGCCTCAACACTTTTGCTCGGAGATACCACACTCCAAGACTTCAACCAAGGAAACACAAGTTCCTTACAACAAGAGAATTACAATTCTCTTACAAGTGTACAAAACACTTAAACACTCAAACAAAATACTCCTTTATGAGTAGATATGAGTAAAAGAAGTAAGCTCTGGATCACAACAACTTTGAACAAGAATATGGCTCTCAAAAGCTTTATGAAATTGAATATAAAATAATAAACAAAAGTATGCAAGCTTATAGCAATGTAATGATCAGTTGTAGTATGTTGTTGTGTTTAAAACACTGAAATGAAGCTGTATTTATAGTTGAAAAACTTGGCATTACCGTTGCCTAATTGCTAATTAAGAGTTGTTGATTTTTCTCACTGACAATCGATTGTCAAACCCCAACAATCGATTGTCTGCCAGTCAGATCAAAATTCAATCCCAGATTATACGCTTGACAATCGATTACTTACAGTCCATAATCGATTACTGGCAACGTTCAAAAAATCCTTTCCAGATTTTACCACAAACAATCGATTGTTCAGAATCAACAATCGATTACTCAGCAACGTTCAAAAAATCTTTTCCGGATTTTAATCAAAACAATCGATTATACAAAATCAATAATCGATTATCAAATAACGTTTAAAAAATCTTTTCCGAATTTTAATCAAAACAATCGATTATACAGAATCAATAATCGATTACCTAACGGTATTTGAAAACTTTACGACAACGGTCAGCTTCACAATCGATTGTACAAAGTCAACAATCGATTACTTATCAGTTTTTGAAAAACATTTTAGACATTGCCTCTTGACAATCGATTGTTATATACTCACAATCAATTACTTATTATTTTTGAAAAAGTCTGGAAGTCACTGCCTCAACACAATCGATTGTCATAAGTTCACAATCGATTATTTTGTGACTTTGAAAAATCTGAAGGACACTGTCTCTTCACAATCGATTGTCATTAGCCTCACAATCGATTATTCTGAGTTTTGAAAAACTTTGATGGACACTGCCTCAGCACAATCGATTGTCATAAGGTTCACAATCGATTGGCATGCAGGTTTGAAAAAACCTTATGTTCACTGCCTTAACACAATCGATTGTCATTAGTTCACAATCGATTGTCATGCAGTCTTGGCTCAACATAATCGATTATCATAAGTACATAATCGATTATCTTAGTCCAGTTTTCAGAGGCATGTATGAAAATCATTTTGACTAATGTAAATATGCATGATTTAAAATCATTTAGCGTTAAATTAAATATGCATGATTTTGAAAAATAGTTTTATGAGAGAAGCCATGTTACGAGTCAAGTTGTAGGATCAAGATCACAATTAAGAATGACTCAATTAAACTATAAAACTTGTCTTGAGCTTGAATCTCGATGTATATCAATTGTGCGCTTGTTTCTTGAACTTCGTCATATATCAATTTTCGCTTCGTTTGTCATTCATCAAAACCTATACAGAAGAACACACGTTTTAGTATATTGCATTGAGAACGTGTTTCCAACAATTTCCCCCTTTTTGATAACGGCAAACATTAAGCGGGATATGCAAGACAAGCAATTTATATTGACGATTCAAGTCAAGTATATACATGCAACAATTATGTAATTTGTTCCCCCTCTATTTGAGAATTCCCCCTCAATTTAAGCTTATAATTCGAGAGTGCATCATACCCGTTATCTTCCCCCTTTTGCCATTAGCAAAAAAATAATAATAAGATGCCAAAGATGAAATAAACCTTGTTTATTTATTGAAAAAAAAATTCAGCAATAAGGAAGACAATACGAATAATAGCAACATAATCGATTATTGATACGAAACAATCGATTTTTTTTACTACGGAAACCGATTGTTGCACGTCAAGCTTTATAATTTCCCTTTCCTTTGGAGCGATACCTGCAAAAAAATCGTTAGACGTCTCCGACGCTCAAGTTAGAAATCATGAAAAAAAATGCAATGCATGACTTAGATCAACGTGGAGTCAAGGATCCCGAGTTCACTGCGAATTCGGAAGAAGGACACTTTCTCAAATGGCTTTGTAAAGATGTCTGCCAATTGCTTTTTGGTTTTAACAAATTCAATTTTGACATCGCCTTTGAGAACGTGATCTCTAGTAAAATGATGTCTAATTTCAATGTGTTTTGTTCGCGAGTGAAGAACGGGGTTCTTCCTCAAGCATATGGCGCTAGTATTATCACATCTAAGAGGGATATGATCAAGACGTAGGCCATAGTCCAAGAGTTGTTGTTTCATCCATAGGATTTGAGCGCAACAACTCCCCGCGGCTACATATTCAGCCTCGGTTGTGGACAACGCAACACTTACTTGTTTCTTGCTAAACCAAGAAACGAGAGAGCTACCGAGCAAATGGAAAGTGCCACTAGTGCTCTTGCGGTCCAATTTGCATCCAGCAAAATCGGAATCGGAGTAGCCAACAAGTTGGCATGAGGAGCCTTTGGGGTACCATAGACCCACATTTGTAGTACCAACAAGATACCTTAAAATCCGTTTTACCGCGTAAGGTGAGACTCCTTCGGACACGATTGATAACGAGCGCATAAGCACACGCTAAACATGATGTCTGGACGACTAGCAGTAAGATAAAGAAGAGAGCCAATCATACCTCGATACTTTTTGGTGTCGACTTCCTTACCTTTCTCATCTTTGTCTAGATGATCGGATGTGCTCATGGGAGTTGCCATTTCTTTTGCATTGTTCATCTCGAATCGTTTCAGCAATTCTTTGCAATATTTGGCTTGACAAATGAATGTACCTTCTTTCATTTGCTTTACTTGTAATCCCAAAAAGAATGTTAACTCACCCATCATAGACATCTCAAATTCTCTTGTCATTAAATCGGAAAATTCCTTGCATAACACATTGTTAGTAGCACCAAATATAATATCATCTACATATATTTGAACTAACAAAATATCATTGTTTTTATTCTTAACAAAGAGAGTTGTATCAACTTTCCCCCTAATGAAATCATTTTCCAAAAGAAACTTACTTAATCTTTCATACCAAGCTCAGGGAGCTTGTTTTAAACCATAAAGAGCCTTTTTGAGTTTGAAAACATGATCGGGAGATTTAAAGTTTTCAAAACCGGGAGGTTGTTCAACGTAAACTTCTTCTTGAATAAAACCATTTAGAAAAGCACTTTTCACATCCATTTGATATAAGATGAAATTCATAGAAGAGGCAAATGCAAGCAATAAGGGAATAGCTTCTAATCTAGCTACGGGAGCATATGTTTCCTCATAGTCAATACCTTCTTCTTGATTATAGCCTTTTGCTACAAGCCTAGCTTTGTTTCTAGTGATTATACCATTTTCATCTAGTTTATTGCGAAAAACCCATTTCGTACCAATTATGGTATGACCTTCGGGTCTTGGCACCAAATCCCAAACGTCATTGCGTTCGAATTGGTTAAGCTCCTCTTGCATTGCCAAGGTCCAAAATTCATCCCCAATTGCTTCCGAGATGGTTTTGGGTTCAATTTGAGAAACAAAGGCAATATGTTCTAAGGTATTCTTGAGAGAGTTTCGGGTACTTACCTTGTCTCCAACGTCTCCAATTACCTGTTCAAGAGGGTGATCTTTGATCGTCCTCCACTCATTTGGCACTTGTGTTTCTTTTTCCAATTGTGGCGCTTTTTCCGTTGGTTGTTCCTTAGTTTCATCTTTATTTTCCTTGGGTGGTTCCTCTTGTATTTTGTCTTTCAAGCTGTCTAAGATACCTGCAAGATCAAAGCCGGAATCCTTTCTCGCCAAGCGAGCATTATTTTTCGGAAAATACAACATGAGGGGATTCCTCCACAATTTGGGTTCTTTTATTAAAGACCCTATATGCTTTACTACGTGAGGAATATCCAATGAAAATACCTTCATCCGACTTAGCATCGAATTTGCCAAATTGGTCTTTGCCATTGTTATGAACAAAACATTTGCAACCAAAAACTCTAAAATGGGAAATATTTGGTTTTCTACCTTTATAAAGTTCATAGGGGGTTTTCATGAGTATCGGCCGAATTACTACTCTATTTAGAACATAGCAAGCGGTACTCGCGGCGTCCGCCCAAAAATGTTTGGGTATCTTAGCTTCGTCAAGCATGGTTCTAGCCATCTCTTCGAGACACCTATTTTTCCTTTCCACCACCCCATTTTGTTGTGGTGTGCGTGGAGCGGAAAAGGTATGCTCGATTCCGAGTTCGTCACAAAGGTCCGCAAAGAGATTGTGATCAAACTCTCCCCCATGATCACTTCTAATTGAAGTGACGGTAGTTTCTTTCTCATTTTGAACACGCTTAAGAAAATATTTAAAATTTTGAAAAGCATCACTTTTATTGGCAAGAAATAAAGTCCAAGTAAATCTCGAGTAATCATCAACAATCACAAGCATATCTATTTCTTCCTAGACTTTCAATGCGAGAGGGACCAAATAAATCCATATGAAGCAATTGCAATGGTCTAGAAGTTGAAACAATATTTTTAGATTTGAAAGATGCTTTTGTTTGCTTCCCCTTTTGACACGAGTCACAAATAGAGTCATTTTCAAATTTTAAATTGGGAAGACCAACAACTAAGTTTTGAGAAATCAATTTGTTCAAAAGATGCATATTGATATGTGCTACTCTACGATGCCATAGCCAAGTATCATCTTCTTTACTCATCAGACAATCAACATATTCGGGTGAGGAATTAGCAAGATCAACCATATAAATATTATCAACTCTAAAACCACGGAGTATGATTTTGAAATCACTACGTCTAAATACTAGGCATTCATCCG
Organism: Nicotiana benthamiana; assembly: GCA_034376525.1. Lineage (NCBI taxonomy): Eukaryota > Viridiplantae > Streptophyta > Magnoliopsida > Solanales > Solanaceae > Nicotiana > Nicotiana benthamiana. The sequence continues at coordinate 133,178,169 of CM067337.1, forward strand.
AGTCAAATAAAGCAAGATTTCCCTTGTCACACAATTGGCTTATGCTCAAGAGATTATGCTTTAATCCTTTAACAAGTAATATATGCTTAATAGAGGATTTTTCATCCTTACCGACCGAGCCGATGCCGATGATCTTTCCTTTATTGTTATCACCGAAGATAACACTTCCTCCTTCTTTGTGCTCTAATTGAAGGAATTTGGATTCATCTCCCGTCATATGCTTGGAGCATCCACTATCAAGGTACCATAGTACACTTGATCCCTTCAAGCACACCTACAAAACAAATTAATGTTCTTTAGGTACCCATGCCATCTTGGGTCCTTGGGGGTTAGGCATATTATAATGATGCGATTGAGTAACATGTCTATGACGTGTAAAGCATGCAGGAGCAATATGACCAATACGTCTACAATAATGACAAGTCACATTTGGGTTATGCATCCTTCTAGGTTCATAGTAACTAGACGGATGAAAATTTCTTACTCTGTTTTGAATACTATGACTATTTCGCATTTCATGAGAATTATTTCTCCTACTATGAGCTCTAGGATGGGCAGCATTTCTAGAGTGATTGTTTCTCGGTTGAGGGCCATTGCTAGGTCTTCTAAGGGGTTCAAAAATTGGCCTAAAACATGCATCATTTCTAGGGTGACTATTTCTAGGTGGTAAGTCATTCCTAGGTCTTCTAAAATGTTTAGCATTTTGTCTAGCATGCATATTGGCTCTAGAATTGTTGTTTCTAGGATAAGAATTTCTATTGTTAATCCTAGGTTGAGCTTTAGGTGGTTGGGGTTTAGCGTCAACCTTTTCTTCATACTTAAAGCCTATTCCATGCTTGGTTGATTTCAAGTTAACAAGAACATCATTCAAGTTTTTGTGCGAAGAATTAAACTTATCAAATGTGCCTTTAAGCCTAGTTACATCATTCTTAAGAAGCAAACAAGAAGAGCAATTTCTAGTGGAGCTTTCGGGCTTATCGGAACTTCTTTTTCCAAAAAACTTGTTTTCCTCTTTCAGCTTTTCATTTTCTAAAACCAGTTTTTCTAAATCCTTTTCTTTCAAGGAAAGCTGTTTTTGAAAATCCTTTTCTTTTAATGAAGCATTTTCTTTTATGCCCTTAACAGTTTTTGAAGCCTTAATAAACTCAGCATATAATTCATCAAAAGCAGTTTGCATTTCTTCAAGAGTAAAGAAGTTTTTAGACGAAATTTGACATACCTCATCTTTGTTGTCTTCTTGTGCCATAAGGCAAAGATTTGCTGCTTCGTCTTCTTCTCCTTCGCTTGACTCATCTCCGGAGTCACCTCCCCAAGAAATGTATGCACGTTGCTTTTTAAAAGGTTTCTTCTCCTTTTTGATGTTTGGGCAATTTGATTTGATGTGCCCGGTTTCACCACATTCATAGCACTTGATTTGTTCGCCTTGCTTTTTGCCCTTGCGTTCATACTCCTTGCGCATGAACTTTTGAAATCTTTTGATAACAAGTCCAAACTCGTTGTCTCCTTCCTCATCAATTTGCGGTTGGCTTGTGCTCGCCTTTAGAGCTATTCTTTGCCTCCTTTGATCATCAACAAAAGGGTTAAGAATAGTAGATTCATAGGTTTTAAGGTTACCTCTTAGTGCGTCGATGGTGACGTTTGAAACGCCAATGGATTCTTGAATTGCATCGGCCTTTGATCTCCATGCCGATGTGAGACTTCTAAGAATTTTTCGAACGAGCTCTCTATCCGTGAATGTTTTCTTGAAAGCATGTAAGTCATTTATGATTATTGAAAATCGCTCAAACATTTCGTCCACTTTTTCACCTTCCTTCATGTGAAATAATTCATAAGAATGGGTTAGGAAATCAATTTTTGCTTCCCTTACCTGGTCCGTACCTTCGTACGTGACTTCTAGCTTGTCCCACATCTCCTTTGCCGTTGTACAACACGATATTTTCCTGTAATCGTCAGCATTAACAGCACAATATAATAAATTTATTGCTTTAGCATTATTTTGAACCTTTCGGATGTCATCTGCGTCATACTCATCCTCGGACTTGGGAACCCATTCGTTTTCCACCTTCTTTGTTGGAATTTGGTTTCCCTTCATTATCACCTTCCAAAGGTGAAAGCTGTTGGACTGAATGAAGATCTTCATCCTCTCCTTCCAGTACGTGTAATTTGTACCGTTGAATAGAGGTGGTCGTGTGGAGCACTGTCCTTCATCAATTCCTGCAAAAGAATCACGAGTAGAAGCCATGGATGGTTCTCTCAAACTGTTAAGTTTTCAGAGAGTTGGGCTCTGATACCAATTGTTAGAAAATACGCTTAACGCTAGAGGGAGGGTGAATAGCGTTATAATAAAATTTAGTGTAAACTTGCGGAAATTAAAACTTGCAGGAAATAATTAAGTGCGTTAAATAAATAAAAGGAAAGAACGCACCGATATATTCTGGTTCACCACAACACGTGGCTAGTCCAGTCCCCGAGAGACTCTCTCGAGATTTTCCACTAACTGTGTTAAGCTTCCGGGTGCTTAACAAACCGTTACAACTTGAGGACACAAGCCTCAACACTTTTGCTCGGAGATACCACACTCCAAGACTTCAACCAAGGAAACACAAGTTCCTTACAACAAGAGAATTACAATTCTCTTACAAGTGTACAAAACACTTAAACACACAAACAAAATACTCCTTTATGAGTAGATATGAGTAAAAGAAGTAAGCTCTGGATCACAACAACTTTGAACAAGAATATGGCTCTCAAAAGCTTTATGAAATTGAATATAAAATGATAAATAAAAGTATGCAAGCTTATAGCAATGTAATGATCAGTTGTAGTATGTTGTTGTGTTTAAAACACTGAAATGAAGCTGTATTTATAGTTGAAAAACTTGGCATTACCGTTGCCTAATTGCCAATTAAGAGTTGCTGATTTTACTCACTGACAATCGATTGTCAAACCCCAACAATCGATTGTCTGCCAGTCAGATCAAAATTCAATCCCAGATTATACGCTTGACAATCGATTACTTACAATCCATAATCGATTACTGGCAACATTCAAAAAATCCTTTCCAGATTTTACCACAAACAATCGATTGTTCAGAATCAACAATCGATTACTCAGCAACGTTCAAAAAATCTTTTCCGGATTTTAATCAAAACAATCAATTATACAAAATCAATAATCGATTATCAAATAACGTTCAAAAAATCTTTTCCGGATTTTAATCAAAACAATCGATTATACAGAATCAATAATCGATTACCTGACGGTATTTGAAAACTTTACGACAACGGTCAGCTTCACAATCGATTGTACAAAGTCAACAATCGATTACTTATCAGTTTTTGGAAAACATTTTAGACACTGCCTCTTGACAATCGATTGTTATATACTCACAATCAATTACTTATTATTTTTGAAAAAGTCTGGAAGTCACTGCCTCAACACAATCGATTGTCATAAGTTCACAATCGATTATTTTGTGACTTTGAAAAATCTGAAGGACACTGTCTCTTCACAATCGATTGTCATTAGCCTCACAATCGATTATTCTGAGTTTTGAAAAACTTTGATGGACACTGCCTCAGCACAATCGATTGTCATAAGGTTCACAATCGATTGGCATGCAGGTTTGAAAAAACCTTATGTTCACTGCCTTAACACAATCGATTGTCATTAGTTCACAATCGATTGTCATGCAGTCTTGGCTCAACATAATCGATTATCATAAGTACATAATCGATTATCTTAGTCCAGTTTTCAGAGGCATGTATGAAAATCATTTTGACTAATGTAAATATGCATGATTTAAAATCATTTAGCGTTAAATTAAATATGCATGATTTTGAAAAATAGTTTTATGAGAGAAGCCATGTTACGAGTCAAGTTGTAGGATCAAGATCACAATTAAGAATGACTCAATTAAACTATAAAACTTGTCTTGAGCTTGAATCTCGATGTATATCAATTGTGCGCTTGTTTCTTGAACTTCGTCATATATCAATTTTCGCTTCGTTTGTCATTCATCAAAACCTATACAGAAGAACACACGTTTTAGTATATTGCATTGAGAACGTGTTTCCAACATGATATGCCTTGGATTCATTGCTAGGATTCATGTTCTGTTGGTTCTTATATTTATACCCTTGTTGTGAGCTATTTGAGACATGTTTGAGTTTACATAGTGGTTAATCGCCTGATTGAACATGATAATTACTACTTTCATGATGTATTTTCCTGATTGAGCTATGATATCACACTATGCATATGCGCAGACCTTAGCATGTTACTTAAACCAGTCCAAGAGTATGAAATTTGATGTCCATTGAGCATGTACATGTATTCTTGTATAGATTATTTCTATGTGATATGGATTGAACTGGTAGCCAATGACCACACCGGGCCGATTGTAATATTAAGCATGTGACCACGTTGAGTGGATTGTGATATTGAGCTTATGACCACGCCAGGCGGATTGTGATATTAGCACGTGAATTGTCCGTGCGGTTTATATTATTAGCATGCGAGTTGTCCGTACAACATGTGAGTTATTTGTGCAGATCTAATATATTATTATTATTGGCACGTGAGTTGTCCGTATAATATTTGAGTTTTCCATGCAGTTGATGTTATTAGCACATGAGTTGTTTGTGCATAATGTGACTTGTTCGTGCGGATATAGGATATTGTTTTTACTGGCACGTGAGTTGTATGTGCAGCACGTGGATATGGATCTATCCCTTAGGGTCACCCTATAATGTTACTTCTTAATAGTATACACGCGGATTTTGAGAAACTAATGGGTTTCTTGTTGATGTGGTTTGAGGAAAACTTATCAGTGGTTTAATTTAGATATTGAGATTTTGATGTGGGCCTTATATTCTGTCATACCTCCTTTTTACACACCCGATAGGTATATATGGGAGTTTTTCCAATATAAGTGACATTATTCGAAATTGAATTATTTAATTTAATTTTTTCAGGGTCGCCACTTGGAATAGTTTATTTTGGTGTCCCAAGTCATTGGTTTGTTTTAAAATCTCAAATCAAGGAAATTCTACTTTCTTTTTTAAAGTCCGCGAACCAGAAATTCTAAGTAAGGAATTCTATTAACTCGGGAGAAGGTGTTAGGTGCTTTCAGGTTCCGTCGTTCTAGCACGATCGCTTAAACTATTATAATTGGCCTATTATCTTATTTTCATACATGTTTTAGCCTATGGTATATTTATAACTTATTAGCCGCTTTTAATTAATTTTAGGAAGATTTAACGTTATCTAAAATAAATCTTGAACCACGCCACATAAAATGCACATGCGGTCCACAACATATTTTATTTTACGTTGTTGAGAATTGGAGTTGGGTCACATGAAATGCATACCCGAATTTAGATAAATAAAGGAAATTAATATAAAATAGCGCGCCTAAAGTAACTACGCGCTTTCAAGTTAATAACAAGGTTTGTGAAAACCATGAAAAATTCAAATGATGGCACCTCGATTTTTAAAGAGTTAAAATTAATTAAGTGAGGGCCATGGGCTTTGGGATTTCATTTGACATGGCACACCTCAATTTCATTTCTATTTAAAGAGTATTTGATCTAATCGTTGAGGGCCATAATTTACATGTTTGGCTAATATGCCACACCTCAAACTAATTAAAGGACCTAGTTAATTAATTAAAAGACTAAGGGAGCTTCTAATTTATCTTAATCAAATGTTTAAGCTAAATACTCTATATCATGTAACTAGGTGTAAAGGTTCAAAACTATGTGAGACATTTATTTAAGGAATTTTTACATGCCTATGCCATATAGGAAGCTATATTACCCTCAATGCTTAAAGTTTGATATAATTACGTTTAGTATACCTATTACCAACTATATACCATTAGTGGTTTGTAAAGGTATCAATTACACTCCTAATTTAATGGTACCGTATATTCCATCTAATACCATTTTCCCCACGTTTATCTCTCCGAATCTCACACCTTCACCCACGTATCCCTCCCACACCCACAATTTTTGTATCAAAATCCCATTATTTCTTCCATATCTAAAGCTTTAAATACAATTTTGGGTTTTCAAAAGCCATTGTTTGTTTGGATTGGATGTTGTTGCAAAGATTTGAGAATTCTCTCTATGTCTCTCTCTATCTCAAGATCCCAAATTTCAGTAATATAAGAGGAAAGGAAAAGAGAGCAGCAATTCCACCATTGACCACTATTAAAAAGCTTAGAAGCTTTGAATTCTAATTTGGATTTTTAAAAATTATTATTTATTTGGATTGGGTGTTGTTGTAAATAATTGGGAACATAGTTTGGAGTTTATATCTCAATTTTGATGGATTTTGGTAAAGATTAGACTTGGTTTTGGCTGAATTTTATATTGAAACTGAAAGAAGAAGAAGAAGAAGAAGAAGAAGAAGAAGAAGAAGAAGACATGACTACATTATATTGCGAAAATTGTAGAAAAAAATAGAAAAATTAAATACTGTTGTTTATTTATTTTTTAGCTTTGTGTTTTTGTGTTAAAAAATTTTATAGGAGCTTGTTATTCCACTTCGTATGTTTTGGAGCTAACTTGTACAGAGAAGCAGATGTTTTTTAAGTTATATATATTGTTATACCTTTAAATTCAAGAAGTATGATTGTATTATATTTAAAGAGGCGTGAGTTTGTAGAATATGTTGAATGTGAGGAATGAGTCAAATAAGACTCACAATGGCTTGTTTTCTACATTTAATCTACAACAAAACTACATATTATTTGAAAAATTAATATGTAAATACATAATTTCAATGTTTCTACAAATTATCAATAAAATATCTAAAAACTGGGTACATTAAATTTTAGTATCCCAATTCCAATTCAATTATAGCATAATTGGGATTTTAAACATAATTGCGTTTTTTGCAGAAGATCTAAAGAAGTTTTAGTCGTTCTCTGATTTGTGAAAGCAGAAAATAAAGTATCTACAATCAGAATACAAATAATCTACAATTTATCTACAAAATATCTAAATTGGATACATTGAATTTTAATATCACAATTCACATTCAATTGTAGCATAATTGGGATTTTTGACATAATTAAATTTTTTCATAAGATTTGTAGAAGTTTTAGTCTTTTTTTATTTGTGAAAATAGAAAATAAAGCATCTACAATCAGAATATCAGTAATCTACAATTTATCTACAAAATATCTATAAACTGGGTACATATGTGGACTCAACATGCTTTCCCTGAAATGTATGTTTCACATTTTTTATACATATTCTTGTCCAAAACAATACTAAATCATCCACTTAAATACATTTTTATACAATATTGTTCAACTTTCATACAATAGGTAAATGAATAAAAGAAAAATAAATCAACAACAGTCTACAAATTTCCTACAATTTCTGATGCCATGTCTTCTTCTTCTTCTTCTTCTTTGAGTTTCAATCCGAAATTCAGCCAAAACCAAATCTAATCTTCACCAAAATCCCTCAAAATTGAGATATAAAATCCAAATCATATCCCAATTATTTGCAACAACACCCAATCTAAACAAATAATGATTTTTGAAAACTCAAATTTCAATTCAAAGCTTTAAAGCTTTTTAATGGCTGTCAATAGTGGAATTGCTATTCTCCTTTCCTTTGCTTTGTATTACTGAAATTTGGACATAATTGTGTTTGATGTAGAAGAATCGTAAAACATTAAGTCATTTTTGATTTGTGAAATAAGAAAAAAGGTTTGAAACATAGTGTATTGAAAAAACAACTACAACAACAACAACCCAGTATAATCTCACTTAGTGGGGTCTGGGGAGGGTAGTGTGTACGCAGACCTTACCCCTACCCTTGGGTAGAGAGGCTGTTTCCAAATAGACCACTGGCATCCTTCACTCCAAGAACCTCCCACCTTGCTCTTGGGGAGACTCGAACTCGCAACCTCTCGGTTGGAAGTAGGGGTTGCTTACCATCAGAGCAACCTCTCTTGTCTTAAGTGTATTGAAAAAACAAAAATACTAAATTTGAAACGAAACTTACAAAGACCATTAATGCGTGTGCGATTCAGTTCTCCTTGAATCAGCATACATTTTCATCCTCTCTTGAGCCTTACTTAAGTTATCTTTGAGTAATTGCACCATTTGTTGTCTTTGTAAGACAACATCAGCAATAGTAGGTACAACAGTTTCCAACTGAGGACCCAAGGAATCCATAGAGAGCCTCAAATGGGGTACCTTGCAGAGTTGTGTGAAAGTTTGTGTTGTACCACCATTCAATCCGCATAACCATTTCTTCCAATTCTGAGGCTTGTTACTAGCCATACATCTCAAGTAGTTCTCAATGCATTTATTCACTCTTTCATTCTGGACATCAGTTTGAGGATGATAAGCGAGCTATACAACAATTGAATACCCTTTAGTTTGAACAAAGCTTGCCAAAAATTACTAAGAAAAATTTTCACTCTATCAAAGAAAGGGTGAGCCAAAGCCATGAAGTGGGCAGATTTAGTTAACATGTATGGTACTACAAAAATGACATCTTTTCTTTGTGATTTTGGCAATCCTTCTATGAAATCCATACTGATGTGCCTCCATGCTTGATCTGAGATTAGAAGTGGTTGGATAAGTCCAGGATAAGCCAAATTTTCATCTTTATTACTCTGACAAACTTCACACTCACTAACATGTTGAATCACCATTTGTTTCATAAGAGGCCAATAAAATAGTTGGCCCATTCTTTTGAGTGTTCCCAACTGCCCTGAGTGACCCCCAATAGATGAATCATGAAAGGTTTGGATCAATTGTTGTCTCAAGTTCCTAATACCTCCCACATAAATTTTCCCTTGCTCCTTAATATACATGAGTTATAGTGCCAGAGATGAGGCCCTTGTCTATCTACTGTTAGTTGTGTGATCATATCAGTGGCTTGAGGATCTACTTCATAACTGGTGTTGATTTCTAACACCCAAGATGGAATTGAAGAGCTGATAACATGAATCTGGGCACTTCCTTCAAATTGTCTTGAGAGGGCATCAGCCACTCAGTTCTCTGCTCCTCTTTAGTTCTGAACCTCATAATCAAGCCCTAATAGTTTTGTTAGACCCTTCTATTGGATAGCATATGTAAACTTCTGCTCTAGCAAGTACTTCAAACTATTGTGGTCAGTCCTTATCACAAAGTTCTTAAATTGCAAGTAATGCCTCCACTTATCACTGGCATTAAGTAGTGTCATATACTCCTTCCCATATATCGCTTTGTATCTTTATTTTAAGGCTAAAAAAATGATAAAATAAGCTATAGGTCTGTTTTGTTGCATAAGTACAGCTCTTATTCCTGAGTGACACGCATCAGTTTCAATCACAAATACATTAGAGTAGTCGGGTAAAGCTAGCATAGTTGTGGCTATCATAGCCTTTTTGAGAGCTTCAAATGTTGATTTAACTTCAGGGCTCCATCTGAAGTTGTCTTTATTAAGCAAGTCAGTTAAGGGTTTGCATATAGCTCCACAGTTAGTTACATACTTCATGTAGTAGCCAGTAAGCCCAAGGAACACTCTAAGTGCCTTGACAGTGGTAGGTCTAGGCCAATTGACCATAGCCAGCACCTTATCAGGGTCAGTAGTCACCCCTTCAGCTGTTATCACATGACCAAGATACTCTACTTTGGATTGACCAAAGGAACATTTGGACCTTTTGGCATATAGGGAGTGTTCCTTCAATGTTCTAAACACAGTAGATAAATGTTGCACATGGTCTTCTAATGATTTGCTATAGATTAAGATGTCGTCAAAGGAAACCAACACAAACCTTCTGAGGAAGGGTTGGAACACCTGATTCGTTAATGCCTGAAAAGTTAAAGTGGCATTAGTAAGCTCGAATGGCATTACCCTGAACTCATAGTGGCCCATGTGAGTTCGGAAAATAGTTTTTTGAAGATCTTCTACCTTCATTCTTGTCTGGTCACACCCAGCTCTTAGGTCCACCTTAGATAATATTTTAGACCCATGTAGCTAATCCAATAAATCATCCACAATGGAAATTGGATACTTGTCTTTAACAGTTATCTCATTCATACCCCTGTAGTCCACACAAAACTTCCAAGTACCATCCTTTTTCTTTACTAGTAGGGCTGGTGAGGAGAAGGGTGATTGACTCTGTTGTATTATCTGATTGAGCATCATCTCTTTGACCTGCTTCTGAATCTCTCTTTTTAATAGTAGTTATACTTGTAAGGCCTTAGACTCATAGGTGAGGCTCCAGCTTTCAAGGGAATGGCATGGTCAAGAGTTCTCACATGAGGGAGGGTCCTTGGTTCAGTAAAAACTTCCTCATATTGGCTCAACTCTTCTTGAATAGGCACAGCCACCTTCTCTTGATCGGCTGAAGGAACCCTGATCATGAACACTGTTTTCCTCTAATCATACTCAGATTTCCTCCTTCAGGGATAGCATGTAATACTGTTTTATTGCCCGTCCTCTTAATAGTGACACATCTTTTCTCATGGTCAAACTTGGTAGGGTTGTATTTCTTCATCCAGTCATTGCCCAGCACTATATCGCATCCCTCTAGCTTGATAATTCTCGGATCTACTTTGAAGGGTTTTCCCTGCATTTTCCAGCTAAAATTTGTGCAAATAGCGTGATACATCACATAATTTCCATCAGCTATTGTGACCTTTATTGGGATACTATACTGTGGTGCATATCCAGTGTCCTTAACAGTTTGCTCATCAATGAAGCTGTGAGTTCTTCTTGAGTCTACCAAAATAATGAGGTTCATGTGTCTAATGATTCCCCTAACAAGCATGGAATTCACCGCTGAGGAATTATCAGATAAGGCACTTCGACACACAACTTCCAGTACCTCTTGCTGAATCTCCCCCTCTATCATCATATCCTACAGATCATTTGCTTCATTTATGAGTTCAATAGGACCTTCATGCTATCCAACTATACAATCCAGTTGTCTATTGTTGCATTTGTGCCCAGGAGTGTATTTTTCCCCACACCTGAAGCTCAACTGGCTGGCTTTCCAGTACTCATACACTTCAGGGCTCAACCTGTAAGTATTGTTCTTACTGGTTGAAAGGTTGTTGTTCCTAGTGATAGGGAATGTAACAGGTGCATGACTAGCAGTTTTTGAGGTCCTAACAGCGGCAGAATTAACATGGGAGTAAGGCTATATCCGGTTCCGGTTCCGGTTCTGGGTCTATTTGGTCTGCGGTTCCTGTTCTGGCGGCTCCGGTTCTGGCGGTTCTGGCGGTTCCGGAGGTGGAACCGGCCCGTGATGGTTCCGGGTACCATCCGCTTCCGGTTCTGGCGGTTCCGGTTCCGGTTCCGGCGGTTCTGAAATTTTTTATTTTTTTTTTAAATCAATATCTTGTATAGTAGTCATTAGTATATTGTAGAATATATTTTATATGGTGTACTATGTGATTAGTGTAGTTTATATTGTGTTTCGTAATTAGTATATAATGTGTATAAGTAGTGTATATTTTGTATATAAGTAGTATATATTGTATTTAAGTAGTATATATTGTATATAAGTAGTGTATATTGTGTTGTAGTTAGTAATTAGTATAAATTGTATATAATTAGTATATATTGATAAAAGAATGTTGTCATTAGTATATTGTGTTGTATGTTATATATTGTATGTTATATAAATATTCAAGGATTGACATAGAAGTAAAGACAAAGTAATATTGAGACAAAATGATATTCAAGGATATGATAAATAGCATATTTATTGACCAAAATGGCATATCTTTCTTAGTCTTCCTTCCCCCAATGGAATTAGCACAACATGGTACTAATACCACCATTAAAAGGAAAAAAAACTAAAAGAAGACGTGCCAATGTACAAGTTACATAATAATTTATGCATTATTTCTAACAAATCTCATAAAACCTTCAAGGTTTGGAGGTGGTTGTCTTGGCGGTGGTGGAAATGAAGCTTGTTCATCACCAGTTCCGGGTGAAGTTGCTTCCTGAGCAAGTTCTGCTATCATTTCTTCATAGCACTCATCTATTTCTGGTTGTGATTCAGCTAGACCAAAGTTCCTTCTTTCTGCGCGGATCCAATCTCGAAAAAGCACTGATTTTTCCAAGCTGTCCTACATCCACGCTCTGTGATCACCTATTTGTAGTCTTGCTTGACTAAAAGCGCTCTCCGATGCAACAGTTGACGCTTGAACGGGAAAATGCTTTTCCCTTGTCTTCCACTACTTTCACCGGTTTTAGCTTTTCCTTTACCGAACATTTTTTCCAACGAAAATGCCATAATAATTATAATTAAGCAAACTAACAACACAAAAAAATACTATTAGCACGTAAGAGTTGAAACGAGTTTACCGGATTGACGAACAACTTCTTGAAAATTGAAAATCGTTGAAATTGAACACTTGAAAACTTCAATTCAACAACTTCACAATGCTTCACGAATTTGCAACAATAAATTAAGCACTTGCACTAGAAAGATTGAAAGAGAGATTGAGAGAGATTGAGAGATATTGATGAATTGGTGAATAAAAATGAAAGAATGAGGGGGTATTTATAGTTGAGAAATGGGAAATAGTGTAATTATATAAAATTTGGGGTTAAATTAAAGTTTGGGGGCCAAATGGCTATTTTTTAAACTTCCAAACGGCTACTTTTTGCAAAGAGCCGTTTGTAAATAATTTTTTTAAAAAAATTGAAAAATGCCCGTTACAGAACCGGCGGAACCGTTTGGAACCGCCAGAACCGGTCCGGTTCCGGTTCCGATTCTGGCGGTTCCAACGGGTAGAACCGCCCCGCCACGGTTCCCGAGAACCGCCGGAACTGGCAAAACCGCCATGGCCGCGGTTCCGGTTCGGAACCGCCAAATTTACAGCCTTAATGGGAAGGACCAGATTTAGTCACTGGTTTATCATTCATTTGCACAGCCTCCAGAGCCTTTTCCTGCAACCTTGGTTTTTCAATAGCACTGCTTAAGGTCGTAGGCTTGAATAACTTAACAGCATACCTAATTTCCCCCTTGAGAGCTCCCACAAAACTAGATAGAAAATGAGACTCATTCAAAACAGGGTTTCTAATAAGCATGTGAGCCTTAAGGTCCTCAAACTTGCCCAAAAACGCCTCTACTGTTCCCGTCTATTGGAGTTTGTTAAACTCATCCACCACATCCTCCATCATATTTTCTCCAAATCTAGTACACAATTTTGCTTTAAATTCTTCCCAAGTTATTACTCCATTACTCAATGTCAAGGAGTTATACAATACTTCAGCTAAACCATTCAAATAAAGTGCGGCAGCCTCAACCTTCAAGTTATCTGCAGTTCTATACAATTTGAAGTATCTCTCACATTTTCAAAGCCATACCTTTGGTTCCTTGTCCTCAAAACTGGGCAATTTTCATTTTGAATGGGGAACAGGAAACCCAACCAATCTTTTGAGCCTCGCTTCATGGGCTGGTAGTGGAAGTAAGCCATCGCACAGATCTAGTACTCTCGCTGGTGGCCTTTCTAACATAGTTAAACGATCCAAAATTTTCTCCAAAATGCCCCGGATACCCAGCTGTTTTTGTTGCAGTGTCTGATGTCAAGCAGTGAGTTCAGCTAAGACCTCCTCGTGGTGAATGATTTTTGCATCCATGGCCTGCATCCTCGTGCTTTCTATTATTAACGATCCACAGGTCGCAGGTATGAAGGCTCTGATACCAAATGTCAAGAACTGACTATTAAATTAAAAATTCTCAGTCAAACAATAAAATAGAATGAGCTTTTGGGAAAATTTTCTGTAATTTTTATTAATTAAAATATGATTACAAAATGAATTACTTAACTAGTATGAAATAAACTAAGAAATTCCATTGCATTTCTAAGATCTACAAGATTGGAAAGGAAATTGACTGTTAGAGAGAAGAGAAGTGAAAAGAAAAAGAAGAGAAGAAAGAAAAGAAAGGAATTTGGATTATCGGCTATGTGCTCTTCTTTGCATTCTGTTAGCTTATGCAACTGAATTGTTGCTGAGTTGGCTTACTGAGCTGGCACAATCTTCACTGAAGCTCATTAATCTGTATTCAATCTGGGTCGTTAATTTCCAATGCTAAATTCTCAGCTCCTTTCTTCAATATCCCCTCATCGATCCTTGACAACCGCACTTACTTATTTAGTCTAATTTATTATGCTCAATTGCATGGCTCATAACATGTTCGTTCTTCTTCTTTGAGTTTTAGGTCTTTTTTCAAGTCATCTTTTTGTCATCTCTTTTTTGTAATGTTTTTTGGCAGATTTCCTTTTGATCTTTTAGAGAAAACAACGGATCTGAAGGTTTTTCAGTTGTGTAGGTCTATTTAGGGATTAGGTACTATTATATTGGGGTATGTATTAGGTTAGGATTATGGTCCTAGAAATTATGGACTTGGTAATTATGGACTAAGTCCAAAAATTAGGCGTAAAAATGGGTTTCTCGATCCCAAGTTTTATTCTTTCTCCGCGAACGGGACTAAAATACGATCTCATTTATTATTTAGTCCTACTTAAACAAAATAACATTTAAAACAAGACTGATCGTTAAAATAAACTTTTTTTTAGTATTTTTCAAGATCAAAAATAGCTACAAAACATTAATGGAATAATTTTTTATAATTTTTATTTTTCTTGTAATAAAATAAAGTAAAAGAGTAAAAATTAATTGAAATAGCTATATTAAGCCTAAATTAAATATTTACATGCTAAAATATAAAAAATCTTGGGGAGAGTCAAAAATCACATGTCTACATATCCGTATTGTGATTTTTATTTGGATTCGGTTAAGTACCGCAACTGATTGATATTTGGCTATTGTATTTCATATTTACTTGAAATTTCCTTGGTTGTTTACCTGATTTATTTACATATCTTCCTTATGTGATGGATTATTGATTGTGCAGATTATGTTAAGAAATTAGTATGCAACAAGGTAGTTCATCGTGGGATTCATGAATTCAACATATTATTGCTCTGTATTTGTTGAAATTATGAACTGTACTGGTGTATCATTTATAATTTTTGTTTCTATTGCCTTGCAGATGTTAGTTATGATACTTGTGTTAGAATATATTATAAACCATGTGCATTGTTGTAGTGTTCTTTATGGAATAATTATTTATTTATTTACTTAACTCAATAAAGTTTTATTTTAAATAGATCTTGTATTTGTTTCTGTGTCCATTGATTGTATAGTAGATGATTTAGTGGACAGAGTTTAGCTTATACACGGAAGATTAAATCATCGATTCTTATAAGTCATAAAGTTTATGTTCGCAATCTAATGATGAAAGGACAAGCCATCGGAATGGTTGTAGCATAAGATTAAATATATTTAATCTTGATTATGGGAATGGTCTAATTCCAACTTCTTGTGCTAGTACATTTTGTATGTATTGAACAGATCAAGTAGAGATAGGTATTTTATACTGACTTAATAAAATAATTTCTCTAGTCCATTCAATGTACTTATACTCTTAATCTTAATATAATTATTTTTAGTTGTGTATATCATTTATTGTTTTGATTTATTAAAAGGTGAGATTCTTTCGTGGATCAATAAGCCTGGTAAGTTGGACAATAATGATATACATTGGCGAAGTAATAATTAGTTGATAGAATTCATGTCTCAGTTTTTTTGAGATTGATGATACTCCTTCATGAAACTTATAAGTTTTCATATGTAAACCCGGCCGGTGGATTTTGTATCCGACACATGAAATAAGTTAAGTAAAAGTCTAAAGAAAAGAATCAAAAAATTAAATTGTCAGGAATTTAATTTGATTGGTTAGTATCTGAATCTTAGCATGGGAGTTAAATAAGGTTTTATGGAAGAATTTCGAAATTGAACTAAGGAGTGCAATTACAAATTTTTAGAGGAATAATTCGTAATTTATTATGGTAAAAATTAATTTCAAATTTTGAAATTAACTCCATAATAGGAAGCCTTGTTAATTAAATTCGGTGGTCTCTACTGTGCCTGAATAATAAGAAATAAAGGAAACCTTTCCTTAGTGGAAGAAGAAAACCTAACAGGTTTTGAAAAAGTGTTTTGACCTAAAAAATGCAACTATGTGTACATGGTATATAGCTGGTCGTTTTTTAACACAGAAAAAACACAAGTTTTTCTTCCTTGCATTTCGCCCTCCCAAAGTTCTCTATTTCCAGGTTTTATTTGGGTAACACAGTAGAAAACTGTGGAAGGTTTCTGAGGTCTTGCAATTTTGGAACTGGAGAAGGATATCGATTTTCTTTGTTCATGCTTCAAAAGGTAACTCGTATAATCTCCGTATGTGCTAATTGTTTAATTTACACGTGAATAAGATTCTATGATTGCTTCCATTGTGATATATATTCCAACAACTTGCTAAGTACACGGGGTCGGTTGTACTCATACTACACTATTGCACCTTGCATGCAAATCTTGGAGCTGAGATGTTGTGGATGACAAGAGCGAGCATTGAAGATGTACCTACCTTCCGGATATAGCTACCACTTGTCCTCGGTAGTTTTAGATTTGTAATATGTTTATGTATATTTCAAATATATATTGTATTTTTTTCGTACCAGCTTTGTAAATTCAAGACTTTGTGACTCATGAGTTGTACTACCAATACTTGGGTTAATATATAGAAATTCAGGTATTTCAATTATTGAATCTTATTATTCTTATTTAAGTTGAATCTTATTATTCTTATTATACTTGGCTTACCTAGCGAGTGGAGTTAGGTACCATAACGACTAGTGGATTCTGGGTCGTGACACCTTTACAAAGAATACAATGTTTGCTTAGGTCAGGTTTGGAAGAGGGGTTTCCTTGGTGTGGAAGTTTCCTTAAAAGTTATTGTGGTCCCGACGCCTTTAACTTCGATATGGCACCGATAGTCCCAGTTCCATCCGCAACTCTGGAAGCTCCAACCCCTTCCCGAGACGCTTCCTCCGCAAATGGTGCTAATCTTTATGTTACATGAGGTTCTTCAGGGAGTGGATTTGTCGGGGCTAGAAAAGATGCCATCCTCAAGTTGTAGTGATATCGAGATGTATTCTCTGGGTATGATCTTTTTATTACACTAAGTCTTGCATTTTTCTTTGATTTCAATGTTCATGTAGGCCCACGTGATGTCTTTCTAGATTTCAGAGCGGATCAGTCGTTATGAGGGCGAGAATCTGTAGTTGAGGGGTCTTGTGGAGGCCGGCAAAGTCAAGGTTGAGAAAGAGCAGTTCGATAGGTACCGCTTAGGCGTGAAAAAGATAAAGTTGTGTCTAACCTAAAGGACTTAATTCATACCGAGCTTGCCCAGCATGCAATATTTTTGGAATTCGACTCAAAACGCTCGGGTGGTTTATGATAGTGATCTAAAGGCGAAGAGATAAGAGAGGCCAAACAAACGTGGAGAGCTGCTCAGCTGAAATTGGACTTGGATGATATTGATAATTACTCCTCCGAGGATGACTTGGATCCTAGGGTTCCACAGGGTAATGTGATGGGGTCCAGCCCCTTAAATTAAGGAAGAAAGTTTCTTCCTTGTCTTTCTTCATTTGTCAAGAAATGGGTGCTGCAGCCCATGTTTTTTTACTTACGTTTTGTTGTCTTCTGCACTTGTCAATTTTGGCAAGCTTGCAGAGTAAAAATTGTCAAATATGGTTGGCAGTTTTTGCACTATAAAATGAGAGCTTCGCCTCTCATTTTGATACACCAACAAAAGAGAAGAAAAAGAGTTAGGTTTCACAGACAGGGTATAAGAAAATAGTCTGTAAGGAAAATAGAGAGTGAGCGATATTGTAGTGAGGTGAAAATATCAAAAGAGGGTTATTTTCTTTTGAGTGTTGTAGTGGTCTTTGGAGTATTTTACTCGGACCTACAAAGTGTAAAATTCCTTACTATAATGATATCAGTTGCTCCTCTCAGAGCCGTGGTTTTTTTCCTTATTCAGAAGGGTTTCCACGTAAAAATCTTGGTGTCATTGTTAATCTTTTATTCTTGTCAATTACCGTATCTCGGTGCTACATTATTATTCCGCTTTTATTACCGTGAATATTATTTTGGTAGGGGGTTTATTCTGAACATAATGCGGGTGAAGGGGTTGCTTATATCCGTTCAACTTCTCAAGCCGTCCCTCCTTCGGGTACTCCTCAAGTCTCTTCCGTTGCTCCCTTGGACCCTTCAACCGCTTCCTCTCCGGCAGATGCCAGGGCTAATATGCCGAACATTTCTTCTGGATAGAACAAAAGACTCCATTCTCACTAGAACAAAAGAAACGTCCTTGGTTTAAGATTGAAAGGTTATACCAAAGAAGATAAAACCACCCAACATACAAAGTTTATCCTAGGTGTGATCCAAAAGAGTTGACCGAAAAAGGATCAGTTTCACATTCAACCAACCAGGGTAGCTGGTGGTGTATACATTAGGAGAAACAAATAAAGTACGTACCTTTTGTAAACAACTACTGAAGGCGGAAACCTAAGACTTGGAGCCTAATAAAGATATCCTGGACGAATCTATGGTTGTGAAAATGGAGGTGTAAATGATTGGCTAAGAGAAGCAAGAATATTCTTTTGTATGGTGTTATAGTCCCTGTTAATCACTCAATTACTAAACAATCTTAGAAAGAATAAATCTTCTGAATCTCAACAGGAGTGTTCATAAAAATACAAAAAATCGAAAACTAAATTAAATCTGTTATGAAATAGAAGATTCTTACACTTCTATTTAAGGTGAATGTCTTTAATGTATCTAATTAGAGAGATTTTAGAGTTCTATTAGTGGTAGCTAAATCTTCCTCTCCCCTATAAATAGAGGTGCCCCCTACCATTGTAAATCATCCCTTGAGACCCCTCTCAACTCAATAAGAAGAACTCTCTCTACTCTTCTCTCTATTGCTATTGTTCTTGTTCTATTGTTCTTGTCTTTTGCTTTAGTTTATAACACGTTATCAGCACGAGTCTCTAACCAATTGAAATTTTCGATTATCTTAACTTTTGTTTGTGTAGGGTTTTGCTTCAAAGAAGGAAAAGAAAAAAAAAAAAAAAAAAAAGAAAAGAAACAGAAAGCAAGACACTGGAAGGCAAGAAGAAAAAAAGAATGAAAAAGTTGAAAAGAAAAAGGAAAGAAAGAAAGGAAAGGAAGAAAGAAAGAAACATAGAAAATATATTTGGTATACCTTAAAGGTAAGTAATTTACTTTTCCCTTTCAAATTCTTGGAATTCTATAAATTTTATATACAAAGTTTGATTATAACTCTAATGAAGTTTGTGAGAAATTATAACCACACGAAGTGGTAAAATCTCTATGTCCTGCCATGATTAAATTCATGTATGATTGTGGACGTGATAAAGAATTCCGTCCAATTGAATTTGCTCCATTCCCTTTAGAGAATGTGGTAGCAGCTTGTGTAAAGCACATGATTTTGATCCATTCCCTGAAGTGAATGTGATAATTGTAATAGAGCCCGTAAGTATGAACACGCTCTTGATGTAATTGTGTCATATGAAAAGAAAGTTCGTTGCCCTCGAAATTTCGGGCAAGAACTATATGACATGGGTGTTGGATGATGAAATCCACTTAGATGCTATGGGTCTTGGAGACGCCATTAAAGACAGAAATAATGCATCCACCCAAAACTATACGAAGGCCTTGATTTACTTGCGCCATCACCTTGATGAAAGTTTGAAGATTGAACATCTCAACATCAAGGATTCACCCATCTTGTGGAAAGGCTTAAAGAAAAGAGATGACAAACCTGAAGTTGGTCACTCTGCCACAAGCACGATACGATAAGAATCCAAAAGCAAATAGTTTATAAACTATATATTATCGTTGCGGTGAAAACGGGCACTGGTCTAAGTCTTGCCGTATACCATAAAATTTGGTTGACCTTTATTAAGCATCTCGAAAGAGTAAACGCCCTGAAACGAATTTTGTCTCTGACGACAACTTTGACTTCACCCACCTGGATGTGGCAGACTTCTTTAAGCAACCCGATGGGAAGATAGACCACCTAATCGATGATGGATCGGTGATGAAAGAAGATGGAGCTGTTTGATTTATTTGTATTAGTTAATGAATAAACTAATAGTCATTAGTATTAGCTCGTATTAGCTAGTTCATGATATGATATTTGTATTAGTTCTTCAATATGCTCAAATATCAATAAAACTTTTATTTTCCAGTGGGGGTAATCGACTAGCCTGAAAAACTAGTCGATTATCAACTATTTTCGCATTAAAGTTGAAAAACAATTGATCAACAATCGATTGTCGTTGACTAACAATCGATTGTCTTGAAACAGTGAGGTCTGGAATTTTTCAAAAATCACCCACAATCGATTGTCTATATCTAACAATCGATTGTCGTTAGGCAGTGTAATCTGGAATTTTTCAAAAATCATCCACAATCGATTGTCTATGTATAACAATCGATTGTCTATGTTCCAACAATCGATTGTGTGGGTTTAATAATCGATTGTCTTATGAAAAACGCTGAAATTTTCAAACTGCAAAGTAATTGATTATGGACAACATATCTGATTTTGTTTGTCAATTGTTAGTAGCAGATTTTGAAAATATTATGTGACACAAAAGGAATTGAACTTGCTTATTCTTATGTTCCTGTATTTCTTTTGTATGTCATACCATGGAAAGTAAATTGATCGAAGGCTCCGGAAGAGCCAATGTAACTCTGCCCAAGGGCACGACGTTAATCATAAAGAATGCTATGTTCTCCTCCAAGTCTATGAGAAACTTGTTGAGTTCTAAAGATGTACGCCGGAATGGCTACAATATTGAGACAATGGATGAAGATAATCTTGAATATCTCGTCCTCACTTTAAAGAATGTCTCCGGCCAAAAGAGGGTTATTGAGAAATTCCCGTCTTTATCTTGTGGCCTGTATTAGACAAGAATTAGTGCAATTGAGGCACATTCAACAGTAAATCTAAAGAATACTGAGTCCAATACATTTGTACTTTGGCATGATCGACTGGGTCACCCAGGATCAACCATGATGAGACGGATTATAGAAAGCTCATATGGGCATCCGTTAAAGAATTTCAAAATTCTCTCAGGTAATGAATATCCTTGCACTTCGTGTTATCAAGGCAAGCTGATTATCAGACCATCCCCAACAAAGGTTGGGACTGAGTCACCCCAGTTTCTGGAACGTATACAAGGGGACATTTGTGGACCTATTCACCCACCTAGTGGGTAGTTTAGGTATTTCATGGTCTTGATAGACGCATCCTGTAGATGGTCTAATGTGTGCTTGTTGCCATCACGCAACCTTGCGTTTGCAAAGTTAATGGATAATAGATGAGAATAATCTTGAATTCTTCATGAAAACGTGGCTGCCCATTTCGGTTTGGGTTCACGCCATTTTGCATGCAACAATACTAGTTTGTCGGCTGCCCACTTCGGTTTGGGGTCACGCCATTTTGCATGAAGCAATACTAGTTCGTCGGCTGCCCACTTCGGTTTGGGGTCACGCCATGTTGCATGCAGCAATGCTAGTTCGTCTCTGACTGACGAATTGACACAAATATTCCCCATTGCAATTGGTTTTGGGTCATGAACCCAATATATCCCATTTAAGAAGCTTTGGATGCGCAGTATAGGTGCCTGTAGCACCGCCATCCCGCACCAAAAATGGGTTTGCAAAGAAGGTTAGGAATATATGTTGAGTATGAATCGTCCTCCATTATTCGCTACCTCGAAACATTGACAGGAGATTTGTTCACTGCACTATTTGCAGACTGTCAATTTGATGAGACACTTTTCCCAAAATTAGGGGGAGAAGTCGGTGAAACCAAATGGAAAATTTTGTGGAAAAATGTATCATTATCTCATCTTGATCCACATACCTCTATTTGAAAGAAGGAGGTACAAAAGATTATCCATTTGCAAAGAATAGCAAATCAAATGCCTGACGCATTTACGGACTTGAAGAGGATAACGAAATCCCACATTCACGCGGAAAATGTTCCGATCCGTATTGAAGTCCCTATTGGACGAATATCTAGTGTCATATCCAATGAGTCAAATGCACGCCAAAAGCGTGGCAGACCATTAGGTTCCAAAAGATCGAAATCCTAGAAAGAGGAAAAAGAACGATCTAAATGACACTATGAAAGAATCACATGAGGACGCTCATGATTTTATTAATTCCGAGATTCACGAAGAATCTATTGAGCCTGAGACTCTTGAAAATACGGAATGCAAGAATGTGAGGATCTCGAACCTCAGTCTGTGGTAGTACAAAATTAATTGAGAGCTCTCGAAGAGCCAATTATTACTATGTTGGAGAAACACAATTGAGTATTGTGCTGTAGTAAGTCTCAAAGAAACTTATTCAGTTTCCAAAAGTACACGCGAAGGCGATTGATGATATTGAGACTATAAATAAAGGAAGGCTTTGATTCTCCTATTACTACAACTTGTCGCGGGGTAATTTGTATATGAAAAGCTACCCGCTTTGTTCTCCAGTTTGTACTACACAAAAGAAAGAATGCCACAATAAAGTGGATATCTATTGGTATAAAACCCATGTCATAATAAACCCGAAGTTTATTGATAAGTGCACATGTCATGGTGTAAATTTGAAGTTTACCAATATTGATAATTTAGTCAGTTGACATTCGTGTTAGCCATCTCATTTGAAGTATGATGTGCAAATTCACATAGGTGAATATCAAAGAACTAGAAGTTCTTGTTCTCAGTAATGAACTGACCAACTAAAGAGTTCGGGTTGAAGCCCCTAAATTCTGGAAATATCAAAGGTGAATATGGGCCCATTCACCTGCCATGTATACCACATATGATGCATCTATGATATGGTTACATGCGCCATTGTTATTAGCCCGCAGCCTGGCAGTGCTTGCGAGGTAAATCGCTCAGTAATCTAACTTCGAGCATAGTTTCCAGATTCTCTACTCAAGACAGTTCATCTTGATAAGTTGGTTTATATCAAAGTTGGTTTAGCAAGATAATTATTGAGTGCTTCCACTTAATAGCTAAACTGTTCCTTATGAGAACGAAGTTGTATATATCAGTTTGATATAAGTTGTATACGAGAGTATATTCTCCCCTCACAAGTGGTTCAAGGTCAGGAACCAAATAATTTCATCTTATTACTAAGGTGCTGTGTATATTGACATAATGCACAAAGATGATTTCCCAAAGTTGAGGAAACATGTTAGCTTTACTAACATGAGGGGGAGACATGATAAACATTTGAGAAAGTGTTACATGGGATGAATTTTCATTTGTATATGTATATCCCCGAATATCATGATATGAACCTGTAGTTCATAAAAAGGGATAATTCAAATTGCAACATATTGCAAAGCATGCTTTACGCATTTACTGACTCAAAGAAAGTAACTAAATGGAAGAGATACAATTCAAGAAGAATTGATTCCATATGAAAGACATGTAGCTTTGAACCTATAGTTCATATGCTTGAAAGTATAAAGGCAAAGGTATGTATAGTCAATTTTCGATATCTTATTTGTTTAGTATCACTAATGAAAACTTGATATGCAGCTAAAGTCTATTATGCGACTTATATGACTTAACTTGAAAGATTTAAGTTGCTTGAAGCATATGCAATCCTTGGTCCTGAAGTACCACATCCTTAGTACAATTTGTGTACATATGTATCTTGCTATAACTATAAGCATGATGGCATTGAGAATGCATCTATGGAGATATTGAAGAGCTATTCCACGACATTATATGAAGATGTTCATATCTATCAAGAATGATGATTTCAAGGTACGGAATATTTATTCAAGTCAATATGGTTGATTTGTCAAATCTCTACCAAAGATCGTTTTGAAGATGATGCACAAGATTGGAATGCAAATGCTCAAGGATATAAATTGATGTACTCATTAGGGGGAGTCAATGCGCGTTGCACTCTTTTTCCCTTACAAGGTTTTTTCCCACTGGGTTTTCCTTGCAAGGTTTTTAACGAGGCAACCAATAGGCGCATATTCAAACATGTGTACTCTTTTTCCTTACTTTAATTTTTCCCATTGGGTTTTGGTTTTAAGGTTTTATGAGGCACATCATTGAATAGACATTCAAGGGGGAGTGTTATGAAATAGAAGATTCTTACACTTCTATTTAAGGTGAATGTCTTTAATGTATCTAATTAGAGAGATTTTAGAGTTCTATTAGTGGTAGCTAAATCTTCCTCTCCCCTATAAATAGAGGTGCCCCCTACCATTGTAAATCATCCCTTGAGACCCCTCTCAACTCAATAAGAAGAACTCTCTCTACTCTTCTCTCTATTGCTATTGTTCTTGTTCTATTGTTCTTGTCTTTTGCTTTAGTTTATAACAAAATCGACTAAAAAACCGATACTTTTCGGTTTGGTTTTAGTTTTGAATTATAAAAACCAATCAAATTTGATTTGATTTTGGTTTTAATAAAAAAATAACCGAAAAAAACCGAACCAAACCGATTATAGGAGTAGCTATATTAAATTTATTATCACACACACACACACACACACACACACACACATATATATATATATATATATATATATATATATATATATATATATATATATATATATATATATATATATATATATATATGTATGTATATATATATATGTATGTATATATATATATGTATGTATATATATATATATATATATATGTATATATATATATATATATGTATGTATATATATGGTGAATGTTAATCGTTTGCACTTCTAATACAGTTCTTTACTTTTATATTCTAGTTTGATTAATAGTTTTCTTTTGCTAAGTGTCAGATTTCATTTCATGTTAAAAAAATTTATTTTTAATTGAATACTTAAATTATTCATCACTATTGGATTCAATAATGATCAATATATTTTAGTAAATAATAGATTTCTCAAAGAGCAATTGATTTGATAATATTAATTACGTCAAAAATGTGATCGCCAGAATATGTGTTTGGTAGTGTACATCTTAAATATTTAAGAAAATATCAACAAATAACTGAACAAAATCGAATAACCAACAAAACCCAACATAAACCAAAAAAAATTCAACATAATTAGTTTAGTTTGATTCTAATATTTGAAAAACCAACTTACTTGATTTAATTTCTTTTTAGGGAAAAACCGATCAAAACCGAACCATGAAAACCCTTAATCTCAACACAACCAAATGTGCGATACAAGTCATCTGCAGCAGTAGGATAACCATTTTTGTTTTCTTGTAAGTTAAGGTTTTAATTTTGTAACAGATTAAAGCTTAGATGAGTGTTATTCCACGATTTTAGAAATTGTCCTGCCCGCAGGCCATAGGCTGTAGCTTTAGCCATCCACCAGTGACAACTCACAACATGAATCAACAGATTTGCTTGAGAATTTTAGAACAGCTCTAAGCACTCAAGAGTCAGGTCAATGTAGCTTTCTTTATTTCTTTCTTCCCTTGTTCTTTTTCTCTTCAGGAGCCGTAATTACAGCTGCGACTGAAAGTGAAATACTTATTCAGGCAAGCACAGATACATTACTCTACCGCTAAATGTGAGTTCTTATCATTTCCTACCTTATAATCTCGCTCGTGAAAGCTTCTTTCAGGACCATCTTTAAAATTAGCCAACTCAGCTCTAGTAAAATGATGTTAATGTCCTCCAAGGACACAACAATGTGAACCTGATGGAAACATCAAATTTTCCCTGTCACAAGTCTTCAAACATCTTAAAGATACTGACCCAGAATTTCGACAAGAAAGCTCCCATCTCAACAAAAACTATATCCACGTACACATTAGTCACATTCGCTTCACACAATTACAAAGATCTGAAATAATACAAGACTCACAGTTTTTCACATTAACTGCACCACCGAGAACTCCATCATTATTATAGGCCATATTTCAAGCGAAGTGCACTGAGGGTTGCAGTGTGCTCCTCCGCTCCCTTACAGAAAACCTCATCCCATATCTTGACAAGTTCTGTTTAACATGCAGAAATAAGTAAAACTAAATTGTAATACGCAACTGAAATTTAATGCACAGAGTACTCTCATCTAGCCCAAGAAGATATAAAGAGGAATTCATGAAGATAAGTGAATTATGCAGGAAAATAATGCTCCATGAGGATGTTCCGTAGCATGTGTCTCATACTGCTACACATAATCTCTTCATTAAGTAGTGGAATGATGTGGATCATTGTTATGCAAGGGCCTTATTGCTTACATCAGTACAAAGTATAACATGTAATTACACGAAATAAAAATGCAAACCATATATACTCGAGATATACCAGCTTTATCAGTGGATGAAAGGCACATGATGATCATGTCGAACCTTGGGACCTTTGTAAGATTTTCCAGGTATCTAATTGCTAAATCCATATCTTCACTGGTGAATAGAAGGAGAGCAAACATGTCAAGTAACTATCTGCAAACTCTACTTGAAGATTCAACCTAAATGTACCCCATACTTACATGGAAAATGTGGCAATGCATCTTACAATGTCCATGAGCATCGGAGCAGACAAGGCATTTTTAAATATTTGGGGTAACGTTGCAGGTGAAGTGACCTGAACAGAGAAAGCAGGTCTAGATTACTGAAACAGGTGAGAAATGGAAAAGTAGTCTGACTGTTTTAACACAGATTTGACCAACAAATACAAAGAACGAAAGAAGACAAGACAGTAAGTTATACCTTCAATAAATGAGTTTGCAAATTACGATCACCAGAAAGTCCTCGCCAAGAAACCTCAAACTGATACGCTGAATTTGGTGGTGCAATATTTTTTGCAGCTTCGGCCTTGGCAAGACTAGCTGCTCGAGCAGCAAGCTCTTGGACAGATTCCTTGAGTTCTTGCTTGCTATTTTTGTGAGGTCTCTGCAAAAAATAAGTGATAAGTGACACCATGGTTATGTGCATGATAAGAATATTAACATAACAACAAAGACAGAATAATAGTGTGATATTGCATGTAAATGAAGTACAGATGTTCATTAAAATACTTTCAGATAGTCATAAATAAATTCAGACACTTGGAGGTACTAACATTCAAAGTTACACCATATGTGAAACTTCAGTAAGGAACATTATTCTTGAATTCTTACTTAAAACATAAGACAAGAGGGGTTGCTCTGATGGTAAGCAACCCCACTTCCAACCGAGAGGTTGTGAGTTCGAGTCTCCCCAAGAGCAAGGCGGGAAGTTCTTGGAGGGAAGGATGCCGGAGGTCTATTTGGAAACAGCCTCTCTACCCAAGGGTAGGGGCAAGGTCTGTGTACATACTACCCTCCCCAGACCCCATTAAGTGGGATTATACAGGGTTGTTGTTGTTGTTGTTACTTAAAACATAAAATACTCAAGGGCCTTTCAGAAAACATAAGCGAGATGAAACCTTAATACGATCTTAACGTTAGTTTACAAAAGAGTAGAACTACTATTATATAGCCCAGCCAAACCCTTTCGACAAATTCTCTATGATGAGTGTTATGATTGTGAACTACTATTAT
The DNA here is from genome assembly GCA_034376525.1 of Nicotiana benthamiana. Lineage (NCBI taxonomy): Eukaryota > Viridiplantae > Streptophyta > Magnoliopsida > Solanales > Solanaceae > Nicotiana > Nicotiana benthamiana. The sequence goes on from CM067337.1 coordinate 133,205,648, forward strand.
ATAGCCCAGCCAAACCCTTTCGACAAATTCCCTATGATGAGTGTTATGATTGTGAACACTTAGGTTGCTGAATATACATGGCATGTTCTGAATGTGGTAGATGTTTCTTGAGAAGAAAAGTGCATAAGCTAGCAAGTGGAGATAGCTTTATGCATGGGAAAACAAACTGAACAAGCATCTGACTACAAATTAATCTTATGTTGGTGATCGTAATTGATAATGACTTTGACTTACAGCAACGATATTGGTTTAGTCTTTGACATCATGAAACCTGGATAATATACCACGGTGAAAAGGCTATGAGACATGACCACAAAGTTTTTGACAAATAACGCTATATATATACTCTTAATAAACCTTTGGACACGTAACAAATTGGATAAATCTCAAAACACCATCCCTATGTTCCACCCACAAAAAAAGCACAGAAAGAAATAGTAGAAACAACTAAATCCAGGAGTAGAACTTTTGCAGGATTCAGGGTAGGAACGGCGGCAGAAGCATCTGAATATTTGCTATTAATCTGCATTTGAGTATCTTCAACTTCCATAGCAGTCCCAGGAACATCTCTATTACTTTCCTGGCACAGAATTTGGATGTCAAGGCATTGTGGATTGGCGAACACTAGTATTTGACTTAACTTTCACCACATCATCAAATATATTAGTGCCCGATAATCAATCTACTGTTAACATCATTTAAGAAGTCAAATTACATGTTTAGATTACATTAAAGATATAACCCACATATTGAGATGCAGAATACCATGTCACTTTCACATGCTTCAGCTCTTACTTATTCAGATAGGGCAAAAATACACTACAGGCGGGAAGATTCCAGGAATCTTCAAATTAGCACATGAACCTCATTTTTACAACTCAGCTGTTTCTGTTTGATTCGCCATATCTTTATTCATTAAAAGGAACATGAGAGCAAAATGATATTCGTAAAATTTTTGGGTCTTTTGGGCCTTAGTGGAATGCTTCAAAGATTTATTTTTTCCATTTTAGTGACAATTCCTAGAGTTGCAAACAATTTAGCTCATGTGGCTATGTCTTTAGCTAGGGGGGTCTGTTAGCCCTCAACAACAACTAGTTTACTATGTATTTTACATAGTCATGGCAGTGATGATCTCAAAAAGTAATAGGCAAAAATGAATAGTTCTAAAGATATAATTGAACAGTCTTATAATCGATTCCATCTGTCCCAACTTAATTGTCCTGTTAGACTGTCCAAAAATGGTGTCTACTTTTAAAAAGAGAAAATTCTCCCTACATGCTTCAATAACTTCTCAATGTTCTGCCATAAGGATAGAGCCGCACAACCTAAATTATATAAGAGAAAGTTCAAATTCTCCAGAGAGTAGACTTTATCCCCACCAAAGACCTACTTATTTTACCGTGAAATTTGACATGAACTTGAGTACCATTATCTATGATAGAAGATAAAAGATTGAAACAGAGGATTATTTTACATGTTAACAATCTATTATAGTTAATCATACTTCTAGAACCTGATAATGAATCACTCTGTGAGAAAAACATTTCAGGTTATTGTTTATATTAGGAAAAAATGCACAAATTTTATAACCCAATCACAATGCTATCAAGGATAATTGGAAATATGCATGAACTCCAATCATCATATAAAAGTTTCTTACGATCCTCATTCCTCTAAATCTTTTCACATCTCCCCACATCAGTTTAACTTTAGTATTGTAAGTGCTTGAGTGTTATTTTCTCTTATTGAAAAGAGTGCTTGAATACCGTTAAATAACTAGTAAAATCAATAATTTGTTAAGAAATTATTACAAGATGACAATGAATTGGTTCATGCTTTTGCCTTCAGATACTTACTGCTATTATACTATCAAAATCCAATAATTCCCACTGAGGCCCCAGGAATTGTTAATTATATGCATCTAAATCATTCAAAAAACTTAAAGAGTATTCTGTTTATCCAAATTCTTTTCCTCTTAGCGTTAAATATAATCACAGGTGAACTTTACAGAGTCAAAATGGGAAAAAAAATTAAATGCAACAGTTCGGAATGACAACCTTGGCAGGAATTTTCCGAACTTCAGCCACCTTTTGAGAACTACCTACAGATTGGATCACAGGGCCAGTTTTATTTGTCTTTCCAGTGTTTTGAGCCCCTTGTGCAGAAACTCCTGTTGCTCCTGATACTCTTTTAAGAATCTCCTACAAGGTTGATTAAATTGATTACCAAATAATCCGTGATCAATGTATAAAAGAAACACACTGTCAAAACAAATTATACAACCTCCGAAAGGGAACAAGAGATCTAGCAAGAGATGATGCCCCACACACTAAAGTATCATGGTGCAATCAAGGAAAAACAAACAATAGATCTTCAGTGCATGCAAACAGAGCTTTATCAGTTAGCTTGCACTATTTCCTCCCACATTATATGTGCACAAACAGCGCTATTCCCCATTAACCAGACTACTATCCATGATAAGCCTACATGAAGCAGACATTTTGGCTGGTAAACTGGAATTATAATACTTCAACAGGTGAAGTGATTGCAAAAGAATGGTATAGCTTTGACTTCAGTTTTACCACCAGACCCTATTCCTCATTTCATCAAGGGAAATATTGTGCAAGACCCTTCAAAGTTTTATTGGAAACATCCTCTCTAGCCTCACAAGGTAGGAGACCTAGGGGTAAAGTCTGCGTACACACTACCCTCCCCAGACCCACGTTGTGGGATAATACTGGGTATATTGTTGTTGTTGTACCCTACAAGGGACTAGGACCATCACACAGTCCTAGCAGACATGCACCAAAGTATCTCCAAGAAAGAATAATTGTAGATTATTACATGCAAAAAAAATTGAAGAAAAAAAAGATTGCATCTAGGCTAAGTAGAGTGATCACCTTCTCATACAGAGCCTTAACTTCTCCATACTGCTTCTCGATTTCTTGGTTCTGTGGCTCCAACCTCGAGGCAAATTCAGCATCTGTGCTGCCACCCTTGAATTAGACAAATATGGAAACCTGAATATAACAGTACCCCCTTAGGCTTAAATTTAGGTTAAAGTATACCTTCAATTGATTCTTTCAATTTTCCAAGTTCTTTCCTAGCAGTTGAACGGCGAGAATATGCTTTAATGTAGCGATCATCCAGAGTCAAGGCCTCTGTGCAGTCGTTCTCTGCCTCTTGAAACCTAATACAAGGAGATAAGACTGCTCCCATTTTCAAGTCTTAACTATACTTTAACTAAAAGCACAATGAAGTGCATTAAACTTGCCTTTTATTCTTAAGATAAGCCATTGCTCTATTGGCATAAGCTACTGCAGTTGGTGAAAGTGCGATGCTTCTAGAATAGCAATCAATAGCTTCCTTGAACTTTTTCTGCTTAAAGAACTCATTACCCTGGGAATAGATAAAAGGCAGAGCACCAGCTATAACGACCAAGCTTTCAACAACAACAACAACAACCCAGTATAATCCCACTTAGTGGGGTCAGGGGAGGGTAGTATGTATGCAAACCTTACCCCTACCCTTGGGTAGAGAGGCTGTTTCCAAATAGACCCCGGCATCCTTCCCTCCAAGAACTTCCCACCTTGCTCTTGGGGAGACTCGAACTCACAACCTCTCGGTTGGAAGTAGGGGTTGCTTACCATCAGAGCAACCCCTCTTATCTAATAACGACCAAGCTTTCATTCCCCCAAAAAAGGAGAATAAATTTTAAGGATCAAATAATACCAGCTCTTTCTCTGAATTGGCGTCAATGTTACTCTCTTCCGACAACATTTCACTCGATAGATGGCTAGTTGGATTGTACTTTTTAGAATAATCATATGGACCACCAGCACCTGAGATCAAGGTAGATTTGCCAACTCGTTGTGTCCCATTAACTTGAGGACCAGTAGGAAGTTCACTAGTATGGCTCCAGTCTTCTCTCTGTAAGGTAATTAGGAAAAAGAAGGAACGTTTAGGATTGAGAAGTCAACATAGACAAAATCATTTACAAACAACCCACAGCGCTACGGTCCTCATGGATGATGCACGTATGATGTAAACTCTTCAACAGCCAAGGAAACCAAAGGCAGAGTGTGCAGAAACATATTTTGATCTTAGCCAAATGACTGAGAAAGGTATAAACGGCTGCAGACACTTAAATCAATGCGATGTCCACAATTATTCTAGTTATTGACAGAAAAAACTAAAAAAATCTACTAAAGAAAGTTAAACAATTTAAAAACAGCAGATATCAGAATCATAATCACAAACAAAAGGTGCACCTCTAAGAGGATTACACATCACTCAAAGATCCCTCTAGAAGTCCCACAGACAAACAGATGAAAATTGACTCAGAACATAGGGGAAGATAAAATGGCATGTGTCACACACGAAGGAAAAGTGAATCACCAATGCATAATTCCAATTAATTAAAGCATCGTTTAAAAATACACGTTACCAGTACATATCAAGAGGTAGGTTTTGAAATAAGTGATTACCAACTTCTCTTTGCCACGAGCCTGCGATTTCATATTTTTGTCTTTATCCTTCAATGATAGTTCCCAATCCTGTAAGTTATTCAAGAGCCCCTGCATGTCCTGGTCAGCCAAATAATGCCAGTAAAACCACAAACCAGAAAATATCAAGCAAATGAATCCCTAAAATTACATACATGTCACTCACATGAAACATTTGAAAAAAGAAGTAAGAGACGAGCATGTGTGCACGTGTGGGTGGAAGATAAAGAGTCAAATGCAGAGCAAACGATTAAAACTCCTTTGAAACACACATGAACATTAGTTAACTCAGAGAGGTAGACGTCTAGATATTGAGATATATCAAACTGAAAGGTTTAGGATCAGAGGCGGATTTAGGATTTGAAGGTTCCGGGTACCATATTATTTTATACTTATTATTTATACGGTCCAAATGGGATAAATCTTTTCAATTTATATAGATAAATATATCGAATGAAAAGAAATTATAACTTAGCGTACATCATAAAATTTTCAGCAGTAATACCAATATCATAAAATTTCTTCTACATGAGAAATACAAAAAGACAACCACTTCTTTCATCTTTGACACCCGGAATATCTTCCAATTAGCAAAATACTACCATAATCAGTTGGTCACTACAACTAATATTTAAGACATACATAACTCTTTCATCCTTGAATAAACAAAAACATACATATACATCATTCATTTACAATTGTCCTCAACGAGTTTTCATAGTCTGAAAATGGTCAATGATAGTAAGTACTTACCTTTTCAAAAATCATACAAAAGCTAATACAATCAGACATTCAAGAGAACAACAACAACTACCCATTATAGTCCCACAAAGTGGGGTCTGGAACATTCAAGAGAACAATATGCACAATAACACAATAAAGTATAATCAGAACAGAGAAAAAATTAAAATCTGAATTCAATAAAAGGAAAACAAGGGAGAAAATGAAAGGGTGGGTATAGTAACTTGTAAGTCTATACTATTAAATATTAACAATACCACCAAAAATATTTTATTTTCAGAGAAACCCAACATAAAATAAAAGTAAAAATAAAAAGCAAGAGAATAAGAGAGATATACAGTCAAATTACAAAGCAGTGGTGCAGCAACAAGGTGAGGTGTGATGGAAAAGTGGACGCCAAATGGTGGTGGCCGGCCGCCAGTGAGTGACGGACTGAAAAGATGAAAATCCAAGAGTCTCCAAGTTTGGGCCAGCAGCACCGTAGCAGGGAAGGGTTTTGGGTGGGAAAATTTTTTGGGGAAATAAGGGAACTTTTGTTATTTTAATGTATTCAAAAGAAAGCACAATAGAAAGCACAATAGAAATAGAAAAGTCAAACAATATTAAATAAGTCAAAAAATATTAATAAAGTAAAACAAAGAATAAATAAAAAAGAAAACAAGTGAATTGTTTGTACATCTCACAATAATTGTCCAATAGTACTAATAAAAGTTCCAAAAACTATATGTGTTGCACTGGTCTCAAACTCAAGCTTCTAGGGAGTTATTTTCGGGCTTTCACCATTGTCACCCAGTGGCTGTTTTGTTCATTAGGGTGCCATTTTATTATATGTACAATATTTCTTCTACACATATAGATATATACACGGAGTTCCGACCGAGGTCTGCGGGTGGCGGCGCACCCCCTCGGCTCTATGTAGATCCGCCCCTATTTGGGGTGCGTGTCAACCAAAAAAAAACCTTAAGAGAAAAGGCAAAACTAAAATTTGATTGTCAGCTAACCAGAGCATGTTTAGTAAACTGTATTGCCAGTTAAAATCCTTTTTGCTAGCTTCAACTATGATCACCCCCAGCAGAACAGACAAAGTATGTACACATGATACATGAAACATGACTTGAGGTACTTCAGGATAGAGTAAAAACCCAAATTCTTGTCACTGCTTAGTTTGCTGCATTTTCACAAGGAATTTCTCTTGGATGGTAAATCAAGTCAATTCAAAAATACAACCTAAAATTGAGAAGTAAATAAAAGGGCTACTGGATACATTTGCTAATTTAGAAGAAAGAACTTGAATTCACTCATTATACAACGTCACGGACAGGAAGAGAAATCTCACCGTCTAAACTGTGAATGGTACTACAAAGGGTCACATAAAATTGTCATAATAAAGGTATTTGAATTAATGTGTTTTCTTCTGCCAGCTTCTATTATAATTCCATCCTACCTGCTCTACCCTTCACAGCATCACTGAGAATATTGACATGACATATTTTTGTGATAAATCGATACATACACAAATATTGACATGACATTTTTTAGTGATAAATCAATATAAATGAACAATATCAGGTTTCATATTTACAAGAGTAGACTAACTATTCTGCCTCAAGCCTAACCAAAAAGAATCAGACTATACAAGCAAGAGTCTCATGCTTGCACACCAAATACAAATTAGATAAAAGAGAACTCGTTACACAATCATATGACTCTCATCTCCATCTCAGGTTAATTTGGTATGACAGAAAATATTTTTAGAAAAAAACTTATTTTCTGGTAATTGGTTTCTACCAAAATGGAGAAAATGACTTCCCTCAATTTGGGGGAAGTCATTTTCCTTTCCAATTATCTCAACTATTAACTTCATCGCACTAATTTATGTTTAACCAACACTTAGACATTTTGATCAATCTTTAATACTAAAGTTTTTTCTCAAAACACTATCCGGTTTGCTAATATTATTATTAATTTATAATAAATTGTTTTTTTTTTTTCAGAACACCTCCGATCAGCATCGAAAACGTTTTCCAGGAAAAACATTCTCCAGAAACTAAGTCATTTTCCAGAAAACATTTCAGAAAAAAAGAAAACTCCATCATCATAAACACACCCCTAAGTTTCTGTCCATTTTTTTTACTCCAAAAGACACAATAAGGTGTAGTCTTTCACAGCTTGAGGCATGGGTAAAACCACCTCTAAAATGCATAATGGCTCCGCAAACCCCATCTCTTTCTTTATGCCACTAACCGCACCCCACCTCGACCACCAAAACACAAGATAAACCAACAAAGTAAAGCAACAATCATACCCTTATACAGAACCAACCCCAGTTTTCCGTAGCAGATGTAAATGCTTCGGCCACCTTCCGTGCTTGCCTTAACTATTGCTACCACTATCGTCTATTAGTCTTTTGCGGCCAATGACATCCTTCTATAGTTTTTTCTAAGAAATAATCTTTCTTGGTGCATAAGCGGCAAAGTTTGAGGGACTTGTGACATGTCACAGGTTCGAGCCTTGCTCCATGGAAACTAAGCCTGGTATTTAAGGGGAGAAGATAAGCGAGTCGCTCCCCTCATCCAAGTTTTGAATGCAGTGGTTGGCCCTAAGGGCTAGCCCAAACAGATTTCTCAGTCATAAAACAATCTTTCTTAGTGCATTTTTGTTTTTCTACCAAACAAATCCCAGAAATAAAACACTCTACTCGCCAATAAAAACAGAGTTGGCAAACAATATTTATTCCCTGAGTTTTTTTCAGTAGCACACACATAACTACTTCAAGTTTCAGCAAGAGTTCAGTAAAAAAAATTGCAGACTGAAAATCCAAGAGCGAAACCATGTGGAACAATACTGCAACAATCAATAAAACCCGGAATTCAGAATTTAATTTCCATTTTAATAAGCTCCGCTATAGGAGTAAGATAGCGGTATGAAATAGTAGAAGGCATTTTCAGTTTATACATAAATAAATAATCTAACGTAACAGAGAGAGAGAGAGAGAGAGAGAGAGAGAGAGAGTATACCTGAAATTGATCGCGAGAGTGCTTGCTTGGAACCCTCGCCATTGTCGTCGAGCCTTGAGGATTCTCTAGATGTTCCCGGAGGGAACTCTAAACTCTTCTGATTTTTCTATATAAAGTATGTTTCATAGTTGAAAGTGACAGAGACTTAAGAAGGACGGGGCACAATGATCCCTAAGTCTTGAATAAAATAAAGGCAAAATGCCTCTTCAACCACCCCTAAATTTGACACCGGATCTTAATTACCTATCAACTTGGTTTGTTGAGAACTAATACCCCTAGAAGCTAATATAATGTTATAAAATATTCTATTTTAGGTGAATGTCCATATTTGGAGAGATTCTAGGGTTTATTTTTTGGTGGCTAAGTCACCACCTCCCTATAAATAAAGGGGTTCTATTCCGTTGTAAACCATCCCAAAGTATCAATAAGAATACTCCTCTCTCTACTTTTCTCTCTATTGTTCTTGTTCTTGTATTATTGTTCTTGTTCTTATATTATTTCATAACACGTTATCAGCACGAGACTCTACCGTCTCAAGAATCCTCTTGAGAAAATTAAGGTATTTCCCTTTTTCCGAATTTGGTTTTAATTATGTCTGATATTATAAAAAGAAAATTCGTTGCCCTTGAAATTTCGGGCAAGAACTATATGACATGGGTGTTGGATGCTGAAATCCACTTAGATGCTATGTGTCTTGGAGACGCCATTAAAAACAGAGATAAAGCATCCACCCAAGACTGTGCTAAGGCCTTGATTTTCTTGCGTCATCACCTTGATGAAGGTTTGAAAATTGAATATCTCACAGTCAAAGATCCACTCATCTTGTGGAAAGGCTTAAAGGAGAGATATGACAACCTGAAGTTGGTCACTCTGCCACAAGCACGATATGATTGGGCTCATCTGAGGCTCCAAGACTTTAAGTCTGTTTCTGAATATAATTCAGCAATGTTCAGAATTACTTCTAAATTGAAACTCTGTGGAGATAATATCTCTGATTATGATATGCTTGAAAAAAAATGTTTACAACGTTTCATGCCTCCAATATGGTACTGCAACAACAGTACAGAGAGAAAGGTTTCAAAAAGTACTCTGAACTGATTTCTCTTCTCCTTGTGGCTGAGCGAAACAATGACCTGCTCATGAGAATCACGAAAATCAACCCGCTGGGTCTACACCATTGCCTGAACCAGATAAGGTGTATTCTCATTATGCCAAGCATGGAAAAGGCTATGGCTTTAATCATGGTCGTGGTCGTAATCGGGGTCATGTCCGTGGACGTAGACAAGGAAGAAATTTCCCTGATGTCCGTCACCCCCCAAAGAGATATAACCACCAAAAGCAGAAACGGGATTATGAGGATCCAAAGGCAAATAGTTCAGAAACTATATGTTATCGTTGCGGTAGAAAATGGCACTGGTCAAAAGCTTGCCGTGTACCAAGACATTTGGTTGATCTTTATCAAGCATCTCTAAAGAATAAAGGCCCTGAAACAAATTTTGTCTCTGACGACAATTTTGATATCACCCACCTGGATGTGGCAGACTTCTTTGAGCAACCCGAGGGGAAAATAGACCACTTAATCGGTGATGGATCTGTGATGAAGGAAGATGGAATTGTTTGATTTTATTTTACTTATTTGTATTAGTTAGTGAATAAACTAATAGTCATTAGTATCAGCTCGTATTAGTTAATTTATGATATAATGTTAGTATTAGTTCTTTAGAATGTTTCAATATGCTTAAATTTCAAAGATATTTTTATTTTCCAGTAAGAGTTAATCGATTAACCTAACAGTTAGTCGATTATCTAATATTTCGCATTAAAACTGGACTTTTCCGCAAGCTAAGTTAGTCGACTATCTGATTTAGTTAGTCGACTAACCTGATGACTGTTTACTAAGTTAGTCAACTATCAACTTAGTTAGTCGACTAACTAATATTTCGCATTAAAACTGGACTTTTCCGCAAGGCAAGATAGTCGACTATCTGATTTAGTTAGCCGACTAACCTAATGACTGCTTCCCAAGATAGTCGACTATCAACTAAGTTAATCGACTAACCTCAGCAGATTTTGAAAATATTGTTTAAATGTGAAACAAACGGATTGAATTTGTTTATTCTCATGTTCGTGTATTTCTTTTGTATGTCAAACCATGAGAAAATTAAGCAAATATGGATATCTCACAAAGCAAGCTTGGATCAAATATTTGTTTAGTTGATTCATGTACTACACATACGATACTTAAAGAAAAGAAATATTTCTCTCAACTAAGTATGTGTAAGGCAGATGTTACTACAATCTCTGGTAGTAATAAATTGATTGAAGGCTCCGGAAGAGCAACTATAACTCTGTCTAGAGGAACAATGTTTATCATAGAGAATGCAATGTTCTCCTCCAAGTCTAAGAGAAAATTGTTGAGTTTTAAAGATATACGCCGGAATGGCTATCATATTGAGACAATAGATGAGAATAATCTTGAATATCTCATCATTACAAAGAATGTCTCTGGCCAAAAGACGGTTATTGGGAAATTTCCGTCTTTATCTTGTGGCCTGTATTGGACAAAAATTAGTGCAATTGAGGCACATTCAACAGTAAACCAAAAGGTTACTGATTCCAATACTTTTGTACTTTGGCATGATCGATTGGGACACCCTGGATCAATCATGATGAGACGGATTATAGAAAGCTCATATGGGCATCTGTTAAAGAATTTCAAGATTCTTTTAAATAATGAATTTTCTTGCACTTCTTGTTATCAAGGCAAGTTAATTATTAGACCATCACCAACAAAGGTTGGGACTGAGTCACCTACGTTTTTGGAACGTATACAAGGGGACATTTGTGGACCTATTCACCCACCTAGTGGGTCCTTTAGATATTTTATGGTCTTAATAGACGCATCCTATAGATGGTCTCATGTGTGCCTGTTGTCATCACGCAACCTTGCGTTTGCAAAACTAATGGCCCAAATAATTCGACTACGAGCACAATTTCCTGATAATCCAATCAAGTCTATTAGACTGGATAATGCTGCTGAGTTTTCATGCCAAGCATTTAATGATTATTGCTTATCAATTGAGATAAAAGTGGAACATTCTGTAGCTCATGTTCACACTCAAAACGGTCTTGCAGAATCTTTAATTAAACGCCTGCAGTTGATTGCAAGACCATTACTCATGAAAACGAGGCTGCCCACTTCGGTATGGGGTCACGCCATTTTGCATGCAGCAATGCTAATTCGTCTCAGACCGACGAATTATCACAAATATTCCCCGTTGCAATTGGTTTTGGGTCATGAACCCAATATATCACATTTAAGAATCTTTGGATGCGCAGTATATGTGCCCATAGCACCGCCATACTGCACCAAAATGGGTCTGCAAAGAAGGTTAGGAATATATGTTGGGTTTGAATCGCCCTCCATTATTCGCTACCTCGAAACATTGACAAGGGATTTGTTCACTGCACGATTTGCAGACTGTCAATTTGATGAGACACTTTTCCCAAAATTAGGGGGAGAAGTTGGTGAAACCAAACGGGGAATTTTGTGGAAAAATGCATCATTATCTCATCTTGATCCACATACCTCTATTTGTGAAAAAGAGGTGCAAAAGATTATCCATTTGCAAAGAATAGCAAATCAAATGTCTGACGCATTTACGGACTTGAAAAGGATAACAAAATCCCACATCCCCGCAGAGAATGTTCCAATCCGTATTGATGTCCCTGTTGGACAATCATCTAGTGTCATATCCAATGATTCGAATGCACGCTTGAAGCGTGGCAGGCCATTAGGTTCCAAAGATCGAAATCCTAGAAAGAGGAAAGCAAAAGATCAAAATGACACTACGAAAGAATCTCATGAGGAAATTCATGATTTAATAAATTCTGAGATTCATGAAGAATCCATTGAGCCCGAGACTCAAGAAAATAAGGAACTATCAATAAATCCAATCGATATTGAGGCAAATTTTAATCGAGTGGATATAGTGGTGGATTATGTCTTTGCTTTTAATGTCGCATCTAGCATTATTCAAGAAAGTGAGGATCTTGAACCTCAATCTGTTGGAGAATGTCGAAAAAGACATGATTGGCCAAAATGGCAAGAAGTAATCCAATCAGAATTGAATTCACTAGCAAAACGTGAAGTTTTTGGCCCTATAGTCGAAACACCTAATGGTGTTAAGCATGTTGGGTATAAATGGGTCTTTGTACGCAAGAGAAATGAGAAAAACGAGGTACAAAGATATAAGGCACGCCTTGTTGCACAAGGATTTTCTCAAAGGCCTGGTGTCGATTCTGAAGAGACATATTCGCCTGTAATGGATGCCATAACTTTTCGTTATCTCATTAGTTTTGCTGTCCTTGAAAAGCTTGACATGCATTTAATGGATGTGGTTACTGCCTATCTTTATGGCTCACTGGATAATGAGATATACATGAAAATTCCCGATGGAATCAAAATGCCAAACGCTCATAATTCAAAGTCCCGGGAAATGTTTTCAATCAAATTGCAAAGATCCTTGTATGGTCTAAAGCAATCAGGACGAATATGGTATAATCGTCTTAGTGAGTATTTATTAAAAGAAGGCTATATAAATGATGCCATTTGCCCGTGTGTTTTTATAAAGAAAACAACATCGGAATTTGTTGTACTTGCCGTATATGTCGATGACATAAACCTTATTGGAACCCCCATAGAACTCCAAAAGGCAATTGATTATCTAAAGAATGAATTCGAGATGAAAGATCTCGGAAAGACAAAATTATGTCTTGGTTTGCAAATTGAATATTTGGCAAACGGAATTTTTGTTCATCAATCTACCTATATAGAAAAGGTACTGAAACGGTTTTACATGGATGGAGCATATCCTTTAAGTACTCCGATGGTTGTTCGATCACTTGATGTGAATAAAGATCCATTCCGACCGCAAGAAAGGAATGAAGAGCTACTTGGTCCTGAAGTACCATATCTTAGTGCAATTGGCGCACTAATGTATCTTGCAAATACTACAAGGCCTGACATAACCTTTTCAGTTAATGTCTTAGCAAGGTATAGCTCGACTCCCACAAGGAGACATTGGAATGGGATCAAACATATATTGCGGTACCTAAAAGGGACTACCGATATGGGCTTATTTTATAGCAATAATTGCAGTCCTGATCTTGTTGGTTATGCTGATGCTGGATATTTATCCGACCCACACAAGGCTCGATCTCAAACGGGTTATGTGTTTACCTGTGGAGGCACCGCCATATCTTGGCGATCGACTAAGCAATCAATTGTGGCTACTTCATCTAATCATGCCGAGATAATCGCTATTCATGAAGCAAGTCGGGAGTGTGTGTGGTTGAGGTCTATAATACATCATATTCAAGACAAATGTGGTTTGAAGTGTAACAAACTACCCACGACTTTGTATGAAGACAATGCAGCATGTATAGCTCAATTGAAGGGAGGATTCATAAAAGGAGATAGAACAAAGCATATTTCACCAAAGTTATTTTTCACACATGATCTTCAAAAGAATGGTGATATCAATGTGCAACAGATTCGTTCAAGCGATAATATGGCTGATTTGTTCACAAAATCTCTACCAACGTCAACCTTCAAGAAGCTGGTTCACAAGATCGGAATGCGAAGACTCAAGGATATGAATTGATGCTCTTTTCAGGGGGAGTTAATGCGCGTTGCACTCTTTTTCCCTTACAAGGTTTTGTCCCAATGGGTTTTCCTTGCAAGGTTTTTAACGAGGCAACCAATAGGCGCATATTCAAACATGTGTACTCTTTTTCCTTTTCTTTAATTTTTTCCCATTGGGTTTTGTTTTAGTTAAGGTTTTAACGAGACACATTATTGAATAGACATTCAAGGGGGAGTGTTATAAAATATTCTATTTTAGGTGAATGTCCATATTTAGAGAGATTCTAGGGTTTACTTCTTGGTGGCTAAGTCACCACCTCCCTATAAATAAAGGGGTTCTATTCCATTGTAAACCATCCCAAAGTATCAATAAGAATACTCCTCTCTCTACTTTTCTCTCTATTGTTCTTGTTCTTGTATTATTGTTCTTGTTCTTATATTATTTCATAACATATAACAAAAAGTACGAGTGCACTCGACTTTTACGAGAATTTTTTGTGTATATGATATATTTTTTTAAAATAAATTATATTTTACCCTTCTAAGAATATTATTTTTTAAATATCTTTTTAGATAAATTTTATAATAAAACTTGAATATAAGTACATTATTTAAGCTAAATACTTTTATTTGACAAAAAATAATAAAATTTTAGTTATTTTTTTAATTTAACCTGAAAATAAAGATTTATACAATTGAAATAAATAGTCAAAGTATCTAAAAGTTATAAAAATATATAGTTGAAATAAATAGTCATTAAATCAAAAGAAGAAATAAAAAGAGTATATAGTTATACTTGTAATTTGCAATTGCACACTCTTTTTATTTCTTCTTTTGATACATGACTATTATTTCAACTGTATATTTTTACTTTTATAAGTAAAATCTGCTTAAAAAGAATATTAGAGCACCTTAATTTAGAGCTATATAAAACTTTATAGCCAAAATAACTAATTTCAAACTATATATTTTTTATAACTTTTTAGATGCCTTACTATTTATTTCAATTGTATAAATCTTTATTTTCGGGTAAAATTTGAAAAAAGATTAACTGAAACTTTATTATTTTGGACAAATAAAAATATTTAGCCTAATTAATGTAGTTATATCTTAGTTTTTATTATAAATTGTATTCGAAAAAATTTATCTAAGAAGTAATATTCTTGAAAAGGTAAAAAGAATATTTTATTTTTCAAAAAAATACCACATAGACAAAAAAGTTCACGTGGCAGATGAGTGCACCCACACTTTTTGCCACATTAGCGTCCAGCGGGGTAATGGCTCTCAAAAGGCTAAGTTGAAGGGGGTAATTAAAACTGGGTATAGTTTGGGAAGAATACAAATAATCTGAGCCAAATTAAGAGTGTTTTGAGATATTTTGCCTAAAAATAAAAATATTTGACCAAGTTTTGGTAATTAGGGGATAATGAAAAAAATTTGAGGTTGAACTATAATTATTAAAAACTTACTAGTAGATATTAGAACTTCAACAATTATAAATGACCCAACTCTTCATTTTTTTGTTATTTTTTTGGTAAATCAAATGCTTAATTAAATAATAATAACAGTGCAAACATGTTTGTAGGGCTGTCCAAGCGGCCAACATTATTAGTTAGAGTGTCATTAATATTACAGCATAGTTTTCCTACTAAATGTAGTTCCTAAGATGCCTGTCCATAGTGCATCGTTAGCGAACACCAAAATAACTACCAAAATCCATATCTTGTCAAAAAGCTTCATCTTTTCTCCTCTTTAGCTAGACCTGGTTATGCTACCTGAAGTTATGGCTGATTACTGGGTTTTCCAGTCAATCCATCAAAAAACCTGTATTTAGAGATAATAGGATTGTAAGCAAATGACCAGCATTTAATATCTTAATAACTTTCATTGAATAACTGTTAATGGTCAGAGGAGTTAGGTTGTGTTCTACTGCTAATCTAAGGCCTTGGAAGAAAGCACTTAATTCTTCGAGGTTGTTAGTGATGTTAGGAAAGCCTTCATGAAACCAATAACCTAGTCGTTCAAATGGTTCTTGATTACATCCATATCCCATGTCCTTGGGTTCCCAAAGGAGGAAGATCAGTATTTAGTTTGTAAGTACCTATGTCAGGGGGTTCCGACTTAACCTGGATGGTAGTTCACTGCCTTTGCGATTTGTTTCTGGCCACATGGTGGTATTCCATAGCCTTGACAATGACCTTTTGGTCTAATACATGATTCTTTTTATTGTTGAACAAATTGTTGTTCCTAATTAGCCAGAGGTTCCAAAAGCAGAAGGGAATGAGGAACTTCCACTGGCTATTGTCATTGAAAGCCATATTTTTAAGTTTAGACCAAATATCATTCTAGGAGGTTGGGGTAAGATGGAAGGATTGATCTAGTGCTTGATTAAGAGGACACTGGCAAAATTTAGACCAGAAAGATTTGGTCTTGATGCATTGAATATGTGATGTATGGATTCCTCAGGACCATTGCAGAAAGAACAACAAATGTTTAAATGAAGCCTTATATTATGGAGACATTTGTTGGTAGGCATTATAGAGTGAACTAGGAGCCACTCTATTTGGGACATCTAGTTTGTTTCTATATCCATGTGGATGAGGTATCTTGCGTTGAAGGGTGCTCCCTTAGGAGTTAAGAAGTGAGTAGGCTGACTTTGAAGAGAATATCCCACTACTGGTAAAGTCCCATATGGAGCTTGATGGATCAGCGGAAGCAAATATAGTATCATTACTCATGTGTAATCTAAACAATTAGCATATATAAAGATTTTCGAATTACCTCTTGAAGCGTAAACACAGCAGCTCTATATCGTTCTCAAGTTCCTCAGTTGCAAACGTCTCAGCGGATTTCCACAGTCTTCTACTGTGTTACCCAAACAATATCCTAAAATAGAGAATTTTGGGCGGGAAAAATTATAGTAGAAACCGTAGTGAATTCGTATAAAAAACGTCCAGCCCTATATCTCATATATATAGTTGCATTTTTTTAGGTCAAAATCATTTTCAAAACCTTTTAGGTTTCCTTCTCCCACTAAGGGACGGTTTCCACGTTTCTTTCTCCCACTAAGGAATAGTTTTCACTATTTTCTATTATTTAGACACAGTAGGGACCACATAATTTAATTAACAAGGCTTCCTATTATGATATTAATTTCGAAATTATCAAATTAATTTCCATCATAATAAATTATGAATTATTCCACTAAAAATTTGTAATTCCACTCCTTAGTTCAATTTCGAAATTCTTCCATAAAACCTTGTTTAACTCCCCATGTTAAGATTCAGATACTTAATTAATCAAATTATATCAGGATTAAGAGTATAAATACATTAAATGGACTAGAGAAATTATTTTATAAAGTCAATATAAAATACTTATCTCTACTTGATCCGTTCAATACATATAAAATGTATTAGCACAAGAAGTTGAAATTAGACCTATTCCCATAATCAAGATAAGTTTTATTTAATCTTGTGCTACAACCATTCCAATGATTTGTCCAATTCCATCATTAATTGTGAACATTAATTTTTATGTCTTACATGAACCGATGATTTGATCTTCCGTGTATAAGCTAAACTCTATACATTAAATCATCTACTATGTAAGCAATGGACACACAAACCAATGCATGATCTTTTAAAAGGAAACTTTATCTAATTTAAACAAGTAAATAAATAATTATTTATAAATAATAATATAACAATACGCAAGGCTTATAGTATATTCTAACAATCTCCCACTTAGACTAATAACCATGTGTCTACAATTTTGACACACATTCCTTCTACATGCTTATCAAAAGTCTTCTGTGGTAAGCTCTTAGTAAACGAATCCGCCAAGTTGTTCTCTGACGCAATCTTGGTGACCACTACATCCCCTCTCTGCACTATATCACGAATTAAATGATATTTACGCTCAATGTGTTTTGCCCTTTTATGGCTTCGTGGCTCCTTTAAATTTGCAACCGCACCAGTATTATCACAATAAAGTGTAATTGGCGTTTGAATCGAGGGAACCACACCCAACTCTCTCAGGAAGTTACCGAGCCAAACTGCCTCTTTGGCTGCCTCAGACGCTGCCATATATTCGCTTCCATGGTAGAATCAGCAACACAAGTTTGCTTGATACTCCTCCAACTTATGGCTCCACCTCCAAGAGTAAACACATTACCTAAGGTAGACTTTCTAGAATCTCTGTATGATTGGAAATCCGAATCAGTATACCCAATAGGTACAAGGTCATCCGAGTGGTATATCAACATGTAATCCCTAGTTCTTTTCAGGTACATGATTATATGTTTAACTGCCATCCAATGCTCTTTCCTAGGATTAGGCTGAAATCTGCTAACAATGCCAATGGTAAAGCAAATATCAGGCCTAGTACATAACATAGTATACATGAGGCTCCCCACAGCTGATGCATAAAGGACTGCCTTCATCTTTTCTATCTCTTTATCAGTCTTAGGAGACTGATCTTTAGATAGAGAAATTCCATGTTTGAAAGGAAGAAATCCTTTCTTGGAATTATGCATGATAAACCTGGAGAGTATTGTATCAATATAAAGACATTGCGACAAGCCTAATATCCTTTTCTTGCGATCTTGCAAGAGTTTGATCCCAAGGATATGAGCTGCTTCTTCCAAATCTTTCATATCAGAATGTGGGGACAACCACTGCTTAACTGAATTCAACATGCCCACATTATTTCCTATGAGCAGTATGTCATCTACATATAAGATCAAAAATGCCACTTTGTCCCCATCCCACTTTTTGCATACACAAGACCCGTTGAGACACTGATCAAAATTAAATGTTTTAATCACCTTTTCGAAACAAGTGTTCCATGCCCTAGATGCATGTTTCAGTCCATAAATGGATCTTTTAAGTTTACACAACATGTGTTCCTTGCCACTTTCCACGAAACCGTCTGGTTGCATCATATAGATGCACTCATCAAGACTACCATTAAGAAAGGTTGTCTTGACATCCATATTCCAAATCTCATAATCATAATGAGCAGCAATGGATAAGAGAATCCTTATAGACTTAAGCATGGCTACCTGCAAGAAGGTTTCCTCATATTTGATCCCTTCTTTCTGAGTGAACCCTTTCGCTACAAGCCTTGATTTAAAAGTTTGCACTTTTCCGTCTACACCTCTCTTTTTCTTATAGATCCACTTGCATCCAATGGGTTTAACCCCATCAGGTGGTTCTACAAGATCCTAGACTAGATTAGAGTTCATTGACCCCATCTCTAATTTCATAGCGGCAACCCACTTATCGACAACTTTATCATGTAGTGCTTGGTCGTAATTGATAGGTTCGGAAGTATGCTCCTCAGGGATCCTATCATGTGATTCTCCCAAGAGCGTATAACGAACTGGTTGTCTTATTACTCTCCCACTATGACTAAGCACTACATCACTTGCAACTACACCATTTTGATTCTGTGGTTGAACCACAATCTCATCAGGAACCTGAGTCTCATCAGCAGTTTCCTCCTAATCTTAGACCTTCAATTCCCCCTTAATCTTAGATCTCCCTTCTGTGATCAACTCACCCCTCATAATAGTTTATAAATGGTGAAAATAAGCTAAAACTCAATTTAACCCAATCCTCCAAACATCAGCTCGGATGTGTATACTCAGGTTAGACTATACGCACCGCAGGTGAAAAAATTCAAACCCTAGCATTCAACCTTAGATGCGCACCCCTTCCCGCAAGTGCGACCCACGCATCGCAAGTACGAATACACCAGAAAACTAAAAAAGTTCTAACTTAACTCAAAATGATCAAAGCCACCCCAAAATTTATCTGATCCTTAGGGACCACATCCAATCATCCTAACAAGTCCATATACCTTGCACAAACTTGTCCCGTGACTCAAAACACTAAAAATAACATGAAACCCAAGAATTGTGCATCAAACCAAAAGCTTCAAATTCTCTTAAGTTCAAAATTTGAACTTCCGCTAAAAGTGTTGAAACAAACGCGGCCATCCGATGCCGAACCAAATATACGTACAAGGTCATAATTATCATACAAACATATTGGAACCTCCAAAATATCAATATAGGAGCGTGAACGTCAACTCTTCCAACTTCAAGTCTCAATTTAGGAACTAAGTATTCCAAATCACTCCCTAATCTTTTGTAAAACCAAACCATTTACTCACACATGTCAAAAACCTTCAACCAACCTATGGGAAGTATGAAATATGGGAATGAGATTTAAGGACTCAAAATGACCGGTCGGATCGTTACAATAGATATAATCTATCCAACCATACCTTATGTGATGATAAATTTCGACAATTTGCATGCCAAACTGAATTTTCAACGATTGCTATAACATATTTATTGCACAATAAATAAAGTTAAAAGTCAAATTTTATATCTTAAACTTTCCTATCCACTGAAATATCAATTGTATAAATGGAATAGAACTAAGTTTTAATATAAGTATATTTTGAGACTTTTCAAAGCGAAGAAAGCAGTTCATATATTTCAATGCTGCATGTTTCTTAATCATCAAAACTCCAATTTCCAACAGCTAATCAAGTTGCATATTCCTATTGGTGATGAAAGATCTTGTCCGTGTGATGATTTGGTAACTTAAACTCATCCACAATTACTTTGAGAGTTCAAGTGGATACCATAAGTGGAAGCCACTATGACTTTTTTCAGATGAAAAGTGTTTGGGAAAATAATATAAGTGGAAGATAATAGAAATATTTTAAATTAAGATTAAAAAATCTTACTTTAAATTAATAATTTATGAAGAGAAATTAAATGAATTAGTTATTTTATCAATTAAAAAGAAAATTTTAGTAGAAATTAATAATCTCAAAAAATTAGAAAGTAAACTTTATAAAATTAATAATCCCCAAAAAGGTTAGAAATTAATAATATCACAAAGTTACAACAACAACAACAACAACAACAATAACCCAGTATAATCTCACTTAATGGGGTCTGGGGAGGGTAGTGTGTACGCAGACCTTATCCCTACCCTTGGGTAGAGAGGCTGTTTCCAAATAGACCCCCGGCATCCTTCCCTCCAAGAACTTCACACCTTTCTCTTGAGGAGACTCGAACTCACAACCTCTCGGTTGGAAGTGAGGGTTGCTTACCATCAGAGAAAGCCCTCTTGTCAATATCAAAAAGTTATAGAAATTAAATTTAAAAAAAAACGTTTAAGAGGTTTACTATTTTTTTAAGACAAAAAAATTAAGGCCCTTATTTTTTTTGGAAAATTTTCATAAAGTGCTATTTTTAGTAGTAATTCGCCATCTATAGATAACATTTGCGATATTACGGATTATAGATATCTTTTCTGTGGTTATAAGATGTATTTGATGTATTTAAGTTATTGTATTCATGAATACAGTAATAAAAATATGTGTGAATCAGGAAAGTCCAGCTAATCATTGTATTCAAGTGTATTTGGTTATATTCATGGAGTGAAATATGGGATTACAGCTGGATAAATTATTGTGTTCGACTATATTCACGGCGTAAAATAGGGGATTACACTGTTTTTAAAATGGAAAGTGAATCAATTAACATAATAGACTCCAAATATAACTCAATAAACTCAATTATATAACACACAAAATTAGATTTTCAGTTATAAAAAAGATTTTCAACCGAAAAATACCCTAAAAATATAGCAATCTTCAGAGAAATTATATAATATATCTGAATACATAAATTATATTAATCAAAAAAACATATGAATACATTCATGGCATATAGCCAGACAGTGAATACAATAATATACATAAATTGCAACAGGATACATTGAAATACAATGAAAAAAAGACGATAAATGTAATAAAATACATGTAATACAACGAGATACATTGAATTATAATTTAAAAAAAAGATAATGAATACAATGAAATAAATAAAAATACATTGAAATATATTAACAGAAAATTAAGTTGTACAGTCCCAAACTCCAACATCTTTATTCAAGAATAAACTTTAATTTGCCAAGTAATGGTGGCAGAATAAGGACTATGTTTAAAGCTTGAATCTCGTATTTAAGATAGACGAAAAGTTGTATTTGCGGAGGCTGAAAAGAATTGCGTTGATTTCCTCTTTCACATCCTCTCGTTGCATGTGGGCAGTGTTGTCGGGCGTCTTAAGGAGAAAGGGATGAACTCCCCTGTTAGAATCTATTTAGTTCCTCTTCAGGCTTGTTAAGATTGTAAACTTCTAAATCTGATAAATTACCCAGGACTTCAAATTGCATCGCTTTTTCGTTCGACAAATCGAGTAGAGGGCAATTGTTTATATATAAAAACTCAAGGGAAGCCTGAGGTCTCCTCAAATTTCATGGTCGAAATCAGCATCTCTGAAGTGGGTTTTGCACAAATTCGGTGGAAGGAGGAGGAAATCGAAAATTTTAATGGGAAGGGGAAAAGAATGAGATGTATCAAAATAGGAAAAGAAATAAAATAGTGTAACTGATTAGCGTATTTAGTGGCTTAGGGTTAAAGTTAACCAAAATTAAATATTTTACTATAAACCTTAAAAGGTATCAATAAAATATAATTTTTTTAAATAGTATTATTTAAAATAAATAAGGTGTTAATTTTTGCTATAAAAATTAAAAATTGTTATGAAATAGAAGATTCTTACACTTCTATTTAAGGTGAATGTCTTTAATGTATCTAATTAGAGAGATTTTAGAGTTCTATTAGTGGTAGCTAAGTCTTCCTCTCCCCTATAAATAGAGGTGCCCCCTACCATTGTAAATCATCCCTTGAGACCCCTCTCAACTCAATAAGAAGAACTCTCTCTACTCTTCTCTCTATTGCTATTGTTCTTGTTCTATTGTTCTTGTCTTTTGCTTTAGTTTATAACACGTTATCAGCACGAGACTCTACCGTCTCAAGTATCATTCTCGAAAATCCAAGGTATTTTCCCTCTTCCTAATTTAATTTTCGAGTATGTCTGACATTATGAAAAGAAAGTTCGTTGCCCTTGAAATTTCGGGCAAGAACTATATGACATGGGTGTTGGATGCTGAAATCCACTTAGATGCTATGGGTCTCGGAGACACCCTCAAAGATAAAGAAAAAGCATCCACCCAAGATTGTGCGAAGGCCTTGATTTTCTTGCGCCACCACCTTGACGAAGGTTTGAAGATTGAATATCTCACCGTCAAGGATCCACTCGTTTTGTGGAACAGCTTAAAGGAGAGATATGACAACCTGAAGTTGGTCACTCTGCCACAAGCACGATATGATTGGGCCCATCTGAGGCTACAGGACTTTAAGTCCGTTTCTGAATA
This sequence comes from Nicotiana benthamiana, assembly GCA_034376525.1. Classification (NCBI taxonomy): domain Eukaryota; kingdom Viridiplantae; phylum Streptophyta; class Magnoliopsida; order Solanales; family Solanaceae; genus Nicotiana; species Nicotiana benthamiana. The sequence continues at coordinate 133,228,866 of CM067337.1, forward strand.
TAATTCTGCTATGTTCAGAATTACTTCTAAACTGAAGCTATGTGGAGATAACATCTCCGATTACGATATGCTTGAGAAAACGTTTACAACGTTTCATGCCTCCAATATGGTACTGCAGCAACAGTACCGAGAGAAAGGCTTTACGAAGTACTCTGAACTGATTTCTCTCTTACTAGTGGCTGAGCGAAATAATGATCTGCTCACGAGAAATCACGAAAATAGACCAACTGGGTCTACACCACTGCCTGAAGCAGATATGGTGCACTCGCATTATGCCAAACATAAAAGGGACCATGATCACGGTCATAAACGGGGTCAAAGCCAAGGACGTGGACAAGGAAGAAATTCCAAAGAAGTCCGTCACCCCCCAAAGAGAGATAACCACCGAAAGCAGAAACGGGGTCCAGAAGATCCTAAGGCAAATAGTTCAGAAACTATATGTTATCGTTGCGGTGGAAATGGGCACTGGTCTAGGATTTGCCGTACACCAAGACACTTGGTTGACCTTTATCAAGCATCTCGAAAGAGAAAAGGCCCTGAAACAAATTTTGTCTATAACGACAATGAGGATATCACCCACCTGGATGTGGCAGACTTCTTTGAGCAACCCGATGGAAAAATAGACCACCTAATCGGCGATGGATCCGTGATGAAAGAAGATGGAGTTATTTGATTTTGTTCTACTTATGTGTATTAGTTAGTGAATAAACTAATAGTCATTAGCATTAGCTCGTATTAGTTAGTTCATGAAGCAATGTTAGCAGTAGTTCTTTAGAATATCTTCAATATGCTCAAATATCAATAAAACTTTTATTTTCCAGTGGGGGTAATCGACTAGCCTGAAAAACTAGTCGATTATCAACTATTTTCGCATTAAAGTTGAAAAACAATTGATCAACAATCGATTGTCGTTGACTAACAATCGATTGTCTTGAAACAGTGAGGTCTGGAAATTTTCAAAAATAGCCAACAATCGATTGTCTTTGTCTAACAATCGATTTTCTTGAAACAGTGAGGTCTGGAATTTTTCAAAAATCACCCACAATCGATTGTCTATATCTAACAATCGATTGTCGTTAGGCAGTGTAATCTGGAATTTTTCAAAAATCATCCACAATCGATTGTCTATGTAAAACAATCGATTGTCTATGTTCCAACAATCGATTGTGTGGGTTTAATAATCGATTGTCTTATGAAAAACGCTGAAATTTTCAAACTGCAAAGGAATTGATTATGGATAACATATTTGATTTTGTTAGCCAACTGTTAGTAGCAGATTTTGAAAATATTATGTGACACAAAAGAATTGAACTTGCTTATTCTTATGTTCCTGTATTTCTTTTGTATGTCATACCATGGAAAGTAAATTGATCGAAGGCTCCGGAAGAGCCATTGTAACTCTGCCCAAGGGCACGACGTTAATCATAGAGAATGCTATGTTCTCCTCCAAGTCTATGAGAAACTTGTTGAGTTTTAAAGATGTACGCCGGAATGGCTACAATATTGAGACAATGGATGAAGATAATCTCGAATATCTCGTCCTCACTTCAAAGAATGTCTCCGGCCAAAAGAGGGTTATTGAGAAATTCCCGTCTTTATCTTGTGGCCTGTATTGGACAAGAATTAGTGCAATTGAGGCAGATTCAACAGTAAATCTAAAGAATACTGAGTCCAATACATTTGTACTTTGGCATGATCGACTGGGTCACCCAGGATCAACCATGATGAGACGGATTATAGAAAGCTCATATGGGCATCCGTTAAAGAATTTCAAAATTCTTTCAAGTAATGAATATCCTTGCACTTCGTGTTATCAAGGCAAGCTGATTATCAGACCATCCCCAACAAAGGTTGGGACTGAGTCACCCCAGTTTCTGGAACGTATACAAGGGGACATTTGTAGACCTATTCACCCACCTAGTGGGTAGTTTAGGTATTTCATGGTCTTGATAGACGCATCCTGTAGATGGTCTAATGTGTGCTTGTTGCCATCACGCAACCTTGCGTTTGCAAAGTTAATGGATAATAGATGAGAATAATCTTGAACTCTTCATGAAAACGAGGCTGCCCATTTCGGTTTGGGTTCAAGCCATTTTGCATGCAACAATACTAGTTTGTCGGCTGCCCACTTCGGTTTGGGGTCACGCCATTTTGCATGAAGCAATGCTAGTTCGTCGGCTGCCCACTTCGGTTTGGGGTCACGCCATGTTGCGTGCAGCAATGCTAGTTCGTCTCTGACTGACGAATTGACACAAATATTCCCCATTGCAATTGGTTTTGGGTCATGAACCCAATATATCCCATTTAAGAAGCTTTGGATGCGCAGTATATGTGCCTGTAGCACCGCCATCCCGCACCAAAATGGGTTTGCAAAGGAGGTTAGGAATATATGTTGAGTTTGACGCGTCCTCCATTATTCGCTACCTCGAAACATTGACAGGAGATTTGTTCACTGCACTATTTGCAGACTGTCAATTTGATGAGACACTTTTCCCAAAATTAGGGGGAGAAGTTGGTGAAACCAAACGGGAAATTTTGTGGAAAAATGTATCATTATCTCATCTTGATCCACATACCTCTATTTGAAAGAAAGAGGTACAAAAGACTATCCATTTGCAAAGAATAGCAAATCAAATGCCTGACGCATTTACGGACTTGAAGAGGATAACGAAATCCCACATTCACGCGGAAAATGTTCCGATACGTATTGAAGTCCCTATTGGACAAATATCTAGTGTCATATCCAATGAGTCAAATGCACGCCAGAAGCGTGGCAGACCATTAGGTTCCAAAGATCGAAATCCTAGAAAGAGGAAAAAGAACGATCTAAATGACACTATGAAAGAATCACATGAGGACGCTCATGATTTGATTAATTCCGAGATTCACGAAGAATCTATTGAGCCTGAGACTCTTGAAAATACGGAATGCAAGAATGTGAGGATCTCGAACCTCAGTCTGTGGTAGTACAAAATTAATTGAGAGCTCTCGAAGAGCCAATTATTACTATGTTGGAGAAACACAATTGAGTATTGTGCTGTAGTAAGTCTCAAAGAAACTTATTCAGTTTCCAAAGTACACGCGAAAGCGATTGATTATATCGAGACTATAATAAAGGAAGGCTTTGATTCTCCTATTACTACAACTTGTAGCGGGGTAATTTGTATATGAAAAGCTACCCGCTTTGTTCTCCAGTTTGTACTACACAAACGAAAGAATGCCACAATAAAGTGGATATCTATTGGTATATAAAGCCATGTCATAATAAACTCGAAGTTTATTGATAAGTGCACATGTCATGGTGTAAATTTGAAGTTTACCAATATTGATAATTTATGTTAGCCATCTCATTTTAAGTATGATGTGCAAATTCACATAGGTGAATATTAAAGAACTAGAAAGTTCTTTACGAATACTCTTGTATCACTTGTTCTCATTAATTGAACGGACCAACTAAAGAGTTCGGGTTGAAGCCCATAAATTCTGGAAATATGAAAGGTGAATATGGGCCCATTCACCTGCCATGTATACCACATATGATGCATCTATGATATGGTTACATGCGCCATTGTTATTAACCCGCAGCCTGGCAGTGCTTGCGAGGTAAATCGCTCAGTAATCTAACTTCGAGCATAGTTTCCAGATTCTCTACTCAAGACAGTTCATCTTGATAAGTTGGTTTATATTAAAGTTGGTTTAGCAAGATAATTATTGAGTGCTTCCACTTAATAGCTAAACTGTTTCTTATGAGAACTAAGTTATATATATATATATATATATCAGTTTGATATAAGTTGTATACGAGAGTATATTCTCCCCTCAAAAGTGGTTCAGGGTCAGGAACCAAATAATTTCATCTTATTATTAAGGTGCTGTGTATATTGACATAATGCACAAAGATGATTTCCCAAAGTTGAGGAAACATGTTAGCTTTACTAACATGAGGGGGAGACATGATAAACACTTGAGAAAATGTTACATGGGATGAATTCTCATTTGTATATGTATATCCCCGAATATCATGATATGAACCTGAAGTTCATAAAAGGGATAATTCAAATTGCAACATATTGCAAAGCATGCTATACGCATTTGCTGACTCAAAGAAAGTAACTAAATGGAAGAGATACAATTCAAGAAGAATTGATTCCATATGAAAGACATGTAGCTTTGAACCTATAGTTCATATGCTTGAAAGTATAAAGTCAAAGGTATGTATAGTCAGTTTTCGATATCTTATTTGTTTAGTATCACTAATGAAAGATTGATATGCAGCTAAAGTCTATTATGCGACTTATATGACTTAACTTGAAAGATTTAAGTTGCTTGAAGCATATGCAATTCTTGGTCCTGAAGTACCACATCCTAAGTGCAATTTGTGTACATATGTATCTTGCTATAACTATAAGCATGATGGCATTGAGAATGCATCTATGGAGATATTGAAGAGCTATTCCGCGACATTATATGAAGATGTTCATATCTATCAAGAATGATGATTTCAAGATGATGCACAAGATTGGAATGCAAATGCTCAAGGATATAAATCGATGTACTCATTAGGGGGAGTCAATGCGCGTTGCACTCTTTTTCCCTTACAAGGTTTTGTCCCACTGGGTTTTCCTTGCAAGGTTTTTAACGAGGCAACCAATAGGCGCATATTCAAACATGTGTACTCTTTTTCCTTACTTTAATTTTTCCCATTGGGTTTTGGTTTTAAGGTTTTATGAGGCACATCATTGAATAGACATTCAAGGGGGAGTGTTATGAAATAGAAGATTCTTACACTTCTATTTAAGGTGAATGTCTTTAATGTATCTAATTAGAGAGATTTTAGAGTTCTATTAGTGGTAGCTAAGTCTTCCTCTCCCCTATAAATAGAGGTGCCCCCTACCATTGTAAATCATCCCTTGAGACCCCTCTCAACTCAATAAGAAGAACTCTCTCTACTCTTCTCTCTATTGCTATTGTTCTTGTTCTATTGTTCTTGTCTTTTGCTTTAGTTTATAACAAAAATTCTTTTTTTTTCCTTAAACCTCGTTGCTTTGGAGGGAAGACCTCTTATTGAAGTTTAGATTTAGGCCGCTATCTTCATTGAGTCCCCGCTGTCAAGAAGAAACATCGAAAGCAATTCAAGAAGAAGTGATGCTTACAAAATGGGGTATTTACTGAAAGTTATTTAAAGGAATTAATGTGAATACCAAATTTGTAGTGATACAGATAACAAAAAGAAGTTAAAGAGAGGATATATTTCGTGAAAGGGTCAAAGAAAGCTCATAGGTGTAGTTTCTTGATTCAACAGCTCCGTAATTAGCTGTCTTGGTTGGAGGCCTAGTTGTTCATATTACCCTTCCTGGAAGGTGGATATAGCTCTAGGAGCTTTTTAGGTGTATTATTGTTTTTGGTAAGTAATATTTCACAATATTACCTTAAGTAACATTCAATGGTTGCACAAAGACTGGTAAAAGCCGTCATATTGATTGAAATATGGTTAAAGCTCAATGATCTTAGCTGCTCAAGGGTGGCAAACAGAGGAGTCTGGTGGGATATAAGCGGGTCGAAAACATATAATTTAAAAATTAGATAAATTATTTAACCCGATTGATATTTAATACGGATAAAACATGAGTTATTCGGCGGATACTATGAATATCCATATTATCCCTGGCATCTTGAATATAATCACTTTTCAGAGAATTCATAATTTCCAAAACTTGAGGACAGTAGTGGAGGCAGGGTCTTCACGAAGGGGGTTCAAAAAAATTTTATGGTAGCTAAACTCATGACCTTATGTAGATTTTAAATTCCGTTGACCACTCAACTAGTCTTTTGGATTGTATTAAGAGTATTCAAAACTTAATATATAGATGTATAAAATAAATTTTGCCTTATATAGACAGTGTAATTTTTCGGCGAACGGTGTTCGTGAAAACACCCTTGCACCCCCCCTAAATCTACCTCTGCTTGAGGAACCACCAATTTAAGTATCTTCAAATGTAAAAATTAACACATTTGTTAACAATTGATTATTTATTTTCTAAGTGAATAATATGGTTCTTATTCATGTTCGATCCGTTGTTAAAAAATTTATTATCCTTAGAGAAAATGGAGGACATCTCGCAAGTTATGGGTTACGACGTGTGAAATACTTCTCACTTTTCCAAGATTCAGAGTTGTCAAAATGGGTTGGCCAGCCAAGCTGTTGGGGTCTACAGAATTCAATTGGACTAATAGACAGCTTGGCCCTTCACTTGAAAGTGTCTTCAAAATAAGGCTGTATTTTTCGCGGTTCTGTCGGTTCCGGCGGTTCGGTTCCGGCGGTTCCGGTTCTGACGGTTTCCGGGAACCGTGGCGGGGCGGTTCTATCTGTTGGAACCGTCAGAACCGGAACCAGAATCCCACCAGTTCTGGCGGTTCCAAATGGTTCCGGCGGTTCTGTAACGGTAATTTTAAAAATAAAAAAAAATTTTAAAAAATAATTTCCAAACGGCTCTTTTTCAAAAGTAGCCGTTTGGAAGTTTAAAAAATTAGTCAATTTGCCCCCAATAATTTAACCCCAAACTTTATATAATTACACTATTTCCCATTTCTCAACTATAAATACCCCATCATTCTTTCATTTTTATTCACCAATTCATCAATATCTCTCAATCTCTCTCAATCTCTCTCAAGCTCTCTTTCAATCTTTCTAGTGCAAGTGCTTAATTTATTGTTGCAAATTCGTGAAACATTGTGAAGTTGTTGAATTGAAGTTTTCAAGTGTTTAATTTCAACGATTTTCAATTTTTAAGAAGTTGTTCGTCAATCCGGTAAACGTGTTTCAACTCTTACGTGCTAAGAATATTTTTGTGTGTTGTTATTTTGCTTAATTATAATTATTATGGCATTTTCGTTGAAAAATATGTTCGGTAAATGAAAATCTAAAACCGGTGAAAGTAGTCGCCAAAATACTACCCCTCCCCCGGCTCCCCGACCTAGAAAAAATAAGCAAGTTCAAAGTAGTAGCCAACCTAGAAATCCTAATGAACCCTTCGTAATCCTTGATAGTGATCACCCGTGTTTTCAATTTAGCGATATTGATTTTCTACATGATGTAACAGTTGGTGATAGAATAGATGATGATATTATGAATGCTCTTTATCCTAATGCACCTATCTTAGAGGGAAATGAGGATGATGATGATGACGAAACCCAAGCTCCAGTAGATTTAGATGATACACCTACTAGTCCTGCTCATAACTTAGGTGATGAACCGGAACACCCGCCCGTACGAACTCCCACTTTTAGTAGACAACCTCCTAAACGTTCAGAAACATCATTAGTTTGGCAATTTTTTATTCAACTAAGAGAACAAAATAAGGCTAAGTGTAAATCTTGTGGGAAACTACTTGTGCATAGGAATACTGGAGATCGTAGTGGCACGAGTAGTTTAGTTAAGCATATAAGATTACACCCTAGCAATAAGGCTAGATTTTTGCAGTTGAAAGCGCAACAAGAGGGGAGGACAAGTCCTGATACTACAGTTAACCCAAGTACTGGTTCAAATCTAGTTCAACCAGGAATAAACACAGTCACCGAAGGTATATTATATTACGATCCAAATAAGGATCGTGAAGAATTAGCTAAAATGATTACTGTTATGTGTTTTCCTTATTCTTTTACTTTTATCCTGCATGGATTCATTATATTAGAAGAGTATTTAATCATACGTATAAAGGTTGGCCTCGCGCCACAGTTAAGGCCGATATTTATAAATACAAGCATGAGTATGAACAATACTTGCGCTATTTATTTACCCATATAACTAATCGTATGTCTATTACAACTGATATTGGTAGAAGTAATAATGATTGTGATTTTCTAACCGTACCCAGTCATTGGATAGATGAAGACTGGACAATGCAAAAACGCATTATTGCATATAGGATAATTAATTCACGGCACACGGGTAGTTTATTGCTAACACTGTTTCAGATGTATGCAGATATTTTTGTTTTAGTGATAAAATAATGTCAATTTCCATGGATAACGCTTCTAGCAACACTAGTGCAATAGGTATGCTAACTAGAACACTTAATCCTGCTTTTACTAATATTTTCCATGTTAGATGTATATGTCATATTTATCATTTAATTGTTGGTGATGGTATGAGAATATTAAACTTAGAAATTGAAAAGGTTAAAATGGCTCTTAATTGGCTTTTTTATTCAAACCGTAGAAGTAGACTTAGAGAATATTTTAAAAAGTGTGACGAATATGGCCTTAGAGAAAGAAAGGTTCCTAAACCTTGCCCGACTAGGTGGAACTACATGTACGGAAGATTAGTAGTAGCATACGAATATAGAAACCCAATTAACGCTACGTATAATTCTCGGGATTGTGGGGAGGAAGATAATGACATGCTAACTACACAAGATTGGACTAACGTTAAAATTCTTTTAGATTTTTTAGAATATTTTCATGTGGCTACAAATGCTTTATCTGGCCAATATTATCCAACTATTTCTAACTGTTTAGTTTATATTGCCGCACTTGCTAATTTGTTTGTTGATTTTAACAAGGGAGGGGGAATTTATGAAATTGCAATAACTGAAATGAAAAAGAAGTTAAAAAAATATTTTTTTCCAATCCCTCCTATATTTGGTGTGTCTGCTATGTTAAATCCTACTATGAAATTAGGAGGTCCTCACTTTTGGTATTCTACTATTTATCAATCTTTAGATCTTTCAGAAGTAGAAATGGCTACACTAGCTGATGCGAAAGCATCAATTAAAGTGAATGCTCAAACTGTTTATAATGCTTATAAACAGGCGTTAGAGCATGCTAGGCCTAATATTCTAACCCCTACTTCGTCTACATCACAGTCGTCTAAAAGAGCTGGTGGCTTAACAGCTCTTAAATCGTGGACGGAGTTCAGGGGTACTCAAGGGGAAAATTTAGATGAAATTTCCCATCTAAATGAGCTTCAAGTTTATTTGTCGCAGGGACTAGAGAATGAGAATCCAGACGGCTCTTTCGACCCTTTTGGATTAGTGGAAGACAAGGGAAAAGCATTTTTTCGTTCTTGCAAGGATGGCTCGGGATGTTCTGTCGATTCAACGTCAACTGTTGCATCGGAGAGCGCTTTTAGTCAAGCAAGACTACAAATAGGTGATCACAGAGCGTCGATGCGGGACAGCTTGGAAAAATCAGTGCTTTTTCGAGATTGGATCCGTGCAGAAAGAAGGAACTTTGGGCTAGCTGAATCACAACCAGAAATAGATGAGTGCTATGAAGAAATGCTAGCAGGACTTGCTCAGGAAACATCTTCACCCGGAAGTGGTGATGAACAAGCTTCATTTCCACCACCGCCAACACAACCACCTCCAAACCTTGAAGGTTTTATGAGATTTGTTAGAAGTAATACATAAATTATGATGTAACTTGTACATTGGCATGTCTTCTTCTAGTTTTTTTTTCCTTTTAATGGTGGTATTAGTACCATGTTGTGCTCATTCCATTGGGGGAAGGAAGACTAAGAAAGATATGCCATTTTGGTCAATAAATATGCTCTTTATCATATCCTTGAATATCTTTTGTCTCAATATTTGTTTATCAATATATGCTACTTATATACAATTTATACTAATTACTAACTACAACACAATATACACTACTTATATACAATATATACTACTTACATACAATATATACTACTTATATACAAAATATACACTACTTATACACAATATGTACTAATTACCAAACACAATATATACTATACTAATAACATAGTACATCATATAAAATATATTCTACAATATACTAATGACTACTATACAAGATATTGATTTAAAAAAAAATAAAAATAAAAATTTCAGAACCGCTGGGAATCGCCGGAACCGCCAGAACCGCCGGAACCGGAACCGGATGGTACCCGGAATCGTATGGTAGCGGTTCTGGCTCCGGAACCGCCAGAATCGGAACCGCCAGAACCGGAACCGCCAGAACCGAAACCGCCAGAACTGGAACCGCCAGAACCGGAACCGCAGACCCAAATAGACCCAGAACCGAAACCGGATACAGCCTTACTTCAAAATGCCGGTCTAGCCCATTCCTAAGTAGATTGGGAGTTACGACATGCTAGCTCTTGAAATTTGCTATAGAGATTAAGGTTCAAATACAGAACAGCTGGTATTTGACAAATTTGCGTGAAGACAGCTGTTTTTTTTTTTTTTTAATATTAAGTTTCATGTGAAGTGTGAAATCTCTGTTAGTTTTTAGACATATGTGGGCGTTTTAAGTTCCTTAAAACTAATAAATATTCTCAACTTTTGCGAACTTAGAAGACAACTCGTGCTTAGATTTATATTTAGAGGACAAAGTTAAATCTGTTATGAAATAGAAGATTCTTACACTTCTATTTAAGGTGAATGTCTTTAATGTACTTAATTAGAGAGATTTTAGAGTCCTATTATTGGTAGCAAGATCTCCCTCCTCCCTATAAATAGAGGTGCTCTCTACCATTGTAATTCACCCCTCTCAACTCAATAAGAAGAACTCTCTCTACTCTTCTCTCTATTGCTATTGTTCTTGTTCTATTGTTCTTGTCTTTTGCTTTAGTTTATAACACGTTATCAGCACGAGTCTCTAACCAATTGAAATTTTCGATTGTCTTAACTTTTGTTTGTGTAGGATTTTGCTTCAAAGAAGGAAAAGAAAAAAAAAAGGGACAAACGAAAAAAAAAAAAGAAAAGAAACAGAAAGCAAGACACTGGAAGGCAAGAAGAAAAAAAAAGAACGAAAAAGTTGAAAAGAAAAAGGAAAGAAAGAAAGGAAAGGAAGAAAGAAAGAAACATAGAAAATATATTTGGTATACCTTAAAGGTAAGTAATTTACTTTTCCCTTTCAAATTCTTGGAATTCTATAAATTTTATATACAAAGTTTGATTATAACTCTAATGAAGTTTGTGAGAAATTATAACCACACGAAGTGGTAAAATCTCTATGTCCTGCCATGATTAAATTCATGTATGATTGTGGACGTGATAAAGAATTCCGTCCAATTGAATTTGCTCCATTCCCTTTAGAGAATGTGGTAGCAGCTTGTGTAAAGCACATGATTTTGATCCATTCCCTGAAGTGAATGTGATAATTGTAATAGAGCCCGTAAGTATGAACACGCTCTTGATGTAATTGTGTCATATGAAAAGAAAGTTCGTTGCCCTCGAAATTTCGGGCAAGAACTATATGACATGGGTGTTGGATGATGAAATCCACTTAGATGCTATGGGTCTTGGAGACGCCATTAAAGACAGAAATAATGCATCCACCCAAAACTATACGAAGGCCTTGATTTACTTGCGCCATCACCTTGATGAAAGTTTGAAGATTGAACATCTCAACATCAAGGATTCACCCATCTTGTGGAAAGGCTTAAAGAAGAGAGATGACAAACTTGAAGTTGGTCACTCTGCCACAAGCACGATACGATAAGAATCCAAAAGCAAATAGTTTATAAACTATATATTATCGTTGCGGTGAAAACGGGCACTGGTCTAAGTCTTGCCGTATACCATAAAATTTGGTTGACCTTTATTAAGCATCTCGAAAGAGTAAACGCCCTGAAACGAATTTTGTCTCTGACGACAACTTTGACTTCACCCACCTGGATGTGGCAGACTTCTTTAAGCAACCCGATGGGAAGATAGACCACCTAATCGATGATGGATCGGTGATGAAAGAAGATGGAGCTGTTTGATTTATTTGTATTAGTTAATGAATAAACTAATAGTCATTAGTATTAGCTCGTATTAGCTAGTTCATGATATGATATTTGTATTAGTTCTTCAATATGCTCAAATATCAATAAAACTTTTATTTTCCAGTGGGGGTAATCGACTAGCCTGAAAAACTAGTCGATTATCAACTATTTTCGCATTAAAGTTGAAAAACAATTGATCAACAATCGATTGTCGTTGACTAACAATCGATTGTCTTGAAACAGTGAGGTCTGGAATTTTTCAAAAATCACCCACAATCGATTGTCTATATCTAACAATCGATTGTCGTTAGGCAGTGTAATCTGGAATTTTTCAAAAATCATCCACAATCGATTGTCTATGTAGAACAATCGATTGTCTATGTTCCAACAATCGATTGTGTGGGTTTAATAATCGATTGTCTTATGAAAAACGCTGAAATTTTCAAACTGCAAAGGAATTGATTATGGATAACATATCTGATTTTGTTAGCCAACTGTTAGTAGCAGATTTTGAAAATATTATGTGACAAAAGAATTGAACTTGCTTATTCTTATGTTCCTGTATTTCTTTTGTATGTCATACCATGGAAAGTAAATTGATCGAAGGCTCCGGAAGAGCCATTGTAACTCTGCCCAAGGGCACGACGTTAATCATAGAGAATGCTATGTTCTCCTCCAAGTCTATGAGAAACTTGTTGAGTTTTAAAGATGTACGCCGGAATGGCTACAATATTGAGACAATGGATGAAGATAATCTCGAATATCTCGTCCTCACTTCAAAGAATGTCTCCGGCCAAAAGAGGGTTATTGAGAAATTCCCGTCTTTATCTTGTGGCCTGTATTGGACAAGAATTAGTGCAATTGAGGCACATTCAACAGTAAATCTAAAGAATACTGAGTCCAATACATTTGTACTTTGGCATGATCGACTGGGTCACCCAGGATCAACCATGATGAGACGGATTATAGAAAGCTCATATGGGCATCCGTTAAAGAATTTCAAAATTCTCTCAGGTAATGAATATCCTTGCACTTCGTGTTATCAAGGCAAGCTGATTATCAGACCATCCCCAACAAAGGTTGGGACTGAGTCACCCCAGTTTCTGGAACGTATACAAGGGGACATTTGTGGACCTATTCACCCACCTAGTGGGTAGTTTAGGTATTTCATGGTCTTGATAGACGCATCCTGTAGATGGTCTAATGTGTGCTTGTTGCCATCACGCAACCTTGCGTTTGCAAAGTTAATGGATAATAGATGAGAATAATCTTGAATTCTTCATGAAAACGTGGCTGCCCATTTCGGTTTGGGTTCACGCCATTTTGCATGCAACAATACTAGTTTGTCGGCTGCCCACTTCGGTTTGGGGTCACGCCATTTTGCATGAAGCAATACTAGTTCGTCGGCTGCCCACTTCGGTTTGGGGTCACGCCATGTTGCATGCAGCAATGCTAGTTCGTCTCTGACTGACGAATTGACACAAATATTCCCCATTGCAATTGGTTTTGGGTCATGAACCCAATATATCCCATTTAAGAAGCTTTGGATGCGCAGTATAGGTGCATGTAGCACCGCCATCCCGCACCAAAAATGGGTTTGCAAAGAAGGTTAGGAATATATGTTGAGTATGAATCGTCCTCCATTATTCGCTACCTCGAAACATTGACAGGAGATTTGTTCACTGCACTATTTGCAGACTGTCAATTTGATGAGACACTTTTCCCAAAATTAGGGGGAGAAGTTGGTGAAACCAAACGGGAAATTTTGTGGAAAAATGTATCATTATCTCATCTTGATCCACATACCTCTATTTGAAAGAAAGAGGTACAAAAGACTATCCATTTGCAAAGAATAGCAAATCAAATGCCTGAAGCATTTACGGACTTGAAGAGGATAACGAAATCCCACATTCACGCGGAAAATGTTCCGATCCGTATTGAAGTCCCTATTGGACAAATATCTAGTGTCATATCCAATGAGTCAAATGCACGCCAGAAGCGTGGCAGACCATTAGGTTCCAAAGATCGAAATCCTAGAAAGAGGAAAAAGAACGATCTAAATGACACTATGAAAGAATCACATGAGGACGCTCATGATTTGATTAATTCCGAGATTCACGAAGAATCTATTGAGCCTGAGACTCTTGAAAATACGGAATGCAAGAATGTGAGGATCTCGAACCTCAGTATGTGGTAGTACAAAATTAATTGAGAGCTCTCGAAGAGCCAATTATTACTATGTTGGAGAAACACAATTGAGTATTGTGATGTAGTAAGTCTCAAAGAAACTTATCCAGTTTCCAAAAGTACACGCGAAGGCGATTGATGATATTGAGACTATAAATAAAGGAAGGCTTTGATTCTCCTATTACTACAACTTGTAGCGGGGTAATTTGTATATGAAAAGCTACCCGCTTTGTTCTCCAGTTTGTACTACACAAACGAAAGAATGCCACAATAAAGTGGATATCTATTGGTATAAAACCCATGTCATAATAAACCCGAAGTTTATTGATAAGTGCACATGTCATGGTGTAAATTTGAAGTTTACCAATATTGATAATTTATTCAGTTGACATTCGTGTTAGCCATCTCATTTGAAGTATGATGTGCAAATTCACATAGGTGAATATCAAAGAACTAGAAGTTCTTGTTCTCAGTAACGAACTGACCAACTAAAGAGTTCGGGTTGAAGCCCCTTGATTCTGGAAATATCAAAGGTGAATATGGGCCCATTCACCTGCCATGTATACCACATATGATGCATCTATGGAATGGTTACATGCGCAATTGTTATTGACCCGCAGCCTGGCAGTGCTTGCGAGGTAAATCGCTCAGTAATCTAACTTCGAGCATAGTTTCCAGATTCTCTACTCAAGACAGTTCATCTTGATAAGTTGGTTTATATTAAAGTTGGTTTAGCAAGATAATTATTGAGTGCTGCCACTTAATAGCTAAACTATTTCTTATGAGAACTAAGTTATATATATATCAGTTTGATATAAGTTGTATACGAGAGTATATTCTCCCCTCACAAGTGGTTCAGGGTCAGGAACCAAATAATTTCATCTTATTATTAAGGTGCTGTGTATATTGACATAATGCACAAAGATGATTTCCCAAAGTTGAGGAAACATGTTAGCTTTACTAACATGAGGGGGAGACATGATAAACACTTGAGAAAAGGTTACATGGGATGAATTCTCATTTGTATATGTATATCCCCGAATATCATGATATGAACCTGAAGTTCATAAAAGGGATAATTCAATTGCAACATATTGCAAAGCATGCTATACGCATTTGCTGACTCAAAGAAAGTAACTAAATGGAAGAGATACAATTCAAGAAGAATTGATTCCATATGAAAGACATGAAGTTTTGAACCTATAGTTCAAATGCTTGAAAGATAAAAGTCAAAGGTATGTATAGTCAGTTTTCGATATCTTATTTGTTTAGTATCACTAATGAAAGCTTGATATGCAGCTAAAGTTTATTATGTGACTTACATGACTTAACTTGAAAGATTTAAGTTGCTTGAAGCATATGCAATTCTTGGTCCTGAAGTACCGCATCCTAAGTACAATTTGTGTACATATGAATCTTGCTATAACTATAAGCATGATGGCATTGAGAATGCATCTATGGAGATATTGAAGAGCTATTCCACGACATTATATGAAGATGTTCATATCTATCAAGAATGATGATTTCAGGGTGCGGAATATTTATTCAAGTCAATATGGTTGATTTATTCATCAAGCATCTACCAAAGATCGTTTTGAAGATGATGCACAAGATTGGAATGCAAATGCTCAAGGATATAAATCGATGTACTCATTAGGGGAAGTCAATGCGCGTTGCACTCTTTTCCCCTTACAAGGTTTTGTCCCACTGGGTTTTCCTTGCAAGGTTTTTAACGAGGCAACCAATAGGCGCATATTCAAACATGTGTACTCTTTTTCCTTACTTTAATTTTTTCCCATTGGGTTTTGGTTTTAAGGTTTTATGAGGCACATCATTGAATAGACATTCAAGGGGCAGTGTTATGAAATAGAAGATTCTTACACTTCTATTTAAGGTGAATGTCTTTAATGTTCTCCCTCCTCCCTATAAATAGAGGTGCTCTCTACCATTGTAATTCACCCCTCTCAACTCAATAAGAAGAACTCTCTCTACTCTTCTCTCTATTGCTATTGTTCTTGTTCTATTGTTCTTGTCTTTTGCTTTAGTTTATAACAAAATCTTAATTTTAACTAAAGACTTGCACAAGCAGACAAAGCGGCCTTCCTAATCACGCGTATATACATAACTGGAACTAAAAGGTTGAGTTTGACAATATTTGGGGAGAATTTATAGTTGTCCGACTGTATTGTGCCAACTTGTCAATCAAGTCTCAAAAAACATTGAAGATTACAATTTACATAATGTCTAGACAAGCTTACAGCATAATAAAGCCTAATTAGACCCGTGAGTCTGAGTCTCAGGCCAACACAGTTCAATAAATTGCTGAATTAATTTTTTTTAGGAGATGATGTCAATATAGAAACAGTAAAAACACATATATAGAACAGAAGACCACAAAATACCACCTTTATCTAAACAATGCCAGGGAAGAACCCTACTCCTGAATAAATAAAATAATATATGGAAAGACAAGTGGATGCCATCATGCGAGTCAGAGTGCAAAATATTAGTACATGAATAAGGTACCATCATGTTTTTACAAAAAGGGAAAAAAAGGTTAACAAAAAAATAGTTTTGCAATAAACCAATCTCCTTGCAAAGGAAGGATCTCGTAAGGTAAACATAACTGCAAAAATTAATCATGCCTCCTAAGCCTGTCATACCAAAGAAATATTGTTAGAAATTACAGCCTTGAAATGACTAATGAATTCCTGTGTGATAATCTCTACGTACCTTGCTCGCAATGTTGTTGGAGAGCCAGTCAAGTCCCTCGTAAAGTCCTTCCCCAGAGGTGGCACATGTACTCTGAATGTACCTGCAAGGCAAAGTAAGAGGTACGAGGTTCAGTAATGATAGAACACAACTCACTTTTATCTGCAGCACCATGCATACAACTGAAGGATACTAGCAAAGGGTATCAAACTCAGCCACAATATATACCAGTGACGTTGACGGAGGGAGTGAAGACCAAGCTTATCAGTAATCTCAGCAGCATTCATAGCATTTGGAAGATCTTGCTTGTTGGCAAACAGAAGCAGCACAGCGTCCCGCAGTTCATCCTATAAGTACATTAGTAAAAAACTTTCAGAATACGAGATAATGAGCAATAAGAAACTAATACCATATACCTTTATAAGCCAAAGAGTTGGTATATAGGTCGTTTCAAGTCTTTTAGCAGCATTATTCTTGAATTATACTCTTTTATCACCAAACTCCCGCCCAAGGTTCAGTATAAGCGCACGCGCACACACATAGAGAAAGATAGAGAGAGAGAAAGATAAATTGCATTACCTCATTCAACATCCTGTGCAGCTCGTCTCTAGCCTCAACAACACGGTCCCGATCATTACTGTCAACAACAAAGATGAGTCCTTGCGTGTTTTGAAAGTAATGTCTCCACAGTGGTCGAATCTGGAAATATCAATAAATATCACCGAGTATATCAGGTTACACCATTAATAATTTCAGCCAATAAGTCATTTCCTGGCATCAAAAGCTGCAAGTACAAATACCTATAGAAAGACCAGATCTAGATGAACCTTTTTATTTGTGGATAATAAAGACTAGATAGAGCTAGATAGGCATTAGCCACTCAACTAGGTAAAGCCATGGCAGAAATGAATTTGCAAGACAAAGCGTGCATATAGATGATGGTTGGAGTAGGAAGAGAAGTTACTGTTCAGTTCTTTCTGTCTTTCTGAGAGTAGGGTGTTCCTGGTGGGTCGCTATCTCACAGAAAGAAAAACAATGTGAAAGAAAAATGGACATTATAACAAACCAAAAAGAAACCAATAAAGAAAAGGAACATCAATCTCTATCTCAAGCCTATTAGACCAGAAACACTAACAGGAAAAAGAAAATAAAATTCCAGAAACCAAAGCATGCTCCATCTTTATCCAACCACTTGAAGGATGGTCATTATGATGTTAATCCAAATTAATGAGGTATTGAACTTCCTATGTTTGCTGCTTTTTTCCTGATGAGTTAAAGAGATATCCTATGTGATGACATTTTTGGAGAACTAATGTCGCAGATAACCAGACTTTTGTATTTTATGGCACCAAATACCTTGTCCTGGCCACCAACATCCCAGACAGTGAAACTAATGTTCTTGTACTCCACAGTCTCCACGTTAAATCCTGAAAAGAGAGAGCGTTAGTGCAGATAATACCAAGGGCTCCATAAATAGAATTAGGGCAGCTATGATTAATATGTTCAATGCAAAGAAGCCATACCATTAACAAGGGACAAAACTGTAATGAATGTAAGATGTCTCCACCACTAGTTGAGTTTGAAATATAACATCTCAAATTTAAAATAAAACATGACATACTTTCTTCTGTTCTAACAATTAAAAATAATTTCTACCATTTGCGTCAACAGTGATGACAAGAGGGGTTGCTCTAATGGTAAGCAACCCCCACTTCCAACCGAGAGGTTGAGAGTTGAGTCTCCCCAAGAGCAAGGTGGGAAGTTCTTGGAGGGAAGGATGCCGGGGGTCTATTTGGAAACAACCTCTCTACCCAAGGGTAGGGGTAAGGTCTGCGTACACACTACCCTCCCCAAACCCCACTAAGTGGGATTATACTGGGTTGTTGTTGTTGTTGTTGCATCAACAGTGAATTTGTCGCTCTCTTTTCCCTGGTGTGAGTGCACAAGTGGATTAGAGTACACATCCACCACCACCACCAAATCCTTCCTAAAAGCACCTTAGGAAATACTTTTTCAAAGACCATAGAGCATGAAGAATCCAAGAAAAGGTGAATCACTGAGTCAACTACAGAGTCAAATTAATAGCAGCGGAGTGAAAGTAGCACTGTGTTAGGTACCAGCACAGGATCCGTACCACGAGCAATAGACGCTATGTGCAGCACACACAACATAATAGCGGAACTTACCAATGGTAGGAATAGTGGTAACAATCTCTCCCAGTTTGAGCTTGTACAATATGGTTGTCTTACCAGCTGCATCAAGACCTACCATGAGAATTCGCATTTCCTTCTTGGCAAAGAGCCGACTGAAAAGCTTAGTGAAAGACAACCCCATCTTTAAAACTGCCTGTTATACCAAAACCAAAAATCAGACAGCTGTACAGCTTCATTCCTGCAAAGATAGGTTTCACAGGTACAAAGGTTGTATTGCCAGTTGACAATTCACCATGAGAACAAACGCTGAGCAGCCAAGCCAATATTAGCAAGGGACTTGATAATTTTTAAAACCTCTTCCACCATTACAGTTTGTTTATCCAAAGCAATAATTCGAATTCTTTTTCCAAACTTCATTCAAAATTTCCCAACTCCTACAATTGTTTACAGTTTCGGAATATCTTTTCTCATCTCATATTCCAGTCTATCTCATCAATCTAGAAAATACAGTAGGACAACAACAACAAACCCAGTAGTTTCTTACAAGTGGGGTTTGGGCAGGGTAAGATATATGCAGCCTTAGCCTTACCCCTACCCCTACCCCTACCCTACCCCTGGAAGGTCAGACTCTGATACAATTACGCCTCAATCACAAATTAATATCCTTTTTGCTTCATTTGGACTCGTTTAGTTACAATACTTGATAATTTGGACTTTGGTGGTTCTCTAACACTAGAGATGCCTATTTTTACCACATCCAACAAAAAACTTTCCGAAATCACACAAAATCAAGCGAAAAAGCACAAGAGTCAATGAAATCAAGGCCTGTAGCATGTTAATCGGAGTCTTAGACAATGAAACAAATAGCCAACTCCCGATCCACACAATTTAACTCGAAACCCTAAAAGTAAAGGCGCGTCAACGCAACTGCAATAACGAATTCAAAGAATAGGAGGAGTTCTTACGTGGGAAAAAGAGCTAGTAGCTGATTTGGAAGAAGAGAGGGCAGATTTAGGCATTTAGCAATATGCGAAGTCCCTACAATGTGTTGAAGAGCAGCTTTTTACCAAGAAGAGAAATAGAGAGATTCTTTTTTGAAACTAGCATTAATAAGTTGGGAATTTATCAAACAATTGGGATAAAACTACAAAGTTCGGAAATATATCCTTATATATAGAGAGAAAGGGGGAATAGCTATCCATTCGGTTTGATCGCGAATATTATCGATCTGATATATCGATTTTATAGATATATTAAATTAATAACAGAATCAATAAGATATAAATTATTAGTTATCGATTAATTAGTTATTTATTGTTGATTATAATTTGTCCGATAAGATAATTCAGTTTAGAGGAAAAAATATAATAAATAACACTAGTTGATTTTATAACGTTGACCCTTTTCAGTTAAGCTCTATAGGATAAACAAAAGTTTCACAGACACATGTCTACTCTCATGAAAACAAAATTGTTCAATTGTAAACAACAATAAAATTTGCTCAAATATACTTCACATATTCACACACAAAAAAACATAAATTAGATGAAATAAAAGAGGAGGACTTCACCATATTAATTTGCATCCTACCAAGACAATGACTTAAGAGTTCATTATTAATCGTTTTATCAAACGTAATAATATTTTTTGTTTAATAAAGAAACGTTAAACATATGAATACCATTAAATGCACTGATCCAACAATTATAGCAAGAGAAATAACAAATTATGAAAAAAGTGGCACGAGTACTCCTGGTTGTTCGGGAGGATCAATTAACAGAATATGTTAAGCACTGAGAATATTGTATTACAAAAGTTGCTTCCATACAGAAATAAAAGATTTATTAGTGTTCAATTGTCCAAACACAATAGAAATAACATAAAATAGTAGTTATTACACCTTAAAATTTAAGAAGTCCAAAAATAGTACTAGTTCTAAGGTGGCTTTATACATCTAAGGGTACAATTATAATTTTGATAAAATTTATTGGGCTATCAGTTAAATTGTTAATTAAATTAAAAAATTGAGACTCAAACCGATAACTTAATAGTCAAATAGTACTTATATTACTAAATTATTAAATAGCACCAACCAAATAACTCGATACCGATAATTAAATAAGCTTTTTCGATTCGGATTATCGATTTTACCCAATATATGTCCAACCTTAGTATGGGGCAGGGTATTGACTAGTCAAGAACTCTCATGTCCGAAAGATGAAATTAGCTGAAATGAGGATATTGAGATGAATGTATGGCATCACGACCCAAAATCTCAATTAAGGAGTTCTGATGACACCTAACACTTGCGAAGCAAGGCAACACTTACAATAAATAAGAAACGAGACTAACGATTAATAACATAATAATATAGAATTGAGTAAAAGCTCAAAAATATTAAAAAAGTCTAAAATAAATTTCGACTAATCAACCTCCCAGGTTTTTGGTGTCAAAACATACATGAGCTACTGAGAATACTATGTACAACGTGTGCAATGAATACAATATTGTCTGGCATAATAAACACTAATAGAGAAAATGAAATAGGCTCTAGGGCCTACGGATGATTGTGCAACTCTACCTCTGAGTCATCTATCTAGTAACAGTTAATCACCTATGGGGACTCCATTGGTACCAATGTCTTAATCTGCATGAGAAGTGCAAAAGTGTAGTGTGAGTACAATCGACCCAATATACTTAATAAGTATCCAATCTAACCTCTATGAAGTAGTGACAAGGCTATAACAAGAAACTTACCATATAAACTATTCTTTTGTATGTTTTGATTGTGAGAGCAAGTTCGTATGGCATTTTTAAACTTATGTGGATGTTTGGTTTGGAGCCTCGAGAGTATGGATGAGTTTCGAACGCATTTCAGAATAATCTTGGACCAAAGCATAAATTTGGGTGTGCTGGTACTTTTATGTCGCAATTACGAGCACCAACCTTGCAATTGTGAAGTGGGAAGGAGAGATCAGAAGTCGCAAATGCAACTTTCCCCTTCGCATTTGCGATATAGTGTCTAGGCGAGGTAGGACCGCATTCGCGATGATTACATCGCATTTGCAATAGGTCACAGTTCACATTTGTGAACCCATTTGTCGCATTTGCGAAGTCCTTCTTGGCTGGGCAGTTGCCGCTATTGCGAGCTTTTATTTGCAAATGTGAGAGTTAACATTACAAACCTAGTGTGGCAATTGCGATATCTTCAACCATTCAAAAGTTTGAAAAGTCGAGATTTTAGTATCATTTTCATATTTTAGAACCCTAGGCTTGGTAGCAGGCAATTTGGAGAAGGGATTTTCATCTGAAAATAATGGGTAAGTGATTCTAATCAATCTCCAATTATAGATCATGATTATATCTTAGATTTAACATCAAATTCATGAGAATCAAAGAGTAAAATTTGTGATTTTGTCACAGTTTCAAAAAATGAAGATTTCAGTTCTGAAAGTCGATTTAGACTCGGATTTAGAACAAAATACATATGGACTCGTGGGGGTTATGGGTAGTAAAAATCTAGCATTAGACACAATTTTTGACCGGACAAGCCTATTGTTGACTTTTATTGACTTTTTGTGTAAGGATCAAAATTTTATCTATTGTAATTAGTTTCTCTTGCATTGTTTGATGATATTAAGTCATTTTTTATATAATTTGAGTCATGTAGAGGCGAATTTTTGGGAAAAAAACTATTTTCGAGGGTTGATTAAGGTAAGTATCTTGTCTAACCTTGTGTGGGGAACTACCTCTTAGGATTTTGGTTGATTGTGCTATTTATGTTATGTGAAAGACGTGTACACGAGGTGGCAAGTGCGTACACAGACTATATGTGGTATTTGACTGGTTTGGATTATTTAGACTCTTTCGATGCCTATGATTGAATTGTCATAGTACGTTGTATATTTCATTGTCAATCCACTCTTACATATATATATATATATATATATATATATATATATATATATATATATGTTAATCTACTCTAACATATTTATTTGACATTGTTAGTACTTGTTCCATATCTTACTTGTTATATGTTCCCTCATATGCTTTAGTTGAAGTTGCTACTTCCCTTATTGTCTTGTTACCTCTTTATTGTTGCATTACTCTTACATGAAGTTTTTATACCATATGAAGTATCTTATTGTTGGATTATTGACGTTGAAGTTGTGAAAGCTATTATTACATTGAGGTTGAACTTGTTGATTTTGAGCTATATCTCCTTATTGAGCATTCCTCATTCAACTTGTCATTATTGAGATTCTTGTACACATTCTGATCAAGTGGTGGGCTAAATTGTTGTGAAGACATTGGTATTGTTGATTTGGCAAGTTGAGGCATATGGGCACTTATAGTACGAGTTATTATTGTGTTGTGATGTTGATGCACTTGTGGTGGTATAAGGATAGGGGTTGAAATGCATGCGGTGAGATAAGGTGAGCTTGATGCGCGTGTTGTTAGTAAGGGAATTACTTGAAGCCACACGGTGAGATAAGGTGGGCTAAAATGCGTGTAACTATATCAGAAAAATATTTTTCAAAAATAAATGTAAGGCTTACGCGGTGATATAAGGAAAGATTGTGATTGAAATTTGTGAAATGTTGAAATGAGGTGGTACATCGGTTGTGGTTCTTGTTGTACACTCTATGTTAATGGTCGATCTAAGTCCTCAAATCTTCTAAGCCCATGAGCATACTTGTACGCCATGTTAATAACTTGTTTAACTTCTTCCACCAGAACATCCTCACTTTTTTCTTCATCACCCCAATAAAGATCGTTTAAGGGGGTCCGCGGAGCTCACAAAAGGCATCACTATGGTTACATTATTGATTATTCTCCACAACAAAATCATGGCTAGCTCTTCATAGTGGACTGGCAACATCAATGCTTTGTAAATATTGAAAATCTCAACTCGATCACCCACTCTCATTGTCATTTACCCCTTACAAACATCAATGACAGCTTAGACCGTGGCTTGGAATAGTCACCCCAAAACAAATGAGACTTCCTGATCAGGCTCATAGTCCAGGATAATGAAGTGAATAGGAAATATAAAAGACCCTTGTGGATTAATACATCTTCAATCACCCCTTCTAGGCTAGATAGAGATCGATCTACCAAATGCAATCACTCTGGTTGGTCAAGGATCGCCTAGTGCCAATTGTCTGAACAAAGATAGAAGCGTGAGATTTATGTTAGCACCAAGATCACATAAATGTCGCCCTACTGTATGCTTACCAATCGAGATCTGAATAGAAAAACTCCCTTGATCCTTCAACTTCTAAGGTAGCTTGATTTAGATTCATTATCCACATTCTTCTATGAGTGCCACAATTTCAAACTTGGCTAACCACCTTTTGTTTGCCATGGTATCTATGATATATTTCACATATTTTGGCACTTCCTGCAAGATATCTACCAAATGAATATTGATTTGTATTTGCTTAAGAACACCCATGAAATTCTTGCATGCACATTGTTCTTCACTTTTTTCAATCTTTACGGGAAAGACGGCGGTGGCTTAGCTACTACAGGTGACTTTTGTCGGCCTTTCTTCAATTATTTCTTTTGGTGCCTATCTTCCATATTAACCTATTTTTCAGAAAAAGTGACTTGTTTTCTCTTTTTGGAGGACACTTCTACCAACTCTGTTCCATTTTGTATTGTCACAACATTAACATGGGCCTTGGGATTTTCTTCGGTGTCACTTGGAAGGACCTCAACTGGCCGAGTATTTTGGGCACTAGTAAGTTTCCCCATTTGTCATTCTAGATTTTGAATATTTGTTTCTTGATTCTGATTGTTAGCCATTATCTTCTTTATTATCTCTTCAATATTATCCATTGGTTTAGTGGGTTATTCAACTTGTAATGGTCAAACTGTTGTTGAGGAGCTTGCAGCCGGTATTGATTCTGAGCACTTGGATTTTTGCCCAATGAAAAGTTTGGATGGTTCCCCAAGTTTGAATTATAGGTATTCCCATTCTAGTTTGTGTGGTCTCTACTTTCATTACCCATAAAGTATACATTTGCTAGGCATATATCACTCACGTGGCCTTCTCTATAAACTTCACAAAATGCCTCCACTTGTTGCATTGGTTGGGCTTGTTTTTTATTTAGAACCATAGCCATTTTATTAAATTATTATCCAATATAGCTACTTGTACTAACAATGCCGACACAACATCTAAATCTAGGACCCTAATGGTTTTGATGAATGTATGTCTTCATATTGCTTCTTGCCAATCGGGATTAATCTTGGAAAATTTGTTTAGAAGTGCATTGATCTCATCAAAGATTTTCTCCAATACTTGACCATCGGCTGCAATATCTACCACGATCTTGGTCTCAGGGTGTGATCCTTCTATGAATGTATGAGCCAATACCTCATTAATCTGATTATGATGAGGACAATCTCGAAGTAACGTCTTGAACCTTTCCTAGGAAGAATATAAAGACTTGCCTTCCCTCTATTTAAAAGCGACTATCTCAATCCTAAAAGGAAGAAGCATGCTAAGCAATTGCGAGCTAGACGGTCACCTGTAACTATTTATTTGCTTCATCCAATAGAGAGAACGAAAACAATGTGACTCTCACATAGTCTAGTGTAACTCCATTTGTGATATAAGTGTCACTGATCTCCAAGAAGTTTAAAATATGTTATTTTCGAATTCTCATGTGGTAGACCCTTAAATTGCTCATTTGTATGTGGCAGTTGGATCATGCTCTGCTTAAGCTCAAAGCGCCTGGTGATTTTGGATTTCACAATGCTAGAGGTGACATTAGCAATGTTGAGCATCACCACCTCCTGCACCGTTAATGGTTGCATGTGTGCCATCTCAATAGGTTGTTGAACAAGTGCCTCACAATTATTTATGTCCCTTGATTCTCTCAACCTTATGTGAAATATTCTCTTGGATTTTGAATTAAAGCCTTGAATTCTATCTTGGCTCCTGACACATTGCATTCAAGAAAAGTTCCTGAGATTAGAGAAACCAACATGAACAGTTAGACTCAACGATGTTACACCTCCTTTTTACCTACACCCCCGGAAGGGTATAACGAAATTTTTTCCAATTTAAGTAAAAATCGAAATGGGATTATTTATTAGATTCATAGTCGCCACTTGGAATATTTGTGGTGTTCCAAGTCACCAGTTCGAATCCCGAGTCGAGAAAAAGATTGACTCTGTATTATAGTTCGCGAACTAGAAATTAGGGTAAGGAATTCTGTTAACACTGGAAAATGTGTTAGGCATTTCCGAGTTCCGTGGTTCTAGCACGATCGCTCAACTGTTACAATTGGCATAATTATCTGATTTTAAAACATTTTGAACCTATGTGTAATTTTATCCTTTTAACCGCTTTAATTTAATTTTAAGAAAAATTTAACGTCACATAAAACATATTTTGAACCGCGTCACATAAGTGCACTCGTATTCCGCAACACATTTTATATAACGTTGTTAGGATTTGGATTTGGGTCACATAAATGCGCACCCGAGTTTAAGAAGGTAAATTATTAAAATAAAGCGCCCAAAGCGACTACGCGTTTGCAACTTTGCGAGGGCCATGAAAATTTTACTAAATGGTCGCTTCGAATTCTAAGGATAAAATAAAATTAATTAAAACGAGGGCCATGCGATTATCCTTTTGTTTGGCACGACGCACCTCGAATTGTTCTAACCA
Organism: Nicotiana benthamiana; assembly: GCA_034376525.1. Taxonomy (NCBI): domain Eukaryota; kingdom Viridiplantae; phylum Streptophyta; class Magnoliopsida; order Solanales; family Solanaceae; genus Nicotiana; species Nicotiana benthamiana. The sequence continues at coordinate 133,255,351 of CM067337.1, forward strand.
AGTTTTTAAATTAGCCCATGAGGGACATAATTGCGTCTCGTCAAATATGGCATACCCCAAACTACTTTTAAAAAAACCAATTAATCAACTAAAGAAAATTTGTGGAACTTTTACTTATTTAAGCTAAGGATTCTACATTATTGGATTACTAAAACATATTGCATTATGAAGTTTCAAACCACAAAAAGAAATTATTTCAAGCACTAAAAAAACGAAACCCCCTTTGAAACGTCTTCAAATTTCTTTTTTGGCTTAAGTTAAGCCCAACTCTGATAAGAAAAAGCACCAGAGGTTTGTATCCAACATACTTTGCAGATGGGCCCGCATGAGGCCGAGTTCTTCATGTCCAGAACACCCAAATAATGTCAACTACTGATGCGATTGATTTAGTAAATTGAAATTCAAATTTTAAAAAAAAAGGAAAAATGAAAGGCCAGGCTTTTTGATTTTAATCATTCCCAACTAAACATTCCGGCTCAAGTCTCCAAACCACACTACCATATGATCATACGGTGCAAACCAATTTTCAACCATTTTTATAATGGGTTCCAAACCTAACCTCAGAGATGAACATGCTTATATATAAAATCAAGCCAAAACCCAAGTAAGTTGTGTTTGCCCAAGTTCAGGTGAAGTTTCGAAGAATGACAAATGAACTCAGTCATGGACCAGGTCCATCATGAGAGACATAGTGTTTATCAACCTATACATGTTAGTTTCATGTGAAAAAGATAACTCTCAAGGTTCAAGAAGCAATATCTTCTGAACCGATCGAAAAGGTTGCATATTGAATAAGGAGAGGAAGTCTCCTTCTAGGAAGAGAACACAATCCGGATAAAGGATAAGGTTGGAGTTTGTATTGTTCAAGGACTCAACTTCGATGGAAGATCAGCAATTGAGTCTCAATCAAACTCTAATTACTAACTTATTAAATAACTCTGATTGTTCTTTTTACAGATGTTGCACAAAAACGCAGAAGTGAAACTAAATTGAGAGCAACAAGCGAGGCAGTTTTTCAAGCAATTTATATGAGATTTGAGTGTGCATTCCTGAAGCTACTTGAACGAGATAGAAAAACTAGATCTATTGTGTTTATTCTTATTCTTTCAATTGTAGTAGGCGATTTAAAGTTGTACCTTTCTAGCTTTCATAAAAGCAATTGTATTAGGTAATTTGAATATTCAAGTTAGAGTTAACTTGAAAGTGACAACAGTTGGGGCTATGTGCCACACTGAGATTAGAGTTAATCCTTAGGTTTACATAGAGTTTTTGTATATGCTGTTTTGGCTTAGTGATTTTAGTGGATGTTTGGGAAACTCCTACCGAGTAGTAGGTCGTGATTTTTTCACCATTAAAGCTAGGTGTTTTCCACATAAAAATCTCAATGTTCTTTATTTTCTGTACTTTTAATTCCGCAACAGTAGTAGTTAGAATACCTAGAAGGACGGGTTCTTCTAGATTGAAAAATTGGGTACCACACAAGTCACCCCCTCTTGTGGTATTGACGTTGAGTACATCAATTGGTATCAGAGCAGGTTATCCTTGAAGAGGATAACACCTTAGGAAAAGATCAACATGAGTGCACCAACTAAGAACTGGGAAGGCAATCTACTACCAGGCCTCTACTTTTCAATGGACAATACTATTCTTGGTGGAAAATAGGATGAGAGATCATATAATTGGAGAGGACTATAAACTCTGGGACATAGTCACTGATGTCCCCTTGGCAACTACAAAGAAGAATGAGGAAGGAGTGGAAGTACCAAAGACAAGAGTTGACTGCACTACTGAAGACCTAAACAATTGGGAGCAAAATGCTAAGGCCAAGAAATTACTTGTGTGTGGACTAGGTCCAGATGAGTACAGTAGGATCCAAAGTTGTACTACTGCTAAGGAGATATGGGACACTTTGCAAGTGGCCCATGAAGGAACACCTCAAGTGAAAAGATCAAGAGGAACACTGTTGTATTCTCAATATGAGAATTTTACTACGAAGGAAGGAGAAACTATCCAAGAGATATATATTAGGTTTAATACACTGACAAATGACTTAAGTCTCTTTGAAGGGTCATTCTTGAAGAAAATAAGGTAGAGAAAATTATGACAAGGATTTTCCTAGTCATATGTGAAAGCAAAATCACTCCAATTCAGGAATCCAAGAATATTGCTACCCTCAGACCGGATGAACTGATTGGAAATCTTACTGCTTATGAAATGAGAAGGAAATCCATAAAGATGGATACACCCAAGAAGGAGAGAAGCTTAGCTCTCAGAATTGCTGAAGGTTCAGATCTGGAAGATGATAAGATGGCTATGATCACTAAAGATTTCAAAAAGTACCCGATGAGAGGAAAGAGTTCTTTAAGAAGTACAACCTTCAACAAGTCAAGAGGTCCTGAGAAACAGACCAATGAGGGCTGCTACAAGTGTAGTATGACTGATCACATGATCAAGAACTGCCTTCAATGGGAAATTGAGTGGAAGAAAGAGAAGGTTGAACGAAGGAACATGAAGAAGGAACAAGTTCAACAAAAAGGAACACAGATTCAGCCAAGGCTATGGTTGCTGCTTGGGGAGAAACCTCAAATGAAGACTCAGAAGAGGAAGCTGAAGAAGAGCAAGAACTAATGGCCATTAAGAGAATAAGATGATGAACAAGAGGTAAGTATTCTTCATCTCAAAGACAAGATTAAATTTTTTTCTAAAGAAAGGTTGGCTGAGCTAGTACTAGACTTCATTGATGAGTCTGAGATAATGAACAATGAGAAGGAAGTTCTGTCTAGGGAATGTGTGATCCTAAAAGAAAAATACAAGAGTCTAGAGTCTAGGGCTAATGAGCGTGATAAAACAAATGCTGAGTTGAAGAACCAGGTTCTTGAACTTGATAACAGTGTCCTAGAACTTAGGTCTGAAAACTTAAAACCGAAACTAGGAACAGGAAAGAAGAAAGCTTATCAGACATATCTCACTCTAGAAGAAAGTTTGGGAAAAATAAAAGACGAATTGTATAAGAAAGATGAATTCATCAAAGTCCTAAAGGAAGATCTAGGAAAGGTGAAACATGAACTAGACAAAACTTGCAAGTGGAGCAAGGCTTCTGATGCACTCTTTTGGTTGCAAGAGCATCACAGTAGCAACAAAAGAGGACTTGGCTATGGGACTCGAACACTAAAGTAGGACCCCAACAGCAAGTACCTTACATTTCCTAATAATAAAATCTGCACACATTGTGGCAATACTGGCCATTACAAGAGTGAGTGTAATGCTAAAGAAAATGCTAGTCGAAAGAACAAAGCCGTTGTTCAAGAGAAAAGTAAGCTTCCTGGTGGGAAAGAAGGAATTTGATTCATCATTTTCCCTATAAAAAGGGACCCAAACTTTTTTTCGTTCCTAAGACTAACCCCTGATTTCTTTTTCTAGGTCCAAGTGAAAGGAAGAATCCAAATATGGTATATGGATAGTGGCTGCTCAAAACATATGACTGGGAGCAAGGACCAATTCCTTTCACTTGAGGACTTAAAAGGAGGCAATGTCTCTTTTGGGAATGGGAAGAAAGGTGAGATTATTGGGGTTGGAAAGGTAGGTAAGACAGACTCTCACTCCATTAAGAATGTCTACTTAATAGATGGTTTGAAACATAGCCTGATCAGTGTGTCACAACTGTGTGACAGAGAAAACCTTGTGGCTTTTACATCCACCAAATGCTTTGTGATTAACCTTACAATTGACAAGATTGTTTTATTATTTGCATTGTAGATTTATTCCACTCTCTCAAAAAATTAACTAACTTGTCTAAGTGTGCTGGATAATGATCCCCTCCTATGGCACAAAAGACTTGGTCATGCAAGTCTAAATCGGCTAAACAAATTAGTCTCTAAAGACTTGGTGATCGGATTACCTAATATCAAGTTTAAGGAAGACAAATTTTTTAAGGTATGTGCAAGGGGGAAGCAGATAAGATCATCCTTCAAAAGCAAGAAAATATTAAGTACAACTAAGTCATTGAAACTGGTCCATATGGATCTATGTGGTTCAATGAGAACTATGAGCAGAGGTTAAAAGAAATATATAATGGTGCTTGTTGATAATTACTCTAGATTTACCTGGGTTCTATTTCTAACTTCCAAAGGCGAAGCATTTGACATGTTTACTGCATTTGTTAGAAAAACTCAAAAACAATTAGGAAATCAACTAGCATCCATTAGGTCTGACCATGGAACTGAATTTGAAAATTCCAAGTTTGATGAATTCTGTGATGAAAATGGTATAAATCATAATTTCTCTGCCCCTAGGACTCCACAACAAAATGGAGCAGTTGAAAGGTAGAATAGGACCCTTGAGGACATGGCTAGAACCATGCTGCTTTATAGTGAATTGCCCTACAACTTCCGGGCAAAGGCTGTAAATGCTGCATGTTACATAATCAATAGATGCATGACTAGACCTTTGGTAGAGAAAACTCCCTATGAGTTACATAAAGGGAGAAAACCAAACATATCCCATCTTAGGGAATTTGGTTGCAAGTTCTATATGCACAATAATGGAAAGGAATCCCTAGGTAAGTTTGATACCAGAAGTGATGAGGGAGTATTCTTGAGATATTCATTACATAGCAAAGCATATAAAGTATTTAACAAAATAACTCTGTGTGTAGAAGAAAGTGTACATGTTGTGTTTGATGAAACTAACATTCTTTCTGAGAGACAGAAACATGAAGATGAAGCTATTGGACTGGTAAAAGAATTGACTGAATCCCCAGCACAAGTCAAAGTGGCATCAAAAGATAGAATAGGTGATGGAATAGTTCATTTTAATAAGGGCAACCTGACAGGGGGAACTAATCAAGGAGAAATTGAATCAAACCCCCAAAAGGAGCCTGTTCATGAACCTGTTCCTCAGCAACAGAACATGGGGAGATATCTAGAAGAAACCAGGTTGTTGTGAAACCTTACAAGTATCAATGTTCTCATCCCATTGAGAACATTATCATTGATCCAACATCTAGAGTCAAAACCAGATCAAAATTGAAGAATCTGTGTGCTTTTGATGCTTTCCTATCTCTTATTGAACCTAAAAATATTGTTGAAGATTTGCAGGAAGCTGATTGGGTGAATACAATACATGATGAACTCAACGAATTTGAAAGAAGTAATGTTTGGCCATCTAGTTCCAAGACCCAAGTAAAGATCAGTCATTGGCACAAAATAAGTCTTTAGGAACAAACTTGATGAAGATGGAACGGTTACAAGAAACAAGGCAAGGTTGGTGGTTCAAGGCTACAACCAAGAGGAGGGCATTGTTTATGATGAGATATTTGCTCCAGTGCAATACTGGAGGCAATTAGACTCCTCATAGCCTTTGCAACATACATTGAATTCACTCTCCATCAGATGGATGTCAAAAGTACCTTCCTGAATGGCTACCTAAAGGAAGAAGTGTTAGTGAAACAACCTCCAGGGTTTGAAAGCAGGGAATGTCCTGAGCATGTGTACAAGTTAGACAAGGCTCTATATGGGCTCATGCATGCCCAAGAGCTTGGTATGAACGGCTATCTAAATTCCTACTGGAGCATAGTAACAAAAAAGTTAAAATTGATAGTACCTTGTTCTTAAGGGAAAAAGGTAAATACCTTCTTGTTGCGCAAATATATGTTGATGACATAATATTTGGGGCCACTACTGATAAGTTGAGTAAGGACTTTGCAAAACTAATAGGGATTGAGTTTGAAATGAGCATGAAGGGTGAGTTTAAATTCTTCTTAGGCTTGCGGATCAAACAAAGTCCAAATGGAACCATGATCCATCAGCAGAAGTATACAAAAGAATTAATCAAAAAGTTTAAAATGGAGGATTCTAAAGAAATAGACACACCTATTGCGACTGCCACTAAAGTAGATGTTGATGAACCTGGTTTATCAGTTGATCAAAAGTTGTTTAAGGGTATGATTGGTTCACTTTTGTATCTTACTGTCAGCAGACCTGACATTGTTTTTAGTGTAGGATTTTGTGCTTGTTTTCAAGCAAATCCAAAAGAGTCTCACTTGACTGCTATCAAGAGGATAATAAGATATCTGAAAGGCACCACTGATATGTGTCTTTGGTATCCAAAGGTAGTAATTTCAATCTAGTAGGATATGTTGGTGTTGATTATGCAGGTTTACCAGTGGATAGGAAGAGCACCTCAGGTATGGCACACTTCCTTGGTTCATGTCTTGTGTCATAGGTTACCAAAAAGAAAAATTCAGTAGCTTTATCTACTGCTGAAGCTGAGTATGTTACTGTTGCGTCTTATTATGACATTTGAGGCATGTTCAAGAGAGTTCTACTTGAAGAACCTGGTTCATCAGTATATGCTCATGAGAAAGTTCAAGTATGCTTTCTATACTTTGCACAATTAGAAAGATTAATTTTCCAATCATTAGTAGAATTCCTACTTTCATCAAACTCCTAGAAATTTTATCTGTTGAGCATTGAACCAGTTCCGTTCTCCTAAAACTCTAAAAACGGGCTTGCCTAAAATCTAGCGATGCCTAATAATCACCAAAGAGACTGGAATTCTACTTTGATTAGACTTCTCATTGACTCTTGAAAAAGCTACTGTTACCTCAATTAATTCTAATCACCTATAAATACTCATCACACCCTTCTTCATTATTTCATAACCATAAAAAAACCCCTCTTCACTTCTGATTATTTCTTTTCTCTCAAAAATTCCCAAATGCTCTCCAGAAATAATTCAGCATGAATAAACCCCAAGATAATTCAGGCACTCCCCCACCAGTATCCCCTTCTAATGTGTCTTCATCTACTCCTCCTACTGTTTTCCCAAAACCAAGATTTCGTAGACAAAAAATGTTAGCTAGAAAAGCTGTGGTGTCTGGGTTTCTAAGAAAAGCCATAAATGAGAAATTGAGGGCTAGCAAGAAGAAGGAAAGTCATGTTCGAGAATCTGACTCCAGCTCTGAGTCTAAAGCTTTTATTTCTGCCAGCAAAGGTTAAGAACATGGGTCTTATGACACTGACAAAAATAAGGAAACCTCTGGTGAGGTAAATATTTATTTGGTATTTTCTGATGTGGTTGAAAATGTAGATAATAGGTTTTTTTTGGTTTGTTTTGTGAAAGATGTTGTTCGCCCAAGATTAGTTGAAGTTTTGAAGAATGACAAATGAACTCAGTTAAGGACCAGGTCCATCTTAGGAGACACAGTTGTTGTGGCCTATGCATATGAGATGTACGTGAAGAAGATAAGCCTTTGGGATCAAGCATCAATACTTTTGAATATCTTCTGAACTGATAAAAAAGATTGCATATGGGATAAGGATTTGAAGTCTCCTAATGTGAAAAGAACTATATCCGGATCAAGGATAAGGATTGGAGTTTGAATTTTTCTAGGACTCGAATTTGATAAAGGATCAATAGTTCGAGTTTTTGTCAAACTCTGATTACTAACTCTATAAAAGTAATAATGTTCTCTTATACAGGCATGCACAAATACGCAGAAGTTAAAGGTAAACTGAGAGAAAAAGAGCAAGGCTATTTTGAAAGCAATTTACGTGAGATCAAGTGTGCACGCTGCAGCTACTTGAACAAGATAGAAGAACTAGTTCCATTGTGTTTATTTTTATTCTAGTTCAATTGTAGTAGGTGATTTAAAATTGTACCTTTCCAGCTTTCATAGAAGCAAATTGTATTAGGTACGTTGAGTATTCAAGTTAGAGTTAACTTGAAAGTGTGGCAACAGTTGAGGTTGTGAGCCACACTGGGATTAGAGTTAATCCTTAGGTTTACAAAGAGTTTTGTAAAATGTTGTTTTGGCTCATTTTAGATCAGTGGATGTTTGAGAAAATCCTATTGAGTAGTAGGTCGTGGTTTTTTCATGTTTTGAGCTAGGTGTTTTCTACGTAAAAATCTCTGTGTTCTTTATTTTATGACTCTTAATTCTGTAAACAGTCATAGTTAGTACATCTAGAAGAACCAGGTTCTTCTACTGTGAAAATTGGGTACCACACAAATCACCCCCCTCTTGTGTAGTATTAACGTCTAGAACAACAATTGGTATAAGAGCGGGTTATCCTTGAAGCGGCTAATACCTTAGGAGAAGATCAACAATGAGTGCACCACCTGGGAACTGGGAAGGGCAATCCACTGCTAGGCCTTCACGTTTCATTGGGCAGCACTATTCTTGGTGGAAAAACTGAATGAGAGATCACATTATAGGGGAAGATTATGAACTTTGGGACATAGTCACTGATGGTGTCCTAGCAAGTACTAAGAAGAATGTTGAAGGAATTGAAATGCCAAAGACAAGGGCTGACTGCACTGCTGAAGACTTGAAAAAGTGTGAGAAAAATGCTAAGTCCAAGAAGTGGCTTGTATGTGGTCTAGGACCAGACGAGTATAGTAGGATCCAAAGCTGTACAACTGCTAAAGAAATATGGGATACTATGCAAGTGGCTCATGAAGGAACACCTCAAGTGAAAAGATCAAGGGGAACACTTCTATATTCTCAATATGAGAATTTTACTATGAAGGAAGGAGAAACTATCAAGGAGATGTACACAAGATTCACCACTTTTACAAATGAACTGGAGTCTCTTGGAAGGACTATCCCTGAAGAAGACAAGGTTGAGAAGATTCTGACTAGAGTTCTACCAGTCACATGGGAAAGCAAAATCACTCCCATTTAGGAATCCAAGAACATTGCTACCCTCAGACTGAATGAACTAATTTGAAATTTAACTGCGTATGAAATTAGGAGAAAAACCATGAATATGGATACCCCCAAAAGGGAGAAAACTTTAGCTCTCAAAATTACTGAAGGAGCAGAATTGGAAGTTGATGAAATGGCTATGATCACTAGGGATTTCAAGAGGTACCCAATGAGAGGAAATGGTTCTTCAAGAAGTACAAGCTTCAATAAAATAAGAGCTCCAGAGAAACAGGCAAATGAGGGATGCTACAAGTATGGCAAGACTGACCACATTATCAAAAACTGTCCTCAATGGGAAATTGAGTGGAAGAAAGAAAGAGCTGAATGAAGGAACAAGAAGAAGGAACAGGTTCAACCCAGGAGAAACAAAAGTTCAACCAAGGCTATGGTTGCTGCTTGGGGAGAAACTTCAGATGAAGACTCGGAAGATGAAGCTGAAGAGGAGCAAGCACTAATGGCCATCAGAGAATCAGATGATGAACAAGAGCTAAGTATTCTTCATCTCAAAGACAAGATTAAATTCTTGTCTAAAGAAAAGCTGGTTGAGCTATTAATGGACTTCATTGATGAGTCTGAGATAATTAACAATGAGAAGGAAGTTCTATATAGGGAATGTGTGATTCTAAAAACAAAATGTAAAGGTCTAGAGTCTAGGGCAAATGAGAGTGATAACAAAACTGTTGAGTTGAAGAACCAAGTTCTTAAACTTGACAACAGTGTCTTAGAACTTAGGTATGAAAACCTAAAACTAAAATTAGGAACAGGAAAGAAGATAGCTAATCACACACATCTCACTCTAGAAGAAAGTTTTGGAAAAATGGAAGATTAATTATACAGAAAAGATGAATTCATCAAAGTTTTAAAATAAGATCTAGGAAAAGTAAAACATGAACTTGACAGAACTTGCAAGTGGAACAAAGCCTTTGAGGCTCTCTCCTGGTTGCAAGAGCATCACAACAGTAACAAAAGAGGACTTGGATATGAGACTCAAGCTCCTAAATGGGATCCAAAAAGCAAGTACCTCACTCTTCCTGAAAATAAAATCTACACACACTGCAGTAAGACTGGTCATTACAAATATGAATGTAATGCAAAAGAAATGACCTAGTCAAAAGAACAAAGTTTTTGTTAAAGAAAAGAATAAGTTGCCTGGATGGGTAAGAAGGAATTTAATTCATCCTCTCTTATATAAAGGGAACCAAACTAATTTGGGTTCCTAAGACTAACCCCTGATTTCCTTTTGCAGGTCCAAGTGAGAGGGAGGAGCCAAATATGGTATATGGATAGTGGCTGCTCAAAACACATGACTGGGGACAAGGACCAGCTCCTTTCACTTGAGGACTTAAAAAGAGGCAATGTCTCCTTTGGTAATGGAAAGAAAGGTGAGATCATTGGGGTTGGAAAGGCAGGCAAGACTAATTCTCACTCCATAGAGAATGTCTACATGATAGATGGTTTGAAATATAGCTTAATAAGTGTGTCACAATTGTGTGACAGAGGCAACCTTGTGGCTTTTACCTCCACCAAATGTTTTGTGATTAACCTTATCACTAACAAGGTTGTTTTGCAGGGAAAAAGAGTTAACAATATTTACATTATAGATATGTCAACTCTTTCAGAAAATAAACTCACTTGTTTAAGTGTGTTAGGCAATGATCCCCTCCTTTGGCACAAAAGACTTAGACATGCCAGTCTAAGTCAGCTAAACAAATTAGTCTCCAAGGACTTGGTAATAGGATTACCTAATATCAAGTTCAAGGAAGACAAAGTATGTGAGGCATGTACAAGGGGGAAGCAGGTAAGGTCATCCTTCAAATCTAAGAAAATTGTAAGTACGTCCAATACGTTGGAACTGGTTCATATGAATATCTGTGGTCCAATGAGAACCATGAGCAAAAGAGGAAGGAAATATGTGATGGTGTTTGTTGATGATTACTCTAGATTTACCTGGTTACTATTTCTGACATCTAAAGATGAGGCATTTGAAATGTTTACTGCTTTTGTTAGAAAAACTCAGAAACAATTAGGAAATCAACTTGCATCCATTAGGTCTGATCATGGAACTGAATTTGAAAATGCAAAATTTTCTGAATACTATGATGAAAATGGTATAGATCACAACTTCTCTGCCCCTAGGACTCCTCAGCAAAATGGAGTAGTTGAAAGAAAGAACGGGACCCATAAGTATATGGCAAGGACCATGCTTTTCTCTAGTAAATTACCTCACAGCTTTTGGGCAGAGGCTGTAAACACTGCATGTTACATAATAAATACATGCATGACTAGACCGCTTGTTGAGAAAACTCCTTATGAGTTACTTAAAGGGAGAAAACCAAACATATCCCATCTTAGAACATTTGATTGCAAGTGCTATCTACACAATAATGGAAAGGACTCCCTAGGTAAGTTTGATCCCAAAAGTAATGAGGGAGTATTCTTGGGATACTCTTCATATAGCAAATCATATAAGGTATTCAATAAAAGAACTTTGTGTGTAGAAGAAAGTGTGCATGTTGTATTTGATGAAACTCACATTCTTTCTGAGGGACAGAAACATGAAGATGAAGCCATTGGACTGGTCAAAGACTTGGGTGAAGCATCAGCTCAAGTCAAAGCGGCACCTACAGAAGAAACAGGTGATGGAACATGTCCTTCATTACAGGGCAAACTGACAGGGGGAAGAAATCAAAGAGGAATTGAAATAAACTCCTGTTCATGAACTTGTTTCTCAGCAAATGGCTGAAACATTCAGCAGAAGCCAGTGGGTTGTGAAACCTCACAAGTATCAAAGTTCTCATCCCATTGAGAACATTCTCACTGATCCAACATCTGGAGTCAAAACCAGATCACAATGAAAGAATCTATGTGCATTTGATGCTTTTCTATCTCTTATTGAACCTAAAAATGTTGTTAAGGCTTTGCAGGATGCAGATTGGGTCAATGCTATGCAGGAGGAACTCAACCAATTAGAAAGAAGACAAGTCTGGAATCTAGTTCCAAGACCCAAGGAAAGATTAGTTATTGGTACCAAATGGGTCTTCAGGAACAAACTTGATGAAGATGGAACTGTCACAAGAAACAAGACAAGGCTGGTGGTTCAAGGCTACAGTCAAGAGGAAGGCATTGACTATGATGAGACATTTTCTCCAGTTGCAAGACTAGAAGCAATGAGACTCCTCATTGCCTTTGCAGCACATATGGAATTCACTCTCCATCAGATGGATGTCAAAAGTGCCTTCCTAAATGGCTACCTCAAGGAAGAAGTTTTGTGAAACAACCTCCAGGATTTGAAAGCAAGGAATGTCCTGAGCATGTGTACAAGTTGGACAAGGCTCTTTATGGGCTCGAACAGACCCCAAGAGCTTGGTGTGAACGACTATCAAAATTCCTACTAGAGCATGGGTACAAAAGAGGTAAAATGGACAACACTTTGTTCTTAAGGGAAAAAGGTAAAGACCTCCTTATTGTACAAATATATGTTGCTGACGTAATATTTGGGGCCACTACTTATAAGTTGGGTAAGGATTTTGCAAAATTAATGGGGAGTGAGTTTGAAATGAGTTTGATAGCTGAACTAAATTTCTTCCTAGGCTTGCAGATCAAACAAAGTCCACATTGGACCATGATCTATCAGCAGAAGTATACAAAAGAACTAATCAAAATGTATAGAGTGGAGGACTCCAAATAAATAGATACACCTATTGCAACTTCCACTAAATTAGATATTGATGAACCTGGTTCATCAGTTGATCAAAAGTTGTATAGGGGTATGATTGGTTCACTCTTGTATCTTACTGCTAGAAGACCTGACATTGTTTTTAGTGTAGGGCTTTGTACTTGTTTCCAGGAAAATCCAAAGGAGTCACATTTGACAGCTGTCAAGAGGATATTGAGATATCTGAAAGGTACCACTAATTTGTGTCTTTAGTATCCCAAAGGTAGTAATTTTGATCTAGTAGGATATGTTGATGCTGATTATGCAAGTTTCTTAGTGGACAGGAAGAGTACTTGATTTATGGCACATTTCCTAGGGTCATGTCTAGTGTCATGGGCTACCAAAAGCAAAATCCAGTAGCCCTATTACTGCTGAAGCTGAATATGTTGTTGTTGCTTCTTGTTGTGCTCAATTGCTATGGATCAAACAATAGCTGGTTGACTTTAGAATTGAAGTGAGATATATTCCAATATTTTGTGATAACACTAGTGCTATAAGTATGTCAAAGAACCTTGTTCATCATAAAAAGGACCAAGCACATAGATGTTAGACACCACTTCTTGAGAGATAACTGTGAGAAATGGTTAATCTCTATAGAATTTTGTGCTACTGATAAACAAATAGCTGACATATTCACTAAAGCACTAAGTAGAGAAAACTTTGAAAGGACCAGATTGGAATTAGGGATGATTAAAATCACCTAAAAAGGTCCAGTTCAGAATGCAATGAAAAAAAAATTATTCTGTTTGGTTAGAAGTTATGACATTATGTGAATATCTAGACTAATTCTTACTCGGTCTTATATTCTAATCAGTATACTCTTGCGACATGTTTTCTTTTAATTCATTGATCTCTTACAAAGTTTTTTTTCTATTCTGATATATGAGGCATAATCAAAAGAAGTTCTACTTGGAGAACTTGGTTCATCAGTGTATGCTTATAAGAAAATGTCAGGTATGTTTCTATGCTTTGCATAATTAGAAAATTAAATATTCCAATTATGCGCAGAAGTCCTATTCTAACCAAACTCCCAAAAATATAACCGCTGAGCATTGGACCGGTTTTATTCTCCTAGAATTCTAAAGAAAAACGGGACTTTTTCCTAAAAACTAGTGTCACTTAAAGACCAGAGTCTTAATGGGATTAGACTCCTGATTGACCACTGCAAAAAGATTGCCGTTGCTGCTCCTAATCATACTACATTTTAAATACACTCCACACACCACTAATTTAATCCATAACCGCCATTAAGTTCTAAACCACTGATCATCCTTCTTCTAAAAAATCTCCAAAAAATCCCCAAAATCTTCCAAAAATCCTTCACCATGACTAATCCTCAAGAAAATCCAGGAACGCTCTCACCTGTATCTCCCAATACATCCTCGTCTGCACCCCTTAGCAACAATTCTAAACCCAGATTCTGCCAGCAAAAGATGTTGGCAAGAAAAACTATAGCTACTGGTGCTCTGAGAACGGCTCTAAACAAAAAATTAAGAGCCAGCCAGAAAAGGGAGTACTCTCAAAAGGAATCATCTGACTCGAGTTCTAAGTCTGAAGCTTTTATTTCTACAAGTGATGGAGAAGAACGAGGTTCTTCTAACACAAACAAGAATCAAGAAAACCCTAGGAAGCTAAATACATGCTATGGTTCGTCGAGAAAAAAGAAAATAGGTTTGTTTTGTAGGTCCTTTGAAAGATGTGAAGGGGGAGGAATCTAGTTGGAAGGGAAGGAAAAAGAAAGACAAAATTCTTGCAATTTGTGGGAATGTTGAGGAGAGTGGCAACAAGTCAGCGGAAATAGCTCCAGGGACGCTGCTGAAGGTCTTGTTCACCTAAATAAGCAACAAGTTAAAAGTGGTTGATATTGTGAGGAAACCCTAACTGACCTCCTGAAGAAGGTTGGGGCCAGCTATGATCCCAAGAAGTGCAAGGCTTTTTCCCTAAAAGCTCCAACTGCTTCCAAGCCAACAAAAAAACCAAATTGTCATCTCCTAAGTCTACTGTCTCTTCATTACCAAAGGGATGAGCAACTAGAAGCAGGGTTAAAGAAAGTGAGGAACAATTGCAAAAAGCACTGGAAGAAAGCACGAAGAAGAAGAGAGAAAAAGGGAAGGCGAAAGTTGTGGAGACTATCGAGATAGTTGAAGAAGAAGAAGAGGAGATGGACCTGGTCCATCAAGAAAGAGGAACAACTGAAAAGGTGCTAACACCCAAACCAAAAAGTTCCAAGACTTCGACCAAGAAGAACTCCTCTGTACCCATATCTGCTAAGTCATCGTTGGCTAAAAGAAATAGGTCTGCTGGGAAGAGAAAACAAAAGAAAATTATTGAAGAAGAAGAAGAATGGAGTGGAGAAGATGAAGAGGAGGAATCTGAAAAGGAACGAGATAGATTTGTCCTCTTTGGTAGGAGAAAGATCTTAAAGACCTGGAGGAGCCAAGCATGAAAGGATTGGTTGATGCCCTGAATGCACAAGGGTGGAAGGACATGTTTCTTCAACTAGATGGCAAATTGGCAAGAAAAGAGCTGATAGAATTTATGGCAAATGCCACAGTAGTGAATGACATTGTTATCAGTCTGATTAAAGGAGTCAAGGTACAGTTTGATGCTCCTAAATTGGGCGAGATTCTAGACATTCCCAGTGTAGGATATGATGATTATACTAGGAAACGGTGGCCTTGTCTGGACTCTCTTTCTAATACAATCAAAATCACCAGAAACTTTTGTGACTCTGCAACACCTGATGATGTCCTTGAAGCTCGGTTTGTTCAAAAAAGTGAGATGAGGGCTGAGCACAAGATGCTCTTTGAGTTTGTGAACAAATGTTTTCTGCCGAGACAGGAGAGGAGGCACACTGCAAATTACATGGACCTGGTCATTCTGGAGTGTCTAGTGAGAAGAAAGCATATTAACTAGCATGCGTTCATTCTCAAACTACTAAATAGAGTCATCAACGACTCCAAAGCTCATGCCACTCTTTATGGGCTTCTATTGACTACTGTTCTGGAAAAGCTACATGTGCCTTTGAAGAAATGGGAAATGACATCTAGTAAAGAGCACTTCGATGTCAAGACTCTTACGGATTGTGACTATCCAGTGAATGCCAACCCAGTTGAACCAGGTTCATCTTAAAAGACTCATTTAAATAGCAAGGTTAGGGCATTGATTTAAGAGTGTGGAACAAAAGATGCTAAAATTGCTAGGATGTAGGCTCGTGTCAATGAATTAGAAACTAAATGAGATGGACTTAAAGCCGAGCTAGCAAAAGAAAAGGAGAAGAGTGATGGAATGCTTTAGAATATGTTCAACCTTCTCGAAACCCAGCCCTCTAGTACCTCCAAGCCCTAAAGCCAGTTTAAAATACCTCTTAGTGACCCAGATTTGGGACTTTTCTCTACTTTTCCTCATGGTTGGATGTTTATTTTTCTTTACGTGGTCTTTTTGTAGAAACACCTCCTAATCAATGGCTATGTGCTTTGTTTTCTCTTGTTCTATGAAACTTCTGATCTTAATAGTTAAATTATTTGTGAAGTTGATTATTGGTTAATTGAATCATGTTTTCACTTGTAGTTGCCCCAGCGGTCATGAGTACTAATTAATATTTGGGATTCATATAATATGCAACTTTTCGATGATGCCAAAAGGGGGAAGAGATATTGTGCTTTTTTTTGTATTCTGAAATAAAGTGATATTTATAACTTGATTAAACCTGGTCCTTAATGATAACTTTATTTAAATTGTGAAAACTAAGCTGAGTTCCACAGGTTCTCTGATCAGTAAAAGCACAGAGTTTGTCATCATCAAAAAGGGGGAATTTGTTAGCCCAAGCTCAGTTGAAGTTTTGAAGAATGACAAATAAACTCAGTGAAGGACCAGGTCCATCTTAGGAGACACAATTGTTATGGCCTATGCACATGAGATGCAAGTGAAGAAGATAAGCCTTTGAGATAGAGCAGCAATATCTTCTGAATATCTTATGAACTGATCGAAAAGATTGCATATGGGATAAGGAGTTGAAGTCTCTTTATGTGAAGAGAACTATATCCGGATCAAGGATAAGGATTGGAGTTTGAATTGTTCTAGGACTCGAATTTGATGAACGATTAGCAATTCGAGTTTTTGTCAAACTCTGATTACTAACTCTATTAAAGTAATACTGTTCTCTTGTACAAGCATGCACAAATATGCAAAAATTAAAGCTAAATTAAGAGCAAAAGAGCATGGCTATTTTGCAAGCAATTTACGTGAGATCAAGTGTGCATGCCTGTAGCTACTTGAACAAGATGGAAGAATTAGTTCCATTGTATTTATTATTATTATAGTTCAGGGGGAAATGGCTCTGGGGAGGCTGCTAAAGGGCTTGTTCATCTGAGAAAACAACAAGATGAACCTAGTTCATTTATTGAGGAAACTCTAGTTGTCATTCTGAAAAGGCTTGGAGCCAGTTATGATCCAAAGAAGCGCAAAGCTTCCTCACAAATGACTCCAACTTCTTCTAAGTCAACAAACAAAAGCAAAGTGTCATCTCCAAAGCCTACTGTCCCCTCAGTAACCAAAGCGAAGAGCTACTAAAAGCAGGGTCAAACAAAGTGAAGCAGAGTTATAGAAAACTCTAGAAGAACCAAGAAAAAGAAGGAGAAGGGAAAAGCAAAGGTTGTGGAAAGTTCTGAGGCTGCTGAAGAAGAAGAGGAGGTGATGGAACAGGTCCATCAAGAAAGAGGAGCAACTGTGAAGGTTCCTACATCCAAACTAAAAGGTTCTAAGACTTCTTCCAAGAAGTCTTCCTCTGAGCATGTATCTGCTGAACCCTCTTTAGCGAAAAGAACTAGATCTGCAGTAAAAAGAAAGCAAGCAAAGATTATGAAGAAGAAGAAGAAGAATGGAATGGAGAAGAAGAAGAGGATGAATCTGAGAAGGAGCAAGATAGGTTTTCCATCTTTGGCAGAAGAAAGATTTTGAAAGGAAGATTGTTGAAAGACCTGGATGAGCCAGAACTGAGAAGACTGGTTGATGCGTTAGTTGCACAAGGGTGGACGGACATGGTCCTTGAAATGGATGGAAAGCTGCCCAAGAAGGAGTTGATTGAGTTTATGGCCAATACCATAGTGAAGAATGGGGTTGTCACCAGCATGGTGAAAGGAGTAAAGGCGAAGTTTGACGTACCCAAATTAGGTTAGATTTTAGACATACCCACTATGGGATATGATGATTATACTAGGAAAATGTGGCCTTGTCTAGATTCTCTTCCTACTACTCTCCAAATCACCATATATTTTTGTGATACTACAAGTGCTGAAGATGTGCCTAAAGTCAGATTTGTGCAGATAAGTGAGATGAGGGCTCAGCACAAGGTCCTGTTTGAGTTTGTTAACAAGTGCCTGCTGCCCAGATATGACATAAGGCACACTGCTAACTACATGGACTTGGTTCTTATGGAGTGCCTTGTGAGAGGAATGCAGACAAATTGGCCTGCTTTCATTGTCAAACTGCCAGATAGGGTCATTAATGGCTCCAATGCTCATTCCACTCCATATGGTTCCTATTGAATACTGTTCTGGAAAGTGTGAATGTGCCTTTGAAGAAATGGGAGATGGCATCAAGCAAGGAATACTTTGGTGTTATGACTCATATGGCTTGTGACTATTCAGTAAATGCCACCCAGTTGAACTTGGTTCATCTTTAAAGACTTCTGTGAACAGCAAGGTTAGGGCTTTGGTTCAAGAATGTGGAACTAAGGAAGCTAAAATTGCTAGGTTGCAGGCTCGTATTGCTGAATTGGAAACTGAGAGAGATGGCCTTAGAGCTGAGCTAGGAAAGGAAAAAGAGAAGAGTGATGGAATGCTTCAAAATATTCTCAACCTTCTCCAAACCCAGCGCTCTAGTTCCTCCAAGCCTTAGGATGTCCAGTTCTGGTCTTCTGCACCCATCTAGAACCCCCTAGTGACCCAGATTTATGGCTTTTTCTGTTTTTGTTGCTCATGTTTGAAAGTTTTTCTTTATTCTTGTGGTTTGTTGGTGGAAACATATCCTTATCAATAAAAATGGCTTTTCTCTTGTTCTATGAAGATTGTGATATTAATAGATATTGTGGGAAGAGATATTGTGCTTTACTCTTTATTCTGAATAATGTGATATTTATAGCCTAATTAAACCTAGTCGTTAATGATAAGTTAAATATCTAAGTAAAAGTGTTGATGGTTAAGCTGAGTTCCTACAAGTTCTTTGAGAAGTAAAAGCATAGAGTTTGTCATCATCAAAAAGGCAAAATTTGTTGGCCCAAGTTCACGTGAAGTTTTGAAGAATGACTAATGAACTCAGCCATGGACCAAGTCCATCATGAGAGACAAAGTATTTATCAACCTATGCATGTGAGTTAATGTGAAGAATATAAGTATCAAGGTTCTAGCAACAATATCTTCTGAACTGATCGAAAAGGTTGTATATTGAATGAGGAGATGAAGTCTCCTTCTAGGAAGAGAACACAATCAAGATAAATGATAGGGTTGTTTGTATTGTTCAAAGACTCAACTTTGATGGAAGATCAGCAATTGAGTCTCAATCAAACTCTAATTACTAACTTATTAAATAACTGTGATTGTTCTCTTTACCGGTGTTGCACAAAAACACAAAAGTGAAACTAAATTGAGAGCAAAAAGGCGAGGCAGTTTTGCAAGCAATTTATGTGAGATTTGAGTGTGCATTTTTAAGCTACTTGAATGAGATAGAAGAACTAACTCCATTGTGTTTATTCTTATTCTAGTTCAATTGTAGTAGCTGATTTAAAGTTGTACCTTTCCAGCTTTCACATAAGCAATTGTATTAGGTACTTTGAGTATTCAAGTTAGAGTTAACTTGAAAGTGTCGTAACAGTTGAGGTTGTGTGCCACACTGGGATTAGAGTTAATCCTTAGGTTTATAAAGAGTTTTTGTAAATGTTGTTTTGGCTTAGTGATTTTAGTAGATGTTTGGTAAAATCCTACTGACTAGTTGTCGTGATTTTTTCATCTTTTGAGCCAGGTGTTATCCACATAAAAATCTTTGTGTTCTTTATTTTCTGTACTTTTAATTCTGTAACAGTAGTAGTTAGAATACCTAGAAGGACAAGATTCTTCTAGATCAAAAAATTGGGTACCACACAAATCATCCCCCTCATGTGTGGTATTGATGTTGAGAACATCAAGTTGCTACAAAAAAATCAACACTCAGTAATTTGGCTAGTCCAAATAAGCAAAAATGATTGGAACCAAAAGAAATGCTCAACCAAACGGCATAAAAGGTCTATTAACCCAAACACTGAATTGAAATACTGATGCCAGAAGTAAAGATGTGCTCATGCTTCCATGTTAATTTGTTCTTACACTAACTTCCAACAAACAAGTATATGAGATTAAAACTAATAGAGGCTATTAAGAGGCTGTTCTAACCAAGCGTAAACTGTGATGCTTTCAGAGTGTAAAACAGAGTCATAGACAATATGCCATACAACAAGCCCTGATTTCAAACAAGACACTAACTGTCATCTTCAAGTAATTTTCCCTTACCAAATGTTTAATTGTCTATTCATGCAACTAGAGTTCAAAAAATACTACAACACCCAATATTCTGAAATTATACACTAAATCTGAGCAACTAAATCACCCTAGCTATTAGCATGAACCAACACTCAGCACAAACCAGAAGTTGAACTACCCAAAACTGAAACATCTAATCATACATAATTGTAGTAACTACATCAGAAGTTTAAGATGTATATTATAACTTCAACCTGAAATTCCAAATCTTTATACATGCTAATCAATACTTAGTTCCATGAAAGTTTTGATAGTGTACCTGTAAATTACAAAAGGAAGAACATGTAAAATCAATGCACAACAACAGAAGTAGAACCCAACAACTAGTAATGAACTAGCAAACTAATTTTAAAACCCAGAAAATGAAGTACAATAGTACTAACACCAATTTCAGTCACTCAGTGGACCAAAAGATTTCAACCGGACTTGATCTTAATTCATTGCAACCCAAATGAAAGATCTCACGATTTGAAGCAGAAAATCCAATAGAACGGTGCTTTTTATCCGATCTTTTTGTCGTTTCTCTTTTTATGGAACATTTGTCTCTAATTCTCTCCCCAAGAAACATCTCTATTGAGCTCCCCTTAGCAATGCATTTACAGGAAAGCTGCGAAGGCAGCTGAAATGGGCTAAATTTGCCCTTTAATCCTTTCTAATTTTCATTTTTTGCTCAAACGTCCCTAAATTATTGACTTGCTTGCCAAGCAAGTCTATTTTTAGTTTTGTAGGAAGCTTCCTAAGGAAAATATTCCCTAAGAAATCTACCTAAATAATCCTTTAAAACCCATAGGAACTTCCTTGCTGGACTAACCTGGGTCAAATTGACCCAAGGCAAATCACACCTGGGCTTTTAACCAGTTGGATTAATCGCTTTCTTAGGCTTTCAAAATGAGTATGGATTTCAAAACTCAAAACAAAAAATTTTCGACATAACTTTAATGTTGGCCCAAGTTCAGTTGATGTTTTGAAGAATGACAAATGAACTCAGTGATGGACCAGGTCCATCTTATGAGACACAATGTTTATCAACCTATGCATATGAGATGCTCGTGAAAAAGATAAGTCTTAGGGATCAAGCTATTAAATATTCTAAATATCTTCTGAACTAATCGAAGAGATTACATATGGGATAAGGAGAAGAAGTCTCCTTATGAGAAGAGAACACAATCCGGATCATGGATAAGGGTTGGAGTTTGTATAGGTCTAGGACTTAAATTGGATGGAGGATCATCAATTGAGTCTCAATCAAACTCTGATTACTAACTTAATAAATAACGAAGTTTGTTCTCTTTTACAGGGAGGCACATACGCAGAAGTTAAACTAAATTGAGAGCAAAAAAGCAAGGCAATTTTGCAACCAATTTATGTGCAATTAAAGGGTGCACTCATGCATCTACTTGAACGAGATAGAAGAACCAATTTCATTGTGTTTATTCTTAGTCTAGTTCAGTTGTAGTAGGTGGCTTAAAATTGTACCTTTCCAGCATTCATAGAAGCAATTGTGTTAGGTACTTTAAGTATTCAAGTTAGAGTTAACTTGAAGGTATCGCAACAGTTGAGGCTGTGTGCCACACTGGGATTAGAGTTAATCCTTAGGTTTACAAAGAGTTTTGTAAATGTTGTTTTGACTCAGTGATTTTAGAGGATGTTTGGGAAAGGCCTACTGGGTAGTACGTCGTGGTTTTTTTTTTACCTTTTGAACAGGTAATTTCCATGTAAAAATCTATGTGTTCTTTATGTACTCTTATTTCCGCAAACAGTAGTAATTAGACACCTAGAAGAACCGGGTTCTTCTAGATTGAAAACTGGGTAACACACAAATCACCTCCCCTCTTGTGTGGTATTGACGTTTGGAACATCAATTGGTATCATAGCCACGTTATCCTTGAAGAGGCTAACACCTTAGGAAAAGATCAACATGAGTGCACCACCTGAGAAGTGGGAACGGCAATCCACTGCCAGACCTCCGCTGTTCAATGGATTGTATTACTCTTAGTGGAAGAAAAGAATGAAGGATCACATCATAGGGGAAGACTATGAACTCTAGGAAATAGTCACTAATGGTCTTTTGGCAACTATAATGAAAAAGAAGGAGTGGATGTGCCAAAGACAAGGGTTAACTGCATTGCTGAAGACTTGAAAAAGTGGGAGAAAATGCTAAGGCCAAGAAATGGCTTGTATGTGGACTGGGTCCAGATGAGTACTACAGGATCCAAAGCTGTACTACTGCTAAAGTGATATGGGACACATTTCAAGTGTTTCATGAAGGAACACCTCAAGTGAAGAGATCCATAGGAACATTGTTGTATTCTCAATATAAGAATTTTACTATGAAATATGGAGAAACTATTCAAGAGATGTATACTAGGTTCACTACACTGACAAATTAACTTAAGTCTCTTGGAAGGGTTATTCTTGAAGAAGACAAGAGCTCCTGAGAAATAGACCAATGATGGCTGCTATAAGTGTGGTAAGACTGACCACATGATCAAGAATTGCCCTCAATGGGAAATTGAGTGGAAGAAAGAAAGGGTTGAACGAAGAAACAGGAAGAAGGAACAGGTTCAACCCAAAAGAAAAAAAGGATCAACCAAGGCTATGGTTGCCTCTTAAGGTGAGACCTCTAATGAAGACTCATAATATGAAGCAGAAGAAGATCAAGCTCTTATGCCACAGGAGAATCAGAGGATGAGCAAGAGGTAAGTATTCCGCATCTCAAAGACAAAATTAAATATTTGTCTAAAGAAAGGTTGGCTGAGCTATTATTAGACTTCATTGATGAGTGTGAGATAGTTAATAATGAAAAGGAAGTTCTATCTAGGGAATGTGTTATCCTAAAAGCAAAATGCAAAAGTCTAGAATCTAGGGCTGATGAGAGTGATAACAAAAATGCTGAGTTGCAGAACCAGGTTCTTGAACTTGACAATAGTGTTTTAGAACTTAGGTCTAAAACCTAAAACTGAAACTAGGAACATGAAAGAAGAAAGCTGATCACTAATTTCTCACTCTAGAAGAAAATCTAGGAAAAATGAAAGGTGAATTGTATAAGAAAGATGAATTGTTTAGGGTCCTAACAGAAAATCTGGGAAAGGTGAAACATGAACTAGACAAAACTTGCAAATGAAACAAAGCTTCTTATGAACTCTCCTGGTTGCAGGAGCATCACAGTAGTAACAAAAAAGGACTTGGTTATGGGACTCAAACTCCAAATGCGACCCCAAAAACAAGTACCTAATACTTCATGAGAATAAGATCTGCACACACTGTGGTAAGATTGGCCATTATAAAAATTAATGTAATGCAAAAGAAAAGGCCAGTCAAAAGAACAAAGCTTTTGTTCAAGATAAATAGAAGGTGCCTTTTTGGGCAAGAAAGAATCTGATTCATCCTTTTGCCCATAGAAAGGGACCAAACTAGTTTGGGTTCCTAAGACTAACCCCTCATTTCTTTTTGCAGGTTCAGGTGAAAGGGAGTAGCCAAATATGGTACATGGATAGTGGCTCCTCAAAAGACATGATTGCGAACAAGGACCAGTTCCTTTCACTTGAGAACCTAAAAAGAGATAATGTCTCCTTTGGTAATGGAAAGAAAGGTGAGATCATTGGGGTTGGAAAGGGAGATAAGACATATTCTCATTCCATTGAGACTGTCTACTTGATAGATGGCTTGAAATATAACCTAATCAGTGTGTCACATATGTGTGATAGAGGTAATTTTGTAGCTTTCACCTCTACAAAATGCATTGTGATTAACCTTACCACTAACAAGAATGATTTGCAGGGAAAAAGAGTTAACAATATTTACATTGTAGATTTGTCTACCGTTTTAGAAAATGAACTCACTTGTTTAAGTGTGTTTGTCAATGATCCCCTCATGTGGCACAAATGACTTGGACATGCTAGTCTAAATCAATTAAACAAATTAGTCTCCAAGGACTTAGTGATAGGGTTACCTTATATCAAGTTCAAGGAAGACAAATTTTTTGGCGCATGTGCAAGGGGGAAGCATGTAAGTTCATCCTTCAAATCCAAGAAAATGGTAAGTACGTCCAAGACATTGGAACTTGTTCATATGGATCTTTGTGGTCCACTGAGAACCATGAGCATAGGTGGAAAGAAATATGCGATGGTGCTTGTTGATGATTAATATAGATTTATCTGGGTACTATTTCTGACATATAAAGATGAGGAATTTGAAATATTTGCTTCTTTTTGTATTATAGAAAAACTCAGAAACAATTAGGAAATCAACTTGCATCCATTAGGTTTGATCATTGAACTGAATATGAAAATGCAAAATTTGCTGAATATTGTGATGAAAATGGTATAGATCATAACTTCTCTGCCCCTAGGACTCCTCGGCAAAATGGAGTAGTTGAAAGAAAAAATAGGACTCTTGAAGATATGGCAAAGACCATGCTTCTCTCTTGTAAATTACCTCAAACCTTCCGGGCAGAGTATGTAAACACTGCATGTTACATAATCAATAGATGCATGACTAGACCTCTTGTTGAGAAAACTCCCTAAGAGTTACTTAAAGGGAGAAAACCAAAAATATCCCATCTTAGGGCATTTGGTTGCAAGTGCTATGTGCACAATAATGGAAAAGACTCCCTAGGTAAGTTTGATCCCAGAAGTGATGAGGGAGTATTTTTGGGATATTATTCACATAGCAAAGCATATAAAGTGTTCAATAAAAGAACTTTGTGTGTAGAAAAAAGTGTGCATTTTGTATTTGATGAAGCTAACATTCTTTCTGAGAGACATGAACATGACGATGAAGCCATTGGACTGGTAAAAGAATTGACTGAAGTAGCATCGGAAGAAGGAACAGGTGATAGAACAGGTTCTTCTACTCAAGGAAACCTGACAAGGGGAACTAATCAGGCAGAAATTGAAACAAACTCTTTACAAGAACCTATCTATGAACCTGTTCCTCAGCAACAGAACAAAGAGGAATCATCTAGTAGAAACCAGTTGGTGGTGAAATCCCACAAGCATCAAAGTTCTCATCCCATAGAGAACATAATTTCTGATCCAACATCTGGAGTCAAATCCAGATCACAACAAAAGAATCTGTGTGCATTTGATGCTTTTCTATCTCTTATTGAACCTAAAAATGTTGTTGAGGCATTGCAGGATGCAGATTGGGTCAATGCTATGCAGGAGGAACTCAACTAATTTGAAAGAAGTAAAGTCTGGAATCTAGTTCCAAGACCCAAGGACAGATCAGTCATTGGTACAAAATGGGTCTTCAGGAAAAAAACTTGATGAAGATGGAAAAGTTACAAGAAACAAGGCAAGGCTGGTGGTTCAAGGCTACAGCCAAGAGAAAGGTATTGACTATGATGAGACCTTTTCTCCAGTTGCAAGACTGAGGCAATCAGACTCCTCATTGCCATTAAAGCACATATGGAATTCACTCTCCACCAGATGGATGTCAAAAGTGTTTTCCTGAATGGCTACCTCAAGGAAAAAGTGTTTGTGAAACAACCTCCAGGTTTTGAAATCAAGGAATGTCCTGAGTATATGTACAAGCTGGACAAGGCTCTATCTGGGCTCAAGCAGGCCCCAAGAGCTTGGTATGAACGACTATCAAAATTCCTACTGGAGCATGGGTGCAAAAGAGGTAAAATTGATATCACTTTGTTCCTAAGGGATAAAGGTAAAGACCTCCTTGTTGTGCAAATATATGTTGGTGACATAATATTTGGGGTAGGCTGAGTAAGGACTTTGCAAAACTAATGGGGAAGTGAGTTTTTAATGAGTTTGATGGGTGAACTAAACTTCTTCTTAGGCTTGCAGATCAAAAAAGCCCAAATGGGACCATGGTCCATCAACAAAATTATACTAAAGAACTAATCAAAAAGTTTAAAATGGATGACTCCAACGAAATAGATACACCTGCTGCAACTGCCACTAAATTAGATATTGATAAACCTGGTTCATTAGTAGATCAAAAGTTGTATAGGGGTATGATTGGTTCAGTCTTGTATCTAACTGCCAGCAGACCTGACATTGTTTTCAGTGTAGGGCTTTATGCTCGTTTCCAGGAAAATCCAAAAGAGTCACACTTGAATGCTGTCAAGAGGATATTGAGATATTTGAAAGGCACTATTAATTTGTATCTTTAGTATCCAAAAGGTAGTAATTTTTCTAGTACGATATGCTGATACTGATTATGCATGTTTCTTAGTGGACAGGAAGAGCACTTCAGGTATGGTACATTTCCTGGGTTCATGTCTTGTCTCATGGGCTACCAAAAAGCAAAATTCAGTAACCCTATCTGCTGCTGAAGCTGAATATGTTGATGATGCTTCTTGTTGTGCTCAATTGCTATGGATCAAACAACAGCTGGTAGACTTTGGAATTTAAGTGGGATGTATTCCAATATTTTTTGATAATACTAGTGCTATAAGTATGACAAAGAACCTTGTTCATCATAAAAGGACCAAGCACATATATGTTAGATACCACTTCTTTAGAGATAACTATGAGAAAGTGTTAATCTCAATGGAATTTTGTTCTATTGATAAATAAATAGCTGACATCTTCACTAATGAACTGAGAAGAGAAAACTCTGAAAGGAAAAGGTTGGAATTAGGGATGATTAAGATCACCTAAAATTGTCCAGTTCAGAATGCACAATGAAAAAAAATCATTTCTTTTGGTTAGGAGTTCTTAATATGTAAGTATCTAGACTAATCCTTACTCAGTTTCATACTTTAGTTAGTATACTCCTATGACATGTGTTTATATGACTCACTGATCTCTTACAAAGTTTTTTTATTATGACATTTGAGGCATGATCAAGAGAAGTTTTACTTGAAGAACCTGGTTCATCAGTATATGCTTATGAGAAAGTTCATGTATATTTTTATACTTTGCGCAATTAGAAAGTTAAATTTTTCAATGGTGAGCAAAAGTCCTAATTGCACCAAACTTCCAGAAATTCTATCTGTTGAGCATTGAACCAGTTTCATTATCTTAGGAGTCTAAATAAAATGTGACTTTTTCCTAAAAACCAACGTCGCCCATTAATCACCAAGAGACCGGAATTCTAATGTGATTAGACCCTTAATTGACTACTGAAAAAGCCTGTCGTTACTGCACTTAATCATAACCCCTCTTTAAATACACACCACATTCCTTCTTTTTGTTCATAACCGTCATTCAGCTCTTCTAAAATTCTGATCATCCCCTTCATCTCCAAAATTCCCAAAATTCCCAGAAATACTCTACCATGACAATTCCTCAAGACAATCCAGGTACTCCCCCACCAGTATCTCCTTATACTTCATCATCAACACCTCCTATTGAAACCCCAAAACCTAGGTTTCATCGCCAGAAAATGTTAGCCAGGAAAACTGTAGCTTTTGCTTCTTTGAGAAAAGCCTTAAACGAAAAACTGAAAGCTAGCCAAAAGAAAGAAAACCCAGAATCTGACTCAAGCTCTGAGTCTGAGACATTTATCTCTGCCAGTGAAAGAGAAGAACGTGGGTCTTCTGACACTAACAAAAATCAAGAAACCCCAGGAGAGGTAAATATATGTTTTGCATTTTCTGATGTAGTAGAAAGGGAAGAAAATAGGTTTGTGTTGGTGGGATCTGTAAAAAATGTAGAAAGGGATGGGTTTAGTAAAAGGGGAAAGAAAAAGAAAGGAGAGGTTTTTTCTATTTGTGGTAGGGTAGAAGAGGGTGGCATCAAGTAAGGAGGAAGTAGTTCTGGAGAGGCTGCTGAAGGCCTTGTTCATCTGAGTGAGCATCAAGATGAACCTGCTTCATATGTGGAGGAAACCCTGGCTGACATCTTGAAGAAGTTTGGGGCCAACTATGATCCAAAGAAGTGCAAGGCTTCTTCCCAAAAGACCCCAACTGCTTCCAAACCAACAAAGAAAAGCAAGGTGTCATCTTCCAAGTCTACTGTTCCTTCATTACCTAAAGGAAGAGCAACAAGGAGCAGGGTCAAGCAAAGCGAGGCAGAACTATAGAAAGCTTTAGAAGAAAGTAAGAAAAAGAAGAAGGAAAAAGGAAAGGCAAAAGATGTGAAAAGTTCTGAGGCTGCTGAAGATGAGGAGGAGATGGAAGTGATCTATCAAGAAAGAGGTACAACTGTGGAGGTTCCCATTTCCAAACGAAAAGGAACTAAGACTCCTGCCAAGAAGTCTTCAAATTTGTATCTACTGAACCCTACTTGGCCAAAAGAACTAGGTCACCAGTGAAAGGAAAACAGGTAAAGGCTATTGAAGAAGAAGAAGAAGAATAATGGAGTGGGGAAGAAAAAGAGGAGCAGTCTGAAAAGGAACAAGATTGATTTGCCATCTTTGGCAGGAGAAAGATTTTGAAGGGGAGGTTGCTGAAAGACCTGAAGGAGCCAGGCATGATTAGTTTGGTAGAAGACCTAGATGTACAGGGCTGGAAGGACATGGTTCTTCAATTGGATAGAAGGCTGGCAAGAAAGGAACTGATCGAGTTCATGGCTAATGCCACTGTGAAAAATGGGGTAGTCACCAGTGTGGTTAGGGGAGTGAAGGCGCAGTTTGATACACCTAAACTGGGCAAGATTCTGGACATACCCTATGAGGGTTATGATGACTACACTAGGCAGATGTGGTCTTGTCTAGATGATCTTTCTAGTGCTCTCCAAATCACCGGGAACTTTTGTGATATAGAGTCTGCTGAAGATGTGCTAGAGGCGAGGTTTGTGCACAAGAGTTTGATGAAGCCTGCGCACAAGGTGCTATTTCAATTTGTGAACAAGTGGCTACTGCCCAGACATGAGAGAAGGCATACTTCTAACAACAATGACTTGGTTCTTCTGGAAAGCCTTTTGAAAGGAAAGCAGATTAACTGGTCTGCCTTCATTATCAAGCTACTGGACAGGGTCATAACAGGCTCCAAGGCTCATGCCACCCCTTATGGTTTCATACTGATGACTGTGCTGGATAGGTTGAATGTTCCCTTGAAGAAATGGGAATGGCCTCCATCAAGGACAATTTTGGTGTCAAAACCCTGCAGGCTTGTGACTATCTCCTCAGTGTAGGCGCAGTTGAACCAGGTTCATCTCTAAGGACTCCTGTGAACAGCAAGGTTAGGGCCTTGGTTCAAGAGTGCGGGACAAAGGATACTGAGATTGCTAGGCTCTAGGCTCGGTTGTTGAACTGGAAAATTATAGGAATAGCTTGAAAGATGAGCTAGCAAAGGAAAAGGAAAAGGGTGAAGGGATGCTTCAAACAATGCTCAATCTTCTCCAATCCCAACCCTCTAGTTCCTCCAAGCCTTAGGTCCTCTAGCACTATCCTTGAACCAGTCTAGTAACCCCTAGTGACCCAGATTAGAGATTTTTCTTTGGTTTTTTTTACTCATGGTTGGATATCTTTTCTTTCTTTTTGTGCACTATTTTGTAGAAGCATCTCCTTATCAATGACAATTTGCTTTTCTCTTTCTTTGTGAAGATTCTATTATTAATAGTTAAGTTTTGCCAAGATTTATTATTGCTTCACAAAACCATGCTTTCACCTGCAGTTGCCCCAATGGCAATGAGTAACTATTAGAATCTGGTGTAGGAAATCATTCTATCCATTATATGTGTGCTTTGGTTGTATTAGCATGATTTCCAGGAATAGGTTTTGATGAATGACAAACAATGAAATCAACTGTCAAACAATGTTATTGTATGACAAACAATGAAGATGAATTAGCAAACAATCAAAATGATTTTGACAAATTAATGATGATGAATCAAACAATCAAGATTGAATGCCAAGAAGCATATTGATGAAGGGATTGCATAGACAAGCCAAGACGAGCTCAAAAGTTCAAGACCGAAGACCCAAGGCGTAGGTCGTTAGGTAGAACCAATGTAAGAGCAACGTTTAAGTTGTCTCGTCTTTTGGCTCAACATAGGTCATCATAAATATGCATAAAATCATTTTATCAAATCATATTTATCATAAACATATTCCATACACTTCAAACAAAATGATTTTAACGTTTTCATTTTTAACCAAAATGGTTTTTGAAGTAAGTTTTTACTTCTGGACAGAATGGGAGAATAATCGATTATTGCAAAGCTGATTATCGATTATTGAGGAAATTTCCAGCAAAACTGGAAATTCCAGAATGTGAGAATAATCGATTATTGAATAGTGAATGATCGATTATTCTGGGAAATTCCAGCTTTGCTGGAAATTCCCGAGAAGTAAGATAATCGATTATCCTCTTGGAAATAATCGATTATCTTGTATCCATTGCCTTCCAACGACTAGTTTTCTGAATGTTAAAGTCACATAATTGGAGGTGATATAGATGAACAACATCTCTCATTATTCTGGAACATATTGATAACATTTATGCATCATATTTAGAGCTTTTGTTGAGCCATTTGAGAGACAAATTTGTGCTGATTCATAGAGCTTATATTGTATCTCTTTATCTACTCTTCTTAGAGAGTTCTTGTTGTAAAAGAGAAAGGTTCTTGAGAAGACCATACATTCTCATTGAGCGTTGGGTTTGCTAAGTACCTTCAATCTTAGTGTGTGAAGTCTTGAGGTGCGGTATCCACGAGCAAGGTGAAGTCTTGAGGTGAGGTATCCTCGAGCAAGTTGACGTCTTGTAGAGCGTACATCTACGAGCAAGTGTAACGGTTTGTTAGGCACCCGTTAGCTTAACGGAGTTAGTGTAAACTCGAGAGAGTCTCTCGGGAGACTGGACTAACCACACGTTGTGGTGAAGCAGTATAAATTCGGTGTGTCCTCTCCTTACTCTTTTAATTACTGCACTTACTTTACTCCTGCAATTTTAATTCCGCAAAATTTACCGACATTCTCGTGCCTCACTATTCACCCCCCTCTAGTGACGGGCATAAATCCTAACAGTTGGTATCAGAGCCTAACTCTCTGAAAGCCTTAACCGATTAAGAGAACGATATATATCTTTTTGTTGAGAATGTTGAACGCAGGTATGATGAGCGAAGGACACTCTACCATTAGGCCTCCACTATTTGATGGAACCAATTATACATATTGGAAAGAGAGGATGAGAATATTCATCCAATTAAATAACTTTCGATTATGGCACATCATCAAGAACGGTGAACAAATGCCGACAAAGAAAGTTGGGGAAATCATGGTTCCAAAGGAGGAAGATGAACATAATGCCGAAGACATTAAGAAGGTTGAAAATAACGCAAAGGCCATCAATATGTTGTATTGTGCCGTGAATCCGGATGACTATCGGAAGATCTCTTGCTGCATAACCGCCAAAGAGATGTGGGATAAGCTTGAAATCACTTATGAAGGTACGCCTGAAGTCCGAGAAGCTAGAGTTGATTTTCTAACACATGAATATGAACTCTTTAGAATGAAGGAGCCTGAAAGCATCGATGATATGTTTGATCGATTCTCACTGATCATCAACGATATCCATGCTCTTGGGAAAGTATATTCGAACAAAGATCTTGTTCGAAAAATCCTGCGGAGTCTCACTCCCGAATGGCGTTCCAAAGCCAATGCCATCCAAGAGTCGATGGGAATCACGGACGTCACAATTGATGGACTAAGAGGTAACCTCAAAACTTATGAAAGCACTATTCTTAATCCGTCGTTTGGAAATAAGAAAAGTCCAGGTATTGCCTTCAAAGCCTCATCGTCTAAAAGAGTAGAGGTAAGTGATACGGAAAGCGATGATGATACTATTTCCAACGATTTAATTGAAAAGTTTTATAAGTTTATTAAGAAGGAAGTGAAGAAGGAAGTGAAGAAGGAAGAACCAAGTCCTTCATGCCATAATTGTTGAAAACTTGGGCACACCAAGTCACATTGTCCAAAACCCAAGGACAAGAGGAAGAAGAAACACCAAAGGCGCGTGACATGGGATTCGGACAGCTTGATGAAACTGCCACCCTATGCCTCATGGCCAACGAGGAAGAAGAGGTAAGTACTTCTAACTCTTACTCTTTTGAAGAATTACAAGAAGCTTTTCAAGAATTATATGATGAATTGAAAAAGTCTTCAAAAATCTCCAAAGAGGCCAAGGCTAAAATTAAAGTTTTAGAAGAGAAAAATAAATTTTTGGAAAATGACAATATTGATCTTAGAAATAAAATTAAGGAGATGAATGAAACTTCTTCAATTGATCAAAATTCTAATTGTTCATCTTGTGATTCTACGAAATTAGAGAACATAGAACTTAGGAACACAGTAAAAAAATGAAGTGTAGAAGATCCTAAAACTGTTGAAGAAATTAAGAAGACAAAGCCCAGGAAGAATAAAAGGCCTAAAAAGAATAAGAATCATGATAGAAATGGTGTTGCACAACCTAGAAATAATTCTAGGAATTTTGTTGATAAGTCTAGAATGAATCATTTTAGACCACCTAGAAATGACTCTAGGAATTTCAACTCTTCTAGGAATAATGACTTTAGATCACCTAGAACGTTTTTGGCTCAACCAAGACATATGCACAACCCGAATGTTATATGTCATTATTGCAACCGGGTAGGACACATAGCACCCGTATGTTTTGCAAAACATAGGGATTTATCTTTTAGCTATGATTATTATTTGCTTAACCCCCAAGGACCCAAAAGTGTTTGGGTACCTAAAACCTATTTTTAGGTACGTTTGCAGGTGTGCTTGAAGACTACAATATCGTAGTAGATGCACCAAGCACGAAACCTTATTGCATCGAGGGGGAATTTCGGTTAGTTATCATATTTTTGATAAAAACGTAATAGTTGATATGTGTTAACGATTGATATGTCTTTGTTAACAATTGGTATCAATTATTTTTGTTGATTCATATTTTGATAACTTTTATTTTGAATAATAATTGGTATCAATTATTTTTGTTAAAAATAATGATTGATTCATGTTTTGATGAATATTACTTTTGGTTTGGATAACAGTTGGTATATTCTTGAAAAATAAATGATTCATGTTTTTAATACAACTATTGGTTTGTTAAAAATTAACAGTTGATATGTTTTTTAAGTAATATGATTTGCTAAAAATAACCTTTAATATGGTTGTTATGTTTTTACTAACATTTGGTATCATTTTACGTTGATATGATTTTTTGAAAATCGTCATCATGTATATTCCTCATTGTATTTCCTATTTTATTTTTGACACTAACAGTTGGTATACCCAAAAGGGGGAAGTGTCAAAAGGGGGAAGTAGGCTTTGTATAATCTTTTTGCTAATGCCAAAAGGGGGAAGAGCTTAGGCGATATGCATCTAATAAGGGGGAATGTCTCTATTTTTTAGTATGCCTTATTTGAGGGGGAATACTCAATTAAGGGGGAATATTTTGCATGACTTATATGTTGAGATATAGCATGTCTTTAGGGGGAATCCGATATGCATATCCCCTATTGTTTGTCATTATCAAAAAGGGGGAAATTGTAGGAAATCATTCTATCCATGATATGTGTGCTTTGGTTGTATTAGCATGATTTCCAGGTATAGGTTTTGATGAATGACAAACAACGAAATCAACTGTCAAACAATGTTATTGTATGACAAACAATGAAGATGAATTAGCAAACAATCAAAATGATTTTGACAAATCAATGATGATGAATCAAACAATCAAGATTGAATGCCAAGAAGCATATTAATGAAGGGATTGCATAGACAAGCCAAGACGAGCTCAAAAGTTCAAGACCGAAGACCCAAGGCGTAGGTCGTTAGGTAGAACCAATGTAAGAGCAACGTTTAAGTTATCTCGTCTTTTGGCTCAATATAGGTCATCATAAATATGCATAAAATCATTTTATCAAATCATATTTATCATAAACATATTCCATACACTTCAAACAAAATGATTTTAACGTTTTCATTTTAACCAAAATGGTTTTTGAAGTAAGTTTTTACTTCTGGACAGAATGGGAGAATAATCGATTATTGCAAAGCTGATAATCGATTATTGAGGAAATTTCCAGCAAAACTGGAAATTCCAGAATGTGAGAATAATCGATTATTGAATAGTGAATAATCGATTATTCTGGGAAATTCCAGCTTTGCTGGAAATTCCCGAGAAGTAAGATAATCGATTATCCTCTTGGAAATAATCGATTATCCTCTTGGAAATAATCGATTATCTTGTATCTATTGCCTTCCAACGACTAGTTTTCTGAACGTTAAAGTCACATAATTGGAGGTGATATAGATGAACAACATCTCTCATTATTCTTGAACATATTGATAACATTTATGCATCATATTTAGAGCTTTTGTTGAGCCATTTGAAAGACAACTTTGTGTTGATTCATAGAGCTTATATTGTATCTCTTTATCTACTCTTCTTAGAGAGTTTTTGTTGTAAAAGAGAAAGGTTCTTGAGAAGACCATACCTTCTCATTGAGCGTTGGGTTTGCTAAGTACCTTCAATCTTAGTGTGTGAAGTCTTGAGGTGCGGTATCCACGAGCAAGGTGAAGTCTTGAGGTGAGGTATCCTCGAGCAAGTTGAAGTCTTGTAGAGCGTACATCTACGAGCAAGTGTAACGGTTTGTTAGGCACCCGTAGCTTAACGGAGTTAGTGTAAACTCGAGAGAGCCTCTCGGGAGACTGGACTAACCACACGTTGTGGTGAACCAGTATAAATTCGGTGTGTCCTCTCCTTACTCTTTTAATTACTGCACTTACTTTACTCCTGCAATTTTAATTCCGCAAAATTTATCGACATTCTCGTGCCTCACTATTCACCCCCCCCCTCTAGGGACGGGCATAAATCCTAACATCTGGGATTCGCATTATATGCAACTTTTCGATGATGCCAAAAGGAGGAAGAGATATTGTGCTTTACTTTATATTCTGAAAAGATGATATTTATAACCTGATTAAATCTGGTCCTTAATGATGAGTTACAATTCTAAGTAAAAGTGTTGATAATTTAACTGAGTTCCACAGGTTCTATGATCAGTAAAATCATAGAGTTTGTCATCATCAAAAAGGGGGAATTTGTTGGCCCAAGTTTAGTTGAAGTTTTGAAGAATGACAAATGAACTCAGTGATGGATTAGGTCCATCTTATGAGACACAACGGTTATCAACCTATGTATATGAGATGTGCGTGAAGAAGATAAGTCTTAGGGATCAAGCAACAATATCTTCTGAACTGATTGAAAAGATTGCATATGGGATATGGAGAAGAAGTCTCCTTATGAGAAAAGAACACAATTCGGATCAAGGATAAGGGTTGGAGTTTGTATTGGTCTAGGACTCAAATTGGATGGAGGATCAGTAATCGAGCCTCAATCAAACTCTGATTACTAAATTAATAAATAACAAAGTTTGTTCTCTTTTACAGGGAGGCACATAAGCAGAAGTTAAACTAAATTAAGAGAAAAAGAGCAAGGAAATTTTGCAAGAAATTTATACGAGATCAAAGTGTGCACTCCTACAACTACTTGAGCGAGAGAGAAGAACCAGCTCCATTGTGTTTATTTTTAGTCTAGTTCAGTTGTAGTAAGTGGTTTAAAATTGCACCTTTCCAGATTTCATAGATTATAGGTACTTTGAGTATTCAAGTTAGAGTTAACTTGAAAGTGTCGCAATAGTTGAGGCTGTGTGCCACACTGGGATTAGAGTTAATCCTTAAGTTTACAAAGAGTTTTGTAAATGCTGTTTTGACTCAATGATTTTCAGTGGATGCTTGGGAAAAGCCTACTGGGTAGTAGGTCGTGGTTTTTTCACCTTTTGAGCCAGGTATTTTCCACGAAAAATCTTTGTGTTCTTTAATTTCTGTACTTTTATTTCCACAAATAGTAGTAATTAGAACACCTAGAAGAACCAGGTTCTTCTAGATCAAAAATTGAGTACCACACAGATCACCCCTCCCTCTTGTGTGGTATTGACGTTTGGAACATCATTTAGCACAAAATGTTTTAAAAATGACCTGAAGCATTTTGAAATCAAAATGATCTCTGAATTAAATAGCCCTTTTTAGACCATAACTAAAAAGAAACCAATAAAACTAAACTAGATTAATGGAAAGAATAATTAACGATTAACCTAAATAATAGAAACACAGGCAGAGGCTTTTTTTTATTAAACGATGAAAAGAAGCAAAACAAATAAAAATGATCAAAGACAAACATGCAAAAATAGAGAAATGAACAAAATACCTAAAAGAAAGAAAGCCATCCTTGAAGTTCTTCTTCAGATTCATGATTTTGACTGAAAGGGGTCTCAACCATGCGTTCTCGGAGAAAATGCATCACAAAGGTCTAATTTGGTCAAAATCTACCGACGTTGGAACTTGACCTTTTAAGGTCCCAACTTCAAATTGACATTCGACGAGCTCGGGCCATATTCGAGGGAAAAGGACTATGGATTTGGAAAGAGGGTGGTGAGGAGGTCATATGGTATAAATTTGGCGGTGGTTGGTGGTGGCGCCACCACCGGAGGACGTTGGGCGCTAGGGTTTCGAATTTTGATCTAAAATCCGAGGAGTTTCGAAGGGATTCGAGTTGAATGGATTGAGGATTTGGGATTAGGAGGTGGAGGAGATTTAGGGGTGTGATTTTGGTGGTGATTCGCAGTGGCGCTGCCACCTTAGGGCGGTTGGACAATGTGGCGGCTTCTAGGGTTTAGAGGGGTCTTTGAAGGGGGTGAGTTTGTGAGAGATGATGAAAAGGGGAGGGGAGCTAGAGATGTTCGAACATTAATATAGTAAATGAACCTAGCTTCTCAGCCGTTAGATATCAAAACCTCGACGGCTGGGATTAATTATTAATTAAACAGGGTCGTTTGGACTAGGGTGGGAGACAGACCGGGTAAGGGTGGAACTGGGCTAGTTTTTAGGCTATTTGGACGGGTATATTTAGATCTCGGCTAGTTTTTTTTAATTAAAGAGGCCCAAATCTCAATTTCCAATTTCCTCTCTTCCAAATCAATTCCTTTTCTTCTTCTTCTTTTTTTAAAAAATTAAATCAAAATCTGAATTAAACCCTAAAATCTAGTTAACCTAAAAACATCAATTAAACATGTATAATAATTATCCAAATTAATTAAAGGATAAATTAAAATAAAACTACTCAAAATTAAAGTTAACAAATTAAACTATTATTGGCTTTCCTTTTTATAAAATATCTTAATTTCTTAATTAACCTTAAAATGTTAAGTCAAATCTTAAATGCAAATACACATAATTTTTGTATTTTTCATTAATTAAATGAAGTAAACATGCCGGGACAAATACAAATAATTAATAGAAAATGTCACAAAAATCCATAAAATTATAAATAATTAGACAAATTTATTTTGTTTTGAAATTATGGGAGTAATTCATGTAAGGAAAAAATCATGTGCTCACATCTGCCCTTCTTTACTCGGGAACACGAAGAGTTTTCGTGCAAAGATAAAGTGAGTGGATACAAGCCATTTTTGCCCATTTGAATACTTTGTGGGAAGAATTTTTAAAAGATTTGACCACACCCTACTTTTGAGATTGATTACATATCATTGACTATAAAGGAATCAGGTTAGTGTAGTTTGGGAATGTCTGGTAGCTAGGACTACCATTAAGCTATGATTTTATTATTGTTGTTGCTGCTACTACAGCTTACCGAACCCCTTATTTTACCATGACAATATGAAAGAAGCTAGACTAAGATATGATCTATCAATTACAAAATTTCTATCTATATTTTCAAGCTTGATCTTGTGATCCTTGTTGTCTTGTTGACTTGTATTCTCCGGGTGAAATTCCTTTGTTGTTGACTTGAATTGTAATTTGAGATGCTTTTCCTTTTCTCCGGGTGGATGCCTAATTACTAGACTTGAACTATATTCCTTCGAAACTTGGATTGTCTTCTATCGTTCTCCAGGTGGGTGCCTGATTGCTGAATTTGAACTGTATTCTCGTGCTCTCCAGGTGGGCTCCTGATTACCAACAACTTGAATTATATCCCCTTGTTCTCCAGGTGGGCGCCTCACTGCCAAAACTTGAGTGTATTCCCTTGTTCTCCAGGTGGGCTCCTGATTGAAAAAATCTTGAACTATATCCCCTTGTTCTCCAGGCGGGGCGCCTGATTGCCAAAACATGAATTGTATTACCTTGCTCTCCTGGTGGACGCCTGATTGCCAACAACTTGAACTATATCCCCTTGTTCTCTAGGTGGGCGCCTGACTGCTAAAACTTGAGTGTATTCCCCTGTTCTCCAGGTCGGCGCCTGACTGCTGAAACTTGAATTATATTCCGTCATTCTCTAGGTGGGTGCCTGATTACCAAAACTCGAATTATATCCCCTCGTTCTCCAGGTGGGTGCCTGACCGCCAAAATTTGAATTGTGTTCCCTTGTTCTCCAGGTGGGTGCTTTATTACCAAAACTTTAACTGTATTCCCTTGCTCTCCAAGTGGACGCCTAATTTCAAATATATTAACTGTATTCTCTTACTCTCCAGGTGGGCGCCTAATTACAAAAACTTGAATTGTATTCCCTAGCTCTCCAGGTGGGCTCCTAATAGCCAAAACTTGAGTTGTATTCCCTTGTTTTCTAGGTGGACTCCTGATTGACAAAATCTTGAACTATATCCCCTTGTTCTCCAAGTGGGCGCCTGATTTCCAAAACATGAATTGTATTCCCTTGATCTCCAAGTGGGCGCCTGATTCCAAAACTTAAATGATATTCCCTTGTTCTCCAGGTGGGCTCCTGATTTCCATTGTTCTCCAGGTGGGCTCCTGATTGCCAAAACTTGAATTATATTCCCTTGTTTTCCAGGTGGGCTCCTGATTGCCAAAACTTGAATTATATTCCATAGTTCTCCAGGTGGGCTCCTGATTGCCAAAACATAAATTATACTCCCTTGTTCTCTAGGTGGGCTCCTGAATACCGAAAACATGAATTGCATTCCCTTATTCTCCAGGTGGGCTCCTGATTACCAAAACTTGATTTCCCTTGTTCTCCTAGTGGGATCCTGATTTCAACAAAAATCGACAAAACAAAAAAGATTTTCTACCCCAGTTTGGCAGTTGGGCATATATGTGAGTGTTAAACTGAATCATGTTACCAAATATTCTAAGAATTTTAAAGCTAGATCTCATTATCCAAAAGGGTCCTGACAACTCCTAATAAATGATAGTTTTAGATCTAAGTTATATCCTCTAGAGGTATTACTTCCGCTGAATCTTGTTATTTAAGAAAGTATTAAAGCTACATCTCATTATCCAGGAGGGTCCTGACAATTCAAAGTAAAATTTCATCCTAAGAGTGACAATTCTTTATGGATGAATTATACTACCCTACAGCAGAATTTACGCTAAATATTGGTATCTAATGGAAATCTTAAAGATAGGTCCCATTTATTTAGGAGGGTCCTGAAAGTCCCTAATTGGATTTTATCTCAAACAAACAAACTATTAAGCCGACTTA
Organism: Nicotiana benthamiana; assembly: GCA_034376525.1. NCBI lineage: Eukaryota > Viridiplantae > Streptophyta > Magnoliopsida > Solanales > Solanaceae > Nicotiana > Nicotiana benthamiana. Next base: position 133,294,722 of record CM067337.1, read on the forward strand.
TATTCTTTTAGGGTACATTTATACTAGCTCACGCTTCTCATGATTGCTTTGGAATTTAAACTAGGTCCCATTTTCCAGAAGGGTCCTGAAATTTTACGGTCGTACTAGCCTAGTGCTTCCCTTTCCCCTGCAGAGGGTTTCCTCAAAACAACCGGAATTTTCTGCCCTTGTTTCAATCAAAGAAAAATCTTATGAATTTGAAATGTTGTGGTTAGTTTGTGGCATTCTTGCTTAAAGTGGCCTCCCTGCTATCATGCTTTGTTTTCCCTAGCTTTCCCGAACTGGCCATGAATCGCCTGATTTTCTGACTGACTTTCACAACCCCATAACCTCGGATGAACATAGTGTTCTGTACCCAAAGCGTTGTATTACATCTCTGACCCCTTTTATCGAAATCTTTGCATCTCTCCTGAAATTACAAAACCATTCCACTAATGAAGCTTCCGATGATTCTTTATATCACACTTTACATCACGCTGTCTTTGGTATGTCCTGGCTCTACTGTGCTTTGCACTTTTGGAAGTTACTAGTAAGCTTTGAATCTTTTCTTACGTGCTCAAAAAAAATTAACCTTGTAACATCTTAGAGAAATAAAAACCCAAAAGAAAATGAAATGCAATGACTTTGAGTGTAAATGATAAGAAGAATCTTAAACTGGATGACTGCTAATAAGAAAAAAGAAAAAAGACTTATCAGCATGGAACAGCTTGTACCAATGATCATGACATGTATTTCGGATTAATCGGCCCAGTATGTCCAACCAATCAACTCTCTGTTGTCATGCTTTGTTTCCCTAGAATTCCATAACCTGATTTCTTCAACCAAACCTTGACCTTGTTCATCCTACGGTGCCCTGAAAGGTTTTCACCAACAGACCTCTCTCCTTTATTTATTCCTCAACTCACTATCACCTTAAGGTTCTCATGGAGGTTATCACTAATAAAACTCTCTTATTTTTTTATTTCTCTCAACTCCCGTCGCCTTACAGTGCCCGTGTGGGTTTTCACCAATAAGACTCTCATTTTTTATTTTTATCAACTCTCGTCTCCTTACGATGCCCGTGAGGGTTTTCACCAATAGGAATCTCTCATTTTCATTTTCATTGCTTGGACCAGAGTGTTGCCTCTGACAGGAATCATCTCTACTTGCTTGACTTGGTATCTTTCGACGACTGATCAAAAGGTCTTTATTTGGACTATAACGTGGGCCTTTGGATAGGATTAGAAATAAAGGGTGTCAAAAGGCTCAAGACAATTCAAATGGGTTCAAAATTACAACTCTCGAAATCAAATTTCTTACAACAACTACTACTTCTGCCCATGTTTCTTTGCTTGGGGACTTTTGGATTTTTGTTTTGATGGGACCGAACCGTGAGCCTGCCTACATATCCTTAAAAGGAATCAGGTCGAACGTAGTTCATGTCATAGAAATTGCTTTGTTGTCGTTATTTTTCTTTTCTTTTTCTTCCTCTTTTCTTCTTTTCTTTTCTTTCTTCCTTTTCTTTTTTGTTGTTTTGTTATTTTTTTTCCTTTTCTTCTCTTTTTTCTCTTTTTTCCTTTTCTTCTTCTAATTCTTCTCTCTCTTTTCATTCTTTTTCTCTTCGATTTATTTTACTTATCTTTCACGCTCACACTTCTGATTTTGCTACTGATTCCGAAAAAAGGGATATGAAAGAAAACAAATAAGGCTCAAAAGGGGGTAACAAAGGATAAAGTGTTTAGATAGCAGAACAAAATACCTTCGTCATTTCATTCTTCAAAACATGCCAAGTATAAACAAATACAAATTAACCAAAGAGAATCATACATAGTATCTCTTAACCACATCGGAATTGATGGCCATTTCTACACACTTGCCTTCTACATTTGTTAAATACAAAGCGCCATTGAACAACACCCTCTTCACGATGAACGACCCTTGACAATTTTGGGTGAACTTGCCCTTTATCTTCGTCTGATAAGGGAGGATATGCTTCAATATCCCCCACTTCAAACCTACGTGGGCGCACCTTCTTGTTATATGCTCTTGCTATTCTTTTTTGATACAACTTGCCATGATATACCGCTGCTAATATTTTCTCGTCAATCAAATTCAGCTGTCCAGGCGGGTTTTGACCCACTCGCCATCATCTATTTCGACCTCAGTGACAATCCGAAGGGATGGGATTTCAATCTATGCATGTATCACTATTTTTGTTCCATACACCAACAAATAAGGAGTTGACCCTACTGAAGTATGAACATTAGTGAGATAACCTAACAATGCAAAGGGCAGCTTCTCATGCCATTGCCTCGAACCCTCCGCCATTTCAAAGTATCTTCTTTATGTTCTTGTCTGCTTCCTTGACTGCCCCATTCACCTTGGGGTAGTGTGGGGTGGAATTGCAATGTGTAATGTTGAACGCTCACATACATCTTTCATCAGATGACTATTGTGATTAGCTTCATTGTCCGTAATGATCACCTTTGGTATCCCAAACCAACAAATGATGTTTTTGTGCAAAATATTGACCACCGCTTTCTTGGTTACAGACTCGAACATTTTAGACTCTACCCACTTGGTAACATAGTCTTTCGCCACTAGAATGAACCTTTGCCCATTTGATGTTGCTGGCTCAATTGGCCCAATGACATCCATACCCCACGCACCAAAAGGCCATGGTGCAAACATTGTGTGCATTTCAGATGGTAGATAATGAATCAATAATGAATCAAATCTCCATGTAGTTGGCATTGATAACATTTGCGCATGAAATTGATACAACCTCGCTCCATAGTGAGCCAATAATAACCAGCTCGGAGGATCTTCTTTGCCAGCACGTACTCGCTTATGTGCGGTCCACAAACTCTAGAATGTACTTCGATCGTAATAGTTGTGGCATGTCTAGCGTCTATACATCTTAGCAATCCTAGATCTGGAGTCGATTTGTACAAAACCCCTCCACTAAAGAAAAAATCACTTGCCAACCGCCTAATTGTTCACTTTTGGTCACCTATGGCTTGTACTGGATATACCCCCGTCCTGATATATTCCTTGATATTTTGAAACCAAGGCTTACCATCAAGTTCTTCTTCCACCACATTACAGTAAGCATGCTGATCACAGACCTGAATATGCAACGGGTCAACATAAGCCTTATTCGGATGATGTAACATAGATGCCAGAGTAGCCAAAGCATCGACGACCTCATTATGGATACTTGGATTATGCCTGAGCTCTACTGATCGAAATCATTGACAAAGATCATGCAAATATTGTTGTTATGGTATGAGCTTCAAATGTTGTGTTTCCCATTCCCCTTGAATTTGGTGCACCAGAAGGTCCGAGTCCCTCAAGACCAAGACTTCCTAGATACCCATGTCTGCAGCTAACCTCAGACCCAAGATGCATGCCTCGTATCAGCCATGTTGTTAGTGCAGTAGAAACGAAGCTGAGCCGTAACATGGAAGTGATATCCTGTCTCAGAAATTAGTACGGCTCCTATCCCAACGTCTTTCATGTTAGCAGTTCCATCAAAGTAAAGTTTCCAGCCTATCCATCCAACTTGTTCAAATTCATCAGCGTGCATTACCTCTTCATCAGAGAAGTAAGTCTTCAAGGGCTCATATTCTTCATCCACTGGATTTTCAGCCAAATAGTCGGCCAGTGCTTGGGCTTTCATTGCAATCCGGGTCACAAAGACGATGTCCAAATCCATTATCAAGATCTACCACTTTGCAAGCCTTCATGTTGGCATAGGATTCAAAAAGTACTTCAAGGGATCCAAATTAGAGATGAGGTAATTAGTGTAAGATGACGAATAATGCTTCAATTTATGTGCCACCTAAGTGAGGGTGCAATATGTCCTCTCAAGGTGAGTGTACTTAACCTCGTAAAATGTAAACTTTTGGCTGAGATAATAGATAGCCTGCTCTTTCCTGCCAGTGATATCATGATGACCCAACACACAACCAAACGAATTATCCAAAATCGTCAAATACAAAATTAAAAAAGCCTCCCTGGTTCTGGTGGCACCAACACAGGAGGGTTTGACAAGAACCCTTTTATTTTATCAAATGCTTCTTGACATTGATCTGTCCACTTGACCGCACCATCCTTCTTTAACAGTTTGAAGATAGGCTCACAAGTTGTTGTAAGCTGAGCAATAAACCTACTGATGTAGTTTAACCTCCCCAATAAACTCATTACCTCAGTCTTGTTCCTCGGAGGCGGCAATTCTTGGAGAGCTTTAATCTTTTATAGGTCTAGTTCAATACCTTGACGACTGACTATGAATACCAATAATTTTCAAGACGGCACATCGAATGCGCATTTTGCAATATTGAGCTTAAGATTGTATCTGCGGAGCCTTTGGAAGAATTTTCTCAAATCTTTGACATGGTCAGATTGTTTTCTAGACTATATAATGACATCATCCACATAAACCTCGACCTCCTTGTGTATCATGTCGTGGAATATGGTTGTCATTGCCCTCATATAAGTTGCCCCAACATTTTTCGACATGAAAGGCATGACCTTGTGGCAGTATGTTCCCCACGGCGTGATGAACGCCACCTTTTCCACATCCTCCTCATCCATTAGAATATGGTAATAGCCTACATGGCAATCCTCAAAAGACCCAATTTCATGTTTGGCGCAATTATCAATCAGAATGTGGATATTTAGTAGTGGGAAGTTATCCTTTGGGCTTGCTCTGTTGAAATCGCGATAATCGACATACACCCTGTTATTGCCATCCTTCTTTGGTACGGGCACAACATTGGCTAACTAAAAGTAGGATACCGCTGACTCGAATGACCTTTGCCTTGAACTATTTTGTGACTTCCTCTTTGATCTTTACGCTCATGTCCATTTTAAACTTTCTTAATTTCTGTTTGATGGGAGGTCATGTCGGGTCAGTGGGCAATTTGTGAACCAAGTCAGTGCTTAGACCTGGCATGTCGTCATATGACCACGCAAAAATATCCTTGTATTCAAGCACTTCATTGATTACCTCTTCCCTAAGCTGCGGCTCAAGATAAACACTTATTTTAATTTCTCTGATATTATCTAAGTCCCCTAGATTGATTGCTTCTGTATCACTCAGGTTTGGTTTGGGTTTTCTCCTCAAAGTGGCTTAATTCTTTACTAATTTCTTCAAAGGCCCCATCCTCATCATACTCTGATTCATCATCACACTCTATCTCTTGAATTATTATTTCAGAATTAGATTGGCTCTCAAGACTGGTCCGAAGATTCTTTATGCATGTCATGTTATTCAAACCAACATAAAAAGAACTGTACAAAAAGGAAAAAAAGAAAAGAAAATAAAAACTATCAGAAATGATGAAAAGGGGAAATTGCATTTCATTGAAATTGAAAGATAACAAGGTTTATACATCCAAACGGACGGAACATAGAATCTGAATTACAACCCTGGAATAATCTAGATAAACTGAAAGAAAGTCAAATCAAACTACCAAAACTCCTTCTTGGTCGAGAGAGGAGTAGCTTCCCAATTATTGATCTTTGCACTATGCCCAAAAAATTGCACATCCACCTTGCTAGAACCCTCTCCAGCTTCGACCATATTCACATCTTCAAACAGCTTCTCAAACCTTTCCAGTAATTCTTTATCGGGACCGACCACCAAACTGGAACTTGTTGTTATCAGGTGCTTCTTGGAGCCGGGCCTAGCAAATGATCTGAAGAGACATGGGACAGGCTTTGGAAGGACCCATACTTTTGGTTTCATTTTTCTGGCTCTTTTCACGTCTGCAATTATGGGCTTGAATCCCAAACCAATGGTTTCCATGTTTTTGGGGAGAGACATCGACTGTATTATACCTTGCAGCGACGCTCCCAAACCCTTCCCTAGGACAAAACCATTCCTCAACATTTCAACGGCTACCATGACTGATGCAGCAGCTACCTTCAAAACTGGAATGCATTCCCCTTCTGAAATTTTCTTTACTGGTACCGTGTCATAAACCTTATATACCTAAGGCCCTTTATCATCCTCAGCCTCAATGAATGGTATAATGGCATCTCTATGGGCATACAGATTGTCCTCTCCATGCACAACTATTTCCTGTCTATCCCATTCAAATTTTACCATTTGATGCAGACTAGAGGGGGGTGCTTTAGCGGCATGGATCTAGGGTCGACCCAACAACATATTGTAAGAGAAAACCACATCTAACACCTGGAATGCTATGGCAAAATCGATTGGCCCGATTGTCAGCTCGAGTACTATGTCACCGATGAATCTTTCCCTCCACCGTGAACCTTCGTACGTAAATATTGTTCTTGTGAATTCTTTCATCATCCACTTTCAGCTTGTTTAGAGTGTAGATAGGGCAAATGTTCGCACTTGAACCATTATCGACCAATACCCGGGTAACCACAGAATCTTCACACTTCACCATGAGATAAAGGGCTCTATTGTGCTCAGTACCCTCCACGGGCAATTCATCATTAGAAAAAGTGACTCTATTTACCTCGAAAATCTTCTTGGCTATCTTCCAAGTGATTGACTAAAATTTTGTCAGGAACGTGGGCCTCGTTCATGATCTTCATTAGTGCCCGACGGTGCTCGTCCGAATGAATTAACAACAACAATAGTGAAATTTTAGCTTCCTCAATTGTTCCACAATAGAATAGTCTTGCACCTTCATCTTTTTCAAAAACTCCTCTACTTCTTCTTCAGTCATAGCTTTCTTCACCAATACTGGGTTATCCTTGGAGGTTTTAGGTTTCCTCAACTCTTCGAGGGCAAAGCATCTCCCCGACCGGGTCAATCCATGGGTCTCGTAGACTTCTTCTTTAACCTCGTTCCCTTTATAAGTCACTGTCACTCACTTATAATTCCAAGGGATGTACCTTCTGTTGACTATTGGTAGCTAAGTTATAGGTTTGATGATGACGGGCTCTGTGCGAGCACCTTATACAACCACAACAGGCTTGCTTTCCACCCCTGGTACCACCACCTTTGCTTTTTCTTATTTCACCGCACCATCACTTGAGGACCCCTTCTTGATTACAACAAAAGGCTTACTGCTTGATCCACTCAACTTGAGCATTGACATCTCACTTGTTAGATTTTCAACTGGCTTCCCCTTACTGGCTCGAATCATCTTGATTGGCCCGGAAAGCTGGTTTCGGGGGGGGGGGGGGGGGGTTCATAGGCTCTTGGGGTAGATAGGAACTTTGTGGAGTTGGGTAAGTATTTCATGGGGTTGGAGCAAGCCATTGTGCGTGGGCCGAAGGTTGAGTGTATGTTTGTGCGTGATGGACAAAAAATGGGTGTCTGGTGGTGGGTAGTAGTGTTATAGTGGGCTATATGGATTGTAGGGGTAGGTTTGGTTATGGAGTCGAGGCTGGTTGTAATAATGTGATGAGCCCCTAGATCCGAACCAAACTCCTAAATCAACCGTTGCTACTTCCTCTTTCTTCTTCTTTCCAGTTGCTCCCCCAGTTTCGCTTTGAATGGCCTGGATGGTTGACTTGATTACTGAATAGCTCATGGTTTGGTTAGACTTGAGCCCTTCTTCTACCATGCTTCCCATTTTCACCACTTCATTAATGGAGTTTCCCATAGCCGTGACCGAAATAAGTAGGCTCTAAGGCATGCAGGAAGTAATCCACCATTTCACTTTCTTTCATTGGAGGGTCAACCCTCGCTGCCTGCTCTCTCTAATGAAAGCCATAATCCTTAAAACTCTCATTGTGCTTTTTCTCAAGTTTTGCCAAAGACAAACGATCCAGAATAATTTCAAGATTGTACTGGAAGTGGCAAGCAAATGCCTGAGCTAGATCATCCCACGTATACCACCTTCTGTGGCCTTGCCGGGTATACCATTTCAATGCTAAATCGCTCAGACTTTGACTGAAATACGCCATTAGCAACTCGTCTTTCCCTCCAACTCCCATCATTTTGCTTCAAGACCCTCTCAAGTGTGCTACTGGATCACTGTTCCCATCGTATAAATCAAATTTGGGCATCTTAAACCCTGCTGGCAATTGCACATCTAGAAACAAACATAGATCTTTGTATGCTACTCTTACTTGGCCTCCCAACCCCCGCATGTCTCTAAGTGATTGTTCTAAGCTTTTAACTTTCTTGAACATCTCCTCATGTTTGGGATTTTTGGCTGGTTTCTCAGCTTCTTCAGGGAGATCAAAACGAGGAGTGTATGAATAGGGTTCTGGGGCTTTAAAAGTAGGCTCCTGGGGGTAATACTGGTTATCTATGGAGTGTAGCAGGTGGGGGTGCCATGAAGATAGGAGTAACTAATGAAGAAGGGTGTGGAACTAGCTTGGGTGGTGGAGCTAGTGGTGTTTGGGAAGTTGTGTCCTGGTAGTGTTGGTAGATGGGAACTTTCGGGGACAAATCGATGGCAGGATAATCATACGACTAGGCTAATGGCGGGATGATTTGGTGAGATAAGCTGGTGGTGGTTGCCCTTTTTCCCATGCTTGGTACATTTCAACCATTTGTTGCTTCAGTTTGTACATCTCTTCTTTCATTACATTAACATCCAACTCTTCAACTTCTCTCGAGGGATCGATGATACTTGTATCACGCTCCTGGTTGGCCATGCTCAACTTGTTTTTGGAACGGGTGTTGTATGGGTAGGTTACCAGAATGCAACAAAACTAATCACCTACCTGCTACTGAATATACCAAAAAACTTGTTAGCGATCATTATTTAACGGATAGTCCACTGCACATCTGGTAATTCATGCACCTAAGCAGTTATCGGTTTCTATTATGAATTTGATCGACTGCTTGTGTCATCCCGGCTTTTCCCTATTTCCATATATAACTTCTTCTTTTTCTCTCTTTTTTTTTTCTCTTTTTCATTCGGCTTGTTTCTGCATGATTTCTCTTTATTTATTCTCTTTATTATTTGCCATTGTTTCCTTCTCATGGTTTCTTATTTTTCCTCTCTTTTTCTTATTTTTCCCTTTTCTTTTGGTTATGGTCGAATCCTATAGAGATTTTCTACGTATCATGATCCCGCATGAATCAGATCGAGCGTAGTTCTGGGGAATAAAAATAAGTAATAACATACTCTAGAAATTTCAAATTTTCATACGAAGGAATGCTTTGATTAAAAAGAGTCGAAGACTATTAGATGCAAAAGAAACTAACAGACTCAAAGCGACTAACAAACTCTAAAGAAGAAATGCAAATACAGACTCAAGAACAATCTGACAAACTCTAACAGAAGGGGAAAATACAGACCAACAAACCCGAATCATGAATACATCAGTGATTCTAATGCTCCTACGACCCGTGGGACATCATTTGGTCTCTGCACGGGTCTGCGTGCTAAATCCCCTTGGAGGTGGTGGAGGTCTTCCATTACCTGGCGGACAAAGGTCACCCGCAGTGGAAAAAAAATGGATCTAGTCATATCTTCACAACTACTACACTTTATTGCGATGTAATCAGCGATCCTTCGGACTCTCTCTCTCTCTCTCTCGCTCTCTCTCTCTCTCCTATGACACCTTTTTATTGCAACAAATTCCCAATCTGCTGGGCCCTGGCTTCCACAGTTTGTTCGACTACCTGATTCTATACTTGAAATCGTTGCAAATCTTTCTCCAGCTGCGCCATTGATGTATAACAGTTTTCTCTTTCAGTCTTAAAGTCCTTCGCCTACTTGACCATTTTGTTCTCAATGGTGATGACCCTTTTCTATAATCCCGCAAGCTCATTGTAATACTTTTCTTTTAACTATTTAACTAGACGTGCTCATTCCTCCGCATGATTAGGCAATTGTTTTCTAGCCCTGGCTAGTTCACCCTTTGCTTTATTCAAGTCAAAACCATATTCCCCTACCTTACGCCTAAGGTTCTCTATGAGCTTCTCATCTATTACACTTCTGGTGGGATTTTCTGCAGCTATTTTCATTTTCTGAATCTGGGCTCGAAGGGCTTAATATTCTTTGGCTAGTCTTCTCTTTTAACCCTCATCCGGCGCTGCTTGCAAACCATTCTCGAATTAAATGTCCTTGACTTGCCTCTCCAGCTTTCCTATTGTGGCCCTGTACTCATTTTCCTGTGTCAACCAAGCCCATTATTCTTGCAACACCTCAGCAAATTCCTGAAGATGGGGTCTTTTGGCCGGCCTTCTGAACTCCACTTCCCTTTTATACCAAGCAAGGTATCCTGGTGCAGCTTCTCCTTTGGATAGATCTCGTACTCTAGTGTTCGCCATCAAGTACTAGCATTTGCTCCAAATTTGGCGGACTAATGTTTCATGAAACTGACCATCAGGACCGATCTCGACCACATGGAAACTAATGTCTTCATCCCTGGGAACCATTTGGCATCTTCCTAACGTTCTCAAGACCCGGTATGGGGAATAAGGTTGGATTCTCTTAAGACCCATCAAAAGGAAATGAGGCCCGGTAGCTAGCATATATATGATCTCATCGATGGGAAGCCACCTAAATGTCCACTCTATTTTACTTGCACTGATGGAACAGAGATGTGATACCCACTCTATGACCCTCTCTGGCAAGCTAAACCCATCAACTCTTGTATGAAATTCCTCTATGCAGCTCTTTTCTGTCGACCCATAACTCATGAATTGAGGACGATGACACAGATGTTTGTGTTGGAAATACGTTCTCAATGCAATATACTAAAACGTGTGTTCTTTTGTATAGGTTTTGATGAATGACAAACAAAGCAAAAATTGATATATGACGAAGTTCAAGAAACAAGGGCACAATTGATATACAACGAGATTCAAGCTCAAGACAAAGTTTTATAGTTTAATTGAGTCATTCTTAATTGTGATCTTGATCCTACAACTTGACTCGTAACATGGCTTCTCTCATAAAACTATTTTCCAAAATCATGCATATTTAATTTAATATCAAATGATTTTAAATCATGCATATTTACAGTAGTCAAAATAATTTTTAGACATGCCTTAAAAATCTGGACTAAGATAATCGATTATGTACTTATGATAATCGATTGTTTTAAGCCAAGACTGCATGACAATCGATTGTGAACTAATGACAATCGATTGTGAACTAATGACAATCGATTGTGAGTAAGACAGCGAGCATCAGTTTTTTCAAACCTGCATGACAATCGATTGTGAACTAATGACAATCGATTGTGACTGAGGCAGTGTCCATCAAAGTTTTTCAAAACTCAGAATAATCGATTATGAACTAATGATAATCGATTATGTTGAGACAGTGTCTTCTAGTGATTTTCAAATTTATTAAATAATCGATTGTTACTTTGGACAATCGATTGTCAAAGAGACAGTGTCTAAAATGTTTTTCAAAAACTGATAAGTAATCGATTGTTGACTTTGTGCAATCGATTGTGAAGCTGACCGTTGTCGTAAAGTTTTCAAATACCGTCAGGTAATCGATTATTGATTCTGTATAATCGATTGTTTTGATTAAAATCCGGAAAAGATTTTTTGAACGTTATTGGGTAATCGAATATTGATTTTGTATAATCGATTGTTTTGATTAAAATCCGGAAAAGATTTTTTGAACGTTGCTGAGTAATCGATTGTTGATTCTGGACAATCGATTGTTTGTGGTAAAATCTGGAAAGGATTTTTTGAACGTTGCCAGTAATCGATTATGGATTGTAAGTAATCGATTATCAAGCGTAAAATCTGGGATTGAATTTTGATCTGACTGGCAGACAATCGATTGTTGGGGTTTGACAATCGATTGTCAGTAAGTAAAATCAGCAACTCTTAATTGGCAATTAGGCAACGGTAATGCCAAGTTTTTCAACTATAAATACAGCTTCATTTCAGTGTTTTGAACACAACAACATACTACAACTGATCATTACATTGCTATAAGCTTGCATACTTTTGTTTATCATTTTATATTCAATTTCATAAAGCTTTTGAGAGCCATATTCTTGTCCAAAGTTGTTGTGATCTAGAGCTTACTTCTTTTACTCATATCTACTCATTAAGGAGTATTTTGTTTGAGTGTTTAGTGTTTTATACACTTGTAAGAGAATTGTAATTCTCTTGTTGTAAGGAACTTGTGTTCCTTGGTTGAAGTCTTGGAGTGTTGTATCTCCGAGCAAAGGTGCTAAGGCTTGTGTCCTTAAGTTGTAAAGGTTTGTTGAGCACCCGTAAGCTTAACAAGTTAGTGGAAAATCTCGAGAGAGTCTCTCGGGGACTGGACTAGCCACGTGTTGTGGTGAACCAGAATATATCGGTGCGTTCTTTCCTTTTTGTTTATTTAACGCACTTATTTCCTGCAAATTTTAATTTCCGCAAGTTTACGCTAAATTTTATTATAACGATATTCACCCCCCCTCTAGCGTTAAGCGCTTTATCTAACAATTGGTATCAGAGCCCAACTCTCTGAAACTTAACAGTTTGAGAGAACCATCCATGGCTTCCACTCGTGATTCTTTTGCAGGAATTGATGAAGGACAGTGCTCCACACGACCACCTCTATTCAACGGTACAAATTACACGTACTGGAAGGAGAGGATGAAGATCTTCGTTCAGTCCAACAGCTTTCACCTTTGGAAGGTGATAATGAAGGGAAACCAAATTCCAACAAAGAAGGTGGAAAACGAATGGATTCCCAAGTCTGAGGATGAGTATGACGCGGATGACATCCGAAAGGTTCAAAATAATGCTAATGCAATTAATTTATTATATTGTGCTGTTAATGCTGACGATTACAGGAAAATATCGTGTTGTACAACGGCAAAGGAGATGTGACAAGCTAGAAGTTACGTACGAAGGTACAGACCAGGTAAGGGAAGCAAAAATTGATTTCCTAACCCATTCTTATGAATTATTTCACATGAATGAAGGTGAAAAGGTGGACGAAATGTTTGAGCGATTTTCAATAATCGTAAATGACCTACATAGTCTCAAGAAAACATTAACGGATAGAGAGCTCGTGCGAAAAATTCTTAGAAGCCTCATACCGGCATGGAGATCAAAGGCCGATGCAATTCAAGAATCCATTGCCGTTTCAAACGTCACCATCGACGCACTAAGAGGTAACCTTAAGACCTATGAATCTACTATTCTTAACCCTTTTGTTGATGATCAAAGGAGGCAAAGAATAGCTCTAAAGGCGAGCACAAGCCAACCGCAAATTGATGAGGAAGGAGACAACGAGTTTGGACTCGTTATCAAAAGATTTCAAAAGTTCATGCGCAAGGAGTATGAACGCAAGGGCAAAAAGCAAGGCGAACAAATCAAGTGCTATGAATGTGGTGAAACCGGGCACATCAAATCAAATTGCCCAAACATCAAAAAGGAGAAGAAACCTTTTAAAAAGCAACGTGCATACATTTCTTGGGGAGGCAACTCCGAAGATGAGTCAAGCGAAGGAGAAGAAGACGAAGCAGCAAATCTTTGCCTTATGGCACAAGAAGACAACAAAGATGAGGTATGTCAAATTTCGTCTCAAAACTTCTTTACTCTTGATGAAATGCGAACTGCTTTTGATGAATTATATATTGAATTTATTAAAGCTTCAAAAACAGTCAAAAGTGTAAAAGAAAATGCTTCTCTAAAAGAAAAAGATTTTCAAAAACAGCTTTCTTTAAAAGAGGAAAACAAGTTTTTTGGAAAAAGAAGTTCCGATAAGCCCGAAAGCTCTACTAGAAATTGCACTTCTTGTTTGCATCTTAAGAATGAAGTAAGTAGGCTTAAAGGCACATTAGATAAGTTTAATTCTTCGCACAAAAACTTGAATGATGTTCTTGTTAACTTGAAATCAACCAAGCATGGAATAGGCTTTAAGAATGAAGAAAAGGTTGACGCTAAACCCCAACAACCTGAAGCTCAACCTAGGATTAACAATAGAAATGCTTATCCTAGAAACAACAACTCTAGAGCCAATATGCATGCTAGACAAAATGCTGAACATTTTAGAAGACCTAGGAATGACTTGCCACCTAGAAATAGTCACCCTAGAAATGATGCATATTTTAGGCCAAATTTTGAACCCCTTAGAAGACCTAGCAATGGCCCTCAAACCGAGAAACAATCACTCTAGAAATGCTGCCCATCCTAGAGCTCATAGTAGGAGAAATAATTCTCATGAAATGCGAAATAGTCATAGTGTTCAAAATAGAGTAAGAAATTTTCATCCGTCTAGTTACTATGAACCTAGAAGGATGCATAACCCAAATGTGACTTGTCATTATTGTAGACGTATTGGTCATATTGCTCCTGCATGCTTTACACGTCATAGACATATTACTCAATCGAATCATTATAATATGCCTAACCCCCAAGGACCCAAGATGGCATGGGTACCTAAAGAACATTAATTTTTTTTGTAGGTGTGCTTGAAGGGATCAAGTGTACTATGGTACCTTGATAGTGGATGCTCCAAGCATATGACGGGAGATGAATCCAAATTCCTTCAATTAGAGCACAAAGAAGGAGGAAGTGTTATCTTCAGTGATAACAATAAAGGAAAGATCATTGGCATCGGCTCGGTCAGTAAGGATGAAAAATCCTCTATTAAGCATATATTACTTGTTAAAGGATTAAAGCATAATCTCTTGAGCATAAGCCAATTGTGTGACAAGGGAAATCTTGCTTTATTTGATTCGGATGAATGCTTAGTGTTCAGACGTAGTGATTTCAAAATTATCCTCCGTGGTTTTAGAGTGGATAATATTTATATGGTTGATCTTGCTAAATCCTCACCCGATTATGTTGATTGTCTAATGAGTAAAGAGGATGATACTTGGCTATGGCATCGTAGAGTAGCACATATCAATATGCATCTTTTGAACAAATTGATTTCTCAAAACTTAGTTGTTGGTCTTCCCAATTTAAAATTTGAAAATGACTCTATTTGTGACTCGTGTCAAAAGGGGAAGCAAACAAAAGCATCTTTCAAATCTAAAAACATTGTTTCAACTTCTAGACCATTGCAATTGCTTCATATGGATTTATTTGGTCCCTCTCGCATTGAAAGTCTAGGAAGAAATAGATATGCTTTTGTGATTGTTGATGATTACTCGAGATTTACTTGGACTTTATTTCTTGCCAATAAAAGTGATGCTTTTCAAAATTTTAAATATTTTCTTAAGCGTGTTCAAAATGAGAAAGAAACAACCGTCACTTCAATTAGAAGTGATCATGGGGGAGAGTTTGATCACAATCTCTTTGCGGACTTTTGTGACGAACTCGGAATCGATCATACCTTTTCCGCTCCACGTACACCACAACAAAATGGGGTGGTGGAACGGAAAAATAGGTGTCTCGAAGAGATGGCTAGAACCATGCTCGACGAAGCTAAGATACCCAAACATTTTTGGGCGGACGCCGTGAGTACCGCTTGCTATGTTCTAAATAGAGTAGTAATTCGGCCGATACTCATGAAAACCCCCTATGAACTTTATAAGGGTAGAAAACCAAATATTTCTCATTTTAGAGTTTTTGGTTGCAAATGTTTTGTTCATAACAATGGCAAAGACCAATTGGGTAAATTTGATGCTAAGTTGGATGAAGGTATTTTCATTGGATATTCCTCACGTAGTAAAGCATATAGGGTCTTTAATAAAAGAACCCAAATTGTGGAGGAATCCCCTCATGTTGTATCTTCCGAAAATAATGCTCACTTGGCGAGAAAGGATTCCGGTTTTGATCTTGCAGGTATCTTAGATAGCTTGAAAGACAAAATACAAGAGGAACCACCCAAGGAAAATAAAGATGAAACTGAGGAACAACCAACGGAAGAAGTGCCACAATTGGAAAAAGAAATGAATATGCCTAACGAGTGGAGGACAATCAAAGATCACCCTCTTGAACAGGTAATTGGAGACATCGGAGGAAAGGTAAGTACCCGAAACTCTCTTAAGAACACTTTAGGACACACATTTTAAGAGCTCACGTTCTCACTTGGCAACACTAGTTTAAGTTATTACTTCTTTACAAATTACTGACTTGAGCGTCGGAGACGTTTAATTCTATTTTGCAGGTATCGCCCTAAAAGATAGGGGGAATTATAAAGTTTTGGCACAGAACAATCGATTGTTCCAAGCAAATAATTGATTATTTTACTGTGCTGAAAATCGATTAGCAGTATCACTAATCGATTGTTTATGGTGTATGTTCATTATGCAGTTTTGTTTAATAATTGATTCCTTAAATTGCATAATCGATTTCAGTCTCAGCCATTCAGCAATGCTTTTCCAAAACAATCGATTATTCCACATTTGACAATCGATTATTTCATGTCAGAAATTTAAACTCTTGTTACCGTTTGGCTCCTCAATCGATTTGTGTCAGTTCCAAGTCAGGTCATAACTCTTCAACAATCGATTATTGCATCTCAACAATCGATTGTCTAACGGTCAGTGAATTTATTTTACCGTTTCTGACTGATTTGGCTTTAAATTCTCAGCAGATCTCGTCCATAAATGATAAGCCACTCTCCCCTCTATAAATAGGCTTCATATATGTTCATATTCATTCACTCAAGCATCAATTTTAGCTTTCAAAATATCAAATTCTCTCTAATCCTTTGCAAAATCCAGCAGCTTTCATTAAAAATGTCGGGCCGTCACTCAAAACGTTCCCGTTCTGCTAGGCACGGCACATCCGCCTCTGCTGCCCCTCCTCGTCCGAACTATCCCTATCAAGATGGTTCCATTCTATATTTTAATTCCGACATCGAGCTTACTCGATTCTTAACCAAATTTGAAAAGCGCGACATTCTTCCACCTCGCTTTTCAACCCACAAGTATCTTGAATCATTTGGGCCTGCTGCAAATATGCTCAAAAATTCTCAACTTCTTGACTTTTTACTCCTTACCCATCCTTACATCAATACTACATTGGTTCAAGCATTTTATTCCAACCTCCATGAGGATGATGATGGTGAGCTTGTCACCAACATTAATGGTGTTCAAATTCTTCTTTCCGATGAAAACCTTTATACCATCGCCCGTCTTCCTCAAAATGGTGAAGACATTTTTCGGTACACCGGAGAGGCCGGAGCCCTTTTTGATGAAACAGCCCTCTTACACCAAATCGGTCTTACTTCTTATGATCCAAATCTTTCTTCCCGTCGTCCTACAATTACGGGAATGGATCCCAATTATCAGTTGATTTATTATTTCATCACCCGAGTCCTCAAGCCTCGTAAGCATAACCATCCACCATTTCCCAAGAGGACACCAAGCTCATGCATGCCATAATAAACGGAGCTAACATCAATTGGTGTCGGCTTATCAAAATTCACATGCGTGACGCTATCGGAGATGATAGGCCTCTTCCTTATGCTCTCCTCATCATGAACTTTCTTGAAGCCACCGGATTCGTCACTGGAATGGTCCTCTCAAAAAGAGTACCAAAAAGTGGGAAATTTCGGAATCCTCCTTTCATCATGACGGTGATCATGTAGCGCCTGCTCCTCCTCCAACCCGTCGTGCTCCTCCGCCTCAAGAGCCTTCCCTCCAATTCATTTCCGACCAAATTGCTTCATTGACCTCTTCTTTCGGTGAATTAACTCACGAGATCCATGGATATTTTGACCACATTCATTATCCATATGCGGGTCTTGTTCCATATGAAGCAGCGCCGGATGATGAGGCGGAAGATGATGAATGAATAATTGTAGTTTTTAAGTTTGTTTTTATATGTTGTATTGTCTTCCCTGTTGCTGTAATTCTTTCCAATAAATAAATAAGTTTTATTTACATCTTTGGCATCTTCTTCTTTTATTTTTGCTAATGGCAAAAGGGGGAAGATAACGGGTATGATGCACTCTCAAATTATAAGCTTAAATTGAGGGGGAATTCTCAAATTGAGGGGGAACAAATTGCATACTTGTTGCATGTATATACTTGTCTTGAATCGTCATTATAAATTGCTTGTCTTGCATATCCCGCTTAATGTTTGCCATTATCAAAAAGGGGGAAATTGTTGGAAACACAT
Organism: Nicotiana benthamiana; assembly: GCA_034376525.1. Lineage (NCBI taxonomy): Eukaryota > Viridiplantae > Streptophyta > Magnoliopsida > Solanales > Solanaceae > Nicotiana > Nicotiana benthamiana. Next base: position 133,312,645 of record CM067337.1, read on the forward strand.
TCTCAATGCAATATACTAAAACGTGTGTTCTTTTGTATAGGTTTTGATGAATGACAAACGAAGCGAAAATTGATATATGACGAAGTTCAAGAAACAAGCGCACAATTGATATACAACGAGATTCAAGCTGAAGACAAAGTTTTATAGTTTAATTGAGTCATTCTTAATTGTGATCTTGATCCTACAACTTGACTCGTAACATGGCTTCTCTCATAAAACTATTTTCCAAAATCATGCATATTTAATTTAATGTCAAATGATTTTAAATCATGCATATTTACAGTAGTCAAAATAATTTTTAGACATGCCTTAAAAATCTGGACTAAGATAATCGATTATGTACTTATGATAATCGATTGTTTTAAGCCAAGACTGCATGACAATCGATTGTGAACTAATGACAATCGATTGTGAGTAAGACAGTGAGCATCAGGTTTTTCAAACCTGCATGACTATCGATTGTGAACTAATGACAATCGATTGTGATTGAGGCAGTGTCCATCAAAGTTTTTCAAAACTCAGAATAATCGATTATGAACTAATGGTAATCGATTATGTTGAGACAGTGTCTTCCAGTGATTTTCAAATTTATTAAATAATCGATTGTTACTTTGGACAATCGATTGTCAAAGAGACAGTGTCTAAAATGTTTTTCAAAAACTGATAAGTAATCGATTGTTGACTTTGTGCAATCGATTGTGAAGCTGACCGTTTTCGTAAAGTTTTCAAATACCGTCAGGTAATCGATTATTGATTCTGTATAATCGATTGGTTTGATTAAAATCCGGAAAAGATTTTTTGAACGTTATTGGGTAATCGATTATTGGTTTTGTATAATCGATTGTTTTGATTAAAATCCGGAAAAGATTTTTTGAACATTGCTGAGTAATCGATTGTTGATTCTGGCAACCGATTGTTTGTGGTAAAATCTGGAAAGGATTTTTTGAATGTTGCCAGTAATCGATTATGGATTGTAAGTAATCGATTATCAAGCGTAAAATCTGGGGTTGAATTTTGATCTGACTGGCAGACAATCGATTGTTGGGGTTTGACAATCGATTGTCAGTGAGTAAAATCAGCAACTCTTAATTGGTAATTAGGCAACGGTAAGCCAAGTTTTTCAACTATAAATACAGCTTCATTTCAGTGTTTTGAACACAACAACATACTACAACTGATCATTTCATTGCTATAAGCTTGCATACTTTTGTTTATCATTTTATATTCAATTTCATAAAGCTTTTGAGAGCCATATTCGTGTCCAAAGTTGTTGTGATCTAGAGCTTACTTCTTTTACTCATATCTACTCATTAAGGAGTATTTTGTTTGAGTGTTTAGTGTTTTATACACTTGTAAGAGAATTGTAATTCTCTTGTTGTAAGGAACTTGTGTTTCCTTGGTTGAAGTCTTGGAGTGTTGTATCTCCGAGCAAAGGTGCTAAGGCTTGTGTCCTTAAGTTGTAAAGGTTTGTTGAGCACCCGTAAGCTTAACAAGTTAGTGGAAAATCTCGAGAGAGTCTCTCGGGGACTGGACTAGCCACGTGTTGTGGTGAACCAGAATATATCGGTGCGTTCTTTCCTTTTTGTTTATTTAACGCACTTATTTATTTCCTGCAAATTTTAATTTCCGCAAGTTTACGCTAAATTTTATTATAACGCTATTCACCCCCCTCTAGCGTTAAGCACTTTATCTAACAGTTTGATCATCCACATCTGTAACAGAAAGTTGCATCCTCCAAAGAAGTCTCATCTAGCTTTGCAGGCTATAATGGCACGGTAGATTTCGGATAAGATCATGGGTGCGAGGTTATTTTAGCCTGAGTAAGCAAAGTGCTGACAGCCCCAGCTATCCGTATATCAATATTCCGATCTTTTCGGGGAAACACCTAAAGGCCCAAGAAGACTACCATAAATGCAAAACACCTATGTTCTTCCCATTTGAGGCGGTTTCCTTTACTATAGATTTTATTTTCTGGATTGTTAAACCCTACCCCCCCATAGGACAATATCTCTTTGTATATAAACTGTAGATTACAAAAATTGGCTGCCAGATCTGGGTTGTGAACTCCCTGCTTATCATTAATAAATCTAAGAATTTGTGTATGGCGACGACCCTTGGTGCAATCAAGTACTGGTTTCTCAAGGGAACTTTAGGACCCCCAGTATATCCGGCTATTTCTTCTAAGGTTGGGGTGAGTTCAAAATCTGAGAAATGAAATACGTCGCGGGCCAGGTCCCAGAATGTAACCTGCGCCTTTATGATGTCCCCTCTAGGATTAATTTTCAACAACCCGGTGAGACCTTCCAAGTATGAATTGACCTTATCTTGTCCTGATTCACCCAAATCATTCCACCACATATGCAGCTCCAAAGGGATCTTGTTCATGACTGTTATTGGCAAATATTTATTCGTGCTCATTTTACACATTTGTTATGGTGGTTAAGCAAAATCCTGATTCATTTGATTTCAAAACAAAATTGATATTTTTATTCCCATATTTTCATGTCAAAAATAAAATTCCGGCTTTGCAAAATACGACCTTTCAGCACTTCCGTGAGAAGATTTTAAAGTTGTGTTTGCTAACCGGCCAAAACTTGAAAAAGAGACCAAAGACGGTTGTTCTTGAAAAAACAGCCTTCCGGCTTCCTTTTACGGACATTCGGCTAATTTTGACAAGAATGGCGTCCCCTTATTTATTCGCCACAAAACAATTAAATTTTTTTTTCTTTTGGGCTATTTTTGCAAAAAGGGAAGTTGGATCGGTGGGGGTTGCCTATGTATCCCACATCCGGTGAGAATAAAACTGGTGTAGTTCGGGCAATTTTGATAAAATAAAAACCAACTCTTTTTTTCTTTTCTAAAAACACCAAAAATTTTCTGTTTCTCTTTTTTTTCATTTCTTTGAAGACCACAGAATTTTCCTTTTTTTTTCTTTCAAAACTTCGGCAAAGTTTCGGTATGTTTTGGGACATCGGTTTTTTCAAAACAGGCAATTATCCATCGCATCCTTCTTATTAAATTTCTTTAAATTTATCCTAAAAGCCGGTCAACATGCAAATCTGAAGTAAATGAATGCACAAGTAGAAAATAAGATGCATCAGAATGGAGTTTTTATTTCGGGTAGACTTTTCCTAGACAGACCCAACCCCTATGTTGAGTTTCCAAAGTCAAATGCACATGATGCACACAAAAGTTCCTATTAGGGATCCAGCGTGAGGCTGAGTTATTCTAGGTTCAAAACCTGGGTACGTATTCTAGACTGTGTACCCAAGCAGACAACTCGAGTCGATAAGAGGGCTACGTACCGGGACCCAAAAGGCCATCCGGCTTAGTACTTTGTCCGAGCCTCTTTCATATTTCAAGATAGGGAGTCTCGACCAGCGAGCACATCCCCGCAAATGAGAAGAGAAGGGCTTCGTGGAAGTTTATATACATTTCAAATAATATCAAAGCGGTAAAAGCATAATTTAGCACAGTAGGCTCAAACATGTAACAAAATCAGATAATAGATAAATCCAAATATATCAATTCATCTAAGCTCAAATTCTGAACCCTGAACCAGAGATTCTAGGTTCGATCCCCAGCTGAGTCGCCAGAGCTATCACACCTCTTTTTTACCTACACCGCCGGAAGGGTATAAGGGAGTTTTTTCCAATTTAAGTGACAATTGAAATGAGATTATTTATTAGATTCATAGTCACCTCTTGGGATATTTGTGATTTCCCAAGTCACTGGTTTGAATCCCGAGTCAAGGAAAAGATTGACTTTATATTAAAGTCCGCGAACTAGAAATTTGGGTAAGGAATTTTGTGTCGCTCCCCCTTTTTTCTACATATATATATATATATATATATATATATATATATATATATATATATATATATATATATATATATATATATATATATATATCGGGCTTGTGACATTTGGGAGGACAACTCGTTCACTTTTAGGAATTGGGCTTTGGAATTGGAGAGTCGACACCTAATGATTAAGTGCATTAGGACGCTAAGAGGGGTTTGAGTTGAAGAAACCAGAGTTTGGTTAATGGCTATAAATTATCCTGAGGGGAAGGTGTTAGGCATCGCTCAAGATCCACTAGTGTGGTTCTTGGCCATATTATAAATATGACTTCATGTAATCAAATAGGAAATTAATACCCAAATAAAGGGATTGGCACACGACATTGCAAATAAGTCGAATCTTTGAGAAAAATAAAGAAGGCAGACTTTTGTGGAAAAGATTTAAGCCTTTATGAGGAAAACAAATAAAGAGCAAGTAAAGGGAGGGGAGTCCTAGGTTTATGATTTATATGGATCACATCAATGCAATATCCAATAATCACTCCTCGAAGAGGGTCTACATGAGATATTAGTGCATCGATTATCATCTTCATATCTACCCGTTAGGTATTAAAACGCGAAATGGTATCGTTGATTATTGCATGCTATTACCCATTCCAATCCTATCAGTCCCGAAGGCATTGAGACTACTAATCCTAAAGGGAAGGGAATTGGGGCTTTTCAGAGTTTTCAAAAGGATAAAAATATAAGCAACAAACAATAACAAGTAACACCTAAAAGGGGAAACAAATAACAGGTAGGGCTCAGATAAGCCTCCTCACTCAAAGCAGCAAATCAATTAGCATGCTTTACAGGTACTGGTTTGGTCTGAATTAAATTAAGGTGTATGATAGGCTGATTCATCACATATTTCTCATATGAGGAGTCCAAATTAGCCTACTTTAGGTGTAGTTGTCAAGGACTGACACGGTTGATTAATTACCTAATAGTTTGCCTATGTGAGGCCTATTGGCGTGATATCCAACAAAGTTGTACTGATTTTAGAAAAAAAGTTACTGATTATAGAGAAGGAATCTGTAGATTTTAAGATTGATTTTAGATTCAAGACGAGGTTAATTCTGTTAGTATAGTCCAATAGGCAAGGTCTCTGATTGTTATTGATTTTAACAGTTGACAAAGTCCTATAGACATGATTTCTATGAATTGATTATTATTAGACCTAAAGTTGTTTGCCTAGTGGTGTATACATGTAGAAGTACCGAAAGACTTATAGGCATGCTTTATAGATTCTGAATGCAGAATTATAAAGGTCCTATGGGCAGGTTTTCTAAGTGCAAAATGCAGAATTATAAAAGACCCTATAGGCATGTTTTCTAAGTGCAAAAAAATGCAGAATTATGAAAGACCCTATAGGCATGTTTTCTAAGTGTTTCATAACCCTATAGGCATCTTTTCTAAGTGCAGAAAATGAAGAATTATGAAAGAACCTATAGGCATGTTTTATACCCCTTCACATGCATTCATTCCTCACCCCTTTCCACTATCTACCCCAATAGTTACTACAAATTTATAATAGACCGAATGAATAAGAAAGAAAGAAAGTAAAAATTACATCAAAAGCTCTAGCTACATCTAAACAACCTAATTCAGACTCAAAGTCTAACAATATGAGATAAACCAACTTCCAGGATCAAATTTCCCAAATACCTTCTCATATTTGGGGGTGTGTTCCCAAGAGTCTCAAATAGCTCTTGGCAGTGCTTACAGCTCAAACCATTTCAAAATCAAGAACATAGTGCAGTGTGGAAAGGCCAGTTCTCAGATGTCCAAGTTCAGAAGGAAATCAAGGTCCCAAAGCAAGGCTCAAAAGAGAGGGGCAGAACTTAAGATTCTAGGAATAGGTGTAAGTGCACAAAGGGGAAGGGATTTAGGGAGAGACAGGGTAAGCCAGTGGACATGCCTAGCAGTTGGGATGTTGGCACACCCCTGACCAGCCTTTTAGTCAAGCATTGAGAGTTAGGATCCAATATGGATCAAGCCAAGTCCTGGACAGTAATTAGGATATTGTCAGACCAGAGCTTAAGTCAACACATAGAAGGGAATGGGGGTAGAGAATTCATAACAGAAACAGAAGCAAAGAAGGAGATATGAAACACAAGTTAGAACATATAAACAGTAAAGTAAACAAGAAACCTGAAGTTGTAAAGTAAACACATAGGGGTGAGGCATAATTTTTAAATAAAGGACATACTAGTTTCAAAGAAAATAAGTAAGTAAAAGTAGCCTTGAAAGAGCCAAATTGCAAACAGCAGTTCCTAAAGGATCTCAAGCAAAGCAGGATTAGAAAACAGTATAGCCAGAAAAGTGAATTCAGTGTGTGAGTGGTGTATTTTCGGTTATTGAGAATTGACTCATGATGGAAAGAGGGAGGACTAGGTCCTTATATAGTTTTTGAAAACAAGGCAGGCAGAGAGTGCACAAACATAGAAACCAATCAATTAGTATCAATTAAGACAACATGCCTCCTTCAATTAAGGGGTCTAGGTCAAACGGCTAATCAAGATGGAACAAGGAGGAAAGATCAGTTTTATACGGCTTGATTAAGGTAAGGAAACCATACAGTGCAAAAATAAGGTCAAGTACAGAGTTGGTAATTAAGGAAAGACGGAATATTAGTGTTCTTCATAAAGTAAAAATAAGGTATTAGTTTGAAAATCAGTCAAAGGATCTCGAATCCAATTGTATATCATAAAGGACCTCAAGTAATTAAGGAAAGAATAAATTTAAATGTTGGTAAAAAATCACAGAAGATATACATAAGACCAATTATTTAAGGAAACATCACAAGCCTAGGATTTCTACGCAAAAGGATCAAAATAAACAACCAGTAGGGTAAAAGGGATCCACACGAAAGAAATCAGTGCTGAATCAGTAGCATGATTAAAGAGATTTAAAAATCAGTCCTGGGTGAAATCTTTTGAAAGGGAAGCTTTTTCCTCATATATAAAGCATACAGTTCAAACAAAAGAAAATCCTAATGATGAAAGTTTCAGAATCATAGGCAAGTAAGATTTTGAGTTCAATTACAGGCTCATTGAGAGTCTGTAAACCTAGGGTTTCAAAGCAAAACCCTAGTTCCATCTACCCAAAGAAAAACCCTGAGATTTAGGGTTTCAAATGGAATCAGGGGTGAGGAATCATTCGAAGTCATTGAGAAAGAGATATATACAAACAAAATACAGAAGAAAAAGCAACTACGTGTTTTAAGACAAAAGGTAGGCAAAAAAACATGCTGAGCATGAATATCAACAAAACATAGTAAAGTGAAACAATTTTAAAGCATGAACTTAAACACATATGGAAAAGAGTAATGAGCAATGACCTAATTTAGCATGTGAACAAAGAACATAAAAGAATCTTTACAAAATCAAGAATGAAATAAGAGAACATACTTGAACATAATAAGAAATAAACAAGCGAGCATAAACACACATCAAAAAACATTTAGAAGCTTTTTCGAGAAACCCTAAAAATCATATTCGAACAATTTTGAAAAAGGAAATTTGGGGAAAAGCTTCAAAATGTCTGTTAAAAACCAAACATGTCGCAGATCTGAAAGAAATAGACGAATAGAGAATCTTAGAAGTCATAAAAATGGCAGAGAAGACCCTAGGATGAGAAGGTCTTGAGGAAAGTCGGATCCTGAGTCGAAGAGACTCATATTGCTTTGAACATGCCGGAAAATGGCCGGAGAGGCCATGGATCTTGCAGATTTGACATAGATCTAAAGGAGACCATGGAAGTCATGCCTCCAATTCGAATAGCTTAACTTAGTGGTGATGGAGAGCGAGCACATGGCACCCATAGCCAGGGTTGCCATGGATTCTGGTGAAAAATGAGACGGAGATCGGTGGAAAAGAGTTACGCTTTCGGAGGGCTAGATAGTTTTTTTGGGAGACAAGGGGAATTTAGAGGCGGCTGCCTTTGGGTAAATGAACTAGGGTTAGGGGTTAGGTATTAAAAAAGGAAAGAACGGATTAGGGCCGTAGATAAAAATGATCAACGGCCAAGATTTAAAAGAGAGACCGGGCGGGATTAGTAATTGGGTCAAGGGGTCGGGTAAAAATGATTAAATTGGGTCGTTTAGTTGCGAGAATTGAGGTTTTATATTTGGCTAAAAATTAAAATGATAATGGGCTATATGTTAAATAGTCAATTTCTCCCCTTTTAATTTAATTAAAATAGTTAATTATTCATCAAAATAATAATTTTGGGAATAATTATTGGATTTTTTACTGTTAAAATAGATAATAAATTGATTTTAAAAATATTAAAAATTGGGAAAAAATACCAAAACTTTTGGGCATGCTTGTATATGCATACGCATGCATTTTGAAGGTATTTTTAGTATACAAAATATATAGGGAAAAAAATTGGGTATCAACATTCTGTTCAACCCGGGAGAAGGTGATAGGCGTTCTCAAGTTTCGTGATTCTAGAACGGTCACTCAACTGTTACAATTTGCATAATTATCTGATTTTAAAATATTATTAACCTATGTGCAATTTTAGCCTTTTAACCGCTTTTATTTAATTTTAAAAAAAAATTCAACGTCGCATAAAACATGTTTTGAACCGCATCACATAAATGTACCCGCAGTCCGTAACACATTTTATATAACGTTGTTAGGATTTGGATTTGGGTCACATAAATGCGCACCTTAGTTTAAGAAGGTATAACAATAACAATAACAACAACACAGTATAATCTCACTTAGTGGGGTTTTGGGAGGATAGTATGTACGCAGACCTTACCCCTACCCTGGGGTAGAGAGGCTGTTTCCAAGTAGACCCCCGGCATCCTTCCCTCCAAGAACTTCCCACCTTGCTCTTGGGGAGATTCGAACTCACTACCTCTCGGTTGGAAGTGGGGGTTGCTTACCACCGGAGCAACCCCTCTTGTCTTAGTTTAAGAAGATAAATTATTAAAATAACACTCCTAAAGCGAATATGCATTTGCAACTTTGCGAGAGCCATGGAAATTTAACTAAATGGCATGCCTCGAATTCTAAGGATAAAATAAAATAATTAAAACGAGGGCCATGCGATTATCCTTTTTTTTGGCACGGCGCACCTCAAATTATTCTAACCAAGTTTCTAAATTAGTTCATGAGGGACATAAATCGTGTCTCATCTAATATGGCATACCCCAAACTACTTTAAGAAAATCAGTTAATCAACTAAAGGAAATTTATGAAACTTTTACTTATTTAAGCTAAGGATTCTACATTATTGTAGCATTGCATTATGAAGTTGTAAACCCCAAAAGGAAATTATTTCAAGCACTAAAAAACGGAAACCCCCTTTGAAACGTCTTCAACTTTTTTGGGTTAGTTAAGCCTAGCTCTGATAAGAAAAAACACCGGAGGTCTGTGTCTAACATACTTTGCAGTTGGGCCCACGTGAGGCTTAGTTCTTCATGTCCAGAACACCCAAATAACGTTAACTACTCATGAGATTGATTTAGTAAATTGAAATTCTAATTTTAAACACCAAACACCAATTAATGGTCAGACTTTTTGATTTTAATCATTCCCAACCAAACATTCTAGCTCAAGTCTCCAAACCACACTACCATCTGATCATAAGGTGCAAACCAATTTTTAGCCATTTTTAAAATGGGTTCCAAACCTAACTTTATAGATGAACATGCTTATATATATAACAAAACAAAAACCCGAGTAAGTTGATACAAACAAATCAACACTTAGTAATTTGACTTGTCCAAATAAGCAAAAAGGATTGAAACCAAAACAAATGCTCAACCAAACCACACAAAAGTTCTATAAACCCAAACACTGAATTGAAATATTGATGCCATAATAAAATATGTGCTCATGCTTGCATGTTAATTTGTTCTTACACTAACTTCCCACAAATAAGTATATGAGATTAGAACTAACAAAAGCGATTAAGAGGTTGTTCTAAACAAGCACAAACTGTGATGCTTTCATAGTATAAAATAGAGTCACAGACAATATAACATACAAAAGCCCTGATTTCAAACAAGACACTAACTTTCATCTTCATGTAATTTTCACTTACCAAATATTTAACAGTCTATTCATGCAACTGGAGTTCAAATAATACTACAACACCTAATATTCTCAAATTATACACTAAATCTAAGCAACTAAATCACCCTAAGCTATTAGCATGAACCAGCACTCAGCACAAACCAGAAGTTGAACTACACAAAATTAAAGCATCTAATGACACATAATGGTAGTAACTACATCAGAAATTTAAGATGTCTATTCAAACTTCAACTTGAACTTCCAAATCTTTACACATGCTAATCAATACTCAGTTCTATGACAAGTTTTGATAGTGTACCTGGAAATTATAAAAGGAAGAAGAGGTGAAATCAATGAACATCAACATCAGTAGAAACCGACAACCAATAATGAACCAGCAAACCAATCTTAAAATCCAACAAATGAAGTACAATAGTCCAAACACCAATTTCAGTCACTCAATGGACCAGAAGATTTCAAACCAGACTTGATCTTAATTCATTACAACCCAAACGAAACCAAAATTGTTTCAGCAATTAAAGATCTCACGATTTGAAGCAGAAAATCCAATAGAACAGTTGGTTTTATCTGATTTTTTAGTCGTTTTTCTTTTTCTGGAACCCAAAAAACATCCCTATTGAGCTCCCCTTTGCAATGCCTTTATCTACCAGGGCAGTTGAAATGGGCTAAATTTGCCCTTTAATCTTTCCCAATTTTCATTTTTTGCTCAAAAGTCCCTAAATTATTGACTTGCTTGCCAAGAAAGTCTATTTTTAGCTTCTAGGAAACTTCCTAAGGCAAACATTCCCTAAGCAATCTGCCCAAATTACCCATTAAAACCCCTGGGAATTACCTTACCGGACTAACCTGGGTCAAATTGACCCAACGCAGATCAGACCTAGGCTTTTAACCAATTGGATTAATCTATTTCTTTGGGCTTTCAAAACGAGTCTAGATTTCAAAACTCAAAACTAAAAATTCTCAATAGAACTTTAGCACAAAAGTTTTAAAAAAATGACCCAACGCATTTTGAAATCAAAAGGACCTTTGAATTAAATAGCCCTTTTTAGACCAAAACTAAAAGGAAACCAATCAATCTAAACCAGATTAAAGGAAAGACTAATTAACGATTAACATAAATAACATAAACACATGCAGAGGCAATTTTTTGATAAATAGATGAAGAGAAGCAAAAGAAATAAAAATGATCAAAGCAAAACATGCAAAACCAGAAAAATGAACAAAATACCTAAAAGAAAGAAAGCCATCCTTGAAGTTCTTCTTCATATTCACAATTTTGACTAAAACTCAACCATGCGTTCTCAGAAGAAAACGCATGACCAAGGTCTAATTTGGTCCGAATCTGCCGACTTTGGAACTTGAACTTTTAAGGTCCCTACTTCAAATTGACATTCGACAAGCTCGGGGCATATTCGAGGGAAAAGGACTATGGATTTTGAAAGGGGGTTGAGGAGGTCATATGGTGTAAATTTGGCAGTGTTTGGTGGTAGCGCCGCCACCGGAATAAGTTAGGCGGCGCTAGGGTTTCGAATTTCGATCTAAAATTCGAGGAGTTTCGAAGGGATTCGAGTTGAATGGATTGAGGATTTGGGATTAGGAGGTTGAGGAGATTTAGGGGTGTGATTTTGGTGGTGATTTGCGGTGGCACCGCCACCTTAGGGCGGTTGGACATGGTGGCGGCTTCTAGATTTTAATGGGGTCTATGAAGGGGAGTGAGTTTGGGAGAGATGATGAGACAGGCGATTGGGATGTTCGGACATTAATATATTAAATGAACCCAGCTTCTCAGTTGTTAGATCTCAAAACCTCGACAACTGGAATTAATTATTAATTAAACGGGGTCGTTTGGACTGAGTGAGAGACGGACTTGGTAAGGGCGGAAGTGGGCCATTTTTTGGGGCTATTTGGACAGGTATTTTTAGATTTGGGCTGGTTTGCTTTTTATTTAAGAGGCCCAAATCTCAATTTCCAATTTCCTCTCTTCCAAATCAATTCCTTTTCTTCTTATTTTCTTCTTTTTTTTCTTTTTTTTTCAAAATTAAATCAAAATATGAATTAAATCCTAAAATCTAATTAACCTAACAAACATAAATTAAACATGGACAATAATTATCCAAATTAATGAAAAGACAAATTAAAAGAAAACTACTCAAAATTAAAGTTAACAAATTAAACTATTTTTGGCTTTCCTTTTTATAAAATAACTTAATTTATTAACTAACCCTAAAATGTTAAGTTAAATCCTAAATGCAATACACATATTTTTTGTATTTTTTATTAATTTAAATAAAATCAATATGCCTGGATAGATGTTAACAATTAACAAAAAATGCTACAGTTTTTCGGTCAATAGTTCCACTGGAATATGGAATAAGCAAAACTGAAGTCGGATGAAGCCTAACATCTTGTTGAAAATCAAAGAGGAGGTCAAGGAATAATAGAATGTAGGATCCTTGGCTGTCGAAAAATATCCCAAATGGGTGTCCAAGATTGTCCCTATACCAAAGAAAGATAGGAAGGTTAGAATGTGTGTTGATTACAGGGCCTTTTATAGTGCCAGCCAAAAAGAATCTTTCCTACTGACACATACCTCTCCTCTATAAACAATACGTCGAGGCATTTTACGTTCTCTTTTATGGATGGTATTTTGAGACCAATCTAACCTACTAACAAGGCTAAAAGTATACCCCAATTCCTATCCCTTGGTCTATTCTTCATCAGATACGAGGGCAGGAAGAGTTGTTGCTGGAATGCCTTCACCACCACATATTGCATCAAGAGCTTCTACTTTTATTGCATCAAGAGTAGTTTATCGAACACTATACCAATTTTGAAAAAGAAGCTTCTTGCCCAAGAGTTGTTGAATAGACGGATTCTTGACCCCCGGCTTCAGGGGAAGGACGAAGAAGAGCTTAGTTGATATGATAGAAGTAGGATTGCTTCTCTAATCTAACCCATACGTAGACGAAAGTAGCATTCATGAAAATCCATAAAATTGTAAATAATTAGAAAATTTTATTTTGTGTTGAAATTATGCGAGTAATTCATGTAATGCAAAAATCACGTGCTCACAAATAAAATAAACAACAAAAGATAAAGCTAGTAAAGTAGTCAGTATTCAAGTCCCAGACAATGATGTCAAAAACTTGGTGTCCCATATGCACAGATAAGTATACATGATTAGAGTATTGAACCCACAAGTACTTGTTGTTAACTAACTACTAAGTTCAACTTAAATAGTTACTAATTCAAGTTAAGACAATGGTTGATTTTTGTTTCTATTAACTAAAGAAAACCAAATTAACAAATAACTAAACTAGGATACTAGAACATTGGTTATGTTAATTCACCATCCTATTGTGTTCTATTCAAATCCCCTTATATGCAATTCACTTTATAATTGTTAAGTAATCGCGTAGTGGGTACTCATAGTATTCTCCTGAATTACTACACGCCTACCCAAGATAGATTAACACTTATACTTCTATGAAATTAATCTTTTCAAGAATGCATTAAGATCACAATATTTAATTAAGCATGGTGACTAGGTATAATCATATCCTAACCACAAATTTGTTCCTTAACTTAGAGATAAGATCATGCCCTCTTTAATTCTTCTCTAACCTAAATGTAGCTTTATCAAGCATAATCAAGATAATAGATGTAACTTGACCATTGTCCAGACAGTCAAGCAACTAAACACAGAATTGAAAAAAACAACTATAAGATAGTAAATTATTATTAAGGAGGAGTTCACGTCGAACAAAAATATTCATGGATAAATCAATAATCCAGAACTACTGGGTCTTAGCCACTCATGATAGTACTAATCAAATTCACAAGTGTTTGAATAATTGGAAATACTAAGAATAATGAAAGAAGATTGATAATCATTGCTCCCCGAGTGCTTTTCACGTGTATTAAGCTCTCAAATGGTGTCTTTCCCTCTAAATGAGGTTTAGAACTTCTTTTATATGAGATGTGGTTGTATAGGGTCATCAAAACCAACAAAATAGAAAAAATCTCGGACTCGGCGTCTAGGCAGAGCATCATGTCGGCCCTGCGCTGAGCTGGGTGATGCCGAAAATTGGTCATGCCTGTAGTGCCCCAAGTAGCGCGTCACGCTGTACTTTTCTTTTTTCTCTCTTTTTTTTGCTCCAATGCATGCCCTTTCATTCCATTTTGCTTATGGTTGGCTTCTATATATAACAACACTATAATTTGGCTCAAATTATCACAATACATATGCAAATACATAAGATTCGAGTAAAATATGAGGCGGCATAAAAAAACTATTTATCTCATGGAGGTTTGAAGAAAATTTTGGGAAAATATGAATGACTTCTAGCTTATTTGTTAAAAAAATATAGTATGTTATAAATAATTAATTAATCAGTTGGACATTAGAGAGACAAAAACTCGTTAATTTGGTTTATTTGAAGAGTTATTTCATTTTGACTTATATGTTTCGATTAAATTTTAATGAACTTTTCACTTTCAACAATTCATTAAAGAATGAACTGGTGCAAAACTTATGACCACACCACTTACAAGAAAACACCTCATGATAGTCAATATGGGGCTTCAACACCCATCAATACATCGTGTTTTTTGACTCATCGTTACTCTAGATGGTGAAGATGTTGTCGACTGCATATAAATACCAATACTTTAAGTTTAATATCACAACATCATTCGATGGAGGCGGTTTAGTGTCAATTTCACTACAGCAATCTCATTTCTATTTTATGCATCCAATGTTGTCGTACCTATTCTCTTAATATGTTAGTTCTCTTTGGCTATGCTTCTCTTACTTGGGGTGGGGGTGAGAGGAGGGGTTAAGAGGGGTTAAGACATTACTAAGGCATTGGACTGATTGTTATGTAATGACCTCGAATGATTCAGATGGGCTTGTTTGCAATAATGGAATCAAATCACTATTTGTACATGTGGCTCTCTTCTTAATGATTGACGAGGAGACACAAATGTAATTGTTGGAGATACTTGCCTCTTTATAGTCTTCAATATTTGCCTTGTTGATTCGGCTGCTTGTTCCAAGGTTGATCTTCATATATATGTATTGCTTCAGTAAAAATTGGACTTTTAAGTGAACTGCAAATTACTTAGTATACACTCTTCGGAATACTAGTTTCATGAATTTGCATATCTTCCACGTCAAGTATGTGCTCTATTTTTTTCCTTAGTTCACTCCTTAGATCAATGGCATAATCAAAAGCAAATAGTTTTTAAGTTAACTCATTGATGTCAATATTATACGTTAAGTGTGAAGAGATCTATCTCTATGGCCAAAAACATTACATAGAATTATGCAACTTCTACTTTTATTCCTACTAACAAGTCATACCCTTCTAATGGAGGATCTCATCTCTAGAACTTTGCATTCTGTGATCAATATGAAATACTATAAAACTATTCGCAAGCACAAATACTTATTCCTAGAATCACCATGTTGCAGCATATGGGTAGTATTTCGAACTTCATATCTACCTTCATTCTTAATTGTAACGATCCAATCGGTTATTTTGAGAATTTATACTTTGCTCAGTATTTGAAGTCTTGAATAGCTTCATATGATCTATTATGACTTTAGTGAATCATTGGTTTTGATTTTCACGTATTTTCAATTTGATTTGAAAGAATGATTCTCATTTTAGAAGCTTTAAGTTGGAAAAGTTGACCAAGTTTGACTTTTATGTATTTGACCCCAGATCGGAGTTTTGATGATTTCGTTAGGTCTGGATGAAAATTTTCAACTTGGGCATATGCCCATATGTCATTTGGGTGTTTCTAGAAGGCTGGTACTATTAGGCAAAAAGTTGAAATTTGAAAGTTTCATGTATATAATTTTGGTTGATTTCGATGTTATCGGGTTCAGATTGTTGTTTTGAGAGTTGGCAGAGGCGGAGCTAGGATTTGGAATGTGTGGATTCTAAACTCTAATATAAGACTATGACCTAAAACTAATATACAATATCAAACTAACTAAAGAATGAGTATCGATATTTAACATATATTTAAAAAGTAACAAAAGACAAACACAATATTCGAATATAAACATTATCATTTCAATTGCACTCCAGGGGTTGTCATGTTTTGAAAACGTTCAATGATCACATCATTAGATACACTTCCAAATACTTCATCCTCTATAAAACAAACTAAACAATCATTCAAAAAGTCACCAACCCTGCTTCACAAATCTTTTTTAATAAACTTCATTGAAGAAAAAGCCATTTCAACTGTTGCAGTAGCCACAAGTAATATCAAACTCAACTTCACAAGCAAATAAACAAGTCCCCATGTCTTGTGAATATTCTTTTTAATCAATGTCTTCGACAGATTACCAAGCCCTTTCAAGTTAGAGAATACATTGTCCATTTCTCGCACATAGTCAATATAGTTGTCAAGCTCATTACTAAGATCTTCAAGCTTAGAATCAGTGAACTCATTTGGATAATATGTAGCAAGTTTCATAATCTTGTTTTTATCATAATTTGCAAAAGAATCATCGGGACTCAAACTAGCCATACCAAGAAGCAGAGCAGTGTTCACTTTACTAAATTGATTGTTAAGCTCGGAAAATTGTAAATCAATAGCCGCACAAAAAACCTCTACGTACAAATCATAGAAATATGTAACAGTTGAGCTTTTATGCTTCGACTTTCCAAGTGCATACTTCTCATCCATTTTTGGGTTTGCAATACCATTCTTATCACAAAATGAAGAGACATCTTCTATCAAAGAATTCCATTTGGATTCTCTCACTGTTTGCAATTGCCTCTTGATCATTTTTTTCCGTAGGGCCATATTCAAATCATATGTAATTTCCAAAAGCTATCACATCAAATGTAATATAGAAACAACTCATAACTTCTTATATCTTCTACTATACTTTTGGCTAATGCTTTCTCCTAATAATTTGAACCCTCGTTTGCAAGAACTCCAAGTATATGAACAATCGAGTAAGAGTCAGAGACGTTAAAAAATAAGAGATATTTTCCTATTTTCCTCTATGCATAAGAGCAACTAATTAATTTAAAATAGATTCTCGGTGAAAATCAAAGATTAAAAATCAAATTTTTGCATAAATTATTAAATTTAAAATATAAGATAAAAACATGAAGCAAAAAAATCAGAAAATAAGAATTGAAGAAGGAAGAACTAAAAAGGGTCTACCCTCTAAGGGAGAAAGAGCATACATACACTGATACATAGTGGACAAATGGAGGCTGAGGCAGATTCTGGATTTGTGGTACCAGTGATTTTCAATCAATAAAGGTCGCAGAACCCTAGATTTTTTGATTTGGGAATTGGAAGAAAACATGTGTTGTTTAATAGGGGCGGAGGTTTTGTTCTTTGTTTATTACAAAGAAAACACGCTGTTACATTTTATTTATTAAATAATGTTATTTTAGTGTCTGTGAGAGGAATTATGTGAAAACCCGTCCGGTTGTTTTTGGGATTTAAGCCCCGATCCCCCATTAACTGTTTCCTCTAAGTTTATTTCTGATATTTTGATTTGCCGGGACATTCGGTGTTGGGTTTCGGAGAGTTTTTGGGATACTTAGTCCCAAAATAAGAGCATAAGTATTGGAAAGTGGTCTGTAGTTAGAACAGTGTGAAGACGACCTCAGAATGGAAATTCTATGATTCTATTAGCTCCGTTAGGTGATTTCAAGGTTGGGAGCATGTTCGGAATGTATTTTTGAGGTCCGTAGCTCAGTAAGGCTTGAAATGCCGAAGAATGAATTTTTGAAGTTTCCGGTCTAATAGTAAGTTTTTGATCCGAGTGTCAGAATGGAATAGTTGCAATAGGTCTGTAATGTCATATGGGATGTGTGTGCGAAATTTCGGGTAATTCGAACGTGTTTTGGTTGGGGTTTTTCCCAAAATTGTATTTTGATGAAATTTGAAGTTCTTAGGCTCAAATCCCTGAATTAATCGAGTTTCCGACGTTGTTTTAGGTGGTTTTAAGGTTGGTACAAGTTTGAATGAGTTATCAGGTGTTATTGGTACTTTTGGTTGAGGTTCCGGGGCGTCGGGATGATTTCAGGTGGTTAACAGGAATAGTGGAGATCTATTGCAGCAGCTGTACTATTGGTACTTTTTCTATTTTCACATCTGCAGCTTGGGAACTGCAGATGCAGCGCCGCAGAAGTGGCTAAATGGCCACAGAAGAGGCTTTGCTCCTTTCCCTCTGAAACCGCATAAGCGGTGGCATTCCCGCAGAAATGGCGCTGCAGAAGCGGCTCATGCATCACAGATGCGGGATCCAGTGCTCCTTTGATTTCCGCAGAAGGGACTCTTGTTCCACAGAAGCGGGATCGCAGGTGCGGCCCCTTATTCGCTGAAGCGAAAATCCCTGTTCAGAAATAGTGAAATCGAGGGTTTAATTTCAAAGTTGGAAAAATCGAATTTGAGCTCGGGAGAGGGCTATTTTGAGAGGGTTTTGAAGAGAAGATCATTGGGTAACGTTTTCTTAATCCTTCTTAGTTATATTCCATCAATATATAGTTAAATCCTTCATTAAAATTCGAATTAAGGATCAAAAATTAGAAAAATAGGGTAAAGTTTCATAGGCTAAACCATTGAGTTTTGAGTGGGTGTTTGACCTCCGAGTTGGGACATTTTTATATGGTTAGACTCGTGAGAGTACGGGGTTCTGAAAATGTAAAACTTATCTGATTCCGAGACGTTGTCCTGAGGGGCGTTTTGGTCATTTTACCTGATTCTGCGTCTTATCTTTGAATTAAAAAGTAGAATCTATTGCTTGAGATGTTACTTATGATATGTAATTGAATTGAATAGATTTGGACCATTTGGAGTCGGATACTCGTGGTGAAAGTGTGATTTCGAGTTGATTTTGGAGCCGATTCGAGGTAAATGGCTTGTCTAACCTTGTGTGGGGGACCTTTCCCCTAGGATATGTTATTTGGTAATTGAGTGCTTTGTACGTGAGGTAACGAGCGCATACTTGAGCTAATTATTGAAATTTTGGTTTTTAATTAAGATATTAAGACAAAGTTTCTTTCGTACTTACTTTATTGTACTTGCAATTATAACCTGTGTTAGATTAGAAAGACATGTTTAATTTATTTAAAATGCCTTCTTGCTTAAATTTCCTTAACTACACTACGTGAGACATGTTAGGTTAGAACTATCTGTTGCTTTTATTGCTGTACTTCATTTCTGAATAATCTCTTATTGTGGTAACGCGTTTACATTGGGACTACGGACGTGGGGTTTCGGTAGCCCCCCTGTTTTTTACTTTGGGACTATGGGTTAGATTCTCGGGAGATCCCCCTGAGCATTTATATTTGGGACTACGGGTTAGATTGCCTGGAGATCCCCCTGCATATTTACTTTGGGACTACGAGTTAGATTCCCGGGAGATCCCCCTGTACATTAATATTTGGGACTACAGGTTAGATTCCCGGGAGATCCCCATGCAAATTTACTTTGGGACTACGGGTTAGATTCCCGAGAGACCCCCTGCACATTTATATTATGGACTACAGGACAATATCCAGGGAGATCCTCGTTATTGGTATTGATATGGAAATGGACTACAGGATGGTATCCTGGGAGGTCCTCGTTATTGGTACTGATATGGAAATGCACTACAGGACGGTATCCTGGGAGATCCTAGTAATTGGTATTGATAGGGTAACGGACTACAGGACGGTATCCTGGGAGATCCTCGTTCTTGGTATTGACATGGAAAGGGATTACAGAACGGTATCCTGGAGGTCCTCGTAATTTGTACGGATATTGAGCTGTCTTGCTCTGTGTTATCTTATCCTGTTATGTTGGTAGTTGTTTGTGTAACCTTGCTTAATTCACAGTTGTATTCTATTACTTATTGCTTATTTCATACTGTTGCTAGCATTTTTATTATATTGCTTAATATCAATAGGGCCCTGACCTTCCTCATCACGACCTGACCGAGGTTAGGCTTGGCACTTACTAAGTAACGCTGTGGTGACTCATGCCTCTTCTATGCATGTTTTCCATGTACAAACCCAGGTACTTCATCTGAGGCGCACTATCCTCGAGGCGGAGAGCTCTAGCGGAGACTTCGAGGTATATCTGCTCCGTCCGCAGACCAGGAGTCTCTATTTTGTTCCAGCTTTATTAGTTATTCTATCCTTTTGTCTCAGTTTTTTAGACATCTTGGAGTTAGAGAAGTATATTACATTCCCATTAGCCTGTGGTTCCCGTGAGTTTTCGGATTTTTGTATGAGATTGTAAACATCCGCGTTTTGTTTTATTTTTGAGTTTTATATGCCAAGTGGCAGTTATACGCCATTTTCTTCTAGTGTTGCTTAATTTAATTAAATGTTCCACAAGTTATAATAAATTTTCGCATTGTTAGGCTTACCTAGTTAGAGGAACTAGATGCCATCAACATATTCATGGAGGGTGAACTGGGGTGATGACAAGTTGGTATCAGAGCTCTAGGTTCATAGAAGTCACGGAACACAGGCCGGTTTATTAGAGTCTCGCTGATTGGTACAGAGACTTCTGTACTTATCTATGAGAGGTTATGTAACTGTTTAGGAAGAATCTTCACTTCATTGATTTCCTTGTCATGCGATATTTTTTACATCGGATCTAAACTTCTGTCTTCTACTCTCTCATAGATGGTGAGGACACGCACTACTCGGGATGATCAACCACCCGTGCTCCCTACTGCATCCGTCAGAGGTCGGGGTCAGAGAAGAGGTCGAGGATATGAACGTGGTGCAGCCAGAGCACCTATGCAAGCTGCCACCGAGGTACCACAAGTAGATCTAGCCAAAGCCCAGGAACCTTGCACACCTACTATTACCACTACTACTCCAACTCTCCAGGAGACGTTGGCTCAGTTCATGTCTAAGTACACCACCTTGGCTCAGGCAGGGTTGCTTACCCTCGCTGCAACCACATCCCAGGCCGGGGGAGAAGTACAGACTCTCATCGTCCGCACTCCTGAGCAGCGAGTGCAGGTTGATCAGGTCCTAGAGATCATTCATGTTCCGCCTGTAGTGCCAGTTCAGCCCATAGATGGGGCAACTGCTTCTGAGGATGAGCAGCAGAGGTTGGAGAGGTTCAAGAAGTATGATCCTCCCGTTTTCAGTGGATTAGTAACAGATGATGCCTTGGGATTTCTAGAGGAGTTCCAGTGTATTCTTCGCACTATGGCCATAGTGGAGTCTAGCGGGGTTTCCTTTACTACTTTTCAGCTTCGGGGAGCCACCTATGATTGGTGGCGCACTTATGAGATAGATAGTCCAGTCGAGGCTGCTTCAATGAATTTGACCCAGTTCTTGGAGATGTTTATGAGAGAGTTTGTCCCCAGAGTCCCAGGGATATGTGTCATGCCAAGTTTGAGCATTTCTGTCAGGGTTCTATGACCGTTTCAGAGTATGTTATCCATTACACTAGATTGGCCAGGTGTGCACCGGCTTTGGTTGCTACAGTCCGTGAGAGAGTTTGCAGGTTCATTGAGGGTCTTATCCCACCTATCAGATCTAGCATAGCTCGAGAGTTGGTGATAGACATTCCTTATCAGCAAGTAGTGAGCATTATTAGGAGGATCGAGAGTATGCACGCTAAGGGCGAGAGGAGAGAGAGGCCAAGAGGTCTCGAGAGTGGGCCACTATTCTGGTGCCCATACCTCAGCATTAGGTCGACATGGTAAGGGTTTTATGGGTCACCCTGTTCATTCAGCTCTTCCATTAGCTAGTAGTGCTCCAGCTCTGCTTGTACCTCAGGAGCCTTATTATGCACCACCGGTTTCTAGCGAGCCTCCTGCGTGGGGTGTTAGCAGAGTTCATTCCAACAGACCTAGCCCTAGTCAGTCACAGCCACAGCGCCCTCCAAGATCTTGTTTAGAGAGTGGTGATACGCGCCATATGGTTAGGGACTACCCCAGACTTGGTAGGGGTGCATCTTCACAGAGTGCTCAGCCACAGCGTGCCGCGCAGGGTTCCTAGGATATAATTATGTCTCTAATTGCCACCCCACCCGCTGCGCTAGCTAGGGGTGGAGCCCGGATAGGTAGAGGTCGCCCTTGAAGGGGAGGCCATGCCAGATATTATGCCTTCCTACTCGTGTTGACGCTGTGTCCTCCAATTCTGTTATCACAGGCAATATATTGGCTTGCCATAGAGAGGCATCAGTTCTATTCGATCCGGGTTCTACTTATTCGTATGTGTCTTCATACTTTGCTCCGCATTTGGGTATGCCTCGAGATTCTTTGAGTGTCCCCGTTTATGTTTCTACTCATGTGGGGGATTTCCTTGTTGTGGAACGCATTTATCGGTCATGTTTAGTTACTATTCGTGGTTTTGAGACCAGGGTAGATTTATTGTTATTGAACATATTTGATTTTGATATTATATTGGGCATGGACTGGTTGTCGCCCCATTATGCTATTCTTGATTGTCACGCGAAGACCGTGACGCTGGCTATGCCAGGTATCCCACGTATTGAGTGGAGTGTCACTTAGATCACACTCCTAGTAGAGTTATCTTTTTCCTTAAAGCACAGCGTATGGTTGAGAAGGGGTGTGCAGCGTATTTAGCCTATGTGAGAGATATCAGTATGGATACCCCTTCTGTTGATTCTGTTCAAGCGGTACAGGATTATCCCGTTGTGTTTCCAACTGATCTTTCGGGCATGCCGCCTGATAGAGACATTGATTTTGGCATTAATCTGTTGCCGGCACTCAGCCCATTTCCATTCATCCTTATCGCATGGCTCCTTCTGAGTTGAAGGAGTTGAAGGATCAGTTACAAGAATTGCTTGATAAGGGTTTTATTTAACCCAGTGTTTCATCATAGGGTGCTCCTGTCTTGTTTGTGAAGAAGAAGGATGGTTCTATGCATATGTGTATTTATTATTGCCAGTTGAACAAGGTTACCATGAAGAACCGTTATCCTTTGCCTCATATTGATGATTTGTTTGACCAGCTTAAGGGCGCACATTTGTTTTCTAAGATTGACTTGCGCTCAGGTTACTATCAAATGAAGATTCTGGAGCTAGATATCCCGAAGACTGCCTTCAGAACTCGGTATGGTTACTACGAGTTCCTTGTTAAGTCATTTGGGCTGAGCACTGCCCTAGTAGCTTTTATGCATTTGATGCACATTGTATTCAGGCTATATCTCGACTAATTCATTATTGTTTTTAGGCTATATCTCGACTAATTCATTATTGTTTTTACTGATGATATTCTGGTGTATTCCCGGAGTCAGGAAGATCATGAGCAGCACCTGAGGACCGCGCTTCAGGCCCTGAGGGAGAAGAAGTTATATGCGAAGTTCTCAAAATGTGAGTTTTGGTTGGGTTCAGTGGCATTCTTAGGCCATGTAGTTCCGAGCGAGGGCATTCGGGTAGATCCAAGGAAGATAGAGCCCATGCAGAGTTATCCCAGGCCATCCTTAGCCGTAGAGATTCGCAGTTTCCTTGGCTTGGTGGGTTATTACTGTCGTTTGTGGAGGGGTATTCATCTATTGCAGCCCCTATGACTAAGTTGACCCAGAAGGGTGCCCCATTTCAGTGGACAGAGGAGTGTGAGGCAAGATTTCAGAAGCTCAAGACAGTTTTGACTATAGCCCCTATTCTGATATTGCATGTTGGTTCGGGATCATGTACCATTTATTATGATGTGTCATCGGTTGGCCTTGGAGCGGTGTTGATGCAAGATGGTAGGGTGATTGCGTACATGTCCAGACAGTTGAAGATACATAAGAAGAATTACCCTGTCCACGACCTTGAGTTAGCTGCTATTGTCCATGCCTTCAAGATCTGGAGTCATTATTTGTACAGCGTGCCTTGTGAGATTTATAATGATCATAGGAGTTTGCAGCATTTATTCAAGCAGAAGGATCTAAATTTGCGCCAGAGGAGGTGGTTAGAGTTTCTGAAGGACTATGATATCACTATTCTGTATCACCCGGGCAAGGCCAATGTGGTAGTGGATGCCTTGAGTCGCCGGGGGGAGAGTTTGGGGAGTTTGGCATATTTACCAGCTTTAGAAAGACCCATGGTGATGGATGTTCAGGCCTTAGCCAGTCAGTTTGTGAGATTAGATCTTTCAGAGCCCAGTCAGGTTCTAGCCAGGTTGGTTTCTCGGTCTTCATTGTTCGATCATATCAGGGAGCGGCAGTATGATGACCCTTATTTACTTGTCCTCAAGGACACGGTTCATCACGGCAATGGCATAGAGGTGACCATTGGAGATGACGGGGTATTGTGGATGCACGGTCGGATTTGTGTGCCTAATGTTGATGGGCTTTGTGAGTTGATTTTAGCAGAGGCTCATAGTTTGCAGTATTCCATCCATCCGGGTGCCGCGAAAATGTATCAGGACTTGAGACAGCACTATTGGTGGAGGCAGATGAAGAAGGATATAGTTGGATATGAAGCTAGATGCCTCAACTATCAGCAGGTGAAGTTTGAGCACCAGAGACCAGGTGGGCTGCTTCAGTAGATAGAGATTCCGGAGTGGAAATGGGAAAGGATCACCATGGATTTTGTAGTTGGTCTCCCTTTGACTACGAACAAGTTTTATGCCATTTGGGTGATTGTGGACCGACTGATAAAGTCCGCTCATTTTATCCCTATGTGTACTACTTATTCATCGGAGCGGTTGGCGGAGATTTATATCCTGGAGATTGTTCGCATGCATAGTATTCAATTTTCTATTATTTTTTCAGACAGAGGTACTCAGTTCACATCACAGTTTTGGAGAGTTGTTCAGCAGAAGTTGGGTACTCGGCTGGAGATGAGCACATCATTTCACCCCCAAACAGATGGAAAGTCTGAGCGCACTATAAAAATTTTTGAGGATATTCTTCTTGCATGTGTGACTGAGTTTGGAGGGTCTTGGGATCAGTTATTTCCATTGGCGGAGTTTTCTTACAACAATAGTTATCAGTCCAACATCCAGATGGCGCCGTATCAGGCTTTATATGATAGGAGGTGCAGGTCTCTGGTGGGTTGGTTTGAGCGAGGTGAGGCCAGGGTATTGGGCACAGAGTTGGTTCATGATGCATTGGAGAAGGTCAAGGTGATTCAGGATAGACTCTGTACAGCCCAGTCTAGATAGAAGAGTTACGCGGACATGAAGGTTCGTGATGTTTCATTTATGGTCGGAGAGCGGGTTCTGCTTTGGGTCTCGCCTATGAATGGCATAATAAGATTTGGGACGAAAGGGAAGTTGAGTCCCGAGGTTCATTGGCCCTTTTGAGGTTTTGAGACGTGTTGGGGAGGTTGCTTATGAGCTTGCCTTACCTCCCAGTTTGGCCGGGGTTCATCCGGTATTTCATGTTTCAATGCTGCGCAGATATCACGGTGACCCATCGCACGTGTTGGATTTCAGCTCAGTCCAGTTGGACGATGATCTATCCTATGTTGAGGAGCCAGTGGCCATATTGGACAGGCAGGTCAAAAAGTTGAGGTCAAAGAACATTGCTTCAGTAAAGGTTCAATGGGGGGTTCAGCCGGCCGAGGAGGCGACTTGGGAGACCTAGCAAGATATGCAAAGCCGATACCCTCATCTTTTCACTACGTCAGGTATCTTCTAATTGCTCGTTCGAGGACGAACGAATGTTTAAGTGTGGAAGGATGTGACGAGCCAACCGGTCATTTTTGGGATTTACGCCCCGATCCCCCATTAACTACTTCCCCTAAGTTTGTTTCTGCTATTTCGGTTTGTTGGGACGTTAACTGTTAGGTTTCGGAGAGTTTTTGGGAAACTTAGTCCCTAAATGAGAGCTTAAGTGTTGGAAAGTGGCTCTTAGTCGGAACAGCGTGAAGATGACCTTGGAATAGATATTCGATGGTTCCATTAGCTCTGTTAGGTTATTTTGGGGTTGGGAGCGTGTTCGGAATGTATTTTGGAGGTTCGTAGTCTTTAGGCTTGAAATGCCGAATAATGAATTTTTGAAGTTTCCGGTCCAATAGTGAGTTTTTGATCTGAGTGTCGGAATGGAATTTCGGAAGTTGCAGTAGCTCCGTCATGTCATTTGGGATGTTTGTGCAAAATTTTGGTTCATTTGGACGTGTTTTGGTTGGGCTTTTGATCGAAATTTTATTTTGATGAAATTTGAAGTTCTTAGGCTCAAATCACTTAATTAATAGAGTTTCTGACGTTGTTTTAGGTGGTTTTAGGGTTGGTACCAGTTTGAATGAGTTATTAGGTGTTACTGGTACTTTTGGTTGAGGCCCGGGGGGCCTCATGATGATTTTGGGTGGTTAACGGGAAGAGTGGAGATGTGTTGCAGCAGCTGAACCATTGCTGCTTCTGGTAGTTTTGCATCTGCGTCTTGGGAACCGCAGAAGTGGCTTTGCTTCTTTCCCTCAGAAACTGCATATATGGTGCCATTCCCGCAAAAGCGGAGCCGTTGAAGCAGCTCAAGCATTGCAGATGGGGGATCCAGTGCTACTTTAATTCCCGCAGAAGAGGCTCTTGTTCCGCAGAAGCGGGACCGCGGATGCGGTTCCTTGTCCATATAAGCAGAAATCCATGTTCAGAAATAGTGAAATCGAGGGTTTAATTTCAGAGTTGGAAAAATCAAATTTCATCTCGGGAAAGGGCGATTTTGATAGGATTTTGAAGACAAGATCATTGGGTAATGTTTTCTTAATCCTTATTAGTTATATTCCATCAATATTTAGTTAAATCCTTCATTAAAATTTGAATAGAGGATCAAAAAATGGAAAATTTGGGTAACGTTTCATTGGCTAAACCATTGAGTTTTGAATGGGTGTTTGACCTCTGATTTGGGAGATTTTTATATGGTTAGACTCGTGAGAGTAGTAAAATTTAGCTAATTCCGAGATGTTGGCTTGAGGGGCGTTTTGCTCATTTTACCTAATTTCGCATCTTATCGTTGAATTAAATAGTAGAATCTACTGCTTGAGATGTTATTTACAATATGTAATTGAATTTAATAGATTTGGGCCATTTGGAGTCGGATACTTGTGGCAAAAGTGTGATTTCAAGTTGATTTTGGAGCATATTCGAGGTAAGTGGCTTGTCTAACCTTATGTGGGGGACCTTTCCCCTAAAATATATGTTATTTGGTAATTGAGTGCCTTGTACGTGAGGTGACGAGCGCGTACTTGAGCTAATCGTTGAAAATCTGATTTTTAATTAAGATATTGAGACTGAATTTCTTTCGTACTTACTTTATCTTACTTGTAATTAAACCTGTGTTAGATTACAAAGACATGTTTAGTTTATTTAACTTGCCTGCTTGCTTAAATTGCCTTAACTGTACTACGTGAGACATGTTAGGCTAGAACTATTATTGCTTGTATTGTTGTACTTCATTTCTATATAATCTCTGATTGTGGTTGCGCGTTTACATTGGGACTACATACGTGGGGTTCCGGTAGCTCCCCCCTATTTGTTTACTTTGGGACTACGGGTTAGATTCTCGGGAGATCCCCCTGCACATTTATATTTGGGACTACGGGTTAGATTGTAGGGAGATTCCCCTGCATATTTACTTTGGGACTACGGGTTAGATTCCCGGGAGATCCCCCTGCACATTTATATTTGGGACTACGGGTTAGATTCCTGGGAGATCCCCCTACATATTTACTTTGGGACTACGGGTTAGATTCCCGGGAGATCCCCCTGCACATTTATATTATGGACTACAGGACCGTATCCCGGGAGATACTCGTTATTGGTATTGATATGGAAATGGACTACAGGACGGTATCCTGGGAGATCCTCGTTATTGGTATTGATATGGAAATGGATTACAGAACGGTATCCCGGGAAATCCTCGTTATTGGTATTGATAGAGAAATGGACTACAGGATGGTCATCTGGGAGATCCTCGTTGTTGGTATTGACATGGAAATGGACTACAGGACGGTATCCAGGGAGATCCTCGTAATTGGTACTGATATTGAGTTGTCTTTCTCTGTGTTATCTTATCTTCGCTGTGTTGGTTGTTGTTTGTGTAACCTGACATAATTACAGTTGAATTCCATTATTTCTACTTATTTTATACTGTTTCCAGCATTTTTATTATATTTCTTAATCTCATTAGGGCCCTGACCTTCCTCGTCACTACCTGGCCGAGGTTAGGCTTGGCACTTACTCAGTACCGATGTGGTGTACTCATGCCTCTTCTGCGCATATTTTTCATGTTCAGACCCAGGTACTTCATCTCAGGCGCACTATCCTCGAGGCGGAGAGCTCTACCGGAGACTTCGAGGTATATATGCCGCGTCCAGAGACCACGAGTCTCTATTTTGTTCCAGCTTTGGTTGTTATTATATCCTTTTGTTTCAGTTGTTTAGACATCCTGGAGTTAGAGAAGTATATTACATTTCTATTAGCTTGTGGTTCCTGTGAGTTTCCAGGTTTTTGGATGAGATTGTAGACTTCTGCATTTTGTTTTATTTTTGAGTTGTATATGCCAAGTGGCACTTATACACTGTTTTCTTCTAGTTTGCTTCATTTAATTAAATGTTCCGCAAGTTATATTAAATTTCTGCATTGTTAGGCTTACCTAGTTGGAGGAACTAGGTGCCATCACGATATGTTCATGGAGGGTAAACTGGGGTCGTGACAAATCAGAAGAAAACGTCATCGTTGACTTGTAAAAAATTGTTTAAAAAACGAAATAGATACTGCTTTAAATGGGATTCGAACCCATATCTTTTTCCAAGAAACCCATATCCCTTACCATTGAACCAAAACCTCTTTTGTTACTAGGTTCAGCATGATATATTTATATAGATGTGGCAAATTTATCAATACAAATACAGGGTTTCGGAAAAAGTCATTAGGTTCGCCCGAACCCGCACCAACTATTGTACCTCCACCCCTACGAGGTGGAATATGTTCGTTATGTCATTTTTGAACTTGTATGCAAAATTTGGATTCTTTCAGGATTGGTTCGGCTTGAATCAGACACTTGATTCGAAGTATAAAGTTTATGAACTTGAGATCTTGATTGGCGATTCATATTTTGATGTTAATATGTATGATTTGAGTCCTTGAGTAGGTCTGTAATATGTTTTAAGACTTATTGGTATGTTCGGACGGGGTCTCTAGGAGTTTGAGTATGTTTCGGGATAGTTTCAGACCATTTCTAGGCCATTTTTAGTTATTGGTTTTTTGGCCAAAGGAGTGTGCATCGTGATCGCGGACTTTGGGTCGTGTTCGCAAAGAGCAAATAACTATTGTAGGTACTTTGAATCACAATTGAGGAAGTCTTTTTACGATCGCGTAGAAGAAAATTCTAATGTCACTTACCTAACTTTGGAAGTTTATATCTTGCAATCTATAAGGAATTTGGAGATAATCTAAAAATAGAAGTTGTAGCTCTATGTCTCTAGTTTTTAGAAAAGTAAACCATTTTTCATTTTGAGTTATGTACATAAATTTAAGGTCACATAAAAAATTTCCAAGGAATTTAAGCTTTTATAGTGCCGAGGTAGGCTAATGTGTACGTAGGTAGTAGTTAATCTTTGTTGCGAGCTTGCGAGTCACGGTACAGACTTATTGGGTTGAAGAATACATTGAGGAGTTGGTAGAGATTTTTTCAGTAGGAGGCAATTAGGCGTGAAGTTTGCGACCGCGGATCTGTTCCGTGGACCGCATATCCATCGCAGAGTTGAGCATAAAATTTGTTGAATTTTGAAGTTCTTTTGCGGTCCATTATGCGATCGCATGTCCATTTTATGGTCCGCTCTTCTGTCATAAATTAGGCATGAAGAATTTTGGAGGGAAAATTTTGCGGTCCATTTTGCAGCCGCATAACTGGTCTACAGACCATAGACCTGATCACAGACTAGTCCAGGCTAGTCCAATATTCGGCATCACTTTCGTAGTCCATTTTGCAGGTTGCATATCTGTTCTACGATCCATTTTGCGACCAGAGTTGAGTTCAGAGGGTCCATTTTCTATTTTTATAACTCGATCCCATTTTGAATAAAAGCCTTTGGGGCTGTTTTTGGAGCATATATTTGACATTTTTAGAGATAACTAAGAGTATCTTAGAGAGAGATAGGGGAGAAAACCTAGTCATTCTAATCATCCATCCTTGCCCAATCTTCAAGGGAATCACTCACTAGTCATCATCGATCCGGGTAAGACCTTATTTTAAAACCTTCATGCAATTATTATGGGTTTAAGTAGGTTATGGAATTGGAGATAGGCCTTGCATTATAATATGTGGTGATACGTGGGATTATTGAACTATTTCGGGTAGTTTTGTTATTGAAATTGGTTTATGGAGGAAGTGATTACAATTGTAGGGTTTTGTATTCGATTTTGCATAGTAGATGTTTGACAAAATTCCCAAGAGAGTTACATCATGCGAATCATTCTAATTATTATCCTATTTTTGCTATCTTCCTATAGATTGATATTGCTAGAAGTATTAGAATGTTATAGTAATCTAAGGAAAGCTCAATAAAAGTATGATGGCTAAACTTCTCTCTTAGAATCAAATTCCATAATTTTCCCGTAAGTTTCAAGTGTGGTTGCTCCAAATTCCTAGTTCCTATATTTCGAGTTATCCCTTATAAATTTGACTATTCCGAATAAGCTTGTATTGAAAGTTATATACTAGAAATGTGTGTTGAATGCTTCAACCATATTGTGTTCTCCCTTCGGGAATGTGTTCAAATGTGACCAATTTGTCGGAATATTATGATTTCAATCATGTTTTCGTTACAAGTTATTATGCCATGTGTGGGAGAAAAAACACAAGGTGCTTGAGACTCTTATTGTTCTTTTACTTATCAAATATCTATATCCAAATGCCTTTATTATTGATAAACTATGACAATGTTTGGAAGTGAAAGAAGCGAGAGTGAGATATAAAATGTGGCCATGGTTGTTGTAACTGGAGCGTGCGCTTTGAATTTGTGTTTCAAACGTAAATCATCACGATCTCCTTTATAATAGCTTCCAATGCGTTTTGAATTCTTATTTACCCATGAGTCAAAACTATGCATTACCCTTTTGAGAAGCATTTCAAAAAGAAATGGTGTATTACTCATCTATGATTTTAACTTGCATTGCGATTGCGAGTCATTTTGCTCCGTACGTTGGAAAGAAATCAATTGTATTTGAAGCCTTAATTATTAATGAACTTAAACTTATGATTTTTTCGACTACTCAATGTCACACCTCTTTTTAACACTATAACCCCGGCGAAGGGTGTAAATAAAGGAGTTTTTCAAATTAAAGGACAATAAAATGAGATTTATTTATTTAAAGATGAGAGTCGTCAATTGGAATAATTTATGGTGTCCCAGGTCACCGGTTTAAATCCCGAATTGAGAAAGGTTT
Organism: Nicotiana benthamiana; assembly: GCA_034376525.1. Lineage (NCBI taxonomy): Eukaryota > Viridiplantae > Streptophyta > Magnoliopsida > Solanales > Solanaceae > Nicotiana > Nicotiana benthamiana. Next base: position 133,343,886 of record CM067337.1, read on the forward strand.
GACTCTGTATACAGTCTGCGAGCCAGAAATCCAGGAAAGGAATTATGTTAACCCGGGAGAAGGTGTTAGGCACTCCCGAGTTCGGTGATTCTAGCACGATCGTTCAACTATTATACTTGGCTTAATTATCTGATTTTAAATCATTATTAATCTATGTGAAAATTTTAACCTTTAACCACTTTTATTATTATTTTTTAAATAGAATTTCAATGTATTTAAAACACGTCTTGAACCACGTCACATAAATATGCCCGTGAATTTTGACATATTTTAATATCATTTGGATTTGGATTTGAGTCACATAAATGCGCACCCGAGTTTAAGAAGGTATATTATTAAGCTAACGTGCCTAAGGCAATTTCCCGTTAGCAATTTGTGAGGGCCGTGGAATTTAGCTAAACGGCACGCCTCGAATCTGAGGGTCGATTCAATATTAAACAAACAAGGGCCATGAAATTGTCATTCATGTTTAGCATGGCGCACCTCAAAAATATTCTACTTAAAGGTTTCTATGTTAATCTAGGAGGGACATAATCATTTTGCGATGTCTAATATGGCTTGCCTCCAATCTACTTTTTTAAAAGAGTCAAGCTAAAAAAGAACCTTAAGAATTCAAAAGAAAAAAAACCCTTTATGCCAAAGTTCCAACATTGAAATGCAGAAGATAGTTAAATGCCCATTCTCTTTTCTGAAAATACTGTCCCAAAGGGAGCCCTCAGAACTTATTACGAATGCTATTAAATATTGATTTTATGCAGTTAGAATTAAGCCCCAAGAGAAGGCCCATTTTGCGGGCATGCGTGATTGCAAAGATAGGACACAGGATCGAGTCCCTGCACCGACACAACTCAACACACAAATGCTTGACTTGAAGGATTCCAAGTCGATTCCTGACAAAAGCAAAGCATGCAAGAATTAATTCGAAAATCTTATTAAACCATAACACCCTCTTAAACAATTGCTCCAGGTCTTATCATATGCCAATCGACTAAAATATAAGAAACATACACATAACATACCTATTTACTTTTAGATTCAACTATTTCTTTAAAGACTGAATAGATAACATTTGGAGACTTCAAATCAATTAATGATCAGGTAACCATCTGTTTGCTATTACCCTCAACTAATTTCAGAAACAATGAACAAGTTCGAAATAGATTTCAAATACAACAAAGCATACACAGGTCCACATATAAAAGTCCTAATAGATTCAAATGTTCAACACAATCGAACTAAAAGTATATCTAATCTTCAGTGTCCATGACCAAATGAACTTACACAAACATTCAATACTACTTGCAGCATCCAACATTTATTATAAAGAGGAAAGTCGTTCAACTAAACTACATGATTTAAACTCTTAATTACAGGCAGTTTTTTTCTGCCAGAATACACTAACTAAAACTCCAGGGCACACAATAAGAGTATAACTGAAAGAAGAAAAGGTGAAATCTATTAGCAAACACTGATTTCTCGTTCTCAATTCATGATTTGAATTACACCTCAAGTGATATCCATAAAGGTCAAAATATACCTAAAAAAGGAAAACAGAGAGAGGGTGAGATTTAGCAGCCTCAACAACAATAGTAGCAGAAAATGAGCTTCAGATTCAACACCCAGATACTGAAACCGGCCCAGAAATCAACGGAATACCTGCTTGTTCAATAAACTTCAATATCCAACTTGAAAACCAAACTCAATTCCTTTTAAGTACTCAACAGAACCCATAGATGATTCAAAAAAGGGGAAATTGGAAAAGTAGGGCTTGAGAAGTCAATGAAACAGTAGACTAGGGTTCATTTCAAAGCTGGAAATAATTTATCTAGCCCACTCGATGTAGCAGTAACTCTTCTTTTCTCAGATTTTTTCTTTCTATGTTTTCTCTTAGATTTTCAGAATATCCGTTCTCTCTCCAATAAAATGGAAGAATATCCTTAAATAGGCCTATCTAAGGCAGCCCTATCCAAACTAGTAATTCCTTATTCTACCCCTCTCAAACCACTCTAATTTCACCTTTTTACCCTTAAAAAGAATCTGAAAATCCACCCTCTAACAGACTCACATTTTTTATATCTCTTATAGCCTTCTCTTATAAAAGAAATTATTCTCTCCAAACCTAGAATCCCAGAACCACCCCCAGCCCAATTAATTATTACTAAACTTACCCTCCCCCTTGAGACCCCCTAAAAATTAAAGCATAACAATTAAATCCCCAAAGATCCCCTAAAATAGCACAAACAATACTAAGCAAATACCAAAGTCCTCAATCAGAATTTCAACAAAAATGCAAAACCAAGCATAACATGAATAAACATTCAACATTCATAAGGTCGTCTAAAATGGTAATTGAATGGACGTATAATCTCTAGAAATTATTTCAATTAATCTTAATAAATTCACATACATTCAAGCACACAAAACAAAAGAAAGAAAAAAAACATAACCAATCACTAATCAAGGAATAGATGGAAAGGAGCACAGACCTACCTTAGGCAAACAATAGAAGCAAAGAACTTTAACGAAAAAAGACGACTTGGCCGGAATCTAGTGAACTTCGAAACAAGCCCAAAAATGACACTAATCAACCATTCTCACTGAGAACAAATGACTAGCATAATTTTCGGGCTCAAATCGAGCCTTGAAAATATCTAAAATAAAAAAACGAAAAAAATAGATTGGGGCTTTATTTTGATCCAAAATTCGAAGCGTTTGACAATGATTGAGGGAAACGGGTTGGGGATTTGGGATGAGGAGATAAAGGGGATCCTAGGGTGTAATTTTGGGCGAGTTGAACAGATTAGGGTTTTGGGTCGTTCTCTTTGATTTAGAATTCGAGCATTCTAGTTGGGATTTGAGGGAGAAAGGGTGCAGATTCGGAAGGAGAGGAAGGATATGGATCTAGGGTGTAAATTTTACGGCCATCGGAGACCTACCGCCGCCGTAGGGCGATTTTTGGTGGCGGTGCACGGTGGCGTTACTCTGGGGCCTTTGAAGGTGTTCGAGACAACAGAAGGGTGGTCGGGCATTTTAGACACTTATATGTAAATGAACCCAGCCTTCTCATCGGTAGGATTGGACTAACCTCGATGGTCCGAATTAACTTGAGCAAAAACGGTGTCGTTTGGGCTGGTAAGTGAATGGACCTGGTTTCTGATATGGGTTTGGGGGGGAGATATTTGGGCCTGTTCAAAAAGACTTGATTTCAGCCCAAATTTGTGATCCTTCTATTCTTTTATATTCCTATTTCAAATCAAGTTTTCCATAATTTTTTTTCTTCCCTAGAACCTAATTAACTAAAAACACTAATAGACCTAAATGATACTTAACATAACTAACAAATTAAAATAAAATTCCAAAATCGAACATTGACTCCAAAAGTACAAATTGAACCATTTTTGTGATTTTCCTTATATAAAATAACTAATTTGTTAACTTATCCTAAAATACAAAGTTAAATCCTAAATGCAGAAATGCAAGATATTTTTGTATTTTTCACTAATTAAAATGCACAAACAAATGCAAAAAATTAACAGAAAATGCCCCAAAAATTAACAAAATTGCAAATAATGAAAAGAAATTATTTAGTTTGAAATTATGGGAGTAATTCATATAGGGAAAAAATCATGTGCTCACAGCTACCCCTCTTTGCCCCGAAACACGAAGAGTTTTCATGCAAAGACAAGTTAGCGGACACGAGCGATTTTTGCCCACTTTAATACTTCGTGAGAAGTATTTTTTTAAACACTTGACCGCACCCTACTTCATAGATTCCTACATATCCTCGGCTAAAGAAGAATCGGGTTACTGTAGTTCAGGAGTGTTTGGTAGCTGGGACTACCGAAGTTTTGATCTCATTGTTGTTGTATCTGCTGCTGCTACTGCTTGCCAGACCCCCATATTAAACCTTGTAAAAATAAAAGAAGCTAAACTAAACTATTAACGATGGGTTACAAAAGAACCTATCCATGTCTTCAGACTTGCTCTTGATCCTTGCTGCCCTGTGGCTTGTACATCTCCCTGATGTTGCTTTGTTGACTTGTTTTTCTTCATGTAAAACTTCTTGTTGACTTGTATTTTTTCATTTTCCATGTTGATGCTAAATTTTTGGACTTGAATTGTATTTCCTTGTTATCCAGGTGGGTGCCTGGTTATCAAAACTTGAAATTTGAAATGTATTCCCTTGTTCTCTAGGTGGACGCCTGATTACCAAAGCTTGCAAGTTGAAAAGCATTCCCTTGTTCTCCAGGTGGACGTATGATTACCAAAACTTGCAACTTGAAAAATATTTCATTGTTCTCTAGGTGGACTCCTGATTACCAAACTTGCAACTTGAAAAGTATTCCCTTGTTCTCCAGGTGGTCGCCTGATTACCAAAGCTTGAAACATGAAAAGTATTCCCTTGTTCTCCATGTGGGCTCCTGATTACCAAAACTTGATACTTGAAAAATATTCCCTTGTTATCCAGGTGGACGCCTGATTACCAAAACTTGTAAACTTGAAGCGTATTCCCTTTTTCTCTAGGTGGCGACTGATTACCAAGACTGAAACTTGAAAAGTATTCCATTGTTCTCCAGGTGGGCGCCTGATTACCAAAACTTGCAACTTGAAAATTATTCCCTTTTTCTCCACGTGGGTGCCTGATTACCAACATTTGAATCATTTGAAACATATTTCCTTGTTCCTCAGGTGGGCGCCTGATTACCAGAACTTGAAAACTTGAAAAGTATTCCCTTGTTCTCCATGTGGGCGCCTGATTACCAAAACTTGAAAACTTGAAACGAATTCCCTTGTTCTCCAGGTGGGCGTCTGATTACCGAAACTTGAAACTTGAAAATTATTCCGTTGTTTTCCAGGTGGGCGCCTGACTACCAAAACTTGAAACGTATTCCTTTGTTCTCTAGGTAGGCTCCTGATTACCGAAACTTGAAACTTGAAAAATATTCCCTTTTTCTCCAGGTAGACGCCTAATTACCAAAAACTAAAATGTGAAATGTATTCCCTAAGACTGCTGCCTTTGAACCTGATCACAACAAAACAAACAAACAAAAAGCAATTTTAGCTGCCCCAGTTTGGTGCTGGGTGCATCTGTGAGTGTTAATCAAATACCATTACCAAATATATCAAAAATATGAAATTTAAATCACATTATTCAGGAAGGCCCTGACAACTCTTAACTGAGGGACACTTTAAGATTAGGTTGTATTTTCAAAAGGTATTATTTCCTACTATGTCTTGTCATCTGAGTTATATCTTGGGGATCTATTGGGGACCGGTACTTACATCTACTTCCTCCATTATCTAGGTGGGTCCTGACAACTCTTAATTAGATGACAATATGTGTCTGTTGCGGGTTGGTATTCAGAGCTACATCTCATTATCCAGGAGGGTCCTGAAAGCTTCTACAATTGAATCCCATTATCCAGGCTGGTCTTGAAAACTCATGTTGGGGAAATATTTTGGCCTGACCATGCCACCCGACCGTTTTGAATTTTAAGCTAGGTCCTATTTTCCAGGAGGGTCCTGACAACTCTTAACCGAATCCTACTTCAACATGCAAGTCATTTATGTTCTCTGCTATTCATTATTATCTCCATCTTTTAGGCGAATGCTATTTTCCATGAGGATCCTGAGGGTTTTAGATTAAATGCCAGTTCTAACCTTCGGTTGTCTTTGCTAGGGATTGCTAGTCAAAGTTTCGTCCGATTATTCAGGCGGATCCTAACGACTATTGGTGGGGAGAATATTTATGCTGGATATGTTCTTTGTTGATTTTTAATGAGTCCCGTTTTCCAGGAGGGTCCTGAGATTCTCGATCATACCTTCCATGTGCTTGCCTTCCCCCGGGGAGGACTTCCCTTGGGATCTTCCGGAATTTTCTGCCCATGTTTCAATCAAAGAAAATTTTGTTAGTTTGAAAAGTGATGGTTGGCTTGCAGCTACTCTTGTTGAAAATGGTCTCCCCACTGTCGTGTTCCATTGTGTTTAATTTCCTGCATTGATGAGAGTTGCCTGAGTTGCTCGGCTGAACCCCAAACCCTTATGGCCTTACTTTGCTCCCCTGTCATTGTGTTACACTCCTAACCCTTTTTGCCAAAATTCCTACATCTTTCCTGAGATTACCGAGTTAGTGTACTATGCTCGGCTGACCCCTGAACCCTTGTGGCTTTACTCTGCTCCCTCGTCTTTGTGTTGCACTTCTGACCCCTTTTCCAGAACTCTTACACCTTTCCTGAGATTAACGAGTCAGTTAACGATGCTTGGCTGACCCCTGAACCCTTGTGGCCTTCCCATCTTCGTGTTGCGCTCCTTCACTTGCCATGGTAACTTTTGTTTCACCTTGAAAGACATTGCTTGCTTATTGACTAACCAATTTCTCTGTCACCCTTATTACAGAAAATACCTCTTCTCCGTTCAGACCCAATATCCTCTATTTGTTGCATTGCTTATGAAATGAAATCTACCCAACCTTTGTGTATCACATGACCCCCAAAGCACGTCCATTGCCCCCACTCCGTGTGTATGTTGTTCTTTATTGACTTAAACCACTGGCCTTGACCTAGAGGTCTGTTGCTCCTTCACTTGTCATGATAACTGATTTCCATTCGAAGACCCTGCTTGTTCCTTGACTAACCACTTCCTTGTAAATCTTAACCCAGAAAATACCTCTTCTCGTTCGAACCCAATACCTTCCGTCTGTTGCATTGCTCCTGAACCGAAATCTACCGAACCTTTGTGTTTCACAGAATCCCCAAAACATATTAATTGTTACCAACCACAGTGTGTATGATATTCTTTCTTGACTCAAACCACTAGTTTTGGCCTTGAGGTCTATTGCTCCATAGCTGGCCATGACAACTTCAATTTCTTCTAGGAAGATCTTGCTTGTCACTAGTTTACCACCCTTTTTGTCAATCTTATCGCAGAAAACACCTTTGATCCGTTCACCCTAGCCCTCATTTTGTTGCATTGTCCATAAGTGGATATATACCAAGACTTTTTATTTCAAATGTTACCAGCTTAGTGTGCTTGTTGTTCTTTCCTAACATATGACGCTTTGATGTGACAAACAGATCCCGTTTTGTGCAATTGAAAAGGTGGCGGCAGATTTTGAAGTCATTTCTCACTTGTTTTGACAAAACAGACTCAAGAAGAGGCAATAAACAATACAAAAGGAACAGAGTAAGGGACAATAGAAAGAGATAATCCCTAATAGGAGAACTACACGGTAGAGACTTATCGGGTATGGATACCAACTTAATGACCATGACATGCACCTGCGGCCTATTTTGTTAAGCAAATCTGATGTTCAACTCTTGTTATAACCCCCAGACCGTGAAGCTGGGCTTCAATGCTCCGATTATCCAATCTGATTCATAATACTTATTCGGCTTGTAGCGCCCAAAGGGTTTTCACCATCAAGCCTCTCTCATTTTGTTTTTTCTCTCAACTTACAGTCGCCTCAAGGTGCCCGTGAGGGTTTTCACCAATTAGACTCTCTCATTTTTTATTTCTCTCAGATCTCGTCGCCTTACGGTGCCCGTGAGAGTTCTCACCAATAAGACTCTCTCATCTTTATTATCTTTCCTGCTTGGACCAGAGTGTTGCCCCTGACATGAATCATGTCTACTTGCTCAACTTGGCATCTCTTGCAAACTGATCAGAAGTTCTTTCTTTGGATCGTAGCATGGGCTTTTGAATAGGGTTAGAAATAAAGAGTATCAAAGGCTCAAAACAATTCAATGGGTTCAAAATTACAACCTTTGGAATCAGATCTTTTACATAACCACAACGTCTGGCCCAGTTTCTTGCATGGAGATTTTTGGATTTTTATTTTTATGAGACCGAACTGTGAGGCTGCCTACGTATCCTTAAAAAGGAATCAGGTCGAACATAGTTCATGTCATAGAAACTTTTGTTGTGATTTTTCTTTTCCTCTTCTTTTTCCCTTCTTTCCTTCTTTTGTTTTATTTTTTGGTTGTTTTCCTTCTCTTTTCTTTTCTTCTTCCTTTTTTCATTCTTTTCCTTTTCCTTTTTTTTGTTTTTTTGTTTAATGATCTTTCACGCTTGTGTTCCTGATCTTTTCTACTGATTCCAAACGAGGGGTATGAAATAAAATAAATAAGGCTCAAAGGGATAACGAAGGATAAAGTGTTTAGATAACAGAACAAAATGCCTTCGTCATTCCAATCTCCAAAACATTCCAAGTGCAAACTATACAATTAAACAAACCAAGGAGAATATTTGTAACATCTTTTGAATGTACCTGACTTTATAACCATATCCACACATTCACCTTCTACATCTGTTAAATACAAAGCACCAATGGACAACACTCTCACTTTCAATACCACGAACGACCCCTATCAATTTGGAAAAATTGCTTTTGGATGTCTTATGTTCTATCTGCCTCTGTTTCACATGGTTCGGGTTTCAGAATATCTCAAAGTGTCCAAATCTATTCTTATTTCCTTCAAGTGCCCTTGTCATCTTCAAAACTGTTACAACACTTCATGACTAAACTAACTTTAGTGCTCAAGCTGAGAATTACGCATGCATGTCATATCACTAGAGCCAACAAGAAAAGAATTATGGAAAGAAAATAGATTAAGAAAAGAAAAATGGTTAGAAATAACACAAAATAGGAAATTGCATTAACGGGCGGTGAAACAGTTCAAACAACAAGACAAGCAAACTAGACTAGGGTTACAACCCTGGAACAAACCTAGATAGCACCACACGAGTTACTATGACTAAAAAAACCAGGCATGGTAAAAGGATAGAAGGGTTTGAGTCACAAGATAATATCTGGATTACAACCCTGAAAATAACCCGGACAACAGAAATGACAACAAAATAAATAACCGAAACTCCTCTCTGGCTGACCAAGAAATGGGCGTCTTTCCAATCCTCAAACTCAACATCTTAGCCACTGACTTATGCATCAACAATACTAGAAACTTCAAAAGTCTTCATCACATTGTTCTTAACAAATTGCTTTTGGGTTCCTTTCGCCAGCTCTTTCTTAAGATCCCAAGGATATCCACGTGGATGATTTTGAGGCTTGAAATTTTGATCGAGAAAGCCCATCGTATCATTTTTTTCTGTTTGTCTTTCTTCCGCCGAAGCTTACTTGGATGTTCTGAATGTCTTTCGAACAACTCATGATCTTGCCTAACGCGATTCCCTCTTCAACTAGCTCCCCCATTTTTAACACATCATTGAAAGGTTTTCCTAAAGCTGGTATCAAATGACTAAAGTAGGTGGGCTCCTGGGCTTGTAAGAAAAGCTCAACCATTTCTTCTTCACCAATTGGGGTGCTAACTCGAGCAGCTTGCTCCCTCCATCTAAGCCCAGCCTCCCTAAAGCTTTCCTCCGCCTTCTTTTCCATTATAGATAAGGAAGAGCAGTCTGGGGTAACACTTGATTTGTATTGAAAGTATCGAACAAAATCTTGACCCATATCACCCAATGTAGGTCATTTACTGACATCTTGACAAGTATAACAGTCCAAAGCTGGCCCATTCAGGCTCTTACTAAAATATGCCATCAACAGGTCATATTTCTCTCCAGTGCTTCTTATTTCACTACAATAGACCCTCAGGTAGGCTACCAAATCTCCACACCCATCATATAAGTTAATTTTGACACTTTGAACCCTGCAGGCAAGCGAACCTCAGGGGACACAAATAGTTCTTTGCAAGCCGTATTACCCTGGTCTCCCATTTCTTGCTTGTTCTTCAAGGACTCTTCTATGCCTTCTAGCCTCCTGGGTATCCCATCTTTCCCCTCTCTTCTTGTGAATCTTTCATTTTCAACATGAGACTCACCCCCGGAGCTCTGCTTGTACGAGTCAGGAACCTTGTGGGCAACCTCTGCGGGGTAGTGTTGGATATCATGAGATTTGAGTGGGTATTCATTATTGGGGATAGTGGATGTGACAGGAGGGAACTTTTGGGAAAATATAGTTGGAGGATAAGTGACAGAGTTGCTAGGGTGGTTGGGAAAACTGTAATAAGCGGATGTATCAGGAGAGTATGGAGGATCATTCGGAACCATGACCAGAGTTTTGATGAGGGTAGCATCTAGAAATCCATATAGTGGTGAGAGTGGTGCTTTCCCAGTCATCCAAGCCTGATACATGTCCACCACGTGTTGTCTTAACATCATTACCTCTTCAACCAGCCCATTGTCTTGTTCAACCAACTAATTTCGGGTAGCGGTATCAACCAACTCAAATCTGTTGTTGTTTGCTATTGCCTTTTGACTTTGTGTTGTAGAGAAGAGTTACCACTTTAACAACTAAAAACCAACCACCCTTCTGCTATGAGTATAACAAAATGAAGCCATCATGTTAGCGTTAGGGCGTTCAACAGCTAAAATATCATATTGCATGCAATGCACCTAGTAACAGTTACCGGTTCTAACATGACTTCGAGGGTATGAAGGTCATATGGCATCATCCCAATTTGTTCATTTCAACCCTCTCCTTCCTTTGCTTTTCTAGCACTTCTTGCTCATTTTCCTTCCTATTTTCCCTTCTAATTATCACTCTCTTTTTCTCATTTCTCACATCCCATGATTTCACCTCTTTTTTTTCCTTTCTCTCTCCTCTCTTTTTTCCTTTTCTTTTGTCCTTTTAATAAAAAAAAAATAATTCGATCGAATCCTATATAGGTTCCCTATGTATCATGACCTCGCATGAATCAGATCTTTGCATAGTTCTGGCAGATCGGGAATAAAATAGACAAACTAACATTCTCAATTTTCTTTTGTTTTTATTTTTTTATTACCTTAATGACTATTCTAATGGGGAAAGAGAAATAAAAGAAAAAATCTCTTTTTTTAAATTTTTTAAAACTTAATGTTCTATAACCTATTCTAAACTCAAGTTTAACAAGCAAATATTTCTTGTTCTTTCTTTTCTTTTGAAACAAACTCTCTATGGGAAATTATTAAAGCAAAACCTTACAAGAGAAAATATTTTTTATTTTTTCTAGGAAGAAAATTTAAAGAGTAAACCACATAAAAGTATTTAAATTTTCATTTGATATCCTGACGCGAGATTTCGAACCAAGCAATAAAAATAATTAAAATATTTTTGGATTTCAATTTTGGTTGCATAAAGGAGCAATTCTAATGATAAACAAAGATAAAGTATGTTTTTTTATGTACAATATCCTAAAGTTCTATTGAAAAAAAATTATTTTTATTTTTCACTATTTCCCAAAAACACCTTATAAGAAAATCTTTTTGGATTTTGGAACCTTAAAGAAAATATTTTAAAGAGGTACTAAAAGAAAATTCTCTTCTTTTTGAATTTTTAGTCCTAATATACTAAACGAAGTATAAATAATTTATTTTAAGTCCTAGATATTAATTGCTTAAAGAAAAAATAACCTTAAAGAAATTTTTTTCATTTCTAGAATTAATATTCTAAAGAAAACTTATAACGGAAATATAAAAATGCAAAATTCTTTTTTTTTCCTGCTTTGCTTGTTTTCTATTTTTGACTTGTAACACAATTTCAAATACAAAATAAAAAATACAATAACATAAGACTCGGCAAACTTAACTAGACTATTACAAACTCTAACATCACCTAAAGATTGGATAATACTATACTAGACAAGAAAATAAAACATAAAAAATTGATTCAAAAACACAAAATGGCTCGTCGAGCACCTCCTTAATGCAGTGATCCTGCGGTGTCTGCCATGCTCAAACTCTGGTAGGTAAATCTGCACCTGTATGAGAAAACATAAGCCCACACTATGTGAGACAATAACATTCCCTATTAGACATATGCAAGATATGGTTGCGATTATTTTTGCAAAATGACTTATTTAGCCAAAAAGTGGCTAGAAGTGTAAAATTTGGCTAATACCTCGCAAAGCCAAGAACCTAACATTTACTAGGAAGACCAAACTCTATGCGTGTTTCCTACGTATTACGCCCCAATAGACGTCAGGTTTGCGTAGGTCAGGCAAATTGGATACGGGAAAAAATTAAAAAATAGCTAATTTTTAGAGAAATATTTTCTTTTGTCTCTTTTTTTTTTTGAAAAATGATGAAACATGTAAACTCTTTTTGGATTTTCTTTTTTCTTTTTTTTTTATTTTCGAAAAATAATGAAAAAGCGCAAAGTCTTTTTGAATTTTTCATATATTTTTTATCCCTTTTTTAATAAAAATATAACATAAACATAACAAGACCCCACTTGCTTTATTTTCACACTTTATCCTCTCTTTTCCTTTTTCATTGTTTTTCTTTTTCTTTCTCTTTCTTTTTTTATTTTTTCATTTACCCTCAGCTATCATTGGTCCACCAAATGACCCTTTCACCCTTGAATAAATGCAACATGTAGCACATAAGATGCATCAGGAGGGTCTTTTATGTTTTTTTAGGGTATAACTGTCCTAGACGGACTCAACCCCTGTGTTGAATCCCCTAAGTCAAGTGGACATAATGCAAACAAGCGTTCCTACTAGGGATCTGGTATGAGGTTAAGTTATTCTAGGTTCAAAACCTAGGTATATGTTCTAGACCGTGTACCCGAACGGACAACTCGAGTCGAGGAGGGGGCTACGTACCGGAACCAAAAGGTCATCCGGCTTTGTAACTTGTCCGAGCCTCTTTCTTATTTGAAAGGTATAAAACTAAAAGAATAGGGAGTCTCGACCAGCGAGCACATCCCCGAAGATGAGAAGAGAAAGGTTTCGCGGCAGTTTATATACAGTTCAAATAATATTAAAGCGGAAAAAATAACATTTAGCACATTGGGCAAAAACTATGCAATAAAATCAGATAATAATATAGCCAAATACAATGATTATTCTAAGCTCGAATTCTGGAACCCTGAACTAGAGATTCTAGATTCGATAAGCCAAATACAACGATTATTCTAAGCTTGAATGCTGGAACCCTGAACTAGAGATTCTGGATTCGATCCCCAGCAAAGTTGCCAGAGTTGTCACCTCCTTTTTAGCACTACAACCCCGGTGAAAGGTATAGATAAGGGATTATTTCCAATTAAAGGACAATCAAAACGGGATTTATTTATTTAAAGATCAGAGTTGCCACTTGGGATAACTTTTGGTGTCCCAAGTCACCGGTTTAAATCCCAAATCAAGGAAGGTTTGACTTTGTATATAGTCTGCGAGCCAGAAATCCAGGCAAGGAATTCTATTAACCCGAGAGAAGGTGTTAGGAACTCCCAAGCTCTGTGGTTCTAGCACGGTCGCTCAACTGTTATACTTGGCTTAATTATCTGATTTTAAACAATTATGAACCTACGTGCAAATTTTAACTTTTAACCACTTTTATTATTAATTTTAAAGAGAATTGCAACGTCATTAAAACACGTCTCGAACAACGTCACAAAAATGCACCTGTGGTTTTTGACGTATTTTAACACCGTTGGGATTTAGATTTAAGTCACATAAATGCGCACCCGAGTTTAAGAAGGTATATTATTAAGCTAACGTGCCTAAGGCAATTTCGCGTTGGCAATTTGTGAGGGCCGTGGAATTTAGCTAAACGGCATGCCTCGAATCTAAGGATCGATTCAAACTTAAGCAAACTGAGATCCATGCAATTGTCATTTATGTTTGGCATGGTGCACCTCAAAAATACTCTACTTAAAGGTTTCTATATTAATCTAGGAGGGCCATAATCATTTTGCAATGTCTAATATGGCTTGCCTCCAATCTACTTTTAAAAGAGTCAAACTAAAAAAAACCTTAAGAATTCAAAAGAAAAAAAAAACTTTTATGCCAAAGTTCCAACATTGAATGCAGAATATAGTTAAATGCCCATTCTCTTTTTAAAAAAAATACTGGGCCCAAAGGGAGCCCCCAGAATTAATTACAAATGCTATTAAATACAAATTTTATGTAGTTAGAGTTAAGCCCCAAGAGAAAGCCCATTTTGCGGGCATGCGTGGCTGCAGGGCTAGGACACAGGATTGAGTCCCTGCAGAGACACAACTCAACACACAAATGCTTGACTTGAAGGATTCCAAGTCGATTCCCAACAAAAGCAAAGCATGCAAGAATTAATTCAAAAATCTTATTAAACCATTACACCCTCTTAAACAATTTCTCCGGGTTTTACAATATTCCAATTGACTAAAAAACATGAAACATACACGTAAACATACATATTAAGGACTGAACAAATAACATTTGTAGACTTAAAATCAATTAATGATCAGGTAACCATCTGCTTGCTATTACCCTCAACTGATTTCAGAAACAATGAACAAGTTCGAAATAGATTTCAAATACAAGAAAGCATACACAGGTCCACATATAACAGTCCTAGTAGATTCAAATGTTCAACACAATCGAACTAAAAGCATATCTAATCTTCAATGTCCATGAACCAAATGAACTTACACAAACATCCAGTACTACTTGCAGCATCCAACATTCATTATAAAGAGGAAAGTCGTTCCACTAAACTACATGAATTAAACTCTTAGTGACAGACCACTTTTTTCTGCCAGAATACACTAACTAAAACTCCAAAAGGCACACAATAAGAGTATAACTGAAAGAAGAAAAGGTGAAAGCTATAAGCAAACACAGATTTCTCATTCTCAATTTATGATTTGGATTACACCTCAAGGGATATCCAAAAAGGTCAAAATATACCTAGAAAAAAAGGAAAACAAAGGGAGGGTGAGATTTAGCAGCCTCGGCAACAACAGTAGCAGAAAATGAGCTTCTGATTCAACACCCAGATATTGAAACCAGCCCAGAAATCAACAGAATACCCGCTTTTTCAATAAATGTCAACACCCAACTTGAAAACCAAACTCAACTCCTTTTAAGTACTCAACAAAACCCAAGGATGGTTCAACAAAGGGGAAATTCGAAATGTAGGGCTTGAGAAGTCAATGAAAAAGTAGACTAGGGTTCATTTCAAAGCTGGAAAGAATTACCTAGCCCACTCGATATAACAGTAACTCTTATTTTCTCAGATTTTTTTTTCTATTTTTTCTCTCAGATTTTCAGAATGTCCAAGCTCTCTCCAATGAAATGGAAGAAGGTCCTTAAATTGGCCTATCTAAGGAAGCCTAATCCTAACTAGTAATTCCTTATTCTACCCCTCTGAAACCACTCTAATTTTACCTTTTTACCCCTAAAAAGAATCTGAAAATCCACCCTCTAACAGACTCACATTTTTTAAATCTCTTAGAGCCTTCTCTTCTAACAAAAATGATTCTCTCATAACCTAGAATCCCTGAACTACCCCATCCCAATTAATTATTACTAAATTTACCCTTCCCCTTGAGACCCCCTAAAGTTTCAGGCATGAGAATTAACGCCCCTAAAAGCCCCTAAAATAGCACAGACAATACTGAGCAAATACCAAATTCCTCAATCAGATCAAAGGAATTTCAACAAAAATGCAAAACTAAGCCTAACATGAATAAACATTCAGCATTCATAAGGTCGTCTAAAATGGAAATTAAACGGACGTATAATATCTAGAGCTTATTGCAATTAATCTTATTGAATTCACATAGATTGAAGCACATAAAACAAAAGAAAGAAAGAAAAACAGAACCAATCACTAATCAAGGAATAGATGAAAAGGAGCACTGACTTTGGCAAACAATAGAAGCAAAGAACTTGAACGATCAAAGACGACTTGGCTGGAATCTGGTGAACTTCGAAACGAGCCCAAAAATGACACTAATCAACCATTCTCACTGAGAAAAAATGACTACCATAATTTTCGGGCTCAATCGAGCCTTGAAAACATCCGAAATTAAAAAAAAAGGAAAAAAAAGATAATGGCTTTATTTTGATCCAAAATTCGAAGCGTTTGACAATGATTAGAGGGAAACGGATTGAGGATTTGGGGTGAGGAGATGAAAGGATCCTAGGGTGCAATTTTTGGCGGGTTGGACAGATTAGGGTTTTGGTCGTTCTCTTTGATTCAGAATTCGAGCATATGTGTTGGGATTTGAGGGAGAAAGGGTGCATATTTGGAAGGAGAGGAAGGAGAGGGAGCTAGGGTGTAAATTTGACGGCCACCGGAGACCAACCGGCGTCATAGGGAGAATTCCCATGGCGGTGCACGGTGGCGTTACTCTGGGGTCTTTGAGGGTGTTGGAAACGACGAAAGGGGGTTAGGGAATTTCGGACACTTATATGTAAATGAACCCAGGCTTCTCATCCGTTAGATTACACTAACCTCGACAGTCCGGATTAATTTGAGCAAAAACGGTGCCATTTGGGCTGGTAAGGCAATGGACCAAATTTCTGATAATTGTTTGAGGAGGAGATATTTGAGCCTGTTCAGAAAGGCTTGATTTCAGCTCAAACTTGTGATCCTTCTATTCTTTTATATTCCTATTTCAAATCACATTTTCCATAATTCTTTTTTTTCTTTTTTTTCCAAAATTAGATCTAAATCTAAATTAATCCCTAGAACCTAGTTAACCTAAAAACACTAATTAGACCTAAATGATACTTAACACAACTAACAAATTAAAATAAAACTACTAAAATTGAACATTAACTCCAAAAGTACAAATTGAACCATTTTTGTGATTTTCCTTTTATAAAATAACTAATTTGTTAATTAATCCTAAAATACAAAGTTAAATCCTAAATGCAAAAATTCAAGATATTTTTGTATTTTTCAATTTAGAATGCACAAACAAATGCAAACAATTAATAGAAAATGCCCCGAAAATCCAGAAAATTGCAAATAATGAAAGAAAATTTTTTTTTTAAATTATGGGAGTAATTCATATAGGGGAAAATCACGTTCTCACGCTCAATATGTTGATGTTTATGGGGTGATCCTTGAAAGTAAAAGAGATGAAAGTGTCGAATCTGAAATACGGCCAATGTGCCATGAATAAAGAACTCTATGAATGGCATAGAGAGCCAATGAAACAGAAACGTTGTAAATAGTTGAAAGTACTAATATATATATATATATATACTGTGAAAGGTTATGAGGTCAATGTATTTGTACTTATATTTTCTTTCTGTACAAAACAAAATATTTTGTGGAGTATCATTAGCGAACCGAGGAAGGGTGGGTTGAAACGGCCTACACTCGAAAGTACATGTGCCGATGTAGGAGTAGATTGTGATTATTCTCCTTATTTGATATGGAATTGATGTGATGAGATTATTTTCCTTAATTAGAATAAGATTGATGATAGCTATGAATTGGAAGTCGACCCATACGGCATGTGTGGGAAGATGGCCTAGCCAATCGGGTTAAGGTTTGACGCCATGTCACACACATGGTGGTTTCTATTCTTGGTAACACCTTTCTTTTTTTCGCGTCACATGTCCATCCACATTGTTTGTGGAGATATAGACTAGCCGATAGGGCGTGATTCGACTCTGTGCTAGATGCGGTGGTATATCAGTGCTAATGATCTCCCAACCAAAAATAATATTGTCTATGTATTTTGCAAATTGTTATGTTTTAATTTGGAATTTAGATATCATTGATTGTTGCTTGCTACTTCCATGGTCTTTCCCTTTCTTATATTGGCATTCTATAACAAAAGATGACATTTAGCTTTACATACTAGTACTATTATATATGTGCTAACGTCCCTTTTGCAGGGGGAACTACATCTTCAATGGATGAAGGTGGTTTGTTAGGGGCCATCTTTGACCTTCGTTAGTAGTTACTCTTCATTCAGCAGGTTTTTGCAAGTCCTACTCTATTCTGGGCCTTATTTCACTTTATGTGTGTACTTTGTGTTTTGAGGTATAGCCTGGGCCTTGTCGTCGGCACTTCCATACTAGTCTTCTGTTGTACTTAGAGGCTCCGTAGACATGTTGTATGTGGTGTTGTATGTTGGGTAATTAATTTCCTCGTAATTATGAACTAGTGATATTTTGGAAGTTGTAAATGAATCTCATTTGACAAATGGAAAATATATGTGGAACACTTTACTCTTCTCATGTATATATCTTGTTATTCATCCTTATATTGCTCACGGGTAATATTGCGTAGAAGGCATCAATTAGGCTTGCTCGAACGGGGTATCTCGGTAACACTTTACTCTTCTGAGGAAATTGATGCACCTCTAATCAAAGATAATATTGTAGAATATCGTCTCCACAAGGATTGGATTTAAACAATGTTCGAGTAGTTTCTGGTTTAATTGCTATTCAGGATGATCAACACTTGAGTAAAATAACTTAATTGACAATTGACAGTAAGGAATTGGATATTCGTAGAGTGGTTTCTTATCAATGTGAGGAATAAGGGCAGACGGGAATGCAAGATATCTATTTGGAATAGAACAATAGTTTAATTGACTCTAATGTTCTAATCATTCTCACAAATTCACTTGATGATTAGTTCAAACATGTAGCCAAGACTTCTCTCTCGATTAAATCTTAATTCTACGAGGTGAACTAATATAAGCACTGTGAAAGTATGCAAGCATGCATTAACGGATTTGTCATTAGGAAAATGTCTCTCAAATATTCTCCTAACTTGATATGAATAATTCAACAAGCTCTTTCGATTACTTAAGAGAATTAATGAATTAAATCAAACAAAATAATGCAAAGATAATCACCACAATATTCCTCTTTCGATTCAATAATCAGGTGAATAAAATTGCAATAATTCAAAACTCCATTTTCATGACCCAAGTTCTCCCTCCGTGAACTGTCGTGACAACACATAGTCTCTACGACTAGGTAAGCCTAACAATTTGCAAAAAATAGAAACAAAGATACGAAAAACTAATAAAATAGAAAAGATTAAGATGCCACTCTGCATCTAAAATAACAACACTCTCGATCAATACTAATACTCCCAAAACTTGAAATCTCATGAAATCATAAGTTGTTGAATAACTATGAGTGTTCTAACTCCAGAATGTCTAAACAAAATAAATACAGGAGCGCTAAAGGTAGAGGGGAGAATAGAGAGGGACTCCTCAATTTGCGGATGCGGAAGATATACCTCGAAGTCTCTAAAGATCGGCTCGCCTGACTAATAGTATGGCTGAGCCAAAGAACCTAAATTTGCACACAAAAAACATGTGCATGAAAGGGCATGAGCACACCACAGCAGTACCCAGTAAATGCCAAGTCTAACCTCGATCGAGTAGTGACGAGGAAGGTCAGGGCCTTATTGGTTATAGATGAAAAACAAGGTAAATATGTATAGAATACGACAATATAATTAAAAATGCAAAGAATCTATAATGAATAAAAATCACAGAAAGAATTTATCTCAGTACATAGAAATAGCAACAACTCCAGGGATATCGTAGTCCCAAACGTAAATGTCTAGTAGACCTCCCGGGATATCGTCCCGTAGTCCAAATCATAAATGTGCAAGGAAAACTCCTGGAATTCCAATCTATAGTCCCAAAGTAAATATCCAGTACGGGGAATCTACCGGGTGTTGTCCCATAGTCCCAATCATAAATGTGCAGGGGGAGCTACTAGAATATCAATCCGTAGTCCCAAAGTAAACAAGAAAAGGGATATCCCGGGATATCGTCCCGTCGTCCCAAAGTAAACACACAACCATCTCAAAAAAATATACATTTCTATTTAAGAATTAGATAGGAATTTCTACTCTAAAATGTTGCATAGAGTACAAGTAGGAAATTAAAGTAGTTAAGCCAATTAAGTCGCGTAGGCATGCTTTTCCCAGTCTAAACAAGAGGCTTCAATTACAATTATTTGATAAATTACAAGAAAGCATGGTATTAGCTTAATGAAAATAGGATTTTTAACATTTAGTACGTGTACGCACTCGTCACCTCACGTACACGACACTCATATAACAACAATACCAAAACATATGGGGAGTTCCTCCACATAGGGTTAGGCAAGCAACTTACGTCAAACCCGCTCAATCAACTCCAAATCATGTTCTTGCCACGAGTATCCGACTCCAAATGGCCCAAATCTAAACAAAGTAATTGCATAACATGATATAACTTCAACTAACTAGTTTAACTAATTAATTCGAAGCTAACACGCGAAATTAAGAAAAAATCCCAAAATGCCACTGGGCCCACGTATCAAAATCGGATAAAATTCACAAAAATAGAATCCTTACACTTTCACGAGTTCATACATACCAAATACATAAAAATCCAACCACAAACGCCCCTCAAATCCCTTAATCAAAGTATCTAATTTCAAACCCTAAACCTCCAATTGTTTAACCACTAATTTCCATATATTTCTTGTCTAATCAGTAGAATATAACCATAGAAACAAGTTTTCCAAAATCTTACCTCTACGAAGTTCCCTTGAATTCCCTCTTCAAAATCTCCCAAAAAGCTCCCAATCCAACTTAAAATTGGTGAAATAAAGTTGAAAATCGCGAAGGAAGCCTTATATAGGTTCTAGCCCAGGGATTCCGCACCTGCGGCCCTTTTACCGCTTCTGGGTCTAGCTAACTACATCTACGATTTCTATATAAAGTCATGGGACCGCACCTACGATCTAGCAGGTGCGTGCAACCTTCCGCACCTGTGACTTCTGTTCTTCTAGCTCCTGGTCGCATCGGCGGCTGCTCTTCTACTTCTTCGATCTGGCACCTACAGTCCCCAATACGCAGGTGCGGTTATGACAGGAACTCGGTAGCTTCAGCTATAAATTCTAACTTTCAACTCCCCGATAACCATCCAAAATCATCCCGAGGCCCTCTAGACCTCAGCCAAAAGAGAGAACAAGTCATATAGAACTACTCTAACTTATACCAATCGTCAAAACACTTAAAAACATCGAATCATCAAAAAACCCTCAGATTCAAGCATACTCAAATTTTTAGAATTCCATTCCGACCCCAATATCAAATTCTCACTATCGAACCGGAAAATTCCAAAAATTCAACCTTTAGCATTTCGAGCCTAAATAAGGTACGGACCTACAATATACAATCCGAACACGACCCTAAGCCAGAATCACCCAACATAGCTAACGGAACCAACAGATTTCATTTCCAGGTCGTCTTCACACCGCTCCAACTACGGTCCAAATTCTAAAGCTTAGACTCATCTAGGGACTAAGTGTCCCAAAACACTTCAAAACTCCAAATGAATCCTCCTGGAAACTCACAATAGAAAAAACAAACATGAGGAGAACAGTTAATAGGGGATTTAATTCTTAAAATGACCGACCGGGTCGTTCCATCCAAAAATGAATTCAATCAAGGAACTAGAGTTAAAATCCAAAAATATTAAATCAAATCACCATATTCATAAAACTCTAAGGGTGACTACTCTATAATTATGAAGGAACTCATTACAAATATAGTTAAAGAATGAAAAAGCATCAATCTAAATTTACAATTCAAACTCTCATATTGAATTGACGGAAAAATGATGAAATATCGTGTGTTGTAGCCTACGATGCTCTCCCAAATCTTCCAAGGTCAAAAGTCCCTTCGAAAACATATTTCCATTGTACTTATATCAAGTATCAACAGGTCGGAACAAAACTACCCATTCAGAGCCGAAGTGCGAAAATACTCTAACAAAATTGCACAGGCGCGAAGCGCCCTTCAGCATCTCATGTGCCGTGCCAAGGGACAAAAGCGGAGGGCTATTTCTTTCGACTTAAAAATGTATGACAAAATGTTATTGTAGTCTTTTGTATTTGTTTGAATTGCTCATCAAAGTTTGGCACGTTGGCGGACACAAAGTTTCTTACCGACTTTAGTTTGCATGTCAATATTTCATGAGTTTATGCTTTCTCTTCTTATTTCTCTTACTTGTTAAATACATACTCAGTCCGTGTACCTGAAATAGATTCCAACTTAACTCTCGAACTTTTACTCAGACATCAAAGTTCTCTTTTATTCATTTTGGCTCCAAAAATTTTGTCTTAGATCGACATTTCAGCATACACAAGAAAAAATGCGTAATGGGTATAAATTATCCATATTTTAGCTCAAATACAATTAATGTATAGAAAATAATATGTGTAAAGTATCCAAAAAAACTTGTATTTTTATCTTACCATCAACACCCCACATTTAAAACTTTACTCAATCCTCGAGCAATCAAACTACACTTCAAATAGGAAAGATCTTTTCACCAAACAACATTTATAACCCATCATGCCAAGAATAATTAAAACAGACT
The DNA here is from genome assembly GCA_034376525.1 of Nicotiana benthamiana. Classification (NCBI taxonomy): domain Eukaryota; kingdom Viridiplantae; phylum Streptophyta; class Magnoliopsida; order Solanales; family Solanaceae; genus Nicotiana; species Nicotiana benthamiana. The sequence continues at coordinate 133,366,006 of CM067337.1, forward strand.
AAGCACCATACCATAATATTCTATCCTCAAGACTCGAATCAAGAGAACTACTGATTTTTCACAACATGCTCACTTACTCTAACACAAAGGTCAAAGAATTCATTTTACCTTCACAAATCATGTGCCCTCACACAAATAATAGAGAGAAGTTTACACACACAATACATTTCAAGAACAATTAAGAACTTAAGATAGAAAGAATTCACTCACTCTCAAAATTAAAATTCATATGCCACAAAGATGTACCATAGGCTTTCCCATAGTGTAATACTCTACTAATTGAGTTCATTTAGTCAAGGATCAAATAAGACTTTAATTTGGTTGTAATGTAGGCTGCAGGATGGGTAGGATGCATCTGAATATAGTGGTTACACCTCCCTGAGCACTTTAATACATATACAGTAACGATTTGAACAACACACTTATTTTGAACCAATTCACTACCTTCACACATAATCATATCAAGTTCCCAAGTAAGCACAAACAAGATGAGAACTACCACTTACATGGAATCTATTTTTCTTTTTCTTCTAAGAGCTTTCTTTTATTTCTTTTCTTCTTCTTTTTTTTCTCTCTTCAATCAAACTCTTTTTTTTCAATTCTCAACAAGTGGCTCCCATAATTTTTCAAATAGTGCACCTTTCTCCTTTTTCTAAAATTCCACTCAAAACCCGACCATACCTCACTTAGCTTTTAAAAGTTCATACAAATTCAAGTTCTCATAAGAGGTATAAGGTTTAAATAGATAGACAATTCAAAAGAAAGGGTCAATCTTGTAATGTGGGTTCCAAAGAAATAGGATTAAAGGCTCAACGGGGCTAACTAATGTGATGACTCGAAAGGACATCTTTTGTATTAGAAGTCAAATATGTATTCCGAGGCCTTAAACCCTCCTTTTATCTCACCTAAATTTGCGTGTACAGTCTGGGCATGTTTTCGAAATGCTTTTATGTGAAATTTAAGAAAAATAATGAATTTGGCCTTTAAAATTGATTAAAGTTGACTTTGGTCAAAATTCTTGGTAAACGGACCGGACCAGTGATCTGACGGTCTCGTATGGTGCGTAAAAAATATGGGACTTAGGCATATGCCCGGAATCGAATTCAGAGGTACCTAGCACAAGAAAAGAATTTTTTTAAGAAATTATTTGCTAGAAAATGTAAAGACTTTTTGACATGAAATGATGTGTGTTCTTGATAGTATCGAGGCCGTATTTTGGTTTTGGAGCCCATTACAGGTTTAAAATAATAATTAAGTTGAATCTGTGAAATTTTTCAAGAATTGGAGTTGATTTGGTATAAATAGGACCTTTAGTTGAGAAAATGGAAATTCCAATGTTTGGTATGGAGCCCTGAGGGCTAGGGTGAGTTTTGGATCGGCCACAGGGTGATTTGGACTTAGGAAATTGCAGTTGTGCATCTGTATTTTAACCAGGCCTCTGATCTCACAATTGCAAGATCAAACTTCGCAATTGCAGAGTGGTCACGCTTGGGAAATGCCACCAAAGTTTCGCAATTGCGAACTAAGCCTAGAAAGACCCTCATCGCAAATGCGACCTCTGGGCTGGGAATTGCAAAGCCCCTTTCATCGCAAATGTGACATACCCTTCGCAAACGCGAAGTCAGCAGTTTTTCAAATGGTTTGCAATTGCGAACCCCTAGTCACAAATGCGACATTTGCGACCTATTAAGTGGTATTTCGACGGGATTTTTCTTTATTTTACAATTTTTTCAAACCCTAAACTCCTATAGGAGATTTTCTTGAAGAGAGTTCTTCCCCAAATCATATGTAAACAATTTATAACTTATTTTCTTCAATCTATAACATTTTTTTACATGAGTTCAATTCAAAATCTAGGGTTATTCATAGGAAATTGGGTGTTTTTGGGTAGGAATTAATATTTTTAATTTTGGGGATATAGACCTGAATTTGAGGTTGGATTTCAAACTAATTGCATATTTGAGTTCGTGAGTGAATGGGTAATCGGGTTTTAGTTCGAACTACGGGTTTTGACCAAGCGGGCCCGGGGTCAACTTTTGACTTTTGGGGAAAATAATGGGAAATCTATTTCATGCATTAGAGATGGATTATTTAGCATTTATTAATGTTATCAAGCTAATTGTGACTAGATACAAGTGAATTAGAAGTGGAACCGAGAGGTAAAGCGGTAATTAAGGCTTAATCTTGTCCGTAGATTTGAGGTAAGTGTTTGGCCTAACCTTAGCTTGAGGGAATATGATATGTGGTCTTATTTGATATGTGTTAGTATGAGTACGACGTATATATGTGGTGAAGAGTATTTACACGTTGGTGTCAAGCATGCCCGTAGGTATTATACCATGATTATTATGACTCTATTATGCTATGTCCATGCTTCAATTGATAATTATCGATGTTGACCAAAGCTTATGAAAGTTTCTTGGTAATTGACAATTGTTGAGTATTGACTCAAGTAGGGTTTCATTTTGTAAAGTAATTGTTGAAACGATATTGGTTATAGCTGAATCCCTCGCCAGGATGTTATTGTTGAATCCCTTGCAGGGACGTATTGTTTCTATTGTTTGGGTGAGTAAGAGTGAAAAGCAAGTGGGTGATATCATGCACGATATTGTGAGTGAGTGTAAAGCACGAAGGTTGATATCATTTCGATATTATGAGTGTTAATAAACGAAGGGTGATATCGTTCCATGATTTAAGAGTTAATGCACGAACGGTGATGCCGTGCCGATATTGTGAGGAATAATGCACGAAGGTGATGTCGTGCCATAATTATGTGAGGTAATGCACGAAGAATGTGGTGCCATTTCTATTTTTTCATATAGTGAGGATGAGAGTAACATCAAGAAGGGTGACGTCGTTCACGTATTACCATTTCATTATTCTATTGATTTAGATATGATGTTCGTTATGATCCTTTATTGATGCTTCTTTATTGGCTTACTGTTAGGATCTAATATTCCCCGCAGCATGTCCCATTCCCACCTTATTTTTTTGATTCATGTTACTATGTTTCTATCTGTACATGATTTAACTGTACAGATATATATATGATTGTCGTGTCCTAGCCTCATCACTACTTTGCCGAGGTTAGGCTCGACAATTACTCGGTATATGGGGTCGGTTGTAATGATACTACACTCTGGACTTGTGCAGATTTTGGTACCAAACCCGATGAGTAGCTGAGATAGATGCCTTCAGTACATGAAGACCAATGTAGATCTGCTGGCGTCCGCAGAGCCTAAAGTCCCCCTTCCCTGTTTTAGCTTTCTGCTATCTCTTTTCATCCGAGAACAGATGTACTTTTTCCAGACATATGTTTGTAGTAAAACTCTTAGTCATTTGTGAAAATGTGGCACCAAATTCATGGGTAGACATGTATTGGAGAATTTGGATTTTGTATATCTCTTCAGTGCTTTTCTTTTTGTTTAGCTATAGTTACTGTTTATTATTGTTTGGGTTGATTGTTAATGTGTAGAACCTTAATAGTTGGCTTGCCTAGCTTTCATGAGCAGATTCCATCACGACTCCCGAGAGTGGGAAATTTGGATCTTGACAAGTTGGTATCAAAGCTCTAGCTTGCTTATGTCTCATAATTCACGAACATGCTAAGTAGAGTCTGAGAGATCGGTACGGAGACGTTAGTGCTTATCCCCTAGAGGCTACAGAGTGTAGGAATAACTTCATATCTATTCTTCTCTGTTGTGAGATTTGGCTTCTCAATGCTAATTGAACTTCTACTCTGTTAACTCGTACATGCGAGTATACATGCTTCTTTATCCACTGATCAGCAGCTCGAGCCCCAAGTGACAGCTCCTACGAGGGGCATAGGACGAGACGGAGGCTGTGCTAGAGCTCAAGGTAGGGGAAGGGCACATCCATGAGCATCAGCACCAGTGGTGGAGCCTCAGGTAGTGTTCGAAGAGGAGGCTTTAACCTAGACCATTACAGCAGGGCCAGCTCAGGTCCCAAAGGGGTTCATCACCATCCAAGTACTCCAGAATGCTCTAGTCTGTCTAGTGGGTCTTATGGAGAGTGTCACCTAGGCAAGCTTACTTCATTTAGCACCATCCATCTCTTAGGCTGGGATAGGAGCACAAACTCCCGCTACCTGCACTCATGAGTAGATGGATCCCCAGTTTCAGACTGCAGTAGCTCAGCCAGTTGGGGTTGTTTAGCTGGGCATTGTGGCTCAGACCGGTGATAGAGCACTATGTTTGTTGATGCTTTGTGGAGGTTGGAAAGGTTCACCAAGCTCTACTACTACTAATGGCGATGCATCTTTAGACGATCCCCATGACTATTTGGAAAGCTGTCATGAGGTTTTACGAAACATAAGGATAGTAGAGACCAATGGGGTTGACTCTGCTATTTTTTGTATGTGAGGTTCCGCCAAGACTTGGTAGAGGTATTATTGTTTGTCTAGACTAGCTGGGTCACCGGCTTTGACTTGGGATTAATTCTCTCAGTTATTTCTGGAGAAGTTTCTTCCTATCACCCAGAGGGAGGACAATTGGAGACAGTTTAAGCATCTCTAGTAGGGTTCAATGACCATCACTCAGTACGAGACCAGATTTATTGCCTTGGCCCGTCATGCTCTTATTATACTTCCCACCGAAAGATAGAGAGGGTAAGGAGATTTATTGAGGGACTCGCTCAGTCGATTCGATTACAGATGGCTAAAGAGACAGGGAGTGAGATTTCTTTTTAGGATGCGGCCAATGTGGCTAGGAGATTCGAGATGGTTCTATTACATGGGAGTGGTCAGGGGTCTAACAAGAGGCCTCGTCATTCTAGAAGGTTTAGTGGTGCCTCATCTGGAGACAGGGATTCTTTTGGTAAAGGACATTCTTCCATGCCATTTCATTAAGCACTTCAGGCTTCTCATGGTGCTCTAGGTGGTCGTGGTTCTCACATGCAGTATTCAGTTTCCCTACAGTGCACTACCAGCTCCTATCAGTATGCCTTTGCTCCCAGAGTTCTCAAGGTGATTACTCAGTCCGTTAGGGTTAGAATTTTCAGTATCTAAAGGCTTGTTGTACTTGTAGCAATATGAGTTATATTACTAGAGTTTTCCCTCAAATACCGAGCAGCTCTCAGCATCAGAGTTCCCGTGCCATAGTCTAGGCACAAAGTGTTCCATCGCCCACTCATCCAGCTATAGGTATGGGTTAAGGTGTTAGAGGTGGAGGTCAGGAAGCTAGAGGTGGAGGCCAGCTAGTGGGAGGTCGCCCTTGGGATGTAGTTCAGAGTGGTGGGGGCCCGCCTAGATCTTATGTTGTTCCATCCAGACGTGAGGTTGAGGCCTCTAATGTAGTTATCACAAGTACGGTTTCAATTTATAGTAGAGTTGCTTAATTTCTATTTGATCTGGGGTCTACATATTCTTACGTGTCATCTTATTTTGCCCCTTATCTGCTTGTGCCTCATGATTCTTTGAGTGCACCTGTATTTTGTCTACACCGGTGGGTGATTCTATTGTTGTAGATCAAGTCTATCGCTCTTTTGTGGTTCTTATTATGGGTCTTTAGACCTATGTAGGTCTCTTACTTCTCGATATGATGGACTTCGATGTCATTTTAGGGATGGATTGGTTATCCCTTTATCATGCTATATTGGACTGTCACGCCAAGACCGTGACCTTACCATCAACGGGATTGCCTCTCTTGGAGTGGAGAGGGACTCTTGGTCATTCTACCAATAGGTTTATCTCATATATGAAGGCTCGGCATATGGTTGATAAGGGATGTTTGGCCTGTTAGGCGTATGTTCGCACTTCTAGTGGTGAGGTTCCTTCTATGGATCATGTGCCTGTTGTTCATGAGTTTCCGGAGGTATTTCCATCAGACCTACCAGGGATGTCACCCGATAGCGATATTGACTTTTCTAACAATCGGCTCCAGGCATTCAGCCCATTTCTATTCTACCATATCATATGGCCCCTCCAGAGTTTAAAGAATAGAAAGAATAGTTGCAGAACTTGCTTGACAAAGGCTATATTAGACCTAGTGTCTCGCTTTGGGGTGAGCCTATGTTGTTTGTTAAGAAGAAGGATAGATCAATGAGGATGTGCATAGACTATTAGCAGTTGTACAAGGTCACAATCAAGAATAAGTATCCAATACCAAGGATAGATTATTTCTTTGATCAGTTTAAGGGTGGCAAAGTGTTTTCGAAGATTGATTTGATATCTTGCTACCATCAATTGAGGATTAGGTCATCTGATGTCTATAAGATAGTTTTTTGAACTCGGTACGAGCATTATGAGTTCTTAGTGATGTCATTTGGGTTGACAAATGCTCCAGCAGCTATCATGGATTTGATGAACCGAGTGTTAAATCCTTATATGGATTCCTTTGTGATTGTCTTCATTGATGATATTTTGATCTATTCCCGCAGCTAGGAGGAGCATGAGCAACATCTTCAAGTCTTTCTCTAAACTCTAAGGGACAATCAGCTATATGCTAAGTTTTCAAAGTGTGAGTTCTGGTTGAGTTCAATTGCAATCTTGGGTCATGTTATATCAGCAAAGGGTATTCAAGTGGAACCAAAGAAGATTGCGGCTGTCAAAGACTGGCCTAGACCCACATCACCCACAGAGACCCAAAGTTTCTTGGGTTTGGCAGGCTATTGCCAGCGGGTTGTGGAGGGTATTCATCTATTGAAGCCTCGATGACTAGGTTGACCCAGAAAGGTGCCCAACTCAGGTGGTCGGACAAGTGTGAGGCGAGCTTTTAGAAGCTCAAGACAACTTTGACTACGGCTTGGTATTGCCTACAGGTTCAGGGATATTGTGATGCATATAGTATTGGACTTGGTCAGGTATTGATGCAGAATTGCAAGGTTATTGTATATGCTTCACGACAATTGAGGATCCACGAGAAGAATTATCCAGTTCATGATTTAGAGCTAGCAGCCATTGTTCACATTCTGAAGATTTGGAGGCATTATTTATCTGGCGTGTCATATGAGGTGTTCACAGATCATAAGAGTTTGCAATACTTATTCAAGCAGAAGGAACTGAATTTGAGGCAGATGAGGTGGTTGGAGCTATTGAAGGACTATGAAATCACCATCTTGTATCATCCCGATAAGGCCAATGTAGTGGCCGATGCTTTGAGTAGGAAGTCAGCCAGTGGGCAGCCTTGCGTATATTCCAGTCGATGAGAGATCACTTGCTTTGGATGTTCATGCATTAGCCAATCAGTTTGTGAGGTTGGATGTTTCTGATCCTAGTCGTGTTCTAGCTTGCACAGTCGCTCGTTCTTTATTATTTGAGCATATCCGAGATCGGCAGTATGATGATCCTCATTTGCTTGTCCTTAGGGATACAGTGCGGCATGGGGGTGACAAGCAAGTTACAATCGAAGATGATGTAGTTTTGAGGATACAGGGACGTATTTGTATATCTAATATAGATGGACTTCCTGAGTTGATTCTAGAGGAGGACCATAGTTCCCGGTATTCTATTCATCCAGGCGCCGATAAGATGTATTAGGACTTGTGGTAGCATTATTAGTGGAGGAGGATGAAGAAGGATATTGTTGCATGTGTAGCTTGGTGTTTGAATTGTCAGCAGGTAAAGTACGAGCATCAGAGACCTCGTGGTTTATTCCGGAAGATTGAGATTCTTGAGTGGAAGTGGGAGAGTATTACTATAGACTTTGTTGTCGTACTCCCAAGGACTCAGAGGAAATTTGATGCAGTGTGGGTTATTGTGGATAGGCTGATGAGGTTAGTGCATTTCATTCCTATGACATTTTTCTATTTTTCGGAGCGGGTTGCAGAGATTTATATCGGGGAGATCATCTGCCTTCATGGTATGACCATGTCTATCATTTTTTACCGAGTTATGTAGTTCACCTCTCATTTGTGGAAGGCAATTCAATGTGAGTTGGGTACTCAGGTCGAGTTTAGCACAACATTTCATCCTCAGATAGATAGACAGTTCGAACGTACTATTTAGATTTTGATGGATATGCTCCGAGCATGTTTTATTGACTTTGGAGGTTTGTGGGATCAGTTCTTTTCATTAGCAGAGTTTGCCTACAACAAAAGCTACCAGTCAAGCATCCAGATGGCTCCCTATGAGGCTTGATATGGTAGGCGGTGTTGGTCGTCGGTTGGATGGTTTGAACCGGGAGAGGCTTGGTTTTTGGGTACAGATCTAGTACAGGATGCCTTGGATAAGTTTAAGATCATTCAAGATAGGCTTTGTAAAACCAGTCCATGAAAAAGAGTCATGTCGACCATAAAGTTCACGATGGAGCATTCATTGTCGGGGAAAGAGTATTGCTTCAGGTGTAGCTCATGAAGGGAGTGATGAGATTTGAGAAGAAGGGAAATCTAATACCTAGACTCATTGGTCCTTTTGATTGTTAAGCGAGTGGGAGAGTTGGATTACAGACTTGTATTGCTGTCGAGTATATCATTTGTGCACCTAGTGTGTCATGTGTCCATGCTTCGGAAGTATCACGACAATCCATCCTACGTGTTAGACGTCAGCACTATCCAGTTGGACAAGGACTTGACCTATGAAGAGGAGTCGTTAGCTATTCTAGACCGGGAGGTCTGTCACTTGAGAACGACAAAGTTCCCCTCAGTTGGTGTGCAGTGGAGAGGTCAGCTTGTTGAGACAGCAACCTGGGATCCCGAGTCCGATATGCGGCGCCATGATCCTCATCTTTTCACCGACTTAGGTACTTCTCTATCTCCATTCGAGGACGAACGTTTGTTTTATAGGTGGAGAATGTAATTACCTGAAAGGTCATCTTTTGTTTAAGAAGTCAAATCTATGGTCCGAGTCCTTGAAAACCATCTTTTGTCTCACGTCAATTTCTATGCGCAGTCCCTGCGTGTTTCCAGAAAGCTTTTATGTGAAATTTAAGAAAAATAATGACTTATGTCAACATTCTTGGTAAATGAACCCGGGACCGTGATCTGACAGTCCCGTAGGGTCAGTAGAAAAATATAGGACTTAAGCGTATGCCCAGAGTCGAATTTCGAGGTCCGTAGCCCAAGAAAAGAATTTTTTAAAGAAAATTATATTGTTGGAAAATGTAAAGACTTTTTGTAATGAAATGATGCATGTTCTTGATGGTATCGAGCCCGTATGTTGGTTCCGAAGCCCAGTACAGGTTTAAAGTAATAATTAGGTTGAATCTACGAAATTTGGTAAGAATCGGAGTTGATTTGGTATAAAATGCACCTTTAGTTGAGAAAATGAAATTTCAATGTTTCTTAAAGAATTTTATGGATTTGAGGTTAAATTTGTAGTTGTTAATGTTATTTTGTTGATTTGATCGCATGATCAAGTCTGTATGATCTATTTAGACTTGTGTGCATCTTTGGTTTGGAGCCCCGAGGGCTCGGGTGAGTTTTGGATATTCCACAAAGTGATTTTGACTTAGGAAATTGCAGTTGTGCATTTGGTATTTTTACCCAGGCCTCTGATCTCGCAATTGTCAGATCAGACTTCGCAATTGCAAAGTGGTTAGTCTTGGGAAATGCAATCAAAGTGTCGCAATTGTGAACCAATCCTGGCAGGCTTTCATCATAAATGTGACCTCTGGGTTGGGAATTGTGAAGCCCCTTAATTGCATATGCGACATCCCTTTGCAAATGCGAAGTCAGCAGGTTTTCAAACGGTTCCAATTGCGAACCCCTGCTCGCAATTACGACATTGCAACGTGTTAAGTGGAATTTTGATGGGATTCTTCTTCATTTAACAAATTTTTCAAACCCTAAACTCCCATAGGCGATTTTCTTGGTGAGAGTTCTTCCCCAAATCATATGTAAACGATTTCTAACTTATTTTCTTCAATCTATAACATCTTTTGACATGATTTCTCTTCAAATTCTATGGTTTTTCATGGGAAATTGGGTGTTTTTGGGTAGGAACTAGCATTTTAAATTTTGAGGATTTGGAGCTTAATTTGAGGTCAGATTTCAAAACTAATTGCATATTTGAGTACGTGAGTGAATGGGTAATCGGTTTCTGGTTCGAACTTCAGGGTTTGATCAAGTGGGCTCGGGTTTGATTTTGACCTTTGGGGAAAACAAAGGGAAATCTATTTTCATGCATTAGAGAAGGTTTGTTTAGCATTTATTAATGTTATCAAGTAAATTGTGACTAGATACAAGAAAATTGGAAGTGGAACTAAGAGGTAAAGCGGTAGTTGAGACTTAATCTTGTCCGTAGATTCGAGGTTAGCGTTCAGATATACTTTAGCTTGAGGAATAGGAGTTATGATCTTATTTTCTATGTATTAGTATGAGTACGACGTATAGGTGTGGTGACGAGTATCAATATATTGGTTTCAAGCATGCACGTGGGTCTTATACCATGATTATTATGACTCTATTATGCTTTGTCCATGCTTAAATTGATAATTATCGATGTTGAACAAAGCTTATGAAAGTTTCTTGGTAATTGACTATTGTTAAGTATTGACTCAAGTTTGGTCTCATTTTATAAAGTAATTGTTGAAACGAGATTGGTTATAGCTGAATCCCTCATTGAGATGTTATTGTTGATATTGATGAATTCCTTGCCGGAACATACTGTATTTATTGTTTGAGTGACGAAGAGTGAAAATCATGAAGAGTGATATCGTGCACGATATTGTGAGTGAGTGTAACGCACGAAGGGTGATGTTATGCCTATATTATGAGTGTTAATGCACGAAGGTTGATGTCGTGCCATGATTATGTGAGGTAATGCACGAATGGTGATGACGTGACGTTCCTGTTATTTCATATGATGAGGATGAGAGTAAAAGCACGAAGGGTGATGCTGTGTAGGTGTTACCATTTTATAATTTTGTTGATTTAGATATGATGTTTTTTATGCTTCTTTATTGGCTTATTGTTAGGATCTGATATTCCCCGCAACATGTTACCTTCCCACTTTATTCTGTTGATTCATGTTACTATGTTTCTGTCTGTACATAATTCAACTGCACAGGTATATATGATTGTTGTGTCCTAGCATCGTCACTACTTCCTCGATGTTAGGCTCGGCACTTACTCAGTACATGGGGTTGGTTGTACTAATACTACATTCTGCACTCTTTTGTGCAGATTTCAGTATCGGACCCGGTAAGTAGTTCTCTTCAGTCCAAGGAGACCAAGGTAGATCTGCTGGCATCACAGAGACTAAAGTCACCCTTCCATGTTTTAGCTTTCTGCTATCTTTTTTCATTTCGATAACAGTTGTACTTTTCTTTCAAGATTTGTGCTTGTAGTAAAAATCTTAGTCGTTCATGAAATTGTGAAACCAGATTCATGGGGTAGACATATATTGGAGCATTTGGATTTTGTTATAACTCCTCTGTGTTTTTCTTTTGTTCAGCTATAGTTACTGTTTATAACTATTTGGGTAGATTGTTAATGTGTATAACCTTAATAGTTTGCTTGCCTAGCTTTCACAAGTAGGCGCCATCATGACTCCCGAGGGGTGAAAATTTTGGATCGTGACAACTAAGATACATATTAATTTGGTGGGTAAAATCATATATATGGCTCGATAAATAAATGTCTATATCACTTCAAAACTGAACAAGACTATTATTTCACTATGCTAAACACACTGGACAAGTTTTAGACATCTACTGACATGCACAAAATATAACAAAACCTCACATAAACCTTGGCACATAACTCACTTAGGATCGGATCTATCCGACTCTCTAGTTAAAGCGGTTAAGTAATATTATAATCACATAAATTACGGTAATTATTTAGGAGTCAAGAATTGATCCTAGAAATCAGGCACTCACTGCTCTCAAGGCACAACAAAGTCAATAAAAGTCATATCCCTTTAACACCTAGCACAAGATTTCACTAGTCCTACTTAAAGAAAAACTAACTACCCATGGTTCAACCAAAAACCATTGAAAGAAAATCGCGGCACACAGAAAAACCAAGGAGAAATTGTTATACTACTTAAAAATGAAGCAAAACATCAATACAGGTTTTCTTCGACTTTAATCCCTCAAGAAGACAGTCGAGGAAATATATCATCGGGAAAAGTTAATTTTTTTCAAAATAAACAAAAACACAAATACACATACATATTTACATACCCCCAACCCACACTTTAAATTGTAGGATGTCCCCATGATACACAAATAAAAAGGAAGAGGTAAAGAAAACTTCCCTGAATTTTTTCTACTTCCGAGGACTTATGAACTCCATCCCTAGTTCTGAGTTCGTTCCTTGTTTTTTCTCCTTAGGATTCTTAATCGAGCTCATCAAGCCAAAGTCCTCTTAGGATATCTGCAAACCCCGCTCTTTTCTTTCTTTCTTGGCCTTATTTTGGGAGGTGGATTTCTTGTAGGATCATCCTCAACTTGTTTCTGTTTCACAAGATCAATCCATGCATATTGTTGTAAGTCCCCAAAATAAAGTCCACATAATCATAGATAGAATAAGAAAACAAAGAAGAAAGGTCATGTGAATATTCCTATGATATGTCCAAGACCATTTGTACCTCATTCTCTTCTAGTAGATATTGTAAATGTCGGAAGGTGGTGGGGGGTTTGAACTCTTCTTCTATTACTTCACATTTAACCAAAGACTTGTCTTCAATTATCTAAGTTGAATTAGAGTCCTCTTGCAATGTGGAAAGCTCTCTCTATAGATGCTCATCCTCTTGGGTAGGCTAATTCTCACCGGGTATCTCCTACATGTATTTACTATCAAATTGCAATGAGCTTTCTAAAAGTATATTTACTAGTTTATCTTGTGATGTTAGGGTCTTAATGGCGTCAGCATTTTGTATAAGTTCTTCTTGATTTTGTATAAATCTTTCTTCAACACTATTCATGAACTTATACATAAGCTCTTCTAAACTATCATTGTCCTTTTGAGGTGGTTATCTCACTTCGCTTTCATTTCAGCCATAATAAGGGTGTTTGTTCAATCCATAGTTAATATTATGACCATATGAAACCACATACATGTACAAACTAGAAATAGAGTGAGTCTGTTCATAAGACGAACCATATGAGGAATATTTACCTGCTTGACAGCCAACCCATAAATGTTTCTATTACATTTAAAACAAGTAGCAGACTTGTGATAATGTTCTACTGCTAACTCTTCGGCCATTTTCTTAAGTTGGTTGTACTCCATCTTCAACAGCAATTAGAGTTCAATACTAGGAATAATTCATCAAGTTTCCTTCCTATCACTTGTTAGGTACTACAAAAGAAATCTTGAAGTAAAGTTAACTAAACAAAAATAAAAATAAAAGAAAAAAACAAAAGTTAATTCTTGAATTAGCACCAATAATTATTTTTGAACAATATTGATTGTTAATCTCCGGCAACAGTGCCAAAATTTAACGAGCGCAAAATACATACGAAATTAATGCTCGTTAATCAAAGATAGTATAGTATAATATCGTCTTCGCGGGGATTAGATTTAAACCAATTTCTAGTTTAATTGCTATTCATGAGGATCAACACTTGATTTAAATTATTATGAACTAAGTTTAACTAATAAAATAACGCAATTGACAATTGATAGCAAGGAATAGGGGTCTGGCTGGATAGGTGCAAGATAGTTATTTGGAATATAACTCTAGTTTAATTGACTTTAATGTTCTAATGATTCACACGAATTCACTCGATGATTAGCTAAAACGTGTAATTAAGACTCCTCTCTCGATTAAATCTTAACTCTACGAGGTGAATTAATTTAAGCATTGTGAAAGTATGCAAGCATATGTTAAGGGATTGGTCTTTAGGAAAATGTCTCTCGAAATTCTCCTAACTTGATTTAATCAACAATTCAATAAGCTCTTTTAATTAATTAGGAGAATCAATGGATTAAATCAAATAAAATAATGCAAAGATAATCACCACAATATTCCTCTTTCGATTAAATAATCTAATGACTAAAGTTGCAACAATTCAAAACTCGATAACCAAATTCGTACAAGGAACTAGAGTTAAAATCCAAAAATATAAAATTAAAATACCATATCCGCCAAACCCCAAGGGTAATTACTCCATAATCATGGAGTAAGTCATCACAAATATAATTAAAGAATGATAAGGTATCAATATAACTTTACAATCCAAACGCTCCAATTGAACTGATGGAAAGATAATAAAATCCTATGTATTGTAGCCTCCAATGCTCTTCTAGAGCTTCCAAGGTCAAAAGCCCCTTAAAAAGGTGTTTTCAGTATATTTATATCAAGTCTGAATGGATTGAAACGAAACTACCCCATTCTAAGCCAAAGTGGGAAAATACTCTGACAAAATTGCACAGTCGCGACGCACCCTGCGGCGTTCCATGTGTCTTGCTAAGGGACAAAAGTGGAGGGCTGCTCATTTCAGCCTAAAATGGTATCACATCACGTTATTATAGCTTTTTGTATATGTTTGAATGCTCATCAAAGTTTGGCACGTTGGCAGACACAAAGTATCGTGCCAACTTTAATTTGCATGTCATTATTTTCTGGTTTTGTGCTTTCTCTTCTTATTTCTTTTACTTTTTAAATACGTACTCAGTCCTCGGCCTTAAAATCTATTCGGACTTAACTTCCGAATTTTTACTCAGACTTCAGAGTTCTCTTTTATTCAAATTAGCTCCAAAAATTTGTCTTAGCCTCGAATTTTAACCAATATAAGAAAAATATGTAATGAGTATAAATTATCCATATTTTAGTTCAACTACAATTAATGTATAGAAAATATTGTGTAAAGTAGCCAAAAACTTGTATTTTAGCTTACCATCGATATAATATAGTATTGAGTGATTGAGTGTGCTGAGTGATTTATAGCGATGAGTTGGAGTGTGAGACAGTGAGATTGAGTACTATGAGAGTATGATTACATGAATTTATTGTTATGATGCATGACATTTGATATGGATACTTGGCATGTAGGCATAGAGATGCCTTTCCTCATGCTATACGATATTATGGCATTCATGACTTCTCATGCACATTGACATGTAGGCATAGAGATGCACTTTCCTCATGCTATATGATAATGAAATATCTTATATGTTGTTGAAAGTTTTTGGAAAAAATTACAATTCTTTTGATATACTCATATTTTGATGATTTCGCTCAAAGATTTTGGTTTTTACTCTTCCTGAAAGTCATGTCTATTTTTTGCAACTGCGGATGAGATGAGCATCATATCTTTGCGTTATTACTTGTATTATTTGTATTATATTGTTGCGAATTGTTCTTGGCTATTGGTGTTGGACTCTGATTGTTGTCTAAGTTCGTTACCTCTTTCAAACTAAGGTTAGGTTTGTTGCTTATTGAGTACATGAGATCAACTGTACTCATACTACACCTTTGCACCTTGCACATAGATTTTGAAATTGATGCTGCTGCGTAAGGTAGGAGATGGCATTGGAGATGTACCTGTGTTCCGGTTATAGCTACCTCTTCTTGGTGGTTATAGATTTATAAATGTGTTTATGTATATTTCGGATAGATGATGTATTTATTTTATACCAGCTTTGTAAACTTTAAATCTTATAAGATCATGATTTGTACTACCAGTCCTTGGTAAGTTGTATAAAATTTTAGTTAATTCATTATTTATTTTCCCCGGAAATCTCATTTGCATTGGATTGTTGTTACCTGGCTTACCTAGCGCGTTGGGTTAGGTGTCATCATGACTAATTGAAATTTAGATTGTGACAAGTTAGTATCAGAGCTCTAGGTTCATAGGTTCTACGAGTCATGAGCAAGTGTTTAGTAGAATCTTGCGTATCAGTACAATGACGTCTACACCTATCTTCGAGAGGTTAAATGGCATTTAGAATAGACTTTCCATCTTTATTTCCTTATTGTGCGGCATTGATTCCGGTTGAAGTGTATCTCTTTGGATTCCTTCCACTCATTTACATTCGTATGTGAGCACTCAATATTAGTTGTGTATCGACTGCCTATGGATTCTATGTATGATATGCGAGATGTTTTTGTTATGTTTGGAGTTAGGCCAATCTAGAGGACCCAAGGTTCGGGTTTGCCGCAGCATGGGCTGGTTTTAGTTACGTCAGTATGTACTTTGGAATCATATGTCCAGTTTTGCCCCAAGGAGCGAGATTGATGGATCAATGAGTAGTTGGGAAGCTACATGATGATTATGTTGTGACTATAGGAGCTGTTCAGATGGATTAATGAGATGAAAAGGGTTATACGGGATTTGAAAAGGACTATTGGATGCTTGATTTATGTTTTGATGTGTTGCACAATCTTGAGGTATGATTGTGTTGAAGGATCTTTCATGTTTTCCAGTTATGGGATAAATTCTGCTGTTGATGAGTTTAGAATCGGGACGGTTAAGTGATTTCATGATGGTTGTGGTCATGGTAAGGCATAGTAAAACGCCAATTTGAGGCTAAACATGTGGGTTATATCCTATATGGTGGTCTACGGGTGTGTGATCCTTATGATGTTATGTGGAGAGTTTCTTTCTACTGGTGGGATATATGTGTTGTGATTTGAGTCTGGATTGGTTTAGAAAGTTGACTTGACTATCACGAGGATGAATTCAAGCTTAGTGGATGATTTGAGATATTTTACAATTTGTGTTGCATGAGCTTATGAAGGATTTAGTTGAATTTTAGTGCGGGACTATGGCAGTAATAGAATATGGGTATTGTGAGTTATTGAATGTTTTGTCCTATGGATTTGAGCCAAGTGTGGGAGTCCACCATCGGCAATTTGATTGCATGGTTATGTATTGTATCGATTTCGATCTGAGGCATACTTATGGATCGTTACAACGTGTAGAGGTTGAGATCGATGATGACTCGAATAAGGAAGTTTTTGGATACGAGTTATATTATACTTTATGGGTATATGTAAATCATATAATGATTTAAGTTGTTATTTATGAAGGATGTAGTATGCATGGAGTAGGAATTTACTCGGTTGCATTAATTCGAGGTTACTTCTTTAGGTATTGTCGTACTAATGGGGCATAGGTCATTCAAACCATTTGGGTGGTGCAATTGAGATTTGAGTAGGGTGGATAACTCTCGAGAAGGTTCTAATGGATTCAAGGTTTATATGTGGCAATTGAGAATTTTCCGGAGTTGTATATGGATAGAATCTGATATTTGCATCGGATAGTGTCCAGACTCGCAGTATTTCTATATAATTATGGATTCTACATTTCAGTTTCAGAAAGGTAAAAGGAACAAATTTAGATTCGCAAAAGGTCTCTTTAGAGTGGGTGTCTTGATTGTGGTACTTTTGGATGCCTAAGAGGGAATACAATGGCTTATGGGCCTTAGGGCGGTGTGATTTTATGCTAGAATCTCTCATGGTAAGCATGGGGTTAAGGGTCGTATGTGGGCAATGAGAAGTGTTAACTTGAAGCCGATTTGAAAGAAACCTGGAGAAATAGGACAGCCTGGTGGTAGATTGAATCAGCAAGGTAATGGGTATAATTGGTTCTTTTGGTTCTTATGATGTGGTGAGTCTATAGATGTGTTTTGTGGCAATACTCTTAGGTTTGGTGACATACATGTCTTGGTTAAGTTAAAGAGATTCAATTTTTATGGCTTGGTTGTGGCCAAATGGATTTCAAAAATTTCTCGATGGTTTATACCACGGTATCTATAGGTATGAGGGGTACGTTGTGTGCTGTGATTTTCTCATTGACGGGATCAAGCGGAAGGTTTCTAGCTAATTGAGTATGTATTCTGCTTGTGACTCATAGTTGATAATGAGGCTCTCGTATTTTTATATGATGGCCATATAGAGGCAGTGCATGGTGTAAGATTGGGATTTTCATGTGCAACTATGCCATTATGTTTCGAAAGGAAGTTCATGAATTCTTAGATAGCATGGACGCTTTCAAATGATTAGATGAATGTTATTACTACTTGGTATTGCCTGAGAAGAGTACGCATTTCAGAAATTGCACTATGTTTTGACTTACAGATCCTTTATTGGTATTGAGGTACTCGTCTAGTTGATTGGCTGCTGATATTCAGATTTTTCTATGTGGCACGGAAGAATTATAGAAGTATTCCTCATGGTATAATCGTGTATGAGAGATGTATTAGACATTCGAGTTGTAGAGCTAGGATCAACTATGGTGATTCATGTGTTCTATGGATTTGGAGACTAGGAGTTCCTAAAAGCAGATTGTTTCACGGTTCTGGATTGTGAAGGTGTGGACAAAGTTAGCCAGATGGTAGTATGTGTTTTGGTTAGGTCATTGTGGGCTTCTAGAGGGTTATTTGTTCATTTGGGGATGATCGGATTAGTTGACTCAGAACTGTTAGTGTTAAAGGGTGTGTCATTCGGTTAAAGTTGAGATTGTTCATGTTATGAAATATTCTATGTGTTACTCTCCTATGCTATGAGAGGTTGTGATTTATTGGTGATATCCACATATGATGTGGTTCTATTTGAGCCTTGTATCGAAATTCAAGTGAGATGATTATTGGGGTGTTGAATGATCGATTGCGCATTGGTTATGGTCTTTCTGGGCTGTGGTATATAGAATTATTGTCTTCTTCATGGTTATGGTCATGTACTTTGTGTGGCGAATTTCATGTGGTTGATTATTTTTAGCATTGTGGCTTGAGATATTTTATATGGACTGACGTTTGGATCGGGTCACGTATTGCAACAGAGTTATGTTGGAATATGATTCTTTGTGTTAGATTCGTGTGTCTTAGTTCTACTGTGTGTGATTGGTTCATAGCATTACATTTTTTATGGTACTTGCTTAGCTTGCGGAGCAGTTCTCTTATTTGAAAGACTTTCCATGTTTGAGTACATTTGAGTTGTTGCCTATTAGTGCACGGATTGCATGATTTATGCTTCTATGTAGTATTGGTGTGGCATGTCAGTTGAGTAGCTTTATTTGATGAGATGAAGTCTTTAGGCCTATAGTGATTGCTATCGAATTTTATTACGTTATGTTTGGAAGAGTAATATCAGAAGTCAACTTAGAATTTGAGTTACGGTCTGGTTTGGTGATAGAGCTCTATGACTTGTTAATATGATGAGTGGTTATGAGTTTCTGCATGTTTTTTCATCATCGGCAGTGTACGAAGCTTTTGAAAAAAGTTCTATTTATATGAGGCTTATTACCATTGCCGGATTTGGTTTTAAGCAGTTACTTTAATCAGAACTTGTTGCAACGAATATGCCAGTTATGTGGTATACCATATGATTACATCTTGGATTATGGTGATGGCTTGATACAACTTGTTTAGACATACGGTGTGTAGATGCAACATTCATGTCTTACAAGGAATTCCATATTTTTGGAAAATGGGTTCTAAGTTTTATGGACTAAGGTTGAACTAATAATCTTCAATAATATTGTGTTGTCAGGCTTACATGGATTAGGGTGACATGATATGACCCCCAGATATATGCATGGTAAGGTTACACGGCAATTTAATGCCTTTGGAACAACCCTTGGCACGTTTGAGGACGAACATATGTATAATTAGGGGAGAATGTAAGATCGATCATTTTGAGAATTTACACTTTATTCGGTGTTTGAAGTCTTGAATAGCTTCATAAGATGTATTATGACTAGTATGAATCGTCAGCTTTGGTTTTCATATGTTTCAAATTGATTTGGAAGAATGATTCTCATTTTAGAAGCTTTAGTTGGAAGGGTGACTAAGTTTGACTTTGGTGTATTTGACCCCGGATTTGAGTTTAGATGATTATGTTAGGTCCAGATGGCGCTTTTGGACTTGCATATCCTCAGATTTGCATTTGGGTGTTTCTAGAAGTTTTTGATACTATCTAGTGAAAAGATAGAAATTTGAAGGTTTGGAATATTCATAAGTTTGACAGGAAGTTGACTTCGATGTTATCAGGTTCGGATTGTTATTCCAGGAGTTGGAATATATTTTTTATGTCATCTGAAACTTGTGTGCAAAATTTAGATTCATTCCGAATTGGTTAGGCTTGGATCGGACGCTTGGTTCGAAGTTTAAAGTTTATGAAATAAAGAGATTAATCTTGATTGACAATTCGTGGTTTTGATGAGATTTGAGGCCTTGAGTAGGTCTGTATATATTTCGAGACTTGTTGGTATGTTCAGACGGGGTCCCGAGGGGTTTGAGTGAGCTTCAGGGTAGTTTCAGACCATTTTTAAGCTATTTTTAGTTGTTGGATTTTTTTGCCGTAGAGGTGTGCAGTGCGATCATGTACATTGGGTCGCGTTCATAAAAAGCAAATTGTTGTTTTGGGCACTGTGAATCGCGATGGCAGAAGCCTTTTTGCAATCGCATAGAAGAAAATTCTGATGTCACTAGCCAAACTTTGGAAGCTTATATCTTGCAATGTGTAAAGAATTTGGAGATGATCCAAAATGAAAGTTGTACCCTTTGTGTCTAGTTTCTGAAAATAAAATCATTTGTCATTTGGAGTTTTGTAAAAAAAAGAGGTTATGGCTAATACACTACAGGTTGTCTGAAAAGAGTTTGGGAAGGGTAATGGAAATTTATTTATCACGATCGCAAGGAAATGGCCGCAATCGCGAAGGGTAAAATGTGTGCCGAAAAATTTTTGAATAGCGATCGTGAGTTTGGTGAACCAGATCTCGAAGGGTACCCCTGGAACAGTGAATAAGTACTATATTTTCGAAGGTTTCAGACACTTTATCATATTTTGAGCTAGGGAGCTTGGATTTGGATGATCTTTCGACAATATTTACCACGTGATTGAGGTAAGTATTTTCTACTTGGTATTAATTTTATTCTGTGATTCCACTCCCATTTGGTAATTAATTGTTGATTTTGAAAGATAAATTAGGGGGTTTTGTCTAAATTTTCTTGGAGTGATTTTTAAGTTTTGAATATCGATTCGGGGTCGAATTTGAGTAAAATTAGTATGGTTGGACTCATAATTGAATGGGTTCTCGAAATTTGTAAGTTTTGTCGGGTTCTGAGGTGCGGACCTGAGTTTGAATTTTTGATTGACTTTTGTCTTTTGATTAAAAATTAGACCTTTATTGATTGGATTTGTTTCTTTTGACAATACTTGATATTTTGAGTTGCTTTTGTCTAGTTTTGAGTCGTTCGGAGGTCGATCCGTGCGGGGTGGAATTTCTAGAGTATTGTTGGCTTGCTCGATATTGAACTTGGCTTGTTCGAGGTAAGTAACATATCTAAACATGGATTTACGGGTATTTAATCCTGGGAACTGTGTTATAAGATATGTATTGAGGTAATGCACATGCTTAGTGACGAGTGTGTGGGCTTGCACCGAAAAAATCATGATTTTAGTTGACTATTAAATTGTGACCGCACTTTCTTTGTTGTTATATCTTGTTACATCCATGTTCTCCCAACTCATTTGATTATATGAGCCGTGAATCATGTTAGAAATCATTTTTAGGCTATGTACTTATTCGGCTGTGACCTAATGAAGCTATTTCTATTGTTTTGAGTTATCTACTCTAAATGTAATTATATACTCAGTCATGATTCTTCATTTGCATATCATATCTTAGACCATGTTCATTATTCACCATTACATCACGTTATCACTATTTGGGTTGAGTGATATGAGATATGTGAGCCCATGAGACTAGAGAGATTGATGACTGAGTTGAGGCCTGAGAGGCGTGTTGTGAGTGATATTGTGGATCAGGATGCATGTCGCAGCCTGCCTTATTGGCTTTATATATATTATTGTTAAGAATCAGGTTGAAGCTGCAGCAAGCCCTTATAGGATTTATCTATTATTGGATCGGACTGTACGCTACAACAGGCCATATTGGCATTATATTAGTGCTTGGGCAGGATGTGCCCCCTCCGGAGACTGATATACTAGTAGTGAGCACAGGTACTGCACAATATTGAGTGATTAAGTGTGCTGAGTGATTGAGAGCGGTGAGTTGGGGTGGGAGACGGTGAGATTGAGTATTCTGAGAGTATAAGTACATTAGTTTATCATTGTAATGCATTACATTTGACATGCATACTTGGCATGTAGGCGTAGAGATGCATTTTCTCATGTTATACGGTATTTTGACATTCATGATGTCTCATGCACATTGACATATAGGCATAGAGATGATGTATTTTCCTCATGTTATCTGATAATGAAATATCTTATCTGTTATTGACAGTTTTTGAAAAAAATCACAGTTTTTCTAATATACTCGTATTTTCGTGATTTCAGTGAAAGATTTGAGTTTTTACTGTTATACATGAATGGCATGTCTATTTTAGTAACTGCGAATGAGTTGAGCATCATATCTTTGAGTTATTTCTTGTACCGTTTTTATTATATTGCTATGAGTTGTTCTTGGATATTGGTGTTGGACCATGACTTTTCTCCAAGCTAGTCACAACTTTCAACCTAAGGTTCTGTTTGTTACTTATTGAGTACATGAAGTCAGTTGTACTCATACTACACTTTTGCACCTTGCATGCAGATTTTGGAACTGATGTTGCTGCATATGGAAGGAGGTGACATAGGAGATGTACCTGCGTTCTAGTTATAACTGCATCTTCTTCTTGTTAGTTATAGATTTATAAATATGTTTATGTATATTTCAAACGGATTATGTATTTATTTATACTAGCTTTGTAAACTCTAAACTTAGAAGCTAATGAATTGTATTACTGGTCCTTAGTAACTTGTATAAAAGTTCAGTTATTTAATCATTTGCTTTTCCCGTAAATCTCATTTGAATTGGATTGTTGTTAATTAACTTACCTAAGGGGCTCGGTTAGGTGACATCACCACTAGTTGGATTTTGGATCGCGACACTAATAAACTTTCCAAAACTTCTTGGTTGTTCACATTGCTTATCTGCCTACCAAAAGCTTGATGTAAGAATTCTACTTCTAAAGATGCATTTATTGATTTTAGGTCGGTTAAGAAATTAAGTGCTCGACTTTTAGTTCTTTCATTACGTAAGGGCTCAGGAAAGGGAGACAGATAGAATTGAATCAACACCCATGGTATAAGAGACTTCCATCGGTATTACTATATTAGTGGTAGGGGTAGAAATTTGAGCCCAAACCTATCTAACCCGCCCAACACGCCTAGAGATTCATGGGTTAGACTACAAACATTTTAGCTTATGGATCAATTTGGATTGAGCCCAAGCTAACCCGTCATTTTTATAGCCCATTTTGACCAAATTAAAAACCCAAATACAAAGCATAAACTCACCCAAAATAAATTATATCAACCCAATTTATCTAGAAATTTACTTAGTTGTCCCAAATATTTTTCTACACCACCCACTCCCCCCCCCCCCCCTCACAGAAAAGGAATTTATATTTTTTTTGTACTCTCATTTTTTTATATTTTTATTTTTTTGTGCCACCCACCCAACCCTATCCCCCTGCCTCTTCCCTCCCCGAGCGCAAACCCCCTTAAAAAAATTCACTATTTTTTTTGAATTTTGAATTTTCTATTTTCTTATTTTTCTACATCCCGAGCCTTACCCCCCCCCCCCACCCTCCCCTCAAACCAAACTCCCAAAAAAATTTACTTTTTTTGTATTTTATATTTTTTATTTTATTTTATTTTTCTGCACCACCCCTACCCAACCCCCTAAACCCCACACCCACGTAGACCCCCTCAAAAAAAATTTAAAACTTTTTCGTATAATTTCAATTTTCTATTGTAATGTGTTTTGCCCCTCCCACCCACCCACCTCAATCCCCATCCTCCACCTGTAAAATATTTTTTAACTTATATATTTTAAGGTAAAAATTTATTTTACAAAAAATACATAACTGGACCTTTAAGCTTGATTTTTTGTCACTTGAACACCTAAATGTAGAGTTGCTCCTTCTCAACTAAACAACATTTATGCCAATTAGACTCTTTGTAGACCAATTGGGGAAAATTTTTATAAAAATTAGACGCATGTATTACAATTTCCTCTAACACCTTAAAATATTCCACCTTATAGAACTAACCCCCAAAACAAATTGAAACTCATTTTTTAAAAAATAAAAAAACTTGACCGTCAGCTCTAGCAACTTAGTACCCTAAAAAGCCCATTGAAAATTTCCTCTGTTCAACTTTATTCTGTTCTCGCATCCTCCGATCCCTACACACTCAATCATGTCATTACAAAGTGTATAATTGGTACATATGTGGTTTAATTAAAGGGCCTGATAGGAACAACTCTATGTTTAGGTATCCAAATGACAAAAAGGGCCTAGTTGAAGGGTCCAGTTATGTATTCTGCCTTTTTTATGCAAGATGGGCATGGTTCTAAAATATGGGTCAAGTTGGGCGGGATGGGTTACGACCCATTGTTTAGCACATCTTAACCCAGCCCATCTTAACCTAAGTACACTTTGGGCTGGGTTGGGCAATGACCCATTTATTAACCTAACCCATCTTGACCCGCCCAAATTCAGCTCAACCCGCCCATTTGCCACCCCTTAGTGGTAACAAAATAGATTTTTAAAAAAATAGCTATTCATCCATATTATCCACTAAAAAAATTAGATAACAAACTTTTAAAAAAAATTCCCTCTGTTCCAGTTTATGTGAACTTATTTCATTTTTGTTCCGTTCCAAAAAGAATGACCCATTTCTAAATTTGGTAACAATTTAGCTTAAACTTACAATTTTACCCTTAATGAGAAGCTTTTATAACCACACAAATACTCTGGGTTCCATTTTGACTTGTTTAGAACTACAAATTCCAAAAGTCTTCATTTTTTCTTAAACTTCGTGTCCAGTCAAATAAGTTCACATAAATTGAAATGGAGGGAGCATCAAATATGGATAAGATTCATACCATCCACTTGAAAAATGAATAATCAATGAGTTTAACTTTTATATTTGTAAAGATTAAAATTGGGAGTTTTTCAAGTTTGGAAGACTAAAATTCTCCCAAAAAGGACTATATTCAAGAAGCCAATTAACCTACTTTTTATCTTTTATTAAACATAAATAGGATTGGATAATTTATCCATTGGTGCATTACCTATTTCCGACTCGCCCATATTCGACCTGACCCGACCGGCATGTTTGCCACCCCTAACTAGCCTATAAGCCTTAGCATGTTTGGCCAAGCTTCTAAAATCAGCTTATTTTGAGAAGTGTTTTTCTCAAATGTACTTTCTAAAAAAGTGCTTAGTGAGAAGCAGATTGTGTTTGGCTAATTAATTTGAAAAGCACTTTTGAGCAGTAATTAGTATTTGGCCAAGTTTTTAAAAATTGTTTCTAAGTATATTTTTCTCAAAAGTGCTTCTCATAAAAAGTTTTTGAAGAGAAGTTACTTTTTTCTGATTCTCAAAAACTACTTCTGCTTCTCCTCAAAAGCAATTTTTATCCTTCCAAAAGCTAGGGCAAACAACTCAATTTTTTGCTAACAGTACTTCTGGCCAAAAAAAAAAACAATTTTGACCCAAAAAACTTGGCCAAACAAGCTATTAGTCAAGTGTCAGTTTCCATTTCATAAAGTAAAGAATCGAAGGTATATCGAAAACAACTTTATAGCACTTCCAGGGTAGGGGGTACGGTTACGTATATCTCACCCTCCCCAGATTCCACTTGTGGTAATACACTGGATTGTTGTTGTAAAGAAACCTACAATAGATGAAAAGAGAAAAATGAACTTAGAACTTCCGACAGTGAAGGTGCAAAGAGCAAAGAGACTGCAGTTGCTCAATTGACCCATATACTTCATTCGCTTCTGGCAACCAAAATAGGGAATTAGGCATGAACCTGCCAAATGCTAAGTTAGCTGCTATTACCAGAACCTTCATGCTGTTCTACAACTTTTAACATTCAAAACTTGTTGGTCCAAGGATGTATAGACGTATGTATAGACGTATCAATGAGTCATTTAAGTAAAGCATCGCTAATGTAATTAGTCAGGAAATAACAGTCATATAACGGGGAAACACTGGCTTACTACCGATAACTGTGCGCAGTTGTTGATGTTGTATTCTACAACAACAACAACAACTACCCAGTATACTCCCACCAGGTGGGGTCTGGGGAGGGTAATATGTAGGCAGTCTTACCCCTACCCAAAAGGGCAGAGAGGCTGCTTCCATGCGACCCTCGGCGCATAGGACAGAATGAAAAGCTGCATTGGAAAACAAAGACAAAATTAGTAACCAAGGCAAGACAAAACAAAATAACAAAACAAAGCATAAGTAATCCTGCAGAAATAACGTAAATGGTTATGTAAACATAAAGAACATAAATACCGTCGCAACCAAGAGGGGACCTAGGCTAAAACACTAGACATCGGTGGGTAACCCTACTATCCCACACCCAACCCCGGGTGAGGCGAACGAAGGACTCTAAGAGCCCCTATCCTGCAACCCTGATTCTAGACCTCCAGACTCCCCTATCGAGGGTCATGTCCTCGGTAACCTGCATTTTAGTCATGTCCTGCCTAATCACCTCTCCCCAATGCTTCTTAGGCCTCCCTCTACCCCGCCGACCACCAACAATCTCCAGCCGCTCGCAGCTCCTCACCGGGGCATCGGGACCCCTCCTCCGTACATGCCCGAACCACCTCAGCCTCGCTTCTCGCATCTTCTCGTCCACCGGGGCCACCTCTACCTTCTGTCGAATAACTTCATTCCTAATCTTATCCAGCCTGGTGTGCCCACACATCCACCTAAGCATCCTCATCTCAGCAACCTTCATTCTCTGGACATGGGAGTTCTTCACGGGCCAGCACTCTGCCCCGTACAACATCGCAGGTCTAACCACGGCTCTGTAGAATTTCCCTTTGAGTTTGTGTGGGTTGTTGATGTTGTATTCTGTTTAAAGGAAAAAGCCGAGAACTAACTTTCCAATCAAGTGACTGAAAGATCTGGACAACAAGGTCATCCGCGTAATACTCCCTCCGGTCCAAAATAAGTAATTTTTTAGCTTTTTTCTTGAGATCCAAAGTAAGTGATTTTTTCAGATTTTAAGAATGAATTAATTATTTTTTTTCTACATTATCCTTGGAGTAAATAGTGTTGGAATATATGTTAGGAGTATTTATATGAGATAGTAAAAGTTAATATGGTCAATTACATTGCTAATTAATGCTAAAAGGTAATTTTCTTAATCTGTGTGAAAACATCCAAAAAATCACTTATTTTGGACCGGAGGGAGTATCATTCTTTTAACACACCCTTTTATCTTCTTCAACCACGTACAAACACTTGCATTCCTATCAAACTGTCAATAAACACTCAAACAGCGAAATATGTAATGCTTCTGTATTGTCCGATGATGTGCTCGATGCACATTCCCGATTGGGTGATGGCTTACATAAATCAAACACAAGCCCATCATTTACAACCAGAGAAACCCCGAGATCTGTTGGTTATTTTCAAAAGTCACATGCTAGATAAGTGTTTCAGCAATCGCACTAAAAATCACTTTGAAATTTCATCATAAAATAATAGTAGTCCATTCAGAAAGCAGCCCATCCTGAACCACATAAAAGTTACAACTGTAGGACATAAAAGGAACAGGGTGAAAGGAACACATTGGAGGTAACGACTAAGGAATGTTAAAGAGCACCTCCTACCTCTGCTTTTACAAAATAGGATAATAATACATAATAATACAAAGAGTCAACTGATACATGTGGGGAGCAAAAGGGAAAAAATGGATACAGTAAAATAACATAGCTTACACTTAAATTATATCTACCCTACAGTGGGAACTCATAAACCAAAGGACGGGCACTGTTTTCTGGCATGCTCCGGAACCAACTTCAATAGAGTCTCTGCAGACACACCCTTTAACTCTGGCAAAAGAGGTATGGGTTCAATATATTTAGTTGTGAGAAGAAAGCAGATTTAAAGGAAATTTTTAATAATGACATACCATGGGCCTTAAAGTTGAACAACGGGGGAAGGACACGGCCATTTGGGAGGCGTGTACTAGGATCACGGAGCTCATCGAAGAAGGCATGGGTTACTGCCTCTAACTGCATTCAAATCATTACATTATCTCACAAATTAAGAACTAGACAATAAGTAATTAATTATATTCAAATTTCAGCCACAAAGAAGAATTGCAAAGACACATCACTTTCCCAAATTAACCATCTCCAAGTAACTGAGAAGATACTACATAGTCATAACATAACAAATAAAAATTTATATGAAATGGCCATTATTCCAAAATGATCACCAACAAAGCAAAGAGACATGTACCATTAACAAACTTAAGAACCAACTTCACTTATCCCTTACATATAAAAGAGAACTAATGCCACTCAAACAGAACAAGACATTCCAGACTAATTAACTCACTAGCTATCGTCAGATCCTGAATAGCACATTCCCTTTTTTAGCAATCTACAAAAAACATTCATAGAGTGCTGTGTGTAATAGCTACTTACGCTACAACTACCCAATATAGTCCCACAAAGTGGGGTCTGGGGAGGGTACTATGTAGACGGGCCTTACCCCTACCCAAAAGGGCAGAGAGGTTGTTTCCAATTGTAATAGCTACTTACGCTAAGTCAAAGAATCTGTAGGCTAAGAGAGTATCAAAATGAACAAGGTAGAAAGGGTGCTCATGTCGCCTAAAACTAAGACCCTTCAGAACCTCAAACAATTACATATTATACTGCTATTGGCAATAAAAATAAAATACGGAATAAACTGTGCCAATACAGAAGGAAAAGGAAATTGGATTTCGTTATTTAAAAAGTAATATGCTCCCAAGAATAATAGCAGCCTCTCAAACACCACACTCACTACATCTGTTTTACATTACCAGATATTGGTAGTTTTCAGCCCAAAGTTCTAAAAAAGTTCTCCGTTAAAATAAAACATGCATCACATTTAAGAGATGAGAGGAAAGAACGGTAAATTTAGGGGATAATACATAATTACCCCATTGAGGTTGTAGCGTATCACCTAATGCACCCTTTAACTTGGCGGGGAGGGGGGGGGGGACCTATGACCCTCTTATAATCGTTTTAAGTGGCGTAAATACCCCTTTCTCGGACAAGCACTAGTTTCACAAAAAATATGTGAGCACACGCACCAATCATGCGCCTTCTCTGTAGCCACCACCACCATTTTCATAGCTAGCACCTTCATTGTAGCCACCACCAAACATCATTAAATCCCCACCGATTAGAATTTAAAAAGTAAAATCATCATAAAACTAATAACTAAATCAAATTCTGAAGATTACAATCGCCACAAAATCCAAAAATTAGCACCACTACCGGTACCAGTACTGTTCCGTCATTTTCAGACCACCTTTTATCCAAAGCCCAGTATCCTCAAAACCCTCAAGTATACAACAACAACAACAACAACAACAACAACAACAACAACTACCCAATTATCCCACCAGGTGGGGTATGGGGGGTAATATGTAGACGAGCCTTACCCCTGCCCGTAAGGGCAGAGAGGCTGTTTCCAAAAATAATTGCTCTTTTTCCTTCTTTGCTTCTTTATATATCTGTATTTATTTAATCTTTATTTATAATCTTTCATTCTAGATCTCCAAGCATTTAGCAAAAGAAGCCAAGAAAGAGGCCATGAAATTTACCAAGATGTTGAAGGCCCAGAAAATTTGTGTAGATTCCAAGGACAACAATTGATTTGGTGACTCCAATCTCATCGATAAATTCGTGTGAACAAAAGAAAATCCAAATATTTCTTGTAGAAAAGGCAGAGAGCAAACAATAGAAAATTGAAAAGGTAAAGAAAAGAAAAGAAAAGGGGGAGGAGTTTGGTGGAAGTTGCAGAGAGATGTATGACGATGATGGCCAAATGGGTATAAAGTAACAGGGAAAAGAAAACAACAGAGAAAAAAAAAAGAAAAATGATGCCATTTTGGAGGTTTTCACGCGCAGGCATCAAGTGCATTACATAGCAAGTGCCACATAAGCTCAAAAGGAGGTAATAATTCGACTAAAAATAAAAGTCATAGGACCCCCATGAAGTGGAAGGGTGCATTCGGTAATATGTTACAACTCCAATACGGTAATTATGTACTATCCCTAAATCTTGGTGAGCAAAACCGAGGTTAAAGCATTTGTGAACAAAATTGGCTAGAAAGTAACAGCTGATGTTTAGTCATTTAAAAGAACATGAAAACACACAGACAACGCCAGAGACGCAAAATCTGTTATCACTGGGCCCATAGCGGCATATAAAATACACTCTCAATGATAATTAGCATACTTACAGCAGTGCAGCGCAAGTTAGGTGAGTACTGCAGTAGTCTTGAAACCAGATCAACAGCTTCAGGAGGCATGCGCTTATGAAATATCTAATATTCAACCATTAGAATTGACAAGATGCTCTATAGATACTTGATACTGCTAGGGAGGGGATGCTTCAGTAATAACTTGTATTTCAAGTTCCTTGTGCCACGGATGAGCTTTAATTTGGGGGAATTTGAACTCGTTATAATTTGGATTCATGCATTTAATTTCTTCCCTGGTAGGAGTACCCAAGACCTGTAAAAGATATTGGAAAATTTGGGCCAACTGGTCAGGTTTATCTCAGGGTAAAAGGTGATAAATTAAATGTCACTTCCATGCAAAAGATAGTGCATCTTTTGGGTCATGTTTACCAAGGACAAAAATGGAAATACCAATTATAACAAACTTGTCCACTACTAAACAGGGACTCTCCTTTCTTTCTTGGGCAAATCATTGAACTCGTTTTACTAACAATGATTAAGAATATGAAATCAATGATTAAGAATATGAAATCACTACGTCAAGTAGAACAGGAGAATGAATGTCTAATGCAACAAAACTGGCTCTCAACGTTCAAGAGGAACTCCACTTATGGATTAGAACCAAGAATCTGAATCAGTAAAACAAAGTGAACTTGACACAGATTCGACAAGCAAATTCATGACAAATACCCAAGCAGTGGCCAAAACCATTTGCCTTTTACACACTATCAGATCTGAACCACATAATTCCGGAAGCAGACAGTCAGAAGCCTTGTCTAAACTGTAATTTGTTGGTAAGCTTATCCAGCCATCACTCAGGCATATTAAATTCACAATAATCATAAAATTCAAAGCCGATCATGTCTTGGAAAAAAGGCATCACTTTAAAATTATCAGGTAAAAGACAAGACAGAAAGCGCAGTTGAGGCTAAGAACCAGGTTCACTCTGTGTGTCCAGGGACAGATTTATAGCCTAGATTATGGTGCATGTGGACCCATGACCCTCCACCAAATTAGGTATATTATGTACATATTTCGTAGATCTAACATTAACTGTTAGATCCCACGCTTCAAAATGGCTAAATGGTACACTTGGTTAGATGCTAGGTTATTTATCCAGAGGAACAGAAATTTATTATCACTTAATACTTTTTGTTTTCCCTTTCTTTTTCTCCTTCCTTTAGTTTCGAAGCCAAGCCCCATTCCCCACTTTCAGTCCCTCCTAAACTCGTTCCCGATATTTATTCTCCCTAATCCCAAATTGTACTAAAGCCCAATTTTGATTTTGTGTCTCTTTCATGCTCTAGAACTCTTGTTTTCAAGAAGATTTTGCTCTCAAACCCATGAGCTTTCTCTCAAGTCTCAAGAAGGTTTTGCTTTTAGGTCACAATTTATTCCCTTCTATTTCGGTATTTGATGAATTATTCCTCTAATTTTGCATCTAAGGAGTAAGAAGATTGGCTTTAAAGTTTTAAATTTTTGGTGAATGATTCCTTTCGTACAATTAAGGTGCTACAATATTGACTTAAAAAGTTTCAGCTTGCTAAGCTTGGTCCACCGGCTTGTTTTAAGTGACTTCTCTCGTTTGGTTTTGTTTCTAGCAAAGGTCCTGTACAGTGATATAGTTGCAATTGGCAGGACATTTATTTGTTCTCTCTAGACGTGGTGGTGCACCAGTGGCGGATTTAGGAATTTAAGTTTGTGGGTGCTGAATTTTTTTTGTACATAAAATTAATAGGTGCTTTTATAAGTTTTTATACGTTTTCTCAAATTTTCTATATAACTATACACTCTGCGTCGAGGTTAATGGGTGCTCGAGCACCCAATTCTATTGAGTAGATCCGCCCCTGTGGTGCACCCATGTTCATAAAATCCAAGATCCGCCTGAGTGTCTATTTGGACCTTAGCAACTATATTTTCTTCTGAACTCCCACATACACCTAAATGAGAACCTTAATTGTTACATCTCCTTCCCATAATCTAGTTGATAGGGATCGTACAAAACCCCCAATAGGAAAAAGTGGCTTCTCTCTTATAAATCTAAGTTGCACAAAAAAAAGCATCAGATGGTAACCACAAATTAAGGTCAGCCCAAAAGTTGCGAGTTTGCCAAACATACAGAAGAGCAAAAGGACAAATATACAACCCAAAGAGGGTGAAAACATTCAAATAACAGCAGCAGAGAGGGGAAGAAGCTGAACAAAAATAAGTGACAGAGACAGCAAATGAGCTGATCAAGATCAAGAAAAGAGGAAATTACCTTAATGATCTCAACAAGCTGATCAACTCCACTTTCACCCGGAAACAAAGGCTGAACGCAAAAAGTAAACAATCAAACACATAAAACGGGCCACATAGCATTGAATAAATTTTTTCTCATTAGACAAAAGTAACAACCTACCTGCCCAAGAAGTAGCTCAGCTAGAACACAGCCAGCAGACCAGATGTCAATTGCGGTACTGTACTCTGTTGCTCCAAATATAAGTTCAGGCGCTCTATAATACCTAGAGCAGATGTAAGAAATATTTGGTTCTCCTTTAACCTTCCAAGGATTCAGAAAGAATAACCAAACATCCAGTCACAGAATGCACAAAAGAGCCCAACTCAGTAATGTGGAAGAGAGAAAGAAGGAAAATGTATACACACCAGAACTTTAGCACTTCCAAAGTCACACAACTTAACTTGGTGAGTATGTGGACTCACCTGCAAAGGGAGTTAAAACCTTAGTCACTAAGTATGCCAAGAGAAAACGCCAAATGGAAAGGGGCAGAACATAATTATGCTTGATAGCAAATGAACCTAACTGTGAAGAACAATTGGTCACACCACAAGCAACTGGGAGTCTGGCAGTGGAACCACCAGCAATGAGAAGTCAACCGAGTCAAGAAACCCATTTCTTTCTATGTCTATAGAATAATTTTACATCAGCCTGATTAACTAAGACGGTACGGATGCCAGATGTCTTGTTATATTTGACATATCACATAGAATATTTTTTTTCTATTCTTCTAGTCAACTTTTTGTTTCAGATTGCCACCACTAGAGAAACCAAAAAAAGGATAAAGGACGATCTCTCAGAAGGCACGAAAAAACTTGTGGAGCTAATACAAATGTGGCAGTATTTTGTTACTCTTTGCAGATCAAGCAAATGAAAGCTTCTGCATGCTTGCAGACTGTAACGACCCAACCTATCGATCATAGTTTTAGCACCTCATTCCTTGATTTGAAACTCCACAAAGGTATATAAGATTCTTATGACTTGCAGGCATTGGTAGTTTCGATCCCAAAAGACTCGGGAAGATTTGGAATCATGACAAGCTTCTTGGTGTTTAAGGAGTTTTAGTAGCAACTTTACCCCTCGATTTTAGTATTTGCACTTTCATTCATGTTTCGAGACCTTGGATAGGTCCTTAAGTGCTGTTGGACTTGTGGAGATGATTAGGTTAGGACCTGCGGAGCTTGGGTGAGTTTGATGCATTGGGAGCAAGATTGAAAAAAATTGACAGCTGAAACAGGGTGCAGTGCAGCCAGCACTCCAGGAGTGCGGTCCGCACTGCTACCACTGAAGCTGTAGGTCTACAGTTCTCTCGGTCAGTGCGGCTGCCATTGAGGCCGCAATGGAGGAAGTGCGGTCTTTAATTGTCAAGTGTGGACAACAGTGCAGTGAATTTTCAAAAAGGATATATACTGGATTTTTGTGATTTTTATTTCACTCTTCACCATTTTGGAGACTTGGGAGCTCGATTTTGAAGAGTTTTGAAGTAAATCTAGATCTGCAACCTTTGGGTCTGCGATTCTAGATTGGATTTATAATTATTAAATGAATCTAACATTGAATTTGTCTCTTAAATATGAAATCAAAGAATCACCTAAATGGGATTTTGGAATGTACAAATGGACTCTACATGAAAATCTACGCATAAATTTAGACAGGGAGGTTATGCGTCAACGGATTTGACTTTTCGTTTCGGAGTTTGACCATGTGGGGCCAATATTGAATTTGGGTTGACTTTGACCTAATGTTAGATTTAAACTATGAAATTGATTCCTTTAGCCTTTCTTAACCTTGTTAAGCATACTTTTGACTAGATCAAGCTTGTTTGACGGATTTGGAGCAAGAACATGCGATTCTTGAAGGTTAGAGCTAGCATGTGCTAAAGATACGTTTAAGACATTGACCTCAATCTCAATGAGAGAACTTTTCCTAAGTTGTCTTGGTTGCTATACGTTACGTGTTTGGGGGTAACGTATATGCAAGATGACTAGCGTATGTGCAGATGCCATGTGCTTCCATGCTTGGATAGAATGATAAGCTTCTTATGCTTTACTTGTTGTATGACTACTTGAGCATCTTATTCATGCTAGTATAATGTTATAGGCATCATTTACCTTTACATATTGAAAATTTAATCCCCGATGACTTTTCCAAATTTGAGCTAAAATTGCTTAATAAATCTTTCTTTAAAAACTTAAATATCCAAAAGTTAACTCATAATAAATTTTCATACTAAAAATCTCAAAAATTAAAGATTTTGTCTAATTGTTTATCCTAGTTTCATAATCTTTTCTCTTCGTCGTTTACTACTGAGTAACAAATACACTTCAGACTTTTATTTGCAAAGTGCAAACTACAATTCTTACTTTGTTTCAACGCTTGCGTTTTCCTTTTTACGCTTCATTTTTCTTCAAGTATTTTTGTTGTATTTTTTATTCATTCTTTTCCAATTGGTTTTTGGTTTCAAAATTTCTTTTGGTATCTCTCTAGCTTAGATATTATTTTGGTGACTCTATTCTGGCTAACCGTATTATACAATTGAGTATTTGTAATTGTTATCTAGTTTTAGGTTTTTAAAGTATAACTTTATATTATTGTCATTTTTATTGTTTGGATTATTAGGAACTCGAATATCACAACTCTAAGTATGTACTATCATAGTCATGTGATATGTGTAATGCATCTTTACGCATTTCACTTTTTCAAAAAAAAAGATATTCTTTTGCATAGTCCATGCATATATTAGTATGTTTATAATAGACAAATACATTTTCCAACTAATTTTATAATTTTCTTGAATTTATTATAATTTTGAAATATTTTTCATTCTATATTTTATTAGATAAAATGTTTCGCCACTTACCCACACCTTTTAAAACATTGGTGA
The DNA here is from genome assembly GCA_034376525.1 of Nicotiana benthamiana. Taxonomy (NCBI): domain Eukaryota; kingdom Viridiplantae; phylum Streptophyta; class Magnoliopsida; order Solanales; family Solanaceae; genus Nicotiana; species Nicotiana benthamiana. The sequence goes on from CM067337.1 coordinate 133,401,301, forward strand.
TTAGATGGATTAGACGAGATAGGATTTTCTTATCACATGCTCTATTTGTGCATATCTTTTATGTTATTCCTGTGCTCTTCTATGGGCTATTGCCTCATCATATGACTACTTCGTTGTGGACAGACAATGATATTGAGAACACGTTGTTATTGTACTCATGCTACACTTATGCACATTTTTGTGCATCATCACATATTTGTGCAGATACTGAACCTAATACATATGGGACCTCGAAGACTGGTTAGGAGTATTTACTTGGAGACTGAGCGCAAGCTGCTTGATCAATCTAATGCCTGAATCACCTTCTATTATCAATTTATTATTGTTTTCTTTCATTCGGACAGTATTGTACAATGATACGAACAGTTGTATTAATTATTAGATGATAGTAGCTTATGACTTAGTAACACCATTCTTGGAGGATTGTGTTGATACTTTTGCAACATATCCTATTTATGCATTTCCGTTAGACTTTATCATGTATATAGTTTTGTTGTGGCTTATATTGTTGAATGCTTGCCCAGAGAGTTGAGTTAAGTTTCTTCACGACTAAGGTGGAAAAGTCTGGAGGTCTAGTATCAGGGTTGTAGGATAGGAGCCCCTAGAGTTTTTCGTACTCCTCACCCGGGGTTGGGTGAGGCTTGGCAGGGCTATCCATAGATGATTTGTGTATTGGATTGTGTCTCCCTTATGGTAGTTATTTATGGTAGTTACTGCCTGATATTATTGCATGCTATTTTATTTATGGTTCTTATGTTTAGATAATTATTTACGCTATTTCTGCTGAAGCTACTAATGCTCTTTTGTTGTTGTTTTTGTTTTTGTTGTTCCTTCCTTCACTGAGCCGAGGGTCGATTGGAAACAGCCTCTCTGCCCTTTCGGGTAGGGGTAAGGCCCGTCTACATAATACCCTCCCCAGACCCCACTGTGTGGGACTATACTGGGTAGTTGTTGTTGTTGTTGTTATTGTAAGGTGGGATTTAGATCGTAACACTGACAAGAAGAATGGCTCATGAGGAAAGAAACTAAGTCTCAAACTCTCTCAGGGATGGTGATACAATGACTTTCATTTTCTTTTCGTATATTGAAAAGTATTGAGAATCATATATGCAATACGCACCCAAGGGCGTGGCCTAGTGGTCAATGAAGTGGGTGAGAACCATGAGGTCGCAGGCTCAAATCCCAACGAAGACAAAAAACACTAGGTGATTTCTTCCTATCTATCCAAGCCTCGGTGGATAGAGTTACCTGGTGCCTATCAACCTAATGTTGATGGTGGCAGATATCCCGTGGAATTAGTCGAGGTGCGCGCAAGCCAGCCCCATATGCACAGTTATCAAGAGAAAAATCTGCAGTACATAATTGTTCTCATACATTGGGAAAGTTCATTCACACTAAGATCCATTATCAAGAAATTGCACTCCATATGTCACGCAGACTTAATATAATTAAACATAAGCTAAAAGACTGAAAAAAGCAGATAAATATACCAAAAGATTCTGAGGCTTTATGTCCCTGTGGCACACTCCAATTGTGTGATGGATGTAAGACAACGCCCTGAAAATCTGCCAGACAGTAACAGCATCTTATACTTTAGATTACTAAACATCAAGAACGTCGATGATATTATTAAACTTCAAGTGCGTTGACAGCATGGTAAATGATACATGTTACACAAGTTTCTCATCCAAAAACATAGTTCATTGGAGTTTTCCAAAACTAGACATCCATCAGAAAACAGAAAAGATATGGAAAACTAATAGAGATAAAATTTATATATTGCAACAGAACAAGTAAAAAAGTTCATCTAGGACAATGCAACAAGAAAAAGATAGTAAAGTTATGTAAGCACTTCAGAAACAAACACAGTACCTGATATGTATAAAGCTTCACTAGTATCAATGGCATCCTTTGATTCAACTTATTGTAGTGTTTAACTACGCGATGGACAGTTTCAGGGACATATTCAAGAACCAAATTAAGATATACTTCATCCTTCTCAGTTGTGGAAGAGAAGCAGTGCTTCAGGCACACAACGTTTGGATGATCAAGAAGACGCATGGTCTGCAGCTCCCGGTTCTTATATCTCTTGTCTTGAAGAACCTTTTTGATAGCAACAGTTTCACCAGTCTCTAAGCATTTTGCCTGTGCAACCCAATGAGCAAAATCATGTGAGCAAATTGACAGGGAGGGATGATGCCAAGTTATGAAGAAAATAATGATACCTGGAAAACTACTCCAAATGATCCTTGTCCAACAATACGTTCAGCCATATAACTGATAGTCTGCACCAAACCCACATCCCAGGAATAAGCATACCCATACAACAGACAAAAAGGAAAAAAGAGAAGAAGTTAGTGAATACCATACGAAATGTTGAAACTACCAAATTGACTGGAAAGACAGATTGCCACATTACCTGTTTTGGCTGACCATGTCTACCACCAGTAGTTGTCACTATTATATGGCCTGTCTCAGTCCCATTACCATCCACAATAGCTGCTTCGATTTCCTACACATGAAACACTTTTAATCTGATAACAAATATTTTCAAAAGGAGAATCCAAGGCCACTTGAAGAAACAAAATGGCCAAAAGCAGGGGATGAGGAGGCTTTTCAATATGCAAACCTTGTCATCCCTGATTCTCATGTCATTCATCTCCTCATGCAGCCTATCTACACCAACACTATGGCTACTGGATTCTCTCAAACCGGATACAGGTGCTAAGCCTACTGAAGTCATTTCCTGAAATTTTGCGAACTATTAAAAGTACGACCCAGTACAATACCACTCAGTGGTGTCTGGGGAGGGTAGTGTGTACGCAGCCTTACCCCTACCCTGGGTAGAGAGGCTGTTTCCAAATAGGCCCCCGGCATAAATCCCCAGAATTTGCTCCTGGGGAGACTCGAACTCACAACCTCTCGGTTGTAAGTGAGGGTTGGTTACCATCAGACCAAATCCCTCTTGTCGATTTTGCGAACTATTATCACCTCAAAAAGTCATTCGCCTGATCAACATGGCATCATAAAGTATCAGCTCCAAGCATCTCTAAACTATGAATAATGCATAATTCCTTTCAGCCTTTAGATTGATATATCACGTAAAATCTACAACATTTGAGATAGAATTAGCAATCCAAAGTTGGATTTGAATGAATTCATAGATACGTTTACATAGTTGCAAGTACTTGCAACAATATTAGACATTATCAATTAGCAAGGTTATGTGCTCAAATAGAAACAAGCCTTATGGGGTTTATCCATTTAAACGGATGTCCAGCTAGAGCTCTTCTTGCCAAATAAATCATTTTGTCCACAGTGAATTCTTTACTGATCAAACAACTAAGAAAGAGAAATTAAGCTAGCTGGAATGGGTGTTTTTTTTTTTTTTTGAGAAAGGAAAGGACTATTAAGCAAGCTAGAAGAGCTGAAGTTTGTTGGCATTTAAGAACGACCTGATTTTCACCCTTCAACCTTGCAATAGATTCATCTATGTCACTCTCAAAGCCAAATACTATAATATGAGCATCTAGTTGGAAAAAATTATATGGTGAAAATACAAAAATGAAATTTCACTAGTTATCCTATAACGATCTCGGTACCCTCAATATTGACCCAACACTGGTTACAGAGATGAGAACATGATGATTTCCAGCAGAAGGTTTCAACAATACCTAAGGAAAATCAACTCATGGGATGAGATACCCATATGGCATATTATCAATAGCTATTGCATGCGCGATTCTTGTTCGTAAATCCATTTAGACTCGTAAATGCAAGATTCTTGTTCCTTTTCTTTTATCTGATTGCACAATGTAATCAATTTTCGCACTTGTTTCTCTGCAGCATTACGTACTTATACATCGAGCTCCAGCATTGCCAAATTTTTTTTTTATATACTACTATACAAAAGTGTACCACATGTTACAACAAGTAAAACCAGAGAACTATCACCATCTGTTTAAATCAAATTCCATTTGTATTGCCTAAAGTGTCAGGCAAAAATCAACTCCACTTAACAATAGTGTCTACTGTCTGCTACACCATAAGCATATACTACACTACAGAACAACTCCGAATGAGAAGTATAAACTTTGCCAAACGAAATTTAAGAGACTCCATTAGGCATATTATAGCTAAAAGGCAACTTGAGACACAAAACCAGCTAGTACAATACAAACTACAGCTAGAAGATAACCGAGAATGTCACGAGGATTAGTGGCACACAATTCTAAACTCGGTAGGTAATGGTCACGCCCCTATACCTTTATCCATTTAAGTCCGAGGCTAAGGTAGATAAATCAATATTCAAAGCTCATTAATTGCCGTCTGTATATACAACAACAACAACAACTACCCAGTATATTCCCACCAGGTGGGTTCTGGGGAGGGTAATATGTAGACGAGCCTTACCCTACCCGAAAGGGCAGAGAGGCTGTTTCCAATCGACCCTCGGCGTATAGGATAAAAAAGGGAAAGCTACATTAAGAAAACAAAGGTAAAATTAGAAACACAAGCAAGACAAAACAAAATAATAAAGCATAAGTACTCCCACAAAAATAACGTAAATAATTATGAAAGCATAAGCAACATAAATACAGTCGCATGCAATAATAACAAGCAGTAACTACCATACCAAAACACTAATCACCTATGAGCCCCTAGCCTACAATCTTGATTCTAGACCTCCAGACTCCCTTATCAAGGGTCATGTCCTCGGTAACCTGCATTCTGGTCATGTCCTGCCTAATCACCTCTCCCCAATGCTTCTTAGGCCTCCCTCTCCCTCGCCGACCACCAACAATCTCCCGCCGCTCGCAGCTCCTCACCGGGGCATCGGAGCCCCTCCTCCGAACATGCCCGAACCACCTCAGCCTCGCTTCCCGCATCTTCTCGTCTACCGGGGCCACCCCTACCTTCTGTCGAATAACTTCATTCTTAATCTTATCCAGCCTGGTGTGCCCGCACATCCACCTAAGCATCCTCATCTCCGCAACCTTCATTCTCTGAACATGCGAGTTCTTCACAGGCCAGCACTCCGCCCCATACAACATCGCAGGTCTAACCACGGCTCTGTAGAATTTCCCATTGAGTTTGTGTGAAATTTTCTTGTCACACAGGACCCCTAAAGCGAGCCTCCACTTAGACCACCCCGCTCCTATCCGATGGGTGACGTCCCCGTCAATCTCTCCGTCCCCTGGATCATAGACCCAAGATATCTCATACTGTCCCTCTTGGCGATGGCCTGAGAACCAAGCATCACTTCCCTGCCTACCCCACTCGGCTCGTCGCCAAACTTGCACTGCAGATATTCTGTCTTAGATATGCTTATTTTGAAACCCTTAGACTCAAGGGTCTGTCTCCATATCTCTAACCTTCCACTAACACCGGCCCTCATCTCGTCTATCAATATTATATCATCAGCAAAGAGCATACACCAAGGCACATCCCCTTGGATATGTCGGGTTAGAGCATCCATCACTAAGGCGAACAACAGGGGGCTCAGCGCCGATCCTTGATGGAGCCCCATTACCACAGGAAAATAGTCTGATTCGCCATCCACCGTCCTAACCCTAGTCTTAGCTCCATTGTACATGTCCTTGATTACTGCGATATAGGCTTCTGGCACACTCTTCGCCTCCAAGCACCTCCATAGCACCTCCCTCGGGACCTTGTCATACGCCTTCTCCAAGTCGATAAGCACCATATGAAGGTCCTTCTTCTTATCCCTGAATTGTTCGGCCATCCGCTTGACTAGGTGAATCGCCTCTGTGGTGGAGCGTCCCGGCATGAAACCGAACTGGTTCCCAGATATAGTTGTCGGCTCCCTCACCCGCGCCTCAATCACCCTCTCCCAAACCTTCATCGTGTGGCTTATTAATTGCCGTCTGTATATATGGAAAAAAAATTCTGTGCAGACAGACATTTTTTTAAGAAAAAAGTAGCTCAAATAATTAGTTCAGAGAGAAAGAGAAACATCAAGGAAGATAAATGCAAAAGACGACTCCAGAATAATAGAAAAAGTCATTAAGGAAGAAAAATACACGCAGTTAATACAGCAATACCGAAGAAAACGAATAACCAAAAATTTACACAACGATCTAAGGGGATCCATATCGAAAAAATTCAAACGCAAAAGCTGTAAAATGGATCTATAGCGGAAGAATAGAGAAATTAAACGTTTTCCCGAAAAACAAAAAAAAAGTAGAAATGAGAAGTGTACCGATGAAATCAGAAAATCTTCAGGATATTGAGAATACGCCGATCATTAGAGGCTCTCAGAGAAACAGAGAAAACCTGAAATTGAGAGAGAGAATCGCAGGGAAGAAGAGAGAGAAAGGAGTTTTGATTTTAATTTTTCCTAATTTTGGTTTTTATTTGCTTTTTGATGATCTATAAATTTTAGTTTTGACTAGATAATGGGGCAATGTGACAGTGAAGAAGTCTTGGCGTTATAAAACAGATTTTGTTATAAATAGAACTCTATTTAAGGTGAATGTGTTATGAAATAATATAAAAGACAAGAACAATAACTCAAGAATAAGAGCAATAGAGAGAAGAGTAGGAGAGTTCTTCTTATTGATACTTAGAGAATATTAGGAGAGATTTACAATGGTAGAGGGCACCTCTATTTATAGGGAGGAGGATGATTTAGCTACCAAGAATAGAACTCTAGAATCTCTCTAATTAAAGACATTCACCATAAATAGAAGTGTATTTATAACACTCCCCAATGATGTGCCTCGTTAAAACCTTAAAACAAAACCCAATGGGAAAAATTAAAGAAAGGAAAAAGAGTACACATGTTTGAATATGCGCCTATTGGTTGCCTCATTAAAAACCTCGCACGGAAAACCCGGTGGGACAAAACCTTGTAAGGGAAAAAGAGTGCAACGCGCATTAACTCCCCCTGATAAGAACATCAATTTATGTCCTTAAGTCTTCGCATCCCGATCTTGTGAACTAGCTTCTTGAAGGTTGACTTTGGTAGAGATTTTGTGAACAAATCAGCCATATTGTCGCTTGAACGAATCTGTTGAACATTGATATCACCATTCTTTTGAAGATCATGTGTGAAGAATAACTTTGGTGAAATATGCTTCGTTCTATCTCCTTTTATGAATCCTCCCTTCAATTGAGCTATACATGCTGCATTGTCTTCATACAAAGTTGTGGGTAGTTTATCACACTTCAAACCACATTTGTCTTGGATATGATGTATTATCGACCTTAACCACACACACTCCCGACTTGCTTCATGAATAGCAATTATCTCGGCATGATTAGATGAGGTAGCCACAATTGATTGCTTAGTCGATCGACAAGATATGGCGGTTTCTCCACAGGTAAACACATAACCCGTTTGAGATCGAGCCTTGTGTGGGTCGGACAAATATCCAGCATCAGCATAACCAACAAGATCCGGGCTGCAATTCTTGCCATAAAATAAGCCCATATCGGTAGTTCCCTTTAGGTACCGCAATATGTGTTTGATCCCATTCCAATGTCTCCTCGTAGGAGCCGAGCTAAATCTTGCTAAGACATTAACTGAAAAGGATATGTCAAGCCTTGTAGTATTTGCAAGATACATTAGTGCGCCAATTGCGCTAAGATATGGTACTTCAGGACCAAGTAGCTCTTCATTCCTTTCTTGTGGTCGGAATGGATCTTTCTTCACATCAAGTGATCGAACAACCATCGGTGTACTTAAAGGATGTGCTTCATCCATGTAAAACCGTTTCAGTACCTTTTCTGTATAGGTAGATTGATGAACAAAAATTCCGTTTGCCAAATATTCAATTTGCAAACCAAGACATAGTTTAGTCTTTCCGAGATCTTTCATCTCGAATTCATCCTTTAGATAATCAATTGCCTTTTGGAGTTCTATAGGGGTTCCAATAAGGTTTATGTCATCGACATATACGGCAAGTACAACAAATTCCGATGTTGTTTTCTTTATAAAAACACACGGGCAAATGGCATCATTTATATAGCCTTCTTTTAACAAGTACTCACTAAGACGATTATACCACATTCGTCCAGATTGCTTTAGACCATACAAGGATCTTTGCAATTTAATTGAGAACATTTCCCGAGATTTTGAATTATGCGCGTTTGGCATCTTGAGTCCATCGGGAATTTTCATGTATATCTCATTATCAAGTGAGCCATAAAGATAGGCAGTAACCACATCCATTAAGTGCATGTCAAGCTTTTCATGGACAGCAAAACTTATGAGATAACGAAAGGTTATCGCATCCATTACAGGCGAATATGTCTCTTCATAATCGACACCAGGCCTTTGAGAAAAACCTTGCGCAACAAGGCGTGCCTTATATCTTTGTACCTCGTTTTTCTCATTTCTTTTACGTACAAAGATCCATTTATAGCCGACAGGCTTAACACCATTAGGTGTTTCAACTATAGGGCCAAAAACTTCACGTTTTGCCAGCGAATTCAATTCTGATTGAATTGCTTCTTGCCACTTTGGCCAATCCTGTCTTTTTCGACATTCTTCAACAGATTGAGGTTCGAGATCCTCACAGTCTTGCATAATGCTAGATGCTACATTATAAGCAAAGGCATTATCCACCACAATATCCACTCGATTAATATTTGCCTCAATATTAATTGGATTTAGGGATAGTTCCGTATTTTCCAGAGTCTCGGGCTCAATGGATTCTTCATGAATCTCAGAATTTGTTAAATCATGAGATTCTTTCGTGGTGTCATTTTGATCGTTTTTTTTCCTCTTTCTAGGATTTCGATCTTTGGAACCTAATGGTCTGCCACGCTTCAGGCGTGCATTTGACTCATTGGATATGACACTAGATGATTGTCCAACAGGGACATCAATACGGATTGGAACATTTTCCGCGGGAATGTGGGATTTCGTTATCCTTTTCAAGTCCGTAAATGCGTCAGGCATTTGATTTGCTATTCTTTGCAAATGGATAATCTTTTGTACCTCTCTTTCACAAATAGAGGTATGTGGGTCAAGATGAGATAATGATGCATTTTTCCACAAAATTTCCCGTTTGGTTTCACCAACTTCTCCTCCTAATTTTGGGAAAAGTGTCTCATCAAATCGACAGTCTGCAAATCGTGCAGTAAACAAGTCGCCTGTCAATGTTTCGAGGTAGCGAATGATGGAGGGCGATTCAAACCCAACATATATTCCTAACCTTCTTTGCGGACCCATTTTGGTGCGGGATGGCGGTGCTATAGGCACATATACTGCGCATCCAAAAATTCTTAAATGGGATATATTGGGTTCATGACCCAAAACCAATTGCAACGGGGAATACTTGTGGTAATTCGTCGGTCTGAGACGAATTAGCATTGCTGCATGTAAGATGGCGTGACCCCATACCGAAGTGGGCAGCCTCGTTCTCATAAGTAATGGCATTGCAATCAACTGCAGGCGTTTAATTAACGATTCTGCAAGACCGTTTTGAGTGTGAACATGAGCTACAGAATGTTCAACTTTTATCCCGATTGATAAGCAATAATCATTAAATGCTTGGGATGTAAACTCAGCAGCATTATCCAGTCTAATGGACTTGATTGGATTATCTGGAAATTGTGCTCGTAGTCGAATTAATTGTGCCATTAACTTCGCAAACGCAAGGTTGCGTGATGACAACAGGCACACATGAGACCATCTACAGGATGCGTCTATCAAGACCATGAAATACCTAAACGACCCACTAGGTGGGTGAATAGGTCCACAAATGTCCCCTTGTATACGTTCCAGAAACGTGGGTGACTCAGTCCCAACCTTTGTTGGTGATGGCCTGATAATCAACTTGCCTTGATAACACGAAGTGTAAGGATATTCATTATTCGAAAGAATTTTGAAATTCTTTAACGGATGCCCATATGAGCTTTCTATAATCCGTCTCATCATGACCGATCCTGGGTGTCCCAATCGATCATGCCAAAGTACAAAGGTATTGGAATCAGTAACCCTTTGGTTTACTGTTGAATGTGCCTCAATTGCACTAATTCTTGTCCAATACAGGCCACAAGATAAAGACGGGAATTTCTCAATAACCCTCTTTTGGCCGGAGACATTCTTTGTGATGACGAGATATTCAAGATTATCTTCATCCATTGTCTCAATATGATAGCCATTCCGGCGTACATCTTTAAAACTCAACAAGTTTCTCATAGACTTGGAGGAGAACATTGCATTCTCTATGATTAACGTCGTGCCTTTGGGCAGAGTTACAATTGCTCTTCCGGAGCCTTCAATCAATTTACTACTTCCAGAGATTGTAGTAACGTTTGCCTTACACATATTTAGTTGAGAGAAATATTTCCTTTCTTTGAGTATTGTATGTGTAGTACATGAATCAACTAGGCAAATACTTTTACAGTTGGACTTTGATCCAAGTTCGCTTTGTGAGATATCCATATTTGCTATCCCATAGTTTGACATACAAAAGAGATACACGAACATAAGAATAAACAAGTTCAATTCGTTTGTGTCACATAATATTTTCAAAATCTGCTGCTAACAGTTGACTAACAAAATCAGATATGTTATCCATAATTGATTACTTTGCAGTTTGAAAATTTCAGTTTAAACATTTTCTTCAAACAATCGATTGTTAAACACAAACAATCGATTGTTGAATATTGACAATCGATTGTTAAACACACACAATCGATTATTTGTTATTTTGAAAAACTTCAGATCACTGTCTTAAGACAATCGATTGTTATGCATAGACAATCAATTGTTGGCTATTTTGAAAAATTCCAGAGCACTGTTTTAAGACAATCGATTGTTAAGTATAGACAATCGATTGTTGGCTATTTTGAAAAATTCCAGAACACTGTTTTAAGACAATCGATTGTTAAGTATAGACAATCGATTGTTGGCTATTTTGAAAAATTCCAGAACACTGTTTTAAGACAATCGATTGTTAAGTATAGACAATCGATTGTTGGCTATTTTGAAAAATTCCAGAACACACTGTTTTAAGACAATCGATTGTTAAGTATAGACAATCGATTGTTGGCTATTTTGAAAAATTCCAGAACACTGTTTTAAGACAATCGATTGTTATGCATAGACAATCGGTTGTGGATGATTTTTGAAAAATTCCAGATTACACTGTCTTAACGACAATCGATTGTTAGACAAAGACAATCGATTGTTGATCAATTATTTTTCAGCTTTAATGCAAAAATAGTAGATAATCGACTAGTTTTTCAGGCTAGTCGATTACCCCTACTGGAAAATAAAAATTTTATTGATATTTGAGCATACTGAAGATATTCTAAAGAACTACTTCTTACATTGCATCATGAACTAACTAATACGAGCTAATACTAATGACTATTAGTTTATTCACTAACTAATACAAATAAGTAGAACAAAATCAAATAACTCCATCTTCTTTCATCACGGACCCATCGCCGATTAGGTGGTCTATTTTCCCCTCGGTTTGCTCAAAGAAGTCTGCCACATCCAGGTGGGTGATGTCCTCATTGTCGTCATAAACAAAATTTGTTTCAGGGCCTTTTCTCTTTCGAGATGCTTGATAAAGGTCAACCAAGAGTCTTGGTATACGGCAAGTCTTTGACCAGTGCCCTTTCCCACCGCAACGATAACATATAGTTTCTGAACCATTTGCCTTAGGATCTTCATGACCCCGTTTCTGCTTTCGGCGGTTATCTCTCCTTGGGGGTTGACGGACGTCATTGGAATTTCTTCCTTGTCTACGTCCCTGGCTATGACCCCGTTTACGACCATGACCATGGTACTTTTCATGTTTGGCATAATGAGAGTGCACCTTATCTGCTTCAGGCAGTGGTGTAGACCCAGTGGGTCGATTTTCATGATTTCTCATGAGCAGGTCATTATTTCGCTCAGCCACTAGTAGAAGAGAAATCAGTTCAGAGTACTTTATAAAGCCTTTCTCTCTGTACTGTTGTTGCAGTACTATATTGGAGGCATGAAACGTTGTAAACGTTTTCTCAAGCATATCATAATCGAAGATATTATCCCCGCATAGTTTCAATTTAGAAGTAATTCTGAACATTGCAGAATTATATTCAGAAACGGACTTAAAGTCCTGGAGCCTCAGATGAGCCCAATCATATCGTGCTTGTGGCAGAGTGACCAACTTCAGGTTGTCATATCTCTCCTTTAAGCCGTTCCACAAGATGAGTGGATCCTTGACGGTGAGATATTCAATCTTCAAACCTTCATCAAGGTGATGGCGCAAGAAAATCAAGGCCTTCGCACATTCTTGGGTGGATGCTTTTTCTCTATCTTTGATGGTGTCTCCGAGACCCATAGCATCTAAGTGGATTTCAGCATCCAACACCCATGTCATATAGTTCTTGCCCGAAATTTCAAGGGCAACGAACTTTCTTTTTGTAATGTCAGACATAATCGAAAATTAAATTAGGAAGAGGGAAATACCTTAGATTTTTCGAGAATGGTTCTTGAGACCGGTAGAGTCTCGTGCTGATAACGTGTTATGAAATAATATAAAAGACAAGAACAATAACTCAAGAACAAGAGCAATAGAGAGAAGAGTAGAGAGAGTTCTTCTTATTGATACTTAGAGAATGTTAGGAGAGATTTACAATGGTAGAGGGCACCTCTATTTATAGGGAGGAGGATGATTTAGCTACCAAGAATAAAACTCTAGAATCTCTCTAATTAAAGACATTCACCATAAATAGAAGTGTATTTATAACAGAATGTCTATAATTAGAGAGATTCTAGGGTTTACTACTTGGTGGCTAAGTCACCACCTCCCTATAAATATAGGGGTTCTATTCCATTGTAAACCATCCCCAAGTATCAATAAGAATACTCCTCTCTCTACTTTTCTCTCTATTGTTCTTGTTCTTGTATTATTGTTCTTGTTCTTATATTATTTCATAACACGTTATCAGCACGAGTCTCTAACCAATTGAAATTTTCGATTATTTTAACTTTTGTTTGTGTAGGGTTTCACGTGAGGTTCTGCCGTAACCAAATCCCAAAAATTTCTATACGGACAAAAAGGAAAAACAAAGAAGAAAGAAACAGAAACAGAAAGAGAAAAACGTGAGAGAAAGAAAGGAATTTACACAAGAGGTATATTTGATATCACAACATTTATTGGTATACCTTAAAGGTAAGTAATTTACTTTTCCCTTTCAAATTCTTGAAATTCTAGGATTTGATTTTATATACGAACAAAGACAACAAAGTTTGATTATAACTCTAATGGAGTTCGTAAGAAATTACACTCACATGAAGTGGTAAAATTTCTATGCCTTGCCATGATCAAATTCATGTATGATTGTGGGCAAAGAATTGAAAATCCGTCCCATTGAATTTGCTCCATTCCCTTTAGAGAATGTGGTAGCAGTATGTGATAAGTCTGAAAGAAGACAAAATTATTACCATGAAGGTATCAATGAATGTGGACGTGGCAAAGAATTAAAACTCCGTCCAAATGAATTTGCTCCATTCCCTTTAGAGAATGTGGTAGCAGTATGTGATAAGTCTGAAAGAAGACAAAATTATTATCATGATGGTATCAATGAATGTGGACGTGGCAATAGACAGAATTATAATCGTCATTATGATCCATTTCCTGAAGTGAATGTGATAATTGTAATAAAGCCTGTAAGTATGAACACGCTCTTGATGTAATTGTATCTTATGTCTGACATTATGAAAACAAAGTTCGTTGCCCCTTGAAATTTCGGGCAAGAACTATATGATATGGGTGTTGGATGCTGAAATCCACTTAGATGCTATGGGTCTTGGAGACGCCATTAAAGACAGAAATAATGCATCCACCCAAGACTATGCTAAAGCCTTGATTTTCTTGCGTCATCTCCTTAATGAAGGTTTGAAACTGTGCTAAGGCCTTGATTTTCTTGCACCATCACCTTGATGAAGGTTTGAAAATTGAATATATCACAGTCAAAGATCCACCTATCTTGTGGAATGGCTTAAAGAAGAGATATGACAACCTGAAGTTGATCACTCTGCCACAAGCACGATACGATGAGAATCCAAAAGCAAATAGTTCATAAACTATATATTATCGTTGCGGTGGAAAAGGGCACTGGTCAAAAGCTTGCCGTATACCAAGACATTTGGTTGACCTTTATCAAGCATCTCGAAAGAGTAAAGGCCCTGAAACAAATTTTGTCTCTGACGACAATTTTGACATCACCCACTTGGATGTGGCAGATTTCTTTGAGCAACCCGATGGGAAAATAGACCACCTAATCGGTGATGGATCTGTGATGAAAGAAGATGGAGTTGTTTGATTTTGTTTCACTTATTTGTAATAGTTAGTGAATAAACTAATAGTCATTAGTATCAGCTCGTATTAGTTAGTTTATGATATAATGTTAGTACTAGTTCTTTAGAATGTTTCAATATGCTCAAATTTCAATAATATTTTTATTTTTCAGTAGAGGTAATCGACCAACCTAACAGTTAGTCGATTATCTAATATTTCGCATTAAAACTGCAAAACAATCGATTGTGTATGTTTAACAATCGATTGTCAATGTACAACAATCGATTGTCTATGTTTAACAATCGATTGTCTTAAGACAGTGTGATCTGAAGTTTTTCAAAATAGCAAATAATCGATTGTGTATGTTTAACAATCGATTGTCAATGTTCAACAATCGATTGTCTATGTTTAACAATCGATTGTCTTAAGACAGTGTGATCTAAAGTTTTTCAAAATGTTCAACAATCGATTGTGTATGTTTAACAATCGATTGTCTTAAGACAGTGTGATCTGAAGTTTTTCAAAATAGCAAATAATCGATTGTGTATGTTTAACAATAGATTGTCAATGTTCAACAATCGATTGTCTATTTTTAACAATCGATTGTCTTAAGACAGTGTGATCTGAAGTTTTTCAAAATGTTCAACAATCGATTGTGTATGTTTAACAATCGATTGTCTTAAGACAGTGATCTGAAGTTTTTCAAAATAGCAAATAATCGATTGTGTATGTTTATCAATCGATTGTGGATGTTCAACAATCGATTGTGTATGTTTAACAATCGATTGTTTTAAGAAAATGCTTAAACTGAAATTTTCAAACTGCAAAGTAATCGATTATGGAAAACATATAATCGACTATTTGATTTAGTTAGTCGAATAACCTCAGCAGATTTCGAAAATATTGTTTAAGTATGAAACAAATGGATTGAATTTGTTTATTCTCATGTTCGTATATTTTCTTTTATATGGCAAACCATGGGAATTAAATTGATTGAAGGCTCCTGAAGAGCAACTATAACTCTGCCTAAAGGAACGATATTTTAGAGAATGCAATGTTCTCCTCCAAGTCTAAGAAGAACTTATTGAGTTTTAATGATATCAGTCAAAATGTTCTCCTCCAAGACTAAAAGGAACTTGTTGAGTTTTAAAGATATCATTCAAAATGGATATCAGATTGAGATAATACATGAGTATAATCTTGAATACCTCATTTACTCATGAAAACGAGGCTGCCCACTTCAGCTTGGGGTCACGCCATTTTGCATGCAGCAATGCTAGTTCGTCTCTGACTGACGAATTGACACAAATATTCCCCGTTGCAATTGGTTTTGGGTCATGAACCTAATATATCCCATTTAAGAATCTTTGGATGCGCAGCATATGTGCCTATAGCACCGCCATCCCGCACCAAAATGGGTCCGCAAAGAAGGTTAGGAATATATGTTGAGTTTGAATCGTCCTCCATTATTCGCTACCTCGAAACATTGACAGGGGATTTGTACACTGTACAATTTGCAGACTGTCAATTTGATGAGACACTTTTTCCAAAATTAGGGGGAGAAGTTGGTGAAACCAAACGGGAAATTTTGTGGAAAAATGCATCATTATCTCATCTTGATCCACATACCTCTATTTGTGAAAAAGAGGCGCAAAATGTTATCCATTTGCAAAGAATAGCAAATCGAATGCCAGACGCATTTACAGATTTGAAAAGGATAACAAAATCACATATCCCCGCAGTGAATGTGACAACATCTGACTCACGAATACATATTCATTATCGGAAGAATATGAACATGAAGTTGGTATTGAATATACCACCCTCACCCCTAGAAGGAGGTTTGAGATGATACTACACTCACCCCTAGAAGGAGGTTTGAGATGATATATGACATGAATGATCGTTGGTCACGTACCTATTGTACGCCAAAGTATTTTGGAAATATGACTATTAAAGGACAACGATAATGCAAGAAACATATCTTGCATATAATTTTGACCATGACCATAATGGTATAACTTTCTCTTTAAAAGAGATATTCACCACATGGATGTTGATGAATCTGTGGTAGTACAAAATTAATTGAGAGCTCTAGAAGAGCCAATTACTATGTTGGAGAAACACAATTGAGTATTGTGCTGTAGTAAGTCTCAAAGAAACTTATTCAGTTTCCAAAGTACACGCGAAAGCGATTGATTATATTGAGACTATAAATGAAGGAAAGATTTGATATCTCCTATTACTACAACTTGTAGCGGGATAATTTGTATATGAAAAGCTACCCGCTTCATTCTCCAGTTTGTACTACACAAACAAAAGAATGCCACAATAAAGTGGATATCTATTGGTATAAAAACTCATGTCATAATAAACCTGAAGTTTATTGATAAGTGCACATGTCATGGTGTAAATTTGAAGTTTACCAATATTGATAATTTATTCAGTTGGCATTCGGGTTAGCCATCTCATTTTAAGTATGATGTGCAATAATAGAGAATTCACATGGGTGAATATTAAAGAACTAGAAAGTTCTTTACGAATTCTCTTGTATCACTTGTTCTCATTAATGAACTGACCAACTAAAGAATTCGGGTTGAAGCCCATAAATTCTGGAAATATCAAAGGTGAATATGGGCCCATTCACCTGCCATGTATACCACATATGATGCATCTATGATATGGTTACATGTGCGATTGTTATTGACCCGCAGCCTGGCCGGTGCTTGCGAGGTAAATTGCTCAATAATATAACTTCGAGCATAATTTCCAGATTTTCTATTCAAGATAGTTCATCTTGATAAGTTGGTTTATATCAAAGTTGGTTTAGCAAGATAATTATTGAGTGCCTCCACTTAATAGCTAAACTGTTTCTTATGAGAACAAAGTTATATATATCAGTTTGATATACGTTGTATACGAGAGTATATTCTCCCCTCACAAGTGGTTCAGGGTCAGGAACCAAATAATTTCATCTTATTATTAATGTGTTGTGTATATTGACATGATAATGCACAAAGATGATTTCCCAAAGTTGAGGAAACAAGTTAGCTTTTCTAACATGAGGGGGAGACATGATAAACACTTGAGAAAAGGTTACATGGGATGAATTATCATTTGTATATGTAAATCCCCGAATATTATGAACCTGAAGTTCATAAAATGGATAATTCAATTGCAACATATTGCAAAGCATGCTATACGCATTTGCTGACCCAAAGAAAGTAACTATATTCTCACTACAAATACTCATATTAAGTCCCAGAAGGACAAAGTCTTTGATACGCTTAAAGCGTATAGACAAATACTTGATTCCATATGAAAGACATGTAGATTTGGACATATAGTTCAAATACTTGAAAGTATAAAGTCAAAGGTATGTATAATCAGTTTTCGATATCTTATTTGTTTAGCATGACATGAAAACTTGATATGCATCTAAAGTCTATTATATGATTTATATGACTTAACTTGAAAGATTTAAGTTGCTTAAAGCATACACAATTCTTGGTCCTGAAGTACCACATCCTAAGTACAATTTGTGTACATATGTATCTTGCTATAACTATAAGCATGATGACATTGAGAATACATCTATGAAGATATTGAAGAGTCATTCCACGACATTATATGAAGATGTTCATATCTATCAAGAATGATGTTTTCAAGGTGTGGAATATTTATTCAAGTCAATATGGTTGATTTATTTATCAAACATCTACCAAAGATTGTTTTGAAGATGGTGCACAAGATTGGAATGCAAATGCTCAAGGATATAAATTGATGTTCTTATCAGGGGGAGTTAATGCGCGTTGCACTCTTTTTCCCTTACAAGGTTTTGTCCCAACTGGGTTTTCCTTGCGAGGTTTTTAACGAGGCAACCAATAGGCGCATATTCAAACATGTGTACTCCTTTTCCTTTTCTTTAAATTTTTTTCCCATTGGGTTTTATTTAGTTAAGGTTTTAACGAGGCACATTATTGAATAGACATTCAAGGGGGAGTGTTATAAATAGAACTCTATTTAAGGTGAATGTCTATAATTAAAGAGATTCTAGGGTTTACTACTTGGTGGTTAAGTCACCACCTCCCTATAAATATAGGGGTTCTATTCCATTGTAAACCATCCCCAAATATCAATAAGAATACTCCTCTCTCTACTGTTCTCTTTATTGTTCTTGTTCTTGTATTATTGTTCTTGTTCTTATATTATTTCATAAGAGATTTCTTTTTTTACCATTTTTTAAAATTCGACGTATTTTATAAATCTCGTAAACTGTACGGACAGTAGTTTACGTTTCTTTTGACTGTTCAAAGCCAGCTTTAGAATTTTCACTGTTTTAAAATGAGAAAATGAAATGACGCGAGAGGAAGAGCAATAATTTTGGCATTTCAGGTTTGGTCTGTAGCGCACCCAAAGAAATATTATTGGAATTTTTTCGTATCTATATATAATTAGAAAAATTTATTCATACTTTGTGAAAACGTAAATAATCTCACTTTAATAGAGTAATATTAGAAATATTTTGGTTTATAAATCCAAATAGATAATATTTCAAGTTTCAAACTATTTTATTAGTAACAGTTAGGTTTATATTTTGCTATAATATCACTCGGGAGGAATTTGAGGAAAAATTGATCTCTTTACATGCAGATAGCTAACAAATTCTACTAAAGTTGTTTATCTCATGTTGTAACATTGGATACATCTTCTCAGAAAATGTTGTATCTTTAATTTCAACAATAAGCTCATTAAATTTGAATCACTCAAATAATTCCAAGGAGAAGGTCATTAACTTAAAGCTCATAAACATAACCTTTGATTTAGTTGCCGTAGTTTCCGAGGAGAAGGTCAATTTTCAGCAACAGTTCTCAAGTCAGGCAACCTATTGGTTGCATAAACATTCTTCAACCCAATCTCAACTTCCGTTAGCCTTGAACCAATTACCACTGGAGACCAGCTTGGGACTTTGTTTTTTATACTATCAATCAGCGTGAGGGAACGAGTAACAATGGTAGCATCGCGAAGGTCAATCATGTCATTTAAGGTCAAATTCTCCAATTGAGGACTCAAAACTTTGATTTTGTTCAATCTTCTACATAAACGAAGAAACAAGGATTTAAGATGCTGAAATGCCAAGGAAAATTTCGAGCTCCTATTTCTATTGCATGAATTAAATGGCGTTTCACATGGACCTTTTTAAGTTCATTCAGATGAGGAGGCACAATGATGGAATCTTGCGAAGACGATAATAATCCTAGGTAGATTTTTTCATGTTTAAGATTTATTTACGTGTCAAAGATCGGATCTAAGACGTACCTGGTGAAGAGAGTTTCGTTTCAGAATTCTTCGAAAGTGCGAAGACTCTATGCGTATCCACACGAGACCGATCCTTGCTATCAACTCATTGATCAATGAAACACGCGAACAAATTGAACGAACAATATTGTGTTGAAATTTTTCTCAAAAAATCTCAACTCAAATTAGAAGAACAAGAAACACTTTTCTTGTAATTGTATTTCTCTCTTGGCTTTGTATTGCACTCTCATTTTCATAAATTCTACTAAAGTTGTTTATTTCTGTAAGCTAAAATTTTAATGCCTTCACAAATTCTTATTATTTAAAATCTAAAAAGTAGTGTTGTCTTGGCAGCTAGAACACCTTACCCATTGGTCTGTCTATATATGACACCCTCATTTGATTAACATTTTGACTTGGCTCTTCTACATAAATTTAAGATGATTTATCAAATATATCTGGTGGCAATTTTCTTTTTTGTTTCTCCTTTAGTGTTATGAACAGAGCATTCTCTGCTTTCGAAAGAGAAAATTCTTGCATTATTCATTTATGAACAAATTTGATTGGAAACTGGTCACTGCACCGCCTACCAATGGAATAACAAAAAGGTACTAGAAAAAATAACATATGATATGAATTTATACATTTTATAAATATAATTTAATATAAAAAGGAACAGAAGTTTCAAAATTTAACTTTTGGGATTCTTAAAATAATTAATGTTAAAGAAAATATATACATATAAAAAAAATAAAACAAAAGGACATTTTCAGGAAAATGAAAGAAGAACAACAACAATAACTACCCAGTATACTCCCATCAGGTGGGGTCTGGGGAGGGTAATATGTAGACAAGCCTTACCCCTACCCGAAAGGGCAGAGAGACTGTTTCCAATCGACCCCCGGCTCATAGGATAAAAGGAAAAACAGCAGTAAAACAAAAACAAAGACAAAAACACAAATAATAAAGCATTAGTAACTCCAGCAGAAATAGCGTAAATAGCGTAAATAATTATCTAAACATACGAAACATAAATACAATCGCATGCAATAATATCATACAGTAACTACCATAAACTAACAGCCATAGGGGGGACATATGCTAAAACACAAATCATCTATGGGTAACCCTGCTGACCCACACCCAACCCCGGATGAGGCGTACGAAAAACTCTAGGAGCCCCTATCCTACAACCCTGATTCTAGACCTCCAGACTTTCCTATCAAGGGTCATGTCCTCGGAAACCTGCATTCTAGTCATGTCCTGCTTAATCACCTCTCCCCAATACTTCTTAGGCCTCCCTCTGCCTCGCCGACCGCCAACAACCTCCAGCCGCTCGCAGCTCCTCACCGGAGCATCGGGACTTCTCCTCCGCACATGCCCGAACCACCTCAGCCTCGCTTCTCCCATCTTCTCATCCACCGGGGCCACCCCCACCTTCTCTCGAATAACTTCATTCTTAATCTTATCTAGCCTGGTGTGACCGCACATCCACCTAAGTATCCTCATCTCCACAAACTTTATTCTCTGAACATGAAAGTTCTTCAGGGGCCAGCACTCCGCCCCTTTAACCTCAGCTCCTGTCTTCCTCCCAAGCCTGTTAACAACTTCTTCCCTTCTCAAGTTATAAAATAAATTTCTCCTAAAGGATATATTTTTCAATACACTCACTTTGGCACAAAATTTCTTAATTTGGAGGCATCGAAATCCAGAGCTATTAAATTTTGTGGACCTTCTAAATTTGCACAACCTAGTTATCCACTCAGAAACATGCGAATAAAGAATATATTGAAAATAACCGTGAATCACTATTATAATATATTCAAGTAAATAGAAAACAACGCGAGTTCTTACCAACATTAGCTATGACAAAAATGGAGTAGAACCCTTACGGAAGTAATAAAATGTTACAAAACTTAGCTCAAAGTAATAAACAAAAAGATAGACAATAAAGTAGAGAGAAATAGAGAAGAGAATATATTTCTTCTATGTATCCAAGTGTATTACAAAATGATTTCTCATCTTCTATTTATAGTACTACATAGAGGTATACTAAAAGAATTCCATAAATATGTCATTAAGCTTTTGAGATCATGGAGGAAGATCATGGGGGAGATCATGAAGGTGTGGGAGTTATAACCATAAGTATTGGAGTAGTGGGAGTTATGGAGATAATGGATAAAAGTAGTGGGTGTTATAGGAGTTATGGACATCCACCATAATCTAATATTTCATAACACTCCCCCTTAGATGTCCAAAGATAATGTGCCTCGTTAAAATCTTAACTAAAATAAAACCCAATGGGAAAAAAAATTCTAGAAAAGGAAAAAGAGTACACATATCTAACAAAATGCATTTTTGTTACCTCGTTAAAAACCTTGCAAGGAAAACCCAGTTGGACAAAACCTTGTAAGGGAAAAAGAGTGCAACGCGCATTAACTCCCCTTGAAAAGAGCATCAATTCACATCCTTGAGCCTTCGCATTCTAATCTTGTGTACCAGCTTCTTGAAGGTTGACGTTGGTAAAGATTTTGTGAACAAATCAGCCATGTTATCACTTGAACGAATCTGTTGCACATTGATATCACCATTCTTTTGAAGATCATGTGTGAAAAATAACTTTGGTGAAATATGCTTTGTTCTATCTCCTTTTATGAATCCTCCCTTCAATTGGGCTATGCATGCTGCATTGTCTTCATACAAAATCGTGGGTAGTTTGTCACATTTCAAACCACATTTGTCTCGAATATGATGTATTATAGACCTCAACCACACACACTCTCGACTTGCTTCATGAATAGCGATTATCTCAGCATGATTAGATGAAGTAGCCACAATTGATTGCTTAGTCGATCGCCAAGATATGGCAGTGCCTCCACAGATAAACTCATAACCTGTTTGAGATCGAGCCTTGTGTGGGTCAGATAAATATCCAGCATCAGCATAACCAACAAGATCAGGACTGCAATAATTGCTATAAAATAAGCCCATATCGGTAGTCCCTTTTAGATACCGCAATATATGTTTGATTCCATTCCAATGTCTCCTTGTGGGAGCAGAGCTATATCTTGCTAAGACATTAACTGAAAAAGTTATGTCAGGCCTTGTAGTATTTGCAAGATACATTAGTGCGCCAATTGCACTAAGATATGGTACTTCAGGACCAAGTAGCTCTTCATTCTTTTCTTTCGGTCGAATGGATCCTTATTCACATCAAGTGATCAAACAACCATCGGAGTACTTAAAGGATATGCTCCATCCATGTAAAACCGTTTCAATACCTTTTCTATATAGGCAGATTGATGAACAAAAATTCCGTTTTCCAAATATTCAATTTGCAAACCAAGACATAATTTTGTCTTTCCGAGATCTTTCATCTCGAATTCCTTCTTTAAATAATCAATTGCCTTTTGGAGTTCTATGGGAGTTCTGTCATCGACATATACGGCAAGTACAACAAATTCCGATGTTGTTTTTCTGTATAAAAACACATGGGCAAATGGCATCATTTATATAGCCTTCCTTTAATAAATACTCACTAAGACGAT
Source organism: Nicotiana benthamiana (assembly GCA_034376525.1). NCBI lineage: Eukaryota > Viridiplantae > Streptophyta > Magnoliopsida > Solanales > Solanaceae > Nicotiana > Nicotiana benthamiana. The sequence continues at coordinate 133,424,423 of CM067337.1, forward strand.
TATACCACATTCGTCCTGATTGCTTTAGACCATACAAAGATCTTTGCAATTTGATTGAAAACATTTCCCGGGACTTTGAATTATGAGTGTTTGGCATTTTGAATCCATCGGGAATTTTCATGTATATCTCATTATCAAGTGAGCCATAAAGATAGGCAGTAACCACATCCATTAAATGCATGTCAAGCTTTTCAAGGACAGCAAAACTAGTGAGATAACGGAAAGTTATAGCATCCATTACGGGTGAATATGTCTCTTCATAATCGACATCAGGCCTTTGAGAAAATCCTTGTGCAACAAGGCGTGCCTTATATCTTTGTTCCTTGTTTTTCTCATTTCTCTTGCGTACAAAGACCCATCTATAGCCAACAGGCTTAACACCATTAGGTGTTTCAACTATAGGCCCAAAAACTTCACGTTTTGCAAGTGAATTCAATTCTGATTGGATTGCTTCTTGCCATTTTGGCCAATCAAGTCTTTGTCGACATTCTCCAACAGATTGAGGTTCAAGATCCTCACTTTCTTGCATAATGCTAGATGCAACATTATATGAAAGACATAATCCACCACTATATCCACTCGATTAAAATTTGTCTCAATATCGATTGGATTTATTAATAGTTCCTTATTTTCTTGAGTCTCGGGCTCAATGGATTCTTCATGAATCTCAGAATTTATTAAATCGTGAATTTCCTCATGAGATTCTTTCGTAGTGTCATTTTGATCATTTGCTTTCCTTTTTCTAGGATTTCGATCTTTGGAACCTAATGGCCTGCCACGTTTTAGGCGTGCTTTCGACTCATTAGATATGACACTAGAAGATTGTCCAATAGGGACATCAATATGGATTGGAACATTCTCTGCGGGGATGTGAGATTTTGTTATCCTTTTCAAGTCCGTGAATGCGTCAGGCATTTGATTTGCTATTCTTTGCAAATGGATAATATTTTGCACCTCTTTTTCACAAATAGAGGTATGTGGATCAAGATGAGATAATGATGGATTTTTCCACAAAATTTCCCGTTTGGTTTCACCAACTTCTCCCCCTAATTTTGGGAAAAGTGTCTCATCGAATCGACAGTCTGCAAATCGTGCAGTGAACAAATCCCCTGTCAATATTTCGAGGTAGCGAATAATGGAGGGCGATTCAGACCCAACATATATTCCTAACCTTCTTTGCGGACCCATTTTGGTGCGGTATGGCGGTGCTACAGGCACATATACTGCGCATCCAAAAATTCTTAAATGGGATATATTAGGTTCATGACCCAAAACTAATTGCAACGGGGAATATTTGTGATAATTCGTCGGTCTGAGACGAACTAGCATTGCTGCATGCAAAATGGCGTGACCCCAAACCGAAGTGGGCAGCCTCGCTTTTATGAGTAATAGTCTTGCAATCAACTGCAGACGTTTAATTAAAGATTCTGCAAGACCATTTTGAGTGTGAACATAAGCTACAGGATGTTCCACTTTTATCCCAATTGATAAGCAATAATCATTAAATGCTTGGGATGAAAACTCAGCAACATTATCTAGTCTAATAGACTTAATTGGATTATCAGGAAATTGTGCTCGTAATCGAATTATTTGTGCCATTAATTTTGCAAACGCAAGGTTGCGTGATGACAATAGGCACACATGAGACCATCTAGAGGATGCGTCTATTAAGACCATAAAATATCTAAAGGACCCACTAGGTGGGTGAATAGGTCCACAAATATCCCCTTGTATACGTTCCAAAAACGTAGGTGACTCAGTTCCAACCTTTGTTGGTGATGGTCTAATAATTAACTTGCCTTGATAACAAGAAGTGCAAGAAAATTCATTATTTAAATGAATCTTTAAATTCTTTAATGGATGCCCATATGAGTTTTCTATAATCCGTCTCATCATAATTGATCCAGGATGTCCCAATCGATCATGCCAAAGTACAAAAGTATTGGAATCAGTAACCTTTTGGTTTACTGTGGAATGTGCCTCAATTGCACTAATTTTTGTCTAATACAGGCCACAAGATAAAGATGGGAACTTCTCAATAACCCTCTTTTTGCCAGAGACATTCTTTGTAATGATGAGGTATTCAAGATTATTCTCATCTATTGTCTCAATATGATATCCATTTTGACGGATATCTTTAAAACTCAACAAGTTCCTCTTGGACTTGGAAGAGAACATTGCATTCTCTATGATAAATATTGTTCCTTTAGGCAGAGTTATAGTTGCTCTTCCGGAGCCTTCAATCAATTTACTACTACCAGAAATTGTAGTAACATCTGCCTTACACATACTTAAATGAGAGAAATATTTCTTCTCTTTGAATATCATATGTGTGGTACATGAATCAATTAAACAAATATTTTTACAATTGGACGTTGATCCAAGTTTGCTTTGTGAGATATCCATATTTGCTTTCCATGGTTTGATATACAAAAGAAATATACGAAAATATTAGTATTTTTTTTATAGATATGAGAATCAACAAATTTAAGTCTATGATTCAACATAATAGTTTCAGTGCGGTCATTATGAAAAAAAAAATCTTTTATCATAGTTATTCTCCTTTTAATATCAAAGTATTAACAATTAGTAGTAGCATAAAGAGTCTTCACAATATTTCTTTTATTACTATATTTAATGAGCTACAAATAAAGCATAAGATGAATGTGTAATCTAAAGTTATATATTTTAAAACCATAATACAGATTATTTGTCAAGTTGATAAAACTCTTAAGGTACATATCGATATTTGATCATTGATTGAATTGTTTTGAACTGAATGTTTCACCTAGAATGATTCAACTAATTGAGTTAATTGCTGTTGGCAGTGAATCTGTTTCAGGTTCATAATACTACTAGCATAATAGCACCTTTAATGTGCTAACACATTAACATCGAGCAGATTAGAAAGGATTACAAAAATGAAACTGATCATTCTGTTTAATATATTTTTATTTTATTTTATTTCAAGCATATTATAATTTTAACGAATACTTGCTTGATACTTAGCTTTACTAGCTTAAAGGAGAAAATATAAAATTTGAATTATATCACAATAATAGATAACTTATGTAAACTATGATAATTGTTTATTCATTAACTACTACGAATAAGTAAAAATAAAAATATCAAACTGCTCAATCTTCTTTAACCATGGATCCATCACCGATCAAGTGATCTATTTTCCCCTCAGGGTGCTCAAAGAAGTCTGCCACATCCAAGTGGGTGATGTCAAAATTATTGTCAGAGACAAAATTGGTTTCAGGGCCTTTACTCTTTAGAGATGCTTGGTAAAGCTCAACCAAATGTCTTGGTACATGGCAAATTTTTGCCCAGTGCCCTTTTCCACCGCAACGATAACATATAGTTTCTGAACTATTTGCTATTGGATTCTCATAATTCCATTTACGCTTTTGGTGGTTATATCTCTTTGGGGGGTGACTACACCAGGAAAATTTCTTCCTTGTCCACGTCCACGGCCATGACCCCGACCACGACCACGACCATGATTAAAGCCATAGCCATTTCCATGCTTAGCATAATGGGAATACACCTTATCTACTTCAGGCAATGGTGTAGACCCAGTGGGTCGATTTTCGTGATTTCTCATGGCAGGTCATTGTTTCGCTCAGCCACAAGGAGAAGAGAAATCAGCTCAGAGTACTTTTTGAAACCTTTCTCTCTGTACTGTTGTTGCAGAACCATATTGGAGGCATGAAACGTTGTACACGTTTTTTCAAGCATATCATAATCAGTTATAGTATCTCCACAGAGTTTCAATTTAGAAGTAATTCTAAACATTGCAGAATTATATTCAGAAACAAACTTAAAGTCTTGGAGCCTCAGATGAGCCCAATCATATCGTGCTTGTGGCAGAGTGACCAACTTTAAGTTGTCATATCTCTCCTTTAAGCCATTCCACAAGATAAGTGGATCTTTGACTGTGAGATATTCAATTTTCAAACCTTCATCAAGGTGATGGCGCAAGAAAATCAAGGCCTTAGCACAGTCTTGGGTGGATGCATTATTTCTGTCTTTAATGGCGTCTCCAAGACCCATTGCATCCAAATGGATTTCAGCATCCAACACCCATGTCATGTAGTTCTTGCCCGAAATTTCAAGGGCAACAAACTTTCTTTTCATAATGTCAGACATAATTAAAATAAAATTAGGAGGAGAAAAATGCCTTAATTTTCTCAAAGAGATTCTTGAGATAGTAGAGCTTCGTGCTGATAACGTGTTACAAGACTTAGCTCAAAGTAATAAACAAAAAGATAGACAACAAAGTAGAGAGAAATATAGAAGAGAATATATTTCTTCTATGTATCCAAGTGTATTACAAAATGATTTCTCATCCTCTATTTATAGTACTACATAGAGGTATACTAAAAGAATTCCATAAATATGTCATTAAGCTTTTGAGATCATGGAGGAAGATCATGGGGGAGATCATGGAGGTGTGGGAGTTACAACCATAAGTATTGGAGTAGTGGGAGTTATGGAGATAATGGATAAAAGTAGTGGGTGTTATAGGAGTTATGGACATCCACCATAATCTAATATTTCATAACATAAAATAATTATTTGAAAACATTCTCCATATATAAAATTAGCTACCCTGCTCCGCTAAACTGGAGAAACTAAAAGGCCAATGGTTTTAAGTAGGGGTGTACAAAGAAAATCGATAAACCGCACCAACCCGATAATCCGAGTCAAACCGAGAAAAAAAACCCGACTATGGTTTGGTTTGACTTGGTTTGGTGTTGGAAAAAAAACCCGACCATAATTGGTTTGGTTTGATTTTAACTAAAGAAAGTCAAACCGAAACCAAACCAACCCGACATTACATATATAGCAATTTTAGATATATTTAATATATAAATATACTTATTGTAATGTAATTTATAAATATTTCTTAAAAAATTTCATAATTTTATCTTTTAAGATTTTATTTCAAAGTTTGATTTAGAACTTTTGAATGCTCCAATAAGTAGCCATTAATATTAATAAATTAAATAATGCTAGCAATCAATACTAATGCTAACAAAAGACATTCAATTCAATATTACGAGCGGGAATGTATTAAATGTCTATTTTTTATTTTTCAATAATTTAGATAAAAATACATAACCTATTTTTATTTTTATTTAGCTTTTAGGCATATAATTAATACTCCTTCATTAGTCTATCTAGTTTAGCATGAATTAGTGCTTTTAGATTATGTTTATTTTTATTATGACTTTTTAATTAGCAATATTTATAGTACATAATTTTATTATTTTTTATTGTTGAATATTTTAGGATAATGTCATGAGTCATGACATATCTCATATTTTGTATTATTTTTTTGAAAAATACTTTATATAGTTGTATCTTACTAGGATTAAAGAAATATTTTGAGCATACGTTATATATTTTGTTCTACGAAGATTTTACCGGAAAATTTTTTGAAAAAACCCGAATAACCCGAAAACCAGAAAAAACCCGAGAAAATCGATATTGAAAAACCCGAATTTATTGGTTTGGTTTGGTCTTTAGATTTAATAACCCGACACAATTGGTTTGGTTTGGTACTTGTAAAATCCGAACCAACCCGGTCTATATACACCCCTAGTTTTAAGCGTTTGCCAAAAGTTTGAAACAGACACATTTCTCCTTCTTTCCCAATTTATTAAGGAGTTACAATTACAAGGCTAATTTTTTAATATAATGGAGTAAATGGTTATTATATTAAAATGAGAGAGGAAAACCAAAAATATGAGATAAAAGATAAATGCATTCCTTGGCATGTGAGGCAGGTTAGTTGTCTTTTGCCCAGCTTTATTAATATATATAAATATAGATATATAGATTTATTCGGTTTAACTAGGTTTGTTTATAGTATGCAGTTAAAATCGGGGAAGGTAAGATTTTTGGAGCCCGGCCTCATTAGTATCAAAGTACAACCCTAGGCTCGTTCTCAAAGCACTCACCTCGGCATGGCATATTGAAGACTCATTATGACGCACCTCGAGGCGGCATGGAAATCGACGACTGTTATAAAAAAGGCAAAAGATCCCCGAGGGCACGTAATAAGGACTGACAGAGTCTGCAAAGAATAGTATAGATCCACCTTGAACCATAATACAGTTGTACAAATAGCATTTCCCCGTCATGATTAGACATCTACCGTGTAAGGATCCCCCCTCCTATATAAAAGGGATCATTATCATATTGTAAGTTCTCTCTCGGATAATTATTGATTACACAATATATTAAATACAATATAACATTCCCTGCTCTCTTCTTAAACGATTGCTCCATACATTTATTGCTTATTTTTTCGTTATTCTTCATTTATTGCTCATTATTAACTGCAAAAGGCTATCTTTTAGGCCCTCATTATTATTGATTCTTCATTAATCGTTAATTGCTATTAGCCCAGCTAGACCTCAAGGCCCTACTCCAACCAGTTTGACGCCCAGCCTTGTGAACCTATTGGTTTGCATTTCTTATTTTCTTTACTCAAACTTAGCTTATATTGCCTAACAATTAGCGTTAAGATAAATCATGTATTTTTAGGACTATAAAATCAAATATAATTGTAATTACCATTTTCAAGGTAAATAGTTGGCGTTCGCCGTGGGGCTAAAAATATTGATGCTTGTTTTCTGAAAACACAAGTTATTCTTCACGCTTTTCTTGTCCAAGGATCTTTTATTTCAGGTCAAAAAATGCCTAACTCAGCAAAAGCATACATAAACAATGGTGTTCGACTTCATGTAAAGAACGGACCAGAAGAACCTCACCACATCATTCACACGATCATTGGAGGAACCGACGTCCCACAGGGACCTATGTTCAAACGATCCAAAGTGTCTATCGCAGCAGAAAGGCAAACTCAGAGTTGTATACCTGAGCACGCCCTTATATTTAGAGAAGAAGACATCGAGGCTTTGTCCCAACCATACAATGATCCACTAGTAATCTCTTTTCTTTGGAATAACGTTCAAATTAAACGTGTGCTCGTGGATCCAGGTAACTTGGCCAACATAATCATGTCAAAGGTGGTGAAGCAGCTTGGGCTACTCAACCAAACCGCACCCGCCTCTCAAATCCTCCATGGATTTAACATGGCAAGAGAGACGACGAAGGGGGAAGTCATAATCCCAATCACCGTGCCTGGTACAATTCAGGATACCAAGTTTCAAATCATCGAAGGTGACATGGGGTACAAGACCTTATTTGGAAGACCATGGATACACAACATAAGGGTGGTACCATCTGTCGCACCTTATTTTTACATGGCTACCCCAAAGGATAAACGTATAAGAGAGTTTTTCCAATTAAAGTGACATTATTCAAAATGGGATTATTTATTTATTTAGAGTCCCCACTTGGGATAGACTTGGCTTTTGGTGTCCCAAATCACCGATTTGTTTTGAATCCCGGATTGAGGAAATTTTTGACTGCCCAAATGGAGTCTGCGAACCATAAATTCTAAGTAAGGAATTCTTTTGACCAGGGGGAAGGTGTTAGGCACCCTCGGATCCCATAGTTCTAGCACGGTCGCTTAAACTATTATAATTGGCTAAAAATCTGGTTTTTTATACATGTTCATCCTACTGTGCAACTTTAAATTATTTACCGCTTTTAATTGGATTTTTAGGAATGTGAACGTCGTTTAAAACGTGTCCTTATATCGTGTCACATGAAATGCACCCGGATTCGAAACACATTTTATCCAACATTTTAGGATTTGGATTTGGGTCACATGAAATGCACACTTGTATTTAGAAAGGTAAAATTATTTTAAAGACGCGCCTAAAGAGACTAACGTATTATTATCTTTGCGGAAAGCTGTGAAGTTCGCTAAACGATATGTTCCAAATATCTAAGTATTTTAATAGGAGCATTTAAAGAGGGCCACACGATTATGGGTTTTATTCGGCGCGACGCACCTCGTTTTATTATTGAAAGGCCAATCCAAAACAAACTAGGATTTTCTATAGTGTTTGTCTCTAAAAGGACCTAGTCAATTAGCAATTAAAGAATTCGGGCTTCAAATTCAAGTCCGAATTCAACCAAATGGATGGAACCTCTTAATTCAAATTCGCCACCTAACTTGAATGCCCAAATTTAGATTATGTTTCCTCGTAATACTTTAAATCAAATTCTAAACAAGGAATTTTAGTAGAGTTTGGATGAAGATTTATCAAAACATGGGCCTGCTGATGGGCCCAAGTCAACAATGAATTCAAATTCGTTCCAGATGAGCATCCATAACATCTGATTTTAATGCAGTATGTGTGATTAACAAATTACTCAATCTTCATGTTTAGACTTGTAAGCTCCAAATTCGAACGCATAAGCTCATGACAGCCTATAATCGTAATTCCAGTTAAAAAACACATCTTAATGCTCAAGTTATTTATGCCTACCTTCCTGGGTTTCTGTACTGCGATCCTAGATGATTATTTTCTGAAGAACTAGAGTAAACCAATTCATCATTTCAATGCATATGATAAATAAACGAGTCTAATATTCATCAAAGAGCAACACCAAACAGTTCACGGTCTAATTCCACACTTATGAATATGTAGTAATTGCTCACATCTGTTTGAATGTTGGATTATTAACTACAAGTGGGATTAAGACTCAATTTCTACGTTTGCTCTATTGCTAATACCAATAGTTAGGCTAATTCCCCAAATACAATCATACTAATCTGAATGAATATTAACAGTCAAATACAAAACAGTCTAGTCTTAGTTACAACCAAGTCTATTGAATTTCATGGAATTACATGAACTCTAATATGATATAACATAATAAAATAATATTGCAACCCAAATCATGCCCACAACTTGGAGATTACACGATGTGTACCTGGTTACACCAAATGAACACCTATGAGTAGGTAAACAGGAAACAATAACAACAACAAATCCACCCAGCAAATGCAGCAATGAAATCAAACTCGAAACCCAGAAGCAAACAAGGAGTTTTTCTCAAATAAACCAGGATCCAAACAGCTTTAACATAGATTCAAATGATTCCAAGATAAGTTTAAAGAGTGGTTGATGCTAATAGAACAGTATTTGTTGCCCTTTTTTTTTTTCAAGTTTTTCAGCAGTTTTCCCTAGAATCAGATCTGCTATTTTTTATTTCTGTTCTTCTATTTGTGACTAATTCAGAAGGGATTTTTCTGGAAGTTTTCTCCTCTCTTTTCAGTGAAGATATCTATGCCTTTATAGGCAAGTAAGCAAGGGCAAAGTTTCAGCTTTTATTTTACCTTTAATCCTTTCAATTTTCCATTTTAAGCAATCAGTCTCTCTTTATTTTTGCTTTTAGCTTAGTCACCTTAGACTTCTGACTTGTTTACCAAGTTTTACCACTTAACCAACTGAAATTTCACTAGAAACCCTCACTAGAAGCTTCTTAACTTGTTATAAAGATTCTCTTGCCCTTAACTGCCTAAACCACCCTTCATTCAATCTAAATTTACTAAGAATGAGCAGTGACCTAACACCCAACCCCTTTTTACCCTAGTTAGAAGTGACTATAGTTAACTAAACATTCAACTATATCCAACCAATCCTGAAATTGAATCAAAACTTTATAACCTGTGTTGAACCTAATTTAAATATGATTAATAAGAGTTCTAAGGCCAAGTGTATCATTAAACAGTAGACAATCAATTGAAACAATTTTCAACAAAATGACGTGCCATATGGAAACAGTAATATCCTAACAACCTAAATTAATCCTCAACCGTTCAATTTAAACCAATCAAACATACTACTCATGAATCAACACAGAACGACTCAGGAGAACAACAATCAAGCTTGATTAATCATAACTCAAAATCTAGGAGTCCAGTGATGATTTAGAATTGAAATTAAATAGATGAACATGCGTCTGAGTAAACCTGCCCCAAAATTCTAAATGAAAACTAACAAAAGGGTAACTGAGACCATTAACAACACATGCTAGAACAAACAATAAAAAAAATACAGCACCAAGACGAAGGAACAAGAAGTTGAAATTAAGAAAACTTAGCTTATATTGAACAACAGTCCTTCATCCATTGTATTGAAAGCTATGAAAACCCTAGATCGATAATCGAGAGATTCAAGCCAGATTTGAAGTATTTTGTTTTGGGATTTAGGGTGAGGGGTGTAAGGAGATCATGTGGTGTTAATTTTAGCGGAGTTTGGAAGTGGTGGTGTTTTGGCCTGATCTTCAAATCAATATTTGAGAATTTCTGATGAGATTTGAGGGACGGGGCTTGGGGATTTAGAGAGAGGAGGGTGGGATACTGTGGTGTAAATTTGGGACTATTTGAAGACCAGCGCGCCATGGACGGCGGAACAGTCACCCCTTTAATCGATGATTCGAGACAAACGGTTAGTATTTGAGGGTTGGGATTTAGGGCATTGGATAGAAAAGGAGGAGGGGATTCGAGGGTGTAAATCTGGGGTTGATTGGAGACCGGCGTGGCACCTACAATGACTCCCCCCGTCCAGGACGAGTCGGGAAATGGGCTGACCTTCGAGGAACAGGTGATCTATGAGCATTCGAACGAAGGAAGAAAAAAAGACTTCCTCACTCCTCTGACCTTTATTTCCCTCGAGGAGTCGGATGCAACGAAATCAACGGTCGGAGAACTCAAATGGGTCATCTTGATCAAGCATCTTCTAGATTAAAAGGTATAACTAGGAACAGGATTTGACCCCCCAACTCAGGAAAAAACTCATCAAATTTCTTGTTTACAACATTGAATTCTTTGCTTGGTCCCATTTAGACATGATAGGGATCCCACCATAAATAGCCACCCATCGACTAAGCGTCAATCCCTGGTTCAAACCAGTGAAGCAAAAAAGGAGGCCTCAATCCGAGGTAAAACATGCATTCATCAAAGACTTCTCAAAATAGGATCGATTAGGGAGGTAAAATACTCTGAATGGTTGGTTAATATAGTAGTGTTCCTCAAAAAAAGGAAATAAATTAAGAATGTGCGTAGATTATAAAGACTTGAATAAAGCGTTCTCCAAAGACTCACTCCCATTGCCCAACATTAATCGCTTGATCGATGACACGACCAGCCATAAGATCCTCATTTTTGTTGACGCCTATTTCAGGTATAATCAAATTCAAATGAATCTAGAAGACAGGGAAAAGACTTTGGTCATCACAAAGTATTGTACATACTGCTATAATGTAATACCTTTAGTACTAAAAAACACGGGAGCTACGTACCAACGCCTCGTTAATAAGATGTTCGAACATCAAATAGGCCAATCTATGGAAGTTTACATTGATTAAATTCTAGTTAAGTACCTATGCACAAGGGCCATTTGACTCATTTGTAGGAAATGTTCGATACCCTTAGAAGTTACAACATAAAGCTCAACCCCGAGAAATGTGTCTTCAGAGTAGGATTGGGCAAATTTTTAGGCTTCATTGTGTCTTATAGGGATATCAATATTAACCCCGACAAAATCAAGGCCATTGAAGAAATCACAGTGGTGAACAATGTGAAGGCCATGCATCGGCTAACTGGGCGGATATCAACCTTATGGCGGTTCATCTCAAGGTCGTCAAATCAGAGTCATCATTTTTTATCCTTACTCAAAAGAAAAATAGTTTTAAATGGACTCTAGAATGCTAGCATGCTTTAGAAGAGCTGAAACGGTATCTCTCAAACTCGCCTTTTCTCCATACCCCAAAAGAAGATAAAACGTTGTACTTATATCGAGCCATATCTAAGGTAATGGTAAGTGGTGTGTTGGTTCGGGAAGAACAAGGTACTACAATTCCCTATTTATTACGTGAGTCGGACTGAAGGAGATGCTGAAACTAGGAACCCCCACTTAGAAAAATTTGTTCTTGCATTAATAAGTGTATCTCGGAAACTAAAACCTTATTTTCAATGACATCGTATATATGTTTTAGCAACATACCCACTTCGAAATATCTTGCACAAGCTTGAACTATCGGGCAGATTGGCCAAATGGGCCATCAGCTCGGAGGGTATGATATCGAGTATCAACCCCGGATGGCTATCAAGTCCCAAATTTGGGCAGACTTCGTGGATGATTTTATGCTCGCCCTTGTGCCCCAGTTAGAGAAGAAACTCCTTCTAGAAACGGGTATATCATCGGGGGTATGGACTCTATTTACCGATGGTGCTTCAAACATAAAAGGGTCGGGGCTCGGCATCATTCTGAAACCGCCTACGGGCGGCATAATTAGATAATCTATAAAAAAACTCCAAAATTCACTAACAATGAGGCCAAGTATGAGGCTATGATTGCAAGTCTCGAGCTGGCCAAGAGCCTAGGAGCAGAAGTCATCGAAGCAAAATGTGACTCCCTCCTGGTATTTAGCCAAGTGAATAGGAGCTTCGGAGTTCGAGAATATAGGATGCAAAGATACTGGGACAAACTACAACTCATATTTCATCGTTTCAAAGAATAAACTCTAGTCCACATTACCCAAGATTAGAACAGTAAGTCTGATGCACTCGTAAACCTGGGATTGTCCATCGAAGAAGATGACATACTCTTAGAGGTTGTTGTACGGCTGTCCAAATCGGTGATCGAGGAAGGTCACGCTGAGATCAAATCGACAAGTCTAATGTGGGATTGGAGGAATGAAAATATTAACTATTTGAAAAGCATGAAGTTGCCCACAGATCCAAAGGAATCAAGGGCCCTCCAAGCCAAAACAGCTCGATTTTCTCTCAACGAGAATGGACCACTATATAGAAGGACCTTCGGCAAACCTCTAGCAGTATGTTTGGGATAGGGAGACACCGGTTATATGCTTCGAGAAATCCACAAGGGCACTTGTGGAAATAATTTTGGCAACGATTCTTTAGTTTGAAATGTGGTAAGGGTAGGCTACTACTGGGACAACATGGAGAAGAACACCAAGGAATTCATTTGAAGATATGACAAGTGCCAATGTTTTGTGCCAATGATTCACCAACCCGGTGAACAGCTACATTCAGTCTTATCACTATGACTGTTCATCAAATGGGGGATGGACATCGTCGTCCCCTACCAATGGTGCTTGGTAGAGTTAGATTTCTTATGTTTATGACTAATTATTCTCGAAAAGGGTGGAAGCACAGGCCTTTGAAAAAATAAGAGAAAAAGAAGTCATTGACTTCATCTGGGACCACATCATATGTCGATTGAGGATCCCCTCCAAGATTACATGTGATAATAGGAAGTAGTTCATAGGCAGCAAGGTGACAAAATTCCTCGAAGATCACAAAATCAAGAGGATCATCAACACCCTATCACCCATGTGCGAATGGACAGGCCAAGTCCACAAACAAGACCATCATCCAAATCTTGAAAAAGAGGTTAGAAGATGCAAAGGGAAAATGGAGGAGAGGTATTGCACAAAGTGCTATAGGTGTACCAAATAGCCTCAAAGTCGAGCACAGGAGAAACACTATTCTCTTTTGTATACAAGTCTGATGCTTTGATATTGGTCGAGTCAGAGAGCCAAGAGCCAGATTTCGATATGTCATTGAGGACTCAAACAACGAAGCCATGACTATAGCCCCAAAGCTACTAGATGAAATGCGAGAGGCCGCACTAGTCTGAATGGCCGCCCAAAAATAGAGGATCGATAGATACTATAATAGGAGAACAAACCTCCGATACTTCGGGGTCGGTTAATTAGTCCTATGGAAAGTCACCCACAACACTCGAAACCAAAATGAAGGGAAGTTAGGCCCGAGATGGGAAGTACCGTACCGTGTCCTCAGAATAGTAGGCAAGGGGTCCTACCAAACTTGGCACCATGAAAAGCGTACAACTCCTAAGAAATTGGAAATATCAATGCTCAAGCACTATTATTTCTAAGGTATAATCTCCTCCATTCTTTCGCTCTATGACTCACACCAATTTCTTACAGGTATTCAACGAAAGATGCCGAAGTGTCCTTCGAATTGAAAACCTTGGGTTTAAAGTATGCGTTGCGCTCTTTTTCCCTTAGACCCGATTTTGTCCCGAACGGGTTTTACCGGTAAGGTTTTTGACGAGGCAACATCCATATGTTACCCAAGGAGAACTAATCAAGTATTCAAGGCTCCTCTTTGATCAACCTCAAATATTGGGGGGCATCACCCCCGGAGGTCGCCTCTTCAAAGGACTCAAACTACGCCTAGGAGGGCCCCGATAGGAGAATGATGTATTGGGACAAATGGTCAAATGAACTGTGTCCATGTAGAATAATTGAGACTCCAAAGGCAAAAATGTGTATGCATATATCAAGTAATTGAGGAAGCCATTTTGATTATTAAAACACTTTGTATCTCAAAGAAGTTCACTACTTTCATGCAAAAACTGCTTGAGGGACCAAAATCCTCGAACACTTGGAGATTGTCATCGACAGTCAACTTATTGATGCCATCAAAAACTCGAATTTTTAAGACCTCAATAAGGCAATTTTGAGCTCGTAAGACCTCAGTGAGGCAACACCAAATGCGTAAGACCTCAGTGAGGCAACACCAAATCTGTAAGACCTCAACAAGGCATGCCAAAACTTATAAGACCTTAAAAAGGTGTGATCGCTTCCAACTCGACGCTACACCAAGGTAGGAAGAGCGGGTCGCAATAGCTTTTACCCGATATGAAGGTCGAGATCGAATTCCTTAGGGAGCTAGCAGTGGAGTTGGAATATCTATCTAGTTTAGAAATGTGTGTTTGCTTCAAATATCACTTTCAACATATTTTGGGGCTTTCAATTATAACTACTACTATCAAACTATTAATTGAAACTAGATTATGCTACGATCTGATTGCTAAAGTTTTATCTAATAGAAAGAAGCGCACTAGGGTCATGACATAACCTAGGTGGCTAATTGATGGGTAAATGTTACTAAGATTCAATTGACATAATTGGGAATTTCATTATAACCGTTGCACAATTTTACACACTCTCACACCTCTCGATAGAGAGAGTGATTTTACCGAATTAACTCTCTCTATATCAAATGGTAGGCAATTAGATCAAGCAACTAGGGTTCAAGTAGGGTACTTACTCTTTTGAGATTTAACCCGTTAATTGGGACTATCAGTTCTCATGAGTCCATCCCAATTCCTTGTTGGGTCAATTTTTAAGACATAGACTCTTTTTCTAAAGAAGAGTCAAATCCACAAAGCTTAAATCAGTGTTTGTAACCACCAATTCATAGACTAAAACATAAAATCAACCCAAATAGTAAATACCCATAGTCAATCTAACCCTAGATGGCAACACCTATCGATTACCCACACTAGGGTTGAGCCATAACCCTAGCTAATGGGTTTAGCTACTCATGCTTAAGGGAAAAAATGAAGAAATAGATGAAAAACAAGGCATATTAATTAATTTCTAAATGAAAATACAAGAATCTATCGTTAATTTAAAGCTTAAGTGCCAAAAATGGCTACAATATACGCTCCCACGAACGCAGCTTAAGTCTGAAAATAACAAATGACCTAAAAATGTTCTATTTTTATAAGGCTGAAAATACAGGACAAAAAATACTTCTACAAGGTCAGTGTGGGCCACATAAAATGGATCGTGGCTGCATTAGGCTCTTTGATTTCAATTCTGGCTTCTCTGAACTTGGGCTCCACGGACTGCGCAGAATGGACCATGGCCGCGGAGGGAGCTGGCGCGATCCACAAACCTAGGACTGCGGACCATATTGCTTGGATTTGGCAATTTTCAACCTCTCTGAATCTCTTGTCCACGGACTGCACAGAAAGGTAGTGTGGCCGCGAAGCCTTCACCGCAGACCGCGAGATATGTACCGCAGCCGCGTTGCCTGAAGCCTATTTTGCCAACTCTCTGAATCAACTAGTGTGACCGCATTCGACTTTGCACGGTCCACACTAGGCCTGCTTTCCCTCAGATTGCTTGGTCTTTGATACTTGAGCAGGTTTCACTCCTTTTGAGCCTATCTTTGGCTTTTCGTCACTTTGTCGATCAAAGGTGCAATCAAGCGCAACTTATGAGCCTTTTGGGTCTATTTTCTATTTGTATTCAAAGCATAGGCAAGTAGGAGCACAAACACGTTAAAATCCCAACTTTACCCCGGTATCAAGACCAAGGCTATACATCGAACTTGTAAGACCCCTAACAACTCATACCCTTGATATATATGTCGAGGTCGTCCCACCCAAGGATTATCAACTACGGTCATATCAAAGGCTTCATCCAAATTAACACGGCTCAGAGATATTTGACTGTTGCCATTAAACTAAGGTCCTCCAAATACTTCAAAAACACTTCAAAATGAACTAGTTAATCAGGATACCCTCGGCATAAGCAAATGAGCTTCAATAATATCAACTCTGAATAATAAAAAGGCTTCGAAAATAATCAACCTTCGATGAAAAGGTTTTGAAAACTCAACCTTTGAGCGAGCCTCTTGAGGTACTCAGTTGTCATCACATATCTACTCATAATTGAGGTTCTCGTTTGAACCGTCGAAGAGTCGGAAGAACATAAAACATGCCAAAGCATAATCAAAACTTCAAAAGTCTTTAGCCAAGATGAGGGAAAAACTATATCTTTATAAGATATTACAACGACCCAATCTAAAAAGTGCTTAAGGGCCAACACGTAAAAGCTTAAAGGCCAGCCTAAAAGGCTCAAAGACCGGTGCATAAGAGCCTAAGGGCCAGCCTAAAAAGCCTCAGGGATATCTTTACTTTGAGTTCGAGCGAATGCTCACTTGACTAATAAGCCTAAGGGCTACCCGAGTTCGAGCCAGCTCTCACTTGGGGACTACTCATAATGCCTCAGGGCTATCCTTACTTCGAGTACGAGTGAACGCCCAATTGACTATTAAGACCAAAGGCTGCTCGAGTTCGAGTAAGTCCTCGTGTGGGGACTATTAGCAAAAGCCTAAAGGCTATCCTTATTTTCAGATGATCAAACAAGCACCCCCGATAGCTAAGTCCAAAGATTAGTTCGAGAAAAAACTTAATCAAGAACCATCAATGAGATCTAGCTCCCACCCAATTTGGACTCAGAAGTCTTGATGACCTTAGCTCGCATCAGATCAATCCAAGATTAGTCATAAAGGTAACTAAGGACTTTAAGAAGCATTGTATCAATCAATTAATAACCTAAGGGGTTGTGATGTTCCGGGCCTAGTATTCGAACTAATTGTTAGAGTCATACATTTGAATTCTTCACAAATGAAGGTAGAATGGGGCTCAACATAAATCTAAGGCGAAATAAAGAAATTCTCATATTGGTGAAAGATGTTTACAAAGACCACGAGGGCCCTTACACAGAAACAAAAAGAAATCCTAATCCTTGGCCAGAGTCACTCGGTGGGGTGGAGTTCCCTCAAGAGTTTCACCCTCCACTGTTTGACCCTCAACACCCTGGTCATCAATGCCTTTTTCCCACTCAGGGACTTCTTCTTCATCTCCACCTCTCTCTGAGCCACTAGTTGAATCCTCATTAGAAGTAAGTAAGGCCACCGACTCTTCCGCTAAGGTCTTTACCTTCTCGATCTCAGCAGAAAAATTAATGCCCCATGCATATACATCCTCAAGAGCCTGTCTCCCAGACTCTAACCGAGCACGCTCCAGGGATTAGACTAGTTCAAACTCGGCATCCTCAGAGACCTTCCTGGCCCGAGTATTTTCAGCGGCGCCATTTTTCGGTACAAGGACATGAGCGCATCAGCCTCAGCCTTGGCTGTGGATAGCACGACAATCGATTCAGCATAGAGATCCTTATACTTACCACTATCTGATGTCGCCTCCTGAAGGTAGTGCTCAACCGAAGTCAACTTCCCCTGGAGGGTATCTCTCTCGGAAGCTATCTCGTCCACATGCTTCCTAAGTCTGAGAATCTCAGAATCCATGGCTCTAAGCCCCTCCTCCATCAGGGCATCTTTCTTCTCAAGCTCCAAAAATCAATGAAAGGTGTTAAACGCTAAAGTTAGGGAAGTGCGAAAATAGATACATGCAAAGGTCGTATTACCTACTCGGCAAGATCAGCCGCTCTCGAGACATCGTATCCAAACAAACCCGAAGGTCACAAAGTTCTTCCTCCTTATTGGTAGAAAGAGCTTTGAACTCATCAGCCTCTGATGAGAGCCTCATGCACTCTTCCTCATAGTAGGCCACCTTGGCTTGGGACTTAGCAAAGGCCTGATTGTAAAGCACTATTACCTGAAAGCATAAAAGAACAAAATTAGGAAGATGAGGATTGGAGCTCAGAGCATAGTCAACGAATGATTACATGTTTGAAAAGCCTCTCGGCTTTCTAAAAAAATCAGTAAGGCATTAAGATCTGGACTTTCTCCGACCCTAGTGAGGATCCCTTCAAACAAGTCATTCCCCCCGAAGGAAGCCCTCGCATCAGGAATTTCTCTATTATTGGCATCTCGAATCCCCCTCATAAGGAGAGTCGGACCTGGCGGAGAGTCACCCACATCAATAACATCGGTTTAATCGATCCGACCTTTCTCTTACCTTCGAGGAACTTCAAGACTGGGCTCCCTTGACTCATCTACCAAATTCCCTATGGCTCGAGAAATTTTTTGACCGTCAAACGGACTAAGAACATCATCTGACCCATCCTCAAAAGCCTCCTCGACTCAAGATAGGACAACATCTACAACTTTTGATTTATCTATCGTCGGCTCAATAGCCATCGGCTCGGCAAGATCTAAAGCGCTGACGCTTCCTCCTTCCCGGCCTCTAGTGGGAGTTTTCTTTCTCTCCACCCCCAGCTCGGGGCCCCCCCGCTTCTCCTAAAGCTAGGGCCGATGAATCAACCTTAGTTTTTTGAGGTTTTGCCTTCTTCAGTTTTGAGGATTTAGTCACCGATTTTCTTTTTTTCTTCTTCTTCTCTTTGGCAAGACAGTAAGTATCCTCACCCCCGGAGGAACCTTCCTTTTTCAAATAAGCATCTCCCAGGCCTACAAAATGTAAAAGGTAGTTATGAAATTTGAGAATACAGTTAAGGGGTACGTCCTATAGCGAGCTCAAGTACGGTAGGAGAAAAACCTCACCGTGGTTTTTAGCTTCCCATCATGCCTTGGCCAGATCGCGCCATACGTACTTATCATACGGGTAGATCGAATCGAGCTGGCGAACCCAACACGTAAGATCCTTAGCCGCGCCGGGGTACCACTTAATGACTGCACCAATAAAAGAAGTTAGTTCAGGTGGGATAATGGGCCAAAGAAATAGAAAAATAGTTAATCAACATATTCACTTACGATTCATGTTCCATTCCTCAGGGAATGGCATCCTCTCAGTAGGAACTAAATTCGAGGTCCTAACCGAGATAAAGTGACTCATCCACCCATGTCCTTGCCTTCATCGGTACATGAAAAAAATGCCTTCGGAGCCCGACGCTGAAGCTTAATCAAGCCACCTCGATATAGTCGAGGGCTGTACATCCTAATCAAGTGATCAAGGGTAAAAGGTACCCCCTCGGCCATGTTTGCAAAATGCCTAATCATGTAGACAACACGCCAAAATGAATGATGAATTTGACCGAGCGTCACTAGGTATTGTCCATAGAAATTAAGGATTATACGGTCTATTGATGACGAGGATGGTTCTACTGGACCCAAAGTAAAAGGATATGTATATACACTAAGGAAACCAGGTTTGTGTGTCGTTATATCTTCCTCCCTAGAGGGCACCTCCACTTACACCGCCTCTCCCAAGCGGCATTCGGTTTTCACCTTCAGAATGTGGGAGATCAGATTAATGTATCTGGACATGGGTTCACACTGCCCCGGTTTCCAAGAAGGCTTGTCAACTGAAAAATTGGAGGATGTCTTACAGAGTCCGGGTATACATTCTTCAAGAGCAGGAGATGTTATGATTTTGCCCTTAGATGAGCGTGAAGACGAAAAAGCTTTATTACCTCGTTTCTAGAGGTCTTCGCCATTTCTACTGATGTAAGCACCTAAGTTTTGTCCTACATGAAAATAACTCCTAAAAATAAACCAAAAATGATTTTTAAGGGATGTTAGAGGTTTTTTTTATTTAGTTGTATTTCATGCATTTTTAATATTTTAAAATTATATAAAAATCATAAAAAATATCATGTTTTAATTTCATATCATTTTAGGTCCAATTTGCATTTAGAAATTTAATTTTATAATTTAATTGCAATCATTAAACAAAAATCACAAAAAATTGCTACAATTGTCATGTCTACATTTTAGCTTTTAGTTTAAAATTAATCAGTTTTAAATTAGTAAAAATAAGTAAGATTAACTTTACAAATTAATTTAAGCTAGAGCCTAATTTAGAATTTTATTTAGCTTGTTTATTTAATTTAATTAGATTTCTGAAATCAAAAGAAAAACAAAGAAGAGAAGTAGATTTGGTCTTTCAATTTTGTCCAAGCCAGCTTAACTTGAAGTCCAAAAATCCAAATTACCCAAGCCCAACACATTAAATCATATTCATTTCCCAATTGACCTAACATAATTCCTACCCTTATAAAATAATCTCTAACTCCTAAAATTTAGAAAAAAAAACATAGAAACCTAAATCTAGATCCCTAAGCAAAAATCCGCCTTTTTGGACCTACACAAGAGACCCACCCCCTGGTTTTCATCTTTTTTAGACCCCATCATCTAAAAAAAACCAGCAGCAAAAAAAAAAAAAAAAACATAGAGACCTAACGCTTAAGTTTGGATGAACGGTAGAATACAAAATGACCCCCCCCCCCCCCCCCAAACCAATTTCTTCATCTTCTTAACCAAACCATAGACCCCTCCGGTTCTTCTTCTTCAACAATAGCAACTCAACCCAAACTCACCGGAGAAACAACCATCGCCCACCCCTCATCTCCCTGAAAGCAGTCGACAAGCTCGCCGGAAATTTGGCAAAATCCTCCATTCCCTCTCAATTCTGACGCTGCACAGACACAGACACATAGAGAGTAAAATAATTGTTTTTGCCTTCAAATTTCACTCATGGATTTTGTTTGAAACTCTATTGTTGTATCGTGGTTCAAAGGTGTTTGTTCAACAACGAGGTTCGTGGTTCCGAGTCTGATTTGCTGTCGTCCTCTCGTTCAAATTTTAGACTCGAATCTCGCTCGACTAAGTTGCTGTATTAATTTAATTCTGAAAGGAAATTTCTCATTACTAGATGAATTTTGCGTTCCAAATTTTGCATATGAAGATCTGATTATTTAGCTCTATTTGAATATGTTCGGCTAAGCTCTCTTTGGAGGCTCGTTGTTCAAATTTGCTTGAGCTTCAACTTGCCGGTTTGGGCCTTTATTTGAGTTATCCTTTCTTCTACAATCCATTATATCATAAGTGGGCATGTTTTTCTTATGTCTATATTATCCAAATTTGGTTTAATGTGAATTATGACTGCTTGTCTTTAGCTGTTACTGCTGTTTGGATTTGGTTGTTGAATTAGCTGTTTCTTCAGTGAAAATTTGAAATTCCTCTTGTACCAATTTCTTTTCTGCTTTCTTTGGATTAATTAATCCTTCAAATCATCCCTTCTTTTGCAATGAGGTTACACTTCCGAAAATGGGAGTTTGTTCTCTTTATAATCAACTTTGCACAAGAGTTAATGATCATGGGTGAGGACAAGGCTAAATAAAATGGGTTATGAGCGTGATTATGAAATGAGACCGTAGTTTCTTGCATGCTTATATCATTGTTCGTTCATTTCTATTGTCGAATATTCAATCATGTTTTGAACATTCATATGTGAAATCTTCTTGTTTGTTATATGCTGAATAATATCTAGTGTGATAATTTTGGGTATTGCTGCTTCGAAATTAAAATAAGGGAAAGCCAACACTTAACCGGAATTAGTATTTTGAGCTAACTCTAATTTAGATAACTAATGGGCTGTGAAACTTGCTTTAATGTTAATGGATCATTTGAAGTCTAATATTGAGACATTAATTTAAAATAGAGAAGATTCGGACCTGCCATGATTTAAATTAAATGGGCTACAATTTCATTTAGCCGAAAGAATGAATTTTGGGCTTCAATTGTTGGATGTGAAATCTTAGGAAAAATAATCAACTTATGAATATTCCTAGTTTGTTCTAGGCATGTATAACTTATCGTCGTGATTGTTGACACGTTCGCTGACATAATTGCGATTTTAAAACAGAATTGAAGTATGCGTTCGCAACTTTGACTAAAATTTGTTAATAATAATAAAGGATTATTAATGATGGACACGTACGCATGATATGATTTTTGACGCGCCAAACGAAATGAGTACACGTACGCGTAACTCCTTTTAAGATAATTTCAAGATTACGAATAATGAAGTAATTGAAAGCGGTAAAAAGATAAATGCACATAGGTCCTAAAATGAGTAGTTAAACAATTTAAGCCAAGTATAAATCGCTAAGCGACTGTGCTAGAACCACGGAACCCGAGAATGTCTAACACCTTATCCCAGGTTAACAGAATTCCTTATCTAGAATTTCTGGTTTGCAGACTTTTAAATAATGTCGAAAAATTTCCTTGATTTGGGATTTAAAATGAACCTGTGACTTGGGACACCATAATAAACTATTTCAAGTGACGACACTAATAATTAAATAAAATAATTTTATTTCGATTGATGTCACTTTAATTGGAAAAACTCCCTTATATACCCTCGGGTGTAAAAAGGAGGTGTGACAGCTCTGGCGACTCTGCTGGGGACAAGAACCCAGAACTTCCGATTCAGGGTTCAAGAATTCGATCTTGTTAATGTGATTTTTATTTGGCTTTATTTATTGTTGATATTACTTTATTTTGTGTACTTAATATGCTAAATGCCAATTTTTACTCGCTTTGATATTATTTAAATTGTATATAAATTGTTACGAAACCCTCTTCTCCATGAGTCTTCTAAAAAATGGTGCACACATTCATATGGCCCACTTTTCTGTTAGAAGTTATACCAAATAGAGCGAGGCTGGACCAATAACAAGGGCGGACAGACTTTCTTGCTCCCGGTATGTTGCCCCATCTTCGGCTCGAGTTTGTTCGCTAGGGTAAGCCAGATCTAGAACATAACCCAAGGTTTAAACTTAGAATAATGTAACCTCATGCCAGATCCCTAGTAGGAATGTTTATTTACTTTTTTTTTGGCAATCCACTAGGCGTAGCCTAGGGCTAGTTTTTATTTATCTATAAAAATAATAAAACAATAATTGTCATGAAGACCTACGAAATGAATGTAATAAACTATGTACAATACATAAGCCATGTTATCAAAATTGAGTAGTGTACTCAAAGTTGATATCACAAAGAGAAAACTAATAGACTTTGTATATAAACTAGCCCATGACGTTCATGCAACAGTCTTTTTCTTAGCACCCCAATCCATATGTATGTATTTGTATCCAACATTATTTGCCTTTATAACTGTAATCTCGATACATCTCAATTTAGCCCATTTGTTGTAGCCATTCCATGCCCATTGCGATGTATACATGTTAAAGCTGTAGCCATTTTTGTCCAAAATATGTCCATTTACACATC
Source organism: Nicotiana benthamiana (assembly GCA_034376525.1). Lineage (NCBI taxonomy): Eukaryota > Viridiplantae > Streptophyta > Magnoliopsida > Solanales > Solanaceae > Nicotiana > Nicotiana benthamiana. The sequence goes on from CM067337.1 coordinate 133,447,929, forward strand.
TTGCAAAAATAGTCCAAATACGACCCAATTTTAGGCTTCACGTGTGACTGTATGTATATCCACCTTTATAGCTCATTTGTGTAGCTAAACTCTTCCTTGTATATACTGTTTCTATTTGCTCATCTCTGTATTTACCATAGGAAGTAACGTTTACCCAGTATCTCCCTTTGACCCTCTTTCTTATTCCAAATTTACCTTGTTTGTTCATTGAATTCCCTGCTGAGTTCATCGCATTGTTGTGCTACTTTATCTTGTGATCTCTTGTGTGTCTGAATTTGTTATCTCCCACTGCATGTGACTATTGTGATGTCTTTGTGCCTAGCACTGTTCTATTATAGCAGCTGCTTTTGTTACGCTGGTGAATTTTGGACTGCCAAGATCTGAGCGTTGTTTTTCCAGTTTTATCATGCCATTGCTTGTTCATGGAATTTCCTTCTGGTTTCCTAGAATTGTTGCATATCCTTTCCCTATGATCTACTGCTGCATGTAAGTATTGTGTTGCCTTAGCTTGTGGATATAACTCTGCTCTATTATGCCTGTTGACTTTGTTTCCATGCTGCAGTGTGGATTGCCAAGATCTGTATATGATGACAAGTTGACTACTCTGGTTTGCCTCTTTTGTGTTGCATGTTGAAGCTTCAGTCAAGTGTGCTGGATTACTACCCACAATTCCTTGCAAAGACCAGTAATTCCAGTAGTTTGTCCTTCTACTTTTCCTTTTGTCTGATGTAATTTCTGATGTATCATGTCCTATACACCAAATTTTACTGTAAGCTGTCGCAAAATTGTCTGACTCCCTGTATGTTGTTTTTTGCTTGCATTCTTATGTTGCATAGGTCTTATCCGTATTTTCTTCATCCAATTGATTTTGATAATCTCAACTATCCACCAAGTATGCACATATGTGACCCAAGCCATTTGAATGCTTCCCTTGCAAGTTGCTAGTTGCTTTCCTATCCCTAAGCATATTCTGCTAGTGTGCACCTTTGATTCAGGGTGTCATAATAGTCTATAGATCCCAGGGCTTTAATTCCGTAGTTTATTTCTTGCTATCCCTAGCCTGTGCCCTATTTCCACCTTCCTTCCACTGGATTGGGTACTAAGCACCAATACCTCAAGTAGGAAATACAATAGAAAATAAGGCCTACAGGCTACACCTGCAAAAAAGAAAACCATGTTAGAAAAAAATCTCATCATACTCTCTTCCCTAAGGATTTGAATTTGATAGATCATAAAAAAAAACTCCTATGTTCCTCCTCCTCCGCCTCTAACATGTTCCCCCTCCTTCCCCTCTAATTATCTCCTTGCTACTGAGACTCTTATATATGGACATTGTGATTTATCTGAATTCACCAACTTTCTACCCTGCACATCTAACTCCTCAGTTCCATGACACTCCATAGGGCCAATTTCCAAAGCAAAGTTTGCAATGTGATCTGCTACCTTGTTTCCTTCTCTGAGTATGTGAGACAGTTTTGCATTGGCCCTTTTCATTAGCTCTATAATCTCCTCCACCACCATTCTTATAACCCAAGGGGTCTTCCATTCTCCTGTAATTTCCTTCTTCAACACCATAGAATCTGTGTGCAAATCTATCAACACATAATCATTCTGCACACAGTACTTCATAGCCTCATGGATGGCCTTTGCTTCAGCAACTGAATTTGAACCTTCTTGAATCTCCTTGCCACATGCATACAGAAAATTACCCTCCTCATTTCTTAGTACAAAACTAATAGAACTCCTTCTCGGATTGCCTCTTGAAACTCCATCTGTATTTACTTTCACCCAACCTTGTTCTGGAAATTCCCACATCACCTTTGTGTATTTGAGAGCTGGTGTGAACTGTTCAATCATTTTCAACATGTTTGGCCACTTGTGAGAAACCTGCTGAATTCCTGGCTTCCTTACCTTAACTAATGATTGCAAAGTAGAGGATATCTGGTACACCACCCTATTAATTGTGACTGCATCTCCATACTTATGAATATTTCTTCTCTTCCATAATTCCCATACAATTATAGATGGAAGTGCTTGCAAAATTGGCTTCAATCTTGATACTACATTTGCAGTCCAACATTTGATTATGGCTTGATGCAATGTAAGTCCTTCTGTTGTAATGCCTGCATGCCCCAGGTAGTAACTTCACACTTTGTTTGTTGCATAGGATGTGAAAAACAAGTGCTGTATTGTCTCCTCCTTTGGGTCTGCACAACACCAACACTTGGATGCCATTAGGTATCCAATTTTTCTGACAAAATCATCAAGTGGAAGTTTATTTTTCCACACCTTCCACATAAAAAAGGCTATTTTGAATGGCAAACCTTTCATTCAAATCTTCTTGTAAGCTGTCATTAGTTATGATCTTTTTGTCACACAATCCCAAGCTGTTCTAACACTAAAGTGACCTTTTGATTCCACCATCCGACAAGGTGCATCAAGAACTCCTTGAATTGCAGGTGGTTGGATGTTTTCAATGATGTGTTCTGCATAATCCTCTGGTAAGATTTCAAACAGCCTTTCAACATTCCATTCTCCTCCATCTACCACATCCCAGACATTATGCACCGATTCATCAACTCCAAAATCTTGAGGAACCAGAAAATACAATGCCCCTAAACCTGTCCAGTTGTCATACCATAACAATGAGGATCCCATTTTTGGTTGCCACATAATCTGGTGTTCTATAAGATCCTTGCACTCTATCATCTTTCTCTATACATGAGATCCTTTTCTCCATGACACTATCACATAATTCATCTCTTTATAGTACTTTTGACTCATAAAGGAGCTCCACAGACTAGGCTTAGTTTTGTAGTTCCACCACAATTTTTAGAAGAGAGCTTTTGCTATATCATGAAGGGACCTAAACCCAACCCCCCTTCTTCCTGTGACATACATAAAGTACTCCATGATGCCTAGAGTCTGTTAGTACCTGTCACTGAACTACTCCAAAAGAATTGGGCAAAGATCTTATGCAGTCGATTGATCATATATGCAGGAGGATTCACAGCTGATAACAGGTGAATTGGCATACTTTGTAGCACATGAGCAATGAGTATTGCCTTGCCACCTATAGACAACAACTTGCCTCTCCACTATTGTAACTTGTTCAACACCCTAGTGATCATTGGCTGGTAATACTCCATTTTCCTTCTTGAATAAAATATAGGACACCCAAGTATACAATTGGAAAATTTTGTCTCTTAATTCCTGTAATTCTCTCTACCTTATCTGCCACTTCTATATGTGTCAAATGATGAAGATATATAACTGACTTCGATAATTTGAAAAAACCATGTGCTTGGCCATTTATTAGTACTGAGTACCAGTTGTTCGACACTATACCAAACACCATGCCTATGAATCTCTTAGAGAAGCCTATTTTCCTTAGAACTTTAATCAGAAACAACCAAGAAAGCTTGTCATAGGCTTTGGTCATATCCAGTTTCATTATAACATTTGGTCCAGCCTTAGTTCATAGTCTCATATCTGTGACAATCTCTTGAGTTAAGAGAATGTTTTCCACAATGCTTCTGCCCTTAACAAAACCAGCCTGTTCTTCAGATATTATATTAGGTAGCATCCCTACCAGTCTTTCATGAATAACTCTCGACACCACTTTATTAGAAAAATTACTAGGACTGATTGGTCTAAAATCAGAAAAGGTGCTTACCTATTATTTCTTTGGGAGCAGTACAAGATTAGTGTGAGTTACATATTTTGGTAGGTCATTCCCATTAAAGAAAGTTGTCACCATGTCAAATAGATCCTCTCCAATGATATCCCAACAAGACTGATACAACTTTCCTGTAAATCCATCAGGCCCTCCTGCACTATGTCCATTCAAACCAAAGACTTCTGCTTTTACTTCTTCTAGTGTTGGCTGTTTGATCAACTCTGCATTTTTATCCTGTGTCTATCAATGAGGGAACATGATTTATGATGTCAAAGGAGTTAGGTAGTGCATATTCTGTAAACTGATCTTGAAAGAACTGAATTGCCTCTGCAACTATTTCTTGTTCATCTTCTATCCAAATTCCTTGTCTGTTCTAAATTCTGGATTGAGCTTCTTTCTTCTGCTTTTTTACTTTAATATGGAAGAATTTAGTATTCCTGTCCCCATCTTTGAACCAGTACATGCCAGCTTTCTGCTTCTAATACTTTTCCTCCAGTGTTAGGTATTTGACCAATTCAGCCTGTACCTTCTGAAAACTTTGTCTATTTTGCTTTGTAGGATGTGCTTCAAATTCTGCTTCATGAACCACCACAACCTCCTCCAAACTAGCTATTTTTTGAAATATGTCTCCATATGTTGATTTGCTCCACACAGATAAAGCCTTCTTCACCTTATTCAGCTTGTGATTAAACATGATATATAAACTTGCACTGAAATCAACTTTCCAGTTCTGTTTTACTACCTCTTTGAATGATGCATGATCCACCCAAAAATTCAGAAACCTGAAAGATTTCTTGACTGGAGGATTCTCAATATTACACTTAAGCTATATAGGGCTGTGATCTGACCCTGTTTTGGTCAAATGCAGGACTTCAATCCGTGAGAAAGTTTGCTGAAACTCTGCATTGGCCACATATCTATCTAACCTCTTGAAAATACAGTCTTCTTTTGCCCTGCCATTCCACCATGTGAAAATGATGCCCGTGTACCCAAGATTTGTCAGATTGCAGGTATTTATTCAATGCCTAAAATCATCAATTTCATTAATATGAACTGGAAACCCTCCAAATTTTTCCTCCTCATCCCATATGACATTGAAATCACCTCCTACCAGCCATAGAACCTTCATATCATTTGCCATATGATACAAAGAATCCCACAGCTCAATCCTCTCTATGGAATCACACTTAGCATGCACCAAAGTAAGGAAAAATTCCACTTGAGTTTATGTGTGACGAAGCCTAAGTGTTAGCTGTTGAATCAAGTTATACAATACTGTGACCTCATAAACCTTATCAATGAAGGCTCTAATCTTGTTTGATACATTAGCAATTGCCTGTGCAAAACCAATTCTATTTCTATATCTTTCCAATGTTCTACCCTGTTGCATTGGTTCCATTAATCCAATGAACTCAAAATGATTCTTTCTATGCAGTTTGATCAGCCTTTCAAATGCTTCCTGAGTATTGACTGATCTTATATTCCAAATGATAGCATCCGTTCGTGTTTGGATTGGGAAAGGGATACGTTCCTCCTTGTTTGCACTCCTCCTTTGGGGGACAATTGGGTTCTCTTTTTGTTGTTTCTTCCTTCCTTTTGCTACAGCTTTAGCCTTATCAAGGATTCTAGGCGATAAGTCACCCTGCCTACCTATGTTGCAATAACCACTTCTTTCTCGAATTTGGATTTCTAGCAGATCAAAGTGGACATTTCCTGGATATGGCAGCATTGAGGCCAAAGTATCTAGTGCATCAGCTAACTTATTGTGAAACCGAGGATTGTACCTGAACTTGACGGACTTGAATCACTTGCTAAGATCTTACACATGTTTCCTGTATAGAATGAGCTTAACATCCTGAGTTTCCCATTCACAACGAGCTTGTCGGATAATCAAATCTGAATATACCATGATTAACAATTCTTTCACATCTTTATCAATTGCCATGTTCATGCCCATAATATAGGCTTCATACTCGCCAGTGTTGTTTGTGCAGAAAAACTGAAGCCGGACTATGGTCGGATAGTGGTGACCAGTGGGTGAGATCAAGATTTCCCCAATCCCAACACCTTTTGCATTCATAGCTCCATCGAAGAACATTTTCCAAGCATTGGTCTTCTGAAATTACCTCGGTAGAATTTACTTCCTCGTCCGGAAAGTAAGTACTCAGAGGCCGATACTCTTCATTAATAGGATTCTCAACAAGGTGATCTGCTAAAGCTTGAGCTTTCTTTGTTGTGCGGGTGACATAGACTATGTCGACTTTGGTAAACATGATTTGCCATTTTGCTAACCTTCCTGTAGGCATCGACTTTTGGATATGTACTTTAAAGGATCGAACCTGGTTATGAGGTAGGTTGTGTAGGCCAATAAGTAATGTCTAAGCTTCTGAGCGACCAAAGTTAGGGCGCATCAAGTTCTTTCCAATAAGTAGCGAACTTCTTGCTCAAATAGTATATGGCATGTTCTTTCTTCCCAGTCACATCATGTTGCCCGAGAACACATCCAAAGGAACTCTCTAAGACTGCAAAATAGAAAAACGAAGGCCTTCCAAGTTTGGGTAGACCAAGACTAGCGATTCGATAGATATTCTTTGATTTTGTCGAAAGGTTACTAACACTCATCTGTCCATCTAATCGCCACATCTTTCTTCAACATCTTAAATATAGGCTCACATCTGGAAGTCAACTGAGCAATGAACCGACCGATGTAATTTAACCTTCCCAATAGACTGATAACCCCTTTCTTGTTCTCGGAGGAGGAAAATCTCAAATAGACTTTATCTTTGTTGGAAACTCGATGCCTCTCCGACTGACTAAGAACCCCAAAACTTTCCCAGACAAAACTCCAAATGCACATTTAGCTGGATTTAACTTCAAGTCATACTTACGCAAATGCTCAAAGAACTTTCTGAGATCCCGAACATAGTCGTCTTGCATTATTTATTTAACGATCACATCGTCCATATACACCTCGATTTCTTGGTGCATCATGTCATGAAAGATGACATTTGTAGCTCTCATGTAAATTACCCTGCTGTTCTTCAACCCAAAGGGCATGACCCTGTAATAATAAGTACCCCAAGGGGCGGTGAAAGCCATCTTTTCTGTATCATCTTCATCCATCAAGACCTGATGGTACCCAACATAACAATCCACAAAAGACTGTATCTCATGTTTGGCACAATTGTTAACAAGGATGTGGATGTTTGGTAGCAGGAAGTTGTCCTTGAGACTTGCTTTGTTCAAATCCTGATAATCAACACACACTCATGTTTCCTATCTTTCTTTGGCACTGGGACCATATTAGCCAACCATATGGTGTATCTGACCACTCATATCACAACCGCTTTCAACTGTTTAGTGACTTCTTCTTTAATTTTGTCACTAATATCCATTTTAAACTTTCTCTACTTGTGTTGGATGGGGATAACTGGGGTAAGTTTGCAATTTATGTACCACTAAGTCAACACTCAGTCCTGGCATATCATAATAGGACCAGGAAAACACGTCTTTGAATTCGAACAAAAGTTGAATCAATGCATCCCTAGTTCTTTCATCAGTTTGAGTGCTTATCTTTGTTTCCCGGATCTCTTCCAAACTACCCAAGTTAACTGGATCAGTTTCGTTTAAGTTTGTCTTAGGATTATTCATAAATTGTTCCAATTCTCGGTTTATTTCCTTAAAAGCCTCATCTTTATTGTATGCTGGTTCTTGATTCATTTTTTCACAATTAGAAAGCGTGTTAGGATCTAGGCATGAAGTCTGCAAGCATGTCATGTTATTTAAGTCCGCTTTATTAGAACCAAAATAAGAAATAAGAAACGTAACAAAAATAAGAAAAAATAAAGAAAGAGATTCATAGACGATGAAATATTGATATCCATTCATTGAATTTAAAGATAGAAGGGTTTACATTGGAATTTTAAAGAAAATAAACTAAAAGAAACATTCGAGTTACACCCTGGAATAACTCGGAATGCAGAAAATGTGGCAAGTTTGAACTACTGGGATTCCCGTCTGAATGGGAATGGAGTAGCCTTCCAATTTTGAAGCTTGGCATCAGGCCTATATATTGCTTCTCAGCAGTTCTTGAGCATTCTCCCAACTGGATTATGTGAGTCTCATACAACATTTGCCTTATGGCTCCACATATGTCTTCAATTTCTTTGGTCATGAAGGCCTCATCTTCTTCCTTTATGTATCTTGGCTTGGTGAATATTTTGTATAGATGTGGGACCGGCTGAGGCAACACCTAATCATTTCTCTTTAGTTCATTTTCCCATTTCACACCAGCTTCCGTGGCTTGAAAATCCACCCCGAAAACCTTCTCATTGCCAGCCAAAGTGATAGGTTCTGTGATACCTTACAAAGATACCCTCAGCCCCTTCCCACGCTTATAACCCTACTTGATCATTTCAAATCGACCATGACTGACGTATTTGATAGAAATGGTTGAGGACAATGCTTCCTTCCTCACATTTATCTGCGACCACAATCTCAAAAGCTTGATAGACTATGTTCTCGCTACCTTTATTAGCCTCGAGACATAGGACTAATGGGTCCTGATAAATTGATTACTTGTCTTTTCCATGAACCACAATTTCATGATCTCTCTGTTCAAACTTCACCATTTGGTGGAGAGCAGAAGGTACAACCCCTGCAGCATGGATCCAAGGCCTTCCTAGGAGAAAATTGTAAGAGGTGTCCATATCCAAGACCTGAAATGTCACTTCGAAATCCACAGGACCAATAGTCAAGATCACTCTCTTGATGCCATTAAAAGCACGTACACAAATATTGTTAGGCCTGATTCTCTCAGTCCCAATTTCCATTCTTTGTAAAGTCGAGAGATGGCAGTCGCCAACTCTAGATCCTCCATCCAGCATGACTCTTTTCACAAAGTACCCTTTACACTTAACTATCAAATGAAGAGTTTTGTGGTGGGCATTTCCGGGGGCAAGTCATTTCTGCTAAATGAAATTTTGTTGACTTTGAAGAATCATTCCGCCATCCTTTCCAGTTGCTCAATAGTGGTTTCAATAAGAACATATGCTTCATTGAAGGTCTTTATCAACACTTTCTGATGCTCATTCGAGCTTATCAATAGAGACAAGAGCGACACCTTAGAGGAAGACTTCCATAGTTGGTCAATTACATCGTAGTCCATAGTTTTCATCTTTCGGAAGAATTCCTCTACTTTATGACACTAACTAGCTTTTTTAGTGGAAAACGCTTCTGTTTAGCATTGTTCACTTCTTCCAAATTGAGGTAATTCCCAGACGGGTTTGTTTCATTCACTTCCCCTATGATTTCTTTTCCCTTGTACGTCACTACTGCTTTGTTATAGTTTCAGGAGATGACAGTGGGATCCTTCATGGGATTTTGTGGTGCGCGATTGATAACCACGGGCTCATTCAGCCTTGGTGAAATTACCGGCCCCATACCACTTACGTACTCTTTGGTACGCACATCTTAGGTCCCTTGTTTAGCTCGAACCGTTTGGGGGGACTCAATACAAACTGTTCTTTCCTAGGGGCTCGGGGAACATAAAGATTGGTATCTTTAGGAGATTATGCCCTTGTCTTGGCTTCCACAGTCTTTTCTACGCTTCGCGGAGTGGAGTTTCTCTCATTTTCTCCCTTTTCTTGCTTTGCAACCGCCCTTGGCTTCTTTTCAACAGCGGCGATAACAATGATATCTTTCAGAGCTGGGTCAAACTCTTTATCTTCCTAATTATCCCAATTGTTATTGGTCACATTGGAGGCCTCTTCATCTCTAAGCACTACACTCTTTTGCTATATTAGGTTTTCAACTACCCATTTGAGAGTCCAAAAGTCTTCGGTGTTGTGTCCTTCTGTTCCAGAATGATAAGCACATTTGATACTAGGTCAGTAGAAGGGTGACTCTGGGTTTTTCCTGTTTGGAGGTACAGGTTGCAACAAACCCATTTGGACCAGCTTAGGGAAAGGATAGAGTATGTTTCACCAATAGGCGTGAAATTGGTTCTTCCGGGCGGCTCCAGGTCACGAGCATTATAGGGAAAACTAATTTGTGGGAGACGAGGATTATATAGAGCTTGGCGAGGAGGGTTATTTCTAGGAAGTGAAGCTCGATTTTGGTTAAACTGTTTTTGTGGCCGAGTGTGTTGCTGGGCATTCATCACTGCATAAGGCTAAGGAGCTATGGCATAAGCCACGTCCTGGTGAGGATAATAATGTTGCGGGGTGTTTGAAGGGAGGTAACCTTCAGGTTGATCGGGGTTTCTTAATTGAAGCCACCATCGCCACTTCTTCTTTTTTCTTCTAGTTTGCTACACACCATGACCCACTCTGGATCATTTGGGATGTAGCACTTATAGCTGACTGGCTCAATATGCGACCCTTTTTAAGATCATTCTCGATGATTTCCCCAATTTTGATAGCCTTAGCAAATGGCTTTCCCATAGCAAACATCATATTCTGGAAATAATCAGCCTCTTGGGCTTGCACGAAGACACTGACTATCTCGATCTCATCCATCGAGGGTTTCACCCTGGCAGATTGTTCGTTCCATTTGACAACATTTTCTCGGAAGCTTTGTAAAGACTTCTTTTTGAGATTAGATAGAGAATTTCTATTTGGAGCTATGTCTATATTGTACTAGAATTGCCTGATAAAATCTCGAGCCAAATCATCCCATATGTGCCAGCGAGATATGTCTTGATCCATATACTACTCGGAGTAAATACCAACTATACTCTTTGAAAATAAGTCATTGGGAGTTCTTTTCTTCTGCCTACCCCTCTTAATTGATTGCAATACCTCTTGAGATGGGCTATAGGGTCCCTATGTCTGTCATACTTTTTGAACACGGAAGTCTTAAAACCAATGGAGATGATGTGTGGGAACATACATAGATCAGCGTAGGATACACTCTTCTAGCCACTTAAACCTTGTATATTCTTGAGGCTTTTCTCTATGCTTCTCATTTTATGAGTGATTTCGTCTTGCTTGGGATTCTTTATAGCTCTCTCTTGTCCTGCGATAAACACATACCGAGGTTGTTGAGGGTAAGAATTGATGGTGGAATGAGCTATGTTCGATGGAAAAGGTGGTACTTGGAAAGTAAAGGATGATGGATCAAAGCTTGGCCTAGGTAAGGCTGGTTGTGTTGTAGCTGAGGTTAGTGGTGCAGTGAATATGTTAGAAGCCACTCCCAAAATCAATGCCTAGGGGCGAACCTCAGAAGGCGTTCCAGCGAAGTAGGCTGAAATGGTGGGATATCCAAGTGGGGTGTATTGGTAACTTACTGGGATGTTGGAAGTTCCACTTGCTCTGGGAAGTAGCTCAGGGAAACCATTTATTTCAATAGGCGGTTCTCTACCGTTGGACCAAGCATCCCATATTTCCAATATGCGAAGGTGTAGTGCCCTATTCTCTTTAGCAGCCGCTGACTCTAAGGTTGGGATAACCGATATTGGGCTGTCCTCTAAGATGAGAATTGTTGGTATCTGACTTTCTGACAACATTTCGACACTTCACTTGGATCTTGTAAGTATTGGTCCGAAGCCAGGTTACCACAAAACAGACCACCTTTAAACATATCCTGATCTCAACATCAGACACAACAAAGTGGTTAGTTTGAGGAAATTAACACATAGGGAATCCCATATTAGGGGATGTGATGTACCTATACAGTTAAATGTGTTTCTTCATGTTTTGCAACGGTTGCGTGTCTCATCTTATTTTTAACTAACTCTTTCAAACCTTTGCCTCATTCTTTTCTTTTTTGGAGCTCTTATTTTCTGCTCTCTTTTCTTCGCCCTTTCTCATTATTTTCTCTCTTATTCTCGTTTTTCTCTCTTTTTCTTGTTTTCTCTTTTCTTCTTTTGTTCTTCCTTTTGGTTTTCTCTATTCGTCATTTTCTCTTTTATTCGAGTTATTTAAAACCATGTTCGGATCCGATGGGGACTGCCTACGTATCACGACGCCATTTGAACCAGATCATTACGTAGATCAAGGAATAAATTCAGCAATAAAAGAAGGAAATAATTTGTTTTTTTTCTTTCTAAATTTTCATTAAAACTAAAAACTTCTAACTTTTTCTATTACAATGACTCCATCATGCCTTTCTAGGAATTTAAAAATAAAAAACAGACTCGAAACAGACTCTATAACTGTAAACTGAAATATAGACGAAAAATAAAATTAAAGAGTACATAAGTGCTTCCAAAACTACTCCTGGGGACTGTGGGACACCAGTCGGTCTTTCCACGGGCATATGTGCATGATCTCTATCGAGGTGATCTAGGTCATTCATTATTTTGTGAATAAAGGTCATCACTGCAGCGAATAAGGTGGTTCTAGTCATGTCCTAACATTCATGGCATTGCATGACGATGTAGTTGGCAATTGATCTAACCCTTTCCCTAATGATGCCTTTCTCTTGGAGCAAACTTTCGATTTGTTGAGACCTAGCTTCTAGAAATTGGGTGTCATGATGGCTTTGCCCCTGCAACTGTTGCATGTCCTCTTCTAGCTGAGACATTAGTGCATAACAATGTTCCCTCTCTGCTTTAATGTTCTTTGTTGTTTGGCCATCTCATTCTTGAGGGCAGTTAGCTTTTTCTTCAGGTTTATGACTTCTCCATCATATTTCCTTTTCAATTGCCAGACAAACTCTGGCCGTCCCTCTGCTTTCTTCGCCAATTATGCCTAGGCTCTTACCAGACTACCATCGGACTTTCCAAATCATCCTCGTACTCAGATCTTCCTCCTAAGACCGTTTATGAGTCTTTCATCCGTTCAACTCCTTTCCTGATTCTCAGTAGCTATCTTCATTTTTTGGATCTGGGCTCGAAGATCTTTGTTTTCTTGGGCCAACTTCTTCTCCCCTTCACCAGCATCATCCTGTACACTACTGTCAAATTTAAGATCTCTAATTTTCCCCTCCAATTTGCTTATCGTGGCCCTATAGCTTATCTCTTTTGCCAACCAATCACATTGCTCATGTGCCCCATTAGTGAACTATTGGACATGGAGCCTTTTGGTAGGCTGTTCGGGATCTTGATGGACTTGAATCCTTTTACCATAATCTAATAGAAAAGAAGTTACAGGAAGTACACACTTCCCAGATGATTTAGATGACTCATAGAGAAGAGGGTTTCGTAACAATTTATATACAGTTCAACCAATATCAAAGCGGTAAAAAGTGACATTTAGCACATTAGGCTTTATCCTGTAAAAATCAAATAATAAGAACAAACCAACTATAACAGTTATTCTAAGCTCGAATTCTTCAACCCTGAACAAGAGATTCTGGGTTCTTATCCCTAGGAGAGTCGCCAGAGCTGTCACACCTCTTTTTTTATCACCCGAGGGATATATAGGAGTTTTTCAAATTAAAGTGACATTATTCGAAATGGAATTATTTATTTGTTTCAGAGTCACCACTTGGAATATTTATGGTGTCCAAAAGTCACAAGTTTATATTTAATATTCGAAATTGAGAGTCGACTTTATTTAAAAGTCTGTAATCCAGAAATTCTAGATAAGGAATTTCGTTAACTTGGGAGAAGGTGTTAGGCATTCCAGGATTTCGTGGTTCTAGGACGGTCACTTAAACTATTAATAATTGGCCAATTATCTGATTTTGCTACCCATTTTAAACCTATTGTGCATTTTTAACTTTATAACACTTTTAATTATTTTAAAAGTGCTTTTAGGATTTATGGAATTATTTCTAGAACATGTTATAATTGTCGTATACTTATTTGTTTTGAAACACGCCGCGAACCACGCTACATGAAATGCACCTGCGATTCACGCCATGTGTATTTTATTAATATTCGAAGTTGTTATGATCAGATTACATGAAATGCACCCCCAAAATTGGGAATTAGGTATCATGACTATGCCATCGGAACCACACCCATAGTCACGATGATTTATTATAAAACGCGCCTAAATCAAGCTATGAATGTTCAAAGTATTTTCTAAACTAATTATGAATATTCAAAGTATCTTTTACACTAGTTGGTATTAATGTGAGGGTCATGAGTTATAAATTTTTCTTGTGAATGGCACACCTCAATATATCTTAAAATCCATGGATTATATTCAACTATTAGCAATTTATTAATTTAAATCGTGCAACATGCTTAGTTGAGTACTCTAAAATTCCTTTTTTCAAATTCATTTTTTGATAGGCTAACTTGGCTTCTATTTAGCGAAAGTTGGGCCAGCAGCCAGCCCAATACATTATTTTTTTTTTAAAAAAAACTTTTAAAAAATTACGGTTGATGGGAGTTGGGCTCAAAATTGAGCTCAGGAATGAAAACAAAGCAGCCACAAACAGTCCAAATACAAGCCTCCAGCTTTTTACAGATAAACCTCTAGTATTATAACTCAATTATCATACTAAACAAAAAAAAAACTTAATATATATAATTACTGAAGGTAGCTGGGCTCGAAATTGAGCCACAAAGATCAGAACAAGTTAAGAGTTTGTCACACTGGGCCGATTTTGAGCAGGCCGCCTCACATGGGCGAAACACTAGGCCCAATGATCTCAACTGATGAGCCTTTAGGGCCAGTGCCTTAATTAGGCCTGATTTCCTTTATGTACAGCAAAAACACTACTGGATTACTAAAAATTGCAGAATACTAAGCAACCATAAGTTTATTTATCAACATGCTGCTAGTATCAATAAAGAGAAAATCAAATCCTAAACTCATTCATGAATCTTCCCAAGGCTAACATGCGATTAACCTAACAAACATTGAAATTAAAAGTGACACAGCTGGATACGCATCCTTTTAAACACACCCTTTCAAGAAATATATGGTATAAAGTCAACATATCCTCAACGAAAATCCAACTGCATTACTACAACTGTTGAGCATTGCAGACTGTTAAACTATGCATGAAGCAACTAAGCTAATTCAAAATTTCAAACACCTAAGTATTGTGACTAAGTTATAAATTAGAACATCAACTTCAACATGCTTAAATAGAAAACTAGAAAGAAAAATAAAACATGAAACCAAACCAAAAAAAGAAAAAAAGAAAAACAGAAGAAATCAAATAAAAAGGAAGATCTGAAATTTCACTTAAGGCCAATATATGACAGCTTCAATTTGTTATTTTTCAAGGCTCATGGGAATACCTGGATATAACAAGGAACAAAATGGCAAAATCTCTGAGAAAATAATATAAATTTGTAAAGAAACTTCAGTAGAAACCATCAGCACACAACAACAAGATAACAACTTCACATTCAATCCATTTTCGACCTTACAAAACTTGAAATTCCCAGAACCTCCTAACTATCTTTATTATTAAATCAGAAAACTAGATCAGTCACCAATGTAATAATACAGTTGAATATTTTATGGTATTTTTAGATCTTAGGAATCTGTCTCATGAATGAAGGAAAAGTATTATATATAGGTCTATAAGATACCATCAGTCGAAAGAATAAAAGAATCATTCCCTTAGCCACAGAAGGCGTATTCTAACAAATATGGATAGCTCGTTGTCCCTAATTCGTTTCAGTACTTTTGTACTAACCAAATAAGGCCAGTTGCACTCATTCTAGAACTTTCCAGCATGGTCGTTATTCTATTTCATATTTACTACCCTTTAAACAAACCCCTTAAATTTCCTTTTGCCCAATTAGACCCAAGAAATTTTCACTGATTCACAATTTAGGGTAAACAAAAATGAGGCTAGAAAGGAAACAAAATTCATATCCAAATTCCAAACAGAGTTGAAATAGGGCGATTTAAGATATTACCCTAATCAGTCTTCAAATCAACACAACTAATCAACTAAACTATTTTAATGGCTAATCAAAAATCAAATAAGTAGTTTGTTAATTAACTTTTAGAATCATTCTAAATAACTTCAGACTAAAAACAAGCAATTATATAAAACAAAATAGCAAATTTATCAAGAGTTTTAAAAAGATTAGACCTAATTAGACCTAGCCTATGAAAATTGAAATTAAACCTCAGATAATGAAATCCTAACATGCTTTGACTAATCTAATGAACAGATGCAAAAAATGAATGAACGAACAGTCATAAAAAGACTAATAAGAAAGAAAGGGGATGAAGGAGATAAAAAAAAGAAGGAAGAAAAAGAAAGTAAAAGGGATTACCAATGCCCTCTTCATATTTTGACTCTATCGAGAACTTTGGACAAAGGTCAATGGGATAAAATAAACTTGGACGATCATTAATCGACGGTTCTCAAAAAGATCATTCGGCTAATGGACGTCTTAGGTTCAAATAGCCTAGAAATTGACCAAGAATTGAAAAGGAAAAAGTTAGGATTTGGATCTCAGATCCGAAATTTGAGCAGTTTGAGAAAGATTTTTGGGAAATGGTTTGGGGATTTTGACAGGGGGATGGGGGAGGGGGAATGTGGTTGCTTGCTGTTAATTTGGAGTGGTTTGGAGAAATTACGCCGCCATAAATGATTTTCGAGCAGTGGAGCAGGGCGGAGCCAGTGAGGGAATAGAGGCGGCAAGGATTTTGCTTTGGAGAGGGTTAGAGACGGAAGGAGAGGGTTGATTGGGGGGGGGGGGTCTTTGATTTAGATATCTTTAAAGCATTGAGTGACCAGTTCCAAGTCGTTGGATCAAATGAATCCAATGACTGAGATAAAAGATGGGGCAAAACATGGTTGTTTTTTTGAGTTGGGGCTAGACCGGGTTCTCTAGGTTTTGGGCTTGGGTTAGGAACAGACATGGCAAGGTATTTGGCCCAAATTCAAAACAAATTAAACCTTGTTTTTCAATTAACCAATTATTTCCTTTCTCTTTTATTTTTTTCTTTAATTAAAACTCCTATATTAAATTACTAAATTATCCAAATTGTAAAATTAAACTAATTATCTAACTACAAAAATTATGAAATTACTTGATCCTAAATTAAAAGAGAAAAATCAGTAATCTAACAATTAAAAGGCACAAAATGTAAAATGAGCCATTTTTTATTGTTATTTTTAATAAAATAAATAATTAGCTAATTAAACCTAAAAAAATGTAAAAACAATACCTAAATGTAACACATGATATTTTTGATATTTTTCATGATTTTAGCAAAAATTAATCGTGCACAGAAATGCAAGAAATTAATAAAAATCCTACTAAAAATCCTATAAAATGGCAAATAATTGAAAAAAATCTATTTTCTTGGATTTATAGGAGTATTTCATATGGGGCAAATGCTCACGTCTAGTGCTGGAGACGGGGACTGAAGGGAAACCCTAGCATCAGAATGACTAGCAGATGCAACTGGCATAGAAGAACCTTGAGTTGGTGAAGCACATGACGGACTCTGGGCTGGAAGGGTGCTGAGTGATGAATGCCCCTGATGAGAACTGTGAGAACCATGACCAGTTGACGCCGCACGATAACCTGGGAGAGCTGACCGAGAATGTCTTAATGGGCTGCCTCTACTGTGTTGAAACTGACCTTCAAAGGGGCACCACCATAACTACCAGATCCCCGAGGTCACTTGGCCTCCCTCTCCTCTTGCTCTTGCGACGAACTGACTCAATCTCATGAGCAACATCAACAACCTCCTCAAAAGTAACACCAGACACCGTCTCCCTAGTCATGAGAATCTAAAGCTGATATGTGAGGCCATCAGCGAATCTCTTGATCCTATCTCTACCTGTAGCAACCATCCAAATAGCATGACGAGATAACTTTGAGAACCTCATCTCATACTGCATCACAATCATATCTCATTGTCTCAACTGCTCGAGCCGTGTACTTCTCCAAAAAGAAAACGACGAACTGCTCCCAAGTAAGGGGCGCTGCACCAATAGGCCTACACCTCTCATAAGCCTCCTACCAAGTGAAAGCGGCTCCAGAAAATCTAAAAGTAGAAAATGCAACCGCGCTGGTCTCCAGAATACCCGATGTACGTAGATCCTCTGACACTTGTCCAAAAAACCTTAGGCATCCTCGCCCTCTGCACCACTAAAAGTCAAAATATAAAGTCTACTAAACCTCTTCAACATTTTCTGCTCGTCATCTGGCATAACATGAGCTACACAGTCCTGAGTAGCTACAACCAGCTAAGTTGAAGGTGCCTCAAGTGTTTGAAGCCCCTGCACGACCTGCTGAGGTGTGCGAGCGGCAGGAGACTGAATGCCTCTCCCGGTCTAAGAAGTAGATGCGACTGTAATAGCTGAGACCACCTGAGCTAAGCCAGTGCATACTGATAAAATCTTCACCAGGGCCTCCTGAAGGCCTGGGATCACAATAGGCATAGTTGGTGCCTAACTAGTGCTGCCGGAGCATCCATAACTGGGATATGATACTGAATAGGGGCGGCTGGTGGGTCTGTAGGTGCTGCCCTAGCTGCGTTGCAGGCTATACCTCTGCCCCTACCACAGCCTTGATCACGTCCTCAGCCCATAGTGGCCACAACTGGAGGTACCGGTGGTCGTCCATCTTGACCGGTCGCTCGTGTCCTCATTATCTGTGAGAGAATTGAATAATAAAAGTTTAGTACTCGGATCAGCAGATTCACACAAAAAGAATTCAAGAATATGAAGTTCTCCTAATGGTTGTGCAGCCTCCCAAGGATAAATATAGACGTCTCTGTACCGATCCGCGAGACTGTACTAAACCTGCTCATGACTTGTGAGACCTATATAACGTAGGCTCTGATACTAACTTGTCATGGCCCTATACCGGAGCCGATCGAGATGGTGCCTATCTTGAAACAAGTTCAGCCAACACAAACCCCAAATTAATTAAAAAGTTATAATAATTCATATTTAAGTCATTAATAAGCTATAAATCCCAAAATAAGGTGTAAAATAGAACAATGCGGAAACAAATACAGCCCGACATCAGGGTGTCACCAGTCATGAGCATCTAAACATATGTGTAAGAGTATGAAGAGACTACATAGTCTAATACAAATCTAGTACAAAGGAAAATAAGGATAGGAAGGAGAAGTACTGGGCTGCGAACGCCGAGCAGCTACCTAGTCAACTACGAATAGCCTGCTAGAAAGCAATCAGTCCTCGCTAGCGTGAGCCAAGACTCTTGGATTTGCACACAAAGTGAAGGGAGTAATGTGAGTATGCCAAATCAGTAAGTAATAAAAGTAAAGGCAGCTGAGCGATAAGAAAACACGTAAAATGCAGTAAAAAGCTACAACGAGGCAGTACAAAACCAGAACCATGCACTAAAATAGTAAAAGCTGGTAGAAACACCTTAGTTCAATAAAAAAACCTCTTTAAGCATCTTTTAGCAGTTTAAACGAGTGAATGAAAACATGGATAAAAGAGAGGAACACCAATCAGCCCCTCGGGCAAAATACCAACAGAACCAGCCCCTCGGGCTATCTCACAATCACTCCGTATCAGCCCCTTAGGCAATAAATGGAACATCATCAGCCCCTTGGGCCATATCCTATTTCACACTGGGTAGCCACACTTATTGGGGGTGTACATACTCCGAGAGGGGCCCATTACGGCCCAAGCACAATAATAATCCATCTCTTGGCATAATCAAATAGGCTATCGGCCTCATATCAAGCCATCTCGTGGTGTAAAACTCAAGCCCTCGGCCTTATAATTACGAATCAGTACTATACTATTGTGGTGCGCAGCCCGTTTCCACAATAACGTCACAACATAGGCCATCGGCCTCACTCAGTCAGAAATCTCTAAAAGCCACTCGGGCATAGTAAAATATGATGCTCAACTCAAAATATCATTTAAGATTTCAAAATAGATTTAATTTGGCTAAGTTATGAAAATAGTAGAATACAGCATGACTGAGTACAAATATGAAGTCAAAGCAGTGGAGATAGTAGTAAAAATCCATTAAGGGTCCAAAACAGTTGGTACAAGGCCCAAATATGGCATTCAGCCCAAAACATGATGATATAAAATAGTTTTCAATTAAATATGTAGTGAAACACTCATACGAGATGGACTAAGTCACAATCGCCAGTGGTGCACGACCCCACACTCGTCATCTAGCATGTGTGTCACCTCAAAATAGCTCAACGATATGAAATCCGGAGTTTCATACCATCAGATAGCATTTACAATCATTGCATACCTTTATCCGCTTCAAACTCTAGCCCGAGATGCCTTTGCCTCTCGCCGAATGCTTAACCCGCATCAAATCTATCCAAAATCAAAATCATGATGTCAAAATATGCTAAGGAAACGAAACCTATCTGAAAATAATCAAATTACAACAAAAATCCCGAAATTGACCAAACCCCGGGCCCATGTCTCAAAAATTGACAAATTTTACATTAATAGAACCCTTAATTTGCTACGAGTTCATGCATGCCAAAAGTACCAAAATGGGACCTCAAATGGCCCCTCAAATCACCACTTAAGGTCTCCAATTAACCAAGCCCTAACCCCTAAATATTTATCACTGATTTTCCCTTAAATTTCATGCTAACAACGATAGAAATCTTCATAATAATGAGCTTAGGAACCAATGACCTTACCTAAATGAATCCCTTGAAAATCTCCCTTGAAATTGCTCTCAAAAGCTTCACTCTGAATGAAATATTGAGAAAAATAGCCAAAATTCACGAAGGGTGAAATATATACCTTCTGACCTAGGGATTATGCACCCACGGTCCTTTTTCCGCTTCTGTGATCTCACTTCTGTGGTTTAACCCACCGTATCTTTGATTTTCACTTAAAATCCCATTTCCTCATTTACGATTAAACGCTCGCACCTGCGCTATCGCAAGTGCGCTCCAGTTGCCGCTTCTCCGGTTCCATATGAACTCCATCTTGTCTACATCTGCGGCTCTATCTCGACTTTTGCAAGCCCGCACCTGCAATACATTAGCCGCAGGTGTGGTTATGACGGCAATAGAAAACTTCAGCTGCCAAACCCAATTGAAAATCTTCCGTCAACCATCCGAAATCACCCTGAGGCCTCCCGGTCCTCAACCAAAAGCACAAACAAGTCATGTAGCACTATCCAAGCTTATACCAATCTTCAAAACACCTATAACAACATTGAATCAACCAAATCACATCGGATTCAAGTCTAAAGCTCCAAAGCTCTTCTGAATTCTGCTTTTGATCAAAAAGTCTATCAAACCACGTCCGAATGACCTCAAATTTTGCACACACATCCCAAATGACAAAATAAACTACTGAAACTTTTGGAATTCGATTCTGACTCTCATATAAAAATCTCACCTATCAACCGAAAATCACCAAAATTCTAATTTCACCAATTCAAGTCAAAATCTATTATGGAACTCCAAAAAACGTTCCGATCACGCTTGTAAGTCCAAAATCATCTCCCGAAGCTATATGAACCATCGAAATTCACGTTCGAGCCCTTTCTCACATAAATCAATATCCGGTTGACTTTTCAAACTTAAGCTTACTCAAAAGAGACTAAGTGTTTCAAACCTTATCAAAACCTCTTTGAACCCAAATCAACTTACCCGATGACACATAATACAACTGAACAAGACAATAAGAAGCATAAATGAGGGAAACAGAGCGGTAGCATATGAAACGAACGTTCGGGTCGTTACAGTAATAGTCAAGCTGATTACCCAAATAATATGTGGAAGAGGCCATAAGCTGCTCAGACTCAGAAGAAGACTTGAAGAGTTAAACTTCTTTCCATGACGGGAGATGCTGAGGAGTAACACACTATACTTGATTCAGTGCTTGATAGTTTGCTATTATTATAGGTAGTATAGGATGATACTAAGTTCTGGGAAAATGTCCAGCCTTAGTGAAATTCTATTTTTTGAGCTGTAAAGTTCCGCTTTTGAAATAAAATTTTATAATTACAAAATAAATAAATAATATTCAAAAAAGCTATTGATAAATTTAGACAATTGAAGTATTTTAAACAGTATAACATAAGTATAAAAACATATTTCCAGAATAAGAAAATATATACGTATGTTCTACTAGAAGAGAAGTAGTATCAAAATATTAAGCAACTAAAAAATTAATAAAAAAATCACATTAGTAAACGTATAGCACTAAGTACTTGCTAATTTAATAAATAATAAACAAGTAACAAATAATTTATTTGATTACTGTAATGCTCTGTATACTTTGATTTTGTATTATTTTTATTGTATTCTTGTACACTACATTAAATAATAAAATAGTAACTATTATTGTCACACCTCCTTTTTTACTTATACGGCTACCTCGAAGGATAACATGTATAAAGGAATTTTTTAAATTAAAGTGAAATTATTCGAAATGGGATTATTTATTTATTTAATATTCGCCACTGAGGATAGGTTTGGCTTTCGGTGTCCCAAGTCACCGATTTATTTAAAATCCCAAATCGAGGAAATTTCGACTGCCCAATTGGAGTCTGCGAACCAAAAATTCTTGAGTAAGGAATTCTGTTGACCTGAGGGAAGGTGTTAGGCCCCCTCGAATCCCATGGTTTTAGCACGGTCACTTAAACTTATTATAAGTGGCTAAAATTGTGATTTTAGTACATGTTCAAACCTACGATACAATTTTAAATTATTAACCGCTTTAATAGATATTTTTAGGAGATTTGCAATGTCACTAAAATACATCGCGATTCATGTCACATAAATGCGCACATAATATTAGATATATTTCAACTCCATTGAGATTTAGATTTGGGTCACATAAATGCGCACCCGAATTTAGGAAGATATTTTATTAAAAAATTCGCGCCTATAGCAACTACGTCTTTAAAAATTCGTGGAAGGCCGTGAAGTTTGCTAAATGGCACTTCCAATTTTCTAAGTATTTTATTAAATTAAGGAGCCTGGTGTGGTGTTTGATTTAGTTAACATGGTTTGCTTTAGTTTTATAAGGACCTCCTAACGCACACTAAGTTTTCTATCATGCTTGTGTCTAAAATGTCCTAATCACTTACATACGGGTAATTCATTTTGGGAAATTTAGTACTTGTATTTTTAGCCTCATTCATGGCTAGTTGGACACATTGGGCTTCAGGTTTCAGCTAGCCCAGGAATATACATTGTTCATGCTATGACCGAGAGCTATTGGGCCTTCCAATTAGGCCTAAGGACATTGGACTAATGAGTCCCATATAGGATAATTGGACACATTGGGCTTGCGAGCTCTAGACAGTTCACCCTCCGCCTTATTCAGGTCGAACCCGTATTCAGTTACTTTTCGTCGCAGGTTTTCTATGAGTTTTCATCTTTTGTACTCCTCGGAGGATTTCCTGCAGCTGCCTTCATCTTCTGGATTTGGGCCCGTATGGCTTCATTTTCTTTGGTTAATACCTTCTTTTCTCCTTCACTGGTTGCAGCTTGCAAACTGTTCTCGAATTGCAATTCTTGAATTTTCTTTTCCATCATTCCTATAGTAGCGTTGTACTCATTTTCTGTTGCGAACCAATCCCACTGCTCTTGTGATGTTCCAATGAACTCCTGGAGGTGAGGCCTTTTGGGTGGTCTCTCAAACTCAATTTCTCTCCAGTACCAGACGAGGTATCCCAGTGGCACTTCACCTCTGGCAGGATCCTGTAAGCAAGTGTCAGCGGTTAGGTATTGGCATTCATTCCAAATTTTGCAAACCATTGCTTCGAGGAATTGACCATCAGGCCAAATCTCGACTACTTGGATGTTGAGATCTTCATCTTTTGGCACTATCCGGAACCTTCCGAGTTGTCTCAAGACTCGATGCGGGGGGTAAGGCTGGATGCTCCTAAGGCCTATCAAGAGAAAATGTGGTTCTGTTGCCGGCATGTATATGATCTCATCAACAGACAACCATCTCAGTGTCCATTCTACTTGACTGGTGGTGAGGGACTGGAGGTAAGAAGTCCATTTTGCTGCACCTTTGAGTAAGCTGAGCTTTTCAATTCTCGTGATAAACCCCTCTATGCAAGTTTTCTCAGTGTACCCATAACTCATGAATCTAGGGCGGTGGCATAGGTGCTCCGTCATCCACATTTGTAATTATAGATTACACACTTCAAAGAAATTGTTTCCTGCTTTGCAAGCTGTGAGGGCGCGAAAGATCTCGGCTAATATCATGGGCGCGAGAGTGCATTCGGCCTGCGTACGCAAAGTGCTGGCAACCCCCGCTATCTTTATATCAATGTTCCCATCCTTTCTTGGAAATATCAAAAGACCTATAAAAGCTACCATAAAAGCAAATCGTCTGTTTTCTTCCCACTTGACACGGTTTCCCTCACTGCAGACTTTGTTCTCTGGATTGTTGAATCTTCTATGTGACCATATCTGGAATACAGAGATGAAAAAGTGCAGAATCCTGTCGCCAAGTTTGCATCATATACTACCATTCTTATCTTCAATGTATCTAAGAACTTACACACTGTTATCACTCTTGAGGCAACTGGATACTTGTGTCTTAAAGGAAGCACGCCATTTCCAATATATTCCGCTATTTCTTCCAACGCTGGAGTGAGCTCAAAGTCTGAGAAGTGAAACACATTGTGTGCTGGGTCCCAGCATGTAACTAATGCTCTTATGATGTCTCCTTGGGGCACAATCTCTAATAATCCCGGGAGGCCCCCCAAATACTTCCTTATCTCATCTTGTCCTTCCCTGCCCAAATCATTCCACCACAACCGCAACTCCAAAGGGATTCGGCTCACAAATGCAAGAGGTTCAGTTTGGATTGTGCTTATCGTGCACATTTATTAAGGTGAATTTATGACATGTAAATTTATTCCTGTTTGACTTCTAAAAAGAATTTTCTCTTTAAAATTTATTTTCTAAAACCACATGCCCAAAAGTGGCCATTTGTGCAAAATTAGCTCTCCGGTGTCCTTTGGTGGTAACATTTAGCTATTACCGGTGGTAAAGGCATACCGTGATTTATTTCGAAACAAATGAATAAAATCGGGTCTTTGTTTTGGTACTTTTTTAAAAGGGGTTGGATTTGGCAAAACAAATTATCAAAACCCTCAAATATTATTGAAAAACTCCCAAATTTCTCTTCTTTTTTTAAATTATTTTTTTGTTGTTTTTTTAGAATCCGGTAGCATTTCGGCGCTATTTTGAGCATTGGTTCTACAAGTGATCACCCTAGCACTTCTATTTTTCTCAATTAAGGCAAATAAATGCGCAAGTAGCACGTAAAAATGCATCAGGAAGGTCTTTTATTTCAGGGCACCTGTCCTTGACGGACCCAACCCCTGTGTTGAGTCCCCTAAGTCAAATTCATGATACAAATAAACGTTCCTACTGGGGATCCGGCATGAGGTTTTGTTATACTAAGTTGAGAATCTCGGTATAGGGTCTATGTTGTGCACCCGAGCAGACAACTCGAGTCGAGGAGGGGGCTACGTAGCGGGGACCCGCAAGATCGTCCGGCTTTGTAAGTTGTCCGAGCGTCTTTCTTATTTTAGGGTATGGCACTAACAGAATTGGGAGTCTCAACCAGTAAGCACATCACCGGAGGTGAGAAGTAAAGGGTTTGGTAGAAACTCATATGTACATTTAAGATAATATCAAAGCGGTAAAACATATGGCATTTAGCACAGAACATGTAAGCAAATCAGAAGAAGCCAAATATAACAATTATTGCAAGCTCGAATTCTTGAACCCTGAACCAGAGATTCTGGTTTCTTTATATCCCCAGCAGAGTCGCCAGAGCTGTCACACCTCCTTTTTTACTTACTCGGCTACCCCGAAGGATAACACGTATAAAGGAGTTTTTCCAATTAAAGTGACATCATTCGAAATGGGATTATTTATTTATTTAAGAGTCGTCACTGAGTATAGGTTTGGCTTTTGGTGTCCCAAGTCACCGATTTATTTAGAGTCCCAAATCGAGGAAATTTCGACTGCCCAATTGGAGTCTGCGAACCAGAAATTCTTGAGTAAGGAATTCTGTTGACCCCAGGGAAGGTGTTAGCAACCCTCGAATCCCGTGGTTTTAGCACGGTTGCTTAAATTTATTATAAGTGGCTAAAATTCTGATTTTAGTACCTGTTCAGACCTACAATACAATTTTAAATTATTAACCGCTTTAATAGATATTTTTAGGAGATTTACAATGTCATTAAAATACATCACGAATCACGTCACATAAATGCGCACGCAATTTTAGATATATTTCAACTCCATTGACATTTGGATTTGGGTCACATAAATGCGCACCCGGATTTAGGAAGATATTTTATTAGAAAATTTGCACCTATAGCAACTACGTCTTTAAAAATTCGTGGAAGGTCGTGAAGTTTGATAAACATCACTTCCAATTTTCTAAGTATTTTATTAAATTAAGGAGCCTCGTGTGGTGTTTGATTTAGTTAACATGGCTCGCTTTAGTTTTATAAGGACGTCCTAAAGCACACTAAGTTTTCTATCATGCTTGTGTCTAAAATGTCCTAATCACTTACATATGGGTAATTCATTTTGGGAAATTTAGTACTTGTATTTTTAGCCTTATACTGCTCGAGAATACAACCAAAGAAGCCTTCCAAGACTTTTAGATATAGAAATAGCAGCCTTCTTGGTTCGGGGGAACCAAAACTGGTGGATTGGACAAGTATTGCTTGATTTTGTCAAAAGCTTCTTGACAGTCAACAGTCTATTTAACTGCCGCATCCTTTTTCAGTAGCTTGAATATGGGCTCACTTGTGGAAGTCAGCTGGGCGATGAATCGGCTGATGTAATTCAATCTTCCCAGTAGACTCATTACATCCTTTTTGGTCTTTGGCGGAGGCAGATCTCGGATGGATTTGATCTTGGTCCGATCCAATTCGATACCTCTTCGGCTAACGATGAACCCCAGAAATTCGCCTGACGGTACTCCAAATGCGCACTTAGCTGGATTTAATTTCAAATCATAGTTGCGAAGCCTTTCAAAGAACTTCCTCAAGTCCTTTACATGATCGCCTTGAGTTTTGGATTTGATAATCACGTCATCCACATATACCTCTATTTCTCGATGCATCATGTCATGGGAGATGGTGGTCATGGCCCTCATGTATGTTGCCCCGGTGTTTTTTAATCCAAAAGGCATAACTCTGTAACAATAGGTTCCCCAAAGTGTGGTAAAGGCGGTTTTCTCAGCATCTTCCTCATCCATCAACAGTTGGTGGTATCCTGCATAGCAGTCTACAAAGGATTGAATCTCATGCTTGGCGCATATATCGACGAGGATGTGGATGTTGGGTAGAGGGAAGTTATCCTTGAGACTCGCCTTGTTTAAATCCCTGTAATCCACACACACTCGAGTTTTTCCGTCCTTCTTCGGTACTGGGACCATATTGGCCAGCCATGTGGTGTACTGAAACACTCAGATTACTCCCCCATCTAGCTGTTTTGTGATCTCTTCTTTGATTTTATCGCTGACATCCGGCTTGAACTTTCTTTGTTTTTGTTGGACCAGAGGGCATTCAGGGTATGTGGGCAATTTATGAACCACCAGATCCATACTCAAACCCGGCATGTCATCGTAAGACCACGCAAATACGTGTTTGAATTCCAAAAGGAGTTGAACCAATGAATCCCCTATTTATTTATTCACATGGATGCTTATTAGTTTCTTTGATTTATATGGATTGCCCAAGTTAATCGGTTCGGTATCGTTTAAGTTTGGCTTGGGTTTGTTTTCAAAGTGTTCAAACTCTCGGTTGATTTCCGTAAAAGCCTCTTCTTCATCGTATTTCGGTTCTTAGTTCATTATTTCACAGATGAGCAACATGTTTGGGTCGTGGCATGAAGTCCGCGAGCATGTCGATTTATTTAAAGCCACATTATTGGGACTGAAAGAAAGATGAAAAATAAAAGAAAGATAAAAATCAGAGAAAGACAAAGAAGTGCAAATGAAGAAATATTGATTTCATTTCTTTGAACTTGTAAGATAACATGGTTTACAATTGACATTTAATGGACAAAGGGCTAAAGAAAAACAACCGAGCTACACCCTGAAATAACTCGTGATGCAAAAGAAGGTATCAAGGCGGGACTACCGAGCCTCCTGCCTGACTGGGAAGGCGTGGCCTTCTAGTTTTGCAGCTTGGCATCCGGTCCCTTATAGAGTACTTCAGCCGTGCTTAAGCCTTCTCCCAGCTGGACCGTGTTGGCTTCATACAATAACTCCCTCATGGATCCACATATTTCATCAATCTCTTCTACTGTGAAGGTTTCTTCTTCCTCCTCCTCACTGTACTTTGGTTTTACAAATGTTTTGTACAAGTGGGGTAGGGGTCATGGCAAGGCCCATCCCTAATGCTTTCTGCGATTGGCCCAGGTGATATCTTCTGATGTTGGATGAAAGCCCAGCCCAAAGAACTTTTCTACGGTAGGCAAAGCGATCGGCTCGGTTATGCCTTGTAGGGAGCTTCCGAGTCCCTTGCCTGCATTAAAACCTTGGCGCGTCATTTCCCTCGCCACCATGATTGAAGCATTTGAGAGGAAAGGTTGGGGGAGTGGCTTGCCTTCTTCATGTTGATTGGCTACCACGATTTCAAAAGCTTGGTAGACTATGTGCTCACTCCCTTCCTTGGCTTCAAGGCAGGGGACAGAAGGGTCCCGATAAATTGACTGTTCGTCCTCTCCATGAACTACAATCTCCTGGTTTTCATGTTTGAACTTCAGCATTTGGTGCAGGGTAGAAGGCACAGCTCCTGCTGCATGAATCCACGGTCTTCCTAGGAGGTAGTTATTGGATGTGTCCATATCCAACACCTGAAATGTTACTTCGAAGTCGACCGGACAAATGGTTAGCACCAGTCAATTTCGCCTATGGTATCTCTCTTGATTCCATCAAAGGATCGGACACACACATTGTTAGGGCAAATCCTCTCTGTCCCAATATCCATTCTCTGCAAGGTAGACTATGGGCATATGTCTACCCCAGAACCTCCGTCGATCATCACTCTTTTGACATAATATCCCTCGTACATGATAGTGAGGTGCAAGGCTTTGTTGTGAGCATATCCCTTCGGAGGTAAGTCATTCTTACTGAATGTAACCTGGTTAATGGAACAGAATCTCTCCACCATCTCTCTAATTGCTCCGCGGAGGTTCCAGCTAGTATATAAGCTTCGTTCAATGTTTTGGCCAACACCTGCTGGTGCTCAGGAGATTTTATCAAGAGTGATAATAAAGATACCTGCTCAGGAGAATTTTGGAGCTGGTCCACCACTTCGTACTCCGGCATTTTCATTTTTTGAAAGAAGGCTTCTGCCTCTTCAGCGTTCACTGGCTTCTTCGGTGGAAATCGCTGTTTGGTAGCAGCTTTCACCTCTTTCATATCTGAGTATTTCTTTGTGGGATAACCTTTTTGATTTTCCCCAATGATTTCTTTGCCCTTGTATGTAACTATGGTTTCTTGGTAATTCCAAGGGGCTGCCAAAGGGTTTGTCATGGGCTTCTGCGGTGCGCGAACGATTACCACGGGCTCATTCAGCACTGGTGGTTTAATCGATGCCCGTACCACACAGGCTTTCTCGGGTACATACATGGTTTTGTTCAGCTCAAACTTTTTCAGGGGACTCAAATTGGGCTGTTTTTCTTGACGCCCTCGTGGGATGTAGAGTATTATTTCCTTGGTAGGGGTCGTCTCAGTTTTGATTTCAGGCTTCTTCTCTGCTTCTGGGCACTTGGCTTCATTCATTTTCTTTTCCTCAATCTTCTTAGGGGTGACTTTTGGTTTTCTGTCTTCCTCGGCGATGGCTATTATGGCTTTCAAGGCCGGATCAAATTCTTTTTCCTCACAGATCATTCCGATGACCGGCCCATTATTGTGAGCCGGCAATGGGTTATTAGTTACGTTGGGGACAACTTCATCTCTTAGTACTATTTTCTTTTGGTCTATCAAATCCTCCACTGCTCGTGTTAGAGTCCATCAATTTTCGGTGTCATGTTCTTCTGCCCCGGAGTGGTAAGCACAACGTACGCTCCTTTGATAGGAAGGTGACTCGGGGTTTTGTCTGTTTGGGGGCACGAGCTGCAAGAGACCCATGTGGACCAACTTTGGGGATAGGCTGGCGTAAGATTCCCCTATTAAAGTGAAGTTCTATCTCCTGGGTGGTTCCCTGGGACGATAATTATTTTGTGGAGGGTGGGGGTTGTAGTGATTCTGAGGAGGCTGATTTCTTGGGGCTTGGTTTCTTTTGTTCTGCTGTTGTGGTCGAGCAAAGGGGTGGGCGTTCATGAATGCATAGGGCTGAGGAGCATAGTGCATGTCTTGGTGGGGATAGTAATGTTGAGATCCCCTTTCCGAGAATACAGGTCTATGAGCATGATGTTTTCTCATCCCAGAGGCTGCCATGGATGCTTCCTCTTTCTTCTTGTTTCTTGGGATTCCTCCTGCCCCGCCTTGTATGGCCTGGTAGGTTGCTCTTATGGAAGATTGACTCAAAATTCTCCCTGTCTTCAAGCCATTCTCTACCATCTCCGCGATCTTAATTGCCTCTGCAAAAGATTTGTCCATTGCGGACATCATATTCTGAAAATAATCGGCCTCTTGTGCTTGTAGGAAGACTGTGACCATATCCATCTTGTCTATGGGTGGGTTTACTCTCGACGCTTGCTCGTGCCACTTAAAAACATATTCTCTGAAGCTTTCTGAAGGTTTCTTTTTCAAATTGGCTAAGAAGTTCCTGTCCGGGGCAATATTAATGTTATACTGGAATTTCCTTACAATGTCCCGGGCGAGGTCGTCCCAGATATGCCATCGGGTAATATCCTGGTCTATGTACCATTCAGAAGAAATGCCCACTAATCTCTCCCCAAAATATGCCATCAAGATTTCTTCCTTCCCTCCTGCTCCACGCAGTTGATTGTAGTATTTTTTCAAATGGGAGATGGGGTCGCCGTGGCCAACGTAGTTTTCAAACTTCGGTGTTTCGAACCCCAAAGGAAGATGTACGTGTGGGAACATGCACAGGTCTGAGTAAGATACACTCTTCTGCCCACGTAATCCTTGCATGTTATTTAGACTTTGTTCAGGACTCTTCATTCTCCTGATTATTTCGTCTTGTTCGGGTGTTTTGGAGGTTTTGTCTTGCACAAGGGTGAGTTTGTATGCTGGCTGAGGGTAATTGTATGTGGGGTATGGGGGAGGCTCGGTTTCGTAGTTGGGAGTTTGGAATGTAAAAGCTGTAGGGTCATACATAGGCCTCGGTACCGCAGGCTGTGTGGTGGCTGCGCACGGAGGGGCCGTAAAAATGTTGGGAACTGGACCGAATGTAAACATCGGAGGGTGGGTTTCAGAGGGCGCCTCGACAAAGTTGGTTGATATGGTGGGCTGCCCTAGGAGAGTATTTGGGTGGCTGATAGGGATGGTGGAGGTACCTCATGACCTTGGAAAAATCTCTGGAAATCCGGGGATATCACTTGGAGGTTCTTTCCCATTTGTCCAGGCATCCTACATCTCCATAACTCAAGGCCGAAAGATCCTGTTCTCTTCAGCCACTCCGATTTGGAGGCTGGGATTCCTGTAATTGGGTTGTCCTCTGGGATAAGGACTGCTGGTAGAGTAATTTTGGTCTACATTTCCGTGCTTCCTTTTGACCTAGCAAAGTATCCGTGCGAAGCCAGCTTACCGCAAACCAATCACTGTTCTTAAAATACCTGGATTGGACGCTGGAATTCAAATGGTTAGGTTGAGGTAGATAACAAACAAGAAATCGCACATTGGATATGATGCACCTACGAAGTTAACGGGTTTTATGTGCTTGCCATAGTCGCATGTGTCATCCCGACATTTATACCGAATTTCCTTTTGTTTCCTACTTCTTATTCCTTTTTAGCTTTCCCCCTTTTTAAAAAAAAAATACAGTCGAATCCTATAGAGATTGCCTACATATCATGACTTTGCATGAATCACGCCGAGCGTAGTTCATGGAAAAATGTTATGTACGCAACAGAATATTTTTGGAATTTTCAATTTTATAAAGACATAAACGTGATTACAAAGCTAACAGAATGAAAAGCTGCTACCAAACCGGGACTCAATAACCTTACAGGCTCGAAAGGACATACAAACAGACTCTTTTAATAAAAATACAAATTTATGAGTACATTAGAACTTCAAGTGTTTTTGGAGCTTGCGGGGCATCGTCCGGCCTTGCCGCATGTTTGCGTGCTAAAACTCCCTGGAGGTAGTGGAGATCTTCCATCACTTGATGGACAAATGGCATGGCAACAGCAAAGAACATAGATTTTGTCATGTCCTCACAGTGGTTGCACTTTGTGGTAATATATTATGCAATTGCCCGCACCCTTTCCCTGATAACCCCTTTTTCTTGTAGTAGACGCCCTATTTGCTCGGCCCATGCTTCTAAAATCCGTTCAGCTGCTTGATTTAGCTTTTGGAACTGCCGCAAATCTCTTTCCAATCCGGCTATTACTGCATAGCAATGCTCTTTTTCGGCTTTGAAATCCCTGGCTTATTTGACTATTTTGTTTTCAGCTACGACAACCCTCTGTTATAAACCGACGCTTTCATTGCCACTTCCTTCTTTTAGTTGCTCCAGTATACAGGCCCTTTCCTCTGCACTTTTAATTAATTTCTTCCTAGCCCTAGACAGCTCACCCTCCGCCTTATTCAGGTCGAACTCGTATTCAGTTACTTTTCGTCGCAGGTTTTCTATGAGCTTTTCATCTTTTGTACTCCTTGAAGGATTTTCTGCGACTGCCTTCATTTTCTAGATTTGGGCCCATAGGGCTTCATTATCTTTGGTTAATACCTTCTTTTCTCCTTCACTAGCTGCAACTTGTAAACTGTTCTCGAATTACAATTCTTGAATTTTCTTTTCCATCCTTCCTATAGTAGCTCTATATTCATTTTCTTTTGCTAACCAATCCCACTGCTTTTGTGATGTTCCAATGAACTCCTGGAGATGAGGCCTTTTGGGTGGTCTCTCAAACTTAATTTCTCTCCTGTACCAGGCGAGGTATCCCAGTGACACTTCACCTCTGGTAGGATCCTGTACGCAAGTGTCAGCGGTTAGGTATTGGCATTCGTTCCAGATTTTGCGAACCATTGCTTCGGGGAATTGACCATCAGGCCCAATCTTGACTACTCGGATGCTGAGATCTTCGTCTTTCGGCACTATCTGGCACCTTCCGAGTTGTCTCAAGACCCGATGCGGGGCGTAAGGCTGGATGCTCCTACGGCCCATTAAGAGAAAATGTGGTTCTGTTGCCGACATGTATACGATCTCATCAACAGAAAACCATCTCAGTATCCATTCTACTTGATTGGTGGTGAAGGACTAGAGGTAAAAAGTCCATTTTGTTGCACCTTCGAGTAAGCTGAGCTTTTCAATTCTCGTGTGAAACCCCCCTATGCAAGTATTCTCAATGGACCCATAACTCATGAATCGAGGGTGGTGGCATAGGTGCTCCGTCATCTACATTTGTAATAATAGATTACACCCTTCAAATAAATTGTTTCCGGCTTCGCAAGCTGTGAGAGCGCAAAAGATCTCGGCTAATATCATGGGCACGAGGGTGCATTCGTCCTGCGCGCATAAAGTGCTGGCAACCCCCGCTATCTTTATATCAATGTTCCCATCCTTTCTTGGAAATATCAGTAGACCTAGAAAAGCTACCATAAAAGCAAAGCGCCTGTGTTCTTCCCATTTAACACGGTTTCCTTACTACAGACTTTGTTCTCTGGATTGTTTAATCCACCTATGTGACCATATCTGGAATACAGAAATGAAAAAGTGCAAAATCCTGCCGCCAAGTTCGTATCATGTACTACCTGGCTTATCTTCAAGGTATCTAAGAACTTATGCACTGTTATCACTCTTGGGGTAACTTGATACCTGTGTCTTAAAGGAAGCACGCCATTTCCAATATATCCCGCTATTTCTTCCAATGTTGGGGTGAGCTCAAAGTCTGAGAAGTGAAACACATTGTGTGATGGGTCCCAGCATGTAACTAATGCTCTTATGATGTCTCCTCGAGGCACTATCTCTAATAATCCCGGGAGGCCTCCCAAATACTTCCTTATTTCATCTTGTCCTTCCCTGCCCAAATCATCCCACCATAACCACAACTCCAAAGATTCAGCTCACAAATGCAACAGGTCCAGTTTGGATTGTGCTCATCCTGCACATTTATTAAGGTGAATTAATGACATGTAAATTTATTCCTGTTTGACTTTTAAAAAGAATTTTCTCTTTGAAATTTATTTTCTAAAACCATGTGCCCAAAAGTGGTTGTTTGTGCAAAATTAGCTCTCCGGTGTCCTTTGGTGGTAACATTTGGCTATTACCGGCTGTCAAGGCATCCCCTGATTTATTTCGATACAAGTGAATAAACTCGAGCCTTTGTTTTGGTACTTTTTAAAAAGGGGTTGGGTTTGGCAAAACAAATTATCAAAACCTGCAAATATTATTGAAAAACTCCCAGATTTCTCCTTTTTCGTTTTTTTGTTGTTGTTTGAGAATCCGGCAGCATTTCGGCACTATTTTGAGCATTGGTTTTACAAGTGATCACCCTAGCACTGCTATTTTTCTCAATTTATTCTCTTTGTTACAGGCCGGTCAACATGCGAATCCAAGGCAAATAAATGCGCAAGTAGCACGTAAAAATGCATCAAGATGGTCTTTTACTTCAGGGCACCTGCCCTAGACAGACCCAACCCCTGTGTTGAGTCCCCTAAGTCAAATGCATGATGCAAATAAACGTTCCTACTAGGGATTCGGCATGAGGCTTTGTTATACTAGGTTGAGAACCTCGGTATAGGGTCTAGACTATGCACCTGAGCGGACAACTCGAGTCGAGGAGGGGGCTACGTACCGGGGACCCACAAGATCGTCCGGCTTTGTAACTTGTCCGAGCCTCTTTCTTATTTTAGGGTAAGACACTAACAGAATAGGGAGTCTCAACTAGTAAGCACATCCCCGACGGTGAGAAGCGAAGGGTTTCGTAGCAACTCATATGTACAGTTCAAATAATCAAAGTGGTAAAACATATGGCATTTAGCATAGAACATGTAAGCAAATCAGAAGAAGTCAAATATAACAGTTATTGCAAGCTCAAATTCTTGGACCCTGAACTAGAGATTCTGGGTTCTTTATATCCCTGGCAGAGTCTACAGAGCTAAAAATAATTTCGTATCTTATTTTAGTCTTAACGTTTGAAGAAATAATTTGGAATGCTAATCATTCAGAATAATACACATGTTCAGTTGTCGACTTCCTAATAGTACTCAGATTGTAAACACTCTCATTTTGGATGAATCTATTGTAAAATCTACTGGACTTAAGCAAATTAAAAGTACAGTCCCATTACAGTCCATGATTAATGCATGTTTATGTTTAGTAAAAATACCAGAAAATTCTAAGAGAATAAATACAATTACAACAGGAATTGAAACATGCAAAATAAAGTACTATCTTCTCATTATCAGGCATAATCTCGAATGCACATAAGCGTTTCAGCTTCTCAGAGTTTTGGGGTGAGAATTGGTACATGGAGTGTCAACAAGACAAAAGGCCTATGAGTAAAGTGAAGCAAATATCAAGCTAAAATAGCAGTCAGTCAGCCAATGAAACCCAGAAAAACTCAGGAAGTTCGAGAGCAAATGACAACAATAAATCTCTAAAAGAAGAGCAGCTTAATATCAAACGGAAGAGAACAACACCAAAGGATTTCTTAAGGATGTGTAAGAGGCTGATATCTAGTTTATATATCCTAATTCACTAAAATGCTTTAAAGGAAAATCTGCTCGTAAATCTCCCAAAAAAATCCTCCTTCAATGTTTAGATTGCCCTTTTTTATAGTTGAAGCCTTAGGGCAACACCCATTTTCTTGTTTTCCTTTTTATCCCTTACCCAATTTTTAGTTTTACCTAAATAGTCCTTAGTTTTCTGACTTGTGCCTCAAGTTTGAGGTAGAAATTATGTTTAAACCCCTCACTAGAATGTTCTAGGAGTGGTTACAAGATTCCTTGTATTC
This sequence comes from Nicotiana benthamiana, assembly GCA_034376525.1. Classification (NCBI taxonomy): domain Eukaryota; kingdom Viridiplantae; phylum Streptophyta; class Magnoliopsida; order Solanales; family Solanaceae; genus Nicotiana; species Nicotiana benthamiana. The sequence goes on from CM067337.1 coordinate 133,483,506, forward strand.
AAATACCCTTTATACCCCCTGTCCTTTTTCCTAATTACTGGTCTAAGATTTTTAACCTTGGTTTCCATTATTTTGGTCAAATATGATCCTAGTTAATTGCCTTCAGGTTATGGGGTCAAAGTCTGAATCTAAACTACAGATTCAATTATGTAGAAGTGGCTACTCAAAGAGCTTAAGGATTAAACAATGCACCTCATGAATTCAAGCAAACAATTATCACAACTTCAGGACTTTACGAATATTTATAAATACATCAAGATGAACCAAAACAAATAAAAATAAAACCCAATTGACTATGCAGGAACAATGGCCAAACTATAACGCTTAGTAAAAAACTTAGAAGTAAAAACCAGAAAATTAAGACAAAGCTAATATCAGTAGTTACAATATTCAGAAAAGCAATTTATCCTAATAGGTGCAAATACTGAAGATCACAATTACTAGGAAAGAAATATGACTGGTATGAAACTCTTAAAAGAAGACACCTACTCAGAATCATGATATAACACAGGTAGGATCCACAAAGATAAGCATCTAACAAGACCATTCAGAACCTCAGAGGTGAAACAAAGGCATAATCAAGAGACGAGGATCAACAAACCATGTAACAATTTCAGAGGTGAAACTACTGAAGAGTCAAAAGGCAAAGATCAACAAGCCATAAAATTTTAGAGTCAAGAGGCAAAGATCAATGAGCCATGTAAAATTTCAGAGGTGACACTTATTGAAGAGTCAAGAGGCAAAGATCAACAAGCCATGTAAAATTTCAGAGGTGAAACTTATGGAAGATTATAGAAGATGAATGAATTCACCAGTGACACCCAAAGGAACCACAGAATATAACAAGCATATTTCATAATGAGATCATGGAAAACAAGTAAAATTTAAAATAAAACAGCAATAAAGCAAGAAACCTATACAAAATATAAGCATAGACAGGGCACTTAGCTTTTTTTTTGTGCACGCAACCCTAATTTGGAATTTGTCCCAGTTCCATGAGTTCCTGACCTCTTCTTGGGAAGTTTTTAACCTCTAAGGCATTTTTCCTTGAGTATAGGAGAGGGACGAAGGGTTCAGGGGTGGGGTTTTGTGATTCTGAGACCAAGTAAAGTCTCAGATCTGATTTTCTTTTGTGGTTGGCTGGGTTTGAAGGATGTGGGTGGTAGGGTTAGGGAGAGGGACATAAGGGGGTCATCTGAGGCCAGTTTGAACAAATTCTGGTGTGTTTTTGGATTTAGGGTAAACCTAGATTTAATATTTGAGCCGGTCTACTGGGATTTAAAGGAAATAGATTGGATGGTTGGAAATGGGAAGGGGATATAAGGGATTTAATCTCATCGAGTATATTCTCCAATTGTGACTGTCACACTTCCTTTTTACATACCCAAGAGCGGATATAAGGGAGTTTTTCTAATTAAAGTGACATTATTTGAAATGAGATTATTTTTACTTAATCAGAGCCGTCACTTAATAATTTATTTGGTATCCCAAGTTGCCAGTTTATTTTAAAATTCCAAATCGAGGAAATTTTTATTTTTTAAAAAGTTCTAGCACAGTCGCTTAAACTATTAATATTGACATATTTTCTGATTTACTTCATGTTTTAACCTATTGTGCATTTTAACTTTTGAAACCACTTTTAATTATTTTAAAACGCTTTTAGGAAGATTTAATGCTATTTAAAACACGTCTTAAACAACGCTACATGAAATGCACTCGCGGGTCGCGACACGTTCTATTTAATATTGTTTAGAATTAAAATTGGGTCACGTGAAATGTACACCCCGATTTTGCAATTAAAAATCACAATTACGTCATGAGAACCGTATCCGTAGCTATGATGAACTAAAATAATGCGCCCAAAGCAACTACAAAGATTCAATTTTCAATAGCGATATTTGTAAGGCCCATGGATGATTTAATTTATTTATGGCACACATCAAATCTTTTTCTATAAGTGTTAGTTCTTGAATCTAATCTTATGAGGGTCATGGATTATAAATTTTCTTTAGCATGGCACGCCTCAATTTATTTCAAAGGGTTTTATTATTCAAAGTTGTTATAATCGGGTTACATAAAATGCTAACATGATCTATTACTTGACTAGATTCTTTATGGTCCAAAACCCACCTTATGACCCATTCTTATTCATTGCCAAGAAAAAAACAACTCCAATTTTTCTATCTACCCAATTAAAAAAACTTATTCAAGAACCAATACCAGATACATCACAATCGAAATAAAACTAATTAAAACAAATTATATGAAAAGTTAAAACTTGCTACTCAAACAACATAGAATTACAAATCAACCAACACGTGTATCAAGCTATTGTAACACAAGAAAAATGAGAATAAAAATTGAAAAATAGACCTTTAATTGATGAACAGTGCTGAAAATTACAAGTCAATTGGACTAAACAAAGCAACAATCTTTGTACTAAAACACTAAAATTACAAATCGAAACCTTTGACTCTGACACCGGAATCAACCTCGACGTGCGACTGAACACTAACGCCAAACCTCAAACTCTACTATCTTTATCCATATGTTTTCCTTCCGTTTTGGCTGATTCCAAAAATCAATTCCAACACCACAATTTTTCTAATGGTTCAGAATCTAAAATTGGACCAAGTTTCTGTCCAAATTCCATTTCGTCCGTACTTGTGTATGCGTGTTGTTTGTTTTTGTGTTTATTTCCTCACAAATACCTAGAATAAGTGATATCACTATGTAATTCAATGGTTCAAATGAACTTAAGACCTAGCTATTTGCTGCTTCACTAGACTCAGCAGAACATAAATTGGAAATGCCTCACAAATTCGCGAATTTTATTTCATAAAGGGACGATACTAATCCCTCACAAATGCCTTGAGGCACGAAAAAGTTTCTTTACCTATAGATTTACAGAGAGAGATCGGGACTGAGGGTGGGAAACGTCTGCTGGGTTCGAAGATTTTTGTGCTATTCAGCCGTTTTTTTTGTGTATTAGCTAGGTCTATGGATTAAAAATTTAGTGTAGGGTTTCTATAATTGGTATTTTATATAGAAGTGTGAAGGGATGATGCCCATTGTATTAGAACAAAATAGATTGCTGAGATTAAATCTTGCACTTAAGTGTGCTAATGAGTTAGAAAGAATGAGCTAAGGGTAATTAGGTTGGACCATGCCTTTTGGGTATGAACTTAGGTTAAAAAGACCAAATAATACAAAGTATCTATAAAAATGTAAAAATCACTCTAAATTATAATACATTAATATAAAACTAAAATACTACGAGTGAAACTAATTTTTTTTTTGGTATTTTCAAATAGTATAATACTATAAATATAATGCTAATTGAATATAACCTAAAGATAAAAATATTTTTTTTTTGTAATTTTTATTTTTGTAATAAAATAAAGTAAAAGAGTCAAAAATATTTAAAATAATGATATTAAACCTAAACTTAATATTTTATGCAAAAAAATATAAAATTTTGAGAATGGTCAAGAATCACATATTTACGGTGACATGATTAAGACATCCTATTTTTCATTACCATTATTTACATCTATTCCTTTTTATCTCAAAGTTGCATGTCTATCTTTCTTTTTAATCTCGAAATTGCATGTTTTTTCTTGTTTCTCATTATAATGTATTAATTAGTTAAATGAAGTAGGAAATTTTGAAAATGCGTAAATCAATTTAGTTGTTCATATTTCATACTTTAATATGAGTATTCAACAACCTAGCCTGGAATTAATCTGAAACGTGCTCGAGTAGAATCCCATATAATCATACCAATAAGTTTGAATATATTATCCCAATTTATTCAAATGCTGAAAATACTACAAATATAATTAAAATAAAAAAATCGACGATCAAAATACATCTTTTAACTTCCAACCTTTTGCCAAACATGTCTGAATCATGCCTAAATATTCCGGATTCCAGCCAAAATTCACACATAAGTTTCAAATACTAAATGAATTTATTCTAAGTCTCGAAGCAAAAATCCGAGTTTGATATCATCAAAGTCAACTTTCGATCAAACTTATGAACTTTCCAAATCTTTAAATTGCCAACTTCTGGCAAATAGAGCCAACATATTCTAACAACCTCCAAATCCAAATTCGGACATATGTCTAAGTCCAAAATCACCATGCGAACCTATTGAAATCATCAAACCACTAGTCCGAGATCGTATATTCAAAAGTTAAACTTTGATAAACTCATATAACTTAAGCTTCCAATAATGGAACTAAATGTTCAAATTTACTCCCAAATTGAAATGACTCGGATGGTCGTTTTGTGTATCTGAGCCTCGTTTCCCTTTTTGAAGCTTCACGTATGTTTGTTATTATATAACTTTGGGAATGATTGGTTCGGTTCTATTTGAAACACTTAGTTCCTAGTGTGGAAGGTTAAGTTGTAAGTGTCAATCAATATTGAACTTTTATAGAAATGACCCTGGAATAGTATTTTGATGGTTCAGTGTCACTACCCAAATACCCCTATCATGATGGAGCCTATCATAATACTAGGCAAGCCAACCAAACATTTACTACAATGAAATATTTTAAAAAACCATTTTCTAGTATCGAATAAGTCTCAAATTCGTCATATGAAATATATAAAACTACGAAAATATACGGAAATTAGAACAAAATATACCAACATAGCCTAACAATTTGGTGTCACTAGTCGAGAACCTCTAAATACAACTCCAACTGATTGAATAATACATCATAAATTTGAAATAACAAAATACTAAGATAGGAAGGAGAAAAGTAGGGTTGCGAACGTCTAGCAGTCTGCGGTAAAGCTCTGAGAGCTGGAAGCTCTCACTCCGATGCTCGGGCACCTGGATCTACACCAAGGTGCAGGGAGTAATGTGAGTACACCAACTCAGTAACTAAGTAAATAAGGTCTGAGTGTAGTGATGAATAGTTAAAAAATCATATAACAAGTCTCAATAGAAATATCAAGTCATAATCCGCTATTTAAAGCTAGTTATCTCATAAAACTCCAGTTTCAATTCAAAATCTTTTGAAAGCATTAATTCAACATTTTTCAAAGGGGCTCAGTATGCCCCTCGGGCAAGGTATCACTCATACGTATAGACTCTTGGGCATGCCTCTTAGTCTCTCGGGACTTAACTCTCGTCACACAGTACTCACACTCAGCACTTTGGCTCAATAAACATAATATTAATAATCATAATAACCATTGCGGCATGCAACCCGATCCATAGTATATTGTCAATTATGCCCACTGAGGGTGTACAGACTCCGGAAGGACTCCTATATCCCAAGCATCATATCGCTGCGGTGCACAGCTCAATCTAATATATATTATTGTCGCGTGCAGCCTGATCCATATGTATATCGCTACGCGTGCAGCCCAATCCATAATAGATATATAATCCTGACCATTATGTCCTAAACCTCTCTTGGTCATTAACATCGCGGCCACTCGGGCATGTTAGTAAAAATTAGGGAACTCAACCCAAACAGTTTTTAATATGTTAAGAAATAGAGTGATGGAACCGATTTTAAACAAATAACAGGTAAAACATGACCAAGGATATGCTTTCAAATCAAACAGAGTGATGAAGGTAGTAACAATACCCCTAAGGGTCTAAACAGGTCGGCACAAAGGCCCCCAGACACGACGTACAACCCAAGATATAGTATAAATCTTTAAAATACGGGATATCATAAGATTTCAAATAAGATATACAACTTAATAGCTGCTATGGGACGGACCAAGTCACAATCCCTACCAGTGAACGCCCCCACGCTCGTCACCTAGCATATGTGTCATCTTATTTATCAAAACAATATGAAATACCGGGGTTTCATACCCTTAGGTCCATTTTTATAATGGTTACTTACCTCAAACTGGATGAAATACTACTCTGCGACGCCCATGCCTCTCAACTCGGCCTCAACTCACATCGAATCTATCCAAAATAAGAATCATGACGTCAAAATATGCTAAGGGAATGAAGCCCATGCGAAAATAATCAAATTACAACACAAATCCTGAAATTGACCAAACCTGACACGCGGGGCCACGTCTCGAAATCCGATAAAAATTACATCAATAAACTCCTTATACTCCCACGAGTTCATAAATACCAAGAATACAAAAATTTGACCAAAAATAACCCCTTAAATCCCTAGATTAAGGTCCCCATATACCTGTTTATCGAGCGGGCTGGGATGAGTAGAACGGGAAAAACTCCAGCCCGTTCATTTATCGGGCAGGCTGTTTAGCAGGCTGGGATAATAGACTGATAGCGGGTTGGGAATTTTTTGGTTATTGTGGGCCCGTTCGTGTTCAGGCTTAACAGGTTCGGGCAGGCCGGGCTAGTGTAATTTTTTTTTAATTTAATTTTGACCGTTGGCAACGGTCCAAATAATTTAATAAAAAAATAAACATTTGTAATGGTAACCGGGCTGATAACGAGCTACATCCCATTTATGACCTATTAAACGGTTTAACGGGCTTAGCGGGTACGGTGCACCATTATCGAAAATATGTTCGCCCAAAACCCAATCCCCGACCAACCCGTCTCAACCCGCACATTAAGCTACAGTAACAGGATAGGTTGACCCAGGTTCAAGCGGGTTGAAAACGGGTCAACCCAGCCAGATTAACACCTATAGATCCCCAATTTCCCAGCACTAACTCCCCATTTTTAGGTTTCAAATCCCCTAAACTTCATGTTTAATTAGGTAGAAATCACAACATGATCGAGTATTAAGACCATAAATCTTACCTCCAAGAAGTTCTCTTGAATTACCTCTTAAATATCCCTCAAGAAGCTCCAAAACCGAATAAAAAATGGTGAATTATGGCCAAAATTCGTGAAAATGACCATTTCAACATTCTTCCCAGTGATTTAAATTCCTTCTTTGCGAACGCGGTCAAAGCCATGCGTTCGCGAAGCACAAAATTCCGTTGACCAAAAATCCTCATACACGAACACGACCTCCAGATTGTGAATGCAAAGATTCTGCTTCCCATACCATCACGAACACGACATACCCAACACGAACGCAAAACACAAAAGACAAGGGACCCAGCTGCTCCCATTTACTCTACACAAACACGGGAACCTCATCGCATTTGCGGTGAACACTAAACCTAACCCTTCGGGAATGCTGGACTCGCATCTCTAACATGACGGCCAAACTTCCTATCTCACACCACATCCCTTAGCAGATGCGAGAGCCCTCTCGCGAACGCGAAGCCAAAAGTCTGCAACACCAACAACAAAAAATCTACAACTTTCAAAATAAGGATTTGATCTATTTAACCACCTGAAACTCACTTGAGGCCCTCGGAACCTCAACCAAACATTCCAACATATCCCATAATTTCATCCAAACTTGTTCCAATCTTCGAAAGTTTCAAAACAATACCAAAATACCAAATCATCTTCGAATTCAAGCCTAACAAATTCTAAAACTTCCAAATTCTACTTTTGATCAAAACACCTATCAAACCTCACTTGAATGACTTGAAATTATGCGCACATGACACAAATGAAAAAACAGACCTACTCCAACTTCCAGAATTCCATTCTGACACCTATATCAAAATCTACCCTATTAACCGAAAAATGCCAAAATTCTAATTTTTCCAATTCAAGTCTTAATCTACTCCGGACCTTCATAACATATTCTGATCACGCTCCTAAGTACCAAATTACCTCGTGAAGTCAATATTTCTCTGAATCCCGCCAGTTCTCTAAGTAGACTCATTCTATCAAGGGGAAACAAAGGCTGGAACTCTTCTTGCCACTATCTGAATCATAAAAACTAAATTCTAGGATCGTTTGCTCACAAGTCAACTTCCGATTGACTTTTCCAACTAAAAGACCAATATAAGAGACTAAGTGTCTTTAAATCTTACCAAAACCATTTCGAACTCAAACCAACCAACTCGATACCATACAATATGACCGAACAAGATATAAAGAAGCAGAAATAGGGAAAACGAAGCAGTAATTCATGAAACGACCGACCAGGTCATTACATTCAAATCGGTTTATATGATAATTTTGGACTTAGATGCGTATACCTAAAATTGAATTTGGGGGTGAATTGGATCTTTTTGCCAAAAGTTGGCAATTTAAAGGTCTAGAAATTTTTTAAGTTTGACCATGGGTGAATTTTGTGGATATCAAGTTCAAATTTTGGATTCAGAATAGGTCTATTTAATCATTTAAATATTGTCTTTAAAGTTTGGTGTCATACGAGTTGGTTTGGTAGGAATCAGAACCTTGTTTGTGATTTTAGAAGTTCTTGAATTTCATCATGAATTTGACACTTTTTTGTATTCGATTCATGGTTTTGGACTTATTTTTATGTATTGAACTCGTGAGCAAATTAGTATGAGGTTTCTTGACTTGTGTGGATATCTGGTGTGGATCTTCAGGAGCTCGGGTGAGTTTCAGACATATTTCTGAATGTTTTGAATTGAGTTCAGGTTTTGTTGATGCTGCAGGACTCGCCTGGAGTTACGTGTACAGTTTGGGCGCATAGCCAGAAAGCTTAAGTATGAAAATCTGAGAAAATGCTAAAATTTGACTATTGAATGAATTAATTTACTTCAATTAACGTTTTGGATAAACAGACTCGAACCCATGATTTGACTATCTCGGAGGGTTTGTAGGAATATATGAGACTTGGGCGTATGCCTGGAATAGAATTTCGAGGTCCCGAGCCCGAGAAATAAATTTTTAAAGGAAATTATTTTCTGAAATTATTTATGAAATTTTATTAGGACATGTTAGTATCTTAGTTCTGGTGCCCAACACATGTCTTATATATAATTTACGATGTTTTGTGAAATTTGGTGAAAAACGAACGTCGTTTGATGTGATTCAGACTTAAATTGCTAAAGTTGATGTTTTATGAAGTTTGAGCAAAATCCTTTGATTTTGAGGTTTAATTCGTGTTATTGAGGTTATTTTGGTAATTTTATCACAGGGATAAGTTTGTATACTGTTGTTGAGTTAGTACATATGTTTGGTTAGGATCCCCGAGGGCTCGGGTGTGTTTTGGATGTGTTTCAGGAAGTTTTGAACTTAAGGAAAATTGCAAAAAACAGCAGACCTGGTGTTTCGATACTTTTTTTCGCTTTCGCGGGAGAATACTCATGAACGCGATGCATTAATTTTTGTCGAAGGAAAATCCTTCTACATGTATGCATAGCGCAGGTCGCGAACACGAGGAAGTGGGGGGTCATCCCTTCTTGAACACGAGTCTGGACACGCGAACATGAAGGCCAGAGCAGGCCTGGGCAGGGGCGGGGAAATTTCTCTGCGAACGTGATCCCTAGAATGCGAACACGAGGCTCGAGTAGTTCCTATTTCACAATCACGAGTCGTTGTCCGTGAACGCAAAGGGCCTGCCGCGAACGCGATGCACATGTTCTCCCAGTTATTTTAAAGACCCATAAACAGAATACTTACGGGATTTCACAAAAATTTCATAAACTTCTCCTTCTCCAAAGCTCTTAGGCGATTTTTGAAGCTTTTCTTCACCAAACTTCTTGGGTAAGTAACCTTTAACTTGTTTTCTTTCATTTTTACCAATATCCATTAGATTTTTAGGCCTAAAACATGAGATTAGGGTTAGAAAATTAGGGATTTGAATAGAATTAGGGCCTTTTGATTAATTGTGATTTAGACCTCGTTTTGAGGTCGAATTCTAGAAATAATTGTATATTTGGGCTCGTGGATGAATGGGTAATTTGATTTTGGTCCAAACCTTGTGCTTTGACCAAGCGGGCCCAGGTTTAATTTTTGGATTTTGGGAAGAATGATTAAAAAGCTATAAATTAGCATTGAAATTGGATTGTGTAGCATTGATTGATATTGTTAAATTGATTATGCAAGGATACGATTGTGTTAGAGCCAAATTCAAAAGGAAAGGTGGTTCTTTAGGATGGAGTTGGCTGTGGAAATTTGAGGTAAGTGTCCGGAGTTGGCTGTGGAAGTTTGAGGTAAATGCCCGATCTTACCTTAGCTTGAGAGATTAGGAGTTGTGTCCTAATTGCTAATTGCTTCTTGCTGATACAACGTATAGGCATGGTGACAAGTATCTATGCGTTGGTGTCAAACATGACCATGAGTCTTAAATTGATAGATATTGTGTATTTAGATGTTACTACAGATGCTTTAATTAGGTATTCTCGATATTGAGCAAAGATTTAGTTCATTCTTGTGGATTTTTATTATGATTATGTATTGGTATTGATTGATTTGAGTAGGAGTTGAGATAGGATTGGTTATAGTTGATTCTCCCTTGCCGGGATGTTTATTTTGAGATTGTTGTTCCCTTGCCGGGAAGTTATCATATTGCTTTTGTTCCCTTGCCGGGATTCTTGTGATTTGTGTTGCCTTGTAAATGGGAGCGGATGGTACACCTACTACGAAGATATAATTAAGTGGGAGCGGGTGGTACGCCTACCATGAGATATAATGAAATGAGAGCGGGTGGTACGCCTACCACGAGATTTAAAGAAATGGGAGCAGGTGGTACGACTACCATGAGATATAATGAAATGGGAGCGGGTGGTATGCCTACCACGAGATATAATTGTCACACCTCCTTTTGACTTACACGGATATCCCAAAGGATAAAACGTATAAAAGAGTTTTTCCAATTAAAGTGACATTATTCGAAATGGGATTTATTTGTTTACTCAAGAGTCGCGACTTGGGATAGGTTTGGCTTTTGCTGTCCCAAGTCACCGGTCTATTTAAAATCCCAAATTGAGGAAATTTTAGGGCGGTGTGCGAACCAGAAATTCTAGAGTAAGGAATTCTGTTGACCCGAGGGAAGGTGTTAGGCACCCTCGAATCCCGTGGTTCTAGCACGGTCGCTTAAACTATTATAAGTGGGAAAAAATCTGATTTTTTTTATACATGTTTAAAAACTATAATGCAATTTTAAATTATTAACCGCTTTTAATATATATTTTTTAGGAAATTTTCAATGTCATTAAAACACATTGCGAATCACGTCACATAAATGCGCACGTAAGTTTAGACATATTCTAACTCCATTGAGATTTGGATTTGGGTCACATAAGTGCGCACCCGAATTTACTAAGGTATTTTATTAATAAATTCGCGCCTATAGCAACTACGTCTTTTGAAATTCGTGGAAGGCCGTGAAATTCTCTAATCGACACTTCCAATTTTCTAAGTATTTTATCAAATTAAGGAGCCTCGTGTGGTGCTTGATTTAGTTAACAAAGCTCACTTTATTTTATAAGGACGTCCTAAAGCATTTAAGTTTTCTATTATTCTTGCATCTACAATATCCTAGTCATTTATACATGGGTAATATATTCGGAAAAAACAATCAATACTTGCATTTTTGGGCCTCGTTTGTGGCTGATTTGGGCTTCATTTTCAGTCAGCCCAGGAACGTGTATTGCTACACCACCACTGATATCTACTGGGCCTTTCAATTGGGCTCAGAAGCACTAGACTAACGAGCCCATCCTGAGCAAATCACAACAGTCCTTCTTTAAATTATGCCTTAATTATTAAAACTATTTACATGACCAGTATGAAATGTACGAAGAGTATTTTTACAAGGAAGATACTGAGAATGATTTTGTATCAGATTTCAGTATTAAATTTGAATAAAACAATTTAGGATGCTCATCAGTCAGAGTATACAAATTCAGTTACCAAACCTCTATTATAATTCAAGTTACAATATACTAAACAAATCTGAACGGACTATTTCTAAATGTACTGGAATTTAAATGAATTAAAAGGCAAAGTCCTGACATCAATCCACAATTCGTACATGTTCATGTTTAATACAAAAGCCAATAATACTAACAGAAAATAAATGACAGTAATCGTATGAACTGGGAAACAAAATGTATTAACTTCATGATCAGCTACAAGCTTGAATATACAGGGCTGTAGTTTCAGAATAATGGTACCCGGAATGCCAAAAGAAAATAAAGCCTATGAGTAATGAAGCAAGTAGCAGGCAAGCAAAACAAATCAGCCAATAAGCACCCATGGATTCAGGAAGGTTTTGAGAAAAGCAAAATTTCAATAGGAATAGAACAACACTCAGGATTTCTGAAGAATACAGGAGAGCCTAATATATATTTATATATATCTTAATTCACTAAAGCTTCAGAAGAAAAGTCTGCTCGAAAAATATCAAAAAGTCCTCCTTCAATGTTCAGATTGCCCTTTTTTATAGTTGAAGCCTTAGGGCAACTCCCATTTCTGTGTTTTCCTTTTAGTCCCTCATCTAATTTTCAATTTTACCTAAATAGTCCTTAGTTTTCTGACTTGTGTCTCAAGTTTGAGGCAGAAATTATGCCTAAACCCCTCACTAGAATGTTCTAGGAGTTGTTACATAATTCTTTAGGTTCAAATACCCTCTATACCCCTGTCCTTTTTCCTAATTAACTAACCTAAGGTTTTTACCCTTGGTTTGCATTTGGTTTGGTCAAAACTGACCCTAGTCAATTGCATTCAAGTTATGGGCCAAATTCATGGTCTGGACTACAGGCTTAAAAAAAATTAATCAATATAATTCAGGTTTCAAGCAAACATCTTAATTTGGCCTATTCAGTAACAATTATCATAATCCATGATTATATGAATATTCATGCATGTTTTTATATCAGAATCAATGAATCAAAACAATCAGGAAAGGAAACTAATCAACTAATGCAGGATTTACAAACATGACCAAACTACAACACTCAGTAAACTTAGAAGCAAGAAAGGAGATTAAATACTCAGGCTATACAAGAACAAGACTAATATCAGAAGCTAAAATATCCACCCAAAATTTAACCTGACAAACGTAATCTAAAACAAGAGCCATGATAGGTATAAAATCTTAAAAGTAGATCCACCTAGAGTTTCAAATAAGAACACCAAGGATAAGTTTTCGACCAATCATTCAGAGTTTTTTGGGATGAACAAACACAAGTCAGGAGATAAGCATGAGACCAGCAAAGATTAGTATTTCAGGACTTTCAGATATGAACAAACAAAACTCAGTAGAACAAGAATGAGCTCAAAATCATACTACTAAGAAGATCAATAAGACTAAAGAAAAACAATAGGAATGACTATTCTGAGATAAAAATACAGAAAACAAATAAAATTCAAAGAAAACCAAGTAATTCAAACAAGAAATATATACAGGACACGGGTAACAAGCATCTAAAAGAATTTAAAAGGACACTTAGCTTTTTTTCATGCAGGCAAACCTAACTTGAACTTTTTCAGTTCCACGAGTCTATGACCCCTTTTGAGAGGTCTTGCACTCCTCTAAGGCTTTTTCCTTGGGTATCGAAGAGGAAAAGAGGCTCAGAATGGAGTTCATTGATTCTGAGACCAAGTGAGATCTCAGATCTGATTTTCTTTTGTAATTAGTTGTGTTTGAGGGCTGTGGTTGGTAGGGTTAGGGAGAGGGGTAGAAGGGTGTCATCTGAGGCCGGTTTGAACAAATTCCGGTGCGTTTTAGAATTTAGGGTAAACTTATATTTAATATTTGAGCTGATTTATTTGGATTCGAAAGACATGGTTTGGATGGTTGGAAAGGGGAAGAGGAGGTGGTTTACGGGTGTAGTTTTAGGTTGGTTTGGGTTTAGTCGCCGGAGACGGTGGTTCCGGCGATCCTTCTTTTGAATATTCGAAGAGATGGGGGCTTGTTCGAAGGAAACAACCACAGGATGGGAAAGAGGGGGTCGTGGTGGTTTGGTGATCGGCTGCCGCCGTGAGGAGATTTCTGGCGGCGACATTAGGGTGGTTTATGGGTGGTCAACGACGGTCTTATGGAAGAGACGGGGAGGTGTTACAATCAGAGTGTTTGGTACGAGGAAGGAGAAGGGTTTGTCTCTGAATCTATAGAGATGTCGAACATATATATGGGGATTTTGGGAATGATCCAGGGTCGTTAGATGGCCTGAGATCAATGGCTATGATGATTTATCCCCAAAATGGTGTCGTTTGGGGCGTTTGTGTGTAGACTGGGTCGGGGACCCATTTTGGGCAGGGTATTTGATATTTTTACAGGATAAAAGGATTTGGGACACCCAGGTCTGGCCCAATTGTGGCCAGCTGGGTTGTCAATTACTATACATGTATTGTTTTTTTGTTATTTTCTTTTCTCTCTTTTTTTAATTATATTTTTTGATTTATTCCTAATTGTATTTTAATAGTTCCTAATTGAATCAACCTAATAACTACCTATTTATGCAACATAAAAATAAAAATGCAACATAGTAAAATTAAACAGAACAATTAAAATGCAGGAAACACTACTTAATTTTGTGAATTTTATATTTGTAAAAATAATCCTAATTACCAACTATTCTAGCAAGATATGAAATTAAATCCTAATGCTTATGCAATTTGTGTATTTTATGATTTATGCATGCATTAATGAAAACACACTAACACGCATAATTAAATCCTAAACTTAAATCCTAAAAATAAATATTTGAAGGAAAATCCTAAACTTTTGGGAGTCCTATAGGAGCCATCTCAACAGGGTAAAAATCATATGCTCACAATAATAAATAGCGGGTGATATGCCTACCACGAGATATAATAAAATGAGAGTGGGTGGTACGCCTACCACAAAATATGAGAAATGGGATCGGGTTGCATGCCTGCAGCGAGATATAAACCGAAAGTGAAATTTGGCTTTGTTTTTCCTTATCCCTGTTAGAAGTTAAATTTTCGGATTCCTTATGATTTTCTTGAGATTCTATTTATCTGTTATCCCCGAAAAATATTTCCCCTTCCCAATTTTTATTTGGTCGTTCCCGTTTAGTTTTCCGCTATATATATATATATATAGATATATATATATATATATATATATATATATATATATATATATATAGATATATATACATGTTTAGCTGGAGTCTAGTCCTAGTCTCGTCACTACTTCGCCGGGGTTAGGCCAGGCACTTATGAGCACATGGTATCAATTGTGCTAATACTAAACTCTGCACTTTATGCAGATACCGAATGGGACAGAAGCAGTAGTTAGAGAGCTAGCCTTCAGTCTACCGAGACATCGAGGTAGCCCTGCAGGCATACGCAGGCCCGGAGTCTCCTCTATCTTTTATTATGTTCTGTTATCTCTTGTATTCGAGACACACAGTGATGCTTTCTTTCAAGCAGTTGTATGTAGTAATCTTAGTAGTCCGTGAATGATGTAACACCAGTTTCTGGGTAGAAGCATATATGGATTTTTTTATCGTTTTGGTTCATTTTGTCTAAGGCTTCCGCTTAATCTCATATTCCGTTGTCATTTAAATGTTTATTGCTTGTTATTATATGTTGTAAAAGGATTTAAAACAAAAGAGTTAAGAATTCAAAATTTTGTGGCTTGCCTAGCTTCTACGAGTAGGCGCCATCACGACTCCCAAGGGTGAAAAATCCGGGTCGTGACAAGTTGGTATCAGAGCTCTAGTTACATAAGTCTCAAAATTCACGGACAAGCTTAGAAGAGTCTGAGGGATCGGTAAGGAGAATTATATATTTATCCCCAGAGGCTACAGAGTTAGGAAAACTTTCACATTTGTTCCTTCTTGTCGTACGATTTGGTTTCTCAATGCTAATTAAATTTCCACTCTGTTCTTTTGTAGATGGAGAAAACATGTGTTTCCTCATCTACCAATTAGCAATTCGCTCCCACGAGGGGTAGAGGGTGAGGCCGTGCTAGGGGTAGAGCCCAGCCCAGGGCAGCAACACCCTTAACGGAGCCTCAAGTTGATTTTGATGATGAGGTTCCAGCCCCAGCAGTTCCAGTGGGCCCAGGTCAGGTCCTAGAGGAGTTTATTGCTACCCCAGTTATTGCAATCCCAGTTCAGGATGCTCTGGTCCATCTAGTGGGCCTTATGGAGAGTGTCACCAGGGCAGGTTTACTCCATGTAGCACCAACTATCTTTCAGGATAGAGGAGGAGCCCAGACTCCTGCAACTCGGACTCCAAAGCAGGTAGCTCCTCAGTTTCAAACTCTAGCGGCTCAACTAGTTGGGGCAGTTCAGCCAGTTGCGGTATCTCAGACTAGAAATGGTGCATCCATGTCAGTTGATGCTTTGTGGAGATTGGACAGGTTTACCAAGCTCTTCACTACTACCTTCAGCGGTGCATCTACTGAGGATCCTTAGGATTATTTAGACAACTATCATGAGGTTCTTTGGAACATGGGTATTGTTGAGACCAATGGGGTTGATTTTGATACATTTCGCTTATCTAGATCCGCCAAGACTTGGTTGAGGGATTTCTGTTTGGCTACAGCGGAATTGCCATCTTTGACCTGGGAGCAGTTCACACATTTATTTCTAGAGTAGTTTCTCCCTATTACAGCTCGAGAAGCTTATCGAAGGCAGTTCGAGCGCCTTCAGCACGGATCCATAACTATCACCCAGTTCATAGATTTGGCTCGCCATGCCCTTATTATACTTCCTACTCAGAGGGAGAGAGTGAGACGATTTATTGATGGACTCATTCAAACGATTCGTCTCCAGATAGCTAGGGAGACTGGGAGTGAGATATCCTTCCAAGAGGTGGCCAATGTGGCCCGGAGAGTTGAGATGGTACTATCATAAGGGGGTGGTCATGGAGTGGATAAGAGGCCTCATTATTTAGGAAGATTCAGTGGTACCTTGTCTGGAGGCAGCGACTCTTATGGTAGAGGCCGTCCTCCTGGGCCCTTTCAGTCAGCTCTTCACATTTCTCACGGTGCTTCAGGTAGCCGTGGTCCTCAGATGCAGCATTCTGATCAGCAGTCCTTTAGTGCACCACTAGCTCCTATCGGTGCACCACCGCTTCAAAGTTTCTCGGGTCGCCAGCCCCGGTAGCCAAGGGCTTGTTTCACTTGTGGCGATACGAGGCACATTGCTAGGTATTGCCCTCGAGCACCGAGTAGCTCTCAGCATCAGGGTTCCCATGCCATGGTTCAGGCACCAGCAGTTCCACAGCCTGCTCAGCCAACTAGAGGTAGAGTAGAGGTGCTAGAGGTGGAAGTAGATGATTTAGAGGTGGAGAATAAACCTCTACAGGTGGAGGAAAGCTAGTGGCAGGCCGTTCCGGAGATGTAGCCCAGGGTGGTGGGGCCCGGCCTCGATGTTATGCTCTTCCACCCAGGCCCTAGGCTGAGGCTAAGGTTTCAGATGCGATTATCACAGGTACTGTTTTGGTTTGTGATAGCGGCGCTTCAGTGTTATTTGATCTAGGGTCTACATACTCGTATGTGTCATCTTATTTTGCACTGTATCTGGTTATGCCTAGTGATTCATTGAGTGTGCCTGTGTATATGTCTACATCGGTGGGTTATTCTATTGTGGTAGATCGGGTCCATCATTCTTGCGTAGTTGTGATTGGGGGTCTTGAGACTTGTGTAGATTTGTTGCTTCTAGACATGGTTGACTTCGATGTTATATTGGGGATGACTTATTATCACCTTACCATGCTATCTTAGACTGTCATGCTAAGTCTGTGACCTTTGTATTACCGGGTTTGCCCCATTTAGAGTGGAGAGGGACTCCAGGTCATTCTACCCTCAGTGTTATCTCGTATGTGAAGGCTCGGCATATGGTCGAGAAGGGGTGTTTGGCCTATTTGGAATATGTTCGTGATTCTAGTACTGAGGTTCCCTCTATTGATTTTGTGCCTATTGTTTGTGAGTTTCCTGAGGTATTCCCTTCAGACCTGTCGGGTATGCCGCTCGACAAGGACATAGACTTTTGCATTGATGTGGCTCCTAGAATTCAGCCCATTTCTATCCTGCCATATCGTATGGCCCCTCTTGAGTTGAAAGAGTTAAAGGAACAGTCGCAATACTTGCTTGAGAAGGGTTTCATTAGACCCAGTGTTTCTCCTTAGGGAGCGACGGTGTTGTTTGTTAAAAAGAAGGATAGGTCAATAAGAATGTGTATTGATTACCGGCAATTGAACAAGGTTACAATCAAGAATAAGTATCTGCTGTCGAGGATTGATGATTTGTTCGATCAACTTCAGGGTGCCAAGGTATTTTCAAAGATTGACTTGACATCTGGATACCATCAGTTGAGGATTAGGGCATCCGATGTCCCTAAGACAATTTTTTTGCACTCGGTATGGGCATTATGCGTTCTTGGTTATGTCATTTGGGTTGACTAACGCCCAACAACTTTTATGGACTTGATGAACCAAGTGTTCAGGCCTAATTTTGATTCATTTGTGATAGTCTTCATTGATGATACATTAATATATTCACGTAGCCAGGAGGAGAACGAGCAACACCTTAGAGTGGTTCTACAAACCTTGAGGGATAGTTAGTTATGTGCTAAGTTCACGAAGTGTGAGATATGGTTGAGTTCAGTTGTATTTCTGGGTCATGTTATGTCAGCAGAGGGTATTTAGGTGGACCCCAAGAAGATAGAGGCAGCTAAGATCTGGCCTAGACCAACATCAACTATAGAGATTCGGAGTTTCTTGGGATTGGCAGTCTTCTATCGTCTATTCGTGGAGGGGTTTTCATCTATTGAAGCCTTGTTGACCAGGTTGACCCACAAGGGTGCCCAGTTCATGTGGTCAGAGGACTTTGAGGCAAGCTTCCAGAAGCTCAAGGCACCTTGACTACGGCACCGGTGTTGGTTTTTCCCACAGGTTCCGGACCTTATACTCTCGTATTGGGCTTGGTGCAGTGTTGATGTAGGATAGCAAGGTCATTGCCTATGCTTCGCGGCAATTGAAGATTCATGAGAAGACTATCATGTTCCTGATTTGGAGCTGGAATCTATATTTCACGCATTGAAGATTTGGAGGCATTATCTGTATGGCGTGGCATGTGAGGTATTCACGGATCGCAAGTGTATTCAGTATTTGTTCAAGCAAAAGGAGTTGAATTTGAGGCAGATGAGGTGGTTGGAGTAATTGAAAGACTGACATCGCCATTTTATATCTTGCAGGAAAAGCCAATGTGGTGGCCGATGCTTTGAGTAGGAAGTGAGCTAGCATAGGCAGTCATGCTTATATTACGGACGGTAAGAGACCGCTTGCTTTGGATGTTCAAGCTTTAGCCAATCAGTTTGTGAGACTGGATGTTGCTGAGCCTGTCGCGTGCTAACTTACACGGTCGCTCGTTCTTCATTATTGCAGCATATCAGTGATCGGTAGTATGATGATCCCTATTTGTGTATCCTTAGAGACACGGTGCAGCGCGGAGGCACCAAGCAGGTTACCTTAGATGATGATAGAGTTTTGAGATTGTAGGGTCACGTTTGTGTGCCCAATGTGTATGGCCTTCGAGAGTTGATTTTAGAGGACGCTCGTAGTACCCAGTACTCTATTCACCCGAGCACTGCAAAGATGTATCAGGATTTGCAGCAGCATTATCGATGGCGGAGAATGAAGAAGGATATGGTAGCATATGTGACTTATTATTTGAATTGTCAGAAGGTTAAGTATGAGCATCAGAGGCCTGGTGGTTTATTTAGAGGATTGAGCTTCCCGAGTAGAAGTAGGAGCGGATCACTATGGACTTCATTTTTTGACTCCCGCAGACCCGGAAGAAGTTCGACGTAGTATCGGTCATTGTTGATAGGCTGACCAAGTCAGCACATATCATTCCTGTGCCAGTCTCCTATTCTTTTGAGAGGTTGGCCGAGATCTATTCCCGGGAGATTGTTCGCCTTCATGGTGTGCCTGTATCTATCATTTCGGACTAAGGTATGTAGTTTACCTCGCATTTCTGGAGAGCAGTTCAGCTAGAGTTAGGCACATGGTTTGAGTTGAGCACATCATTTCATCTCCAAACGAACATGCAGTCCGAGCGGACTATTCAGATATTGAAAGATATGATCCGAGCTTGTGTCATTGACTTTGGAGGCTCGTGGGATCAGTTTATTCCTTTAGCAGAGGTTGCCTACAGCAACAGCTACCAGTCGAGTATCCAGAGGGCTCCTTACGAGGATTTATACGGCAGACGATGTCGGTCTCCGATTCGATGGTTTGAGCTGGAAGAGGCTCAGTTGTTGGGTACAGATCTGGTTCATGAGGCCATTGACAAGGTCAGAATCATTCAGGATAGGCTTCGTACAGCTCAGTCCAGGCAAAAGAGCTATGTGTAAGGCCCCGTAAAAAGTTTTGCTCAAAGATTGAGATCTCATAGTGCCAAGTTAGGAATATGTGTTACAGATTCATAATATTCTCCGCGGCAAGATGGAAAGCCATGGTTCGGACCCTTTTGGACTAAACTATGCATTAGAAAGTCAGCAAATTATGTTTTCCAGAAAAGTGTAATTTTGTGGTCAATCATGCGGTGACATATCAAGTATACGGGTCGTATTTCTGCCGCAGAGTGAGTCAGTGTGTTGGCCAAATTTGAAGCCAACCATGCGGTCAGTTATGCAATTGCATAACCAATGTGTGGACCGCATAGTCATCGCATAATTTCTTTGGAATTTTGTGAAGGGAAGTTCTGCAGTGCATTTTGCGATTGCAGAAAATGAATGCGGACCACATTTCTACCGCAAACCCAGACAGCATGTTTAGTTTTTGGGACCATTTTTTTGGTCCATTTTATGGATCGCATTTCCATTATGCGATCGCAAACGCGATCGAAGATCTATATCGGGGCTCAAAATTTCTAATTTTCTTACTTGAAATCATGTCGATATATTACACACCATCCTTCATTTTAGGCGTATTTTATAATTCATTTAGAGAGAGAGGGAGGGAGGGTACTAGAGGGAGAAGGTTTTTTTATCAATATTTATCCAAAAATCTTGCTTAAGCTTTGAAGATTTGTCAATAGAAGCACCTAGATATAACTAGGGTAGACAATTAGAAGGATAATTGATGAGGATGAACGTGGATATCTTGCATGCATGAATTCTTAAAAGTATTTGGTTAGGTCTTAAGCTAATGAAGGGATGAGGGATGGTAGGATCTTTCACAAAATGGTTTTAAAAGAATAATGTACACTTAATATTTGAGAATATACTCAAGTGAGCTAGAACTATGATCACCTCTCTAATTTATGGTTCAATTTTTCATGTTCCCGAAAGATTGACGTTGCTAAGAGTCTCGGAATATTGTAGGACTTAAGGGAAGCTCAATTGAGGTATGTAGGCTAAACTTACTCTCTCAGAAGTGAATTCCATAATATTTTGTAAGTTTAAGTGTTGTTTGTCTACCAAAATGGTATAGTCTTGAGTCACATTTTAAATGAATGATAGTATACTAATTCGGTAAGAAGAATTCGATCTGGTAAAACTCCTAGTGGCTCTTATGTAAACCAAATGCCTTGATTGAATATTCATATATGTTGATAAACTTAACGATGTTTGGAAATGAGTCGAATAAGAAAATGTGAAACAAATTCTGAAATAAGTCTCAACCCTTTTGAACTAACTTCCAAAGGTAAAATGGCCGAAGCGCCTTGTACCTAAACTATGCCCATAAATGATTGTTTTAGATAATGCTTTGCCATGTAGATACATTCAATGTAATAGTAGTCCTTCCACATTCCGATGTTGAAATTGTGCATTTGTCATGATGGAAAAAGGGGTAATTTAAGGATAACTGAGGTGATTGCTTGCTTATAATTCCAATGTGTATTTCAATTATTGGTTGACATGTCCCTCATTGACAAGAATCCTTTTTGCCTGATGATTCTACTACTATTGAGTTCGAATGTATATAATTTCCATTTGGTTAGTGATACTTGGAAATAAAGGAGATGAAAATATGGAAAACCATATGCGGCCTTCATGCCATGAGAAAGATAAACCTTGTGAAAGGCCAAAGGGCCAAAGAGACACTATTATCGAGAAAGATTGAGAACATTAATAAGAACTATAAAATATGAAAGGTACTAAGGTAAGTATGGTTGCATTTATGCTATATTTGTATACTTGTGTTTATACTATAATTGTGTGCAATATTAAATCAAATCAAAAATATTTTGGGAGTATCGTTAGCAATACCGAGGAAGGGTTGGACATAAGGCCCACATCTGAAACTAGACGTGCTGGTGTAGGGGTGGAGTGTGACCTGGAATGAAACTGAAATATCGGTGAAATTGTGATTATTCCTCCAAAGTGGGATGAAACTAATACATGTGAATTGGAAAAGAAAAAAGCCAACCCACACGGCATACATGGGAAGGCAGCTTAGCCGATCGGGTCGTGATCGGACGCCATACCGCACACATGGTGGCATTGTGCTGGAAATTGTAAAAACTAGAAATTCAAAAACTGGAAATTTATTGTTATGGAATATGTATCTAAAGGGACGACCTAGCCAATCGGGTCGTGATCGGACTCCGTGCTAACGAAGATAGTGGTATAACTTTTATCGGTGCTAGTGAACTCCCAACCAAGAATTATATAAATTATTTTCATAAACTAGAAGATTTACGTGTTTCAAGTTGGATGCAAGTTTATTGTTGACTTTGGCTAAATTATTTCTTTTTTCTTTGCTTGTATGGTTATTCTATTCCAAAAGAGGATTTTTAGCCTTACATACTAGTGCTATTCGGCGGCACTAATGTCCCTTTTTCTAGGGGCGTTGTATCATTTTATTGATACAGGTTATTCTATAGCGAGAGGCATCGTCCAGTGATAGCAGTATTCTCTTCCCAGCAGACTTGGTGAGCCTCACTCTATCCCGGGGTCGTATCATATATCTTTTATTCACCTCTCATCATGTTTTATGGTATAGCCAGAGCCTTGTTGCCGATATTTCCCTATTTCTCTTCTATTATACTTAGAGTCTTTGTAGACTATTTGTGGGTGGTGGTTGATGTTGGGCTTCAGGACCAGAAAGGTTAACATTTAACAAGCATGTTTTTCAATAAACTTGTAACTTGTAATATTTTGAAACTATGAATGAAGTCATTATAAAATGAAAGTTGCTAGTAGAAGATTGTTTAGTTTTTTGATTAAATGCGGTAACCTTGCCTCGTTATTCATGAACTAGGTTGGGTAGAATGAAATCTAACAAGCTTGCTCAATCGATTTTACTCGGTTGAGCGTCGGTTACATCCCACGGTTTTGGGGAGGTACACTATGTTGATAACACAGTTTGAGATTTGACTTTCATGGTTGGTGAGTGGGTATTGCTTCGAGTATCGTTTGTGAAGGGCGTGATGAGATTCAGGAAGAAGGGCAAGCTTATCCCTTGGTTTATTGGTCCATTTGATATTCTTGATCGAGTGGGAGAGGTGGCTTATAGACTTGCATTGCTGCCGAGCTTATCGGTCGTGCATCCAGTGTTTCGTATGTCCATGCTTTGGAAATATCACGGATCCATCCCACGTGTTAGATTTCAGCACTGTCCAATTGGACAAGGACTTATCTTATGAGGAAGATCTGGTAGCTATACTAGACCGGCAGATTCGTTAATTGAGATCGAAGGGTTTTCCTTCTGTTCATGTTCAGTGGAAAGGTTAGCCTCTAGAGTCATCTACTTGGGAGTCCAAGTCCGACATGCAGAGCTGTTATCCCCATCTTTTCCCTGCCTCAGGTACTTCCTTCTCATGTCCGCTCGAGGACGGACGGTTGTTTTAGACGTGGAGAATGTGATAACCTTTTAGGTCATCACTTGTTTTTAATTAAATTATGTGTTTTTGAGGCCTTCAAAACCTATTTAGCCTCGCCTCGATTTGCATGCGCAGTCCGGGCGCGTAGTTGAAAAGCTTAAATAAGAAAATCTGTGAAAAATGGTAAAACTTTACTATAAAATGAATTAATTTGACTCGGTCAATTTTTGGGTAAACGAATCCAAACACATAATTTGACGATCTCGGAGGGTTCATAGGAAAATATGGGACTTGGGCTTATGCCGGGAATCGAATTTAGAGGTTCCGAGACCGAGAAATGAATTGTTAAATGAAGTTATTTTCTCAAATTATTTAAGGAAATTTAAAATGAAATTTGATTAGGACATGTTAGTATTGGGCCTGTATTTTGGTTCTGGTGCCCGATACAAGTCTTATATATAATTTGAGATGTTTTTGCGAAATTTGGTGAAAAACGGACGTCGTTTGAAGTGATTCAGACTTATATTGCTAAAGTTGATGTTTTATTAAGTTTGAGAAAAATCCTTTGATTTTGAGGTTTAATTTGTGTTACTGAGGTTATTTTTTCCAAAAATTCTTTCACATCCGATTCTTTTTTTTTTTCAAACAAAAAGTGAAAATACGAAAAAAAATCAGAATGAAAAGTGTCCATGTGTGTACAAGGCCCGGGAATGAATTCACCGCCGTATGGCTGACCGGCGATTACTAGCGATTCCGGCTTCATGCAGGCGAGTTGCAGCCTGCAATCCGAACTGATCACTTATCAGATTCCACTGTGGAAGATACGATTTTTTCTGAAGAATTCGCCATGATATACCTGATCCATGCATAATATCATGAAAAATGGGTACAAATTTTTGACTGGAGTGAAGTCGTAACAAGGTAGCCGTACTGGAAGGTGCGACTGGATCACCTCCTTTTCAGGGAGAGCTAATGCTTGTTGCTCCAGAGTCTTTTCGATAGCTCATTCGAGAACTACGATCTTTAGCTCTGCGATTGAATCATTTCCTTGTATCTGAGAAGAACTTCCGGATTAATAGGAAGGAAGCTTAATCGGAATGGATAATAATTTTTCTTCTACGATCGATCGATATAAACATCAACAGCTCCGAACTGGATCAAGTCTGATTCTGAAGAGAGAGACACCGACCCTAGTCAGTCTAAATGATGTAGACAGAACCCGCTCTGGGCTTGATTACCACCGAAAATTTTCCGAGACGGTAGAATGTAAACTCTAGGGTGAAGAAGAAAGCATTGCACGGCTTAGATGAGCCTTTCGATTATGATTTGTTAGCACAACTAGCTAATGTACCAGCTAGAATTACCTTGGTGAGGTTGTCACCTCACATCCGACAAGTGTCAAGGCTCTATCAGAAGCCGATAAGTATGCACCCCATGTACACCAGATAGAGGTGAATGATGTACCTCAAGAAGAGAATCGAGGCATACAAGAGAAGATGAAGGCGGGGGGAGGGGGGAGACTAGCCTCATTACTTCCCACTGGGCGAAAAGTGCACCTAACCCACCTACCCACTCATCAATCACGGTGTTCAGCTGACTTGCGCTGATAGACCCCTATTGTATTGGAAGCCATTTCAATTGCCGGAAAGACTAGGCCTACTAACGGCACAAAAGTAGATGGAAGGTTCTATTTATTAATTATTAATATTTTGGTCAATCGTTGAATAAAATCAACTGAAAGGGAAACCGTTTCGCCCTTTTTTATTTAATTTAATTACACGTCGTAAACCTATACAACAAGAATTATAATTATTGACAAAAATTCTTATATTTAAATTGTTTTAACAATGAATTAATAATTAGATGGACTAAGCAATCTAAAGTGAATATTCATTGAGTTCTTTAAAAATTGACTATTTGCCCCTCTGTTAGAGGTGTTCCAGAAATGTCTGTGATCGAGTAAATAGCTCTATGAACGAATTTTGGTCAAAATAGAAATAGGGGTTGAAAGAAAAGAATCTTTCGATTAGAAATTAGAATTCTTTGTTTGAAAATTTTTTGGAGCCCGGACACGAGGTCTGAATATTAAGTATGAATCATAGTTCAAATATTTCTTAATCTATTTCGTGTTCCAAATATTAGAATAAATATCTGACGAAGTAGAACCATCTCTATCAAGATGACAGACCCATTCTCTATACTATCAATAGGATCAATTATAACAAAGGTGATTGGATTGCACAGATAAGTTTGTATGATGTTGTTTAGTAAGTACGTATGTTTGGTTAGGAGCCCCCGAGGGCTCAAGTGTGTTTTGGATGCGTTTTAGGAAGTTTTGAACTTAAGGAAAATTGCATAAAAAAGCAGACCAGGTGTTCTGATACTTTCTTCTTCATGTTCGCGGGAGAACACTGGCAAACATGATGCATTAATTTTTATCGAAGGAAAATCCTTCTACGTGAATGCGTAGCCCAGGTTGCAAAATCGAGGCAGTGGGGGGTCATCCATTCGCGAACGCGAGCCTCGCCATGCAAATGCAAAGGCCAAAGTGGGCCTGGGCAGGAGCAGGGAAATTTCCCTATGTGAACGTGATCCCTTGAACGCGAACGCGATGCTCGAGCAAATCCTACTTCATGAACGCGCGCCGTTGTCCGTGAACGCGAAGGCTTATGCAGCCTGACTCATCGCGAACGCGAAGGGTCTGTCGCGAACACGATCCAAATGTTCACCTAGATATTTTAAAGACCCAAAAAAAGAATACTTACGGGATTTCATAACAATTTCATAAACTTCTTCATCTCCAAAGCTCTTAGGCAATTTTTTAAGCTTCTCTTCACCAAAATTTCTTGGGTAAGTAATCTTTAACTTGTTTTCTTTCATTTTTATCAGCACCCATTAGATTTCTTGGCCTAAACCATGTGATTAAGAGTAGAAAATTAGGGATTTGGGTAGAATCGAGGCTTTTGATTAATTGTGATTTAGACCTCTTTTTGGGGTCGAATTCTGGAAACAGTTATATATTTGGGCTCTTAAATGAATGGGTGATTTAATTTTGGTTTGAACCTCGTGTTTTGACCAAGCGGGCCCGAGGTCGATGTTTTTGGATTTTAGGAAGAATGATTAAAAATATATAAAATAGCATTGGAATTGAATTATGTAGCATTTATTGATGTTGTTAAATCGATTATGCATAGACACAATTGTGTTGGATCCAAATTCGAAAGGAAAGGCAGCTTTTGAGGATTGAGTTGGCCGTGAAAGTTTGAGGTAAGTGTCCGGTCTAACCTCAGCTTGAGGGATTAGGGGTTGTGTCCTAATTGGTAATTGCTTCATGTTGAGTACGATGTATAGTCATGGTGATGAGTATCTATGCATTGGTGTCGAACATAACTTTGAATCTTAAATTTGACAAATATTGGGTACTTAAATGTTACTACGGATGCTTTAATTAGGTATTCTCGATGTTGAGCAAAGATTTAGTTTATTCTCGTGGATTTGTATTATTGATTAAGTATTGGTATTGATTGAGCTGAGTAGGAGTTGAGATATATAGCTGATTCTCCCTTGCTGGGATGTTTATTTTGAGATTGTTGTTCCCTTACCGGGAAGTTATCATATTGCTATGTTCCCTTACCTGGATTTTTTGTGATTTGTGTTGCCTTGTAAATGAGAGTGGGTGGTACGCCTACCACGAGATATAATGAAATAGGAGTGGATGGTATGCCTACCACGAGATATAATAAAATGGGAGTGGGTGGTACGCCTACCACGAGATATAATGAAATGGGAGCGGGTGGTATTCCTACAACAAGATATAATGAAATGGGAGTGGGTGGTACACCTAGCACAAGATATAATAAAATGGGAGAGGTACGCCTACCACGAGATATAATGAAATGGGAGCGGGTGGTACGCCTACCACAAGATATGAGAAATGGGATCGGTTTGCACGCATGTAACGTGATGTGAACAGAAAATGAAATCTGCCTTTGTTTTTCCTTATCCGTGTTAGAAGTTATCTTTCAAATTCCTTATGATTTTCTTGAGATTCTATTTATTTGTTATCCCCTGAGAATATTTCCCCTTCCCAGTGTCGTCACTACTTCGCCTTCACCGGGGTTAGGCCAGGCACTTACCAGCGCATAGGATCGGTTGTGCTGATACTACACTCTGCACTCTGTGCGGATACCGAGGCAGCACTGGGACAACCACAGTAGTTTTGGAGCTAGCCTTTAGTCCACGAGTAGGCGCCATCATGACTCATGAAGTTGAATTTGGGTTGTGACATGCACCATCACGGCCTATAGGGGGAAATTGGGATTGACAATAGGGAGGCTAAGAAGCCTCAAGGTTTCGAAGAGTTTAGTGGTTCCTACTTTTGATTTCTGCCTATGATCTTATCAGTTAACCAGTTTAGTTCGCACTTCATGTTACTCATAGTGCTCCAACTAGCCAGGGACCCCTAGGGTGCTCATATCGAACAACCATCTTTCAGTGCATCTTCTGCAAGGGTTTTCTACAGTGATTACTCCATAAATCCGAGGCAAAATCAATACAATTAGCCATGCCCGCAGAGGAGTTGTTTTGAGTGTAGTGATATAGAAACATTGAGAGGGACTGTCCCAGACTTTGGAGGAGTGGACTTCAGCAGGGCACTCAGGCTATGGTTTCCGCTCCAATTGTTGTTCGATATGCATATCCAATTAGAGGTGGAGCACAAATGGGTAGAGGACATCCTAGAAGGAAAGTCCAGACCTATTGTTATGCTTTCCTTGGCAGGATTAAGGCAGTTGAATCAGATGTCATCATTACAGGTATTGTTCCAATCAGGTCTGTGATCGCGGAATGCTTCCATGGTCCGTGAAATGGTCCTCAAAGTTTGAATTAGAACTGGACAAGTCTGCGGTGGATCTCCGATCCGCGTAACAGTTATGCGGTCACACATATTAGACTAAAAAATCTCCTTCGAAATTCCCCCTAGAGTCAGACCAATTCTGCGAAGGATCTATAGTCCGTGAAAGAGATATGTAATCCGCATAACCCACCGGAAAAAATCCCTCAAAATTAGTTGTTTCTGTCCCGATCCATGATGATTCTACAATTTGGCAGAGCTGATTCGTGATGCGTATAAATGAGCACATAATCACCCTCATGCCCATTCTACTTCCCACTTCGTGATGCATTATGAAGTCCATGAATCTATATTGTGGCTATAGATTTTCCTTAAATACTTGATGGACTTTTACGGGGCCTTACATTATTGTAGGAGGTACACATGCATTCTAGTTAATTTTAATCCTATAAAGATATAGTATTAGGTTGTCTTGAATAGGTAAGCAAGTCATTTAAATAATTTCACGAGCAAAAACATTCCTGCTAATCAACAAATCAGATAGATCAAGCAGTTAAATTAACAGGAAAAAACTCAATAGGATAGACATTAAAACCATAACACATAATATTCCCATCCCATTGAATTTGCTCCTAAGTTTTTCCAGTGATCTGTTTGTATTCTTGTTCTGTTCCTCACTTGTTAGTTTTTCATAGTAATTTTAGTTCACTAATAATTGCAATCATCTTTTGAAAAATTATTTAAACAGATAACTCGTAACTATCTTAGTTTAGTTGATAGTTAATCATAAATCTTCATGAAAATGATACATTATTATCATTTTATTGCTTGGTAAATACATATACTTGCGTATGTGTTGTCCCTAACAGGGTCTAGCAAGAGGTGGTGGAAGACTTATGAGTAGGGAAGGACACTGGGTAACTCCTCTAACTTGGACTCAGTTTTTTACTCTCTTCTTGGAGAAGTTTATTCCACTCACTAGGAAAATGAGTTATGTAGACTGTTTGAGCATTTGCGTAAGGATGGAATGATATTTGCATAGCATGAGATGAAGTTTGCAGAGTTATTTCATTATGCTACCTTCTTGATCACTATTGAGATAAGAAGGTGAAAAGGTTTATCTATAGACTCAACTTTTGCATCCGATTTGTGATGGCATGAGAGACTGAGATTGGGACTACCTTTACTCATGTAGTGGAGTAGCTAGGAGGATGGGGTTTCATTTGTAGGCAGGAGAGAGAGGAGGAGCATGAGGCCAAGAATCCTTGGGGTACTAGTGGATAGTGTTGCCTATTATGGAGGCAAAGTCATTATGATAGAGGTATTTTCTGGTAGGCCCATTTAATTAGCACTTTAGAGTTCTTATGGTGCTCTAGTCATCCATAGTTCCTACGACACTCAATTGGGGAAGTTATCATATAGTGCACCTCCAACTTATGGTACCTATAGTTCATTTTCAAGGCTGAGTTCATTCACTAGCTATTCATGTTATCCAGGGCACACTCATACTCAACAGACTTGTCCTCCTATGGGTTGCTTTGACTGTAGAGTTCTGGGGCATATTAGGAAGGACTGTCTTATATGTTAGAGTGGTAGAATTTAGCAGAGTAATTAGGTAGTTCTTGGACATAGACTTGGTTGAAACTTGAAAATGAGAGTTTTTGAAATTGTATTGCCAAAAACGTTTTTGGAAATTGAACTTGTGTTTGTACATGTAGTGTGTTTGAAAAAAAGTTGGAAGTTTTATGAGTGGATGAAAAATTTTCACCCAAAATTGGCCTAGTCAGTCTTTGGAACTTGAAAATTTTTCTTCAAATTTTTTTAGAAACTAATCAAGTTCCATCAACAAACAATGTTTTTAATTTTTAATAAATAGTATACAAAATATATGTTCAAACGGGAGCTTAGGCTTTGGTTCCAGCCCGCATTGCTACACCACCTACTTATACAACTAGAGGTGGAGGATAGCCATGGTATAAGTCGCCCCTAATATGGAGGTCAAGCCCTTTACTATACTTTTTCAGGTAGGCCAAAGGTAGTTGCATCTAATGCGGTCATCACATATATTGTTTCTGTCTGTCGTAGAGATGCCTTGGTGTTATTTGATCCAGGTTTTACTTATTCGCATGTGTCGATCTTATTTTGCATCATATTTAGGTATGTCTTTTGAATCTCTTGAGGTTCCTTTTTATGTGTCTATTCCAATTGCAGATTCTATTATGGTTGATTAAGTTTATTGGTATTTTGTGGTTACTATTAATAAGTATGACACTGTGGTTGATATTTTCCTATTGGATATAGTGGATTTTGAGGTGATTCCTTTGAATGGATCAGTTATCGTTGTATCATGCTATCTTGGATTTTCATGCCAAGATAGTAACTTTAGTTATTATGTGTTACCTAGATTGGAATGGAGAGGGTCACTTAGTCTTTCTACGAGTAAGGTAATTTCCTTCATGAAGGCTCAACATATGGTTAAGAAGGGATGTCTAGCATAGTTGGATTCATTCGGGAGACTAGTGCAAACACTCCTACAATGGATCATGTATCTATTACAAGGGAGTTTCCAAATGTATTTCCTACAAATCTACCAAATATGCCACCAGATAGTGATATTAATTTTGATATTGATTTCGTTTCCAGCACTCAACCCATATCCATCTTACCATAGCATATGGCTCTGACTGAGTTGAAGGAATAAAAACGGCACTTGTAATATTTTTTGATAAGGGATTTATTAGATTGAGTGTTTGTCTTTAGGGTGCACCAGCACTAAATGTGAAGAAGATACTATGATGATGTGAATTGATTATAAGCAGTTGAATTAGGTTACCATTTAAAACAAGTATCCATTAATAAGGTGTTTTATAAAATTTATTTGAGTTTAGGTTATCATTAGGTACAGATTAGGGATTCAGATATCCCTAAGATAGCTTTTAGGACTCGTTATAGTCATTATGAGTTCTCGTTGATGTCAATGAGATTGGATAACGCTCTGGCATCATTCATGGACTTGTGTTTCAAACTTTGAAGGAACAAAAGCTTTATGCTAAGTTATCCAAGTGTAATCTTGCTAGACTCGTTTGCATTATTAGGTCACATAGTGTTTGGTGATGGTATTAAGGCTGATCCTAAGAAAGTTGAGGCGGTACAGTATTATCCTAGACCTACTACCTTTATGAAGATCCAGATTTTCTTAGGTTTTGCGGGCTACTACCGTCATTTCATGGAGAAATTTTCATCCATTAGAGCTCCATTAACTAGGTTGACTCAAAAAGGTATTCCTTTTAGGTGCTTGATAAGTATGTGGAGAGCTATCAAAAGCTCGAGACCATTTTGACTATCATTCTAATGCTACTGTTATTCATCGGTTACAGGCTATGTATGGTGTATTTCTATGCTTCACACATTGGCTGGGTAGTATGTTCATGCAGAGTGGAACGGATATTCCTTATGTGTTAAGATAGTTGAAGCCTCATGAGAAGAAATTATCCAGTCCATGATTTGAAATTATGGTCATTATGTATGTACTTAAGATATTGATGCATTACTCGTACAATATGTCATGTGAAATATATATTTATCATCATAATCTTTAGCATTTGTTCAATCAGAAGGATTTAAATATGAGGTAGGCGAGATTACTTAAGATTCTAAGGATTATTAAATCACTATATTGTAGCATTCGAGTAAGCTGAATGTAGTGGATGCCTTTAGTAAAAAGGCATAGATTACTGGTAGTTTCACATTTATTCCAGCAGAGGAGATGTCTTTCGCCATGCATGTTCAATCGTTGGCCTATAATATGTTGGATATTTATGAGCATAGTAAAGTTATTTCTTGTGTTGTCGCCCATCATTGTTGTTTGAGGGGATTAAGGCTTAGTAGTATTATGATGCTTATTTGCTTGTACTTAAGGATAAGATGCATCGATAAGGTGCTAAGAAGGTTCTCATTGTAGTTGATGGTGTATGGGACTCCAACATCAATTTGTGTGTTCGTAATGTTGGCGGTTTGAGGGAGATGATACTTAAGAAGGCTTACCACTCATTGTATTCATTTACCCGAGCATCATAAAGCTGTATTTTGACTTGAAGCAACACTCTTGGTAGTAGAGGATGCATAAGGACATTGTTGGGCATGTTTCACAATGTTTGAATTGCCAATAAGTCAAGGATGAACACAAAAAACTAGTTGATTTGGCTTAGAAGATGGTTATACCGGAGTAAAAGTAGGAGCATATCACTATGGAGTTTCTGGTAGTCCTACCATGTACATTGAGCAAGTTTGATTATATTTAGATAATTATTGATAGATTGACTAAGTCCATGCATTTGATAATCATGAGAGATATTTCATTTTTTTGTGAAGCCTATTTTCATCATTCTAGATCGTGGTACTAAGTTCACATCTCACTTTTTGAGAGTTGTACAATGAGAGTTGGTATAGCAGTTTGAGCTTAGCATGGATTTCACCACTGTGTTATGGTCAGCTAGAGCGAACTATCCAGAGTCTTGAAGAGATGTTGAAAGCTTGTGTAAATGGCTTTGGATCATTGAGATTAGTTCTTGCCAATAGCTAAGTTTGTGTACAATAACAATCGCATTCAGATGGTTCCGTATGAGGCTCTATATGATGGATGGTGTTGTTCTCCCATTTGTTGGTTTGAGCCTAATAAGGCTGGTGATTGGATATATATCTGGTGCGATATGCTTTGGAAAAGGTTAAGTTAATTCAGAAGTGACTTCGGATAGCTCGATCCGGACAAAAGAGTTATGCTTGATTAGAAAGTTTAGCTATAGCATTTGTGGAGCGTGTGAAGGTGTATCTAAAGGTTTCACTCATGATCCGTGAGATGAGGTTTTGGAAGAAGGGAAGTTGAGTTCGAGGTTCATTGGCCCATTTTTTGTGTTAAAGAGAGTTGCTGAGGTAGATTATACGCTTTCTTTGCCTCCTAGCTTAATGGGGATATATCCAATTTTTCATGTTTCTACGCTTCAAAAGTATAATAATGATAAGTCACATGTTTTGGATGTTATCATAGTGCAGTTGGATGAGAACTTGGCCAATGAGGAAGAACCGATAGTTATTTTGGACAGAGGGGTCCAAAATTTAAGGTCAAAGAAGATCGCTTCAGCGAACGTTCTTTGAAAAGGACAACCAAGAAGGGAATCCAAATAGGACACTGGATTAGATATGCAGAGAAAATATCCATACCTTTTTGATAGTCCAAGTATTCTTTTAGACTAGTTTGAGGACAAACGGTTGTTTAAAAGGTGTAGTATATAACGACTAGCAATCATTTTTGTTTCTATAAGCTCTTTCCCTTATCTGAGACTTTCTGTTTGTCCTTTTGGTGATTTATGATTTGTGGGTGTGGGCGGCACAGATATCGAGGGGTTCGGCAGCCGGGATTATTTTTAAACACTTAAAGTTGAATATGAAGCCTTAAGTAAGAGAGTTGACTAAGGTCAAAATTTTGAGTAGAAGAGCTTAGATACATATTTTATGGTTCCACTAGGTCTGTATAATGGTTTTGGAGTTAGGTGTATGTTCGGATTAGGACCTAAAGGGTTCGGGTGTGATTATGCACTATTGCATGAAAGTTGTTAGCATATGAGTTCATAAATTTGACTTGATCTTGATTTTTATTTGTGATGTTTCCATATGTATTTTGAGCCTTTGGACAAGTTTGTATATGATAATAAGGTATTTGAACTTTTTGAGTGGATTGCAGGAGTTCGAGAGGCTCGAGTGAGTTTTGGGATGTTCAGAGAAGGTTTTTAAGGCAAAAACCAAATCAACCAAATTGCATCGGTAGCCACTTTAGTCGTTTTCTGCAATTTCAGCTATTTTTCAACACTCAATATAAATAGCACCATTTGTAATTATGATTTATTTTATTATGTTGAGAGTTTAGAGAGAAAGGATTGAGGTGGTCCTTTAGGATATTTTCATTTACTTCGTAAGGGTAAGTAATCCTAACGTGAATCCATAATTATTATGTGAATCTATCTTAACTTTGCCTTAAAAGAGGAAAAGGGGATTCTTGAACAAAAAATTAAGAAAGTGAATTTTGTGGTTTTTAACCTCAAATTTGAAATCAAATTACATATTTGGATTCAGGAGGTTATGAGTCACCTAGATTTGGTCTTGTACTGAGTTTTAATCATGTGGACCTAGGTGTATTTTTGTTGAGTTTTGAGATTTTAATAAAGATTAAATCTTTTCATATATATATATATATATATATATATATATATATATATATATATATATATATATATATATATGATTGATTCATATGGTATTATTTTACCTCGTTGAGTATATTTTGTTAATTATGGGCATTTAAAATCTATAGAGAAAGGAAAAGGCGTTCGTGAAGGTTAAAGATTATATTGGAGAAGGTAAATGTCCTAAATAACCTCAATTTAAGGGAAGTCTTTATAAAATAGACTTATGTGCTATATGCTATGTGTTTGGGGGAACATATATGCAAAAAGACGAGTGCATATGCACGCACTATGTGTTTTCCTTGCTGGGTTTAGAATCTTGGGCTTAATTTTGCCGTATTCTACTTCATGTCTTTACTAGTTAGCATTTAAGAGATTTTTACCTATCTATACCATATAGCAAACCTTATTACTTCTCATATTTAAAGTTTGTGTATATTACATTTAAGCATACCAAATTTCAATTTATATACTATAATTCAAATTAAGGGTATAATTATTGCTTCATTTATTCTAGGCATGATTTTAGGGGCATATATTCCTTTTCCCTTTTTTTCCTCTTCACGTTCCTAATGGAATTACTCATTTTGAACCTAAACTTAGGAAAAGCAACCCAATAGAATAAGAAAGACGACCAGTTAAAAAAATAGCAAAGGAATATATTTTTTGATTCTGAAAGATCAAGGTTGATCTTCAGAAATTTTTTTCTTTTGAAATAGTACATACGAGATGTTAGTCCTTGCCTTTATGTGCAATCTCATTCTTACCGAAGCATATAATGAATCTCTTGTTTATAAGAAAAATAATGGATTAAATAACATAAATTTAATAAAACTTAATTTAATAAATATTTATAAATATGTGACTAAGAATCCAATTGTTATTATAGAAATCAAATCGAAGGCGTTGTAGAAACTCATACACTTCAAACTCATATAATACTTCTTCAAGTATTGTATTTAAAGAAGAATTTTTCAAAATTGAAATTTTGAATATTAAGAATTGATTAAATTTGGTATGCTTAAATTTTTTTGACACAAGATTGTAGTTTAATTGTAATATAAATGTAACAATACAATTTAACTACAATTTACAATTTATCTACAAATTATCTACATTTTATCTACAATTCTACAATTTAACTACAATTTCTGGAAAAATATGTCTTCTTCTTCTTCAACGAGTTTCAATCTGAAATTCAGTCAAAACCAAGTCTAATCTTCACCAAAAATATGTCTTCTTCTTCTTTACTAGTTAGCATATTAGATTTGTGGCATGACAAATTGAACATCTTATTCACACTAGAATAATTATTTAGATATCTTTCACATCCCAATTTAACATTATGAGTTTCATGTACTTTTTTACATGAAACTTACTACTTATATTTACCTTGTTTATATATATTTTGTTCTTATTAATTGAGAATGTTGTGAGTCCTTGAGCTGTTAGGGCGTGTGAATTCACGTTTTTTTATGTATCAGTTAGAGTATGTAGATAGACGTTCTTATTGAGTGATCAGTTAGGATGTACAAATTTATGTTCTTACTTTGTGTGTGGATAAGAATCCATTCCTTTAGAGTCGCTTCTCCTATTCCTCCTCTCTCCCCCACCCCACCCTCTCTTGGTGGAGTACACATAAGTTTTTGAGAAATTGATGAATTTTAGGTTTATTGTGATACCAGTTATGATTTTATACATAAAGACAGAAGCTTAATGTGTTTTAAGTGAAACTTCTAAGCCTATTCATGCATGTGGAATGCATTATTGCACATATCTTTTATATATGCTGATTTAGTGCCTTTCTTTCATGCTTGGACTTGATTAGTCAAGATAGGGTAAGTTGTATATTATGCTCTATCCGTGCATACCTTTATATGATGTTATCAGTGCCTTTCATTCTATACGTGAATCACACGGGTTATGAATCGCTAATTTATTTGGGTTAGATTGTTATTTATTGAGTAAATATTAATTTTGTTATGATAAATAGTAATTTATGGTGGATGTCTACTTTTTTTCATGATCTTCATCCCAAATGGTTTATGACATATTTTGTATGTTCAATAACATATTCCATGATATATTTTCTTCACTTTTTATGCCTATATAAAGGCTTTGTAATAGATAGGAGAATACACACATTTGAAGAAGAAAATCTCTTCCTTCTCTCTATCTATATTTCTTGTTCAAGTTTCACTAAGTTGCTTATATTTCTTGTTCATGTTTTACTAAATTGCTTTCATTTTATAACATGTTATCAGCACGAGTATCTAACCATCACGGTAGGTTATCTTCTTTTAAAGTTCTCGACTCTGATTTAAAATTATCAGGTACAACATGTTTCTCTCGTTTGTAAGAATAATGATATGTTTTGTTGGATATTTAGTTTTTCTCAATTATGTTTAAAAACAAAAATCGAAAGAGAAAGATACTCATACTTCACCATGATCTCTTTATTTATGAATAAAGATGTAATAATTTTAATGAACTGCTTCTTAATTGATTTGCATTATTAATATATAAATAGAAGTAATCAACAATAGATTTAGATAACAATAATATTTCTTGAAAATAGTACGTATCCAAAATATGAATATAAATAGTGTTTGCATCATTAAAATATTACATCCTACTTTGGCTAAATCCAAGAAGTTTTTATTGATTATTCATCTTCTTCTATGTAGAAATAAAACATGTTAGTAATAATGAGGTTACTTGAAATTGTGTTTGTTTTCAAGTCTATTTTCTTATTGAATTCAAGTATATCAAGTTACTTGCTTAAGTACTGGATACACCTAACATAATGTGTGATTATACATTATTGTGCAGTATAACAAGATATACTACACTAGCTACATTTAACTATTTATTTTGACAAGCCTACATACAGAATATTAGTACACATGAAGATACTATGTAGGTATAGCTTTTACGATATTAAAATTTTTATATTCTTTAGGTGCACAATAATTCTTTTATATGTTCAATCTAGAAAAGTAACAATAATATACGTATGTAGCATGTCAAATCACTTAGCCAAATTATTACTAAAATTGCTTGATAAAGATCTTAGTGCAAAAAGGGTATTCATATTAGCCGGTATTGTCCTACACGTATTTAGTACACTTTAAATCATGCTAATTAACTTGAATAATTTAATGATGCATGCACTAACTAGACATACTAATAGTTGTTTTTTTATAGATGCTACAAAATAATTGATAAAACTTTACAATGATTTGAGAATTTACTTTTTTAAGAAAGCAAATTTGATTTGCTAAGTTGCAAATTACTTGTGTACAACTTTCTTAGCATGTGATTGAAATTAAGGCTTGAAAATGAATCTCAATATCGTTTATAATATTATACCATTGATTGAGGGTAAGACATCGGGATTAAATCCTGATGCACCATAATAATAAGAGTTGGGTATAAGTCCCAATTCATTATGGCCTAGTATGCCTTTATATTGGTAAGACATTGGGTTTGAGTCGTACTGTACCATATTGATGATATAGTGATGACTAAAGAAAAATAATATATTTTTCATTAAAGGCATGAAGATTGTCCCACTTGATTTGCTTCATTCTTTAAGTGAATGTGACTACGACGCATAATAAGTCTGAACGAAGATAAGTGGTTGAACAATTAACGTGAACGTTCCAAAGATAAAAAAAAATAATAATCATCACTATGATTATAAAAGGAGAATAATAAAGATTCTCAAAATAGTCATTTAAAATATGAAGGAAATGTTTACCATCAAATTGAAAATAATAAAGCACGTTACTGATTATGATCCATTCCTTGAAGAAAATGTGACTTGTGATAAGCATTGAAAATGCAGACCCATTCCTATATGTGAATGTGGTAATATTTGATAAAAGTAATGAATAAAGGCATGCAAGGCATGCTTGGATGAATACCACACAACTCGCCCTTGAGAGATGTTTGAGTGAAATAAAGAGAATAAATATTATTGTGTGGTTACATGAATATATCATTGGTCTCGTACATGTGATACGCTAAAATATTTTGGCATGCCTTATAAAAGTTATTAAAGGCAAAATTAAAGCAAGAAATGATTTTACTTATGATGATTTTGACCATGACAATTTATTATGATATAAGTTTCTCCCTGAAGGAGACATTTACCATATGAATGATATGATAAAAGATCTTGTAGTACAAAAGTTGTTAAAAGATCCGAAGGAACTAATTTGTTACTACCCGGATGAATACAACTATTCATGATATTGATATTGAAAAGTCTCAAAAGAAACTTTTTGAGTTTCAAATGTATAAGTCAATGTGGTTGACATGTTCAGACTATAAATGGAAGGAATATTGAATATCTTCATATTTCTATAATCATACCTGGTAAATATGAAATGTTACCCGGTTTTCTATCTATTTGTACTACACAAGTATAAGCATGATGCTTGAAACATATGCCGCAAGTAAACTAGAGGTTTACTAAAATAAATATTAGTTGGCATAACCGGTTGACCATCCCGGTTCAACTATGATGCGAAAAATTAATTGAGAATTCCATTGGCGTATATTGAAGAATAGAAGATTCTTCAAGAATTCTCTTGTGCTGCTAATTCTCATGATATACCAGTTAAGGTTGGGATTGAATCCCTTGATTTCTCAAACGAATAAAAGGTGATAAATATATGAGCCCAGTCACCTGCAATTTGTACCGTTTACTATTATATGATTTTAATAGATGCATCTATTCTATGGTCACATGTGCATTAGTTATCAACTTGCAGTTTGGTTTTTGCAAGATTAATTGCTCAAATTATTAGAGCACAGTTTCAAAATATAAATTATGATGATTTATCTTAGTAATACTGGTTTAAATCCAAGTTGGTTTAGCAGAAATTGTATGCCTCCAATTATAGCTAAATCATTTGTTATGAGAATAAAACTCTCAAAAACAAAATTTTGTATGAGATGTATTATTTAATATACAACAGCACTTGTTCGCATCTAGCCAAGTTATGAAAATTTCCCCTATCACAATCGGTTCAGGATCAGGAACCAAATAATTTCTATATAGAAATATGTATGTTCTATATGATTTAATTATGCCACCACAATGCACAAAGATAGATTCCCACGGAAGGTTGTGAAATGTGTTGGTGATCCCAACATTTGATGGAGAAAATGGCAGTTGAGAAAGTAATACGTGAAATGAATTATTATGAATACATATAGATCCTCATACAAGAAAATACGAACTTGAAGTTCAAGAGATAATTCATTTACAAATTATTGCCATACGCATTTGCTGACCCGAAGCTAAATGTCATATTTCAGCTGCTAATGCTCCAAATAGAATAAAGTTCATGGGGGACAGCGTCTATGTCATGCATAAAGCATAACAGACCAATCGGTTCCAAAGATAAACTCCTTGAATAAGGAGAGGGGAAAATATACAAAATGGTCATAATAAGGAGGCAAATGCTCTAGAAGAGCACCACGACATAAAACTTCATAAGACCTCATGGGAGAGGCTCAGGTACCTGAAATAATGAGATAAAGAGATCTCAATAAGTTATGTCTTTATTAGGTAATAATGGAACCAACATAAAGTGATCGTCGACGATATTGTTAATATAATGTAGCGCTCAATATTAAATAATATTGAGGAGGATCTTGAGCTCAAATCTGTCATGAAATTTGGACAGATAAATGATTGTCCAAAATAAAATAAAATACGCAATCAAGATTGATTTCACCTGAAAAATATGAAGTTGGACGGATAGTCCCAACACATGAAAGTATAAGGCCAGTGGAGGTATAAATGTATTCTTGTATGAAAAAGGTCAAATCGATAAACATAAAGACGACTTCTGTTACAGGAAGATTGAAAATATCCTGGCATTGATTATATAGAGACATGTTCTCTTGTGGTGGATGTAGTCATTTCAGGTTTTAATACGGCAATACATAAAAAACTTGATATGCGTATAATGGAAATCATTGAAGGATTTAAATTGTTCTTAAGCATATTATGATTTACGAGAAATTTATTAAATAAGGCTTCAATAATCCTTATGCGTATTGACAGAATATGGGTGCATATGGTATAATCGCCCAAGAAAATACTTGTTGAAAGAAGGGTACAAGAATAATTCAATTTGTCCTTATACCTTTATAAAAGAATCTGAATTTGAATTTGTTATAATCGATGTGTATGTTGATGACTCAAATATCATTTGAACTCCCGGGGAGCATCATAAAGCAGTAGAGTGTTTTATGAAAGAATTTAAAATGAAAGATCTTAGAAAGATAAATTTTATCTTGGTCTACAAATATGAAAGATGAAATTTTTGTCCATCAATGAACATACACTGAAAATATTGTAAAGCGATTCTACATGGATAAAGTACATCCATTGAGTACCCTGATGGTTGTGTGATCACTTGATATAAATAAAGATTCATTCTGACCTCATGAAAATAATGAAGAACTTCTTGATCCTGAAGAACCATATCTTAGTGCAATTGATGCACTAATGTATCTTGCTAATACTACAAGGCGTTATATAACTTTTTTAGTAAGTGTCTTAGCAAGATATAGCTCTGCCTGTACAAGGAGGCGAATGTGATCAAACACATATTGCAGTATCTAAAAGGGACTACCGATATGAGATTATATTATGGAAATAATTACAATCCTGATCTTGTTGGTTATGCTGATGCGGGGTATTTATCTAACACATACAAGACTTGATCTCAAACATGCTATGTGTTACATATGGGGTCATTATCATATCTTGGCAATCGACTAAGAAATCAAGCATGGATACTTTATCTAATCATGCTGAGATAATTGTTATTCATGAATCAAGTCGAGTGTGTGTGGTTGAGGTCCATAATACATCTTATTCGAGACAAATGTGGTTTGAAATGTGACAAACTACCCACAATTTTGTATGAAGATAATGCAGCATGCATAGCTCAATTGAAGGGAGGATTCATAAAAGGAGACAGGACAAAGCACATTTCACCAAAGTTATTTTTCACACATGATCTTCAAAAGAATTGTGATATCAATGTGCAACAGATTCGTCCAAGTGATAATATGGTTGATTTTTTCACAAAATCTCTACCAACGTCAACCTTCAAAAAGCTAGTGTACAAGATCGGGATGCGAAGGCTCAAGGATGTGAATTGATGCTCTCATCAGGGGGAGTTAATGCGCGTTGCACTCTTTTTTCCTTACAAGGTTTTGTCCCACTGGGTTTTCCTTGCAAGGTTTTTAACGAGGCAACAAAAAGGCATATTTCTATACATGTGTACTATTTTTCCTTCACTAGAAATTTTTTCCCATAATTTTTTTCCTAGTAAGGTTTTAATGAGGCACATTATCTATGGACATCCAAGGGGGAGTGTTATGATAAATAGTAATTTATGGTGGATGTCTATTCTTCTTCCATTATCTTCATCCATATGGTTTATGACATATTTTGTATGTTCAATGACATATTCCATGATATATTTTCTTCACTTTTTATGTCTATATAAAGGCTTTGTAACAGATAGGAGAATACACACATTTGAAGAAGAAAATCTCTTCCTTCTCTTTATCTATATTTCTTGTTCATGTTTCACTAAGTTGCTTATATTTCTTGTTCTTGTTTTACTAATTTCATTTTATAATAAATATTTACATTTATATTATACTTTTGCATATTTTTATGCAAATATTAATCCGGGTATGAGTGGGACCCAAGAGAAAGCTTAGCATCTAATCATCATTCTAAGTGTATTTTTCTCAAAAGTGCTTTTCAAAAAAGTACATTTGGAGATAAGCTACTTTTTTTCTGCTTCTCCAAAGCTACTTCTATTTCTCCCAAAAGCATTTTTTTCTTTTAAAAGCTTGATCAAATACCTTAATTTTACAAAAAAACACTTTAACCAAAAAAAGGTACATGTGCCTCAAAAGAAGCGTGACCAAACATGCTATTGGATAGTCCCTTAATTATGTGTATAGGAGTAACTTTATCTCTTATTTAATTATACTATTAAATAAAACATCCCTTATCTTTATTAAAATGGACAACTTTGGTTTTTCACTTTGCAAGATTAGTAAAAGTAACGGAAAACAACAAAGCAACATGTTAAACTAAACTAAATGACTGACCAAAAGAAAAGAGGATCTTTCCTTCTTTCTTCTTCGCACTTCACAGTCCAAGGTGCAGTTTCTTTATTTAGTGAACACTAATATCTCGTTATTGAGAATGGATATGAGTACTAAACTTATCTAAATGTCAAAATGAGAAAGAGAAATGACCAGAAGCTAACGACTTCTTCATTGTTTTTTTTTTTTTTTTTGAAAATAAATTAAACAACCTCTTTAAGTAGTAAACTTTGGTTCCTTTCTAAGAAAAAGAAATATTTTCAATTTCACATTTCGCATAGAAATAGAAAATATAATGTTATTGTAAGCCATCCTCTAACTTGTAAATAAGCAACACTATGTACCAAGAGTGAACTCGGAAAATTTTAAAATTATTGGTCTATATTGTTCCAACTTTGGGTAATGGACGAAAGCACTTAAACTGACAACAGATTGCAAGAACACATGCAGATTTGGGGACAATCGGATGGATTGCAATGATTAGGGCTTGAATGAGTTCCTTCAATTGAATATGATTATTGAATAATTACATCCTTCACTGATTAGGGCTATGTTTCTAGGGACTTTGTTGGAATTTTGATTTCTAGAAATTTTAGATAGAATGACAGAGTTCGGCAAAGAAAGGTTTGAAAGGCATCTCTATTGGATAATGATAGGTAAAGTTGTTTGAATCAAAAGATATTATATTCTTTTAAATATATCAATTAAAAAAAATTG
The DNA here is from genome assembly GCA_034376525.1 of Nicotiana benthamiana. Classification (NCBI taxonomy): domain Eukaryota; kingdom Viridiplantae; phylum Streptophyta; class Magnoliopsida; order Solanales; family Solanaceae; genus Nicotiana; species Nicotiana benthamiana. Next base: position 133,527,023 of record CM067337.1, read on the forward strand.
ATGGGAGTAAATCTTAGTAAAACATAATGAAATCCAGACCAATGAATTAGACATAAGAATTACATATAAAAAGAGGTGAATATAGATGATCTTATTGAAACTTTCCAGTATTATTCTCCTTCATCGATGGAGGGAATATGTTACATATTACATCAATGGCTAAAGATTGATTCATTCACCTTTCTATTATAAATAGATGGAGAGCTGGAGAGTTGGAGAGATGGAGAGAGAGTTCTCTCTTCCCCCTCCCCCCTTCATCTAAGGTTTTCCCATTCTATATATAGTCAAAAGGCCTTGGTTATTTTCTTGGTCTGATGCTCTCTTACTAGGTTTGCCTAGGTCATCCTCTAGATGTTGTTTCCTCTTACTCAATGGATATGGAGTAGGCTGTGTCGTCTTTTCCCGCCTTGTCTTCTGGACAAGATGTTGATCAGTTTGACTGTAGTGGTTAGATTTTGACCAATACAGTTAGTCCCTCCATCTATCAGGGTCGTCTTCTGTCGGGCCAGGCAGACAGATCGTGAGTGCTACAAGTTCGAGAGAAATCTAATTTCTTATTACTTGGTTATGTTGTTATATAGGTTTCAAGCGAGATGACGACGCCCTTTCGGTATCCTTAGACCGTTAAGATTGTTTCTGAATCGAAACGTCGTTCGGTATTGAAATGTTGTTTCGTGGTTGCCGCCATTATGGCACACATTCCTAAGGAACCAAAATATCTCGTGCCCTATCAGATTCAACTAGTGACTCTTGGATTTCGTGCTTGGGGGAATTTATATCTCTTATAAATAGAAGAAAATTCTCATTTAAATGACACATTCACCTACCCTTGCCTGAAAGGATTTTTACGAATATATTTTCTTCTTCATACTTTGCATTTTTACTTGCTACTAGTTAATTGAAAACCTTCATTCTTCCTTTTCGTTGCCTCTTTTCTCTACCAAATTGATACAATGGCTGGTGATTCTTCTCATGGTGACCTTCCCGTTCCCATTCCGGCGCTGGAAAACGTTACTCCAACCACCGGAGGGGGAAAACTAATGGAGGATAAGGAGGTCCCATCGGTAGCAGAGATCTTGCCTCGCCCTGGAACAGCATGGACTGATTTCAACAGTCGTGAGGAGGAGACGGAACTTGTCCCCTAAGTGATGAAGGAGGAGGATATTGCAGATTTGAAAGCTCGGTAGGGAATTCCCCATTATGTTGAAATGGGTTGGCGGTAGGGGACGATATAGTCCACTTCGATTGCCCCGGGTACTGGGTGTTCTATGCCTACACCTCTTCATTGTGTACACTTCCCCTTGGTGGTGGATTTCTGTCGTTTTTACGAAGTATGCCCTGCTCAATGTTCGTTGTACATGTACAAGTTATTCCTTATGTTGCTTAAATTTGTGGAGCTTGCTGGCCGCGAAGTTACTTTGGAGCACATGCTCAAAATCTTCGCTCATCAGCTTATTCTTAGGGTATAGGAGGATTTGTTATCGTAGTTCAATATTTTGTGTTCCGATGCTGAGAACGAGGCTCTATAAAATATTCCTAATATCGATTTGATGAATGAAGTGGCCGCTATGGGCTTGAGGGTGCGTTATACTATTTCCTTTACATTTCTTCTCATTTTCCTTGGTGATATGGCTCTAACATATCTTCTTATTTTTCAGACGTATTTGGTGGAAATAGAGAGTATGTGCAGGGCCGACATTCGGGCCAAGATTTTTCTTGAAAATGTTAGAAAAGTATCGACGCTGACACAATAAGTGCCGTGAGATACACGAGCAGTTGAGAGAGAATGCTAGTGCCCGATCCCTTGGCAAAGACTTGGAGAAGAGATACGGCCAGTTGATGGAGGCTATTAGTAGCAGGAGCGAGCTCGAGGAGCATCTTTGTGCGAAGGATGAAGAAATCGAGTAGGGCAAAGGGGTTGGTGCAGAGTGCGAGCATCATCAAGAGAAGCTGAGGTCGGTGCAATCCGAGATAGATCAAAACTTGATTAAGGACAAAGAGATGAGTGCTGAGTGGATGGGTAAATTGGCCGAGTTGGAGGGAAAGGTTGCCGGGTTGGAGAATATTAAGAGTGCATGGTCCTCGGCTTTGGCAAGAGCAGCGTCCCTGGATAACACCATCTGTGTCCTCCAATCTCAGTTGGAATCGAAGAGGGCGACGACCACATTAATGGAGGTGAGGCTTGAGAAGCGCATTAGTGAGATCGATCAAAAAGCGTCGGTTTTGAGAAATCGAGTCGTAGCCTTGGAGGCTGAAAAGGAATGACTGTTAGCTCAAATTGGGTCCTCATCTGCCGCTACTCCCCACCAAGTGCACTAGCTTTAGGTTCATACCAAAACCTAGAGGGATATATATGAGTTTGTGAGAGGCGGGTAACGTGACCGAGACCACGTATGAAGAGGCGTGGGTGAAGGCACGAGAGGCTCGCATCAACTATGGTTACAACTCTGCGACTCTGAAAGTCGATAAGGGCGTAGGTGGTGAGAGGGAGTTCCCTGGAGATGATGGCGATGATGGTGGCAATGATGACGCCGAGTGAAAGAATGTTGTCTTTTTCTGTTTTCTATGTGTTTTTTATTCATTGTCGGTTATCATTGTTCTTTTCTTCTTCTTTTATCTTGTTGTTTGTTTCTTTTTTGTTCTATTTTTTTTACATTGTTGGCTTCGGCCTCATGTAATTCGTGCCCATTTGCATGGAGACTTCGTATAAAGAAGAATATTTTGATGTTGTACATTACCTTTGTTTTTACTTTTCGTAAATTCGGCATGAGATAGATTCTAGCGAGGCGAGTCCCAGCCTTTTTGTTCCTTCCGATGGCTCTTGGCCTTAGGAATATTTTGAATTTTCTTTGATGATGGTTCATGGCTGTAAGGATGTTACTTCGACTTATCGAAATGTTAACATGTCGTCATTCAATCGAGGTCGAGCTCTTCTCTTTGTTGAAGGCCCTTGGATTTAATGGGTGTTATTTCAACTTATCAAAATGTTAACTCGTCGTTGTTCGATCGAGGTTGAACTCTTCTCTTTGGCGAAGGCTTTTGGCCTTAATGGGTGTTATTTCGACTTATCAACATGTTAACCCATAGTCGTTCGATCAAGGTTGAACTATTCTCTTTGGCGTAGGCCCTTGACCTTAAAGTGTGTTATTTCTAATTATCAAAATGCTAAGCTGTAGTCATTCGATCAAGGTCTAACTTTTCTCTTTTTCAAAGAACCTAGGCCTTAAAGGGTGTTATTTCAACTTATCAAAATGCTAACCTATCATCATTCGATCGAGATCACACTCTTCTCTTTGGCGAAGGCCCTTGGCCTTAAAGATATTATTTCAACTTACCAAAAAGTTAATCTATCGTCATTCGATCGAGGTCGAACTATTCTCTTTTGCCCTTGGCCTTAAAGTGTTTTATTTTGACTTATCGAAATGTTAACATGTTGTCGTTCGATCGAGCTAGAACTCTTCTATTTAGCGAAGGCCCTCGGACTTAAAGGGTATTATTTCGACTAATCAAAATGTTAACCCGTCTTCATTGGATCGAGGTCGAACTCTTCTCTTTGGCGAAGGCCCTTGGCCTTAAAGGATGTTATTTTGACTTATCGAAATGTTAGCCCGTCGTCGTTTGATTGAGATCGAACTACTTCTCTTTAGCGATGGCCCTTGCCCTTAAAGATTTTTATTTTGACTTATCAAAATGTTAACTCATAGTCGTTCGATCGAGGTCAAACTATTCTCTTTGGCGAAGGCCCTTGGCCTTAAAGACTCTTATTTCGACTAATCAAACTGTTAACCCGTCGTTGTTCGATCCTGGTCGAACTCTTCTCTTTGGCGAATCCCCTTGGCCTTAAAGGCTGTTATTTCGAATTATCAAAATATTAACCCGTCGTCATTTGATCGAGGTCGAACTCTTCTATTTGGTGAAGGCCCTTGGCCTTAAAGAGTGTTATTTCAACTTATCAAAATGTTAACCCCTCGTCGTTCAATCGAGGTCGAACTATTTTATTCGGCGAAGGCCCTTGGCCTCGAAGGGTGTTATTTCGATTTATCAAAATGTTAACAGGTCATCATCCGATCGAGGTCGAACTATTCTCTTTGGCGAAGGCCCTTGGCCTTAAAGGGTATTATTTCGACTTATTAAAATGTTAACCCTTCGTCGTTCATCAAGGTCGAACTATTCTCTTTGGCGAAGGCCCTTGGCCTTAAAAGGTGTTATTTCTACTTATCAAAATGTTAATCGGTCGTTGTTCGATCGAGGTCAAACTCTTCTCTTTGGAGAATACCGTTGGCCTTAAAGGGTGTTATTTCGACTTATCAAAATGTTAACCTGCCATCGTTCGATCAAGGTCGAATTAATCTCTTTGGCGAATGCCATTAGCCTTAAAAAGTGTTATTTCGACTTATTCAAATGTCAACCTTGTCGTCATTTGATCGAGGTCAAACTCTTCTCCTTGGCAAAGGCCCGTGGCCTTAAAGGGTGTTATTTCAACTTATCAAAATGTCAACTCGTCGTTGTTCGATCGAGGTTGAACTATTCTCTTTGGCAAAGGTCTTTTGCCATCATAATGTAAACTTGTCATCGTTCGATCGTAGACGAACTCTCTTCTTTGGCAAATGCCCTTGTCCTTAAAGGGTGAGATTTCGACTTATCAAATGTTAACCTGTCGTCGTCCAATAGAGGTCGAACTATTCTCTTTGGTGAAGGCCCTTGGCCTTAAATATTGTTATTTCGACTTATCAAAATGTTAACTCATAGTCGTTCGATCGAGGTAAAACTATTCTCTTTGGCGAAGGCCCTTGGCCTTAAAGGGTATTATTTCGACTTATCAAAATGTTAACCCGTCGTCGTTTGATCCTGGTCGAAATTTTCTCTTTGGCGAATGCCCTTGGTCTTAAAGGGTGTTATTTCGACTTATCAAATGTTAACCTGTCATCGTTAAATCGAGGTCGAACTCTTCTCTTTGGTGAAGGCCCTTGGCCTTAAAGAGTGTTATTTTGACTTATCAAAATGTTAACTCATTGCCGTTCGATCGAGGTCAAACTATTCTCTTTGGCCTAAAGGATGTTATTTTGACTTATCAAAATGTTAACCCGTCGTCATTCAATCGAGGTCAAACTTTTCTCTTTGGCGAAGACTCTTGGCCTTAAAGGGTGTTATTTCTACTTATCGAAATATTAAGTCATCATCGTTCTATTGAGGCCGAACTCATATTTTTGATGAAGGCACTTGGCTTTGGGTGTTATCTTGACTTATTGAAATGTTAACCCGTCGCCAGTCCCAGTTTTTCAAAGAATTGTGTGTCCTCCGGGGAAGTCTCATTTAGCTGAATATTGTTCACGTCGGAGGGTGTAGCACTGGAGAGTACAAAACGTCGCCATTTCGCTTATATTTGTTTGGTGCATTCATAGGAGTTTCCTTGCATGGCTCTTACCTTTCAGTCCGGAGATACCAATGGCGGGCGATGTTCCGGTTGTCGTGCGGTAGTTTTCCATTTTTCAATTGATGGTTTTCTTATGCCTGGGTAGGGCTTTATCTTAGCACTTTTCCTGAGGGATAATCGTGTTCTTTGTCTTTGGTCTGGAAGAGACTAGAAAATTTCACAAAGAAATCCCCGCAGACGGCGCCAAATTGTTTGACTCAAAAGATTTTAGAATCTTTTTGAATAAATCAATCAAAGAAGTTGATGGGGTAAACTTAGTCACACATAATGAAATCCAGGTCAATGAACTAGATAGAAGAATTGCATATAAAAAGAGGTGAATATAGATGATCTTATTGAATCTTTCTAATATTGTTCCCCTTCATTGATGGAGGGGAATATGTTGCATATTACATCAATGGCTAAAGATTGATTCGTTCACCTTTCTATTTGTCAAAAAATTACAGAAGAGAGATAGATGGAGAGCTGGAGACAGAGTTCTCTCTTCCCCCACCCCCTTCATCGAAGCTTTTCCCCTTCTATATATAATCAAAAGGCCTTGGTTATTTGCTTGGTCCGATGCTCTCTTACTAGGTCTGACTAGGTCATCTTCTAGATGTTGTTTCCTCTGACTCGACCGATATCGAGAATGCCACATATGGAGTGGGTCGTGTCGTCTTTTGCTGCATTGCCATTTAGACGGGATGTTGATCGATTTGACCGTAATGGTCAGATTTTGACCAATACAAAAGTCATATGTAAAACAAAATTAACTTGGATAATGTTTGGTAATAATTGAGGTTATATTTAACCCCAAGTCAAGGAATTTTCTGTTAGTGTTGCACCGTCACGTTCCTAGTAGGTTTTTAGGTCGTGATAAAATCTTTCAAAATCAAGCTCCAAACGTGAGAAAATAAAATAAAATCACAAAACCTAGCCTTAAATAGTACCCAGAAATTGCTATGAAACATCTGCCTATTGGTCCGTAAACCAGGTTTGTGGTCTGCTAACCACGTCTACAGTTTGCAGATTAGGCTGCACATTGGACCTGATAGCAGCACTGCACTTCTACTCTCCAGTAAAATAGTCATAGACTATTGTACAGTTGTGAAAAAAAATTTAAACCACTAGAGCCTAACTCAAGGGATACAATTCTCATCGAGACATCATTACTAAATCCTTTATAGTTTGGGAGAAATACTCTTGTGAAGTCTAGTCAACTGCAGAAAAGTCATGTCTCAGCAACTAAAATCCTTCAAAACTTGCTCCAAACATGCTGAAACTCACCCGAGCCCATCGGAGCCTCTCCAAACTATCCTAACAAGTCAAAATTCCCTATATAAACTTGTCAAATGTCTTAAAACACAAAGGAAATCTCTACAATGAAAAGACAACTCTCAGGTCAAACTTATAAACCTTAAGCTTCTAATTCTAATGCTATAGTGTTGAATTACACTCAAGCCCCTCATGCCCTAATACGAACATATGTACAAGTCCGCAATTATTATACACGCTATTAGAAACTTCAAACTACGAATCTAAGCTCGGTTACTCAAAATATTGATCTTGGTTAACTCTAAGCACTTAAAGGCTTCTAATTAACAAGTAGGCATGCCAAAACGCTTATGGAATCCTTGAGACTCAAATCACCCATACCCGCAAGTCATAATCATCAAATGAACCTACGAAAAGTCTAAAATAGGGAAAAGGAATTCTAGAAATCAAAATAACCGATTGAATTGTTACAAAATAAGAGAGACCCAGTCCACATTCAAGGACAAATATTCAGAAGAGCGGAAGAGTGTACGGCTCCATAATTTCAAGATTTAATTTGGACTAATTTTGAACATAATTGAAGTTACTTAAGTGAACCCGATGTATGTGGGACCTATAGAGTTGCAGCCAAGTGCAACGTAGAGTTGTGTTGTAGCGCAGAAATATGGTGCAGATTTGCGCTTAAGCATATAAATGTTGTATGTTTTAGTATAAAAGGAAAGGGGGGGGGGGGGGGGGAGGAAAGAAAATAGCCCTAATTTTTTAAAGATAAGACCATATCTCTCAAACCCAAGATGTCAACAGTTTTCACTAATAACGAAGAGTTCCCTCAAAGATTCAAGAACACGGTTGTCGTTTCAATTTAGGGGGTTTTCAATTCAAGATATTTAAATGAGAAATTGAATAATTTGGATTGATGCAACGAAGGTGCTCGAAAGAAGAACTAAGATTAGTTGAGACTTGTCTATACTAAAGTCATTTTCTCGTAAACGTTATGCCTACCAATTGTTTGATTGTACATTTTAAATAGAGAAATTATCGGTTATGTTTATTTATAAATAATTTAGTATAAAAATTGGCCCAATTAATAAAATATTATTAATATTAGCCAAATTAGCTAATTAGCTATTTGTAAAAAAAAACATCAATTGTTTGCTTTGTTTTAAGTGGGTGTTATTAGAATAGATTGCACACAACTTAAGGAGCTTGAATCTCAATTTTGGGATGATTTAGTGAAGTTTTGAGGTGGTTTGATTTGAAAATTCGAAGTAAAAGCTGAACAAGAAAAAAATAATATGTGTATCACACTGTGTATTATTGTGTATCACATATGTATCATATTTCTATCACTTTTGTATTACATGTATATCCGTGTGTACCTGTGTGTGAGATACATGCATGATACATGTGCTGCAGAAGACCTTTTTGAACTCGATTTAATTAGAATTTTGATACAAAACCCGTCCAAATCACCTCCAATCTTCCTCAAATTTTGTATATTGGCTTATATATATATATATTTTCAATGAATTTCAACTATACCCATTGAAAAAGTTCCTTTTTATTTAGATTTTTGGAATATTGTATAGATTTTTGTATTTAATTACCTTATTTGCTACCCCGTCCATGAAATTTCCTTTTCGTCTTGTATCTAATATTGTCAATGACACTTAAAGATATGGAAGGTGATTTTTGCATGTGATTCTTTGATAGAAATAACCCTATTATTTCTTTTTTCAATTTTTGTTGCCCAATTCTGGTAAGTCTATAACTAATAACTAGAGGTTGGTAAATTGAAATTTATTTGGGATATTTGTATAAGTTTCTCTTTTAAATATTAATGTGAGTTTAATTGAAGTGAGTAGGCTCACATTATCCATGAACAGTTAGGATTAATCTTCATGTGTTATCAGTTAAAAAAGAAATGTTGTTCTTTATGTTTTTAAAAGCGAAATTTACACGTTCGTAGTTGTTTAAAATTTTATGAAAGCTTGAAGATTCTTTATGCCTATTTGAAATGTGAAAGATTCGACCCTTATATTTTTAACTGCTGATTGTCTTGTTTTACTTAGATGCCATAACCATGTCAAATATTGCAAGCTTTAAAGTTTAATAAGAATCTTTATTAAATGATAATCGCATAAAGAGTTAATAACTTGCCATAATAAGGACCACACGAATATTAACCGTATAAATGAATTAATAGCAGCTGTACAAATGGTTGCTACTCTTTCCATTGTGACGCACAAAAGATTGTCGACCATAACAACAACAAAGTATAATTCCACTAATGGAATCTAAGGAGGGTAACGTGTATCCGGACCTTACCCTATGATAGAAAAGTTGTTTTCAATAGAACCTCATCATCTTTCCGTCCAAAAACTACCCACCTTATTTTTAGGGTGACACGAATTCACAACCATGTTTATAATGTTTTGACCATAACAGCTGTACAAATGATTTCTTATCTAAAGAAAATGAAAAGAAAGGTTGAAGAATTAACTTATTAGCTTTCAGTGACACACTCTCTACTTTGCTGTGTTGCAATACTTTTTGATGACTCATGACATGTTTCTTTCCTGATTATATTGTTGCATACATTTATATTTTAAGTCTTATTCGACTTTAGTGAGGGGAATATAATGTTAACACTCATTGAATATAATTTAATGGTGTGTACTGACATTCTCTTTGTGAGAACCTTATTAACGTGTGTGAATATTTGCACTTTTGTTGACGAGAAGACTACATGATATATTGCTGCAGTGATTTGGTGAGCTCTACTTTTGATGGTGGATTTTTCCTTCCTTATTATTCAGGAAGTTAGTTGTTCTATTTTGTAGTATTTATTTTGGGGATTAACAGGAACTCTATGCCTGAGCAGCCCACAAAGTCCTTATGTACGGAATTCATAGACTTGTAGCATGTTTGGCAAAACTTGAAAATCAGCTTATATTAAAAGATATTTTTTCTAAAAATATTTTTTGAAAAAGTAATTTCGGAAAGAAGCAGTTTGTATTTGGCTAATCAATAAAAATCACTTTTGAATAATAGTTGATATTTGACCAAACTTTTCAAAGTGCTTTAAGTAGCAAATTACAAATAAGGACAATAATATATTTACTTAATAGTTAATATTATAAGTAAATTTATTTTAAGACTGTCTTTTATTTCATTTGTGCTCTTTAATTATATTTTCATATCAAAATAACTGATCAATGTCGATCGGCTTTATTAAAAAGTTTGGTTGACTTTTTAAAATGGCCAGCGAATTAATCGATCGATTTCCGTCGGTTTTTTAAATATTAATTTTAATTTATTTTAAATAAAAAACTGATCAAAGTTAGTCGGTTTTTTGAAAAATAAATTTCGCGGGACTCAAAATTATTTTCCTACATTTTTGCGCCAAAGAAAACCAACCAAAGTTGGTTGGTTTCGTAAAAAAAATTAAAAAATTAAGTATTTTGAAAAACAACCAATTTAGTCGGTTCTTTGGTCGATTTTTTGACCAACCAAAATTGGTCGATCAATCGTGGTCGATTTTAGCCGAATTTCTAATAGTGTGCAAGTTTATCTAAATAAAAGCTTCAGAATATTGCAATAGTATAACTTTAAATTCAAAGGTTTGAAATATGAGTGGTTAAAACCAAGGCAGTCTAAAATTTCAATTTTAAGTTTAGGTAACTCCAAAAATTATTAAATTAGTTATGCATTGTATTAGCACTAGCTTAATAGGATCCTTATAAATAATACCAGAATAGATTTCTTTAATCTTAGTTGGGGCATTCGCCAAGAAGACCTATTATCTTCCTATATTTTCATCCTTTGCCTTGAGTTACTTTCAAGACTCATTATTCATCAAGTAAATATTTTGCGTGGGGAGCCGATTAAAACTAGCCATAAGAGTCCCTCTTTCTCCTATTTTTTATTTGTGGATGATATTAAACTAATGGGAAACGCTAACAAAAAAATCGTTCAATGCATAAAATCTTGTATGGACTTTTTCCGCCAAGAATTGGGACTTTTCATTAATTACTTAAAATCTAAAATAATTTTCTGGAAAAAAATGTCCTTTAGCAATTTCCTCTTAATTCACAAACCTTTTTGGTGTAAGATTGAGTCATGAATTTAGGAAATATATTGACTTTCCAATTTTAAACCACACCCATAATCCAGAAATTTCCAATTTATGTTAAACAAATTGCGTAATAGAATGTCTCACTGAAAATATTCCTTCCTAAATATCGCTTGAAGAATAACTTTCGTCACCAGTAACTTAAGTGTTATTCCCACCCATTACATGCAATACACCTCACTTACGGTAAAAATTCTTAAATGAATTGATAAAATTTAAAGGAATTTTATTTGGGGATCTACTAACACTTATAAGAAATTACGCTTGATGAACTGGCAAATGGTCACGAAAAATAAAGTTGAGGGTAGTCTTAGCATATGCTCAATTGCTTCCAAAAATATAGTGTTGTTAATAAGCCTCACTTGGAGACTCTTGCAAAATCCTACTACCCCGTGGGTTCAACTTATTTCTCATAAATATGCCAGAAAAAAGTCTATTATTGACACATTTTTCATTTGAAAGGCTATTCTTAAAGGTAGGAAAATTTGTAAAATTTGTAATGAAGACATTTCATGGCATCCCTACATTGGCTCCAAATTAATATTCAGACGTCCAAATGGATACACAATTCCAAGACCCTTAGAAACTCTATATATGTCCCTCTTAGTAAGGATGACCAAAACTTTTCCATAGAAAAATATTATTAAGCAAGACAAATGAGATGTCTAGTATCTCTTTTGAATTGCTCTCTAATATTATAAATAATATTGCTTTAACGCCAATACCTAATATTGATGCCACCTGCATGGTTTGCAGAGAAAATGTGGAAGACATTCAACATATTTTTATACATTACCCAGTTACTTTCAAGGAAAAGAAGATCATGATTGAGATCAAGTGGGAAAAACCTCTTGCTTGAATAGTTAAGTTAAACATTGATGGAACCTTTTCAAAAACCACTTTAAAAGCTGGACTAGGTACAGTATTTGAAACAAAAATGAAGATCAGATTGTGGTTTCCATAAATTAAGCCATGCAGCATCAACCATACAACCTGAGTTAATGGCGATATAGAGATAGAAACAGACTCAACGGAAATCATCAATCTCCTTTATGAAAACAACCAAATCCTTTCTAACACTATATTTGAATGCACCGATTGAAACTCCCAACTCTGAGACATAACTTCAGTAAAGGAAATATAGTTGTGCACCTCATAACTTAAGGACTATGTAATCTTTTGTTTAGTAATATTATCTCCGTGTTTTCCTTCAAAAAAAAGAAGAAAAGGTTGGCGTCTGCCATCCGATGGTCTAATTTTTTAAATATTTTTCATCGGTGTTCGGTACCCATATTTTCCCAGACCCCATCTGATGGGAGTATACTAAGTAATTGTTGTTGTTGTTGTTATTCGGTACCCATATTGAATATATCCGGATTTACACTGCATAGGGACTCATTCGGGGGGAGAGGGTAGCGCTCCCTACCAAGGATTTTCCATACCCAGTATTCGAACACGAGACCTCTAGTTAAGAAAAAAACATCCCCCTTCGTTGAACCACATCCTTTGGTGATCTAAAGTTATTCGTTTTAAGTTAGGGTTATGTTTATCCTAAAATTCGTGAAAATAGCACGGGATAGCCAGTTTTCAGGCTGATAATTAAAAAATAGACAGGGTTTGTAAAGTCATTGATAATAATCAGTATTTTGCTGCAAAACGGAATGTTCCAGCATAATATACTGGATATTGGAGCACCTATGTATGAACTTCCAGCATATTATGCTGCATAATATATTATGCTGGAATATTTTTTGAATTTTAAATAATATTTTCGTTCAAATTTATAAACTAAATTTTAATTATTTTTGAAACTGTAACTATTTTTCAATTAGCACTTGTAAATCTGAATATTTTTGAATTTACAAAGTGATGACTAAATTTTAAATATTTTAAAAAAAAGCGGCTATGCTTTAAATGTGGCAGAACAAGCCGTTATGTGGTGTCATTTCTTGCAACACAGAGAATAAAAGCTCTGAGATTATCAAGATAAGAGACAAAAGACCATCAACAAAATGGCGTGTGGGACTCTCAGAAGCATTTTGCTGACGGAACCATGGAGGCCTCTTCCCCGGAAATCAACTCGGGCATTTATTCATACCCAGAAATGCTCCAAAACCAATTTAATAAGCTGTGCCTGTGGCTGTAACCTCATCAATTATAAAAGAAGTCAGTATCTGAAGTGTTCTAACAATAAAAGCCCATTGGCATCTGACGGTGACCCTGACCAAGGGCCTCCTCAAGAAGCTGTCCTTAAGGCCATCTCAGGTCCACCCAAATTCTACTATCTTTTTTCTTCTAATTTAGTGATACAGGATAGATGTTTAACTTACATTGAAATTAATTTTGAATCTATTAGAAGTGTCCAAGAGTGAAGGGAGGGTTGGACAAACTACGAATGTTATAATTGGAGGCACAGTGCAGGATGATGCTACTAATGAGTGGCTTGCTCTCGATAAGAAGGTGCGTTTTCCTATATGAATACAAACCCTTTCTTCATTCTCGCAATATTGATAATTGATTTTTTTACTTGACAGGTGAATTCTTACCCTACTGAAAGAGGATTTACAGCTATTGGTACTGGAGGTGATGATTTTGTGCAGGCTATGGTTGTTGCTGTTGAATCAGTGATACAACAGCCCATCTCTGAGGTAAGTGAAAATCATAATACACTAGTTTTGCACCTATTTAGATTTGGATGACTATATTACTTGGACTTGGGAAATTTTGGGAATTACATGACTAGCCTGAGTTGATATTTTGTCTTCCAAAGTGTAAATTTGGTGATGCCGGGATTATCTTTTTCTAGAGCTATGGCGATGATAACCCATTGGCACATGCTATCTGGTAATAATTGAAATCAAGTTAATGAACTAGCTAGAACTGTGTGAACAAGTAGCAACTTAGCTATGTTATTAAGAAGGATCATTGAATTAAGAATGCTTGTATGATAAAGTAATAGGAGAAGTCGTGAGGTTGTCTTTGAAATGAGGTATGCCTATGCTTAGATGCAGTTTTCATTACAATATATTAGTATACATTGCACAACAAGTTCTGCCATTGGACTTGCTTGAATATTGAGTTGGAAACAATGAGATCAAAACTCAAATGAATGTGAAGTTAAAATTTAACTTCAACTTCTTTTTTCTCTTTTTCCTTCATATGAGACATAAAGGCTTTAACGATCTTTCAGGATGTGGAACACAACTGCTCCTTGTCTTACCATAAGCTTCATTTAAAGCATTTAGCTTCAAAGAAGCATAGTGTAAACAGCCCAGATGCTTTGGTCTAGTAGTAAGAGCACAATGCCTGATGTATGGATTAGGCACATATCACGTGTTCGATCCCTGCTGCCGACAAAAGCATGGTATTTAAATGAGAAGAGTAGAGAGGACCCACTATCTATCGAGTTTCGAATTTTGCACTACTAGCCTTGGGGATTTCTCGGTTATTAAAAAAAAATTAGTGTAAGTAACTCTTAGTAGCTAGACTAAAGTGATGAAAATTTTGATGGTCTATGATAGAATTCTGCTTTCTAATGTAATTAGCTGCTGAAATTTTGAAAAATGAAGAACCCAGAGAAATGAACCATGAAATTATGAACTTTTGAGTTTCTTCAACTTAGCCAAAACTACCAACCCACTCCCTTAAACTAAATACAAAATGTAAAGTGTCCTTCACTAATTCCCGAGGCAAACTTTGAAGAATCAAGGAGCTGGTTATCATATCCAAAATCCCACCCAAGATCTTGACGAACTGAGCTGATGAAAAAAGCATTGGTAGTTCCTTGAACCTAGATAGGCTAAACTGTTGAGATTCAGAGAGTGGTGAATAGTCAGAATGATGCGAAAGGCTTGGATGATCTTGGTGGAATGATTGCTTTCAAAAGAAATCCGTATGAGATGGTTCACGCGCTGGCGCATGTGAAACAAGGAGGTTGAGATGGCACGTAGGCTGTGCACCTACATCTTCCTGTGAGGAGCCGTTGCTTACAGTGCTTGGGCATCCAATCTGAGTGGTTTGTGTTGTTCGGAGATTGCTAGATAGTGATGAATCGGAGAATCCTCCTTCGGACCATCTTTGCTTCTTTGTTGAAAATATTTGTTTAATAGAAAAAGAAGAACTGTGATCAAAATAGGGACTCAACATCCTAGTATGTGAAGAAATAAGGAAGAAACTTTTGGTGGCATTTATCCATGTTGTAAAATAGGAAAATATTTCATGATTACAAGCATGTACTCATCCCAATCGATATGTAACCATCCTAATTGATTCGTAATAGATATTCTTAATGGTGGTCAACTTAGTTCGGCTGCATTAGCTTCTTTTATGGAAAATTAAGGGCTTGAAGAGTTCTCTAATATACTAGTTTCCGACTGTCCGAGCAAGTTGATTGCTGTTCCTCGAGGTCAAAATGCTAACCTTTAGTGACTTTTCCCTGCTACTGGATGATTTTATATGTAGTGTAAGGCTTGTAAGCTCCAAAGCATCAAGTAGGCTGCCAATTGGGTGCTCTTATATATAGGCTCCTCTCAGGAAAATTGTAAACCCAAGGGCTTGGTAGGTTCTGACTATCCGAACAATTCTTCTTTTCCTTGAAGGTCCATAAGCTAACCTTTAGCAGTAACCTTTAGGCAGTATCATTAAATGTGTTTTAACATACTATCTGCCGGTACCTTGTGTAAACTTAAACTTGTCAACTTTTGTATATTAGCTCTTATTAGGAAAATTTAAAAAGGGCTAGCCAGTTTTTGACTGTCCAAGAAAGTATCTGCTTTTTTATGGGTCCATATGCTAATCGTTAAGATGAGACCTTTCGCTGCCAGCAGTTCATTGTTGTCATGACCCAAAAACCACCTCTGATCGTTATGGCACCTAATCCATTTGCTAGGTAAGCCAATCATTGCAACAAGATTACGAATTGCGAAATAATACAAGTATAAAAGCAAAATATCATAAATAAAGACTGCGCAAATACAATCAATCCCTCACAATTGGTAATACAGAACATGAGCTCTACAACAATAGGAGTACAAGTCTGATAATATATAAAAATAATCTGAATAACAATAACAGTAACAGAAATGGGAAGAGACGCAAAGGACTGCAATACCTTATCTCTCAGCAACTCAACAATAATCCAGCACAACTCTCAACTAGGTCCCCCACCTAGATCTGCACAATTAAGTGCAAACTGTAGTCCGAGTACAACTAACCTCATATACTCACGAAGTATCATGACTAAACTTAGAGAAATAGTGGCTAGAATTACCAATGATACTCATGTGATAAATCTTTACCGTTCATGATATGTACAAATACACAGTAACACTAATATAATCTACACATGAATGCAGATAAAGCTAACAGTGCATATAGAGAAGATATCTACTAGCTTCTTAATAGAATAACCACCGAACATAAAGAGAAGATATGCAATAATGGGCATGTTAAGTCACAATGAGAGAGACATATGAAGAAGATATGTATTGTGTATCATTTCATCGACAGAAACAACATATAGAGAATATATGTGTAAAGAGGCATGTATACAAGTACTAAGCTAGCATATAAAGGAGTTATGCTGCAGTAAAAGTCATGTAGACACCTAAGGATTTGAATATAGAGAAGATACAAAAACCCAACACTGATAAGTTTTATGCAACCGCATGTACGTTATGAAGGAGAAACATGAGAGGACGACCCAAAGGGGATGGATCCTTATCCACACACTTTGCCATAAACAGAACATCCGCACATGCAACTCACTTGCCATAAACAGAACATCCACAAGGACAACTCATGTGTCATAGTCATAACATCAATACGATAGTCAACTCAACCTCCATAGACAACTCACGTGCTGTCAAACCAATCCATAACACAAAAAGTATATACAAGAATAAATGTATATAGTCGATGGATAACAAAGCACGTATTTGTGGATTGATCAAATAGCATAATAACATGTATGCACGTGCGAAGTGTACAAAAACTGCTCAAATTAGGCGGTTACGCGACACAACAGTGTGTATCATGTTGGGTATAGTACCAAGATTTAGAGAATAATAACAAAAAAGGGGAATAATGAAGATAACCGGAGAATTACGATAAAACCTGCAGCCTTAGAATTTCACTAAGAAGGTATACCTAATTACTGGGCTTAACGGCTCACTTAGCCTATTACCAAATCAAAGGCCTTTGTCTTACATTAATTCATAAGCATCTGGTAATCACTCGCAGTGAGTAATCATTTCTTCTGTGATTTGCTATTATTTTTACACGGTGTAAGGGTCAGCCACCATATTTAGAAAAGTAAAGAACAAGAGAGGATTTTAGAAGGCAAACGTTTTTATTTCACAATTGATAATTTACAGGAGAACTCAATGATCCTCCTGAGCTCTAAAGATCTCCTTTTAGAGGTGAACGAGATGACTCCATTATAGTAATACAATTCATGACCTTATTGCTTACTTCAGAGAGAAATATGGTCGATAAGGACTTATAAAGACTTAAAGTAAAAGACTCAATAATACAGCTGTGACCTCATTGCTTAAATTGAAGAGCGACAAAGAAAGACAACAGGTGGGGGTCCATATGATCTCAATTATTTCACAAGACTTCAAAAAACTTTAAAAGCTAAAGATGACTTAAAGTAAAGCCACCAAAAAGTCATAAAGTAAAAGAAGCTTTAAGCTAATAATTCATAAGGGGACGAAATTTCTTAATGATAAGAAATCTTCTTGCTTAGATGTAGACTTCGGTAGACCTAACAAATGTCCATGATGGTGTGGATGGTTTTCTAGTGTATCATTCTTTAATCCACGATCCACTAATCTTCACCATGAAGACATTTGTAACTGTTTTTATTTTTTTGCCTTCGCTTTTCGGGCCTTTCCACTTGTTTTCCTTTTCTTTTTGGAGAATCTTCTTTTGCCTTTTCAAAACATTGAGTAGCTTTTATTTGGGCCATCATTTCTGCTTCTTCGGAACTGGTTCTGTGAGGTAGTGTTAAAGGCAGAGTATCAATTTCATATTGGTGATCTGCTTGGCTGAGAGACTTGTATCTAGAAATTGAGAAGCTCTCTTGATATATGGGGCCTGGACCAGAAGAACCTTAGGTGAATTCCATTCCCAAGAACTCAATCTTTTCTTGTGCAAGGATCATCTTTTTTTGCTGATAGCATAACACCAAAAATGTTAACCAATTCTATGAATTGATTAACCAATTAGCTGAAGTCACTCTTAATGCTGGAGTAGTTTTGTCACGTTGTTTCCAATTTTTTCCATGTCACTAGCAGATTCGCACTTATCTACTGCCTTGAAAATTCAAGTACAGATACAATGTGCTCCTTTACTAAAGGATTCTATTCAAGCTACACTTCATTACCAAATTGCTTGGAGAGTTCAGAACCATGCGATGGATCTAACACTTCCAGGTGGAGATGATGCACTGTTACTCAAGATAGATGCAGGGAATGGAGCCACACAATGCACCCCAGGTTCCTAGGCAGATTGGAAAAGAAGAGCTTCTCAAAATTCTACCCGACACCTGGGTGACGAATTATGAAAAGCTGCAGGAACCAGAAGAAACCGTTGAAATCAACATATTCTGTTATTTCACGGTGTAGTGACAACTCAGTTTCTATTAGTTTTTATCAGCCCCATTTATGAAAATCCAGAAACACAACCTACTTTGTAGGAACGATTGCTGCTTCATGTCATGTGTCTAATCATCCCGACGAATTTGCAGAATCACTCCCCTCAATCATGAGCGAACAAGATCGGATCCAGTGTTTTGGCAAATGGAAATGGAACCAGATGGTTTAGAGGCCCTTTTGATGGCCACTGTCCTTGGGATTTGGATTATCCCCTTGAATCATGTCTTTAGGATGACAACGAAGATGACTCTCCCATTGAAACCAAAAAGAAGAAAGCCAAGAAGAAATCAAAGTGCACAACCTCTGAAGAATCATTTCGGAAAAAGTATGACGATGAAGATCCAACAATGGAATCACTGTGCAGGCGAGGAAAATATGACTATCTGGTTTGATACTATGCACCCGAGAGTTCCATACAATGGTTAGAAGATATCACACCAACAGGATGGTACAATACTCAACAGGATGGGTCATGATACAATACTCATGACCCAGACGTTGACTACTATTCAGAGTACAGTCAACCACAGAGGGAGAAACCATCGGAATGGGAAGTTGGTCATACCTTTGACAATCATCCAGAATACAGACCCCAACAGGTTTAGAGCCTCCCAGTTGCTCTATAGACACACCTAAGGAGATTCCTGTACCACAAACCCTACCACAGTTTTACATGTACAATCATGGAAACTACGAAAGTAGTTTTCCACCCTTGTCCACTTTTAGCAAAGATGGTGCGGACCATGCTCCCAAAATCCCCAAAAGAAATGTTATTTTACCTTCTGGAGTCAAGGACCCTACAGGTGATTTGGAAGTGTCAATAAATTGGCAAACTGAAAATGCAGTGGCACAAAACAAGTTACTATTCAATATTGACAAGTCTGTTAAAGAAATTGCTGGAAAATTGGAAACTGTTGAAAGAAAAAAAAAAAAATCTCTAAACAAACCAACCAGAATCAGGGATTGATCAAACTGCTGGAACAACAACTTCGTGACCTTGATAGACACATTTTGCCCCCAGGCATATCCTTATTTCATTTCTTTGACTTACAAAAGAGAGAGATGGCCTCCTTGAAAGAGTAGATTCTCCTCCTTAAAAATCCACAACCATCTTCGCCGCCATCCTAAAGTATATCCTCCACACATCCACAACCATCTTTCCCAACACAAAGTTTTTATTCCAAGGTACTCACACCCACTCTTGGTTCAGAAACCCCACTCTTTTCATCAAGAATACAAACCTCATTATTTTCACAATTTCCTCCCACACCTAAATCAGAAAATGACTTTGAGCTTGCTAAGTTTGTTTGGGACAGGAAAGATGCTTAGGAAATAAAGAGAAAGGCTCAAAGTAAAACACAGAGAGAAGAAGAAAGGCGCAAACATACTATGCCTTTGGAGACAAAACCCCAAATAACTCTTCAGCCAGACCCTTCGACCAGCACTAGCTAATACAGAGATGAAACTCACAACTCATGATCTCAGATCCTTTGTTACCCAGTGTCGACACAATCCATGACACAGAAGAAACAGAGGAATTCCCCATCCAATCAGAAGAACCCTCGGATCTGCTTTCTGATAACTCGAACCACCCTGTCCAACATATATCTGAAGAGAACTAACCATTTATAATGCATTAACTCCTGAATCACCGGACGAATCATTCGAAGACGAGAGGAGCACACTTCCACTAACCTATATGATGCGACCAACAGAACCTGGAATTGATGAGATCGAAGATGATGCAGAAGGCATGACTGAAGAACCCATCCCTGAAAGAAGGCCAGAAATCAGACCACCAAGGATGGTGGGTACGGGATTTCATACTTTCACTTTGGATGATCTTCCCCATCCAAAAATGGCCAGAAAGAATTCAAGATTTTTATACCTGGAGGTTAACAAAGCAGTTGGTCGAAAGAGAACGTTTTATAATCTTGTCAGAATTCACAGCAAGATTATCTGGAACACTTCGTGAATGGTGGGCATCGGTTGGAACGACAGATAAGAATATTTTCCTTACTTCCTAAGATCTTTCTTGGAACATAGGAATAATTCATTCTTATTTCTGTGGAAGTCAAAGTCAGAACAAAGAAGATCTAAGAAAACAGATCTTTGAAATGGAGTGTCAATCCTATGACAGGAAAAAGATTGATCGTCATCTCCAAAAGATGATCAAGTTATTCTATCATATTGGTAGACATTTCTCTGAAACACGCTTTCATCTTCGCTTCCACCAATACTATCGGAAAAAATCTCTACCTTATTAGAGGAGCGTGGTACATCTGTTATTGCCATGAATGTTGGTGACATGAGGCAAGCTGTTTTCTATGTGCTAGATGAGACCTTTGCGGCAAAAAGGCGATTCTTCAACCAAATGAAGAAGATGTATCGAGATTTGAACAAGGCATGCAACAAAGTTGATCTCATCACAAAGGACAAAGGTTGCACAGGTTGCAACACACACAGAAGAAGGAAGTTTAAACGATTCAAACTTCCTCAATACAACAAAAGGGAAGGATGCGGTTCAGAAAAAGAAAGAAATATTTCAGGCAGAGCAAAACAAACAGGTTTGGAAGAACAAAGCCTAATTCATATTTCACATGCGGGAAAATAGGTCACTTTGCAAAGAACTGTCCCCAAAACAGAAAATCAATCAGGTTAATCTCCAAAATCCAAAAATATACAGGTGTTGGGATTGACGGTGATTTAGAATCAGTATTTTCGCTGGAGGAAGAGCCAAGTGAAGGTACTCTGTTTTCACCAGAAATCTATGAAGACTATGGAAATCATATGTACCATATTTCTCATTCTGATGGGCCAGAAGCTGATGCAGCAGATGATGCTACTGTAAATCAATCAGATTTGGAAGAAGGAATTTTCAGTATCACCACAGTTCCTCAAACAGAGGTAAAAGTGTATCCTACCAAATGGGATAAACCTATCTCCGTAGCCTTCTATGATACCAGAGCAGCATACTCGATCATGAATCCAGCCATACTCCCAGAAGAACATTGGATACCCCATTTCAGAAACTTTGGAACTGCATCGCAAGGAGTCTTGACAACAACTCTTAAAACAAGACACCCAATCACAATTGAATTCTTTCTGGGACACAAAATCAGGTCAAACATCCTTGGATCAGATATTCCTGGAAAAGATTTGATCGTTGCCTTTGATCTATACAGTAAACTCAAGAACAAACTCCTAGTAGGAGCTGACGGGATCAGATTCAAAAACCAGTTCAAAGAATATGGCAACATCTCCAGACTATTCCAAGTCACTGAACATGACCAACTCATGCAGATTGGTGAGCAAATCAAGCAACAACTCTTGTGCAGAATATCATATAGACTTCCTCAAAAGGTGTGGCACTCCTCTATGAAAAATTAAGAATTCTACACCAAACTGCCATTCAAGAAGAATGAGAACATTAACCCTACAAGGGCAAGTCATTCTGGAATGAACCAAGAACATTTGAAACCTGCAATAAAGGAATGTGAAGAACTACTCAACTTTGGCTTAATAGAACCAACAGACTCACAGTGGGCATGTGATGTCAACAGAAGATCAGAACACATCAGAGGAAAGCTGAGACTGGTAATCAATTATCAACCTCTAAACTACTTTCTGCAAGATGATAAGTTTCCCATTCCAAATAAAATTACCTTATTTCACACCTCGCCAAAGCCAAGATATTTTCCAAGTTTGACCTAAAATCATATTTCTGGCAACTCGGAGTTCATCTAGATGAAAGATCAAAACCAGGTTTTGTATACCGGACCACCACTTCCAATGGAAATTAATGTCTTTTGGTTTAAAGATAGCACCGTCCTTATTCTAGAAGGCCAACAACAACAACCCAGTATAATCCCACTTAGTGGGGTCTGGGGAGGGTAGTGTGTACGCAGACCTTACCCCTACCCTAGGGTAGAGAGGCTGTTTCCAAATACTCCCCCGGCATCCTTCACTCCAAGAACTTCCCACCTTGCTCTTGGGGAGACTCGAATTCACAACCTCTCGGTTGGAAGTGGGGGTTGCTTACCATCAGAGCAACCCCTCTAGAAAGCCATGATCAAAATATTCCAATCTATTCTTAACTCAGCGTTGGTTTATATTGATGATATTCTCTTATTCGGTAATTCCATTGAAGAACATTTCAAATTACTTAATCAGTTCATAGAATTGGTTAAAAATTTTGGTGTTCTGATATCAGTAAAAAAGATGATTCTTGCAGAGGAAATGATTGAGTTCTTGGGAATGGAATTCACCCAAGGTTCTTCCGTCCAGGCCCCCATATAATATCAAGAGAGCTCAAATTTCCAGATACAAATCTCTCAGCCAAGCAGATCTTGCAATTCTTAGGGATTGTCAATTATATTCGAGATTTTATTCCAGAAGTCTCTGAATATATTACTCTTCTTAGTAATATGTTAGAAGAAAAAATCACTAGCTTGGGGTAAGGAACAAGATGATGCGGTCAAACAGCTGAAACACCTATCTCAGCTACCCAAAACACTCCAAATGCCATCAAACGGGAATAAGGTTTGCAAACTGATGCAAGTGATCAATACTGGAGTGCAATGCTATTGGAAGTAACATGAAGGAAAGCGAAAAATTTGTGGATATGCGAGTGAAAAATTCAAAGATGCTGAACAACGCCATCATTCCACCTTCAAAGAAATACTTGTTGTCAAAATGGGAATAAAGAAATTCAGTTTCTTTCTAATCCATATAGAATTTCTCGTTGAAATGGACATGAAGGCATTTCCAAAGATGATACAGATCAATCCAGAGATCATCCTCAATTCTCAAATTCTCAGATGGGCTCAATGGTTTTTACCATACAAGTTCGAGGTCAAGCATCTAAAGGGCAAAGACAGTATTCTCGCAGATCTCTTATCTAGACCCCTTGAGTTTTCTCACAGGTTCAAGAAGAAGGTACCACCAAAAGTCTTTATGTACCAGGGCAGAACGAGATCTAGTTCAAAAACTTCAAAATCCAGCACAAGTATAAAGCAAGTCACCTAGGTTCTAGTTCGAGTCAGCAATCCTCCATTAACATCCCAGAAAATCCCCAGAAATACATGATTTATCATATCCTTGGGATACATCAGTCCGAGACTCCTTGAAAGAAGGACCTATTATGAGCTAGAAGTTTTCAGAAAGTATGGAATTTGGAGTAAATCTAGAGTATCCATATGCCCTTTACTTTTTTTGGAAAGGAAGGAATGCAGGGAAGAAATCTTTCCTTTCCACTGGTTCTTGAAAGCTATTAATCCCCGCTTCTCCCTCTCGCATTATATCTTTGTGGCAAATCCACAAAATTCTCGGAAGAATTATTATGGATGTTCTGGTATTTACTAATTCATTATCACATTCTTATGGAGTTTAAAATCGGCAAATTCAAAAAATTTCACCGCTGAATCCCTAACTACAAAAATTCTTATTATGGTTCAACAATCATAATTGTTGGATTTTGCTGTTCAAAAACATTCCAGGCTTAAAGAAATATATTACTATCTGGTTCCACAGGCTTGTTCATATTCATCAAGAAAAGTCTTTTCCTCTACCACATTTGAGCATACTAATTTGGACTAAAATGAAGAATACTCTAAGCTACAATGCTTTATCTTTCAGGAAAACAAATGTATTCCTAAAGAGATATGGCCAGGACCATTAGCTAGTTGGAATTATTTTGCTACATGCATGGGTTATCCTCATTATCAGTGGATTAAAGATGTAATGAAGGAGTACCATGAGAATGATGTGATATGGAACCAAGATGCCCAAGATCCTTATTCTGCTTACTCAAAAATTGAGTTAAGCCATTATGAAAGTGATACTCTGTCTTTAGCACAAGCTCACAGAACCAGTTCTGAAGAAGCAGAAATGGTGGCCCGCTTAAAAGCTACAGAATGTTTTGAAAAGGCAAAAGAAGATTCTCCAAAAAGAAAAAGAAAACAAGTGGAAAGGTCAGAAAAGCTAAGGAAGAAAAATAAAAACAGGTACAAGTGTTTTCATGGCGAAGACTGGTGATCGTGAATTGAAGAAGAATACACCACAAAACCATCTACACCATCATGGACATCTGGTGGACCTACTAAAGAGTGCATCTAAGCAAGAAGATTTCTTATCTTTAAGAAATCTCGTCCCCTTATGAATTATTAGCCTAAAACTACCTTTACTTTATGATTTTTTGGTGGTTTTACTTTAAGTCATCTTGAGCTTTTAAAGTTTTTTGGAGTCTTGTGAAATAATTGAGAGGCATTGGGACCCCACCCCTGGTGTTTCTTTGTCGCTCTTTAATATAAGTAATGGGGTCACAACTGTATTATTGAGTCTTTTACTTTAAGTCTTTTTTAGTCTTTATCGACCATTACTGCTATTTGAAGTAAGCAATAAGGTCATGGATTGTATTATAGCATGTTTGGCCAACTTTGTTTTTTGGGCCAAAAGTGCCTTTTTTGGCCAGAAGCACTTTTGACAAAAATTTGAGGTGCTTGACCATGCTTTTGAGGAGAAACAGAAGCAGTTTTGGAGAAGTAGAAAAAAGTAGCTTCTCTCCAAAAGCACTTTTCTGAGAAACACTTTTGAGAAAAATACACTTAGAAACAGTTTTCAAAAGCTTGGCCAAATACTAATTACCGCTCAAAAGTGCTTTTCTATCAATTAGTCAAACACAAACTACTTCTCACAAAAAGCACTTTTTTTTAAAAGTACTTTTGAGAAAAACACTTCTCAAATAAGTTGATTTTAGAAGTTTGGCCAAACGGACTATTAGTATTTATGGAGGTGCTTGACCATGCTTTTGAGGAGAAACAGAAGCAGTTTTGGAGAAGTAGAAAAAAGTAGCTTCTCTCCAAAAGCACTTTTCTGAGAAACACTTTTGAGAAAAATACACTTAGAAACAGTTTTCAAAAGCTTGGCCAAATACTAATTACCGCTCAAAAGTGCTTTTCTATCAATTAGTCAAACACAAACTACTTCTCACAAAAAGCACTTTTTTTTAAAAGTACTTTTGAGAAAACACTTCTCAAAATAAGTTGATTTTAGAAGTTTGGCCAAACGGACTATTAGTATTTATGGAGTTATCTCCTTCACCTATAAAAGGAGACCTTTAGAGCTCAGTAGGATTATCGAATTCTCTTCTGTAAATTATCCAGTGTGAAATAGAAGATGTTTGTCTTCTAAATACGGTGGCTGATCCTTACACCGTGTAGAAATAATAATAAAACACTGAGGAAATGATTACTCACTGCGAGTAATTACCAGAAGCTTATGATATAATCTAAGACAAAGGCCTTTGATTTGGTAATAGGCTGAGTGAGCTGTTGAAGTGCAGTAATTAGGCATACCTTCTTAGTGAAATTTTAAGGCTGCAGGTTGTATCGTAATTCTCCTGTTGACACTTCATTTCAAAGATCAGTTTTCGTAGATCTTCTCTGTTCTGACTTTGACTTCTACGGAAATAAGAATGAATTATTCTATGTTCCAAGAAAGATCTTGAGAAGTAAGGAAATTATTCTTATTTGTTATGCAGCAAAGCTGATTTCATCACAATGGACAAAGGTTGCACAGATTGCAACACACAGAAGAAGGAAGTTTAAATGATTCAAATTTCCTCGACACAAGGAAAGGAAGGGACACGTGATCAGAAAAAGAAAGAAATATTTAAGGCAGAGCAAAAAAAAAAAGGTTTCCAAGAGCAAAGCCTGATTCATGTTTGTCATGCGGGAAATAGGTCACTTTGCAAAGAAATGTCCCCAAAACAGAAAATCCATCAGGTTAATCTCCGAAATCCAAAAATACTCAGGTGTTGAGATTGACGATAATTTAAAGCAAACCTACACATGATGTTTAGCATGATTTACTACCATATAAAAGCACATGCGAAATCCCCGCTTCCAGCCAGGCTCGATATTTGCGGTCTCCCTACTGCTTCTGCGGGCTCACACCTGTGCACCAACCTTGCAAATGCGAAACACCAGAACCAGAACCAGAACTGCCAATTAATCTCAAATTGATCTTAAATCCATCTGAAATACACCCAAGTCCTTCGGGACTCCGTCTAATTCCTATCAACAAGTCCAAATACATCATCCAAACCTATTCTGGACAGAAGGATTATCAAGAACGGAAATGATGTTGCTGTTCAGGTTCTGGTGCATTGCCTGGGAGAATTATAATTGCCTCAAGTCCCAATTTCCTATTTTTGAACCTTGAGGACAAGGTTCTCAAAATGGAGGACGGAATGTCATGATTCGAACTATTGGAGAAGAGTCTGTTCTGTTCTTTCATTATTCTTTGAATTCCAGTCTGGTCCCTTAAGTTGTTAAGTACATAATAATTTTCGTCATTTATTTTTCAGTCCGTGTAATTTCTGTTGTAGGGGAATTGGGAAACACGTCTTAAGTAGGAGAAGGTTAGTATTAGAATGCGTGGATCCTATGCTGGATTGTACCGCTATTTAGTTGTATTTTAACGGGTATTTGGGATATGAATGAAATCACAATTATCTTTCCCCTAAATTTCTTCTATCTTCTCCCTCACATGTTCTCTCTTTCTGGAATTATCTTCACAATTTGAGCTCGCAACCTGCTTGAATCGTGAAAACTTCACATAGAATCTTGATATAGTAACTTCCAATTTCTATACAATCGTATTTCCTTAAAAAGAAAAGAGTGAAAAAGTACAAAGGAATAGGATAAATGATGATGTATTCATAGAAACAAAGGTACATGTGTTAATGGAGAGGATATGAGGACTTGGTTAAAAAATGTAGAGGCAATAAGCAGGTTTGCAGCTCTATATCATGGAAATCTGAAATTATTTTCTAAATACCAGTGGCAAGTGCAAAATTGACTATTCTATTCATGCACACGTCTTTTATTTAGACAGCAGAAAGATCAAATACTATTTGTATATCAAATACTGTGGGATCGTTTGATTGGAAGATAAATTATGCTGAAATTAGTTATGGTGAGATTAGTTATACTAGGATGTTGACGGCTTGTTGTGTTGTATTAATCTTGAGATTGTCAATTTTACTCATGAGAATACTATTCCATCTCGTATAAGTATCTGAATACTATTTTTAATTATGGGATAACTCTCGGGATTAATAACCAAACAAGGGATAAGATAGTACTAAATTTTAATCCCAAGATTATTTTTGTTTATCCGTCGTACCAAACCCACCCCTATGTGTACACATAGTCGTGTGTGTGTGTGAAAATTGATCCAAAAATTGAGATGTTTCTGTTTTTTATGCAGGGCAAGGTGAGGCAGAAGTTATCTTCAGGGGGAAAATATGTATCAGTGAACATTGGGCCAATTCAAGTTGTTTCTAGTGAGCAGGTATATCTATAGCACCTTAAATGCGACAATCAACTCCATCGTTTTCATTATAATGACAGGCAATTTCATTGCACTCTCCAGGTTCAAGCTGTATACAACGCCATGAGAAAAGATGACCGGATGAAATACTTTTTGTAAATGACTTTCTTCTGTAACCTTTGTATAGAGTTGAATTACCGAGGCATTATGATGATTCACGCTTTTGGTTTCACTTTCACCTAATATGTCCTAGTATTTATTATTGTAATTAAATTTTTTTAGATTAATTACGAAATAATCTTAGCCTTAAATTCAGTAGAATCAAAAGATCATGAGATTTATATAGTTGTCGGGCTCTTTAGTCAGTAGATCTCTGCTTCTTAGCAGGGCTAACAGGAAGTATCCTTTCGTTTTATGACTTGGATTTTGTTTCTAAATAGCAGCATCAAAACTTTCTCGTGTAATTTATTTTTCTTTTTCCCATATGTTTTATGGAAGACATTATACTGAGATACAATTAAGGCTGTTTGGTGTCCCGGGCCTGGGCCTATTTATGCCTGATGGGCCGGGCCTCACAGTCCTGGGCCTGGCGTGCCTGGCGGTCCTCCAGGTTGAGACCGGCCCGTGACGGGCCTAAGCACACTGCGGTCCTGGGCCTTGTGGGCCGGTCCTGGCAGGCCTGGCGGGCCTAATGGGCCCGACGGTTTTTTTTAAGTCAATATCTTGTATAGTAGTCATTAGTATAGTGTAGAATATATTTTATCTGGTGTACTAAGTTATTAGTATAGTATATATTGTGTTGTAGTAATTAGTATATATTGTATATTATGTATATATTGTATTGTAGTAATTAGTATATATTGTATGTTATGTATATATGGATATATGTTATGTATATAATGTGTTGTAGTAAATTAGTAATTAGTATATATTGTATGTTATGTATATAGTGTGTTGTAGTAATTAGTATATATTATATATTATGTATATAGTGTGTTGTAGTAAGTAGTATATATTGTATATAAAAGAATGTTGTAATTAGTATATTGTGTTGCATGTTATATATTCTATGTTATATAAATATTCAAGGATTGATATCGAAGTAAAGACCAAAAAATTATGAGAAAAAAGATATTCAAGGATATGATAAAGAGTATATTTATTGACCAAAATAGCATATCTTTCTTAGTCTTCCTTCCCCCAATGGAATGAGCACAACAAGGTACTAATACCACCATTAAAAGGGAAAAAAACTAAAAGAAGATGTGCCAATGTACAAGTTACATCATAATTTATGTTGTATTTCTAACAAATCTCATAAATCCGTCAAGGTTGGGAGGAGGTTGTGTTGGCGGTGGTGGAAATGAAACTTGTTCATCACCACTTCCGGTTGAAGTCGCTTCCTCATCAAGTTCTGCTATCACATTCTTCATATGCCTCATCTATTGCCGGTTGTGATTCTGCTATGCCAAAGTTCCTTCTTTCTGCGCGGATCCAATATCTAAAAAGCACTGATTTTTTCAAGTTCTCCCGCATCGACGCTCTGTGATCACCGATTTGTAGTCTTGCTTGACTGAAAGCGCTCTCCGATGCAACAGTTGACGCTTGAATTGACAGAACATCCCGAGCCATCCTTGCAAGAACGGGAATATACTTTTCCCTTGACTTCCACCATTCCAAAAGGTCGAAAGAGCCGTATGGATTCTCCTTTTCTATTCCCTGTGACAAGTAAACTTGAAGCTCATTTAGATGGGAAATTATCACCTTGAGAACCCCTGAACTCCGTTCACGATTGAAGAGCTGTTAAACCAGCAACTCTTTTAGACGATTGTGAAGTAGACGAAGTAGGGGTTGGAATATTTGGCCTAGCATGCTCTAACGCCTGTTTATATGCATTATAAACAGTTTGAGCATTAATTTTAATTGATGCTTTCGCATAAGCTAGTGTAGCAATTTCGTCTTCTGAAAGATCTAAAGCTGTATAAATATTAGAATACCAAAAGTGAGGACCTCCTAATTTCATTGTTGGATTTAACATAGCAGCTACACCAAAAATAGGAGGGATTGGAAAAAAATATTTTTTAAACTTTTGTTTCATTTCATTTATTGCAAGTTCATAAATATCCCCACCCTCGCTAAATTCAACAAACAAATCAGCTAGTGCGGCAATATAAACTAAAGAGTTAGAAATAGTTAGATAATATTGTCCTGAAAAAGCATTTGTAGCCACTTGAAAATGTTCTAAAAAATCTAAAAGAATTTTAACATTAGTCCAATCTTTGGTAGTTAGCATTTCATCATCATCCTCACCACCTACCCGAGAATTAAACGTAGCATTAATTGGCTTTCTATATTCATACGCTACTACTAAACTTTCGTACATGTAATTCCACCTAGTCGGGCAAGGTTTAGGAATCTTTCTTTCTCTAAGGCCATATTCGTCACATTCTTTAAAATATTCTCTAAGTCTAGTTTTACGGTTTGAATAAAATAGCCAATTAAGAGCCATTCTCACCTTTTCAATTTCTATGTTTAATATTCGCATACCATCACCAACAATTAAATGATAAATATGACAAATACATCTAACATGAAAAATATTACTAAATCCAGGATTAAGGGTCTGTGTTAGCATGCCTATTGCACTAGTGTTGTTAGAAGCATTATCCATAGAAATTGCCATTATTTTATCACTAAAGCAAAAATATCTACATATATCTGAAACAGTGTTAGCTATAAACCTACCCGTGTGCCGTGAATTAATTATTCTATATGCAATTATGCGTTTTTGCATTGTCCAATCTTCATCTATCCAATGACTTGTTACAGTTAGATAATCACAGTCATTATTATTTCTACCAATATCAGTTGTATAGAAATACGATTAGGCATATGAGTAAATAAATAGCGCAAATATTGTTCATATTCATGCTTGAATTTATAAATATCGGCCTTAACTGTTGCGCGAGGCCAACCTTTATAAGTAGGATTAAAGACTCTTCTAATATAATGAATCCAATTAGGATTAGAAGCAAAAGTATAAGGCAAGCACATAACAGTAATCATTTTCGCTAATTCTTCACGATCCTTATTTGGATCGTAATATAAAATACCTCCGGTGACAGTGTTTATTCCTGGTTGAACTAGATTTGAACCAGTACTTGGGTTAACTTGAGAATCTACACTTGTCACCCCCCCCCCTCTTGTTGCGCTTTCATTTGGAAAAATCTAGCCTTATCTCTAGGGTGTAATTTTATATGCTTAGTCAAACTACCCGTGCCGCTACGGTCTCCAGTATACCTATGAACAAGTAATTTCCCACAAGTTTTACACTTAGCCTTGTCGTTCTCTCTTACTTGAGTAAAAAAATGCCAAACTAATGATCTTTCTTGATGTTTAGCAGGTTGTCTACTAAAAGTGGGAGTTTGTACAAGTGGGTGTGCCGGTTCATTACCTAAGTTATGAGCAGGACTAGTAGGTGTATCATCTAAATCTGGTGATTAGGTTTCATCATCATCATCATCATCCTCATCTTCCTCTAAGATAGGTTCATTAGGATAAAGAGCATTTATAATATCATCATCTAATCTATCACCTACTGCAACATCATGTAGAAATTCACTATCAGTAAATTAAAAACAAGGGTGATCACTATCAACCATTATGGGAGACGGATTAGGACGTCTAGGTTGGCTACTACTTTCAACTTGCTTATCTTTTTTAGGTCGGGGAGCCGGGGGAAGGGTAGTATTATGGCCACTACTTTCACCGGTTTTATCTTTTCCTTTACCGAACATTTTTTTCAAAGAAAATGCCATACTAATTAGAATTATACAAACTAAAATCACAAAAATATACTATTAGCACGTAAGAGTTGAAACGAGTTTACCGGATTGCCGAACAACTTCTTGAAAATTGAAAATCGTTGAACTTGAAAACTTCAATTCAACAATATCACAATTTTTCACGATTTTTCAACAATGAATTAAGCACTTGTACTAGAAAGATTGAAAGAGCGCTTGAGAGATATTGATGAATTGGTGAATAAAACTGAAAGAATGAGGGGGTATTTATAGTTGACAAATGAGAAAAAGTGTACTTATATCAAGTTTGGGGTTAAATTAAAGTTTGAGGGCCAAATGAATATTTTTCAAACTTCCAAACGGCTATTTTTTGCAAAGAGTTGTTACTGAATTTAAAAAAAAATTTAAAAATAGCCGTTGGGCCCGCCAGGACCGGCTCAGGCCCGCCAGGACCAATCCAGGTCCGCCAGTCGGTCCCGGGCCTAACGGTTCGACGTATGCGACCGGCCCGTCACGGGTTTTTTGGAACATCAGGACCGGACCGTCGGGACCGGCCCAGCAGGACTGGTAAGCCTGCTAGGCATGCGGTCCCGATCCGGTCCCGGGCCTGAACCGGGACACCAAACAGCCTTAGATACAATCAAAACAATTATTCCTCAATTTCAAGTGGGTTGGAAGGTAAGATGCTGAAACAAATTTCCAGGTAGGTAAAGATACCAACTACTTATCACCAGAATCATTATGTTAAAATGTTCCACAGTGGTTAAAGGATTGTATTGTTATGTTCTTATATAATCTTGGGCAACTCACCTTATGAGTTAATTTTTTTTGGACTGAATTAGGCCTAAGATTTACTTTCCTAATATGGGTCTCAAAGCCAGATTCACCCTATTCTCGATATATTTGACATTGGGCATCATGTAATATTGTCCGCTCTTCAGATGTCCTATCTTGGCGCGCAGAGGGGAGAGGTTTTAGAATGTCTCACATTGTCTGAAGAAATGAGTTGTATTCATAGGCGAAGTTATAATTTGAAGTTTGTGGGTGCAGTATTCTTGTCTTCTTAAGTTATTGGATTATAAATTAATAATTTATATATATTAAATAAATTTTTTAAGACAAATATAAAGTTTGGATCAAAGTTATTGAATTTTGCCGAACCCGTAACTTGGTCTCTGGCTTTGCCCCTGGTTCCTTATATGATTTTGGACAATTTTAATTCCATGATCCAATTTGTGGGATTGAGCTAGGTCAAAGGTTTGATTTCTCGAAGCAATTGTTGCTTGGGGCTTCAGAGTGTCTTTATAGAAGTGTGATGTGCGTGTGTAGAGATATGTGGAGGTCAGAAGCATGTAACAAGGGTCAGACAATTTTAGAGGTGCTTATTTAAATGCATCACAATTTTAGAGGTGCTACAAGTTGTATTTGTATTTATACCCGTTTTTTGTGTCACATTTTAACTAGTGCCTGTTTTGCAAAAAAACTGCAAGTGTACATGCTTTTTCGCATAACTTCACCATACGGGGCTGAAGTACCAAAGACAATCACGCAAAATTTTAGTATTCTAGTAGACGGGCCTGAAGTTCTGCTAAGGCTGCACAGTGGTCCAATCCTGGCTCGGTGACCGGCTCGGGACCGCGGTCTTAGCGGGCCCAATGGGTCGGTTATGGTGGGCTTTGGCTTAAACGGTGCAAAAGCCTGTGGTGGGCCGGTTCAAGAGGTCAGGACCGCGAGCCCGGGACTTTTAGGATCGGGACCGCCAGGCGGTCCTGGGCCGGTCCCAACGGTCAAATTTAAAATAAAAAAAATACAAAAATGGCCATCGGTCAGATTTTTAAAATCTAGCCGTTGGCCTTCAAAATTTATCCGTTGGCCACTTTAAAAAATAGTCATTTGGCTCCCAAACTTTATTTTAACCACAATCTTTATATAATTACACTTTTTTCATTTTTCAACTATAAATACCCCCTCATTCTTTCACTTTTACTCACCAATTCATCAATCTCTCTCAATCTGTATTTAATTTCTCTTCTATTACTTACTTTATTATTGCAATTTCGAGAAAATTGTGAAGTTGGTGAATTGAAGTATTCAAGTCTTCAATAATTTGCAATATTCAAGAAGTTGTTCGGCAATACGGTACACTCGTTCCAACTCTTAATTTTTAAGAATATATTTTTATATGTTTTAGTTGCATAATTGTAATTAATATGGCATTTTCTTTCAAAAAAAGGTTTGGCGGTAAGGGAAAGCTAAAATTGGTGAAAGTAGTGGTCAACCTACTACCCTCCCCCGGTTCCCCGACCTTCTTCATTTACCCGTCCTGCAGCTTCTATTATTCTTGATAGTGATAACCCTCCTTTTCAATTTTTCGATAGTCAGTTTTGCCATAATGTTGCACTGGGTGAACAATTAAATGAAGAAATTATGAATGCTCTTTATCCTAATCATACTATCTTAGAAAATGATGAGGAAATGAGAATGTAGATGAAACCATACTGGATTTAGATGATACACCTACTAGTCCTGTTAATAGCCCAACTGATGCCCCGCTCGACCCACATGTAGAAACCCCTACATTTAATAGACAACCTTCTAAACGCCCCGAAACATCAATTGTTT
The DNA here is from genome assembly GCA_034376525.1 of Nicotiana benthamiana. Lineage (NCBI taxonomy): Eukaryota > Viridiplantae > Streptophyta > Magnoliopsida > Solanales > Solanaceae > Nicotiana > Nicotiana benthamiana. The sequence goes on from CM067337.1 coordinate 133,561,265, forward strand.
GGCATTTTTTTTACTCAAGAAAGAGAACAAAGTAAGGCTAAGTGTAAAACTTGTGGAAAATTGCTCGTGCATAAATATACTGGAGACCGTTATGGTACGGGTACTTTGGCTAGGCACATAAAAACACACCCTAGAGATAAAGTTAAATATTTACAAATAAGAGCGCAGCAATAGGGGACAAGTGTAAATACTGCGGCTAACCCTAGTACTGGTTCAAATCTAGTTCAACCAGGAATTAACACTGTGACTGATGGTATTTTATATTACGATCCTAACAGAGATCGTGAAGAATTAGCAAAGATGGTTACCGTTATGTGCTTACCCTTTAGTTTTCCATACAATATATTAGAAGAATTTTTAATCCTACTTACAAAGGTTGGCCTCGCGCAACAATTAAGAGCGATATTTATAAATATAAACACGAATATGAACAATATTTGCGTTATTTATTTATTCATATAACTAATCGAATTTCCATTACTACTGATATTGGTAGAAGTAATAATGACTGTGATTATCTAACCGTTACTAGTCATTGGATAGATGAGGAGTGGATAATGCAAAAACACATTATTTCTTATAGAATAATAAATTTACGGCACACAGATAAGTTTATTGCCAACACTGTTACTGATATTTGTAGATATTTTTGCATTAGAGATAAAATAATGGCAATTTCAATGGATAATGCTTCTAGTAACACTAGTGCTATAGGCATACTTACAACAACACTGAATCCTGCATTTAATAATTGCTTCCATGTGAGATGTATTTGTCATATTTACCATTTAATTGTTTGATGGAATGAGAATTTAAATTTAGAAATTGAAAAGGTTAGAATGACTCTTAATTGGGTTTTTTTATTTAAACCGTAGAAGTAGAGTTAAAGAATATTTTAAAAAATGTGATGAATATGGCCTTAGAGAAAGAAAGGTCCCTAAACCTTGTCCAACTAGATGGAATTATATGTACGAAAGTTTAGTCGTTGCATATGAGTATAGAAACTCAATTAATGCAACATTTAATTCTCGTGTTGGTGGTGAGGATGATAATGAAATACTTACAAATCATGATTGGACAAATGTTAAAATTCTTATAGATTTTTTAGAACATTTTCAAATTGCTACTAATGCATTTTCTGGATAATATTATCCTACTATTTCAAACTGTTTAGTTTATATTGCAGCGCTATGTGATTTGTTTGTTGAATTTTAGGAGAGTGGGGAAATTTATCAACTTGCTATAAATACAATGAAAGAAAAGTTTAAAAAATATTTTTTCCTTATCCCCCCTACTTATGGTGTTGCTGCAATGTTAAATCCTACAATGAAATTAGGAGGTCCTCACTTTTGGTACTCAAATATTTATAAGAGTTTAGATCTTTCACATGAGGAATTTGCTACACTAGGAGATGCAAAAGCATCAATTAAAATAAATGCACAAACAATATATAATGCTTATCAACTTGCCTAGATCATACTAGGCAAAATGTTCAAACCCCTACTTCGTCCAGTACACAATCGTCTAAAAGGTGCTGCGGGCCTAAAAGCGCTTAATTCTTGGACAGAGCCCAGGGGTTTCCAAGGTGATAATTTTGATGACACTTCACATCTAAATCAGCTTCAAGTTTATTTGTCGCAGGGACTTGAAAAGGAGAATCCAGATGGCAGCTTTGATCTTTTGGAATGGTGGAAAGCAAGGGAAAAATATTTTACTGTTCTTGCAAGGGTGGCTCGGGATATTTTATCTTTTCAAGCTTCAACAATTGTATCAGAGAGTGCTTTCAGTCAAGCAAGAGTTCAAATAGGCGATCATAGAGCATCTATGAGGGAAAGCTTGAAAAAATCATTACTATTCAGAGATTGGATCCGCGGAGAATGAAGAAACTTTGGACTTGCAGAATCACAACCAGAGATAGACGACGCTTATGAAGAAATGATAGCGGAACCTGCGGAGGATGCTGCTTCGCCTGGAAGCGGTGATGAACAAGCTTCTTTTCCGCCACCACCAACGGAACCTTCTCCGAACCTTGAAGGATTTATGAGATTTGTTAGAGATACAATGTAGATTATGGTGTAACTTGTACTTTTGCACATATTCTTTAGTTTTTTTCCTTTTAATGGTGGTATTAGCACCTTGTTGTGCTCATTCCATTTGGGGGAAAAAGAATAAGAAAGATATGCCATTTTTGGGTAATAAAAATTATAAGACATTCCCTTGAATACCTCTTTGCAATATTTTTTTTGTCTTTAACTTGCAACTCTTTATAAGCTATAATATATATACATAACATACTATATATATAATATATATAACACATCAAGTATACTATATATACTATATATATAATATATAACATACTATATACTATATATATTAAATATAAAACATACTATATATATATATATACACTATATATATAATATATATAACATACTATATATTATATATATGCTCTATAATATGTATATACTAACATACTATATACTATTTATGTATATATACGCTGACATACTATATATACTATATATATAATATATATAACATACTATATACTATATATATATATGCTCTCTACGTATATATATATATTATATACATTTATATAGCTATATATAAGTAATTATACTAGTATATATATAGTGCCTTAAATAAAAAAAAATTAAAAAATACTCTGGAACGAAAAAGTCCGTTAGGCCCGTATAGGCCACGAGCCCGACCCATTTAGCCCGGGATCATGTGGGCTTAGGACTACCATGGGCCGGTTCCACCCATTGGGACCGTGAAGATCGGGACCGTTTGGCCCGGGCCCGCCTGGGACCAGCCTGCCTCAAGCCCGAAACCGCCAGACCCGGCCCATTTAGGCCCGTTGGGCCCGAGATCGGCCCAAATTACAACCTTAAGTTCAGCTCTAGAGCTGAAGTTTTTGTTTTGTAACTGGCAAACTTTAGCTTTAGAACTGAAGTTTTTTATTTGTAATTGGCAGACTTCAACTTTAGAGCTAAAGTATTATGTTGTAACTGACAATAGAGCTGAAGTTTTTGTCCTGAATAAGCTTTATAATGCTCCCTCTCTACCCATTTCAGTTGTGCTAGTTCATGAGGTCATATTTCGGCATTCTCTGTGCATATACATTTTATTTATCTTATATTGAGAATTTCAACTTCCTTCCAATTGCCTTTCTTAGACTTTTCCCGTTAACTGTTCCTCCTCCTTCTACAGTCAAGTATTTCTTTTATAGAAATAAAGCCATTTACGTGCCCCAAACCATCCTAGACTTGAGGATCTTTCGGCGCTATAGTAAAACCTGTAATTTATATGTTATGTATTGCAAAAAAAAAAATTAACTGATTACTGTATAGTCACAGCAACAGAAGAAAGAAGAAGAAGGAAATGAAGAAGGAGAAAGGAGACTGATATTATTTAAAAAGTGGGTACGAATTAAAAGTTTTAAAAAAATGGGTATATGTTATAAGTGTATATATATATATACATATATATATATGGGTAGAGAGGGAGTATTACAAACCGTATTCCGAAACTGTATCTATGAATATCTATATTACTGTATATTCATTGCAGCAGAAGAAAGTTTCGGAAGAAGGAAATGAAGGAGGAGAAAGATGATTGAATTTATTTAAAAAGTGAGTAGAAGTTAAAATTTTTTAAAGAATAAGTATAGACTATAAGTGGGTGACCAAATAGGACGTCCCATGCAATTTTTCCCCTTTCAAGACAATATGTCTTCATCCTCTTGACTTTTCTTACTCCCATTTTAAAAAATGACAGCCAAGTATAATTTGTAATTTTTCATATGTGGTCTGGAAAGCATACCTTATCTTACCGGAGGTAGAGAGGCTTTTTTTAACTTCCAGTTTCACACAAGAAAAAAAGAAATATGAGTAGTGGAAACCTAATAATTTAACATTGTTGAGTTTTAAAGAAGCAACGGGTTTAAAAATGAAGAAGAGAGCTCACCCCCGCCCCCCCCCCCCTCCTCCCCCAACAAATTAATTCAGGACAGTATATATAGAATCAATTGCCTTTTTTCTGGACTGTAAATACCGCAAAGGAGCTTATAAACGATGCTTCTGTCTCTCTCTTATGAATGTCCTAGGTAACCAAACATTTTTCTTTTAGTTGGCATTAAGGGGTATAGGTACCGGGTTAGTTCGATTTTATTAAAATCTAATTAAACTAAGCATATTAATTTGGATTGGTTGATTTATCGAATTTCTCAACTTTTTTGAGCTTTCTTATGTATGAATATTATTTCAATATTACTTTATTAAATTTTTTATAAGTAAATGTATGTTTAGTAAAAATTGACAAAGATATAATCTATTAAATAGGAGAATTTTGCTAATAAAATATGATATTTACTTTTTTAGTTGTCTCACAATAATTTTTCGTGGATGTATACTTCAAGATTAAATGAATTTAATAATTAAACATATAAATCAATATGATACCTAATTAATGATATGTTCCATTTATTTTAGATTGCCGAAATACCACTTCAAATTTGAAAAAGATATAAGAATTTAATAATTCTTGATATGAACATGGATGAACAAAGAAATTGACGCATTTCAGTAACACCTGATAAGAAAGTGATAACATAACATATTGCTTAAGGTTAATAAAAATAGAGTACTTTATATTTTATTAAATATCACATCCTATAAGAGAATCCCAAATATTTATAGAATTTTTGTAAAAAAATTTCTACATAAAGTCTTAAAAGTATATAAATTTTTAATATACTTATATGTCGGTTTGGTTCGAATTTTTTTTATTCAATACCAAATAAATCAAACAAAACCTAGTCGGATTTTTTCATCGATTTAGTTTGACTTTTCGATTTGGTGCGTCTTTCCAGTTTGGTTTGTACATCCCTAGTTGTCAATATTAAATTACCTGGGATGATATAAAGCGCATGATATGTCAATAGGATTTGTATTTGTACTATATAAGGTTTAGAGTAAGTGTGTTGCACGTATATTTCATGTTACTCAATTAAAATTTATATTGCAAGCATATTCGACATAATATATTTTTTTCTTCACTAAAATTTAAATTAGTGCCTATTTTTAAAGAAAATAAGAATTAATTGAAGCCAAATGGTAGCATTTAATCAAATCTTTCATAGGAAACTTTGCAACCAATAGCAGTTGACTGCAAAATACATGAATGCTTAATGACGTATATATCTTATGGTGATAATATACTTTTAAAGATAAAAAAAAATGAAGTGAATTATCTCGGCGATATTTTATTACGATACAAACGAGCACATATACTTCAGCATATTCACAACAAAATAAAAATTCAATTTGAAATCTCAGGTTCAATTAAATTTTTCTCACATGCTTTACATCTCTATCCTTTTGTAATTGTAGTAAATTCCTTATAAACTTAATATGCTGCATCAAACGTATGTATACACTACTAAATAATAAAATAACGAAAATAAAAAAATTGAGAAAAGGATATGCATAAAACAAACAAATATCCAAATACAACATAATAATGCACATTGCATGAGTATTTTATATGAATGAATACAAATTTTTAGAAAATTACATAGATATTATTTTCAAACGTGTTGCAAAATTTTAAAAAATCCAAATTGCTGAAAAAATGACAAATGTTGTCGGTTAATGATCTCGCCCAATTTTAGTCCTCAAAAGATAAGCGGTCGCTGCAAATATAATCCGGTCTAAGAGTCCGAAGTCGAATCCTACAGAGAACTAAGATTTAGCTACATTTGTTCACTATCACCAAGAAGACAAGTTTGAACAATTCCTAAGTTATAAATATTAAGATTCTTATGTCTAACTAATTAACTAACAAATTAAAATAATAAATTAGCAATTAAAGATATTAAGGGTCGAGGAGAAGATTAAGGAGGTCTACAGTTATGATTTCCTCAATTATCAAAATCTTTCCCGCTACGTCTCCTGGAATTTCTCCTAATTATTCTCTACTGATTGTGAGTCTTTCAGGTGTCGTAATTTTCTCTCGAGAAACTATCATAATTTACTAAACATATTCTCCTGAACTATGCTAGCTGGCACAATCTTACGGCTCACTATGACCATGTTAAAGTTTTGTTATTTCTAAACCTACCTATAAACCTGCCGTATTAATTCCTCAGTTAGGGGTGACGTTTGTCACGACCCAAACCGATAGGCCGTGACAGGCACCCGGTACTTTACTCAACCGACTACCAATATTACGTATCTTTTCATGTCATACTATCATAGATAACTTAGCCGGAAGGTTGCCGTGAGATAAGTAGAATACAAATTAGCTAATATTTACACTCTAATTTGGCCACACATTATCAATGTTTGATTGTAAAAGATAACAAAATGCTTCAATTTAGAGTTTTATACTTTGCAGGAGCCATTCCAAGCTAGGAGGAAGCTAAAAGAGTGTTCTGGAGTCAATATGGAGCATGGAAGGTCATTTGGAGGATAACGAATCAAAAAGGAGAAGAAAGAGCAAGGACCAAATCCGCGGTCAGGTCCGCAGCCGTGAACAGAACTTGTGTCAAATCCGCGATCAATCCGCGGTCAATCCACGACTGTGGCCGGGTTGTTCGAAGCCAAAAAGTCAGGGCTAATTGTGTTATTTCTAGGATGAATCTTCCTGACCTATAAGAAGCCCAGCTCGCCAACAAAGAGAATATCGAGGTTTTAAAGGGATTTTGAAGGCAAGAACAGGCAAGAAGCACCGAAGATTCGACATAGAGTTCTTACCTTTCTTCTTCTTCTTCTTCTTCTTCATCTTGTTTTTATCATTGAAGATGAATTCTATCATTATGATTGTGAAAACGATTATGCGTAGCTAAAATCCTAATCTAGGGCCTTGATGGAACCTCTTGGAGGATGACTTTCTTGCTATGTTAATATATATTTGCCCTAATAGTTTCTCAGTTTGTTCAACTATATTGTGATTGTTGTTGATTGAATGGCTCTCAATCGACTGTGCCTTTTTAGTATGCGTTACTCGAGAGAGAGACTATATATTTAGGTAGTTATTGAATAACACCAATCCTAATGTATATGAGGGATCAATACGAAGGGTTTAAATGTGGAATTAGGGATAACGAAATCTTGGGTGCAATCTAAGTGAGCTGTAATTAAGGCCAGCTAACATAATTCGAGTGATATGCCTAGTATATTATTGTAATTACTCGGGAGAGATTTATGACTGTCATATTGCTCATGATTGATACAAAAGACTTAGACAAATTTATAGGAAACATAGCTGAAAAGATTCTGACAAAAGGGGAAATCAGAACCTTTGTCCATTCCCAATCTTGCTTACAAACCGTTTATATCTTGTTCATAATTACCGCATTTTGATTACATAATATTTAGTTAATAAACACCAAATTTGTTACTCAAATATGTTTGAAGATTGAATACATGAATTTTTGTGAGTCCAATAGGTGTGATTGATAGGTTAATTTCTTGTGAGATTCGACTCCGAACTTGTTAACTAGAATATATTTACAACGACCGCTAGCTGTGATTGATAGGTTAATTTCCTGTGGGATTCGACTCCAGACTTGTTAACCAGAATATATTTACAACGACCTCCTTGTCCTTTTTATACGACATAGTTGGGCATGGTCAAATTTTGGTATCACTGCCAAGGATTTAAGGATGTTATTGATTGCAGTTAAAAAAAAGTACAAAAATTCTTAGTGTAGTACATTTTCTTCAATTTAAATTGACCATTGAAATTCTAACGTTTGTACTCATGTTTTTTTATAGGTGCGTGCCTAGAAGCTCCTCAAGAACTGATGAATTGCTCGAAGCAATATCAGATCCTGAGAAAGTTTTCAAGGCATTGAATTGTGAAAACAAGAAAGATAAAAAACAACAAAACTCAACCGAAAACATTGAACCAGACATGGAAGACGATAATCCAAACAACAGAGACAACGTGAATGACCCAATCAATTAGGGTGTGGCACCTCTTGTACCAGAAGCAGCACTATATGACTGGGCACAACCCACCATTGACAACTTAGCAACTACTATTGTAGTCACTCAGATATAAGCAGATTCATTCCAGATCACAAATAACATGCTACATCTGTCGCAGAACAAGGGACTATTCTCCGGGTCATACATTGTAGATCCTCAACAACATCTAAAGAATTTCCTATCAATCTATGCCATGCAGAAGCAACACAAAATGACACTGGAAGCAATATGTTTGTTGTTGTTTCCATTATCAGTGACAGGAGCATCTCAGTCTTGGCTTAATTCCATCCCCATCAACTCCATCACTACTTGGGAGGAATTAGTCAAATAATACTTGAACAAATTTTATCCACCCAACAAGACCGGTTAGCAAATTGATGAGATACTGAGCTTCAGACAGAAACCAACTGAGATGCTACATGAAACGTGGCAGAGATTCAAAGGTCTGCTGGTTACTTGTCCATATCATGGTATTCTGGAGATTATGTTGGGGCATAGATTTTATATGGGTTTAACAGATACTTTGAAAACCAATGTTGACTCTTCAGCAGATGCAACATTTTGAGCAAAATATTTAGAGAGATCAAGATCATAGTCGAAAAGATGGCACAAAACCCAGGATGGACGACAAGAAATGCAACAACCAATCCTGTGGTTCACTCACTAGCATTTGACCTGGACACAAATGAGCATCCTTACCAAAAAGGTTGAACAATAAGGCCAGAAGCAGTAGGTACACATAGTTGATGTAACTAATTTGGGTCTATGTACATCATGTATTAATCAGCCATATGTCTGCTCGTGGAATATTGAAGGTGATAATCAATAATACCAGGAGAACACGAATTATGTAGCCAACTATGGGGTACCGAGAAAAGTTGGTCAGAATTGGGGTAAGCAGAATCAGCAATATAGACCAGCTCAGTAGCAATACAATGACAACATTAACCATGGGGATGTGCGACCACAGGGGCAAATGGTACATTCCCAGAGGCAACAAGGATACAACCAGCAAAAGCAGCAGCAAGCTTATCAACAACCTCTACAACAACAAATTATGAGACATGATGATGAGTTTGCTAAACTTGAGGGAGTGATGCAACAAGTGATTGGGTCCACTGAAAAACTAGCTGACAGAGTAGACTCAGTCAACAATAAAGAATATTGAAATCTAGATAGGTCAGATTTCCATGGTCCTAAATAATTGTCCTCATGGGACGTTACCTGCAGACACCCAAATCAGTCCAAAAGAGCAGGGCACGAGGCAGCTGATGGAAAATGGTAGAGACTTAGATCTGGAGTAAGAAATTGCTCGTGAAAGCAGACAGATAGAGACACTGGTGCTAGTGCCTATTGAGCTAGACAATTTAGCAGGGTTAACTGAGTTGACGGTACAACAGGCACAAGAAAACACCAAACATGAAGAAGAAGTTGTGAAAGAGACGAAGGTTGCACCGGAGCCGACAATAGAACTAGTGCTTGGACAAGAGAAAAATCAAATCACATGAAAGAAGCAACCACCAACACCATTCCCATAGAGATTGGCCAAGTATCAAAAAGATAAACAGTACAAGAAATTATTAGAGATTTGAAGCAAATTCAGGTAAATATTCCATCGATTGATGCTTTAAAGTAGAGGCCTGGTTATGCAAAGATGATGAAAAACTTGATGTCCCACAAATTAGATTTTCATGACTTGCCCACAGTTACACTGACTCAAACCTGTAGTGTTGTTAGGATGAGACCCATGGCTGAGAAGCTATCTGACACACGGAGTTTCACAATCCCTTGCATAATCGGCAACTTTGCATTTACTAAGGCACTATATGATTTGGGAGAAAGCATAAACCTTATGCCCCTGGATATCTACAAAAGTATAGGCATTGGAAGAGCTAGACCCACGTATATGTTAATATTGCTGGCCGATCGTATAGTAAAGTGGCCCTCGGGGATTCTAGAGGATGTATTGGTACATGTTGGGAAGTTTGTGTTCCCAATAGATTTTGTCATCCTTGACTGTCGGGTTGACAAGGAAATTCCCATAATTCTGGGAAAGCCATTCTTGGCACTAGGAGAGCCTTAATTGATTGTGAAACTGGATAGCTCAAGATGAGATTAAATGATGAAGAGATAACATTCATCGTGCAAAAATCTATTCGGAGACCAAGTGAATTCGCTAATTGCTCTTTAATGGATGTGGTGGATGTAGTCTTGGAGGAGGAAGATGAAGCTTGAACATAAAGACCCTCTAGCAGCTTGTCTCATGAACTTAGACGAAGCTAATGGTGAAGACTTGGCAGAGTGGGTACTTTCTCTTGAAGGCCAAGGTTTTTAAAGGAGCTTGAATTTGAGCCTTTGCACTTTAGAGGAAAGAAAAACTCCTCCAAATAAGTCGTCAATAGAAGAGCCACCAAATTTGGAACTGAAGACACTGCCATCCTATCTCAAGTATGCATTCTTAGGACCTGACTCAACTTTACTTGTTATTATATCAGTTAGTTTGTTAGATGTGCAGGCAAAACAAATTTTACAGGTAAAAAATAAGTGCAAGACTACAATTGGGTGGACTATTACAGATATTAAGGGGATCAACCCGGCCTTCTATATACATAAGATTCTACTGGAAGATGGGCAAAAACCTTCTAGAGAACATCAAAGAAGGATGAACCCCAACATAAAAGAAATGGTGAAAAAGGAAGTGATCATGGTTAGATACAGGAATCATATTCTCCATTTCTAATAGCAATTGGGTTAGCCCAGTGCATCGTGTACCAAAAAAAGGGAGGTATGACGGCAGTGAAAAGTGAGAAGAACGAGTTGATCTCTACACGAACAATCATATTTTGGCGAATCTATATGGATTGAATGAAATTGAACTTGGCTACCAGGAAGAACCATTTCCCATTACCATTCATTGATTAGATGATAGATAGATTGGTAGAGAGGTCTTCACCCTTGCTTTCTGGATGGGTACTCGGGGTATAACTCGATTTCTATTACCCCCGGGTGATAGAGAGAAAATGTCATTCACCTACCCTTATGGAATCTATATTTTTGGCAAACGCTGTTTGGCCTATGCAACAGACCTGCCATATCCCAAAGGTGCATGATGGCCATATTCATAGATATGGTAGAGGAGATACTAGAGGTTTTCATGGATGACTTCTAAGTGGTAGAGAATTCATTCGATGATTGCCTTGTGAACTTGAGAAGAGTTTTGAAAAGATGTATTAAGACTAATCTGGTACTCAACTGGGAAAAGTGCGATTTCATGGTATAGTAAGGTATAGTCTTGGGGCACCTAGTGTCAAGTAAATGTATTGAGTTGGATCGTGCAATGGTATATTCTACCATCTACCTCCATCAAAGCAATCAGAAGTTTTCTTGGGCACACCGATTTATATAGGAGATTTATAGAAGATTTTTCCAAAATTTCTAACCCCTAGTGTAAATTGATTGAAAAAGATCACCCTTTTATGTTTCCTGATGAATGCATGGTAGCTTTTGATGAATTAAAGAAGAGACTGGTAACAACACCTATCTTAGTTTCCCCCGACTGGGAGTTTGAGCTGATGTGTGATGCGAGTGATTATGCTGTGGAAACAATTCTTGGGCGAAGAAAAGATAAATTCATGCATCTAATATACTAGCAAGTAGAACAAGCCCAGCTAAATTACACTCTGACTGAGAAAGAGATGTTGGCAGTGGTTTTCTCATTTGAAAAGTCCAAGTCATACTTGATAGGGTCAAAGGTAATCGTTTATACTGACCATGGTGCTCTTAGGTGCTTAATTGAGAAGGAGTCAAAACCGTGTCTGATTCGATGGGTGCTACTGCTGCACGAATTTGATTAGGATATCCATGACCGAAAGGGAACAGAGAAACAAGTGGATGACCATTTATCTAGGCTGGAAGGAGTTGAAAAGAAAATTGAGGTAGAAGAGTTTCTGGAAACTTTTCCAGATGAACAACTACTAGCCATAAGTCTCGAGGAAGTGCCATAGTATGTAGGTGTTGAAACTGTCTGGCATGTGGTATTCTTCCTTATGACCGCTCATCTGTTCAAAAGAAAAAGTTATTTCATGATTGTTGCATGTATTATTGGGATGATCCTTATCTATATAGGATTTATGTTGATAAAATGATCTGGAGATGTATCCCTAAGATAGAAAAGTCTTATATTTTACAGGCTTGTCATGCGTCACCATATGGTGGGCACTTTGGAGGAGTAAGGACAGTTGCGAAAGTCTTGAAGTAGAGGTTCTACTGGCTAACACTGTTCAAAGATGCACATCTATGGATAAAAGGATGTGACGAATGCCAACAAATCGGGAACATTTCTCATAGACATGAGATGCCCATTTACCCAAGTTAGGAGGTAGAAGTGTTTGATGTATCGGGGACGACTTCATGGGGCCTTTCGTCAGCTCATATGGAAACAAGTACATACTTGTCGATGTGGACTACCTGTCTAAATGGGTAGAAGCTACAGAACTCCCTAAAAATGATGCAAATGAGGTAATTGGTTTCTTGAGAAAGAATATATTCACTCGATTTGGCACCCCAAGGGCAATAATATGTGATGGAGTCTCTCACTTTTGTAATTGAGCCTTTACAAAGTTGTTGGAGAAGTATGATATATTCCACAAAGTGGCCACCTATTATCATCTAAAAAATGCTGGCAAGTGGAAGTTTCCAATAGATAAATAAAGAGTGTGCTGACATAAACTGTGAATGCAACTAGAACAGATTGGGCGAAGAAGTTAGATGATGAACTTTGGGCATATCGAACTGCTTTCAAAACTCTAATTGGCATGCCATCATACAAGTTGGTGTTTGGGAAGGCATGTCATTTACAGTAGAGTTGGAGCATAAAGCTTGGTAGGCATTGAGACAGTTAAATCTTGATAGTGAAGCTGCAGGAATAAGTAGAGTAATGGAGTTGCACAAGCTTGATGAGTTTATATATCACGCTTTTGAGAGCACAAAATTATACATGGAGAGGATGAAGATGATACATGATAGGAATATTATTTAGCGGAACTTTAAACTTGGAGACATGGTATTGCTATACAACTCACGTCTGAGGCTGTTTCCGGGTAAATTGAAATAACAAATGTTAGGTCCTTTTTGTGTGGTTGAAATTCACCCCACTAGTGCCGTAGAGATTGCTGCGGAAAATGACTCTTGCACATTTAGAGTCAATGGGCAAAGGATAAACCATTATATGGGCATAAAGGAAGCAAATTAAGTGTTAGTTATATATTTTATTGAGCCTCCATAGTTGAGCGTACTTTAAAAACACTTATCTGCGTCATGCCATGATGTTAAATCAGGCGCTTCATGGGTGGTAACCAATTGATTTGTTGTTCTGAACATGAGGATCACATTTGCAGTGTGCGACAAAAGAGGGTGAATGCCTCGATTGAGACCACATGGAGAGTGTATCGTTTGCCTGTATTTACTGGGGAAATGGAATACTATGATACTTACTAGCAAGAACCCACAAATTAGTAATTATTTTTCCAAACTATCTACCAGACAAGAAGGTATTATGGATTGTCCAAGGATCAAAGTTTCACTCTACCTCACTCACATTTGAAGGTATGTGTTGGTTGTACATCATTAATAGTCGGCCGCTTTCGTCCCACAACACCGTTGAAGTCAATGGAACGCGAGCTGCTTTGATCTGGTGCTTTATGAATGGCCACGACTTTGATGTGGCAGAGGTTATTCACTTGGAGATGTTCATCAGTTCAACATTGAGGAGGTATGTGTTCTTCTTCCCATCTCTGGTCACTAGATTGTGTTGGGCTGTAGGGTGTCAGAGAACCCCAGTGTGGATGACAATGTGAAGAAAGAAACAATGTTCTAGGCTTCTAAAGTGACCATTGAGAAAGAGATGATAGCAGCAAGTTCAATTGATAGTGATGATTCTGAGGCATCTGAGGAGGGAGATGATGTGCATGATGAAGTGGGGGTTGAATCTCCCTCCCACGAGCATGTTGTGGAAGTAGAAAGGCCGTCCGTGGTTGGCCAGGTTACATAACTAGCAGCCTTAGAGTAGGAAATGGCAGGTCTGCGTACTACTGTCATAGACTTGGGGACTAGAGTTGATGCCTTGGCCACCCAAAAATGCAAAATCAGAGAAGAAAATCATGGGCTGGTTGCGTGCGCTGGGGAGGGCATGTCACTTAGACCCTGACAATATCTCTGATCAAAAGTGATCTTTCAGGGAAGTTCCTTTATCTCGCATTACTTTCTATTTTTTGACATGAGGACATGACATCTTTTTATGTATGGGGTGGGGGTTACTTCATTGGTATGTTGTGTATATATATGAATGTAGCTTGATTCTAGTTTGAGTGTAGCCTTTGGTTAATTTGATTGTAGTCTTTGGTTAGTTTGATATTTGTTTTTGGTTAGTAGTCTAAATGTGTGAATGTGTGAAAATTTCATATTTTTGACTTGTGCCTACAACAGATATCACTCGACGAGTTTCTTGAGGGTCTAAGTCGATATATAAAAAGATTTTCTTTTGTAGGTAGTGTATCAATTACCCCTTGGTTTTTCTTTTGACCGAGGTTCTTTTCCAAGGGTTTTTGTTTGAACTGGGTTAGTTAGTTTTTATAATTATTAATTAGGTACTTGTAGGCTAAGGGCTGATATGGAAGGAGGATTCCTTAACGTCATTATGCCTTGAATACAGTAGATATTTTAGTCTGACGCTTAGGCTCAGTTGTTGATTTGTATTAGAGTGCCTTAAATTGTATGTTTTTAATTTGGCTTAAGTACTCTAACTAGAGCATTTCGATGATCCAATCTAGAGTGAGTCATGTGCCATGTGTGTGTAAGGATTGTTTTATTCTCTGCACTGCATTGGATGCCTAGAACTTGCCATGTGTGTTTGCAAAGAAAAATAGTAGTTTGTTCAGTCTTGGAAATGATATAGGTGTTTCTTTGTCAAGTTATATATATATTACCTGTCTAATTGTTATGTATCGTAGTTAACCCCTTTGAGCCTGTAATCTTATTTCTTTGGTGACCACATTAGAAAACTTACATGTTTGTTTGAATTAATCATCTATTTGAACCGTTTACCTTTCATGAGCACTTGAATTGTTATGAACTTTGTAAAAGTTAAAGTGTAGGGTGGTTGGTTTGGGTTTTGAGTGGAACTAATGAAATAAGGAGAAAGATGCACTACTTTGAAAAAGTAAGAGCCACTTGAAATGAAAACAAATCCTTGATAAATGGTGGCTCTTGATGTAATTGTGCTTATAGAAGAATAGGGTAAATATATAATGATGTGAAGGTTGAGCTATGGGTTGACATAAGCGTGGGGTTTTAAATGTTAAAGTGTATATATTAAAGTGCTTAGGGAGCTATAGTCACTCTTATACCTAAATGTATCATACCTATCTTGTAGCCTACATTACAACAAAATGAAGTCCTAATTGATCCTAGACTAAATGAGCTCTATTAGTAGAGTAGTACACTACAGGAAAGCCTATGGTGCATTTGTTTTTATGGAATATGAATGTTCTTTTTGAGAGTGAGTGAATTCTTTCTATCTTGAGTTCCTAATTGTTCTTAATTGTTATTGTGTGTGGAAACACTCTCATTGTTATGAAAGGGCACTTGATTCATGAAGGAAAGGTGGGTCTTAACCTTTGCGTTAGAGTAAGTGATTAAAGTTAGGGATATTGCGCGGCATGGGAGAGTCAGCTCATGAGGCGAAGATGTAATATTACGGGGCTCAATTCTTGTGAAATGTTCTTGGTGTGACGAGTTAGGGGAGTCGCTCAGTGAAGTTAGGTTGTTGTAGAGTGTCTTTGATTGCTCGAAGATGTGTAAAGATTTAAGCGTGGGTTGTTGATAATAGATGAGAATCATGCAATTTAGCTAATATTTACACTCTAATTTGGCCGCACTTTATCAATGTTTGATTGTAAAAGATAACAAAATGCTCTAATTAAAAGTTTTATGCTTTGCAGGAGTCATTACGAGATAGGAAGAATCTAAAAGAGTATTTTGGGATCAATATGGAGCATGTAAGGCCACTTGGAGGATAACACGATCAAAATGGAGAAGAAAAAGCAAGGACCAAATCTGCAGTCAGGTCCGTTGTCACAGACATAACTTTGTCAAATTCGCGGTCTATCCAAGGTCGATCCGCCGTCGGGGACGGGTTGTTTGGAACCAAAGGTCAAGGTCAATTGTGTAATTTCTAGGAAGGGATTTTTAAGGCAAGAATAGGCAAGACACAAGGCGGAAGATTCGACATAGAGTTTTTACCTTTCTTCTTCTTGATTTTATCATTGAGGATTAATTCTATGATTATGATTGTGAAAACCATTATGCACAGCTAAACTCCTAATCTGGGGTCTTGGTGGAACCTTTTGGAGGATGACTTTCTTGCTATGTTAATACAGATTTGCCCTAATTGTTTCTCTATTTGCTCAACTATATTGTGATTTCTATTGATTGAAGGGACTCAATCGGCTAAGCCTTTTAGTATGCTTTGCTCGGGAGAGAGTGTATATTTAGGTAGTTATTGAATAACACCACTTCTAACATATATGAGGGATCGATATTAAGGCTTAAAGGTGGGATGAGGGATAACAAAACCTTGGGTGCGATCTAAGTGAGCTGTAATTAAGGCTAGGTAGCGAAATTTAGGAGAATATGTATAGTATATTATTGTAATTACTCAAAAGAGAGTTAGGACAGTCAGAATGCTCATGATCAATAGAGAAGACTAAGGCATGTTTATAGGAAACAAATCGGAAAAAATTCTGACAAGTGGGTAAATCAGAACCTTAGACCATTCCCAATCTGGCTTACAAACCGCTTATAGCTAGTTCTTAATTGCTGCATTTTAATTACATAATATTTAGTTAATAAACACCCAATTTTGTTACTCAAATATCTCTGAAGATTGAATACTTGAATTTCTGTGAGTCCAATAGCTGTGATTGATAGGTTAATTTCCCGTGGGATTCGATTCCGGACTTGTTAACCAAAATATATTTGCAGCTATTGCTTTGTCCTTTTAATAAGGAATAGTAGGACGTAATCTCTCTCTCTCTCTCTCTCTCTCTCTCTCTCACACACACACACACACACATATATATATACGTGTATATAATTCCATCTGATCACGGGTCAATATGCATGTATAAATGCATGAAATGCGTATGAAATACGTTAATAAAATCTCTCGGTACGTCATAAGACCATTATGCCTCTAATTAATATCATGAAATAAACTTTACCAACTTACCTATTTTTGAGACCCATGAACAGAAGATATAATAATAATTCACATAGAGAATCAAGAACATAGACACTCCTAGTATGTCTATGAATAGACTCATATATTAAAGTTGCATATTTTACTCGTTTCTTTTGTATTATTTGGATCAAGTCAAAAAGAAAGAAGGGATAGCCTTAGCATACCTGGAGTTGAAAAATAAAATCTCTATGATACTTTTGAGAAAAATTGCAATGTACTTCTTTATAAAATTGTAAAATCCTGTTGCTATTACGTAGTGCAATTTTATATGAATTTCAAAATTCACTCACCTTCGTTCTTTATTTTGACTTCTGTATACTATATTATGTTTTCCTAATGAAAATAATTTGGGAGGGGAAGCTGGAGTACTTATATCTCTTATAACTCATCTAGAATTTTCACATCCACTTCTTGATTTTTTAGATTTTTGTAGTCATATGTACTTTGTAGATTGCACAATTACACCATTCACGGTATTGTGTATTCTTTTAGCTTAAATTCTATGCGTTTGTGGTATTGTCTAATCTTTGACAAAGTGGATTTGATCTCCCTTGAAGATGAGTTAGATATGACTAATACTTTCCACTTCTTACGTGTAAAATGGACAAAGAATGTTATCCATGTGCCTTCTAATTACATAGACTAAAGGCAAGAGTTACTTAGCTCTTACACTACTTACTACCACGTCGGGGAGGTATTTTAATCTTATCCAATAATTTATTATTTAATTAGGTAATATTCTACTATCGAATAATTAATCAATTATCAGTATAATTAAAAATTATTTTAAATTACTTAAAATTTTACTTATTTTAATACCCTTTATTATCATACTATCATGGTCTTATGGTACCTTCTATAGTACTAGTCCATAAATATCGAACATTAATGCTCGGTCCGTATTTTATTCCAACATGCCAATCTTGGACGAAAATTTATTTTCTTTGACTTGTTTCCCCTCTCACCTTCACGAATTTACTCATAACTTGCCTGAAATAGCATAATCATTATAATCTTTAAATAATCTTTTCTATAGACTGATGTCAATTACCTTACCATAAATTCAATGTACAATACTACATGGTTCAATATCGTCGTAATTTAATACTGAGAAGCATAACATTATTATAACACAGCAGGATGTAACATCATCGTAGTATTGAGGGGCGTAACATCATTCCCCCCTTCCCGCTTGGAACATTTGTCCTCAAATATTGACTGATGGTCTTATCATTTTCATAACAGTTATCTCTTGTGAATACCTTAATGCTCTCCTTTCCATTTAGGCAGTTGTTCTGTGAATAACTCCAAAGTTTAGGAAATTCCCCCCTTTAGGCCTCTTTCCCATGCCATGTCTTGTGATCGAATTCCTTCAAATCTCGCAATTGTTGCTATCTCCTACCATGTATTGATACCCAATTTTTCCCTATAATATTTTTGAAATACGTATATACATTTAAAACCATGCATTGACATCAATGGGTATTTTTCCATAATTTTTACACCCTTAAATTAATTATTACTATATTTTCTTCATGTAAATAAATGTAAAATTACATCTCAAATGAATTTAGATACCTTGATTTAATATTACTATTATGATCCTATTGAGTCCCATTTGTTTCATATATAGCCAAATTATAACCTTTGGCTATATTGAAATAACGTTGCAATCATAGCCCATCATACATTTTCTGTATTATTTTACCCGAAATTAGTCTTTCGTATTTTCGAATACTAAATAACTATTTTTAAACCATTTGTGTTCATGGAATTAAGTTTTTATAATTAGTAATTATTTTACAAATTATTTTTAATCAATTGTTTGGGGTATTTAATAAATAGCTTCTTTTATTTAATTGTTTCCAGCCCAATACCCCTTATAAACCAGCACAAAAGACCCGAGGACTAGTACTTACTAGCCCGAACCAAACCTCTTGGCCAATCCTTCCCGTTGATCACTTTTGATCAACAGTCAAACGCTCTCTACCTAAACCCTAGTCTTCAGGAAACGCCACCGACTTAGCCCTCCATTCTACAATGTTTCTCTGTTGCCTCAGGCCTATATTGGCCTCCAACTATCTATGGTATCTCCAGTTCTTGGATCCTTGAGGAGATTCTCAAGAGACCTAGGCGGTCAGTTTATACCATGGGATTTTCTGGCCTATTTCAAGTCATGTGGTTCGAACATTGAGTAAGATCCTTTTTATTTTCATCTTAAACCCATGGATTCCCAAGTCTATGCTCTCATATATGTTTTACTTATAAAAAACCTAATTTTATCTTTGATATTCTCAGATCTATGCATACTTGTGATGGATTCAACATACTTCACATGCTTTCTTGAAAGTTTTTTGGATTTTTACGTGATTTTCCATTCTTCCTAAAAGTAGGCTTACTGAAACCCATCTTCTCAAAGTTTTTCTGATTTTCGAATGTTAATCGTCTGTTCTTAAGTGTTATTGATTGATTTGTGCTAAAATAATTTGGACCCTAATCGACTTATGCTAAAGCCCTAATTTTCTTATATTTTTGCTTCGATTTTGAGTCTTTCCGTGGTACTTGTTACATTATTTTGTTTGTGCTTTGACTTTCATGATTTCCGCTTAGTCTAATTCAATGTCTTGTGATTTTTTGCCCTAGTTCATATCTATGAGGGTTTTTTTATTCGACTTCTCGGCTAATTTTTGAAATTCTATTTAGCCTAGTTATCTATTTGTGGAAACTGATTTATTCCCTCGTAAATCAGTACTTCTTTGAATTTAGATTTACTGATTTGCTCCGTCCAAAACTTATGTGCTGATTCTTGATTATTTCCCTTGTTTACAACCTTATTTAGTTTTCTTACCTTATGTGTACTTATTAAATTGTGTTGTTAGCCTGATTTTATGCTTTTATTTTCAGAACCAATTTTTAATTGATTTCGGTGTTAGTTCTTGCCTTATTTAACCTAGAGCTTAGTTACTGACTGATTCTGTATATAATTCTCAACAAATTAAGTAATACTAGCCTGGTTTTTATGGCTAATTTGCTAGTGACTGACTTCACTTGATCGATTGTCTGGTTATTTCTTACCTTATTAACCTTGCTCTGATATACCGAGGGATTCCGGGTGAGTCTTTCTTAAATTAAGTATCATTTATGAGATTTTGGCCCCTTAACTGAGTCATGATTGATTGTTAATTGATTTTCATATCTTATATGCATATGATTGGCTCATTACCTTATGTGTACTACTCTATTGCATACTATAAAAACCCTATTGTTATGGTTCTCTACAGAGATCACTTCCCAATTCATGCACACACTCAACTACTCTCCTTCTTGGCTACTTGTGTTACTTATGCTATTTTGGGTCTAGCCAAGGCTAGATAGTGAGACTACTTGCTCTATATTCTGCACTATTTTTTCTCAACTGGTATGTGTCTAGTTATATTTGACAGCCAAAATCTATATGTTTAATCCGTGCATTAGTTCATTTGTTATGAATTTGGCCTACTCTCCTATTTACTCCTTTGTTCAAGCATGCCTAAAAGTTTGCCCTGCTCAATGTGCAACTAATATGTTTACACTTCACATGTTTATCTGATGTTTGAATAGCCTGTCTGAGTTATCCTTAGCTGTGTGATCATGCCTATGGTTAACCCTGCTTGTATGTCTATTCTCTATATCTTTGCTCCATGATTAGTTGCCTGCTTTTTTGGTTAATTGGTTAAGGCTATAAGTGTTCTATGTATATTATTAACTATCTGTCTCCCTACACCCCATTTATTCACCCTCAGTAAGATCTCCATGTGTTCCCAATCCCCTTTTCACCCCTATTTGCAAACATGTTTGCTAAAGTGTATGTGGCATTGAACCTTCTATGATCTATTGATTGTCTATTGAATTTGCTCTCCTTTGAACCGTTTTCATAAATGTGTTCTTCTAAACTTGGTTTCATTCCTAGTATTTTCTTAAAACTGGTCTATTCCAGAAGATCTTTTACTCCTAAGAAGTTTTCTCCACAGTGTTTTCACTGTCTTTTCAAGCACTCTCACTTACTCTTAAGTCCATAGGTTCTGCCTTTCTGGTATATGTATTGCATTTAATCGTCTTGAGATCTCTTTGAACTCTGGAATACTAGGGTTGGCTATTCAACGCTGCACCTATTCAATCTTTATTGTGAAAAGTCTGGGTGTGAGCACTGCCCGGGATTCTTAAGGTCCTTAGGGAACTCTGACACATCTGGACATGAAATTGGCAATGAAAACCTTTGCATTTGAGACCACTTAAGGCCTGGTACACCAGAATTTTCTTTTGGCCTACTTCAAGCTCTGTATAGCTTAATATACAAAATAATAATTTATTCAATCACTTGATCTGTAATAGCTATTTGTAATAATAAATGGGCAATAATAGATGGGGAAATGAACTTGTTTTTTTATATTTTGCATGAGATAGGTTGATAACATACCTATAGGTGTTTACTCTATACTATTGTATGTTAGATAACCTGCCTATGGCTGGACCGAGGATTGTCATAAAGCTTTCGACAAAATCAAAGAGTATCTGTCCATACCACCGATCTTGGTCCCCCCCAAAACCAGGACGACCTTTTCTACTCTATCTATCTGTATTACATGGAGCCATAGGATGTGTTTTGGGACAACATGACGAGACAGGGAGAAAGGAGCAAGGCATATACTACCTAAGTAAGAAGTTCACACCCTATGAAGCACGATACTCTCTGCTGGAATGCACTTGCTGTGCTTTGACCTGGATGGCCCAGAAATTAAGGCATTACTTCTATGCCTGCCAACTGGGAAGTTAGCCAAATGGTAGATATTGTTTAGTGAGTTCGATATTGTCTATGTAACTCAAAAGGTGGTCAAAGGACAAGCATTGGCGGACCATCTTGCTGAAAATCTAGTGGGAGGAGAATACGAACCCTTGAAAAGTATTTTACTAATGAAGAGGTATCATTCATAGGATAGGACATTACCAAAGCATATGACGGTCGGTTGGAGGATGTTCTTTGACGGAGCTGAAAATTTAAAAGGAGTGGGCATTAGAGCGGTTTTGGTAGAAGAAACAGGTCAACATTATCCAGTATCTACTAAACTTATATTTCTCTGCACCAACAATATGGCAGAGTATGAAGCCTGCTTACTAGGACTAAACATGGCAATCGACATAAATATTCAAGAGCTATTGGTAATCACTGATTCAGATTTGCTTGTGCACTAGGTACAAGGAGAGTGGATCACCAAGAATTCCAAGATATTGCATATTTGCACCATGTACAGTAATTGAGAAAGAGGTTCACGAAGATAGAGTTTCGACATGTGCTTAGAATTCAAAATGGGTTTGCCGATGCATTGGCCACCTTGTCATCTATGATAGAACATCAGGACAACAATTTCATCAATTCCATCCCAGTGAGAATTCACAGTCAACTGACATATTATGCCAACGTCGAAGAAGAAACAGATGAAAAACTTTGGTTCGATTATGTCACACCTCCTTTTTTGGCTTACACGTGGTTACCCCAAACGATGACACATGTATAGGAGTTTTTTCAATTAAAGTGACATTATTCGAGATGGGATTGATTATTTGTTTCAAGAGTCGCCATTTGGGATATGTTTGGCTTTTGGTGTCCCAAGTCACCGATTTATTTAAAATCCCAAATCGAGGAAACTTCGACTACCCAATTGGAGTCTGCGAACCACAAATTCTTGAGTAAGGAATTCTGTTGACCCGAGGGAATGTGTTAGGCGCCCTTGGATCCCGTGGTTCTAGCATGGTCGCTTAAACTCATTATAAGTGGCAAAAATATAATTTGCAATACCTGTTAACCTGCAATTTTAGATTATTAACTGCTTTTAACATCTTTTAGGAAAATTTACAATGTTATTAAAACACGTCGTGAATCGCGTCACATAAATGCACTCGCAATTTTAGACATATTTTAATTCCATTGAGAATAGGATTTGTGTCACATAAATGCACACCCAAATTTAGGAAGGTATTTTATTAAACACGCGCCTATAGCAGCTACGTCTTTGACATTCGTGGGAAGACCGTGAAATTTGCTAAACAACACTTCCTATTTTTCTATTTAATGAATTAAGGGGCCATCACATGATATTTGCTTGAATTAACGCAGCTCACTTTATTTTATATGGATGTTCTAACACATGCTAAATTCTCTACTCTTGCTGGTGCTTAAATGCATTAATCACTTTATGTATAAACTATATACTTGGGAAACATTACATGCGTCTTAGCCTCGTTCACGGCCAAATGCACATAATAAATCAAGTTTGGGCCAACCCAGGAGCACATATTGCTCAGGCTGCTACTGGTAACTATTGTGGCTGACTTGGGATTTTTAATCACTCAGCCCAGAAAACATGTTGGATTACAATATTTTGGTTCTTACTGGGCCTCGCGAATGAACCCAGTGTTGATTTGGACAAAAGAGTCCAATTCTCAATAATCATTTTTGGTTCAAAATTATATATAAAGTTGAATATACACACATTCACAAAGAAAATACTAACAATCGTTTTTATATCAAACTTTAACATTGGATCTGAACCAAATGATTCATATACTCGTCTGTCAGAGTATATGAATCTAATTCTTCAAAATTCAATTATGACTTTGATCACAGCTTATAGATCTGAAAACAAGCATGGCTAACGTGTGGAAACCTAAACGAATTAAAACATTATACAGTATTTGGACTTCAACTAGCTATTAAGCTAATATTTCCTGAGTTTTTCATTTAAAGTAATGCAGGAAATAAGCATCTAAAACAACCAAACCACTTAGTGAACTATACTATCATCTATTCATGCTTAAAATAATAGTTTGAATGTCCTGATTATTACAAATAGATCAGTCTCTAAAGTCCAGTTATTACATAATGAAACAGTTGACCTTTAATTACAATAACATGAATGTATTAACGCTATAGGAGGGGAAGGATAAGGTGGGGATTCAATACAAAAATAAAAATAGAAACAGATCTTCATGCTAAAGATGCTTTTTACTTGAGCTTCAAAACATTAAGGAACATTGAGGGTACCTGTAATTCAGCAGAGGAAACAAGAGCCTATGAGTAAATGTAAGGAACCAACTAAGAATTCAACAACCAAACACAAAGTGCATCCAGGACTTCAGCAGAGTTTTTTAGATAATTAAGTGTTTAGAAAAATGATTTAAACAGCACTAATGGTATTTTGTAGATATAGGAGAAAACTAGTATGTATTTTAGCTCTAGGATTCAAAGAGAAGGTTACGGATCCCTTTAAAAATGCCCATATGGTTTCTTTTATAGTAGAGCCTTAGGGCATAAGATTTTCTCTTGTTTTTCTTTTAGTCATTGCTTCAAATTTGCATTTTTCCTAAATGGTCCTTCATTTCCTGACTTATGCCTCAAGTTTGAGGCAGAAATTGTGTTTTAATCCCTTACTAGAATGTTTTAGGGGATTACTATCAGATTTTCAAAGGTTCAAATCCCTCTTATACCCCTACTTCCTTTCCTCAATTACCCACCTACGTTTTAACCTTAGTCAGTTCTTTGGTTAATTCAATTATGGTCAAGTTGGGTCAAATTTGGTCTTGGACCAACAAGTTTGTTTTAAAGTTCAAGATTAGCCACAACTAGTCAGGTTTTAAAATGGGTGCCTTAATGTGATTTTCCATAACCAAACATTATACATGATAACTTATTCAGAATCAAAAGCTATAAATCAAAATTCCAAGAATAGGAAAATCATCCCTCAACACTCAACGTATAGGAATAAACCAATTAAAACACTCAAAGATGAGAAGCATACAACAGAAAGTGAACCTTTAGCTCAGGAATCAAATTAGAAGGGTGAATGCTATCACTAGCAATTAAAGATCTACCCAACAAATCAGCTTAAACTTAAAAATCAAAATCATTATGGAAATCAAACACTTAGGAACATGAACAACCAAACAAACTAGAAATCACGGAATAAACAAGTGAAGATCATAAGATGGAGGTCAATCGAGCCCTTAAAATCACATTACTGAAGAATAAACAAAACTAGGTTTTCCAGAATCAAGAGGCTAATGCTGAACATGATACCAACACTACTCAAGAGATGAATGGATTTCAGATTATGGACAAATGAAGCATATGACCATTTAGACCTACTTCAGGCAAGATTGTGGACAAACTTTTAAATAAGTTGATCAATCTAAGAGCTAAATAGAAAACGATAAACTACTTAGGAAAATTCATACAGAAGAAACCAAATAATCAGGCAAATATAAACAAAAGAGATGAAGTACTTAGCTTCTTTATGCATGTCCAATTTAGACCTTTTCATAAGCTCTTGACCCCTTCCACATGGGCTTCGAACCTCCTAGACGATGTATAACTGGTTTAAGAGTTCAAGGATGGGCTTCCAAGGTTCTGAGACCTCAGTGAGGTCTCAGATCTAGATTTATTCAATGGCTGAATTTGTTTGGGGGTCGTGGGTGGTATGGTTGGGGAAAGGAAGGGTCATGGATTGCCTAGGAAGATTTTGAGCCATTTCTAACGGGCTTTGAGTTTTAGGGTTGGGTTTTGAATTAATATTCGAAGGTTTTGGATTGGATTAGAAGGGTGTGACATACATGGTCGGAAAGAGGAGATTAAGGTTCTTTAGGGGTGTAAATTTTGAGGGCTTTGGAGTTGGGGTCGCCGGAGATGGGGATTCCGACGACCTTTTTGTGGATTCGAGCCAATATGGGGGGTTCGAAGGGAACGGACTGCAGGACAGGGAAGAGGAGGTCCTAGTGGTTCTATGGTGTAAAGTTGGAAGGGTTTGGAACAATTTCGCCGGAGACACTGGTTCCGACGACCCTATTATTGAATATTCGAGACGGAGGGGACTTGTTCGACGGGAAATAACCACAGGATGGGATAGGGGAGGTTGTGATGGTTTGGTGGTGTTAATATGGGGAGGTTTGGTTACCGGCTGTCGCCGTGAGGCGATTTCCGGTGTCTGCGTTAGGGTGGTTCTGAGGTTGTCAAGGGGTGGTGTTATGTCGGTGGCAGACGGTACGAGAAAGAAGGGAATCTGTCTTTAAGTGTATTGGAGAGGTTTGGACATATGTATATTATTTGGGAGGGGGTTTGATGGTCGTTGGATGAGATGAGATTGACGGCTGTGATGATGGGGCTCTTAAACGGTGTCGTTTGGTTCGTTACTATGTGGACTGGACCAGGGTCGGTCACTTGGGCTGGGGCTTTGTGATTTTTAAAAGGGAATCATGTTTGGTCCAATCAGGTCTGGCCCAATTGTGGCCAACCTAAGTGGATGTGTGTTTATATATATATATATATATATATATATATATATATATATATATATGTATATGTATATATATGTATATGTATATATATATATATATATATATATATATATATATATATATATATATATATATATATATATTATTTTGTCTTTTTTCTTTTGATTTAAATTAATTACTAACTTTATTTATAACACTGCAAATTCCTAATTATCACAAATAAAACTAAACCAAGTCAAAATTAATCAAGAAATAATTTCAAATGCCGGACATATATATATTTTTTGTATTTTAATTTGTAAAACAAATTTATTTAACAATGAAATTCTAATCAATCTTAAACATGCAGTAATGAACATGCGCATGTAATTAAATCCTAAAATTTAAAATCCTAATATTTTAAAGAAAATCCTAACTTTAAGAGTCATGTAGGAGCTTGTTTCAATTGGGTAAAATCATATGCTCACAGCTGCCCCTCTTTGCGCGGGAACAGGAAGAGTTTTCTTGCAAAGAAAAGTGAGCAAATATGAGCGATTTCCATCCGATTGAGTACTCCATGTGAAGCATTTTGAAAAATTTCTGACCGAACCTTGATTCAAAGGGTTGCCTACATATCCTTGGCAATAAAGGAATCAAGTCAGTGTAGTTCTAGAAGTTTTGGTAGTTGGGACTACCGGGGGACTGTCATTGGTTGTTGTCGTTGCTGTTTCTACTTGCTAATCTCCTTATTACACCAAAAGAAAATAAAAATCTAAGCTAGATAAGCTTATCAACTAAGTTACAAGTGTCCTATCTATGAGTATCTTGAAGCTTGATCTTGAGTCTCGGCTATCTTTTGCCACAGACTCCGATCTGAATCTTGATGCTGGGAAATTGCAGCTGCTGGCTCAGTCTTCAATTTTGAAATAAAGCGGGATATGTTGAGCTTGTGACTTCCATTATACTTTGAGCAGTCCACGTCTTTGTCTGCCTCATCACTTTGAGTTCATCTTTTGTTTCTTTTCTATTCTTCTGTTCTCAATTGACACTCATGCTTTCAATTATGCCGAATCTTGTGCCTTAAGGTGACACTTGCTCAGACAACAAAACAAGTAAACGAACAAAATTTTCTGCCCCAGTTTTCACTGGAAAATTTCGTGATTTATTTGGTAACACACATCTATGCAACTCTTTATTAATAAAATAAGTATCAGAATTGTGTATCTCTTGGAAAGATCGCCAAGGTTATACTGGGGAGGAGAAATGGTTCCTGCTGGGGGATAAGATGAGAATCCTCGGGTTATGTCGGGATAAGAATGAAAAGGTCTCTGTGGGGATGGAAAGAAACGATATGCGGGTTATGCCGGGATAGGAAAGTTCCTGCTTAGGATGGGTTATGAAGAAATTCCAGGGTTATGCTAGGGGAATCCGCAGGTTATGTCGGGATGAATTAGAGAGTCCTAGGTTATGCTAGGGGAATCTATGGGTTATGCCGGGATGAAAGAAAAGTCCTAGGTTATGCTAGGGGTATCCGCGAGTTATGCCGGGATAAAGGGAGATCCTTAGTTATGTCAGGGGAATCCACGGGTTATGCTGGGGGTAGAGGAGGAAAGGAAAAACCTATAGATTATGCTAAGGGTAGGGGAGTGTTAGCTCCTAGACTATGCTGGGGAGTGGGAAGTGTAGGGAGAAAATCCTCAGGTTATGCTGGGGATGTGGAGGGAAACTTCCTTGGTTTATGCTGGAGGGAATGGAAGGCAATCCTTAGGTAATGCCTAGGCAACCCCCAAGCTATACAAAGGGGAACTAAGGATTGGGGTCTCGTGCTATCATGCTCACTTACGAGTTTGCAGAAAAATGAAATGATAACTTCCATTTTGTCATTGAGGCACCATCATATTTGGCCCTTGTGCCTATTCTTTGGTTGTTTTTGCCCCATGTTCATTTTTTGCCTTTTTAAGTTGCACCTGCATCTACTTTAGTTCAGAAACAAGACAAACTGTTAGTTTGAATAGTGATTGGTTTTGCGGCCTTGTCACGCTTGATTTCTATTCCTTTGTATTTAAAAAGCGAACCCTCGGCTTTCTGTCCTTGCTTAATTGGCCAGGGGGTCCTCATTTTGGATGGTCTTTGTTTCTCGGGCCATGGCTCGTGAGTTTTGTCCTGCCTATGATTTTGGGCCTTTTGATAAGAATCAACATCCCGATCGGCATAAAACCCCCGATTTTGCTTCAACTTTACGCCTTTCTGACTTTGAATTTCCTTTCTCTTATTTCCTTACTTTTGGGATATTAATTGTCATGATCAACCAGGATTGGCCAAACTTACTTGACGATGTCGGTCATTCCCCTAATTCTTGCCAGGAGAAAACCATGAAGCTGATCCTGCTACCTTTCTTTAAGGAATGATGACGAAACTAAAGTGGAAAGGAGTGAAGTATGAATTTAGAGGGGTATGCACTTCGAAGGAAAAGAGGGAAATTATCTGGAAATACGAGCCGACTTTAAATGGCGACGACATGCTTCTTGGACTGGATACCCATCCCAAATCCATTTCTGCTTTCTGACTTCAACTTTTTCGAAAACCAAAGAAACTTACTCAAACTTGAGCAGCAATATTTCCTCTTTTCGGCTGACGGCGCCCTTTGCGGGTTTTTGTCAATAGACCTCTCTCATTTCTCTTCTCCCGTCGGCTGATAGCGCTCTTTTAGAGTTTTCGCTAAGCGGACTCTCTCATTTTGTTTATCTCTTCTCACCGTCTCCTTATGGTGCCCGGAGGTTTTCACCAATAAGACCTTTTAATTTTTCCTTTGCAAATTTGATTGGTGCCGAACCCCAACAAATGGTATTCTCCTCCCCAGAGATCTATGACTTTGTAACCATTCGGACGGGTTTGTAACCAAACCAATATATTTCTGCCCATGTTTTGATTTTCTTGGGCAAATGAGGTTTTTATTTTGATGTGACTGAACCTCAGGGAGAGGCTGCCTACGTATCCTTTCGGAATCAAGTCAGAGGTAGTTCAGGAAATTTCCTAAACTAATTTTGTTTTGTATACTTTTTTTTCTTTCTTTTTTTTTAATTTTTTTACTCTTTTTTTTTGAATTTTCTTTTCTCTTTTTTTGAATTTTCTTTTTCTCTTTCATTCGGGGTTACAAAGTGGGTGGGGATAGCGGGAGAATAAAGCATTCGTCCTTTCAATCCACCGGGGTAATTGCTGCACGGGATTTAAATATATTACCTTTTATGGTGTTGGCGTTTACCGCTGCCTCGGCCTCATCTCCTTCAATGTCTCCCAAGTACAATGCTCCTTTAGGAAATATATGCCTGATGATGTATGGGCCTTTCCAATTTTGAGCGAATTTTCCTTTGGCTTCTTAATGATAGGGAAGTATCCGTCTCAAAACCAGCTGCCTGACTTCGAAATTCCTAGGGCGCACTTTCTTGTTGTAGGCACGGGCCATTCTTTGTTGGTATAACTGCCCATGGCATACCGCGGCCAGTCGTTTCTCATCAATCAATGCCAATTTCTCTAACCGGGTTTTGACCCATTCACTATCTTCGATTTCTGCTTCCACAATCACTCGGAGCGAAGGGATTTCCAGTTTGACAGGTATAACAGGCTCAGTTCCATAGACCAGTAAATAGGGGGTCGCTCCTACAGATGTACGTACCGTGGTACGATATCCCATCAGTGCGAAAGGCAGCTTTTCATGCCATTGCCTCGAGCTTTGAATCATTTACCTCAAAATCTTCTTGATGTTCTTGTTGGCTGCTTCGACCGCACCATTAGCTTTAGGTCAGTAGGGAGTGGAGTTTCTATGTGTTATCTTGAATTGATCACATATCTCTCCCATCAACCGACTGTTTAGATTAGCTGCATTGTCTGTAATGATGACAGCGGGAATCCCAAAATGGCAAATGATGTTGGAATGCACAAAATCCACTACCGCTTTCTTGGTAACAGACTTGAGGGATATAGCCTCAACCTATTTTGTGAAATAATCAATAGTGGCCAATATAAATCTGTGCCCATTCGAGGCTTTTGGCTCGATCGGCCCAATGACATCCATACCCCAGGCAGCGAATGGTTAGGGTGACGACAAAGGATGCAACTCATTTGGTGGTGCATGAATCAGATCACCGTGCACCTAGCATTGATAACATTTCCGTACAAAGCTGAAGCAGTCTTTTTCCATGGTCATCCAATAATAGCCAGATCGGATTATTTTTTTTGCCAGTACATAGCCATTCATATGGGGCCCAGAGATGCCCGCGTGTACTTCATGCATAATTCTTCTGGCTTCTTCAGCATCCACACATCTCAACAAATTAATATCTGGAGTCCTTTTATACAAAGTGTCACCACTTAAGAAGAAATTGCTCGCATTCCGTCGGATGGTCTTCTTTGTTCTCCGGTGTCTTGCTCAGGGTACTCTTGTGTTTTTAGGAATTTTAAGATATCGTAATACCAAGGTTGTGGGCTAGGCTCTGCTTCGGTTGCATTACAGTACCCATGTCTTTCTTTGATTTGGATTTTTAAATTATCAACGTAGGCATTCCCAAGGTATGGAAGCATGGAGGCTAAGGTTGCAAGTGCATCCTCTAACTCATTGTGAGAACGGGAAATGTACCTGAACTATACCGACCTGAACCGTTTGCTGAGATCCTCGACATGTTGTCTATACGGGAGGGGCTTAATGTCCCTTCTCTCCCATTCTCCTTGAGTTTGTCGGATGATTAGATCGGAATCCCCCATGATTAGCAACTCTTCGGCATCTTGGTTAATATCCATGTTCATGCCCATAATGCAAGCCTCATATTCAGATGTATTATTAGTGAAAAAGAACCGAAGTCTGGATGTAGCTAGATAATGCTGGCCTGTAGGTGAGATTAAGATTGCCCCGATCCCTATGCCTTTTGCGTTTGCTGCTCCGTCGAAGAACATTTTCCAGACGGGAGTGTCCTCAGCTGCTATTTCCAATGAGTTCACTTCTTCGTCAGGGAACTAAGTGTTTAAAGGTTGATACTTGTCATCAACGGGATTTTCTGCCAGGTGATCTGCCAGTGCCTGAGCTTTCATCGCCGTACGAGTGACATATACAATAACGAACTCGATAAGCAAGATTCGCCATTTAGCCAGTCGCCCTGTGGGCATTGGTTTTTGGAATATGTACCTTAGTGGATCCAGCCTGGTTATGAGGTACGTGGTATGATCTTGCAGATAGTGCCTTAGCTTTTGAGCTACCCATGTCAAGGCGCAACACGTTCTCTCCAACAATGTGTACTTGGCCTCGTAGTCGGTAAACTTTTTGCTCAGATAACAAATGTCATGCTCTTTCTTTCCTGTGGCATCATGCTGCCCGAGAATACAATCAAAAGAGCCTTTCAAGACCGTCAGATAAAGAAACAGTGGCCTTCCTGGTTCTGGAGGAACTAAAACTGGTGGATTGGACAAGTACCGTTTGATTTTATCAAAAGCTTCCTGACACTCGACCGTCCACTTAACTGCCGCATCCTTCTTCAGCAGTTTGAATATAGGCTCACATGTTGAACTCAATTGGGCGATGAACTAACTGATGTAATTTAATCTCCCCAATAGACTCATCACATCATTTTTGGTCCTCGGCGGGGGAAGGTCCCGAATGTATTTGATCTTGGTTGGATCTAATTCAATGCCTCTCCGACTTACAAAGAACCCTAGAAGTTTTCCCGACGGAACTCCAAATGCGCATTTTGCCAGATTTAATTTCAAGTTATATTTGCGGAGCCTTTCGAAGAATTTCCTCAAATCCTTTACATGATCGCCATGTGTCTTAGATTTGATAATCACGTCATCCACGTATACCTGTATTTCTCTATGCATCATGTCGTGGAAGATGGTGGTCATAGCCCTCATGTAGGTTGCCCCAGCATTTTTCAATCCAAAAGGCATAACTCTATAACAGTATGTTCCCCAAGGTGTGGTGAAGGCGGTTTTCTCAGCATCTTCCTCATCCATCAGCACTTGGTGATACCCTGCCTAGCAGTCTACAAAGGATTGAATCTTATGCTTGGCACAATTATTGATAAGGATGTGGATGTTGGGTAGATGAAAATTATCCTTGGGACTCTCCTTGTTCATATCTATAATCCACACACACTCGGGTTTTCCCATCATTCTTCGGCACTGGGACCACATTAGCCAGCCATGTGGTATACCGCACTACCCGGACTACCCCTGCTTCAAGCTATTTTGTAGTTTCCTCTTCGATTTTATCACTGACATCAGGCTTGAACTTTTTTTGCTTTTGTTGTACTGGAGGGCATTCGGGGTATGTAGGCAACTCATGAACCACCAAATCCATACTTAGACCAGGCATGTCGTCATAGGACCACGCAAATACATCTTTGAATTCCAACAGGAGTTGAACCAATGAATCATATATCTCTTTATTTACATGGATGCTTATTTTAGTTTCTTTGATTTCATTGAGATCGCCCAAGTTAAATGGTTCATTATCATTTAAGTTAGGCTTAGGTTTGTTTTCAAAGTGTTCCAGTTCTCGAGTGATTTCCCTAAAAGCCTCTTCTTCATTGTATTCCGGTTCCTGGTTCATTATTTCACAGACAAGCAAGAAGTCCGCGAGCGTGTCATTTATTTAAAGCCGCATTATTGGGACTGAAAGAAAAGATGAAAAATAAAAAAAAAGACAAAAATCAGACAAAGACAGAGAAATGAAAATGACAGGATATGGATTTTATTTCTTTGAACTTGAAAGATAAACAGGGTTTACAATTGAGATTTAAAGTGCTAAAAAGGAAAAAAAACAACCGAGCTACACCCTAAACTAGCTCGTGATGTGGGAAGAGGTAGCAAGGCGAGACTACCGGGTCTCCCGCCTGACCGGAAAAGGGTGTGGCCTTCCAATTTTGAAGTCTAGCATCTGGCCCCATATACAGCACTTCCCCGGCGCTTGAATCTTCTCTCGGTTGGACCATGTTTACCTCATAGAGAAATTCCCTCATAGCCCCGCAGATCTCATCAATTTCTTCTTTCGTGAAGGTTTATTCTTCCTATTTTTCACTGTACTTTGGTTTTATAAATGTTTTGTACAAGTGAG
The DNA here is from genome assembly GCA_034376525.1 of Nicotiana benthamiana. Taxonomy (NCBI): domain Eukaryota; kingdom Viridiplantae; phylum Streptophyta; class Magnoliopsida; order Solanales; family Solanaceae; genus Nicotiana; species Nicotiana benthamiana. Next base: position 133,594,974 of record CM067337.1, read on the forward strand.
GCACGGGTCGTGGTAAGGCCATCCTTGGCGTATTCTGCGATTCGCCCAGGTGATATCTTCTGAGCTTGGATGAAATCCCAGTCCAAAGAACTTTTCTGTAGCAGGCAAGGTGACCAGCTTGGTTATGCCTTGTAGGGATCGTTCGAGTCCCTTGCCTGGCTTGAAGCCTTGGTGCGTCATTTCCTTTTCCACCATAGTCGAAGCATTTGACAGAAAAGGCTGAGGAAGCGGCTTGCCCTCTTTATGTTGATCAGCTACTACGACTTCAAAAGCTTGATAGACTATGTGTTCACTCCCTTCCTTGGATTCTAGACAGGGAACAGAGGGGTCCCGGTAAATCGATTATTCGTCCTCTCCATGAACTACAATCTCTTGATTTTCATACTCAAATTGCAGCATTTGGTGCAGGGTCGAAGGCATTGCCCCTGCTGCATGAATCCACGGCCTTCCCAGGAGGTAGTTGTAGGATGTGTCCATGTCCAACACCTGGAATGTTACTTCGAAGTCGACTGGACAAATAGTGAGCACCAAATCGATTTCATCAATGGTATCCCTTTTTATTCGATCTAAGGCTTGGACACATACGTTGTTAGGACGGATCCTCCCTGTCCCGATTTCCATTCTCTGCAAGGTAGATAGTAGACATATGTCTACTCTAGAACCTCCGTCGACCATCACTCTCTTGACATAATATCCTTCACACTTGACACTGAGGTGCAAATCCTTGTTGTGAGGAGCTCCCTCCGGGGGTAAGTCATTCTTACTGAACGATATCTGTTAGATAGAGAAGAATCTCTCCGCCATTTTCTCTAGTTGTTCTACAGAGGTCTCAGCTAACACATAAGCTTCGTTTAATGTCTTTTCCAACACCTATTGATGCTCGGGACATTTCATCAAGAGTGACAATAAAGATATATGCTCAGGGGACTTTCGGAGTTGATCTACCACTTCGTACTCCGGCATTTTCATTTTCTGGAAGAAAGCTTCGGCTTTCTCAGCATTTACTGGCTTCTTGGGCGAGAATTGCCGTTTGGTAGTGGAGTTCACCTCTTCCATGTCTAGGTATTTCTTGGTGGAACATCCCTTTTGGGCTTCTCCTAGGACTTCTTTGCCCTTGTATGTAACAATGGTTTCCTGATAATTCCAAGGAACGACTGAGGGGTTGGTCATGGGCTTCTGTGGCATGCGACCAATAACCACGGGCTCATTCAGCACCGGTGGTTTAATCGATCCCCATACCACATAGGCTTTCTTGGGTACATACATGGTTTTGTGCAGCTCAAACCTTTTTGATGGGCTTAAAGTGGGATGCTTTTCTTTGCGTCCTCATGGGATGTAGAGTATTGTTTCTTTGGGAGGGGTTGTCTCAGCTTCAAGCTCAGCCTTCTTTTCTGCTTCAGGGCATTTGGACTCATTTATTTTCTTTTATTCCATTTAATTTTGGGTGACTTTTGGTTTCCTATCGTACTCGGCATTGGCTATGATGGCTTTCAGAGCGGGATCAAATTCCTTGTCATCGCAGATCATTCTGATGACCGGCCCATTGTTGTGAGCCGGTAACAGGTTATCAGTTACATTTGGGACTTCATCATCTCTTAGAACTATCTTCTTTTGATCAATCAAGTCCTCCACTGCTCGTTTTAAGGTCCAACAATTTTCAATATCATGTCCCTCTGGCCCAGTGTGGTAGGCACAACGCATGCCCCTTGGTAAGACGGTGATTCAGGATTCTGTCTATTTGGGGGTACAAGATGGAGGAAACCCATATGGACTAACTTTGGGAACAGGGTGGCGTAGGACTCTCCTATCGGGGTGAAGTTCTGTCTCCGGGGTGGTTACTTGGGACGATAGTTACTTTGTTGAGGGTGGGGATTGTAATGATTCTGAGGGAGTTGATTCCTTGAAGCTTGATTTCTATTGTTCTGCTGTTGAGGTCGGGGAAAGAGTTGAGCATTCATAGCTGCGTAGGGTTGAGGGACATAGTGCATTTATCAGTGAGGATAGTAATGTTGAGGTGCTCTTTCAGAGAATGCATACCTGTGAGTATGTTGTTTCCTCATCCTGGAGGCTGGCATAGATGTTTCCTCTTTTTTCTTGTTCCTTGGTATTCCTCTCGCCCCTCCTTGTATGGCTGGGGAGGTGGTTCTTATGGCATATTGACTTAGAATCCCCCCTGTTTTGAGGCCATTCTCCACCATTTCCCCAATCTTTATTGCCTCGGCGAATGGTTTGCTCATTGCGGACATCATGTTCTTAAAATAGTCTGCCTCTTGTGCCTGCAGAAAGACGGTGACCATTTCTGTTTCGTCCATAGGAGGCTTAACTCTTGATGCTTGCTCTCTCCATTTAATAGCATACTCTCTGAAGCTTTCAGCAGGTTTCTTCATCAAGTTGTCTAGGGAATTCCTATCTAGGGTGATGTCGATATTGTACTGGAATTGTCTTACAAAGTCCCGGGCAAGGTCATCCCATATGTTCCATCGGGTAATGTCTTGATCTATGTACCATTCGGATGCAATACCCACTAGACTTTCCCCAAAATACGCCATTAGGAGTACTTCCTTCCTGCCGGCTCCACGTAATTGATTACTATACTTTTTCAGATGGGCGGCGGGATCGCCATGGCCATCGTATTTCTCGAATTTCAGCATTTTAAACCCCAAAGGAAGATGTACATGGGGGAACATGCACAAGTCTGAATAAGCTACACTTTTCTATCCGTTGAGTCCTTGCATATTCTTTAGGCTTTGCTCAAGACTCTTCATTCTCCTTGTGATCTTATCCTGCTCGGGCGTTTTGGAAGTTTTGTCTGGAAAAGGGGTAAGTTCATATGTTGGCTAAGGGTAGCTATAGGTAGGGTACGGAGGAGGCTCATTTTGGAAGTTAGGATTTTGGAATGTAAAGGCTGCAGGGTCAAATGCGGGCCTTTGTACTGCAGGCTGTGTAGTAGCGGCGCACGGAGGAGACGTAAAGATATTGGGAACTGGCCCGGATGTATACATTAGAGGACGGGTTTCGGAAGGCGCCCCAACAAAATTGGTGGAAATGGTGGGCTGCCCCAGGAGAATGATCGAGTGCCTGATAGGAATAGTAGAGGTACCCTCTAGCCGTGGAAATAGCTCGGGAAATCCAAGTATGGCGCTGGGAGGTTCCTTCCCTTTGGTCCATGCGTCCCACATTTCCATGACCCGGAGCTGCAGGATCCTATTTTCTTCGGCCGCTGCAGATTCAAAGGCCGGTACTCCTATGATTTGGGTAGAGCCATTTCAGTTGACATCTCTGTATTTCCCTTTGAACGAGTGAAGTATTTGTGTGAAGCCACTTTACCGCAAAACCAACCACTGTTCTAAACACCTGTACTGTAATTCTATAAAACGTAGTTAGTTCGGGGTAGATGACAAACAGGAAATCACACGTTGAGCATGATGCACGTATGCAGATAATAGGTTTCTATATGCTTGCCACAGACGCATGTGTCATCCCGGCACTTTTATTTCAATTTCCTTTTGTTCTTTCCCTTTTATTTCCCTTTTTTATTATTCCTCCTTTCTATTAATGAATACGGTCAAATCCTACAGAGATTGCCTACGTATCATGACAATGCATGAATCATACCGAGCGTAGTTCATGGCAATGAAAGGTTAACTACGCAGCAAAATATTTTGGGATTTTCGATTTTGATAAAGATCTCAACTTGAATACAATGGCTAATAGAACAAAAAGCAACTACCAGACTGGGACTTAATACCCTTACAGACTCGAAAGGACAACAGACAGACTCATTTTTTCAGAAAATATATAAGTCTATGAATACATTAACACTTCCAATGCTATTGGAGCTTGCGGGGCATCATTCGGCCTTGCCGGAGATTTGCGTGCGAGACTTTTTTGGAGATAGTGGAGGTCTTCCATTACTTGTCGGACAAATGTCATAGCAGCGGCAAAAAACATGGATTTCGTCATGTCCTCACAGTGATTGCATTTAGTAGTAATATAGTCTGCAATTGCCCGTATCTTTTCCCTGATAACCCCTTTTTCTTGTAGCAGACGCGCTATTTGTTCGGCCTATGATTCTAAAGTCTGTTAGGCCGCCTGATTTAGCTTTTGAAACCGCCACAAATCTCTTTCAAACCCCGCTATTACCGCATAGCAACGCTCCCTCTCAGCTTTGAAATCCTTGGCCTTCTTAGCCATTTTGCTTTCAGCTATGGTAACCCTCTGTTTTAAACCAGCGTTTTCATTGCCGCTTCCTACTTTTAGCTGCTCCAGTATGTGGGACCTTTCTTCAGCACTTTTAATTAATTGTTTCCAAGCTCTAGACAATTCACCCTCTCCCTTATTCAGGTTAAAACCGTATTCGGTTACTTTTCGGCGCAGGTTCTCTATGAGCTTGTCATCCTTTGTACTTCTCGGAGGATTTTCCGCGGTTGTTCTCATTTTCTGAATCTGGGCTTGTAGGGCCTCGTTTTCTTTAAACAATGCCTTCTTTTTTCCCTCGCTGGTTGCAGTTTGCAGGTTGTTTTCAAATTGCAATTCTTGAAATTTCTTTTCCAGCCTTCCTATGGTAGCACGATATTCATGTTCTTTTGCTAACCAATCCCATTGCTCTTGTGATGTCCCAACGAACTCTTGGAGGTGAGGACTTTTGGATGGTATTTCGTGCTCAATTTCTCTCTTTTACCAAGCGAGGTACCCCAGAGACACTTCACCTTTGGCAGGATCCTATACACAAGTTTCAGCGGTTAGATATTGGCATTCATTCCAGATTTTGCGGACCATTGCTTCAGGGAACTGATTACCCGGTCCAATTTCAACTAACCGGATGCTGAGATCTTCGTGTTTTGGCACTTTCCGGTATCTTTCGAGTTGTCTCAAGATCCGATGCGGGGCGTAAGGCTGAATGCTTCTAAGGCCCATCAAGAAAAAATGCAGTTCTGTTGCGGGCATATACACAACTTCGTCCACGGAGAGCCAACTGAGCGTCCATTGTATTTGATTTGTAGAAATAACCCGGAGATGTGACACCCACTGTGTGATATCCTCTGGTAATTTAGACCCATTTACCCTGTTGTCAACTTCTTCTATGCAACCTCTTGTTGGCAGCCCACAATTCATGAACCGAGGCCTATGACATAAATGCTCAATCATCCAGATTTGCAAGAGCAAGTTACAGCCTTCAAAGAAATCTCCTCCTACTTTGCAAATGGTAAGGGCTCGGAAGATCTCAGACATGATCATCGGAGCACGAGTACTTTTTACCTGAGTCATCAAAGTACTAATGACCCCTGTAATCCATATATCGATGTTCCCGTCCTTTCGCGGGATTAATAAAAGACCTAAGAAAGATAACATGAACGCGAAGCATCGATGCTCCTCCCACTTGATCGGATTACCCTTGCTACAAATAAGGTTTTCAGGGTTGTAGAATCCTTCGATGAGGCCATATGTTTGGTGTATAAACTGGAGTGTGCAAAAGCCAGCCGACAAGTCAGGGTTGTGAATCTTTCTACTAATTTTCAAAACATCCAGAAATTTGTGCACATCGAGGGCTCTGGTGCTATCAAGAATTGATGTCTCAAAGGGATTGTATGGGTCCCGACGTATCCGGTCATTTCCTCTAGAGTCGGGGTTATCTCGAGTCCGAGAAGTGGAAGACGTTGAGGGACAGGTCCCAGAAAGTGATTAAGGCCTCTATGATATCCCCCCTGGGGTTGATTTTCAACAAGCTGGTGAGGCCTCCCAGATGTGCGTGGACCTTTTTCTGTCCTACTTCCCCGAGGTCATTCCACCATAGCCGCAGCTCCAAAGGAACTTTGTTCATTATCATGCTCATTATGCACATTTATTAGGGCGAATTGGTATTCTCAAAATATTTAAAACTGACATTTTGTGAAATTTGTTTGAAAACAGGGACCGGCTTTGCTAATACGGCCTCTCAACAATTCGGCAAGAAGGTTCTCCAGGCTGTGCTTGCTTGCCAGTTCGAACAGAATCCAGAGGTAGCCGTTTGCACAAGATCAGCCTTTCGGCGTCCCTTGTAGCAACATTCAGCTATTATCACAATAATGGCACCATCCGACTCATTTTGAAGTAAGAAAAAAAACTCGGGCATTTCTTGCCACTTTGAAAAAGGGGTTGGCCCTGGCGTAATTTATCAAAACCCGGGACATTATTGAAAAACCCCAAAAATTTGGTGCCTTTGTTTGTTGTTTAGTTTTTATGTTTTTTTTTTGAAAAAACCAGCAGCATTTCGGCGCTATTTGAGCATTGGTTCTTAAAAGTGACTACCCTAGAACTCCTTTTTTCTCTCAATCGATTCTCATTGTTTACAGGCCGGTCAACATGCGGATCCAAGGCAAATAAATGCACAAGTAGCACGTAAAAATGCACCAGGGTGGTCTTTTATTTCAGGGCACCTGTCCTAGACGGACCCAACCCCTGTGTTGAGTCCCCTAAGTCAAAATGCATGATGCAAATAAACGTTCCTACTAGAGATACGGCATGAAGTTTTGTTATACGAGTTGAGAACCTCGGTATAGGGTCTAGACTATGTACCCGAGCGGACAACTCAAGTCGAGGAGGGGGCTACGTACCGGGGACTCGCGAGATCGTTCGGCTTTCTAACTTGTCCGGCCTCTTTTTCTATTTCAGGGTAAGACACTAACAGAATAGGGAGTCTCAGCCAGTAATCACATCCCCATATATGAGAAGTGAAGGGTTTCTTAACAGTTTATATATATAGTTCTGATAATATCAAAGCGGTAAAACATGTGGCATTTAGCACAGAACAGGTAAGCAAATCAGAAGAAGCCAAATATAATAGTTATTGTAAGCTTGAATTCTTGAACCCTGAACCAGAGATTCTTGGTTCGCTCCATCCGCAGCAGAGTCGCCAGAGCTGTCACACCTCCTTTTTCGGCTTACACGTGGTTACCCCGAACGATGACACGTGTATAGGAGTTTATCCAATTAAAGTGACATTATTCGAGATGGGATTGATTATTTGTTTCAAGAGTCGCCACATGGGATAAGTTTGGCTTTTGGTTTCCCAAGTCACCGATTTATTTAAAATCCCAAATCGAGGAAACTTCGACTAGAGTCTGCGAACCAGAAATTCTTGAGTAAGGAATTCTGTTGACCTGAGGGAAGGTGTTAGGCACCCTCAGATCTCGTGGTTCTAGCACGGTCGCTTAAACTTATTATAAGTGGCTAAAATATGATTTGCTATACCTGTTAACCTGCAATTTTAGATTATTGAGTTCTTTTAACATCTATTAGGAAAATTTGCAATGTTATTAAAACACGTCGCGAATCGCGTCACATAAATGCACCCGTAATTTTAGACTTATTTTAATTCCATTGAGAATAGGATTTGGGTCACATAAATATGCAACCGAGCTTAGGAAGGTATTTTATTAAACACGCGCCTATAGCAAGCTACGTCTTTCACATTCGTTGGAAGGCCGTAAAATTTGCTAAACAGCACTTCCTATTTTCTATGTGTGTTAGTAAATTAAGGGGCCATCACATGGTATTTGCTTGAATTAACGCGGTTCACTTTGTTTTATAAGGATGTTCCAATACATACTAAATTCTATACTCTTGCTGGTGCTTAAATGCATTAATCACTTTATGTATAAACTGTGTACTTGGGAAACATTACATGCGTCTTAGCCTCGTTCAAGGCCAAATGTACATAATAAATCAAGTTTGGGCCAGCCCATGAGCACATGTTGCTCAGGCTACGACTGGTATTATGACTGACTTGGGCTTTTTAATCACTCAACCCAGAAAACTTGTTGTATTATAATATTTTGGTTTTTACTGGGCCTCGAGAATGAGCCTAGTGTTGATTTGGACGAAAGAGACCAATTCTCAATAACCATTTTTGGTTCAAAACTATATATAAAGTTGAATATCTACACATTCACAAAGAAAATACTAACAAACATTTTTTATATCAAACTTTAACATTGGATCTGAACCAAATGATTCATATACTCGTCAATCAGAGTTTATGAATCTAATTCTTCAAAATTAAATTATGACTTTGATCACAACTTATAGATCTGAAACAAGCATGGATAACGTGTGGAAATCTAAGCAAATTAAAACATCATACAGTATTTGGACTTCAACTAGCTATTAAGCTAATATTTCCTGAGTCTTTCATTTAAAGCAACGCAGGAAATAAGCATCTAAAACAACCAAATCACTTAGTGAACTATACTATCAGCTATTCATGCTAAAAATAATAGTTTGAATGTCCTGATTATTACAAATAGATCAGTCTCTAAAGTCCAGTTATTACAGAATGAAACAGTCGACCTTTAATTACAATAATGTGAATGTATTAACGCTAAAGGAGGGGAAGGATAGGGTGGGGATTCAATATAAAAATAAAAAATAGAAACAGATATTCATGCTAAAGATGCTTTTTACTTGAGCTTCAAAAACATTTAGAAACATTAAGGGTTCCTGTAATTCAGCAGAGGAAACAAGAGCCTATGAGTAAATGTAAGAAACCAGCTAAGCAATCAACAGCCAAACACACAGTGCATCCAGGACTTCAGCAGAGTTTTTTTAGAGAATTAAGTCTTCAGAAAAATTATCTAAATAGCACTAATGGTATTTTTGAAGATATAGGAGAAAACTAGTATGTAATTTAGCTCTAGGATTCAAAGAAAAGGTTCTGGATCCTTTTAAAAATGCCCAGATGGTTTCTTTTATAGTAGAACCTTCGGGCATCAGATATTCTTGTTTTTCTTTTAGTCATTGCTTCAAATTTGCATTTTTCCTAAATGGTCCTTCATTTCCTGACTTGTGCCTCAAGTTTGAGGCAGAAATTGTGTTTTAATCCCTCACTATAATGTTCTAGGGGATTACTATCAGATTTTCAAAGGTTCAAATCCCTCTTACACCCCTACTTCCTTTCCTACATTACCCACATGATGTTTTAACCTTAGTCAATTCTTTGGTTAAGTCAATTATGGTCAAGTTGGGTCAAATTTGGTCTTGGACCAACAGGTTTATTTTAAAATTCAAGATTAGCCACAACTAGTCAGGTTTTAAAATGGGTGCCTTAATGTGATTTTCCATAACCAAACATTATACAGGATAACTTATTCAGAATCAAAAGCTATAAATCAAAATTCCTACAATAGGGAAACCATCCCTCAACACTTAACTTGTAGGAATAAACCAATTAAAACACTCAAAGATGAGAAGCATATAGCAGAAAGTGATCCTTTAGCTCAGGAATCAAATTAGAAGGGTGAAGGCTATCACTAGCAATTAAAGGTCTACCCAACAAATCAGCCTAAACTTAAAAATCAAAATCATTATGGAAATCAAACACTTAGGAACATGAACAACCAAACAAACCAGAAATCATGGAATAAACAAGTGAAGATTAGAAGATGGAGGTCAACCGATCCCTAAAAATCACATTACTGAAGAATAAACAAAACTAGGTTTTCCAGAATTAAGAGGCTAATGCTTAACATGATACCAACACTACTCAAGAGATGAAGGGATATCAGATTATTGACAAACGAAGCATATGACCATTTAGACCTACTTCAGGCAAGATTGTGGACAAACAAACAATTAATTAAAGAAGTTGATCAATCTAAGATCTAAATAGAAAACGATAAACTACTTAGGCAAATACATACAGAAGAAACCAAATAATCAGGAAAATATATACAGAAGAGACGAAGTACTTAGCTTCTTTATACATGTCCAATTTAGACCTTTTCATAAGCTCTTGACCTCTTCCACAGGGGTTTTGAACCTCCTAGACGATGTATGACCGGTTTACTAGTTCAAAGAAGGGCTTTCAAGTTTCTAAGACCTCAGTGAGTTCTCATATCTGGATTTATTCAGTGACTGAAGTTGTTTGGGGTTGTGGGTGGTATGGTTGGGGAAAGGAAGGGTCGGGGATTGCCTAGGAGGATTTTGAGCCATTTCCGACGGGCTTTGAGTTTTAGGGTTGGGTTTTGAATTGATATTCAAATGGATTGGATTGGATTTGAAGGGTGTCAGATACATGGTCGGAAAGAGGAGATTAAGGTGCTTTAGGGGTGTAAATTTGGAGGGCTTTGGAGTTGGGGTCACCGGAGATGGGGATTCCGACGACCTTTTAGTGGATATTCGAGCCGATAGGGGGTGTTCGAAGGGAACGAATTGCAGGACAGGGAATGGGAGGTCCTAGTAGTTCTATGGTGTAAAGTTGGAAGGGTTTGGAACAAGGTCGCCGGAGACGTTGGTTCCGACGACCCTGTTTTTGAATATTCAAGACAGAGGGGACTTATTCTATGGGAAATAACCACAGGATGGGATAGAGGAGGTTTTGATGGTTTGGTGGTGTTAATCTGGGGAGGTTTGGTTACCGGACGCGCCCATGAGGCGATTTCCGGCGGCGGCGTTAGGTTGGTGGTCAAGGGTGGCTCTGAGGTGGTCAAGGGGTGGTGTTATTTTGGTGGTAGACAGTACGAGGAAGAAGGGAATCTGTCTCTAAGTGTATTAGAGACGTTTGGACATATGTATATTATTTCGGAGGGGGTTTAATGGCCGTTGGATGATATGATATTGACGGTTGTGATGATGGGGCTCTTAAACCGTGTTGTTTGGTTCGTTACTATGTGGACTGGACCAAGGTTGGTCACTTGGGCTGGGGGTTTGTGTTTTTTATAGGGGAAACATGTTTGGGCCACTCAGGTCTGGCTTAATAGTGGCCAGCCTGAGTGGCTGTATATATATATATATATATATATATATATATATATATATATATATATATATATATATATATATATATATATATATATATATATATATATATATATATATATATATATATATTTCTTTTTTCTTTTGATTTAAATTAATTACTAACTTTATTTAAAAAATCGCAAATTCCTAATTATCACAAATAAAACTAAACCAAGTCAAAATTAAATAAGAATAATCTCAAATGCCAGAAATATATATATTTTTTTGTATTTTAATTTGTAAAACAAATTTATTTAACAATTAAATCCTAATCAATCTTAAACATGCAGTAATGAACATGCACATGCAATTAAATCCTAATAATCAAAATCCTAATATTTTAAAGAAAATCCTAACTTAAAGAGTCATGTAGGAGCTTGTTTCAATCGGGTAAAAATCATATGCTCACACATGACATCAAAGAGTATTTGGCAAAAGGAGAATATCCGGAGCATGAAAACCAAACTCAGAAACCTACACTTCGGAGATTATCTAATCACTTTTCCACATCAGAGGAAAACTAATAGAAGAACTCCTGATTTAGGATTGCTAAGATGTGTCGACGCAAAAGAGGCTTCTAAGCTACTTGAGGAGATACATACTAGGACCTACGGCTTGCATATGAATGGTTTTGTCTTGCCAAGGAGATACTTAGGGCTGGTTATTTTTGGATGATTATGGAGACAGATTGCGTCCAGTATGTTTGCAAATGCTACCAATGCCAAGTGCATGCAAATATGATAAAAGTGTCACCAAATGAGCTCAACGCAACAAGCTCACCTTCGCTATTCGCGGCATAGGGAATGGATGTCATTGGTCCAATTGAGCCCACTGCTTCAAATAGGCACATGTTTATTCTAGTGGCCATTGATTACTTCATAAAACGGGTAGAGGCCACATCCTACAAGGCAGTAACCAAGAAAGTCGCCGCAAACTTTGTCAAAGATCGTATTGTTTGCTGATTTGGGGTCCCCGAGTCCATTGTAACTGATAATGCCACCAATCTCAACAGTGATCCGATGAAAGCCATGTGTGAGACTTTCAAACGTAAGTATAAGAATTCCATAGCCTATAGACCTCAGATGAATGGAGTTGTAGAAGATGCCAACAAAAACATGAAGAAGATACTAAGGAAGATGATAGAAAACCACAAGAAATGGCATGAGAAACTACCCCTTGCTTTATTGGGATACCACACTACAGTTTGCACATAAAGCGGGACAACTCTATACATGCTGGTTTATAGAGCTGTTAATATGGGCAGGGCCGGACTAGCCTAGCCAGCCCACCTGGGCTTTAGCAATTGATGGGTTGGTGGCCTTATAATGGTTAGCCCACCCCATCCCTATGAGGTCTGCGGGCCCCGCGGGCTGGCCCAACAATTTTTTAAATATAATTTTAAATTTTTTATTTAAGTTCAACCTAAAAGATAATATTTAAAAGTTAAAAAATATTTAATTGGAAAATTTTTATAAAACTTAATAACTTTTTATACTATTTTAATATATGATAAACAGTAAAAAAGTAAAAGACAAGACTAATATTTCATTCACTAAAAGTCAAAAGTCAAAACAAACTATTTAAGAGAATATCCATGATAGTTACGGGATATCCAACACATCATCTTCATCAAACAAATTTGAATCCGCTTGTGAGAAGGTTGTATTAATATTTTCACTTTCATCTACATCTTCAATTTGTATGCAATATTAGTAAGTTAAATATTAAGAATAATTAAATCTTAAAACTAATAAATGTTTTAAGACTTTGATCTTTTAATGTGATGAGCTTTATAAACTTTAAGCTTGGATACTCTTCTTGATATTTTTGTGTCGTATAATTTTCATATTTTATATATTTTCAAAAACATATTTTTATTAGGCCCGCAGGCCAGCCCAGCCCAGCTCCAGTCAAGCCTCACGGGCCACGAGCTTATTTGGGTCGGGCTTAAAAGCCTTATTTTTAAATGGGCTCCAAAAATTCTAGCCCAATCCTACTAAATCAGGGGCTGGGATGGACTGGCCCAACGGGCCAAGCCTTTATTGACGGCTCTACTAGTTTATGGTACCAAAGCTGTCATCCCAACAGAGGTAGAGGTTTCTTATTTAAGGATCATACAGGAAGCTGAGATCAGCGATGCAACATGGATAAAGAGCCGCTAAGAATAATTGTCCCTTATGGATGGGAAGAGAATGAACACGTATGTCACCATTAGCTTTATCTGAACAGAATGTCATTAGCTTTTAACAAAATAGTCAAACCAAGGCAATTTGCACCAGGACATCTAGTGCTGAAGAAGATCTTCCCACATCACAATGAAGCCAAAAAGACATTCTCTCCAAACTGGCAAGGTCCTTACATGCTTCACCGAGTGCTAACTGGAGGAACACTCATACTTGCAGAAATAGATGGAGAATTTTGGATGAAACTAATCAATTCAGATGTAGTTAAAAGATATTATGCTTAGATGTTTCACATTCACATGATGTAATTAAACTACGGTTAACCTGATTCCGGTTTAAGAGGGGATACATGGGAAACCCTGTGGGTTCAGTCATATTATAATAAAATTTCCATTTCCCCCAAGATCAGAAACTGGGGCAAAATTTTGAGGAGGGCACTAAAAATTCTGAAGCAAGTCCAGCCGATGCCAACGTATGCCAGACAGTCAGCAATTGGTTGATAAATTAGGACAGAATTTTAAGAAGGATTCTCAAAATTCCGAAGAAGGTTCAGCAAGGCTCGTTACCTGCAAATGATCGAAGGATCATCTACCAAACTGCGGCAAAATTTTGAGGAGGACCCTTAAAATTCTAACATGAGAAAGCTGCAATATCTCTGAAATGTGTTACAGTCACTAGTTCATCTAAAAAGTACTTGATATTTCAATATGTTTATAAAATGACTCTATGTTTTATCAATAATTGCATATTTTTGAAAACTCTATTTCAGTAATAGTCAGTGTTACCCAGTAAAACTCAAACGAGGCCTCCAGAACAGAGCATAGCAAGGCCAACAGAGAAAGGCACGAACCAACCTCCCTTTATGAAAGTTACAAATTTTTCTTTGAGCGCGGGCACATCTGACATAGTGATAGCAATTGCAAACATATATACACGAAGAAAAATCACTATCAAATGGGCCACCAAACACTGAACATATCTCCAGCTAAGAAATATTCTACCCTTATTTGTTATTTGTTCTTTGCATGAGGCTAATCACTGCCTCCGTATCTGCATAAGGCTAATCCCTGCCTCTATATCTGCATGAGGTTAATCCCCGCCTCCATATTTTCATGAGGCTAATCTCTGCCAACATATTTGCATGAGGCTAATCATTGCCTCCATATTTGCATAAGTCTAATCCCTTCTTCCATATCTGTATGAGGCTAATCCCTGCATCTATATTTGCATGAGGCTAATCCCCGCCTCTATACCTATATGAGGCTAATCCTTGCCTCCATATTCTCATGAGGCTAATCGTTGTTTCCATATTTGCATGAGGCTAATCCCTACCTCTTCATCCGCATAATGCTAATCCCTGCCTATATATTTGTATGAGGCCAGTCCCTGCCTCCATACATGCATGAGGCTAATCCCTGCCTCTATATTTGCATGAGGGTAATCCCTTCCTCCACATCTACATGAGGCCAATCCCTGCCTCCATATTTGCATGAGGCCAATTCCTGCATCCATATTTGCATGAGGCTAATCCCTGCCTCTATATCTGTATGAGGCTAATCCTTGCATCCATATCTGCATGAGGATAATCCCTCCATATTTGCATGAGGCTAATCCCTGCCTCCATATCTGCATGAGGCTAATCCCTGCCTCCATATTTGCATAAGGCTAAGAATCGCCTAACATTTGTATGGGACCAAGAATTGTCTCTCCTTGCATAAATATTGCTCTACTCTAGCACTATCTACTTGCTCTTCTGTCGGGCTAAGATCTGCCCTCCATTTTGCAAGAATAAGCCTTATCTTGACAAAATTTTATTATTGCATATGACGGGATGAAATATCGCTAATCTGGCCAAAGGTGTCATATTCTAAAGGCATCATCCTCATAGCCACAAGACACTATGCCATGGCTTGAGGATCTCTCAAATTTGCATGCCATTATTCAAAGGCATCATGGTTTAGAGGTACCATTTTTATGGCTTGAGAACATCATTTCATGGCCTACGAATCCCTCACTAAACTAGTCATGGCCCAGGACCTCATGGTCTGAGAACGTCATCCTTAGCCGTCTAAGGACAACTTTCATTGTCCAAAAGCGAATCTGCATCATGTTTAAATTTTCACACAAATACATGTTTGTAGCATCTCTTTATCTAACTGTGACCAATAAGCAACCTCTATCCCAGTAGGAGAAATCTTTCTCCAGTTTCTTCAACTTTTCAAACTTGACCATTCGACATAACCACTCTTTCACCCACCCCGGAATCTTTTATCTGTTCTTGACTTTATCGATATATTCTGCCAATGAATATGAAACTACACATAGCCTGATTCCTGTAAAACGAGGATTATGTAGGTAGTCCAAAGACCGGAGTCCGGCCGCTAACTTTTAGAACATCCCATTCGGTCAAAATTGGCCATCATTTCTTTACCCGAAAACTCTCTCGTCCTTCTCGGTTAAAGAGGGGAAATTGTTGATACTCAATTTTTTTCTATAATATTTTTAGAATGCATATATACCTTTAAAACTATGCATTAGCATCAATGGGTATTTTTTCATAATTTTTACATGCTTAAATTAATTTATATCAATATTTTCTTCATATAAATAATTGTAAAATTGCACCACAAATGAATTTAGAGCATGTCTTGATTTAATATTACTATTACAGTCCTATTGACTCTAAATTATTTCATAAATAACTAAACTGTCACCTTTTGGCTATAATTGCAATTATTTTGCAATTATAGCCCATGTGTACATTTCTTGTATTATTTTCGTCCTTCATATTTTTGAATACTAAATAACTATTTTAAAAACATTTCTATGCATGCAATTCATTTTTTATAATTAGTAATTATTTACAAACTATTTTTAATCAATTATTTGAGGTATTTAATAAATAGCCTCTCTTATTTTAATTTTGTCCAGCCTAATACCCCTTATAGACCAGCCCAAAAGACCCCAGGTCCAATATCTACCTACCCCCCCCCCCCAAACCTTATGGCTGATCCTAGCATTGACCACTTTTGATCAATAGTCAGGATATTTTCTACCATAATTAAACCCACATACACCCCAAACCCTAATCATTCTCCCACCATACATTGTCGTCACTTGTTCCTCTTTCTCTAAAATGCTCTATACCTAAGACCTAGTCTTCAGGTACCGTCATCGGATTAGCCCTCCATTCTACGATGATTCTCTTTCGTCTTAGGCCTATATTGGCCTCACACTTAGTATGGTATCTCCATTTCTCGGATCCTTGAGGAGATTCTCAAAGGACCTAGGCGGTCTGTTTACACCTTGGGATTTCCAAGACTATGCTCTTATCTCTATTTTACTTATAAAAAACCTAATTTTATCTTTGATCTTCTCAGATCTGTACATACCTGAGATGGATTGAACTTACTTCACATGCTTTCTTGAAAGTTTTTGTTTTTTCAAGTGATTTTCTGTTCTTCGTAAAACTAGGGTTTACTGAAACTCGTCTCCTAAAAGTTTTTCTGATTTTTGAATGTTAATCATTTGTTCTTAAGTATTATTTATTGATTTCTGCCAAAATGGTTTGAACCCTAATCGATTTATGCTAAAGCCCTAATTTTCTTATTTTTTACTTCGATTCTGAGTCGTTCTATGTTACTTGTTACATTAATTCATCTATACTTTGACTTTCATGATTTTCCCTTAGTCTAATTCAATGTCTTGTGATTTTTTACCCTAGTTCATCTCTATTAGGGTTTTTTTATTTGATTTCTCGGCTAATTTCTGAAATTCTATTAAGCCTAGTTATCTATTTGTGGAAACTGATATTTTCCCTTGTAAATCACTACTACTTTGAATTTTGATTTACTGATTTGCTCTATCCAAACTTATGTGTTGATTCTTTATTATTTCCATTATTTACAATCTTAATTAGTTTTCTTACCTTATGTGTAATTATTAATTAGTGTTGTTAGCCTGATTAGATGCTTTGATTTTTAGAATCAATTTTTAATTAATTTTGGAGTTAGTTCTTTCTTTATTTAACCTACCCTTTAATTACTGATTGATTCCATATATAATTTTCCTTAAATTAAGTAATACTATCTGATTTTATGGCTAATTTGTTCATGATTAACTTCACTTGATCGATTGTCTTATTATTTCTTACCTTATTAACCTTGCTCTGATTTACTGAGGGATTCCATATGAGACTTCTTAAATTAAGTATCATTTATGAGATTTTGGCCCCTTAATTGAGTCAAGACTGATTGTTAATTGATTTCTATATCTTAAGTGCATATGATTGGCTCATTATCTTATGTGTCCTACTCTTTTTCATACTATAAAACCTCCATTGTTCTGGTTCTGGACAGAGATAAGTTCCCAATACATGCACACACATCAACTATTCTTCTTGTCTTCTTGTGTTACTTGTGCTATTGTAGGTCTAGACAAGGCTAGATAGTGAGGCTACTTGCTCTATTTTCTGCACTCTTTTCCCTTAACTGTATGTCTCTAGTTACATTTGATACCCAAAATCTATCTGTTTCATCCCTGCATTAGTTCATTGGTTATGAATTTGGCCTACTCTCCTATTTACTCCTTTGTTCAAGCATGCCTAAAATTCTGCTATGCTCTATGTGCAACTAATATGTTTACACTTTACATGTTTATGTTATGTTTGAATAGCCTGTCTGAGTTATGCATAGCTGTGTGATCATGCTTATGGTTAATCCTGCTTGTGGGTCTATCCTCTACATCTT
Organism: Nicotiana benthamiana; assembly: GCA_034376525.1. Lineage (NCBI taxonomy): Eukaryota > Viridiplantae > Streptophyta > Magnoliopsida > Solanales > Solanaceae > Nicotiana > Nicotiana benthamiana. Next base: position 133,612,681 of record CM067337.1, read on the forward strand.
TGCTCCATGATTAGTTGCTTGCTATTCTGTTTAATTTGTTAAGGCTATACGTGTTATATATATATATATATATATATATATATATATTACTACCTATTTGTCTCCCTACATCCCATTCATGCACCCTTAGTAGGATCTCCATGTGTTCCCAATCCCCTTTTCACCCATGTGTGCATACATATTTGCTAAAGTGTCTTTGGAACTGAACCTTCTATGATCTAGTGATTGTCTACTGAATTTTCTCTCCTATGAATTGTCTTAAAAAATATGTTATTCTAAAATTGGTTTCATTCCTAGCATTTTCTTAGAACTGGTCTATTCCAGAAGATCTTTTACTTCTAAGAAGTTATCTCCACAGTGTTGTCACTAAGTATTTTCAAGCAGTCTCACTTACTATTAAGTCCATAGGTTCTGCCCTTCTATTATGTGTATTACCTTGGGATCCTCTTGAGATCTCTTTGAACTCTCACATAGTGGGTTTGGCTATTCCACACTTCAACTACTCAATCGTTATTGTGAAAAAGTTTGGGTGTGAGCACTTCCCGAGATCCGTGAGGTCCTTATGGAACTCTGACACACATCGACATGAAATTGGCTAACCCTAGACATTTAAAACTACTGAAGGCCCGGTACACCACGATTATCTTTGGACCTATTTCATGACCCTATAGCATAATTTATATTTATGTAATTTATTCAATCATTTGATCTGTAGTAAAAATTGGGGTAATAATATATGGGAAAATGGGCTTATCTTTTATATTTTGCACGGAATGGGTAGATAGCATGTCTATAGGTGTTTACTCTATACTACTGTATGTTAGATAACCTTCCTATGGATTTACTTTATTCAAAAGCACTCTGCTATTGCATGTTTGAAAACTTGCCTGGATGTTTACTCTAATTACTATTGCGTGCTAGATAACATGCCTATAGGGTTTATTTTGTCTCACATGTGCTTTGATTAGATAACCTACTTATAAGGTTTGCTCTGGTTGAAATAAGTTATGCCTACTTTGCTTTACATAATTAAACGTCATGCCTATAGGGAATAAAATAACTAAGATTCTACTTTCATTACAGCATAAATTCAAATCCGTCTCTTTAGAAATCATACATGTCGGTCCAATTGGTTGTCACACTTGCTCAGTTAGTATGCGTGTCTAATAAGAACTAATAGCAGTTTCACTCATTAGAGATAGAACTTATGTCCATAGGATAATTATCATATGTATCAAGTACTAAAACTGGAACTCCATACAGTATCTTGTGAAATTTCACTAGAAGTCATGCTCATAGGATAAAAAAACTTCGAACTATTTTTCCCAGAATTGTGATTTCATATACACACTTAGGCAAGCCTTAGGACATTAAGTAATTGTGAAACCAGTTCTGTTTATGTGTGAAATTATCCAGGCTTAACAGGCTATAAAACCAGTAGGTAAACTGGTTATGATTTTTCTACTTTCCTTAAAACAAATGCTGCATGTTCTATTTTGTGATGTTCATCAAGATATCATGTTCCTAGGCTTTCTGAACTTATTCAAAATCAGTTGTTTGAGATGTGCTGCTTATTTTCTTATGTACATGTGGAGGTAAATATGAGTCTTGACTGCTTTTTCCCTATTTGATTGTCCTATATGTTCTTTGTTTGTCTCCTAGATTTTCCCTTTTAAACACCTTAGACTGTCTAGAACTTCACAGATTTAAAGGTCCTAAACTCCTCCAGGAACACAAGGAAGGGACGGGTAGTAGCGTTCTTAGAGGTCACTAATTAAACTCACTTATATAACCATTAAGGGGAGGGTAATAGGTAGTAAAAGGATATGATGACCTATGTACTAATACAACATGTAGACCCTCTCATTTATGAGTGATTATCGGGCATTGCATGGGTATAATCCCGTAGGCTAATCAACTTAGGACTTCCCTTTCCCAATTCTTATATGTGTTTAAATTCCCTAAACTTCCTTTTCTTAATATATACATGTCTAAGCTGTCCAAACCACTTTTACCTTCATTATCTGAACCTCCTTGATCATATATGCATTTAGATGGGGAAAGCTACATTATTTGCAAATACTTGCTTACTTGTTAATTGGCTTAAGTTTAGGTTCGGTCTGGACCCATCATTGTGGACTGCAAAGGGTGACTAACACCTTTCCCTTAAGGTTACTTCGAGCCCTTACCCTAATCTCTGGTAATGCAAACTAGTTACACGAGTTAATTACTCTAGGTTCCCTAATACACCTTAATCTGTTAGGTGACGACTCTTCAAATACCCAATTCTTAAAAGGAAAAAAAATTTTGTTCCTCATGAATGTCGAAACCCGGACTCCAGCGAGAAAAAAGGGGGCACGACACCATGAATCCTCTACACTACTGACCTTGTAAGTACGCTTATGCATCTCTTCTTTCTTTTTTCCTCTGATTTGTTTAGTAGCCATTACTGATGTTCTTTTTGGTATTTTGTCGAACTTACGAATATTGCTATATTTTATTTCATAGACCCGGTTATCCATTCGTATGTCTTCACTGCATCTACATAGGTCATACTATACCATAGCTCTTACTTCAATTTATCATTATAGATGTCTGCAAGGAACTCCAGGTTACTCTCGTTGCTTATCCTTAAAACTGATGGTCTAATCTCATCTTATATTGTTGAACTTTTATCCATCAATTGTTTATTCACCTTAAGGTTGATCCATCATCTACCATCGATAACTTGACCTCTTATGTAACACCGCGCTAGGGCTCGCATCTCATCGAGGACATCCAAAGTAATTAGATTGATCCACTTAGGCGTGATACTACACTTCCATAATCGTACTCTATAACATCCCAATGTGACTCATCTTATATAGTTATTTTATCCCCTTGCAATTTATGAAATCCTCTTAATTTCATTACGCAATCGAAGGCATAAACATCATCCTTTATCTATCACAATTACGCCTTTATTCCACCACCAGTGCAACATTCTATCTCTTATAAATGCTACTAGTCTTAGATTCCTTTGAGTTTATTCTGGCTATACTAATCCTTCTATAACTTAGAGAATCCATCATCTCTCTTATTTGCATGAGCTTAAACCCAAGAACTTATCTATTCTTGTCACCTTTTTACTCACCTTTTTCTTATCCTTACTCCTGTCTTCCTAAAACCTTGTCGTTCTACCGTATTTTAGCTTGCGACCTACACATATCTATTCATATTTGTTTGCAACCTTCCTTCAACTGACTTGCACCATAGATTTCCTTATGTTATTCTAGAATATCAAGCGACACATCATATTATCTCTAAATCTTCTTTTACTCTCTAATTAGACCTTTCGGTATATAGAAATCATAGGCTGGAAGGTATGCCACTGATGGAGCTGCTATCATTCCTGGATACTGGATCCACATGCTTCTAGCCTTTCATTCGCAATGTAGACTATTCACAACCTTCTGCATTTATGTATCTCATACGTTGTTCACATTTACCTTTCTTACCTTAAAATCTTGCATCGTATCTTTTATCTGTTTCATGACCTCCCTTCCACATAGGTATAATTCATGTTCATAACTTGAAGCTCTATCATAATTCTTGCACCTCTAGGGCATACACAATTTGATGGGAGCTTCATACTGACTTTTCATAAGGCTGGTATTACTGTCTCTCTTGTACCTATGATATTAAGGGTGATCTTGTGATGTTCTCAATCGTGAATTCTATAATTTTCTTTGTCCATTAATCAGACCCCTGATTTACTTGGCTGATATAACTCTTTACTTTCTTCTTCCTTCTGATCACCCTTTATGTAAGCGTAATCTATCTTTCGATCCGTGACTCCTTGTATTAGTTATAACTTTAGCCTTTCATGGGCGTGAGGGAATATCTATGATTAAATCTTCTAACAACTCAATCCTTTGTGTATGCCCTGGGCTCAATTCTTTTCTTTTAACTTATACCGGAGTCTTTTATGGCTGATCATTAATCGAATAATTCCTTTCGTTCCATTTAAGCTTTCTTCAAACATAAGCAATTTCTTTTCTTGTTTTTTTGCCCCTTTTTAGGTGCATACGTAGCTTATATGAGTTCTCACACATGCCAAAGTATTTGTGCAACTCATAGCATCTCGAATATTATTTTTGGTTCTACTCCCCGCTCATTAGCCATGGTAGGTGATACTTTCTTTTGGAGTGCATACAATTTTTTAGTTAGACTATTGATACACAACCATTTTCTCTTTAGGTCACTGTGCTTTGGTTGAAGCCTTCTTCCTTATTACCTTAACTAGTATTTCCTTGTAGTACTTGGGGAGGACTTTATGACTCTTGTAAAGTTACGAGCTTATTATATCATATCTGACAGAATCTTTTTGATGTCCTTCCTCGCCTATAATTATCCGTAGTTACCTACCTCCATGCCCCTATGCTTGTAGGGTTGCTTCTGAACTAATATTTTGACTGGTCTTCCCAATGCATCCTCTTTTATTTTTGTAACACTCATATTGTACCTTTAACTTTTCCAACTCTTATTCGAATATACCTCAACTATCACAATGTCATATCTCCGAGACTGAATTCTCCACATTGGAGTTCACTATGTTTATATTGCTTGATTTGTTGATTTGCCCGTATCATCTTGTCTTTCCATAACTAGGCTCTTCCTGAATCAACTACTAACTACTCGTTGTCCTATTCTCATATCAATATTTTGCGTAATCTTTCTTGTGTTATTTCCTTTGTCTTAACTTACGTCTCCTACTAGCTCCTTATTTACCAATAACATCTCGGGTAGGAACCTTTACTTCCTCTCCTTGACGTCGTGTTTGCAAAATGTTCTGAAATTTTAGCATATCTGTAGGCTTTAAATAAGTGCATTTCATCCCTTTCTCATTTTTATCTCATTCCTTCTTTACCATTCCATAATTACTAGAATCACTTAATTCTGACTTAATATCACGTCACTCCATATCCTCCCCCCCCCCTCCCTCTTTAGGGGAGTACTAATAGTTGGAGCTGTGAAAATCTACCTATAGATGTTTTGCCTCTTTATTTTTGGTGTCTTTTCACATCATCGATTACCCTTACTCACATTGTGGTAATTCTTCTATTCCAAGGATAACAAAATTCCTTACTCGCGAGGATGACACTTAGTATAACTGGAAATACAATCCCTTAAGCTTAACTCCACTGATATTTCTTGCTTTAGGGAAGCGTCTTCCTGAATGACCATTCTCTAAATTTCTCATGAATCTTCTTCTATTGTCCCTTTTATTATTGCCGGAACGCAATCTGAAATTCTCATGATGCGACTATTATAAAATCACTCACTCCCTAATTCATGTTTAGTTTATCTTGTTCACCAGCCTATATCGATTTCTATTACTCTAGGTTTAACTCTCCCTTTTGATAGTCACGTTGGAGTCATGAAGTTATTCCTCGAAATGAGAATATGACTCTATGGCCTATACTCTTTTGTTATCTCATGCCTGTCACCTTTCATCTTTTCCTTCACTTGACTGTAGACATCTGTAATACTATCCATTTTTTGACCTACCGTTGTCATCCATGTATCACATCTTACTCATAATGCTTCATTAACTCTCTTCTTATTTCCCACAAATATTTATATCTATTATTTTATTTTGGAAACTCGAACAAGACATTCTTTTTCTTTTAGCTCCTCTTGCTCCATCCATTGGCTCTTTGAACTGCCTAACATTCTCTCCCTACTAGGGATGGGAGCCATACTAAGGTAATGTTTATCTTTTCAAGGCTCCCAGTGTGTATCTTTATAGTACTCATATCTAGCTGTACTATGAGTGCACCATATGAGTGACTTACAAGGAGATCTATTAGAACGTTTGTAATATCCTTCAGAAATGTCAATTAACACAAACAAAGTATTCACCATTCTGGGTTACTCCAACCCCCAGCTGGATCCTCATAACCATCCTACTCTTATACTACTTCTGTTAGCCCACATAGGGCATAGACAAGATGGGTATAGCCAATTGTACATATCTCTGTTATTGTTTAAGGTAACTGAAAAGTCTTATATTCCTCTGCCTGAATTGTGAATACTGATAATCTTCCTTAACTGGGCGCCTCATACCCTTCTTCACCTTGCTTATTTTACTTGTTGAAACTTGTATCTGCCTTCTTAATTTCTCATTACTATTCACCATATGGGTGGATAGATATTCTTACCTTAAGGTTCCTTGTCAAAAAGCTTACACGTCTTAGTACACAAATGTTCTCCTGAATACCTCATATTTATCCATCACAAATATGATGAAAAACATTGAGTTCCTTTGACTCAACTCTTCCACAACTATATCTTATACCAATCGTCTTTCTGGATGTAGGAATCATCGTGGCATGAATAAGATAGAGTTTAGGAAATTGAGTTCTTACAACTGAGCTCTACCACACGATCTAGAGTAAGAAGAAAGAGTGATAGTCCAAAATGCCTTGTAGCCTTCTGCTTATAAGTGTGGTGTACAACACACCCATAAATAAGATACTACTAGACATGACTTGAAGACCCCCTAGGACAGAACTGTTCTGATATCACTTTTGTCACGACCCAAACCAATGGGCCGCGATAGGCACCCGGTACCTTACTCAACCGAGTACCAGCATAACATATCTTTTCATGTCATACTTGTGAGCACGTGATTTTTGCCTCGCTTGGCATGTTCCTATAAAATTCATTAAATTAGAATTTTTCTTTTATTAATTTGAATTTTTAGGAATTAATTGCGTGATTTTGTGTCTATTTGTATTTTTTTTATTATTTGAATTTTTAGGAATTAATTGTGTGACTTTGTGTTTATTTGCGTCTTTCTTTTATTATTTGAATTTTTAGGATTTATTTGCGTGATTTTGTGTTTGTTTGAATTTTAGGAATGAATTGCATAATTTTGTGTTTATTTGCATAGTGCACGTTTCAATTTGAATAATTCATAAAAAATATAAAAAATGGCATGTTTGCATTTAGGATTAAATTTTTTTTTTTACATTTTCAGGTTATTAATTAGTTAATATTAAAAATTAGGAAAAAACAACAAACATTAGTTAATTTTCTTCGACATTCAGAATTTAGGTTATTGTAGGAATTTATTTAGTTTATTTCATGTTTTTGGCTACTTTATTTTATTAAGTAAAATCAGAAAATATAAAAAACATATAAAAAGAATAATTGCTTGTATACTTATGTGGGTCTTCGAGAGACCAAACTTAGCCCAAAACACCCCAAACCCATTAAAAATAGGCTCAAACCCAACACCCTGCCCGGCCCCAAAAGCCACAGGTGCAAACCGATGCCGTTTTACATATCAAACTTGATAAAACGGTCAAGATGAAAAGCTGTCACCCTATATAACTATCGCACAGCCCCTACCAGTCAAACCTCGTACCATGTCCAAACATACCCTAAATTCACCACTGTAACGCCGCCATATCACCACTGTCCCTCCGCCGCCGGCCGAAAATCGTCGTCGTCGGTGGCATAACTCTGATGGACCCTAAAATAACACCACATTCTCTCCTTGCTCCCCTCTTTTCAACCCCACCATTTGTCATCCTCGAATATATCCCCGTCTTGTCGAATATTCATTTGAAACGCCCCTCTGTCCACGGTGGCGACCGGTCGCCAAATACCATAAGATTTACACCCCAGATTCCTCACCCCACCCTCAGCACAGATCTAAAACAACCATCTTAGAATCATACCACAGCTCCTCGCATTTTAGTTTGAACCATCCAGCCAAAATATGACCCTTCCCAATATCCACCAAATTAACACCATGCACTCTCCTCACACCCCTCATCCTGAATCCACAGCCCTCAGTCCTTGAATCCTTCCCGATTAGGTCAAATTTCAAATCAAAAATTGGACCCAGAACCCTAGTTGTTCAAGCTTTGGGATATCCTTAAATTTGGGCTTTAATAGCCCTTAGTATTGTGTTTTCCGGTGGAAAACACGTGATTAAGGGCGGTTTGACCCCAAAAATGCCTAGAAATTCGCTAGTGTTTGAGCCTGAATCAGAGTTCGAGGTATTTTTCTTTTACTTTTTATTTGCTTTTATTTATGACTATCTTTATTTCATTGTTTTGTTCCATTGTGATCTTTGTGATTAGTTTAGGGTCTTGCTTAAAGTTTCTGACTTTTTTTAGATTTATTAGTAATTTGAATTGTCCAATTTGATTCCATGTTCATCTGTTGCCTTGCATTTTTGAGTTTTGTTTGTTTATTCTGCGTAATTAGCTTCAGTTTTCTTTATTGATTAGTTAAATTTTAGTTCTATGATACATTCAAGACTCCTTAGAGTTTATTTTTAATTTGTGTAGCTCGATTAATTAGTTTTAATTTTGGTTATAACTGGGAAGTTTCTGGCTCATGACTAGTTAACCGTAGTTAGTTTCACTAGGACAAAAGGAAGCTGAAAATGTAATTAGTTCGTTTAAGTAATCATGGGAAAGGGTAAGGGGTAGTATGAGTATTTCAGCATGAAAGAACCTGTAGTAACTAGAATGTAAACCCCTGGAAGCTTCTAGAATAGGGGTCAAATTGAAATTTAGACCTTTTGTTTGTTATAACTTGGATAGCAAGCTAAGTATCTGATGACTAGTGGTAAAAAACTGAAATACAAAAGGGACAAAGTTGAAATAAAGGACTAAAAGGTTGCCCTAGTGGTTTGCCTATATAGAGGCATTAGTCTTGCCTTTCAAGGCAAGAAAAATCTAGGCTAAAAATACAGAAAACACATATAAAATGAAAAATATATTGCTACATGGAGTTTTCTCATAGTAAGTTAGAAGAAATTGGATGTTAAAAACCTGAGAATACAAAGTGATTGGAAGCTAAAAAATACACAAAGGGATTTTAGAGGCTCGAGAATACAGGATCAAGTGGAAACATTACTGGGTTTCATGTAAATTCTGGAAAAAGTCGCAAACACAAACTAACACTGTTCCATTACGTTGCCTGGGATTTCTTAATTTGCAAATTACTGAAGCACGGTTGGGTTCTTCGAATGCTTGAATGTGGTTAAAACTTGGTTTTTCAAAAGCATGATTTGAAACTGTCCCATTCTCCATTCAACTGGAATTTTGTCCCGTTGGTTTCATAGCAATTTTCCTTTGGCTTGAGTTTGTTCTATTGTTGTTGTTTTGGATGATGTGTCTCATTGCTGATCTCACCTACCTCTCAATTTTATTTTCCAGGTAGAATCCAATCTATGAGTATAATCGAGGTGTAGCATGAAGCAGGAATTGAAACATGAAATAAATGAGATTATTTATGTATATTGGATTTGTCTATTTCAATTTGATGATCTAATTAGAATCGTTTGGCATATATTGTATTTGTAAATCATTATTAAAACCATTATCTATCACGATGTAGCTTAGAGTATTTTCAAGTTCGAGTCTGTATTAGTTAACGATTTAGGTGTATACGAGTTCAGTATTTCTTGGGTCGGCGAGAGTTCTCTAATGATTGGATATCTGAGCATTTGAATAACTTGTTTATTAATCTTGTATTAAATTGGAGTCTGAGTTGTGACATAGTATGGGTTCGAAAGTATCGACATAAGGAAGATGCATTGTTTGGTAAACTCAAAATGGTTCCAAACTGATTTAGGGTAAGCATAAGATCCAACAGATGTGGTTATGATTTTGGCAATGTTTTAAACGAACCCAAATATATAGCCTGCTTTACTTCATTAAAGATTCATTTTAATTGCCATTGAAGTGATTACTGACCATGAATTTTCGAACACTTGAATAAAGCTCAAACTCATACTTGCAACATTTTGAGGTCGTTCACAAATTTAGCATCGCTAACAGAACCAGTAGAATAAATATTTTGCTTGAACCTTCATCTCATTTGCATTCGTTTTTCTAATAATCTTATTGACTAGTATGAAGATATTGAACTAGAACATATTAATTGCATGTCCCTCGCTTTATTTAATCTTGAATTGATCCTTAGATTCTGAGGTGTGCCATTTAGTAAATTCCATGGCCCTCCCAAAGTTACAAACGTAGAATTGCTTTAGGCGCGTCTCAAATAATCTTATCTCCTTAAGTACGGGTGCGCATTTATGTGACCCAAATCCAAATCTCAACTAAGTTAATATATGTCAAAATACATGGGTGCATTTATGTGACGTGGCTCGAGGCATGTTTTAACGACGTTGCAATTCTCTTTAAAAATAATAATAAAAGTGGTTGAAAGGTTCAAAATGCACATAGGTTCATAATTGTATAAAATCAGATAATTTAAGCCAAATATAACAGTTGAGCGATCGTGCTAGAACCACAAAACCCGGGAATGCCTAACTCCTTCTCCCGGGTTAAAAGAATTCCTTACCCGAATTTCTGGTTCGCGGACTATTAAACAGAGTCATTCTTTCCTCGACTCGGGATTCTAAACGGTGACTTGGGACACCATAAATCTCTTAAGGGCAACTTTGAAATTCTCTTATATAATTGAATCCCATTTCCATTCTCCTTTAATTAAAAAACTCCCTTATCTACGCCCTTCGCCGGGTTGTAGTAGCCAAAAGGAGGTGTGACCATACTATTCTAGATAATTAAGCCGGAAGGTTGACGTAAGATAAGTAGAATATAACATATGATACCAACTTATACAAAGGACATACGAGCTTATAAGTCCAAAATAACCACTCGTATATTGAACATAGGCCGACAAGGCCATACAATCGTTTACATACATAGCATCTATCTACAAGCCTCTAAGAATACATAATTTTCATAAAGGTCAGGACGGAGTCCTGCCATACCAAACAATACACGTCTAAATAAAACTAACCAAACAAGCAACTCCGAAGTAAATGGAGCGCACCAACATCTTCCATTGAGCTGATGGCCTACGCGGAGGGCTCTTGACCTATCTATCGGGACCTATGGGCATGAAACACAACGTCCCCGAGCAAAAGGGACATTAGTACGAATAATGTACCGAGTATGTAATGCATATAAATAAGTATATAACAGAGATGGAAGAAATATACAGTAAATGACTCAACCTGTAAGACTGGATAACTCTGTAACTCATGAAATAATTATAGTGCCATGCATATGCATAAGAATGTCATGTCATGAATAGATCGGGTCTTGTAAATCCAATGCTCAAATAATGCCGAAATGTTCCGGATTTTTTTTAATAAAAAGGAAAAACGGAAAAAGGAAAAAACAAAAGAAAAGAAAAAAATTCTTTTCAACAAAAGTTGTGGTTTTGACAAATTGTTTTTCCCGAACTACAACGGTTTGATTCTCGTCAGGTACGAGATACGTAGGCGACCCCCATCGGGTCCAACCTCCCTTTTTCAAAAACAACCAAAACAAAGAAAAACAAATGTCCAATTTCTATTTGTTATCCTAAATAAAACGGGTGATGCCGTTAATTCCAAGAACAACCAAATGTTACCGAAAGGGACACCGCAAGGCAGATTTTTGCACAAATGGCCACCTATGGGTTTTATTTTTGGCCTGGTAGTGGGCACAGCCTTAAAATCTTCCTTCAGAAGTGTTGAAAGGCCGTGTTTGCAAAGCTGGGCCTCTGTTTTAGAAAATAAATTTCATAAAAGAAAGAGGTCATTTTTAATGTTTTGTTGAGTCAAACAGAATAAAGTCTTGAAATACTGATTCGCCCTAATAAATGTGCAGAATGAGCACGGATCAGCATTTGCTGATAACATTCATGAACAAAATTCCCTTTGAGCTACACATGTGGTGGAATGACCTGGGTGAAGCGAGGCAAAACAGGGTGAACATGTATTTGGGAGGACTTACTGGGTTGTTAAAAATTAACTTGAGGGGAGATAACATAAAGGCATTAATCACATTCTGGGACTCGACTCACAAATTATTCCATTTCTCGGACTTCGAACTCACATCGACATTGGAAGAAATAACTGGATATATTGGTACCCCTACGATCCCCCTGTGGCACCAATACTTGATTTTGCCAAGACCCTCGCCATGAACAAGTTCTTGCATTCCTTAAAAATCAGTGGGGAGGTTCATAACCTAGACCTATCAGCCGGCTTTTGCACCCCACAGTTTATATATCAGAGGTATGGGCACATAGGGGGATTCAACAACTCGTAAAACCATATTTGTAGCAAAAGAAACCAACTCAAATGGAAGGAGCATCGGTGTTTTGCATTCATGGTATTTTTCTTGGGTCATTTGGTGTTTACGCGGAAGGACAGATATATTGACATACGGATAAAAGAGGTTGTCAGCGCTTTAATAACTCAGGCCAATAGCACCCTCATTCCCATGATCATATCTGAAATCGTCTGTGCTCTCACTGCCTGTAAAGCGGGAGGAGACTTCTTTGAACGATGTAACCTATTGTTAAAAATATAGATGATCGAACACTTATGCTACCGGCCTCAATTCATGAATTATGGGTTGCCAACAAAGACCTGCATAGAACAATTCTATAACAGAAGGGGTAACAGAATGGGTGTCACGTCTCCGGTTTATCACTGCAAACCAAATAGAGTGGACGTTCGGGTGGCTCCCCATGGATGAAATTGTGTATATGCCAGCCACCGAGCCTCATTTCCTTCTGATGGGTCTCCGAAGTATCAAACCATATGCTCACATAGAGTGCTAAGGCAATTAGAGAGGTGCCAAATGATTCCCAGGGACGAGGATATTAGCCGCCATGCAGGTGAGATTAGTACCAATGGCCAATTTCCCGAAGCCATCGTTCGTCAAATTTGGAGCGAATGCCAAAACTTGACGGTGGGTACCAAGTACGCAACATATCTAAAGGTGAGGTTGCACCGGGGTACACAGCTTAGCATAAAAAAGAAATAGAGTCTGGAAGGCCGGCTAAGAGACCGAATCTCCAAGAATTTGCTGAAACATCACAAGAACAATGGAATTGGCTCGCCAAGGAAGATGAATACAGGGCCACCATAGGAAAATTAGAAAAACAAGTCAAAGAGCTTCAATTTGAAAATGGTTTGCAAGCCGTTGTAGATGAGGGGCAAAATAAAAGATTAACCAAAGAAAACAAAGCATTGCGAGCCCAAATCCAGAAAATGAAAACAACCACGAAACCCCCCCCCCCCCAGGAGCACGAAGGATGAAAACATCAAAGACAATTTAAGGCGGAAAGTAACCGAGTATGGGTTTAACTTGAATAAAGCAGAAGGTGAGCTATTCAGGGTTCATAAACAATTGGCTAAAAATGCGGTGGAATGAGCCCGTATCATTGAGTAATTAAAAGAACGATGAGGTTGCTGGGTTAAAAAGGAAGGTCATCATGGTTGAGAACAAAGTGGCGAAGCAAGCCAGAGACTTCAAAGCCGAGAGAGAACATTGTTATGCAGCGATAGCAAGGTTGGAGATGGATTTGCAGCAATTCCAAGAACTGAATCAGGTAGCCGAGCGAACTATAGAGGCAAGGGCTGAGAAAATTGGGCAGTTATTGCAAGAAAATGATGTTATCATGGAGAGAGTACGGACGATCGCAGACTACATCACCACAAAGTGCAACTACTGCGCGGATATGATAAGATCCATGTTCTTTGCCACCGCCATGACCTTTGTTCGGCAAGTGATGGAAGACCTCCACCGCTTCCAAGGGAGTTTAACACGCAAGCCTACAGTAAGGCCGAACGATTCCTCACGGGACCCAGGAGCACTTGAAGCATTAATGTATTCATGAAGATTGCATTTCTTTTTGTCAAAAAATATATATAAAAGTTTGTCAGTTTCACCTGGAGTTTGTATTTTCTTTTATGCATAGTTAGCTGTTCTTCGAGTCTATAGTTCATCTTTTATCAAAGCTAGTTAATTTTTTGTTTAAATCAGTCAGTTTTTCGAGTCCTTGTAACTAAAGTTTGTTATTATGAAAATGGAAAGTTCCCAAAATATTATATGCTTTGTTGTTTATTTGTAAGAACTACGCTTGGTCTGATTCATGCGGGGTCATGATACATAGGCAATCTACAAATGATTCGACCATAATTGAATAAAAATAGGAGAGGGGAGAGAATAAGGCTAAAACAAAAGGGCTTCGCAAAGAAAGAAATTGAAAGCCGGTATGACGCAAGCAACCGATGCATGTAGGGACCGATCATGATCCCAGCGGGAGTTGAAAAGCCAATAAAGAATACTGAGCAGGAAGAAATACTTAGAAAGGTTTGAAGTCTGGAACAATCATTCAGGGACATGCGGGGATTAGGCGGCCAAGTGAGCATGGCATTCAAGGATCTTTGTCTATTTCCAGAAGTGCAGCTGCCTCCATGTTTCAAGATGCCTAAATTTGACTTATATGATGAACATGGCGATCCAGTCGCGCATCTAATGGGATTTTGCAGCAAAATGAGACGAGCTGGAGGAAAAGATGAATTGCTAATGGCGTACTTTAGCCAGAGTTTAAGTGGGTTGGAATTGGAGTGGTATACTCGGCAAGATCACAATCGATGATATACTTGGGATGACCTGGCATAAGCGTTTGCTTGCCACTTCCAATATAATCTTGAGATTTTCCTAGATCGTCTATATCTAACAAAACTGGAGAAGAAATACAACAAGAGCTTCAGGGAATACGGTTTTCGGTGGAGGGAATAAGCAGCCAGAGTTGATCCTCCCATGAAAGAGAGTGAGATGGTTGATTATTTTCTACAGGCTCTGGAACCTACCCATTTTGGACATTCGGTGTCAGCAGTGGGTAAGTCTTTCAACGAAATAGTCAAGATGGGAAGTATGGTAAAGGAAGGCCTCAAATACAATAAGATCATGAGCTACTCTGCAATTAAGGCGACCACTCAAGCCATCCAGGTCCTGGGGGAACATTCGAAAAGAACAAGAAGGAAGAAGTAGCGACAGTGGAGTCGGGAACATGTTTCAGGTCTTGGGCTCCAACGCATTACGCCCAACCTCGTCCTCACCACCAAACATACCCATACCCTCTACACAGTTCTCCGCAACATTACTATCCACCATTAGAACCTCGCTTCTCAGTACATCACGCGCAAGCATATACCCAATCTTCTGCTCACACACAATGGCATGCGCCAGCCCCACAAAATACCTACCCAACTCCACAAAATCATTACCCACATCCAAGAGCCTACCAAACCCCCCCCCTCCCCCGAAACATGCTTTCCGAGCCAATCCAGTCCTAAGAAATGAAAAGGTGCAGAAGAAGAAGACTTTGACTATTTTGAGAGAGTCCTACACTAGCTTATTCCACACGCTGCAACAACTGGATATATTGAGACCAATCGAAGCAAAATTGCCAAATCCTCTCCCAAAGAATCTAGGTTATTCTGTCAGCTGTGAATGCTGTTCCGGTGCACCAGGGCATGATACCAAAAAGTGTTGGCATTTAAAGAATGCTATCCAGGAACTTATTGACTCCCGGCGAATTGAGGTGCAAGCTCCAGAGGTACCCAATATTAACCAAAACCTACTGACGGCCTATCAGGACACAAACATGATTGAGATCGTAGAAAAAAGGGGAGAGTCCAAGAGGCCCTCACAGACAGTGATGATGATCAAATACAGCGACCATCTGAGAATGCAAGCAGTGAGAAGCTAGTAACCGAGGAAAAAGGGAGAAGCAACAAACCTGTCGTAGTTCAAGGAGGCCCAGCATGCATGATTGCGCCAAAGCAGGAACAGGCAAAAGTAACAGTACACGAGGCAGCCAGAGAACCTGTCATGGTTGTGGAAGGTGTTCGCATAGAGCCAGTTATTGTAAAACCAGTAATCCAGCCACCAATCATCAACAACAAAGCCGTTTCGTGGATATATGAGCAAGCAGTAGTGATGTATATAGGAAAATAAGTTAGGGAAGAAGTGTGTGAGGCCTGAGGTTTAACTTGATCAGGGAGGTACTTCGCCACTGAAGAATTGAGGAAAGCCATAATCTCTAAAGATAACCCGAAATTAGTAAATAAAGCTCTGTCGGAAGAAGAGGCAGAGGAATTCTTGAAGAAAATGAAAACGCAGGACTACTCCATCATAGAGCAGTTGAAGAAGACACCAGCTGAGATATCTTTATTATCCTTACTAATCCATTCAGATGAACACTGGCGAGCGCTGATGAAGATTTCGAATGAAGCCCATGTCCCAGACAAGATAACAGTGAATCATTTGGAAAAGATTACAAACAATATATTCGAAGTAAACCAGGTCACATTCTCTGATGATGAATTGCCCATGGACAGCATTGAGCACAACCGGCTCTTTATCTAACTGTAAAATATGAAGATGTTGTGGTCAACCGACTTCTGGTCAACAACAGGTCCAGCACAAATATTTGTGCACTCTCCATATTGACCAAGCTGAAGGTGGAGAATTAAAGGGTCCATAAGAACAACATTTGTGTTCGAGGTTTCGATGGTGGAGGCTAAAGACACTGAGGGAGACATAGTACTGGAAGTGACAATAGGGCCCGTTGAGTTCACCATGGAATTCCAAGTGATGGGCGTAGTAGTCTCTAATGACCTGTTGTTGGGTAGGCCCTGGATTCATGCAGCCAAAGCAGTGCCATCTATGCTGCATCAGATGGTCAAATTTGAATGGGACAGGCAAGAGATTGTAGTGCACCGTGAAGACAATCAATGCGTTTCAGGTGATGCTATCTTACCTTTTATTGAATTTGAAGACAGCAAATGGCCATGGGTCTACCGGGTATTTGATACTGTGTCAGTTCAAAAAATCCCAGAAGGTGAGGTTGTCACGACCCCAAAGATAGCAACCGCGTCAATCATGGTAACTTCAGAGATGTTGAAGAATGGCTTTATGCCCGACAAAGGGTTGGGTGCTTCTCTACAAGGCATTGTGCAACGAGTGTCCCTTCCCAAAAATCTAGACACTTTTGGCCTAGGGTTCAAGCCTACAGCCACAAACATAAGGCAAGCCAGGAAGCTAAGGCAAAGGGCTTGGGCTCTCCCAAAGCCCATCCCAAGGTTTTCCAAATCGTTCGTCAAGCCCAGTATTAGCAATGGATCCGTACTAAAGATGCCCGTCCCGCAGATCGATGCGGATGGGGATCTTGATAAGGGGTTAGAAAGGCTGTTCAATGAGGTGAATATGGTCAAAGCAGGAGAAGGATCGAGCAAGGCAGATGTGTAGCTTGTGGGAGCACGCACAAAAATCAATAACTGGGAAGCCACTCCTCTTCCCACTCGGAGGGAGTCGTGGTAGTCGGCTTTGATTTTCCTTTCACTCTAGTTTGGATAAGATTCAGAGTTGTTAATTCAGTTGTTATTTCCGTCCATTTGGATGTGTAAACTCTGTTATCTTTGATTCTAATGAAATGCGATTTCCCTTTCAACAATGCTGATAGTTTCCATTTCTCTTTCTTTTCTCTTTTGTACAGTTATTTTTATGCTGATTTTAGTGATCTGACATGCATAAGGACTCATTGGCCCAGTATTCAAAATCTGTCTAGTTCAGAAATAATAATTCAAGAAATTGAACATGAAGATGAACCAGAATACTACGAGGAAAGGGCATGGGATGAGATTAGTAAAGAATTGAGCCAATTTGAAGAGAAACCCAAACCAAACCTGAACGATATAGAGGCAGTCAATTTAGGAAGCTCGGATAATGTCAGAGAAACAAAAAATAAGTATCCATCTAGAGCCACAACTTAGAAAAGAAATAACGGAAGTACTTCTTGAATACAAAGATATCTTTGCATGGTCCTACGATGACATGCCCGGATTGAGCACTGACTTGGTGGTTCACAAGTTACCCACTGGCCCAGCCTGCCCTCCTATCAAGCAAAAGTTGAGAAAGTTTAAAACTGATGTGAGCGTGAAAATTAAAGAGGAAGTGACTAAGCAGTTTGAAGCGAAAGCCATCCGAGTCACACGATATCCCACCTGATTAGAAAATGTTGTGCCCGTACCAAAGAAGGATAGTAAAACCAGAGTTTATATCGATTATCGTGACCCCAATAAAGCAAGTCCGAAGGACGAATTCCCTCTGCCAAACATTCAAATACTAATTGATAATTGGGCAAAGCATGAGATCGGGTCGTTCGTGGACTATTACGCAGGCTACCACCAGATCTTAACGGATGAAGAAGATACGGAGAAAATAGCATTTATCACACCGTGGGGGACATATTATTATAAAGTCATTCCTTTTGGTTTGAAAAACATCGGGGGCTACATACATGAGGGCCATGACAACCATTATTTATCATACGATACATAATAAAATTGAGATCTACGTGGATGATGTGATAGTGAAGTCAACAAAGCAATCTGATTATGTCAAAGACCTGAGGAGATTCTTTCAAAGGCTCCGCATATATGACCTAAAACTCAACCCGGCAAAATGTGCATTTTCGGGTCCTCTCAAGGAAGTTGCTAGGGTTCATAGTCAGTCGCCGAGGCATCAAACTAGACCCATCAAAGATCAAAGCTATACAGGAGCTACCATCGCCGAGGAATAAAACAGAAGTGATGAGTCTATTGGGAAGATTGAATTACATCAATCGGTTCATTGCTTAGCTCACAACCATCTGCGAGCCCATCTTTAAGCTATTGAAAAAAGATGCTGAGGTGAAATGGACAGGAGAGTGCCAGGAAGCTTTTGACAAGATAAAGGAGTATTTGTTGAACCCACCGATATTGGTCCCGCCAGAACCAGGAAGGCCCTTGATCTTATATTTGACAGTCTTGGACAACTCATTTGGGTGCGTGTTGGGTCAGCAGGATGTCACCGGAAGAGAAGAGCATGCCATATACTACCTCAGCAAGAAATTTACAGCCTACGAGGTTAAGTATACTCATCTTGAAAGGGCGTGTTGCGCCTTGACGTGGGTAGCCCAAAAGTTAGTCATAATACACCACTTATCTCATCTCACGTCTGGACCTATTGAAGTATTTTTTCCAGAAGCCCATGCCCACAGGAAGGCTCGCAAAATGGCAAATCTTGCTCACAGAGTTTGACATTATCTACGTAACTAGGACTGCCATGAAAGCATAAGAATTAGCAGATCATTTAGCTAAGAATCCGATATATGAAGAACATCAACCTTTGAACAAATCCCCGATGATGAAGTGATGCATATTAATGAAGTGGAACGGGATGAGAAGTCAGGATGGAAATTGTTCTTCGATGGGGCTGCCAACATGAAAGGCGTTGGGATAGGAGCAGTGCTCATTTCTGAAGAATGGCATCGTTACCTAGTCACAGCTCAACTCCGCTTCTATTGCACCAACAACATGGCAGAATATGAGGCATGCATTTTGGATCTGAGATTAGCAGCAGACACAGGTGTCTAGGAAGTCTTGGTCTTAGGAGACTCGGACCTTCTGGTACACCAGATTCAAGGGGAGTGGGAAACGGTAGATTTAAAACTCATACCATACCGGCAATGCTTGCATGATCTCTGTTAATGATTCCGTTCAATAGAGTTCAGGCACATTCCCAGAATTCACAATGAGGTTGTTGATGCCCTTGCCACCTTGGCGTCAATGTTACATCATCCAGACAAGGCTTGTGTTGACCCAATACATATTCGGGTCCATGATCAACATGCTTATTGCAACATGGTGGAAGAAGAGCTTGATGGTGAGCCTTGGTTCTACGACGTTATAGAATATATCAGGAGAGGTGTGTACCCGATACGAGCCACTAGCGACCAGAAGAGAACAATCCGTTGTTTGTCAAGCGGGTTTTTCTTCAATGGAGGAATACTACACAAAAGAACGCTAGATCTTGGTTTGCTAAGATGCATAGATGTTGGGCAGGCGATAGCCATCATGAATGAGGTGCATGCTGGCGTCTGTAGGCCACACATGAGCGGATATGTCAGGATATTATTGGCTCACCATGGAGCGGGATTGTATCAGCTTCATGAGCAAATGTCACCAATGTCAGGTGCATGGAGACTTAATTCACTCTCCGCCGTCTGAATTGCATGCGACGTCTGCACTATGGCCTTTCGATTGCTTGGGGCATGGAAGTCATCGGGCCCATCGAGCCAGCAGCTTCTAACGGGCACAGATTTATTCTGGTTGCTATTGACTATTTCACCAAATGGGTCGAAGCTAAAACCTTTAAGGCAGTGACCAAGAAGGCCGTGGTCGACTTTTTGCATGAGAATATCATTTGTCAGTTCGGAATCCCCAAGACTCTCATCACGAACAATGGGGCAAATCTTAATAGTCACTTAATGAGAGAAGTATATGAGTAGTTCAAGATCACACATCGAAATTCTACCCCGTACCTCCCCAAGGTGAACGGAGCGGTTGTGGCGGCCAATAAGAACATAAAGAAGATACTTCGTAAAATGGTGGAAGGGTCCAAGCAGTGGCATAAGAGGTAACCCTTTGCATTGTTAGGCTATCGCACTACAGTTCGCACCTTGGTAGGGGCAACCCCATATTTGTTGGTGTATGGCACAGAAGCAGTAATCCCGGCTGAAATTGAAATCCCCTCTCTTCAAACCGTGGCCAAAGCAGGAATCGACGACGAAGAATGGGTTAAAGCTCGTTTGGAGCAATTGAGTTTGAATGAAGAGAAAATGCTGGTGGCGGTATGTCACGGCCAGTTATATCAACAAAGGATGGCCAGGGCATATAATAAGAAAGTGCTTCCAAAAAAGTTTGAAGTAGGAAAATTGGTATTGAAGCACATCCACCCTCACCAGGCCGAGGCAAAGGGGAAGTTTGCTCCAAACTGGCAAGGACCGTTCATCGTATCAAGAGCATTGTCTAATGGAGCATTATATCTGACATACGTGGAAGGGAAATGTATGGAAATGGCTATCGATTCGGATACTGTCAAAAGATATTATGTATGACTTTCTTTTGGATAATTGTCTATACTTGGCATTTGTTTGTACTTGGCAGGTTTTATAGATTGGAATGATGAAGGCATTTTATTCCTATATCTAGACATTTTACCCTGTGTTAACCCCTTTAAGCTTCCGTTATTTTTATTCTAATATCCTCTCTTTCGGAATCCATAATGAGAGTTAGATGCGCAATTATAAAAGGAAACGAACACACAAAAAAGGAAAAATCAAGAAAGGCAAAACAAAAGGAGAAGCAAAAAAGCAGCAAAACAAAAGAGAAAAGAGAAAAAGAAAAGAAAAAAAAGAAAGAAAAAGAAAAAAAAACCAAAAAAAAGAAAAAAAAGAAAAAAGGAGAAAGAAAAAGAGAAAATTAGAAAGAAACAGCGGAAAGAAAGGAGAAAACGAAAAACAAATAATAATGAAAGTAAGGAATCAACAGGAACTACGTTTGACCTGATTCCTTATAAGGATACGTACGCAGCCTCACGGCTCAGTCATATTCAAATAAAATCTGAAAGCCCCAAGCAAGAAACTAGGGCAAAAATTGCATAGGTTTGGATTCCGAAGGTTGTAAATTTTGAGCCCAATAAAAGTGCTTTTTGACACTTTCACACCCTTTCTTTCTAACCTTGTCCAAAAGCTTATATTACAGTCCAAAGAAAGACCTTCTGATCAAGCTGTAAGAAATGCCAGGGCAAGCAAGGAGAAATGGACCATACCTCACAGCGGCACTCTAGTTTCTACAAAAAATAATAAAATGAGAGAGTCGTATTGGTGAAAACCCTCACGGACACCATAAGGCGACGAGGATTGAGAGAAATAAAAATGAGAGAGCCTCATTGGTAAAAACCCTCACGGGCACCATGAGGCGAAATTAAGGTAGGAAACAACACTGAGAAAGGGGGCTATTAGCAGAAATTCGGTCAAGAACACTGCACAACAAGAAAAGCTAGGGTTTGGTTGAAAGAGTTGGGTTAGAAATGGTCACAACGACAAAAGCATGGAAACAGAAGGTCGGTCATCGGGAAAGACTGGGTCGACTAGGCCGAAGTGCATGTCATGATCATGAAAAACCAGCTGCTCTTCCTCAGATAAGTTTGCTTTCTCTTCTTTTCAACAGTCAGTGAATCTGGAATTCTATACCCTAAATACCGTTCGGAGTCATTGCATTTCATTTTTCTTTCAAGTCTCTAAAATCTTTTGTTTAAGCAAACGAGGGGAATTTCAAAGCCTATTATCAGCTCCCAAAAGGACATGAAACAGCAATGGGAACGATTCACTAGAGCTTCAATCAATGGAAAAGACAAGAGTCGGCAAAGTGAAGGAGTACCACACATGGATGGGCATGCAAAGTGAAATCACAGAGGTTCTAGGATCAGCCGAGCATAATACACCAACCGGTTAATCTCAGAGGGGACGCAAGGTTAGCACAACACAAACACGGGAAAGGCCACAAAGGTTAGCCAAGCATAGTAAACTGACTCAACAATCATAAGGAAGATGTAACAGTTTTGACAAAGGTTCGGAAATGCAACACAAAGATGGAAAGCAGAGTAAAGCAACAAGGCTCAGGGGTCAGCCAAGTTAAATACACCGATCGCGCAATCTCAGAAGGGATGCAAGGTTAGCACAACACAAATAGGGGAAAAGTCACGAGGGTTGACCCCACATGATATATCAACTCATCAATCATCGAGGAATGGCATATAGAATCCAAACAAAGGGTCGTAAATGCAACACAAAGTGGGGAGCAAAGTAAAGACACAAAGGTCAAGGGCTAGCCAAACATCATAAACAGACTGGGCAATCTCAGAAAAGGGGGTTAAGGATTTTAGCAAAGGCTCGGAAATGTAACACAAAGATGAGGAACAAAGTAAAGCCACAAGGGTCAGAGGGTTGACCAAAGCATAATACATCAATTCATCAATCGTCGGGGAATGACAACAAGGATTCTGGAATACGGCTAGCAATGTAACACAATATGGGCAACAAAGTAAAGTCGTAAAGGTTCGAAGGGTCAGCTGAGCAGTTCAAGCGACTCATCATCAACATGGACAATGAAACACAATGGAACATGACAGTAAGGAGGCTGCTTCCAACAAGAATGTCGTAAACTAACCATCACTTTTCAAACTGACTAGTTTTCTTTGATTGACACAGGGGAAGAAAATTCATAAAAGCCTAAGGGAGGCCTTCCACAAGGGAAAGCAGGCACACGGCATGTATGATCAAAACCTCAGGGCCCACCTGAAAATGTGGCTCAGCTCAAATTCAAAAGGGACATAGTCCGTCATAAACACCCTCCCCAGCAAAGAGCACAAGGGGACAAACTTTAACTAGCAAACCTCAATAGGAACAATCGAGGGTTAAAAGAAGCATGGAAGTTGAGATGGAACGCAGTTTGGAACTCAGACAGGTACGGGTAGCATGGGCAAGCACCAACACCTTCCCTAGTAAGAGTCGCAGAAACCCTCTCGGGCAATAATCACTAGAAGAAACAACCAGAAGTTAGAATTGGCATTTAAGTAGGAACCCTCTAGACCCTTCTGAAAAATGGGACTTAGCCTAAAACACAAACAGTCATGGGGCATGGTCAAACCCAAATACTTCCGCAGGAAGAGTCAACAAGAGTCGTTAGGACCCGCCTGGATAATGGGATGTAATCATAGGAGTTGTCAGGACCCCCTGGATAATGGGACGTAGCTTAAATACTAACCCCCTCCAAACACATTTTGTTACCTAATTAAGAGATGTCAGGACCCGTCTGGATAATAGGAAGTAGTTTTAATCACCAGTCACCAGCAGATCCCCAGCAGATATAACTCATAACAATTAGCGGGAAATAATACCTTTTGAGAAATATAAAATAGTCTTAAAGTTGTCATCAGTTAAGAATTGCCAGCACCCTCCTGGATAATGGGACTTAGCTTAGATTTAAAAATATACGTTCACATATCTGCCCAGCACCAAACTAGGGTAAAAAGAATTTCTTGTGTTTTGTTTGTTTTGTTGTGATCAGGTACACAGGTAGCAGTCTCAGGGAATATTTTTCAAAATTTCAAATTTCGATAGTCAGGCTCCCACCTATAGAACAAGGGAATATTTTCAAAATTTTAAGTTTTTGGTAATCAAACGCCCACTTGTAGAATAAGGGAATATTTTTCAAAATTTCAAATTTTGATAATCAGGCGCCCACCTGTAGAACAAGGGAATATTTTTCAAATTTTCAAATTTTGATAGTCAGGCTCTCACCTGTAGAACAAGGGAATATTTCTTTTAAAATTTCAAATTTTGATAATTAGGCGTCCACATGTAGAACAAGGGAATATTTTTTTTAAATTTCAAGTTTTGATAATCAGGCGCTCACCTATAGAACAAGAAAATATTTTTCAAAAATTCAAGTTTTGATGATCAGGCGCCCGCTTGTAGAACAAGGGAATATTTTTCAAAATTTCAAGTTTTTGGTAATCAGGCACCCATCTGTAGAACAAGGAAATATTTTTTAAAATTTCAAGTTCAGGCAATTAGGCGCCCACCTGTAGAACAAGGGAATATTTTTCAAAATTCAAGTCTTGGCAATCAGGCGCTCACCTGTAGAACAAGGGAATATTTTTCAAATTTTCAAGTTTTGGTAATCAGGCATCCACCTGTAGAACAAGGGAATATTTTTCAAAATTCAAGTCTTGGTAGTTAGGTGCCCACCTGTAGAAGAAGGGAATAGTTTTCAAATTTTCAAGTTTTGGCAATCAGGTGCCCACCTGTAGAACAGTGAAATATTTTTCAAAATTCAAGTCTTGGTAATCAGGCGCCCACTTGTAGAACAAGAGAATATTTTCCAAAATTCAAGTCTTGGTAATCAAGCACCCACCTTGAGAACAAGGGAATATTTTTCAAAATTTCATGTTTTCGCAATCTCGCGCCACCTGTAGAACAAGGGAATATTTTTCAAGTGTCAAGTTTTGATAATCAGGCACCCCCTGTAGAATAAGGGAATATTTTTCAAAATTTCAAGTTTTGTTCACCTGTAGAACAAGGGAATATTTTTCAAAATTTCTTGTTTTGGTAATCAGACGCCCACCTATAGAACAAGGGAATATTTTTCAAAAATTCAAGTTTTGATGATCAGGCGCCAACCAGTAGAACAAGTGAATATTATTCAAAATTTCAAGGTTTTTGTAATCAGGCGCCTACCTGTAGAATAAGGGAATATTTTTCAAAATTTCAAGTTCTGGCAATTAGGCGCCCACCTGTAGAACAAGGAAATATTTTTCAAATTTTCAAATTTTGATAATCAGGCGTCCACCTGTAGAACAAAGGAATATTTTTCAAAATTTCAAGTTTTGATGATCAGGCGTCCACCTGTAGAACAAGGGAATATTTTTAAAAAATTCACGTTTTGATGATGAGGAGCCCACCTGTTGAACAAGCGAATATTTTTCAAAGATGCAAGTCTTGGCGGTCAGACGCCTACCTGTTGAACAAGAGAATGTTTTCAAGCTTCAAGTTTGGTAATCAGGCGCCCACCTGTCAGAACAAGGGAATGATTTTCAAGTTGCAAAGTTTTGTAATCAAGCATCCACCTGCAAAACAAGGGAATACACGTCAAGTCCAACAATTCAGCAACAAACATAGAAGAAGAGAAGGCAAGGAGTCAACAAGGCGTCAATGAGTTTACAGGAAGGAATGCCAGTCAACAAGGCAACAAGGAATTAACAGGAAGAAATACAAGGCAGCAAAGCAACAAGGATCAAGAGCAAGATTGAAGACATAGATAGGTTCTTTTGTAATCCATAGTTCATAGCTTTGTCTAGTTTTTTACTTTTCACGAGGTGTAATAAGGAGGTCATCAAGCAGTAATAACACCATCAGCAGTAAAATCACAGCTCATGGTAGTCCCAGCTACCAAACACTCTAGGACTACACTGACCTGATTCCTTTATAAGCAAGGATATGTAGACAACCTTTGAAGCAGGGTTCGGTAAGATTGTTTTCCAAATGCTTCTCCGGGAATGCAGAGCATGCAAAAATCTCTCATTTGTTCATTTATCTTTACCCGGAAACTCTTTGTGTCACCGAGCAAAGAGGGGAAGCAATGAGCACGTGATTTTTACCTAGCTTGGCATGTTCCTATAAAATTCATAAAATTAAGATTTTTCTTTTATTATTTGAATTTTTAGGATCCA
Source organism: Nicotiana benthamiana (assembly GCA_034376525.1). Lineage (NCBI taxonomy): Eukaryota > Viridiplantae > Streptophyta > Magnoliopsida > Solanales > Solanaceae > Nicotiana > Nicotiana benthamiana. The sequence goes on from CM067337.1 coordinate 133,638,687, forward strand.
ATTGTGTGATTTTGTGTCTATTCTTATTTGAATTTTTAGGAATTAATTGTGTGACTTTGTGTTTATTTGCGTCTTTCTTTTATTATTTAAAATTTTAGTATTTATTTGCGTAATCTTGTGTTTGTTTTAATTTTAGGAATTAATTGCATAATTTGTATTTATTTGCATGTTACACATTTCAATTTGCATAATTCATAAAGCATAAAAAATGTTATGTTTGCATTTAGGCTTTTATTTTTATTTTTTTAGGTTATTAATTAGTTAATATTGAAAACTAGGAAAAAACAACAATAAATGGTTAATTTTCTTTGACATTCAGAATTTAGGTTATTGTAGGAATTTATTTAGTTTATTTCATGTTTTTGGCTACTTTATTTTTATTAAGTAAAATCAGAAAATATAAAAAATATATAAAAAGAATAATTGCTTGTATATTAATGTGGGTCTTTGAGAGACCAAACTTAGTCGAAACCCCCAAACCCATTAAAAATAGGCCCAAACCCAATACCCTGCCCGACCTCAAAAGCCACAGGTGCAAAACGACGCCGTTTTACATCGTAGCATCTGAACCGTTAATCAAACTTGATCAAACGGTCAAGATGAAAAGATGTCACCCTATATAACGGTCGCACACTCCCCCACCAGTCAAACCTCGTACCATGTCCAAACATACCCTAAATTTGCCGTTGTAATGCCTCCATATCACCGCCCTCCCTCCGCCGCCGGTCATAAATCATCGACGTCGCCGGCGTAACTCCGATAGACCCCAAAATAACACCACATCCTCTCCTCGCTCCCCTCTTTCCAACCCCACCATTGGTTACCCTCGAATATATCCCCGTCTTGTCAAATATTCATTTGACGTTTGGTAGCATCGCCGTCCACGGCGGCGACTGGTCGCAAAATACCCCAAGATTTACACCCCATATTCCTCACCCCCACCCTCATCGCAGATCTAATATAACCATCCTTTGAATCATACCACAGCTCCTCAAATTTTAGTTTGAACCATCAAACCAAAATAAGACCCTTCCCAAAATCCACCAAATTATCACCATGCACTCTCCTCACACCCCTCATCTTGAATCCATAATCCTCAGTCCTCGAATCCTTCCCGTTTAGGTCAAATGTCAAATCAAAATTGGACCTAGAACCCTAGTTGTTCAAGCTTTGGGATATCCTTGATTTTGGGCTTTAATAGCCCTTAGTCTTGTGTTTTCCGGCGGAAAATATGATTAAGGGCGGTTTGACCCCAAAAATGCCGAGAAATTCGCCGGTGTTTGAGCATGAATTAGAGTTCGAGGTATTTTTCTTTTGCTTTTTATTTGCTTTTATTTATGATTCCTATCTTTATTTGGTTGTTTTGTTCAATTGTGATATTTTGATTAGTTTAGGGTCTTGTTTCAAGTTTCTGATTTCTTTAGATTGATTAGTAATTTGAATTGTCCAATTTGATTCCATGTTCATTTGCTGCCTTGAATTTTTGAGTTTTGTTCGTTTATTCTGCGTAATTAGCTTCAGTTTTCTTTATTGATTAGTTAAATTTTAGTTCTATGATACATTCAAGACTCTTAAGATTTTATTTTAATTTGTGTAGCTAGATTAATTAGTTTTAATGTTGGTTATAACTAGGAAGTTTCTAGCTCATAGCTAGTTAACCATAGTTAGTTTGACTAGGGTAAAAGGAAGCTGAAAATGTAATTAGGTCGTTTAACTAATTTTGGGAAAGGGTAAGGGGTAGTATGAGTAATTCAGCAAGAAAGAACCTGTAGTAACTAGAATGTAAACCCATGGAAGCTTCTAGAATAGGGGTTGAATTGAAATTCAGACCTTTTGTTTGTTATGACTTGGATAGCAAGCTACGTATCTGAGGACTAGTGGAAAAAAACTAAAATACAAAAGGGGCCAAGTTGAAATAAAGGACTTAAAGGTTGCCGTAATGGTTGGCCTATATAGAAGCATTAGTCTTGCCTTTCAAGGCAAGAAAAAGATAGTCTAAAAATATAGAAAACACATATAAAAAGAAAAATATACTGCTATATGGAGTTTCCTCATAGTAAGCTGGAAGAAATTGGATGTTTAAAACCTGAGAACACAAAGAGATTGGAAGCTAAAAAATACATAAAGGGATTTTAGAGGCTCGAGAATACAAGATCAAGTGGCTACATTACTAGGTTTCATGTAAATTCTGGAGAAAATCATAAACACAAGATGAAACTGTTCCATTAGGTTGCCTGGGATTTCTGAATTTGCAAATTACTGAAGCACAGTTGGGTTCTTCGAATGCTTGAGTATGGTTACAACTTGGTTTTTCAAAAGCATGGTTTGAAACTGTCTCATTCTCCATTCAACTGGAATTTTGTGTCGTTGGTTTCATGACAATTTTCCTTTGGCTTGAGTTTTGTTTAATGTTGTTGTTTTGGCTGTTGTGTCTCATTTGTTGATCTCACCTACCTCTCATTTTTAATTTTCAGGTACAATCCAACTCTATGAATATAATCGAGGTGTAGCATGAAGCAGGAATTGAAAACATGAAATAAATGAGATTATTTATGTATATTGGATTTGACTAAATCAGTTTGATGATCTGATTAGGATGGTTTGTCATGTATTGTATATGTAAATCATTGTTAAAACTATTACCTGACACGTTGTAGCTTAGAGAGTATTTTCAAGTTCGAGTCTGCATTAGTTAACGATTTAGGTGTATACGAGTTCAGTATTTTTGGGATCGGCGAGAGTTCTCTAATGATTTGATATCTGAGTGTTTGAATAACTTGTTTATTAATAATGGATTAAATTGGAGTCTGAGTTGTGACATAGTCTGGGTTCGAAAGTAGCTACAGAAAGAAGATGCATTATTTGGTAAACTCAAAATGGTTCCAATTGATTTAGGGTAAGCATAAGATCGAACAGATGTGGTTATGGTTTGGCAATGTTTAAACGAACCCAGATTTATAGCCTGTTTTACTCGATTAAAGATTCATTTTAATTGCCATTGAAGTGATGCATGACCATGAATTTTTGAACACTTGAATAAAGCTCAAATTCATACTTGCAACATTTAGAGGTCGTTCACAAAGTTAGCATCGCTAACAGAACTAGTAGAATAAATATTTTGCTTGGACCTTCATCTCATTTGCATTCATTTTTCTAATAAACTTATTGATTAGTGTGAAGATGTTGAACTAGAACAAATTAATTGCATGGCCCTCGCTTATTTAATCTTGATTTGATCCTTAGATTCTGAGGCGTGCCATTTAGTAAATTCCATGGCCCTCACAAAGTTGCAAACTTATAATTGCTTTAGGCGCGTCTCAAATAATCTTATCTCCCTAAGTACGGGTGGGAATTTATGTGACCTAAATCCAAATCTCATTGAAGTTAAAATATGTCAAAATCCACGGATGCATTTATGTGACGTGGCTCGAGGCATTTTTAACGACGCTGCAATTCTCTTTAAAAATAATAATAAAAGTGGTTAAAAGGTTCAAAATGCACCCTTACCCGGATTTTTGATACGCGGATTGTTAAACATAGTCATTCTTTCCTCGATTCGGGATTCTAAACGATGACTTGGGACACCATAAATCTCCCAAGTGGCGACTATGAAATTCTCTTAAATAATTGAATCCCGTTCGTTTGTCCTCTAATTGAAAAAACTCCCTTATCTACGCCCTTCGTTGGGTTGTAGTAGCCAAAAGGAGGTATGACAATACTATCATAGATGATTAAGCCGGAAGGTCGCCGTAAGATAAGCAGAATATAACATATGATACTAACTTATACATAAGACATACGAGCTTATACGACCAAAATAACCACTCGTATACTGAACATAGGCCGACAAGGCCATACAATCGTTTACGTACATGCCATCTATCTACAAGCCTCTAAAAATACATAATTTTCATAAAGGTCAAGATAGAGTCATGCCATACCAAGCAATACACGTCTAAATCATACTAACCAAACAAGCAACTCCGAAGTAAATGGAGCATACCAACATCTTCCATTGAGCTGATGGCCTACGTGGAGGGCTCTTGACCTATCTATCGGGACCTGTGGGCATGAAACACAACGTCCCCAGATAAAAGGGACATCAGTACGAATAATGTACCGAGTATGTAATGCATATAAATAAGTACACAACAGAGATGGAAGACATATAGTGTAAATGACTCAACCTGTAAGACTGGATAACTGTGTAACTCATGAAATAATTATAATGTCATGCATATGCATATGAATGTCATGTCGTGAATTGATACATATTTCATAACTTCATCAGGCCTCTGAGGGTATCCCATCATATCATCTCGGTCACTATAGGCAAAATCATCAACGTATACTAGCTGATAAGATGGTGGTGCATATATAACGACATAACCTTTTTCATATCCTATATACATACATACATACACACACACACACATATATATATATATATATATTTATATTTATACATATATATGTATATGTGTGTATATATATGTATATGTGTGTGTGTATATATATGTACATATATAATAATTTATTTAATATTATTGTTCCGTAATGTAATATAATATATCCTTCCAAAATTTCAAACACTTTCCCTCTCGTTCAAAAGCCCTAAACAGAGTAAAATTTTGCCCCAAAACAACGATTCCCCAAATCACTGTACACCTTCTCTCTCGTTCTCTCTAAAGAAGAGATTCCCCCAAATCACTGTAATTTAAGACGTTTATATCCTCTAACGATTCTCCCAAATCCTTTAGCTTTTATGTAAGGAGATCAGATTTAGGTAATGTATTTGAATTTCACTGATTTAGGTTGCGATTTTGATGTTTTAGCCATTGATTTCATTGATTTAATGCGTGTATGTGTGTGTATTAGACGAAGATCAGTTTAAATCACTGATTTTAGCTGTTGACTCACTGCTTAAGCCATCAATTTCATCGTTTGGCAATCAATTTTATTGGTTCGGCCGTCGATTTCACTGTTTAGCTGTCAATTTCTGCTAATAGTTTTATTTTAATTTTTGTTTATTTTTGTGTCAAGTTTTGTTACTTTTCTGTTCAATTAAGTTTGTGTTTGTTTAAATTATGACATTTTTAGTTTTTGACATTTTGACATTTTAAGTTTTCTATTCATTTATGGTCTTGATGTTCATTTACTTTTCTGTTTATTTATGGCCTTGATAGGTACCCAAGGAATCTAAAACAACTGGAGTAATTTTGTATCCCTTTAATGTGGTGCTTTGTCTGAAAGATTAGTTGCTGGCTAAAGCTTGTGCAAGAAATATGTTCTTCTGGTAAAACGATTAGGCTGATTTTATGTATATCGTGTACAAATGAATGGCCTGTAATACCTCTAGTATAATATCACCTTACAGTATATGACTTTGTTTGTAGCTATGTTTTCAAACTCTCGTTTAGTTTTCTACTTCAGTCCTACTGCTTCGATTGCTCATAAAGATTGCATCTATCTCAAGTCAGTCAGGATCAATCTATGTTTTAAATGTTTAAGTCCTGAGACACTACAATATCTTCTTTCATAATTAACCATCATCTTTAGAAGAAACCCATGGTGTATGCACCTGGACTTGGAGCTGCTTCTATTAACTCTTTTGTTTAAGTGTTATTCCGAGTCAAAACATCTGATCTTCCTTCATCGGGGAGGATGAAATTGAGTCACTTAATTTGAATCCTTTTACTGGAGCACTGAGACTGTACTTTGCCTCTTATCTAAGAAGCTGTCACTTTGTATGTCGAATAACATGGCTGGTCTATTCATATGTCAGTTTCTAGCAAGTTAATAGGTTTAGCTTAAGTTAGACCTGCTGTGAATCTGGAAAAAGGAAAAGGATAATTTAACTTCAGTGAGACATGAAACCTGTTATTCATCTAAAAGAATTAACAAGCAGATGCCACAGATGTGTATGAACCTGTTTCTAGTTTGCTGGCCTTTTGCATGCTCTGATCAAAGATTCCAGATTAATCATTCAGGTTACCATATTCTGCATTCATATTTTTCTTTTTCTTTTTTTTTTGACATGGTCTGGTGTGGATGTAGATAGAGAACAAATGATAGCCAACTCGCAGTTTTGGAAAGTTCACTTGCTTTGTGATATATCACAAGCAGAATGCATGTTTTAACAGTTTCATCCTAGCTCACATAGCATGAAATGATTTTGATGATTTTTTTACAGGATTTAAGTACTTTGTATGTGTATGATATTTTTTTATATTTCTGTTAGCCATTTTTGCTTGTTGATATTGAGAACCTAGAATAACTTTTAAGACTCTCTTTTGGAGTCTCATTAGGCAGTAATAAGTGAGTACTGAGGAGGTTCTTTGTTTCCCAGCTATTGATATTGATATAAGCTGCACAGTTTAATGAAATAAAATATTAGTATTGCTCATTTGTGAACTAAAGACAAGTTACTTCACTGAAAACGTATCAAATAATGCATGCCGATGGTATAAACAAAACTAATTTGACGATATGGATAGCTCATGCATGTTGTAGTTTTTGTGTTTCTATGAATAAGTTTCACATGTTCTTTTCTTTGTTTATTTCTTGCTTTAGTTTCCGTTTATTATTCAGAAGTTAAAAAGTGAGATTAAGTGATTACTATTCTTTTGATTTTCATATAGTGGCTATGAACTAGTTTTTTCATTTTAATATTGTGATATTATCTTATATCTTCTTTTCTAGCCATGCCAATTGATAAATCTTGGATTAGCAAGCTACAAAATACACTTGAATACGTGGATGGGCTTAGATAATTTTTGAATTTTGCTTTTGAGTATGGGTCTATTGATGGGCATATAATTAAGTGCCCGTGTCTGAAATGTGATTTAACAAGTGACAAAGAAGAAATATAGTTAAAGAACACCTGACTTGTAAGCCTTTTCCAATTAAAATTTGGTATTTGCATGGTGAAGAATCAAATCCAACTATGCCAAAAACGTTTCAGAGCACACATATCATAGAAGAAACTCTGCAGCCCTAAGATCCAATGGTAACCATAATTAACGATGTATTTGGGTTCATAGGGAACAATGTCAATGAGCCTGGTGTGTTTTGTGAGGCTATGAGTAGTGAAGAAACATGTAATGAAGGGCATAATGAAGAATATACGCAGTTCTATGAGCTGGTAGAAGATGGCAATCTACCATTATATGAAGGGTATGCGAAGTATTGTAAATTGTCCTTTCTAGTCAAATTGCATCATATCAAGTATTTGTGTCGAATGACTAACAAAGCGATGAGTATGATATTAGAATTGTTAAAAGATGCCTATGAAGATGCCAAGATTCATGTTTCTTTTTATGAGGCCAAAAAACCCATCAACAAAGTTGGTCTTGATTATACCAAGATCCATGCTTACCAAAATGATTGTATGTTATATTTTGGGGAAGATGAAAGCTTAGAAGAACGCAAAAAGTACAAGACATCTAGGTGGAAGAACAATAAAAAGAAGCAGCCCGCAAAGATTTTGCTTTACTTTCCACAAGAGCCAAGGCTATAGAGATTGTTCATGTGCTCTAAAAATGCTGAGTCTATGAGATGGCATTCTTCTGTGGGTAACCAAGATGGATTGATGAGGCATCCAAGGAATTCTCAAGCATAGAAAGCATTTGACTTCCTTCATCCTGAATTTGTTGTAGATCCCCACAATGTACGACTAGGCCTAGCTAGTGACAGTTTCAATCCTTTTGGAGCAATGGCAACAAACTATAGTATTTGGCATGTGGTTCTTATTCCATACAATCGTCCTCCTTGAGAGTGCATGAAACAAACTTTAATCATTCTTTCAATCATCATTCTAGGAAAACAAATGCTCAGCAATGACATTGACGTGTACTTATAACCTCTTCTGCAAGAGTTGAGAGAATTGTGGTATGATGGAGTGCAAAAATTAGACTCTTCAAAGAATGAAATTTTAAAAATGCGAGCAGCCTTGATGTGGACAATCAGTGATTTTGTTGGGCTTGACAGCTTATCTGGATGGAACATATACACTCAGTTTGCTTGTCCCACATGTAACTTTGATGCAAAATCTTGCCGGCTAAAGCATACAGAAAAGGTGTTTCATGGGTCATCGTCGTTTTCTTGAAAGTGGCCATCGGTTTAGATTGTAGTGTGTTTGTTTTAGTGGGAAATTTGACTAAGGGGAGCCACCAATAGCATTATAAGGGTCAGACATATTGAAACAAATGGAGGGAATCAATAATATTTTTGGGAAAGTACCTGAGTCGAATGCTAAATGTAAAAGAACTCGAGGAAAAACTATTGCTGAAGATGGACCGAAACAGTGGAGAAAGAAAGGATATCCTTTGATCTTCCTTATTGGGAATCTAACTTATTGCATCATAATCTAGACCTTATGCACATTGAGAAGAATGTGTGTGAGAATGTGATATATACTTTGCTCATGATACTAAAAAGTCAAAAGACAATCTTAAAGCTCGGAATGATCTTAGAGAAATGAGACAAGAGGGGTTGTTCTGATGGTAAGCAACCCCCACTTCTAACCGATAGGTTGTGAGTTCGAGTCTCCCCAAGAGCAATGTGGGAAGTTCTTGGAGGGAAGGATGCCAGGGGTCTATTTGGAAACAGCCTCTCTACCCAAGGGTAGGGGTAAGGTCTGCGTACACACTACCCTCCCCGGATCCCACTAAGTGGAATTATACTGGGTTGTTGTTGTTGATGATCTTAGAGAAATGGGTATAAGGAAAAAACTTTGGGCAGATGAGAATGGAAGCTATCGTCTAGCCTTGTTCACTCTTTTAAATTCAAAGAGAAGTGGATTTAAGAAAGACATTCTTACGGACTTTAAAAAAATGTCAAAATGCCGATGGATACACTAGCAACATTTCAAGATGTGTCGACTTGAAATAACGAAAGCTCAAGTCAATAAAGAGTCATGATTTTCACATTCTCATGCAACACTTGTTACCAATTGCCATACGTAATGTTTTTCCAGACAAGGTGACTGCAGTATTAATAGAGTTGAGTTCGTTCTTCTGTCAACTCTGTGCCAAAAACATAAGTCCCTTAGGCCTTGACAAGCTCCAGTCTCGGTATTTTATCACCATGGATCAACTGAAAATGTTATTCCCTCCTCCATTCTTTACAATCATGGTTCATTTAACTTGTCATCTAGCCGGTGAAGCAAAACTTGGGGGACCTCAATAGTGTCGGTGAATGTATCCTATCGAGGGGTAAATAATATTTCTTATTGCTTGATTGGAGCTTATTAATTAAGAATAGATGTTAATTTTTATCCATCAACTAATTTTTGGTCTTTTGTTTAGGTATTTGGGACACTTCAAATCCTATATGCGAAACATGTCACAACCAAAAGGCTCTATAGCTAAAAGATATCTACCCGAAGAGCTCTTACTTTTTGTTCCTAGTATATTGAAGGGATTTAGACAAGATTTAATAGGCCACTCCGTGTTGACGGTTTTCTGGTGGATAGAGGCTCGGGGAATTCATCTAGTAGTTTCTCACAAGTTGGTAAAGGACTAGGAGCTATAACATTTCAGTTGTCACCTATGGAAACACATCAAGCACATTGATATGTGTTACTAGATTGTCCACAAGTCATGCCATTCATTACGTGAATATTTAAGGCAAATCTAAATAAAACATGCATTAAAAACGTGAAAAATTATGTTAATTGTTATATTTATATCAAAACTTCATGTAGTGAATTTAAAGCTTATGTGCGGAGGCGGTGGAAAGGTCGAAAGCCTTCAAACATGGAGATAGAGAAGATAGTTAGTAAATACTTTATTGATTGGTTTCCACGAAAGGTTGGTTAAAAATGTATTAGAATTTTATAACTTTAATTTTGTGACTAACACATTTTACATCCTTATTTCAGATTGTTAATCCAGACATTTTAAATACTGTGTTTGATGAAGTAAAGTTTTGAGCAGATGGTCCAACGCCATATGCTAGAAGGTTTACATAATTTAATATCAATATGTTCAAATTTTGGACAACAACTCGAGAGCATGGGTTAAAAATGCAAAACAGTGGGGGTTTTTTTACTTCGACCACATCTTGTATTGCTAGTGGTGCTGATGGAAACCTGAGGCAAGCAGATTTGCCATATTATGGCAAATTAGAAGATATCATTGAGCTTAACTACTATCGATATAGGGTTACACTATTCAAGCGTAAATGGGCTCACACAACTAGGGATAGAGGGTTTAGAAAGGATGCATTGGGATTTTCTTCGGTTAATTTTTCACAATTGATTCACATTGGTGATCGTGAAGAGCATGATCCATGTATTGAAGCTTCACAAGCTCAAATGGTATATTATGTAGATTATAAGGTGAATAAAGCATGGAGTACTGTTGTTCACTTGAAACCAAGAGACTTGTATGAAATGAGAGAATGAGAGAATGAAATTCCTGAGAATGAGCCATTTCCAATGCAAGACTTGGACCAATTCTTTGATGATGTGAATGATCTAATTTTGGATCGGGAGGATGAAATTGATGAAGTATTAGGTGAATGCAATATTGAAAATGAGATTGGGGAGATGAACATATTTGAAGAGCCACTACCAACCCATTTTAGTCTAAGAAACCAAATTGTATCTATGCTTATAGTTGATCAATAATATTGAAAATTCCTTTTTTTTTGCTTTGGAATTATAAATTGTTGACTTATTCAGTTATTATGAATTTATAGAGTTGTATTTGTTGTTACTTTTATTGGTCAACTATTGTGTATCAATACTTGATATTATTGTTGCATCTATTTGATATTATTATATAAGCTACAACCATTGAGGGTCTTTTGTATTAGAGGGAAATAAGCAATATTGGTCATATATAGCACAGAGAGGTGAAATTATTTTGCTCATATTTGGAAAATCATATCTAACGCTTTTTAGCCCATTTTGTAGGTGGTGTCATTGTAGATCTGTTGCTTCACTTGTCTCTCTTTCAAAGATAAATTTATTTCTCTGTTAGTCGATCTTCTCTGTTTAGTTTGCATTTTAACATATGGTAGCCTAGATGCTATTGTCAAGTTAACCGGAAAAGCAAATATGAAACTTGTCAATTTAAACGGAAGCTAATCTAGCTGCAGCTTGAGATTTGCCTTGTTGATATGTATGAAGTTTTAAATATGAAACTGAAGTGTAATCTACTATAGTATATTGGATCACCATTTTCTTGCTATTTTTAGCTGTTTCTGCAATTTTTGCTGATGAAGGTTAACTATTATTATAGTTCAAAATACTTTTCTTGTTTTGGCTAGTGCTGTTCAAAGTGTTATTTTGCTTGATTATGGTTTATTTAGTGATGTAAATTGGTAATATCTTTATTTTAATATGGTTTTTAATTCTAATATAGAAATTTTTACTTGCTATTTTTGGTGATTTCTATATTATTTTCTGATGAAAGTGAGCTAATACTATAGTTCAAGTTCTTTTTCTTTTAAAAATAAATGAGGGTTGCATTTGTTAATCCTTTGAGTTTTTATAAGTTCTTGGTTCGACTATTTGTTATTGCAAAGTGTTATTTTTTTTTATTATGGTTTGTTTATTGGTGATATAAGTTGATAATTTCTTTATTTTAATATGGTTTTCCATTTTTCTGAGGTTGGGTTTTAGTAAAATCAAATATGGGATTTCAGTTGTTTATTTTATCTTGCATTCTATTTCAAGTACTTTAATATGTCAAAAATGGTGATCCAATAATTACTAGCTACTCTTACTATCGTTCTTCCTCGTTTAGTTAAATATCCGCAGGAGGAACTTAAAACTAACAGTTTCTTCTTAAGGATGCAGTATACTAACCTGCAGACTCTGTAGTCTGTATGATTGTTCTGTGCTCCTTATTCTTTCCTGTTGAATTTGAAATTGCGAATTGCATATTACTCATTTGCTATGTTTGCATATGAACTTGGTTGTCACTTTGTTCAACCATGTATATATGTAGAGATGCCGAAGCAAAATCAGGTGAAAATCTGTTCAAATCAATCAGAGGGAGCTCTTCACTTGCTACAGAGTAGTCATCACATGCTCAGTCTCAGACTCAAGCTTCATATTCATCTTTTGATCAAGACTTTTTACGTCATACACAACCCATCATTCCATCTTCATCAACTAATAGAGTCTCGTCACAGAATGACATTCCACCTTCATCAACTAACAGAGTCTCGTCACAAAATAGCATCCATCTTTATCAACTAACAGAGTCTCGTCACAAAATGGCATTCCAGCTTCATCATCTAATGGAGTCTCTTCACAACCAACTACACGTAGACGAGCTACCACTACAAAAAAAACAGCGTTTAGCGACAGAATTTAGCGACAAGAGTAGTTTGTCGCCAAATAAGCTACAAAAAGAATTGGTATAAAATATAGCGACGAAATGGCGACAAAAATGTATATTTGTTGCAAACATTGGCGCCAAATGTTAGCGCCTTTATTTTACCTACAAATTTAGCGATGAAAGTGAGGCATCAAAAATTACTAAAATATAGCGACGGATTTAACGTCAAAAAATCCGTCGCTGAAGGCATTTTAATTATCAAGATATTACACAGTTTATTACGACAAAATATTTCGTCGCTAGTTTTAGCGACAACAATTAGGCCGTCGCTATTGTCGTTGCTAAAAATCTAGTTCCATTAAAATAAAATTTCATTAGCTATTAAAGCAACAAAAACTTGATCGGTCGCCAATTCCATCGCTAAACTTATTTCAGAAGGCTTTCTACTGGGATTCTTCAATTGATAGGTGCAGATCCAATGGGAACGTAGGGCAGCAAGAAGATACAGTGATTTTGTTAGCAAACTAAAAGCAAATATGGTGCAATAAGACACTATTCCAAATAATATGTGGGAAAGTTAGTTGAGACTTTGGAAAGATCCTAAGTGTGTTGAAAAGTCAGAAATAAATGCAAAAAATCGTTGTGGTGGGAGCAAAACTGCCACTAGGACTCATACATGTGGCTCTATCAGTGTTGGGAAGCATCGCAAGAGACTTGTAAGTGTATTTATAACTTTTCCCTTTCATTGATAGTAGAATTAGCAATCTGCCATGCCCTTTTGAGAATAAAGGCTTCTCCAACTATTATTTGACTGCTTGTGTTCCGAAAACCTGAGGTTCAACAAATAGATCCACTTCTTCTTGGGTTCAATGTTTTTCTTTTGTTCCAGTTTGCATTTTAAATCTTCCAGTTACAAGTACTTCTGAAAATTATCACTAGAATAAACGATTATGTGTGATGATTTACTTACCATAGTAGAATTGCCCTCCTTGTTTTGACAACTGATTCTATCTTCTAGTGATGTTTTTACACTTTTATGAGATGCAATAATGATGGCTTCAGTTTCTGTTGATAGTTGAAAATCAAGAAAACAGTTTCAGTTAAAACAGTTTCGCATGTGTTGTTCTATGGTAATTCAATCAGATAAGTTTGGGAGTAATCCAATTTTCTTGGGTTGTTTTCGGAGAGATGATATTGACACAATATGGTTGTTACCAGAAAACTTAGCTGAGAGTATTGGATGTCAAAAGAATCAGATTGCTCATATTGGAGAGACTGTAATTTACACAGCTGAAGCTTCAAATAGAGATCGAGTAGAAAACCTGAATCTTTCTTCCTTGGACGTATATAAAAGTTTATCTGAATTGGTATATGTAGTGCACAAAACATGAGCTTGGTACAACTTATTTCTTGCTTGATTGGGGTCTGTATCCTTTGAGGGGTTGTTGCTTAATTTTAAAAGTTAATAAATTTATGCTGTCTGTGGCAATGTAAAGTCTTACTAGAGTAGTATTCTCTTGAATCTTGATAGAGACTTTCTACAATGGTATCTAATATCTCTTGTATTTCTCAGCTGTAACTAATGCGGCACCTGCACATAATTTTTAACTGATTCTCAAGCAATTTATAGCAGTGTACAGTTAGCATTTTTATTTCTTTAACAAAGTAAAAGTCTGGCCTAACAAAGATATACGCTCACAACCAGCTCTTCTCTGTTGTGGATCTGTAAAGATGCATGATGTTAATGTTAGTAATGAAGCTAGTTGTGAAATGTTAGTAAAAGCTGGTTAGTAAAAGCTGGTTGTGATTGTTAGTAAAAGCTGGTTAGTAATGAAGCTGGTTGTTAGTAAAAGCTGGTTGTGAGTGTATGTCAGAGTCAATAAAGGTTCTATTATCCGTAAAGCTCTATACTAAGCTTGGTGCAGGCAGCAGTGCATATGTGATGGGTAATTCTGATGTCTTAGTAAAAGCTGGTTGTGAGTGTATGTCTATTATGCTTCAGCTGAATCTGCCAATGCCAATAACCCGAATAAAATGAATGTCCATTATAGCTGTGGAAAACTGAATGTTATTAATGAAATTGGAAGGTAGAGTTGGCTATGGTTGAGTTGTGGCCATTGAATATGTTGGGTTGGTCACTGGATGTCTTGCTTGGCATTTTGGTTGTACTTCTATACTTGTGTTTTGCAGCTATTGATGTTAGAGTTGTCTCTTCAATTTAGCAGCAGCTGTAATACTTATCAGCTTTAGCTACAGCTGTAATACCTTGCTTGTCTTAATATTCAAGAATGGGTTAGTTCCTTAGTAGGAGTCTATTCATGTAATGTTCTTTAAAAACGAGAGAAGATTCTTTATTGGTGTCCTAATGTATTGGTTTCTTTGTTGGTGCTTAATGCAGCTTAATGAGTTTTTTCTATGTGATCCTTGAAGCAACATTTACTTTGAATTGTTTGACCTTCAAACCTTCTCCACTGGTTTATGTTTCACAATTTTACATACAAGTCAGTGGCAATTTTCTATTCTTCTGCTGCTCATGGTCAGTTTTTCATATACCTACAGTCATTCTGCATCAGCTTCCTAGTGTTGTTTATGTCAAAGCTGCTCTCTTAATCATCAAAAGATCTTCCATTCAGATGTCAAAATCATAATAGGCATAAATTCATTTTATCGGGTAAAGAATGTGGCTTATCATTGTCAGACAACTTGTTCCCTGTTACTTCTTTCTTATCACAATTCTATTCAACACCTCAGCTCGGCCATCGATTGTGATGATAAGCTGAAGAGGTGCTCAATGTAACTTCATTTAATGAAAACAATTCCCGCCAGAATTTGCTGATAAAGACAGTGTCTCAACACCTTGTTGCAAAGGCATTATGCACATCATTAATTGTATCTACAGTCCTATAAACTCTTGCGCCTCATAAAAATTTGCAGACTGTTGTTCAAAGACTGAAGGGAAGATTGGAATTAGCAGACTGTTGTGAATTAAATGTATATCAAGAATTGAAAAATGTTTATGATTTGTCTTGCTTCTTTCAGTATGCATTGTGTAGAGAGGTATAAAGGGAAGAGCTTTTAGTTCCTAATTTCCCAACTATACCCTTTTTGTTATGAAATCTCCTATTTAAGGTGAATGTCTATAATTAGAGAGATTCTAGAGTTCTATTCTTGGTAGCTAAATCATCCCCCCCCCTATAAATAAAGGGGTCTTCTACCATTGTAAACCATCCCTAACAATCTCTAAGTATCAATAAGAATACTTCTCTCTCTCTATTCTCTCTATTGTTCTTGTTCTTGTATTATTGTTCTTGTTCTTGTTCTTATATTATTTCATAACACGTTATCAGCACGAGTCTCTAACCAATTGAAATTTTCGATTGTCTTAACTTTTGTTTGTGCAAGGTTTTGCTTCACAGAAAACAAAAGAAGGAAAGCAAAAGAGAAAAGAAACGAAAAACAAAGAAGAAAAAAAAAAAAAGGAAACAGAAACGGAAGAGAGAAAAGGAAGAAAACATTGAAAATATAATTGGTATACCTTAAAGGTAAGTAACTTACTTTTCTCTTTCAAATTCTTGGAATTCTATAATTTGATTTTATATACAAACATAGACAACAAAGTTTGATTATAACTCTAATGGAGTTTGTAAGAAATTGTAACCACATGAAGTGGTAAAATTTCTATGTCCTGCCATGATTAAATTCATGTATGATTGTGGGCAAAGAATTGAAAATCCGTCCCATTGAATTTGCTCCATTCCCTTTAGAGAATGTGGAAGCAGTATGTGATAAGTCTGAAAGAAGACAAAATTATTACCATAAAGGTATCAATGGATGTGGACGTGGCAATAGACGAAATTATAATAGTCATTATTGTGATAATGAGAATAATAAAGATTCTCAAAATAATCTTTCACTTTATGAAAGTAATATTTGACATGAGATTGTGTAAAGCACATGATTATGATCCATTCCCTGAAGTGAATGTGATAATTGTAATAGAGCCCGTAAGTATGAACACGCTCTTGATGTAAATTTGTTTTATGTCTGACATTATGAAAAGAAAGTTCGTTGCCCTTAAAATTTCGGGCAAGAACTATATGACATGGGTGTTGGATGCTGAAATCCACTTAGATGCTATGGGTCTTGGAGACGCCATTAAAGACAGAAATAATGCATCCACCCAAAACTATGCTAAGGCCTTGATTTTCTTGCGCCATCACCTTGATGAAGGTTTGAAAATTGAATATATCACAGTCAAAGATCCACCCATCTTGTGGAATGGCTTAAAGAAGAGATATGACAACCTGAAGTTGGTCACTCTGCCACAAGCACGATACGATAAGAATCCAAAAGCAAATAGTTTATAAACTATATATTATCGTTGCGGTGGAAACGGGCACTGGTCAAATGCTTGCCGTATTCCATGACATTTGGTTGACCTTTATCAAGCATCTCGAAAGAGTAAACGCCCTGAAACGAATCTTGTCTCTGACGACAACTTTGACATCACCCACTTGGATGTGGCAGACTTCTTTGGCAACCCGAGGGGAAGATAGACCACCTAATCGGTGATGGATCCGTGATGAAAGAAGATGGAGCTATTTGATTTTATTTTACTTATTTGTATTAGTTAATGAATAAACTAATAGTCATTAGTACTAACTCGTATTAGTTAATTTATGATATAATGTTAGTATTAGTTCTTTAGAATGTTTCAATATGCTCAAACATCAATAATATTTTTAATTTCCAGTAGAGGTAATCGACTAACCTGAAAAACTAGTCAATTATCTAATATTTTCGCATTAAAGCTGAAAAACAATTGATCGACAATCGATTGTCTATGTCTAACAATCGATTGTCGTTAGACAGTGTAAACTGGAATTTTTCAAAAATCATCCACAATCGATTGTCTATGTCTAACAATCGATTGTCGTTAGACAGTGTAATCTGGAATTTTTCAAAAATCATCCACAATCGATTGTCTATGCCTACAATCGATTGTCGTTAGACAGTGTAATCTGGAATTTTTCAAAAATCATCCACAATCGATTGTCTATGTCTAACAATCGATTGTCGTTAGGCAGTGTAATCTGGAATTTTTCAAAAATAGTCAACAATCGATTGTCTATGTTTAACAATCGATTGCCTTAAAACAGTGATCTGGAATTTGTCAAAAATAGTCAACAATCGATTGTCTATGTTTAACAATCGATTGTCTAAAAACAGTGTGATCTGGAATTTTTCAAAAATTGTCAACAATCGATTGTCTATGTTTAACAATCGATTGTCAATGCTCAACAATCGATTGTGTGTGTTTAACAATCGATTGTTTTATGAAAATGCTTAAACTGAAATTTTCAAACTGCATAGTAATCGATTATGGAAAACATATAATCGACTGTCTGATTTATTTAGTCAACTGATATCAGCAGATTTTGAAAATATTATGTGACACAAACGGATTGAACTTGTTTATTCTTATGTTCGTGTATTTCTTTTGTATGTCAAACCATGGGAATTAAATTGATTGAAGGCTCCAGAAGAGCAACTGTAACTCTGCCCAAAGGCACGACGTTTATCTTAGAGAATGCAATATTCTCCTCCAAGTCTAAGAAGAACTTGTTGAGTTTTAATGATATCAATCGCAATGTTCTCCTCCAAGTCTAAAAGGAACTTGTTGAGTTTTAAAGATATCATTCAAAATGGATATCAGATTGAGACAATACATGAGTATAATCTTGAATACCTCATTTACTCATGAAAACGAGGCTGCCCACTTCGGTTTGGGGTCACGCCATTTTGCATACAGCAATGCTAGTTCGTCTCTGACTGACGAATTGACACAAATATTCCCCGTTGCAATTAGTTTTGGGTCATGAACCTAATATATCCCATTTAAGAATCTTTGGATGCGCAGTATATGTGCCTGTAGCACCGCCATATCGCACCAAAATGGGTCTGCAAAGAAGGTTAGGAATATATGTTGAGTTTGAATCACCCTCCATTATTTGCTACCTCGAAATATTGACAGGGGATTTGTACACTGCACGATTTGCAGACTGTCAATTCGATGAGACACTTTTCCCAAAATTAGGGGGAGAAGTTGGTGAAACCAAACAGGAAATTTTGTGGAAAATGCATCATTATCTCATCTTGATCCACATACCTCTATTTGTGAAAAAGAGGCGCAAAATATTATCCATACAAAGAATAGCAAATCAAATGCCTGACGCATTTCTCTTGTATTACTTGTTCTCATTAATGAACTGACCAACTAAAGAGTTCGGGTTGAAGCCCATAAATTCTGGAAATATCAAAGGTGAATATGGGCCCATTCACCTGCCATGTATACCACATATGATGCATCTATGAAATGGTTACATGCGCGATTGTTATTAACCCGCAGCCTGGTCGGTGCTTGCGAGGTAAATTGCTCAGTAATCTAACTTCGAGCATAATTTCCAGATTTTCTATTCAAGATAGTTCATCTTGATAAGTTGGTTTATATCAAAGTTGGTTTAGCAAGATAATTATTGAGTGTCTCCACTTAATAGCTAAACTGTTTCTTATGAGAACAAAGTTATATATATCAGTTTGATATACGGTGTATACGAGAATATATTATATTCTTCCCTCACAAATGGTTCAGGGTCAGGAACCAAATAATCTCATCTTATTATTATTAATATGCTATGTATATTGACATGATAATGCATAAAGATGATTTCCCAGAGTTGAGGAAACAAGTTAGCTTTTCTAACATGAGGGGGAGACATGATAAACACTTGAGAAAAGGTTACATGAGATGAATTATCATTTGTATATACAGATCCTCGAATATCATGATATGAACCTGAAGTTCATAAAAGGGATAATTCAATTGCAACATATTGCAAAGCATGCCATGCGCATTTGCTGACCCAAAGAATGTAACTATATTCTCACTGCAAATGCTCATATTAAGTCCTAGAAGGACAAAGTCTTGGATACGCCTGAAGCGTATAGACAAATCGGTTTCAAAAGGAACTTCTTAATAAAGAAGATGAGCAAATGATCAAAGTGATCATAATAAGGAGGCAAGTGATCCAGAAGATCACATGACATAACACTTCATAAAATCTCATGAGAGATTCAGGTACCTGAATATATGAATGAAGAGATCTCCATGTTATGTCTTTATGAAAATTGACTGAAACCGATATAAAATGATTGTCGACGACATCTATGATAGCGCTAAATATCGATGAGGATCTTATGTTTGTCGAATACAAACAAAACTATTGGCCAAATGGAAGATATACAATTCAAGGAGAATTGATTCCATATGAAAGACATGTAGTTTTGGACATGTAGTTCAAATACTTGAAACTGTAAAGTCAAAGGTATGTGTAATCAGTTTTCGATATTTATTTGTTTAGCATGACATGAAAACTTGATATGCATCTAAAGTCTATTATATGGCTTATATGACTTAACTTGAAAGATTTAAGTTGCTTGAAGCATATACAATTCTTGGTCCTGAAGTTCCACATCCTAAGTGCAATTTGTGTACATATGTATATTGCTATAAGTATAAACATGGTGGCATCGAGAATACCCCTATGGAAGTATTGAAGAGTCATTCCACGACATTACATGAAGATGTTCATATCTATCAAGAATGATAATTTCAAGGTACGGATTATTCATTCAAGTCAATATGGTTGATTTATTTATCAAATATCTACTAACGATTTCTTGAAGCTAGTGCACAATATTGGAATGTGAAGGTTCAAGGATGTGAATTGATGTTCTTTTTAGGGGGAGTTAATGCGCGTTGCACTCTTTTTCCCTAACAAGGTTTTGTCCCACTGGATTTTCCTTGCAAGGTTTTTAACGAGGCAACAAATAGGCGTATTTCTAAACATATGTACTCTTTTCTTTTTCTAGAATTTTTCCCATTGGGTTTTGTTTTAGTTAAGGTTTTAACGAGGCACATTATTGAATAGAAATTCAAGGGGGAGTGTTATAAATAGAACTCTATTTAAGGTGAATGTCTATCTTATAAGAAGAGTCTTACTTCAAGGCTAAGTCTTTTATCTTCCTATAAATAGAGGGGTCTTACCCCATTGTAAATCATCCCAAAAAGTATTAATAAGAATACTCCTCTCTCTCTACTTTTCTCTCTATTGTTCTTGTTCTTGTATTATTGTATTAATAAGAACAAGAACAATAATACAAGAACAAGAACAAAAGAGAGAATAGAGAGAGAGAAGTATTCTTATTGATACTTAGAGATTGTTAGGGATGGTTTACAATGGTAGAAGACCCCTTTATTTATAGGGGGGGGGGGGATGATTTAGCTACCAAGAATAGAACTCTAGAATCTCTCTAATTATAGACATTCACCTTAAAAAGGAGATTTCATAACACTCCCCCTTGAATGTCTATTCAACAATGTGCCTCGTTAAAACCTTAAAACCAAAACCCAATGGGAAAAATTAAAGAGAAGGAAAAAGAGTACACATGTTTGAATATGCGCCTATTGGTTGCCTCGTTAAAAACCTTGCAAGGAAAACCCAGTGGGACAAAACCTTGTAAGGGAAAAAGAGTGCAACGCGCATTAACTCCCCCTAATAAGAACATCAATTTATATCCTTGAGCATTTGCATTCCAATCTTGTGCATCATCTTCAAAACGATCTTTGGTAGACGTTTGACAAATCAACCATATTGACTTGAATAAATATTCCGCACCTTGAAATCATCATTCTTGATAGATATGAACATCTTCATATAATGTCGTGAAATGACTCTTCAATATCTCCATAGATGCATTCTCAATGCCATCATGCTTATAGTTATAGCAAGATACATATGTACACAAATTGTACTTAGGATGTGGTACTTCAGGACCAAGAATTGCATATGCTTCAAGCAACTTAAATCTTTCAAGTTAAGTCATGTAAGTCACATAATAGACTTTAGATGCATATCAAATTTTCACGTCATGCTAAACAAATAAGATATCGAAAACTGATTATACATACCTTTGACTTTTATACTCTCAAGTATTTGAACTACATGTCCAAATCTACATGTCTTTCACATGGAATCAAGTATTTGTCTATATGCTTTAAGCGTATCAAAGACTTTGTCCTTCTGGGACTTAATATGAGCATTTGTAGTGAGAATATAGTCACTTTCTTTGGGTCAGCAAATGCGTATAGCATGCTTTGCAATATGTTGCAATTGAATTATCCATTTTATGAACTTCAGGTTCATATCATGATATTCGGGGATCTACATATACAAATAATAATTCTTCCCATGTAACATTTTCTCAATTGTTTATCATGTCTCCCCCTCATGTTAGAAAAGCTAACTTGTTTCCTCAACTTTGGGAAATCATCTTTGTGCATTATCATGTCAATATACACAGCATATTAATAATAAGATGAAATTATTTGGTTCCTGACCCTGAACTACTTGTGAGGGGAGAATATAATATACTCTCGTATACAACGTATATCAAACTGATATATATAACTTTGTTCTCATAAGAAACAGGTTAGCTATTAAGTGGAAGCACTCAATAATTATCTTGCTAAACCAACTTTGATATAAACTAACTTATCAAGATGAACTATCTTGAGTAGAGAATCTGGAAATTATGCTCGAAGTTAGATTACTGAGAAATTTACCTCGCAAGCACCGGCCAGGCTGCGGGTTAATAACAATTGCGCATGTAACTATTTCATAGATGCATCATATGTGGTATACATGGCAGGTGAATGGGCCCATATTCACCTTTGATATATCCAGAATTTACGGGCTTCAACCCGAACTCTTTAGTTGGTCAGTTCATTAATGAGAACAAGTGATACAAGAGAATTCGTAAAGAATTTTCTAGTTCTTTAATATTCACCTATGTGAATTTGCACATCATACTTAAAATGAGATGGCTAACACGAATGCCAACTGAATAAATTATCAATATTGGTAAACTTCAAATTTACACCTTGACATGTGCACTTATCAATAAACTTCAGGTTTGTTATGACATGGGTTTTATACCAATAGATATCCACTTTATTGTGGCATTCTTTCGTTTGTGTAGTACAAACTGGAGAACAAAGCGGGTAGCTTTTCATATACAAATTACCCCGCTACAAGTTGTAGTAATAGGAGATATCAAATCCTTCCTTCATTTATAGTCTCAATATAATCAATCGCTTTCGCGTGTACTTTGGAAACTGAATAAGTTTCTTTGAGACTTACTACAGCACAATACTCAATTGTGTTTCTCCAACATAGTAATTGGCTCTTCTAGAGCTCTCAATTAATTTTGTACTACCACAGATTCATCAACATCCATGTGGTGAATATCTCTTTTAAAGAGAAAGTTATACCATTATGGTCATGGTCAAAATTATATGCAAGATATGTTTCTTGCATTATCGTTGTCCTTTAATAGTCATATTTCCAAAATACTTTGGCGTACAATAGGTACGTGACCAACGATCTTTCATGCCATATATCATCTCAAACCTCCTCCTAGGGGTGAGTGTGGTATCATCTCAAACCTCCTTCTAGGGGTGAGGGTGGTATATTCAATACCAACTTCATGTTCATATTCTTCCGATAATGAATATGTATTCGTGAATCAGATGTTGTCACATTCACTGCGGGGATATGTGATTTTGTTATCCTTTTCAAATCTGTAAATGCGTCTGGCATTCGATTTGCTATTCTTTGCAAATGGATAATATTTTGCGCCTCTTTTTCACAAATAGAGGTATGTGGATCAAGATGAGATAATGATGCATTTTTCCACAAAATTTCCCGTTTGGTTTCACCAACTTCTCCCCCTAATTTTGGGAAAAGTGTCTCATCAAATTGACAGTCTGCAAATCGTGCAGTGTACAAATCCCCTGTAAATGTTTCGAGGTAGCGAATAATGGAGGACGATTCAAACTCAACATATATTCCTAACCTTCTTTGCGGACCCATTTTGGTGCGGGATGGCGGTGCTATAGGCACATATACTGCGCATCCAAAGATTCTTAAATGGGATATATTAGGTTCATGACCCAAAACCAATTGCAACGGGGAATATTTGTGTCAATTCGTCAGTCAGAGACGAACTAGCATTGCTGTATGCAAAATGGCGTGACCCCAAACCGAAGTGGGCAGCCTCGTTTTCATGAGTAAATGAGGTATTCAAGATTATACTCATGTATTGTCTCAATCTGATATCCATTTTGAATGATATCTTTAAAACTCAACAAGTTCCTTTTAGACTTGGAGGAGAACATTGCGATTGATATAATTAAAACTCAACAAGTTCTTCTTAGACTTGGAGGAGAATATTGCATTCTCTAAGATAAACGTCGTGCCTTTGGGCAGAGTTACAGTTGCTCTTCCGGAGCCTTCAATCAATTTAATTCCCATGGTTTGACATACAAAAGAAATACACGAACATAAGAATAAACAAGTTCAATTCGTTTGTGTCACATAATATTTTCAGAATCTGCTGATGTCAGTTGACTAAATAAATCAGACAGTCGATTATATGTTTTCCATAATCGATTACTATGTAGTTTGAAAATTTCAGTTTAAGCATTTTCATAAAACAATCGATTGTAACACACACAATCGATTGTTGAGCATTGACAATCGATTGTTAAACATAGACAATCAATTGTTGACAATTTTTGAAAAATTCCAGATCACACTGTTTTAAGACAATCGATTGTTAAACATAGACAATCGATTGTTGACTATTTTTGACAAATTCCAGATCACTGTTTTAAGGCAATCGATTGTTAAACATAGACAATCGATTGTTGACTATTTTTGAAAAATTCCAGATTACACTGCCTAACGACAATCGATTGTTAGACATAGACAATCGATTGTGGATGATTTTTGAAAAATTCCAGATTACACTGTCTAACGACAATCGATTGTTAGACATAGACAATCGATTGTGGATGATTTTTGAAAAATTCCAGATTACACTGTCTAACGACAATCGATTGTTAGACATAGACAATCGATTGTGGATGATTTTTGAAAAATTCCAGATTACACTGTCTAACGACAATCGATTGTTAGACATAGACAATCGATTGTGGATGATTTTTGAAAAATTCCAGTTTACACTGTCTAACGACAATCGATTGTTAGACATAGACAATCGATTGTCGATCAATTGTTTTTCAGCTTTAATGCGAAAATATTAGATAATCGACTAGTTTTTCAGGTTAGTCGATTACCTCTACTGGAAATTAAAAATATTATTGATGTTTGAGCATATTGAAACATTCTAAAGAACTAATACTAACATTATATCATAAATTAACTAATACGAGTTAGTACTAATGACTATTAGTTTATTCATTAACTAATACAAATAAGTAAAATAGAATCAAATAGCTCCATCTTCTTTCATCACGGATCCATCACCGATTAGGTGGTCTATCTTCCCCTCGGGTTGCTCAAAGAAGTCTGCCACATCCAAGTGGGTGATGTCAAAGTTGTCGTCAGAGACAAGATTCGTTTCAGGGCGTTTACTCTTTCGAGATGCTTGATAAAGGTCAACCAAATGTCATGGTATACGGCAAGCCTTTGACCAGTGCTCGTTTCCACCGCAACGATAATATATAGTTTATAAACTATTTGCTTTTGGATTCTTATCGTATCGTGCTTGTGGCAGAGTGACCAACTTCAGGTTGTCATATCTCTTCTTTAAGCCATTCCACAAGATGGGTGGATCTTTGACTGTGATATATTCAATTTTCAAACCTTCATCAAGGTGATGGCGCAAGAAAATCAAGGCCTTAGCATAGTTTTGGGTGGATGCATTATTTCTGTCTTTAATGGCGTCTCCAAGACCCATAGCATCTAAGTGGATTTCAGCATCCAACACCCATGTCATATAGTTCTTGCCCGAAATTTCAAGGGCAACGAACTTTCTTTTCGTAATGTCAGACATAATCGAAAATTAAATTATGAAGAGGGAAATACCTTAGATTTTTCGAGAATGGTTCTTGAGACGGTAGAGTCTCGTGCTGATAACGTGTTATGAAATAATATAAGAACAAGTAGAATAATGCAAGAACAAGAGCAATAGAGAGAATAGAGAGAGAGAAGTATTCTTATTGATACTTAGAGATTGTTAGGGATGGTTTACAATGGTAGAAGACCCCTTTATTTATAGGGGGGGGGGATGATTTAGCTACCAAGAATAGAACTCTAGAATCTCTCTAATTATAGACATGTCTTGCTTCTTTCAGTATGCATTGTGTAGAGAGGTATAAAGGGAAGAGCTTTTAGTTACTAATTTCCCAACTATACCCTTTTGTTTATCTATCTTCTTAATTGAATAATTTTTATATAGGCTGTTAAAAGGGCCGAGATCCAACACCAAGTGAGTTACATTTGCACGTCCATACACATAGTAATGATGGAAAATCTTTTGTTGCTGAAAAATCCCGAATCATACATGTAAGATAACTTTTTAATTGACTTTACTTTCATATATTTTTTTCATTTTGTAAATTGAATGTTCTTATTAACTCTTCTACAGGAAAAATATCAGGAGATATTACAACAACAAAATACAAACTCAATCTGAAATTGATCAGTGTCAAGCATATTATCATGCTGTGGGAGGAGAAAAGAAAGAAGAGTATATGGTCTTGGATCGCAAGCAAAATGCTACTACGGGCCAAATCTTCAGGGCTCTTTTGGATCTGATGCTAAATCGTTAACAACACCTTCAAATGCTCAATCAACACCAATAGGGAATATGGATGAGTTAGTGATGCGATTGATTCCTGCATTGACAAATCATATAGTTCCTGTAACTGTTGAGCGGGTACGGGAATTAGTTTCCTTACCCTCGCATCAGCAAAATATTGATATGGCACCTACAGTTACAACATCTTCTACTCCTGCTAACATTGATAAGGTTCATGCATTAGGTTCTAATGATGACTGTAACTCTCCAGCCTAGCATAGTTAGCTTATTTTGTTTGGACATTATTGTTGGTGCTTGAGAATTTTTGTACTTAATGATATTGTTATATGCATTATTCTATATATTTTGGACCTTGTTGAATTTATATTAATATGAGTGACATTTTATTAAGTGTATTTAATAGTTTATGTAATATGTTTGAACAGAGTAAATGTAAAATAATAAATAAAAAGAATTTTAAAAAATCAACAACATAGTAAAAATGAATCAGCGACGGATACATTCCGTAGCAAAAATTATCGTGTAAAATAAAATCTTAGGACGAATTAGCAACAAAAGGTTTTTGTTGCAAAAAGCAGGGACAATTTGCTATAACACGTCTAGCGACGAAAAATTTCGTTGCTATAAGAACAAACGACGAATTTTATTATGTACTTCAGCGACGAAAGACATCAATATAACGACAGAAACAAGCTATATAGCGACGGATATTTCTCTCGCTAAACTTTGATACAAAAAATATGTCGTCGCTACTCCGTCGCTAATTCTGCGGCGGTTTAGTATTTTCCGTCGCTATAGGCCTAGCAACGAGGATTTTAGGAACCGACTTGAGTCTGTCTCTATTTCGTTGCTAAATAACTTTAGCGACCGAAAACATTGATTTAGCGATGAAATGCGGCTGTCGCTAAACGCTGGTTTTTTTGTAGTGTACAGATGACTCAGAGCCTCGTGATTGGGTTGTCAATGTTATAGGTACATATAAATTATAAATAATTTTGTTTTCCTTGATTAATATTTTTGTATGTTCTTTATTTTGTTGCAGATGAACGTCAGTGATAAAATCTATTAGGTTGAAGGTTCAGGATGTCGATAACTTGGAGAATGGATCGCGTATAATTGTAGAATGTGATGAGTTTGCTCAACCTATTGAAAAATCAGCCGGCCTTCTTGCAGGATTTTTGGGGCAGCTTGCTACAAATCCTCGATACTTTTCTATTGGCTTCGAGAGTTGGGCATCCATGCCTAAACCTTTTGTGAATCGTGCTTTTAGTGATTTCGTAAGGGTAATGCCTTTTAGTTATTTTGTTTAGTTTGTATGTTATAGTTCTGTCAGCAGTAAACTAACATATATTATTTTTGTGAAGTGTCAGTTTTCCTTTACAAGTGATCCGCAAATGGTAAAAGGTTGAATTAACAATTCACTTAACAACAAGTGGAAGGAATTCATGCTTAAAGTAATTGATGAGGCTGAGGATCCATTGTTGAGTAAAGAGGATATCATCAAGAATGTTCCAGAAGGCATTCTCATGGTCCAGTGGGTATTGTTTGTTAACTATCATTTTAAAGAGGAAACAAAGGTTATTGTCTCTGCTGTTGCTTCTTCTCTGCCACTAATGTGACTTCTTTTTTTCCCTTTTTGACTCGTAAACGCTTTGCTCGAGAAATCAATGATTTCGAGGACAACAAACACTTAACCATACTAGTGGTGCTATGAGTTTGGCTAGAAGAAGGGCTTTGATGGTAGTTTAATATGACATACTTACTGTAGGTAAAACTTTCAAAAGAAACGGGGAAAAGAAGTTGTCGCGGCAAAGTATGGACAGAGACTCATAAGAGGAAAGATGGAAGATATGTGAATGATCAAGCTAGGGAAATTGGGATAAGTGTCTATCACTATTTTCCCTCTTATGTTTAGATGTGAGAGTGCAAGTAAGAGAACTTACACCCTACACGTATCAGCAGATGAGTTGCTTCTCATTGTCATCTCCTTTCCCTCTGTCCTTAAAAATCAAGTTTCTCAAACTGTTTGACATTCCGAGATTTGCATGTTAGTCTTGTTGTATCTGTGGCCTTATTAATTAGTTATTTGTACTGCATCTGACTTCATCATTAGTGGATGCCTTGTCAAATTGCTTTTGATGTACTTATGCTTTTTGCTTACTAGTTACTACTATGCATATGGATATTCTAATCAAAATATGTACTTATGCGTTTTTGCTCTAACAAATGCATACACAAAGGAAATATTAGACTCCGCATCAAGTCTCATTCTCGTGTTCTATTAGCAGATGCTTATGTGAAATATTAAGAATAGTAAGAGCAAACACTCTGAGAATTAGCTTTGAGTTAGTCATTTCTAATAGATCACTAGCCTATGTGCATGTAAATATGGTCTATTAAAGTAAATTAACGGGTAATTAGAGCACCAAAAATGAAACTTGGAAATGAAAATACAGGTACAAAAGCAGAATAATCAGACCAAATTAGAGGAATGCAAGGATAATCATCTAGCTGTTTCGATTTTCACAAGCCAAGTCTGGAGTCCCTAATACAGAACTGAATCACTATTCTTTATGATTAATTGGTCTCGTCTGCATCAGTAGTATATACTTCCTATAACAAGAAAAATGCTACTACGATTTATCATTTTGGTCCAGGATTTCAATCATCAAAGTTTCATTAACTTATTAATTGAGGATCTACCCATTGACTAGATCCTTAGCTTTTGTAATTATATTTTGTCTCTCGTGTAGGAAAGAATTGAAGGAATTCGAAGACAACGACCAGAAACTCGGGCAGAAACTTGACTCAACTTTTTATTCTTATGATTCTTTTGAGGTTCTTGTTGTTCCTGGGATAAATAATGCTCTTTATACTCTTGGCTAGAATGCGGGTTTCCGAGGACATGACCCTTGATAGGAAAGTCTGGAGGTCTAGTATCAGGGTTGTAGAATAAGGGCTCATAGAGTTTTCCGTACTCCTCACCCGGGGTTGGGTGAGGCTTGGCGGGGGCTATCCATAGATGATTTGTGTATTGGATTGTGTCTCCCTTATGTTAGTTATTTATGGTAGTTACTGTCTGATATTATTGCATGCTATTTTATTTATGGTTCTTATGTTTAGATAATTATTTACGCTATTTCTGATGGAGTTACTAATGCTCTTTTATTTTTGTTTTTGTTTTTCTTTCCTTCACTGAGCCGAAAGTCGATTGGAAACAGCCTCTCTACCCTTTCGGGTAGGGGTAAGGCCCGTCTATTTACCCTTCCCAGACCTCACTTTATGGGACTATACTGGATAATTGTTATTGTCGTTGTAAGTTTCAAGGGTTGAAAGATTGCGGTGAAGTGCAGAAAAAGATATAGATAGAATAATGTACTAAATTGAAGCCTGGTCTATTGTGTTTTTCATATGTACTCATAAAGGTGCTATCATTTCACTCACAGGTGGCTATATGAATCCATTGTACTCATTCCTCTTTATGCAGGCACCCAATCTAGGAGATGACATTGGAGATGGTGTTGGAGATAGTATTGGAGATGCCGTTAGAGATGACATTGGAGATGGCGTTCCGTCACCAACTGGGCCTAAAAGATCCTTTAACGGAAGTAACTATGAAAATAAAGCAAACAACAATTAGTAAATATTGTTAGGATGAACTATGTTTTTTTATGTTGTAACTATTGAGTAACTCTAAATTTGAATCTTGGATGATGTGGATTTTGGATATGTTTTAATATGATCAATATTTTACTTATCTAATTCTCTACTATGATTTATGTAATGATTATGATGGGTACTTGAAATATATTATGATGGATTTTGTGCACTAGAAAGGATAAAGGATAGCAATTGAAAAATTAACATTAAAAATATTACAATTATGACAGTATAAAATGACCAAAATCTGAAAGGGATAGAAATTATGGTGGTTACAATCCGTCACAATAAGCAAATTAAACAACGGTATTTACATATGCATATTGTGGCGCTTTTATTTACATATTGCGGCGGTTCATTGAGCACTGCCGTATTATACGTTTTGGCGGTAGCGATTACAGAGATTATCTTGAACGCTACTAATGAGAATAAAGGCGGTTCTTAATCGCCACTTTATGTAATTATGACCGCTACAATCACCCCAATTTTTTGTAGTGGTTAGATGTTGATTAGTTCTATTTATATATAAAATGAACTAAAGATATATATTACTACACAAAGAGATTCGAATAGACTAGAGGTTCTTCTGACCCCTTACAACAACAACAACAACAAAAACAATAATAACAACCAAGTAGAATCCCACTAGTGGATTTTGGAGAGGGTAGTGTGTACGCAGACCTTATCCATACCCGAAGGAGTAAAGATGTTGTTTCGGAAAGACCCTCGACTCAAGATAATAAAAAAGACAAAAGGAGATAATATTAGATTCATCACGGAGATCATAAAAAAATTAGGAACATAAAATACAAAGCAAAAACGATGGCTAGTAAGTGAAACCTGCATCGAAAATAGAAAATAGTAAGAAACGATATTATACCTAACTATCTTAAACAAAATTTTTCCGGACTAACTCACAAAGATACAAAATAATGCAAGACTCAACTACCTCTTATGACTTTGAATTGAATTGAATGAATAACCGATATTCTTCAACCCAAATTTAATTTTCAGCACCAACAAGTGATTCAATGGCAGATCTCGAATTTAACTCAGACAAGTTGTCTCAGACTTTCACATAAGGGAGAAACGAATAGGAGAAAGCTCATAGACGGTTGGTAAAAGAAAAGAGTCTAGGGCTAAAGTGGATAATAAGTTGAGAGTTGGAACAAAATGAGTACTTTTTTTATTTTAGCCATAATTTAATTTTCTCAAATATTTGACAATACTATATTAGAATGTATATTATAATAAAGTGTTTTGTGGCTTATAATATAATTATACACATTTTATTTTCATGCCTAGTAGGCCAACCATATTTTTTACATATTTCTTTTTGAGTTTTATAATGTGTTTCTATATTTTCAAACTTTAAAATTTATCATTTATAAATAGTTTTAGATTATAAAACTTTGGGGTTTATGTCCCGCGCGTGACGGCGCGTTAACCCACATGTCCATGAAACAGAAATGTTCTAGCGTGCACATTTGCTGCCGGTTTTAACTTTTAACACAAACTTGTCTGAATTGAAATAACTTTTATTTACAAATAAAGTTTTAAAAGAAGTATTTTATGAGTTGCTGTTTCTATTTGTACAAACCATTTTGAGAACAGCTTCTACTACAGAAATAATTTGTGTTTGATCAGATTTAACAAAAATTATTTTTGATTGTCATCAGTGATGAAGCTACGTTATAGTACTTCATCAAAAAATTACACTGTATAAATAGATAAAATATTATATTTTAGGCAAAATGATCTTCTGACCACTTAAACTTGCTCTCATTTGTAAAGCTGATACATAAACTTACATCATTCACATTTCAACATTTAAACTCACGTATTTGGTAACTAATGAACCTATTTGACTGTTAATCATGTACATGTGACAGTGGCAGAAATGATGTGGACAAAGAGTGTGCGAGTCACGTAAATTAGGCGCGTGACTACAATTATTCTGATGTTAAAAAATCTAAAATAAAAAAATACAATTGAAAAAGAAAGAAAATAACCCCACCATACCTTACCCCAGCCCAAATCAGTAATACAATTATTTCCCTAACCTCTTTCTGTATTTTTTTCCCCTTTCTCCATTGTCGTCATCCCCACACCTCCCCCTTCTTTTCTTTCTACCCCACTCCGACTATTCCTACATAAGGCTGTTGGGTGAACGGTTCCGAACCGGAACCGGATCGGAATCATGGCCCTGCCGGTTCTGCCGGTTCCGGAGGCCCGTTTCCGGCGGTTCCGATTCCGGCGGTTCCAGGGGACCGTGACGGTTCGGTTCTATACTCGGGAACCGGCAGAACCGGACTCGCCAGAACCGGAACCGGCTCGCGGTTCTGGACCGGTACTGGCGGTTCCAAACGGTTCTGCCGGTTCCCAACGGGCATTTTTCAAAAAAAAAAATTTTAAAAATTATTTCAGCAACGGCTCTTTGCAAAAAGTAGCCGTTTGGAAGTTTAAAAAGTAGCTATTTGGTCCCCAAACTTTAATTTAATCTCAAACTTTATATAATTACAATATTTCCCATTTCTCAACTATAAATACCCCCTCATTCTTTTTTTTTATTCACCAATTCATCAATATCTCATCTCTCTCAAGATCTCTTTCAATCTTTCTAGTGCAAGTGCTTAATTTATTGTTGCAAATTCGTGAAAAATTATGAAGTTGTTGAATTGAAGTTTTCAAGTGTTCAAGTTCAACGATTTTCAATTTTCAAGAAGTTGTTCGTCAATCCGGTAAACTCGTTTCAACTCTTACGTACTAATAGTAATTTTTTGGGTTTTTAGATTGCTTAATTCTAACTATTATGGCATTTTCGTTGAAAAAATTGTTCGCTAAAGGAAAAGCTAAAACCGGTGAAAGTAGTGGCCAAAATACTACTACCCCTCCCCCGGCTCCCCGACCTAGAAAAGATAAGCAAGTTGAAAGTAGTAGCCAACCTAGATGTCCTAATGAACCCTTCGGAATATACACTATATACACTACTTATATACAATATATACTACTTAAATACAATATATACTACTTATATACAAAATATACACTACTTATACACAATATATACTAATTACCAAACACAATATATACCATACTAATAACATAGTACACCATATAAAATATATTCTACAATATACTAGTGACTACTATATAAGATATTGATTTAAAAAAAAAAATTCAGAACCGCCGGAACCGCCGGAACCGGAACCGCCTGAACCGGAACCGGATGGTACCTGGAACCGTCACGGACCGGTTCCACCTTCAGAATCGCCAGAACCGGAACCGTCAGAACCGCCGGAACTGCCAGAACCGGAACCGCCAGAACCGAAACCGCAGACCCAAATAGACCCAGAACCGGAACCGGATACAACCTTATTCCTACATCTTCCTCTTTTTGTTTCAAACTCAGTCATAGACAAAAAATTTGTGTCAAGAAAATAAAATCAAGAGTGAAAATATTGCAGCAATCGTAGTATTTTATTTCGAATATTTGAGTGTTACAATCTCTATGATTCCTCTGATTATACTTTTCTAGTATAAATTCAAGAGCCTTTGAGCTTGATCTTGAATATATATTTGTTTTCACCAACGATGATCTTGTTCTTGGGATTGGACTTAATTTGTTCTTCGTTCTTGAGCTTGCACTTGATTTGTTGAACTTGAACTTGATTGCTTGAAGCGTAAAACTTGTAGAGAAATTTGTTGTGTTTGATCCACGAGTTCTCTCTTGCTTCTTGCCATAACTTCTGGTGTGTATGCTGAGTTATGAAGACCCCTATTTATAGTTGTGAAAGGAAAGGGTTGTGATAAGAACAAATTCTTTCCGACCAATTAAATTGAAGTGTGACATGGCTGCATTTGATTGGCCAGAACATGTCACTTGCACACGTGGCGCGGTTTCATTGGCCTTTTAGTGTGACTTGGCATGCCTTGTCATTTTGACACGTGGCATGTGTTGAAACACGTTCTCAAGGCACTATACTAAACGTGTGTTCATATTTGTAGGTTTTGATGAATGACAAACTATGCGCAATGGACATATGACGAGGTCCAAGCACAAGCGCGCAATTGATATATAACGAGATTCAAGCACAAGACCAAGATCAAGCAAAGATATAAAGTTATACATGAGTCGTTCTTTAATTGTGATCTTGATCCGATAACTTGACTCAAGACTTGGCTTCTCTCGTAAAAACATTTTTATCAAATTATGCATATTTAATTTAAAGCAAAATGATTTTAAATCATGCATATTTACATTAGTCAAAATGATTTTTAAACATGCCTCTAAAATCTGGACTAAGATAATCGATTATGTACTTATGATAATCGATTATGTTGAGTCAGCGCATGACAATCGATTGTGAACTTATGACAATCGATTGTGAACTTATGACAATCGATTGTGTTAAGGCAGTGTGCATCAGATTTTTCAAATCTGCATGACAATCGATTGTGAACCTTATGACAATCGATTGTGTTGAGGCAGTGTACATCAAAGTTTTTCAAATCTACATGACAATCGATTGTGAACCTTATGACAATCGATTGTGTTGAGGCAGTGTCTATCAGACATTTTCAAAGTCACTAAATAATCGATTGTATACCTTTGACAATCGAGTGCATTGAGGCAGTGACTAATTGATTTTTCAAAGGCTGATATATAATCGATTGTTCTCATAGCATAATCGATTGTGTAATTGACCGTTGCCAAAATATTTTCAAACACCGTCAGGTAATCGATTATAGATTTCTAATAATCGATTGTTTTAAATAAAATCTGAAAAAGATTTTTTGAACGTTGCCAAGTAATCGATTGTAGATTTCTGACAATCGATTGTTTTAAGTAAAATCTGGAAATGATTTTTTGAACGTTGCCAAGTAATCGATTGTAGATTTCTGACAATCGATTGTTTTAAGTAAAATCTGGAAATGATTTTTTGAACGTTGCCAAGTAATCGATTGTAGATTTCTGACAATCGATTGTTTTAAGTAAAATCTGGAAATGATTTTTTGAACGTTGTCAGTAATCAATTATTGATCTTAGATAATCGATTGTTAAGCGTAAAATCTGGGAATGATTTTTGGAACGATTGGCAAACAATCGATTGTGGCATTTTGACAATCGATTGCCACTGAGTAAAGTCAGCAATTCTTAATTGGCAATTAGGCAACGGTAATGCATGGTTTTGCAACTATAAATACAGCTTCAAATCAGTCTTCTAAACACAACAACTGATCATATTATTGCTATAGCTTGCATACTCTATTGTTCA
Source organism: Nicotiana benthamiana (assembly GCA_034376525.1). Taxonomy (NCBI): domain Eukaryota; kingdom Viridiplantae; phylum Streptophyta; class Magnoliopsida; order Solanales; family Solanaceae; genus Nicotiana; species Nicotiana benthamiana. Next base: position 133,673,671 of record CM067337.1, read on the forward strand.
TCACTTTCTATTCATTACATAAGTTTTGAGAGCCAAAATTCTTGACGAAAGTTGTTGCGTTCTTGAGCGTATCTGTTTACTCATATCTACTCTATTAAGAGAGTCTTGTTTAAGTGAGTGCTAAGTGTTTTATACACTTGAAGGGAAGTGTTAAGTCCCTTGTATTGTAAGAAGGAACTTGTGTTTCCTTTGGTTGAAGTCTTGAAATGTTGTATCTTCGAGCAAAGGTTGTTGAGGCTTGTGTCCTCAGTTTGTAAAGGTTTGTTGAGCACCCGTAAGCTTAACAGTGTTAGTGGAAATCTCGAGAGAGTCTCTCGGAGACTGGACTAGCCACGGGTTGTGGTGAACCAGGATACATCGGTGCGTTTGTTCTTATTTATTTACTTATCGCACTTATTTCTTTCCTGCAACTTTTAAATTCCGCAAGTTTACGCTAATTTTTATTATAACGCTATTCACCCCCCTCTAGCGTTAAGCGTATTTTCTAACAATTGGTATCAGAGCCCAACTCTCTGAAGACTTAACCGTTTGAGAGAAACAATCCATGGCTTCTACTCGTGATTCTTTTGCAGGAATAGGTGAAGGACAATGCTCCACCCGACCACCACTATTCGACGGTACAAACTATACATACTGGAAGGAGAGGATGAGAATATTTGTTCAATCAAATAGTTTTCATCTTTGGAAGGTTATAATGAATGGAGAACAAATTCCAACCAAAAAGGTTGAAAATAAAGATGTTCCAAAGCCGAAGATGAATACGATACGGATGATATCCGAAAGGTGCAAAACAACGCTAAAGCCATTAATTTATTATATTGTGCTGTAAATGCTGATGATTACAGGAAAATATCATGTTGCACAACGGTGAAGCAAATGTGGGACAAGCTGGAAATTACGTACGAAGGTACGGACCAGGTAAGGGAAGATAAAATTGATTTCCTAACCCATGCATATGAATTGTTTCACATGAAGGAAGGCGAAAAGGTCGATGAGATGTTCGAACGATTTTCAAAAATCATTAATGATTTACATGCTCTTAAGAAGACCTTCACGGATAAGGAACTTGTCCGAAAAATTCTCCTAAGTCTCACTCCGGCATGGCGATCCAAGGCCGACGCGATTCAAGAATCTATTGGCGTTTCAAATGTCACCATCGACGGATTAAGAGGTAATCTTAAAACTTATGAATCTACTATACTTAACCCTCTTGTTGATGATCAAAGGAAACAAAAGATCGCTCTCAAGGCAAGCACAAGCCAACCTCAAAATGATGAGGACGAAGATAACGAGTTCGGACTCGTTATCAAGAGATTTCAAAAGTTCATGCGAAAAGAGTATGCACGAAAGGGCAAAAATCAAGGAGATCAAATAAAGTGCTATGAGTGCGGAGAAACCGGGCACATTAAATCAAATTGCCCAAATGCCAAAAAGGAGAAGAAACCCTTCAAGAAACAACGAGCATACATATCTTGGGGAGGCGACTCCGGTGACGAGTCGAGTGAGGAAGAAGAAGACGAAGCCGCAAATCTTTGTCTCATGGCTCACGAAAACAATCAAGAAGAGGTATGTCAAATTTCTTCCAAAAATTTCTATTCTCTTGAGGAAATGCAAAATGCTTTTGATGAGTTGTATAGTGAATTTATTAAAGCTTCCAAAACTGTTAAAAGCATAAAAGAAAATGCTTCTTTAAAAGAAAAGGGTTTTGAAAAACAACTCTCTTTGAAAGAAAAGGATTTGGAAAAACTGATTTTGGAAAATGAGAAGTTGAAAGAAGAAAACAAATTTTTTGGCAAGAGAAGCACCGACAAACCCGAGAGCTCTAGTAAAAGTTGTACTTCTTGCATGCATCTCAGAAATGAGGTAGAAAGACTTAAAGGCACCCTAGATAAGTTTAATTCTTCTCATAAAAATTTGAATGAAGTTCTTGTTAATTTGAAGTCGACCAAGCATGGCATAGGTTTTGAAAATGAGCCTAAAGAAAAGGTTGAAGCCAACCCCCAACAACCTAAGGCTCAACCTAGGATTAATAAAACAAACGCTCATCCTAGATATAACAAACCTAGAAATGGCTTTACAATCGCAACCTAGAAATAATCATTCTAGAAATAATGCATATTCTAGGCCAAACACTAGAAGGAATTTTGAACCTTTTAGAACACCTAGAAATGGCTTCCAACCTAGAAATAACTATTCTAGAAATGCTGCATATCCTAGAACAAATAGTTGGAGAAACGACTTTCATGAATTGCGCAATAATCATATTGTCAAGAATAGAGTAGATGAATTTCGTCCGTCCAATTACTATCAACCTAGACGAATGCATAATCCTAATGTTGTTTGTCATTATTGCAAATAAATTGGACATATTGCTCCTGCTTGTTTTACACGACATAGACATAACACTCAATCACATCACTATGACTTGCCTAACCCCTAAGGACCCAAAATGGCATGGGTACCTAAAAATCATTAATCTGTTTTGTAGGTGAATTTGAAGGGGTCAAGTGTACTTTGGTACCTTGATAGTGGATGCTCCAAGCACATGACTGGAGACGAATCCAAGTTCCTTCAACTAGAACACAAGGAAGGAGGAAGCGTTATTTTTGGTGATAACAACAAAGGAAAAATTATCGGCATTGGATCGGTCGGTAAGGATGACTCCTCTTCCATCAAGCATATATTGCTAGTTAAGGGTCTAAAATATAATCTCTTGAGCATAAGTCAATTATGTGACAAGGGAAATCTTGTTTTATTTGATTCGGATGAATGCTTAGTTTTTCACCGTAGTGATTTTGAAATTACTCTTCGTGGATTTAGAATGGATAATATCTATATGGTTGATCTCGAAAATTCTTCATCTGAATATGTAGATTGTCTTATGAGCAAAGAAGATGATACGTGGTTATGGCACCGTAGAGTTGCTCACATCAACATGCATCTTTTGAACAAATTGGTTTCAAAAAATTTAGTTATTGGTCTTCCAAACTTGAAATTTGAAAAAGACTCTATTTGTGATTCTTGTCAAAAAGGGAAGCAAACAAAAGCATCTTTTAAATTGAAAAATGTTGTTTCAACTACTAGACCTTTGCAATTACTTCACATGGACTTATTTGGACCATCTCGCATTGAAAGTCTTGGTAGAAATCGCTATGCTTTTGTTATTGTTGATGATTATTCTAGATTCACATGGACTTTATTTCTTGCTCATAAAGGTGAAGCTTTTCATAATTTCAAATATTTTCTTAAACGTGTTCAAAACGAAAAGGACACAACCGTCACTTCAATAAGAAGTGATCATGGGGGAGAGTTTGATCACAATCTCTTTGCAGACTTTTGTGACGAACTCGGTATCGAGCACACCTTCTCCGCTCCACGAACACCACAACAAAATGGGGTGGTGGAAAGGAAAAATAGGTGTCTCGAAGAGATGGCTAGAACCATGCTCGATGAGGCTAAGATTCCCAAACACTTTTGGGCGGATGCCGTGAGTACCGCATGCTACGTTTTGAATAGAGTAGTCATAAGGCCAATACTCATGAAAACCCCTTATGAACTCTACAAGGGAAAGAAACCAAATATCTCCCATTTTAGAGTATTCGGTTGTAAATGCTTTATTCATAACAATGGAAAATATCAATTGGGAAAATTTGATGCCAAATCCGATGAAGGAATTTTTATTGGTTATTCTTCACATAGCAAAGCATATAGGGTATTCAATAATAGAATCGGAACTGTGGAGGAATCCTCTCATATTGTGTTTTCCGAAAATAATGCTCGCTTGGCGAGAAAGGATTCTGGTTTTGATCTTGCAGGTACACTAAATAATATAATCCCTCAAGTCAAAGTATATGAGGAAACTTCAAATGAAAATCAAGATGAAATTTTGGAGCCATTATCGGAGGAAGCTCCACAATTGGAAGAAGAAACCAAGTTACCCAACACATGGAGGACAATCAAAGACCATCCACTCGAACAGGTAATTGGTGACGTCGGAGAAAAGGTAAGTACCCGAAACTCTCTTAAGAACACCTTAGGACATACTGCTTTTGTTTCTCAAATTGAACCCACAACCATCTCCGAAGCAATTGGGGATGAATTTTGGACCTTGGCAATGTAAGAGGAGCTTAACCAATTCAAACGGAATGAAGTTTGGGATTTGGTGCCAAGACCCGAAAATCATACCATAATTGGTACGAAATGGGTTTTTCGAAACAAATTAGATGAAAATGGTGTAATCACTAGAAACAAAGCTAGGCTTGTAGCAAAAGGCTACAATCAAGAAGAGGGTATTGACTATGAAGAAACATATGCTCCCGTAGCAAGGTTAGAAGCTATTCGTTTATTACTTGCCTTTGCATCTTCTATGAATTTCAATTTGTATCAAATGGATGTAAAAAGTGCTTTTCTAAATGGTGTTATTCAAGAAGAAGTTTATGTTGAACAACCCCCGGGTTTTGAAGATTTTAAATCTCCAAATCATGTTTTCAAACTTAAAAAGGCTCTTTATGGTCTTAAACAAGCTCCCCGAGCTTGGTATGAAAGATTGAGTAAATTTCTTTTGGAAAATGATTTCATTAGGGGGAAAGTTGACACCACTCTTTTCGTTAAGCATAAAAACAATGATATTTTATTAGTTCAAATCTATGTGGATGATATTATATTTGGTGCTACTAACAATGTTTTGTGCAAGGAATTTTCCGATTTAATGACAAGCGAATTTGAGATGTCTATAATGGGTGAGCTAACATTCTTTTTGGGGCTGCAAGTAAAGCAAATGAAAGAAGGAACTTTCATTTGTCAAGCTAAATATTGCAAAGAATTGCTGAAACGATTTGAAATGACCAACGCAAAAGCAATGGCCACTCCCATGAGCACATCCGATCATCTAGACAAAGACGAGAAAGGTAAGGAAGTCGACACAAAAAAATATCGAGGTATGATTGGATCTCTCCTTTATCTTACTGCTAGTAGACCGGACATCATGTTTAGCGTGTGCTTATGCGCTCGTTATCAATCGTGTCCGAAGGAGTCTCACCTAACTGCGGTGAAACGGATATTGAAGTATCTTGTTGGTACTGTAAATGTGGGTCTATGGTACCCCAAAGGTTCTTCATGCCAACTTGTTCGCTATTCCGATTTCGATTTTGCTGGATGCAAATTGGACCGCAAGAGCACTCGTGGCACTTGCCATTTGCTCGGTAGCTCTCTCGTTTCTTGGTTTAGCAAGAAACAAGTAAGTGTTGCGTTGTCCACAACCGAGGCTGAATATGTAGCCGCGGGGAGTTGTTGCGCTCAAATCCTTTGGATGAAACAACAACTCTTGGACTATGGCCTAAGTCTTGATCATATCCCTCTTAGATGTGATAATACTAGCGCCATATGCTTGACGAAGAACCCCGTTCTTCATTCAAGAACAAAACACATTGAAATTAGGCATCATTTTATAAGAGATCACGTTCTCAAGGGTGATGTCGAAATTGGATTTGTTGAAACCAAAGATCAATTGGCCGACATCTTTACAAAACCCTTAGAGAAAGAGTCCTTCTTCCGAATTCGTAGTGAACTCGGGATTCTTGACTCCACGTTGATCTAAGTCATGCATTGCATTTTCCCTTTCACATGATTTCTAACGTGAGCGTCGGAGACGTCTAACGAATTTTTGCAGGTATCGCCCTAAAGGTAGGGGGAATTATAAAGATTGATGCAGAATAATCGATCTCTCCTAAGGATAATCGATTTCTCTTTAGTATATAATCGATTATCATGTATCAATAATCGATTATGATGATATTATTTGCTTTATTATGTATTTTACTTTTTCCATTTTTGCTAATGTCAAAAGGGGGAAGAATAAGGGATATGCACTAATCTTTTATTGGCATAAATTGAGGGGGAATTCATATGTTGAGGGGAAACTAATTGCACATCTAGAGACTTGTTGCATATTGTTGCATATCTTTACTTGTCCTGAATCGTCATTATGAATTATCAAATATGCATATCCCGACTAAAGTTTGCCATTATCAAAAAGGGGAAAATTGTTGAAACACGTTCTCAAGGCACTATACTAAACGTGTGTTCATATATGTAGGTTTTGATGAATGACAAACTATGCGCAATGGACATATGACGAGGTCCAAGCACAAGCGCGCAATTGATATATAACGAGATTCAAGCACAAGACCAAGATCAAGCAAAGATATAAAGTTATACATGAGTCGTTCTTTAATTGTGATCTTGATCCGATAACTTGACTCAAGACTTGTCTTCTTTCGTAAAAACATTTTTATTTAATCATGCATATTTAATTTAAAGAAAAATGATTTTAAATCATGCATATTTACATTAATCAAAATGATTTTTAAACATGCCTCTAAAATCTGGACTAAGATAATCGATTATGTACTTATGATAATCGATTATGTTAAGTCAGCTGCATGACAATCGATTGTGAACTTATGACAATCGATTGTGTTAAGGCAGTGTGCATCAGATTTTTCAAATCTGCATGACAATCGATTGTGAACCTTATGACAATCGATTGTGTTGAAGCAGTGTACATCAAAGTTTTTCAAATCTGCATGACAATCGATTGTGTTGAGGCAGTGTCTATCAGACATTTTCAAAGTCACTAAATAATCGATTGTGTACCTTTGACAATCGAGTGCATTGAGGCAGTGACTAATTGATTTTTCAAAGACTGATATATAATCGATTGTTCTCATAGCATAATCGATTGTGTAACTGACCGTTGCCAAAATATTTTCAAACACCGTCAGGTAATCGATTATAGATTTTTAATAATCGATTGTTTTAAATAAAATCTGAATAAGATTTTTTGAACGTTGCCAAGTAATCGATTGTAGATTTCTGACAATCGATTGTTTTAAGTAAAATCTAGAAATGATTTTTTGAACGTTGCCAAGTAATCGATTGTAGATTTCTGACAATCGATTGTTTTATGTAAAATCTGGAAATGATTTTTTCAACGTTGCCAGTAATCGATTATTGATCTTAGATAATCGATTGTTAAGCGTAAAATCTGGGAATGATTTTTGGAACGATTGGCAAACAATCGATTGTGGCATTTTGACAATCGATTGTCACTGAGTAAAGTCAGCAATTCTTAATTGGCAATTAGGCAACGGTAATGCATAGTTTTGCAACTATAAATACAGCTTCAAATCAGTCTTCTAAACACAACAACTGATCATATTATTGCTATAGCTTGCATACTCTATTGTTCATCACTTTCTATTCATTACATAAGTTTTGAGAGCCAAAATTCTTGACAAAATTTGTTGCGTTCTTGAGCGTATCTGTTTACTCATATCTACTCTATTAAGAGAGTCTTGTTTAAGTAAGTGCTAAGTGTTTTATACACTTGAAGGGAAATGTTAAGTCCCTTGTATTGTAAGAAGGAACTTGTGTTTCCTTTGGTTGAAGTCTATAAGTGTTGTATCTTCGAGCAAAGGATGTTGAGGCGTGTGTCCTCAGTTTGTAAAGGTTTGTTGAGCACCCGTAAGCTTAACAGTGTTAGTGGAAATCTCGAGAGAGTCTCTCGGGGACTGGACTAGCCACGGGTTGTGGTGAACCAGGATACATCGGTGCGTTCGTTCTTATTTATTTACTTAGCGCACTTATTTCTTTCCTGCAACTTTTAAATTCCGCAAGTTTACGCTAATTTTTATTATAACGCTATTCACCCCCCCTCTAGCGTTAAGCGTATTTTCTAACAGCATGATCCTATTGGCTCTTCAGCTTGACTTGGCGTGCCACGTCATTTGACACGTGGCACCAAACTGGACCTCTAAGAAGATGTCATATTGGGCTAACGAAGTGGGCTCATCACTTTAGCCCAATTAAATGGGCTAGCCCAATGGATTAAGATTTATTTAATCCATATATTTTGAACTTATATAATTAGTTCAATTATATTAGTCCATAATATTTATTTGGGCCAATGTATCTTAAATTTTAAAATATAATCCAAATTATTTTATGGATTTAATTTTTATAAATTTACATGCATACAAATACCCCCTACTTCAAGACATATCGGGTATATAATTTGAAGACTAGACTTGAAGTATCACAGCAACATTTGCTTGTTCTTTTCCTGATTGTTTAACTTAGTTTAAGATTGAAGAATATAGATCTAAAATACTAAGCAACTGACGTTGCCATACTGGCAAACTAGAAAATTCACAATTTTCCTTCTTTTCAATCTTACTAATGTTGTACGTGTCCTAATCCAAGTAATAATTTGAAAGGCACACCTTTTAATATTTGAACTTGTTTCTCTTCGTCCTAATCGTTCTTCAATCCCTACCGTAAAAACACTTTTAAATCCAATTATGAATCAAATTATCGAGTACCACATCGAATTGTAAAGGGCCAACCACTACCGTTTGACATATATAAATATTGCATGATCTCACATTTGTTGAGAATCAATTTGCATTATTTGCGAGCTACTTGAGTCTATTTTTGTGAACTCGAAAGCATTAATGCAAAGGTAATTTTTTCTTCTTTTTTTTGTATACCTTTCTTGTTTTGTTGTCTTTTTTTTTTTGTAGGTCAAGCGCGAAAGATATATTTTTGTTCAAAAAGATGAGGGAAATTTTCGGTGGTAATCAAGCCCGGAGCGGGTTCTGTCTACATCATTTAGACTGACTAGAGACGGTGTCTCTCTCTTCAGAATCAGACTTTGAAGCCAAGATGGATATGGCACACTTACCATGTTAGAGGACTATACAAGTTACATAGGCAAGCAATCTCCAAGTGTCATAGGGGTTCTTGCAGTGCTCCAAGCACGAAGAAGGCGGTCTTAGTATATGAGAGGATGAGTACTCATCCCTGACCAATTCTTGGAGAGATGATGTTGGAGATATTACTCTCAAAATGGCCCGATTCTTGGAGAGATTACTCTTAAAATGGTCCGGCTCTTGGAGGGATTACTCTCAAATTGGCCCGATTCTTGGAGAGATTACTCTCAAAATGGCCCGATTTTTGGAGAGATTACTCTCAAAATGGCCCAATTACCGAAGAACATTTCATCCATTTAGACCTTTGTACCCATTATAATATTCTTGATTTGGACTTTGGTAACCCCTATTTTCTATCTCTTTTTTTAGCACGAAGAGATGGAAAATTTCAGGGACTATACCTCACCTTCCTCAAAATTTAGATATCTCATCATCGAGACTGAAGATGGCGTAGAACAAACCAAGCTTTTGGTTCTTACCTCACAAGCTGGCCAATATGCAGCCCCACAGCCTCCTCTAAGGAACTCCCTTCATGTAGAGAACTGGACCTTGGAGCACAAATCGACTTCTAATCCATTATCAAAGTTGTAGTCTCTCCAAGCGCCAATCCATCGTCATGTAAATATTGCTAGCACCCTTACAGACTTAGGAAGTTGCATAATTCAATGTGAAGTACATTGGGGAAACGCAACAACAATCGAGGGCGAGTATCATCATATCCCAGGATATTGGGAATGGACTAAAGACGTGCTTGGCGGAAGCCAACAAACGGTGATTACAATAAATATTTATGATGTTGTCAATGCCTCACTTTTCACTTATGATCGAAACTCGAACATTTTGCAAGCATTTTGTGAGGCTTGGTGCCCGAAGACGAACACACTTCTTACATCAGCTGGGGAGCTATCCATATCTCTTTGGGACTTACATATCCTTGGGGGTTTGCCTATTGCGGGTTCTCCATACGAAGAAGTGGTACCCGAGACAAGAGAACTCATCGGTTAAAATGAAAAACAAGTCAGATTTATTCCTCGATCTTGTGAGTATTTATTTGCTGCATTTCATCATCTTATGGAAGGTACATGTGCTACCCAAAAGGTCTCCTTCAGCAAGTGGACAAATTTTTGGTATAAAAAAACATTAATATATAGACCTGCCCCGTTGCGAAAGGAAAATAAATCCTCACGCCTAACGTCAACACATAATCCTAACGGAGTTATTCCCGAGACGACAAGGTGGTCGACTGATCAAGAAACTACATTCTCTAAGCTTAGGGTGACGTCTGACAAGAAAGATGAAACATATGTAGCGGAAAAATTTTGACTGAGGATCCTCCATCAACCAAAATTCGATTTACCATTTCATCGCATATATAGCCAACCAGGTACAATGGGCGGTTATGAGGAGTGTCACGTAGCAAAAGATCTTCATTTGTGAATGTGACCTTTTCCTCACAAGCATTAACTTCTTGAGGAGTGGAGTCGATAGGCTTTTTCGAAGATGGTGCCAACGGTAGGTCATCACTCTTTTCTTCCCCTTTGGTAGCGTGGCAACAAGAGTTATCAATGTCCTCATGGGAAATCTTCGTGCGGAACCAACTCGGTAAAAATTCCTCTAAGGTTACTGGATTTCGTGGCCTTTGAGAGTGGTGCATCTCCACCTTTTCCGCTCTCTAATAATTCTTCATATTTAATTTCTTTAAAACCACATAATTCATCCGGATTGAATGAGCCAAAGGTGATAGAAATTTGGTTTGCGCTCGCTTTCTCATCTTCAGGAACAATCTTCATTTCGCGAGCCAAGTCCATGAACTTATCCTTAAAGACAAGGCACTTCTCCAGAGGGTGGCTTACAAGTCGGTGATATTTGCAGTAATTTGGGTAATATTTTTCCCCAACTTCATTTGGTCGCTTCATCTCCGGAATCTCAATGAGATTTAGCTCGAGGAGCTCTTCGAAAATGGCTGGCACATCAGAATCCAGGAATGGGAATTGTTTCTCTTGCATTTCTTTTAGAGTCAGCTTTCCACTTGGCTTGTCTTGAAAAGAAGTGGATTTCATACTCGGCTTCTTGCTCACCTTCACCGTGAACTTCATAGGTGATGTATTGACATTCATAGCTTCTTTGCTTTCAGACTTGGGTGCGAACTTGCCCCACTTCCTAACTTCCTTCTTGTCATTCGCTTTGCGAGGTTCATAGATGGGCAGCCTTTCATTTCCAGCGGAGGCCATGCGCAATTCCATGTCATGGGAACGAGTTGCAAGTTCTTCGAATGTGCTAGGCTGGATACCTTGAAAGATGCAGCGCAATCCCCAATGCGTTTATGGCAGATCTTGCTCCTTTTGAGGATGAAGATCCGAAAACAAAGGTTGATGCGGACGACGCTTGGGGTGCTTGTTGTCCTAAAAATCTTGCTTTGCTCCTCGTAACTCGCCCGAAGCTTCCAAAAGTGATATCGAGGATGCTTTCCACATCAGCGTAGAACCTGGAATTAGCAGCCTTGGTGGAAGTCGAAGCGGAGTTGATTTTATTTGGAGCCATTTCAATGTTCTTGAACTTTGGTGATTGAAAAGTTGAGATGAGAGGTAGAGATTGTCCCACTGGGCGTGCCAAAATTTTTAGACGATAAATTTGTGTCGAGAAAATAAAATCAAGACTGAAAATATTGCAACAATCGTAGTATTCAAATATTTGAGTGTTACAAGTTCTATGATTCCTTTGATTCTAATTTTCTAGTATAAATTCAAGGGCCGTTGAGCTTGATCTTGAATATATATATGTTTTCACGAACGATGATCTTGTTCTTGAGCTTGAATTTGATTTGTTCTTCGTTCTTGAGCTTGCACTTGATTTGTTGAACTTGAACTTGATTGCTTGAAGATTAAAACTTGTAGAGTAATTTGCGGTGTTTGATCCACGAGCTCTCTCTTGCTTCTTGTTATAACTTCTGGTGTGGTTAATGAGTTATGAAGCCCCTATTTATAATTGTGGAACGGAAGAGTTGTGATAAGAACATACTCTTTCTGATCAATCAAATTGAAGTGTGACATGACCGCATTTGATTGGCCAGAACATGTCACTTGCACACGTGGCGCAATTTCATTGGCCTTTTAGTGTGACTTAGCATGCCTTGTCATTTTGACACGTGACATGATCCTATTGTCTCTTTCGCTTGACTTGGCGTGCCACGTTATTTGACACGTGACACCAAACTTGGCCTCTAGAAAGATGTCATCTTGGGCTAATGAAGTGGGCTCATCACTTTAGCCCAATTAAATAGGCTAGCCCAATGGATTAAGATTTATTCAATTCATATATTTTGAACTTATATATTTAGTTCATTATATTAGTCCATAATATTTATTTGGACAAATGTATCTTAAATTTTAAAATATAATCCAAATTATTTTATGGATTTAATTTTAATAAAATTTATATGCATACACCAGCATAGTGAAAGACAAAGAAAACAATGAATTTTATTAAAAAATTCTGTCAACCCTTTCTCTCATGTTAACTCCCTCTCGTTTTTGTATCCATCACATACTAGAAGATAGATAGAGATAAGAGAAAGACCATCGAAAAATCATCGAGTTTTAGTCGGAAAACTCTACTTACGAAGTCCAACTTCTTCTCTGTTTCTGATTTTATCACTCATGTCCTTCTTGGACATAGCCTCGCCCCCTCTCTTAATGCTTGAGGGAATTTTAACAGGTGCACTATCGACTCTTTGTCCTGGGGTATGAATTCTATGGATTTTGTTATAAGAGAAAGACGGAATGTATTTATAAAATTCATGACTGATTGAGGCATTAGTCCTGTTAGGGCTGAGTCTTTTTTCTTAGATTGCAGCGCTAAAAGCTGTAGAAGAAAAGTGAAAAAGTAAAATAAGAAAGAAATTTTGATAAATTAGTATAAGGAAAAGGGACCCACAAATGACATATGTAAAATAATAAATGGTCTTAAAATTTGACGTGTTCTTTCTGTCAGGAAATTGAGCTACACGTTCTGACGAAAGGGTGTATTTATACTCAATTGGTTGAGTTGAGGTGCTGAAATGGAAAAATAAAAAATTTATATATCAACTTTAAAATTCGATATAAGTTTAAGAGGCTGCAAAGTTATTTTGCCTATTTTTTAATGTATATAACACATACTGAATACCTTTTTTAAAAAATTCATTTCTAGTAAATTTGAATCCCCTTTAAAAAAGTTACTAATTTTGTCACAATTGTCACATCGATTGCAAAGTGGAAACTCCAGCGGAAGTCCATGGTTAGCCGCAAGGCACGTGACCACAAAGTAAAGACACGTGACATGATTATATAATTAAGGGCCGAATTACCATTTACCCGGTAAATGTAATTGACCTTTCTCCTCTGTTTCTGAGTTTGAGCGTACTCTAGAAAGTGCTAATACAGGAAAGGAAATTTTGGAGGGCAGCAAAATTTTGTTGGGATTGTAGTACTGTTGTTAATATTGCTGTCTGAACTGGAGAAAAACTGCTCTTTCTGTAAGAAATCTGATATTATGAACCTTTTTCGGTTATGTTATGCTCAATTTTAAAGTTTATTTATTTGTAGTTTGCTTTGAACATCCTTCTTTTCTGAGTTTGAGCTTGCAAACTATATATGTCTGAAAAGAAATTGGTGGTCCAACTAAATAGAGACAAAATGAAGATATGGCCCCATGTACTTTAATTTTGTCATAGTTGGATGAAATTACTACGTATGATTATTATTTTTTTGGTAAATGAAATTACTATCTATCCTTAACCTATGGAAGGAACACCCCTTATTGGAGAATATGTTGTAAATTATCTCTTCTGTTGATCACTGTTTTCAGATGTTACTAGGAATTTGGCCTTTCAAGAAACTGGATAACTCTTGTTCTGAAATAAGTACTACTCTCCGCCGTTTCAATTTAGATGACGTAAGTTTGACTTGGCTTAAGAAAAAAAGAAATTTTCGAAATATGTGATCCTAAAATGCTTAAGGGGCAAAAGCTTTGTGGGGCTATGACTTTTTGTGGCAATATATTAAGGGTAAAGTGAGTTAATGAAAAGTTTAAAGTTAAATTATTTTCAAATATAGAAATATGTCATTCTTTTTGGAAACGACTAATAAGGAAAGTCTGTCATTTAAATTGAAACAAATGGGACTAAACTATTTTAGTATCAGTTTCGGGGCAGTGTTTCACATTACTTATGTATTGGTGTGGTTTTGGCAGAATGGACACTTTCCTTTTCACTTCGGAGTCTGTAAATGAGGGACACCCAGATAAGCTTTGTGATCAGATCTCTGATGCAGTTCTTGACGCTTGCCTTGAGCTAGATCCTGAGAGCAAGGTTGCCTGTGAGACTTGCACCAAGACCAACTTGGTCATGGTCTTTGGTGAGATCACAACCAAGGCCAATGTAGACTATGAGAAGATTGTGCGCGAGACCTGTCGTAAAATTGGGTTTGTCTCTGAAGATGTGGGACTTGATGCTGACAACTGCAAGGTCCTTGTCTACATTGAGCAGCAAGATCCTGATATTGCTCGAGCTGTCCATGGCCATCTAACCAAACGTCCGGAGGAGATTGGTGCTGGTGATCAGGGACACATGTTTGGCTACGCCACTGACGAGACCCCTGAATTTATGCCTCTTAGCCACGTGCTTGCGACTAAACTTGGTGCCCGCCTCACTGAAGTCCGTAAGAATGGTACTTGCCCCTGGTTAAGGCCTGATGGCAAAACCCAAGTTACTGTCGAGTACTACAATGAGTTTGGTGCAATGGTTCCAATTAGGGTCCACACTGTTCTCATTTCCACTCAACATGATGAAACTGTTACAAATGATGAGATTGCACAAGATATTAAGGAGCATGTCATCAAGCCAGTCGTTCCTGACAAGTACCTTGATGAGAAGACAATATTCCACATTAACCCATCAGGCCGATTTGTGATTGGTGGACCCCATGGTGATGCTGGTCTTACAGGTCGTAAAATCATCATCGACACCTATGGTGGTTGGGGTGCCCATGGTGGTGGTTGCTTCTCGGGAAAGGACCCAACCAAGGTTGATAGGAGTGGTGCGTATGTTGTTAGGCAGGCTGCAAAGAGTGTTGTAGCTAATGGGCTAGCTCGCAGATGCATAGTGCAAGTTTCTTATGCCATTGGTATGCCTGAGCCATTGTCTGTATTTGTTGACACCTATGGCACTGGCAAGATCTGTGACAAGGAAATTTTGAAGATCATTAAGGAGAACTTCGACTTCAGGCCTGGAATGGTTGCCATTAACTTAGATCTGAAGAGGGGTGGCAATGACAGATACTTGAAAACCGCTGCATATGGTCACTTTGGACGCGATGACCCCGACTTCACATGGGAATTTGTCAAGCCCCTCAAATGGGAAAAGCACCATGATTAAGCGTCTGCAGGCCAGTGCATTAGCTTGTTCAATAATATAGTAGTGGTTTACTGATAAATAAAATCAAACTTTGAGAGTAATAATCAGTTCCCAATCACTTGAATATCTGTTGATATGTGTTCCTGAAAAGTGTGCAGTGTCGTGGCTGAAGAGAAGCAAGTCAATTATTGACAAAATCAGACCAACTGATTCTATTTATGAACAGCTCTGGTATCAGCTTCCTTCTTTGCGACGAAAAAGTAACAAATGGCATAACCATCAAACTGTCATGATTAGGGCAGTGACTTGTGACTTGTGACTTGTAACACTTACATCCGCATCATTTCTGGATGTGGTTCCTGGCTTGGTCGAGATTTCTCAGTGGACGGAAAAGCCATATTTTGGTCTTGAATCATAATTTTCAAACTGTAGGAACACCTTAGGCCTTTCAAAATACAAGGAGAATGAACTGGAGAATTTGCTGTTATTTCCCTCCTTAACATCATCATTACTAGGGTCAATGTGGGCCCATGATTTTTACCCGATTAAAATAGCTCCTACAGGACTCTCAAAAGTTTAGGATTTTTTTTAAATATTTGTTTTTTAGGATTTTAATTATTAGAATTTAATTGCATGCCAACGTGTTCATTAATGCATGTTTTAAAATAGTTTAGGATTTAATTGTTGAATAGGTTTATTTTTACAAATTAAAATACAAAAAAAAATATGTGTGCAAGTAGTATTTCTGGCATTTTAATTATTTTTTTTAATTTAAACTTGTTGCATTTTTTATTTGTGTTAATTAGAAATTTTTGTTTTAAATAAAATTTAGAATTAATTAAAATATAAAAAAAGACAAAAAATACACATATATGTACAGCCTGAATAGCTGGTCATAATTGGGCCAGACCTGAGTGGCCAAAACCCTTTTCCCCCTTTAAAATATACAGACCCAGCCCACACAACCAACCCCGGTCCAGTCCACACAAAGAATAACCCAAAACGACATCGTTTCAAGAAGGCTCACCACAGCCGTTGATCATTTGATCATCCAACGACCATGAAACTCCCCCCAAAACCATATACATATGTCCAAATGCCTCTATACATTCAGAGACCAAACTCCCCTTCTTCCTCGTACCATCTACCCAGATGTAACACCACCCCTGACCACCCCATGATCACCCCTTGACCGTTGTTAACCACCCGCCTACCACCCTAACGCCTCTGTCGGAAATCGCCTCACGGCGGCGGCCGGTCACCAAACCTCCCCAGATTTACACCATCAAACGATCACAACCTTCTCTATCCCGTCCTGTAACTAGTTTCTGTCGAATAGGTCTCTTCCGTCTCGAATATTCAAAGTAAGGTCGTCGTAACCACCGTCTCCGGCGACCCTGTTCCAGTCCTCCCCAAGTTTACACAATAGGACCACCAGGACCTCCCCTTCCCCATCCTGCAACCCTTTCCCTTCAAATGACCCCCCATCGTCTCAAATCT
Organism: Nicotiana benthamiana; assembly: GCA_034376525.1. NCBI lineage: Eukaryota > Viridiplantae > Streptophyta > Magnoliopsida > Solanales > Solanaceae > Nicotiana > Nicotiana benthamiana. Next base: position 133,690,333 of record CM067337.1, read on the forward strand.
TCACAGAAAGATCGTCGGAACCTCCATCTCCAGCGACCCAATTGCAAACCCCTCCAAACTTATACCCCTGAAACAACTCACCCCCCCTTTTCCAACCATGTTTGTTACACCCTTTCAATCAACCTGAAACCTCTCGAATATTAATTTGAAGTGTAACCCTAAAACTCAAACCTTGTTGGAATTTTGTCAAACTCCTCCCAGACAATCCCTGGCCATTCCCCTCCCCAACCATGCCACCCACGACTCCAAACAAGCCAAATCACTAAAGAAATCTAGATCTGAGACCTCATTGGGGTCTTAGAATCATAAATGCCCCTTCCTGAACTCCTAAACCTGTTGTACATCATTCCAGTTGTCCTAGGAGGTTAAGAACCTCTACAAAAGAGGTAAGGAACCAACGAAGTGGTCTCAAGTGGATTTGCATGTGTATAAAGAAGCTAAGTACTCTGTCTTTATTTGTATGTTTGCTTCATTCCTTTTTAATTGGTAGATTGTTTTGATTTCTTGTTTGTTTGTCCACAATCTCATCTGAAATAGGTCTAAATTGTCATATGCCTTTGTTTGTCAAAATTCTGAAATTTCTTCGTCTCTTGAGTAGTTGTGATATCATGTTAGCATTAGACTTCTGATCCTGAAAGCTTAAGTTTGCTAATCCTTCAGTAGTGTGGTTTCTATGGTTGTTGACCTTCATCTCATGATCTTCATTTGTTTTGTTCCCTGATATTCTGATTAGTTTGGATAGTTGTTTATGCTACAGAGTGTTTGATTCTCATTTCACAATGACTTTGATCTTCAGTACTTATGCATGATTAGGCTATTCTTTCTCGCTGAACCTTTAATTGCTTATTAATTTTGTTCATGAACTAAGTGTTCAATCCATGTTTCAAGTCTTTATTGAGTGATTTAATTAGGATTTTCTTATAATGAGTATTAGTTTATTGGTTTTCTGGTTGATAGTGATTTATTGGGTTTAATACAAAGATACTTGAATGTTTATGATCCTAAGTTATAATAGCCGATAAGCCAATCCATATTAGGACACTTAGTTGTATAGATCCAATGGACCTGTTAGTCCAAACCAAACCTTGGCCCATAACCCAAACATAATCGACCAGGGTTAAGGGATAACTGAGGTTAAAACTTCAGGTTGGTTATCTAGGAAACGAAATATGGGTATAAGGGGTATTTGAACTTTAAAAATCTGATAGTAACCCCCTAGAATATTATAGTAAGGGGTTAAAACACAATTTCTGCCTCAAACTTGAGGCACAAGTCAGGAAGTGAGGGATCATTAAGAAAAGATAAAAACTAACTCAGGGATTAAATGGAAAAAACAAAGGAAAAATGGTGCCCTAAGGCTCCACTATAAAAGAAACCATCTGAGCATTTTTTGAAGGATCCGGAATCTTTCTTTTGAATTCTATTGAGAAAAATACATATTCTTCCTATATCTGTGATAAACAATTAGTTTTAATTCTTATTCCTTTGAGATTTTTAAATCCCTCTAAATCTGTTGAAACCCTGGGTATACTGTTCGATTGGTTTGCTGTTTGCTTGGCTGATCCATTACATTTACTCATAGGTTTCTGCTTTCTGCAGAATTACAGGTACATTTCAATGCTCATTAATGTATGACGCTCGAGTGAAATATAATCCTAAGTATGAAGATATACTTCTATTATTTTGTTTCGTATCCCCCCCCCTCCCCCATTTGCCATTTTCTTTTATTGTAATATACCTAATTACTTTGTAGCAGTTAAACATTTGAATCATTCATTTTTGTAATAATTGGACATTGGGGACTAACTTACCTTGTAATAACTGGACATTTCAACTATTTTTTTTAAAATATGTACAATTGATAGTACTGTTAGCTAATGGTATGGCCGTTCTAGGTGGTTATTTCCTGTTTTGTTTCGAAATAAGAGGTTCAGGAAATGTTAGCTTAGAAATTATTTGAAATCAAAACATTGTGTACCGTTTAGTTCACTCAAGTTTCAATACATTCAGCAATAATTTGTTTCAGATCAATCAAATATAGTGTAACCTGAATCATAATTGAATTTTGGAAGCTTGACTCATGTACTCCGACTGACGAGCATATGAGTCATTTAGTTCGGATTTAAAACTGAAATTAATATAGAATAATCATTAGTAACTTCCATGTACACATCGTAGATATATTTGATGGTTAATTTTGTGTATAATTTCAAACCAAAAGAGACATTACTGAGATCTATGCATAATGGACTCTATCGTTCAAATTATTTCTGGGCCTAATTGAAAGGCCCAGTATTGGCCGGACACAATGAAAGTGTTTGGGCTGACCCAGATTTGAGGCCCAGCGTATATAATCAGCAATGAATGAGGCTGAAATACAAAATATTAATTTCCAAGAATACACTACTTATATATAATTAGAGCATTTAAACACAACAATGATAGAGAATTCTATATGCCTTAGGCTATCCTTGTAAAATAAAACGAGCCGCGCTAATCTAATCAAACACCACGAGGCTCCATAAATTGATAAAAGATTTAGAAAATCGGAAGTGTCGTCTAGCGAATTTCACGGCTTTCCACAAATTTTAAAGACATAATTTCTATAGGCGCGAGTTTGCTAATCAAATACCTTCCTAAATTCGGGTGCGCATTTATGCGACCCAAATCCAAATCTCAATGGAGTTGGAATATGCCTCAAATTGTGTGCGCATTTTTAACGATATTGCAAGCTTCCTAAAAGATGCTAAAAGCGGTTAATAATGTAAAATTACATTATGGGTTTATACTGGTATAAAAAATCAGATCCATAGCCACTTATAGTGAGTTTAAGCGACCGTTCTAGAACCACGGGATCCAAGGATGCCTAACACCTTCCCTCGGGTCAATAGAATTCCTTACTCACGAATTTCTGGTTCACAGACTCCAATTTGGCAGTCAAAATTTTCCTCGATTCGGGATTCTAAATAAACCGGTGACTTGGGATACCAAAAACCAAGCTTATCCAAAGTGGCGACTCTTAAATAAATAAATAATCCCATTTCGAATAATGTCACTTTAATTGGAAAAACTCCCTTATACGTGTCATCCTTGGGGTTAGCGGTGTAAAAAAGGAGGTGTGACAGCTCTGGCGACTCTGCTGGGGAGCAGAACCCAGAATCTCTGGTTCAGGGTTCAATAATTCGAGCTTAAATAACTGTAATACTTGGCTTCTTCTGATTTGCTTACCTGTTTTGTGCTAAATGCCGCATGTTTTACCGCTTTGATATTGTATGAATTGTATATATGAACTGTTTTCTCATCTATGGGGATGTGCTTACTGGTTGAGACTCCCTATTCTGTTAATGTCATGCCTGAAATAAGAAAGAGGTCGGAAAAGTTACTAAGCCAGATGACCTTTTGGTTTCCAGTACGTAGCCCCCTTCTCGACTCGAGTTGTCCGCTCGGGTACACAGTCTAGACCCTGGACCGAGGTTCAAAACTTAGTATAACAAAACCTCATGCCAGACCACTAGTAGGAACCTTTATCTGCATCATTCATTTTGACTTAGGGGACTCAACACAGGGGTTGGGTCCGTCTAGGACAGGTGCCCTGAAATAAAAGACCATCATGATGCATTTTTACGTGCTACTTCCGCATTTATTTGCCTTGGGTTCGCATGTTGACCAGACTGTAAACAAAGGGAATCAATTGAGCAAAATAGTAGTGCTAGGGTAATCACCTTTAAAACCAATGCTCAAATAGCACCAAAATGCTGCTGGATATAAATTATTTTGACCAGGTTCAACCCCCTTTTCAAAACTGTCAAAAAAAAAACCCGAGTTTATTCACTTGTTTGGAAAATTCAGATGGTGCCATTATTGCGATAGTAGCTGAATGTTGCTACAAGGGACGCCAGAAGGTTGATCTTGCGCAAAAGGCCACCTCTGAATTTTATTCTGACCGGTGAGCAAGCACAACCTGAAAAACCTTCTCGCCGAAGTGTCGAAAGGCCGTATTCGCAAAGTTGGTCACTGTTTAAAAATAATTTTAACGTCGGTTTTAATGTTTTGAGAATGCTAATTCGCCCTAATAAATGTGCAGAATGAGAATGATAATGAACAAAATTCCCTTGGAGCTGCGGCTGTGGTGGAATTATCTCGGAGAAGTAGTACAGAAAAAGGTCAACGCACACCTGGGAGGTATCATTAGTTTATTGAAAATCAACCCTATGGGAGACATCATAAAGGCCTTAGTCACCTTCTGGGACCCGGCCCACAACGTCTTCCACTTCTTGGATTTCGATCTAACCCCGACTTTAGAAGAAATGACCGGATATATTGGGACCCATACAATCCCGTTGAGACATCAATATTTGATTTCACCCAGAGCCCTCGTCGTCCATAAATTCCTGGATACCCTAAAAATCTTTAGAAAGGTCCACAATCTCGACTTATCGGCTGGATTTTGCACCCTCCAGTTTCTATTCCAAAGATATGGCCACATTGGAGGATTCTACAACCTGAAAACCTTATTTGTAGCAAGGGTAATTCGCTCAAGTGGGAGGAGCATCGATGCTTCACATTCATGGTGTCTTTCTTGGGTCGTTTAGTATTCCCGTGAAAGGACGGGAACATCAACATACAGATAGCAGGGGTCGTTAGTACTTTGATGACCCAGGCAAAGAGTATTCTTACTCCAATGATTCTGTCTGATATCTTCCGAGCCCTTACCATCTGCAAAGCAGAAGGGGATTTTTGAAGGTTGTAACTTGCTATTACAAATCTGGCTGATTGAGAAGTTATGTCACAGGCCTTGGTTCAAAAATTATGGGCTGCCAACAAAAGGTTGCATAGAAGAATTTGACAACAGGGTGAATGGGTTTAAATTACCAGAGGGTGTCGTAGAGTGGGTGTTGCATCTCCGGGTTATTTCTGCAAATCAAATAGAATGGACATTCAGTTGGCTCTCTGTGGACGAGATTGTGTATATGCCCGCCACCAGACCTCATTTCCTTTTGATAAGCATCTGAAGCATCCAACCATATGCGCCGTATAGAGTACTTAGGTAATTGGGTAGATGCCAAATGATTCCCAGAGACGAGGATATCAGCTGCCATGTAGTTGAGATAAGCCCGAATGGTCAATTCCCCGAAGCTGTGATACGCCAAATTTGGAGTGAATGCCAATACTTGACAGTCGATACTCGAGTATGTGACGTATCTAAGGGTGAGGTTGCACTGGGGTATGTTACTTGGTACAAGAGGGATATAGAGCCTGGGAGGCCGGCAAAGAGACCCCATCTCTAGGAATTTACTGAGACATCACAAGAGCATTGGGATTGGTTGGCAAAAGAAAATGAATACCGGGCTACTATATGAAGGCTGGAAAAGAAAATTCAAGAATTGCAATTCAAAAAAAGTCTGCAATCCGCAACTAGCGAGGGAGAAAAGAAGGTATTGGTTAAAGAAAATGAAGCCATATGAGCCCAGATTCAGAAAATGAAGGCAGCCACAGAAAATCCTCCGAGAAGCACAAAAGATGAAAAGCTCATAGAGAACCTCCATCGAAAAGTAACTGAACACGGTTGCAACCTAAATAAGGCAGAGGGTGAACTGTCTAAAGCTCGGAAGCAATTACATAGAAGTGCAGAAGAAAGGCCCTGCATGCTGGGGCCGTTAAAAGACGGAAGCGATAATGAAAGTGCTGGCTTAAAACAGAGGGTTGTCATAGCTGAAAACAAAATGGCCAAACAAGCCAAAGATTTCAAAGCCGAGAGAGAGTATTGCTATACGGTAATAGCGGGATTGGAAAGAGATTTACGACAATTTCAAAAGCTAAATCAGGCAGCTGAATGGACTTTAGAAGCACAGGCCGAACAAATAAGGCGTCTACTAAAAGAAAAAAGGGTTATCAGGGAGAAGGTGCGGGCAATTGCAGAAATTACCACTAAATGCAATCATTTTGAATACATGACAAAATCTATGTTTCTTCCCGCTGCTATGACATTTTTCCGACAAGTGATGGATGATCTCCACTATCTCCAGGGAAGTTTGGTGCGCAAACCTGTGGCAAGGCCAAATAATGCCCCGGAAGCTCCAATGACATTTGAAGTTTTAATGTACTCATGAATTTGTATTTTTCTAAAAACAAAAAGAGAGTCTGCATGTATGTCCTTTCGAGTCTGTAAGGTTATTAAGTCCTAGTCTGGTAGTTGCTTTTTGTTCTATTAGCCATTTTAATCAAAGTTTATATCTTTATCAAAATTGAAAATCCCAAAAAATACTTTACTGTGTACTTAACAAGAAGTAGGAAACAAAAAGAAGTGAAATAAACGCCAGGATGACAAATACGACAATGGCAATCATATAGAAATCCGCTATCTGCATAGGTGTATCATGCTGAATGTGTGTCATTTACCCTGAACTAACTGCATTCCAAGTGTACAGTTCAGGTGTTTAAGAACAGTGATTGGTTTGCGGTAAACTGGCTTCACACGGATACTTCACTCGGTGAAAGGGAAATACAGAGATGTCGACTAAAAAGACTCTATCAGCCGTCCCTATTCCAGAGGACAACCCAATTACGGGAGTACCAGTCTCTGAATCTGCCGCGGCTGAAGAGAACAGGATCCTGCGACTCCGAGTCATGGAAATGTGGGATGCCTGGACCAATGGGAAAGAACCTCCCAGCGCTATCCCTGGATTCCCCGAGCTTTTTCCAAGGTCAGAGGGTTCCTCCACCATCCCTATCAGTCACCCAAGTATTCTCTTGGGGCATCCCACCATATCAACCAATTTTGTTGGGGCGCCTTCTGAAACTCGCCCTCCAATGTTTACATCCGGGTCAGTTCCCAACATCTTTATGGCCCCTCCATGCGCAACTATCATACAGCCTGCGGTACCGAGGCCTGTGTTTGACCCCACAGCCTTTACGTTCCAAACTCCTAACTACCAAAATGAGCCTCCCCCGTACCCTACTTGCAACTACCCTCAGCCAGCATATAAACTTACTCCTATGCAAGACAAAGCCTCCAAAACGCCCGAGCAAGACGAAATCACAAGGAGAATGAAGAGTCTTGAACAAAGTCTGAAGAACATGCAAGGACTAAGTGGACAGAAAAGTGTATCTTACTCAGGCCTATGCATGTTCCCCCGCGTACATCTTCCTTTGGGGTTTAAAACAGCGAAATTCAAAAAATACGATGGCCACGGTGACCCTATCGCCCATTTGAAAAAGTATTGCAATCAACTATGTGGAGTCGGCGAATAGGAAGAACTCCTGATGGCATACTTTGGGGAGAGTTTAGTGGGTATTTCATTTTAATGGTACATAGATCAAGACATTACCCGATGGCACATATGGGATGACCTTGCCCAGGACTTTGTAAGACAATTCCAGTACAACATCGACATAACCCCGGATAGGAATTCCCTAGCCAACTTGAAGAAGAAACCTGCAGAAAGCTTCAGAGAATATGCTATTAAATGGCGAGAACAAGCATCAAGAGTGAAGCCTCCTACGGACGAAACAGAGATGGTCGCCGTCTTTTTGCAAGCACAAGAGACAAACTATTTTCAGAACATTATGTGCGCAATAGGCAAACCATTCGCAGAGGCAATAAGTATTGGGGAGATGGTAGAGAATGGCCTCAAAAGAGAGGATATTCTAAGTCAATCTGCTATAAGAGCCACTTCCCAGGCCATACAAGGAGGGTCGGGAGGAATCCCAAGGAACAAGAAAAAAGAGGAAGCATCCATGGCAACCTCCGGGATGAGGAAACATCATACTCACAGGCATGCATTCTCTGAAAGAGCACCTCAACATTAATATCCTCATCGAGACATGCACTATGTCCCTCAACCCTACGCAGTAATGAATGCTTAGCCCTTTGCCCGACCTCGACAGCAGAACAACAGAAATCGAGCTCCAAGAAATCAACTTCCTCAGAATCATTACAATCCTCACCCTCAGAAAAATAATTATCATCCCAGGGAGCCACCCATGAGACATAACTTCACGCCAATAGGAGAATCCTACTCCAGCATGTTCCCAAAGCTGGTCCACATGGGTCTCCTCCAGCCTGTACCCCTAAACAGACAGAATCCTGAATCACTCTCTTACCAAAAGGGGTGTGCATTGTGCTTATCACTCTGGGGCAGAGGGACATGATACTGAAAATTGATGGACCTTAACACGAGCAGTAGAGGACTTGATAGATCAAAAGAAGATAGTACTAAGGGATGAAGAGGTCCCAAATGTAACTGATAACCCATTGCCGGCCCAAAATAATGGGCCAGTCATTGATATGATCTGCAAGGACAAAGAATTTGATTCCGCTCTAAAAGCCAGCATAGCCATCGCCAAGGCAGATAGAAAACAAAAAGTCACCCCAAAGAAGATGGAAGAAAAGAAAATGAATGAAGCCAACTGCCCCGAAGCAGAAAAGCTAAGATGACCCTTACCAAGGAAACAATACTCTACATACCACGAGGACGCAAATAAAAGCAACCCATTATAAGCCCTCCAAAAAGATTCGAGCTGAACAAAACCATGTATGTACCCAAGAAAGCCTATATGGTACATGGATTGATTAAACCACCGGTGCTGAATGAGCCATTTGTTATCGATCGCGCGTCGCAGAAGCCCATGACCAACCCCTCACCGTCCCTTGGAATTATCAGGAAACCATCGTCACATACAAGGGGAAAGAAGTCCTCGGAGAAGCCCAAAAGGGGTGTCCCACATAGAAATACTTAGACATGGAAGAGGTGAATGCCACTACCAAACGACGATTTCTGCCAAAGAAGCCAGTGAATGCTGAGGAGGCAGAAGCTTTCTTCTAGAAAATGAAAATGCCGGAGTACGAAGTAGTGGATCAGCTGCAAAAATCCCCTGAGCAGATTTCTTTATTGTCACTCTTGATAAAATCTCCCGAGCATTAGTAGGTGTTGGCCAAAATTCCGAAAGAAGCTTATGTAGCGGCTGAGACCTCTGTAGAGGAATTAGAGAAAATGGCGGAGAGATTTTTCGCCGTTAACCAAGTATCGTTCAGTAAAATGACTTACCGCCGGAGGGAGCTGCTCACAACAAAGCTTTGCACTTCAGTGTCAAGTGTAAGAGATATTATTTCAAGAGAGTGATGGTCGACGGAGGTTCCAGAGTAGACATATGCCCACTATCTACCTTGCAGAGAATGGAGATCGTGACAGGGAGGATCCGTCCTAACAACGTATGTGTCCGAGCCTTCGATGGAATAAAAAGGGATACCATTGGTGAAATCGATTTGGTGCTCACTATTTGTCCAGTCGACTTCGAAGTAACACTCCAGGTGTTGGACATGGAAACCTCCTACAACTACCTTCTAGGAAGGCTGTGGATTCATGCAGCAGGGGCAGTGCCTTCTACCCTGCACCAAATGCTGAAATTTGAGTATAAAAATAAGGAGATTGTAGTTCATGGAGAGGACGAACAATCGATTTACCGGGACCCCTCTGTTCCCTGTCTAGAAGCCAAGGAAAGGAGTGAAGACATAGTCTATCAAGCTTTTGATGTCATAGTAGCTGATCAGCATGAAGAGGGCAAGCCAATCCCTCAATCTATCCTTTCAAATTCTTCAATTATGGTAGAAAAGGAAATGACGCGCCAAGGTTTCATGCCAGGAAAGGTGCTCGAAAGCTCCCTACAAGGCATAACCAAGCCGCTCGCCTTGCCTGCCATAGAAACGTTCTTTGGATTGGGCTTTCATCAAACCTCAGAAGACATCACTTGGGGTAATAGCAGAAAGCGCCAAGGATGGGCCTTACCACGACTCCTACCTCACTTGTACAAAACCTTTATAAAACCAAAGTACAGTGAATAGGAGGAAGAAGAAACCTTCACGACAGAAGAAATTGATGAGATCTGTGGTGCTATGAGGGACTTTCTCTATGAAGTAAACATGGTCCAACCAGGGGAAGGTTCAAGTGCTGGTGAAGTGTTGCATATGGGGCCAGATGACAAACTTCAAAACTGGAAGGCCACACCTTTTCCGGTCAGGCGGGAGACCCGGTAGTCTCGCCTTGCTACCTCATCCCACATCACAAGCTATTTCAGGGTGTAGCTCGGTTGTTTGTTTTACTTTTAGCACTTTAAATCTCAATTGTAAACCCTGTTATCTTTCAAGTTCGAAGAAATAAATCGATATTTTGTCATTCACACTTCTTTGCCTTCCTCTAATTTTTGTCTTTCTTTATTTTTCAACTTTTCTATCAGTCCCAATAACGAGTCTTTAAATAAAACGACATGTTCGCGGACTTCATGCCCCGACCCAAACTTGTTGCATGTCTGTGAAATAATGAACCAAGAACCGGAATACGATGAAGAAGAGTCTTTTAGGGAAATCAACCGAGAGTTGGAACACTTTGAAAATAAACCTAAGCCTAACTTAAATGATACTAAACCGGTCAACTTGGGCAACTCCGATGAAATCAAAGAAAATAAAATAAGCATCCACGTGAATAAAGAACTGCGGGATTCATTGATTCAACTCCTGTTGGAATTCAAAGATGTATTTGCGTGGTCCTATGACGACATGCCTGGTGTGAGCATATGATTTTTGCCGGGTCGAAACAAACTCCTACAAGACTCTTTAAGTTTAGGATTTTTCTTTTAAAATATTAGGATTTTAATTTCTTTGGATTTAATTGCACGCGCATGTTCATTACTGCGTATTTAGGATTAATTAGGATTTAATTGTTAAATAAACTTATTTTACAAATTAAAATACAAAATATATAGATATATCTCCGTCATTTGAAATTATTCTTGTTTAAGTTTGTCTTAGTTTAGCTTTATTTGTGATTTGTGGTTTTTAAATAAAATTAGTAATTAGTTTAAATTAAAAAAATAGATACAAGTGAATGCATATATACAATCACTCAGGCTGGCCACAATTGGGCCAGAACTGAGGGCCCCAATCTTCTTTCCCCATTTCAATACACTACCCAGCCCAATAATCCCCCCAGTCCATTCCATACCCAATAAACCCAAACGACACCGTTTCAGATAGGAGTCATCACAGTCATCCATCCGCATCTCATCCAACGGCCACGAAAGCCTCCCCCATTTTGCATACATATGTCCAAACCCCTCTTATACACATACAAGACCAAACATCACCCTCCTTGTACCTTCTTCTCCGGCTGTAACGCCTCCCGTTGACCACCCCACTACCACCCCTTGACCACCGACCTACCACCCTACTGTCGCTGCCGGAAATCGCCTCACGACGGCGGCCGGCAACAAAACTGCCCCAAAATTACACCACTCAACACTCATGACCTCCCCTACCCCATCCCATGGCCAGTTTCCCACAAATATGACTCCTCCGTCTCGAATCTTCAAAAACAGGGCCGTCGGAACCACCGTCTCCGGCAACCCTATTCCAAACCCTTCCACCTTAACACCACAGGACCACTAGGACACCCCCTTCCCCGTCCTGTATCCCTCTCCCTTCAAATCCCCCTCCATCATCTCGAATATCCCCTGAAAGGTTGCCGGATACCCTATCTCTGGTGACCACTTTCCAAAGCCGTCCAAAATTACACCACTAAGGCACCTCAACCCCCTCTTTCTAACCATGCATGTAACCCATCTCAAATCATCATGGAACTCTTCGAATATTAATTCGAAACTTAACCCTAAATCCCAAAACCTGCCAGAAATGGTTCAAACCTCTCTCAGGCAGTCCTTGGTCCCTTTTGACACTAACTACACCACCCTTGACTCCCAAACACTCTCAACCACCAAAAAAATCCAAATCTGAGACCACACTGAGGTCTCAGAACCTTGGAAACCCCCCCTGAGTTCTTAAATTGATGGTACACCACCCTAGAGGGTTTGGAACCCCTGTGGAAAGAAACAAGGTCCAGTTAAAATGAGAACGAGAATGAAAAGCTAACTTTTCTTGCATATTTTTCATTTCTTTAGATTTGAATGCTTGAGTTCTTTTAATTGATTAGTATCAGTATCTATATATCTAATAGTTGAAGTTCTTTTATTTGATTTCCTTCAGTTGTTTGTTTGTTTGTTCGTCCACCAGTTCATCTAAGATATGTTTAAATATTCATATGTTTTGTTTGTCACTAGTCAGTAAACCTTCTCGTCTTTGAAATAATTCAACATCTTGTTAAAATTAGTGTTTGAGCGGTGTGATTCTCATAATTTGATGAACTTTATTGATTCACTGATGTTCTGACTGGTCTGATTGTTTGTGCTACTGAGTGCCTGATCTTTATTTCATGATAGTTTTGGTCCTTAGTGCTGATAGATGTATTCATTTTTCTGGCCATTTTGATTTTTGTTTGTAATCCTGTATAATGTTTTTGGAAGTCTGTATTAAGGCATCTATGTTAAGCCTTGTTAATTTTGGCTAATTCTGATTGTCATTAGCCTGTTAGTCTAAAAGGTGACCCAATTTTGATTGACCAAGGTCAATTGTGCCTGAATTAGGGTCCAAGAACTATCCAAGGTCAACTGTGACTAAACTAGGGTCAAGGAATTGACTAAGGTCAAATTTCAGGGTTGGGGTAATTTAGAAAAGGAAATAAGGGCATAAATGGGATTTGAACCGGCAAAAATCTGATAGGAATCCTTTAGAACTTTCTAGTAAGGACCGAAACATAATTGTTGTCTAAAACGTGAGGCACAAGTCAAAAATTGAAGGATTATTTAGGCAAAATGCAATTTGAGTTAAGGACTAAAAAAGAAAACAAGGCAAAATCTGATGCCCTAACAGCTTTACTATAAAATGAACCCTTTGGGCATAGAAAAAGGATCCGGAAAAACCGTCTCTTTGAAATCCAGAACTGAAATACATACTAGTTGCTCTCATATCTGCAAAATATACCATTAGTGCAGTTGGATTCACTTTTTTGAAAGTTTGGTTCTCTAAAATTCTGCTGAACTCTAGATACACTGTTTGATTGGCTATGGATTGCTAAGCTGGTCTCTTCTAGTTGCTCATAGACTTATTTCTTCTGCTGCATTACAGGTACTACTCAATATTAATATATATGAAGTTCAAGTGAAGTATATCCCATATGTGAAGACTTCAGTTGTCATTTACATTTTTTTCGAATTATTTCCCCCCATTTTCCCCTGTTTAATTCGAATATAGAAGTAACAACAAAGTGATTATCATGTTGTAGTGTTAGACTGATCCATGTTTGTAATAATCAGACATCTAGCATTGTTTCAATGTGTAATAATTGGACATTCGACTAAATTTTTCTTGTATGTGTTTAAGTAACCGTCAGTTCCAATTTTAGTTTAGCTGGTTCAGGTGTTGAATTTGTGCACCTAGAGCCACTGGACTTAGGAAGCAGTAGTTTCAGTAATCATGCAAAAAAAATCAAAATGCTGTGAAACATTTCAGTTCATTTAAACCTCAGAATGCTTAGTAACAATTTATTTTCAGATTTGTCCTTTGTAGTGTCACTTGATCCACACTTGAAGTTTAGAATTGGATTCTTATACTTTGGCTGATGAGTATATGAATCATTTGATTCAAATCTAATGTTAGAAATTAATATAAAAATGATTGTTAATATCCTATCTGTGAGTTTGTGGATATATAAGTTTGTATATAATTTCGATCAAATTGGTTGTTAGCATTGGGCTCCTTCGCAAAGCCCAGTAAGTATAGAACGTTGTAATCCCAACACATTTTTTCTTGGCTGAATGATTAGCAGTCCAAACCAATCAAAATGGTTATCAGTTGCAGCCTGAGCGAGATGTGCTCCTGGGCTGGCCCAAACTCGATTTATTATGAGTTAATTGGCCATAGATGAGGCTAGGACGCACATAATATTGCTCAAATAACCAGTTTATACATAAATCAATTAGTGCATTTAAGCACTCATAAGAGTAGAAATTTAATATGGATGTCCTCATAAAAATAAAGTGAGTTGCGATTAATTCAAGCAAATACTATACGATGGCTCCTTAATTCATTAAAACACGTAGAAAAATAGAAAGTGCCGATTAGCAAATTTCACGACCTTCCCATATATGTCAAAGACGTAGTTTCTATAGGTGCGTGTTTAATAAAAATACCTTCCTAAATTCGGGTGCACATTTATGTGGCCCAAATCCTATTCTCAATGGAATTAAAATATGCCTAAAATTGCGGGTGCATTTATGTGACGCGATTCACGGCGTGTTTTAATAACATTACAAATTTTCCTAAAAAACATGTTAAAAGCGGTTAACATTCTGGAATTACAAGTTAACATGTATAGCAAATCATATTTTAGCCACTAATAACAAGTTTAAGCGACCGTTCTAGAACCACATGATACGAGGGTGCCTAACACCTTCCCTCGGGTCAACAGAATTCCTTACTCACGAATTTCTGGTTCGCAGACTCCAATTGGCTAGTCGAAATTTTCTCGATTTGGGATTTTTAATAAACTGGTGACTTGGGACAACAAAAGCCAAACATATCCCAAGTGGCGACTCTTGAAATGAATAATTAATCCCATTTCGAATAATGTCACTTTAATTGGAAAAACTCCTATACACGTGTCGCCTTTCAGGGTAACCACGTGTAAGCGATAAGAAAGAGGTGTGACACCTGGCTTATGTATAGATTTGGTGGTTCATGAGTTGCCAACATACCCCGAATGCCCTCCGGTCCAACAAAAACAAAGAAAATTCAAGCCTGATGTCAGTGATAAAATCAAAGAGGATATTACAAAACAGCTTGTAGTGGGGGTAATCCGGGTAGTGCGGTACACCACATGGCTAGCTAATGTGGTCCCGGTGCCGAAGAAGGACAGGAAAACTCGGGTGTGTGTGGATTATAGAGATTTGAACAAGGCGAGTCCCAAGGATAATTTCCCTCTATCCAACATCCACATCATTGTCGATAATTGTGCCAAGCATGATATTTAATCCTTTGTAGACTGCTACGCAAGATACCACCAAGTATTGATGGATGAGGAAGATGCTGAGAAAACCACCTTTACCATACCTTGGGGAGCATATTCTTATTGAGTTATGCCTTTTGGATTGAAAATCGCTGGGGCAACATACATGAGGGCTATAACCACCATCCTCCACGACATGATGCATCAAGAGATAGAGGTGTATGTCGATGACATGATTATTAAATCCAAGACACAGGGCGATCATGTAAAGGATCTGAGGAAATTCTTCGAAAGGCTCCGCAAATATAATTTAAAACTAAATCCAGCAAAATGCGCATTTGGAGTCCCGTCAGGAAAACTTCTGGGGTTCGTCGTCAGCCGAAGAAGCATTGAATTGGATCCAACCATGATCAAATCCATTCGAGAGCTTCCCCCACCAAGGACCAAAAATGATGTAATGAGTTTATTGGGAAGATTGAGTTATATTAGCTGATTCATCGCCCAGTTAACTTCAACATGTGAGCCCATATTTAAGCTACTGAAGAAGGATGCAGCGGTTAAGTGGACGGTCGAGTGTCAAGAAGCTTTTGATAAAATCAATCAATACTTGTCCAATCCCCACAGTTTTAGTTCCTCTAGAACCGGAAAGGCCTCTGTTTCTCCATCTGATGGTCTTGGAAGGCTCTTTCAGTTGTATTCTCGGGCAGCATGACGCCATGGGAAAGAAAGAGCAAGCCATTTATTATCTGAGCATAAAGTTTGCTACTTACGAGGCCAAGTACACATTGTTAGAAAGAACGTGTTGCGCATTGACATGGGTAGCTCAGAAGCTAAGGCATTATCTGCAAGCTCATACCACGTACCTCATAACCAGGCTGGATCTGCTAAGGTACATATTCCAAAAACCAATGCCCACAGGGCAACTGGCTAAATGACAGATCTTGCTCACCGAGTTCGACATTGTTTATGTCACTCGTACTGCGATAAAAGATCAGGCATTGGCAGATCATCTGGAAGAGAACCCCGTTGATGACGAATATCAGCCTTTTAACACTTACTTCCCTGATGAGAAGTGAACACATTGGAAGTAGCAACCGAAGACACCCCATCCCGAAATTATTTTTCGATGAAGCGGATAACGCAAAGGGCGTAGGGATTGGGGTAATTTTAATCTCACCCACAGGCCAGCATTATCCAGCTACATCCAGACTCCAATTCTTTTGCACCAATAACACAGATGAATATAAGGCTTGCATTATGGGCATGAACATGGATATTAACCAAGATGTAGAAGAGTTGCTAATCATGGGAGATTCCGATCTAGTCATCCGACAAGCTCAAGGAGAATGGGAGACAAGGGACATCAAGCTCATCCCATACAGACAGCATGTGGAAAACCTCAACAAACAGTTCAAGTCGGTACAATTCAGGTACATTTCTCATTGCCACAATGAATTAGCATATGCACTTGCAACCTTGGCCTCCATGTTACTATACCCCGAAAACGCCTATGTGGATCCTTTACAAATCCAAATCAAAGAAAGGCATGGGTACTGTAATGCGACCGAAGTAGAGCCCAGCCCACAGCCTTGGTATTACGACATCTTGAGATTCCTAATAACACAGGAGTACCCTGAGCAAGCCACCAGAGAACAAAAGAAAACCATCCGACGGCATGCGAGCAATTTCTTCTTAAGTGGTGACACTTTGTATAAAAGGACTCCAGATCTTAATTTGTTTAGATGTGTGGATGTGGAAGAAGCTGGGAGAATCATGCACGAAGTACATGCAGGCGTGTGTGGGCCCCATATGAATGGCTATGTACTGGCAAAGAAAATAATCCGAGCTCGCTATTATTGGATGACCATAGAGAAAGACTGCTTTAGCTTTGTTCGAAAATGTCATCAGTGCCAGGTGCACGGTGATCCAATTCATACACCACCAAATGAGCTGCATCCTATGTCAGCACCTTGGCCATTTGCCGCTTGGGGTATGGACGTCATTGGGCTGATCGATCCAAAAGCCTCAAATGGGCACAAATTCATATTGCTCGCTATTGATTATTTCACAAAATGGGTTGAGGCCATCACCTTCAAGTCTGTTACCAAGAAAGCGGCAGTGGATTTTGTGCATTCCATCATCATTTGCCGCTTTGGGATTCCCGCTACCATCATTACTGACAATGCAGGTAATTTAAACAGTTGACTGATGGGAGAGATATGTGAACAGTTCAAGATAATGCATAGAAACTCCACCCCCTATCGGCCCAAAGCTAATGGTGCGGTCGAAGCAGCCAACAATTATATCAAGAATATCTTGAGGAAAATGATTCAAAGCTCGAGGAAATGGCATGAAAAGCTACTTTTCGCACTGATGGGATATCGCACCACAGTACATACAAAGGTAGGAGCAACCCCCTATTTGCTGGTCTATGGAACTGGGGATGGTATACCTGCTGAGGTAGAAATCCCTTCGCTCCGAGTGATTGTCGAAGCATAAATTGAAGATAGTTAATGGGTCAAAACCCGGTTGGAGCATTTGACCTTAATTGATGAAAAACGAATGGTTGTGATATGCCACAGGAAGTTGTACCAACAAAGAATGGCTCGCGCCTACAACAAGAAAGTGCTCCCCAAGATTTTCGAAGTCGGGCAACTAGTTTTGAGACGGATACTTCCCCATCATCAGGAAGCCAAAAGGAAAGTTCGCTCCAAATTGGAAAGGCCCATACATCATCAGAAAGATATTGCCTAGAGGAGCATTTTACCTAGGCGACATTGAAGGATATGAGCCCGAGGCAGCGGTAAACGCAGACGCACTAAAGAGGTATTATGTTTGAATCCCCTGCAGCAATAATCCTGGTGGATTGAAATGACGGAGACTTTGCTTTCCTGTTACCCCCACCCTCTTTGCAACCCAAAAAAGGAAAGAAAGAAAAAGATAAAATAAAAGAAAATTGGAAAAAAAAAAAGAAAAGAAAAAGAAAGGAAAAGTGCAAAAAGAAAAAGAAAGAAGAATACTAACATGATTCCGAAAGGATACGTAGGCAGCCTATCCCTGAGGTTCAGTCATATCAAAATAAAACCCCATTCACCCACAAAAATCAAAACTGAGGCAGAAATGCATTGGTTCAGTCACAAATCAGTCTGAATGGTTATAAAGTTATAGATCCCTGGGGAGGAAAAATACCGTTGTTGGGATTCGGCACCAATCAAATTTTTGAGAGAAATAAAATGAGAGAGTCTTATCGGTGAAAACCTCCAGGCACCGTAAGGCGACGGCGAGCAGAGAAAAACAAATGAGAGAGTACGCTTAGTGAAAACTCGCAAAGAGCGCTATCGGGCGACGGGAGAAGAGAAATGAGAGAGGACAATTGGCGAAAACCCGAAAAGGGCGCCGTCGGCCGAAGAGAGGAATATGGATACTCAGGCTTGAACAAGTCTCTTTGGTTGTGGAAAAGTTGATGTCAGAAAGCGGAAGTGGATTTGGGCCGGGTATCCAGTCCAAGAAGCATGTCGTTGTCATTTAAAGCCGACTTATATTTCCAGATAAGTTCCCTCTTTTCCATCAAAACAACATGCCTCTCTAAATTCATACTTCACTCCTTTCCACTTTAATTTTGGTGTCCTGACCATTCCTTAAGAAAGGTAGCAGGGCCGGCCTCGAGGGTTTCTTCTAGAAAGAATTAAGGGAATGCCCGACCTCGTCGAGCACGCTTAGCCAATCCCGTTTGGCCATGACATTTAATGTCTCAAAAGTAAGGAAATAAAAGAAAGGAAATTCAAAGTCAAAGTGGCATGGAGGTGAAGCAAAATCGGAGGGGTTTTAAGCCAAACATGACGTTGATTCTTATAAAAATTCCCAAAAACAAGCCCAAAAAGCAAGCCCAAAAATCAAAGGCGGGACAAAACTCATAACCCAAGGCCCGAGAAACAAAGACCAATCCGAAATGAAGACCCCCTGGCTCATCAACAAAGCAAGGATTGAAAGTCAAGGGTTTGCTTTTGAACATAAAGGATGTTGAAATCAAGCGTGACAAGGCCGCAAACCAATCACTATTCAAACTAATAGTTTGTTTTGTTTCTGAACTACAATAGACGCAAGTGCAACCGAGAAAAGCAAAAGGAACATAGGGGAAAAACAACCAAAGGATTAGCGCAGGGACCTAAGGTGGTGTTGCGTCAATAACAAAAGGGAAGTTTTCTTTTTCATTTTCCTGCAAGCTCGTATATAAGCATGATATCACGGGACTCAAATCCTTAGTTTTCCCTTGTGCAGCTTGTGCGTTTCCTAGGCATTACCCAAGGATTGCATTCTACCCCCCCCCCCTCCAGCATGAGCCAAGAAATCTCCTTCCTCTGCATCCTGGCATAACCCAGATGTTTCCCTCCACATCCCCATCATAACCTGAGGATTCCCTCACTACACTTTCTGCTCCCCAGCATAATCTAGGGTTTAACCCTCCCCTACCCTTAGCATAACCTAAGGGTTGTTCCTTTCCTTCTCTATCCCCAGCACAGTCAAAAGGATATATGTGTTCCTTCACTGCCTTACATCTCCCTAGCATAACCTAGGATTTTCTTATTCATCCCGGCATAGCCCGCGGATCTCCCTAGCATAACCTAGGATTTTCTTATTCATCCCGGCATAACCCGCAGATCACCCTAGCATAACCTAGGATTTCCTCATTCATCCCGGCATAACCTGCGTATCTCCCTAGCATAACCTACGATTTTTCATTCATCCCGGCATAACCCGCGGATTCCGCTGGCATAACTCAGGATCTCCTTCCAATCCCGACATAACCCGCGGACCTCCTAGCATAACCTAAGAATTTTTCATTCATCGAGGCATAACCTATGGATCCCTGGCATAACCCAAGAATTTCTTCACAAAACCATGACCCTCCTTCCATCCTTAGCAGGAACTTTCCTATCCCGGCATAACCCGTGGATCTTTTCTTTCCATCCCCAAAGAGACCCTTTTTCATTCCTATCCCGGCATAACCCGTGGATTCTCATCTTATCCCCAGAAGAAACCCTTTCTCTTTCCCAGCATAACCTGGCAATTTTTCCAAGGGATACACAATTCCGATTTTTATTGTTTTCAATAAAGAATAGCATAGATTGTGTTGCAAATAACTCACGAAATTTTCCAGTGAAAACTGGGGTAGAAAATTTTGTTCGTTTGTTTGTGTTGCTGTCTGAGCAGGTTTCACCTTAAGGCACAAGATTCGGAATGACTGAAAGCATGAGCGTCAATTCAAAACGAAAGAAAAGAAAAAGGACAAAAGAAGTGAACCCAAAGTGATGAAGCGGACAAAGACATGGACTGCTCAAAATATAATCAAAGTCACAAGCTCCGCGTGTCCCGCTTTATTTAAAATTGAAGATGAAGCTAGCGGTTGTAGCTAACGAGCATCAAGATTCAGATTGGAGTCTGCCGCAAAGATAGCCAAGACTCAAGATCAAGCTTCAAGAGGCTCACTGATAGGAATCTTGTAACTTATAGTTGATAGGCTTAGCTAGCTTAGCTATTGATTTTGTTTTTGGTGTAATAAGGAGCTTAGCAAGCATAAACAACAGCCAATCACAGTTTCCTGGTAGTCCCATCTAAGGCTGTAAATTTGGCGGTTCCGAACCGGAACCGGACCGGAACCGCGGCCCTGCCGGTTCTGCCGGTTCCGGCGGTTCCGGTTCTAGCGGCTCTCGGGAACCGTGGCGGGGCGGTAGAACCGGCAGGGCCGCGGTTCCGGTTCGGAACCGCCAAATTTACAGCCGGGATTCCCATCTACCAAAACTTCCAGAACTACATTAACCTGATTCCTTTATTGCCAAGGATATGTAGGCAACCTTTGAAGCAAGGTTCGGTCAGAAAATTTACAAAATTCTTCACACGGAGTATTCAGTCGGGTGAAAATCGCTCATATTTGCTCACCTGTCTTTGCACGAAAACTCTTCGTGTTCCCGCACAAAGAAGGCAGTTGTGAGCACATGATTGTTACACGGTTCAAATAGCTCCTATAGGACTCTCAAAAGTTTAGGATTTTCTTTAAATATTTGTTTTTTTAGGATTTTAAATTTTAGAATTTAATTGCATTCCAGCATGTTCATTAATACATGTTTTAAAATTGTTTAGGATTGAATTGTTGAATAGGTTTATTTTTACAAATTAAAATACAAAAAAAATATGTGTGCAAGTAGTATTTCTGGCAATATTAATTATTCTGGTTTAATTTCAACTTGTTGCATTTTTTATTTGTGTTAATTAGAATTTTTTGTTTTAAATAAAATTTAGAATTAATAATAATAAAAGAAACGACAAAAAATACACATATATGTATAGCCACTCAGGCTGGTCACAATTGGGCCAGACCTGAGTGGCTCAATCCCTTTTCTCCTTTAAAATACACAGACCCAGCCCACACAACCAACCCCGGTCCAGTCCACACAAAGACCAACCCAAAACGACGTCGTTTCAAGAAGGCTCATCACAGCCGTTGATCATTTGATCATCCAACGGCCATGAAACTCCCCCAAAAACCATATACATATGTCCAAATACCTCTATAAATTCAGACCCCAAACTCCCCTTCTTCCTCGTACCATCTACCCCGATGTAACACCACCATTGACCACCTCTTGACTGCCGTTGACCACCCGTCTACCACCCTAACGTCGCCATCGTAAATTGCGGCGACCGGTCACCAAACCTCCCCAGATTTACACCATCAAACCATCACAACCTCCTCTATCTCTTCCTGTAACTAGTTTCTGTCTAATAGGTCTCCTCCCTCTCGAATATTCAAAGTAAGGTCGTCGGAACCACCATCTCCGGCGACCCTGTTCCAAACCTCCCCAGCTTTACACCATAGGACCACCAGGACCTCCCCTTCCCCGTCCTACAACCCTTTCCCTTTAAATGACCCCCCATCATCTCAAATCTTCACATAAAGGTTGTTAGAACCTCCATATTCGGCGACCCAACTCCAAACCCCTCAAAACTTACACCCCTGAACCAACTCAACCCCATCTTTCCAACCATGTGTGTTACACCCTTCGAATCCACTTGAAACCTCTCGAATATTAATTTTTAGTGTAACCCCAAGACTCAAACCCTGTTGGAATTTGGTCAAACTCCTCCCAGGAAATCCTTGTCCATTCTCCTCCCCAACCATGCCACCCACGACTCCCAAACAACCTCAATCACGGAAGAAATCCATATCTAAGACCTCATTGGGGTCATAGAATCATAAATGCCCCTTCCTGAACTCCTAAACCTATTGTAAATCATGCCAGTTGTCCTAGGAGGTTAAAAACCTCTACAAATGAGGTCAGGAACCAACGAAATGGTCTCAAGTGGACTTGCATGTGTATAAAGAAGCTAAGTACTCTGTCTTTGTTGTATGTTTGCTTCATTTCTTTTTAATTGTTAGATTGTATTGATTTCTTGTTTGTTTGTCCACAATCTCGTCTGAAATAGGTCTAAATTGTCATATGCCTTTGTTTGTCAATAATCTGAAATTTCTTTGTATCTTGAGTAGATGTGATATCATGTTAGCATTAGCCTTCTGATCCTGAAAGCTTAAGTTTGCTAATCCTTCAGTAGTGTGATTTCTATGGTTATTGACCTTCATCTCATGATCTTCATATGTTTGTTCCCTGATATTCAGATTAGATTGGTTAGTTGTTTATGCTACTGAGTGTTTGATTCTCATTTAACAATAACTTTGATCTTCAGTACTTATGCATGTTAGGCTATTCTTTCTCGCTGAACCTTTAATTGCTTACTAATTTTGTTCATGAACTAAGTGTTCAATCCATGTTTCAAGTATTTATTGAGTGATTTAATTAGGATTTTCTTATAATGAGTATTAGTTGATTGGTTTTCTCGTTGACAGTGATCTATTGGGTTTAATACAAATATACTTGAATGTTTATGATCATAGGTTATAATAGTTGATAAGCCAATCCATATTAGGACACTTAGTTGTATAGATCCAATGAACCTGTTAATCCAAACCAAACCTTGGCCCATAACCCAAGCATAATCGACCAGGGTCAAGGAATAAATGAGGTTAAAACTTCAGGTTGGTTATTTAGGAAAAGAAATAGGGGTATAAGGGGTATTTGAACTTTAAATATCCAATAGTAACCCCCTAGAGCATTATAGTAAGGGGTTAAAACACAATTTCTTCCTCAAATTTGAGGCACAAGTCAGGAAGTGAGGGTCATTTAAGAAAATCTGAAAACTATTAGGGACTAAAAGGAAAAAACAAAGAAAAAATGGTTCCTTAAGGCTCCACTATAAAAGAAACCATCTGAGCATTTTTTGAAGGATCCAGAATCATTTTTTTGAATTCAATAGAGAAAAATACATATTCTTCCTATATCTGTGATAAACAATTAGTTCTAATTCTTATTCCTTTGAGATTATTAAATCCCTCAAAATCCGTTGAAACCCTGGGTATATTGTTCAATTGGTTTGATGTTTTGCTTGGCTGATTCATTACATTTACTCATAGACTTCTGCTTTCTGCTGAATTACAGGTGCATTTCAATGCTCATTAATGTATGAAGCTCGAGTGAAATATATTCCTAAGTATGAAGATCTACTACTATTATTTTGTTTTGAATTCCCCCCCCCCCCCCCCCCGCGTTTACCATTTCCTTTTATTGTAATATACCTAATTACTTTGTAGCAGTTAAACATTTGAATCATTCTTTTTTGTAATTACTGGACATTGGGGACTGACTTACCTTGTAATAACTGGATATTTGAACGATTTTTTTTAAATGTGTACAATTGGTAGTACTGTTAGCTAATGGTATGGCCGTTCTTGGTGGTTATTTCCTGTTTTGTTTGGAAATAAGGGATTCGGGAAATGTTAGCTTAGAAATTATTTGAAATCCAACCATTATGTATCATTTAGTTCACTCAAGTATCAATACATTCAATAATAATTTGTTTCAGATATATCCAAAATAGTGTTACCTGAATCATAATTGAATTTTGGAAGCTGGACTCGTGTACTCCGACTGACGGAGTATATGAGTCATTTAGTTTGGATTTAAAACTGAAAACTGATATAGAATAATCACTGGTAACTTCCATGTACACATCGTAGATATATTTGATGGTTAATTTTGTGTATAATTTCAAACCAAAAGAGACATTACTGAGATCTATGCATAATGGACTCCATTGTTCAAATTATTTCTAGGCCTAATTGAAAGGCCCAGCAGTGGCCGGACACAATGAAAGTGTTAGGGACGACCCGGATTTGAGGCCCAGCGTGTATAATCACCCATGAATGAGCCTGAAATACAAAATACTAATTTCCTAGAATACACTACCTATATATAATTAGAGCATTTAAACACATCAATGATAGAGAATTCTATATGCCTCAGGCTATCCTTGTAAAATAAAACGAGTTGCGTTCATCTAATCAAGCACCACGAGGCTCCATAAATTTATAAAAGATTTAGAAAATTGAAAGTGTTGTCTAGAAAATTTCACTGCTTTCCACAAATTTTAAAGACGTAATTGCTATAGACGCGAGTTTTGTTAATAAAATACCTTCCTAAATTCGGGTGCACATTTATGCGACCAAATCCAAATCTCAATGGAGTTGGAATATGTCTAAAATCTCATGCGCATTTATGTTACGTAATCCGTGACATATTTTTAACGACATTGCAAGCTTCCTAAAAGATGTTAAAAGCGGTTAATAATATAAAATTGCATTACAGGTTTAAACAGGTATAGCAAATCAGATATCAAGCCAATTATAATGAGTTTAAGCGACCGTGCTAGAACCACGGGATCCGAGGATGCCTAACACCTTCCCTCGGGTCAACAGAATTCCTTACTCACAAATTTTTGGTTCGCAGATTCCAATCGGGCAGTCAAAATTTTCCTTGATTCGGGATTCTAAATAAACCGGTGACTTGGGACACCAAAAAACCAAGCTTATCCCAAGTGGCGACTCTTAAATAAATAAATAATCTCATTTCAAATAATGTTACATTAATTGCAAAAACTCCCTTATACGTGTTATCCTTGGAGATAGCCGTGTAAAAAAGAAGGTGTGACAATCAAGATGAGAAAATGGATGTATTCTGATACATGTAACTGCTGAATGTGGGTAGATGCATAGTTTGAGTGTCAACAACTTTGCGACGGGCTCTCTTTTTAAGCTGATACTTATTCTCTAAATTATAGTACAACTATTATTTTTGTGCTCTGACGAAAGTCATCGGCAATCAGGAATAAGTTTGAGAAGTTGCTTTGGAAGTGAATTCTTGTTTCGGTTTCTTTGTAATGATTCTTGAAAGCTTCTCAGTAGTTATGTGGTTTTTTTCTTACTTTTTCTTATCATATGGCCTATCTTCTATGATAAAGATAAGGTTCTTATACGTTGAACCGGTTAAATATAAATTTTGGTTCTACCTCTTAATACGCCTATCTTTTTAAAATCCTAGATACGTCTTTGTATTAGCTACGAGGGGAAGTATGCAAGGAGTATGCATATTATCACCCTTACAAACTCAAATTCGAATTGGTGAACACTTAATGTTTTATACTTCAATACCACATAAGAGGGGATGATTTAAGTGGTGCCCAATTATTCACTTAATTTGATTATAGAAGTCTATGATTCTTCTATGTGTTCCAACTACTATACTACTGTTACGGAATAATAAGTATAGAAATTAAAGAACATAAAGATTTTATGTGAAAAATATCACATTTCATTTTTTACACTACACCCCACGAAAGGAGTAGATAAAGGAGTTTTTCCAAATAAAGGACAATCGAAACAGGATTATTTAATTAAAAGATAATTCAGAGTCGCCACTTGGGAGATTTATAGTGTCCCAAGTCACCGGTTGAATCTTGAATCCAGGAAAAGATTGACTTTGTTTAACAGTCTGCGAATCAGAAATCCGGGTAAGGAATTCTGTTAACTCGGAATAAGGTGTTAGGCATTCTAGAATTTCGTAGTTCTATCATGGTCGCTCAACTGTTATATTTGGATTAATTATCTGATTTTTTTACAATTATGAAACTATGTGCATATTTAAACTTCTAACCGTATTTATTATTTCAGAAAAATTACAACATTGTTAAAACACGTCTTAAACCACGTCACAAAAATGTACCCGCGGTCTTCGATATATTTTAACATTGTTGGGATTTGGATTTGAGTCACATAAATGTGCACCCGATTTTAGGAAGGCAGGTTTTTGACTAACGCGCCTAAAGCAATCACACATTTTCTTAAATTTGCAAGGGCCATAAAATTTGCTAAGTGGCATGCCTCGAGTTCTAAGGTTAAGTTAAAACCCATTAAAAGAGCCATAAAATGGTAATTTTTGTTTGGAATGGCTCGCCTCAATTCTCTAATTTTAACAGGAATTAACTAAGTTAAACTACATGAAAGACTTCTAACCACTAAAGTGAATATTTCAAGTTTAATGAGAATAATCTCATGCTAGCGGAATGAGACATTGAATTGAACTAATTAAAAGGACCCAAGCAGGTCGTGGACCCGTTGTCCTCATACCTGGGCTGTAAATAAGAAAAAACCATAAATGGGCTCCAATATAAGGCCCCAGAAAATGGGTTGTTCCCAGAGAGGTGGCTCGACATAGTTGGGCCAATGTTACAACATAATTTTTGGAATCAAACCTTTGCACACAATCGACCATAAAACTTTATGAAACACCGAATTGAATTAGTCAATTCATCTTTCAATTGCTGGTTCTCCAAATTCAAGCACATAAACTGGATCCTTGCATTAATAACGTGATCGAGCCTAAGCCTGTTTTAGACTAAAGGTGACTAACGGGCTGACCGGGCCAGTTTCGGGTCAAAAAAATTTGACCCGTCCGATTATGGTCCGGGCTGGGCCGGGTCGGAACAGTAACGGGGCTGGGTTATTCCGGGTTTAAATTGAACCATACGGGGTACGGGTTGAAAGGGACCGGGCCGGGCCGGGTTTAGTATATTTTCAATTTTTTATGAAATTATGTATAACTATTAAGTTATAATTATATTAATACTTTGTAATACTTGAATGAATACAAGTAAGATGGGAAAAAATTGGACTTATTGCAAGTGCTACTTTATTTCTCAACTGTGAACACCTTCCTTTCCTTGATTTCTTCGTTCCAATCATTGCTTCCCAAGTTCCCATCTGAAAGTCTGAAAATAAATCAATGCCACTTTTAAAAATTATTGACCCATTCTATGGGATGGACAGCTCTCATATGTCTTGTAAGTGTTCCAGTCCCTCCTAAATTTCCTTCGGTCAAATGTTGAAAAGTTTCGTTACAAAATTTGCACTTAACACTATTAGTACCTTCTATTATTTCAAAAAAATTCCATACAGAACTTCTTCTTTTACGATTAGAAGCCGGGTCATTACTATTACTACCAGAAGCTACAGGACTAGCATCATTAAACATATTGTAAAAATGAAAATATAAGCTTAAATTAAATATGCAATTAATATATTAAATAAGAGAAAGTGTTGGAGGGAGTGCACCGAATTCGACAATAAATTGAGCACTTGATTACGCAAATCCGGTGTTACCACGAACAAACGTCAAGCAAGTATTTTAATTTTGAAGGGAAGAGATAGATTGATAATTTGAGAATTGAGATTAAGATAACAATTTTGAGTGAAGAAATGAAGAAGAGATGAGGGGTATTTTTAGATTTTAAGAAGGGTTATTATTGTAATTTAATAAATACAAAAAAAATAAAAAATGGCCATTTTTGCAAAGAATTCCGTTGGCCAACGGATCTGTAGCCGTTGCCAACGGAAATGTGGGCCCCAACTATTCAAAAATTAAAAAAATATTACCGTTGAACCGGGCCGCTCCGGTCCGGGCTGTACTGGTTCACGGTACTGTTCACCATACCGCGGTCCGGTCCGGTTCCAAAACAAAAATATTTTAACGGACCAATCCCCTACCCCCTTTGAACCCAGCCCAGCCGGGCCCCCACCTACCGGTCCGGTCCTGTCCCTGGTTTTACCGGTCTGGTCCGGGTCGGTCCCGCGTCAACCCGGCCCGGTTGACAGCTCTACTTTAGACTCGTGTGGCCTCATTACTTAGGAAAATAAAGGCCCAGAAGAATTCAGTTCATACTTCAACGGGCTATTGCCGGGGTTAGTGACTCGAGATCGAGTCTCTCCCGAAGCACGCAACACAAATTCAAGCCCTTCATCCCCAGTAGTTCATCAACTTCAGGCTACCAGATCTAAACTTCATTTTATAACATATTAAATAAGAGGCTTACTACGCAGAACATTTAAATTAACTAACATACTGGGTTGAAAATACATACTGCACACCACTCAATTTGTCTCAAACTTATACTTATCCTCACAATTATTCCAACACAAAAATCGTCACTGAACAAGCACACCTGTTTCAACCAAGATTAAACTAGAACTCAAATGCTCAAATGAGTCTATTGTTGCATCACTTTAACAATCCCATAATACCATACGGTGATAAGGACTACACTATAAATACAGCTGAAACAAGAAGAATTGATACTACGCTTTTAGAATTTTCTGCTTTTCATTTCATTCATCATATCCAACTTCACAATCAGTATGGCTTAAGAAGTGTACCTTGAAATAGAAACAGAAGGATGAGGAATCAGTCAAGCAACAATAACAAGTGCCCAGATTCAACAATCAAATAGTGAAATCAACTCAGAAAGACCAATAGAACAGTAAATCAAACAGCACACACCAAAGTATGCCTTTGAAAACTAAAACTCAATTCATCAAGCCTCAGATGAGTCAAAATTTGTTCAATAAATTGAAAACTTCAAAATCCCAAAAGAACATTCACTGAAACAGTAGAAAACCTTCAGCAACCCAAAAACCACCTTTCAAACCTCAAAATCAAACCCATTTCTAAACTAGAATATGGAGTTTTTTTTAAGATCTAAAACATGAAAATAAAGGGTAGAACCAGAGGTATTATAGATCACAATACTGCAAAGATTTTTTTATAGTTTTTAGGGTATCATCTTCTGCTCTTTCGTATGGTAGGAAGGTCTATATATAGCTCTCTTTTGTGCCCTGGGCTACAAGAAACCCAATGGGAATAAATTCCTTCACAAGGCATTTTCTAACAAAAATAGGACAGCTGGCAGCTTTTTATTAGCTCCAGCAACTTGTGCTAGCCAGCTGCCCCTATTCTAGAAGCTTCTATTCACATAAGCTTATCCAAAGACCTTCTCTATTTTCCATATTGGTCCCTAGGTTTTCATCTATTCATTTACGACCCTGGAAGTATTTACCATTTCAGGACCTAACAAGCTAATAGCTATCAACAAGACCCACGCAAAACAGCACAAAATACCTATGTTCTTGCAATTAAACCAAAAATTAATTTCCGATAAACTTCAAAATTCATTGTAAAGGCTAATGATAATCAGAGAAAGATGAGCATGATATTGGCTATTTATTCAATAGAGCCCTAAATTGCTAGCATGCCATTAAAGATGGAAAGGCAACAGAACAATAATTGGACCCTAACTTCCCATCATGCAATCAAAGATGGAAAAACAACAGCACAATAATTGAACCCTACATACAATTAAAGATGGAAAAACAACTGAACAATAGTTGAACCCTAAATCCCTATCATGCAATCAAAGACGGAAAAGCAACAAACCAATGAGATTAAACAAAATCATGCTAGACCTAATTTCACAACTATTTGGACACATACGAGATAAGAAAATCTCCATTGACAACTAAAGAAATAAGGATTAACAAAACTCGGATGAGAAGGTCATTCAAAGTGACCAAAAAGAAATCAGAAAAAAGGAGAAAACCAAACAAATTAACATTTATACCAGAAGCTAAAGAGGATGAAGCGAGGTTCAAACTCACCAAAAAATCTAGCTACTGGGCTCAAACTTCCAACCCCTCATCGAACTTTCAAACTTTTAGACCTTGATGCAATCCGAGGTTAAGCACATGCTTTTCAATAAAAAATACGCGAATAACCTTGGAACGAACCGAGACTCTTCATGAACACTTCAATCAGCAAGATTCGAATTTTCAGGGTTAGATAAGATTTAAGATTTGAGGACTTTTAGGATTATTCGCGGGAAACCAAGTGGATTTCTGGAATGGGGGTGAGACGGTGGTTCAGGGGTGTTATTTTGGTGGGTATTGGAGGAGGCGCCGCTACCGAAAAACTATGGCGGTGCTAGGGTTAAGGATTTCAAGCCAAGATTCGAGAGGTTTGGTTAAATATTGAAGGAAACCAGTTGCGGATTCGAAATGGGGAGTCAATGGAGGGCTTGTGGTGTAAATTTGGTTAGGATTGGATTCCAGCCGCCGCCGTGCGCGATTTCCGGCGGGCGAAAGGCGGTGGTCTTATGGCGGCATTACGTTTGGTCTTTGAAGGGTTGGGTATGTGAGAGACGAAAGATGATGATGGGGGGTGCGTTTGGACAATTAAATATAATATAAGAGTAAGTTTCGGACCATCCGATCATTTAAAATGACGGTCTTGATAAAAAATAAACGGGACGACGTCGTTTTGATACTAGGTGGGATGGACTGGGTCGAGGACCGGGTTTGAGCCGAGTTAGTCAGTTTTTGGACGGGTGTGGGTGAAAATTTTGGCCCTGGAAAGTCGTTTAGGCTGTGTAATTTAAACAAAAATTGACCCAATTTTGATTGCATTCTTTTATTTCCAATTCTTTTCCATGCTTTCTTTTCTCTTTTCTTCTTCTTTTTTTTTCTTTTTAAAAAAAATTAAAACTAGAATCCTAAATTAAATTATAAAACTAAATTAATTTAACAATAATACTAACTGAACCTAACTAATTTTCGAAATTAATAAATTAAAGAAAAACTAACTCAAAAAATTCAAATTAAAATTAAAAGGTGCAAGATGACCATTTTTATGATTTTCATTTTTATAAAACAACTTAATTATCCAATAATTCTTAAAATTCCAAATTAACTTATAATGCACATGCAACATATTTTATATTTTCCCCTAATTAAAATGCACAAACAAAAATGCAAATAATTAACAGAAAACATCACGAAAATCCACAAGATTGCAAACAATAAAAAGAAATTATTTTGTTTTTGAATTTACGGGAGTAGTTCATAGGGCCAAAATCATATGCTCACAGCTGCCCCTCTTTTCCTGGAAACACGAAGAGTTTTTGTGCAAAGATAACTGAGCGGATACGAGCGATTTTTGCCCGTTTGAATACTCCGTATGAAGTATTTTCGAAAATATTCACCGCACCCTGATCTGAGGTTGCCTACATATCCTTGGCTAAAAGCGAATCAAGTCAGTGTAGTTCATGAATGCTTGGTAACTGGGACTACGATGGAGTTGTGATTCCATTATTGCTGTTGTTGCTGCTACTGCTTACTAGATCCCCTTATTACACCATGTCAAAATAAAAAGAAGCTAGACTAAGCTATGACTTATGGATTACAAAAGAACCTATCTACGTCTTCAAACATTCTCTCGATCCTTGTTGCCCTGTTGACTTGTATTTCTTCCTGTGAAACTCCTTGTTGCATGGTTGCTACGTTTCCCTTTCTCCAGGTGGATGCCTGATTGCTGAACTTGAATTGTGTTTCCTTTTTCTCCAGGTGGGTGCCTGATTACCAAAACTTGAACTGTATTCCCTTGTTCACCATATGGGCGCCTGATTGCCAAAACTAGAATTGTATACCCTTGTTCTCCAAGTGGGCGACTGATTGCCAAAAACTTGAACTGTATTCCCTTATTCTCCAGGTGGGCGCTTGATTGTCGAAACCATGAACTGTATTCCCTTATTCTCCAGGTAGGCGCCTGATTTCCAAAAATTGAACTGTATTCCCTTGTTCTCTAGGTGGGCGCTTGATTACAAAAAACATTAATTGTATTCCCTTGTTCTTTAGGTGGGCGCCTGATTAACAAAAACTTGAATGGAATTGCCTTGTTCTCCAGGTGAGCACCTGATTGCCGAAACTTGAATTTTATACCCTTATTCTCCGATGGGCGCCTGACTGCCAAAAATTTGAATTGTATTCACTTGTTCTCCAAGTGGGCGCCTGATTGCCAAAACTTGAACTATATTCCCTTATTCTCCAGGTGGGCGCCTGATTGCCAAAATCTAAATTGTATTCCCTTGTTCTCCAGGTGGGCGCCTGATTGCCAAAAACTTGAATTGTATTCCCTTGTTCTCCAGGTGGGCGCCTGATTGCCAAAAGCTTGAACTGTATTCCCTTGTTCTCCAGGTGGGCACCTGATTACCAAAACTTCAAGTGCATTCCCTTGTTCTCCAGATGGGCGCCCGATTGCCGAAAACTTGAATAGTATTCCTTATTCTCCAGGTGGGCGCCTGATTTCTAAACACATGAATTTTATTCCCTTGTTCTTCAGGTGGGCGCCTGATTACCAAAAACTTGAACGATATTCCCTTGTCCTCCAGGTAGGTGATTGGTTACCAAAACTTGAATTGTATTCCCTTGTTTTCCATGTGGACGCCTGATTGCCTAAACTTGAATTGTATTCCCTTGTTCTCCAGGTGGGCGCCTGATTGCCAAAAACTTGAATTGTTTTCCCATATTCTCCAAGTGGGTACCTGATTTCCAAAACTTGAACTATATTCCTTGTTCTCTAGGTGGGCGCCTGATTACCAAAACTTGAATTGTATTTACTTGTTTTCTAGGTGGGCGCCTGATTGCTGAAACTTTAGTTATATTCCCTTCTTCTCCAGGTGGGCAACTGATTGCTCAAAACTTAAATTGTATTCCCTTTTTCTCCAGGTGGTCGCCTGATTGCGAAATCAATGGACAAAACAAATAAAATTTTCTGCCCAAGTTTTGTAGCTGGGTACATATGTGAGTGTTAAATTGAATCATGTTACCAAATATTCTAAGGATTTTAATGCTAGATCCCATTATCTAGGAGGGTCCTGACAACTCTTAGTTATATGACAATTTTAAAAGCTGAATATGTAATTATCCCATTATCCAGAAGGGTCCTAAAAAATCAGAATCAAATCTTATCTTGCTTCCCCATGACAGAACTTAAGCTAGATATTATTTTTAATGGAAATTTTAAAACTAAGTCTCATTATTCAGGAGGGTCCTGACAATTCTTAATTAAAGCCAATTTTAAATCTATGTTATATCTTCTAGGAACCAGCAACTAAAGCTACATCCCATTATCCAGGAGGGTCCTTACGACTCCTGTCTGAATCTTATCTCTATGACAAAATTGAAACCGACTTGTATTCTTCAGGGAACATTTGTGCTAAATTATGCTACCCATGGTTGTTTTGCATTTTAAAATAAGTCCCATTTTCCAGGAGGGTCCTGACAACTCCTAGCTGAATCATATTTCAACACGCAAACTCTTAAATCCATTTATGCTCCTTTGTTATTCCAAATTATTTTGAATTTTAACTAGGTCCCATTTTACAGGAGGGTCCTGCAGTTCACGTTCATACCTGCTAGGTGCTTGATTTTTCTATGGAAGACTTATCCGAGACATTGGGGATTTCCTGCCCCTGTTTAAATCAAAGAAAATCTTGTCAGTTTGAAATGTGGTGTTTAGTTTGCGGACTTTTTTCTAAAAAAATAGCATCCCTGCTATCATGCTCCGTTGTGGTCAACTTTCCTGAATTGACTATGAGCCGCCTGATTTGTTATCTGACCCCTGAACCCTATGGTCCTAGATGAACCGAGTGTCCTGTACCCCAAAATTGCGTTACACTTTCAATCCTCTTGCCATAATCTTTGCCTCTTTCCTGAGATTATCGAATCATTTCACTGACGAATCTTTCAGTGATTCTTCATATCCCATTTTAACTTCTGCTGCCTTTTGTTATGTTTTAGCCGCAATGTGTTTTGCCCTTTGGGAGCTGGTAGTAAGCTTTGAAATTTCTCTTCTACTTGCTTAAACAAAATTGACCTTGAAAACATCTTAGAGGAATAGAGACCCGAAAGAAAATGAAACGCAATGACTTCGAGTTGTTTTTGGAATAAAAGAATTTAGAATTGGGTGACTACTGAAGGAGAAAGAAAAGAGACTTATCTATGGGGAAATAGCTAGTTCTAATAATCATGACATGCACTTCGGCTTAGTCGTCCAGTCTGTCCACATGATCGGCTTTCTGTTGCCATGCTTTGTTGTTGTGACATACATAACCTAATTTTTTTAATGAAACCTCGACCCTGCTCATCTTGCGGTGTCCTGAAAGGTTTTCACCCACACACCTCTCCCATTTGTTAAATTCTCAACTCAGTTTCGCCTTAAGGCGCCCGCAAGGGTTTTCACCAATAAGACTCTCTCATTTTGACTTTCTATCAACTCCCGTCACCTTACGGTGCCCGCGAGGGTTTTCACCAATAAGACTCTCTCATTTTGACTTTCTCTCAACTCTCGTTGCCTTACGGTGCCCGTAAGGTTTTCACCAATAAGACTCTCTCATTTTTATTTTTTCTTGTTCGAACTAGAGTGTTGCCTGTAATATGAATTACCTCTTCTTGATCGACTTGGCATTTCTTGAAGACTGATCAGAAGGTCTTTCTTTGGACCATAATCTGGTCTTTTGAATAGGGTTAGAAAGAAAGGGTATTAAAGGCTCAAAACAATTCAAATAGGTTCAAAATTACAACTTTCGGTACCAAATTTCTACAACCACAACTTCTGCCCCAGTTCCTTTCTTGGGGACTCATGGATTTTTATTTTGATGGGACCGAACCATGAGGCTGCCTACGTATCCTTAAAAGGAATCAGGTCGAATGTAGTTTATGTCATAGGAATTGCTTTGTTGTTTTCTCTTTTCTTTTTCTTTTCTTTCTCTCTTTTTTTTCTTCCTTCTTTCTCTTGTTGTTTTTTTGTTTCCTTTTTGTGTGTTTTTTCTTTTCTTTTTTTTCTTTTCTTTTTCTTTCCTCTTTTTATTCTTATTCTTTTATTTTCCATTCTTTCCTTTTCTTTTCTTTTTACTAGTTTCTCACGCTTGTGTTTCTGATTTTGTTACTGATTCCGAGAGAGGGGTATGAAAGAAAATAATTAAAGCTCAAAAGGGTTAACAAAAGATAAAGTGTTTAGATAGCCGAATAAAATGCCTTTGTCATTCCAATCTCCAAAACATGCCAAGTACAAACAAATATGATTTGATCAAAGAAAATCATACATAGTATCTCTTGACTACGTCGGAATTGATGGCCATTTCTGCGCACTTGCCTTCTACATCTGTTAGATACAATGCGCCGTTGGACAACACTCTTGACACGATGAACGACCCTTGACCATTTGGGGTGAACTTTCCCTTTGCCTCCGCTTGGTAAGGGAGGATGCACTTAAATACCAACTGACCCACTTCAAACTTTCTTGGGTGCACCTTCTTGTTATATGCTCTGGCCATTCTCTGTTGATACAACTGGTCGTGATATATTACTGCTAATCTTTTCTCATCAATAAAGCTCAATTGCTCCACGCGGGTTTTGACCCACTGAGGTATGGACAGTAGTGCGATAGCTAACAATGCCAAGGTATCTTCTCATGCCAATGCCTGGACCCTTCCACCATTTTTCACAGTGTCTTCTTTATGTTCTTGTTGGATGCCTCAACTACTCTATTCGCCTTGGGGTGAAATTGTAATGTGTAATCTTAGAGTGCTGACATACCTCTTTCATTAAATGACTATTGAGATTTACTCCATTGTCAGTGATGATTATCTTCGGGTTCCAAATCGACAAATAATATTTGAATGCACAAAGTCGACTGCGGCTTTCTTGGTCACCAACTTGAAAGTTTTAGCTTCGACCTACTTGGTGAAATAATCAATAGCAACTAGGATGAACCTGTACCCATTGGAAGCTGCTGGCTCGATGGGCCCGATGACATCCATGCCCCAAGTAACGAATGGCCATGGTGCAGATATTATATGTAGTTCAAACAGCAGGGAGTGAATCAAATCTCCATGCACCTGACATTGATGACATTTGCGCACGAAACTAATACAATCTCGCTCCATGGTGAGCCAATAATAACCTTCCCAGAGAATCTTCTTTGCCAAAAAATACCCACTCATATGAGGTCTGCAAACTCCAAAATGTACCTCAATCATGATGATCGTGGCATGTCTGTCATCTATGCATCTTAACAACCCAAGATCTGGTGTTCTTTTGTATAGTACCCCTCCACTGAAGAATAACCCGCTTGATAAGTGATGAATTGTTCTCTTTTGATCACATGTGTCTTGTACTGGGTACACACCCATCCTGATATATTATTTGACGTCGTGAAACCAACGCTCACCATCAAGCTCCTATTCCACCACGTTACAGTAAGCATGTTGGTCATGGACTTGGATATGCAGTGGGTCCACATACGCCTTATCTGGGTGATGTAACATTAATGCCAACGTAGCCAAGGCATCAGCAACCTCGTTGTGGATCCCAAATTTTACGATTACATCATCCATATAGACCTCAATCTCCTTATGTATCATATCATGTAATATGGTTGTCATTGCCCTCATATAGGTTTCCCAAACATCTTTCAGACCGAAGGGCATGATACTATAGTAGTATATTCCCCACGGCGTGATGAATGTTGTATTCTCTGCATCCTCCTCATCCATCAAAATCTGGTGATAGCCTGCGTAATAGTCTACGAACGAACCAATCTCATGTTTTTCACAATTGTCAATCAATGACAGTGGGAAGTTGTCCTTTGGACTCACTTTGTTGAGGTCACGATAATTGACACACACCCCGGTTTTACAATCCTTCTTTGGCACATGCGCGACATTGGCTAACCAGGTGGGATATCGTGTGACTCGGATGACCTTTGCCTCAAACTGCTTGGTAACTTCCTCTTTGATCTTTACGCTCATATCGGTCTTAAACTTCCTCAACTTTGTTTGACATAAGGGTAGACCAGGTCAGTGGGCAATTTGTGAACCACCAAGTCAGTGCTCAACCCTGGCATATCTTTTTAAGACCATGCAAAAATATCTTTGTACTCAAGCAACGCTTCGATTATTTTTTCCCTAAGCTGCGGCTCAAGATGGACACTTATTTTAGTTTCTCAGATATTATCTGGGTCCCCTAGATTGATTGCTTCTGTATCGCTCAGGTTTGGCTTGGGTTTTTCCTCAAAGTGGCTTAACGTTTTACTAATTTCTTCAAACACCTTTTCCTAATCATATTCTGGTTTATCCTCATATTCTATCTCTTGAATTATTACTTTTGAATTAGACCGACTTTCAAAACTGGGCCGAAGATTCCTTATGCATGTCTTTGTACAGGAAGGAAAAGAAAAGCAAATAAAAATAAGAACTCAGCACTGACGAAACGAAAATTGCATTTCATTGAAATTTGAAAGATAGTAGGGTTTACACATCCAAAAGGATGAAACATAGACTTTGAATTACAACCCTGGAATAATCCAGAGAAATCGAAAGAAAAATCGAAGCAGACTACTACAACTCCTTCCTGGTCGGGAGAGGAGCAGCTTCCCAATTGTTGACTTTTGCACAGGGCCCGACAAATTGCACATCTGCCTTGCTAGAGCCCTCTCCTACTTCTACCACATTCATATCCTCAAACAACCTTTTGAACCTTTCAAGCAATTCTTTATTTGGACTAACCACAAGACTGGGAGTTATTGTTGCTGGCCACTTCTTGGTGCTAGACTTCACAAATAATTTGAAGAGACATGGCACGGGCTTGGGGAGGACCCATACTTTCTGTTTTATTTTTCTGGTTCTCCTTATGTCTGGAATTATGGGCTTGTACCCCAAACCAAAGGTGTTTATGTTTTTGGGGAGAGATACCGATTGTACGATACCCTGAAGTGACGCCCCCAAACCTTTTTCCTGGAACAAACCCGTTCTTCAATTTCAACAGCCACCATGACTGACGCAGCGGCTAGCTTTGGCGTCGGAACACACTCCCCTTCTGGAACTTTTCTTATAGATACCGTGTCATGAACCTGATACACCCAGGGCCCCTTTTTATCATCCGCCTTGATGAGTGGCACAATAGCATCACTATGAGCATATAGATGGTCCTCGCCGTGCACAACTATTGTTTGTCGATCTCATTCAAATTTCACTATTTGATGCAAAATAGAGGGGACTGTTTTAGCAGCATGGATCCAGGGTCGTCCCAACAACAGGATGTAGGAAACAGCCATATCCAGCACTTGGAATTCCATGGTAAAATCAACCTGTCCGATTGTTAGTTCGAGCACTACGTCACCGACCAAATCTTTTCCCTCGCTAGATAACCCTCGCACATAAATATTGTTCTTGTGGATTCCTGCATCATCCACCTTCAACTTGTTCAACATGGAAAGAGGCAAATATTTGAGCTTGAATCGTTATTTACCAACACTCGAGTAACTACAAAATCTTCACACTTTACTGTGAGATAGAGTGCTTTATTATTCTCGGTGCCTTCTACGGGCAATTCATCGTCAGAAAAAGTAACTCTGTTCACCTAAAATATCTTATTGGCTATCTTTTCCAAGTGATTGATCGTGATCTCATCGGTAACATGGGCCTTGCTTAGGATCTTCATCAACGCCTGATGGTGTTCGTTTGAATGAATCGACAATGATAACAGCGAGATTTGAGTAGGCATCTTTCTCAGTCGTTCCACAATAGAATAATCCTGCATTTTTATCTTTTTTTAGAAACTCTTCTGCTTCCTCTTCACTCATAGTTTTCTTCACCAGCACTAAGTTATCCTTGGTCGGTTTGGGTTTTCTCAATTCCTGGGGGCAAAGCACCTCCACAATCGGGTCAATCCATGGGTCTCACAAACTTTTTCTCTAACCTCTTTCCCTTTGTAAGTCACTATTAGTCAGTCATAATTCCAGGGTATGGCCTTGCTGCTGATCATTGGTAGCCAAGGTACAGGTTTGATAATGACAGGCTCTGTGCGAGCGCCTTTCACGACAACCACAAGTTTGCTTGCCACCCCTAGTACAACCACTTTTGCATTTTCTGGTCTCACCATCCCGTCTCTTTGGGATTCCTTCTTGACTACAGTGAAAGGCTCACTGCTTGTTCTACTCAACCGTCTTTCACTCACTGGCTCGGATCATAATGACAGTTTGCGAAGGCTTTTTGGGCTCTCCCTCTTTGTGCACTATATCAATCATATTTATCTCTTGATGAGCAGGCAGCAGGTTTTGAGTAATATTGGATGCTTCCGGAGCTTGCACCTCAAACAGATGTGAATCAATGAGTTTTTAATAGAACTCTTTAGATGCCAACATTTCTCTGTGTCATGCCCCAAGGTACCAGAACAATACTCACAACTGACAAAATAGTCCAGATTTCTCGGAGGAGGATTTGGAAATTTTGCTTCAACCGGCCTCAATATATCTAACTGTCTCAACCTGTGGAATAAGCTGGTAATATGATTCTCCCAATGGATTGAAAGTTTTCTTCTTCTGCATCCTCTCATTTTTTACAGCTTAGTTGGCACGAAAAGCTGGTCTCAAGGGGTGTTGGTAGGCTTTGGAGGTGGATAGTTATTTTGTGGACCTGGGTAATTACTTTGTGAGGTTGATGCACGCCATTATGCGCGGGCGGGAGGTTAGGTATATGTATGTTCATGATGGACGGAAAAACAGGGTCGGGAGGTGGGTAGAAGTGTTGTGGTGGGCTATAAGGAGTGTGTGGATAGGTTTGATGATAAGGTCGGGGCTGGTCATAATGGGATGGACCTGGAGGCCCGAACCAAGTTCTTGAGTCAATTGTCGCTACTTCCTCCTTCTTCTTTTTTCCGTTTTCTCCCCCAGTCCCGCTTTAGATAGCCTGGGTGGTTGCTTTGATTGCTGAATAACTCATAATCTTGTTAGATTTGAGTCCCCGATCTACCATGCTTCCCATTTTTACTATCTCATTAAAGGATTTACCCACTGCCGATACCAGGAAACCAAAATATGTAGGCTCCAAAGATTGCAAGAAGTAATCTACCATTTCACTTTCCTTCATTGGTGGGACGACCCTTGCTGCCTACTCCCTCCAACGGAAGACATACTCTTTGAATCTCTCATTGTGCTTCTTTTCTAGGTTCATCAAAGACAAACGATCCAGAATCATTTCAAGGTTGTACTGAATGACAAGCAAATGTTTGGGCTAGATCATCCCACGTGTACCACCGAGCATGATCCTGTCGGGTGTACCATTCCAATGTTGAACCACATAAACTTTGACTGAAGTATGCCATCAGTAATTCATCCTTTCCACCCGCCCCTCTCATCTTGCTGCAAAAACCCCTTAGGTGTGCCACCGGATCACCATGTCCGTCGTATAAGTCGAACTTGTCCATCATGAAGCCCGGCGAAAATTGTATATATGGTAACAAACAGAGGTCTTTGTATGCTACACTCACTTGGCCTCCCAACCCTCGCATATCTCTGAATGATTGCTCTAGACTTTTGACTTATATGAGCACCTCCTCTTGCTCGGGATTTTTGGCTAGTTTTTCAGCCTCTGTAGGGACTTCAAAATAAGGAGCGTAAGAATAAGGTTCAGGGCTTTGAAAGTGGGTTCTGGTGGGTAATACTTGTTGTCATGAGCTTGG
This sequence comes from Nicotiana benthamiana, assembly GCA_034376525.1. Lineage (NCBI taxonomy): Eukaryota > Viridiplantae > Streptophyta > Magnoliopsida > Solanales > Solanaceae > Nicotiana > Nicotiana benthamiana. The sequence continues at coordinate 133,730,851 of CM067337.1, forward strand.
ATCAAAGGTTCACTGGATAATCTGTCGAGTGCGGTGGAAGGAGGTGCCACAAATATGGGAGCAACTGGTAGAAGGGGGTGGGGAACAACTTTGGGTAGTGGAGTTGGGGTTGTCTGGGAAGTTGTACCTTGGTATTGTTGGTAGATGGGGAAGCTTGGGGTGGATCAGTGCAAGGGTGGTCATGTGACTGGGAAAATGGTGGGATGAAAGTCGGGTTGGCGGGGTAAGTTTGTGGTGGTTGCCCTCTTACCCATGCTTGATACATTTCAGCATCTGCTGCTTCAACTTGTACATCTCTTCTTTCATTGCGTTGACATCCAACTCTTCCACCTCTTTTGAGGGATCAATGATGCTTGCATCAGTTTCTTGGTTGGCCATAGTCAGCTTGCTTTTGGACCAAGTGTAATAGGGGTGGGTTGCTAGAATATCGAAAAGCTAACCACCTATCTAAATTGGATAGACAACACCAATACTTGTTAGCGGTTAGGATTTAACCTATAGGTAGCCACATATTCGGGGATGAATGCACCTAAGCAGTTACCGGTTTCTATTATGCACATAGATTGGCTGCATCGTCCCGGCTTTTATCTTATGCCCCATTCCTTTTCTCTCTTGTTTTCTTCTTCTTCTTCCCCTTTCTTTTGCTTAGCTTGTTTTTGCCTGCCTTCTTTTGTTTTATTATTCTCTCCCTTATTTTATCGTTGTTTCTCTCTTGATTTTCTTTTCTTTTCCCCTTTTTCTTATTTTGGTTGTGGTCGAATCCTATGGAGATTGCCTACGTATCATGACCCCGCATAAATCAAACCGAGTGTAGTTCCGGTAATTAATACAGAAAATATTTTGGAACTTTTTAATTTTCATAAAGTAAAACACTTACGAATATACTTTACGAAAAGAAATCAACAGACTCCGACTCAAACGAAACCTACACAATAACAGAAAGATGAAAACAACAAACTTGACAACCTACTAGAGACTCAAATAGAAGAAAATACAGACTTCACAAATGGACTAATAGACTTGAGTGAAAATCATGAATACATTAAGGCCTCTAATGCTCCTGGTGCCTGCGGGACATTCAGTCTCGCCGCAGGCCTGCGTGCTAAATCCCTTTGGAGGTGGTGAAGTTCCTCCATCATTTGACGAACGAAGGTCATTTCGGTGGCAAAAATTTCATCAGTGATCATTCGTACCCTCTCTCTTATAGCACCCTTTTCTTGCAATAATCGCCCAATCTGCTGGGCCCTGGCCTCTAAAGTTTGTTCGGCTACACGATTCAGTTTTTGAAATTGTTGCAAATCTCTCTCCAACCGTGATATTCCTATGTAATAATGTTCTCTTTCAACCTTTAAGACTTTTGCTTGCTTAACCACTTTGTTTTCAACCATGATGAACCTCTTTTTCAACTCCGCAACCTCGTTGTCATACCTTTCTTTCAGTTGATCGATCATGCGTGCTTATTCCTCTATATTTTTGGCCAATTGTTTTTGGGCCCTGTCTAGCTCACCCTCTGCTTTATTCAAGTCAAAACCATATTGTCCAACTCTTTGCCTTAGATTGTCTATGAGCTTTTCATCCTTCGTACTTCTGGTGGAATTCTCTACGGCTACTTTCATTTTCTGAATTTGGGCTTACAAAGCTTCATTTTCTTTGGCTAGTCTTTTCTTTTCCCCCTCGTGTGTCGTGGTTTGCAAACCATTCTCGAATTGAAGGTCTTTGACTTGTTTCTCCAATTTCCCTATCGTGGCATTGTATTCGTTTTCCTTAGCTAACCAATTCCATTGTTCTTGTGACGCTTCAGCAAATTCCTGAAGATGTGGTCTTTTGGTCGGTCTTCCGAACTCCACTTACCCTTTATACCAAGCCAGATACCCTGGTGTAACCTGACCTTTAGACAAGTCTCGTACTCGACTGTTCGCCATCAAATACTGACACTCGCTCCAAATCTGGCGGACTGCTGCTTCGTGAAACTGACCATTAGGACCAATCTCGACCACATGGCGACTAATGTCTTCATACCTGGATGGGAACCATTTGCCACCTCCCTAACTGTCTCAGCACCTGGTACGAAGCATATGGTTGGATGCTCTGGAGACCCATCAAAAGGAAATGAGGCCCGGTAGCTGGCATATATATAATTTCATCAATGGGGAGCCACCCGAACATACACTCTATTTGACTTGCACTTATGGTACATAGATATGATACACATTCTATGACCCCCTCTAGTAACCCGTATCCATCAACCCTAGTTTAAAATTCCTCTATGCAGCTCTTTTCCCATGACCCATAACTAATGAATTGAGGTTGATGGCACAGGTGTTCAACCATCCACATATGTAACAATAATTTGCATCCTTCAAAGAAATCTCCTTCGGCTTTACAGGCTGTGAGGGCATGGAAGATTTCAGATAATATCATGGGTGCGAGGGTGCTCTTAGCCTAAATGAGCAAGGTGCTGACAACCCCTGCTATCCGTATATCAATATTCCCATCTCTCAGTGGAAACACCAAGAGGACCAAGAAGAATACCATAAATGCGAAACACATATGTTCTTCCCACTTGAGCCGGTTTACCTTGCTAAAAATTTTATTTTCCGGGTCGTTAAACCCCCATATGTGCCCATACCTCTGGTATATAAACTGTGGAGTAGAAAAGCCTGGTGATAGATCTAGATTGTGAACCCTCTGATTATCATTAGGGAATCCAAGAATTTGTGTACAGTGACGATCCTTTCGCAATCAAATACTGGTGTCTCAGAGGAATTTTGGGGCCCCCGATATATCCGGCTATTTCTTCCAGGGATGGGTGAGTCAAAGTCTGGGAAATAAAATACGTTGTGGCCGGGTCCCAGAATATAACCAATGCCTTTATGATATCCCCTCTAGGTTTAATTTTCAACAACCCAGTGAGTCCTCCCAAGTGCGCATTAATCTTGTTTTGTGCTGATTCACCTAGATCATTCCACCACATGTGAAGCTCCAAAAGGGTCTTGTTCATGACTGTTATTGGCAAATTTTGATTCATGCTCACTCTGCACATATATTAGGGGGATTAATCATAAATCATGATTAATTTAACTTAAAACAAGGTTGTTAGAATTTCATTCCAAGAGTATGAGTCCGGCTTTTCAAATACGGCCTTTCAGCACTTTACAGGGAAGATTTTAAGGTTATGCTTGCTACCACCAAACTTGAAAAAGAAACCAGGGTAGTTATTCTTGCAAGAGTCCCTTTCTGGTACCCATTTGGGGACACTTGGCTAATTTTGACAAGAATTGACTTATTTATTTATCACAAATAAAATTTGGTTCTTTGAGACTATTTTTTTAATAATAAAGTTGGGCCCGATGGGGGTTTTCCTATGTATCTCATGCCCTGTGAAAATCAAACCTGTGTAGTTCGGTCAATTCTGACATAATTAAAAACTAGCTTCTTTTTTGTTTCTTTTTTTCGAAACAAAATCCTTTTCTTTGTTCTTTTCGAAATTTCGGCAGAATTTCATTATCGATATTTGAAACAGATAATTACCTTCCGCATCCCTCACACTATTGTTTTTTTGTCATATTCTTCTCTCTTTTTTCAAAAGACGATTGGCATGAAAATCTGAAATATATGCACAAGTAGCACGCAAGATGCATCAAGATGGTCTATTATTTTTTGTGTACCTGTCCTAGACGGACCCAACCCCTGTGTTGAGCCCCCTAAGTCAAATGCATGATGCAAATAAGCGTTCCGACTAGGGAACCGGCATTAGGTTAAATTATTCTAGTTTCAAAACCTGGGTATATGTTCTATACTGTGTACCCGAGCGGACAACTCGAGTCGAGGAGGGGGCTACATACCAGAAACCAAAAGGCCATCCGGCTTTGTAACTTATTCGAGCCTCTTTCTTATTTCAAGGTATGACACTAACAGAATAAGGAGTCTCGACCAGCGAGCACATCCCCAAAGATGAGAAGAGAAGGGTTTCACGGCAGTTTATATATATTTCAAATAATATCAAAGTGGTAACAGAAACATTTAGCACATTAGGCTAAACATGTAATAAAACCATATAACAGATAAATCAAAAATATAGCAATTCATCTAAGCTCGAATTCTGAATCCTGAACCAGAGATTCTGGGTTCGGTCCCCAGCAGAGTCACTAAAGTCTCCACACCTTCTTTTATACATTACACCCCCACGAAGGGAGTAGATAAGGGACTTTTCCAATTAAAGGACAATCGAAACGGGGTTATTTAATTAAAAGATAATTAAGAGTCGCCACTTGGGAGATTTATTGTGTCCCAAGTCACTAGTTGAATCCCGAACCGACAAAAAGATTGACTCTGTTTAACAGTCCGCGAACCAGAAATCCGGGTAAGAAATTCTATTAACTCGGAAGAAGGTGTTAAGCATTCCCGAATTTCGTGGTTCTAGCACAGTCGCTCAACTGTTATATTTGGCTTAATTATCTGATTTCGTTTTTACAATTATGACCCTATGTGCGTTTTTTAACTTTTTAACCGCTTTTATTATTTCAAGCAAATTGCAACATTATTAAACATGTCTTGAATCAAGTCACATAAATGCACCGGCAGTCTTCGATATATTTTAGCATTGTTGGGATTTGGATTTGGGTCACATAAATGCACACCCCAGTTTAGGAAGGTAGATTTTTAACTAACGCACCTAAAGGAATAATGTGTTTTCTTAAATTTGCAAGGGCCATGGAATTTGCAAGGTGACATGCCTTGACTTCCAAGGTTAAGTTAAAACTAATTAAAGATCCACACAATGGTAATTTTTGTTTGGCATGAATAAAAACTCTCTAATTTTAACACGAATTAACTAAGTTAAACTACATGAAAGACTTCTAACCACCAAAGCGAAAATTTCAAGTTTAATGAGAATAATCTCATGCTAGCGGAAGGAGACATTGAATCGTACTAATTAAAGGACCAAAGCAAGTCGTGGACCTGTTGCCCTCATACTTAGGCTGTCAATAAGCAAAAGACCACGAATAGGTAATGTAAAGCCCAAGAAAATGGATTGTTCCCAGGGGAGGTTGCTCGGCACAGTTGGGCCAATGTTACAGCCTAATTTTGAGAATCAAATCTTTGCACACAATCGACCAACAGTTAATCAAGTAAAAATTTATGAAACACTGAATTAAATTAATCAATTCATCTTTGAATTGTTGGTTCTCCAAATTTCAAGCACATAAAATTGGATCCTTGCATTAATAACGTGATCGGGCCTAAGCCTGCTTTAGACTCGTGTGACCTCATTACTTAGGAAAATAAGGGCCTAGAAGAATTTAGGTCATACTTCAACGGGCTATTACTGGGGTTAGTGACTCGAGATTGAGTCTCTCTAGAAGCACACAACACAAATTCAAGCCCTTCATCCCTAGTAGTACATCAACTTCAAGCTACCATATCTGATCTCATTTCATAACAGATTAAATAACAGACTGACTACGCTGAACGTTTATATTAACTAACAGGCTGGGTTGAAAATAAGACTGCATACCACTAAATTTGTCTCCAACTTATACTTATCCTCATAATTATTTCAACACAAAAATTGTCATTGAACAAGAACACCTGTTTCAACAAAGATTAAAACTAATACTCAACTACTCAAATGAGTCTATTGTTGCAGCACATCAACAGTCCCATAATACCATAAAATGATAAGGACTAAACTATAAATACAGCTGAAACAAGAACAATTGATACTATGCATTTAGAATTTTCTACTTTTCATTTCATTCATCATATCCAACTTCACAATCAGTATGGCTTAAGATCTGTACCTAGAAATTGAAACAGAAACAGACGGATGAGGAATCAGTCGAGCAGCGACAACAAAGTGCCCAGATTCAACAATCAAATACTGAAATTGGCTCAGAAAGACCAATAGAATAGTAAATCAAACAGCCACATCAAACCAAGCCTTTGAAAACTAAAACTCAATTCATCAAGCCTCAAATTAGTCAAAATTTGTTCCAGAAATCGAAAACTTCAAAATCCTAAAAGAACATTCAGTAAAATGGTAGAAACCCTTTAGCAACCCAAAAACCAACTTTCAAACCTCAAAATAAAACCCATTTCTAAACCAGAATTAGGAGTTTTTTTTTAAGATCTAAAACATGAAAATAAATGGTAGAACCAGGGCAATTATAGATCACAATACTACAGATATTGTTTTGTAATTTTTAGGGTATCATCTTCGGCTCTTTCTTATGGAAGGAAGGTCTATATATAGCCCTCTTTTGTGCCCTGGGATACAAGAAACCCAATGGGAATTAATTCCTTCACAAGGCATTTTCTAACAAAAATAGGACAGCTGGAAGCTTTTTATTAGCTCCAGCAACTTATGCTAGACAGCTGCCCCTATTCTAGAAGCTTCCATTCACATATGCTTATCCAAAGACCTTATCTAGTTTCCATATTGGTGACCCTAGAAGTATTTACCATTTCAGGACCTAACAAGCTAATAGTTATTAACAAAACCCAATCAAAACAGCATAAAACATCTATGTTCTTGCAATTAAACAAAAAAGTGATTTTCGATAAACTTTAAAATTCATTTTTAAAGGCTAATGATACAGAGAAAGAAGAGGAGTATATTGGCTATCTATTCAATAGAACTCTAAATTCCTAGCATGCCATTAAAGATGGAAAGACAACACATAAATAATTGGACCCTAAGTTTCTATCATGCAATCAAAGATGAAAAAACAACAGCACAACAATTGAACCCTACATACAATTAAAAATTGAAACAAACTGAACAATAGTTGAACCCTAAATCACTATCATGCAATCAAAGACGGAAAAGCAACAGACCAATGAGATTAAACAAAATCATGCTAGACCTAATTTCACAACTGTTTGGACATATGCGAGATAAGAAAATCTCCATTAATGACTAAAGAAATAAGTCTTAACAAAACTCGGATGAGCAGGCCATCCGAAGTAACAAAAAAGAAATCATAAAAAGGGGACAAAACCAAACAAATTAATATTCAAACCAGAAGCTAAAGAGGATGAAATGAAAATCTAGCGACTGGGCTCAAACTTGCAACCCCTTTTCGAACCTTTTAAACTTTTAGACCTTGATCCGATCTGAGGTTAAGCACGTGCTTTTCAACAACAAATACGTGAATAACCTCGGAACGAACCCAGACTCTTGACGAACACTTCAATCGGCAAGATTTGAATTTTCAGGGTTAGCTAAGATTTAAGATTTAAGTGCTTTTGGAATTATTCGCGGGAAACCAGATAGATTTCTAGAATGGGGAAATATGGGGGTTCAACGGTGTTATTTTTGTGGGTATTGGAGGAGGCGCCGTCACCAGAAAAACTGTGGCGGCGCTAGGGTTCAGGATTTCAAGCCAAGATTCGAGAGGGTTGGTAAATTTTGAATGAAATCGGTTGCGAATTAAGTCAAATGAGGGTTTGTGTAAATTCTGTTAGGATTGTATGCTGGCCACTGTCGTGGGCGATTTCCGGCGGGCGGTAGGAGGTGGTCTTATGGACGGCATTATGTTTTGTCTTTGAAGGGTGTAGGGGTGTGAGAGATAAGAGATGGGGGTGAGGTGCGCATTTTGGATAATTAAATATAAAATGGGAGTAAGCTCTGAACTATCCGATCATTTAAGATCGGCGGTCTTGATAAAAAATAAACGGGACGACGTCATTTTGATACTAGGTGGGCTGGACTGGGTCAGGGACCGGGTTTGGGCCGGGTCAGACGGTGTTTGTACTGGTGTGGGGGAAACTTTTGGCCCTGAAAATCCGTTTGGGCTATGTAATTTAAACAAAAACTGATCCAATTGTGATTGCATTCTTTTATTTCCAATTCTTTTCCATGCTTTCTTTTTTCTTTTCTCTTTTCTTCTTCTTTTTTTTTTCTTTTTTTTCAAAAGATAAAACTAGAATCCTAAATTAAATCATAAAACCAAATTAATTTAACAAAATACTAACTGAACCCAACTAATTACCATAATTAATAAATTAAAGAAAAACTAACTCAAAAAATTACAAATTAAAATTAAAAGCTGCAAGATGACTATTTTTATGATTTTTCCGTTTATAAAATAACTTAATTATCCAATGATTATTGAAATGCCAAATTAACTTATAAATGCACATGCAACATATATTTTTTTTCACTAATTAAAATGCACAAATAAAATACAAACAATTAACAGAAAATATCACGAAAATCCACAAGACTACAAACAAAGAAAAGAAATTATTCTTGTTTTGAATTTATGGGAGTAATTCATATAGAGCAAAAATCACACGCTCAAAGAAAACACCTAGCTCAAAAGGTGAAAAACCACGACCTACTTTCCAGTAGGATTTTCCCAAACACCCCACTAAAATCACTGAGCCAAAAACTATATTTACAAAACACTTTTGAAAACCTAGGATTAACTCTAATCACGTTGTAGCAACAAGCCTCTAACTATTGCGATAACTTCAAGTTAACTCTAGCTCAAAAACTCTAAATATCTAATACACTTGCTTCGAGATAAAACTGAAAGGTACGCTATGAAAATACCTACAACAATTGAACTAGAATAAGAGATAGACTTTTGGAACCGGTTTTTCTATCTGGTTCAAGTAGCTTCAGGTTTGCACGCTTGAGTCGCTCATAAATTGCTTGCAAAATTACCTTGCTATTTTGCTTTCAATTCATGTTTAACCTCTGCTTATGTGTGTTATCTGTAAAAGAGAACAATACTGATCCAAGGAAGAGTTCTAGTTGATCTTAACTTCTAACTCCTTCCCTTTTTTAAACCGTGTTCTCTTTTAGTAACGAGTGTTTCTCCTTATCCAATATGCAATATTTTCGATCATGATCAGGAGATGTCACTTCTGATAGGTTATTTTTATATCCTGCATCTTACATGTTTGAGTTGACTATATATATGCTTTACCAGGATGGATCTAGTCCATGTCTAAGTTCCTTTGTCAGTCTTCAAAACTCACATTTACTTGGGCCAAAAAATTTATCCTTTTTTTATGATGACAAACTATGTACTATTCATTCACTTAGGCCTGTCAGAACTCAGTTCAATCATCAATGAAAAATAGAAAATGTTCACTTATCATCAAGGACTAAGTTCATTAGGTTATAGACATCACTTATTCAAAATGTGGAGCAAAATATTTTTTCCCCTTTTGGCATCATCGAATAGTTGCATAAATAAAGTATTATCCCCAGAATTTTAAAAATTACTCATGGCCACTAGGGAAACTGCAAGTGCAATCATGGATTAATCATCAGAATCAACTACACTTATTCAAACTATCAAGGAAAGATAAGCAGTCAATAAGAGCAAAATCAGCAAACTCATTGATAGAGAATATGATTGTGCCACAATCCAAAAAAGAAACAAAAGTAGTCTAAACATGAGCAAAACAAAAAAAATCCCTAATCTGTGTCACTGAAAGATCTAGACAAAGTTCGTAAAATAAAGGCTAAGAAAATTAAGGCTTGGAAGAACTAGAGGGTTGAGTTTTGACTTGGAGAAAGTATATCAAATCTCAAGAAGGTACAACATATCTTGAAGTATTGAAAAAGTTTGTTTTTGGTATATTACCGCATGAAACGTACTTCTAATAACGTATTTGCATGTTGTATATAGGGAGACAAAATAACGCTTGCAGACGAAACTTTAATATTCCTATTTAAACTTGGATACTTTCTAGTCAAATTCATTTAGGAGACAACTTTAAAAAATTGTCCCACGTCGCAGCGACATCCTCAATTAGCCGCATGGGAGATCTATATAAACCCCATGCTCCTGTGATTATGAAGCATCAATCTGCAATTTGCAAACCTACTGAAATTCACATTTAACAGGTCATATTTATTTTTTTAGGTCAAACAAGAAGAATTGTTCTTGTTTGAAAAGATGATACGTGCACGAAGAAGATAATCATAGGATGTGAGGGGATGGGTACTCATTTCTCAAGCAGTGTTTCAAAATACATGGACATAAGGCAAGGCTTTTTATATATGCCTCAGCCAGGCTTAAGCCACGAGGCATGGAGCGTAAGCCCATAGGTATTTGATTTTTAATATTTTTATAAACTAATATAATTAAAGAAAATATTTATAAATGGGTGAAATTGCATAAAAATTGAACAGAACTATAAATATGTGGAAATATATGTATGTGTGCTCAATCTCCATAAAAAACTAGTTAAAACAATCTATTATACGCTACTTACAAGTACAAGTAACTTGCGTTGAAAAGAATAAAAGTTTTTCACGTGGAGGAACAAAAAGGATGACTAACCTGCAATTTGAACTTTGAAGTTGCTGCTATGAAGTAAAGTAGAGTTCTCTTTAAATTTATTTTTTATTTTTGAATATTTGTTGCTTTTGGGTGATATTACCAGACTAGCGGATAGGATAAATAATTAGGAAAGACTACAAATTAGGGTTTTAATGAATAAAAAAAGGTATTGCCTTTTAATTTTGATACATTTCAGTTTATTTTAAAACTTTCGAGTAATTACAAGCTGACTTTTGAGAATTTGAGTATTATATGAAAGACTTATTCAACAGATTGTGTTTAAGTTTGAAAAAGCCAGTGAGGCTTATGCCTCACTACAATGATGCGCCTCAAACGACCGGGGATATGACTCTTGAGACTTTCGCCATACACCATCGCCTCGGGCCATTTTTGGTGTGCCTCACCCCAGGGATCTCCTCGGGCCTCTACCCAAAAATGCTTTTTAAAATGTTACTCTCAAGGCAGCCCGACTATCGAAGTGATTACTCTCAAGGTGACTCGATTATTAGAGGTATTACTCTCAAGGTGGTACGACTATCGGAGAGATTACTCTCAAGGTGATCCGATTATCATAGAGATTTCTCTCAAGGTGGCTCGACTATCGGAGAGATTTCTCTCAAGGTGGCTTGAATATCAGAAGGATTACTCTTAAGGTGTGAAGGTAGGGATACTCATCCTTTCCCAAAAATCGGAGACCATTTCATCCACTTAGACCTTTGTGCACATTTCGATATTCTTGATTTGGACTTTGATGGCCCTTTTTTACAGCCCGAAGAGATGGTAAATTTCAGAGACTATACCGCCACCTTCCTGCAAACTTAGGTATCTCAAAATCGAGAGTGAATTTTGCATAGAACAAACCAAATCTTTTGATTCACACCCCACAAGTTGGCAAGTATGCAACCTCATGGCTTTCTCTAGGAATTCGCTTCATGTAGGAAACTGGACCTTGGAGCACAAGTCTACTTCTAATCCATTTTACAAGATGCGGTTTCTCCAAGCGCCAACCCGCCACGTAAATATTTTTTAGCGCCCTTCCGAACTTTGGGAATCGCATAATTTAAGGAGAAATACATTGGGAAAACACAATAACAATTTAGGGTGAGTATCATCATATTCCAGGATATTGGGAATGCGCTGAAGATGTACCTGGTGGAAGCCAACAAACTCTGAGAAATTTTTTTTTATTAAACTAGAACATTTTGCAAGAATTTTATGAGGCTAGGTGCCCCAAGATGAACACACTTCTTACATCAATTGGGGAGCAATCTATCTCTTTTTGAGACTTACATATTCTTGGAGTTTTTCCTATTGCAGGCTTTTCGTATGAAGAAGTGGTACCTAATACAAGAGAATTCACATGTTTAGACGAAAAACATATGAGATTTATTCCTCGAACTTGCAAGTATTTATTTTCTACCTTCCATTACCTTAAGGAATATACGGGTGTTAAAAAGGTCTCCTTGAGCAAGTGAGCAAACCTTTGGTATAAGAAAGCTTTAATATATAAAAATATCCCACTATGAAAAGAAAAGAAATTCGCGCACCTAAAATTGACACATAATCCTAACGGAGTTATTACCGAGACAACTAGGTGGTAGAGTGATCAAGAGGCCATATTTCCCAATATTAGGGTAAGGCCTGACAAGAAAGATGAAACATATATAGCATCATTCTTATGATGTTGGCTATGTGCTTTTGTATTTCCCTAAAAGTCAGAGAACTTCATTCATCCCGAGACTATTAAGATGGCAAGCATGAAGGAAAGCATGCGAAAGATTAGCCTTGCGGTCCCAGTTTTGGCGAGTATTTATCATGGTTTGAATAAGATTTCGTATTCTTCCCAACTTGATCAGGTCAAGATTTGTTTTCCCATACATTATTTTTATTATTAGCTTACACATTACCTAAAAATCCATTACCACTTGTTAAGGATTCATCTATCCCTTTGATGGTGGCATATTCATGAGAGGGAGTCGCGAGGTACTTTGACAAGAAAGATAAAAGAAAACGCATCTACGATAGAGAGAATAGAGTTTGGATACGAACAATGCTAACCAATTCCTTATTATTACGTGGATAACGAGGTGCCCTAATGAGTTGGAGTCAAATTACTTCATGAGCTTATGTTTTAATTACCTCTATTTGAGGTATGATAACGCATTCATTATCGAGCCATATAGAATGCATCAGTTTGGTCGTCAATTTGGATTTTACCAGAGCGTCCCCAATTTTTTGGAGAACTATATATGTAGTGCCTCACTAGATAAAAGACTCAAATTTTTGAGGATTTGTACACTGTATCGGTCTATGTAATGTGCGGATTTCCCCCCAATTGGAGAAGCTTTTCTCCACCAATTTTATGTCTTGGTGGGAGAAATTGCATGGGAAGTTTCCCGAGAAAAATTTACAAGCTCTGGTAGACAATGTTGGTCTAAAATTAATAAGTCCTTTAGGAGATGAATATCAAGGTGTTGGAAAGACGCTCTCATGAGTTAATGGAACACCTGATCCAATCCCAAAAGTAGTTATGCAACATAAAAAAAGGGAAGCTTAAATCCTCAAAGGCAGCTTTGAAAAGGTGTGTGCACTTCAACAAACATAGAGAAATACCCTCAAGTTCTTCCATTTAGCACGCGAGTTCCTCAAGATAAAAGACAGAGTAGAAATAAAGATCAAATTTGGAAAAGGAAAAGACCTAACCCAGTAGCGATTGCAGAGGTTCCAAATGTTGATAGTCCCAGCTTGTAATAAAGAGGTAGAATACAATGACCTCGCCTTTTTCATTCATTTTTTAAAAAATTAATAGTCACTAAAACTTTCTTTCTTTGCTTTTTCCGTATGAAGTTAAATGCCATTGGGTATCTTATGGCATCCCCACATTACAATTTGTAAGTTAGTGATGAATCTATTGCATGGCCTATGTCTAAAGTGAATTCGTCTTCAAAAGCATCATCTCTCCCTCATGACAAAGCCCTAAAAAAGACAAACTCCAAATGAGATAACTCGCATTCTACAAACGAAAAGGCATCAGTTTTGATTTTTGAAGGAAAGAGCATTGTCTTTAATCACAGAAAGGAATTCATCTTGGGACTTTTGGAGGATATTTGCGATAGACTCTCCAAAATTGGTGTAGAATTTCTCTCATATTATAGGGAAAGAAAATCACAGAGATTTTTGAGGATATGAAGAAGGAGAATATTTTGGATCTTTCCCCATTAGAGAGTTACTGGATTCTTTTTTTGAGATTGCCACTTCATATGAACAAGAGCGATCCAATTTGGCCAATAAGACGAGTGAAGATGAGAAGATTGAGCTAATATGCAAAGCTAAGGTGCATCTGGAATTGTTTAAACTTGAAACAAGTGAGAAAGTCAAGAAAGTTTCCTCCAGTGAAAAGAAATTGAAGTGAGTTGTGAATAAGTTTCAGACATTACAACAAGAGAGGGAGAATCTCGAAGGTGTTGTAGAAGGGACTCAAAAGGAGGTTGAAGAAATTCAAGAAAAAGTTTCCGAGATTAAAGTCGCTTCATTGACAATGTAATTTTGCTGATTGTTGATGATTCGGACAATCTGGAGGAGGAGAAGAAGAACTTGGAGTCTAGCTGTCAAGAATTGATCAAATACAAGTTCTGTTCAGATTAGACTATTAGAATTATCTCTCTTTTTATCTCTACGTCATATTGACTTAGTGGATATTTATTTACCCATAAATAAGATTGCTTCTCTTTTGCTTTACATTGTCCTACTTTTATCTTAGTCGTATATATTATTATCAACTTTACGCGCTTGTGACAAAAGATTCATATCTTATTATGGGAGAGTCCAAATAATGAGCCGCTTAATTTATTAAAATTTAGACTTCGATATATAAAACATATCCCAAACTTAGGATCGAACACCTCCATAATCTCCCCATATTATATTTTGAAACCAACTTTAGATTCCGCCACGTTGAAATTTTCAAATTTGCACAGTCTCACCAAAAAGTTGTATCTTGGTGTTGAAATGTTAAAACTGCTTACCATTTAATTTGTTGGAAACTAGACTTCAAAATATAAGACATATCCAAAATTTGAAATGAAACACTTTCAAGATTGTACAAGATATTATTTTGAAACTAAATTTAGATTCTGGCATGTTGATAGTTTCAGATTTGCGCAACTTCACCAAATAATTTGTATCGTGGTGTAGGCACGTCAAAATCATGAACCTCTTGAGTTTTCAAAAACTAGACTTCAATATATAAGGCATATCCAAAAATTCGGAATCGAACCCTTTTAGAGTCATCATAGATAATACTTTGAAATTAACTTCAAAATTTCAACATGTTGATAGTTTCAGATTTGCACAGCTTCACCAAAATATTTGTATAACATAGAATACTGACACGATGATGATTTCAAACTTGTGTGACTTCACCAAAACTTTTGTATCTTGATGTAGGAACGTCAAAATAATGAACCGTTTGATTTATTTAAAACAAGACTTCAAAATATAAAACATATCTAAAATATAGGATTTAATATCTTCAGGATAATTTCAGATAGTATTTTGAAATCAACATCAAATTTTGATATACCGATAGTTCTGAATTGGTGCAACTTTGCCAAAACTTTTATGTGTTGGTGTAGAAGCCTCGGGATCATAAGACATTTTTCGTGCTATCAACCGAAATTCAAGAGCTCCATTCTCACAAATATCTTGGGTTCAAGTCTCATTGAATTTGAAACGTTGTACCAAGCAATCTTTTTTCTTATACTTGTGTTCCCTTTTGGCGCCTCTATTATTTTTTTTCCTTATTTTTTTAGGATTGATATAGGACTTGAAAATCAAAAAACTTGAAGGTTTGGCGACCATGAAGATATAGTGATTCTTTGAACTTCAATGCAAATACTTGGCACCATCTTAAAAACGTCCCATTGAAGATACCAATTTACCATGGAGGTTTTCCCTCTTTAACTCAAAAACTGAAATTCAACTTAAGAATGGTGTTTTAGCTTGATTTTGCATTCCCTCATACTTCACTCAGACAACAATTGGGGTTATACAACTAAACTTAGAATGAAACTCAAATACTTCTATCTACCTCGGTGAAGAGGATCAAGTCATGTCGTAGTTCAGAATGGGTAGTTTTTTTTTTGTTTTTTTATGTCCTAACATTTTCCTAGGCTACCTTTTTTGAGGTTTTCAACCTAGCGAGCTCTTTTATATGGGCCGTACACAGTTTAGACTCATGCGGGCCAGAAGTGCAGGAACATGTAATTTAGGCTCATACATAAAGAAGAGTTTAAACTTCAAGGATAATGCTTCTTCAAAACTTGCCATTGATAGGGCCGATTATCATGTCATCTGCATCAACCTATCTTGTAAACCCTACTTGAATAAGCTTCTTGCATGATATATGGCTCATCCCATTTCGAAGTGAACTTCCTACAGGTTTATAAGAAGTAATAACGAGTCTTCATATGGTACCGACTTGATCTCCTACTTGAAAGTATATTGGGCGAACTCTTTTATTGAAGGCCCGAGACAATCGAACCTTATAAAATTCAATACTCTGTTGAGCTTCCAACCTCTTCTCATCAAAAGCCTCCAACTTTGCTAATCAAAGTCGACCATTCTCTTAATTAGTGATCCCTTATTGAATAGATAATCATAATGAATTTATTTGACGCTCGAGTTGCAAGATGGCTTCGACTCCATAAATGAGTGAATAAGGGGTTGCTTGTATTGGTATGTGGTGAGTTGTCATATATGCCCACAGAGCCTCTTCCATACGGTCATGCAAATCTTGTTTGTATTTGAAGACGACTTTCTTTAACAAGTTGCATAGAATCTTGTTAAATGCCTCAGCTAGACCATTGGCGGCATCATTGTACATAGAAGAGTTATGTTGTTTGAAGCCAAATAGATCAAAAATCTTATTAGATCAACCTATTGTTGAATGGCTTTCCATTATCCATTAATATGTAGCGAGGATTGTCATAGAAAAAAATTATGTTTACTCTGATGAAACTTGCAACATTTGCCTTCTTTACTTCCTTAACAGCAACAGCTTCGGACCTTTTTTGACAAGTAGTCAGTTTCAACCAAGATGTATAAGTGCCCATCAGAGGATTTTGGTAGTGGCCCAACAACATCCAGCCCCAAGCATCAAATGGCCATGATGCAACAGTCGTGTGCAACACTTCGGGAGGCCAATAGATAAAATTTGCATGAAATTGGCAATCCTTGCATCTTTGAGCGTAGTTCGAGAAATATTTTACCATCGTTGGCCAATAATATCCAATCATTTTTATATGAAAGTGGAGCTTTGGTCCACACTGGTGTGACCCACATACCCCAAAATGTGCTTTTTGCAAAGCTTGGAGTGCTTCATCTTCTTTAGGGTCCCCATCATTGAAGGATATGTGATAACACGGTGAAACGTCCTCCAATTTCCCGTCATTCTCCATTAGAGATGAAATAACTAACATGATACGAAGAACCCACACTTTCTTCGTCTTCATCACATTTTTTATTGTAGACCATACTGTATGACTTCACCTTTTGTACCTCCCCATACTAAACCATGACTTTTGTTTGACTCCTCATCATAGAAGGTATTAGACTTTGAAAATCCTTAGAAATCTTTCGAATTTTGGGTGAAGCAGGTGTTCTTGTATTTTGATAATTTCTCTGTAACTTATTTCCCTTCTTTAATTGACCCAAACTATCAAACACAGAATTCCTGATAGTTGATTTTACAAGTAGATCAAAGATAGAAGGCAGGTTAGAAGCAGCAGATTCATTTTCTATAGTCATAAAATTCTTGCTCGCCCTTCTTATTGACATGCGCACTGGTGATGGTTGCTTGTATCCCAGAACTTCACGGGGTTGGCTTGTCGTAGCTTCTGATGGGAGCTTCCCTAACTTTGATGGCTCATTAGGATTATATCCACCTTTCGCAAATAGCCTATAAGCTTTAGGATCAAAACATTCATATGTTCACTTTGTCGGGCGTGCCACATTCTGCAAACAATTTTGGGCAACAAAGCCTGAAAGTGGCTTTGAGGACAACTTTATTGCCTCAATTCGTTTTACCAGAAGAGTTAACTCTTTTAGCATGTTAGTTTGGAGATTAGATGATTCAACTTCATCTTTATTCCCATTAGGGACATATTGGAACGCAGGGGTTACTTTCTTGCCATAAGACGCGAAATCCCCTCTACAAGATTTATTCGAGTTAGGTTGTTCCTCTTCAGTAATAGCTTTGGTTTTACCAGCAGTCACCTCAGATCTTTTAGTTGTGGATTGATTATTCTTGATTTTCATGACATCATCAGTTTTAGCTCCTTCACAATGCGGTTCTTCAAGTAGAACTTTGCATCGACGAAGTGTGACTCAGCCTCGGTCAATGGCTCATCATCAACAACTATCTTCATCTCGACTTCACCCTCGTAGTATTTTAAATATTAATGGTTGGGTAGATGGAACTACTTTATTCTCATGTATCTAAGGATTCCAAGCAAGATGTTACATGAAGTCTTTGCATCGATCACATGCATCCATGCACTTGATTGCATATCTTCAATGGTGATTCCTAACCTGATCGCTCCTATGGCTCTTTGCCCTCTTGGTTGGATCCTTGAATCATCACACGACTTTCTGAGAGCTTGTTCATAAGAATACCAAGTTCGTTCACAGTGCAAATTGGAAAGATGTTCATTGAGGATCCCCCGTCAACTAAAATTCAGTTTACCCCTTCATCGTGCATATAGCCAACCAGGTATAATGGGCGGTTATGAGGAGTGTCAACAAGTAGAAGATCATCATTTGTGAACGTAATGATTTCCTCACAAGTACTAAATTCTTAAGGAATGGACTCGATGAGCATTTTCGAAGATGGTGCCAACGGTATGTCTTCACTCTTTTCTTCCTCTTTGTCAGCATGGAAATAAGAGGCATCAATACCCTCATAGAAAATCCTTCGTGTCAAACCAACTTGGTAATAACTCCTCCAAGGTCACTGGATGTTGTAGATTTTGATGATGGTGCACTTCCACTTTTGCTTTCTTCAAATGATTAATTGGATTCCATCTCCTTGGTCTTTGCACTGTCATTTTCCTTGTTGGTTGTTCTATTGATTTTTTTCACGGGCTCGTTTCGTGGCGCCTACGACGAGTCACCAATGTCCAAACTTCATCATCATGGTGGTCTACTTCGACTCTGTTATTCTCCAGAAATTCTTCATCTTTGATTTCTTTTAAACTGCATGGCTCATCTAAACTTAATGAGCCAAAGGTGATAGAGACTTGGTTCGCACTTTCCTTCTCATCTTCAAGCATGATCTTCTTTTCACGGGCCAAGTCCATAACTTTGTCCTCGAATACAAAGCACTTCTCCGATGGGTTGCTTACAAGTCGATGATATTTGTAGTAATTTGGGTCATTCATTTTCCCAGCTTCATTTGGTTACTGTATCTCCAGAAGGTCAATGGGATTTAATTCAAGGAGTTCTTCAAAAATGGCTAGCACATCAGAATCCAAAAATGGGTACTCCTCTTGCATTTATTTTAGAGTCAACTTTCCACTTGGCTTATCTTGAAAAGAATTGGATTTCATACTCTTCTTATTATTTACCTTCGTTATGAACTTCACAGGTGATATGGTGATATTCATAGCTTCTTTGTTTTCATACTGGGGAATAAAATTGCTCCATTTCCTAACTTACTGCTTGACATTTCCTTTACGAGGCTCATAGATGGAAAACCTTTCATTTCCAGTGGAGGTCGTGCTCAACTTCATGCCATGGTCACAAAGTCACAAGTTCTTCAGCTGTGCCAGGATTGATACCTTGCAATATGTGGCATAGTCCCTAATACATGTTTTGGATACACATCTCTATACATGAAGCTTTACTAAGTTGGTCTTTGCATTTGAGGCTTACATTCCTCTAATGATTGATGAAATCAATAATTGATCCACCCTTTCATTGATGAGTATTTGTAATTTCTACCATACTCACAGTATTTATCATGCTATAAAAGTGATTGATAAATTCTTGCTCTAGTTGATCCTAGCTATCTACAGAAGTAGCCTCAAGGTCTGTGTACCAATCAAAAGCATTTCCTTTTAATGAGTGGACAAACTACTTGACAATCCCAGCACTGTTTCATGTCTCATAAAGTGCGTCACATGTTGCTTTTGATTGCCTTTGCCATCAAACTATTGAAATTTTAGAGGTTGATAGCCAGTAGCCATCTTAAGCATACCGATCCTTGAAGTGTACGGCTTTGCTTAGGTAAAGGAGAACTTGGAAGCAACTTTATATTTGCTTTTTATAACCCCTTAAATGAACACCTTTAGTTGATTGATTGGAATCATACCTTCTAAAGAGACTGGAATTTCCTTAGCGGATGCAACTTGTCATGGAAGAGGATCGATCTCTTGAACTTCTGGGAGTTTGCTAGGTGCATAGGTGGTTTCTTCTTTCATAAGGATTCCCACCCTATCTATTAGCTTGTCAATTATAGCATTTTGATTTTGCATGCACTTGGTCAAGCCAGTGATTGCTTCTATCAAGTTTGCCAATTACTCTTCCATAGATGAAGTGTTTGTCATCATAACTTGCATGATTATTGTAGATGATGGGGAGAAGCATAGATTGTCACACATATAGATTCTAGAATGGATCACGCTATGTTGTGTAAGTGGGAAGACCCATCACCTGAAATATCATCATCTTTCTTCACAATAGAGTTCTTCTATCTTGAGAGATCAAGCAGAGCTAGAGTTTTCTTGATTTTTTCAGCAATACTGCTTCCTCCTTCGGGTACGTTCGTAGAGGATCGTGATCCTTTTGAGGATGAATATTCAAAAATAGGGATTGATGCGAACGGCACTTCGAGTTCCTGTTGTCCTAAATAGATTTCTTTGCTCCTTGTAACTGGCCTAAAGCTTCCAAAGGTAACATCGAGGATGTTTTCCATATCACCAAAGAACATCGAGTTAGCAGCCTTGGTAGATGTTGATCTGGAGTTGATTTTCTTTGAAGCCATTTCAATGTTCTTGAATTTCGATGATTGAAAAGCTGAGATGAGAGGTAGGGATTGGCCCACTAGGCGTGCATCAATTTGTAAACAATAAATTGCTATAAAATCAAAATCGAAAAATATTATAACAATAGTAATATTTGATTTCAAATAATATGACTGTACAATCTCTATGAAGCATCTAATTCTTCTTTTTCAATATAGTAAATAAATTTAAGGGCATTTGAGATGATCTTGAATCTATATTTTTAGTCACGAACGATAATCTTGAATTTAACTCACATGAACTTTGATTTGAATGTGTACACCTTGAATATTGATTTATTTTTCATTCTTGAGGTTGAACTTGAACTTAATTTCTTGAAGGTTGAAACTTGTGGATGAATTTGTAGTGTTTGATCCACGAGCTCTTTATTGCTTCTTGTTATAAATTCTGGTGTCCTTTATGGATTATAAAGACCCTTATTTATAATTGTGGAAGGGAAGAGTTATGATAAGAACAAACTCTTTCGACCAATCAAATTAAAGTGTGACAAGGACGCATTTAATTGGCCAGAACATGTCACTTGAACACGTGGCGCAGTTTTATTGCCCTTTAAATGTGACTTGGAATACCTTGTCATTTGGATACGTGGCATGATCCTATTGGCTCTTCAGTTTGACTTGGCGTGCCATGTCATTTGACATGTGGTACCAAACATGGCCTCTAGGAAAATGACATCTTGGGCCTAATTAATTGGGGCCATCACTTGTATCCATACTAAAGGGGCTAGCCCAATGGATTAAGACTTATTTATTTAATCCATATATATTTAATTTATATAGTTAATTCGATTATATTAGCACATAATATTTATTTAGATTAAATAATATATTTAATATAAGACTACATCTAAATTTTTTATGGATTTCAATTCAATATAAATTCAATTGTCGACGGGGGTCATCGTCCAGGCCGATGATACGGACCAATACGTTCGATTTCTGAAACTACTTGTGCCTAAGTAGGGAGCACACGAGCAGAGGATCTCGTTGTTAAGAAATTTTCTAGCCAGACTAAGATATGACACATAAGCACTGAGAACCATGAAGTGAGTGGCACGTTGTGGATTGGGCCTATTCGATCAGGTTGGGATCAAACACATGGTGATCACATGGTCACACGGTGACTAAGAAAGAAAAAAGTCAGGATAGTTGAAACTCCCGAAGCATAAAGTGAAGTATTTTTTAGATAAGAAAGAAAAAGAAAAGAATTTCTTTTCGAATATTCATAAATTGTTGTTATCCAATTATTTTAGAATTTAATAGAAGCTTTTTGTTATTCATGCATTTAGATTCTTTGTTTGTAATTTATATTTTATTAAAGCTTCATCCTTGCTTTAGTAGGGGGTCGCTGAGACTCATTGAGTACGTTGGATGGTCCTGGCATTTTCTTTTAGGAACCTGTATTGGTCTTGGTACACTGTATGAACTGATTTTGGAGGCAAGCACGCTACAGTTTAGGATTTTCCTCATTTCCAGTGCTATTGGTGAGCTCTACTTTTGTTCAGGGAGTATTCTTTTCAATCATTATTATTTTAGCTATTTCTTTGTTTACTTGAAGAACTAGCCAAGAAATTCCATGTCCTGAGCAGTGCCTCAGTTTATCAGTAAAGTCTTCATAGACACAGTCGGTGAGTTAAAATTCAGATTTTTTTGATAATAACTTTGTAGTATTTTAGTAGTTACCACGAATAAAATTTTGGAGTTAGTTTATTTCAGATATTCAAATTAATTAAAAGCATTTAATTAAAGTATTGTCTTGTAACATATAAAGTTTGAAGGGATAATTGGAAAAAAAAAATGGTTCACTCGATCAAATTTAGTGATCAGGTGCGTGTTCAATAAATGGGCCACGACAGCTAACCTATGAATGGTAACTAACTTAACAATAAGGAGTGTTTGATTATGTAGTATGACATATTTGTGGTATTAGAGGAAGTAAGTTCATTTGCACTAACAAAAGAAGAAACAAACTAACCTAATCCTTGAAAGATTAAATCGATGTCTTGCCACCTAGTATTTGATTGCGCTTAGCAGAAGCTAATTTAACTCTTCTAACAAGAAGCTCCTCCGATCGTTGCCCCATTCTGGTTACTCAAAAAGTAAAATACCAAGGGAACATAACATATAGGATTGAATCTTGGCAAGGGAAGGCTAATATGACGACAATTATTCAAGATTTTCACTACTAAAGTATCTAGATTGATTGAAAATTCTCACTCGCAAGAAATTGGAAGGAAATAACAACCATCAATAAGATTTTCTTTTTTTATTGAATATTTAATTTTAATTTCTTTTACTCTTTTATATTTGAGAAAGTGAGGTAAACTTGGTTATTAAAAACCTAATTTATTCTAATATTAACTTCGGCTAAAAATGATTTTTTGATCAAACTTTTACGTGGTTAAATCCCTTAATATTTAAAAAACTTATTAATGAAAGTTGGAAAGGGAAGCCTAATATGATATGATATGACTACAATAAATAAGATTTTTACCATTGGAGTATATCTAGATTGAATCATGTTAGGTTGAAGATTATCTAGTCATGACGGAAAGAGAAGAAGAAACCCCTAGCTAGGGTGATGAGAGAGAAAAGAGCAATGAGTCGGTCTTAAATGAAGACAAGAGCTATATATTTTTATTATCTATCTTTATATTTACATAATATGTGTGTATATATGTACAACAATAAAATGTATAAAGAATATAAATAAAACCAGAAACAAAATTGGGTCGGTTATCCTCTATTGCTACTGGGTTGGGCCCTTTCCTTTAATTGAAGTGGTTGAGTCCATATCTGGGTTAACACCTCCCTCAAGCTGGAGGGTGAAGGCATACCGAGATTGCCAAGAATGTTGTGATGAAGCTATCTATATAGATCCTTGGTCATAATATCAGCTATTTGGTTAGCATTGGAAACAAAATACGAAGAGATAAGCTTAGAATTTAAACCCTCACAAACATAATGGCAATTAATCTTAATGTACTTCGTACTTTCATGAAAAATTGTTTTTTTGGAAATGCGAAAGGCAGTCAAACTATCACAATGAACTAAGACAAGAGTGCAAATAGTAAAACCAAGATTCCCAAGTAGTCTGACCAACCATGAGATTTCAGCAGCCACTTTCCTTAGGGCTTGTTGATAACCAATTTTTTTCTATATATCTATTAAAATATATAAATACTTGTAAAATAGAATATGTAGGAATATATAAGTATGTCCAAATATTTTGGTATTTTTCTCAATATTTTGAAGATTTTAAAACCAATTTATTCCCCTATTTTATACGTAAAAACCCCAACAATACTGCCAAAATTATCATTTGGGTAATTCATTTAATGGATTCTCATATTTACACTAAAATATAGCTAAAATATTTTTTGCATATTTTCCCAAATTTATTTAGTATTTTTAAAGCTAAATTGCATATAATTGCAATATTAGCCCCTTTTAAGATTTAATTGTGTTTATATTTATAAAATTAAGTGCAGTATTTTTAAATTAATAATTATGTGTTATAAGTCATATTAGTACTTTAAATTTATTTCCAAAAATTATTTTGGCTATTTTTTATAAAATAAATAGGGAAAATGGCTATTTAAAATCTAGCCATATTTCATTTTATTTATGGCCTAAATTATACCCCAATTTACCCCGACCCAATTCCTACTCATACCCGACCCCTAACCCAATTAAATGACCCACCCAGACTCTCACCTAATTCAAGCTATTGATTGTTTATATCAACAGCTCCCATTATCCCTTAAATTTTTAACCCAAACGACCCCTTCACCCTAATACCGGCGCCCCCTAATCCCTTTCTCTCTCAATTCTCTCTACTACACCACCTAAACCCTAGTTGCCGCCACCCTAATCCATCTTGATATCTACCTAATATATGGCCCCCGTGGTCATTTGAGACATATACCAGCCTTCCATGGCTTCTACGTATTTGTTCTTGTGGTTGCATGACCAGACTTTGAAAGGATTTGGTCCAGTCCTTGCTCGATGACCTTTCTCCGCCAGCTATGGTCATTCGAGTCAGACCTTTGAATCTCCTGCTTAGATCGGTAACTTTCAAGGCTTTTCTCGTTGTTTTGGGTTCTTCTGAAACGCAATCTCTGTGAGTTTTCCATTTCTTTCAGATCTACCTTAGATCTATTCTTTCCATGAGTATTAAGCATATTCTCGAAGTTTTATTAACTTCGCTTTCAAAAACGACTCTCCATCTTTTCCGACTAGGGTTCTTCTTTTAAACTATTTGAAACCTCTTTTCTGATTTTAGCATGTTTCCGATTTTGCTACGTTCTACTCATTTTATTCTTCTATACGAGTTGGTTTATTGAAAACCCTAATTTCTCTTGGTTTCATTCGGGCTTGTGAGATTATTTGCTAGTATCTGTTTATCATCTTTTGATGTTATTGAAAACCCTAGTTTTTTGGGTTCTTTCGAATTTTTGAAACTGTTTATTTGATTTATTTTCTTTAAACTCATTTGTTGAAAACCCTAATTTCTTTTGGGTCTCACTCGAGTTCTGAATCTGTTTGTTAGATAAGTGTTGTTTGGTTAAGTTCTTGTTCAATTTATTTGTTTATCATCTTTTAAGATTGACTGCTATTGAAAGAACATATTTCTTTGGGTTTGAAACTGTTCGATTGAATATCTGACTCGATTTGAAAGCTCCTTGTTTCAGAATCTCTTCTATTTATGTGATTCCTCTGATTTTGGGCATTTACTATCTTTAAAACTCGACTAAGCTTCGAAACCCTTACTTTTCAGAAGGGATTTCGCATCTGTTATTGTGAGACCCTTTGCATGTTGTTGATACTTTATTTTTCTTTACTATTTATTCAATGAGGTTTGACCTACTTGATTATCATGCTTCGAATGCTTTCTATCTACTGAACTTTGTGGTACTATTACATTGATGTTTCTTTGCCAATAGGTTTGGCCTCGCATGTCTATTGTTTGTGCACTCTATTAATATGCTCAGGGTTCCTTCTTTGATTGATTTTCAACCTTGGACTGATTTCAAAACTTTTCTCTTTGAGAACTCTAATTTCACTCGCTTTTTAAAGTAATTGATCATTTTCCTTATTTTTCCTTACGGAATCTTTTTCCCAAAATAAGTGTATCTCTGTACTTGGACTCGATTGCTTACTTAATGTTTTACTGCTTCTTTTATGGCAATAATCAGTCTACCTACAAACTGATTTTCCTTCCTTATTTTGAATCGGTTAGCCCCGTTAAACAAGTGATTCCTTAGTTAAAAGGGAATCACTTGGTTGATTTATTCTAACTTTTGATTATTCCCATATTTGCATTGAACTTTACTTATTACCTTATTTCTCACATGTTTTAAAAATTATAAACACCCTGCACTCCTATTCTTTCAAACACACGAACACAAGGAACACGAACAACTTGAGTTCAGAACATACACATAATACTCTCTCTTTCTTTACTGCTTCTTGTGTCACTGCTTGTTTAGCCGGCTGAAAGTCAAGGCTAGACTGTGGACTCTTGTTTGCTTTTATCTTTCTCCACTATTCCTCTCTACTGGCATGTTCTCGCTTAAATTTTAAAGTCTCAACAACAGTATGTTTCTTTAAGTTGCTTCAATTTTTCATTCATGTGCACTTTTGCTCATGTCTCTGCAGTCTATTTATGTTACTAGCATGCTGAAACATGTTCTCTTCTCCTTTTAAATTAATACTTCCCCTATATGTGTTCCTTTGGATGGTTTGTGTCCATGCCAGCATCAGCTATTGTTATGTATGACCAAACTAGACCCTTGTCAGGGTTATGCAATCTATCTTATAATCTTTTCCCCTTTTAGATTGATGTTTCCCCATACATGTACTCTGTTATGTGATTTGCTGACTTATGGATCCCAAACCTCATATCCTCTTTATGTGTTTGTTTCCCTTTGATTGGTTTGTAGGAAGGCTAGCATTATCTTTGTTTAACTACTGATTCTATGTATTTTGAGCTTTACTACTACTACTTTCAAAATCACTTTCACTTATTATTTCTAACCTAGTTTTAGTCCATCTTTGTTCTGCACTTCCACTATATTCTTAGAACCAAGGTTTTTCCCCGCTTGTGTGAGCCTTGCCTTGGGACCCTTGAGATCCCTCTAAACTTGGACACATAAGAGCTGGCCCTGCCACACTGCATTTATCTTTATATGGTTCTGTGAACCTGGGTGTAAGCACTGTCCGGGGTCATTTGAGACCCTTAGGGAACTCTGACGCACCCAGGTCTGAGAAAGGCTTTGAAATCAATGTCATTGGTAATGATACATTTCATTGCATATCTCAGATAGGAAGTCAAATCAGGATTTCCTATGGTTGTAGTTTTTTCTTTCATTTCTTCTTTTATAATTCAAGTATTTGGTCTGTAATGGTTTTTAATGAATATTGGGATTGGCTAGAAAAAATGGATGGGGCAATTATGCATGTTTTACTTCCACACTTAGATATCCTGCCTATAGGATCTGTTTAATAAATTATGCATATTTATTATAACTCTTAGATGCCATGCTTATAGGACCAATTTTTGTATGTTTAACTCTGCATTTAGATAACCTGCCTATATGACTTGTCAAATTCTGCATGTCTAATTCAGCATTTTAGATAACATGCTCATAAGACTTGTTTAAAATTTTTGCATGTTATAGCCATGCTTAGACACCATGTTCTTAGGATCTAAATGGCTTAAATCAGACATTATGTCCATGAGGTCAAGAATCAGTACCCCCCTCTCCCCGAGAAATCATGCCTATAGGAATTCTCAAATAAAATACTGTCTGTTTCCATTCTATATTCAGCATTTAGGTATCATGCCTATAGGGGTTAAAATCACTCAACTAGATATCATGCCTATAGGTGTTAAAATCACTAATAATAGAGACCATCTTTTGAAACTAGTCCAATTTAAAATCAGTTTCATTATGAACCAGTTTTAAAGTAACAACCTATTCTTTTTATCAATACGGTTTACAAAACATGTTTATAGGATTCAAATCACCTGTTTAATGAATCACTATTCACATCATCGCTCTAGATATCATGCTCATAGGATAACAGTATTACGCCTAGGCAAGCCTTAGGTAAATACTTGAATAAAATTGAAACTACCTTCGTTTAATTAGCAACTGCTACAACCAGCAGGCAGGCCTGATTTGGACTTCTTATTTGAGGTATCGTATGAATCTGGCTCTGACTCAAATCCCCTAATTTAGGAATTCTATAGGAATAGTAGTCCTAAGTGCCTCCGGAACTGATAAAGAAGGGACGGGTAATAGCATGCAATAGGGGTCGAGACCAATCCGTGCTTTACTACCTTAAATGGGTGGAAAGGGTAGATTGGATATGATGACCAGTGTACTAATACCATGTATAGCCCGTCTTTTGAGGAGTGATTACCAGGTATTGCATTGATGTGATCCATATCATAAATAAACCTAGGACCCTTCCCTCTCTCTCCTTTCCTTTAAAGCCTTGTAACTTCTTGTCAAAAACCTGTCTTTTCGTGATTTCTCTTTCAAACTTTGTTTTCAAACAGTTATGTATTAGAATCCCCTCTTATTTTACCCTATCTGTTTATATGTTAATTGCATCAAATTCACAAAGAACTATCTGGTCGGGAATCACACTAGTGGATCCTGAGGGGTGCCCAACACCTTCCCCTTAGGATAATTTCAAGCCTTTACCCTCTCTCTGGCTATCAAGAAAACTTAGAGGTGAACCTCATAGGTGTCCTAATGCACCATAAATCATTAGGTTTCATCTCTTCAAAAATGCAAAACCGAGTTCCTAAAAGGAATGAGTTACGTTATACCTAAAATGTCATAAACCTGATTCTCCCGGTGCAAAGAGGGAAAAAAGGGGGCGTGACAGGGCCCTGAATTTTGCTTTAGCAGAAGACACAGAAATGGTGGGTTATTTCTTACTTCCAAGAGATTGAGGTCCCACCAAGTTTCACATAAAACCCAATAACTGATTTGCGAGAGATACCACCAGAATTCCAATCAGAATCATAATAGGCCACAAGACAAGTCAGAAGAGTTGGAGAGAAGGACACCCTGAGAATGAGCATCTAACAAATATCAAAGAACATTCAGTCCAACCATCAAGTGAGGAATATGAGGTTTCTGAAAAATATTAGCTCAAATGTTAGATGGACAAAGAGATAATTGGTCTAGTGTGTTGCAAGAAATTGAGCTTGCCAATGAGCCTCT
The DNA here is from genome assembly GCA_034376525.1 of Nicotiana benthamiana. Classification (NCBI taxonomy): domain Eukaryota; kingdom Viridiplantae; phylum Streptophyta; class Magnoliopsida; order Solanales; family Solanaceae; genus Nicotiana; species Nicotiana benthamiana. The sequence goes on from CM067337.1 coordinate 133,759,488, forward strand.
TGTATAGAGACTAGGATCAGAGATAAGATCACCCATGTCTAGGGTCATCTTAACAGAAGGATCCAAAGGAGTCACAATAGAATAAAAAGGATTGTAGTTGAACTCATCAAGCAAACCACTAGTATATTTATGCTAACTCATTATATAACTCTGGGAGGGGATTTTTGAGATTTCCATACCTAAGAAATAGTGGACTGAACCCAAATCTGTGATCTTAAATTGATCATCCAAAAAGGACTTCAGGGATTTCACTTTAGTGAGATCATCTCCAACTAATAAGATATCATCAGCATAGACAGCCAATACTACCAAAGATCCAGAGGGAGATTTGGTGAAGAGAATAATCATTCAGACTAGAAATGTAGCCCTTTGAGTACATAGCCTCATATAGTCTTGAAGACCACTATCTAGAGGCTTGCTTAAGGTCATAGAGATATTTTTTGAGCTTACATGCCAAATGAGCTGAAGAATAAGCATATGAGACATCAAGATCGGGTGAAATTTTCATATAGACCTCCTCGTGGAGATCATCCATGGAGGAAGGCATTAGTAACATCCAACTAGTAGACAGTTCAATCTCTCTTGATGGAAAGAGTTAAGAGGCACTTGATGGTGGTGAGCTTGATCACAGAGGAGAAGGTTTCAGTGAAATCTATGCCTTCCCTCTAAGTATTACCTCCAAAAAAGAGTTAAGAGGCATTTGATGGTGGTGAACTTGATCACAGGGGAGAAGGTTTCAATGAAATCTATGCCTTCCCTCTAAGTATTACCTCCAACAACCAACCTTGCCTTGTATGTTTCAATAGACCCATCTGCCCTTTGATTTATCTTATAAACCCATTTGCAAGGAATGACCTTCTTATTTGAGGGAAGAGCGACAATGTCCAAGTCTGATTAGCCTCAAGAGCATGAAATGCTTTTAGCATGGCATTTTCCCAATAAGGATGAGTTGCAACCTATTGGTATAACTGAGATTCATGCACGTGAGCTTCCCTAGATGAAATCTTAGATTTTGTGGAATTAGGGAAAGAGATGACAATTGGGCCGATATAATCCTTAAGATAAGAAGGTTGAATGATAGTTCTGGTGGATTTTCTTCAGGGATGAGGATTAGAAGTAGTTGAGGTGGAAGTAGAAGAGGTAGAAAGAGAAACAGGGGAATCAATAGGAGGTGAAGATGAAGGGAGAAGAGGAGAAATAAGAAAGGACTCAGAATGACTAGTAGAGGGAATAGCCATAGGAGGAGGAGCTGGGATATCCACAAGAAGAAGAAGAAGAAGCAGAAGAAGAAGGAGAAGGAGAAGAAGAATGAGAAGGAAAAGGAGAAGGAGCAGGAGAAGGAGGAGGAGGAGGAGGAGGAGAAAGAGAAGGAGGAGAAGAAGGAGAAGCAGAAGAAGCAGGAGAAGGAGGAGAAGAAGGAGAAGAAGGAGAAGGAGAAGGAGAAGAAGGAGAATAAGAAGAAGGAGAAGGAGAAGAAGGGAAATTATGTTCATGGAATACCACATCTCTAGAATGAAAACAGAAGAATTGGACAAATTGAGCAATTTGTAACCTTTCTTCCCACATGGATATCCTAAGAATATACATTCAATAGCTCTAGATTAGAACTTATCATTGCACGCCTTAGGGGAAGTATCAAAGCAAAGATAACCAAATGATCTTAAATGATCATAGGACGATAGATGACCATGAAGCTTGTCAAAAAGGAAAGGTTAATAAGAAGTGGTGAAGGCATTCTATTGGTAAGGCATGTAGAAGTCAAAACGCATTCCCCCCAAAATGTCAGTGGTGGTTTAGATTGAAATAGTAGGGCTCTTGAAACTTTTAAAAGGTGTTTGTGTTTTCTCTCCACAATGCCATTTCGTTGTGGAGTATAGGGCATGGAAGTTTGATGTAATATTGCCTGTGAAGCATAGAAACTGATGGCTTCAGACAACTTCCAAGCTCAAAAGCATCATATGATCTAAAAGTGTGTATTGAGGAATTGAAGTGAACTTTCACCATAGAAGTGAAAGCTGTAATAATGGACAAAGCATTGCTCTTGGAATAAAAAAGATGAGTCTAGGTGACTCTAGTAAAATCATCAACCAAAGTAAGGAAATACCTAAAGCCATTATAAGTTTTAGTGTTGTGAAGGCCCCAAAATGTCAATGTGAACTAGCTGAAAAAGTGTGGTAGAATGAATAGTACTATCATGAAAATAGAGTCTTTGTTGTCTAGCCGTTGGACAAATTAAGCATATAAAAGGTTGTTTAATGAATACCTTGTTAGACAAAATGGAAATAGATTGCATCTTATGAAAAGACACATGACCTAATATCTGATGCTAAAGCAGATCCATCTGATCCTTCATAGAAGGGCCTTCTAAAGAAAAATAGAATTTGGTAAGAATTGTTATAAAATTCAGTTGAGTAATAAGTTGATGAATAGAAATTAAATTAAAATGGAAAGATGGTAATAGAAAGATATTAAGTAAAGTTATATCATGTCTTAGTGTAAGGATCCAGTTGATATTACATTAACTTTGTATCCATTAGGTAAGGTGACAAAAATGATTTGGTTAAAGGCACAACACTATGAAACAAATGTTTGTGTGGAGTGCTGAAACACGTTCTCAAGGCACTAAACTAAACGTGTGTTCATATTTGCAGGTTTTGATAAATGACAAACGATGCGCAATTGACATATGACGAGGTCCAAGCACAAGCGCGCAAATGTCATGTAACGAAGTTCAAGCACAAGACAAACAAAGATCAAGACTAAACAAAGTTATACATGAGTCGTTCTTTAATTGTGATCTTGATCCGACAACTTAACTCAAGACTTGGCTTCTCTCGTAAAATCATTTTTATCAAATCATGCATATTTAATTTAGAGCAAAATGATTTTAAATCACGCATATGTATTTTAGCAAAATGATTTTTAAACATGCCTCTAAAATCTGGACTAAGATAATCGATTATGTACTTATGATAATCGATTATGTTAAGTCAGCTGCATGACAATCGATTGTGTACCTTATTACAATCGATTGTGTTAAGGCAGTGTCCATCAGATTTTTCAAAGCTACAAAATAATCGATTGTGAACTTATGACAATCGATTGTATTGAGGCAGTGTCTATTTAATTTTTCAAAGACTGATAAATAATCGATAGTCCATATAGTATAATCGATTATGTAACTGACCGTTGTCAAAATATTTTCAAACACCGTCAAGTAATCGATTGTATGTTCTTAATAATCGATTATTTTAAGTAAAATCTGGAAAAGATTTTTTGAACGTTGCCAAGTAATCGATTGTATATTTCTGATAATCGATTGTTTTAAGTAAAATCTGGAAAAGATTTTTTGAACGTTGCCAAGTAATCGACTGTTTTAAGTAAAATCTGGAAAGGATTTTTTGAACGTTGCCAGTAATCGATTATATGTCTTTGATAATCGATTGTGCTGCGTAAAATCTGGGAATGATTTTCGGAACGATTGGACAACAATCGATTGTATCATCTTGACAATCGATTGTCGCAGCACAAAATCAGCAATTCTTAATTGGCAATTAGGCAACGGTTATGCATGGTTTTGACACTATAAATACATCTTCAAATCAGTCATCTAAACACAACAACTAATCATATTATTGCTAAAGCTTGCATACTCTCTTATTCATCATTTTCTATTCATTACATAAGTTTTTGAGAGCCAAATTATTGACGAAAGTTGTTGCGTTCTTGAGCGTATTTATTTTACTCATATCTACTCTTAAGGAGAGTCTTGTTTTGAGTGCAAAGTGTTTTTATACACTTGAAGGGAACTGTTAATCCCTTGTATTGTAAAAAGGAACGTTGTGATTCCTTTGGTTGAAGTCTTGAAGTGTTGTAACTTTGAGCAAAGGTTGTTGAGACTTGTGTGACTCAAGTTCTCAGTTTGTAACGGTTTGTTGAGCACCCGTAAGCTTAACAGTGTTAGTGGAAATCTCGAGAGAGTCTCTCGGGGACTGGACTAGCCACGGGTTGTGGTGAACCAGGATACATCGGTGCGTTCGTTCTTTATTATTTACTTATCGCACTTATTTCATTCCTGCAATTTTTAAATTCCGCAAGTTTACGCTGTTTTTTATTATAACGCTATTCACCCCCCCCCCCCCCCCTCTAGCGTTAAGCGTATATTCTAACATGGAGTCTTGTGGTTAGTGGCCCCTGGAATTAACTGTGAAGAAGCACACATATGAAATTGTACAGACACTACAGCATAGGCAGTAACAAACCTGCAAAATGAGCAACTGCAGAATCCTCATCTGGGAGAATAGGTGGAGTAGAATCAGAAGAGACTTGAACTTATTGAAACAGAGTCAGAAGATGGTGATATTGCTCCTTTGTAAATCCATGAACTGGAGCAGAAATTCCAAGAGGCTGACTGGACCCAAAAGATGGTTTAGTATAGGAAATATCGCCTTGGACATAGAAAGCAAACTTCTAATTCTCGATAAATTTGAAATCAGGGGAAAACTATGAAGTTTGTAGCATTTTTCCACTAAGTGTCCAGGTTGCTTACAGTATTTACAAGATATTGCGGACACGTTCTTCTTGGGTTCAAAGTTCACCTTCTAAGTGAAGTTTCTATTGTTATTATACTTAGTAGGGGTGACAGAGAAAGAACCATAATCTCTAGATAAATTTGAAACATTGGAAAGGGACTCTTTTTGACTCTCATCCTGTTGACGCAGGGAATAAGTCTTGCTTATAGAAAGAAGAGGGTTCATCCTCATGATGGAACTCTTGAAAGTAGAGTAGGATTCATTCAACCCATTAAAGAACTGGAACAATTTTTGGACCTCTATAAACATTGGAAGTGGTCCACAAGAGCATACTGGACCAACATAAGAGGAGTTCAATTCATCCCATAAGCTCATAAGCTTAGTGAAGTAGGTAGCAATGTCTGATAAACCTGAGTGGTTGTACTAATTTTTATTTGAATTTGAAGGTACTTTGACCTATTTATCTGACCAAATATCTCATTAGTGTCTTTCTGAACTTCTCTTTCAGTCTTAAGACACATGACACCGGTGGCAATTTCTCTAGACACGGAAATAGTTATCCATGCTTGTCATTGTAACCTTTCCAAGTATGAATAATAAGGGGAATATTGTGTTATTTGAGGAACCCTACTATCTATGAGTCCTAACTTGTTCTTTGAAGACAAGAAGGTAAGCATACTACTTCTCCATAGAAAAAAATCACAGCCATTAAGAGGCTCAGATACCAGCTGACTACCAGGACTGTCAAACGGATGCACATACAAATGAAAGGATGGATCAATTATGAAGGGAGTAAATCCCTCAGAGGTCGTACAACTAGGTGATCCTACATTTTCCATAATACTACCCGTTCAACGAAGTTCAAGTATAGTTAATTGTGAGAAAACAATTGACAATTGAATTAACACAACTTTTACACAAATACACAACATGCAATATCAGATTTATATGATTTTAAAGTCGAACAGGAAGGATATTACCAGCCTTCTTCTCAAACTCGAAGAAGAAAAGTCTTCTCTAAAAATAAAACCCTAGAAAATCGAATCTGCAGAAATTGCTAAGGAAAAACTCGAAATACTAAACCTCCTAGTAGAACCAGACAATTGAAGAAGAAATATGAAGAAAGCCCTAAATGTTGATGGCACAATTATCGAATAGCAGTTGTCGCCGATCAACCAAAGACGGAAATGAAACCGTTCAAAGATCTGAGCGAGAGTAACATCGGAATGAAGCTCATGACAAGAGGAATCATAACCCCTGCTCTGATACCATGCTAGGTTAAAGATTAACCAGTTATGACGGAAAGAGAAGAAGAAACCCCTAGTTAGGGTGAGAGCCAAATTATTAACGAAAGTTGTTGCGTTCTTAAGCGTATTTATTTTACTCATATCTACTCTTAAGGAGAGTCTTGTTTTGAGTGCAAAGTGTTTTTATACACTTGAAGGGAACTGTTAATCCCTTGTATTGTAAAAAGGAACGTTGTGATTCCTTTGGTTGAAGTCTTGAAGTGTTGTAACTTTGAGCAAAGGTTGTTGAGACTTGTGTGACTCAAGTTCTCAGTTTGTAACGGTTTGTTGAGCACCCGTAAGCTTAACAGTGTTAGTGGAAATCTCGAGAGAGTCTCTCGGGGACTGGACTAGCCACGGGTTGTGGTGAACCAGGATACATCGGTGCGTTCGTTCTTTATTATTTACTTATCGCACTTATTTCATTCATGCAATTTTTAAATTCCGCAAGTTTACGCTATTTTATTATAACGCTATTCACCCCCCCCCCCTCTAGCGTTAAGCGTATATTCTAACAATTGGTATCAGAGCCCAACTCTCTGAAAAACTTAACCGTTTGAGAGAAACAATCCATGGCTTCTACTCGTGATTCTTTTGTAGGAATAGGTGAAGGACAATGCTCCACCCGACCACCACTATTCGATGGCACAAACTATGCGTACTGGAAGGAGAGGATGAGAATATTCGTTCAATCGAATAGCTTTCATTTGTGGAAGGTCATAATGAAGGGAGAATAAATTCCAACCAAAAAGGTTGAAAATGAATGGGTTCCAAAATCCGAAGATGAGTACGATGCGGATGATATCCGAAAAGTGCAGAACAATGCTAAAGCCATCAACTTATTATATTATGCTGTAAATGCTGATGATTACAGAAAAATATCATGTTGCACAACGGCGAAGCAAATGTGGGATAAGCTGGAAATCACGTACGAAGGTACGGACCAGGTAAGTGAGGCTAAAGTTGATTTTCTAACCCATGCATATGAACTATTTCACATGAAGGAAGGCGAAAGGGTCGATGACATGTTCGAACGATTTTCAAAAATCGTTAATGACTTACATGCTCTTAAGAAGACCTTCACGGATAAGGAACTTGTCCGAAAAATCCTCCGAAGTCTCACTCCGGAATGGCGCTCAAAGGCCGACGCGATTCAAGATTCTATTGGCATTTCAAATGTCACCATCGACGGATTAAGAGGTAATCTTAAAACTTATGAATCTACTATACTTAACCCTCTTGTCAATGATCAAAGGAAACAAAGAATCGCCCTCAAGGCAAGAACAAGTCAACCTCAAAATGATGAGGACGGAGATAACGAGTTCGGACTCGTTATTAAGAAATTTCAAAAGTTCATGCGAAAAGAGTATGTACGAAAAGGCAAACAACAAGGAGAACAAGTAAAGTGCTATGGGTGCGGAGAAATCGGGCACATTAAATCAAATTGCCCAAATGTCAAAAAGGAGAAGAAATCCTTCAAGAAACAACGAGCATACATATCTTGGGGAGACGACTCCGGAGACGAGTCGAGTGAGGAAGAAGAAGACGAAACCGCAAATCTTTGTCTCATGGCTCACGAAAACAATCAAGAAGAGGTATGTCAAATTTCTTCCAAAAACTTCTATTCTCTTGAGGAAATGCAAAATGCCTTTGATGAGTTGTATAGTGAATTCATTAAAGCTTCCAAAACTGTTAAGAACATTAAGGAAAATGCTTCTTTGAAAGAAAAAGTTTTTGAAAAACAACTCTCTTTCAAAGAAAAGGATTTGGAAAAACTATTTTTGGAAAATGAGAAGTTGAAAGAAGAAAACAAGTTTTTCGGCAAAAGAAGCGCCGACAAACCCGAGAGTTCTAGTAAAAATTGTACTTCTTGCATGCATCTAAAAGGTGAGGTAGAAAGACTTAAGGGCACCTTAGATAAGTTCAATTCTTCTCATAAAAATTTGAATGAAGTTCTTGTTAATTTGAAATCGACCAAACATGGGATAGGTTTTAAAAACGAGCCTAAAGAAAAAGTTGAAGCCAAACCCCAACCACCTATGGCTCAACCTAGGATAAATAAAACAAGTGTTCATTCTAGAAATAACAATCCTAGAATCAACATGCATACTAGACCAACCTTTGAACATTTTAGGACACCTAGAAATAGCCCTCAACCTAGAAATAACTATTCTAGAAATGATGCATATCCTAGAAGAAACTTTGAAAATTTTAGGACTCCTAGAAATGGCTTTCAACCTAGATATAATTATTCTAGAAATACTGCATATCCTAGAACAAATAGTAGGAGAAATGACTTTCATGAAATGCGCAATAGTCATATTGTCGAAAATAGAGTAAACAATTTTCGTCCGTCCAACTACTATCAACCTAGACGAATGCATAATACAAATGTCATTTGTCATTATTGCAATCGAATTGGACATATTGCTCCTTCTTGTTTCACTAGACATAGACACATAAATGCATGTCAAGCACAACAGCATGTTACACCTAACTCTCAAGGATCCAAAACAGCTTGGGTACCAAAGACTCATTAATTTGTCTTGTAGGCATGTTTGAAGGGATCAAGTGTACTTTGGTACCTTGATAGTGGATGCTCCAAACACATGACCGGAGATGAATCCAAGTTCCTTCAACTAGAACACAAAGAAGGAGGAAGCGTTATCTTTGGAGATAACAACAAGGGAAAAATTATCGGCATTGGATCGGTCGGTAAGGATGAACCTTCTTCCATTAAGCATATATTGCTAGTTAAGGGTCTAAAACATAATCTCTTGAGCATAAGTCAATTATGTGACAAGGGAAATCTTGTTTTATTTGATTCGGATGAATGCTTAGTTTTTCGCCGTAGCGATTTTAAAATTATCCTTCGTGGATTTAGAATGGATAACATCTATATGGTTGATCTCGAAAATTCTTCTTCTGAATATGTGAATTGTCTTATGAGCAAAGAAGATGATATGTGGTTATGGCATCGTAGAGTAGGTCACATAAACATGCATCTTTTAAACAAATTGGTTTCACAAAATTTAGTTATTGGTCTTCCAAGTTTGAAATTTGAAAAAGACTCTATTTGCGATTCTTGTCAAAAAGGGAAGCAAACAAAAGCATCTTTTAAATCGAAAAATATTGTTTCAACTACTAGACCATTGCAACTTCTTCATATGGACCTTTTTGGACCATCTCGCATTGAAAGTCTTGGTAGAAATCGTTATGCTTTTGTTATTGTTGATGATTATTCTAGATTTACATGGACGCTATTTCTTGCTCATAAAAGTGAAGCTTTTCATAATTTTAAATGTTTTCTTAAACGTGTTCAAAATGAAAAGGACACAACCGTCACTTCAATAAGAAGTGATCATGGGGCAGAGTTAGATCACAATCTCTTCGCGGACTTTTGTGACGAACTCGGTATCGAGCACACCTTCTCTGCTCCACGCACACCACAACAAAATGGAGTGGTGGAAAGGAAAAATAGGTGTCTCGAAGAGATGGCTAGAACCATGCTCGATGAGGCTAAGATTCCCAAACATTTTTGGACGGATGCCGTGAGTACCGCATGCTACGTTTTAAACAGAGTAGTCATAAGGCCAATACTCATGAAAACTCCCTATGAACTCTATAAGGGAAGGAAACCAAACATCTCCCATCTTAGAGTATTCGGTTGTAAATGTTTTATTCACAACAATGGTAAAGATAATTTGGGAAAATTTGATGCCAAATCCGATGAAGGAATTTTTATTGGTTATTCATCACGTAGCAAAGCATATAGGGTATTCAATAATAGAACCGAAACTGTGGAGGAATCCCCTCATATTGTGTTTTCCGAAAATAATGCTCGCATGGCGAGAAAGGATTCTGGTTTTGATCCTGCAGATATTTTAAACTCAATAAGTCCTCAAGACAAAGTACAAGAGGAAACTCCTAAGGAAATTCAAGATGAAATCGTGGATCAATTATCGGAGGAAGCGCCACAATTGGAAAAAGAAACGAAACTACCTAACGCGTGGAGGACAATCAAAGACCATCCTCTCGAACAGGTAATTGGCGATATTGAACAACAGGTAAGTACTCGAAACACTCTTAAGAACACCTTAGGACACACTTCTTAAGAGATCACGTTCTCAATTGGCCAACATCTTGACTCCACATTGATCTAAGTCATTATGTCTTTACAAATTACTAACTTGAGCGTTGGAGACGTCTATTTCTTTTTTGCAGGTATCGCCCTAAAGGCAAGGGAATTATAAGGCAATGGTGTAGAACAATCGATTGTTACAGTCAATAATCGATTATCATTCCTTTATGTCTCATGTTTACTGTGCCGGACAATCGATTAGCAAGTATCACTAATCGATTATTTACGTTTTATGCTTATTATGCAGGTTTTTGATGTTAATTAATAATCGATTTTATAACTGTATAATCGATTACCGTCTTGGCCATTCAGTACCGGCTTCCTAAAACAATCGATTGTCTCAAAAGTATAATCGATTATTTTCCGAGTCAGAAAATCACTGTGCACACTGTGTCATAACAATCGATTACCATAATTCAACAATCGATTATTTTTTGTCAGTAATTCAAATATTTGTTACCGTTTGGGTCCTGCAAGATTCCCACAATCGATTCTTGTCATTTCCGAGTACAATTCAAAAACTCCATAACAATCGATTATTTCGATTCCACAATCGATTGTTTAACGGACAGTGCAAACTTTTTTACCGTTTCTGACCGTTTTGGCTCTTAAATTTCTGCAGATTTTCACCATAAATGAAATTCCATCCTTCTCATTATAAATAGGTACCATATGTTTTCAATTTCTTCACTCAAGCATCAATCTTATCTCCCAAACTTTCAAAAATCTCTCAAATTTCTTACAAAGGCTATTACTACTTATTGAAAATGTCGAGCTGACACACCAAACGCCCCCGTTCAGGCAGACATGGTGCATCTTCTTCAGCTGCTCCTCCTACTCCCAATTTCCCTTACCAAGATGGGTCTCTTTTACAGTTTAACTCTGAAACCGAGCTAACTAGATTCTTGACAAAATTCGAAAAGCGTGACATTCTTCCTCCTCGCTTTTCAACCTGCAGATATCTTGAATCCTACGCCCCCGCTGCAAACATACTTAGGGAATGTCAACTCCTTGACTTCTTATATCTTACCTATCCTCATATTAATCCTCCAATGATTCAAGCGTTCTATTCAAATCTTCATGAGGACGACGATGGTGAGCTTGTATCAAACATTAATGGAGTTCAAATTCTTTTAACCAATGAAAACTTACATTCTATTGCTCACCTTACTCGAAGTGGGGAAAACATTTCTCTCTATATTAGAGAAGTCGGCGCCTTATTTGATGAACGAATTCTTCTAAATCAAATAGGACTTGGAGCTTATGATCCTAATCTATCCAATCGTCGTCCTACCATTACGGGCATGCTCCCCGAATATCGTTTAATTTTCTACTTCATCACCCGGGTCCTCAAACCACGCAAACATAATCATACCACTCTCTCCCAAGAGGACGCAAAACTCATGCATGCCATTATAATCGGGGCTCACATCAATTGGTGTAAGTTCGTCAAGATTCACATGCTTGATGCCATTGGGGACGATAGACCACTTCCCTATGCCCTCCTTATCATGAATTTTCTTGAAGCCTCTGGGTTCAACACCTCTATCGATCCGCTCAAAAAGAGCACCAAGAAATGGGAAATTTCCGAATCCTCCTTTCCCCATGACGGCGAACATGCAGCTCCTGCTCCTCCTCCAACTCGTCAAACGAGTCAGCCTCAAGCTCCTACACTTCAATCTATTTCCGACCAACTTGCTTCTTTGTCCACCTCTGTCAATCGTTTGACATATGAGATCCATGGATATTTTGATCATATTCACTATCCATATGCTGGACTTGTTCCTTATGAAGCAGTGCCGGATGACGAGGCGGGAAATGATAATAATGAATAATTTCTAGCTTATTGTTCTATATTGTATTGTCTTCTTTTTATGTAATCGTATTTTTGATTAATAAATAAACAAGTTATTTACTTATTCTAATTTTTGCTAATGGCAAAAGAGGGAAGAATAAGGTGCTATGCACTTAATATTTATTGGTATAAATTAAGGGGGAATTCATATGTTGAGGGGGAACTAATTCCATATCTTTACTTGTCTTGGATCGTCATTATGAATCTCTAATATGCATATCCCGCTTAAGGTTTGCCATTATCAAAAAGGGGGAAATTGTTGAAACACGTTCTCAAGGCACTAAACTAAACGTGTGTTCATATTTGCAGGTTTTGATAAATGACAAACGATGCGCAATTGACATATGACGAGGTCCAAGCACAAGCTCGCAAATGTCATGTAACGAAGTTCAAGCACAAGACAAACAAAGATCAAGACTAAACAAAGTTATACATGAGTCGTTCTTTAATTGTGATCTTGATCCGACAACTTAACTCAAGACTTGGCTTCTCTCGTAAAATCATTTTTATCAAATCATGCATATTTAATTTAGAGCAAAATGATTTTAAATCATGCATATGTATTTTAGCAAAATGATTTTTAAACATGCCTCTAAAATCTGGACTAAGATAATCGATTATGTACTTATGATAATCGATTATGTTAAGTCAGCTGCATGACAATCGATTGTGTACCTTATTACAATCGATTGTGTTAAGGCAGTGTCCATCAGATTTTTCAAAGCTATAAAATAATCGATTGTGGACTTATGACAATCGATTGTATTGAGGCTGTGTCTATTTGATTTTTCAAAGACTGATAAATAATCGATTGTCCATATAGTATAATCGATAATATAACTAACCATTGTCAAAATATTTTCAAACACCGTCAAGTAATCGATTGTATGTTCTTAATAATCGATTGTTTTAAGTAAAATCTGAAAAAGATTTTTTGAACGTTACCAAGTAATCGATTGTATATTTCTGATAATCGATTGTTTTAAGTAAATTCTGGAAAAGATTTTTTGAACGTTGCCAAGTAATCGATTGTATATTTCTGATAATCGATTGTTTTAAGTAAAATCTGGAAAGGATTTTTTGAACGTTGCCAGTAATCGATTATATGTCTTTGATAATCGATTGTGCTGCGTAAAATCTGGGAATGATTTTTGGAACGATTGGAAAACAATCGATTGTATCATCTTGACAATCGATTGTCACAGCACAAAATCAGCAATTCTTAATTGGCAATTAGGCAACGGTTATGCATAGTTTTGACACTATATATACATCTTCAAATCAGTCTTCTAAACACAACAACTGATCATATTATTGCTAAAGCTTGCATACTCTCTTATTCATCATTTTCTATTCATTACATAAGTTTTTGAGAGCCAAATTATTGACGAAAGTTGTTGCGTTCTTGAGCGTATTTATTTTACTCATATCTACTCGTAAGGAGAGTCTTGTTTTGAGTTCAAAGTGTTTTTATACACTTGAAGGAAGTGTTAATCCCTTGTATTGTAAAAAGGAACGTTGTGATTCCTTTGGTTGAAGTCTTGAAGTGTTGTAACTTTGAGCAAAGGTTGTTGAGACTTGTGTGACTCAAGTTCTCAGTTTGTAACGGTTTGTTGAGCACCCGTAAGCTTAACAGTGTTAGTGGAAATCTCGAGAGAGTCTCTCGGGGACTGGACTAGCCACGGGTTGTGGTGAACCAGGATTCATCGGTGCGTTCGTTCTTTATTATTTACTTATCGCACTTATTTCATTCCTGCAATTTTTAAATTCCGCAAGTTTACGCTGTTTTTTATTATAACGCTATTCACCCCCCCCCCCTAGCGTTAAGCGTATATTCTAACATGGAGTCATGTGGTTAGCGGCCCCTGGAATTAACTGTGAAGAAGCACACATATGAAAATGTACAGACACAACAGCATAGGTAGTAACAAACCTGCAAAATGAGCAACTGCTGAATCCTCATCTGGGAGAATAGGTGGAGTAGAATCAGAAGAGACTTGAACTTATTGAAACAGAGTCAGAAGATGGTGATATTGCTCCTTTGTAAATCCATGAACTGGAGCAGAAATTCCAAGAGGCTGACTGGACCCAAAAGATGGTTGAGTATAGGAAATATCGCCTTGGACATAGAAAGAAAACTTCTAATTCTCGATAAATTTGAAATCAGGGGAAAACTATGAAGTTTGTAGCATTTTTCCACTAAGTGTCCAGGTTGCTTACAGTATTTACAAGATATTGCGGACTCGTTCTTCTTGGGTTCAAAGTTCACCTTCTAAGTGAAGTTTCTATTGTTATTATACTTAGTAGGGGTGACAGAGAAAGAAGCATAATCTCCAGATAAATTTGAAACATTGGAAAGGGACTCTTTTTGACTCTCATCCTGTTGAAGCAGGGAATAAGTCTTGCTTATAGAAAGAAGAGGGTTCATCCTCATGATGGAACTCTTGAAAGTAGAGTAGGATTCATTCAACCCATTAAAGAACTGGAACAATTTTTGGACCTCTATAAACATTGGAAGTGGTCCACAAGAGCATACTGGACCAACATAAGAGGAGTTCAATTCATCCCATAAGCTCATAAGCTTAGTGAAGTAGGTAGCAATGTCTGATAAACCTGAGTGGTTGTACTAATTCTTATTTGAATTTGAAGGTACTTTGACCTATTTATCTGACCAAATATATCATTAGTGTCTTTCTGAACTTCCCTTTCAGTCTTAAGACACATGACACCGGTGGCAATTTCTCTAGACACGGAAATAGTTATCCATGCTTTCACCATGTCATTGTAACCTTTCCAAGTATGAGTAATAAGGGGAATATTGTGTTATTTGAGGAACCCTACTATCTAAGAGTCCTAACTTGTTCTTTGAAGACAAGAAGGTAAGCATACTACTTCTCCATAGAAAAAAACCACAGCCATTAAGAGGCTCAGATACCAGCTGACTACCAGGACTGTCAAACGGATGCACATACAAATGAAAGGATGGATCAATTATGAAGGGAGTAAATCCCTCTGAGGTCGTACAACTAGGTGATCCTACATTTTCCATAATACTACCCATTCAACGAAGTTCAAGTTTAGTTAATTGTGAGAAAACAATTGACAATTGAATTAACACAACTTTTACACAAATACACAACATGCAATATCAGATTTATATGATTTTAAAGTCGAACAGGAAGGATATTACCAGCCTTCTTCTCAAACTCGAAGAAGAAAAGTCTTCTCTAAAAATAAAACCCTAGAAAATCGAATCTGCAGAAATTGCTAAGGAAAAACTCGAAATACCAAACCTCCTAGTAGAACCAGACAATTGAAGAAGAAATATGAAGAAAGCCCTAAATGTTGATGGCACAATTATCGAATAGCAGTTGTCGCCGATCAACCAAAGACGAAAATGAAACCGTTCAAAGATCTGAGCGAGAGTAACATGGGAATGAAGCTCATGACAAGAGGAATCATAATCCCTACTCTGATACCATGCTAGGTTAAAGATTAACCAGTTATGACAGAAAGAGAAGAAGAAACCCCTAGTTAGGGTGATGAGAGAGAGAGGAGAGGAATGAGTCGATTTGAAATGAAGACCAGAACTATGTATTTTCATTATCTATCTTTCTATTTACATAATATGTGGGTATATATATGTACAATAATAAAATGTGCAAAGAATAGAAATAAAGTCAAAATTACAATTGGGTCGGACATCCTCTATTGTTACCGGGATGAGCCCTTTCCTTTAACTGAAGTGGTTGAGTCCGTATCTGGATTAACAAATCATGAAATATTTGGGTATATATTTAATAATAGAGTGTAAGGACAATAGATTGCATATAAAGATCACCCAATTCAACATAAAAGGTCTTGTAAATGAATACAATGGTTGACGAATAGGACATCTGGAAAGTCAACGACTATTTGAGGAATGGTGAATCTTTTTTCACATTACAACCATGTAAAGGAGGAAGAATAAGAGAATTCTTAGGGTGTGTTTGGTACGAAGGCTGAAAATTATATTTTTTTCATGTTTGGTTGGCTTAAATGTTTTGAAAAATATTTTCCTCATCAACTCATTTCCTTCAATTAGAGGAAAATATTTTTCCTATCAAGAGAAGGAAAAATATTTTTTCAAAATACTTTTTCAACCTTCCCCACCCTATTGTCCATCCCTACCAACCTACCTCCACACCCTCCACCTACCAACCCTACCCCACCCTACACCAACCCTACCCCTTCATCCCCACCCTAAATAAAAATATTATTAATAGTACTTCCTTTTTATGTTATAGATAGATTTTTTTTTCGTTTCAACAAATGAGTATTTTCTTTTCATGATATAAAAAATATTTTTTTCATTTTAACAAAAAAATTACTTCTTTTCATGATATCTAAAAAATATTTTTATTTTTATGAGTTAGAAAAGGTATTTTCTTTCATTCACCATAATGAGAAATTTTCTTTCATGTTATATAAAAGATACTTTTTTTCCAACGAAATAAAGTATTTTTTTTAGTTATCAAGCTCAAATTTAAGCGTTGTTCTTTTGTGAAAAACTAAAAAAGCACATTAGTTCCTTAGGGTTTGTGAATTTGAACAAATTAATTAAACTCTAGAGAAAAATAGAGATCGGAATGGTGTAGTACAGGAAACATGGGAATTCTGGAAAAGGTGGATTGAGGAGAGTAGCATAAAAAATTATTTCTCTAAAAATATTTTATACTTTCTAAGCAAACACTAAAAAATATTTTTCGGAAAAAGTGTTTTACTCGCCAAACTAAACAAGAAAACATAATTGACAAAACCTCTTTTTTTTTTTAAATATTTTTCTTTATACCAAACACACCCTTAGCATAAAAATGATAATGAGGGTAAATTTTGATGAAGTTAATCATGTCCGTATGTCAACTTGTACTATTTCAATCCTTGTCAATGGCATGCAGTATTGAGAAAATAATATTCCTATTTAAACTCACCATTTGAACTACCATTCATTATTACCAGAAGGAAAAATATAGGGGAAAAAATTAGAATTTTTACCTCCTATAGCAAAGGTTAACAATTTATTTATTTTAATAAATATCATTTTAAAAAATTATATTCTATAGATACCTTTTAAGATTTATAACAAATATTTAATTTTAGTATCCTCTTAGCCCTAAGCCACTAAATACGCTAATCAGTTATATTTTTTTATTTCATCTCTACTTTTATACATCCCATTCTCCCAAAGTTTCGTGGACCTCTTCCTCTAATATCAACTCTCTTTTCTCCCAATTTTCGTAGATCTCTTACTCTAATTACTCTTTCTTTTTTCCAAAATTCTCATCTTTTATAAAAGAAAGAAGATATGAAGAAGAACCGTGCATACGAGAATTCATGGGTCGATCAGTGGAACTATAATAATACAGAACTGTATTTCAAAGACATCAAAAAAAGTAATTCTGGTGGCGGCGAAGCACCTCCTCAATATCTCTTTTAGCAGCAGCCATGGTTGAAACTTAACACGACGACTATCTCTGTTTAACAGTATATTAAACAAATTCTTCCCTAACTCAAACGACACAAAAGCATCAATAGCACCATAGTCAACTTGTTCATCGCGCAAATCCTTTGCATTCCAACTCAAAGTATTATTCAATTGCTTCTCCATAACATTCCCAAAGTATTGTTTTCGCCATTTGCTTCAAATCCAATTTTTCATAGATTTCTTCGAATATCCGTTTTCACTACCTGCTTCCGGTGAACGGCGGATTCGTCGAAAATTAGGATTTGTTATTTAACAAAGGCGATGAAGTTGGGGATGAGCGATTTTCTATTAATATATTTCAATGTATTTCATTGTATTCATTATCTTATTTTTCATTGTAATTGTGACGACCCACAGGGGTCATCACTTGTTTTCTTACCATTTTGTACTTTCGAGGCCTTGAAAACCCTATTTAAGATTGCCTCAATTTGCGTACGTAGTCCGAGCGCGTACCCAAAAAGCTCAAATATGAATTCTGTGAGAAAAATACTAAAATTTAGTATTAAATTGAATAAATTTGACTTTGGTCAATATTTTGAGTAAACGGACCCAGACTAATGATTTGACAGTCCCGGAGGGTCCGTGGGAAAATATGGTACTTGGGCGTATGCCGTAATCAAATTCCGAGGTCCCAAGCCCGAGAAATAAATTTTTGTGTGAAATTATTTTCTAGAAATGATTAAGAAACTTGGGAATGAAATTTGATTAAATGACTATGGTATTGGGCCCATATTTTGGTTCCGGTGTCTGGTACCAATCTTATATGTGGTTTAAGCACTTTCTGTAAAGTTTGGTTGAAAACGGACGTCGTTTGACGTGTTTCGGACTTAAAATGGAAAAATTGATGTTTTATGAAAACTTGGAAGAAATTATGAATTTTGAGGCTTAATTCGATATATATGATGTTATTTTGGCGATTTTATCGTACGGATAAGTCTGTAGGAAGTTTTTGAGATTGTGTGTATGTTTGGTTTGGAGCCTCGAGGGATCGGGTGAATTTTGGATAGGTATCTGATTGCATTTCTGCATTTTTGGAAAATATGGTATCACTGATCTACAGGCTTCGCATTTGCGAAGCCAGCATTCGCAAATGCAAAAATCCAGCTCTCACAAATGTGAAGGCTGGTTCACAAATGCGAAACCATCCCAAGCCTTTCAATGTTCGCAAATGTGAAGGCTGGTTCACAAAGGCGAAACCATCCCAAGCCTGTCAATGTTCGCAAATGCGAAGGTCAAGGTTCGCAAATGTGAGACCTTATTCGCAAATGTGAATGTCCCTTGATAGGCCTAAGTTCGCAAACACGAACAAAAATATCGCATTTTCCATGCCTACAAGGTTCTCAATTGTGAACCCAATTTCGCATTTCCCATATCCACACCCCAGCATATTTTATACTTAACCGATTTTGAATTTCAGTTTTCACATTTTCTCAAACTCAAACACCCATAAGCGGTTTTCCAAGAAATGTTTCTTCTCCAAATAAATTAAAAGTTAATTTCTACTCATTTCTTTCAATTATTAATATCATTTAACATGTTTTTCGCTTAAAATCAATGAGTTTTATGGGTGAAATTGGGGGTTTTTGGGTAGAATCTAGGTTTTTTAAAAATTGGGGATTTCATAAATTTGAGGTCCAATTTCAAAACGAATTTCTTATTTGAGTTCGTGGGGGAATGGGTAAACGAATTTTTGTTCGAACTTCGAGTTTTGACTACGTGGGCTGGGGGACATTGTTGGATTTTTTGGTAAAACTATGGAAAATTCATTTTTATGCATTCAAAGTGATTCATTTAGCAATTGTTGATGTATTTAAGTAATTTGTGACTAGATTCGAGCAATTTTGTGGTGGAACCAAGGGGTAAAGCCATAGTTGAGGGTTGAGCTGAATTCAAGGCATCGAGGTAAGTATTTGATTTAACCTTAGCTTGAGGCAATAGGAGTTGAATCTTATATGTTACTTGCTAATTTTCTAGTACGATGTATAGGCATGGTGACGAGTATCTATACATTGGTGTTTAGCATGACCGTGGTCCTTATTATGCGAATAGTTTGGATTTTATTATACCTTCCATGCTTGATTGATGACTTCTATATGTTGTAAAGAGCTTGTGAAAGGGATTGTGATCTTTAAACTTCATGGAGCGTTGGCTCGACTTGAAATACAAATTGTGAAGGTATATGAGATAAGTAAATCTTTGAAGCATTGGCTCAAGTAAGTGAACTATGAGATGAAAGTGGAAGTAAGACAAAGAGTTAATGATATTTCCCCTTACCGAGGCGTTGTTGATTATTGAAGATTTTTCCTTGCCGGGACGTTGAGATTATTTGATGTTGTACCTTTGCCGGGCTTTTAAATTGCTTGTTTGTGTTCCCTTGCCGGGACTTCCATTACTATTTATTTATTCCCTTGCCCTTGTTTGTGATTGTTGATTGGGTGAGGAAGGGTGTTAAAGCACGAAGGGTAATGTCATACATTATTTGACATTGTGAGGAAAGAGTGCAAAGCACGAAGAGTGATGCCATGTCGTACGATGCACCATTCTGTACTGATATTCATTGATTACATATTGTGAGGAAAGAGTGCAAAGCACGAAGGGTGATGTCGTGCCGTACGATGTACCATTTCGTACTAATATTCATTGATTATATATTATGAGGAGAGAGAGTAAAAGCACGAAGGCTGATGTCGTGCACATGATTTACTGAAACGATTAATTTGGTAAAGATGAGAGTTAAAGCACGAATGGTGATATCGTGTCGTACGATGTACCATTTCGTACTAATATTCGCTGATTATATATTATGAGGAGAGAGAGTAAAAGCACGAAGGCTGATGTCGTGCACATGATTTACTGAAACAATTGATTTGGTAAAGATGAGAGTTAAAGCACGAAGGGTGATGTCGTGCACTTGTTGATCTTTGTTCCTTGTTGTTGTATGAGTTATGTTTTCCTTCATAATAGTCTATTTTTACTTGAAACTGTTATCTCCCCATGGCATGCTTCCCTCCGGTATTGTTTACCTTTCTGGTATTTCCATTCCGTTGTATATTTATAATTGCACAGGTGTATGTGGTAGTCCAGTTTAGCTTCGTCACTACTTCGCCGAGGTTAGGCTAAACACTTACCAGCACATGGAGTCGGTTGTGCTGATACTACACTCTGTGCTATTTTTGCACAGTCCCAGGTTTCGAGCAGCAGTAGCAAAAGCAGTAGCGTGGGAGCATACATTTAGCCTAGTGAGGCCCGAGGTAGCCTTGCAGGCCTCCGCAAGCCCCGCGTCTCCTCTATTCTTACTTTAGTTGTCATCTCCTTGTATTCGAGATAAACAGATTTATGTTTCTTTCAGACTTTGTATTTAGTATTCTTAGATATTCGTGAGTATGTGACTCCAGTTCTTGGGTAGAGTTTTATGATGGAAATTCCGTATTTTTATTCAGCTAATTAAATTTAAGACTTCCACTTATGATTTTAATCTCGTTGATTCTATTTTAATGTTGTTAAATTACTAAAAGAAACATGTGTTTAATGAAAAGTAATTACGTTTGGCTTGCCTAGCTCCTATTAGTAGGCGCCATCACGATCCCCAAGGGTGAAAAATCCGGATCTTGACAGTAATTCAATATATCTCGTTATATTCCACGTATTTCATTTTATCCACTGTCTTTTTTCTTATTATATTTCAATGTATCCCAATATATTATATTTATTTCATTGTATTCACTGTCTCGCTATATGCCACGAATGTATTCATAAGTTTTTTTAATTGATATAATTTATATATTCAGATGTATTATATAATTTCTATGAAGATTGCTATGTTTTTGGGATATTTTCCGGTTGAAAATCTTTTCATAACTGAAAATGCAAAAAATGCCTGTTATAGTTGAGTTTTTAAAGTTATATTAGGAGTCTATTATGTTATTTGATTCACTTTTCCGTTTTAAAGAACAGTGTAATACCCTATTTCACGCCGTGAATACAGTCCAACACAGTTGAATACAACAGTCTGTCCAGTTGTAACCCATATTTCACTCCATGAATACGAAGTCGAATACAACAACTGGTTAGCTAGGCTTCCTTGATTCATACATAATTTTGCTATTGCATTGATGAATACAATAACCTAAACACATCAAATAGATCTTATAATCACAAAAAAGTATCTATAATCCATAATATAACAAACTATATTTATAAATAGCTAATTATACTAAAGAATTGCTTTTCGAAAATTTATCAAAGAAATTTCATTAAAATGCAAATGGACCAATCAATTAGTAGAATTCGTTACAACCCATAATCAGGCAAACCTGAAAAAAAATAAAAGAACATTGCCTAGGAAGGATGTAACTAATTAGTGGGAAAAAGAATTACACCGATGAAGACATGTCTCATTACTAGTGCGCACACAAATATATATTATAAGATAAGAAATCGAACACTCGCATTTAAAGAGAGAAAAAAACCTAACTATACTCACCAAAAATAAAACAAACTCTAAGTGACACTCTCATCAGTAAGTATATGTCTAAAGCAAAGCATCATCATCAGGTCCAGCAAGAATTACCTGTAATTTCAAAAACTTGAGCTTTAGTATGTCTAGCTTGAGGGGAGAAGAAATTCATGTAGTCGACTTTGGGATAGAGGCATAGTTGATTGATTGATTGAATGATTTACAACTAGAAGGAAAATTTGCAGCTCACACAGAAGCTACTTACGTTGCAGTCAATGGCATATTTTCGAGCTACCATAAGGGCGCCATTTCTTTCTTTCTCTGATTCAAATACTAACACAAAGGAATGTCCTTTCCTTGGTTGCCAAAACAATGACTTTGCTGCAGAATTTCCTCCTCCTCTAAATCCACATAGCTGAAATCAAAAGGATTTTTTGGGATATGATTGTCACTTAGTATTGGGAGTTAACAATGAGAGAAATTGAAAGGGACATAATTGAAAGAACGTATGAAGCTCATATAATAATTCAAACTGAACTGGCAACCGGCTACTGGAGCACGAATCATCTGCTTTCTAATTATGTTTTCACCTAGTACCTGCATAGACCCAGAGTATGAATCTCTAGCTTTTGTAATCCATCCTTTACCCAATTTCAGCTTCGTTTTCCCGACATGAAAGCAGTGTGCAGAACGTGATGAATAGTTCCGTCCATTCATCTGTGCAATTACCACCTGAAAAATAATTGATAATGTGAATAGCATAAAATAGCTAACTCACAGACAAGTCCTTTCATATTATTTAATCTCTAATGTATGAACTGATGTGAATGCTCGATATCTATGTAGTGTGCATATAATATAGTGGAACATAGAGGTGAAACTGTGTGACGTATTCCCAATGCAAAAACTTTAAGGGTGGTTTAGATCCCAAAGCAAATATAGGAATGAACCTAGAATGCTCAAAGAAGTGGACGAACGAGAACCACTGAGGTGATTGCAAAAAGAACCCCACGATATTGTAAAGTTGAATCATGATTGAACAGAAGTTTGATATGTAATAGGCTCTAGTGCTGCATGATTTTCAAGATGAGAAAAACATGGAAGATTATGGAGTTAGACGGAAACAAAGACGGTAAAATGTCTCAAACTATGGGAAATGAATCATGAGATGTTTCTATGGGAAAGCACGGAAGAAAAATCTATTATTAACAATGATACAATTAGCCTATATATAATACATATTCTACTCCCACCACATACGGGACTAGGACATATTCTACTCCTACTATATATGGTACTATCTAACAGTTTCTTTGCCCGTGGACAGAGCAATGGATTCAGAGGCTCTTCAAGGTTTAGGTATCTTCAACAATGCTATAAAATATATTTATCTATGTTTTACTCCTCGGTTATAAGTTTCTTTATATGTATTGATGTTGGTCATGAATATCAAGCCACCTTATTGTTTTATACTTCTCCCATAAAAAGATCTAAAAGTATGAACCATATGCTCCATAAAAGTTAGACAGTCACTGCTTTTTAGAAGATTGAGGTGTTGCAGCAATGTCAGTTTCCTATCTAGTCCTACTTTGGTATTTTCACAAATGAACCCAAGTTAAATGTACTACAATTACTTTAGTATCTTAAGCAACTAAGAATTAGCTGAAGAATTATATGAGAAAACTTACACTGAATTCAAAGTTCGACTTCCGCAAAAGTGTCTCGACATAGCTCCCCAATCCAGAAGCTGTAAGAAGAGTTAATAGAACTCCTCATTTTCTTCATCAACATTAATAATAAATAAATAAAAAGAGTAGCCCGGTGCACTAGAACCAGAAAATATGGGAAATTATTTTATGACAGAGCTACCTTTAGAATGAACATTAAGATGGAAACTCATAAATGGGGATAAACATGGTCCAAGACCAACCTGTATCTATAGGAGCAGTAGTTGTCAATGAGACTTTTTGGCCATTTGAAACTAAATCAGCTTCTAAAAGTCTCCCGACATCTATGGGTTCAGGAGCATAAACAAATTTGTCCGCACCTGGTACAGTGAACCAGTAATTATGATGTTAAGCTTTCACAAGCACGTTAGATATTTCAAAATTGGCTGCTAAAACAATGGCTTAAACTAAATTAAGATATATCTCTGGTACAATCAAATTTATCATACAGCTCCGTCATGGTATGTTCGAACTTCATAAGGTTCTTAAAGATTTTAGAGGATGCTTACAAAGTACCAGTACACATGTTGAACTCTAGACATAATATAGAGTCCTTGTAACTTAAGACTAACATTGTATATGTTGAGATGTGAATGAATTTCGAGATATTGCTGGATGTATTTGCTTCCATTTTGAAGATATACAATTTCAAAGGACTCATATTGTGACTCAAGAACTTGGAAACTTTAGCCATTTTGAATGAAGACTTAAAATGCAGAACGGAAATCAGAGTTAATACCTACAATAGGCTCCCTTCTGCTGCATTCAGATGATAAGCGATACCACTGAATTGAACATTTTGAAATATCTATGGCTTCATCTGAAGATGACTGGATTCTTAAAATAGAGCCTAATGTTTCAGAACCAGTTAACTCATAAAACTCGGATTTGTTTTGCCCAGCTCGTCTGCTCATCGCTAGCTGAAACAATGAGGAATCATTAAGTTTCCAAATAGAAAAGGAGAAGAATAGGCAAGGATATAAATGAACAGGCTCAAATGTTTGTACTCTAGCTCATTTGTATGCACATTACATTTAGTGGCTAGCAATCTAGTTGAATAAAATGGGTCTGAATAAACCGGAATACATACAGAGGACTTCATATTAGTGGATTTATATTATCGAAATCTATGTTCTCGGACTCCGAAAATATCTCCGGGTGTGTCGGATCCTCCAAAAGTAGTGCATTTTTGGAGGATCTACGGGTGCGACAGCATTTTGGAGAGTCCCCGCAACATAGACTGTTTCCAAATAGTTAGGTCGAGGTGTAGTTGATTGTTGTTTGATATATTTATGAAAGTGATGAGCGACTGAATGTAAGAAAGGAAACATCCAGCAGTTAGTATATAAGTGTACTTTCTGGCTTATAGCTTGGTTTAGTGGAATAGACACATCAGGAAATATAAATCTTGGGAGTTGTGTCCCACATTGGTGGGTAATGGATGTGTTGGCCTCCTTATATGGTCTTGGACAATCCTCACCAGCTAACTTTTGGGGTTAAATTAGGCCAAGATCTGTTTCAACATGGTATCAGAGCAAACAGAGGTCCTAGCTTCGAGTCTCACCGCCACCCAATATCAAAAAGAATTTTCACGTGCTTGGCTCATCAAAAAGAATTAAGCCTGCACGTGAGGGGGCGTGTTGAAGACATAATTAAGCAAACAAAAGTGTGCTTCACACGCTGGAAGTGGCATGATAATGACAATTCAGGCTTTGTAAGACAAGCAAACACAACTGATCTATTCAGCAACAACTGATCTATTCAGTGTTATGCTCAAATTCTGAAAGAGAATACCACTCCAGATAAGTTTTATAATTCCAACTTCCATATACTCGCAAAAAAAAATGTATGATACACTTCTAAGTTCACTGAATCGTTAGATCCTACACAAAAAGGATACCTCTTTCTGAAGCTTAATTGAAACAGTAGACTTCTCCCGGATCTGGATTCTCAAAGCCCTCAGTTCATGTTCCATGTCCATCACCTAAATAATACAAAAAGTGTTTTCAAGTCAATAAAAAAATAAGATAGAAAAGTTGAAAGTTGTATGAACGAGACCAATGATTAAACTACAGATGGATCACAAATGAAAAAAGGAACAAATAATTTGCCCCTGCAGTCATAAGAAAACTTTTTCTATAACTTATGCACTGTCTAACAACAAATTAAGTTAAGGTAAAAATTACAAAGCATACCTTACTAGGCTGATGCAACAGTTTTATCCTTCTAGCTTCTTGAACCTCTTCCAGCAGTCCCTCTACTTCCTGGAAAGGACAAGTGTTAGTTCAATTGAAGAAAGAAAAACATTTTGCCTTAATGAAAGTCAAATTCTTTTGTATGTAATTACCATAATCAACTTTTGCCAAGAAAAAAGAAGCCATAATTTGGATATCAATAGTAGAAAACCAAATTCAGATGCATTTGTAGTTCTCTAGACATTGTGCAAGGAAAATGTGGACCATTAGCAAGATTGAGATATTTAAGATAGGTGACGCTGCTGACTTTCAACCCACATGGACATCAAAAAGGGCATCAATGATTGAGAATTTAGTACACTTTCTTCAAATGGTTAAAACAAAGCCTTTGAAGTATCAATCCAATTTAAGCCTTTGAAGTATTATATACAACAATTCTTTCTAAGGCATGTCTGACATTCTTAGCAGTAGTATTAGTATTATTCTTGCATTTTCTTATTCCTATATCTTTGTTATTACACATTCTGCCATTTGCTTCCGTTGCCTTATTACCTTGTTGTTGCTATTGTTTATTGCTTCCTTTTCACTGTTCCTTAAGCCGGGGATCTACTGGAAATAGCCTCTCTATCTTCATAAGGTAGAGGTAAGGTCCGTGTACACATTACCCTCCACAGACCCCACTTGTGGGATTTCTACGTTTGTTCTTGTTCTTTCCAAGGCCTATCATCAAATATTTGGAGCAGATCAAGAACTAAGACAAACTCTTTTTCCCTTAATAAGTTTGTTATATTAAATATTACCCTAAATAAATGAAGTGAAAACGGAAGAATGAGTTGAACACTAGGACTACTGAGCTAAAGACTAATATCAATTCTCTTGCTAGAGACTGATAGAAAATGGGGAGACAAGATTGGGTTCCTTGGGCTTGCTTTGGACTAGAATTCATGCACCAAACAATGCACCTACGAGTTAGCGTTCTATTTATTCAAAGGCTTCTCTTAGAAAAAGGCCTCATATCGTCCTTTCTACATGACTCGTTATCATGTTTCATCACTGAGAACCTGTTCCAGGAACTGAAGAACTCAAAGCCTGAATTACAAATACGATGCAGTTGCAGCCCCATATAAAGAAGCAGAAACTAAAACAAGACGAAAAAAAACCATAGAAATATGTAAAAACTGCACCATAGTGCACCAAATTCAGTTTAATTACGTTTTTACACCAGAGATGACTCGCTTAAGATTTGTCGATATAGTGCTTATCATCTCTATAAGATAATTGTCTGCTCTCAAGCCAGATATACTGGATATACACATGACTTTGTAGACCAAGACACAAATGAAGCAATTGCTAATATATTGTAACTCTGTTTAACTGTGGATGAAGAGCTTAGTGCTTTTAGTACTGCATAATAGGAAACTCCCAGATACTCAGTGCCTCTTCGGCAACAATGCTAATCCTTGTAATACAAAATATTTTATGAGGAAAATTCTAGAAGACAAACTTTGTACATCAAAGTCAAACTTCAAAGAGTCAATATAAGAGCAAGAATATGGAAAATAAATGGATATATAAAACAGAAGAATGGATCAATATTTGGTAAGTACCTGCTTTGCTAAAGTCGGGGAATTCCTTTCTTCTTCGTCAAGGGCCTCTCCGATTCTTTGCACGACTGATCTGGCACTCTCAATTTCAGCACAAGCAAAAGATCTTTCTTGGTTAACCAATCTTTTAGCATCTTCTGAGGCCTGTAAGAGAAAGACTCAGTCGCTTCTTTTCCATTGTTCTTTTGCATACAGAAAAGCACAGATATCAGAGATTGAAGACAACAGTTCAAAAGATAAATGAAATACAAAGGAGGTTCAGTACAATTAGGATGGCAACGAAGACAACTTCTCCTAGTTATTCAATTAACATGCATATCCCTAAATTCAAGCTATGCCCAAGACAACTGGTAAAAGAAAAAGTAGCTAAAACTATCTATCTCTTAGACAATTCTATCTTCACCACCAAAGAAAGATATAGAAATTCCCATTCCCACATTTTGATCCACAGATACCAAGGAAAAAGTTCAATTATTTTCACTTCTTGCAAGTTCAACTGCATTCTGTGGAAAAATTCAACAACAATCCATTTTTACTATATTCTCTCCAACATAAGCGCTGAATGAACAACTTAAATGAAAGCCATTAGAATTAGACGTTTGGATGAATTTATCACTATTTTAAATTGATGTTATTCTATGTTGCGTTAATGGAGGGTACAAATAACAAACCTGCTTGAGAAAGTTCACAAGCTTTTTCACTTCAAACTTCTCTTGAATCAGCTCTCCCTCATTTTGTGTCAACTTTACTGCCAAAGCTTCAACCTTAATAAATTATGTGTGAGGCTTTAGAAAGATAAAAAGCTTCGCTAACTTGGCATGTAACTAATCTAGGAGAAAGCAGAGTATCAACCAAGTATAAATTGGTAAAGTCCAAAGACTTGTCGGAATACAATGTATTAACCTTCAGATGTCGCTAGTACTCTAAAAATTTGTGAAACATAGCATATAATACTTTAACAGCATTTGACAATAATATGTCAGTGACATTTAGCTATTTATGTACATCTTTTTATACAAAAAAATAACCATAATGTTAGACTATGAAAAACCATTTGGAAGTAAATTGATGAGTTTATATTGACTCCACTGGCATTAGGACAAGCATTTGGAAAACCCGAAGAGGTTTCAACAAGAAAGTGAGTGCGTGCTCATTAGACTAGTTTTTTCTGCTCCGCATATTAGTAAAAGAACCTTGTAATTCTCATATGTTGCATCTTTTTATCATTGTTAATAGATGTATCACGATGCTTCAACAAACAGGTTAATACAGAAAACAGATTCTCTAATGCTCTTCTAAACCATTCAGGATTATATACCCTTCAATCTGAACATCATCGAGTTGTCATAGATGCGTCGTTCCTTACTATTTCTGTTCTGGTCACAAATGAATTACATCTTAGAACGGGAAAGCTAGAGCTCATCATTAGCACGGTATGCTGACATAGTATATGAATATCCAATAGATATGGTTCCGTGTAGCTAATTACTACCTGACATGGCAAAAGAATTGAAGCAGAATTACTATTATGATTGGGGGATAACTATTGAAGAAGACTAACCAATGATATAGCAATTTCAATGTCCTCTTTGTTTAGTCCTGTCAATCTTCCTTTGAGAAATTCTAATGAATCTCTAAGCTTCTTCAAAAGGACATGTCCCTCGAGGGAAGGTACCTCTCTAATTTTAGCCTGGAAAAAGAAAGGCTCAGTTGTATATAATTCAGTCATGTATTCAGAACGTCATAAAATAAAATGCGGTAAACAAGAAAAATGCTGTCTAGGTCTCTTTGCTAACTCTTTTCACCTCTTCTGTTCTACATGATGTAAAAGTCAAATAGCAACGAACAAGTAGAAGTATTTAAAATCAGATGGAAGTTGTCGTGCAAACAGAAATATGAACCTCATTAGACAATTTAGCTGCCGCTGCCAAATTCTTGTCAAATTTGCTAGCAAGATCACGAACAGAAAGTCGATTGTGTTGCTCGGTCAGACAAGTTGTTTCTTCCTCAACTACCTCCTTTAAAGGCGGGCCTTTATCATCCTCCTTTGTCGCCTGTAGAACCTCAAAGTTGGGTCCTAGCTTATATTTTGGAAACTGGTTATTGGCTAAGCTCACATCTGTCGATACTGACTGTACTGTCTGCATCTGAGCCTCATCTACAAATTCTGGACTGACCTTTGTCATTTCACCAGTTTTAGCTGTTCATCAGGATACAAACAAAATTTAATATCCATACAGACATCGGCAAGAGATCAAATAAGTACAAGAAAGACACCAAAAAATCAAATAGCTGCCTAGTTAGTTCATTTATGATTTTTTTATTTTTTATTTTTTTTTTAAAAAACAATGCAGTAGAAAGGAAGAGAAAGTACAGATGAAATCTCAAAATACTCTTTCAGTAATTTGTGAAAAACCAATACACTACTTTTTCCTAAATTGAACATCTTTAAGTACACCATCCCACACCCACCCCTCAAAATTTATTTCCCAAAATTAAAACAAAGATCATATTTGCATTCCTTTAAGAAAATTATGGAAGCCATTGAAGGCAAATAAGAAAGTCTTGGAAACTAAGCATAAGCTTTAGAATATGGTGTGGAATATTACTATCAACAGTCTTCTTTCAGACGGAGAACATAGGCATTTCACCAAATATAGGCCTGTAAAACCAAATAAATGGTAGTAATTGCCTAAATCTTTGTAGCAATAGTGGAAAAGGGCAACAAAAATTTAGCAAAATTACTGACGATGGAATGAAATACTAAGTTGACACAGAAAGAAACCTCCAACTAGAGATCTTATCAGCATAAAGTTACACACAGAAAAATAAAATAAAAAATATATAGGATGAGGTAATTTTGGATTTTGGTGGGTTAAAGGGGGAGCAACATAAAGTTTAAAGGCTGCAATATACAACCAAAGAAGGAACAAAGCATATTTGGGTTAAAGACATAATGATAAACTGCTGAAGTTAGTAATAATTGTATTTTGCAAATGCTTTCTTTTGAAGATCCATCATCAGCAGTGGATAAACAAGAAAACCAACAACTCTGATCTAAATGTCATAAAAGAAATTGGCCAAAAAATTTAAGACTATTTTCAGAGAAAGTAAAGGAAAAAAGGCAAACCTCAGATTTTACCTTTGACAGCCAAAATAGATGAAAAAAGTGAACTTGTATAGAATCAAATACTACTGTAGTAGTACTTTTTGAATATTATCAAAATATGCTCTTTCCTTAAATTTGTAGTAAAATTTTATTGAGAGTGGTGATTCTTCAAATAGAGATTTTGGAGATATCTAAAGTTAAAGTCTTTACACATGCATTACCAAATTTAGAAACAAAACTGATACAGACATTTCATTAACCAAGTTTTTTTTTTGTGTGTGTGTGTATAATACTACATTAGATGAATAAAGATAGGAACTTTCCTTCATAAATATGCTTAAGATGCAAATGTAAGGCATGATTAAGTAAAGAACATCCTCTTCCTCCCCAACAAAGCAAGCAAAGACCCAACAAATAAAATAAAATAGTTAAAGTTTCATGCATTAATAAAAGGAAAAACCAATGGCAGAACCCCAGATGAACAAAACTAAAGAATGAAGCAAAAAAACTGAGAAACTGGTAGTACTACTTACATATTACAGAGGAAATTATGCAGATGAATGTAACATGATTTTTCTTTTTTTTTTTTTTGTTCTTGAACTGAAGAACAATAGTAGTACTTAACCAGTAAGTTGTTGAGAGAGAGAGAATGATGGGAACAAGTGAGAAGGAGAGAGAGAGAGAGAGAATAATGGGAACAAGTGAGAATGGGTGCTTTTGTAAAAGCAAAGTGAAAAAGAAAAGCTTCTTCTCTTCCGTCTGGCCCTCACTGTTTTACCAGACTTCAGTTTTCCTTCTTTCTCTTTCTTGTCTACTTATTGCTAAGCAACACATTTAACAGATATAGTATAAGAGGTGGTTTGGTTGGAATATGCTGTATATCCGTATAATTTGTATATTCGTATAAGTTAAAGTTATTATAAATTATATAATAAATTATGCTGGAATTAGTTATATTATATTATTATTTATTAATTATTTGGTATGTTGTATTAAGAATTATAATTGTATAATTTATAAGAAGAAGATATAAGTTATATCGGTGTTAATTATCCCATCTTCTATAAGGTACATAAGTTATCCCAGTATTAAAGTTAACACCAAGATAATTTATACTTATTTGCTAACCAAACAAAGTATTAAGATAATATTAAATTTTTATATCACTCTTATATCTTCTTATACCTCATATTAAACGACCCCTTAGTAGTTTTTTTATTATTTGGAATTCACTAATCCCACTAATTTATACTCTTAGCTATACGTTGCGGGTTCGCGCCGTGAAAGTATTTCATAATATTTGTATTAGGTTAAAGTATTCCCCAGACCCTCTATAATTATAGGCAAGGGTGGAGCTACAATGTTGGTTGTGGGTTCGGACACTTTTATTTAAGCTCTATATGTGTATTAAGAAATTTAATAAATATATATAAATTATTAAATTTCAAACTTAGTAATTTAAAAAAAATTGTATTCTCGAACTTATAAAGTTGAATGCTACTCTAGCCCTAAATACGAAATACTTTATCCACTCTTCTTGTCCTAAATTTTATATTAGCATGTCGCGTAGGGTTTATAGTTCATTAGAGGAAAGGTTTCCTACAAAACATTTGTGATTTTCAGACCTTGAATTTAAATTCGTGATTAAGGAAGAAGGAATCTCGTCCATATTATCACACCCTTAGCCCTTAGGTAGTATACTATAAGATGTGATTATATCCCCTACCATAATAAGCTATGGGTATCTCATTAATTTAGGATAGTTTGATTTAGAAAAATAATTTCAAAGATTCTTCTTAGAAAAGCAAAAACTATTTTGATGGTAAGAAATAATGATCCCTAATTGAGATAAAAATATTTCTGAACAAATTATGTTGCTTTACATTTTTCAAATTTATTTTTTGAAATGACTATTAGAAAAAAGATTGATCTTGGTTTACCTTTTGAAAAAATATTCTTCCTAGAAAAAAGTCTTTGTTGTTTTCATCATTGTAGAAAAAGGGAGAGAAAAGAAGTTGATATTGATTACATAAAATAATATTAGAAAATTAAAGTCTTATAGTAAGGATAACGATACCTACTCCAACGAAGGCAATTAAAAATTTTTTTTTTATTGTTAAAATGGTTTGAACATATCATATCAAATTCTATCGAAAAACTAATTTAGTGACATGACTCTTTGTTAAGTTCATAATTTCGAAGGCTAATATCAAAATTATGATAATACGAGACAAAAATATCATCAAACTTGTTCATTCTTGTTACGACAAAGTTTGTTATTCTATCCACGAATGATACAAAAACAATTTCTAAATGCAAGAGTCCTTTATCTTTTTATAAATATTTAATTCATGTTAATGCAAGTTAAACACGATAAATGTTGTAGTGCATTGTAAATAAACTCTAATTCGATATTGTAAATAAACTTAACATATTTGCATATATTCTCGCATAATAATTTCAGAATTAAAAGAATTTCACAAAACTACGAATAATTTAGTATTTTAAAACTCTTTTAATTATTTATTTAATGTTTGATATTTCTATTGAAATTCTTATTAATTCAAATATGCATAAAATCCTTTTAAAAAATTCAATTTTCATATACGAATATTGTTTGCAAGTTTTGCAGTCTTACATCTCGTTTGGATGGTTGTTATATATCGTTTCATAATGTATCGTAATGTATTATATTGTATTATATTATTTGATGAATACAATATTTGGATAGATTGTATTGTTTGTATCATTTCAGAATATCATGTGTCAACAATATAAAAAAAATAAAATTATAATATTACAAAGAAAATTATGATACGGGAAATTATTATATGAATATTGTAAGGATAAAATAAAATTAATTAATAATAATGATGAAATGAGAGAAAAAAATATGATAATAATGCGATCACACTAAATTAGTCATCGTTATGTAACATTTAACAATAAAATACAATAAATTTAAATAATAATCAAAATAAATATTAAATATAAAATAATATGAAAAGGTATCGTAAAGATAAAATAAAATTAATTAATAATAATTATAAATAAGAGAAAAAAATATGATAATAATGCGATCATGTTATGAAATCTCCTATTTAAGGTGAATGTCTATAATTAGAGAGATTCTAGAGTTCTATTCTTGGTAGATAAATCATCCCCCTCCCTATAAATAAAGGGGTCTTCTACCATTGTAAAACATCCCTAACAATCTCTAAGTATCAATAAGAAGAACTCTCTCTACTCTTCTCTCTATTTGCTCTTGTTCTTGAGTTATTGTTCTTGTCTTTTATATTATTTCATAACACGTTATCAGCACGAGTCTCTAACCAATTGAATTTAATATTCAGCAATTAAGCTTCTTGTGTTTGTTTTCTTATGTTGTCTTGACGGATGAATCGTTATGATGGGGTTTGTGAAATTTGATGCCTACTGTTGCAAAGGGTGTCAAAAGAAGTTGAAGAAATAGTTAACAAAAGTCGAAGGTGGCCAGCAATAGATTATGCACGGTTAAATCACGGTACTGTTTCTTTCTTCAATTACTTGAAATACGGTGGAATCGCGTCGGCTTAAATGCTTCCAAGAATTTATTGGTATACCTTAAAGGTAAGTAACTTATTTTTCCCCTTTCAAATTCTTGGAATTCTATAATCTAATTTTATATACAAACATAGACAACAAAGTTTGATTATAACTCTAATGGAGTTTGTAAGAAATTATAACCACATGAAGTGGTTAAATCTCTATGTCCTGCCATGATTAAATTCATGTATGATTGTGGGCAAATAATTGAAAATCCGTCCCATTGAATTTGCTCCATTCCCTTTAGAGAATGTGGAAGCAGTATATGATAAGTCTGAAAGAAGACTAAAATATTACCATGAAGGTATCAATGAATGTGGGCGTGGCAAAGAATTCCGTCCAATTGAATTTGCTCCATTCCCTTTAGAGAATGTGGTAGCAGTATGTGATAAGTCTGAAAGAAGACTAATTACCGTAAAGGTATCAATGGATGTGGACATGGCAATAGACGAAGTTATAATCGTCATTATTGTGGTAATGAGAACAATAAGGATTCTCAAAATAATCTTTCACTTCATGAAAGTAATATTTGACATGAGATTGTATAAAGCACATGATTTTGATCCATTCCCTGAAGTGAATGTGATAATTGTAATAGAGCCCGTAAGTATGAACACGCTCTTGATGTAATTTTGGTTTATGTCTGACATTATGAAAAGAAAGTTCGTTGCCCTTGAAATTTCGGGCAAGAACTATATGATATGGGTGTTGGATACTTAAATCCATTTTGGATGCTATGGGTCTTGGAGACGCCATTAAAGACAGAAATAATGCATCCACCCAAAACTATGCTAAGGCCTTGATTTTCTTGCGCCATCACCTTGATGAAGGTTTGAAACTGTGCTAAGGCCTTGATTTTCTTGCGCCATCACCTTGATGAAGGTTTGAAAATTGAATATATCACTGTCAAGGATCCACCTATCTTGTGGAATGGCTTAAAGAAGAGATATGACAACCTGAAGTTGGTCACTCTGCCACAAGCACGATATGATAAGAACCCAAAAAGCAAATAGTTTATAAACTATATATATTATCGTTGCGGTGAAAACGGGCACTGGTCAAAGGCTTGCCGTATACCATGACTTTTGGTTGACCTTTATCAAGCATCTCGAAAGAGTAAACGCCCTGAAACGAATTTTGTCTCTGACGACAACTTTGACATCACCCACTTGGATGTGGCAGACTTCTTTGAGCAACCCGAGGGGTAGATAGACCACCTAATCGGTGATGGATTCCGTGATGAAAGAAGATGGAGCTATTTGATTTTATTTTACTTGTTTGTATTAGTGAATGAATAAACTAATAGCCATCAGTATTAGCTCGTATTAGTTAGTTCATGACATAATGTTAGTATTAGTTCTTTAGAATGTATCAATATGCTCAAATATCAATAATATTTTTACTTTCCAGTAGAGGTAATCGACTAACCTGAAAAACTAGTCGGTTATCTCATATTTCCCATAAAAACTGCAAAACAATCGATTGTCAATGATCAACAATCGATTGTCTTTAAAACAGTGTGATCTGGAATTTTACAAAAACAGTCAACAATCGATTGTCTATGTCTAACAATCGATTGTCGTTAGACAGTGTAATCTGGAATTTTTCAAAAATCATCCACAATCGATTGTCTTTGGCTAACAATCGATTGTCTTGAAACAGTGTGTTCTGGAAATTTTCAAAAATAGCCAACAATCGATTGTCCATGCATAACAATCGATTGTCTTGAAACAGTGAGGTCTGGAATTTTTCAAAAATAGCCAACAATCGATTGTCAATGCATAACAATCGATTGTCTTAAACAGTGTGATCTGAAGTTTTTCAAAAATAACAAATAATCGATTGTGTGTATTTAACAATCGATTATCTATGTTCAAACAATCGATTGTGTGTGTTTAATAATCGATTGTCTTATGAAAAACGCTGAAAATTTTCAAACTGCAAAGTAATCAATTATGGATAACATATCTGATTTTGTTAGTCAACTGTTAGCAGCAGATTTTGAAAATATTATGTGACACAAACGAATTGAAGTTGTTTATTCTCATGTTCGTGTATTTCTTTTATATGTCAAACCATGGGAAGTAAATTGATTGAAGGCTCCGGAAGAGCAACTGTAACTCTGCCCAAAGGCATGACGTTTATCTTAGAGAATGCAATATTCTCCTCCAAGTCTAAGAAGAACTTGTTGAGTTTTAATGATGTCAATCGCAATGTTCTCCTTCAAGTCTAAAAGGAACTTGTTGAGTTTTAAAGATATCATTCAAAATGGATATCATATTGAGACAATAGATGAGAATAATCTTGAATTCTTCATGAAAACGAGGCTGCCCATTTCGGTTTGGGTTCACGCCATTTTGCATGCAGCAATGCTAGTTCGTCGGCTGCCCACTTTGGTTTGGGTTCACGCCATTTTGCATGCAGCAATGCTAGTTCGTCGGCTGCCCACTTTGGTTTGGGTTCACGCCATTTTGCATGCAGCAATACTAGTTCGTCGGCTGCCCACTTCGGTTTGGGGTCACGCCATTTTGCATACAGCAATGCTAGTTCGTCTCTGACTGACGAATTGACACAAATATTCCCCGTTGCAATTAGTTTTGGGTCATGGACCCAATATATCCCATTTAAGAATCTTTGGATGCGCAGTATATGTGCCTGTAGCACCGCCATCCCGCACCAAAATGGGTCCGCAAAGAAGGTTAGGAATATATGTTGGGTTTGAATCGCCCTCCATCATTCGCTACCTCGAAACATTGACAGGCGACTTGTTTACTGCACGATTTGCAGACTGTCAATTTGATGAGACACTTTTCCCAAAATTAGGGGGAGAAGTTGGTGAAACCAAACGGGAAATTTTGTGGAAAAATGCATCATTATCTCATCTTGATCCACACACCTCTATTTGTGAGAAAGAGGCACAAAAGATTATCCATTTGCAAAGAATAGCAAATCAAATGCCTGACGCATTTATAGATTTGAAAAGGATAACAAAATCACATATCCTCGAAGTGAATGTGACAACATTTGATTCACGAATACATATTCATTATTGGAAGAATATGAACATGAAATTGGTATTAAATATACCACACTCACCCCTAGAAGGAGGTTTGAGATGATATATGGCATGAATGATTGTTGGTCACGTACCTATTGTACGCCAAAGTATTTTGGAAATATGACTATTAAAGGACAACGATAATGCAAGAAACATATCTTGCATATAAGTTTGACATGACCATAATGGTATAACTTTCTCTTTAAGAAAGATATTCACCACATGGATGTTGATGAATCTGTGGTAGTACAAAATTAATTGAGAGCTCTAGAAGAGCCAATTATTACTATGTTGGAGAAACACAATTGAGTATTGTGCTGTAGTAAGTCTCAAAGAAACTTATTTAGTTTCCAAAGTACACGCGAAAGCGATTGATTATATTGAGACTATAAATAAAGGAAGGCTTTGATATCTCCTATTACTACAACTTGTAGCGGGGTTATTTGTATATGAAAAGCTACCCGCTTTGTTCTCCAATTTGTACTACACAAACGAAATAATGCCACAATAAAGTGGATATCTATTGGTATAAAACCCATGTCATAATAAACCTGAAGTTTATTGATAAGTGCACATGTCATGGTTACCAATATTGATAATTTATTCAGTTGGCATTCATGTTAGCCATCTTATTTTAAGTATGATGTGCAAATTCACATAGGTGAATATTAAAGAACTAGAAAGTTCTTTACGAATTCTCTTGTATCACTTGTTCTCATTAATGAACTGACCAACTAAAGAGTTCGGGTTGAAGCCCATAAATTCTGAAAATATCAAAGGTGAATATGGGCCCATTCACCTGCCATGTATACCACATATGATGCATCTATGATATGGTTACATGCGCAATTGTTATTAACCTGCAGCCTGGCCGGTGCTTGCGAGGTAAATTGCTCAGTAATCTAACTTTGAGCATAATTTCCAGATTCTCTACTCAAGATAGTTCATCTTGATAAGTTGGTTTATATCAAAGTTGGTTTAGCAAGATAATTATTGAGTGCTTCCACTTAATAGCTAAACTGTTTCTTATGAGAACAAAGTTATATATATCAGTTTGATATACGTTGTATGCGAGAGTATATTATATTCTCCCCTCACAAGTGGTTCAAGGTCAGGAACCAAATAATTTCATCTTATTATTAATGTGCCATGTATATTGACATGATAATGCACAAAGATGATTTCCCAAAGTTGAGGAAACAAGTTAGCTTTTCTAACATGAGGGGGAGACATGATAAACACTTGAGAAAAGGTTACATGGGATGAATTATCATTTGTATATGTATATCCCCGAATATCATGATATGAACCTGAAGTTCATAAAAGGGATAATTCAATTGCAACATATTGCAAAGCATGCTATAGCATTTGCTGACCCAAAGAAAGTAACTAAATGGAAGAGATACAATTCAAGAAGAATTGATTCCATATGAAAGACATGTAGTTTTGAACCTATAGTTCAAATGCTTGAAAGTATAAAGTCAAAGGTATGTATAATCAGTTTTCGATATCTTATTTGTCTAGCATGACATGGAAAACTTGATATGCATCTAAAGTCTATTATATGGCTTATATGACTTAACTTGAAAGATTTAAGTTGCTTGAAGCATATGCAATTTTGGTCTTGAAGTACCACATCCCAAGTACAATTTGTGTACATATGAATCTTGCTATAACTATAAGCATGATGGCATTGAGAATGCATCTATGGAGATATTGAAGAGTTATTCCACGACATTATATGAAGATGTTCATATCTATCAAGAATGATGATTTCAAGGTGCGGAATATTTATTTAAGTCAATATGGTTGATTTATTTATCAAATCTCTATCAAAGATCGTTTTGAAGATGATGCACAAGATTGGAATGCAAATGCTCAAGGATATAAATTGATGTACTCATTAGGGGGAGTCAATGCGCGTTGCACTCTTTTTCCCTTACAAGGTTTTTTCCCACTGGGTTTTCCTTGCAAGGTTTTTAACGAGGCAACCAATAGGCGCATATTCAAACATGTGTACTCTTTTTCCTTTACTTTAATTTTTCCCATTGGATTTTGGTTTTAAGGTTTTAACGAGGCACATTGTTGAATAGACATTCAAGGGGGAGTGTTATGAAATCTCCTATTTAAGGTGAATGTCTATAATTAGAGAGATTCTAGAGTTCTATTCTTGGTAGATAAATCATCCCCCTCCCTATAAATAAAAGGGTCTTCTACCATTGTAAAACATCCCTAACAATCTCTAAGTATCAATAAGAAGAACTCTCTCTACTCTTCTCTCTATTTGCTCTTGTTCTTGAGTTATTGTTCTTGTCTTTTATATTATTTCATAACAGATCATACTAAATATGATAGTAACAATTATAAGAACTCGCGGTCAGTCAAAAAGAAGATTGACCAAAGTAAATATTTGACGTGGCAGTAGCACTCACGTGGTCTCTCCTAGCAAGCTTCAGTTCAGGCCATCATTCCAAATCCGTTAAAAGGTCAATTGGTTGAAATTACAACAACAACAACAACTACCCAATCTATTCCCACCAGGTGGGGGTTTGGGGAGGATAATATGTAGACGAGCCTTACCCCTACTCAAAAAGGTAGAAAGGCTATTTTCAGTCGACCCTCGGCGCATAGGATAAAATGGAAAGCAGCATTAAAACAAAAACAAAGACAAAATTAGAAACAAAAACAAAACAAAACAATAAAGCATTAGTAAATCCCGCAGAAATAAAGTAAATAATTATGTAAATATAAGAAACATAAATACAATCGCATGCAATAATAACAAACAGTAACTACCATACTAACAACCATAAGGGGGACATAAGCTAAAACACAAATCATCTATGGATAACCCTGTTGCCCCACACCCAACCCCGGGAGAGGCGTACGAAGCACTCTATGAGCCCCTAGCCTACAATACTGATTCTAAACCTCCAGACTCCCCTATCAAGGGTCATGTCCTCGGAAACCTGCATTCTTGTCATGTCCTACCTAATCACCTCTCCCCAATGCTTCTTAGGCCTCCCTCTGCCTCGCCGACTGCCAACAATCTCCAGCCACTCGCAGCTCCTCACCGGGGCATCGGGACCCCTCCTTCGTACATGCCCGAACCACCTCAGCCTCGCTTCCCGCATCTTCTCATCCACCGGGACCACCACTACCTTCTGTCGAATAACTTCATTCTTAATCTTATCTAGCCTGGTGTGCCCACACATCCACCTAAGCATCCTCATCTCCGCAACATTCATTCTCTGAACCTGGGAGTTCTTCACGGGCCAGCACTCCGCCCCATACAACATCGCAGGTCTAACCACGTCTCTGTAGAATTTCCCCTTGAGTTTGTGTGGAATTTTCTTGTCACACAGGACCCCTGAAGCAAGCCTCCACTTTGACCACCCCGCTCCTATTCGATGGGTGACGTCCCCGTCAATCTCTCCGTCCCCCTGAATCACAGACCCAAGATATCGGACACTGTCCCTCTTGGCGATGGTTTGAGAATCAATCATCACGTCCATGTCTACCTCGCTCGGATTTAGGTTAAAGAAAAAGCCCAGCAACAGACCACGCGCAAGTGGGCCCTCTTACAGCCTGATAAAACGCAATTACCGATGGCGCGTGCAGAACTGCGAGTAGGATTATCTTATTGGAGCCGTATATTACGGTAAGATATCGCTATCAGTTTCACCTTCCATATTGAGAAAATTGCAAAAATTGCCATTTCGCGCCATTACGTCAATGCAGGTTTTGTGTATTTGTTGGGTGACCTAACGCCGCAACGACTGTTTTCTGTTTCTTCCTAGGACGGATGCACGCGATGTAGCACGTGAATGTTTTGTTTTTTGATTGTTTCTTCAAAGACTTATATTAACGATCACGTTCAATTCTAATACTAAAAGAAATAAGCAATCATTATAAAATATAATTCAATTTAAAAATTCAAAGTTAAATATCCGAAAAAAGTTAAAATTTTATCGTAACTGTTGAATATAACTAAGAATATAAGATCTAACTAGGACGTACATACGCACGCACGCAATATAGCACGTGCATGTTTTGTTTTTTGATTTTTTCTTTTTAATCACAAGAATGTTTTAGCAATAGTTAAAATTTAAGAAGTTATTAGAATCTAACTTATGTGTTATAATAGGAGTACCTCGGAACATGAGACCTTGGATATTCCACATCAACAAAGAGAGCATATGAAGATGTTCGTTATCAAAAGGTAATAATCACACACTTCGATCCTACTTGTTGGATTGGACGGTCGGATTACCATAGTGTGGCTACCCTGAGCCTACCAACATGGCAGGAGTTGTCAAGTAATCGCATTTCGCTAAACAAATTATACTCTATATATATACTATCTTATATATTATATTTTAAATATTCTTTATGTAATCTGAGTGAGATAATTCAAAGGAGTTATTGATTATAAAAAAATTATTAAGTACTTTGTATTTAAGAAATGTTAGAAAATATATTTTAAATGAAATAAATATTTTTATAAAAAAAAAAGTTAAGACCCCTCATAAAAATAATTTGGTTTTACTCATTGGCGCCACCCCAGTAGGCGAGGAGTTATCAAGTGATTGCACTTCGCTAAATAATTATATTGTATATATAGATCAAATATTACTTTATATGTCTATATATTTTGTATTTTGAATATCCTTAATGTAATTGAGTGAGACAATCCAGTGATTTAGGGTGTTCAAAAATAAAATGTTGTTCACGGGTTTAAATTTGTGTCTGAGTATTTGCCCATTTTTGCTAAAATTAAAGGGAATTGCAGTATGTGCAAAAAGAAACAATTAATCTTAAGAGTAATTTTAAAATTTAAATTTATTTCTTAAATAAATTTTATAATTTAAAAACCAAGTCTATAAAAGTACTTCAACGAAAGCTCTCTACATGCTACATATCGTCTTGGCTCTCTTTTTCCTTTCTGCTTATTTTTACTAGTAAAATTTCTATTTTTTATAATTTTATTAGTTTTGATTTATAAAATTACAGCTTTATTATAATACTTTTATTATTTAGCTAAATATAATGTAAATTGATTTAAAAAAATTGGTGTACCCATTGATCAGAATTTTTTTTATAGACTACTTTAAAATTTAAACACCCTTGACGAGATATATGACTATGTCACTCACTTGAGCGTGATATTGTCATTCACCGGTTACTTCTATTCATTTACTTTTTAGAATTATTTGTCACATGAAGTTTTTTAAATTGAATTAAATTTTTAAAATATCAGGGTAAATAGCGGTGTGGCATTGTGGATGATAAAATGCTGGAAGCGAGACTTAGATGGTTCGAATATATAAAGAAACGACTCATATATAAATATTTCAGTAAGGAGGTATGAACGATTGTCTTTGATGGGTATGAGAAGGTGTAGATGGTATTAGGAAATATTGTGAATATCTTTTGTGTATCTTTTTATTATTGGTAGAATATTCTATCATTATTGTACAGTCCTATAGTTGGGAGAATTGATTTTCTCGTATTGCTCACAAAAGTATATATAGAGTAAAGGGGTATCAAATCCTACCAACTATAGGACTGTACAATAATGAAGGAAATCAAATCCTACCAACAATAGGACTGTACAATAATGAGAGAATATTCTACCAATAATAAAAAGATACACAAAAGATATTCACAATATTTCCTAATATATTTTCTACATGGTATCATACGCCAGTGGCTTATAGCCAAACAAACCATAATTCTATCCTACCCGCGCCGCCGCCGCCGCCGCCGCCGCCGCACTAATCGACAGCCCTCTCTTTCTCGACGTCGTTCGGCGCCTCCTCTCCTTTGCCTCGCGCTTCATGGCCGCTACGACATCAATCGAGCCTCTCCAGCCTATTGCCATCAATGCATCGGCTCAAATCCCACTTAAATTGGATTCCACTAATTACCTGGCGTGAAAATTCCAATTTCGAACCCCTCTTACAGGTTACGACCTCCTCGGCTTCTTGGACGGATCGAAGCCGTGCCCACCGGCCACTATTGTCGACAAGGACGTGACTTCCCCCAATCCAGCATATGCTTACTGGATTCGCCAGGACAATCTTATTCTCAGTGCCATCATCTCGTCGATCACACTGACGATCATCTCCTTTATTGCCGCTGCGGAAACCTCTAAAGAGGTCTGGGACATCCTCGCGCGCACATGCGGCACTGCTTCTCGTGGTCGTATCATGTCTCTCAAACAGCAGCTCCATAATCCGGTAAAAGGTTCTAAATCTGTTACTGATTTTATGCACGGTATTCGCGTGATTGTGGATGAACTATCTCTCCTAGGTGTTACTGTTGATTCTGAGGATCTTGTCATTAAGGTTCTAAATGGTCTTGATGATCCGTATATGGAAGTCTCTCATGCCATCCAAGCCCGCGAATCTCCCATCTCTTTTGTTGAATTACATAACAAGCTGTTAAGCATGGAGGCTCAGATAACAAGCTGTTA
Source organism: Nicotiana benthamiana (assembly GCA_034376525.1). NCBI lineage: Eukaryota > Viridiplantae > Streptophyta > Magnoliopsida > Solanales > Solanaceae > Nicotiana > Nicotiana benthamiana. The sequence continues at coordinate 133,803,038 of CM067337.1, forward strand.
AGCTGTTAAGCACGGCTTCGTAGGCTACCTTCGTCGCCGGACAGCAGCTAGGCCGTCACCGCTTCGGTAGCCGTGGGCGCGATCGTAGCAGCCGCGGTTCAGTCTCCGGTCGCGGTGGTTACTCCAGCAATGACCAATCTCGCGGGTACAATGGGAAGTGCCAGCTCTGCAGTGAATTTGGCCACTCCGCGCGCCGCTGCCCGTCCTATCCCATCTCCGGCGCCAATCAACCCCCTTAAGGTGGACCACTGCCGCGGCCAGCTTATGCTTCGGCGCCTTATCCGGCTGCTCACACATCCCATCACTCTCCGACGATTCCCTCTACATCCGATTGGATCATGGACTTTTGTGCCTCCCATCACATAACCTCTGATCTTGCCAACATGTCTCTTCACAGTCCTTATACTGGTTTTGACAATGTGGTTATTGGTAACGGTGAAGGTTTGACAATTACACATACTGGACAACTTAACAGTCATTCCTCTCTTTTATTACCTGGGGCTCTCTGTGTTCCACATATGCATAAAAATTTGATCTCTGTTGCCCAATTAAGTCATCACAATAATGTTAACGTTGTTCTTTCTGATACTGATTTTCAGGTGAAGGATCGTCGCACGTGGGCAACGCTCGTTCGCGGCCCGCTTAGGGGCAACACCTACTACTGGCCGGCGGCTCCCAGTCTCCCGTACGCCCTCATGGCACAAAAGCTCTCTGCGTCATTGTGGCATTCTCGGTTTCATCGCCCGTCAGCTAAAATCCTGCGTCATTTAGTGTCTTCTAGCAGTATAGCGTCAGTAATGTGTCTGATCTTGCTTGTGTCTCTTGCAAGCTTCATAAGTGTCATAAGTTACCTTTTTCTGAGTCAAGTTTATCTTCTACTGCTCCCCTGGAGCTTTTTTTCTCCGATGTATGGACCTCTCCGATTATTTCTAATGAAGGATTTAAATATTATGTCCTCTTTGTTGATCATTTTTCTAAGTATGTTTGGTTTTTTCCTTTACGCCAAATCTGATGTCTTACAAACCTTCCCCATTTTTAAATCCATTGTAGAAAAATATTTCCCTGCTAAAATCATTACTCTGTATACTGACAATGGGGGTGAATTCCTCGTTTTACGCTCTTTTCTTGCCTCCAATGGCATCTCACATCCCACTTCACCTCCTCATACTCCTCAGCACAATGGCTATGCTGAAAGCCATCACCGTCATATTGTCGATACTGGTCTCACTCTCCTTCATCATGCCTCTGTACCTCTCATTTACTGGCCTTATGCCTTTGCTACAGCAGTCTATCTCATTAATCGTCTTCCCAAGACAAATTTTTCGACGCTCTCCTCCTTTGAGTCTCTCTTCCATAAGCGCCCCAACCTTGCCAAACTACATGTCTTCGGCTGTCAATGATTCCCTTGGCTTCAGCCCTACACCTCACACAAAATGGAACCCAGATCTCGTGCATGTGTCCTATTCGGCTACTCTACTACTCAAAGCGCCTATCTCTGCTTTGACCCTCAACGTCTAAAATCTTCGTCTCGCGTCATGTCACCTTCCATGAAGATGTCTTCCCGTTCTACAAATGTCTAACCCCAAGTCTCCCCCTGTACCCATTCTGGTCCTTAGAAATCCTTCCGCTGTTGCCACCAGTACCTGCCGCCGCTCCCACTAGCGATCCTTCACTGTACGCACTGCCGGCGCCAACGCCCGCGCCACCAGCGCCCCATCCGACACCGCCAGCGGCCCCTGCCGCCGCTACACCCATTATGCCGCCACCTGCATCCTCTCAGGGTGGTCATCATATGCAAACTCGCAGCAAAAATAACATCTTTACGCCCAACAAGAAGTTTGGTATGTCTGCTGTTACCTCTCCTGCTGTTACTGAATCTCAGACTTTGTCTAGTGCTATGTCTGATGAGCGCTGGCACGCTGCTATGTCATCAGAGTTTGATTCTCTACTACGGACGCCTAATTCTTCGTAGAATGTTGTGGGTTGCAAGTGGGTTTATCGCATCAAACGAAAGCCTGACGGTACTGTGGATAAGTTCCAAGCCCGGCTTGTTGCAAAGGGCTTTCATCAGCGTCCAGGTGTAGACTTCCAGGAGACTTTCAGTCCGGTTGTTAAGCCGGCAACTGTGCATTTGGTTCTCAGTATAGCTGTATCCAAGGGCTGGCCTCTTCGTCAAATGGATGTGAACAATGCCTTTCTCCACGGGAGGCTTACAGAGGATGTTTATATGGCACAACCACCGGGCTTTGTTGACAAAGCCTATCCATATTATGTCTGTAAGTTACAGAAAGCTATTTATGGTCTCAAACAGGCACCCCGAGCATGGTACAGTGCGCTCCGCCAATGTCTTCTGACCATGGGTTTCGTCAACACTACCTCTGACACTTCGCTCTTCGTCTTTCAGCACTCTGGTATTACGGCCTATTTTTTGGTATATGTTGATGATCTCATATTGACTGGTAATGATTCTGCTTTCTTGAACCGTGTGATTGACTCTCTTGGGACTCAGTTTTCTCTTAAAGACATGGGTGATCTAAGCTACTTTCTTGGTGTTGAAGTTCTGCGCAGTTCCAAGTGGTGTTTTCTTTCTAAGAGTAAATATGTTGTTAATCTTTTGACTCGTTATAATATGCTGGAGTCAAACCATGTTCAGACGCCAATGGCAGCGTCAACCCGCCTTCATCTGGCCGACGGCTCGGCCCCTACCGACGCATCCGCCTATCGACAGGCCCTTGGGGGCCTCCAGTATCTCTCCTTCACTCGTCCTGATATCTCCTTTGCTGTGAATAAACTCTCACAGTTCATGCACGCTCCTACTGTCACTCATTGGGGTGCAGTTAAGCGTCTCTTCCGGTATCTGAATGGGACGCGTGACTTTGGCCTCTGGCTGCGTCCTTCATCTGCTATACCTCTGCATTGTTTCCTGATGCTGATTGGGGTGGAAACTGTGATGACCGCTCCTCAACTGGTGTCTATGTTGTCTTTCCAGGGCCTAATCCTATTTCCTGGAGCTCCAAAAAGCAGCGTTCCATTGCACGATCATCCACTGAGGCTGAGTATCGTGCCATTGCTTCTGCTGCCGCTGAAGTACGTTGGCTTCATTCCCTGCTGCGAGCTTCATGTCCCTCTTCCGGCTGCTCCTCATTTACAGCGACAACATTGGCGCCACTTACCTCTGTGCCAACACTGTGTTTCATTCGCGCATGAAACACATCTCCATTGATTATCACTTTGTTCGTCAATTGGTTCAGAATGGGCCCCTTCGTGTTGCTCACGTATCCTCTACCGATCAGCTTGCTGATGCTCTCACCAAGCACTTATCTCGTCTTCGGCTTCTTCTGCTGATGTCCAAGATTGGCGTGTCCTCCGGCCCTCTATCTTGAGGGGGCGTATTAGGAAATATTGTGAATATTTTTTGTGTATCTTTTTATTATTTGTAGAATATTCTCTCATTATTGTACAGTCCTATAGTTGGTAGGATTTGATTTCCTTCATTATTGTACAGTCCTATAGTTGGTAGGATTTGATAACCCTGTACTCTATATATACTTTTGTGAGCAATACGAGAAAATCAATTCTCCCAAACTCTCTACAGATGAAGGTCAAGAATTAGAGTAGAAGGTTAGTAGGAAGTTGAACGACTCTGTGCCATGGGTATTAGTGTTAGTCTGGTAGTGTTTTCGTGTCTTGGATTGCTAGTATTACATATTATTTTCCTATTATCTTCTCTTTCAATTTTTTATCTTGCTATTGTTACTATTGTAATTATTGCTTTTCATCTTTTTTTTTTTTGCTCTTAGGTTGTTATTGTTATCTTTCTTGTATTTATTGTTGTTATTGTTTGTATCTATTATTTTTTTATTTTTCTTGTGTCAAGAATCTATCGGCAGAGGTGATGTAGTGAACAACCAACAGGTTCAATTAAACTCATAACTTTCGATGTATAGTAAAAATTTAAATGTAAAAATTATTAAAATTAAAAAAATAATGGATAGGAACACGCAACTTTAAAATATAATAGGTTCAATGCTAAAAATCATAGAAATTAAATACATAGGATTTAAATCCTGAATCCCCTTCTATCTATTAAAACCTTTGAAGGATAAAGTAAATATATTTTTTTCTAAATCCTACTCGTAAAATTTTACGATCGTAAAATTTTACGATCGTAAAATTTTACGAGGTCTGTTATTATTATTATTATTGTTGAGAGCGGATACTTTTAATGTGCAAACCATGGCTAAAAATGGTTATCCAAGAATAAAGGAAGCTAATGAAGAAAACTTTGTGGGGGAAATTTCGGGAATTGGTTTGTGTAATTTCATAAGAAAACAATTTTTTTGTTTCTTTTGTTTTCTAATAAAAAGATGAAGAAATGTAATTTCTCTGACTTTAATTTCTCTTTCTTTATCTTTATTTTTTTTTAGACATTGTCCATTCTCTTTCCTTTGATCTCTATACGAATTATTATTATGTAACAAAATTGAAATTGTGATGACCCATAAGGGTATTTCGTATTTTAGAACTCAATTCGAGGTTTTGAGGCCTTTAAGATTTTATTTTCTTTCTTTTCAATTTGCTTGTGTAATCCGGACGTACTTCCGGAAGGTCTTTATATGAAAATTTGAGGAAAATGCTAATTTTTCCTTTAAAACTGAATTAAGTTAATTTCGGTCAATATTTTGAAAACGAATCTGGACTCGTGATTTAACAGTCCCGGAGGGTCCGTAGAAGTATATGAAACTTGGGGAAATATGTGTTGTTATCTTATTTGCCTACGTGTTAGTGTTGAGTACGACGTATAGATGTGGTGACGAATATCTATACGTTGGTGTCAAGCATGCCCGTAAATCTTATACTGTGACTGTTGTGACTCTTATTATGTACTGTTCATGCTTAAATTAATGATTATTCGTGTTGAACAAGACTTATGATAACTTCTTGGTAATTGACCATTATTGAGTATTGGCTCAAGTTGAGATTCATTTTGTGAAGTTGCCTGTTGGAATGAGATTGGTTATAGTTGATTCACTTGCTAGGATGTATTTATTTCTATTGTTGATTTTCTTATCGGAATATTATGGTTTCTACTGTTTGGGTGAGGAAAGAGTGATAAAGCACGAAGGGTGATGCTGTGTACGTTCGTACTTATATATATATATATATATATATATATATATATATATATATATATATATATATATATATATATATATATATATATATATATATATATATATATATATATATATATATATATATGGTGAGGAAGAGTGATAAAGCACGAAGGGCGATACCATGCACATTTACATTTATATTAATCCATATAGTGAGGAAGAGAGATAAAGCACGAAGGATGATGTCGTGCAAATTTATATTATTCATATGGTGAGGAAGAGTGATAAAGCACGAAGGGTGATGCCGTGCATATTTCTATTATTGATTGCATGGTGAGGATTGAGAGTATAAATACGGAGGGTGAGTGCACTTTCTATTTGCTATGTTATTTGCTGTTATCGGTTCAAGTGTTTTATCTATTTAAAATCCTTTACTGTTGTAGTTCTTTATGTTAAAACCCTCATAACATGTTGCCCCTTCCCATACATTTCTACTTAATTTCATTACTTGTTACTATGTTATTATACTTATTAATTGCATAGGTTTATGATGTTTGTCGTGTCCTAGACTCGTCACTACTTCGCCGAGGTTAACATCGACACTTACTAGTACATGGGATAGGTTTTATTGATGCTACACTCTGCAATTTTTGTGCAGATCCCGGTACTAGATCGTATGTACCGTAGTTTGAATTTGTTCCCTCATGTCCAGTTGAGACCCGAGGTAGTCCTGTAGGTGTCCGCAGGCCTTGGCGTCCCCTTTTATCATATTTCTTTTCTGTTTTATCTATTTCCAAGACAAATGAGTATTTCTTTGTTCAGACAATTATTTGAAGTATTCATAGACTGTCCGTGAGTAGTGACACCATTTCTGGATAGAGTTTTATTACGAATTTATTATTTTTATTAAGATAATTTGTTAAATTCTGTTCTTCAGCATTTATTTCGATGATTTATTTTTGTTAACATGTAAGCTGATAAAATATAAAGGAAAAAGAATAAAATAATCAGTAACATTGATTTACCTTGACAGTAAAAATTTTGGGGCGTGATAAAAATCCACGGATTTAGCTAGCTTATAGTTGTATAGGGAAACCATCTTAGTGTCTCATTGCATGCATTATATTACAAATAGCGTCACAATCACCAAACACTTTTCATATCTTCCTTTCCTTTCTTTTTCTCACTTTCTTCCCAATTTGACGATGTAATTTTAAGAGGCTAGTATAGGGCCAATGGATTTTCATTAACTTTAAGATGTCATTTTCTTCATATTGTATCGTTATATCATTTTCAAGATTATAATATATCTTTTCTCATTAAAAATAAATCGTATAGTTGTTAGTAGAACAATATTGGATAAGAAGCTATCCAACAAATCAAAGAATATTTTTAGGTTTGGCAGAGAAACAATGAAATAGAAAATCGAAACTAATCCACGAACGTGCGTTGAGCCTCAATTATATATGAGTTGTGCACTCATTAGATGACATATTTTGTTGCCATAACATATTTTATTTCCCATCTAATTTTCTAATCTATCTACTGTAATCATGACGTACAATAGCCATTATTCATACTAAAATATAGGTGTTGGCTAAAATCCTAAAACTAACAAAAAGATTCACAAAGAAAAAATGTACATTTTGGCTGTGTTTAGTATAAAAGAAAATATTTTTAAGACAATATTTCAATTTTTTCATGTTTAATTGGTTTAAATATTTTAAAAATAATCTTTTCGTTTTCAATTGGAGGACAATATTTTCCTTATTAAAAAAAAGGGAAAATATTTCCCAAAACTCCTTCTCAATCTTCCCACTCTCACCAACCCACCCCATCCCTTCTTCAAAAAAGACTTTTTTTTTCTTTTAAATTTCTGTTTTTCCGTTATCATTCATCATACTACACCTCCACCTCGCCCCACCGCAAAAAAATTATTATTTTTTACCTTAATTTTTTATTTTTAAAAATTTCAAATTTTCGTTTTTTTTCATTTTTCTGCACCACCCACCACCTACCCCAACCACCCTCACCTGCCCTACCCCTCCTCCCCCAACAAATTTTATTTTTAACTTTTTTTATAATTTAAATTTCTATTTTTTTTATTTTACTGCCCCCCCCCCCCCCCCCCCCCCCCCCCGGAAAAAATATTTTAAAAATATATTTTTTAGTTTTAATTTTATTTATCGATTTAAAAGCTTAAAATTTTACAAGTTCCAAAATTATGAGCTATGATATTTATATGTTTGGAAGTTTACGGGTTTAGAAATTATAAAATTTACGGGTTTGAGATTCTGCAGTTTTGAAAGTTTATAGCTTCATATTTATTATATCTAAATTATTTATGAATATTCTTGAACAATTATTTTTCTTAATTTACGTATCAAACACCGAAAAATGAATAAAATTACTAATTGTTTTTCAAAAAATATTTTCTTAAAAAATATTTTTCATGAAAAATATTTTCTGTTATACCAAACACACCCTTTATCAAAAGATAATCCAAAACACAGTTTTTCTCCAAATTTTGTATATCCGAATCAAAATAATCAAAAGCTAAATTTTCACTTTGAACGAAAAAGAGAGAGAAAATGAAAAACAGGAAAAGGTGAATCAAATGTGTGTTTTGTTATGAATAAAATTCCATTAGTGAATGTCTATCTTATAGAGAGTTTTACTTTATGGTTAAGTTATTTTTCCCTATAAATAGAGGAGTCTTACCCCATTGTAAATCATCTCAAAATTCAATAAGAATATTCTCTCTCTTTCTCTGCAATATTGTTCTTCTACTTTTATTATTTTATAATACGTTATCAACACGAGGCTCTACCGTCTCAAGAAGCTTTTGGGAAGATTAAGCAAATATTCTCTCAGAGCAAACTTGGATCAAAGTTCAATTGTTAAAATATTATTTTAGTTGATTCATGTACGACACATGCAATATTCAAAGAGAAGAAATATTTCTCTCATTTAAGTATGTGTAAGGCAGATGTTACTATAATTTCTGGTAGTAGTAAATTAATTGAGGCTCTGGAAGAACTACTATAACTCTGCCTAAGAGAATAATACTTACTATAGAGAATGCAATGTTCTCCTCCAAGTCCAAGAGGAACTTGTTGAGTTTTAAAGATATCCGCCGAAATAGATACCATATTGAGACAATAGATGAGAATAATCTTGAATATCTCATTATTACAAAAAATGTCTCTGGCTAGAAAAAGGCTTTTGAGAAGTTCTCATCTTTGTCTTGTAGCATGTATTGGACAAGAATTAGTGCAATTGAGGCACATTCTATCGTAAACCAAATAGTTACTGATTCCAATACTTTTATATTTTGGCATGATCGATTGGGACATCCTGGATCAATTATGATGAGACGAATTATTGAAAACTCAAATTGGCATCCATTAAAGAATTTAAAGATTATTTTAAATAATAAATTTTCTTGCATTTTTTGTTATCAAGGAAAATTAATTATTTGACCATCACCAACAAAGATTGGAATTGAGTCCCCTGCGTTATTGGAACATTTGTGGACCTATTCACCCACCTAGTGGGTCGTTTAGATATTTTATTGTCTTAATAGACGCATCTTCTAGATGGTCTCATGTGTGCCTATTGTCATCTTGCAACCTTGCGTTTGCAAAATTAATGGCACAAATAATTTGATTGCAAGCGCAATTTCTCGATAATCTAATTAAGTCTATTAGATTTGATAATGCTACTGAATTTTCATCCCAAACATTTAATGATTATTAATTATTAATTGGGATAAAAGTGGAACATCATGTAGCTCATGGTTTTACTCAAAATGGTCTTGCAATGTCTTTAATTAAACGTCTGCAATTGATGGCAACACCGTTACTCTTGAAAATGAGGTTTCCAACTTCTATTTGGGGTCACCCGATTTTACATGCAGCAATGCTAGTTCGTCTCAAACCGACAAATTATCATAAATATTCCCCGTTGCAATTAGTTTTGGGTCATGAACCTAATATATCCCATTTAAGAATTTTTGGATCCGCAGTATATGTGCTAGTAGCACCGCCATATCACACCAAAATGGGTCCCCAAAGAAGGTTAGGAATATATGTTGGGTTTGAATCGCCCTCTCTTATTCGCTACTTCGAAACATTAACTGGGGATTTGTTTAACGCACGATTTGAAGACTGTCGATTCGATGAGACACTTTTCCTAAAATTAGGGGGAGAAATTGGTGAACCAAACAGAAAATTTTATGATAAAATCCATTATTATCTCATTATGATCCACGTGCCTCTATTTGTGAAAAAGAGGTGCAAAAGATTATCTATTTACAAAGAATAGCAAATCAAATACCAGACGCATTTACGGATTTGAAAAGAATAACAAAATCAGATATCCCTGTAGAGAATGTTCCAATCTGTATTGATGTTCCCGTTGGACAATCTCCTAGTGTCATAGCTAATGAGTTAAAAGCGTGCCTAAAACGTGGTAGATCATTAGGTTCCAAATATCGAAATCCTAGAAAAAGAAAAAGAAATGATCAAAAGGGCACTACGAAAGAATTTCATGAAGAAATCCACAATTTAATAAATTCTGAGATTCATGAGGAATCCAATAAGCCCCAGACTCAAGAAAATAAGGAACTATCAATAAATCCAATCGATATTGAGATAAATTTGAATCGAGTGGATATAGTGGTGGATTATGTCTTTGCATATAATGTTGCATCTAGCATTATGCAAGAAGTGAGGATCTTGAACCTCAATCTATTGGAGAACATATACAAAGACTTGGTTGGCCAAAATGGCAAGAAGCAATCCAGTCAGAGTTGAATTCACTTGCAAATTGTGAAGTTTTTGGCCCGTAGTCCAAACACCTACTTGTGTTAATCCTGTTAGCTATAAATGGGTATTTACACTCAAGAGAAATGAGAAAAATGAGGTCCAAACATATAAAGCATGCCTTGTTGCACAAGGATTTTCACAAAGGCCTAGTATAGATTATGAAGAGACATATTCACCTGTTATGGATGCTATAACGTTCCGTTATCTCATTAGTTTTACTGCCAATGAAAAGCTTAACATGCATTTAATGGATGTGATTACCCCCTACCTTTATGGCTCACTTGATAGTGACATATACATGAAAATTCCCGAGGGATTTAAAATTCCTAATGCACATAATTTTAAGTCCCGTGAAATGCTTTAAATCAAATTACAAAGATCTTTGTATGGTCTAAAACAATCAGGATGAATGTGGTATAATCGTCTTAGAGAGTATTTATTAAAGGAAGGCTATATAAATAATGCCATTTGTCCATGTGTTTTTATAAAGAAAACAACATCGGAATTTGTCGTACTTGCCATATATGCTGATGACATAAACCTTATTGGTACTCTTGTAGAACTCCAAAAAGCAATTGATTATTTAATGAAGGAATTCGGGACGAAAGATCTCAGGAAAACAAATTTATGTTTTGGTTTGCAAATTGAACATTTGGAAAATGAAACTTTTGTTCATCAATCTGCCTATATAAAAAAAGGTATTGAAACGGTTTTACATGGATGGAGCACATCCATTAAGTAGTCTGATGATTGTTCGATCACTTGATATGAATAAGGATCCACTTCGACCTCAAGAAGAGAATGAAGAGTTACTTGGTCTTGAAGTACCATATCTTAGTACAATTGGTGCACTAATGTATCTTGCTAACACTACAAGGCCTGACATAACTTTTTCAGTTAATGTATTAGCAAGATATAGCTCTGCTCCTACAAGGAGATATTGAAAAAATATCCCAAATGGGTGTCCAAGATTGTCCCTGTACCAAAGAAAGACAGGAAGGATAGAATGTGTGTTGATGACACGGCCTTTTATAGAGCCAGCCAAAAAGAATCTTTCCCGCTGCCACATACATCTACTCTATACGACAATACGTCGATGCATTTTACATTCTCTTTTATGGATGGTTTTTCGAGACCAATCTGACCTGCTAACAAGGCTAAAAGTACACCCCAATTCCTATCCCTTAGGCGTATTCTTCATCGGATACGAGGGCAGGAAGAGGTGTTGATGTAATGCCTTCACCACCAGATGTTGCATATGGAATCAAACACATATTACGGTATCTAAAAGGAACTGCTGATATGGGCTTATTTTATGGCAATAATTGCAGTCCTTATCTTGTTGGTTATGACGATGTTGGGTATTTATCTGAGCCACACAAGGTTCGGTCTCTAACAGATTATGTGTTTACCTGTGGAGACACTGTCATATCTTGGCGATCGACTAAGCAATCAATTGTGGCTACTTCATCTCATCATGACAAGATAATTGCTATTCATGAAGCAAGTCAAGAATGTGTGTGATTGAGGTCTATAATACATCTTATTCGAGGCAAATGTGGTTTGAAGTGTGACAAACTGCCCACGATTTTGTATGAAGACAATGCAACATTCATAGCTCAATTGAAGGGAGGATTCATAAAAGGAGATAGGACAAAGCACATTTCACCAAAGTTATTTTTCACACATGATCTTCAAAATAATAGTGATATCAATGTGCAACAGATTCATTCAAGTGATAATATGGCTGATTTGTTCACAAAATCTCTACCGACATCAACTTTCAAGAAGCTAGTGTATAAGACCGGGATGCGAAGGCTCAAGGATGTGAATGGATGCTCTCATCAAGGGGAGTTAATGCGCGTTGCATTCTTTTTTTTTTACAAGGTTTTGTCCCACTGGGTTTTCCTTGCGAGGTTTTTAACGAGACAACCAAAAGGCGTATTATTAGATATGTGTACTCTTTTTCCTTTTCTAGATTTTCCTGTTGGGTTTTATTTTAGTTAAGGTTTTAAAGAGACACATTACTTGTTGAGTAAATATTTAAGGGAGAGTGTTATAAATAGTATTCCATTTGAAGTGAATGTCTATCTTGTAGAGAGTTTTATTTTGTGACTAAGTTATTTTTTTTCCTATAAATAAAAGAGTTTTACCTCATTATAAATCATTCCAAAATTTCTCTGTAATAGTGTTCTTTTACTTTTATTTTCTTATAACATGTTTCAATTAGTACAAATTACTACATCAATCCTTTCAGACAAGCTTTAATCATTTAAATCAGTTGGAGACAACTAACTTTTTTAATTTCTTAATATTTTTAAGGCTTCGGGTTCTATCTCCTCATGATGGATGTAATCAAGTACTAATAAAGAATGTTTGTTTACTTGTAAGAAAATTTTTCTAAACCTTTTATGTTCCTTGTGGCTCCCGCACCCAATCACATCTTGCCACGTAGACTTATGTATATAATTATATGTCCACTTAAATTTATTAATTAATTAATCAAAACCTTGGTCCTCGTGATGATTAATTATTTTGGTAGTTATATTATTTTATTTGAGCTAATTGACAAAGCTTTGCTTTGAACACTTGGTATTATTTATTATAGGTTAATACTTATCGGCACCGAGTTCTTATGTCAAACCAATTCAACTTAATTATCATGGTTAAACGTGCAAACACATATTATATTTCTATTGAGGTGAAATTGGTAGGCAGCATTAAAGAAAGTTATTTTAAATTGTAGTTATTGATAATTAAATTAAACCTAAGCTCAAAGACTTTGATTAAAGTGACGAATAAATGAAAAAGAAAAGGAAATGACATTGGAATATCTTAGTGAGTTGTTTTATTGGACCTAACGAGGTATAGGTTCATACCCACTTTGTTTAATATGAGTTGGTTAGTTGTCCATTGATGATTGTCTTACCTAATGCTTTATATATACTCGTTTGTAAGTAAAAAAAAACGTTATTTGTTATGAAATAATATAAAAGACAAGAACAATAATTCAAGAACAAGAGCAATAGAGAGAAGAGTAGAGAGAGTTCTTCTTATTGATACTTAGAGAATGTTAGGAGTGATTTACAATGGTAGAGGGCACCTCTATTTATAGGGAGGAGGATGATTTAGCTACCAATAATAGGACTCTAGAATCTCTCTAATTAAAGACATTCACCTTAAATAGAAGTGTATTTATAACACTCCCCCTTGAATGTCTATTCAATGATGTGCCTCGTTAAAACCTTAAAACAAAACCCAATGGGAAAAATTAAAGTAAGGAAAAAGAGTACACATGTTTGAATATGCGCCTATTGGTTGCCTCGTTAAAAACCTCGCAAGGAAAACCCGGTGGGACAAAACCTTGTAAGGGAAAAAGAGTGCAACGCGCATTTAACTCCCCCTGATAAGAACATCAATATATGTCCTTAAGTCTTCGCATCCCGATCTTGTGAACTAGCTTCTTGAAGGTTGACTTTGGTAGAGATTTTGAGAACAAATCAGCCATATTTTCGCTTGACCGAATCTGTTGAACATTGATATCACCATTCTTTTGAAGATCATGTGTGAAGAATAACTTTGGTGAAATATGCTTCGTTCTATCTCCTTTTATGAATCCTCCCTTCAATTGAGCTATACATGCTGCATTGTCTTCATACAAAGTTGTGGGTAGTTTATCACACTTCAAACCACATTTGTCTTGGATATGATGTATTATAGACCTCAACCACACACACTCCCGACTTGCTTCATGAATAGCAATTATCTCGGCATGATTAGATGAAGTAGCCACAATTGATTGCTTAGTCGATCGCCAAGATATGGCGGTTTCTCCACAGGTAAACACATAACCCGTTTGAGATCGAGCCTTGTGTGGATCGGACAAATATCCAGCATCAGCATAACCAACAAGATCCGGGCTGCAATTCTTGCCATAAAATAAGCCCATATCGGTAGTTCCCTTTAGGTACCGCAATATGTGTTTGATCCCATTCCAATGTCTCCTCGTAGGAGCCAAGCTAAATCTTGCTAAGACATTAACTGAAAAGGATATGTCAGGTCTTGTAGTATTTGCAAGATACATTAGTGCGCCAATTGCGCTAAGATATGGTACTTCAGGACCAAGTAGCTCTTCATTCCTTTCTTGTGGTCGGAATGGATCTTTGTTCACATCAAGTGATCGAACAACCATCGGTGTACTTAAAGGATGTGCTTCATCCATGTAAAACCGTTTCAATACCTTTTCTGTATAGGTAGATTGATGAACAAAAATTCCGTTTGCCAAATATTCAATTTGCAAACCAAGACATAGTTTAGTCTTTCCGAGATCTTTCATCTCGAATTCATCCTTTAGATAATCAATTGCCTTTTTGAGTTCTATAGGGGTTCCAATAAGGTTTATGTCATCAACATATACGGCAAGTACAACAAATTCCGATGTTGTTTTCTTTATAAAAAACACACGGGCAAATGGCGTCATTTATATAGCCTTCTTTTAACAAGTACTCACTAAGACGATTATACCACATTCGTCCAGATTGCTTTAGACCATACAAGGATCTTTGCAATTTAATTGAGAACATTTCCCGAGATTTTGAATTATGCGCGTTTGGCATCTTGAGTCCATCGGGAATTTTCATGTATATCTCATTATCAAGTGAGCCATAAAGATAGGCAGTAACCACATCCATTAAGTGCATGTCGAGCTTTTCATGGACAGCAAAACTTATGAGATAACGAAAGGTTATCGCATCCATTACAGGCGAATATGTCTCTTCATAATCGACACCAGGCCTTTGAGAAAAACCTTGTGCAACAAGGCGTGCCTTATATCTTTGTACCTCGTTTTTCTCATTTCTTTTGCGTACAAAGACCCATTTATAGCCGACAGGCTTAACACCATTAGGTGTTTCAACTATAGGGCCAAAAACTTCACGTTTTGCCAGCGAATTCAATTATGATTGAATTGCTTCTTGCCACTTTGGCCAATCCTGTCTTTTTCGACATTCTTCAACAGATTGAGGTTCGAGATCCTCACATTCTTCCATAATGCTAGATGCGACATTATAAGCAAAGGCATTATCCACCACAATATCCACTCGATTAATATTTGTCTCAATATTAATTGGATTTAGGGATAGTTCCGTATTTTCCAGAGTCTCGGGCTCAATGGATTCTTCATGAATCTCAGAATTTGTTAAATCATGAGATTCTTTCGTGGTGTCATTTTGATCGTTCTTTTTCCTCTTTCTAGGATTTCGATCTTTGGAACCTAATGGTCTGCCACGCTTCAGGCGTGCATTCGACTCATTGGATATGACACTAGATGATTGTCCAACAAGGACATCAATACGGATTGGAACATTTTCCGCGGGAATGTGGGATTTCGTTATCCTATTCAAGTCCGTAAATGGGTCAGGCATTTGATTTGCTATTCTTTGCAAATGGATAATCTTTTGTACCTCTCTTTCACAAATAGAGGTATGTGGATCAAGATGAGATAATGATGCATTTTTCCACAAAATTTCCCGTTTGGTTTCACCAACTTCTCCCCCTAATTTTGGGAAAAGTGTCTCATCGAATCGACAGTCTGCAAATCGTGCAGTAAATACGTCGCCTGTCAATGTTTCGAGGTAGCGAATGATGGATGGCGATTCAAACCCAACATATATTCCTAACCTTCTTTGCGGACCCATTTTGGTGCGGGATGGCGGTGCTATAGGCACATATACTGCGCATCCAAAAATTCTTAAATGGGATATATTGGGTTCATGACCCAAAACCAATTGCAACGGGGAATACTTGTGGTAATTCGTCGGTCTGAGACGAATTAGCATTGCTGCATGTAAGATGGCGTGACCCCATACCGAAGTGGGCAGCCTCGTTCTCATAAGTAATAGCCTTGCAATCAACTGCAGGCGTTTAATTAACGATTCTACAAGACCGTTTTGAGTGTGAACATGAGCTACAGAATGTTCAACTTTTATCCTGATTGATAAGCAATAATCATTAAATGCTTGGGATGTAAACTCAGCAGCATTATCCAGTCTAATGGACTTGATTGGATTATCTGGAAATTGTGCTCGTAGTCGAATTATTTGTGCCATTAATTTCGCAAACGCAAGATTGCGTGATGACAACAGGCACACATGAGACCATCTACAGGATGCGTCTATCAAGACCATGAAATACCTAAACGACCCACTAGGTGGGTGAATAGGTCCACAAATGTCCCCTTGTATACGTTCCAGAAACGTGGGTGACTCAGTCCCAACCTTTGTTGGTGATGGCCTGATAATCAACTTGCCTTGATAACACGAAGTGCAAGGATATTCATTATTCGAAAGAATTTTGAAATTCTTTAACGGATGCCCATATGAGCTTTCTATAATCCGTCTCATCATGATCGATCCTGGGTGTCCCAATCGATCATGCCAAAGTACAAAGGTATTGGAATTAGTAACCCTTTGGTTTATTGTTGAATGTGCCTCAATTGCACTAATTCTTGTCCAATACAGGCCACAAGTTAAAGACGGGAATTTCTCAATAACCCTCTTTTGGCCGGAGACATTCTTTGTGATGACGAGATATTCAAGATTATCTTCATCCATTGTCTCAATATGATAGCCATTCCGGCGTACATCTTTAAAACTCAACAAGTTTCTCTTAGACTTGGAGGAGAACATTGCATTCTCTATGATTAACGTCGTGCCTTTGGGCAGAGATACAATTGCTCTTCCGGAGCCTTCAATCAATTTACTACTTCCAGAGATTGTAGTAACGCTTGCCTTACACATATTTAGTTAAGAGAAATATTTCCTTTCTTTGAGTATTGTATGTGTAGTACATGAATCAACTAGGCAAATACTTTTACAGTTGGACGTTGATCCAAGTTCGCTTTGTGAGATATCCATATTTGCTTGCTATCCCCTAGTTTGTTACAAAAGAGATACACGAATATAAGAATAAACAAGTTCAATTCGTTTGTGTCACATAATATTTTCAAAATCTGCTGCTAACAGTTGACTAACAAAATCAGATATGTTATCCATAATTGATTACTTTGCAGTTTGAAAATTCAGTTTAAGCATTTTCTTCAAACAATCGATTGTTGAACACGAACAATCGATTGTTAAACATTGACAATCGATTGTTAAACACACACAATCGATTATTTGCTATTTTGAAAAACTTCAGATCACTGTCTTAAGACAATCGATTGTTATGCATAGACAATCGATTGTTGGCTATTTTGAAAAATTCCAGAGCACTGTTTTAAGACAATCGATTGTTAAGTATAGACAATCGATTGTTGGCTATTTTGAAAAATTCCAGATAACTGTTATAACGACAATCGATTGTTAGGCATAGACAATCGATTGTGGATGATTTTTGAAAAATTCCAGATTACTGTCTTAGCGACAATCGATTGTTAGACAAAGACAATCGATTGTGGATGATATTTGAAAAATTCCAGATTACACTGTCTTAGCGACAATCGATTTTTAGACAAAGACAATCGATTGTGGATGATTTTTGAAAAATTCCAGATTACACTGTCTAACGACAATCGATTGTTAGACAAAGACAATCGATTGTGGATGAATTGTTTTTCAGCTTTAATGCGAAAATAGTAGATAGTCGACTAGTTTTTCAGGCTAGTCGATTACCCCTACTGGAAAATAAAAATATTATTGATATTTGAGCATATTGAAGATACTCTAAAGAACTACTGCTAACATTGAATCATGAACTAACTAATACGAGCTAATACTAATGACTATTAGTTTATTCACTAACTAATACAAACAAGTAAAATAAAATCAAATAGCTCCATCTTCTTTCACCACAGATCCATCACCGATTAGGTGGTCTATCTTCCCCTCGGGTTTCTCAAAGAAGTCTGCCACATCCAAGTGGGTGATGTCAAAGTTGTCGTCAGAGACAAAATTCGTTTCAGGGCGTTTACTCTTTCGAGATGTTTGATAAAGGTCAACCAAATGTCTTGGTATATGGCAAGTCTTTGACCAGTGCCCTTTCCCACCGCAACGATAACATATAGTTTCTGAACCATTTGCCTTAGGATCTTCATGACCCCGTTTCTGCTTTCGGCGGTTATCTCTCCTTGGGGGTTGACGGACTTCATTGGAATTTCTTCCTTGTCTACGTCCCTGGCTATGACCCCGTTTACGACCATGACCATGGCCTTTTTCATGTTTGGCATAATGAGAGTGCACCTTATCTGCTTCAGGCAGTGGTGTAGACCCAGTGGGTCGATTTTCATGATTTCTCATGAGCAGGTCATTATTTCGCTCAGCCACTAGTAGAAGAGAAATCAGTTCAGAGTACTTTGTAAAGCCTTTCTCTCTGTACTGTTGTTGCAGTACCATATTGGAGGCATGAAACGTTGTAAACGTTTTCTCAAGCATATCATAATCGGAGATATTATCCCCGCATAGCTTCAATTTAGAAGTAATTCTGAACATTGCAGAATTATATTCAGAAACGGACTTAAAGTCCTGGAGCCTCAGATGAGCCCAATCATATCGTGCTTGTGGCAGAGTGACCAACTTCAGGTTGTCATATCTCTCCTTTAAGCCGTTCCACAAGATGAGTGGATCCTTGACGGTGAGATATTCAATCTTCAAACCTTCATCAAGGTGATGGCGCAAGAAAATCAAGGCCTTCGCACAGTCTTGGGTGGATGCTTTTTCTCTATCTTTGATGGTGTCTCCGAGACCCATAGCATCTAAGTGGATTTCAGCATCCAACACCCATGTCATATAGTTCTTGCCCGAAATTTCAAGGGCAACGAACTTTCTTTTCGTAATGTCAGACATAATAGAAAATTAAATTAGGAAGAGGGAAATACCTTAGATTTTCCGAGAATGGTTCTTGAGACGGTAGAGTCTCGTGCTGATAACGTGTTATGAAATAATATAAAAGACAAGAACAATAATTCAAGAACAAGAGCAATAGAGAGAAGAGTAGAGAGAGTTCTTCTTATTGATACTTAGAGAATGTTAGGAGTGATTTACAATGGTAGAGGGCACCTCTATTTATAGGGAGGAGGATGATTTAGCTACCAATAATAGGACTCTAGAATCTCTCTAATTAAAGACATTCACCTTAAATAGAAGTGTATTTATAACATTATTGAATAAAAAAGATTTTTATGAGAAAGAAGGAATAAAGCACGTCATTGAATGGGAAAGATTTTATATATGAGAAAGAAAAAACTCTTTATGATTAACTTTTTCTTGAAAAAGATAAGAGAGCTAATTAATAATTGCTTTTTTTCCAATGAGACTTAATTTGATGGTGTAAAAAAAAATTATATTACTAGTATATGTAATGCCAACGGGAAAAAAAGAACATGCATAAATGCAATAGTTTATTTTTCCAACAATATATTATCCGAAATCTACACAGCTAACTGATTCGAATTCGTATTAGATGAGCCAATAAAAAGTATTAAAGAGTACTCTATCAAATATTCTTTTTATTACAAAGATTTAAACTCAAGATCTATGTTTAATAATAGATATATTAAGTTATCTCATCACATCCTTGATGCTAGAATAGCGGTTGTTTAAATGATTTCATATACATGAGTACACAAATTGATCGATCCTCAGTTAAAGTTGTTGGAATATATGCTATTAATTATGTATTTAGATATAACCCATTAAATATATTTGTACTTTTAATTTTGATATAATTATTATTAGTTGTTATTATTTATTATTTAATTTTATTAAAATGAAAGATTTTTATGTGGGTTAATATACTTGGTAAATTGAATAATAATGATATATATTAGCGAAACAGTGGTTAGTTGATGGAATCAACATCTTGGACTTGAAATGAATAATGCACTTCTATTAAAGCTCATAATTTTTTATTTGTAAACTCAGTCGATGAATTTTATTTTCAACGTATAAAATAAATTAAGCGAAAGTCTAAAAAGAATCAATAAATGTTGTCGATAATTATATTGATTGATTAGTATCTAAATTTTAATTATGATGAGTCAAATTAAGTCTAATGGAAGAATTTTGTAGTAGAATTGAGGAGTACATCGCAAATTTTTAGTGCTATAATTCATGATTTATTATGGTAAGATTAATTTAAATATTTTGAATTAATTCCAATAATAAAAAGCCTTATCTATTAAATTTTATAGTTTCTATTGTGCATGAATAATTAGGATATAAAAAAATCATTTTCTTAGTGAAAAAGGAATACACCAGATTTTGGAAACGAGTTTTAACCTTTAAATCGTATCTTATAAATATATGAGTTTCTTCACATCCCCTAGCAGCTTAATTTTTGGACATATTCTTCTAGAGAAATTTACACACTCGAATCTTTCTATTTTCAGATGTTGTTTAAGATCGTGATTTTGCTAGTGAACAGCAAACTTGATGGTGCTTTCTCTGATCATATACCAAATTAGAGAGTTATGTAATCAATAAATTATGCTCACGCTTCAAGAAGTAACATGTGTTAGCTGTCAAGATTATATTATGTAATTTTTATACTAAAATTGCTTTTGCTTGACATAATGATCCATCAAATGCAATTCCTTTGAAAAGCTAGCAGAACTGATATTGATGTCATTTACAGGTCCGACTTGGTGATTGGGATGTACGAAGATATCGAGTCATTATTTTTACGAAAAATGGTTTAAAATTTCCTAAACTATTAAAACAGATTTTAAAATACACGTTATTTATTTATTAGGCTAAAAATATCCAGCCATCTACATTTTTGGTTTATTTATGCTCTTTAATCGTTTAGGTTAATATTGAATTAAAAATAATTATTATTCTTTTTGTAAAACTTACAAAAAATATTTTATAAAAAATTTTTATTTTTTAAATTAATGCACCAATAACCCCACTAATTTAATAAAGCCTTCTAATTCTTTTTTACTTTCTAGAAAATTGGGAGTTAACAAGATAGATAGTGGGAGAACGACCTATAAAGAACTAATTGCCTATAATGTAAATAACTATTACTACAACTTACATTTATAGTTGCATTAAAAAGATTAGGTTTGTCCCATAAGTTTTGATAATAATTGATCAGTAGCTGCTAGCTAGTTTATTTAATATCCTTCATAGACTGGGGACTGAATCCTTTCTCATCTCATTTATTCTTCTTTCATTGTAATGAACGTACTTTATATGTAACCATCGACAACGTAAATATAGGATTTTATGCAGATGATGTCGGTCTATATCAATTGTCATAATACGTCTTGTAGTTAAGTGGATTTAAATATGAAATTATGATAATTTTATGTGATGATCCCATAGGTCATCTTATGAATTAAAATCAAACTCTATGTTCAGATGCCTTAAAAAATATTATTTTATCTCTTATCGGTTTGCTTGTGCAGTCAGGACGTGTTTCTGGAAAGCTTTTATGTTGAAAACTGATAAAAAATAAGGATTTTTGCTTAAAACTTTATTTGAGTTGACTTCGGTTGATATTTTTGGTAAACGGACCTGAATTTGTGTATTGATAGTCCCAGTGGGTCCGTATCAAAATATTATATTTGGACGTATGCCTGAAATCGGATTCAGAGGTCCTTAGCCCGAGTTATTAATTTTTGTTAAAAATTGAAATCTAAAAAAGTATTGGGTTTTAAGAAAAATATTGAAGTTTGATATTGTTAGTATCAGGTCCGTATTTTGCTATCGAAATTCGTACAAGTTCAATATAATATTAATGACATGTGTAAAATTTGGTGAGAAACAGACTTGGATTGAAGTGATTCGGACGTCTGGAATACGGATGAGAAAATAGGAATTTCAAAGTGTTCTTGTGAATTTCATTTGATTTGGTACTAAATTCATGGTTTTAAGTATTATTTTGGTGATTTTATCGCAAGAGCAAGTTCGTATGATGTTTAAAGACTTATGTACAGGTTTGATTTAGATCCCCGAGGGCTCCGTTGAGTTTCGGATAGGCTATGGAGTGATTTGAACATCAGAAAATTTGCTGTTGTAACTGAGCAAGTTGCAGGCCTCTGATCTCGCAATTGGAAGATCAGGCATCGAAATTACGACCTTTGAGGGGTACGCATTTGCGAGCTAATTCTCGCATTTATAAGGAGAAGCTGGGCCAGCAGTGTTCGTAATTGTGAACTTTCATTTGCATTTGCGAAGGGAGACTGGGAATGACAGCGATCGCAATTGCGGAAGGTCAAGCTCGCATTTGCGAGATTTTCTTCGCATAGTAGGATGGGGAGACCTTCGCATTTGCGATAGGTTCTTCATATTTGTGAAACTCGCATTTACGAACCACGGGTTGCAAATGCGACACCTGTAACTTATCAAAACGACTTTTGGACGATTTTTCATTCATTCTTCAAATTTTTAAAACCTAAAACACAATAGACGATTTTCCAAAGACTTTTTTTCCCCTAAATCACAGGTAAATGATTTTAAACTAGTTTTCTTCAAATTTTCACTTTATTTTACAAGATTTCAACCTTGGATCTAAATTTTTCATGGTGTAATTGGGAATTTTTGGGTAGAAATTAGTGATTCGAAATATGGGGATTTAGACCTCAAATTGAGGTCGAAATCCAAAATCAATTATATATCCGGTCTCGAGGTGAATAGATAATCAAGTTTTGGTTCGAATTTCGGGTTTGGACAGAGCGAGCCCGGGTGTTGACTTTTGTTGACTTTTTTGAATAATGACCTAAATTGAGTCCTTTGTTATCGTGGGTGATTCCTAAGGCTTATTTTGAAATGTTTGGTTGGTAATTTGCTAGATATTGTTGGTTCACATGCGTTTTTGAAAGGCAAAGCTATGATTGAGTTTTTAGTGGCATTTGGTTCGAGATAAGTGGCTTGCCTAACCTTGTGTGGGGGAACTCCCCTTCGGATTTGTTACTGTTTGATATATGAGCGTCATGTGCGTGAGGTGATGAATACGTATATGGGCCATTTGATGTAAAACTCTATTTTTCACTTAGTCATAAACTTATTTTCTCTTGTTTGAATTACATTAGCATATGTACTATCCTGTTTAGATTAGAAAAGCATGCCTGTATATTTTAACTGCCTATTTGAACTCTGTACAACATATTTAGTGATATTATGTAGTTTTTCTTCGTTTGAACTTAATCGAAACGGTAGATTTCTTGTTGTGACTATTAATTATATTAGTTGAGTTGCATATTTACAGGAAAATATCTTGTTACTTGCTTAGAGTTAATTTATAAACTTAGAGAATACAATAAAGACTAATCCAATTATTGCAACATGTCATGACCCGGATTTCCCTCCCTCGTTACTCATGATGGCATATACTAGTGGGGAATCTAGGCAAGCCAACCATTTGTATTATCTACCTTTTTTTCATTTTAATCCTTTAATAATTAAAAACCAATATTATGAAAACAACGGAATTTAATAAGCAGAAGAACAACATATAACCATTTAAATATTACCAATATAAATCCTTAAACATAAACTATCTAGAACTCATGTCACTATTTTATAGATGATCTAGGAATACTACAAATAAGGGTCGGGAAAAAAAATACAACGTTGTCTCTGAAATACATAAATAAAAAAAGTATTAAAGGATAGAAGGAGACGCCAAGGCCTGCGGACGTCTGCAGGACTACATAGGATCTCCGAATGGACTGAAGGCAACAAACCAAAGCTAAGGTCTGTATGCTCCAGTATCGGGATCTGCATACTGTGTAGAGTGTACTATCAGCACAACCGATCTCGTGTGCTGGTAAGTACCTAGCCTAACATCGGCGAAGTAGTAACGATGCAAGGCCAGACTACCAAATAATCACGTGCAGTTAAATCTTATACTGCAAAAAATTAAAGCAAAACATCACAATTAAAGATAGAAAGGGGGAATCATGCTGCGGGGAACTACAAATAGCAACAGAAACCAACAGTTAAATGTAAATAACACCATAACTTAATTATCAATAGAAGTGAGAAATAAATTAAAGACAAGTGCACGGCATCACCCTTCATGCTTTTACTCTCGTCCTCACCATAAAATTAATATAATTGGCACGACATCACCTATCGTGCTTTTACCTCACATAATCATGGGACGAATGATTCCTCGTGCATTTTCAGTCATATAAAGGCACAAAAATACGTTGTGCGATACAATATTACCCTTCGTGCATTAATACTCTCTCACAAATATCATACATGGCATCGCTCTTCGTGTTTTAACACTCTCACACAAAAATCATATACAACATCATCCTTCGTGCTTTAACACTCTTCCTTGCCCAAACAACAACTATAAAATAATAAGGGCAAGAGAATCAATAAAATCACAATAAATCCCCGCAAGCGAACAATAGTACAACAATCATATCCCGGCAAGAGAAATAATATCAAAATAATAGCATCCCGACAAGGGAGATAATATTAAAACAACACCATCTCGGCAAAGGAGACAACATCATAATCCTCTTTTCTTTTTCACATATATTTCACAACTCAATTCACAATTTGATCCAGTGCTCTATAATGTTCAATTGCCAATCATACTTCCATAAATCATTTCACAATTTGAGACAACACTCTTCAATGTTCAAATATCAATATTACTTCTACAAGCCTTGCTCAACAATAGAAATCATCACATAAGGCATGAAAAATAACAAACGGAGTCACATTAATCATAGGATAAGACTCACGCCCAAAAGTCAAAAATTGATCCAGGGCCCACATGGTCAAAACCCGAGGTCCGAACCAAAACGCAATTATTCATTCACCCACGAACTCAAATATATAATTTGTTTTGAAATTGGACCTCAAATCAAGGATAAAATCCCAAAATTTGAAGATCCTAAGTTTTATCCAAAACATCCAATTTCCCCCATGAAAACCCTTGATTCTGAAATAAAATTATGTAAAAAGATAGATTAGATTGAAAGAAATGGTTTAGAAATGACTTGTCAATTTTTTTAGAAAAGTAGTTGTCTTTGAAAAATCGCCCAAAGATGTTTTAGGGTTTTGAAAATTGAAAAATAGATTAAGAGTCCCGCTTATATACTCCTCTCAGACTGTCACCGCTGACTGCATAAAAAATACTATGGATGCGGAGCTCCACCGCAGGCCGCAAAATATCGAGCGCGGTCGCGGAGACATAGCCTTGCTCACTGCGGACCGCATAAATCCCACCGCGGCCACGAAGAGCCCACCACGGTTGTGAGAAATCACTGCATACCGCGAAGTCGGGTTCAGAGATCTGCAGCTTCTCTGAACCTGCAACAGTTATGTTTTAAGTCTAAATTCACTCTGTGGCCTATCCAAAACTCACCCGAGCCCTCGGATGTCCAAAACAAAAATGCACGCAAGTCCAAATATATAATACGGACTTGTTCGTGCGATCAAATCATCAAAATAACATCAAAAACTATGAAGTAAGCCTCAATTCATTAAATAACTCAAGAACATCACCTAATTTTTCTCAAATAAGGGTCTCGTTTATACTAAATAGACTTCGATTCTTACCAAACTTCACAGATTCAACTGAATTATTATTTCAGACTTGTAACGGGCTCTGAAACCAAAATATGGGCCTGATACTATCAATTTCAAACTTCTTTTCATTTCCAAAAACTCTTATATATTCCAGAAAAATATATTCTTTACAAAAGATTATTTCTTGGGCTCGGGACCTCAGAATTCGATTCCGAACATATGCCCAATTCCCAAATTTTACTACAGATCCTATGAGACTGTCGGATCACGGGTCCGGATCCATTTACTGAGAATGTTGACCAAAGTCAAGTTTATTCAATGTTAAAATAAAATTTCCTTATCCCACTTAGTTTTCATATAAACGCTTTCCGTAAACACGACCGGACTATCACACAAATTGAGGTAAGACAAAATGAGATTTTAAGGCCTTAGAACACATAATTTATTTTCAAAACAAGTGATGACCTTCTGGATCATCACATTCTCCACCTCTAAAACAACCGTTCGTCCTCGAACGTACATAAGAAGGAGGTACTTGAGTTGGAGAAAAGATGTAACGGCTGTGCATATCAGACTCGGACTCCCAGGTTGATGCCTCAACAGGCTGACCTCTCCATTGAACATGAACATAAAGAAAACTCTTCTATATCAACTGATGAACATGCTGGTCTACAATAGCTACCGACTCATCCTCATATGACAAGTCCTTTTCCAACTGGACAGTGCTGAAGTCTAAGACGTGGGATGGATCGTTGTGATACTTCTGAAGCATGGCCATATAAAATATTGGATGCACGACTGATAAACTTGGCAGCAACGCAAGTCTTTAAGCCACATCTGCCACTCAATCAAGAATGTCAAACGGTCCAATGAACCTAGGGATAAGCTTGCCCTTCTTTCCAAATCTTATCACGCCCTTCATAGGCGACACTCAAAGCAACACTTGCTCGTCGACCATGAATGCCACGTCACAAACCTTATGATCGGCGTAACTTTTTTTTCTTGGACTGAGCTGTACGGAACCTATCCTGAATGATCCTAACCTTGTCCAAGGTATCTTATACTAGATGCGTACCCAACAACCGATCCTCTCCCGGCTAAAACCACCCAACCGTCGATCAACATCGTCTACCATGTAAAGCCTTATAAGGAGCAATCTGAATGCTTAACTGGTAACTGTTGTTGTAGGAAAACTCCACTTAAGGCAAAAACTAATTCCACGAGCCTCCAAAGTCAATAACACAAGCTCAGAGAATATAGTCCAAAATCTAAATAGTACGCTTGGACTGCCCGTCCGCCTGAGGATGAACTGATGTGCTTATCTCACCTGTGTGCTCAACTCATGCTGAACTTCTCTCTTGAAATGCAAGGTAAGCTGCGTATCTTGATAAGAAATGATAGACACATGCACACCAAGAAGACGAACAATCTCCCAGAGATAGATCTTAGCTAACCTCTTAGAAGAATAGGAGACTGCCACATGAATGAAATGCGCTGACTTGGTAAACTTATCAATAACAACCCACATTGCATCAAACTTTCTCTAAGTCAATGAAAGTCCAACAACAAAGTCCATAGTGATATGCCCACACTTCCACGCGAGAAGCTCAATCCTCTGAAACAGACCACCAAGTCTTTGATGCTCGTACTTTACCTGTTGACAATTCAAACACCAAGCCACATATGCAACAATATCCTTTTTCATTCCCCCCCACCAATAACGTTGCCGCAAATCCTGTCACATCTTAGCAGCGCCCGGATGAATAGAGTATCGGAAACTATGGTTCTCCTCTAGAATCAACTCTTGAAGTCCATCTACATTAGGCACACAAATACGACCCCGCATACTCAAAACTCCATCATCACCAACTGTGACTTTCTTGGCATCACTGTGTTGCACCATATTCTTTAGGATACATAAATTGGGATCATCATTTTGCCGATCTCGAATACGCTCCAAAAATGAAGAACGAGAGACTATGCAAGCCAACACACGGCTGGGCTCAGAGAAATCCAACCTCACAAATTGATTGGCCAAAGCCTGAAATCTAAAGCAAGCAGTCTCTCACCGACTGGAATATACGTAAGACTGTCCATACTGATTGACTTCCTACTCAAAGCATCGACCACTATATTTTCCTTTCCCGAATGATATAAGATGGTGATATCATAGTCATTAAGTAGTTCCAACAACCTTCTCTACCTCAAATTTAACTCCTTCTGCTTGAACAAATATTGCAAACTGTTGTGATCCGTGAACTCTTCACATGACATACTATATAAATTGTGCCTCCAAATCTTCAATGTGTGAACAATGGTTGCTAACTCCAAATCATGAATTGGATAATTCTTTTCATGAATCTTCAACTAACATAAAGCATAAGCAATGACCTTTCTATCCTGCATCAACACCACACCAAGTTCAATATGAGATGCGTCACAATAAACTATATATGGCCTTGAACCTTTGGGTAAAACCAGCACTGGGGCCGTAGTCAAAGCTGTCTCGAGCTTTTAAAATCTTGCCTCACACTCGTCCGACCACCTGAACTGGGAACCCTTCTGGGTAGACCTTGTCATCGAGGCTGCAATAGATGAAAACCCCTCAACAAATTGAAGGTTATAGCCTGTCAAACCCAAGAAACTCCAGATCGCTGTAGCTGATGTGGGTCTAGGATAGTTCTTGAATGACCAAGGAATGCAACCGATCCTAACCAAAACTCGCAATTCAAAAACTTAGCATAAAATTGACTATCTCTCAGTCTGGAAAATCACTCTCAGATGTTGCTCATGCTCCTCCCAATTGCGAGAGTAGATCAAACTATCATCAATGAAGACTATCACGAATGAATCCAAGTAAGGCTTGAACATTCGGTTCATCAAATCTATAAAAGCTGTTGGGGCATTTGTCGACCCAAATGACACCACCAAGAACTTATAGTGCATATACCGAGTGCTGAAATATATATTAGGTACATCAGATTCCCTAATCCTCAACTGATGATAGCTAGATCTCAAGTTAATCTTAAAAAATAACTTGGCACCCTAAAGCTGATCAAACAAATCATCAATCATCAGCAATGGATACTTATTCTAAATTGTAACCTTGTTCAACTCCTGGTAATCTATACACATTCTCATCGACCTGTCCTTCTTCTTAACAAAAAACATTGGCGTACCCCAGGGCGAGACACTAGGTCTAATAAAGCCCTTATCACGCAAGTCTTGCAACTACTCATTTAATTCTTTCAACTCAGGCGGGGTCATATGATACGGCGAAATTGAAATGGGCTGAGTGCCTGGAGCTAAATTAATACAGAAGTCAATATAAATTTCAGGTGGCATGCCCGTCAAGTCTAAAGAAAAACCTTAGGAAACTCAAGAACAACAGACACATAATCCATAGAAGGAACCTCGACACTAGAATCACGAGCATATTCCAAATAGGCCAAACATCTTTCTCGGCCATATACCGAGCCTTCATATATGATATAACACTAGTAGAATGACCAGAAGTCCTTCTCCACTCCAAACAAGGCAATCTCAACAAGGCTAAGGTGACAGTCTTGGCATGACAGTCCAAGATAGCATGGTAAGGTGATAACCAATACATCCCCAATATGACATCAAAATCACCCATATCGAAAAGTAACAAACTACATGAGTCTCAAGACCCATAATCACAACTATACATGAATAATGGACACGATCTACCATAATAGAATCACCCACCGGTGTAGACACATATATGGAAGCACTCAAAGAATTACTAGGCATGACCAGACACGGTGCAAAATAAGACGACACATAGGAGTATCTAGATCCTGGATCAAATAGAACTGAAGCATCTCTACAACAAACCAGAACAATACCAATGGTAAATGCATCGGAAGCCTCGGTCTTAGTCATGGCTAGAAGAGCATAACATTGGGGTCGGGCCCCACCATCCTGAATTATATCTCTAGGATGGCCTGCTGCTGGCTGGCCTGAACCTCTGATGGCCTGACCTTTACCTCTAATACCTATACCTCCACCTTTAGCACCTCCACCTCTAGCTGGCTTAGCGAGCTGTGGAACACTTGATGCCTGAACTATGGCACGAGAACCCTGATGCTGAGAGCTTCTCGTCGCTCGAGGGAAAAATCTAGCAATATGACCCATATTGCCACAAGTATAATAAGCCCTCGGCTGCTAAGACTGTGGACCCTGACGACCTGAATGACCTCCCCGAAAAGTATGGAGCGGCGGTACGTTGATAGGAGATGATAGTGCATTGAAAGACTGCTCATCAGAATACCATATATGAGAACCACGTCCACCTGAAGCACCGTGAGAAACCTAAAGTGTTGACTGAAAAGTCCTAGAAGGATGGCCTCTACCATATGAATCCTTGACTCTAGGTTAAGGCACCACTGAATCTGCCCGAATGACGAGGCCTCTTGTCAGACCCCTAACCACCCCTCTGTGTTAAAACCATCTCGACCCTCCTGACCATATTGACTGCATCATGAAAGGAAATCTCGCTCCCCGTCTCCTTAGACATCTGAAGTTGAATAGGATGAATGAGTCCCTCAATGAACCTTCTCTCTCCCTCTCTCCCTCCCTCTATCTCTCTCTCTCTCTTAATGGGAAGTAAAAAGAGCATGAGGGGCCAAATCAATAAACCTGACAGTCATAGAACCCTACTGGAGATGCTCAAACTACCTCCGATATCTCTCCCTTTGAGTGATAGGAAGAAACATCCCCAGAAATAGCTGAGAAAACTGATCCCATGTCAAAGTTGGTGATCCAGCTAGTTTAGCCAAACAATAATCTCTCCACCAAGTCTTGGCAGATCAAGACAAACAAAAAGTTGCAAATTCGACCCCATTGGTCTCCACTATCCTCATGTTCTTGAGAACTTCATGATAGTTTTCCAAATAATCCTGAGGATCCATAGAAGATGCAGTGTTGAAAGTGGTAGTGAAGAGCTTAGTGAACCTGTCCAATCTCCACAAAGAATCAACAAACATAGATGGACCCTCTCCGGCCTGTGCCATAATACCAGGCTAAATCACCCTAACTGAGTGAGCTACTGGAATTTGAAATTGGGAAGCCATCTGCTCCGGAGTGCGAGTAGCAGGAGTATAGGCTCCTCTTCTAGCCTGAGAGACGATCTGTGCCACAGAAAGAAAGCCTGCCTAGGCGACTTTCTCCATAAGGCCCACTAGATAGACCAAAGCATCCTGAAGTACCGGGGTGGTGATGAATCCCTCTGCGACCTGAGATGGCCCCACTGGAACTGACTGGGCTGGAACTCCTCGTCAAACTCAACCAGAGGCTACACCGCTGGTGCTGATGCTCGAGCTTTGGGCTGAGCTCCGCCTCTACCTTGGCCCCTAGCATGGCCTTCGCATCTGCCCCTTGCAGGAGCTACTACAAGGGGCTCGGGCTGCTAGTTAGCTGATGAAGTTGTACGTGTCCTCGCCATCTATGAGAAATAGAGTAGAAGTTCAATCAGCATTGATAAGTCAAATTGCACTACATGGAAGAATAGATGTGAAGTTTTTCCTAACTCTGTAGCCCATGGGGGATAAATACAGACATCTCTGTACTGATCCCTCAGACTCTACTAAGCTTGCCCATGAATTATGAGACCTAGTAATCTAGAGCTTTGATACCAACTTGTCACGGTCCGGATTTCTCACCCTCAAGAGTAGTGATAGCGCCTACTAGTGGAAGCTAGGGAAGCAAACATTTTTATTATCTACCTTTTTTCCATTTTAATCCTTTTACAATTAAGAACCAACATTATGTAAACAACGGAATTTAATAAGCGGAAGAACAACATATAACCATTTAAATATTACTAATACAAATCCTTAAACATAAACTACCAGAACTAGTGTCACAATTTCACAGACAGTCTAGGAATAATACAAATAAGGGTAAAAAAAATTACAACATTGTCTTTGAAATACATAAATGAAATAGGATGAAAGGATAGGAAGAGAGGTCAAGGCCCGCGGACACCTGCAAGACTACCTAGGATCTCCGAATGGACTTACGGCAACAACGCAAAGCTAAGGTCTGTATGCTCCTGTAATAGGATTTGCATACAGGGCAGAGTGTAGTATTATCACAACCGACCCCATGTGCTGGTAAGTGCCTAACCTAACCTCGGCAAAGTAGTGACAATTCTAGGACTAGACTACAAAAAAAGCTTGTGCAGTTAAATCATATACAACAGAAAATAAAATCAAAACTTTACAATTAAAGATAGAAAGGGGGAATCATGCTGCGGCGAACCACAAGTAGCAATAAAAACCAATCGTTAAATGTAAAGAACACCATAGCTCAATTATCAATAGAAATCAGGAAAAGATAATGACATGTGCACCACATCACCCTTCGTACTTTTACTCTCGTCCTCATCATAAAATCAATATAATTTATATGGCATCACCCTTCGTGTTTTTACCTCACATAATCATTGCAAGGAATGATCCTTTGTGCATTGTCACTCATATAAAGGCATGGAAATACTTCTTGTGGCACGACATCACCCTTCGTGCATTAACAATATCTCACAAATATCATAAATGGAATCACCATGTGTGCTTTAACACTCCCTCAAAAAAATCATACACGGCATCACTCTTCGTTCTTTAACACTATTTCTTATCCAAACAACAATCACAAAGTAATAAGGTAAATGAAATCAATAAAATCACAATAAAATACCGACAAGGAAACAATAATGCAACAATCATATCCTGACAAGGGAAACAACATCAAAATAATAACATACCGATAAGGGAAATAGCATTAAAAAAACATCCCGGCAAGGGAAACAAAATCCTATTATCCTTTTCACATTTACTTCACACTCAATTCACAATTTGAGCCAATACTCTATAATATTCAATTTACAATTATACTTCCATAAATCATTTCACAACTTGAGCTAACGCTCTTCAATGTTTAAATACCTATATCACATAAAGCATAAACAATAACAAACCGAGTCACATTTATCATAGTGTAAGCCTCACGGGTATGCTTGAGACCAACGTATAGATACTCGTCACCATGCCTATACGTAGTACTCAACAACTAAAACATAGAAAATAGGACACAACCCCCAATCCATCAAGCTAAGGTTGGACCAAACACTTACCTCGATGCCACGAAAATAATTCAAGCCTCAACTACCGTTTACCTCTTGATTCTACTACCAATTCGCTTGTATCTAGCCACAATTATCTTAACTATATCAATAAATACGGAATGAATCAATTATAATCCATGAAAATAGGTTTTCTAAATTTTTTCCCAAAAAGTCAAAAATCGACCCCAGACCCGCATGGTCAAAATCCAAAGTTCGAACCAAAACCGGATTACCCAATCATCTACGAACTCAAATATATAATTTATTTTGAATTGGACACTAAAATCGAGTTTCTTGTCCCCAAAATTTGAAGATCCTAAGTTCTACCCAAAACACCCAATTTTTCCCATGAAAACTTTTTATTTTGAAATGATATTATGTAAAAGGATGGATTAGATTTAAAGCAATTGGTTAGAAATGACTTCCCAATGTTTTGGATGAGTAGTTGTGTTTGAAAAATCGCCTAAAGATGTTTTAGGATTTTGAAAATTGAAAAATAGCTGAAGAGTCCCGTTTATATAATCCTCTCATACCCTCACCGCGGACTGCATAAAATGCACTACGGTCACGGAGCTCCACTGAAGACCGCAAAATATCGAGCATGGCCACGGACACATAGCTTGCTCAGCACAGACCGCATAAATCCTACCGCGGCCGTGAAGACCCCTCCTCGGTCATGAGAAATCACTGCGGACCACGAAGTCGGGTTCTGCAACTTCATTTAAGAAGCAACAGTTATGTTGTAAGTCTAAATTCACTCTATGGCCTATCCAAAACTCATTTGAGCCCTCGGGGCTCCAAACCAAACATGCACATAAGTCTAAAAATATCACACGGACTTGCTCGTGCGATCAATCATTAAAATAATATCAACAACTATGAAGTAAGCCTCAAATTCATGAAATCACTCAAGAACATCAAAATTCCTAATTTTTCTTAAATAAGGGTCCGATTTGTACTAACTGATTCCGATTCTTACCAAACTTCACATATTTAACTTAATTATTATTCGAACGTGTACCAGACTAACCACAATGCGGGCCCGATACCATCAATTTAAAATAACTTTTTATTTCCAAAAGCTCTTATATTTTCCAAAAATAATTTTTTTTAAAGAAAACTCATTTTTCGGGCCCGGGACCTCAAAATTCGATTCTAGACATATGCCCAAGTTCTAAATTTTAGTACGGGCCCTACAAGACCATCAAATCACGAGTCTATACCTGTTTATCTAGAATGTTTACCAAGGTAAATTTTATTCAATTTTGAAAGCAAATATCCTTATCACACTTAGTTTTCACATAAACGATTTCCGGAAACGCGCCCGAAATGCGCATATAAATTGAGGTGAGAATAAAGGAGATTTTAAGGCCTCAGAATACAAAATTTATTTTCGAAATAAGTAATGGCATTTTGGGTCATCACACAGCAAAAATACACAAATAAGAAAATACCTAGAAATAGTAGAAATATTATGTTGAAGTGATTAGCAATCTAGAGAGTAGTGATGGCAAAATAGTTAAAAGACAATTGTTATCCATCTATATTCTTCATTAAAATATGGGTTGTATAATGAACTTTTTAAACATGGGTCAAATATGGATAAGAACCATATTATCCACTTAAAAATTTGATAACTAATGGGTTTAATTTTTACATTTGTAAAACCTCAAATTGGGGGTTCCTCAAGTTTGAGAGACCAAAAATTTTCCCAAAAGTAATCATATTCAAGAAGACATGATTAATATGGATATCCAAATTATTCCCTGATTAGCCTATTTTTATCCGTATTAAATATGGGTCAGATTAAATATTTTATCTATTTTTATATTATTCTTTTTTGACCCGTTCATATTCTACCCGACTTGTTCGCTTTGCCATCGCTACTGGAGATTAAGACTCAAAATCTGCAGTCTAACTTGTTCCTTCATTTTTTTAAAGAAGTATATGAGCTTTATTGCTAACCTCTACATAAATGTCAAAGAAAATAAAAGTTCAAAGGCTAAGAAAACTCTACATAAATATCTCATAAATGGGCGAGGATCGAGTCATGAAAATAGTGAACCTCCCAAAACAATTTGAACAAGACAAAGAGTAGCAAATGAATTGCTCAAGCTATACAATATCTTAAGCATTTTCTCAAGCAGAATCTTCTATATGTGCAATAGAGAGCATATATAATATACCATAATAAAATGTGTATTGTATAACTTAATATATATTTTAGTGTGGTATCAATATTTTTATATTCTTTTAAATACTGAATACCATACCTAATATTAATTTCTTAAAAATAAACTTAAATCAAATACCAAACTAAATATCAAACTATCGAATACCAAATACTAATTTTTTTTCTTTCGTCACGATAAAATAATGACTCGGCCAATCGTTTTACATATTTCAGCCTCTTTTCCTATTTTATACATTACATATGTGTATTTATGTTACGTGACTTGCAAGGTTGGTTGGTTTGGTTGAGGGAGAGTTTTGAATTGATTTGGGACAATTAGTCCCTTAGTTGGAGGTTTACATTGTAAGAGTTAACTGGAGTTTAAATTTTGTGAAAATGACTCCGAAATAGTATTTTGATGATTCCAATAGTTTTGTATGGTAATTTTGGACTTAGGCATATGTTCGGATTTGGATTTGGAGGTTCCTAGGTTGTTTTGGCTTGACTTGTTGAAAGTTAAAAAGTTAAAGGTTTGTAAGGTTGATAGGTTTGATCGAGGGTTAACTTAGTTGATATCGTGTTCGGATTGCGGATTTGGAAGTTGGTATAGGTCTGTTGGATTGTTTGAAACTTGCATCCGTAATTGGAGGTTATTCCAAATTGATTTGATGTGGTTCGGCATGAGTTTTGGAAGTTGGAAGTTTATTAGTTTACTTAGACTTGAATTGAGGTGTGGTTTATAGTTTTGACATTGTTTGGTATGATTAAAGGACTCGAGTCGGTTTGTTTTATGTTCTAGGATTGATTGGTGTGATTGAAAGGGATCCATGGGCCTCGAGTGAGTTTTTAATGGACTTCAGATTGCGTATGGCTATTTAGGATGCTCAGTCTGGCGCTTTCGCACCTGCGACACTTGGATTGCAGGTGTGCACACAGAAGCAGACATGGATGAGTGTGTTGATTCAAGGTTGTTGCCACATTTACAAGTTCGTAGATGTGAACAAGTGGGCGTAGAAATGGACTTTGGCTGGAACTGGGTGTATCACATCTGTGAGGAAATTCTACAGATGCAGCTGAGTGACCGCCGGTGCGGGTGGTCGGGCAATTAGTAGGACTCGTAGATGCAAGATTTTGACCGCAAATGTGGTCGAAGGTTTGACTGGGGTTTCGCAGAAGCTGGAAGTCCGAGCAGAAACCTTGAAAGAGGGGTTTAATTTTATATATCACAATTTGAGTTAGAGAGTTCGAATTTGAGCGATTTTGGAGAAAATTTTCACGATTTGGATTGGGTAAAGTATTTTTTACTCGAATTTGTTACATTTTATGGTTCTAGCCTTAAATTTAATGATTTTTTGATGAATCAAATTGAAGAAATTAGGGATTTTAATAAAAACTTTTCTACAACATAAATTGATGATTTGAAAACCGATTTAAGGTAGGCATTAGATGATATTGGTATATTTGGACTCATATCGAAATGGGTGTTCTGAATTTATGAGTTTTATCAGGTTTCGAGGTAGGGGATCGGGGTTAATTTTTTGGTTTGACTTTTTAATTTTAGTTAAAGACTTTTGGAATCATTTCCTATGACTTCTATTTATGATATTAAGTTATTTTTTCTAGATTTGAGTCGTATAAAGGTTTATTTGCGCGGGAAGGGCTTATTAGAGGATTGATTTAGCTTAATTGAGGTAAGTATCTTGTCTAAATTTATGTGGGAAAAATTTTCCTTAAGATTTGGTCTATTTTTTAATATTTTTGCTATGTGAAACGACGTGTATACGAGGTGATGATGGTGTACACAAGTATATATGTTGGTTGTACTCGAACTTGGTTTTAGGCTATCAATATGCCTTGATTAGAAGTTATTTGTTACATGAATAATGCTTTTATTTTTGTTGTTCACACCCTGCACTCTTATATTATTCTTATGATATTATTGAGCCGTGAGTTATGTCTTGTTATGGCATTAGTATTGTTATTATGGTGATGTTGTGGCACATGTGTACATGGGAGGCGTGGATTGTTATTATTATGTTGTGATTGAGATGTGCATGCAGCGAAATAAAGGTGGTGTGTATATTGATACGCATGCAGCGAATAACAGGGCTTATGCACGTGTTGCTAGTAAGAAAAAAATACTTCATTGTAAAGCACACATGGAGAGATA
This sequence comes from Nicotiana benthamiana, assembly GCA_034376525.1. Classification (NCBI taxonomy): domain Eukaryota; kingdom Viridiplantae; phylum Streptophyta; class Magnoliopsida; order Solanales; family Solanaceae; genus Nicotiana; species Nicotiana benthamiana. Next base: position 133,839,974 of record CM067337.1, read on the forward strand.
AGGGGGTTTTTGCATAAAGCTATTTCGGAAAAAATATTTTTAAAATGTGAACCTCAAGCGACATCACAAAGGTGACTTGTGATTTGGTATTGTGAGATATGGTACCTTGGGGTGATTCTTGTTGTAAATCTTGTGTTGGAGCGACTTGAAGATTTAAACTGTCTTTATTTTCCTTAATTGATTCACTTGTATTTTTAATGGTGCTTGGGTTAATGGCAACTCGGTTGCATCATGGAAAGTTCATTAAAAAAATTTCCAACATCTCAATATTCTCCTTTTTTTGTTGTGTTATCGCATGTTTATTCCTTGTTGCCATTTATTGATTTTGCTTTCTTTGTCCGCTTTATATTGATATTCACTACAGGTTTTATGTCTAGTGAGTGCGTTAACTTGAACCTTGTCACTACTCCACCAATGTAAGTCTTGATATACTTAGGTATGGTGCACTCATACTACACTTTTGCATATTTTTAACAAATTCAAGTACCTCATATCATGTCGTGCGACAATGAGCTGATTTGAGATTGTTGTGGAGACTTCAAGATATACCTGTCATTCTGCTCCCAGGTCTCGGAGTCACCTTCTGCTGATTTTCTTGCTACTATTTATTGTATTTCAAATAGTACCATATTTTATTTTAGATTTCACATGTACTTTCAGTGGAGCTTATGACTACCATCGACTTTGGGATTTTATGTGACTTTTGTAATTTTGCTTTTGGTTATATATGTTAAAGCACTTCTCCATTTTTATTATTATTTAAGTTGGTTTTTAGTTCTGTTGATCTTGACATGTGATAGGCTAATCGTTGATACCCAATTTTACTCTATATTTTCATAATACATTCGAAATGGCATGTGTATGCATATACAAGTATGCTCAAGAGTTTTGGTATTTTTCTACAATTTTCAAGATTTTTAAAATTAATTTATTATCTATTTAAATAGTACGAAATACAATAAGTATTCTCAAAATTATCATTTTGGTGAATAATTTATTTTCATCCTCGTATTTACACCAAAATACAATTAAGATGATTTTGCATATTTTTATAAATTTATTTGGTATCTTTTAAGCTAACTTGCATATAATTGCAATTATAGCCCATATTATGAATAATACAATTTTTACAATTATTAAAGTATTCCTGGTATTTTTAGATTAATTTTTACTTATTATTAATTAGTTTAATACTTTTAATTTATTTTTAAAATTATTTTAGCTATTTTATATAAATTAAAAGGGGGGAGAATTAGCTATTTAACACATAACCCATTATCATTTCAATTTTCGCCTAAAATCAAACCCCCAATTCCACTCAATTAAACAACCTATTTCCATTTTGACCTGACCCCTTAGCCGGATTTCTTAAACCCGTCCGGTTTTCTTTAAATCCTGGTCGTTGACCATTTTGATCAACGGTTGGAATTCGTTCTTTCCTTTTTAAATCCCTTAACCCCTCTAACCTAACTCATTTGCACAAAGACAATGTCTCTAAACTTCCTTCATCTCTCAAAACCTCTCTAGCCCTCCGAAACCCTAATCCTATTCCACAAAACTCCGTCTCATTTCCACCGGAATTCATGGCCTGTGCCTACTCTCCCTCACCACTAACTTAAGCGATTCGAAGATTAGAGACATGACTTCCAAGGTTTCCTTTAGATCTGCCTCAGATCTGCAAGATCTATAGCCTCTCCGGCCATTTTCCGGCGTGTTCAGAGCAATATGAGTCTCTTTGACTCGGGATCAGATTTTCCTCAAGACCTTCTCATGCTAGGGTCTTCTCTATCATTTTTAAGCCTTCTAAGGTTTTTCACTTGTCTATTTCTTTCAGATCTGTGACGTGTTTAGTCTTTACTTGACAATTTAAGATTTTTCCCAAAATTTCCTTTTTAAAACCGTTCGAATTCAATTTTAGGGTTTCTAGGAAACGTTCTTTGTAAATGTTTTCTGACTTTTTGTTATCTTTTTATGTGTGTTCGTACTCGTAAATTTATTTCTTATTATGCTCAAGTTCGTTCCCTTATTTTTCTTTTTTATTAGGCAAGACTTTCTATTTCTGTTCTCTGTTTACATGATAATTTAGGTCGTTGCTCCTCATTCTTTTCTATGTATGTTTAAGTTCGTGCTTTGATTTTGTTTCACTTTACTAAGTTTCATTGGTATTCCTTCTCAACATGTTCTTGCGTACCTTTGCTTTAAAACTCGTAGTTTCTCCTCTTTAAAACTCGTAATTTCTCATTCTTCTGCATTTGTTTGTGTATGTCTGCCTCTCTCAATAACTTTGAATGATTTCTCATCCCTGATTCTATTTGAAACCCTATAGTTTAGGGGTTTTACTTTGGGTAGATGGCATTAGGGTTTCACTTTGGAGCCCGAGGTTTCCAGACTCACTGTAAGCCTAGAATCGAACTCGGAATCCTACTGGCCTGTGATGCTGAAACTTCCATTGTCAGGCTCTTCTTTTGTTTGAACTGTATGTTTTGTATATGAGAAAAAACTTCCCTTTCAAAATATTTCACCCAGGATTGATTTTGAAATCCCTTTAATCATGCTAGTGATATAGCACTGATTTCTTTCAATTGAATCTCTTTTATCCTACTGGCTGTTTATTTTGATCCTTTGTGTAAAAATCTCAGGCTTGTGATATTTTCCTTAAATACATGGTCTTGTGTATCTCCTTTGTGATTTTGTGCCAACGTTTGAATTATTTTCATATATATATATATATATATATATATATATATATATATATATATATATATATATATGACTCTTTTCTTAATTACTGAAGGTCCTCTGATGATTACAATTGGATCTGGGATCCCTTTTGATTGATTGATACCTTATTTTTACTTTATAAAGACATTACTATTCCATCTTTCCTTAATTACCGACTATGTACTTGAACTTATTTGTGCACTATATGATTTCCTTACCCTAATCAGCCTTAGTAAACTATATTTTTCTTTCTTATTCCATCTTGACTAGTCGTTTGAACTAGACCCCTTAATTAAAGGAGTCTAGTTATCTTAATTGATACTAATTTATTGGTTTCCATGACTTTGCCTACTTTGCTTGTTTTCAAAAACTATATATGGACATAGTCCTCCCTCTTTCTACAGTCAGTCGATTCTCAGCAATCAGAAATACACGAAAAAATACAATACACACCCTGAAACTCACACTTTCTTACAATACCGTCTTTTAAATTCCGCTTTGCTTGAGATCTTTTTTGGAACTGCTGTTTGCAACTTGGCTCTAGGCTATTGTTTTCTTACTTGTTTTCCTTTGATATTGGTATGTCTTTTATTTAAATATTCTGCCTCAAGCCCTATGTGTTTACTTTACAGTTTTAGGCTTCTTGTTTGCTTTACTGCTCATGTTTTCAGTAATTTGTGCTAAATATTTCCCTTCTTTGCCTCTGCTTCAGTTATGAACCCCTACCCCTATCCCTTTCTATGTGCCTGAGTTAAGGTTTTGGCTTGGCAGTATCCTAATTACTGTCAGGCCATAACCTGATCTACAATGGATTCTATCTCTTAACGTTTGGCTTATAGTCTGGTCAGGGATGTGCCAGCATCCCAATTGTTGGTCATGACTACCAGCCTGCCATGTCTCTCCCCAATTTCATTCCCCTTTGTGCACTTACACCTATTCCTAGAATCTTAAGTTCTGCCCCTCTTTTTTGAGCCTTGCTTTGGAACTTTGAGTTCCCTCTGAACTTGGACATCTGAGAGCTATCCTTTCTATACTGCACTATGTCTTGATTACAAAATGTTTTGGGGTGTAAGCACTGCCTAGAGACTCTTGGAAACTTTGACACACCCCCAAATATGAGAAGGTCTTTTGGAAATCTGATCCTGGAAGTTGGCTCGTCTCATATTGTTTGACTTTGAGTCTGAATTAGGCTGTTTGGATGTAGCTAGAGCTTCTGATGTAATTTTTTACTTTTCCTTTTTATTCATTCGGTCTGTAATAATTTTGTAATAACTATTAGGGTGGATAGTGGAAAGGGATGGAGAATGAATGCATATGAAGGGGTAGAAAATATGCATATATGGTCTTTCATAATTCTGCATTTTTCTGCACTTAGAAAACATGCCTATAGGGTCTTTCATAATTTTGCATTTTCTGCACTTAGAAAACATGCCTATAGGGTCTTTCATAATTCTGATTTTTTTGCACTTAGAAAACATGTCTATAGGGTCTTTTATAATTCTGCATTTTTCTGCACTTAGAAAACATGCCTATAGGGTCTTTTATAATTCTGCATTTTGCACTTAGAAAACCTATCTATAGGACCTTTATAATTCTGCATTCAGCATCGAGAAAGCATGCCTATAAGTCTTTCGGTACTTCTACATATATACACCACTAGGCAAACAACTTTAGGTTTAATAATGATCGATTCGTTTAGAAATCATATATATAGGATTCTTGCAACTATTAAAATCAATAACACTTAGTGACCATGCCTATAGGACTAATTGAAATGAACCTCGTTTTGAACCTAAAATCAGTCTTAAAATACGCAGATTCCTTCTCTATAATCAGTAACTCTTTTCTAAAATCAGTACAGCTCTGCTATATGTCATGCCTATAGGCCTCTCATAGGCAAACTGTTAGGTAATTAATCAACCGTGTCAGTCCTTGACAACTACATCTAAATTAGGCTAATTCGGACTCCTCATCTGAGAAATATGTGATGAATCAGCTTATCCTACTCCTTAATTTAATTCAAACCAAATCAGTACATGTAAGGCATGCTAATTGATTTGCTGCTTTGAGTGAGGAGGCTTATCTGAGCCTTGATTGTTATTTGTTTCCCCTTTTAGGTGCTACTTGTAATTATTTGACTCTTAGATTATTATCCTTTTGAAAACTCTGAAAAAGCCCCAATTCCCTTCCATTTAGGATTAATAGTCTCAATGCCTCCGAGGCTAATAGGATTGGGACGGTTAATAGCATGCAATAAGCAGCGATACCATTTCACGTTTTAATACCTAACGGGTGGGAATGGTAGATATGGAGATGATGACTGATGCGCTAATATCTCATGACGCCTCTCTTCCAAGGAGTGATTACTGGATATTGCATTGACGTGATCCATATAAATCATAAACCTAGGACTTTCCTCACTTTACTTGTTCTTTATTTATTTTCCTTATAAAGGCTTAAATCTTTTCCACAGAAGTCTGCCTTCTTTATTTTCTTAAAGTTTCAACTTATTTGCAATGTTATGCAAGTCCCTTTATTTGAGTTTTAATTGCTTATCTGATTATATGAAGTCACAATTATAACATGGCCGGGAACCACACTAGTGATCTTGAGGGGTGTCTAACACCTTTCCCTCGAGATAATTTCTAGCCTTTACCCAAACTTTGGTTTCTTCAACTCAAACTCTTCTTAGTGTCCTAATGCACTTAATCATTAGGTGGCGACTCTCCAAATCCAAAATCCAATTCCTAAAAGGGAACGAGTTGTCCTTCCAAATGGCACAAACCCGATTTCGACACATACACACACACACACACACATACATACATATATACACACACACACATACATACATATATATACACGCACACATACATATATACATATATATACATATATATATATGTATATATATATATGTATGTATATATATATATATATGTATGTATATATATGTATGTATGTATGTATGTATGTATGTATGTAAATAAAAAAAGGGGGTGTCAATACTAATCTAGTTTTAGGTATTAGGTGCCACCATGATTCTAAATGTAAAATTTTGTGATCGTAACAGATAATTCAATATTTATCAAATTATGTATGGCCTACTTATAACAACATTCAAGTAGTTATTTTATGCATAATATTACATATCCTGTTTACTTAGATACACAGACATTTTCCCGTGGACGTAAAAAGATTTGGCATGCAAGGAAGGAAATGGTAAAAGTTTATAAATGCATGCAATAACCTTCACTGTTCACTCTGTCCTTTGCCGCACTTGTGACATGGGCGGATCCATGTTCAATGGACCCATTGTTTAAGAGTTCGAGACGATATAATTTATAAAATTTAGTATATAATGACAATGAATATCCACGAGCAAAACCTGGGGTTGGGTCTTTGGGTTTGATAGAGGGGTTAAGCTCACTCCTTAGCTCTTTATGTCCGATAATCAAATTTGATTCAAGCATTTTTATTTACCGTTACAAGATTCTCTCTTTATTTTCGTTCTTTTTCCTTTTAGTCTTGTTTACTTTTCCCTTTATCAAAAACATAATAATTATTTTTTTCTGGTCCACACACCAAATTAATTTCATGGGATATGTGCTATCTTTCATTAGCAATATGATATCAAATAACTCTATTCATCAATACTTATACTGACATCTGGTATCGATTAAACTTATATTATATGTTTATCATATAATTGAAATTAATGGAGCACTCATTACGTTAAAATTCTGAACCTGCCACATTGTCTCGTACAAAGTTAATGGTGGCAAAAAGTTTTTTTTTAATCCCTGTCTACTTTGTTTTTTTTATGATTAAAACTCGCAATTACTTTAGAATTAGATAGTGCTTATCTCTTGAACAAACATCTCTTATATCGTGACAAATACGAAGTTTATAAATTTTACGTATATAACAGAAAAAGACTATTGCATGATTCTCATGTTCAAAAAGCTCTCATTAAATTCATACAAGTTATTTCCCTAACTGTCAGAAAAACACAGCACATGGTAGGTCCAACCATGCATGTATCAATAATACCATGTGTAGCCTTATTGCCTTTATGAAACTCTTCTTAAATGGTTGCCTTTTTTCATTGGCCTACATTAATTAAGGCCTTAAAGTTTGGAAGGTAATGCTATTTGGATTACAAATCGATTTGTCTATCATTTAGCTCTCTTTTTCCCCAATAAAAGTAGGGGTATATAAACAAAATTAATTTATGATTTAACAAATCAAGAAATTCTTGATTATAATTCGATTTGATTTAGTTTGGTATTAAAAGAATTCAATCATAATTGATATTGTTTTATTTAATTAAAATAAGTGAAACAAAAACTAAATCAATCCGACTTATATGTATACAAATTTTATAAAAGTACTTTTTATATATAAAAAGTTATTGTAATATAATTTGTAAATATTTTTAAACTTTATTCATAATTTTGTCTTTTAACATAGTATTTTAAGCTTGAACTAAGATTTTTTGAATGATCTAATAAAGTTATATAGATCATAAATATTAGTAACTCAAATAAAGCTCAAATCAAAATCAAATAAATATTAATGCTAATAAAAAAATTCTATTCAATACTAGGAATTTCAATAGTATTGAATATCTATTTTTTAGCGTTTCACTAATTTAGATTGTTGTAGCTTTATTTATTTTTTTCTTTACTGTCTAGTCACATAACTAGTAGTACTTATTATTTGTACTTGTTTTAGTACAATTTAGTAATTTTAGATTATATTTATTTTTATTATAAATTATTAATTATCAATATTTATTTTATGTAATTTTATTATTTTTATCATTTTATATTTTTAATACAATATTATGACTCAGCTCAGATTATTGTGTAATTTTCTTTGGAAATACCTTATATAATTATATCCCACTAGGACTAAAAATAATATTTGAAACATAAATTATATGCTATGAAGATTTTATAAGAAAAAATAAAAAAAATCCTAGAAATTAAAAATTCAGAGAAAAATTAAGATTGAAAATTTTGACTTTTGTTGATTTTGTTTGGCCCATAGATCTAAAAACACAATTAGCCTACTTTGGGACTGAACAATTTGAATCAACCCAGCTTATCTACATCTTTATTAAAAACTAGTGAATAAAGTCGCGTTATGCGCGGTCACAAAAGATAAAACAAATCAGTTAATAAAAAGAATAAACTTAATTAGCGCAAGCAAGTTATTTTATTGAGTACTTGTTTTTGATTTTTTTTTTTAAAACTTAAGCTTTCTACTAGAAATTTTTTAATAGAAGTTACAATGTTGCTATGTACCTAAACTAATTCTTCTTCGGAAATATTATTAGAGCCTTTGAAATCAAGATAGCACATTAAATTTATCATTAATGAGGTGGGAGGTACATGCAAAAAAATAAAAGTGATATCTTAGAGAGGGAGAATAAAAGTACAAGTGATAACTATCTACAATCCAAATATCATTACAATAAAGTGAATAATTACCAATATAATCTAATATATACAAAGTGATTTATGAAGCTTCTAAATTATCAGTTGAAAAAAACCTGTAAAGAGATGAAAAAGGATTGGTCCCGGAGACTGGCAGATGCGTTGGGACGTTGCTGTTGAAGAAGCCCACAATATTCTTAAGTGCAAAGTCTTGGAAATCACAACAAAAATATATATAAGAAATGCTCTACTCACAACACAAACAATAGTCCCATCGATCAGGTTGAAATAAAAGCAGCTTTATGATTTTAACATCTTATATAAAGGTATTTGACGGATATATGAGAATCATTTCATTTAAAATATATAAAACAACTCATTTAATTTAATTAGCATATCTTATTAGTAAAACTCTATTTATAAAATAATTCTAGAAATGTAAATGAACATAAACAAAAATTAATATAAATAGAAAATCAATTTAAGTCCACTGAATTCACAATGTTTCTTTAAAAAATTTAAATCCCTCCTAGTACCCAAGGTTATGGATTATTTCCTTCCATGATAGAACAAATTACACACCGGTGTAGTGGTACTTCACACCCGGTGTAGTGGTACTTCACACCCAGTGTTTCAGCAAACACAAAGTTCGGTAGCAAAGCACACTTACTGTTGCTTTGTTTGATGCTAAAAGTTTGTGGAAGAATGAGGGGAAACTCAGAAAATTCTAGTAAAATTCTGAGCAGAATAGTGTTGTATTTTTAGTCAAAGTTGGGCTGAAATATGAAGAGGTGCAACTCTTCAGAATTGTTGTTTATGCAAAATGACCACAACATAAATGGCTATTTACTACCAATAAAGAGGAAAAATAAAGAGAAAAAATTGAAGAAGGTAGTTAATTTTCTGTTACCAAAGCAGAAAAATGGATTGGAGGACTTAATATTAATATTTACTTTAATATTAATATTCTGATATTAAAATAAATATTTAATAACATTTCTATCAATATTATACTATTGACAAATAAATTTGGCTCAAAAAGTTAATCAACCAATCGATCATTTGACCAAATCTAAATTCAAGTCCGAATCCGAATCTAAATCTGAAACCGAAGTCGAAGCAGAAACCGAAGCCGAGCGAGCGACGAAGATCACGGCGCGAGGCTTGCTTTTCTCTCAACTCTTTATGAGCTAGAAGAAGAGCAGTTTCTTATATACCCATAAAAACCTCTTCCTCTTCCAATATGGGACAATGTCCATTTGCCAAGGGAAAAACTTAAAATTTCACTCAAAAATTTCATTCTCTCCATTTCCCATTCACCCACTTTTATATATTGAATATATTAAATACAAAAAATCCAACATCCCTTACAAGAATGGGAAATGCTATCACGGAAGTATACATGAAAAACTGTGTGATTCTCAGGCAAGGAATAATTACATCTGGATAAGTTGGTTTCTCGTTACACTTTACTCGATCAATCGATAGACTTGATATCTTTGAATCGTCAAACTTTAGTATATACTTGGACAACCACAAGTCACACAACCAACCCTTAACCATCTTTGGTTCTCATTGTTGTGTTCGTTTCAGTCATGAATACCGCCTGGTTTCACAAGTACGCAGAGAACTGGATTTACAAAGTTTTCCTTGAAGCGGCTAACACTTCACACTTACATAGGTGATTCCTAAGCGTATCATCCTGTAGATACACTATTTGATATACCCCGTATCAAATTTAGAAATCATTAAAAAGCCTTAATGTTTTATCCTTGATACTGAATATTGTCTCATTACGAGAATGGACCAAAAGTTTAGTTGACAATGTTGAACCGTCATTAATGACTTTGTTTGATCTCCTTGAACCTAGATCTTGGGATCTCCAGTCTTCTACGTAGAGTTACCGCCACTATGACTTGTTATCAGCCATAGTCCATTTTCCCTTGATGACTTCTCAACTACCTCTCTAGTTAGGCCTTTTGTAAGTGGATCCAACACATTATCACTTGGCTTTACATAGTCAATCGTGATAATTCCTATAGAGAGTAATTGTCTAACGATTTTATGTCTTCGTCGTATATGACGAGATTTACCGTTATACATAACACTTCCAGCCCTACTAATTGCCATTTGACTATCACAATGTATGCATATTGGTGCCAACAGTTTGGGCCAAAATGAAATATCTTCCAAGAAATTCCAGAGCCATTCAACTTCTTCATCGGCTTTATCTAAGGCTATGAATTCAGCCTCCATTGTAGAGCAGGCAATACAAGTTTGTTTGGACGACTTCTAAGATACCGCTCCTCCGCCAATAGTGAATACATATCCACTTGTGGACTTGGAATCAGTTGATCCAATGATCCAATTTGCGTCACAATATCCCTCAATGGCCGCGGATATTTACTGTAGTACAAGGCAAAGTCCTGGGTATGTACTAAATACCCTGTGAGAATGCACGGAAAGAATTACTATTGATTAATTATCATTGATATATATATATATATAGCATGTCCTAATACATATGAGATTATGGTTATTTACTCCTATTCCTATTTACATAACTATTCTAATGCTCCCCCTCAAGCTGGTGCATATAAATCATATGTACCAAGCTTGTTACATATGTAGTTAATACGAGAACCAGTGAGGGACTTGGTGAAAATATCTTCAAGCTGATCATTCGACTTCACAAACTTTGTCGCAATATCTCTCGAAAGTATCTTTTCTCTGACAAAGTGATAGTCAATCTCAATGTGTTTAGAGCTCTCATGGAACACAATATTTGATGCAATATGAAGAGGAGCTTGATTACCACACACAAGCCCCATCTGACTAATCTCACAAAATTTCAACTCCTTGAGCAACTGTTTGATCCAGATTAGCTCACATGTCGCCATAGCCATCGCTCGATATTCTGCTTCTGCACTAGACCAAGCAACCATATTCTATTTTTTGCTCTTCCAGGATACCAAATTTTCTCCTACTAAGACACAATATCCAGGCGTAGAACGTCTATCAGAAGGTGATCCTGCCCAATCAGCATGAGTATCTAACGATCTGCTTATGGCCTCGATCCTCAAACAATAAACCTTTGCCCTGAGATGATTTTATATACCGAAGAATGTGAACAACTGCATCCCAATAACTATCACATGGAGAATCCATAAACTGACTCACAACACTCACATAAAAGGAAATGTCAGGTCTTGTAACTGTAAGGTACTTTAATTTAAAAACTAACTATCTATATCTTGTAGGATCGCCAAGAGGCTCCCCCTGTCTTGGCAGAAGTTTAGAATTCAGATCCATCAGAGTGTCAACAGGTCTACAACCTATCATTCCTGTCTCCTCAAGAATATCTAAAGTATATTTTCGTTGTGAGATCACAATACCTGAGCTAGACTGAGCGACCTCATTACCCAAAAAATATTTTTATTTGCCCAAATCCTTAGTCTGAAAGTGTTGAAAGAGATGTTGCTTTAATTTAGTAATACCATCTTGGTCATTGCCGGTAATAGCAATGTCATCAATATAGACCACCAGATAAATACAAAGACTAGAAGCAGAATACCGATAGAATACAGAGTGATCAGCTTCACTTTGAATCATGCCAAATTCCTGGATAACTGTGTTGAACTTACCAAACCAGGCTCGAGGAGACCGCTTTAGACCATAAAGTGACCAGCACAAGCGACATAAAAGACCACGAGACTCCCTCTAAGCAACAAACCCAGGTGGTTGCTCTATATAAACTTCATCCTCAAGATCACCATGTAAAAAAGCATTCTTAATGTCCAGCTTGATGGAGGGGCCAATGGCAAAAAACAACCATGGATAGAAAAAGGTGGACATGTGCTATTTTGGCCACAGGAGAGAAGGTATCACTGTAATTGAGCCCAAAGATCTAAGTATATCCCTTGACAACAAGACAATCTTTAAGACGATCAACCTTACCATCCGGACCAACCTTGACTGCATACACCCAACGACAACCAACTGTAGATTTACCTGAAGGAAGAGGGACCAAGTGCCACTCATATGTAAAGCAGACATTTCCTCAATCATAGCCTGTCGCCACCCTGGATGAGATAATGCTTCACCTATAGACTTAGGGATAGAAACAGATGACAAAGAAGATAGAAAAACATAATAGGGTGATGACAAAAGATGATAACTCAAACTGACATAATGGGGATTAGGATTAAGGGTGGTCCGTATACCTTTCCGAAGTGCAATCGGTGTACTAGGAAGAGACAAGTCCGCAGTAGGAGCAGGGTCAGGTGCAGGATTTGAATTAGCTGGGCCTGATGTGGGGTACAGACGAAGATGATATGTCAAGAGTGGTGTTCTTGTGGCACGGATTCAGGAGAAGCTACACTAGACTCCCCAACAATTGGAATGGGGAAGACTTCTGTAGTGGAAGGTGAAGGAGGAGCTATAGTAGGCTCGGGTAAGACTTCTGTGGCGGAAGGTGAAGAAAGAGCTATAGTAGACTCCTTAAAGGTCGGTATAGGGAAGACCTCAGATATATCAAGGTGGTCAAAATGGTCAGAAGAGGTAAAGAAAGGTTTACACTTTAAAAATGTGACGTCACAGGACATAAAGTACCTACGAAGATCAGGTGAGTAACAACGGTAGCCCTTCTGAACATGAGAATAACCAAGGAAGACACACTTGAGAGCATGGGGAGCTAACTTATCTTTCCCAAGGGCTAAGTTATGAACAAAACAAGTGCTCCCAAAAACACGAAGGGGAACAGAGTATAAGGGTGATTGGGGATACAATGCTGCATACGGTATCTGATTCTAGATGGGAGAGGAAGGCATCCGATTAACTAAATAACAATCTATGAGAATTGCATTGCCCAAAAAACGCAACAGAACATGAGATTCAATGAGAAGTGTGCGAGCAGTCTTAATGATGTGCCTATTTTTTATCTTTGTAACCCCATTTTTCTAAGGGGTATAAGGACAAGAGGTTTGATGAATTATTCCTTAAGAAGTCATAAACTGTGAAATTTAGAGGATAAATATTCCAAAACATTATCACTGCAAAAAGTGCGAATAGAAGCACCAAACCGATTTTTAATTTCGGCACAAAAATTTTGGAATATAGAAAACAACTCAGAATGATCTTTCATTAAGAAATTCCAAGTGCATCTTGAATGATCATTAATGAAACTAACAAAATAACGAAATCTCAAGGTTGAACTGACTCTACTAGGACACCATATATTAGAATAAACTAAAGAAAAAACAGACTCTGCATGATTCTTAATACTACGAGGAAAGGAGGCTCGAGTATGTTTCCCGAGCTGACATGACTCATACTCTAATGTAGATAAAACAGACAAACTAGGCACCATGTTTTGAAGCTTGGATAAGCTTGGATGTCCTAAACGTTTGAGAATTAGGTCCGGAGGATCTGTAACGAGACAAGCCTTGGAGGATTTGAGTGAGTTAAGGTAGTAAAGGCCTTCTGACTCAAGTCCTATTCTAATCATCTGCCTTGTAATGCGGTCCTGCATATTAAAGGAATCATTAATAAAATATATACCATAATGGAGGCCACGAGTCAAACGACTAACGGATGCAAGATTAAAAGGACAGCCAGGGACATAGAGAACACAATCTAGAGTGACAGAGGGTAGGGGATTCGCTTGTCCAACTCCTTTTGCTTTAGTTTGAGACCCATTGGCTAAAGTAACAGTGGGAAGAGACCGTGAATACACAATATTTAACAAAAGTAATTTATTACCAAAGATATGATCAGAAGCTGCTGAGTCCACAATTCATTGTCCAAGAGTACTAGACTGGGAAACACAAGAAAAAAAATTACCAGCAACAGAAGTATCAGTCTGAGCAACAGAGGCTACTTGTGGAGATGTCTACTTACTTGCTCGATACTGAAGGAACTCATTATACTCCCCTTCAGATATAGAAAATCCCCAGTTACATGTAGTCTCAATTTGAGCAACATAAGTATTTTTGGGTGGGCGGCCATGTAAAGAATAACACACGTCGCGAGTGTGTCCAAGTTTATGACAATAAGAGCATTTGGGTCTAGATTTGCCAAAACGACCTTCTCCTTGACTATTCTCCATAGTATGAGATGCCCGATTGTCCACTGACTGGGATACAATGATAGATAAGTCAAGTGTCTGTGATGAGCTCACTGGGTGACTTGGGCTGCAGCAAGGCGAAGTAATCGAGAGAATAATTCATCAACTGTAGGGACAGTCGGACTAGCCAAAATTCGGTCACGTTCTAAATCAAGGTCATTAGGGAGTCCAGCGAGTGTAAAAACTAGAAACATCTTCTGTCGTTGCTCTTGTTGCTTTTCAATGCTAGCATAAACTAGCATCAACATCTCAAATTCTTCCATGACTGCCTGCACTTGTCCTAAGAAAGTAGACATATCCAATTCATGTTTCTTCAAGCTTATCATTCGCGATATTACATCATAGAAACGAGATATGTCATTAGTGTATAAATTATAAGCCTTTTCCAAAATGAAATAACAGGTCTGGAATGGACGGAATAAGGGCATCAACTTGGAATCAATAGATTGCCATAGGATACTACATAACTGAGCATCGACCTTCTCCCACAGTGTTTTGGCCTTTTCATCACCTTCGCTAGTCTTTTTTGTTAAATGATCTTGAACTCCTTGACCTTTACACCACAACTCAACAGAAGAAGCGAGAGCTAAGTAATTTGAACCTCCCATTAAAGGTTCTGAGGTAATCATAACACCAGAATTGTCAGAACCCGGGGTTTTAGACCCGAAAGCATCGACTCCCAAAGATATGGTTGGATTATCACCAAATAACAAAAAGAATCAATTGACAATTCACTGAAACCGATGGAGAAAACACTGTTTTTACCGAAAAAGTACTGTAGCTACCAAAAAATTGATGTAGTCGCCGGAAAAAACTCAAAGTGGTCGGAATCAAACGAAAACACGATGGGTAGGGTCAGAATTAGTAGGCGGCCCAACTGTTCTAAAGAAATTTGTACAAAATATGACTGGAACAGTGCTCACGCGTCGGCGCATGGGGGTCACGCGCTCGCCGGAAAAGTTCTTCTGCCGGCGCATATGGCCGCGTGGCAGCTTTTCTGCCGGAGAAATTTTAGAGGGTTGGTCACCAATGAGTGATCTACCTCGTGGTGGTGCTAGTTTTTGCACAACAACGATACAAAGTGACTTGATTACGGGCAGCCTTCTAAGTTGCCGGAAAAATTATACAGTGACGAGGTCTTTCTTCCCGGAAGTCGTTGGAATGATGCACATCGATAGGTTTCTCACTACTTCTCTGATACGATGTGAGAATGCATGGGAGAAAATTATTATTAATTAATTAACAATGATACAATGAGTCATATATATATATATATATATATATATATATATATATATATATATATATATATATATATATATATATATATATATATATATATATATATATATATATATATATATATATATATATATATATATATGGCATGTCCTACTCCTAATACATATGGGATTAGGGTTATTTACTCATATTCCTATTAACATAACTATTCTAACATGCCCCAAAACTCGTTTCATGACCATCCAATGAGATTGACCTGGATTGCTCATATATCGATTCAATTTAGTTATAGCACAAGCTATATCTGGTCATGTTTAATTTATGATGTACATTAAGCAACCCAACACACAAGCATAATCCAATTGTGATATGCTTTGGCCTTGGTTCTTTTTTTTTTTAATTAACATTTGGCTTTCATTGATATCAACAAATTTACAATGAGGAGTTCATAGTAGTAGTATAGACTAACTACTACTGTACAAATTCATACAATGCTACTACAACACTTAACTACGACTAAGGGTAGTGATTGAGCTGTCATAGTCCCGTTTGCCATCGCTTACATTTCCTGCCCCGAACATGAATAAGCATTGCAACCTCTCGACAGAACTGATTTTCATCGAATGATTTCCCCTCAAATCTAATGACATTTCTACTTCTCCAAATGAGTGAAACTGTGGTAACAAAAGCAGTAGCCACCACAGCCTTGTGCCACAATTTGCTTCTAGCTAGACAGTAAATCCACTGGATTTCAGCATTCCATCGACCTATTGATCTGTTATAGCCCAGCCAACAACAGATTCTATGCCACAGTCTACTAGTAACTGGACAAGTGAAATACAGATGGCCAAAGTCTTCTACTTGTTGATGACAGAAAACACATTTCTCCTCCACATTCACTCCAATCTTCAGTAATCTGTCGACAGTAGGGAGTCGACCTTGAACAGCAAGCCAAGTAGTGAATTTATGTCTAGGCAACACGTTCTCAATGCAATATACTAAAACGTGTGTTCTTTTGTATAGGTTTTGATGAATGACAAACGAAACGAAAATTGATATATGACGAAGTTCAAGAAACAAGCGCACAATTGATATACAATGAGATTCAAGCTCAAGACAAAGTTTTATAGTTTAATTGAGTCATTCTTAATTGTGATCTTGATCCTACAACTTGACTCGTAACATGGCTTCTCTCATAAAACTATTTTCCAAAATCATGCATATTTAATTTAAATGTCAAATGATTTTAAATCATGCATATTTACAGTAGTCAAAATAATTTCTAGACATGCCTTCAAAATCTGGACTAAGATAATCGATTATGTACTTATGATAATTGATTGTTTTAAGCCAAGACTGCATGACAATCGATTGTGAACTAATGACAATCGATTGTGAGTAAGACAGTGAGCATCATGTTTTTTAAACCTGCATGACAATCGATTGTGAACTAATGGCAATCGATTGTGACTGAGGCAGTGTCCATCAAAGTTTTTCAAAACTCAGAATAATCGATTATGAACTAATGGTAATCGATTATGTTGAGACAGTGTCTTCCAGTGATTTTCAAATTTATTAAATAATCGATTGTTACATTGGACAATCGATTGTCAAAGAGACAATGTCTAAAATGTTTTTCAAAAACTGATAAGTAATCGATTGTTGACTTTGTGCAATCGATTGTGAAGCTGACCGTTGCCGTAAAGTTTTCAAATACCGCCAGGTAATCGATTATTGATTCTGTATAATCGATTGTTTTGATTAAAATCCGGAAAAGATTTTTTGAACGTTATTGGGTAATCGATTGTTGATTCTGGACAATCGATTGTTTGTGGTAAAATCTGGAAAGGATTTTTTGAACGTTGCCAGTAATCGATTATGGATTGAAAGTAATCGATTATCAAGCGTAAAATCTGGGATTGAATTTTGATCTGACTGGCAGACAATCGATTGTTGGGGTTTGAGAATCGATTGTCAGTGAGTAAAATCAGCAACTCTTAATTGGCAATTAGGCAACGGTAATGCCAAGTTTTTCAACTATAAATACAGCTTCATTTCAGTGTTTTAAACATAACAACATACTACAACTAATCATTACATTGCTATAAGCTTGCATACTTTTGTTTATCATTTTATATTCAATTTCATAAAGCTTTTGAGAGCCATACTCTTGTCCAAAGTTGTTGTGATCTAGAGCTTACTTCTTTTACTCATACCTACTCATAAAGGAGTATTTTGTTTGAGTGTTTAGTGTTTTATACACTTGTAAGAGAATTGTGATTCTCTTGTTGTAAAGAACTTGTGTTTCCTTGGTTGAAGTCTTGGAGTGTTGTATCTCCGAGCAAAGGTGTTAAGGCTTGTGTCCTTAAGTTGTAATGGTTTGTTGAGCACCCGTAAGCTTAACAAGTTAGTGGAAAATCTCGAGAGAGTCTCTCGGGGACTGGACTAGCCACGTGTTGTGGTGAACCAGAATATATCGGTGCGTTCTTTCCTTTTTGTTTATTTAACGCACTTATTTATTTCCTGCAAATTTTAATTTCCGCAAGTTTACGCTAAATTTTATTATAACGCTATTCACCCCCCCCCCCCCTCTAGCGTTAAGCGTATTTTCTAACAATTGGTATCAGAGCCCAACTCTCTGAAAACTTAACAGTTTGAGAGAACCATCCATGGCTTCTACTCGTGATTCTTTTGCAGGAATTGATGAAGGACAATGCTCCACACGACCACCTCTATTCAACGGTACAAATTATACGTACTGGAAGGAGAGGATGAAGATCTTCATTCAGTCCAACAGCTTTCACCTTTGGAAGGTGATAATGAAGGGAAACCAAATTCCAACAAAGAAGGTGGAAAATGAATGGGTTCCCAAGTCCGAGGATGAGTATGACGCGGATGACATCCGAAAGGTTCAAAATAATGCTAAAGCAATTAGTTTATTATATTGTGCTGTTAATGCTGACGATTACCGGAAAATATCGTGTTGCACAACGGCAAAGGAGATGTGGGACAAGCTAGAAGTTACGTACGAAGGTACGGACCAGGTAAGGGAAGCAAAAATTGATTTCCTAACCCATTCTTATGAATTATTTCACATGAAGGAAGGTGAAAAGGTGGACGAAATGTTTGAGCGTTTTCAATAATCGTAAATGACCTACATGCTCTCAAGAAAACATTCACGGATAGAGAGCTCGTGCGAAAAATTCTTAGAAGTCTCACACCGGCATGGAGATCAAAGGCCGATGCAATTCAAGAATCCATTGGCATTTCAAACGTCACCATCGACGCACTAAGAGGTAACCTTAAGACCTATGAATCTACTATTCTTAACCCTTTTGTTGATGATCAAAGGAGGCAAAGAATAGCTCTAAAGGCGAGCACAAGCCAACCGCAAATTGATGAGGAAGGAGACAACGAGTTTGGACTCGTTATCAAAAGATTTCAAAAGTTCATGCGCAAGGAGTATGAACGCAAGGGCAAAAACCAAGGCGAACAAATCAAGTGCTATGAATGTGGTGAAACCGGGCACATCAAATCAAATTGCCCAAACATCAAAAAGGAGAAGAAACCTTCTAAAAAGCAACGTGCATACATTTCTTGGGGAGGCGACTCCGGAGATGAGTCAAGCGAAGGAGAAGAAGACGAAGCAGCAAATCTTTGCCTTATGGCACAAGAAGACAACAAAGATGAGGTATGTCAAATCTCGTCTAAAAACTTCTTCACTCTTGAAGAAATGCGAACTGCTTTAGATGAATTATATGCTGAGTTTATTAAGGCTTCAAAAACTGTTAAGGGCATAAAAGAAAATGCTTCATTAAAAGAAAAGGATTTTCAAAAACAGCTTTCTTTAAAAGAAAAGGATTTAGAAAAACTGATTTTAGGAAATGAGAAGCTGAAAGAGGAAAACAAGTTTTTTGGAAAAAGAAGTTCCGATAAGCCCGAAAGCTCTACTAGAAATTGCACTTCTTGTTTGCATCTTAAGAATGAAGTAAGTAGGCTTAAAGGCACATTAGATAAGTTTAATTCTTCGCACAAAAACTTGAATGATGTTCTTGTTAACTTGAAATCAACCAAGCATGGAATAGGCTTTAAGAATGAAGAAAAGGTTGACGCTAATCCCCAACAATCTAAAGCTCAACCTAGGATTAACAATAGAAATGCTTATCCTAGAAACAACAACTCTAGAGCCAATATGCATGCTAGACAAAATGCTGAACATTTTAGAAGACCTAGGAATGACTTACCACCTAGAAATAGTCACCCTAGAAATGATGCATATTTTAGGCCAAATGTTGAATCTTTGAGAAGACCTAGAAATGGCCCTCAACCGAGAAACAATCACTCTAGAAATGATGCCCATCCTAGAGCTCATAGTAGGAGAAATAAGTCTCATGAAATGCGAAATAGTCATAGTGTCCAAAATAGAGTAAGAAATTTTCATCCGTCTAGTTACTATGAACCTAGAAGGATGCATAACCCAAATGTGACTTGTCATTATTGTAGACGTATTGGTCATATTGCTCCTGCATGCTTTACACATCATAGACATATTACTCAATCGCATCATTATAATATGCCTAACCCCCAAGGACCCAAGATGGCATGAGTACCTAAAGAACATTAATTTGTTTTGTAGGTGTGCTTGAAGGGATCAAGTGTACTATGGTACCTTGATAGTGGATGCTCCAAGCATATGACGGGAGATGAATCCAAATTCCGTCAATTAGAGCACAAAGAAGGAGGAAGTGTTATCTTCGGTGATAACAATAAAGGAAAGATCATCGGCATAGACTCGGTCGGTAAGGATGAAAATTCCTCTATTAAGCATATATTACTTGTTAAAGGATTAAAGCATAATCTCTTGAGCATAAGCCAATTGTGTGACAAGGGAAATCTTGCTTTATTTGATTCAGATGAATGCTTAGTGTTCAGACGTAGTGATTTCAAAATTATCCTCCGTGGTTTTAGAGTGGATAATATTTATATGGTTGATCTTGCTAATTCCTCACCCGATTATGTTGATTGTCTAATGAGTAAAGAGGATGATACTTGGCTATGACATTGTAGAGTAGCACATATCAATATGCATCTTTTGAACAAATTGATTTCTCAAAACTTAGTTGTTGGTCTTCCCAATTTAAAATTTGAAAATGACTCTATTTGTGACTCGTGTCAAAAGGGGAAGCAAACAAAAGCATCTTTCAAATCTAAAAACATTCTTTCAATTTCTAGACCATTGCAATTACTTCATATGGATTTATTTGGTCCCTCTCGCTTTGAAAGTCTAGGAAGAAATAAATATGCTTTTGTGATTGTTGATGATTACTCGAGATTAACTTGGAATTTATTTCTTGCCAATAAAAGTGATGCTTTTCAAAATTTTAAATATTTTCTTAAGCGTGTTCAAAATGAGAAAGAAACAACCGTCACTTCAATTAGAAGTGATCATGGGGGAGAGTTTGATCACAATCTCTTTGCGGACTTTTGTGACAAACTCGGAATCGAGCATACCTTTTCCGCTCCACGTACACCACAACAAAATGGGGTGGTGGAAAGGAAAAATAGGTGTCTCGAAGAGATGGCTAGAACCATGCTCGACGAAGCTAAGATACCCAAACATTTTTGGGCGGACGCCGTGAGTACCGCTTGCTATGTTCTAAATAGAGTAGTAATTCGGCCGATACTCATGAAAACCCCCTATGAACTTTATAAGGGTAGAAAACCAAATATCTCCCATTTTAGAGTTTTTGGTTGCAAATGTTTTGTTCATAACAATGGCAAAGACCAATTGGGTAAATTTGATGCTAAGTCGGATGAAGGTATTTTCATTGGATATTCCTCACGTAGTAAAGCATATAGGGTCTTTAATAAAAGAACCCAAATTGTGGAGGAATCCCCTCATGTTGTATTTTCTGAAAATAATGCTCGCTTGGCGAGAAAGGATTCCGGTTTTGATCTTGCAGGTATCTTAGATAGCTTGAAAGACAAGGAACCACCCAAGGAAAATAAAGATGAAACAGAGGAACAACCAACGGAAGAAGCGCCACACTTGGAAAAAGAAACAAAAGTGCCAAATGAGTGGAGGACGATCAAAGATCACCCTCATGAACAGGTAATTGGCAACGTTGGAGACAAGGTAAGTACCCGAAACTCTGTCAAAAATACCTTAGAACATACTGCTTTTGTTTCTCAAATTAAACCCAAAACCATCTCAGAAGCAATTGGGGATGAATTTTGGACCTTGGCAATGCAAGAGGAGCTTAACCAATTCGAACGCAATGACGTTTGGGATTTAGTGCCAAGACCCGAAGGTCATACCATAATTGGTATGAAATGGGTTTTTCGCAATAAACTAGATGAAAATGATATAATCTCTAGAAACAAAGCTAGGCTTGTAGCAAAAGGCTATAATCAAGAAGAGGGTATTGACTATGAGGAAACATATGCTCCCGTAGCTAGATTAGAAGCTATTCGCTTATTGCTTGCATTTGCCTCTTCTATGAATTTCAATTTATATCAAATGGATGTGAAAAGTGCTTTTCTAAACGGTTTTATTCAATAAGAAGTTTATGTTGAACAACCCCCCGGTTTTGAAGATTTTAAATCTCCCGATCATGTTTTCAAACTCAAAAAGGCTCTTTATGGTTTAAAACAAGCTCCCCGAGCTTGGTATGAAAGATTGAGTAAGTTTCTTTTGGAAAATGATTTCATTAGGGGGAAAGTTGACACAACTCTCTTTATTTTGTTAGTTCAAATATATGTAGATGATATCATATTTGGTGCTACTAACAATGTTTTATGCAAAAAATTTTCCGATTTAATGACAAGCGAATTTGAGATGTCTATGATGGGTGAGTTAACATTCTTTTTGGGATTACAAGTAAAGCAAATGAAAGAAGGTACATTCATTTGTCAAACCAAATATTGCAAAGAATTGCTGAAACGATTTGAGATGAACAATGCAAAAGAAATGGCAACTCCCATGAGCACATCCGATCATCTAGACAAAGATGAGAAAGGTAAGGAAGTCGACACCAAAAAGTATCGAGGTATGATTGGCTCTCTTCTTTATCTTACTGCTAGTCGTCCGGACATCATGTTTAGCGTGTGCTTATGCGCTCGTTATCAATCGTGTCCGAAGGAGTCTCACCTTACTGCGGTAAAACGGATTTTAAGGTATCTTGTTGGTACTACAAATGTGGGTCTATGGTACCCCAAAGGCTCTTCATGCCAACTTGTTGGCTATTCCGATTCCGATTTTGCTGGATGCAAATTGGACCGCAAGAGCACTAGTGGCACTTGCCATTTGCTCGGTAGCTCTCTCGTTTCTTGGTTTAGCAAGAAACAAGTAAGTGTTGCATTGTCCACAACCGAGGCTGAATATGTAGCCGCGGGGAGTTGTTGCGCTCAAATCCTATGGATGAAACAACAACTCTTGGACTATGGCCTAAATCTTAATCATATCCCTCTTAGATGTGATAATACTAGTGCCATATGCTTGACGAAGAACCCCGTTCTTCATTCGCGAATGAAACACATTGAAATTAGACATCATTTTATTAGAGATCACGTTCTCAAAGGCGATGTCGAAATTGAATTTGTTGAAACCAAAAACCAATTGGCAGACATCTTTACAAAGCCTTTAGAGAAAGAGTCCTTCTTCCGAATTCGCAGTGAACTCGGGATCCTTGACTCCACGTTGATCTAAGTCATGCATTGTATTTTTTACATGATTTCTAACTTGAGCGTCGGAGATGTCTAATTCTTTTTTGCAGGTATCGCCCTAAAAGTAGGGGGAATTATAAAGCATGACGCGCAAGAATCGAGTCTTCTCCAGAAAAATCTGTTTCCCTCATCTAATAATCGATTATCTCGTATTAATAATCGATTGTAATGCTATAATTTGAGCTGTTATACTCTCTTTAAATAATCACACCATCTTTCCAATAAATAAACAAGGTTTATTTCATCTTTGGCATCTTATTATTATTTTTGCTAATGGCAAAAAGGGGAACATAACGGGTATGATGCACTCTCAATTTATAAGCTTAAATTGAGGGGGAATTCTCAAATTGAGGGGGAACAAATTGCATACTTGTTGCATGTATATACTTGTCTTGAATTGTCATTACAAATTGCTTGTCTTGCATATCCCGCTTTATGTTTGCCATTATCAAAAAGGGGGAAATTGTTGGAAACACGTTCTCAATGCAATATACTAAAACGTGTGTTCTTTTGTATAGGTTTTGATGAATGACAAACGAAGCGAAAATTTATATATGACGAAGTTCAAGAAACAAGCGCACAATTGATATACAACGAGATTCAAGCTCAAGACAAAGTTTTATAGTTTAATTGAGTCATTCTTAATTGTGATCTTGATGCTACAACTTGACTCGTAACATGGCTTCTCTCATAAAACTATTTTCCAAAATCATGCATATTTAATTTAAATGTCAAATAATTTTAAATCATGCATATTTATAGTAGTCAAAATAATTTTTAGACATGCCTTCAAAATCTGGACTAAGATAATCGATTATGTACTTATGATAATCGATTGTTTCAAGCCAAGACTGCATGACAATCGATTGTGAACTAATGACAATCGATTATGAGTAAGACAGTGAGCATCAGGTTTTTTAAACCTGCATGACAATCGATTGTGAACTAATGACAATCGATTGTGACTGAGGCAGTGTCCATCAAAGTTTTTCAAAACTCAGAATAATCGATTATGAACTAATGGTAATCGATTATGTTGAGACAGTGTCTTCCAGTGATTTTCAAATTTATTAAATAATCGATTGTTACATTGGACAATCGATTGTCAAAGAGACAGTGTCTAAAATGTTTTTCAAAAACTGATAAGTAATCGATTGTTGACTTTGTGCAATCGATTGTGAAGCTGACCGTTGTCGTAAAGTTTTCAAATACCGTCAGGTAATCGATTATTGATTCTGTATAATCGATTGTTTTGATTAAAATCCGGAAAATATTTTTTGAACGTTATTGGGTAATCGATTATTGATTCTGGACAATCGATTGTTTGTGGTAAAATCTGGAAAGGATTTTTTGAACGTTGCCAGTAATCGATTATGGATTGAAAGTAATTGATTATCAAGCGTAAAATGTGGGATTGAATTTTGATCTGACTGGCAGACAATCGATTGTTGGGGTTTGACAATCGATTGTCAGTGAGTAAAATCAGCAACTCTTAATTGGCAATTAGGCAACGGTAATGCCAAGTTTTTCAACTATAAATACAGCTTCATTTCAGTGTTTTAAACACAACAACATACTACAACTGATCATTACATTGCTATAAGCTTGCATACTTTTGTTTATCATTTTATATTCAATTTCATAAAGCTTTTGAGAGCCATATTCTTGTCCAAAGTTGTTGTGATCTAGAGCTTACTTCTTTTACTCATACCTACTCATAAAGGAGTATTTTGTTTGAGTGTTTAGTGTTTTATACACTTGTAAGAGAATTGTGATTCTCTTGTTGTAAGGAACTTGTGTTTCCTTGGTTGAAGTCTTGGAGTGTTGTATCTCCGAGCAAAGGTGTTAAGGCTTGTGTCCTTAAGTTGTAAAGGTTTTTTGAGCACCCGTAAGCTTAACAAGTTACTGGAAAATCTCGAGAGAGTCTCTCGGGGACTGGACTAGCCACTTGTTGTGGTGAACCAGAATATATCGTGCGTTCTTTCCTTTTTGTTTATTTAACACACTTATTTATTTCCTGCAAATTTTAATTTCCGCAAGTTTACGCTAAATTTTCTTATAACGTTATTCACCCCCCCCTCTAGCGTTAAGCGTATTTTCTAACAAAAGTTTCTTCCATTCCACCCTAGGGAAGATAGGGAGCATAGTATGATATAGTGACTGTATTTGGAATTTTCCTAACCTGAATATTCCAGCCAGTCGGTGTATAAGATCCCCTTGCAATCTATGATCAGCCAGAAGAGGAGTTCTGCATTCTATAATTTTCCTTACTACCCAAGAAGCATTCTTGGGAATGGCCATAATAGCAATGTCACAGCTCTTTATATAATAGTAGTGTATCCACTTGATCCATAAACAATCCTTCTTCCTTGCCAAATCCCACAGTAGCTTAGTGATAACTGCTTTATTCCATACCTGTATATCTATAATATTGAGGCCTCCAGCAGTGATAGGTCTGCATATCCTTTCCCATGCTACCAGTGATCTTCTAGATACTGTTGCATTACTAGTCCAAAGATAAGATCTACAAACAGCTTCTATTACTTTCACCACTTTCTTTGTCAAGATGGATATTTGTGCCCAATAGGTTTGGATCCCAAATATCACAGTTTTGATCAATTGACTCCTACCTGCATAAGACAGCAACTTGGCAGACCAACAGGTAATTTTGTCAGTTATCCTCTCAATCAGTGGCAGATAATGGTGGATAGTAAGCTTCTTAATATGGAGAGGAATGCCTAAATATTTGAAAGGTAGTTGTCCCTCACTGAATCCCAGAGACTCAAGGATAGCCTCTTTGTCATTCTGGTGCACCCCAGCCAGATAAACAGCACTCTTAGTGTTGTTAGCTGATAGCCCAGAAGCTGCAGAGAATGTATGGAAAGCATCATGCAATATCTGAATAGATATAATATCAGCTCTACAAAATAGGAGAAGATCATCTGCAAAGCAAATATGGGCACAGCTCAACTTCCTACACCTAGGATGGAAATTGAAATCACCATTCCTATGCAACTGAGCCAATATCCTGTTTAAGTATTCCATAGCAAGGACAAATAAGTAAGGTGACATAGGGTCTCCTTGTCGAATACCCCTTCTAGCAGGAAAAGGCTTAGTGAGACCACCATTCATCACTAGTGAGTAAGTTACAATAGAGACACAAGCCATTGTCCAATCAACAAACTTGGCAGGGAATCCTAGATCAATAAGCAGTTGTTTGAGGAACCTCCATTCAAGAGTGTCATATGCCTTCCTCAAATCCACCTTTAAAACACACCTAGGAGATATACCTTTTCTGGAGTATCCCTTGAATATTTCATGACTGAGCAAGATATTATCAATTATGTTTCTCCCTTCAATGAATGCTGACTGCGCTTTACCAACAATGTCATCAATAACAGCTTTCGGCCTCCTAGTAATGACCTTAGATATGATTTTGTAGATAGTTGTACAGCAAGCAATAGGTCTATAATCTTTCACTGTTCTAGGAACTTTAACCTTGGGACAAGGGCAATGGCAGTGGTATTGACCATGTAAGGCAGCTGACAAGTAGAAAAGAAATCCTTTGTAGCAGCATATACATCCTCCTTGACAATCTCCCAATTGCTGGTAAAGAACTCCATACGAATCCATCTACACCTGGAGCTTTATCTTTAGACATATCTTTGATAGCATCAGTGATTTCATCCAGAGTAACATCCTTAATAAGTGATCTTTGTTGGGATAAAGTAAGACATTGTCCTTCCTTAACAATAGAAGTGTTAATGCAAGGCAATTCATCAGCACTTTCACCCATTAATGACTTGAATACCTCAATAAATTCCTGCTCCACAGCCACTGGTTCTGTTAGCTTCATACCTGCTTCAGTATATATAGAAGTAATATTATTCTGACTGGTTCTTATTCTCCACTGAGCATAAAAGTATTTAGTGTTGGCATCTCCACAGTCAATCCAGCATGCCTTTGATTTCTGCCTCATGATTTGTTCTTCTACATTGCTCCATTTCTCAATGTCATTAAGAGCTTCTTTCTCCTCTTTAAACAGTTGTTCAGAGAATGGATTATGCATTAGTTGGTTCTGTATAATATCCAGTGATTCTCTAGCACGGATTAGCTTCTGTTTATAGGAAGCCATATGCCTGTTCATTTCTTTTAAGTGCTGCTTCAAGTTCTTCAATTTATACCAAATCTGTTGTAAAGGTGAACCTTCACAATTCTGAGACCATACATACTGCAATATAGAAGAGAACTGAGGATCCTCCATAATAGCATAATATAATCTGAAAGGTTTAGGATGCAATAACTTTTGACTCCCAAAATATATGAGTATAGGGGAGTGGTCAGAGACTGAGGGATTCATAAAGTCTGCTTCTAGATGGCCAAACTGCTGAATCCACTGGAAATTACCAAGTGCCCAATCAATCTTGCTATAAACCTGCTTATTAGTCCATGAATACTTCCACCCTTTAGATCTGAGGGGGGTCAATTGAAGATCAGAAATAAGCTCCTTGAACTCTCTAACTTCAGCATCTGTAACAGGAGATCCAATCCTATCATCAGAATGTAAGACAGAATTGAAATCACCACTGATCAACCATACATCTTGGCTTGGAACATTTACTACTCTCAGGTCATTCCAGAGCTGCTTCCTCAGAATTGCAGAATTATGAGCATAAATGACACTCAATTGTAACCTGATTTTATTAACAGGATCCTCTACCAGACAATGGATAGACTGATCAGTCACACAGGATATATGTAACTGAATGTGTGATTTCCAGATTACCCATATTCTCCCATTGACAGCATCGGTGTAGTTGTGTTGGACCTTCCAACCTTTAGCAATTTTATCAACAATCCTATGAGCTTTGTGTTCTTTGACTCTAGTTTCAAGGCATCCCAGAACATCAACTTTATAACCAGAAAGTTTTTCAGTTCTTTCTGTTTATGGGCTTTATTAAGCCCTCTAATATTCCAGGTAACTATAATCATAAAATATTAGGTGGCATACTCAAAGAAGGCCCAGGATCCTGCATCTGCCCCTTCCTACCATCATCAAGAAATCCAGCAACAACCTTCCCCTTATCTTGCTCCATCAATACCACAGTATCACCACTATCAGTACTTTGCTGATTGCCATGATCATCATCAGTCCTCTGACTTGCAGACATATCAGTATTGATTTGGATCCTCTGCACCTTCTCAACAGGTTGACCAGATTGCACTGGCAAGCTAGACAATGTATTAGTAGGCATTGCTTCACTTTCCAATGTATCTGTATTAATTTGAACAGATTGCACTGGCAAGCTAGGCAATGTATTTGTGGCCATTGCTTCACTTTCCAGTGTATCTGTGTTAGCTTTAGGAATCCATTCCTGCCTTGATTGCTTTCCTGCTTTCTTGACTCGAGGTCTTTTCCTAATTTCCTTTCCATGCTCTTGCACCTCCTGTTCCCTTCCTTATGGCCATTATACCAGCAGTCAAGAGAGTTATGACCAAACTTCAAGCAGTGATTACAGAATACAGGTTTCCAGTCATACTCAATCCCTTGAATCTTCATCCCAAAAGGAATTTCAATTTCCTCAAGCAAAGGAAAGGCAGCATCAACTTCGACCAATACTCTGGCATATGAAATTTTCTCAAAATGAGCTATGAATTTATCAGTGTACAGAGGTTTACCTACTGCACTAGCTAATTTGCTAAGAAATTCAGAAGACCAGTAGCCCACTGGTAAGCCAGGGAATCGAACCCATACATGTATAGTACTAAGAACAGCATTTTGAAAAGAAAAATCAACATCCCATGGTTTCAGCACCATTGGCTTGTTCCTGTATGAGTATGGACCATATTGAATAACTAAGTTCTTATCCTCAACACTGTTAAAGCTAAAGATACAATAACCATCAGAGTGCATTAGAATCTGTGGTTTTGCCACAAAATTCCAAACATGCATAACAAAATTCTCCAAGGATTTCTCAGTAGGATTTTCTCCGATGATGTATCCAATTAAAGATGCACTCCAGTACTCCGACTGAGGTTTCAATTCATCAGCACCGATTTTCACTACCTTTTTTCCATCCCTATCAGTAGGCGGAACAAACTATAGAGCCTTACCCATATTACGATTATCCCTGACGACCTCAGCCACAGTAGGGGAGGAATGTTCAGATATGGCGGTATCAGAAAATTGCAATTTCCTAACAGCCAAGTTAGCAGGATCTACATCATTCAC
This sequence comes from Nicotiana benthamiana, assembly GCA_034376525.1. Taxonomy (NCBI): domain Eukaryota; kingdom Viridiplantae; phylum Streptophyta; class Magnoliopsida; order Solanales; family Solanaceae; genus Nicotiana; species Nicotiana benthamiana. Next base: position 133,869,462 of record CM067337.1, read on the forward strand.
CTTTAATGAGGCTCTACGCACACAATTTCATCTGCATGCAAAGTGATTTTAGCTTGAAATTTTTCATGTAGGAAGTTCCCAAATGTTAACGGTTCAAGTTCCTTAGTTACTCCTGGTGCTGGGGTAACGATTTGCGAAGTGGATAGAGCTGGTTGTCGCCGGCGACGCGCCATTATCGGCGAGAGAGCTTCTTGCTAACCTGCATCGTGAAGATACTGTTACATTAAAAAACTATATGCGCGTCCATTTTCGCCTTTGTTCTTTGTTAATGCAAAATTCACATCAATTGGAGTCTTTGCGACTTTAAAGCCCAAGTGCTTGAATTTTTCAAGTATTATTTTAGTATAATGAGATTGTGTCAATGCCATACTTTGAGAAGTCTTATGGATCTTAATTCCCAAAATTAAATCAGCAACTCCCAAGTCTTTCATATCAAACTTTCTAGTTAGAATATGCTTAGTAACATTTATGTTGGCAGTGTCATTACCCATTATGAGCATATCATCCATATTTAAGCAAACAATGACTATGTGATTTGGAACATTTTTGATGTACACATTCATCACACTCATTTATTTTAAAACCATTTAACAACATTGTTTGGTCAAATTTCGCATGCCATTGTTTGGGTGCTTGTTTTAGTCTGTAAAGCGACTTAACAAGTCTACATACCTTCTTTTCTTTACCTAAAACCACAAACCCTTCAGGTTGTTCCATATAAATTTCTTTTTCTAACTCTCCATTTAAGAAGATTGTCTTAACATCCATTTGATCAACTTCAAGACCATAAACAACAGCTAATGCTACTAACGTTTGTATGGACGTAATTCTTATAACCGGAGAGTATGTATCAAAATAGTCAAGACCTTTTTTTTGTCTATACCCTTTGACCACAAGTCTTACCTTAAATTTGTCAATAGTGCCATCATCTTTCATCTTCCTCTTAAAGATCCATTTAGAACCCAGCGGTTTATTTCCAGGAAGAAAATCAACCAATTCCCATGTATGGTTGTTTAATATGGATTTTATTCCACTATTGACTGCCTCTTTCCAAAATAATAGTTCCGAAGAAGACATAGATTCTTTAAATGTTTGACACTCATTTTCCAATAAGAAAGTCACAAAGTCTTGTCCAAATGAAGTAAACATTCTTTGACGTTTACTATGTCTTGAATCCCCCTCGTTAAGTGTACTTTATTTTGTTTCTTCCCGGAATCATTTAGATCCTTTACCAATTGACTATATTTTTAAAGAACTCAGCATTATCTAATTCTATAACTATATTACTATGAATGTTGAGATTTTCTGGTTTATGAACCAAAAATCGATATTTTTTACTATTAGTCGCATATCTTATGAAAACACAATCAACGGTTTTCGGTCCTATTTTTACCCTTTTGGGTTTAGGAACTTGCACTTTTGCCAAACACCCCTACACTTTAAAATAATTCAAATTGAGATTCCTTCCTTTCCATTTTTCATATGGAATGGATTGTGTTTTGCTATGGGGTACTCGATTTAGTATTCAGCTAGCTGTAAGAACGGCTTCCCCCCCCCCCCCCCACACACAAGTTCTATGGCAAACCAAAATTTATCAAAAATGCGTTCATCATCTCCTTTAATGAACAATTCTTTCTTTCTGCAATCCCATTGGATTGGGGCATGTAAGAGGCTGTTATTTGATGAATAATTTCATATTCTAAACATATTTGTTCAAAAGGAGTTTCATATTCACCACCCCTATTACTTCTTATGTTTGATTTTCTTGTTAAGCTGCATTTTAACTTCATTTTTGTATTGCTTGAATGCGTCTATCGTTTCATCTTTACTATTAAGTAAGTAAACATAGAAATATCTAATACTATCATCTATCAAAGTTATGAAATACTTCTTTCCACCACGAGATGGTATTGACTTCATGTCACAAATATCTGTGTGAATTAAGTCCAAAGGATTTAAATTCCTTTCAACTGACTTATAAGGATCTTTAACATACTTAGATTCCACACATACTTGACATTTTGATTTGTCACATTCAAACTTAGTCAATACTTCAAAATTAATCATTTTTCACAAGGTTTTATAATTGAGATGACCCAAAGGTGTATGCCATAATTCATTTGACTCAAGCAAGTAAGACGAAGCTGAAATTTTATAATTATTTTCAACAACAATGACATTCAGCTTGAAAAGGCCCTCGGTGAGGTAACCTTTTCCTACAAATATTTTGTTCTTACTTATTACAATCTTATTGGATACAAATACACATTTAAATCCATTCTTAACAGGAAGTCCGGTAGAGACTAAATTCTTCCTAATCTCGGAAACATGAAAGACGTTATTCAAAGTCACCACTTTGCCGGAAGTCATTTTGAGAAATATCTTCCCACATCCTTCAATCTTGGCCTTTGAAGCATTTCCCATAGAAATTGTCTCATTAGGTCCAACAGGATCATAAGTAGCAAAAGCTTGTTTAACAGCACAAATATGGCGACTAGCTCCAGAATCAATCCACCACTCTTTAGGATAGCCCACCAAGTTGCTTTCGGAAATGGAACATAAGTCATCAACATCATCATGTTTTTCAACCAAGTTTGCTTGACCCTTCTTCTTGTCTTTCTTCGAAGCACAACACTCCGTAGATTTATATCCGGTTTGTCTATAGTTGTAGCAGTTTCCACTGAACTATTTCTTACTTGGGTTGTATTTCAGTGCAGAAGCCTTCTTTCTCTTTTTGTTCTCTTCAACAATATTTGCTCCCATTATTATTGAGTTTCCAGAGCCTCTCTTTTCAGCTGCTTTATTGTCCTCTTCGATTCTCAACCGAATAATTAGATCTTCAAGGGAAATCTCCTTGCATTTGTGTTTCAAGTAGTTTTTGAAGTCCTTCCATAAAGGAGGCAACTTCTCAATCATTGCTGCTACTTGGAATGCTTCATTGATGACAAGATTTTCAATGAAATTTCTGTTAGTAAAAATACAAAGATTATTATTTTCAACATTAATATTAATTTGATTTATACCTTCAGCAAGGAGATCATGAATAATCATTTGCAATTCCTGGACTTGGCAAATAATAGACTTGCTATCTATCATTTTATAATCCAAAAACTTTGCATCAATGAACTTTTTCAACCTGAAATCTTCGATTTTATATTTTTTATCAAGCGCAGTCCACAGTTCTTTTGACGTTTCCATGCCACATTAGACGTTATACAAAGCATCCTCCAGCCCGCTTAGAATATAACTCTTGCACAAAAAAATCGAATGCTTCCACGCCTCCATCGCAAGAAAGCTTTCAGTTTCTGTAGTTTCATCGAACAACACAGGAACATCTTCCTTGATGGACTTCTGGAGACTTAGCGTAGTCAAATAGAAGAACATCTTTTGCTGCCAGCGCGTGAAATCAATTTTGGAAAAATTTTCGGGTTTCTCCGCCGGTGCCAATATTGCCAGTGTTGTTCGGCTCGTCAAGACATAAACAACCACCATGGGAACAACTAGGATCACATTATGATTAGTCATTTCTGTAAAAGAATGACACAAACGTTAAAATTACGTAGATTTTAATAGAGTACAAAATCACAAAGGTTTTACTCTTCATAAATAGTAATTTCAAATACAGAAAATATATTAAATTTCTTAAGATTGTTAGTAAACTGTATTTGTAAAATAATTATGTAAATATAAATGAACATAAACAGAAATGAACAACGAAATAAAAGAATACCAATTCGAGCCCATTGAATTCACAATATTTCCTTAAGGAATTTAATCCCCTCCTAGTATCCAAGGTTATGGATTATTTTCTCCCAGAACAGAACGAATTACACTGTTGTACTGGTATTTCAAACCCCAGTATTTTAGCGAATACAAAGTTCGATAGCAAATCACACTTACTGTTATTTTTTTGATGTTTAAACTATGCAAAAGTACAATCTTACCTAACCAAAAAATCAAGATACATCTCATTGATCTATCCAACTTTCTATCAAATTTTATATTAAGAATCATATCGTTCTTAAACAACACGAGGGTATAACGTAATAAAAAGAAAATGAAAACTTAATTACCTTTGGTTAGCTGGTACGAACTTCCAATAAATGTTTGAATTGTTGGGTTTTGAATGTATTTAACTAATATATTAAAAATTTAAAAGCGGGTAAATAAAAAATGGAGGAAAATAAAATTTTTGAGTGAAATTTTGAGTCCCCCCTCCCCCCGATAAATAGACATTGTCCCATATTAGAAGAGGAAGAGGTTTTCTATAGGTATATAAGCAGTTGCTCTTCTTCTAGCTCTTAAAAGGTTGAGAAGAAGGCAAGCTTTGCGCCGTCATCGCCATCGCTCGCTCGCTCGGCTCGACTTCGGCTTTGACTTCTGCTTCAACTTTGGCTTCGGCTTCAGATTCAGATTTGTTCAAATGATTGATTGATTAATTTTTTGGACCAAATTTATTTGTTAATAGTAAAATATTAACCAAAATGTTATTAGATATTTATTTTAATAACAGAATATTGATATTAAATAAATATTAATAGTAAATCCATTTCAGTTATCTGAATTTCAGTTTTCTGTTTTTGTAATAGAAAAGTAACTACCCATCAATTTTTCCTCTTTATTGTTGAGTAAATAGCCATTTATGTAATGACATTTATGGTGTAGTCGTTTTGCAGAAACAACCATTCTGAAGAGTTGCACCTCTTTTAGATTTCAGCGCAACTTTTGGCTATATATACAACACTATTCTGCTCAAAATTTCACTGCGAATTTTCTAAGTTTCTCCTCCTTTCTTCTGCATATTTTAACTTCAAAGAAAGCAACAGTAAGTATGATTTGCTACTGAACTTTGTGTTCGCTGAAACACTGGGGTTTGAAGTACTATCCTGGGAGGAAGTAATCCATAACCTTGGGTACCAGGAAGGGATTAAATTCCTTAAGGAAACACTATGAATTCAGTCGGCTCGAATTGGTTTTCTGTCATTTATGTTTTTGTTCATTTCTGTTTATATTTATTTATATTTTTAGAATTATTTTACAAATACAGTATACTAAACAAGTTTAAGGAATTTAATAAATTTTCTGTATTTGTATTCACTGTTTCTGGAAGAGTAAAACCTTTGTGGTTTTGCACTCTATTTTAACATTTTGATCATTATTTTATAGAAACGACTAATGATAATGTGAACCAAACTATTCCAATGGTGACAACCAATGCCTCAACTAGCCGAACGACACCGGCAGCATTGGCACTGGCGGAGAAACCTGGAAAATTTTCCGGGATTAATTTCAAGCGTTGGCAGCAAAAACTGTTCTTCTTTTGACTACTCTAAGTCTCCAAAAGTTCATCAAGGAATATGTTCATGTGTTGTCCGATGAAACCCCAGAAACTGAACACTTTCTCATGATTGAGGCGTGGAAGCATTCAGATTTTTGTGCCAGAATTATATTCTAAGCAGGCTGAAGGATGCTTTGTATAATGTCTACATTAGCGTGGAAATGTCAAAGGAACAGTAGAAACTGCTACAACTGTGGAAAACTAGATAAATCTATGGAGTGTCGTGCTCCGAAGAAAGATAAGAAGAAGGGTCAAGCAAACATGTTTGAAAAGCATGATGATGTTGATGATTTATGTTCCATACTTTTTGAATGCAACTTGGTGGACGATCCGAAAGAGTGGTGGATTGATTTTGGAGCCACTCGCCATTGTGCTGTTAGAGAAGCTTTATCTTCTTATGCTCCTAGTGGACCCGATGAGACGACTTCTTTAGGAAATGCTTCAAAGGTGAAGATTGAAAGATGTGGTATTTCTCAAAATGACTTCCGGCAAAACGGTGACTTTGAACAACGTCCTTCATGTTTCCGAGATTATAAAGAATTTAGTCTCTACTGGACTTCTTGTTAAGAATGGTTTTAAATGTATTTTTGTTTCCGATAAGGTTGTAATAAGTAAAAAAGAAATGTTTGTTGGAAAAGGTTACCTCACTGAGGACCTTTTCAAGCTGAATGTAATGGTTGTTGAAAATAATAATAAAATTTTAGCTTCGTGTTACTTACTTGAGTCAAATAATTATGGCATATACGTTTGGGTTATGTCAATAATAAAACCTTATGGAAAATGATTAATTTGGAATTAATGCCCAAGTTAGAATATGGCAAATCAAAATGTCAAGTATGTGTGGAATCTAAGTATGTTAAACATTCTTATAAGTCGGTTGAAAGGAATTCAAATCCTTTAGACATAATTCATACATATATTTGTGACATGAAGTCAATACCATCTCGCGGTGGAAAGAAGTATTTCATAACTATTATTGACGATAATATTCGATATTGCTATGTTTACTTACTTAATAAGAAAGATGAACCAATAGACGTATTCCAGCAATATAAAAATGAAGTTGAAACGCAACTTAATAAGAAAATCAAAATGATAAAAAGTGATAGGAGTGGTGAATATGAATCTCCTTTTGAACAAATATGTTTAGAATATGGAATGATTCATCAAACAATGGCCCCTTACACGCGTCAATCCAATGGGATTGCAGAAAGAAAGACTCGTTCATTAAAGGAGATGATGAACGCATTATTGATAAGTTCTGGTTTGCCAAAGAACTTGTGGGGGGAAGCCGTTCTTACGGCTAGCCGAATACTAAATGGAGTACCCCATAGCAAAACACAATCCATTTTATGAAAAATGAAAAGGAAGGATGCCCAACTTGAATTATTTTAAAGTATGGGGGTGTTTGACAAAAGTGCAAGTTCCTAAACTCAAATGGGTATAAATAAGACGAAAACCGTTGATTGTGTTTTCATAGGATATGCGACTAATAGTAAAGCATACCAATTTCTGGTTCATAAATCAGAAAATTCCGACATTCATAATAATATAATCATAGAATCAGATAATGCTGAGTTCTTTGAAAATATATATCCGTGTAAAAAGGAATGTGAGTCGATTGGTTAAGGATCTAAATGACCACGGGAAGAAACAAAAGAAATTACACTTAACCAGGAGGATCCAAGATATAGTAAACGTCAAAGAACGTCTACTTCATTTGGACCAAATTTTGTGACTTTCATATTGAAAAATGAGCCTCAAAAATTTAAGAAGGTATGTCTTCTTTGGAATCATTGTTATGGAAAGAGCTAGTCAATAGTGAAATAGAATCTATACTGAACAACCATACATGGGAATTGGTTGATCTTCCTCCTTGAAATAAACCGTTGGGTTCTAAATGGATCTTTAAAAGGAAAATGAAAGATGATGGTGCTATTGACAAGTATAAGGCAAGACTTGTGGTCAAAAGGTATAGACAGTGAGATGGTCTTGACTATTTTGATACATACTCTCCAGTTACAAGAATTACGTCCATACGAACGTTAGTAGCGTTAGCTACAGTTTATGGTCTTGAAATTTATCAAATGGATGTTAAGACAACCTTCTTAAATGGAGAGTTCTACATGGAACAACCTGAATGGTTTGTGGTTCTAGGTAAAGAAAAGAAGGTTCGTATACTTGTATAGTCCCTTTACGGATTAAGACAAGTACCCAAACAATGACCTAAATTTGACCAAACAATATTGTCAAATGGATTTAAGATAAATCAAAGTGATAAATATGTGTACACTAAAAATTTTCCAAATCACATAGTCATTATTTACTTATATGTGGACGATATGATCATAATGAGCAATGACATTGCCAACATAAATGCTACTAAGCATATGCTAACTAGCAAGTTTGATATGAAAGGCTTGGGAGTTGTTGATTTAATTCTAGGAATTAAGATCCATAAGTCTTCTCAAGGTCTAGCATTGTCACAATCTCATTATATTAAGACAGTACTTGAAAAATTCAAGCACTTGGGCTTTAGAGTTGCAAAGACTCCAATTGATGTGAATCTTGCATTAGCAAAGAACAAAGGCCAGAGCATATCACAATTGGATTATGCTCGTGTATTGGGTTGCTTAATGTACATCGTGAATGTAGACGACTAGATATAGCTTGTGCTATAAGTAAATTGAGTCAATATACGAGCAATCCAAGTCAATGTCATTGGATGGCCATGAAACGAGTTTTGGGGTATTTAGTGCATTCTCAGGACTTTGCTTTGCACTACAGTAAATATCTTGTGGTTATTGAGGGATATTGTGATGCAAATTCGATCACCGAATCAACTGATTTCAACTTTACAAGTGGATATATATATTCATTATTGGTAGAGGAGCGGTATCTTGGAAGTCATCCAAACAAACTTGTATTGCCCGCTCTACAATGGAGGCTGAGTTCACCACCTTGGATAAAGCCGATGAAGAATCTAAATCACTCCAAAATTTCTTGGAAGATATTCTATTTTGGCCCAAATCATTGGCACCAATATGCATACATTGTGATAGTCAAGCGGCAATTGGAAGGGTGGAAGCGTTATGTATAACGTTAAGTCTCTTCATATACGACGAAGACATAAAATCGTTAGACAATTACTCTCAAGAGGAATTATCACGATTGACTACGTAAAGTCAAGTGATAATGTGTCGGATTCACTTAGAAAAGGCCTAACTAGAGAGGTAGTTGAGAAGTCATAAAGGAGAATGGGACTGTGGCCAAGAACAAGTCATAGTGGCGGTAACTCTACCTAGAAGACTAGAGATCCTAAGATCTAGGTTCAATGAGATCAAGAAAATTCATTTCTGATAGTTCAACATTGTCAACTAAACTTTTGGTCCATTCTCGTGATAAGACAATGTTCACTACCAAAGATAAAGCATTAAAGTTTTTTAATAATTTCTAAATTTGATACCGGGTATATCAAATAGTGTATATACGGGATGACACGTTTATGAATCACCTATGTAAGTGTGAAGTGTTAGCCGCTTCAAGGAGAACTTTGTAAGGCCAGTTTTCTACGCACTTATGAAACCAGACGGTGTTCATGGCTGAAACAAACACAACAATGAGAATCAAAGACGATTAAGGGTTGGTTGTGTGACTTGTGGTTGTTTAGGTATACACCAAAGTATGATGGTTCAATGATATCAAATCTACCGATTGATCGAGTATACCCGACATAAGTTCAATGCGGAAAGTTCAAAAGGAAACCTACTTATCCAGATGCAATTAATCCTTACTTGCGAATCGCACAGTTTTCATTCATACTTCTGTGATATAGTCATTCCCCATTCATGTGCGGGACTGTTGGGTTTTGAATGTATTTAATTAATATATTAAATATTTAAAAGAGGGTGAATGGAAAATTGAGTAAAATTTTAAGTTCCCCCCTCCCCCGGTAAATGGACATTGTCCCATATCGGAAGAGGAAAAGCAATTGCTTTTCTTCTAGCTCTTAAAGAGTTGAGAAGAGGGCAAACCTCGTGCCATCGTCGTCGCCGCCGCTCGCTCGGCTCAGCTTTGAATTTGAATTTGGTCAAATTATCGATTGATTATTTTTTTAGACCAAATTTATTTGTTAATAGTAAAATATTAACGTAAATGTTATTAAATATTTATTTTAATAATAGAATATTAATATTAATATTAAATCTATTTCGGTTATCCAAGTTTTAGTTTTCTGTTTTTGTAACAGAAAAGTAACTACCCATTAATTTTCCCTCTTTATTGTTGAGTAAATAGCCATTTATGTTATTGCATTTGTGTTGTGGCCATTTTGTAGAAACAGTCATTCTGAAAAATTGCACATCTTCAGATTTCAGCCAAACTTTTGGCTATAAATATAATACTATTCTGCTCAGAGTTTCAATACGAATTTTCTGAGTTTCTCCTCCTTTCTTCTGCATATTTAACTTCAAAAAATGCAACAATAAGTGTAATTTGTTATTGAACTTTGTATTCGCTGAAACATTGGGGTTTGAAATACCACTATATTAGTGTGTAATTCGCTCTATCTAGGAAGAAAATAGTCCATAATTTTGAACACTAAAAGAAGATTAAATTTGTTAAAAAAATACTATAAATTCAGAGAACTCGAACAAAACAAATTTATAGACTTCTCCCCAGTAATGTAAGCGGCTGTTTCAGAACATGCAGGTCTTAAACAAAACAAACAGACAGAAGCATGCGAAAGATATAAAATTATTGAATACAGTCAAATCATAACAAAAACAATTGAGAATGAAGCTGATTATGTGTGCATAAATTTAATTAGAGGGAGAAAGTAAAGGTGTGTTATAAATTTTCTAGGACCTCTTCATATTACACAGTTTCATATCCCATACACGATTCTACATTAATTGATAAGTAATTATTGTTGGAGTCATTTAAAAATGTGATTAAATGGAGAGAGTGAATTAATATATTTAAAGACATTTTGGTGCTATTTTATAGTTAGAAAAAGACTTTGTTTTGTAAACAATAAGGAAAAAAGTTTAAAATTATGAGAAAAAGGATAAATTGATTAGAGAGATATGCCACATCACCTTTTACATTCCAAACTTTATATATATAGATATGGATTAATGCATATTATGCATAGCTAGCACATAGTACTGCACCTCAACTCAATAATTTTTCTTCAAACTTTGTATATACATATCAAATGTCCACTAAATATCTGTAAGTATTTTATTCTGATACTAATTATTTCTTTATATTAACTTGAAATTTTTGTAGAGATTCATAAACTTTAATTTCTAGATAAATACGTCAGGATTTAGTCTTGATCAAAGAGGTTATTTTCTATCTGTTGGAAGAGCTCGTTTTAGAAAAATATGTTCCAAGTGTTTTTCGTTCTTTTCTGTCAGCAGCTTACAAGAAAACAGCAGCTTTCTTTTTTGGTCCTTTTCTTGTCTTTATTTCAAATTAAGTAATTAATTTAAAGATTAAATATTTCAAACAAATTGTTGGTTATAACACTGACTATAAAATTAATCTTAATTGGATAGATAGGATAATCCAAATGAAATAAATTCTAAATCATATTACGGAGTCTAAATGAACATTTACCAGTTGGATGCCGCATGATATAATATTTGGATTTTGGAAAAGATTATGTGCTTGACTACAATAGCATGTTAGGATTTTGTTTATTATTACAAATTATTCCCTTCGGTTCAAAATAAATATTTTTTTTTTGTTTTTTTCTTATGGTCCAAAATAAATAATCTTTTCATATTTCAAGAATGAATTAATTATTTTTTTCCTCCATTATCCTTAGAGTAAATAATGTTAGAAGTATTTATGTGAGATAGTAAATATAATTATAGTCAATTCTATTATTAATTAATACTAAAAGGTGGATTTCTTAATATATATAAAAATATTTAAAAAATTACTTATTTTGGAACGGAAAGAATACATATAAAAGGAAGTACTAGCATATTCTATGGAATTAGTTGATTAGCTGCACACAAGGTTATACGGGCACTATATATGATCATTAAAAAAAGAAAAAGAAAACACTCGTAAAATTAATTAATTAATTCGCGTACAAGCTGGCTCTAAAAATATGGTCCAAGCTACATTTTCTAAATTTACCTTTTTGCTAAATAGGTTTTTTTGTAGGTCTTCAATTTAAAGCCATAACATCAATGCTATTATGTACTACTTTTTATCGAGTCTGATTGAGTTTATGCAGCTTTTCTAAAGTTGGTATTTACCTTTGGAATAATGTGCATCTTCTTTTTTCTTTTTCTTTTTAAAGATTTTCTAATATTTGAATTGTGATGAACTATTTAGCCAATAGTACATTTCTCTTTAGAAAAATATTATTTTAATATTAATAAAAGACTGAGGTGATGTTAAATTAAAAGACAAGGTTTCTTGTTCGATATTCTTATTATGTGTACTCTATTTGGTGGCAGAAAATAAAATCATTACAAGAAGTCACAAATGTCACAGAGAGAATAATTGTTTCAACTGTTCACAAATGTCCAACAACAGTCCAAGTCTGTGAACAGTCTATTGTCTCCTCGAACCTAATGAATTTTGTCAATTTCCTCTTGTTTTTCTTTCATTATTTTATTATATAATATTGTCAAGAAAACCTAAACAATACCTAAACTCACGTTACATTACCCGTGCACAGATTTTGTGCTTCTATCAGTTTAATTTAATCGATTATAACATATTTGTTGGGTTTTTGTATTTAATATATTAAATACATAAAAAAAGGTGAACGAAAAAATGGAAGAAAATATAATTTTTGAGTAAAATTTTAAATTTTTTCTTGATAAATGGATTGACCCATATTAGAAGAGCAAGATATTTTTTATGGGTGTATAAATAATTACTTTTTTTCTAGCTCTTAAAGAGTTGCGTAGAAGGCAAGTCTCGCGCCGTCGTCGCTCGACTTCGACTACGGCTTCTTCTTTTTGGACCAATTTTTTTTGTTAATAGTAAAATATTAACAGAAGTGTTATTAAATATTTGTTTTAATAACATAATATTAATATTAAATCCAAATTTTTCTGATTTGGTAACAGAAAATTAACTATCTTCTTCTATGTTTCCTCTTTATTGTTGAGTAAATAGCCATTTATGTAATGATATTTATGTTGTGGCCGTTTTGTAGGAAGAACCATTTCTGAAGAGCTGCACTCTTCAGATTTCAGCCCAATTTTGGCTATAAATACAACATTATTCTGCTCAGAATTTTACTATAATTTTCTGAGCTTTTCCTCCTTCTTTTGCATAGTTTAAACATCAAATAAAGCAACAATAAGTGTGATTTGCTACCGAACTTTGTATTCGCTGAAACATTGGAGTTTGAAGTACCACTACACCAGTGTGTAATTCGTTCTATCCTCAGAGGAAATAATCCATAGCCTTAGGTACTATGATGAGATTACATTCCTTAAGAAAACACCATAAATTCAGTGTGTTTGAATTAATTTTCTATTTATATTTTCAAAATTATTTTACAAATACAGTTTTACTAACAATATTATTTTAAACTCGATAAATATGGACCTAAGTACATTGGTTTATTTTCTTGTTCTCGTTAGTGAATAGGAATTACTCGTTCGTTAGCTATCAAATCATAGATGTTTATTTTGCATTTTGTATTCGTGACAAAATAATTCTCACTCATAAGTGGAGCTACAGATTATGGGTTCGGTCGAATATAATAAATTTAGTCCAACTTTTATATAATTGTTTAAAAATAAATTAATGAATACGTACAAATTATTAACTTTAACACACTAACTTAAAACGACTAAATTATAAACATGTATTTAAGCTTCAACTCCTAATTCTACCTCTAATTTCACCTCACCTGCACTTTGCCACAACTCATATTCTCATCCTTTTTTGCTTTTCTCTCCAAACAAAGGGTGAAGAGAAATGCAAATTTGGTTTATTTCATTTCTTTCTTTCCACTCTAAAATTTTGCTTAAGGAAAAACTATTCAAACTGTCACTTTATCAATAGTTTTAACTAAAATTAGCCCAAACTAAAATATTTATTAAAAATAGCATGAATATCATTTTATAACACAGCTTATTTTGCTAAAACACAAAGATAGTTCAATTTTTTTGAGACATTGAACTTGAGCTACAGTGCAATGTTTTAATTTATATAAGTTGAAATTCAGAGAATCGAGCACATTAATTCGATTTAGAATCACTATTAAATATTAATTTGTTAGATTCGGTCTAAAGAATAAACTGAAAACTCCACGGACAATCACTAAAGTTTATTTAAGCTTGAATTCAAAAATTTGGATTTTCGAAATTGAAATTTTTCAAGTGAATGTTGTTGGAATAGATTGGGTATATCTTAATTACGGATTTGAATTTTAATTTTGGGATGATTTGATAGAGTTTTAAGGTGATTTGAATTTAAAATTCGAAGTAACGATGAACATGAAAAAATATGATCTGTGTATATGTATCATTTGTATATTATATATGTATTATATATGTATCAAATATGTACTACATGTATATTTATGCATACCTATGCGTGAGATACATGCATAATACACTTTTGATACGTATGTTCCAGAAGAATATTTTTAACTCGATTTTAACTACGAATTTTAATACCAAATCTGTCCAAATCACCTCCAATCTTGCAAAAATTTTGGATATTGCGTCGTTTATATATTTTCAACGAATCCCAGTCATATCCATTGAAAAAAAAAAATTTGCCTAATTGTTTTAATATTTTATATCATTAGTAATGAAGTTTAACTCTAAACTAGTCTAACTTACCTTCAAATTTCATCAAAAATTATATATTGCCTTATCTGTGCTTTCAACGAATCGCAACAATACTCATTGAGAAAAAAAAATTGACTATATTTTTTGAATGTTGTATATCATTAATTTATTTTTTTTGCTATTTTTGACAAAAATGGCTAGTTATTAGTAAATAGTGTCTTTTTTGGGCCATTTGCATCTATATCAGTTTTTTGTATTACAATTTAACTTGTGCCCGCTTTGCAAAAAAAATTGCAAGCATACCCACTTTTTCGCATAACTTTAGCATACGAGACTGAAGTAGCGAAGACATTCATGCAAAACTTCAGCATTCTAGTAGATGAGTCTGAAGTAGCAAGTGTGCAGAACCAAGTGTGTTGAATCTTTATTTGCAATTGCTGAACTTAAGCATAGTAGCTGAAGTTTTGTTCTTTATTTGCTAATTGTTGCTGTTTTTATTTTTGTCTTGTTTCAATTTTATTTATTATTCCTGATTCAGAAGTAACCTTTTCCTTTCCTTAGGCAGTACCTCCCAACAAGATTGATCCGTTTGGATCTTGGTCCATGATGGCCTTTTTATTGATTTTGACGATTGGATCTCTCTATGAATGAAAAAGGGGACGGACGAGAGTTTTAATAATTCTCTTCCTTCCATACAGGTCTGCGAGCGTCCCATCTTTTTCTTACTTGAATGAAGAAAGACAGAAGCCCTCTTTTCAGCCACAACCAGCAGTTCGCTTTCCACTTCCCTTATTGTCTTGCTTGCTTTCGGATAAGAAAGACTAGTCACTTTAACCTACCTTCCTAGCTTTAGTTGCCTGAAGGCTTGTCTTTCTTTCAGAACCTTGTTACTTTTAAGTTGTCTTTTCGCCTGAGGCTTTCCGACAAGACTGCTTACTCCAGTAGACCGGCGAACTTCAGCTCTAGAACTGAAATTTTTGTTTAGTAACTGGCGAACTTCAGCTCTATAGCTGCAATTTTTATTTTTGTAACCGGCCTAGAGCTGAAGTTTTTATTTTTGTAACTGACGAACTTCAGCTCTAGAGTTGAAGTGTTTGTTTTGTAACTGGAGAACTTCAGCACTAGAGCTGAAGTTTTTATTTTTGTAACTAACGAATTTCAGCTCTAGAGCTGAAGTGTTTGTTTTGTAACTGGCGATAGGGGTGTTCAAAACCGATCCGAAACCGAAAACCGATCCGAAACCGAAGCTTAATGGCGTAGTGGTAACGGCTTAACGGCTTAATGGACGGGGAACAGATTAAAATTTTTTTATTAACGGCTTATCGGATTGGGGGCGGATTATTCAATTTTCTTAATGGGTAATCCGTTAACCCGTTAAGAATATATATATATAAAATTTATTTTTATTTATATAATTATATATATTAAATATAAAAAACTAAAAACCTTAAAAATGAGTAAATATAAGTGTATAATAAAATACCAAATTACAAAAATAATTAAACAAACACCCCCACCCCCCACCCCCGTATGTTCTGTAATATATACAGTGTATTGTCCACCACAAACAAAACTAATATTCTAAATTTCTAATTCCTAATTACTAATACCTATTCCTCATTCTAGAGAAAGACATAAACTTTCCGCCTGAAACCCTAACAGCAGCAGTCGTCGTCTTCCACCAGTAGCCACCAATCCTTTCCGCCTCCGCTCGTCGTCGTCTACTTCCACCAGTCGTCGGTCTCCCTCCTCTCGCCATCTCGCCTCTCCAATTCTCCAGGTACTCTTCTTATCCTCGTCTAAATGATTTAGAGATGGATGACAGGATGAGATATGTCGGTCGTCGGAAATGTCCAGGTACTCTCTCGAAATAATTTTTCAAGGAGTTGGGGACTTTAGTGCTAATAGATTATAAGGTAAACCTCAATTGTTTTCTGCAATAACTTTAATTTCTATGAAAAACGCGAAAAAATGACAATATTTGTTGTAATATAAACCTCAATAACCTTAAGACTAGATAAATCTCTCCAACACTTTGACATTTTTCTGTCCTTACTTGCTTTAACTTATTGATACCTATGGAGGCTACTCCAAAATGCTAGTTGTTGATTACAGGTAAACTATTAAGCATTAATTTATAATATCCTTTCCTAAGTTTTTAATTTAAATTTTGATAAACTAATTTCTATTCTTAATTATTATTATTTGAAGGTTTGTGGTTGCTATACCAGAAAACCTACCGATGGATAGAGCAACACCGTTGTTATGTGCAGGAGTTACTGTGTTCTGCCCAATGAAAGACAACAACTTGATTGAGTCACCTAGGAAAAAAATAGGAGTTATTGGTTTAGGAGGTTTGGGACATTTGGCTATTAAATTTGCAAAAGCATTTGGACATCATGTTACTGTCATAAGCACTTCTTTACTGTAATACTGTAAAACAAGCTAGCACTGGACAACTCTTTACTTGTTTTCCCCTTTTCATTTGGCCTTGCACTGAACCTCTTATCTTTCTTGCATATACTATGCTTTTCTTCTCTTTTTCTTTGTTTCATTGTCAATTGTAAAATCCATGGCAAGGTCAGATGCCTTTGAATGTCATGCACAGGAAATTTTAGTTATGTCCTAGTGTGCGGACAGAATACATTTGAGCCCTTAGGTATTAAACCGATAAACCGCCCAGTAACCGCCCGATAAGAGCTAAGCCGATACCAATCCGCCCAATATCTTATCGGGTGGCTAACGAATGAATACATTTAAAAGCCGATAACTGTTAAGCCAAACCGTTAGAGTAAAAAGCCGCCCAATCCGCCCAATGAACACCCCTAACTGGCGAACTTCAGCCTAGAGCTGAAGTTCCAATCTTTAGCTCTAGAGCTGAAGTTTTTATTTTTTAACTGGTAAACTTCAGCTTTAGATCTGAAGTTTTTGTCTTGTAACTGGCAAACTTCAGCTCTAGAGCTGAAGTTATTTAGTTCATTTGTAAAAATTTCAATGCTATACAAGCTGAAGTTTTTGAAAAAAACTTTCTAACATACTAGATAAATAATTGGATTGCCAACAATATCTAAATCATAAAATTTGGAAACAATAAACGTGAAAAGAACAGAATTATCATTGTCTACTAACTTATGTACATGGAACTATTTATAAATTATTGTCTACTAACATATGTAATTATTTATAATTTATTTTTAAATAATCTGATAAACATATTTATGGTAATCATCATATGAGCTGAAGTTCCATAGCAGCACCAACAACAGTAGAAGAAAAGAAGAATAAAAAGACGAAGGAGGACAAGGAGGAAGAGAAAAGGGGTTGAAGTTATTTAAAAAGCGAATACAAATTAAAATTTATAAAAAATAAATATAAATTAAATAGGTACGATCAAATAATACAGTCCGTACAATTTTTACGTGCAATATTTTCATTTTTTTGGGTACATCACCTAAGATTCCCTTTGATTAATCCGTGGATTGCTTATTAGGTGATCAGGGTCACATGTCCCAATCTTTGGGCCAATTAAACGAGATGGTCGAAATTCTGTATTTCAATAGAAAAATGACACTATATAGTCGTTATAAAAATAAATCAAAAATATATATAAATTTTATATATATATATATATATATATATACATTATATATATTACAAATAAAAATTATATAAATTTTATGTACTTTTTCAAATATTATCTATAAATAGTTTCTGACACATGTTAATGATAGGGTTTTTTACCTAAATATGCCATATAGCAAACCTTATTACCATTATTGTGCCTTGTTTGGTTATTACCCGCATATTCCATGTTTTCGTTACCAAAAATGTACCAAACGAAATCAATATGATTTTGTAGCCTAACATAGCACCTGTTTTTAAGGCTCCAAACGAAATCAATCTGATTTTGTAGCCTAAAATAGCGCATGTTTTTAAGGCTCCCAATTAATATTTTATTCTGTCCCAATTAAATGATCAATCAAAAAAGGTAAAATCTCTTAACCAGCGTGAATCTCTCCAGATTTCAGTTTCAAAAATCAGTCATTCTTCCACATCTAATACCGAAAATCAGAATTTACAGGGTGATAGTCAATCAAATTGTAGTTCTTCCAGATTTCAGTTTCGGAAATCTTTTATTTTTCTACATCAAATACTGAAAATCAGAATTTACAGCGTGATAGTCAATAAAATTGTAGTTCTTCCAGATTTCAGTTTTGGAAATCACTCATTCTTCTACATCAAATACCGAAAATCAGAATTGAAAGCGTGATAGTCAATCAGTGCGCAGCTTCTACAATGTCAAAAATCCCGATAATGCTGAAATCTAATGGTTATTGGGATAACTATGGCAGATTCCGAGATTTTGAAGTTGATGCCATTTTGGTTGATGATAATACAAGCTACGGAATTCTCCAGTCTACAATTGCAGAACAACTATCGATTGATACATTGGGTAAAATTGTAGAAATGAAATACTTGTAGTAAGGCTGTAGTTAATTGTAGTCAGTTTGTAGTTAATTGTAGTCAGTTTGTAGTTGCTTGTAGTAAGTTTGTAGTTAATTGTAGTCAGTTTATAGTTGCTTGTAGTCAGTTTGTAGTTAATTGTAGTTAGTTTATAGTTAATTGTAGTCAGTTTGTAGTTAATTGTAGTCAGTTTGTAGTTAATTGTAGTCAGTTTGGCAGATTGTAGTTATAATGTACTGTAAGTGTGTTCTAAATGTGTTACCTTGAATCACCTAATGTGAATTTGTAGTTAAACTATATTTCAATTTATTTATATGCAAATGTAGTTATATTAAATTTTACTTAGCAGTAGTTTAATTTTTGTAGTTATATGAACTTTGTAGCTAATTGTAGTCAGTTGTAGTTAAATGTAGTATTTAATAAATATGTCTGACTAATGTATTTTTTTGTATCTACTCGCTTGCATGTGTAGCTGAAAACTGCAAATGGCATTTATAGGCAACGTCAATTCATTATTCTTCATTGTTCAAGATAAGAAAAGTATTTGTTACAAGGTAGTGTTCTAGTGGAAACATAATAGGTTTATATTAATAATTAATATTAACAAATTAGAGAATATTTAGGGCCTAATTCTACGCTTACCATACACTGAAAAGTGAAGTACGTTACTTAAGGGGAAATACGTCCTCTAAGGATCTGATAACATTCCCCTTAAATAGGGGAAGTTACTTCCACAAATCAAGGCTATAATTAATAAGTTGATATTTAAACCTTAAATATAATTTTGGTACATGAATTGAAATGTGGTATACTAAAATATAATAAACACAAACCTTAAACATGGGTGATAATAAGATTGGCTATATGGTATGTATATATAAAAATCCATACCCTTATTTTGATATAATGGTTACTTTATTGAGATAGTTGGGCTTCTGTGTTATGGTACGGTAAAGGGTGGGCTGACGATACATACATGAAGTTGACGTGTATATACAGATACAAAATTTCAAGTTTGCTTATCCGGTTTATCGATATATTTTTTTTAATAAATAATAACTAAAGATTTTTTAGAAAATATTTATAAATGTGGTCAAGATCTACAATTTATCTATAATTTAAATATAATTTTTTTCTTTAAAATCTGCTCAAAAACTATAATTTACATACAATTATGTTAGTTGTATATATTTTGTATGCTGTTTATACATCCGACATACAAAATACATACAATGTGTTTATGCCTTTTTCTTTGAGTTTCAGTTAAAATGCCAACCAAAATCACTTCGAATCTTCACCAGATTCTCTCAAAATTGAAACACAAGCACCAGAAGATAATTTCAATTATTTGCAACGACATCCAATCAAACAAATAACAATTTCACAAAATTTAATTTTCGAATTTAAATTTCATAGTATTTAAGTGGCTATTAATGAAGTTTTTAAATGAATTAACAAAGTTTGGTTCCAAAACCTTTCTTCCATATTAACTCTTTATTTGTTCTTTTAGCTGCCAAATGAAGTGAGGATAAGTAATTCATCCATGCACCTAGACGAAGGTTTCTCTCTTTCGGTTTGATTTCGCGCACGTCGTCTATGGTTTGGTGTTAGATTTCACACTATGGTTTTTTCTTTCATTTTACCTCTGAATACTGAAAATATACAGGTAATGATGAAGGGAGAGAAATAGATAAAAAATAAACCCTAAAATGTGTTATAAGATTGGAGTCTAATACATTATTTTGTATATAATTAATAAATTATATATAAATTTTTAATTAAGTTAAAACTTCAATTAGGATAAATAAGTTTAAAAAGATGTATAGCTAAATAAAAATTTCTTTGAGAATCTACTTTAGAAAGGTTAATAAGATGCTTGATTGATATGTTGGGGTATATACTATTAATCATGCATTTGGCTATAGATATTTTAATAATTATCATGGTTAAAAGTCTAAGTGGGAGATTGTTGGGATATATACTATTAACCATGAGTTTGGTTTAGATATAGTATTTATTACGAAACAACTGTTTATTCAGTTTTAATAAAGTTTTAAATAGATCATATATTACTCTATGTCATTTGCTTATATAGTAGATGATTTAGTGTATAGAGTTTAGCTTATACACGGAAGATTAAATCATCGGTTCTTATAAGTATAAAGTTTGAGTTCACAATCTAATCATGGAGTTGGACAAACCATCAGGAATGATTGTAACACAAGACTAAATATAATTTATCTTGATTATGGGAATGGTTTAATTCCAACTTCTTGTGCTAGTACATTTTATATGTATTGAACGGACCAGGTAGAGATAAATATTTTATACTCAATTAATAAAATAAACTATCTAGTCATTAAATGTACTTATACTCTTAATCTTGATATAATTATTATTAGCTGTGTATATTATTATTGTTTTGATTTATTAAAAGGCGAGATTCTTTCATGGGTCAATATGCCTGGTAAATTGGATAATAATAATGTACATTGACAAAGTAATAATTAGTTCATGGAATCTATGTCTCGGTTTAGAGATTGATGATATACCTATATGAAAGCTTATAAGTTTTCATGTGTAAACCCGACCAGTGAATTTTGTATCCGACACATGAAATAAGTTAAGCGAAAGTCTAAAGGAAATAATCAATAAATTAAATCGTCAGTAATTTAATTTATTTGTTTAGTATCTGAGTCCTAACATGGGGAGTTAAATAAGATTTAATTGATGAATTTCGAAATTGGATAAGGAGTGTAGTTACGGATTTTTATTGGAATAATTCGTAATTAATTATGGTAGATATTAATTTCAAAAATTAGAAATTAATTCTATAATTGGAGCCTTGTTAATTAAATTCGATGGTCCCTACTGTGCCTAAATAAAAGAAAATAAAGGAATCTTTTTTCTAGTGGAAGAGAAAACCCAACAGGTTTTGGAAAAGGGTCTTAACCTTTAAAACTTGTGTTATAAATACATAAGGTTTTCTATCAAGGGAGAGAAGAAGATGGTGGCTGAAATTTTCAGCCAAGTTTTTCTAGAAATTTTGCCCTCTCGAAATTGCTATTTTCGGTATTATTTGTGTAACACAATAGAAGACCGTGGAACGTTCGAGGTTCACGATTGTACCGCTGATGGAGATTCCATTGAGAAGTTATGGAACTGAAGGCTCACGTGGTGGAAGAGATATGCTCACGCTTCAAGAGGTAACCCGTGAAATCTCGTTTATGCTAGTTGTCTAGATTACATGTGATTTTGATACTGGGATTGATTCTGCTGCTTATTATAATCCATCAATTGGTATAAGAGCCCAGTCACATCTAATTAGATAACTAAATTTTTCATGAAACAAGAACATGGTGTTTATGTGCATTTTTTGAATTACATATATATGTGATTTTTTGAAAAACTGCACTGCTGTTTTTTGAATTAACTATGCAAAATTTTTGGATTATTCTTGTAATTATGAGATATTTGTTTTCTTACTGATATTTGATTGAGCTTATCTAAAATTTTTTGGGGTAAATGCTAGAAAAATGCAAAATCTGTTTTTGACCGAATAGCCGGTATTTTTGTAGGTCAGCGAACTTGACAGACTCCGATTGAGCAGAAATTTGGTGGGTCCATCGGAAACGATGCGGTGAGAAAAACAATGAACCATGGTGTTTTCGGCGTTTTGAGGTCGTTTGGATTGTGTTTTGGATGTTTTTCTATTTTCTGAAAATTATTTCTTAATAATTTTAATTTCTTTTTAATTCAATGGTGGTGGGAGTGACTCCTTATGGTCCCCATGATTAAATACTAGTGATATAATAGATTTACACATTGGCTATTAACAAATAGACGTGTTGTATTAAATTCAATAATAAATATGTAGGATTTTAATTGACTATGTCTTACAAGGTATAATTGATATTGTGTGATGATATAATTACTTTGTAAGAAAGTAAAATTCTCTATTTGATATCCTGGATGACTAATGATTGGAGCGTTTGGCATATTTGTGCATAAAAAAATCTCAAATTTAAGTTTATGTTTTCATGCCCTACGTGATTACTAGTTTGAATTTTCGATGAAGAATTTTGTTCTCTGATTGGAGATTCTAATTAAGTGAAATATGACGGTATTTTGTATAAGTTTTATATTGTTGGTATGACTTTTTAAGCTATGGTCTACCATAAAATAATTTTATGAGCTAATTCTATATTCACTTGTAAATTGAGAATTTTATGAGTAATAAATAGTTACCGCTGAAGTGGTTTGTTTAGTTGAACTCATATAAAATTCTTAGTAATTTGTACATGTGAAATTATATATATTCATGGATTGAGCATTATGATTAATAAGTAGGATCCACAAAATGGTCTATTTATTTGAGTCATTGAAATATGTTTAATATACCATGTGAAAATTATCCTTGAGAAATCTACATTAATGGTGAAGGTTCTTAACTAGAAAAAAAGTTTTATCTTTAGGTACTAGTGCCCATGAGAAGAAATATTGGGGTTTTCACCAAACGGGAGAAAATATTATATCTCAGGTTCTTATGCGTTTAATAAAAGGATAATTTATTGCAAAAGGAGATATTATATATCCTAGAAATAGGAAGAACATAATATATGCCTTGAGCTCATAGTATAATTATAAGGAGAATGAAAATCAGTATCATATTTATTTTAATTCATGAGACTACTTAAAACGGTTATTCTCCGAGTTTGGTTACAGGCTGGTGGTCATGAATTAGACGGACTCCGATTGACCTGAAACATGGTGGGTTCATCGAAAACAATCTAATGAGAAAAATTCACTGCTATACAGTGTATCATGTTAATTTTTGGCATTTTGAGGTCGTTTAGATGGGTTTTCAAGCAGTTTATTAAATTGAATTTGTTATAAATATGAAAAATTATTCTTTATATATAGGCTATATTTGTGTTAAAACTGAAACATGTGATTTAACTTGATATGATATATGTGAAGAATGCAAATCACATGGGTTTAATCCTAACTACGCCAAGAATAATTTATTCAAATTTGGTCCAGTTTTGGCGATCATGAATTTTATGATCTCCGAATGACCTGAAATTAGGTAGGATCATGGGACACGATCATCTAAGAAGAACTCACTGCTATTCAGTGAATCACATTGTATTTTGACGATTCGGGATCGTTTAGATGAGTTTTTTGGAGGTTTGACGGATTAAAATGTGATTTACATACGAAAAGTCATTCTTTCTATCATTTTTTATGTCTAATCTGGAATATGATAACTAATTTTGATTTGACATGAATTGATATATGATAAAATAAAATACAGTTCATATTTTAAATTTTTAAAAAATGCTTAAAATGATAATTTTCCAAATTTGGTCGCAACTTTTGGAGATCGTGACTTTAACGATCTCCGATTGATATAAAATTTGGTAGATTTATCAGAAATAGTTCAATGGACAATAATCACTGCTATGAAGTGTAAAATATTAATTTTAGTATTTTAAAACTATTTAAATGGAGTATTGAGCATTTTTGTAAAATTATGGAACTTAATACTCAGGGAAAAGTTTGTGGTTGTGATAAAGTGGTGATAGGAAATAACCCATATGGTCTCCATATTTTTATTTATTGTGAGATAGTAAATTTAGGCGTTGACATTAGGTCTTCCTCCATATCGGATAAATTTATTATGAACTCACTGGATATAGTAACTAGTTATTGATAACCTATGTTAGCTCTCCATCTGAGTTTAAGGGTTAAATCAATTTTGTAACTAAAATAATCATGATTAAATAGTGATAGAATTATATTTCTATGGTCTTTCATTATTACTTTCAAGCGAGTAATAAATTTATGCGTTGACTTTAGGTCTTCCTCCATATCGGATAAATTTATTATAAGCTCACTAGGTGAAATACTAGTAATTGATATCGTGTACTTATTCTCCATCTGAGTATACATGTTGGATCAATGGAACTACATCTATTAAAAATGATGTTCACTTGACTTAAATTAATAGTATACTCTCCATCTGAGTTGGGTTTGTTTTAATTATTAGAGTGAATAATAAGGCATTGCTTATGTATGTTGCATGAGTAGTTCTTTTCCCATCGAAATTGCTATTTAAGATGCATGACATATATGTGTAGTGTGTTTAAAATTTTTTGTATTAGAAAGTTATATACAATTGACTGAAAATAATAGTATGATCTCCATCTGAGTTAGTTCTACTTATTTTTAGATTGTATAATTCTTGCATTATATAATATACTTTGCATGAATGATTATTTTCACATCGAAATTTATTATTCCAAATGCATGTATGTATATAAATATTGAATGCAGTCTGAATTTTACTATTAAGTGTTTTGACTTATTATGATCTATTTAATATTTTTATCTCAACTTCACAATGATTTTATGCAACTGATCGTAGTACTTGTTAAAATTTTTTTTAGTGATAAGGCATTAATTTTAAGGATGCAATATATGTACTTTTGTTAGAAGGAATTTAATTCCGGTTTTTGGGCAAAATAAGAGATGAATATTTGTTTTATTTTTCGAATAACTCTTGAGTTATTGAGCTTAATAAACATTTTATCTCTTGTGGTACATGAATGCATGGCCTTGTTGTTGTATATTGATGTCTCTCCTGAACAGAACAATATTAGTCTACCTCATAAGAGAATATGTTCTTCAAAATTGAGTAAAACTTATCTGTGCACTTTTGTCTAAGTCATATTAATATGGATATGATTTCAAGGTGGTCAAGGATGAACCTTAAGGTTCATTGAAAGTAGAGGCACTACCAACTTGTGGATCCTATTTGGAAGGAAATTTGACTAAAAGATGTTTCCTTTTTAAAGGAAATAAAGCTAGTGATAAGTTAGAATGAATCCTTTCTGATTTGTATAGTTAAATGAGCACACTCGTAAGAGATAGATTTTGAGTATTTTGTGACGTTCATAAATGATTAATCAAAATATTAATATATTTATTTGATGCACTGTAAGTCTTAATGAATTAAGTGATTCAAGATTTTTAAGACTTGAAACGGAGAAGCATCAAAGAAATATATTAAGTTACTACAATTTGATTGTAGTGGCGAGCACATCTCTAAAAAGTTTTTTTGTTACATATCAGAATAAGGGATTACATCTCGATTGACTACACTATAAACTCCATAATAGAGTGGTGTAGTAGAAAGATGAAATAAGTCTCTTTTGGATATAGATAGACTAATGGCATGTTATTCAGATTTCCCTTATTTGTTTTTGGAATATTTTCTGGAAACTGCAAATTACATTCTGAATTTAGTTCCTTCTAAGCTAGTACCTGGGACATCTACAGAACTGTGGACTGAATGTAAGCTTGGTTTGTGGCATGTTCAGATATAGGATAGTCCCGCATATGTGATGAAAGGGAAAGCAAATATGTAAGTTGGAACTAAGAATGGATAGGTGCATGTTTATCGAATATCCAAAAAAAATGAATGAAGCTTTATTTTATTGTTCTAAAGAAAATAAGGCAATTGTTAAAATAATTGTATTTTTCTAGATAAGGACTGTTTCATAAAATATGTTCCTAGAAGTAAACTATTTTTACAGGAACTGGGCAAAGAAATAACTAGATGTTCAAGAACATCAAAACTCACAAGTCAGAATTGACGTTCCATTGCATTTAAGTAGTGGGAGAACGTTAATAGACATGATATGCCTTTATCGAGTGGGAGTGATGTTTGAATATTGAACACTATAGTAAGAAGTCACTAATATTTCAATGTTGTAAGGTAATGAAAGGTAATATTAGTAGTACTTCGTCGTAGTGGAGAAAGCTAAGAAAATCATAGTTCGGCATACATTCTTGGAATAGTTTCGGTAATAGGATCCCTGAAGAGTTTAATACCAAACTAGATAGTTGCGACAAAGAACTACATGACAAATATTGCATCAGATATAACTTGGCAAGATTCTTTAACAAAACTTTATTTGGTGAAGACTTTTAATAGTCATGTAAAAGAATGCGTGAGAAAGTTGTAGATGCATGGTTATGAGTCTAAGCGGGAGATTATTGAGGCATATACTATTAACCATGCATTTGGCTATAGATATTCTAATAATTATCATGGTTAAAAGTCTAAGTGGGAGATTGTTGGGATATATACTATTAACCATGAGTTTGGTTTAGATATAGTAGTTATTATGAAACAACTGTTTATTCAGTTTTAATAAAGTTTTAAATAGATCATATATTAGTTTGTGTCCTTTGCTTATATAGTAGATGATTTAGTGTATAGAGTTTAGCTTATACACGAAAGATTAAATCATCGGTTCTTATAAGTATAAAGTTTGAGTTCACAATCTAATCATGGAGTTGGACAAACCATCAGGAATGATTGTAACACAAGACTAAATATAATTTATCTTGATTATGGGAATGGTTTAATTCCACCTTCTTGTGCTAGTACATTTTATATGTATTGAACGGACCAGGTAGAGATAAATATTTTATACTCAATTAATAAAATAAACTATCTAGCCATTAAATGTACTTATACTCTTAATCTTGATATAATTATTATTAGCTGTGTATATTATTATTGTTTTAATTTATTAAAAGGCGAGATTCTTTCGTGGGTCAATATGCCTGGTAATTTGGATAATAATAATGTACATTGGCGAAGTAATAATTAGTTGATGGAATCCATGTCTCAGTTTAGAGATTGATGATATACCTTTATGAAAGCTTGTAAGTTTTTATGTGTAAACCCGACCAGTGAATTTTGTATCCGACACATGAAATAAGTTAAGCGAAAGTCTAAAGAAAATAATCAATAAATTAAATCGCTGACGATTTAATTTATTTGATTAGTATCTGAGTCTTAACATGGGGAGCTAAATAAGATTTAATGGATGAATTTCGAAATTGGATAAGGAGTGCAGTTAAGGATTTTTAGTGGAATAATTCGTAACAAATTATGGTACATATTAATTTCGAAAATTAGAAATTAATTCCATAATTTGAGCCCTGTTAATTAAATTCTGTGGTCCCTACTATGCCTAATTAATAGGAAATAAAGGAATCATTTTTCTAGTGGAAGAGAAAACTCAACAGGTTTTGGAAAAGGGTCTTAACCCTTAAAACTTTTGCTATAAGTATAGGGTTTTCCATCTAGGGAGAGAAGATGGTGGCTGAAATTTTTAGCCAAGTTTTCCTAGAAATTTCGCCCACACAAAATTGCTATTTTCGGTATTATTTGGGTAACACAGTAGAAAACCGTGGAACGTTCGAGGATCACGATTGTACGGGTGATGGAGATTCTATTGAGAAGTTATGGAACTGAAGGCCACGTAGTAGAAGAGATATGTTCACGTTTCAAGAGGTAACCCGTGAAATCTCGTTTATACTAGTTATCTAGATTACATATAATTTTAATACTGAAATTACTTCCGCTACTTATTATAATCCATCATAATCCATATAGAATAGCCCGTTGACAAGCTGGTCAAATGCTTATCAATATATTAGAGGTATTGGCAGGTAATTGAAAAATAATCACAAAATAAAAACTCACTGAAAAATAGTTAGTTTTAGGAATTCATAGTAGTGTTATAAATTTCCAACTTAAAAAAGATTTCCATCTGGTCAAATACATGCAAACATATACTATTACGAGTACTATTTTGACTCAAATATGAGTTTGATAATTAACCAATAGGACTGTTCAAAATCAACTCGTAATTGATAATCCAACTACGAGATTGACTTACTAGCTTATTGATACCGGATTACGATTACGGATTAATAGCTAGTGAACGAATTAAAATTTTACAGTTAATGATTTATTATCGGGAACGAGTTAATTAATTTTCTTATAGAATAAAGTATAAACTATATATATATATATATATATATATATATATATATATATATATATATATATATATATATATATATATATATATATATATATATATATATATATATAAAACTATATATATATATATATATAACATCTATATTTTTTCTTCTGAAAACCAATATCATCTCCGGGGATGAAAGGCCATCCACGGCAATTAACAGCCATTTCCAGCAGATAGTAGCTCTCCTCTTCACGGAACACTAATAGTATCTAAAATTTTGAATGATGCTGATTTAAAGACACAATAGCCCTCCTCCTTTTTATTATCTTCTTTTAGATTTAGCCGATAATTGTTAATATGATATCAAACCACCCGATATCATATTAACTGATTAGTAGATTATTTAAAAGTCGATAATCGATGAATCGAATTATATCTGTTCGATTCTCCTAATAAGCAGCCCTAATGGCCAAAGAAGTTGTTGACTAAATAACATGTTTTCTTTCAATTTTTCTGTTCTTTAGTAGTTAAAGAGTTGGGAATTTGCACATTATTGACCGTGCAAGTTCTTTTTTAAAATATCAAGTTCCCACTAAGAAAATTACAAGTAAGAAATCATAATAAGTTGAATTAATGACCTCAAAATAATCAAAGGGAAAGCAACATATTAAAGTAGATTGATAGTGTAAAATTTTCATACATGTTGTCAATAGAATTATTTCTAAGGTGAATGTCTATATTTTAAAGAGATTTTAAGGATTTTACTTGCTGGCTAAGTCACTATTTCCCTATAAATAAAGGGGCCCTATCCCATTGTAATTCATCTCAAAGTGTACAATATATGAGTCCACCAAACTATATAAAGATCAGGTCCTATATAGTTTCCAGAGATAACGCTAATGCAACAGTAAGTAAATGAAACAAGGAACTTTTACGTGGAAAATTTCCCGCTCTAGGGGATAAAAAATCACGACCTACACAGGTAGGATTTCAACTTCGCTATGAGCAATCTTTAGATTACAACCTATGCAATCGAGGAATTAAAACCCTTACTAGCTTACTAACTTATAATATACCTATTACAAGCCACTTTGCAATACACCTATTACAAAGATTTCAACTCATGACTAACTCTAGTCGCGACACAAACACTAAAGGTTTATGGTTTACAAAGATTTCCTAATTAAAGCTTCTAGATAATCAAAGTAGGAATTACAATGGAGAACAATTACAAAGTTACAACTCAACTAAGGACATATAAGAGACTTGTTGTAGGAACTGGTTCGCAACAGTGTTGTACTTTATTCTTGATGCACTTGAGAATTGAATTCTTGATTGCAGATGCTTGAATGAATTCTCTGATGTTCAAGTGATCTTTTGTTGTAGTGTTTATTGTTAATACAACATGGATGCTATCACTTGAATGGTGTAATCACTTGATTGGTCAATGAGAAGTGACTGCTATATTGTTGCATGTATAGTGCACGTAGTCATTTTTTAGCTGTAGACAGTTGACTTCATACTGCTGTCAGAGGAACCCAAGGGGATCAGGTCTGTGTGTTGATTCTTTATCTTCTGAAGTCATAGCAACTCACATTAGCTTGAGTCTGTTGATTGAGTTGTGAACCAAGTGTATCAAGTTCCTTATCTGGTTCTTTGACAGTAAATTTGTTAGATCATCATAACATAATGTTAAGGTACTGCAAACCCATCAATTTTTTCCTTTTTGATGATGACAAACTAGAAATTGACAATCATGTTTAGAGTAACAAAAACTAGATAAAGTAACAGGAACTTCATAACTTTCCCCTGACGTTGTGTTTCCCCCTTTATCAGTCCCTGCTTTTTTTCTTAGCTCCTTTAATTTTATCTACTTTTCTCCTTTTAGGCATCAATAAAGACACACAAATAAGAAAATAACATAAAGAATTCTAGCCTAGTTAATTCATGCCACTTATGTACACACAACATGATAGAAAAAAGAAGCAAAAACACATAAGCATTTACATCAAAAGAAGGAGAGTTTTCATTAAACATATTTGGACTCTTTACGCGGGAGCAGTGCTAGTGATTTCCACCCACAAACTAAAAGGAAAAACAAAAAAAGCCACCACAACATCATCAAAACACTGTCAAGAGAGATAAACTAGACACTGGTTACTGAGAGATGTTCCTAGGGAGCACTAGAGGAAGAGGGTTTGGAAGAGGTAGCAAGTGTGTTGAGAACAAGATCAATCCGAGCATTGGCGAACATTTTCTCAGCGAGTAGTTTCTCTCTCAGGTTCTCAACTTGTTGCTTGAGATCAGCATTCTCCTTAGTTAGACGAGTAACCTCTACATTTGAAGAACTTGAGGACTCTAGTGCCTCTTGGGCCTGACTGAGCTGAGTCTCTAATATGGCATTTCTTGCTTTCAACTTTCTGATCTCTTCAGTAGAATTGTTTTGAGCATTTATAAGCTGGGAAATTGTTGAAGTGCTTCATACCCCTCCCATTTTGTCGATACACTCACATTCTTCTAGAGTAGTTTTAGAGATAGTCTGCTTCTTGGTCCCCATCTTAGGCTATCCTAAAAGTACTTTAAAGAATTTGAAGACATGCGTGTAGAGAAATCCATAGGGGAGGCCATGATTTCCATCTTTGAGTGCTGCCACCTTTTGCATATGATTAATTATTATGGTTGGTAGAATAACAGTTTGAACCCATCCGGTGCTTCCATTAGATACAGATCAGACTTGGATGTGATGGACTTCCTCTCAGCGCGAGAAAGCAGGACATTGTTCACTAACTAAAAAAGGAGCTAATAAACTGGAAGCAAAGCTTTCTTATACACCCGTTCCCCCCGCTACAGTGCTCCCTCCTTTAACTAAGCATGCCTAAAGTTTGAGACACAAGCATCTCTAACATAAGACAGACCTTCAGAAGGAACCTTAAGCATGTCTCCTAGCAGTGTAGAGTCCATAACAACGTCTACGCCATTTATCAATGCACAGATACGATCAGATTCAATGGTAAAAAGGTCAGCATAGAAACTTTGAACCTCTTCCTCATATGCCTTGGGCACATCCACCTTGAATAGTTGTCCCCACTGTTAAAACTCAATCATCTCAAGCACTTGACGCCTTCTAGCTATCCTAGAGATCTTAGGGCCAAAAGTATGACCCTATAGCACTTTCTGTTACCTCTACCTTTCATTATCAGATATATTTTCCTTTCTTGCATTCTTCACAGAATCGAGTTCCTTCACATCCTCCAACTTCCTTTTCACATACTTTCCAATGGACTTAACTTTACTATTAGACTTTAGTTGCACATCCTCATCAGACACGGACTCTTCTACCACAGCTTCCTTCAACTTGCCACTATCCTTTACTGACTTTTCATTGGGTGTTCTAACAACCGCTTTTGAAGTAGTCTAAGTAGAGTGCTTCTTTTTCTGAGAATTCCTGATCAAGGAACTTGGTTCCTCTGTTGCTGCCTCATCAACTTCCACAATTGGGATATTTTTGTCACAACTAACTTTACCATCTTTCACGAGCCTTTTCTTCTTCTTCCTATTGCTTCTCTTACTCTTCTTTAGCGCAAACTCAAAAGCCTTCTTCTTCTGCAACCTTGTGGTAGGTTTCTTAGGAGGGGGAACAAGAGTTGCTATTGGTTATCTTACAGCAATGAACACACTCAGAGAAATATTATCCTCATCTTCTTTATCACCAGACCTCATAATAGGAGCCACTACTTCCAAGGGCTCAGCACCAAAGTAGGAAGAAGGAGAATGGTCGAGACTGACCTGGGAAGATGATTCCTGACCTATTTCTTCAGGAGAGGGGTCAGGATCATCAAGAGGGGTCCCAGTATTCTCTTCTGGTGCAGGTTGTTCAAAAGGCACCACCGCTCCTTCTCCTATCAAGGACGGAGTCTCTTCCCCTCTGAGACTCAGGCATAATAGAATTTTCCTTTCCAATAATTCCCTCAACAACAATAGCCAACATATTTCTATGGCATCCCTCTCTTAAGGTTCCATTGGAGCAACAACAGACGAGATATGAGTACCTGCAGACTGATCAAAGTTTTCCTAGAACCCTTATCACTTTCAGGACTAATCGATGAAGTTTTTTCTGTCGATGGAGACTTACTCTTTTCCTCTAGAACTAGAATGTCATATTCACTTTGTTCTTTGAGTGTCTCAGGCAACAAAGGAGAAAAGCTTTCATTCTTAGGGTTGTCTGAGTTCTCAATACTTAGAGGAGGAATAAAGTCAGAGGGAGTAGAGAGAGGGATGGAGGGTGAAGGAGAAACTAGTTTAGGAGGTTTTTCTCTTTAGTGGTAGGAGGGATTG
This sequence comes from Nicotiana benthamiana, assembly GCA_034376525.1. Classification (NCBI taxonomy): domain Eukaryota; kingdom Viridiplantae; phylum Streptophyta; class Magnoliopsida; order Solanales; family Solanaceae; genus Nicotiana; species Nicotiana benthamiana. The sequence goes on from CM067337.1 coordinate 133,902,242, forward strand.
TTTGATCCTCAGCCATGGTAGAATATTTTGTAATGAGGTGAATGAAAATTATAAAAGAAAGAGAAACGAGTTCTAAAATGGATGTAGATGTGTGGGAGGGAATAATTCCCAAATTCTGTTTCTACAGCACACGACATTGGGTTGCCTTAAGTAGACCCCCCCACCCCCACCCACCCACACAAGAAAGACAGATTTTAGACCCTGAAAACCCTTCTGAAATCCGGCTCTAAGGCTTCATTAGCTTATCTTCATTTTTTCTGGTTTTTGACAGAAGTTAAGACAATCTTTTCTTCTCCTTGGGAAATTTCTGGTCTTCTAAATCGAGTTATGGGTTGATTTTGAAGCTGTTGTGGTTTTATTTATGATTTGTGTTCTTGCTGGTGATCCTCCTTAAAAATTCAGAGATTTATTTTCTGTTTCATTTACTTTTGCTGCTTTAAGGTACACTTTGATGAACTTTTTATGAATTTGAATTTTGACACAATCATTTTGGTTTTGAGATATGTGAATTTCAGATGTTTGTCATTCTTATATGAGGTTACTCTTTGTGAAAATCCGTTGGATATAAAATTGATGAATGGAATGTTGACTCCATAATTATGTCTGAAAAACATATGTGTTCATTATGGCAACTGTTAGATCCATCTATCTTTGTGAATGAGGTTGTGTGTTTATGCCAAAGTATAGATTGAAGTTCATATTTTTTTTCCTTTCAAGAAATTCCCATCTGCTGATCTTATATTTAGCCAACTGTTAATCAGTTTTATTTTAAGATGTTACTTGAAAATTTGAAATGGCTGTCACTTAACCTAGAATTACTTTAGCACTGTTTCAGCCAAATTGTTGCCTGATTAACTTTCTTAGTTGTGTAATTACATGTCTTCTGCTTGAAGTTGTCATAAATTATTATTTTTGTGCTTATTCATTGTGCTGTTATTTTTAGAGTTCCGCTCTTCCTCAAAGATGGGATAATAAGTCATTTATCAAAAAGCAATAGTTAGACTGTTATTTATTAGTTCGCCTAAGTTCTTTTCTTTGTAAATTATTTTTCAGAATCTAAAGTTAGTGTTTAAGAAATTCCCTGTTAAATGTTCTTTATTATTAGAAGTTAGTAATTTGTTAACTTGTTCCTTAGGAAATATTAAGAAACTGATTTTCAACAAAGTAATTTTCTCTAAAGTAGATTTTGGGTAAAGCTTCTCATGTCAATTTGCAATTTTAATAAGGGAAGTTTATGTTGAATTATCCCACATCGGAGAGATTTGAGGTCATTGGTCTCCTTATATAGCTTGGGCAATCCTCACCTCATAAGCTAGCTTTTGGGGTTGAGTTAGGCCCAATATCCATTCTTATCAGTTTAGTGAATTAACTTGTGCTAGTTTGGAGTAACTTGAATTTCAATCGATCAGATTACTGTTAATGTATTAAAGTAAAGTTTATTCATTATTTTGAGAATGTTCTTAGTGTTAATTGAATTTGTTTGGTCCTATCAATCCAACTTCTCCGTTATCTGAGTATCCTGAGTTTCGATTCCGATTAAATGTTTAGAGCTTCATCTGAGTCTAATACTCCCTTAATGATTTATTGCTTGGACTTAGTATAAATTGAGATATGCCATCTAATCACGTAGTCTATGGCCCTTACATAAATATCTTTATTAATGTAAAAAATATTTTGAATATTCATAGTTTGCTTTACGCGCGTAATTAAAACATCACAATTACGAGTTCGTTCTCGTGGCATAGTTATGATACCTAATTAGTTTTAAATATGAATATCCGTAGTTCTTTTAACTAAATGCATTTTCTTTGAGAGAAATTGAGGTGCGCCATTCACACAACTGAATCACCTAATCTATAACCCTTATATTAATTTTACAACTTAGCGTAGAAAACACTTTGAATACTCATAGTTTGCTTTATGTGCAATTAAATAAAGTATCATGGCTACGGGTACGGTTCCCGTGATGTAGTTTTGATAAATAATTCTAAAATTTGGGGATACATTTGTGCATAATTTAAAATCTGGGGATACATTTATGTCATATATTCGGGCAAGAACTATATGACATGAGTGTTGTATATTAAAATCTATTTAAATGCAATGGGTCCTGGAGACGTTATTAATGATAAAATAAAACATCTACCCAAGAATGTGCTAAGTCCTTGATTTTATTGCGCCATCACCTTGATGAATGGTTGAAAATAGAATATCTCACAGTCAAAGATCCACTTATTTTGTGGAATGGCTTAAAGGAAAGATATGAAAACTTAAAGTTGGTTACATTTCCACAAGCACGATATGATTGGGCTCATCTGAGTCTCCAAGACTTTAAGTTTGTTTCTGAATACAATTCTATGATGTTCAGAATTACTTCTAAATTGAAACTTTGTGGAAATAGTATCACTGCCTATGATATGCTTGAATAAACATTCACAACGTTTCATGCCTCCAATATGGTCCTGCCTAACATCACCGAGAGAAAGGTTTCAAGAAGTATTCTTAGTTAATTTCTCTTCTCCTTGTGGCTAAACGAAACAATGACTTGCTCATGAGAAATTACGATAATCGACTCATTGGATCTATACTATTGCCTGAAGTGTATGAGGTGTATTCCCACTGTGCTAATCGTGGAAAAGACCGTGGCCCTATTCATGATGGCCGTGGTCAAGGAAGAAATTTTGCTGATGTTAGTCATCCCCCAAAACCACCAAAAGGGAAAAGGGAAAGATGAGAAGCCCAATGCAAAAAGTTTAGAAACTGAATGCCGTCGTTGCGATGAAAAGGGGCATTGGAAAAATATTTGTCGTACACCAAGATATTTGGTTGAGCTTAATCAAGCATATCTAAAGAATAAAGGAGCTGGAGCTAATTTTGTCTATGACAATAAATTTGACATCACCCACTTGGATGCAACAGATTTCTTTGAGCACCCTAATGGAAATATAGACCACTTGATCAGTAATGGATCTATGATTAAATATGATTGAGTAGTTTAATTTTTATTTTCATCTATTTATAATAGCTAGTAAATAAATATCATATAATCATAATTCTTTACATGAGTAATAATTATTAGTATCAATTAGTATCATTTATCTTATAAAATAGTATTAGTCGTTTTTATTAAATATAATTTTAGTATTCGTTTTAAACAATAGTTCAGTAAGAATACAGATACATATCTTTTAAAGGTGACGACAAGAGTGTAAATCACGTTCACTTAGTCCAGTTATTAAACTGTGCACCATCGGCCAGCATCATTTATGGCAGATATCCCATTAGCGTGATCACTTGAAATCATACGTAGCTTCTGGTGAATTTCCTTGCATTCAATGATATTTCTTATGAACTTATAGTATAGTAGCACATATACGAATCTAACACGCACACAATATTTTTATCCAACAAAGCTAATGCTAAATGTATGAGAATAGAATTACACAACTGTTGCACATGCTAATTTCCAGGGAAAAAAGTCGTACTACAATCCGATATTTAGATTGTAATTATTTGTATCATAATCAGAGTTGCTCGAAATTGCATTAAAAGATTATTATTGAAATCATTAATTTAATTTTACTTTTCCCTTTTTTCTCTAAAAATACTAATGTTTATTCATATATTTTTTTGTATGTCAAATTATGAGAAGTAAATATGGATACCTCACAAACAAACTTGGATCAAGTTTAATTATAAAAATATTTATTTTATTGATTCATGTACGACACATACAAATATTTAAAGAGAAGAAATATTTCTTCCATTTAAGTATATGTAAGGCAGATGTTACTACAATTTCTTGCAGTAGTAATGTAATTGAAGGCTTTGGAACAACTACTATAAATTTGTCTAAGGGAATAAGACTTATCATAGAGAATGCAATGTTCTCCTCCAAGCCCAAGAGGAACTTGTTGATGTTTAAAGATATCCACCTAAATGGATATCATATTGAGACAATAGATGAGAATAATCTTGAATATCTCATCGTTAACAAAACTGTCTCTGACCAGAAGAGGGTTAATGAGAAGTTACCATCTTTATCTTGTAGCCTGTATTGGACAAGAGTTAGTGAAATTGAGACACATTCTATCGTAAATTAAAAGGTTACTGATTCCAATACTTTTATACTTTGGCATGATCGATTGGGACATCCTGGATCAATTATGATGAGACGAATTATAGAAAACTCAAGTGAGCATCCATTAAAGAATTTAAAGATTCTTTATAAATAACTAATTTGCTTGCACTTCTTGTTATCAAGGTAAGCTAATTAATAGACCATCACCAATAACGGTTGGGATTGAGTCCCATGTTATTTTAGAACGTGTACAAGGGAATATTTGTGGACCTATTCACCTACCTAGTGGGTCATTTAGATACTTTATGGTCTTAATAGATGTATCTTCTAGATGGTCTCATGTGTGCCTATTGTCATCTCACAACCTCGCTTTTGCAAAATTAATAGCACAAATAATTCGATTACGGCATAGTTTCTCGATAATACAATTAAGGCTATTAGACTTGATAATGCTGCTGAGTTATTATCCCAAGTATTTAATGATTATTGCTTATCAATTGGGATAAAAGTGGAACACCATGTAGCTTATGTTTACACTAAAAATGGCCTTGCAGAGTCTTTGATTAAACGTCTGCAATTGATAGCAAGATCATTACTCATGAAAACGAGGTCGCCCACTTCCATTTGGGGTCATGCCATTTTGCATGCAGTAATGCTAATTCATCTCAGACCGACAAATTATCATAAATATTCCTCGTTGTAATAAGTTTTGGGTCATGAACCTAATATATTCTATTTACGACTTATGGACGTGTAGTATATGTGCCAGTAGCACCGCCATATCACACCAAATAGGTTCCCAAACGAGGTTAGGAATATATGTTGAGTTTGAATCACCCTCCATTATTCGCTACCTCAAAACATTAACTGGAGATTTTTTTACTGCTCGATTTGCAGATTGTCAATTCGATGCGGCATTTCCTCTAGGGGGAGAAATTTGTGAAATCAAATGGAAAATTTCGTGAAAAAATCCATCATTTTTTCACCTTGATCGACGTGCCAATATTTGTGAAACAAAGGTGCAAAAGATTATCTATATGCAGAAAATAGTAAATTAAATGCCGAACGCATTTACGGATCTGAAAAGGATAACAAAATCATATATTCATATATAGAATGTTCCAATTCGTATTGATGTCCCTGTTGGACAATCTTCTAATGTCATAGCTAATGAGTCAAAAGCACGCATAAAACCTGACAGACCATTGGGTTCTAAGGATCGAAATCCTAGATAAAGGAAAACAAATGACAAGATGGCACTATGAACGAGTCTCTTGAAGAAATCCACAATTTAACCAAACCTGAGATTCATGAGGAAATTATTGATCCCGAGACTTAAGAAAATAAGGAGCTATCAATAAATTCAATCGATATTGAGACAGATTTGAATTGATTGGATATAGTAGTGGATTATATCTTTTCATATAATGTTGCATCTAGCAGTATGCAAGATAGTGAGGATCTTGAACCCCAACTTGTTGGATAATGTCCACAAAGACGTGATTGGCGAAATTGCAAAAGCAATCTAATCTGAATTGGATTCACTTCCGAATCGTGAATTTTTTGGGCATGTCGTCCAAACACCTAATGATGTTAAGTTTGTTGGATATAATGAGTTTGTGTACATAATATAAATGAGAAAAATGAGCTACAAAGATATAACGCATGCCTTGTTGCAAAAGGATTTTCACAAAGGACTGGTGTCGATTATGAAGAGACATCTTCACCTGTTATGAATACAATAACATTTCGTTATCTCATTAGTTTTACTGTCCATGAAAAGTTTGACATGCATTTAATGGATGCGGTTATAGCCTACCTTTATAGCTCACTTGATAATGAGATATACATGAAAATTCCCGAGGGATTTAAAATGCATGTCGCGCATAATTCAATATCCTAAAAATTATTTTCAATAAAATTGCAAAGATATTTGTATGGTCTAAAGCAATCAGGACGAATGTGATATAACTGTCTGAGTGAGTATTTATTAAAGGAAGGTTATATAAATGATGTCATTTGTCTATATGTTTTAATAAAGAAAACAATACCAGAATTTGTTGTACTTGCTGTATATATCGATGGCATAAAACTTATTGGAACTCCTATAGAACTCTAAAAGGTAATTGATTATTTAATGACAGAATTCGATATGAAAGATCTCGGAAAGACAAAATTATGCCTCGGTTCGCAAATTAAACATTTGACAAATGAGAGTTTTATTCATCAATTTCCCTACACAGAAAAGGTATTGAAATGGTTTTACACGGATGAAGCATATCTATTAAGTACTCCAATGATTGTTTGATCACTTGATGTGAATAAGGATTTGTTCCGACCTCAAAAAAAGAATGAAGAGCTACTTTGTCATGAAGTATCATATCTTAGTGCAATTGGTTCACTAATGTATCTTAGTAATACAACAAGGCCTAACATAGTTTTTTCAGTTAATGTCTTAGCCATATATAATTCTGCTCCTACAAAGAGACATAAGAATGGAATCAGACGCATGTTACAGTATCTAAAAAGCACTATTACTATGGGCTTATTTGGCAATAATTGCAGTCCCGATCTTATTGGTTATGCCGATGCTGGGTATTTATCTGACCCGCACAAGGCCCCATCTCAAACAGGTTATGTGTTTACATGTGGAGGCATTGCCATATCTTCGCGATCGACTAAGTAATCAATCATGGCTACTTCATCTAATCAAGCTGAGATAATTACTATTCATGAAACAAGTCAAGAATGTGTATTGTTGAAGTCTATAACACATTTTATTCGAGAAAAATGTGGTTTCAAATGTGACAAACTACCCATGATTTTGTATGAAGATAATACAGCATGCATAGCCCAATTGAAGGGAGGATTCATAAAAGGAGATTAGACAAAACATATTTCACCAAAGTTATTTTTCACTCGTGATCTTTAAAAGAATGATGATATCAATGTGCAACAGATTCGTTCAAGTAATAATATAACTGATTTGTTCACCATATCTCTACCGACGTCAACCTTCAAGAAGTTGTCGTACAAGATTGGGATGCGAAGGCTCAAGGATGGGAATTGATGCTCTTATCTGGGGAGTTAATACGTGTTGTACTATTTTTCCTTTACAACGTTTTGTCCTATTAGATTTTCCTTGCAAGGTTTTGAATGAGAAAATCGAAAGGTGTATTTCTAAACATGTGTACTCTTTTTTCCTTCTCTAGATTTTTTTCCACTGGATTTTATTTTAGTTAAAGTTTTAATGAGGTACATTATCTGTTGAATATACATTCAAGGGGAAGTGTTATAAATATAATTGTAAGTTAATGGGAATTTCCAAATTTTGGAGAGATTTTAGGAATTTTACTTGGTGACTAAGTCACTATTTTCCTATAAATAAAAGGGTTCTATTCTATTGTAATTCATCTCAAATCAGTAAAAATTATCTCACTTTCTTTGCAATATTCTTTTTTATAAGGAGAAAGCACAGGAGTTGGAGAGGAGGTTAGCGGAGGGTGGAGCTTGGAGAAGTTCTGGGGCAGCAGACGCTATGTGGTCAGAGACGGCGAACTTGGTTAGGGAGGTAGCACGTGCTCGGGGTAGCCAAGGGATATTCAGGAAGACATCAGGGTGACTGATGGTGGAACGATGTAGTCGAAGGAAAAGTGGAGGTGAAGAAGGCGGCGTTTGCTAAGTTAGCAGGGAGCTCAAGCGAGGAAGAACGGAGAACGAACAGGGAGATCTAAAAGGTGGCGAGGAAAGAAGCAAAGCTGGCGGTTACGGAAGCTAAAAACGCGGCGTTTGGTCGCATGTACGAGGAACTAGGGGAGAGAGGCGGGGACAGGAAGTTATTCCGGTTAACTAAAGCAAGGGAAAGGAAGGAACGTGATCTTGACCAAGTTAGGTGCATCAAGGGCGAGGATGGTAGAGTTCTGATGGGGGAGTCTCAAGTCAAGCAAAGATGGCAGGCATACTTTCGAGACTTGCTTAACGAGGAGAGGGATCGTAACATAGAGCTAGGGGAGTTGGGGCATTCAGAGCAGCATAGAGACCTTGGGTACTGCAGGCGCATTAGGGCGGAGGAGGTCATGGGGGCTTTGCGTAGGATGAGTAGGGGTCGAGCGACCGGGCCTGATGAGATCCCGGTAGAGTTCTGGAAGTGCATGGTTAGGTCAGGAATGGAGTGGTCTCCAGGTTGTTCAATGTGATCTTCAGGACCAAAAGAATGCCGGATGAGTGGAGGTGGAGTACAGTGGTGCCCTTGTACAAGAACAAAGGGGACATCCAGTGCTGTAACAACTATAGAGATATCAAATTAATAAGTCACACCATGAAGGTCTGGGAGCTGGTGATCGAGGCGAGGGTGAGGGATATGACATCTATATCTATGAACCGGTTCGGTTTCATGCCGGGTCGCTCCACTACAGAAGCTATCCACCTTGTCAGGCGTTTGGTGGAGCAGTTCAGGGATAAGAAGAAGGACCTGCACATGGTGCTTATCGACTTGAAGAAGGCGTATGACAAGGTCCCTGGGGAGGTGCTATGGAGGTGCTTGGAGGCGAAGAGCGTGCCGGAAGCCTACATCAGAGTAATCAAGGACATGTACGATGGATCCAAGACTAGGGTTAGGACGGTGGGTGGCGACTCAGACTATTTTTCAGTGGTTATGGGGCTCCATCAAGGATCGGCGCTTAGCCCTCTCTTGTTCGCCTTGGTGATGGATGCTCTAACCCGACATATTCAAGGGGATGTGCCTTGGTATATGCTATTTGCTGATGACATAGTCTTGATAGACGAGACGAGGGTCGGTGTTACTGAGAGGTTAGAGGTATGGAGACAGACTCTCGAGTCTAAGGGTTTCAAAATAAGGAGATCTAAAACAGAATACCTGGAGTGCAAGTTTAGCGCTGAACCGAGCGAAGTAGGCATGGATGTGATGATTGGATCCCAGGTCATCGCCAAGAGGGGCAGTGTCAGATATTTGGGGTCGGTGATTCAGGGGGACGGAGAGATTGACGGGAATGTCACTCATCATATAGGAGCGGGGTGATCAAAGTGGAGGCTTGCATCAGGAGTCCTGTGTGACAAGAATGTTCCACAGAAACTCAAGTGGAAATTTTATAGAGCTGTGGTTAGACCTGCAATGCTGTATGGGGCGGAGTGCTGGCCAGTGAAGAATTCTCATGTTCAGAGAATGAAGGTTACGGAGATGAGGATGCTCAGGTGGATGTGCGGGCTCACCAAGTTAGATAACATTTAGAATGAAGTTATTCGAGAGAAGGTAGGGGTGGCCCCGGTGGATGAGAAGATGCGAGAAGCGAGGCTGAGGTGGTTCGGGCATGTGCGGAGGAGAAGTCCTGATGCCCCGGTGAGGAGTTGTGAGCGGTTGGCGATTGTCGGCGTTAGGCGAGGCAGAGGGAGGCCTAAGAGGTATTGGGGAGAGGTGATTAGGCATGACATGGCTAGAATGTGGGTATCCGAGGACATGACCCTTGATAGGAAAGTTTGGAGGTCTAGTATCAGGGTTGTAGGATAGGGGCTCCTAGAGTTTTTCGTACTCCTCACCCGGGTTTGGGTGAGGCTTGACAGGGCTATCCATAGATGATCTGTGTTTTGGACTGTGTCTCCCTTATGGTAGTTGATTATAATAGTTACTGTATGATATTATTGCATGATATTTTATTTATAGTTCTTATGTTTAAATAATTATTTACACTATTTCTACTGGAGTTACTAATGTTCTTTTGTTTGTTTTGTTTTTCCTTCATTGAGCCGAGGGTCGATTGGAAACAGCCTCTCTGCCCTTTCGGGTAAGGGTAAGGCTTGTCTACATATTACCCTCCCAGACCCCATTTTGTAAGACTATACTGGGTAGTTATTGTTATTTATTGTTTTATTACAATACAATTATTATATTTAAAAAATGAATCCCCGGGACAGAAATAACCAAACTATTCAATGAACTAGTACCTAATAAAGCATTATGTTCTGTGTTCTGTTGTAGCCTCCCACTGTTGACCAAATTCGTAAATAAAACTCCACTTTGTACCTTTGACTTCTTCTCTCTTTCTTTGAGGATTAGTGTCAATTTGACATTCTATTTTCCTTTCCAAAATATTGACTAGCTTGACAAGAAACTCAACTTCTACAAATTATGCTGACTTTTCTAGAGAATGTACTCCTTGAATGATTTGAGTTAAAAAAAAAAGAAACTTTTGTAACAAAGGGATTGAGAAGTTATAGAAAGATTGATTTGATAGTTCTTTTCAAATTTAGCTAAGACTTTTCCCTCCAGACGTGTTGTAAAACTAGGTTGTTAACTTATAATGTAATAAGTATAAGATAAAATACCTTAAATCACTTTTAAATTTGGCTCAAATTATTAGTATTATCTTTGAACTATGTTCGGTCTTAATTACTCTTTAATTTGACCTTTTGATGGTCATTACTCCTTAGACGTTAATGTGGCAAAAAGTGTGATATTTTTCCAATCTATATGGTATGTTTTTTGAAAAATAATTTTTTTTACCTTTTTAAGAATATTACTTTTTTAGATAATTTTTTTTCAATTATAATAAAATTTGAATTTTATTATATTATTTAGGCTAAATATTTTTATTTGGCTAAACATAATAAAGTTTTAGTTAATCTTTTTAGAAAAAAATTGACATGAACAATTGAAATAAAAAATCAAAGGCATCTAAAATTTGAGGGAACCTGAAAGCAATTGTGAGAAGGAATATAGCAGTGAGAACCAATTGAACAGTGTAGATGTAGATGCGGAGAAGGGAAAAAGGCAATTACCAACAATTCCCCGAAGATTAGAGTTGTAGAGGCAGGATGAACTTCCCCAACCCTAGAGCAACATGCACCTACAACTAACGGAGAAAACTTGCTGAATCAACAATCGCAATTCTCAGATGAGTATGCGCTTGGACTATGTGCCTCCTACTCATCAAGATGGTAAGATTGTAGTCCAAATTGTAGAGAAAGATGTTCAAAAACAAAACGATTACCTTAATTGGCTATGTCTTAGGTGATACTCCATATGATGAATCTATGGAGGCATTTATTACATCAGTTTGGGATTTTGTCTCCAAGTCACAACTGTATCACAGTGATGGATACTATGTGCTTAGATTCTCAACAATTGAGAAAGAAGATCTAGTGATGCAAGCAGGTCCATACTCATACCACAATAAGCTATTTATTTTAGAAAACTAGGAAAAAGACTTCCATTTTGATCCTAAAATACATTACCACCATTCCTGTGTGGTTAAAATTTTCCAAGTCTGGAGGTCTAGTATCATGGTTGTAGGATAGGGGCTCCTAGAGTTTTTGGTACTGCTCACCCGGGGTTGGGTGAGGCTTGGCAGGGCTATCCATGGAAGATTTGTGTTTTGAATTGTGTCTCCCTTATGATAGTTATTTATGGTAGTTACTCTATGATATTATTGCATGTTATTTTATTTATGGTTACTATGTTTGGATAATTATTTATGCAATTTCTGCTAGAGGTACTAATGCTCTTTTGTTTTTGTTTTTGTTTTTCCTTTCCTTCACTGAGCCGAAGGTCGATTGGAAACAGCCTCTCTGCCCTTTCGGGTAGGGGTAAGGCTAGTCTATATATTACCCTCCCCAGACCCCACTTTGTGGGACTATACTGGGTAGTTGTTGTTGCTGTTGCTTGTGGGGTATTGGACTGCAGATGCACTTATAAAGTGGCTAGTATTATTAGAGCTCCTATGTACACTTATACAGCTGATCTCAACAAAATTTCATATTCCAGGATCTTAGTTAAGGTTGATATCACTAAATCAATGCTGGAGAACATAGAAATTGATATTCCATCAGGAACTATTCAGCAACAAATTGTGTATGAGTGGAAACCAAAGTTCTGTGGTGACTGTAATTATTTTGGCCATGATAACTTTGAATGCTGGAGGAACAAACAGCAGGATAATCAGGAGGCAGAATTTAAAGTTCCTAAAAGAAGAAATAGCGCAAGAAAGAAGAAGATAGTGCAGGAGTGGAAGCTAAAGGAATAGGTAGACCAAGATGATGCAGATTGGAAAAGAAAGGGAGATTAGGAGGTAGAAGTTGGTAATGACAAACAAAAAGCAGTTGATGTAGACTCTCCAACACAAATTCTTAGAAGGGATGATGAATGCAAAATTCAGAATATGCAAAGTGCTGAACTAGAAAAGTAGTCTCGAAATGAAGAGGGTATCAATACAAATAGATTCAAGGTTTTGGAAGAGTGTATGCCAAGCAATTCTCAAGGAGCTGAGAGTGGGATTAATCCTGCACTAAAACCCCCATGATTGTGTGCACTTCAAACATTAGGGGCTGAACGTGACCTATAAACAGAAGGAGTTGAGATTCTCTCTGCAAAAGAATAAAATATATATCCTTGGGTGTCTAGAAACTAGAGTAAAGGAAAGAAAGACAAAAAATATACTGAACAGGGTTGCTAGAGATTGGTGTTATTATTGTAACTATACCCAAACTGTTAATGGTTGGATATGGCTAATTTGAAAAACACACCTAATAATCAAGATACTCAAAATTCATGAGCAATTCATCCATTGCTTAGTGGAGGATCTAATAACAAATTTCCAGGTCCTGTTGACAGCAATCTATGCTAGGGATAAAGTCCAGTAATGGGAAGTTCTATGGCATGAAATGCAGCTGTTAGGAAGTCAAATTCAAATACCATGGCTCACTAGTGGGGATTTCAACAATGTGTTAACCACTTATGATAGAATAGGACAACCAATTACATCCGGGGAGGTGCAGAAATTCAAGCAATATATTGACTGCATGCAACTGACTCCACTTAGGACAAAGGGATGTTTCTTCACCTGGTGTAACAAGCAACATGCAAATAGTAGAGTATATAGTAAAATTGATTGGGCATTTGAAAACTTAAGTTGGAATCAGACATATGGGCACCTATAAGCAGATTCTTTGGACCCTGAAGTGTCTAATCATTCCCCAGTCGTAATCCAACTATGGAAAAGAAGAGCCACTTATCCTAAGCTATTCAAGCTATATATGGTGACAATAGAACATCAGGAGTTCACACCAATGGCGAATAGAGTATTGCAGCAGCAGGAAAGAAGGGATCCTATGTCACTTATATGGCTGAAGCTCCAAAGAATAAAAGATGAAGCAAAAGGGTTGAACAAGTCCATGGCAAGCTATGAACAAAAGCTGACTTAAGCTAGGCAAAGTTTAGAATGTGCCGAAGAAGCACTTGTAATTGATCCCTTGAATCAATTGTTGATTGAGCAAGGGAAACATAATATTAGTGAATTGGAGAAATGGAGCATAATAGAAGAAAGAATCTTAAGGCAGAAATCTAGAGCAACATGGATTGGCTATGGAGACTCCAATTCTAAATATTTCTATACACAACTGAAAATAAGAGCCAGCAAAAATGCTATTACTTTTGTGTACAATGAAATGAGAATGAAGATCACTGATCCAAAATCTGTGAAAAATAAGTTCCTTGCCTTCTTTACAAAGTAAATGGGGAAGGCAAGTGGACTGATGCCATGCCCTAACACTAGTATCATAAAAGTAGGAAATTGCCTCAACACACAACATCAATAAGAATTGATCATGGACATAACACATGAGGATATTGATGAAACTATTAGGGACATGCCAAATGATAAAGCCCCTGGAGTGGATGGATTTCCTATAGAATTCTTTACTAAGCAACGGGGGACTGTGAAACAGGATATCTATGCGACAATGACATGCTTCTTTGATACAGGGAAGATGATTCCAGCATGGAAATGTACTGCTATTACTTTGATCCCTAAAATTCTTGCTCCAACTCAGGTGAAAGATTACATGCCAATAGCATGTTGCACTATACTGTATAAGATTGTTGCTAAGATACTGACCAAAAGAATCAAGAAAGTGATAAAGGTGATTATGGGGAAATCACAATCAACACTCATTGAAGGAAGGAGTATCATTGACAATATCCTATTTAGCCATGAACTATTCAAAGGATATAATAGAAAATATCTCACATATGCGTGATGAAAGTGGATATTAGGAAGGCATATGATTCCTTGGATTGGAAGTTCCTTAGATGCATGCTAGCTGACCTTGGCTTCCCTAAAATATTCATCCACTGGGTTATGATATGTGTTACTACAGTGTCATACTCATTGGTGCTCAAGGAGGCCGTACCAAACCATTTCTGGCTAAGAGAGGGATAACGCAAGGATATCCCATGTCTCCCTACCTATTTGTCATTGCAATGGAATACCTACAAAGAGAGATGAACTGGCTATCAGTGATAAAGGAATACAAATATCGCCCAAGATGCAAAAAGTTGGGAGTGACTCGCATTTGTTTTGCTGACGACTTACTTATATTTTGTAGGACATACATAAATTCAGTGGCTAAAATGTAGGAAACCTTTCAAAGGTTGTTTGCTGCATCTGGACTTCATGCAAATGTAGACAAAATCTCAATATACATTCCTGGAGTTTATCAGGACATTAAAGACTCATTGAAAAGACTAACAGGGTACACAGATGGATCGATACCTTTCAAATACTTAGTTGTTTCCTAGTCTGCCAAGAAATTGAATATTCAACAATGTCTACCATTGGTGGAAAAGATCACAGAAAGAGTTAGTTGCTGGTCAGCAAAGATGCTATCATATTCAGGGAGGGAGAGTACATCTCATAAAGTCTGTAATCTTTGGTATGCAGACTTATTGGGCTCAAATCATCATACCGCCCAAGAAAATTATGAAACTGATTAAGCCTATCTGTAGAACATTCCTATGGACTGGTACAAGTGCTACATCTAGAAAATCACTGATAGCTTGGGATAATGTACGCCAACCAAAAGCTGCTGGGGGTTTAAACATTATCAACATGAGATTATGAAACAAAGCAGCAATCTTGAAGCAACTATGGGCATTGACAAAGAAAAAGGATACAGTATAGATCAAATAAGCTCATTGCTACTACATAAAGTAAAGAGATATTGACACTACGGATACACCTAATACAGCTGCTTAGGTGGTCAGAGAGATTATAGATGCAAAATAAAGGTTGATGCAGATGAACACAACGCAAACCAGCCTTGGTGCAAATCTAACAACTATGGAGATCCAGGGCAGATTTCAAATACAAAAAGCATATACTCAACTTCTACCCCAACTCCTAAAGGTAGGCTGGAAGAGTATACATTTGCATCCACAGATCTATCCAAGATTCAAGTTCCATTTATAGATGGCAGTTCATCAAAGGTTAGCCACTGTGGATAAATTGTAGAAGTTTGGAATCCAAGTACCATTGGATTGTGCATTTTGTGCTAGTTACATGAAAACATTTAGTCATCTATTCTTTGAGTGTTCATGTACTGGCACTTTATGGAACAGATCACTCAAGTGACTACGGCATAACAGGAGAATAGGAAGCAAGCAGAATGAGATTGAAGAGGTAAGCACTCTAGCTAAGAGGAAAGCTGGACTGGCAGCTATTACTACTTCAGCTTTTGCCATGGTAGTGTACTACATTTGGCGTGAAAGGAACTCCATGAGATTAAGCAAAGGGAGATATTAGTTAATTTTAACATCCTAAACAAGTAAATATTAAGAGTATTAACATATAAAACGATTATAGTTATGAAATAATTTAACAACCAAATTTGTAACATTTCAAAATAATTTCCGAGTATCGTTAGAGAGCACCTATTTACACTTGTAGAATCATGAGAAAATTGACTTAAAATCCATCGATGTACCCAAATTAACCTGGCCAGTTAGACTATATCGCTCGAAGAACACCCTTTTAAAAAACAAGTTATTGATGAACCTGTTTATACCTGAGATAGTCGATGTCTTATTTATCAATCCAAGAAGCGCAACAAACTCATTGAGGATCATATCATCATATGTCAGATATAAAATAACATGTGTGAAATCATCCAAACGTACAACCAAGATGTCGAACATGATATCTGGAGAACCTGCGACTTTCTAGGGAATAGGAAGTCAATCAAGAGTAACATATTTGGAAACAGCCTCTCTGCCCTTTCGGGTAGGGGTAAGGCTCGTCTACATATTACCTTCCCCAGACCCCACTTTGTGAGACTATACTGGGTAGTTGTTTATTTAGATTGTTGGTAGATCAGTCGAAGCCCTTGAGCAGTGAGAGCTACTGGTGAGCAGTAATCTTTTGAAGCCTTGCATCCAATTTTTGTATGCATCATAACTGGTAACTGTAGTGTCCAGTTCTCTCTTCCCCACGCATTAGTGAACACTTAAGTAGACTTGGACTATGCACAAATAGTCAGAACATTGAATCTTGTGGTATAAAATACCTCAATCAAACTGTGCTATGTAATAATTTTATGCCCAATTGATTTGTATATTTGAGAAGGGAAGTTCTTTTAGCTGCTTTTCTAATCGCTTTCTAGGCTTGAGCTATGTCCTCATATTGGTCAATCTTGTGTTACATTTATCTTTAGAGTGTTGAATGATTGTCTCGTATGAGTATGGACGCTTTGAGTAGATTCTTCAAAATACACAAAAGTTTACCGTTTATAACTGTTACCCGTGAATACTCCATGTAATAGGTGAAAATAATGGACATTAGGCCTAACTCAACCCCAAAAGATAGCTTATGAGGTGAGGAATGCTCAAGCCATATAAGGAGACCAAAGACCTCAAATCCCTCCGATGTGGGACAACTCAACACCCCCCCTCACGCCCAGATCTCTGGAGCGTGGACAACATAAATGGGGGCCCAACAACGGTAACAATAATTGGGATGGGCCTGGTTCTGATACCATGAAAACGTACAGATTGAAGGGAAAGTGATGAAGAACACATTGAGAGAGAAAGAGAGAAACTGAAAGAACTCTCTGGAACAACCGAGAGTCACAAAATGAATTGAATGCCCAAAATATCTCTGCCCCTATACAAATATACACACATAATATGACTTGGGTCGGGTCAGCCGGTCGAAGTGTAAAATGTAATAAAAGGAATTGGGCTCAGAATACATGGAGGCCCAAATAGCTAACTAAGCTACAATATACAGAATATACAATAAATATACAACAGATATACAACCCAATATCAATGTTTATGTCTAGGATTAGAGGCTAAATAATCTTGTAGCTCAATATATGAGTATTGTTGGTAAACTCCTATTTTTGACTCACACTAGGCCTGACATCTGTTTTGCTGTTCAGCATCTGAGTCAATTTCTGAAAAGTCCCAGAGTCCCTCATATGAATGCTGCCCTCCATGTCCTCAGATATCTCAAGGGCACCTTATCTTTGGGTCTGTTCTATTCTTCCAGTTCTGATTTCTCTGTTACTGCTTATTCTGACAGTGATTGGGCTGCCTGCCCTGATACTCGGAGATCTGTTACTGGTTTTTGTGTTCTCTTGGGTGGTTGTCTGATTAGTTGGAAGTCCAAAAAGCAGCATGTTGTCTCCTTATCTTCTACTAAGGCAGAATATAGGGCACTCAGTAACGTGGTAGTTGAGTTGACTTGGCTCTCTCGTTTACTAACTGACATTGGTGTTTCTATTGCTCTCACTTTCTCTGTTTTTTGTGACAGTCAGGCTGCCATTCATATCGCCAAGAATCCTGTTTTTCATGAACGGACTAAGCACATTGAGGTGGATTGTCATTTTATTCGGGATCAGCTGAATGGTGGTTTCATTATTGTTTCTCATGTGCCTACTTCCCGACAGCTTGCTGACCTCCTCACCAATCCTCTGCCCGGGACTGTCCTCCATCCTTTGCTGCTCAAGTTGAAGGTGGTCTCTCCCTCCAACTTGAGGGGGTGTTGAGCTACAAGATTATTTAGCCTCTAAGCCTAGACATAAACATTGATATTGAGTTGTATATCTGTTGTATATTCATTGTATATTATATATATTGTAGCTTAGTTAGTTATTTGGGCCTTCATGTATTCTGAGCCCAATTCCTTTTATTACATTTTACACTTGGGCCGGCTGACCCGACCCAAGTCATATTATGTGTGTATATTTGTACAGGGGCAGAGATATTTTGGGCATTCAATTCGTTTTGTGACTCTCGGTTGTTCCAGAGGGTTCTTTCAGTTTCTCTCTTTCTCTCTCACTGTGTTCTTCATCACTTTACCTTCAATCTGTACGTTTTCAATAGGCATAAAATTATTACATCTTTGACTGTGCGCAGGTTACACGTTAAGAGTGGTGCATGACTCAAGTGTTTAACCAAAAATTGAGTAATTCGGTCAAAACTTATTTTAAAAAGTATTCGGGCTACTGATAATCAAGAAATTCTATATTTGCTTAGTGATAAGAAAAGAAATTAGAATATGAGATAGCAAAAATAACAAATAATAAGCAAAATAAAGTAATTGTATTTCAATAATAATCAGAACGTGTCTATATAGATGACATTTCTTTCCCTTATATAGTGATCTCTAAGTACAACGTCTTTTACCCTTTTATGACTGAGTCATTATGAGTATTAATGACATTAATGGAACATAATAATTGGTAATTGTACCGGTTTCGTGAAGATTCTGTAACATTTGTAATCATCCATGCTCATTAATCGGAGATCAATGAATCTTTCTTCTTTACTGTCTCGATTCATTCCGCTGGTACCTCTTCATGCAACTGTTTAAACTTGAACGATCATAACTTCTCCCCTCGTTGGTGATTTGCTCGTATCTGTTATGACTCGTGCCTCTTTTAATGCATTTCTCCGGCAGTCGCTTTCTACAGATTCAACATCATTCTCTACACAAGAATTCTTGAAAACACAAATCAGATTTTTGAACCCTAAAAAATACACTCTAAAAAGTTCAA
Source organism: Nicotiana benthamiana (assembly GCA_034376525.1). Lineage (NCBI taxonomy): Eukaryota > Viridiplantae > Streptophyta > Magnoliopsida > Solanales > Solanaceae > Nicotiana > Nicotiana benthamiana. The sequence continues at coordinate 133,921,170 of CM067337.1, forward strand.
TTGTCCTATTTTTTCCTTTGATTTTAGTAAAACTTGAAGAACTTTTTAGGATTTCTGGGTTTTTATAAATCAAAAATAGTTTGAAGCTAAAAATTTCTCTTCTGGGATCTATTTGAGTTGTTGTTGTTGTGTTGGTTTATTGTTGCTGTTCCTTTTATTTTGAAGTTTTTCAACAAGTTTCCTTTCTTATACTTGTTGATTTTCTGTTTGCTGCTCATTTGAAGGTACCACTTTCACTATTGTGGTTTCTTTTTCTGAAATGGAATGTTAAGTATCGAGTTTGTTCAATGGATAGATTTTATGTAGTTACTGGTATAAATGTAGTTAGATTTAGTTCTTGAAAATCAGCATGACTCCTGTTATGTGGATTAATAATCATCTGTGACCTCTTCTCTTCCTACATGCTTAAGCTTAAAATTTGTTAGACTATGGTAGATAATAATATAAATGCTCGTTTTTGTTTACTCATGTGGCTGATCTTCAAATTAGAATTGTGTTGAATTTGAAATGCTGGTTTCTTTCGGCTTAAAAGCAAATTAAAATTTACTTGTGGTGATTGTACAAATTAGGTCAGCTTTAGTATGTAAAAGGGGTAGATAGGCCCAGCCAACATTTGGTCGTAATTAAATACAAGCTCAATGTGAACCAGCCTTTGGTTAGAAATCAGCCCTTGTCGAGCCCATTAAATTCATTTCATTTCTGGCCCGGATTATGACCCCAGCACACCTTCAAGTGGATTAATCCATTACCAAATAAGCAATAGGGCAAACCTCTTAAAACACCAGTATGTATGATTATATACATTAAGTCCAAATTAGTTATATATAAGAATATCTTTACGCCTAATTAAGTATAATTCTTTTAAATGGTTTGAGGTATATCTATGGCCCTCACATTAGTATTAACTTAGATATTAAATAATCATAACACTCGTAGTTTGCTTCAGGCTTGACTTAGACTATTATTGTAATAATGTATACGTTCACGTAACATTGCGAATTTAATTCTTAAAAAAAAAGTAACTCGAGGGATGCGTTCGCGCAACTTCAACCAAACTTTCCTTAATAAAATAGACAAAGAGTTATCAATTGTGGATACGTTCGCGTGCCATGATTTTTATGCTCCAAAAGAAAAGAGTATACGTACGCGTAACTTAATTCTATAATTACAAATAAATCAAGTGATTAAAAGCGGTAAAAGATAAATACACATAGGTTCTAAAAATGAGTAGTTAAACAATTTAAGCCAAGTATAATTCACTAAGTGAATGCGCTATAAGGCGACGTGGGACACTAATTAAATTATTCCAAGTGGCGACATTGACTTAATAAATAAAATTTTATTTCGGTTAATGTTACTTTAAATTGGGAAAAACTCCTATATACCCTCTCGGGTGTGTAAAAAGGAGGTGTGACAATGGAAATAACTATAATATGGAGCAAATAATAACTAGTAATCATTGTTAGGATGAACTATATTTTTTTGTGTTATAACTATTGAGTAACTTTCTGCACCTTAAACTTGAATCTTGGATGATGTGGATTTTGGGTATGTTTTAATATGATGAATATTATTCTTATCTAAGTCTCTGCTATAACTTATGTTAATAATTATGATGGGTGCTTGATACCATATTATGATGGACTTTATGCAGTAGAAAGGAATAAAGGATCCAAATGTGGAATTGAAAAAATTAACATTAAACACATTACAATTATGACATATAAAATGGCTATAAATTGAAAGGGACGGGACAACAATTACGGCGGTCACAAACCGCCACAATAATCAAAGTAAACAGTCGTACTTAAATATTCATATTGCGACGCTTTTATCTGCGTACTGCAGCAATTAGACGAAAACCGCCGTATTGCTTTTGGCAGGTGCGATTATAGCGGGTGCCACCATTAATAACAATTACGGTGGTTCTTAACCACGCTATAAGAAAATCAAACCGCCACAATTGCCCCAGTTTTTTGTAGTGCTTAAAAGAGACTGCTCAAATCAGATCTATTTAGAAGACTAGAGGTAGAGCAGCTCGGCATTCGAAGTCCCTGAAGTCCACTTCCTTGTATGTTTACCTTATTTCGAATATTTATATTTCGTTCCAAACTATATTTGTAGTATTCGTTGCTCATGTACTTGTGACCCCGAATTTTTGGGACTAGTGTAGATTGCGTTATTAATGGAGTTGTTATAGGTATTTCGAAGCATTTCAGTTGTTGATTATTAATATTCTGCTTTTAAATTGTTAAAATTGACTAATTCGTTAGCTAGTATTGACTTGCCTAGTAAGTGAATGTTAGGTGCCTTTATGGCTTTGTGATTGAAATTTTAGATCGTGACAATGTTGCTCCAACAAGACAAAGTTTTAACAGTGTAAAAGTAAAATTGTAGCTGCTTTTATTGAAGATGAAATATGAATACAAGATTAAACTACTAAAAAATAGTTTATAAATACATAAATATAAAATTCAACTACTAATATAAATATATGCATGCAAAATTCAACTACTAATATAACTTTTTCTGCTACAAAATAAAAAAAACCTAGAATACTTACTTTTGTTGATGTTGCTCGAACAAGCAAGGACAGATTTATAGCCTAAAACATAGGGCACGTGAACCCATAGTTTTTCCGCCAAACTAAATATTTTATGTACGTATTTTTAAGAATTTATCTAATATAATCTATTGGCACCGATGCTTCAAAAATATAAATGATATACTTAGTAGAATATGAAGTTATTTATCCGAAGAAACACAGATTAATTCCCACTTCATATCTTTTTAAATTTTTTTAGTGGTGCATTCATTTTTTAGATACCCGCCTTTGCGAGCAGGGCAAAGTTTTAATGATAGCTATTTTTGTACAAGTACCTGGGTATATATTTATACTCAAACTTTCCTAGAATATGTAAATTAATACTGATTTAATGAAGTATAAAAACAAAACTCCAGTTGAACAAAAAGCATTCTTTCTGAAACTTTCCTAGTACTTTTTATGGATCATGCAAAATTTTATGAACTACCAAAAACAAAAGGTCTCCTAAATCTAAAAGGAGAAGTTTAATACTCCAAAAAATTAAAGGAGAAATTTAGTGCATCAAAATATATATGAAATTAAAGGACAAACTTTTCTAGTGTACTTTCCTTCGGCAAAATTTTACTTACTATAAAAAAAGTCTCCTAAACATAGAAGGAGCGATTCAGCACCTTCCAAACTCTAAATGGACTTGAACGACAAACTTTCCTAGCGTGTAGTGAATGAAAATCTTTCCTAGCTTTATTAGGGGAACAGTTAATTTTGGAAAATAACTAAATAATTATTGTTAAATTAAAGGGATCAATTAAATAATTATTCTTAAATATTTGGGAAAATATTAAAACTACTATTTTGTTATAGTGTGAACTCAATATTTAAAAAGGTAAAAAAGGTAAACACTACTTTGCTAAGCGCTTTGATATTTTTTATATAGTAATATTGATATAGATAAATAAATATTCTTATGTTTCTTTTGTATACTAATATACAATGACAAAAACCAGATTAGTCAAACTTACACTTAACATAAATGAGTTGTCTATTTGAGTGAAAAGCAATAGTGCAAATGAGATATAAATTTGAAACTTAAAAGAAACTACTTAAGAAGTTACCTTTTAATGTATATCAGAATAATCATTCCATTGATTATTGTAATTTCGTTGAATAATATATTTTTTCAAATATACAATTTACCTTAAACAAATGCCTTTATTAAGACTACCTATGAAGTTACCTATATATATATATATATATATATATATATATATATATATATATATATATATATATATATATATATATATATATATATTGATTATTGTAATTTCGATGAATAATATAATTCAATTTACCTTAAACAAATCATTTGTTAAGACTGCATATGAAGTTAGTTTTTGCTATATATTAGAATAATCTTTCCACTGATTATTGTAATTCCACTGAATAATAATAATAATAGTAATAATTATTATTAATTTTCCAACATACAATTTACATAAGATAAATGTGTTTTTTTTAATAAACATATTTTCTATTCCATTCCGTCAAAAAATTGTATACGTACAAACATAGATGTTGACCATCTATACTCAAATGCTATACAGTCACTACACCTATTATCAATCTAATAAGATTTGCAATATCACTATTTGATAGTAAATGTGACCATTCTGTCCAAGAGCAGCCAAGGGGTAATGTTTAAGCTTAGTAAAGCAGCCTTCCATTTATGAATTGAAGCTCCTCTTTAATGGAGATAGACTGCTATTTCCTTACAGACATTATCGCTCAGCATTTTCCCTCCTTGGAATCTCATTTTATTGTCACTGTCACCAGGATTCCAAACAGACAGACAGTGATTTCTGCTACACCAGTTCTACTCCTTGCCAGCTTACTGACCCAGTCACATTCCTCATTCCAGTCAGAAATGGGTCGTTTATAACCCAACCAGTTTAGGAGCCGACTCCAAAGTGATTTAGTCTTCAAACAGTCAAAGTACAGATGATCAAAAGTCTCACGAGACATTCCACAGAAAGTACATTCCTGTGGAATCAGGATATTGAGCTCCTGGAGTCTGTCCACAGTAGCCAATCTCTTATGCAGAGCCAACCACAAAATAAATTTGTACCTGGGGTGTAGTTGAGCCTGCAGTATGATGGTCTTCCATTGGACTTTAAGGTATTGAGGGTGTTGGAATCTGTATAATTTCTTGATGCTGAATGAATCACCCCTCTGAAGCTGAAGCAGTCGACTGTCCATATTAACTTGAGGAGTTGCAATGCCATTTATCAACTCTCTCGACTCAAAGATTTTCCTTATTGCCCAAGCAGCAGATCTAGGCACTGTCATGTCAACAATACAGTATTTTTAATATAGAAAGTATGCACCCATTTTATCCACAAACTATCCTTCTTCTTGGTCAGTGCCCAAAGGTGCTTTGCAACATCAGCCTTGTTCCACTTGATCAGGTTCAGCACATTTAATTCCCCTGCACTGTATGGAAAACAGAGTGTTTCCCAGGCAACGAGAGCTTTCCTTGACACTGTAGCTGAACCTGTCCAAAGATAGGATCTGCAAATTGCTTCAGTCATCCTCAGAACTTTTTTAGGCAGTAGAAATATTTGGACCAATAGACTTGTACACCAAATAAAACTGATTTGATCAGCTGAAGTCGACCAGCATAGGAGAGAAGCCTTGATGACCAGCAGCTTATTTTCTGTGTGATTTTCTCAACTAATGGCCAACATTGAGCTATGGTCAGTTTCTTTGAATTCAGAGGCATCCCTAAATATTTAAATGGCAACCTGCCTTCAGGGAAACCCACTGCCTGTAAGATCTCCTCCTTCTGCCAGTTTGTTACACCTGCTATGTACACATCAGTTTTGTCAACATTTGCTTGAAGTCCAGAAGCTTTGGAGAAATTCATGAAAGCCTGCTTCAGTAGTATTACAGACTGAATGTCTGCTTTACAGAACATAAGTAGATCATCCACGAAGCAAACATGTGCCACACCCAGCTTCTTACATCTAGGATGGAATTTGAACTCTTTCCTCATCATCATTTGCATAAATTCTCTTTGTAGATACTCCATGGCCAGAACAAAGAGGTATGGAGACATAGAGTCACCTTTCCTTATGCCTCTTCTTCCTTTAAATGGAGTAGTGAGTCCCCCATTGATGTTGAGAGAGTAGGTGACAGAGGATATGCACTCCATTACCCACCCAATGAATTTATAAGGAAAGCCCAAGTCCTGTATCAGTCTTTCTAGGAAGCACCACTCAACTGTGTCATAAGCTTTCTTTAAATCTACTTTAAGAACACATCTAGGTTAAATGCCCTTCCTGGAGTAGCCTTTGAACAGTTCTTGTGTAAATAGAATGTTATCTGTGATGCTCCGACCATCAATGAATGCTGACCGTGATCTTCCAACCAGATAGCCAATAACTCCTTTCAGCCTAGCTGTAAGGATCTTAGTGATGATTTTGTATAGAGTTGTACAACATGCAATAGATCTATAATCCTTCACTTTGCTTGGATTTTGCACTTTAGGAATTAGTGTTAGAGTAGTGCTACTAACTCCCTTATGCAACTTCCCAGTGAGAAAGAATTCCATCACAGCTTCACAGCTGTCTTACCCCACTAATGCCAATGCCTTATAAAAAATTCAACTGGGAAACCATCCACACCTGGTGCCTTATCATGGGGCATATCCTTTATTGCCATTAGTATTTCCTCACTTGTTACTGGCTTTACTAGTTCATCTTTCTGTTGCAAGTTGAGACAAGGACCTCGATAGATTACTGCAGTGTTTGGACATTGCCAGATGTTATTGTTTCCCCCCAATAAGCTCTTGAAGCAAGTAATAAACTCTTCTTCCACCATCCTGGGATCAGACAATTTTACTCCCTCTTCAGTATATATAGAGTTTAGAGTATTAAAGTTTATCCTCATCTTCATTTGAGCATGAAAATATTTAGTGTTTGAATCTCCACAAGAAATCCAGTGTGCTCTAGATTTCTGGTGTAAGATATGCTCCTCTATGTTACTCCATTTCTCTACTTCCATAAGCACCATCCTTTCTTGATCAATCAGCCCTTGGTCCATACAGTTGATCTGTAGCTGATTCTGTATAGCTTCCAGTTTCTGCCTTGCTTCACTAAGGTGTATCCTATACTTTGCCATATAAGTATTCAATTAATTTAACCCCACTTTTAGGGCCTTTAATTTATTCCATACTCTATGCATTTTCCCTCCCTGCTGGTTTTGCTTCCATACCCTTTCCACAATGCTAGGGAAATCAGCATGATCCATCACAGAAGTATACAGTTTGAATGGCTTAGGATGAAATTTCCTTCTTTGTTCCTCAGCATTGCACAGTAAGAGGACATGGGAATGGTCTGATACTCCCGGGGTCAACATATCAGCTTCAATATGACTGTACTCCTGCATCCATTACACATTTCCAAAAGCCCAATCAATCCTGCTATAAACTCTTGTCCCTGGATTCTATTTATTACACCATGTACAAAAACATCCCAAGCTCTTCAACTGAGTGAGTTTAAGAGCAATGAGTGTGTCTTGGAAACCTTGAATCTCCTGTTGCATAACTGGAGCACCTATCCTATCATCAGTGTGGAGAACATGGTTGAAATCTCCACTAAGTAGCCAGCTCTCCTGAATAGGTGCTCCTAAGGTCAACAGTTTGGCCCATAGTTGATGTCTCTTGTTCATCTCATTATTTGCATACACTACTGTTATCAATGTTCTGAAATTTGTTCTTCTTTCTTTAACCTCACAATGTATAAACTATTCATTAGTCTTCAATATCTGCATCTCAACATTTAAATTCTATATTAGCCAGATTCTCCCATTTGGATGTTCATTATAATTCCCACTATATCTCCAATCATTTCCCAGTTTTGTGATAATCCTTTGTACCTTAGCTTCCTTCGCTCTAGTTTCTATGCATCCCATACAGTCTACTTTATGCTTTCTCAGAAAGAGTTTCAGCTCCTTCTGTTTATGCGCCTTGTTAAGACCCCTAATATTCCATGTGCTGAAAATCATTTGTGGTGAAGCTGGATGGGCCAGCCTCCCCTGAAAATCATCACCTATCTGTAGCAAAGAGAAACTGTTGGTCATGTTCACTGAGGATCCAGCAGAATGTTGTACATTTTTCCCTTTTGCCAACCCCTTATCTATCACCCTGCTTCCAGCAATGTCAATTTGCTTGTTTTCCTCCACTATCCTAACAGTTTTAACCACCTCACCATTCTGCTTGGTTTTTGGTATCCATTTCCAGTTCTCACTTTGCACTTGCTTCTTTCCCCCTGCTACCTTGAGATGGTTCTGTGTTACCTCTTCACTTTCCTGCTTCTTTTTATACCAAAAATCAGCAGAGTTATGCCAAATCTTACACAGTCAGTGCAGTATTTTGGCCTCCATTCATACTCGATCTGTTGAGTGATAACTCCCCTCTTAGTATGTAACTCAAAACTATCTGGCAAGGGTTGAGATATGTCTGTTTCCACCAGTACTCTTGCATAAGATATCTTCTCCAATTCAGAAATGATTCTGTCAGTGTACATAGGCTTCCCAACCACACTAGCTAGTTTACTAAGGGCTTCGGTGGACCAAAACCCCAATGGCAAGCCAGGGAAGGTAATCCACAAAGGAATTGCACTCACACTGCCTGGATCATACTTGAAGTCCATTCTCCACTGTTGTAACACAAATGGCTTGTTATAAAAAGTGTAGGGACCTGCCTGAAGAACAAGATCCCTATCTTCACTATTATCAAATCTGAATATATAGTAACCTTCCTCATGATGCAGCACTTGAGGTTTTGTAACAAAATCCCAAACATTTGTGATGTAGTTGTCCATTACTCGCTTGTACGGGTCTTCTCCAAGCACAAACCCAATCAATGCATTGCTCCAGTATGCCTCTTGTTCCTTTGTATCCTCGTCTTCAATTTGTACCACAGATGTACCATCACGCATAGCAGGTGGTACATAGCACATCGGTTTACCTTTTTGAGGGCTTCGATTCTGTTGCATGGTGTCCCTTTTACCTTTTTCTGCCTCAGAATATCCAGAAGTCTGATAGATCTGGTCTTGCTTTGCTTGTGCAGAATATTGGAGTCGTCGATGTACTTGTTGTGAATCGGCATTGTCTGTCCCCAGATTTTCACCCTCGCCTTCATCGAATCCCTCACTAATAGGTTGGAATTTCAGTGGTAAAAAACTTCCAAACGTAACTGGTTGTAATCGCTGTTTGTACTCTATTTTCTGGCGTTATTTGCATTCCGGTATTTCCGTTCCTGCTAGTGTTGTGAAAAATTGTAGGCGCCGAACCCATCCATGTTAACCAGTGAGCAGGCTTGTCGACAGCAGTGGTCTCTATACTAACCTCATCCAGTATTACATTTGTCGCTGATGGCTTCCGTCGTCGTCTCGCCATGGCTGAAGACGCAAGTTAGCTCTCCTTGCTTATCTTGCGCCGAGAGCTCCGTCAGTTAATACTCCTTCAAGTATTAATGTCTTTATCGAGCTAAGAAGTATAAACCTTTGTCAAAGTATTCATCTCACTAAAAAGTATCCAATCATGAAAAGAGAATCGCTTTCAATTAAATCTATCTATTATTAACATGAAGGAAGTCAGCCATGAGAATTTGGCAAGTGTCACGTGAAAAAAATGATATGTGGCAACTTTAAGACAATATAGTTAAGTTAGGTATAATAATTAGTTACTTTTTTGAATTAAAATTCAAAATAAAATAATTAAATATCTTATGCGTGTGTTTGCACATAGATAACCCGGCGTTTTGATTTGAGTTAAAACTCAACTTCTCTTATTTCTTCAAATATAAAAACCAAAAAAAATAAAAAATCAATGCCCTAACTGCAACTGCTCAAGTAGTTTATCAATGTTATAATCTCCCCAAAGATATTCTCCTAAATCATAGTCACACATCTCTCCACTCAAAATAACAAAACAAAAAATTAAAATATATAACCCCGCGAAGGAATCAAGTAGTTATTACAATTTTTGGGTAAATTTTGAATTGAGTTATACTTTTGCAAAAAAGAAAAAAAAAATCAAATCTTATCCAATCTCTAGATAACTCCCAATTTTTAAATGGGTGGATAAAATTTTGAGTCTAAAATAAAACTCTTATATACAGTCGGTCTCCTATGTAGTTTTTTTTAACTCTTACACGATTCAACTTGAAAATAGTAGTAGATAAATTCAAATATCGGTTATATTGCAATATGAAATAGTTTCTTCCACAATGGAATCGTCGTGAATATTCCCTAGAGATGGACTGCATCATGGTTGCAATTGTAATCTGTGTACTGAAAATCGGAAATGACACAAGAAGGGTGGAAAGGTATTGTTTACTCACATATAATTCTACATATGTTTATAGTTATTTTAGTTTATTCTGCAATGCATTATTATTTAGTTTTTCTGTCTGTATTGATAGAAGCAAGAATAGTCCAAGAATTCAAGGAGCCAACAATTAAGATACGGGATTTCTTGATCTTTCATTTCTAAGAGGAAGATTACATTCAAATCTCTCCCAAAAGAGTTGCTAGAGGATTGTTACAACTAAAAATGAAAATGAAACATTGAATGTAATTTATCATATACATATATTAATAGAATAGTGGTATATTTTCAATGTAATTTTAAAGACGATTAAATCTTTATAAATGTAACAAACTTTAAAATAGGTAATATTGATAATGAATGGAGTTATTATTAAAATATTATGTTAAAAATAACATAGAGATAAAAATAATTTTTAATTGTTCGTACTACTATAATAACAATCATGTAAAGCAATGCTAAAAGTTTCTTCAAAGGCTTCATCCATAATTAGTATATACGTCATGTTAATAAGAATTGAAACTATTATTAAAATATTATATTGAAAATAATATAGAGAGAAAATCTAATTTCAAATTATACGTACTATTATAATAATAATTATTAATAGTAATGCTAAAAATTTACTGATAATAATCAGTATAGTAGAGCACGAAAAATTATTAAGTTTAACTTATATATCTTTATATTTATAAAGGTATAAATTATTATTTTATTCCGTAAAATAAATACAAATATTGAAGGGAAAAAAGTATGAAAAATATTAATTATCAAACAGCCTCTCCCCTGAATCATTGTCCAAACACTGTCATAATTCAAAAGGGACCATGTCTAAACATACAACAGAAGCAGTCTCTGATTAGGCCAGTTACAAAGGAGGAAATCTCTCAGGTAATAAATGATATACCCCATGACAAAGCATCAGGAGTAGATGGCTTTCCAGTCGAATTCTTCACTCCACACTGGGACACTGTTAGTGATGATGTTTTTAGACCAGTGAAGGAATTTTTTACAACAGGAAAGTTGCATAAAGGAGTAAGTAGCACAACAGTAACATTGATTCCTAAAATACAAAATTCTATTACTGTCAAAGACTATAGACCAATCGCTTGCTGCACAACACTTTATAAAATAATCACCAAAGTACTCACAGCAAGAATCAAAACAGTCATAGGTGGTTTGATTGGCAATTCACAGTCAGCTTTTATTGAGGGCAGGAGCATAACAGACAACATACTCTTTACCCAGGAATTATTTAAAAGGTACAACAGGAAAGGAGTATCCCCTCGGTATGTATTAAAAGTTGACCTGAGGAAGGCTTATGACAGAGTGGAATGATGTTTTATTGAGAGACTGTTGCTGGACATGGGTTTCCCTTCAAATTTACAAACTGGATAATGGAATGCATCTCTTCTGTCACATATTCATTAAGTCTCAATGGAGGGCTGACAAATCTGTTTAAAGGAAAAAGAGGTATACGGCAAGGAGACCCAATGTCCCCAACTCTTTGTAATTATCATGGAATATTTGCACAGGGAACTCAAGAATATGATGGAAAAAAAGGACTTCAAATTTAATCCTAGATGTAAGAAGCTAGGAGTGTCACATATCTGTTTTGCGGATGATCTACTACTATTCTGCAAGGCTGATACCCAATCTGTAAGACTTATAAAATAGACGCTCCAAAAATTTGCTGAAACCTCAGGATTGCAAGCAAATGCAGACAAAAGTGCAGTCTATATAGAAGGGGTATCAAACTGAATAAAGGAGGAAATCTTGCACGAACTGGACTTCCCTGAAGGGTCTCTACCCTTCAAATATCTTGGTGTTCCCATGGACTCCAAAAAATTATCAGTTACACAGTGTTGGCCAATAGTAGAGAAGATAACACAGAAAATAAACTGCTGGACATCAAGACTTCTATCTTATGCAGGTAGGCTCCAGTTGATCAAGACAGTATTATTTGGAATGCAATCGTACTGGTCTCAAATCTTCCTGCTACCTAAAAAGGTAATAAAGATGATCGAAGCAATATGCAGATCCTTTCTATGGACTGGTGCAGCAAATGTGTCCAAAAAGGCATTAGTCGCATGGGAAACTATATGTCTACCATATAGTGCTGGGGGCCTAAATGTTTTGAACTTATCAATCTGGAATAAGGCAGCTGTTACAAAGCATCTGTGGACAGTAACAATGAAGAAGGGACAGCCTATGGATCAAATGGCTGCACACATACTACATTAAGAACAATGCAGTAGAGGATGTACCTATTCCTAAAACAGCTGCCTGGGCTGTGAGAAAGGTATTTGAGACAAGATCACTGATAACAAATATCCAGGGTATACAGGCGAACCTGAAATGTCGATTGATCCAGCTACAGAGAGGAGAATTGTTCAACATCAACAAACTCTACAGACTCCAGCTCCCTCAAACCCCAAAAGTACAATGGAAAAGCATAGTACTGCAAACAAAACTACACCCAAGATTCAAATTTATCGTCTAGCTAGCTTTGCACAGAAGACTGGCAACAGTGGAGAGGCTAATGCACCTTGGGATATAGATTCCTCAACAATGTGTATTCTGCAAGCAAGTAGATGAATCTTTTGACCATCTATTTTTTACTTGCCCGACATCATGGGAGCTATGGAATAGACTGCTCATATGGCTGGGATACCAGAGACCCATATGTGATTGGAACAGTGAAGTAGAATGGATTAGCAACATTGCAAAAAGGAGAAATGGACATGCTGAAATAACCACCAGTGTATTTGGAATGTTAGTATGCTGTCTATGGCGAGAAAGGAACAAGATTATGTTCCAAGGCGGAAGCATAGTTATAAATGATACATGCAAAGAGATAGCAGTTCACGTGCATATACAGGGAACCTCTCTTAAACACTGGAATGATGTTTTGCGAAGACTGGATCACTACCCTTAGAAAAAGGAAGAAAAAGTAAATTATATGTTTCTTGAATTTTGACGTATATATAGCGTATGGGAGTGAATTCATATTAGACCGATCGGAAATAGTAGCTAGTCAGCGGCTACTGGTCAAATTCTGCATTATTTTGATCTATTGATGAAATGAAGCTTACTATTTTGAAAAAAAGAAGAAAGTATGAACTGTTATTTTATTTCGTAAAATAAATACAAAATATAGAAGGAAAGAAACGGATGAAAAATATTGTTTTTTAAAAATATAAAAATATAAGTCATTTTAAATAATAAAGTGACAAATAATATAATAGTTACTAAATAAGACTTAATTTTCGTTATAAAAGATGCTGGAAAAAGAATGATCATCCTTATAATAATTCTAACTTCATCTAGGTCAACTCAAATTAATTTGAATTGAAGGATAAAATTTGAATCTATATATATAGTTTTTGAGCTTGATTGAACGTAAAATATGAATAATAAAATTCTATTGCGTTATTCTTTTATTCTCATTATAAGTCAAGATGAATTATTATCTCATATAAGACTATTTATAAGAAAATATATATTTATGAATGAACTACTTTATAATTTTCATCAAGAGTTACAATTAAGAAAGGATTGAAGATTGTAATGGTAATGATGGATGTATAAGAAATGAAGTTAGATAATTAGCAAACAAAGAATTTCTTAGATTCATATAGTCATAGTGTATTCTTATTTCGTGAATCATACTATATTTTTATATTATTTGTAACACAACCTATATAATTAGGATATTTGAGCATCATTCAAAAGTTAATTAATAATCATATAATTCGTTTAGTTTAATTACAATGAACTTTTATATTGGATAGACCAGATGATAATTATGATTTAGTTAAAATGTATGATCCAATATGCTGAAATAAATTAGATTATACTTTGTTATGACTAATATTCTTTAGTAATATCCGCACATCGCGCGAGTACTGATACTAGTATTTAATTAAATCTTAATATACATCTTGCAAAATTTGAAACTCTGAACTAAATATGCGGACGAAAATATAAATTTTTTTAATTTTTTACATGCACGAGATTTATAAGTTGGCGGTTATAATCAAAGAGTTACTCCATCCATCTCATTTTGGACGAGTTAATTTGATAGGTAGTTTAAGAAAAATTAAAAGATTTTTGGAATTTGTAATTCTAAAAGCTTAAGAGATACTTCCTCCCGTTCACAAAAGTGATCAATTTTTTTTTTTGGTTCAAAATAAATGTTCATTTATATAGTTAAAAAAATTAATTAATTTCGAAATTACTCTTATATAGGCATTCCTAAAAAGTCTTTTACTCTTCACAACTATGCTGCAACATTTAACAATACTCGTCATACTAACTATTTTTGTCTAGAATTTTATATTTCCTTAATGGGTGTGCCAAAACAAATTGGTCACTTATTATGGACCGGAGGGAGCACTCCCTCCGTTCACTTTTACTTAAGAAATAATAAATAAAGTGCATAATTTACCATGATACTCATATTAATTAATGCATGTTTTATTGAATTTGATAAAATAATTTTAAATAAGTAATAAATATTGTAGGTATAACAAAACAAAAATTTATCTTCTCTTGATGTGCATAAAGTGATACGCGAAAATGAAAATATACTTTTATTATACATGCCAAGTAAAAATGAATGGATGAAGTAAAAGTTTTGTGGGGCCATGACATTTGTGTGGATATGAAAGCTTTTCATAAGGATAAAGTTAGATAAAATGAATAAATTAAAGTTGCTTTATGTCCAATTATAAAAATTCGTCATTCTTTTTAAAATAAACTAATAAAAAAATTGTGTCATCTAAATTGAACTAAGGTAGTATTATTTTCTATTAGAAGTTAAAACTCTACTTAAAACATGAACTAAAATATATTAGTATCTTTATAAATTATTTTTTCTTTTGTGTCTATTTCATAATTCTTAATCGCTTCATGTTAATCATAACTATCACAATTCACATATTTTCGCAAGAAAAAAGAAACACATATTTTCGTAATTGGTATTTTTTTTATGCCTAACTAAAAACATCTACAACTCAATGTTTTCAAATATAAGTCATAATTGTTTTTATTGTTTTAATATTGTTACTTGGAAATTCAATGAACCCGCTCTTTGTCATGTTCACCTGCTCTCAGTTTCAAACTTTGACTGCTAAAAGAAAGAACGAATGTTTTTTTGAATTAAAAAGGATAAAAGATATAAACTGTTATAAAATAATAAAAGAACAAGAACAATATTGCAGAGCAAGGTAGGGAGAGGAGAATTCTTATTGATATTTTGGGATGATTTACAATGGGGTAAGACCCCTCTATTTATAGGAAGAGAAAAGACTTAGCCTCAAAGTAAAACTCTTCTATAAGATAGATATTCACTCTAATCAGAGTTCTATTCTTAACACTCCCCCTTGAATGTCTACTCAATAAATAATGTGCCTCGTTAAAACCTTAACTGAAATAAAACCCAATGGGAAAAAAATTCTAGAAAAGGAAAAAGAGTACACATATTTACAAATGCGCCTATTTGTTGCCTGGTTAAAAACCTTGCAAAGAAAACCCAGTGGGACAAAACCTTGTAAGGGAAAAAGAGTGCGCGCATTAACTCCCCCTGAAAAGAGCATCAATTCACATCCTTGAGTCTTCGCATCCCAATCTTGTGCACTAGCTTCAAGAGATCGTTAGTAGAGATTTGATAAATAAATCATCCATATTAACTATAATGAATATTTGCACCTTGAAATCATAACTCGTGATAGATATATAATGTCTTCACAAATATCGTGGAATGGCTCTTCAATATTTCCATAGAGATATCCTCGCCATCACATTATCATAGTTATAGCAAGATATATTTGTGCATAAATTGCATTAAGGAAGTGGTACCTCAAGATCAAGAATTGTAGATTCTTCAAGCAACTTAAATCCTTCATGGGTTGTCATATAAGTTAAGTCATATAAGTCATATAATAGACTTTAGATGCATATCAAGTTTTCATGTCATGCTAAACAAATAAGATATCAAAAACTGATTGTACATACCATTGACTTTATACTGTTAAGTATTTGAACTACATGTCCAAAACTACATGTCTTTCATATGGAATCAATTCTACTTGAATTGTATCTCTTCCATTTGGCCAATATTTTTGTTTGTATTCGACAAACATAAGATCCTCATCGATATTTAGCGCTATCATAAATGTCGTCGATGAACATTTTATATCGGTTCCAGTAAATTTTCATAAAGACATAACATGGAGATCTCTTCATTCATACATTCAGGTACCTGAATCTCTCATGAGATTTTATGAAGTGTTATGTCATGTGATCTTCTAGATCACTTGCCTCCTTATTATGATCACTTTGATCATTTGCTCATCTTCTTTATTAAGAAGTTCTTTTGAAACCGATTTGTCTATACGCTTTAAGCTTATCAAAGACTTTGTCCTTCTAGGACTTAATATGAGCATTTGCAGTGAGAATATAGTTACTTTCTTTGGGTCAGCAAATGCGTATGGCATGCTTTGCAATATGTTGCAATTGAATTATCCTTTTATGAACTTCAGGTTCATATTATGATATTCGAGGATCTATATATACAAATGATAATTCATCCCATGTAACCTTTTCTCAAGTGTTTATCATGTCTCCCCCTCATGTTAGGAAAACTAACTTGTTTCCTCAACTATGGGAAATCATCTTTGTGCATTATCATGTTAATATACACAACACATTAATAATAATAAGATGAAATTATTTGGTTCCTGACCCTGAACCACTTGTGAGGGGAGAATATAATATACTCTCGTGTATAGCGTATATCAAACTGATATAGATAACTTTGTTCTCATAAGCAATAATTTAACTATTAAATGGAGGCACTCAATAAATTATTTTGCTTAACCAACTATGATGTAAACCAACTTATCAAGATGAACTATCTTGAATAGAAAAACTGGAAATTATGCTCGAAATTAGATTACTGAGCAATTTACCTCGCAAGCACCGGCCAGGCTGCAGGTTAATAATAATCGCACATGTAACCATATCATAGATGCATCATATGTGGTATAAATGGCAGGTGAATGAGCTCATATTCACCTTTGATATTTCCAGAATTTATGGGATTCAACCCCAACTTTAGTTGGTCAATTAATTAATGAGAACAAGTAATATAAGAGAATTCGTAAAGAACTTTCTAGTTCTTTAATATTCACCCATGTGAATTCTCTATTATTGTTGCACATCATACTTAAATTGATATGGCTAACCCGAATGCCAATTGAATAAATTATCAATATTGGTAAACTTCAAATTTACACCATGACATGTGCAATTATCAATAAACTTCAAGTTTATTATGATATGAGTTTTTATACCAATAAATATCCACTTTATTGTGGCATTCTTTTGTTTGTGTAGTACAAACTGGAGAATGAAGCGGGTAGTTTTTCATATACAAATTATCTCGCTACAAGTTGTAGTAATAGAAGATATCAAATCTTACCTTTATTTATAGTCTCAATATAATCAGAGCTTTCGCGTGTACTTTGGAAACTGAATAAGTTTCTTTGAGACTTACTACAACACAATACCTTATTGTTAATCAATTGTGTTTCTCCAACATAGTAATAATTGGCTCTTCTAGAGCTCTCAATTAATTTTGTACTACCACAAATTCATCAACATCCATGTGGTGAATATCTCTTTTAAAGAGAAAGTTATACCATTATGGTCATGGTCAAAATTATATGCAAGATATGTTTCTTGTATTATCGTTGTTCTTTAATAATCATATTTCCAAAATATTTTGGCGTACAATAGGTACGTGACCAATGATCATTCATGCCTTAATAATGACATTATTTTCATATATCATCTCAAACCTCCTTCTATAGGTGATGTGGTATATTCACTACCACTAGCACGTTCATATTCTTCCAAGAATGAATATGTATTCATAAATCATATGTTGTCACATTCACACCATGAATGGATCATAATCATCTGTATGTGCTATATAAAATCTCATGTCAAATATTACTTTCATAAAGTGAAAGATTATTTTGAGAATCTTTATTATTCTCATTATCACATTGATGACGATTATAATTCCGTCTATTGCCACGTCCATATTCATTGATACCTTCACGGTAATAATTTTGTCTTCTTTCAGACTTATCACATACTGCTATCACATTCTCTGCGGGGATATGTAATTTTGTTATCCTTTTCAAGTCCGTGAATGCGTCAGGCATTTGATTTGCTATTCTTTGCAAATGGATAATATTTTGCACATCTTTTTCACAAATAGAGGTACGTGGATCAAGATGAGATAATGATGGATTTTTCCACAAAATTTCCCGTTTGGTTTCACCACCATCTTCTCCCCCTAATTTTGGGAAAAGTGTCTCATCGAATTGACAGTCTGCAAATCGTGCAGTGAACAAATCCCCTGTCAATGTTTCGAGGTAGCGAATAATGGAGGGTGATTAAAACCCAACATACATTCCTAACCTTCTTTGCAGACCCATTTTGGTGCGATATGGCGGTGCTACAGGCACATATAAATTGCACATCCAAAAATTCTTAAATGGGATATATTAGGTTCATGACCCAAAACTAATTGCAATGAGTAATATTTGTGATAATTCGTCGGTCTGAGACGAACTAGCATTGCTGCATGCAAAAATGGCGTGACCCCACCGAAGTGGGCAGCCTCGTTTTCATGCGTAAATGAGGTATTCAAGATTATTCTCATCTATTGTCTCGATATGATATCCATTTTGACGGATATCTTTAAAACTCAACAAGTTTCTCTTGGACTTGGAGGAGAACATTGCATTCTCTATGATAAATATTGTTCCTTTAGGCAGATTTATAGTTGCTCTTCCGGAGCCTTCAATCAATTTACTACTACCAGAAATCGTAGTAACATCTGCCTTACACATACTTAAATGAGAGAAATATTTCTTCTCTTTGAGTATCGTATGTGTGGTACATGAATCAATTAAACAAATATTTTTACAGTTGGACGTTGATCCAAGGTATGTTAGAAAACACGATGTATAGTATACATATTGTAAACATGAAGATAAATTTATTTGTTATACATAGCATGGGATACATTTATACAGCGAGCATTTGCCACTATTTTGTGATTAAGGCAACTGTTTATTGCAAGCTAATTACTAACACAAATGGATGTTAAAATATACTGACTATTACACATAATTTGATAGATGATAAATAAGATGTGTACATAGTAATATACAATACACACACATTTGTGTGTGAAACTAAAACTCAGCGATATACGCAATTGTAGAACATTAAGTGTATATACTATTAAGAACAAAAGAATGTGACAATTAATATACATGTTAACAATTGAATAGTGTTTTTATTGTATTGCGGCAGATCGTTGTACAATGATTAATTTATATACATATGTAACGAAATGCTTATGTGAACAAATAAAATTCAGTGTATACTGTATGATAATGGATTATGAACTGGATGTCTAAATTATAATAACGTATGTGTAAACATGGTTACGTAATAACGAGGTGCACCTCTCAATACTAATTTTTTATTTTTTATTTCATTTCAAGCATATTATAATTTTAACGAATACTTGCTTGATACTTAGCATTACTAGCTTTAAAATAGAAAATATAAAAATTTGAACCATATCACAATAATAGATAACTTATGTAAACTATGATAATTGTTTATTCATTAACTACTACGAATAAGTAAAAATAAAAATATCAAACTGCTCAATCTTCTTTAACCATGGATCCATCACCGATCAAGTAATCTATTTTCCCTTCAGGGTGCTCAAAGAAGTCTGCCACATCCAAGAGGGTGATGTCAAAATTATTGTCAGAGACAAAATTGGTTTCAGGGCCTTTACTATTTAGAGATGCTTGATAAAGCTCAACCAAATGTCTTGGTACACGGCAAATTCTTGCCCAGTGCCCTTTTCCACCGCAACGATAACATATAGTTTCTGAACTATTTGCTTTTGGATTCTCATAATTCATATCGTGCTTGTGGCAGAGTGACCAACTTCAGGTTGTCATATCTCTCCTTTAAGCCATTCCACAAGATAAGTGGATCTTTGACAGTGAGATATTCAATTTTCAAACCTTCATCAAGGTGATGGCGCAAGAAAATCAAGGCCTTAGCACAGTCTTGGGTGGATGCATTATCTCTGCCTTTAATGGCGTCTTCAAGACTCATTGCATCTAAATGAATTTCAGCATCCAACACCCATTTCATGTAGTTCTTGCCCGAAATTTCAAGGGCAACAAACTTTCTTTTCATAATGTCAGACATAATTAAAACAAAATAAAAAAGAAATAATATAAAGAACTTGCATAATTAAGGTTGAGTGATGAGAGTCAAAGGGGAGTGATGGAGGGCAAACTAAGTTTTATCCTCATAATCATAGAAAATTACCTGGATAGAAGACCTGCATTGTTAATGCCTCCACAAAATAAATCACGCGTATTATTGGTATATTTATCCTGATACCCATTGGTATCACTGCATCTGTTTGTTAACGCCTCCACAAAATTTAGCAAAATAAATCACCCGTACTATGATATACTTATCCAGATTTCCCTTTGGTATTACTTCTTAATTTTCTCAAAGAGATTTTTGAGATAGTAGAGTTTCGTGCTGATAACGTGTTATAAAATAATAAAAGAACAAGAACAATATTGCAGAGCAAGGTAGGGAGAGGAGAATTCTTATTGATATTTTGGGATGATTTACAATGGGCTAAGACACCTCTATTTATAGGAAGAGAAAAGACTTAGCCTCAAAGTAAAACTCATTCTATAAGATAGACATTCACTCTAATTAGAGTTCTATTCTTAACATAAACAATATTATAAAATGGCTAAAAACTAAAAGCAAAGACTCTTCTTTCTCTCCTTGTTGTAGAGAGGAGAATATTTCTGTTACTTTAAGATATATTAATTCCCTGAAATCTCCTTAAATTCTAATAACTTTTCTGTGGAATTTTCCACTGATATCTTGGAATCTAATTCCTGTACCGATTCCTCCTCTTGAAATCAAAACTTTTGATTGGTTATTTTAAAAGATAATGATTTTTGGTTGGGAGTTTTTTGTCTTATAATTTTCCTAGAATATCTTAGGTATCATATTTTTCTTAAATTTATTTCCTCAGAGTCCAGTAGAAATTTATTTTAGTCAATCTTTTGATTGAAATAAGAGGTTTTGCTGTTACAGGTCTTTGTTTCTGATTAGAATTTTATCAAAGACTCAATTTTTAGTTTTTTGGTATAATCAAAATCAGATAAAGATTGAAATTTTACTATCTGGGTGTTATAAAAATTTAATCTTTTTATTTGGGTTGTTAATTAGAATTTGTTTACAAGGAAGGGTTGTTTAATCCCAGTTATGACCAAGATTAATGGGACACTTAATAAATGTAGGGATTATTTTGAGACAGCAAATTCAGATATATTCAATGTAATTGAGTATGCTGTAATGGTGGCATCTGTAGATTATCCAAAAGAATTCAAATTGAGAAGAGATAGAATTGCTGAGTTGCTTTTCACATGTAAAGTTATAAGGTGTTTTGGTTGTGACAAGGTTGAATTAGCAATACCAAATGCTGCTAATGATGTTGACAATGTGTTTGTTATTGAATTTGGAGGTTGTGATGTTAAAGAAAGCAAAAGTAGTAGAGGTGATGATCAGATTGGGATGAATGTGAATCAGAAGATTAACAATTATAGCTATGATGAAGCTGAGGCATTGACTGATGAGATAGAACAAGAGTCTAAAATTGTTGGGGAGGTCCTACGGATCAACGAGATCATCCATAACTTTCAAGCTGAGGTGATTCACTTCAGTTGTACTATTTTGCTATTCTTGTTTGGTACTTAGGTTATGAGTATTTTTCTGGTGTTTCTAGACCTTATTAAGTAAGATTGTTTGCTATTGCGCATGATTGTGGTTTGTCTAAGAAAATGCATAAGGGTTGTAGGTTAACGGCAATCGAGCGGTTTTCCTCTTTGTCCCAGTTTTCCTCTTTGTACCGACGGGTATGAAGGGTTTTGTCTTGCCCCTATAGCAATGTATGTTGTGTTTCACCCTTTTGCATAATGTTTGTGTTAATGCTTTTCCCTTTATTTGCTGTCTCTCACGTTGCTGATATTATTTTTCGGGTTTTGTTGTCACAGATCTATTGTCTCTGAGTCGAGGGTCTTCCGAAAACAGCCCCTCTACTCCTCCGGGGTAGGGGTAAAGTCTGCGTACACTCTACTCTCCCCAGATCCCACTGGTGGGTTTTTACTGGGTTGTTGTTGTAGTATAACAATGTGGAAATTTCAGTTTCCTTTATGTTTTTCCCAAATTGAATAGGTCTGTTGCTTTATGTAGCTGTGAACATTTTGTGATAGTATTTAAATTGTTATTGCTGACGTTTATAGCTTTACTTGCTTGGTTGATTAAATTACTAGTTTTAATTATAGGGTTTTGATTGTGTGATGCTTTTTTGACAGTCCGATTCAGATATATATGAGTGCTTAAGGAGGCTACAACTTATGGCTTTGTCTGTGGAGACTCTCAAGGTTTGATCTCTTTCTGCTGTATACACTTGATCAGCAATTTGTTTCAGTAGCACTACTTACGTTAATCTGACTAGTCATCAGAATTTTTTGATCAGCAATTCGTACTCAACGTATTTATTTTATATTAGGCCACAGAGATTGGGAAGTCCGTTAATGCTCTCAGAAAGCACAGCTCAAATAATATTCGGCATCTGGCCAGGACATTGGTCGAGTATGAAACTCTTGCTTTCTTGCTGTTGAACTACAAAATAAACCCTAAAATGATTGCCAATATGTGTTGTGTTGTAGTAAAGGAAAATTCCAATTGAATCCGCGAATGTGGTTGCTGTAATCTGATTTAGGAGATACTTTCAGATTCGTGTTATTAAATATCTCATTTTGCCTTAGATTTGAAAATCAATTCTCTCCCAAAATTGAACATGAGAAGTTTGTTATCTGGCGGCTCTTACAGCTTAAGTCGTTGATTATAGCTTCGAGCTGTGTTTCCTTTTTAAGGGTTGACACAATATGCCGCTTGCTCTTTCATTTGATTGTCATATCTTCTTCTATTTAGTTACATAATAGTTTGATATCAGAGATAGTGATGACGGTCATTACCTTATCTGTGCAGTGTTTAACAAACAACTACTTCTATATTGAGTAATTCTTTATTCATCATAAGCAGAAGCATGTAACTAATCTCACCCCTTAGCAGTCGACCACTACTGCTGCTGTTTGATGTCTCTACTTCTATGTGTCTGATTGTGGTTATGTATGGATTTGACAGGTTGATGTTTAGAAATATTAATTGTTCCTATACAGTACATTAAACTAGAAAAAGCTTAGTACTTATGTTGTTTCATTTTTCGTGGACACAGGGACTGGAAGGTTATGGTCGAGGAGTGGGTGAATGCTACAACAGCCTTTACAGGTTCTTGTTATTTATGGCCTTCCTTCAAAATTTAGTTTTCCGTAGTCTTTGTTTGCAGTCAATATTGAAGTCTAATGACGTGAGTTACAAACTATTGGTACAGAGAACACCCCCGAGTCCATGAAAGCGTCTGTTGTTGATGAAGAGGAGGAAGGACTTCCTTCTCTGCCCTTGGATGACTTAGCTTTCATTTCTACTCAGACCACTTCAATGGAGTTTTCACAAGTATGCCTAGCATCTTCCCTTCTTTCTTCTACAAATTCTTTTATTCTTGCCTCCGGGATTGGCACTGACTTGTTTTCCTCATTCCTTATGGAGGAAGTTTTTTGATGGCATGGATGACGATGGAAGTGAGTAGAGTTTTTTTTCATAATTTTTACTGTAGCTTTTGCCATTCGGTTCTTTTTCTGAATTCTACAGTTATAGATGTACATTAATCTGATTGAGGATTTTACTTTCAGATATTCGGAACACCGGGGATTTCAACAAGAGTCATGAAAATGGCAGAAAGGACAATTCTGTCCGGAAACAGCAGTTTGCCGAGAGCGTCATTGCTGCTCCAAAGGACAGGAAGGTTGAGAAACCAAAGAAACAAACATCAGTTGTCAAACCAAATAAACCTTTTGGAGGTGACTCTGGGCCTGGAAGACCGATAAAGCCAACATTTGAACGGAAGCTCAACAATGATGAAATGAAATCCCAGCAGAAATCTGACAAAGGCAATTCGACAGAGGCATCTGCCTACTCAACAAAATGTGAGTATCTGAAAGGAAGTCAGCCTGTAGTTCATGTAGAGCTTTGATCTTCTACTAACTGTGCATAATTTCGTTGTACTAGATATTGAAATGCCCGGATGAGGATTCAGCTCGTGTGAAACTTGAGGCGACAAAGAGAAAGCTGCAGGAGCGGTATCAAGAAGCTGAAAAGGGTTAGTTTTATTTCAAATTTGTAGCTACTTTTAATGCTGATGGATATATTATCTTCTTTTTCGTTTCTCATAAAGATAGAAATTAAATGACGGATGCACTGCAAGATCTGACCATAATCTGATGGTATTTCATTACTGTCCTTCAGCCAAGAAGCAGCGGACAATACAGGTTATGGAGTTGAATGACATCCCCAAGCAGGGTCTCTGCAAGCAAGGTCCTGGCCATAAAAATTCCCATGTGAGACCTGGTAACCATATTAGGCATTGTGCAAATGGGCATCAGTGAATCATTTTTCAATGAACATGGATAATGGGTCTCATATAGTTCAATTGGGGCATGCATTTTGAAATGTCGTCCAAGTTAGGGAATGTTTAAGTAGACATTTTCCGAAACTATAGAACAAGAATGGTTCCTATCTATTATTTTTTTTCAAAGTAAGCAGATCGAAAGCACGAAAAGGAATGTATGGAAAATAAAAAGGTAGTGCCTTGGAAGGCATCTTTTTAACTATCAAAGAGTTTAGTAAGGTTTTGAATAGTAGCCTCGGGTAAAGAAAGTGGGTAGGATGAGTTATAGGTAGAAAATTGTTTAAAGCTTGTTGCTTTTTAATTTTTCAATGATATCCAAATTGCTCGATTAGTAATGTCAAATGATGTGGCCTCATCTTAACTATTTGATGGTAGCAGAGCATTAAAATCAGGATTTTTTGCTACTTTAATTTTAGACTTTTTTTCTTGAGAAATTACTATTCCATTTATAAATAGCTTATTACAAAAATTGGTTAATTCATAAAATATTACTAATATTAGTTAATTAGGTATTTGTAACTAAAAAGAGTCAAATTGTTGTTTTCTTTTGAATGTTATTAGAATTGATTGGGTACATCTTAAAGAGCTTGAATTTCAGTTTTGGAAGATTTTATGGAGTTTTAAGGTGGTTTAAATTGAAAATTCAACGTAGAAGACGAACATGAAAAAAATGATGTATGTATCATACCGTATATCACATGTATATTATATTTGTGCGTAAAATACATGCGTGATACATGTTTAATACATGTGTTGTAGAAGAATTTTTAAAACTCGATTTTAACTATGAATTTTGATACTAAATCAGTCCAAATCACCTTCATTGTTCCTCAATTTATGTATATTGATCCATCTATATGTTTTCAATGAATTTCAACCATACCCATTGAAAAAAGTTCCTTTTTGCTTAAATTTTTGATATCTTTTATGGGAAAGCCTATGCTTAGCACGGGATCAACATATTTGATTTTGCTATACATGGAAACAAATAATGGGTTATGGGAACGCATACCATAGAGTGACAGACCCGGAATTTTGTGCAAGCAGATTTAGTTGAAGAAGTCCATAACTAACATAAGCGGTATAAGCCGTATAGCAGGTTCAAAAAAATAATTTTTATACAAGATTTACCTTGTTTTAGCCATAATTTTATATATATATATATATAGTATTATTTTTTGATGAAGCGGGTTCAGTTGAACCCACTTCTTAAGGCGATTAACCAGTTGAAGCGGAAGAATATCTAGTTTATTGTTGTCTAAAAAATGTAACGATCTTGAGGGAAATAAGCAAATCTTAACTCTCATCTCAAATGAGAATTCAAGAAGACATGCAGATTGACTTATGTCGTGACTAACACTACATGTAAGAAGGATGGTTAGAAGTGAAGTAAAAATTGAAGAACTATCATTAATTTTCTATTTTCTCAAGTACCTTAGATGTTATTACTAATGTTATAACTCGAGAATCAAACTTCCAATAAAAACAGAACATCCACTCTAATACTAATTGATAAAAAACTGCACTAATGGACTGAAAAAAATCTATTTAAGCTAATTTAAATAAAGTTAATTGTATATACAGAAGATAAATATAATTACCTTTTCATCATGTAACATAAGATTCTAAATTTTTTATCTTTTTCTTCACGACTTTATCCGTCTCTACTTCTATTTAGAACTTGAATTTTGCATGTCCAATCAGGTGCAACTGGTGTTATTTGGTTAATGTTGCTTTCTTGTGCCATGATGTTTTGATATTTGTAAATTTTTATTCAACAAAATGTATCTTAATTTCATAAAGATATTGATGCTAACAAAGCAGATTTTATTTATTATGCAAGGAAAAAAAATTATAATGCAATATGTACAAGTTCAAACTGAATAATCATATAGATTGGTAAAAATGCCAGACTCACATAATGTAGTGTTTTTTGAATTGCAATTGTTCCCAAAAAGAGATAGATTTCATATTTTGTGGGAAAGATGCTACTTTTATAGTAACAGATAACATGATTAACTCGCAAAAACACTTAGATTAACTAATAAAATAATATTAAAATTAAATGAAAACAGAATGTAAAGGAAGCTTCATAAAAGCAGCTTTCAGTCGGTTCATCAGTTAGCATATTTAGAACATTAAAAGAAAATAGAGAATAATCGCAGGTTTCGAATTCAGATTGACCCGTTTTTTATTTGTAGTTTTTTTGGATAAAAAAATACAGAGCTTAGAAAATAATGTTGGGTTCAGAATTCAAATTAGCCCATTTTTGGTTTGTAATTTTGATTTGTTTTTTTACCATATATCATCCGCCATCATGTTCTACTACTTTCTACTTTCTCCCATGTGGCATGAGCTTCAAATAGTATATCTGCTACATTCGTAGACCGATGCGTCCCTTTCTATTCCAGGTTTTTGGTATTTAGCCCTTCTATATTTCGTATTCTTGTTAGACATTTTGGAGTTAGAGCTATGTAGTATTTCTTAGCTTGTGATTCGTGGGTTTCTGGGTCTTGGATTTATGTAATAGTTTGAGGGATAACACTGTGTATGCCAAGCGACACTTTTAAACGCTGTTTATTTCTTTATTTCTGTTTTAAATTGTATTACTTCTGCAAATTTGGTTATTCTTCTACAATTTAGACTTACCTAGTCGTGATTTTTGACGATGCCTCCACCTCAGATGTGATGTCCATAAGCCCTGATGGAGCCTCCACCACCTTATCATGTCTGTGGTACTCTGACATTTCTAAAAATATCATATATTGAGTAAGTAGGTTCCCGAAGAAGAACCGCCTGCGGGCAATCTCACTGAGTGTAATCGAAGCCAAATTAATGAGCCGGCAGGTCATCAAGAAGAATATTACACACACTCTAGCTCGACTGCAGTCGCTGCTGTGCTCCACCGGCATAACTCTCGCTTGTACAAAATACTACCACACCTTGTTAGCTTTGTTGAAGTCAGA
This sequence comes from Nicotiana benthamiana, assembly GCA_034376525.1. Taxonomy (NCBI): domain Eukaryota; kingdom Viridiplantae; phylum Streptophyta; class Magnoliopsida; order Solanales; family Solanaceae; genus Nicotiana; species Nicotiana benthamiana. The sequence continues at coordinate 133,948,813 of CM067337.1, forward strand.
GTGCACCATAGAGAGCTGAATGTTGCCTTGATTCTTTATCCATTTGGCATTTGAATCCATGCCACAAAGAGTGTGACGTATCCAATCATACTTTGGGCGTCTAATAAAGCGTTGGAGTCTCCTTGGGTCAGCATTCTCAACCCCCAAATAGTCACATGGAGACACTCTATCCATCGGCACATCCTTCCGTCGTACACGTGAAGTGCTCCTTTGATAATCCCAGTTAGCATACAGCTTTCGAACCATGCTCAGATTTGTAGGCCCTGGGTATTCTAAGAACTTTTGCATACTTAAAGCTTGTAGCCTGTTGAGTATCGCCGGAAAGTTTCTTTCTAAGGCCATGGTATTGATCCCCATCTCAGAAATGTACCAACTAGATCGAACAAAGTCCATGTGCCATGCAATAGATGCATTATCAACCAAATCCAAATGAGGCCTCGGCCTTAATGGTGCCTGTTGAGATCCCTCGAAGACCTATTTCCCTTTGGAATGCCGTGAAGAGCTTTCCCCCTGCTTGCACTTTTCACAGGAGAAGTGGTGGAGGACTTTCTAATGCCTTTGCCTTTGCTAGAACTATCCATAGCATCCTGCAACACAATTAAACATGAATGTGAGAATGGTTCAAGAAATACGCTAAGGTTGTCGTGAAAGTCATGAAATGACCCTAAACTTAAAACTGAAGGCACAATGTACACTATGTCAAACATTTTCATCCACCATGTACAAGTGTTGCACCTTAAAGCTATGGCTACTCAAGACTTCCCCATGCTACACAATAATTATTAATCATGACAACACGAATTCACAATAAGGTAAGCAAAAGGCATATAGTATGCACCTTTCGCAACTACTAGACTATACTAAATTAGGCAAATTTACAAGATTCTACAACATACAACATATAAGATCAATGGTGTAGGAACATGTATTGCATCAAGGCAACACCCCCTAGCATGTAAAAGTATCTCTATACACCCCACACTTAGCCCAAATGCATACACAATTGCATCCGATTACTCAGACTTCACCAGTTCACTAAAAATCACCATTCAAGCATTTTAACAAACACTATGTGGGCATGAAGTGTGTTCTTACAATTCAACAATGATGAAACATGGTGGCCCTCCCAGTTTTCAACGAAGTAGAGGAAATTCTAGTTTAATACTCCGTATATGTTTAAACACACAATTTTCAACCAAAAAAAATCACCCACCTTAAAAATTTTCATAAGTTTTACATAGGGAAATATATTGGGAATTAGGGCTCTTGGGAATAGGAGAATGTTTATCAACTAGTTATAACACAAAAGAAAACATAGAAGTGAAGAAGACGAACATACCTGGAGAGTGGAGAAGTAGAGCAAGAGAAAAATTTTTGTGAAGAAGAAGAGGGGAGTCAACAGAAGCAGTAGCGAGTTTGGAGTGTCTTCGTGCTTCTTCAGGATTGAAATTGGTTGGGTGGTTTGGGAAAATGGTATGGGTATTAATATTAGTGTAAATGGGTATTTATGTTGGGTTAAATGAGTAAGGGTTAAAAATACAACAAATAATGAAATAAAAAAAATATAAAAAAACTTACCTGGAACCCCCTAGTTTGGCGCATTGCGCCCTGTCTGGAGTTGGGGTTTAATTGGACACTGGTTCCAGCGCTCCAGGAAGCGCTAGGTGCTGTCTGCAATAATTTTTTTTTGATTAAACATCCTGATTCCTCCTTACATATACCCAATTTACACGTCCTACACCATTTCATCTAAAATTTCTATGCCTCTAAAGAAAATGCAATATTCTACCTACTCTACAAGAAAAATTAAGAAGTTAAGCTAGGAAAACAATAAAAATTGGGTTGCCTCCCAATAAGCTCCTGATTTAACGTCGCAGCACGACATAGAGTCTCGCTTACTCATCAGCGAGGACCACCTTGGTCTTCTCACAATTTATCATTCCTTCCCAATAATGCTTGACTTTATGACCATTAACCAAGAATTTCTTCTCACCATTTAAAGCTCGTAGCTCGATTGCACCATAAGGCGTGACTCTTACCACCTCAAACGGACCTTACCATCTTGATTTTAGCTTTCTAGGGAAGATCCGTAGCCTAGAATTGAATAATAGTACATGTTTTCCTAGCTCGAAGTGACACATCTTGATATGTTTGTCATTCCATCGTTTTGTCTTTTCTTGATATAGCTTAGCTTTTTCATAAGAGTGCAACCTAAACTCATCTAACTCATTCAACTGTATAAGTCTTTTCTCTCCTGCTGCCTCAAGGTCCATGTTCAGCTTCTTAATGGCCCATTATGCCTTGTGTTCCAGTTCAACAGGCAAGTGACATGCCTTCCCATAAATCAACTTGTACGGGGACGCCCCAATTGGTGTTTTATATGCAGTCCTATATACCATAATGCATCATCCAAGTTTGTAGCCCAATCCTTCCTATTCACACTCACTGTCTTCTCTAATATTTTCTTGATTTCTCTGTTTGACACATCAACTCGACCACTTGTTTGAGGATGATATGATGTAGAAACTCTGTGGCATACTCCATATTTCGCTAGAAGTTTATTCAACAATCGATTGCAAAAATGAGTCCCCTCATCACTAATTAGGGCACGTGGAGTCCTAAATATTGAGAATATGTTCTTTTTCACAAAAGCAGCTACCACCATGGCATCATTTGTTGGTAAAGCAATCGCCTCCACCCATTTTGATACGTAGTCAACTGCTAGCAAAATGAATTTGTTTCCCCTGGACGGTGGAAATGGCCCCATAAAATCTATCCCCACACATCAAAAAGCTCAACTTCTAACATGTTATTCAAAGGCATCTCATGCCTCATTGTGATTGTTCCCCTTCTCAGACATTGGTCACACTTCTTAATGAGTGCATGTGCATCCTTGAATAAAGTCAGCCAAAAAAGATCGGATTGTAGCACCTTTGTAGTTGTTCTATCTCCTCCATGATGGCCCCCATAAGGTGATGCGTGACAATCATACAACACCAATTCTACCTCTTTTTCAGGAATGCATCTCCTCATCAACTGATCAACACATTACTTGTACAGATAGGGCTCATCCCAATAGTAGAAGTTCACATCATGTAAAAACCTCTTTCTAGCTTTAGATTGGACTTCATGAGGAAGTACTCCACTCACAATATAATTCACATAGTCTGCGTACCATGGCGGAGGGTCTTAGGTTATAGGAAAAAGTTAGTCATCGGGAAATACTTCTTTAATTTGGCCACCCTCCTCCACGTGATTGTGATTTTCCAACCTTAATAAATGGTTAGCTACTTGGTTCTTTGTCCTCTATCAATCTCGTATTTGTTCATCAAACTCCTAAAACAATAAAACCCAGTGCATCAATATAGCTTTGGATTCTCTTTTTGTAAACAGATACCTAATTGCTGCATAATCAGTATGGACTATGACTTTCGATCCCACTAAGTATGCCCGAAATTTCTCAAAGGCCCACACAACAACTAACAACTCCTTCTCTGTGGTGTTTTAATTCAGCTGTGCATCATCAAGAGTTTTACTTGCATAGTAGATGGAATAGAACACCTTGTCCTTCCTCTAGCCTAGCACTGCTCCAATAGCCAGGTCACTCGCATCACACATAAGTTCAAAGGGTACAGTCCAATTAGGTGCCACCATATTCTTTTTGAGTTCTTCAAATTCCTTGAGGCAAGCATAATCAAAGTTGAAGGTTACATCCTTTCCAAGAAGCGTGCATAACAGAGTAGCAATTTTTGAGAAGTCCTTAATGAAGTGCCGATGGAAACCCACATGTCCCAAGAAACTTCGGACTCCCTTAACTGAGTCCACATGTTATCTCTTAATTTCTACAATCTTTGAGGCAATGGAGGTGGTGGCCTTGCAACCAATTGTGGGAATTTCTCAACCACCACTTCTCCAGCTGGCTTCTCTGGCTCATTAGTTTTTTCTGATGTTGATTCTATGGTGGTGGGCCTCTTATTAAAAGTCACCTATTTCCTCTTTTTTAGACTGAACTTCTTCTAGTTGTCTCCCATTCCTCAATGATACAGCATTAAGGGCTGCCCTAGGATTCTCTTCAATGTCACTTGGAAGAGCTCCAGCTCTAGTTTTTTGAGCACTGACAAGCTATCCCATTTGACACTCTAAATTTCTCATTGTTATAGCGAGGACTTGCTGTTCAGCCATCACTTTTTTAGACATATCTTCAAAGTGACTTGTAGGACTTGCTTGTAGTTCAATATGAGGTGGTCTGTAATTGATGTTGAGGTGATTGAGGCCTGTATTGATTCTGAGTACCTTGGTTTCCACCCCATGCGAAGTTTGGCTGGTTCCTCAAGTTAGGATTGTAAGTGTTTCCATATTGGTTTGGCCCCTATTTGAATTACCCACAAAGTAGACAGTCTTTGGGTTACTGAGGAATATGTTGCTCGTGTTCCCCTCTCCGCATATTTTACAAAAATCTTGAACTTGTTGTACCGGTGTACTTGTTGCTTTTTGATACTCATGGTCATCTGATTGACTTGGTTGGTCAGTGTAGAAATCTGCGCTGATAATGCCGAGACAACATCTAACTCAAGAACCTCTGCGCTGATCCTCATCTAATCTGGAGTGACCCTGTTAGTGATATAAGTATCATTAATCTCCAAGAAGTTTAGAATATGCTGTTGTGGATCCTCGTGCAGAAGACCCATAAACTGCCCGTTTGCATGAAGTAGCTGGATCATGCTCTATTTCAGCTCAAAGTGCCTAGTGATCCTGATCTTCACTATACTGGAGGTGACATTAGCAATGCTGGCATCGCCACCCCCTGAACAACCATGAGTTGCTCCTCTGCCATTTCCATAGGAAATTAAACAAGTGCATGAATATTATTCGTGTCCCGTGCTTCCCTCAACTTTTTGTGAAATGTTCTCTCAGGTTTAGGATTAAAGCCTTGAAGTCGGTCATGGCTTCTGACCCTACGTATTCAGTTTAAGTTCCTGAGATTCAAGCAACATCAAGTAATGTTATACTCGACGAGATAAACAATTAAAGCAAAAACTAGCAAGTAGTTAATATTCAAGTCCCCGGCAACGGCGCCAAAAACTTGTTTCTCCCAAATACTTGTGTAAAACACTCACTAATCACTAAAATTATTATTAATCCAACTAAAATCAAAGTCCAATAATATTATTATATGATTCTATGATTCTAAACAATAACTAATTTATCAAGTAATGAGTTGATTGTTGTGTATTCAGTAGAGATAAGTATTCCAAGGTTGTGATCGATTCACCATTTGTATTGTGTTCTAATTAACTCTCCCCTTAATATAATTCACTCATGGTTGCTAATTAATCAATAAATTCCCTCATACATTTCTCCCGACGTACTACTCACCTACTCTCATAAGATTAACGCCTATATTACTATGAAATCAATCTATTAAGACCACATTAAGATTATGATATTTAATTAAGTATGGTGACTAGGTATATTCATATCCTAACCACAAATCTACTCCCTATGAGGTTTAAGATCACGCTCTCTTCAATTCTTCTCTAATATAAAAACGACTTTCCCAAACATAGGATATAGAGTAAATAGAACCTAACTGATGGCCAGACAATTAAGCAATTAAACTCAGAGTTGAAGCAACAACCATAAATTGATGAATTATAATCATGGTCAAGCTAATATCAAACAATAATATTCATGGCTAAATCACAACCCCAGAACAATGGGTGTTTAGCCACTCATGATGTAATCAAACAATTGCATTAGTGTTAAATAATTGAAAATAGTAGAAAAGATGAAGAAATATGAGATGCTCTTGCTCCTTGATGTTTTTGGTGCATATTTTCTCCTCCTAAGTGCGTCTCTCCTCCCAAAAATAGGGTAGTCTTCCTTTTATACGTGTTGGATAGGTGTAGGGACGAATAAACAGTATCCTGGGCCAAATAGGATAAAATCCACATCAAAGGCACCCAGCCTGGTGCCAGGAGTCCACCGTGCTGCCCAATTTTCAACACTATTTTCAGCGCCACAGGTGGCGCAGGTGCTTCTGGTGGCGCCCAAATGGATATTTTTTTGGATTTTGTTCCTTTTAGCTCGATTCTTGCGCGTTTTTCCTCCAATTGATCCCAAATCATTCCTACAAGTAAAAAACTTCAAATTAATATAAATATAGCATTTAACGTCCCAAATTCCTGAAATAAAAGTAAAATGCGAGGCGATATACATAGAAATACACATACACACACATGTATATATATATATATACACACATACACACACACATATATATATACACACACACACACACATATATATATATACACACACACACACACACACACACACACACACACACACACACACATATATATATATATATATATATATATATATATATATATATATATATATAGACACACACACACACACACTTTAAGCTAAACATCAAGAAGCTCTATGCAAAGTTCTGCAAATGTGAGTTTTGGCTCGGCTCAGTGGATTTCTTGGGGCACATGGTGTTTAGTGAGGGTATGTAGTGTTAGATAATACGCTTAACGCTAGAGGGGGGGGGGGGGGTGAATAGCGTTATAATAAAATTAGCGTAAACTTGCGGAATTTAAAAAAGTGCAGGAAATAAATAAGTGCGATAAGTAAATAAATTAGAACAAACGCACCGATGTATCCTGGTTCACCACAACCCGTGGCTAGTCCAGTCCCCGAGAGACTCTCTCAAGATTTCCACTAACTTGTTAAGCTTACGGGTGCTCAACAAACCGTTACAACTTGAGGACACAAGCCTCAACAACCTTTGCTCGGAGATACAACACTCCAAGACTTCAACCAAGGAAACACAAGTTCCTTTTTACAACACAAGGGACTAACACTTCCCTTCAAGTGTACAAAACACCTAGCACTCAAACAAGACACTCCTTTAAGAGTAGATATGAGTAAAAAGAATACGCTCAAGATCGCAACAACTTTCGACAAGAATTTGGCTCTCAAAAGCTTATGTAATGAATAAAAAATGACAAGCAATAAAGTATGCAAGCTTTAGCAATTGTATGATCAGTTGTTGTGTGTTGTTATGCTTAAAAGACTGAATTGAAGCTGTATTTATAGTTGAAAAACTTTGTATTACCGTTGCCTAATTGCCAATTAAGAATTGCTGATTTTACTCAGTGACAATCGATTGTCAAATTACCACAATCGATTGTTTGCCAGTTCTTCCAAAAATCAATCCCAGATTTTACGCTTAACAATCGATTATATAAGATCAATAATCGATTACTGGCAACGTTCAAAAAATCATTTCCAGATTTTACGTAAAACAATCGATTGTCAGAAATCTACAATCGATTACTCAGCAACGTTCAAAAAATCATTTCCGGATTTTACTTAAAACAATCGATTATACGAAATCAATAATCGATTACTCAGCAACGCTCAAAAAATCCTTTCCAGATTTTAATTAAAACAATCGATTATAGGAAATCAATAATCGATTACCTGACGGTATTTGAAAACATTTTGGCAACGATCAGTTATACAATCGATTATATTAAGTTAACAATCGATTATATATCAGTCTTGAAAAATCAATTTAGACACTGCCTCTTGACAATCGATTGTTATAGGTTCACAATCGATTATTTAATAACTTTGAAAAAGTCTGGAAGACACTGCCTCAACACAATCGATTGTCATAAGTTTACAATCGATTATTTTGTGACTTTGAAAAATCTGATGGACACTGTCTCTTCACAATCGATTGTCATTAGCTTCACAATCGATTATTTTGAGCTTTGAAAAACTTTGATGGACACTGCCTCATCACAATCGATTGTCATAAGGTTCACAATCGATTGTCATGCAGATTTGAAAAATCTGATGCTCACTGCCTTAACACAATCGATTGTCGTAAGTTCACAATCGATTGTCAAGCAGCTGACTTAAACATAATTGATTATCATAAGTACATAATCGATTATCTTAGTCCAGATTTTAGAGGCATGTTTAAAAATCATTTTGAATAAAGTAAATATGCATTATTTAAAATCATTTTGCTCTAAATTAAATATGCATGATTTGTTAAAAATATTTTTACGAGAGAAGCCAAGTCTTGAGTTTAAGTTGTCGGATCAAGATCACAATTAAATACCGACTCATATAAAACTTAATCTCGATCTTTGTCTTGTGCTTGAATCTCGTTATATATCAATTTTGCGCTTGTGCTTGGACCTCGTCATAAGTCAATTTGCACATAGTTTGTCATTCATCAAAACCTACAAATATGAAAACACGTTTAGTATAATGCCTTGAGAACGTGTTTCCAACATGTAGGTCGATCCGAAGAAGACAGAGGCAGTTCAGAGTTGGACCAGACTGTCCTCAGCCATAGAGATTCGCAGCTTTCTTGGGTTGGTGGGTTATTACTATCGATTTGTTCATGTATTTTCATCTATCGCATCACCCTTGACCAAGTTGACTCAAAAGGGTTCTCCATTCAGGTGGTTGGATGAGTGTGAACAATGTTTTCTGAAGCTCAAGAATACCTTGATCATAGCTCCAGTGTTATTTCTGCCACCGGCTTCGGGTTTATATACAGTGTATATGTGATTCTTCGAGATTTGGTATTGGGTGTGTCTTGATGCAGGATGGTGGACGTATTTCATATAATTCTAAGCAGTTGAAGCCCTATGAGAAGAACTACTCTGTTCATGATTTTGAGTTGACTACCCTTACTCACGCGTTGAAGATTTGGAAGCATTATTGTATGGTGTATCTTGTGAGGTGTTTACTAATCATCGTAGCCTCTAGCATTTATTCAAGCAGAAGGATCTCAATTTGATGCAGTGGAGATGGTTGGAGCTACTAAAGAACTATGATATCACTATTTTGTACCATCTGTTGAAGGACAATGTGGTGGCTAATGCCTTGAGTAGGAAGGCACTGAGTCCGGGGAGTGTGGCATATATTCTTGTAGGGGAGAGGCCTCTTGGAGTTGATGTCTAGTCCTTGGCCAATCGGTTCGTGAGGTTAGATATTTTGGAGCCGAGTCGGGTATTGGCTTGTGTGATTTCTTGGTCCCTTATTTGATCGCATCAGAGAGCACCAGTATGATGATCCTCATTTGCTTGTCCTTAAGGATAGAGTTTAGTACGATGATGCCAGAGATGTGGAATATTGTTTATGACAAGGTGTTGAGGATGCAGGGCCGGATATGTGTGCCCAATGTGGATGATCTTTGGGAGATGATTCTAGAGGAGGCCCATAGCTCGCGGTATTCCATCCATCCGGGCACCGTGAAGATGTATCAGGATCTGAGAAAATATTATTGACTGAGAAGAATAAAGAGGGATATTGTAGGATTCATAGCTCGGTGTCTCATTTAATTGCAGGTGAAGTATGAGCATCAGAGATCGGATGGCTTGCTTCAACGGATGTATATTCTAGAGTGGAACTGGGAGCAGATCACCATGGACTTTGTTCGCGAACGCGAGGTGGGGGTCGCGTTCGCATAGAGTAAATGGGAGCAGCTGGGGTCCTGTCATTTGTGCTTTGTGTTCGTGATAAGAAGGATGCGTTCACAATGGTATAGAAAGCGGAAGCTTCGCGTTCGTGAGCTAGAGACCACGATCGCATAGAGTTAAATAGAACCAGTCATAATTTGTATTATGCGATCATAGGGATATTTCCTCGATCGCGATTAAGTAATTTTAAATCATTGGGCAGAATGTGTTAAAGGTCATTTTTACAATTTTTGGCTATAGTTCACCATTTTTAGTCAATTTTGGAGCTTCTTAAGGGGGATTGAAGAGGGTTTTGGGATTTTTGATGTAAATTGGTAATTTTCAAGTGGGCTTTGTTCCCTTAGCATATTTTGATGGTATAAATATGTTTTTGGTTAGATTTGGAGCATCTGGAGGTTTAGGCAAAAACATCGCGAGCAAAAGTTCGGGCTGGATAGAGGTAAGTAATGATTGAAAATATTGTCTTGAGGTTATGAAACCCCGGATTTCACATTTTTGTGCAACTTCAAGGTGAAGCATACACTAGATGACTAGCGTGGGTCATGCACCATTGGGGATTGTAACTTAGTTTGTCCCGTATTAATGTTAAGTCGCGTATTTGATTGAAAAATGTTTGATATCATTGTGTTTTGAAAATTATTATCATGTTTTGGGTTGAATGCCATATTTGGCGTCGTGGCAAATGTTTTGGACCCTCAGGAGATTTTTACTACTATTCCTTACTGTTTTGACTTCATATTTGTACTCAGTCATGTTGTGTTCTACTATTTTCATAACTCAGTCATATTTACTCCGTTTTGATAATTTAAATGATATTATGGGCCGAGCATCATGTTTTGCTGTTACCCGAGTGTCTTGAGAGATTTCAGACTGAGTGAAGCCGAGGGCCTGTGTTTTGAGGATATTATGGGATCGGGCTGCCGCCACAACAGTGTTGTACTGATTCATGATAATGAGGCCAAGGTCCTAATTTGATACGCAACGAGGTGGCTTATTATGAGGCCGAGGGTCAGTTTGATTATGCCACGAGATGACTTGTTATAGCTCTTGCATTGTAGGAGCCCCCCCGGTGTCTGCACACCCCCAGTGAGCATGGGTACCCAGTGTGAGATGTGATATTGCCCGAGGAGCTGATACGAGTGATTATAAGGCAGCCCGAGGGGCTAGTTCTGTTGATAATTTTCCCGAGGGGCTATTTAGGTTTTTGTCCTTGTCTCACTGTTTTCATCACTTATTGAAACTATTGAAAGGTGTTTTCAAAAGGTTTTACTGAACTAAGATGTTTTACGAGTTTTTATTGCTCTATTGCATTATTTTTGACTTATATTGTTTGTTGTAGCGTTATGATGTGGTTTACGTATTTTCTTACGGCTCAACTGCCTTTAATTTTATTACTTACTAAGTTATGCGTACTCACATTACTCCCTGCACCCTGTGTGCAGATGCAAGAGTCTCGGGTCATGCCAGCGAGTGCCGATCGTCATCCAACAGGCCTTTTTTTCGAAGTTGACTAGGTAGTTGCTTGGCGTTCGCAGCCCAGTGATTCTCCTTCCTATCTGTATTCCTCTTTATATTAGCTTTGTTTCATACTATGTTGTCTTTTCAAATTTCTAGACGAGCTGTAGTTGTTGATGACTAGTGACACCCCTGTGTCGGGCTGTATTTTGTTTCCGTAATGTTGTATCCTACCTATTATTATGGGATTTTTATATAATTAATGACTTTTAAATGACTTATTATAATTGTTTGGTTGGTTTGGGGTTTTGTCGGCTGGCATAGTTTCACGATTGGCGCCATCACGACCGGGTCCGTTTTAGGGTCGTGATACTCGTGAATATTTGGATTACTAGCGATGTAATGCACGATCTGCCGATGATGTTCGCTCGATACAAAATAATTTATGCACTATTGAGGGACGTGCGGCACGATTCATAGATGCATCTATATCTGCCAAAGCGTTCGGTCTGCTCCATAAGAAAGGAAGGAAGTTACCAAATTACAAGATATGGGTTTACAAAGCAGTACATGAGCATGATAATAGGTACACCTCTATACATTTATCAAATATCTTCGCAACAACAGAAGGTGATAAAGCTTCGCCTAATATATTTATTTCTAAATACGCTTTAGTTAAAGGTTTAATTAATTACATCAGCAGAACAAATTCAAATAATTCAATTATTACATGATAAGGTCCTAAGTTTACCCCGACATAAATGTGATTTAGCTACGTACAGAATCGCATCACATCGCGCATACATGGAAGACAGAACTAGCTTTGCATAACAACAAATATCACCTAGGGGTAGTTTCTCCCTCACAAGGTTAGACGTGAGATTTACCTCGCTCCAAAGTTCCACAACCGGCTCCAACACCTCTCTAACTCTTCAATCCAAAACTAAACAATCCGAATCTAGTCATAGAAATGTACAAACCAATATGAATACTCACCCTAATATTCATAATAATCAATTCATAACAAATCCCAACACCGCTCGAAAAGTCAATAAAGTCGGTCAACGAGCCCACGTGCCTGGATTTCAAACATGTTTGAAGATAAATTTTACCCATAGCACCACAAACTCAAATATATAATTTATTCCAAATTCCATGTCTAATTTCGTGGCCAAATTCAAAAATACTACTTTCTAGGGTTTTCCTCAAAATCCCAAATTTCTATTAATCTTCATGTATAAATCCATATACAAACCATTTATTTAACTCACAATGTGCGGGAATTACTTACCTCATAGTAGAAATGAAATCTCATGTTCAAAAGCTCCATAAACCACCCAACTAAGTGAAAAATGAGAGAGAATGAGCCAAACCCCGTAATATAAAACTCACTGCCCAGTTCTTTCCTCCCTCTGCTCGATAGCGGAATATCCCTCGCAATCGCGAAGGCCAACTGGCCATGCCTCCAAAATCTTTTCTTTATGTTCGCGGTATTCTACTCGCATTTGTAGTATCTCCACGTCTCACACATTTGTGTTCGCGGTCCTTGAGCCGTGTTTGCGATGTCCTAGTGCCTCCAGGCCCAGCTCCCCTTTTCCTTCTACACGTTCGCAACTCCCCTACCACGTTTGCGTAGGTATCCTCATCTTCTGCGCCACACTCGTGTCTTCTCCATCACATTTGCAATGAGAAAATCCAGTAGCCCCCAAAAATCTTCTTCGTGAACGCATGGTTCCTTTGCGTTTGCGAAGAAGCAAACCAAATATCAACAATAGCAGCATCAAAACACCTATAATTGATCCGAAATCACCCCGAATCACACTCGCACTCCTAGGACCCCGTCCAAATATACCAATAAGTCCCAATACCTTATACAAACTTATCCAATGGCTTAATATGCCACAAATAAGATCAAAATTAGGGATCAGCGACCAAAACCTCTTTTTCAACTTTTAAACTTCCCAACTTCGACGAATGCATCTGAACCATACCAAAATATTCCGGAACGACACCAAATTTTGCACGCAAGTCAAAAATTATAATACGAACCTATTTCAAGTCTCAGAAATTTGAAAGGACATCGATAAAATCAAAATCCACTTCAATCCAAACTTATCAAATTCTAGAACTTCCAAATACCAACTTTACACAATAAGCTGAAATGCTCTCGGACCATCCGATACTCTATCCTAACATACATTCAAGTCCAAAATCATTATACGAACCTATTGGAACCTTCAAATCCCGATTTTGATGTTGTTTGCACAAAATTTATTTTTTCTAACTTAAAGCTTCTAAAATTAGAATTTTCTACCCAAATCAACTCCGAACTTCCTAAAATTCCACTCTGACCACATGTACCAGTCATAATACCTGAAGTGAAGCTACTCAAGGCCTCAAACCGCTGAACGGCACGCTATAGCTCAAATAACTGGTTGGGTCGTTACTTTCTACCCCACTTAAATATATGTTTGTCCTCGAAATTGCTAAGAATTGCTCCAGAGTTGCCCAAAATCACCGTCTAGCACCTCATGCACTTGCCCGTGCTGCTATAACTCAGTGGAGTATTCTAGGTTGAGACGAAATGAAGATTGTCTCTTTTATTTAGTCAATAAGCCTTAGAACCAAATTTCAATCTTGGAATTGCTCTACAATACCTAATTCTAACATACGAACATCATATCAATCACTACACACTGTACCCTAACAGGACTATGCTCCTCCGCAGAAATCATACCATGCACCACATAGGTTTGTTGACCATAACAACATCCTCTAGCAATGATAACAGAAATTCTACAACGCCCACAACGTAACTCATAACACATATATGTCATGTTCCAACTCTAGCAATACCGCTACGACAGAAGAGATGCATAGAAACTAATAACCACCTACTGCATCAACAAATCATGGAGTGTCTCCTCATGACAAGGACCATTACCTCATTCTGAACTGCATAACAATATTTGCTCATTAATATATCCTTCATAACTCCAATCTTACTAATCCCAGGTCTAATAACCTTGTTCACCTAGTACAAGGTGCACAAGCGATAAGCAATCTCAAAAACTGCAAAAACTCATATAACACCAACAAGCTACAAACTCGAATACAACTCATAAGGAAGAACAAACTCTGACAGGGAATTATCCAGCCCCGCGTAATGAATAAAACGGCCAATAGGTGCTATGAACCTACCTCAAAGATGAAAACAAGGTACACAAAATGAGTGTAAGGAACTATGCTTAATATTTCAATGTTGTGGCATGCAATCTGATTCAATTTGACATACGGTGTGAAATGCGATCCAAGCATGAAAATGTTATGGCATGCAACCCGATCCACACAACATACCTATGGCGGCGTGCCACTGATCTGAACAATATACTCGTGGCGACGTGCCATTCGACCCGCACATAAAAATTAAAAAGTAATCACACATCAAGCCATAATTCTTATACTTACAAAATGCCCATATATCGACCACAAGCATGCCAAGTGCATAATACAAATACTATGGAGACAGATAGCGCCATATGCTATGAAACCCAAGCAAAAATAAGGTGCGATAAATGACCCACATCTCGAGAGACATCCTGCTTGCATAACCCACAAGCTACACGAGACCTCAATACGTGTGCGAACAATCCACCAGTCTCACAACCCACATGGCACAATAGAGTATTAACTGAAATAGCTAACAATGAAAATAACATCCAAATCCTGAAGACTCCTCCATAAAAAATCCTATGTTTAATGATCACACCTAGTCTGGTGTAGAGCACACACTACCCATCAACAGACCTCAAGCTGATTTCGACTATATCTCACTAGGCTAATAACCTTTCAAGGATCCGCAATGACCTCATTATGACATACAAGAACAACTGTCAAATGCGGAACAAACTCATATGGTCTACAGCCCAAGGAATAGAATGCCTCTCAAGCATAAACTATCGCATTTGTGATATTACCATAACCTCCATAATTGTTTTGAATATTTAATAATCAAATGGCTAACATGTCACACTTATACAAATCTCCACATGGGGTACACTACCACAACCTTCTGCTCAGGTAACATTGTTCGCATGTCCATGCCACCAACCGTTCTAATTTTATAAAGCGAATCAACAACCCGCAAGTCAATACACAAAGCCTCTTCCACATAATACCATTATGACGTGACACTAAAGAAAATGCTAGCTTACTTTGAACATCTAACCTCTCCCCCCGGCTCATCCGAGCTCGTGATACTCTATCAACACTGAATTGCGACCTTGACCTTCCACTTCTCGTCCCCATACCGCTCACTACACCCATCATACCGCTACGCGAAAATACACGTATTCACCATAACACTTGAACTACTAGTGGAATAAGTACTTCATTGGCTAGAAACTTTTCGTTTAGCTCATTCCAAAAGAACCAATGCAACACGTAATTGAATTCTCAAACCATAGAAAATACAAACCTCAAGTCGTAATATAAATAGCCATAGCTCTTTGGGAATCAATTACACAACAAAGCCATTCGAATTAAATACCTCCTAATCAACCAAGTTATGGTGGTGCTCAAGCGCGAGTGTACAATCAGAAACTACATGTATAACTTCACGTTGAAGAAACTGATCATAGCCACAATCATGCAGATTTAACCATTACTAACTGACCCAACTTCTTCCAATTTATTCTTGACTTGCCTTAGAAATAATAATAATAATAATAATAATAATAATAATAATAATAATAATAATAATAATAATAATAATAATACTAATAATAATAATAATAGCTCCATTCAAACACGTAATAAACCAAATATGCACTCGTCCAAAGTGACACGCATCATGAGACCATACCATCTCATTAATCATAAATCATCTCATATTCTCCTTACACGCACAATAGCATCACCAATTGGTACACCCATTATACAAGATCTTACGCGTATCCGAAGCTATTTGTTTATTTCGTCCAATAGTACACTGCGTACCCAATGATAACATAGAACATTCCAAGTTCTTAGGCACTGCACTTAAATTCTTGAATCCATTAGGACCAATGTTGAGAGTTACCTACTCTAACTTGGTCCCAAATATAAGCCAATCTCTAGTGCACTTCTAGCACATAAACACCCTATCAATGAAACACCCGACTAAATTATTTTCCCTTGTATATTACACCCACCAAAAGTAGAAACTCTGAGTCTATCCAAAACATGAACCGATTAGGCCCAAATATATCACACATTCCTCAAATCCTTACCACTGTTGTTTTATTTCCTTAGTCATAATAACATACCAATACACCGATAACCCCAAACTGCACAAGCATGCAACCATGCGGTCCAATCATAGACGGTGGGGCTCCTCCACTTAGCTTGAAGCTACAATTGCATAACCCCAGAACCCACCATGACTCCTCCTTCCCAATTACCACGATCTCACAAAATTAAACCACCAAACTTCTTGTAGTTTCTCATTAAACTTTTCATGAACATTTTAAATTATCAGCCATGATCGCCTAATCGACCTCCCGCTGTATAGTAAGTAGAAATCTTCATAGAAAATTCATCAAAATCACGCAAATGCTATCCTCTTCACAGGAGATAACCTACATGTAGATTCCCTTGCCGACATCTTTCAACGGCGCTGTACTGGGTACAACTACTGTGAAATTAGTAGGACCACTAAGCTCGTGCTCATTCACTAACTATACAAGTTTGTTTATTTCCCGTGGACATCAATTGAAAGTACAAGAATATATTCCACACTCGAATTCACATTGCATTCCCCTTTATTTCGAGCAAACTCCTTTTTGCTATATTTAATGTCTAGCCACCATATAAAATAGAATGTGTACACCTAGTCACTTTTCCATCATGATTCCCAAATCGCTCTAAACTTTCTTCAAACAAGTGGATTCCTACCACAAAATCTATATGTCACTCTGCCACTCTCATTTCGGCGAAACCATCTTCTTTAAGTAACTACTCGACCTCTACTTTTCATACTTGACCTGCTAGTAATTAAACCACCACGAGACACCTCCCACCGTATCCTTCCTCATCCTTCGCTACCCAAATGCTTTCTCAAATCAAAATTCCATCTTTGTAGCACCTAAATTAATAAATTGTTACCAACTTTAATACTCCTAGAAGACTATCTTTCTCGATCCATCGTCATTAGGAATACCAATTTGTTTATGAAACCGATACACTCCGCTATATTTGACAATCACTTCCTTGGAACCATTTCACAATGCCCTTCCATAAAGGAAAATTGAAGAAGACCATAACGCCGACAAACTTTAATGCATTCAACAACAAACCTTTAGCCTCTTTAAGATAACTACAGACTTCTCCATATCGATCCATGAGACTCTATTAGACTTACTCATGACTGCTACTCAAGTGAACCTAATGCTTTAGTACCAAGTTTTCACGTCCCAAAATCTACTATAGGTCGTGATGGTGCCTAATGCCGCCATCAGGCAAACAACATTTATTTACCAATTTATTACTTTCGAAATCATGATATTCATTAATTTTATGATATAAAACATAATTTCCATGGTAAAGTGATAATAAACGCACAACTAAAATAACGAACAACCCATAGGAACCCCCAAAACCCGGTGCCACAAATGTATGATCATTTTTTAATAAGTACAACAATAATATAACATATGTACAGAATGTAAATAAGACACGATAAAATAAATAGTACACTGGGGACTCGGTAGACTGCGATACATAGCCTTAATTGCAGCTCACAAAAATTCACTTCAACAGATGCACCTACACGCCTAGATAATAACAAATGACTTGTCGGATCCTGCACATTTGGTGCAGAAGTGCGGCATGAGTACGCAAATCAATGCGTACACAATAAGTATCTAGCCTAATATTGCAGAAATTAGTGATGGGGGTTCGACATCGACACTTTCTAGGGGACCAATAAAATAATACAATAATTCATATTAGATATGAATTGAACAGTAGTAGTGGAATAAATTTCTAATTTCATAATATTCTATTTATTTCCTTTAAAGTATAAATTTCTCGATCATGTATCCTACCTCAATATCTCAGAAAAATGCCACATTTCAATATTAATTAAGTAAGAAATACCATAAAATGTCGGGCATTAATGGAAGGTTTATCTCGTGAATATTCGGACTACCTGCGATGTAATGCATGATTCTGCCGACATCGTTCGACCTTCTCCATAATAACATGTAAACTACCGAGGGATGTGCGGCACAATCCATATATGCATCTATATACTTTGGAGGCATTCAGACCGCTCCACAAGAAAGGAAGGAAGTTACCTAATTATGATAACTGTGTTTACAATACATTACATGAGCACGATAATAGGTACACCTCTATACGTTCATCAAATATCTTAGCAATAACTCAAGGTGATAAGCTTGGCCTGATATATTTATTCTAAATCAGTTTCAATTATAGCTTTAATTAATTAAGCCAGCAGAATTAATTCAAATAATTTAATTATTACATGATAAGGCCTTAAGTCTACCCGAACATAAACATGCTTTTGATACATACGGACTCTCGTCACATCGTACATATGTAGCACCCACAACTTGTTGCACATAACAACAATATCACCTAGGGGGTAGTTTCTCTCTCAAAAAGTTATACATAAGACTTACCTCACTTTGAAGTTTTATAAACCAGCACCAACACCTCTCTAACCCTTCAGTCCAAAGCCAAACGATCAGAAACTAGTCAAACAAAATGTGCAACCCAATGAAAATACACACTAATATTCATAATAACCATTCATAATAATTCTCAACTACGCTCAAAAAGTCAATCCTCGGGTTCACATGTTCAGATTCTAAAACTTTTTGAATATAAACATTACTCGTAGCACCACGAACTAAAATGTACAATTTATTCCAAAATCCATCTCCAATTTCGTGGCCAAATTCCAAAAATACCAGTTTCTAGGTTTTTCTTAAAAATCCCAAATTTCTACTAATTTTCATGCATATATCCATTTAAATAATGGGAATTACTTACCTAATAGTAGATGATGAAATCTCCTCTTCAAAAGCTCCAAAAATTGCCCAACCAGGTGAAAAATGAGAGAGAATGAGCCAATTCCCATAATATAAAGACAAACGGCCCTGCCCCCAAAATCTCTTCTTCGCGATCGCGGAATATCCCTCACGATCGAGAAAGCCAAATGGACCTGCCCCCAAAGTCTCTTCTTCGCGATCGTAGTAGCCTTACCGCATTTTCTATGTCTCCACATCTCGCAACTTCATGTTTGCGGTCCTTGAGCAGTGTTTGCGATGGCCTAGCGCTTCCTTTTCTTCCTGCTATACGTTCGCGACCTCGCTGTCGCGTTTGGGTAGGTATACTCAAATTCTTCTCTACATTTGTTTCTCCTCCATCTCATTCACGATGGGAAAATCCAATATCCCCCAAAAGTCTTCTTCTTCATGAGTCCCTTCGAATTAGTGAAAAAGGAAATCATATATTAGCAACACCAGCATCAAAACACCGAAACTTTGTCCGAAACAACCCCAAATCACATCCGAGGCCCCTGGGACCTTGTCCAGTCACACCAATAAGTCCCAATACCTTATGTATACTTATCCAAAGGCTCTAAATGCCAAAAATAACATCAAAACCATGGATTAACGACCAAAACCTCTCTTGCAACTTACAAAGTTTCCAACTTTGACGAACATGTCCGAATCATACCAAAACATTCCAGACTGACACTAAATTTTTTGCACAAGTAAAAAATCACAATAAGAACCTATTCCAAGTGTTGAAACTCCAAACAGACATCGATAACATCAAAATCCACTTCAAACCAAACTTATGAAATTCTAGAATTTCAAAAATTCCAACTTTCTACAATGAGCACAGAAATGCTCTTGTAGCACTCGATACTCAATGCGAACATAAGCCGAAGTATGAAATCATCATATGAACCTATTGGAAAATTCAAATCCCGATTTAGAGGTTGTTTACTCAAAAGTCAAACATTAGTCAACACTTCCAACTTAAAGCTTACAAAATTAGAATTTTCTTTTCAAATCAACTCTAAACTTCTCAAAATTCCATTCTAACCACACGTTCAAGTCACCTGAAGTGAAGCTACTTAAGGCCTCGAAGTGCTAAATGATGTACTAGAGATCAAAACGACCGATAGGGTCGTTATAGTCTCGCTCTAGGGACAAAACTTTTTATACTTGAAGTTTTACCCATTGATCAGGTGGCATGAACCAAAGGCCAAAAGTTCAAGACCAACTTATTTTTAGGTCATTTACGTCATTGACATGTAACCGGTGGACACTGACCCAATAGGTTGTTTTGAGCTTTAAAATCTAGCTCGCCGGTTCGAGACCTAGATGTAACAACCTGGCCTATCATTTCGAGCTCTAGCACGTCATTAGGAGGTTTGAGGCCTTGGCTGTTGCGCCCCTTTTTTCCCTCCGCGGAGAGAAGTTTGTGTTCTGATGTTTATAGGGGTAATAACTCTTTCCTTTTGGGATTATGGTGCTTAGGGCACCTAGAGCAATTTACTCTTAGACTAGTTTGCAATATTAGAGATTTAGGGTAAGGGCTCGAAATTACCTTGAGGGGAAGGTGTTAGGCACCCCTCTCGGTCCACAATGGTGGGTCCCGTCCAAACTTATATTTATGTGAATTAGTCCTTTTAACAAACAAATAGTTTAAACACACACTTAAAAATAAAGGCATGTTTAGACATTTTATGACTCATGTAATGAAAGAAAAGGGAAAAGACTTCAAAAAGTTGCACATATACAGAGAAAATAAAATTTAAACAACGAGAATTGGGAAAGAGGAGTCCTAGGTTGGTTTGCCTACAGGATCACCCCACACAATGTCCGGTAATCACTCCTCAATGAGAGGATACGCATGACATTAGTGCATAGTCATCATATCCTTACTACCCAATTCCCCCCCTTGGTCATAGCCTAATGTGTTCTAGCAACCTTGATAAATATCCTATACATGCACTACCCGTCCCTTCCTCGTGGCCCTAGAAGTATTTGGACCTCTAGTTTTAGGTAGTTCTAGACCATTCTAAGGTATTTAAAAGAGAAAAATCTAGCCGTGAATCAAAATAATTAGGACTGCAAATAAAGGAGGAGCAAATAAAGGCTCGCATTTTTACCTCCACAAGCAAAATAAATAAATGTGTATCTCAAAAAATTGTTTCAGGCATTTAATAAAACTAAGAACATAATATCTAGGTTAGTAGGAAATATACAACATTAAATTAAGACAAAGTGTCAAAGACCTATTCAGCTTGCTTACTAATTTTAGACCCGTTGAATGTGAGCAACCTTAAACGACATAGTGCAGTTTTATAGTTGTAGGATCTTAATCGCCTTATAGGAATTCCTAAATGCATAACAGTGACATCCTAAGAGCATGATATCTATACTGATTAGGAATGCAATAAAGCAGTGAATAGTTTTTAAACTGATAACTTGAGATCCTATAAACATGTTTTATAGTAGTACTAATTTAAGGCAGTGTTTGAAAACTAATTAAAGAAAATGGATAGATAATTAATTAAGCCGATTCATAATATATAAACACGAATTTGAACTTATTTATTCAACCGAACTAATTTAAGTCCTATAGGCATTATTTCTAACTAAGCATAAGGTAAAACAAACATCATTCATTTAACCAAAAATGAAACCCCTATAGCCATGGTATCTATGGCGCATTTTAACCCTATAGGCATGATATTTATTATTAAAGCTATTTTTTGCATCCTATAGGCTTGGTATCTACCCGATTTACCCAATATATAACTACCCTCCATTTTTCACTAATCACCTCATTGTTTGTTTACAATAATTATTACAGACCAATGAATTGAATAAAAATGACATAAATAGAATAAAAATTAATCTATAGGGAGCTTGAAGTAGGCCCAAGTGATCTCTAAGCCTCTAGTAGCCTCAAACACAAAAGTTCATAGCCAATTCCATGCCTAGGTGTTAGAGTTTCCTAAGGGCCTCAAGGATCCCGAGAAATGCTCACATCTAGACCTTTTCTAAAATAATAATTAATTTAGGTGTAGTGTGGAAAGTCCAGCTCTAACATGCCAGAGTTCGGAGAGATCTCAAGTATCTCAAGGCAATACATATATCAGAGGGGTGGAAGTTAATATTCTAAGAGTAAAGTGAGAGTGCTTGACATAGTTTTGAAAAGGTTTTGAAGATAGCACAGAGATAACTTGAGGAGTGAAAAGGTTTTCTAAAACAAGAAATAGTTTGGTGGTAAAAGACAACTTGAGGAGAGTACAAAAACAACAGACAATCAATTGGTTGTAAAAATATCCACATTTACAAAATACTTAACACACAGATCTCACAAAGGGATAAAGGGATTGGGGTTCATAAGAGTCACATTGGGGGTACATGGATAGGGTACATAGGAACATATAGTAAACCAAACTACATAAAATACATAGGGTCTGAGAGACTTAGCAGGCTAATCATGGATAGTAAGTAGTTAAGACATAGATCATAGTTGTAATACAAGAAGCCTGACATGTCTTGAACAGGATTAGACATACATTTTAGACATTGTAGGCGAAGAAGTAAGCAGGAAAGAGTGTAGAATATAAAGCATACATTAAACATGATAGAGTTTAGACACGATAAGCAAAGAAGTAAGTAGTAATACAAGTTGAATCCATAACTGATCAACTAGTGAAGGAATGACACATATAGGGTTTGGATTTCAAAACTTAACTAGAGACATACCAGTTGAATAAAAAAGTGCAGAATATAAAGCATATGACGTTCTTATATTTAGGCTTGGCTTTCAGCCGGCTACAACAGTGAGTGTCACAAATAGCAAAGGAGAAAAGAAAGCTTTAGAGTGTAAGTGTGCTTTTATGAACTAATGTTATATTTTGATGTGAGAATAGGAGAGTGCTTATACAACAATTTGAGGGAATAGTCAATAAGGTAAAAGAATAAGAAATCAAAAATAAAGGGCAATAAGAATCCAGTCATATAAGGAGTTCATAATAGACTCCTTTAATTAGGGGCAATTAGCCAAACGGTAACAACATGGGTTTAATTAAGGCAAAAAAACCAAACAATACCAAATAAAGAATAAGTAAGAATCCCAAAGCTATACGGGCAAGAAATTAAGGCATGGATGACCAATTAAAGTTATAAACAAGGAAACAAATAAAGTCTATGTATACTAATCTTTAATAGTGTAATCAATCAACTAGCATTTCAAAGTAACATTGATTTCTTGAAAGAATATATATATATCAATCCCCATAAATAGAAAATAAACTAAGTAAAATTTCACAGAAACATAGAACTTAGTTAGAAAAAATTAGGTTAGAACCCTAATAGGGCTCAGTTAGAGGGAAAATCACGAAAGAGTCAGCAAGTTTAGCAAGTAAGGTAAGAAATGAATAGTCAGGACAAACACAAACATATAGAACCAGTGAAAAGTTGAATTAAGAATCTCAGTAGAGGCATATTAGTGTGAGAAAACCATGAAAAATCATAAGAACCAAAGAAAGAACATAATCAGTACACAAGTTCTCAGAAACCAAACAAAGAATGTCAAACATTAGGGCTAATAAACTTCTAAAATCAGTCAAAACGCATTAGAAGCAGAAGATCAAACATTCAAAAATCATCAAACATTTTGTAAAGAAATTTTCGGAAACCCTAGTTTAGAAAAAAGATGAAAATCACTTGAAAATAATACAATTCTTGATAAGAATATCAAGGTTGTTGTAAAACTCATATGCAACAAGTCCAATCATCTTAGATGTGTACAAATCTAAGAGGTTCAGAAAAATTAATTAGGGGTTTGAAGAGAACAACATAGAGGTGAAGAAACCTGCTTAGAAACCCATAGGTCATAGTTATTATAGGGCGAACTTACTCGGAATCATACTGGAATAGCCTCAAACAGGTGAGAAAGGGACCATAGATGCAAAACGACTGACCATGGTTCCTTGAGGACCCTGGGGTGGTAATAGCAACGTGAGAGAAGCTACTAGAGGCTTGGGGATGGTGGCAATCCACCACAGATAGCCATAGATGAGTGATGGCGAGGTTTGATTAGGGTTATGTTTGAGAGCATTTGAGAGAAGAGAGGGGTTTCAGGGTGGCGAATGATATAGAATTAAAGGGTTGAGAGCGTTCACTTGGTTTATTTTAGGTAAAGGGTGTTTGTGGCTATTGATCTTATGATCACCCACCAAGATTAAAGGGTATTGGGGCTGGATCAGGTCTTCCGGGTTTGGGCTAGGTAAATTTAATTGGGAATTGGGCTGGTATTGGGTCGAAATATGGCTAAAATTGAAACAAAAATTGGATAGGTTTTAAATAGCCACTTTTAATAACAACATAATTTTAAAAAATAATAAAGGAGTTCCATAAAATATTTTCGTGTACTTAGATGATCTAAAATAGTTATTTAATATTTTAAAAATATAGGGACCATTTTATGCATCAATAAAATGTGATATTATTGCAAAGGTGTGCAATTTAGCCTAAAATATAAATTCAATTATAAAAGTGAATTAAAAATATTTAAACAATTATGATGGCATAAATAATTAATTTAGATGATTAAATCATCACAAAATTAGTTTGAAGGATAATTATATTTTATAAATAAAAAAGAACAAATAAATTATTTGGAGCTTCATCTGTATTTTTACCCGAGAATGATGAAAGAGTTTTCTGGTAAAGAAATGATGACCAATTTTGACTGGTCGTGATGTTTTGAAAGATAGAGGCTGGACCTCGGTCTTCAAGTTGCCTATATATCCATGGTTTTACAGGAATCATGCCATGTGTAGTTTTGGATTCATTAGCAAAATATACCGATGAAGTACTTGGAAGAACGGACACGAGATCCAAGAGCAATTAAGTTTGAGATAGTTTGAAAGAAATTGGAACGTGGTTACTACTGCTAGGATAGTGGTTGCTTGTTGATCACCTATAGATGAAGAGATGCTACAAACATGTATTTGCGCAAAAATTTAAACATGATGCAGATTCCGTTGAAACATAAAGGTTGTCTTTGGATGGTTAAAGATAATGTCTTTGGACCATGATGTCTTGGGCCATTAATTGTTTAGTGAGGGATTCGCAAGCCAGGAATGTTGTTCTCGGGCAATGCAGATGGTGTATCTAAACCATGACGCCTTTGAATAATGATATTCAAATTTGAGAGATCCTCAGACCATGCCATGTTATTTTCCGGCTCTGAGGATGATGCCTTTTTAGACTATGATGCCTTTGGATAGATTGGCGATATTTCATTCCATGAGGTGCAGTAACATGATCTTATCAAGATAGGGCTTAGTCTTGTGAAATGGGGGGTAGAGCTTAGCCCGATTGAAAGCAAATAGATAGTAGTAGAAATAGAAAAATATTTGTGCAAAGAGGGTCAATGCTTAGTCCCATGCAAATAGGGAGGCAAAGATTAGCCTCACACAAATATAGAGGCAGGGATTAGCCTCATGCAGGTGGAGGCAAAGATCAGCCTCATGAAAGATAGGGAGGCAAGGATTAACCTCGTGCAGATATGAAGGTCGGGATTAGCCTCATGTAGGTATGGAGGAAAGGAATAGCCTCATGCGAATAGGGAGGAAAGGAATAGCCTCTTGCGAATAGGGAGGCAAGGATTAGCCTTATGCAGGTGTGAAGGCGAGGATTAGCCTCATGTGAATGGGGAGGCAAGGATTAGCCTCATGAAAATGTGGAGGCGAGGATTAGCCTTATGTAGGTGTGGAGGCAAGGATAGCCTCATACGAAAGACAATGATTAGCCTCATGCAAATGTTGAGGCAAAGATTAGCCTCATGCAGATAGGGAGGCAAGGATTAGCCTCATGCAATTTTGGAGGTAGGGATTAACCTCATGCAAATATGGAGGCAAGGATTTGCCGCATGCAGATATGGAAGCAGGGATTAGCTTCATGCAAGTATGCATGCAATGATTAGCCTCATGAGAATTTAGAGGCAAAGATTAGCCTCATGCAAATACGGAGGCAAGAATTAGCCTCATGTATGTATAGAGGCAGGGATTAGCCTCATGCAGATATGGAGGCAAGGATTATCCTCATGCAGATATGGAGGCAAGGATTAGCCTCATACAGATATGGAGGCAAGGATTAGCCTCGTGCAGATTTGGAGGCAGGAATTAGCCTCATGCAAATATGTGGGATAGGGCTTAGTCCCATGAAAAGAGAAAGTAGCCAATAAGAGTAGTGTATGCCTTAGCTGGAGATATATTCAGTATCTAATGGCTAGATTGATAGTGAATTTGCTTTATGAATACCTGTTTGTGAGTGCTATCGTTACTTCAAATGTGTTTGCGTTCAAAGAAAAATTGTATATTTTGTGGGGGAGGTTGGTTCATGCTTCTATCTGCTGGCCTTGCTTTGCTCCATTCCGGAGGCCTTTTCGAGTTTCCCTAGGTAGCAACTTACTATTACGGAAATTGAGTTTTTGCAAAAATACGCAGTTATTGATAAAAATAGAGTCATTTTAGAAACATATTGATATATCAAGGGATTTTTACATGACCTAGTGGCTGTAGCACATTTCAAAGACATTGCAGCTCTCTTATGTTAGAATTTTGAGGTACCTCCTAAAAATATTGCCCCAATTTTGTAGATGACCCTTCGAACGTTTGCGGGAAATGAGCCTTGTTGAACCTTCTTCAGAATTTGAGAGTCCTTCTCAAAATTCTTCCCCAGTTTCTTAACCAATTTCTGATCGTCTGACATATATTGGCGTTGTCTAGACTGACTCCAATAATTTGAAGGTCCTCCTCAAAATTCTGTCCCAGTTTTTTATGTTGGGAGAAAATGGAAATTTTATTATGATATGACTGAAGCATAATGCTTTCTACGTATCCCCTCTTCAAGGGGAATCATGTCAAGCGTAGTTCAATTACATCATATAAGGAAATGTAAGTGATCTAAGCATAGTATCTCTTGACTACATTTGAATTGATTGGTTTTGGCAAGATTTCTCCATCCATTTATGCAAGTATGAGTTCTCCTCCTGTCAGCACCCTGTGAACCATGTAAAGAACTTTCCATTTGGGTGAAAATTTTACTTTTGCTTCATCTTAATGTGGGAAGATCTTCTTCAGCACCAGCTAAACTGATGCAAATTGCCTTGGTTTGACCCTTTTGTTTATAGCTCTGGACATCCTTCTCTGATAAAGTTGGCCGTCACACACTACGTTCATCCTCTTTCCTTTAATAAGGGTCAATTGTTCATAGTAGCTTCCTATCTATTCTGCATCACTGAGCTCATCTTCCTGTATGATTCACAAAGAAGGGATTTGTACCTTGGCTAAGACGACGGCCTCAGTACCATAGACTAACATGTAGGGAGTTGACCCGATTTATGTGCGAACTGTAGTGCAGTATCATAATAAAGAAAAAGGTAGATTCCCGTGCCATTGTTCGTGATTTTCTACCATCTTCCTTAGTATCTTCTTGATATTTTTGTTGGTGACTTCTACGGCTCCATTCATCTAATGACAATAGGTTGTAGAGTTCTTGTGCTTGATTTTGAAGGTGTCACATATGGCTCTCATCAAATCACTTTTGAGATTGGCAACATTATCAGTAACAATGGACTTGGGAATTTCGAATCGGGAAACAATACGATCTTTGACAAAGTCTGCTACGACTTTCTTGGTTATAGCTTTGTAGGATGCAACCTCTACCCATTTTGTGAAGTAATTAATGGTTACAAGAATAAAACTGTGTCTTTTTGAAGTAGTGGGCTCAATCAGACAAATGACATCTATTTCCCAGGCGGCGAATGGCCAAGGTGATTTTGTTGCATTGAGCTCGTCCGGAGGCACTTTTATCATATCGGAATACACTTGGCATTAGTAGCATTTGCGGACATACTGGATGCAATTTGTTTCCATGGTCATCCAAAAGTAACCGTCCCTAAGTATCTTTTTAGCCAAGACAAAACTATTCATATGCGGGCCACAGGTCCCAGCATGTACATCCTCAAGTAGTTTAGAAGATTTTTTTGCATCAACACATCTTAGCAATCAAAAATTGGGAGTTATTCAATACATATTTCCTTCGCTATGGAAGAAGTGATTGAACAATCTCCGGAGCGTACATTTCTGAGTGTGGTTTGCATACTCCGGATATTCTTCTTTTGACAAATACTTATTGATGTCTTGGAACCTAGGTTTTCCATCTGTTTCTTCTTCAAAATGAGCATAATACACCGGCTGATTATGGATTCCTCTTCATCTATTTGGATGTTGTATGATATATGACAAGGTGGCCAATGCATCAGCAAACCCATTCTAAATTCTGGGCACATGTTGGAATTCAATCTTTGTAACCTCTTTCTCAGTTCCTGCACATGGTGCAGATATGGCAATATCTTGGAATTCTTGGTGGCCACTCTCCTTGTACCTGGTGCACAAGAAAACTTGAATCATCGATCACCAACAAATCCTGAATATTCATATCGATTGCCATATTGAGATCTAGTATGCATGCTTCATACTCCACCATGTTGTTAGTTCCAAGAAATCTGAGTTTGGCAGATACCGGATAATGATGACTCGTTTCATATACAAAACTGCTCCAATACCCACTCCTTTGAAATTTGAAGCTCCATCAAAGAACACCCTCCAACCATCATATGCTTTGGTAATGTCTTCTCCTACGAATGACACTTCTTTATCAGGAAAATACGTTTTCAAGGGTTCATATTCTTCTCCCACCGGATTTTCAGCAAGATGATATGCCAATACTTTTCCTTTGATCGCCTTTTGAGTTTCACAGACGATATCAAACTCACCAAACAGTATCTGCAACTTGGCTAGCTTCCTAGTCAGCATGGGTTTCTGAAATATATACTTCAAAGGGTCCATCATGGATATGAGGTATATGGTGTAGGCACAAAAGTAATGACTCAATTTCTAAGATGTCCAAGTCAAAACACAGCTAGTGCATTTTAGCACAGAGTATCTTGCTTCATAAGGCGTGAACTTCTTGCTCAAGTAATATAAGGCTTGCTCTTTTCTTTCTATCTTATCGAGTTGTCCCATAACGCATCTGAAGGCTCCATCCAATACAGATAGATAGAGTAGCTAAGGTCGTCCTGGTTTTGGCAGGACCGGAGCTGGTGGTGTTGACAGTTCTCTTTGATCTTAACAAAAGCTTTCTGGCAATCCTCGGTCCAACTTGTCTCGGCATCTTTCCTAAGCATCATGAAGATAGGTTCACATATGACTATAGACTATGCTATGAAGCGACTGATATAATTGAGATGTATTAGAAAGCTCATCACGTCCTTTTTGCTTCTAGGTGGTGGTAACTCTTTAATAGCTTTGACTTTAGACAGATCCATCTTACCCCCTCGATTACTGACAATCAATCCAGTAACTTTCTCGTAGGAACCCCAAATGCACATTTTGCGGGGTTCAATTTTAAGTTGTACCTCCTTAACTTGTCAAAGAGCTTTTTCAAGTCCGCTATGTGATATGCGGCCCTCTTATTTGATAATGATGTCTTCCATTGACACCTCTATCTCCTTGTGTATCACAGCATAGAAGATAGTTGTCATGGCTCTCATATAGGTAGCCCCAACATTCATTAGACCAAAGGGCATCATTTTCTAGAAGTATACCCCCATTGTATAATGAATGCTGTTTTCTATGCACCTTCTTCATCCATCCAGATTTGGTGATAACCCGCGAAGCAATCTACAACATATTATAGTTCATGCTTAGCGGAATTGTCGTTCAGGATGTGTATGTTTGGCAGTGGAAAGTCGTCCTTGGGGCTTGCTCTATTTAAATCTCGATAGTCAAAACATACTCCGACTTTTCCATCTTTCTTTGGTACTGGCATAATGTTAGCTAACCAAGTTGGGAACTCAACTACCCTAAGAACTTTGGCTTTGATCTGCTTAGTAACTTTGTCTTTGATTTTCAGGCTTATGTCTGGTTTGGGTTTTCTGAGTTTCTACTTCATTGGCTGGCACGTGGGTTTAGTAGGTAACTTGTGTGCCACTATGGACATGCTTAAACCAGTCATGTCATCATATGACCATGAAAAAATATCCTCATACTCTTTTAGAAAATAGATGTACTCTTGATTTTGTTTTGGTGACAAGTGAATGCTGATGCGAGTCTCCTTGACAGTCTCGGTGTCCCCCAAAATTTACTGTTTCGGTTTCGTCTAGATTGGACTTGGGCTTTTTCTCAAAGTTTTCATTTTCCCTGAGAACTTCCTCAGGTATCTCATCTTCTTAATCTGAATCACTATTCTCATGTTGTGTTGTCTTATTACATGTTACGTTCACCGTTTCATCATGGAAATTAATAATAACACTGTAGAAAGAAAAGTCTAGAAAAAGTAATGAAAAATGAATAGCAAATGCATTTGATTAAAATTAAACAACATCAGACAAGTGTGGCTCGATGAATCAAGCATTTATTTTGAAACAAGTAAGTCTTTAAAACAAAATTACTAAAAATCTTAAATTCGAAGAACGGCTACAAAATAGAATATGCCAAGCTACCCAGGAACTCGGCGGACCTGGGATGGTGTGGCGGTCCAGTTCCTGAGAACACTTCCCTTCTTCACAGTCTGAATAGTGAGGCCTTCTTCCTCCTTCTCCTTAATTATGGCACTACGCTCCATGCATTCATCCTCCAAGAATGGATTCTTCACCCAACTAACATGTTTCCTTATAGTTCCCCATATTGTATCATATTGGTGAATGCTTAATCTACATATGGAACTGGTAGCTCGAGAAGGTAATACGGTATGCTCCATAGAGACGACCAATCATTGTATTCTTTCCATGTGTACTGATATCCAAGCCCAGAGGTAGTATCATGACCCTTCAGTCGTATTGGTTTGGTGATACCCTGGATATTCTTACCCAACCGTTGTTCAGTTTCATATCCAGATCATGCCAATATGTTTCCTATTTTACTTCTCCATCATTTATCTTTCGCAACGACATTGACACGTTTAATGTGGTGATAGGTTTCCCCTCCTAGCCTTCTTCTATGCCCAATGACGGGATAGTTTGACTGGTGTAAATGGGGTTACTCCCATCTCCGTGAATGATCAACCCCTGGCAGATTCATTCGAATTTCACGGCCTGATGTAGTGTGGATGGCACAACCTTAGTAGCATGAATCCCTGGTCAGCCTAATATAAGATTATACGAGGCTGGTATGTCGAGCACTTGAAAATCGACATTGAAAAAAGTTGACCCCATGTGCAAGCACATGTTAATTTCTTCAATTGTGGCCCTTTGAAACCCATCAAAAGCCTTCACATTCATACTTCCTACCTGTATCTCATGAAATCCTTTGGCAAACCTTTTCAAAGTGTTTAACAGAAAAATATTGAGGCTCGAACCTCCGTCAACCAAAACCCTAGCAATGAATTATCTTCAAATTGCATAGTAATATGCAATGCTCGGCTGTGATTCAAACCCTCAGGTGGTAGCTCATATTCGTGGAAGATGATCTTATGACTTTTTAGTACTTACCCTACCATGTTGGCCATCTCTCCACTAGGGATGTTATTGGATACATAAGCTTCACTCAACACTTTTATTAAAGTGTTCTTATACGCCTCTGGATTTTGCAACAATGACGAGATAGATATCTTAGCTAGGGTTTTGTTCAAATGGTCAATCACGGAATACTCCTTTACTTGTACTTTCCTCCATAGGTCATCTGGCCCTATTTCAATGATAGGCTGCCTGGTAGTGTCGTCCTTACTTGGTCTTCCCAAGTGTTCAGGTGTATAGACTCTTCTAGTCCTAGTCATTCCTTGTGCAACATTGGATTCCTCTACCTTTGCCTTCCCTTTTCACCGAGCTTCAGCAATGTAATCCCAGGGTATTGCTTTTGAATCGAAATTAGGTCTGGTTGATACTATCACTGTAAAAGGTGTGATCACTTCTACTTCAAATGGAGCGGGGGTAGTGGTCACTTCCAACTCGACGCTACACTATGGTAGGAAGAGCAAGTCGCAATAGTTTTTACCCCAAATAGAGGTCGGGATCGATTTCCTCAGGGAGCTAGTAGTGGAGTTGGATTTTCTATCTAGTCTACAGATGTGTTTGTACTCCTAATGTCACTTCAAACATTTTTGAGTTTTTGAATTGTAACTACTTTTATAAAACTAATGATTATCACTAAAATAAGCTATAAAAATATTGCTAAGTCGTATCTAATGGGAAGACAGGCACTAGGGTCATGACACTGCCTAGGTGGCTAATTGACGGGTGGATGTTACTAGGATTCGACTGACACATTTGGGACTTATGGTATAATGGTTGCACAATTTTACCCACTCTCACACCTCTCGATAGAGAGTGATTTTGCCCAATTGACTCTCTCGAGACCAAATGGGTAGGCAAATTAGATCAATCAACTAGGCTTCAAGTAGGTTGATTAATCTCTCGAGATTTAACCTGTTAATTGAGACTATCATTTCTCATGAGTCCATCCAATTCGTTGTTCGGTCACTTTTGGGGTCATAGTCTCTCTTTCTCAAGAAGAGTTAAACCGACAAAGCTTGAATCAGTGTTTGTAACCACCAATTCTCAACTAAAACATAAAATCAACCTAATAGCAATTACCCATAGTCAATCTAACCCTAGATGGCAACACCCATAAATTACCCATACTAGGGTTGAGCCACAACCCTAGCTAATGCGTTTAGTTACTCATGCTAGACACAAAAATTAAAGAAATAGATGAAGAACTAAGCATATTAATTTATTACTAAGAAGAAACTACAATAATATATTGTTAATAAAAAGCAAAAGTTCCAAACATAGATACAAAATAGAGTCTCACGAGCGTAGCTAAGTCTGGAGTACAAAAACTAATCTAAAAACGGTAAAATATTCTATTTATATTAGGCTAGAAAATTGGACAAAAATACCCCTGTGGGGTAAGTGCAGGCTGCAGAAAGTGGACCGCGACCGCACTGGCTCTTGGATTTCACATTTCTGCTTCTCTGAACTTGAGGACGCTGACTGCGATGGCGTAGCCTTCAACTGGATTATACAACTCTCAGAATCTCCTAGTGTGGCCGCATTCACTTTTGCGCAGTCTGCACTAGGCCCTTTTTTCCTCAATTCACTTAATCTTTGATACTTGAGCAGGTTTCACTCCTTTTAAGCTGATCTTTGACATTTTGTCACTTCGTCGATCAAACCTGCAATCAAGCACAACTTGTGAGCATTTTTGGCCTACTTTGTAACAATTTATAACCAAAGAATAGGCAAGTAGGGACATAAAACATGTTAAAATCCTAACTTATCAACTCCCCCAAACTTAAACCTTTGCTTGTCCTCAAGCAAACAAAATAAGACCCACCCCTTAATGGGAAATCCAAGTAATTCCAGCTATCCTAATGTGACCCCAACAAGCATCAATTGAGACTAACAATTGCCCTTAATATGAATGTATCATTAACACATTTAAACTTTGAAAAACCATGGATCCAGTGTGACACAAGAGCATCAAGAGTTAACTCATTACATCAAAGCACTTCTTTTACTTACTTTGATCGTTGTGCAACCCAAACTCACACATCCTTAATCTCCCTAAGCGAATCTCACCTTTTAGAGTATTGACACACAAACCGAGGTTAATGGAATTTTACTCATCTCTCTCAAGAAGAAGGTCACAAGTCCAGCTCTAAGTACCATATGCTTTCCCCTTATGTAAGTATCTACTAATGTAGGCTTTCTTCAACTCAAGATCAAATAGGGCTTTTGTAGAGTCATTGTGAAGGCTTTTGGGTAAGGGTAGGACATGTTTTTATTCAAGTGGGTTCAATCTTCCGTTAAGCACTTCTTTTGATTCTTTTGGCACAATTCTCTTGACTCTTTGGGTCACTTCTTTCTAAGGGGTTAGAGTGACACATTGTCACTCTTTCTTATACAATTCCAAACATTTCTCCTTTTTCTACTTTTCTACAACTTTTTCCCTTTTGTTTTTCCTTGGATCCCTTTTTATTCTTGTTCACATTGGGCTTTCTTTTTCTCTTTTTCATTTCTTTCTTTTTCATTGCCTTTCCTTTTCTTCGCTTATGCGCCTTTTTACAACTTTGTTTCACTCCTCGTCTCCCCCCCCCCCCAAAGTTATACTTTTGCCAAGTGCTAAAGGAAAGATTTGGGTGCCAAGAGAGGGTATCATTGAGAACGGGTATAGGCTTGTATTATGGTTCTTGAAGAAGAAGGTCTAAGGCTCAAAGGGTTGACTAGGGATCTTATCAGTGGTCAGCTATGGATTTGTTCAAACAATCATTTGGATCAATGAGAGCCTATAATCACTTCTCAAGTCGAATTTCACCTAAGATTTTGCTTCAACAAATATTTAGTGCAAGTTCTAGACCGTTGGCTCGGACTTGGACTCGCAATTTGATTTCTCACCACACACGCTAGGTTATTTCTGAAGACATCGAGTCGATGGCCCACAAGAACCTTAGTTATGATTCAATCACACAATGATTCGTAAAGACCATATGATGATTGTTTGATCAACACAAGAGTCTTATGGCCACGACATTCACCATCCTAAACACAATATTTTGTCTATGACCATGGGATCAAAGGCAAATGTGCTAGGCCCAAGTGAAGCTTTGCTTGAGGTACCCTTAACTACAAACTATCCAAAAAAATAAAAACAAAAACGGACTCAAACCCTTAAGAAGGTTGTCACGCCATTTATCATTGGGAAGAGCCACCCGGTTCACACAATACTCTACCCTTGAAAAGAACATGGAATTAATAAAACCAAGGGCTTATTGAAAACACCAATAACAAAACGAAAGGCTACGAGCCTATCCGAAAAGCTAAAAACAAAATTTTTGAGAAAATAGAAAATAGAATGAATATGTACAGTAGGGGATTAGAATATACAATGGGGATGAGTATATACATAAATATAACTTTTTATATAGATCAAAGAGAAAGTACAATAAGACTAACTAAATGTAAACTTATACAGACCAAATAGAAAATCAACAGAAACATAAACTAAGTCAGCTAATATGTACAATCAGCCGGATAAAAAAGTAGGGCGCACCCCCACAAATAAAAGCTGGAATTTTCCCCAATGCCAACTAAACAAATAAGAATCAAAAATCAAGATAAAAGAATATAGGAGGCTACCTAAGTCGTGTCTGTCTGCATGGGATCATCTGTGGGCCCCGGGTCCTTTGTATGCACGGTAACCTCATAATGGTTCCCGGTATCCTGCTGCTCAACTGCTGGGACCTGGGACTGGGACTAGACCTAGACCGGCAGTCGATTTGGTACATCATGTGGTTGACTGGAGGAAGCCTATGGTGCATCCGCCAAGTGGATGATAGCATCATCTGCACTAGAGATCTTTCTTCTCTTCTTTGGATGCCTCTACACTAATTCTGTATTTGGGGCTGCTACAGGAACTGCTACTGGAGCTGGGTTATCAAATAAAAAATCTAAAGGCAGCTCTCTCTACATCTGCTTTGAGCCCCTTCACGGACTCTCTAAAGGCACGTGTCTTACGTAGCTTCTTGTGCTCTTTGGAAAGATATTTTAGAGCCTTGCCATCTGAAGCCACTACCTTATTCAAGTAATCTTGTGTCTTTATATTCTTTTCCTGGTTCTCCAGGAGCTTCTTCAGTGTGTCCTCAATGGACTGAGGAATCTGAGCTGTCTAATGTGCTGACTGGGCCTCAATGGTAGAAGACAATATAGACAACTTGGATGTCACAGCTGATATCCAGTTTTTTAAACTGGACAGTGTCTGGCCCAGTCGGTGTGTAGTTATAGGATGGGCCCGAGAGGATGGGATCTCCGGGCCAGCTGAAATAGAAGGATTAGCAGCAGCGGATGGTCCGGAAGGCAAGTCATCAACTGTAGTAGCAGCAAGCTCAATGGGAGGCTCTACCACAATTGGCTCCTTAGACTGTCCAGTTTGGGTAGAGGCATGGCTTGTAGTTTTTGTCCTTGGGTTGACTGGTCCCCTCAAACTGTAACATGAGAAAAGGGCCCCTGGTTTGGCTTTGACATCAAAAGGTTTCTTCTCAACTTTCAAATCCCTGAAATACATAGAGAGGGTGTTGGGAAAAGGGTAGTTCCAGTTAGCTTCCGCACCCACAAGAGAGATGATGTGGTCATTCCCCACGTTGATAGGGTAACCCCCATGATTGATGCAACCAACATAGATCGGGAGATAGGAAGAGTCTTGTCATGTGTGGTAGGGTCTAGCCTGCTGCAAACGAAAGTCTCCCAACCCTTAGCTTCGAAGTTCAGGGTCCCCCTAAAAATTTTAACCCCTACAGTCGACCACTCAGGAATCATACCTTGGATCACCAAGTACTGGGCTAACCATGGATGGACCCCTCACCCATCTCCTACTTTGCCAGATATAGGGTCTCGTCCTCTTCATTGAAGCCTAAATATTCATTTAAAGCCTACCCGTTGAACAACACCTTTTTGTTCCAGACCTTGGTCACCTTGGACCCTTTTACGGTGTGAGCCACACTACAATAGAATTCCCAAACCATATGATTATTTGTATCACTACAGTCATCCAGAAATCACTCCCAGCATGGTCTTATTTTAAATTGTCTCTGCACGTCAGGGTTTTGGGGTAGCAAGTCTTTGATAACAAAGCTCCTCTCTAGTATTAAATGCCTCACCGGCCACCCCTCCCTAAACATATGGTAAGCCACTTGGCTCCCAAATCTATCCTCCCATACTACGGCCTTCCTAGTTCGTTCAATTCCTCCAACTTGAGGTTCACCACCTTGTACCTTCTCCTTATTTCCGCCTGCACTCTCCCCAGATAATGATGCTGTGGGGGAGGTGGAGTAGTCTTCACTACTGGAAACACACTATTTAGATGAATATGAAACTAAATTCACTGGCCTCTTAGCAGTTGGTGATGCTGGAAAGGTATTAGTCAGTTGGAAGTTGGAGACGAAGTGATTTGGGATTGAGTCGAAGGAGATGTCCTGAGATGGCATATACTCACTCTTTTTCCCTTGCCTCCCTAGGAGGAATCATCTCTGCAAGGTTTTTTGGAGCCTTTGCCTCATTGTTTTACCCTTGTCTGCAAGCAAACACATCTAACATTATTAGTTTAAGCACATACATTGAAATAGGTGAATGAAATGAAGTGCAAACAACAAAAGAAATATTGCATAAATAGTTTCATAACATAGCATTGTGGCCCGCACAAATAGGATTCCGTCCGCAAAGGGGGCACTGCATACCGCGCAAAGGCGACCGTAGTTTGCACGGACCGTGGTCCGCATTGGGCAAAGGCCCAGAAGTCATCTTCTCTGAATCATCCCACCGCGGTCCGCACAAAATGGGACTACGGCCACGGTGGGCCAGCGCGGTCCGCACAAACAATTATCACGGCCGTGTTGAAACTAGTAAGCTCACAGGCATATGAACATCGTGGTTATAATAGAAAGGTACAACGGACCATGTCAAGACACCGTGGACCGCGCTAAGGCAACCGGGGGATGCGCTGAGTCAGTTTTACAGGCACTAAGTTAGGGTTACATTTTTTTGCTATTTTAGTTCAATTTTTGTACCTACTTGTCCTTACTCATTTGCCCAATACTTAATCACATTCAGCACGCAAAACCCAGGCTTTAAACTATCCTAAGATAACAATTAAATGAAAAATAAGAAGCTAAGAGAAGAAAGAAGAAACTAAAAACTACTAGACAAGAAATAAAATGGAAATATGAAATAATGAATCACAAATGCATGAAATGTAACCAGGTTTGTGAATATTGTATGCAATTAGTTCAAGAAAGAAAGAGCTATGAGCAGTGAGAGTATGAACAATAGTTTTAGGGATCTGACGATTTAAAATTCAACGAATGTAAACCGAGGCCCTTGGGCTCTATTCACAAAAAATGGTGTGGGCCCATACTCACCTACCAGTGCGTCCGCACAAAGATGACCGCTGACCGCGCTGGATTTATTCACATGAAGTTTTAGAAGACCACCTCCACGGACCGCAAAAAGTCATACCGCGGCTGTAGAGGACCACCGTGGACCACACTAAATGGAATGCAGTTGTTGTGAGTAACTTCAGAGAGCACTCATTTAGCCCATGCCAGTGCGGACAGCACAATGTGTACTGCGGCCGCACTGGCTAACTAAGTGCAACTTTTCCAACTTATTTTGCACTACATCAACACAATCCCTGCAACATGTCACAACCAATTAGCGCAAAAATCCTAAACTACAAAGAAAATCAAAGAGAACGAAAAAGACATGGGTTGCCTCCCAAGAAGCGCCTGATTTAACGTTACGGCATGACACATGTTACCATCACATCACTTCAAATCAATAAACGCCACCACGTGGCTCTCATCAAACTCTCCAAGAACTAATAAATAGCAGGCCTAGCAAGTCGGTTAAGCATCCGATCAATGAATGTCAAGGGATAATGATCCTTACATGGCACGTTATTCAATTTTTTATAGTCCATGCAACCCTGCCAACCCCTGACTATTCTTGCAGGAATCCACTCATTCTGAGAATTTGTCACTACGATCATGCCATCCTTCATCAATACGCAGTGCACCGGATAAATCTAACATTTGTTAGAAACATGGTAGACCCCCACTTCGTGCATCACCTCATCCAATCTTCCTTCATGATCCAAGAAAGGTTTCACATCATTCTTCAAGATATTTTTAGACATACGGAGCGTGGGGCTGAGGTGTAGAGAATTTATAGTCAATTCCAACCTCGGTGACTCCTCAGTTGTTGGCTTTGTTAGTGGAATTTGTCGTTTTTCAAGATCCATAGACAATTTACTAGGCTCACAAGAATCCATAACATGTAAAGCATACATGAACGTAACTCTACTTGCATCATCATTGACATCTTGATTTAGAGGCTCGGAAATAAGGGGATCATCTATATTAATCATAGAACTTGTTTCGTCCAATATCGCAGCTGTGACAATGTTTACAAAAGAGCATTTTGCATTGCCATTAGGTTGCCTCATGGATTTGCACACAGGGAAAACAACCTTCTCATTGCCCACTCGGGAAGTGAGCTCCGCCGCTTCAACATCAACCAATGCCTTCCCCGTAGAGAGAAAAGGTCTACCCAAAATAATTAGCACCTCATAATCTACCTCACAATCTAAGATGACATAGTAGACCGACAATATAAACTTATCTACCCGGACAAGTACATCATCAATTATGCCCAAAGGTTGTTTCATCGATCGATCTGCCATTTGAAGTCTCATTGAAGTTGGTCGAGGTTGCCCAATTTCCGAGGTTTTGAAAATCGAGCATTGCATCAAATTAATACTAGCCCCCAAGTCACAAAGGGCCTTGGCAAAATCTGCGCTTCCAATAGTGCAAGGGATTGTAAAAGCTCTGAGGTCCTCTAACTTTGGGGCCATTGAATGTATGATAGAACTCACTTGATGAGTCATCTTAATTGTTTCTCACTCAATAGACCTCTTCTTCGTTACTAAATCCTTCATAAACTTTGCATATCCCGCCATTTGCTCAAGTGCCTCCACCAAAGGCACATTGTTGTAAGGCTTTTCATCATTTATATGAACTTTTTGAACTAGTGGTCACTTTTGTGCTTTGCTAACCATTGAGTATAAGGTGGAGGTGGCCTAGGCAAGGGTTCCCAAGATTTTTGTACAACCGGCTCGAGCATGTCAATCACGTGTTCCGTAGATGGGTTCACGACATCTTGAGATTCTACCTCAACTTCATCATCAATATCAATTTGCACATCATTGTTCACCTTGTCAACCACATCTTCAACAACCAAAGTTTCATTATTATCTCGAAACTCATCATCATTAACCACAACTTGTGTTTCTCTTGAGGCATGCACATTACCGCCTGTCCCGCTTCTTGTCGTAACCGCCATCACTTGATTGGTGTTCCCGCCCTTTGGGTTCACTACCACATCACTTGGTAGAGCACCCTTGGGGAAGGTATTCAAAGCTGGAGAAATTTGACCTAGTTGCACTTCCAAGTTCCGAATAGATGTATTATGCGAAGCTAATTGTGCATCGGAATCTTGGTTCTTTTTCATCATTTGCTCGAACATATTCTTGATTCCCTCTATATCACTCCAGGAAGAACTTGGACCTTGAAAAGGAAAAGGGGTGGATTGTTTGGTTGTTGGTACATGGAGGGCCTTTGAAAGCCTTGCCCCCAGTTGCCTTGGTTCCCACCATTATTCCACCCTCCTTGATTGTTGTTGTTGCTCCACTTATTGTAGTTCCCATCCAATTACCTTGATAGTTACGTTGTTTTGATTGTTGTTGTTCCAATTTCCTCCACCTAGTTATTGATTGTTATTATTCCAGTTACCTCCGCCTTGTTGTTGATTACCCCAATTACCGTGGGGATGCCATTGTTGATTCGAAGAGTTGCCTCTATTCCCTTGGTAATTGTTAACATATTGGACCTCCTCACTTTGATGAACATAGCACTCATTCGAAAAACCACCACTATCATTGTTTTCATATTATTCACAATTTCATTGAGGTTGTTGCCCTGTTTGCCTCCTTTTTAGCATAGAAACACTTTCCATGGCATTGACTTGACGCGGATTTGGACTTGTTGCAATTGCGCCTTTACCAATTGGTTCATAGTGGTTGTTAAATCCACAATAGCTTGCCCATGGTCATGCAACTCCTTATGTAAATGAATAGCCGTAGGGTCACCTTGAGGAATGTTAGCTCCACTTTGTAATACGGAGGATGTTTCCGCCATCTCATCAAGAACGACACAAGCTTCATCATAAGTCAACTTCATAAAGTTACGCCCAACCAATTGATTCACTATGCATTGATTTGTAGTATTGATGCCCCCGTAGAAAGTTCGTCGTAACATATTCTCCGTCGTGTCATTATTGGGGCATTCCTTCACCATTGTCCTATATCTCTCCCAAATTTCATGCAAAGGTTCAATTGGCTCTTGCTTTAAGGCTAAGATTTCATCCCGAAGTGCCACCATATGACATAGTAAGAAAAACTTGCCAATGAATTTATTCGCCAACTCATCCCAAGTTGTGATGGAATTAATGGGGAGCCTTTCTAACCAATCCAATGCTTTAACCCAAAGAGAATGGGAAAAGCCTCAATCTCAAAGCATCCTCGAACACGTTTGTCTGCTTGCTACCCCAGCATCTATATACGAACCCCTTCAAGTGCTTGTAGGCATTTTGATCGGAGGCGCCCATAAAGTATCCTCTTTGCTCGAGCAAGGTCAACATGACATTTTTGATTTGAGAGTTCCCCACCTAGATTCAGGGAAGAACAATAGCACTAGTATATCCCTGATTTGGGAGAACTCTTGGGGCCACTCTTGGTGGTGGTGGAGGTGGGTCTGGGATAGGATTATTGTCATTTTCATTGGCCTAACGGCCTCTACGTGGATCTTGAGGTAAATTAGTAACCTCTTCTTGATCAAGATCATCTACCTCCTCCCCCGCCATGACATTTCCAAGAGGGTCAATTG
This sequence comes from Nicotiana benthamiana, assembly GCA_034376525.1. Taxonomy (NCBI): domain Eukaryota; kingdom Viridiplantae; phylum Streptophyta; class Magnoliopsida; order Solanales; family Solanaceae; genus Nicotiana; species Nicotiana benthamiana. Next base: position 133,990,403 of record CM067337.1, read on the forward strand.
CATTAAGAGCCATGTGTACCTGAGTGATCGACACAAACAAAATTAATAAACAAGAAGGAAAGAGAACCAAAAAACAAAACTAACTAAACAGATAGTCAACACTGTAAGCTCCCCGGCAACGGCGCTAAAAAGTGATCGCTTCCAACTCAACACTACACTATGGTAGGAAGAGCGGGTCGTAATAGCTTTTACCCGATTAGATGTCAGAATCGATTTCCTCAGGGAGCTAGTAGCGGAGTTGGATTTTCTGTCTAGTCTAGAGATATGTTTGTACTCCTAATGTCACTTCAAAAATTTTTTGGTTTTTGAATTATAACTACTTTTATAAAACTAATGATTATCATAAATTAAGCTACGAGAATATTGCTAAGTTGTAAGGGCACTAGGGTCGTGACACTACTTAGGTGGCTAATTGACGGGTGGATGTTACTAGGATTAATTTGATACATTTGGGACTTACACTATAACAATTGAACAATTTTACCCACCCTCACACCTCTCGATAGAGAGAGTAATTTCGCCCAATTGACTCTCTCGAGACCAAATAGGTAGGCAAATTAGACCAAGCAACTAGGGCTCAAGTAGGTGATTACTCTCTCGAGATTTAACTCGTTAATTGGGACTATCATTTCTCATGAGTCCATCCCAATTCCTAGTTGGGTCAATCTTGGTGTCATAGACTCTCTTTCTCAAGAAAAGTTAAATCCACAAAAATTGAATTAGTGTTTGCAACCACCAATTCTCAATTAAAACATAAAGTCAACCTAAATAGCAATTACCCATAGTCAATCAAACCCTTGATGGAAACACCCATCAATTACCCACACTAGGGTTGAGCCACAACCCTAGCTAATGGATTTAGCTACTCATTCTAGATACAGAAATTAAAGAAATAGATGAAGAACTAAGCATATTAATTCATTAATAAGAAGAAACTACAATAATCTATCATTAATGAAAAGCAAAAGTGCCAAAAATGGCAACAAAATCGAGTATCACGAGCGCAGCTAAGTCTGGAGTACAAAAACTGACCTAAAAACGGCAAAATATTCCATTTATACTAGGATAGAAAAACTCGACAAAAATACCCATGTGGGGTTACTGCAGGCCGTATAAAATGGACCACGGCCGCACTGGCTCTTGGACTTCACATTTCTGTTTCTCTGAACTTGAGTACGCGGACCGCGTGGAAGTGTACCACGGCCATGGAGGGTATCTAGCGCAGCCCACGCGGTGACGACGGTGGACCGCATGGCATTGTCTTGGCCAAATAATGGTTCTCTAAATCTCTTGACTACGGACCGCACAAAAGCATAGTGCGGCTGCAGAAGCCTGACCACAGACAGCGAGAGACGTACCGCGGGCGCGTAGCCTTCAGCCTAATTATACAACTCTCTGAATCTTCTAGTGCGGCTGCATTCACTTTTGTGCGGTCCACACTAGGCCCTCTTTTCCTCAGTTCACTTAATCTTTGATACTTGAGCAGGTTTCACTCCTATTGAGCCGATCTTTGACATTTCTTCACTTTGTCGATCAAACATGCAATTAAGCACAAATTGTGGGCATTTTTGGACTATTCTGTAGCAATTTATAACCAAAGCATAGGCAAGTAGGGGCATAAAACATGTTAAAACCCTAAATTATCAGGTAGCCGCAGGCGAAGCCACCTCCACCTCAAATGGAACTGATACAGCTACCTCAATCTCAGTTGGTGACTGAGTTTGTACCATGATAGGAGTAAGTGTGAATGCAACTTTAAATTCATTTCGTTCTCGAATAAGCCCAATCAACCCCTCAAGGTACGATTCTCCGTTCATCTCTATCACATGTACCCCACCACCTCTATGATCAAGGAGGGGGTTGTTGCAGACATTAGGTGCAACTTCCTTCACCTATATGACCTTCTTTCAATTAGCATCTGGATCTAATCCTTCAATGTTCGGCACTCAACAGTGTTATACCCCTTCATATCGGAATAGTATGCACAATTTTTGTTTGAATTGACCCATTGAGAGGGATTTATAATGGCACAGCGGGAAGGGGAGTGATGTAACTCGCAACTTTCAACCTCTCATACAACTAGTCGATGGGTTCAGCAATGGTAGTGTACTGTCTGGGTGGTTTGCGATCGAAGTTAGGTCTTGGTCTTGGATAGATTTGGCGAGTCGGTGGTGATTGGAAATGGGATGGTTTGGAGTTATAGGTATGATAGATAGTGGCTGGTTGGGAATATCTGGGAGATGAGGGCTGATATGTGGGTGGTGGTTCGTGGTATATGGGTAGGGGTGTTTGATATATAAGTGGAGGTTTTTGATAGGTAAGTGGAGATTTTAGGCCCTGAGCCACCATTACTACCCCAACGTCTCTCTTTTTTGATATGTCGCTCGATTGTAATGCCTTATTTGTGGCTTGTAGTGCCTCAAATTTGTTGCCATCCTGATTTCAATGCCTTCTCGATTCTTTACCCAAGCTTGATGATATTAGAGAATTTATGGTTCTCAATAACCATCAATCTTTCATAATACTGCGGATCATGTGCTCTAACGAAGAACTTGTTCATCTGTTCCTCGTCCAAAGATGGCCTGACCATTGTCATTTTCGACTTCTAACAAGTTGCATACTCTTGGAATGTCTCGGTAGGCTTATTTTTAAGATTCTCGATGTAGAAAACATTCGATGCATTCTCTGTATTGAACCTGAATTGATCCATGAAATCCGATGCCATACTCACCCAATTGGACAATTTCTTGGGATCTTGGATGATATAACAGGACAAAGCATCTCCAGTAAAACCCTTGATAAAGAGTTTCATTTGGATCTTTTTGTTTTTCCTGATCCGTACAAGCTTATCACAATAGGTCCTTAGATGAACCCTGAGATCACCTCTACCGTCAAACATCTAGAACTTGGGAAGTTTGTATCCCTCGGGTAGTTTTATATCTGGCTTCATGATTAGGTCTTCATAGTTCAAATCTTCTATTCCCTTTCCACATTCGACATCCTGAACTCGACTTGTCAACTTCTTGAGTTCTTCAGCCATGTTTTTAATGAGCAGGTCCTTATCGGAGGATTCCAGTGTATAGGAGATTAGTTGGATAGCATGAGGTGTGATTTCTATGTATATATGGTTGTTCTGATAGGATGCCAGGGACTTGGGTGTAATGATGGTCATTGGTGGAGTTTTGAGGATTGGGAACGGGTTGTGGTGTGTTTTGGGAAGTGCAGTAAGTGATAGTTAGTGGCTACTTAATTGGTTGATGGTGATGTTGTGGAGGATTTGGCATTGGCAAGGGATTGATATTGTGGGATGGAGTTGCATATTAAGGCGGTTTAAGAGGGTTTTATGGAGGTTGATTTTGTGTATTTTGGGGCAGTGCTGGGTTCTCTGTGTTTTGTTGGATTATATCGAGGACATTCAGGGTAAGTGACAAGTTTGCCAAGGGTGAACCTACTTATGTTCTCCTTGTAATTCCAATATCTTTTATTCTAATCTCAAGACTAGATCATTTGGGGCCGGAGTACTCCGTCCATCTAAAGTTTCTGCATTCTCAACATTCTTCTTTCGTATACCACTTAAGTCGTCCATTTTGTTTTTCTTCTGCCTTTTGTATTTCTTGGAAGAGGAAGTGGTGGAGGACCTCTTGATCTGGTGTGATATGCTAATAATTCCAGTATGAGAGAACAAACCTTAGGGGATGGGAATAACGAATAAAGAAAAAAATAAAAAGGTAGACAAGCCAGCGAGGGTTCTGAAATGTTTGCAGTATTTAAACACATATTGCAAGAATATAAGTTCGTGTCCTAATTTGGGAGCCTTGTTATGCCAGAGGTAGGCCTAGCGACAAGTAGTTTTGGATAAAATTTTGATGCCAGTAAATGCTTCATTTCATAATATTAAAATAGACATATCCCAAAACGACACTGAGACAATAGAAAAGCAAATCACTATTGGCACTTGGCCTTAGTACATTTAGGAAATCAAATAAACCTATCCTACTTGGTCGCAGAAGGACCTTCCCCAGATTCGATCTTCTTGACTCATCATACAAGTTCCCCATCGTGAGACCCAACAACAGGGGTTGATACCTAATTTTTCACTATATATTTTTAATATGCAAAATTCTTTCAAAATAGCATATGCATGAATACATAAGTATGTCTAAATTTTTTATTTATTTTTTTTAAGTTTTTAAATCAATTTATTTCCCTATTTCCACCCCTAAAAATCCAATAATAATTTCCAGAATTATTATTTTTGATGATTCATTTATTGGATTCTCATATTTATGCTAAAATATAGCTAATATAATTTTTTATGTTTTTAAAATTTTATTTGGTATTTTTTATGCTACATTACATATAATTATAATATTATTCTCTTTTAAGATCTAATTGCGTTTATATTTATTAAAATTAAGACCGGTATTTTCAAATTGATAATTATAAATTATAAATCATTTTGAATGCTTTTAGTTTATTTTTAGAAATTAATTTGCTATTTTTTATAAAATAAATAAGGAAAAAGTGGCTATTTAAAATCTAGCCCCAATTGCATTTCAATTACAGCCTGAATTGGACCCCCAATCACCCAGCAACATGGACCAATCCAAGCCCTAAGTCTGCTTACCCGACCCAAGACCCGCTAAATCCTAGCCGTTGATCTAACAGATCAACAACCCTCACGATTCCTTTCCTCTTTTATTCCAATGACCCCTGACCCTAGCCTAATTTCCAAACTTCGCCACCTCTGAATCCCCCTTCTCTCTCAAATCCTCTCAAACCCTAGCCGCCGTCATCAACCTACAGCCCTAATATCTCCCAAATCTATAGCTTCTAAGGTCACCGGAGACCTGTATCCACCTCTCATGGGTGTTCGATTCCCTGGTCTCATGACCAGATCATGAAAGGTTTTGTACATGATTTGCTCGATGGCTATTCTCCGGTCGTCTCTGACCTTTCTCCTACCAGCCATGGCTATTCGAGTCAAACTTTTGACTCTCCTACTTAGATCGAGGGTTTTCAAAGCCTTTCTCATCACTTGGGGTTCTTATGAAACCCTAACCTCTAAGGTTCTTCCAATTTCTTTTAGATCTGTTTCAGATCTATGTTTTCTTTGAACTTCTAAGTTTTTTTCTCAATTCTCTTTAAAACTCTACTTTCAAAACTCTTTCTCTTTTCCAATTATGGTTTTCTTGTTAAGTTATTTCAAAACTTTTCTTTGATTTTGACATATGTTGCTATGTTTGCTCGTGTTATCCTTCTGCCTGAGTTTGCATGTTAAAGCCCTAATTTCTTTTGAGTTTTTATTAGAGGAACGCTTGTTTGCTTGAGTTTTATCCGATTTGTTTGTTTATCAATCTTTAAAATTCTTCTATTCATACTGCTTTGAGTATGAGACTTATAGTTTAAGTGTATGACTCGATTTGAAGTTCTTTATTTTGAAACCTCTTGTTCCTTTGTGTGATTCTTCTGGTTCTAGGTTTCTATCATCTCTAAAACTTGATTATGATCAAAACCCTAATTTTTCAAAAGGGGTTTTCTCACCTGCTACTGTCAGATCTTTGCATGCTTTTGATATTCTATGTTTCTTTACTACTGATTCAACTGACTACCATGCTTCGAGTGTTGCTATCTATTGAATTTTTTTTATGCTACTATTGTATACTATTTACTTTTGCCAACAGGCTTGGCCTCGCATGTATAATATTTATGCACCCTATTAACATGATGAGTCTCCTTCTTTGACTTATTTTCAAACTTGTGATCAATTTCTAACTTTTCCTTTGGAAATCCTAATTTCACTTGCCCGTTAAAGTTAAATGATTTCTTTTCCTATTTTGCCTTACTGAATCATTTTCAAAATTAGAGTATCTCTGTACCTTGACTCAATTTCTAGCTTAATATTTTACTACTTCTTTTATGGCAACTTTCAGCCTGCTAACAAATTGATTTCTTTCCTTGTTTTAAACATGTCAATGCCCATTAAGCAAGTGCTCATAAATTAAAGGAAATCACTTGTATAATTGATTCCGAATCATGATTGTTTCCATGTTTGTTGCTTATTGCCTCTCTCTTACTCGTTTCCAAAAAACTATAAATTCCCTGTACTTTGTTTCTTTCAAACACACGAACACAAGGCATAATATTTGAGTTCAAACACACACTACACAAAAACTCTCTCTCTTCTCTGCTACTATTACTATGATGTCTTACCTAGCCAGCTAAAAGTCAAAGCTAGGTTGTGAGGAAACTTGCTTATTTTTTGAATTTACATTTCTTACCGGTATGTTCTAATTAAGTTTTCTGCACCAACAACAACATGCTTATTCATTGTTTCCTATATTCTTGTCTGCCTACTAATTGTATTTAGCCCAGTACCATTATTTAGCATGCTTTAATTTTCTTTCTCCTATTCTGGATCAATATTTTATGACATGTTAATCCTAAACCCCTACCCCAATGTGTTTAACCCTTGTGGTTATTTTGGGGCATGACAGCATTGTAAATTGTTGTGCATGACCCAAACTTGATCCTCCTAGGATCATAACCCCATGTTTTCCTTATTTGTTGTGTTCTGGTTGATTTACTGGCATTTCAACACTTCCTATTGTTGTGCATGCCCAAAGTTAACCCATGCCCAAGTGTATAGGCTTCTTGCAATGGATTCCCGATCCCATGTCCCCTTTGTGTGAAGTTATTGACTCCCTGAAATGTTAATGGATGTCACTCATCATCCTTTCCCTCATCCCTTCGGCTGTTAAAACTCTGTTTCTGCACTTTCACTCTCTTCTTAGGCTTATGTTCTGCCCCCCTCATGTGAGCCTTGCCTTGGGACCCATGAGCTACTTCTGAGCTTAGACACATGAGGGCTGGTATTTCCACATGTCACACATCTCTATTCTGGTTGTGTAACTTGGGTATGAGCACTGTCCGGGGTCCTATTGAGGCCCTTAGGGAAATCTGACACACCCAGGTCTAAGAAAGGCTTTGAAATTAATGGCATTGGCAATGATACAGCTCTTTGCATATCTCAGATAGGAAGTCAATTCAGGCTCTCCTATGGTTGTAGCTTTTTCTTTTATTCTTTCTTTTGTAATTTGGTATTTTTGGTTTGTAATAAGTTGTAATAAATATTTGGGGTTGGCTAGTAAAAAGGATTGGGTGATCATGTAAGCTCAAGGGTAGAAAGCATGCATGCAGGACTATTTGAAATTCTTTGTGTTCAATTCTACATTTTAGACACCATGACTATAGGGTTTATCTTAATTTCTTCATGGTCATTGTCACACCTAGATAACTTGCCCATAGGACGTATTTAAATTCTGCATGCCACTTAGATATCATGTTTTAGGTTCTAATCGGCTAAAAATAAGTGTCATGTTCGTAATGTTGAAATCAATAACATATAGAAATCATGCCTATAGGGATTTTTAAATAAATCTGAGTCGCTTCATTCACATTCAATGTTAGATATCATGTTCATAGGGTTTGAATCAGCAATAATAGATACCATCGCCTGCAGTACCTGAAACTGGTCCGTTTTAAAATCATTCTAGTCCGAATCAAATTTTAAACAATCTAAGTCACTTACTTAATGAGGTTTAGCAAGCATGCCTCTGGGATCTAAAAAATTTTGATTTTTTTACTATTTCACCACATTCTGAATTAAGTAGATATCATGCATATAGGACTCCGTCTAAACAATTAGGCAAGTCTTAGGTAATAATAATAATAAAAATGAATTTGCCTCTATTAACTAGTAACTGCTCCAAGCAGTAGTCAGACATGATTTGGACTTCTTATCTGAGGTATCTGATGAATATAGCTCTAACCCAGAATCCTCTGATTTAGGACTTCTAAAAATTCGGACTTTGCTTTTTGATTGAGTCATTCTATCTAATTGCTTTGTTGAAGAAGGTATATATGAGCCTTCACTATTTATGTATCTTCCCCAACATGCAGTATGTGTTTTTGTATGCCACCTTAGATTTTATCCTTTGAAACCAATCAGCCTAATATCCATCCCTTTTAGGATAGTGTTCCGAAGTGCTTTAGGGACTGATAAGAACAGGACAGGTAATAGCATGCAATAGTGGTCGAGACCAATCCGCGCTTTACTACCTTAAAAAGGATGGGAAAGGGTAGATATGAATATGATGACCGATGTGCTAATACCATGTGTAGCCCCTCTATTGAGTAGTGACTGGGTATTGCATTAATATGATACATATTATTAATAAACCTAGGACCCAATTCCTTTATTTTCCTTTTCTCTTTTTTTAAGCATTGTAACTCATTTTTAAAATCAGCTCTTTTAATTGTTCTTTCAAACTTTGTTTACTTTCAAACCATTGTGTACTAAAATCCCCTCTTATTTGAGCCTTATCTGCTCATATGTTAATTGCACCCCAAATTCACAATAAACTGTCTAGCTGGAAACCACACTAGTGGATCCTGAGGGTGCCTAACACCTTCCTCTTAGGATAATTTCCAGCACTTACTTAATCTCTAGTTAAGCAAATGAACTTAGAATTAAATCTATATTGGTGTCCTAATGCACCTTAACTCATTAGGTGGCGACTCTTCAAAAATGCAAAAACCAGTTCCCAAAAAAAAACGAGTTGTCCCCAAACCAAAATGTTATAAACCCGATATCTACGGAGGAAAAAGGGGGGCCGACAGCAGGTAGGCTCTAACCAGATGTCCTCCTTCACTTCCTTCAGCATTCTAGCAATCCTCAATCTTCTTTATGAATTTTTCCTCTAGATCTACTAATCCTCGCTCCAGATACTCCAACTTTCTGTTGGAAGTGATAGCCATTTCTTTCCATTCGTCGATCAACCTTCTATGGTGTATTTCCTGGTGCTCATTCTCAAAGTCGTGGACCCTCTTGCGCAGCTTGATGTACCAGACTTGGGCTTTTGCTTCTTCGTCTATGGTCCTATTCCCTCAGCCAGCTCCTAGCCTCACCGTCCCCTTCGGATTGTCCTCTAACCATGCTATGTAGAGAGGTTCACACCCCGTATAATACCTTTCTGGATCAATAGTGTTCTTTTCTACAATGATCTTGCAGTTCCACATGTATTGAGCTTGGCACTTGTGAGGAACATCGCCATTCTGAAAGTTGGATCTAAAATGGCTCATCTTGGCAGTACAACCTGCTTCATGACTGCTTGCCTCATAACTCAGATAGGGACATAAAGGTATATTCTTTTCAACCCAATCAGCATCAAGTGTGGAGTATCCCAGGATCTAATGATGAATTTATCTGTTGGGAACCATTCAAACATGCAGTGTATCTGTTCCTCAGTCAGATTATCAAAGAACTCCACCCACTCTTTGGCAATTTCCGGCTGAGCAAGCCTGTCCAAAATGTAAGTCATCTGCTTGGGGTGGCGTAACGAAATATGGTCGTTCCTAGCCCTTCGCAGAAATTCTTGGTGATAATGAACCTTTTGAAGATGTTCTAATAACTGCAACTGCAGCAATAGATTACAACCCTTGAAATGTTTGATCCCCTTTTGACACCGCTCTAAAGACCTATAGATGTTGGCTATGATCATGGAGACTATAGTGTATGTTTGTCCATTGATCCCTTCCATTATAGTCTTGGCGATCATGGCCAACCTAGTGTGGATTCTTTCCCTTTTCATTGGGAACACTATCAAGCCCAAGAAGCACACGATGAACACGAACATTTTGTGGTGGATGTGTCCCAGAGAAGTGATAGAGAGCTCGTCATGGATGGTATGGAAGGATTTGCTATGATCATACCTCTCATACAAGTATTTGAAGGGTATGTAGGACTTCTCCAAGCATCCCAAGCTAGAATTTTTCTTCAACCCCATCATCTTTAGGAACCACTTACTTGTAAGGTTCTCCGGTACCAACAACCCAGGGCTATCCCAAGTCAATCCCGCAAGTCCTTCAATTTCCTTTAAGAGTAGAGTCATCTTTATGTTACCGACACATCCCTTTCACTGTCCTAGAATAATTTGGCAGCCTCGATCAACCTATTGTTCGGCCGGATATCTAGTAGGGAAGGCAAGTTTCCCAAGTGCTTTCTTACATGTTTCTTGTCACTTGAGGAAAGGTTCTCCCACCAGTCTAGTGACAATGGTGGAATTTTTCTAACCATACTGAATTTGGGGACCTCATGCCTCATTTCTACATAACGAAAAAGGTTAGGCCCTTCCCCCTTACCATACTTGACTACTTATACATTCATGATTAGCATATTGGCATTTAGTTCTCCAAATTAATGCATAGAATGTACATCTGTCCGCTGGGATTATAGAAACCCCGGTGGACCTCTGGATAAGGCTCGTCTTAAAGGATTATTATGTGGACAACATATTAATACGACTAGGTTTGACAATGATGCATGCATAATTTCAATCAAAGTAAGGTTACTGTCACGACCTCAGTTCGGCCTCCGTGAACATGTCGTGATGGAACCTAGTTCCTATAACTAGGTAAGCCTAACAATGTGAAAAACAACACAATTTTGCGGAATAATTAGTTAAACCTGAACAATTAAAAGAAATCTGTATATAACTGCCACTCGGCATATACAACTTAAAGTAAACGCAGAAGTCTACTATAACACCCCAAAACCCGGAAATACATAGGAACACAAGCTAATGAAAAGTAATATACGGCTCAAATCTCTAGAATTTGTCTAAACAAAAGTATGAAAGAAGGCTAAATACTAGAGATAGAGTAAAGAGGGAGACTCCTTGGTCTGTGAATGCTGCAGAAGTACCTCGAAGTCTCCGTAGCTCTTCTGGCCTCAAGGATAGTGCGCCTGAGATGAAGTACCTGGGTCTGCACATGAAAAACATGCGTCGGAGAAGCAAGAGTACACCACAGCAGTACTTAGTAAGTGTCAAGCCTAACCTCGGTTGGGTAGTGACGAGGAAAGGTCAAAGCCCTACGGAGATATAATATAATAAATAACAAGATGAGGGAAAACGGTATAGATAAAGTGTATGGCGAGAATCTAAACAAGATAAAAACGAAAACCGTAACAGAAAGCAGAAGAACAAGTCAATACTAGTAAATACTACTCACAATAGGAACCACAACTAGGGATCTCTTAGTATCCCGAGGATCTCTTGGTATCCTCACCACATACATGATGGGTCTCTTGGTACCCCGAGGATCTCTTGGTATCATCAAAACTTACAATTTCATGTGCCAGGTATCTCTTGGTATCCCGAGGATCTCTAGGTATCCTCAAAACTTACAAATTCATGTGTCAGGGATCTCTGGGTATCCTGAGGGTCTCTTGGTATACTCAAAACATACAATTTCATGTGCAATGGATCTCTGGGTATCCCGCACCCTCAGTCCAAAACATATCAAGTGCAGGGGGATCTCCCGGGGGGCCAACCCGTAGTCCCAATTTAAAAACACACAATAGCAACCCAAACATTAAGATAGATACTAAACTCAGGATAAGAAATAGAAAATCCTAACCAAACGTACTACACTGAGCACAAATAAGATAGTTTAAGCACTTAGGCAAGTAAGTCAAAACATGCTTCTCTAAACTAGCATAGAATAAATTTGCAATTTAAAATAAATAGGTAAGTAAGAAAACTCAATTTAAATACTTCAAGTAAAAAAAAATTCAATTATTTTCTCAAGTACGTGCTCGTCACCTCACGTACGAGGCATTCAAATACCAAATATCATGTCCTAAGGGAAAGAAGTCCCCTATACAAGGTTAGACAAATCATTTACCTCAAACCGGCTCCAAATTCAACTTAAAACCACACTTTTTCCACGAGTATCCGACTCCAAATGGCCCAAATCTATTCAATTCAATTAAATATCGTAAATAATATCTCAAGCAACTGATTTTATTATATAATTCAAAGCAACTGCGCGAAATTAGGTAAAATGACCAAAATGATCCTCAGGCCAACATCTCGGAATCAGATAATGTTCACATTTTCAAAAACCCTCGTACTTTAACAAGTCCAACCATATAAAAATCTCCCAGATCGGAGGTCAAACACCCACTCAAAACTCAATTGTTTGGTCTACGAAGTTTTACCCATTTTCCAAAAATCCGAAATTAGACGATGAGATTAACTAAAGATCGATGGATCATAATGAGAAAGGGTTAAGGAATAGTTGCCCAATGATCTCCTCTTCAAATCAATCTCAAAATTGCCCTCTCCCAAGCTCCAATTCGATTTTCTAACTTATGAAACTAAACCCTCGAAATCACTATTTCTCGCCAGTAAATTCTGTATCTGCAGTCAAGAGACTGCATTTACGGTCCCGCTTCTGCGGAACATATGTCGCATATGCAACTTCCACTCAAAGGACCAGGAGCCGCATCGGCAATTCTTCTTCCACAGATGTGAAACCGCTTCTGCGGTAAAATATTCGCATATGCGAAACCTGAAGGAATGACCCAAAACCGCTTCTACGGCCCTTTAGATGCTTCTTCGGTGCCGCATCTTCAGAACCTGAACCGCATATGCGAAAATACCAGAAGCAGCAATGCTTCTGCTGCTGCAACACTTCTCCGATCTTCCCGTCAACCATCCAAAATCATCCCGGGGCCCCCTGGAATCTCAACCAAGAGTACCAACAACACCTCATTCAAACATGTATTAATCCATAAACCACATAAAACAACGCTGGAAACGCAAATTAATTAAGGATTTAAGCCTGAGAACTTCAAATTTCATCAAAACTCGCTTTTCATAAAAAAACTAACCAAAACACGTCTGAATGACCTGAAATTTTGCACACACGTCCAAATGGCATGTCGGTGCTACTGCAACTTCTGGAATTCCATTCCGACCCTAGGATCAAAAACTCACAATTGGACCGGAAACTTTAAAAATTCAACTTCGGCATTTCAAGCCTAAATGAGCTACGAACTTCCAAAATGCATTCCGAACACACTCCCAACCCCAAAATCACCTAATGAAGCTAACAGAACCATCAAATTTCCATTTCGAGCTTGTCTCTACACTGTTCCGACTACGGACCACTTTTCAACACTTCAGCTCTCACTTAGGGGCTAAGCGTCCTGAAACTCTTCGAAACTCAGCACCGAACATCCCGACAAACCAAAATAGCATAAATGAACTTAGGAGAAGCAGTTAATAGGGGATCGGGGTGTAAATTCTTAAGACGACCAACCGACTCGTAACATCCTCCTACACTTAAACATTCGTTCATCCTCGAACGAGCATAGAGAACATACCTGAAGCAGTAAAAATATGAGAATATCGGCTATGCATATCCCGCTCAGTCTCCCAAGTCGCCTCCTTGGCCGGCTAACCCTGCCACTGAACCTTTACTGAAGCGATGTTATTTGACCTCAACTTCCTAACTTACCTTTCCAATATAGCCACCAGCTCTTCAACATAGGATGGATCCATATCCAACTGGACTGAATTGAAATCCAACATGTGCGACAGATCACCATGAAACCTCCTGAGCATCAAAACATGAAATACCAGATGAACCCTGTCGAAACTGGGAGGTAAGGAAATCTCATAAGCAACCTCCCTAACTCGCCTCAAAATCTCAAAAGGACCAACAAACCTCGGATCAACTTTCCTTTCTTTCCAAACCTCATGATGCCTTTCATAGGCGAAACCCGAAACAAGACCCGCTTGCCGACCATATATGAGATATCACGAAACTTCCAATCCACGTAACTCTTCTGCCTGGACTGGGCCGTACGGAGTCTATCCTGAATCACCCTAGCCTTCTCCAATGCATCCTGAACCAACTCTGTGCCCAATAGCTTAGCCTTACCCGGCTTAAACCAACCAACTAGAGATCTACACCGCATAACATACAAGGCCTCAGACGGTGCCACCTAAATGTTGGACTAGTAGTGGTTGTTGTAAGCAAATTTCTCTAATGGAAAGAACTGATCCTAAGACCCTCCAAACTTAATCACAAACGCACGAAGCATATCCTTAAGAATCTGAATAGTGTGCTCAGACTGTCCGTCCGTCTGGGGGTGAAATGTTGTGCTCAACTCCACTCGAGTACCCAACTCCAGCTAAATGGCTCCGCAGAACCGTGATGTAAACTGGGTACCTCTGTCCGAAATAATAGAAACTAGAATACCATGCAGACAAAGGATCTCTCGAATATAAATCTCCGCTAACCGCTCCAATAAATAAGTAGTATGCACAGGGATAAAATAAGCGGACTTGGGCAGCTAATCCATAATCACCCAAATGGCATCGAACTTCTTCGTAGTCTGAGGGAGACCAACTACAAAATATATGGTGATCCTCTCCCATTTCCACTCCGGAATCTCTATCTGCTGAAGTAACCCACCTGGTCTCTGGTACTCATACTTCACATGCTGGTAGTTGAGGCATCTAGCTACATATCCAACTATATCCTTCTTCACCCGCCTCCACCAATAGTGTTGCCTCAAGTCCTGATACATCTTCGCAGCACCCAGATGGATGGAATACCACGAAATATAGACCTCTGCTAAAATCAACTCTCGTAGCCCATCAACATTAGGCACACACACACGGCCCTACATCCTCAATACCATGTCATCTCTAATGGTCACGTCTCTGGTATCACCATGCTGAACCTTGTCCTTAAGGACAAGAAAATATTGTCTCTCCCTAATACGATCAAATAAGACCGGTAAACCACACAAGCTAGAACCCGACTGGGATCCGAAAGATCCAATCTCACAAACTGGTTGGCTAAGGCCTGAACATCCATCACCATGGGCCTCTCTAAAACTGGTAAGTATGCCAAACTCCCCAAACTCTCCGCCCGGCGACTCAAGGCGTTGACTACCACATTTGCCTTGCCCGGGTGATACAGAATAGTAATATCATAATTTTTCAGCAACTCTAACCACCTCCTCTGGCGCATTTTTAGATCCTTTTGCTTGACTAAGTGCTGCAAACTCTGATTGTCCATATAGATCTCACAAGGCACACCGTACAAATAATGACATTAGATCTTCAAGGAACATAAGCAGCTAACTCAAGGTCATGGACAGGGTAGTTCTTCTCATGTATCTTCAACTGTCTGGACGCATGGGCAATCCTGCATCAACACCACTCCGAGGCAAACTCTCGAGGCATCATAGTAGACAGTATAAGACCCCGAACCAGTAGGCAATATCAGAATTGGGGATGTAATCAAAGATGACTTAAGCTTTTGAAAGCTCACCTCAAACTCCTCTGTCCACTGAAATGGAGCACCCTTCTAGGTCAATCTAGTCATAGGGGCTACAATCACGAAAACCCCTCCTCAAAGCGACGGTAGTAGCCCGCCAAGCCAAGGAAACTACAAATCTCTGTAGAGGATTGCCTGGGCCAACTCTGCATAGCATCTACCTTTTTTGGATCCACTCAAATTCCTTCACTCGATACTACGTGGCCTAAGAATTCCACTGAGTCCAACCAAAACTCACAAAACTTTGCATATAACTTCTTCTCTCTCAGAGTTTGGAGCATGTTCCTTAGGTGCTACTCCTGATCTTCCCGACTCCTGGAATACACTTGAATATCATCAATAAAAACAATAACAACCAAGTCGAGATATAGCCTGAACACACTATGCATCAAATGCATAAAAGTCGTTGGGTCATTGGGCAACACGAATGACATAACAAGGAACTCGTAATGGCTATATCAAGTCCTGAAGGCAGTCTTCGAGATGTTTAGCTCTTGAATCTTCAACTGATGGTAACTTGAGCACAAGCCAATCTTAGACAATACATGTGCTCCCTGAAGCTGGTCAAATAGATAATCAATACGAGGCAAAGGATAACGGTACTTCACTATAACCTTGTTCAACTGACGATAATCAATACACATACGCATAGAACCATCCTTCTTCTTCACAAAGAAGATAGGAGCACCCCACGGTGAAACAATGGGTCGAATAAAACCCATATCAAGTAATTCTTGCAACTGATCCTTCAATTCCTTCAACTCAGGAGGATCCATATGATACGGAGGAATGGAATGGGCTAAGTGCCCGGCAACAGGTCAATACAAAAAGAAATGTATCTATCGGGCAGCATGCCCGAAAGATAAGCTGGAAACATAACGGGATAATCTCGTACCACTGAAACTGAATCAACAAAAGGAGTATCAGCACTATCATCTCTCACATAAGCTAAATACGTGGCACACCCCTTCTTAACCATACGATGAGCTTTAAGAAAAGAGATAACTTTACAATGAGTGTGATCTAAAGTACCACTCCACTCAACACGCGGAATACCTGGCATAGCTAGCATCATGATTTTGGCGTGACAATCAAGAATAGCAAAATAGGGTGACAACTAGTCCATGCCTAAAATAATGTCAAATTCAACCATACCGAGTAAAAATAAATCTGCTTTGGTCTCAAAACCACGAATAGTAACTAAACATGACCGATAAACATGATCCACAACAAGAGAATCCCCCACAGGTGTAGAAACATAAACGGGGGCACTCAAAGAATCCCGAGTCACACCCAAATGTGGAGCAAAGTAAGAAGACACATAAGAATAAGTAGAGCCCAAATAGAATAGAAATGATGCCTCTCTATGATAAACCAGTATAATACATATGATAACAGAGTCGGAGGCAATAGCATTGGCACGAGTGGAAAAGGCATAATATATGGCCTGGCCTCCCCCTCGAGGGTGACCTCTACCTCCTCGGCCCCCACCTCTAGCTGGCAGAACGGGTAAGGAGGCAACTAGAGCTGTGATCATGGCTTGAGAACTCTACTGAGCATGTTGTGACTGAGAAGTTTGTGGGGGTGCACTCCTCCAAGTCTAGAGCAATCCCTCACCACATGGTGGGTGTCGCCACACTCAATACAAGCTCTGGGGTGCAGTGGCTGTGACTGACTAGGGCTAAGTCTACTGGACTGACCTCTGGAAACACCCCACATACGAGGCGCGCTAGAAACTAGAGGTGCAAAGTAAGGGTCATGAGGTATAGGCGGAGCTGGAGCACTGTTGGCTCCTGGAAGAGCTTAATGAACGGGGCGACCCACATACCCCCTACATAACGACCTATTGCTAGGGTACGAGCACTAGAGTAGTGGCCCAACTCTCGAGACCTCTTGGCTTCTCTCTCTACTCACTCCCTGGCAAGCATACTCTCGATCCTCCTAGCAATGCTCACTACCTGCTAATAAGGAATGTCCATCTCCAACTCTCGAGCCATGCTAGATCTGATGGGTGGGATAAGACCCTTGATGAACGTGCAAACTCTCTTGTGGACAATAGTAACCAAGGACGGTGCATGCATGGCCAATCTGGCATAACGGATAGCATACTCCGAAACAGTCATAGTACCCTAGCGTAATTGCTCAAACTATGTGCCATGCGTCCCTAAGACTCTAGGGAACAAACCCTCTCATAAACATATCCGAGTACTGGGTCCAAGTCAATGAAGTAGCCTCGACTGGACTGTTAATCTCATAAGTTCGCCACCAATCATAAGAGGCTCCCTAAAGCTGAAAAGTAGTAAAGGAAACCCAGCTGGACGCTACTATGCCTATAGGGCGAAGAATACGGTGGCACTCCTCTAGAAATCCCAAGGCATCATCTGATGCTATTCCACTGAACACTGGGGGATCATACTTCTTGAACCTCTCAAGTCTCCACTGCCCGTTCTCTGAAGTAGCTGACCCGTCCTCGGGCTGAACTGGCACTACAGGGAGTGCGAGAATAATTTCGGGAGCCTATTCAACCTGCACTCGCTACTCAGGAGTGCGTACGGCGGGAGTCCGTGCTCCTCCCCCTGCCTGGGATGTGGCTACAGTAAGGAGAAGAAACCCTACTTGAGCCAAGGTAGTGTACATACTCATGAACTGAGCCAAGGTCTCCTGGAGATCTGGAGTAGTAGTGGCAGTAGTAGGCATGCCAGGTGCTTGGGCTTCGGCTGGATCTGCTGGTGGTGCCTTGGTGGCAGCTCGCGCAGGTGCTCTAGCTGCACCACGTGCGCGTCCTCGACCTCCACCCCGGCCCTGGCCTTTAATGGCCGTAGTAGGGGGTGCGGGTGCCTAATCATACCGAGTAGTGCATGTCCTCACCTTCTGCTAGAGAATGGAAGGCAGAAGTTCAGAATTTTGTAATGTGAAAGTATTGCAGGACAAGGAAATTAAATGAAGTTGAAATTTTCCTAACATTTACATAGCCTCTCGTAGATAAGTACATCGTCTCTATACCGATCAGCGAGACTTTAATAAATCGGCATGTGTCCCGTGACTCTTATTAACCTAGAGCTCTGATACCAACTTGTCACGACCCTAGTTCACCCTCCGTGAACATGTCGTGATGGCACCTAGTTACTATAACTAGGTAAGCCTAACAATGCAAAAAACAACACAACTTGCGGAATAATTAGTTAAAACTGAACAACTAAAAGAAATATGTATATAACTACCACTCGGCATATACAACTCAAAATAAATGCGGAAGTCTACTATAACACCCCAAAGCCCAAAAACTCACGAGAGCATAAGCTAATGAAAAGTAATATGCGACTCAAATCTCAAGAATTTTTCTAAACAAAAGTACGAAAGAAAGCTAAATACTACAGATAGAGTAAAGAGGGAGACTCCTTGGTCAGCGACATTGCAGAAGTACCTCGAAGTCTCTGTAGCTCTCTTGCCCTGAAGGATAGTGTGCCTGATATAAAGTATCTAGGTCTGCACATGAAAAACATGCACAGGAGAAACATGAGTACACCACAGCGGTACTTAGTAAGTGCCAAGACTAACCTCGGTTAAGTAGTAACGAGGAAAGGTCGGGGCCCTACTGAGTTATAACATAATAAATAACAAGATGGGGGATAAACAGTATAGATAAAGTGTACGGCGAGAATCTAAACAAGATAAAAATGGAAATCGTAAAAGAAAGCAGAAGAACAGGTCAATACTAGTAAATACTGATCACAACAGGAACCACAACCGGGGATCTCTTGGTATCCCGAGGATCTCTTGGTATCCTCAACCCATACATGAGGGGTCTCTTGGTACCTTGAAGATCTCTTGTATCCTCAAAACTTACAATTTTATGTGCCAAGGATATCTTGGTATTCCGAGGATTTCTTGGTAACCTCAAAACTTACAATTGCATGTGCCAAGGATCTCTTGGTATCCCGAGGATCTCTTGGTATCCTTAAAACTTACAATTTCATGTGCCAGGGATCTCTAGGTATCTCGATGATCTCTTGGTATCCTCAAAACTTACAATTTCATGTGTCAGGGATCTCTGGCTATCCTGCACCCTCTGTCCGGGAGGCCAACCCGTAGTCCCAATTTAAAAACACACAATATCAACCCAAACATTAGGATAGATACTAAACTCAGGACAAGAAATAGAAAATCTTAGCCAAACATACTACACTGAGCACAAACAAGACAGTTTAAGCACTTAGGCAAGTAAGTCAAAAGAACATGCTTCTCTAAACTATCATAGAATAAACTTGCAATTTAAAATAAATAGGTAAGCAAGAAAAATCGATTTAAATATTCAAGTTAAAATGGATTTTCAATAATTTTCTCAAGTACGCGCTCGTCACCTCACGTACGAGGAATACAAATACCAAACATCATGTCCTAAGGGGAAGGACTCCCCCACACAAGGTTAAACAAGCCACTTACCTCAAACTGGCACCAAATTTAACTTGAAACTACACTTTTTCCACAGGTATCTGACTCCAAATGCCCCAAATATTCAATTCAATTACATATCGTAAATAACATCTCAAGCAACTGATTTTACGATTAAATTCAAAACTAATGTGCGAAATTAGGTAAAATATCCAAAATGCCCCTCAGGCTAAATACCAAAATTAGGTCTACGACCGTTTAGCCGCTTCTGCGGCGCCGCATCTGTCTTGAGCCACATATGCAAAAATACCAGAAACAGCAATGCTTCAGCTGCTGCAACACTTCTCTGATCTTCCCATCACCATCCGAAATCATCTTGGGCCCCCTCGGGACCTTAACCAAGAGTACCAACAACACCTCATACATCATTCATGCTTGTACCAATCCTTAAACCACCTAAAACAACGCCGCAAACTCGAATTAATCAAGGATTTCAGCCTAAGAATTTCAAATTTCATCAGAACACGCTTTCGATAAAAAAACCTAACCAAAATACGTCTGAATGACCTGAAATTTTGCACACACATACAAAATGGCATGTCGGTGCTATTGCAACTTCTGGAATGCCATTCTGACCCTCGGATCAAAAACTCACTATAGGACCGGAAACTTCAAAAACTCAACTTCGGCATTTCAAGCCTAAATGAGCTACAGACTTCCAAAATGCATTCTTATCACCCTATCAACCCCTAAATCACCTAACGAAGCTAACAGAACCATCAGATTTCCATTTTGAGGTTGTCTTCACACTCATCTGATTATGGACCACTTTTCAACACTTAAGCTCTCATTTAAGGACTAACTGTCCCAAAACTCTCTAAAACTCCCGAACATCCCGGCAAACCAAAATAGCAAAAATGAACTTAGGGAAAGCAGTTAATAGGGGATCGGAGTGTAAATATTTAAGACAACCAACCGGGCCGTCACAGTTACTATAGGGTCTAGACTGGTATGGAAAAGCAAAAACCGTCGACTGTACCGCTGATCGACTAGTTTTACCACAAATAAGCCTTTTCGAATTTTAGTGTAATAAATAGGAAGAGCGCAACCACTCATCAAGCGTTGCAATAGGATTAAATATGCACGAGTGGAATATGATGTGAAGCATGATTTATGCAGTAATAAATAGAATGTAGTCAAGTATTTGCACGTAAGAATAATAAATTCAGTATTTAAATAATTGAAAGGCAATTATAGAAAAAGAAAACAAGGAGATAAATTATTTTTAGGAATAAAAGAATTATAAATGCTTTTAAAGACATAAAAAGTTAAATTCATATAAGGGGAAAGGATACAGGATAAGGCATGCTTGGACTAATCCTAAATGTATCCCCATCAGAGTTTGCCATGATGCCGCGCTCCCTTTTTCCCTCCGTAGAGAGAAGTCCAGGTTCCAACGTTCATGGGGGTAATAACTCATTTGCTTTTCGTATTCGGGTATTTGAAGAGTCGCCACCTAACGGATTATGGTGCATTAGGGCACCTAGAGAAATTAACTCTTGGACTAGTTTGCATTACCAGATATATAAGGTAAGGGCTCAAAATAACCTTGAGGGGAAGGTGTTAGTCACCCTTCTCAGTCCACAACGGTGGATCTCGGTCAAACTTATATTTATGTGAATTAGTCATTTTAACAAGCAAATAGTTTTAACACACACTTGCAAATAAAGGCATGTTTTGACATTGTATGACTCAAGTAATGAAACAAAATGGAAAAGACTTGAACAAGTTGCACATATATAGAGAAAGTAAAATTTAAACAATGGGAATTGGGAAAGAGGGGTCCTAGGTTGGTTAGACTACAGGATCACCCCACACAAGGCCCAGTACTCACTCCTCAATACGGGGTTACACGTGACATTAGCACGTAGTAATCATATCCTTACTACCCAATTCCCTCCCATTGATCATAGCCTAAGCATTCTAAAAACCTTGATAAATATCCTATGCGTGCACTACCCGTCCCTTCCTCGTGGACCTGGAGGTATTTAGGACTTCTAGTTTTAGGTACTTCTAGACCATCTTGAGGAATTTAAAGGAGAAAAGTGTGGGCGTCAATCAAAACAATTAGGAATGCACTTAAAGGAGGAATAAGTAAAGGCTCACATTTTCACCTGCACAAGCAAAACAAATAAATGCATGTCTCAAACAATTGTTTCAGGTATTTAATAAAACTTAGAACATGATATCTAGGTGAGCATGAATTATAAAACAATGAATTAAGACACAGTGTTAAAGACCTGTTCAACTTACTTACTGATTTTAGACCTGTTGAATGTGAGCAGTCTTAAACGACAGAGCACAGTTTTATAGTTGCAGGATTTTAATCACCATATAGGCTTGCCTAAATACATAACACTGACTTCTTAAGAGCATGATATCTATATAGATTAGGAATGCAGTAAAAACAATGAACAATTTTTAAACGGATAACTTGAGATCCTATAGACATATTTTCTAGTGGTACTAATTTAAGGCAGTATTTGAAAACTTATTAAAGAAAACGAACATATTATATATTTAAGTCGATTCAGAATATATAAACACAAATTTGAACTGATTCATTCAACTGAACTAATTTAAGTCCTATAGGCATGATTTTTAACTAAGCATAAGGTAACGCAAACAACATTTATTTAACCAAATATGAAACCCCTTTAGCATGGTATCTATATAGCTGATTTTAACCTTATAGGTACGATCTCTATTATTAAATCTATTTTTGCATCCTATAGGCATGGTATCTACCCGATTTACACAATATATATAACTAGCCTTCCATTTCACTAATCACTACATTGTATGTTTACAATAATTATTACACACTAATGAATTGAATAAAATAGAAATTAATTTATAGGGAGCCTGAAGTAGGCCCAAGTGATCTCTAAGCCTCAAGTAGCCTCAAACATCAAAGTTCATAGCCAATTCTATGTCTAGGTTTGTCAGAGTTCCGTAAGGACCTCAAGGATCTCGGGCAGTGCTCACACTCAGACCTTTTCTAGAATAAGAACTTTTGTAGGTGTAGTCTGGAAAGGCCAGATCTAACATGCCAAAGTTTAGAGAGATCTCAAGGATCTAAAGGCAGTACATATATCAGATGGGAAAAACCTAATATTCTAAGAGTGAAGTAAGAGTGCTTGACATAGTTTTGAAAAGATTTTGAAAATAGCACAGAGATGACTTGATGGTTGAAAATGTTTTCTGAAACAAGAAATAGTTTGGTGGTAAAAGCATATTCGAGGAGAGTACCAAAACAACATATTCAATTAGTCGTAAAACCATCCAGATTTAGGAAATACTTAACAAACAGATCTCATATGGGGATAAAGGGATTGGAGCACATAAGAGTCACATTGGGGGGGTACATTGATAGGGTATGGGGGAACTTATAGTCAACCAAACTACATAAAACACTTAGGGTCTTAGAGACTTAGCAGGCTAATCATAGATAGCAAGTAGTTAAGACCTAGATCATAGTTGTAATACAAGAAGCCTGACATGTCTTGAACAGGATTAAACATACAGTTTAGACATTCTAGGCAAAGAAGTAAGTAGGAAAGAGTAAAGAATATAAAGCATACATTGACTAGGACAGAGTTTAGACATTCTAAGCAAAGAAGTAAGCAAGAATACAAGTTGAATCCATAACTGATAAACTAGTGCAGAAATAAAACATATAGGATTTGGATTTCAAGACTTAACTAGAGACATATCAGTTGAAGAAAAGAGTGCAGAATATAAAGCAGATGAAGCTCCAATATCTAGCCTTGGCTTTCAGCCGGCTAGATAAGTGAATATCACAAATAGTATAAGAGAAAAGATAGCTTTACAGTGTAAATATGCTTTTGTAAACTAATATTCTATTTTGAAGTAAGAATAAGAGAGTGCTTATATAGAAGCTCGAGGGTAGAGTCAATAAGGTAAAAGAATTAGAAATTAGCAATTAAGGGCAATTAGAATCCAATCATATAAGGAGTTCAGAATAGACTCATTTAATTAGCGGCAATTAGCCAAACAGTAACAACAAGGGTTTAATTAAGGCAAAAAGACCAAACCATACCAAATAAAGAATCAGTAAGAATTCCAAAATTATACGGGCAAGCAATTAAGGCAGAGACGGCCAATTAAAGCTATAAATAAGGAAACAAATAAAGTCTATGTATACCAATCTTTAACAGAGTAAGCAATTAGCCAAAATTTTAAAGTAATGTTGATTTCTTGAACGAATATATATCAATTTCCATAAATAGAAAATATACTAAGTAAAATTTACAGAAACATAGAACTTAGTCCGATAAAATTAGGTTAGAACCCTAATAGGGCTCAGTTAGAGGGAAAATCATGAAAGAGTCAGCAAATTTAGAAGGTAAGGTAAGAAATGAATAGTTAGGATGAACACAAACATATAGAATCATTGAAAAGTTGAGTTAAGAATCTCAGTAGAGGCATAGTAGGGTGAAAAAACCATGAGAAATCACAAAAACTAAAGCAAGAACACAATCAGTACACCAGTACTCAGAAACTAAACGAAGAATGTCAAAAATTAGGACTTTCAGTAAAAGCGAGATAAGGTTGTAGCAAACTTACAAAATTAGTCAAAACGCTTGAAAAACATAAGATCAAACACTCAGAAATCATCAAACATTTTGTAAAAGAAACTTCCGAAAAATCTAGCTTAGAAAAAGATGAAAATCACTGGAAAATGATACGATTCTCGTAAAGAATCTCAAGGTTGTTGTAAAACAAAATAAGAAACAAGTCCAAATCATCTTAGATTTTTATAGATCTAAGAGGTTCAGAAAAAGAAATTAGGGTTTTGAAGAGAACAACATAGAGGTGAAGAAACATGGTTAGAAACGCATAGGTCATAGTTAATATAGGGCGACCTTACTCGGAATCACACTGGAATAGTCTGAAACAGGCTGGAAAGGGACCATAGATGTAAGTCGGCTGACTGTGGTACCTTGAGGACCCTGGGGATGGTAATACCAACGTGAGGGAGACCACAAGAGGACTGGGTGTGGCAGAAAACCACCATAGATAGCCATAGATGAGTGACGATGACGTTTGATTAGGGTTAGATTTGAGAGAAGAGATGGGTTTCAGGGAAGCGTTTGGTGTAGAATGAAAGGGTTTGGAGGTCGTTTGGTTTATTTTAGGTAGCAGGTGTTTGTGGCCATTGATTTTATGATCAACAGCCGATATTAAAAGGTTTTGGGGCCGGATCGGGTCTTCATGACTTGGGCTGGGTAAAGTTTAATTGGAGATTGGACTAGTATTGGGTTGAAATATGGCTAAAATTGAAATAAAAATACGCTAGGTTTTAAATAGCCACTTTTACTAACTACATAATTTTATAAAATAATAAAGAGTTCTAAAAAATATATTCCTGTACTAAGATGATCTAAAATAGTTATATAATAATATAAAAATATAAAAGACCATTTTATGCATCAATAATATAATTATACGTTCATATGGGCTACTATCGCAAGATATGCAATTTAGCCTAAAAATATAAATGCAATTATGAAAATGCACTAAAAATATTTAAACAATTATGATGGCATAAATAATGAATTTAAATGACTAAATCATCACAATAGTAATTTGAATAATAATTATTGAATATATATATATATATATATATATATATATATATATATATATATATATATATATATATATATATATATATATATATATATATATATATATATATATATAAGAAAAATTGGGTACCAACGTTGGGTAGCTTCACTTCATATTTTATGATTGGTACACGTGGTCAAAATTAAATTTTGGAAAGTCTAGGGTTGATTTGGATGAAAGATTCTAAATTCGGAAGCTTTAAGTTGGAATAGTTGACCGAGGTTTGACTTTTAAGTAAACAACCTGGGAATTGGGATTTGAAGGTTCCAATAAGTTCGTATGAGGATTTCGGACTTGGTCGTAAGTTTGGGTTGAGTATTGGGTGGTCCAGAAGTATTTCAGCACTTTATTATGGAAATTTAATTTTTTCTTGAAAGTTTTAGAATTTCATAAGTTTGGTTTGAAGTGAATTTTGATGTTATCGATGTCTGTTAGGGGCTCCGAGCCTTGGATCGGTTTGTATCATTATTTGCAACTTGCACGCAATGTTTGGTGTCACTTTGAAATGTTTCGATATGATTTAGACACATTCGTCGAAGTTTGGAAGTTTGAAGGAGGATTTTGATCGTCGATTCGTAATTTTGATGTGGTTTGGCTTGATTTGAGGCCTCGAGCAGGTTCGTTTCATGTGTTTGGGACTGTTTGTGTGATTGGACGGGATCCTGGGGACCACGGGAGGATTTCGAATTGTTCATGGACCATTTGGAAATTTTTGTAAAAGCTGGTTTTTGGCAGCCACTAGTGTCATCGCATATGTGATGAAATTGATCGCAAAAGCGAAATCGCATAAGCAAAGCAGCATTTACAGAAGTAAAATTTGGAAGGATTGGTTGTGGTTGCAGGTGCAAAGCATTTTTCGCACCTGCGCAATCGCATATGTGGAGGAAAAACACGTAGAAGCGGAAGCTAAGCTGATGAAGAAGGCCGCAGAAGCGGAAGATTGTGCGCAGAAGCGCATTATAGCATGCAGAAGGGAAAATGGCCTAGGTGATAGATGTTCGCAGAAGCAAATTTTGGCTTATAAATTGAGGTTGCAGATGCAGAAATTTTGTCCGCGGATGCGAACTTGACAGAACACTTAAGGATCAAAAGTTGGTCATTTAGTCATTTTCATTTGGGATTGTTGAGCTTGGTCTTTGGGCAATTTTGAAAATTTTTCATCATGCAACACAAGATTAGTAATTTCCCACTTGTTGGAAGCTAAATATATGGTTTATATGTGGATTTAAGGAGGAAAATTTAGGAAAATTGTGGAATTTTGTCCTGAAAACCTAGAATCGATAATTTTGGATTTTGACTGCCATTTTGGAAATGGAATTAGGAATAAATTATGTATTTGAGTTTGTAATGTTATGGATAAAGTTTATCTTCAAAAAAATTCGAAATCCGGGCACGTGAGCCTGAGGGTATAATTTGTTGACTTTTCTAGCAGAGTTGAGAATCATTATAAATTGTTAAATTATATGTGTTGGGTTATATTTTTATTGGTTTGCAAATTGTTTATCTAGTTTTGGAATGATGGCCATCGATAAGAGGTGCTAGAAAGATGTTGGAGTCGGTTGTGGAGCTTCGGGGAGAGGTAAGTCTCCTATCTAACCTTGTGAGGGAAAATTTACCATGTAGATGTTATATTTTTATGTGCTACATATTGTGGGAGCTAGGCAAGTACAAGGTGATGAGTGTCTGTGCGTAGGCTAGAATTCCTTATTAAGTCCGGGTAGACTTAGGTTTACCCCATGCTATAACTGTACTATTTAAAGTTCTCCTTGCTCGTTTAATTCCTGTATTTCGCGTTACAACCTGAGACTAGACTTGCATAGTCATAAACTCGTTTTTATAAAGATGTGACGAGCTACTTGATTTAGCCGCGATAAAATTGTGCTCTCGCTCTCCTTATGAATTTCTTTTGTGTTGTGCTTTTTCATCGATAAGCTTCCTTAAAATTCGTAACTCACACTTTTATTCTTGAGTTGGTTCAAGGACCCGTTAAAGCTTCTTATTCTAATGAGCTCGCGTGATTTGCCTCTGTAGGAATATGTATCACACTCTTATGGGAGCGAGTCATTCGTCTTGACAGTCTAATAGATACATATATGGTTCATGTTGTTCGACCCTTGGTAGTGTGCACATTATGATGGGATCGGGCCATATGCCTCGTCATTTCTATATAATACTCTTATGGAATTGTGCGTAATATTTGGCAAGAAGCCAGTGTATATGTGAGTTTTCCTAATTTCAATTATGACGACCTATCTGGTGGGGACTACTTTATATATATACTACGATAGAGGGTGTCACCGATGATTCAGATCTTGCGTTTACCAGTCAGAGGACGATTGTATCGCGTATTTATATTTGTTTATATTGTTTACTTACTCTGCCTCTTATTTATGCACTTCTTATTGTATATGATTTATTGGACCACTAATAAGTGTCAATGTCGACCTCTCGTCACCACTTCTCCAGGGTTAGGCTAGATACTTACTCGGTATACGTTGATTCATACTCATACTACACTTCTGCACTTATTGTGCATGTTTACATTTCTGGTGGTCTATTGGGGCCACAGAGGCGCAACTATTATTGGGGACTTTACGATCAGCTGCATTCTATATTACGATCCGCAGCATACAGAGTCTCTATGACCGTTATTTATATTCTCCTATCTAACTTGTATTGCGGACAAATATTGTAATTTATTATTTTTCTTAGTTGATGCTCATACACTTGTGACACTGAATTTTGGGAGTTTCTACTGGATGTTAGTATGGTAGTTCATGTAACTATTATCATTTTACCCTGTAAATTGTATTTCATATTATTTTATTAAAGGAAATTACGATTTCAAAATTAATAAAATGAGTAACTAAGCTGATCAATCCTCGTTGACTTTCCTAAAATGGTATTAGGTACAATCACGACCTTCAGTAAATTATGACTTGTGACACTAAAGTAGCTTTATATGATGAATTATGACTTGCATGTATGATTGATTTCGAAGTTCAAGAGTTTCAAGTTTGACTTAGAGAGTGATTCTAAATCTAGAAGCATTAAGTTAGAAGAGTTAATCAAGGTTTGACTTTTGAGTAAACAACCTCAACATTAAAATTTAATGGTTTCAGTAGGTTCGTATGGTGATTTTGGACTTGAGTGTATGTTCGATTTTGGTTTTAGTTGTTCCAAGAAGATTTTGTCTCTATCTGCCGAATGTTGACAATTTAAAGAATTTGAGAGTTCATAAGTTTGACCAGAAGTTGACTTCAATATTATTGGACTTTTGTCGTGGTTTTGAGACCTTATATTGGTTCATTAAGTTTATTAAAAATTGTGCGCAAAGTTTGGTTGTTATCTAAGTGTGATTCAGACGCATTTGACAAAATTTGAAAGCTTTGAAGTTAAAGAATAAATTTTGATTGTTGATTCTTGGATTTTATATCGTTTATGATGTTTCTATCCTTTGCATAAGTTTGAATAATATATTTAACTTATTGGTATGATTGGACGAGGCCCTGAGGGGCTTGGGTGTGATCCGGGATAGCTTCAGATCATTTTGGTGACGGAAAAAAATCAAATATATCTCTTTATTATGCGAAAATGGTCATTTATACCCTTTATTATACTATTTCTTCTACTATTACCTTTGAAAACATAGAACTGGATAAAAAATAGGGAAAATGGCCAAAATTATACCTTTACTATTAAAAATTAGTCACATTAATACTTGTTTCTACTTTCCGTCCAAAAGCATACCTGCCATTATTAAAGTATATGAATTTGCCCCAAATACTAAAAAATTTCCTATGTGGAACCAGGGACCACAAAATCAGTTTCCTAACGGAGCACCACGTCAGACAGTCTAAATAACCAGAACCTTCCAAACACCTGATTCCTCCTTGAACAACTCCAACACCACAATCTTTTAGACATAGCAATGACCTATCCTCCAACAACCATCCAAAAAGAAGCCATTGGTGGAACTCCACTACTACGCCAGCCATTTGCCATCAATTCACATGTACATCTAATCATCTACAACTCCCAGCCTTAATCAACAAAAAGAAGAAAACCCCCGATTGATGGCCAAACTGAAAACCTCAACAAAAGTTGCTCCAATTTCATCCTTTTTCTGGTGGCAACTTTCGATAGGGGGTGTGAAAGAGAAATTCTATCGGACATAAGAGGTATCTCTACTCCCTTGAAAATAATTTTAGATAATGCAGATGGTTAGAGTTGGTCTCATAAATGAGGAAAAAGCGAAATTTTTGGAAATAATCTTGGTCCCTCTAGAATAATGGGCGAGGTAGCTGGTTGTTTTCCTTTTTATGGTGATTGGTCAAGGCGAAGGTGGTAAATTTTGGACTGACTGATTAAGATGACCAGAGGTGGAGGTATGGTGGATTTTTCGTTGGTTTTGCTTTAGGTGTAGATAAAAATATAACATAATATTTGAATAAGAAACAAAAAAAGAAAATCTGCAACAATTTATTTAGTGGACCTTCAAAGCTTTCGGTGCTGTCAATGGCAGTCACTAGCAATGGTTTAAATTTCACCTGAGTCCTCCTTGAACAACTCTAACACCACCATCTTATTGGCAAATTTTAGTGGGACGGGTTTCTAAAATAACGGGTCAAAATTTGCCTAGTTGGCAAGTTATTTCATGGTCCCCGGTGTCACATAGGAAATCTGTTAGGGTTTAGGGACAAATTTACATAGTTTACTAACGGCAAGTATACTTTTGGACGAAAAGTAAAAATGAGTACTAAAGTGATTAATTTTAAATAGTAAAGATACAATTTTAACCATTTTCCCTAAAAAATATTCCTCGAGCGTTGAGACCCTCCATCATAGCCAGCACTATCCCACATGGCGAGACATTTGTTGAGTTGAACGCCATGTGGCAATGCCCTTGTTACCCTCATTCCCATTTTTACTCCTTCCTTAATTTTAATTTACAATATCCATGGATAATCATTTTGAACACAATTCATTCACCCTTCATTTTATCAAAATTGACAAACCCTTTTTTTCTTCTTTTCATCTCCACCACCCAATTCTTTTTCACTAAATCTTACCGATATTAATACTCAAAATTAATTTTTTTCAACTCAAACTTTGACCCATGTTTCGCAACAAATAATGTGACATTGTCTCAGTTGTTAAACTCTGTGTAATTTGTGCCCACTAGGTATGAACTTTGGTTCTCATATCAACAACTTCCCTATTTTCGTTGCCCTATCTTCTTCACTGCTATCTGTCCAAAAAATAAACCACGTGATTCCAATTGATTGTAGACATTTGATTTTCTCCGATTCTAGTATTGGAATCTATCTAAGTTTAACAGAGATAAAATTAGGTTATTTGAGGATTTTGAGCCATTCATGAATGAATTTTATTTTGTAAGGAATTATGCTACGATTTATTGATATTATTCCATAAATGGATTTGTGGATGTAGTTGTGAGTTAGGCAGTACATTTTGGTGATAGATTGGTAGTGTAAAACTGACGCAGTGGATTATGGTGATGCATATAGGACTTCACCATATTTATTTGCTTGAAATTTTGGAAGGGACTCCCAAGTTTTTGTCAAAATGTCCGCGCTAATTAATTTTGACATGGTGATGATGACTGGGTTTATAGAGAATATTGTGGTTGATAAAAATTATGGTGGTGATTAGGTTAATGAGGAGGTAGTATTGGAGGAAGAAATGGGAGAAGGGATAAAATAGGGGTGAGACAGTGAGGTGGCATGCCACATGGCATCCACCTCAACAAAATATCATACCACGCAGGATGGATTGTCCATGGTGGAGGTTCCTAATGGCGGAGGGATATTATTGATCCGATTCTATCACATCATGGATAATGGTAGAGGAATAGTATAATGACAGGTATAAATGATCTTTTTCGCATAGTAGAGGGATATTTTAGGCCTATTTGCATTTTGGTGAAGTTTGGAGCTGCAAATTTTGCCGGTATTAGTTTCTCATAGCAATCGCGGAGCAAGTGTCGTGATCATGTAAGGTAATTTATGGCTGAGGGGCTTTTGTTATTCGCGTTCGCAAAAAGGGTCGCGTTCACGTACAATTGTGGGCAGGTGCTTCGCATTCGTATGTTTTGGTTATATATCTTGAATCCCCATAGATTTTTACACCTAAATACGAATTTTTGAGAAAAATATTGAGGCTTTATTCTACAACGTGTTAGATTGTATTTGGAGATTTGAGTACTGATTTGGACTCAAATTTTGAAATTAAATATATATTTGGACTCGGCATGGGTCATCCGAATTTGGTATTGGTTTCAAGTTTTTGACACTTGGAGCCGGTTTGACTTTTGTTTACTTTTTCAAAATTTATTAAAGATCGAAGATTTATGAATTGAGATCGCTTCCTATAGCATTGATTGTCTTCCTTGGATTATGTTTATCTTGGATTTAAGTTATTAGAAAGCTAGAATGAGATTTTGATGGGATTTGAGGTTGAAGACTAGTTGTATTAGGTAAGTGTCTTGCCTAGCTTTGGTTTTAGGAAATTTTTCCTAATAAATTATATTTTTTGCTACATGCGTGGGTAAAGCATATGCAAGGTGGAAAGAGTACATGTATGTGTCAGGATTATCTATGCTCGAGCCTCGAGGTTGATTATATGCATCTATATGTACCTTGTTGAACATTGTGATCCTCTCACCTTATATTTCATTTGTTTCAATGAATATATGAGTATAATTATATTTTAAGAATGAGTATAATATCCATGCTAGAGATTGTGTTGTAGTCATGATATCTTAATTAAACTTGATAAATTATTCATATTGTTAATATACTCGATTGAGTTAAAGAAATACTTTATATTAGGAACACCTATATATATCCGGCATTCTTATGATATTTGAGTTCCCGTATTCATATAAAAGGTCATGTTTAAGTTTTGTTGTGATATTTGAACATTATGGTTCTCGAAATGTTGGTTCGCGTATTGGTGTAAAGGTTATGATTATCTCTTGCGTGGAGTATTATTTTAATTCCTCTTGATGTTCTTTATGCTTCCTACCTTACTCGGTATTATTTTATATATATGTGCTTGGTGATGAAGAGTTATTGCACGAAGGATTTTTTCGTGCTTGTGAGGAAGAGTGATTTATGCAGGAAAAGTATTTCCGTGCTTTCTAATATTATTATTATTGAAGGAAGGGTGTTTCCATGAGGAAGAGTGCTATGATAATCACATGAAGAGTATTTTCATAGAAATGAGGATGAGAGTTCATGGCATAAATGATGGTTACGTGCGGGCAAGAACAAGAGACATGAGTTATATTATGTTCATCCTTTCCTCAAATACACTTATTTGCCTTCTACCATGCTTGATTGTTGTTACACCTTTGCTTTTTTCTTGTTTGTTAGTGTTACATATATGCCTTCTATCTTGTTTGGTTATTGTTAACTACATGCCCGGTAACGTTTTTTGTTGTTGTTATATCTATTCCTTCTATCCGGTTTACTATTGTCATCTACATAATTTTTACCTTATTTGTTACTATTATCTACATGCCTTCTACCTTATTTACTATTATTACATCTATTCCTTCCACCTTATTGTTATTATTATTTATACGCATTCTACCTTGTTTGGTGTTGTTATACTTATGCTTGGTGAAGATGAGATGAATGCACGAAGTGTTTTTTCATATCATTTGATTTGATATCTTGTGCATGTTTATTGAGAAAAGGTCAGTTCACGCTCCGTTATTTCTCTTTTGACTTTCAATATTACTTGTCTTTTCTTTTGTTATTTCTATTGCTTCCGAATTGCATATGTTATATTAGTGAATTGTCAGTAGTGAGGTTCTTCAAGATGATTACCGATTACATTGAGGTTGGTTGTACTCTTCTATACTTCTGCACTTTGCATGCAAATTTCGGAGCTGAGCTGCTATGGACAGGGGTGTTTGTCAATCGTTACAGTACGATATTTAAAATTTTAGTTCGGTATTTTTCGGTGTTCGGTTTTGTAAAATGCTATACTAAGTACCTGTTTAAATTCGGTATGGTTCGATTTTTCTCCTTTTGTTTCGGTTTATTCGATTCGGTAACTTCAGTTTATTTGATTTGAATACTAACTAATATGTAGAGTCATAGACGATAATATTCTTTATTAAAGTACTCAAAAGTAAAATTCTAAAAACGTTTGTTAACAAAAGTTTTGTCCAAAACCAACATACAACAATCTAGAGAGAGAAAACTTAGAAAATTTCTTGTTACTTGTTTAGACTTAATTGATGAACTTAGAATAAAGAAAAGTGAAATTTTAGATTTCTTATACTTATGTTATACGACAACAACAACAACAACCCAGTATAATCCCATTTAGTGGGGTCTGGGGAGGGTAATGTGTACGCAGACCTTACCCCTACCCTGGGGTAGAGAGGTTGTTTTCAAATAGACTCCCGGCATCCTTCCATCCAAGAACTTCCCGCCTTGCTCTTATACTTATGTTATAATTAATTAAATATGTATTGTGTAATATAATATATATTTTGATACAGTATCGGTATTTTGGTAGTTTATTTTAAAATACCAAATATCATAACTAGTACCAATTTTTTTTAAAACTTAATCCAAATACCATACCAAATACCAAAATATCAATTACTGAATACCAAAATTTTCAATTTCCGTACGGTAATTCGGTAGTTACCAAATTATGCACAGCCCAATTTGTGGATCTTGAAGGCTAGCAAATGAGGATACACTCGCGTTCGAGTTGCAAGCTACCACCTTATTAATGACAGTTTAGGATTTGAACTTCTATTTATGTGTAGTCAAACATACATTGTATTTTTTTCGTCAGAATATTGTAAATTTAAATCATAATGGCTCATAACTTGTACTACCAATCTTTAGATATTTCACCATTTTATTTATTGATTATTGATGATCTTTCATTCAAGTTATGTTTTTTTTTTTTACCTAGCATATGTGGACAAGAGGGGTTGCTCTGATGGTAAGCAACCCCCACTTCCAACCGAGAGGTTGTAAGTTCGAGTCTCCCCAAGAGCAAGGTGGGAAGTTCTTGGAGGGAAGGATGCCGGGGGTCTATTTGGAAACAGCCTCTCTACCCAAGGGTAGGGGTAAGGTCTGCGTACACACTATCCTCCCTAGACCCCATTAGTGAGATTATATTGGGTTGTTGTTGTTGTTGTTACCTAGCATATTGGGTAAGGTGTTGTCATGACTAGGTGGGATTTGGATCGTGACAATTTCTCAAAAACCTCCCTGCTGGTTAACTATTTAATTGTCTTGTAGGATTTAAATTTAAGCTTTCATTATGCTTGCCCAAACTTTGCTTATAGTAAGGATGACCCCGAATTATCAAGTGGACCATTGACTCGTTCCATGTCAAAGAACATCCAATAAATGCATACTAAGGAGCTACATGATCTTCAATAACTGACTACAAGGTGTTAGATTTGTGAAAAGAATACCACGTTTAGATGTTTGGTAATTGCGAAGAACAAGCAGGGAAGAATGTTGAGCAGATGCGCGAAGCATTCAGAAAGCGTACTTGAGTATATGCAGCATGCACAAGGGGTAGAGCCACTAGAGTCCTTGCACAAACTAGTGTGAGATCCAGGCTTTTATATGACGAGTTATTTTTGGAAAAGTAGCATTGGAGCTTTTCCTATTTTATGCATTTGGTATTTATAATAGTGGTGTTTTTTAGTTAACTAATAATAGTCGTTATTTCATTAGTGAGTTAACGTATTCACATAAAAACTCTTGTCATAGATTTGAAACCTCATACGGTCAACCAATTGCACTACCAAAATTTGTCAAGCCAATCTTTGTGGTCCTTTTGTTACCAAAATGGAGGTGAAAAGTAAGTGAAAGGCTAAAACTTGCAAACATTTGCAACCCCATGGAAGGAAACATTTTATTCATGCAATCCAATACAAAAGAACTAAGAGATTACATATATGTCTTGCTTTCTTTTCTCTCCTAATTTTCTTTCTAAATACTATAGCATGCTATATTCTAAAGCAGAGAAAACATGAACCAACATCTAGAGTTCATCCTTAGAGGAGGCTGGTTTTGGATTGTCCGCAGATAACTTGAGTGGATATGAAGCTTCCATGGCTATGCCACAGAGTCCTTCTTCAGCATCAATGCCACGTTCCATTCTAAAATAACCTTGTTCTCCCCATCCAGTCCCCCATGAGTTCTTCACTATCCAATACTTTGTTCCATCATGAGTTGCTCCATAGCCCACAACTGCTACCCCATGGTCTAGCTCTGTGCCACAATATCCATTGAACACTCCCTGCATTTTCACATGTTATAAGTTTTGCTCAAATATGACATGGTATATCATCAGATGGAGTCGAAGGAGAGCAGAATCGATAGACAAGATTTGTACAACATAGCCCGACTAGTTGGGTTGAGGCATGGTTGATTGATTTATAGGATATGTCATGTGGAAAATGTTTGGTCACATATTACAAAATGTGGTTATATTTGACATTAGTATGTCATCAAAGAATCTGGTTTGTGTGTCATGTTTAGACGATGCTCTGGCTGTGGCACGTGACGATGTAGCCTTATTTATTGGGTTCAATTGAACACAGTATTTTCAACACGAGCATAAATGCATTTGGAAAATTAGTAAAACCTCAACATATATTAAATTTTGCACACATAATTTTAAAAATACAAAGAACTCGAAGGTAAGAACTTCACGTTGAACAGTCATATCAAACCTCAGAGTAAAACTGCAGATCGGAACCACTAGCATCAATAGCAACAGATACTGGTTGGTTGGCAACAGCTTTCATCAAAGCATCCTCGTCGTTTGTAGGTACCATTTCGTGTCCATCGATATTAACCACCGGGGAATTCATCTAGATGAGATGGAAAAGTTGTTAAAGAAAACAGTTGTAGGATGTTAACATATATATCAAGTATGTTGTTTAAATGTAGGTCTCTACCTTTGAAGAATCACAGCGACTGTCTCTGGCTCTGTAAGGATAGATCCCCTCAGTTGTTATTCCTCCATTTTTCTTGATGAATTCATAGGCATTTTCCATTAGTCCTCCATTGCATCCTTCATTATCCTTTTCACAATCAACAAGCTCTTGTTCAGACAGGGAAACTAATTGGCCACTCTTGATTTTGTTTATTCCCTCAACCCCAACAACTGCAGAAAATGCCCAACAACTACCTGCAAATATATGAGGGAATAAATCAGCATACTAATACAAAAGGTTGAGATAGTTATGATGATCACTCAATTCAGCAACATACCGCATTTGCCTTGATTCTTCACACCAGTGACAGCGCCTTGCTTTCTCCAATCGATGGATGCTGGCAGATTATCAGCCTTGTCGTGCATAAATCCAGTAGTAGGCCGGCTACCATGGAGCATTCTAAAGTGTTTTACCTTAGAGCTGTAAAAATTTCTGAATTCATGATTGGTCATATCAGCAAACTCGTTGAGTTTCAGTTTATAAGGTCTGTCCATCTTGTTCACCTCGTGAACATGTATCACATTCGCCTTGAATACATTGAAACGTTTTTGTTTCTCGCTTAGGTCTCGAGAAACCGTCTGATGGCTCCTCCATCTCTGGTACAAATCCCATAAGCTCTCTTCAGATGCTATGTCTTTTTCTGTGAATTCTAAGCTCTGAACTAGCCCAAATGCCATAGCCAACAAAAGAGAGATTAAGAAAATCTTCCCTAACTCCATCCTTTTTATAACAGCTGAAAAAAGGAAATTTAAAGAATTCAATATAGGTAAAAAGATTATTAGAACTATGATCTGAGAATAACATATGTTAATATGCTGTTTATATAGAGTAAGCCTAGATAACAATTTTGCATCAGTTAGAAATTCGTTAGTCTTTAACAGATAATAAGGGGAAAAGTTCCTTTACTTTTTCTAAAAAGTGAGACTTGCATAGGATATCAGGCTGTAATTTATCTAATAATGTCACCACGTTATTTTTGCTAAGTTTGTTTTGCAGAGAATGACGACTGCCACATATTTGAATGGCTGCTGGACACGATTCCTTGCAAGCTAAATGACGCAAAGAATCCTTTTTCCTACTTTCAGCTATATTTAGGGTGTTCCATGAGATTTTCAAAATGCCAAGACGTGTCATTTGTTCACAGATCGATTTTTCCTTCGAGATTAAGTATAAGATCACGGTTTAATTAACGATGCCTCCATCACAAGCTAATAAGAAGCACTCATCTGGCTATGCAACTCTCTCACTTGGATAAGGAATATTTTGATTTTGATTGGGATTGGGATTGGGGGTAGGAGGGAGCTGGGGGCAACTAGTGATAAACTACCTGGTTGTAGAAATACCAAAAGAAGACCTTGTAATTATAGTCAGAATTGCCAGTAAAGGAATATCTTGTAATATCTGCTTCATGACAAACTACCAGTCCATAGCACAAAATACAGGGAAAATTGAACTCCTGTAGATTCATAATCAAATCTTTCACGTAAAACAAGTGCAGAGTCACTGTGATTCCCGAGCAGAGATAACCAATGTTTCCACAAGCTAACATCGGCAACTACACTTGGAACTTAAAGCCCAGAACTCTCCTTCATTCAACTTTGTTAAATATCAAGTCAGACAATGACGGAGAGACATTCATTTTGACAGCATCAAATATTCAAAATTCTGTCAAAATCTTCAATATTAATCAAAAGGATTTCAGGCAATAAAATGGTTGGAAGAATAATTACAGCCAACCAAGGACACATATTTATAGTTTGTCTTTTTGGACAAACAAAGCAAGCACAACAAAGGAAAAGAAGAAAAAGCTAAGCAGCGTTCCTGAATGTAACCGACAATGTGCAAATGTTTTTTCATACTACAATCCTTCACTGTGTGTAAAACCAAGATTAGCAGTTCCTTTTGTCAAAATCATCAACCGTCTCCAGGCCCAACCAAACACACGAACTGCACAAACTAACAGCCTTGGGCGGCACAAATATGCAACTATCCCATGTTTAACAGCAAATAATTGAGGACATGAGAGCAAAGCATATGAGTTGCACTGGTTATGCAAGAGTAACCAATAAATAGGAATTCACCGTAATTTACTTCAACTAAACCATAAAAATTGGTATTTATTGTCAGATTAGCTACAGGTTTAATAGTGCAAGCATAATCCTGCTATGAACGGCGTTCTGCTAGACAAGTCCAAGCTTTGAGTACATTGAAGACATTCATGACCATTGTTCCATGATTTTTTTGGAAATTTGGTATAGAACCACAAGTCCAGAAACATTCAAAAAGACAGAAAAAATAAATTGTTGATTTAAATGCATTGCAATTCTTGGCCGCTTAGGCAAGGGATTCCCGCTCTTTGTTTTCTCTGATTAGCTGTGCTCTCATTCTTCTGATCTCCTCTTCCTTCTCCATTCTCTCTTGCTGCAGTGAGCCAAACTCATATAGTCATCAACATTTTAAACAGAAGGATAAAGTAAATATAAATAAAAAATACAAAATAGAAAAGAAGCAAAGAAAGGCATACGACTTGATAAAACTAGACAATTATGTTGTACATGAGTGAGACTTTATGTGGCTAGTGGGCATATGGTATTTGACTAGTCTCCAACCTTTGTAGTAAAGGAACCCTTATCATATCGGTCAATGCAAGACTCCCCAAGAACCAATCACTTGATTGTATATCACATGGATAACACTTCGGCTAGCAGCAAAACGATAATGCCAGTTCTATAAGTCCTACATAGTTGACACTTGACAGCAAACTGGTATCTTCTGGACAAAGTCTATATAAAAAAAAGTACAACCCAGTATAATCCCACTTAGTGGGGTCTGGGGAGGGTAGTATGTACGCAGACCTTACCCCTACCCTGGGGTAGAGAGGTTGTTTCCGAATAGACCTCCGGCATCCTTCCCTCCAAGAACTTCCCACCTTTGCTCTTGGGGAGACTCGAACTCACAACCTCTCGGTTGGAAGTGGGGGTTGCTTACCATCAGAGCAAGCCCCTCTGGACAAAGTCTATATACACTTTAATAAATGTTCAAGTGGATTTGCCACAGTGATAGACTAGGAGTGAGAAGGATCAAAGCCTATTTTCTTGGCTTGCACTTTTGGAATGAGGATTGCTGACTAGCATTTTGAATTGCTCACTGGCGATGTGGGCAGTATTTATGCCAATGACCTATTTTGTATAAATATCTCTGCTTATGGCCGTAGAAGGTGACAATTGACAGTCTCAGCTTCACGTAGGACTCACAAACAAAATGGGGGTTGGCCTACAAACATGGGTCTTCTACTGAGAGTTTGTAAGCATGATATTCCTTTAAACAAAAAGGCCGACAGAGCAGATATTTGGATATTGCATTACAAGGTTTTAGTACATCCTGCGAGTATTTCGATCATGCAAGTGGAAAAGTTACCAGTTTTCAAGTACAAGAAGGTACATCCTTACTCATGATATTTCAAGGCTAAGGTCCTCGAGAAGAAAGGCAAAACATCCAACTAGCGCCCATAAATACTAGACTTCGATAAAGGAATGGGAAGGCGGAGATAGTTAATACAGGAATGTAAGTATACTAATTCTTCCAAGCACCTAGATAACTTTTATATATTACAGAGATGGCCCAAAACTGCCAAATAACTAACACCAAGTAATCATTTTATGGTTCCAAGCAGCAACAAAGAACATGAACTAAAAGTTGTAAAGTTGTGAGTAGTTCTTGTTTTTCCCCCTTCAATTTTCACCTTACTTCAGCAGATAATCATTAGGTAGACACAAATATCATATAATATCAGATTTTTCGAACTCCAAAAAGCCAGACCAATGTCAAATTTCATATTCAAAGGCTCACTATAGACGAAGAAGCTTGAAGCTTCGAAATGGAATTTTTGAGCAAGCTCTCATGTGTTAAGCTATAGCTATTAACAATTCAAGCTCAATAACTAACAATAATTTCAGTAGAATAAGCCAACATCTCGACCAATTTTTTTTTCAACTTACGATAACTTAACAACCCAGCAGTAGGAGTTGAATTTTTTTCACCCAGTTATTCAAATTAGTTGCTAGCACAATTTTGACACGAAGAGCAACTCCAAACAATCAAACCAATTCGAATTTCTAGCACCCAATAGTCGCACCTGTGACTTTTAACTTCACAAATTTTTAGGATCAAGGAGGAGAACGATGAACTCGAACAACAAAGAGTTAAAAATTTGCACCTCCGGTCTCTTTCAAAATCACTCTGTAACAAAGTTTTCAGCTCAACAACACTCCGAATCAAACCTCAAGCTACATTTTCAGCTTCGAATACAACAAGTCCTTTTACGAGCATGTTTGAAAACCCAACGGAGAAGGAATGAAAATTCTTCTTTTGGAATTTTCTCATTTGTTTTGGTAATTACTTATTTGGATATCAAGACAATAAACAAGGAAATGCTGAACAATTTCTTTGCCTATTCTCCAAAACAAAAAGATTTTAAGAAATTTGAAAGCACTTAGCTCTGGAGGAAGGAGATGAAATATAGCGAAAGGAGGAGGGTTTAGTTATATTAAGTTTTGGAATGGATCGAGTTTAAGGTACTGGGTATTAGGTAATCAGTACGGGTTGGGTTTAGAAGGCCGCCACGTGTCCCCTTCATTAAACTGAGGGGTAAATATGTTTAATAGTAAGACAGTAGGAACAAAATCAGACCATCATAGTATAACGGAGGGTATGTATAAACACTATTTAACAGTAGAGGGGTATTTTTAACCTTCTCCATTTCTATTTCAACCATCCTATCTTAATTATGTGTAGTACATCATATCTATCATATAATTCTCATGGAAAATTGAGCCCAGATATATGAATTCGTATTTAGACAAAGCAATCCCATTTAATCTCACCTCGATTTCACTCGTCTGATATTGGACAAAACTTGCGGTACATATATCCTATCTTACTTCTACTTATCTTGAAGCCTTTTCTCTCCAGATTAACACAACACTGTCATCAAACTTGAATTGTTTCTCCACAATTCGAACTTTTGGCTAACAAGCTCACTAGTTGTGTCAATTAACATAACTTCTTCATCAAACAACACACACCAACACCCTAGTGTAAAGCATGGGTTATGAGAAATTCTTTTCTCCGTCCTACCACATTGCTCACACGTGTGACAGAACGTATCCTTTACAACATTTATATATTAAATATGAATTCTTTTCTTCTTCAGCACCCACCAAAGCACTTTAAACAATAGTGGTGTTTAGGCCAGCTTGAGCACATATCTAGGTCAATGAATTCCATGTGTAGATCATTCTTCCTCTCCCTATAAATTTACATCAATCATCTTAGCAAGAATATGGCCTACGCTGTAGATCTACTAGGCATCAATCACTTCCAAACTGATCCATTGTTACTCCAGTAGCATTACTAAGTCTTGTTGTATCACTCTGTCCATAGTTTTATGGAATGACTCATTAGTTTAATGTTACAACAGCTTGCAGATGATAACAGCTTAACATCCTGATATACTAATTCTCCAAGTTCCTGAGGTTTTTATCTAGAAGGAAGAGGATAACCATTTAGACTATGAGTATCCACACCAACAATATTTTTAATCAATTCCTCTAAAAATACCATACATCGGAATGTCAGAAAAATCTGCACTTTTACAAATCTCAGAGCAACAATACCAGCATCCTTAATTTATGACTTCAAGAGACCAGTACGATCCAGATCGAGAAAAGCCCAAAATCCAAAAAGACCATATATAATTCTGAGTTTATTTCCTCACAAAAGGAAAAGAATCCAATTAAGATTCTGGAGGTTCATTTCATCAAAGGAAGCACAAACACAAAATTAGGGTTTTGGAAATTACCTTCTCATCCTGATGGAGAGCGATCCATACATGGATTTTGTCCATGGTTTGCCAGAAAGCAAAGGCACCTAAAGACATTGCAAAGAACGTCGCCACTTTCACCATCTTCTCTAAATGTTCTAAGTTTTCCGAGTCCTCTCAACT
This sequence comes from Nicotiana benthamiana, assembly GCA_034376525.1. Classification (NCBI taxonomy): domain Eukaryota; kingdom Viridiplantae; phylum Streptophyta; class Magnoliopsida; order Solanales; family Solanaceae; genus Nicotiana; species Nicotiana benthamiana. Next base: position 134,032,738 of record CM067337.1, read on the forward strand.
CAGGGTATTGAATAATTGAATGCAATCTTTGTTCACCTATTACTAAGGCTGTATGGTGTCCCTGGCCCGGGCCTAAACGGGCCTGACGGCCGGGCCTCACGGTTCCGGGTTGGGTGTGTCGGGACTGGCGTTCCCGGGTCTGGCGATCCTCACGGTAGAGATCGGCCCGTCACAGGCCTAAGCATGTATAGTAGTCATTAGTATAGTGTAGAATATATTTTATATGGTGTATTAAGTTATTAGTATAGTATATATTGTGTTGTTGTAATTAATATATATTGTGTTGTAGTAATTAGTATATATTTTATATTATCTATATATTTTGTTGTAGTAATTAGTATATATTGTATGTTATGTATATATGAATATTTATGTTATGTATATATTGATAGTAATTAGTATATATTGTACGTTATGTATATATGGATATATGTTATGTATATAATGTGTTGTAGTAAGTAGTATATATTGTACGTTATGTATATATGGATATATGTTATGTATATAATGTGTTGTAGTAATTAGTATATATTGTATATTATGTATATAGTGTGTTGTAGTAAGTAGTATATACTGTATATTATATATATATTGTGTTGTAATAATTCGTATATATTGTATATAGTATATATAAAAGAATGTTATAATTAGTATATTGTGTTTTATGTTATATATTGTATGTTATATAAATACTCAAGGATTGATATCGAAGTAAAGAAAAAGAAATATTGAGAAAAAAGATATTCAAGGATATGATAAAGAGCATATTTATTGACCAAAATGGCATATCTTTCTTAGTCTTCCTTCCCCCAATGGAATGAGCACAACAAGGTACTAATACCACCATTAAAAGGAAAAAAAAACTAAAAGAAGACGTGCCAATGTACAAGTTACATCATAATTTATGTTGTATTTCAAACAAATCTCATAAATCCGTCAAGGTTGGGAGGAGGTTGTGCTGGTGGTGGTGGAAATGAAGCTTGTTCATCACCACTTCCGGGTGAAGCCGATTCCTCAGCAAGTTCTGCTATCATTTCTTCATATGCCTCATCTATTGCCGGTTGTGATTCTGCTATGTCAAAGTTCCTTCTTTCTGCGCGGATCCAATCTCTAAAGCAAAAATATCTACATATATCTGAAACAGTGTTAGCTATATACCTACCCGTGTGCCGTAAATTAATTATTCTATATGCAATTATGCGTTTTTGCATTGTCCAGTCTTCATCTATCCAATAACTTGTTACAGTTAGATAATCACGGTCATTATTATTTCTACCAATATCAGTTGTAATAGAAATACGATTAGGTATATGAGTAAATAAATAGCGCAAATATTGTTCATATTCATGCTTGAATTTATAAATATCGGCCTTAACTGTTGCGCGAGGCCAACCTTTATAAGCAGGATTAAAGACTTTTATAATATAATGAATCCAATTAGGATTAGAAGCAAAAGTATAAGGCAAGCACGTAACAGTAATCATTTTCACTAATTCTTCACCATCCTTATTTGGATCGTAATATAAAATACCTCCGGTGACAGTGTTTATTCCTGGTTGAACTAGATTTGAACCAGTACTAGGGTTAACTTGAGAATCTACACTTGTCCCTCCCCCTCTTGTTGCGCTTGCATTTGGAAAAATCTAGCCCTATCTTTAGGGTGTAATTTATATGCCTAATCAAACTACCCGTGCCGCTACGGTCTCCAGTATACCTATGAACAAGTAATTTCCCAAAAGTTTTACACTTAACCTTGTCGTGCTCTCTTACTTGAGTAAAAACATGCCAAACTAATGATGTTTCTTGACGTTTAGCAGGTTGTCTACTAAAAATGGGAGTTTGTACAGGTGGGTGTGCCGGTTCATTACCTAAGTTATGAGCAGGACTAGTAGGTGTATCATCTAAATCTGGTGCTTGGGTTTCATCATCATTATCATCATCCTCATTTTCCTCTAAGATAGGTTCATTAGGATAAAGAGCATTCATAATATCATCATCTAATGCAACATCACGTAGAAATTCACTATCGGTAAATTGAAAACAACGGTGATCACTATCAAGCATTACGGGAGGCGGATTAGGATGTCTAGGTTGGCTACTACTTTCAACTTGCTTATCATTTTTACTAAACGTGTGTTCTTTTGTAGGTTTTGATGAATGTCAAACAAAGCAAAAAGCGATATATAGCAGTACTCAAGGACAAGCACAAAATGGATGCATTACAAGAAGCTCAAGACAAAGTTTAGAAATGTTATAATTGAGTCAATATTAATTGTGATCTTGATTCCTCAACTTGGCTCATAACATGGCTTCTCCACTAAAATTATTTTTCCAAAATCATGCATATTTAAATTAAGTGTCAAATGATTTTAAACTATGCATATTTACATTTGTTAAAATGTTTTCCAAGCATGCCTCAAAAATCTGGGCTAAGATAATCGATTATGTATTTATGATAATCGAGTATCTCTAAGCCAAGACTGCATGACAATCGATTGTGAATTAATGATAATCGATTGTGAGTAAGTCAGTTAACATCAGGTTTTTGCAAACTGCATAACAATCGATTGTGTACTTATGATAATCGATTGTTAACTGAGGCAAAGTTTTCAAAACTCATAAAAATCGATTATGAACTAATGGTAATCGATTAGAATGAGAAAAATGTCTCCCAGTGATTTTAAATAAAATGATAATCGATTGTGGCTTTTGATAATCGATTATATATGAGACAGAGAGTTTTGAAATTAATTAATAATCGATTATTCCATTTGATAATCGATTGTTGAAGCTGACCGTTGTCATATATTTTCAATTACCTTCAGGTAATCGATTGTTGATATTTAACAATCGATGTTTTGCTTAAAATCTGGAAAAGATTTTCTGAACGTTGTTAAAATAATCGATTGTTGATTTCCGGACAATCGATGTTTTATGCCAAAAATTAGAAAGGATTTCTTAACGTTATAAATAATCGATTATTGATTTGAAGTAATCGATTGTTGACGTAAAATCTGGGATTGAATTTTTAATCTGATAGGCAAACAATCGATTGTTTAGTCTTGACAATCGATTGTCACTGAGTAATTTTAGCAATCCTTAATTGGCAATTAGACAACGGTAAGACTGAGTTTTTCACCTATAAATACAGCTTCAACTCAGTGTTTTCACAACAACAACATATACACTTTGAGTATTTTCATTGCTAAAAGCTTTCTTACATTGATCATCATTTTCCATTCATCCATAAAGCTTTTTGAAGAGCCATTCTATTGAGCTAAGTTGTTGTGATCTTGAGCGTACTATTTCTACTCATATCTACTCATTAAGGAGTGCTTTGTAAAGTGAGTGTGTTTCGTGTTTGTAAGAGAATTGCGATTCTCGTTTGTTGAGGAACTTGTGATTCCTCGGTTGAAGTCTTTGGGATTGTTATCCCCGAGCAGTTGAAGTCTTTGGGATTGTTATCCCCGAGCAGTTGAAGTCTTTGGGATTGTTATCCCCGAGCAGTTGAAGTCTTTGGGATTGTTATCCCCGAGCAGTTGAAGTCTTTGGGATTGTTATCCCCGAGCAATTGAAGTCTTTGGGATTGGTATCCCCGAGCAATTGAAGTCTTTGGGATTGTGATCCCCGAGCAACTAGGTGAGGCTTGTGTCCTCAGCTGTAACGGTTTGTTAAGCACCCGTAAGCTTGACAAGTTTAGTGGAAATCTCGAGAGAGTCTCTCGGGGACTGGACTAACCACGTTTGTGGCCAACCAGGATACATCATTGTGTAAGTTTATTCTACTGCACTTGTTTTAATTTCTGCAAAGTTTTTAAATTCCGCACTAAAACGCTTAATATTTTTAAAACGCTATTCACCCCCCCCCCTCTAGCGTAAAGCGTATTGTCCAACAATTGGTATCAGAGCCATACTCTCTGAAAGATTTAACCGTTTGAGAGAATCTTTCCATGGCTTCTACTCTAGACTCTTTTGCAGGTATTGATGAAGGACAGTGCCCCACAAGACCTCCTTTGTTTAACGGGACTAATTATTCATATTGGAAAGAAAGGATGCAGATATTCGTCAGATCAAACAGCCCTTACTTGTGGAAGGTGTACACCAAAGGAAATGAGGTTCCTGTCAAAAAGGTGGAAGGAGAATGGGTGCCAAAATCAGAAGAGGAATTCAACGCCGAGGATAATCGAATGGTCCAAAATAATTTTAAAGCTATTAATTTATTACTTTGTGCTGTTAATGCTAATGATTACAGGAAAATCTCCTGCTGCAAAACAGCGAAAGAAATGTGGGACAAGCTTGAGGTCACTTACGAAGGGACTGACCAGGTAAGAGAAGCTAAAATTGACTTTTTAACTCATGCTTACAAATTGTTCCATATGAAGGAAGGCGAAAAGGTAGACGAGATGTTTGAGCGGTTCTCATCAATAGTGAATGATCTTCACGCGCTCAAGAAGACGTTCACAGACAAAGAACTAGTTCGAAAAATCCTTAGGAGTCTAACACCGGCATGGCGATCAAAGGCCGATGCGATTCAAGAGTCAATTGGAATCACGAACGTCACCATAGACGCTCTTAGAGGTAATCTTAAGACTTATGAATCCACTATTCTTAACCCTGTTATTGATGAACAAAGAAGGCAAAAGATTGCTCTAAAGGCGAGCACAAGTCAATCACCAATTGAAGAGGATGGAGATAGCGAATTCGGACTCATCATCAAAAAATTCCAAAAATTCATGCGAAAAGAATATGACCGCAAAGGGAAAAAGCAAGGTGAGCAAGTTAAATGTTATGAATGTGGTGAAACAGGGCATATCAAAACAAACTGCCCAAATCTTAAAAAGGAGAAGAAACCCTTCAAGAAGCAACGAGCATACATATCTTGGGGAGGAGATTCCGGAGACGAATCCAGTGAAGAAGAAAATGAAGAAGCGGTAAATCTCTGCCTCATGGCACAGGAAGAAAATCAAAGTGAGGTAAGTCAAATCTCTTCTCAAAATTTTTACACTCTTGATGACATGAGAAATGCCTTTGATGAATTGTATGCTGAATTTCTCAAAGTTACAAAAACCGTCACTAGTTTAAGAGAAAGTGCTTCTCTAAAAGAACAAGATTTTCAAAAACAGTTTTCATTAAAAGAAAAAGAATTAGAAAAATTGGTTTTGGAAAATGAGAAGCTACTAGAACAAAACAAGTTTTATGGGAAAAGAAGTTCTGACAAGCCCGAGAGTTCTACAAAAAATTGTGCTTCTTGTGTAGACCTTAAGAATGAAGTAGGTAGATTAAAAGGCACACTAGATAAATTCAACTCCTCTCATAAAAACTTGAATGTGGTGCTTGATAACTTGAAATCAACCAAGCATGGAATAGGCTTCATAAATGAAGAAGAGGTTGATGCAAAAACCCAACCACCTAGAGCTCAATCCAGGATTAATAACAAAAATGCCTTTCCTAAAACAAACATGCATGCTAGACAAAATATTAGGAGACCTAGACATGACCTTCCGCCTAGCAATCGTCACCATAGACATGATGCATATTTTAGGCACAACAGTGATCATGCTAGAAGATCCCGAAATGTTCAACCTAGAAATGATTATGGTGCTCAAATTAGGAAAAATGAAAATAGAGTAAACAATGTGCATTATTCTAGCTACTATGAGCCTAGACGCATGCATAATCCAAATGTGACATGTCATTATTGTAGACGAATTGGTCATATTGCTCCCGCATGCTTTACTAGACATAGACATGCTACTCAAACATATCATTATAGTATGCATAACCCTCAAGGACCCAAAATGGCATGGGTACCAAAAGAGCATTGATTTGTTTTGCAGGTGTGCTTGAAGGAATCAAGTGTAGTGGATACTCCAAACACTTGACGGGAGACGAATTCAAAATTCCTTAAATTAAAGCACAAAGAAGGAGGAAGAGACGGAAAAGTCGATTTAGGCATTTTTTTTCAAAATCGGAAGTATTTTCGAAAAATTTAAAAGACAAAATACAAGGAAGACAAAGGCAAAATTGTGGAAGAAGCTTCTTAAATTGAAGAATGAGCCAAAAGACCAAAATGAACGGAGGATGTTCAAAATCAGGTAATTGGCAAAGTCGAAGGGAAGGTAAGTACCCTAAACCCTCTTAAGAACATCCTAGGACAAAATTCTTAAGAGTTCACGTTTTTCACCCGACTACACTGGTTTCAAAGTTATTATTTCATTTATAGATTACTGACTTGAGCGTCGGAGATGTTTAATTCTATTTTGCAGGTATCCCCCAAAAGGTAAGAGGAAAGTATAAATTGTCTTGATACAAGAAAAATCGATCATAATCGATTATTTATGCTTACAATCGATTATCAGTATCAATAATCGATTATTTGTTGATTCAATTTTTTTGTCATGAAATCTTGTTGAATGTTTACATTGCTTGATAGAATTAAGTCTCATCATTTTAGCATCCCCCTTCCAAACAATCGATTATTTGTTCTGCCAATCGATTATTTGCCAAAATCCAAACTCTCTGTGAGTGAAATAATCGATTACTATATATTGACAATCGATTATCTGTTTTAAACTTATGTTACCGTTTTGGCTCTACAATCGATTCCTGTCAGGTCATAAATATGAAAAACAATCGATTACCAAGTTTGACAATCGACTATCTTTTTCAAATTTTTTTTACCGTTCTGGCGTGTAATCGATGTGTTAGATCATTTTCATTAATGACAATCGATTATTCTATTCAAACAATCGATTATTGAACGGTCAGTGAATTTATTTTTACCGTTTCAGACTTCAAAGCTCTTCAAATCTCTTCAAATCTTTTCAAATAAGTGTAAGATTCATTCCTTCTCTATATATAGGCTGCACATATGCTCTTGTATACTCACTCAAGCCTCCCAAGCATCAAATTATCTTGTTATCTTTGAAAAATCCTAGCACATCTTTTTCAAAAATGTCAAGCCGCAACTCCAAACGTGCTCGTTCCAAACAAGGTGCTTCTTCTTCTCGCCATCCATATCAAGATGGATCGGTTCTATTCTTTGAATCCGATGAAGAGCTCACCCGTTTCTTAACCAAATTTGAGAAACGCCTTATTCTCCCTCCTCGCTTTTCAACAAACGCTCTTGTTGCACCATTCATTCCAGCCGCGAATATGCTAAGAGAGTGCCAACTTTTCAATTTCCTACTCCTTACTCACCCCTACTACAACATTACTTTGGTTGAAGCTTTTTACTCCAACCTTCACAAAGATGATGAGGGTGAACTCGTTACCAATGTTAACGGCATTTCCATTCTAATTTCTGAAGATAACCTCCACCTCATTGCCGGCATTCCGCATGATGGTGAAGACATCTACCAGTACATAAATGATGCCGGGGACATGATTGATGAAGCTAATCTCTTCCGCCAAGCCGGAGTCGCCTATGATGAGTCTTCTTCCCGTCGTCCCACCATAAAGGGTATGGACCCGAATTATCGTTTCATTCTCTATTTCATCACTCGTGTTCTCAAACCCCGTAAACTCAATCACACCACCATTTCCCAAGAGGATGCCAAATTTCTTCATGCCATTATCACCAGTGTTAAAATCAATTGGTGCAAGCTTATTCAATCTCATATGTTCAATGCCACCAGAGATGACATACCTCTCCCCTATGCCCTCTTAATAATGAAATTTCTTGAAGCTTCCGGGGTCAATATTGCTAATGGTCCTCTCAAAAAGAGCACCAAAATCTGGGAAATTTCGGAGTCTTCCTTTCATCATGATGGTGATCATGCTCCCGCTCCTCCTCAAAATCGACAAGCCCGTCGTGCTCATCCTCCTCAGGAGCCTACCCTCCGGACTATCTCTGACCAAATTACTCAATTAACCCGTGAGGTCCATGGTTACTTTGATCACGTGCATTATGCCTATGCTCAGGTGGTGCCATATCAAGCGCCTCCCAATGATGATGAAGGAGATGGGGGTGATGAATGATGAAATTGTTGTTTTTGATGATGTGAAATTGTTGTTTTTGATTTGTTTTTCCTTGGTTGGTTAGTTGTTGTTCGTTTTATTGTGTTTGGCTCCACTCATGTAATGTTATTTTCCAATAAATAAACTTTTGTTTATTTCATATGTTTTTTTGCATATTCTTCCCTTGTATATATTTTTGCTAATGGCAAAAGGGGGAAGAAACGGGATATCAAGAAGTATGCTATATCACTCTCAACTTCATTCATGCTTAAAGTGAGGGGGAACATGAATTGAGGGGGAACATCAAATTGCATACTTTACACTTGTCTTGGATTATCAAAATAATTATTGCATATATCCCGCTTATGTTTGCCATTATCAAAAAGGGGGAAATTGTTGGAAACACGTTTCAAATGCAATATACTAAACGTGTGTTCTTTTGTAGGTTTTGATGAATGTCAAACAAAGCAAAAAGCGATATATAGCAGTACTCAAGGACAAGCACAAAATGGATGCATTACAAGAAGCTCAAGACAAAGTTTAGAAATGTTATAATTGAGTCAATATTAATTGTGATCTTGATTCCTCAACTTGGCTCATAACATGGCTTCTCCACTAAAATTATTTTTTCAAAATCATGCATATTTAAATTAAGTGTCAAATGATTTTAAACTATGCATATTTACATTTGTTAAAATGTTTTCCAAGCATGCCTCAAAAATCTGGGCTAAGATAATCGATTATGTATTTATGATAATCGAGTATCTCTAAGCCAAGACTGCATGACAATCGATTGTGAATTAATGATAATCGATTGTGAGTAAGTCAGTTAACATCAGGTTTTTGCAAACTGCATAACAATCGATTGTGTACTTATGATAATCGATTGTTAACTGAGGCAAAGTTTTCAAAACTCATAAAAATCGATTATGAACTAATGGTAATCGATTAGAATGAGAAAAATGTCTCCCAGTGATTTTAAATAAAATGATAATCGATTGTGGCTTTTGATAATCGATTATATATGAGACAGAGAGTTTTGAAATTAATTAATAATCGATTATTCCATTTGATAATCGATTGTTGAAGCTGACCGTTGTCATATATTTTCAATTACCTTCAGGTAATCGATTGTTGATATTTAACAATCGATGTTTTGCTTAAAATCTGGAAAAGATTTTCTGAACGTTGTTAAAATAATCGATTGTTGATTTCCGGACAATCGATGTTTTATGCCAAAAATTGGAAAGGATTTCTTAACGTTATAAATAATCGATTATTGATTTGAAGTAATCGATTGTTGACGTAAAATCTGGGATTGAATTTTTAATCTGATAGGCAAACAATCGATTGTTTAGTCTTGACAATCGATTGTCACTGAGTAATTTCAGCAATCCTTAATTGGCAATTAGACAACGGTAAGACTGAGTTTTTCACCTATAAATACAGCTTCAACTCAGTGTTTTCACAACAACAACATATACACTTTGAGTATTTTCATTGCTAAAAGCTTTCTTACATTGATCATCATTTTCCATTCATCCATAAAGCTTTTTGAAGAGCCATTCTATTGAGCTAAGTTGTTGTGATCTTGAGCGTACTATTTCTACTCATATCTACTCATTAAGGAGTGCTTTGTAAAGTGAGTGTGTTTTTTGTTTGTAAGAGAATTGCGATTCTCGTTTGTTGAGGAACTTGTGATTCCTCGGTTGAAGTCTTTGGGATTGTTATCCCCGAGCAGTTGAAGTCTTTGGGATTGTTATCCCCGAGCAGTTGAAGTCTTTGGGATTGTTATCCCCGAGCAGTTGAAGTCTTTGGGATTGTTATCCCCGAGTAGTTGAAGTCTTTGGGATTGGTATCCCCGAGCAATTGAAGTCTTTGGGATTGTGATCCCCGAGCAACTAGGTGAGGCTTGTGTCCTCAGCTGTAACGGTTTGTTAAGCACCCGTAAGCTTGACAAGTTTAGTGGAAATCTCGAGAGAGTCTCTCGGGGACTGGACTAACCACGTTTGTGGCCAACCAGGATACATCATTGTGTAAGTTTATTCTACTGCACTTGTTTTAATTTCTGCAAAGTTTTTAAATTCCGCACTAAAACGCTTAATATTTTTAAAACGCTATTCACCCCCCCCCTCTAGCGTAAAGCGTATTGTCCAACACTAATTAGAATTATGCAAACTAAAAAATACAAAAAAAATATTATTAGCACGTAAGAGTTGAAACGAATTTACCGGATTGCCGAACAACTTCTTGAAAATTGAAAATCGTTGAACTTGAACACTTGAAAACTTCAATTCAACAACTTCACAATTTTTCACGATTTTTAAACAATAAATTGCACTTGTACTAGAAAGATTGAAAGAGAGCTTGAGAGTGATTGAGAGAAATTGATGAATTGGTCAATAAAAATGAAAGAATGAGGGGGTATTTATAGTTGAGAAATGGGAAAAGTGTAATAATATAAAGTTTAGGGTTAAATTTAAATTTGGGGGCCAAATGGCTATTTTTCAAACTTCCAAACAGTTACTTTTTGCAAAGAGCCGTTACTGAATGTTAAAAAAAAAATTTAAAAAAAATAGCCGTTGGACCCGCCAGGACCGGCTCAGGCCCGCCAGCCGGTCCCGGGCCTAACGGTCAAGGTGTGAGACCGGCCCATCACGGACTTTTGGGAACATCAGGACCGGACTGCCAGGACCGGTCCAGCAGGACCGGTAGGCCCGCCAAGACCGCGGTCCCGGTTCGGTCCCGGACCGGAACCGGGACACCATACAGCCTTACCCATTACTCAGTCAGTTCTGTTCTTTGCCCTTTGACACAACTAACGACGTCGTTTTTCAGTTTTTTGGGCTTTCAGCTTTGGTCCTCAATGAATTAGGTAATTTTGAACCTTTGGGCCATATTGGTTGCTTGTACTTTCACTCTAGTCCACTTAGTTCTTTTACAAGTCATTATGAGATCTCTAAATTTAAGAATACTACATTCGGTATTTAAAAGGACAGTTTAATAGTTAAGAGGTTAATTGTACTATTCGAATTAATATTTGCAGATCTGTTACTCAATTGAACAATAAGTATTCACTATTGGATATGTGCAACACTAAAATATATATACTCTACTCGTACATAGTGGTTAACTTGGTTCAAGTTTTCAACCTAATTCATACATTAGGGTTACGATGCTTAATTTTATTAATACACCATTTTTTGGTAATTTATTATTCTACACATTACGACTTATTATGGTCTCGTCAAAGCAATTTCTAGTTAAGGTCCTTTTTCGTGTTCGTGTAATTCTAAAGGATTTTATTTCTCTTCGTGTTATTTTAGAGGTACCTAAACTGTATAACTTATGATTAAAGTAAATGAGTTTCTCAAAGATCTTCGAAGCCAATTATTGGGTTTAAAATCTTGAGTTTAGGTAATTATTATTACTTTTTGTTTCAATTTATTAAAAAGAAGAGAGAAATTTTATAAATGAGCCACATATAGGAGTCTTACCAATACTTAGTCATTAGGTCATGTTACTGAAATATCAAGAAAATGTTATTAGTGATATAAAATTGTCACTCGGTCCGTGATGACGGCTACTCGTAGAAGATAAGCAAGCCACACACCTATAATTCATAACTACTTTTATTGACAATCCATTTTTTAGCATTTCAATTAACAAGAAATGAGTCATTAAAACAACAGCGAAATTTGTAATTTACTCGAGCCAATGCTCCTCAATGTTCAAATGTCACAATTTCTTTCACCAGCTTTTCACAACATATAGAAATCATCACCAAGGCATGAAAGAAACAATGAAATCATGATATTCACAATATAAGGAATCAAGGTCATGCTAGATACAAACGTATAGATACACGTCACCATGCCTATACGTCGTACTCAACAATGAGTAAGTAGCATATAAGACGCAACTCATATTCCCTCAAACTAAGTTTAGATCAAACACTTACCTCAATGCCTTGAATACAATTCAAGCCTCAATTATAGCTTTACCCCGTGATTTCACCTCCAATTCGCTTGTATCTAATAACAAATTACTTAATTACATTAATAAACACTGAATGAATCAACCACCAACGCATGAAAAATGAATTTTCCAAAGTTTTACCCAAAAAGATAAAAAAAGCCCCCGGACCCACGTGGTCGAAACTCGAGGTTCGGACCAAACACCTGATTACTCATTCCCCCACGAATCTAAATGTATGATTTGTTTGAAACTGGACCTCAAAGTAAGGTCCAACTCCCAAATTTTTATTAGAAAAATTGTTTCTACCCAAAGTACCCAATTTCCCCATGAAAATCTTTGATTTCAAGTTGAAATCATGTTAAAGGATGTAAAGGAGTGAAGAAAATGAGCTAGAAATTACTTACCAATCGTTTTTGGAGAAGAAAGGTTGTTTGGAAAATCGTTTCTTATGTTTTTGGGATTTTTAAAAGTGAAAAAATAATTGAAATTTCCGTATATTTATACCCCTTTGAAACTCCTTGTGCGGAAGGGAACAAAAAGGACCCCGACCGCACAGGCCTCTCTGGAGACCTACAGATCATAGCCCCGTGCGGGCCGCACGAAGCCGATCGCGGACCACTCAAAGGCGACCGCGGCCGCGCTGGCCCCTCCACGGACACACGCGATTGCTCGCGGACCGTACAAGAGGGTTTAGAGACCTGCAATATTTTCTGAACCTGCAACATCTGATCTTTTTAAGCTTAAGGCATCTCGGAACCTACTCGAAACTCACCTCAGCCCTCAAAACTCTAATCTAAGTATACACAAAACCTAAAAAAAAAAAACATCTTACGAACATATTCGTGTTATCAAATCACTAAAATAACATCATGAACATCGAATTAAACCTCAAGATCAATAAAGTTTCCAAAATCTCCTTTAAACATCAAATTCCTGCTTAGGGTTCGGATCACGTCAAACTACATTCGTTTTTAACCAAATTCTACATGAATGACTCAAATCACAAGTAAGATCCGTACCAGGCGCCGAAACCAAAATAGGGGCCCGATACCATTACTTTCAAATCAGATTTCATTTCAATTCTCCTTAGACATTTTTAGAAGACAATTTCACTTAAAAATTCATACCTTGGGCTTGGGACCTCGGAATTCGATTCTGGATACACGCCTAAGTCCCAAATTTTCCTACGGATCCTCCGGGACTGTCAAATCACGGGTCCGGATGCGTTTACCCAACCTCAAATTTATTCATTTTTAATATCTAAATTTAGCATTTATTTAATAGAATTTCACTTTTAAGCTTTCCAGCTACGCGCCCGGACTGGCAAGCAAATCGAGATGACTCTAAATGAGGTTTCTGAGGCCTTGGAAGCACATAATAGACAGGAAAACGTTCATCCAGAACAGATGAGGGTAACGGCTCCGCATATCAGACTCAGACTCCCAAATCGACGCCTCAGGAGGCTGGCCTCTCCACTGAACACGAACAGAAGGGAAACTCGTGGATCTGAACTGACGAACCTACCAGTCTAGAATAGATACCGGCTCCTCCTCATAAGACAAGTCCTTGTCCAACTGGATAATGCTGAAATCTAACACGTGGGCTGGGTTGCCATGATACCTCCGAAGTATGGACACTGGATGCACGGTTGATGATCTCAACGGCAAGGAAAATCTGTAAGCCACCCCTCTCACTTGATCAAGAATTTCAAACGAACCAATGAACCTAGGGATAAGCTTGCCCTTCTTCCTAAATCTCATCACGCCCTTCATAGGTGACACTCGGAGCAATACCCCTCACCAACCATAAAAGACACATCTCGAACCTTGCGGTATGCATTGCTTTTTGCCATGAATGAGTTGAACGAAGTCTATCCTAAATGATCCTGACCTTATCCACGGCCTCTTGAACCAAATCTGTACCCAATAACTGAGCCTCTCCTGGCTCAAACCATCTAATCGGAAACCGATATCGCCCACCATATAAAGCCTCATAAGGGACCATCTGGATACTCGGCTGGTAGTTGTTGTTGTCGGCAAACTCTGCTAAAGGCAAACTGATCCCACGAACCTCCAAAATCAATAACACAAGCTCGGACCATATCCTCCAATATCTGAATAGTTCGCTCGGACTGCCCGTCCGTCTGAGGATGAAATGCTGCCGTAAATCCTCATACATCTTCACGGCACTCGGATGAATAAAGTATCGGGAACTATGGGCCTATTCTAAAATCAAATCTCGAAGCCCATCCACATTAGGCACACACACTCGACCCTGCAATTTTTAGACTCCATCATCATCTAAGATAACAGGCCTGGCACCTTTGCGCTGCATCGTGTCTCTAAGAACACACAAATAGGGATCATCATACTGCCAATCATTGATACGCTCCAATAATGAAGAACGAGCGACCGTGCAAGCTAGCACATGAATGGGCTCAGAAACATCCAGCCTCACAAACTGATTGGCTGAAGCCTGAACATCCAAAGCAAGCGCCTCTCGCTGACCGGAATATAAGCAAGGATGCCCATACTGGCTGGCTTATTACTCAAAGCATCGCCCACCACATTGGCCTTTTCTGGGTGATATAAGATAGTGATATCATAATCTTTCAGCAACTCCAACCACCTTCTCTGCCTCAAATTCAACTCTTTTTGCTTGAACAAGTACTGAAGACTCTTCTGATCAGTTAACACCTTACATGCCATGCCATATAGATAATGCCTCCAGATCTTCAGTACGTGAACTATGGCTTCCAACTCCAAATCATGAACCAGATAGTTCTTCTCATGAATCTTCAACTATCTCGAAGCATAGGCAATAACTTTACCATCCTACATCAATACTGCTCCAAGCCTGACACAGGAAGCATCACAATAGACTGAATAAGGACATGAACCTGTGGGCAAAACCAACACCGGTGCAGTAGTTAGAGCTGTCTTTAGTTTCTAAAAGCTTGCCTCACACTCATTTGACCAACTGGATTGGGCACCCTTCTGGGTCAATCTGGTCATCGAGCCTGCAATAGATGAAAACACCTCCACGAACCGTCAATAGTAGCCTGCCAACCCTAAGAAATTTTGAATCTCTATAGCTGATGCTGGTCTAGGCCAGCTCTTTACTACCTCATTCTTCTTTGGGTCCACCTGAATACCCTTTGCTAATACAATATGACCCATAAATGTGACTGAACCCAACCAGAATTCACACTTCGAGAACTTAGCATACAACTAACTATCCATCAGAGTCTGGAGAACCACTCTAAGGTGCTGCCCGTGCTCCTCTTGGCTACGGAAATATACCAATATATCATCAATGAAAACTATCACGAATCAGTCCAGATAAGGCTTGAACACTCGGTTCATCAAGTCCATGAAAGCTGCTGGGGCATTTTTCAACCCGAATGACATAACCAAGAACTCATAATGCCCCTACCGAGTGCGGAAGGCTGTCTTAGGGACATCGGATGCCATAATCCACAACTGATGGTAGTCAGATCGCAAGTCAATCGTAGAAAATACCCTGACACCCTAAAGTTGGTCGAACGAATCATTAAACCTCGCTAGTGAATACTTATTCTTGATCGTTACCTTATTCAATTGTTGTTAATAAATGCATATTCTTATTATCCATCCTTCTTCTTAAGAAATAACATCGGTTCACCCCAAGGTGAGACACTGGCTCTAATGAAACCCTTCTCAAGCAAATCATGCAATTGTTCCTTTAGCTTCTTCAACTCCGACGGGGCCATACGATATGGCGGGATAGAAATGGGTTGAGTGCCCGGAACCAGATCAATGCAGAAATCAATATCCTTGTCGGGCGGCATACTCGACAGGTCGAAAAGAAAAATATCAAGGAACTTAAAAACAACGGGCACAGAATCAATAGAGGAAACCTCAGCATTGGAATCCCGAAGATAGGCTAAATAGGCCAAACACCCCTTCTCGACCATACGCCGAGCTTTCACATACGATATACCAATGCGAGTAGAATAGCCAGAAGTCTTTCTCAACTCTAAATGAGGCATACCCAAAAAATCTAAGGTCATAGACTTGGCATGACAGTCCAAGATAGCGTGATAGGGTGATAACTAGTCCATCCCCAATGTAATATCAAAGTCAACCATGTCTAAAACCAACAAATCTACACGAGTCTCTAGACCCCCAATCATCAAAACACAAGAACGATGGACTCGATCAACCACAATAGAGTCACCCATCAGCGTAGACATATAGATAGGAATACCCAATGCATCACTAGGCATGACCAAATACGAGGCAAAATAAGATGACACGTACCAATATATAGACTCTAGATCAAACAACACAGAAGCATCTCTATCACAAACCAGAATCGTACCTGTAATAATCGCATCTGAAGCCTCTGCCTCAGGCCTGACCTGGAGAGCATAACATCGGGGTTGGGCCCCACCACACTGATCTACCTCTTTGGGATGGCCTGCTACTAGCTGGCCCCCTCCTTTGGCGGTCTGAGCTCCACCTCAATGACCTCTACCTCCACCTCTAGCATCTCTACCCCCACCTCTAGCACCTCTACCCCCACCTCTAGCTGTTTGAGTAGCTGTTTGGGCGGGCTGCGGAACACCTAGAGCCTGAACCATGACACGAGAACTCTGATGCTGAGAGCCACCCGGCTTGCGAGGGCAATACCTGGCAATGTGCCTCATGTCACCACAAGTAAAACAAGCCCTTGGCTTCTATGGATGATGACCCTAGAAACTCTGAAGCAGTGGTACACTAATTGGTTCTGGGGGTGCACTAAAGCACTGCTAATCGGAATATTATGCCTGAGGAGCACGGCTACCAAAAGCACCGTGAGAATCCTGGAGGGCTGACTGGAAAGGCCTAGAAGGATGGCCCTTGCTGGTCTAGCTAAACAATATCCCTCCACCAAGTCTTGGTGGATCCAGACAAGTAAAATGTAGCGAAATCAACCCCATTGGTCTCAACAATGCCCATGTTCCGAAGAACCTTGTGGCAGTTGTCCAAATAATCCTGAGAGTCCTCGGTAGATGCACTACTGAAGGTAGCAGTGAAGAGCTTGGTGAAACTTATCCGACTTCCACAAAGCCTCTAAAAACGTAGTTGATCTATCACTGATCTATGCTACCGCTCGGCTGAAAAAGTGGTACATGACCTCGCTATTTGCAAAAGGACAGGAGTAGAGATTTCAACTTAGCACCGAGAGAAAAAAATTGCACGATAAGAAAGAATAGAAGTGAAACTTTTTCCTAACTTTGTAGCCTCTAGGGGATAAATACAGACATCTTTATACCGATCCTTCAGACTCTACTAAGCTTGTCCGTGAGTTGTGAGACCTATGCAATCTAGATCTTTGATACGAACTTTTCACGACCCGGATTTTCCACCCTCGGGGGTCATGATGGCATCTACTCGTAGAAGCTAGGCAAGCCACACATTTATAATCCATAACTACTTTTATTGACAATTTTTTTTACCAATTTAATTAACAGGAATGAGTAATTTAAACAACAACGGAATTCGTAATTTAGCGAAAAACTTGAACGATATAAACCAAATTAATAAAGAACGATCCACATATACCTCTACCCAGAACTAGACTCATAATACTCACGGACTACTAAGAATTACTACATACAACCATTTGAAAGAAAGTAACAATGTCTGTCTCAAAACATGAGATAACAAAATGATATATATAGGATAGAGGAGACAATGGGTCTGCAAACGCCTGCAAGCTACCTCGGTGTCTCGGTGGATAGAAGGTTAACTCCCGAGCTACTATTACGGTCTAGTACCTGGATCTGTGCAAAAGAGCACAGATTGTAGTATCAACACAACCGACCCTATGTGTTGGTAAGTGCCTAGCCTAACCCCGTGAAGTAGTGACGAGGCTAGACAGGACTACCACCTAAACCTGTGCAGTTATATATATATATATATATATATATATATATATATATATATATATATATATATAAATATATATATATATATATATTTCTACAGCGGGAATATAACAAGAATAACCATTTTAAATGGGAGGGGAACATGCTTCGGGGATAAAGATAATACATAAATTCAGGAGAACAATAAGGAACATCAATAAATTAAATCTAACATGGATAAGGGAAATAAAAGCAGATTCCATTATCAGTACACATCTCATTGTGGGCGTGCAACCCGTTCCCATCCTCAATGTTCATCCGTGGTAGGTGTACCACCTGCTCCCATTTTATTAAATCTCGTGGTAGGCATACCACCCGCACCCTTTTCAACTGTATCTCATGGTAGGCGTACCACTCACTCCCATTTTAATAAATATCTCGTGGTAGGTGTACCAGCCGCTCCCATTTTAATCAATAACTTGTGGTAGGCGTACCACCCGCTCCCATTTCATCAATACCGTGTTGTAGGCGTATCACCCGATCCAATTTCATTATATATTATGGTAGGCATACTACCCGATCCAATTTCATCATATCTCGTGGTAGGCATACCACCCGATCCTATTTTATCATTTCTCGTGGTAGGCATACCAGCCGATCCCATTTCATCATATATTAACAGTTATTGAAATTGCAATCACTCCAACAATCACAAAAATTAATGCAAATTCATAAGACAACAAAGTACATAATAATTATGATTCATTGAGAAAAACAAATAATGAAAAGTAACAGTTAATTATGGACTTTAAGGAGCAAATATGTAATTTAATATTTAGTATGCAAAATGTCAAGTAGCAACTAAGTCACATAAACATGTAGATTTTAGCATAAATTCAATATTAACTAGTGACACGATAAAAGAAAATGCCAACATAAAGAATCACAATAATTGTGGAATAAGACAATTATTGTACGAGAACAGATAACAAGAAATCATAACAAACAGAAATAAGTACACGACATCACCCTTCGTGCTTTGACACTCTTCCTCACCCAAACAACAATCACAAACAAAGGGGGCAAGGGAGGAAACAAATAATAATAGAAATCCTGGCAAGGGAGCACAATTTAATAGTTAAATCTCGGCAAGGGGACAATATCAATAATTCTTTGTCCTTATTTTACTTTCACTTTACAACTCGTTTTACCATGTGAGCCAATGCTCCAAAGGGTTCAATCATCTCATATACTTTCACAATTTGTAATTTACTCGAGCCAATGCTCTTTAATGTTCAAAGGTCACAATTTCTTTCACCAGCTTTTCACAACATATAGAAATCATCACCAAGGAATGAAAGAAACGGTAAAATCATGATATTCATAATATAAGGACTCACGGTCATGCTAGACACCAAAATGTATAGATACTCGTAACCATGTCTATACGTCGTACTCAACAATGAGCAAGTAGTAAATAAGACTCAAGTCCTATTCCCTCAAGCTAAAGTTAGACCAAACACTTACGTCAATGCCTTGAATACAGTTCAAGCTTCAATTATAGCTTTACCCTGTGATTTTACCTCCAATTTGCTCGTATCTAATCACAAATTACTTAATTATATTAATAAACACGAAATAAATCAACCCTCAATGCATAAAAATGAGTTTTCTAAAGTTTTACCCAAAAAGGTCAAAAAGGCCCCCGACCCACGTGGTCGAAACGCAAGGTTCGGACCAAAAACTCGATTACCCATTCCCCCACAAATCTAAATATATGATTAGTTTTGAAATCGGACCTCAAATTGAGGTACATCTCCCCAAATTTTAAAAAACTAGGTTCTACCCAAAACACCCAATTTCCCCATGAAAATCTTTGATTTGAAGTTGAAATCATGTTAAAGAATGTTAAGGAGTGAAGAAAATAAGTTAAAAATCACTTACCCATCGTTTTTGGAGAAGAAATGTTGTTTAGAAAATCACCTCTTATATTTTTGGGGTTTTGAAAAGTGAAAAATAACTGAAATTTTCGTGTATTTGTACCCCCTTTGAAACTCCATGTGCGGACCGCACACAAAGGACCACGGTCGCACATGCCTCCCTGAAGACCTGCAGATCATAGCCCCGCGCGGACCGCATGAAGCCGGCTGTGGCCGCGCAACACCTACCGCGGACCGCTCAAAGGAGACCCCGGCCGCACGGGATTGCTCGCGGACCACACAAGAGGGTTCAGAGACCTGCAATATTTCCTGAACCTGCAACATCTGATCTTATTAAGCCTAAGGCATCCCGGAACCTACTCGAAACTCACCAGGACCCTCAAAACTCAAATCCAAGTATACACCACAACCTCAAAAATATTTTACAAATATATTCATGTAATCAAATTACCAAAATAACATCGTGAATAGAACTAAACCTCAAGATCAATGAAATTTCCAATATCTCCTTTAAACATCAAATTCTCGCTTAGGGTCTGGATCATGTCAAACGATGTCGGTTTCTAACCAAATTCCACAGGAATGACTCAAATCACATATAAGATCTGTACCGGGTGCCGGAACCAAAATACGGGCCCGATACCATTACGTTCAAATCAAATTTCATTTCTATTCTCCTTAGACATTTTCAGAAAACAATTTCACTTAAAAGTTCATACCTCGGACTTGGGACCTAAGAATTCGGTTCCAGACACATGCTCAAGTCCCATATTTTCCTACGGACCCTCTGAAACCGTGAAATCACCGGTTCGGATCCGTTTACCTAAATTGTTGACCAAAGTCAAATTTATTCATTTTTAATATCAAAATTTAGCATTTTTTTGTACAGAATTTCACATTTAAGCTTTCCGGCTATGTGTCCGAACTGCGCACGTAAATTGAGGCAACTCTAAATGAGGTTTTCGAGGCCTCGAAAGTATAGAATGGATAAGAAAATAGGTGATGACCCTTTGGGTCGTCAAAAAAAACATTCAAGAAACTAAGGCATGATGGTAGACAAGAAATATAGATTTTTTGGTTTCATCTTCTGTTGATTTTACTATAGTTGTGTTTGAGTGTGAATATGAATATTAGATACTTATTATGCGTATTTTATGGTGTAGAATTTAAATCCGAGCTAAAGACTATTTTTGGAGCTAAAACAGATAATTTGGATTTCAAAGTCTGTAAAGGTCCGATAAATTAGATTGGGTTTGAGTTCGGGGATTAAGGATCAAGTATGAATACGAAAAATTGAAGAAAATTGAAAAGCTAGATAATTGGCCTAAGACGAACTATGCATGGCCCCAGGTATCGTGGTAGGGGAAGTTACCATCAGCGGGCCAAAAATCAAGCTGATTGAAATAGCCTCTGGGCACATCGCAGAGGTTGATGCGACACGCGATGCGGCAAGCCATTTTTTTGTTATTAAATTTTGCATCGCTTCATTAAGGGTATTTTATACCAAGGTCATTCTTACACGGTATATTATACTATATTGTACAATATAAACATGTTACTATATTGTACGACTTATGATTAAAGTAAATGAGTCTCATTCTAGCTCAGAGATCTTAGAAGCCAATAATTGGCCTTAATATCTTGAGTTTAGGTGATTATTATTACTTCTTCTGTTATAATTTATTAAAAAGAAGAGAGAATTACATAAATGAGCCACATATAGGCATTACTTACAAATACTTAGTCATTAAGTCATGTTACTAAAAATAGCGAGAAAACATTACTAGTGATACAAAATATTCAAGAAACTAAGGCATGATGGTACGCTAGAAATTTAGATTTTCTGATACATTTCATCTTCTATTGACCTCAATGTTGTTTTGCTTGAGCTTGAATATGAGTATTAGATACTTATGTAGAACTTAATTCCGAGCTAAGGACTATTTTTGAAGCCAAAACATATAATTTGGATTTCAAAATCTGGGTAAAGGTCCGATAAATTAGATTGCGTTTGAGTTTGGGGTTTAAGAACCAAGTATGAATGCATAAATTGAAAAGCTGGATAATTGACCGAGGACGAATTATGCATGGCTCCAGGCATCGCGATAGGGGAATTTACCATTAAGAGGCCAAAAATCAAGTTGGTTGAAATATCCTCTTGGCACGTCGCGCAGGGTAATGCGACAAGCCATTTTTCGTTGTCAAATTTTACCTCGCTTCAATAAGGGTATTTTAGACCAAGGTCATTCTTACATGGTATAAATATATGAATAGCATGCTTATGATAGGACTTTTGACCTAAGGGGATTAAGAGAGCTTTGGAGCCTTCAAGATACAAGGATTCATCAATTTTCATCAACAATCATCGATTCAATACGGAAGTTTGGTAAAGTTGGTTGTAATGTTTTCTAGTGCTTTGAATTTATCCGTCATGAATTCATTATTTTCTATGGAGTAGTTTTCCTTAGGGTTTTGACAAACATGATATTTTCATCGTTATTTAGGGATTCGAATCTTCTATATAATTTTACAATATTTTGAAGTATTCATTATTTTATTTAAACAAAGAGGAGTAATTTAGTGAATATCATTGCATCGTGTATTTTAGTTTCAATTAGTGATTCTTCTTTGTAATCACATAAGCTTTTGAATTGCTAATTGAGCCAGAAAATAGAAAATTATTCCTGAGAAGTTTTCATTGAGATTAAATTCATCAATATTTTAGCATATAATAAATATTTCAATTGGTTCATTTCTAGGAATTACAGTTTATTCGAAGGAAGAACCTTAATTTTGAGGATAATCTAATTAACTAGTGAATTCATTAGAATGAAAAGTATTTTAGAAGTGAACTAAGAACAAGACTTGGATCCTAATATAACAATATTGCACTTATATCGTCAATTGCCCCTTATTTTTCCATTGATAGTTACTTCATTGTTCACCTCTCAATTTTTCTACGATCAATTTTACTTCTTCACAAGTTTAGTATGTTACCTGCGGTGTATAGCCACCTTTATCTCAAAATATATTCATCCTGAGTAAAATAATTTTTGGTGTTATTTCAGGAAAAAAATTTGACTTTCTTGCAATTTGAATTCTTGCTTGATCGCAGGTGATAATATCTAATTTTTTTGGTGTATGACTCGATTATTCTCTAAGGATTCGATTTCATATGATCCAGTGCTAGAGAACTTATTGTGTCAAAAAAAGAAAGGAAAAATAACTTGTCGAAAATATCTCAAGATAATCCTCTACTCAAGGTGAGAAAAAACAAGGTCTACACGATGCAGTTGCGAGACATGTGGTGTGACAACCCGGTGGGGTTATCACTTATTTATTTTTCGTTCCGTACCTCCGGGGCCGTGAAAATCTCATTTGGGATTGTATCGATTTGCGTGCACCACCCGAATGCGTAACCGGAAAGCAAAAATATTAATTCTGTGTGAAAAGATGATGAATTTTGATATTAATATGATTAAAATTGATTCTGGTCAATATTTTGGGTAAACGGACCCGGACTCGTGATTTGACGATCCTGGAGGGTCCGTAGGAAAATTTTTGGACTTGAGCGTATGCCTAGAATTGAATTCCGAGGTCCCAAGTCCGAGAAATGATTTTTTATGTGAAATTGTTTCTGGAAATAACTAAACAAAATGAAGACGAAAACGAAAATTTGATTAGAACACTGGAGTATCGGGTCCGTATTTTGGTTTCGATGTCCGGTACGAGTCTTATATATGATTGAGCACATTTTGAAAAGTTTGGTTCAAAACGGACGTCATCTGGCATATTTTGGACTTAAGATGGAAATTTGGTGTTTCGTGAAAGAATTGAAAGAAATCTTAAGCTTTGGGGCTTGATTCTATGCATCTGATATTGTTTTGGCGATTTGATCGAAGGAATACGTCTGTAGGATGTTTTTGAAGTGGTTTGTGTATGTTTAGTTTGGAGCCTCGAGGGCCCGGGTGAGTTTTGAGTAGGCTCTGGGAGGTCTTAAACTTAAAAAACACCAAATATTGCAGGTCAGGGACAAGCTGCAGGTTCCAGCGCACGACCGCGGTCGTCCTTGCGCAGTCCGCGGTGTGAGCCACGCGGCGACGGTCGTCCTCGCGCATTCCGCGCTCCAAACTTTAGAGATCTGACAACCTTTTGTTCAACAAGCGCGGCGCGACCGCCTTAGCGCGGTCCGCGGTGTGAGCCGTGTGGCGGTGGTCCTCCTCATGCGGTCCACGCTGGAGGTTCAGAGAATATATATATGCGGGATTTTTCAGTTATTTCTCACTTTTCAAGAACCCAAAATATAAGAGGCGATTTTCTAAGCAATTTTTCTTCTTCAAAGCAATTGATAAGTAATTTCTAACTCATTTTCTTCACTCCTTAATAACTTTTAACATAACTTCAACATCAAATCGAAGATTTAATGGATAAATTTGGGTATATTGGGTAAGACCTAGGGTTTTGATAAATTTGGGGGTGGGACCTCAATTTGAGGTCTGATTTCAAAACTAACCAGATAATTGGATTCATGGGAGAATGAGTAACCGGATTTTAGTTCGTCGATTTTTGACCACGTTGGCGTGAGGGGTATTTTGGTTATTTTACCTAAAATTTCGTCTTAGCTGTAAATTTAATAGTAGAATTAGTTGCTTGAGATGTTATTTACGAGATGTCATTAAAAAGAATAGATTTGGGCCATTTGGAGTCGGATACTCGTGGCGAAAGATTGATTTCAATTTAATTTTAGAGCCGATTGAGGTAAGTGGCTTGTCTAACCTTGTGTGGGGGACCTTCCCTTTAGGATATGTTGTTTGTTAATTGAATACCTCGTACGTGAGGTGACTAGCCCGTACTTGAGCTAATCGCTGAAAATCCAGTTTTTACTTAAGATATTGAGATTGAGTTTCTTTCGTACCTACTTACCTTACTTGCAATTATAACCTGTGTTAGATTAGAAAGATATGTTTTGTTGATTTAGCATTCCTACTTGTTAAATTGCCTTAACTGCACTACGTGAGACATTTTAGGCTAAAATATATGTTGCTTGTGTTGTTGTACTTTATTATGAATATTCTCTGATTGTGGTTGCGCATACTTACTTTGGGACTACGGGTTAGATTCGGGGGAGACCCCCCTGCATATTTACTCTGGGACAACGGGTTAGATTCCCGGGAGACCCCCTGTATATTTACTCTGGGACTATGGGTCAGATTCCCGGGAGATCCCCCTGCATATTTACTTTGGGACTACGAGTTGGCCTCCCAAGAGAACCCCTACACTTGATATGTTCTGGGCTGAGGGTGCGGGATACCAATAGATCCCTAGCACATGAGATTGTAAGATTTGAGGATACCAAGAGATCCTCGGGATACTAAGAGATCCCTAGTGAATATAATGAGGATACCAAGAGATCCTCGAAATACCATGAGATCCCTAGTGAATATAATGAGGATACCAAGGAGATCCTCGGGATACCAAGAGATCCCTAGTGAATATAATGAGGATACCAAGAGATCCTCTGGATAGTAGGAGATCCCTAGTGAATATAATGAGGATACCAAGAGATCCCCGGCTATTATTTCCTCTTGTGAGTAGTGTTCCTTATATTGTTTTTTTCTGGTTCCTATTGATGTTTCCTTATTTATCTTGTTTAGATTCTTGCTGCAAACTTTATCTATACTGTTTTTTCTTTATATAATCATATTATATTTATCTCAGTAGGGCCTTGACCTTCATCGTCACTACCCAACCGAGGTTAGGCTTGGCACTTACTGAGTACCACTGTGGTGTATTCATGCCTCTTCTCCACATATTTTTCATGTGCAGATCCAAGTACTTCATCTCAGACGCACTATCATCAAGGCAGAGAGATATAGTGGAGACTTAAGATATATCTGCAGCGTTTGCAGACCGAAGAGTTTCCTTCCTCATTCCACCTGTAGTGTTTAGATTCTATCACACTTTTGATGTAGATATTCTGGAGATTAGAGCATTTACAGTATTTTCCTTTAGCCTGTGTTTTCCCGTGATTTTTGGGGTTTTGGGATTGGGTTGTAGACTTTCACATTTATTTTCTTGAGTTGTATATGCCAAGGGGCACTTATATACTGCTTTTCTTGTAGTTTTTTAGTTTAATTAAACCATTCCTCCAATTATATTAATTTTTGAATTGTTACGCTTACCTAGTTGTAGGAACTAGGTTCCATCACGACATGCTCATGGAGGGTGAAGTGGGATCGTGAAAAGTTGGTATCAGAGCTCTAGGTTCATAGGAGTCACGGAACACAGGCCGATTTTTTAGAGTCTCGCTGATCGGTACGGAGACGTCTATACTTATCTACGAGAGGATATGTAACCGTTTAGAAAAATCTTCACTTCATTGATTTCCTTGGCGTGCAATATTTTTGACGTCAAATCTGAACTTCTATCTTCTATTCTCTCATAGATGGTGAGGACACACACTACTCGCGACGGTCAGGCACCCGCGCCCTTATTGCAGCCGTCCGCGGCCGGGACCGGGTAGAGGTTGAGATGATGCACGTGGTACACCCAGAGCACCTGCGCGAGCTGCCGCCGAGACACCGGCAGCAAATCTAGCTGGAGCCCAGGCACATGGCACGCCTACTACTGACACTACTACGCCAGCCCTTCATGAGACATTAGCTCAGTTCATGTCCATGTACACCACCTTGGCTCAGGCAAGGTTGCTTCCCCTTGCTACGGCCACATCCTAGGCCGGGGGAGGAGCACAAACTCTCGCTGTCTGCATTCTTGAGCAGCGAGTGCAGGTTGTGTAGGCTCCAGGGATTATTCCTGTTCCACCTGCGGTGCCAGTTCAGCCCGTGGATGGGCAGCTGCTTCTGAGGATGAGCAGCGAAGGTTGGAGAGGTTAAAGAAGTATGATCCTCCGGTTTAAAGTGAACTAGAGACAGAGGATGCTTTGGGATTTCCAGAGGAATGCCACAATATTCTTTGCACTATGGGTATAGTAGAGTCTAGCGGGGTTACCTTTATTGCCTTTCAGCTTCGGGGAGCCTCCTATGATTGGTGGCGCATTTATGAGATAGACAGCCCAGTCGAGGCTGCTTTACTAACTTGGACCCAGTTCTTAGATATGTTTATGAGAGAGTTTTTCCTCTAGAGTCTCAGGGATGCATGGCACACAGAGTTTGAGCCTTTGCGCCAAGGTGTTATGACCGTTTCGGAGTATGCTATCGGCTATACCCGATTCGCCAGGCATGCACCGTCTTTGGTTGCTATAGTACGTGAGAGAGTTAGCAGGTTCATCAAGGGTCTTATCCCACCCATAAGATCTAGCACGGCTCGAGAGTTGGAGATGGATATTCTTTATCAGCAGGTTGTGAGCATTGCTAGGAGGATTGAGAGTATGCTCGCCAGAAAGCGAGGGGAGAGGGAAGCCAAGAGGTCTCGAGAGTCGGGCCACTACTCTGGTGCCTGTACAGGTCGTCATGGTAGTGGTTTTTTGGGTCGACCCGTTCATTCAACTTTTCCAGCAGCCAACAGTGCTCCAGCTCCTCCTATACATCAAGAGCCTCACTATGCGCCTCCATTTTCTAGCGCGCCCCCTGTCTCGAGGTGTTTCTAGAGGTCAGTCTAGGAAATCTAGCCCTAGTCAGTCACAACTACCATACCCTCCCAGAGCTTGTTTTGAGTGTGGCGACACCCGCCATGCGGTGAGGGATTGCCCTAATCTTGGGAGGAGTTCACCCCCACATCGTTCTCAGTCACAACGTGCTCAACAGAGTTCTCAGGCCATGATCACAACGCCAGTATCCGCCCCACCCGCTCAACTAGCTAAAGGTGGAGGCCAAGGAGGTATAGGTTGCCCTCGAGGGGGAGGCCAGGCCTGATATTATGCCCTTCCTGCTCGTGCCGAGGCTATTGCCTCCGATTCTGTTATCACGGGTATATACTGGTCTGTCACAGAGAGGCATCGGTTCTATTCGATCCGGGCTCTACTTATTCTTATTTCTCTTCTTACTTTGCTCCGCATTTGGGTGTGCCTCGAGTTTCTTTGAGTGCCTCTTTTTATGTTTCTACTACTGTAGGGGATTTTCTTGTTGTAGACCACGTCTATCGGTCATGTTTGGTTACTATTCATGGTTTTGAGACCAGAACAGATTTATTGTTACTCGGTTGTGTTGATTTTTATATTATATTGGGCATGGACTGGTTGTCTCCCCATTTCGCTATTCTTGATTGTCATGCCTAGACCGTGACATTGGCTATGCCAGGTACTCTGCGTGTTGAGTGGAAGGGTACTTTAGATCACACTCCCAGCAGAGTTATCTCTTTCCTTAAAGCTCGACGTATGGTTGAGAAGGGGTGTGTAGCATACTTAGCCTCTGTGAGAGATATCAGTGTGGATCTCCCTTATATAGGTTATGTCCCAGTGGTACGGGATTATCCCGATGTGTTTCCAGTTGACCTTCTGGGCATGCCGCCTGATAGGGACATTAATTTTGGCATCGATTTATTGCCGGGCACTCAGCCCATTTCCGTTCCTCCGTATCGTATGGCTCTTCCTGAGTTGAAGGAGTTGAAGGATCAATTGAAGGAATTGCTTGATAATAGTTTTATTCGACTTAGTGTTTCACCGTGGGGTGCTCCTATTTTGTTTGTAAAGAAGAAGGACGGTTCTATGCGTACGTGCATTGATTATCGCCATTTGAACAAGGTTACAGTGAAGAACCGTTATCCTTTGCCTCGTATTGATGATCTGTTTGACCAGCTTCAAGGTGCATAGGTGTTTTCTAAGATTGACTTGCGCTGAAGTTACCATCAGTTGAAGATACATGAGAAGAACTATCCTGTCCACGACCTTGAATTAGCTGCTATTGTTCATGCCTTGAAGATCTGGAGTCATTATTTGTACGGTGTGCCTTGTGAGATTTATACTGACCATAAGAGTTTACAACACTTTTTCAAGCAAAAGGATCTAAATTTGCACCAGAGAAGGTGGTTAGAGTTGCTGAAAGATTATGATATCACCATTCTGTATCACCCGGGCAAGGCTAATATGGTAGCGGATGCCTTGAGTTGCCGGGTAGAGACTTTGGGGAGTTTCGTAGATTTACCAGCTTCATAGAGGCCTATGGCGATGGAAGTTTAGGCCTTAGCCAGTTAGTTCGTGAGATTGGATCTTTCGAAGCCCAGTCAGGTTCTAGCTTGTGTGGTGTCCCGGTCTTCCTTAATGGATCGTATTAGGGGACGTCAGTAGGACGACCCCTATTTGGTTTCCCTTATGGAAAGGGTTCAACATGGTGATGCCAGAGATGTGACCATTGGAGATGACGGGGTGTTGAGGATGCAGGAATGTGTTTGTGCGCCCAATGTTGATGGGCTACTGGAGTTGATTCTAGCAGAGGGCCATAGTTCGCGGTATTCCATCCATCTAGGTGTCACGAAGATGTATAAGGACTTGAGGCAACACTGTTGGTGGAGACGGATGAAGAAGGATATAGTTGTATATGTAGTTAGATGCCTCTACTGTCGGCAGGTGAAGTATGAGCACCAAAGAGACCAGGTGGGTTGCTTCAACAGATAGAGATTCCAAAGTGGAAATGGGAGCGCATCACCATGGATGTTGTATCTGGACTCCTACGGACCTTGCAGAAGTTTGATGCCATTTGGGTCATTGTGGATCGGCTGACTAAGTCTGCTCACTTCATTCCTGTGTGTACCACTAATTCATCGGAGCAACTGGTGGAGATTTATATCCGGGAGGTTGTCCATCTTAATGGCATTCCAATTTCTATTATTTCAGACAGAGGTACTCAGTCTACATTGCGGTTCTAGAAGGACATGCAGCAGGAGTTGGGTACTCGGGTGGAGTTGAGTACAACATTTCACCCCCAGACGGACGGACATTCCGAGTGCACTATCTAGATACTTGAGGACATGCTTCGTGCGTGTGTGATTGATTTTGGGGGGGTCTTGGGATCAGTTCTTGCCATTAGCAGAGTTTGCCTACAACAGCAGCTACCAGTCGAGCATCCAGATGGCTCCTTATTAGGCTTTATATGGTAGATGGTGTCGAGCACCAGTTGGATGGTTTGAGCTGGGGGAGGCTCGATTGTTAGGTATGGATTTGGTTCAGGAGGACTTGGACAAGATCAAGATCATTCAGGACATGCTTCGTTCAGCTCACTCTAGGCAAAAAATTTATATAGACTGCAATGTTCGAGATGTAGCATTTATGGTTGGTGAGTGGGTATTGCTCCAAGTATCGCCTATGAAGGGCGTGATGAGATTTGGGTAGAAGGGAAAGCTTAGCCCTAGGTACATTGGTCCGTTTGAGATTCTTGATCGAGTGGGGGAGATGGCTTATATACTTGCATTACCGCCTAGATTATCAGCCGTGCATCCAGTTTTCCATGTATCCATGCTCTGGAGGTATCACAGCGATCCAACCCACGTATTAGGTTTCAGCACTATCTAGTTGGATAAGGACTTGTCCTATGAGGAGAAGTTGTTAGCCATTCTAGACCGGCATGTTCGTCAGTTAAGGTCCAAGAGATTTCCTTCTGTTTATGTCCAATGGAGAGGTCAGCCTCCTGAGGCATCGACTTGGGAGTCCGAATCTGATATGCGGAGTCGTTACCCTCACCTTTATCCCAACTGAGGTCCTTCTTTCTTTTGTCCGTTCGAGGACAAAAAATTATTTTAGTAGTGGAGGATGTGACGACTTGGTAGGGTCATCACTTATTTATTTTCCGTCAGGTACTTCCAAGGCCTTGAAAATCTCATCTAGTATTGCCTCGATTTGCATGCACTGCCCGGGCACGTAACCAAAAATCTAAAATATGAATTCGGTATGAAAAAATGATGAATTTTTATACTAATATGATTAGAGTTGACTCTGGTCAACATTTTGGGTAAACGGACACAGACCCGTGATTTGACGGTCCCGGAGGGTCCGTAGGAAAATATGGGACTTGAGCGTATGCCTAGAATTGAATCCGAGGTCCCAAGTCTAAGAAATGAACTTTTATGTGAAATTATTTTTGGAAATAACTAAAGAAAATGGAAATGAAAATTTGATTAGAAGACTGGGGTATCGGGTCCATATTTTGGTTCCGCTGCCCGGTACTAGTCTTATATATGACTGAAGCACATTGTGGAAAGTTTTGTTCAAAACGGACGTCGTCTGGCATATTTCGGACTTAAGATGGAATTGGTGTTTCATGAAAGAATTGAAAGAAATCTTAAGCTTTGGGGCTTGATTCTATGCATATGATGTTGTTTTGGCGATTTGATCACACGAGTAAGTCCGTAGATGTTTTCGAGTAGTTTCCGGGAGGTCTTAGGCTTAGAAAACACCAGATACTGCAGGTCAAGGACAAGCTGCAGGTTCCAGCGCGCGGTCACGGTCGTCCTCGCGCGGTCCGCGCTGCAAACTTTAGAGAACCATCAACCTTCAGTTCCACCAGTGCGGCCGCGGATGCCTTTGCGTGGTCCGCGATCGTCCTCGCGCGGTCCGCACTGCAGGTTTAGAGAGTATATATTTGCGGGATTTTTCAGTTATTTCTCACTTTTCAAGAAACCAAAACATAAGAGGGGATTTTCTAAGCAATTCTTATTCTTCAAAACCATTGGTATGTGATTTCTAAATCATTTTCTTCACTCCTTAACACCTTTTAACCTAATTTCAACAACAAATCTAAGATTTTAATGGGTAAATTTGGGTATATTGGGTAAGACCTAGGGTTTTGCTAAAATTAGGGATGGGACCTCAATTCGAGGTCTGATATCAAAACTAATCACATAATTGGATTCGTGGGGGAATGAGTAACCAGATTTTAGTTGAACCTCGAGTTTTGACCACGTTGGCTCGAGGGGCGTTTTGGTCATTTTACCTAAAATTTCGTCTTAGCTATAAATTTAATAGTAAAATTAGTTGCTTGAGATGTTATTTATGAGATGTCATTGAAATGAATAGATTTGGGCCATTTGGAGTCGGATACTCGTGGCAAAAGAGTGATTTCAAGTTAGTTTTGGAGCTGATTAAGGTAAGTGGCTTGTCTAACCTTGTGTGGGGACCTTCCCTTTAGGATATGATGTTTGTTAATTGAATGCCTCGTACGTGAGGTGACGAGCGCGTACTTGAGCGAATCGTTGAAAATCTGATTTTTACTTAAGATATTGAGATTGAGTTTCTTTCGTATCTACTTACCTTACTTGCAATTATAACATGTGTTAGATTAGAAAGACTTGGTTTGTTGATTTAGCTTGCCTACTTGCTTAAATTGCCTTAACTGCACTACGTGAGACATGTTAGGATATAACTATTTGTTTCTTGTGTTGTTGTACTTCATTATGGATATTCTCTGATTGTGGTTGCACATATTTACTTTGGGACTACGTGTTAGATTCCTGGGAGACCCCCCTGCATATTTACTTTGGGACTATGGTTTAGATTCACGTGAGATCCCCCTATATATTTACTTTGAGGCTACGGGTTAGATTCCCAGGAGATCCCCTGCATATTTACTTTGGGACTACGTGTTGGCCTCCCGGGAGGCCCCTCTGCACTTGATATGTTCTGGACTGAAGGTGCGGGATACCAAGATATCCGTAGCAAATGAGATTGTAAGATCCTCGGGATACCAAGAGATCCTCGGGATACCAAGATATCCCTAGTGAATATAATAAGGATAGCAAGAGATCCCTAGTGAATGTAATGAGGATACCAAGAGATCCCTAGTGAATATAATGAGTATACAAAGAGATCCTCGGGATACCAAGAGATCCCTAGTGAATATAATGAGGATACTAAGAGATCTACAGCTATTATTTCATGTTGTGAATAGTGCTCCTTATATTGTTTTGTTCCGTTTCCTATTGCTGTTTCCCTTATTTATCCTGTTTAGATTCTCTTTGTGGACTTTATCTATACTGTTTTTTACTTTATCTCATCATATTATATTTATCTCAGTAGGGCCTTGACCTTCCTCGTCACTAACCAATCGAGGTTAGGCTTGGCACTTCCTGAGTACCGCTGTGGTGTATTCATGCCTCTGCGCATATTTTTCATGTGCAGATCCGGATAGTTCATCTCAGACGCACTATCATCAAGGCAGAGAGATCTAGCGGAGACTTGAGGTATACTGTTTTTCTTCTAGTTTTGCTTAGATTAATTAAACGATTCCTCCAGTCATATTAATTTTTGCATTGTTTGGCTTACCTAGTTGTAAGAACTAGGTGCCGTCACAACATGTTCATGGAGGGTGAACTGGGGTCGTGACATATAGCTTCTAAAGTGGCTTTGAGGGATTATCTTTGGTGGACGACACAATTTTAAATGGTGCTGGAAACCAGAGAATCAACTTATACTTCCCATTGGTGAAAAATCAGCTTAAGATTGTTGAAGCCAGGTATGGGCGATCATAGGGAGACTATGCTAGTTCGGTCTACAATACAAGGAAATCAATTAGGAGAGTCCAACCCATTAATGTGGTGAACTCAAGCAAGGTTTGATTCGCTATTTTCGAAAGAACGGTATGTTGTTTGTTCTTGGGTAATGGTTGGCTGGTTGTGAACTTATTTTTATGTTGAATTTATGGTTGGTTTATTGCATAAGAGGTATAATTATGCACCTTTAGTTGTATTTCTCAATTTGAAAGCAAAGACAAGTCAAAACGTGTTTAAGTAAACTAGAAAATTATTTTTGAGTTGATGAACCTGTGGGACTGTTTTAGGCTGTTTCGTGTTGGTGCTAGGTTGTCTCTTTTATTTCTATTTTTATGGATTTGAGAGGAGGAAGGGTGTGGACAATTACCACATAATGGAAAGGTTGTTTGTTGGTCATCCGTCGTAACATTTTTGGATTGTTTGATACTATTATGGTCGTCATGTTATGTATGAAGTGATATGGATATGTTGGGTTATTTGTGATAGTTTTGACTAGTATGAAGTCATATATATAGGAGAGGTGCTGTCCGTTTCATTGTAAAATAGGTTGTGGTCGATACATAATAGTTACAACACTTAAATGATAACGAGAGTGTCATTTCTCTTATTGTAGATTAAGGAGCCGAGAAATTTCATAGCTTGAGGTTGGCAAAAATATACAAGGTATGTTAACACTCTTACTTCTTTCTTTTGGCATTATCTAAAGTGACATGAACATAAACGGTATGCTAATGCATAACGGATCTACTCCTAGAAACTAAGGGTGTCCATGTTGTTCTTTCCTTTGAAAGTTAT
Organism: Nicotiana benthamiana; assembly: GCA_034376525.1. Classification (NCBI taxonomy): domain Eukaryota; kingdom Viridiplantae; phylum Streptophyta; class Magnoliopsida; order Solanales; family Solanaceae; genus Nicotiana; species Nicotiana benthamiana. The sequence goes on from CM067337.1 coordinate 134,066,736, forward strand.
TCTAAACAACAGTGTGTGATCCTTAAGTCCTACTAAGGTTCATATTGATGGTAGAGATGTCCATAATGTTCTTAGGTCACTCCAAAAGGTTTAGAACTTGATTCCATGAGTCGAGCATGCATTATCTACATGTATCTATTTTACTCTATCGAGCTGCGGTATAGTCAGCCGGGTACGACACCTATTGTGCAACCACTGATTAGTTGGGTTTACCGAGCTCCACGTGGCCGAGTGTGATTCTACCGATCCTTATGATGGCCGGGTACCTTTTTACCGAGTCCTCTATGAGGTCGGGTATGATGTGATTATGATGATGCCCATAGAGGAAAATGTTTTAAAAGTTTATGTATATATATGTATTATAAATTTCATGTCAGTAATCCCTAGAGGCACTCAGATGTTACAGGTTGTATATCCTCTATCTCTCTTTTTATTAATGTTCTTGTTTATGCTTCCATGCCTTACATGCTCGGTACTTTATTCATACTGACGTCCCTTTTGCTTGGAGACGCTGCATTTCATGCCCGCAGGTCCCGATAGACAGGTTGACATTCCTCCAAGTAGGCTATCAGCTCAGCGGAAGGTGTTGGTGCACTCCACTTGGTCCGGAGTTGCCTATTTGATCAGTATGCTCTGGATACGTATTGATTGGTATAGTGGGCCCCTGTCCCGACCTTTATGATATTGGGTACTCTTAGAGGCTTGTAGACAGATGTCAAGTGAATGGATACTTTTATGGCCTTGTTGGCCTATGTTTTGAGTTTACAAATGGTCGTGTCAGCATTATAAGCCAGTATGTCTCATGTATATGTTTGCATATCATGTTGGGTTGTCATATGTTGAGCATTCCCTTATGTTTTATTCTTGTTATCTTATGATGAGTTTTCTGGCTTACTTACCCATTATAGTATGATAAGAAAGATATGTTACATTGGTACTCACTCGAGTAAGGCACCAGGTGCCCATCGCGGTCCTTCGGTTTGGGTCGTAATAAAAGTGGTATTAGAGCAATCTTGTCCTAGGGAGTCTACAAGCCGTGTCAAGTAGAGTCTTGTTTATGGGTGTGTAGTGCACCACACCTATAAGCAGGAGGCTACAGGGAATTTAGGACTGTCACTCTTTCTTCTTAATCTAGACCGTGTGGTAGAACTCAATCGTAAGAATTCCAACTTCTAAATTCTATTTTATTCATAATACAATGATACCTACATCGAGAAAGATAGTTGGTACGAGATTGAATGTGGCTCTGGAAGAGCTGAGTTAGAGGAACTCGATCTTGCATCACACTGATGATAAGTAAATGTAAGTTCTTCAACAGATCATATGTGTACTAAGATGTGTAAGCTTCTTGATAAGAAGCCCCAACGCATGAATATCTATCCTCCCATATGGTAAAGAGCAACGAGAGAATTAAGAGGTGGATATAAGTTTCAATAAGTTAAAGAAATAACATGAAAGAAAGTACGAGGCACCTAGCTAATGAAGATTATCAGTATTTGCAATTCAGGTAGAGAAATATAAGAATTCTGAGTTACTTTCAACAGTAACAAAGTTATATACAATTGACCACACCAATCTCAATTATGTCCTATAGAATGGACAAATATAGTTTAAGAGAATGATGTAGTATGAGGATCAAGATGGGGTTAGAGTAACCAAAAATTATGGATGGATTGTTATCATTAGCTAACATTTCCCAAAGGTAGTGCAAATGTTGTAATAGATCCCTTTGTGAACACCCAGATGATGAACTCTAGAATAGTGCAATCTGATATGAATACTAGAATATTCAAAAATTTCAGAAGATAGGCAGTGGAATCCAAAAAGGGATAAATATTTACTTAGTATGACTCCTACCCCAAGAGAGAGAGAGAGAGAGAGAGAGAGAGAGAGAGAGAGAGAGAGAGAGAGAGAGAGAGAGAGAGAGAGAGAGAGAGAGAGAGAGAGAGAATTTTAGGCATCCCAAAGAGCCAGTGAGATGAAGCCCCTGAGCCAGTGAGATGAAGCAAGGGGAGCTAAAAGTGAAAGAACGTTTTGTTGAAGATTTCAGAATAAAGTGATAGATAGAAATATTAGTCAGAGGATAAGAAGAGAGTAAATGTAATATTATGAGTATGGTGTGATAAATGAGTGGTAATAGTAAATCAAATTATGAGAGGATGACAGAGTCTACAGTCAAGTGAAGGAAAAGACAAGAGGTCACAGACCTTGGCACAGTAAGAGAGTATAAGCCATAAAGTCATATCCTCATAAGAGAACGGATTTGGTGACTCCAATGTGATTACCAGAAGGAAAAAGGTAGACCCCTGAGTAATCTAAATAAGCATGGACTAGTGAACAAGATAAACTGAATATAAATTGGGGATGGAATGATTTGATAATAGTCGGCATCATGAGAATTTTAGAGATTGCGTTTCGATTATAATAGAATGGACAACATGACAACAACCTTTAAAGGCCATTCAGTAAGATGCTTCCCTAGAGCAAGCATTGTGAGCAAAGTTAAGCATAAGGGACTAAGTGTGCCAGTTCCACTAGGTGTCACCTTCGTGTGTAAGAAACTCAATTATCCCCGGTATGTAAAGGTTGCCTCAAGGTGAGTAAAATGTCAATGTAGATGTGAAAAAAAAATAACAAAGATAAAGAGGTAACTATGGGATATTAAAGGAAGCATGCGATAAAAAGGTGAAAGGAATGAGAATGAATCTTTTCAGATCCTACAGATATGCCATGACTCCAAAACATTATGCAAGTATGATGCCGGGGAGAAGCAATAAGGGTTCTGCACTCAACGATATTGATAAATAAGTGCAAAATGAATACTTGATACATAAGGAACCAATAAGATAAGTAACTTAAGACAAAGTAAATAACCAACGAGAGAGCACGCGGAATATAGATATAAGAATGGACTAACAAGTAGTTGTAGTTAATTTAGGATAAGCCGGGTTATGGCTAGACAAGAGGTCAAAGTTAAATCAATAGATAATGCAAGATAAATGTAGTGAACCGCAGTATAGGGAATTCACTCTCGTAGATATGAAATCGCAATTATCAAAAAGAAAATTAAATAGGACTTGTGATAGTTAAAGGTATCGTTTAAGTTTTATGAAGATAAGATAGAGTGCCACTAAGGAGACAATAAAAAATTTGAGCCTAGAAGTAACCCTACGAGAACTAGGGCAAAAATTTATGTAACTAAGGATTATAATAGGCGAGTAAGAACAATGAAAATTTCCTTCAGGTGCACGATATAACAAGCTCGCAACTTTACAAACCCAAAAGGTTTCCCTAATACTGCAACGAAAGACTAGCTAAGAAAATAAGGGAGAAGGTTTCCATCTAAGCATAGCGAGCTAAAGAGTAAATGGTCTTGTAACAACAGTGTGAGTACAATATTGTACACACTCCGTAAGAAAGTGGCACTTATCGTGGCTAGTGAATGGGGAAAAAAAATCAAAGGTGATATTTGAGATCATATGAGGTACATGAAATTCAGTATTCGTGGGCAATAAGACAAGCCAAGTATTCATGCAACAAGTGATAGAACGACCAGGAAAAGTAATTGCTTACATTTAAGGACAACTGAGAAGGCACAAAAGGAAATTTATGTTCAAGTTAAAGGAAGGTTACGAGTAGTACAAATAGATAGATGTAGGTCATAAGGTAAAGTATCGTAGAGAAACAAAGTTTTAGGTAGATAGGGATAAGGACAAGAAAAGACAAGCGAGAAGGTGACAAGAATAGGTGAGTTCTCGGGATTACACCCATCACAACAAGAGAGCAGATAACTCCTGTAACTTATTGAAAGCTTGCTACATCCTGAATGAACTCTGAGGAGTCTAAGACTAGGAGCATTTAGAAGATATGGAATGCTGCACTGATAGTAAAAGAAGGGTGTAATTATGATAAATGATAAGAGAATAAAGTTTAGGCCTTTGATTAACTAATGATTTAAAGAGAATGGATTTAATGAATTGCACCGGATTTGAATACCCCCATAAGATGAATCATTTTGGTATACTATGAAATATGGTTATTGGAGTATAGTATCGTCCCTAAGTGGATTAAGAAAATCACTTAAGATGTTCCCCGATGAGACGTAAGCCTCAATGACAATGTATTTCATAAGAGGTTTCAAGTTATGAGTGGTAGATTAAGATCAACATTAAGACTGGATCAACGATGGATGGATACAAGTTAAAAAGTATGAGAGGAGATTAGGTTGTCATTCTTAAGATGAACAATAATGAGGAAGCATTAAAGGACTTAGATTTATACATGTAGAATAAGTAGCAAGAGGATAACCTGGAGTTAGGTAACAGACCTCGATAATAATAAAATAAAAGTAAGAGTTATGATATAGTTTGACCTGCCTAGATGTAGCAAAGTCGTAAGGATGGATATCTGAGTCTATGAAACAAGATATATCAATAGCTGTAAGTTCAAAAAAGTACCAAGTGAAGAACTTTAGTACACCTATTGATGCCTAAAGGGACAACTTGTCATAGTTCGGTATATGTTTATAGAGTGAGCTCAGAGATTGGCTAAACGATGGACAAAAACAGGGAGAAGAGTCACTAGGCACTTATACAAGGACACAGTCGTACATACCGCATGAATTAGGTAGCAACACTTACACGATTGGAAGAATTCCGACCACATATCATGGCATGAGAAAGATGCCTAAAGGGGGAATGACTTGGCGTTTGGAGTTATACATAAAGTAGTTGTCTAGATGGCAAAGAGAATTAAATTTTTCGTAAGAGCTATTGTTTATGAAACTAATAAGCGCATCGGTTAATATTCGAGGATGAATGTTCAAAAAGGGGGAATGATATTACACCCCATATTTTCATATGTAAGAGTACGTCATAAGTCAATTAATGTAAGCTCAGAAATGGAATCATCTTTCACATATTTACAAAGTTACTTCATCATGTTAAAGTGGAGGTTAAAAATATTTAAGATCATTGATACCAAGTAGCAAGAGAGTTTGAAGGTTTAGAAGCTGAACAAATTCAATAAAATAAGTTTCGCCGAAAGTCGACAAGTTGGAATGTTTTACCATGTACTTTAGGGGTGAAACTAGGGTGATTAACATTATAAGGAGATTATAATATGAGTTAATTTAGTCTTATGATAGTTGGTGATATGTTTTGAAGTCAATCTCGTTGTGGAACAAAAGTTGGAAAATGTCATTACAAGTTTCATTCATAAATGCGTTGCACATTAGGTCAAATGTAACTAAGCTTTTCTCCCAATGTACTTAGAATTAAGGGATGATCTACATACCAAATTTAAGATATACGAGTTTAGTTTCTAACAGATTAAACCATTTATTGAGACAACATTGGAGTAGAGAGATATTCATATTTTTGCGAGACTGCGCAGCTGGTAGGTGACAAGTAGGTGCATCACCTACTTGCCAAAAGGAAAGTCCTCAATTAAAAGCCCCAAAGTCGGCCAAGAGGGTACTTTTAAGGGCTATTAAACTCATTTGTTTCATTATATTTCAAACAAAGAAAATAGAATTGAACCCCTGCAACACCTCCCCAAAAATCCTACACAAACCCTAGGTTATTTCGGACGCTCTGACGCAATTCTAGTGCTGAAAAGTCCAGACAGCTTACTAGTTTCTTTTCCTCCTTCTTGCAGCCGTGTTGAGTAGCTCATCTTTGGTGGAAAACGACCAGGTTTTGTGGGTTATAATTAGTACAAGGTATGTTTATGCTTCTCCTTCCATTATTTGTGCGTTTGTAAGTTGTAACTCGATGGTAAAGAATAAAACTAGCTTATTTCGAAAGAATTGTATGTAGTTTGTTCTTGGGTAATGGTTGGCTCGTTGTGAACTTATCTTTAAGTTGAATTTATGGCTGGTTTATTTGATAAGAGGTATAATTATGTACTTTTAGTTGTATTTCTCAATTTGAAAGAAAAGACAAGTCGAAATGTGTTTAAGTAAACTCGAAAATTATTTTTTAGTTGATGAACTTGTGGGATTGTTTTTGGGCTATTTCATGTTGGTATTGGGTTGTCTCTTTTACTAATATTTTTATAGGTTTGAGAGGAGGAAGTGTGTGGATAAAAACCACATAACGGCAACGTTGTCATCCGTCGTAACATTTTCGGATTTTTTTGACACTATTATGGTTGTCGTGTTGTGTATAAAGTGATAGCGGTATGCTGGGATATTTCTGAATGTTTTGACTAGTGTGAAGTCATATATATTAGGGGAAGTGATGTCCGTTTCATTGTTAAATAGGTTGTGGTCGATACATAATAGTTACGACGCTTAAACGATAACGAGAGTGTCATTTCTCTTATTGTAGGTTAAGGAGTCAAGAAATTTCACAGCTTGAGGTTTGGAAAAATATACATGGTATGTTAAGGCTCTTACTTCTTTATTTTGGCATGATCTAAAGTAACATGAATATAAATGCTACGCTAATTCATAACAGATATACTCCTAGAAACTAAGGTTGTCCATGTTGTTCTTTCCTTAGATAGTTATTTTAAACAAGTGCATATGATCCTTAAATCCTACTAAGGTTCATATTGATGGTAGAGATGTCCATAATGTTCTTAGGTCACTCCAAAAGGTTTAGAACTTGATTCTATAAGTCGAGCATGCGTTATATATATGTATCTATTTTACTCTATCGAGGCTTTCTATAGTCGGCCCGATACAACACCAATTGTGCAACCACTGATCAGTTGGATTTACCGAGCTCCACGTGGCCGGGTATGATTCTACTGAGCCTTATGATGGTCGGGTATGTTTTTACCGAGTCCTCTATAAGACCGGGTACAATATGATGATGATGAAGCCCACAGAGGTAAATGTTTTAAAAGTACATATATGTATTATGCATTTCATGTCAGTAGTCCCCAGAGGCACTCAGATGTTATAGGTTGTATTTCCTCTATCTCTCTTTACATTACTGCTATTGTTTATGCTTCCATGCCTTAAATACTCAGTAATTTATTCGTACTGACGTCCCTTTTGCCTAGGGACGCTGCGTTTCATGCCCGTAGGTTCCGATAGACAGGTTGATATTCCTCAAAGTAGGCTATCAACTCAGCGGAAGGTGTTGGTGCACTCTACTTGCTCCGGAGTTGTCTATTTGATTAGTATGCTCTGGATATGTATTGATTGGTATGGCGGGGCCCTGTCCCCACCTATATGATATTGGGTACTCTTAGAGGCTTGTAGACATGTATCAGGTTTATGGATACTTTTATGGCCTTGTTGGCCTATGTTTTGAGTTTATAAATAGTCGTGTCGGCCGTATAGGCCATATGTCACATGTATAAGTTTGCATATCATGTTGGGTTGTCATATGTTGAGAATTCCCTTATGTTTTATTCTTGTTATCTCATGATAGGTTTTCTGGCTCACTTACCCATTATAGTATGATAAGAAAAATATGTTATATTGGTACTCGGTCGAGTAAGGCACCGGGTGCCCATCGCGGCCTTTTGGTTTGGGTCATGATAAAGGATAAGAACTGGGCTGCAAATACCAAGCAGCTACCTAGTCAACTCCATAAAAAGCCTGCTGAAAGACTCCTGGGTTTGCACATAGGGTGCCTGGAGTAATATGAGCACGCCAACTCAGTAAATAATAAAAGAAAAGGCAGCTGAGCAGTAAGAAAACACGTAAACCACAGCATAACGCTATAGCAAACAATATAAGTCCAAAATAATGCAGTTAAGCAATAAAAACTCGTAAAACATCTTAGTTGAGTAAAACCATTTGAAAACACCTTTCAATAGTTTCAACGAGTGATGAAAACAGTGAGATAGGGATAGAAACATAAACAAATAGTCAGGCAAAATATCAATAGAAACAGCCCCGAGCTACCTTGCAATCACTCTTATCGACCCCTCGAGAAATATAATGAAACAACAATAGCCCTTCGAGCTACCTCACAATCACTCGTATCGGCCCCTCGGGCAATATCATGAAACAACAACAGCCCATTGGGCTACCTCACAATAAATCATATCGACCTCTCGAGCAATATCACATCTCAAACTAGGTACCTGCGCTCACTTGGGGTGTGCAGATTCCAGAAGGGTTCCTACCGCGCAATCGCTATAAAAAGCCATATCGTGACATAGCAAATCAGGCTCTTTGGCCTCATAGTCATGAATTAGTACAACACTACTGTGGCACGTAGACCGATCCCATAATATCCTCACAACACAGGCCCTCGGCCTCACTCTGTCAGAAATCTCTCAAGCAACTCGGACAATAGTAAAAAATAATGCTTATCCCAAAGTATCAATTTAATTATCAAAACGGAGTAAATATGGCTGAGTTATGAAAATAATAGAATACAACATAACTGAGTACAAATATGAAGTCAAAATAGTAAGGAACAGTAGTAAAATCCCCTACGGGTCCAAAATAGTTGGCACGAGGCTCAAATATGACACTCAGCAAAAAACATGATAATACTTTCCAAAACACAATGATATCAAACAGTGTTCAATCAAATACGCGGATTAATAGTCATACGGGACAAACTAAGTCAAAATACCCAATGATGTACAAACCCACTCTTGTCATCTAGCGTGTGTGTCACCTCAAAGTAGCACAACGATGTGAAATCCAAGGTTTCATACCCTAAGGCAGCATTTACAATCATTACTTACCTTTATCCGGTCCGATCTCTAACCTGCAATGTTGTTGCCTCTCGGCTCGGCCTCCGGATACTACAAATCAAACCAAAAACATATTTATACCATCAAAATATGCTAAGGGAATAAAGCCCACTTGAAAATATCCAATTTACAAAAAAAAAATCCCGAAATTGGCAAAACTCGACTCCTAAGCCCACGTCTCGTATTCTGATAAAAATTACAAAAATGGAATCCTTATACTCTCACGAGTTTAGTCATATCAAATACACCAAAATTCGACCACAAATGACCCCTCAAATCTTCAAATCAAAGTCTCCAATTTCAAGCTCTAACTCCCCAATGTTAGGCTTCAAATCACACTAATTTCATGCTTAAACAAGAAAGAATCAACGTAGGATGGAGTATTAGGTTCAATAATCTTACCTTAAAGAAATTATTTTGAATTCCCTCTTCAATATCCCTCAAGAAGCCCCAAAACTAACTAAAAGATGATGAACTATCGACAAAAATCGTGAAAATGACCTTTGAAACATTCTGCCCAGCGATTTAAAATTAGTTAATCGTGATCGCCACAATATCACTATGATCGCATAGGACAAATGATGAATAGCCCTATTTAACTCTACGCGATCGCGTTCTCCATCTCCCAAACGCGAACGGAAGATTCCGCTTTCCAAACCATTGCGAATGTGGCCTCCTTAACATGAACGTGAAACACAAATGACAGGACCCCAGCTGCTCCCATTTACCCTATGCGTACACGACCCTCACTCCATATCGCGAACAACAACCTTACCGCCTTATGTGATTATGTCCTTAACTATACAATCAAATAGAACAAAATCTCACCCCCGCTTGACTAAAACTACCCGATCGTGGTCTTAACTATGCGATCACATAGAACAAAATACCTACAACAGAATTGCAGAAAATTTGTAATTTCTCAAACATGTATTTGATCCGTTTAACAACCCGAAACTCATCCGAGGCCCTCAGAACCTCAACAAAACATGCCAACACATCCCATAACATCATTCAAACTTGTCCTAACCCTCAGAACGCTCAAAACAATATACAATTATCAAATCATCATCGGATTCAAGCCTAAGAATCCCAAAAACTTCTGAATTCCGAATTCAATCAAAAAGTCCATCAAACCTCATTGAAATGACCTAAAATCTTGCACACACTTCAAAAATAACTTAACGGACCTACTCGAACTTCCATTATTTCATTACGACCCCTATATCAAAATGTCCCCTATCAACCGGAAAATGCCAAAATTTTAATTTCGCTAATACAAGCCCAAATCTACTTGTGACCTCCAAAACACATTTCGCTCATGCTCTTAAGTCCCAAATCACCTTCCGAAGCAATTCGAACCATCGAAATTCACATCCGAGCCCTTTTTGCATAAGTCAATATTCGATTGACTTTTTCAATCCAAGCTTACTTAAAAGAGACTAAGTATCTCATTCCTTTCTGGAAACTCTCCGAACCCCAACCAACCAACCCGATATCACATAATACAGTTGAAAAAGACAATAAGAAGCATAAATGGGGGAAATAGAATGGTAACTCATGAAACGATCAGCCAGGTCATTACAACAAAATAAACCTTCCATTAATGCCAAACATTTTGTGGTATTTCGGAATTAATTAGTATTGACACATGGAATTTTTATGAGACACTAAGGTAGGACACAAGATCGAGAAATTTATACTTTAAAGGAAATAATTAAAATATTATGAAATTATAGATTATCTCCACTATAGCTGTGCACTTCATATCTGCTAGGAATTATTCTATTATTTTATTAGACATGTAGTAGTACAGATATCGACCCCTCTTCACCTCCGAGATTGGGCTAGATTCTTACTAGGTACGCGTTGATTTACGTACTCATTCTGTACTTCTGCACTAAATGTGCATAATCTAAAAGGTCATTTGGTGATCATCTTGGCGTGTAGGCGCATCTATTGAGGAGACTTTATGTGAGTTGTAATTCAGGCTACGTGTCATAGTCCACCGAGTCCCCAGTGTACTATTTATTTTATCATGTCTAAATTACTTTGGGGATAAATGTTATATTATTATTGTACTCTTTAGAAAATGCTCATGCACTTGTGACACCGAACTTTGGGGTTCCTACAGTTGTTCATTATTATAATTGCACATTTATTGTCACTTTAACCTGGAAATTCTATTTTATATCATCAAATTAATGAAGATGACGATTTTGCAAGTAATAAACGTGTGAATAAATTGATAAATTAATGCTGGATTGTCTTACAGCGGTGCTAGGCACCATCACAGCCTATTGTGAATTTTGGGTCGTGACTGTGACTTTTTACTTTTGATCTTGAAGGTTCGCTCATTGGTCATGTGACCTGCCCTAAATAACAAAAGTTAAAGACAACCCATTCGGTGTCCTATTTCTACCATTTTCCGATAGTTAAGAGGCTACGATTTAAATCATCGTACATGTTTGAATTTTAGAGCTCATTTAGCTAAGCTATCAAAAATTATTTATTTTGAGAAGCACTTTTATTCAAAAATGCTTTTTGAAAAGTACTTTTGGATATTAGTAGTTTGTGTTTGAGCAATTCATTTAAGAATTACTTTGGATGATATTTGATAAGAATATTATATTTGACCAATCTTTCAAAAAGTAACTTTTAGTGTCAAATTACAATAAAAGACAATATATGTTTATTTTACAATTTGCATAATTTAAAAATGGCAAACTTTAAATATTTATTATAAAAGAATAAATGAATTTTTGCATAGTTAATTAAAGTATAAAATATAAAGTAATATATTAAGAATTTTAATCAATATAAAATATGAACATAAAAAACCAATAATTTTGGTTGAAACATATGTGCTTGCAAGTTACATGTATGAAAAACACTATATATTTTTTGAGAAAATAATAAACTAGGTAGTATATATTATGTGAACTATGTTATATGTATGCATGTATACAAAAATATATAAATAAAACTACAAACTAGAAATCATTAAAACTATATAAATAAAACAACAAATTAGAAATCATATATTATTGATATACTATTAAAACAATTATACCTTATAAAGAAAGTGCTTGAATCCGGTGATTAGCATTATTATTTCAAAGAGTAATAGAAGACGAAGAAAATAAGATACAATGGAAGAGAAAAGAAGATATCTATTTATAGTAAAGAGATTATTTTAAATAGAAATAAGGGAAGAATAAAAATACAATTGAAATAAAAAAAGAGAAGAAATGGATGATGGAGATAAAAAAGGTAAAAGTTAAATTAATAAGGTATAACTTTGGTTATATAATTTTATAATAAGGATATTTTTGTCCTTAAAAAAATTATTTTTTACTTTTGCTTATTAAAAGAAGCTAAAAGTTTTAACTTCTTCATAAAAGTAGAAAATTGCTTCTGCAACGGCTGAAAAGTACTTTTTCTATTTTATCCAAACACCTCATATTTTCAGATAAATATTTTTTTGGACAAAAAAGGTACTTCTGGTCTTTCACAAGCTTGTCTAAATAGCTTTTAATGGCTGTACATCCATGGCTTACATTCACGCATAGAAAAAGTCGGAATTAGAGTCAATTATACAATAATGTCAAGTGTTAAGTTGGATAAATTCACGATAATACGATTCAAATTGTGTTATCTTTTGACTTATTTGTTTGATGACAAATAATGATGGTTGAGAGAAGAAAGAAAAGTAAAACTAACTTTTAGTTTTCTTGCTTTTAAAAAATGTAACGATCCGGCCGGTTATTTTGTATATTGTATCCATGTTCCTATATTTATTGCTTCTTCTATGCTCATTTGTAGTTATGTGATCAAATAAGGAAGATCACGAAATCACACAAGCCAATACCCGACTGGGATATAAGATATCTAACCTCACAAACCGATTAGCCAAGGACAAGACATCAACTGCAAGAGGTCTCTCCCCAACAGGAATATACACCACATTCCCCATACTCACTGCCTTCCTACTCAAGGCATCGACCACCATATTGGCCTTCACCAGATGATATAAAATAGTGATATTCTAGTACTTTAGCAGCTCCAACCATCTCCGCTGCCTCAAAGTGATATCCTTCTTCTTGAACAAGTGCTGGAGGCTACGATGATTAGTAAACACCTCACAAGATACACCATACACTAATGCCTCCAAATGTTCAACGTGTGAACAATGACAGCCAACTCCAAATCATGAACAGGGTATATCTTCTCATGGGGCTCCAACTAACAAGAATTATAAGCAATAAGTCTACCTTCCTGCATCAACACACACCCAATACCAACTCTTGAAGCATCAAAATACACTATATATAAACCTGAAGCTGATGACAAAACTAACACTGGAGCTGTAGTTAATGCAGTCTTGAGCTTCAGAAAACTCTTCTCACACTCATCCAACCACCTGGATGGAGTACCCTTTTGAGTCAACTTGGTCAATGGTGATGCAATAGATGAAAATACATGAACAAACTGATGGTAATAACCTACCAATCTAAGAAAGCTACGAATCTCTACGACTGAGGACGGCCTGGTCCAACTCTGAACCGCCTCAATCTTCTTTGAATCAACCTAAATACCCTCAATGGACATCACGTACCCTAAGAAAGCCACTGAGCCGAGACAAAACTCACATTTGGAGAATTTTGCATAAAGCTTTTCCTCCCTCAATCTCTGCAATGCAACCTTCAAATGCTCTGTGTGCTCTTCCTGACTACGCCAATATACTAGAATATCATCAATGAAAACTATAACCAACGAGTCGAGATAAGGCTGAAACACGTTCTTCATCAAATGCATGAATACTGCTGGGGCATTGGTCAGCCAAATAGATATCACCGGGATCTCACATTGACCATATTGAGTCTTGAAAGTTTCCTTAGGCATATCTGAGTCCCTGATCTTTAGCTGGTGATATCCTGAATGAAGATCAATTTTGGAGAACACTCTCGCTTCCTGAAGCTGGTTAAATAAATCATCGATATGAAGCAATGGATACTTCTTCTTAATTGAAACGTTTTTTAATTGCCTATAATCAATTTACATCCCCATCGTAACATCGTTCTTCTTCACAAATAGAATAGGCGCGCCTCAAGGCGACACACTAGGCTGAATAAACCCTTTATCAAGGAGTTTCTGGAACTGCTCCTTCAACTTATTCAACTCGGCTAGTGCAATACGATACGGTGGAACAGAAATAGGCTGAGTGCTCTTCACCATATCAATACCTTAATAAATATCCCTATCTGGTGACATGCCCGACAGGTCTATAGAAAACAGATTGGGAAAATCCCTCACTACAGGAACATAATCAATACTAGGAGTCTCTGCGCTGACATCTGTCACAATGGCTAAGTATGAAAGATGACCTTTACTAACCATCCATTGGGCCTTCAAGAACGTAATCATCCTACTAGGGACAAAATCAATCGAAACTCACCACTCAATTCGTGGCACACATGTCATAGTCAACATCACAGTCTTAGCATGATTGTCTAATTTAGCACGACACGGAGATAGCAAATCCATGCCTAGTATCACATCAAAGTCCACCATACAAAGAAACAAAAGGTCCACTCGTGTCTTCAGACAACCTATAGTCACCACACACGATCAATATACACGATCCCCAACAGTCGTATCGCCCACCGGAGTAGATACACGAATAGATGAAACAAGAGACTCATAGGGCGTCTCCAAATAATAAGGAAAATTTGATGACACATATGAAAAAGTATAACCAGGGTCGAATAACACAAAGGCGTCTCTATGGCAAACTAAGACAATACATGTAATCACAACATCTAAAACAATGGCGTCGGGACTAGCTGGGAGTGCATAGAAATGAGCCTGACCACCACTTGATCGACCTCACCCTCTGGGGCGATACTTAGCTGACTGTCCTCCACCCCTAGCTGGCTGGGTGGTGGGTGCTGATATAACCGGTGCTGAAGTTGAAGGCTAACTCCTCTATTGAGATGAACCCCCAAGACAACAAGGACACTACCTTCATATGTGACCCAACTCTCCACATTCATAGCAACTACCTGGTGCTGGAGATGGGAGCTGAAGGGAACCCCTAGCACCGGAATGACTAGCAGAAGAACTTGGCATAGAATAGCCCTAGACTGACGGAGCACAGGATGAACTCTGGGCTGGAAGGGCACTAAGTGATGAATGGCCCTGATGAGAACTTTGAGAACCATAACCTGATGATGCCCCAAGATAACTTGGGTGAGCTAACTGAGCATACCTGAATGGACGTCCTCTGTCGTGCTGTAACTGACCTCTCGAAGGGGCACCACCTAAAATACCAGATCCCTGAGGACTCTTGGCCTCCCTCTTAGCTTGCTCCTAGCAGCGAACTGACTCAATCTCATGATCAATATCAACAACCTCTTCAAAAGTAGCACCTGACTCCCTCTCCCCAGGTCATGAGAATCCGAAGCTGATTTGTAAGATAATCAACAAACCTTCAAATCCTCTCTCTATCCGTAGGAACCAACCAAACATGTATGACGAGCTAACTCCGTGAACCTCATCTCATACTGCATCACGGTCATATCTCCCTCACGCTACTACTCAAGCTGCCCGCTCATCTCCTTCATGGGGGACTATGGCACAGACTTCTCCAAAAAGTGAACGCAGAACTGCTGCCAGGTAAGGGGTGCTGCACCAACATGCCTACGCATCTCAAAAACCTCCCACCAAGTGAAGACAGCTCCAGAAAACTAAAAAGTAGTCAATTGTACCTCACTAGTCTTTCGAGTACCTGTTGTACAAAGAATCCTCTGATATTTGTCCAAGAAATCATAGGCATCCTCGCCATCTGTACCATTGAAAGCCGGAGGGTGAAGTATACCAAACCTCTCTAACTTGGCTCCCGTCCTCTGGCATAACATGAGCTACATAGGCTGGAGCAGTTGCAACCGGCTGTGTTGGTGGTTCCCCTGGTATCTGAAGTCCCTCTACGACCTGCTCAGGTGTGCGAGCGTTGGGAGACTCAGTACTTCCCCCGACCTGAGAAGTAGTTATAGCTAAATTAACTGAGACCGCCTGAGCTAGCTCAGTGCACACTGATAGAATCTAGGCATGGGCCTTTTGAAGGTCTGGAATCACAATAGGCATAGACGGTTCTTAAGCTGGTACTGCTGGAGCATCCAAAATTGGGACTTGATCATGAATTAGGTGGCTGGTGGATCTGCTGGTGCTTCCTTAGGTGCTCTGCAGGCTACACCCCTACCCCTACAATGTCCTCGACCGCGTCCTCGGCTTTTAGTGGCCCCAACTGGTGGTACTGGTAGTCGTCGATCTTGACCGGTAGCAGGTGTCCTCACCATCTGTTAGAGGATAAAATAACAGAAGTTTAGTTCTCGGATCAATAGATTTGCATGACAAGAATTCAAGAGTATAAACTTTTCCTAAAGGTTCTGCAGCTTCCAATGATAAATAAAGACGTTTCCGTACTAATTCGCGAGACTCTACTAAACCTGCTCAGGACTCGTGAGACCTATGTAACCTCAGCTCTGATGCCAAATTGTCACGACCCTAAAATAGACTCGATCTTGATGGCGACTATTGTGAAAGAGGGCCAGTCGACACAAACCCCAAACCAACCAAACAATTATAGTAAGTCATTTAAAAGTCATTAATAAGCTAAAAATACCAAAATATACGGTATGATAGAATAGTGCGGAAATAAAACACAGCCCGACATCGGGGTGTCACCCGCCATGAGCAACGACACCTCATCTAGATATATGAAAATAAAACACAGTTAGAAACAAAGCTAATGTAAATCGAAATAAAGATAGGAAGGAGAAGCAATGGGCTGCAAACGCCAAGCATTACCTAGTAAACTCAAAAAATAAAAGCCTGCTGGAAGACAATTAGCATTTGTTAGCATGACCCGAGACTCTTGGGTCTGCACATAGGGTGCAGGGAGTAATGTGAGTATACCAGCTCAGTAATTAATAAAAGTAAAGACAAATGAGCAGTAAGAAAACACGTATACCACAGTATAACGCTATAACAAATAGTATAAGTCCAAAACAATGCAGTAAAGCAATAAAAACTAGTAAAACATCTTTGTTCAGTAAAACCTTTTGAAAACACCTTTCAATAGTTTCAACAAGTGATGAAAACACTAATATAGGTATAGAAATGTAAACAACCCCTAAAGCAAAATATCAACAAACTAGCCTCTCGGGTTACCTCACAATCACTAGTATCGACCCCTCGAGAAATATCATAAAACAACAATAGCCCTTTGGACTACCTCACAATCACTCGTATCGGCCTCTCGGGAAATATCATGAAGTAACAATTGCCCGTCGAGCTACCTCACAATAACTCGTATCGACCCCTTGGGAAAAATCATGAAATAACAACAGCCCCTCAGGCAATATTACATCACACACTAGGTTCCCGCGCTCACTAAGGGTGTGTAGACTCTAGAAAGGCTCCTACACCCCAAGCGCTATAACAAGCCATCTTGTGGCATAATAAAACTGGACCTCGACCTCATAACAAGAAACTAGTGAGTAACAAATTAGGCTCTCGATCTCATAATCATTAATTAGTACAATACTGATGCGGCACGTAGCTAATTCCATAATATCCTCACAACCCAGGCCCTTGGCGTTGCTCAGTCAGAAATCTCTCAAGCCACTCAAGCAATAGTAAAACATAATGCTCAGCCCAAAGTATCAATTTTATTATCAAAATAGAGTAAATATGGTTGTGTTATGAAAATAGTATAATACAACATGATTGAGTGCAAATATGAAGTCAAAACAGTGAGGAATAGTAGTAAAAATCCCATATGGTTCCAAAATAGTTGGCACAAGGCCCAAATATGGCATTCAGCCCAAAACATGATAGTACTTTCCAAAACACAATGATATCAAACATTGTTCATACTAGAATTTACAGTCATACGGGACAGACTAAGTCAAAATCCCCAACGATGCACGACCCCATGCTTATTATCTAGCGTGTGGGTCACCTCAAAGTAGAAAAAAGATTTGAAATTTGGGATTTCATACCCTTAGGACAGTATTTAAAATCATTACTTACTTCTATCTGGTCCGAACTCTAGCCCACGATGCCTTTGCCTCTCGACTCAGCCTCTGAATGCTCCAAATCTAACCAAAAACATATTTATACCATCAAAATATGCTAAGGGAAAAAAGCCCACTCGAAAATAACCAATTTACATAAAAAATCCTGAAATTAGCAAAACCTGACCCCCGGGCCCACGTCTTAGATTTTGATAAAAATAACAAAATTGCAATCCTTATACTCTCACGAGTTCATACATATGAAATACACCAAAATCCGACCAAAAACGACCCCTCAAATCTTCAAATCAAAGTCTCTGATTTCAAGCCCTAACTCCTTAGGCTTCAAATCCTACTAATTTCATGTTTACACAGGTAAGAATCAACATAGGATGGAGTTTTAGGTTCAATAATCTTACCTCAAAGAAGTTCTCTTGGATTCCCTCTTCAATATCCCTCAAGAAGCTCCAAAACCGACTAAAAAATGTGAACTATGGCCAGAAATCGCGAAAATGACCTTTTAAAAATTCTGTCATGCAATTTAGAATTACTTAATCGCGATAGCGAAAATATCTCTGTGATCGCGTAGCAAAAATAATGACTAGCCCTATTTAAGTCTATGCAATCATGGTATCCAGCTCACGAACGCAGAGCTTCCACTTTCCAAACCATTGCGAACATGGCCTCCTTAACGTGAATGCGAAACACAAATGACAGGACACCAGCTGCTCCCATTTACTCTATGCGAACACGACCTTCACCCCGCATTCGCGAACAACAACCATACAGCCTTACGTGATCGTGTCCTAAACTATACGATTACATATAACAAAATCTCATCCCCGCTTGACTAAGCCTACATGTTCGTAGCCTTAACTATGCGATCACATAAAACAAAATACCAGAAACAGAGTTGAAGAATATTTGCAATTTCTCAAACATGCATTTGATCCATATAACCACCCAAAACTCATCCGAGGCTCTTAGAACCTCCACCAAACATGCCAACATATCTCATATCAAACCTCATCGAAATGACCTAAATTTTTGCACACACTTCACAAATAACATAACCTAATCCAACTTCCGTAATTCCATTACAAACCCCATATCTAAATCTCCCCTATCAACTAGAAAATGCGAAAATTTCAATTTCGCCAATTCAACCTAAATCTAGTATGGACCTCTAAAACACATTTCGATCACACTCTTAAGTCCCAAATCACCTCCCGAAGCTATTTAGTCCAACAAAATTCACATCCGATTCCTTTTTCACATAAGTCAACATCCGATTGACTTCTCCAATCTAAGCTTACTCAAAAGTGACTAAGTGTCTCATTCCTTTCTGAAACCTCTCCGAAGCCGAACCAATCAACAAGATATCACATAATACAGTTGAATACGACAATAAAAACCAGAAATGGGGGAAACAGAATGATAACTCATGAAACAATCGGCCGGATCATTTCAAAGAGATAAACCTTCTACTAAAGCAGTCATTTTATGTTATTTCTGACTTAATTAGTATTGACCCATGGCATTTTTCTAAGATATTGAGGTAGGATACAAGATCAAAAAATTTATATTTTAAAGGAAATAATTAAAATATTATGAAATTATGGATCTCCTCCACTATTGCTGTGTAATTTATATCTGCTAGAAATTATTCTATTGACATCTAGTAAGTATTGATATTGATCCCTCTTCACTCCTTCTCCGGGGTTAGGCTAGATACTTACTTGGTTTGCCTTGAATTTACGTACCCATTCTGCACTTCTGCACTAAATGTGCATGATCTAAAAGGTCATTTTGCGACCATCTTGGCGTGTAGGCGCATATGTCGAGGAGACTTTATGTGAGCTGTAATTCAGGATACGTGTTGCAGTCCACCGAGTCCCCATTGTTCTATTTATTTTTTCCTATCTTTATTACATTCGGGATAAATGTTATATTATTGTTGTACTCTTTAGGAAATGCTCATGCACTTGTGACACCAGATTTTGGGGGTTCCTACAGTTGTTCGTTATTGTAATTGCGCATTTATTATCACTTTACCCGTGAAATTCTATTTTATATCATCAAATTAATGAAGATCATGATTATGAATGTAATAAAACGTGTGAATAAATTGATAAATCAACATTGGCTTGTCTTACAGTGGTGCTTGGTACAATCACGACCTATATTGATTTTGGATCGTGAAAATGACTTTTACTTTTGATTTTGAAGGTTCGCTCATTGGTCATTTGAGCTGCCCTAAAGGACAAAAGTTAAAGACACCCCATTTGGTGTCCTATTTCTACCATCTTCTGATTGTTAAGAAGCCACAATTTAAATTATCGTACATGTTTGAATTTTAGAGCTCATTTAACCAAATTGTCAAAAATAATTTATTTTGAAAAATATTTTTATTTAAAAGTGCTTTTTGAAAAAGTACTTTTGGATATTAGTAGTTTGTGTTTGACCAATTCATTTAAGAATTACTTTTGATCATATTTGATAAGAAAATTATATTTGGCCAATCTTTCAAAAAGTAACTTTGAGTATCAAATTATGATAATAGACAATAAATGTTTATTTTACATTTCGCATAACTTAAAAAAGAGAACTTTTAAATATTTATTATAAAAGAATAAATGAATTTTTATATTTAATTAAATTATAAAATATAATGTAATATATTAAGAATTCTAATCAATAAAAAAAATAAGAACATAAAAAATTAATAATTTTGGTAGAAACATACGGGCTTACAAGTTACATGTATGAAAAACACTATCATTTCTTGAGAAAATAATAAACTAGGGAGTATATATTATGTCACCTATATTATATGCATGCATGTGTGCAAAAATATATAAATAAAACTACAAACTGGAAATCATCAAAAATATATAAATATAACTACAAACTAGAAATTATATAATATTGGTATACTATTAAAAAAATTATACCTTATAAAGAAAGTGCTTGAATCTGGTACCTTATTATTTCAAAGAGTAATAAGAGACGGAGAAAAGAAGAAACAACGGAAGAGAAAAGAAAAAATCTATTTATAATAAAGAGATTATTTAAAATAGGAATAAAAGAAGAATAAAAATACAATTCAAATAAAAAAGAGAAGAAAGGGACGATGGAGACAAAAAAAGTAAAGGTCAAATTAATAAGTTATAACATAGATGTTAAGGATATTTTTGTCCTGAAAAAATTAATTTTCTTCTTTTGTTTATTGAAAGAAGTTAAAGTTTGTAACAACTTCAGAAAAATAGAAAAATTGCTTCTACAGTAGCTCGAAAGTACTTTTTTTATTTTGTCCAAACACCTCCTATTTTTAAATAAGTATTTTTTTCGGATAAAAAGTACTTTTGATCTTCCACAAGCTTATTTAAATAGCTCTTAATGGTTGTACATCCATGGCTTACATCCACACATAGAAGAAGTCGGAATTTGAGTCAATTATACAATAATGTCAAGTGCTAAGTTGGATAAATTTACGATAATTCAATTCAAATTGTGTTATCCTTTGAATTATTTGTGTGATGACGAATAATGATTGTTGATAGAAGAAAAAAAGGTAAAACTAACTTTTAGGTTTTTTGCTTTTAAAAAATATAACGATTCGGCCGGTTATTTTGTGTATTGTATTCATGTTACCATATTTATCACTTCTTCTATGCTCATTTGTAGCTATGTGACTTACCAGAGTGGTTGGAATAGTTTCTAGGAGGTTATGGAGTGAATTGGGACACTTAGTTCCAATTTTGGAAGTTTAAGTTGAAAGAGTTGACTGTAGCTTGACTTTTATATAGATAACTTTTGAATGGTATTTTGATGGTCCTAATAGCTTCGTTTTTTTGATTTTGGACTTAGGTGTATGGACAGTTATTGATTTGGAGGTTTGTTGGTCATGTTGGCTTGAATTGGCAAAGTTTAAAGTCGAAGGTTTGAAAGGTTGAGAGGTATGATTGAGAGTTGACTTTGCCAATACCAGGTTCAAATATTAGTTTTGGAAGTCGGAATAGGTCTATTGTATCATTTAGTACTAATCTGCAAAATTTGAGGTCATTCGAAGTTGATTTGATATAGTTCGGCGTTGGTTTTAGAAGTTGAAAGTTCATTAGTTTCATTAGGCTTGAATCTAGATGCAATTAGTGATTTTGATATCGTTTGATGCGATTTGAGGCTTCGACTAAGTATGTATCGTATTTTAGGACTTGTTAGTATATTTGGATGGGGTCCCGGGCACCTCAAGTGTGACTCAGATTAAGATTTGGACTTAAGGGATTGCTTGAACTTTAGGTTTGGTGTAATCCCATATGCTTGGTTTTAGCCGTAGGTGCGGAGATGCAGAAGTATATTTTACTAGAGGTTGGATGGTACAGAGGTGTGAGAGAAGTTCCGCACTTGAAAGCTCGCAGGTGCCGGCAGATGAGTACAGAAGTGAAGAGGAGTGGAGACACTGATTTTTGCATATGTGGAGCAGAGAGTGTAGGTGTGCATGTGCAGAATCGGAGCTTGGTTGAAATGTCCGCGACCACAGAAGTGGGATATTAAGTGAATGTGCGATATCCTTTCTGCAAAAGCAGATGGTTAGGAAATTAATGAAATTTCAGGCCTGTATTGGAATTGTCCGCAGGTGCGGTTGGTGGAGACGCATGTGCGAAAGCTTGGCCAGAAGATTAAAATCGAGAGTATTTATTGTTTTCTCATTTTTGAAATTTTAGGACTCGATATAAGGCAATTTTTGGAGCATTTGTCATCCCGATTAAAGAGGTAAGTGATATTTATTCGATTTTGGTGTTAGGTATTCATTACCAACTGATTATTACGCCTAATTTTCATGAATCTAAGATGGTATCTTGGAATTTTTGGACTATATATTCAAGAGTGAGATTTGAGGATCTGAAGGTCTATTTGTGGTCTTCTTGAGGAGACGGTCTATCGAAAACAACCTCTCTATCTTTATAAGGTAGGGGTAAGGTCTGCATATACATTACCCTCCCCAGAACCCATTTATGGGATTATACTGGGTTTTTTGTTACTGTTATTGTAAGGTCAATATGTGGTCGAAATTGGATGAATTTAATAGGATTGGTTATGTAATTGGATGAATTTAGTATGGTTGAACTCGTAATTGAATGTGTTTTCAGATTTTGTGAATTTTGTCGGGTTTCGAGGTGCGAGCCGGGGTTGACCTTTTTGGATGAATTGTTGAATTTGATAAAAGTCCTTATATTTATCTTTTGGAATTGTTTCCTATAGCTATTATTGATGGAATTATGTTCATTTGACTAGATTCGAGTCATTCGGAGGCTAATTCCCGTGGCAAGTGTTTGTTGGAGTATTGAGTTGCACACTTTGAAGCAAGTAACATTTTTAAACTTTGAATTGAGGGTAACTGTTCTTAAGAAAAATGTTATTTATGTTATTTTGAGTGACACACATGCTAAGTGATGAGCGTGTGGGCGTGCACCGTGATAATCATAATTCGAGTTGATTTTTGTATTGTGCTGCTATCTAATCTTTTTTTATTCGTGTAATTCTCACTTGTTAGAGTATAACAAAAGTTATTTATGTTGGAAACCATGTTTAGGATATTTGCTTATTCGGTTGAGACATTTTGAGGCTATTTCTGTTGTTTTGAGTTACCTGTTTTAATTGTATTTATACAGTTAGTCACGGTCCTTCATTTGCATATCATGTTTCGGTCTTTGTTCGTTATTCATGCATTGCATGAAAATATTGTTGTTCCTTATGTGGATTTGTTAGGCTGACTGCTATGAGATTGTGAGCCCTCGAGACTTGAAATATTGAGAGTGTTATTGTGGATCAGGCTGCCCACCGTAGAAGGCCATATAAGCTTTACTATTATCAATATGGATCGGATGCATGTCACAGTGAACCTTATTGGCTTTATATTAGTGCTGGGGGAGGATCAACCCCTATGGATTTGATGTACTAGCAGTGAGCGCAGGTACATGAAACGATATTTCTCCCAATTGAGTACACGCATCTAGCCAATACTTTGTCCAAATTTTCAAGAAAATCATCAAATGAATCTCCAACCACCAAAAAGTCATCCATGAAGACTCAAGGGATTCCACCATGTTGATGAAAATAGCCATCATACACCTTTGGAAGTTGTTGGTGCATTGCATAAACCGAAATGCATCCCTTTGAAAGAAAAAGTACCATATGGACATGTGAAAGTCAATTTCTATTAATTTTTAGGAGCATTAAGAATTTTGTTGTAGCCTGAGTAGCCATCAGAAAAAAATAATAGAAGGAACGACCGGCCAATCTATCAAGCATTTCTTCCATGAAAGGAAGAGGAAAGTTATCATTACTTGTGACTTTGTTGAGCTTAAGTTAATCCATACAACTCTCTAACCGGTGACCATTCTTGTAGGAATCAAATCATTCTTTTCATTGGTAGAACCGTCATACCCCCTCCTTTGTCACACATTGAACCGGAGAAGTCCATGAACTATCAAAATTAGGGTAGATAATCCCGGTATTCAACCACTTGATAATCTCCTTTTTGACCACTTCTTGCATAGCTTCATTAAGTCTTCTTTGATGTTCAATGGATGATTTGGCCCCATCCTCCAGCTTTATCTTATGGATCAAAAATGCGGGGTTTATACCCTGAATATCCGCCAAAAGTCTACTTAATAGCTTTATTCCTCTTTTGCAAAACTAGAAATGTGGAATCAACTTGCACGTTAGTCAAAAGAGAGGAAAATATAACTGGTAAAGTAGAACAAGCGCCATAAAATTCTAACCAAAGGTGAGGTGGTAATGGTTTTAACTCCAATGTAGGTGGCTCTTCAATAGAAGGATTTATAAGAGGATTCTTTCTATTCTAATATCCAAAGATGGCTTCCAGGGTGCATAGTTGTAAACCCCATCACTTGCAAAGAGTTCACACATTACATGAAACCATCAATCTCATCCTCATCCACGTTGAGTAAAATGACTTACAATATATCACCAATATTTATTATAGCACTTTTGTCATCAATAATGACATCGGCCACCAAGTCCACAAAAGAACACACTTTGTTGCTATTTGGTTGAAGCATAGACTTGCACATATTAAATTCCACTTGTTCATCACCTAGCCTTACCAGTAAAAAGGGAAGTCCTCCCAAGAATAATAGACACTTCATAATCAACATCACAATCTAGAATAACAAAGTCCACCGGAAGAATAAACTTATCAACTCGGAAAGTTACATCCTCAATCACTCCCGATGGCCTCTTCATGGTGCTATTGGCCATTTGCGACCTCATAGATGTGGATCTAGGTTACCAAATCCCCAAAGTTTTGAACACTGATTAAGGTATCAAATTCATACTCTCCCTAAGATCACAAAGAGCTTTAGAAATGTTGGCACTTCTAATCGTACAAAGAATCACGAAAACACATGGATCCTCCAACTTAGAATCCATGGTCACTCACTTGATGATTGACCATGATAGTTTCAATATTCATTGACCTATTCTTGGTCACAAGATCTTTTATAAACTTGGCATAACCGGGCATTTTTTCCGAAGCTTCTACCAATGGTACATTAATGGAGAAACCTCTCATCATTTGGATAAACTTGTTGAATTGATTTCACCATTTTTCTTAGAAAGCCTTTAAAAGTAAAGAGTTCGAGGCTTTGGCAAGAGTGATATCCCCCAAACACACACCACAATTAGATAGTGAGACGGTCAAAGCAATAATAAATCCCAACACAGGTCGGGGTGGATTCCTCAGGGAGTTAGATATGTGATAAGGTATATAACTATAGTAAGTGTATGATATGCCTCAATTTGGACTTCCACATATTCATTGGTTGTTTATATTTTTACTTTTAGCTAATGATTGCAAGTATTAAACTAGAAGACAATATTTTTGATTTTTATTGTTTTTAAAACCGTAAAAGATCTAGGAACGTGACTTCCACCTAGGTGGCTACCTAAGTAGTTGTAAACTATAGGGTAGGTTTAATTTTTTGGGATTGTGGTATATAAATCACACCCAATTGCTCACTCTATACCTGTCTGTAGTTTGAGTGATTTTACCCAATTTAGCTTTTTCAAACCTAAGTGGGTGTTGCACAAATCAAGTGATGTATGATCAAGTCGGGTCTTACTCTCTCTAGGTTTGACCATTTAATTGGTGCTATCAATTTCTTGATTACACCCCAATTCCTTATTATCCTGGTTTTCCTAAGCCTGGTATCTCTTTCTCAAGAAAGACTAGGTCAAATAAGAACGAATCAATATTTGCAACCATTAATTCTTAAAGTTAAGCATAAACAAGGCTAAATCAGTAATCCAATCACAAAAAGTCCTAAAATTAAATACCCATTAAGTACCCACACAAGAATTGAGCCACAACCCTAGATAAAGATTTAGCTACATGAAAATTAAAGAAATGTAAGAAGAAAGTAAGATAGATTACATAATAGTTGAATAAACAAAGAGAATCTAATGATTGGAATTCAAACTAGTACAAAACTAATCAAAGTAGTAAAGAAAACGACTCAGGTGCACCTCTCTAATCTAAATTTAACCTGAAAATGATAAAAAGTTCTATTTATACTAAGCTAAAAGTATCTGATAAAAATGCCCATGCGAAGGTTGTGCGATCGCATAATTCTGGTGCAGTCCGCACAATAGGCTTCTGCGGCCGCACAATTATCGTGCGGTCCAAAGTCTTGGGAATTTGGGATTGAAAGTTCATACTTCTGCAGTCCGTATAAAAGTGGGTGCAGCCTCGTTTAGGATTATACGACCGCACAAAAGTGATGTGGTCTGCACTCTTTTACTTTCCAGATCTCTAAATCTCCATTCATGCGGTATGCATAATTATGGATGCGGCCGTACTTGATCTCCCGGGCCACACAATTTTAGTGCGGTCCGCACTCCTTGAGCTGGCCAAAAAATCACTCTCTGAATCTTCATTCTACGGCCGCACTAGAATTGTGCAATCCGTACTGCTAGGTATTTTACCCTATTTTTGTTCTTGTTCACTTTAGACTCCTTTATGAATTGATTTTAACTTCTTTGGCTCATTTCCCAACATGTAAGCACACTTCATTAGTTTGAAGGGAATACATTTAAGAATTTTGAGCTAAATCTCAAGTAAAATAGAGAAAATAAGCAGTCAAAATCCCAACTCATTAACTCCCCCAAACTTAAGCTTTTGCTTGTCATCAAGCAAATAAGGCAATTCCCACCTTCACTAGTAAATGGGATATTTCAGCTAGACTTGGGTGCATTAATTACACATCAATTGGGACCATCAATTACCCACAACACATATGAATTATCTAAAACACCATGATATGACTTTTTGAGTGCCATAGTTCTAGTGCGACTCTAGAGCATCAATAGTTGACTCTATTCATCAAGGAAACTCGCTCTTTCATTAGGTCATTGTGGATCCCAAGCTCCTCCCCATCTACTCTCCATTAGTCAATCTCACTTTAGAAGGGAACACTCGAAGCAAGGATTGTGAAAAGCTCGCTCATCTCTCTCAAAAGAACGCCACAAGCCCGGCTTTAAGTACCATAAGCTTTCCCCTCATATAAGCTCACTCAACTTAAAATCATGTAGGGCTTTTGCGGCTTGTAGTGAAGGCTATTGATCAAGGTAGGATTTTTTGGAATAGAATGGTTTCATCTTTTATTAAGCACTCCATTTTCTCTTTTTGACTCATACTTTCTTGACTCTTTGAGTAATTTTCTTCTTCCTCGGGGAAATTAGAGAGACGTAACATCACCCTTTCTTGAGCATGACATTCATTTTTCTCCTTTTCTATTACTTCAACCTTTCCTCCTTATTTCTTTTGGACTCCCTTCAACTCTTTACTTTATTCACTTTCTTTTTGGCATTTTTCTTTTTATTCTTTCTTTCTTATCTTTGCCTTCCCTTTTCTTCATTTCTTTCTCTTCTTTGTACCTTTCATCACTTTCAAACTCCTCTCTTCTCCCCCAAACTTATGTTGTTGCCAATTGCTTCTCAAGAATGCTAATGAAGATCGGGTGCCAAGAGAGCTTCACTAAAAAATGATGAAGGCATGTAACATGGTTATTAAAAGAAAAAGGGCTTCGGCTCAAAGGGTTGACTAAGGGTATCACATTAGTAGGCCATGAAAGATTTCAAATTTCAAGTTGGATAAGGAAGAGCCTACGATCATTTCTCAAGCTAAGATACACTTACAATTTCACCTAGATAAATATTCGGGGCAAGTTTGAGACCATTAGCACGGTACTTGGACTTGCGACTAAACATCTTACCTCTCATGCTTCTAGATTGCTAAAGAGAACAAAGTCGAGGCCCAACAACAACCCTGGCTAAGATTGAGAATCACAAATGGTTCGATTTGAACCACTTGACGGCTCCTTAAGTTAACATAAGAGTCAGAAGAGTCACAACTGAAACAATTTGTTTTTAACTATACGATCATAGGTAAATGTGTTGGTACCAAGTGAAGCATTCTTGAAACCCCTTTTAATCATTACTACTATATTTACCACAATATGAAAGAAAATGAACTCAATCCCTTAAGAACATTGTCACACCATCCATCATTGGGAATAGCCACCCGGTTCACATATAATCCACCTTTGGAATGAACTGTGACATTAAGAAAACCAAAGGTTTATTGTTCACTCAAAGCGTATAAAGAAGCTAGAAAATTAAAAAGAAGCTATTAAAGTAAATAAGAAGTTATATTACTAAGGAAAAGAAAATGATAGAAGCAATGAAATAAACTACAAAAAGTGAAAAATGAATATACAAGCCGAAGTCAAATGAATATATACATAAAGGAAATGAATATCTACATCATATGGGAAGAAAATATACATACCAAAAGGAAAATAAAAATGAAAAGAAAATAGTATCAGAGTTATTACAACCCAAATGTCAAATAATCAAAATAGACCATCCCCCAAATAAAAAATAAGCATTGTCCCTAATGCTTAACAAAAATAAAAACAGGGAAATAGTAGAGAATTAAGAGAACACCCTATGTGGTCTCAGTCTGCATAGGATCATTAGCAACCTCAGCCTCAAGCTGTATCTCATCATCACCCGATTGAGGGATAACTGGGTTGTTGAGCATCTGAATTATCTCCTTAGCTGTGTGGGAAGTGGCAACTGACTTCTCAGACTGGCCGGCTGCCTCTAGTACTGTCTGTGCTACTGGTGGTACTTGTGCTGACGGGGGGGGGGGGGGGGAGGGGGGCTGTCTCCATGAGCAGGTCAAATGGTAAATCACTTTCTGATGTAATCTTCTCAATCTCTTTTCTTAGCTTATCCACCAACTTCTTTTATGCTTGAGATCTCCACATCTTCTTGACCTGTTTGCCCAAATCCTCAATAACTTTCCCCAGTGCCTCCACTTTATCCATGATAGTCTTCTGGTTAGCCATAATCTTCTTCAAAGCTTTCTCACCTGATGGAGGTACCTGTGGCTCGTTAGGGCTGAGGAGTGCGCTGCAATACCACTGGATATATCAATCAGCTTTGTAGTAGCTGCCTGTATCCAATAGTTGAGACTCGCCAATGTCTGGGAGATTCACAGCACAGTCGAAAGGATAGGTAGAGGAAGGTGGCACTAGCAAAAGTACTGATAGTCTAGCAAAAGCAGGTAGTTTGGAAGATGAAGATGGTGGCATGGTTGTTGTCCCAATTGAAGTACTAGCTTTTGTGGAAGGCTCGACAGCTAAATCAGTAACCACTACCACTGGCTCTTCAGATTGGCCAGTGGAGGTAGTATTTTTTGCCTTGAAATTAGGGTTGTTAGCTCCTTGAAAGTGGTAGCAAGAGAAACGATTCTTTGCCTTTATATTTGTATCATAGTGCTTCGACTCCACCCCTTAATCCTTGAAATATTTAGTGAGGAAGTTAGGGTATACATAGGATCTTTCAACCTTTTGGACATCTAGAGTGATGTTGGTGGGCATGATGGCACCAATATTTAACGGATACCAAGCCATAATCGAGGCCACCAAAACTGCACAGGGAAGTGGGAGCATGTTTTCATTAAGGATCAATGCGGCTACACATGAACATTTGCCACCCTTTTGCTTAAAATTGTAGGGTGGACCGGACAACTGGAACCCCTGCATTGAGCCACAGAAGAACTAATTTTAATGATGAAAATAATATATTTTTATAGGAACTCTTGGATAGCTATCAAGATAGGCGAAATCAAGGAATGCATGGATTGATATACAGGATTGACTGAATATATCAGAAGACATCAAAGAGAAGATATGCGATTAAAGGAAGAAACAATTAATCATGAAGATACTGATGGTATCAATAAAGGCTAAAATAAAGGAATCAAGATCTCACTAAATTTTTAATCAAGTTGTCTAAATATGGAGGATCAAAATCTTGAACCGTTGAAGAACAACTTTATTCTTGGAAACAATCAATTTCTTTCCAAGGATCAAATCTCTTGGGTTGGCAATTCTTTCCATAATTCAAGCCTCTCTCATAGTATTTAAACCTATAATCACACCTTAGAAAAATATATTTTGATCAAACGGAACATCCTCTCATTATTCTACTACAATCAAAAATTGTAGCTCTCTAAGACCTATTATATAACAAGTTAGAGAGAGAAAAAAAGAGAACAACACTAGTGAGGCATTGTATAAAAAACGACGAGTGGTATAGGAATTGAGCTATCATATCATTCTGCTTGTACTCGAAGAAACTCATTCACTAAAGAGAACTCCCTTGCAACCCAAGAGGACTGGATTAGGATTCACATTGAATAAGCGTCTTATATTCTATTGTTACTACTATCAGTTTATTACATCTAGTCGACTAATTGAAAAACTAGTCAACTAACAATGATTAAGTTTTAAAAAATAAATAATCCCATCTTGTACTTTTAATTGGTATCAGAGCAAGGCTGACATTTTTCTTTTGCTTAACAACTTGTCAGAAAAGATCATGGCAAATCAAATTATTGTAGAAGCTCTCTTCCAAGAAGGAATTTCACAAGTTAGGCTACCATACTTCAATAGACAACATTTCTCTCACTGTAAAGTGTGTATGGAGATATATTTTAAAGTTTGGAATGTCGTCAAAAAGGGAATTAACCCCTGCCAGCTGCCGCTCAACCACTTGCCGATCCTAATGATATAGATTCATATAAAAACGAGCAAATAGAAGTGGTATAAGTCAACAATAAAGTGAGATACGTGCTTTATAATGCCATAAGTGGAGAGGAGTATGAGAAAATCTCTAGTTGTGACGCATCTAAAGAGATGTGGGACAAGCTTGAACTTACATACAAAGGAAGCATCAAGGTAAAGGAAACACATATCAACATGTTTGTTCATGACTGCGAACTCTTTTCAATGAAAGAAGGAGAGTCAATTGAAGAGATGTTTTCTAGATTAAGAAAAATAATTAGCGATCTAAAAGCCTTCGGCAAACCATATATGAGTGGTGATCAAGTTAGAAAAATTCTCAGAAGCCTACCAACTACTTGGCAGACCAAAGTAGTCACACTTGAATCTCAGGATCTAAATAAGCTATCCTATGATGAACTACAAGAAGAACTCATAGCCTTTTAAAAGACACATCTCAAGAAGACAAATCCAAAAGAAAAAAAGAAAAAAGTCGAATTCAAGGCCTCAACTGAAGTAGCTGAAAATGATATCGATGATGATCCTGAAGCCCTTCAAAAAGATATCGCCATGCTGTCAAGAAATAGGATGGTTTAATGAGAAGATATGGAATACAAGGAGAGGAAGAATTCCACCTAGGTGATACATGCAATACAACAACAAAATATGATATGCTACGAGTGTGGAAGATTTGGACACATTCAAGCTGAGTGCCACATATAAAAAGAAAAATTTCCAGAGGTTTTAACAAGAACAAATCTTTTGAAAGTTGGAGCGATGAAGACATTCACAACATGAAGAGATAACAAATCTTTGCTTCATGAGGATTCTGGAAAATGAGATGAACAAATCCTCAGAATGTTGGATAGATGAGGACATCTCAGATGACGAAATGCAAAGATAACAATGAGAACAATTTCATTGCATGAGGTGAAAGAAGCGAGGTAAGATCTTATAACTGTGAAAGATGTAATGAATTGCAGGATATTCTTGATTTAACTTTGATAGAGTCTCAAAAAATGATGAATGAACTTAAGAGACTAAATAAAGAAGTAAAAGACCGGAAGCTCATATATGAAGTATGTGAAATTGAAAAGGAAGTACTTTAAAAAGAGTTTGAGGAATTGCAAATGCAACTCAATGGAATGCACAAATCCACCAGTCACAAATCTGGTAGGTCAAACAAGGTGACTTACAAGTCAACTAGAAAAAAACCAATTAATCACAATTTTGTCAGGTCAAATCAAGTGACTTAAAAGTCAATTGAAAAAAAACAAGTTAGAAAAGAATCCAATAGTACTAACACTAATGATAGACATAAAATTGGGTCAGAAGTTACGTGTCACTACTACAACAAAAGTGGATATAAATATTCTTTTTTCCTCTTTCGTAAAGCAAATGTTTTAGGATGTGTTTGGAAACCAAAAAATAACTTTGAACCAAGTAACACTAACATCCCAGGACCCAAGCAAGCTTGGGTACCTAAAAAAAAGTAATCATCATGTTTTGCAGGAACACCACAGAGTAAGATGCAAAGAAAAACGGTACATAGACAGTGCGTGTTCCATTCACATGACAGATGACAAAAACTTGTTCAAAGAAGTTACAAAAATTGATGGAGGAAACGTTAAGTTTAGAAATGGCTCAAAAGGAAAATAATCAGTACTGGAACAATTCCCTTCAATAACAACTGTGATATCACTAAAGTTTACCTCGTTGATGGACTCAACTACAATCTCCTAAGCATAAGTCAACTATGCGACTCAGGATATAAGGTAAATTTTAAGAAAATAGGTTGTGCTATTGAAGATGAGATAGGTAAAACAGTTCTCCCAGGTAAAAGGTATGACAATGTTTATATTCTTGATTATTTTGAAAAAATAGATGGACACATTTGCTTAACATTGATGTCTGATGCTACATGGTTGTGGCATAGGAAAATTGGTCATGCAAGCATGCATTTGATAGAAAAATTGTCCAAGCATGAGTTATTTATTGGTCTCCCCAAACTGAATTTTTCAAGAACACATATCGGTGATGCCTGTTAGATAGGAAAAGAGACTAGAAACTCTTTAAAAAATAAAGATATTGTATCTACTTCTAAACCTTTGCAATTGCTTCATACGGACTTATTTGGGCCTACTAGAACTACTATTATAGGAGAAAAAATATATTTTTGTTATTGTTGATGATTATTCACATTTCACTTAGGTGATTTTCTTATCTCAGAAAGCTGAAGCGTTGAAAAATTTTGAGTTCTTCTATAAAAAGGTTGAAAGAGAAAAGGGATATCTGATTACAACAATCCAGAGTGATCATGGAGGAGAATTTGAAAGTAGAGCATTTGAAGACTTTTGTAACGATCAGGGATTTACTCATAACTTCTTTGCACCACGATCACCTCAACAAAATGGTGTTGTTGAAAGGAAAAACAGAACACTCCAAGACATGGCTAGAACTATATTACTAGATCATTCACTGCCAAATCACTTTTGGGCAGAAGGTGTAAGTACAACATATCACATTCTCAACCGATGTCTCGTAAGGCCCATTCTAAAGAAGACTCCTTATGAACTATGGAAAGATAAACATTGTAATATTAGTTACTTTCACCCCTTCCGAGGTAAGTGTTTTATTAACAATAATGGTAAAGACAATCATGGAAAATTTGATCCAAGAAATGATGAAGGTATTTTTCTAGGCTACTCATTAAACAGTAGATCCTTTAGAGTCTATAATAAACATATATTATGTGTAGAAGAATCTATACATGTTATATTCGATGGAAATAAACCCTTGGTCGAGAAAGGAATTATTACAAGTGATGAAGATCAAGATAAAAAAATTTAGGAGACAAGAAAATCTCAAGAGTAAACGGATAATCTTGATGCTATGATAGAGTCAACTAATGAAGTCTGGAGGAGTGTACCAAATCATCAAAAAGAGTCGATTACTAATGCAGTTCATCCAAATGAATGGAGAAGCAAACCTAAGTATCCTAAAAAATTCATCATAGGGGATCCAAATGAAGGAATGAAAACCAAGGGAGCTCTCAAGAAGAAAGAAAACATCATTAATCTCTCATACTTAACCAATGAAGATAGAAGGAGCTCTAAAAGACTAAAGCTGGGTACAAGCAATGCAGGAAGAGTTAGATCAATTTGGGAAAAATCAAGTGTGGAAACTGATACTCAAACCTAAAAATGTTTGTGTATTTGGAACAAAGTGGGTTTTCAGAAATAAATTTAATGAGGGTAGAAAGGTTGTAAGGAACAAATCTAGATTAGTTGCTCATGGATACTCACAACATGAAGGAGTCAACTATGACAAAAGATTCACTCTAGTATCTCGTCTAGAGTCTATACGAATTCTTCTAGCATATGCATCATTAAGGGATTCGGATTGTTTCAAATGGACGTCAAAAGCGCCTTCTTGAATGGATTTATTAAGGAATAAGTTTACATGATGCAACCTCCTGGGTTTTTGGATTCATAGTTTCCCTACCATGTATATAAGCTCACCAAAGTACTATATGGATTAAAGCAAGCTCCACGACATGGTATGAGAGACTTAGTTCATTTCTTATAGATCACGGCTTTACAAGAGGTAAAGTAGACACTACCCTGTTTATTAAAAGATCACTAGAAGGTAATCTCATTATTCAGATTTATGTTGATGAGATTATATTTGGTAGTGCTAACCCCTTTTAAGATGTCTTCTCGTATCAATCTCCATTGTCTCTATCGCCTTCCTACCCTTTTCCCAAATGTTGCTCAACCACCAATCTCCTACAACGGCTAAAAAATCCAAAAATCCCCTGCCTCCTCTAGAAAGAGCACATGATCCAACGGAAAACCCCTTTATCTGCCCCCCTAAATAGGTAGACCTAGGGTCCGATACTTTGAGGGGTTTGCCTCTTCTTAGGTAGATTTATCTTATCATTCTCAACCCTTATGAGAAAAAGCCCTAGGTAAAAGACCCATGGAAGAACCCTATGTCTCCTCCACTCCAAAGAAATCAAAATTTGACCTTTCCGATTCTCTTGAGTTGGAACTCAATTTCTTGTATTCTCCCAGTAGGAACTTCTTTCTTTCCCTATAGGACAAGCCTATTGCTCATGGGAGAGTAGTCGAACTTGATGTCATGGAAGCCCTAAATTGTCAAGTAAAGGAATTTTTCGTGTATCAAGGGTGGTCAAATTTCCTTTCCATTCCCCCACCTAAAGTCTATGAACCCTTAGTGAGAATGTTATATGCGAATATTCATTATAGTAAGTCTGATAAGTTGGAGATCTTAGTCCAAGGAAAGCGTATTGTTCTTGACTTTTCCATATTTGATTTAATTTTTCAGTGTAAGTATTATGGTTTCGCTATGCTCTTTAAAAATTACTGGCCCGATGATTGTGAAATTTCCTTTGATCAAGACAAAAAATGTATTCTTGAGTGTCCTTCTGAGTTCCTACGAAACCAGCTAGGTCCTAGTGATGTTAACTTTGAAACTCGTGTTCTAGCCCACATTGTGGCAACTACTTTTCTTCCTCGCATTGGCTCTTTTTCCACCTTCTCTTTATAAGACACTTTTCCAATCTATTGCTTTGTGACCAAACTGAAAATCAAACTATCCTCCTAGGTCATCAGTTTGATGATTGAAAGTGCAGAAGATCTCACCAGTCTACCCTATGGAATGGCCATCACCCATATTTTGGAAGCTCATAATATTTCCCTCTTTGCGTACCCCTTTACCATTGTCTCAAAATCATCCAACTCTAGAGCCTTTGCAAGTATAGGGTATATGTGTATGAAGGGTTCATGGGTCAAGAAACAAAAAAGTGATTTCAAAAATGCCCATACAAACTCCAAGACCAAACCTTCTATTTTCGATCCTATCCTTAGTGACTTTGACCTTGCTGAGAAAATTAGCTCCATTGGGAATCAGCTCTCTACAATCAAGGATCTTCTTATTGCCACCCATTCCATTGTTGGCACCATTCATAATATCTCTAAGGAAACAGGGTCTGATGTCTCCTAGATATGAGTTGCAGTGCTCAGAGTAAGGGAAAATGTTGTCAAGGCTTTCAAGGAGGTTAATGACAGGCTTGACGGAAATAGTGTTTCAGCCAACGCAAGCTTTGATAGACTAAAGGAGGCCATTTGCAACACTTTTTCCTATTTTCTGAGTCGTTAGTGTGGAAGTTTAACACAATATTTTGTTGTGCTAATTTTGGACTGCATTGTCAGTTGGTGCATAATTTTTTTTATGCTCTAACTCTACCTGTACATTCTTCTATGGACTTTGTTTATGCATGTCGTTTTCTGCTAGGGATTCTGTTATTCCCTCTTTGATGATGTCAAAAAAGGGGGAGAAAGGATATATGTATTCTGTGCAGGTACATAACAAGTCGACTACAAATCTACTATTGCTCCCATTGAGGGGGAGCAAGTTTACCTAAAGAAGTTGACTACATGCGCTACTTACTGATCTTATTAAGGGGAAGAAAACCACAAGGAAGTCAGTTAATATTTATATATATATTATTTTGTCATCATCAAAAAAGGGGATAGTGTTTGATCTAATTTTGATGATGAAAATAATATATTTGTTCTTTGTATAGGAACTCTTGGATAGCTGTCAAGATTGGTGAAATCAAGGAACGTATGGATTGATATACAAGATTGACTGAATATATCAGAAAACGTCAAATAGAAATGCACGATTAAAGGAAGAAACAATCAAACATGAAGATATTGATTGGGTCAATCAAGGCTAAAATAAAGGATCCAATATCTCGTTGAAATATTCAATCAAGTGTCTTAATATATAGGATCAAAATCTCGCACCTTGAAGAACAACTTCATTCTTGGAAAGAATCAATCTCTTTCCAAGGATCAAATCTCTTAGGTTGGCAAATATTTTCGGAATTCAAGCATCTCTCAAAGTATTTAAATCTGTAATCACAACTTAACGAAACATACTTTGATCGAACCAAACACCCTCTCTTTGTTCTATTAAAAAAACTATTGTAGCTCTATAAGACCTGTTATGTAACAAGTTCGAGAAAAAAAGAGATAACAACACTGGTGAGGCATTGTATCAAAAGAGATGGGTGATATAGGAATTGAGCTATCACATCATTCTCCTTTACTCGAACAAACTCATTTTCTAAATAGAACTCCCTTGCAACCTAAGGGGATTGGACTAGGATTCACATTGAATTCGAACCAGTATAAAAATTCTGATGTCTTTAATTCCTACATTTAATTTCAGTATCTTATATTTTGTTGTTACTACTGTCACTTTATTACATCTAGTCGACTAATTGAAAAATTAGTCAATTAACAACAAATAAGTTCAAAAATAAACAATTCACTCCCCCCTCTTGTACTTTTAGTGCTAACCTTGGGATTACCAGAATTTCAGCTAGCCACAGGTGAGATGCGTCACCTATAGCTAGCTTCTCCAAATACTACTTCCACTTCTTCAAACCCCACATATGCATTCAGTGCACCGGAGTCAAAGTGGATCTTCATATTCCACACTTTTGTCACCTTCATTCCCTATTTGATGTGTGCAATATTTGCATACAACTCCTTGACTAAGTACTCATTTGCATCTAAGACTTGTTAGTGAACCAGCCCCAACCTTTCTGCTCTTAGAATTTCCTAAGGACATTGGGATTGTGCTTTTTCAAGTCTTTCATTAAGAAGTATCGCTCAAGAGTGAGCGACCTTCGTGGCCACTATTCCCTAAACTTGTCGAAGGCATTGGCACTAACAAATTTGTCCTCCCATATCTCCGGCCTCCTTGATCTTTCCAACCCTGTCACTACAGTATCGCCTCCTCTCCCATCATCTGCACCATCATCATCATCTATGATTATTGGAGCAGGGGGAGCAGGTGATGAAAAGGGTTCAGAGAAAGTGGAAGAAAGACCAAGGAATTCATACCTGAGGTGGGGGGGAAATGACTTTAGCTCCAAGGTAGGAAGCTCCTTTATTAAGGGCTTTGTTGGAGTAGTCTTCCGGTTTTCAATATCCAAAGATAATTTTTGGTCTCATAAGTGTACGATCATATGCATTGCAATGCATTTACACACTCCACATAGCCATCACTCTCCTCATCATCATCTAGGTTGAGAAAACTACTTCCAATTTTTCCTCAATATTCATTGTTGCACCAGCATCATCAACTATAACATCGGTAACTAAATCCACAAATAAACAAACTTCATTACTATTCGATTGCCTAATTGATTTGCATGCATGGAAGACCACCTTTTCATCACCACCCGAAAGTGAGCTCACCGTCCTCTACATCAATAAGAGCTTTCCCCATAAAAAGGAAAGGTCTGCCCAAAATGATAGGCACCTTATAGTCCACTTCACAATCAAGGATAACAAATTCCGCTGGGAGAAAGAACTTGTCAACTCTAACCAATACATCATCAATAATACCTAACGACCTCTTCATTGTACGATCTGCCATTTGCAATCTCATGGATATAATTCTTGGTTTCCCAGTTCTCAAAGTTTTGAAAATTGAGTAGCGCATCAAGTTGATACTTGCCCCGAGATCACATAATGATTTGGAAAAATCAGTGCTCCTAATAGTGCAAGGGATTGTGAAAGTGCCCGGATCTTCCAACTTTGGAGCCATTGGGTGCTTAATAGCCTCACTTGGTGAGCCATCTTGATGGTTTCACAATTCATTTATCTTTTCTTGGTTACCAAATCTTTCATGAATATATCCCAACATTTTCTCCAATGCCTCAACCAACAACACATTAATTGACAAACTCTTCATCATATCAATAAACCTTTTGAATTGGTTTTCCCTATTTTTATTTTCAAGCCTTTGAGAGTATGGATGAGAAGGCCTTGGAATTGGTTCCTTAGACTTTTGCACTACCAGTTCTAACATATCAATCACGTGTTCCATAGACGGGTTCACCTCTTCTGACGTCTCATACACACTTTCATCTATATCAATTCTCACTTCTTTATTAGTTCAAACCACATTTCTTGGGATTTCATCCTCTTGAACCACAACATCTTCATCCACAATCCTTCTTTGAACTGAGGTGGTTGCATTTCCACCTTTTCCACTTCTAGTAGTCACGGCCATAGTATGTCCCGTATTATTCCCACCCTCCAAGTTCACCACTGTATTACTAGGTACTTCCCCCTTAGGATGAGTGTTCAAAGTTTGTGAGATTTGGCCTAATTACATCTCCAAATTCTGAATAGAAGTATTTTTCAAGGCTATTTGAGCATCAGAGTCGACATTCTTCTCCATCATCTGTTTAAACATATTTTCAATTCTACCCATCTTATTGGATGAAGTGCTCGGGCCTTGAGAAAGATAAGGATGTGGATTGCTTTGTTGTTGGAACATCCGGGGACTTTGAAAACCCGACCCCTAGTTATTATTATTGTTCCACCCTCCTTGGTTATTTCCTCCCCAATTGCATTGATTGTTGCCACCCAATTGCCTTGATATCCTGGATTGTTCCAATTGCTATGATTAGAATTTCCACCACTCCAATTGCGTAGAGGTTTTGGTTGTACCAATTACCTTGGTTCCCGTGTGACCTCCGTTTTTGTTGATTTTATCCTTGAAAAATGTTTCTTTGACATTGATAATTGTTGATATATTGAACTTTTTTTTCTTCCCACTATAACCTTGATCATAACCACTATCATCTTGCATAAATTGTTCCAGACAGCTTTGCATTTGCTGACATTGTTTCTGTCTTTTGTTTACTATCATATTCACACCTTCCATTGAATGCCTTGTTTTGGCCGTTGAACTTGTTGAAGCTGAGCCTTGTCCAATTGGTACATAGTAGTTGTCAAATTGACAACAGCTTACCTATGGTCATATAGCTCCTTGTGTAAGTGAATAACATTAGGGTCACCTTGCGGAATATTGGCTCTACTTTTCATGCCGAAGAGGTGTTCGCCATCTCATCAAGAATTTCACAAACTTTTGCATATGGCATGTTCACGAAGTTTCCCCCGGAAAATTGGCTAACTACATATCGATTAGTTGTGTTGATCCCCCTGTAGAAGGTCTGTTGGATCATGGCCTCAATCATATCATTGTCCAAGCACTCTTTGACCATGGTACAATATCTTCCCAAATCTCGTGCAATGGCTCATTGGGTTCTTGCTTGAAGTCAAGAATCTCATCTAGAAGCGACACCATATGTACCGGAGAGAAGAATTTGGAAATGAACTTTTCTGCCAACTCATTCTAAGTGTGGATGGAATGGTTGGGAAACATCTCTAACCAGTCCATGCTTTTCCCCGTCAAGAAAAGGGAAATAGCCTCAATCTCATGCGTCCTCAGAAACATTTGTTTTCTTGCTCCCCCAACAAGTATCGACAAACCACTTGAGATTCTTGTATGCATTTGTATTCGGAGCCCTGCCAAAGAAACCATGTTCTTCAAATAGTGTAAGCATCACGTTGGTGATTCAGAAGTTGCCCACCCAAATACGGGGCAGGATTATAGAACTTGCATAACCCTTGTTTGGTAATTATCGGTGTTCTGCCACTCTTGGTAGACGTGGGGGAGGGACGGGCAGATTATCATGAGACGGGCACCCTCATCTTAGCTTGAGGTTCAAAAGGAACCTCATCCATTGCATCATCATCCACTTCCTCCCCCAATGGCATGTTTCCATTAGGCTCATTTTTTGAGATCTATTTTCGTACCTAAAATCAATTCAAACACAAAATTAGTAACTTGGAAGGAAAGAAAGACAAAACACACAAAAATCTGGATATATAGCGCCAAAAATTGATCTCCCCTAAACTTACACCACAATTAGGTAGTGAGGTGGTCGAAGCAATAATAAATCCCAACACATGTCGGAGTCGATTCCTCAGGGAGTTAGGTATGGGATTAGGTATATAACTAGAGTAAGTGTATGATATGCCTCATTTTGGACTTTCACATATTCATTGGTTATTTCTATTTCTACTATTAGCTAATGATTGCAAGTATCAAACTAGAAGATAATATTTTTGGTTTTGGTTGTGTTTCAAATGGTAAAAGATCTAGGGCCGTAACTTCCACGTAGGTGGATACCTAACAGGTCGTAAACTACAGGGCAATTTTGATTTATCGGGACCATGGTATAGCAATCACATGCAATTTCTCACTCTATACCTCTCGGTAGTTTGAGTGATTTTGCCCAATTTGGCTTTCTCAAGCCCAAATGGGTATTGCACAAATCAAGTGATGTACGCTCAAGTCAACTCTTACTATCACTACATTTGACCCTTTAATTAGGGCTATAAATTTCTTGATTCCACCCTAATTCCTTGTTAGCCAAGTTTTTCTAAACCTAGTATCTCTTTCTCAAGCAAAGACTAGGTCACGTAGGCATGAATCAATGTTTGCATCCATTAATTCTAAAATTTAAGCATAAACAAGGCTAAATATCATTAACCCAATCAAAAGCAAGACCTAATATTAAATACTCATTAAGTATGACCCACATCGGGGTTGAACCACAGCCCTAGCTAAAGATTTATCTACTCATGAAAATTAAAGAAATGTACGAAGAAATTAAATAGATTGCATAATAATTGATTAAACAAAGAGAATCTAATGTTTGGAAGTCAAACTCGTACAAAATTAATCAAAGAAATAAAGAAAACTGCGAAGGTGCACCTCTGCAAAATAAACTTAACCTAAAAATGATAAAAAGTTCTATTTATACTAAGCTAAAAATATATGACAAAAATGCCCCTGCGAAGGTTGTGCGGATAATTCTGGTGCAGTCCACACAATGCACTTCTGTGGCCGCACAATTATCATGCAATCCATAGTCTTGGGAATTGATCCTGAAACTTCATGCTTCTACGCTCCGTATAAAAGTGGGTGGGGCCGTATTTAGGATTATGCATCTGCATAAAAGTGATGCGATTCGTACTTCTTTACTTTCCTGTTGTCTGAATCTGCATTCCTACAGTACGTATAATAATGGATGTGGTCGTACTTGATCTCCTACGGTCGCACAATTTAGTGCGGTCCACACTTCTTGAGCTGGCCAAAAAATACTCTCTGAATCTTCATTCTGTGACAACACTAGAATTGTGCGGTCCACACTGCTAGCTCTTTTGCCCTGTTTAAGTTTTTTCACTTTAGACTCCTTTATGAGTTGATTTTGAATTCTTTGTCTTGTTTCACAATATTCCTGCAATTAAGCGTATTTCTTTAGTTTCCGAGAATACCTTTAAGAATTTTGAGCTAAAACGCAAGTAAAAGAGAGCAAATAAGCGGTCAGAATCCCTACTTATTAAAGGGTGCCTTAACTTTTGCAAAATTGGCTCCTGTATGTCAATAATGTGTTCCCTAGATGAGTTAAACTCTTCTTGAGTCTCCTCCACACTATCATCAATATCAATTCAGACATTATCATGTACTTGAACATTATTGTGTTGGATTTACTCCTCTTGAATCACTTGGTCATTTTCCATAAGATGCCTTTCATTAGAGGCAGGTGCATTCCTGCCACTTCTACTTCTAGTGACAACTGTCATGGAATAGCTCGTGTTGTTACCACCCTTTGGGTTCACTACCGTGTCACCTGGCAATGCACCTTTAGGACGAGTGTTAAGAGCTTGAGATATTTTCCTCATTTGAACTTCAAGGTTACAGATTGATGTGGTATGTGAGCCAAGTTGGCATCTGAATCCTTATTATTCTACATCATTTGCATGAACATGTTCTCAATACAGCCTATTTCACTGTTTGAAGAGCTTGAACCATGGAAAGGATAAGGAGGTTGGTTTCTTGGTTATTGGTACATTGGGGGTATTTGAAAGCTCGGTTCTCGATTTTTAGGATTTTTATTGTTTCACAAATTTCCTTGATTATTGCCTCCCCAATTTCCTTGGTTTGGGTTGTTATGCTAATTCTCTTGATTGTTAGAACCCCAATTACCTTGGTTATTTTGAGAATACCATTGATTTTGATTGGAGCTATTAAAATTGTGGACCCTTCAACCTCTTCTTTTAACCAATACGTCCCCCATTCTAGAGCTTGAACTTGCTTAGTAGCTTGGTTTTGATGAAGTCCAATCTTAGCAAGATTAGTCATGGTTGTTATCGATTCGGCAATAGCTTGCCCATGGTCTTCTCAACTCTTTATGAAGATAAATCATGTTGGGATCATCTTGGGGAACATTAGCTCAGGATTGCCAAGCCCAAGAAGTTTTTGCCATCTCATTAAGAATCTCACATGCCTCTGCACAAGGTGTTATCATAAAATTTCATCCGGCCAGTTGATTGACCACACATTGATTTGTAATATTAATACCACAATAGAAAGTTTGATGGATCATATTATCGGTTATATCATTGTTCTGGCTTGTCTGATATCTCTCCCAAATTCATGCAAAGATTCATCGTGCTCTTACTTGAAAGCCAATATTTCATCACGAAGGGTAGCCATATGCCCAGGAAAGAAAAACTTTGAAATAAACTTCACTGCCAATTCATCCCAAGTATCGATAGAATGATTAGACAAGCTTTCTAACTAATCTAAAGCTTTACCCCTTAGTGAGAAAGGAAAAAGCCTTGGTCACAAAGTACCTTTCGAAATATTTATTTACTTTCTCCCCCAACACATATCCAAAAAATCTTTCAAATTATCTTAAGCTTTTTGACTCGGCGCTCCGGTTGAATAATCTTGTTGCTCGATCAAACTGAGAATCACATTGGTAATTTAATAGTTTCTCGCACTAGCACAAGGGCGGACTATGGAACTTGCATAACCTTCATTAGGCAAAATACGATATTTCACCGCTTGTGGTTGTGGTAGTGGAGGAGGCAGGGGAGGTGCAGGC
The DNA here is from genome assembly GCA_034376525.1 of Nicotiana benthamiana. Classification (NCBI taxonomy): domain Eukaryota; kingdom Viridiplantae; phylum Streptophyta; class Magnoliopsida; order Solanales; family Solanaceae; genus Nicotiana; species Nicotiana benthamiana. The sequence continues at coordinate 134,110,505 of CM067337.1, forward strand.
TCATTGTCTTGTTGACTACAACCTCATCGATTTTGTTGTGGAGCTTGAGGCATTTCATGAGCTTACCCTATTCTCCATCCACCTCTCCAAATGGAAAGTTTCCAAGTTCCTTGTTCATCATTTGGAACCTACAATCGTTTCAACAAATTAGAATCACAAAAGTAAAAGAAGATATATTAAGAAACAGACTCACGTATATAGCTAACACCGTAAAACTCCCCGACAATGGTGCCAAATATTGATCACAGAGTTCACACCCAAATAAAAAGTATGAACCACTCGTTGCAATTATAAAAACCCAACGTGAGTCGGGGTCAAATCCACGGGAATATTAGATCGATGCTAAGGTAAACACTTAAGAGAGGAAATTGAAATAACTGGACTTATCTTTCAAACAACAGTGAGATTTGTTTCTGAACTTACATATATGAAATTAAACTATCTAACAAGCAACTGGAGAATGAAATATTTTTGGTGTTATATCAAATAAAGGGAAATTCTAGGGATATAACCTTCACCTAGGTTTAACCTTATAGATAGAGTAAATCAATACTTGTTGGGTAGATTAGGGTGTTATAAAGACTGTCAATTCTCAAGTGCTCACTCAATATTTCTAGGTCCAAGAGTGATTATGCCCAAATTGTCTTTCTCAATACCAAATGGATATCAATCCAAACAAGTGATATGATCCCAAGCGATATTATCTATATCTCTGGTTCAAATCCTTTAATCAAACTAATCAAAACCTCAACTAGTTCAATTTCTTATTCGTCAAGTTTTCCTAAACTAGGTTCCTCTTTCTCAAGTAAGAATTAAATCAAATAAGCATAAATTAATATTTACAACTATTAATTCTAGATATAAATCATAAACAATGTTAAATAACATTCACTCGATCAAAAATAAGCATTAGTATTAGTTACCCATAAGTTTTTAAATACTAGGGTTGGGTCACAATCCTAGATAAAATCTACCTACTCATAGTGATAAGCATAGAAAAAGGAAAACAAAGAAGTAATTGAAGACATAAAGTTGAAATTAAAAGATACAAGTAGTGGGTCTTCTAGAATTTTTGTCACAAAATTCCCAAAATAGTAAACTCTAACTCCTACTAGCTGCAACAATACAAAACTTGCCCTAGAAAGTGTTTTCCATCTATTTATTGTGCCCCAAAATGTACTTAAAAAAATGCCCTTTGAGAGGTTATGCGGCCACACAATTTAGCTGCTGACCGCACTTTCTTCTTTTGCTTTTAAAGTGGGAGGGATTCTTTAGACGCATAATAACTTATATGGCCGCACTTCAGCATATTTTGGTTGGAACCGCGGCCTAAGGAGTCTTCATATTTGATCATATGCAGCTTTTCTGAACTTTCCATGCTTGTCAGATTGCACATCTTATTTGGTCGGACAATTTGATGTGCAGACTGCGATTCGTCTAACTCCTTCTGAAGTTTTAGGGGTAGAACTGTGGCCGCCATTGTATTTATGCGAGCCTCATCTACATCATTGGCTACAAAATAAGTATTGAGGACTGTACAATCCTTTGCGTTGATCCTCTTTGACTTGTTGAGCTAGGAAACTCCCTTTTTTGAGTTAGATTTCTAAATTGAGCTCAAATCATCTAGCATTCCTGCAATAGATACAATTTTATTAAATTCAAAAATAAAAATCACTATTTTAGGACTTAAAACTAAAGCAAGGGTACTAATAAGTGGTTAAAATCCCCATTCATCAATTCCCACTATAAGAACCCAGAATAGTCAGCGAATGGTGGGTGCTATCTAAATTGGCATTGAAGTAGGGTAGCATTGAAGCACTTTGAGCAAGTGGCGGTGTTGAATAAATGGGCTTGCTAGACTAGCCCCTCATGAATTGGCCTCTACCACCGAAAGGGAGCCATTGAATCCACCAATATATCGAGGTTGTTTATCCCTCGATGCACCCTCTCAATCCTAGTTGCGTATACGCTCGATCCTCTTATCTGTCTCTGTAGCTGTGGGGAGTATAATAATGCATGGCAGTAGAACTCAGAAAATCTCAGCTCATAGTGAGTCACGGACATTGAGCTGACCCCGCAATTTTCCCATTTGAGAAGGGTGGAATATATCTCTCCAAACAGAGATGTGTGAACTGGTCCCAAGTCAAGGGAGGTGAACTTGCAGGCTTGCTGATAAGTAGGGATTTAACCTATTAAATTCTCTCTTTTACCTGTGTTTTGGGCCAATAATATTTGAAGGTATTCCCATAAACTAATGAAATGTGCTTGCCTGCAGGAATTGTTCAAAATAAGCCAAAGGAACAAAAACCAACTCACAAAAGAATCAAAAGTTGAAATACAGGACAAAGAAGCCTAGAGCGCGGACCGCACCAATATTGTGCGACCGCGATAAAAATTATGTGGTCTGCATAAGGGAGATTGAGAGAGCTGCAACTTCAAGCTAAAAGATTAGTGTGCACCGCACAAGAATGTGCGGCCGCAGAAGTCCCTTGTGTAGCGGCGATCGAAATTGTGCGGTCCGCAAGATGAAGAATCAAGTAGCTAAATTCAAGCCAAACTCAAGCAAGTGCAAATCGCATCACTTTTATGTGGTCAGATGAATTATGCGGACCGCCTCAAAATGATGCTGCGGCAAAAGCAAGAATGCGGCCGCACTCAGAATTATGCGGTCGCACAACCTCCATAGGGGCAATTTTGTCCGATATTTTAGCTTAGTGTAAATAGAATTTTTTGTTATTTTTAGGTTATGTTATTTTTTGTATGAGCACGTTAGACAGTCGAGTATTCTATTTTTGGAAATATTGTACTAGATTCATCTCTTAACATTAGATTTCATTCCATATATTAATATTATGGATTTTAACTTAATTTCATCTTTAATTTCTGTTATTTCAATGAGTAGCTAAACCCATAGCTACAGGTTGGTGACACAACCCTAGTATAGGTATTTAATGGATATTTGATTTAGGGCTTGAATGTGAATGTGCTGGTGATATTTAGCCTAGTTCTTGCTAGAACTATAGAATTAATGATCGCAAACATTTATTCATTCCTTAATGACTTAGTCCCTACTTGATAAAGAGGGACTACGTCTAGGACAACTAGGCTAACAAGAATTGGGTGAACTCAAGAAATTGATAGCCCCAAATAAAGGGTTAAACCTAGAGATAATATCGACTTGAGCTATATTACGATCCCAACTAATCAAGCTTGCCCTAGATTTTACTACCTGTTAGATATCCACCTAGGTAAAAGTCATGACTCTAGTCTCTTCAAACACTTGAAAAACAAAAACAAAAATATTATCCTTAGTTTAAGTCATCGCAATATTTAGAGTAAAGTTAGAAGTAGAAATCAAACCCAAACTTGTGGAAGTGTAATTAGAATAAAAACCCGCATCGAACTTAGATATAAACCTAATTCCAAACATTAATATCCCTAAGGATTTGATCCCTACATGACCACCCTCGCTACTCAATAATAGTGTAGGGTTGGACCCGATCACCTGCTATAAAGATGAGTTGCCACCATCTATGGGCCTTGCCTTCCAACTAAAATGTGGTGAAGTCCACCATGTGTTACTTCACTACACCCATATTATGCAGCCTCTCCCTACATGGTCAACAAAATCATGTGCGTCCTCAGACAGCTCACCGCCAATGACTTGAGGATAAAGCCTAGTCCATCTGTTAAGTCGCTTCTAATCCTCAATGGTCACGACCAGTATTTTCTATGTTCTAACTACTATAACCGACTGAGCCTTACCCGCAGGTAGTGCACCTGGGGTTTGATAAATGATAGTAGTGTGCTCTGGGGCATAAGAGCTAGGGGTCTGTGCTCCTTTTCTCGCCTATGATATGGCTGGATCTGCCAGAAATTGCACAGCCTAAGTCACAGAATAAATTAAATATAGGATACAACCCATGATATCCTAAAATCTTGATGCATTCATAAAATCCATTGGGCCCGGCTCAGCTACAGGTGCCTCACCCTGATCCTCAGTAATAGGATCCTCCACCTAGTAAACTAGTGGTACAACCAGAGAAACTCTAGGTCACCCTAGATCTCTAATACGTGTTGTGACCTTCCTCGTCCTCTTCCATTTCCGCTGACAGCCGGGGCGCAACCCTTTTATCATCGGGTACAGCAGTATCGCGCGTTCTCAGCATATGTGAGAGAATAAGAGAAGATAACAAGCACAAAATTAACTTCACGATAGGAGATGAACATAAGTTTCCTAATACTCTATAGCCTCTTAAATATAAGTACAGATGTCTCCGTACTCCTACTGATACTATGCACAAATTATGCAGAGGTCATACAACTTGATTCCAAATAATCATGTACACTACCAACGGTCGACCAGCGCAAACGATAGATGCATCTCAAATAAACTATCGTGGTCGTATGGACCGATCCATGAGATAATTTCATATCACTACCAAGGCATACGACCCAATCCATAGGAATAGAGTAACTTTGCGAACTACGGTTCTAACAATTTCAATGCAAGGATGAGCACATAAGGAAAGCATGATTTGACCAACAATCAAGTATCCCACACAAATTCAAGATAATGAAGCTTGGCCCAACATAATCCATAATCACATTTCAATTATAAATTTAACAAATTTAACTATCAAGCTGAGTTCAAGTGTATTATAAAACGCCTCTAGCCCAAATCCTTCATCACAAATAGGATACTTCCTCCGCGTTCGTGAAGAAGGAAACCAGTAGTAGAAAATCCACCATTTTGCGCTAAACTGCGGGTGGTTTGAAACACATTCGAGCCACCTGGGACCCCATCCAAATACTCCAACAAGTTCTTAAACATAATCCAGATCTGCTCGGATCCTCAAAACATATAAAACAACATCAAAACTAAGAATCGCACCTCAAACCCAAATTAGCCAACTTTTGAATGTCAAGCTTCTGCAACTATCTCTGAACGCGACAAATCATACTTAGACAACTCGAAATGACGCTAAATTTTATGCACAAGTCACAAATTATCATACGAACCTATTCCAAGGCTTAGAATCTCAAGTAGACATTGATAACGCCAAAGTCTACTTCAATCCAAATTTAAGAAACTCTAAAACCTTTAAGGCGTAAACTTTCAACAATAAGCGTTAAAATGCTCCCGGTTCACCTAAAAACTCAATTCGGACATACCCCAAAGTCCAAAATTTTAATATAATCCTATTGGAACCTTTAAATTCCAATTCCAAGGTTGTTTACTAAAAGTGTTGACTCAAGTCAAATTTGGCCACCTTTTGCCACTATTATGGAACTAAGTGTTCTGAATTCAACCCGAACCTTTCCAAATAAAACCAACCATCCTCGTAAGTCATAAAATATTAAAAGCATATATGGATAGTATTAAGTATGGGAACATGGATCAAAAAATTAAAATGACCGATTGAATCATTGCATTTAGTTGATCGGGTGTGTAGGTCTTGTGTTGTTAATTTTAAGGGTTATGATATCGTAGTTGATCTTCTATTACTGGATATGGTGGATTTAGAGGTTATTATTGGTATGCTTTGTTTATCCCTATATCACTTTATCTTGGATTTTCATGCTAATATTGTGACTTTAGACATTCGGGGTTACCTAGATTATAGCAGAGAGGGGCTCTTGGTCAGTCCACTAGTAGGGTGGTTTCATATGTGAAGAATTAACATATGGTTGAGAAGGAGTGTTAAGCATATTTGGCTTATATTCGTGATTCTAGTGCGGAGATTCCTTTTATCGATTTGGTTATGGTTGTGACTGAGTTTCTAGAAAGGGATTGAAGGAGGAGTTTCACTATTTGCTTGACAAGGAATTCATTAGACCTAGTGTTCCACATTGTATGTTAAGAAAAAGGACGAATCAATGAGAATGTACATAGATTATCGACAGTTAAACAAGGTCACTATCAAGAACAAGAATTCGTTGCCTAGGATTTATTACATATTTGACCAGCTTCAGGTTACCAAGGTATTTTTCAAGATAGATTTGAGATCTGGCTATCATCAGGTAAAAATTAGTGCATCCGTTGTCCGTAAGACAACTTTTCGGACTCGATATGGTCATTACGAGTTCTTGGTTGTTTTATTTGTCTTGACTAATCCCCAAGAGCCTTTTGGACTTGATGAATAGAGTGTTCAACCCTTATTTAGATTCCTTCGTTATCTTCTTCATTGATGATACTTTGGTTTACTCTCGTAGTCAAGGGGAGCATAAGAAGTACCACATATGGTACTTTAGATTTTGATGGATCGTCAGTTGTATACCATTTTAGAGTGTGAGTTTGGTTAGACATGATTGCCCTTTTGGGTTATATTATGTCTTTTAAGAGTATCCAGATAGATCTAAAGAAGATTGAGGCAGTTTAGAACTTGCTTAGACCTACTTGTGCTACAGAGATTCGCATCTTCTTAGGTTTGGCGGGTTATTATTGCCATTTCTTAGAGGGGTTTTTATCTATATCATCCATATTAACCAAGCTGACCCATATGGGTGCTCTTTTCAGATAGTCTGGCGAGTTTGAGGCGAGCTTTCAGAGTCTTAAGACTACCTTGACTACCACCCTACTGTTGGTGTTGCCCACAGCTTCCGGATATTACAATGTGTATTGTGATGCATCTTTTTTGACTTGGTGTGGTATAGATGTAAGACGGTGGGGTGACTGGCTACGGATCTCGTCAATTGAAAATCTATGAGAAGAATTAGGTTGCATGACGCATCGGTATATATGTTGATCGGGTTGTGCACCGCATTGGAGAAGTTGTAATATGGTTATTCTTGGTTGTTGGTTTTTGTTTTCATATCTTGTCTTGGAACTGACTAGCAACGATATTCTAGGGGCTGTCTGTTATGTATTTCTTATTTCAGTTATCATGTTAATTTATTGTTTCCCTATTTTGTTGTTGTTCTTTTGCTTATATTTTTATAGGTTCATAGTGAGTGTCCTTTCATAACCTCGTTACTGCTCCAATGAGAAATGCAAAACAAAAACAGCTCATTCAATCAATATCTTCAAAGGCCAATCGCTTGATAAAAAACCATGAATTTTGTAGTATTTTTGGAAGAAGTTGTGGAGGAAGACAACAATATACAAATGGAAGTATTCACAAATCTAGAGAAAAGAGAGCACCATGGTGGTTTCTTCGTCTCTTTATTTTACACACACATGGCACATAACTCACTCAGGATTAGATTCATAAACACTCTAGTCAAAGTAGTTAAGGAAAGTTAAGATAATACAATTTAAGATACTTCTACAAGAGTCAAAAACTTAGCTTAATTGTCACAACAAAAGTACTCAATATTCTCAAGGCATAACCAACTCAAGAGATATTACTTTAAGTCAAAGCACAACACAGTATCTCGTGCTCCCAAAAAACACTAACTACACCCGATTCAAACAAAACCCTTGGAAAAGAACCGTGGTTTAGAGAAAAACCAAGGGGGAATTGCTACACTACCTAACAAAAGAAAAAAATATTTTTTTGTTAGACTTAAATCCCTCAAGAAAATTGTCTAATAGATCCATCATCGGGAACAGTCCAATCTTTTTTATTTAAAAAATTATTCAATGAAACTAACACAACTAAAATATCATAGAAAGTCACCTAGATAATATCCTCACCCCATACGTAAAATTGTGCATTGTACCAAATGCGCACCATAACTAATAAAAGGATAAAAGAGACTCCCTAGTAGGCCAAAGGCCGAAGCACTAACAGCTCATGGGGTACTCACACTTAGTTCCAACCATTTGGTTTATTGTTGCATCCTTGCTTTCCATGCTCCTAGAAAATAAAAAAAATGACACTACAAAAATAATACAATTTAATAAAATAAACAAAGAAATAAAAAAAGCAATAAAGTTGGGTTGCCTCCCAATAAGTGTTTGATTTAACGTCGTGACACGACGTGAATCACTTTTTGTCTCCACCTCAAGCTTATGAATTGAACCCCAAGTTTTGCTTCAAGCATATTCTTGGAGCGGTGGAACGAATCTAACAGGACCACGGAAATAATGTAATATTCTGCACTCTTGGCCTTTGTATGAGGTATGTAATCGTGACTTTCTCGCAAGAAGAATTCCAGAATATATGCACCTTTTTCCTCATTCCTTGACTTCTCACTCGGCTCGGATGACTCTATTTACATATCGTCATTCAAACATAATGTGGAAAAATGCTTGGAGTGTGGACCAATGCGCTCAAACACATGAACTTCAGGACTCTCAATATCCTCAACATCAATGATACTAGAGTCAACAAAACTTATATCCTCAAAGTCCTTGGGTGGCTCTAGTCTCACTTCTTCAACATTGACATCCTCAAATTGTGGTTGGATAGGTTGTTGATGTTCTACTCTGGCCTCCACAATTAACACCTCAAATTCATGCTCTTATTGGATACTATCCTCAATATTGGCTTTTTGAGCATTAAAAGCTCCAAGCACTTGACTCAATTGAGCCTCCAACTTGCGAATAGTTGCCTCTTGCCTTTCTATGTGCAATTGTTTCTCATTGTTTTGTTCCAAAAGGCACTTTAGTATATCCTTGATCTCCTTCAAGTCCACATTCCCAGGTTCTTTGTTCCTATAAACTTCACAAGAAAAGGTAGAACCATCATAGTAAGTGATTGGGGGAAAATAATAAATATAACCACAACCATGAAGGTAACCATTTTTACCATCACACGCATCACACACATTCCACAAATAAGATTGAGTTGGTGTACATAACTCGCTGTTTCTATATTCCCATAATTCCAAGATATCATGTTTCTCAACTCATCAGTAATAAAAAATACAAAAAAAATAAAACAAAATAAAAGTTCAAATTTGAACCCTAGCAATATATACAGCTACAACTACACCGTTAGTTCCTCGGCAATGCAGACTACTGCAGAACTTTTTCCTTCGAGTGCACACACTGGGCACTTGGTTGATCTTGATGGACAGCATCACAGGTGCAATGTGCAGCCTACTGTGATTGAAAATGCAGGACTAGCAAATTTTTCTGGTTCAATTACAACAGCTGCTGAAGCTCTTTCAATGCAAAATACTCATATTTCTCTAATTGGTTCAAATCCTTTGCCTGCTAATATGAATGACTTAACTGGAAAACAGCCGGATGTGGTGGATTTGGAACCTACTGTTGCATCAGGTTTAGTAATAGCTGATAATGCAAAAAGGCCAGACAAATGTTTGACAGACCTATCTGCGCAGGATAAAGTTATTGAGCAGCAACATTTAGAGAAGAAAAAGCAGAATCAAAACAGTGTAAGTGTTGGGCAGTCAAATGGTACAAATTTAAAGGCTTCTGATATTTTGAAAGTTATCACAGAATCAACTGTGGTATCAGTTCAACCACTGGAGAAGTCATCTGTGCAAAAACTAACTCACCTTTCAAAAATTACTGGACAACAAGGATGTACCGAATAGCATAAGCCTTCAGCTCTGGTTACATCCAATCTTTCCAATATAACAGAAAAATGCAAACAGTAGAGTTACAGTTTCAATACACCAGCTAGTAGCAGGGGAGGTAAATGTTCCACCTACTTCAGATCCAAATTTTATATCAATTGATGGCTTTAAATGGACTGAGCAAAATGAAGAGGTGAAACATCACTGTGATGTTATGGAATTGGACCTTGAAGCATCGTTAATAAAGGTTAACAGGAACTCCATCCTCGCAGTTCATACTGAGGCAGTTCATGTAGTTCCTAACTGTCTTGAGGATCGACATTTAACTGGAAATGATCACCAGGACACTATGATTGAAATGCTTCAATGAACAGCAAGTCCTGATTTGGTTCAAAAACAACACGCTCTCAATTCTTACACAGATCATGCTGCTGCAAATTTCCATAATACAGAATTAATACAAAGTGAGTTTGATCCACATGGGGATGATTGTGGCAGATCACAACATATTCAAGCTAATCAACACATAAGGGAAGCTGGACAACTTACTGATAAGGATAATTGGATATCGGTTTCCAAAAAAAAGAACTCCAATAACCAAAACACAACAGCAGATTGCACAAAAAATTCCAGATGTACCAAAAACTCAAAATTTCTTTGCTGCAATTAGGAATGCCAATGAAGATGATGGAAAGGTCACTAGAGATAACTTGCAGATGGCTGATAGTTATCATCAAAATAAGTCATCAGACACAACGACCTTGAATAAATATCCTGTTAATGATCCAAATTCAAAGGATCAAATTGCTATCAAAGATACACATGTTAACATGATGTCCAATGCCAATCCTAAGTTCAACCAATCTTTGGTCACACTGCCTCAATCAGTTGAGTCATCTAACGAGCAACAACAATATGGGCAACCATCAATCTTCTTTGGCAGCAACAAAGAAATAGTTCAAGAAAATATGAGGAAGCTGGTCATTAACTAAAAACTGTGGAAAGACCAATAAGAGTATGATGACGATGAGGGATGGGGCGTCGGTTTTGCTGGTTTTTCATCTGAAGAAGAAGATCAAGATACTGATCAGGATACTGCAGGAGAGGACTTTGATGTTCCAATCAAACAAAAAGTCAATGGGAAACCTGCAACATCAAAATCGACCAATCTGAATCGTCGTGCATCTGCGGCAACTACACCAAATCAAAATAGCAAATTGAACCATAACGCTCCAGTTTTTTTTCCAACAAATACTGCAAAAGCAATTAGTTCAAATACAGCAATACCAAAGATCGACAAAATTGTAACAGGAGTTCACGTCCAACCAAAAACAACACTCAGCTGAAAAAAATGTTGTTGATCGAAACACAGCAAATATGGAAAAAACTGGGCAGAATCAGTTTATCACAACTAAACTAGCCAGTACTTTGGAGGAGAGGAAACTTGTCGATGGAACAAGGTTGGATTCCATTCATATTTCAGAGCAGCAACAAGAAGATGCAAGCAACTCTCCTTCTGCTGAATGCAACACAGTAGCAGTTTCACAGGCGGGCAAGCCCCACATCGTAACAACTAATCCATTATTCTCTTTAGAAGAAAGACAACTATTGGATGCGATGTTAAGTACAGATCCGTTAAATGCTTTAACTCTTGATAATTCAAGCATAAGTCGTGGGAACATGAGTAGGAACAAACCGCAAAAACAAAGGCAAAACAAGGCAATTTCGGGTAATGTACAAGCTGAAAAAGCATTGGTAATTCAAGGAGATTTTCAAGATATGCCAAAACCAATATTCACAAGTAGACATATATATGAAGAAGGGGAGGAAGAGGATATCTTAAAGAAATGTCGGGCCGACGCTTCAAGAAATGATGATTCGTCACGAATGCATAGTGAAAGAAATAACAAGTCGCGTGCAAGGAATAGAAGCTGGGACGACAGTGTGATTGGAGACGCATTCATAAGGAGATCCCCAATGAGAAATGCAAAAGAAAAATAGCTCAATCCATTAATATCTTCAAAGGCCAATCTCTTGATAAAAAACCATGAATTTTGAAGTATTTTTGGAAGAAGTTGTAGAGGAAGACAACAATATACAAATGGAATTATTCACTAATCTAGAGAAAAGAGAGCACCATGGTGGTTTCTTCGTCTCTTTATTTTACCATCTCGCTAGTTTCATAATTTGTAATATCATTATAGAGTACGTTATAAACTCTGTGATGATCAATAAATTCTTAGTTCTTGCTTCTTCTTTCTTTTTACATGCTTGCTAGTAGGTGAGGCTTTTATTTGCCTCAATAGGATTAATATGATAAGGTTTACACTGGTTGTGTTATATGGGTAACAACACCGGTGCTACCCCTTCTTGTACTTTTCCTAATTGTTGTAATTTTCTTTTTGAAATATTAATAAACTCGAGCCCTAGGCGCTTGCCTAGTGGATTGCCAAAAAAAAGAATGAACAAAACTACTATTTCCCTTTGCAAACACACGTGGCAAGTTCTAGGCATGAAAATGCAATGCACAAAATATAACAAATCCTTACACACACATAGTACATAACTCACTCAGGATTGGATTCATAGACACTCTAGTCAAAGCAGTTAAGAAAAGTTAAGATAATACAATTTAAGATACTTCTACAAGTGTCAAAAACTGAGCTTAATTGTCACAACCAAATTACTCACTATTCTCAAGGCATAGCCAACTCAAGAGATATTACTTCAATTAAAAGCACAACACAATATCTCATACTCCAAAAAACAAACTAACTACACCCAATTCAAACAAAACCCTTGGAAAAGAACCGAAGTTTAGAGAAAAACCAAGGGGGAATTGCTACACTACCTAACGAAAGAAAATATATTTTTTTGTTAGACTTAAATCCCTCAAGAAAATTGTCTAATAGATCCATCGTCGGGAACAGTCCAATCTTTTTTATTTAAAAAATTATTCAGTTAAACTAACACAACTAAAATAGCATAGAAAGTCACCCAGACAATATCCTCACCCCATACTTAAAATTGTGCATTGTACCAAATGCGCACCATAACTAATAAAAGGATAAAAGAGACTCCCTGGTAGGCCAAAGGCCGAAACACTAACAGCTCATGGGGTACTCACACTTAGTTCCAACCATTTCGTTTATTGTTGCATCCTTCCAATACCTTTGCTTTCCATGCTCCTAGAAAATAAAAAAATGATACTACAAAAATAATACAATTTAAAAAATAAATTAGAGAAATAAAAAAAGCAATAAAGCTGGGTTACCTCCCAATAAGTGCTTGATTTAACGTCGTGACACGACGTGAATCTCAATTTGTCTCCACCTCAAGCTTATGAATTGAACCCTAAGTTTTGCTTCAAGCTTATTCTTGGAGCAGTGGAACGAATCTAACAGGACCAAGGAAATAATCTAATATTCTGCACTCTTGGCCTTTGTATGAGGTATGTAATCGCAACTTTCTGGCAAGAAGAATTCCAGAATATATGCACCTTGTTCCTCCTTCCTTGACTTCTCACTCGGCTCGGATGACTCTATTTACATATCGTCATCCAAACATAATGTGGAAAAATGCTTGGAGTGTGGACGAATGCGCTCAAACACATGAACTTAAGAACTCTCAATATCCTCAACATCAGTGATACTAGAGTCAACAAAATTTATATCCTCAAAGTCCTTGGGTGGCTCTAGTCTCACTTCTTCAACATTGACATCCTCAAATTGTGGTTGGATAGGTTGTTGATGTTCTACTCTGACCTCCCCAATTAACACCTCAAATTCATGCTCTTCTTGGCTGCTATCCTCAATATTGGTTTAGTGAGCATTAAAAGCTCCAACCACTTGACTCAATTGAGCCTCCAACTTGCGAATAGTTGCCTCTTGCCTTTCTATGTGCAATTGTTTCTCATTGTTTTGTTCCAGAAGTCACTTTAGCATATCCTTGATCTCCTTCAAGTCCACACTCCCAGGTTCTTTGTTCCTATAAACTTCACAAGAAAAGGTAGAACCATCATAGAAAGGGATTGGGGGAAAATAATAAATATAACCACAACCATGAAGGTAACCATTTTTACTACCACACGCATCACACACATTCTACAAATAAGATTGAGTTGGTGTACATAACTCGCTCTTAGGAGCGTTTTGAAAATTTTGCCACAGGTGGTTTCCTTCACAATCTGTATAGAGATCAATAGTAAAATTATTTATACCTAAATTCCCCTAATTCCAAGATATCATGTTTCTCAAATCATCAATTATGAAAAACTCAAACAAATAAAAAAAAATAAAAGTTCAAATTTGAACCCTAGCAATATATACAGCTATAACTACACCGTTAGTTTCTCGGCAATGGAACCAAAATTTGATCACGCCCAACTCTTGTCCTAAAAAGGATAAGCGGTCCCTGCAAATATAATCCGGTAAAAAAGTTCGTAGTAAAATCCCACAGAGACCTAAGGCTTAGGTGTATCTTTTTAATATCACCAAGAAGACAAGATTGAAAATAAATAACCAGCTGAAAACTAACTATGCTTGAATTGTAAACAATTGGAATAAAGGTTTAAGGTAATGGTTTTCCCCGTTGTTAATTTCCTTGGTTGTACATTTCTTATATCTTTGACTTAGTTTCCTCTATCAATCATGAACTCTCAGGATATAATAAATCTCTCTCAAGCAATTATGATAATTTACTAGACATATTCTGTTAAGCTACGCTGACTAGATTCACATTACAGTTTACTTAGATTGCAGCCGAGGTATCATTATCTCTAATCCAACCTCTAAACCCTCGGTTATTTCTCTTGCTTATACTCCGGGAGTGATGTTGTTTAAACACCTACCTAAATACGAACTCTCACTCAAGCAGATACATAATAAATAGGAACGGCTAATTGAGGATCCTTTCAATTAACCATAATCAAAACGTAATTGAACAAATAGAGATTAACAACCAACTCAAAACTATATTAATATAACAACAAATTCATCCTCAACGGGTTTCACCAAAACGTTAAATAACAAAAGCTAGCTACTCATGAAAATAACAAAAATCACAAAAGAATTCATATTCAAAGGTAAAAGAACAAAAATGATGATTAAAGATTGATGCCCAATGATCCTCCTTGCCTCTTGCCCTTCCTTCTGATGTTTTTCACTTCCAAAAATCATTCTCTCTCTTTCTTGGCCGTCTTCTTTCGTTTAATATAGGGTTTAGGGCTTAAATTCCTGTGTTTGGCACCTTGGTCTCTGAATTTTACACGTCCTATTGCGGTCCTACCGCAGTTACGCCAAGACCGCAGCCAGAGTGGCCTTCAGAATCTGCAGCAATGTTTTGCCGCAATCCTACCGCAGTTACGCCCTATTTCGTTTGGAATTTGGAAAAACGTTAAACGTGAAAGTTGTAGCCCTTTGAGTTAGATTTCCAACCTTATATTGTGGATCCTAAATGAAGTTCTGAAAAAAAAAAAGTTGTATCTATTTTACTAGACAATGCATAATATAACTCCCTGAGTCTTGGTTCGTACTTAAATATCAAATTTGACCTTTGAACCTGATCCCGACTTAATTTCTTGAGCTCTTACTCAGACTTCAAAGCTTCAAATCACTTAATTTCATTCTATGACATCTGTATAGCTGAAAATCACTCCTACAAAGCATAAAACACACTGTTTGTGCCAAACATTAGCGATTAAAGCGCAAACACAACTAAAGTGCAGTAAATTAGAGTGTAATAATCGACTAAAGTACGTAATTATAGCCTACCATCTTGAACCAATCCCAACTTCCAGAACAAGAATCTAGATCCAATAACCTCTAAATCAAAATCTGAATATACTCCCAAGTCCAAAATCACCATACAAGCTTATTGAAATCATCAAATTAACAATCCAATATCGTTTACTTAAAAGTCAAATGTTGGTCAACTCCTACAACTTAAGTTTTATAACTTAATCTTCCAAAATGAGACAAAATGTCTCAATTCATTCTCAAGCCTTCCCGAGGCCAAACCAACCGCTAACGTAAGTCACAAGACCACAAACATATATAGGTCAAGCTTCAACAGGGGAATAAGGTTCAAACAGACAACATAACCAATGGGATCGTTATATTTTCAGTCTCAACATATTTGGAGGATATAGCTAGAGGAAAAAACATAACTAACTTAATAGAGATGAGTAAAATATTTGAAGAATAGGAAAGGTAATAGAGTGAAAAGAGACGTGGGAAGAGATATTGGGGGTGGGGTTTACAAGTCAGATTATGTTCTTTCTAGAAAGGATTAAGGAATACCTTGTGGGAAAAGAAGAAAAAGAGGAGAAGTCACGAGAGAAACTAAAACATCCGTTAGAATTGGATGAATGTTCTAGTAGAGGACGTTTTTGGTTAAGGAAACATAAAGGATAGTGTCACCTAAGTGAAATATTATCGGAATATAGTGAAAGTTAGACTAAAATAATATGGATGATTTTGATTAAAAAGTCTGCATAAGTTCACGTGGAACTATACGTCAAGTTATTAACTGATGTGAAGTACTTTGTTTAGAAGGATCATATTTGTTTATCTATAATGTATTTGCTCAACTATATAATCACGCAGTTAAATTCTATAATCTGTTGCATCCAGATGTTATCTTCTCATGAAAGCAACATTCTAAGCAAATGAAAAATAAAAAGTATATTCTAAGCGAATTTAGTTTTAAGATATTAATTTTAGTTAGAAGTCTTCCTACAAACAAATAAGGTTTACATTTTAAATCTAAATCACATTGAATTCTAATATCTTTACGTAAATCCACCCAAAAATTTAAAATAAATAAGTAAACATAATAATGAAATAGGCTATTACACAGGAGAAAGTGACCGCAACCACAGAGGAATTGGGAGTTTAAGATTTTATAGCTTAATCTATTTTGTGATCTTTATTGTATGGTATGAAAGTTTGGTGAAAGTATGATGTGTTTGTTGGTACCTGATCAGAAGTGATATTACATAAAACCAAAATATATAGTTTACCCATCAATCTTACAGTTTAATCCCCGTTACAAAATTTTCATGCCTTAATTGAGTTATATTAACATATTATTTTCATCATTATTATTCTATTTTCACATGTTTTACTTGTTTATCTCTTACTTGCAAATTGATCTACATATTTAGTATTATATAAAAGCAAAAAACATAGTTTACCCATCGATCTTGCATCGTAATCCATGTTACAAACCTTTCATTCATAGAAACACGTTATACACCAAACCTTTTAAAAATGTATCTAAGACACCAATTATGCTCGACCAACTTTGTAGATAACGTGAACATCACATCCTAATAGGGTCGTGACACATGTCATTGACTTTAAAACGAAAAAAATACCGCATCCCAAAATTTAATCACGGGGCCGTTATGGCGCTTAACATCCGCTTACTAGGAAAAACAACATTAGACAAACAATTAATCAATTTAACAATTTTAAAAGCAAATTACTAAGAAAAAAGACGGATATGATTTGAAATACATAATAGAATCACAGATATCTAGACTAGACTAATGCCGGAAACTGGTTTCATAAGTGCATCAGCTGTTAAAATTCTACAAAGAGAGTTTGAAATAAAATACATCTTTCTGAAATGAAATAGATAAACTAAAATAGATAAGAAGAGGGCTTCAGGGCCTACAAATGCTCCGGAGCTCTACCTCAAGTCTACTGATATGACGGGTTCAAGCAAACTCCGTTACACACTGCTGGAAGTAATTCTGGCATCTCCAAGAAGTGTATAAATATAGTATGAGTACAACTGAACCCATGTACTCTATAAGTGCCGAGCCTAACGTTGATGGGGTCTCGTTTTGAATGCGTCTTCAATCACCCTGTCGTCCCAGCTTATATTCCTTGCACGCGACTTGTTATTGTTTTCACTATGCATTGGTGACAAATCACCATTTCTTGAAGCGTCAGCCTGGCATTTCTTTAAGATATCCTCTTCCTCCCCTTCTTCATATACATGTCTACTTGTGAATATTGGGTTTGGCATATCTTGAAAATCGCCTTGAATTACCAATGCTTTTTCAGCTTGTACATTACCCGAAATTGCCTTGTTTTGCCTTTGTTTTTGCGGTTTGTTCCTACTCATGTTCCTACGATTTGTGATGGAATTATCAAGAGTTAAAGCATTTAAAGGATCTGTACTTAACATCGCATCCAATAGTTGTCTTTCTTCTAAAGAGAATAATGGATTAGTTGTTACGATGTGGAGCTTGCCCGCATGTGAAACTACTATTGTGTTGCATTCAGCTGAAGGAGAGTTGCTTGCATCTTCTTGTTGCTGCTCTGAAATGTGACTGGAATCCAACCTCGTTCCATCGACAAGTTTCCTCTCCTCCAAAGTACTGGCTGGTATAGTTGTGATAAACTGATTCTGCCTAGTTTTTTCCAGCTTTGCTGTGTTTCGATCAACAACATTTTTTTCAGCTGACTGTTGTTTTGGTTGGACGTGAAACCCTGTTACAGTTTGATGGTCTTTGGTATTGCTGTATTTGAACTAACTGCTTCGGCAGTATTTGTTAGAACAAAAACTGGAGCGTTATGGTTCAATTTGCTATTTTGATTTGCTGTAGATGCCGTAGATGCAAGACGATTCAGATTTGTTGATTTTGATGTTGCAGGTTTCCCATTGACTTTTTGTTTGATTGGAACATCAAATTCCTCTCCTGCACTATCCTGATCAGTTTTTTGATCGTCTTCTTCAGATGAAAAACCAGCAAAACCGACACCCCATCCCTCATCGTCATCACACTCTCGTCTGTCTTTCCACAGTTTCGTGTTAATGACCATCTTCCTCATATTTGCTTGAACTATTTCTTTGTTGCTGCCAAAGGATATTGATGGTTGGCCATATAGTTCTTGCTCGTCAGTTGACTCAACTGATTGAGGCAGTGTGACCAAAGATTGGTTGAACTTACGATTGGCATTGGACATCATGTTAACATGTGTATCTTTGATAGCAATTTGATCCTTTGCATTTGGATCTTTAACATGATATTTATTCAAGGTCGCTGTGTCTGATGATTTATTTTGATGATAACTGTCAGCCATCTGCAAGTTATCTCTAGTGACCTTTCCATCATCTTCATTGGCATTGCCAATTGCAGCAAAGGAATTTTGATTTTTTGGTACTTCTGGAATTTTTTGTGCAATCTGCTGTTGTGTTTTGGTTATTGGAGTTCTTTTTTTGGAAACCGATATCCAATTATCCTTATCAGTAAGTTTTCCAGCTTCCCTTATGTGTTAATTAGCTTGAATATGTTCTGATATGCCAAAATCATCCCACTGTGGATCAAACTCACCTTGTATTAATTCTGTATTATGGAAATTTGCAGCAGCATGATCTATATAAGAATTAACAGCGTGTTCTTTTTGAACCAAATCAGGACTTGCTGTTCTTTGAATCATTTCAATCACAGTGTCGTGGTGATCATTCCAGGTTAAATGTCGATCCTCAAGACAGTTAGGAACTACATGAACTGCCTTAGTAGGAACTGCGAGTATGGAGTTCTTATTAACCTTTGTTAACGATGCTTCAAGCTCTAATTCCATAACATCACAGTGATGTTTCACCTCTTCATTTTGCTAAGTCCATTTAAAGCCATCAATTGATATGAAATTTGGATCTGAAGTAGGTGGAACATTTACCTCCCCTGCTACTAGCTGGTGTACATTGAAAATGTAACTCTGCTATTTGCATTTTTCTGTTATATTGGAAAGATTGGATGTAACCAGAGCTGAAGGCTTATGCAATTCAATACATCCTTGTTGTCCAGTAATTTTTGAAGCCTGAGTTAGTGTTTGCACGGATGACTTCTCTAGTGGCTGAACTGATATCACAGTTGATTCTGTGTTAACTTTCAAAATATTTATCAGAAGCCTTTAAATTTGTACCATTTGACTGCCCAACACTTACACTGTTTTGATTTTTCTTTTTCTGCTCCAAATGTTGTTGCTCAATAACTTTATCCTGCGCAGATAGGTCTGTCAAACATTTGTCTGGCCTTTTTGCATTTTCAGCTGCTGCTAAATCTGATGCAACAGTAGGTTCCAAATCCACCACATCCGGCTGTTTTCCAGTTAAGTCATTCATATTAAAAGGCAAAGGATTTTTACCAAACAGAGAAATATGATTATTTTGCATTGAAAGAGCTTTAGCACCTGTGGAAATTGAACCACAAAAATTTGCTAGTCCTGCATCTTCAAACATAGTAGGCTGCACATTGCACCTGTGATGCTGTCCATCAAGATCAACCAACTGCCCAGCGTGTGCACTGGAAGGAAAAAGATCTGCAGCAGTCTACATTGCCCCTGCAGTCTTCACATTTGTTTGTGCATATCTATTGGAAACAGTTACCCGTGTAGAAGGCTTAGAAGGTTGTATATCAAACTTCAATACCTCCTCCATAGTCTCAACTGCAGCTGCTACATATGATGCATCTGATACAGCAGCAACCCCAGCATTCCTAGCCATAACCTGTTGATCTGCATTATCCCTATCAGTTACAGTAGGTTGAGAATTCTTCAAAACATCATTCTTCTTCGTAACATCCTTTACAATCCCAGGTTGTGTAGCTGGCTCACTTGGACCAACAACATCATTCACTCCATTTTTTTGTAAATCCTTAGTTCCTTTTCTGGTTTTTTTACCATTTAGGAAGTCCCTTGCGTCCCCTTGTAATTTGTCAGTATCATCCACCTCGATACCAGGCAGATCACTGTCCAAATTTTCCTCTGCCACCACCTCTACTCCAGTTTTTTTTCTTTTTTAATTCTACATGCCTTCTCATCGTGGCCTTGATGCTTGCAATAGGTACAATACTTAGGAAAGTTGTCGTACACTATTTCTTGATGGAACTTGACAGATTTACCTGAGCTTCTATCTAGAATCTGCAACTTGACATTTTTAGGATGTTTATTCAAAAGATCCACTATAACCTTAACTCTTGCCGTGCTAGGTCTCGTTCTATCCTGCGTCGCCTTGTCCACAGCAAGAGGTTTTCCCACAGCTGAGGCTATTGACATTAACGACCTCTTAGCAAAACAATTTGGTGGCAGACCTGGAAGAGAAATCCACACGACTGCCATCGACGTCTCCTCCTTCGGATTGAATCCAAAAGTCTATGGGAATGTTCTGAAGAAATATTCGTCGCCTTTGGATTTAAGATATCCAGTCGACTTTGAAAGGAAGTGAACATAATCACTGAAGAGATCAAACCTGATTAAGAGGTGACGAAACTCCAACTGCCCAGCGATACATTGACCTTGAACATCGAATTGCGACAACAATATTCTTCACATTTTCGACAGATCAGGTCTGCCATAAGAGAATTTTAAAACAACTGCCTGATGCAATCCTTCTTCCCTAATGAAGTTATTAACCTCTTCCATTGTGAATTGTATTACAGGTTTACCATGATCGATAATAACTGGACACAGCTCTAACTTTGATAGAGCAGACTGATTTGCTAGTAATGTTGTAGCATATGATTGCTTTGCGATTTCTTTTGGATCTATTTTGACGTTATTTTGAATTGCCTCTCCCACAGCCAAAGGCTGGGGAGAGATCAATGCAGCCATGGCTACCAAGCTTACAAAAACATATCAAAATAGTAGGAATAGAAAGAGATCTCAACCATTGATCTTAGCCGAAAACTATGTTGCTGCTATCAGAAGGAACAGCGCTGGAATTTGATTAAATTATGGTTGCTACAGTAAATCTTGAAAATAAGATTTAAGATGTAGGAAAATTGGTTATAGATTTGAGGGAAAAATCAATTGGGGAATGTTAGCAAAGAGAAGGGGATCATGTGACACCAATTTTTAGATAATCCACCGCCAAAATCTGGAAGTATGTCCGATGAATATTGACGGGAACACTATTCACCCTTCTTCCTAGAGAGAAAAGAATGTTAAGTGTTCCTGTTTCTTTGGCAATCACATTACAAGCCTTACCTATTTGTTTGAATTAACCATCTATTTGAACCATTATAACCTCTCATGAGCACTTGAATTATTATGAACTATGTAAAAGATAAAGTGTGGAGTGGTTGTTTTGGCGTTTGAGTGGAACTAATTAAATAAGGATAAAGGTGCACTGTTTTGAAAAATAGTTGGATTGTTGTGAAAAAAAATTCCTCTATAAGTGGTCTTTCTTGATGTAAGTGTGCTTAAAGAAGAATGGGGTAATCTATATTGATGTGAAAGTGAAGTTTTGGCTTGACATAAGCATGGAGTTTAAATGTTAAAATATATGTACTAAAGTGCTTAGAGAGGTGTAGTCACTCTTATATCTAAATGTATCCTACCCGTCACGTAGCCTGCATTACAACCAAATAAAGTCCTAATTGATCCTAGATTCAATGAGCTCGATTAGTGGAGTAGTACACTACGGGAAAGCTTATGGTACATCTTTTGTGTCATATGAATGTTATTTCTAAGAGTGAGTGAATTCTTTCTATCTTGAGTTCCTAAGTGTTCTTAAATTTTATTGTGTGGAGCTACTCTCATGTGTTGTATGAGGGTACTTGATTCATGAAGGAAAGGTAATGTCAGTGACCTCTATGTTAGAGT
Organism: Nicotiana benthamiana; assembly: GCA_034376525.1. Lineage (NCBI taxonomy): Eukaryota > Viridiplantae > Streptophyta > Magnoliopsida > Solanales > Solanaceae > Nicotiana > Nicotiana benthamiana. Next base: position 134,132,557 of record CM067337.1, read on the forward strand.
AAGTAGGTTAGTTGTGAATAATGTGTAGTACTTGTGAGTCAAATCTTGAGGTGAAGATGTTACGCTTTTGTGCTTAATCTATTTGAAATATTCTTGGTCTGATGAATTAGGAGAATTTCTTAAAAAAGTCATGTCTATATAAAGTGTAGTTTGATTACTCGAGGATGAGCTATGGATTACGTTTGTGGTGTTGATGAGAGGCTATAATTACGTATTTTAGTCGATTATTACACTCTAATTTACTGCACGTTGGTTGAGTTTGCGCTTTAATCCCTTGTGTTTTGCACTTACAGTGTGTTAGTAGGAGTGATTTCAAGATATATTGATGTTATAGAATAAATTAAGTAATTTGGAGCATTGACCTCTGAGTAAGAGCTCAAGAAATTAAGCCGGGATCGAGTTCCGGGGTCAAATTTGATATTTAAGTACGAACAACGACTCGAGGAGGCATATTGCGTACTGTCTAGTAAAATAGACATAACGTTAGGCTCAAAACTCCATTTGGGATTCACAATATATGGTTGGAAAGCAAACTCAAAGGGCTAAAACTTTCATGTTTATATTTTTCCAAATTCAAAACGAAACAGGGCGTAACCGTGATAGGACCACGGCAGAACACTCTTGCAGATTCTGAAGGCCACTCTGGCCGCGGTCCTGGCATAACCGCGGTAGGACGCGTAAAATTCAGGGACCAAAGTGCAAAATACATTATTTTATGCCCTAGACCCTATATTAAATGAAGGAAGCCATCCAAGAATGAGAGAGAATGATTTTTGGAAGTGAAAAACATCAAAAGGAAGGGCAAGAGGCAAGGAGGATCATTGGGCATCAATCTTTAATCTTCTTCTTTGTTCTTTTACCTTTAAATATGAATTCTTTTGTGATTTTTGTTATTTTCATGAGTAGCTAACTATTTTTAAATAAGGTTTTGGTGAAACCCGTTGGGGATGAACTTGTTGTTATATTAATATAGTTTTGAGTTGGTTGTTAATCTCTATTTGTTCAACTACATTTTGATTGTGGTTAATTGAAAGGATCCTCAATTAGCCGTTCCTATTTATTATGTATCTGGTTGAGAGAGAGTGCATATGTAGGTTGTTGTTGAACAACATCAATCCCGGAGTATAGTCGAGAGTCATAACTGAGGGTTTAGAAGTTGGATTAGAGATAACAATACCTCGAGTGCAATCTAAGTAAATTGTAATGTTAATGTAGCTAGCATAGCTTGAGAGATTGCGCATAGTAAATTATCATAATTGCTTGAGAGAGATTTATGATAGTTCGAGAGTTCATGATTGATAAAGGGAACTACTTCAAAGCTATAAGAAATATACAACCAAGGCAATCAACAACGGGGGAAACCATTACCTTAGACCTTTATTCCAATTTTTTTACAATTCAAGCATAGTTACTTTTCAACTGGTTATTTATTTTCAATCTTGTCTTCTTTGTGATATTAATCAGATACAGCTAAGCCTTAGTTCTCGATGGGATTGGACTCCAAACTTTTAGACCGAATTATATTTGCAGCGACCACTTATCCTTTTTAGGACTAGAGTTGGCGTGATCAGTTCATGTTATCATTTGGAATTTGTGTGCAATATTTGGATCTAATCTAGATTAGTTAGGCTTGATCGGACTCTTGGTAAAAAATTCAAAATTTAATGAACATAAGAGAAGTTCAACATGTGTTTTGATCGTTGATTTTTGGTTATGAAGTTATTCATTACATTTTGAGCATTTGAATAAGTTCGTATTAGGTAATGGAACTTGTTAATTTGTATAAGTCAACCAAACAGTAGAGTACCTGGTCCTCTATGAGATTGTATTGAGAATGCTAATAAAATAGTATGTAAATAAGACACGGGGTTTTTATGTGAAAAAATCCCAACTCAAGGGGACAAAAACCACGACCCACACCTATAAACTTTCAACTTCACTAACATGTAAACACCTATTACAAGCCTCTTTTTAATGACTTTATTACAAAGAATTCAATTTAACTAACTTGTGATACTCTTACCACAAGCCACTTTGTCACTCTCTAGTAAAAAAGACTTTAACTTATGAGTAAACCTAGTCGCAACATAAACTCAGAAAGTTTACGTATTTTACAAGAGGGTTGCTAATCAACGCTCCTGACTAAGCAATTTAGGAGATATAATAATAACAATCACAAAGTTACTACTCAATTAAGGACACAAAATACTAACTTTATGAGCTGGTCCGGAGTAGCGTTTAACTTTGTTCTTTAAGCTCGTGAGAATTAATTTCTCTATTTTGCAAAAAGGCTTGAATAAGAAACAGAAGAGTTCAAGTGATGTTTTGATATAAAGTCATTGTTGATACACCTTGATGACATCATTTGAAATGACTTAAGCACTTTTGATGGTCAAGGAATAAGTGGCCACTGGAGACAGTACAGTGCAGGCAGAAACAGTGCAGGCTATCATGTCGCTTCCAGCTGTGTCCAATTGACTTCGTACTGCTTATGAAGGAATCACAAGAGTATCAGGTCCTTGATTGGTTTTCTATCTCATGAAGATATAGCAGTTCACATTTAGCTGGACTCCATTAACTTGCAGTGTAGCCCAAGTGTGTTTGGTTCCTTGTCCGGTCCTTGTTAGTAAGTTTTTAAGATCATCAAAACATAAGACAAAGAAATTGAAAACCTATCGATCTCCCCTTTTTGATGATGGAAAACTTACATATTGACAATATATATTTATATAATGAGAACCAGATAAAGTAATATGAGCTTACAAGTTCCCCCTGACTTTATGCCTTCTTTTCTTCCTTCTTTTCTTTGAAAATTATTTATTTATTTCCCTTTTTGGCATCATTAAAAAAGAAACAAGCAGCCAAATATCATAAAGAAGTTTAGCCGAGCTAACTCATGTCACATATGCGCACACAACATGATAGAGAAGAGAATATAAAATTCAAACAATGAGATAATAAAAGAGGATAGATTTTATATAGATAGAAAATTTCATATGCCTTTTCTTAAAAAGAAAAGGAAACATTAGATGGTTAAGATGGAAGCAGTACTGTTTCATCCCAAGCACATAAAAAAAAACAAAACATCTACCAAAAAAAACTTAAAAGAAGTTTCCAGAAACTGATCACATAAGGGGTACTTGGGGGGCCCTAAGGCTTGGAGACTGCAACAAGTGTTTGGGGAACTAGGTCTATTCGGGCATTGGTCGACTTTTTCTCATTGAGCAGTTCTGCTTTCAGGTTTTCTAGTTGCTCCTTGAGATCAGCATTCTCTTTTGTCAAATGACCTACTTCATCATTTGACGGCGGAACCCCTTGGGCTTGCTGAGCTTCCAGGATAGCATTCATAGCCTTCAATCGACGAATTTCCTCAGTTGCATTGTTTTGAGGATTAATGAGCTCCGAGAAAATTGATGTACTTCCTACACCCCCCCTATTCTTTTAATGTTATCTATGAGAAAGTCTTCTTCTTAGTCCCTAGCTTGCTTTGCCCCAGCGGCACCTCGAAGAACTTAAACACTCATGTAAGCAGAAACCCGAAAGGAAGGCCAAGATTACCATCCTTGAAGGTTGCTACCTTTTGCATTTGTTCAATCATAATAGCAGGCATGCTTACAGGAATAAAGCTATCTAGTTGCTCTATCAAAAACAGCTCAGATTTAGAAGTCAGGGACCTTCTCTCAGCACAAGGTAATAGAACGTTGTTTAGCAATTCAAAAAGCTATTGATAAACAGGGAGTAATGCTTTCTTGTGGATCTGGTCCCCTTTTTGGTTCACAACAGCATTTCAAAAATTATACTGACTCACATCCTTCACACTAAACACACAAACTGTAGGGACTTTAAGAATTTACCCAAGCAACTTTACATCGAACAAGATATCTACTCCATTCACCAATGCACAAATGTGTTTGTTCTCAACGGGAATGAGGCTAGCAAAGAAGCTTTGAACCTCATCCTCATACACCTAAGGTACATCTATTTATAATAGATGCCCCCATCATTGAAACTCAACATTTCAAGAACTTGTCGCATACCAGCCATCTCAGAGATTGCTGGGTCAAACGTACGACCCAGCAGAACCTTCTGGTGCCTAAGGAATTATGAATCAAAGCTGACTTCACTTCTTGTCCTCTTCCCAGAACCAGGTTCCTGAACAATTTCAGACTTTCGTTTGCCGGACTTTCCACCACTTAATTTCGCTTTTCCCTTGAACTTGACTAACACATCCTCATCAGACATCGAAAACCCTCTCACAACATCCTTCAACTTGGAGCTAGGGGTTGAAACTTTCTCTACTGAAGCAAGCTGCTTATTTTTTGGGGATTGTCTTACCAGTGAACCAGGTTCATCTGGTGTTTCCTTTTCCTCTTCTACTACAAGGATCGCCTTATCACTTACGGGCACACTATCTTTCACGAACTTCCTCATTTGCTTCTTACTACTTTTTATGCTCTTTTGAAAGGCCGAGTCGTAGGCCATCTTAGCTTGCAGTCTATTAGTAGGTCACTTGGTGGAAGACTTAGGAGTGGACACCAGCCTTCGCTTAACAATGAACGCATGAAGGGCCAGGTTGTCTAGATCCTCCTCATCGGTGGACCTCATCTTAGGAAATTGAATGTCCTGAGGTACACCATCAAATGTAGGAGCAGAACTGTCCTGGGACTGAAAACCCTGATCTGGGTCCTCTGGAGAAGGATCAGGATACTCATGTGAGGGCCCAATAGTTTCTGCTGGTGCAGCATCCTCAACAACCACTATAGCTCCTTCCTCCCCCATACCCTGTATCTTGTTTCTCTGAGTGATTATATGTTGGAGGACATCGTCAGTAGACGCCACAAAGATGATTACAATATTTTCTTTATCAATCGGCACTGCTTCCACCATGGAATATGCAGCAACAATGGCAGAATCCTCTACGACCTCATGGCTTTGACCTTGTTCTTTGATAGAGGGAACCTTAAAAGATAGAGAGGATGGATCAGTACTTTTAGGGGTTTCTGAAATAAAAAGAGACGGAGAATCTAGGTGAGGTGTGATTTTAGTAGGGAGAGTAGGAGTGGTTATAAAAGACTCATAAGGGATAGAGGACTCTATAGTTTTTTCAGTATCAGGGATAAGTGAGGCAGGAATGTCGAAGTTCGTATCATCCATTGAAAAGATAGAGTGACATTGTTTTGGGAAGTTCTAAAAGAGGACATTATGTTTGTTGAGAACGGAATAGGGTTTTATTAAGAATGGATAACTATAAAAGAGAGAGATAGGGACCGATTCTGAAATGGCGGTTGTGTGCGGAGAAATGCAACGTTTTAGAGGGAGATGGAATGATTTAAGGTGAAGATATGTGACAGCTGGTTCTGGAAAGGTGAATGACATGGCAGTTGTGTTTTGTATCTTTCTCAGACGTGTATTAGAGAATGCATAGAACTACTAACCTTTGGTACAGGAACCAGGTTCTTGACCTGTTATTTGAAAGTATCAATCCTATTTTATCATCCATGTCTTGACCTGTTATTTGAAAGTATCAATCCTCTTTTATCATCCATGCACTACATCTACAGCTTCTATACCCATCATACGTGTTTACCTGCAATGGTGTTGAAGTGAAATAGACTAGACCAGAAAACACTTTAGCTAGTTTTATTTGAAGGTGATTTTCATAGCCAAATGATGAAGAATCAGGTTCTCAATTTGTCTTTAAAAGCCACAACTTCACTCTGTTTCTTTCAAAATGTTCCCTACTTAATGCCTTGGTGAAGATATCTGTAATTTGGTCTTTTGTGCTACAGATCTTCAAATATATCAACCCTTTCTCCATATTGTTGTCTACTATGAAAATGGTACTAACAATTAAACTTGATTATGGGAAACTAAAAATACGTGATCTGTTTTTATGCTAGTTATCAAGCAGTTGATTTTATGTGCGTGAGACTTAGAAATCAAGTAAGAGTTAAGGATAAGGTGATAATCAAACCGATAGGTTAGCAATTGGGGCCTCGAGCTTGTCGATTTGGGGGCCTCGAGGTCGATTCTAGATCTTAGCTGCGAGTTATCGAAGGTGGTCGAGGTATGACTAACAATTATAATAAAATCAACAAAGGATCTTTATGGCCAATGATAAGAAACAAATGATGAACAATAATAAAAAAAGTAAATGGAAGCAATAATATCAACAGAAGATGTTAGAAACCAGAGAGAATGTTCTTGTATATTTTGTGTAGAGCAACTGAAGCAACAAGGTTTTATAAAATAACAGGGATCCCCTTTATATAGTAGGGGAATTCCAACATATTAAAACATGCATTAATTACAAATATATGGAGATAGGACAACTAGATGACACCCTAATTCGGGTTTAGAGTAGTCTACTAGGCTCTATCAGTACTAACTGCGTGCCTTGGGAACTCCCTATTTATACCATTATTATGTTCATTACTACCTTGAAGTTGAGTATCGAAGACCCTCGAGGGATGATACTCGGACGCAGCCTTGAGCCTTCGAGATGATCTCCTGAGGCACCTCGATGATGAGAAAGTGGACCCTCCGATTTTACCGTATACAATTGTCCCTCCGAAAATGATGCCTCACATCAATTTTCTTGGGCTTTTGGTGTTGAATTGGATTCTTGGCCATGTTGAGTGCACTAGTATTATCACATAGAAGGAGCACACTCTTAGTGAGTACTTTAAAGTCCTCCAATTACTGCTTAAAGTTGAGCACAACAGGATGTTGCAGGTATATATTCTGCTTCAGCTATTGGAAGAGCCACTGAGTTTTGCTTCCTTGTGCCCCAAGAGATGATACATGAACCTAGAAAGTGAGCCATTCCAGAAGTGTTTTTCCTGTCTAGAAGATAACATGCATAGTCTACATCAGTATATCCAATGAGATTAAAACTGTCACATGAGGGATAATAAAGGGCCAGGTCCTGTGTTCCTTTAAGATATTTCAGAATTCTTTGGTAGCCTTCAAATGAAATTCCTTGGGATTTGATTGAAACCTTGTACATAGCCCCAAACTGAAGACAATATCAGGTCTACTGGCAGTGATATAGAGAAGAGACCCACTAATGCCTCTATACATGGTTTGATTCACAAAAGATCAAGTTTCATCCATGTCCAGTCGAGTGGCCATAGCAATGGGAGTGTCTATCACTTTTGATGCTTTCATATCAAACCTCTTCAAGAGCTCCCGAATGTATTTATGTTGATAAACGACGTACCTTTTGTGGAATTTTTTACTTGAATACCCAAGAAAAAGTTTGGTTCCCCCATCATACTCATTTCAAACTCACTTCCCATGAGTTTTTCAAATTCTTCACACAGGGAATCAGTTGTTGCCCCAAAACTAATATCATCAACATACACCTGGACAATGAGTAGGTTCCTTCCTTGTTTCTTTAGGAACAAGGTGTTGTCAATTTTCCTTCTTTTAAAGCCATTTTCCAAGAGGAACTTTGACACCCTTTCATACCAAGCTCGAGGATCCTACTTCAACCCATATAATGCTTTGTCAATTTTAAACACATATTCAAGGTGTTCATGATATTCAAACCCTGGAGGTTGCTTCACATAGGCTTCTTCCTCAAGAAGTCAATTCAGAAATGCACTTTTGACATCCATTTGGAACAAGGTGAATTCTATATGAGATGCAAAAGGTATTAGAATTCTAATAGTTTCCATGCAAGCGATCGGAACAAATGTTTCATCATAAACAATCCCTTCCCCCTGATTGTAGCCTTGAACTATTAGCATTGCCTTGTCCCTTGTGGTGTTTCCATGTTCAACAAGCTTGTTCCTGAATATCCACCTAGTTCTTATAATGGTTTGATCTGATGGTTTGGGTAGCAGGTGCCAGACATTGTTCCTCCCAAACTATTGTAACTAATCTTGCATGGTTGCAATCCAATCTGCATTTTTCAAGGCTTCCTTGTATTCTTGGGTTCTATTTGGGAGAGAAAGGCTAAGAAGGCAAGTGAATTTCTGGATTTTAACCTGGTTTGTACTCTGAAATCTAGAGGGTTAATTATGTTGTCAAGAGAATGAGAGCTTTTGTGCCTCCAGTTAGACGTCTGAAGTTCATTTATAGAGAATATGGGTACATTTGACTGGTTTTCCTGTGTTCTTCTCTCAGGTGCTAGTGGAGTACCCTAAACTACATCAACCACTCTTTAGCTTTGGTGGTTGTAATTGAAGTACCTAGTTCCATTGAAGATGAGGCAGTATTGTCTTCACTTGGCTCATCATATCTGCCTTTCCATTTGTCATGTCAATGACTTTATCAGGTACTAGTAAGGGTTCTCCATATTGATCTTATTCATCACTCTTCCTACAAGATAGATATGACTCATAAAAACTAACATGAACCCTTTCCTCAACACACTGCATCTGCTTATTGTATATCTTGTACGTTTTTCTTTGAGAAGAGTAGCCCAAAAAATATTCCTTCATCACTCTTGGCATCAAATTTACCAAGCTAATCCTTTCCATTATTGAGAAAATAGCGTTGCATCCAAATGTTCTTAGGTGTGTCAGTATGTGTTTCCTTCCATTCAGCAACTCATATGGGGTTTTGTTCAGGAGTGATCTAATCATGCACATGTTCACCAAGTAGCAGGCAGGGTTGACCGCTTCAGCCCAGAAGTTTTTAGCAATTCCACTGTCGATTAGCATTGTTCTTTCCATATCTTCCTAAGTTATGTTCTTCCTTTCTACTACTCCATTTTGCTGGGGAGTTCTGGGAGCTGAAAGGTTGTAAGTGATGTCATTTTCATTTTCAAAACTCATCAAATTTAGCATTGTCAAATTCTGTTCCATGATATGATCTAATGCATGCGGCTCTAGACTCCATCTTCAGCAGAATTTTCTTCATAAAGGCCACAAACACCTCAAAGGTTTCATCCTTAGTTCTTAGAAACAGAGTCCATGTGAATCTGGAGTAGTCATCTACTATCACAAAATTTCCTCCCCCGCCATCCACTCTTGTAGAACCACATAGATCCATATGCAGAAGCTCGAGTGGCTTTGAGGTTCTCACATCCCTTTTATACTTAAAAAAGAACTTTACATGTTTTCTTCTAGCACAAGCATCACAACTTTTTACACCTTGCACTTTCACATGGGCAGACAATGCACCAGGTCTATTCAGAAGAGAAAAGCTTACGTGCCCCAATCTTTTGTGCCACAGTTTCACATCAATATCAACACCTTTCAGACAACTCAGATCACCACTTTGTAAGGACTCGAAATCAGCAACATAGATATTCTTGTATCTGTTGGCTACAAGTACCATTTCACCAGTTACTAGATTAGTAACTATACATATCTTGAACAAGAATTCCACCTTGTTTTCGTTATCACATATCTGAGAAACACTCAAGAGACTGTACTTAAGGCCATTGACATAGTACCCATTTTCAATTAGAATAACAGAGTGACATTCCGGCTTAACCAACTCCAAGAATGTATCCTTTGTTCCCATTGACAAAGGATACACTCCCTCCTTGCAAGGATTTTAGTGAAAGAAAGTCCATGGTGTTCCCAAACATGTGATTTGAATGCCCACTATCCATTTAACCATTTTTGACCGATTTCTTTTCATGTTCCCTCTTTGTCGTCATCATGTGATTGGGCCATCAAAGCAAAATTGAGTCATATTCACTTTCCTTAATTTCAACTACCATCACGGAACTATCGCCAGTATCAGTTTCATCTTCAGACTCACTAGAGAATCCCCCCATGCTGCAAGAGCATGTTTCACCACATGGTCAGCAGATCTCTTTCTTTTGTAGTCCTTGAGAGGAACCGGGTTCCTCTTAGCTGCTTTCTCAGGGTTTTACTCGGAGAATTCTTTCTTTAAGAGAGGATAGTCTCTGATGAAATGTCCAGTCTTTCCATACTTATGATAGAGATCATAGTTTTTTGGTTTGTTAAAGATGGCCCCTTTTAGCATTTCTCCATTTCTTCTGACTATCTTCTGAAATCTTTTGGTTAAGTAAGCCATGTCATTGTCTTTCTCACTAGAGTAATTTCTATCAGCTTTGAGTACCATTTTATTTTCTTTCTTTGATTCTCTTTTTTCACTGTCTATCTTCCTCTTCATCTCGTAGGTCTTCAGATTTCAAACCAGCTCTCCTATGGTCCACTCCTACAAGTTATTTGATTTAGTGATAGCATGCACCATGCTTTCCCAAGGGCTAGGCAGAATACTAAGGATTTTACTCAATAGCTTATTCCTAGGAGTGGTTTCGCCAAGTGATTGTAACTCATTTATGATGGAAATGAATCTTGTGTGCATATCTTGAATAGATTCATCGTCTTTCATCCTGAAGAGTTCATACTCGGTAGTGAGCATATCGATGTTAGAGTGTTTTACTTGGGTGGTTCCCCTATGAGTTGTTTACAAATCTTCCAATATCTCCTTAGTAGTCTTACAAGCGAAGATTCTATTATGTTCTTAAGGTCCTATTCCACATACCAGAATCTTCTTGGCACAAAAATTCTTCTCCATAGCTTTTCTATCTATGTCTGTGTGTTCTATACCGGTTTTTGCATTGAAAATGGAAGTTCTTCCATTACCTTTGTTGGAATATAAGGATCGTCACATATGACATTCCACAACTCGGAATCCTCTACCATGATAAAATCATACACTCTTGTTTTCCACCACCCACAGTATTTTCCATTGAACCTGGATGGTCAGTATGTAGATTGAACTTCTTCGAAATTTCGTGGAGCATGTCGCGCCCCCTTTTTTTCTCGTGAAATAGGGTATATGACATTTTGGTTGGGACAACTCTTTCCTTTTGGAAATAGGTTTAGCAATGTTGAAGAGTCGCCACCTAACGATTTTAAGGTGCGTTAGGGCATATATGGGGTTCAACTACAACAATGTTCTATAATCAGAGATAGGGTAAGGGCTTGGAATTATCTCGAGGAGAAGGTGTTAGGCATCCCTCAGGATCCACTATTGTGGTTCCGGACCAGAAAGTTTTTGTGAATTTGTGAAATTATCAAGTAAACAAATAATAATAGGGGATTTTGAATTTAAAAACACAAGTGTTTGAAAAAAAATAAAAGCAAGGTTCGAATAAGAGTTATAATCTAATCGTGCTTGTGAGTGTAAAAGATCATAGGTTTGTGTGTAATATGGATCACATCAATGCAATACTCGGTATAACTCCTCAAAAAATAGGGGCTACACTGGGTGTTTGGCACACTGATCATCATATCCATTTCCACCCTTCCCACCCCGTAAAGGTATTAAAGCAGGGATTTGTCTCGACTTCTATTGCGTGCTATTACCCGTCCCTTTCCTATCAGTCCCATAGGAATTTTATGACTAATATTCCAATAAAAGGGAATATTTTAGTATGGCTCTCAGGTTTAACGGAAAAAAAGGCTAAGGCAATATAAAAAACATGTAGGACCGCATTTAAAGGAAAAACATGTAAGCAATTAGAAGGTTGTTATAAACCTCCGCAAATAATGCATATAAATAGCATGACTTAAACACAGTTAAAATCTGAACTTTTTAAGTCCTAAAGTAGGGGATTTAAGGTAGAACCAGATTCATTATATAGCTCAGATAAGAAGTCTGAATCTGGCATGCCTATTAGTTGTAGGAATTGATAATTAACGAAGGCAGTTCCAGTTTTATTCAAGTAATTACCTATGGCTTGCCTAGGCATAGCATTGATGTCCTATGAGCATGATATCTATAATGATGCAGTAAAGCAATTATTAATTTTGAACTGGCGATTTGGATCCTATAAACATGTTTTCTAACAGTATTAAGACAGTGTTTGAGAAACTTATCAAAGAAGTGGCAGATTAATTAACTAATCCAATTCAGAATAACAACACGAACTAGACGGCTTCTTCAACTAAACTGTTTTTAAATCCTATAGACATGATTCCTATTATAGCTATTTAGATCTTATATGCATAGTATCTAAGTGTGTGAAAGCTGACTTTGGACTTATATGCATGATTTCTAAGGGAAACAACTTTGGATACATGCTGTAATGAAAATTAAGCTTCAATTACTTTATATCCTATAGGCATGATATCTATTTGTAAAGATGTTTTTTGACTCTGTAAACATGTTATCTATTATTAAAGTCATTTATGTACTATAGACATGATTTTTAGTTGTGAAAGTGAAGCATGTAGAATTTATGTTAAACAAGCACTGATCCTATAAGCATGTTTTCTAGTTATGAGCGTGAAGCATGCATAATTTATTTAAACAAGCATTGATCCTATAGGCATGTTTTCTGGTTATGAAAGTGAAGCATGAAGAATTTATTTTAAACAAGCACTGATCCTATAGGCATGTTATCTAACAGACCATACATGAAGAGGATAGACCCTACATGCATTTTATCTACCCAATCTACCTACAACGTACAACTACCCACCCTTTACACTAATCTCCACGATATTGTTTACAAATTATTATAGTCCCAATGATTAAATTACAAAAGAAGTGCAGAAATAAGAAATTAATCACTTTAATGCCAATGTTTTAAAGTCTCTCTCATACTTGAGTGTGTCAAAGTTCCCTAAGGATTTCAAGGGATCCCAAGCAGTGCTCACACCCAGGTTTACATAACCAAATAGAATGAGTGCAGTGTGGAAGGTCCAGCCCTTGTGTGTCTAAGATAAGAGGAAACTCAACGGCCCCAAGGCAAAGCTCACACAGAAGGGGCAGAACCTAGATTCTAAGAGTGCAGTGGAAGTGAAAAAAATATTTTGAAAAAGATTTATTAAAACTGGATTAGAAATAGTAAGTGGTAAAGGGTGATTTGAAAATAACTGTAGTAGTGAAACTCAAACTATACAAAATCAAAAATCATTCAAAGGGGAAAGGTATTATGGGATACATTGTATAACCCGGCAGGGGTCTGGTTTGGTCATGCACAGCTATAGCTGATGCTGCCATGGACACAAACCATCCAAAGGAACAAAAACACATATAGTGGATATGGGGATTGGGATTCATAGGGTAGCAAGTACACAAAAAATGACTGACAAGGTCACATATAGGTAAGAATTAATTTAAAAGGGGAAGGGAACATATTATATCATGCTAGTAACATAACTTGACTGCGAAAACATGAGCAGATGTAAACAAGAATGAGAAACAAAAGCAACTTAAGGAAACATGTTGTTGTTAAGACTTAAAAATTAACTAGGACATACCAGTAGAGAAGCAAAGTGGAGAATGGTAATGCAAAAAAGATTCCCTAGTCTAGCCTTAGGTTTCAGTCGGATAGACAAAGCAATAACACAAGTAGCAGTAAAGAAAGAGAGAGTTTTGAGTGTAAGTGTGTTTTGAACTCAAGTTATTTGTATGTTTAGAAGAAAAGAGGGTATGATATTTATAGTTTTGAAAATTCAGTAAAGAATAAGGTAATAAGTAAAGTCTTAACACAAACATTGAAATAATCACAATAAGAATTAATTAACACAAGTGATTCCCTTTAATTAAGAAATCACTACTTAACAGATACTAACATGTTTTAATTAAGAAAAGAAATCAGTTTGGGATAGATTGATTATTTTTGGGAAATGATTCAGCAAGGTAAAATACCATAGTAATTAAAAGAAGTAAATCAATCAATTTAAATGAACAAATACAACTAGGGTTTATAAGAAAACATATTTTGCAATCAGTCGAAACATTGAGGGAGTCAGAATCAATCAATAAAGGGTCAAGATTCTGCATCTTAACATATAAATAGCAAGAAATGAACAAGCATGCGGAGTTAAACATGTTGACAAAAAGAAGCAACACAAACATATTGTAGCAACAGGGTAAGCTAGAATTCAGTAGTAAAGAAAGCTATTTGAAGCACAATGGTCAAGCAGTCACATAGAACCAAAGTGTAGAGAACCAAACTGACAGGTAATAAAAATCAAATTCAAGTAAATGTCTCACAGTAGTAATAAGTGAAGAAAACCCCTTTTAAGAAATTAGTGCTTTAATAGTAGTCGAGTTTAAGAGATGATAAGAACTTAAATCAGATAAGTCAAAGAAGGGAAAGAGAGTCAGAAACAAAGAACAAGCACACATTTAAACAAACAGTTTTAGAACGTGCATAAGACCCAAAAGGAACTAGGGTTGTTAACATGCTGAATCAAGTAGAAGGAAAGCATAAACAAGTTGTTTGAACATAGTAAAATCATGAAACACAACCAAAAATAAGAGAAGAGATCTTTAAAGAAGTTAAGAGAAACCCTAATGGTTGAAAAATGAAGAGTCATGTTGAAAGAAAAGTAAAAGAAACTTCGACAAACACTTAAAAAGTTTGTAACACACACATGTTTAAAAGAAAATTGAACAGCTCTTAGAGCTAGGGTTTCAAAGAACCCCGAGAAAGTGAGAAAGGTTTTAAAAAATTCCGATCTATCCGGAAATTCAAGGATCTGACTTGAACAACCATGGATTGTCGAAAAAAGACCAGTGATCAAAGTCGAGCAATGACTGAACCAGACCTCTTCGAGATTTGTCCATGAAATCACAAGAACTAACACCCAGTAGCCATATGAGGTTGATACACACCTCAAATGGCCATGAGAGGCCATGTATTAGACAGGATTGAGGTGGATTAGGGTGGAATTAGATGGCGGTAGTTAGGCTTCATGTGAGATTGCAGAGACACTCTAGAGGGAAGGGATTCAGAGGCAGTGGATGGTGGGAAATGAGTTAGGGTAAGGGGTTATTTGGGGTTAAAAGGAGGGATGGTGGACGTTGATCTAGATGATTAACGACCTAGATTTAAAAGGGTAGGTGGGTAATCTAGGTTAGGTTCGTTTAATTGGGTTAGGGTTCGGGTTTAAATTGAAGTTGGCCTGGGGAAATTAGGGCTTGATTTGGGTTATAATTGAAACCCAATTTGAGTTAAAATTCAAAAAGCCACTTTTCCCTTTTAATTTATTAGAAAATAGTATATAAATTTATGAAAATAAATTGAAAGCACTAAGATTTAATATACAATTAACAATGTAAAAATATAGGATCCCATTTTGTAAACGCGAGACAAATTTAAACCTAAAAATGGCTAATATTGCAATTATGTGCAATTAGCTTTTAAAAAATACTAAATGAAATTATAAAAATTATCTTAGCCATATTTTGGCATAAATATAAGAATTCAATAAATGAATTATCAAAAATAATAATTTTGGACATTATTATTGGGATTTTATGGATGAAAAGGGGAAATAAATCAGTTTAAAACCCTTAAGATATTATGGGAAAATAATAAAATGCTTGGAAATACTTATATATGCATATATATATATATATATATATATATATATATATATATATATATATATATATATATATATATTATATTTTGAAAGTATTCTATATATTGAAAAATATATAGGGAAAAATTGGGTGTCAACAACTATCCCTCTTTACCTGGGAAGGATGAAAGACTTTTCGGGTAAAGATATGATGGCCAATTTTGACCGAGCAAAATGGTTTGAAGAGGTTTAGGTCGCACCCTAGCATCTGAGCTACCTACATATCCCTAGTTTTATAGGAATCAGGCAATATGCAGTTCAGAATCCGTCGGCAGAGTATGCCAATGGAGACTTTCCAAGAACGAACACGATATCTTGGGCTGGGTAAGTGGACGACTTACGGGAATGGTTAGGTTTGATATGGCTACAGGCAGTGGAGTATAACTGTTATCGCCTGGATGGCTGTTACTTGCTGGTTTAATTGCAAATAAGAAACACAATCATATATTATGCGTAAATTTAGACATGATGCAAATTCATGTTGGACCATGAATGTTATCTTTGAATAGTTAGGATGACGTCTTTAGACCATGATATCCTGGGCCATGAAGCATATAATAAAGGATTCACTTTTCATGAAATGATGTTTTCTGGCTCTGAGGATGGTGCCTCCGAACCATGATGCCTTTGAATGATAATATGCAAAAGATTGATAGAAATCCTCGGGCCATGACATGGTGTTATCAGGAAATGAAGATGGTGCCTCCAAACTATGACGCCTTTGGATGAGTTCGCGGTATTTCAGCCCATGAAGGAAATAGTAGCATGTGGCGGTCTTCAGCTGTGCAATGCAGCGATCTTTTAGCCCCGCAATGTGGTGATCTTTCAGTCATGCAATGTGGCGATCTTTCAGTCGTGTAATATGGCGATCTTTCAGCTCTGCACTGTGAATGGAGACAGCGTTTAGTCTTGAAAGGCAGAAAGGTAGCTTATGCAAGTTCGAAAGCAGAATGATAGCCTTATGCAATGTAGATGACGATAGAGGTAGAGCTTCACCTCGGAAGGAAAAATAGTTGCCTTATGCAAGTTGGAAGGCAGAATGGTAACCTTATGCAATACAAATGCATGTAGAGGTAGTGCTTATCCTTGGAAGGAAGAATAGTAGCCTTATGTATGTTGGAGGGAAAAATAGTAACCTTATGCAGATTGGAAGGCAGAATGGTAGCCTTGTGCAATGCAGATGTAGACAGAGGTAGAGCTTAACCTCAGAAGGCAGAATAGCAGTCTTATGTAAGTTGGAAGGAAGAATGGTAGCCTTATGCAATGCAGATGCAAATAGAGGTATAGCTTAACCTCGGAAGGCAGAATAGTAGCATTATGTAATAAATAAGATAAGAAATGGCTACGAAGTTTTCGTAGCTGATAGCATATTGCCGTGTTGTGATTATTGGGAGCATTGTAACATACGGGACATCACTGGTGTGCAGATAGCAAATGTTGGCAAGTGTAACGATGAAGAGAGCCGTATTCTTGAATAATGTTTGTTCCATGAGTGTGCACCATGTTTTAATGATTTTGTGATCCTTGTTCCTGCATCCAAAGAAACATCGTGAGTTTTGTAAAGGGGGAGGTGAGTTCGTATCCCGCTGGCTTTAATTGACTTGTTCGGCTTTGATCTGGCAATACCGTATGTATCATTGGGGTAGCATTGCTAAATAAAGTAGTTTAAATAATAGACATGCATGATTTTAGAAAAGTATGACACAAATGTATAATTAAAAATAGTTTTTAGATGAACCGCCGACTGTGACGCAATTCAATACGTTGCAACCTCTCTTGCTATGGAATATTGAGGGTCCTCCTTAAAATTATGCCCCACTTTCCAATTTCAGGGGAAATGAAAGTTTTATTGAATTGTAACCGAACCCATAAGGCTATCTACATATCCCTTCGTAAACAAAAATCGGGTTACGCATAGTTCAATTTACATCGTATAAGGAAATCATAAAGATTACACATAGTAATGCTTTATTGCATCTGAATTAATCGGTTTTGGATAGACTTCTCCGTCCATTTCTACAAGTATAAGGGCTCCTCCTTTTAAAACCGGTGAACATGTATGTACCCAACAAGGTGGGAGAGAACTTCCTTGTGGCTTCATATTTCTTAAACACCAACTGCCCTGGTGTGAACTGTCTCGGCTTGACCCTTTTATTGAAGGCTCTGGACATTCTGTTCTAATAGAATTGACCATGGCAAACTGCATTCATTCTCTTTCTGTCTATAATGGATAGTTGCTCATAATGACTTTTGCCCACTCTGCGTTGTCGAGCCCAACTTCTTGTATTATCCTTAGGGAAGGAATTTCTACTTCGACGGGGATGACGACCTCTGTACCATAAATCAGCATATAGGGGGTTGCTCCGGTTGATTTGCAGACTGAGGTGCGATACCCTAATAGAGCAAATGATAACTTCTCATGCAACTGTTTATGCTTCTCTATCATTTTCCTCAATATCTTCTTGACATTCTAGTTGGCGTCTTCTACAGCTTTAGTCATTTGAGGCCTGTAGGCTGTGGAATTCTTGTGTCCGATCTTGAAAGCTTCACACATGGCTTTCATCAAGTCGCTGTTGATATTGGAGTCATTATTAGTAATGATTGACTCTGGAATTCAGAATCGACAAACAATGCAGTCGCGGACAAAGTCTGCCACTACTTTCTTAGTCACTTCTTTGTAAGATGATGTTTCGACCCACTTGGTAAAATAGTCAATTTCCACTAGCATGAACCTGTGTCCGTTGGAAGTGGCAGGCATGATTGGTCCAATGATGTCCATTCCCCAGGCGGCGAACGCTCACAGTGAGCTTGTCTTGTTGAGCTTGCTTAGAGGTACCTTTATCATTTCTGCGTGTATCAGACAGTGGTGGCATTTTCGGACATACTGGATGTAGTTTGTTTCCATAGTTATCCAAAAGTAACCAGCCCGGAGTATCTTCTTTGTTAATACAAAGCCATTCATATGAGGACCACAGGTCACAACATTAATTTCCTCAAGCAGCTTGGATACTTCTTTTGCATCAACACATCTTAATAATCCTAAATCAGGAGTTCTCTGATACAGGATTCCTCGATGCTAAAGAAGTTGTTGGACAATCTCCAAAGTGTACGTTTCTAAGTATGATTGGCAAGCTCCGGGTACTCTCCTTTTGCCAAATGTTCCTTGATATCATGAAACCAAGGCTTTCTATTTGCTTCCTCTTCATCGTGGGCACATTAAGCTGGTCGATTATAAATTTTCACCAAAATGGGATCAATAAAATTCTTATCTGGATGTTGCATCATAGATAATAGGGGTAGCCAATGCATTGGCGTACTCATTCTGGATTCTGGGAACATGTTGGAATTCCGTCTTCATGAACCTCTTTCACAATTCCTGTACATGATGCAAATATGGGAGTATCTTGGAGTTCTTTGTTGCCCATTCTTCTCGTACCTAATGTATGAGTAAATTTGAATTTCCAATAAGTAGCAGCTCTTGCCTGTTCATGTTAATGGCCATTTTGAGCCCTAAGATGTAGGCTTCATACTCAACCATATTGTTGGTGCAGGGGAACCTAAGTTTGCAGACATTGGATAATGCTGATCGATTTCTGATACTAAGACTGCCCTTATGCCAACTCCTTTGAAGTTTGCTGCTCCATCAAAGAACATCCCCTAGCCGTCATAGGATTCTGCAATATTTTCTCCTATGAATGATACCTCTGCATCAGGAAAATACGTTTACAAAGGTTCGTATTCTCCATCCACAAGGTTTTCAGCAAGGTGTTCTTCCAGTGCATGTCCCTTAACCACTTTCTAAGTTACGTAAACAATGTCGAACTCACTCAATAGGTTTCCCACTTGGCTATCTTCTAGTGGGCATGGGCTTTTGAAAGATGTACTTCAAAGGATCCATCTTTGATATGAGGTACATGGTATAGGCACAAGCATAATGTCTCATCTTTTGAGCTACCCCAAGTCAAAGCATAGTAGGTGAATTTCAAAAGAGAATATCGGGCTTCGTACGGGGTGAAATTCTTGCTTAGATAAAAAATGGCTTATTCTTTTCTCCCCGTTTCATCATGCTACCCTAAAATGAAGCCAAAAGTTCCATCTAACACTTCACGGTAGAGTAATAAGGGTCTACATTGCTCGGGCGGAACTAAGACCGGTGGTGTTGACAGGTATTCTTTGAGTCTCTCGAAGATGTTTTGGCAGTCATCAGTCCATTTAGTAATAGCATCCTTTTTCAACATCTTAAAGATTGGCTCACAGATAACTGTAGACTGTGCTATGAATTGGCTGATGTAGTTAAGCCTCCTCAAGAAACTCATCACATCTTTCTTGTTCTTTGGCGATGGCAGTTCTCGAATGGTTTCAAATTTTGATGGATCTAGTTCTATTCCTATGCGTCTCACAATAAACCAAGAAACTTCCCAGCAGAAACCCCAAATGCACACTTTGTGGGGTTTAGTTTCAGATTGTGCCTCTGCATCTGTTGAAAGTACTTCCTCAGATCTTCCATGTTGTCATTGGCCTTTTTAGATTTGATAATAACATCATCTACATATACCTCTAACTTCTTGTGTATCATATCATGAAAAATAGTTGTCATGGCCTTCATGTAGGCGGCTCCTACATTGTTCAGGCCGAATGTCATCATCTTATAAAAATACACTTCCTACGGCATAGAGAAATCCATTTCCTTAGCGTCTTCCTCGTCCATCCAGATCTGATGATGACCAACAAAGCAATCCACGAACGACTGTGGATCATGCTTGGTGCAATTGTCAATTACAATATGTATATTCGGCAAAGGCAAATCGTCTTTCGGACTAGCCAGGTTGAGATCCAGGTAGCCGATACAGACTCTGACATTCCCATCCTTCTTTGCTACTGGCACAATATTGGCTAAACATGTCTTGTACTCAACCACCCTGAGAACCATAGCTTTGATCTGCTTGGTGACGTCTTCCTTGATTTTCAGACTTATATCAAGTATAAACTTTCTGAGCTTTTGCTTTACCGGGGGACACATTTGATCAGTTGGCAGTTTTTGCGCCACAACAGACATACTCAGACCGGTCATGTCATCATACGACCAGGCAAATATGTCCTTATAGCCCTTTAGAAACTATGTGTATTCCTTCTTCTCTGATGGCGATAGGTGAATGCTGATCCGTGTTTCCTTGACATTTCATGCGTCTCCCAGGTTAAAAATTTTGGTTTTGTACAGGTTAGACTTAGGTCTGTTCTCAAAGTTCTCAACTTCTTTGACAATCTCACCAGGTATGTCATCTTCTTCTAAATCAATGACAATTTGTTGCATTGCCTCATTGCTTGTTACAGTTATTGGTTTATCAAGATAAGTAATAGTAATGATGTATTGGTAAAGTAAGGAGGAAATTGATAAAAATAAATATTAATTCGTTGGAAAAATCAATCATGATTTGATAAATTGAATAATTTATTTGAACATTGAAGATCTTATTGCAGAAATTAAAAAATGAGAAAGAAAATTATTCAGTAAATAAAACAGTGAATAATGCTTGTTTTAGCCTTGCTATACCGAGGCTCGTCGGGCTCTAGTAGTCTTGATGGTCTAATTTTTGAGGTGTGCTCCTCTGCTCATAGCTTGTATAGAATGACGTTCCTCCCCCTCCTCCTCGAGAATAACACAGCAGTCCGTATCATTGTCTTCTAGAAACAATTTTTTCACTGCCGAAAGTGCTTTTTCTTCATCTATACCATAGACGAAGTCGTCCTGCTAGAAAGTCTGCTCCAGATGCAGTATTGATTGCTCTAACGGATAGTAAGGATCGGGCCATGGTGGCGACCAATTATTGAACTCCTCCCAGGTGTATTCATATCCCAAACCGAAAGTAGTGCCATGTTTCATGAGTTTTATAGGGTTAGAGATCCCTTGGAGGTTCTTTCCGAGTATTTTCTAGGTTCGTACCCATTCCAATTCAATATACTCTTCATCTTATTATCTTGTCATTTTTCTTTTTCATCAACATTGACCTGCTCGATGTGGCGGTAGGTCTCTCCTCCTAGCTTTCTTCTTCCTTCGATTGTTGGAATAGTATGGTGACTATATATAGGATTGCTACCGTCACCGTGAATGGTCACTCCATTCGAACTTTATGGCCCGATGCAGTATTGATGCTACGGCCCCAGCAGCATGAATCTAGGGTCGTCCAGCAGCAAGTTGTAAGACGCCGGCATATCTATTACTTGAAAATCGACCTCGAACCAGGTTGTTCCCATCTGCAGACACAGACTAATCTCACTAATGGTTGATCTCTTAGACCTATCAAAAGCTTTCACATTGATTGCTCCTTTTTTTATTTCATGCATCCCTTTACCAAACTTCTTGAGTGTTACTAAAGGACATATGTTAAGGCTGGAACCCCTATCGATCAGGTCCTCGTGATGAAAGAGTCTTCGCATTATACAGTGATGTGTAGTGCTTTGTTATGACATAGCCCTTCAGGCGGCAGCTCGTCCTCATAAAAGGCGACTTTATTGCTTTCTAGCACTTGCCCCACCATATTAGCCATTTCCCCACCAGTAATGTTACATGGTACATAGGCTTCACTCAGCACCTTCAACAAAGCATTCTTGTGTGTTTTGGAATTCTGTAGCAATGAGAGGGTGGATATTTGTTCTGGCATATTGTTTAGATGGTTGATAACCGAATACTCCTTGGCCTGTATTTTCCTCCAAAGGTCATCCTGACACTTCTCAATAAGGGGAGGCCAATTGGAGGCATGCATTTTTAAAATATTAAAGATGCAAGGAATGCAACTAAATAAAGAAAAACTCCTAAAATTTATACTAAAATTATTTTTTGTCTATTTTAGGAGTTATTTCCATGCAAGGTAAAAATTATGTGCTCACAGTTGCCCCTCTTTGCTCGGAAACATGAAGAGTTTTTGGGCAAAGATAAAATGAGCAATTACAAGCAATTTTTTCCCGTTTGAAACTCCATTTAGAAGCATTATGAAAATGTTTGACTGAACCTTACTTCAGATGTTGCTTACATATCCTTGGCTGTAAAGGAATCAGGTCGGTGTAGTTTTGGAAGTTTTAGTAGCTGGGACTACTGAGAAACTATGATTTCACTACCGTCAGAGTTGGTCTGAGCTCCTTTTTACACCAAAATAAAAAATGAAAAAGACTAACTAAATATATCAACTACAAGTTATAAGTTTCCTATCTATAAATCTTCTGAAGCTTGATCTTGAGTCTTGGGTGGTTCTTCCAGCAGAATTTGATTTGAATTTTGATGCTCTTAGCTGCAAACATTGGTTCATTTTCTTGAGCTCTTTGAATCAATACGGGACATACAAAGCTTGTGACTTCAATCATATCTTGAGCAATCTGCATCTTTTCTCCGCTTTTGCACTTAGAGCTCATTTCTTTTCTAGTTCTTCTTTTCTTTTACTCTGGATTGAGACTTCTTCTTTTTGTCATCTCGAACCATGTGCCTCGAGGTATAACCTGCTCATACTCCAAAACAAACAAACGAATAAAACTTTTATGCCCCAATTTTCAGTAGTAAAATTTCGTGAGCTACTGTAAAAAATTCTAAACTACTTCTTTATGGAAATCAGTAGAAATTAGGATTGTGTATCCTCGAGAAAAAATATATTAAGGAGTGGAGACTCTATATCTAAAATGAAATCAACTCGGGATTGGAGTCCCTAAGTTGGAAAGGATTACCAGGTTATGCTAGGAACAACTAAGGACTTTGACCCTATATTGGAAAAGATTACCAGGTTATGATGGCATCAGCTACGGAATGAGACCTTATATTGGAAAGGATTATCAGTTTATGCTGGAAATGTTAGGTAATGGGACCCTATGTTGGAAAATATTTACCAGGTTATGTTGGAAATATCATCGAGTTATGACAAAAAAGTCCTCGGCTTATACCGGGGAAGTCATCAGGTTATGCTGGAAAGGTCCTCCGGTTATGTTGGGGAAGTCATCGGGTTATGCCGGAAAGGTCATCGGGTTATGCCGAGAAAGTCATCGGGTTATGCTAGAAAGGTCTTCAGGTTAAGGTGGGGAAGTCATCGGGTTATTCAGGGGAGGTTCTCGGGTTATGTCAGTAAAGTCATCGGGTTAAGCTGGAAAGGTCCTCGGGTTATGCCAGAGGAGGTCCTCGGGTTATGCTGGGGAAGTTATTGGGTTATGCCGTAAAGCTCCTCAGATTATGCCAAGAAAATCATCGGGTTATGGCAAAAAGGTCCTCGGGTTTATGCCCGGGAAGTCATCAGCTTATTGAAAAGTCCCCAGGTTATACCGAGGGAGGTCCTTAGGTTATATCAGGGAAGTCATCGGGTTATTCCAGAAAGGTCCTCGGGTTCTGTCAAGAAAGTCATCGGGTTATGCCAGAAAGATCCTCGGGTTATGCCAGAGGAAGTCCTCGGGTTATGCTAGGCGAGTCATTCCGTTATGCCCTAAAGCTCCTCGAATTATGCCGAGAAAGTCATTGGGTTATGCCAGAAAGGTCCTCGAGTTATGCCGGAGAGGTCCTCGGGTTATGCCGGGGATCAACTAGGGAGTGGATCCTATGTTGCAAAGATTACCATATTATGCTGGCATCAACTAGGGGATGAGACCCTATGTTGGAAAGATTCCCAGGTTATGTTGCCATCAACTAAGGAGTGGGACCCTATGTTGGGAAAGACATAGTTAGAGATTGGGAACCCTATGCTACCATGATTTTGAATTTTTCGTCTTCTTTCTTTTCATTTAAGCTTTTCATTTCTTTTCCTTTCTTTTTTTAATAAAAATGCAGGGAAGAATGTGGAGGAGACTTCCCTTTTTGGGTTGTTTCTGCAAAATTGCTACTAGCCCTTGGGCAATTTTTTTTTTTGGTTGCACCTACTTCTTGTAAGGTTGTTTTGGATTGCACCTATTTCTTGTTTTCAAACAAATAACAATTGTTAATTTGAAATGGTGGTTAATTTTGTGTCCTTGATTGTTTCAATCACTTGATCTTGGCTCTTAACTACAACTGCTTGTTCCGTGGGGACCGATTTCATTTCAGGCCTTGGAGAACCTCTTGTTTTTCTAGACTTTTTCCATGATGGTTGTTCGGTGGGACTCAACCTTTCGACTTTATTTTGCCTTCATAGGGCATTCCCTTTTGACTTGTTGTTTTATTTTATTTTATTTTTATTTTTTTAAACTTCGGAGCATTGGGGAACTTTTGGCACCTCAAAATTTGTTGTAACGGCTAGTTGCGTGTGACTTTGCCTTTACCAAATTTATATTGCCTTCAAAGGCCTTCCATTTCTGGCCTATTTCTTCCAACTTAAATTTCAGAGCATTTGGCGTACCTTGGATTTTTCAAATCTTTGCCAAGACGGTTAGCCATGTGGGACTCAACCTTTGCAAATTCATTTGCCTTTATAAGCACTTCAATTTGATTTTCTCCTTTCAAGCGTTTTGACTTTGAAGCATCGACCGCCATGTCCAGTCGAGATCGACTTGATGCCCCTTACGAGGCTGGGTGCCTTTTTCCATATTAGCTCGTGTCAACGGAAGCCCCATAAATCAGTCTTACCAACTTTTCTTTGTCTTAATTTTGGAAAGAATTAGGCAGAACGAGATTCAAAGAAAACAAGCAATGGATTAGAGAATTAGGGTAAACATAAAGTGTCCCTTTACGGGAAAGGAAAGGACTTATATTGAGTGCATGCGGACTTTAATGAACATGACATGTCTTTTGGACTGGATTCCAGATCCGTAAAAACTGTTTGGCTCTCAAAACATCACAACTTTTGCCTCAAAATCGAGAAATCTTTCTAAGACTCTGTCAATGTCCGTAGCTGTGAGGATCCTATTTTCGATCAGGGGTGCCCTTTGCGAGTTTTCACCAGCATACCTCTCTCATTTCTCTTATCACCATCGCCTTGTAGTTCTCTTTGTGAGTTTTAACTAACAAGGCTCTCTCATTTTGCATTTATCTGCTTACCATCGCCTTACGGTTCCCGTATGGGCTTTCACCAATAAGACTCTCTCATTTTATTTCTCTCATTTGATTGCATCAGATCCTAGTAGCTGCATTCTCCGATCCTGGAACATTCTCACCAGTTTATCGGAAGTACTTGAAACGGATTTGGGGTATAAATAATTTTGATTGAATTACAACTTTGGAAACGTTCAGGCGAAACCATCGCTGATCCATTCTTCTTCCCCTGTTTCATCTTTTGGGGAATTTGAATTTTTATTTTGGTGTGACTAAACCCTAGAGAGATGCTGCCTACATATCCTTTTGGAATCAAGTCGAACGTAGTTCAGGTAAACTCTATTTTTGATTTTTGTTTTGTTTTCTTCTATTTGGTTTTATTTTCTCCTTCCTTTTCTTTTGCCTCTCTTTTTTTGTTTTTTTGAAATTCATTTTCTTTGACTTTATTCCTTCCTTTTTTTATTATCTTTCTTTTTCTACTCTTTCTTTTTTTTCATTTTTTTATTCTTCATTTAATTTTTTTCAATAAAACTTTCATGATCCAAAGAGGGTAATCAAAGAAAAGTAATCGGCTCAAAGGGTTTGCACATGGTTGATAGTATTTGGGTAGCGAGAATAAAAACCTTCTTCATCCCAACCTGTGAACATTTATGTTACATAAAGGATCCAACGTAGTACCTTTTTGCTGCATTTGCATTGACGGTTGTTTCAGGACATTTCCATTGATGTTTTCGAGGTACAACGCTCTCTTTGGCAGTACCCTTATTGCCAATTTTTCTTTAGATATTCCAAATCTTTGTTTAATTTTCTTAAACTTATCTTCATTGCAATCTAATTCTTGATTCATTTTTTCGAAGACTGACAATGTTTTAGGATATGGGCATGAAGTCCGCAAGCATGTCATATTATCGTAATATGCATTTAACTGAACTAAAAAGAGAATAAAAAATTACAAGATTAAGAAAAAAGACATTCCTGGACAATGAAATACTAATTTCATTTGATTTATTTATTTTTGAATTTTATTTTCAATTTTTAAGATAGAAGGGTTTACATCGGAAAGTAAGACAATTAAGTAAAACATCCAAATCACACCCCGAGTTAAGCCGAACGCAGAAAGAATAGGAAGACTGGCTACTAAAACTCCATCTGATGGGTATTTTTCATGCTTGGCGATCATTTTTTGGCTTATTCTGTCTCGACAATGGTTGCAATGGCATTTAGTGCCGGATTAAATTTCTCATTTTCACAATTCATTCTGACTATTGGGACATTTTTGTGGGCAGGCAACAGATTGTTCATCACACCAAGAGCTTCTTCATACTGAAAAACAATTCTTTCAGCTTCAATCAAATATTCAACTAACCTTTTGAGGGTCCAATTGTCCTCCATGCTACTCCAGAGTGGTATTCACATCAAGAATCAGTTTGGTGCGAGGGGGAGTCAGTCCACTGGCTGAGATAGATCTAGATTGGGTAGCTTTTGGAACAAGCTTTAATATGATTCACCTATAGGGGTGAAATGATTCTTTCGTAAAAGTCTCTCTTGGGCGAGGATTATACTGTGGAACATTTGGTTGGGGATTATATGGAGCTTGGTAAGGATGGAAATTTACGGGTGGTGGATCTCAATTTTGTGTATGATGTTATGGCCGCGTGTAAGGTTGCCCGTTCATCACCGCATAAGGAATTGGTTCCACGGCATAAGCAACATCTTAAAGGGGATAGTATTATGGTGGGACCACAGGAGGCGCATATGATTTGTTGAATGACCTGCGAGCCCCCTTGAGCTTGAAGCCACTATGGCTCCGTATCTTCACTCTCATTGTTACTTATCAAACCCTCCAAACCATTTTGAGCATCCTGCGATGTGGCCTTAAAAGCAGCATGACTCAAGATTCGACCTATTTTTAAACCGTTTAAAACTATTTTCCAAATTTTGATAGCCTCAGCAAACGACTTTCCCATAGCGTACATCATGTTCTGTAAGTAGCCCGTCTCTTGGGCCTGTAGAAAGATAGTTACCATTTCAATTTCTTCCATTGGAGGCCTTACTCTGGCAACTTGTTCACACCATTTGACAGCATATTCGCGGAAGCTTTCCGCAATTTTCTTTTCCAAATTGGACAAAGAGTTTCTGTCGGGAGCGATGTCCACATTATACTGGAATTGGAGTACAAAATATCAAGTCATATCGTCCCACACTTTCCAATGAGTAATTTCTTGATTTGTATACCACTCGAAAGCAATTCTGGTAACGCTTTCCCCAAAATAGGCCATTAGCGGCTCCTCTTTTCCACCAGCACCCTTCAGCTGGTTAAAATATCATTTCAGATGAGCGACTAAGTCTCTGTGCTTGTCATATTTTTAAATATTGGCATCTTGAAACCAACTGGCAAGTGGAGATAGGGAAACATACAGAGGTCAACGTATGAGACACTTTTTTAGCCACTTAGACCTTGCATCTTTTTCAGGTTTTGTTCCGGTCTCTTTATCTTCCAAGCCATTTCCTATTGCTCGGGATTTTTAACAACTTTTTTTTCTCCCCCAAGAGACCATATTTGAGAGGTTGAGTGAAAGGGTACGGGGTCGTATATGCTATTTCAGGTTGAAGCTATAGATCCTGAAAGGTAAACATTGGAGGCTCAACATACGGTCGTGGTAAAGTTGGTTGTGCTCTGGTTCAGACTGGTGCTGTAGAGAATAATATTGGAGCCCAAGAAATTGGCGCCTGGGGGCGAACCACAGAAAGTATGCGAGGAACATTGGATAGTATTGGAGGGAGCCCGCATGGGATGAGCGAGTTGGGCACAAGGGCATTGGCATCCTCACCTGACCAGGGGATCAACTCATGGATTGCATTTGGTGATTCCATACAATTATACCAGGCGTCACACATTTCCAATATGCAAGATGCAACATCTTATTTTCTTCAGCAGCTATTGATTCTGCCTGTGGAATACCTAGTGCTAGGCTATCCTCAAGATGGATGATTGGTAGATTGCTTGCGGAGGTCATCTATGCCTTTGGATCTTGTAAAGGAGGGGAGGCTAGACGGCCAACAAAACCAACCACCAAAATCTGGCTAGTTTGTACACCCAAAACCTTGTTAGTTTTAACACTTAACATACAGGAAATTGCACGTTTGGATGCAATGCAGCTAAACAGTTAAACGTTTCTACCATGTGCTTGAACGTTGCATGTTTCATCCCGGCCTTGACTAACAACTTTCTCAATATGCACCTCTTTTCTTCATTTTTGATTTTCTCTAATCGCTCTTGCTTTTTGTTTTTTTTTTGTCGCTCTTCTATTATGGCACTCTCTTTTTCTCATTTTTTCATTTTATTTTTGTCACTCTTTATTCTATGTCACTCTCTTTTTTTCACTGCTTTACTCAAATTTTTTTTCTTTCTTATTTTCTCCGGATTATTTTTCACTCTATTAATTTATTGCTATGATCGAATTCGATGGGGATTACCTACGTATCATGATGCCGTATGAATCAGATCTTGCATAATTCGGGAAGATCGAGAATGGAGTAAATCAGCTAACTCTTTTTTGTCACTTTCTTATAATACTCAGACCATGAAAGCTTTTACAATAAGAACACAAACTTTCTTTTTGCATTTTATTTTTTTACTTTACCGATAGCTGGTACCGAACTATCCGAAAGCCCTCTAGAAGGATTGGATGATCTGTGAGTGAGTCCTTGAATTGAAGGTCAATGAAATTGTTCTATATTGAATATTCAAAAGAAAGGATTTTAAAGATGAAAGAAAATATTTTTGTTTTTTTTTCTATGATTTTGTTTCTTTGACATTTTTAAAAGAAATGCTTGAATGAAAATATTTTTGAATTTTTGCTTTTTATTTTTTTATTTATTTTTGAAAGAAAGACTTCTAAATATTCATTTGCGTTTGATTTGAACTTTAGGAATTTTAAAAGTAAAAAAGAAATTTATTAAAAAGAATTCATTTGTTTTTTTTTCTGAAAAAGAAAGAATATTATTAAATTTGGATGTTGCCTCTTAATTTCCAAAAGAGGAAATAGATTAGATTTTTTAAAAATTTATAAAAGTATTTCTAATTAAAAAAGAAAATATTTTGGACTTCAATTTTCCAATTTTTATTTAGGACATTTACGAAAGAAGACCTTTAAAGAAGGAAGGGAATATTATTATTATTTTGGATTCTTTTTGTAAAATTTTTGGGACTTCAAAATAAAGGAAACCCGTATTTTAAATTTTTCTTTTAATTGATTTTTCTTTTTATTTTTTTAATGAAACATTTCAGAAAGAAGGAAACTAATTTTTTTTAGTTGAAAATTTGTTTTAAAATTTTCTAAGGAAACGCTTCTAAAGAAAGAATTAAAGGAAAATATTTTTAGATTTTTAAAAAACAATTAGGGTTGGAATGGATGAGGTTTGCCTACGTATCTCACATCTGGTAAGAATTATACCCACATAGTTCGGTCAGTTTTGACGGAACAAGGAAAACATGGCACTACACAATTTTGGCTAATATTGAAAGGAATCTTTTTCTATTTTTTTTCTTCAGAATTTCGACTAAGTTTTGGAATGTTTCAAACACCTACTTCACTCTTGGGTTTTTTATCTTTTTCTATTCTAGAAGCCGGTGAAAATGCAAGGTAAATCAAGCATATGCATAAGTACCACGCAAGATGCATTAAGATGGTCTTTTTAATTTGGGTACACCTGTCCTAGATAGACCCAATCCT
Organism: Nicotiana benthamiana; assembly: GCA_034376525.1. Taxonomy (NCBI): domain Eukaryota; kingdom Viridiplantae; phylum Streptophyta; class Magnoliopsida; order Solanales; family Solanaceae; genus Nicotiana; species Nicotiana benthamiana. The sequence goes on from CM067337.1 coordinate 134,162,583, forward strand.
TGTGTTGAGTCTCAATGTCAAATGCACATGATGCAAACAAATGTACCTACTAGGGATCCATCATAAGGTTATGTTATTATATGTTTAAAAATCTAGGTGTATTGTTCTAAACCTGGTTTACCCAAGCAGACAGCTCGAGCTGAGGTAGGAAACGTACCGAGAATATAGAAGCTTCACCGGGTTTGCAACTTATCCAAACCTCGTTCTAAAATTGGGATATGAATATACCAAAAAAGAAGTCACACAAAGTGCACACTTCCCAGAGGATTTAGAAGACTCGGAGAGAAGAGGGTTTTGTAACAATTTATATACAATTCAAACAATATAAAAGCAGTAAAAAAATGACATTCATCACATTAGGCTCAAACACATAAAAATCAGACAATCATGAAAGCCAATAATAGCAGTTTATTCTAAGCTCGAATTCTTGAACCCTTAACCAGAGATTTTGAGTTCTGATCCCCAACAGAGTTGTCAGAGCAGTCATACCTCCTTTTTATACTTGATGGGTATATAAGAAAGTTTTTCAATAAATATAACATAAATTGAAATGGGATTATTTACTTAATTCAGAGTCGCCACTTGGAATAGTTTATTTGGTGTCTCAAATCACCAGTTTATTTTAAAATCTCAAATCGAGGAAAATTTTGAATAACGTCTGTGAAACCAGAAACACTAGATAAGAAATTTTGTTAACGCGGAAGAAGGTGTTAGGCACTTTCTGGTTTCGTGGTTCGAGCACGATCGTTTAAACTATTAATAATTAGCCTAATTATCTGATTTATGATATATTTTAAACCTATTGTGCATTTTTAGCTTTATAATCGCTTTTTAATTGTTTTAAGAGTTTTTTAGGATTTATGCAATTATTTTTTTAACAAGTTACAATTGTCATACACTAGCCGCTTTGGAACACACCACAACCCATGCTAAATGAAATGCACCCGTGATTCGCGATATGTTTATTTTATTATAGTTCAAAGTTGTTATGATCGGGTCACATGAAATGCACATTTAAATTTGAGAATTATGTACCACAATTACGTCATGAGAACCGTACCCGAAGCTATGATAATTTATAACAAACGCGCCTTAAGAAAACTACGAATGCTCATGATTATTCTTATGACTAATTTGAGATTATTCCCATGAAATGTTCATATAGGCACATCAATATAAAAGGAGCCACACAGTTTTGCTACATGTTAATGTCAACTGCAAAAATATGCAAGTATCGGCACACAGCAAACTGAAGCACACATTTAAGTGAAGAAACACACAAATGAAGAAAATATAAAAAATATACGTGATGCAAAAATTACATGGAAACTAGAATTGAAATAACTATAACATGTAAATATAAAGTAAAACTATTTTCAATTAAACCAAAAACCTCATCAATTTATCAATCAAAACACAAAGAGGCAATTTCATGTTTCTTATCCCAATTAATTACTATTTTTGTTATGAACTAAGTGAAAGGTTTCTAGTCAATGAAGTGTTTATTCCACTTGTAGTTCAAGGGTCATGGTGAATACGTGTATTACAGCATAGCGGCATTATAGGTGCAGTGAGCGGTATGGGAATTGGAAGTTGAAGGTCAAGGTCAAGGTCAAGGTCAAGGTTCGGTGTTAATAGTGTGCCACGAGCTCATATGAGAAAGGGAGAATTCAGATGTTCTAAGTAAGCTGGCATGTTCTTTAGTGTCACCCGAGAATAGTGTTTAGTGAATGAGGTGATGTTTTAAGCATCAATACGATACAAGAGGGGGGTTGATTTGTGTGGTACCCAATTTTTGCTTAACTAAACTATAGAAGAACCTGGTTCTTCTAGATATTCCAACCACTACTGTTTGCGGAATAATGAATATTGAAAATAAGAATAAAGAGATTTTTACGTGTAAAATACTTGGCTCAAAAAGTGAAAAAACCACGACCTACTACTTAGTAGGATTTTCCCAAACTTCCACTAAAATCACTAAGCCAAAACAACATTTACAAAACTCTTTGTAAACCTAAGGATTAACCCTAATCCCGTTATGCAACACACCCTCAACTGCTGCAACAACTTCAAGTTAACTCTAATTTGAATACTCTAGGTACCTAATACAATTACTTCTCTAAAAGCTAAAAGGTACAATATAAAATCACCTACTGTAATTGAACTAGAATAAAAGATAGACACTTAGAACTAGTGGTTCTATCTCGTTCAAGTAGCTCCAAGAGTGCACACTCAAATTACACATAAATTTCTTGCAAAATTGCCTTGCTCTTTTTCTCTCAATTTAAGTTTAACTTCTGCGTATGTGCATTACCTATTAAAGAGAACAACACCGACATTTAATAGGTTAGATTGGGATTCAATTGTTGCTCTTCTATCGTGGAAGAGTTCATGAAGATCTCAAACTCCAAAATTATCTTCATCCTAGATTGTGTTCTCTTCATATAAGGAGACTCTCTCTCCTTATCCAATATGCAACCTTTTCAATAAGATCAGGACATATTGCTGCTTGATCAGTAGGATTTATCTCCTTCACGTGCATTTTACATGTATAGGTTGATCATGACTGTGCTTCACAAGATAGACCTAGTCTATGCCTGAGTTCTTTTGTCAATATTCAAAAGTTCACATGTTTTTGGGCCAACAAAATCTCCCTTTTTGATGATGACAGACTCTGTGGTTTTTAATTATTTGAAACATGTAAGAACTCAGCTTAACCATCAATACCAAACTTAGAAAATTCACTTATCATCAAGGACCAGGTTAATTAAGTTATAAATATCACTTATTTCAGAATGTGTAAAGCGCAATATCTCTTCCACCTTTTGGCATTATAATCAAGCAACTACAAGTACAATCGTGATTTAATCATCAGTAATCAAGCAAACATATTTAAACTATAAAGGATAGATTAACATTGAACAAAGAGCAACATTGAGTAGTTATCATTGATAGAGATATGTTACCACCAACAATCCACAAAAAGAAAGAAAAACATTCGAACCATGAACAAAAACAAAAGATAGAAAAATCCTAATCTGGGTCACTGAGGTACTGAAATATTCAAGAGACAAATGTTAGGAGTCCTAAGGCTTGGAGGAACTAGCGGTTGGGTTTAGACTTGGAGAAGGTTCAACATGTTATTCCATCGTTCTTCTTCTTTTCTTCGGCAAGCTTAGTTCTAGGACCATCCCTCTCAGATTCTACTTTAGCTAGACGAGTACTGAGCCTACCTATTTTAGCATCCTTTACTGCACAATCCTAAACCAGATTCCTCACTTTGCTATTGATGGATATCTTCTGGGATGAACCAGGTTCATTTGAATTGCATTGAATGCATAGTCACAAGAAAGAAGAGTACTGATGCCAAAGTGATCCTTGCTCGAGGCCATTTCCCACTTCTACGAAGGCACATTGCACCTATCCAGCACAGTAGTCAGAATAAAGCCATAAGGGGTAGCATAGGCCTTTGAGCCATTGATGACCCTGTCCAGTAGCTTGATGATGAAGGCAGGCCAATTTATTTGCCTTCCACTTTCCAGACACTCCATAAGAACTAGATCTATATAACTGGCAATCTGCCTTGTCTCATGTCTAGGAAATAAACACTTGTTGACAAATTCAAACAAGACTTGTGCTCAGGCCTCATTTCACTTTTCTGCATAGCCCTGACTTCATTCACATCTTCAGAATCACAAAACTTCCTGGTATTGAAAGAGAAGTAGGGAGGGAGTCCAAGCAACGCCACCTTTGCCTTGTATAGTCGTCAAACACTTCAGAAGGTATGTGCAGGATCTCTCCCAGTTTCTTTGCATCAAACTGCACATGAACTCCTTTAACCAGGATACTAACCTTGCCATCCTTAACCACAGCATTTGCCATAAACTTAATTAGCTCATTTCTGGCTAGTCTACCATCCATCTGGAGGACCATGTCCTTCCATCCCTGAGCAGCTAAAGCAACCACCAATCTTATCATTCATGGTTCCACCAGGTCTTTTTGCAGTCTACCTTTTAAGATCTTTCTTTTGCCAAACATGGCAAGCTTATCCTATTCCTTTTTAGAATCAACTTCTTCTTCTCCTCCGCTCTAGTCCTCATCTTCAGAAATTTTTGATTGTTTGTTTTTCATTGCAGATCTTGTCCTTTTGGCTAGTGTGGGTTCAACAGCCTCAGACACGGAAGAAGACTTCTTGGAGGTTGTCTTGGGCTTTTTGTGCTAGGGGGTCGGAACCTCCATTGATGTACCGCTTTCTTGATGGACAAGTTCCATCTGCTCTTCCTCAATAGCCTCTGAGGATTCTACAACCTTTCCTTTCCCTTTATATATTCTCTTTTTCTTACTTTTAGCTAAAACACATAGTAGATAAGCTTTCCACTCTATTTGACCCTACTTCTTGTGGCTCTACCCTTTGGCAATGAAGAGGCAGTAGGTGTTAGGGAGGAAGCCTTTCTCTTCTTAGAGGATTTTGGAGCACTAGAGCTTTAGGTGTGGTAGAGCGTCTTTTCTTTGGATCATAACTCTCCCCAACCTTTTTCAACAGGTCTGCTAGGGTTTCTTCAATATATGAACTAGGTTCATCTCTTTGTAAGCTTATGTTAACCAATCTTCAACCGCTTCCCCAGAACTACTTCCCCCTAACTTCTTGACACATTTTTCTTCAAGTTCTTGTTCAGCCCCACAGATAGTAGGCAAAAATAGTCCAGCAGTGGGTGACTGATCAACAATTCCTTTCCCAATTCCCTTCACTTCACCACATGCACACTCTCTCTCTCGTTTTTTTTTTAGAATTATGTTTACCTCCATTCCTTCATATCTCAAGCAACTCAACATCTCTAATGGGTCCAACCAGAACTAACCTAGTCTCTAGGTTTTCAATCATAGATTAATGTACCTTAGAAGGGAATTCTTGAGTCCTTTCAGAGTCATAAGACCCAAGTCCTTCCCCCTCACTTGAATATTTATATGACTCGGAATCAGAATAAGAGTCGGAGGCTGGAGCCTGGCTTTCCTTCAATTTATCATTTAATTTCTTCCTAAGAGCTCCAGCTGCTACTATTTTTCGAGCAAACATTTTAACCCTTCTCAGCCTAGGTTTGGGAGTAGTGTTGGGGGGAGAGGGAGATGAATCAGATGGAGTAGGTTATGGAGGAGTTCTAGGGTTATCTTGTGGGTTAGACATGATTGTTGAGTTTTTGGGAGAATTAGGGAGTTAGAATTTTGGAGAAGAAGATAGCAAGATAGAGTATAAAATAACGGTCATGGATATGTAGAGTTGGCAAAACAATGACATGTATTTGAAGAGAGATGCACATTTAATGGGTAACGGAAGCTTTATCAGTGGTCAATTAAAGGTCTAATCAACCTTAAACTTCAGGTTTGAATTATCGATTTATCTTTCCTACATTTCAGGCAATTGTTTCAGTTTAGAGTTCTAGGCAGATGGAACTGGTTAAAAGCTAACGGGTAAAATTTTCTTGGAATTTAACAAATATAGGACTTTTGCTCATGATTTAAGTATTTATATTTATGTGCAGAGTATAGAAAACATACCTTAGCTTTCAGATGAACTCATACTAACAAACTAGGTTCTTCATTTACAATTCTCTTGAACATGCCTCAAATTACCATAATAGAGAAAATTTTGTAAGAGATCAGTATATATATATATATATATTATTTTGCCTTCTGATTTGGACCTATTAGGTGATCTTAATCATCCCTAATTCCAACTTGTTTCTTTTAAAGTTTTCTCTACTCAGTGCTTTAGTAAAGATGTCAGCAATTTATTTATTAGTAGTACAAAATTCTATAAAGATCAATCCTTTCTCATAGTTATCTCTTAAGAAATGGTTTCTGACATCTATGTGCTTAGTCCTCTTATGATGAACAAGGTTCTTTGTCGTTCTTATAGCACTAATGTCATCATAGAATATAGGAATGCAACCCATTTCAATGCTAATGTCTATCATCTGCTATTTAATCCATAGCAATTGAGCACAACAAGAGACAGCAGAAACATATTCAGCTTCAGCAGTGGATAAGACCATTGAATTTGTTTATTAGTTGCCGATGATACAAGACATGAAACAAGAAAATGAGCCATACCTGAGGTGCTTTTTCTATCCACAAAAAAACTTGCATAATCAGCATCAGCATACCCTACTAGATTGAAATTACTACCTTTAGGGTACCAAAGACACAGATCAGTAGTGCCTTTCCAATGTATCATTATAATCTATACCCTCCTCTTGGCTATAAACTTGTACCACAACTCTTGCCTTGTTTCTTATAACAGTTCCATCTTCATCAAGTTTGTTTCTAAAGACCCATTTTGTTCCAATGACTAATCTTTCCTTGGGGCTTGGAACTAGATGCCAAACTTGACTTCTCTCAAACTGATCGAGTATATCTTGCATTGCATTTACCCAATATGTATTTGTAAAGCATCATCAACATTTTTAGGTTCAATAAGAGATAGGAAAGCATCAAAAGCACACAAATTCTTTAGTTGTGATTTAGTTTTTACTCCAGAGGTTGGATCAGTAATTATGTTCTCATTGGAATGAGAACTTTGATATTTATGAGGTTTCACAACCAACTGATTTCTGCTAGATGATTCTCCCATGTTTTGTTGCTGAGGTACAGCGTCATGAACAAGTTCCTTTAGGGGATTGTTTTCAGTTCCTCTTTGATCAGTTCCCTCTGTCAGGTTGCCCTGGATATTCCATCACTTGTTCTTTCTTATGGTTCCACTTTAATTTGTGCTGGAACTTCAGTCAAATCTCTTACCATCCCAATAGCCCCATCTTCATGTTCATGTCTCTCAGAAAGAATGTTAGTTTCATCAAATGCTACATGCACACTTTCTTCTGCACATAAGTTCTTTTATTGAATATTTTATATACTTTGCTATATGAAGAATATCCGAAGAATACTCCCTCATTACTTCTGGGATCAAACATACCTAGAGTGTCTTTTCCATTATTGTGCACAAAGAACTTATCAAAATGCCCTAAGATGGTGTATATTTGGATTCTCCCTTTAAGTAACTCATAGGGAGTCTTCTCTAAAATAGGTATAGTCATTCACATATTGATAATGTAACATGAGTATTTACAGCCTCTGCCCAGAAGTTGAGAGGCAATTTACTAGAAAGAAGCATAGTTCTAGACATATCTTCAAAATTCCTGTTCTTTCTTTCAACTAATCCATTTTGTTGAGGAGTCCTAGGGGTAGAGAAGTTATTATATATGCCATGCTCATCACAAAATTCAATAAACTTGGCATTTACAAATTCAGTTCCATGATCAGACCTAATGGATGGAAGTTTTCCTAATTGTTTCTGAGTCTTTCTAACAAAAGCAGTAGATATGCCATATGCTTCATCTTTAGATGTTAAGAATAGTTCCTAGGTAAACCTAGAATAATAATCAACAAGTACCATCTCATATTTCTTACCACCTCTTCTCAATGTTCTCATTGGACCACATAGATCTATATGAACCAGTTCCAACATCCTGGTTGTGCTTATCATTTTCTTACTTTTAAAGGATGATCTTACCTGCTTCCCCCTTGCACAGGCTTCACAAACATTTTCTTCCTCGAACATGATGTTAGGTAGCCTTATCACCAAGTCCTTGGAGACTAATTTGTTAAATTGATTCAGACTTGCATGACCAAATCTTTTGAGCCATATAAGGGGATCATTATCCAACACACTTAAGCAAGTGAGTTCATTTTATAAAAGAATGGAGAAATCTACAATGTAAATATTGTAAATCTTTTTCCCTACGAAACAATCTTGTCAATCGTAAGGTTAATCACAAAACATTTGGTAGAGGTAAATGCTAAAAGGTCACCTTTATCACACAGTTGTGGCACACTGATTAGGTTATACTTTAAGCCATCTATCAAGTAGACATTCTCAGTGGAGTGAGAGTCTGTCTTACCTACCTTTCCACCCCAATTATCTCACCTTTCTTCCCATTTCCAAGAGAGACATTACCTCCTTTCAAGTCCTCAAGTGAAAGGAATTGGTTCTTGCTTCCAGCTATATATTTTGAGTAGCTACTATCCATGTACCATATTTGGTTGTTTCCTTTCACTAGGACCTACAAAAAGAAATCATGGGTTACTTTAAGGAACCCAAACTAGTTTTTGTCCCTTTCTATAGGCTAAGGGGTAAATCAAATTCTTTTTTGCCCACACAAGCAGCCTATTTTTTTCTTGAACAAAAGCTTTGTTCTTTTGACTGGTCATTTCTTTTGCATTACATTTTTGCAATGACCAGTCTTGCCACAGTTTGTGCAAATTTTATTTTCTAAAAGAGTGAGGTACTTTCTTTTAGGGTCCCACTTAGGTTCTTGAGTCCCATAGACAAGTTCTCTTTTGTTGATACTGTGATGTTCTTGTAGCCAGGAAAGTGCATCAGAAGCCTTATTCCATTTGCAAGTTTTGTCTAGTTCATTCTTTACCTTCCTTAGGTCTTCTTTTAAATCTCTTATCTGCTCATCCTTCCTGTATAATTCATCTTTCATTTTTCCTAAGTTGTCTTCTAAGATAAGGTGAGTATGATCAGCTTTCTTCTTTCCTGTTCCTAGTTTCAGTTTTAAATTTTTAGACCTAAGCTCTAGGACTCTGGTGTCAACTTCGAGAACCTGGTTCTTGAACTCAGCATTTTTACTGTCACTCTCATTAGCCCTGGATTCTAGATTTTTGCACTTAGCTTTTAAGATTTCACACTCCCTAGGCAGATCATCCTTCTCATTGTTAATTATCTCAGACTCATCAATGAAATCTAGAGATAGTTTAGACAACATTTCTTTAGAAAGATTTAATCTTGTCTTTGAGAAGAAGGACGCTTACCTCTTATTCATCATCTGATTCTCCGATGGCCATAAGTGCTTGTTCATCTCCAGCTTTATCTTCTAAGTCCTCGTTTGAGGTTTCTCCCCAAGCAGCAACCATAGCCTTTCTTGATCCTTTTTTCCTTTTTGGTTGAACCTATTCATTCTTGTTGTTCCTTTATTTAGCCCTTTCCTTCTTCCATTCAATTTCCTACTGAGGACAGTTTTTGATCATCTGATCTTTCTTACCACATTTCTAGCAACTCTCGTTAGTCTGTTTCTCATGAGCCCTTGGTTTGTTGGAGGTTCAACCTCTTGAAGAGCGTTTTCCTCTCATTAGGTACTTTTTGAAATGTCTTGTGATCATAGCCACTTCATCATCCTCTAGGACTGCACCTTCAACTATTTTAAGAGCCAGACTTCTTTCCTTCTTGGGTGCATCCAATTTCATGGTTTGCCTTCTCAGTTCATAGGCACTGAGATTTCCAATCAGTTCATCCAACTTGAGGGTAGAAATGTTCTTGGATTCCTAAATAGCATTGATTTTTCTTTCCCATGTCACTGGTAAAACTCTTGTCAAGATTTTATCAACCTTGTCTTCTTCAAGGATAACTCTCCCAAGAGATTTAAGTTCATTTGTCAATGTTGTGAACCTTATGTACATCTCCTAGATAGTTTCTCATTCCTTTATAGTAAAACTCTCATATTGAGAATATAACAGTGTTCTCTTGATCTCTTTACTTGAGGAGTTCCTTCATGAGCCACTTGTAACGTGTCCCATATCTTTTTGGCAGTGGTACAACTTTGATCATGTTGTACTCATCTGGACGCAGTCCACACAAAAGCCATTTCGTGGCCTTGGCATTCTTCTCCCATTTCTTCAAATCTTTAGCACAGTCAGCTCTTGTCTTTGGCACGTCCACTCCTTTAGAATTTTTCTTCATAGTTGCTAGGGCACCATTAGTGACTATGTCCCGAAGTTCATAGTCCTCTCATATGATGTGATCTCTTCCACCAAGAATAGTAATGGCCATTAAGAAGTGGAGGCCTAGCAGTGGATTGCCCTTCCGAGTTTCTAGGTGGTGCACTCACCTTGATCTTTTTCTAAGGTGTAAACTTTTCAAAGATAGCCCACTCTGATACTAATTGATATTTTAAGTGTCAATACCACACTAATGGGTGGCTGATTTGTATGGTACCATATTTTCGCTTAACTAAACTATAGAAGAACCTTGCTCTTCTAGGTGTTCCAACCACTACTATTTGCAGAATAATAAATACTAAAAATAAAGCACACAGAGATTATTATGTGGAAAATACCTTGCTCAAAAGGTGAAAAAACCATGACCTACTACTTAGTAGGATTTTTCCAAACTTTTACTAAAATCACTGAGCCAAAACAGCATTTGCAAAACTCTCTTTGTAAACCTAAGGATTAACTCTAATCCCATTGTGGCACACAGCCTCAACTGCTGCAACAACTTCAATTTAACTCTAACTTAAATACTCCATGTACCTAATACAATTGCTTCTATTAAAGCTGAAAGGTACAATGTAAAATTACCTACAACAATTAAAGTAGAATAAAAGATAGACACATAGAACTGGTTATTCTATCTTATTCAAGTATCTTGAGGAGTCCACACTTAAATCACACATAAATTGGTTGCAAAATTGCCTTTCTCTATCTCAATTTAATTTTAACTTCTGCGTATCTACATTACTTGTAAAAGAGAACAACACTGACATTTAATAGGTTCGTAATCAGTGTATGATTGGGATTCAATTGTTGCTCTTCTTTCTTGGAAGAGTTCATGAAGATCTCAAACTCTAAGACTATCACTATCTTAAACCTAGATTGTGTTCTCTTCATATAAGGAAACTTCTCTCCTTATCTAATATGCAACATGTTCGATCAGATTAGGAGATATTTCTACTTGATCAGTAGGATTTATCTCATTCACGTTCATCTCACGTGTATAGGTTGATCATGATTGGGCTTCACAAGATGGACATGGTCCACGTCTGTGTTCATTTGTCAATCTTCAAAACTTCACCGTTCTTGGGACAATAAGAGGCTTTGTGTATTGATGGTGGTTTGTATGTGCGGACTTTGCTACCTGAGCGGAGGTCATTGGAGCGCACCCTACAAGGAGATTTGTATAAGTGTGATATGTTAGTCACCTGATTGTTAAAGATTGAAACCAAGTGTGGAGGTTATAGTTATATTGCAAATACGAGAGCTTATGCTTGAGAGGAATTCTATTCCTTGGGCGATAGACCATGTGAGCGGTTCTTATGTGTCACAAACAGGTTAGTATAGATCCTTGAAAGGTTATTAGCTTAGTGTGGTATGATCCAAAATCGGCTTGAGTTCCATTGATGGGCGGGTGTGTTCATTCAACATAGCATTTCCTATGGAGGAGTCTTCGGATATCGGATGTTATTTTTGTCATTGGCTATATAATGTAATACTCTATTATGCCATGTGGGTTATGAGACAATTTTATTATTCGTGCATGTGTTAAGGTCCTGCATAACTGTAGCGTTATGTTAGTAGGATAGCTCTCGAGATGCATATCATATATCGCACTTTAGTTGTGCTTGAGTTTAATAGTGTATGGAGCTATTTGTCTCCTAGGATTAGTATTATGCACTTGGCGTGCCTGTGGTCGATATTCGGGTATTTCATAAGTATAAGCATTATGGCTTAACGTGTGTCTTCTTCTTGATTATTATGTGTGGATCGAGTGGCACGCTGCTACAGGTATGTTTTTTGAATTGGGTGGAATGCCTCCATGGGTATGTTGTCTTGATCGAGTTGCACGCCGTAACATTGTTATGTTTGAAAAGGGTTGCACGCCACAACAGTGTCACATTGGATCGGGTTTCACGCTACAAGAGTGAGATATTGAGCATAGTTCTTTACATTTATTTTATGTCATTGTTTTCATCCCTGAGGTAGGTTCACAACACCTGTTCAGCTATTTTATTCGTTACACTGGATGGGTAATTCCCTGTCAGAATCATTCTTCAGTATGGGTTATATTCGAGTTTGTAGCTTGTTGGCGCTTTGTTGGTGTTATATGAGATTTTGGTAGTGTTTGAGATGGCTTATTGCCTGAATATCTTGTATTGGATGAGATGAGATTATTGGAACTGGAATTAGTGCGATCAAGGTTATGAAGGATATATTAAGGAGAAAATATCGTTATTCAGTTCAAAATGAGGTAATGGACCTTTTCAAGAAGAGAGACTCCATGATTTGTTGAATTTGAAGTTGGTTTCTTTATATCCATCTCTTCCATTGTGGAGGAATTACGAGAGTTGGAACAGTACTGATATGCGTCATGAGGTGTGTTGTGGGCATCAGATTCGTGGAATTGCAATTATTGTTGTCAGCTGATGTTGTTTTGGCCAAGCGACCTAAGCGGTGCATAGCGTCATTTCAGCGGAGTATCATGCTCATGATTGGGTACAATGTGTAGTGATTGATACAGTGTTCGTATGTCAGAATCAGGTATTATAGAGAAATTTGAAGATTGCAATTTGGTTCTATGGCTTATTAACTAAATAAAAGGGAGGATCTTCAATCTGACTCGAGCTAATACGTTCAACCAGATTGCGGTGGCATGGGTAGCTGCACGAGGTGTTAAACAGTGATTTTTCACAACTTTGGAGCAATTATTAGCACGTTCGAGCACGAACTTATGTTCAAGTGGGGAAGAATGTAACGACCAGATCGGTTATCTTGAGCTCTGATGAATTATTTAGCAGTTTGAGGCCTTGAGTAGATTCACTTCAGGTGTTATGACTTGTACATGTGGTCAGAATTGAATTTTTGGAATCTTGGAGTTGATTTGGAAAGAAAAGTCTAATTTCGGAAGCTTTAAGTTGGAAGAATTAACTAAGGCTTGACTTTTGAGTAAATGACCTAGGAATCAGGATTTGAAGGTTTCAATAGGTTTATATGATGGTTTTGGACTTGGGTGTATGTCCGCATCGGGTTTTGGATGACCCGGGAATGTTTCAACGCTTATTGTGGAAAGTTGGCATTTTGGATAAATTTCATAAGTTTGCGTTGGAGTGAATCTTGATGTTGTTGATGGCCGTTTGTGATTTTGATCCTGGGAATAGCTCTGTATGGTGATTCTGATCTTAGGAGCATATCCGGATGTGGATTTGGAGGTTCATAGGTCATTTTGGGGTCATTTGGGAAAAGTTGCAAGTTTGAAGGTTTTAGGGAAGTTTGACTGGGAGAAGACTTTTTATATTGGGTTTGGATTATGATTCCAAAAGATAGAGTAGGTCTTTAATCTAGAATGTGACTAGTTTGGAAAATGTGAGCTGAATCGGACGTGATTTGATAGGTTTCGGCATCGAATATGGAAGTTAGAAGTTCAACAGTTCATTATGCTTGGATCGTTTTGCTATTTGTAGTTTTGATGTTGTTTTACATGGTTTGAGGCTTCGACTAAGTTTGTACCATATTTTGGGATGTATTGGTATATTTGGTTTAGGTCTCGAGGTCCTCGGGTGGATTCTAGATGGTAAACAGATCAAGTTTGGGCTTGGGGAAATGCTGAAGAAGCTGTCATATGGTGTAACCGCACCAGTGAGGTTTTGGCCGCAGGTGTGGAGCTGCAGAAGTGGCTAAGAGGGTTACACAAGCGGTTCTTGTAGGGGAAGGATGGGACTGCAGATGTTATCGAATTCCACAGAATCGGGACCGCACCTGCGCATGTGGAGCTGCAGAAGCGCGGCTAGGGCTACAGATGCGGAGTTGAGGATCCTGAAGGAGGGCCGCAAAAGCGGTCGAGTGACGCAGGTGCGACAGACTGATAGGCAGTGTGTTCTTTTACGAACGGGATTTATCCTATTTTCTTTCATTCTATCTTGGTATAGGCGATTCTTGGAGAGCTTCAGGTGGAGGTTTTGATAATCAATGGCAAGGTAACTTATCCCCACATATTGTGAGTTAAATCCCCACATATTGTGAGTTAAATACATGGGTTCTATAAGGATTTAAATATAGAAAATTTGTAGAAATTGTGGGATTTTGAAAAAAAACCTAAAAATTGGTATTTTTGGAATTTGGCCACGAAATTGGACATGAAATTTGGAATAAATTTATATATTTGAGTTTTAAATGTTATGGGTAATGTTTATCTTTGAAATTTTTTGAAATTCGATCACGTGGGCCTGAGGGCTGACTCTATTGACTTTTCGAGCGGAGTTGGAATTGTTATGAACTATGCATTGAACTGAAATCTTTGTTAAGGAGTACTGTTTTCTTTGATATATGAATGTATAATGAACATAAAATTTTACATTGATTTGCTTCAGTACATTCAACAGTAAGATCTATTGCTGATTTTTATAGCCTACCACATTGCATTTCACTGTCGGTGCTTCTCGAGTCCTACTTGTAAGTTGTTGTTTGATGTTTCTTTCTGTTTGCAGAGAATGTCAAAAACTAACATTGAGAATCGAAAAAAATTGAAGAATCCTCATACTACTAAGAAGTTTTGCTTTAGTTGGCTCTAAGTTGGTGTGTAACTAGCAAATCATGGCCAAAAAATTTCAATTTTAGCTTTTGTTTAGTTCATGACAAATCACAAGGAATGTTAGCTCATTTTCATGTAACTAGGAAAAAGACAAGGAAACTTCGGAGCCTTTATCAGCAAAGAAAGACTTTGTTGCTACAAGAAAAGGAAATGTTAGGCGATCATATAAGTCCTCGGATAAAGATAAGACTAGTAAAATTGTGCGATTATATTTAATTAATATTATATCGAGATCAATTATTTGTCTAAATTTTTTTTACTTTTTATTTACTTGAATTATATATTTTTGAATGTGCTTTGTAGGCTGAAATGAAAGAAATTGAAGCACAACAAAACAAAAATGACAATGAGTGTGCAGATGCATTTGCATCTGTCATGGGACCGAAATATCTAGGACGTCTGAGATTGTATGGTTGGGTGCTACAAGAACTTATTTGAGAGGAAAATTAGGATATTTTCAACCCTCTTCAAATACTTCAAATTCTATACAAAAATTGAAGGAGAAGTTCCAATAGGAAAAAAGTGAGAAACAAAAGGCAACTATCTGTCAAAAGGTTGTTGTAGATGTCCTTGTACAACTTTAGAATTTAGGAACTGATATTGATGCTAACATTATTCTAGTGGCACTGGGTGATAATTCAATCAGAGAAGCTTCATCTGCTCAGCAAACAACATTGCAACCAATCCATCGTCCATCTACTGCTACCAACAAAGAAGGCCAACTCATTCCAGGTATTAACCCATTGACAATTTAATAATTTTTGTGAGATCTAGTGTCTTTGGTTGGTACTTCATATGTTGCACGTAATTATTAAATGAGGTTGTAACTGGAGTTACTGTTACTTGAGCATGTTGAATAATTTAGATGTGATGTTATAATGTCCGAAGATGTTACGGCAGATTGTTGCTTAAAAAATAATAGGCTGGAGAGTAGTTTGATATGGTTTGTTTGTTGCTGATTCTGGTTTGTTGTATGTTGTTAAAGAAATTAAATATTATTATTACAGACCAGAGAGTTGAAATTATTCTTTCATATAGCATAACATTATTTTGAACAGGTTAAAGTTTTTGAGATAGTCATATTTACAAAGGAAACTCTGCTGAAAATTTTAAAAATTTAGAGAGTTAGAAATGTTTTGAGTTTTCAAATTGGCCATTCAATCTGTAGAAAATCACTCTATCTATGATATGTGCGCTTTGTTGGTATGAGCATAATTTTCAGGTATAGGTTTTGATGAATGACAAACAATGAAGTCAAATGTCAAACAACGATATTATATGACAAACAATCAAGCTTGAATGCCGAGAAGCATATTGATGAACGGATTGCAATGGAAAAGCCAAAGACGAGCTCAAATGTTCAAGACCGAAGACCCAAGGCGTAGGTCGTTAGGTAGAACAAATGTAAGAGAACGCTTAAGTTATCTCGTCTTTTGGCTCAACATAGGTCATCATAAATATGCATAAAATCATTTTATTAAATCATATTTATCATAAACATATTTTATTAAATCATATTTATCATAAACATATTTCAAATACTTCAAACAAAATGATGTTAAAGTTTTTATCTTAACCAAAATGGTTTTTGAAGTAAGTTTTAAATTCTGCCTCAGAATAATCAATTATCAGTATATGCATAATCGATTATGCTGTAGACCGTTGCCAGTGGTTGAACACTGCCACACAATAATCGATTATGCAGTATCAGATAATCGATTATTCAGCAGAAAATCAGCTTCTGATTTTCTGAACGTTGGAGAATAATCGATTATCAGATACTGAATAATCGATTATCTGGGCACAAAATCAGCATAATTGAATGTCAATTAAGCAACGGACATACACCATTTTTCACCTATAAAAAGAGGTCTTTTGAGCTGATTTTAAACACACAACACCTCCCAATATTGATATACATATTGACATTATTTGAGCATCATTTTAGAGCTTTTGTTGAGCCATTTGAGAGACAACTTTGAGTTGTTCATAGAGCTAAATTTGTATCTCTTTATCTACTCTTTTGAGAGAGTTCTTGTTGTAAAAGGGAAAGGTGTTTGAGAAGAACATATCTTCTCATTGATTGTCGGGTTCGCTAAGTACGCTAAGTCTTAGTGTGTGAAGTCTTGTGCTGCGGTATCCACGAGCAAGGTTGAAGTCTTGCGGTGCGGTATCCTCGAGCAAGTTGAAGTCTTGTAGAGTGTACATCTACGAGCAAGTGTAACGGTTTGTCAGCCACCCGAAAGCTTAACGGAGTTAGTGTAATCTCGAGAGAGTCTCTCGGGGACTGGTTTAACCACAAGTTTTGGTGAACCAGGATAAATTCGGTGTGTTCTTTCCTTGCTATTTTTATTATCGAATTTATTTTATTCCTGCATGTTTTAATTCCGCAATATTTTTCAATATTCTCGTGCCGCACTATTCACCGCCCCTCTAGTGACGGGCATAAAACCTAACAATTGGTATCAGAGCCTAACTCTCTGAAAGCCTTAACCGGTTGAGAGCGATATATATATTTTTTGTTGAGAATATTGAACGCAGGAATGATAAGCGAAGGACACTCCACCAATAGCCCTCCACTATTTGACGGAACAAACTATACATATTGGAAAGAGCGGATGAGAATATTCATCCAATCACACAACTTTCGATTATGGCAAATCATCAAGAAAGGTGAACAAATACCAACAAAGAAAGTTGGGGAAATCATGGTTCCAAAGGAGGAAAATGAATATGATGCCGAGGACATCAAGAAAATTGAAAGAAACGCAAAGGCCGTCAACTTACTATTTTGTGCGGGTAATCCGGACGACTATCGGAAAATCTCTTGTTGCACAAGCGCAAAGGAAATGTGGGATAAACTCGAGATCACTTATGAAGGTACGTCTCAAGTCCGAGAATCTAAAGTTGATTTTCTAACACATGAATATGAAATTTTTAGAATGAGGGAGAATGAACCCATTGGCATTATGTTCGAACGATTTTCAAGAATCGTCAACGATCTCCATGCTCTCGGGAAAGTCTACACGAACAAAGATCTTGTTCGAAAGGTCCTACGGAGTCTCACTCCCGAATGGCGTTCCAAAGCCAATGCCATCCAAGAATCTATAGGATTCACGGATATCACAATCGATGGACTAAGAGGTAACCTCGAAACTTATGAAAGCACAATTCTTAATCCTTATCTTAGAAGTAAAGGTTCGAATATTGCCTTCAAAGCCTTATCGTCTAAAAGAGTAGAGGTAAGTGATTCGGAAAGCGATAATGATATTATTTCCAATGATATAATTGAAAAGTTTTGTAAGTTTATGAAGAAGGAAACAAGGAAGAAAGAACCAAGTCCTTCATGCCAAAATTGTGGAAAACGTGGCCACACCAAATCACATTGTCCAAAATCAAAGGACAAGAAAAAGAAGAAACACCATAGGCGCGTAACATGGGATTCGGACAGCTCGGGCGATGAAACTGCCGCATTATGCCTCATGGCCAACGAAGAAGAAGAGGTAAGTATTTCTAACTCTTACTCGTTAGAAGAATTGCAAAATGCTTATGATGAATTATATAGTGAATTTGTTAAAGCTTCAAAAACCATAAAAGAATTGAAGAAAACACTTTCTTTGCAAGAAAAAGATTTTGAGAAAACACTTTCTTTGCAAGAAAAAGATTTTGAAAAGCAACATTCTTTAAAAGAAAAAGATTTTGAAAAATTGACTTGTGATAATGAAAAACTAAAAGAAGAAAATGATCTTTTAGAAAATGACATTACTTTTCTTAAAAATAAAATCAAAGTTTTAGAAGAAGAAAATAGATTTTTGGAAAATGACAATGTCGATCTCAAAAATAAAATCAAGGAGATGAATGAAGCCTCTTTAATTGTTCAAAGTTCAAATTGTTCTTCTTGTAGTTCTTTAAAAATGGAGAACGTAGAACTTAGAAATACACTAGAAAAATGTAGTATAAATGATTCTAGAACCAGTGAGGTAGTTAAAAAGGACGATAGAAATAAGGTTAAACCCCTTAGAAACGACTCTAGGATTTTTATTAATGAGTCTAGAATGAATAATTTTAGACCACCTAGAAATGACTCTAGGAATTTCAACGCTTCTAGGAATAACAACTTTAGATCACCTAGAACGCATTTGGCTCAACCTAGACATATGCACAATCCTAATGTCATATGTCATTATTGTAACCGGGTAGGACACATTGCACCCGTATGTTTTGCTAAACATAGAGATTCATATTTTGATTATGATTATTATTTGCCAAACCCCCAAGGACCCAAAAGAAGTTGGGTACCGAAAACCTATTTTTAGGTACTTTTGCAGGTGTGCTTGAAGACTACAATATTGTAGTAGATGCACCAAGCACGAAACCTTACTGCATCAAGGGGGAACGTCGGTTAGTTATCGTATTATTAATAAAAACGTAATAGTTGAAATGTGCTAACAACTGATATTAATTATTGATTCATGTTTTGATGAATATTTTTAGGCTGAATAACAGTTGGTATATAATGAAAAACCGTCATTATGATTGGTGTGGTTTTACGAACTTTTGGTAGTATTTGATGTTGATATGATTATTATTCTAACAATTGGTATCGTCAATAGTTTCAATAACAATTGGTATACTCTTTTTGCTAATAACAAAAGAGGGAAGAATTTAGGCGATATGCATCGAATATGGGGGAATGTCTTCACATTCTAGTATGCTTTAATTGAATTGTTTGCATGAATTGTATATTAAGATATAGCATGAATTTAGGGGGAATTCGATATGCATATCTCATGTTGTTTGTCATTATCAAAAAGGGGAAAATTGTAGAAAATCACTCTATCTATGATATGTGCGCTTTGTTGGTATGAGCATGATTTTCAGGTATAGGTTTTAATGAATGACAAACAATGAAGTCAAATGTCAAACAACGATATTATATGACAAACAATCAAGCTTGAATTCCGAGAAGCATATTGATGAACGGATTGCAATGGAAAAGCCAAAGACGAGCTCAAAGGTTCAAGACCGAAGACCCAAGGCGTAGGTCATTAGGTAGAACAAATGTAAGAGCAACGCTTAAGTTATCTCGTCTTTTGGCTCAACATAGGTCATCATAAATATGCATAAAATCATTTTATTAAATCATATTTATCATAAACATATTTTATTAAATCATATTTATCATAAACATATTTCAAATACTTCAAACAAAATGATGTTAAAGTTTTCATCTTAACCAAAATGGTTTTTGAAGTAAGTTTTCAGTTCTGCCTCAGAATAATCGATTATCAGTATATGCATAATCGATTATGCTGTAGACCGTTGCCAGTGTTAGAACACTGCCACAGAATAATCGATTATGCAGTATCAGATAATCGATTATTCAGTAGAAAATCAGCTTCTGATTTTCTGAACGTTGGAGAATAATCGATTATCAGATACTGAATAATCGATTATCTGGGCACAAAATCAGCATAATTGATTGTCAATTAAGCAACGGACATACACCATTTTTCACCTATAAAAAGAGGTCTTTTGAGCTGATTTTAAACACACAACACCTCCCAATTTTGATATACATATTGACATTATTTGAGCATCATTTTAGAGCTTTTGTTGAGCCATTTGAGAGACAACTTTGAGTTGTTCATAGAGTTAAATTTGTATCTCTTTATCTACTCTTTTGAGAGAGTTCTTGTTGTAAAAGAGAAAGGTGTTTGAGAAGAACATATCTTCTCATTGATTGTCGGGTTCGCTAAGTACGCTGTCTTAGTGTGTGAAGTCTTGTGCTGCGGTATCCACGAGCAAGGTTGAAGTCTTGAGGTGCGGTATCCTCGAGCAAGTTGAAGTCTTGTAGAGTGTACATCTACGAGCAAGTGTAACGGTTTGTTAGTCACCCGAAAGCTTAACGGAGTTAGTGGAATCTCGAGAGAGTCTCTCGGGGACTGGACTAACCACAAGTTGTGGTGAACTAGGATAAATTCGGTGTGTTCTTTCCTTGCTATTTTTATTATCGAATTTATTTTATTCCTGCATGTTTTAATTCCGCAATATTTTTCAATATTCTCGTGCCGCACTATTCACCGCCCCTCTAGTGACGGGCATAAAACCTAACAATTGGTATCAGAGCCTAACTCTCTGAAAGCCTTAACCGGTTGAGAGCGATATATATTTTTTTGTTGAGAATATTGAACGCAGGAATGATAAGCGAAGGACACTCCACCAATAGCCCTCCACTATTTGACGGAACAAACTATACATATTGGAAAGAGCGGATGAGAATATTCATCCAATCACACAACTTTCGATTATGGCAAATCATCAAGAAAGGTGAACAAATACCAACAAAGCAAGTTAGGGAAATCATGGTTCCAAAGGAGGAAAATGAATATGATGCCGAGGACATCAAGAAAATTGAAAGAAACGCAAAGGCCGTCAACTTACTATTTTGTGCGGGTAATCCGAACGACTATCGGAAAATCTCTTGTTGCACAACCGCAAAGGAAATGTGGGATAAACTCGAGATCACTTATGAAGGTACGTCTCAAGTCCAAGAATCTAAAGTTGATTTTCTAACACATGAATATGAAATTTTTAGAATGAGGGAGAATGAACCCATTGGCATTATGTTCGAACGATTTTCAAGAATCGTCAACGATCTCCATGCTCTCGGGAAAGTCTACACGAACAAAGATCTTGTTCGAAAGGTCCTACGGAGTCTCACTCCCGAATGGCGTTCCAAAGCCAATACCATCCAAGAATCTATAGGATTCACGGATATCACAATCGATGGACTAAGAGGTAACCTCGAAACTTATGAAAGCACAATTCTTAATCCTTATCTTAGAAGTAAAGGTTCGAATATTGCCTTCAAAGCCTTATCGTCTAAAAGAGTAGAGGTAAGTGATTCGGAAAGCGATAATGATATTATTTCCAATGATATAATTGAAAAGTTTTGTAAGTTTATGAAGAAGGAAACAAGGAAGAAAGAACCAAGTCCTTCATGCCAAAATTGTGGAAAACGTGGCCACACCAAATCACATTGTCAAAAATCAAAGGACAAGAAAAAGAAGAAACACCATAGGCGCGTAACATGGGATTCGGACAGCTCGGGCGATGAAACTGCCGCATTATGCCTCATGGCCAACGAAGAAGAAGAGGTAAGTATTTCTAACTCTTACTCGTTTGAAGAATTGCATAATGCTTATGATGAATTATATAGTGAATTTGTTAATGCTTCAAAAACCATAAAAGAATTGAAGAAAACACTTTCTTTGCAAGAAAAAGATTTTGAGAAAACACTTTCTTTGCAAGAAAAAGATTTTGAAAAACAACCTTCTTTAAAAGAAAAAGATTTTGAAAAATTGACTTGTGATAATGAAAAACTAAAAGAAGAAAATGATCTTTTAGAAAATGACATTACTTTTCTTAAAAATAAAATCAAAGTTTTAGAAGAAGAAAATAGATTTTTGGAAAATGACAATGTCGATCTCAAAAATAAAATCAAGGAGATGAATGAAGCCTCTTTAATTGTTCAAAGTTCAAATTGTTCTTCTTGTAGTTCTTTAAAAATGGAGAACGTAGAACTTAGAAATACACTAGAAAAATGTAGTATAAATGATTCTAGAACAAGTGAGGTAGTTAAAAAGGACGATAGAAATAAGGTTAAACCCCTTAGAAACGACTCTAGGATTTTTATTAATGAGTCTAGAATGAATAATTTTAGACCACCTAGAAATGACTCTAGGAATTTCAACGCTTCTAGGAATAACAACTTTAGATCACCTAGAACGCATTTGGCTCAACCTAGACATATGCACAATCCTAATGTCATATGTCATTATTGTAACCGGGTAGGACACATTGCACCCGTATGTTTTGCTAAACATAGAGATTCATATTTTGATTATGATTATTATTTGCCAAACCCCCAAGGACCCAAAAGAAGTTGGGTACCGAAAACCTATTTTTAGGTACTTTTGCAGGTGTGCTTAAAGACTACAATATTGTAGTAGATGCACCAAGCACGAAACCTTACTGCATCAAGGGGGAACGTCGGTTAGTTATCGTATTATTAATAAAAACGTAATAGTTGAAATGTGCTAACAACTGATATTAATTATTGATTCATGTTTTGATGAATATTTTTAGGCTGAATAACAGTTGGTATATAATGAAAAACCGTCATTATGATTGGTGTGGTTTTACGAACTTTTGGTAGTATTTGATGTTGATATGATTATTATTCTAACAATTGGTATCGTCAATAGTTTCAATAACAATTGGTATACTCTTTTTGCTAATAACAAAAGAGGGAAGAATTTAGGCGATATGCATCGAATATGGGGGAATGTCTTCACATTCTAGTATGCTTTAATTGAATTGTTTGCATGAATTGTATATTAAGATATAGCATGAATTTAGGGGGAATTCGATATGCATATCTCCTGTTGTTTGTCATTATCAAAAAGGGGAAAATTATAGAAAATCACTCTATCTATGATATGTGCGCTTTGTTGGTATGAGCATGATTTTCAGGTATAGGTTTTAATGAATGACAAACAATGAAGTCAAATGTCAAACAACGATATTATATGACAAACAATCAAGCTTGAATTCCGAGAAGCATATTGATGAACGGATTGCAATGGAAAAGCCAAAGACGAGCTCAAAGGTTCAAGACCGAAGACCCAAGGCGTAGGTCATTAGGTAGAACAAATGTAAGAGCAACGCTTAAGTTATCTCGTCTTTTGGCTCAACATAGGTCATCATAAATATGCATAAAATCATTTTATTAAATCATATTTATCATAAACATATTTTATTAAATCATATTTATCATAAACATATTTCAAATACTTCAAACAAAATGATGTTAAAGTTTTCATCTTAACCAAAATGGTTTTTGAAGTAAGTTTTCAGTTCTGCCTCAGAATAATCGATTATCAGTATATGCATAATCGATTATGCTGTAGACCGTTGCCAGTGTTAGAACACTGCCACAGAATAATCGATTATGCAGTATCAGATAATCGATTATTCAGTAGAAAATCAGCTTCTGATTTTCTGAACGTTGGAGAATAATCGATTATCAGATACTGAATAATCGATTATCTGGGCACAAAATCAGCATAATTGATTGTCAATTAAGCAACGGACATACACCATTTTTCACCTATAAAAAGAGGTCTTTTGAGCTGATTTTAAACACACAACACCTCCCAATTTTGATATACATATTGACATTATTTGAGCATCATTTTAGAGCTTTTGTTGAGCCATTTAAGAGACAACTTTGAGTTGTTCATAGAGTTAAATTTGTATCTCTTTATCTACTCTTTTGAGAGAGTTCTTGTTGTAAAAGAGAAAGGTGTTTGAGAAGAACATATCTTCTCATTGATTGTCGGGTTCGCTAAGTACGCTGTCTTAGTGTGTGAAGTCTTGTGCTGCGGTATCCACGAGCAAGGTTGAAGTCTTGAGGTGCGGTATCCTCGAGCAAGTTGAAGTCTTGTAGAGTGTACATCTACGAGCAAGTGTAACGGTTTGTTAGTCACCCGAAAGCTTAACGGAGTTAGTGGAATCTCGAGAGAGTCTCTCGGGGACTTGACTAACCACAAGTTGTGGTGAACTAGGATAAATTCGGTGTGTTCTTTCCTTGCTATTTTTATTATCGAATTTATTTATTCCTGCATGTTTTAATTCCGCAATATTTTTCAATATTCTCGTGCCGCACTATTCACCGCCCCTCTAGTGACGGGCATAAAACCTAACAATTGGTATCAGAGCCTAACTCTCTGAAAGCCTTAACCGGTTGAGAGCGATATATATATTTTTGTTGAGAATATTGAACGCAGGAATGATAAGCGAAGGACACTCCACCAATAGCCCTCCACTATTTGACGGAACAAACTATACATATTGGAAAGAGCGGATGAGAATATTCATCCAATCACACAACTTTCGATTATGGCAAATCATCAAGAAAGGTGAACAAATACCAACAAAGCAAGTTAGGGAAATCATGGTTCCAAAGGAGGAAAATGAATATGATGCCGAGGACATCAAGAAAATTGAAAGAAACGCAAAGGCCGTCAACTTACTATTTTGTGCGGGTAATCCGAACGACTATCGGAAAATCTCTTGTTGCACAACCGCAAAGGAAATGTGGGATAAACTCGAGATCACTTATGAAGGTACGTCTCAAGTCCAAGAATCTAAAGTTGATTTTCTAACACATGAATATGAAATTTTTAGAATGAGGGAGAATGAACCCATTGGCATTATGTTCGAACGATTTTCAAGAATCGTCAACGATCTCCATGCTCTCGGGAAAGTCTACACGAACAAAGATCTTGTTCGAAAGGTCCTACGGAGTCTCACTCCCGAATGGCGTTCCAAAGCCAATACCATCCAAGAATCTATAAGATTCACGGATATCACAATCGATGGACTAAGAGGTAACCTCGAAACTTATGAAAGCACAATTCTTAATCCTTATCTTAGAAGTAAAGGTTCGAATATTGCCTTCAAAGCCTTATCGTCTAAAAGAGTAGAGGTAAGTGATTTCAAAAGCGATAATGATATTATTTCCAATGATATAATTGAAAAGTTTTGTAAGTTTATGAAGAAGGAAACAAGGAAGAAAGAACCAAGTCCTTCATGCCAAAATTGTGGAAAACGTGGCACACCAAATCACATTGTCCAAAATCAAAGGACAAGAAAAAGAAGAAACACCATAGGCGCGTAACATGGGATTCGGACAGCTCGGGCGATGAAACCGCCGCATTATGCCTCATGGCCAACGAAGAAGAAGAGGTAAGTATTTCTAACTTTTACTCGTTTGAAGAATTGCATAATGCTTATGATGAATTATATAGTGAATTTGTTAAAGCTTCAAAAACCATAAAAGAATTGAAGAAAACACTTTCTTTGCAAGAAAAAGATTTTGAGAAAACACTTTCTTTGCAAGAAAAAGATTTTGAAAAACAACCTTCTTTAAAAGAAAAAGATTTTGAAAAATTGACTTGTGATAATGAAAAACTAAAAGAAGAAAATGATCTTTTAGAAAATGACATTACTTTTCTTAAAAATAAAATCAAAGTTTTAGAAGAAGAAAATAGATTTTGGGAAAATGACAATGTCGATCTCAAAAATAAAATCAAGGAGATGAATGAAGCCTCTTTAATTGTTCAAAGTTCAAATTGTTCTTCTTGTAGTTCTTTAAAAATGGAGAACGTAGAACTTAGAAATACACTAGAAAAATGTAGTATAAATGATTCTAGAACAAGTGAGGTAGTTAAAAAGGACGATAGAAATAAGGTACCGCCTAGAAACGACTCTAGGATTTTTATTGATGAGTCTAGAATGAATAATTTTAGACCACCTAGAAATGACTCTAGGAATTTCAACGCTTCTAGGAATAACAACTTTAGATCACCTAGAACGCATTTGGCTCAACCGAGACATATGCACAATCCTAATGTCATATGTCATTATTGTAACCGGGTAGGACACATTGCACCCGTATGTTTTGCTAAACATAGAGATTCGTATTTTGATTATGATTATTATTTGCCTAACCCCAAGGACCCAAAAGAAGTTGGGTACCGAAAACCTATTTTTAGGTACCTTTGCAGGTGTGCTTGAAGACTACAATATTGTAGTAGATGCACCAAGCACGAAACCTTACTGCATCAAGGGGGAACGTCGGTTAGTTATCGTATTATTAATAAAAACGTAATAGTTGATATGTGCTAACAACTGATATTAACTATTGATTCATGTTTTGATGAATATTTTTAGGTTGAATAACAGTTGGTATATAATGAAAAACCGTCATTATGATTGGTGTGGTTTTACGAACTTTTGGTAGTATTTGATGTTGATATGATTATTATTCTAACAATTGGTATCGTCAATAGTTTCAATAACAATTGGTATACTCTTTTTGCTAATAACAAAAGAGGGAAGAATTTAGGCGATATGCATCGAATATGGGGGAATGTCTTCACATTCTAGTATGCTTTAATTGAATTATTTGCATGAATTTAGGGGGAATCCGATATGCATATCTCCTGTTGTTTGTCATTATCAAAAAGGGGGAAATTGTAGAAAATCACTCTATCTATGATATGTGCGCTTTGTTGGTATGAGCATGATTTTCAGGTATAGGTTTTGATGAATGACAAACAATGAAGTCAAATGTCAAACAACGATATTATATGACAAACAATCAAGCTTGAATTCCGAGAAGCATATTGATGAACGAATTGCAATGGAAAAGCCAAAGACGAGCTCAAAGGTTCAAGACCGAAGATCCAAGGTGTAGGTCATTAGGTACAACAAATGTAAGAGCAACGCTTAAGTTATCTCGTCTTTTGGCTCAACATAGGTCATCATGAATATGCATAAAATCATTTTATTAAATCATATTTATCATAAACATATTTTATTAAATCATATTTATCATAAACATATTTCAAATACTTCAAACAAAATGATGTTAAAGTTTTCATCATAACCAAAATGGTTTTTGAAGTAAGTTTTCAGTTCTGCCTCAGAATAATCGATTATCAGTACATGCATAATCGATTATGCTGTAGACCGTTGCCAGTGTTAGAACACTGCCACAGAATAATCGATTATTCAGTATCAGATAATCGATTATTCAGCAGAAAATCAGCTTTTGATTTTCTGAACATTGGAGAATAATCGATTATCAGATACTGAATAATCGATTATCTGGGCACAAAATCAGCATAATTGATTGTCAATTAAGCAACGGACATACACGATTATTCAGTATCTCTTTATCTACTCTTTTGAGAGAGTTCTTGTTGTAAAAGAGAAAGGTGTTTGAGAAGAACATATCTTTTCATTGATTGTCGGGTTCGCTAAGTACGCTAAGTCTTAGTGTGTGAAGTCTTGTGGTGCGGTATCCACGAGCAAGGTTGAAGTCTTGAGGTGCGGTATCCTCGAGCAAGTTGAAGTCTTGTAGAGTGTACATCTACGAGCAAGTGTAACGGTTTGTTAGGCACCCGAAAGCTTAACGGAGTTAGTGGAATCTCGAGAGAGTCTCTCGGGGACTGGACTAACCACAAGTTGTGGTGAACCAGGATAAATTCAGTGTGTTCTTTCCTTGCTATTTTTATTATCGAATATATTTTATTCCTGCATGTTTTAATTCCATAATATTTATCAATATTCTCGTGCCGCACTATTCACCACCCCCCCCCCTAGTGACGGACATAAAACCTAACACAATCTACGCTCAACCAACTTTCAGTGTCTGATCTTGAGGCCCAAATTCCTACTGCTTTTGATCCCTTTGCTGAGACAAATACTGAAGGATCTCAAGAAAGACTTTTGCTGCAATGGTACTGTAGTCCAGGATCCTGAATTAGGCCAGGTTATTCAACTACAGAGTGACCAGCGTATGAGTGTTTCAGAATTTCTTGTCCAACCTGGAATCGTAAAGAAAGAGCATATCAAATTCGCGGTTTCTGATTGTTATCATCAAACTTGCTGCACAGATATCGTACTTGTTATGTCAGTCCCAAAGATGCTATCCAAACATAGTTCTACTGGAATTTGTTAGTGTCTAATTTCTGCTGGTTTGATATAAATACTATGGTTGCTTGCTTCTCTATGTTCATTATGTTGAATATGAATTATGCTACATTTTCAAGCACAAGCATTTCGTGGAGTAGTGATGATCCAATTAAGTGCTCAAGAGACGAGATCCTTATCATTAAAAAACACTTCGTTATTCAATTTTCTTAAAAGTTTCTTTGTTTAATTATTTGTGATTGAGTAGGTGCATCGATTGGGGATGAAAGTAGTGATGAAGACCTTACTTGTGTTTTGTTGATCGTTGTTAAACTTTATATCATCAAAGATATTTTAGTTTAGAACTTTTTTTATGCAAATTAAAACTCATCTATTTTGACTTTTGAATTGTTGATCAGACAATGTATACATAATTTATTTTTGTATATGGATAATGCGAGTTAGATATTTCAATCTTATTTCGTGGTTTCTACAGGTTATGGTGTATAAAATTTTATTTCATAGGAAAACATTCCTCATTTTGCTTCAATAAATATTAGAAATTCCAATAGTGAATTGTTGCAATAGACAATATAACCGTTCCAATAGACCTAACAAAGAACAATAGCATCCCTCTAATAACGGTTGTAATATGTTGCAATATCTGTAGCGATTGATACAGATAATTGTTCCAATATATAACAAAACCGTTACAATATATCATGCAAACCGTCGCAATAGACTTAAAAATTTGTTAGTACAATTATAACACAACAGTTTATAATCGTTCCAACTCAACAGAAAATCGTTCCCATAGAAGGGTCATTGGTTGCAGTTATAACCGCTACAATAGCCATAAAGGAGAAGGTTTGAAAACCGTTATAGTTAACCGTTCTGGTTAACCTATTGTAACGCTGAATCTGGGAATACGTCCCAAACCATCCCATTATCCCTACAGGGACGATTTCAATACCTATAGGTACGGTTTTGAAAGGGTTGTCGTAGGATTAATTTCTAGCAGTGTTCACATAAATATAATTACCCAAAATCATATAAAAAGACAACTACTAACTCTCTCAATCATTTATGGGTGGCTCGATGTCACAATCCTAAACCCGGATCCGGTCGTGATGGCGCCTCTCGTGAAGACAAGGCCAGCCGATACGTTTTAAAATCATTTAAGGCAATTAAGTACTAAAACTAAGTTTAGGTCACTACCATAATTCCCGAAAGAAGGCAAATAGAATAGAACAATCTGCAGAAATACAAACCCAACACAACCCGGTACCGGGGTGTCACAAGTCATGAGCATCTACTAAGGTCTAAATTACAAGATAAGTTCTGAAAATATACTAAGTATAATCTAATGACATCAAGGGGAGAAAATCAGTGATGTGCACACCGGCCAGCTACATTGCTAAACTCTATTGACTCTGCTACGATCAACCAACACCCACTATCGGGTGCAGATATAACTAAATCTGCACACAAGGTTCAAGAAGTAAAGTGAGTACTCCAACTCAGTGAGTAATATTATAAATAAAGACTGAGCGATAGGAAATTACAAAAAAAATAACTCAACATGCTGTATAGGAGCAATACAAAACCAGTAGGAAAAGCAATAAAGTTGTGAAATCTCTTAAAACGTCTTAGCTGAGTTTAAACTTCCTTGAAAATATCCTTTTAATAGTTAAGAAATTAAATGAAAGGCAACTAGAACAAATAAGCACAGAATATTCGCCCCTCGGGCACAAACACCAATATAGACAGCGAATCGGGCATCAACAAGGAACAACACCAGCTCCTCGAACTATATCTCTCATCACAATGAGTACCCGTGCTCGCTAGGGGTGTGCAGACTCCTGGAGGGGCCCCTTATAACCCACGTACAATTTTAAGCCAACTCGTGGCATCACCAATAGGCTCTTGGCGTCAAGTCAACAAGCCACCTCGTGGCGTACACATCTCAGGCACTGACCTCATAATCATAATCAGTGCATCACCTCTACAGTATGTAGCCCGACCCAGAAGTATCCTCATAACACAGGTCCTCGATCTTATTCAGTCAAAATCACATAAGCCACTCGGGCAATAGTAAAATATGATGCTCAGCCAAAACTATTATTTGAAATATAATTTAGCATGTTAAAAATAGAGTAAACATGGCTGAGTAATGAAAATAATAGAATATAGCATGATTGAGTACAAGTTTAAAGTCAAACAGTGAGGAAATATCAGTAAAAATCCCATAAGGGTTCAAATAGTTGGCACTAGGCCAAAATATGGCATTCAACCAAGCATGCCAACATATCTCACAACATCATTCAAATTTGTTCCAATCTTCGGAACGCACAAAACAACATTAAAACACCAAATCTCATCGCACTCAAGCCTAAGATTTCAAGAACTTCCAAATTCCACTTTCAATCAAAAATTCTACCAAACCTTCTTTGAATGAATTGAAATTTTGCACACACGACACAAATAACACAGCGGAGCTACTGCAACTTTCAGAGTTCCATTTCGGCCCCTGTATCAAAATCTCACCTATCAACCGGAGAATGCCAAAATCTAAATTTCGCCAATTCAAGTCTAAACCTTCCACGGACCTCCAAAATGCATTCCGATCACACTTCTAAGCCCCAAGACCTCCAAAATGCATTCCGATCACACTCCTAAGTCCCAAATAACCTAACGGAGCTAACCAAATCATAAATATTTCATTCCGAGATCATATAGAAATAAGTCAAATCTTAGTCAAACCTTTCAAATTTTAAACTTCAAACTGAAAACTGTTCTTTCAAATTCATTCTGATTATCCTGAAAATCAAAACCAATGATTTACATAAGTCATAATATATCACGCATGGCAAGTCATGCCCGAGAACTGGCTAGCAAAGTGCAAAAGCTCAACACGACCGGTCGGGTTATTACATCCTTCCCCACTTAAATATGTTCGTCCTCAAACGTGCCTAGATTTGTTCCAAAAGCCAACCAATCGCTTAATAACCTTACCATGCATATACCCGGGGGTGATCCTATGTCACCTTATGTCATATAGGTCTGATAATACAACGTAACTGAAATTTCACAATCCAACCAAGCCCATAAACTTTGGAACCACATTTCTACTTCTGATATTATCCACAAGATCAGAATCTCACATCTATACTATGAATAAGCCCGAACATGCTATAATAACCCATACCTGCAACCTCGAGGGCAATTACAAGATATACCACATAACTCGAAAACTAGTAGCGATAACTTCTAATCACAGCAGCTGCACATAACAACCGAATATCAATAGAAAACATCTTATCAACTAAAGTCTCACTCCAAAATTTTTATATACTACCACTGATAAATGAAACACGCAGTAAACCATTACCACTTCTCGGATCAACCATTCCTGAAGCCACTTCTCTTTTGGCAAAGACCATAGCAAATTTCTTAGATGAACCTTAATATTATCCTCCCAACATGCTGAAATTTAATCAGTGTGTATTCATTAAAGACCCCAACGATCTCATCTAGTCCAACACAATTACTCTGGTGACATGACACATCAATGCAGGCTAAAGCCATAACTTGTGCAATCTACGCATCAATAAGAAACAACCAAACATACCCAAATCATGAAAACAACTCAAATGAAAGAGTTATACCGCAGGCTCACTAGAACCACCACACACAATGTTGAGAACCCATCACACATCATAGAAGCAGAACTCACAAATCCAAGCTGAAGGGTCATACCTCCACATAACTCTGCTGCAATGCGCGACCCTACCCAAGCACTTGTCCACATGAAACACCTCAAGTCACAATGCTCAAAATCGACAACGACGTGCAATTTTATGTCTAGAACCAAAGCAAATTATCATAACCACGGTGAAATAATTGACATAACATCACACAAACCAGAAGGACACAAACGATGCGCCATCCGCCGAGCAATATCCAATACTCCTCCCTCTCGAATTCCACTCAGAGACCCTAATAGCACTACACTACATGTGGCTATAACCAATAATTTCCAATGCCTCGAAACACGGAAAGGTAACTCATAGACCTCCTCAGAACACTAATGGGCCTAATAACAATCGAATTATCCCTCAGCAATACAACTCGGAGCCAATCAAGCTAACTCAAGTTAGAATACACATCCACATTGTCCTGCCAACGGTCCCCTTATCAAGGAAACCCTGAAGCTGATCCCTCAACTCCTTTAACTCTGACGGTGCCATACGATACGGTGCCCGGTATTAAATTAACACTGAAATCAATAATCTTTCCCAACAACATGCCCAGCCACAAGAACACATCCGAAAAGTCCCTCACTACCGAAACTGAATCAGTAGTAGGGTGTCTACACTGACATCAATCACGAAAGACCAAATAAGAAAAGGAATCCTTCCCAGCCATCCGATGGGTCTTCGAAATAAAAACCACAGTACTAAGAACATAATCCGTCAAACCCCACCACTCAAACTGTGGAATTCCCTGCATGGCCAATATCGTTGCCTAAGCGCAATAGTCCATAATAACACGATATGGAGACAACCAGTCTATACCCAATATCACATCCAAAACCTAACATACCAAGCAACAAGGATCCACTCGGGCCTCCAAACCTCCTAATACTTACCACACAAGGCCGATGCACGTGTTTGACAACCACAACCTATCATGTCTTTGAGAACTCCCAGTCTCCAAATCCATATAGTACACGAATCACCAGATCGGATCCCAATTCCATTGTCTGAATACTCGCCACACCTCTAATATCCAATCATTCCCCCATAGGTACTCTTATGATTCTTCTGCACCACCTAGAAAACTCAAATATCAGCAGTCGATCCAAAAAGAGAGTGTTGCAATACTACTAAAGTATCATCAGCTCAAACGCTTGCCCTTTTTCTGAAAATGCATACTCTCATCAAGCCATACCAGTTAGTAATATCATTTTCCTAATCATTTGAAGATCATTTCCTTAATCATCTGAATATCATTTTCTTAATTATTTGAAGTTGTTCGTGCCGCCTAATAAGTTTTACAACCTCCATTTCAGAACTCAACTACGACCTTATACATGTAAATCTCAACCCTACGCAACATACCGCATAAACCTCACCATCCTAGAATAACCATGAGAATTTCATATCCCTTTAGAGCTACAAGAAACTATGTACTTAACTAGCCAAGAACTTTCCATTGATCCCCATCTAGAAGAATCACTATACATCACACGCTCCTCATGCTAGTAGTAAATATACACCTCTAAATCGTAGTAGAAATCATCAAGAACTCTCCAATTCCCTTTTGCATAGAACTAAACCTGTTAGGATTGAATCTTTCTAACTCAACCAAGCTATGCAAGTCACTAAAACCCAAGAGCACTGCTGCAAAACACTTGTAGAACCCATTACCCCGTACGCACTCGAAGATCTAGTTATATCCTTACCATACCGATCCGACCAACTACAAAGCTACTCCATCTATCCAAGTTTCCTTCTGATTTACCTTTTATTTGATACTCCTTCTTACAACACCACAATTCTTCAACCCAGGCTCACTACACGAGACCCAAGCATAAAACCACACAATCTAAGGCTCACAACCCATTGAGTACTCTTTTAAATATCCCCAAAAGCACCACTTTCGAAATACTTTACTTTGAAGAGAATTCCTACGAATCTAAATACATTACCTCCACCTTCCTGATGCTGATGTATATAGAATTCCCTAATTGATAAAGAAATACCACAAATCTTGACACCCTCCAAATGCAAACCTCAGTTTCTCGCCAAAAGAACAACTTGAAAATCTCCAGTTATTACATGTAAAATCTTGAACACATTACAACTATTCTCTAGATTTATCCACTCTACTTAAACTGCAATTGTCCCGATCAAATTAACAGAACAACATGTGCCTCATTGGTACTCTAACACTGCAGAATGTAACCTTACCTTAATGCACCCAAGCCACTCCCTTTTCTATGCACCGCATCCCCTTAACAGTAACCACTCAAGATATTCCGTGATTCTCATATGACTATGAAGCATAATATAACCTTTATCAAAATTTTCCTTTACTCGAGCCATCCTTGGTCTCAATCTCCGTAAGCCATAAATGATTCATCAACAAGCCTAAGACTGGAACCAATATAGCACATAATTGTAAAATCAACTAATCAATAGAAGACTTCTCCACTTGGCTCGAGGCCATAAATCAAAACACACACACACTAGCTCTTAATGCGTATACTCTATTACTGTCACAATACCATAGTGAGATTAAACTCAATCCTTTATAAGCTTGTGAAACACAGACCATCTGGTACTTAAGATTTTCTGCAAATATCACATTCCCATTCGGAATAGTTAAATACACTCTCTTACACGACCCAAATTTAAATTTCAACACATATATTTCACTTGTAAAAGAGATCTTCTAACAGACGACATAAGGATCACACAACTTCATAACACCCTGCAGTATATAACTCTCTTGGTTTGCCTCAAACTAACATTTCTTCATAACCTTCCACCTTCATAGCCATTACGCCATCACTTAATCTTCTTGAGTTAGAACTCATACCACAACATGAAATTTACTTCACTCCCAACTAGGACACATGAAAAGATTCTTCACACATCCATAACTTGGGGTTGTACCCCAAATCAAGATGGAAATCAAGCACATAATAATTCTTCTATCCTCCAGCAGACCTCCTCGCCGCTTCCAAATCATATGAATACATCTCGCAGTCATAACATACTCATCGCACGGCCATCACACCATCTCTTCTGCTAAGAGGGACACTATGGAACATAGGAGTTCAAAACTCACACAATCAGCACCTCGGTGCTCAAGCTATAGCCAAGAATCCGGCCTCGAGTCCCCCAGACTGGCCCAATATCAACACACAGAGATCACATCTTGCCCCTTGATTAGGGAACCACAGACCATCAATGCACATCTAATACCGAGCGCTCATGCGTGCATACAAACACGTAGAAGGAATTCAAAGAGTTACTTTTCAAGCTAAATCAAAGACGCACAACAAGAATTCAAGAATGTGAAGTTTTTCCAAAAGGTTCTACAGCCTCCCGAGGATAAGTATATACGTCTCCGAACCGATCCGCGAGACTCTACTAAACCTGCCCATGACTCGTAAGATCTATGTAACCTAGGCTCTGATACCAACTTGTCACAATCCTAAATCTGGACTCGGTCGTGATAGCGTCTCTCATGAAGACAAGGCCAGCCGACACATTTCCAATTCATTTAAAGCAATTAAGTAATAAAACTAAGATTAAGTCATTACCATAATTCCATAAAGAAGGCAAATAGAACAGAACAATCTGCAGAAATACAAACTCAACACATCCCGGTACCGGGGTGTCACAAGCCATGAGCATCTACTAAGGTCTAAAATACAACAGAAATTCTGGAAATATACTAAGTACAGTCTAATGAAATCAAGAGGTAGAAAAGCAGTGTTGCGGACATCGGGCAGCTACCTTGCTAAACTCTAATGACTCTGCCTCTGATCAACCAATACCCGCTACCGGGTGCAGAAATATCTGAATCTTCACAAAAGATGCATGGATTAAAGTGAATACTATAACTCAGTGAGTAATAATCATAAATAAAGACTAAGCGATAAGAAATCACGAAAAATAGATCAACATGCTATAGAGAAGTAGTACAAAACCAATAGGAAAAATAATGAAACTATGAAATCTCTTAAAGCATATTAGCTCAATTTAAACTTCTTTGAAAATATCCTTTTAACAGTTAAGCAATTAAACGCAAAGCAACTAGAATAGATAAGGAAACAAAATTCGCCCCTCTGGCACACATACCAACAGAAACAACCCCTTGGGCATCAACATGGAACAACACTAGCCCCTCGGGCTATATCTCACATCACAATGGGTGCCCGCGCTCACTAGGGGTGTGCATACCCCTGTTGGGACCCCGTACGGCCCAAGCGCAACATCAAGCTATCTCGTGACATCATCATTAGGCTCTCAGCATCATATCAACAAGAAACCTCGTGGCGTACATATCTCATGCCCTTGGCCTCATAATCGTAATCAATGTATCACTATTGCGGAGTGCAGCCCGACCCAAAAGTATCCTCACAACACAAGCCCTCGGCCTTACTCAGTCAAAATCACATAAGCCACTCAGGCAACAGTAAAACATGATGCTCAGTCCAAAATATTATTTGAAACATCATTTAGTATGTTAAAAATAGAGAAACATGGGTGAGTTGTGAAAACAATAGAATATAACATATCGGAGTACAAGTTAAATGTCAAACAGTGAGGAAATATCAGTAAAAATTCCATAAGGGTTAAAATAGTTGGCATTAGGCTCAAATATGTCATTCGGCCTAAAACATGATGATAACAAATATATTTCAGTCAAATACATGGTTAAATAGTTATTTGAGACGGACTAAGTCACACTCCCCAACAGTGAACTACCCCACGCTCGTCATCAAACGTGTGTGTCACCTCAATATAGCATAATGATGTGCGATCCGGGTTTTCATACCCTCAAGATAATATTTACAGTCATTAATCATCTCGATCCGGTCCAAACTCTAGCTCGGATGCATTTGCCCCACGAATCAACCTCTGGATGCTCCAAATCTATCCACAATCAGTACATAACCATTAAAAATGCTAAGAGAAGAAGCTCACTCGAAAATTTCTAATTTACATCAAAAATTCCAAAATTTCTCAAACCCGACCCCTGGCCCACGTCTCAAAATCCAATAAAAAATTACATCACTAGAATCCTCGCTCTTACGAGTCTACCCATATCAAGTTCATCAAAATCCAACCTCAATTGCCCATTCAAATCCACAAAAGAAACTAAAACTTTTCTTCCATTTTTCCCCAATTTTCACTCTAATTTGTCAAATTAAATGATGGAATTCTAGACCAAATCATGGAATTAAGCCAAATATGAGGGAAGAATACTTACCCCAATAGCTCCACTGAATATCTCCTCAAATTTCACGTTCTCCCGAGCTCTCCATTGATTTTTATGAAATTGGACTTAAACCCTCGATTTTAAATCATAAACTATATGCCCATACATTTCTTCATCGCAAACACGACACATCCATCATGCTCATGAAGAACACTGCTTCACAGGTCAGAATTTCTTCTATACTAATGCGATTCACAGCACACTCAATACATCGCGATCGCAACCCCTATTGCGCGAACGCATAGAACAAATGCATTGGGTGACCCAACTAATCCTCTTCATCTATGCGAACGCGACATAACCCTCGAGAACACAAAGAATCAAGACATCACAACATCACAAACACGACATAGAAAATGCGAACGTGAAGACCATAGACCTCACATCTTCACGATCGCGGAACATGCATCGCAAACGTGAAGGTCAAAAACCTGCAACACCAACAACAGAAATTCTGCAATTTTTCACAACATGAAATGGTCTGATTGACCATCCGAATCTCACCTGAGGCCCTGAGGACCTCAACAAAGTATGCCAACATATCACATAATATTATTCAAACTTGTTCCAACCTTCGGAACGCTCAAAACAATATTAAAACACCAAATCTCATCGGATTCAAGCATAAGAATGTTAAGAACTTCTAAATTCCACTTTCAATCAAAAAGTCTCACAAACCTCGACCGAATGACCTAAATTTTTACACACATCACAAATAACACAACGGAGCTACTACAACTTCCGAAATTCCATTCTTACCCATATATCAAAATCTCACCTATCAACCGGAAAATGCCAAAATCTAAATTTCACCAATTCAAGCCCAAACCTTCCACGGACATCTAAAATGCATTCTGATCACGCTTCTAAGTCCCAAATCACCTAAAGGATCTAACCAAATCGTAAAAATTCCAATCCTTGATCATATACAAACAAGTCAAATCTTGGTCAAATCTTTCAAATTTTAAGCTTCAAACTGAGAACTATTCTTCCAAACTCATTCCGATTACCTTGAAAATTAAAACCAACGATTAACATAAGTCATAGTATATCATAAGGGCAAGGCATGCCTGAGAACTTTCGAACAAAGTGCAAAAGCTCAAAACGACCAGTAGGTCGTTACACTCGACTATAATGTCAATAAAGCAATCGCTTGGCATCACGACATTTTGGGCCCCTATTTTTTCTTAAAGAAATATTGTATATATTATTATTTAAAAAATATATGTACATTTACATTTAAAAAGAATTTGTAGCGAAAGTAATGTCACACCTCCTTTTTTACACACTTACCCCGAAGGATAAACGTATAAGGGAGTTTTTTCTATAAAAGTGGCATTATTCGAAATGGTATTATTTATTTATTTAGAGTCGTCACTTGGGATATGTTTGGCTTTTGGTGTCCCAAGCCACCGATTTATTTAGGATCCCAAATCGAGGAAATTTTTGACTGCCCGAATGGAGTCTGCGAACTAGAAATTCTAAGTAAGGAATTTTGTTGACCCGAGGGAAGGTGTTAGGCATCCCCGGATCCTATGGTTCTAGCACGGCCGCTTAAAATATTACGATTGGCTAAAATTTTGATTTTTATACATGTTCATCTTATGAGCATTTATTAATTATAACCGCTTTATTCATTTTTAGGAGTATTGCAACGTTATTAAAGCACGTCATGAACCAAATCACATAAATGCACACACGATTTTTGACATATTTTAACATCGTTGAAATTTGGATTTTGGTCACATAAATGCGCACCCGAATTTAGGAAGATAAATTATTAAAATAACGTGCCTAAAACAACTACGCGTTTTTAAATTTGCGAGGGCCATGGAGATTCAACTAAATGACACGCCTCGGATTCTAAGGATTGAAAGTCAATTAAGTGAGGGCCATGCAATTTGTCATATTGTTTGGCATGACACGCCTCAATTTCTTTCAAAGGGTTTTATTGTTTGAAGTTGTTATAATCGGGTTACATGAAATGCATCCTCGAACTTGAATTTATGCATCGTAACTATGTCACGGGAACTGTACACATAGTCACAATAGTTTATTATTAAGCACGCATAAAGCAAGCTACGTATTTGAATTATTTTCCTAATCCTTGAGATTGTTATAAGGCCAAATTTATCAACAAGATATTATTGGTAAGCAAATAGGCTAGCCAACATGGTATGATATTTGGCCTGAATTCCTTATGGTTCAAGACCCACTTTATGCCCCATTCTTATTTCTTGCCAAGAAAGAAACAACTCCAATTATTTCCATCTCAAAAATAAAAGAATTTATTCAAGAACCCAAAATTACATCGCAATAAAAATAAAAACTAATTAAAACAAGTTAAAGAAAGCTAAGACATGCTACTCAAACAACATAGAATCATCCATCAATCCAACACGCACACCAAGCTATTGTAACACAAGAAAATGAAAATAAAAATAGACAAATTGACCTTTTATTGATGAACGATGCTGAAAATTGCAAGTCAATCGGAGTAAACAAAGCAACAATACTTGAATCAAAACACCGAAATAACATATCGGAACAACAACTTTAAAGCTTGCCGGAACTCGATGAAACTCGGACAGCACCTCAAAATTCTATCCCCGGACAGTAACGTCGATGGGAGCTACTATTTAGGAACTCAAGATTGTTCTCTTTCATTGGAATCGGCGCCCTTTATCTTGTTTAGGTCTCAAATTTTTGTTTTTCAGTTTGTTTTTCTTCTCAATTTCGGTAGATCATACTCTGCCTCAAAAGACCACTAAGTAATGTCGTATTCTGGCCCGGGCCCAGGCCTAAACGGGCCTGACGGGCCGGGCCTCGCGGTCCCGCGCTTGGTGTGCCGGGCCTAGCGGTCCTCACGGTAGAGACCGGCCCGTTACGGGCCTAAGCCCACTACGGTCCTGGGCCTGGCGGGCCTGACGGATTTTTTTTTTAAGTCAATATCTTGTATATTAGTCATTAGTATAGTGTACTAAGTTATTAGTATAGTATATATTATGTTGTAGTAATTAGTATATATTGTATATTATGCATATAATGTGTTGTAGTAATTAGTATATATTGTATATTATGTATATATTGTATTGTAGTAATTAGTATATATTGTACGTTATGTATATATGGATATATGTTATGTATATAATGTGTTGTAGTAATTAGTATATATTGTATATTATGTATATAGTGTGTTGTAGTAAGTAGTATATATTGTATGTTATGTATATATGGATATATGTTATGTATAAATTGTGTTGTAGTAATTAGTATATATTGTATATTATGTATATTGTGTGTTGTAGTAAGTAGTATATATTGTATATTATGTATATATGGATATATATTATGTATATATTATGTTGCAATAATTAGTATATATTGTATATAATGTATATATTGTGTTGTTGCAATTAGTATATTGTGTTGTATGTTATATATTGTATGTTATATATTGTATGTTATATAAATATTCAAGGATTGATATCGAAGTAAAGATAAAGAAATATTGAGAAAAAAGATATTCAAGGATATGATAAAGAGCATATTTATTGACCAAAATGGCATATCTTTCTTAGTCTTCCTTCCCCCAATGGAATGAGCACAACAAGGTACTAATACCACCATTAAAAGGAAAAAACACTAAAAGAAGACATGTCAATGTACAAGTTACATCATAATTAACGTTGTATCTCTAACAAATCTCATAAATCCGTCAAGGTTGGGAGGAGGTTGTGTTGGCGGTGGTGGAAATGAAGCTTGTTCATCACCACTTCCGGGTGAAGCCGATTCCTCAGAAAGTTCTGCTATCATTTCTTCATATGCTTCATCTATTACCGATTGTGATTCTGTAATGCCAAAGTTTCCTCTTTTCGCGCGGATCCAATCTCTAAAAAGCACTGATTTTTCCAAGCTCTCCCGCATCGATGCTCTATGATCACCGATTTGTAGTCTTGCTTGACTGAAAGCGCTCTCCGATGCAGTTGAAGCTTGAATTGACCAAACATCCCGAGTCATCCTTGCAAGAACGGGAAAATGTTTTTCCCTTGACTTCCACCATTCCAAAAGATCGAAAGAGTCGTCTGGATTCTCCTTTTCTAGTACATGTGACAAGTAAACTTGAAGCTCATTTAGATGGGAAATTTCATCAAAATTATCACCTTGAGAACCCCGGAACTCCGTCCACGATTTAAGAGCTGTTAAGCCAGCAGCTCTTTTAGACGATTGTGATGTAGGCGATGTAGGGGTTGGAATATTTGGCCTAGCATGCTCTAACGCCTATTTATAAGCATTATAAACAGTTTGAGCATTAATTTTAATTGATGCTTTCGCATCAGCAAGTGTAGCAATTTCCTCTTCTGAAAGATCTAAAGCTTTATAAATATTAGAATACCAAAAATGAGGACCTCCTAATTTCATTGTTGGATTTAACATTGCATCTACACCAAAAATAGGAGGGATAGGAAAAAAATATTTTTTAACTTTTGTTTCATTTCATTTATTGCAAGTTCATAAATATCCCCACCCTCGCTAAATTCAACAAGCAAATCAGCTAGTGCGGCAATATAAACTAAACAGTTAGAAATAGTCGGTTAATATTACCCAGAAAAAGTATTTGTAGCAACTTGAAAATGTTCTAAAAAATCTAAAAGAATTTTAACATTAGTCCAATCTTGGGTAGTTAGCATTTCATCATCATCCTCACCACCTACCCGAGAATTAAACGTAGCATTAATTGGTTTTCTATATTCATACGCTACAAAACTTTTGTACATATAATTCCACCTAGTTGGTCAAGGTTTAGGAACCTTTCTTTCTCTAAGGCCATATTCGTCACATTTTTTAAAATACTCTCTAAGTCTAGTTCTACGGTTTGAATAAAAAGCCAATTAAGAGCCATTCTCACCTTTTCAATTTCTATGTTTAATATTCGCATACCATCACCAACAATTAAATGATAAATATGACAAATACATCTAACATGGAATATATTACTAAATGCAGGATTAAGGGTTTGTGTTAGCACGCATATTGCACTAGTGTTACTAGAAGCATTATCCATAGAAATTGCCATTATTTTATCACTAAAGCAAAAATGTCTACATATATCTGAAACAGTGTTAGCTATAAACCTACCCGTATGACGTGAATTAATTATTCTATATGCAATTATGCATTTTTGCATTGTCCGGTCCTCATCTATCCAATGACTTGTAACAGTTAGATAATCACAGTCATTATTACTTCTACCAATATCAGTTGTAATAGAAATACGATAACCAGGTAGAATAGTTGTGATATCCCCATCAAGATCTAACTCTAAGAGGATACTATTCATTTCTTCTTTACACAGGTATATGAGTAAATAAATAGCGCAAATATTGTTCATATTCATGTTTGAATTTATAAATATCGGCCTTAACTGTTGCGCGAGGCCAAAGTTTATAAGTAGTATTAAAAACTCTTCTAATTTAATGAACCCAATTAGGATTAGAAGCAAAAGTATAAGGCAAGCACATAACAGTAATCATTTTTGCTAATTCTTCACGATCCTTATTTGGATCGTAAAATAAAATACCTCCTGTGACATTGTTAATTCCTGGTTGAACTAGAGTTGAACCTATACTAGGGTTAACTTGAGAATCTACACTTGTCCCCCCTCTTGTTGCGCTTGCATTTGGAAAAATCTAGTCCTATCTCTAGGGTGTAATTTTATGTGCCTAGTCAAACTACCCGTGCCGCTATGGTCTCCAGTAAATTTATGAACAAGTAATCTCCCACAAGTTTTACACTTAGCCTTGTCGTGTTCTCTTACTTGAGTAAACAAATACCAAACTAATGATGTTTCTTGACGTTTAGCAGGTTGTCTACTAAAAGTGGGAGTTTGTACAGGTGGGTGTGCCAGTTCATTACCTGAGTTATGAGCATGACTAGTAGGTGTATCATCTAAATCTGGTGCTTGGGTTTCATCATCATTATTATCATCCTCATTTTCCTCTAAGATAGGTTCATTAGGATAAAGAGCATTCATAATTTCATCATCTAATCTATCACCTACTGCAACATCATGTAAAAATTCACTATCGGTAAATTGAAAACAAGGGTGATCACTATCAAGCATTACGGGAGGCGGATTAGGACGTCTAGTTGGCGACTACTTTAAACTTGCTTATCTTTGTAGGTCGGGAAGCCAGGGGAAGGGTAGTATTATGGCCACTACTTTCACCGGTTTTACCTTTTCCTCTACCGAATATTTTTTTCAAAGAAAATGCCATATTAATTAGAATTACGCAAACTAAACAACACAAAAATATATTATTAGCACGTAAGAGTTGAAACGAGTTTACCGCATTGCCGAACAACTTCTTGAAAATTAAAAATCGTTGAACACTTGAAAACTTCAATTCAACAACTTCACAATTTTTCACGAATTATCAACAATAAATTAGGCACTTGTAATAGAACGATTGAAAGAGAGCTTGAAAGATATTGAGAGATATTGATGAATTAGTGAATAAAAATGAAAGAATGAGGGGGTATTTATAGTTGAGAAATGGGAAAAAGTATAATTATATAAAGTTTGGGGTTAAATTAAAGTTTGGGGGCCAAATGGCTATTTTTTAAAGTTCCAAACCGCTACTTTTTGCAAAGAGCCGTTACTGATTTTTTTTTTTAAAAGTTA
Source organism: Nicotiana benthamiana (assembly GCA_034376525.1). Classification (NCBI taxonomy): domain Eukaryota; kingdom Viridiplantae; phylum Streptophyta; class Magnoliopsida; order Solanales; family Solanaceae; genus Nicotiana; species Nicotiana benthamiana. The sequence continues at coordinate 134,206,253 of CM067337.1, forward strand.
AAAAAAATATCCGTTGGGCCCGCCAGGACCGGCCCAGGCCGCCAGGCGGTCCCGGGCCTAACGGTTCAACTAAAAAGACCGGACCGTCACGATTTTTTGGGACTGATAAAAACCGGACCGCCAGGACCGGCCCAGCAGGCCCAGCAGGCCCGGCAGGCCCGCCGTGATCGCGGTCCCAGCCCTGAACCGGGCCACAATATAGTCATACCACTAAGTTTGTTGCACAAAAGCCATTTGTGCAAGATAACGCCAGATATCTCCAATGAAAACAAAGCATCAACATTTTAATAGGAAATAAGATAAGAAAACAGCCATTTTTATTAGGAATCCGGCTGCTAATCGATGTGTCTCCCTTTGGAATCGCCGTTTTTCTTTTGGTTTTTTTAATATTTTAGGAATTGAAAACTTAGGGTAGCATATTTTTAATTAGGTATTTTATATGGAGATGGGAAGGGATGATGGCTATTGGATTAGAAGAAAATTGATTGCTAGGATTAAATCTTGCATTTAAGTGGGCTAATGGGTTGGGAAGAATGGGCTAAGGGTAATGTGCGTTTGGGTAGGAAAATTATGGTTTGGGCTAGTTTTGATTTTAAAAATGGCTCAATTGCTTAAATTAAAATCACATTACAATTAAATCCTTATTCTTTTTTCTTTTCTTTTATTATTATTTTTTTAATTAACAATTATAGAAATTAAAAAAATTCTAAATTAATCTATTTTGGTATTAAAACTCTTTATTTATTATTATTATTATTTTTTAACATTAAAACAACTACTTAACTTAAAAATAAAGAAAAATGCTAATTTTTAAGACTAAAAGATAAATATGTAAAAATAACCATTTTTTAGGATAAAAAAATGTTTAAAACGCATGAAAGGCAAATAAACAAAGAAAAATTCCTAAAATTAATAAAAGTTATTTTGGTCTATTTTTAGGAGTGGTTCTCATGTAGGGCAAAAATCACGTGCTCACAGCTGCCCCTCTTTGCTCGGAAACACGAAGAACTTTCGTGCAAAGATAAAGTGAGCATACACGAGCAATTTTTTGCCCGTTTGAGTATTCCATGGGAAGCATTATTAAAAGATTTGACTGCAGCCTGCTTCTGAGGTTGCCTACATATCCTTTGCTATAAAGGAATCAGGTCAGTGTAGTTCGGAAAGTGAGTGAGATGAATGAGTATGCCGAGGTGAAGATCCGGTCGAGGTGTCGTCGAGGTTCCAGTCCGCAGTACTGTTACAACATTCCTATCTATAAATCTTTTGAAGCTTGATCTTGAGTCTTGGCTAAGTCTTGCTGCAGACTCTGATCTGAATCTTGATGCTCGTCAGCTGCATGTGTTGGTTCTTTCTTCAACATTTGGATCAAAGCGGGACATGCAAAACTTGTGATTTGAATCAAATTTGAGCAGTCCGCATTCTTTTCTTCTTTGAACATTATGAGTTCGCTTCTTTTTGTTCTTTTCTTCTTTTCCTTTATTCTGGATTGAGACTCACGTTTTCCGTCATCTCGAATCCTGTACCTTGAGGTGAAACTTGCTCGGACGCCAAAACAAATAAACAAACGAAATTTTCTGCCCCAGTATTCACTGGAAAAATTTCGTGAGTTATTTGCAACACAAATCTAAGCTATTTGTTTATTGAAATAAATAAAAGTTGGGATTGTGTATCCTTTGGAAAGATTGTCGCGTTATGCTGGGAAGGAGAAAGGGTCACTTCTGGGGGTAAGACGAGGATCCACAGGTTATGCCGTGATGGGAATGAAGGGTCCCTGCTGGGGTTGAAAGGAAAAAGCCACAGGTTATGCCGGGATGAATGAAAATAGATTCGTGGGTTATGTCAGGGAGATCCGCGGGTTAGGCCGGAATGAATGAAAAAGGTTCCTAGGTTATGCCAAAGGGTCCACGGGTTTTGCCGGGAGAAGAAGGCTCTTGGGTTATGCCAGGGAGGGTCCGCAGGTTATGCTGGGATAGGAGGAAAAGGGATCTACTGGGGATAGAAAGAAAATGATCATTGGGTTATGCCGGGGAAGAAAAGAAAAAGACCCTCAGGTTATGCTGGGGATAAAAGGAAAATGACTCTCGGGTTATGCCGGGGGAAATGAAAAGACCCTAAGATTATGCTGGGGAGGAAAAGAAAAAACCCTTGGGTTATGCCGGGGAGAAAAAGGAAAGATGATCCTCGGGTTATTCCGAGGAGGTCCACGGGTTATGCCGGGATAAATGGGAAAAGGTCCTATGCTACCATGATTTTGGATTTTTCTTTTTTTTTTGAATTATCCTAGGAAAAAATTCGTCAGACTAGGTTTTCTATCTTAGGAGAAAGATTCATCAGACTAAGATATTTATCTTAGGAGAAAATTCATCAGACTACGTTACTCTTTTTTGGTATTTTAGGAGAAAGATTCATCAGACTAAGATTTTGATCCTAGGAGAAAGTTCATCGGACTAGGTCACTATCTTAGGAGAAAAATTCATCAGACTAAGATTTTGATCTTAGGAGAAAGTTCATCATACTAGGTCACTCTTTTTTGGTATCTTAGGAGAAAAATTCATCAGACTAAGGTTTTGATCCTAGGAGAATGTTCATGAGACTAGGTCACTCTTTTTTCGGTATCTTAGGAGAAAGATTCATCAAGCTAAGATTTTGATCCTAGGAGAAAGTTCATCATACTAGATCACTCGTTTTTGGTATCTTAGGAGAAAGATTCATCAGACTAAGATTTTGATCCTAGGAGAAAGTTCATCGGACTAGATCACTATCTTAGGAGAAAAATTCATCAGACTACGATTTTGATCCTAGGAGAAAGTTCATCAGACTAAGTCTTCTATCTTAGGAGAAAGATTCATCAGACTAAAATTTTGACTGGGAGGAAAATCCATCAGACTAGGGCTTTCATCCTAGGAGGAAAATGTGAAAAGCAATGGCGAAATTTTATGCACATGTAGACAAATAAAGGCAAGGTTTTGAGAAACTTCCCTTTGTGGGCTCTTTTTTTCATTTCTTCTTCTTATCTATTATTTTTTTTGTTTGTTTTTTTCCTTGAATCACTTTCCTTGTATTGTTTATTCATGTTTCAAACAAAGAAAACCTTGTCAGTTTTAAAAGTGGTGGTCGGTTTGTGGCCTTAAGTCTTGAGCAACTTGGTTTTTGTTGGATCAGCTTGAATGTGTCTCAAGAAGCTTGTGTCCGCACCCACTTTGATTGCTTTGCATCTAGTACCATTTGTATTTGTGGCTCAATCAGCCTTATCCTGATTGGATATCTTGGCTCAGGTGACCTTTTCTGATATTTTCAATGACTTTCTACTGTTTGAGCAATTTTTCTATTAGAGAGAACCATAAGTTATCTTTATTTGCGCCAAGCAGACTGACAAGAGTCTTTTGAGGGGGCCCTTGCATGAATCCTCTAGGCATGCTAACAGTAACAGCTGAGTGCGTTGGCCAAATTTACTTTGTGCAACTGAAAAGCTGGTAGCAGATTTTAAAATCTTTTCTTGCTCGTTTTAACAAGGATGGACTCAAAATGAAGGACACAGTGATGCAAAGAAACGAATATTAAAAAGAAATGTCCCCTGCCATAAGGACAGAAGGAAGAGTATTTATTTTAATCTCCTTTTTCTAAACTAGCCTTAATGATGTGACATGCTTTTTGGACTTAATGGCCTGATTTATCAACTAATCCAATCTTCCCTTTTACCATTCTTATGATTTCTGATGTCGGGCTTGTTTATGTTAATTCTTCGCATTAGCTTCATGCCTCACTTTCGATCAGTGGTGCCCAAAGGATTTTCACCAGCAAGTCTCTTACATCTATTTATCTCTGCTTACAGTCGTCTTACTGTGCCCGTGAGGGTTTTCACTAATTTTTCTTTTTTTTTTTTGCTTTTTCTTTTTCTTTCCTCCCTTTTTTTGCAAGCAACTTAACAGTGTTCTATGTCGTATGACAACCATTGCTCATTGCCTACTTTTCTTGCCATTCTTGAGGCTGATCAGAAGGTCTTATTTGGAAGGTTTTTGGATAAGGTTGAACAGAAGGGTAGGCATGAAGGCTCAAAGTGGACTTAAAAAGAAGAGTTGTGGACTTACAACTCTTGGAATCGACTATTTCAAAAGTGAAATAAAACCTTTGCCCCAGTTTCAACCATTGGGGATTTATTTTTCTTAAATTCTTATTTGGTTGGACCGAACCGTGAGGCTGCCTATGTATCCTTTTTTTAAGGAAACAGGTCTAACATAGTTCAAACATCTGACCTAACTAATTTTTTATCTTCTTTCTGTTTCTCTTTTGTTTTCCAGCTTCTATTTTTTAGCGCATGGACCATTGACAATTCTTTTCTTCTTCTCTTTTTTTTTCCTTGAAAATTGCCCTCGTTCTTGGGACATGAACTTTTTTTTTCATTTTATTTTTCTTTTTTTTTCTTTTTTTTTGTTTTTGACTCTAAACTTGATTCCAAAAGAGGGTAGTCAAAGAAAATAACATACGCTTAAAGGGGTGACAAAGGGTATAAAGTGTTTTGATAGTAGAAAAAAAGCCTCCCAGCCTCAATAATGCCAAATATATTATCACTTTGCAATCACTATATTGATGAACATGCATGTGTTCTTGGTTTGTCATGGTCACTAGACACTTTTCATTCATTAAGGTCAGACTTTCCAACAATCTTCAATTGATTCTTCCTCAAGCCCGATCTTCACAATGATACGAAGGTGACTTTTACTCGATCTTAATTCCCAAGTATTTTCACTCTTTATTCATCCTTAAAATTACTTCTCTTTATTTTTCAATTATCCAATTCTAGATTAAATCAGTTTCTAAGATCTGGCAAAATTTTCCGTTGCATGTCATGTTATTAGAACTAGCGCAAAAAGAACTAAGAACAAAATGACACAAAAGGACAAACTGGATTTTATTGTATAACGATGGAAGGGTTTGACGACTAAACGAGCAATCTAAGATCCGAGTTACCACCCTAAAATAACACGGATAATGAAAATAGCAACAAGACAGACAAATATGACTCATATAAACAAAATAGAAGGATAGAAGGGTTTGACTATATAAAGCAAATAAAATCTGGGTCACAACCCTGAAATAACCCAGATAACAGAAAAAAAAACGTCAAAACAAGATACCAAGGTTCCTTCCTAATGAGGAAGAAATGACTTTTCAATTGCTAAGTATGACATTTAGCAAAAAAATTTCCTCATCAGAATCACCATGGCCTTTTCCAATTTCAGACGACAAGTTCTCGAGAGGATTCTCATACTCCATGTCACCGGGCATAATCCCCACAAAGTATGTGTTGTCCTATGCAGGTAAGGGATTCGGCATGATATTCTAGGTGTCGCGGTCTTGAATCACAATCAGGTTTTCATGGATCATCCTTTCTATTTCTCTTTTCAAATCCCGACAACATTCAACGTCGTGCCTTGGGGCGTCGGAATGGTATTCACACGTTTTAGAAGGGTCAAAGCTTCTTGCACGTGGATCCACACGATTAGGAGGAATGGGTGCAATCATGTTGTAATGCTTTAACTTCTCAAATAAGCTAGCATATGATCCCCTATTGGTGTAAAATTATATTTCAACTTTTGTTCCCTTCTATACCCCTGGCTTGGATGTGGGTTATAAGGCACTTGAAAATTTTGTGGAGGCTGGTGGAGAATTTGTGATACTCGTGCTTGCCTTCTTGGGTGATTTGGTGGGTGGACAACATACTGAGGTGGATCAGCAGAGTATGGTCGGTTCTAAGCTGGATAGTAATGCTCAGGGGAGTCATCGAAAACCTGATGAAGCTGCGCATACCTTCAAGGTGTTCTCTTGGGACATCTTCTCGACCCTGTTGTCATCATAATCTCGTCATCTTTCTCATTTATGTCACTAAAATTATCAGATTCGACCTGGACAACCTGAGTTGCGGCTTTAAGAACTGCTTGACTTAAAAAATTTCCTGTCTTAAGACCATTCTCTACCATTTCTCCCATTTTAATTACTTCCGAAAAGGATTTGCCAACTGCGGACATCATGTTTTGAAAGTAATATGGCTCTTGCACTTGAAGGAAGACACCGATTAGCTCGTGTCATCCATGGGTGGCTTAACCCTAGCTGTTTGCTCCCTCCATCTAATGGCATATTTCCTGAAACCTTCACTTGGTTTCTTTTACCTAATGGCATATTTCCTTTTACCTTCACATGCAAAACTTGTGATTTTGAATCAAATTTGAGCAGCCCGCATTCTTTTCTTATTTAAACATTCCGAGTTCGCTTCTTTTTGTTCTTTTCTTCTTTTCCTTTATTCTGGATTGAGGCTCACGTTTTTCGTCATCTCGAATCCTGTACCTTGAGGTGAAACTTGCTCGGACACCAAAACAAATAAACAAACGAAATTTTCTAGAAGAAAATTGATTGCTAGGATTAAATCTTGCATTTAAGTGGGCTAATGGGTTGGGAAGAATGGGCTAAGGGTAATGCGATTTGGGTAGGAAAAATATGGGTCGGGCTAGTTTTGGTTTTAAAAAATGGCTCAATTGCTTAAATTAAAATCTCATTGCAATTAAATCCTTATTCTCGTTTCTTTTCTTTTATTATTATTTTTTAATTAACAATTATAGAAATTAAAAATTATAAATTAATCTATTTTAGTAGAAATTAAAACTCTTTATTTATTATTATTATTATTTGTTAACATTAAAACAACTACTTAACTTAAAACTAAAGAAAAATGCTAGTTTTAAAGACTAAAAGATAAATATGTAAAAATAACCATTTTTTAGGATTTTTTTATGATAAAAAAATGTTAAAAACGCATGAAAGGAAAATAAACAAAGAAAAATTCTTAAAATTTTAAAAGTTATTTTTGGTCTATTTTTATGTGTGGTTCTCATGTAAGGAAAAAATCACGTGCTCACAAGTACAATAACTTTAATGTGAAGATATTTGTAACAATTAAGGAATGAAATATATTTTAATAAATTTTTTTCTTATATGGGTAGTGTAGCTATTTTTTTTAAACCATTTATATCTTAACAACTAATGCTGGTCCTTATTATTATTATGTTATATTTTTCTTTTTCATTATCTTTTACTATTCATATTCTAAAAATGAAAAGTTTCTCAATTAGACTTACCGCGGCTTACAAGTTGTCTTCTTCAAAATATCAAACATTACAACAAGCAATATATTGAAGCAATACAATAATTTTGATATCATTATATCAACTTATCTTGCTCCATCTATTATTTCTTGTATTTCGATTATATTATTTAACTGTGATAGTTATTGCTCCTTTGTAGACCATATTATCATAACTTATTCGCTTTCGTTACTTTTATTTTCATACTTCATTGAATTGATTGTCCATATCTGTCCTTTTTTTGCCATGCTTTCTCTTGAGCGGAGGATTTTTCAAAAACAACCTCTCTACCTCCCAAGGTAGACTTAAGGTCTGCGTATAATCTACCTCCCCAGATTCCTCGGCTTTGTGAGTTTTAATGGATATATTATTGTTGTTTATCAACTTATCAAAATTTTGAGCCGATTTTATTATTTTAATTTTATTTTATACTTTTTCATTAAAAATTTGTCTTTGATATTCTTACTTAGAGTATCTTTGACATTTAACTTTAGGCCCCAATCTGGTTGAGACGGCCCTGCAACTGGCTACAATAATTCAGTAATATTAAATAGAAATTTTTACTTCCTATTACAAAGGTTGATACCTTAATTATTTTAATTAAATACCTTTTTAAAAAATTATATTTTATGGCTATTTTTTGGTTTTTTACAGCCAAATATATATTTATGGTCATCTTCTACACTTAAACTATAAAATAAGCTTTGTATTATTTTTCTTTCTCCCCTTAAATTTATCATATCCCCTACCCCATATCTATTCTCCCTCTCTCTCTCATATACCACCTGAAGCTTTTCAACCACATGCACAAAGCCTATAAACTCTGTTTCAGTAGTCGAATCCATCGAACATTTCTCACTAATCAATCAGAACTAGTGTTAAGCAATCCCGTCCCAACTCAAGAAAACATCACCTGTTTAATTTTAGAACAAAAATCTGTAACTGAAGCTGTTCAAACTATTAGATGGGCCTTTGAGCTTCGCAATTTTGATGCTACATCAATCTCACTGCCGGCGCCGCAGACTACTTGTGGCCACAGTGCTTGTAAATTCCATCGAGATTGTGGATTGCTGACGGTGGATCCGACGACTTCAATTGTAAATAATAGGTTTTTTAAAGCGCACGTGAGAGTATTATGGTAACAAGAGTAAAGATGTTTTCCCGTCAGAATCGCGGCCCTCTCGACGAGATGACATTAGGGTTATTCTTGAATAAATACGATGGAGTTTGGGGCTGAGCAACTTGAAATTTCTGTTAATATATTTTAATGTATTTCAATATATCTCGCTATATTTTCATGTATTCATTATATGTCAATATATCTCGTTGTATTCTATGTATTTCGTTGTATTCACTATCTCGCTATATGCCCTGAATGTATTCATAAGTTTTTTTAAACTAATATAATTTATGTATTCAGATGTATTATATAATTTCTCTGAAAATTACTATCTAAGGGTTTTTTTCCGGTTGAGAATCTTTTTTATAACTAAAAATATAAAATTTATGTGTTATAATTGAGTTTGTTGAATTATATTAGGAGCCTATTATGTTAATTGATTCACTTTCCTTTTTAAAAATAGTGTGATACCTTATTTCACGCCGTGAATATTGTCGGATACAATAATATGTCCAACTGTAATCCCGTGTTTCATTCCATGGATACAGTCGAATACATTCGAATATAACAACTGATTAGCTGGACTTCCCTGATTCATGCCTATTTTTGTTACTGTATTCATGATTATAATAGCTTAAATACATTAAATATATCTTATAACCACAGAAAAAGTATCTATATTCCGTAATATAACAAATGACATCTATAAATGACTAATTATTACTAAAAGATGATATTTTATAAAAAAAATTCTATTAAATATTAGTACGTACTTATTTTGTTTCTCAATATTAATTTCGCTTCCCATTAAAGTCTAGTCGGACCTCGCTGCGGCTCCAACAAACTATTTACAGAAAATATTGAACCTCGCAAAGCTTCATACACATATTAAACGAATTTCTTCGAATTAGTTTGCTTTCTGGTCTAAATGAGAAAATGACGGGTATTCATGCTAAATATCTAAAACATGAACAATTGTTTACATATTGAACACCGATTATAGCAACAATTATTTAATTATTTCAGAAATGAAACATTTTTCATCAACTTCTCTAAAGAATTAAATACATAAAAGGTCTGCAGCTTTTCATTTTTCGGATCATTAAGATGAAGTAACTACAACGAAGGTGCAAGGACATGCTTTTCGCTAAAAAGCTTTTAAGATTTCTCATTTTTTTTCTTTTAAATTTTGATTTAAAATTATTCAAATGCACTAATTTGGCAAAAAGACATATATACTGTCACTTAGTTTATAGTCAAAGAATTAGTTAATATGTTTTCTTGTCCAACGTCAACCAACATGATTTTTATCGAAAATTACATTATTAGTTAGGTAATTTTTTCTTAAATTTAAATATATTATATATGAACACCTCTTGACTTCTTCATGTACTTATTTATATCTTGGCCCCTCTCAATAAAAATTTTGATACTGCCATTGTTATTGTAATTGGCTTCAACCAATTCTATACTGTAAATATTCGTTATACTTTTAGTGTGAAAAAGTTAAACTCTAATATTTAACTGGTAGGTGTAAGAGTATCTTATTATTTTTATTTATTTTAGGTCTATACCACATTTCGTAAGTGTTCGTTTCCTCTTTTTTTCTTGGCAATTAAGTGTGTAAAAATATTTATTTCTGGTTTGGGATTGTGAAACTTGAATTTAGAAATTATGATAAGTTTAATACCTTTTTTTGAAGTGTATGATCAACATATATCTAAATGCTTAATTTGCTTCAATCAAAAATCTACCATGAAGGGGTTTAATGCCTTCGTAGAAAGGACTCCATTTGCTGAATTCAAGCTAAAACCATTAAACTATATAGATCCTTTGATTATAATGCTTAAATATCAAAAATATTGTATAGTAAGTAATTTTTTTTGGCAAATGTATCTTTTTTATTAATATTTTAAATAAATATTTAGCATATATTTGCACTTTACGGGAAAAGGATACTATCAATTGTTTACCTCTGTAAGGACATAATTATCAGCTTTTCGCGAGCTTAGCGTTAACATTATACTTTGTCCTTTCCCTACTGACATTGGAGAAGCAAAACGGAAAATTTTATTTTATGGCTTATATTATTAATGTTAATTGTGAGAGATATTTTTTTTATTTTATAATTTTATGCATTTAAATTTTTATGGATTTAAAAGTATAAGATTAGAGTTTATAAATTTATGAGACAAAAATGAACCTTACAACTAATATCAGTTATGTGAGGCACACAATTAAACTTCTCAAGCAAAACGGTGTATATTCAAGGTCTTCGTAAAGTATCCTTCAAACCCATATATTTTCTATTCATTATTTTTATGTTATTTTACGGTTTCTGGGAAAGTGTCCGGTTAGCCACTAATAACACACACACACACACACACACACACACACACACACACACACACACACACACACACACATATATATATATATATATATATATATATATATATAATAAGCAGCTATTTAAAATATCTTTAGTCTTTAGTCATTCATTTTAATAAATTTTAACTATCCGGATGAAAATACCCTTCTGTTCATATTCTTAACTTTTGAACTTAACTTCAGGACTACATGTCCTTAACTTTTGAACTTGTAACTCTAAGTTTAGGACTTCAGAGACTTCAGGACTACATGTCTTTAACTTTTGAACTTAACTTCAGGACTTCAGGACAACATGTGCTTAACTTTTGAACTTGTGACTGTAAGTCAAGACCAAGTGTTCTTAACTTTTGAGCTTGTTAACTTAAGTTCAGGACCTATTGTTCTTAACTTTTGGGGTTCTTAGCTTAAGTTCAGGGCCTATTGTCCTTAACTTTTGAGCTTGTTAGTCTAAGTTCAGGACTTTAGGATCTATTATTCTTAACTTTTCAACTTGTAACTGTAAGTTGAGGACCTATTGTCCTTAACTTTTGGGCTTCTTAGCCCAAGTTCAGGACCTATTGTCCTTAACTTTTGAGCGTGTTAGTCTAAGTTCAGGATCAAGTGTCCTTAACTTTTGAACTTGTAATTCTAAGTTCAGGACTAAGTGTCTTTAACTTTTGAACTTGAAACTCAAAGTTTAGGATCAAACGTCATTAACTTTTAAACTTAAAACTCGAAATTCTTGACCAAATGTCTTCTATCCTTTGTTTTACATTTTATTTTTGGGAGGTAGAAGGATTCATTAGTTTGTTTATGTATTGTCCATATATTAAAGCAATAGTGTATTTGTTGAGATACAAGATGTTACATGATTATATGCAGTGTATACACAGTGTATATTTATTGTATTTTTGGTATACAATAGCTGGGCTGTGATGATTGTCTTATTTGGGCCACTCCGAGCCCAATTCACACTTGAGTCATATCTGAGCCCCATTTTTTTTGGGTCCTTTGACCCGATCCAGTGTATGTCTATATATTGGGGTCCCTAGCTATTTTGGGACCCCCCGGACTTCATTATTTCATTTGTTTTGTTCTCGGTTTAATAAACTCTCTGAGTTCCAGAGATTTCTCACCTACTCCTCCTTCTCTCTACTTTCTCTCTCCATAATATTCATGATTCATCTGTTTAATCTCGATGTTTACATGGTATCAGAGCCTCGACGACGATCCGATCATGTTTCTGTGTGCTTCGTGGTCCTGGATGAAGCCTCTTTCGAGGTTTTTAGGGGTGATTTCTGAGACCTCATGGTCGATGAAGATTTCAACCTATTGGAGACCTTTCTGAGTGTCTCATCGTGATATCCGAGTGTATTTTACTCTCCTGAACATTCTGGAAAGAATTTATGATGATTTTGGTTGGTTGATTTTGGGTGACCTATCGGCTTCTAGGATTTCTGACGGTTTAACCTGAGGTTTTACTGTATTCTGGTGGCTCGACTATCACTTTGTGGAAGCTTTGGGTGCATTTCCGACGTTCCTGACCAGATTTCGGTAAAGTTTGTAAGTTTGTTTTCAAGGTTACACCTAGGGTTTGATACCTAGGGTTTCTCCGTTGTTTGAAGGCCGATCTTCTCCGGTCGCGAAGAAGGAGGGTGACTCTATCCTTGTCTTCGGCATTATATGTGATTATTTGACTCTGTTCTTGTGAGCATCTGGTGTTGTCTGTGAATATTTGACCTGACTGTAGTCTGTTTGTTGGTTGTTGTGTTTGAATACCTGTTTTGGTAGTATTATGTTTGTTGAAAAGTTGTTCATTTAAGCCGGTTCTTTAACTATGGCTTCTAGCACAAACATTGGTCCCTCTCCTGCTGTAGACTCTTCTAATCCCCTTTTTGTGTACTCGTCTGATGTCCCTGGGGTATCACTTGCTCCCACTCCCTTCTCGGATAGTGGTTATGGGGGATGGAGACGTAAAATGCTTGTTGCCTTAACAGCCAAAAACAAAATCAGTTTTGTTGATGGCACATACACCTGACCTACCACCAATGTGGCTCAACAAAGGTTGTGGGATAGGTGCAACAGCATGGTGATCTCTTGGTTGATTGCTTCCCTTTCCCTTGCAATTGCTGAATCTGTGCAGTATGCTGACACTGCACAGAGCATATGGTCTCAACTCCAGACCAGATATGGCACTACAAACAGGACCAAAATCTTTGAACTGAAAAGAGAGATGTCCCACACCTCTCAAGGGTCCTCAGATATAGCTTCTTATTTCAACAAGCTGAAAGGTGTGTGGGATGAATTTGATTCTATGTGTGCTAATCATGATCTAAGGTGTGTATGTGCTGCAAAAGATGGTATAGTTCAGGAATGTGATGATAATAAGGTCTTTCAGTTTTTAATGGGTCTGAATGAAGTGTATATGGGAGTCAGGAGTAATATTTTGATGATGCAGCCTCCTCCTTCCCTTGACAATGTCTATAATATTGTACTCAATGATGAGAAGCAAAGACAAGTTCAGTCTTCCTCTCACTTTGATCCAACCTCTGTCTCTTTCAATGTACATACAAACAGGCAGCCTGTTGGATTTAACAAGGCCGCAGTGTCTGTTCCCCCTCCTCCTTTTAGACAGAGAGTCAATTTTGATCAAACCAGGGGACCTTTATTTTGTCGATACTGTAAAAAATCTGGACACTTAACTGATAAGTGCTTCAAGATCCATGGGTATCCACAAAGTCCCACATTTAACAAGGGAAGGAGGCCTGCTGCTGCTCATATGAGTACTGGTCGGGATTTTCCTATTTCTGATGGACTGTTGTCTGTTCCTCAAGGGAATCCTTCTGCTAACCATCAATCTGTTGCAAGCCTAGATGGTCAAAGCTCTGTGATTCCAGGGTTGAGCAAACATGATTATGACCAGTTGATGAACTTATTACACCAGACCAAGTTGGGGGAATCCACTGCTCAAACTCCTCCTCCCATATATGCTGCAAACTTTGCTGGTACTTTGTTAACTGAGAACCCTATTTCTGATTCCAAACTTTGCTTGATTACTCACATTAATTCAGTCACCTGGATTATAGATTCAGGTGCCTCTAATCACATGACACATGATAAACAACTACTTTTTAACATTATACCTCTAACTCTGCCATATCTTGTCACTCTTCCAAATGGCTATAAAGTAAAAGTAACTTGCACTGGCTCCTTTGCCTTAACTCCTTCCATTACTCTTCACAATGTACCGCTAGTTCCTTCTTTTAAACACAACTTGATTTCTGTTCAGAAGTTAGTGAAGCAGTTACATTGTATAGTTATGTTCATTGAACATTCCTGCTTCCTACACATGATACAGGACCCTTCTCTGAGGAGGCCACTGGATCTTGGTAGAGAAGCTGCTGGCCTGTATAAACTAGCTTGGGTTCCTTCTTCCCCTTCTCCCTCTGTTAATTGTTCTTCTACTTCTTTTTGTCCTGTATCTATTTCTTGTAATAATAACCAAGTTGTTGCATTGCCTTCTGTGTCTTCTTGTAATGATGACATCTTGTCTGATAACAAGGCTGTTTCTATGCATTCTCATGTAAATAGTTCCACTTGTAATAATGATCTTACATCTGATATGAATTATATTTGGCACTTAAGACTTGCACATATTCCTTTTGCAAACATGAAATGCATTTCTGATCTGTCTTTTCCTTTTGCTTCCAAACAATCTTTTCCCTGTACAGTCTGTCCCATGGCCAGACAGACTAGGCTTCCTTTCCCTGATAGCTCCATTAGAACCTCTAGGCCTTTTCAACTGATTCATGTGGACACTTGGGGTCCTTATCATACTCCAACCTCTTCTGGTTACAAATATTTCCTTACAATTGTTGATGATTTTTCAAGGGCAACCTGGACACACTTATTGGGATCCAAAAGTAATGCCTTTTCTATGCTTAAGTCCTTTCTTGCTATGGTCAGAACCCAATTTAATGTTGTGGTTTAGACTGTTAGAAGTGACAATGCCTTATAATTGGGCTCTAGCAATGAGGGAATTTCTTTCTTTAGCAGTCAAGGGATCATACATCAAACCTCTTGCCCTCACTCCCTCAACAAAATGGAGTTGTTGAGAGAAAGCATAGAACTCTTCTTGAAACCTGTAGAGCATTGCTCTTTCTGGCTTGCCAGTATCTTTCTGGGGGGACTGCTTGTTGACTGCCACCTATCTTCTTAACAGAATACCCACCAGATTGCTTCATAATAAGTCTCCTCATGAAATTTTATATGACAAACTTCCTTCTTATACTCACTTGAGGGTTTTTGGTTGCCTGGCCTATGCCACTGTTCCCATCCCTCAAAGGGACAAGTTAAAGCCCAGAGCCATTCCTTGTGTTTTCCTGGGTTATCCTTTTGGCAAAAAGGGTTATAGGCTCTAGGATATTGCATCTAGGAAGTATTTGGTCTCCAGGGATGTTCTATTTCATGAATTAGTTTTTCCTTTTCAACCTGCATCTCCCTCTGCTCCTCCTCATGCTTCTTCTTTTTCCTTTATTCCCTCTGGAGAACATGATGATATCTCTGATTCTCTCATTCCACTCTCTCCTCCCTCTTCTGCCACATCTGTGCAAACACTCAGTCCTGCTGGTTCACCTCCTGTTTTAATTCCTTCTCCCTCTGTTCCTGCTCCCAGAAAGTCTAACAGACACCATAATCTTCCTTCCTATCTTAAAGATTATGTCTGTCAACTCCCTGCCTTCTCTGGCTCATCTTCCTCCTCTTTGGAATCTGAGCCTCTATACTATTCTCAGGCAGCATCTGTTCCAGCTTGGCAAGCTGCCATGAGACAAGAGTTTGAGGCTTTGGAAACAAACCATACTTGGGATGTTGTTCCTCTTCCTCCTGATAAGAAACCCATTGGTTGCAAATGGGTTTACAAAATTAAATACAAGGCAGATGGCAGTGTTGAAAGGTATAAGGCCAGGTTGGTCATTCGGGGTGACACACAGGTTGAGGGGATTGATTTTACTGAACTACTTATCAACTATTCTTCGGCACCTTATTGTGAATCACGACATTAGCTACTAAAAAAGAAAATTCTTTCGGTACAGTTCTTTTCCTTAACATGAAAGAAATAGAAGAAAGAGTACTATAGTTTTTTCATATTAATTTTAATAGACTAATGATAATTATTATTAGGCATTAAAAATATTGGATAAAAAATTAATATCACCACTTTAAAAAGTAACTCTCCCACACAATTTTTACTTTAGATTAGAGTCAGTTTGGAAGAGAAATTTGCTTTGCTTGGACCGAAACAGGTAAAAACGTGAAAAATTAAAAAATAGTCATATTTACAAGTGGTCATTCAAAAATAGCATCATTTCAAAAGTAATTGAAATTTAGCCACTTTTCATGTAAAGATAAATCTGAACGAAAATACTGTTCAAAACCCGTAAAAATACTCCAGCATAATATACTGGAGTTCCATACAATATATCGGTCTAGCATAATATATTGGATATTTGAGCACCGGTACTCCAATTTTGCTCCAATCTCCAGTATATTATACGAGAGCTAGCAAAGTATATCGGTCCAGCATAATATGCTTGAAATCCATACACAGATGCACTAAACTCTAACATATTATGATAAATCGATTTCTGTATAATAAAATAGTAACTATTTTTTAATTATTTTATAAATATTATTTATTTTTAAATGACCAATCTAAAAATTTATCGGAAAAAATGGAAAAAGTGGTATTGGTCAAAGATTTGGACCCTACCAAACAGAGGGGCGTGGCCCTTTTGAGTCAATCGAGGCCACACGGTTAACCATCTGTGGCCCAGCCTCTGCATCTCCTTTTAATACAAAAGTGGCTGTCCTAATTAAAATTGTTTTACTTGGCAAGTGATTAGAACAAAAGAACATCATTAAAAGGTCCACTTCTTGGCTACGACTTACGAGGAAGCTTTGGAAAACCTCTTATGTACGGCTGTTTGTCTTATTAAACCTGTTTGTTAGTTCAATGTTTGTGAAAATATCACTTTTACCCCGCGCCTCCATACCCAATTATTTATATTCGTTAGTCAAAAAAAATATAAAATTTATAAATATATATATTAACTATTACTTTAAAAACAACGATATTGTTATGAAATAATATAAAGACAAGAACAATAATACAAGAACAAGAGCAATAGAGAGAATAGAGAGAGAGGAGTATTCTCATTGATACTTAGAGATTGTTAGGGGTGGTTTACAATGGTAGAAGACCCCTTTATTTATAGGGAGGGGGATGATTTATCTACCAAGAATAGAACTCTAAAATCTCTCTAATTATAGACATTCACCTTAAATAGGAGATTTCATAACACTCCCCCTTGAATGTCTATTCAACAATGTGCCTCGTTAAAACCTTAAAACCAAAACCCAATGGGAAAAATTAAAGAAAGGAAAAAGAGTAGACATGTTTGAATATGCGCCTATTGGTTGCCTCGTTAAAAACCTTGCAAGGAAAACCCAGTGGGACAAAACCTTGTAAGGGAAAAAGAGTGCAACGCGCATTAACTCCCCCTAATGAGTACATCAATTTATATCCTTGAGCATTTGCATTCCAATCTTGTGCATCATCTTCAAAACGATCTTTGGTAGACGTTTGACAAATCAACCATATTGACTTGAATAAATATTCCGCACCTTGAAATCATCATTCTTGATAGATATGAACATCTTCATATAATATGGTGGAATGACTCTTCAATATCTCCATAGATGCATTCTCAATTCCATCATGCTTATAGTTATAGCAAGATACATATGTACACAAATTGTACTAAGGATGTGGTACTTCGGGACCAAGAATTGCATATGCTTCAAGCAACTTAAATCTTTCAAGTTAAGTCATATAAGCCATATAATAGACTTTAGATGCATATCAAGTTTTCCATGTCATGCTAGACAAATAAGATATCGAAAACTGACTATACATACCTTTGACTTTTATACTTTCAAGCATTTGAACTATAGGTTCAAAACTACACGTCTTTCATATGGAATCAATTCTTCTTGAATTGTATCTCTTCCATTTAGTTACTTTCTTTGGGTCAGCAAATGTGTATAGTATGCTTTGCAATATGTTGCAATTGAATTATCCTTTTATGAACTTCAGGTTCATATCATGATATTCGGGGATATACATATACAAATGATAATTCATCCCATGTAACCTTTTCTCAAGTGTTTATCATGTCTCCCCCTCATGTTAGAAAAGCTAACTTGTTTCCTCAACTTTGAGAGTTCATCTTTGTGCATTATGGTGTTAATGAAAATATACACCGCACATCAATAATAATAAGATGAAATTATTTGGTTCCTGACCTTGAACCACTTGTGAGGGGAGAATATACTCTCGTATACAACGTATATCAAATTGATATATATAACTTTGTTCTCATAAGAAACAGTTTAGCTATTAAGTGGAAGCACTCAATAATTATCTTGCTAAACCAACTTTGATATAAACCAACTTATCAAGATGAACTATCTTGAGTAGAAAATCTGGAAATTATGCTCGAAGTTAGATTACTGAGCAATTTACCTCGCAAGCACCAGCCAGGCTGCGGGTTAATAACAATTGCGCATGCAACCATTTCATAGATGCATCATATGTGGTATACATGGCAGGTGAATGGGCCCATATTCACCTTTGATATTTCCAGAATTTATGGGCTTCAACCCGAACTCTTTAGTTGGTCAGTTCTTTAGTGAGAACAAGTGATACAAGAGAATTCGTAAAGAACTTTCTAGTTCTTTGATATTCACCTGTGTGAATTTGCACATCATACTTAAAATGAGATGGCAAATACAAATGCTAACTGAACAAATTATCAATATTGGTAAACTTCAAATTTACACCATGACATATGCACTTATCAATAAACTTCAGGTTTATTATGACATGGGTTTTTATACCAATAGATATCCACTTTATTGTGGCATTCTTTCTTTTGTGTAGTACAAACTGGAGAACAAAGCGGGTAGCTTTTCATATGCAAATTACCCCGCTACAAGTTGTAGTAATAGGAGATATCAAAGCCTTCCTTTATTTATAGTCTCAATATAATCAATCGCTTTCGCGTGTACTTTGGAAACTGAATAAGTTTCTTTGAGACTTACTACAACACAATACTCAATTGTGTTTCTCCAACATAGTAATAATTGGCTCTTCTAGAGCTCTCAATTAATTTTGTACTACCACAGATTCATCAACATCCATGTGGTGAATATCTTTCTTAAAGAGAAAGTATACCATTATGGTCATGTCAAACTTATATGCAAGATATGTTTCTTGCATTATCGTTGTCCTTTAATAGTCATATTTCCAAAATACTTTGGCGTACAATAGGTACGTGACCAACGATCATTCATGCCATATATCATCTCAAACCTCTTTCTAGGGGTGAGTATGGTATCATCTCAAACCTCCTTCTAGGGGTGAGTGTGGTATATTTAATACCAGTTTCATGTTCATATTCTTCCAATAATGAATATGTATTCGTGAATCAGATGTTGTCACATTCACTTCGGGGATATGTGATTTTGTTATCCTTTTCAAATCTATAAATGCGTCAGGCATTTGATTTGCTATTCTTTGCAAATGGATAATCTTTTGTGCCTCTTTCACAAATAGAGGTATGTGGATCAAGATGAGATAATGATGCATTTTTCCACAAAATTTCCCGTTTGGTTTCACCAACTTCTCCCCCTAATTTTGGGAAAAGTGTCTCATCAAATTGACAGTCTGCAAATCGTGCAGTGAACAAATCTCCTGTCAATGTTTCGAGGTAGCGAATAATGGAGGGCGATTCAACCTCAACATATATTCCTAACCTTCTTTGCAGACCCATTTTGGTGCGGGATGGCGATGCTACAGGCACATATACTGCGCATCCAAAGATTCTTAAATGGGATATGTTGGGTCCATGACCCAAAACCAATTGCAACGGGGAATATTTGTGTCAATTCGTCAGTCAGAGACGAACTAGCATTGCTGTATGCAAAATGGCGTGTCCCCAAACCAAAGTGGGCAGCCGACGAACTAGCATTGCTGCATGCAAAATGGCGTGAACCCAAGCCGAAGTGGGCAGCCTCGTTTTCATGAGAATTCAAGATTATTCTCATCTATTGTCTCAATATGATATCCATTTTGAATGATATCTTTAAAACTCAACAAGTTCCTTTTAGACTTGGAGGAGAATATTGCATTCTCTAAGATAAACGTCGTACCTTTGGGTAGAGTTACAGTTGCTCTTCCGGAGCCTTCAATCAATTTACTTCCCATGGTTTGACATATAAAAGAAAATATACGAACATGAGAATAAACAACTTCAATTCGTTTGTGTCACATAATATTTTCAAAATCTGCTGCTAACAGTTGACTAACAAAATCAGATATGTTATCCATAATTGATTACTTTGCAGTTTGAAAATTTCAGTTTAAGCATTTTCTTCAAACAATCGATTGTTAAACACAAACAATTGATTGTTGAACATTGACAATCGATTGTTAAATACACACAATCGATTATTTGCTATTTTGAAAAACTTCAGAGCACACTGTTTTAAGACAATCGATTGTTAAGTATAGACAATCGATTGTTGGCTATTTTGAAAAATTCCAGAGCACACTGTTTTAAAGACAATCGATTGTTAATCATAGACAATCGATTGTTGACTGTTTTCGTAAAATTCCAGATCACACTGTTTTAAAGACAATCGATTGTTGATCATTGACAATCGATTGTTTTGCAGTTTTTATGCGAAATATGAGATAACCGACTAGTTTTTCAGGTTAGTCGATTACCTCTACTGGAAAGTAAAAATATTATTGATATTTGAGCATATTGATACATTCTAAAGAACTAATACTAACATTATATCATGAACTAACTAATACGAGCTAATACTAATGGCTATTAGTTTATTCATTCACTAATACAAACAAGTAAAATAAAATCAAATAGCTCCATCTTCTTTCATCACGGATCCATCACCGATTAGGTGGTCTATCTTCCCCTCGGGTTGCTCAAAGAAGTCTGCCACATCCAAGTGGGTGATGTCAAAGTTGTCGTCAGAGACAAAATTCGTTTCAGGGCGTTTACTCTTTCGAGATGCTTGATAAAGGTCAACCAAAAGTCATGGTATACGGCAAGCCTTTGACCAGTGCCCGTTTTCACCGCAACGATAATATATAGTTTATAAACTATTTGCTTTTGGGTTCTTATCGTATCGTGCTTGTGGCAGAGTGACCAACTTCAGGTTGTCATATCTCTTCTTTAAGCCATTCCACAAGATAGGTGGATCCTTGACGGTGAGATATTCAATCTTCAAACCTTCATCAAGGTGATGGCGCAAGAAAATCAAGGCCTTCGCACATTCTTGGGTGGATGCTTTTTCTCTATCTTTGATGGTGTCTCCGAGACCCATAGCATCTAAGTGGATTTCAGCATCCAACACCCATGTCATATAGTTCTTGCCCGAAATTTCAAGGGCAACGAACTTTCTTTTCATAATGTCAGACATAAAATAAATTTACATCAAGAGCGTGTTCATACTTACGGGCTCTATTACAATTATCACATTCACTTCAGGGAATGGATCATAATCATGTGCTTTACACAATCTCATGTCAAATATTACTTTCATAAAGTGAAAGATTATTTTGAGAATCTTTATTATTCTCATTATCACAATAATGACGATTATAATTTCGTCTATTGCCATGTCCACATCCATTGATACCTTTACGGTAATAATTTTGTCTTCTTTCAGACTTATCAAATTCTGCTACCACATTCTCTAAAGGGAATGGAGCAAATTCAATTGGACGGAATTCTTTGCCACGTCCACATTCATTGATACCTTCATGGTAATATTTTAGTCTTCTTTCAGACTTATCATATACTGCTTCCACATTCTCTAAAGGGAATGGAGCAAATTCAATGGGACGGATTTTTAATTATTTGCCCACAATCATACATGAATTTAATCATGGCAGGGCATAGAGATTTAACCACTTCATGTGGTTATAATTTCTCACAAACTCCATTAGAGTTATAATCAAACTTTGTTTGTATATTAAATCAAATCGTAGAATTTCAAGAATTTGAAAGGGAAAAGTAAATTACTTACCTTTAAGGTATACCAATTATATTTTCAATGTTTTCTTCCTTTTCTCTCTTCCGATTCTGTTTCCTTCTTTTTTCTTTGTTTTCGTTTCTTTTCTCTTTTGTCTTCCGTTTCTGTTTCCTTCCTTTTTCTTTTGTTTTTTTTCTTTCTTCATTCTTTCTTTGAAGCAAAACCCTACACAGACAAAAGTTAAGACAATCGAAAATTTCAATTGGTTAGAGACTCGTGCTGATAACGTGTTATGAAATAATATAAAGACAAGAACAATAATACAAGAACAAGAGCAATAGAGAGAATAGAGAGAGAGGAGTATTCTCATTGATACTTAGAGATTGTTAGGGGTGGTTTACAATGGTAGACGACCCCTTTATTTATAGGGAGGGGGATGATTTATCTACCAAGAATAGAATTCTAGAATCTCTCTAATTATAGACATTCACCTTAAATAGGAGATTTCATAACAGATATAATATTTTTTTTCCTTAATCTTTTATCCTCTTCTTTAAGAGCCTATTTAAAAAGCTATCTTATCATTAAAATTGGGTATAATTAAATATTTGTATCCACAATTTTAGATTATTTGCTTCGCCAAATAATTATCTGGTTGACACAAAATTAATTATAATTAAGAGAGACTAATTATAATTTTTAATTATCAAAAAGGAGATAAGACTTAATGATAATTATAAAGTGACCTTTCAGTACTGAATAGTAAATAAAATATCAGAATTTCTTATATGCATATATGTTTGCCACACATTAAAGTTATTTAATTGTTCATCTAAATTATTTTATTTAATTTATAGTATTAGTTTTATTTTAAAATAAAAAAATAAAAATAATTATACGATTATACTTGTGCAGACAAAAATGATACATACAATTACGTTGTAGTTACGTTAAGTAAACACGTTAATGTAATTATTGCACTGTGCAATTACTAGTCTATATAATTACTATCATAATAAAAACATCAAATTTAGTTACGAGATATCCTTTCAAACAGGCCGTAAAGCTTCATCCTTCCTTACCTTCATTCAAATTCATCAAATTTAAATTATGAGAAGTACTTCCAAACAGGCCCTAAAGGTTAATCCTTCCTTACCATTCTATATTCACCCTCTTCTTCAAAGTTTAATCCTTCCTTACCCTCATTTCATTTTTACCCTTTTGTATCTTTTTGTTTCGTTATTAGTTTAATTTATTATCACAACCTAAAATTTCATATTCATAAAGTGACATAATAACATTTGTTAGGTAAGCCAACGACCACGTAGAAATAGACTTCAATAACAATAAGGAGTAATCATAGAGGAATAACCAAGTAACTGAAATCAAAATGGCAATATAATTGAAAGTCAACTAAGTACATACTCAACATTGTACGACTGCCTGACATACGTCCCTCATTGAGTACATGCTAAGTTCCTGCACTCACATGGTCCAAATAACATGGATTATCATCTGACCCTAAAGGGGATCCTAGCCCAAGCACCGATCGACTCAAAAGTCAATGATCAATATAACTCAACCCAATATGGGCCTTGGCGCAAGCGTCACCTCACAATCAATATCAGCATGGCTCCATGGCCAAAGATCTTTGATCAATCTTGTCAAGTTTCAATATGCTAACATCTTATTGTTGAAATAACCAAAATACCATACAAAATGTACCAAATTGCCACAAATCAGCTTAAACCAGTGTCACATACAAGGACACTAATAACAAGTGCGATAACATACAAAAAGTACACATAGACATATATATAACACGTGGATATCATATCATGACTGAAAATATGACTATTGTTAAGACAAATAGCTCAACGTAGCAAAAATAGCCGTATTATGTCTCAAACAAATAAGCACATAGCCTAGACATGATTTCTAGCATGAATAATAACTCACGTTATCATTAAGTGGAGAAAAATACAGTACAAAAGAGGCGTGATAGCAAAATAAGGCATAGAATAGCCGAAAGTCTACTTGGATCATGAATAACATTGTGTAGGCATATACGCTCGTCACCTCCAATACATAACAAACATCATCGTCAAAGAGGAAAATACCTTTGCACCAAGCTTAGGCAAGATACTTAACTCAAATAAGCGAGAATCAGTACTCCAAAAATCTCCTACCTCACAAATTGGCTTCTGAGCAGGTCAAATCTAGTCAAAAATAATGCAATAACGTCAAACAAGGCTATAGGAATTAATTCGAGATAATAAAATTTTTATTTTTATTTAATTCCCAAAAAAGTCAATAAAAGTCATCTCCGACTCATATGGTCAAAACTCGAGTTAAGGGATAGATTTCGGCTGTTTATAACCACACGAGTCCAAATATATAATTAGATTTTCAAACCAAGTCCAAGTCGACTCTCAAATTCAGATTTCTATTCTCTAACGTTGTAAACACCCCCCCCCACCCCAAATTTTCCCTCAAATTTTCGTATTTATGTGTTAATAATACATGTAGATTCTTGAAATAATACCAAAAAATGAGCAAAAATAACCCTAAATTTTTGTATGAAAATCTCCTTAAAAAATTGTCCCTCTCCAAGTCTAAGGTTTAAAATATGAGAGAATGAGCTAAAATCCCAGAATATAACAGTCAAGTGTTCTGCCCATTGAAATCCATGCGTTCGCGAAGCATGAAAAATCACATGCCCCAAAAGAACCTATGCGAACGCGATGCACAGACGCCCCCGGGCCTACATGAATGCGAGTAACATACGCGAAGGGCAACCTACCCAAATCCCAACCCGCTCACTTCTACGCGAATGCTACACACAAGTGAACACAAAGACCAACTGCCACAACCCATTGCGAATGAGCCTTCCTGTCTACAAACACGAAGAACTAAATAATCCTGTCTCAAATAACCCTCAGCGATCGCGAAGAACACCAGACACCAAAAAAAATTTGCAACCTCTACAAGCTCCGGGTAGTCCGAAACTCACTCGAGCCATCCGGGACCTCATCCTATCAAACCAAAAAGTCCGTAAATACTATCCGCACCTATATGAAGCCTTTAAACACATACGATATCATCACATATACGAATCGAAGATCAAACAAAAAATTAAACTTCTTTAAGTTCAAGAACTTTCAAACTTCAAACCAAGCATCAAATTCAAGCCTAACCAATCTAGTTACGTCCAAACCTTGCACACAAGTCCAAATGACAAAACAAACCTTTTACAAGTTTCATAATAACAATCTGATCTCAATATCATCAAAGTCATCTCTCGGTGAAACCAATAAAATTTTCAAACCTTCAAACTTAAACAACTTTCGGAAATTAGAACCAATACATCCTAGGAACCTCCAATTCCAAATTTGTACGTACGTCGCAAATCACCATACAAACCTATTGGAACCATCAAAATACAAATATGAGATCGTTTATATAAAAGTCAAACCTTGATCAATTATTAAAACTTAAGCTTCCAACAATGGAACTACATGTTCCAATTCACCCCAAAACCTTTCCGAAACCAAACCAACCGTCTCAAAAAGTTATAAAGCATCAAATAAGGAATAGGATTCAACTGCACAAATGATGGGTCGTGTCGTTATATTCTTCCTCTCTTAAACAAAGGTTCATCCTCGAACGTGTTTAGAATCATACTTGGGATGTAAAAAGATGAGGATATCTACTTCACATATTATGATCGTTCTCCCAACTTGCGTCCTTGACCGTTTGGCCTCTCTACTGAACCTTCACTGATGCAATATCTTTAGGCCTCAACTTCTGAACTTGCCTATCAAAGATAACCACTGACTCTTCTTCCTAAGCCAGATTTTCAACCAACTTCACTAAATTGAAATCCATCACATGTAACTGATACCCACAAAATACTTCTAAAGCATGGAAACATGAAAGGCAAACTCTACTAACGGTAGAAACTAGTCCCACTGACCCCCAAAATCAATAATTCAGGATCTCAACATGTCTTCCGATATCTGAATGGTCCGTTCGGATTGCTTGTCCGTCTGAGAATGAAATGTAATACTCAACTCCTCATGTGCTCCCAAATCATGATAGATATCTTTACAAAAATACGATGTAAACTGAGTATGTCGATCCTAGATTATAGACACAAGCACGTTATGCGGCGAACAACTTTTCTAAGATAAATTCGAGCTAACTACTTAGAAGTGTAGGAAGTCAAGACTGAAATGAAATGTGCAGACTTTGTCAGTCTGACCACAATAACTCACACAACGTCAAATGTCCTCAGGGTTTGTGGTTACCCACTGCAAAATCCATAGTGATACGTTCCCACTTCTACTTTGGTGTATTTAACCTCTAAAGGAAACCATCCGCTCTCTAACGCTCACACTTGACCTATTGAAACTTCAAACACTGTGAAACATGCCCAATAATGTCCTTCTTCATCCTTCCTTACCAATAATGTTTCCTGAAATCGTGATGCATATTCATAGGACTTTAGTGAATAGAATACCGCAAATTATGAGTCTCCTAAAAATCAACTCTCTCAAACCATCTACCTTAGGAACTATATACAATTCTGAAGCCATAATACCCTATCATCACCAATACTCACCTCCTTAGCACCACCTCGTTGCACTGTGTCCTTAAGGACAAACAAATGGGGATTATCAAACTGGTGAGCCTTAGTGTGCTCAAATAAAGATGACTATGACACAACACAAACAAGAACCATGCTAGGCTTCGAAATATCCAACTATAATGAATGCCAAACTCCCCATGCTCTTCATATTTCTGCTCAAGGAATCTACTAAACTATTAGCTTCCCCCGAATGATAATAAATAGTGATATCATAATCCTTCAACAACCCCAACCATCTCTGCTACCTCAAATTCAAATCTTTCTATTAAGATGTTGGAGACTCTGATGATCCATATACACTTCACTAGATATGCCATACAAGTAATGCCTCCAAATCTTGAGTGCATGTACAATAGATGCTAACTCCAAATCATGCACCAGATAGTTTTTTGCATGCGGTTTCAACAGGCACGATGCTTAGGCAATCATCTTCTATCCTGTATTAACACAATTCCAAGGTCAACCCTCCAAATATACAATAGATTGTGTATGACCCCGATCTTGGGGGCAATACCAAAACTGGAATCGTAGTCAAGTCCATGTTAAGCTTCTAAAATCTCTCCTTACACTCGTCTGACCACTTGAATGGAGTGCCCTTTTGGGTCAACTGAGTCAAATAGGCAACAATAGATGAAAATCCCTCTATAAAGTGGCGGTAATATCTAGCCAAACTGAAGATACTCCTTATCTTAGTAGAGGTGGAAAGTCTGGGCCAACATTGAACTGCTTTAATGTTTTCCGAATCCACCTTTATCCTATTACTAGATACCATGTGGCCCAAAAATTCCTCCGAGTCCAGCTAAAAATTACACTTGGAGTACTTAGAATACAACTTCTTCTTTCTCAAAATCTGAAGCACAATCCTCAAGCACTTCTCGTGCTCCTTATCATTACGAAAATACACCAAGATATCTTAACAAACATAATGAAAAAAGAAACCAAGTAAGGTTGCAACACATTGTTCATCAAATACATGAAGGTTGCACCAATAGTCCAACAAAAAGATATCACCAAGAACTCATAATGCCTATAGGGAATCTTGAAAGCTGTCTTAGGAATGTCGAGAGCCCTAATCTTTAATTGTTGATACCCTAATCTCAAGTCAATCTTAAAAAGTTCCCTAGCACCCTGAAGCTGATAAAATAAGTTATCAATGCGAGCGAATTGATACTTGCTTTTGATGGTAACCTTATTCAATTCCATGTAGTTAGTACACATCCTCATGGACCCATCCTTCTTCTTAACAAACAACATTGGTGCATCCCACGATGATACACTATGCCTAATGAACCTATTATATAGAAAATCTTACAAATATTCTTTCAATTCCTCCAACTCTGTTAAAGTCATGCGATACAGTGGAAAAGATATAAGCTGATTTCCTGGCACCAAGTCAATGCAATAATCAATATCCTTATCAGGTGGCATGCTCGGTAGGTCTGCTAGAAACACATATGAAACTCTCTCACTACCGGAACTAACTAAATAGTAAGAGTATTAGCCGTAACATCTCTAGCAAATGCTAAGTGCACGAAACACTCCTTCTCAACCATCCGATGAGCCTTCATAAAGGAGACCACCCTACTAGAAGTATGCCCAAGAAAATATTTCCATTCTAACCTTGGCAACCCCAGTATAGACAATAACATGATCTTAGCATGACAATCAAGAATAGTATGATATGGAGATAACTAATCCATACCCAAAATCATATCAAAATCCACCATACTAAGTAACAGGAGATCGTCACTAGTCTTATATCCCTTAATGGTAACCAAACAATACCGTACATACAATCCACCATAAGTCACTAACAGTTGTAGATATATGAACAAGAATATCAAGAGAACTACAAGGCAAATCCAAATGTGACGCAAAGTACGATTACGCATAAGATATGTAGAACCACTATCAAATAGAACAGATGCATCTATGTAAACAGACCAAAACAATACCAATAATCACCACATCAGAAGCCTTTGTCTCGAGTCTGCCTAAGAATATGCAACAACGAGCCTGACCTCCTCCCCTGACTGTCGGAGCTTCCCCTCTAGCTGATCAGGCTAGTGGTGTAACAACTAGAACTAGAGTCACTACTAACAACCCTGTGGTTTTTCTCCTCTACCAATTCCTAGGGAAATCTCTCTTGATATGCTCGATCTCTCCACACTTAAGAAAACTTTGAGCTGAGAATGGATTTTGAATATGAGGCTGCCTCTAATAACCTGAGTACCCACTAGAAGAACCCTGGGGTGAAGAAGTGCGGTAGGAAATCTGTATTGGTAATGCATTGAATAAAGACTGAACTGAAGCACCACGAGAGGACTGATAAACTGAAGGTATTGGCTGCTTGGATGGCCTCTCCCAGAATGATCCTTACTTCCAGACGAGGTACCACTGAAACAACCTAAATATCGGGGCTTCTTGCCCCTGATCACCATCTCATACCTGCTTTTACCCCCATTATACTCTAGCCTGAGGTGTTGATGCCTGCCCAAATTCTCCTAATGAACGTGTTCTCACCATTTATTAGAGAATATAAAGTAAGGATTCAAACTTCAGATTAATAACGTCACACGATAAAGAATAAAAGAACATAAGTTTCCTAATATCATGTAGCCTCTCAAACATTACAGATATTTTTGTAACCGATATACAATTAATACTTATGACTCATGAGACCTACACAACCTAGGGCTCTGATACCAACTTCTCATGACCCAAAATCCCACCTCAAGGACGTGATGGTGCCTTGTCAAACTTGCTATGCAAGCCAACTCACAATGCATAAAATAAAGTTCATTACCTTTGATTAACAATGACATATTAAAAATAAAGACATAAATAATACAAAACAATCACAATATCGGATATCACTCACGGCCTATACACGGCCAATACAGTACAACCCCAAGATGAGGTGGCACAATTACACAACCAACCCCGGAAATAGAACAAGTTTGTAAACATAACGAGCTGTCTGAGATACAGATAGACAAGAACAAATAAAGGAATAAAGACTCAGGAGCTGCAACGTGAATCCATGATGTGAAGCTCACCCTAAGTCTCCGTGCAGTCACCAAAGCTCAATCAGGAAGCTTTACTAGGACCACCTGAGGATCTGCACAATAAGATGTGCAAAATTATAGTATGAATACACCAATAATTAGTACCTAGTAAGTATCGAGTCTAACCTCAAAGAAATATTGGCAAGGATAGATGCATCTGAATACTTATAACAACATATAAATAATAGAACTTAGAAATGAAACAGGAGATAATCTCATGGATAACAAAAATCAAAGCTATCAATAGTTGAAGGATGTTAAGCATGCTTGTCCAGTACAAGAAATAATCATAATACTTGCCAGGTCTAGTATTAAATGATAGAATAATCAAGTAACAAAGTCAGGGATCCTAACGAGCATATAAGATATCATGCAACAATTAGTAGTTCAGTGAATACTCCTAAATGATTCAAGAATATGAATGCATGCTCAAACCAGTACAAGATCCATGTACCACAATATGTCATCCATGTACCACCAAAATCAAATACAAAATCTATGTATCGACCTGGTACAATATCCATGTACCGATAATGCTCACAGGGCACAAAGTAACATGGGTAATCACCTGATTCCGGAGAGACTAATCCAAATCTGAGCGCAAAGAGGATCATAATAGCATTACTCATAAATCAATATTCTTTCATCATCTCCTGTGTGCCATACCAGTATCTCGTATGCATGCTTTACATTTTTTGCCAAAATTCTCCTTCCATATCAAGTATGTTTATTCAAAATGTATGTATATCCTAACTCAACATACGAAGGATAAGGTCTCATGCCTTCATAAATAATTATAAATCTAGGAATGATTTCAACGTGAATATGTAGTCAGATAAGTCAATTAAATCATGAATAAAATGAGCACAAAGTCAAAACAATGCATACAATATTCTGATTCTACCCCGGCCATAGTATAAACTTTATCACGATCGAAAATTCATTGTAGGCCGTGATGGCGCCTAACGCTGCCGTTAGGCAAGACAATGTTTATACAATTTTCGAAAACATGATCTTCATTAAATAAATAATATAAAATAGAATTTTATAGAGTGAATAATACTAATTACATGATCTATGATGATACACAACTAGTAGGAACTCCCAAAACTCGGTGTCATAAGTGCATGAATAATTTTATAAGAAGCATAATAATAATCCAATATCTATCCCGAATGTAATAAGACAGAATAAAATAAATATTACAATGGAGACTCGGTAAACTGTGGAGCGTAGACTGGATTAGATCTCACATAAAATTCTCTTCAACAGGTGTACCCATGCGCCAAGATGATCACCAAGTGCAGGATGAGTACATATATTAATACGTACCGAGTAGGTATCTAGCCTAACCCCATAGTAGTAATGACGGGGACATCGACACTTACTAGAGGTCTACGTAAATAATATGATAATTCATAACAGATATAAAGTGCACAACAAAAGTGAGATAAAATTTGAATTTTCATAATGTTTTGATTACTCCTTTTAAAGCATAAGTTTCTCAATCTTGCACTCTACCTTAATATCTCAAAAAACGTCAAGGGTCAATACTAAACAAATAAGAAATAATGGAAACCGCCTGGCATTAGTAGGAAGATTTGCTCGTGAATATTCGGACCACTAGAAATATAACACACGATTCTTTCGAAGTCGTTCATCCTGATCCAGAATAACGTGTACACTGCCGAGAATCGAGCGGCACAAACCATAGATATATCTATATACCGCCGAGGCGTTCTCCCACTCCACAAGAAAGGAAGGAAGTTACCTAATTGCAAAACACGTGTTCACAATACATTACATGAGCAAAATAATAGGTGCACCTCTATACATTTATCAAATATCTTCACAACAACTCAAAGTGATAAAACTTGGTCATATATATTTATTTCTAAATCAACTTCGGGTATAACATTAATTAAGTAAGCCAGCAGAACAAATTCAAATAATTCAATTATTACATGATAAGGTCCCAAGTCTATCCAGATATAAACATGCTTTATCTATGTACAGGCACAAATAGTTGCATATAATAATAAATATCATCTAGGGGTAGTTTCTTTCTCACAGAGTAAGTCTTACCTTGCTCAAAAGTTTCATAACTGGCTACAAGGCCTCTCTGACTCTCAATCCCAAGCCAAATGATCCGTACCTAGTCAAACAAATAAGCAAACCAATAAAAATGCACTCCAGTTCTCATAATAATTCAATTCTCCTTTAATCTTCATCAGCAACTAGATATTGTCAAAATCCATGAAAGGAAATTAAATTGTTGTTGTTGACAAGAGTACTTTTCTTATATTGCATGAAAATGCTAGCTGTTGTTGCAGTTATCATATTGATTAATCAACTCTAACATACTCATAACAGGTTCATGGCCTCTTTCAAGCACTTGAAGATGAAATTAAAATTCGTGCAGATTATTCCAGTGGTTGTGATGTAATGTACACACTAGAAGACTTACGAATTGGAGCTGAAGGGAATTTGGCAGAGCTTAGTCCAGGTGGTAGAGTTCAACTTAGTTTAGGTAAAGCTGGGTTTTCCCTATTCTGTTGCAAGCTGTGCTTCTTAATGCTCTAAAAGATTTTGAACCTTTTGCATATTTTGTGCTGTTTTTCTTGTTCCAAAGGTCTGTTTCCTCTACCATAAGTCTCTCTTATTCCTGTGCGCACTACTATCATTCATGTGCATCGGTAGATAGATTCCACTTTCATCAAGCTTCTCATTAAAAAAATCTATTTTTCCAGTTTTTCAGTTGACCGTTATTTTGGGGTTTCCTTTTTCTCTTCGGGTAGCTGACGTGCTATCGATGTATGAAGAAAAGCTTAAGACTCCCTTTAGTTTCAACTTCAATATCCTTATCTGACATGGTTCACTTCTCGATGAGTTAAAAATTGACACTATTGGATAAAAAGATGGGGCAGATATTTGCTTTTTGACTTTCATCTAGTTAATTTTTTTGACAAGTACAGTATTGAGAACCTCTCTGTGGATGGATGATAATATTCTCGGTAACGAAAGATGACTTAACTTTGTGTTGCGTCATGGAATTATACTGTAGGCCTTAAATGGAAATGAAAAAGAAAATGAACTACTGACCTAATTGTGATATTATTTTGGTATGATAGTAAGTTTTTAGGTCATAGTTGATTTTCGTTTTTTGAGATGTATAAGAATTTAACTGATGCTTAGAATTCAGGCTCGAGCTTGTGAGTGGCTCTTCTGTTCATAAGAAGGACAATGTTAGTGTAGTTCCTATATTATCCATTACCCAACTACCCAAACATAAGGAATACCATAGGAATAAAGTGGTCGAATGTCTGATTGATCAATTCAACTTTTAGTGCAGTTTGTTGCTATTCAGAAACTCCTACTTAATTTAATAAATAAATGTAAGTGTTTAGCAACAAATGTGTATTTCTATTATTGAGAAATCTGGTTACAGAAAACATAGTTCCTTTAAATATCTGCCTAACTAAGATCTTTTTATCCAATTTGTGCTTTTCTCAGTTTTATGGCAGCAGGTGATGGAATCAAGCAGCAGAAGATCTTTTTATCCGGTTTGTGCTTTTGAGAATGTTTATATGTACTTTAAAGGAATGAATGAATAGGATGTACTCCTATAATGTTCTTTCTAGCAATTGAAAATATTTACAGCAGCATCCCTGAAGCAGAGAAAGAAGGGAAAAACAACAACAATGGCCAAGAAGAAGGAGAAAACTAGAAAGAAGAAGAAAAAGAACTTTAAGAAGTAGTTCAAGAAGATGAAGAAGAACAAGTAAAAAGTCACGTACATGGAGTTTCTCAGAGTTCCAATACCTAAGGAGTTCCTTAAATTGAGAAACAGGAGCATCTTCAGGGATATGTTGCATTCGAGTTTCATCACTTTTAAAGGGGTCAAAGTGATTTTTTTTCGACCTACTCTTATTCTTTCTCCAGGTAGCTTGAACTGATTCAAAAGTATATTTTTTTCCAGCTTCAGGAATATCATGTTTATCCTACAATTGGTGTCAAATCTGTTAGTGCAGAAAATATGAAAGATTTTCAACCAAAAATCAAAACTTAAGAAGCTTAGACCTTGGTATATTCCCATATATCTTCTTTTGTGTCCATCTTCCTCCAATCCAAACTATCAAGAGGACACAGAGTCATATTTCTTGCCAATATGCCGAGGAAGCTTCCAAACTCTGTCATAACTGCGTCACTAGGACAACGGGTTGATTTAAGTTGTTAACTAAAATAAATTTATGCTCATGTCGTCCATGTACACTTTTCATCTTTGTTTTTCCTCTTTTTCTTGTTTGATTAGAAGGGCCTTGAACTATTCGAATCAAACAAAACCACCAAATTGTTGGTATATTTTTTATGACTGAAATAGGATGTAAATATTTTCAGATAAAGTCTATAGTTTCTTATCTTGTTCTTCACATTGTTCGTCATCAATAGGAATTGTAAAATCCAACTGAACTTGTTCCTCTACTTGTTCCTCTATTACTTGTGTTGTAGGAGTGGTTGATCTTGTTTGTACATGGGCTGCTACTTCTGAATATTGTGGCACTAGAAGATTTTCTTCGATGATATTCAAACGCTCTTTATTTGATTGTCTAGCAGGAATAACATATTTTGCAGAAGTGGTTAATCTTGTTTGTGCATGAGCTACTGCTCCTGGCATATTTTCAACAATAACATTCGGCCGCTCTTTGTTTGATTGTCTAGCGGAAAAAACATATTTTTGGCTAAACAAAGTCCTTATTTGGTTTGGCAAAGATGTCACTGTTCCATGTTTGTGTGTGTCGCGCTTGTCTTTCTTTTGGACTTTGAAGGTTTTTCTAGACTCATATCTATCAAATCTGATGAAGAATACAAATAAAAATAGCATTATTAGGTGTTATATAAATGACAACAGTAGAATTCCAAATAAAGTGCAGCTTCATATGATAAGTTAAGGATATGCATATAATATTTTCAGAGTAAACTTGGCAATGCACTGCATATGATAGTTTCAAAGTAAACTACGCCCTCACATGCTAAGTTGGAAAAGATGCATATATGATTTCCAAATAATGGTTTCAGATTGCAAGGCAAGTAAAAACCACAGGAAAAAGTGAAAACAAAGGTCATATGCAAGAACATAAATTAAAACAAAAGCAGTAGTGATGACAAAGAAAAATCGGTGAAAGAAGATAAAATAACAACAACAACAACAACAAGCAGAATATATACAGCAACAACAAAGTGAAAGAAGAACAAAAGAAGCACCAAAACTATTATCTTGCCTTAAGTCTCATTTCTTGTCTTAAGTCTTATATGTTCAAGATCAATTATGCTTGCTTAAGCACCAAAAGAACAAAAGAAGCACCATAATTTTTGCAATTTGGCACAACACTATAGAGTTATACTACTGTATACAATGGACTCCAATTCTTGAGATGGCAGATTAGTTACCAAAAATGACAATGGATATATTATAGAGTTATACCAATTCTTGAGATGGCATATTAGTTATCAAATGCCAAGCTCATACGCAAGAACTGAAAATTTAAAACAAAAGTTGTTTGAATATTATAAAAGCTCGGAATGAAACAAACTAAGCTTGAACTATAACATATTAAAATAGCTTCATGTATGGACTATAGTTTCAAGTACTTAGCATATTACACAAGCTTGAAACTGAAACAAACTAAGAACTCCAAGAGCGTACACAAGAACAAAAAATTGTTCAAAAGGATACAATAAGATAAAGATACAAATAAAAATCAGAAGTTTCTTCCTCAATCATCAGCCTCCATTCAATCCCAATCCATATCATCTAAATCCTCCTCCTCTTCTAATATTTTCGTAACTATATCTTGTGAATATTGTGCATCAGTTGGCATATCAATAACATCAAGAGGTACATCTTCTCTTGACCATCTAAAATCAATATCAGCTAATCTAGTTGATGGACCTGCTTCATCATTAGGCTCCATCCAAAATGTCTCCGCAACATTAGGAATATTCTCTTCCACCAAATTATACAAATCAACAGGGACTTTATTTCTTGCATAATAAAATCTTTCTCAATTGGATCGTCCACATAAAAAACTTGATGTACTTGAGATTCCAACACAAAAGAGTCATCAGTACTACATAATCGGTTAAAGTATACTCGAGTTAAACTATATTCATCTACTTCATTATGAACCAATCACATTTAAATAGTACAATACTAAAGCAGCCCCAATAACCAATCTCAATGATATTCTGAATAGCTCCATAGTAGATAACCTCTCCATCAATAGGATTTTGGTCCCTAACACTAGCAAAACTATCAGTTGTTGCTGAAAAAGTCACTCCACTATTTTGAGTCTTCAACAGGGCATCCCGCATTATTGTATAAAACAAGTAGCCGTTGATAAAATATCTAGTATATCGTTTGGCCAATGTATTAAGTCATTTATCTAGCCATCACAAATGATTGAGCACGTCAATGCTTTTTTACTTTCTCTTTAAACTAGTCGGCAAAGTTTCGACTATGATTTCATGCTCTTACCCATGCATTTGGTCTAGTAAGATTATCAATTAAATTTTATGTTCCCTGCAAGCCATATGTTTCAAATTTAATCAGTAATCCATATCAATTATATTTAAAAATCATAAAAAATAAAGCTTATAATACAAGTGATGATAATATATTTTTTCTTACATGATAAATGCCTCCACTTGTTCATCTTCAGTATTGAAGAGAGCATACCTATGAGCCTAAGAACATAACTGCAAATTCATGGAGAAAATCTTTCCTTTTCTCTTTTTCTTACTTCTAATTGGATGGCTAATTTTAGGAAATATAGGTGACAAGTTCGCTCCTTCAATGTCCCCATCATCCTCAGTTGGGTACCTACCGAATCTTGTCTTCACCCCATCATGTAGATATCTCGAACAAAAGATCATGCACTCTTTGGCCAAAAATCCCTCTGCAATTGATGCTTCTGGATGGCTCGATTATAAACAGATGTCTTATACTTGCACAAGGTTCTTTCAGTGGAATATATCCAACAACAATGAGTTGGATCCGCAAGCTTAATTTTATTTACTAAATGAATAGGCAAATGAGGTATTATATCAAAATAGGTTGGAGTGAAGATCCTATCAAGCTCACATGTAATTTTATTGATTTCATTCCGCAATCTATCAAGATCCTCTCGCCTTACAACCTTAGCACATATGCCTCTAAAGAAGTTGTCCAACCTAATCAATGCCAAAGAAACATTCTTGGGTAATGATTTTCTAACAGCAACTTGGAGAAAGTAATGCATAATAAAATGAGCATCATGACTCATGTACCCCGATATTTTCATCTATTTCTTATCCACACAATGTGATATATTCGAGGCACAACCTTTGGGCAATTTGGAATTTTTAAAGACGATGCAAAATCGCCTCTTCTCTTCTGGATTCATGTAGAAACAAGCTTTAGCCAAAGAAATTATTCCACTAACAACATCTTGTTTTGGTTGAAGCTCTTTTCGTATTCCCATTTCTTGCAAATCACAATAAGAATTTACATGATCTTTTGAATTTCCATCTATCTCCAATAATGTCTTAAGAATACTATCACATATATTTTTCTCAATGTGCATCGGATCAAGATTGTGCCAAAATTTGGTAGTTTCCTAGTATGGTAGTTCAAAGAAGATGGACCTTTTCTTCCATGGACACTTGTTATCCCGAGACCTTTTAATTTGACCCTTTCCAAAGACATTCTTGAATTCATGCAACTCTTCAAGGACTTTTATACCCGACAAAGGAGTAGGTGCAAGTCTATGATCCTCCTTACCATCAAATGATTTCTTATCTCTTCGAAACAGATGTTCAGGAGGCAAAAATGAACGATGACCCATGTAGCACATCTTACGACTATGCTTGAGATATAAAGAACATGGGCCATGATTACAAGTGGGGCATGCAAATTTTCCCTTTATATTCCATCCAAAAATCATTGCTAGTGCAGGAAAATCACTAATTTTCCACATTAATGTTGCACGCATTTGAAACATCTGGTTGGATTCGGCATCAAATGTTTCTACACTGAATTCCCATAGTTTCTTCAATTCAGGAATTAATGGTTGTAGATTCACATCTATATCATTTCCCCGAGATGACGGACCTGGGATGATCATTGACAATATTATATACTCTGGCTTCATCCAAATCCAAGACGATAGATTATTGTACATTAACGTAACATGCCATTTGCTATAGGAAATGGTCATTGTTCGAAACGGGTTGAAACCATCACTTCAAAGACCCAATCTAACATTGTGAGGGTCTCTAGAGAATTCAGGGTGCAAGGAGTCAAATTCCTTCCAAGCATCACCATCAACAGGATGTCTTATATTTCCATCATTCAGTCGTTCAGTGGCATGCCATCTCATAGCTTCAGCTGTTTCGAGACACATGAATATTCTCTAAAGCCGAGGCTTTAACGGAAAGTACCTTAAACTTTTGCAGGGGTTTGGTCTTTTTATTAGTCAAGACATTAACAACATTCTTCCATCTAGAAGACCCACACACAGAACAAGTATCTGCATTTACATTGTCATTCCAAAATAACATACAATAACTAGGACATGCATGTATTTTTTCATCATAAAGACTCAAATCTTTTATCATGCTTGTAGTTTTGCAGAAAGGCTCGGGTAGCTGAGAAAATGGAATTACATCTTTTAACAACTCCAACAAGTCTGTGAATGCCACATTACTCATTGTATGAATGCATTTAAACAAGTACAACCGAATCGTAAAACCTAATTTGGAAAAATTCTCACAGCGTCCATATAATTCTTCTTTCCCTCTTCTACTAATTTAATGAATCTTTTTGCATCTTCTGATGGTCCATCCCTCACTCCTTCATATCCCAAATCATCCTCGGTATTTCGAAATGTATCGTGAAGTAATCCATCAATATCGTCAGACATGTCAAAACCTCCATCATTACTGCTTGGGCATGAAGTCTTTCACGAGGAAAATCCTTCCCCGTGGAAAACCTATTTATTGTATCCATGAACAAAACCATTAACAATCAAGTTGTCTTCCACCACATTCCTATGATGCCAAAAATAATTAGCACACACTTTACAAGGGCATAATATTTGATTTCCTTGGGAAGCTCGTTCAAATTCTTTATTAATAAATTTATTCATTCCTTGTATGTACTTATCAGAACCTTCGAAGGCACATCCACCTTTTATCTCCATTATCCATTAAATTAATTTTATCATACATAACACCAAACAGCTAGTGTAAAATTAGTTTATATACTCCTAATAAAAAAATCAAATAATAAGAAATATAGAAAAAACTCACTTATTGTCAAAACTATATGGATTTCGCTATTGTAAAATTTAACAGTAATTTTATGTTTATAGTTTATTTGTTATGATATTGTAACTTAATCTAGTCATATTCGTCAAATCCCTTTCTCCTAATCAAACAAATTCCATAGATGATCTGAAAGGAATAAGGGCCTTCCAATCCTAAGTTGATAGACCTAAATTTAATTTTGTTGGGGTTTAATAATCTGGCATATGAAATTCATTACCGAGAACTTGCATCCTTTTCAACCAATGAATGGAACATTTAGAGAAGATTCCAGCAACACATTGAAACATCAAAGAATTAAAGTGTTAGGTTTTTAAATCTCATCTCCAATATAGAGCTAACTCAGCAGAGCAGCTGTCAACCCAATACAGTAGCTAACTCAATAGAAATAAGGAATATCGCAGCTCAAAAACTCAAAAATCCAATGCCCAAATACGAACTTCGTATCAGAATCAGAAAAGACTCCAGCAGTTCACAAGATATTATCCACAGGATTCAATATTCCCTAGACAACTAAATGTCATTGGATTTAAGACATTACTGCAGATTATCAATCAAGTCTAATTCAGCCTGTCACATAAGTGATCTTGCAGTAGAACAAGAAGGAAGTTCAGTTCAAGACTCAAAAAATCAGAAACTCAAAACCTTTCAAAACAGAACTTTCAACTGTTTTTCAACTGAATCCCAAGTAATCCAATGGATTTTCAACTGTTATATAACAATTTTAGTCGATTCGACAAGTTTTAGACTCAATTTCGATAGAGAAAATAAAACACATTATTCCTAGAAAGAACAAAAGAACGGTAGCAGCAACAACTACAACAGATTAACAATAACAAGCATTTCTCGAAGCTAGATTTACAGAAAGAACTAAGTACTGTTAATTATTTCCAGCAAGAAATCAAGGGCTAGATTCATGAAAATTAGGCAAATGCAACAGGGGAGACAGTAACAACACATAAAACTAACAGATAAAATGTACCGATAACATGAAGAGTCAAGTAGCAACATATAATAAGAAAGCCCTTAATGTAACACCATGCTCGTATAGTCTGTCAATAGTATAAAACGCCAGACCGTGTATTTTGGTAGTCAAATCCTTCCCATTAGTCAGATCAAACTGAAAATACCTCAAAAAACCCTAAACAAAGTTTAACTTGTTTTTCAAACAAACTAGATAATTATAGTTTTACAAATTAGAAATCAAAAAATTTTCAGGTTTATATGAAATCAAAAACTAGAAATCATATAATACAAATAAAGGACATAGTAAATTAATGGGTTTAGATGAAATCTTACTAGAGAAAGAAAGCAGAAGAAGCGGCGAACCAATTTTCCGACGAAATACTTTTACGGCGAAACAATACCGAAAACGAACAACCACAAACACGGAGAAATATGGAGGAGAATCTGTTTGTGGTTGGGACATACACTTGAATGCTGGGAAAATGAAGTGAAATGGATTTGTAGCAAAGAAAAGAGCAAAAACTGGAAGCAAGCAATCACTGCCACAGCATTTGTGACTACTGTTGCATTGCTGTGGAGGAGTAGGAATTTGATCAGATTTGAGAACAAGGCATTTGATGAAGGACAGTGTTGCAAAGAAGTAGCAATGTTAATACATGCAAGAAGTAGGAAGTGTAAAAGGTGGCAGGATGAACTACAAATGCTCAACTTCTATCCTTAGTTTTTTTGATCATTAACTACTAGGTAGTATTGTATATATGAGTTGAGTAGTTAGAATTGAAGTGTAGCTAGAAGGAAGTGTAAATGAGTAGTAGGAGTCCATACTACTACCATAGGAATATATTGTATATGTTTTGGTATCAATACAAATCGACAGTAAAGCTTAAAAAAAAAAAATACCGATAATTTTCATCTGAGTTTCCCTTATATAAGCTGAAATGGTCGTCTTTCGTCGGAGTAAGCAAAATAGTTCATCGTGGATAGGTTTGAAGACGAGAGAGACGAAAGCCTTAGAGGACAGACTTGGCAGATTTGTCTAGAATACTGGTTCTGATGAGAGACGAAGGTTTTATGTTTGAAAGTTTAATTAATAACCCTATAGTATAGTTTCTTTTTGTGGGGTCACAATTTATTTTTACTTTTTTTTATAAACATGTCGGAGGAAAATCAGGGAGGGAAAAATATAAATATTTTATTTCAGAAAATCGTTCCAATAAATATCTCTATTGTATCGCCTTATAAAACTGTCCTTATAGCTTAATTTATGGTGCGGTTTACTATCCTATAGGGATGGTTTTGCTTCATGTACAAAAACTCGTTTTATTCTACTGGAACGATTAAAATCGCCCTAAAAAATAATTTATTGTAACAGTTTTGTAACCTTTATCAAATAACTGTTTCAATAAAACTATTTTTTAGTAGTGGAACTAGCTTTTGAGGTTGGCCTAAAGTAATTAGTATCACTCCTTTTAGTATAAATTGGAGTCAGACTAATTTATATTATTGGTCTAAGTAATACTGAATCAAATGTAATATTATCCATGCACCTAAGATATCCGGTCCCAAACTATATTACTTATGTTAGTTGATGAAACACATGTTGTCTTATTATATAATCTTGAGTTGATTTTCATCTGAATATCTTACTTTTAAAATTGAGTTAAATAGACTCGTAGTTTATCTTCTTAATACCTAAATTTTAAAATAAGATGATCACAAAATTTAATATGATTGTTTTGATTCTTAACTATTGGTGTTAGGTTAACCGAACAGGTTGGTTCGGTTGGACACAAAAAAAAAATAGCATGTTCGGTTAATGATCCGAGCTGGATAGTAACAGGCTAATCGGGTTGGTAACGGGTTAGGAAAATTTGGGTTATTAGGAGGCTTAGCAGGTACTTTTTTTTGTATATTATTTTTTTTATTCAATGTTAGTGATATGTAAGTGGTTGCAAAATTTTTATTAAGAAAATGAATATTTTAAGGCTTAGAATTAACTTTAAAACTTTTAAGTTTTAAGTTTTAAATTTAAAAATTTGAATTTTAAAATTTTAAAACTGAAAATAAGTGGCTACAAAATATTATTTAATAAGACTAATATATAAGGATCAAATTAATAAGTGGTGCCCTTGTACAAGAACAAAGGGGACATCCAGTGCTGCAACAACTATAGGGGTATCAAATTAATAAGTCACACCATGAAGGTCTGGGAGCGGGTGATCGAGGCGAGGATAAGGGAGGTGACATCTATATCTGGGAACCAGTTCGGTTTCATGCCGGGTCGCTCCACTACAGAAGCTATCCACCTTGTCAGGCGGCTGGTGGAGCAGTTCAGGGATAAGAAGAAGGACCTGCACATGGTGCTTATCGACTTGGAGAAGGCGTATGACAAGGTCCCAAGGGAGGTGCTTGGAGGCGAAGAGCGTGCCGGAAGCCTACATTAGAGTAATCAAGGACATGTACTATGGAGCTAAGACTAGGGTTAGGACGGTGGGTGGCGACTCAGACCATTTTCCAGTGGTTATGGGGCTCCATCAAGGATTGGCGCTTAGCCCTCTCTTTTTTGCCTTGGTGATGGATGCTCTAACCCGACATATTCAAGGAGATGTGCCTTGGTGTATGCTATTTGCTGATGACATAGTATTGATAGATGAGACGAGGGTCGGTGTAAGGTTAGAGGTATGGAGACGGACTCTCGAGTCTAAAGGTTTCAAAATAAGCAGATCTAAGACAGAATACCTGGAGTGCAAGTTTAGCGCCGATCCGAGCAAAGTAGGCAGGGACGTGATGATTGGATCTCAGGTCATCGCCAAGAGCGACAGTGTTAGATATCTTGGGTCGGTGATTCAGGGGGACGGAGAGATTGACGGGGACGTCACTCATCGTATATGAGCGGGGTGGTCAAAGTGGAGACTTGCATCAGGAGTCCGGTGTGACAAAAAAGTTCCACATAAACTCAAGAGGAAATTTTATAGAGCTGTGGTTAGACCTGCAATGTTGTATGGGGCGGAGTGCTGGCCCGTGAAGAATTCTCATGTTCAGAGAATGAAGGTTGCGGAGATGAGGATGCTTAGGTGAATGTGCCGGCTCACCAGGTTAGATAAGATTAAGAATGAAGTTATTCGAGAGAAGGTGGGGGTGGCCCCAGTGGATGAGAAGATGCGAGAAGCGAGGCTGAGGTGGTTCGGGCATGTGCGGAGGAGAAGTCCTGATGCCCCGGTGAGGAGTTGTCAGCGGCTGGCGATTGTCGGCGTTCGGCGCGGCAGAGGGAGGCCTAAGAAGTATTGGGGAGAGGTGATTAGGCATGACATGGCTAGAATGCGGGTTTCCGAGGACATGACCCTTGATAGGAATGTCTGGAGGTCTAGTATCAGGGTTGTAGGATAGGGGCTCCTAGAGTTTTTCGTACTCCTCATCCGGGGTTGGGTGAGGCTGTTGGAAATAACGCTCTACGCTAGAGGGGGGGTGAATAGCGTATTAATAAAATTAAGCGTTTTCTTGCGGAATTTAAACTTTGCAGGAAATAAACAAATGCAGTAAAAATAAATTACACCACGATATATACTGGTTGGCCACACTTTGTGGTTAGTCCAGTCCCCGAGAGACTCTCTCGAGATTTCCACTAACAACCTTGTCAAGCTTAAGGTGCCCAACAAACCTTTACACTTGAGACTTGAATCACACAAATCTCAAACACTTGCTCGGAGGCTCCTCACCTCAAAGACTTCAATTTGCTCGGAGGTTCCTCACCTCAAAGACTTCAATTTGCTCGGAGGTTCCTCACCTCAAAGACTTCAATTTGCTCGGAGGTTCCTCACCTCAAAGACTTCAATTTGCTCGGAGGTTCCTCACCTCAAAGACTTCAATTTGCTCGGAGGTTTCTCACCTCAAAGACTTCAATTTGCTCGGAGGTTCCTCACCTCAAAGACTTCAACTGAGGAATCACAAGTTCCTCAACAAACGAGAATCGCAATTCTCTTACAAACACAAAACAAACTCACTTTACAAAGTACTCCTTAATGAGTAGATATGAGTAGAAATAGTACGCTCAAGATCACAACAACTTAGCTCAATAGAATGGCTCTTCAAAAAGCTTTATGGATGAATGAAAATGATGATCAATGTAAGAAAGCTTTTAGCAATGAAAATACTTAAATTGTATATGTTGTTGTTGTGAAAACACTGAGTTAAACCTGTATTTATAGGTGAAAAACTCAGTCTTACCGTTGTCTAATTGCCAATTAAGGATTGCTGAAATTACTCAGTGACAATCGATTGTCAGGACTAAACAATCGATTGTTTGCCTATCAGATCAAAAAATCAATCCCAGATTTTACGTTAACAATCGATTACTTCAAATCAATAATCGATTAATTATAACGTTAAAAAATCCTTTCCAATTTTTGGCATAAAACATCGATTATCAGGAAATCAATAATCGATTATTTTAACAATGTTCAGAAAATCTTTTCCAGATTTTACGCTAAAACATCGATTGTTAAAT
This sequence comes from Nicotiana benthamiana, assembly GCA_034376525.1. NCBI lineage: Eukaryota > Viridiplantae > Streptophyta > Magnoliopsida > Solanales > Solanaceae > Nicotiana > Nicotiana benthamiana. Next base: position 134,250,555 of record CM067337.1, read on the forward strand.
ATCACAATCGATTACCTGAAGGCAATTTAAAAAATATGACAACGGTCAGCTTCAACAATCGATTATCAAATAGAACAATCGATTATTAATTAATTTCAAAACTTACTGTCTCATATATAATCGATTATCAAAAGCCACAATCGATTATTAATTAATTTCAAAACTTACTGTCTCATATATAATCGATTATCAAAAGCCACAATCGATTATTAATTAATTTCAAAACTTACTGTCTCATATATAATCGATTATCAAAAGCCACAATCGATTATTATTTTACTTAAAAACACTGGGAGACATTTTTCTCATTCCAATCGATTACCATTAGTTCATAATCGATTTTTATGAGTTTTGAAAACTTTGCCTCAGTTAACAATCGATTATCGAAAGTACACAATCGATTGTTATGCAGTTTGCAAAAACCTGATGTTAACTGGCTTACTCACAATCGATTATCATTAATTCACAATCGATTGTCATGCAGTCTTGGCTTAGAGATACTCGATTATCATAAGTACATAATCGATTATCTTAGCCCAGATTTTTGAGGCATGTTTGGAAAACATTTTAACAAATGTAAATATGCATAGTTTAAAATCATTTGACACTTACTTTAAATATGCATGATTTTGGAAAAATAATTTTAGTAGAGAAGCCATGTTATGAGCCAAGATTGAGGAATCAAGATCACAATTAATATTGACTCAATTATAACATTTCTAAACTTTGTCTTGAGCTTCTTGTAATGCATCCATTTTGTGCTTGTCCTTGAGCACTGCTATATATCGCTTATTGCTTTGTTTGACATTCATCAAAACCTACAAAAGAACACACGTTTAGTATATTGCATTTGAAACGTGTTTCCAACAATTTCCCCCTTTTTGATAATGGCAAACATGTATCGGGATATGCATAATAATAACAGTTCAAGATAATTCAATATGCATCATAGACATGTTCATGTTTCATAAGAATATATTATGCATGCATAGCCCGTTTATTTTCCCCCTTTTGACATTAACAAAAAAATGGCTAGATAACAAGTCTAATAATAGCATGCTAGTTCAACAAATGTCAACATAATCGATTATTATACGGGATAATCGAATAGTTTGCACTGGAAAGAAGTTCCCCCTAAATATAAGATTCCCCCTGAATTTATGCAACACATTCAAAGAAAGCATGTAAGTATGCATAATGGAAATAGGAGAGATATTGCAGATGAAAATCATCTTTTCATTAAATAGATAAAACATTACATAGGCCATTTAATGAAAAAAATACAAGAAAATATTTAATCCTCGTTATCATCATCTTCGTCCATGTTTTGCGGCGGTGCCTCAAATGGGACAAGATTGCCATATTGATAGTTGATATGGTCAAAATATCCTAGGACATAGCGGGACAAAGTGTCAACTTTTGTTTCAATACGGGTAAGATGATTTACTATCACCGCATTTGGATCTTGATTTTGAGGCGGATTTTGTGGAGGATTTTGAGGAGGTTGATTATCATGATTGCCACCACTGTGAAATGAAGATTCAGAAATTTCCCAGTGTTTGGTCCGATTTTTAAGTGGACCATTTGCCGTGATAATGCCGGCGGATTCAAGAAAATGCATGACAAGAAGTGCATATGGAAGATGTTTGCCTTCGGCGAGAGCATCACACATGTGAAGCTTGATTAATTTACAATAATTTAATCGAGCTCCGGAAGAAATGGCATGCATGAGTTTACAATCTTCTTGGGAAATAGTGGTGTGACAGCTTTTTCGGGGCTTGAGAACTCGGGTGATGAAATAGAATATCAACCGATAGTTCGGATCCATTCCCGTGATCGTAGGACGACGAGAAGTGAGACGTGGATCATAGTTAACAAGACCAGCTTGACGAAGAAAGGAGGTTTCGTCAAATAATTCTCCTTCTATTCCAACATATTGAGAAATGACTTCTCCATCATTTGGGAGATAGGCAATGGTGTTTAGGGATTCATCAGAAATGATAATTTTAACACCATTTACAAAGGTGACAAGATCACCTTGATCGTTCTGGCGGAGATTTGAATAGAATGCCCGAACGAGTGTAGCATTTATAAAGTCAAAAGAAAGGAGAAGGAAGTTTAGAAGATTGCATTGCTGAAGAAAGTGTATAGCAAGACTAAAATTTTCAAGATACCTCATTGTGGAAAAACGAGGAGGAAGAATATCCCGTTTTTCGAATCTTGTAACAAAGCGACTTAGTGAAGCTTCGCTTCTGAAGAATAACACATCTCCATCTTGGTATGGAAACAGTCCGGGAGTAGGAGGAGCAGAGGCAGAGGCATCTTGCTTAGAAGCTCTAGATTTTCTTGGCATTTTGATTGAAAGAGACTTGAGAAGACAAAGAATTTGCAAGGAGAGCTTTTGATAGAATTTGAAGACTTAGACTTGATTTTGTTGTGATAAGAATGAAGAATACATCTCTATTTATAGAGTGGGAGAAGATATGGTATTCATGGCTGAATTGAAGACTCAAAAACGGTCAGATTTTAAGAAGACCGCTGGAGACAATCGATTGTTTGCTGGAGACAATCGATTGTTGAGCAGATATGCCCGTTGGAATTCTGAAAAGGAAACTGACAATCGATTAAAGGGGGTCAGCAGAGCAGAACGGTAAGAATTTTTTTTAATTAATACCGTCTGACAATCGATTGTGTCAAGTTTGACACTTAGATTCTGAGAAATTGGCTTGAACCAGAATGTTTTTGAAATTTCAGAAAATCACTGACAATCGATTGTTGGATTTGACAATCGATTGTTTACTGGGCAAAAAAATGGTCTAAGTCCTGAAAATTGATTTTGGAAGTATGGTAATCAATTTTGAATATATTATAATCAATTTTGGAATTATGACAATTGATTATGAATGAAACAACGTCATCAACACATGGAGGAAGATAATGATTCTTCGGATGAAAACGTTTTTATGAAAATAGATTTTCCATCATGGATACATATAATCAACACCAATTGTTATAAATACCAATTTAGAAAATCAAAACTCAATACAATTTATGCACTTAATCAATTATGCAATTTATCAAAATAACATTCATATCAATACTTGTGACATATAATGCCAATTCAACTAGCTAAAGGGTAGAGTAAGGAACGATCATACCCGGTTTGTCTTGATGTCATCCTCCATCGTTGACATCTCAATTTGCTAGAAATTGAATTGAATGCTTCAAGCGAGCACATTTGCATTTCCAACATTTAATCAAGTGAAGCTATTTCCGATATATATATATAAACAATTTATCACCATAATAACAATTCAAAAACCAAACAGATATTTGTTAAGAAAATATCATCAATAAAATTTATGCAATCAATTCTTTCAAAGCACAAGTTCCCTCTTACTTGTAACAAATTGCCTAAAACATTTCTTCTTTTGATAAGAAGATTGTATTAAGGCTAATTCCTTTTACCATATTCACAGAAGAATAGGAAGGATATTGAGGAATATAAAATATGACGACTTCTATAAATTTATCAATTTTATAAAAAAAAAAAAAAAACTATTGTTATTTTGAAAGGCATTTGTCAAAACATATATCGCATGCTGTTTCAAATAGATAGTCAAATCATGAATCAACCATCTTATCACCTGTTTAAGCAAAACACATCAATTTGACATTTTACAGGAAATACCGATTGTTACACAAGCAATGAAAGATCCATTTGACGGAGAGCATAACAAATGCATCAAATGTTATTTTATTAACAGTGATGCACAAGGTTATTTTCAGTAATCCATATTGCAACAAATGTCAAATATTTCCATTAAGCGCATTTGCAATAATGAGAACCAAAACAAAGCATGATTCAAGGAGAATTGATACGGATGGTTAACAAAGACATATCAACACATACAATTGGGCATGATAAAAATGAAAGCCTAGCCTTTAAAAAATTTCAAGAGCGTTTATGCCTATTTTGAACTGACACGATGCTAAATGATAGCTGTTGAGTTCAGAAATCAGAATGGTAACAAATCTTTGAGATTTTTACCGATTGACAATCGATTGTTGAAAGGGGACAATCGATTGTTGAACTATTTGACACTTAGTTCCTGAAAAATCTGCAAGAAGCAGAGAGTTTTTGAAAACTCAGAAAAACACGAACAATCGATTGTGCCTGTGAACAATCGATTGTGGACTAGACCAAAAAGGTTTTAAGTTCTGAAAATCGATTATGAGAGTATGCTAAAGGCATTTATCAAACCATATATTAAAACATGATTTAAAACACTTTGCTGTTTTAAAAAAATTGTCAAGACATAATTCAACTAAACATGATTTAGTAGGTACTCATTCAATGCACAAATCAACATTTGTCAAAGCATGGATCAAGCATTTAAATAGTTGATACTAGTAATCAAAAATGAATTTTCAGCATGTCAATCAACAAGTATAGTCAACAAGAAATTTCACAAATTGATTCTTACAACTAACGCATGTCAACGTTTTTCAGGGTGAGAATCAAGTTGACAACTTATATGTTAATAACACCAGCTTCAACAAAACTGTCAACATTAATAATTTGCACATATTCAGTTTTTAAAAAAATAGCTAACCGAAATTCCTTTCGATGCCTTTTGGGTGTCGTGCTTGGCGCATCTACTACAATTTTGTAGTCTTCAAGCACACCTGCAAAAATATCTACGGAGAGGTTTTTGGTACCCATATCTTTTTGGGTCCTTTGGGGTTAGGCAAATGATAATTATAACCAAAAGATAAATTTCTATGTTTAGCAAAACACACAGGTGCAATGTGACCTATCCGATTGCAATAATGGCATACTACGTTTGGATTGTGCCAATGCCTAGGTTGCGCCAAATACATTCTAGGTGATCTAGAGTCATTCCTAGAGGCGTTGAGAATCCTAGAGTCATTTCTAGGTTGTCTAACGTAGTTCGTTCTAGGCTTATCAACAATAGTCCTAGTATTGATTCTAGGCGATGTAAAGTGATTAACTCTAGATTCATTATTCCAATTTCTAGAGTTGTATCTAGGTGATCTAAAGGCGTTAGTTTTAGACTTGTTTTCATACATCCTAGCGTAATGTCTAGGTGGTCTAAAGGAATTTGTCCTAGACTCATTTACAGCCCTAGAATTATTTCTAGGTGGATCAGTAAAATTTCTAATGGGATTTCTGCTTTTATGCCGTTGATTGTTCCTCGACGTTTCCTTTTCTTCAATAACCTTAGGGACATCTATACTTCGTGATTCTAAAATTTTCCTAAGATCTGCGTTTTCTAACTTCAAAGAATCGCAGGAAGTACAAGTAGAGCATTTATCAACATAAGAAGCTTCATGCATAGTCTTAACGACTTGTCTAAGTTCTACACTATCATTTTGCAAAAACTGATTTTCTTTTACAAGATTCTCGTTATCAAGAGACAGATTTTCAAAAAATTTTTGTTTTAGAGAAAGTTGATTTTTGAAATCTTTTTCTTTCAATAAGAGACGTTCTTCAAAATCTTTTTCTTTTAAAGAGAGATTTTTCTGAAAATCTAATTCTTGCTGGGAAAGTGATTTCTTCAAATCTCTAATCCTTTTGACAGCATTACAAAATTCACCATACAAGTCTTCATATGCATTTTGTAATTCTTCGAACGAGTGAGAGTTAGAGATACTTACCTCTTCTTCGTTGTTTCCATCAAATATTGGAGGCATGGTGTAGCAGTTTCCTTCACCGATTCCTGCAAAAGAATCATGAGTAGAAGCCATGGATGGTTCTCTCAAACTGTTAAGTTTTTCAGAGAGTATGGCTCTGATACCAATTGTTAGAAATAACGCTCTACGCTAGAGGGGGGGTGAATAGCGTATTAATAAAATTAAGCGTTTTCTTGCGGAATTTAAACTTTGCAGGAAATAAACAAATGCAGTAAAAATAAATTACACCACGATATATACTGGTTGGCCACACTTTGTGGTTAGTCCAGTCCCCGAGAGACTCTCTCGAGATTTCCACTAACAACCTTGTCAAGCTTAAGGTGCCCAACAAACCTTTACACTTGAGACTTGAATCACACAAATCTCAAACACTTGCTCGGAGGCTCCTCACCTCAAAGACTTCAATTTGCTCGGAGGTTCCTCACCTCAAAGACTTCAATTTGCTCGGAGGTTCCTCACCTCAAAGACTTCAATTTGCTCGGAGGTTCCTCACCTCAAAGACTTCAATTTGCTCGGAGGTTCCTCACCTCAAAGACTTCAATTTGCTCGGAGGTTTCTCACCTCAAAGACTTCAATTTGCTCGGAGGTTCCTCACCTCAAAGACTTCAACTGAGGAATCACAAGTTCCTCAACAAACGAGAATCGCAATTCTCTTACAAACACAAAACAAACTCACTTTACAAAGTACTCCTTAATGAGTAGATATGAGTAGAAATAGTACGCTCAAGATCACAACAACTTAGCTCAATAGAATGGCTCTTCAAAAAGCTTTATGGATGAATGAAAATGATGATCAATGTAAGAAAGCTTTTAGCAATGAAAATACTTAAATTGTATATGTTGTTGTTGTGAAAACACTGAGTTAAACCTGTATTTATAGGTGAAAAACTCAGTCTTACCGTTGTCTAATTGCCAATTAAGGATTGCTGAAATTACTCAGTGACAATCGATTGTCAGGACTAAACAATCGATTGTTTGCCTATCAGATCAAAAAATCAATCCCAGATTTTACGTTAACAATCGATTACTTCAAATCAATAATCGATTAATTATAACGTTAAAAAATCCTTTCCAATTTTTGGCATAAAACATCGATTATCAGGAAATCAATAATCGATTATTTTAACAATGTTCAGAAAATCTTTTCCAGATTTTACGCTAAAACATCGATTGTTAAATATCACAATCGATTACCTGAAGGCAATTTAAAAAATATGACAACGGTCAGCTTCAACAATCGATTATCAAATAGAACAATCGATTATTAATTAATTTCAAAACTTACTGTCTCATATATAATCGATTATCAAAAGCCACAATCGATTATTAATTAATTTCAAAACTTACTGTCTCATATATAATCGATTATCAAAAGCCACAATCGATTATTAATTAATTTCAAAACTTACTGTCTCATATATAATCGATTATCAAAAGCCACAATCGATTATTATTTTACTTAAAAACACTGGGAGACATTTTTCTCATTCCAATCGATTACCATTAGTTCATAATCGATTTTTATGAGTTTTGAAAACTTTGCCTCAGTTAACAATCGATTATCGAAAGTACACAATCGATTGTTATGCAGTTTGCAAAAACCTGATGTTAACTGGCTTACTCACAATCGATTATCATTAATTCACAATCGATTGTCATGCAGTCTTGGCTTAGAGATACTCGATTATCATAAGTACATAATCGATTATCTTAGCCCAGATTTTTGAGGCATGTTTGGAAAATATTTTAACAAATGTAAATATGCATAGTTTAAAATCATTTGACACTTACTTTAAATATGCATGATTTTGGAAAAATAATTTTAGTAGAGAAGCCATGTTATGAGCCAAGATTGAGGAATCAAGATCACAATTAATATTGACTCAATTATAACATTTCTAAACTTTGTCTTGAGCTTCTTGTAATGCATCCATTTTGTGCTTGTCCTTGAGCACTGCTATATATCGCTTATTGCTTTGTTTGACATTCATCAAAACCTACAAAAGAACACACGTTTAGTATATTGCATTTGAAACGTGTTTCCAACAGAGGCTTGGCAGGGCTATCCATAGATGATTTGTGTTTTGGCTTGTGTCTCCCTTATGACAGTTATTTATGGTAGTTACTGTATGATATTATTGCATGCTATTTTATTTATGTTTCTTATGTTTAGATAATTATTTACGGTATTTCTGCTGGAGTTACTAATGCTCTTTTATTTTTGTTTTTGTTTTTATTTTTGTTTTTGTTTTTGTTTTTCCTCTCCTTCACTGAGCCGAGGGTCGATTGGAAATAGCCTCTCTGCCCTTTCGGATAGGGGTAAGGCTCGTCTACATATTACCCTCCCCAGACCCCACTTTGTGGGACTATACTGGGTAGTAGTTGTTGTTGTTGTACTAATATATAAGGATCAAACTCCGATGGCTTTCATTTTATATTGTTTCATTGAATAATAAATAATACTTGAAATTAGTTTGCAATAACTATTTTTGATTTTTTTTATATTTGAACTTGCAAATTAAAAATTTATTACAATTATAAAAAAATGAGAAAGAGCACATCACATGTTTTACATCATTTTTGTAAGTTCATCTATGTCAACATAAGGTTCTTATCGGAACCATAAACCATTATATCTCCAATTTCTTGGTCCTCAGTTTCATCTACCTCTTCGCGCCTTTAATTTTGTCGTTCTAATCTTATTCAATCTTTGAAGCACACAATAATTTTCAAAGCGATGCTGATGGGTATCTCCTAGTTGCTGTCTTGTTTGGCTAAATGTGCTTTCTGATGCGGTTGTTGAAATCGACACATTTGGCACGTCTCGAGTCATGATCGAAAGAACGGGAAATTGATTTGAGTTACCCTCTACCAATCCAGTGATATAAATTCCTTTTTGCAAGTCTTTGGTGACTTTTTCAAGTAGAATTAGAGTTCATCAATATTCATGCTACTGCTTTATTAATACTCTCCTAGTGTGACCGAATCAAATAATTTTAAACCCATCATTATCCTCCAAAGCACTGGATGCAGATGTTGAAACTAAACTTAAAGGAATATTTGCATTTACAGTAGCAGAAGCATCAACAGTGTTAGCATAATAATTATATATAGTTTGTAAACGTTTGTGTAGATCAGAAATATAAGTTTCAACATCAAGGGTTTCAGTTGGTCCCATATCCATATAAACATATAAAACAATGAGAATTAGCAACTTCAGTTATAGGCATTTCATATTATAACAACATGTTAAGAATAAATAAGTATAATACCACATAGTAACTATTTATTTAAGGCATGAGTCATGGTTTTAGTCCATATTATACATATTTTTTTAAATGAATTTAATCTAGCACTTCTATTATTTTATTTAATTACACCACCATCTCTTCTAGCTTATGTGATTCCATCTCTAAATAATTCAAGCCCACTCTTCACAATTAAATTATAAATATGACATGCACACCAAACATAAAATATTTCAGGAAATGTTGTGTCTAGATGCAATTTTAATATTATAAAAGCAGTATTATTGTTAGAAGCATTATCAAATGACATACATAAAACTTTTCTTGAAAGATTGTAAAATATAGCAACTTCATGGATAGTATTACTTATTAACGCACCAGTATCACTTTGATCTTCATCATATTTAAAAGTAATAATATATTTTTGCATACACAAATTATCATCTATCCTATGGCATGTAACACTCGAATAGTCATTTTCATTAATATTACGACCAATATCAGAAGTAAGAGAAAGTCTTCAAGAAAGACCGGCGAATAAATAATGGAGATATGTCTGATATTATCCAAAAAGCATAAATATATTAGCTCTACAAGTACATTAGGAATACATTTAAATAAAGAGTTATAAATTCTTTGAATATAAGTAACAAAATATGGTGAAGAAGAAAAACTAAAAGTTAAACAACCTAAAACAATCATCGTAGCTAATTCTCCCCCATTTTCACTATATCGTATTTACCCATTAAACCGCCAGTATCCGGGTTAAGTTTTTTTTGCACACCTTCCTCGTTAGCACCCCATAAAATAAGGTGGTTATCTACCATGTGCCGACGAAGTTGGCCCGTTCCCTCTTGCTTACCTCCAGTCTCATGTTTATAAACTTCCTTACAAATTTGTATAAACATCTTACATAAGTTTTTTCTTCTTCCAGTCTTTCAAAAATTCCAACACTTACTTCTTAATCTTCGATTCCTCTTAATAGGGAGGGGAAGCCTAACTGTATTACCACGACCTCCACCCCTAGTATTTTGACTAGCATTACTAGGTGTAGCTAGTCGTGTTTCAAGATTATCGGGTGATTGAATATCATCTATACCATAATTTTCTTGAAGTTGCTCATATTTTACATTTAAATTTTTAGGTGAACTTTCAGAAATATGTGTAAAGCTACTAGAAGAACCAGCTCTACCTCTTGATCTTTTTACGATTTTTACTTTTACTACTACCACCCCTACAAGTACACACTTTTTTGGTTGCTCTAAATACTTATTATGTAAATTAAATTAATAACTCTAAATAATAAAATAAAAATATATATCAAAGAAGAGAAAGAGATGGTATACTAGATTTCGGATGCCGCACTAAATTTGATATCATACTTCAGTTGATATTTGATGATATTGATACTATAATTCACTTGAATACTTGATATTTTATAATAATAATTTTTAGTGACTAAAGTAAATATTTTATAAAACTTGAAATAATAAGTAATTGAGAATTTAAGAGAAATAAGCAATATTATTAAGAGAGAATGAGTAGTTATGTGATGATTCGTCCAGTTGTCTCATGAGTTACCGCTCCATTTTCCCTACTTATGCTTCTTTATGCTTCATTATCAATGTTTTGTGGTATGGGGTTGGTCGGATTGAGTTCGGAGTGGTTTTGATAAGGTTTGAGAGAATTAGTCTCTATTAAGAAGGTGTAAATTGGAAAAGTCAATCAAATGTTGAGTTATATGTTAGAGGGTTCAGAGTGAGTTTCGATGGTTCAGTTAGCTTTGGAAGGTGATTTATGACTTAGGAGCATGATTGGAATGAGTTTTGGAGGTGTAGAGTAATTTTAGGCTTGAATTGGCGAAGTTGATATTTTGGCGATTTTCGATTGGTAGGCGAGATTTTGATGTAGAGTAGGAATAGAATTCAGAGAGTTTCAGTAGCTTCGTTATGTCATTTGGGTTGTGTGTACAAAATTTCAGGTCATTCAGATGTGGTTTGGTTGGGTTTTTGATCAAAAGCGTATTTTGGAAGTTTTTAGAAATTTAGGCTTGAATCCGAGGTGTTTTGGTTGATTTGATGTTGTTTGAAGTGTCTTCATGATTGGAACAAGTTTGAATAAGGTATTAGAATATGTTTGTGCTTTTGTTTGAGGTCCCAGGGGCCTCGGGGTGATTTTGGATGGTTATCGGAGAGGTTGGATTTTTGTTGCAGCAGCTGATATTGCAACTTCTGCTATTTTTGCATCTGCGAATTGGGTAACGCAGATGTGGTGACGTATATGCGGCGCAGTAGATGCAATTGTTTTATCGCAGAATCAAAAAGGGTCATATGTAGAGACCGCAGAAGTGGTATGGTGACCGCATCTGCGATGTCGCAGATGCGGAAATTTGGTCGCAGAAGCGGTGTGGGCTAAGTAAGTGAATTCCTCATAAGCGGAGGTTTATACCGCAAATGCTGTACCGCACAAGAGGATCTTTGACTACAAATACGGAAAGGCCTGGGAAGACCATATATGTTATTTTATTTCGCGAATTTGGGCTATTTTACCATTTTTGACTTCGACCTTGGAGCTTTTTGGGATGATTCTGAAAAGAGACATCGCAAATGCGAAAGTTTGGTCGCAGAAGCGGTGTGGGATGAGTAAGTGAATTCCACAGAAGTGGAGATTTAGACAGCAAATGCGCTACCGCACAAGAGGATCTTTGACTGCAGATACAGAAAGGCCTGGGCAGACCATATATGTTATTTTATTTCGCGAATTTGGTTTATTTCACCATTTTTGACTTCGACCTTGGAGCTTTTTTAGGATGATTCTGAAAAGAGAAATCAAGATACTTAGTTAATGTAAGGATTTTTGGACCTAAAATACTTTTCTATGGTAGTATTTTATGGATTAAGGTTATAATTAAAGGGATCAAAGGGCTAAAATGGAGGATTAGGGCTTGAGTTTAAGAGACTTCTAAATGGGGTTTTGAGGGGCGATTTGGACTCCGACTTTTGTATCCTTGATATGTATTAACTCATGGGGAGACAAGGAAGCTATTTATGCAAAAAAATTTGAGTTTTGAGAAGTGGGTCCGGGGGTCAGATTTTGGTAATTTTGGTATTTGTGCACTTTATTGATTGTTTTTGCTTGGGCTTTGTTCCCTTTGCATATTTTGACGCCCTCGTTCTGATTTTTGATAGATTCGACGCACGTGGAGGCCAATATGAGGGGAAAAGGCATCACGAGCTAGAGATTTAGCCGGTTCAAGGTGAGTAATTATTGTAAATGATGTTCTGAGGGTTTGAAACACCGGATTGCACATCGTAGTGCTATATTGAGGTGAAGCACATGTTGGATGACGAGCGTGGGGTCGTACACTATTGGGGATTGTGACGTTGTTCATCCCGATTGATGCTTTTACCACGTATTTGATTGAAACTTTCCTACTATCATCATTTATTGGGTTGAACGTCATATTTGGGCTTCATGACAGCTATTTGAACCCTTTGGGGCTTTTATTTGATATTTTCTCGCTGTTTTAATTTATTACTTGAACTCAATCATGTTATTTTCTACCGTTTCACTACTCAGTCATTTTTACTCATTTTTGAGACTTCAATGATATTTAAATGATATTTGGGCTGAGAAACACTGTTCTACTATCGCCCGAAGGGCTTGTGATAATTTTTGACTGAGTAATGCTAGGAGCCTATTTTGTGAGGAAATACTGATACTAATTTGAGGCCGAGGGTCTGAGTTATGTATGTCACAAGGTGGCTTGATTGATATGAGGCTGAGGGCCTAGATGTGATGGCACGAGATGTCTTGTTATTGCGCTTGGGCCGTAAGGGCCTCTCTAGGAGTCTGCACACCCCCAATAAGCGCAGGTACCCATTCTGACATGAGATTGATCCTGAGGGACAGTTATTGTTCTGAGATGTTGCTCGAGGGGTGGATGTGGTGATAATGTGCCCGAGGGGAAAATTTCTATTTGTTTACTTTACCTTAATTATTGGTTTACTTGTTGAAAGAGGATTTTACTCGATTTCTCATTGGTTTACTGTTTTCAAATAATTTTACTACTTCATTATAGTATTCCTTGAGCCTTGCATGTTTTCTTACTTTCAATTATTATTTACATTTGTTACTCACTAAGTTGGAGTACTCAGTTTACTTCCTGCACCTTGTGTGCAGATTCAGGCGTAGCTGGTTCTGCTCTCAAGTGCTGATTCCTCCAGCTACAGGCGAACTTTCAAAGATAATGACGCAGTTGTTGACGTCCGCAGCCCCGCGTCTCTACTCCTCTATTACTTCTGTTCCTTATAGACATTTGTATTAGTTTATGGATTCTTTGCGGGATTTTATTTTCACTTATAGATGCTCATGACTAGTGACACCCCGGTTAGGGTTGTGTATGGGTGTTCTTCCGTGTACTTATGTTATTATCGGTTAATTCAAAATTTATTCTAATAATGTGTGAACTATTCTTAAGTGCTATCTGTTGATAGTTGGAAAATAGGAAGTGTCGGCTGGCCTTTTCTTCATGAGTGGCGCCATCACGATCAATTTCGGGGTTATGGTCGTGACAAGTTGGTATCAGAGCCTAGGTACAAAGGTCTCACGATTCATGAGCAGGTTTAGTAAAGTCACGTAAATCGATCCGGAGACGTCTGTATCTATCCTCGAAAGGATGCAGAACCTTTAGGAATAATTTCATGTTCTTGAAATTCTTGTGGTGTGAACTTGTTGATATGAGTTCTACACTTCTGCTATTCTATTCTCTCACAAATGGTGAGAACACGTGGTACCAGATAGGGTATATGACCACCAGTGTCACCAGCTAGAGCCACCAGAGGTCGAGGACATGGTCGTGGTCGTAGTAGAGGCGGAGCAGCAAGGGCAACAAGTGTAGATCCACCAGCTGCCCCAATTCAAGACCAGGTCCTAGTTGTGGGTGCTCCAACAGCACCAGCTCATGCACTATCTATGACCACTATTATTCTGGGTCTTCAAAAGGACTTGGGTTAGATTTTATCAGTTCGCACTGGCTAGCTCAGGCAGTTTTGGCCACTACAACCGTAACTACTTTTCAGGTTGGGGGAAGCAGTCAGACTCCTACCGCTCGCACACCTGAGCATGTCGTGCAGGGACTTCAGACATCTGGGGCACACCCCACCCAGGCGATTGCAGCTCCTTAGGACTATGTATTTCCTGTTATGCCAAAGGACGAGCAGCGTAGGTTGGAGAGGTTTGGTAGACTCCGGCCTTTGTCATTTAGTGGTGTAGAGGGCGAGGATGCCCAGGGTTTTCTAGACAAGTGTCAAAGGATGATCCATAATGCCAGTATTCTGGAGACCAGCGGGGTCGCTTTTACTACCTATCAGTTTTCAGGACCTGCTTTCACTTGGTGGGAGAATTTTGAGAGGCGTAGGCCTGTTGGTGCAGCATGCTTTACATGGCAACAGTTCTCCTTTCTCTTTTTGGAGAAGTATGTGCCGTAGTCTCGCAGAGAGGGGCTGTGTAGGCGGTTTGAGTGGTTGTGTCAGGGGGAGATGACCGTGTCACAGTACTAGTTGAGGTTTTCTAAGTTGGCTCGTCATGCCATCTGGTTGGTTCCGACAGACTGAGAGAGGATCAATAGGTTCGTTGATGGTCTTACTTATCGCCTCCGTATTCTTATGACCAGGGAGAGGGTATCTAGTGCTACATTCAAGAAGGTTATAGATATTTCCCAAGAGATTGAGTCTATTCACCGTCAGGAGTGAGAGGAGATAGAGGCTAAGCGGCCTCGAGGATATGGCAGCTATAGTGGTGCTCCTTTGAGGGGTCAGATTCAACACGGTAGATGCCGTTCATTTAGTCCTGCTCAGCCAACATGCCCAGGTTATCATGGGGCGTCACCAGATCATGGTACTCATATTTCACATTAGGGCCAGTCATTACTTAGTGCCCTTCCGGCTCAAAGTTCATCCCATGCTCCCACAATTTAGGGTTCTTCTATGCCTAGTACATCTGCTACTCATTCCGGCGCGAGGGGTTCCCTTCAATCCTCTCCTCCAACACTTGGGAGTTGATATAAGTGTGGCGAGATAGGTCACATGTGGAGGAAGTGTCCTCGTCTTGTTGCTAGTTCATCCCAGCAGAGGGGTCAGTCATCGTCTTCAGTTCCAGTTGCTTCACCACCACCCGCCCAGTCATCTATGGGTGGAGGTTAGTCGACCAGGGGTCTCTCTAGAGGGGGAGGTCGATCGGGGGCGGTCATACCCGTTTATATGCTTTTCCAGGCAGACCCGATGTTATTGCTTCAGATGCTGTTACTACAAGTATTGTTTCAGTCTGCCATAGAGATTCCTTTGTATTATTTGATCATAGATCCACCTTTTCTTATGTGTCATCATACTTTGCTCGTTATTTGGGTACGCCTCTTGAGTTTCTTGCTTTACTTGTTCATGTATCTACCTCGATGGGCGATATTGTTGTTGTAGAGTATGTGTATCGATTATGTGTGGTGACTATTGGGGGTTTGGAGACCCGTGTTGATCTTTTATTATTGAGTATGGTGGATTTCGATGTCATTCTGGGCATGGATTGACTATCATCGTGTCGTGCTATTCTAAACGATCATGCTAAGATTGTCACATTGGCTATACTGGGTGTGCCATGGATGGAGTGGCGAGATGTGACTGATTATGTTCTTGGTAGAGTGATATCTTTCTTGAAGGCCCAGTATTTGGTTGGAAAAGGTTGTATTTCTTATCTTGCCTTTGTGAGGGATATCGTAGCTGAGGCTCATATTGCGCCCTTTTTTTCTCGCGAAATCGGGTTTATGACACTTTGGTATAGGACAACTCGTTCCTTTGGGAAAAGGAGTTTTGCATTTTTGGAGAGTCGCCACCTAATGATTTATGGTGCATTAGGAGACCTTCAAGATTCATTTCTAAGTTCGTTTGATAACCAAAGATAGGGTAAGAGCTTGAAATTATCCTAAGGGGAAGGTTTTAGGCACCCCTCTAGATCCACTAGTGTGGTTCTCGGCCAGATAGTTCTTTGTGCATTAGGTGTATACAAAAAAATAAGGCTCAAATAATTTCAATAAAGAAGTGTTTGAAATAAAATAAACAGAGTATGAAAGAGCAATTAAGGCTGATTTTAAAACAAGGAATTGCAATGCTTTTAAAAGAAAAAGGAAATAAAGGGAAGGGGGTCGTAGGTTTATTAAACTATGGATCACATCAATGCAATACCCGGTAATGACTCCTAATATGAGGGGCTACATGTGGTATTAGGGCACCGGTCATCATATCTATATCTATATCGACCTTTATTGCATGCTATTACCCGCCCCATTTCTATCAGTCCCGGAGGCACATAGGACTACTATTCCTAAAAGAGAGGGAGGGACGTTGGACTGAGTTTGGCTTCAAAAGGTAAAAGTCTAAGGCGACATACAAAACATATAATATGGCATATAAAGGGGAAGCATGTAAACAGACAAAGGCTCAGATATACCTCCTCAAGAGAAACGCATAAATAACATGACTTGAACATACTGTTTAGGTCTGATTGAAATATCTAAGGATGAGGGAGTTTAATTGCTGAAGAAGACTTGTTTGATACATGACTCAGGTAGGAAGTCTGAATCAGGCTTTCCTGCTGGTTGCATTAGTCATTAATTAACAAGGCGAAATAAGTTTTACAAGGCTGTTATCACCTAAGGCTTGCCTATGTGTTTAAGCACAATCCTATGAATATGATATCTATTATTGATTCAGAGGTATAGCAATGTAGTGTCATTTTTAAATGAACAATTTTGGAAATCTTACAGGTATGCCTTCTAAACCGCGTGAAAATAAAAGGGAAAACTGATTCAGGGAAACTTGATTTTTAATGATTTCGGAACCTATAAGTAAGATATCTAGTATTGCTCATTTTTTATCCCTATTGGTATGATTTCTACTAAGGCGGGCTGATTTTAACCTTATGGATCTAAAATCTGATTTTATCCATTTAGATCCTAATAACATGGCATCTAAAATGTAGATTTGAACATGCTTTCTATTGTGGCCATTTTTTGTTTTTATAGCCATGATTTCTAAATTGTAGAATTAAACATGTAGAATCTTGAGTCCTATAGACATGACTTCTAAATTGCAGAATTAAACATGCATAATCTTAAATTCGATAGACATGATATCTAAATTGCAGAATTAAACATGCAGAACCTTAAGTCCTATAGACATGATATTCTAAATTGCAGAATTAATCATGCAAAACCTTAAGCCCTATAGACATGATATCTAAAGTGCAGAACTAAACATGCATAATCTTAAATCCTATACACTAATTTCCACCCTCCAGCATGCATATTTCTCAACCCTTTTTACTAGCCAACCCCAAACGTTTATTACATAAATTATTACAGACCCAGTAATGAATTACATCAGGAAAAAGAATTACAATCAGGAGGCTAGATTCCTGAATTACTATCTAAATTATGGACCAAACCACTTCAAATGACATTGATTCCAGACCTTTCTTAAACTTGAGTGTGTCAAAGTGCACTAAGGGCCTCAAGAGGGTCCCGGGCTGTGCTCACACCCAAGATGCATAATCTGAATAGAGATGAGTGCAGTGTGGAAATACCATCCCTTTTGTGTCCAAGTTCAAAGGGAGCTCATGGGTCCCAATGCAAGGCTCACATAAGAAGGGCGAAACTTAAATCTAAGAAGGTAGTTGAAGTGCAGGAATATAGGTTTTAAAACTGAGGGGGAAAGGAGAAATGTAAAGGGTGGTAGAGGAATAATTACAAAGTTTATAACTTCATACAAAGGGGAGCAGGGGTTGGGAGTTCATAGCAAAGAGCCTATATACTTAGGCAAGGCTCAGCTTGGGGCATGCACACCAATAGAAGATGCTGGTATGCCTATAAGCTCACTAGAACAACTAGAGGAAATATAGAGGTTATTATCCCAGGAGGATCAAGCTTGGGTTATGGGCAACAATGATCAATGTTGCCATGCCCCATACCATATATAGATACCAAACACATTACGAGATGTGGAGGCTTACAAGTCATGATAAGTAAATAACAAAACCATTAATTCAGAACATAGAAAGGCAAAATACATCATGCTTGATGATGGAAATTAGTTCAATACAAACAGGAGACAAACAAAAAATGAAAGAAATAGTAACGAAACACATTGTTGTGATGCTGAAAACTTAGTTAGGACATACCAGTCAGAGAAGCAAAGTGCAGTAAAAAAAAGTAGGACTTCAAGTATGGCCTTGGCTTTCAGCAGGCAGTAGCACAAGTAATAGTAAAGCAAGAGAGAGTTTTTTGAGTGTAAGTGTGTGTTCAGACCTGAAGTCTCTTCGTGTCTTTGAAAGACGAGAAGTACATGGCATTTATAGCTTTTTGAAAACTAGTAAAAGAGAGGTAATGAGCCACAAACATTGAAAAAATCACTATTCAGATTCAATTATACACATGATTGCCTTTAATTAAGGGATCACTTTCTTAACGAGCAGTGACAGACTCAAAAATAAGGACATAAATCAATTTATAGGCATACTGGTCATTTCCATGAAATGAGTAGTAAAACATCGAGTAAGTAATTAAGTCTAAGTACAAGAATGTACTAATTTTGGGAAGGGATTTAGTAAGATAAAACAAGGAAAGGAATCAATTAAACTTAACAGACAAGTGCTATCAGAATTCCATAAATAAAGGTTTGAAATCAGTCCAGAGTTGAAGATCATCAAGAGGGAAATTCAGCATATAAATAGAGTGCATAAGCCTTAGGCATGCGAGGCCAGACTATGGCAAAGAGCAGCAGCATGTAATAACAAACCCAAAGTCAGTAGAAAGAAAAGAGAATATTAGAAGCATGCAAAGGGTCAAGTAAAAGACCCTTTTAAAAAAAGTAGTCAATTTTCCATGATAGCATGAAATCAAAATCACATATGGAAACAGATGCTGAAACAAAAAGGATTTCAAATCAAATCGAGCAACTTCAAATAGATGAATTGGAAAAGCATTTTCAGAAACTCGATTAGACCCTAAAGAATTAGGGTTTTTGAAACCAATCGAGTCAAGAGATGATGAACAATTAATCCAAACAAATAAGTAGTTCCCAAGAACTCGAATAAAGTCCAAAATTAGGATTTTCAACACCAATCGATCCTGGAGATAACCAACAGGTAGATCAAACAAATAGGTACAAATGAACTAGGAAAACTCATAAGACATTAGGTTTTTTATCATGCAAACTCAGAGAGGGGAAAAAATACGAGCAAACATAGCAAAACATGTCAAAAATCAGAAAAGGTTTCAAAATAGCTTTTAACTAGAAAATCCTAATCGAAAAGATAAAGAGTTCTTAAAATGGGTTTTAAAAGAAACTTCGAGAAACATGCTTAGAGTTTAAAGAAAACATAGACCTGAAGTAGATCTAAAGAAAATCGAAAGAACCTTAGAACTTAGGGTTTCATAAGAACCCAAAAACAATGATAAGGCCTTGAAAACTATCAATCTAACCAAGAGAGTTAAAGATCTTACTCGAATGGTCATAGCTGGCCGGAGAAATGCCACAGATGTCCGGAGAATGGCCATGAAATAACATCGAACAAAGGTTGTACCAAAGATCTTCATCATCTGAGCCTTGAAAACATAAAAACAAACACGAAGAAACTGTGGAAGGCCGGCGTAAGGTTTCAAATGACCACATGAGGCCATGGATTAGTGAGGAGTGGGGTGGCGGCGGCTAGGGTTTGAGGGTGGTGTAGAGAGGATTTGAGAGATGAGGGGAATTCAGAGGCGGCATGTTGTGAGGAATGATAGGGCTTAGGGGGGTCATTTAGACTTAATTTGGTAAGGGCAACCCCGATAGCCGTTGATCTAAATGATTAACGACTGGGATTTAAAAGATTAGGTGGGGGATCCGGGTATGGCTTAGTTTAATTGGGTTTGGGTCGGGGTTTACTGGGAATTGGGTCAGGGAACTGGGATTCAAATTGGGGTGGAGTTAGGCTACAATTGAAATGAAATCTGGTTAGATTTTAAAATAGTCATTTTCCCCATTTGATTTATAAAAAGTAGTAAAATAACTTCTTAGTTATTTAAAAGTACCCGACCTAATTTTGTGAATATAAAACATAGTTAAATCCAATCAGAGGCTAATATTGTAATTGTATGCAATTTTAGCCTAACAGTACCAAATGTATTTGAAAAAAAATGTGAAAATTATATCAACTATATTTTAGTAAAAATATGAGAATCCAATAACAATCACAAAAAATGATAATTTGGTTATTATTATTGGTTTTTATGAGTGAAATAAGGTAATAAGTTGGTTTTAAAGTCTCTGAAAATTGAGGAAAAAGATAATAAGATATTTGGACATGCTTATATATGCACCCATGTGATATTTTGAGAGTATTTTACATATAAAAATATACATAGGGAAAAGTTGGATATCAACAGCTTCCCCTCTTTACCTGAGAAGGATGGAAGAGTTATCAGATAAAGATTATGACGGCCAAATTTTGACCGAACGACATGGTTTGAAGAATATAGGCCGCGTCTGGGATTCTGAGTTGCCTATGTGTCCCTGGTCTTATAGGAATAAGACCATATGTAGTTCAGGATCTGTCGGCGGAGTATGCCGACCGGTATTTTCCAAGAACGAATGCAATCTTTTGGTCAAGGTAGGTGACATGCTTATGAGAGGGGTCAGGTTTAATGTGGCTGCGTGAACCGAAGCGAAAATGCTCCTACAAGGACGGTTGTTGCTTGTCGTTTACCTGCGAATAAGTAATGCAAACATATATTGTGCGCAAATTTAAATATGATGCAAATTCCCATCGGGCCATGAACATCGACTTCGGACAGTTATGATGATGTCCTTAGACCATGATGTCCTGGTCCATGAAGCGTATAATAATAAAGGATTCATGGGCTATGAAATGATGTTATCGAGCCATGAAAATGGTGCCTTTGAACCATGATGCCTTTGAATAATGATATGCAATAGATTGAAAAGGGATCCTCAGGCCATGATATGGTGTTCTCCGGCTATGAGAATGGTGCCTCCGAACGATGACGCCTATGGGTAATTTGGCGATCTATCAGCCTATGAAATGCAATAGCATGTGGCGATCTTTCAGCCATGCAATGTGGCGATCTTTCAGCCGTGCAATTTGGTGATCTTTCAGCCATGCAATGTGGTGATTTTTCGGCTGTGCAATGTTGATGGAGACAAAATTTAGTCTCGAAAGTCAGAATAGTAGCCTTATGCAAGTTGGAAAGAAGAATGGTAGCCTTATATAGTGTAGAGAATGCAGATAGAGACATTGTTTAGTCTCGGAAGGCAGAATAGTAGCCATATGCAAGTTGGAAGGCAGAATGGTAGCCTTATGTAGTGGAGAGAAATGCAGATGGAGACAATATTTAGTCTTGGAAGGCATAATAGTAGCCTTATGCGAGTTGGAAGGTATAATGGTAGCCTTATGCAATGCAAAGAATGCAGATGGAGATAACGTTTAGTCTCGGAAGGCAGAATAGTAGCCATATACAAGTTGGAAGGCAGAATGGTAGCCTTATGCAATACAGAGAATGTAGATGGAGACAATATTTAGTCTTGGAAGGCATAATAGTAGCCTTATGCAAGTTGGAAGGCAGAATGGTAGCCTTATGCAATGCAGAGAATGCAAATGGAGACAACATTTAGTCTTAGAAAGTAGAATGGTAGCCTTATATAAGGAATAAAAGGGAAAATGGATGTAGAGTTTCTTAGATGATAACAATGCGATATCGTGACTATTAGGGACTCTGTGACACATAGAATGTCACTGGTGTGTGTGGATAACAAATGTGGTTAAATGCAATGGCTCTGAGAGTTGTATTCTTTATCAATTTTTGTGAGTGTATAGTATACTCGATGATTAAGTACCTGTATCAAAAGAAAAATCGTGAGTTTTGTAAGGGGGAATGGTTAGTTTGTATCCCTACTGGCTCTGCACGACCTTCTTGGATTTGATCTGGTGGTACTGTATATATCATTGGGGTAGCGTTGCTAGACAAAGCATTTTTAATTAACGTGCCTGATTTTGTAAAATATAACATAAATGTATAATAAAATAGTTTTTAGATGAACCGACGACTGTGATGTGGTTCGAGACATTGCAACATCTCCTGCTATATAATTTTGAGGGTCCTCCTCAAAATTCTGCCCCAATTTGATGGGTTGATGCTTCTAACTAGTGCTCGTGCAATGGTCGGCTGAAATTGCTTCAGAATTTTGAGGGTCCTTCTCAAAATTCTACTCCAATATCTAAATTTGGGGGAAATGAAAATTTTATTTAATTGTGACTGAACCTATGAGGCTGCCTACATATCCCCTCTTAAATAAGAATCAGATCAGACGTAGTTCAAATTACATCATAGAGGAAAGCATAAAGATTACATATAGTAATGTTTGACTGCATCTGAATTAATCGGTTTTGGCCATACTTCTCCGTTATGCAAGTATGAAGGCTTCTCCTATCAAAACCCAGTGAACCATGTATGGACCATGCCAGTTGGGAGAGAACTTTCCTTTGGTTTCATCTTGATGCGGAAAATATTTCTTTAATACGAGCTGCCCTGGTGTGAGCTGCCTCGGCTTGACTCTCTTATTGAAGGCTCTAGACATTCTGTTCTCATAAAGTTGACCTTGACAAACTGTATTCATTCTCTTCCCATCTATGAGAGCTAGTTGCTCATAATGACTCGTTTCCCATTTTGTATTGTCGAGCTCAGCTTCCTGTATGATCCTTAAGGAAGGAATTTCTACTTCAGTGGGAATGACGCCTTCTATACCATATACCAACATATAGGGGGTTTCCGCAGTTGATGTACGGAATGTAGTGCGATATCCTAGCAGAGCAAATGATTACTTCTCGTTCTCTGTTTATGCTTATATATAAATTTTTTTAATATCTTCTTGATATTTTTATTGGCGGCTTCCACGGCTTCGTTCATTTGAGGCCTGTAGGCTGTAGAATTCTTGTGTCTGATCTTGAAGGTTTTACACATAGCTTTCATCAAGTCGCTGTTGATGTACGAGCCATTATCAGTAATAACTGACTTTGGAATCCTTACTCGACAAACAACGCCGTCGTGGACAAAATCTACCACGACTTTTTTAGTTACTTCTCTGTAAAATACTGCTTCGACCTATTTTGTGAAATAGTCGATTTCTACTAGAATAAATGTGTGCCCATTATAAGCGGAAGGCTCGATTGGTCCAATAACATCCATTTCCCAAGCGGCAAATGACTACAATGAGCTTGTTGTATTAAGCTCATTTGGAGGCACATTTATTATATCTGCATGTATCTAACAGCGATGGCATTTTCAGACATACTGGATGTAGTCTATTTCCATAGTCATCCAAAAGTAACCAGCCCGAAGTATCTTCTTTGCTAAGACAAAACTGTTCATATGTGGACCACAGGTCCCGGCATGAATTTCCTCTAGCAGCTTGGATGCTTCCTTTGCGTTGGCATACAGTAATCCCAAATCACGAGTCCTTCTATACAGGATTCTTTCATTGTGGAAGTAATTGTTGGATAATCTACGGAATATGATTGGCAAGCTCCGGGCACTCCCCTTTTTCCAAATATTCCTTGATATCATGAAACCAAGTCTTTCCGTCTGCTTCTTCTTCAACATGGCATAGTAAGCCGGTTGATTATGAATTTTCACCTGAATGGGATCAATGAAATTTTTATCCGGATTTTGTATCATTGATTATAGGGTAGCAAATGCATCGGCGAACTCATTTTGGATTCTAGGAACATGTCGGAACTCCATTTTTGTGAACCTCTTTCTAAATTCCTGTATCTGATGCAGATAAGGGAGTATCTAGGAGTTCTTTGTTGCCCATTCTTCTCGTACCTGATGTATAAGCAAGTTTGAATCTCACAAGTCAATTGCCATCTTTAGACCTAGGATGCAAGCTTCATATCCGGCCATATTGTTGGTGCAGGGGAATTTGAGCTTGGTGGACACCGAATAATGCTGACCAGGTTCTGATACCAAGACTGCTCTTATGCCAACTCCTTTGAAATTTGCTGCTCCATCAAAAAACATTCTCCAAACATCTTAGGATTCTGGAGTGTCTTCTCCTATGAATAATACCTCTTCATCGGGAAAATATGTTTTCAAAGGTTCGTATTCTCCATCTACGGGATTTTCAGCAAGATGATCTGCCAGTGCATGTCCCTTGATTTCATTCTGAGTTACGTAGACAATGTCATATTCACTCAGCAGGATTTTCCACTTGGCCAGCTTTCCAGTGGGCAAGGGCTTCTGAAAGACGTACTTTAAAGGGTCTTTCCTTGATATGAGATACGTAGTATAGGCACTGAAGTAATTTCTTAGCTTCTAAGCTACCCAAATCAGATCACAACAGGTGCGCTCTAATAAAGAATACCCGGCTTCGTAGGGAGTGAACTTCTTAGTGAGATAGTAAATGGCATGTTTGTTTCTCCCTGTTTCATCGTGTTGCCCCAAAACACAATCGAAAGCACCATCTAGTACCGCGATGTAGAGTAGTAGAGGTCTACATGGCTTGGGCGGGACCAAGGCTGGTGGTGTTGAAAAGTATTCCTTGATTCTGTCGAAGGCCTTATGGCAATCATCGGTCCACTTGGTAGCGGCGTCCTTCTTCAACATCTTGAAGATTGGCTCACAGATAACCGTGGACTGTGCTATGAACTGACTGATATAGTTAAGACTTCCCAAGAAATTCATCACATACTTCTTTTTCTTTGGAGGTGGAAGTTCCTGAATGGCCTTGAACTTTGATGGATCTAATTCTATTACCTGGCGGCTCACAATAAACCTAAGTAAATTTCTAGCAGGAACCCCAAATGCACACTTTGTGGGGTTCGGTTTTAGGTTGTACCTTCGCAGTCTATTAAAGAACTTCCTCAAATCTTCCCTATGATCAATGGACTTCTTGGACTTCATGATGATATCATCCACATACACCTAAATATCTTTGTGTATCATATCATGAAAATTGGTAGTCAAGGCCCTCATATAGGTGGCCCCTGCATTTTTCAGGCCGAACGACATCATTTTGCAAAAATACATTCCCCACGGCATAATGAAAGTCATTTTCTCAGCATCTTCCTCATCCATCTAGATCTGATGATAATCGACGAAGCAATTAATGAATGACTGTAACTCGTGCTTGGCACAGTTGTCGATCAGGATATGTATATTTGGCAAGGGGAAGTCGTCTTTTGGACTGGCCCAATTGAGATCCTGGTAGTCGACACGGACTCTTACCATCCCGTCCTTCTATTGTACTAACACAATGTTGGCTAACCATGTTGGATACTCAACTACCCTGGGAACTTTAGCTTTTACTTGCTTAGTGACTCCTTTCTTAATTTTCAAACTCATGTTTGGCTTGAACTTCCTAATATTTTGCTTTACTGGCGGGTATGTAGGATCGATTGGCAGTTTATGAGCCACAATAGTTGTACTTAGATCAGTCATGTCGTTATATGACCAGACGAATATGTCCTCATATTCCCTTAGAAAGTCTGTGCATTCCTTCTTTTCTGATGGTGACAAATGAACACTGTTTTTCGCTTCCTTAACATTCTATACATCTCCCAGGTTAATAATTTCTATCTCTTCCAGGTTGGACTTAGGTCTATTTTCAAAGTTCTCAACTTCTTTGACGATCTCCTCAAGTATGTCATCTTTCTCTAAATCAATGTTTATTTGTTGTGTTGTCTCAGCACATGTCACAGTCATTGGTTCATCAAGGTAAGTAATAGCAATGCTGTATAAGTAAGGTAATGAGAGAAAAGTAACAATGAGTGTTGATTCATAAGAGAAATCGAAATGCTTTGATAAATTTCATAACTGTTTTGAACATTGAAGATCTTATTGCAGAAATCAAAATACGAAAAGAAATATTCTTTTACTAAAAATAAAAGATAGTGAATGATGCTTGTTCAGCCTTGCTACCCCGAGGCTCACCGGGCTCTAGTGATTCTGATGGTCCAATTTTTGAGGTATGCTCATCTACTCACAGCTTGTATGGAAGGGCCTTCCTTCCCCTCCTCCGCAAAAACAACATAGCAGTCCATATCATTGTCTTCTAAGAATAGGTTCTTCACTGCAACAAGTGCCTCATCTTCATTTGTCCAATAAACAATGTCAGCCTGCTGGAAAGTCTACTCCAAGGTGGTATTAGTTGTTCTAGGGGATAGTAAGGATCGTGCCATGGTGGCGACCAATTGTCAAATTCTTTCCAAGTGTACTCGTACCCCAAACCGAAAGTAGTGTCGTGCTTATTGAGCTTTATGGTTTTAGCAATTCCCTAGAGGTTCTCGCCAAGCCCCTTACTAGGCTCATATCCACTCCAATTCAATATACTCTCGATCTTCTTGTCCCACCGTTTATCTTTGTCAAAGGTAATGACTCGTTCGATGTGGTGGTAGGTCTCTCCAGCTAACTTTCTTCTTCCCCTATTGCCGGAATGGTCTAACAACTGTAAATTGGATTGCTACCATCACCATGAATGATCACTTCCTGGTGATTACATTCAAATTTCATGGCCTGATGTAGTGTCGAAGCCACAACCCTTGCATAATGAATCCAAGGGCGTCCTAACAGCAGGTTGTAGGATGTTGGCACATCTATTACTTGAAAGTCAACCTCGAACGAAAAGCTTTCACGTTGATTGCTCCTTCTTTTATCTCGTGCATTCCTTTACCCAACTTCTTGAGTGTTATCAATGGACATATATTAAGGCCAGATCCCCCATCAATCAGGATCATAGTGATGAAGTAGTCTTCACATTGTACGGTGATATGCAATGCTTTGCCATGACCCCAACCCTTCAGGTGGCAGCTCGTCCTCATAAAAAGTAATTTTGTGGCTTTCTAACAGTTGTCCCACCATATTGGCCATTACTCCGCCAGTGATGTTATTCAGCACGTATGCCTCACTCAAATTCTTCAACAAAGCATTTTTGGATGTCTTGGACTTCTGCTGTAAAGAAAGGATAGATATCTATGCTGGCATTTTGTTTAGTTGGTCAATGACAGAGTACTCCTTGGCCTATATCTTTCTCCAAAGGTCATCTAGGCCTGTCTCAATGATGAGTAGCCGGTTGGAAGATTGGTTACTTGATTTAGCTAAGTGCTTTGGGGTATAGACTCTTCCATTCCTTGTCATACTCTATATTGCAATTGTTTCTTCGAACCTGACTTTGCCTTTCCTCCTAGCCTCAGCCGCATAATCGTAAGGGATAGCTTTTTTATGAAATGACATCATGGTGGTCATTTCCACTAGAGTTGGTGCAGCTACCTTTACTTCAAATGGGATATGCTCCTCAGGTGATAAAATTGTAACCTCAAATGGTGTCGGTGCTGCGTTAAATTCAAGCGGGATAGACACTGTTAGATAATACGCTTAACGCTAGAGGGGGGGGGATAGCATTACAATAAAATTTAGCGTAAACTTGCGGAAATTAAAATTTGCAGGAAGTAAATAAGTGAGATAAATAATAACTTACACACAGATATATCCCGGTTCACCACAACGTGTGGCTAGTCCAGTCCCCGAGAGACTCTCTCGAGATTTTCCACTAACGTGTCAAGCTTCCGGGTGCTTAACAAACCTTTACAACTTGAGGACGCAAGCCTCAACACCTTTGCTCGGAGTTACAACACTCCAAGACTTCAACCGAGGAAACACAAGTTCCTTACAACAAGAGAATTACAATTCACTTACAAGTGTATACAACACTAAAACACTCAAACAAAATACTCCTTAATGAGTATATATGAGTAAAAGAAGTAAGATCTGGATCACAACAACTTTGGACAAGAATATGGCTCTCAAAAGCTTTATGAAATTGAATATAAAATGATAAACAAAAGTATGCAAGCTTATAGCAATGTAATGATCAGTTGTAGTATGTTTTTGTGTTTAAAACACTGAAATGAAGCTGTATTTATAGTTGAAAAACTTGGCATTACCGTTGCCTAGTTGCCAATTAAGAGTTGCTGATTTTACTCACTGACAATCGATTGTCAAATCCCAACAATCGATTGTCTGCCAGTCAGATCAAAATTCAATCCCAGATTTTACGCTTGATAATCGATTACTTACAATCCATAATCGATTACTGGCAACGTTCAAAAAATCCTTTCCAGATTTTACCACAAACAATCGATTGTCCAGAATCAACAATCGATTACTCAGCAACGTTCAAAAAATCTTTTCCGGATTTTAATCAAAACAATCGATTATACCAAATCAATAATCGATTACCCAATAACGTTCAAAAAGTCTTTTCCGGATTTTAATCACAACAATCGATTATACAGAATCAATAATCGATTACCTGACGGTATTTGAAAACTTGACGACAACGGTTAGCTTCACAATCGATTGCACAAAGTCAACAATCGATTACTTATCAGTTTTTGAAAAACATTTTAGACACTGCCTCTTGACAATCGATTCTTATATACTCACAATCGATTATTTAATAAATTTGAAAATCACTGAAAGTCACTGCCTCAACACAATCGATTGTCATTAGTTCAAAATCGATTATTTTGTGACTTTGAAAAATCTGAAGGACACTGTCTCTTCACAATCGATTGTCATTAGCTTCACAATCGATTATTCTGAGTTTTGAAAAACTTTGATGGACACTGCCTCATCACAATCGATTGTCATAAGGTTCACAATCGATTGTCATGCAGGTTTGAAGAAACCTGATGTTCACTGCCTTAACACAATCGATTGTCATTAGTTCACAATCGATTGTCATGCAGTCTTGGCTTAAAACAATCGATTATCATTAGTACATAATCGATTATCTTAGTCCATTTTTCAGAGGCATTTAAAAATCATTTTGACTAATGAAAATATGCATGATTTAAAATCATTTAGCATTAAATTAAATATGCATGATTTTGGAAAATAGTTTTATGAGAGAAGCCATGTTACGAGTCAAGTTGTAGGATCAAGATCACAATTAAGAATGACTCAATTTAAACTATAAAACTTTGTCTTGAGCTTGAATCTCGATGTATATCAATTGTGCGCTTGTTTCTTGAACTTCGTCATATACCAATTTTCGCTTCGTTTGTCATTCATCAAAACATATACAAAAGAACACACGTTTTAGTATATTGCATTGAGAACGTGTTTCCAACAATTTCCCCCTTTTTGATAATGGCAAACATTAAGCGGGATATGCAATGCAAGCAATTTATATTGACGATTCAAGACAAGTGTATACATGCAACAAGTATGCAATTTGTTCCCCCTCAATATATGAATTCCCCTTAATTTAAGCTTATAGATATTGAGAGTGCATACCCGTTATCTTCCCCCTTTTGCCATTAGCAAAAATAACATAATAGTAAGATGCTAAAGATATAAATAAAAACTTATTTATTAAAAAAAATATAGCAACATCAACCCGAATAATAGCAACATAATCGATTATTGATACAAAATAATCGATTTTTAGATGACGGAAACCGATTGTTGTACGTCAAGCTTTATAATTCCCCTTTCCTTTGGGGCGATACCTGCAAAAATCGTTAGACGTCTCCGACGCTCAAGTTAGAACTCATGTAATAAAAAAATTGCAATGCATGACTTAGATCAATGTGGAGTCAAGGATCCCGAGTTCACTGCGAATTCGGAAGAAGGACTCTTTCTCTAAAGGCTTTGTAAAGATGTCTGCCAATTGGTTTTTGGTTTCAACAAATTCAATTTCGACATCGCCTTTGAGAACGTGATCTCTAATAAAATGATGTCTAATTTCAATGTGTTTCGTTCGCGAATGAAGAAAGGGGTTCTTCGTCAAGCATATGGCACTAGTATTATCACATCTAAGAGGGATATGATCAAGACTTAGGCCATAGTCCAAGAGTTGTTGTTTCATCCATAGGATTTGAGCGCAACAACTCCCCACGGCTACATATTCAGCCTCGGTTGTGGACAACGCAACACTTACTTGTTTCTTGCTAAACCAAGAAACGAGAGAGCTACCGAGCAAATGGCAAGTGCCACTAGTGCTCTTGCGGTCCAATTTGCATCCAGCAAAATCGGAATCGGAGTAGCCAACAAGTTGGCATGAAGAGCCTTTGGGGTACCATAGACCCACATTTGTAGTACCAACAAGATACCTTAAAATCCGTTTTACCGCAGTAAGGTGAGACTCCTTCGGACACGATTGATAATGAGCGCATAAGAACACGCTAAACATGATGTCCGTACGACTAGCAGTAAGATAAAGAAGAGAGCCAATCATACTTCGATACTTTTTGGTGTCGACTTCCTTACCTTTCTCATCTTTGTCTAGATGATCGGATGTGCTCATGGGAGTTGCCATTTCTTTTGCATTGTTCATCTCAAATCGTTTCAGCAATTCTTTGCAATATTTGGCTTGACAAATGAATGTACCTTCTTTCATTTGCTTTACTTGTAATCCCAAAAAGAATGTTAACTCACCCATCATAGACATCTCAAATTCGCTTGTCATTAAATCGGAAAATTCCTTGCATAAAACATTGTTAGTAGCACCAAATATAATATCAGCTACATATATTTGAACTAACAAAATATCATTGTTTTTATGCTTAACAAAGAGAGTTGTGTCAACTTTTCCCCTAATGAAATCATTTTCCAAAAGAAACTTACTCAATCTTTCATACCAAGCTCGGGGAGCTTGTTTTAAACCATAAAGAGCCTTTTTGAGTTTGAAAACATGATCGGGAGATTTAAAGTTTTCAAAGCCGGGGGGTTGTTCAACAAAAACTTCTTCTTGAATAAAACCGTTTAGAAAAGCACTTTTCACATCCATTTGATATAAATTGAAATTCATAGAAGAGGCAAATGCAAGCAATAAGCGAATAGTTTCTAATCTAGCTACGGGAGCATATGTTTCCTCATAGTCAATACCTTCTTCTTGAATATAGCCTTTTGCTACAAGCCTAGCTTTGTTTCTAGTGATTATACCTTTTTCATCTAGTTTATTGCGAAAAACCTATTTCGTACCAATTATGGTATGACCTTCGGGTCTTGGCACCAAATCCCAAACGTCATTGCGTTCGAATTGGTTAAGCTCCTCTTGCATTGCCAAGGTCCAAAATTCATCCCCAATTGCTTCTGAGATGGTTTTGGGTTCAATTTGAGAAACAAAAGCAGTATGTTCTAAGGTATTTTTGAGAGAGTATCGGGTACTTACCTTGTCTCCAACGTTGCCAATTACCTGTTCAAGAGGGTGATCTTTGATTGTCCTCCACTCGTTAGGCATATTCATTTCTTTTTCCAATTGTGGCGCTTCTTCCGTTGGTTGTTCCTCAGTTTCATGTTTGTTTTCTTTGGGTGGTTCCTCTTGTATTTTGTCTTTCAAGCTATCTAAGATACCTGCAAGATCAAAACCGGAATCCTTTCTCGCCAAGCGAGCATTATTTTCGGAAAATACAACATGAGGGGATTCCTCCACAATTTGGGTTCTTTTATTAAAGACCCTATATGCTTTACTACGTGGGGAATATCCAATGAAAATACCTTCATCCGACTTAGCATCAAATTTACCCAATTGGTCTTTGCCATTGTTATGAACAAAACATTTGCAACCAAAAACTCTAAAATGGGAAATATTTGGTTTTCTTCCCTTATAAAGTTCATAGGGGGTTTTCATGAGTATCGGCCGAATTACTACTCTATTTAGAACGTAGCAAGCGGTACTCACGGCGTCCGCCCAAAAATGTTTGGGTATCTTATCTTCGTCGAGCATGGTTCTAGCCATCTCTTCGAGACACCTATTTTTCCTTTCCACCACCCCATTTTGTTGTGGTGTACGTGGAGCGGAAAAGGTATGCTCGATTCCGAGTTCATCACAAAAGTCCGCAAAGAGATTGTGATCAAACTCTCCCCCATGATCACTTCTAATTGAAGTGACGGTTGTTTCTTTCTCATTTTGAACACGCTTAAGAAAAAATTTAAAATTTTGAAAAGCATCACTTTTATTGGCAAGAAATAAAGTCCAAGTAAATCTCGAGTAATCATCAACAATCACAAAAGCATATTTATTTCTTCCTAGACTTTCAATGCGAGAGGGACCAAATAAATCCATATGAAGCAATTGTAATGGTCTAGAAGTTGAAACAATGTTTTTAGATTTGAAAGATGCTTTTGTTTGCTTCCCCTTTTGACACGAGTCACAAATAGAGTCATTTTCAAATTTTAAAAAGGGAAGACCAACAACTAAGTTTTGAGAAATAAATTTGTTCAAAAGATGCATATTGATATGTGCTACTCTACGATGCCATAGCCAAGTATCATCCTCTTTACTCATTAGACAATCAGCATATTCGGGTGAGGAATTAGCAAGATCAACCATATAAATATTATCAACTCTAAAACCACGAAGTATGATTTTGAAATCACTACGTCTAAATACTAGGCGTTCATCCGAATCAAATAGAGCAAGATTTCCCTTGTCACATAATTGGCCTATGCTCAAGAGATTATGCTTCAAACCTTTCACAAGTAATATATGCTTAATAGAGGATTTTTCATCCTTACCGACCGAGCCGATGCCGATGATCTTTCCTTTATTGTTATCACCGAAGATAACACTTCCTCCTTCTTTGTGCTCTAATTGAAGGAATTTGGATTCATCTCCCGTCATATGCTTGGAGCATCCACTATCAAGGTACCATAGTACACTTGATCCCTTCAAGCACACCTACGAAACAAATTAATGTTCTTTAGGTACCCATGCCATCTTGGGTCCTTGGGGGTTAGGCATATTATAATGATGCGATTGAGTAACATGTCTATGACGTGTAAAGCATGCAGGAGCAATATGACCAATACGTCTACAATAATGACCGGTCACATTTGGGTTATGCATCCTTCTAGGTTCATAGTAACTAGACGGATGAAAATTGCTTACTCTATTTTGAACACTATGACTATTTCGCATTTCATGAGAATTATTTCTCCTACTATGAGCTCTAGGATGGGCAGCATTTCTAGAGTGATTCTTTCTCGGTTGAGGGCCATTGCTAGGTCTTCTAAGGGGTTCAAAATTTGGCCTAAAATATGCATCATTTCTAGGGTGACTATTTCTAGGTGGTAAGTCATTCCTAGGTCTTCTAAAATGTTCAGCATTTTGTCTAGCATGCATATTGGCTCGAGAGTTGTTGTTTCTAGGATAAGCATTTCTATTGTTAATCCTAGGTTGAGCTTTAGGTTGTTGGGGTTTAGCTGCAACCTTTTCTTCATTCTTAAAGCCTATTCCATGCTTGGTTGATTTCAAGTTAACAAGAACATCATTCAAGTTTTTGTGCGAAGAATTAAACTTATCTAATGTGCCTTTAAGCCTACTTACTTCATTCTTAAGAAGCAAACAAGAAGTGCAATTTCTAGTAGCACTTTCGGGCTTATCGGAACTTCTTTTTCCAAAAAACTTATTTTCCTCTTTCAGCTTCTCATTTTCTATAACCAGTTTTTCTAAATTCTTTTCTTTCAAAGAAAGTTGTTTTTGAAAATCCTTTTCTTTTATTGAAGCATTTTCTTTTATGCCCTTATCAGTTTTTGAAGCCTTAATAAACTCAGCATATAATTCATCAAAAGCAGTTCGCATTTCTTCAAGAGTAAAGAAGTTTTTAGACGAAATTTGACATACCTCATCTTTGTTGTCTTCTTGTGCCATAAGGCAAAGATTTGCTACTTCATCTTCTTCTCCTTCGCTTGACTTATCTCCGGAGTCGCCTCCCCAAGAAATGTATGCACGTTGCTTTTTAAAAGGTTTCTTCTCCTTTTGATGTTTGGGCAATTTGATTTGATGTGCCCGGTTTCACCACATTCATAGCACTTGATTTGTTCGCCTTGCTTTTTGCCCTTGCGTTCATACTCCTTGCGCATGAACTTTTGAAATCGTTTGATAACGAGTCCAAACTCGTTGTCTTCTTCCTCATCAATTTGCGGTTGGCTTGTGCTCGCCTTTAGAGCTATTCTTTGCCTCCTTTGATCATCAACAAAAGGGTTAAGAATAGTAGATTCATAGGTTTTAAGGTTACCTCTTAGTGCGTCGATGGTGACGTTTGAAACGCCAACGGATTCTTGAATTGCATCGGCCTTTGATCTCCATGCCGGTGTGAGACTTCTAAGAATTTTTCGAACGAGCTCTCTATCCGTGAATGTTTTCTTGAGAGCATGTAAGTCATTTACGATTATTGAAAATCGCTCAAACATTTCGTCCACTTTTTCACCTTCCTTCATGTGAAATAATTCATAAGAATGGGTTAGGAAATCAGTTTTTGCTTCCCTTACCCGGTCCGTACCTTCGTACGTGACTTCTAGGTTGTCCCACATCTCCTTTGCCGTTGTACAACACGATATTTTCCTGTAATCGTCAGCATTAACAGCACAATATAATAAATTTATTGCTTTAGCATTATTTTGAACCTTTCGGATGTCATCCGCGTCATACTCATCCTCGGACTTGGGAACCCATTCGTTTTCCACCTTCTTTGTTGGAACTTGGTTTCCCTTCATTATCACCTTCCAAAGGTGAAAGCTGTTGGACTGAACAAAGATCTTCATCCTATCCTTCCAGTACGTGTAATTTGTACCGTTGAATAGAGGTGGTCGTGTGGAGCACTGTCCTTCTTCAATTCCTGCAAAAGAATCACGAGTAGAAGCCATGGATGGTTCTCTCAAACTGTTAAGTTTTCAGAGAGTTGGGCTCTGATACCAATTGTTAGATAATACGCTTAACGCTAGAGGGGGGGGGGGTGAATAGCGTTATAATAAAATTTAGCGTAAACTTGCGGAAATTAAAATTTGCAGGAAGTAAATAAGTGTGATAAATAATAACTTACACACAGATATATCCTGGTTCACCACAACGTGTGGCTAGTCCAGTCCCCGAGAGACTCTCTCGAGATTTTCCACTAACGTGTCAAGCTTCCGGGTGCTTAACAAACCTTTACAACTTGAGGACGCAAGCCTCAACACCTTTGCTCGGAGTTACAACACTCCAAGACTTCAACCAAGGAAACACAAGTTCCTTACAACAAGAGAATTACAATTCTTTTACAAGTGTATACAACACTAAAACACTCAAACAAAATACTCCTTAATGAGTAGATATGAGTAAAAGAAGTAAGCTCTGGATCACAACAACTTTGGACAAGAATATGGCTCTCAAAAGCTTTATGAAATTGAATATAAAATGATAAACAAAAGTATGCAAGCTTATAGCAATGATCAGTTGTAGTATGTTGTTGTGTTTAAAACACTGAAATGAAGCTGTATTTATAGTTGAAAAACTTGGCATTACCGTTGCCTAGTTGCCAATTAAGAGTTGCTGAGTTTACTCACTGACAATCGATTGTCAAACCCCAACAATCGATTGTCTGCCAGTCAGATCAAAATTCAATCCCAGATTTTACGCTTGATAATCGATTACTTACAATCCATAATCGATTACTGGCAACGTTCAAAAAATCCTTTCCAGATTTTACCACAAACAATCGATTGTCCAGAATCAACAATCGATTACTCAGCAACGTTCAAAAAATCTTTTCTGGATTTTAATCAAAACAATCGATTATACCAAATCAATAATCGATTACCCAATAACGTTCAAAAAATCTTTTCCGGATTTTAATCACAACAATCGATTATACAGAATCAATAATCGATTACCTGACGGTATTTGAAAACTTTACGACAACGGTCAGCTTCACAATCGATTGCACAAAGTCAACAATCGATTACTTATTAGTTTTTGAAAAACATTTTAGACACTGCCTCTTGACAATCGATTCTTATATACTCACAATCGATTATTTAATAAATTTGAAAATCACTGGAAGTCACTGCCTCAACACAATCGATTGTCATTAGTTCACAATCGATTATTTTGTGACTTTGAAAAATCTGAAGGACACTGTCTCTTCACAATCGATTGTCATTAGCTTCACAATCGATTATTCTGAGTTTTGAAAAACTTTGATGGACACTGCCTCATCACAATCGATTGTCATAAGGTTCACAATCGATTGTCATGCAGGTTTGAAGAAACCTGATGTTCACTGCCTTAACACAATCGATTGTCATTAGTTCACAATCGATTGTCATGCAGTCTTGGCTTAAAACAATCGATTATCATTAGTACATAATCGATTATCTTAGTCCAGTTTTCAGAGGCATTTAAAAATCATTTTGACTAATGAAAATATGCATGATTTAAAATCATTTAGCATTAAATTAAATATGCATGATTTTGGAAAATAGTTTTATGAGAGAAGCCATGTTACGAGTCAAGTTGTAGGATCAAGATCACAATTAAGAATGACTCAATTTAAACTATAAAACTTTGTCTTGAGCTTGAATCTCGATGTATATCAATTGTGCGCTTGTTTCTTGAACTTCGTCATATATCAATTTTCGCTTCGTTTGTCATTCATCAAAACCTATACAAAAGAACACACGTTTTAGTATATTGCATTGAGAACGTGTTTCCAACAGACACGTCTACCTCCGTGACCTTGGATGGTTGAATCTGGACTATGATGGTATTAAGAGTAATTGTTGGCTTCTTTGGATCGCCTTCTGTGATCAATCCAATGGATCCTTTGGGATCCCAATAATCCTCTATTTCAATCATGTGAATACCCTCGCTCTTGTGATCTGGTAAGGGTTATTGCAAACATTTTGAGCGGCTTCCTTTGCTACAAGGACCTTGTTATCAATTAAGGAATGTGTCTTGTCCTTTAAGGAATGACATTCGTCGATGGTGTGTCGCTCCATGCCAGAATAGTATGCACAAGATTTGTTTAGGTTAACTCACTGAGAAGGGTTCTCAAGGGTTGAGGCAAGGATGGGGTGATATAACCAGCAGTTTTGAGTCTCTCATATAGCTGATCAATGGGTTTGGCTATGGCTGTGTATTATTTTGGGGGACTCCGATCAAAGTTAGGTCGGGGCCTAGGAAAGTTTTAGCATGGGGAGGAGGTGGTAATGAGATAGTTTGGCATTGTAGGCTTGATATACGTGTGTGGGTTGGAAATATTTAGGCGAAGTAGGTTGATAAATGGGGGTCGAGAAGACTGATAAGTTGGTGCTGGGGATTGGTAGGAAGGTGCTTGGTAGTTTGGAACTGATTTATATGTAAGTGGAGGTATAAGGTAGGTTTGGTATCAGAGGGGAGACTTGGTCCTTTATGCAACCATTACAGCCCTCATGTCTCTCTTTTTCGACATACCACCAGACTGAAAGGCCTTATTTATGGCTTGCAAGGCCTTATAGATTGTAACCATACCACTTCTAATACCTTCTTCAATTCACTCTCCCAACTTGATGATGTCAAAAGACTTATAATTTTCAATCAACATTAGTTGTTCATAATACTACTTGTCTTGGCCTCGGACAAAGAATTTGTTCATCTGTTCCTCCCTTAAGGTAGGTCTGAGCTTAGCGGCTTCTGACCTCCAGCGAGTAGCATACTCGCGAAATGTTTTTGTAGGCTTCTTCTTCAGATTCTGAATGTAGAATATATCTGGCACATTTTTGTGTCAAATCTGAACCTGTCCATGAAATCAGAGGCCATACCTACCTAATTTAACCATTTCTAGGGATTCTAGCTGATGTACCAGGATAGTGCACCTCCCTTCAGACTCCTCATGAATTGTTTCATGTGGATCCTTTTGTCATTTCCTACTCCAACCAGCTTGTCGCAGTATGTTCTTAGATGACCCTCGAATCGCCTGTACCTTCAAACATCTCGAACTTGGGAGGTTTGTACCCCTCTGGTAGTTCAACATTTGGTTGTATGCAGAGATCTTCATAGTTCAACCCTTCAATATCTTTACTTCCCTCAACGCTTTGCATTCGGCTAATTAGTTTCTTAAGCTCTTCAGCCAAATTCCTGATGAGTGAATCCTTCTCCTCAGATTTAGGGGTGCAAGTAATAGGTTGGGTGGAGAGTGGCATGGTCTCCACATAAATATGGTTATTGTAGGTGTGGAAGTGGTCATTTGCGGAGTCTTAAGGTTCGGGGATGAGTAATAGATTGTTGTTTGGAGTGCGGTAAGTGCTGCATGGATTCTTTGTTGGAATAGAGGGACGATTTGGTTGCTTTTGTGGAGGTGTGCGGTTTTGGCCATTGGGGAAGATGCGGTCTGGGGTGCTGAGGGAGAAGGATAGATTGGTCAGGTTCCAAGCATGATCAAGCTCTTCTTGGAATTTCAACAGCTTTTGTTCGAGTTGTGATGCATTTTCCTTGGAAACATGAGTACCATGACCATGAATGACCTCTACTTGTTCAGTCGAGTTCTCCTTTCTGGCATTGTTCAAATCTTCCATCTTCCTTTATTCTTGTTTTTGACAAGACTAAGAGGGGGAGTGGGTGGAGGGCCCTTGGATCTTGTGGAATATGATGAGAGTGTTCGAACTAACCTTTGGGGAGTGGAATAACAAAACAAAAGGTAACCAAGTTAGTGAGCATATAAAAGGTATGGTGATACTTAGACACATACAACATGAATATAGAGCTTGTCCTAATTTGGGAGCCTCATTGTGCCCAAGGTAGGCCTAGCGACAAGTTAATTTGGAGAGCTTAGGATGCTAAATGCCTCATCTCATTGATAAAATAGATGGATCCTAAATTGACCCTTAAATAAACAGGAAATAAAATCACTAATGGCCATCGGCCTTATTACACAGAGTGAAAATTAAGACTCCTATCTGCTTGGTCTCAGAAGGACCTTCCCCAGATTCGGCATCTCTAGCTCCATTGAACAGCTTTCCCAATTTGCGGAGTCCCAGTAACAGGTAAGTCCTGGCTAGGTGCCCACCTTCGGTCCCTTAAGCATTTTGGCAATCTTCGACCCTATTGAGAAACTTCTTCTCCAACTCCACTATGCCTGGCTCTAAGTATCCCAGTCGTTTGTTGGCGCTGACAGCTATGTCCTTCCATTCCTCAATTAGTTTCTAGCTGGACTCTTGTATTTCGCGATGCTCGCTTTCATATTCTAAGATCCTTTTGCGTATTTGATTGTATTCGACCTATGTCTCAGCCCTTTCATCTATGATTATGTGACCTCGGGCAAATCCCGGCTAGCCTAGACCATCATGATTATCTTCCAACCACCCTTAGTAGAAAGAAGCACAACCAGTATGATACTTGTCTGGCTCGATGGTGTCTCTCCCCCATTATGATGTTGCAATGCCACATGTTCTGATCTTGGAATTTTTGAGGTCTATCATCATCCTGGAAGTTAGCTCGAAAATGACTCATCTTGTCGACCCTGGGTATAACCTGTTTTCTACTGGCCTATCTCATGACTTGGAGAGGGAGGTAAGGATAGGTTCCCCTCAGACTGATCAATATCATAAAAGGTGCATTTCAGGATCGGGTGATGAATTCCTCGATCGGAAACCACTCAAACATCCACTGGACCATTTTCTTCGGTTAGGTTATCAAATAGATCTACCCATTTCTTGGCATCTTCCGACTGAGCGAACATATTATGCATGTTGTTCATTCGCTTTGGATGATGGAAAGCGATAGGATCATCCCAGTCCCTCCGCTGGATCTCTTTCTTATATTCACCCCTTTAGAGGTGCTCCATAAGCTAGAGTTGAAGTAGCAAATTTCATTCTTCGAAGTGTTTTACACCCTATTGACACTTTTGAAGATCTCGGTATATGTTCGCAATTATCATGGGCACAATTATAAATGGT
Organism: Nicotiana benthamiana; assembly: GCA_034376525.1. Taxonomy (NCBI): domain Eukaryota; kingdom Viridiplantae; phylum Streptophyta; class Magnoliopsida; order Solanales; family Solanaceae; genus Nicotiana; species Nicotiana benthamiana. Next base: position 134,290,323 of record CM067337.1, read on the forward strand.
TGCCCTCCAATCCCTTCCATAAGGGTTTTAGTTACCATGGCTAATCTGGTGTGGATTTGTGCTTTCTTTGTCGAAAACACTATCAACCCCAAGAAACAAAACATAAATACAAAGACCCTTCGATGGATGTGTCCCAAAGATGTAATGGCAGACTCATCCGGGTAGGTACGGTAGGATTTTCTGTGATAGTACCTTTCATTCAAATAGTCAAAGGGTATGTAGAATTCTTTCAGATATGTCAACTCTTGATTCTTCTTCAGACCCATCATTTTGAGGAAGCCCCTACCATTGAGGTTCTCAGGCGTCAACAAACCTTGAGTTTCCCAGTCTAGACCGGCTACCGCTCTTAGCTCCTCTAGCAAGGGTGTCATTTCAATGTCTCCAAAGAGGAATACAATCATCTCACAATCCCAGAACAAAGTAGCAGTTTTTATGATCTTCTTGATGGGTTGGATTTCCAGGAGAGAATGTAGGTTTTCCAAATATTTTCGGACGAGAGTTTGAACACTAGATTGAAGATCCCTCCACCGGCTTAGCAACCTTGGATAAATGTTGGTAACTATGCCAAATCTAGGGACTTCATGCCTCATATTTCTGCAAGGCAAATAAGGATAGGCCCTTACCCCTACCGGACTTGACTATTAATGCCAACAATTAGCATGACACATTTCAGTTCTCCAAATAAATGCACAGAACGTGGTGATGTCCATTTGGGTTTAGAGAAACCCAGTGAATTTTGGACAAGGCTATCTTACGGGGTCATTACGTGGACAACATAACTAACATAACTAGGTTTGACCATGATGCATGCACATTTTAAACGAAATAAGATTTCAATGGGGTTTTACACTGGTACCCTTGAGCGGACAACTCAAGGGGGAAAGGCACATAACCGTCGACTACATCGGCCGGTTTTACCACAAATATGCCTATTCGAATTTAGGGGGTAATAATATAGGAAGATCACAACCACTCATTATAAGTGTGCTATGGTATTTTTTGGCACGAATGGAATATGATCTTGAGCATGATTATGCAAAAAAGAAAAAACATGTTGTCACATATTTGCATGTTTAAGAGAGCAGTAAATACAACAGTTTATAACAACAAAATAGCAATAAATAAAAGGAAAGAAGAATAGAAGTCAGTTTCGCTTTGTAAAAGAAATTAAATACGTGAAGGAATTTAAACAGGTAATTGCATATGAAGGGATAGTACAAATTCACAAGTACAATTTGAAATGGTAAAAGCATATACATCCTCAATAGAGTTGGCATGTTGTCGCACCTCCTGTTTTCTCGTGAAATCAGGTTTATAACATTTTGGTATAGGACAACTCGTTTCTTTTGAGAAATAGGTTTTGCATTTTTGGAGCGTCGCCACCTAAAGATTTATAGTGCATTAGGACACCTTCAAGATTCATTTCTAAGTTCGTTTGATAACTAGAGATGGGGTAAGGGCTTCAAATTACCCTAAGGAGAAGGTGTTAGGCACCCCTCAAGATCTACTAGTGTGGTTCCTAGCCAGATAAATCTTTGTGCATTTGGGTGCATATAAACAAATAAGGCTCAAATAAGAGGGGATTTCAATAAACAACTATTTGAAAAAAAATAAACAGAGTATGAAAGAGCAATTAAGGCTGATTTTAAAATAAGGAGTTACAATGCTTTTAAAAGAAAAAGGAAATAAAGGGAAGGGGGTCCTAGGTTTACTAAAATATGGATCACATCAATGCAATACCCGATAATTATTCCTCAGAAGAGGGGCTATGCGTGGTATTAGTGCACTGATCATCATATCCATATCTACCCTTTTCCCACCCCGTTTAAGGTGCTAAAGCGCGGATTGGTCTCGACTATTATTGCATGCTATTACCCACCCATTCCTATCAATCCCGAAGAAACTTAGGACTACTATTCCTGAACGGAGGGATATTTAGCTGATTTTGGTTTCAAAAAGTTAAAAGTCTAAGGCGACATACAAAACATATAATATGGCATATAAAGGGGAAGAATGTAAATAGACAAAGGCTCAGATATACCTCCTCAAGACAAACACATTAATAGCATGACTTGCACATACTTTTTAGGTCTGATTATAATTACTAGGGACAAGGGGAGTTTAATTGCTGAGGCAGACTAGTTTGATACATGACTCAGATATGAAGTCCAAATCAGGCTTGCATGCTGGTTGCGCTTGTCATTAATTAACAAGGCGAAATCACTTTTTTTAAGGTTGTTATCACCTAAGGCTTGCCTAGGTGTTTGAGCACAATCCTATGAACATGATATCTATTATCGATTCAGAGGTATAGCAAAAAAGTGTAGTTTTTAAACGAACAATTTTAGAAATCTTACAGGCATGCCTTCTAAATCGTGTAAAAATAAACGGGAAAACTAATTTAGGTCGAATTGATTTTTTAATCAATTCAGACCATATAGGCAGGATATCTAGTATTGGTCATTTTTTAATCTCTATAGGCATTATTTCTATAAAGGGGGATGGATTTTTAACCTTATGGAGATGATATATGATTTTAGCCATTTAGATCCCAAGAACATGGCATCTAAAATGCAGAATTGAACATGTTTTCTATTGTGGCCATTATTAGTTCCTATAGGAATGATTTCTAAATTGTAGAATTAAACATGCAGAATCTTGAGTCCTATAGACATGATTACTAAATTGCAGAATTAAACATGCATAATCTTAAATCCTATAGACATGATATCTAAATTGCAGAACTAAACATACAGAACCTTAAGTCCTATAGACATGAAATATAAATTTTAGAAATCAATCATGCAAAACCTTAAGTCTATAGACATGATATCTAAATTGCAAAATTAAACAGGCATATTCTTAAATCCTATAGACATGATTTCAAGCCTCCAGCATGCATACTTACCAACCTTGTTAACTAGCTAACCTCAGTGTTTATTAAAAAAATTATTACAGACCCAGTAATAAATTATATCAAAAAATAAAGAATTACAGTCAAGGGAAGCCAGATTCTTGACTTCCTTTCTAAGTTATAGACCAAACGACTTCAAATTCCATTGATTCCAGACCTTTCTCAGACTTGAGTATGTCAAAGTTCCCTAAGGGCCTCAAGAGGGCCTCGGGCATTCTCACACCTAAGTTGTATAATCAAAATAGAGATGAGTGTAGTGTGAAAATGTCAGCCCTTATGTGTCCAAGTTTAGAGGGAGCTCATGGGTCCCAAGGCAAGGCTCACATAAGAAGGACGGAACTTAAATCTAAGAAGGTAGTGGAAGTGCAGGAATATAGTTTTTAAACTGAGGGGGAAAGAAGAAGTGTAAAGGGTGGTAGGGAATAATTACAAAGTTCATAACTTCATACAAAGGGGAGAAGGGGTTGGGAGTTCATAGCAAAGAGCTTATGTACTAAGGCAAGGGTTAGCTTGGGGCATGCACGGCAATAGAAGATTTTGGTAGCATGCAGGGTCAAGTGAAAGACCCTTTTGAAAATGTAGTCAATTTTCCATGATAGCATGAAAACAGAATCACATAAAGAAATATATGCTGAAACAAAAAGGATTTTAAATCAAGTCGAGCAACTTCAAACGGATGAATTGCACAAGCATTTTTTGAAACTCGAGTAGTCCCCAAAGAATTAGGATTTTTGAAACCAATCGAGTCTAGAGATGATGAACAAGTAATCCAAACAAATAAGTAATACCCAGGAACTCAAATAAACCCTAAAATTAGGGTTTTCAACACCAATCGAGCCTAGAGATTATAAACAGGTTAATCAAACAAATAGGTAAAAATGATCTAGAAAAACTAAACAGACATTACTGTTTTTTTATCATGCAAACTCAGAGAGGGGAACAAGTACGAGCATACATAGCCGAACATGTTAAAAATCATAAAATATTTCGAAATAACTTAACCAGAAAACCCTAATCGAAAATATAAAGAGTTTTTGAAAACAGGGTTTTAAAAGAAACTTCAATAAACATGCTTAGGAGTTTAAAGCAAACATAGGCCTGAAGTAGATCTAAAAAAATCAAAATAACCTTAGAGCTTTGGGTTTCATAAGAACCCAAAAACAACTAGAAGGCCTTGAAAACCATCAATCTAACCAAGAAAGTCAAAGATCTGACTCAAATGGCCATTGTTGGCCGGAGAAATGCCATAGATAACTAGGGAACCGCCATGAACTACCATCGAACAAAGGCTGGCCCAACGTTATTCATGTTCTGGCCTTGAAAACATAGGGACAAACATATAGAAACCATGGAAGGCCAGCATAAGGTTTCAAATGACCACAGGAGGCTATAGATTATGGAGGAGTAGGGTGGCGGCAGCTAGGGTTTGAGGGTGGTGTAAGAGGATTTGAGAGATGAGGAGAATTCAGAGTGAGGAATGATCGGGTTTTGAGGGGTCGTTTGGGCTTAACTAGGTAAAAACGGTCGATAGCCATTGATTTAAATGATCAACGACTGGGATTTATAAGGTTAGGTGGGGGATCCGGGTATGGGTTAGTTTAAGTGGGTTTGGGACGGGATTTAATAGGAATTGGTCCATGGAATTGGGATTCAAATTAGGTAGAGTTAGGCTACAATTGAAATGAAATCTGGCTAGATTTTAAAATAGATTTCCCATTTGATTTATAAAAAATAGTACAATAACTTCTGCAAATAAATTAAAGCTTCCAAAATGATTTATAGTATATAATTTGTTAATTAAAAGTATCCGACCTAATTTTGTGAATATAAAACATAGTTAAATCCAATTTGGGGCTAATATTGCAATTATGCAATTTTAGCTTAAAAATACCAAATGAATTTGTAAAATATGTAAAAATTATCTCAACTATATTTTAGTATAAATATGAGAATCCAATATATGAATCACCAAAAATGACAATTTGGTAATTATTATTGTTTTTTATGAGTGAAATAAGGAAATAAATTGGATTTAAAATATATGAAAATTGAGGAAAAAGATAATAAGATATTTGGACATTCTTATATATGCACCCATGTAATATTTTAAGAGTATTTTGCATATAAAAATATGCATAGGAAAAAATTGGGTATCAACAGCTCCTAGTATTAATTGTGTTCGAGTTATGAGGGATTTTCCTGGTGTATTTCCTACAGACCTGTCGGTCATGCCACCGGATAGGGATATTGATTTTAGTATTGACCGGTGCCGGACACTCAGTCCATTTCTATTTCCCCGTATCGCATGGCACCATCGGAGTTGAAGGAGCAGCTTCAGGAACTCCTTGATAAGGGGTTAATTCTGCCTAACATGTCATCTTGGGGTGCGCCGGTTCTGTTTGTGAAGAAGAAGGATGGCACGATGAGAATGTGCATTGATTATAGGCAATTGAACAAGGTAAAAATTAAGAAAAAGTATTATTTACCTTGTATTGATGATTTATTCGACCAGCTTCAAAGAGCGAGAGTGTTCTCCATGATTGATATCCGCTTGGGCTATCACTAGTTGAAGATCAAAGATTTGGATATTCTTAACACGGCCTTCAAGACTAGATATGGTCATTATGAGTTCCTGGTTATGTATTTTGGGCTGACCAATGCTCCAGCAGCGTTCATGCATTTGATGAACAACGTGTTCCAGCCTTATCTTGATTCATTTGCCATTGTCTTCATTGATGATATTATGGTATATTCATGTAGTCAGGAGGAGCACGCAGAGCATTTGAGGGTGGTGTTGCAGAGATTGAGGGAGGAGAACCTTTATGCAAAGTTCTCCAAGTGTGAGTTTTGTCTTGGTTCAGAGGCATTCTTGGAACACGTGGTGTCCAATGAAGGTGTTCAAGTTGACCCAAAGAAGATAGAGGAGGTTCAGAGTTGGCCCAGAACGTCCTCAACTACTGAGATTCGCAGTTTTCTTGGTTTGGCAGGCTATTATCGCCGGTTTGTTCAGGGATTCTCATCTATCACATAGCCCTTGACCAAGTTTAATTAGAAGGGTGTTTCATTTGCATGGTTGGATGAGTTTGATGAGAGCTATTAGAAGCTCAAGACATCTTTGACCACAGCTCCAGTGCTAGTTTTGCCATCAGCTTTAGGTTCATATACTGTGTAGTGTGATGCTTTGAGAGTAGGGATTAGTTGTGTGTTGATACAGGAGGGTAGAGTTATTGTTTATGCCTCTCTTTTGTTGAATCCCCATGAGAAAACTACCCCGTTCATGATATAGAGTTGGCTTCCATAGGTCCCGCATTAAAGATTTGGAGGCATTACTTGTATGGTGTATCTTGTGAGGTATTCACGGATCATCATAGTCTTCAGCATTTGTTCAAGCAAAAGGATCTTAATTTGAGGCAATGAAGATGGTTGGAGTTGCTTAAGGATTATGATATTATTATATTGTACCATCCGGGAAAGGCCGATGTCGTGGCCGATGCTTTGAGCCAAAAGGTAGTGAATACGGGGAGTTTGGAACATATTGCAGTTAGAGGGAGACCTCTAATGGTTGATGTTCAGGCTTTGGCCAATCGTTTTATGAGGTTGGAAATTTCGGAGCCCAGTCGGGTATTGGCTTATATAGTTTCTGGATCTTCTTTATATGATCGCATCAGAGAGCGCCCGTATGATAATCTGTATTTGCTTGTTCTTAGGGACGGAGTGCAGCGTGATGATGCTAGATATGTGACCATTGGTGATGATGGGGCATTGAGGATGCAGGGCTGTATTTGTGTGCCCAATGTAGATGGGCTTCAGGAGTTGATTCTGGAGGAGGCTCAAAGCTCGCGGTATTCCATTCATCCGGCTGCTGCGAAGATGTATCAGGATTTGAGGCAGCACTATTGGTGGAAGAGAATGAAGAAAGAAATTGTGAGATTTGTAGCTTGGTGTCTCAAGTTTCAACAGGTGAAATATGAGCATCAAAAACAGGGTGGCTTGCTTCAGCATATGCATATTCCTGAATGGAAGTGGGAGAGGATCACTATGGACTTTGTTGTTGGACTTCCTCTGACTTTGAATAAGTTCGATGCTATTTGGGTGATCGTGGATTGGCTTACCAAGTCCCCGCACTTCATTCCTGTGTGTACTACTTATTCTTCATTACGGTTGGCAGAGATCTATATTCGGGAGATTTTTCGTTTGCATGGTGTACCAGTTTCTATCATTTCATATCGGGGCACTCAGTTTACCTCGCAGTTTGGAGGTATGTACATCGAGAGTTGGGTACTCAGGTTGAGTTGAGCACATCATTTCATCCTCAGACGGATGAGCAGTCCGAGTGTACTATTCAGATATTAGAGACCATGTTGCGTGCTTGTGTTATTGACTTTGGAGGGTCATGGGATCAGTTCCTACCGCTTGTAGAGTTTGCTTATAGTAACAACTACCAGTCGAGTATTCAAATTGTTGTATATGAGGCTTTGTATGGGAGGCAGTGTAGATCTCCAGTTGGTTGGTTCGAGCCCGGTGAGTCTAGGCTATTGGGGATAGATTTGGTTCATGATGCTTTAGATAAACTAAAGGTGATACAAGAGAGACTCTATACAGTGTAGTCGAGGCAAAAGAGTTATGCTGACAGGAAGGTTCGAGATGTGTCCTACATGTTTGGTGAGAAGGTCATGTTGAAGGTTTCACCCACGAAGGGTGTTATGAGAATTGGAAAGATAGGGAAGTTGATTCCACGGTTTATTGGACCTTTTGAGGTGCTTCGGAGGATTGGGGTGGTAGCTTATGAGCTTACTTTGCCACCCAGCTTGTCGGGTGTGCATATGGTGTTAAATGTTTCTACGCTTGGAAGTATATTGGAGATCCGTCTCATGTTCTAGATTCCAACACAGTTTAGTTGGATGGTGATTTGACTTATGATATGGAGACATCAGCTATTTTGGAGCGTCAGCTTCGAAAGTTGAGGTCAAAGGATATGACTTCAGTGAAAGTGTAGTAGAGAGGTCGGCCCGTGGAGGAGGCTACCTGGGAGACCGTGTAGGAGATGTGGAGCAGATATCCTCACCTGTTTGAGGCTTCAGATATGTTTCTTGACTCGTTTGAGGACAGACATTTACTTAAGTTGGGGAGGATATGATGACCTGACCACTCGTCTCATGAGTTACCACTCCGTTTCCCCTATTTCTACTTCTTTATACTTCGTTATCCGTGTTTTGTGGTATCAAGTTGGTCGGGATCAAGTCCGAAGTGGTTTTGATAAGGTTTGAGACACTTAGTCTCTTTTAAGAAGGATTAATTTGGAAAATACAACCGAATATTGACATATGTGTTAGAGAGCTCGGACGTCAGTTTCGATGGTTCAGTTAGCTTGGGAAGGTGATTTATGACTGTGATAGGAATGAGTTTTGGAGGTGTGTAGTGGTTTTAGGCTTGAAGAAATTGATATGTTGGCGATTTCTGGTTGGTAGACGAGATTTTGATCTAGGGGTCGAAATGAAATTCCAAGAGTTGCATTAGCTTCATTATGTCTTTTGGGATGTGTGTGCAAAATTTCAGGTCATTCGGACGTGTTTTGGTTGGTTTTTTTTTTTTTATCAAAAGCATATTTCGAAAGTTTTTAGAAACTTAGGCTTGAAAGTGAGGTGTTTTGGTTTATTTGATATTGTTTGAAGTGTTTTGATGATTGGAACAAGTTTGAATAATGCATTAGAATATGTTTGTGCTTTTGGTTGAGGTCCCGGGGGCCTCGGTGTGATTTTGGATGGTTATCGGAGAGGTGGAATTTTGTTGGAGCAGCTGATATTGCTGCTTATGGTATTTTCACATCTGCTGATTGGGTACTACAGATGAGAGTGATTTATCGCAGAAGCAAAAAGGGTCAGATTTGTGGAGACTGTAGAAGCGGTATGGTGACCACATCTGCGATGTCGCAAATGCAGAATTTTGGTTGCAGAAGCGGTGTGGGCTGAGTAAGTGAATTCCATAGAAGCGGAGGTTTAGATCGCAAATGCGGTACCGCAGAAGCGGATCTTTGACCGCAAATGTGGAAAGGCCTAGGCAGACCATATATGTTATTTCATTTCACGAATTTGGGTTATTTCACCATTTTTGACTTCGACCTTGGAGCTTTTTGGGGCAATTCTGAAAAGAGGAACCAAGAGACTTCGTTAAGGTGTGAGCACATGATTTTTGCCTCGCTTGGCATGTTCCTATGAAATTCATTGAGTTTGCATTTTTTTCCTTTATTATTTGAATTTTAGGAATTAATTGTGTATTTTGTGTTTATTTTCATTTTTCTTTTATTATTTGAATTTTAGGAATTAATTGTGTGATTTTGTGTTTATTTGCATTTTTCTTTTATTATTTGAATTTTAGAAATTAATTGTGTGATTTTGTGTTTATTTGCGTCTTTCTTTTATTATTTGAATTTTTAGGATTTATTTGCATGATTTTGTGTTTGTTTGAATGTTAGGAATTAATTGCATAATTTTGTGCTTATTTGCATGTTGCATGTTTTAATCTGCATAATTCATAAAAAATATATAATGGCACGGTTGCATGTTTAGTTAATATTGAAAATGGGGAAACTAGCAAAATTAGTTATACCTACATTTGTTTAATTTCCTTTTTGAATTTTCGAATTCAGGTTATTTTAGAGATTAATTAGTTTATTTTGTGGAAGATAAATCTAATTTGTTTAATTTCTACTTTTATTTTTAAATCTGAAAAATATATACAAAATAAAAAGAGAGAACAAATAATTGTATAACTTGGGTCTTCTATAAGACCATAATTTGGGCCACATTTTCCATCCCAAGTAACCAAACCCCACTCAAACAGACCCAAGCCCGACCCCTTGCCCGGTCCAAAAAGCCTAGTTGCCCAAAACGACGTCGTTTGACGTCCGTTGATCTCAACCGTCCATGCCCTTTGATCCAACAGCTCAGATTGAGCCTCATACTTTAGTAAAGGTGTCTGAATATATTCACAACCCTAGAGACAATCCCTATCTTCATCATACCAACTACCCACCGGTGTAACGCCGCCGCTAAACCACCATACCACCACCGTCCGACGCCGGCCAGAAACCGTCCGTGCCGGCGGCGTAACTCCAATGACCTCCAAAGTTACACCCCGGAACCCCCGTCTTCTCCTCTTCCCAACCCCCCTAAGATCACCCCTCGAAACCTACCCCAACTTGTCGAATATTCTTTTGAAGCGGGACAGCTGCGCCGTCTACGGCGGCGTCCGGTGGCCAACGGATTCCAAAGTTTCACCCCACACTCCCATCGTTCCCCTCTTCCAACCCCATCATCAGACACCCTCGAACATAGCCCCAACTCCTCGAATATTCATTGGAACAAGGTAGCTCGGCCATGCACGGCGGTGACCAGGCTCCTATGGCCTCCAAATCGCCTCCACCCACCCCTCAGGCCCTCCTCTACCCAAAAACACACCCAGTCCTCTCCAAATAACTCCCAGACCCCTCCACCCAAATCTATGACCCATGGGCTCTCGAATCACCACTATTGCGATTGATCGTCAAAACTAACTAGAACTAGTGTGATGCTGCATGCGTTTGTTGAAGCCCAAAATTAAACTAAGTGATTTTAGCCTGTTAAATCTAGTATAGTGTCTGTGAGGTCCATCCTTGTTGTTTAATACATTATAGTGTTCATTTCATTCTCTTTTCTATTTAGGTTTAGTACATGAGATTATAGTATAGGGAATGTAGCAGTCGATATGTTTTTCTCTTGAATATACTTCATTATGGGTTTGATTTTTGGATGACAGTGTTAATTTAAACATGCTTATAAAAATTTATTAAGTGTTGTGACTTTGATTTCTTATCTTTGGGTTCCTGGGGGTAAATGCATACGATTACTGATATTTCTTCTTCTGAACATACTTCAGCACTTTCAGAGCCCAGGAAATGCAAGTCTCAACCAATATCAATTTAGAAAAAGAAATATCAGTAATCGTATGCATTTACCCCCAGGAACCCAAAGATAAGAAATCAAAGTCACAACACTTAATCAATTTTTATAAGCATGTTTAAATTAACAGTGTCATCCAACATCAATTGTACCACCGTTACATTGATTTTGGTCTATTCGCTGGTTTTTTCTCGTTAACTCTGGGGTTTATTTGCCATTGCTGTTGCTGTTTTTCCTTATTGGTGCTTGCTCATAGGTTTCTTCTTTGTTCCAGGTACACATCTAAGCTTGATCATGTAAAAATCAATTCAATGAGAGAATGAAGATAGCTATACATATTATTTTCTATTTGTTATTCCAACTTCGAGTAGCTTTCAATTTGTGTGAATTTTCATTGTAAATAATTATGAGACTAGCCTGAACTTTTGAACAATTATTTTATTTTGATCTCATGAGAATATGTACTGATAGAAGCGTGATTCTTTATAGCATTAAAGTATGCAGTGGTACAATGAATTTAAAGTGTAAGGGTACTATTAACTTTGTATGGTGACTGGCATGTGTTAGTTAATACGATCGTATCAGGGTAGTCATACATCGTTAATTGGTCTATTTGGGATGCACGGGTGCATTTATGTGACGTGGTTCGAGGCATGCTTTACCAACGTTGTAATTTTCTTTAAAAATAATAATAAAAGTGATTAAAATATTTCAAATGCACATAGGTTCATAATTGTATAAAATCAGATAATTTAAGCCAAATATAGCAGTTGAGAGACCGTGCTAGAACCACGGAATTCGGGAGTTCCTAACACCTTCTCCCGGGTTAACAGAATTCCTTACTCGGATTTCTGGTTCGCGGACTGTTAAACAGAGTTATTTTTTCCTCAATTCGGGATTCTAACTGGTGACTTGGGACACCATATATCTCCCAAGTGGTGACTCCGAAATTCTCTTTAAAAATTGAATCCCGTTTCGATTGTCCTTTAATTGAAAAAACTCTCTTATCTACGCCCTTCGCCGGGTTGTTGTAGCCAAAAAGGAGGTGTGACATAAGGTAAGGATTTTTGGACATAAAACACATTTCTATGGTGGTACTTCATTGAATAAGGCTGTAATTAAGGGATCAAAGGGCTAAAACTGGAGGATTAGGGCTTGAGTTTAAGAGACTTCTGAATGGGGATTTTAGGGGCAATTTGGACTCCGATTTTTGTTTTCTTGATATGTAAGAACTGGTGAGGAGAAGAGGTAGCTATAAATGTGAAAATTTCTGAGTTTCAAGAAGTGGCCTAAGAGGTCAAGTTTTGGTAATTTCGGGATTTGTGCTCTTTATTGATTATGTATTTCTTGGTTGTTCCCTTAGTAGATTCTGATGCCCTCGTTCTGATTTTGGATAGATTCGACACACGTGGAGGCCGATTTGAGGGGCAAAGGCGTCCGAACTAGAGTTTTAGTCGGTTTGAGGTGAGTTATGATTGTAAATGATGTTCTAAGGGTCTGAAACCCCCGATTGCACATCGTAGTGCTATATTGAGGTGAGGCACACGCTGGATGACGAGCGTAGGGTCATGCAATATTGAGGATTGTTACTTGGTCCGTCCCGATTGATGATTTTACCGCGTATTAGATTGAAAATTTAGTGCTATCATCATTTATTACGATGAATTCCATATTTGAGCTTTGTGCCATCTATTTGAGCCCTTCGGGGCTTTTATTTGATATTTCCTCACTGTTTTGATTTATTACTTGAACTTAGCCATTTCTACTCAGTTTTGAGACTTCAATGATATTTTATATGATGTTTGGGCTGAGAAACACTGTTGTACTATCGCATGAGGGGCTTGTGATGACTTTTGACTGAGTAAGGTCGATGGCCTATATTAAGAGGAACACTGAAACTGATTTGAGGCCGAGGGCATGAGATATGTACGCCATGAGGTGGCTTGATTGATATGAGGCCGAGGGCCTAGGTGTGATGCCACAAGATGGATTGCTATTGCGCTTGAGCCGTAAAAGGCCCCTCCAAGAGTCTGCACACTCCCAGTGAGCGCGGGTACCTATTGTGATGTGAGATTGAGCCTGAGGGGCTGTTATTGTTCTGAGATGTTGCCCGAGGGGCGATGTGGTGATATTGTGCCTGAGGGGAAAATTTCTATTTGCTTACTTTGCCTTAAATACATGTCAATTACTTGTTTACTTGTTGAAAGAGGATGTTACTCGATGTCTCACTGGTTTACTATTTTCAAATGATTTTACTGCTTCATTATAGTATGCCTTGTGCCTTGCGTGTTGGCTTACATTCAATCGTTATTTACATTTGTTACTCACTGAGTTGGAGCATTCACTTTACTCTCTGCACCCTGTGTGCAGATTCAGGAGTAGTTGGTTTTGCTCTCAAGTGCTGATTCCTCTAGGTTTAGGTGGGCTTTCGGAGATTACGAGGTAGTTGTTGACGTCCGCAGCCTCATGTCTCTACCCCTCTATTACTTTTGTTCCTTTGTATTAGTGTATGGATTCTTAGCGGGATTTCTCATGACTGGTGACATCCCGGTTAGGGCTATGTATGGGTGTTCTTCCGCGTACTTATGTTATTATCGGTTAATTCGAATTTATTCTTATCATGTTTGGATTGTTCTTAAATGCTATCTGTTGATAGTTGGAAAATGGAAAGAGTAGGTTGGTCTTGTCTTCACGAGAGGCGCCATCACGACCGGGTTCAGAGTTAGGATCGCTACAAGTAAGAGTCAAATTAAGAGAAAAATAAAGAAGAAGGGGGTTATTTATAGTTTTAAAAGGTTAAAATTATAATTTATCAATTATTAGGGGTGGGGGCAAGCTACTTTCTTAAGCGGTTAGGCTGAAAAGACCAAATTTGCAAAAAGTAACCATTGCCCAATGGTCACTTTTCAATTTGACAGTTAGCAATGGTCAAATTTTTTCTGAACAAATCCAATTGTAGTCGGGCTAAATCGGGTTATAGACCGGTAAAAACCTAGTAGTGGGTAACCGGGCTAACCGAGTTTCGGGGCATCGATTATCAAAATATATTCGTTCCCGTTCGCCTCCCCTAACCCTCCAACCCATCCTACCCCCTAGCGTACTAGGCTGAACCGTGTCGAAGTAGGCTGTCATTAGGCTAGCTCGGCCCGATTAATAGGTATACTCTCATGTAGGCGTGCCAATGGTTCAGTTCGGTTCGGCCGACTATTTTATATAATTTTTTCATACCAAATTTTCGATTATTCTATTATATATAATCAAAATTTTTTTTTACAAGTTATACCAATTATGTCGGTTTCGCTTTGGTATAGATACAGTTCGATTAGTTTTGTGATATTTTTTTTAAATGTCATTTTAAACTCACTAATAGAAGCATAATGCAATAATATACGTACTTTTATAGGACTTAGCAAAAGTCTCTCGATATTTGATCTTATATAAAGGGTGATGAATTAAGAAAACATGAAAGATGGCCATAGTATAGATCCATCAACTATTCTACAACCGTACAAAAAAAATTAAGCAAAGAAAAAGGAAAGTCGGGGTTTGGTTAAAGAAATTGGGTTATGGAAAGTAACAACAACAAAGCATGGCGACTAAAAGATGATCATTTGGACGGACTGGGTCGACTAAGCTGAAGTGCATGTCATGATCATTGGAACCAGCTGTTTCCCCACAGATAATTCTCTTTCCTTCCTCCTTCAGTAGTCACCCAATTCTAAAATCTTTTGTTCTAAAAAACAACTCAGTGTCATTGCATTTCATTTTCTTCGGGCCTTCATTCTTCTAAGATGTTCCAAGGTCAATTTTGTTTCAGCAAGCAGGAGAGAAATTTCAAAGCTTACTACCAGCTCCCAAATAGCAAAGCATATTGCGGCCAAAATATAACAAAGGCAGCAGAAGTTAAAATGGGATATGAAGAATCACTGAAAGTTTCATCAATGAAATGATTCGGTAATCTCAGTAAAGATGCAAAGATTTTGGCATGAGGGTCAGGAATGTAACACAATATTGGGTACAGAACACTTGGTTCATCTAAGGCCACAGGGTTAAGGGGTCAGCCAACAAATCAAGCAGCTGATAGTCAGTTCGGGAAAGTATACCACAACGGAGCATGACAGGGGGAAGGCCATTTCAGCAAAAATTCCGCAAGCTAACCGCTACATTTCAAACTGAAAAGATTCGCTTTGATTGAAATAGGGGCAGGAAATTTCGGATGTCTTGGGGAAGTCCCCGTAGGAAAAGCAAGCACCTAGCAAGTATGACCATGAACTTCAGGACCCTCCTGGAAAATGGGACCTACTTAAAGCTCAAAATAATCAGGAATAGCAAAGAAGCGTAATGGACTTAAGAGTTTGCGTGTTGAAATAGGATTCAACTAGGAGTTGTCACGACCCTCCTGGAAAATTAGACTCAGTTTAAAATTCAGCAATCACGGGTATTATAATCTGGCATAAATATTCCCCAGAGAATACAAGAGATAGGATTCATTAAGAATATTCAGGACACTCCTAGATAATAGGACATAACTTTAATTGCCAATCCCCAGCAGAGACAACTGAGAATTAAAATTGGCATTTAGTTGAGCATTGTTAGGACCCTCTTGAACAATGGGACTTAGCTTTAAGATTTCCATTATATAAAAATGCAGGATTAATTTGACTCGGGATTGTTAAGACCCTCCTGGATAATGGGATGTAGCTTTAATTACTGGTATCAACAGAAATAATTTAGATTTTTTTTCTTAGATAACAGAAATAGTGGAAGTAATACCTTTGGAGGACATAGCCTAATCTTAATGTTGTCGTTAGTTAAAAGTTGCCAGGATCCTCCAGGATAATAGGATGCGACTTTATTTTCTTTGGTAATCAAGCGTCCTCCTGGATAAAAAGGGAATATAATTCAAGTTTTTGTTAATCAGGCGACCACCTAGATAACAAGAGAATACATTTCAAGTTTTTGAAATCAGGCACCCACCTGAAGAACAAGGGAATATAGTTAAAGTTTTTGGTAATCAGCCGCCCACCTGGATAAGAAGGGACTACATTTCAAGTTTTGGCAATCAAGCGCCCACATGGATAACAAGGAAATACATTTCAAGTGTTTGTAATCAGGCATCCACCTGGATAAAAAGGGAATACATGTCAAATTTTGGTATTCAGGCACCTACCTGGATAACAAGGGAACACATTTCAAGTTTTGGTAATCAGGCGCTCACCTGGATAACAAGGGAGTAAAACTCAAGTTTCGGTAATCAGGCACCCACCTAGAGAATAAGGGAATACAATTTTTTGCAATCAGGAGCCCACATGGATAACAAAGGAATACAATTCAAATTTTAGTAATCAGGAACCCACCTGGAGAACAAGGGAATATAATTCAAGTTTTGGTAATCAGGCATCCACCTGGAGAACAAGGGAATACAATTCAAGTTTTGGTAATCAGGCGCCCACCTGAATAACAAGGGAATACAATTCGAGTAAGAAATCATAATACATTTCAAAGTTTTTGGTAATCAGGCGCACACCTGGATAACAAGGGAATACATCTCAAGTTCTTGGTAATCAGGCGCCCACCTAGATAAAAAGGGAATACATTTCAAGTTTTTGAAATCAAGCGCCCGCCTGGATAACATAGGATTACAATTCAAGTTTTGGTAATCAGGCGCCCACCTGGAGAACAAGGGAATACGTCAAGTTTTTTCAATCAGACGCCCACCTGGAGAACAATGGAATACAATTCAAGTTTTGGTAATCAAGCACCCACCTAGAGAACAAGGAATACAATTCAAGTTTTTGGCAATCAGGCGCACACTTGGAGAACAGGGGAATATAATTCAAGTTTGGAAATCAAGCGTCCACCAGGAGAACAAGGGAATACAGTTCGAGTTTATGGTAATCAGGTGCCCACCTAGAGAACAAGGTAATATAATTCAATTTCAGCAATCCGACATCAACCTGGAGAAAGGGAAACATAGAATCCAGGCAACAAGGAGTTTCACAGAAAGAAATACAAGTCAACAATGGAACAAGGAGTTTCACCGGGAGAATACAAGTCAACAAGGCAACAAGGAGTTTCACATCAAGATATACAAGGCAACAAGGATCGAGAGCAAGTTTGAAGACATAGATAGTATCTTTTGTAATCCATAGGTCATAGCTTAGTCTAGCTTTTTTTTTTTTTACTCGGTGTAACAAGGGATCTAGCAACAGCAGTAGCAACAACAGTGAGATCACAGCTTCAGTAGTCCCAGCTACCAAACACTCCTGAACTACACTAACCTGATTCCTCTTTAGCCAAGGATAAGTAGGCAACCTCTGAAGCAGGATGCGGTCAAGCTTTTCAAAATGCTTCCCACAAAGTATTTAAACGGGTAAAAATCATTCGTATCCGCTCACTTATCTTTGCACAAAAACTATTCGTGTTTCCGAGCAAAGAGGGGCAACTGTGAACATGTGATTTTTTTCCTATATGAATTACTCTAATAGTTTCAAAACAAATAGATTTCCTTTCATTATTTACAATCTTGTGGATTTGCGTGGCATTTTCTATTAATTGTTTGCATTTTTTTGTGCATTTTTTTTAGTGAAAAATATTAAAAGTTATTTTTCATGTGCAATTAGAAGTTAATTTGATATTTTTTAAGAATTAAGTAGCAATTAGTCATTTTATATTTAAAAAAAAAGAAGAAAAAACATGAAAATTAGTTTTTTTTCACTTTTAACTTTAGTTTGGAATTTTAGGTAGCATTTCTTTTATTTAGGTGTATTAAGCATTAGATATATTTAATTAGGATAACTTGGGTTTGCCTTTATTTTTTTAATTTAAAAAGAATTTAAAGGAAATCTGAAAAATGAAAATGAAGAAAAGGAATTAAAATAAAACAGGGAGGAGAAATTGAAGACAACAAGCATTTGGGCTAGCCCAATTTGCTAACCTGTTACCCACCCCAAATTGGTCCAATACTCGTCCCATTACTCGGTCCAGCCCCCTCAATAAACCAAATGACGTTGTTTTGCTAAAACTAATCCTAACCGTCTAGGATTCAAGATCTAACGGCATAGAAGTGATCAAACCTATATATATATATATATGTGTGTGTGTGTGTGTGTGTGTGTGTTTGTGTCCAAATGAACCATACTCCCCTTAGAACCCCCTACCCCTCGTCTCTATCACCTCTCACGAGACAGACTTAACCCCGCCGCCCACCGTCATGAATCGGCTACCGAAAATCGCCTCCACCAGCGCCGATCATCCAGTGACCTCAATTTTTACAGCATAGGCTTGCCTTGATCCCCTCATACCCATGCCACCATTCATCTCCCTCAGATCACACCAGAAACCGTTAAATATCAAAAGTCTTAGGGCGCCGTCATTGGTTCCTTTGCCGTGTCCGACGGCGCCGCCTCTATTGCACCCCCAAACTTACACCTAAGGATCCCCTCACCTCCCTCTTTCCAAACTCATAGCATGTTTTCTTCGAATGGCCTAAGAACCTGTCAAATATTCATTTTTGAACTCAATTTTGTAGAAGTGTCAAGGCCAGTTTTGGGTGGATAGGCACCAAAATAAGCCTTGGTCATGAGCGAGGCCTTTTTTGGTTCAAAATCGAGACTCCTAGGCAATTTGAAAGTTAACTCTCATTTTTACGTACTCCTATTCTTTTTATTTTTGGTTTTTCATGTTTTTTTTTACCATGGTGATTTTTTTTCTCTGCTTGATAGGCTTGATTATCGTTTCTTCATTAGCATCTGCATGATTTCATTTCACATGAATTGTGTTTAGTTTGCTAGTTTTCCTTAATTCTGGTTTATAGGGGAGTCGTTCAATTCAGGGGTTTATTTGGTTTTAAATATTTTGGTCACTTGGTTAAAATTCTTGCATGTGTTGGTTTTGAATCCTAAAACCCAGGCTTGTCATGAAAGCCAAAATGAAAGGGTCAATTCAAAGGGTTAAAGGCCCAGACTTGATTGGCCTTGAGTCAAATTTACCCAGACAAGTAGTTTAGGTTAATTTTCAAGGATATTATCGCGACCCAAAATCCACTAAGTGTCGTGGTGGTACCGGACACCTTTGTCAGGCAAGCCAACTGAAAAAATAAGTTAAATTCTGTTTTTAATAATTCTCAAAACACTTCTTTTATACGATTAAAACAATACTTAATATATTCCTGTGAATGAATAATGAAGTATTTAAACAGCTTTTAAAATTTCTGAATAAGCCCAAATACATCCCAAAACCTGGTGTCACAAGTACATGAGCAATTTTTATGAATAAAATAAAAAGAAAATGAATAAAGTACAAAAGCTGTCCGGAATATAATTGGACAGAAAAGTAAGCATGATCCTGGGAAAGACTATACTAGTTGCGGGTTGCCTCGAGGAAATACAGCTCACCTAGTCTCCATGACAACTATGATGCTATGCTAATAAGTCTAGCCATGCATAAACCTATGCAACAAAAATGCACAAAAGTGTATGAGTACGAAAACAACATGTACTCAATGAGTATCACGTCTAATCTTGAAGAAGTAGAGACGAGATGGTCGACTTCGACACTTACTAGTGGTCCAATAATGATGTCCGTAATACGTTAAATCGTGGATTTCTATAAGCATTATATTAATCCAATAAAAGGAAATGAGTAGTCAATTAATTCATTTATAGGATATTTCCAAAAAAATATTCTTTCCATTATTTATCCAAATACTTTCAAGCCATGAAGAGGCAATTATCCAAATACTTTCCAGCCATGAAGAGGCAATAACAACTTTAATAAGTGCAAGGAAATAATACCAGCATGTGCAAATAACCATCGTGGGACGTACGTCTCGATCCAACATAAAAGTAAACTGTGCAATGCCGAGGGCCGAACGGCTCGAACCACAGATGCATCTATTATCCCGCTCGCGAACTATCCATGTGACGCGATCAACATAAAATAAACAAGCATTATGCTCATGAATCACACATGTGACACAGGTACACATAAAATAAACAATCACCCTACTCGCGAATCATACATGCGACGTAGGTACACATAAAATATATCCTCAAATAACAAATTAATAATTTATTGGGGAAAAATTATTCAAATAAAAGTCACTTTCTCTTTCTACAATTTAATAAAAAAGATCAAATCCTTTTGTGAATGTATTTATTAATTCGATGTGGTTTAAGAAATTCGAGCTATCAATAAGATTACAAATACTCCAAGTATAGCATGCTTTTGGGTCCTAGACTACCTGGACATAAACATAATAGTAGCTACAGAAAGACTCTTGTCATCTCATGCATACGTAGCCCCCACAAATAGAAGCGCATAACTAATTAATTCACCTCTGGGGATAATTCCCTATTACAAGGCTAGAAAGGTTAACCACCTTGCTCCGAAGATCCATAATCGGCATTCCACGCCCTTCCGAAGACTCGAATCGATGCACAACGCTCCAAACTTGCCAATAATTATGCAAATGCGAATGACCCCTTAGCCGCCCAGGTTTGCAAATGGAAACAATATCTCACAACTGCAATGTCACAATTGCGACCAATACATCGCAATTACGATCTTCCCCCTAGAGCCTACGCTTGCAAATGCGAGAAGTAACTCACAAATGAGATGTCGCATTTGCAAACCAAGAATCGCAAATGTGATCATACCAGCACCAACAATCTTATTTCATAGCAAATCACTCGAAGCTATCCCAAATCTCACCGGAGCCACCGGGGCTTCAAACAAAACACGCGCACAAGTCCAAAAACATAATACGAACTCACTCGAGGCCTTAAATCACATCAAACAACGCTAAAATCATGAATGAACCCCCGATCCACGCTTTATGAACTTTGAAATTTCAAAGTTCTATTTTCTATGTTTAAACTTACCAATTCACGTCCGATTACTTTAAATTTTGCGAACAAGTCATATTTGACATTACAGACATACTCCAAGTTTCGGAATCGAATTCCGACCCCGATATGAAAAATTCCACTTCTGCTCAAACTTATCAAAAACCTTCAATTTTCTATCTTTAGCCAAATGACTCCAAAAAGACATACGGACTTCCGCATTCATTTCCTATCGCGCTCCCACCTCCAGAATCACTATACAGAGCTACTCCCAGAGTCAGAATCCCAAACGGACATCGATATCACTGAAATGCACTTCAACCCAAACTTATGAAATTCTTTCAAATGGTAACTTCCGAACAAACACCAAAACATTCCTGGGTCATCTAAAACTCTATACGGGCATACGCCCAAGTCCAAAATCATCATACAAACTTGCTGGAACCTTCAGATCCCAATTACGAGGTCGTTTACTCAAAATTCTAATCCTAGTTAATTCTTTCAACTTTAAGCTTCCAAAATAAAATTTCTCTTTCCAAATTAACTATGAATTTACTGAAACTTAATTCCAACCAAGCGTACAAGTGATAATACCTGAAATGAAGCTGTGCATGTCCTCAGACTGCTGAACAATCTTCTTGAGCTCAAAACGACCGGTCGGGTCGTTACATTCTCCCTCACTTTAACATACATTCGTCCTCGAACATACTGAGAACTGCACTGAAGTAGTCTAAAATTACTGTTTAACTTCTTATGCACCTTCCCGTGCTACTACAACTTAGTTGATCACATCAGCTCGATCAATTCTGAAGATATTCCCTTTTATTCAAGCAAATAAGCCTTAGAGCCCAATTCCAACATCCAGAGTTCTATGCCTGACATGTTTCCAACATAAGATCACCAGATCAATGCCTGACATGTTTCCAACACAAGATCACCATATCAATCACCACACGTTGTACCCAAACATGGCTGCATAACTTTGATGAATTCACACCTAGCATCACTTTACTCACCAACCACAATAACATTTTCTGATCAACTTAGTCAAAATTCCACAAACTTGATGCTCCCATTGCACCCCATGACATACACAGGTCTTACTATAACTCCTACAATGCCGCCACAATGGAAGAGGTGTGCAGAAATTCATAATCAACTGCCGAGTCAACCAATCATTGAGTCTATACTTCTGACAAGAAAAATTACCTCATGTTGAACCAAATAATAATATTTTCTCTTTAATATATTTCACGTAATCAAATTGCACTGATCCTAAATCCAACAATCCCCTCTCACCCAGTACGAACTGCTCAGTCAATAAGACACCCTGACATGACCAAAATTCTCATATGATGCCACAATGTGCCAATAGGTTACCAATTAGAATGCGGTACAAAAAGGAAAATGAACTTTGAAAAGGAATTTCAATTACCCCGCTCGCGAATCATACATGCAACGCGAGCGGCACAACTAATTTGAGCTTCCTTCAGAAAATAGGAAACATAACACAATAAACAAATATGGGAAACTGTACGGAATATCACACTATTGCGGTGCGCAACCTGATCCGAGCAATCATAACCATGGTGGCGTGCCACCCGTTCCAAATAACATATCCATGACGGCGTGCACCCGATCTACACATGGAACTCACATAAGGAGAAGTACATCGAGCTATATTTCTCATTACAACAAAATATTGAATATCAGTCATAAAAAAGCTAAGTGCATAATACCATAACCTGGGGAGACATATAACACTATAATCCACAAACTTGAGCACAACTGAAGTGTGATATGTGATCTGAATCTAAAGAGCCATCCTGCTCATATAACCTCATCTATGTGCAGAACCTCAACACATAAGAAATTAAACAAGGCGTCTCACAACTAATATGATGCAATACATCATTACCTTGGATGGCTGATGACAAAATAACACCCCTACTACTCATCCTTAAGGAGCGCTTTGCTGGAATGAACACAACTGGCCTGACATAGAGCCCATATTCATATTTAAATCCATCCACCGACCTCAAGTCGATCCTGATCGTATCAAACTAGGCCAATAACCTTTTAAAGGTCCACCCACCCTTTTTTCCAAAAACACATAAGCACCACCATCATAACCGGAGCAAACCTCCACAGTCCATAAGCCAATAAACTGAGTGCTCTCCAGGCATAAATTCTCAAATTAATGATAATACCATAATCCTCATACTTGGTTTAAATCTTAAATCAATCAAGTGACTACGTGTCATGCTTATAAAACCTTTATGTGGGACACGCTCCCACAACCTTCTGGAATACCCAACAGGTCCGTGCACCCAAACTACTGGTCGCACTAACACTGAAAAGCGATCAAGAATTCCTTAACAAGGATGCAAGGCCTTCCTTACAAAACACCAATCTCAGGTGACGCTGAAGACAACACCAACTTACCTTAAACATCAAAACTCCTTTCCTGCCATCCGAGCTCGTGACATCCTTGCCAACACCGAACCGCAACCTTGATTCTCACTTTAAAGTTCCATACCACTCACTGCACCTAACATGCCGACATACGATAGAACACTCTTTTCATCATAGCTTTGGAACCACTATTAGGCTATCACTTCATCATGTAAAAGCTTTCCACTTAACTCGCTTTAGGAGAACTATAGCAACGCATAGGTAAATTCTCACAGCCGTAGAATATTCACATCTCTAAGTAAAGGTCCTAACCACCATAGCCCTTTCAGAATCCACCTCCAAATAATTGGCTATAATGGTAGAATACTTTCCAAATAACACTAACTACGATGGTCAACAAGCCTCGCACGCACCGTCAAAATTCACTTGCATAACTTGTTCATACTGAAAGAACTGACCATCACCAGCAACATGCCAATTCGACTATTGCTAACCAATCCCTCTTCTTCCAATTTGTCCTTGATTGCCATTAAAAAATGATAAAACCATTCAATACTTAACACACTCCCTACGCACTCTTCTCAAGTGACCCTGAATCATGAGACCGTGCTGTCTCAAATCCCACGAACCATTTTGTACCCCCAATTGCTACATTGCATGTCGAAACATCGTAGAACATTTGTGCCTCTTCTCATAGGCTGTTATCAAGCTTTATTCATAACCATACCCATAGGCTCGAAATTATTAGGCATTACACTATATCTTTTGAATTCACTAGGACCGTTGTTGAGAGACACCCACTCTGACTTGGCCTCTAATATAATCAATTCGATAAATCTTCTAGCACACGAATACCCCATTGGTGAAGCACCTGGCGGAATCATTCCCTTGGAATCCGCATATTTACAAAGCACAATCCTGAATCCTTCCTCAAGCCTGAACATGGGCCAATAAGGCCAACGATACCCCACCATTAATAATTCCTTTGCTCAATTTACCATCTATGTTCTTTTCCCGAAGCTGATATAACCCATGAATATGCTAATAATCAGAAATCTCACGAGTAACCAACCATTCAACCGCATCATAGGCAGTGGGACTCTCCCACTTAGCTCGAAGCCACTATTGCACAACTCTGGAATTTACCAGGATCTTTAATCTCATATTGACATAACCTTGTGCAATCAACCACCAAAATTCTCGATATCTTACTGTGGAAACCCTATTTTATACTTTTAATCATCAATAACGTTCGTTTCACTGATCCCTTCGCTGATAGCCATTAGAATTCTTCGCAGAAGCCTCACCAAGTATGTGACGGCTAACCTGCTCACATGAAACAACCCACCTATGGAAATCACTTTCCGATATCTTCCAACGTTGTTGCACAGGGTGCCATCACCATGACATCAATAACCCATCCTAAGTCCAAGCTAATCCCTCTAGCTGCATAAGTCCTTTCACCCTTCATGGACATCAATTAAATGTGTGGCAGCATCCTTCCTATTCAAAGCTACGTTGTATCCTTCTTCATTTATATCATCTCCTTTTCGTTATACCAAGTCTCCTGCTACATAGTAGCCAATACTTCAGAATAAATTCATCGACCCCAATCAGCAGTCACTAATATTCACAAATCCCTCCGAACTCTCCTTAAGGTACGTGGTCATCCTACTACGAAGCCCATATGCAACTCCTCCACTCTCCCACTTTGGGAAAACCCTCTACCTTAATCAAGTAATCGACCTTCGCTTCATATACCTGGCCTTTTAGAATTTTTTTTAACACCGCACAACGATTCCCACATGTCTTTTCTTATCGTTTGTTACTCAATTGTTGCCTTAAATAAATCCCTCCTTGTAGCACTTGAACCCATGAATCGCTACTAACCTTTAAACCTTTATGAAAATATCCTTTCTCGAGGCGTCAACATTAGGAACTCCGATTCGATCTGAACCACCGCACGCCGCGTCATTTACTGTTGTCTTCCCAATATTATTTTACAGTGCGTCATCCCAAGGTGAGTTGATGAAAACCATAACATCGGCGAACTTAACACATACAACCGAGGACGATGACACGACATCGCAGATGAAACTTCCACCATGCTCGCAAATACCAAGTCTTGTTAACCCCTCAACACGCATCTGAACATTCTTAGCCAGATTTCCTTCCCTTTTTCGAGAATAAAATATCAAATCTCTACATCATGCACTGAGTAAACCTCGCTTCAAATCATTCACTACCTCGACACGTAGGCAAAACTCCTACCATCATATCAATATTGTGGAATAATCGTTCATAAGCATCACGGCAACTAGTGCCTAGTCTCAAGGCTCTTAGAAGTACTGCTACTGAGCAGAAATGACAGAATATCCATCCACAAGCCGATGATAGCAGCTCAAATAACCACGCAGGGAGAAGCGCCCGCACCACATTCATAGTGCCATTACAATTCTTCAATTTTTGATTTATAACAAGCGCTTTGCCTCGCATAAGATTGAGTAGGAAGGAAACAAAGGCATAAGCCTCACAGGAATCAAATCGCACGATAAGGAATCAAGAAGGGAAGTACACCTAATAATCCTGCAGCCTCCCGAGGATAAGTATAGACGTCTCCATACCGATCCGCGAGACTCCACTTGACTTGCTCATGACTTGTTAGACCCTAGGAACCTAGTGCTCTGATACCATGTTGTCATGACCCAAAATCTACTAAGGGTCGTAGTGGCGCCAGACACCGCAATCAGGCAAGCCAATTGAAAAAAAAATTGTTAAATTCTTGTTTTAATAATTTTGAAAACACTTCGTTTATACAATTAAAACAATATTCAGTATATTCCTCCAAACGAATAATGAATTATTTAAATAGCTTTTAAAATTTCTGAATAAACCCAAATACATCCCAAAACCTGGTGTCACAAGTACATGATCAATTTCTAAGAATAAAATAAAAAGAAAATGAATAAACTACAACAACTGTCCGTAATACAATTGGACAGAAAAGTAAGCAGGATCCTGAGAGAGACTATACTAGCTGTAGCTCGCCTCGAGGAAATACAGCTCACCTAGTCTCCATGACAACTATGACGCTATGCTAATAAGTCTCTAGCCATGCATAAACCTATGCATAAAAAATGCACAAAAGTGTAGTATGAGTACGAAAACAACATGTACTCAATGAGTATCCCGTCTAATCTTGAAGAAGTAGAGACGAGATGGTCAACTTTGACACTTACTAGTGGTCCAAAAATGATGTCTGCAATACGTTGAATCGTTGACTTCTATGAGCATGATTTTAATCCAGTAAAAGGAAATGAGTAAACAATTAATTCGTTTATATGATATTTCCAAAAAATCGCTTTCCTTTATTTATCCAAATACTTTCAAGCCATGAAGAGGCAACAACAACTTTAATAAGTGCAAGAAAATAATACCAGCATGCGCAAATAACCACTATGGGGCGTACGGCCCGATCCAATATAAAAGTTAACTATGCTCTACCGAGTGTCGAACGGCTCGAACCATTGATGCATCTATTACCCCGCTCACGAACTACCCATGTGACGCGGTCAACATAAAATAAACAATCACTCCGCTCGAAACTCATACATGCGACACAGGTACACATAAAATAAACAATCACCCTACTCGCAAATCATACATGCGACGCAGGTACACATAGAATACATCCTCAAATAGCAAATTAAGAATTTATCGGGGAATAATTATTCAAATAAAATCCACTTTCTCTTTTAACGATATAAGAAAAGAGGTTAAATCCTTTTTTGAATGTATTTATTAATTCGACAATGTTTAAGCAATTCGAGCTATCAATAAGATTACAAATATTCCAAATATAGCATGCTTTTACGTCCTAGACTACCCGGCTTAAACATAATAGTAGCTACGCAAGGACTCTCGTCACCTCGTGCATATGTAGCCCCCACAAATAGGAGCACATAACCAATTAATTCACCTATGGGGACAATTCTCTCTTACAAGGTTATAAAGGAGACTCACCTCGCTTTGAAGATCCATAATCGGCATTCCACGCTCTTCTAAAGACTCAAATCGATGCACAACGCTCCAAACTAGCCAATAATTATGCAAATTCATTAATATATACTTAATTACTCATTATAGTCCAATTTGTAGAAATTCCTAACCCTGATCAAAAAGTAGACGAAACGCCTTCAGGTCCATATGCCCAGATTTCAAAAAAATTCGAAAAATAAGTTTACCCATAACCTCACGAACTCAAATATATAATTTACTCTCAATTTCATACCCAAGATCGTGGTCAAATTCCAAGAACATCCATTTTCTAGGCCTTCATCTAAATTCCTTAACTTTCCTTAATTTTTACATGTTAATCTACCCATAATCTATGTATTTAACTTAAGATGCGTTGAAATTATTTACCTCTTTGATGATGACGGAATCCCTCCTCAAATGCTCTCAAAAATCGCCTAAGGCCAATTGGAAAACGAGGGAAATGGGCTAAGTTTCGAATTTAACAACTGGACCCAGCCCTCAGATGTCGCATTTGCGACAGGAGAATCGCAAATGTGAATTTGCAAAAGCAAAGATTTTATCGCAAATGCGAACAACCCCTCAGCCGCCCAGGTTTGCAAATGTGGACAATATCTTGAAAATACGATGTCGCATTTGCTACCAATACATCACATTGTGATCTTTCACCCTATATCCCAGGATAGCAAATGCGAGAAGTAACTCGCAAATACGATGTCGCATTTGCGACCCAAGAATCGCAAATGCGATAATACCAACACCAATAATCTTATTTCTTAGCAAATCACTCTGAAGCTATCCCTCACCCGAGCCCCCATTGCTTCAAACCAAACGCCCTAACAAGTCAAAAACATAATACGGACTCGCACGAGGCCTCAAATCACATCAAACAATGCAAAAATCATGAATCAACCCCCAATTCAAGCTTTATGAACTCGGAAATTTCCAACTTCTATTTTTGATGTTTAAACCTATCAATTCACGTCCGATTGACATCAAATTTTGCAGACAAATCATATTTGACATTACGGACCTAGTCCAACTTTCATAATGGGATTCTAACCTCGATATCAAAAAGTTCACTTCTGGCAAAACTTCTCAAAAACCTTTAATTTTCTATCTTTAGCCAAATAACTCCAAAATGACCTACAAGCCTCCAAATTCACTTCCGATCACGCTCCAACCTCTAGAATCACAATATAGAGCTACTCCCAGATTAGAATCCCAAACGGACATCGATATCACTGAAATGCACTTCAACCCAAACATATAAAATTCTTTCAAATGCTAACTTCCACAACATGCCCCAAAATATTCTCGGGTCATCCAAAACCCGATATGGACACACGCCCAAGTTCAAAATCATCGTACGACCCTGCTGGAACCTTCAGATCCCAATTTCAAGGTCGTTTACTCAAAATTCTAATCCTAGTTAATTCTTTCAACTTTAAGCCTCCAAAATGAGAATTCTCTTTCCAACTCAACTCTGAACTTCCCGAAACTGAATTCGGACCACGCATACAAGTTATAATACCATAAATGAAGTTGTTCATGGCCTCAAACTACTGAACGACATTCTAGAGCTCAAAATGACCGGTCGGGTCGTTACAGATATGGGGGTAAAATGGGTATATCACTTAGGGAATCTTCAGTAACAAGAACGAGAAGCTTCTAGTAGGATTTTCCATAAATTTTAGGTTGTAACTTGGTTACCAACTCACAAAATAAGAACTAAAATGAAAAATTAAAACTTGGGGGTTTCCCTACTTACTCGCATATAAAGGCATTGTGTCCTTGCCTGAAAAGCACGGATGAGAGGATAAAAATACATAACAGAAAGGCTAAGCTACTACTGTTCCATTAGAGAAAAATCCCTAAAATTCCTGCAACATTTTATCCTAAATAAATTCCTAAACAGCTGAAATTTAAAATGAGTTAAATCATCAGCTCTTCAAGTTGTTTGGGTTCATTTCTGGTTGGATTTTCATGATTGAACTCTATTAAGTGTTGGTGCTGGTTCGAAAGTGTCTTCCAATTGATTATTCCTCATTTATTCATGTGTTGAAGTTGTGCTCAGTTTGTTGACCACTTGATATTTTTGCTAACCCATGACCCTCATTTGTTCTTTCATTTGCAATTTCCAGGTACACTATTAAAACTAGTGATGGATTTGAGCTTTGATTAGCATGTGTGAGGACCAGGAAATGCAAGTTGAAGATTGAATGATAATTTTAAAATTGTGATATAACCCTTGTTCTTTACTATCACGATGTGATCAATTGCTTCAGTTTCCATTTCTGTTTTATGTTAATGTTTAGTTCATGCTAATAATATAGGGTAGTTGTTATTCAAACTTAGTGTCTATTTCTGAATATTGGGTGTTGTAACAATGTTTGAACTCAAGTTAGGTGAATGGACTGTTAAACTGCAGTTTAATCAATTGGTATATTTTGTTTTGGGTTCATAATCATGGATGTTAGATACATATCGAAGTGTTGGAGGTTTGGTCTGGCCTATTCAAACCTCAGGTGTCCTTTTTGAAAGGCTTCGAAAAGCATTATGTTAAGTTGTTAGAAGAATATTTGTAAAATCATATAGCCTAATGTTGAGTTTATTTTGGACATTACTGGTGTTGTTCTTCTAATATTAATAAGTAATGGTTGAAGTTTTCTTTAAAATCGGTTATGGAAATAATAGTGGTGTCAATACAGGGTAATCATTTAATTTTGAGTTGTTTTTTGTTGTTCTTTCATTTAAAGTGGTTAAGTTCATAGTCTAAATGAGTAATGGGGTGATTTCGAATTAGATCTGGCCCATTTTATTTATCTGAGGTCGTTTGAGGTCCATTTGGCTTTGTTGGCCTGTAAATTGACTTATGCCCATAGAGAGTCAATCTTGGGCCCTGTTGGCCGTTGCAAATGTTATAGAATTGGGCTTCCTTTGAACCCTGCTCAAGCCACTCGAGGAAACGAGCATTCGTGTAGCTAACACATTTTAATTTGGATCTTGAGGAAATGCCTTAGATTTCTTTTAGGTTTTCTTCTCTTTACTTAAGCCCGTCTTAAATTAATTAAGGTACGCCATGACAAACAAAATAATAATAGCGTGAACTTCGTTATAACTAATTTATCTTAACCTTCGGATTCGAGGCATGCCCTTTAGCAAATTTCATGACCCTCGAAAATTTGAAAACACACAATTGCCTTAGGCGCGCTAGTTAAAATCGACTTTCCTAAATTCTGGTGTGCATTTATGTGACCCAAATCCAAATCTCGACGTTAGGTAAAATATGTTACTAAATGGGGGTGCATTTATGT
Organism: Nicotiana benthamiana; assembly: GCA_034376525.1. NCBI lineage: Eukaryota > Viridiplantae > Streptophyta > Magnoliopsida > Solanales > Solanaceae > Nicotiana > Nicotiana benthamiana. Next base: position 134,320,789 of record CM067337.1, read on the forward strand.
GACGTGGTTCAAGACACGTTTTAACAACGTTGCAATCTCCTTAAAATTAAACAAAAGCGGTTATAAAAGTTAAAATTTGCACATAGGTTCAAAATGTATTAAAATCAGACAACTAGGCCAAATATAACAATTGATCGACCATGCTAGAACCACGGAACTCAGGAATGCCTAACACCTTCTCCCGGGTTAACAGAATTCCTTACCCGGATTTCTGGCTCGTAGACTGTATTACAGAGTCAAACCTTCCTCGATTCAAGATTTTAAACCGGTGACTTGGGACACCATTTATTATCCCTAGTGGTGACTCTGAAATCATTGAATAAATAAATCCCATTTCGATTGTCCTTTAATTGGAAAAACTCAATTTCTTTGCCTTTTCCGGGGTTGTAGTGATAAAAAATAGAGGTGTAACATTGACCATTGACCATGCCTATGTAGAAGAAGTGCAGCTGACATGGGTAAACTGTTTGTAAATCATGCTTCCAAGGCGCGTGAATAATATTGTTTTTACTAAAAAAAATAAAATATAAATAAAAATGAGAAAAAAGGACGTTTCCCTTTCCCATTCTCTTTTCCCCTCCCCTTCCAACTCTCTCGTCTTCCTAGCAAAACTCCTACCCAATTTTTTTCATTTCTCATCTTACTTTCTGTACTACCCTCCCCTCTGCTTTCTCTGTTTCTTTTTCCCTTCATATTCCCGTTCAATAATAGTTTTTTCATTTGCTTGTCTTCACCCACTATTTCCGTCCCAATATCCCTCAACAATCGGTGGTCAGAAGAAAGCTTGAGCTTTGTCGTTAATATATCATTGATTTATCTTTGTCAAAATAGCAGCAACAAAAAGGCAAATTCGCAATGATATTGGGCGACCTTCACTTTCAAAATCATGGAAATCTGTTAATTTTTTCTGAAATTCCAATTTTTTTGGTTAAGGTCTAATCATGACCTTAGTGATGTTGTGAATTTGATTTAGAAATGAGAGAGAGAGAGAGAGAAAGAGAGAGAGAGAGAGAGAGAGAGAGAGAGAGAGAGAGAGAGAGAGGGAGAAGAAATAAGAAGAAAGAAGAGTAAAGAAAGGAAGGGAGGAGGGTGAACGAAGAAGAATGGGGCCAGTTAGGTATAATTTAATACTGGGTATGTATCAGGTATTTTTTTTTATTATTTTTTTCTTTTTTGCATTTGTAACTTTTTTGGTTGATTTTGTATTTAAAAACGGGACCTGTAAATACAAAGTAATAAATAGCTTAGCATGACGTGTTATACATTTCAGCGCAATTGATATACACATTCTGGTGAATATGTCTATTAGTACCCATTTTGTCAAGTTGGAGTGTTGAAATTGGAAAAATATAAGTTCATGTATCGGCTTTGAAAACTAATATAAGTTTAAGTGGATATGAAGCCATTTGCCAAATATAAATTATGATTTTCTTATTTCAAAAATTATTTAACATTATTTAATTATTAATCATATCACATCACATATATGTTATCAAATGAAATAGAAAAGCAAATATAAAGAAATTCTCCATTTATTCCAAATTATAAACTCCACCATTCTATTTTGTTTGATATTTTTATATTAGTTCGTTTCAAAAAAAATATTTATTTTTTTATAATACAAAAATTTAACAACACGTTGTATGCAGTCAAAATCGAGGAGCATGATTTTAAAGTCTTAAATCGGATTATAGGCTTGAGTCCGGGAAACTTGAAGTGGGTGTCACATCCGGCTAAGAGACACCTACCTCGAGGAAACTGATCGAATGCCTGGCATGGACCGCATCGAGGGCAACATAATCTCGAAGTCAATCAAGAAAGAGTAGGAATTTCTCAGGAAAACGTGGATTAGGGCAGTAATTAAAGCATCAAATTTGTATGAAATGGTATAGATTCGTACTAGACCGTTATACACATGTACCAATAGAATTATTTACTTTATGAGGAATGTACTATATTGAGGTTTCCCTTCCTATATAGATGGGAACCCAATCATTTTGTAAGGCATCAGATCATTCACACCAATAGAACATTCTTATTCTTTACTTGTTTAACGTGCTCAACAATTACTCTTCAGCTTTATTGTCTTTACTTTATTGTTCATTCTTTATTGATCTTAGCTGACCTCGAGATCCCTATATAGCCAAGATCGAGGCCCCTACTGCTTCTACAATAGTGATTTGGTTTATTAGTTCTTCTTACATAAGCACAATATTATTTGTATAACCACTGGTATTAGAATATATCACGTATCTTTAAAACCACTAAACATCGTTAATTGTTACTCACATTTTTTGAGGTAAATAGTTTGGCGCCTACCATGGGGCTAAAGATAATAGTGATTATTCTAGTGCTTGTTTTCTAATAACACACATTATTCTTCACACTTTTTCTTGTAAAAGATTCTTTGATTTCAGGCTAAGATATGTCTAGAACACAAAACACACCTGCTCATGATAGCGAGGGACTTGGAGAAAAAAACAGTATAGGGTTCGTGTACCACCTGTAAACTGTGAGGGAGTGCCAAACGTGGAGACAGTCGATATCAGTTCGCACAATGCTTTAATCACGGAAAAAGGAACATACCCCACAAGGAACGCACACGGGTAAGCCTGAGATGAGGCCAAGAAACATAAGGGGTGGAAAAGGGAGGAGTCAGCCTCCAAGTGATTAGAAATGGTGCAAGCATAGCAAGTTACCATCGCTCAACTTCAGAGTCAGAATAGCACCCCCAACACAGCCGAACCAGTGAACACTCGGCGTACAGGAGCAACAAGGCCTGATGAAAGTTGCTCAGGGTCTGATCCCGATATCATGAAAATGCTTGAGGCGCTCGCAAAAAGGGTAGAGACCGAAGAAAAGAAAATTGAAGAAAATGGTAAAAGGTGGAAATGTATAACTCAAGGGTTGACCAGATACCAGGAGCACCTTCAATTATAAAAGCACTGGACTCGAAGAAGTTCGTAAAAAACCATTCCCCTAGAGTGCAACTCCACGGCCCATCCCAAAGAAGTTTCGGATGCCAGATATCCCAAAATACAATGGAACCACTGATCTCAATGAGCACATTACCACATACGCTTGTGGCATAAAAGGGAATGATTTGGAAGACGATGAGATTTAATTAGTTTCGCTGAAAACATTAGGGAAAACTTTGTCTAATGGTACCATGATTTGGTACCACAGCCTACCATAGAACTCAATCGATTCGTTTGCCATGTTGGATGATTCCTTTGAGAAGGCACATGTTGGTGCTATAAAAGTTGCAACGAGAAAATATGACGTATTCAAGATAAAGCAAAAGGAGAACGAGATGCTGAGGGAGTTTGTATCCCATTTCCAATCAGAACGATTGGAGTTACCTCTAGTCTCCGATGATTGGGTCGTGCAAGCATTCACTCAGGGACTAAATGAACGAAGCTCAATAGTTTCTAAGTAGTTGAAGCATAACTTGGTCAAGCATCCCGCTATGACTTGGAAAGATTTGCATAACAGTTACCAATCAAAGATTAGGGTCGAGGATGACCAGCTGGGAGCCCCTTCAGGCTCAGTTTACCCAAACAGGTTGCTAGCAAGGGAGTCGGGAAATGCGGACAAGGGATGAAGATCAAACAAGGAAATATATCAGCGGTACATCGAGGTTCGAAGGAATATGTCAAGGCGTAACATTGTCACACCCATGTTTAACCAAACTTTACTAAACCCTCTTAAATAAATAAAAAAAATGTAAAGCTCGAAAAGGGTTTTCCAATTAGAACATGACAAAAATTATGTTCAAAAGGATTAACTCGGAGTCATCACCTGAAATTGTATTACGGTGTGCTAGGTCACCATTTTTAAAAAAATGATTTTTCCTTATAAAACACTTCGGAATCTAAACTAAGTCTACACCAGAGATTCGGGTAAGGCGATTGAGTTGACTCGGGGAGAAGGTGTTAGGAGCTCTTCAAGTCCCGTGAAAGTCACGGTTGAGTACTTGATCAAGTTGGTTTATAAGATATTCAAGTTTTGGAATAAGACACAAAAAGAAGATAAACAATCAAAAGAGGCTTGAGGTCGTCCCTACCTAAATGAAAGAAAATTAAAAGAAGAAAAAATTAAAGTTCTAAATTATCCTTCGCTACTTCTTCTATGATGTTCTCCACTGACTCCAAATACAGAATACTACGGGGCATACCCTGGATAAAGATATATAAAAACTCTTCGTGACATTCTCTAATTTTTAATTCGTTCATTAGCCTAATTTTTCATAAGACACATCTCATATAGCTTTATTTTCCCACATAGCCCACCATCATTCCAATTTTATATGTCAAACATAACAAATAATGGTTATTAAAATGGATGACAGTCATCCATTAATCTGGCAAACACATAAAATACTCAAATCCCAGCAATAATAGGCAAGCGAAATAGACTAAGGCATGAAACCAAGAAGTAAAATAGAGAAAGAGTAAAGGATAGACCTCGACAATATAGTATTAACGAGAACTATTTGCGGCAAAATTCGATGAATTAAATCTGATTGAAAATGCAACAATGACAGAAGATTGATCTGTGGACCTCGAGAACAAACTCGAACGGCACCTCAACTCTCTTAATCAATGATGATTTTACCGATCAAATGAGGAGCTGTGTGATCATTTTCCTTTTAATTCCTTTTCTGCCCAGTTTGTCTATTCTTGTGTGTGTCTTGCAGTAGGTTGTGGTGGAGGTGAAGAAGCATTAGCTCTCTATAGTAGGGAGTGGGGTGACAGGCGACGGCTATGGAGGTTCAAGGATTGAAAAAGAAGCTGTCAGAAGTCAGAAGGTCGTGTTTTGGGTTGCTTAAGGGTCTTCAATGGGTGGCTGGGGTGTGGCTATTCGGACTGACGACTGGTTCTTCTCTTTGGTTGCCGGTGTGACGGAGATGGAGGATGTGGTCATTGTCTTGTAGATGAAGATGGCTAGGGCTGGCCGGCAATGGCTAGGGCTGGAGTTGAGCGGCGGTCGAACCCTTATGGTGTTAGGGTTTTTCGATCATGTTTAGGGTGGAAGAAGACGGGTGGATGTTGGCTATGGAGGATAGTTGTTTTTGGTGCATTTTTCTAGCGGGTAGAGTCGCTGGCGGGCAACTTCAAATGGTGGGCGGCGGCAGGGCTCTTATGGTCTTCTTAGGGTTTTTTGGGTTGTCTTGGTTATGTTATGAAGAAGAATGTAAGATAATGGGGATTGTTCTCTAGGGTTTTAATTTGGTGTATATGGCATTTGTCTCAAAATCTTGTGGGCCATTTCGAATTGGACCAAATTTTGGATAAGAAAGCTTAACAAGTCCCAATGTTTTTCTATATTAATATAAAACTATATAACTAATTCTTATTAATTAAAATAAACAATACTATATTGTTAAACTATTTTGATATTTTTCAACTTTCATACTAAAAGATAAATATGTAATTAGATTAAAATTATTGTAATTTCAAAATAATACTACTACCAAAAACACTAAAATCTTTGAAAATATAGTAGAACTATTTTTGTATTTTCGGATTTTATGTAAGGTAGATAAACTAAAAGTAACTAAAGAAAATATCAACTAGCTAAATAAAGATAATATTTTTGTAATTTTTATTTTTGTGATAAAATAAAGTAACATAGTCAAAACTAGTTGAAATAACGATATTAGGCCTAAACTAAATATTTACAAGCTAAAATATGAAAAATCTTAGGGAGGGTCAAATATTACATGTCTAAAGCTGCCTCTCTTTGACTGAAAACATGAAGAGTTTTCAGACAAAGAACGACGAGACGAGTTTTTTGACCCGGCCCTTATTTAGAGAGGCCAAAAACTAAAAGAAAGGAGAATGTGACCGAGCCCTGGTATCTGAGCTGCCTACATATCCTTAGCTATAAAGGAATAAGGTCACGTATAGTTTAAAAGTAGGAAGAGTGACGGAATTTACTGAGGTGAAGATCTGATTGAGGTGCCGTCGAGGTTTCGGTCCGCAGTCCTGTTATTACATCAAATCAAAATCCAAAAAAACTAAGCAAGCGTATCAGCTATGAGTTACAAGATTCCTATATGTAAATCTGCTGAAACTTGATTTTAAATCTTGAATAGTTCTTCATGCAGACTTTGATTTGAACCTTGATACTTGCTAGCTACAGATACTGATTCATTATTCCATGACCTCTTTGGATCAAGACCGGACATGCAATGCTTGTCAATTCAATCTTGTCTTGAGCAATTCAGATCTTTTATCTGCTTTTGCGTTTGGATTTACTTCTTCTTCTTTTTTCTTTTTCTTTTTCTTTCATTTTGGATTAATATTTCTTCTTTTGGTCATCTTTGAATGTCGACTCGTATTTTTTCCGCGAGCTTCTGCTACTTCTAACTTGAATTGAATTCTGAAATGACTTCCCTCATTCTTCAGGTGGGCGCCTGCTACTAACTTGAAATTTGAAGTGACTTTGAAAAGACCTTGAAATGGATTTCCTCGTTCTCTGGGCGGGAACCTGCGACTTGCTTGAAACTAAAAATGAATTTTCTCATTCTCCATGTGTGCGTCTGCAATCAAAAGAACAAAACAAATAAAATTTTCTATCCCTGTTTGCACTAGGAAGATCTATGAGTTGTTAGCAAAACTGTAAAGCACCTATGCTATTGATGCAATGATGAAAGAAAGAAAAACTCAACTAGGATGTGCGTCTCCTGTGAGTAAAACCAAGAAAATTTGACTAGCAAATGTGTCTGCTAATAATAAAACCTGAATGAACCAAACTAGGAAGTGCATCTCTTGGGGATGAAACTTGAATGAACCAAAACTAGAAAGTGCGTCTCCTAGGGGTAAAATCTCAATTTAGGAAGTGCTTATCCTATAACAAAAATAACTTGAAAACCCTAGACTAGGAAGTGCGTCTTCTAGAGGTGAAACATCAATTACTCAAACTAGGAAGTGTGTTTCCAAGGAATAAACTTAAATGACCCAAAACTAGGAAGTGCGTCTCATAGGGACGGAACTTCAATGACTCAAACTAGGAAGTGTGTCTCCTATGAATAAACTTAAATGACTCAAAACTAGGAAGTGCAGCTCGTAGGGGTGAAACTTAAATGAACAAAAACTAGGAAGTCTGTCTCCTCGGGATAAGACATGAATGACTCAAACTAGGAAGTACGACTCCTAGGAGTAAATTTAAATGAACAAAGCTAGGAAGTGTCTAGCAAGTATAATCTGAAAGACCCCTACTAGGAAGCGCATCTCCTAATGGGTAAAACTTCAATGACTCCAACTAGGACGTGTGTCTCCTATGGATGAATTTAAATGACCAATATTAGGAAGTGTATATCATAAAAAATAAAAGTATAACTTGAAGTACCCAGAATAGGAAGTGCATCTCCTAGGGGTAAAATCTCAATTTAGGAAGTGTATCTCCTAAAAACAATATAACTTGAAAGGCCCATACTAGGAAGTGCGTCTCCTAGGAGTGATGTGTGATCTTCTTAATAGCCTTTCCATAAGCAGAATTGGGGCATTACTCCTGAAATATTCAAGCTTTGATATGAACATAGCCTTCATCCCCGTTTCAGACAACGACAACTTGTGAGTTTAAAACATGGTGGTTAGTTTGTGGTCTTGCTTTGAGGTTAATTTCTCCTTCAGTTCCCATGATAACTTTGATTTCATCTTAAAAGACCTTGCTTCTTTATTGACTAACCATTTTCTATATCACCCTTATCACAAAAAATATATCTGATCCGTTCAAACACAAAACCCTTTATCTGTTGCATTGTGCTCATAAATTGACATTTACCGAATCTTTGTATTTCACATGAATCCCAAAGCATGTTGATTCTTACAACCTCAATGTGCATACCACATTTTCCTCACTTATGCCACTTTGATGTGCTAGACAAATTTTTTTTGTGCAGTTGGAAAGTAGTTAGCAAATTTTGAAATCTTTTCTTTACTTGTTCTAAGAAAACAGACTCCAGAGAACTTCAACAAAGCAAGAAGAACAGAGTTAAGGGGACAATAGAAAGAGATGACATCTAACAAGAAAATCACGAGTAGAAACTTTTCAGATGTAGATACCAACATTAATGACTGTGACATGCATTTTGTATTAATGTGGTCTAATCTATTAAGCAAGTCTACTGTTCAACTCTTGTTGTTCCTTTAAGCTGTTAAACTGCGCTTCAGCACTCCAATTGTCCCATTTGATCCACAATTCTCAGTTGACTTGTAGTGCCGTGGAGGGTTTTCACCATCAACCCTCTCTCATTTTGCTCTTTTTCTCAACTCACCAATAAGACTCTCTTATTTATCATTTTCTCTCTTTGCGACGAGAACAAGGTATTACCCATGATGTAGGAAGATCATACTTTCACTATGCACTTGATTTGGCACCCTAAAAGATTGGTCGGAAGGTCTTTCTTTGGACCGTCATGTAGGCTTTTAGAAAGGGGTGGAAAAAAGGGTGGCATGAAGGTTCAAAATAACTTAAGATGCAAGGGTTCTAAATTACAACTTTTGGAATCAGATCTTTTGGCTAAAATCAAAAACTTTTGCTCCAGTTTCTGGAGTCTGGGAATTTTTATTACGCAATTTCTAAAAAACTATTCCCCACTCTCGACTTCGGGGGATTACAAAATATTTTATTTGGTGTAACCAAACCATAAGGTCTCCCATGTATCTTGAGGTGACAAGAATCAGGTCGAACGTAGTTCAAAGGAAAAAGTTGTGTTTTTTTTTTTCCTTTTCTTTTTTTCTTTTTTCTTGATGCTACTATTGATTATAAAAGAGGAGTATGAAAGAAAATAAATAAGGCTCAAAAAGGGTAGAAAAAGTACGGATTAAAATTCTTTCGTCATACAAAACTTTAAAAATGCCAAGTACAAACGTGCAATTGAAGATAAGGATAGAAATGATGCACTGTGTCTGGTGATGGCCTCATCACAAACCAAAAGTGTCGACACGCAATACCTTTATCCCAATGAATGATTCTTGCCTATTCGAAGCGGACTTGTTTCAACCTTATATTGATGTGGAAGAATGCATTTCAGTATTGACTGATTTTCCTCAAACTTCTTGAGAGACATTTCCTTATACAATGGTCTTATAAACCTTTTGATTTCCCAGATTTACTGCCTCTGTTTCACTCAACATAAACTTTAGGTTATCTCAGAATGCATGAATATTTACTTGTTTACTCAAACGCCTTTTTTAATCATGTTCAAAACAGTGTCATTGCTTCATAATTAAACTAACTTTCAGGACCAGGCTGAGAATTCTGCGTGTATGTCATGTCACTAGAATCAACATAGAAAGAACCATAAAAGGAAAAGTTACCTAAGCAAAAACTTAATAGAAAACAAGAGATTACATTCAATATATGGTGAAAAGGGGTTGAACAAAACAAGCAAAATAGACAAGGGTTGCAACCCTGGAACAATCCTAGACGACACTCGACAAATTACTACAACTAAACGAACTAGACAAATTACAAAGAAGAAAGGTTTGAGCCAACAAGATAATGTCCAGATCACAACCCCGAAATAACCCGGACAATAGAAACATTAATAAAATAAACCACCAAAACTCCTCCCTGGCTAGCCAAGAAAGGAGTGTATTTCCAATTACCAAGCTTGACATCTTAACCGCTGGACTGCACATCAAAATTACTGGGACCTTCACTTGTTTCAATATCATTAACTTAAGTCAGCAAGTTCCCAAGAGGATTCTCATACTTCATGTCACCATGCATCTTCCCCACTATGTGTGCATTATCATATGCAGGTAAAGGATTTTGTGCGATATTCTGGGGCCTTGGACCACAATTATCCTTTCTTGAATCATTCTTTATATCTCCTTTTCCAAAGAACGAAAATCTTCAATACTATGCCCTTGGACATTAGAGTGGTACATACACCGTGCAGTAGGATCAAAACCTTTTGATATAGGTCCGTAGTATAGTCGAGGAGGGGCTCAATCAGGCTAGACTATTTTAACTTTTCAAACAAGTTTGTGTAGGCTTCTCCGATCGGCATGAAACTATTTTTTTGCAAGTGTTCCTCTATTTTCTAAGGTTGTTGGGTGCCTGAAAATGTTGCGAAGGCGAAAAAGTATTATGCAGTGTTGGTGCTTGTCATAAGGAGTGACCCAGTGGTTGGACAAGTGACTAGACATTGTTCGAAGGGTAATACTGAGGTGGATTATGTGGAGCTCAATAATAGGCTTGGGGTCTGGGTCGAGGCTGAGTATATTGGTGAGGAGGACTCATTGGGCGATGTCGCGATCCTAAGAGAACCATGGCAACATCATCATGTTTCTTCAAACCCAACAAGCTTCCTGTGTCATTTTGAATAGCTTGTATTATGGCTTTTAAGGCAGAATAGCTCATGATCTTGCTTGACTTCAGTCCCTTTTCCACCATTTCTCCTATCTTTACCACATCATTGAAAGGCTTACCAATGGCTGAGATCAAATGTTCGAAGTAAGTAGGTTCAAGAGCTTGAAGAAAGTACTCAACCATCCCATCTTCTTCCATCGGAGGATAAACCCGTGCAACTTGATCCTTCCATAGGAACCCATATTCTCTAAAGATTTCACTGTGCTTCTTTTTCTACATTGGTCGGGGACATGCGATTTGGAACAATGTCTATGATGTACTGAAAATGCATAGCAAAGGCCTAAGCCAAATCATCCCATGTGTACCATATGTTGGCGTCTTGGATGGTGTACCTTCCTAAAGCTTTACCACTCAGACTTTGGCTAGAGTACGCCATCAGTAATTTGTCTTTTCCCTCGACACCTCTCATTTTATTGCAATAACCTCCCAGATGAGATACAAGATTCCCATGTCCGTCGTACAAGTCAAACTTGGACATATTGAACCCGGCAAGTAGTTGGACATCAGGGAACAAACATAAATCCTTATAAACCACACTTACTTGGCTTCCTAACCCTTGCATATTTCTCAATGATTGCTCTAGACTCTTTACTTTCCTAAACATCTCCTCTTGCTTCACGTTCTTGGGTAGTTTTTCCGTTTTAACATGAGGCTCAAAGTGAGAAGTGCTGGAGTAAGATCTGGGACTTTGAAGGTGCGTTCCGGGGCATAATATACGGTATCTGGAGTTGGAAATGCAATTGTGTTAGCTGGTGGAACATGGAAATTTTAGGAGGAAGTGCCAAAGTAATTGTGGTAAGGGGTAAAGCTCGGTGCATGTTGACAAGAAAGGTCAATGGTAGTGGACATCTGGTCTTGGGATAACGAATGGAGGCATGGTTTTCTATATAGTTGGTAGGGAATGAAGGTGGAGGATTTCCCTTAATCCAAGATTGATACATTTCTGCCATCTGTTGTTTCAAACTTTGGACCTCTTTTTTCAATTCAAACTCCGACTCCACAAACTCCCTCGACGGGTCAACAACTCCTATGTTCAAGTCTTTGCTAGCCATGTCTACCTTGCTCTTTGACCTTGTGTTGTACAGATAACTCTCCAAAGTGCCATGAATTAACCACCCTCTGTTATGATAACAATGAAAGTAACAAATAGGAGAAAAACAAAACCAACATGTTAGTGTTAGGGCATTTATCAGATAGAAATATCACATTCCAAAATCAGAATGAGGGCATCAAAATAGAAAGGGAACGATGGCCAAGCAAAAATAATCGATAAATAACACAAATCCCGAAATTACAAAAACCCAACCCTCTGGCCCACGTCTTGGAATTCAATAATTTTTATAGTAATAGACTCCTTATCTCCCCACAAGTTCATACATATCAAATGTTTAGAAATCCGACCTAAAATGGCCCATCAAATCCGCAATCAAAGGTCTCCAATACTAAGCCCTAGTTTTTCCAAATTTTCACACTTAATTTCCATTATTTCTATCTCCAAACCATGAAATAACAGCATAGGAATGAGTTTCAAGTAAAAATTCCTTACCTCAATGATGTTCCATTGAAATCCCTCTTTCAAATTGCTCAAAAAGCTCTAAAGCCGAAGTAGAAATGGTGAAAATAGCTCAAAATCGCGAATGAAATAACTTATATATTCTGACATTTCCGCATCTGCGGTACCTTTGCCGCTTTTGCGGTACTGCACTTGCGGTTCCTCATTCGCCTCTGCGAAAATCACTTAACCGGCCACAAACCGCATCTGCGATCAACCTTCCACATCTGCGACTCCACAGATACGGTCCTCTTAGCGGTTCCTGCTCCTCAAGTCCTTTTCGCTTTTGCGACCAAATCCTCCACTTATGCGGTGCCGCACCTGTGGTCCCCAATCCGCAAGTGCAAAAATACCAGAAGCAGCAAATTCACCAGTTGCAACAAAATCCAAACTTCTCTGTTAACCATCCTAAATCACCCCGAGCCCCTCGGGACCACAACCAAAAGCACTAACATATCCTAATACCTTCCTCAAACTTGTATCAATCTTCAAAAAATCTCAAACAATATTATATCAACCAAAACACATTAGATTCAAGCCTAAGTTTCTAAAATCTTCCAAATTTTGCTTTTGATCAAAAACCCAACAAAACCATGTCCGAATGACTTGAAATTTTGCACACACATCACAACGGACACAACGGAGCTACTGCAACTTCCGAAATTCCGTTATGACCCCTATATCAAAATCTCACCTATCAACCGGAAAACACCAAAATCACAATTTCGCCAATTCAAGACTAAACCTTCCACAGTCTTCAAAAATGCATTCCGATCACGCTCCTTAGTCCCAAATCACCTGACGGAGCTAACTAAATCATAAAAATATTGATCTGAGATCACATAGAAACAAGCCAATCTTGGTCAAACCTTTTGAATTTCAAGCTTCAAACTAAGAGTTGTTCTTCCAAATTCATTCCAATCCCCTAAAAAACAAAACCAACCTTTTACCTAATTCATAATACATCATACGGGGATAGTCATGCTCGAGAACTAACGAGCAAAGTGTAAAAATTTAAAACGATCGGTCGGGTCGTTACAATAAAATTAATAAGTGCTAAATGAATCAATTCTAATGCATGAAAATAAGTTTTCTAAAGTTTTTTCCAAAAGGTTAAAAATCGACCCCGAGCCCAGATATATAATTGGTTTTGGAATCCGACCACAATTTGAGGTCTAAATCCCCAAGTTTCAATATTCTTAGATTTTTCCCAAAATTTCCAATTCCACCATAAAAACCCTAGATTCTAGGATGAAAATTGTAAAAAAAAAAAAAGTTAAGAAGTAAAGAAGATGAGTTAGAAATCACTTACTAATCTTTTGGAGAAGAAAGGTTCTTTGAAAAATTACCTCTTATATTTTTGGGATATACCCCTCTTAGACCCCCTGTGTGGACCGCACAAAAAGGAGTGCGGCCGTGAAACTCACAATGTTAATTTCAGTGACATGCTTTAGTATTTTGGATATAACTTTCTCTACAGATGTCCAAATTGTGATTTCTTTACCTTTATGGAAACTAGACACGAAGGGCTACAATTTTATTTTTAAGTCATCTCAAAATTCCTTGTATATCAAAAGATAAAGGATTTCAAAGTTAGACCAGTGAATGTATGCGGAGTGCACAAAATCGAGTGCGGCTGAAAAGGCTCCTCAGCGGTCAGCACAAAATCATTGCGGACACTGGCGGGTTCAGAGATCTAAAACATATCTGAACCTGAAACAACAATATTTTAAGCCTAAAACATCCCAGACTTACCTAAAACTCACCCAAACCCTCGGAACTTCAAATTAAATATACATACTAACTCAAAAACATCATATATATATATATATATATATATATATATATATATATATATATATGTATATACACACACACACATTATATGGACCTACTCGTGCAATCACATCATCAAAATAACAATTAAAACCATGAATTAAACATCAAAACTCATCATTTTCATCAGGAATACTTAAAGTTCATGACTCTTCAACCGAAAGTCCACCTCACGTCAAATAGACTCCAATCTTCACCAAATTTCATAGTTATCATTCAAATACTATACAAGTTTGTGTCGGGCTCCAGAACCAAGATACAGGCTCGATACCAATAATTTCAAACATTAATTCTTTTCTTCATTTCTTAGATAATTTAGCAAAATAATTTCTTTCAAAAATTGATTTCTAAGGCTTTGGACCTCGAAAATTCATTTCGGGCATACGCCCAAGTCCCATATTTTAATACAGACCTCCCGGGATTGTCGGAACACGGATCTGGATTCATTTTCTAAATGTTGACTAAAGTAAAAAAAAATCAAATTTTAACTCTAGATATTTCTATTTCTCATCTTTCAACATAGAAGGCTTTTCGGATATAGGTCTGGATCACACATGCAAATACAGGTGAGGTAAAAGGGAAGCTTTTAGTCCTCAAAACATTGAATTTATTTTTAAAACAAGTGATGACCTTTTGGGTCACCACACATAGAGATTGGACAATCTAAGCTACAGAATTATAATATTTTTACTACTATTTGAGGGAACCAAATTGATGAATGAAATTATAAAGACAAATTTCTTCTGATAAGTTAATATTTAAAAAGAGTTGAGAATCGTTGAATTCACTTGATATAGAATTACAATAAAATCTCAGTTTCATACATATTTCTCTAAAGAATAATTGATTATTGCTAATACAATTATATTTTTACACTAAGAAATAAATAAATAATTAACACTCTGTGAGTTTATGTTAATTAATTGATTTAAAACTAGTGATGATTAAATTGAAATATCTTGCCTGAATTGTGCTCAAGCTAAGTAAAAATTTCATAAAAATATTTTTACTAGAAAATCAATAATCTTGCCTTCAACCATTCCTCCGTGAGAATTAAAATCGAGAAAAGCAGGATTATAGAGTTGGGATAATAATCTTACCAAAAATAACTATCACTCAAATATTTTATTCATCAGTTATTATATATTAATTTTGCTCCATGAGAATTTCAAAATTACTATAAGAATAACTTATATATAAATTACGTAGATGTGATAATAATGATGTGATGACCCAATGGGGTCATCACTTATTTATTTTTCGTTCTATAACTCGAGGCCGTAAAACCTTCTCTCGAGTTGCCACAGTTTTGTGTGCACAGTTCGAGCGCGTAACCGGAAAACTTAATTATGAAATATGTGAGAAAAATGCTAAAATTTTGATACTAAGTGAATAAATTTGATTTCGGTCAATATTTTGGGTAAACAGACACGGACCTGTAATTTGACTGTCCCGGAGACTTGGGCGTATACTCAGAATCAAACTCCAAGGTCCCAAGCCAAAGAAATGAATTTTTGTGTGAAATTTATTTTTGGAAATGATTAAGGAAATTGGGAATTAAATTTGATTAAAAGATTATGGTATCGAGCCCGTATTTTGTTTCCGGTACCCGGTACAAGTCATATATATGGTTTAAGCTCTTTCTGTAAAGCTGGGTTGAAAGAGTACGTCGTTTGACGTGTCTCAGACTTAAAATAGAAATTTTATGTTTATGAAAATTTTGGAAGAAATCATGAGTTTTGATGCTCGATCCGATGTATATGATGTTATTTTGGAGATTTGATCTAACAGGAAAGTCCGTAGGATGTCTTGAGGTTGTGTGCATATTTGTTTTGGAGCCCTGAGGGCTCGGGGTGAGTTTTCGAGTAGGTTCCTGGAGGTCTTAGACAAAAAACACCAGATATTGCAGGTCAGGAAAAGTGCAGGCTCCAGCGCGGCCACGGTCGCCTTAGCATGGTCCGTGGTGTGTGTTGCGCGGCTGTGGTCTCCTTAGCACGGGCCGCGGTGTGCGTTGCACGACCGTGGTCACTTTAGCACGGTCTGTGGTGTGCGTTGCGCGACCGCGGTTGCATTAGCGCAGTCTGCACGGCAAGCTTCAGAGAGCCAGCAGTCTTCAGTTTCGCCAGCGCGACCGTGGTCCTTTTTTCCAGGTCCACGCTGGGCACGTCAGAGAGTATATATACACAGGATTTCAATTATTTCTCACTTTTCAAAACCCCAAAACATAAGAGGTGATTTTCTAAGAAATTCTTCTTCTTCAAAATGATTGGTAAGTGATTTCTAACTCATTTTCTTCACTCCTTAACACATTTTAACATAATTTAAAAGTCAAATCGAAAATTTTAATGGAAAATTTTGGGTATATTGGGTAGGACCTAGGGTTTTGCTGAAATTGGGGGTTGGACCTCAATTTGAGGTCCAATTTCAAAACTAATCACATAATAGGATTTGTGGGGGAATGGGCAACCAGATTTTAGTTCGAACTTCCGGTTTTGACCACGTTGGCTTGAGAGGCGTTTTGGTCATTTTATGTAAATTTGCGTCTTAGCTTTAAATCGCATAGTAGAATCGGTTGCTTGAGATGTTATTTACGAGATGTAATTTCAATGAATAGATTTGGTAAATTTGGAGTCGGATACTCGTGGCAAAGCTGTGGTTTCTAGTGATATTAAGCTAGTTCGAGGTAAGTGGATTGTCTAAATTTGTGTGGGGGACCTTCCCCTTAGGATATGATGTGTGGTAATTAAATGCCTCGTTCATGAGGTGACGAGCACGTACTTGAGCAAAATGTTGGAAATCTGCTTTTACTTGAAGTATTTATTGAGTTTTCTTGCTTACCTATTCATTTTAAATTGTAAATCTATTATGTGCTAGTTTACAAAAGCATGTTAATTTGACATGCTTTCCTAAGTGTTTAAACTGTCTTATTTGTACTCCACGTAGTATGTTGGTTAGCATTTTCTATTTCTTGTCCTGAGTTAATATCATTCCTAATTTTTAGGTTGCTAGTGTGTGTGTTTTAAATTGGGACTACGGGTTGGCCTCCCGGCAGATCCTCGTACACTTGATATGTTCTGGAATGAGGGTGCACGGCACCAAGAGATCCTTGGCACATTGAATTGTAAGATTTGAGAATACCAAGAGATTCTCGGGATACCAAGAGATCTCTGGCACATGAAATTTTAAGATTTTAGGATACCAAGAGATCTCTGGCACATAAAATTATAAGATTTGAGGATACCCAGATATCCTCAGGATACCAAGAGATCCCCTGTTGTGGTTCCTGTTATTAGTAATATTTACTAGTATTGTCCTTTTTCTGCTTTCTATTACAGTTTCCTTACTTATCTTGTTTATATTATCACTGTACATTTTATCTATACTGTTATTTCCTCATCTTTTTATTTACTATGTTGCATCTCAGTAGGGCTTGGACCTTTCCTTGTCTCTATCAAACCGAGGAAAGGCTTGGAGCTTACTGAGTACCGATGTGGTGTACTCGTGCCTCTTCTGCGGATGTTTTTCATGTGCAAATCCAGGTAGTTCATCTCATGCGCATTATCCTTGAGGCCAGAAGAGCTACGAACACTTTGAGGTACTTCTGCAGCTTCCGCAGACCGAAGAGTTTCCTTCCTTTTCTATTTGTAGTTTTTAGATTTTATCATACTTTGATGTAGACATTATGAATATTAGAGCATTTACAATATTTCTTTTAGCATGTGTTTCTCGTAGGTTTCCGGATTTTGGAATTGAATTGTAGACTTCCGCATTTATTTTTGATTTGTATAGGCCAAGTGGCACTCATGTACCATTTTCTTCTAGTTCTGCTTAATTTAATTAAATGTTTCCACCAGTTATATTAATTTCTGCATTGTTAAACTTACATATTCATAGGAACTAAGTTCCATCACGACATGTTCGTGGAGGATGAACTGGGGTCGTGACAAATGATTAAAAAATCATCATTCCAGCACAGTATAAAACCGCTTTGACTACAGCCCCAATTTTGATATTGCCAACAGGTTCAGGGTCTTATACTGTCTACTATGATGCTTTGAGAGTTGGATTTGGAGCGATGTTGATGCAGGACGGTAGGGTGATTTCTTATGTGTCCAAATGGTTGAAGATACATGAGAAGAACTACCATGTCCACGACCTTGAGTTAGCTGCTATTGTTCATGCCTTAAAGATCTAGCGTCAATATTTTGTGCGGTGTACGTTGTGAGATTTATACTGACCATCAGAGTTTACAGCACTTGTTCAAGCAAAAGGATCTAAATTTGCACCATAGGAGGTGGTTTGAGTTGCTGAAAGATTATGATATCACTATTCTGTATCACCTGGGCAAGGCCAATGTGGTAGCGGATGCCTTGAGTCGCCGGGCGAAGAGTTTGGGGCGTTTGGCATATTTACTAGCTTCATAGAGGCCTATGGCGATGGATGTTCAGGCCTTATCCAGTCAGTTTGTGAGATTGGACCTTTCAGAGCCCAGTCGAGTTCTAGCTTGTGTGGCATCCCGATCTTCCTTATTTGATAGTATTGGGGAGAGGCAGTATGATGACCCCTATTTTGTTGTCCTTAAGGACAAGGTTCAGCGTGGTGATGCCATAGATATGACCATTGGAGATGATGGGGTGTTGAGGATACAGGGTTGTGTTTGTGTGCCTAATGTTGATAGGATACGGGAGTTGATTCTAGCAAAGGCCCATAATTCGAGGTATTCCATCCATCTGGGTGCCGCGAAGATGTATCAGGACTTGATGCAGCACTATTGGTGGAGGCGGATGAAGAATGATATAGTTGGATATGTAGGTAGATGCCTCAACTGTTAGCAGGTGAAGTACAAGTACCAGAGATTGGGTGGATTGCTCCAGTATAGAGATTCCGGAGTGGAAATGGGAGAAGATCACCAAGGATTTTGTAGTTGGACTCCCACGAACCTTGAAGAAGTTTGATGCCATTTGGGTTATTGTGGATCGGCTGACCAAGTCCCTGCATTTCATTCTTGTGTGTTCCACTTATTCTTTGGAGCGGTTGGCAGAGATTTATATTCAGGAGATCGTCCGTCTTCACGGAATTCTAGTTTTTATTATTTCAGACACAGGTACTCAGTTTACATCGCGATTTTGGAGAGCCGTGCAGCATGAGTTAGGTACTCAGCTGGAGTTGAGCACACCTTTTCACCCCAGACGAACGGACAAGACGAGGCGCACTATCCATACCCTTGAGGACATGCTCCA
This sequence comes from Nicotiana benthamiana, assembly GCA_034376525.1. Classification (NCBI taxonomy): domain Eukaryota; kingdom Viridiplantae; phylum Streptophyta; class Magnoliopsida; order Solanales; family Solanaceae; genus Nicotiana; species Nicotiana benthamiana. The sequence goes on from CM067337.1 coordinate 134,339,806, forward strand.
TGCATGTGTGATTGATTTTGGAGGGTCTTGGGATCAGTTCTTGCCATTATCGGAGTTTGCCTACAACAACAGCTACCAGTCGAGCATCCAAATGTCTCCTTACAAGGCTTTATATGGTAGACGGTGTCGAACACCGGTTGGATTGTTTGAGTAGGGGGAGGCTCGGTTGCTAGGTAGAAAAATTGGTTCAGGAGGCCTTGGACAAGGTCAAGATCATTTAGGACGGGCTTCGTTCAGCTCACTCTAGGTAGAAGAGTTATGAAGATCGCAAGGTTCGAGATGTAGCAATTATTGTTGGTGAGCGGGTATTGCTTCGAGTATCGCCTATGAGGGGCGTGATGAGATTTGGGAAGAAGGGAAAGCTTAGCCCTAGGTACATTGGTCCATTTGATATTCTTTATCGAGTAGGAGAGGTGGCTTATAGACTCGCATTTCCGCGTAGCTTATCAGCCGTGCATCCAGTCTTTCATGTAACCATGCTTCGGAGGTATCACGACGATCCAGCTCACGTGTTAGATTTCAGAACTATCCAATTGGACAAGGACTTGTCCTCTGAGGAGGAGCCGGTGGCTACCTTAGATCGGCAGGTTCGTCAATTGAGGTCTAAGAGATTTCCTTCTGTTCGGGTCCAATAGAGAGGTCAACCTCCTAAGGCATCGACATGGGAGTCTGATTCTGAAATACGGAGCCGTTATCCTCACCTTTTTCCTGGCCTGGCTTATGTACTTCATTCCTTTGTCCGTTCGAGGATGAACGGTTGTTTTAGTGGTAGAGGATGTGACGAACCAATTGGATCATCACTTTTTTATGTTCTGTACTTTCGAGGCCTTAAAACCTCCTCTCGAGTTGCCTCGATTTGCATGCGCAGTTCGGGCACGTAACCGGAAAACTTAAATACGAATTCTGTGAGAAAAATGATAAATTTTGATACTAAGTGAATAAATTTTACTTCGGTAAATATTTTGGGTAAACATACTCGTACCCGTAAATTGACGGTCCTGGAGGATCCACATGAAAACATAGGACTTGGGCGTATGCCCGGAATCGAATCCGAGGTCCCAAGCACGAGAAATGAATTTTTGTGTGACATTTGTTTTTTGGAAATGATTAAGGAAATTAGAAATTAAATTTGATTAAAAAATTATGGTATCGGGCCCGTATTTTGGTCCCGGTGCCAAGTACAACTCGTATATATGGTTCAAGCACTTTCTGTAAAGTTGGGCTGAAAAAGGACGTTATTTGACGTGTTTTGAACTTATAATGGAAATTTGATGTTTATGAAAAACTTGAAAGAAATCATGAGTTTTGAGGATCGATCCGACATATATGATGTTATTTTGGTGATTTGATCAAACGAACAAGTCCATAGGATATTTGAGACTGAGTGCATATTTGATTTGGAGCCCCGAGGGCTCGGGTGAGTTTTCGAGTAGGTTACGGGAGGTCGTAGACTTAAAACACCAGATATTGGAGGTCGGGAAAAGTGCAGGCTTCAGCACGGCCGCAGTCGCCTTAGCGCGGTCTGCGGTGTGTGATGTGCGGCCGCAGTCGCCTTTGCGCGGGTTGCGGTGTGTGCAGCGTAGCCATGGTCGCCTTATCACGGTCCGCGATGTGCACTGTGCGGCCGCGGTCGCCTTAACACGGTCCGCGGTGTGCGCTGCGAGGTCGCATTTAGCGTGGTCCACGCGGCATGCTTCAGAGAGCCAGCAATCTTCAATTCCACCTGTGTGGCCGTGGTCCTATTTGCACGGTCCGCTCTAGGCGTGTCAGAGAGTGTAAATACACAGGATTTTCAATTATTTCCCACTTTTCAAAAACGCAAAACATAAGAGGCAATTTTCTAAGCAATATTTCTTGTTCGAAACGATTGTTATTTGATTTCTAACTCATTTTCATCACTCCTTATCACCTTTTAACATAATTTCAACATCAAATAAAAGATTTTAATGGGAAAATTTGGGTATATTGGGTAGGACATAGGGTTTTGCTAAAAATGGGGGTTGGACTTCAATTCGAGGTTCGATTTTAAAATTCATCACATAATTGGATTCGTGGGGGAAAGGGTAACCGGATTTTAGTTCAAACTTTAGGTTTTGACAACGTTTTCTCGAGGGGCATTTTGGTCATTTTATCTAAATTTGCGTCTTAGCTTTAAATCGCATAATAGAATCGGCTGCTTGAGATGTTATTTATGAGATGTAATTGCAATGAATAGATTTTTGCCATTTGGAGTCAGTTACTCGTTGCAAAGGCATGGTTTCTACTTAATATTGAGCTGGTTCGAGGTAACTGGCTTGTCTAACCTTGTGTGGGGGACTTTCCCCTTAGGATATGATGTTTGGTAATTGAATGCCTCGTACATGAGGTGACTAGCGCGTACTTGAGCAAAATGTTTGAAAATCCTCTTTTACTTGAAGTATTTAAATTGAGTTTTCTTGCTTATCTATTCATTTTAAATTGTAAATTTATTCTATGCTACTTTAGAGAAGCATGTTCATTTGACTTACTTGCCTAAGTATTTAAAATGTCTTATTTGTACTCAGCGTAGTATGTTGGTTAGTATTTTCTGTTTCTTGTCCTGAGTTAGTATCTTTCCTAATGTTTTGGTTGCTACTGTGTGTTTTGAATTAGGACTACGGGTTGGCCTCCCGAGAGATCTCCCTGCACTCGACATGTTGTGAAATGAGGGTACGGGATACCAAGAGATCCCTGGCAAATAAAATTGTAAGATTTGAGGATACCAAGAGATCCTCGGAATACCAAGAGATCCCTGGCACATGAAATTGTATGATTTGAGGATACCAAGAGATCCTCGGGATACCAAGAGATCCCTGGGACATGAAATTATAAGATTTGAGGATACCCAGAGATCCTCGAGATACCAAGAGATCCCTGGTTGTGGTTCCTTTTGTGAGTAGTATTTACTAGTATTGTCCTTTTTTCTGCTTTCTATTACAGTTTCCTTGCTTATCTTGTTTATATTCTCACTGTACACTTTATCTATACTGTTATTTCCTCATCTTATTATTTACTATGTTGCATCTAAGTAGGGTCTGGACCTTTCCTTGTCTCTATCAAACCGAGGTTAGGCTTGGCGCTTACTGAGTACCAATGTGGTGTACTCATGCCTCTTCTACGGATATTTTTCATGTGCAAATCCAGGTAGTACATCTCATGCGCATTATCCTTGAGGCCAGTAGAGCTACAGAGACTTTGAGGTACTTCTGCAGCATCCGCAGACCGAAGAGTTTCCTTCCTTATTCTATCTGTAGTGTTTAGATTCTATCATACTTTGATATAGACATTATGGATATTAGAGCATTTACAGTATTTCTTTTAGCATGTGTTTTCCGTGGGTTTCCGGATTTTGGGATTGAGTTGTAGACTTCCGCATTTATTTTTGTGAGTTGTATATGCCAAGTGGCACTCATGTACCGTTTTCTTCTAGTTCTGCTTAATTTAATTAAATGTTTCCGCCATTTATCTTAATTTCTGCATTGTTAAACTTACATATTTGTAGGAACTAGGTGCCATCACGACATGTTCATGGAGGATGAACTGGGGTCGTCACAAATGATTAAAAAATCATCATTCCAGCACTGTATAAAAAGTAAATAGGGTTTCAGGCCAAGAATGTATTTAAACTGAGATGGTATTATTATTATATCAAGCTTCATCAACTATCCAAATAAAAAGAAATTACTCGATTATGAAGTAGGAAAAGATAAACAAATACTTTCAAAAGACTAAGAATATTTTTAATGCAAGGAGAATTACTAGAGGAAGAGCTAAGATTACTCTTCTCTTTCTCTTTAGAAACTTAGAAAAAACTATATAGGAAATTGGATACAAAGTGGGATGTCTTACTTCTACAAATATATGGCTATTTATAGGAAAATTCCTATAAGATCTTGGTGAGAAATTGTAATATAGTATTAGTATATCATATGGCTTTGATGAGAAATTGATATGTCAATTTATCTTGAAATTTTGGTGAGAATTTTTCATAACTTTTGTATCTCTTGATTTTGTGTAGCTCTTAAATGAAATTGTCACGGATGGGTCATTCTTCCTTGAGCTGTAGGTTCTTTCTTTTTCTCTTTTTTCACATATTCTTTTTCCTGCGAGAATTGTTAGAAAAGTGCGAGAATAGGTATAAATATGTCATGTTTTATATCTAAAATATTATATTTTTATATTAAAATATATAAATATTTTATATCCTTCAAATATCCTCACACTTGAATTTTTGCTCGTCCTCGAGGAAAAGATTGAAAAAGATATATTATAATTTTTTTAAAAATATTATGGCTACTCATGTAAAATAAAAATTAAATCAAATAAAATCTATCGCGCTTTCAAACTTTATAAATTTTCTATATATTCATCAAATCTTTACCTTGTTTTTACTTTTATTTTTATTGAACAAAAACTTCACCATCTTTCCTTTTGAGACTTTTTTGAAGTTGATAACTTTATGATCATTTGCATTGAGTATTCTTCATATTTTGTCCATATGCTTGCTCTTTTTGTCTATCTCCACTAATGCAGACTAAATACTTATTTCTAAAAATTTTTAGGATTTTTTTGGCTTGTAATGTTGGCTTCAGGCTGGTAGGTTAAAAGTTATATTTGTAGTGACTTGCCTTTTCCAATTTTGGAGCAGAATATTTCTAAGATCAAACTTTTCAAATATTTGCTATTAATTTTTCTTTTCTTTTTTGTGTGTGCGCTTATAATGCTGGTACATTAGATCAATCACTTCTTTTTTTCGTTTTCTTTTTCTTTTTCTTTAATTCTGATTCTTTTTTAAAATGAGCTCCAAACTTAATTTTTGTAAATGGACTTTTCAAATCATAAGGATGAATATGATATTTAAATTTGGACATATTTAGGTATCAAAGACAAAAAAAGGTCTTCAAGCTTCAAAATAGGTGTTAGGAATTTATTTTTTTTAGTAAATTTTGTGCAATATCTAGAAAAGACTGAGGTAAACAAAGAATCCTAAATTCATGTTTCAAACATTAATGTTGTCTAGGATTTTACCTCGAAAGACATTTGGGGCAAGTTCTAGCATATAGATTATAAGTTCTACTTGCTTTTGATCATAATGCTTCTCAATCTCAGAATGTCTTCCCAAGTATTGAAGATATTTGTTCTTGCTTCATAAAAATAAACTTTAAAATAAAAAAGATATATGATAAATATAAAAAATATATATATTCATATAGAATGATAAGAGTTTTATTTTAACAAATTAAGACTTTACAAGAGGTATAATTATTTTTAAAAGAAGATTATATATATATATATATATATATATATATATATATATATATCTGTGTGTGTGTGTGTGTTCGTGTAAAAAAATTTTGGCTTTCAAATATACAACTGCAGAAAAAAAAAAGCTTGAAAGAAACTACAATCACGCACCTTTTGCATACAAATAGCAAGTCTAGTTTGTATATAAACTAAATTACATATGCCAAGATATGAATCGTATTATTAAATGATTAACTAACCAATAACTTAGGCATACTGATCACCATGGAGTTACTTCTATATAGGTGACTCTTTTTTGTAGAGGCCTTCAAGAGATGTTTTGGTTGTATAATAACCGGGATATTAACCAGATCAATTGTTAAGCATTTAACTGTAAATCTATGTTGGACTTTCAATTGAGGCTCCACTCCTTCTCCCTCAATGACTACGGGTGAGGAACCATAGTTATGAGTTCAACGTCATCAACTCGGCTTATTAATTGTAGACTTCATCAATCAATCAAAGTGACAGATGGTTTTTGCTCAAAATTCCCTCCGAGATATAATTTTAACATGTGATCATTTACCTTAAATTTGTTTCCTCCATTGGTTGTTGAATTTCAATAGCTCCGTGTGGAGTAATATCTGTAACATTATACGAACATGTCCACTGGATTTTAATTTTCTTGAAAATAGCCTAATTCTACTATTATATAAAAATACCAAATCTCCAATTTTGAATTTTTTTGTAGGATTAAATTGTCGTGCCATTTTTTTTGTTTTTTCTTTAAAAAATTTGGCATTTTCATAGGCTTCTAATCTGAGTTCTTCCAATTCATTCACCCGAGAAAATATATTTTTACCAGCAAGGGTTAAATCAAACTTCAATACTTTCAGCGCCAAAAATCTTTGTTCTAATTCAACTAGAAGATGACAAGATTTTCCAAAGACTAATCGATATGGAGACGTACCAATTGGCATTTTAAACGCTGTTTATCCCCACATTGTGTCGTCTAATTTAGAAGCCCAATCTTTTCTAGCGATTCCAACCGTTTTTCAAGTATTCTTTTTAATTTGCGATAAAAACCTCAACGTGCCTTTACGTTTGAGCATAATACGGTATTCTTGTTTTGTGGGTCACATCTTATTTTGACAACAAAGGTGAAAATTTCCTATTTATGAAATGAGACCCTTGGTCACAAATAATGACTTGTGGTGTACCAAACCTAATAAAAATATTTTTCTTGAGAAAAATTGTCATGCCCCAATCTCGGGAGGCGTGACCGGCACTCAATCGAATCCAATTGAACAAGTCTTATAATTTTTTCTACCCAACTCAATATAATTAAAGAATCTGGCTTTCGATTAATTTAGACAATAGCAAAAAGCAAGCATTCAACATTGATAATTCATTTTTATATCACACACCTTACATCATGGTTAAGTTTCCAAGATTTTATACAGCCATTGCTTAAATGAACTAGAGAATGGAGTTATAACATAGATCATTAACCCAACTAACGCCCATACATAACCCACACAACGTCTACAGAGCCTCTACGGAACAAAAGAAGGATTATGACCACATCGATAACAAGGCCCCGACTATACCTCAAAAATAGAAGTCTACAACAAAAGAAGTACATCATATCCCCTTGGAGGAAAAAGGGGCTCACCAAGTCTTCGTTATGAGGAAACTCCGCTACGCACGATCGGTATTGTCGTATATAGATCCACCTACATTCATTTAAAGAAATATAGCACTCCCGGCAAAAGGGATGTTAGTACCATGGAATAGTACTAGTATGTATAACTAAATACTATCTAATTAGTATAATTAGATAGTATAATCCAGAACTTCAAACGATCACCGCATTATCAATTAAGGAATCCTACAACTTCCACATCATTTTCCATAGATATTAGTTTGGGGCATTTCACATTATTTATTATTGCTTACAATACCACCGTTGTATTGAGCGGAGTCCGATCTCAACCCGATCGGCTAGGTTGCCTCATTTAAGACATACGCTTCAATCACAATCTTTCAATATTCAATTTCAACATAATACCACCATACTATGGCGTCCGATCACGGCCCGATCGGCTAGGCTGCCTTACCATGGTGTTTTTCCTTTCTTATTAGTCATCTCATTTCACATATATTATCTCATAGGCACTTGGAGCCACAACTTATAACAACATTCTTAGAACTAGGCCGTATTTCACGTCGTTTTCAATTTCAATATTAGTTTTGCCATCTAGGTCAGTAGGTGCACAAAAGGGCTATTTAAATCATAACCATAAATAAGATTCTCAATCGATGGCACAATAACACGACTTCAATCTAAGGATTTTAATACATGATTCATACCACTTGCCACTTTCAATTTATCAAGATAGCACATTGATCACGCTGCGCCACATCTTTCACGCATATAAAATCACAATATCAATTCATGTAAAATAGTAATTAGCACAAGAATCCAAGCTTTAGCCTTATCGTGTTACACAAGCACTAGTGAAGCTTACTCTCTAAGAGACGAGGTTTTAGTCATACATACCTCAATAAAGTTTTCCTTAATCCTTATAAAATTCCAGAACTCTAAGCACTTTGATCTATTGTATAAGAATTACAAATGAAACCAAGAATTAGGGTCGACAATTAGGATTCTAACTCGTTTGAGCGTATTATCAAGCACTAGGGGTGCATTGGGATCTTAGGCCCCCTTTTGTGAGAGATTTCAATCATTTAATATCCTAGTTGCTTTCGTTTTAGTTCACAACCTCCCAATACTCTATGATCTTATATGCATGCAAGAAATCCATCCTTATACCCATAAAACTCCTCACTAATGGCCCTTTATGGCTATGTTTAAAATAAGAGCTGAGGTGATAAAGTCTTACCTCTTGGGATGATGGTTTAGGTCCCTCACTTGATTATATTCAATGATTTAACATGGATCCATGGAGTAATTTTGATGGGAAGTATTTTCCCTCTTTTAGACCCCTCTCTCTCACTCTAAAAGTGTCAGGAAATAGGCTCAAAATGAGCTATTGAACAGGATATAATGAAAAAAGGTCGGGTTTAAAATTTAGAAATTTGGAGCCCCGACTTAGATCTGCAATCGCATTTGCGATCAGAAAGCTGACATGCGGTCCGCAAAATACTCCCCAAAACCTGATGACACTATTTGGGTATGTGACGGAAATGCGGTCCGCATACTCGTTCTGCGGTCGTATAATACACCGTAGAACTTCCCCTTAAAAAATTTTCACATATCGATTATGTGATCGCATAATTGACCGCATATCAAATTTGACCAACACATAATTTAATCTGTGGCGACTATGCGGTCCGCATAGCTGTTATGCGACCGCATTTTTGATCGCAGAATTGCACTTTTCTGAAAAATATTATTCCTTTACTTTTTAATGCATAGATTAGTCCAAAGGGTCCGAACTGCATCGAGCAAGCTCACCGCGAAGAAGTTTATAAATTTTTAACACATATTCCTAAGCTGGCATAAAAGTGGCTCAATGGTTCGAGAAGGATTAACTGATTTTTCTAAGTAATTGTTTCTATCGTTTACTGTTCCATTTCATTGCTGTATTTAAATTTTAGGTAAAACACTTAATTTCGTTTGTGTTCAGGAGTGGCAGCTTGTATTTGAAATGTCAAAAAACAATAATGAGTGAGCCTTTAATATTAGATAATGAAGAAGCTGCATTTGTTCAATGTTATTGGTACAGGAACCAATGTTCTGTTAAATATCATGAATTATTATGTACTTTGATGGGATATGGAATAGTAAATGTCAAACACTTGCATGAGCTGCTAAAATAATGGTAAAAACGGTATAAGGTTTGAAATGGACATCGTACGTATACATAAAGACAATATGTGTTTGGTTCAACAATGTAAATGGTTAGATCTGTACTATATCTTATCATACTTCTTTGATAGATCTATAGTTTGGTTGTTTTTGTTTAATTTTGGGATTTTTTATGGCTTGTTTTGTGCTCGGGTGCGCATTTATGTGATCCAAATCCAAATCTCAACGTTAGTTAAAACATGTCGAAGACCGCGGGTGCATTTATGTGACGTGGTTCAAGATGTATTTTGACAACGTTGCAATATTTCTAAAACAAATAAAAGCGGTAGATAATTTAAAATTACACTATAGGATAACATGTATTAAAATCATATATTAAGCCATTTATAATAGTTCTAGCACCGTGCTAGAACCACGGAATCCGAGGGTGCCTAACACCTTCCCTCAGATTAACAAAATTCCTTACTCAAGAATTTCTTGTTCGCAGACTCCATTTGGGCAGTCGAAAAATTTCTTCGATTTGGGATTCTAAATAAACCGGTCACTTGGGACACCAAAAGCCAAATTTATCCCAAGTGGCGACTCTAAATAAATAAATAATCCCATTTTGAATAATGTCACTTTAATTGGAAAAACTCCCTTATGCGTTTTATCCTTCGGGGTAGCCGTGTAAAAAGGAGGTGTGACAGCTCTGGAGACTCTGCTGGGGAGTGAAAACGAACCTAGAATCTCTGGTTCCGGGTTCCAGAATTCGAGATTACAATAATTGTTATATTTGGCTACTTCTGATTTGCTTACATGTCTGCTACGAAACCCTTCACTTCTCACCTCCGCGGATGTGCTTACTGGTTGAGACTCCCTTTTCTGTTAGTGTCTTACCCTGAAATAAGAATGAGGCCGGGCAAATTACAAAGCCGGACAATCTCGCGGGTCCCCGGTGCGTAGCCCCCTCCTCGACTCGAGTTGTCAGCTCGGGTGCACAATCTAGACATATACCGAGGTTCTCAACTTAGTATAACAAAACCTCATGCCGGATTCCTAGTAGGAACGTTTATTTGCATCATGCATTTGACTTAGGGGGTTCAACACAGGGGTTGGGTCCATCTAGGACAGGTGCAGGTGCCCTGAAATAAAAGACCATCCTGATGCATTTTACGTGCTACTTGCGCATTTATTTGATTTGGATCCGACATGCTTACCGGCTTGTAAATAATGGAAAAAATTTGAAAAGAAAACTAAAAAAAAAGAGTGAGAGGTAGGTACTTAGTAAATTCTAAAACTCTGCTGGATTTTTGAGGAAATGAAAGAAAAAGAAAGGTTTTCAAAAATAGTTGGTTTGCCTAATCTCCCGAACTACGCGGGTCTGATTCTCAAAGGATGTGAGATACTTAGGCAAACCTCAACAAGGGTATTTGGGCATAAGAATCTTGTGACAAATCCCTAGAACCTTCTAGTTGGAGGTTCGAAATACAATTTCTGGTAATTTTTCTCTTAAAACTTGAGGCACAAGTTAAATAACAAGGGACCAATTAAGCAATTCTGGAAAATGGGGAAGGGGCTAATAAGAAAACAAGGAGAAAAAGAGTTGCCCTAAGGCTTGGTTATAAAAAGCATCTTATTGCTTTCAAAGAAAAAAAAGAAGTCGAGAACACCATCTGCAAAAAATTCCCTGAAAATCCCGAGCTTTTCTGGCAAAAACCTCCTAAAATTTCCAAAATATAACCAGAATTCTATCCATTGTAAGGTGAAGATGACTTGAAGCATATGCATTAAGGGTGTTAGAATTTTCAGAATCTACTATGGGCATTGATCCCAGGCTTGTTTGCTTTGTTCGAGCTATAGGATTGGAACTTATGGTGTTATTGGTCTTTTAAAACCTTCCTGAGTTTCTGATACTACTCCTGGATCTTAATTGGTTGATCTGCAACTGTTTGTTGCTTCTCGCTTACCTTACTCATTGGTGTTTTTCTCTTTGCCGTAATTCCATGTACTTATTCTCACTCAAGAAATCTGGAAATGTATAGCTTTGTATATGCATGGTCACATTTGATAATGAAGGTATTTGTATTTTTCATGTTAATGTTATAGCTGCAAATGTTACTAGTTTAGTGGTATTTAGAACATTCATCTCATTTAGTTCGTGCTGTAATATGTATAAACATTTGGACTATGCCGGATAGTTTCGAATTATTTGAACAGTTAGCTTTAAGTTATTTAAATTTTAGTCGGTTGAAAACATGGTAGTCAATAACTTGCCTGATCTTAATGTTTGATTCAATAATAGGAGCATCACGTGTGCGTATATGTTAACCCATTTGATAGGTTTATCATATTGCATATGTCAATTTTAAACTTGGGTTTTGGCATAGTAATTCACGAGTAGGAAATTGTCACACTATTTGGAGTTTACCCCATCATACGTCTTTAAGTCAAAATGATCAACTATGAATAATCTCAACAGCTGTAGTGTAACGATTTGGGAAATGCTATCCTTACCTTGTGATTAATTTGTATTTCCAAATTTCTTGGCTCAATTGAAGGCTCAGATTGTTGTAAGTTGTGAGGTATGAGAAAATATACTTCTAGGCTAACTGCTTTCATTAATAAAGCCCAATTGTAGAAATAAGCCATACAAATGGTGAAAATATGCACGCTGAGTGTTTCCTTCGGTTAAACCATTAACATACGAATTAATTAGGACTTCTCTTTTATTTAGAGACACGTATAATAGAGAATCATAGTCCCTTTCGGTTGCCTTTCTAAAAATAAATCGAGCGTTCCACGCCAAAACAAACCTTACGCTGTATGGCCCTCTAATCGTAGTAAAAATGCTTAGAACTCCAGGAGATGCCGTTTAGTGAATTTCACAGTTTTTCCCTCAAAGTTAAAAAAACGTAGTTTGCTTTAGGCGAGTTATTTCAATATTTCATCTTCCTAAATTCGTGTGCGCATTTATGTGACCTAAATCCAAATCTCGATGAAGTTAAAAGATATAAAAAACTACGTGCGCATTTATGTGACGTGGTTTGCGATATATTTTAGCGACATCGCAAATTTCCTTAAAAAACAATAAAAGCGGTATAAGTAATTAAAAATTATATTTTTAGGATGGACGTGTGTAAAATCAGAATCGTTAACATATTATAATAGTTTAAGCGACCGTGCTAGAACTACGGGATCCGGAGGTGCCTAACACCTTCCCTCGGGTCAATAGAATTCCTTACTCAAGAATTTCTAGTTCGCGGACTCCATTCGGGCAGTCGAAAATTTTCTCGATTTGGGATTCAAAATAAACCAGTGACTTGGGATACCAAAAGTTAAACCTAACCCAAGTGGCGACTCTTAATAAATAAATAATCCCATTTCGAATAATGTCACTTTAGTTGGAAAAACTCCCTTATGCGTTTATCCTTCGGGGCAGCCATGTAAAAAAGGAGGTGTGACATGTATAGATTATAGACGTCTCAGTGACGCCACTAGAAAAGATCACTTTTCTTTGCCATTTATTGATCAAATGTTAGAAAGAATTGCAGGATATGGTTTTTATTGTTTTCTCGATGGCTACTCAGGGTATAACCAAATTCCAATCACACCAGAAGATCAAGATAAGACGACTTTCACATGTCCTCATAGAACTATATGTATATAGGAGAATGACATTTGGTTTATGCAACGCTCCTGCCACATTTCAGCGTTGCATGTCAGCAATTTTTTCTGACATGACTAAAAAATTTCTTGAAATTTTCATGGATGATTTTACACTTTTCAGCAAAGGGTTTTGAGGATTGTCTTCACAACTTATCTTTAGATGTAAAGAGACAAACTTAATTCTTAATTGAAAAAAATATCATTTTATGGTTACTGAGGGAATTGTTTTAGGACATAAAATTATTGCTAAAGGGATAGAAGTTGATAAGGCTAAAATTAATCTTACAACAGGATTACCCCCTCCCAAAATTGTTAAAGATATTAGGATCTTTCTAGGTCATGCGGGATTTTACAGACGGTTCATAAAAGATTTTTCAAAGATTTAAAAATCGCTGACAAACTTTTTATGAAAGATGTTAAGTTTGAATTTTCAGGTGATTCTATGAAAGCCTTTGACACCCTTAAAGAAAAAATATCAACTGTCCCTATAGTTGTGCCCCCTGATTGGAACCAAACTTTTGAGGTCTTGAATGATGCTAGTGATACAACAGTTGGAGCAATTTTAGGCCAGAAAAAGATAAGATTTTTCATCCATTTTACTATGCAAGCAAGACAATGAATGAGGCTCAACTAAATTATGCCACCACGAAAAAAGAATTACTAGCAGTGGTATTTCCCTTTAATAGGTTTCATTCCTATCTAAGAGTAACCAAGGTCACTGTTTTTACTGATCATGAGGCTATAAAATACCTTTTAGCAAAAAAAGATACTCGACCTAGATTGTTAAGATGGATTTTACTTCTCCAAGAATTTAAGCTCGAGATAAAAGATAAACAAAACAGAGAATCAAGTAGCTGACCATTTATCCAGATTAGAGAACCCTTTACTTGAGTTGTGTGATATTAAATAAGAGTTTCATGATGAACATATTTTTTCTATCAACTCAAGTGTTACTCAACCACCATAGTTCCCAGACATTGCAAATTACTTGGTTGGAAAATGGACACTCCAAATTCTCACTTACCAGCAGAATAAAAAGTTTGTATCTGACGCAAAATACTATTTATGGAATGACCCTTACTTGTTTAAAATTTGTGCAGATAGTAAATAAAAAGTTTATATCTGATGGGAAAAGTTGTACTATAAATATGAAAGCTCGTAATCCCAACTTAGGAATATGTGTTTGAAATTTATAAACTTCTTCGCTGTGAGCGTTCTTGCTTTGATTTGGACCCTTTGGACTGATCTATGCATTAAAAAGTCAAGAAATAATATTTTCCAGAAAAGTGACATTCTGTGATAAAAAATGCGGTCGCATAACAACTACGCGGACCGCATAGTCGAAGCAGATTGAAAAATTGTGTTGGTCAAATTTGAGGTCAGATATGCGGTCAATTATGCGATCACAAAATCGATATGTGGATCGCATAGTCGTCACATAATCCCCTTGGGATTTTTTGAGGGGAAGTTCTGTTGTATTATACAATCTGTCACATACCCAAATAATGTCATTAGGTTTTGGGGAGTATTTTGTGGTCCATTCTGCGGACCGCATGTCAGCTTTCTGATCGCAAATGCGATTGCAGATCTAAGTTGGGTTCCAAATTTCTAAGTTTTAAACCAAACCCCTTGTCGTTATATCCTGTGCAATAACTCGTATTGAGCCTATTTCCTGACACTTTTAGAGTGGGAGAGAGGGGACTAAGAGAGGGAAAATGATTCCCACCAAAATTACTCCATGAATCCTTGTTAAATCATTAAAGATAATCAAGTGAGGGACCTAAACCTTCATTGCAAGAGGTAAGACTTCATCACCTCAGCTCGTATTTTAAACATAGCCATAAAAGGTCATTAGTGAGGAGATTTATGGGTATAAGGATGGATTTCTCGGATGCATATAAGATCATAGAGTATTGGGAGGTTGTGAACTAAAAAGAAAGCAACTTGGGTATGAAATGATAGAAATCTCTCACCAAAGGGGGCCTAAGATCCCAATGCACCCCTAGTGCTTGATAATATGCTCAAATGAGCTAGAATCCTAATTTTTGACTCTAATTCTTTGTTCAATTTGTAATTCTTATACAAATTGATCGAAGTTCTAAGAGTTCCAGAATTTTGTAAGGACTACATAAAGCTTTATTCAGGTATGTATTGCAAAAACCCCGTCTCTTATAAATTAAGCTTCATTAGTGCTTGTGTAACACGGTAAGGCTAAAGTTTGGATTCTTGCGCAAATTACTATTTAACCTAAATTGATGTTGTAATTTTATATGCATGAAAGATGTGTCGCAGTGTGATCATTGTGTTATCTTGATAACTTGAAAGTGGCAATAATTATGAATTATGTATTGAAATGCTTAGACTGAACTTAGATTGAAGTCATGTTATTGTGCCATCGATTGGGAATCTTGTTTATGCTTATGATTTAAATAGCCCTTGTGTGCACCTATTGGCCTAAATGGAAAAGCTGATATTGCAATTGGAAACGATGTGGAATGCTTCCTACTGCCAAGAATGATGTGATAAGTTGTGGCCCCAAGTGACTATACGATAATATATGTGAAATGAGATGACTAATGAGAAAGGAACAATGTCGTGGTAACGCAGCCTAGCTGATCGGGCTGTGATCAAATGTCATGGCACACACTTAGTGGTATTATGTTGAAATTGAATTTCGGAAGATTGTGATTGAAGTGTATGTCTCAAATGAGGCAACCTAGGTGATCGGGCCGAGATCGGACTCCGCTGAAGATAGCGAGGTATTGTGAGCAATGATGAATAATGTGAAATTCCCTAAACTAAAATCTATGGAAAATGATGTGGAAGTTGTATGATTCCTTATTTGATAATGTGGTGATCGTTCGAAGTTCTAGGTTATACTTGTGATTTCTTATTCTTGTATGAAAGTTCTTTCTAATTAGATGGTGTTTAGTTATACATACTAGTACTATTCCTTGGTATTAACGTGCGTTTTGTCGGGGGCGCTACAATTTTTTAAATGAATGTAGTTGGCTCTATAGCGGGCAATGCCGATCGTGCTTAGCGGAGTGTCCTCATCTCGAGGACTTGGTGATCCCCTTTTTCTCCAAGGGGTTATGATGTACTTCTTTTATTGTAAACTTCTATTTTTGAGGTATAACCAGGGCCTTGTTGTCGGTGTAGTCATAATCCGTCTTTTGTATCTGCAGAGGCTCCATAGATATTGTGCGGGTTATGTATGTGTGTTGGTTGGGTTAATGATCTCTTCGTTCTCTAGTTCATCTAAGCAATGACTGTATAAATCATGGAACTAGCCATGATGTAAGGTGTGTTGTTACGACCCTAGTTCACCATCTGTGAACACGTCATGACGGCATCCAGTCACAAGGGCTAGGTTAGCCTAACAGTGCGGAAATAACAACATTCATAATAATAATAATAACTCAAGTACCAAGTAACTTAGAGAAATGTATATAATTTGCCACTTGGCACATGCAGTTCACACCACAATTATGAAACAGAATCACAAAACTTGGAATCTCACATGCAACACAGGTTAAAGAAAGTATACAGTACGACCCTAACTCTGGAAATTTCTACATCAATGAAAAACAGGAACAACTAGCTAACTACATGATGGAATAGGAAGGAAACTCATCCAGTATGCGGATGCTGTAGATATACCTCGAGTCTCCGCTAGATCTCTCCGCCTCGGTGCTAGGTACCTGGATCTGCACATGGAAAACATGTGTAGAATAGGCATGAGTACACCATAGCGATACTCAGTAAGTGCCAAGCCTAACCTCGGTTGGGTAGTGGCGAGGAAGGTCAAGGCCCTACTGAGATAAATATAATATATGATGAGATAAAGAAAGAAAATACGAGTAAAATCTATAGCGAAAATCTAAACAGGATAAATAAGGGAAACATCAATAGGAAAAACGGAACAAAACAATACAAGGAAACTACTCACAATAAGAAATAACAACTGGGGATCTCTTGGTATCCTCATTATATCCGCTAGGGATCTCTTCGTATCCCGAGGATCTCTTGGTATCCTCATCATTTTCGATAGAGATCTCTTGGTATCCTGAGAATCTCTTGGTATCATCATCATATTCACGAGGGATCTCTTGGTATCCCGAGGATATCTTGGTATCCTCATTATTCACTAGGGATCTCTTGGTATCCTCATTATTTCACTAGAGATCTCTTGGTATCCCGAGGATCTCTTGGTATCCTCATTATTTCACTAGGGATCTCTTGGTATATTGAACGTATCAAGTGCAGGGGGATCTCCCAGGAGGCCAACCCATAGTTCCAAAGTAAATATGCATGGGGATCTCTCGGGAATCAAACCCGTAGACCCAAAGTAAATCTGCGCAACCACAATAAAAGAATATTCATAATGAAGTACAACACTACAAGCAACAGATAATTCCAGCCTCACATGTTTCACACAGTGCAGTTAACGCAATTTAAGCAAGAAGGCAAGCTAAATCAACAAAACATGACTTTCTCATCTAACACAGGTTATTATTGCAAGTAAGGTAAGTAGGTACAAAAGAAACTCAATCTCAATATCTAAAGAAAAGAACCGTATTTTTCAAGAATTAACTCAAGCACGCGAACGTCAACTCACGTACAAGGCGCTCAATCACCAATAACATATCCTAGGGGAAAGTTTCCCACACAAGGTTAGACAAGCCACTTACCTCGATCGACTCGAAAATCAACTTGAAGTCACTCTTTTACCACGAGTATTCAACTCCAAATGGACCAAAATCTATTCATTTCAATTATATCTCGTACTAACATCTCAAGCAACTAATTCTAATATTAAAACTACAGCTAAGATGAAATTTTATGTAAAATGACCAAAACGCCCCTCGAGCCAACATGGCCAAAACCCGAGGTTCGAACTAAAATCCGGTTACTCATTCCCCCACAAATCCAATTATGTGATTAGTTTTGAAATCGGACCTCGAATTGAGGTCCAACCCCCATTTCTGCAAAACCTCATAGATCCTAGATTTCAAGTAGCCGAAATTTAAATTTAACAAAAAAATTATATAGAAACACGAGCCAACTAGTTTCGCAACTGGTTTGCTGCAATTTTGTACTGATTTCATCCTTTTTGGAGGGTGGCTTGAGATGGTGTTTTGGGTGGTATCGAGAGAGGGTGTTTTAGCTCAATTTTTAGCTGGTTTAATGGCTAGTTTTTTTCTGGATTTTGGTGTGGTCAAAAGAGGAAGAAGGAGCAGCCATTGGAACTTTTTTCTTTTTGAGGAGATGGTTTGATGTTCTTTGGTTTTGAGTAATGAAGAAGAATGAAAAAGAAACAGGGATGGGAGGGGTCTGCTTGTGTTCAGTGGCGAATCTCTCTTAGGCTCTCTAGGTCTTCTACAATGTATATTGTCTGTGTGTGTTTTGTGAAGAGCTCCCGAGATGCGCAGCTTCTTCCCCTGTATCTCCGTCTGTCTCCTCTCTAGATGTCTGTATTGTGTATTAGAATGTGTAGGATTTATATTAGGTGTAGATAGTATTATATAGGGTATGGATTAGGGTAAGGGTATGGGCCTTTAGATTATGGGCTAGGGAATAGGCTTCGGTTATGTGGGTTTGGGTAGGAAAATTATGGTTTAGGCTAGTTTGGTTTTAAAAATGGGTCAATTGCTTAAATTAAAATCCCATTACAACTAAATCATTATTTTCTTTTCTTTTTATATATTTTTTAATTAACAATCATAGAAATTAAAAATTAAAATTAATCTATATTTTTTTGTAGAAATTTAAACTCTTTATTTATTCATTTATTTTTTTAAAACAATTACTTGACTTAAAACTAACGAAAAAATGCTAATTTAAAGACTAAGATAAATATGTAAAAATGACCCCCCTTTTTTTAGAATTTTTCTATGATTTAAAAATGTTAAAAATGCATGAAATGCAAATAAACAAAGAAAAAATTCGTAAAATTAATAAACATTATTTTTGGTCTATTTTTAGGAGTTATTCTCATGTAGGGCAAAAATCACGTACTCACTGCTGCCCCTCTTTGCGCGGAAACTCGAAAAGTTTTCGTGCAAAGATAAGTGAGCAAATACGAGCGGTTTTTTGCCCGTTTGAATAATCCATGGAAAGCATTTTGAAAAGATTTGACCGCATCCTACTTTAGAGGTTGCCTACATATCCTCGGCTAAAGAGGAATCAGTTCAGTGTAGTTCAGGAATTGAGTAAGATAAAGGAGTATGCCGAGGTGAATATCCGGTTTTGGTTCCATCGAGGTTTCGGTTCGCAGTCCCGCTTATTACATCAAAATTAAAATTAAAATACTAACTAAGCCTATGAGCTACGAGTTACAAGATTCATATCTATAAATCTTCTGAAGCTTGATCTTGAGTCTTGGCTAGGTCTTGTTGCAGACTCTGATCTGAATCTTGATGCCCGTCAGCTGCATGTGCTAGTTCTTTCTTCAACATTTGGATCAAAGTGGGGCATGCCAAACTTGTGATTTTGAATCAAATTTGAGTAGTCCGCATCATTTTCTTCTTTGAACATTCTGAGTTCGCTTCTTTTTGTTCTTTCTTCTTTTCCTTTATTCTGGATTTAGACTCATGCTTTCGGTCATCTCAAATCATGTGCCTTGAGGTAAAACCTGCTCAGACACCAAAACAAACAAACGAACAAAATATTATTCCCCATTTTCCACTGAGAAAATTTCGTGAGTTATTTGTAACACAAATCAAAGCTATTTCTTTAGTGAAAACAATAAAAGTCGGGATTGTGTATCCATTGGAAAGATTGCCAGGTTATGCTGGGAAGGAGAAAAGGTCCCTGCTGGGGATAAGAGGAGGATCCACGGGTTATGACAGGATGGAAATTAAGGGTTCCTACTGGGGATGAAAGGAAAAAACCACGGGTTATACCGGGATGAAATGAAAAAATATTCCTGGGCTATGCCAGGGAGATCCGTGGGTTATGCCATGATGAATGAAAAAGGTTCTAGGTTATGCCAAGGGGTCTACAGGTTATGGCGAGAGAAGAAGGTTCCTGGGTTATGCCGTGGGGAAAAGAAAAAGACCCTCAAGTTATGCTGGGGATAAAAGGAAAATGACCTGCGGGTTATGCCCGGGGGGGGGGGGGGGGGGAGAAACGACCCTCAGGTCATGCTGGGGAGAAAAGAAAATACCCTTAGGTTATGCTGGGGAAAAAAAATAAAATGATCCTCGGGTATGCCGGGGAGAAAAAGGAAAGATGATCCTTGGGTTATGTCGAGGAGGTCCACGGGTTATGCCGGGATAAAAGGGAAAAGGTCCTATGCTACCATGATTTTGGATTTTCTCTTCTTCTTTTTTTTTTTGAATTATTCTAGGATAAAGTTCGTTGGACTAGGTTTTCTATCTTAGGAGAAAGATTCATCAGGCTAAGATATTTATCTAAGGAGAAAATTCATCATACTAGGTCTCATCTCTTTTTTTTGGTATCTTAGGAGAAAGATTCATCAGACTAAGACTTTGATCCTTGGAGAAAGTTCATCAGACTAGGTCCTCTATTTAGGTATCTTACGAGAAAGATTCATCAGACTAAGATTTTGATCCTAGGAGAAAATTCATCAGACTAGGTTTCTTTTTTAGGTATCTTAGGAGAAAGATTTATCAGACTAAGATTTAGATCCTAGGAGTAAGTTCATCAGACTAGGTCTTCTATCTTAGGAGAAAAATTCATCAGACAAAGATTTTGATCCTAGGAGAAAGCTCATCAGACTAGGTTTCTTTTTTGGTATCTTAGGAGAAAGATTCATCAGACTAAGATTTAGATCCTAGGAGAAAGTTCATCAGACTAGGTCTTCTATCTTAGTAGAAGAAATTCATCAGACTAAGATTTTGATCCTTGGAGAAAGTTCATCAGACAAGTTCTTTTTTTTTGGTATCTTAGGAGAAAGTTCATTAGCCTAAGATTTTTATTGGGAGGAAAATCTATCAGACTAGGACTTTTTATCCTGGGAGGAAAAAAATGTGAAGATTACTGGCAAGATTTTATGCCCATGCAGACAAATAAACACCAAGTTTTAAGAAACTTACCTTTGTTGGCTCTACTCTTCTTCTTTTTTTCTTATCTTTTTTTTTGTTGTTTTTGTTCATTTTTTTTCTATCTTCTTTTTTTTGGACCAATTTCCTTGCGCTGCTTTGTTCCTGTTGCAGACAAAGAAAAAAAATTGTCAGTTTTAAAATGGTGGTCGGTTTGTGGCTTTGAGTCCTGAGTAGCTTGGCTTTTGCTCGATCACTTGAGTCGGTCTCAAGAGACTTTTGTTCTGCACCAACTCTGATTGTTTTACACCCAGTACTATTTGTATTTGTGGCTCAATCAGCCTTGTCCCAATTAGGGATCTTGGCTCAGGTGACCTTTTCTGATATCTTCAATGACTTTCTGCTTTTTGAGAAATTTTTCTGTTAGAGAGTATCACAAGTTATCTTTGCTTGCGTCAAGTAGGCTGACAAGAGTCTTTTGGGGAAGCCCTTGCATGAATCCTCAAGGCATGCTGACAGTAACAGCTGAGTGTGCTGGCCAAATTTATTTTGTGCAACTGAAAAGCTGGTAGCAGATTTTGAAATATGTTCTTGCTTGTTTTGACGACGACAGACTCAGAGTGAAGGACTCAATGACAACAACAACAACTACTACTACTACTACTACTACCCAGTATAGTCCCACAAAGTGGGGTCTGGGGAGGGTAATATGTAGACGGGCTTTACCCCTACCCGAAAGGGTAGAGAGGCTGTTTCCAATCGACCCTCGGCTCAGTGAAGGAAAGGAACAACAAAAATAAAAACAAAAGAGCATTAGTAACTTCATCAGAAATAGCGTAAATAATTATCTAAACATGACAAAGAAACAAATATTTACAAGAAATGTCCCCTGTTGGAAGGACAGAAGGGAGATTTTTTTGTTTTTTTAAGTAACTAGCCTTAATGATCATGTCATGCATTTTGGACTTAACTGTCTGATCTATCCAACTTAACCCGTGCTAGGGAGATTCACGGGTTATGCCGGGATGAATGAAAAAATCCTAGGTTATGCTAGGAAGATCCACGAGTTATGCCGGGATTGGAAGGAGATCCTGGGCTATGCCAGGATGAATGAAAAAATCCTAGGTTATGCTAGGGAGATCCACGGGTTATGCCGGGATGAATGAACAAATCCTAGGTTATGCTAGGAAGATCCACGGGTTATGTCGGGATTGGGAGGAGATCCTAGGTTATGCCAGGGGAATCCACGGGTTATGCCGGGATGAATGAAAAAATCCTAGGTTATGCTAGGGAGATCCAAGGGTTATGCCGGGATGAAAGGGGCTCTTGGGTTATGCCAGGGGAATCCGCGGGTTATGCCGGGATGAACATATCCTAGGTTATGCTAAGGAAAATCCATGGGTTATGCCGGGATGAATGAAAAAATCCTAGGTTATGCTAGAAAGATCCATGGGTTATGCCGGGATAAAAGAGGATCCTGAGTTATGCCAGGGGAATCTGCGGGTTATGCCGGTATGAACATATCCTTGGTTATGCTAGGGAAAATCCATGGGTTATGCCGGGATGAATGAAAAAATCCTTGGTTATGCTAGGGAAAAATGCAAGGCAAAGGAGGACCACAAAGATCGTTTTGATTGTGCGGGGAATAGAGGAGGAAAGGAACAACCCTTAGGTTATGCTAAGGGTAGGGGAGTGTTAACTCCTAGACTATGCTGGGGAGTAGAAAGTGTAGGGAGGGACTCCTCTGATTATGCCGGGGATGTGGAGGGAAACTTCCTGATTAATGCTGGAGGGGGTGGAATTCAATCCTTAGGTAATTCCTAGGAAATCCACAAGCTGCACAAGGGGAAATTAAGAATTTGAATCCCGTGCTATCATGCTTATTTACGAATTTGCAGGGAAATGAAAAGAAAACTTCCCTTTGGTTATTGACACAACGCCATCCTTGGTTTCTTGTGCCCGTCTTTTGGTGGTTTTTCCCCATGTTCCTTTTGCTTTTCTAGGTTGCACCTGCATCTATTTTAGTTCAGAAAAAAGACAAACTGTTAGTTTGAACAACGATTGGTTTTGCGGCCTTGTCACGCTTGATTTCATCTTCCTTTGTGTTCAAAAGCGAACCCTTGGCTTTCAATCCTTGCTTTGTTAATCGGCCAGGGGGTCCGCATTTCGGATTGGTCTTTGTTTCTCGAGCCTTAGGTTATGAGTTTTGTCCCGCCTCTGATTTTTAGGCTTGCTTTTTGGGCTTGTTTTTGGGAATTTTGATAAGAATCATACATCCTGTTTGGCTTAAGACCCCTTCGATTTCACCTTCATTCCTCTTTGACTTTGAATTTCCTTTCTTTTATTTCCTTACTTTTGAGACATTAACTATCATGATTAAACGGGATTGGCTAAGCGCGCTACACAATGTCGGGCATTTCCTCAATTCTTGCCAGGAGAAACCCATAAGGCTGGCCCTGCTACCTTTTTTATGGAATGGTTAGGACACCAAAGTTAAAGTGGAAAAGAGTGAAGCATGAATTTATAGAGGTATGTTCTTCTAAGGGAAGAGAGGGAACTTATCTGGAAATATAAGTCGGCTTCGAATGGCAACGAGATGTTTCTTGGACGGATACCCAGCTAAAATCCATTTCTGCTTTCCGGCTTCAACTTTTCCAAAACCAAAGAAACCTATTAAGGCTTGAGCAGCAATATTTCCTCTTTTCGGACGACAGCCCCTTTTTCGGGTTTTTGTCAATCGACCTCTTTCATTTCTTTTCTCACGTCGCCCGATAGCGCTCTTTGCGAGTTTTTGCTAAATGCACTCTCTCATTCATTTTATTTTTGTTTTTCTCTGCTTACCATCGCCATATGATGCCCGGAGGTTTTCACCGATAAGACTCTCTCATTTTATTTCTCTCAAAAATTTGATTGGTACCGACTCCCAACAACAGTATTTTTCTCCCTGGGGATCTATAAATTTATGACCATTCGGACGGATCTGTAACCGAACCAAATACATTTTTTCCCCAGCTTGATTTTTGTGGGTGACTGGGGTTTTATTTTGATGTGACTGAACCTCAGGGAGAGGCTGCCTACATATCCTTTTGGAATCAAGTCAGATGTAGTTCAGGAAGTGTTTCCTAAACTAATTTTGCTTCGCTGTTTTTGTTTTGCTTTTTTTTAACATCATTTCTGGGTTACAAAGAAGGTGGGGTAGCGGGAGAGTAAAGTCTTCGTCATTCCAATCAATCGGGGTAATTGCTGTAGGGGATTTAAACATAATACCTTTTTACCGCGTTTGCGTTTACCGCTGCCTTGGGCTCATCTCCTTCAACGTCATTCAGGTACAACGCTCCTCTTGGCGATATCTTTCTGATGATGTATGTGCCTTTCCAATTTGGAGTGAATTTTCCTTTGGATTCCTGATGATGGGGAAGTATCCGTCACAAAACCAACTGCCCAACTCCGAAATTCCTGGGGCGCTCTTTCTTGTTGTAAGCACGGGCCATTCTTTGTTGGTACAACTGCCCATGGTATACTGCGGCCATTCGTTTTTCATCAATTAATGCCAACTACTCCAATCGGGTTTTGACCCATTTGCTATCCTCAATTTTTGCTTCGACCATCACTCGGAGCGAAGAGATTTCCACCTCGGCAGGTATGACAGCTTCAGTCCCGTAGACCAGCAGATATGGGGTTGCTCCTACTGATGTACATACTGTGGTACGATATCCCATCAGTGTGAAAGGCAGCTTTTTGTGCCATTGCCTCGTTCTTCGAATCATTTTCTTCGAGATCTTTTTGATGTTTTTGTTGGCTGCTTCGTTCGCACCATTAGCTTTGGGACGTTGGGGGGGTGGAGTTTCTATGTGTTATCTTGAATTTTTCACATATCTGCCCATCAGCTGACTGTTTAGATTAGCTGCATTCTCAGTAATGATGGTAGCGCGAATCCTGAAGCGGCAAATGATATTAGAATGCATAAAATCCACTACCACTTTCTTGGTAACAGACTTGAGGGTGATGGCCTCAACCCATTTTGTGAAGTAATCAATAGCGACCAATATAAATCTGTGCCTATTTGAGGGTTTTGGCTCGATTGGCCCAATTACGTCCATACCCCAGGCGGCAAATGGCCAGGGTGTTGACATAGGATGCAGCTCATTTGGTGGTGCATGAATTAGATCACTATGCACCTGGCATTGATGACATTTTCGGACAAAGCTGAAGCAGTCTTTCACCATGGTCATCCAATAATAGCCAGCTCGGAGTATCTTCTTTGATAGTACATAGCTGTTCATATGGGGCCCACACACGCCCGCATGTACTTCGTGCATAATTCTCCCGGCTTCTTCGCCATCCACACATCTCAACAGATTAAGATCTGGAGTCCTTTTGTACAAAGTGTCACTGCTCAAGAAGAAATTGCTTGCATGCCGTCGAATGGTTTTCTTTTGTTCTCCAGTGGCTTGCTCAGGGTACTCCTGTGTTTTTATGAATCTCAAGATGTCGTAATACCAAGGTTGTGGGCTAGGCTCTGCACTGGTCGCATTACAATACCCATGTCTTTATTTGATTTGGATTTGTAAAGGATGAACATTGGCATTCCTATGGTATGGCAACATGGAAGCCAAGGTTGGAAGTGTATCTTCTATATCATTGTGGCAACGGGGAATGTACCTGAAATGTACTGACCTGAACCGTTTGCTGAGGTCTTCGACATGCTGTTTGAACGGGAGGAGCTTAATGTCCCTTGTCTCCCATTCTCCTTGAGCTTGTCGGATAATTAGATTGGCATCTCCCATGATTAGCAACTCTTCGACATCTTATTTAATAGCCATGTTCATGCCCATAATGCAAGCCTCATATTCAGCTGTATTATTGGTGCAGAAAAACCGAAGTCTAGCTGTAGCTGGATAATGTTGGCCTATGGGTGACATTAAAATTGCCCCAATCCCTACGCCCTTTGCGTTTGCTGCTCTGTCGAAGAACATTTTCCAGACGGGAGTGTCCTCAACTGCTATTTCCAATGAGTTCAATTCTTTGTCAGGGAAGTAAGTGTTTAGAGGTTGATATTCGTCATCAATTGGGTTCTCTGCCAGATGATCTGCCAATGCTTTAGCTTTCATCGCAGTATGAGTGACAAAAACAATGTCGAACTCGGTGAGCTAGATCTGCCATTTGGCAGTCGCCCTGTGAGCATTGGTTTTTTGAATATGTACCTTAGTGGATCTTGTCTGGTTATGAGGTACATGGTATGGGCTTGCAGATAATGCCTTAATCTTCTGAGCTACCCATGTCAAGGTGCAACACGTTCTTTCTAACAATGTGTACTTGGCCTTGTAACTGGTAAACATTTTGCTCGGATAATAAATGTCATGCACTTTCTTTCCCATGGCATCATGTTTCCCGAGAATACAACCGAAAGAACCTTCCAAGACTGTTAGATAGAGAAATAATGGCCTTCCTGGTTCTGGCAAAACCAAAACGGGTGGATTGGACAAGTATTGTTTGATTCTATCAAAAGCTTCCTGACACTCGACCGTCCACTTAACTGAAGCATCCTTCTTTAGTTGCTTAAATATGGGCTCACATATTGAAGTCAATTGGGCGATGAATTGGATGATGTAATTCAATCTTCCCAATAGACTCATTACATCCTTTTTGGTCCTTGGCGGGGGAAGCTCCCGAATGGATTTGATCTTGGTTGCATCCAATTCAATGCCTCTTTGGCTGACGATGAACCCCAAAAGTTTTCCCGACGGGACTCCAAATGCGCATTTTGTTGGGTTTAGTTTCAAATTATATTTGCGGGGCCTTTTGAAGATTTTCCTCAGATCCTTTACATGATCGCCCTGCGTCTTGGATTTGATAACCATGTCCTCCACGTACACCTCTATTTCTCGATGCATCATATCATGGAAGATGGTGGTCAGAGCCCTCATGTATGTTGCCCCAGCATTTTCAATCCAAAAGGCATAACTTTATAACAATATGTTCCTCAAGGTGTGGCAAAGGGGGTTTTCTCAGCATCTTCCTCATCCATCAGCACTTAGTAATACCCTGCGTAGGAGTATACAAAGGATTGAATCGTATGCTTGGTGCAATTATCGACAAGGATGTGGATGTTGGGCAGAGGGAAGTTATCCTGGGGACTCGCCTTGTTCAAATATCTGTAATCCACACACACCCGAGTTTTCCAGTCCTTCTTCGGCGCCGGGACCACATGGCCAGCCACGTGGTGTACTGAACTACCCGGATCACCCTCGCTTCCAGCTATTTTGTAATCTCCTCTTTGATTTTATCACTGACATCAGGCTTGAACTTTCTTTGCTTTTGTTTGACTGGAGGACATCCGGGGTATGTAGGCAACTTATGAACCACCAAATCCATACTCAAACCAGGCATGTCGTCGTAGGACTACGCAAATACATCTTTGAACTCCAGCAGGAGTTGAACCAGTGAATCCCGTATTTCTTTATTACGTGGATGCTTATTTTAGTTTTTTTATTTCATCGAGATTGCCCAGGTTAACCGGTTTTGTATCATTCAAATTAGGCTTAGGTTTGTTTTCAAAGTGTTCCAACTCTAGGTTGATTTCCCTAAAAGCCTCTTCTTCATCGTATTCTAGTTCTTGGTTCATTCTTTCACAGATGGGCAGCGAGTTTGGGTCGTGGCATGAAGTCCGCGAGCATGTCGGTTTATTTAAAGCCGCATTATCGGGACAAAAATCAGAGAAAGGCAAAGAGGTGTGAATGACAAAATATTGATTTTATTTCTTCGAACATAAAAGATAACAGGGTTTACAATTGAGATTTAAAGTGCGAAATAGGAAAACAAACAACCGAGCTACACCCTGAAATAGCTCGTGATGTGGGAAGAAGTGGCAAGTCGAGACTACTATGTCTCCTGCCTGACCGGAAAAGGTGTGGCCTTCCAGTTTTAAAGTTTGGCGGCTGGCCCCATATACAGCACTTCAGCGGCGCTTGAACCTTCTCCTGGTCGGAGCATGTTTACTTTATAGAGCAACTCCCTCATAGCCCCGCAGATCTCATCAATTTCTTCTGCCGTGAAGGTTTCTTCTTCCTCCTCTTCACTGTACTTTGGTTTTTTAAAGGTTTTGTACAAGTGAGGTAGGGGTCGTGGTAAGGCCCATCCTTGGCGCTTTCTGCGATTGGTCCAAGTGATTGTCTTCTGAGGTTGGATGAAATCCCAATCTAAAGAACTTTTCGGTAACAGGAAAGGCAACCGGCTCGGCTATGCCTTGTAGGGAGCTTCCGAGTCTCTTGATAATTGAAGCATTTGACAGGAAAGGCTGGGGGAGCGGCTTGCCCTCTTCATGCTGAGCAGCTACTACGACTTCGAAAGCTTGATAGACTATGTGTTCAATCCCTTCCTTGGCTTCTAGACAGGGAACAGAGGGGTCCCGGTAAATTGATTGTTCGTCCTCTCCATGAGCTACGATCTCTTGGTTTTCATACTCAAATTTCAGCATTTGGTGCAGGGTAGAAGGAACTGCCCCTGCTGCATGAATCCATGGCCTTCCTAGGAGGTAGTTGTAGGAGGTGTCCATGTCAAACACCTGGAATGTTACTTCGAAGTCGACTTGACCAGTGAGCACCAAATCGATTTCACCTATGGTATCCCTTTTTATTCTATCGAAGGATCGGGCACATACGTTATTAGGATGGATCCACCCTGTCCCGATCTCCATTCTCTGCAAGGTATATAGTGGGCATATGTCTACTCCGGAACCTCCATCGACCATCACTCTCTTGACATAATATCCCTCACATTTGACAGTGAGGTGCAAAAGCCTTGTTGTGAGCAGCTCCCTCCGGGGGTAAGTCATTCTTACTGAATGATACTTGGTTAACAGCGAAGAATTTCTCCGCCGTTTTCTCTAGTTGTTCTACAGAGGACTCAGCTGGTACATAAGCTTCGTTCAGAGTTTTGGCCAACACCTGCTGATGCTTAGGAGATTTCATCAAGGGTGACAATAAAGAAATTTGCTCAGGGGATTTTCGAAGCTGATCCACTACTTCGTACTCCGGCATTTTCATTTTCTTGAAGAAAGCTTCCGCGTCCTCGGCACTCACTGGCTAAATCTCCCTTTGGTAGTGGCGTTCACCTCTTCCATGTCTAAGTATTTCTTGGTGGGACAACCTTTTTGGGCTTCTCCGAGGATTTCTTTGCCTTTGTAGGTAACGATGGTTTACTGATAATTCCAAGGGATGACTGAGGGGTTGGTCATGGGCTTCTGCGGTGCGTGACCAATAACCACGAGCTCATTCAGCACCGGTGGTTTAATCGATCCCCGTACCACATAGGCTTTATTGGGCATATACATTGTTTTGTTCAGCTCGAACCTTTTTGGAGGGCTTAAAGTGGGCTGCTTTTCTATATATCCTCGTGGGATGTAGAGTATTATTTTCTTGGTAGGTGTCGTCTCAGCTCCGACCTCAGCCCTCTTTTCTGCTTAAGGGCATTTGGCTTCTTTTTTTCCTTTCTTCCATCTTCTTTGGGATGACTTTTGGTTTTCTGTCTGCCTCGGTGATGGCTATGATGACTTTTAGAGCGGGATCAAATTCTTTGTCCTCGCAGATCATTCCGATGACCGGCCCGTTATTGTGAACCGGTAACGGGTTGTCAGTTACATTTGGGACCTCACATCTCTTAGTATTATCTCTTTTGATCAATCAAGTCCTCCATGGCTCGTTTTAAGGTCCACCAATTTTCAGTATCATGTCCTTCTGCCCTAGAGTGGTAAGCACAACGCACGCCCCTTTGGTAAGAAGGTGATTCTGGGTTCTATCTGTTTAGGGGTATGGGCTGGAGAAGACCCATATGGACCAGCTTTTGGAACAGGCTGGCGTAGGATTCTCCTATTGGGGTGAAGTTCTGTCTCCTGGTGGCTCCCTGGGACGATAATTATTTTGCTGAAGACGGGGATTGTAATGATTCTGAGGAAGTTGATTTCTTGGAGCTTGATTTCTATTGTTCTGCTGTTGAGGTCGGGCAAAGGGCTGAGCGTTCATAACTGCGTAGGGTTGAGGGACATAGTGCATGTCTCGATGAGGATAGTAATGTTAAGGCGCTCTTTCAGAGAATGCATGCCTGTGAGTGTGTTGTTTTCTCATCCCAGAGGCTGCCATGGATGCTTCTTCTTTCTTCTTGTTCCTCGGGATTCCTCCTGCCCCTCCTTGTATGGCCTGAGAAGTGGCTCTTATGGCAGATTGACTTAGAATCCTCCCTGTTTTGAGGCCATTCTCTACCATCTCCCCAATATTTATTGCCTCTACGAAGGGTTTGCCCATTGCGAACATCATGTTCTGAAAATAGTCTGCCTCTTGTGCTTGCAAAAAGACGGTGACCATCTCTGTTTTGTCCATAAGAGGCTTCACTCTTGATGCTTTCTCTCGCCATTTAATAGCATATTCTCTGAAGCTTTCAGCAGGTTTCTTCTTCAAGTTAGCTAGGGAATTCCTATCCGGGCCGATGTCGATGTTGTACTGAAATTGTCTTACAAAGTCCCGGGGGAGGTCATCCCACATGTGCCATCGGGTAATATCTTGATCTATGTACCATTCGGATGCAATACCCGCTAAGCTCTCCCCAAAGTACGCCACCGGGAGTTCTTCCTTTTTGCCGGCTCTACGTAGCTGATTGCAATACTTTTTCAAATGGGCGATGGGTCGTCGTGGCCATCGTATTTTTTGAATTTCGGTATTTTAAACCCCAAAGGAAGATGTACATTGGGGGAACATGCACGGGTATGAATAAGATACACTTTTCTGTCCACTTAGTCCTTCCATGTTCTATAGGCTTTGCTCAAGACTCTTCATTCTCCTTATGATTTCATCCTGTTCGGACGATTTGGAAGTTTTTGTCTTGCACGGGGGTAAGTTCATATGCTGGTTGAGGGTAGTTATATGTAGGGTATTGGGGAGGCTCATTTTGGTAATTAGGAGTTTGGAATTTAAAGGTTGTGGGGTCAAACACGGGCCTCGGTACCGCAGGATGTGTGGTAGCTGCGCACGGAGGGGCCGTAAAGATGTTGGGAACTGGCCCGGACGTAAACATTGGAGGGTGGGTTTCAGAAGGCGCCCCAACAAAATTGGTTGACATGGTGGGCTGCCCCAGGAGAATACTCGGGTGACTGATAGGGATAGTGGAGGTACCCCCTGACCTTGGAAATAGCTCACGAATTCCAAGGATAGCACTGTGAGGTTCCATCCCATTGGTCCATGCATCCCACATTTCCATGACTCGAAGCCACAGGATCCTGTTCTCTTCAGCCGTTGCAGATTCAGAGGCTAGTACTCCTGTGATTGAGCTGTCCTCTGGAATATGTACGGTGGGTAGAGTCATTTCAGTCGACATCTCTGTATTTCCCTTTGACCTAGTGAAGTATCCGTGTGAAGCCAGTTTACAACAAAACCAACTACTGTTCTAAACACCTGGACTGGAACATTGTAAATGCAGTTAGTTCGGGGTAGATACCAAACAGAAAATCATACTTGGGCATGATGCACCTATGCAGATAATGGGTTTTTATATGCCTGCCATAGTCGCATGTGTCATCCCGGCATTTATTTCAACTTCCTTTTCGATTCCTACCTCTTATTCCTCTTTTTCTTATTTAGTTTTTAGCTTTTTTAAAGAATACGGTCGAATCTTAAAGAGATTGCCTACGTATCATGACTTTGCATGAATCAGACCGAGCGTAGTTTATGGAAACAAAAGGTTAAGTACACAGCAAAATATTTTTGGGATTTTCAATTTTGATAAAGATATAAACTTTGATTACAATGGCTAAAAGAACAAAAAGAAACTACCAAACTGGGACTTAATAACCTTACAGACTCGAAAGGACAACAGACAGACTCTTTTTTCAAAAAAAAATACAAATTTATGAGTACATTAACATTTCAAATGTCTTTGGAGCTTGCGGGGAATCATTCGGCCTTGTCGCAGGTTTACGCGCTACACTTCCTTGGAGATAGTGGAGATCTTCCATCACTTGTCAGACAAATTTCAAAGCAGCGGCGAAGATCATAGATTTTGTCATGTCCTCAGAGTGATTGCATTTAGTGGTAATATATTCTGCAATTGCCCGCACCTTCTCCCTGATAACCCCTTTTTCTTGTAGTAGACGCCCTATTTGTTTGGCCCGTGCTTCTAAAGTCCATTCAGCTGCCTGATTCAACTTTTGAAATTGCCTCAAATCTCTTTCCAATCCCGCTATTACCGCATAGCAATGTTCTCTCTCGGCTTTGAAATCCTTGGCATGTTTGGTCATTTTGTTTTCAGCTATGACAACCCTCTGTTTTAAACCAGCACTTTCATTCCCGCTTCCTTCTTTTAACTGCTCTATTATGTGGGCCCTTTCTTCTGTGCTTTTAACTAATTGTTTTCGAGCTCTAGACTATTCAGCCTCTACCTTACTCAGGTCGAAACCGTATTCAATTACTTTTAGACACAGGTTCTCTATGAGCTTTTCATCCTTTGTACTCTTCAGAGGATTTTCTGTGGCTGTTTTCATTTTTTGAATTCTGGCTCGCAGTGCTTCATTTTCTTTAACCAATACCTTCTTTTCTACCTCGCTGTCTGCGGATTTCAGACTATTTTCGAATTGCAATTCTTGAATTTTCTTTTCCAGCCTTCCTATAGTAGCCCGGTATTCATTTTCTCTTGCCAACCAATCCCACTGCTCTTGTGAAGTCTCAGTAAATTCCTGGAGATGGGGTATTTTTGCCGGCCTCCCAGGCTCTATATCCCTCTTGTACCAGGTAACATACCTCGGTGCAACCTCACCCTTAGCTACATCACGTACTCGAGTGTCAGCTGTCAAGTATTGGCATTCGCTCCAAATTTGGCGTACCACAACTTCGGGGAATTGACCATTCGGGCTTATCTCAACTGCATGGCGGCTGATATCCTCGTCTCTGGGAATCATTTGGCATCTACCTAATTGCCTGAGTACTCTATACGGCGCATAGGGATAGATGCTTCGGATGCCCATCAAAAGGAAATGCGGTCCGGTGGCAGGAATATACACAATCTCGTCAATAGAGAGCCAACTGAATGTCCATTCTATTTGATTTGCAGAAATAACCTGGAGACGCGACACCCACTTTGTGACACCCTCTGGTAATTTAAACCCATTCACCTTATTGTCAAATTCTTCTATGCAACCTTTTGTTGGCAACCCGTAATTTGTGAATCAAGGCCTGTGACATAAATGCTCAATCAGCCAGATTTGTAGAAGCAAGTTATAGCCTTCAAAGAAATCCCCTCCTGCTTTACAAATGATAAGGGCTTGGAAGATATTAGACATGATCATTGGAGCAAGAGTACTCTTTGCATGGTTCATCAAAGTACAAATGATCCAGGCTATCCGTATGTCGATGTTCCCGTCCTTTCGCGGGAATACTAAAAGACACCATGAACACAAAGCATCGATGCTCCTCCCACTTGAGGCGATTACCCTTGCTACAAATATGGTTTTCAGGGTTGTAGAATCCTCCGATGTGGCCGTATCTTTGGTATATAAACTGAAGGGTGCAAAAGCCAGCCGATAAGTCAGGATTTTGAATTTATCTACTGATTTTCAGGGTATCCAGGAATTTATTCACAGCGAGGGCTCTGGGTACAATCAAGTATTGATGTATCAACGGAATTGTATGGATCCTGATATATCCAGTCATTTCTTCTAAAGTCGGAGTTAGCTCAAAATCTGAGAAGTGGAGTACGATGTGGGCCGGTTCTCAGAAGGTGATTAAGGCCTTTATGATGTCTCCCCTGGGTTAATTTTCAATAAACTAGTGAGACCTCCCAGGTCTGTGTTGACCCTTTTCTGTCCTGCTTCCCCGAGATCATTCCACCATAGCCGCAGCTCCAAGGGAATTTTGCTCATTATCGTGCTCATTCTGCACAATTATTAGGGCGTACTAGTATTCTCAAAACATTAAAACTGACATTTGATGAAATTTATTTTAAAAACTAGGGCCGGCTTTGAGAGTACGGCCTTTCGACACTACGGCGAAAAGGTTTTTCAGGCTGTACTTGCTTACCCGTCAGAATAAAATTTAGAGAAAGCCATTCGTGCAAGATCAGCCTTCCGGCGTCCCTTGTAGCGCCATTCATCAATTATCGCAATAATTGTTGGAAACACGTTCTCAATGCAATATACTAAAACGTGTGTTCTTTTGTATAGGTTTTGATGAATGACAAACGAAGCGAAAATTGATATATGACGAAGTTCAAGAAACAAGCACACAATTGATATACAACGAGATTCAAGCTCAAGACAAAGTTTAATAGTTTAATTGAGTCATTCTTAATTGTGATCTTGATCCTACAACTTGACTCGTAACATGGCTTCTCTCATAAAACTATTTTCCAAAATCATGCATATTTAATTTAATGTCAAATGATTTTAAATCATGCATATTTACAGTAGTCAAAATAATTTTTAGACATGCCTTAAAAATCTTGACTAAGATAATCGCTTATGTACTTATGATAATCGATTGTTTTAAGCCAAGACTGCATGACAATCGATTGTGAACTAATGACAATCGATTGTGAGTAAGACAGTGAGCATCAGGTTTTTCAAACCTGCATGACAATCGATTGTGAACAAATGACAATCGATTGTGACTGAGGCAGTGTCCATCAAAGTTTTTCAAAACTCAGAATAATCGATTATGAACTAATGGTAATCGATTATGTTGAGACAGTGTCTTCCAGTGATTTTCAAATTTATTAAATAATCGATTGTTACATTGGACAATCGATTGTCAAAGAGACAGTGTCTAAAATGTTTTTCAAAAACTGATAAGTAATCGATTGTTGACTTTGTGCAATCGATTGTGAAGCTGACCGTTGTCGTAAAGTTTTCAAATACCGTCAGGTAATCGATTATTGATTCTGTATAATCGATTGTTTTGATTAAAATCCGGAAAAGATTTTTTGAACGTTATTGGGTAATCAATTATTGATTCTGTATAATCGATTGTTTTGATTAAAATCCGGAAAAGATTTTTTGAACGTTGCTGAGTAATCGATTGTTGATTCTGGACAATCGATTGTTTGTGGTAAAATCTGGAAAGGATTTTTTGAACGTTGCCAGTAATCGATTATGGATTGTAAGTAATCGATTATCAAGCGTAAAATCTGGGATTGAATTTTGATCTGACTGGCAGACAATCGATTGTTGGGGTTTGACAATCAATTGTCAGTGAGTAAAATCAGCAACTCTTAATTGGCAATTAGGCAACGGTAATGCCAAGTTTTTCAACTATAAATACAGCTTCATTTCAGTATTTTAAATACAACAACATACTACAACTGATCATTACATTGCTATAAGCTTGCATACTTTTGTTTATCATTTTATATTCAATTTCATAAAGCTTTTGAGAGCCATATTCTTGTCTAAAGTTGTTGTGATCTAGAGCTTACTTCTTTTACTCATACCTACTCATAAAGGAGTATTTTGTTTGAGTGTTTAGTGTTTTATACACTTGTAAGAGAATTGTGATTCTCTTGTTGTAAGGAACTTGTGTTTCCTTGGTTGAAGTCTTGGAGTGTTGTATCTCCGAGCAAAGGTGATAAGGCTTGTGTCCTTAAGTTGTAAAGGTTTGTTGAGCACCCGTAAGCTTAACAAGTTAGTGGAAAATCTCGAGAGAGTCTCTCGGGGACTGGACTAGCCACGTGTTGTGGTGAACCAGAATATATCGGTGCGTTCTTTCCTTTTTGTTTATTTAACGCACTTATTTATTTCCTGCAAATTTTAATTTCCGCAAGTTTACGCTAAATTTTATTATAACGCTATTCACCCCCCGCTCTAGCGTTAAGCGTATTTTCTAACAATTGGTATCAGAGCCCAACTCTCTGAAAACTTAATAGTTTGAGATAACCATCCATGGCTTCTACTCGTGATTCTTTTGCAGGAATTGATGAAGGACAGTGCTCCACACGACCACCTCTATTCAACGGTACAAATTACACGTACTGGAAGGAGAGGATGAAGATCTTCATTCAGTCCAACAGCTTTCACCTTTGGAAGGTGATAATGAAGGGAAACCAAATTCCAACAAAGAAGGTGGAAAACGAATGGGTTCCCAAGTCCGAGGATGAGTATGACGCGGATGACATCCGAAAGGTTCAAAATAATGCTAAAGCAATTAATTTATTATATTGTGCTGTTAATGCTGACGATTACAGGAAAATATCGTGTTGCACAACGGCAAAGGAGATGTGGGACAAGCTAGAAGTTACGTACGAAGGTACGACCAGGTAAGGGAAGCAAAAATTGATTTCCTAACCCATTCTTATGAATTATTTCACATGAAGGAAGGTGAAAAGGTGGACGAAATGTTTGAGTGATTTTCAATAATCGTAAATGACCTACATGCTCTCAAGAAAACATTCACGGATAGAGAGCTCGTGCGAAAAATTCTTAGAAGTCTCACACCGGCATGGAGATCAAAGGCCGATGCAATTCAAGAATCCATTGGCGTTTCAAACGTCACCATCGACGCACTAAGAGGTAACCTTAAGACCTATGAATCTACTATTCTTAACCCTTTTGTTGATGATCAAAGGAGGCAAAGAATAGCTCTAAAGACGAGCACAAGCCAACCGCAAATTGATGAGGAAGGAGACAACGAGTTTGGACTCGTTATCAAAAGATTTCAAAAGTTCATGCGCAAGGAGTATGAATGCAAGGGCAAAAAGCAAGGCGAACAAATCAAGTGCTATGAATGTGGTGAAACCGGGCACATCAAATCAAATTGCCCAAACATCAAAAAGGAGAAGAAACCTTTTAAAAAGCAACGTGCATACATTTCTTGGGGAGGCGACTCCGGAGATGAGTCAAGCGAAGGAGAAGAAGACAAAGCAGCAAATCTTTGCCTTATGGCACAAGAAGACAACAAAGATGAGGTATGTCAAATCTCGTCTAAAAACTTCTTCACTCTTGAAGAAATGCGAACTACTTTTGATGAATTATACGCTGAGTTTATTAAGGCTTCAAAAACTGTTAAGGGCATAAAAGAAAATGCTTCATTAAAAGAAAAGGATTTTCAAAAACAGCTTTCTTTAAAAGAAAAGGATTTAGAAAAACTGGTTTTAGAAAATGAGAAGCTGAAAGAGGAAAACAAGTTTTTTGGAAAAAGAAGTTCCGATAAGCCCGAAAGCTCTACTAGAAATTGCACTTCTTGTTTGCATCTTAAGAATGAAGTAAGTAGGCTTAAAGGCACATTAGATAAATTTAATTCTTCGCACAAAAACTTGAATGATGTTCTTGTTAACTTGAAATCAACCAAGCATGGAATAGGCTTTAAGAATGAAGAAAAGGTTGACGCTAATCCCCAACAACCTAAAGCTCATCCTAGGATTAACAATAGAAATGCTTATCCTAGAAACAACAACTCTAGAGCCAATATGCATGCTAGACAAAATGCTGAACATTTTAGAAGACCTAGGAATGACTTACCACCTAGAAATAGTCACCCTAGAAATGATGCATATTTTAGGCCAAATGTTGAGCCCCTTAGAAGACCTAACAATGGCCCTCAACCGAGAAACAATCACTCTAGAAATGCTGCCCATCCTAGAGCTCATAGTAGGAGAAATTATTCTCATGAAATGCGAAATAGTCATAGTGTTCAAAATAGAGTAAGAAATTTTCATCCGTCTAGTTACTATGAACCTAGAAGGATGCATAACCCAAATGTGACTTGTCATTATTGTAGACGTATTGGTCATATTGCTCCTGCATGCTTTACACGTCATAGACATATTACTCAATCGCATCATTATAATATGCCTAACCCCCAAGGACCCAAGATGGCATGGGTACCTAAAGAACATTAATTTGTTTTGTAGTTGTGCTTGAAGGGATCAAGTGTACTATGGTACCTTGATAGTGGATGCTCCAAGCATATGACGGGAGATGAATCCAAATTCCTTCAATTAGAGCACAAAGAAGGAGGAAGTGTTATCTTCGGTGATAACAATAAAGGAAAGATCATCGGCATAGGCTCGGTCGGTAAGGATGAAAATTCCTCTATTAAGCATATATTACGTGTTAAAGGATTAAAGCATAATCTCTTGAGCATAAGCCAATTGTGTGACAAGGGAAATCTTGCTTTATTTGATTCGGATGAATGCTTAGTGTTCAGACGTAGTGATTTCAAAATTATCCTCTGTGGTTTTAGAGTGGATAATATTTATATGGTTGATCTTGCTAATTCCTTACCCGATTATGTTGATTGTCTAATGAGTAAAGAGGATGATACTTGGCTATGGCATCGTAGAGTAGCACATATCAATATGCATCTTTTGAACAAATTGATTTCTCAAAACTTAGTTGTTGGTCTTCCCATTTTAAAATTTGAAAATGACTCTATTTGTGACTCGTGTCAAAAGGGGAAGCAAACAAAAGCATCTTTCAAATCTAAAAACATTGTTTCAACTTCTAGACCATTACAATTACTTCATATGGATTTATTTGGTCCCTCTCGCATTAAAAGTCTATGAAGAAATAAATATGCTTTTGTGATTGTTGATGATTACTCGAGATTTACTTGGACTTTATTTCTTGCCAATAAAAGTGATGCTTTTCAAAATTTTAAATACTTTCTTAAGCGTGTTCAAAATGAGAAAGAAACAACCGTCACTTCAATTAGAAGTGATCATGGGGGAGAGTTTGGTCACAATCTCTTTGCGGACTTTTGTGACGAACTCGGAATCGAGCATACCTTTTCCGCTCCACGTACACCACAACAAAATGGGGTGGTGGAAAGGAAAACTAGGTGTCTCGAAGAGATGGCTAGAACCATGCTCGACGAAGCTAAGATACCCAAACATTTTTGGGCGGACGCCGTGAGTACCGCTTGCTATGTTCTAAATAGAGTAGTAATTCGGCCGATACTCATGAAAACCCCCAATGAACTTTATAAGGGTAGAAAACCAAATATTTCCCATTTTAGAGTTTTTGGTTGCAAATGTTTTGTTCATAACAATGGCAAAGACCAATTGGGTAAATTTGATGCTAAGTCGGATGAAGGTACTTTCATTGGATATTCCTCACGTAGTAAAGCATATAGAGTCTTTAATAAAAGAACCCAAATTGTGGAGGAATCCCCTCATGTTGTATTTTCCGAAAATAATGCTTGCTTGACGAGAAAGGATTCCAGTTTTAATCTTGCAGGTATCTTAGATAGCTTGAAAGACAAAATACAAGAGGAACCACCCAAGGAAAATAAAGATGAAACTGAGGAACAACCAACGGAAGAAGTGCCA
Source organism: Nicotiana benthamiana (assembly GCA_034376525.1). NCBI lineage: Eukaryota > Viridiplantae > Streptophyta > Magnoliopsida > Solanales > Solanaceae > Nicotiana > Nicotiana benthamiana. Next base: position 134,378,860 of record CM067337.1, read on the forward strand.
CAATTGGAAAAAGAAATGAATATGACTAACGAGTGGAGGACAATCAAAGATCACCCTCTCGAACAAGTAATTGGCAACGTTGGAGACAAGGTAAGTACCCGAAACTCTCTCAAAAATACCTTAGAACATACTGGTTTTGTTTCTCAAATTGAACCCAAAACCATCTCAGAAGCAATTGGGGATGAATTTTGGACCTTGGCAATGCAAGAGGAGCTTAACCAATTCGAACGCAATGACGTTTGGGATTTGGTGCCAAGACCCGAAGGTCATACCATAATTGGTACGAAATGGGTTTTTCGCAATAAACTAGATGAAAATGGTATAATCACTAGAAACAAAGCTAGGCTTGTAGCAAAAGGCTATAATCAAGAAGAGGGTATTGACTATGAGGAAACATATGCTCCCGTAGCTAGATTAGAAGCTATTCGCTTATTGCTTGCATTTGCCTCTTCTATGAATTTCAATTTATATCAAATGGATGTGAAAAGTGCTTTTCTAAATGGTTTTATTCAAGAAGAAGTTTATGTTGAACAACCCCCCGGTTTTGAAGATTTTAAATCTCCCGATCATGTTTTCAAACTCAAAAAGGCTTTTTATGGTTTAAAACAAGCTCCCCGAGCTTGGTATGAAAGATTGAGTAAGTTTCTTTTGGAAAATGATTTCATTAGGGGGAAAGTTGACACAACTCTCTTTGTTATGCATAAAAACAATGATATTTTATTAGTTCAAATATATGTAGATGATATTATATTTGGTGCTACTAACAATGTTTTATGCAAGGAATTTTCCGATTTAATGACAAGCGAATTTGAGATGTCTATGATGGGTGAGTTAACATTCTTTTTGGGATTACAAGTAAAGCAAATGAAAGAAGGTACATTCATTTGTCAAACCAAATATTGCAAAGAATTGCTGAAACGATTTGAGATGAACAATGCAAAAGAAATGGCAACTCCCATGAGCACATCCGATCATCTAGACAAAGATGAGAAAGGTAAGGAAGTCGACACCAAAAAGTATCGAGGTATGATTGGCTCTCTTCTTTATCTTACTGCTAGTCGTCCGGACATCATGTTTAGCGTGTGCTTATACGCTCGTTATCAATCGTGTCAGAAGGAGTCTCACCTTACTGCGGTAAAACGGATTTTAAGGTATCTTGTTGGTACTACAAATGTGGGTCTATGGTACCCCAAAGGCCCTTCATGCCAACTTGTTGGCTATTCCGATTCCGATTTTGCTGGATGCAAATTGGACCGCAAGAGCACTAGTGGCACTTGCCATTTGCTCGGTAGCTCTCTCGTTTCTTGGTTTAGCAAGAAACAAGTAAGTTGCGTTGTCCACAACCGAGGCTGAATATGTAGCCGCAGGGAGTTGTTGCGCTCAAATCCTATGGATGAAACAACAACTCTTGGACTATGGCCTAAGTCTTAATCATATCCCTCTTAGATGTGATAATACTAGTGCCATATGCTTGACGAGGAACCCCGTTCTTCATTCGCGAACGAAACACATTGAAATTAGACATCATTTTATTAGAGATCACGTTCTCAAAGGCGATGTCGAAATTGAATTTGTTGAAACCAAAAACCAATTGGCAGACATCTTTACAAAGCCTTTAGAGAAAGAGTCCTTCTTCCGAATTCGCAGTGAACTCGGGATCCTTGACTCCACGTTGATCTAAGTCATGCATTGCATTTTTTTTTACATGATTTCTAACTTGAGCTTCGGAGACGTCTAATTTTTTTTGCAGGTATCGCCCTAAAAGTAGGGGGAATTATAAAGCATGACGCGCAAGAATCGAGTCTTCTCCAGAAAAATCTGTTTCCCTCATCTAATAATCGATTATCTCGTATCAATAATCGATTGTAATGCTATCATTTGAGCTGTTATACTCTCTTTAAATAATCACACCTTCTTTCCAATAAATAAACAAGGTTTATTTCATCTTTGGCATCTTATTATTATTTTTGCTAATGGCAAAAGGGGGAAGATAACGGGTATGATGCACTATCAAGTTATAAGCTTAAATTGAGGGGGAATTCTCAAATTGAGGGGGAACAAATTGCATACTTGTTGCATGTATATACCTATCTTGAATCGTCATTATAAATTGCTTGTCTTGCATATCCCGCTTAATGTTTGCCATTATCAAAAAGGGGGAAATTGTTGGAAACACGTTCTCAATGCAATATACTAAAACGTGTGTTCTTTTGTATAGGTTTTGATGAATGACAAACGAAGCGAAAATTGATATATGACAAAGTTCAAGAAACAAGCGCACAATTGATATACAACGAGACTCAAGCACAAGACAAAGTTTTATAGTTTAATTGAGTCATTCTTAATTGTGATCTTGATCCTACAACTTGACTCGTAACATGGCTTCTCTCATAAAACTATTTTCCAAAATCATGCATATTTAATTTAATGTCAAATGATTTTAAATCATGCATATTTACAGTAGTCAAAATAATTTTTAGACATGCCTTAAAAATCTGGACTAAGATAATCGATTATGTACTTATGATAATCGATTGTTTTAAGCCAAGACTGCATGACAATCGATTGTGAACTAATGACAATCGATTGTGAGTAAGACAGTGAGCATCAGGTTTTTCAAACCTGCATGACAATAGATTGTGAACAAATGACAATCGATTGTGACTGAGGCAGTGTCCATCAAAGTTTTTCAAAACTCAGAATAATCGATTATGAACTAATGGTAATCGATTATGTTGAGACAGTGTCTTCCAGTGATTTTCAAATTTATTAAATAATCGATTGTTACATTGGACAATCGATTGTCAAAGAGACAGTGTCTAAAATGTTTTTCAAAAACTGATAAATAATCGATTGTTGACTTTGTGCAATCGATTGTGAAGCTGACCGTTGTCGTAAAGTTTTCAAATACCGTCAGGTAATCGATTATTGATTCTGTATAATCGATTGTTTTGATTAAAATCCGGAAAAGATTTTTTGAACGTTATTGGGTAATCGATTATTGATTCTGTATAATCGATTGTTTTGATTAAAATCCGTAAAAGATTTTTTGAACGTTGCTGAGTAATCGATTGTTGATTCTGGACAATCGATTGTTTGTGGTAAAATCTGGAAAGGATTTTTTGAACGTTGCCAGTAATCGATTATGGATTGTAAGTAATCGATTATCAAGCGTAAAATCTGGGATTGAATTTTGATCTGACTGGCAGACAATCGATTGTTGGGGTTTGACAATCAATTGTCAGTGAGTAAAATCAGCAACTCTTAATTGGCAATTAGGCAACGGTAATGCCAAGTTTTTCAACTATAAATACAGCTTCATTTCAGTATTTTAAATACAACAACATACTACAACTGATCATTACATTGCTATAAGCTTGCATACTTTTGTTTATCATTTTATATTCAATTTCATAAAGCTTTTGAGAGCCATATTCTTGTCTAAAGTTGTTGTGATCTAGAGCTTACTTCTTTTACTCATACCTACTCATAAAGGAGTATTTTGTTTGAGTGTTTAGTGTTTTATACACTTGTAAGAGAATTGTGATTCTCTTGTTGTAAGGAACTTGTGTTTCCTTGGTTGAAGTCTTGGAGTGTTGTATCTCCGAGCAAAGGTGTTAATGCTTGTGTCCTTAAGTTGTAAAGGTTTGTTGAGCACCCGTAAGCTTAACAAGTTAGTGGAAAATCTCGAGAGAGTCTCTCGGGGACTGGACTAGCCACGTGTTGTGGTGAACCAGAATATATCAGTGAGTTCTTTCCTTTTTGTTTATTTAACGCACTTATTTATTTCCTGCAAATTTTAATTTCCGCAAGTTTACGCTAAATTTTATTATAAGGCTATTCACCCCCCCCTAGCGTTAAGCGTATTTTCTAACAATAATGGCACCATCCGACTTTTCAAAACAAGTGAATAAACTCGAGCATTCCTGACAGTTTTGAAAAAAATGGGTTGGACCCGGCCAAAATAATTTATCAAAACCCACAGACATTATTGCAAACTCCAAAATTTGGTGTCTTTTCTTGTTTGTTGCTTTTTGTTGTTTTCTTTATTGAAAAAAAAAATCCGGCAGAATTTCGGCGCTATTTGAGCATTAGTTTTAAAGGTGATTACCCTAGCACTACTATGTTTCTCAATTTAATCCCTTTATTTACAGGCTGATCAACATGCGAATCCAAGACAAATAAATGCGCAAGTAGCACATAAAAATGCATCAGGATGGTCTTTTATTTCAAGGAACCTGTCCTAGACGAACCCAACCCATGTGTTGATTCCCCTAAGTCAAAATGCATGATGCAGATAAACGTTCCTACTGGGGATCTGGCATGAGGTTTTGATATACTAAGTTGAGGACCTCGATACTGGGTCTAGACTATGTAACCAAGCGGACAACTCGAGTCGAGGAGGGGGCTACGTACCAGAAACCAAAAGTCCCTCCGGCTTAGTAACTTGTCCGCCCTCTTTCTTATTTTAGGGTAAGACACTAAAAGAATAGGGAGTCTCAACAAGTAAGCACATCCCCGGAGGTGAGAAGTGAAGGTTTCCTAGAAGTTTATATATACAGTTCAGATAATATCAAAGCGGTAAAACATGTGGCATTTAGTACAGAATAGGTAAGAAAATCAGAATAAGCCAAATATAACAGTTATATTTAGCTCGAATTCTTGAACCCTGAACCAGAGATTCTGGGTTCTTATCCCAGCAGAGTCACCATAGTTGTCACACCTCCTCTTTTACACGGCTAACCCAAAGGATGACAGGTATAAGGGATTTTTTCCAATTAAAGTGACATTATTTGAAATGAGATTATTTATTTATTTAAGAGTCGCCACTTGCGATAAGCTTGGTTTTTGGTGTCCCAAGTCACCGGTTTATTTAGAATCCCAAATCGAGGAAAATTTCGACTGCCCGATTGGACTCTGGGAACCAGAAATTTCTCAGTAAGGAATTCTGTTGACCCAAGGGAAGGTGTTAGCCACCCTCGGATCCCGTGGTTCTTGCACGGTCGCCTAACTCATTATAAGTGGCTAGAGATCTGATTTGCTATACCTGTTTAAACCTATAATGCAATTTTACATTATTTACCGCCATTTTCTAGGAAGTTTGCAATGTCATTACAATACGTCGCGAATCGTGACACATAAATGCGCACGCAATTTTAGACATATTCCAACTCCATTGGGATGTGAATTTGGGTCACATAAATGCGCACTTAGGAAGGTATTTTATTAATAACTTCACGCCTATAGCAACTACGTTTTCAAAATTCATGGGAAGGCTCTGGAATTCGCTAAACGGCACTTCCTATTTTTCTATGTGTTTTAATGAATTAAAGAGCCATCGCATGGTATTTGATTGGATTAACGCGGCTCATTTTATTTTATAAGGACATTCTAACGCATACTAAGTTCTCTATTATTGCTGGTGTTTAAAGGCACTAATCATTTTTTGCATAGACTGTGTATTTTTGGAAGATTATACTTGCATCTTAGCCTCATTCGTGGATGATTATACACATTGGGTTTCCAATTTTGGCCAGTCTAGGAATACACATTGTTTATGTTGCGGCTGGCAGCTATTGGGCGTTGTTCGTGACTGGCTAGGGCCTTTTATTCACTCAGCCCAGAAACATGTAGTGTTATAATAACCCTGGTACGTACTGGGCCTCTCAATTGGGCTCAGGGTTGATTTGGACGAAATAGTCCATTATGAAAAATTCTCAATAGTGTTTCTTTGGTTTGAAATTATACACAAAATTAACTATCTTTACATTCACAAAGAAGATACTAATGATCATTTTATATCAATTTTCAGTATTAGATCTGAACTAAATGATTCATATACTCATCAGTCGGAGTATGCGAATTCAGTTTCCAAAATTCAATTGTGATTCTGATTATAACATGTTAAATAGATCTGAATCATTTCTAAATGTACAAATACTTAAATGAATTAAAATGATACACAATGTTTGGATTTTAAATAATTACTAATCCAACATTTCCTGAATCCCTTATTTCTAAACAAATAAGGAAATAAACACCTAAAACAAGCACATCACTAGCTAACCATACTATCAGTTATACATACTAAAATAATAGTCCGAATGTCCAAATATTACAGGGTCAATCAGTCCCTAATGTTAAGTTATTACAAAATGAACCAGTTTAAATGTCTAATTACAATAAGGTGACTATATTAAAACTAAAGGAGGGGAGAACAGGGTGAAGATTCGAAACAAAAAAAATGGAAACAGATCTTCATACTTAAGAATGCATTCTACTTGAGCTTCAATACATCAATGAACATCGAATGTACTTGTAATTCAGCAGAAAATGGAAGCCTATGAGTAAATGCAAATATTCAGCCAAGCAAAACAGTAGACAATCAAACAGTACACACAGGACTTCAGCAGATTTTTGAGAGAGTTAAAATCTCAAAATGATAAGAAACAACACTGATCTTTTATCAAAGATATAAGAAGAACTAATATGTATTTTTCTCTTCTATAATTCAAAAGAAAGGTTCCGGGTCCTTCAAAATGTTAAGAATATCTCTTTTTTTAGTGGATCCTTAGGGATCATTTTTCCTTTGTTTTTTCCTTTTAGTCCCTCAGTTAGTTTTCAGCTTTTCTTAAATGATCCCTCATTTCCCGACTTGTGCCTCAAGTTTGAGGCACAAATTGTGTTTTAATCCCTCACTACAATGTTCTAGGGGGTTATCACCAGATTCCTTTAAGCTCAAATACCTCTTATACCCCTATTTCTTTTCTAAATAACCAATCTGAGGTTTTAACCTCAATCTATCATCTAGTTCGGTTACAATTGACCCAGGTCAATTATGCTCAAGTTTGGGTCACATTTTAATCTTGGACTAACACGCTTATCAAAGTTCAAAATTAGCCAAAACTAATCAGGTTTTAAAACAAGTGCATTAATGTGGACTTGCAGCAAACAAACATTATTCCAGATGACCATTCAATATCAAAACAAAGGATCAAAATGACCAGAAGAATGAACACATCCATTAACACTAAACTTTTCAGAAATAGCCTAATCAAAGTACTCAGAAAAACTTGAGAATGAGAAGCACATAGCAGGGAGTGAACACTTAGTTCATGAATCGAACCAGAAAAGTAAAGGCTAACATTAGCAACTAAAAGTTCAACCAAACAAATCAGCCTAACTATGCCAGTACTGAAGGCCAAAATTACTATGAAAATCAAACACTTAGTAGTGTAAACACCTTAACAAACTAATCAGAATATCAGGGAATAAAAAAAATAAGGATCAGGAGATGGAGGTCAACAAGCCATAAAAATCACATTACTGAAGAATTAACAAACTAGGCTTTCCAGAATCAGGAGGCTAATGCAAACATGATATCAAAACTACTCAAGAGATGAGGAGATTTCAGATTATCGACAGCCAAAGGCATATGACCATTTAAACCTATTTCAGATGCGATTGTGGACAAACAAGCAATTATTTAAAAGAAATCAAAGCATCTAACAATTAATAGAAATGAAGCAAATATATACAGAAAAATACAGAATACTTAGCTTTTGTTTTACACATGCACATCCACTTGAGACCATTTCGTTGGCTCCTGACCCCTTCTGTAGAGGTTCTTAACCCTCTAGGACAACTGATATGGTGGATAACAGGTTCAGGAATTCAGGAAGGGGCATTTGTGAATATGAGACCCTATAAGGTCTCAGATGTGAGTTTTCTCGGTGATTGGTGGTATTTGGGAGTTGCGGGGGGTATGGTTGGGGAAAGAAACAGACGGGGACTGTCTGAGATGAGCTGGACCAAATTCCGACAGGGTTGAATTTTAGGGTTGAACTTCAAATTAATATTCGACACGTATTGACTGGATTCAAAGGGTGTGACACATATGGTTGGAAAGAGGAGGTTGAGTTGTTTTAGGGGTGTAAGTTTGGAGGGTATTAGAGTTGGGTTGCCGGAGATGGAGGTTCCGACGACCTTTCTATTAATTTTTAAGATGATGGGGGGTCATTTGATGGGAGTGGACTGCAGGACGGGGAAGGGAGGTCCTGGTGGTCCTAAGGTGTAAAGCTGGCAGGGTTTGGAACAACGTCGCTGGAGACGGTGATTTCGACGACCTTACTTTTGAATATTCGAGACGGAGTGGACCCATTCGACGAAAACTAGTCACTGGGCGGGATAGAGGAGGTTGTGATGGTTTGATGGTGTAAATCTGGGGAGGTTTGGTGACCAGCCGCCGCTGTTAAGCGATTTCCGGCTGCAGCGTTAATGTGGTAGACGGGTGATCAAGGGGTGGTCAAGGGATGGTCAAGGGTGGTCAAGGGAGGTTTTTTGTCAAAGGTGGACTGTACAAGGAAGAAGATAAGTCTGTCTTTGAGTTTATAGAGGTGTTTGGACATATGTATATGAATTTTAGGGAGGTTTCATGACCGTTGGATGATCAAATGATCAACGGTTGTGATGAGCCTTCTCTAATCTACGTTGTTTTGGGGGTGTATGGTGTGGACTGGATCAGGGTTGATTTTTGGGCTGGGTCTGTGGGTTTTAGGGGTTGTGCATATGTATATCTATTTTTTCTTTTCTTTTATTTATTTTATTTAATTCCTAATTTTAATTAAAAAGAAGAATTCCTAATTAACACAACTAAAAATGCAAAAAGTTGAAATTAAACCAAAAATAACTATAAATGCCAAAAATACTACTTGCACGCATATATATTTTTTGTATTTTAATTTGTAAAAATAAACATATTTAACAATTAGATCCTAAATAATTTTAAACATGCATTAATGAACACTCACTGGCACACGTAATAAAAAAACAAATATAAAAGGGAAAATCCTAAACCTGAGGGTCTTGTAGGAGTCGTTTCAACAGGGTAAAAATCATATGCTCACACTCTTAAAATTAGTTGTCCTTGATGGACATCTATTATTGCCCTGCATGTTGCAAAAAATGGTCTACCTAAAATAATTGGTTCATCAGAACACTCCTTCATTTCAAGCACTATGAAATCTACAGGAAAAATAAATTTATCTACTATTACAAGTAGATTTTTCAATTATTCCTTTTGGTCTCTTGGTACTTTGATCAGCAAAATTGAAGTGAAACACTTGTTTCTCTCATTTCACCAAGATCTAATTTTTTGAAAATAGAAAATGACATCAAATTTATTGAAGCTTCAGAATTACAAAATACTTTTTCAATGTATACTCCTCCCAGAGTACATGGAATGGTGAAACTACTTGGGTTACCAAGTTTTTGTGGTAGCTTATTTTGAGGTATAGCATTGAATTTTTCAGTAAGCATTACCATAGAAACTTCATCCAATTTCCTTTTGCTTGATAAAATTTCTTTCAAAATTTTGGCATATGAAGGCATTTGCAATAAAGCATTAGTAAAAGGAATGTTAATGTCAATTTATTTTGAAATCTCCAAAAATTTTTGCAAAGTGATTATCAAGCTTTTCTCTTTTTATCTTTTATGGTAAAGAAATTGTAACATGGAAAGAAGTCAGATATTTTTTTCTTCTTTTTCTTGGCTTATTTCTCTTCTGATGGTTGAGAGGGTGTCTCGCCCTTTTCACCCTTGCCTGCCTTTTGTTCTGATTGATTCTTTTCTTATTTGTTTGCATAGGGTTTATCAAGAGTCATACCTGACCGCAAGGCAATGACCTTAAGGTGTTCTTTTGGATTTTACTCTGTATTGCTAGGTAAAGGACATTGAATCTTTTAAATACAAAAAGTTGCCCATTGGCTTCACTGAATTAGATTTTTTAGATCTGAATTTTGACTTTCAATTTTTTCATCAGTAACCTTATTGTACTTGTACAAAAGGTCATCAAGACTTGGATGGCCTTGTTAACGCCTTTGCTGATATGGAGTTGCTTGCTGATAAGGCTTGAAGTTTTGTTGTCCACGGTTTTGATTTTGATATTCGGGTGGAATCTGTACCTATTGCTTTTGGTAGTTTTGAGGTTTTTCAGCATTATCTGTATTGCTCCATTGAAACCCTGGATATTTTTATGCTAATAGACTTCCAAAAGGATACAACTTGTATCCGATGACATTGATATGTTCATCATTTTGATTGATTTCTTAACATTCATTGTTAGATGATTTCCTCCATACAAGTCACAAGCCTTAGACTCGCTTGGTTGTTGTGTATTTACATGAAAAGATTCAAATTTTTATGCCAAAGAAACAATCTATTGTGTTAGTATATTTAACGCATCAACCTAATTTACTGTAGCAGCTTCTTAATGATTCCACGCTCAGATGGCCACTGTATGGCATTTTATGAAATTTCATTAAGCAATTGCAATGCTTCTTCTTTGGGTTTTCCGTTATAGAACCTCCTGCAGTTGCATCTATTACATTTCTAGAAGATGGTTTTAACACATGATAAAAAAATATACAACTGCATCTGTTCAGGAATGTCATGATGTGGATATTTTCTTGACATTGTTTTCAATCTTTCCCAAACTTGATAAACTGATTCAATGTCAGTCTGCAAGAAGTTAGATATATCCTGCCTTAACTTAGTTGTTTTAGCAGGAAAAAAATATTTATTTAAAAATATCTAAGTCATTTTGTCCCATGTGGTAATAGACCCTTGCGGAAAACTTCGTAACTAAGTTTTGGCCTATCCATTTAAAGAAAAAGGAAATAGCCTTAACTTAACTACTTCATGAGGTACCCCATTATACTTTGCAATTTCAACCAATTCTAAAAAGTCAATTAAATAACTATGTGGATCTTCACTTAGATCACCGGTGAAAATGCAAGATTGTTGAATTATTTGAATCAGACATGTCCTGAATTCAAAGTTATTGGCTGCTACTGGAGATTTTTCTAATGCTAGATTCATAATTAAAGCAATCAGGTCTAGCATAATCTCTTAAGATTCTATTTACTAGTCTTGACGCTACATCAGCAAACTGCTCCTCTACATGAGTTGGTGGTGGAATTTGTAGTGGATTGTTATCATCTTCTAATTAGTGCTCCATTCTGTTACAAGTTATGTTTTAAGACGATATTTGTCCTTTCCTGCACAATCACAAAGTTTTTTCAATTTCAAGATTGTAATTGGCCAACTCTTTAGTAGAAGAGCGGGTCGTAAACCATCTGAAATTAAAGTAAGATAAAGTAAATTCTTAAAATAGTAATAGAAAAATATAGTACAGCCATATTATAGTTAACTAAAACAGTAAGTTGTAACTAACCATCAAAAGAAATAATATAATAATAATTATATTATATGAAAAAAAACTTTCAATAATAAATCAAGTATATTGAAGGATTGAAGTACTATCAATTTAAAAGTAAATTATTTTATAAAAATGTAGTAAAAGTAATAGTTATAGTAGTAGTAATATAGAATAGTAAAAAAGATACTTTTAGCACTAGAATAACAAAAATAAGTACTTACAATTATAATAGTAATGAAAATAATAAAATATACTTAAAATGACAAATATAAAAATATTGAGATTGTGAATCACAAAACTAACATATTATATTATTATATAGATGTTAGTACAAAAAATTATAATATATTAAAAAAATATAAAATAAAGTACGTTGAAGTACTAACAATGAGGGATTTTTTTATTATTTTTTATAATATTATATAAAATTGCTCCTAATAACTATGACAATTATGATAGTAGTATGTAGAAGATAACATTTTGAAGGAAAAATTAATAATAATAATAATAAATAATATTAAAATTAGTAATAAAATATTTAATCTGAAGTAGATGTGTGCCAATTCCAGGCAACGGTGCCAAATATTTGACGAAGCTTGTGTGTAGAGGATTTTCTACTCGTATTCTGTCAAATTCTAGTATAGTTTATGATATCGTTCCACAGAGATTGGATAACCTAAGCTACAGACTTATAATATTTTGACTACTATTTGAGAGAATCAAATTGTTGAAAGGTGTGTTTGGAATTATAAATTAAGACAAATTTCTTCCGATAAGTTTATATTTAAAAAGAGTTGGGAATCGTTGAATTCACTTGACATATCATTATAATAAAATCTCAGCCTCATACGTATCTCTCCAAAGAATAATTGCTTATTGCTATACAATTATATTATTACACTAAGAAATAAATAAATAATTAACACACCGTGAGGCTATTAATTGACTTAAAACTAGTGATGATTAAACTGAAATATCTTGATTGAATTGTGCTAAAGCGTCGTAAAAACTTCATGAGAATATTTTTACTAGAAAATCAATAATCTTGCCTTCAACAATTCCTCCATGAGAATTAAAACCGAGAAAAAGCAAGATTATAGACTTGGAATAATAATCTTACCAAAAGTTACTTTCACAAATATTTTATTCATCAGTTATTATATATTAATTTCGCTCCATAAGAATTATAAATAAATGTAGGAATAACTTAGATATAAAATATTAGATGTGATACTAATGATTATCTAATATCGTTCCAGCACAGTATAAAAATGTAAATAGAGTTTCAGGCCAAGAACGTATTGAAACTGAGATAGTATTATAATTATATCAAGCTTCATCAATTATCCCAACAAAAAAAATTACTCCATTATGAAGTAAGAAAAGCTAAAAAAATACTTTCAAAAGATTAAGAATATTTTTACTACAAAGAGAATGACTAGAGGAAGAGACTAAGATTACTCTTCTCTTTCTCTTTAGAAACTTAAAAAAAAACTATATAGAAAATTGTACAAAGTGGGATGCCTTTATTCTACAAATATATGGCTATTTGTAGGAAAATTCTTACACGTCCTTGGTGAGACATTGTAATATATTATTAATATACCATATGGCTTTGATGAGAAATTGATATGCAATTTGTCTTAAAATTTTGGTGAGAATTTGCCATAGCTTTTGTATCTCTTGACTTTGTGAAGTCTTAGATGAAATTGTCATGGATGCATCATTATTCCTTGAGATGTTGGTTCTTTCTTTTTTTCTTTTTTTATGTATTCTTTTTTCTGCGAGAATTGTTAGAAAAGTGCAAGAATAGGATATAAATTGATTATATTTTATATCTATAATATTATATTTTATATTAAAATATATGAAAAATTTATATTCATCAAGGTACGAGTTGATATGCCATGTCATTGTGATGTTGGTTGTAATGACCCGACAATTGTTTTGTGTAACTACGCCTCATTTATCCTATTGATGCTTAGCACATGTGTAAGTTTGGTTTCATGACTTAGGGGGTTGATTGTTTTCGTTCCAGGAAGATTTTGTGTTGATGTAGACTCTTTGGATCTTGGCTTAGAAGCCTAAGTTAGAAATATTGACCAAACTTTGACTTTTGTGAAAACGATCCCAGAACGGTATTTTGATGACCTTGATAGCTTCATATCGTGATTTTTGCAATTTGAGGCTTAGAAGTTTGAGCGTATGTTGACTTTGGCTATCTGGTTCGGAATTTGATTTTTGGGACTTGGAATATGTTTGTTATGCTATTTAGAACTTGTTTAAAAAATTTGGTATCATTTGGAGTTGAATTGATAGGATTCGGATTCTTAGTTGAATTCTAGAAGTTCTTGAACTTTAGTTTGAAATTCATGTGTTTTAGTATCCGATTCGTAGTTCTAGATGTTATTTTTGTATTTTTATCGTGCGAGAGAGTTCGTATGATGTTTTTAGACTTGTGTGGATGTTTGGTTTGGAGCATTGCCCGGGGGCTCGAATGAGTTTTGGACTGAATTGATCTGATAGTGTATTGTTGCCTCTAGTGTAGAATTTGCGAACACCAGGGTCACAATTACGACCTTAGCAGAGGAATCACAAGTATTCCAATTGCGGTGTTGACCTGGACTAGGGTGGGTTCGTATTTGCGATAACTGTGTTGCTTTTGCGAAGGAAAAATGTGCGCATTTGCGAACCCATTTTCGCATTTGCGAGGTTTCCATTAAGATTGACAGTGTCGCAATTGTGATCGTTTCTACGCATTTGCAATGGCTCAAAATTACGAATCTAGTGTCGCAATTGCGACACCTGCAACTGAATAAAGGGTTAGACAGTCGAGATTTAGGTCTTATTTCTCACATATTAAAACCCAAGACTTGGTAGGAGGCAGTCTGGAGAGGGGATTTACATCTATAAACATAGGTAAGATATTATAATCAATTTTCAACTATATTTGGTGAATATATATTAGATTTAACATTCAATTTATGTGAATAAAGTGAAAATTTGAGAAAGTTTTCCTAAGCTTCGAGTTTTGGGAGTTGACTTGGACTCGAATTTTGAAACTAATCACATATATGAACTCGTGGGTTATGGATAGTCGAAAGCTACCCTTGGGCTCGGGTTTTTATCGGGTAGAACCGGGGTTGACGTTTTGAGAAAAGTTCAAAGATTATAGTTTTATCTATTGTAATTGATTTATCTTTGATGTTATTAAGTCAATTTTTGTTTGATTTGAGATGTGTGGAGGCAAATTTTAGGTGAAAAGATATTTTTGAGTGTTGAGTTGGCCTAATTCAGGTAAGTATCTTACTTAACTTTGTGCGGGAAACTACCCCTTAAGATTTGGGACTGATTGCACTATTTGTGTTATGTGAAAGTTGTATACGCAAGATAACGAGTTGGTAAACGGTTACATGTGGTATTTAACCGGTTTAGGTTATTTAGAATTTTTCCATGCCTTTAATTAAATTGTCATAACATGTTATACCCCTCATTGTTAATCAACTCTTACATGTTTTAATCTACCATTTCATGCTTTATTTGACATTGTTAACACGTGTTCTACCCCTTACTATGTCACGACCCCAGTTCACCCTCCATGAACATGTCATGATGACACCTAGTTCATACAACTAGGTAAGCCTAAAACTGTGGAATTTATATCACTTGCGGAAACATTTAATTAAATTAAGCAAAACTAGAAGAAAACAGTATACAAGTGCCGCTTGGCATATACAACTTAAAACTGCGGAAGTCTACAATAACACCCTAAAATTCGGAAACTCACGGGAAACACACGCTAAAGGAAAATACTGTAGACGCTCTAATCTCTAGAATGTCTACATCAAAAGTATGATAGATTCTAAACACTGCAGGCAGAATAAGGAAGGAAAACTCTTCGGCCTGCGGACGCTGCAGATATACCTCAAGTCTTCGCTAGATCTCTCCGCCTCGATGATAGTGCGCCTGAGATGAAGTACCTGGGTATGCATATGAAAAACATGCGCAGAAGGGGCATGAGTACACCACAGTGGTACTCAGTAAGTTCCAAGCCTAACCTCGATCGGGTAGTAACAAGGTAGGTCAGGGCCCTACTGAGATTAAGCAATATAATAAAAATGCTGGCAACAGAATGAAGTATGCAGAAATAATGGATTACAACTGTGAATTAAGTCAGATTATACAAACAACAATCCACACACCGAGGGTAAAATAACACAGAGTAAGATAGCTCAATATCAGCACCAATTACGAGGATCTCCCAAGATAGACTGCTGTAGTCCATTTCTAGGTTAATACCAACAATGAGGATCTCCCAGGATACCGTCCTGTAGTCCATTTCCATATCAATATCAATAACGTGGATCTCCCAGAATACCATCTTATCGTCCATAATATAAATGTGCAGGGGAATCTCCCGGTAGTCTAACACGTAGTCTCAAAGTAAATATATAGGGGGATCTCCCGGGAATCTAACCCGTAGTCCCAAATATAAATGTGTAGGGGGATCTCCAGAAATCTAACCCATAGTCCCAAATATAAATGTGCAGGGGGATCTCTCGAGAGTCTAACCCATAGTCTAATATTAAACAAACAGGGGGGAGCTACCGGAATCCCACGTCTGTAATCCCAATGTAAATGCGCAACCACAATCAGAGAATATTCAGAAATGAAGTACAACAATACAAGCAACAGATAGTTCTAGCCTAACATGTCTCACGTAGTGCAGTTAAGGCAATTTAAGCAAGTAGGCAAGTTAAATCAACTAAACATATCTTTCTAATCTAACACAGGTTATAATTGCAAGTAAGATAAAGCAAGTACCGAAGAAACTCGGTCTCAATATCTTAGGTAAAACTCAGATTTTTCAACGATTAGCTCAAGTACGCGCTCGTCACCTCACGTACGAGGCTCTCAATTATCAAATAACATATCCTAGGGGAAAGGTCCCCCACACAAGGTTAGACAAGCAACTTACCTCAAACCGGCTCCGATTCAACTTGAAACCACACCTTTTCCACGAGTATCCGACTCTAAATGGCCCAAATCTATTCATTTCAATTACATTTCATAAATAACATCTCAAGCAACTAATCATACTATTTAATTTACAGCTAAGACGCAAATTTAGGTAAAATAACCAAAATGCCCTTCAGGCCAACATGGCTAAAACCCAAAGTTCGAACTAAAATTCGGTTACCCATTCCCCGACGAATCTATTTATAATATTAGTTTTGAAATCGGACCTCGGATTGAGGTCCAACTCCCAATTTTAGCAAAACCCTAAGTCCAAACCCAATATATCCAAATTTTCCAGCAAAATCTTCAATTTGATGTTGAAACTATGTTAAAAGGTGTTAAGTAGTGAAGAAAATGAGTTAGAAATCACTTACCAATTGTTTTGAAGAAGAAAAATTGCTCAGAAAATCGCCTCTTATGTTTTGGATTTTTGAAAAGTAAGAAATAACTTAAAAGCATGTGTATTTATACTTCCTGACGCGCCCAGCATGGACCGCGCGAGGACGACCACGGTCGCGCATCTAATACCACGGACCGTGCTAAGGCGGCTGCGGCCGTGCTAGAGGAACTAAATGCAGCTAGCTCTCTAAAGCTTGTAGCGCGGACCGCGCGGCTCACACCACGGGCCGTGCTAAGGCGGACGTGGCCGCGCAACGCATACCATGGACCGCGCTAAGGCGACCACGGGCGTGCTGGAGCCTGCATCTTTTCCCTGACCTGCAATATCTGGTGTTTTTAAGTCTATGACCTCCCGAAACCTACTTGAAACTCATCTGAGCCCTCAGGCTCCAAACCATATATGCACACAACCTCAAAAACATTCTACAGACTTGTGCGCACGATCAAATCGCCAAAATAACATCACATATATCGGATCGAGCCTCAAAAACTCACGATTTCATCCAAAATTTTTCATAGGACATAAAATTCCCATTTCGGGTCTGAAACACGTCAAACGATATCCATTCTCAACCAAACTTTACAGAAAGTGCTTCAATCATATATAAGACTAATACCGGGCACCGAAACCAAAATACGGGGCCGATACCCTAGTCTTCTAATCAAATTCGTTTCTATTTTCCTTAATTATTTCCAGAAGACAATTTCACATAAAAATTCATTTCTCGGACTTGGGACTCGAAATTCGGTTTCAGGCATATGCTGAAGTCCCATATTTTCCCACGGACCCTCCGGGACCATCGAATCACGGGTCCGGATCCGTTTACCAAAAACGTTGACCGAAGTCAAATTTATTCATATTATCATTTTTCACACAGTATTTATATTTAAGTTTTTTCTCTTTTTCCGGTTACGCCCCTGGACTGTGCACACAAATCAAGGCAACCCGAGAGGAGGTTTTAAGGCCTCGAAAGTAATAAACGGAAAATAAATAAGTGACGACCCAAGTTGGTCGTCACATCCTCCACTACTAAAACAATTGTTCATCATCGAACTGACAAAAGAAAGAAATACCTGAGACGGGAAAAGATGAGGATAACGGCTCCACATATCCCGCTCGGTCTCCCAAGTCGCCTCCTTGGCCGGCTGACCCCGCCACTGAACCTTTACTGAAGCAATGTCCTTTGACCTCAACTTTCTGACCTGCCTGTCCATTATAGCCACTGGCTCCTCAACATAGGATAGATCGTTTTCATACTGGATTGAGCTAAAATCCAACACGTTCGACGGGTCACCGTGATATCTCCGAAACATTGAAACTTGAAATACCGAATGAACCCCGGCCAAACTGAGAGGTAAGGCAAGCTAATAATCAACCTCCCTAAGACGTCTCAAAACCTCAAAAGGGCCGACAAACCTCGGACTCAACTTCCCTTTCTTCCCAAATCTCATAACGCCCTTCACAGACGAGTCCCGAAGCAGAACCCACTCTTCGACCATATATGATACATCACGAACCTTCCTATCTGCGTAACTCTTCTATCTGGACTGGGCTGTACGGAGTCTATCCTGTTATCCTTCTCCAATGCATCCTGAACGAATTATGTACCCAATAGTCGGGCCTCACCCGGCTAAAACCAACCAATCGGAGACTCATATAAAGAGTTCTGCCATATAAAGACTCATACGGCGCCATCTGAATGCTGGACTAATAACTGTTGTTGCCAATGGAAAGAACTGATCCCAAGACCCTCCAAACTCAATCACAAACGCGCGAAGCATATCCTCAAAAATCTCAATAGTGCGCTCAGTCTGTCCGTCTTTCTGGGGGTGAAATGCCATGCTCAACTCCACTCGAGTACCCAACCCCTGCTGAACAGCTCTCCAGAACCGTGATGTGAACTGAGTACCTCTGTCCGAAATGATAGAAACTGGAATACAATGCGGATGAACCATCTCCCGAATATAAATCTCCACCAATCGCTCCGATGAATAAGTAGTACACACAGGGATAAAATGAGCGGACTTGGTCAGCCGATCCACAATCACCCAAATGGCATCGAACTTCTTCGCAGTCTGAGGGAGACCAACTAAAAAATCCAAGGTGATCCTCTCCCATTTCCACTCTGGAATCTCTATTTGCAGAAGCAACCCACCTAGTCTTTGGTGCTCATACTTCACCTGCTGACAGCTGAGGCATCTAGCTACATATACAACTATATCCTTCTTCATCCACCTCCACCAATAGTGTTGTTTCAGGTCCTGATACATCTTCACGGCACACGGGTGGATAGAATACTGCGAACTATGGGCCTCTGCTAGAATCAACTCATGTAGCCCATCAACATTGGGATCACAAACACGACCATGCATCGTCAATACCCCGTCATCTCTGATGGTCACCTCTCTAGAATCACCGTGTTGAATAGTGTCTCTAAGGACAAGTAAATGAGGGTTATCATACTGCCGCTCCCTGATACGATCGAACAATGAAGACCGGGAAACTGCGCAGGCTAGAACCCGACTGGGCTCCGAAAGATCCAATCTCACAAACTGACTAGCTAAGGCCTGAGCACCATTACCATAGGTCTCTCTAAGGCTGGTAAATAAGCCGAACTCCCCAAACTCTCCGCCCGGCGACTCAAGGCATCCGCTACCACATTGGCCTTGCCCGGGTGATACAAAATAGTGATATCATAGTCCTTTAGCAACTTTGAAAACCTCCTCTGACGCAAATTTTGATCCTTCTGCTTGAACAACTGCTGCAAACTCCTATGATCAGTATAAATCTCACAAGGCACACCGTACAAATAATGATGCCAGATCTTCAAGGCATGAACAATAGCAGCTAACTCAAGGTTGTGGAGGGGGTAATTCTTCTCTTGTATCTTCAACTGTCTGGATGCATAGGCAATCACTCTACCGCCCTACATCAACACCGCTCTAAGGCAAACCCGTGAGGCATCACAATAAACTACATAAGATCTCGAACCAGTTGGAAATATTAGAATAGAGGTTGTCATCAAAACTGTCTTGAGCTTCTGAAAGCTCGCCTCACACTCATGTGTCCACTGAAATGGGGCACCCTTCTGGGTCAATCTAGTCATAGGGTCGTAATCAAGGAAAACCCCTCCACGAAATGATCGTAGTAACCCACCAAGCCAAGGAAATTGCAAATCTCTGTAGCTGAGGACGGCCTGGGCCAACTCTACACGGCCTCTATCTTCCTCGGATCTACCCGAATGCCCTTGCTCGAAATCACGTGGCCTAAAAATGCCATAGAATCCAACCAAAATTCATATTACGAGAACTTCACATATAACTTCTTCTCCCTCAGGGTCTGAAGCACAGTCCTCAAGTGTTGCTCATGATCTTCCCGACTCCGATAATACACCAGAATATCATCAACAAAAATAACAATGAACGAGTCGAGATATGGCCTGAACACGCTGTGCATCAAATGCAAAAAAGTTGCTGAGGCATTGGTCGGACATAACAAGAAACTCGTAGTGACCATACCGAGGCCTGAAGGCAGTCTTTGGGATGTCTGACTCCCGAATCTTCAACTGATGGTAACCTGAGCGCAAGTCAATCTTAGAAAACACATGTGCGCCCTGAAGCTAGTCAAACATATCATCAATAGAGGCAAAAGATAACGATTCTTCACTGTAACCTTGTTCAACTCTCGATAATCGATGCACATACGCATAGAACCATCCTTCTTCTTCACAAACAAAACAGGAGCACCCCACGGTGAAACACTTTGAATAAATCCCTTATCAAGTAATTCCTGCAACTGATCCTTCAATTCCTTTAGCTCGAAGGAGCCATACGATACAGAGGAATGGAAATGGGCTGAGTGCCCGGCAACAGGTCAATGCCAAAATCAATGTCTCTATCAAGTGGCATGCCCGGAAGATCAGCCGAAAACACATCGGGATAAACCCGTACCACTGGGATAGAATCAACAGATGGGGCATCCACACTGACATCTCTCACATAGGCTAAATATGTTGCACACCACTTCTCAACCATACGCTAAGCTTTAAGGGAAGAGATAACTCTACTAGGAGTGTGATCTAAAGTGCTACTCCACTCAATACGTGGAATACCTAACATAGCCAGCGTCATGGTCTTGGTGTGACAATCAAGAATAGCATAAGAAGGCGACAACCAGCCCATGCCCAAGATAATATCAAAATCAACCATGTTGAGTAACAATAAATTTTCCCTGGTCTCAAAACCACGAATAGTAACTAAACATATTCGATAAATGCGGTCCACGACAAGGGAATCCCCCACAGGAGTAGAAACATAAACGGGGACAATCAAGAACCCCGAGGCACACCCAAATGCAGAGCAAAGTAAGAAGACATATAAGAATAAGTAGAGCTCGGATCAAATAGAATTGATGCCTCTCTATGACAAGCCAATATAAGCCTGTGATAATAGAATCGGAGGCAACAGCCTTGGCGAGAGCAGGAAGGGCATAATATCTGGCCTCGCCTCCCTCTCGAGGGTGACCTCTACCTCTTCGGCCTCCACCCCTAGCTGGAGGAGCGGGTGGGGTGGCAACTAGGGCTGTAACCATAACCTGAGAGCTCTGCAAAGCATGTTGTGGCTGAGCAGTCTATGAAGATGCACCCTTACCCAGTCTGGGGCAGTCCCTAACCATATGGCATGTATCACCACACTCGAAACAAGCTCTGGGAGGGCACGGTGGCTTTGACTAACTAGGGCCAGGTTTGCTATACTGACCTCTAGAAGTACCTCACACAGGAGGCGCGCTAGACACTGGAAGTGCATAGTAAGGCTCCTGAGGTATAAGCGGAGCTAGAGCACTAATGGCTGCTATAAGAGCTGAATGAACGGGGCGATGCACAAAACCCCTACCATGTCGACCTACTGTAGGGGTATGGGCACCAGAATAGTGGCCCGACTCTCGAGACCTCTTGGCCTCTCTCTCCTATCGCCCCATAGCGTGCATACTCTCGATCCTCCTAGCAATGCTCATTGCCTGCTAATAAGGAATGTCCATCTCCAACGCTCGAGCATGCTAGATCTGATAGGTGGGATAATACCCTCAATGAACCTGCAAACTCTCTCGTGGACTATAGCAACCAAAGCCGATGCATGCCTGGCCAATCTCGTATAATGGATAGCATACTCCGAATCGGTCATAGCACCCTAGCGCAAATGCTCAAACTTTGCACGCCATGCGTCCCTGAGACTCTGGGGGACAAACTCTCTTATAAACATCTCCAAAAATTAGGTCTAAGTAACTGAAGCAGCCTCGTCTGGACTATCTATCTCATAAGTACGCCACCAATCAAGGCGGCTCCCCGGAGCTAAAAAGCAGTGAAGTAAACCCCGTTGGACTCTACTATGCCCATAGTGTGAAGAATACGATGGCACTACTCTAGAAATCCCAAGGTAACATATATTGATAATCCATTGAAAATAGGAGGATCATACTTCTTGAACCTCTATAACCTCCGCTGCACATCCTCAGAAGCAGCTGCCCCATCCACGGGCTGAATTGGCACTGCAAGCGGAATAGGAATGACCTTTAGGACCTGTTCAACCTACACTCGCTGCATAGGAGTGAGTATGGCGGGAGTTTGTGCTCCTCCCCTGGCCTGGGATATGGCTGCAGCGAGGGGAAGCAACCCTGCCTGAGCCAAAGTGGTGTACATAGACATGAACTGAGCCAACTTCTCCTGAAGGGCTGGAGTAGTAGTGGCAATAGTAGGCGTGCCAGGTGCCTGGGCTCCGCTGGATCTGCTGGTGGTGTCTCGGTGGCAGCTCGCGTAGGTGCTCTGGCCGCACCACGTGCACGTCCTCGACCTCTGCCACGGCCTCGGCCTCTGATGGCTGCAGTAGGGGGCGCGGGTGCCTGATCATCCCGAGTAGTGCGTGTCCTCACCATCTGTGAGAGAATAGAAGACATAAGTTTCGATCCAATGTTAATATACCGCACGACAAGGAAATCAATGAAGTGAAAATTTTTCCTAAACAGTTACATAGCCCCTCGTAGAGAAGTTTTGGATTTTTTAAAAGCGAGAAGTAACTGAAAATCCTGTGTATTTACTTCCTGATGCGCCCAGCATGGACCGCGAGAGGACGACCGCTGCCGCATGGCTCACACCATGGACCGCGCTAAGGCGGACGTGGTCGCTCTAGAGGAACTGAAAGCTGCTGGCTCTCTGAAGCTTGCAGCGCGGACCGCGCGAGGACAATCGCGGCCGCGCGGCTCACATTGCGGGCCGCGCTAAGGCGGACACGGACGTGCAATGCATACTGCAGACTGCGCTAAGGCGATCGCGGGTGCGCTAGAGCTTGCAGCTTTTCCCTGACCTGCAATATCTGGTGTTTTTAAGTCTAAGACCTCCTGGAACCTACTCAAAACTCACCTGAGCTCTCGGGCCCCAAACCAACATGCACACAAACTCAAAAACATCCTACTAACTTGTCCACAAAATCACATCATATACATCGGGTCGAGCCAAAAAAACTCATGATTTCTTCCAAAAAATTTTGATAAGACAAAACATTCCCATTTCGGGTCCGAAACACGTCAAACGACGTCCATTCTCAACCAAACTTTACAGAAAGTGCTTCAATCATATATACGACTTGTATCGGGTATCGAAGCTAAAATATGGGCCTGATACCCTAATCTTCTAATCAAATTTCGTTTCCATTTTCCTTAATAATTACCAAAAACTAATTTCACATAATAATTTATTTCTCGGACTTGGAACCTCGGAATTAGATTCCAGGCATATGCACAAGTCTCATATTTTCTCATGGACCCTCCGGGACCATCGAATCACAGGTTCGGGTCCGTTTACCAAAAACGTTGACCGAAGTCAAATTTATTCAATTTATCAAAATTTATCATTTTTCACACAGAATTCGTATTTAAGTTTTTTTCCAGTTACACGCCCAAACTGTGCTTGCAAATCGAGACAATCCGAGAGGAGGTTTTAAGTCCTCAGAAGTAAAAAATGGAAAATAAATAAGTGATGACCCCATTGGGTCGTCACATACTCGTTATTTTGCTCTTGTATACTTAGTTGAAGTCATTGTTTTCCTTATTGCCTTGTTACATCCTTAAATTGTTGAGTTACATTTATTTCAAAATTTTTATTTCGTGAAATATCTTCTTGTTAAGTTATTAATGTTGAAGTTGTGAAAGTCGTTATCACATTGAGGTGAATTTGATAATTGTTTAGATGACTTTCTTGTTGAGAACATTCACATTCATTTTGTTATTGTTGAGATCTTGTGCATATTGTGGTTGATTCATGGGCTATTTATTGTGAAAATATTGATATTATTGATTTTTGGCAAGTTGTGGCATATGAGCACTTATGGTGCGAGTTGTTATTGTGTTGTGATATTGATGCACATGTGGCGGTACAAGGATAGGGGTTAATGTACATGCGGCGGCATAAGATGGGATCTATGTGCATGTTGTTAGTAATGGAATTACTTGAAGTCACATCAACATAAGGCGGGCTAAAGTGGGGTGTAGCTATTTGAAAATTCACTACTTTACCAAGGTTAGGCTTGATATTTACTGGATACTGTTGTGGTGTATTCATACTACTCTTCTGCACATTTTTTGTGTAGATCCGGGTACGTTTGCCCATGATAGATGTTAGTGATTGACTTGTTAGATGCTTTCCAGAGACTTCAAGGTATACATGCTCAGTGTCCGGATGCCTCAGATTCACCTTCCATTATTTCCTCATTATTGTTGTTTCCTTTATTAGACACTGTTGTAGTAGACCTTTTTCCTAGGTATTCTATAGAGCATATGACTTAGTTCCACCAATTTTGGGAGTTTGTTATAGATGTTTCATTTTGGGTTTATTGTGAGTTTATCGAATTATCATATTATCTTAATTGTTAATTTTGTTAAATATTTGTGAATGTAATGCCTACCTAGTCTTAGAGATTAGGTTCCATCACAACATCATCTGATAGAAATTGTGGGTTGTGACATTAACAGTTGTGGATTTGTTGTGTGTATTGATTGTTGTTATGCAAAGCATAAGGGTGACATCTCGCTGTTACTGATTGTGCGAAGTGATACGGGTGGCTAATGATATATTGTGAATGCGGAGTGATACGGGTGGGTATTGAAATATTGTCTGGACGGAGTGATGCGGGTGGATATTATGTTATGTCTCAGTGGAGTGATACAAATGGATATTGTATTTAATGATTGGGCAGAGCTATATGGATGGATATTGTGATATGGTCAATACAGAGACATAACAGTGGCTATGCCAGGGATGATATGTGTTAGCCTAGGGGTGGGGCATAATGTTGATGATATTCGTGTGATGGTGTGCTTTTCCTTTTGGGTGTTGTTCACCTTTCGTGACTTATGGTGTTGTTTCTAATGAGCTACCTAATGTCTTTGATATTACTTATTGACTTGGATTGTAACAGTACACTTGCACATGCATGCACCATAACATGCCACTTATACTAATTCAGGAGTATGAAACTTGACATTTATTGATCGTGCACATGTATTCTTGTAATAATATTGAGCTTGTGACCATGTCGGGCGTATTGTTATATTGAGCTTGTGATCATGCCGGGCGGATTGAGATATTGACACGTGAGATGTCCATGTGTTGTGATTAATAATACGGGCACAAGGTGCCATGACCATATGATTCGTGATTTGGGATTTGTGACTTGTGATTAGGAGATGAGATATCATGTTTAACTGGTTTAACTGGTGTAAGTAATCTGCTTACCTAGTCTTAGAGACTAGGTATCATCACGACTCTAAGGTGGGATTTTGGGCCGTGACATGTTGGTATTAGAGCATTAGGTTCATAAGTTCTACGAGTCACAAGCACGTTTAGTAAAGTCATGCGGATCGGTACGAAGATGTTTGTACTTATCTTCGAGAGGCTATGTGATTGTTAGAAAAATTCCACTTTTTTCATCCCTATCATGCAAATTTACTAATTTTGGAGTTTGAGCCTATATATTTCTATTCTCTTACATATGGTGAGGACACGTATTATTGGATCGGCTGAGCATACACATGCGCCCACTGCTAGAGCCATGAGAGGTCGGGGTCGAGGTAGAGGCAAAGGAGGGGCATGTGCCGCAGCTAGAGCACTTTCCAGAGCAGCAACTAAGAGCCACTAGTAGCTCCAGTTGGGGGATAGATACCAGAGGTGTTTTTTGCTACTCCTGGACTTAAACAGACTTTAGTGCAGTTCTTGATCATGTTTGGTACATTGTCTCAAGCGGGATTGAGTTACACCAGCTACTTCACAGATTGAGGGAGGAGCTCAAACTCCTACCACCCATACTCTTGAGCAACAAGCTCATGTTGTTCATACTCGGGGTGATGCCAGTATAGCCCATAATCATGGTTGAGCCTGAGGTCAGGGCAAAGGCATCTTAGGAGGAGCAACTGAAACTTGAGAGGTTCAGGAGGTACCACCCTCCTACTTACAAAGGCGCACTAACTCAGGACGCGTAGGATTTTTTGGATAAGTGTCCTTGTACTCTTCGGACCATGGGAATTGTGGAGGTAAGCTGATTAGCCTTTACTACATTTCAACTATCGGGAGAAATGTATAGGTGGTAGTGTAACGACCTGCCTGGTTGTTTTGCCTTTTAGAACCCCCATTCTCTTAAATAAAACTTCGTGTGCTTGCTTTACTAATTCACGACTTGCGGGGATAGTTGGTTCGGGATTTGGAAGAGTTTTGAGTGAGATATGACCATTTGATTCCTTAGGATTTTCATAAAAGACTAAGTTTGACTTTGGTTAATATTTTGAGAAAATGGACCCAGATCCGTGATTGAGGGTCTCGGAGGGTCCGTGAGAAAATACGATACCTGGGCGTATTCCCGAAAATTCCGAGGTCCCTAGCCCGAGTAATGAATTTTCATTAGAAATTGTTAATTTGAAGTTTCAAGGATTTAAAGAAACTACGTAATGACTTATTTCATGGGTATAGGGCTCGTATGTTTTTTCGAAGCCTGGTACAGGTTTGAAATATCATTTGGGACTTGTCCATAAAATTTGGTGTCAATCCGAGCAGATTAAGGGTGTTTTGGCCCATAATAGGAAAAATTAAGAACTTGAAGATTCAAAGGTTTGATCCAAGTGGTTTTAGGGGGTGATTCCTTGATTTAGCGTTGTTTTGGGTATTTCAAGGGTTTGAGTAGGTCCATCTCATGATTTCAAACTTGTCGGTATGTTCGGGTGGGGCCCGGGAGCCCCGAGCATTCATCGGATGAGGCTCGAGTGAAGTGGAAATTCTTAGAAGGAGCTGAAGCTTGCTTCTTCTGTCATAACCGCACCTGCGGCTGGTGGGCTATAGGTGCAAGACCATAGATGCGGTCATGCAATCATAGAAGTGGCTAGGGCAGGCCAGGCTAAGAATTGCCAAAGAGGCTCTGCGGATGTGGCCTGAAGACCGCAGATTCGGTCCTAGATCTTTGGCCCATTTTTTCAGGTGCGACCTATCTCTCGTAGATGCGGTCCCCAGACCACAGACGCGTAAATTTCTAGGCAGTGAGGTTCATTTAATACGGGTTCTACGTCATTTTTATCACATTTTCATTCGTCCATTGGGAGATTTGGGAGCTTTTGAGAGAAGGACTTCACCTAGCATCTTGAGGTAAGTGTGTGCTACCTATTTCTAGTTTACTATCATTGTCTTAGGTAGATTAAACACTAGTATTAAGGTGAAATCATTGGGTTAAAGCAAAGACCTAGGGTTCTAATAATACTTAGATTTAACCACGAGACTTATTATGGAATAAATTAGAAATCATATATTATTGATCCTTAGGTAGTAGAGAACAACTTTCTTTGAAAAATCTCAGAATTCGGGTGCGTAGGCCCGGGGTCGAAATTTATGAAACTTGTGTTAATGGTTGGGAAATTGCTTAAATAGCTAAAATTCGATCTTATTAGTCTGTACTAATTAGTTCTTACTTTATTTAACTAGTTTGGGATTGTTCGGCTCCGAATTGAGGACTTGGACTCATTATTGGTATTGGAAGTGCACTTTGGAGTGAGGTGAGTCTCATTTCTAATCTTCTATGAGGGAATTGTCCCTATATGTGTAATAATTGAATAAATTTCCACTACATGCATGGGCTACGAACGCACTAGGTGATGGGAGTCTGTGCGTAGCTACTATTATGCTAAGTCTGGGTAGTCTAGGACCCATAAGCATGCTCTATGTAATATACTTGTAACTTAATGCTTAAATTCAGACTCGTATAAACCATGTTGATTAAATTAAATGAGACTAGTGGTAGGAACCTTATTTCCTTGGCCTTTTAAAGAGAAATTGAGCATATCTATGAATAACCGTCTAGAGTTATATACTATTTTCTGCCTCATAGTACTTTCAGGTGTCCCTAGTTTAACATTCTCATCGCTTCCTGTCATAAACCTATGCAGTCTTTGGTCTTGTGTCCTCTTTCTTGGTAAAATTCACACAGAACATTCGATCTCCTGGTGCTCGGATCTGACTTCATCTTTTGCGGCCACTGCACCTTTGTGCTGAGCTTTTCTAGTGTGTCACTATTTCTGAAGGAGAAACACAAAAGTTATGAGCGGATAATAGTGGAGGCATCCCTCTTTCCTTGCGGGGTGGTGGGGTGTGTCGAGGCGATCTACATGTCGCGGAGAAGCTGAATTAGATGTGCAGATATAGGGCTGGTGCCTTTCTCGATTGAAATGGAGCAGTTGGTCCCATCGGCTGTCGTTTTAGCGATTTCTCCTTGCTTCCGTTTGAATTGATGTTAGCCACTGGATCGAGCAGTTCAGGTCATCCTCGTCTGCCCTTGCTAAGGCGCAATAGGTGTTGTGGATTTCATCTCACGTGGTGGGGAGATACTTCATGAGTATACTTAGCATCTTTTTGGTTATTTTCGACCCGTTTCTGTTTAACCCGTTTTGGAAGGCTACTACAGCCATCCCTTCTAACATATTTGGTAGGCTCATCCTTACCCTGTTGAATCGAGCTAGGAAGTCCTAAAACCCGCCTGTCGTCTGCCTGACGGCGAAGATATCGTTTATCCTGGCCTCTGCCTTTTTCGCTCATGCATGAGCGATGACGAACTTATCTTCCATTTTTAAGAATGTCGATATCGATTGTGCTGGTAGTTGGGAATACCATGTCAACGCTCCCCCCTATCAGAGTTTCGTCGAACTTTTTCAGCAATACAGATGGCACCTATTCTTTCGATAGATCGTTACATTTTGCTGTAGTAACATAATAGATTAAGTAATCCTCTGGGTCCGTGGTACTATCATATATTTTCAAATATGGCAGCATTTTGAAGGGTTTCAAAATAGAATGGGGAGCTGCCCCTTCACTATATGGCTGTTCGAGGAATCAGCCCACATCGCGTTGCGGCAACAACTTCGGAGCGCCTGGTATTTATCACCTCTTTCCTGATGCTCCTTCATTTGACCGCGGAGTGGTTTGTTCTCGTTTTTCATTTCTTCTATCTTCTTTAAGATGGTCGTAAGTGCATTGTTACCTACATTAGTGACAGTGTGGGTGTTACCCGTTTGTGGAATTTCTGGCTCATCGATGACAGTTGCAGTTTCCGGGGGTATTGTGCCTTCGATATCCCTCTGAGTGGGATTTTTGAGCATGTTGCTCTAGGTGTTTATCAATCATTCCTCTAATAGCCTTTTCATAGCAGGTGGTGCTTCTCCTGCTACGGATGTTGAGGTCTCCCTCTTAGGTAAGGCAGTCAAGCCCTCGTGCTGGGGAGGGGGGGTGAGATTTCTTCTTCAGGTGTAGCATTTGGCATTGCATTTTCATTATCATCCCCGCCATCTTCGTTGAGGGAATTGAGGAGGTTGTTCGTGACATTTGCTGTAGCTTTTAACCTCGCTTCTCCCTTTCCCGCCATTGTTGGTTTTGTGAGGTTTAGAAAGAGGCGATTATTTCTTTCAAGAAACTAGAAGAAACTAAGATCTCAGCTATAGAAATTCCTACAGACGGCGCCAAATTGTTTGACGCAAAAGATATCAAGACTTTTTTGAACAAATCAATCAAAGAAAATGAACGGGTAAATCTTAGCTAAGTATAATATTCTCTGAAACGAAAGATAGATAAGGAAAATACAGATAATAAGACTTCCCTTTGTATCTAGATCAACCAACCTCCTATAATAAATCTTTTCACTCATTCATGTAAACCAGTTAACAGTATGTGTTTCAAATCTCCTCCCCCTTTACAAAGTTATTTTCCTCTATATATACAAGGAGCGAAAATCCGTCTAAGCTGTAAAATATAAGTTATAAGGAATATTCGACGGATCCTAATATTTCCTACTGGGCCTATACTATTACGAGGATCGTACAGTCTCCTATTTGTGTGGTCCCCCACAAGACGTCGAGTCATGGAGACTTCGTCATTTGTCGCACTCGTTGTTGGTTGTGAATGGTCAAATTTGGACTCATACAAATAACAGACTCAAATTGGGTTAGCTTCTTAATTGTGAGGATTCAAGATAGAGTTGTTGGTTCGTCGCAGAACCTTGAGCCATTTTCCTTTTGATTGAATGTTAACTCGTTATTCGAACAATATTACACTTTGTTTTGAGATATTTTTATATATTTATGTAGAGTTTGTGACTGTACTATCTAATCTTGAGAGGATTATTATAGTTTTTTGCTATGTAGGCTTGTATTTTTATTTAATAAATTTATATTAAACTTTGCTTTGAAAATATTATATTTAGCGGTTGTAAGTAATTTGCTTGTGCCATGACCACGTATAAGGAGGGAGTTTGGATCTTGACAGCCTATGTGGAGCCTATTTGGGGAGGTGGCCCCCAATACCACAACCGACCAAAAGACACATTTTGGATCCAACGTTGCGTTGGGGTCTGAATGAGTCGCTGAATTGTTTGACTGCTAATAAAAGAATCCAAATCTTAAAGAAAAACACAGTGAAAAAGCTACTAGAAGTAGTACAATTGAGAAAGACTATAATGCTGAGCAACTGTTTGATGAATGTTCCTCCTAACCTCCTCCTTTACTTCTACTTCAATTCTTGTCTCCTTATTTGTCATTGAGAAAATGGATGGATTGTATCTTTCACCCACCTCCATTATCCTCGCCAGAATCTTCTGCTGTTGCTATTCCCTTCTTTTAGTATTCCATTTGACGTCCTCTTTTCATCAACCCCCTTCTCTGTTTCAACGACCATGATCTTCCCCCTTAAAACTCTCATTGGATCTCAACCCCAGATCCACTGTCGCTATCCATTCAGCTTTTTCTCTTTCAGTTTCTCTTCTTCATGGACCCTGCTACCTCTCGCCCTGCTGTAGTCATCGACAACGGAACCGGGTATGCTCTCTAAATTACTGCCCACCAGTATTTGATTAAATGATATTGGGGTTGTAAATTTGTTATTCCTGTAATGTTTGACAGAGGCGATACAGGATTTGAACTTTATAGTTTCAGTTTCGGGATTCTATTACTGCTCATTCGATTTACAGGGTCCAAAATCAATTATTTAAACTTATTTAGTGAATCTTTTAACTCATATATAGGGTCAAAGCCACAGCTACTGGGTTCAAATGAACTCAGTAGTACGCTCTACATTTGCCCCTGATGTTTCAGCTATATTAAATTGTGTTTTGCTGGAAATTTTTGGTCTGTTTTTACCTATGGTCACCGCTACATGTTTTCAGGTACACTAAATTGGGTTTTGCTGGAAATGTGGAGCCAAGTTTCATTGTACCAACAGTGGTTGCGGTTAACGAGTCATTTTTGAACCAGACTCGAGCCACTACTAAGAGTAGCAATTGGCTATCCCAACACAGTGCAAGTGTTATGGCGGATTTGGATTTCTTTATTGGGGAAGAGGCATTGGCTAGATCTAAATCTAGTAGTAATACTTATAATCTTACCTATCCTATTAAAAAAGGTCAGGTTAATAACTGGGATGTGATGGAGCGTTTCTGGCAACAGTGTATATTTGATTACCTTCGTTGTGATCCGGAGGATCACTATTTTATATTAACTGAGAGCCCCATGACTGCACCTGAAAGTCGAGAATATACTGGTGAGATCATGTTTGAGACTTTCAATGTACCAGGGCTTTATAT
Organism: Nicotiana benthamiana; assembly: GCA_034376525.1. Lineage (NCBI taxonomy): Eukaryota > Viridiplantae > Streptophyta > Magnoliopsida > Solanales > Solanaceae > Nicotiana > Nicotiana benthamiana. The sequence goes on from CM067337.1 coordinate 134,410,643, forward strand.
TGCTGTGCAACCGGTGCTTGCTTTGGCTGCTGGTTACACTACATCTAAGGTTGGTAGCCTATGTGCTTGAAAGTTTCTGCTATTGATAGGTTTATTAGTACATATATCTGGATAATTTTTCGGTAGCAAAAGAACCTTATCCAACAAAAAGAAATACACTGTTAAGTAAACTTATAGCTTTTTCAAGTAATTTTGGATCTTTTAATTTCTAGGGGATTAGAGGAATGAGCTGTTTGTGTTGAAGCTAATAAATTGGATCATTACTTGTACCATTAGGAGCACTAAATTTACAAATTATTTATGATTGACCTTGCTTCGTTTGGAAGGGAGTAAAATATGTGCAGCAATATGCGTGCTTTATAGTCTTAAGTTTGTTAGTATGTTTTTATAATTTTGGATTTACTTTTGCTTAGCTAACAAGTATCTTGATAAAAGAGTAAGTACACCAATGCAGGAAATTCCCTCTCCTTCTTAGGGGAGATCAGTTTTATGGGTCCATTACAGATTTTCTTTTAGCAATATTGCCCTTTTGACAGGAGATCAGTATAAATATATCACAAGAGATCGGTAAATAATTGGTCATTTGAAATCATTGCCTCCTTTATTGGTTATAAAAATTGTAGTTGTTGATTTGCTTTGTTCACTTAAATAAATTATAGCACGAGATGGTATAACTGTAATATAGTATGGCAGCTTTTATTTGCACATATCCAGAAAATGATACAATTAGCAGTCCATTGGCTGATGAGCTGATCTAGACTTATATGCAACATTATTGGTTGGTTGTGAATTGTGATACATAATGTTATAAATTCTACTTAAGTCTACTTTTACCGAATATTTATAGCTCTGTTGTTGGATGAAGTGTAGGGGCCAAGATAGATGGCTATCTCTTACTTTAGATTATAAAAAAAAGGATGGCTATCTCTTGCTTTCAATACGAGTGTTTGCATATTGTTAAGCTCATTTATTGCGAGTACAATTAGAGTAGGTAAAGTAGAGCTCGTCAACCATGCAACTGTGAAGTATATGTACAAATATCAGAGTGAATAATGTATGTGGATTGTATCATCTAACACTGATATGTTCCCTTTTGAATAGATTTGCCTTTGGTGTATTTGGAAAGACTCATGCCTAGGTCCTACTCACTTGGGAGGGTTGTGTCAATGCTCTCAACTGTAGATGAAACTTATATTTTAACAAATAAATTTAGGGCCCATTTGTCCATACAATTTTTTTGCTTTATAGTGATTTTTTTTTCAAAACTTGTTTGGTTATACATAAGACTGAATTTGTCAAAATTTTCTTGAAGATGAGTTTCTACGTTTGAAAAAGTGGGTTTTATCACTTTTTCATGTAAAATTTCATTTCCCTCACAAAACTGCAAATTTTTTTTGAGTGAAATGCATGTCCAAACGCAACCTTGATGTTGTTAATTAATAGAATAGGAAAGTGTAATGGTAGTGAACGAGTTTAATTATCTTTTATTAGGGGTGTCAGTAGTTCGGTTTGGCTCGTTAGTTTAAGAAATTTATATCGTACCAATTTTTGGTTTCTCTATTGTGTATAACTAATATTAGACTTTTTGAAACCATCAAATCTTATTGGTTTTTCTTCGGTGTTGGTACCATTCAATGTCGTTTGGTATTTTATGTTTAAAACGTCATGTAGAAGGCATAGGCCTCATTTATTTTTTTTAAGATTAAGATGTCTGAATCTAAATACAAATCTGAATATCAAGATGTGTATTAAGATTAAGATATTTGGATCTGAATATTATGATGTGTATTGAGATCTGTATACTAAATGATTAAAACTGTTTATTTCTTACAATTTGAATATATAAAATTTATCTTTATTTAAAAAATTAAGAAACAGGAAATTCATATAAAATACTAATTAATCTAATATCCTATCAACATGGTAATTGGTGATGGCGATGGCTAATAGAGGAGCTTATGAATGCCGATTAGAGACAACGGTTGGTGGTGGTTTTGGTTGATGGTGGTAGTTCTGGGTAGTAGCTAATGGTGATTGGTAGCAATGACGGTTATAGTTGGGGGTTTTGGATGGTGATAGTTAATAACGATGGGTTGTGGTTGTGATTGAGGAACGTGATGGTGGGTGGCAATAGTTTATAATGGTGGGCGGTGCCAGCTATGATTGTTTATGGTGATGGGATGGTTGGTTGTGATAGTTGGGGTGGGTGAGTGTTTGATTGTGGTTGAGGATGATGGTGGTGGGGTAGGGGTGGTGGGTGGTGATAGTGGTGGAGACTATAGTTGAGTATGGTGGGGGTGGTAGTTGTTGAGTATGTCGGTGGTGGTAGTTGATAATGGTAGGCAGTGACAGTAGTTAGTAATGAATGTGGATGCTAGCATTTTAATGAAATTAAGTCTATGTTATGGATCTTAATCAATATAGACATATTCAAGACCCATTAAATGATTGTAAAGTAAAAAAATTAACACACTTCATGATTAAGATTCATATTTAAAAAATAAACGTACTTAATATCTGAGATCAGAATGATTAAGATTCAGACCTCCATTAAGTGCAAACAAATGAGGTCGTAGTGTTATTAGGATGTCTAATTTGCTATGTTAATAACAACATGTTTTAATATAACACATAAAGAATATAAGTACTATATATTCGTTGAGTACAATTTTTACTACAAGAGCTTGTGGGCATGCAACGCTCTGAAAGGTTTTGATTTACGTGGCAAATATTGCGACATAAGATGTCCACTTCTAATAGAAATTACCAAAAATTATTGGTCTATCTTATACTTATTACTGGGTTGCTAACAAAAGAATTGCAGTTCATAAGAAATAAAATCTTAAAAAATTAATATGTGGCATTGCTTGAATTTTTGAAAAATAAATATAGACCTAATATTTGACTAAAAATCACAAAAATCAAAGGGGAAGAAAAAAAAAGGAGAAAACATACCTTGGTGGCTTGCAGCTAAAAATTGTCGAAACTACTTTAATTTCAATATAGTATGTATGAGTGTTATTTGTAGCAGTTTCCATCCGAATCCACCCCAAGGCCCATAGAAAAAAAATTCTAATGTTCCGTTATTTTTAACTTGATATATTAAATATGTTTTTTCATATAAATTTGTTCAGTTAGGTTTTTTCGATTTTCTTTATAAAATTAAAAACCTACCCTAATACAATTATGGATTTTTATGTTGAAACCTACGGTTTTGTAAAACAAAATAATTAAAAAATCTGGTTCGGTAAGGTTCGGTTCGGTCAATTCTTATATATTTGATATTTTTATTTTTCTTAAATTTTGTGCTTCATTCAAAGAAGCGTTTGTTTCATTTCAAATAAGGTGCATACCGCTTCAGCATTCAAGTCTTGTGGACCTTGTTGATTTTTGCGTTTTGTACTTTTAAAAACACTAGTGATAGCATTTTTTTGCCAACAATGCTAAATATATTAGGATGGGAAAGAATTCCCATAATATCATAACCGGAAACAAATTTGGCAATAATCAATATCCAAACGTTAAGAACCACCATCAAAATTAACATTATAACACGCTAGCAAGCTTGTCTTGCGTAGTAAGTTACTCTTTTTACTTTGGGATGGAGAAGAATCCTAATATAATGTCATACTAGGAACCTGAAAGGAGTCTTGTTGTAGTCATCATCAAAGTTTGAGGCTATCGTTGAAGAACCATCATATAAAGGCCCTAACAAGCTCATGTCGCATCTTCAGTTAGACGTAGATATTCATTTTTACCTTTTTCTTGAGCTATGAAGAGAATTGCAAGATGTTTGGTGACATTCTGTTGTTGGTATACTTGCTTGTTTTGTATATTTATTTTACATCTGCTTCCTGACTGGTCTTTTATGAGATCCATAATATTTCTTGATATACTAATCAGATATTACTTGTTCTTTTTTAGTGTGAAATGACTGGAGTCATAGTGGATATTGGAGATGGTGCTACTCATGTCGTACCTGTTGCTGAAGGTTATGTTATTGGGAGTAGCATTAAGTCAATCCCCATTGCTGGGAAAGATGTTACACTCTTCATTCAACAGCTCATGAGGGTCTGTACCCCATCTCTCAGAAGTGGTTGAAAGAAAAAATGTGTTATTCTCGTCATTCAACTTCTCTAATTTTCTTTTCTATTGAGTCCGACGAATAAAGCCTTTTAAGAAAAAGAATATAGTCAGACGAATAATATAGAATTCTTATATCCTGCTATTTGGCATTTTGTCGTTGTTGCTATAATAAATTTAATTGGAGTTCAAAAAGGATCCAAAGAATGAAAACAAAAGATTACTTACTAGAAAAAAGATGTGGAAACTATAAAGTAATTGCACCACTAGAAATGACCATCTCTTTAATTGACTAAATGACTAGAAATATCTTCCATAGTGGGCAAGCTCCTCTACTTGGAGTGATTAAGGTGATACTGCCGATACGTAGTTTCAAGATTTGTTCGTTAATGTGAAGACAGGATGGCTGTGCGCTGTCTATCTCCTCTTTGTATGCTCATCCTCAGAAATGATCAAAGGATTCTTTGCCCGAAAGATAACACTGAGGTCTTACAGCATAATTCTTTTATGCAAGTGCAACATTTATGTTTGGAAGAGTGCCTTGTTAGTTGCTGTAGCAAGTGTTATCTTGGAAGATTTGTAGAAAGACATCTTTTATCATCAATCTCCGACTGATCCTCTATTGCTAAACTTACAATTTATTTTCACTAATTGAAGTACCGCTACATTAGCTGATTCATGCTATGAACCTCTTTTTACTCCTTTAAAAGTTTTGATTCCAAAATCGGGTTTGTCTAGTGTTTCCACATGTCCTTCACTCGTGGCCAATCGTTCTAAAGCTTGCACAATTGACTTTATCTGAGTGCCAGCACATAGACGTGTTTTGAGGTCTCAGTTTGAATTTTCAAAAGGTGCTTGTTAGCAACTCAGCTCTTAAATGTTCAATCTAATTTTTTTGGGTTCATTGTAGGAAAGGGGGGAGCATGTTCCACCTGAGGATTCCTTTGAAGTAGCCCGGAAAGTCAAGGAAATGTATTGTTACACTTGCTCAGACATTGTCAAGGTATGATTTATTCATAACAATGCCCAAGTAATAAGAGGAAAACTAGAAGTTTGAAGTTCCTTCTTAATAATCCCTACTCTGCTTGCTGTTCTTACATCCTGCTCTTGAGTTGAAGAATCTGTTCTACGTTTCTGAGAGTGTCAGCAAACTGATTTTGAAAGATTTAAGCTGTTGATCATCCTCATCTTATATCCGACGTGAAACTTGCAACCGAGGGTCACTTGTGATTTGTTTTGTTCCGCCAACTGATTTCAGGAGTTTAATAAGCATGACAAAGAGCCAGGGAAGTACATAAAGCATTGGAGAGGTACTAAACCAAAGACAGGAGCACCTTATTCATGTGACGTTGGCTATGAACGATTTCTTGGTCCCGAGGTTTGCTTTGTGCTCCAACTCTCTGATCTCTGATAATTTCAAACTCCAAGGTTTTCTTGCAGCTTGTTTCAAGCAGAATAATCATGTAGTTATAAATTGGTTAATGAGTAGACATTGTGCCTCTTATTTACAGATGTACACCTCATATACTGCTGATTTGCTGCATGGCAGAGTGAATTTTAAAAGCTCTAATAATCTACATAGTAGTAGCTAAATAAGAAAACAGGGATTCTAGGGTGATTGCTTTCCGATGCATTATCGCTAGGTTGGGTGAACGTCTTTCTGCTTTAATGCTTTTCGGGTCTTTGCAGGTTTTCTTCAATCCCGAGATGTATAACAGTGATTTTACCACTCCTTTACCTGATGTGATAGACAAATGTATTCAGTCTGCGCCTATAGACACAAGAAGAGCTTTATATAAGGTAAAGTTATTTCATTGATTAACTTGATAAGATTTCTGTTTATCAAGTGATCCAGCATTTTGTGACCAGTACAAAAGTTTCCCTTATATGGCTGAGCTAAAAATCATTAAAGATCTCGATATCATGCTCTTTGAAATTTTCCCTTTGAATGTGGATGCGATATTATGTCCTTGGAAAATTCCAGAATATTGTTTTATCTGGAGGATCCACGATGTTCAAAGACTTCCATAGAAGATTGCAACGAGATCTCAAGAAGATTGTGGATGCTCGCGTTCTGGCATCAGATGCTCGGTTAGGTGGAAATGTAAAAGTAAGCACCTGTGCTTTATTGTATCTGAATTAACTGGTAAATGAATCTTTGGTCTTTGGTACTTAAAAATGCTCACCTGCTGAAAACATTTCACTTAGGCACAACCAGTTGAAGTGAATGTGGTCAGCCATCCTATTCAGAGATATGCAGTTTGGTTTGGAGGGTCTGTACTTGCTTCAACTCCTGAATTTTTTGCAGTAAGCTAATCATTTTGTTTCTGTTTACTTGAGGTTTTATAACTGCAACTCAAGTTGCTCTTTATAAGTTGCTGATGTGCGAATCTGACCTATTTAGTTGTTTCGTTATATCAGGCTTGCCATACAAAGGCTGAATATCAGGAATATGGGGCTAGCATATGTCGCACAAATCCTGTATTTAAGGGAATGTATTGATACTGAAATGATTCGAATTCCAATTTCTGTAAAGGTGTTTCTCATCGTCATGCTCGCCTCCCAACAGCCTGATCCTTGCTCTACTGCTCAGCTTCGGTTGAAATCCTACATATGTGAACAGCTGTGTATGTTAAGTTAACAGGTCATCAGAGACAGTGTATTGTAGATTTCAATCACTGAACGATGGGGAGCACTTCTGTCCTGGGCCTGGATGATTGGATTGTGAGTGTCATTGACACTTACAATAGCAGATAAGTTTCACAGACCAGTTGAACATTACCTGAGCTGAATGTCGTTTTCTGAGTGTATGGTTCAGTCTGAGGTTCACAAGTATACTTAGTTTAGAATACAAGATAATAAGCTCTCATACGATTTGGTGTCGTGGTTTTAGCTTGTTGGGATTTGATTAGAGAATTGTAGGATCACTTATATCCTTTTTGTTAAAATTGAACTTATGAATTTTATATGTAGCTACACTTGTACATTTTATTCACTGTTGGGGAACCCTCTTTACTCTTTTCCAGGAATACTGTATCCTAATGGATTTTTGTCCAGTTGAAGATAATTCTTTATTTTGTGCTTGCTTGTTACTGTTTGTATTTATGGAAATGAAACATCAGCACTTTTGAGTTCCCATTGGCTGTGCCAGAAAATTTACATCGTTACAGCACTATAATTAACTTTTCACTCTTTATTACCTGAAGCATTCATTAATATCAATACAATAGTCTAAGGTAAAAGAGGTATCCACAAAACACTTTGGAAGAAGCACCTATCTTTATGTGTCTCTTTTCACAAAAAGACACAGATTGAGAAATTCCTAATTATATATCTAGGAAGTAGGAAAGTAATTTTCTGACCACATAGGGTTTATAGCTATCCATATACTTATTGATTAATTTACTCCATTGAACATTCTTGGTCATACTGTTGGAGGGAATTAAAAATGTCATAATTCCAAGCTACTAATAAAAACATTTGTCTAGGAAACTCTTCTCCACCCCATATGTCCCTTTGACAACACAATTCGCCACGGTAACCGGACACGACAAGAGTCCCACATCGGAAACCTCGATTCTCCAGATTCTGTTGGTCGTGGTTAACTGCAATTAAAATTATATATGTTTTACATCGTAAAGTAGGTGGGTCCTAGGGGATTTGCTTAAGCGAGGAAGTCGTTTGGATGGTTCGTATAATGTACTTTCCATCTGTCCAAATTTCGGAAAAACAAATGCTTTTTGATACTTGAGTATGAAATGGAAGCTGAACATACTATCGTGTTATAAAAGAAATATTATAAGTTTAACACCTGAAGAAGTAAAACATATGTTTTAAGTCTGTAGTGGGGAGGGCATATATATATATATATATATATATATGGTTATGGTGGGTGGCAGCCTACTTTAACCATTGCAAGGAGTTGGGTGGTGGGAGCATTTCTCCAGTTTACAGGGTGGAAGCAACCAAGTATGGTCTCTTGGAATCACTGTCTCCAGCTATTTTGACATAGAGCCTTAAGTGCTTTACCTATAATTTTAAGCAGATAATTTATAGTGGTACTTTAACTGTCTGTCTCATTTATTTAATTGATGATACTGAATTTTAACGTAGTGAGGAAAGTTTATAATTTAAATGTAAATTTAACTTTATTTTTGCATATTTATATCGAGCCTCCTACAAAACACTGGGCTCAACATGAATTACCATAGAATACCGAAAAGAAAAATTGTTAATCTGATAAAATATAAGTCACCAGTAGTGATAATATATGTGTTGGTCCACGCGAAGGTTTTGAAGATTGACAAAGGAGCTCAAGCATGAACCAGGCCCATTCATAATATATACAGATATGGACAGATTCAAGTATAAGGGATACACGTGAATGCAATAAGTTTAACTTATTATATCTGATATCTTTTGATCGAAAATGTTGCATAATTAATAAGGAAAAGGGCTCCTTACTCAGAGAGAATACTATCCAAGATATGGAAGAAGTTAGAAGTTGAGGTTAACTAGGACTCTTCCACCAAGGAAGCGTATAGCATTGGAACTCTAGTTATTTCCTATTCTACTAACTCTATATATTACAGGATGTTCTCACTTTACAGGCACGCACAAGCGTTGAAGTTAAACGCGAGTTGAGAGCAACATAGTAAGCATTTTGCAAGTACTTCTTGTGTGATTCAAGTGTGCGGACCTGAAACTACATGAACCAGATAGAAGAACCAGTTCTAAGTGTCTGTCTTTTATTCTAATTTCAATGTAGTAGATGGTTTTCAAATTGTATCTTTCAGCTTTATCTAGAAGCAATTATATTAGGTACTCTGAGTATTCAAGTTAGAGTTAACTTGAATTTATCGCAACATTTAGAGGCTAGTTGCCACTACATGATTAGAGGCAATCCTTAGATTTACAAAGAGTTTTTGTAATTGTTTTTTTTTTATTCGAACTGTCATTTTCATTGATTTCAAAAAAATATGTACAATACATTCCTATGGTAGTAGTATGGACTTCTACTACTTATTTACATTTAGTTCTAACTACACAATCTCATATAGACAATTCTAACATGTAGCTATTTTATCTAAGGATAGCAGTTGAGTTTATGTAGCCCTTCCTGCTACCTTTTACATTTCCTACCTTTTATGTATCAACACTGCCATTTCTTTACAGAATTGATCTTCAGCAAAAGACTTGTTCTCAAATCTAATAGAGTTCCTGTTTCTCCATATCAATGCAACAGTAGTGACAAAAGCAGTAGCAGTAATTGCCTGATGCCAGTTTCTACTTCTAGCCTTACTGCATATCTACTGTAGCTCATCCTCCCAAGTGTTAACTGCTCACTGGTAACCTTGTTAGATAATACGCTTAACGCTAGAGGGGAGGTGAATAGCATTATAATAAAATTTAGCGTAAACTTACGGAAATTAAAATTTGCAGGAAATAATTAAGTGCGTTAAATAAACAAAAGGAAAGAACGCACCGATGTATTCTGGTTCACCACAACACGTGGCTAGTCCAGTCCCCGAGAGACTCTCTCGAGATTTTCCACTAACTTGTCAAGCTTACGGGTGCTCAACAAACCTTTACAACTTAAGGACACAAGCCTTAACACCTTTGCTCGGAGATACAACACTCCAAGACTTCAACCAAGGAAACACAAGTTCCTTACAACAAGAGAATCACAATTCTCTTACAAGTGTACAAAACACTAAACACTCAAACAAAACACTCCTTAATGAGTAGATATGAGTAAAAGAAGTAATATCAAGATCAGAACAACTATGGACAAGACTTTGGCTCTCAAAAGCTTTATGGAATGAATATAAAATGATAAACAATAGTATGCAAGCTTATAGCAATAGAATGATCAGTTGTTGTGTTTAAAACACTGAAATGAAGCTGTATTTATAGTTGAAAAACTTGGCATTACCGTTGCGTAATTGCCAATTAAGAGTTGCTGATTTTACTCTGTGACAATCGATTGTCAGGAAGCCACAATCGATTCTTTGCTAATCGTACCAAAAATCAATCCCATATTTTACGCTTAACAATCGATTGTCCAAGATCAACAATCGATTATTGGCAACGTTCAAAAAATCATTTCCAGATTTTACGTAAAACAATCGATTATACCAAATCAATAATCGATTATTCAGCAACGTTAAAAAAAAATTTTCCAGATTTTAATTTCAACAATCGATTGTACAAAATCAACAATCGATTACCTGACGGTATTTGAAAACTTTACGACAACGGTCAGCTTCACAATCGATTGTGCAATGTTAACAATCGATTATTTATCAGACTTTGAAAATCATTTTAGACACTGCCTCGTGACAATCGATTGTTATATACTCACAATCGATTATTTAATAACTTTGAAAAAGTCTGGAAGACACTGCCTCAACACAATCGATTGTCATATGTTCACAATCGATTATTTTGTGTCTTTTAAAAATTTGATGGACACTGTCTCTTCACAATCGATTGTCATTAGCTTCACAATCGATTATTTTGAGTTTTGAAAAACTTTGATGGACACTGCCTCATCACAATCGATTGTCATAAGGTTCACAATCGATTGTCATGCAGGTTTTGAAAAACCTGATGCTCACTGCCTTAACACAATCGATTATCATTAGTTCACAATCGATTGTCATGCAGTCTTGGCTTAACATAATCGATTATCATAAGTACATAATCGATTATCTTAGTCCAGATTTTAGAGGCATGTTTAAAAATCATTTTGACTGAAGTAAATATGCATGATTTAAAATCAATTAGCATTAAATTAAATATGCATGATTTTGTAAAAAATAGTTTTACGAGAGAAGCCATGTCATGAGTCAAGTTGTCGGATCAAGATCACAATTAAGAACGACTCATTTAAACTATAGAACTTTGTCTTGTGCTTGAATCTCGTTATCCACCAATTGTGCGCTTGTACTTGAACTTCGTCATATATCAATTTGCGCTTGTTTGTCATTCATCAAAACCTACACATAAGAACACACGTTTTAGTATAAGGCCTTGAGAACGTGTTTCCAACAATTTCCCCCTTTTTGATAATGGCAAACTTTAAGCGGGATATGCAACTTAAACAATTTATAATGACAATTCAAGACAAGTAATAATATGCAATAAGTATGCGATTAGTTCCCCCTTTATATATGAATTCCCCCTTAATTTAAGCTTATGAATATTGAGAGTGCATACCCGTTATCTTCCCCCTTTTGCCATTAGCAAAAATAATATAAGAAGATGCCAAAGATGTAAATAAAACTTGTTTATTTATTGGAAAGAAGATTACAGTAACAGGGAAGACAATGCAACATATAAAAACAACTTAAAAACAACAAACAAAGAAATTATTCATTTCCATCATCTCCCGCCTCATCATCCGGCGCTGCTTCATATGAAACAAGACCCGCATAAGGATAATTAACATGGTCAAAATATCCATGGATCTCATGAGTTAATTGACCAAGAGAAGAGGTCAATGAAGCAATTTGGTCGGAAATTGATTGGAGGGTAGGCTCTTGAGCTGGACGAGTTCGACTGGTTGGAGGAGGAGCAGGCGCTGTATGATCACCGTCATGATGAAAGGAGGATTCTGATATTTCCCACTTCTTGGTACTCTTTTTGAGAGGACCATTGGAAGTGATGAATCCGGAGGCTTCAAGAAAGTTCATGATGAGAAGAGCATAAGGAAGAGGCCTATCATCTCCGGTAGCGTCATGCATGTGAATCTTGACGAGCCGACACCAATTGATGTTAGATCCGGTTATTGTGGCATGCATGAGCTTGGTGTCCTCTTGGGAAATGGTAGTATGGTTATGCTTACGAGGCTTGAGGACTCGGGTGATGAAATAGAAAATCAACCGATAATTGGGATCCATTCCCGTAATTGTAGGACGACGGGAAGAAAGATTTGGATCATAAGAAGTAATACCGGTTTGATGTAGGAGGGATGTTTCATCAAAAAGGGCTCCGGCCTCTCCGGTGTACCGAAAAATGTCTTCACCATTACGAGGAAGATGGGCAATGGTATGGAGGTTTTCATCGGAGATAAGAATTTGAACACCGTTTATATTTGTCACAAGATCACCGTCATCATCCTCATGAAGGTTGGAGTAAAATGCTTGAATTAAAGTAGTATTGATGTAAGGATGGGTAAGAAGTAAGAAGTCAAGAAGTTGACAATTTTTGAGTATATTTGCAGCAGGGCCATAAGATTCAAGATACTTGTTGGTTGAAAAACGGGGAGGAAGAATGTCGCGCTTTTCAAATTTTGTTAAAAATCGAGTAAGCTCGATGTCAGAATTAAAATAAAGAACGGAACCATCTTGGTAAGGATAGTTTGGAGCAGCAGAGGAGGATGCACCATGCCTAGCAGAACGGGAACGTTTAGAGTGACGGCCCGACATTTTAACTAAGTATTGCTGGAATTTGCAAGAGTCTTGAAAGAATTTTGATAGTTTGAGAGCTAAAATTGATGCTTGAGTGAATAAAAATAAACATATATGGAGCCTATTTATAGAGGGAAGAAAGGCATTTCATTAATGGAAGAAATCTGCAAAAAAATTGAAAGCTGAAACAGTCAAAAACGGCAAAAATAAATCTTACTGACCGTTAGACAATCGATTGTTGGGATGAGATAATCTATTGTCATTAAGATTTGACTGAATCTCGGAACTGACACAAATCGATTGCAGAACCAAACGGTAACAATTTTGAATTTCTGATATGAAATAATCTATTGTCAAAATATGGTAATCGATTGTTTTGTTCCAGTGAGCACAGTGATTTTCTGACTCGGAAAATAATCGATTATATATATGGAACAATCGATTGTTGAAGAAAAGCAGTACTGAATGGCTGAGACGGTAATCGATTAAACAGCTAAAAAATTGATTGTTAAACAAAACTTCATAATAAGCATAAACTATAAATGATCGATTAGTGATACTTGCTAATCGATTTTCTGCACAGTAAAATAATCGATAATTTGTTGTAACAATCGATTGTTTTATGCCATTTCTTTATAGTTCCCCCTACCTTTTGGGCGATACCTGCAAAATAGAATTAGACGTCTCCGACGCTCAAGTCAGTTATTTATAAAGAAATAGTAACTTAAACTAGTGTGGCCGAGTGAGAGCGTGATCTCTTAAGAAGTGTGTCCTAGGGTGTTCTTAAGAGTGTTTCGGATACTTACCTTTTCTCCGACGTTGCCAATTACCTGTTCGATAGGGTGATCTTTAATTGTCCTCCACTCGTTAGGCATTTTCCTTTCACTCTCCAATTGTGGCGCTTCCTCCGTTGGTTGTTTCAAAATTTCGTCTTGATTTTCTTTAGGCGTTTCCTCTTGTATTTTGTCTTTCAAGCTATCTAAAATACCTGCAAGATCAAAACCGGTATCCTTTCTCGCCAAGCGAGCATTATTTTTGGCAAATACAACATGAGGGGATTCCTCCACAGTTTCGGTTCTTTTATTAAAAACCCTATATGCTTTGCTACGTGAGGAATAACCAATGAAAATTCCCTCATCGGACTTAGCATCAAACTTTCCCAATTGATATTTGCCATTGTTATGAATAAAACATTTACAACCGAATACTCTAAAATGGGCGATATTTGGTTTCCTTCCCTTGTAGAGTTCATAAGGGGTCTTCATGAGTATTGGCCTTATGACTACTCTATTTAAGATGTAGCATGCGGTACTCACGGCATCCGCCCAAAAATGTTTGGGAATCTTGGCCTCTTCGAGCATGGTTCTAGCCATCTCTTCAAGACACCTATTTTTCCTTTCCACCACCCCATTTTGTTGTGGTGTACGTGGAGCGGAAAAGGTATGCTCGATACCGAGTTCGTCATAAAAGTCCGCAAAGAGATTGTGATGAAACTCTCCCCCATGATCACTTCTAATTGAAGTGACGGTTGTTTCCTTCTCGTTTTGAACACGCTTAAGAAAATATTTAAAATTATGAAAAGCATCACTTTTATTGGCAAGAAATAAAGTCCAAGTAAATCTAGAATAATCATCAACATTCACAAAAGCATAACGATTTCTTCCTAGACTTTCAATGCGAGATGGTCCGAATAGATCCATGTGAAGCAATTGCAATGGTCTAGAAGTTGAAACAATATTTTTGGATTTGAAAGATGCTTTTGTTTGCTTCCCTTTTTGACAAGAATCACAAATAGAGTCATTTTCAAATTGGGAAGGCCAATAACAAAGTTTTGAGAAATCAATTTGTTCAAAGATGCATGTTTATATGAGCAACTCTACGATGCCATAGCCAAGTATCATCCTCTTTGCTCATAAGTCAATCAACATATTCGGGTGAGGAATTTGCAAGATCAACCATATAAATATTATCTACTCTAAAACCACGAAGGATAATTTTAAAATCACTACGTCTAAACACTAAGCATTCATCCGAATCAAATAGGGCAAGATTTCCCTTGTCACATAATTGACTTATGCTCAAGAGATTATGCTTTAAACCTTTCACAAGTAATATATGCTTAATAGAGGAATTTTCATCCTTACCGACCGATCCGATGCCAATGATCTTTCCTTTATTGTTATCCCCAAAAATCACACTTCCTCCTTCTTTGTGTTCTAGTTGAAGGAATTTGGATTCGTCTCCCGTCATATGTTTGGAGCATCCACTATCAAGGTACCATAGTACGCTTGATCCCTTCAAACACACCTACAAAACAAATTAATGCATTTTAGGTACCCATGCCATTTTGGGTCCTTGAGGGTTAGGCATATTATAATGATTCGATTGAGTGATATGTCTATGTCGTGTAAAGCATGCAGGGGCAATATGACCAATGCGTCTACAATAATGGCAAGTCACGTTAGGGTTATGCATCCTTCTAGGTTCATAGTAACTTGATGGACGAAAATGAATTACTCTATTTTCATTATGACTATTGCACATTTCATGAGAACCATTTCTCCTACTATTAGTTCTAAAATGAGCAGCGTTTCTAGAGTAATGGTCATGTCTAGATGTTCTAAGAGGTTCAAAACTCTTTCTAGTGTTTGGCCTAGAATATGCATCATTTCTAGGGTAGTCATTTCTAGGTTTTCTAAAATGTTCAACACTTGGTCTAGCATGCATATTTGTTCTAGGATTGCTATTTCTACGATAAGCATTTGTTTTATTAATCCTAGGTTGAGCCTTAGGTGGTCGGGGTTTGGCGTCAACCTTTTCTTTAGGCTCATTCTTAAAGCCTATGCCATGCTTGGTTGATTTCAAATTAACAAGGACCTTATTCAAATTTTTGTGGGAAGAAGTAAACTTATCTAAGGTACCTTTAAGTCTATCTACCTCATTTTCGAGATGCATGCAAGAAGAGCAATTTTTAATAGAACTTTCGAGTTTGTCGGCGCTTCTTTTTCCGAAAAACTTGTTTTCCTCTTTCAGCTTCTCATTTTCTAAAACCATATTTTCTAACTCCTTTTCTTTCAAAGAAAGCTGTTTTTGAAAATCTTTTTCTTTTAGAGAAGCATTTTCTTAAATGCTCTTGACAGTTTTTGAAGCTTTAATAAATTCAGTATATAGCTCATCAAAAGCAGTTCGCATTTCTTCAAGAGTAAAGAAGTTTTTAGAAGAGATTTGACATACCTCATCTTGCTTGTCTTCTTGCGCCATAAGACAAAGGTTTGCGGCTTCGTCTTCTTCTTCTTCGCTTTACTCATCTCCGGAGTCTCCTCCCCAAGAAATGTATGCGCGTTGCTTCTTAAAAGGTTTCTTCTCCTTTTTGATGTTTGGGCAATTTGATTTGATGTGCCCGGTTTCACCGCATTCGTAGCACTTTATTTGCTCGCCTTGCTTTTTGCCCTTTCGTTCATACTCCTTTCGCATGAACTTTTGAAATCTTTTGATAACGAGTCCAAACTCGTTGTCTCCGTCCTCATCAACTTGAGGTTGGCTTGTGCTTGCCTTAAGCGCTATTCTTTGCCTCCTTTGATCATCAACAAGAGGGTTAAGTATTGTAGATTCATCAGTCTTAAGGTTACCTCTTAATGCGTCGTTTGTGACATTTGAGACGCCTATGGATTCTTGAATTGCATCGGCCTTTGATCGCCATGCCGGAGTGAGACTTCTAAGAATTTTTCGAACAAGTTCTCTATCCGTGAATGTCTTCTTGAGGGCATGTAGGTCATTTACGATTATTGAAAATCGTTCGAACATTTCATCCACCTTTTCACCTTCCTTCATGTGAAATAATTCATAAGCATGGGTTAGGAAATCAATTTTAGCTTCCCTTACCTGGTCTGTACCTTCGTACGTAATTTCCAGCTTGTCCCACATTTCCTTTGCCGTTGTGCAACACGATATTTTCCTGTAATCGTCAGCATTTACAGCACAATATAATAAATTAATTGCTTTAGCATTATTTTGAACCTTTCGGATATCATCCGCGTCATATTCTTCTTCGGACTTGGGAACCCATTCTTTTTCAACCTTTTTGGTTGGAATTTGATTTCCCTCGTTATCACCTTCCAGAGATGAAAGTTGTTTGCTTGAACGAAAATTTTCATCCTCTCCTTCCAGTACGTGTAGTTTGTACCGTTGAATAGAGGTGGTCGTGTGGAGCATTGTCCTTCATCAATTCCTGCAAAAGAGTCACGAGTAGAAGCCGTGGAAGTTTCTCTCAAACTGTTAAGTCTTCAGAGAGTTGGGCTCTGATACCAATTGTTAGATAATACGCTTAACGCTAGAGGGGGGGGGTGAATAGCATTATAATAAAATTCAGCGTAAACTTGCGGAAATTAAAATTTGCAGGAAATAATTAAGTGCGTTAAATAAACAAAAGGAAAGAACGCACCGATGTATTCTGGTTCACCACAACACGTGGCTAGTCTAGTCCCCGAGAGACTCTCTCGAGATTTTCCACTAACTTGTCAAGCTTACGGGTGCTCAACAAACCTTTACAACTTAAGGACACAAGCCTTAACACCTTTGCTCGGAGATACAACACTCCAATACTTCAACCAAGGAAACACAAGTTCCTTACAACAAGAGAATCACAATTCTCTTACAAGTGTACAAAACACTAAACACTCAAACAAAACACTCCTTAATGAGTAGATATGAGTAAAAGAAGTAAGCTCAAGATCACAACAACTATGGACAAGACTTTGGCTCTCAAAAGCTTTATGGAATGAATATAAAATGATAAACAATAGTATGCAAGCTTATAGCAACAGAATGATCAGTTGTTGTGTTTAAAACACTGAAATGAAGCTGTATTTATAGTTGAAAAACTTGGCATTACCGTTGCCTAATTGCCAATTAAGAGTTGCTGATTTTACTCTGTGACAATCGATTGTCAGGAAGCCACAATCGATTGTTTGCCAATCGTACCAAAAATCAATCCCAGATTTTACGCTTAACAATCGATTGTCCAAGATCAACAATCGATTATTGGCAACATTCAAAAAATCATTTCCAGATTTTACGTAAAACAATCGATTATACCAAATCAATAATCGATTATTCAGCAACGTTCAAAAAATCTTTTCCAGATTTTAATTTCAACAATCGATTGTACAAAATCAACAATAGATTACCTGACGGTATTTGAAAACTTTACGACAACGGTCAGCTTCACAATCGATTGTGCAATGTTAACAATCGATTATTTATCAGACTTTGAAAATCATTTTAGACACTGCCTCGTGACAATCGATTGTTATATACTCACAATCGATTATTTAATAACTTTGAAAAAGTCTGGAAGACACTGCCTCAACACAATCGATTGTCATATGTTCACAATCGATCATTTTGTGTCTTTTAAAAATCTGATGGACAATGTCTCTTCACAATCGATTGTCATTAGCTTCACAATCGATTATTCTGAGTTTTGAAAAACTTTGGTGGACACTGCCTCATCACAATCGATTGTCATAAGGTTCACAATCGATTGTCATGCAGGTCTTGAAAAACCTGATGCTCACTGCCTTAACACAATCGATTATCATTAGTTCACAATCGATTGTCATGCAGTCTTGGCTTAACATAATCGATTATCATAAGTACATAATCGATTATCTTAGTCCAGATTTTAGAGGCATATTTAAAAATCATTTTGTCTGAAGTAAATATGCATGATTTAAAATCATTTAGCATTAAATTAAATATGCATGATTTTGTAAAAAATAGTTTTACGAGAGAAGCCATGTCATGAGTCAAGTTGTCGGATCAAGATCACAATTAAGAACGACTCATTTAAACTATAGAACTTTGTCTTGTGCTTGAATCTCGTTATCCGCCAATTGTGCGCTTGTACTTGAACTTCGTCATATATCAATTTGCGCTTGTTTGTCATTCATCAAAACCTCCACATAAGAACACATGTTTTAGTATAAGGCCTTGAGAACGTGTCTCCAACAAACCTATCCAATTGCAGATTCTGAACTATAATCTGTTTGTGACTGGGCATGCAAGGAATAGGTGTTCAAATCTTTCATCTTGTTGTTTGCAGAAAGCACATTCAGTAGGTATATCAACTCCAATTTTGTGCAGTCTATCAATGGTAGGTAGTCTGTGCTAGGCTGCTAACCACACTGTAAACTTGTGTCTTGGTTGTACATTTGCAGTCAGCATCACATTCCTCCAATCAACCTTACTATAATTAGGAAGCATAGCAAGGTATAACTTGTGAATTTGAAACTTGTCTAGTTTACACAGTGACTTCAGTCTGTAGTAGAGAGTTCCTTGTAGTTGTTGGTTCTCCATGACATCAGTCCTGCAATCCAATATTTTCCCAATAATACAAGAGGCAGTTTTTGGCAAAGGTGCATTACTAATATCATTTTGCTTTATGTAATAGCATTGGAGCCATTTTATCCAGAGGCAGTCTTTTTTCCTAGCAAGATCCCAAAGCAGTTTTGCTATGGCTGCCTTATTCCAGGTAGCCATATCTATGATGTTTAGACCCCCAGCAGATATAGGTTTACATATTCTCTCCCATGCAACCAAAGCTCTTTTAGATACAGAAGCACTACATGTCCATAGGAAGCACCTGCAGATTGCCTCAATAGCCTTCAGAACCTTCTTTGGCATTATAAAAATCTGTGCCCAATATGTTTGGATGCCAAATATCACTGCTTTTATCAATTGGCATCTCCCTGCATAAGATAGCATTTTGGCAGACCAACATGTGACTCTAGCAGTTATTTTCTCAATCAGAGGAGAGTATTGATGTATAGTAAGTTTCTTTGAGCTGAGAGGAATCCCAAGGTACTTAAAAGGAAGTTGTCCCTCACTGAACCCCAACTGCTCCATAAGTTCATTTCTAACAGACTTTTGTACCCCAGCCAAATAGATAGCACTTTTGTTGTTGTTTGCTTTCAAGCCTGATGCTGCAGAAAAGTTATGAAAAGCCTCTTGCAATATCTGAATAGAAATCCTATCAGCTCTGCAGAACATGAGGAGATCATCAGCAAAGAAAATATGCACACACTTTAGTTTCCTGCATTTAGGATGGAAATTGAAGTCTCCATTCCTATGAAGTTGTTGCAGCAGTATGTTAAGATACTCCATTGCAAGAACAAACAAGTAGGGAGACATAGGATCCCCTTTCCTAATCCCTCTCCTTGCATTGAAAGGTTTAGTGAACCCCCTATTAAGCATCAAGGAATATGAAACAGAAGATACACATGCCATTATCCAGTTGAGGATCTTTGTAGGAAATCCAATATCAATAAGAACCTGCTGAAGAAAGCCCCATTCTAAAGTATCATAGGCCTTCCTTAAGTCCACCTTAAGGACACATCTAGGAGAAACACCTTTCCTTGTATATCCCTTGAATATTTCATGACTAGTAGAATACTATCAATGATACTCCTCCCTTCAATAAATGCTGATTGGGACTGGCCAACTGTGCTGCCAATTACAGTCTTCATTCTCTTTGTAGTGATCTTGGATATGATTTTGTATACAGTTGTACAACAGGCAATAGGTCTATAGTCTTTGACATTTGTAACATTATTACTTTTAGGCACAAGTGCAATTGCTGTAGTATTTATCATACTAGGCATATTGCAAGTAGTAAAGAAATCCATAGTAGCAGTAACTATATCCTCTTGTACTATCTCCCAGTTACTTGTGAAGAACTCCACAGGAAAACCATCCACACCAGGGGCTTTATCTTTTGGCATCTCCTTATAGCTTCTACAATCTCCTCCACTGTGACTTCTTGGATTATTCTCTCTGTTGTACTGCAGTAAGGCAGGGTCCCTCTTTCATAACAGAAGTATTGATACAAGGAATTTCCTCAGCACACTCTCCCATCAGTGAATTGAACACTTGGATAAGTTCCTTTTCCACAGCTAATGGATCTGTCAGATTTTCACATAGATCAGTATAAATAGAGCTAATATTATTCTGGCTAGTTCTGATCTTCCATTGAGCATGAAAATACTTTGTGTTGGCATCTCCACACTCAATCCAGTTGGCTTTGGGTTTCTGTCTCATAATATGTTCCTCCACCTTGCTCCATTTCTCAATTTCAGACAGTGCAATCTTCTCAGCATTGAGCAAATTCTGTGTAAATGGACTTTGTTGCATCTAGCTCTGAACAATATCCAATGTTTCTTTTGCTTGTACAAGTTTCTGTTTATAGGCTGCTATCTGTCTATTAATACCTTTCAGTTGCTGCTTCAAAATTTTCAGCTTAGTCCATACCTTCTGCGTAGGTGATCCTTCACAGTGTTGTGTCCAAACATTTTTCAGAATAGATTTGAACTGGGGCTCCTCCACAACTGCATTATAGAATCTGAAGGGTTTGGGATGTAATAGCCTTTGACTGCCAAACCTGATAAGTATAGGAGAGTGATCAGATACAGAAGGATTCATGTATTCAGCCTCAAGATGCCCATACTGTTGGATCCATTGGAAGTTACCAAGTGCCCAGTCAATTTTACTATACACTCTAGTATTAGCATCCTTCTTGTTTGACCAGGTATAATGCCATCCTTTGGCTCTGAGAGGAGTAAGTTGAATGACATCTACAGTCTCTTTGAAATCCTTGATTTCAGCATCAGTGACAGGAGATCCAATTCTATCTTCAGAGTTCAAAACAGTATTGAAATCCCCATTGAGTAACCAAGGATCCTGGCTGGGAATGTTTTCTGCCTTTAAGTCACACCATAGCTTTTCCCTATTGCCTGCAGTATTATGAGCATATACTACACTCAAATGGAATTTGATTGAGGCTTGTGTGTCCTCCACCATACATTGGATGAACTGATCAGTCACAGTAGAGATGGATACTTGAATATGAGGTTTCCATAGTAACCATATCCTACCATTGACAGCCTTAGCATAGTTACATTGAGCCTTCCATCCTTTAGCCACCTTTGCAAGTATTCTTTTAGCTTTATGCTCCTTAACTCTAGTTTCAAGGACTCCTATAATATCGACTTTATTTAAAGACAGGAAGCTTTTTAATTCCTCCTGTTTGTGGGCTTGATTAAGCCCTCTAATGTTCCAAGTAGTAACAATCATGACGTATTAGATCTAATACTCCAAGAAGGTCCTGGATCCACTTGGTATCCCTTTCTATCATCAGCCATAATAATTGACATAGCCTCCCCTTTATCTGCATTTGCATTCATGCCCTCAATGGTTACAGTAAGATCCTGAGGCCCGGTATTACCCACCATTTACACATCTTCAGTATGTCTAATTGAGTTTGCCTCCACTTGCTTAGTTTCAATAACAGTTTGAACTGGCCTAGGATCTGCTGCATCTGCAATAGTCTTAGGTATCCACTCCTGCCTTGGGTTCTGTCTTGGTCTCCTGGTTCTTTTCCTTATCCCTTTTACCTGTTCATCCCTTTCCAGCTCTGCATCATTTATGATATTGTGCCAGCAGTCAAGTGCATCATGTCCAAACTTTAAACAATGATTGCAAAAGCTTGGCTTCCAGTCACACTCTATTTGCTGCACTTTCATACCATAGGGGGTGTCAATGTCAATCTGGTCAGGCAAGGGATAAGCAGCATCAACTTCTACTAAAACTCTTGCAAATGAGATCTTCTCAAAGTGTGCTGTGAATTTATCTGTGTACAGTGGTTTACCTAGTGCACTGGCCAATTTGCTCAGGACATCCACTGACCAGTAACCCACTGGGAGGCCTGGGAATCTGATCCATACAGGGACAGTACTAAGCACATCATTTTGAAAGGAGAAGTCAATCTCCCATGGTTTTAGTACCATAGGCTTGTTCCTGTACGAGTATGGTCCATATTGTATAACCATCTCTTTATCCTCCTTGCTATTGAATCTAAAAATAGAGTATCCCTCAGCATGCACCAGGATCTGAGGCTTGGATACAAAGTTCCAAGCATGCAGCACAAAATTTTCTATCGATTTAACATTAGGATTATCACCAATAACATATCCTATTAAAGCATTCGCCCAGTAATCTACCTGTGATTGTAGATCTTCTACACTGAGTTTAACCACTTTTTGTCCATCTCTTTTAATCGGAGGCATAAATGAAAGAGTCTTACCCATTTGTGCATTTCTATTTCCTCTGACAACTTCAGCAGATGTTTGTACTGATTTTGCAGGCTCACTCACTTCAGAAAATTGTAATCTCCTCACAGTTGAGTTAATCATCTCTTCATTACCCTTCGGAAGTGTATTGTCAGCTTCTTTAACCTCTGCATGCGTAGCCACTGGCGATTGGTACTTCTGTGGGAGGAAGTTTCCAAACGTCAGGGGTTCAAGCGTCGTAGTAACACCTTGAGCAGGTGTGACGAGTTGAGGATGTGCTATGGTAGTAGTCGGAGCAGTGTTCCGCCGGCGCCTGGCCATTTCCGGCGTTAATCGCACCTTGCTATTGTGCGCCGAGGATGGTCACTGTTTTATTGCTTTGCTAAATTGCGCCGAGAGCGTTTCATCTTTTTTTTTTTTTTGGCAAATTTATTTCTCAGTTTTTGTAATTGTTGTTTTGGATCAGGGATTTACTAAGTATTGGGAAAAATCCTACTGAGTAGTATGTCATAGTTTTTTCACCTTTTGAGCCAGATGTTTTTCACATAAAAATACTTGTGTTCTTTACTTTACGCATTTATTATTTATGCAATAGTAGTTTAATGAACACATAGAAGAACTAGATATTTCTATAATCTATGCACACAAAAATTGGACACCACACAAATCACCCTCCCCTCCCATCCCCCTCTTCTGTGCCTTTGAAGTATAAAACATCAATTCGTATCATACTAGATTATCCTTGAAGAGGCCTACACCTTAGGAAAAGATTAACATGGGCGCACCATCTAAAAATTGGGAAGGGCAATCCACTATTAGGCCGCCACTCTTTAATGGCCGGTACTATTCTTGGTAGAAAAATAGGATGATAGATCACATTATAGGAGAGGACTACGAGCTATGGAACATTGTCACTAATGGTCCATCGTCTACCTTGAAGAAAAATACCGAAGGAGTAGATGTGCTAAAGACAAGAGTTGATTGCACTACTGAAGACTTGAGAATGTAGGAGAAGAATACTAACACCAAGAAATGACTTGTTTGTGGATTTGGTCTACATAAGTACAGTAGAATCCACTGCTATACCGCTGCTAAAAGCAAATATGGGACGCACTGCAAGTGGCTCATAAAGAAACACCACGGCTAAAGAGATCCATAGGAACTTTGTTGTACTCTTAATATGAGAGTTTTGCTATGAATGAAGGTGAAACCATTCAGGAGATGTACATAAGGTTCACTATACTAACAAATAAACTGAAATCTCTTGGAAGAATTATTCCCGAAGAAGAAGGGTTGAAAAGATATTGACTAGAGTTTTTCATATTAGATGGAAGAGCAAAATCATTTCTGTCTAGGAATCAAAGAATATTTCCACTCTCCCAGTAGATGAATTGATTGAAAATATTACTGCCCATGAACTTAGGAGACAGACCTTGAAGACGGATATACCTAAGAAGGTTTTGGCTCTCCGAATCACTGAAGATTATGATTTGAAAGATGAAGAAATAGCCATGATTATCAAAGATTTTAAGAAGTAACTAAAGAGAGAAAGGGGGTTTTTCAAGAAGTGGTAGCTACAGAAAATCAAAAGCTCCTGAGAAACAAACTAGTGATGGTTGCTACAACTATGGAAAGATTGATAAACAATATCAAGAACTGTCCTCTGTGGGAAATTGAGTGGAAGAAGGAAAGAGCTGAACGAAGGAACAAGAAGAAGAACCGGGTTTAATAACCTAAGAAAAGTAGCAGTAAAGGATCAAAAAAGGCTATGCTCGCTGCTTGGGGAGACAGCTCAGATGAAAGCTCAGATTATAAGGAACGAGCACTTATGGCTATTGGAGAATCTGATGAAGAAGCTGAGGTAAGTGTTTTTCATCTCAAAGACAAAATTTAATTTTTGTCTAAAGAAAGTTTATCTGGGTTTCTCTTAGAGCTAATTGATAAATGTGATGATGTAAATAATGAAAAGGAATAGATGCCAAAAGAGTGTGTAGTTCTAAAGGCTAAGTACAAAAACCTGGAACATATAGCTAGTGAAACTAAAAGTGAAAATGCTATGTTGAAGAACCAGGTTCATGAATTCGACACATTTGTCCTAGAACTTAGATTTGAATATCTAAAATTAAAATTAGAAACAGGTAAAAAGAGAGTTGATCACACATAATTCACTTTAGAAGAAATAAAATATGAGTTGTACAAAAGAGATAAGCAAATAAGAATCTTAAAGGAGGATATAAATAAGGTCAAGCATGAACTAGACAAAACATGTAAATGGAACAGGTCATCTGATGTACTTTTATGGCTACATAAATACCATAGTAGCAACAAGAGAGGACTTGGCTTTGGGACCCCTGTACCTAAGTGGGATCCCAAAAGCAAGTACCTCACACTTCCTGAGTACAAAATTTAGAAACTATGGTAAAGCTGGTCACTATAAAAATGAATGCACTGCAAAAGAAAAGGCAAGTCAAAAGAATAAAGAAATTGTTCAAGAGAGAAATAGGCTGCCATGTTGGGCTAAAAAGAATTTGATTCATCTTTTTACCTATTGAAAGGGACACAAACCAGTTTGGGTTCCTATGACAAACCATTGATTTCCTTTTACAGGTCCAATTGAGGAGAGCAGCCAAATATGATACATGGATAGCAGCTGATCAAAGCATATGACAAGAAGCATGAATCAGTTCCTTTCACTTGAGAATCTCAAAGGAGGTAATGTCTCATTCAGAAATGGGAAGGTGAGATCATTGGGGTTGAAAAAGTAGGTAAGACTGATTCTCACTCTATTGAGAATGTCTACCTGGTTGATGGACTGAAGTACACTCTAATAAGTGTGATAAAGGTAATATGGTTGCATTCAACTCTACAAAATGCTTTGTGATTAATCTTATCACTGATAAGATAGTTCTGCAAGGGAAAAGAGTGAAGAGCATATATATTGTAGAGCTATCCACACTCTCATATAATCAATTCACTTGCTTAAGTGTGTTGGATAATGATCCCCTCCTTTGGCACAAAAGACTTGGACATGTCAGTCTAAGTCAACTCGACAAACTAGTCTCCAAGGACTTGGTGATAGGACTACCTAAGACTAAGTTTAAGGAAGATAAAATTTGTAAGGCTTGTGCAAGGGGAAGAAGATAAGATCCTCTTTCAAAAGAAAGAAAATGGTAATTACCACCAGAACGATGGAACTGGTCCATATGGATCTTCGTGGATCAATGAGAACCTTAAGCAGAGGTGGTAAGAGATATGTTATGGTACTTGTTGATGATTACTCTAGGTTTACTTGAACACTATTTCTAACATCTAAAGATGAAGCATTTTACACATTTATTTTTTTGTTAGAAAAACTCAAAATGTTAAATTTGCTTAACTTTGTGATGAGCATAGGATAGATCATAACTTTTCTGCTCCTAAGACTCCACAACAAAGTGGGTAGTTGAAAGAAAGAATAGGATATTGGAAGAAATTGCTAGGACTATGCTTCTTTCTAGTAAATTTCCCTATAGTTTCTGGGCAGAAGCTATGAACACTGGATGTTACATCATAAATAGGTCCATGACTAGATCTCTTGTTGAGAAAACTCCCTATGAGTTACTTAAAGGGAGAAAGCCAAATATATCCCATCTTAGGGAATTTGGATGCAAGTGCATTATGCACAATAATGGTAAAAGACTCCCTAGGTAAGTTTGAACACAAAAGTGATGAGGGAGTATTCTTGGAATATTCTTCACATAATAAAGCTTACAAGATTTATAACAAAAGAACGATGTGCGTCGAAAAAAGTGTACATGTGGTCTTTGATGAAAATAATATTCTTACTTAGAGACGGGAACATGAAGATGAAGTAATTGGGCTGGTAAGAAAATCAAATGAAACCACAACCCAGACTGAAGCTGCACCATAGGAAAGAACAAGTGATGGAACAGGTCCTTCTACCTAGGGAAACTTCATAGGGGGACTGAACAAAGAAAAACTGATCCTCAAACCTTGAGGCAACATGTATATTAACATGTTCTTCAGCAACAGAACACCGAAGGAACATCTAGGGGAAAACAACTGGTTCGAAACCTTATAAGTACCAAAGTTTTCATCCATTGACAACATAATTACTGATCCAACCTCTCGAATCAAAATCAGATCTTCATTGAAGAATCTTTTTTCTTTTAATGCTTTTCTATCTCTTATTGAACCTAAAAATGTTGATGACGCTTTATAGGATGCGGACTAGGTGAATGCAATGAAGGAAAACTCAACCAATTTGAGAGAAGCCAAGTTTGGCATTTGGTCCAAGACCCAAAGACGGATCAGTAATTGGCACTAAATGTGTTTTTAGAAGAAACTTGATGAAGATGGGACAATTACAAGGAAAAAGGCAAGATTAGTCGTTTATGGATATAGACAAGAGGAGGGCATAGACTATGATGAGACTTTTGCTCCAGTTGTAAGATTAGAAGCAATTAGAATCCATATATCCTTTGCTGCTTACACAAAATTCACTCTCTATCAGATGGATGTCAAGAGTTCCTTCCTCGTTGACTGTATAAAGGAAGAAGTGTTTGTCAAGCAACCTCCAGGCTTTGAAAGCAACGAATTTCCTGATCATGTGTACAAGCTTGAAAAGACACTTTATGGGCTCAAGCAGGCTCCAAAAACATGGTATGAAAGAGTATCAATATTCTTGCTTGAGCATGACTACAAGAGAGGTAAAATTGACAATACTCTATTTTTGAAAGAAGAAGGTAAAGATCTCTTGGTAGTTTAGATATACGTCAATGATATAATCTTTGGAGAAACTACTAATAATTTAAGTAAAGAATTTTCTAAGCTAATGGGGAGTGAAATAGAAATGAGTATGATGGGTGACCTTAATTTCTTTTCTGGCTTACAAATTAAACAAAACTCAAATGGAGCTATGATCCATCAGTAGAAGTACGTGAAGGAGTTTCTTAAAAGGTTTATTATGGAAGATTCCAAAGAAATCGATACTCCTATAGCAATAACCACAAAACTAGATATAGATGAGCCTATGTATCTGTTGATTAGAAGTTGTATAGGGGAATGATTGGCCCTTTGTTATATCTCAATGCCAATAGACTTGACATTGTTTTCAGTGTAGGCATTTGTGCTCGATTTTAGGTAAATCCAAAGTAGTCTCACTTAACTACTGTCAAGAGAATCTTGAGATACTTGAAAGGCACCACTGAACTTTGTCTATGGTATACAAAAGGTAGTAATTTCAACTTAGTGGGATATGCTAATGCTGATTATGTAGGTTTTCTTTTGGATAGAAAGAGCACCTCATGTATGGCACACTTTCTTGGATCATGTCTTGTGTCTTGAACTACCAAATCAAAATTCTGTGGCTTTATCTCCTATTGAAGCTGGGTATGTTGTTGTTGCCTCATGTTGTGTTCTATTGATGCAGATCAAACAATAATTAATGGATTTTTGAATTAATGTAGGCTCCCTATATTTTGTGATAACACTAGTGCAACTAGTATGACCAAGAATCCGATTCATCATAACAGAACTAACCACATAGATGTTAGGCATAACTTTTTGAGGGACAACTATGAGAAGGGTTTAATCATTGTGGAAATTTCTGCTACTGACAAGTAAATAGCTGATATATTCACAAAAGCTCTAAGTAGAGATCACATTGAAAGGAACATATTAGAATTAAGGATGGTTAATATTACCTAAAAGGAATCAACTCTAACTCAAAAATTGGTTAGAAAATTATGAATTTTTGTGCATAATTAGATAAGATTTTAATTGGTGTCATACTTTCATAAGTATACTCTGGTGCCATGAGCTAATATGAATCATTAATCTCTAATGATATTATCTTTATTTTCTTGAACAGTTCAGACTTACACAAGAGATTTTTCAGCGAAGAACCTGGTACATCAAGATTACTTGGTACGTATTCTCCACTCTGCATAGTTTGAAATAATTATATTTGGATTGTGATTAAGAGAAAAGTCTCATTCAATCCCAAACCCCTTTGAACTTATTTGTTACAAAATGAACCAGTTCCGTTCAAAAGGAGTCTTAGACTGCATTAAGTGCCTAGATTCTAGGGACACTCTTCAACGCCTTTTCAAATAGAAATTCACTTTTATTAGTCTTCTAAATAGCCTCCATTACCCTATTAAACACCCCTCTTAAATTGATTAGGCCTAGTGTTTCTTCACTTTAAAATTTTCAAGCCGTCAAAGTACTCTCCACCTTCTCTCATCTTCCAAACATACCCAATCATTTTTTTCTTACACCCAAGTGCAAAAATGACTAAAAACTTTGAGAATCCCTCATCACCACCCAAGGAACCTCAACCACACCATCTAATACACCTTCAACTACTCATATCTCTAATAAATGAAGGGTAAAAATAATGGCTTCCAAGGTTGTTGCTGGTGGAGAGAAAATCAAGAAAATAAATGAAAAACTAAAAGTAAGTAAGGAAGAAGAACCGCCAAAAAACTGATGAGTCATTCAAATCTGAAACTGAGGGGGAAGAAACTATTTCTTTTGAGATAGAAGGTAACGTCTGGCCCTAAAGTTACTCCTGAAATTATTTATGAGGTTGCTACAAATTTTTGGGGACTATGTTTGTTATGGTATGAACTATGGTAGGTGTTGAAACTCATGAGTCTGGAAAGTGGGTGGTAAAAATAAAAAGAGAAAAGAAAAATAAAGAGAGGGTGATCAAAGTGCTATGAGGGGAATGGGAAAAGGGGTGGCTGAATCATCACCCACTCATGTTGGTTTAACAAAAGAATCAGGTGCTATAGTAGTTTGAAGTGAGAAATTTGCTGGAGAAGAGAAGAGTATGAGAGAAATAGGGGAAGTGGGTCTGGATAAGATGCTGAGGGGTTAGTTCGATTAGGAAAGGAAAGATGTTGAAGAACCTGTTCCATCTAAACAAAAAACCCTGACAGACATACGGTGACTAACAGTAACAATCCCAAGAAGAAAGAAAGTTCAGGAGTGAAAATCCAAGGCACTTCTAGGGCAAATAAAAAGAGAAAGGCTGGCTCTTTTAGGCCTATAGAGACTCCTCCCACATGAGGAAGAGCTACAAGGAGTCATAAGAAGCAGAGTGAGATTGAACTGAAAAAAGCCTTAGAAGAAACTAAGAGAAAAGTTGTTGCTAATGAAAAGAAGAAGGTGGTTAAGCCTGTTGAGGCAGCTGCAATTGATGAGATGGACCTAGTTCTTCGAGATGAAGAGGAGATAAAAGATGTGGAGGTTGTGACTCCAAAAGGTAAGAAAGTCAAGAATTTCGTAAAGAAGTCTGTTTCAATAACAAAGTTTGTTAAGCCATTGACTTTGGCTAAAAGAACCAGGTCTGCATTGAAATCAAGAAAAGCGAAAATTGTGGAGGAAGAAGAATGAAGTGGAGAAGAAGAATCTGATGTTGAGAAGGACAATATGGTTAAGTTTGAGAACATAACCATATTGAAAGGTAGACTCCTCGGGGACATGGAGGAGGAAGGAATGTTACTGCTACTGGAGAAGCTACATTTACAAGGTTGGAAGGACATGGTCCTTCAGATGGACGGAATGTTGGTCTGAAATGAGATTGTGGAGTTCATAGAAAACTATAAGATCAAAGATGGTAGGGTCACAAGTGTGGTCAAGGGGTGATAGTGACTTTCGATCCTAAAGAACTGTGAGAGATCCTAGGTGTATCTGCTGAAGGGTACAATGATTATAAGAGACTCAAATGGCCAAGTTTAAAGAATCTCCATAATGCCCTTGCCATCATTAAGAAGATTAGTGACCACGAAGAGGAGCCTGAGCCCAAGTCGATTTACAAAAGTAAGATGAAGCCACTCCACAAAGTGATGTTTGAATTTGTTAACAAATGTGTGCTGCCAATGCGATAAAGGAGGCACATTTCCATATTCATGGACCTGGTCTTTATGGAATGTTTGACAGTGGGAGGCAAATAAATTGACATGGATTTATCGTTCAGCTTCTTAATAGGGTTTTAAATGTCACCAAGACTCATGCCATACCCTATGGTTTTATTCTCACGGATGTACCTGCACATTTCAAGGTACCTATCAAGATTGGAAAGTTGGTACAAGGAAGGATCATTTTGGAAAAACACTCTAACTGCTTATGACTATGAAGTTCAAACCACTCCCAAAGAACCTGGTTCATCCAAAAAGGTACCAGCGAACAGCAAAGCGCTAGCTTTGGTGCAAGAAAGTGAGGCTAAGATGCTGAGATTGATAGGTTGAAGAAGAGGTTGGCTGAAGTGGAGACTAAGAGAGATGCTCTCATAGCTAAGCTGGCAAAAGAGAAGGAGAAGAATGATGGCATTCTTCAGGATATGCTGAAACTGCTCCAAGCCAAAAACCAAAAACCTGGTCCTTCTCAGCCTTAAGCCTCCTAGCTTAGTGTAGATCAACCAGTGACCCAGTTCGGGATTTTTTTTCTTCTTTTGCTCATAATCCAATGTTTTTATTTCTTTTTATGCATTCGGGTAGGATCTTATCAATCAATGAAATTTACTACCTTTTGTTCTAATTGTTTTTTGATGAAATCTGGTTATTTGACATAATTATGCAACTTTTCAATGATACTCAAAGGAGAAATTAGGTTGGGTTTTTACTTTTAGTTATGATGTTTAGAACCTAATTAACCTGGTTCTTGATGATTAGTGACTTTAAAAAGGTAAAATGTTCTAATTTGTGTTAATGTTGAGCTGAGTTGAAACAGAGGCTACACTCATGAAAAGAACAGAGTTTGTCATCATAAAAAAATGGAGAATTTGTTGGCCCAAGTGAAGTTGGTTTTGAAGATTGACAAAGGAAATCAAGCATAAATTGGTCTCATCCACAGTACTCTTAGACACAGGCAGATTCAAGCATAAGGGATGCATGTGAGGGAGATAAGCTTAACTTGTTATATCTGAGATAATGAAGGAGTTAGAAGTTGAGGTTAACTAGAACTCTTCAACCAAGAAAGACTATAGTATTGGAATTCTAGTTATTTCCTATTCTACTAACTCTATATGTTACAGGATATTCTCACTTTACAAGCATGCACAAACGTTGAATTTAAGCATGAGTTGAGAGCAAAATAGCAAGGTATTTTGCAAGCAATTCTTGTGTGGTTCAAGTGTGAGAACCTGAAAGCTACCTGAACCAGATAGAAGAGTCAGTTCCAACTGTCTGTCTTTTATTCTAGTTTCATTGTAGTAGGTGGTTTTCAAATTGTATCTTGCAGCTTTATCTAGAAGCAATTGTAGGTACTCTGAGTATTCAAGTTAGAGTTTACTTGAATTTGTCGCAACATTTAGAGGCTGGTTGCCACAATAGGATTAGAGGTAATCCTTAGATTTACAAAGAGTTTTTGTAAATGTTGTTTTGGCTCAGTG
Organism: Nicotiana benthamiana; assembly: GCA_034376525.1. NCBI lineage: Eukaryota > Viridiplantae > Streptophyta > Magnoliopsida > Solanales > Solanaceae > Nicotiana > Nicotiana benthamiana. Next base: position 134,442,664 of record CM067337.1, read on the forward strand.
ATTTACTCAAGTGTTGGGGAAATCCTACTGAATAGTAGGTCTTAGTTTTTTCACCTTTTGAACAGGGTTCTTTCCACGTAAAAATATTTATGTTCTTTACTTTCCACATTTATTATTTTTGCAATAGTAGTTTATGAAATACATAGAAAAACCATGCCTTTTTATAATTTGTGCACTGTAAAAATTGGACACCACATAAGTTACTCTCTTATGTGACATAATAGTAATAAAACATCAATATGAATATCCAAGGAACTTCCTTTTTAAAAGAGAAATAAGGTAAAAATAAAACAAGGTAAAAGTAAAACTTGTTATCAGCCAAGACCTTGTCTCTACATTATTTATCGTGTAGTCATTCTTTTTTAGTATAACTAGCTGGTATTCAATATTAAATTGAGTTGAAAACTAATATTTACAATTTAAATCTCACTAAAAGTTTTTTGCTATACTCATTTATCCCTATTTGAAGGATTCAACCTTCTCCATAGAATCAAAACCAGATAACGACCATGTCGGAATAGAGAACTAAGTTGGGACTTATCTCAAAGTTGAACATGGTATTTCAGAAAGCTCAAGCTCCTCTCTTTCATTATATCAAGTAGTTAATTTCTTATAACCAATTATAGTTTGAATAGAAGAAAATAATCTTATAAGAATTTTTTTGTTTTATTTATCTATCCCTTGTTAATATTTTATGGATCTTATATAAGAACTAAAGGAAGGCTAAGATTTGAAGGCTGTGGGTGCACTTTTGGATTAAATCAAAAATATGTTTTGAGTGTTCATTACTAATATAATATTGTTTTCTAAAGAAATATATGTATATATGAAATTTTTACTAAACTTTATAGGTATTGGCGACTCCTCTATGTATAGTTGTTCCCTAAAAATCGAGTAATAATTAAACTTGTAATGTGATTTTAAGGATACGTGATTTCACCTAATACCAATTGATTAATTTAGAGATAAGTGATGGAATTGACAAGAATATGAAACAAACCAATGTTTGGACAACGTCCTCGAACTAATGAACCCCCAAGAATAGTAAAGCAAGGGCAGTTAAAGAACAATAAATTGATAAACAATAGAGAAATATTATATTGTTTTGTCAATATCTATATAAGGTGGTTACAAATGATGGGGACCCCTCCTTATTTACTAGAAGAATCCTAATTGTGATTCAATTCTAATAACGAAAGCAAATACCACGATTGATACAAATAACCGCCTTATTTGATCTGCTCTGAGATTTCCACCGTGATCTCCAACTAGTTACGGATATTTTGCATTTCTGTTATTGTATTTTACTCGAAGTCGACCATACTTCATCTCAATTGCTACAAGCCTCGGTGTGGACGAACACTTCGATCTTTGGACTCGATGCCTCGTCTTCGACCTTGGGACTGATTCATTACGAGATTGCCCTGGATACAGCTCCTTTGTTTCGATCAAATAGCAGAATAGGTAGGCCCAATTTCAACCGTATACAGATATTCCCCTCGTTTCTTAGAGTATAACTGGAAGAAACGAACTAAGACTTAGGTTTTGCACCTCAACCAAGTATGATGTCACCCTCATAACGTAAGCGACGGAAGAGACTAAGCGTCGCATCTGCACAGTTCTCAAGATCATTAATTGGTGCAAGTTGATGGTCATCCACTAATACATTTGAACCGTCATGGCTAACATTATAAATAGACCCTCCTCATAATTTTTTCAAACTTCACTTTCAAATATTTTCTTAATATTCAAAGCTTTCCTACTTTTTTCAAGTTTTCAATTCCGCAAACTATCTACATCTTGTTTGCTAATTCTCTCAACTAACTTTAGACATGGCGAAGATATCTAAAACAGTTCCCCAAAAGGAGAAAACCTCTTCATCGTGGCCGACTAGTGATAAAACACTGGTAAGCCACGCATCGAGGAGTGTGTTCTGGGGTCAAACGATCTTACCTTTGAATTCAAGATCGAGAAACCCTCGTCTGTCTCTAGCCGATGCAAGCTAATGTTGATATATATGCTCGATAACTGAGGACGACTTGAAGAAGTAAAAAAGGATTGTTGCTGGGAAGGCAAAGAGGTGGTGATCCCAATCCCTGAAGAGTACATCACCACTCACGTGAAAGGCTTTTTAAGTGTTTACACTTACCCTTTTATGTTGGATCCCGTTGACCCTGTTATCCTTGATTCTGCCGCCAATACCAAATTACCTTGGGCCAGATCCATCTTTCCTTCTGACAGATTGTTATTTTGCTCTAATTCTTCGTGAGCCAAGTTGAGGAGATGCCTTTTACCCTCGACCACCTTATTAGAATGTACAACACCCATCTTTATCGGGGAGGATTGATAAGGCTTCAATGTCGGGCCATCAAGGTGCCATTCTTGAGCATAGATGAGGACAAATTGAGGATGGATCGGCCGAATTTGTCAAAGTGAGGACTTATGGCATAATTCTAGCTGAGTAAATGACATTCCCTGAAGAGTGGAACATGAAGCGTAAGCACGAACCTGTCTAAAACTTCTGTTTACCATTTAGTCCTTTTTCTATTATTGACATCCTTTGCTATGATACATAGGTTTCTTGGGTACCCGGTGCAATCCCAGACCTTGAAGGTTGAGTTCATAAGATGGCCTCGACATCTTAGTACTCTGAGCATTGTTGGCGTGATTTGGTCAAGGGCTGATGGGAGGCCAACAATCACGGTAAGCCACTCTAACGTGTTTGATACCTTTCTATGAAATGTTTCTTTCTTATTTTTACTTGATTTACTCCCATACAGGTCTCGGAGACCATGCTACCATGAGGCCGGCGCCACTCGAAGAAGAGGAAGCCCCAAAAGCAGCCAAGGACAAGAAAGGAAGAAGGGCCTCGCCTTTTGATATCCAAAGCCTAAAAAGAGAAAGGCCCATAAGTCGAAGAATGATATTGTCGCTCTCTCTATCAACATAGCCCAAAAGCTACAAGATGAAGAAGAAGAGGGAGAGGGTGAGGACTGTAAGATGGTGGCTCGAAAGAGGAGAAGCGTCAAAGCTTCAAAAGCACCTGCACCAGTCATGGTTGAGGAGGCTCGTCTTTGGACCTAGGAGATCTCAGAAGATGGTCCGAGCAAAGTATCTGAGTCATCAGGTGCTGAAGATGTCTCCTGCCGTGACAAACAACTAGCGAGTGTGCCTGTCAGCCATGACAAATCGATGGGTGTGCCTGAATGGTCCGATTCTAAGGCCATTTGAAAAGGAGAGAGTTACCCAAGTGACTTTCTTGGGGAAATCAATATTGACGATTCGCCGTCTGACCCCATATTTTTTGAAGGGCAATTTCGGGAGGCACAGTCTTTGGAGACCCCCAATGTCGGAATGGTCCATAAATGGGATGACATATTCTGCGACGGCCTCGCGGGGGTTGATGACGTTCCGAACTAGATGCAACGATCCTTTTTGATGAGGATCAATGACTCCTGAACAAGGTAAATTTCATCCCTTGATATTACGTTTGATTTTATTTCATTTTGTATGATTTCCTTGCTTTTTCCATAGGCTGTGACGCTTCATTAGGAGGCATTCTTTAAATCCCGAGATGAGCTGAATTGGTGTGAGGCCGATCTCAAAAAGCTAAAGGAGGAGGAAGATTCCCTCAAACTCCTGTATGTGCAAAATAGGAGGAGATCAAGGACCTCTGAGCTGAATTTACAAGAGCTCATAGAAAGCAGACCAATCTCATCGAGCAGGTATCATAAAGTTTTAAGGAGCTTGACATACCAATTTGATATTGGCAACTAACACTTAGATCCTGCAGGATCAGCAGAAGGCCGAAAAGATCGAGCAGTTTCACGAGGAACTGAGGTAAAAGAGGCAGAGACTTTGGGGTGGAAGAAAAACATGGGACGTCTTGCCTCAGAGAAAGATACCGCTAGGGCCCAACTATCTTCAGCTGAGCGTCAACTCCAAAGCATGAAGGAAGAGAGCTTGGCTTGACCTAAGAAAATTTAAGGGCTCGAGACTTGGTTGGCCGTTGAGCTTGTAAAGGACGCATCTGTAGCGGAAAAAGAAAAGGCTGACGTGGAGGCTATTGTGGCCGTCTACCGAGCTGATGCTGAAGCCGCTAACACTCAAGCGAAGGAAATTTCTGATGCTGATCAGGTTTGATTATCCTGCATTTTCGAGCATGCTAAATGCCAGTCTCGATGAGAGACTCTCGATGAGATTCATCCTCGTGGATTTGACCTCACAGCCGATATCGAGAATGCGAAAGTGCTAGAGGTTGGTGCCGAAGCTTTTCTCTCTAATGATGATGACTTCGGGAGTGTGAGCAGATTCGAGCGTGGAGAAGATGAAGATGAAGCTTCCGGAGAAGATTAGGCACTTAGAATTTTTTTCTCTTTTTTTTAATTTTTGTGTAAGGCAATGAGCGTTCTATGTAAATACTTTTTCATATATGAAAGATCCTTTTTCTTTCCGATTAGTCTCTAATTTCTATTTCGTGAAAACTTTATTCTGCTTTCGCCTTATGATAATTGTGATGTACTTTAGGTGTTGTGAGCAATTTGACTCACTTTATTACCTTGTAAAATTTTTCATTTTCATCTGTTTGTGAATCCAAAACTTAAGCAATTTAATCAGAGTTGGACTAATATAGTCTCTCTCACTGAGTGAGTATTTGTTTGAACTCGGAGTAGAAAAAACCCTTATGTTTTATTTGAGCAAGGGCGAATCATCAAACCCAAAAATATAATGATCGTTAGGCTATTTATATTGGGCTAATATGGCCTCAAAAGAGTGACTTCTTCCCGTTTCGGCTTAAAAATATTACTCATATAAAAACTTTGTTATGCCTTAGAACGAGGTAATTCTGAAACCACTGGAGTTATCGAAAACTTTGTTATGCCTTGGCATAAGTTTATTCGAGAGTTCAAATAATTTTGTACCCCTTAAGGTTTTTGAGGGTTGATATTATCGAAACCCGTTGTAATTTTGTCGAGGGTAGCCTTATTTAACTGGGTTTTTTTGAAAATATTTGAAGGCCTATTTTATTACGAAATTCAGATTTCTCTGAACCGTGTTAGTTCGGCCGTAGCCTTTAATTTGAGATTTGTCATTTGAACATGTTTCTCAACAACACTTCAAACTTGTTCAAAGTACCAGTCTACGAGTGGAGTGGCCGTGGACTGTAAAATTGAGAGTTTCCTTTAAAAGATCTTATGATTTTAAAGCTTAGTAATTTGAGAAGGTTGATTTTTGGATAGAAGTCCCTGAGTACGGGGTTAATTATCTGATTTTTAGTTAGATTGCCTCTTGAGCCGGTTTTCGTAATATATCGTAAGTGCAAAATTGTAAAGTAGAAATCTCAATAAGGCATGGAACATCTGACAAGGAAAAAGTACTTCTCTTGATAGATCATTTATGCATACATGTTTTGTCATTAGGGCTCGAGCAATCTACCTTGGCACGGTTTTTTTGACCGTTGGCCCTTTACAAAACTTTCCTATCGAGACCCTATTGACACGAAACATCTTCCTTGAAAACATATCATTCGAGGATGATGCCCCCCAGTATTCAAGGTTGGTTGTAAAGAAGCCTCAGATACTGTTGAATAATCCAAGGGTACCACATATAATTGTTGCCTCGTTAAAAACCTCGCCAGAAAAACTCATTCTGATAAAATCTGATTTAAGGGAAAAAGAGTGCAACACGTGCTTTAAAACATAAGGTCTTCGTGTTGAAGAGCTTCTCGACGTCTTCGATCGAACACCTGCAATAAGTTAGTATCAAATACAAATAAAAAGGGAGAAAATCATACCTTAGCAATAATATCGTTTGAGGAGTGATATGTCCCAATTGTTTGGTAACGGTTTTCCCTCCATTGTGCAAAGTTTGTAAGATCCCATTCTGACGACACTGAGGATCTGATATGGCCCTTCCAAATTTGGGTTGAGTTTCCCTTTGTTTTGGTCTCAAGTATTGAGGATTACTTTTCTTAGAACTAAATCCCCTATTTTGAAGTGTCAGAGATTGGTCTTTCGATTACAATAACTTCCGATTCACTGTTTCTTGGCGGCAATTCTAACGTGGGAGGCTTCCCATTTTTTGTCTAACAATTCGAGGTTGGTGCTTATAGCCTCGTGATTTGATATTTCGTTGTGTATCAAAACCCGACGCTTGGTTTCCCGACTTTAACCAGGATCAGGGCTTCAGCGCCATATACTAAGAAAAATAGCGCCCCCGTACTAGATTTTGTCGTTGTCCGATATGCCCAAAGGACTTCAGGCAAAATTTCTCTCCACTTTCCCTTAGCATCGTTCAACCTTTTCTATATGTTTTGAATGATCGTCTTATTCGTTGATTCGGTCTGTCTGTTCCCGCTAGGATGATATGGCGTTGATAATATCCTTTTTATTTTGTAATCTTCTTGGAACTTTGTTATTTTGCTACCGATAAATTATTTTTCATTGTCGCACACTATCTTGACGGGTATCCTAAATCGGCATATGATATGATCCCAGATAAACTCTACAAATGTTTTCTCTCTACCTTTCACGAAAGCATGTGCTTCAACCTATATAGAGAAATAGTCAGTCATACATAAAATGAACTTAGCTTTACCTGAGGCCGATAGCAGAAGACCAAGTATATCCATTACCCATTTCATGAATGGCCACGCAGATAGGGCTGAATGAAGTTGATCCGCGGGTTGGTGTATCATCGGTGCATTCCTTTGGCATTTGTCACATTTTCGAACAAACTCCTTAGTATATATTACCATACTGTCCCAGTAATATACTGCTCTATTGACTTTATGAACCAGTGATTCGGTGCTAGAATGGTTCCTACAATTGCCCTCATGAATTTCTCAAAGGACGTAGTTGGTGTCTCCCGGACCCAAGAATATTGTCAATGGCCTATCGAACATCCTTCTGTACAATGTTCTAACTTCAGCCAATGTAAATCGTGCAACTTTCGTTCGAAGAGTCCTCGATTCAGATAATTGATATATTTGTTCCTCCCATACCAAGTAGACTTGTGGAGTTTATTTCGGCATGGATTTCTTCGACCACCGATTTCGAAAGTTGTACGACAGTCCCTAAGCTAATTTCGTCATCTTCGACTGTTGACCCTAAGTTTTCAAGGGCATCGGCCTCACCATTCTGTTCTTGAGGTGCATGTTGTAGGGTCCATTCCTTGAACCAATGTAAGGTTACCTACAATTTAACTAAGTACCTTTGCATTCGATGTTCTCGAACTTTGAAGGTTTTGTTGACCTGGTTAACCACGAGCTAGGATTCACACTTGGCCTCTATAACCTCAGCTCCCAAGCTTTTAGCCAGCTCGAGGCGTACGATTATGGCCTCATACTCGGCCTAATAGTTAATCAACTTAGGGGTTTTGATAGATTATCTAATCCTACTACCCGTGGGTGGATTCAAAATGATTCCTAGCCCGAACCCCTTCGTATTCGAAGCACTATCTGTGAAAAGGGTCCACACCCCCAAGGATGTGCTCGATTATAGCAATAGCTCATTTTCGACCTCGAGCACAAGGGCTGGTGTGAGGTCGGCCACGAAATCTACTAAGGCTTGAGACTTGATGGTCGTTCGGAGTTGATACTCGATATTATATCTGTTGATTTTGATGGCCCATTTGGCCAGTTGATCCAAGAGCTTGGGTTTGTGCAAAATGTTGCGAAAGGGATAAGTGGTTACAACACAAATTGGGTGACATTGAAAATATGATTTTAATTTCTAGAGGCGCTTATTAGAGCAAGCGCTAATTTTTCTAAGTATGGGTACCAGGTCTCTACTTCACCTAAAGTTTGGTTGAAATAGTAAACAGGAAATTGTGTACCTTGTTCTTCTCAAACTATGACACTAGTTATTGCGACCTCCGAGACAGCCAAATATATGTGTAGAGTTGCTCGTCTATTTTCGAAGTATGAAGCGATGGTGGGATCGAAAGGTACCACTTTATTCTTCCAATGTCTGTTGGCATTCAAGGGTCCAAGTAAAATTGTTCTTTTTTTAGGAGTGAGAAGAATATGTGGCTTTGATAAGAAGATCACGAAATGAACTAACCTAAAGCAACAATCCATCTAGTTAGCCTTTGTACGATCTTAACGTTGTTCACAACTGTGACATTTTCGATTGCCTTGATTTTATCGGGGTTGATCTCGATTCTCTGATTTGATAGCATGAAGCCCAGTAACTTGCCTGAACTGACCCCGAATACACATTTATCGGGGTTGAGCTTCATGTTGTACTGTCTTAATATGTCAAAAGTTTCCTCCAAATATGTCAAATGGTCCTCTGCACGCATGGACTTAACTTGCATGTAATCAATATAAATCTCAATTGATTTACCTATTTGTTCTTCAAACATACGAATCACTAGGTGTTGATTAGTAGCACCGACATTAAATTATAGAAATAAGTACCGTACTTAGTGATAAATTAGGTCTTTTCCTGGTCATCTGGTTTCATTTGTGTTTGGTTGTATCCGAGTAGGCATCGAGAAAGTTGAGGATCTCGTGGTCAGCCGTGGCATCGATCATGCAATCAATATTCGACATTGGAAAAGAGTCCTTAGAGCTTGCTTTATTTAAATCTTTGTAATTTACACACATTCTAAGGTCACTCCCCTTATTGGGACTACAACTAAGTTTTCTAACCACTGGGGTATTTTACTTCCTCGATGGACCCTATTTTGAGAAGTTTGGTTACCTCATCTTTGATGAATGTGTGCTTTAACTCGGACGGTGGCATTCTCTTTTGCTTTACCAATATGAACTTTGGGTCCAAACTCAATGATGAGTAGTGATCTCCAATGGGATCCCTGTTATGTCAATGTGGGACCAAGAAAAACAATCCATATTTTTGATAAGGAATTTAATGAGTTTTTTCCTGAGCTCGGGAGTTAACCCCGTGCCCAAGTATACCTTTCGATCGTGCAGATGGCAATCAATATGACTTGCACCATCTCTTCGATCGTTGACTTCATGGCATCAGAATCATAGTGGATTATAAAGGTTTGAGGTATCATACAATCATCATCCTCGAGAGTCTCCTACTGTTCTAATCTAGTCGAAGCTAGCGACAATTGTTGCTATTTGACTCCGTTCTTTTCTTTCCATTCTGATCCCTTGGTTGACGTTGGTGTCGACACTGGTATTACTTTATCAATTGCAAACATCTCCTTGGCTACTGGTTGTTCGTCGTACACCATTTTGACTCCTTCAAATGTTTGGAATTTCAAGACTTGATGAAGTATTGAAGGTACAACCCTCATATTATGAATCCAAAGTCCTCCGAGCAGCGAATTGTACCTCATATCTCCTTTGATCACGTGGAACTTCATTTCCTGGATGGTTCCGGCCACGTTTATTGGCAACATGATTTCCCCTTTGGATAATACTCACCGAGCTACCTGGATCAACTACCACATGTTTAACTTGAATTTATTTCATAAGGATAGATATTACAGATGAGTCATTGTGAGGTTATTCGATCCTTTCTGCATCCTTATCGTTGAAAGATAAGGTATTTTCTGGTAAGTGATCCGGGGTACGCTTCTCCCCTGTGATTATGACTTTGGTGTGTTTAAATGTTAGACCCTGAGGGATATCGACCCAACCGACTATCATATGAATCACATGCAATTCCTTCTATTTGTTTTTCCTCTTTGCATCCTTGTCTCTGAAGTGATTTTTTTCTTGGTTACTCAAGAACTCTTGAAGATGACCTTTGTTAAATAAATGAGCTACCTTCTCCCTTAATTGCATTCCCTCGATTTTGTGACCATGGGTTTTGTGGTACTTGCACTTTTGATTTGGGTTCCTTTGAGATGGATCGGTTTGCAGGGGTCTATTCCATCTGGTATCCTTGATTCACCCAATGGCTGAAATATTACTTGAAGCATTGATGTTGAAATTATATTTTGATAACTGCAGTGCTTCCTTAGGCTCGACGTGTTTATTGAATCCATTCTTACTCATGAGCCCTCGAGAATTTTACCTCGATAATTTCTAACAAGATTACGTCCCAGTTCATTATTCCTACAATCTCCTCTATATGTTGGTATCGATTTATGTTCAACCAGGGCTCTCTGTCGATGTCCCTTTAAATCATGTCTTCGAACCTGTTTGGGTAAACTGAACCGGATGGAGCTCCCAACTGGTCATCCTCAACTCTGATCTTCGATTAGTATCAATTATGCACATCGTTCCAGTTTACCATTGGATACTCAATTAATTTTTTCTTTAGTTAACGTAATACTATCGAACTCCGCTCGTTCAAAGCCTGAGCAAAGGCATGGACAGTCCAATCACCGATGACCGAGGGTAGGCCCATGCGTTCCATCTAAAATCGAGATATGAACTCCCTTAGAATTTCATTGTCCTTCTGTCTCACTTTGAAGAGGTATGACTTCCTAGTCGCGACCTTTATTGCTCCAGCCTGTGCTTTTATGAATGAATCAGCGAGCATGACGAAAGAATCGATGGAGTTGGGCGGCGAATTGTGGTACCATATTATTTCCCCCCTTTGATAAAGTTTCTCTGAATTCTTTCAACAAAATGAATTCAATCTCATCATCTTTTAAGTCATTTACCGTTATTCTGCATATGTACGAAGTGGTGTGTTCATTAGGATCGGTGCTCCCGTTATACTTGGGTGTGTCTGGCATACGAAACTTCTTAGGAATGGGCTTTGGATCCGCGCTTTGAGGAAAACGCTTCTGCATGAAATTTTTCGAATCCAAACCCCTTTTAGCATCGGGGGTGCCCCCGGTATTTGGTCAACTCGTGAGTGGTATGTTTCTACCTTTTTGTCATTAGCCTAGACTTTATTTTCACACGATTCTATCCGCTTAGTGATCTCCTCGAGCATTTACGTGATGGAGGGATCAGTTTTCGATCCATTATCATTCAATATTTCCTACACGGGTTCGACCTTATGAGCAAGTTGATGTTCAATTCTACTTGAGGATCGGTTCCGATTTTAGAGTTGCGCTATAGCGGCCTGCTGAGTTTGTAGCATGTCAAATATCATTCAAAGGCTAATTCTGCCTTCTTCACCATATTTTGGATTTCGATCGTTTGCTCGGGCGTCTTTGTGGACGATATTTTCTGGGTCAGAGCCTAAATCTCCACGAATGTCGATTTGACATCAACCAGATTCACAGCCTGTGGTGCGTCGGGATTGATTGGAAGTACTCCCTTTCCCCGGGCGAATATGTGCTTGTTTTCGCCATGAAGACCAAGGCCGGTGTCAGTGTGAGTGGATACTACTCGAGAGTTTAACATGTTGATTCCTGAAATAAAAAATACCCACAAGAACAAGCATAAAAGCAGTATGTGTTATGAAGGCTAAAATATTAAGCAATCACTATTATCTTTAGCCCCACGGTGGGCGCCAAACTATTTACCCTAAAAATCGAGGAACAATTAAACTAGTAATGTGGTTTTAAGGATACGTAATTTCACCTAATACCAATTGATTAATTTAGAGATAAGTGATGAAATTGACAAGAATATGAAACAAGCTGATGTTTGGATAGCATCCTCGAGCTGATGAATCCCCGAGAATAGTAACTCAAGAACACTTAAAGAACAATAAATTGATGAATAATAGAGAAATATTGTATTGCTTTGATTAGTATCTATGTAAGGTGGTTACAAACGATGAGGCCCCTTCCTTATATACTAGAGGAATCTTAATTGTGGTACAATTCTAATTATGAAAATAAATCTTGATACAAATAACCGCCTTTGATTTGATATGCTCCGAGATTTTTGTCATGATCTCTGATCAGTTACGGATATTTCGGCTTTCCGTTATTGCATTTCGCTCGAAGTCGGTCATACTTAGTCTTGATTATTGCCGGCCTCGGTCTCGACAAACACTTCGATCTTTGGACTCGATACCTCGCCTTCGAGCTCGAGACTGATTCATTACGATTACCCCGATGTAACTCCTTTATTTCGATCAAATAATAAAATGGGATATGCTCGATTTCAACCGTATACAATAACATAGGTGCACGTATGATCATCATTATAACTAAAAGCTTTTATTGTAGTAAGTCATAAAATCGATCTTCGTCGGCCATCTTAAAAAGTAAAAGAATAAATAAAGGAAAATTTGGGCTAGTTTGGGTGATTAGGCAGCAAAAAAGCACAACGAGGAATGTCTGTTGTGGGCATGGAACCAAACATTGGCAACCTTCTTAAAAGAGGGAGAATGGAATGGAGGAGACATATCCTTTTCACTAACTTTTTGTCAAGTCTAGTTAAAAGGGAGGGGTCCCTCTTAGGCTAATTTAAAAAAAATGTAAAGATGAAAAAATAGGAGTATTTTGTGGCCCATCACCTATGTGCTTGAAATGGGGAACACAAGAACAAAACCTAGTAATCTATTCCATAATTTATGAAATTCATCCTTAGTAAAGACAAATTATACCACCAATAATTGTTTGTTTGCCACGAACTTATCATATTCTCACTGTTGAATAAACATTTGATAGGTAAAATCTAATATGATTTTAAGTTAATAATGTTTTCTTTACTCTCCAAACTCTCTGAATTATAGTACTAGAATTTGGAGAAAAACATCTGGTCGTCGTAAATTTGTACTCCAAAATCCTTTTAAACTTAAAATTTTGGTTTCCAAAATTACAAAACGTTATTCATCAAATCTGCTTCAAGGAACGACTTTGAAATTCTCTCTTGGTCGTTCCCACATCAATGTAACAGTCTACTTTACTTCTAATAATATTTTTCGCTTTAAATTTAGACTCCACGACTTTAAAATACATCACTAAAATCTAAAATGATACTCTATAAATCCTCCTCCATTTGGTTGATATGCAATTTATCGCAAGTGTATATAAAGTACGTACCTTAACATAATATAATTTCTGATTCTTCATCTAGGAAAAACGTGAAAATAAAGCAAAAATAGAATGTAAATTATTAGTTGCCATGGACAATACTATGTGGACGGTATGGTTGAGAAGGAAAAGTAATTTATGATAAGTTTTGTCCATTTAAGTTTTCAGTTAGTACGACTAAATTATTTTAAGGTGTTAATTCTTGTATTCCGTATTCTTTGGATACTTATTACACTCATCACATATGAAAGAGCATGGTCTCTTAAATTATCAAAATCAAGATGTTGGAAGCTCCAAAACATGATATAGACAAGAGAGGAACCTCAAGTAATGGAGCACTACGTACTTTAATTATAAATTGCATATATGAGAAGAACATATTATTATATGGACGACTTAGTAGTTTTAAATATGATACAACCCCAACCAAAAAAACATCTTAGTAATCAACAGTGAATATAGCATTGTTGTATCGGATTCATTTGAATTTAATACTTTTAACATAAATTATAAATTTTATGTGTAAGTATTTTTCTAAAATTAAAAGTTATAGTATATATAAATTCAAACATTCAAAAATATAATGAGTTTATTAATCATAAAAATCTTAAAGATTAGACCCTTATAAAATTTAAATTTTGAATCTGTCCATAGTTATAATTAAGATATATTTGTAGATAACGGAAGACAAAAGCGTGCAAAGCAACAATTGACCAATATCTTCAATCTTAATTGCCTTTCATTTGAGGTTGTGGTCACTGGTCCATTTCTTGGAATTCACAAGTCTCAATTTATAATCTCTTGTGCACGTGTGCTTTCTTTCTCATCTGGTTATGTGTGTTTGTCTTTCGATTTTCGAGTAAAATAATCATACATATACACAATATTATATTCTGAACATTCGACAAGAATTATTCCTATATTAGCATTACAGTGAACAAAGAAAAATTGGGAAGACATTGACAATTAAGTTCATTCTCAAGCAACAAAGACTGAATGAATTTGACTCTTTTATTATCATGAATGAAAATTCTTTAAAGATTCTTCAAGAATAACGAAAAAATATTCATTTAAGGGAACGAAAACTGCAATGAGTCAGACTTCAATCTTATCGGTATATTGACTAAGTCATCAATTGCAAATACAAGATTTAATTAGATGTATTAGACTATTTTCTTTATTAAATGTAAGTTTTTTATTCTTCACAACAATATGATATCGTTCGCAAAAGAATTGGTACATCATTATTATCCATCTTGAAAAGTTGAAACTAGAAAAATTAGTGACTCTACACGTCATACCTTTAACACTATTATTGCAAAGTTTCTTATTCATACTCATATATGATATACACTCTCGTTAATTTAATACGCAAATGTGACAAAAAAGAAAAGAATCAATGCAATATTCATTTATTTTCAAGCATAAGATAAAGCAAGAGCAATAAGTAAGATAGCATGTTATGGTGGAATAAAACTCCCTTCGATTTATAATAAGAGATTAATTTGCTTTAAAAATACATATTAAAAAAATATTAATATTTAAACAAAAATAGTTAGTATGATTAAATTATTCTTAATTAAATATTACATCATAATTTAATATAAGGAGTAAAAGACTTTATAGAAATACTTACATAAATGTAATTTGGAAAAACAAATTAAATTTTTTATTGATTGTATAAACTGAAACTTATTTGGATCAAATAAAAAGACAAATATGATCATTTATTATGGTCCACAATGAGTTATTAAGTATTCTTTTATGTTAGTAGTACTCCCTCCGTTTCAATTTATGTGAATCTGTTTGATCGGGCACAGAGTGTAAGAAAAAATAAAGACTTTTAAAATTCGTGGTCATAAACAAGCCAAAAAGGGACCCAAAGTATTTGTATGGTTATAAAACTTCTCATTAAGAATAAAAACATATGTTTAAATTGAATTGTTATCAAATTTAAAAAGAAATTATTCTTATTAAAACGAACCAAAAAAAATAAGTTCACGTATGCCGGAACAAAATGACTAATATTTCTGGGACTTTCCAGCAGAAATTCGAGTATTATAAAATATGGGGTGAATAAAAAAAAAAGAATAACAAGTGATGAGGGCCTCCCATGATGGAGAAGTGACAGGTAATGTGTGAGTTTTGGCAGTGTCCTTGTGATCTTTTTTACTCCATTAGGGCACATCAATATTTCAGAATTTTACTATTAGCTCGTCTTATTTTTGTGCTATTACACAGTCTTTTGCTTCTTTTTCTTAGGTGGAAGACCTGGAGCAAATACATTTTTTTTCACATTGTAGGTGGATTCTGTATTGTGTAATGAAACAAAATCCAGGACCAGTCTTAACATTAAAACAGCAACAGCAAAACGAGTCTCCGTGAACCAAACAGACAATATCAACAAGACCTTTGACTATATTTGGTTGAAGTTCAAAGACACCAACAGATGGGGACTCCCGGAATTTCATACTAGTAATTTTTATTTAGTACACATCTAAATTTTGTTGGTTTAATTATACTTTTAACTACCTTTGATTATAGATTCCTAATTTTATGTTAAAAATTTTAATTTGAGTGACGTTTGGTTTAAAGATAAAAATGTGTTTAAATATCAGTTTCAAAATATATTTTCCATTTATTTTAGAAAAACATGAAACATGACTTATACCAACAAGTTCTAAAAACTATTACAAATACCCAATAGTACCATTATCAATAACATTCATTATATTATCGCAAACCATTGTCTTAAACATAAACAAATTTGGCAGAAAATTATCATTTTTATAATGAACTATAAGATATCTATTAGATTACGAAAAGACGAAGTGGCATTGTTACAAAATAATAAATGATACTCTTTCATAAAATACAAAAGTTTAGGCAATTTTTAAAAAATATAATAGTGATATTTTGGCAAAAAACTAGTTTTTAGCTAGTTTTAAAATTTAAAATTTTACTAAAATATAGGCAAAATCTATAACTAGATATATATATTTTTTGGTAATTAAAGTTTTACTAATCACATTTGTATTTTCATTACAATACCATAGTCTAGCTTATACTCAGCTGACTATTTCTAATTCATCAACTGACTACATATAATCAAACATATCTCCTGAAGATACTAAAGCTTGAATTGCTGCAACTTTTTTCTAATTCTAGAGGTACCTCTAACATTACAAATGTACGCTATCTCCCTCAGCAAAACTGCACAGTTACGAAAAATATTGTTAAAAATTCTCGAGTTCCTTTCCATCCGGACAGCATATGCAACTTCAGCAATTAGCATTTTGAAGATATTGGCTCGACAAGATTTCCTTTTAGCTTTACTTATGAACCATTGGAGTTTTTGATCCCAAGTACATGACTGAGGATGGCTCTCATGGAGCCACTGCATTACTTGCTCCCATAGATCAGATGAAAATGGACATGATAGCATAAGGTGATCTCTGGTCTCGATGTGGTTCTGGCACAGTATACATTGCTGATCAACACTAAGTCCCCAGCTTGCTAATCTATCTTTAGTTGGTAATCTGCCTTATAGAACCAGCCACAAATTGAAGACATCTTTTGGTATAGCATAATTCTTGATGATCAGATTCTTCCATGGTACTCTAGGCAGGTCTCCTAACTACAAATGATATAGTTGTCTAATGGAGCAGTCATGTCTCCTCCAGTGTTGAAAATTCTGCAGAACAACTCTAGAGGCTATAACTTTCCTGACTATCCAGCTTGCATGTGCAGGGATTGGCATGTCTTCTATCAGATTGTGTTTTATATAGTAAGCAGTTATCCACGTTATCCACAGTTTATCCTTTTGTGAGCTAGGTCCCAGCAAGTCTTTGCAATTGCAGCTTTATTCCAGGGCAAAAGATTAATAAGGTTCATCCCTCCTGCTGATTTGGGAGTGAACATTCTGTCCCAAGAGACATAGGCTTTCTTAGTAATGGAGTTTAGACCAGACAAAATAAAGCTTCTACATATTGCTTCAATCATCTTAAGGACTTTAGCAGGAAAGATGAATAGCTGGACCCAGTATGCTTAAATGTCAAATAAAACAAATTGGATTAATTGAAACCTCCCAATATAAGATAATTTCCTGACAGTCCATAAAGTGATCTTAGCAGTAATCCTCTATTTGCTCTATCCTTTGTACATTGATGTGATAAGGAGAGTTACATTCTGTTTCAGGCATGCGGTGGGAAGAAAATTAGAAGAAGAAAAAAATCAGCTTTCAACTGGGGTATTTAGATAATTATATATAATGATTTATTTGTTTTAACTATATTTTTTCCAGCAATGATTCATTTTTTTCTTCTTTCTTTTAAATATACAATGCATATTTTATCCCGATTGTATCTTTTCTTGTTAGATATCATGATTATTTTTCAAACTGTATATTTCTTCTTCTTTTTTCCGGGCTTCATATGTAAATATTAGCTGAAATTTTATTATTTTAATTAGGCAAAATAAAAAAAAAGGTTTAGACAAAGTAATAATGATGTATATTAATAAAAAAAGGTTTAGAGATAAAAAATTAACTATATTTCTTCTTTCATGCAATGACTATTTATTTTTTGGGTGAAATTTGTAAAATATTTATTTGGAATTTCATCATTTTTAGCCAAAATAATAGAGCTCCAACAACGTATTTCTTGTTTTTCTTTAAATGCAATGATTATTTGTTTTATCTATTTATTTCTTTCTTTGGCAGAAAGTGTAAAACAAATTTGATTAAAATATTAATATCTTTAATCAAATAAAAAACTATAGTGAATATAACTTGTTTCACTTTTTTTTTTTCAGATTTGGCCCGAAATAATTGGTGAACTTAAAAGGTAAAAATATAAAAAAATATTCTTAAAATTACCACATGAGCAAAAACATCTATGTGATAGTGCATGTACTACTCTTTTACGGGTTGTCAGCGTTCGGGGGAAGGGAGGGGGCCTCGAGGCTATTAGGTTATCAAGTTTAGGAAGGTAATTAGGCCAACGTATAATTTAAATATGCATTAAATAAAAGTCGTTATGTACCCAAGTTTTGGGGATCCTGATATATTTTACCAAAAGATGTTTTTTGAAATTAAAATCAGATGTTTTGATCCAGTTTACTAGCAATGTCTCCCAACAAACGATTTGTAGAATTAATTTGATTAATTTTCAAAAAATTAAAATTGAATATCAGATCAACTCAATATGTTAAAATTAAATTTAAATCTTTAAAAACTATATAAAAGCATTATAAATTATACTTCTTCTCATATCAATATTATTAAGAAAATTTAAAATATTAAGAATGTTCATATAATTTAAATTTGAAGAAGCAAAAAGTATCACATTAATTTTTACGTAAAAAGCTTCTTCTTTTTTTAATAAAAAATAAGATAAGCAACAAAGTATTTAGTGGGCATTTGGACATAAGAATTGTAAAACTTAAATATAAAAAAAAATTTAAGTGATAATAATATTTGAAAATTATGGTTGTGTTTGGATATGAATATAATTTCGGATTGTTTTTGAATTTTGTGAGTGATTTGACTGATTAAAAATTTTAAAAAAATAATTTTTTAGAGTTTTTAAAATTTTTTAAAAATTTATTTTTAAGTAAAATTAAAAATTTTATAACTAAATATTATTTTTTTAAAAGAAAAAATAAAAATATTCTTATGTCCAAACGGGCACTTAATCCCTCGGAAAGACTCAAAACAAAAAATAGTCATTTCTATAATATGTGTATAGCAAATATAAAGCCAAATATGAAGTGAGTAGTCAAAATAGCCACATGAAAAAGTACTCTTTACTGAGTGGTTCAACACTTACACTGGAGTGGAAGCAGTATACATGCTGCATGGATGCTCAGATCACACACACATAATGATAGATACTGAAGTTGTTAAAACCAGAGTGCACATGCCATACAGATTACTCACAACAGTTATGCAGCAAGAGGACTACAGGGAAGCAGTTCAGAGAGTTTGGAGCCAACATCACCAAGGCTACACTATGCACTCTATCTGGAGCAAACTGCAAAAGCTTGAACAAACTATCAGACACATTCACAAGGAACACTCCTCTGTAGAGCAGAAACTGCAACAAATGCGAGAAGAACTGAATGTAACACAAAGAAAACTGAATGAAGACCATTTTAACAAACAGGAGATCCAAAAAGAAAAACAGTTCTTACAGAACATTGAAAAATGGGAAACAGTTCAAGAACAAATACTGAGGCAGAAATCAAGAGGCAATTGGATCCAACTGGGAGATAACAATATAAAATACTTTCATGCCTACATGAAATCCAGACAAGCAAGAAACAAGGTGAGCTGTATCCTTACAGAAAACCATATGAATCTTACTGATCCACAGCAGATACAACAACAATTCACCCAGTTCTTTCACGAGTTACTAGGTACAACAGCAGCTCAGCTACCAGGCATTGACATCACTGTGGCCAGAGATGGACCCTGCCTAAGACTGCACCAACAGCAGCAACTATTTGCACTAGTAACAGAAAAGGAGATCCACCAGATTGTGCAGAATCTTCCTCAAGATAAGACTCCAGGTATTGATGGCTATCCTGCAGAATTCTTTAAAGAATTTTGGCCAATTGTGGGGGGGGGGGGGAGTTACACAGGCAATGCAGCAGTTCTTCCAAACTGGGAAACTTTTGAAACAAATTAATTGCACAACTATCACATTGATTCTAAAAGTGAAAAATCCCAGCTATGTCAAAGAATATCGACCCATTGACTGCTGTTCAACTATGTATAAAATCATCTCAAAGATCCTAACAAATAGGCTGAAACTGGTTGTCGATTATTTAGTTAGGCAGTCCCAATCAGCCTTCATAGAGGGGAGAAACATTCTTGATAATGTTATTATGGCACATGAGCTGATCAAGGGCTATAATCACAAGACAGTATCCCCTAGATGTATGATTAAAGTTGACATTAAGAAGGCCTACGACTCTGTTGAATGGGACTTTCTCAAGGCAGTGCTACTTGAATTTGGAATTCCTTATAAAATAGTAGTACTAATAATGAATTGTGTCTCCACAGTCAGTTACTCTCTTTTGATAAATGGAGGACTGACCAAGAAATTTGACGCAAGGAAAGGATTAAGACAGGGGGACCCAATGTCCTCCTACTTATTTGTTCTAGCCATGGAGTACCTAACTAGATCTTTAAAGAAGCTACACAGAAATCCAGACTTTAATTTCCACCCCAAATGCTCCAAACTACAAATCACACACATTTGCTTTGCAGACGACCTTTTGATGTGTTGTAGGACTGATGAGACTTCCATGAAGTTATTGATGAATGAATTTGAACAGTTCTCACTAGTATCAGGCCTCCAAGCCAATATGGATAAAAGCTCCTTATATATAGCAGGTGTATCAACTGATTTCAGGAAGAAACTATGCTCTGACCTCCACCTAACAGAGGGCACCTTTCCTTTCAAATGCCTAGGAGTACCCTTATCCACAAGAAAGATCACAACACCACAGTGTATGCCCCTAGTAGAGAAGATAGTGGACAGAATTAGAAGCTGGACATCCAAACGTCTATCTTATGCTGGCAGAATCCAACTTATCAAAAGCGTCTTGTTTGAAATGCAAACTTATTGGGCCCAGGTATTCCTCATTCCAAAAAAAATTATAAATCTGGTAAATGGAATTTGCAGGAATTACCTGTGGACTGGTAGTCATGAAACTAGTCATAGGAATCCAATCGCCTGGGAAACACTGTGTAACCATTGGCAGCAGGAGGTTTGAACATTTTGTCCTATGAAAGATGGAATAAAGCGGCTCTATCAAAACTTCTCTGGGCCTTAATGTCTAAGAAAGACAAACTCTGGACAAATGGATCCATTGTCACTACATAAAGAAAAAAGACATTAATACTATGGAAATACCTAAACAAGCTAGCTGGCTCGTTAGGAAATTGTTTGGCGCAAGAGAATGGTGGACAACTGATGGAACAGGAATGCAAACATGTAACAAAAATGGGCAATTTAGCATCAGGAAGGCATATATTCATACAACCCCACAATATCCCAAGGTTCGATGGAAAAAATTATTGATGGTGACTGGATGGAATGGAACAACATAAGGTTTCAACAATCGAGCAGAGACGCCAAAGATCGAGCAAAGGAAATTACACTTCAAGTGCACTTTACTGGAATGAAGCTACCTAAATGGTCACCCATTTTGCATAACATTAACAGCTATCCTTCGTGCGAGTATCCACAATTGTAACAACTCTCTCTCTCTATGATAGGATATTAGCTTAACAACAACAGTTGTAGAGTTTCAAATTGATTGTACTGTTGAGATCTGTTCTAGAGTCCAAAAGAACAGATGATGTAAATTTGCCAAATAGTTGAAATAAAACAAAAAATTTCTTCTTAAAAAAAAGTACTCTTTACTGAGAGCAATTATCATCTTCCTCACGTAAACAACCTGTCCTACTCTTCTCTTTTTGTTTTATTTTTCCTTGGTTTAAAAGAACAACCTGATCCACAATTATTTTTTCCAAATCTAACTGATTATGACATAAGAGAATAACAATAGTTTTGCATTATCTGGCAACTGGATTGTGCTTATCTTTTTAATCGGGTACTTTTGAAATAATAATTTCTTCTTTGAAAGAGATCCTTCAAATTCAGAAAAATATTAGATATATACAGACCAGTTACTCAATTTAGAATAAGATTGTTAATATTATGTATTTGCTTTGACTGCAATTCTTACAAGTTTAGAACAGCTTGGATTTTCGCTGGCCAAGTTTAACTTTTTAATGCATTTACGTGTTTTTTGCATTTTTCCTTTCGTATAAATTAACAAACTTGATGGGTATTCTATAGTAATTAGTTTAGATGACCCAGTTAGTCAAATCAATTTTACAGTGTATAGTTGAAGATATCATTAAGTAGTTCCAGACTTTTTGCTTATTAAATATTTTCATTTTTTGAAATTAATGTACATTAAAAATTTCTTCAAAAGGAAAAAGACAGGAAAAAAATGGATAAGTAATAATTCTTTCGTTCCCACTTATTTGACTGTTTTCATTCATCAAGATCAACTTTGACCAAATATCTCAAACTAAATCGAATGAAATTAGTAGCATTTTGTTACATCAAAGCACTAAAAAGAGTAAATATTTGGAGATAAAGAAATAAAACATCCCCGCAACAAGAACTACTCCTTAGATCATTATACATGTATCACCCAGTAAAAATTATGCAAGGTTGAAAAATCACAATCTTGCATTGATATCAACACTGCAGAGTAGAATTATTAAATAAACCTGATATAGTACAAAACTAAGTTAAAAAACCATACACACTACTAGATTAGTACAAAACTAAGTTAAAAAACCATACACACTACTAGATTAGTCCTTTGTCCTAGTTTACGTAAATATATTTAACTGCATTATAAGAAATAAAGAAAAAAATGTAAATATTGTTGAAAATAAAAATAAACTTGATTTTGTAATAATTATTTGGGCTTAAGAAAATATGAACAATAAAGAGCCCAATTAGCCTATTTTCTAGAATGTGAGCCCATTTGGCACATGTTCTAAAAATATACTCTAGAAATATCTTTAGAATAGTAGAATGATATAGATAAGTATGGAGTGATCTAGAGAGTGGATATTTTTGTAGAATTGTGTAGAAGGTGATTTGTAGCCATTAGATTAAAGTTGTGTTGGATAAATCTTGGCCATTGATTGAGGAAGTGGCCAAGTATAAATAGGTGTACGATTGCTCATTTTGTATCAAGCAAAAAAATCAAAAACAAGTTTAAGTAATAAAATTTTCTCTTCTCCAAAATCTTTCTACTCTTCCAAAATTTCCTTAGCCTAAAAGCCTCCCTCCAAATATTAATAGCAATCCTCTTCCAACAAAGTGGTATCAGAGCCACAAGATTCTAACCAAAAATTTATAAAATCATGGCAAATGGTGTTGCATCCTTCCAAGTTCCTATGCTCAACAAGAGCAGCTATGATAATTGGAGTATCAAGATGAAGGCTCTCCTAGGTGCACATGATGTTTGGGATATTATAGAGAAAGGCTACAATGAGCCCCTAGATGAATCTACATTATCCCAAACTCAAAAGGATGGTGTGAAGGATTCAAGAAAGAGAGACAAGAAAGCTCTCTACCTCATCTACCAAGCATTGGATGATGATGGGTTCGAGAAGATCTCAAGTGCAACCACTGCTAAGGAAGCGTGGGAGAAACTCCAAACGTCTTGCAAAGGTGCCGAGCAAGTAAAGAAGGTACGTCTCCAAACATTAAGAGGAGAATTTGAGTCTTTACATATGAAAGAAGGGGAGTCCATTTCCGACTATTTTTCAAGAGTTTTGGTGGTTTCAAATCAAATGAAAAGAAATGGTGAAAAATTGAAAGATGTTAGAATTATTGAGAAGATACTCCGGTCATTAACTTCCAAATTCGAGCATATTGTCATAACAATTGAAGAAACTAAAATTTTGGAGGAGATGTCAATTGATCAATTAATGGGATCCTTACAAGCATATGAAGAAAAGCATAAGAAAAAACAAGATATAGTGGAGCAATTATTCAAGATGCAAATAAAAGATAAGGAAGAAAATATCGGAAATGTACGAGGTCAATATGGAAGAGGTCGTGGTCGTGGACGAGGTCGAGGCCATGGACGTGGACGAGGAGGTTTCAACAACAATGAAGAAAGAAGAGAATACCCAAGTCGTGGGAGAGGCAACCAAGGTGCAAGGTACGATAAATCTCAAATCAAATGTTATTCTTATAAAAAATATGGACACTATGCTTCACAATGTAGAGGGTCTAAAACCAAAGTCGAAGAGACCGCCAACCTTGTGGAGGATAAGGGCCAAAAAGACGTGACCCTACTTCTAGCATTCAAAGGAGAAGAAGGGAGACAAGACAACACTTGGTACCTTGACACCGGGGTGAGCAACCATATGTGTGGAAAGAGGAGCATGTTCGTAGAGCTCGACGAATCGGTGAGTGGTAATGTTTCTTTTGGTGATGAATCCAAAATACCAGTGAAAGGCAAAGGTAACATCCTAATCCGCTTGAAGAATGGAAATCACCAATTTATCTCAAATGTCTATTATGTGCCCAACATGAAAAATAATATATTGAGTTTGGGGCAACTCTTAGAGAAAGGCTATGACATTCACATGAAAGATCATAGTCTTTCCATAAGAGATAATAAAAATAATTTAATCACTAAGGTGCCTATGTCCAAAAATAGAATGTTCTTGTTGAACATTCAAAATGATGTTGCAAAATGTCTTAAAGCTTGCTACAAAGATGTATCTTGGCTTTGGCATCTTCGATTTGGGCACTTGAATTTTGGAGGCTTGGAGCTACTATCCAAAAAGGACATGGTGCGAGGACTACCATCCATTAGACACCCCGATCAATTTTGCGAAGGATGCCTACCCGGAAAGCAATTTCGGAAGAGTTCTCCAAAGAAGTCAAGCTTGAGAGCCCAAAAGCCATTGGAGCTCATACATACCGACATATTTGGTCCTATCAAGCCAAGCTCCCTCGGTAAAAGCAACTATTTCCTTCTATTTATTGATGATTTTTCTAGAAAGACATGGGTGTATTTCTTGAAGCAAAAATCGGAGGCATTTGAAGTATTCAAGAAATTCAAAGCGGCAGTGGAGAAAGAAAGTGGACTTCACATAAAGGCCATGAGATCCGATCGTGGAGGCGAGTTCACTTCTAGAGAGTTCCAGAATTTTTGCGAGGAGCATGGAATAAGGCGTCCACTAACGGTACCAAGGTCCCCCCAACAAAATGGAGTGGCGGAAAGGAAGAACCGGACAAATCTAGACATGGCGCGGAGTATGCTAAAGAGCAAGAAGCTACCAAATGAATTCTGGGCCGAAGCAGTAGCGTGTGCAGTCTATCTACTCAACCGATCACCAACAAGGAGCGTGTGGGGAAAGACACCACAAGAAGCTTGGAGTGGAAGGAAGCCAGGAATCTCCGATCTAAGAGTCTTTGGAAGCAAAGCATACGCACATGTACCTGACGAGACACGGAGCAAGCTCGATGACAAAGTAAGGCGTTCATCTTTATCGGGTATGATTCCAACTCCAAAGGCTACAAATTATATAATCCAGATACTAACAAGCTTGTGATAAGTCGGGACGTGGAGTTTGATGAAGAAGGAGAATGGAATTTTGGTTCTCACGAGGACTTTAATTCCATTATTCCAACCGAAGAAGAAGAACAAAGATCTACAGCAGAGGATGCCCAGTGAGAGCTAACTACTCCACCTACCTCGCCAACAGCAGTTCAAGATGACTCGCCACCATCGTTTCTGAAAGAAAGGAGCGAGGAACGCGCAAGGAGTTTGGAAGACATTTATGAAGACACTGAAAGGTTAGAGGACCTAACTCTTCTTTGTCTATTTGCTGATTGTGAACCAGTTACCTATGAAGAAGCCGTACAAAGTAAGAAATGGAGAGATGCAATGGATGAGGAGATCCAGTCCATCGAAAAGAACGACACCTGGGAGCTGACTTCACTTCCAAAAGGGAAAAAGGCGATCAACGTCAAGTGGGTGTACAAGGCAAAGAAAAATTGTAAGGGAGAAATCGAAAGATACAAGGCGAGGCTTGTTGCAAAAGGATACAGTCAAAGAGCTGGCATCGACTATGACGAGGTATTTGCCCCTGTAGCCCGTTTAGAAACTGTAAGACTAATCATTTCTCTGGCAGCTCAAAATAAATGGAAGATACACCAAATGGATGTAAAGTCGGTTCTTGAATGGAGTCCTTGAGGAAGAAGTTTACATCCGACAACCTATGGGCTATGAGGTGAAAACGCAGGAAGACAAAGTCTTAAGATTGAAGAAGGCGTTATATGGACTAAAGCAAGCACCAAGGGCGTGGAACAGTAGGATCGACAAGTACTTGCAAGAAAATGACTTCGCCAAATGCCCACATGAGCATGCGCTCTATGCCAAGATGAAAGATGAAAATATCTTGATCGTTTGCTTGTACGTGGATGAGTTAATCTTTGCAGGAAATAACCAAAGGATGATCGATGAGTTCAAGCAAGCGATGGCTAAGAGTTCGAGATGACCGACATTGGGCTTATGGCGAATATCTTGGCATTGAAGTCAAACAACTTGAGGATGGAATTTTCATCTCACAGGAGGGCTATGTGAAGGAGATCCTAAAGAAGTTCAAGATGGATGATTGCAACCCAGTCAACACACCGGTGGAGTGCGGGATCAAGTTGTCGAAGCATGATAAAGCTGAGAAAGTGGACACGACGATGTTCAAGAGCTTAGTTGGGAGCTTACGATATTTGACTTGCACGAGACCCGACATTCTCTACGCCACCGGCCTCATAAGTCGCTACATGGAGAATCCAACTACTACACACTTGAAGGCTGCAAGAAGAATTCTCCGCTACCTCAAAGGTACAATCAACTTTGGCTTGTTCTATTCAACTTCTAATGATTATAAGCTTGTTGGTTATAGCGATAGCGATTGGGCCGGAGACATTGATGATAGAAAAAGTACCACGGGCTTCGTGTTCTTCATGGGAGACACTGCCTTCACTTGGATGTCCAAGAAACAACCAATTGTCACTCTATCCACATGTGAAGCTGAGTACGTTGCCGCTACCTCCTGTGTATGTCATGCAATTTGGATGCGAAGTTTGCTAAAGGAGCTCGGATGGCCACAAGAAGATCCAACTACAATTTGCGTGGATAATAAGTCGACGTTGGCGTTGGCGAAAAATCCGGTGTTCCATGATCGAAGCAAGCATATTGACACACGCTATCACTACATAAGAGAGTGCATCACAAGAAAGGATGTACAAGTAGAGTACGTGAAGTCCAAATACCAAGTTGCGGATATCTTCACCAAGCCACTCAAGCAAGAGGACTTCATCAAGTTAAGAAGATTGCTTGGAATGACAAATCAAGTTTAAGGAGGGGGGGGGTTGAAAATAAAAATAAACTTGATTTTGTAATAATTATTTGGGCTTAAGAAATTATGAACAATAAAGAGCCCAATTAGCCTATTTTCTAGAATGTGAGCCCATTTGGCCCATGTTCTAGAAATGTGCTCTAGAAATATCTTTAGAATAGTAGAATGATATAGATAAGTATGGAGTGATCTAGAGAGTGGATATTTTTGTAGAATTGTGTAGAAGGTGATTTGTAGCCATTAGACTAAAGTTGTGTTGGATAAATCTTGGCCATTGATTGAGGAAGTGGCCAAATATAAATAGGTGTAGGATTGCTCATTTAGTATCAAGCAAAAAAATCAAAAACAAGTTTAAGTAATAAAATTTTCTCTTCTCCAAAATCTTTCTACTCTTCCAAAATTCCCTTAGCCTAAAAGCATCCCTCCAAATATTAATAGTAATCCTCTTCCAACAAATATTAATACTTACCATAAAAACTTTACGAATTTAGAAACTATCCCATAGTATAAATAGAATTTTAAAATTTAAGTGGTAGCAAATATAGGAAAATATTGTTTTTTGGACTAAATAAAAAGAATTAAATGTATTTTAGTACTCCTCTACCAAAACAAGTATTAGCAACGTGGCACTATCAATTTATCCTAGGGGCGCAGGCACCCTATTTAAAATGATATCACGTGATACTATTTTGTCGTAATTTTTTTATAATATATATATATATATAAAATTAAAATAAAATATTATATACAATTATATAGCATCGCTTGCCATTATAATAATTTATTCAGTAGTTTATTTTTTCGACTATTGGCACACGAATACGTCACCGCGTACAACTATTGTATAGAAAAAAATTACTTTTTAGGTTTGGGATTTTCATCAAAACCACATTAGTTTTAATATATTGAAGCGATAAAAGACATAATCTCAATGAGTATTAACATGGGGGTATTTCGGTAATTCAATCTATCATTCGACTGTCCCAAAACATTTGAAGCAAAATTTGGTTGAAAAGATGGTCGTTCATTAGTCGTCTCATATGTTCTTTTAACATTCTTGAATTGGTTTCTCTCTCTCTCTGATGCTACAAGCTACATGTACAAGACTCTAGAGACTCCAGTATGTAGAGTCTGCTTCTAAACATAGACCCTAGAGAGAGAAAACTAGATAGAGTAAGCAAAAACCAAAGAGCTACTGGTCTTAATTTATGTCTCAAAAATTATAGGCTAGCTTCAGAAATTATCATCATCTGTTATATGCACTGTACCACACCATAGCTTAGCCAAATATCCTAGGAAAAGAAACCCCATCTTAATCTCATAGATTCAAAGAAAAAAGCCCATCTCTGCTGATAAAGTTTGTTTCTCCGGTAGAAAAAATGGTGGACAATGGTATGGTTCATGGGAATCTTGATCCTAGAGCCCAAGAATTCATACCGAGATATCCTTTTCACCAACCCCATAACAATTCTTTACCTTTGCTCCCTAATCAATTTTACTATCCTGCTTATCCATGTCCACCACAGTTGCCGCCGCCGTTGCCGCCGTCGTTACCGCCATATCAAGTTACACACATGGCGTACGTTAGCTCAAACCAACCTGTGCCTACGCCTTTTTTGCCAACTCCAAGCTCAATGGCTACAAGAACTTTGTTGTTAAGTATGGTTCCAGTTGAAGTGAGTGAGTCTATAGTGAGAAGGGATTTGGAAGTTTTTGGAGATGTTCGAGCAGTGCAAATGGGAAGGTTAAGAGAAGGGATTGTAACGGTTCATTTTTATGATTTGAGGCACGCGCGGACGGCGTTGATGGAGATTCATGAACAGAACATGCAACAGCAGTGTCGTTTAAGGAGGCATTATGAGGAGTCTATTTATTCTACTACTATGGGTGGTTTAATTCTTCCCCCTCTTCCACTTCCTCCCCCGGCGCGTGGGCTCATCGCTGGAAGAGCTGTTTGGGCTCAGTTTACTTTCCCACTGACTTCTGGTCTTCCTGATGGGAATAACCAAGGGACACTTGTGATTTTCAATTTGGACTCTCATACTTCTTCTAATTATCTTAGAGATATTTTTCAAGCTTTTGGTATATATGCTAACTTTTTAGTCTTTTTCCTTATTGGTTTTTATTTGTATATTGAATATTTTTCATTTAGGGCATGTGAAGGAATTGAGAGAGACACCAATGAAGAGGCATCAAAGGTTTGTGGAGTTTTATGATGTAAGAGATGCAGCACGGGCTTTAATGGAGATGAATGGAAAGGAGATAGATGGGAAGCAATTGTTGATTGAATTCAGTAGGCCAGGTGGAAATAGCAGAAGATTTTCAAGACCTAATTATTCAACACCTAAATTCAGTCGTAATTCAATCAACAACAATTATAATTCTTCTCCTCCACAAAAACCTCAAAGAGTGTACACTTCACATTCACACAAATCAAATTATGGAAACCCTAGTGGAAGTGAGAACAGTTCAGGTAGTGGTTCCGTTCAAGATTCATTGGCATCTCTGTATATATCAAATAATTGTAGGCACGGGAAAATCAAGAATGCCAAAACAAGTAGTAAAACTATTAGTCCAAGCAGTAGCAGTGTTACAATTACTACTTTGTCGAAGCAGCAACCACAACAAATTTTGCTACAAGTTAAGAGCAACAAACCATGGAAGCATTCCAGAGATTATGATCCTCGTTTTCTAATTAACGAAGATGCCATTATGGAATCAAATTGCAGTGATACTAGAACTACTGTCATGATTAAAAACATACCAAATAAGTACAGGTAATCCTAAATCCAATATTTACTTTCTTTATTTCCTTTTACATATATATATATATATATATTCATTTTTCTAATTAATTTCCCCTTTTATGTTTAAATGCTATAGGAAGTCCCCTTTTACGCGGTGAATAACTAATGAAGGTTATATGTGTTATTAATAATGTAAAAATTGTTATGGAGTGAATAATAATACATGGAAAATATTATCTGCTTGAAAGGCTATTTTTTTAATTTCACATTAAATCTCGTCAATTTGTTATGAAGTGAATAATATTACATGGAAAATATTATCTGCTTTAAAGGCTATTTTTTTTATTTCACATTAAATCTCGTATTAATATAGGAGTTCTAGATTTTAGGTAGTATATTACCGTGAGTTAATTGTTGCATAAAATTATGTGGGAATTGTTTTTTCTTACACATCTAAATAAACGGCATTGCATTTCTAAGTACCCAACTAATCAAATGTAGTTTAATTTTATACAATATTTTATGTTGAAAAAGAGTGTAATAATGTTGGTATTTGGTATATTTGGCTGACATATATTTGGGGTGTGGTGCAGTCAGAAGCTGCTGCTGAACATGCTGGACAACCACTGCATTCACTGTAACGAGCAGATTGCCGACGGCGATAATGAGTTGCAGCCAAAATCCTCCTACGATTTTGTTTATCTTCCCATTGATTTCATGTGGGTTTTTCAATTAAGATTGAATTTTTATCCATTAATTAATTAGTTCTAACATGTAATCATATAACAGTAACAAGTGCAACGTGGGATATGGGTTCGTGAACATGACTTCACCACAGGCAACTTTGAGACTCTACAAAGCTTTTCACCATCAAAGTTGGGAGGTCTTCAACTCTAGAAAAATCTGCCAAGTTACTTATGCTAGATTACAAGTATGTTCTACCTCCCTCTACATTAGCAATAGCAGTATATTTTTTGTTGTTAATTCATGTATTAAAATTTGTTGTTTTAGTATGGTGGAGTAATTAATTTGTGATTAAAAATGCATGAATGAAGGGAATAGAAGCACTAAAAGAACATTTCAAGAACTCAAAGTTCCCATGTGAAGCAGAGGAATACATGCCAGTAATATTCTCACCACCTCGAGATGGCAATTTATTAACAGAAGCTGTTCCTATAGTGGGTCGAGGAATGGATCCTCCTCCTCCATTACTCCTTTCTGTCGTCACTTCCGATTCTGCTTCAATGGAACAACAGTTGGTGGAAGAAGTCGGTAGGCTAGTAGATGATAATGAAAATGGTTATATGGACACAAGTAATGATGACAAAGAAGCAAGAAACGGCGGCGTTAATGTTGGCGTTGGTGATGGTGAAGATTACGATGACGACAACAACAATGATTCAAGATCATTTGCTTCCATCTGCATGTTAAGTAACTAAGGCCGAAAGATTTTATACTTTCAGTTCATGTGGAAGGGAAAAAAAATCGACCACTCCCCATTGCTGAAAACTGTCACAAAGAGAGAAGTAAGTGTAAAGAAAACAGCTTGCTACCACCCAATGGGTTTGCGTGTAAATCTCTCACTCAAAAAAGCACTCTTCTCTCTACCTCGATCAAGGGAAAAGAACCCTTTCAGTCATACTCCTCTCACATACTTGTGTAGTGTAGTTCTAAGTTTAGCATTTTACTACTCTCTCTCTCTTTCTTGGATGGATAATTTCTTCTCTCTTTGCAACATTAGTCTGTTTTCGTAGTAAAAATCTTTTGTATTCAAAGCAAGAATTCCATCTTTTTTGTTTTCACTTTTCCCATGGAGGATGAATGTGCATGTTTTGTTTCCCTTTATTACTAAATTACTCCATAGAGACCGTGTGTAGCATGGTTTAAGTTAATATCTAATTTTACATGCTATGACAAGTTATTTAGTATTCACTTCCAGTTAATAATCAATGCTTTTCAAATTAAATTTCTGTTTTATGCACT
Source organism: Nicotiana benthamiana (assembly GCA_034376525.1). Taxonomy (NCBI): domain Eukaryota; kingdom Viridiplantae; phylum Streptophyta; class Magnoliopsida; order Solanales; family Solanaceae; genus Nicotiana; species Nicotiana benthamiana. The sequence goes on from CM067337.1 coordinate 134,474,251, forward strand.
GTTTGTGTAAACCTTTCTATTCGCTTAACTTCTATTCAAGTAATAATTTGATTTGACAAATATTTTACACTGTTAATACACATAACATAAACTCTTTTATGTATTCTCTCATAATGGATAATCCCTTTGGATTTCTTTTCTTCTCTATATTTAAAACATTGGTCTGTTATCATTGTAAAACTAGTAAATTCAAAGGACTAGATCTTTTTCATTAAAAGCAAGAATCCAATTCTTTTGGGTTTTCTTTTCCGAGGATATCGAGCATGGTTTATTTTTCTTAATTTTTCGGGGTCTGTTTTTTAATAGTAGTTATCACCTCATCGGAATTATTAAACCTGACTCTTTATGTATCTGGCATTAATTGAAAGAGGGGAGAATTAGAAAGGCTGGGAACCAATAGGGTGGTAATACGAAATAATGACTCACTAAAATCTTACTATTAAGGTACGTGGAGGATAGTGCGTACATAAATTTATCATGAGATAGTAAATAATTTTTATCTCTACAAAACAATAATTCGATTTTCAAGATGAAGATAAGTAATTTTTTTGGATATTTTTACACAAATTAAAAAATTACCTTTTAACATTAATTAATAATAAAATTCACCATATTAACCTTTACTATTTTCCATAAATACTTCTAACACATACTTTAACATTATTTACTTCAAGGCTCAATATAGGAAATTTTTTTTATTAATTTATTCTCGTAATCCGTAAGAATCAATTATTTTGAATTATAAGTATTTATTTTGAATATGAATGAATAATAATTTGATAGTGCTCATGATCCGTTTTGCACTCCTTTTCACGCGAGCATAAAGGATTATAATGCATATAATTTTTTTCTATCAGTTAAGTAAAGAAAAATATGTTTTTTCAAGTGACTTCAACTTTTAGGTAATATGATTACACTATTCAATATGATATAAGGACAGATATAAAAGTTTAAATTTGGATTGGAATCTTGTCGCCACCAACATAAAAAAGAATCATCACATATATAGACTTGTTGAAGACGCAATTTATAAGTAAATAAAAGTAAGTTTAGATTTGAGTCTCTAGGTTTTCGACTCGAGCTGCAAACTCGATCTTTTGGGGAAAATGTTTCATATAAGCCTTCAACTGGATAAGAAACTTGAAAGAATCGATAAAGCTGAGCATGGGAATCAGAATTTTTTAGTAAGGGACGTGTTAAAAACGTAATTTATATTAGTAAAGAGAAATGTATTTCTGCTAACAATGCTTACTCGTCTAACTTATGTAAGAAAGGTTTTAGATGATCTTTAAATATAAGAATAAATAGAATGTAAAGAATCATATGTATGTTCAAATACAAGCGAAGAGAGTGATGACTGCCTGTTGATACTTAGAGGAAGAAGAAGTGTTGTTGCCTCGAAATCTGCTAAACTGAAGGTGGCTAAGTCGGAGGCTGCCGAGGCGGTCTCGACCCGAATTGAGGGGATTGTTGAGGGGAATTCAGATGAAGTCCCTGTGCCGACCAACAACCTAAGCACATTGGCTGATAAAATCGAAGAAATCAATGATAAAGCCCCTCAAAGGGGGAGAAGGCCCCCGTTGAATCAGTCAAGGTGATCAATGTACATGAGCCTTTGCCAGGCCTGTCATTCTCTCCTGGGCGGATGCGGGATTCCCGAATATGAAAATTCCCATCGATAAGGCATCCCACAGAGAGAACAATACATTTGAATGATGTTTTGTTGGGCTTGAGGAAGGCTCCGATATCGATGTCTCATTAATCTTTGAAGAGGCCAAGAAGCTTCGACAACAAGTAATGTTGATTTGACTGCTATATTTTGAGTTTCAAATTTTCAACTCTCTCCTTCTGTGTTTCCAGGCCTTAAAGCTCTCCAACCAAGCCTTTCCCAAGTCACAAGAAGAGTTGTCTTGTTGCGAGGACGAAAGGAAGCTCGTCTATGAATTGGACAAACTTAAGGCCTTTCATTCCCAAAAGAAGGGGAAGCTTGGTGACCTTCGAGCTCATTTGGAGAGGATATCTCGAGAGCAGGCCGATCTTGATGAGCAGGTAATACGACCTTTAATTTTGTGCTTCAGTCAATTGAGCATTTGATACCTCAATTTGACTTTAACGGCTTAAGCAAAAAGATGATTTAATGCGAGAGGAGCTTAGAATCAGAGATACCGAAATCCTTGGGCTGAAGCAGCACATGGATGAGGTGTCTTCTGATAAAGAAACTCTTCGAGAGAAGCTGACCCCGATTGAGTGCTAGCTCCAAGGGGCGAGGGGAGAAAGCCTTAAGTACAAAGATCTCCATTCTGAACTAGTTGCTGAGCTATCTGAAGCTAAATCCGAGGCCTGAGCTCATGTGCTCATACAAAAAAGATGATATTGCTGCAAATGCTCGAGCCAGGGAGGTATCCGAAAAGGCCAAGCTTAAATTGTCCCGATCTTTGAAACATGTCCAATTAAGATCTAGGAGACAGGTTCTCGAGGATGTACACGCTGACTTGTCTGTAGAGATCGAGAGGGTGAAGGCCCTAGAGGAAGAATCGGCAACTCTACTTTCCTCTAATGATGGTTCAACCAGTTATTCGACAGTCGTTCGAAATATGAAGAAGACAAAGGTGAAGTACCCGAGGGAGAGGAGGCCATCAATGTTTTAGGGATCGAGATCCAAGTTGTTGGAGGCACAATTTTCGAGGGAGCTCCATCTGGATAAGCGGCCTCGCTGGTAGATTAGGCTTTCGTTTGTTCCTTTTTTATGTAAGGGCTCCAGGCATAACCCTTGTGAAACCTTATCATATATATATATATATATATATATATATATATATATATATATATATATATATATATATATATATATATATATATATTGCTTCTCGTTATTTCTTGTTTTCCCTTTGCCTTTTTGGAATAAATTTCAACTCTTGTCAATAACTAGTTCGATATGTCGGACTTATGATATAAACCCCTCAGGTTTTTATGCTCGACAAGCGTTTGAAAATAGTTGACCATTTGGTGTTCGAATCTGAGTCAAATTTTAACTTGGGTTCGTTGACCCTTAGGTTTTTGACTTATCGGCCCGTAGGATCTTTAGGCTGGCTCTTAGGCTATTACGCGCTATCCCTTAGGCTCTTATGAATTCCCCCTTAGGCTTTTTTAGATTGGGTCGATGCAGACTATAATATGGCTATTGTTTTTCCCTTATTTCGTCTAAGACTTTTGAAGTTTTGATTATGCCTTGGCAGGATTTAGGTTCGTCCAACTCTTCGACAGTCTAAACGAGAACCTCAATTATGAGTCAATAGATGACGATAGTTGAGTACCTCGGGAGGCTCTCTCGGAGGTTGAGTTTTCGAAACTTTTTTATCGAAGAGTGATCATTTTCAAAAAGCCTTTTTATTGTTCAGAGCTGATATTATCGAAGCTCCTTTGCTTATGCTGAGGGTAGCCTTATTAACTAGTTCTTTTTCAAGTGTTTTCGAAGTATTTGAAGGCCTTTAGTGTTATGGCGGCAGTTGGACGTCTCCGACCCGTGTTTATTCGGCTGTAACCTTTTAGTTCGACTGTAGTCGTTAGTCCCGCGTATGATGACATCGACGTTTATATCGAGGGTATGCCTTTTTAGGAGTCTTACAAGTTCGATATATAGCCTCGGCCTTAATATTGGGGTTGTGCCTTTTGAAGGTCTTATGAATTTGAGCACGCCATGTTAAGGTCTTACATATTTGATGTTGCCTCACTAAGGTCTTACAAGCTCAATGATGCCTCATCAAAGTCTTATGAATTTCGAGTTTTTGAGAGCATGATGAGCTGGCTATCGATGACAATCCCTGAATGTTCGAGATTTTCTAGCTTGTCGGCCCAAGTTCAGTTGAAGTTTTGAAGAATGACAAATGAACTCAGTGATGGACCGGGTCTACCTTATGAGACATAGTGGTTATCAACCTATGCATATGAGATGCACGTAAAAAGATAAGTATTAGGGATCAAGCAACAATATCTTCTGAACTGATTGAAAAGATTGCATATGGGATAAAGAGAAAAAGCCTCATTATGAGAAGAGAACACAATCCGGATCAAGGATAAGGGTTAGAGTTTTTATTGGTCTAGGACTTAAATTCGATGAAGGATCAGCAATTGAGTTTCAATCAAACTCTGATTACTAACTTAATAAATAACTAAGTATGTTCTCTTTTACAAGTATACACATTTCCTGTAAAAGGAACTCAAGATTAACCAGGTCCATCACTCAAGAGCACAAAAACGGGCAGATTTGAGCATGTGAGTTGCATGTGAAGGAGATATGCTTAACTTGGTGTATTTAATATCTCTTGATCGAAAAGGTTTCATAATTGATAATGAGAAGGGGTCCTTAATCAAAGAGAACGCTATCCAAGATAGGGAAGGAGTTAGAATTTGAAATCAACTAGAACTCTTCCACCAAGGAAGCGTTGCATCAAAAATCTAGTTATTCTTCATCTACTAACTCTATAAATTGCAGGATATTCTCACATTAAAAGTGTTGCACAAAAACGCAAAAGTAAAACGTGAACTTAGCGCAAAACAGCAAGGCTTTTTGCAAGCAGTTCGTGTGAGATTCAAGTGTGCAAACCTGAAACTACATGAACCAGATTGAAGAGACAGCTCTATAAAGAGTTTTATGTGTCTTTCTTTAGTTCTAGTTCAATTGTAGTATGTGTTTTTATTTGTACCTTTCAGATTTCATAGAAGCAATTGTAATAGGTACTTTGAGAATTCAAGTTAGTTAACTTGAAATTGTCGCAACAGTTAGAGGCTGGTTGCTACAATGAGATTAGAGTTAATCCTTAGGTTTACAAAGAGTTTTTGTAAATGCTGTTTTGGCTCAGTGATTTTAATGGAAGTTTGGGAAAATCCTACTGAGCAGTAGGTCGTGGTTTTTTTAACCTTTTGAGCCAGGTGTTTTCCATGTAAAATCTCTACGTTCTTTATTTTCTATATTTATTATTCCACAACAGTAGTAGTTGGAACACATAGAAGAACCAGGTCCTTCATAAGCAGTTTAAGCGAAAAATTGGGTACCACACAAATCACCCCCTGTGTGGTATTGACATATAAAACATCAATTGGTATCAGAGCAGGTTATCCTTGAAGAGGCTAACACCTTAGGAACATATCAAGATGAGTGCACCACCTGGAAACTGGGAATGGGAATCCACTGATAGACATGCACTCTTTAACGGCCACTACTACTCTTGGTGGAAAAATAGAATGAGAGATCACATCATCAGAGAAGACTATGAGCCATGGGACATTGTCACTGATGGTCCCCTAGCTACCATGAAGAAGAATGCAAAAGGAATAGATGTGCCAAAAATAAGAGCTAACTGCAATGTTGAGGACTTGAGAAAATGGGAAAAGAATGGTAAGGCCAAAAAATATCATGTGTGTGGACTTGGTCCAGACGAGTACAATAGAATTCAAAGCTGTACCACTGCCAAGGAAATATGAGACACTTTACAAGTGGCTCATGAAGGAACTCCTCAAATAAAGAGATCAAGAGGAACATTGCTATATTCTCAGTATGAGAATTTAACCATGGAGGAAGGGGAAACCATCCAGGAGATGTATACAAGGTTCACCACACTGACAAATGAACTTAAGTATTTTGGAAGGGTTATTCTTGAAGAGGACAAAGTTGAAAAAATTTTGACAAGGGTTCTGCTAGTCACTTGGGAAAGCAAAATCACTGCCATTTAGGAATCAAAGAACATTGCCACTCTTAAGTTGGACGAACTAATTGAAAATCTCACAACCTATGAACTTAGAAGGAAAACCATGAAGATGGATGCACCTAAGAAGGAAAGGAGCATGGCATTCAGAATCACCGAAGGTGCTGATCTAGAGGAGGATGACATGACCATGATCACAAAAGAGTTCAAGAAGTACTTCAAAAGAGGAACTGGTCCTTCAAGAAGTGGAAGCTACAACAAACCAAGGGTTCCCGAAAAACAAAGCAATGAGGGGTATTACAAGTGCGGGAAGACTGCCCACATTAAAAACTGCCCTCAATGGGAAATTGAATGGAAGAAGGAAAGAGTTGAACGAAGGAACAAGAAGAAGGAACATGTTCAACTCAAGAAGAACAAAGGATCAACAAAGGCTATGGTTGCTTTCTGGGGATAAAGCTCAGATGAGGACTCAGAGGGTGAAGATGGAGATGAATAAGCGCTTATGAAAATTGGAGAATCCGATGAGGAATCCAAGGTAAGTATAAATCATCTCAAAGACAAAATTAATTTTTTGTCTAAAGAAAGGCTATCTGAGTTACTCCTGGATTTCATTGATGAATATGAGGATCTAAACAATGAAAATGAACAACTGTTTAAGGAGTGGTGATTTTGAAAGCTAAGTGCAAAAATCTGGAACTTAGGGCTAGTGAAAGAGATAGTAAAAACGGTGAGTTAAAGAACCAGGTTCATGAACTTGACACAACTGTCGTAGAGCTTAGATCTGAAAATTTAAAATTGAAATTAAGAACTGGTAAAGAGAAAGCTGATCACACACAACTCACTTTAGAAGAAAATGTAGGATAAATGAAAGATGAGTTGTACAAAAAAGATGAGCTGATAAGAGTCCTTTAGGGGGATCTAAACAAGGTTAAGCACGAGCTAGACAGAACCTGTAAATGGAATAGGTCCTCTGATGTACTTTCATGGCTACATGAACACCATAGTAGCAATAAGAGAGGACTTGGCTACGGGACCCCTGCACCTAAGTGGGATCCTAAAAGCAAGTACCTCGGACTTCCTGAGAACATACTTTGTACACACTGTGGTAAAACTAGTCGCTATAAATATGAATGTATTGCAAAAGAAAAGGCTAGTCAAAAGAATAAAGAATTTTTTCAAGGGAAAAATAGGCTGCCAGGTTAGGCTAAAAAGAATCCGATTCACCTTTTTACCTACAGAAAGGGACCCAAACTAGTTTGGGTTCCTAAGACTAATCCCTAATTTCCTTTTGTGGGTCCAAGTGAAGGGGAACAACCAAATATGGTACATGGATAGTGGTTGCTCAAATCATATGACAGGAAGTAAGAACAAGTTCCTTTCACTTGAAGACCTCAAAGGAGTTGATGTCTCTTTTGGAAATGGAAAGAAAGATGAGATCATTGGGGTTTGAAAGGTAGGTAAGGCTGATTCTCACTCTATTGAGAATGTCTACATGATAGATGGCCTATAATATTGCCTAATAAGACAATCACAAGGGTGTTATAGAGGTAACTTGGTAGCATTCACCTCTACAAAATATTTTGTGATTAATCTTACCACTAACAAGATTGTTTTGCAGGGAAATAAAGTAAACAATATAGTCATTTTAGATTTGCACACACTTTCAGAAAATGCACTCACTTGCTTAAGTGTGTTGGACAATAATCCACTCCTTTGGCACAAAAGACTTGGACATGCCAGTCTAAGTCAACTCAACAAACTAGTCTCCAAGGATTTGGTGATAGGATTGCCTAACATTAAGTTCAAGGAAGATAAAAATTGTGAGGCTTGTCCAAGGGGGAATCAGGTAAGATCCTCTATCAAAAGCAATAAAATGGTAAGCACCAGAATGATGGAACTGGTCCATGTGGATCTATATGGTCCAATGAGAACATTAATCGGATGTGGTAAAAGAAATGTGATGGTGCTTGTTGATGATTACTCTAGATTTACTTGGACATTATTTTAACATATAAAGTTGAAGCATTTGACATGGTTTGATTCTTGTGTTAATAAAAATAAAATAAAATAAAATCATAAACAACTAGAAAATCAACTTACTTCAATTAGGTCTGATCATGGAGCTGAATTGAAAATGCTAAGTTTGTTGAATTCTTACATGCTACATAATAAATATTTGTGTGACTAGTCCTCTTGTTAACAAGATTCCCTATGAGTCACTTAAAAGGAGAAACTAAATATATCCCATCTTAGGGAATTTAGATGCAAGTACTTTGTGCACAATCATGACAAAGACTCCCTATATAAAGTTTGATTCCAGAAGTGATGAGGGAGTATTATTGGGATATTCTTCACATAGAAAAGCATATGAAGTGTACAACAAAAGAACTATGTGTGTAGAAGAAAGTATACATGTAGTTTTGATGAAACTAACATTCTTCCAGAGAGACATGAACATGAAAATGAAGCTATTGGGCTGGTAAAAGGTTTAAATGAAGTCACAGCCAAGATGAAGCTGCACCAAAAGAAGGAGAAGGTGATGGAACGTGTTCTTCCACCGAGGGCAACATGACAGGGGGAACTGACTATAGAATAACTGATCCTTAAACCTCGAGGGAGCCTGCACATGAAGCTATTACTCAGTAATAAAACCAGTAAGGAACATCCAAAGAAATTGACACTCCTATTGCAACATCCACGAAATTGGATGTAGATGAACCTGGTTTATTTGTTGATCAGAAGTTGTATAGGAGAATGATTGGTTCTCTTTTATATCTCACTACTAGCACAGCTGACATTGTGTGTAGTGTAGGTCTTTGTGCTCGATTTTAGGCAAATCCAAAGAAGTCCAACTTGACTAATGTAAAGAGAATATTGAGATACTTGAAAGGCACCACTAACAATTACCTTTAGTATCCAAAAGCTAATAACTTTAACCTAATGGGATATGCTGAAGCTAATTATGCAGGTTTCCTAGTGGATAGGAAGAGCATCTCAGGTATGGAACACTTCCTTGGTTCATGTCGTGTGTCATTGGGATATTAAATGGCAAAATTCGGTGGCCTTATCTACTGCTGAAGCTGAGTATATTATTTCTGCTTTATGATTGTGCTCAATTATTGTGGATCAAGCAGTAGTTGATGGATTTTGGATTTGAAGTCGGCTGCATCCTTATTTTGGTGATAATACTAGTGCTATTAGTATGACTAAGAACCGGTTCATCATAAGAGAACTAAGCACATAGATGTTAGACACCATTTTTTGACGGACAACTATGAGAAAGGCTTGATCAATGTGGAGTCTTCTACTACTCACAAGCCAATCACTGACATCTTCATAAAAGGCTTAAGTAGAGATCACTTTGAGAGGAACATGTTGGAATTAGGGATTATTAAGATCACCTAAAATGACCAGTTCAAGGTTAAATGAGAAAAGATGAAAAATATATATATTTGGTTAGAAAGTCTGTAAATTGTGTATACTTAGATTAAATCTTGCTCAGTCTCATACTTTCCATATTATACTCTTGTGCCATGTGTTAAAATGACTCATTAATCTCTAATGATATTTTATCTATTTTGGTATTAAGACTTAAACAAGAGAATTATTAGTGAAGAACCTGGTTCATCAAGATAACACGGTATATTTTTTACACTCTGCATAATTTGAAATAACTGTATTTGGATCATGAGTAGAGTCCTACCAAATACCAAACTCTTTTTGGACTTACCCATTACAAGTGAACCAGTCCCATTCAAAAGAGTCCCAATCGAGTGGAAGTACTTAGACTCTAGGGATACATTCCGACGCTGAATTTCAGTTTGATTAAACTTCTAAGTGTTTGAAAAGCTGTAGTTATCCCATCAAGTATTCCCTTGTATATTAGTCAGCTTTAGTGTATTCCTTACCTTATGTCTCTTGAGCCGTAAAAAATTCTCATTCTTCTTTCATCGTCCAAACATAATCAAATTTTCTTCTATTCCATACCCTAGCCCAGATATGTCAAACACTTTTGGAAATCCTTCATCACCACCACGGGAAACCACTTCCACACCTTCTACAACACCAATCTCTAAGAAAAGTGAAGTAAAGATGATGGCTCGTAAGATTGTCACTGAAGGAGAGCAGACCAAGAAAATAATCTAGCAATTGAAAGCAAGTAGGGAAGAAGAATTCCAGAAATCTGAAGATTCATGTAAGTCTACTACTAAAGGGGAAGAAAGTAGGTATTCCGAAACTAAACACTTATCTTCTAATTCTGAAGTTACTCCTGAGACAATTTTTGAAGTTGCTGGAAATTTAGAGAATGGATTTGTACTGGTAGGATCTATAGCAGATGTTGAGACTACAGAATCTGGAGAAGTTGATGGTAAAAATAAAAAGGAAAAGAAAAATATAGCAAGGGTGCTAGGAGTACTGTGAGGGGAAAGGGTACAAGAACGGCTGATTCTTCACCCATTCATGTTGGTCTAACAAAAGAAACTGAGGCAATGGCTGTTTTGGGAGAGGAATTTAGTGAAATAGTATAGAGTGTGAGTAATATAGGGGGAAGTGGGTCTGGTTAAACTTGAAAAAATATAGATGAACCTGATCCATTTGAACATGAAACCCTTGCGGGCCTACTGATAGGGTTATCAATAGCACCAAAACTCATGCCATTCCTTATGGTTTGATTCCCATAACTCTGCTTGTACATTTCAAGGCACCTATGAATAAGTGGGAGGTTAGTACATGAAAGAATAATTTTGGGATTAATACTCTGCTTGCTTGGATTATGAAGTCAATGTCATGCTTAATGAACCTGGTTCATCTAAGAAGACACCCGTCAATAGCAAAGTCAGAGTCTTGGTACAGAAGTGTGAGGCAAAGGATATTGAGATACCAAGGCTGAAGATACGATTGGTTGAGGTAGAATCTAAGAGAGATGTTCTCATAATTGAACTTTCAAGGAAAAAGGAGAAGAATGATGGAATTTTTCAAGACATGCTGAAACTTCTCCAAGCAAATAACTTAGCCCTACCTCTTCCAAGCCTTAAGACTCCTAACCTGGTGTAGATGAACCAATGAGACAATTCAGGACGTTTTGTTTATTTTGCTCATGTTTTCAGTATTTTTATTTCTTCTTATGCTTTATGGTAGAATCTTATCAATCATAATGAAATTTATTATTTTTGCTCTAACTGTTTGTTCATATTTCTTTGATGGTTAAAATTCTCAGCTTGATCTATAATGATTAATCCATGATTGCATTTGAAGTAGCCCCAGTGGCCATGAGTAATATTAAAATCTGGTTATCTCACATTTTATGCAACTTTTTGATGATGCCAAAAAGGGAAAAAGGTTGTGCTTTAAACAAGTGATGTTTACACTTTGAACGGTGATGTTTATAACCTAATGTACCTGGTCCTTGATGATAAGTGATAAAAAGAAAAATGTTTCTAATATTGTATTGATGTTGAGCTGAGTTGAAGCAGGTTCTCTGATCAGTAAAAGCATAGAGTTTGTCATCATCAAAAGGGGGAATTTGTTGGCCCAAGTTTAGTTGAAGTTTCAAAGAATGACAAATTAACTCAGTGATGGACCAGGTCCATCTTATGAGACATAGTGATTATCAACCTATGCATATGAGATGCACATAAAGAAGATAAGTCTTAGGGATCAAGCAATAATATCTTTTAAAGTGATCGAAAAGATTGCATATGGGATAAGGAGAAGAAGTCTCCTTGTGAGAAGAGAACACAAGGATAAGGGTTGGAGTTTGTACTGGCCTAGGACGCAAATTCAATGGAGTATCAGTAATTGAGTCTCAATCAAATTCTGATTACTAACTTAACAAATAACTAAGTTTGTTCTCTTTTAGATGTATGCACATTTCCTGTAAAAGGAACTCAGGATGAACCAGGTCCATCACTCAGGTGCACAAAAACGGGCTGATTCGAGCATGTGGGTTGCACGTGAAGGAGATAAGATTAACTTGGTATATTTTAATATCTCGTGATCGAAAAGGTTGAATAATCAATAAGGAGAAGGAGTTCTTAATCAAAGAGAACACTGTCCAAGATAAGGAAGGAGTTAGAAGTATAAATCAACTAGACCTCTTCCACCAAGGAAGAGTTGCATCAGAACTCTAGTTATTTTTTCATCTGCTAACTCTATAAATTACAGGATGTTCTCACATTAATAATGTTGCACAAAAAAGCAGAAGTAAAACGTGAATTGAGTGCAAAATAGCAAGGATTTTTTTCAAGCAGTTCGTGTGTGATTCAAGTGTGCAAACCTGAAGCTACATGAACCAGATTGAAGAACCAGCTCCATAAAGAGTATTATGTGTCTTTCTTTATTTCTAGTTCAATTGTAGTAGGAGTTCTTATTTGTACCTTTCAGCTTTCATAGAAGCAATTGTAATAGGTACTTGGAGTATTCAAGTAGAGTTAACTTGAAGTTTTTGCAATAGTTAGAGGCTAGTTTCTATAACGGTATTAGAGTTAATCCTTAGGTTTACAAAGAGTTTTTGTAAATGCAGTTTTGGCTCAGTGGTTTTTGTGGAAGTTTGGGAAAATCCTATTGAGCAGTAGGTCGTGGTTTTCTTACCTTTTGAGCCAGGTATTTTCCATGTAAAATCTCTATGTTCTTTATTTTTTGTATTTATTATTCCACAATAGTAGTAGTTGGAACACATAGAAGAACCAGGTCCTTCATAAGCGGTATAAGCGAATAATTGGGTACCACACAAATCACCCCCCCTGTGTGGTATTGACATATAAAACATCATAACCGTCTTATGAGAATATTGTGAACTTCTTTGAGGCGTAAAGTGTTTTTGATAAGCAAAGGGGGATTCCTCAATTATTTGATATATGCATATATGTTTTTTTTTCATTTGGAGGCTCGATTATGCTATATGGATACGGTTCATTCGACCATTTGGCCCAATACAATATTCTCCTATCAAGGTCTTCCTGGGGATAATTTGATGTCTTACCACGGGTGACCTCATAGGGATGATGCCCCCCAGTATTTGAGGTTGATTTCTCCTTGAATAGTTGGTGAGTTCTCTTTAGGTAGCATATGGATGTTTCCTCGTTACATACCTTGCCGGTAAAACCCGTTTGGGATAAAATCCGGTCTAAGGGAAAAAGCGCGCAACACGTGTCTTATAACCCAAGGTCTTCGAGCTGGAGGGAGATACGATTCCTCTCAATTGGACACCTTCAATAAGCTAGTACAAAGAATAAATAAAAAAAGGAGAGGGTTGTACCTTAATGATTACGTTCGAGCTTTGATAAATTTTGATTGCTTGTATGGGGGATGAGGCACGGTCCTTTACTCACTCATTTGGATGTAGTAGAGAATAAAGGTTGCAGTTGATAGATGATATTTTACTTGCCTTTTATGTAGAGGGCGTCAACGTCGGTGCCATGTCGTGCCCTGCGAACATCTCCCTTGTTTCATGTTGTTCTCCGCATACTGTTTTTACTCCATCCTTGGTTGGAATTTCCTCGTTTGATAGAGGGTCGAAGGTACTGCCCTCATATTGTGTATTCACAGCCTTCCAAGTATGCATTGTATTTCATGCCAGCTTCGATGACATGAAACTTGGTATCTTGGATTGTGTCGTCTAGGTTGACTGGGAGGATAATTTCCTCTTTTATTGTCTCACTCGCCATGTTGAATCTATTAAGAACTCGAGAGGCGGATACGATCTGGTCGAGAAGTCCGAGCTGCTCCACCACCCTCGACTTGATTATGTTGGTCAAGTTACCTAGATTCACGAGCACACATTTAATCTAAATTTTATTTAAAAGAAAAGAAATTACCAGTGCACCATTATGAGTTTGAGACGTATCCTCTTCACTAAGCATGAGAGCATCCTCTGGTATGTAACTCCGTGTTCGCCTCTCCTTGGTGATAAATATCTTTGTTTGTTTGAAAATGGGTTTCTCTGGGGCGTCAACCCCTCCAACGATCATGTAGATGATGTGCTGTAGTTTTTCTGATTTGTTTTCCTATTTGCATCTCTTTCTCGAAAATGGTTCTTAGCTCGGTCATTGAGAAATTCACGAAGATGTCCTTCATTGAATAAACGAGCTACCTCCTCTCTAAGCTGCCTGCAATCCTTGGTCTTATGACCGTGAGTGACGTTATACTTGCACATCAAGTTAGGGTTCCTCTGTGAAGGGTCTGATAGTGCGTGTTTTGGAAACCTGGCATCTTTTATTTCACTTTGGCTTATAGGATGTCTGAAACATCGATGTTGAAGTTGTACTTTGATTGTCAGGGAGCCTCTACCAACCCTGTATGCCTATCTAACCCCGCTTTACCTATGAGTCCCCGAGAATTTTGACCTCGATCTATCCTTCGATCTCCTCGAGGCATGTTACGCCTTGGTGTGTCCTTCGATCTTGTACATATAGTTGATATCTTTCTTTGTTTTGATCTTAGATTCCTTTTTGTAAACCTTTTCTACTTTGTAAGGAGCCTGCTGGGATATACAGAGCCCGAGGGGGCTCCTAGTTGGTCATTTTCGACCCTGATATTTATATTTGATTGGTACCTGTTGCGCACATCCGTCCAATTTATGGTGAGATGTTGGATCAAATTTAACTACCTTGAAGCTACCGAGCTTTGTTCGTTCAAGCCTTGAGTGAAAGCATGTACTTCCCAAATCGTCAGGGATTGGTGGTAATTCCATTCGCTCCATCTGAAAATGAGATACGAATTCCCTTAGCACCTCATTCTCTCTCTGTTTGATTGTGAAGACATCGAGCTTTTTGGTGGCAACCTTGATGGCACCAGCGTATACCCTCACAAAAGAATCTGTCAACATGGCAAATGAGTCTATTGAATTTGGGGGAAGGTTATGATTCTACATCATAGCCCCTTTCAACAGTGTTTCTCCGAATTTCTTCAACAGGACAAACTCTATCTTTTTATCCTTTAAGGCATTTCCTTTTACAACACAAGTATAAGCTGTGATGTGCACATTAGGATCCATGTCCCATTATATTATTGAAACATTGGGCATTGTAAATTTCTTCAGGATGGGCTTCAGAGCTGCACTTGGTGGGAATGGTTTCTGTATGAAATTCTTTGAATCTACTCCATTCAAAATCAGGGGCGCTCTTGGGATTTGATCGACCCTCGAGTTATAACTCTCCACCCTAGTGTCTTTATCTACTATCTTCTTTTCTACTGATTTGATTCTTTTGGTGAGGTCCTCAAGCATCTCCAAAATAGCAGGTTCTATTGCTGATCCGTTGTTGCTTGATCTCTCCGGTACCTGCTCGACTCGAGGAGCTGTTTTCGATACTACTGTGCTTGGAGTTTTTTGGTGACTTTGTAGCTGAATAATAGTCAGCTGTTATGCTTGCAACATTTCAAAAATAATTTGAAGACTAACGTCTCTTTCCTCCCCGCGCATGATTCTGTTTGTAGGAGAGCTTACATCGACATTCACAGTGTTCCATGCGCTCACGTCGATGGGGATTGGTGCCTCCCTGCGTTTTACGGTGGTATACCGGCATCTGCTGGTGCTACCCCTGGATTTTGTGGTGGTAAACCGGCGTCTGTACCGTTTTCTCCCTGAAGCCCAATACCGTTGTTTTCACGTGCATTTTCTGAGTTGGACATCTTTGACCTAAAATCATAGATTTTTGGATAAGAAAAAGTGTGAATAATAACTTTGTGGTTTCAGAAAACTAGCACTAAAACAATCACTATTATTCTTAGCCCCACGGCGGGCGCTAAACTGTTTACCTTGAAAATGGTAACTACAATTATATTTGATATTGTGATTCTAAAAATACGTGATCTATTTTAATACTTTTTGTTAGAAAATGGATGCTAAGTATGAGTAAAGAAAATAAGAAAATAAACCAATAGGGTTACAAGACTAGGACACAAGCTAGCTGGCCTCGAGATCTAGGTGCCTAAGGTAATGAGCAATTGATAAAGAATCAATAATAACGAGGGCCTTAAAGATGACCTTTTGCAGTTAATGATGAGCAATAAATGAAACAATAAATGAACAATGAAAGAATAAGAAATAAATGTGAAGAACAATAGTGTTAGCTAAGAGCATAGCATGTTGTATTGTATTCAATATGAATAATCTAAAACTTTTTACAAGATGACCTGGGTCCCCTTTATATAGGAGGGGAGATCCCAACAAAGTATGTCTAATAAATGATGAGGAAATGCTACTAGTACAGTTATGTAACGACTTAGTACGGATTTGTACTATTCTTGAAAACATAATCAATTAACCATGTGCACTTGAAAATTTTCCCGCCTTTCCATGACGATCATCGATTGTACTGCTCTGAGGCCGACCATGGCGAGCCTTTGATGTGCTCCCTTGAGGGACACACCTTGGGGTCGCACCTTACGCTCTGCTTCGGGCTTCTCGAGGTTAGGCGTGGAGCGGCATAGTGATCCCAAAGTTGAACTCTCCAATTTTGGCCATATACGGGATTAAAACATATAATCAAATGATTCTGGCGACTTTTGACTATAAGCTCAGATAATTCATACATACAATATAATACATCCTGACATACACACGTATATTCACAAGAAGAGCAGGGGCGGAGCTAGAGAGTTAGTTAAGGGTTCGTTCGAACTCAGTAATTTTGATTTAAATTCTGTATTTATTAGATGAAATCTTTAAATATATACAAATTATTAATTTGAAACCTAATAACTTAAATATAATTAGAATTCTGAATATATAAACTTCAAATACCTATTGCGCTTATGAAAGTTAACATAAACAAGAGGGAACCTCATATTTTTCTGGTGAATAAAGTGCCAGCGCATACAGTGCAAGAGTTCGTGAATATTAGTAATATACTGGAAAGGACAATTTTGTTCCTAAGTGGATGGAAAAGGAATCGTGCAAAAAAGAATAGAGCTTAATTATCAACAAAATGAAAAAGGGCGTCCATAAAATTCTTTTAAAACTCTTAGTTAGCTGGCTCCTCTATCTCTTTCCTTTTATTTTCTTGTTTTTTCTCTTTTCCCTTTTAGGTGGTTCCTTTTCATTTAAATTTTAAGGTAATATTAACATTTCAAGTGTGTTATTCCCCTAAAAATGCCAAAGCTATACAGAAGTTCCCCGACTTGGGAGGTTCATATATCTGTGGTTTACAGGGAGTGAAGTGGAACATAACGTTACCATCAAAACACACTTAAAAGTATATTCTTAACATGTTTTAGTGAAGTGATGATAGTAAAATGATTAAAATTCATTCAAAACTTGCAATTCTAAATAAAAATTCTTTTCCGGGTAGCTCCTTTTTTTTGGAAATTTTGAAAGAATAACAAAAAAATGAAGAAGAAGAAGAAGACATTCATCAAACCAAGAGAGAGAGGTGATGGGAGAGGGAATACGAGGAAAAACTTATACCCCATAGTACAAGTACGGAATCGAAATATTATCTTTTTGAACTCAAAATACTTTTCAAGTAAAAAAAAATTTAGTTATCAAAATACGTAAATGCAGTTTTGTATCGCATTTTATCTTAACGACCGTGTAGAACGTTAAGTTAAAACGCGGCTCAAAACTGTATTTTACAAAAAACGCGCAAAAAGGCAGTTCACAACCGCACAAACTGCATTCAAAGGAGAAAGTCTTGAAAAACTGTGTATTTCCTGCACAAAATGAAGATTAGACATCGTGGGTTTTGCAGTTTTTGTGTAGAAGACATATATTTTCGGATTTTTTTGTTGCTCGTACAACTAACACTAGTTATATAAGTTTTTTTTTTGTTTCACAAAATTGTAGACCCAAATTTTTATGGACTCAGAAGTATGATATTAGGGTCCACAAATTTATGAGACCAAAAAAACCTCAGACAACTAGTGTCAATTGTATGGATACAAAGTAAATTGATAAAGCAGTTTTCTTGATAGAAATATTTTCTGAAAATACATAAACCCAAAGAAGACGGGGATGGAGATGATTAATTGTCAGCTTGAAATGAGTTCTTATCAAAATTCTTTAAAGTTCTTGAGGCTGATATTGAGCATGCCAATACCACGTAAGCATTTAATGGGAGGAAAGCTGAGACAATAGAAAACACCGCGTTTTTATAAAATGTGGTTTTAACCTTCCAAACGGAATTAAGGTAAAACGTGATTAAGAATCGCCTTTTACATATTTTGATAACTGTTAAGAATAGAATTTTAATTAGAGTGAATGTCTATCTTGTAGAGAATTTTACTTTGAGGCTAAGTTATTTTTCCTCCTATAAATAGAGGGGTCTTACCCCATTGTAAACCACCCCAAATTCAATAAGAATTTTTCTCTCTCTTTCTCTGCAATATTGCTCTTGTTCTTTTATTATTTTATAACACGTTATCAGCACGAATTAGCTTCCACTCATGTCTCGTCTGACACACACTAGCTACCGCCACTCTGCTTTCTGGTATGTTTCTTTTAAGGTTGCCATAGGATTGTTATTATGTCTGGAGATTGCCATAACATTGTTATTACGTCTGGAGAATGTATGGTGCCCCTCGTTTTTTTTTTCTGGAGAATATATATGCTAATCTGCACATATACCCGTTAGTTTAGGTGTTACCATACTTTAAACATTTTTAACCAATCAATTCTAAGCATATTTATATATGCAAACTTCATTACATGGATTTAATTATTCTAGTAACCACAAAAAGTGATATATACGTATAATCTGTGGTTTAAGACATTACGCAATTATTTTTCTAAGTGTCATGCCAGCGAGTTTTAAAATAATTATAGACTAAAATTTTATTAAATACATACAGATGTTAAATTTATTGTAACATTATTATAAATCTGTTGTTAAGATTTTAAAAGAAAATATAGAATATGTATACTAAATCATTCCGTAACAAGAATAAAACATCAAGAAGATATTTGTATGATCTTCTAATTAATCTTTCTCCTTATGTTAAGGCTAATATTCTCCACATGAAGGTTAGACATTGTTTTTACTTTTGGTTATATGTTAAAGTTTCTGCTATTTAAGTGCAAGTTGAATTTGTGATTGGTGAGTTATGATTGACTAACAATTTATAATGTTAATTATTTATATACCAAGTGCCTTGAAAGTGGTGACGTACTTGCATTGATTATAAGTTTTGTTATGAAATATTAGATTATGGTGGATGTCCATAACTCCTATAACACCCACTACTTTTATCCATTATCTCCATAACTCCCACTACTCCAATACTTATGGTTGTAACTCCCACACCTCCATGATCTCCCATATGATCTTCCTCCATGATCTCAAAAGCTTAATGACATATTTATGGAATTCTTTTAGTATACCTCTATGTAGTACTATAAATAGAGGATGAGAAATCATTTTGTAATACACTTGGATACATAGAAGAAATATATTCTCTTCTCTATTTCTCTCTACTTTGTTGTCTATCTTTTTATTTATTACTTTGAGCTAAGCACGAAGCTCTACTATCTCAAGAATCTCTTTGAGAAAATTAAGGCCATTAGATTCTCTACAACACTTGAACAACTATGGATGAAGGTACGTTCCTAGTTTAATTTCCGTTGCGTTGGCTCTGTGTTTGTATTCGAATTACAATATATGCTATCAGAGCCACCTTTTAGCTATATTGTTCGGTGTTACGTTCCGGTAAAAACATTATGGACAAGGTATTAGTGAAGCTTCTATAGATTTTGTTTTGCCGATATTGTCTATCTTATTAAACTGGATGCATATGAAAATCCATGTCGGTGCAATAGATTCTTTCAAGAATAATGCTTCCATGAATTTCTAGCACGAATTTGCTTTAAAAATAGATTTGTATGTTCCACGATCTTTCTATCTTGATGTCAATAAAGATTGGTTCTAAAACAAATTTATTTGGACAGTGCTTGCGTCAATTTATGGTTGTTGAATCGTAGATCTATATGTTGTGATTTGATTGGTTCAAATTCTAGAAATAGAAATACGAATATGCCATCTGAATTAATTTATTCTCAAGTCTTGTTTTCAATTTTGTTCAAGATTGCGGTTGAATATTTTTATTTTAAAGAAATTCAAGACTACCTTTCCGTAAGTGTCTTTAATTGTCTTTGGACATTGATTGATTTGTGGCTTTCACTATAATCATCTAAAGGGCAACAATTATTAATGTTGGACTTTATTGAAATCCAATGAATTTCACTAACAATCAGAACATTTCTTGAATTATGTTTGGGTTTGCGTTCATGATCTGATTTAAGGTTCACTGTTTTACATTTATTTATTTTCCTTCTCCTGATGATGTTTGAAATTTAAAGGAATGGAATCTGTTTTGTACAAAAATAGTCAGATCTTTTAAAAGGATAATTTGTTTAAAAACTTTGCTGCTGTTATGAAAAAATAGTCAGATTTTTTCATAATGACTGCACTGAAACTATTATGTTGAATCATAGACTTAAATTTGTTTATTTCTTTTGTATGTCAAACCATGGGAAGCAAATATGGATATCTCACAAAGCAAACTTGGATCAACGTCCAATTGTAAAAATATTTGTTTAATTGATTCATGTACCACACATACTATATTCAAAGAGAAGAAATATTTCTCTCATTTAAGTATGTGTAAGGCAGATGTTACTATAATTTCTGGTAGTAGTAAATTGATTGAAGACTCCGAAAGAGCAACTATAACTCTGCCTAAAGGAACAATATTTATCATAGAGAATGCAATGTTCTCTTCCAAGTCCAAGAGGAACTTGTTGAGTTTTAAAGATATCCGTAAAAATGGATATCATATTGAGACAATAGATGAGAATAATCTTAAATACCTCATCATTACAAAGAATGTCTCTGGCCAAAAGAGAGTTATTGAGAAGTTCCCATCTTTATCTTGTGGCCTGTATTGGACAAAAATTAGTGCAATTGAGGCACATTCCACAGTAAACCAAAAGGTTAATGATTCCAATACTTTTGTACTTTGGCATGATCGATTGAGACATCCTGGATCAATTATGATGAGACGGATTATAGAAAACTCATATGGGCATCCATTAAAGAATTTAAAGATTCTTTTAAATAATGAATTTTCTTGCACTTCTTGTTATCAAGGCAAGTTAATTATTAGACCATCACCAACAAAGGTTGGAACTGAGTCACCTACGTTTTTGAAACGTATACAAGGGGATATTTGTGGACCTATTCACCCACCTAGTGGGTCCTTTAGATATTTTATGGTCTTAATAGACGCATCCTCTAGATGGTCTCATGTGTGCCTATTGTCATCACGCAACCTTGCGTTTGCAAAATTAATGACACAAATAATTCGATTACGAGCACAATTTCCTGATAATCCAATTAAGTCTATTAGACTAGATAATGCTGCTGAGTTTTCATCCCAAGCATTTAATGATTATTGCTTATCAATTGGGATAAAAGTGGAACATCCTGTAGCTCATGTTCACACTCAAAATGGTCTTGCAGAATCTTTAATTAAGCGTCTGCAGTTGATTGCAAGACCATTACTCATGAAAACGAGGCTGCCCACTTCGGTTTGGGGTCACGCCATTTTGCATGCAGCAATGCTAGTTCGTCTCAGACCGACGAATTATCACAAATATTCCCCGTTGCAATTAGTTTTGGATCATGAACCTAATATATCCCATTTAAAAGTTTTTGGATGCGCAGTATATGTGCCTGTAGCACCGCCATACCGCACCAAAATGGGTCCACAAAGAAGGTTAGGAATATATGTTGGGTTTGAATCGCCCTCCATTATTCGCTACCTCGAAACATTGACAGGGAATTTGTTCACTGCACGATTTGCAGACTGTCGATTCGATGAGACACTTTTTCCAAAATTAGGGGGAGAAGTTGGTGAAACCAAACGGAAAATTTTATGAAAAAATCCATCATTATATCATCTTGATCCACGTGCCTCTATCTGTGAAAAAGATGTGCAAAAGATTATCCATTTGCAGATAAATAGCAAATCAAATGCAGACGCATTTACGAATCCTCTTATATTGCTTGTTCTCATTAATTAAGAGACCAACTAAAGTTGGGATTAAATCCCATGAATTCTAGAAATATCAAAGGTGAATATGGGCTCATTCATCTGCCATGTATACCACATAAGATGCATCTATGAGATGGTTACATGTGCGATTATTATTAACATGCAACCTGGCCGGTGCTTGCGAGGTAACTTGCTCAGTAATTTAATTTCGAGCATAATTTCCAGATTTTCTATTCAAGAAGTTCATGTTGATAAGTTGGTTTACATCATAGTTGGTTTAGCAAAATAATTTATTGAGTGCCTCCACTCAATAGCTAAACTGTTTCTTATCAGAACAAAGTTATATATTTCAGTTTGATATACGTTATATACGAGAGTATATTATATTCTCCCCTCACAAGTGGTTTAGAGTCAGGAACCAAATAATTCCATCTCAATACCATTTATGTGCGGTGTACATTATAATTAACACCATAACGCACAAAGAGGGGTTCTCAAAGTTGTGGAAACAAGTTAGCTTTTCTAACATGAGGGGGAGATATGATAAACAATTAAGAAAAAGTTACGTCGAATGGATTATCATTTGTATATCAAGATCCTCGAATAGGATAATATGAACTTGAAGTTCATAAAAAGATAATTCATTTGCAACATATTGCAAAGCATGCCATACGCATTTTCTGACCCAAAGAAAGTAACTATATTCTCATTACAAATGCTCATATTAAGTCCTGGAAGGACAAAGTCTATGGTACGCTTAAAGCGTATAGATAAATCTGTTTCAAATAAACTTCTTGATAAAGAAGATGAGAAAATGATCAAAGTGATCATAATAAAGAGGCAAGTGATCTAGAAGATCACGTGACATAACACTTCATAAAATCTCATGAGAGATTCAGGTACCTGAATATATGAATGAAAAGATCTATATGTTACGTCTTTATGAAAATTTATTGGAACCGATATAAAATGTTTGTCGATGACATCTATCATAGCGCTGAGCATAGATGAGGATCTTAAGTCTATCAGACATAGGCACAAAAGTATTGGCCAAATGGAAGAGATACAATTCAAGTAGAATTGATTCCAGATGAAGGACATGTAATTTTGTCTATGTTGTTCAAACACTTGAAAGTATAAAGTCAATGGTATACGCAATCAGTTTTCGATATCTTATATGTCTAGCATGACATGAACACACTTGATATGCATCTAACGTCTATTATATGGCTTATATGAAAATCCATGAAGGATTTAAGTTGCTTGAAGTATATACAATTCTTGATCTTGAGGTGCCACTTACTTAATGCAATTTATGCACAAATGTATCTTGCTATAACTGTAAGCATGATAATGTGATCACGAGGATACCTTTATGGAGATATTAAAGAGCCATTCCACGATATTTGTGAAGACATTATATATCTATCATGAGTTATGATTTCAAGGTGCAAATATTCATTATAGTTAATATGGCTGATTTATTTATCAAATCTCTACCAACGATCTTTTGAAGATGGTGCACAAGATTGGAATGCGAAGGCTCAAGGATGTGAATTGATGCTCTCATCAGGGGGAGCTAATGCACGTTGCACTCTTTTTCCCTTACAAGGTTATGTCCCACTGGGTTTTCCTTGTAAGGTTTTAACGAGGCAACCAATAGGCGCATTACTAAATAAGTGCGTACTCTTTTTCCTTTTCTAGAATTTTTCTCCCATTGGGTTTTATTTTAGTTAAGGTTTTAATGAGGCACATTACTTATTGAGTAGACATTCAAGGGGGAGTGTTAACAATAGAATTCTAATTAGAGTGAATGTCTATCTTGTAGAGAGTTTTACTTTGAGGCTAAGTTATTTTTCCTCCTATAAATAGAGGGGTCTTACCCCATTGTAAACCACCCCAAATTCAATAAGAATTTTTCTCTCTCTTTCTCTGCAATATTGCTCTTGTTCTTTTATTGTTTTATAACAATAACTAAATTTTTTTTAACCTACAAAAGTATTTTTAGTCCCAAAAAAGCAACATTGCGGTCCGGACTTCCCATAATATTCTATATGTCATATTTGATGTGATATTTTTCGGATTTCCAAAGTCAAATTTTTTAATTTTGATCATAAATTCAGATATAATCTTTTTTTTTTAGTTTTTTGTAAGTAAAATTTATATATTTGAAAATTTATATAAAAAGTACTTCTCCTATAAGTCATAATAACTAATAATTTAAAATATTTAAAAAATATATAAAAAACCATGGATCAAAGAGAAACACATTAAATATCTGAATGTATTGACTAATTAAATTTTAAAGTAGTATTTTCTATCTCAATTATACTCGTAAATTTAAATGATATACAAGCATTTATTAATGTAGAAATAATGAAAGGATTTGTAAATAATATTTGGAACGAGTCAACAAATGTACAAATGACAAGTGTTTATTAATAGATAGGTCAAAGGGCAGAAATTAAATATGGGAAAGCGAAAAGGACAAAATAAAATGGCATGGCAAAGGCTAAAAAGAGAGAGCATCTGAATGTAATGGCCTTTCCTGGTAAATATATGTATATGCACACTGTAAAATGCTTTAAAAGCACAATATATTGGCAGTGAGTTTCAACACTGTTGTTTGTTTGTTTTATTGTCACCACAAGCTGTACGTTGTCCTATGGGTCAACCTTGCCCCATGATTTTTCCATGTAAATCACTGGATTATTACTATTGTTGAAGTTCGGTTTCCACGCATCTACACTACACCCTGCAAATTATTCAGTTGCTTTTATTTTACCACATAAATTACAGAACAAAAATACAAGTCACTTCAAAATATTATATGCTCAAATTTCCTTTTGAAATTCTTTTGAATTCCAGTTACATCCTTGAATGTTGTTTTGAAATTCTTGACTCCCCCATGTCGCCGTCTACTACTTCAAAAAAGGTCGTCTTCATGACCCTTCGGCATTTTTGAGCAGTAGGATCTTCCCTCAGGTTGTCGCACTTGCTAAGTTGAATTCGGCGAGTAGCTTAGTGAACGGAATGATGCTTCCGATTAGCTTGACTTGTTCCAACACTTTCCATTGAATAATATTGATTGAACTTCCTAGGCCCACCAAAACACGTATAATTTAAAAATCTAAAAGATTAAGAGAAATTACAGGGCATCATTGTGCAGTAGTAGGAGTCTATGGGCGTCCTCATCCGTGAAGGTGATATCGTCCTCGGCGACTTCCTGGAGTTTTCTACTATGGGTCACTGATGCTTTTGTCTTTTTTACTATTGAAAAGGTTACACCATCAATCTCGTTCCCTACGAAAATCATGTTGATCGCTAGACATGGAGGATCTTCTCCTGTTTTCGAGGGTTCTGTATTATCCCGATGGTCGCCATAGTTATTTTTGGCCTGCCCGCTTAAGAACTCTCTGTGGTCATTTTTCAGCTACATCACCACCTCCTCGTGCAGATGTGGGCAGTCCCCAGTCCAGTGGCCGTTAGTCCCATAATACTCACATCGGCCTCGGAATCGTGCTTCCTTAATGTTCCTCATCGCCGAAACTAACTTTACCACGCTGACATTGAAGTTATACTTGGATAGTTTGGGGTAAGTGGAATCCGGGGAGCCTGATGTTTCTTTGTCCAGCAATGATCTGTTATGTTGACCAAAATAAAGGTTTGTTTTGAAGATTGACAAAGGAAGCTATGGCATGAACCGGGTTCATAACTTTAATTCCATCCTTTGTGTGCATAGAAACGGGCAGACTCGAGCAAGTGAGATGCATGTGAAGGAGATAAGCTTAACTTGGCATATTTGATATCTCCTGATCGAAAATGTTGCATAATTGATAAGGAAAAAGACTCCTTAATCAAAAAGAACATTATCCAAGATATGACTTCAAGAAGTACCTAATGAGAGAAAAGGGTCCTTCAAGAAGTGGAAGCTATAACAAACTGTCCTCAATGAGAGGTGTTACAAGTATAGGAAGACTGATCACCACATCAAAAATTATTCTCAATGGGAAATTAAATGGAAGAATGAAAGAGCTGAATAAAGGAACGGGAAGAAGGAACATGTTTAATTCAAGAAGAACAAAGGATCAACAAATGCTATGGTTGATGCCTGGGGAGAAAGCTCAAATAAGGACTTGGAGGATGAAGATGGAGATGAACAAGCACTTATGGCATTTGGAGAATCTGTTGAGGAATATGAGGTAAGTATAATTCATCTAAAAGACAAGATCAAATTTTTGTGTAAATAAAGTCTATCCGAGTTACTCATGGATTTCATTGATGAATCTGATGATCTAAAAAATGAAAAGGAACATCTGTCTAAGGAGTGTGTGATTTTGAAAGCTAAGTGCAAAAATCTGGAACTTAGGGCTAGTGAAAGTGATGGTAAAAATGCTGAGTTAAAGAACCAAATTCATAAACTTGACACCACTGTCCTAGAGCTAAAATATTAAAATCTAATACTTAAATAAGGAATAGGTAAAAATAAAGCTGATCACATTAGAAGAAAACCTAAGAAAATAAAAGTTGAGTTGTACCAAAGAGATGAGCAGATAAGACTCCTTAAGAAGGATCTAAGCAAGGATAAACATGAGCTAGACAGAACCTATAAATGGAATAGGTCCTCCAATGCACTTTCATCGCTACATGAACACCAAGTAGCAATAAGAGAGGACTTAGCTACGGGATCCTTACACCCAAGTAAGATCCCAAAAGCAAGTAACTCACACGTCCTGAGACCAGAATCTACACATATTGTGGTAAGACTTGTTACTATAAAAGTGAATATAATGCAAAAGAAAATGCTAGTAAAAAGAATAAAATATTTGTTCAAGGGAAAATATAGGCTACCATGATGGCCAAAAATAATTTTATTCACCCTTTTGTCTATATAAAGGGAACCAAACTTGTTTGGGTTCCTAAGACTAACCCCTAATCTCCTTTTGCGGATTCAAGTGAAGACGAGCAACCAAATATTGTTCATGGATAGTGGCTACTCAAAACATATGACAGATAGCAAGAATCAATTCATTTCACTTCAGGACCTCAAAAGAGGTTGGGAATAAAGGTGAGATTATTAGGGTTGGAAAGGTTGGTAAGACTAATTCTCACTCTAGTGAGAATGTCTACTTGATAGATGGCCTAAAATATAGCATAATAAGTGTATCATAATTGTGTAGTAGAGATAACTTGGTAACATTCACCTCTACCAAGTATTTGAAATAAATCTTACCACTGACAAGATTATTTTACAGGGAAAAGAGTAAATAATATTTACATTGTAGATCTGTCCACACTTTTAGAAAATGAACTCACTATCTTATGTGTGTTGGATAATAATACCCTCCTTTGACACAAATGAATTGGACATGCCAGTCTAGGTACACTCAATAAACTAGTCTTCAAGGACTTGGTGATAGGACTTCCTAACATTAAGTTCAAGAATGACAAAGTTTGTGAGGCTTGTGCAAGGGACAAGTAGGTAGGATGCTCATCGATGAAGGTGATATCATCCTCGGTGACTTCCCGGAGTCCTCTACTATGGGTCACTGATACATTTATCTTTTTACTATTGAAAACATTACATCATCAATATCATTCTCTTCGAAAATCATATTGATCCTTAGATGAGGAGGATCTTCTCCTATTTTTAAGGGTTCCGCATTATTTCAATTTTAGCCGTAGTTATTTGTATCCCGGCCACTTAGAACTCTCTAAGATGGCCTTTTTTAGCTACGTTACCACATTCTCACGCAGATGTCACTAGTACCCAGTCTAGTGGCTGTTAGTCCGATAATACTCATACCATAGATTAGGGTCCCTTTGACTAGGATCAGATCTCATCGGCCTCGGAACAATGCATCCTTATTGTTCCTCATCGCCGAAACCAGATACACCACGCTAACATTGAAATTATAGTCGGACAGTTTAGGGTAGGTGGAATCCCGGGAGCCTGATGTCTGTTTGTCCTATAACAATCTATTATTCCGGCCATGGTCAATTCTCCTATTTGTAGCAAACCTGTCCGCCGACCAAAAACCCCAGCCACATCCTTCAGCCTTTTCGTAGGGCAAAAACCAACCTTTAGAAGAACGTCGATCTGTGTCGAAATCATCCTCATCTTCGTTGTTCTTCTCTTGATCTTGACCCTTGCTTGATGCCATAAAACCGATTTGGCCATCCTTTATTCTTATCTTTCATTTGTAGTGGTTGTGGACATCTGCCAAAACTGGAGCAGAATTTCTCTCAGTTTACAGGAAGCTTCAGAGCACCTCGGGTTAAATCCCTTAGTAAATGCCTCAACTTCCCACTCATCTTGCACGATTGGTGGCAATATCCTTTCCTTCTGAAATCTGGTCACGACTCTTGCAGCAATTCAAACTCTCCCTACATAATTCAGAATATATCAGCCTTTCGGGACTATATCTTCCTGACCCTGGTATGGGCCTTGATAAAAGAATCTGCGAGCATATCAAAGAAATAGTTTGAGTGCTTGGGTAAAAGTGAATACCATGTCAGGGCCCTCTTCGCGAGGCTCTACCTGAACTTCTTCGGCAAGATTACTCAATCTCGTACAGAGCTAAGTCATTTCTTTTCACCACTATTGTGTAGGTAGTGATGTGCTCCTAAGGATCCCAAGTCCCATCAAATATTGGTATGTCTAACATATTGAACCCCTTTAGGATTAACTCTAGTATCTCGCTTGGTTTGAACAATAATTGGGTGTATTTCTTTGAGTCTGATTCTTTTAACACTGGCGATGTGCTCCGGATTCGGTCCATTTGGGCGTTTATATCCCTTATAAACTACATGGGTTTGATTTTAAAGGGGTCATTGCCGTTATTATTACCGGATCCGTTGTCTTTCACCCCCGCTCCGTTGAAGCCAACCTAGCCCCTCGCGGTGTTGTTAGCAACCCTTTCCGCTGTTTGATTTATGAGAGCATCGGAAGGAACTGGACCCTTCCATTTGTGGTGTTGGAAGAAACCTACAATGATTGCCTTTATTCTGTCATGGCTTAATCTTGCCTTGAGAGATGACCCATTGTAGCCTTTTGTCGTTCTCCTAGGAATCTCACCATTTTCCAACGTGTTCTTCTTCAGCATCATCAAGAGTTGCCTCATATATGTGTCTTTGATATTGCCCACCATGGACTAGTGTAGCTACGTCCTCCTCGTTGCGTGTACACCGATCAAATATTCACGTTGAGGAAAATTTTGACATTGTGTGTAATATTGACATTGTTATCTGCCATCTTTTACAATTGTTTATGAGGAACAAAGATTCAAATGGATTAGTAATAGATGCAAGGATGAACTCAATTATGCAGCTGTGTAAACCCCTCGGTGGGAAGGCGCCAAGCTGTTTAACCTTAGTTGAATTCTTAATTTAGTTTATTGACAAGCGATCTATTTGATCCCAAAATGATAAATAAATTAAATAAAAGGAAAAACTTAGTGCTGAAATCAAGATAAGATAGCAAATAACGTGGATCAAGGATCAAGGCTTTCGAAGACATCAATAAGAATATTGAAAGATAGAAAATAAATTATTATTAAGCTTAGAAAAATGTGTAGTATCAAATTGTCAGAGATTTTTGTTTCCTTACAATGGTTGTTGAAGTTACTATTTATACCTACAGCTAAAAAACAAGGTAATAGGATTAAACCCCTCTTAAATGATAATTATGAGTGCCATAGATGAATGTGTAACGACAGACGAATGCCAAAATTCTCTTTAACAAATTGTGTATTTAATACTGGAGAATATTTTTCATTGAATATCATCGGGTGGCAACCATTCATTTGTCTTTGTTAATAATCTTCCCTTCGAGGTTTGCTTGGTGCCAACCGAAGCTGCTATCCCCGGTCTTGGTTTCCATTTGTCTCTTTTTTTGTCTGTCCCTAGTTCCACGTGTTGCTCTATTATTCGAGTGTTTAATATAATCAACCGATTTTACCCTATACAACCCACACATGCAAATAGTCTATGCCTTGATCCTAATTAATGCGTTCTACTCATATCAACACATGATTCCAGAAACAACCTCTGTACCTTTTTAAAGGTAGGTAGTGGTTAAGTATGTGGGCACACAATCCCCCAGACATTACTTATGGGATATATTGAGTTTTGTTGTTATTGTTGTTGTTGTTATTGTCCAAAAGAAAATAATACTGAAGAATATTGTGGGAATGAGTAAACACTTATTTACATCAATATTTACACCATACAATATCGACTTACTACGGTTAAATAATCTAATAAGTTGAAAACATACATATTTGTATACGGTCGAAAAAATGCTTATCTAATGCATGACTGAACATGGTTGCAATTTGGGTGGTTTGGGTGGTTTGTCTTTATTTCTTATCATTAATTTTGGTATTCATTTGTTTCCTCAATTTGTATCAAGTTATATCACATATCCATAAAATCGTATATAAATTCAATTTTTATCCGATTTTAAGGGTTAACAGTTTGGCGCCCACTGTGGGACTAATGTTAATAGTGGTTATTTGAAACGATTTTTCATAACACACACTATTCTCCACTTATTTCCTTGAGGTGTCTTTGATTTCAGGCTTAAGCTAAAAATGTGAGACTCACAATTAGAACCTCCACATACTGACAGTACGTCAGGTCACCATGCTGAAAATAATAACATAGCACCTGAGAACGAGGTATCGCCTATTGATCCCGTCAGAATTCCAATTGCAGACTTGTTGGATGCCAATTCACCTGTGGCTGTCGACACTAGCCTCCCTACTAACCCTGAGAATAACATCTTTTGTGGAGCCTGGTTAATGGAAAAAATACTCAAAATAATGACGGAGATAAGGGCAATCTAAGTATGATCTTAAAAATGTTGTAGTTTCAACAGGCGGCAATAGCTCAGCTACAAAACCAAGAGGTGCATACCGAGAAAGATCGAGCCTGATCCATCTCGTGAAATCACTTGCAGGGAGGAACCATTCCCAAAAAGGTCGAATGGGTGCGAATTGGGTGAACAACCCCGAAATCATAAAGATGATAGATCAACTGACAAAATGAATAAAATCACGGGAATAGAAACTCGAAGAAAACGACAACAAGGTGGAAGTATCCATCATGAGGGAGAAAGGAACCGAGATTATATACACGAATGAACTTTGTCTTTCAGCAATGAGGATGCAGAAGAATTCATGCAACCCCATAATGATGCCTTGGTAATATCTGTGCTCATGAATAAATCTCTAATTAAATGTGTGCTAATTGATCTAGGTATCTCGACCAACATCATTCCATCTAGGGTTGTAGAACAACTCGGCCTAGAGGACCGAAACGTGCCTGCAGCATGAGTGCTAAATGGATTCAACATGGCTTGCAAAACTACTAAGGGAGAAATAACATTATCAGTAAACGTAGCCGGAACCATCCAGTAGACCAAGTTTTATGTGATCTGTGAGAAAGCACGGGAGAAGAATATAACTGAGGTTAAACATAATACAATGAGCCCTATATATAATACACATAACCTAGAGTTCTACTATAACTAGAGTTCTACTATAACTAGAGTTCTACTATATTTACATATCTAACACTCCCCCTCAAGCTGGTGCATATAAATCATATGTACCGAGCTTGTTACATATGTAGTTTAACATCGAACCCAGGTTTCTAGACCCGAAAGCATCGATTCCCAAAGACATCGTTGAAAATTTGCTGAAACAGATGAAGGAAAACTGTTTTTTTTTGTTGCCGAAAAATCACTGTAGAAGCCGGAAAAACTTCAAAGTTGTCGGAATTGAAAGGTAAAAACATGGGTAGGCTCGGAATTTGAGGGCGATGATACTGTCCTGAAGAAACTTTTTGAAATTCTGGCCGGAAAGTCTCTGTAGCTGCCGGAAAAGTCGCCGGAAAAAACTGAAAGTTGTCGGAATCGAACGGAACAAGGATGGGTAGGGTCGAAAATTAAGGCCGACCAAACTGTCCTTCTGGAGCGAAGCCAAAAACTGGCCGGAAACAGCCCCACGCGCCGACGCGTGGTTTGACGCGCCGACAGCTGTGGCGGCGCGTGACGGGGAGTCTGCCGGAGAAATTTCTGGGGTTTGGTCGGAATTCTATTCCGAGTCTTGTGGTGGTGTTGGTTTTTTTGCACAACACTGATAATTAGTGACTTTGACGTAATTAGTCACTTAGGTCACCGGAAAATTGCACGGTGACCGAGTTATTTCTTCCCGGATGTCGTTGGAATGACGCACAACGATAATTATCTCACCAAAGCTCTGATACCATGTGAGAAAGCACGGGAGAAAAATATAACTGAGGTTAAACATAATACAATGAGCCCTATATATAATACACATAACCTAGAGTTCTACTATAACTAGAGTTCTACTATATTTACATATCTAACATGATCGAAGGGGATACGAGGTACAATGCTCTGTTTGGGAGACCATGGATACACAACATGATGGATGTTCCCTCAACCCTTCACCAGGTGTTAATATTCCCAACACCATAGGGGATTAAAACGATCCATGGGGAGAAACCCGCTGCAAAGGAGATGTTTGCCATTGATGAAGTAATTCCAATATCAAAACTCTCATTGAAAAATGAGCCAAGTTCGAAAGTAAAACAGGAAAGCAAAAGTAATCACCGATGGCGGTCTCAACCATATCGGACAAGTAGGGGACTGACGAAAATGCTGATTACTAGGTTCCTAGATCCTTCATATCCCCTGATGATTCAGACGCTACCAAATCAACGGTCGAAGAGCTAGAGCAGGTCATACTGATCGAACATTTTCCCACTCAGAAGGTAAACTTGGGCACGAGGTTATCTTCCGAGCTCAGGGAAAAACTCATTCAATTTCTTATGGCTAACATGGATTGTTTTTCTTGATCCCACCTTGATATGATAGGGATTCCACCGGAGATCACCACTCATCAGCTGAGCTTGGACCCAAAATTCCATCCAGTCAAGTAATAAATGAGACCCTAGTCAAAGATCAAACATGCTTTTGTCAAGGACTAGGTAACTGAACTCCTTAAAATATGGTCCATCGGGGAAGTCAAATAACTAGAATGGTTAGAAAATGTAGTAGTTAAAAATTCGAATAAATCGAGAATGTGTGTGGATTATAAAGATTTAAATAAGCCATTGCCCAAGGACTCTTTCCCTTTTCTTAAAATCGATCGCATGATCGATGCTACGGCCGACCACGAGATCCTCAGTTTTATCGATGCCTACTCCAGATACAACCAAATACGAATGAACCCCGATGATCAAGAAAATAGCTCATTCATCGCTAAGTATGGCACATAATGCTATAACGTAAGGCCATTTGGATTAAAAAATTATGGTGACACTTACCAACGCCTAGTAAACCGGATGTTCAAAGAACAAATAGGAAAATTTATGGAAGTTTACATTGAAGACATCTTACTTCAGTTCTTGCAAGCAGAGGACCATTTAAAGCATTTTCAAGAAACCTTCGGTATATTGAAGAAGTACAACATGAAGCTGAATATGGAAAAATGCGCCTAAGAAGTCAGATTAGGTAAATTGTTTGGTTCATGGTATCCAACCGAGGAATCAAGATCAACCCCAAAATGATAAAAGCTATCGTGGATATCACGGTAGTGGATAACGTGAAGGTTGTACAAAGGCTAACCGGGTGCATTTCCGCCTTAGGGCAATTCATCTCGAGGCCTCCTATAAGAGCCATCAATTTTTCTCATTGCTAAGAAAGGAAAATAACTTCCCATGGACCCCACAATGACAATAGGCCTTGGAAGAACTTAAGCTATATCTATCGAGCCTATCATTGCTTCACACACCGAGGAAAGGCAAACTACTTACTTGTATTTGACAGTATCAGAAATAGTGGTAAGTGGAGTCCTAGTTGGGGAAGAACAAGGTATGCAATTTCCAATTTATTATGTTATCAAAACCTTCGGTGAGGATGAAACTAGATATCCACACCTAAAAAAATGGCACTCGCTTTGCTAAGCGCCTCTAACAAACTGAAACCGTATTTCCACTGCCATCCTATATGTGTTGTGATTACTTACGCATTGTGAATTGCATAGGCCCGAACCCTGGGGATGATTGGACAAATGGGACAGAGAAATCACCGGGTACCATATTGAATATCATCTCCAGACAACCATTAAGTCTCAAGTTTTGGCAGATTTCATAGCTGACTTTACACCGGCTCTAATACAAGAGGTTGAAAAAAGTTGTTGGGAAACTTAGGGACTTCTTCGCGAATTACCCTCTTTACTAATGGTGTTTGGAATGTAAAGGGGTTCGGACTTAGTATCATATTGAATCCACCCACATGTAATATAGTTAGACAATACATTTGAACTATGAAATTGACAAACAACGAGGCCAAGTATGAGGCCATGATTGTAGGACTCAAACTGTCCAAGAGCTTGGGGCAGAGGTAATTGAAGCTAAATGCGACTCCCTTCTTGTGGTGAACCAAGTTAATGGCACATTGAATGTTGGAGAAGAACGAATGCAAAGATACCCAGATAAGTTGCAGGTAACATTACATTGGTTCAAAGAGTGGACTTTGTAGCCCTACCTCGAGATCGAAATAGTGAGGCCGATGACCTTGCAAACTTAGGATCGTCGGTCGAAGATGACAAGCTCAACTCAGGGATAGTTGTGCACCTCATGAGATCAGTAGTAGAATAAGGTCAAGCCAAAATATACTCCATTGTCACACCTCCTTTTGGCTACTACAACCCGCGAAGGGAGTAGATAAGGGAGTTTTTCCAATTAAAGGACAATCGAAACATGATTCAATTATTTAAGAGGTTTCAGAGTCGCCGCTTGGGAGATTTATGGTATCTTAAGTCACCGTTTAGAATCCCGAATCGAGGAAAGAATGACTGCACTTAACAGTCCGCAAACCAGAAATCCCGATAAGGAATTCTATTAAACCAGGAGAAGGTGTTAGGCACTCTCGAGTTCTGTGGTTCTAGCACAGTCGCTCAACTGTTATATTCTGCTTAAATTATCTGATTTTTACAATTATGAACCTATGTGCATTTTTAATCCTTTAGCCACTTTTATTATTTCTTAAAGGGAATTGCAACGTCGTTAAAACATGTCTCGAACCACGTCACATAAATGCACCCATGGTTTTTGACACATTTCAACTTTGTTGAGATTTAGATTTGGGTCACATAAATGTGCACCCGAATTTAGGAAAGGTAGATTATTAAACTAACGCTCCTAAGTAATTATACATTTGCAGATTTGTTAGGGCCATGAATTTACATAATGGCACACCTCGGGCTCTAAGGATTAATTCAAGATTAAATAAAGCGAGGGCCATGCAATTGTTAGTTTATGTAGCATAGCTCATCTCAACTCATTATTTTAAAGGATATCTCTAAACCAAACAATAGTTCTCTACTAAATTCGTCTTTAATAAAATCTGATTAGTGAACATTTCATAGCTTAGACCTCAACTTCAAACCATTGGATTTCAAAATGAGCCCAAAGACGATGAATCCCTTATCCAACCTTATTGAAATAGCCATTTATGAGCCTTAACAAACTATTACCTATCTGGGCAATGCATTAGCCAGGCTGAGGCCCAGATCATCATAGACAGGCTATTGACCCCTGATCTTTAATGGATCCAATCCACACTAGCTTACATAATTGCACTCCCAACAATTTTTAACAATAGAAATATACGTTTGATCTATGCAAGAAGGCTGTTAATGATTCAACTAATACTCAAAAAGTTCAGGTAATTAACATAAAACAACTAATTAAAACCTAAATTTTAGACCACTGATTTTAAAACGAAATTAGTTATGGAAATTCTTTCAAATTTGAACTGAGCATATACGAACTTGCATGAGTAAACACTTGATTTCCAATTTTATGCTACTGAAGTAAAACAAATACCACACTCATGATCTCCTACTAATGACTGACAAATTTCAAGACCTTAAATCAACCTATTTAATCCATGCACTATACTAGACGGCTTCTCAACTACAAATTATAACAAAATCAAAGTAAGTTTTTCAATCATTCCTTATACAAACCAAAGGAACTAGGATGAATTACATAAGCTCTGAAATTAAACTACATAGACAGATGTACACTATTTCTTAATCAACTATATAATCCGAGTAAATACAAACCAGGAAGCCATGTTTCCATTCAATTTTAATTTGAAGAATTACATCAAGGAGCTTTTGAGCGTGTACCTGGAATGAAGCAAAGGGAAATACCTATGAGTAGGTAGTCACAAAGAACAAACAGCAATAGCAGCAACAAATAACCCCAGATTTAGTGAGAAGATCAATGAATGGACCCCAAGTTAATGACACAACAATTTCAAGAAACCATATGATGCAACTCGCACAACTAATACTAATTTCAAATAGCCAAAATAATTCGAACTCCACCCAAAATGAACCCAACAGTTAACCTTTTCATCTGTGATAAGAAGAAGAAATCACAATTGGTTTTAGATCAAAATATTTAGAGTTCTGAGCTCAAATCTCAATTTAATTAGTAGCAGCCCTCTGATTTTTATTCAGCCCAATTTTTTTTTCTTTTTCTTCTTTTTTTTCAAAGGCAAGAGTGCTAGTACGTATATATATATATATGCTCATACATAGGGCTACCTTCAGATTTTAAGTTGCCTCTTAGTCCTTATCTTATTTACTATCTTAGTCCCTAATTTCCTAGCTCGCTACCCAAGTTACCACAAAATAGAAATCTGAATTCCAATTTGTTCCCTATTGTGGAAGCTTCTTAAATCAACTGCCAAAGATTCCTTGTTACACTACCTAAATTAACCTTGAAATTCTCCTGAAATTACTAACCCTAGCCCATCTCTACCCTAGTTAACTAAATAGTCCTAACTCAACTACATCCAAACGTTCTAAGGTCTGAATCAAAGGACCCAAATAATTCTGAAGGATTTGAATTAATTAACTAAATTCCAGCTCATGAAACCCTACAATTATGCAAAAAAATAGGTCTAACAAAAAAAAAATCAAAACAAGATCAGACTAACAATAATAAAAAATACGGATTGAACACGAATAACAAATACACTCAAGCTAATAAGATCAGCCAAGATAGAATAATCAACCAAAATAAACGACATTTAGGAGAAGAACAAATCAATGAGTGTATGTATTTAACCAAAGGAACAACTATGTTTACAAACTCATATGAACAAGATTTTACTATACTATAAGCCTACCAAAAGAATGAACCATGAACTAAACCAAACAGAACAAGAGAGAAGAGAGCATGAAGACTAAGAACATACTAAACCAAACAGAAAATGACCTACACAATGATACGCAATTAAAATCAACGTGATTAGATGACTTAGCTTAAATTCCGGGCTTCAGGAGCCACATGCATCGGTAAAAGGGCTCTGACTGACTTTGATTTAGAATTCGAACCAGATGACGATGATTCGAGGGCCATAAGTCATGGATTTAAGTTGAGGGGTGTGAGGAGAGTGCACAGTGTTGATTTGACAAATTTTTGAAATGGTTATATTTTGGCCAGACTATTCAAATTAAGATTCAAGAATATGTGGTGGTATTTGAAGGATACCGGTGTTAGATCTATGATGAGGATAGGTCGACGAGTCTAAGGTGTAAAATTTAGGGTGTTTGGTGGCCGGCCGCTGCCATGGATGGCGGAACTGTCGAATTTTGGACAAATATTCGACGAGATCGAGAGATATTTGAGGGTAACCGTAGGTTGGGTTAGAAAGGGGAGGGTGAGGAGGTGATGTGGTGTAGTTTTGGGGTTCATCGGAGCTACGCTGCCGGCGGCGGACGACGGAGGGAGGGCGGAGACTGGGCGGCGTTACGCCGGAGAGGCTAGGATGTTTGGGAGATGGTTTGGAGTGGGGGGTGTATTTGGACAGTTTTATGCTAAAATTAAACCAGTTCTGGACCGTTCGATCTATTAAAATCAACGGTCCAGATCAATAGGTCCAAAAGCATCGTCGTTTTGTCGGATCAAGGTTTGGGCTGAGGTCTAGGTAATTTTGGGCTGGCCCAAACGATATTGTATTTTTTCCAGCCATTATCTCTTTTTTTTATTGTTTTTTAATTATTAATATATTATTTTAGATTTTTTAAAAATACAAAAATAAAAATATAAAGACCTATTTATATTCCAAATTTCAACTGATTATTTTTTCCAAAACTTAATCCCTTGATAAATTCAAAAATTAAAACAATATAATATAAAGACCTTTTTTGTTATTTTCCTTCCCTTTTTTTTAAATTAAATCCTAAAATCAAAATTAACTCCTAATAAAATCATTCTACCAAATTAAATTAATTAGCTTTAAATGATAATTATCACAAATAATTAAATGCAAAAGACAGCCTGTAACAATTCCAAAATTAAAATTAAAAACAAAAGTATACTAACTCCTAATTCCTAAATATGCAAAGTATTCTAAATGGAATGCATGTATTTTTGTGTTGTTTTTATGCATTAAAAATGCACACACGACTACAAATAAATAGCAAAACATGCTACAAAACCATTCGAAAGTAAACACAATTAAAATAACAAAGGGAAATTATTTTGTCTGAAATTATGGGAGTATTTCATATAGGGGAAATATCACGTGCTCACATCCATAAGCCTAACTTTGGATTGGAGAAACAAATACGTAGAGTACTTAAAGACTGGGAAACTGTCCTCAGATCCAAAAGAATCGATGGCCCTGTGTATGAAGGCGACTCGATTCAGCTTGTCTAAGGACGGAACCTTGTTGAGAAGAATGTTTTATGGCCCGCTAGAGATATGTATGGGACCGATAGACACCGAGTAAGTTATGAGGGAAGTTCACAAGTGCACCTACAAAAATCATTTAAATATCAAATCATAGGTTCAGAAAGTGGTCAGAGCGGGGTATTACTAGATTGACATGGAAAAAGATGTGAATGAGTTAATACAAAAATGTGAATAATGCAAAAGACATGCTTCGATGATTCACCAACTCGGGGGATTGCTGCATTTGATCTTGCTACCATGGACATTCATGAAGTGGAGAATGGACATCGTCAACCCTCTTCCAAGGCTACCAGTTAAGGCTCAATTTATCTTATTTTTGAGTGACTAGTGGGAATGGACAAGCCGAATCAACCAACAAAAATCATAATCCAAAACCTTAAGAAAAGGTTAATTGATGCCAAAGGAAAATGGAAGGAGATCATGCCCGAAGTCCTTTGGATATATCGCATGACCTCAAAGTCTAGTATCGAGGCTACTCTGTTCTTACTGGTTTACGATGCCGAAGCTCTAATACTAGTTTAAGTTAGGGAGCCAAGTATTATATTCCGATATGTGATAGTACGCTATATAGTTGATATTTACACCTTAA
The DNA here is from genome assembly GCA_034376525.1 of Nicotiana benthamiana. Taxonomy (NCBI): domain Eukaryota; kingdom Viridiplantae; phylum Streptophyta; class Magnoliopsida; order Solanales; family Solanaceae; genus Nicotiana; species Nicotiana benthamiana. The sequence goes on from CM067337.1 coordinate 134,513,344, forward strand.
TATGACCATACTTTGTTGTTGTTTTATTGGTAAATTGCCAACAAATGCTCTAAATAGTATTCTTTTGTTTCGCATGGAATATTATATGTGAGGAAGAAACACAGAGTATTTTGGAGGCGTTAATGTGAAGAAAATGATTCCTCGAGAAGTATCCAAGCACAAAAAAGCAGAAAATGGCCTGGGCAAGAATTCGACCGCGACCGAAGTGGACCGCGGCGCGACCGTGGTGGACCGCAGCGCGACCGCGGCGTGACCACAGTGGATTGTGGTACAACCGCGGTAGATAAATATGTAAGGTAGTAAGGTCAGCTGTCACCGCTGTCGACCGTGGTCCACTCCGCGATCGCGATGAACTATTCATGCTGCTGGAAGTTTGGGGACTAATGTGTATTTTTGGGAAAACTTTTGTAAAACCCTAATAAGCTCTAGAAACTCGCCCATGTTCAAGTTAAGCCTGTTTTATACTACTTTTAGAGGCAAGAACAAGAGTGAGAAGATCAACCAAAGATTGAAGTTTTTTTATCTCTTTTATTTTCTTGCAATTTACCGTTATGAATAATTTAGTAGTTTATTCTCGTTTTGTCGTGAGTAGCTTAATCCTTTATCTAGGGTTTTGATGGAACCTATTGAAGGATGAACTTCTTGATTATGTAATATAGTTTGCCAGTTTAATCTCTATTTGTTCAACTACATGTTTGTGTAGTTAATTGACATGATCCTAAATTAGCTATGCCTATTTAGTGTGCATAACTCGGGAGAGATTGCATATTTAGGTAGTTATTGAACAATATCATTCCCAAAGTATAAGAGGGTTCTATACATGCTGGTTTAAAGGCAGGATTAGGGATAACGAAGCCTTGGGTACAACCTAAAGTGAGTTGTAATAAACAAAGTTGCAAACGTATCTCGGGAGGGTACGTCTAGTAAATTATCGCGATTACTCGAGATATATTTACGGTAAAAAGAGTGCTCATGATTTATAGATATGTCTTGGTGAATCTATATGAAACATAACCGAAAGGGATTACATCAATAAGGGAAATCATAGCCTTAGAACCTTCTCACAGTTGTTTACAACTCCAGCGTAGTTAGTTTTCAGCTGTTTATGTACTTTCATTCGTAGTTATTAGAAATACCATCAACTGTTATTCACAATGTTTGGGGAAGTTTATTCAATAGAATTTTGTAAGTCCAACGAAAGTAATTGATAGGTTAATTCCCTGTAGGTTCGATTTCGGGCATAAATACTCAGATCATATTTGCAACGTCCACATGTCCTTTTATAAGGCATAGTTGGGCATGATAAATTTTGGCATCGTAGCGGGGAATTAACGGTGTTATCAATTATGATTAAAAGAAGTACAAAATTTTTTAGTATAGTCTGTTTTCTCTATACCCAATTTGTTACATTGAAATATTAACGTTTGTTGACTTGGTTGCACATGTGCATTCCTAGAAACTCATCGATCTGGTGAATTATTTGAAGCATTGTCAGATCCTGAGAAAGTTATCAAGGCCCTGAATTAGGCCAACTAGAAAAACAAACAACAACCAACAAATGCACAATTCGAAACAGTCATGGGAGATCACGAGGAAAACCCAGATGTACCATTAGTGCCAGAGGCTGCTCTCTGTTACTGGGCACAAACCACAGCTGAAAACCTATCCACAACGATTGTAGTCCCAAAGATACAGGTTGAGTCATTCCAAATCACGAATAATATGATGCACTTGTTGCAGAATAAGGGACTATTTTCGGGGTCACAAGTTGAAGATCCTCAGCAGCACTTGAAGAATTTTCTGTCTATCTGCAAAACCCAAAGGTAGCCTAACGTAACTCCGGAAGCAATCAAGCTATTATTGTTCCCATTCTCAGTGACATGAGCTGCCCAGACTTGGCTAAACTCACTTCCCATAAATTCTATAACAACTTGGGATGAGTTAGTCAAGCAATTCCATAACAAATTCCACCCACCCAACAAAACTGCTCAACAAATTGATGAAATTTTGAGCTTTAAACAGAAACCAATGGAGACAATGCATGAGACATGGGAGCGTTTTAAAGGAATTTTGGTTATATGTGCGCACCACGGTATTCCAAATCTGATGTTGGGGCAACAGTTTTACATGGGGCTGTTAGATAGTGTGAAGAACATTGTTGATGCTTCAGCTGGTGGAGAATGTTTTAGCACAACATGGAGAGACGACCAGAGTCTGCTTGACAAGATGGCATAGAATTTGGGATGGACATCCAAAAATACACCGATCACTCCAGTGGTGCACTCAGTACCTTTCGATCCATCCAACTCTATGGCTGAAAATATAGCCACCTTACTGACACAGATGAGTATACTCACCAAAAAGGTAGAAGAGTAGGGCAGAAGCAACAGATACACATCGTGGATACTACCAATGGGGGTTTGTACATATCTTGCATCAATCAACAAATTGGTAACCAGTGGAATGAAGAACTTGATCATTATCAGTATCCAGAAGACATGAACTATGTGTCTAATTATAGAGGCTAGAGACGGGTGGTCAGAACTAGGGCGAGCAGAATCAACAGTACTGGCCAGCCGAACCACAGTTCAACACCAGGAACATAGGAAGTATGAGACCCCCTAACAATATGGCTCCTAACCTAAGGCCACAAGGATATAATAATCAAAATCAGCAGTAGGGGTATCACCCCCTCAGCAGCAACATGGTGGAAGGCAAGAAGATGGCTTTGCTAGACTTGAAGCAATGATGCACACATGTTATTGTGTCTAATGCAAAGATTAATAAGCGGGTAGATGCACATGATGTAGTGATAAAGAATATGTAGTGATCAAGAATATTGAAGTCCAGGTGGGCCAAATTTCGATGTCTCTGTACAATTTTCCTTATGGGACACTACTTGCAGACACACAAATAAATCCAAATAATCAAGGTACGAAGCAGCTGATGGCAGTGAGTATGCATAATGCTAGAGATTTGGATGTAGAGCAAGAGATGGATCGAGAAACTAGACAGGTTGAGACACTCATACCATTGCCCATTGAGCTGGATGAGCCAACGAAACTGACAGAGGTGACAGTCCAGCCTGCTCAGGAAGAAAATAGCATTCAGAATGAGACTGAGAAAGAAGCTGAGATAGTCTAGGAACCAGTAGTTGATATAGCAGCTAATAAAGATTAATCCCAATTGATTGGTAAGAAGAGACCTCTTGCACCCTTCTCTTAGAGGGTTGCTAAATACCAAAAGTAGGAGTAATACAAGAAGTTCTTTGAAATTATGAAACAAATCCAGGTAAACATACAGTTGATTGAAGCTTTAAAGGAGATGCTTGGGGATGCAAAAATGATGAAGGACTTGATGTCCAGAAAGTTTGATTTTCAAGACTTGGCCACATCTACTCTTACTCAAACCTGTAGTGTAGTGGTGACTAGACCAATTGCAAAAAAGCTGTGTGACCCAGGGAGCTTTACAATTCCTTGCACTATCGGTAATTTTGCTTTTGCCAAGGCACTGTGTGATCTAGTGGCTAGCATCAATCTTATGCCCTTGGCGATTTATAAGAGGCTAGGCATTTGAAGAGCTAGACCCACCTCTATGTTGTTGCATCTAGCTGACAGGACTGTGAACTGACCCTCTGGCATCCTGGATGATGTGTTGATTCAGGTAGGGAAATTTACGTTCCCGGTAGACTTTGTGATCCTAGACTACAAAGTGGATGAAGAGATTCCCATAATTTTGGGAAGACCAATCTCGGCAAGGGGAGAGCTTTAATAGATTGTGAGACTGGGGAGCTGAAAATGATACTGAATGATGAATAAAAACATTCAATGGGCAAAAATCCATGTGGCGACTAAGTGGATTCGCCAATTGATCTCTTATTGATGACGTGGATGTAATTGTTGAGACTGATGATGAAATGCTAACTATCGAGGACTCCCTTGTTGCATGTTTGATGAATTTGGATGAGGTAAAGGGAGAGGATATGGAGGAATGGGTGTTAGCATTAGAGGGTAGAAGGTTCTAGGATAGAAATCTAGAATTTGAGCCCTTGCACTTGGAAAATGGAGAAACTCCTCCAGCAAAGCCCTCCATCGGAAAACCACAAAAGCTAGAGTTATAGCCATTGCCCGCCCATCTCAGGTGTGAGTTCCTTGGACTTGACTCCACATTAACTGTTATTATCTCATCTAGTTTGTTAGATGCGCAGGCTCAACAAGTCTTGTAGGTACTTAAGGAGTGCAAGACTGCCACTGGATGGACCATGGCAGATATAAAGGGGATCAGCCCCGCCTTCTGTATGGATAAAATTCTACTAAAAGAGGGACACATACCTTCCAGGAAACACCAAAGAAGGATAAACCCTAATATGAAGGAAGTGGTGAAGAAAGAAGTAATTAAGTGGTTAGATGCAGGAATCATTTTCCCAATTTTTGATAGCAGATGGCTTAGCCCAGTTCAATGTGTAGCTAAAAAGGGTGGCATGACAGTAGTTAAGAATGATAAAAATGAATTGATTTCTACAAAAATTGTCACATGATGGAGAGTTTGCATGGATTATAGAAAGTTAAATCTTTCCACCCGGAAAGACAACTTCCTATTTCCCTTCATTGATCACATGTTAGGCAGGTTGGTAGGGGGGTCACACTTCTATTTTCTTGATGGGTCCTCAAGGTACAATCAGATTTCCATTGCACCAAAGGAGAGAGAGAAGTCCTCTTTCACTTGCCCGTATGGCATTTATGCCTTTCGAAGGATGATCTTTTGCCTATGCAACACACCTGCCATATTCCAACGATGCATGATGGCCATATTCACTGACATGGTAGAGGATATAATGGAGGTGTTCATGGATGAATTCTCAGTGGTGGGGAACTCATTTGATGAGTGCCTGATAAATTTGACTCGTGTGCTGAAACGATGTATCAAGACTAACCTGGTTCTAAATTGGGAGAAGTTCCACTTCATGGTACAAGAGTGTATAGTATTGGGGCACCAGGTGTCAAGCAAAGGAATTGAGTTGGATCGTGCTAAAGTGGATAATATAGCAAAGCTACCTCCTCCAACTTCAGTCAAATCCATTAGGAGCTTCCTCAGGCACGTCGTTTTGCACCGCAGATTCGTAAGAGACTTCTAAAAAATTGGCAAGCCTCTCAGTAAGTTGTTAGAAAAAGATCACCCTTTCTTGTTTTCTAATGATTGTAGGGTAGCATTCGAAGAGCTAAAAAAGAGGCTAGTCACAACACCTATCATAGTTTCCCCAGAACTGGGAGAAGCAATTCGAACTCATTTATGATGCCAGTGACTATGCAGTGGGGGCAGTGTTGGGACATAGGAAGGACAAGCTTATGCGTCCAATCTACTACGTTAGTAGAACTCTGAGTGGAGCCCAACTGAACTATACAGTGAGTGAGAAGGAGATATTGGTTGTGGTGTTTTCTTTCGACAAGTTCAAATCATATCTGATTGGCTCTAAGGTAATTGTATACACGGATCATGCAGATCTGAGGTACTTGATTGAGAAAAAGGAGTTTATGCCATGCCTGATTCATTGGGTGTTGCTACTTCAAGAATTTGACCTTGAAATATGTGACCATAAGGGCACAGAGAACCAAGTCGCTGAACATCTATCATAACTTGACAGAGCTAAAAATGCAATTGAGGTTGAGGATATTTTGGAAACCTTTCCAGATGAGCAGCTGCTCACTACTAGTCTTGACGAAGCGCCATGGTATGCAGACTTTGCAAATTACCTTGCCTGCGATATAGTTCCCTATGATCTTTCATGTGTACAAAAGAAAATGTTTTATCATGATTGACATATGTATTATTGGGATGAGCCTTATCTGTTTAGAATATGTGTGGATAATATGATCGGGGCGTGTGTCCCGAAGATAGAACAATCTTCTGTTTTGCAGGCTTGTAACGCATCGGCATATGGAGAACATTTTGGAGGGGTCAGGAAAGCTATGAAAGTGCTTGAGGCCGGATTCTTTTGGCCAACAATGTTTAAATACGTGCACCAATACGTAAAGTCTACAATGAATGTTTGCGGATCGGGAACATTCCCCATCGCCATGAGATGCCCATGAACCAGTATTAAGAGGTGGAAGTGTTTGATGTCTGGGGGATAGACTTTATGGATCCCTTCATCAGCTCCTTTGGAAATAAGTAAATACTTATTGCTGCGGAATACGTGGCCAAAAGAGTAGAAGCTGCAGCGCTGCCCAGTAATGATGCAAAAGTGGTGGTGGAATTTTTGAAGAAGAACATATTCACCCGATTTGGGACACCAAGAGCGATTATCAGTGACAGAGGCACTCACTTCTGTAATAGAGCCTTTGAGAAGTTGCTTGCAAAGTATGATGTACTCCACAAGGTGGATACCCCTTATCACCCGCAAACTTGTGGTCAGGTTGAAGTGTCCAACAGAGAGATAATGAGTGTGCTAACCAAGACTGTGAATGCCACAAGAACTAATTTGGCGAAAAAGCTAAGTGATGCAATCTGGGCCTATAGAACTGCTTTCAAAACACCAATTGGTATGTCACCATATAAGTTGGTTTTTGGAAAGGTTTTCCACTTGCCAGTGGAACTTTATCATAAAGCGTGGTGGGTGTTGAAATAGATAAACTTAGATATGGAGGCTGCAGGCACAACAAGAGTCACTTACTTGCATGAGCTTGACGAATCCAAATATCTTGCTTTTTAGAGCACAAAGTTGTACTAGGAGAGAATGAAGAGGTTACAAGACCAGAACATTGTTGAGCGACACTTCAAACCGGGGACATGGTATTGCTCAATAACTCAAGACTACGATTGTTCCCTGGTAAGCTTAAGTCAAGATGGTCTGGTCCATTTTGAGTGGTAGAATTTTTCCCTTCATGAGCTGTGGAGATTGCCTCAGAGAAAGACTCTCATACATTTAGAGTCAATGGGCAGATATTGAAGTTATACATAGGCATGGAAGAGCCAAAGGAAGTGTCTGAGATGAATATGACGGAACCTCAGAGGTCGAGCGAACCTTAAATGCGCTTGTCTGCATCATGCCGCGGCGTTAAATCAGGCGCCGCATGGGATTCAACCCGCGGGTGTTGTTTCTATTTTATTCATGTAACTTAATTAAAAAACAAAAAAATCATTGCCGGCACCGCGACTGTGGCATGACCGCGGTAAACCGCGATGGAAGGCAAACATTCTGCCTCAGGTTTTAAATCTCACCGCGACCGCAGTGGATCCCGGTGAACCGCGGTGAAGGGAGAGTATTCTGCCTCATTTTTTAACCCACAACAGCCGCGGTCGAGCGTGGACTTTCCAGGTATTTTAATATTTTTTTTATTTTTTTCCGTTTTTCTTTTCTTTTCTTCTTCTTTTAGTCTCATAACCAGATCATACTTTATTGGCTCTAAGGTAATCGTATAAACCAAACTCCCCCACCCCCATAACAAAATCAACAAACGCCCGACCCCCTTCCTCAATTCCTAATCTCTCTCTCTCTCTCTCTCTCTCTCTCTCTCCTTAAACTCTAACTCTTCCTACATACTCTGTTCTTTTTTTTTCTTCACTCACAATACCCCCTATCTCCATTCCCCTCATCTTCTTCCATTAGGTATGGTCCTCTCCCCCTCCCCCCTTTTCTCTCTTTTTTTTTAATATTTTGTTGTTGTTATGATAGTTTAATGTTGTTATGATATTGCATTATTGATAGATTTTTGTAGTTTCTTCTTCTTGTTTTTCTATTTAAATTTCGTTTTTGAGAATGTTTGGTGAAGGGGTTGTGTAATTAATGTTTGGAATGGTGTTTGTTGGTGGGTGATTAAATGACACAAGTGTAGGGTGTGTTGGTGTAGTTGTATACTTGATTTGGAAGGAGTTTTGAGGGACTAAGGAGGGCTAAATCTGTTTGGATAATGCAACACCCACAATGTGTTTAGGAAATTTCCCAAATGGAGTTATAAGGAGCTAATGTGACATGGTTGTGGTGAAATCCGAGTAATCATCCATAGTCACACATTTCACACACTTACTAATAGGTGTACAGGTACAATGAGTTCATCTCTAAATAAATGCAACACGAGGTCCTCCGCTAGTGAACCGGGAGGGTCCTCACGAGCTAGGAGCCAAGCCAGTGCACCTCAGTTTAATAGCACTCGGTTTGTATCCAAATCAGCGGAGGATAGGTACAACCAGAAAGCAGCTAAGAAGTTGCTTCTTGAGGTACATATTGATCGGAAAGCCTGGTAGGTGGAGTGATCAAATGTGTTTAATGAGTTGAAGAGGTGTCAGCTGGACATCTTCTTCGAGGTACCAGAGGAGGCTAATAATCACCTGGTGGAGGAGTTTATGCGAACTTTCCAGAACATGAGAATGGGGTTGTGACTATGCGCAACACCTGGGTTAATGCATCTATAGAGGCCATCCGCCGAGTGTATTGCCTACCAGCATTCATGGGTGATATGGATCGTTACATAGCTTATCACCACCCGAGGACTGAGCGGGCGCCAATTCTTGATATAATCTGTATTGTTAGCAAGTCGTATAAATGGATAATGACGCTGAAGACTCTCCATTCACAGTAGGCAAAGTGTTGGCTCACTGTCATCAACACCCGCCTGCTACTATCCAGCAATACCACTGATGTGAATGGGCCACAGGGCAGCGATTATCCACTGCTTTACGATACACTAGGATTTTATTGTCGCCTAAGTCCTCCATGATGAAATGTTCATTAGATCGCCTGGGCTAATCAAGGGCCACTACTTCCCTTTGCTAAATACCCGGTTGTGCTGTCTTGCTATAGTCCCTGAAAACCTTCGAGTTAATGGGAAATTATCTCTAAAAGCCCCATTCCGGGCAAGAAAAATTGGACTCGAGGGAAGATTGCTGGTGGCAGACAATGATAATTATTTAGATGATGATGACAATGATACTGAGGTAGCTGAGGTCCCCCCTCCTCCAAGAGTTTATGTGGAAGGCCCTTCACAACCACGTAGGAGCACCCGTATGACAGCTTTGGAACAAGATATGGATAGGTTGTGTACTTCAGTCACTAATTTGGGTGCTCGTATGGATACAGTAGCTGAAAGGAAGGTGAAGTTGGAGAAGAAATTCTTGGGCTGGTTGAGAGCTCTGGAACGTGCTTGCAACGTGAACCCAGACACCGTCTCGGACCAGAAGTGAACTGTCAGGGAAGTTCCTTTACCTAAATGTGCTTTATATTTTAAAGCCACGGGGACATGTCTTCGTCTTACGTGTAGGGTGGGGGATACTTCATTGTATGTTTGTAATTACAATAATTGACTGTTTGTTTTTGTTGTTTTGTCTTGCTTTGATTGTTTTGGTGTTAGAGTAATAGTTCATTGGGTAAGTGAAAATAGTAAGTGACATGTCCCGACGACGAATCTCTTTCGGCGGGGTTCTTGAAGGACTAAGTCGGAAAACAACTAGAATACGGAGACTCTTCCTGATGACGGATCTTTTAGATAATTTTCTTGATGGAAGTTAGTCTGGAGAAAAGACCAAAGAAAGGATTTTTTATTTGTTTATTTTATTATTTTTAGGTAGTGTAGTAACTCCCCCTTGATTTTTTTGGGGGCCACGATTTTTTTTGAAGGGTTTAGTTTGAACTGGTTATAGGTAGTTTTTGTTTTTGTTCTTTTTAGTTTTAGGCTAGGATTAATGGGCTACGAGTGAGAATCGAAGGAAAAACCCTTAGCGTTTCTACACTGGAACACAATAGACACTAGAGTATAATACTTAGCTTCAAGGGTTGAATCTTGTTTAAGTGCCTTAAAATTGTATGTTTTTATCTAACTTGAACACTAAAAAGAGAATGTCTTGAAAAACTAATCCGGGGTGAGTCATGTGCCATGTGTGTGTGAGTTTTACTGTATTCCATGATTCACACTTTATGCCCAGAACTTTCCCTATGTGTTTGCAAAGCGAAATAGTAGTTTCATCAGTTTGAGAAGGGATATAAGCATTTCGTTGTTGAGCCAGACACATAAAGTAAACTCACCTAAATGCATTAAACCTTAGTTTACCATGTTGAGCCTATAAGCATGTTTCTTTGGAAACCACACTGCGAACTTTACCAAGTTGTTTGAATAGCCTGCTGTTTGAACCCTTTTACCTCCCAATAAGCACTTGAATGGTATTGAAAATATGCAAAAGCAAAAGTTTGGGCTGGTGGTTTGGTTTTTGAGTGGAATCATTGAGATAGAAAAAAGGTGCTGAATTTTGAAGCATAAAAGAAGAAGAACCACGAAAAAAAGAGAGAGAGAAAGTTATAAATAATTATAGTGGTTGATACGTGGTAGCTTGTAAAAATTGCATCTAATGGATAAGGATGTTTTAAATAAATATGATGGAGTGTTTGGTTGATACAACTATGATCCTGAAGTTTAATATAATTGTATTAAAAGTGCTTGGGAAGGTTAGTCACTATATCTAGATATATCGTACCCGTCCCTTAGTTGACATTACAACCAAGTAAAGTCCTATTGATCTTAGACTGAGTGGGCTTGATTAGTAGATTACTAGATCATGGGCAAGCCTATGGTGCATCGTGGTGGCATGTGAGTGTTCTTTTTGAGAGTGAGCAAATTTTGTCTATATTTGATCCTAATTGTCCTAAATATCATTATATGTGGAACTACTATCTTATGTGAAGTGAGGGCATGTGATTCACAAAGGAAAGGTAAGTCTCGACTCTTTTATAGAGTGGTTTGAGTAAGTGCGAATGTTGCATGGTATGAAAGGTTTGACTCTTGAGGTAAAGGTTGTTCACTACTAGGTGCAACTTTTGTAAAATGTTCATGCTGTGAGTCGTTAAGGGTAAAGCTTAGTGAAGGAATTTTGATGGATTGCTCGAGGACTAGCAATGATTTATGTGTGGGGTGTTGATAGTTGGCTATATAGTTGATATTTACACCTTAATATGACCATGCTTTGTTGTTGTTTTATAGGTAAATTGCCAATAAAATGCTCTAAATAGTGTTCTTTTGTTTTGCAGGGAATATTATATGTGAGGAAGTAACACAGAATGTTTTGGAGGCGATAATGTGAAGACAACGCCCACTCGTGAAGTACCCGAGCCCAAAGAAGCAAAAAATGTCCTGGGTAAGAATTCCACCACGACAGCGGTGGACCACGGCGCGACCGCAGTGGATTAAAATGTGAGGCAGTAAGGTCAGTTTTCACCAAGGTCAATCGCGGTCCACGCCGCGACCACGGTGAACTATTCACGCTGTTGGAAGTCTGGGGACTAAAGTATATTTTCGGGAAAACTTTTGTAAAACCCTTATAAGCTCTAGAAACTCGCCCAAGTTGAAGTTAAGCTTGTTTTAGACTACTTTTGGAGGAAAGAACAAGTGTGAGAAGATCAACCAAACATTAGAGTTTTTCTATATATTTTATTTCCTTACAATTAAAAGTTATGAATAATTTAGTAGTTTATTATTATTTTTTCATGAGTAGCTAAATCCTTGTCTAGGGTATTGATGGAACCTGTTGAAGGATGAACTTCTTGATTATGTTAATATAGTTTTCCAGTTTAATCTCTATTTGTTCAACTACATATTTATTGTAGTTAATTGACAAGATCCTCAATTAGTTGTTCCTATTTAGTGTGCATAACTTGGAAGAGAGTGCATATTTAGGTAGTTGTTGAATAAAATCACTCCCAAAGTTTAAGAGGGATCTATAATTGCGGGTTTAAAGGCGAGATTAGGGAAAATGAAGCCTTGGGCGCAATCTAAAGTGAGCTGTAATAAACAAACCAACTAGCGTATCTCCGGAGAGTACATCTAGTAAATTATCGTGATTACTTGGGAGAGATTTACGGTAAAAAATAGTACTCATGATTGATTGAGATGTCTTAGTGAATCTATATAAAACATAACCGGAAGGGATTCCATAATCGGGGAAACCATAGCCTTAGAACCTTATCATAATTGTTTACAACTCTAGCATAGTTAGTTTTCAGCTGTTTATTTACTTTCATTCGTAGTTATTAGAAATACCATCAACTGTTATTTACAATGTTTGGGGAAGTTAATTCCATAGAATTTAGTAAGTCTAACGAAAGTAATTGATAGGTTAGTTCCCTGTGGATTCGACTCTGGGTATAAATATTGAGATTATATTTATAATGTCTGCATGTCCTTTTATAAGGCATAGTTAGGCGTGATGAATATGCAACTAAGGAATCAAATGATGAGGCCATGAATACGAGCCTACAGCGATTGGATGAAAGGTATGAAGCCGCCTTTGTTCGATTGGTTGCCCAAAAGTAACTGATCGAGAGGTATTACAATCGAAGGGCCAACCTTCGATTGAAGTACTAAGGAATATCACACTAAACATATGAACTTCGAACAATAGGAAGTTGAGTCCACTGGGAAGGACCGTACCAAATTCTCGAGGTAATCGGGAAAAGATCCTATAAGCTCGAAATAATGAACGGAAAAGAACTACTGAGCAATTAGACTGTAACTTACCAAATATGATATTATTTCTAAGGTACGACCCAATTCATTTTCTTTAGTTAGCATTTCAGACTAAAACTTGTAGGTGACCGATAAGAAGCAGCACGAAGTCTTTAGTTCTGAAAGCACGCGTTGCATTCTTTTCCCCTTGAACCGGTTTTGTCCCAAATGGGTTTTCCGGTGAGGCTTTTGTAATGAGGCAACAGTGGATTGTTCTAACTTAGAATCAAGGACCGATCACGGATCAATGTCAAAAATAGAATTAGCAGTTTTCGAGGTTCCTCTACAATCAACCTCGAATATTGGGGGGCATTACCCTCGAATATTGACTTTAGCAAGGAATTAAACTTTATAGTTGAAGGCTATTGATCGGTAGGATTTATTGTAAGGACCAAATAGTCAAATGAACCATGCTCGCATAGAGTGCTCGAGCCCTAGCATAAAGCATCTACGCATGTATAACTACTTTACACAAGAATAAAGAGAAGTATCTCCATTGCAATCATCTTATCTTTAAAAAAAATTATTATTTACATTTCTTAAAGAATTCCCTGTTTTCGATCCCGTAAAAGTAACGAGCCTAAGGGACGCCTTATCCTAAGATCGAACAATCACTCTCTTAATCGAGGACTGCCATCCGAAAACAAACTCGAAATTAAGCTCATAAACATGGGGAGGGGGGGCATAAAACCAATTAGGCAACCCCCGAAATCTAAAAGGAGGAGACCATTCCCACCTAGGGACTATTATCTTAAGCAATATTGGCTAAATCGGGAAAGCAAGCCCATTGGGTGACATCCGAACTAAAAGGCTACGGCCATATTAATGCGGCTCAGAGATGTCCACGACCCGTAATAAAAATAAGGCTTTTGAAAAGAAAATTTTCATAATTGGTTCTAAGGGCTATCCTCGACGAACTATAATCTCAGCTACTTACTTTGGGAGGTAGGTTTCGGTAACACGAAATTCCCAAAGAATGTCTTAAAAACAGACTAATGTAAAGGCAATGTTCGATTTAACCTTCGAAGATAACCTGATTATTTCGTAAAGAGAAAGGGAAAGAAACCCTTATATATATATATATATATATATATATATATATTAATTCATAAAAAATTTTTATTTACAAGGTCCAAATAGCCCGATAAAATTTTCTACAAAGGCCGAACGGCCTAAAAAATGTAAGAAACAAAAAAAAATCTAAGGGCCTAAGTGGCCGGGTCCCCGTCAAAGGCACCATCTTCATCCTCAGATTCTTCCCTGCCTTTGGACTCGCTTAAACCCTCACAGTCATTTTCATCCTCGAGATAGGCCAACATTTTAGCTCTGCTTCTAGCTCCTAGGTTCTCTCGATCTCAGCTGATAAGTTGTTACCCATCGAACGGGCCATGAGAAAAGTTACCATAAGAAAGAGCCTCCCACCAAACCTTCGCAGCTCGCTCCACGTGCAATCGGAATAAGGTTTCTGTGACATGAGGTTCTGGACCCACTCCTTGAGTCGAGGAACCGCATTCGGCACTCGAGCAACGACTGCACCACAAAACGTCAATAATAAGGGAAGGAAAAGGAAAAACATTAAACAAAGTCCTTAAGGCAAAATTATACTTATGTTTCATGTTCCATTTCTTAGAAAATGTCATGTTCTCGGCCGAGATTAAGTCCGAGGTCTTTACTCGAACGGACCGGCCCATACAACCTCGGTCCCGATCCTCATCTATTCTCGAGAATGGGGTTTTACTGGCCCGACGAGCAAGTTTAATTAATCCCCTTAGATAGAGCTGGGGACTGTACAGGCGCATGAGATGATAGAGGGTGAATGCACACCCATCGATCTTGTTTACAAAAAAGTATAGGAGAATCACTATCCTCATTACGAGGGATGAATATGATCCAGGGTCATCTCGTACCTCTTGCAGAAGGCAATGATGACCGGGTCTAAGGGACCCAACGTGAAAGAGTAAGTGTAAACACTCAAAAAAATCTCCACGTGGTGTCATGCCCCAAACTCAGAGAGCACAACCGGTGCTCAACCGAGTGAACCTGGTCGAGCAAGTCTGTTAGACACTTCTACCCAACTCACTTATGATCAAGAGAAGGTGTGTTTTCAATAATTAGGCAATAGAAAAATCTTATATATATTACTAAGCCATTTTGTTAGTTACATCATTGTTAAGTTTCAAAATACACACATACAACCGATATATTGTCTACATACCCTTTAAAGATACAAAAGAGAGTTATGATAATGCCAGAAATAAGTCTCCGACTATACCTCATAACATAGTAAAAATAAGAACCAAAGATACAGTACATGACCTCGGTATGAAATAGGGATCACCAAGACTGATGGGAGGAGGATGTACCGCTAACACTGATCAACACTACCTGTTATGGAACCATCTGCAGCCATTTAAGAAGCATCGCTCTCGGTAAAATGGACATTAGTATCGTTGAATGGTACTAGTATATCTAACTAAATACCATCTTGTTTGAATGAATAATAATACAAGAAGAAAATAATCAAAAAATCAATAGAAGCCTTAATCAACACCACAACATCAAATTAAGAATCACATATGCTTTCAAGTAATTTTCGTAATTTTAGGTTGGGAGGTCTTTAGTGCCAATTATGCCACAATCCACAATACCCCCGTATTCTTAAACGGAGTTCGATCTCGACCTGATCTTCTAGGTCATCTCATTTGAGATATCAATGATATCCACCATTTCAATCATCATTTCCAGCACAATTACCACCATGTGTGCGGCATGGCATCCGATTACGGCCCGATCGGCTAGGCTATCTCACTCGATACATCCACCATATCCACAATTTCAATCAATCATCTCACTTCATATTTCTTTCCCATCTTCTAACATGTTAGCACGAGTGGCCTCATTTATAAAGTAATCTTGGCACTTGGCCGTACTTTATATCTTACATTTCATATTTCATTTTCAGTATTTCTCACTTTTGTATCTCATATTTCAGATTTTGCTTTCAACAATCATCATAGATTTCCAATAGCAAGGTATTTCTTTTCATAATGTTTAAGAACACATATGCAATTTAGAATCTAAGGCACATAGAGGCTTTTCACACAATGTGGCATAACAATCTTTATTCAAATTTGACTTGAAGTCTAGGTATTTTTAGCACATATTCCATACAACACTTCCTCAAATGGTAAGATAACATGATGAAATCATTGAAATACACATATATTGCACATATATCTTTCAACCCAAGTACATTTCGAATAGTAATTTCTGTAACAATCAATTTAGGACTTACACCGATTGTATGAACACAAAGGGGTTAAATTCTATGAAGAGGGATTTTTAGCCATACATACCTCAATAGAGCTTCCTTAATTTATAGAATAATCCGAAACTCTTAGCAACTTCAATCTATTTTAAGAATATAACAAGTTAAAATAAAAATTAGAAAGATGATCATGATTCTAGCTCATTGAGAATATTGTCAAACACTAGGTGTGCATTATATTTTTAAGTTCCTTTTGTGAAAAAATCCATCATCCCACACCCAATTCTTTACCATTTTTAGCTCGCAATCCGCCTACACTCTTTTATCACATATGCATGCAAGATAAACAACTAAATTACCCAAGGATGGTCTTGCTAATTACCCATTGTTAGAAGAATTTTGAAATTAAGAGGTAGGGCATCGGTTTTTACCTTTAAGGTGAAGACTTAGTGAATTTCCTTGTTAATCTTCAACGATTTGAGCAAGAATTGATGGGTAATAGGTTGACAAACACTTCCCCACTCTAAGAACTCTCTCTCACTCCAAAAGTATCAGATTTTACAAGAAAAATAATCCAAAGTACTTAACGAGATTGGGTTGGGTTATAAAAAACCAAAACGAAGCCCCGAAACAGGATCTGCACTTGCACATGTGATCGCATAATGATTTTGTGGTTCGCAAAAGGGGCCACACAATTGGCCCCTGGAAACTAATATTTTCAACCTCGGCCTGTGACCAGTCTACGGTCCTCATACATGTTCTCCGGTTTCATAATGCGCCGTAAAACCACCATCTAATAAATCTTAAGGCTAGATATACGATCAACGTGCGGCCCGAAAAATAGTACTATGGTCGCATAATGAACCATAAAAATAATATAAAAATATCCCAAAGACTGCCTCACTTTGCGGCCATTTTCTGGTCTACGGAGCGATTCTGTGGCCGCATAGTGGGCCGTAGAAATGCTTTGTTCTACCAATATTTTTCTACAATCTTTAACACATAAGCCTAACTAAACACCATAAAATTTTTGGGTTTTTAGGCAAAATTTTACGGAGCCTTACATGTTGGTAGTAATTTTTTTCCCGAGGCAAAGGCACCACCACATGTTTATCAGCCCAGTTGCAACCCTCTTTAACCTTGGAGAGGAGATCCTTAGTGATAGAACATATATATCTCGAGACCAGCTCGCATCAACCTGGTACCAAAGAAGTTTTTTTACCTTTAAATAAGCACAGGTCGAGCACCCTCCAAGAACAAACTCTTCAAGGTGTGGCCAAGCCGCAGTTCCAATGCTAGCAGGACGTGATGAAAAGGCAGTCTCCTTTAGTGGAACTGTCTTAAACGTTTTTGCCATTTTTCTTTGAGTAGAGATAAAGAACAGGAAGTGAAAAGGTCCCGTTCAATGTTTTTGAGTAGATATAAGCAGAAATTCTTGCAAAAGCTTCAAGAAATCCGATGTGAGTATTAGGGAATGCAAAGGTTTCTTTAAGAACATGAGAAGAGGAGGTTTAAATGTAAAGTTTAAACGAATGAAAGTTTGGGGATTTATAGCTTGCAAATGACGATTCAAACCCCATAACTGCCGACCAACAACGGATGAATGTTAAATGTTTTTGATTATGTGACCGACGAGACGTGATTGTCGAGATATTTCGTCAGTTTCTTCATTTCTGGTGCGAAGGATCGAGACGATAATCGAGGGCTCATATTGTTTCTCGTTGTTTACTTCCCGAAAAATGAGGGCATTATCTGTATATGGTCGAAATCGGGCTCATCTATTGTGGGATAAACCAAGGCTGCAACGTGATGGGTATTGGATCGACCCCGGGATATATCGAACCAAGGGACGTAGTTAGAGCATGTGTATTCAAGATCATTGAGGCGGTAGCTCTGAAATTTACCCGACTCCGACCAAGCTCAAGAAAATATTATCGAACCGAATAACGGAAGGCCAAGATATTCATAACCGATCGGATATCAGGGCGGGAATCTTGGCATATATCAACGAGTGACTTAATAATTAGCAAATCATGAGATTTCTTACCTTTGGTGGAATTGTATCTAAAGCATGACTCCCCTACTATATAAAGGGAGTCTAATAATTTGTAATACACATTATAACACGCATCAAGAAAGCAATATATTGATTGTTTCTAGTTCTTATTATCTTGTGATTTTATTTTGATATTGATTGAAGCATTTTCTTGCCGAGGTGATCAAACTTCAAAGCTAAGATTGTTCAATTTGGGTGGTTTGTCTTTATTTTTTTATCATTAATTTCGGTATTTATCTGTTTTCTCAATTTGTATCAAGTTATATCACATATCCTTAAAACCACATATAAATTCAATTATCTGATTTTGAGGGTATAAACGCGCGCGCACACACACACACGCACACACACGCGCGCGCGCGCACACACGCACACACACACACACACACACACACACATATATATATATATATATATATATATATATATATATATATATATATATATATATATATATATAAATCGATCATTGATTTGCACCCCAAGCGGAAATGTATTTTACATATTGGTAAGACACAGAAAATATCGGAATAACGCATAGGCTAATTCCTTTGAAGATAGAGACTACTTTTGAAAATATCTGGAAGATGATGAATTCTTTCGAAGATATAAATATTGCATATATTCCTAGATCTTGGAACGTCCTAGCACATAATTTAACCAAGTTTTTTATCTCACTATTACATAAAATTAATTGAGTTTCTATTTTTCCTAATTGGATTGTAAATGATGTTGTATTCTTTCACTCTTTGAGAGCTATTATTATCTAATATAGATAAAGTTGTTTGTTGAGGAAAAAAGGAGATATGGAATACCAAATCACCAATATAAGCTTCGAAATTAGCATAGGCCCTTATCTTGCCATATCGCATTGTCGCTTCCTATTTTTACGCTCTTTCTTACGCCTCTTCATCCTTTTCTTTGAGTTTTTAGAGTCAAAACGACATTTTTAAAAAGAAAAAATTGGATCAATCCCAATTCAGTTAATACGGAAATGTCAAGGGGGAATTGTATTTATATTCGTTTTTTGGGTCATGTTTTAACTTGTGATCGCTTTGTAAAAAATTATAAGTATATCAATCTTTTCACGTAATTTTAGTATACATGGTTGAAGTAGCAAAGACAATAACACAAAATTTCAGCATTCTAATTGACGAGCCTATTGTTACAAATGCAATACGCTGAAATTTTTTTGTCCTGGATAAACTTTTTTAAAAACTTCAGTAGAAGATGCTGAATTTATTTAGTTCATTTATAAAAATTTCAGCAATTGGATTCTTTAGTTTTGTCATAAAACTTTTTCAAAAGTTTCAGTAGAAGATGCTGAAGTTATTTAGTTCATTTGTAAAAATTTAGTTCATTTGTAAAAACTTTAGCACTAAATAAGCTAAAGTTTTTTTGTCCTGGATAAGCTTTTTCAAAAACTTCGGCAGAAGATGATGAAGCTATTTAGTTCATTTGTAAAAACTTCAGCACTAAATAAGGTAAAATTCTTTTGTCCTCGATAAGTTTTTTGAAAAATTTCAGCAGAAGATGTTAATGTTATTTAGTCCATTTGTAAAAATTTTAGCACTAATAAGTTAAATTTTTCGAAAAAGCTTATATAATTTTTTGACCCATATAATCACTATATTAGATCTTCGTTTTTTCTTCTTTCTGAACATTTTTATGGAGCAGATCAGTAACTACATTAGAAAAAGGTGTCTTCAGTGAAAATAAATCAAATAATCATAAAGTTTAATTGATATAATGTGAAACTATTACATTAGCCACACAGATCAATTCATTTTATTCAAAGAAAAAATGATCACATCAAAAATACGAAGAAAATTTTAAAACTTGTACAACTTATGTTAGTTGATTCATTGTTATTGATAAGCCATAACAATGAAGATCAATGTTTAAAACATCTAAAGAAAATAAAGGAGAAGAAGAAGGAGGGGGGATAAATAAGGCTGAAATTATTTTAAAAGTAAGTACAAATTTAAATTTTTTAAAAGAATATAAATTAAATAAAAGCGACTAAATAGAACACTCCGTATAATTTTTAATATTGTCGAGTGAATTTATTTCATGTGAGATTATTTTACGTACAAGAGTTGATCAGTCACCAACTTTTTGAATTTTGAACAACTATATAATTTCCAACTTTTAAACCTTAATTTCCAATTTTGTTGGTTGTTGCCTTTAACTAAGTTAGGACCAATGTCAAGAAACCCGTTTGGTATATTAGGATTATGAGGCGTGACCCCATTAAATGCTATTTCATGTCGTAACCTCACAGAGCCTGAAACAATGGCTGCAGGGACTTCCTTTTTCCTTTTTTGTGTCAGCCAAACTGTCCTTTGCTCTGCTCTTCCATGTATAATGTCCACATACCTGGTCATGTCCTGGGGACTTCCCACGTGGACGGCCAGATGTTTGCCACTTGATTCCTATCTAGTTCCTAGTTTGGTCCCCTTTTTGGCTTGTCTTCTAGTGTACTCCTCATATTAGATTTAGCAAATTAAGCAAATGAATACTATAATGTATTAATCTAATTAACCGTTAAAAAAAGACAGTCCAGGAAACAAAGCATCTTGTGTTCACCGGAAAAATCGAACTCTAAGCTCTAAGGAGGTGCAACGTAGGCATGGTGCGTAATATAAACAATTAATCTATCTTGATTCAAACTTTAGTAGCTGACTTCATGGCTCAAACTCATAATGTAGGTATAGGTTATATGGATTAACTATACTGATAGGGGTCGTTTGGTTGGAAAAAAATTATTACAGAATTAATTATCACGAGATTAGTTTTACACTTTTCCATGAAAATTAAAAAAGAATACAACAATTTCAAGATAACTAATCCCGAGATTAATTACACTGTATTTTTCTACCAAACAAACATGAAATAAATTCTTCTTAAATTTAATCCCAAAATTAATTATTCATTATCCTTCATACCAAATAAGCCCTCACTCCCTTTCATAACCACTGAGTAAGATATTTCCGGAAATTCTTGTATTGCTATAGAGTATGGCTGAATCCTATTTTAATTGATTTGGCTGTAATCTGAGTACATAGGCAATAAAAATTTATATAATCAGACATAATTTTTTTTAAAATTGAGGCGTTTTTTTTTTTAAAATTTAACGTTCGACTTTCATTGATATCAAAAAGATTAACAATGAGGAGTTTTTGGTAGTAGCATAGACTAGCTACTACTATACAAATGTATCTATACTATTACATTCCTTCCACTATTGACTAAGGGTAGTTATTAAGTTGTCGCAATCCCAATTGCCATTTCTTGCATTTCCTGCCTTTAATATGTACAAGGATAGCTACTTCACGACAGAATTGATGTTCATCAAATGACCTTCCTTCAAATCTTATAGCATTTCTACTTCTCCATATAAGTGATACTGTGGTGACAAAAGCAGTAGCCACCACAGCCTTCTGCCACACCTTGCTTTTAGCCAAGCAGCATATCCATTGCAGTTCAACATTCCAGCTGCATATTGTTCTACTGTATCCCAACCAATAGCAGATTCTTTGCCAGAGCCTCCTAGTAACTGAACAAGTAAAATATAAATGATCAAAATCTTCAGTTGCTAGATGATAGAACACACACTGCTCTATCACATTGACTCCAAATTTCAGAAGTCTATCAACAGTGGGCAATCGACCCTGAGCAGCCAACCATGTGGTGAACAGATGCCTTGGCAATACATTTTTTGTCACCATAAGAGTCTTCCATTCCACTCTTGGAAAAACTGGTAGCATAGAGTGATAAAGGGTCTGGATATGAAACTTTTCTGACTTGCATATGCCTGCCAGCCTGCTCATAAGATCCCCTTGCATTCTGCTATCTGCCATAATAGGGGTCCTGCATTCAATAATCTTCCTAACTACCCAAGAAGCATTCTTGGGAGTAGTCATAATATCAATGGCATTACTCTTTATATAGTAATAATGGATCCATTTAATCCATAAGCAGTCTTTTTTCCTTGCTAAATCCCATTGCAGTTTGGATATAGCAGCCTTATTCCAAATCTGTATGTCAATGATATTGAGGCCACCAGCTGTGAATGGTCTGCAGACCCTGTTCCAAGCTACCAAAGATCTTCTTGATACTGTTACATTGCCAGTCCAAAGAAAGGATCTGCAAACAGCTTCAATAACTTTAATCACCTTCTTGGGCAAGATAAATATCTGTGCCCAATATGTTTGAATTCCAAAGATTACTGATTTTATAAGCTGACTTCTACCAGCATAAGACAGTAGCTTGGCAGACCAGCAAGTTATTCTGTCAGTAATTCTTTCAATCAAAGACATGTAGTGATGTATGTTGAGTTTCTTTGAATGTAGAGGGATGCCTAAATATTTGAAGGGGAGCTGTCCCTCACTGAATCCCAAAGTTTCAAGAATAGCTAGTTTATCTGTCTGATGTACTCCAGCCAGGTACACAGCACTTTTAGATTTGTTGGCAGATAAACCAGAAGCTGCAGAAAGAACCTGAAATGCTGCATGCAATATTTGAACAGATATGCAATCTGCTCGACAGAATAATAATAGATCATCTGCAAAGCAAATATGGGCACATTCAATTTTCCTGCATCTGGGATGATAATTGAAATCACCATTCCTATGCAATTGAGCCAATAATATGTTTAAGTACTCCATAGCAAGGACAAATAGGTAAGGAGACATAGGATCCCCTTGTCTGATACCCCTTCTAGCAGGAAAAGGTTTAGTAAGTCCTCTATTTATCACTAAAGAGTATGACACAGAAGAAATACATGCCATAATCCAATCAACAAATTTGGCAGGAAATCCCAGATCAATGAGAAGTTGTTTGAGGAACCTCCATTCCAAAGTGTCATATGCCTTTCTCAAATCCACCTTTAAAACACACCTTGGAGAAATACCTTTTCTGGAATAACCCTTAAACAATTCATGACTGAACAGAACATTATCAATAATACTCCTACCTTCAATGAATGCAGACTGAGATCTACCAACAATGTCATCAATAACAGTTTTCAATCTCCTAGTGATGACCTTTGATATTATTTTGTATATAGTGGTACAGCATGCAATAGGCCTATAGTCCTTCACTGTTTTAGGGACTTTAACCTTAGGCACAAGGGCTATAGCAGTAGTGTTGGCCATAGGAGGCATCTGGCAGGTAGTAAAGAACTCCTTTGTTGCAGCATATACATCTCCCTTGACAACCTCCCAGTTTTTAGTAAAAAATTCCACAGGGAAACCATCTACACCAGGGGCTTTATCCTTAGGCATGTCTTTAACAGCATCATATATTTCATCCAAAGTGACATCCTGTATTAGTGCTATTTGCTGGGCTAAAGTAATGCATTTTCCTTCCTTGACAATAGGAGAATTAATACAAGGTAGTTTAGAGGCACTCTCACCCATTAATGACTGGAAAACCTCAGTAAATTCCTGTTCAACAGCCACTGGCTCAGTTAACTTCACACCTGTTTCAGTATAGATAGATGTAATGTTACTATGACTGGTCCTTATCTTCCATTGAGCATGAAAGTACTTAGTATTGCCATCTCCACATTCAATCCAATTTGCTTTTGATTTCTGCCTCAATATTTGTTCTTCAATATTACTCCACTTTTCAATGGCATGAAGAGCTTCTTTCTCCTCCTTAAGTAGTTGATCAGAAAAAGGATTCTGAATCAGTTGGCTTTGAGTAAGGTCCAGAAGCTCTCTAGCATGAATCAGTTTCTGTTGGTAGGAAGCCATCTGCTTGTTCATTTCTTTTAGATGCTGCTTCAGATTCTTCAACTTATACCATAGCTGATGTAAAGGAGAGCCCTCACTGCTTTGAAACCATACCTGCTGCATAATAGAAGAGAATTTAGGATCCTCCATAAGAGCATAACATAATCTGAAAGGCTTAGGATGTAATAGCTTTTGTCTCCCAAACTGTATGAGAATAGGTGAATGATCTGAGACAGAAGGATTCATAAAGTCTGCTTCCAAATGGCCAAACTGTTGTATCCATTGAAAATTACCAAGTGCCCAGTCAATCTTGCTATAAACCTGCTTATTAGTCCATGAATACTTCCATCCTTTTGATCTAATAGGAGTAAGCTGGAGGTCAGATATAAGCTCCTTGAAATCCTTGACTTCAGCATCTGTCACAGGTGAACCAATCCTATCATCATAATGTAGCACTGAATTGAAGTCACCACTAATTTACCATATGTCTGAATTTGGAATGCTGATGCCTCTCATGTCATTCCACAGTTGCTTCCTCAGAATTGCAGTGTTGTAAGCATAGATAACACTCAACTGCACTCTGATCTTGTTAACAGGATCATCAACCAAGCAGTGAATAAGTTGCTCAGTTACACAAGAAATCTGTAACTGTATATGGGGCTTCCAAATAAGCCAGATTCTGCCATTAACTGCATTGGTGTAATTATATTGAACCTTCCAACCTCTAGCAATCTTATCAACAACCTTAAAAGCTTTGTGCTCTTTAAATCTTGTTTCAAGGCATCCTAAAACATCAACCTTATTCTTAGCCAGAAAGTTTTTCAGTTCTTTCTGCTTATGGGCTTTATTAAGCCCTCTAATATTCCATGTAACTATAATCATGAAATATTAGAAGGCTTATATAAAGAGGGACCAGGATCCTGTTGCTGCAGCATAGTTCCAGCAATAGCTTTGCCTCTTTCTAGCTCCTGCATTGTCCCAATAAATCCACTGTCATCACATATTTGGTTACCAGTCTCTACTTCAGATCCATGGCTTGCAACCATATCAGTACTGATTTGAATCCTCTGTATACTTTCAAGTGGTTGGACAGACCTCACAGACTCATTTGGTAAAATATTTGCATCCAATACTGCATTCACCAGTGGATCTGTTATGATCCCAGGCTGGACAGATTGCACTGGCATGTTAGGCAATGTGGTAGAGGGCATTGCTTCACTAGCCAGTGAATCTTTATTCTCTATATCAGCTTTTGGAATCCACTCCTTCCTTGGCTTATTCCCTCGAGGTCTTCTACTAATCTCCTTAGTCTGTTTTGGTATATTCTGCTGCACAACATTGTGACCATTATACCAACAGTCAAGGGAATTGTGGCCAAACTTCAAGCAATGGTTACAAAATTCAGGCTTCCAATCATACTCTACCCTTTGAATATTCAATCCAAAAGGAGTCTCAATTTCAATTTCCTCAAGCAAAGGGAAAGCAGCATCAACCTCAACCAGAACTCTGGCATAAGAGATCTTCTCAAAATGGGCTGTGATTTTGTCAGTATACAAAGGCTTTCCAATTGCACTAGCTAATTTGCTTAGTATTTCTGGTGACCAATATCCCACTGGTAAGCCAGGAAACCTAGCCCACACTGGAATAGTACTAAGCACAACATTCTGAAATGAGAAATCCACAGTCCATGGCTTAAGCACCAGTGGCTTATTTCTGTAGGAATAAGGACCATATTGCATTACTTGGTTCTTATCCTCAATACTGCTAAATCGAAATATGCAATATCCATCAGTATGCATCAGAATCTGTGGTTTAGCCACAAAATTCCATACATGCATAACATAATTTTCTAAGGATTTCTCAGTAGGGTTGTCTCCGATAATGTACCCAATTAATGAGGTAATCCAATACTCCGACTGGGATTCCAGTTCATCAGCACTAATATTAATCACTTTTTTCCCATCCCTATCAGAAGGTGGTACAAATGTTAAAACCTTACCCATATTATGGTTGCCTCTAACGATTTCAGCCATGGTAGGAGATGGGTGTCCAGAGATGGCCATATCAGAAAATTAAAGTTTCCTCACAACAATGTTAGTAGGATCCGCAACATTTACCTTAGCTTGAGGTACAACACTATCACTTTCATCTGCATACAAGAGGATCTTAGCTTGAAATTTCTCTGGTAAGAAGGTTTCGAATGTTAATGGTTCTAGTTCATGAGTTACTCCAGGAGCAGGAGTAACGATCTGAGCAGTAGACGGTATTGGTTGACGCCGGCGACGCGCCATGAACGCCGAGAAAGCTTCTTGCTAAATTGAGGCGTTTGTTATTGGTTTTAAGGCAATAATGTGATTTTCCTGTGAGAAGACTGCAAAGGTTAACTATGTGCTCTATTCCTCTTTTAGTCCTTAACTGCTACGATCAAATGGGTTTGTCTGATTGGAGACTCCAGATAAGCGGTCTTTTAGTGATTTGTCATTGATTCCACTAAGATCTTTTTGCTTTAATTAAATAGTGTGACCATTCAATTCTTTAGAAATTTTTTGTATGTATCTATGTTTAATTCAAGAATCAGTTTCATATATATTAGGTGGCCATTAAAGACAGATCCACGATTTCAGTTTGATGATTCAATTTTTTATATTCTTACCCCTGAATTCATTACGTTTTCGGAATTATAAATTCAGAATCTATTATTTATAATAAATATTTATTACGTTTCTATGCCTTGTTGTGTCTAAAACGTGGAGTTTATTTGAACGTTGTACTTGCTGGTATTCTCTATCTGCCATTGATGGCCACAGCGGAAGGCAAACATATGTTTGAATGTTTTGTATCTATTAAAAGACTTGGTATATTACAAGAAAATACATATGATTTTATGTTATAATAAAAAATAACTCATATTTTTAAGTTTTTGTTTATCGTAAAAATAATAATAACAATTAAATTGACGACGGGACTCGAAAAATACGTGATGTATTTTATGTTAGTTGGTAAGCAATTGATGCTATGTATATGAGATTTTGAAACGAAATAAGAGTTAACGATAGGGTGATAATCAAACCGATAGACTGTCAATCGAGGCCTCAAGCTTGTCGATTCGGGACCTCGAGGTCGATTCCGGGGCTCAGATGTGAACTATCGAAGGTGATCGAGGTACGGCTATCAGTTATAATAAAATCAACAAAGGCTCTTTATGGCCAATGGTATGCAATAAATGAACAAATGGAAAGATAGTAAATAAAATCAATAATATCAGGAAAGTATGTTAGAGAGTATAGAGAATGTTCTTGTATATTTTGTGTAGGATAATTGAAGCAGCTGCCCTTTACGAAGTACAAGGATCCCCTTTATATAGGAAGGGAGTCCCATTATAGTACAACAATCATTAATCACAAAGATATGGGGACGAGACAACGATGACACTAGGCTCTACCAGTATTAGTTGCATGCCATGGGAACTCCGCGTTTCCATCATGACCGCAACCAACATTGTCCCTAGGTCGGCGTCGACGAACCTCAAGGGAGGAAAATCGATCATTGCCTTGTAGCCTCGAGGCTTCGAGATGATCTTATGAAATCCCTTAATGACTAGAAATTGGACCCTCCGATTTCGCTGTATACATATAGTCCCCGCGTTTCTTAGAGAGGAGCGATAAGAAACGACCTTGACATCCGATTCTTCGGACTTCCCAAGGAGTCCTTCGTCGCTCCTAGGGAAAAATGGGGATTAGTCCGATAAACTCAGGTCGTCGGGACCCTTACTTTGAGATGAATGGAAGTAACGCTTCGAGCCTTGAGACCGTGATTTATCACTTAGACCTTGCGGTAGTCTTTGAGGAGAAATTTTCTTAGAAGCTTGAGGATGGAGACTGCCATTAGGCTTTTGAGTAAAGTCCCCGAGTAAGGGTTAACTCGGGGTTTCAGGACTTGTCTTGAACTTAATGTATATAACCTTAAGGCATTGTAGATAGGTCCCAGATGAAGGACTTCCCGAGTTTAGATGATATCCGGAGGTTGAACCCTTATGGACGGAGCTTGAAGTGCTTATTTTTCTTCTTTAGAGAAGCCTTCGAAACTGGGTACCATCTCGAATCTTGCAATGATGCTAAAGGCCTTACAGAGCCAAACTTATTTTTTGAAGAAGGTCCTCGAGATCGGGTACTATCTCAAGACTTGCGATGATGCTAATGTCTCTCTGGACCTAACTTCCTTTTGGCGGAGGTCCTCGGGGTTGGGTACCACCTCGGGACTGGAGATGATGCTGTTGGCTTCTTAAAGCCTAACTTATTTTTGGTGGAGGTCCTCGAGGTAGGGTACCACCTCGGGACTGGTGATGATGCCAATGGCTCCCTAGGGCCTAACTTACTTTTGGCGGAGGTCCTCAATGTTGGGTACCACCTCGGGACTTGAGATGATGCCGTTGGCTTCTTAAAGCCTATCTTTTTTTCAATGGAGATCCTCGAGGTCAGGTACCACTGCGGGGCTGGCGATGATGCCAATGGCTCCCTATGGCCTAATTTCCTTTTGGCGGAGGTCCTTGAGGTTGGGTACCACCTCGGGACTGGAGATGACGTCGTTGGCTTCTTAAATCCTAACTTCTTTTGATGGGGATCCTCGAGGTTGGGTACCACCTTGGTACTGGCGATGATACCAGTGGCTCCCTAGGGCCTAACTTCTTTTTGTGGAGGTCCTCGAGGTTGGGTACCACCTCAGGATTGGAGATGATGCGTTGGCCTTTTAGGCAGGCGGGTCGCTACTGTTTCTTTGGAGATCCCACTATTTTAGATAGTTATGTTTCCGTTTTGATGTTAACCCCCTCATTACCTTAACACTACAGTACTTTCACAGGTTCTTGCTTCAGTTCTCTAATCTTGCTATAGCTATGATTACTACATCGAGGTATGTCCAGCAGAGAGGGGAGAGTTATGCCCCCGACACTCAGGATCAAAGAGAGTTTACCTTTAAGATTATTTCTTCGATAGGAGAAGAACGTCTGGAGTTAGTGAGGAAAGACTGCAGATGATGGGGGAAAGTAGTGCTATAGACACTTTCCCCGGATGAGGGCACCTCGGATCATGTTGATAAATTCCGGAATGTGTACATGTATTCTTTGACACTGGGTCCCCTTGATAGGGTTGTGATCGACTTTTGTTTAAAGTATCGGGTTACCTTGGCACAGATCCATCCATCATTTTGGCAAATAGTGTTGATGATGAGGTTTTTTATGGAGAAGGCGGGGCTTGAATTCATGCTCAGTCATCTTGTTAGGGTGTACCATCCCTTTCACCATTGAGGTATGCTAACCTTGTGATGCCATTCGACTAAGCCCTTTGTCGATGGCAATAAGGAAGATAGGGATCAAGAGTGGAGTCGATTCGTTTGGGTCCGGACTGTTGACATTATCCTTGTGGGACTTATTCCATTCCCTGAGGAATGGAACTATACACGTAAGTGGTACATCCCGTGCCTTCTCAAATTTGCTTATGGGGAAGGCTAGTTTCGTGACCGTGCCTTTCCTTTTCTATTTCGGTTTCATGGGCGTCGGGCGACGTTCCTAATCTACCTGGTTGGGTTTCGTAGTTAGCGACCACTCGACTTGTGAGGAGCATAAGTGGCGAGCTTCATCTCGGGGCAGATAGGAAGCAAAACAGCATGGTGTGTGTTGTACTAATTTTTCCTTTCCCTTCAATCATTTGGAGAGACATTTTCCCTTTTTTCTATTAGTGTTTCTGTTGTAGGTATCGGAGAGCCTTCTTAGGCAAGGCCGTGCTCATCCTGAGTGGGTATGGGTTGCCAAATTTCAGGCTAAAGAATGACAACAATAAGCGGGCTATGCCTTCTCAAGGCGATGGCGCTCAAATTAAGGCAAAATAGGGTCGGGGCTTCAAGATGGAAACATCATCTGGGCATGTCGTGCCTGTGGTTCCTAATTTTGAAAAGGTGGTTTCTCTGAATGACACTACCTCGATCAGAGTCAATTCTTTCAAGGACAAGGGAGCTAGACTAACAGATATGCACTCAGCCTTCGAGGAAATCTGGCGGCTTCACTTCGTGGTGAGTTTCGACATAGGCCTTTTGAATCCTGCATCTTCCTTTCCTTATCAGTTTTTCTTTTGCAGGCTTTCATCGGGCTTAAATTCGAGCTGCTTCTTCATAAAGCCAGGCTTCGGAAAGCTCTGGATGAGGATAGATCCCTTAGGCTCCTTTGCGAGGAAATGAAAGTTAAGCTTTCAGATTTGCGGTATAAGGTGAGCCGGAGCTTGAATTATGAGAGTTACTTGATGGAGCAAGTAGTTTCCATCCCAAGTGAGTATGCATTTCGCCTTGTAGCTTTTGAGGCTAACACTTTGTCTATCTCAGTTGAAGAAAAGGACGGAGGCCCCAGAGCATCTTGGGGATAAAGGTGGTCGAGCCAAGAGTGAATATGATAAGCTAAGAGCTCGGGCGGAGGTTCAAGTTTTAGAGGAGATGGGTGCCTTGGCTAAAGTTCCCGCCTTCAAAGATCAACTCCACTTATCTCATGATAATGCTTCAGTTCAAATATGATTACGCAAGTTGTCCATTGGACTCGCTTTGTTGAGATCACGATAATGGGCACACACCCTGGTTTTACCATCCTTCTTTGGCACAGGTACGACATTGGCTAACCAGGTGGGCTATCGTGTGATTCGGATGACCTTTGCCTCAAACTGCTTGGTAACTTCCTCTTTGATCTTTACACTTACATCAGTTTTAAACTTCCTCAATTTTTGCTTGACAGGAGGGCATGCCGGGACAGTGGGCAATTTGTGAACCACCAAGTCAGTGCTCAAACTTGGCATATCGTTGTAAAACCATGCAAAAAATCTTTGTATTCAAGCATCGCTTCGATTATTTTTTCCCTGAGCTATGACTCAAGATGGACACTTATCTTAGTTTCTCTGATATTATCTGGGTCCCCTAGATTGACTGCTTCTGTATCGCTCAGGTTTGGCTTGGGTTTTTCCTCATAGTGGCTTAACTTTTTAATAATTTCCTTAAACGCCTTTTCCTTATCATATTCTGGTTCGTCCTCATATTCTATCTATTGAATTATTACTTCTAAATTAGACCGGCTTTCAAGACTAGGCCGAAGAATCCATATGCATGTCATGTCATTGGAGCCAGCATAAAAATAACTGTACAAGAAGGAAAACAAAACCAAAGAAAAATAAAAACTATCAGCACTGACGAAACAGGAAATTGCATTTCATTGAAATTGAAAGATAACAAGGTTTACACATCCAAATGAACATAACATAGACTCTGAATTACAACCCTGGAATAATCAAGAAAAATTGAATGAAAAATCAAAGTAAACTACCAAAACTCCTACCTGGTCGGGAGAGGAGTAGCTTCCCAATTGACTTTTTCATAGGGCCCAACAAATTGCACATATGCCTTGGTAGAGCCCTTTCTGACTTCCACCATATTCACATCTTCAAACAACTTTTTGAACCTTTCAAGCAATTCTTTATCAGGATCAACCACATAATTGGAACTCGTTGTTGTCGTGCACTTCTTGGTGCCAGGCTTCACAAATTATTTGAAGAGATGTGGCACGGGTTTGGGGAGGACCCATACTTTCTTCCTCATCCTTCTGGCACTCTTGCTGTCTCCAATTGTGAGATTAAATCCCAAACCAAAGGCGTCCATATTTTTGGGGAGAGATACCAGTTGTATGATACCCTGAAGTGATTCCCCCAAACCCTTTCCTGGAACAAACTCGTTCTTCAATATATCAACAGCCATCATGACTGATGCAACGGCTAGCTTTGGCGCTGGAACACACTCCCCTTCTAGAACTTTTCTCACTGGTACCGTGTCATGAACTTGATACACCCAGGGCCCCTTGTCATCATCCGCCTCGATGAGTGGCACAATAGCATCACTATGAGCATACAGATGGTCCTCACCGTGCACAACTATTTCTTGTCGATCCTAATCAAATTTCACCATTTGATGCAAAGTAGAGGGAACTGCTCTACCAGGATGTGTCCAGGGTCGTCCATACAGCAAGTTGTAGGACACAACCACATACAACACTCGAAATTCCATGGTAAAATCAATTGCTCCGATTGTCAGTTCGAGTACTATGTCACCGACTGAATCTTTTCCTCCACCATCAAACCCTTGCATACAAATGTTGTTCTTGTGTATTATTTCATCATCCACCTTCAGCTTGTTCAACGTGGAAAGAGGGAAAATATTTGCGCTTAAACTGTTATCAACCACCACTCGAGTAACCATAAAATTTTCGCACTTTACCGTAAGATAGAGTGCTCAATTATGCTTGGTTCCTTCTACGGGAATTCATCATCGAAAAAGTGACTCTATTCAGCTAAAAATTGTTGTTTTCTATTTTCTCCAAGTAACTGATCGTGATTTTATCAGGAACGTGGGCCTCGTTCAGGATCTTCATCAACGGCCGACGGTGCTCGTCCGAATGAATCAACAAAGATAACAACAAGATTTGAGTAGGTGCCTTTCTCAGTTGTTCCATAATAGAATAATCCTGCATTTTCATCTTCTTTAAAAACTCTTCTTCCTCCTATTCACTCACAGTTTTCGTCACCAGGACTTAGTTATCCTTGGTCGGTTTGGGTTTCTCAATTCCTCGGGGCAAAGCACTTTCCCGATTGGATCAATCCGTGGGTCTCATAAACTTCTTCCCTAATCTCTTTCCCTTTATAATCCATTGTCACTCGGTCATAATTCCAAGGTACGGCCTTGCTGCTTATCATTGGTAGCTAAGTTATAGGTTTGATAATGACAGGCTCTGTGCGAGCGCCTTCCACGACAATAACAAGCTTGCTTGACACCCCCGGTACAACCACTTTTGCATTTTGTTG
This sequence comes from Nicotiana benthamiana, assembly GCA_034376525.1. Lineage (NCBI taxonomy): Eukaryota > Viridiplantae > Streptophyta > Magnoliopsida > Solanales > Solanaceae > Nicotiana > Nicotiana benthamiana. The sequence goes on from CM067337.1 coordinate 134,545,773, forward strand.
TCTCATCATACCGTCTTTTGAGGATTCCTTCTTGACTCCAATGAAAGGATCACTATTTGCTGCATTTAACATAAGCGTCGACATCTCGCTTGTAAAATTCTCAACCATCTTCCATTCACTGGCTCAGATCATTAATACAGTTTTTGAAGGCTTTCTAGGCTATCACTTTTTGTGCACTATCTCAATCATATTTGTACTTGATGAGCAGGCAACGAGTTTTGATTGATATTGGGTGCTTCTGGAGCTTGAACTTCAATCTGATCAGAATTGATGACTTCTTAAATAGCACATTTCTGATGCCAACATTTCTCTGTGTCATTCGCCGGGGCACCAGAACAATACTCACAACTAACCGAATAGTCCAGATTTTTTAGAGGAGGATTTGACAATTTTGCTTCAATTGGCCTCAACATATCTAACTGTCTCAACCTGTGGAATAAGCTGGTATATGATTCTCCCAATGAGTGAAAGTTTTCTTCTTCTGCATTCTCTCAGTTTTTAGAGCTTGGTTGGCCTGCAAAGCTGGTCTCGGAGGGTGTTGGTAGGCTCTTAGAGGATAGTTATTTTGTGGAGCTGGGTAATTATTTTGTGGGGTTGGCGCACGCCATTGCACGTGGACGGGAGGTTGAGTATATGTTTGTGCATGATGGGCGGAAAAATGGGGATCAGGAGGTGGGTAGTAGTGTTGTGGTCGGCTATATGGAGTATGTGGATAGGTTTGATGATGAGGTCGGGGTTGGCTGTAATGGGATGGACCTCGAGGCCCGAACCAGGTTCCTGAGTCAGTTGTTGCTACCTCCTCTTTCTTTTGCTTTCCGATTGCTCTCTCGGTCCCACTTAGGATAGCATGGGTGGTTTCTTTGATTGCTGAATAATTCATAATATTGTTGGATTTGAGTCCCTCCTCTACCATGCTTCCCATTTTTACTACCTCATTAAAGGATTTACCCACTGCCGATACCAGTTGACCAAAATATGTAGGCTCCAAGGCCTGCACGAAGTAATCTACCATTTCACTTTCCTTCATTGGTGGGTCGACCCTTGCTGCTTGCTACCTCCAATGGAAGCCATACTCTCTGAAGCTCTCATTGTGCTTTTTTCCAGTTTCATCAAAGACAAACGATTAAGAATAATTTCAAGATTATACTGAAAATGACAGGTGAATGCTTTTTCTAGATCGTCTTACATGTACCATCGAGAATGGTCCTGTCTGGTGTACTATTCCAACGATGAACCAATTAAACTTTGACTGAAGTATGCCATCAGTAATTCATCCTTCTCGCCTGCCCCTCTCATCTTGCAGCATAAAACCCTTAGGTGCGCCACCAAATCACCATGTCCATCGTATAAGTCAAATGTGGGCATCTTGAAGCCCGGCGACAATTGTACATTTGGGAACAAACAGAGGTCCTTGCATGCCACACTCACTTGGCTTCCTGACCCTCGCATATATCTGAATGATTGCTCTAGACTTTTGAACTTCCTGAGCACCTCCTCTTGCTCGGGATTTTGACTGGTTTTTCAGCCTATACATGGATTTTAAAACGGGGAGCATAAGAGTAAGGTTCGTGGGCTTTGAAAGTGGGTTTTGGTGGGTACGAATAACTCTTGAGTTATTGAGCTTAACAAATATTTTATCTCTTGCGGTACATGAATGCATGACCTTGTTATTGTATATTGATTTCACTCTTGAACAAAATAATATTAGTCTACCTCATAAGAGAATATGTTCTTCAAAATTGAGTAAAACTTATCTATACACTTTTGTCTAAGTTATATTAATCTGGATAGGATTTCAAGTTGGTCAAGGATGGACCTTAAGGTTCATTGAAAGTAGAGGCACTACCAACTTGGATCCTGTTTGGAAGGAAATTTAAAAGTATCATGAGCTCGAAGCAAAGGTTCACTAGATGATCTGTGGAATGTGGCGGGTGGAGGTACAACAAAGATAGTAGCAACTGGTAGAGTGGGGTGTGGAACAGCTTTGGATGGTGGATCTGGGGGTGCCTTGGAAGTTGTACCCTGGTATTGTTGGTAGATGGGAAGGCTTGGGGGTGGATCAGTGGCGGGGTGGTCATGTGACTGGGCTAATGTTGGGATAAAGGTCGGGGTAGCGGGATAAGCTGGTGGTGGCTGCCCTTTTACCCATGCCTGATACATTTCAGCCATCTGATGCTTCAGTTTGTACATCTTTTCTTTCATTGCATTGACATCCAAATCTACCACCTCTTTTGAGGGATCAATGATACTTGCATCGGGTTCTTGATTGGCCATTGTCAACTTGCTTTTGGACCAAGTGTTATAGGGGTGGGTTGCCAGAATGCCGCAAAACTAACCACTTGTCTGGACTGGAGAGAAAACATCAAAAGTTGTTAGCGGTAAGGATTCAACATATAGGTATTCACATATTCGGGGATGAATGCACCTAAGCAGTTTCCGGTTTCTATTATGCGCATGGAATGGTTGCTTGCATCATCCCGACTTTGATCCTATGCCACTTTCCTTTCCTCTCTTGTTTTCTTTTCCTTCTTCCCTTTTCTTTTGCTCAGCTTGTTTTTGCCTACTTTCTTTTCTTTTATTATTTACTCTGTTATTTTACTATTGTTTCCCTCGCAATTTTCTTTTTTTTATTTTCTTTTTTCTTATTATTGGAATGGTCGAATCTTATGAAGATTGCCTTCGTATCATGACCCCGCATGAATCAGACCGAGCGTAGTTCTGGCAGATAAGAGTAGAAAATATTTTGGAAATTTTATAATTTTCATAAAGTAGAACACTTGTTTACAAATACTAACATACCTTAATAAAAGAAATCAATAGACTCTGATTCAGACTCTGACAGAAAGATAAAAACAATTGACTTGACAACTAACTATAGACTCAAATAGAAAGAAAATACAGACTTCGCAAACGGACTGACAGACTCAGGTGAAAATCATGAATACATTAAGGCATCTAATACTCCTGGAGCCTGCGGGACATCATTCGGTCTCGCCACAGTCCTGTGTGCTAAATACCCTTGGAGGTGGTGGAGGTCTTCCATCACTTGACGAACGAAGGTCATTGCTGTGGAAAAAAACATGGATCTTGTCATATCTTCACAGTGGCTACACTTTACGGTGATGTAATCAGCGATCATCTGTACCCTCTCTCTTGTATCACCCTTTTCTTACAACAGTCGCCCAATTTGCTGGGCCTTGACCTCCAAAGTTTGTTCGGCTATACGATTCGGTTCTTGAAATTGTTGCAAATCTCTCTCCAGCTGTGCTATTACTGTGTAACAATGCATTGTTTCAGCCTTGAAGTGTTTTGCTTGCTTAACTACTTTGTTTTCAACCATGATGACCCTTTTATTCGACCTTGCAACCTCGTTGTCATACCTTTCTTTCATTTTTTCAATTGCTTGTTTCTTTGCATATTTGGCCAATTTTTTCGGGCTCTAGATAGCTCACCCTCTGATTTGTTCAAGTCAAAATCGTATTCTCCTACTTTCCGCCTCAGATTTTCTATGAACGTTTCATCCTTCGCACTTCTGGTGGGATTTTCTGCCGCTATTTTCATTTTCGGAATTTAGGCTCGCAAGGTTTCATTTTCTCTGTCTAGTCTTTTCTTTTCTCCCTCATCTGCCGCGACTTGCAAACCATTCTCGACTTGAAGGTCTTTGACTTGTTTTTCCAATTTCCCTATTGTGGCCCTGTATTCATTTTCCTTGGCAAACCAAGTCCATTGTTCTTGTGACGCCTCTGTAAATTCTTGAAGGTTTGGTCTTTTCACCGGTCTTCAGAACTCCACTTCCCTTTTATGAAAGCTAGGTAACCTGGTGCAACCTCACTTTTAGACAAGTCTCGTACTCTAGTGTTCGCCGTCCAGTACTGACACTCACACCAAATCTGGCGGACTGCTGCTTCGTGAAACTGACCATTAGGACTAATTTCAACCACATGGCGAATAGTATCTTCATCCCTGTGAACCATTTGGCACCTCCCTAACTGTCTCAATACCCAGTTGGAGCATATGGTTGGATGCTTCGGAGACCCATCAAAAGGAAATGAGGCCCGATAGCTGGCATATATATGATTTCATCAATGGGGAGCCACCAGAACGTCCACTCTATTTGATTTGCAGTTATGGTCCGGAGATATGATACCCTGCTGGTAATTTGAACCCATCAACTCTGGTATTAAATTCCTCTATACAGCTCTTTTCCGATGACCCATAACTTATTAATTGAGGTCGATGACACAAGTGTTCAATCAACCACATCTGTAACAACAATTTTCATCCTTCAAAGAAATCTCTTCTGGCTTTACACGCTGTAAGGGCACGAAAGATTTCTGATAAAATCATGGGTGCGAGGATGCTCTTGGACTAAGTCAGCAAAATGCTGACAACCCCCGCTATCCGTATATCAATATTCCCGTCTTTCCGTGGGAAAAACAAAAGGCCCGAGAAGAATACTACAAATGCGAAACACCTGTGTTCTTCCCATTTGAGTCGGTTTCCTTTTTCTACAAATTTTATTTTCGGGTTGTTACACCCCCATATGTGCCCATACCTCTAGTATATAAATTGTGGAGTACAAAACCGGTTGACAGATCCAGATTGTGAACCCCCTGCTTATCTTCAGTGAATCCAAGAATTAATGTACAACGACGAACCTTAGAGCAATCAAATACTGATGTCTCAGAGGGATTTTGGGGCCCCGGATATATCCGGCTATTTCTTCAGGGTTGGGGTGAGTTCAAAGTCTAGGAAATGGAATATGTTGTAGGTCGGGTCCCAGAATGTAACCAACGCCTTTAAAATATCCCCTCTAAGATTAATTTTCAACAACCCGTTGAGTCCTCCCAAGTGCGCATTGACCTTGTTTTGCTCCGATTCACCTAGATTATTCCACCACATATCCAAATGGATCTTGTTCATGATTATTATTGGCAAATTTTGATTCTTGCTCATTCTGCACTTTTATTAGGGTGATTAAGCAAAATTCATAATTTATTGGACTCCAAAGACAAAGTTAAATTTTTTTTTTCAAAATAAAATCCCGGCTTTGCAAATACGATCTTTCAGCACTTACGGAGGAAGGTTTAAGGTTGTTCCTGCTACCAACCAAAATTTGAAAAATAATATAGGGCGGTTGTTCTTGCAAAAGCAGCCTTCCCGCGCCCTTTTGGGGACACTCGGCTAAATTTAGTTCTTTGAGGCTATTTTTGCCAAAATGAAGTTGGGCCCGGTGGGGGTTGCCTGCGTATCTCACGCCCTATGAGAATCAAACTAGTGTAGTTCGGGCAAATATGACAGAATTAAAAACTAGCATTTTTTTTACTTTTATTTTTCTTTTGTGTTTTTTTTAATTTTTCGAAAACAAAAGTCCTTGTTTTTTCCCCTTTCTTTCTCTTTTTTTTTTTAAAAAATTTTAGCAGCATTTCAGTATTGGTATTTGAAACAAATAATTTCCTTCCTCATCCCTCACACTGTTATTTTGTTTTTTAGATTTTTCTCTTTTTTCAAAAGCCGGTCGGCATAATAAATGCACAAGTAACACGCAAGATGCATCAAGATGGTCCATCAGTTTGGGTGCATCTATCCTAGACGGACCCAACCCCTGTGTTGAGTCCCCTAAGTCAATTGCATGATGCAAATAAGCGTTCCTGCTAGGTATCTGGTATGATGTTAAGTTATTCTTGGCTCAAAACCTGAGTATATGTTCTAGACTGTGTACCCAAGCAGACAACTCGTATCGAGAAGGGGGCTACGTACCGGGAACCAAAGCCATCCGGCTTTGTAACTTGTCCGAGCCTCTTTTCTTATTCCAAAGTATGACACTACTAGAATAGAGAGTTTCGACCAGCGAGCACATCCCCGAATATGAGAAGAAAAGGGTTTTGCGGCAGTTTTATACAGTCCAAATAATATCAAAGCGGTAAAAAAGCAACATTTAGCGTATTCGGCACAATCATAAAATCAAATGTTAAACAAAGCCAAATAAAACAATTATTCTAAGCTCGAATTCTGAACGTTGAACCAGAGATTCTAGGTTCAATCCCCAGCTGGGTCGCCAGAGCTGTCACACCTACTTTTTTATCACTACAACCCCGGAAGAGCGTAGAAAGGGAGTTTTTCCAATTAAAGGACAATCGAGACGAGATTTTTATTCAATGATTTCAAAGTCACCACTTGGAATAATTAATGGTGCCCCAAGTCACCGGTTAAAATCCCGAATCGAGGAAGGTTTTGACTCTGTAATACAGTCTGCGAGATAGAAATTCGGATAAGGAATTCTATCAACCCGGGGGAAGGTGTTAGGCATTCCCGAGTTTCGTGGTTCTAACATGGTTGCTCAACTATTATATTTGGCCTAATTGTCTGATTTTAATACATTTTGAACCTATGTGCACATTTTAATTTTTTTAACCCCTTTTATTTAATTTTAAGGAGGTTGCAACGTCGTTAAAATATGTGTTGAACCACGTCACATAAATGCCCCCGTAGTTCTCAACACATTTTACCTAATGTCGAGATTTGGATTTGGGTCACATAATTGCGCACCCGAATTTAGGAAAGTAGATTTTAACTAGCCCGCCTAAGGCAACTACGTGTTTTTAAATTTGCGAGGGCCATGAAATTTGTTTGGCATGGCGTATATTAATTATTTTAAGAAGGGTTTAAATAAAGAGAAGAAAACCTAAAAGAAATCTAAGGCATTTTCTCCATGTCCAAATTAAAATGTTTTAGTTACATGAATGCTCGTTTCCTAGAGTGGCTTGAGTTGGGTCCCAAGGAAGCCCAATTCTATACCATTTGCAACGGCTAACAGGGCCCAAGATCAACTCTCTGTGGCCAGAAGTCAATGTACAGGCCAACAAAATCAAATGGACACCAAACGACCTCACATAAATAAAATGGGCCAGTTCTGATTCGAGATCACCCCATTATTCATTTAGACTATGAACTTAACAACTTCAGATGAAAGCACAACAAAAAAAAACAACTCAAAATTAAATGATTACCCTGTATTCACGCCACTCTGATTCAAAACTGAATTTTAAAGAAAACTTCAACCATTAATTATTAATATCAGAAGAAAAACACCAATAATGTCCAAAATAAACTCAACATTAGTCTATATAATTTTACAAATATTCTTCTAACAACTTAACATAAAGCTTTTCGAAGCTTTTCAAAAGGGACACCTGAGGTTTGAACAGGCCAGACCAAACCTCCAATGCTTCAATATGTATCTAACATCCATGATTATGAGCCCAAAACAAAATATACCAATTGATTAAATTGCAGTTTAACAGTCCATACACCTAACTTGAGTTCAAACATTGTTACAACACCCAATGTTCAGAAATTATACACTAAGTTTGAATAACAACTACCCTACCTTATTAGCATGAACTAAACATTAACATAAAATAGAAATGGAAACTGAAGCATTTGATAACATCGTGATAGTAAAGAACAAGGGTTATATCAAAATTTTAATATTTTCATTCAAACTTCAACTTGCATTTTTTGGTCCTCACACATTCTAATCAAAGCTCAAATCCACGACAAGTTTTGATAGTGTACCTGGAAATTGCAAGTGAAAGAACAAATGAGGGTCAGGGGTCAGCAACAACAATAGCAGATTAACAAACTGACACAACTTCAGCATATGAATAAATGAGGAATAATCAATTCGGAGAAACTTTCGAACCAGCACCAACACTCAATAGAGTTCAACCATGAAAATCCAACTAGAAATGAACCCAAACTACTTGAAGAGCTACTGATTTAGCCCATTTTAAACTTTAGCTGTTTAGGATAAAGTGTTGCAGAAATTTCAGGGACTTTTCTCTAATGGAACAGTAGCATCTTAGCGTTTATTTTCTGTATTTTTCTCCTCTCAGCCTTGCTTCTCATGCAAGGACACAATGCCTTTATATGCAAGTAAGTAGGGTAACCCCTAGGTTTTAATTTTACAATTTAGTCTCTATTTTGTGACTTGGTAACCAAGTTACACCCTAATATTTATAGGAAACACCTATTAGAAGCTTCCCATTCTTGTTACTAAAGATTCTCTAAGTGATATACCCATTTTAACCCCCCCCCCCCCCCATTATCCTTGAAAATTAACCTAAACTACCAGCTTAGTTCAATTTGACCCAAGGCAAATAGAATTTGGGCCTTGTGAGCATATGATTTTTTCCCTGTTGAAACGGCTCCTAAAGAACTCTCAAAGATTAAGATTTTCTTTAAATATTTATTTTTAGGATTTTAATATTAGAACTTAGTCATGTGAAAGTGCGTGTTCATTAATGCATGTTTAAGATTATTTAGGATTTTATTGTTAAATATATCTACATTACTAATAAAATACAAAAATATGTGTGCAAGTAGTATTTCTGGCATTTTTAATTATTTTTGGTTTAATTTCAACTTGTCGTATTTTTATTTGTGTTAATTAGAAGTTTTTGTAAAATTAGGATTTAAATAAAATTTTAAAAAAAAGAAGAATAAGACAAAAAAATATATATACATATGCACAGCCACTCAGGCTGGCCACAATTGGGCCAGACATGAGTGGCCCAAAAATTAACCCTGATCCAGTCCACACCATACACACTCCAAAGATGACGTAGTTTAGAGATAAAGCCATCACAGCCCTTGTTCAGTTGACCATCCAACGGTCCTGAAGCTTGCCCAATTTTGGATATATATGTCCAAACGTCTCTATTGAATTAGAGACAGACCTCTCTTCTTCCTCGTACCATCTCCCTTGATGTAACACCACCCTTAACCACCCCTTGACCACCGTTGACCACCCGTCTACCACCCTAACGCCGCCGTTGGAAATCGCCTCACGGTGGCTGCCGGCCACCAAACCTCCCCAAATTTACACCATCAAACCATCACAACCTCCTCTTTCCCGTCCTGTGACTACTTTCTGTCGAATAAGTCTCCTCCGTCTCGAATATTCAAAGTAAGGTCGTCGGAACCACCGTCTCCGGAGACCCTGTTCCAAACCTCCCCAACATTACACCGTAGGACCATCAGAACCTCCCCTTCTCCGTCCTACAGTCCTTTTCCTTCAAATGACCCCCCATCGTCTCACATCTTCGCAGAAAGGTCGTTGGAACCTCCATCTCCGGCGACTCAATTCTAAACCCCTCCAAAATTACACCCCTGAAACAACTCACCCTCATCTTTCTAACCATGTATATTACACCCTTCGAATCCGCCTGAGACCTTTCGAATATTAATTTGAAGCCTAACCCTAAAAATCAAACCCTGTTGCAATTTGGCCAAACTCGTCCCACGAAATCCTTGGCTGTTCCTCTACCCAACCATACCCCCCACAACTCCCAAACACCACCAATCACTGAAGATTCAGATCTGAGACCTCACGTGGGTCTCAGAATCATAAATGCCATTCCTGAAATCCTGAACCTATTATCCACCATGCCATTTGCCCTAGAAGGATCAAAAACCTCTACAGAAGAGGTCAGAAACCAATGAAGTAATCCCAAGTCGGATTTGCATGTGTATAAAAGCTAAGTCTCATGTCTTTTAATCACTATCTTTGCCTGTACATAATTGTTGTGTTTCTATAATTGTTAGCTATTTTGTTTTGAATGATTATATGTTTCCCATAATCTCATATGAAATAGGTTAAACAGTTAGCTATACTTTCTTTATGCCTTGGTAGTTACTAGTCTGAAATCCCTTCGTCTCTTGAATGGTTTGATATCCTGTTAATATTAGATTCTTTAGTAGTGTGAATTTTGTAGTTTGATGACCTTCATCTCCTGATCTTCGTTTGTTTTGTTCCATGATATTCTGATTAGTTTGGTTAGTAGTTTATGCTACTAAGTGTTGGATTTTCATAGTAATTTTGATATCCAGTACTGGTATTAGTTTAGGCTGATTTGTTTGGTTGGACTTTTAATTGCAAATGTTAGCCTTTCTTTTCTAATTTGATTCATGAACTAAGTGTTCAATTCCTGCTATATGCTTCTCATTTTCAAGATCTCTGAGTACTTTAATTGGGTTATTTTTGCAAGTTGATTGTTGAGGGATGGTTCCCCTCTTCTGGGTATTTTGATTTATTGTTTTTGATATTGATTGATCATCCTGTATAATTTTTGGTTATTGAAAAATCACATTAAGGCACTTGTTTTAAAACTTGACTAGTTTTGGCTAATTTTGAACTTTAATAAGCCTGTTAGTCCAAGACTAAAATGTGATCCAAAACTTGAACATAATTGATCCGGGTCAGTTATAACCAGACCAAATGACAAACTAAGGTTAAATTTCAGGTTGGTTATTTAGGAAAGAAATATGGGTATAAAGGGGAATTTGAGCCTTAAAAGAATATGATAATAGCCCCTAGAACATTCTAGTGAGCGCTAAAACACAATTTCAACCTCAAACTTGAGCCACAAGTCAGGAAGTGAGGGATCATTTAAGAAAAGATGAAATGTAACACAGGACCTAAAAAGGAAAAACAAGGAAAAATGATGCCCTAAGGCTCCACTATAAAAGAAACCATCTGAGTCTTTTTGGGGGAGGGGGGATCCAGAACTTTTTCTTTTAAATTCTAGAAAGAAAAATATACATTGGTTCTTCCTATATTCGTGAGAAACTATCAGTGCTGTTTTCTTTTGGGATTTTAATTTTCTCAAAACTCTTCTGAAAACCTGGGTGTACTGTTCGATTGGCTATTGTTTTGTTTGGCTGATTAATTGCATTTACTCATAGGTTTCCATTCTCTGCTGAATTACAGGTACATTTGAATGCTCATTAATGTATGAAGCTCGAGTGAAATATGTTCCTTAGTATGAAGATCTGCAGCTATTATTTTTCCCTTTTAAATCCCTTCCCGGTCTTCCCTTCCTTTAGCTCTAATGTACCTAATGATAAGATGATGGCCTCGTAGTAATTAGGCATTTGGATTGCTTTAATTTTGTAGTAACTGGACACTAGGATTAACTTATTTTTGTAATATCTGGACATTTGGACTGCTGTTTTAGATATTTACAATTAGTAGTGATAATAGCCAGTGGTAAAGTTATTTTGAATGTTGTTTTCCATTTTTTGCTTAGAAACATTGAATTTAGGAAATGTTAGCCTTGGTAATCGTTCAAAGATCAGACACCTTGTTGCATTTTAATTCGTTTAAGTTTCAACACATTAGCAATGCTTTGTTTCACATTTATAAGTTGTAATCAGAATTATAATTGAAACTTGGAAGCTAAATTCATATACTCTGGCTGATGAGTATTATGAATCATTCAAATCAAATTTAGGATTGAAAATTGATGTAAATAATCACTAGTAAACTCCATGCGAACATTGTAGTACTTAATAAGTAATCTCGTATATAACTCGAACCAAATGAAGCATTATCGAAATTTGTTCTAATGGACTCCTCAGTTCAAATTAACTATGGGCCTAGTTGAAAGGCCCAGTACTAGCCAGATATGATGAATGTTTCTGGGCTGGCCAAAATTTGAGGCCCGACATGTGTGATTAGCCATGAATGAGGCTGAAACACAAGTACTATTTTCCAAATATGTGGCTCATGTATAAATGATTAGGGTACTTAGGCGCAAGCCTGATAGAGAATTTAATACGCCTTAGGATGTCCTTATAAGAAAAAGTAGGCCACGTTCATCTAATCAAACACCACAAGGCTCCATAATTTGACAAAATATTAAGAAAATCGGAAGTGCCATCTAGCGAATTTCACGGCTTTCCACAAATCTTAAAGACGTAGCTGCTATAGGCGCCATTTTGTTGATAAAACACCTTCCTAAACTAGGGTGCGCATTTATGTGACCCAAATCCAAATCTCAATGGAATTGGAATATGTCTAAAATTGCGTGCGCATTTATGTGACGTGATTCGCGACATATTTTAATGACATTGCAAACTTCCTAAAAGATACTAAAAGCAGTTAATAATTTAAAATTGCATTATAGGTTTCAACTGGTATAGCAGATCAGATCTCTAGCCACTTATAATGAGTTTAAGCGACCGTGCTAGAACCACGGGATCCGAGGGTTCCTAACACTTTCCCTCGGGTCAACAGAATTCCTTACTCACGAATTTCTGGTTGGCAGACTCCAATTGGATAGTCGAAATTTCCTCAATTTGGGATTTTAAATAAACCGGTGACTTGGGACACCAAAAGCCAAACCTATCCCAAGTGGCGACTCTTGAAATAAATAATAAATCACATATCGAATAATGTCACTTTAATTGGAAAAACTCCTATACACGTGTCATCATTTGGGGCAGCCACGTGTAAGACAAACAGGAGGTGTGACAAGCCTTTAACCCTTTGAATTGACCCTTTTATTTGGGCTTCATGACAAGCCTAGGTTTCAGGATTCAAAAACAACACATGCTAGAATTTAACCAAGTGGCCAAAATATTTGAAACCAAATAAAACCCCTGAATTGAACGACTCCCCTTTGAACAAGAATTAAAGAATACTAGCAAACTAAACACAATTCATGTGAAATGAAATCATGCGGATGCTAATGAAGAAACGATAATCAAGCCTATCAAGGAGAGAAAACAACATGCAAAACCAGAAAGAAAACAAATAGGAGTACGTAAAAATGAGAGTTAACTTTCAGATTGCCCTAATAGTCTCGATTCTGAACCAAAAAGGGCCTCACTCATGACCAAGGCTTGTTTTGGTCCCTATCTACCCAAACCTAGCCTTGACACTTCTACATAACTGACTTTAAAAATGAATATTCGACAGGTTCTAAGGCCATTCGAAGGAAACATGCTACAAATTTGGAAAGAGGGAGGTGAAGGGGTCCTTTCGTGTTAGTTTGGGGTGGAATAGATGCGGCGCCGTCGGACTCAACGGAGGAACCAATTGCAGTGCCCTAGGATTTTGGATATTTGACGATTTCTAGTGAGATTTGAGGGAGATGAATGGTGGCATGGGTATGATGGGATCACGGAGAGCCTATGTTGTAAAAATGGAGGTCATTGGATGATCGCCGCAGGCAGAGGCGATATTCGGCCGGTGGTTCATGGCGGCGGGCGGCGGGGTTAAGACTATCTCGTGAGAGGTGATAAAGACGAGGGGTAGAGGGGTTCTGAGAGGGGTAGGGTTCGTTTGGACATATATATATACATATATATATATACATATATATATACATATATATATATATATATATATATATATATACATATATATCTAGGATTGATTGCTTCAGAGCTGTTAGATCTTGAATCCTAGACGGCTAGGATTAGTTAAAGTAAAACAACGTCGTCTGGTTTATTGAGGGGGTTTGGACCGGGTAATGGGGAGGGTATCAGACCAATTTGGGGCAGGTAACAATTTACCAAATTGGGCTGGCCCAAATGCTTGTTGTCTTCATTGTATCCTCCCTTTTAATTTTAATTCCTTTTCTTCTTTTTCATTTTTCAGATTTCCTTTAAATTCTTTTTAAATTAAATAAAAAATATAGGCAAACCCAAATTATCCAAATTAAATATATATAATGCTTATTATACCTAATTAAAACCAAATTAAAAATGTAAACCAGATTAGAAATGAGGGACGCTCTCGGCGCACGTTAGCGTATCAATAGAACAGTGATATCTCCGGCGCACAATAGCACGGCGGAATTGTCGCCGGAAATGGCTAGAAAGAGAAGGAATGTTGCTCCGATTGTTAATGCTGTCCCTCCTAAGCTCGTTACACCTGAGCATGGCATCACAACTACTCTAGAACCCCTAATATTTGGCAATTTTCTTCCTCTGAAGTACCAGTCGAAGGATCAATTGCATGCAGAAACAGATAAGGATCGATTGAAAAGAAATGAAGGGATGAGTGATACAACAGCGAGGAGATTACAATTTTCAGCAGTTATGGAACCAAAAAATCCAGTACCAATTGATGTTGAAGCTGTTGAGACAGAGAAATCAAAACCAACACTTGCGGAAGTAGTCAGAGGCAACAGAGATGTGCAAATGGGTAAGCCTTTATCATTTGTTCCTCCTACTATGCGAGATGGTAAAAAGGTAGTGAAGATCTGTGAAGAGGATTTACAACCACAACTGGAGTATTGGAAGAATGCATTGATTGGATTTGTAATTGGAGATAGACCTAGTGAACAAAATATGGAAAACTTTGTTATTCATATTTGGAATTTTGTCACTAAGCCTCAAGTTCTAATGCATGCTGAAGGGTATTGTGTCTTTAGATTCAACAGTGCTGAAGATAGAGATACAGTCATGCAATCTGGCCCATATACTTTTAGAAGTAAGCCTATGGTATTAAGGCCATGGGAAGTTGATTTTAATTTTCAGGCTAGTGTGCTAAGCACTATACCTATTTGGATTCAATTCCCAGGTCTTCCTGTAGGGTATTGGTCTATCGAGGTATTGAGTAAGTTGGCAAGTGCGATTGGGAAACCATTGTATACTGATAAATTTACTGCTCATTATGACAAAATCTCATTTGCCAGAATACTTGTAGAAGTTGATGCTTCTTACCAACTTCCAGATGAATTGGAAATTGATACACCTTATGGATCTAAGGTTCAGTCTGTTGAATATGACTGGAAACCTACCTTCTGTAACCACTGCCTCAAGTTTTGTCATGACACAATTGAGTGTTGTTACTCTACTGGGAATTCAGACAAACATGAGGAGGAGAAAGAGGACATAAGGAAAGGTGATGTTAGACACAAACAGCAGGGGAAACAAAAGAAGAAGGAATGGATTGTAAAGAAGAATGTAGCAAATGATGAAGTCCAAAAGCAGTATGAGGAAGCTGTTGACCCACCAGTTTCAGTAGTGCAGACAGATCAGGATTCAAGCAAGTTAGATGAGAATCAAGTTAATTTGTAGCTGAATAAGCAACTGAATTCTGAAGATCAACTTAGTGAAGTAAACACTGCTGTCACTACTAATGGTGAACAGGTGGCTAGTATGGGTATTAGAGGGAAAGGAATCATGGAAGTTATGGGAAGAAGAGGGCAACAGTTTGATCCTGGGCCTTCTTACAGTCTACCAGATATTGATCCATGATTGTAGTTACATGGAACATTAGGGGACTTAACCAGTCCCCAAAGCAGAAGGAATTGAAACAATTCCTTAATGATAATAAAGTTGATGTTATTGGTATACTTGAAACAAGAGTTAAAGAGCATAAAGCCAAGAAAATATTTGACAGGGTTGCAAAAGGCTGGCTGTGGCAGTGCAATTATGCAAAGGCTGTTAATGGGAGGATATTGCTCTTATGGAAACCCCATATACAGATTCAAGGGGTAACTCTTTCTGATCAGTTTATTCATTGCCTAGTAGAGGATACAAGAAGTCTAGTCAGATTTCAATTCAGTGTTATATATGCTCAAAACACTGCAGTTCTTAGAGCACAGTTATGGAGGGATCTCAGAACAATTTCTATTCCTCAACAAGATGCATGGCTTATAAGTGGTGATTTCAATTGTGTATTAAGCTCAGATGATAGGATTGGTTCTCCTATAACTGAGGCTGAAACAAGGGACTTCAAAGGCACAGTAGATGAATTACAACTTATTGCTTTAAGAGCAACTGGGTGGCACTTTACTTGGACAAACAAACAAGATGCTGATTCTAGAGTATATAGCAAGATAGACTGGGCATTTGGCAACTTTCAATGGCTACAACAGTTTGGACACTTGGAGGCTGATTACATGAATCCCTTGATTTCAGATCACTCCCCTATTCTAGTTAAATTTGGTGCATATAGGCCATTACATCCTAAACCTTTCAGACTATATAGCAATGTAATGGAACATGAGCAGTTTCATGAAATTGTGAAGCAAGTCTGGGAAAAGGTTTATGATGGCACTCATATGCATTAGATTTGGAGCAAATTGAAGACAGTTAAGCAGCATCTAAAGGGGTTAAATGACCACTTAGCCAAGTACAAACAGCAGATCATCCAGACTAGAGAAAGGCTTGATATTCTACAGTTACAGATGCAGACAAACTGTCTTTCACAGGAGTTGATTATTGAAGAAAGAGGCTTGCTAGAAGAACTTGATAAATGGAACAATGTTGAAGAGCAGGTAATGAGACAAAAATCCAAAGCTACAAGGATTGAATGTGGAGATGCAAATACCAAGTACTTTCATGCACAATGGAGGATCAGAACAGGTCAAAATAACATTACTTCTATTCATACTGACACAGGTCTCAAATTAACTGAGCCTACTGCTGTAGAACAGGATTTCTTAAAGGTTTTCCAATCTCTAATGGGAGAATATATTACTGAAATGCCCTGTGTGGATACTAATATAATGAGAGGTGGAAGATGTCTTACACTTGAGTAGCAAAGAGTTCTTATTTGTCCAGTCACAATGGAGGAAATCAATGCAGCTGTTAATGAGATGCCCAAGGATAAAGCTCCTGGAGTAGATGGTTTTCCCATTGAGTTCTTTACAAAGAACTGGAAGCTAGTACAAGAGGATATATTTTCTGCTACTAAGGAGTTTTTTGAAACCTGTAAAATTCCTCATATGATCAATACTACTGCAATAGCCCTTGTTCCTAAAGTCAAATCTCCTACCACAGTGAAGGATTACAGGCCAATTGCTTGTTGCACTACACTATATAAGATCATATCCAAAGTTATAACCAGAAGAATGAAAAGAGTAATTGGAGACTTGATTGGACCTGCTCAATCTGCTTTTATAGAAGGAATGAGTATCATGGATAACATTCTTCTTAGCCATGAAATCTTTAAAGGATACTCTAGGAAAGGGGTTTCACCTAGATGTGTTCTAAAAGTGGATCTCAGGAAGGCTAATGATACCTTAGAGTGGGGATTTCTGAAGTAGATCCTTATTACCGTGGGATTTCCTGCTAAATTTACTGACTGGATTATGGCTTGCATCTCATCTGCCTCATACTCCCTAGTAATGAATGGAGGTCTTACTAAACCATTCAATGCTAAGAGAGGTATAAGGCAAGGGGATCCTATGTCTCCTTATCTATTTGTTCTAGCCATGGAATATTTGAACAGATTGCTGCAACAGCTACATAAGGATGGAAATTTCAACTTCCATCCTAGATGCAGGAAGCTTAAAATTTCTCATGTATGTTTTGCTGATGATTTGCTAATGTTCTCTAGAGCTGACATAGTCTCCATTCAAATCCTACACAGCACATTTCTCAAATTCTCAGATGCTTCTGGACTTCAGGCAAATGTGGGCAAGAGTGCAATCTATTTAGCAGGAATTCCACAGGATACTAGAGAGATGATTATTGCTGCTTTAGGTTTCACTGAAGGACATCTTCCTTTCAGATACCTTGGAGTTCCTCTGGACTCTAAGAAACTATCTATTCAGCATTATTTGCCTCTCATTGAAAAGATCACAGCAAGAATTACTTGTTGGTCTGCAAAGCTTTTGTCCTATGCTGGCAGAACTCAACTGATAAAGGCTGTGATCTTTGGAATGCAGACTTATTGGGCACAGGTGTTTATAATTCCTAAGAAGGTATTGAAGGCTATAGAGGAAGTTTGCAGATCTTATCTATAGACAGGCAAAGCAACCTTATCCAGAAGAGCACTTGTGGCTTGGGACAAAGTGTGTCAACCCATTTCCTCTGGAGGACTCAATGTTGTGAGAATGGAAGTATGGAACAAAGCAGCTATAGCTAAATTGCTATGGGATCTGGCAAAGAAGAAGGATTGTCTTTGGGTTAAATGGGTGCATACCTACTATATCAAGAATAGAACCATTGAGTCTGTGCTGTGCCATCAAACTCATCATGGGTGGTAAAGAAGATATTGGATAGTAGGACATTGGTGTTGGAGAATACTCAGTTGCAAGGTAATATATTCAACAGACTTCAGAGTGTTTGCAAGCTAGGAAAATTTCAAATTCATAAACTCTATATTGCACTGTTGCCTATATTTCCTAAGATTGTATGGAGGAATGTAATGCTTGTGTCATCTACTCTACCTAGACATCGATTCATTGTCTGGTTAGTTGCTCATCTGAAACTTCCTACTATAGAGAGGCTGCAGCTTATGGGCATCCAAATACCATCTTTGTATGCATTCTGCAAAAGGTATGATGGAGAGTTTAAACATTTGTTTTTTGAATGTGACATTACCAGTAGAGTTTGGAGGAGAATCTGTGTATGGTTGGGACTTACAAGAACTACTGAATGCTGGGAGAATGAATTGAAATGGATTTGTAGCAATGCCAAGAGTAAAACTGGAAGAAAGAGATCACTGCAATAGCATTTGTGACTACTGTTGCATTGCTGTGGAAGAATAGAAATCTGATCAGGTTTGAGAATAAGACTTTTGATGAAGGACAATGTTGCAGAGAAGTAGCAATGTTATTACATGCAAGAAATAGGAATCATAAAAGATGGAAGGATGGGTTACAAAAGCTCAATTTCTACCCTTAGTTTTTGGTTGAACATTATCTGCTAGGTAGTGATGTGTATATGAATTGAGTAGTTAGGATTCAAGTGTAACTAGAATGAAAGTGTAAATGAGTAGTAGAAGTCCATACTACTACCTTATGATTACATTGTATATTTTTTGATATCAATACAAATCGACAGTTAAGCTTAAAAAAAAAACCAAATTAAAAGAAATGCTACCCAAAATTCCAAATTAAAATTAAAAGTGTCAAAATAAACCAATTTTTATTTTTTTTATGAAATGACTAATTGCTACTTAATTCTTTAAAAATATCAAATTAACTTCTAAATGTACATGCAATATTTTTTTCGTATTTTTTACTAATTAAAGTGCACAAACAAAAAATATAAATAATTAACAGAAAATGCCACAAAAATTCACAAGATTGCAAATAATTAAAGGAAATCTATTTGTTTTGAAACAAAGGGAGTAATTTTATAGGGCAAAAATCACATGCTCATAGTCAAAAGTGTTTATTACTACCTATTTTGTTAAGTTTGAGTATTTAAATGAAAAACATATAAACTTATATATTGACTTACAAGCTGATACAAGTTTAAGTAGCCACGTGACATCTCTCTTACTTAGTTACTTATAATATCTTTCCATAAATAAAGAAAATTGTTTTTTTGGGTACATATATTTTTTATGATATCCTCTCCACGTTGTTGTTCTTATGTCTTTATTAGACCATTACATTTTACTCTTTCATCAGTTAGTTAAATTACATTCTTATTATATCACTTATAACGGTCTTAGATCATATAAACGACGGCACAAATGTGTAAAAATTACACGGGCGTCCTATTTGGGCGCTCCTTTTTAACCTATAGCCGCTTTGTTTTTCTGTTTGCATTCGTATCCAGTTTTTTTGTTAAAAATCATTTGAAAAGACTATTTTTTCCTTCTTTTTTAAAAGACTACTTTCTCTCCAAGTATAGGCTAGTCCTCTACTATCTCTCGCTCCCGCTCTTCTCTAAGATTGAACGGTTTTCGTCATTGTTTCGAATTTTCAACTGATAGTCGCGATTATTCCCACATTTCGATTTAATCACAGGTACATTGCATTAACTTTCTGGGTTTTATTTTACAATTTATTTCTGCTTTTGGTTTTTGATAGTCATGTATTTATGATAAGGTTTAGTTTGATAAGTTCATTAGTTTTACTTTTACGTTTGTATTTTTAGGTTATTTTAACGAGTGTTTATGTTGTTAATGAAAATTCTATTGATTCTTCTGTGATTAGACGTTCAAATTTTTAAAAACTTTCAGAGTTAAAAAGATGATAATGATACCTTAGGATAGGAGTTGAATTTTTTTCTTCATGTTTTGGCATTATTTTTGGATTGGATTTTGTGTTTTATTTTTTTGCTGAATGTTTTGTGCTTGTATGGAGAACCAGAATTAGGTTTTTGTGTTTGTATCTTATAGCTTCAGCTTTAGAGATGGAGTTTTTGTTTTATACCTATCG
Source organism: Nicotiana benthamiana (assembly GCA_034376525.1). Lineage (NCBI taxonomy): Eukaryota > Viridiplantae > Streptophyta > Magnoliopsida > Solanales > Solanaceae > Nicotiana > Nicotiana benthamiana. The sequence goes on from CM067337.1 coordinate 134,565,701, forward strand.
AACTTCAACTCTACAACTGAAATTTTTATTTTATACTTGTCAGCTTTAGAACTGAATTTTTTTTGTAACTGTCGAACTTCAGCTCTAAAGCTTGAAAAAGCTTTAGGACAAAAATTATTGAATACAATAAAAAAATTTCAGCTGACAAAGTACTGAAGTGTTTGGAAATACACTAAAACACTTCAGCATATTGGGCCGAAGTTTCTTCAAAAATCTTAAGACAAAAGCTATTGAATCTAAGTAAAATGTTCAGTTGACCAAGTGCTGAAGTATTTGGAAATATACTAAAAAACTTCAGCTGCTTGGACCGAAGTTTATTGAAAAGGCTTAAGACAAAAACTATTGAATCCAATAGAAAAGCTTCAGCTTATCAAGCACTGAGGTTTTAGGCACTAAAAAATTTCAGCACATTGGGTCGAAGTTTTTCGAAAAAGCTTTAGGACAAAAACTTTATTATGTTTTGCTATTTTTTTTTAAGTTGATAATTAAATTTTTTTGCTTTTACCATCTAATTTTTGTCTTTTGTCGACTACTTCATATTTCATTTAAATTTGTTTGACTATATAGTAAAAAATTATTTTTCGTGCTGAAGTTACTTTTTAAATGATAATAAAATATTTAGTGCAGATATTGTTTAGTTGAAGCAAGAACTAAAAAATATTTCTAAACTTATAAAATAACAGAACAATTAACAAATACTTGTCTAAAAATTAAATATTTCTCGTTAAAATATTAACAATATTTAGCAGTGTGAGTATGTGATTTTTTTCCCGTTGAGATGTCTCCTACAGGTTTCTCAAGTTTAGGATGTTTTCTCTTAAATATTAATTTTAGAATTTAATTTTTAGGATTTAATTGTGCACATAAGTGTTTTTCATTAATGCATGCATAAAATTATATAAAAAGAATAATAATAATAATAATAAGTACAGAATTGCACAAGCATTTAGGACTTAATTTCATAATTTTGCTAGATTAATTGGGTAATAAGGTTTATTTTTGCAAATATAAAAATCACAAAATTAATAGTATTTTCGGCATTTTAATTGTTTTGAATTTTTGTGTTTAATATTCATTTGTTGCATTTTTATTTATTTTGCACATTAGGTTGCTTAGCTCAATTAGAATTTTTAAAAATACAATTAGGAATTAAAAATAAATAAGAAAAACAAAACAAAAAAGGGGTTCTCTAATAAATCACCCAGGCTGGCCACAATAGGGCCAGACCTGGGTGGCCCAAGTCTTTTAAATCATGTACAAATGCCCAAGACCCAGCCCAACCGGTGTCCCCTACCCAGTCCATCAGAGGTGCCCCAAAACGACACCGTTTTGGGGCAATACATCATAGCCGTTGATCACAAGCCATCTAACGGCCCTGAAGTCATTCCCAAGCCCCCATATATATGTCGAAATGTCTCTGAATATTTAAGAGACCAACGAGTCGTCTTGATCGTATCTATATCACCACCCTTTCACCGCCAAAAGACCATTGTTGACCACCCATCAACCACGCTAACGCCGCCACCGAAAATCGCCTCACGGCGGCAGCCGATCACCAAAAACCCCCAGATTTACACCACCGGACCACCTCGACCCCCTCTTTCCCTTCCCGTGGTCGGTTTTCTTCGAAAAAGCGCCTAACTCCTCTAATATTCAAAAGAAGGATCGCTGGCACCACCGTCTACGGCAACCCAACACCAAGCACACCCAAAACAACACTCCTGAACCACCTCTCTCCCTTTTTCTAACAGTCTAAACCACACCCTTCGAATCTTAGCGGACCAGCTCGAATATCAAATCAAAACTAACCCTAATCCCTAAAATTCACCAGAACCCCATCAAATTGGTCCCAGATGACCAGATCCTATTCCTTTCCACAACCCTACCACCCACAACCCTCAAACACAACTGGGAACAATGAAACACCAAACTTGAGACCTCACCCTGTCTCAAAATCAAAGAACACCCCCCGAACCCTTTTTCCCTCTTCAATACTCAAGGCTAAAGCCTTAGAAGATTAAAAGACCTCTCAAAAGGGGTCAGAGAATCGTGGAACTGGAAGAGTTCTAGGTTAGGGTTGCATGCACGAAAGCTAAGTGTCATGTGCTCTAATTGCAGTCAATGCTTGTGTTTTTGTATATATTTCTTGTTTAATTTCTTTGATTCTTTAAATTTTTCTTGTTTTCTACATTCTCATCCTAAAGTGTTTTGAGTAGTCATCCTTTCCTCTATTCTTTTGGTTCCCTTTGGTGTTACTGGCTCGAATTCATTTGTCTTCTATGTTTCACCTTCAAGATCTTCTGAGTAGTATGATCTCATGCTCATCCTTGTCTCCCGACTTTTTTTGTTCATATCTGAAAATTATGAATTATTTTTAAATGCTCATCTTTGTTGATCTTATTTTACATCATGTTTGAAAATTCTGGGTAGGTTTCTCCTTTTAGAATCTTATACCTATCATGGTTCTTTTCTAGTTTGCATTTGTTAGGCTAAGTTTTCTGAATATTTTAACTTCTAATACTAGTCTTGTTAATTTCTTGGGTTTTTATTCACGGATATCCTGAGTATTTAATCTCCGCTACCCATTTCTTGCCTTTTAGTTCTCTTCCGAGTGTTGTCATTTTTATAAGTCCGGCATAGTTGATTGGGCACCTTTTTTGATCTTTTTGATTCATTGGTTTTGACATATAAAAACATGCATGCCCGCCTATCATGTGTCTAGTTTTCATGAATATTCATATGATCCTGAAAGTTGTGATAATTGGTTTCATCCCTTATTACTGAATAGTGTAAAATCCACATTGAGATGCTTGCTTGAATCCATGAGTTGCATTGATTAATCCTTAAACTCTTTGGTTGTTTACTTTTACATAATTGAGTCTGTAGTTTAGACCTTGATTTTGATCTATAATCTGAATACAAATTACTAGGGTCAAATTTGACCAAACAAATGAGAACCAAGGTTAAAAATCCCTTAGGTTAGTAATTAGGAAAATGGACAGGGGTATTAAGGGTATTTGACTATAGGAAATCTTGTAACAAACTCCTAGAACATTCTAGTGAGGGGTCTAAGTATAATTTATGCCTCAAACTTGAGGCACAAGTCAGAAAACTAAGGACTATTTAGACAAAACTTAAAATAGGATAAGGACTAAAAGGAAAACAAAGAAATTGATGTTGCCCTAAGGCTTCAATTATTAAAGAAAACAATCTGATCATTTAAATGGGCTGGACTTTCGGATTTTTTCGAGCGGATTTTTTCTTCAAGCTCATAGTGAAATTGAATATATAAAATACATATTAGTCTCTTATACATTCTTCAGAAATCCTTTTGTGTTGTTTTATTCTGATTGAATTTATTCCTTAATAACAAGTTGACAATGGACTGAATGTGCATATTGAGATGCTCTAGAGATTAATTCGTACTATTTGCTTTTTCTCAAAACCTCCTGAATTTTTGGGCGTTTACTGGTTGACTTGCTGTTGCTTGCTTCCTACTTCCTTCAATTTTCTCAAAGACTTTCTCTCCTATTGACACTCCAAGTACCAATCCTTACTCAAAAAATCTGAGAAGCTATAGCCTTGTACATTAGAGTTTGTAGCTGATCATGAAGACAATAATACTTTTGTTTCAATTTTGTACGATGTGTGTTATTTAATTTTTAGTAGTATTTTTGGTGTTGTATTGAACATGAACATGTATTAATTATAGACTGTATCAGGACCCTGCTTTTAATTTGCCTAAGTTCCAGTAGATTTAAAAAATAGTTTGGTCAAAATTTACTTAGTGTTTGTAAGTAGTAGAGATTTGACATCTGAACACGCATATACTCTGAATGATGAGTACTTTAAATTTTTCCATTAAATATTAGCGTTGAAATTTGATTTATGACCTGTTAATGTGAAATCATTATCATCCTCTTCTTTTAAAATACCTTCATGTACACTTCACCATGATCACTTGTATAATTTTGCAACGAGAATATACTCAATAAAAGGGGGTTGCTATAATTTTCCTACAACGGACTCAAAGTCCGGTATTTATGGACTTTTTCTGAAAGCCCAATTGTTAGCAGTCATAACGTGAAGAATATACATTTCTGGGCTGATCATAGATGAAGCCCAAGTTACAATGACCAGCCATGAATGAGGCTGGAAACGTAAAATGTTAAATCTCTTTAAATACATCCTTTATGTATAAAATTATTAGGACATGTTTAGATACGAGCATAATAGAAAACTTAGTATGCTTTAGGTTGCCCTTAGAAAATAAAGTGAGCCAACCCAAATTAATCAAACACTACGCGAGGCTCCTTAACTTAATAAAATTAATAGAAAATTGGAAGTGATGTTTAGCGAATTTCACGGCCTTCCACGAATTTCTAAAGGCGTAGTTGCTATAGGTGAGAATGTATTAATAAAATATCTTCCTAAACTCGGGTGCGTATTTATGTGACCCAAATCAAAATCTCAACGATGTTAAAATATGTCGAAAACCACTGGTGAATTTATGTGACATGGTTCAAGACGTGTTTTAAGAACGTTGCAATATTCCTAAAAGTTAAATAAAATTGGTACAAGTATTAAAAAATTGCCAATAGGATGTACATGTACATAAATCAGAATTTTAGCCAATTATAATAGTTTAAGAGACCATGCTAGAACCACGAGATCCGAGGATGCCTAACACCTTCCCTCGGGTCAACAGAAGTCCTTACTTAGATTTTCTGGTTCGGAGACTCCAATTGGGCAGTCCAAAATTTCTTCGATTTGGGATTCGAAATAAACCGGTGACTTGGGACACCAAAAGTCAAACCTATACCAAGTGGGGACTCTTAATAAATGAATAATACCATTTCTAATAATGTCACTTTAATTGAAAAAACTCCCTTATATGTATCATCCTTCGGGTTAGCCGTGTAAAAAAAGGACGTGTGACAGTTCTGGCGACTCCGCTGGGGATAGAGCCCAGAATCTCTGGTTCAGGGTTCAAGAATTCGAGCTTAAAATAGTTGTTGTATTTGGCTTTGTTTATTATCTGATTTTATTGCATGTTGAATTAATGTGCAAGATGATGCTTTACCGCTTTGGTATTATCTGAACTGTACATATAAAGCGCTATGAAACCCTTCTCTTCTCACCTCCGAGGATGTGCTTACTGGTTGAGACTCTCTGTTCTGTTAGTTTCATATCATGAAATAAGAAACAGGTCGGAGAAGTTACTAAGCCGGATGGCCTTTTTGTTCCCGGTACGAAGCCCCTCCTCAACTCGAGTTGTTCTCTCGGGTACACAGTTTAGAACAAATACCCAAGTTCTGAACCTAGTATAATAAAACCTCATGCCGGATCCCTAGTAGGAATGTTTGTTTGCACACGTGCGTTTGACTTAGGAGACTCAACACAGGGGTTGGGTCTATCTAGGACAGGTATACCCACATTAAAAAGACCATTCTTATGCATCTTACATGCTACTTGCACATCTGTTTGCTTCGGCTTGCATGTTGACCGACTTCTAGAATAGAGGAAGAAAATAAAAAAGAAAGAGAGAAAGAAAGAAATCAAAAAAGAGAGTGAGAAGTAGGTATCTAGAAAATTCTGAAACTCTGCCGAATTTTTGAGATAATGAAAGAAAAAGAAAGGTTTTCAAAAATAGTTAGTTTGCCTAATTTTCCTGAACTACACGGGCATGATTCTCACCAGATGTGAGATACATAGGCAAACCTCATCGGTTCCGACCCCAATTTTCAAAAATCAAAAAATATTTTCTTTTAGCTCTTTATTTAGAAATCTTTCCTTAGAATTTTTTTTAAAAAAAAAGAGAAAAGAGATAATAAAATGCTTTTGTTTAGAAGTACTTTTGTAAATAAGTAAGGAAAACTAAATATTTATATTTTTTTGAAATTCAAGATATTTTCTTAAAAGTCCCTCTTTCGAAATTAAGAGGCGACTTTCAAAATCTAAAGAATATTATTTCTTTCTTATTTGAAAAAGAGGAAACGAATCAAAATTTAAACAAAATATTCCCAAATTCAAATCAAAAGCAAATTAATTATTTTTAGAAGCTTCTCTATCAAAAATAAAACAAAATCAAAACCAAAAAATAAAAAAAAAAGTCCCTTTCTTCTTCTAAAGCATTTTCTTCAAAATTTCAAAAAAAAAAGAGATTAAATATTTACTTCATTTCAAACAAAAAAAAAAAAACAAAACCAAAACCGAAAATCCTAAAATATTTTCCTTTATTTGTTTAGAAAAGTTTTTTTTAAGAACTCCAATTTTCAAAAATTAAAAAAAAAGAATTTATTCTTTAGAAAAGTTTCTCTTTGAGACGCCATTTTCAAAAATTCAAAAATATTTTCTTCCAATTTTTCTCGAATCTCAAAAAAAAAGATTAAAACATTTTCATTCTTCTTTCGAAAATTTGTAAGAAAATTCAAGATTCAAAATATCTCCCCTTTTATTTAGAAGTATTTCTTTCGAAAATTCAAAAAAAAAATCTAAAATCTAAAAATATTTTTCTTTCTTCTTTAGAAGTTCCTCTTTTAAAATTTCAAAAATATATTTCTTTCTTCTTTCGAGAATTGAATTGAAATTCGATATTCAAAAATACTTTCTTTTTCCTTAGAAGTACTTCTTTCCTAACTTCAGCATAAAAATTCATAAATGCAAATAAAATATTTTTCTTTCTTCTTTAGAAGATTTTCTTTCGAAATTCCAATAAAATAAAAATCGAAATTAGAAAAAAACATTTCTTCTTTTGAAAAAATGTTGAAGAAAAATTAAAATCCAAAAATATTCTCTTTCTTCTTTAGAAGTCTTTTTTCTGAAAAAAAAAGTGAGAAGAAGAGAATCTTCAAAATCCAAAAAAAAAGTTAGTTTCTTTACTTTATTTCTGATCTTCCCGATCTACGTAAGTTCTGATTCATGCGGTGTCATGATACATAGGCAACCCACATCAGGTTCGATCAACCATGGAAAAAAAGTGAAGAAAAGAAAAATGTTGATAATAATAAGGACCGGCTTAGTCCATTCTAACATGTCTTTTATTTTGAATTGTGACGAATGTTGAGGCGGTCTTTTTGTGGTAAGCAGACAACACAAAGATTCAAGGAAAAATAATAACTGACATCCAAGATGTTTCAATTGCTCGAGAGACTCAGGGTTAGAGGATTCGACAGAGGTCTACTGTTGTTGAGGAAAATAGAATACTGAAATAGCAAATGACCAAAACGTGTCAAGCATGGGCCTATGGCAGAGGAGAACCTTGTCGTGAGTCACAATATACTGCACAGCACGAGCAGTACCACTCTCCTGAATACTAGTGGTACTCATTTGATCTTCCCGCAAACATTGAGAAACCTGGCCAAAAGATGGTACCGGAAGAAATGACCCGAAGGGTAAAAAGCTTAGAACAACAGTTGAAAAACATGCAAGGGTTGACGGGTCAAAAGAGTGTTGCCTTCAAAGATCTATGTATGTTCCCCGATGTCCACGTGTCGCCTGGTTTCAAGATTCCCAAATTTGAAAAGCATGATGGACATGGAGATCCCATAGCCCACATGAAAAGGTATTGCAATCAATTGAGAGATGTGGGAAGAAATGAAGAATTTCTAATAGCGTATTTTGGGGAAAGCCTCAGGGAGTAGCATCCGAATGGTTTTTGGATCAAGACACTTCTCGCTGGTATGTCTGGGATGACATGGCACATACCTTTTTCAAACAGTTCCAATATAACAGTAACATTTCCCCAGACCGCAATTCCCTTTCAAATCTGAAGAAGAAACCAAGTGAAGGTTTCAGGGAATATGCTATTAGATGGAGAGAGAAAGCAGCTAGGTTTAAGCCACCCATGGATGACCACGAGCTAATCACTGTCTTTCTTCAAGCACAACAGCAAGATTACTTTCAAAACATGATGTCGGTAGTTGGAAAATCCTTTTTGCAAACAATCAAAATGGGAGAAATGGTAGAGAATGGTCATAAGACAGGTAAAATTTTAAGTCAAGCGGTTCTTAAAGCCGCAACTCAGGCTGTCCAGGTTGAATCTGATAATTTTAGTGAATAAATGAGAAAGATGAAGAAATCATGATGACAATAGGGTCGAGAAGAGGTCCCAGGATAACACCTCGAAGGTATGCGCAGTCTCAACAAGTTTTCCATGACTCCCCTGAGCATTACTATCCACCTCAGAACCTACCATACTCTGTTGATCCACCTCAGTATGTTGTACAGCCACCAAATCACCCAAGAAGGCGAGCACGAGTATCACAAAATCTCCACCAGCTTCCACAAAATTTTCAAGTGCCTTATAACCCATATCCATGTCAGGTTTATAGAAGGGAACAAAAGTTGAAAGATAATTTTACACCGATAGGGAGTCATATGCAACTTTGTTTGAGAAGTTAAAGCATAATGGCATGATTGCACCTATTCCTCCGAATCATGTGGACCCATGTGCAAGAAGCTTTGGCCCTTCTAAAAGGTGTGAATACCATTTCGATGCCCGGGGGCACAATGTTGAAAGTTGTCGGGATTTGAAAAGAGAAATAGAGAAGATGATCCAGAAAAACTTGATTGTGATTCAAGATCGTGACACCCAGAATATCATGTAGAATCCTTTACCTACACACGACGACACATACTTTGTGGGGATGATGCCTGGTGACATGGAGTATGAGAATCCTCTCGAGAACTTGTCGTCTGAAATTGGAGAAGGCCATGGTGATTCTGATGAGCAAATTTGTGGCTAAATGTCAGGATTATCAGTTGAAAAGCCATTCCCTCCTGTCTTAGGAGGGAATATTGGTAGCTTGTTTTGATATTTTTTCTGTTATCTGGGTTATTTCAGGGTTGTGATCCAGATTTTTTTTTATTGAGTCAAACCCTTCTATCTTTCTATTCTGTTTGTATGAGTTATGTCTGTCTGTTTTATTGCTATTCTCATTATCCGGGTTATTTTAGGGTTATAATTCGGATCTTAGGTTTCTTGTTTAGTCGTCAAACCATTCCATCCTTATTCAATAAAATCCAGTTTGTCCTTTTGTGTCATTTCGTTCTTAGTTCTTTTAGTGCTAGTTCTAATAACATGACATGCATGCGGAAATCTTGGCCAGATCTTAGAAACTGATTTAATCTGAAATTAGATAGTTAAAAAAAAGAGAAACACTTTTGAGGATGAATAAAGAGTTGAAATACTTGGGAATTAAGGTCAAGTAAAATTCACCTTCAATTAATGTGAAAATCGGGCTTGAGGATGTTTAATCAATTGAAGTTTGTTCGAAAGTAAGGGATGAAAAGTGTCTTGTGACCATGACACACCAAGAAGACAGGCATGTTCATCAATGTCGTGATTGCGAAAAGATACTATGTTTGGCGTTCTCGAGGTTGGGAGGCCCTATTTCTGCTATCCAAACACTTTATACCCTTTTGTAACCCCTTTAAGCCTGTTATTTTCTTTGACCACCCTCTTTTGGAATAAATTTTAGATCAAGAGTCGAAAAGAAATGAAAAAAACAAAAGGAAAGAAAGTCCATGTCCCAAGAATATAAACTGGGGCAGCTTTTAGAAAGTTCTAAGCGAAAAAACGGAAAAGAATTGTCAAAGGTCCATGCCCTAAAAAAAAATAGAAGCTGCGGCAAACGAGAAAAAAAATGAAAAAAACAAGCAAAAAATAAATTAAAAAAAAGCAAAAAAAAGGAAAAAAATGAAAAAAAAGATAAGAGAAACAGAAAGAAAGATGAAAAATAGTTTAGATTAGATGTTTGAACTATGTTTGACCTGATTCCTTTTTAAGGATACGTAGGCAACCTCACGGTTCGGTCCAACCAAATAAGAATTAAAAAAAGAGAAGAAACGAAACAAGAAAAATCCACAAAAAATCCCCAAAAGCTGAAACTGGGGTAGAGATTTGATTTCACTTTTGAAAGAGTGGATTCCAAGAGTTGTAAGTCTACAACCCCTAATTTTAAAGCTACTTTGAGCGTTCATGCTGACCCCTCTTTCCAACCATATCCAAGATCCCCCCAAATAAAGACCTCTCGATATGCCTTCAAGGATGCCAAGAGAAGCATGCAATGAGCAATGGTTGTCACGAGACATAGAACACTATCAAGATGCTCGCATAAGAAAAGCGAAATAAAAAGAAAATAGAAATAAAATGAGAGAGTCTTACTAGTGAAAACCCTCACGGGCACTGTAAGGCGATGGTGAGAAGAGATGAATAAATGAGAGAGACTTGCTGGCGAAAACCCCTCGGGCACCACTAGTCGAAGGTGAGTCATGAAGCTGTAGCAAGGAAAGGTAAAAAAAATGGTAAAAGGGAAGATTGGATTAGTTGGATAGATCAGGCCGTTAAGTCCAAAATGTATGTCATGATCATTAAAGCTAGTTATTGAAAAGAATGATGGAAAAAAAACGAAGAAGGAAAAAATATAAAAAAACTCTTCCTTCTGTCCTTCCGACATGGGCCATTTCTTGTTAATATTCGTTTCTTTGCATCATTATGTCCTTCACTCTGAGTCTGTCCTCGTCAAAACAAGCAAGAAAAGATTTCAAAAATTTCGACGAACATTTTAGTTGCACAAAGTAAATTTGGCCAGCGCACTCAGCTATTACTGTCAGCATGCCTTGAGGATTCATGCAAGGGCTCCCCCAAAAGAATCTTGTCAGCCTGCTTGGCGCAAGAAAAGATAAATTGTGATTCTCTTTGACAGAAAAATTTCTCAAAATGAAGAAAGTCATTGAAGGTACAAGGAAAGGTCACATGAGGCAAGATATCCAATCGGGGATGGGTTGATTGAGCCTCTAATACAAATGGTACTAGGTGCAAAGCAATCAGAGTTGGTGCAGAACAAAGGTCTTTTAAGACCGACCCAGGCTGATCGAGCAAAAGCCAAGCTGCTCAAGACTCAAGGCCACAAACTGACCACCATTTTTCAAAACTGACAAATTGTTCTTTGCTTGCAGTACGAACAAAGCAGCGCAAGGAAAGTTGTTCAAAAAAAAAGAAGAAAAAAAAAGAAAGAAGAATAGAAAAGAAAAATGAAACGAAAAAAGAGAAAACAAAAGAGAAAAGAAGAAGAAGAAGAAGAAGAAGAAGAAGAAGAAGAAACACAAACAAATTAGTTTAGGAAAACTTGCTGAACTACGTCTGACTTGATTCCGAAAGGATACGTAGGCAGCCTCTCCCTGAGGTTCAGTCATATCAAAATAAAAACCACATTTCCCCAAGAAAACCAAAACCATGGAAATATATTGGTTCGATTACAAATCCGTCCAAATTGTTCCAATGTTGTAGATTCCCGTCAAACTTCCTTCACTTAAGAAGCCTAGTCCAAGTCCTTCAGATTAGTTGACCAAAACAGCAACGTGAAAAACACCTTTGTTGGGATTCGGCACAACTCAATTTTTAGAGAAATGAAATGGGAGAATCTTATCGGTGAAAACCTCTGGGCACCATAAGGCGATGGCGAGCAGAGAAAAATGAAATAAGAGAGTCCGTTTAGCGAAAACACACAAAGAGCGCTATCGGGCGACGGGAGAAGAGAAATGAGAGAGGCCGATGGCGCAAACCCTAAAAGGGCATCATCGGCCGAAAATAGGAAATATTTCCGCTCAAATCTGAATAAGTTTCTTTGGTTTTGAAAGAATTGAAATCAGAAAGCAGAAATGGACCTGGGCCGGTTATTCAGTCCAAGAAGCATGTCGTCGCCATTTAAAGTAGGCTCATATTTCCAGATAAGTACCCTCTTTTTCCTCCAAAGGGAACATACCTCTCTAAAATCCACTTTTCATTCCTTTCCACTATAACTTTGATGTCCTAACCATTCCATAAAGAATAACCGGTATCGTCAAGCGCGTTTAGCCAATCCCAGCTGATCATGATGGCTAACGCCTTAAAAGCAGGGAAATGAAATAAAGGAAATTCAAAATTAAAAAGTCCATGAAGGTGAAGCAAAATCGGAACATTTTAAGCCAAGCAGGACAATGGTTCTTATCAAAGGTCCAAAAGGCAAGCCCTGAAATCAAAATCGGGACAAAACTCATAATCAAAGGTCTGGAAAACAAAGACCAACCCGAAAATGAGGACCCCCAGGCTAACCTACAAGGCATTGATCGGGAGTCAAGGGTTTGCTTCTAACAGAAATGAAGCTAAAATCAAGCAGAACAAGGCCGCAAACCCAATCACTGTTCAAACTAACAGTTTGTTTTGTTTTTAAATTAATGTGACGCAAGCGTAATCTAGAAAAACAAAGGGAATCCGGGGTAAACACAACCGAAGGAATGGCGCAAGGACCAAGATTGGTGTTGCATCAATAACAAAAGGGAAGTTTTTCTTTTCATTCTTTTCCTCCAAACTCATAAATAAGCATGATAGCACGGGATTCCAATCCCTTGTTTCCCCTTGCGCAACTTGTGGATTTCCTCGGCATGACACAAGGATTTCATTCCACCCGCTCCAGCATAGACCAAGAAATTTCATTCCTTCGCTCCCCTGCATAACACGGGAAGTTCCTCTTTACATCCCCAACACAACCCGAGGACTCCTTTTTTCCCACGTTTTACTCCCCATCATAGTCTAATAGTTAACGCTCCTCGATCCTTAGAATAACCTAAGGGGTTTTCCTTCTCTTCTTTACCCCAGCATAGTCAAAAGGATCTCTGTGGCGATTCACTTCCTGGTAGCTCCCTAGCATAAACCAGGAATTCTCATTCATCCCGGCATACCCCCTGGATCCCTCTGGCATAACCTATGAATTTTTATTCATCCCGGCATAACCCGTGGATCCCTCTGGAATAATTCAGGAATTTTCTTTTCATCCCGGCATAACCCACAGATTCTCTTGGCATAAACCAAGAATTTTCCATTCATCCCGGCATAACCCGCTGATTTCCCATGGCATAACCCAGGAATTTTTTGTTCATCTCGGCATAACCCGTGGATTTCCCTAGCATAATATAGGAATTCTCTTTCAATCCCGGCATATCCCGTGGATATCCCTGGCATAACCCAGGAATTTTCATTCATCCCGGCATAACCCGTGGATCCCTCTAGAATAACCCGTGAATTTTACATTCATCACGGCATAACCCGCGGATTCCCCCTGGCATAACCTAGGAATTTTCTATTCATCCCGGCAAAATTCACGGATTCCCCCTCGCATAACCCAGGAATTTTCCATTCATCCCGGCATAGCCCGTGGATCTCCCCTGGCATAACCCAAGAATTTTTCATTTATCCCGGCATAACCCGTGGATCCCCCTAGCATAACGTAGGAGTTTTCTGTCAATCCCGGCATAACCCGTTGACCCCCTAGCATAACCTAGGTGCTTTTCCTTCAAAATCCTTGCATAACCCAGGAATTCTCCATTCAAATCCTGGCATAACCCGTGGTTTTCCTTCCATCCCCAATAGCAACCTTTCATCCCAGCATAACCCGCAGATCTTTTCTTACCCCCAGCAGGGACATTTTCATTTCTATCCCGGCATAACCCGTGGATCCTCATCCTATCCCTCGCAGGGACCCTTTTTCCTTCCCAGTATAACTTGTTAATTAGTCCAGAGGATACACACTCCTGGCTTCTATTGCTTTCTGTAAAGTAGCTCAAATTTGTGTTATAAATAACTCACGAAATTTTCCAAGTGAAAACTCGGGAAGAAAATTTCGTTCATTTGTCTGTTTTGGTGCCCGATATATGTTGTACTCCAAGGCACTATCCTGCTTTGTATTAAAATTGAAGAATAAACCAACAGTTGTATCTAACGAGCATCAAGGTTTAGATCAAAGCCTGTTACAAGAGCTAGCAAAGACTCGAGATCAAGTTTCAAGAGACTCATGAATAGGAATTTTGCAACCCGTAGATAATAGACCTAGCCCTCTTAGCTTAGATTTTCTTTTGTGTAATAAAGAGGCGGTAAGCGGTTGCTGTAGCAACAACATCGAAATCACAGCCACGGTAGTCCCAACTACCAAGACTTCTAGAACTACACTGAGCTGATTCCTTTATCGCCAAGGATATATAGGCAACCTTCGAAGCGAAGCTCGGTCAGAAAATTTTCAAAATGCTTCACACGGAGTATTTAGTCGGATGAAAATCACTCATGCTTGCTCACTTGTCTTTGCACGAAAACTCATCATGTTTCCGAGCAAAGAGGGGTAGCTGTGAGCATGTAATTTTTTACCCCGTTGAGATGTCTCCTACAAGGTTCTCAAGTTTAGAATGTTTTCTCTTAAATATTTATTTTTAGAATTTAATTTTTAGGATTTAATTGCGCATATCAGTGTGTTTTCATCAATGCATGCATAAAATCATATAAAAAGAATAGTAATAGTAAGTACAGAATTGCAGAAGCATTTAGGACTTAATTTCATAATTTTGCTATATTAATTGGGTAATTAGGTCTATTTTTGCAAATACAAAAATCACAAAATTAAGTAGTATTTCCGGCATTTTAATTGTTTTGCATTTTTGTGTTTAATTTTCATTTCTTGCATTTTTATTTATTTTGCACATTAGGTTGTTTAGCTTAATTAGAAATTTTAAAAATACAATTAGGAATTAAAAATAAATAAGAAAAATCAAACAAAAAAAGGGGTACTATAATAAATCACCAGACTGGCCACAATTAGACCAGACCTGGGTGGCCTAAGTCTTTTAAATCGTGTAAAAACAACCAAGACCCCACCCAAACGGTGTCCCCGACCCAGACCATCAGAGGTGCCCCAAAAGGCACCGTTTTGGGGAAAAACACCATAGCCGTTGATCAGGGGCCATCCAACGGCCCTGATGTCATTCCCAATCCCCCATATATATGTCCAAATGTCTCTGAATATATAGAGACCAATGAGTCTTCTTCCTCGTATCTATATCACCACCCCGTCACCTCCACAAGACCACCGTTGACCACCCATCAACCACCCTAACGCCGCCGCAATAAATTGTCTTACGGTAGCGACCGACCACCAAAGAGCCTTAGATTTACACCATCGGACCACCCCAACCCCCTGTTTCCCTTCCCGTGGTCGGTTTTCTTCAAAAAAGTGCCTAACTCCTCAAATATTCGAAAGAAGGATCGTAGGCACCACCGTCTCCGGCGACCCAACCCCAAACCAATCCAAAATAACACCCTTGAACCACCTCCCCTCCCTCTTTCCAACCGTCTAAACCGAACCCTTCGAATCTTAGCGAACCAGCTTGAATAACGAATCAAAACTAACCCTAAACCCTAAAATTCACCATAACCCCGTCAAATTGGTCCCAGATGACCATATCCTATTCCTTTCCACAACCTACCACCCACAACCCTCAAATACAACTGGGAACAATGAAACACCGAACCTGAGACCTTACCTTGTCTCAAAATCAACGAACCCCCTGAACCCTTTTTCCCTCTTCAATATTCAAAGCGAAAGCTTTAGAAGATTAAAAGACCTCTCAAAAGGGGTCAGAGAATCATGGAACTGGAATAATTCCAGGTTAGGTTTGTATGCACAAAAGCTAAGTGTCATGTGCTCTAATTGCTGTCAATGCTTGTGTTTTTGTATATATTTCTTGTTTAATTTCTTTGTATATTTAAATTTTACTTATTTTGTACATTCTCATCCTAAAGTGTTTGAGTAGTCATCCTTGCCTGCTATTCATTTGCTTCCCTTTAGTGTTACTGGCTCGAATTCATTTGTCTTCTATGTTTCACCTTCAAGATATTCTGAGTAGTCTGATGTCATGCTCATCCTTGTCTCTTGACATTTGTTTGTTCATATCTTAAAATTATGAATGGTTCTTAAATGCTCATCTTTGTTGATGTTATTTTACATCATGTTTGAAAATTCTGGGTAGGCGTCTCCATTTATAATCTTATATCTCTCATGGCTCTTTTCTAATTTGCATTTGTTAGGCTAATTTTTCTAAATATTTTAACTGTTGATACTAGTATTGTTAATTTCTTGGGTTTTTATTCACGTATATCTTGAGTATTTAATCTCCCTTACCCCTTTCTTGCCTTTTAGTTCTCTTCTGAGTGTTTTCATTTTTATAAGTCCTGCATAGTTGATGGGTGCCTTTTCTGATTGTTTTGGTTCATCGGTTTTGACGTATAAAAACATGCATGCCCACCTATCAGGTGTCTAGTTTTCATGAATATTCATATGATCTTGAAAGTTGTGATAATTGGTTTCATCCCTTGTTACTGAATAGTGTAAAATCCACATTGCGATGCTTGCTAGAATCCATGAGTTGCATTGATTAATTCTTAAACTCTTTGGTTGTTTACTTTTACATAATTGAGTTTGTAGTACAGACCTTGATTTTGACCTATGACTTGAATACAACTAACTAGGGTCAGATTTGACGAAACAAATGAGAACTAAGGTTAAAAAACCCTTAGGTAAGTAATTAGGAAAAGGGATAGGGGCATTAAGGGTATTTGAATATAGGAAATCTTGTAACAAACTCCTAGAACATTCTAGCGAGGGGTCTAAATATAATTTCTGCCTCAAACTTGAGGCAAAATGTCAGAAAATCAAGGACTATTTAGGAAAAATTGAAAATAGGATAAGGGACAAAAAGGAAAACAAAGAAATTAATGTCGCCCTAAGGCTTCAATTATAAAAGAAAACAATCTGATCATTTCAAGGGGCTGGACTTTTGGATTTTTTCGAGCAGATTTTTTTTTAAAGCTCCTAGTGAAGTAAAATATATAAAATACATATTAGTCTCTTATACATTCTTCAAAAATCCTTTTGTGATGTTTTATTCTGATTGAATTTATTACTTGATAACAAGTTGACAATGGACTGAATGTGCATATTGAGCTGCTCTAGAGATTAATTCGTACTATTTTCTTTTTGTCAAAACCTTCTAAATTTCTGGGTGTTTACTGGTTGACTGGATGTTGTTTGATTGCTACTTCCTTCATTTTGCTCATAGACTTTCTATCCTATTGACACTCCAGGTACAAATCCTTACTCAAAAAATCTGAGAAGCTATAGCCTTGTACATTCGAGTTTGTATCTGATCATAAAGACAATAATACTTTTGTTTCAATTTCGTACGATGACTGTTATTTATTTTTTAGTAGTATTTTTGGTGTTGTATTGAACATGAACATGTATTAATTATGGACTGTATCAGGACTCTGCTTTTAATTTTCCTAAGTTCCAGTAGATTTAAAAAATAGTTTGGTCAAAATTTACTTACTGTTAGTAATTTGATTTGTACTAAAGATTTTACAACTGAACACGCATATACTCTGAATGATGAGTACTTCAAATTTTCCTTTAAATATTAGCGTTGAAATTAAATTTATGACTTGTTAATGTGAAATCATTATCATCCTCTTCTTTTAAAATACCTTCATGTACACTTCAGCATGATCACTTGTATAATTTTGCAACGAGAACATACTCAATAAAAGGGGGATTGCTATAATTTTCCTACAACTCATAGTCTATTATTTCTGGACTTTGTGTGAAAGCACAATTGTTAGCAGTCATAACGTGAAGAATATACATTTCTGGGCTGACTATAGATAAAGCCCAAGTTACATGACCAACCATGAATGATGCTGGAAACATAAAATGTTAAATCTCTTTAAATACATCCTTCATGTATAAAATTATTAGGAAATATTTAGATACGAGCGTAATAGAAAGCTTAGTATGCATTAGGTTGTTAAAATAAAGTGAATCACACCCAACTTAATCAAACACTACGCGAGGCTCCCTAACTTAATAAAATTTATAGAAAATTGGAAATGCTGCTTAGAAAATTTCATGGCCTTCCACGAATTTCTAAAGGCGTAGTTACTATAGGCGTGAATGTATTAGTAAAATACCTTCCTAAACTCGGGTGAGCATTTATGTGACCCAAATCCAAATCTCAACGATGTTAAAATATGCCGAAAATCGCGGGTGCATTTATGTGACGTGGTTCAAGACGTGTTTTTATAACGTTGCAATATTCCTAAAATTAAATAAAAGCGGTACAAGTATTAAACAATTGCACTACAGGATGAATATGTACAAAAATCAGAATTCTAGCCAATTATAATAGTTTTAGCGACCGTGCTAGAACCACGGGATCCGGGAATGCCTAACACCTTCCCTCGGGTCAACCTAATTCCTTACTTAGAATTTCTGGTTCGCAGACCCCAATTGGGCAGTCCAAAATTTCCTCAATTTGGGATTTGAAATAAACCGATGACTTGGGACACCAAAAGCCAAACCTATCCCAAGTGGTTACTCTTAATAAATGAATAATCTCATTTTGAATAATGTCACTTTAATTGGAAAAACTACCTTATACGTGTCATCCTTCGGGGTAGCCGCGTAAATAAAAGAGGTGTGACAAGCAGATGAACTGAAAAAACTTCAGCTCCTCATGCTAAACTTTTTAAGTAATAACTAAAAAACTTTAGATCCTAGGCCGAAGTTTTTTTAGTGCAATATAGTTTTTTAATTTAGCCATATTTCAAACTCCAGATACCCTATATTATGCCCCGGAACCCACCTTCAAAGTCCCAAATCCTTACTCCTACACTCCTCATTTTGAGCCTCATGTTAAAACGGAGAAACTACCCAAGAACGAGGAGCAAGAGGAGATTTTTAGGATGGTACACCCTCCAGGACGCCAACAGGTGGTACACATGGGATAGGCCTTTGCTCGGCATTTTCAGTACAAATAGACATTGTTCCAAATATCGTTATTTTAACTAGTTTTGACTCTTTTACTTTATATTATCACAAAAATAAAAATTATGAAAATATTTTCTTTTATTTAGCTAATAGATGTTTTCTTTAGTTACTTTTAGTTTATCTACCTAACATAAAATTCGAAAATACAAAAATAGTTCCACTGTATTTTCAATGATATTAGTGTTTTTTGTAGTAGTATTATTTCGAATTTATAATAATTTTAATCTAATTCCATATTGTAAAATATCAAAATGGTTTAACAATATAGTATTATTTATTTTAATTAATTAGGATTAGTTTATCTTTTTACATTAATATAGAAAAATAATGGAGTTGTTAAGCTTTTCTTTTCCAAAATTTGGACCATTCCGAAATGGCCCACAAGTTTTTGAGCCCAATGCCGTACATACCAAATTAAAACCCTAGAGAACAATTCCTATCATCTTCCATTCTTCTTCATAACATAACCAAGATAACAAAAAACCCTAAGAAGACCATAAGAGCCTAGTCGCCGCCCACCACTTTAAGCTGCCCGCCAGCGACTCTACATGCTAGAAACATGCACAAAAAACCACTATCCTCCATAGCTAGCATCTACCCCATCTTCTTCCACCCTAAACATGATCGAAAAAAACTACCACAATAAGGGTTCGACCGTCGCTCAACTCAGCCCTAGCCATCGCCGGCCAGTCCTAGCCATCTTCATCTACAAGACAATGACCACCTCCTCCATCTTCGTCATGCCAAAAAACCAGAGAGAAGAACCAGTCGTCACTCTGAACAGCCACACCCCAGCCACATATTGAAGACCCTTCAGCTACCCAACACACGACCTTCTGACTGCTGACAGCTTCTTCTTCAATCCTTGAACCTCCATAGCCGCCACCTGCCACCCCGCTCCCTCCTTTTGAGAGCTACTGCTTCTTCACCTCCACCTTAACCTACTGCAAGACACACACAAGAAGACAAATTGGATAGAAATAGAATAAAAGGAAAACGATAACACAACTTCTCATTTGATCGGTAAAGTCGTCATTGATGAAGAGAGTTGAGGTGTCATTCAAGTTTGTTCTCGAGGTCCACAGAACAATCTTCTACCATTGTTGCATTTTCAATCAGATTTAATTCATCAAATTTTGCTGCAAATAGTTCTCATTAATACTATATTTTCGAGGTCTATCCTTTACTCTTTCCCTATTTTACTGCTTGGTTCCATGCCTAGTCTATTTCGCTTGCCTGTTATTGCTGTGATTTGAGTATTTTGTGTGTTTGCCAGATTAATGGATGAATGTCATCCATTTTAACAGCCATTATTTGTTATGTTTGACATATAAAATTTGAATGATGGCGGGCTATGTGGGAAAATAAAGCTATATGAGATATGTGTTATCAAAAATTAGGCTAATGAATGAATTAATTGGTTGGTTTGGACAAAGATAAAGGATGTACTTACATTATGTTTTAGTTTTATTGTTTAATTCTCTTACTTTGGTCGCTAAGAACATGTTTAGGCTGACCACACTCGGGTAGGCAAACGGTATGATTTTATTAATTTTGAGGCGAGAGGTCATTCATGTAGTTAAAGTTATCTAGGGAATGTCCCGAATAATTTTTATATATCTTTATCCAGGGTATGGCCCGTAGTATTTTGTATTTGGAGTCTGTGCGAACATCATAGAAGAAGTAGCGAAGGATAATTTAGAACTTTAATTTTTTCTTCTTTTAATTTTCTTTCATTTAGGTAGGGACGACCTCAAGCCTCTTTTAATTTTTTATATTCTTTTTGTGTCTTATTCCTCCACCAAAATATTTTAGAAACCAACTAGATCAAGTACACAACCGTGACTTTCACAGACTTGGAAAGTCAAATGAACCGCCTTATCTGAATCTCTAGTGTAGGCTTAGTTCATAGTCCGAAGTGTTTTAAAGGAAAAAATTATTTTTTTTAAAAAATTGGTGACCTGGCACACCGTAATAAAATGTCAGGTGGCGACTCTGAGTTAACACGTTCCAATTGGAAAACCCTTTTCAAGCTTTACAAAAATCTTTTTATTTATTTAAGAGGGTTTATTAAAAGAGGGGTGTGACAATGTTACGCCTTGACATATTCCTTCGATCCTCGAAATATGGTTGATATCTTTCCTTGTTTGATCTTGGCCCCCTATCCGCATTTCCCGACTCCCTCGCTAGCAACCAGTTTGGGAAAACAGAGCCTGAGGGGGCTCCCAACTGGTCATACTCGACCCTAATCTTTGATTGGTACCTGTTATGCACATCCTCCCAAGTCATAGCAGGATGCTTGACCAAGTAATGCTTCAGCTGCTTCGAAGCTATTGAGCTTCATTAATTCAGTCCCTAAGTTAAAGCTTGCACGATCCAATCATTGGAGACTGGCGGTAACTCCATTCGTTCTGATTGGAAATGGGATACAAACTCCCTCAGCATCTCATTCTCATATTGCTTTATCTTGAATACGTCGGATTTTCTCGTTGCAACTTTTATAGCACTATCACGTGCCTTCACAAAGGAATCATTCAACGTGGCAAACGAATCGATAGGCTTTGATGGTAGGTTAATGTACCAAATCATGGCACCTATAGACAATGTTTTCCCTAATTTTTTCATCAAAACTAATTCAATCTAATCGTCTTTCAAATCATTCCCTTTTATGCCACAAGCGTATGTGGTGATGTGCTCATTGGGATTAGTGCTTCCATTTTACTTTGGGATATCTAGAATTCAAAACTTCTTCGGGGTGGGCCTTGGAGCCGCACTCTGGGGGAATGGTTTTTTTCACGAACTTCTTCGATTCCAGTCCTTTTAAAATCGAAGATGCTCCTGGTATTTGGTCGACCCTTGAGTTATATCTTTTCACCTTTTGTCATTGTCTTCAAC
Source organism: Nicotiana benthamiana (assembly GCA_034376525.1). Lineage (NCBI taxonomy): Eukaryota > Viridiplantae > Streptophyta > Magnoliopsida > Solanales > Solanaceae > Nicotiana > Nicotiana benthamiana. The sequence goes on from CM067337.1 coordinate 134,587,285, forward strand.
TTTCTTTTCTCCGGTCTCTACCCTTTTGGTGATCTCCTCAAGCATTTTCATAATATGGGGGTCAGACCCCGAGCAACTTTCATCGGGCCTTATTGCTCATGTACATCGAGTGTTCATTGGTTCGGCTGTGTTGGGGGTTTTGTTCTGACTCTGAAGTTGAGCGATTGTAACTTGCTAGGCTTGCAGCATTCAAAATCACTTGGAGGCTGACTCCTCCCTCTTCCATCCCTCGTGTTTCTTGGCCTCCAGCTCAGGCTTCCTAGTATCCGTTCCTTGTGGGATCTGTGCCTATTTCCGTGTTTAAAGCATTGTACGAACTAACGACTGGTTCCAGATTTCGCACTCCCTCATAGTTTACAGGTGGCACACGACCCCTATACCCTTTTTTTCTCCAAGTCCCTCGCTATCTTGAGCAGGTGTGTTTTGTGTGCTAGACATATCTTAACCTGAAATCAAAGAATCTTTGACAAGAAAAAATGTGAAGAATAACGTGTGTTATTAGAAAACTAGGACTAGAATAAGCACTATTATCTTTAGCCCTCACGGTTGGCACCAAACTATTTAACTCAAAAAATGTGAGTAACAACTAAAGATGTTTATTGGTTTTAAAGATACGTGATATATTCTTATATTAGTGGTTATGCAAATAATATTTGGCTTATGTAAGAAGAAATAATAAACCAAATCAATATTGTTGAAGCAGTAGGGGCCTCGAGCTCGACGATCTGGGGATCTCGAGGTCTGCTAAGACCAATAAAATATGAACAATAAAGTAAATACAATAAAGCTGAAGAGTAATTGCTGATCGCGTTAAACAATAGAAGTATAAGAATATTCTATTGTAGCGAATGATCTGATGCCTTACAAAATGATTGGGGTCCCTTCTATATAGGAGGGGAAAACCTCAATATAGTACATTCCTAAAAAAAGTAAATAATTCTATTGGTACAGATGTATAATGGCCTAGTACAGATCTATACCATTTCGTACAAATCTGATCCTTTAGTTACTGTCGTAATCCATGTGTTCCAGAGAAATTCCTACTCTATCTTGATTGACTTTGAGATTATGCTGCCCTCGATGCGGTCTATGCCAGGCATCGATCAGTTTCCTCGAGGTAGGTGTCTCTTAGCCGAATGCGACACCCACTTCAAGTCTTTCGGACTCGAGCCTATAATCCGAGTTAAGACTTTAAAATCATGCTCCTCGATTTTGACTGCATACAACGTGGTTTTAACAAAAAAATTTTATTATAAAAATATAAATATTTTATTTTTTTGAAACGGATTAATATAAAAATGTCAAACAAAATAGAATGGTTGAGTTTATAAATTGGAATAAATGGAGAATTGCTTTATATTTGCTTTTCTATCTCATTTGATAACCTTATATGTGTTGTGATATGATTAATAATTAAATAATGTTAAATAATTTCTGAAATAAGAAAATCATAATTTATATTTTGCCAAATGGCTTTGTCTCCACTTAAACTAGTATTAGTTTTCAAAGCCGATGCATGAACTTATATTTTGTCTATTTGAACACTCCAACTTGACAAAATGGGTACTAATAGACATATTCACCAGAATGTGTACATCAATTGCGCTGAAATGTACGGCATGTCATGCTAAGCTATTTATTACTTGCTATTTATGGGTCCAATTTTTAAACTTAAAATCAGCAAAAAAAGTTACAAATGCAATAAAGAAAAAAAGAAAAAAATACCTAAAACATACCCAGTATTAAATTGTACCTAACTGGCCCCCTTCTTCTTCGTTCACCCTCCTCCCTTCCCTTGTTTACTCTTCTTTCTTTTCATTTCTCTTTTTCTCTCTCTCTCTCTCTCCCTCTCTCTCTCTCTCTCTCTCTCTCTTTCTCTCTCTTATTTCTTAATCAAATTCACAACATCACTAAGGTCATGGTTAGACCTTAATAAAAAAAATTGGAATTTCAGAAAAAATTAAAAGATTTCCATGATTTTGAAAGTGGAGGTCGCCCAATATCATTGCAAATTTGCCTTTTTTTGCTGCTATTTTGACAAAGATAAATTCAATGACAAGGCTCAAGCGTTTTTCTGACCACCGATTGTTGAGGGATGTTGGGACGGAAATAGCGAGTGAAGACAAGCAAATGAAAAAAAATAATATTGAAGGGGAATATGTAGGGAAAAAGAGACAGAGAAAGTGGAGGGGAGGGTAGAACAAAAACTAAGATGAGAAATGTGAGAAATTGGATAAGAGTTTTGTTGGGAAGACGAGAGAGTTGGAAGGGGAGGGGAAAAGAGAATGGGAAAGGGAAACATCCTTTTTCTCATTTTTATTTAAATTTAATTCTAATTCTATTTTTTTAGTAAAAACAATATTATTCACGCGCCTTGGTAGCATGATTTGCATACATTTAACCCATGTCACCTGCACTTCTTCTACATAGGCATGGTCAATGGTCAATGTCACACCTTCTTTTTCACTACAACCCCGGAAAAGGCGTAGAAAGGGAGTTTTTCCAATTAAAGGACAATCGAAACAAGATTTATTTATTCAATAATTTTATTGTCACCACTTTGGATAATAAATGGTGTCCCAAGTCACCGGTTTAAAATTTCGAATCGAGGAAGGTTTGACTCTGTAATACAGTCTGCAAGCCAAAAATTCGGGTAAGGAATTCGATTAACTCGGGAGAAGGTGTAAGGCATTCCCGAGTTCCATGGTTCCAACACGGTTGCTTGATTGTTATATTTTTCCTAGTTGCCTGATTTAAATACATTTTAAACCTATGTGCAAATTGTAACTTTTTACCCGCTTTTATTTAATTTTAAGGAGATTGCAACGTCTTTAAAATATTTATTGAACCAAAGTCACATAAATGCACCAACAGTTTGCAACTCGTTTTACTTAACTTCGAGATTTGATTTGGGTCACATACATGCACACCCAAATTTAGGAAAGTAGATTTTTAACTAGCACGCCTAAGGCAATTGCGTGTTTTCAAATTTCCAAGGGCCATGAAATTTGCTAAATGGCACGCTTTGAATCCGAAGGTTAAGATAATTTATTCAAAACGAAGGTCACGCTATTGTCATTTTATTTGGAATGGTGTACCTTAAGTATTTTACGACGGGATTAAGTAAAGAGAAAAACCTAAAAGAAATCTAAGGCATTTCCTCAAGGTCCAAATTAAAATGTGTTAGCTAAACGAATGCTCGTTTCCTCGAGTGGCTTTATCTGGGTCCAAAGGAAGCCCAATTCTATAACATTTTCAACGGCCAGCAACTCTCTATGGCCACAAGTCAATGTACATGCCAACAAATCCAAATGGACCCCAAACGACCTTAGATAAATAAAATGGGCCAGATCTTATTCGAAATCACCCCATTACTCATTTAGACTACTAACTTAATCACTTCAAATGAAAGCAGAACAAAAAACAACTCAAAATTAAATGATTACCCTGTATTCAGAAGGGCATGGAATGCCGATTATGGATCTTCGGAGCGGGGTGAGTCTCCTTTCTAACCTTGTAAGAGGGAATTGTCTCCATAGGTGAATTAATTGGTTTTGTGCTCTCATTGTGGGGGATACATACGCACGACGTGATGAGAGTCTGTGCGTTGCTACTATTATGTTTAAGTCTGGGTAGTCTAGGACCCAAAATCATGCTATTCTTGGAATATTTATAATCTCATTGATAGCTCGAATTTCTTAAACCACATCGAATTAATAAATACATTCACAAAAGTATTTGACCTCTTTTATTAAATCGTTAAAAGAGAAAGTGATTTTATTTAAATAAATATTCCCCGTTAAATTCTTAATTTTGTTATTTGAGCATGTATTTTATGTGTACTTGCGTCGCATGTATGATTCGCGAGTTGGGTGATTGTTTATTTTATGTGTACCTATGTCGCATGTATGATTAACGAGTATAGTGATTGTTTATTTTATGTTGACAGCGTCGCATGGATAGTTCGCGAGTGGGGTAATAGATGCATCTGTGGTTCGATCAGTTCGACCCTCGGCAGTGCACTATTTACTCTTATGTTGGATCAGCCGGTACGTCCCACAGTGGTTATTTGCGCATGCTGGTATTATTTCCTTGCACTTATGAAAAATGTTATTGCCTCTTCATGGCTTGAAAGTATTTGGATAAATAATAGAAAGATTTTTTTTTGGAAATATCCTATAAACGAATTAATTGTTTAATCGCTTCTTTTTATTTGATTAAAATCATATTCATAGAAATCCATGATTTATGGTATTACAGACATCATTATTTGACCACTAGTAATTATCGAAGTCGACCATCTCATCTCTACTTCTTCGAGATTAGACGGGATACTCATTGAGTACACGTTGTTTTTGTACTCATACTACACTTCTGTGCATTTTTGTTGCACAAGTTTATGCATGACTAGAGAATTATTGTCATAGTGTCATGGTCGTCATGGAGACTAGGTGAGCTGTATTTCCTCGAGGTGACCCGTAGCTGGTATAGTCTCTCTCAGGATCATGCTTACTTTTATGTCCAATTATATTCCGGATAGCTATTGTACTTTAGTCATATCTTTTAATTTTATTCTTAGAAATTGTTCATGCACTTGTGACACCAGGTTTTGGAATATTTGGGTTTATTCAGAAATTTCAAATGTTGTTTAAATACTTCATTATTCATTTAGAGGAATATATTGAGCATTGTTTTAATCGTATAAAAGAAGTGTTTTCAAAAATATAAAAACAAGAATTTAACTAAATATTTTTTTCAGTTGGCTTTCCTGTCAACGGTGTCTGGTGCCATCACGTCCCTTAGTGGATTTTGGGTCGTGACAATATCCTTGAAAATTAACCTAAACTACCAGCCTGGGTCAATTTTACTCAAGGCAAATCAAGTCTAGGCCTTTAACCCATTGGATTGACCCTTTCATTTGGGCTTTCATGACAAGCATAGGTTTCAGGATTCAAAATCCAACACATGGCAGAATTTTAACTAAGTGGCCAAAATATCTGAAACCAAATAAAACCCCTGAATTGAACGACTACCTTTTAAACCAGAATTAAAAAAAACTTGCAAACTAAACACAATTCATTTGAAATTAAATCATGCAGATGCTAATGAATAAACGATAAGCAAGCCTATCAAGGAGAGAAGAAAAAACAATCACCATGGTAAAAAAACATGCAAAACTAGAAAGAAAAAGAACAGGATTACCAAAAAATGAGAGTTAACTTTCAGATTACCCTAGGAGTCTCCATTCTGAACCAAAAAGGGCCTCACTCATGATCAAGGCTTGTTTTGGTCCCTATCCACCCAAACCTGGCCTTGAAACTTCTATAGAATTGACTTCAAAAATGAATATTCAACAGGTTCTGAGGCTATTCGAAGGAATCAAGCTACAGATTTGGAAAGAGGGAGGTAAGAGGGTCCTTTGGTGTTAGTTTGGGGTGGAATAGAGGCCGTGCCTCCGGACACGGCGAAGAAACCAATGGTGGTGCCCTAGAGTTTTGGATATTTGACGGTTTCTGGTGAGATTTGAGAGAGATGATTGGTGGCATGGGTATGAGGGGATCAAGGCGAGCCTATGGTTTAAAGATGGAGTTCATTGGATGATTGATCCCGGTGGAGGCGATTTACGGCCGGCGGTTCATGAAGGTGGGCAGTGGGGTTACGTTTGTCTCGTGAGAGGTGATAGAGATGAGGGGTAGGGGGTTCTAAGGGGGTAGGGTTCGTTTGGACACACACACACACACATATATATATACATATATATATACATATATATATATATATATATGCATATATATATATATATGTATATGTATATATATATGTGTATATATATATGTGTATATATATATATATATGTATATATATATATATGTATGTATATATATATATATATGTTTGATCACTTCTGAGCCGTTAGATCTTGAATTCTAGACAGTTAGGATTAGTTTTAGCAAAACGACGTTGTTTGGTTTAATGAGGGGTGCTGGACCGGGTAATGTGACGGGTATTCGACCAATTTAGGGCGGGTAACAGGTTACCAAATTGGGCTGGCCCAAATGCTTGTTGTCTTCAATTTCTCCTCCCTTTTTTATTTTATTCCTTTTCTTCTTTTTCATTTTCCAGATTTCCTTTATATTATTTGTAAATTAAAAAAAGGCAAACCCAAATTATCCTAATTAAATACATCTAATTCTTACTACACCTAATTAAAACGAAATTAAAAGAAATGCTACTCAAAATTCCAAACTAAAATTAAAAGTGTGAAAATAAACTAATTTTTGGTTTTTTTTTTTTTTGATAAAATGACTAAATTCTACTTAATTCTTAAAAAAAATCAAATTATCTTCTAAATGTATTATTTTTTTATATTTTTCACTAATTAAAATACACAAACAAAAATACAAACAATTAACAGAAAATGCCACACAAATCCACAAGATTGCAATGAGTGAAAGGAAATCTATTTGTTTTAAAACTATGGGAGTAATTCGTATAGGGAAAAAATCACATGCTCACAGCTACCTCTCTTTGCTCGGAAACTCGAAGAGTTTCCGTGCAAATATAAGTGAGTGGATAGGAACGATTTTTTCCCGTTTGAATACTCTGTGCGAAGCATTTTGAAAAGCTTGACTGCATCCTGCTTCGAAGGTTGCCTACATATACTTTGCTAAAAAGGAATCAGGTCAGTGTAGTTCAGGAGTGTTTGGGTGCTGGGACTATCGAAGTTGTGATCTCACTATGGTTGCTGCTATTTCTGCTGCTACTGCTTGCTAGATTCCCTTATTACACCGAGTCAAAAATAAAAAGAAGCTAGACTAAGCTATGACATATGGATTACAAAAGAGCCTATCTATGTCTTCAAACTTGCTCTCGATCCTTGTTGCCTTGTTGCCTTGTATATCTTCCTGCGAAACTCCTTGTTGCCTTATTGACTTGTATTCTCGCGGTAAACTACTTGTTGCCTTGTTGACTTATGTTTCTTCCTGTGAAACTCCTTATTGCCTGGTTGCTACATTTCCCTTTTTTCCAAGTTAATGCCGGATTACTGAAATTGAATTATATTCCTTTGTTCTCCAGGTGGGCGCCTGATTACCAGAAACTCGAAGTGTATTCCCTTGTTCTCCAGGTGGGTGCCTGATTACCAAAATTTGAATTGTATTCCCTTGTTCTCCAGGTGGCTCTTGATTGCCGAACTTGAATTATATTCCGTTGTTCTCCAGGTGTGCGCCTGATTGCCAAAAACATGAATTGTATTCCCTTGTTCTCTAGGTGGGTGCCTGATTACCAAAAACTTGAACTGTATTCCCTTATTTTCCAGGTGGGTTCCTGATTGCAAAAACTTGACGTATTTCCTTGTTCTCCATGTAATCGCTTGATTACCAAAACTTGAATTGTATTCCCCTATTATCTAGGTGGATGCCTGATTGCCAAAACTTGAAATGTATTCCCTTGTTATCCAGGTGGGCGCCTGATTACCACGAACTTGAAATGTATTCCCTTGTTATCCAGGTGCGCGCCTGATTACCAAAATTTTTGAATTGTATTCTAATTTTAAAACTCGAATTGTATTCCCTTGCTCTCCAGGTGGGCGCCTGATTACCAAAACTTGAAATTGTATTCCCTTGTTCTCCAGGTGTGCGCCTGATTGCCAAAAACATGAACTGTGTTCCCTTGTTCTCTAGGTGGGTGCCTAATTAGAAAAAACTTGAATTTTATTCCCTTGTTATCCAGGTGGGCTCCTGATTGCCAAAAATTGTATTCCCATATTCTTCAGGTGGGTGCTTGATTACCGAAACATCAACTACATTCCATTGTTATCCAGTTGGGTGCCTGATTACCAAAACTTGAAATTTATTCCCTTGATATCCAGGTGGGCGCCTGATTTCCAAAAGTTGACATGTATTCCCTTGTTATCCTGGTGTGTTCCTGATTACCAAAACTTGAAATGTATTCCCTTGTTATCCAGGTGTGTTCCTGATTACCAAAACTTGAAATGTATTCCCTTGTTATCCAGGTGGGCCCTGATTGCCAAAAACTTGAAATGTATTCCCTTGTTCTCTAGGTGGGCGCCTGAAGACAAAAAATTGAAATGTATTCTTTTATTATCCAGGTGGGCGCCTGATTGCCAAAAACTTGAATTATAGTCCCTTGTTATCCAGGTGGGCGTCTGACTACCAAAAACTTTGAAATGTATTTTGATTTCAAAACTCGAATTATATTTCCTCATTCTCTAGGTGGGCGCCTGATTACCAACACTTGATTTGTATTCCCTTGTTCTCCAGGTGGGCGCCTGATTACCAGAACTTGAATTATATTCCCTTGTTCTCCTGGTGGGTGCCTGGTTACAAAAACTTGAATTGTATTCCCTGAAACTACTGCCTTTAAACCTGATTACAACAAAACCAACAAAACAAGAGAAATGTTCCTGCCCCAGTTTGGTGCTGGGCGCATCTGTGAGTCTTAACAGAATCCCGTTACCCAATATCTCTAAAAATTTGAGAGCTAAATCCCATTATTCAGGAGGGTCTAGACAACTCTTAGTTAAAATCACAGTTTTAAAAGCTGAATATCTAGTTATCTCAGAAGACAATAAAGCCGCATCTCATTATCCAAGAGGGTCCTGACAACTTTAAGATTAGACTATGTCCTCCAAAGGTATTGCATCCACTACGTCCTGTTATCTATGAAAATAAATCTAAATTATATCTGCCGGGGACCAGTAATTAAAGCTACATCCCATTATCCAGAAGGGTCCTAACAATCCCGAGTCAAATTAATCCTGTGTGTTTTTTACATAATGGAAATCTTAAATCTAATTCCCATTATTCAGGAGGGTCCTGACAACTCAACTAAATGCCAATTTTATCTCTCAGTTGTCTCTGCCAGGGATTGCCAATTAAAGTTACGTCCCATTATCCAGGAGGGTCCTCAGAATTTAAAAACTAAATCCCACTATCCAGGCGGATCCTGAAAACTTTTAAAATACAATCCCATTATCCTTGAGGGTCCTGAGAATTTTAAGTTAGATCCCATTATCCAGGAGGGTCCTGACAATTCTTTATGAATCATATCATCCCATTATCCAGGAGGGTCCTGACAATTCTTTATGAATCATATCTCTTGTATTCTTTGGGGGAATATTTATGCCAGATTATGTTACCTGTGATTGCTGAATTTTAAACTGAGTCCCATTTTCCAGGAGGGTCCTAACAACTCCTAGCTGAATCCTATTTCAACACGCAAACTCTTAAGTCCATTACGCTCCTTTTCTATTCCTGATTATTTTGAGTTTTAACTAGGTCCCATTTTTCACGAGGGTCCTAAAGTTCATGGTTGTACCTACTAGGTGCTTGCTTTTCTTACGGGGACTTCCCCGAGACATATGGAATTTCCTTTCCCTGTTTCAATCAACGAGAATTTTGTCAGTTTGAAACTTGGTGGTTAGCTTGCGGCTTCTTGCTGAAAATGGCCTTCCCGCTGTCATGCTCCGTTGTGGTAAACTTTCGTGAACTCACTACGAGCCGCGTGATTTGTTGGCTGACCCCTGAACCCTGTGGCCTTAGATGAACTGAGTGTTCTGTACCCAACTTGCGTTACATTCCTGACCCTCTTGCCACAACCTTTGCATCTTTCCTGAGATTACTGAATCATTTCATTGACGAAACTTTCAGTGATTCTTCATATCCCATTTTAACTTCCACTGCCTTTGTTATATTTTGTCCAATTTTCTTTGCTATTTGGGAGCTGGAGTGAGCTTTGAAATTTCTCTCCTACTTGCTTAATAAAAATTGACCTTGAAAACATCTTAGAATAATGGAGGCTCGAAATAAAATGAAATGCAATGACTCTGAGTTGTTTTTAGAACAAAAGATTTCAGAATTGGGAGACTACTGAAGGAGGAAGGAAAGAGACTTATCTGTGGGGAAACAGCTTGTCCTAATGATCATGACATGCACTTCTGCTTAGTCGACCCGGTACGTTCAAACTATCGGCTTTTAGTATCCATGCATTGTTGATAAGACCTTCCTTAACCCAATTTCTTTAACCAAACCCTGACCTTGCTCATCCTGCGGTGTTGTGAACCAATTTTCACCAACAAACCTCTTTCAATTATTCATTTCTTGATGTGCCTTCGCCGTAAGGTGCCCGTAAGGGTTTTCATTTCTCTCAACTCTCATCGCCTTACGGTGCCCATGAGGGTTTTCCCCAATAAGACTCTCTTATTCTGGCTTTCTCTCAACTCTCATCGCCTTATGACATCCATAAGGGTTTTCACCAATAAGACTCTCTCATTTTCATATTTTCTTGCTCGAACTAGAGTGTTGCCCTGGGTACGAATCACCTTTTCTTGCTTGAATTGGCATTTTTTAAAGGCTGATCAGAAGGTCTTTCTTTGGACACTAATGCAGGCTTTTGGATAGGGTTAGAAAGAAAGGGTGTTAAGGCTCAAAACAATTCAAACGGGCTCCACATTAAAACTTTCGGAATTAAATTTCTTACAACAACCACAATTTCTGCCCCAGTTTCTTGCTTGGGGACTTTTGAAGTTTTATTTAATGAGACCGAATCGCGAGGCTGCCTATGTATCCTTAAAAGGAATCAGGTCAACGTAGTTCATACCAGAAGAATTGCTTTGTTTATGTTGTAGTTTTCTCTTTTCTATTTCTTCTCACTCTTTTCTTTTGCTTCTTCCCTTTCCTTTTGTTGTTTCGCTATTTTCTTGTTTGTTTTGTTTCTTCTTTCTTCTTTTCTCTTTTCCTTTTCTGTTTTATCTTTCATTTTCTTTCCTTTTTATAATTTGTTTTTATTCTTCTTTTCCTTCTATTTTATTCCTTCTTCTTTTTTATTTCCCTTTACCTATTTCTTACACTTACATTTTTTATTTTGTTGCTGATTGTGAAAGAGGGATATGAAAGAAAATAATTAAAGCTCAAAAGAGTTAATAAGGGATAAAGTGTTTAGATAGCAGAATAAAATGCCCTTGTCATTCCAATCTCCAAAACAATGCTAAGTACAAACAAACACAATTTAATCAAAGAAACTCATACATAATATCTCTTAACTGCATCAGAATTGATAGCCATTTTTACGCACTTGCCTTCCACATCTGTTAGATGCAACGCCTCGTTGGACAACACTCCTGACACAATGAACGGCCCTTACCAATATTGGGCGAACTTTCCCTTTGCCTTTGCCCGATGAGGGAGGATGCGCTTCAATACTAACTAACCCACTTAAACCTTCTTGCATGCACCTTCTTGTTATATGCTCTGTCCATTCTTTGTTGATACAACTGGCTGTGACATACTGCTACCAATCTTTTCTCATTAATCAAAGTCAATTTCTCCAAGAGGGTTTTTACCCTCTCATCATCATGAATTTATGTCTTGGCAACAATCCAAAAGGATGGGATTTCAATTTCTGCCAGTATTACTGCTTCTGTGCCATACACCAACTAGTACGGAGTTTCCCCTACTGAGGTGCGAACAATAGTGTGATAGCCTAACAATGCAAATGGTAGCTTCTCATGCCATCGCATGGACCCTTCCAGCATTTTTCGATGTATCTTCTTTATGTTCTTGTTGGCTACCTCAGTAGCTCCATTAACCTTGGGGCAGTATGGGGTGGAATTGCAATGTGTAATCTTAAACTGCTGACATACCTCTTTCATCAAATGACTATTGATATTTGCTCAATTGTCTGTGGTGATTATCTTCAAGATTCAGAACTGGAAAATGATATTTGAATGCACAAAGTTGTCCATGGCTTTCTTGGTCGCCGACTTGAAAGTTTTCGCTTTGACCCACTTAGTGAAATAATCAATAGCAACCAGGATTAACCTGTGCCCATTAGAAGCTGATGGCTCGATGGGCCTGATGAAATCTATTCCCCAATTAACGAAGGTCCATGGTGCAGACATTCTATGTAATTCAGGCAATATGGAGTGAATCAAATCTCCATACAACTAACATTGATGACATTTGCGCATGAAACTTATACAGTGTCGCTCCATGGTGAGCAAATAATAACCTGCCCGAAGAATCTTCTTTACCAAAACATGCTCAGTCATATGAGGTCCGCAAACTCTAGAATGTAGTCATGATGGCTGTGGCCTATCTAGTATCTATGCATCTTAGCAACCCAAGGTCTGGCATTCTTTTGTATAGTACCCCTCCACTGAAGAAAAACCCGCTTGATAAGCGACGAGTTGTTCTATTTTGATCACTTGTGGCTTGTACCGGGTACACATCCAACCTAATATATTCTTTGATGTCATGAATCCAAGGCTCACCATCGACCTCCTCTTCCACCATATTATAATAAGCATGTTGATCATGGACTTGGATATGTAGCGGGGAAACATAATCCTTATCTGGATGATATAACATTGACGCCAAAGTAGCTAAGGCATCAACAACCTCGTTGTGAATTATTGAGATATGCCTGAACTATACTGACCGGAATCGTTGACTAAGGTCATGCAGACAAATATCGTGTTTCCCAATCCCCTTGAATATGGTGTACTAGAAGGTCTGAGTCCCCAAAGACCAAGACTTCTTGGACATCCATGTCTGCAGCTAACCTCAAACCAAAAATGCAAGCCTCATATTCTGCCATGTTATTGGTGCAATAGAAGCGAAGCTCAGCTGTAACAGGGTAATGGGGCCCTGTTTTAGAAATGAGTACTGGTCCTATCCCAATGCCTTTCATGTTGGCGGCTCCATCGAAGAATAGTTTCCATCCTGGCTTCTCGCCCTGTTCTACTTCATCAATATGCATCACCTCTTCATCCGGGAAGTATGTCTTTAAAGGTTCATATTCTTCGTCCACCAGATTCTTTGCTAGATGATTAGCCAACGCCTATGCTTTTATTACAGTCCTGGTCACGTAGACAATGTCGAACTCGGTGAGCATGATTTTCCATTTTGCAAGCCTCCCCGTGGGCATTGGCTTTAGGAAGATATACTTCAACGGGTCCAGGTATGAGATGAGGTAAGTAGTATACAATGACAAGTAGGTTTCAACTTCTGTGCTACCTAAGTTAGGGAACAACACGTCCTTTCAAGATGAGTATACTTAACCTCATAAGTTGTGAATTTCTTGCTAAGGTAGTACATGGCCTGCTCCTTCCTTCCAGTGATATCGTGTTTACCCAACACACATCCGAATGAATTGTCCAAGATTGTCAAATAGCATCAACGGCCCCCCTGGTTCCAGTGGAACCAATACTGGTGGGTTTGACAAGTATTCTTTTACTTTATCAAAAGCCTTCTGGCATTCTTCTATCCACTCAAACGCAACATCCTTTTTGAGCAGCTTAAAGATAGGCATACAAGTTGTCATGAGCTGAGTAGTAAATCTAATGATGTAATTCAATCTCCCCAGCAAACTCATTACCTTTGTTTCATTCCTCGGGGGCGGCAATTCTAGTATGGCTTTGATCTTTGATAGATCTAGCTCAATGCCTTGGCGGCTGACAATGAATCCTAGCAACTTCCTGATGGCACACGAAATGTGCATTTCGTAGGATTGAGCTTGAGATTGTACCTGCGGGGCCTCTAGAAGAATTTTCTCAGATCTCTGACATGGTCGAACTGCTTTCGGGATTTCACAATCACATCATCCACATAGACCTCAATATTCTTATGTATCATATTGTGCAATATGGTTGTCATAGCCCTCATATAGGTTACCTCGGCATTCTTTTGACCAAAAGGCATGGCCCTGTAGCAATATGTTCCCCACGACATGATGAATGCTGCCTTCTCCGCATCCTCCTCATCTATCAAAATCTGGTGATAGCCTGCGTAACAATCCACAAAAGAACCTATCTCATGTTTTGAACAATTGTCAATCAATATGTGGATGTTTGGCAGTGGGAAGTTGTCTTTTGGACTCGCTTTATTGAGGTCACAATAATCGACACACACCCTGGTTTTACCACCCTTCATTTGCACAGGTACGACATTGGCTAACCAGGTGGGATATCGTGTTACTTGGATGACCTTTGCCTCAAACTGCTTGGTAACTTCCACTTTGATATTTACACTTATATCAATTTTAAACTTCCTCAATATTTGCCTGACAAGAGGGAAGGCTGGGTCAGTGGGCAATTTGTGAACTACCAAGTCAGTGCTTAACCCTGGCATATCGTCGTAAAACCATGCAAAAACATCTTTATATTCGAGCAGTGCTTCGATTATTTCTTCCCTGCGTTGCAGTTTAAGATGGACACTTATTTTAGTTTCTCAAGTATTATCTGGGTCCCCTAGATTGACTGGTTCTGTATCACTCAGGTTTGGCTGGGGTTTTTCCTCAAAGTGGCTTAACTCTTTAATAGTTTCCTTAAACGCGCTTTCCTTATCTGGTTCGTCCTCATATTCTTTCTATTGAATTATTACTTCAAATTTAGACCGGATTTCAAGACTAGACCGAAGAGTCCTTATGCTTGTCATATCATTGGAGCCAACATAAAAGTAATTGTACAAGAAGAAAAAGAAAAGCAAAGAAAAATAAAAACAATCAGCACTGACGAAACAGGAAATTGCATTTCATTTAAATTGAAAGATAACAAGGTTTATATATCCAAACAGACGGAACATAGGCTATGAATTACAATCCTAGAATAATAGAAATTCAAAGAAAAATCAAAGTAAACTACCAAAACTCCTTCTTGGTCGGGAGAGGAGTAGCTTCCTAATTGTTGACTTTTGCACAGGGCCCAACAAATTGCACATCTGCCTTGCTAGAGCTCTCTCCGGCTTCCACCATATTCACATCTTCAAACTTTTCGAACCTTTCAAGCAATTCCTTATTAAGATCAACCACAAAATTGCAATTTGTTGTTGTCGGGCACTTTTTGGTGCCAGGCTTAAAAAATGATTTGAAAAGACGTGGCACGGGTTTGGGAGGACCCATACTTTCTTCCTCACCTTCTGGCTCTCTTGATGTATGCAATTGTGGGCTTGAATCCCGAACCAAAGGTGTCCATGTTTTTGGGGAGAGATACCGATTGTACAATACCCTTAAGTGACGCCCCCAAACCCTTTCCTGGAACAAAACCATTCTTAAATATTTCAACAGCCACCATGCCTGATGCAGCGGCTAGCTTTGGCGCCGGAACACACTCCCCTTCTGGAACTTTTCTCACTGGTATTGTGTCATGAACTTGATACACCCTGGGCTCCTTGTCATCATCCACCTCGATGAGTGGCACAATAGCATCACTGTGAGCATACAGATATTCCTCGCCATGCACAATTATTTCTTGCCGATCCCATTCAAATTTCACCATTTGATGCAAAGTAGAGGGAAATGCTCGAGCAGCATGGATCCAGGGTCGTCCTAACAGCAAGTTGTAGGACACAACCACATCTAGCACTCGGAATTACATGGTAAAATTGACTGGTCCGATTGTTAGTTTGAGCATTATGTAACCGACCGAATATTTTCCTCCTCCATTAAACCCTTGCACACAAATGTTGTCCTTGTGGATTCTTTCATCATCCACCTTCAACTTGTTCAATGTGAAAAGAGGGCAAATATTTTCACTTGAACCGTTATCAACCACCACTCGAGTAACCACAGAATTTTCGCACTTTACCATGAGATATAATGCTCAACTATGCTTGGTGCCTTCTACGGGCATTTCATCGTCGGAAAAAGTGACTCTATTCAGCTAAAAATGTTGTTGGCTATCTTCTCCAAGTAATTGACTGTGATTTTATCAGGAACGTGGGCCTCGTTCAGGATCTTCATCAATGCCCGACGGTACTTGTATGAATGAATCAACAATGATAACATCAATATTTGAGCAGGTGTGTTTCTCACTTGTTCCATAATAGAATAATCTTGCATTTTCATCTTCTTTAAAAACTCTCCTGCCTCCTCTTCACTCATAGTTTTATTCACCAACACTGAGTTATCCTTGGTCTGTTTGGGTTTTCTCAATTCCTCGGGGGCAAAGGACCTCCCCGATTACGTCAATCTGTGGGTCTCACAAACTTCTTCCCTAACCTTTTTCCCTTTATAAGTCACTATTACTCGGTCATAATTCAAAGGTACGTCCTTGCTGCTGATCATTGGTAGCTAATTTATAGGTTTGATAATGACAGTCTCTGTGCGAGCGCCTTCCACGACAATTACAAGCTTGTTTGCCACCCCCGGTACAACCACTTTTGCATTTTCTTGTCTCATCATCCCGTCATTCGAGGAGTCCTTCTTGACTCCAGTGAAAGGCTCACTTCTTGCTGCATTTAACTTATTTGTCGACATCTCGCTTGTTAAATTCTCAACCATCTTCCATTCACAGGCTTGGATCATTATGACAGTTTGCGAAGGCTTTCTAGGCTCTCCATTTTTGTGCACTATCTCAATCATATTTGTATCTTGATGAGCATGCAACGGGTTTTGATTAATATTGGCTTCTTTCGGAGCTTGCACCTCAATCTGATGCGAATTGATGTGTTCTTGAATAACACACTTCAGATGCTATCATTTCTCCCTGTCATGCCCCGGGGTACCAGAACAACCGAATACTCCAGATTTTCAGAGGAGGATTTGGAAATTTTGCTTCAATTGGCTTTAACATATCTAAATGTGTCAACCTGTGGAATAAGCTGGTATATTATTCTCCCAATTAGTGAAAGTTTTCTTCTTTTGAATTCTCTTAGTATTTAGAGCTTGGTTGGCTGAGAAAGCTGGTCTCGGAGGGTTTTGGTAGGCTCTTGGAGGATAGTTATTTTGTGTAGCTGGCTAATTATTTTGTGGGGGTTGGCGTATGCCTTTCCACGTGCGCGGGAGGTTGAGTATATGTTTGTGCATGATGGACGGAAAAATGTGGATCAAGAGGTCGGTAGTAGTGTTATGGTAGGCGATATGGAGTGTGTACATAGGTTTTATAATGAGGTAGGGGCTGGCCAGATCCAAGTTCCCGAGTCAGTTGTCGCTACCTTCTCTTTCTTCTTCTTTCCGATTGCTCTCCCGGTCCCACTATGGATAGCCTGGGTGGTTGCTTTGATTGTTGAATAACTCATAATCTTGTTGAATTTGAGTCCCTCCTCTACCATGCTTCCCATTTTTACTACCTCATTAAAGGATTTACCCACTGCCGATACATGGTGACCAAAATATGTAGGCTCCAAGGCCTGCAGGAAGTAATCTACCATTTCTCTTTCCTTCATTAGTGGGTCGACCCTTGCTCCTTGCTCTCTCCAACGGAAGCCATACTCTCTGAAGCTCTCATTGTGCTTCTTTTTTAGTTTCATCAAACACAAACGATTCAGAATAATTTCAACATTATACTAAAAATGACAGGTGAATGCTTGTGCTAGCTTGTCCCATGTGTACCATCGAGCATGATCTTTTCGGGTGTACCATACCAATGCTGAACCACTTAAACTTTGACTGAAGTATGCCATCAGTAATTCATCCTTCCCGCCTTTCCCTCTCATCTTGCTGAAGAAACCCCTTAGGTGTGCCACCAGATCACCATGTCCGTCGTATAAGTCAAACTTGGGCATCTTGAAGCCCGGAAAAAATTGTACGTTTGGGAACAAATTGTGGTCATTGTATGCCACTCTCACTTGGCCTCCTAACTCTCGCATATCTATGAATGAATACTCTAGACTTTTGACCTTCTTGATCACCTCCTCTTACTCGGGATTTTGACTGGTTTTTCAGCCTCAAAAGGGATTTTAAAACGGGGAGCATAAGAGCAGGGTTCGTGGGCTTTGAAAGTGGATTCTGGTGGGTAATACTGGTTATTATGAGCTTGGAGAAAAGGTTCACTGGACGATATGTGGAATGTGGCTGGAGGAGGTGCCACAAATATAGGAGCAACTGGTAGAGTGGGGTATGGAACAGCTTTCGGTGGTGGAGTTGGGGGTACCTGGGAAGTAGTTCCCTGGTATTGTTGGTAGATGGGGAAGCTTGGGGGTGGATAAGTCGAGGGTTGGTCATGTGACTGGGCTAATGGTGCGATAAAGGCCGGGTTAGCGGGATAAGCTAGTGGCGGCTGCCCTCTTACCCTTGCTTGATACATTTCAGCCATCTGATGCTTAAGATTGAACATCTCTTCTTTCATTGCATTGACATCCAACTCTTCCACCTCCTTTGAAGGATTAATGATACTTTGGTCAAGTTCTTGATTGGCCATAGTCAGCTTGCTTTTGGACCAAGTGTTATAGGGGTGGGTTGCCAGAATGTCGCAAAACTAACCACCTGTCTTGACTGGAGAGACATCATCAAAACTTGTTAGTGGTTAGGATTCAGCATATAGGTAGCCACATATTCGGGGATGAATGCACCTAAGAAATTACCAGTTTCTATTATGCGCATGGATTGGTTGCTTGCATCATCCCGGCTTTTATCCTATGCCACTTTTCTTTCCCTTTTTTTTCTTTTCCTTCTTCCCTTTTCTTTTGCTCAACTTGTTTTTGCCTAATTTCTTTTGTTTTATTATTCACTCCGTTATTATACCGTTGTTTCTCTCATGATTTTTTTTCTTATTATATGGTCGATTTCTATGGAGATTTCCTGCGTATCATGACCCAGTATGAATCAGGCCGAGCATAGTTCTGGCAGATAAGTACAGAAAATATTTTGGAAATTTTATAATTTTCATTAAGTTAAACACCTGATTAGAACTACTACCAAACCTTAATAAAAGAAATCAACAGACTCTAATTCAGACTCTAATAGAAAGGATAAGAACAACTGACTTGACAACCAACGATAGACACAAATAGAAAGAAAATACAGACTTCGCAATCGGACTGATAGACTCAAGTGAAAATCATGAATACATTGAAGTATCTAATGCTCTTGGAGCCTGCGAGACATAATTTGGTCTCACCGAGTCCTGCGTGCTAAATCCCCTTGGAGGTGGTGGAGGTCTTCCATCACTTCACAAACGAAGGTCATTGCGATGGAAAAAATATCACGACCCAAACTAGAGGGCCATGACTAGCACCCGACAATACTTTCCAAGCACCAACATACATTTTATCTAACCTTCTTTATTATCTTCTAGGGCTGACGAAATCAATATAAATGGTAGATAGGGATCATGGACAACCAACTATAAAATATGATGGCATGAACATACCTAACATAGGATGACCAGACAATCAAAAAACTATGTATAAAGTACGAGCTACCACGCTACCATGAAAGACTATACAACAAAAACCAACCGGCAAGGCATACAAACTATACATGAGTCAACACCTGTCTATGAGCCTCTAAAGGAACATAAATGCTGCAACATAGCCTAAACAGGGCCTCGACATACCCATAATATCCATAACAAAAATACATACTAAGACCACGGCAAGTCCGGAGAAGGGATCTCACTAATCGCTACTGAACTTGACAGCCTACTATGATGGGGGAGCTGCACCTGCCTCTCTACCAGGAACTGCAGCACGACATGCATCGTCCACAAATAAAAGGACGTCAGTATGAATAAATTATTGAGTATGTAAGGCAGGGAACCATAAATAGGAACAGTAATATAAGCAAGAATAACGAATATACAACCTGTAACATCTGAGTACCTCTGAGGGCTACTGACATGAAATGCATGATACATGTGTATAAATACATAAACTTTTAAAACATACGCCTTTGTGGGCATCATCATCCTTATATCGTACGTGACCGTAATAAGCTCGGTAAAAATGTACCCCGCCATCATAAGGCTCGGTAGAATCGTACCCGAACACCTGGAGCTCGGTAAACCAAACTGATCAGTGGTTGCACAATAGGTGTCATACCCGGCCGACTATAGCGCGTATCGGTATAGTAAAATAGATACATATATATAATGCATGCTCGACTCATAGAAACACGTTGTAGACGTTTGGGAGTGACGTAAGGTCGGTATCCTTTGGATACATTATTAGGACTAACTCTTCACTATGAACCTTATATGAATCAGGAAGTACCAACAACATTGATAACATTAAGAATAAGAGAAGCAACATTAACATCAACCGTTTCATAACAGGGGAAACAATGTATGTACCGTTAGCTTCTAAGAGTAGAGCATCTACATTATGTACAATCGGAGTCGTGCAAAAGAAGGAAAGGGATAGCCTCACATACCTTGTATATACTGCCCATCTGAAGCTATGCAATTGTCACAACTCCTTAGTCTACAATAAGAGAGACGATACTATCAGTATCATTTAAGCGTCATAACTATTATGTACTGACCATAACCTATTTTACGATGAATCGGACAGAACCTCCCCTATATATAAGACTTCACACCATTCAAAAAAACAACATCAATAATAGACATATTGAGCCTTTTAAAATAGTCCACGCAGAACCTAATAACTTCAAACATACGACGACCACTATAGTCATGTCAAACGACTCTGAAATGATACGAATAACTATCAGCCCACAACCCTACATATATATGATGTTTCTCCACACCCTTCCAACTCGAAAACTCCACAAAAAAATAGTAAAACATGCAGACCAACAGCAGCACAAAACAGTCTATAAAACAATCTGCTGCAAGTGAATAACTCGAACTCACTGCTTTCGATCACCATCCCGTGAGTTCTAACATGTATAGAACGAATTACCATGAATTCACAGCAGATAAAAATGTAGTAAGATGGAAGTAACTTACTTTACTTGTTGGATAACTCAACCCTTCCCTTAGATCTTCAAACTCTAGGTTTTACCTTCAAATAGAACTTGAAAGAGAGGGAAAATCGATTAGGGTTTGTGTGGGATTTTTTTGGATGGAGTTGCATGGGTTAACTTTGGTTTTGATGTTATAAAATATGGGTGAAATAACTGAGTTCATAACCCCTTAAAAGTCCTTTCTTGGCCGACTTAGGTCTTTTAATTTTGGCCTATCATTTTGGCAAGTAGGTGATGCACCTACTTGTCATCTACTAATCTGCGCAGGTTTGCAAAAATATGAATATCTCTATACTCCGAGATCGTACTGACAAACAGTTTAATGTGTTGGAAACTATACTCGTAGATCTTTAATTTTGTGGGTACATCACCCAATAATTCTTTCTAAATTGGGATAAAAGATTAGAAACATTTGACTTAATATTTAAGTAAAATTATGAACCTAAGTTGCGACAACTTTTGTCGACCTTTGTTTCATAACTCGTTTGACTTTAATACGTATGATATGGTAATTATTTGATTAAAATACCTTAATACATGACCTTTTATGTGTATTAAGAACCTCTAGATTTACCTAAAAATACGAGTTACCACATTCTTGATTCGCTTAACTTCTAATACTTGTTAATCACCCTTATACACCCTTGTATCACTTAAGATCATTAGGATTAACTTCTAGTCATTTCAAGGATAATTCTTTCTTGGATTTATGTTAACTAACATATGTCATGAACTAACGCGTGTGAATATAGGTTGTAACACCTTCCCCCCTTAGGAACATTCGTCCTCGAATGTAAGGGTTTATGGGGAGTCCAAATCATCGTAGATTCTAACGAAAATTTTCGGTCAATTTTCCCCTGTAAAATGGTCACTAGAAATATTTGCAAGCAGTTAAGACCAACGTATGGCCTCACAAGGCTACACAAAGCATTATGGAAATGTACATTATTTGCATATCACCATTTTGTATTAAGGAAGAGTGTTCTCAAGTTATTGCTGACCTAATAAAGCCATTTCACCTTTCCAATGTATCCTGTGTTCCACCAACATCCTTGTTATCTTCATTCTGGAATAGGTATGGGTATTTAGACTTCATCTCCTCTTCTGCTTCCCATGTCATTTCTTCCATATTCTTGTTCCTCCACAATACTTTAATGAAAGCTACATCTTTTGTTCTCAGCTTGCGGACTTGTCGATCTATTATAGCCAGTGACACTTCTTCATATGGTAGATCCTCTGTAACTTGTACTTCTTTGATAGGGACAACTCTAGAAGGGTCTCCGATACATTTTTTCAACATAGATACATGGAATACCAAGTGGACAATTTGCAATTCGGATGGCAATTTCAACTCATAAGCAGCTTGTCCAGTTCGTTGAATAATTTTATGTAGACCGATATACCTTGGACTAAGTTTGCCTTTCTTCACAAAACGCATAACACCCTTCATTGGTGAGATCCTCAAGAAAACCCAATCACCAACCTCAAATTCCAAATCATGACGTCAGACATCGGAATAAGACTTCGCCTGCTTTGTGCCATCCTCAATCGTTCCTGTATCACCTTCACCTTCTCAATAGCTTGGTGAATTAAATCTAGCTCATATAATTCTGTTTCACCGACATCGAACCATCCAACTGGTTGTCTATATCTTCTCCTGTATAGTGCCTCATATGGGGCCATATTAATACTGGAATGATAGCTATTATTGTAGGCAAATTTTATGAGTGGAAGATGGTCATCCTAATTTCCCTTAAAATCTAGAACACATGCTCGCATCATGTATTCTAGTGTCTAAATTATACGTTCAGCCTGAACGTCAGTTTTTGGATGAAATGCAGTGCTGAGATTCACTTGTGTGCCTAACCTTTCTGAAAAAACCTCCAAAAGTTAGCCGTAAATTGAGCTCCTTGATCTGATATAATAGATACCAGCACACCATGAAGCCTAACAATCTCCTTGAAATATAACTTCGCATAATCTTCAACCGTGTAAGTAGTCTTAAGTGGCAGAAAATGGGCACATTTTGTAAGTCGATCAATTCACCCAGATGGAGTCAGACTTATGGTTAGAGCGAGGTAATCCAATAACGAAGTCCATATTAATCACCTCCCATTTCCAAGTCGAAATCTCTATATTCTGAAGCAATCCACCGGGTTTCTGATGTTTTATCATTACTTGTTGACAATTGAAACACTAGGCTACAAATTCTGCAATAGACTTCTTCATATTATCCCACCAATATTTCTCCTTCACATCATGATACATCTTTGTCAAGCCTGGATATATAGAATGTCGGGATTGATGAACTCATTCATAATCTTTTCTCGTAGCCCTGCCACATTAGGCACACAAAATCGACCCTGGTATCTCAGTGCCCCATCTCCTTTGATCTAAAAAGCCATAATTTTACGGTGCTGAATGCTCTGTCTCAATCATACTAAGAGAAGATCTTTATATTGTCGTGCTTTTACCTCTTCTACCAAAGATGATTCAGATGTATTATGTACAGTAACACCTCCGTCATCAGAGTCTGATAATCTGATTCTCATATTGTCTAGTTGATGAAGCTCTTTAGTCAACCCCCATCTACCTGCCTCAATGTGTACTAAGCTTCCCATCGACTTATGGCTGAGAGCGTCTGCCACAACATTGGCGTCACCGTGATGATACAATATACCACATTTCCTTCTATTCCATCAGGGAGAGTGAGCACTGGTACGGATGTCAATCAATTCTTCAGCTCCTGAAAACTATGTTCACAAGTATCAGGCCACTAGAACTTGGTAGCTTTCTTTGTTAACTTAGTCAGTGGTGCTGATATAGAGGAAACCCTTCTACAAATCCCCTACAATATCCTCCTAGCCCCAGGAAGCTACGGACTTCTGATGATGTTGTATGTCTCGGCCAATTATTTACTACATCGATCTTCTGAGTGTCGACACTAATACCCTCGTCAGATATCACATGGCCAAGTAATGCTACAGAGTTCAGACAGAATTCACTTTTGGAGAGCTTAGTATATAACTTACAATCCTGAAGCGTCTGTAATACTATCCGCAAGTGGACCGCATGTTCCGCCTCCGAACGAGAATACACCAGAATGTCATCAATGAATACAATAACAAACACATCAAGATAGGGCCTGAATACTGTATTCATGAGATCCATAAAAGTTGCTGGGGCATTTCTTAGCCTGAATGACATCACCAAGAACTCAAAGTGCCCTTATCTTGTCGGGAAGGCCGTCTTTGGGATATCCTTCTCCTTAACCCTCACTTTATAATACCCTGAACTTAAGTCAATCTTGGAGAAATACTTGGCACCCTGGAGTTGGTCAAACAAGACGTCAATTCTTAGAAGTGGATACTTGTTCTTTATATTCAACTGTGGATAGTCAATACACATCTGTAACGACCCGTCTTTCTTCTGCACGAATAGGACTAGCGCACCCCAAGGTGAAGTGCTAGGCCTAATGAATCCTTTATCGAACAAGTCCTTCAGTTGCGCATTCAGCTCTTGCAACTCTGTCGGTTGCCATTCTATATGGAGGGAGAGAGATAGGTTGAGTGTCAGGCAACACATCAATGCTAAACTCAATCTCCCTTTCAGGAGGAAGGCCTGGGAGTTCATCTAGGAAAACATCTGAAAATTCATTGATCGTGTGGATTGATTGTAGAGTAGGCGGCTTTGCCTCCGCATCCCTAACGAGAACGAGATGATAAATGTAACCTTTTGAGATCATTTTCCTTGCCATAAGATAGGAAATAAACCTACCTTTTGGTGTAGCAATGTTCCCCTTCCATTCAATGACGAGTTCACCAGGGAATTGAAACCTAACAATCTTCGTACGACAATCAACATTTGTATAGTATGAGGATGACCACACCATTCCCATTATCACATCAAAATCAACCATTTCTAACTCAAATAAATTTTCCAAGGTTTGACGACTAAAATTCATCACACTGCAACCTCTATATACCCTTCTAGCAATAACAGAATCTCCTATTGGAGTAGATACCGCAAGGGCTTTACTTATCAATTCAGGTTCAACGCCAAACTTATTAGCCATAAAGGGTGTAATATATGATAATGTGGATCCTGGATATATCAGTGTGTATCCATCATAAGAAAACACAGACATTGTCACACCTCCTTTTTACCGCTTACACGTGGTTACCCCGAAAGGCGACACGTGAATAGGAGTTTTTCTAATTAAAGTGACATTATTCGAAATGGGATTGACTGTTTATTTCAAGAGTTTTCACGTGGGATATGCTTGGATTATTGTGTCCCAAGTCACCAGTTTATATAAAATCACAAATCGAGGAAATTTTAACTACCTAATTGGAGTCTGCGAACTAGAAATTTGTGAGCAAGGAATTCAGTTGACCCGAGGGAAGGTGTGTTAGGCACCATCAGATCCCGTGGTTCTAGCACGGTCGCTTAAACTTATTATAAGTGGCTAAAACATGATTGGCTATACCCGTTAACTCGTAATTTTAGATTATTAACCGATTTTAACATCTTTTAAGGAAATTTGCAATGTCGTTAAAAACATGTCACGAATCGCATCACATAAATGCACCCACAATTTAAGGAATATTTTAATTCCATTGAGAATAGGATTTGGGTGAGATAAATGCGCACCCGAATTTTAAGAAGGTATTTTATTAACACGCGCCTATAGCAACTACATCTTTGACATTTATGGGAAGGCCATGAAATTTGCTAAATGGCACCTCCTATTCTTTCTATGTGTTCTAATGAATTAAGGAGCATATGCAAGGTATTTGTTTGAATTAACACAGCTCAAGGACAGCCGAATCCGTACTAAATTTTCTACTCTTACGGGTGCATAAATACACTAATTGTTTTATGTATAAACTTGTGTACTCGTGAAACACCACGTGGCCTTAGATTCGTTCATAGCCAATTACCAAGTAATAAATTGATGTTGGGCCAGCCCAAGATCATACATTGTTCAGGCAGTATTGATTAATAAGTATTGTGACTGTTTTGGATTTTAAAACACTCAGCCCAAAAACATATTGGATTACAAAATTCTGGTGCGTTACTGGGCTTCACGAATGAGCCCAGCACTAACTTAAACGAAAGAGTCCAAATGTTTATGATCAAGCTGGTTTGAAATTATATACAAAGTCAAATCTCTACACATTCACGAAGGAAAATATTAACTACCATTTTTGTATCAATTTCTAACAATAGATTTGAATTTAGTTGTGATTCCGGTTATACTAAAGGGACAAATATGAAAATAACTTATCATTAAACATGCTGAGACTCAAATAAACTACAATGTTTCAGAGTATTTTGAATTGTTTTACATGGTTATCACGACTGCTGCCTCCTAAGTCCAGTAGTTCTACAGGATCAGCAGTTGAACCAACTGGACTAGAATTGGAATTGATCATTACTTAAACACATACAAACAGATCAGTCTAATATTAACTATAACATCATGATCATGCTATGATTACACCTATATTCAAAATTAAATAGGGGAGAATGGAGGGGGGTAAACTTCAAAAATACAAATAATGGATAAATCTTCACATTGGACTATACATTTCATTTGAACTTCATGGATACAACAGCATTGAGTGTACTTGTAAAGCAGTAAAAGAACAGGCCTATGAGTAAAAAAAATAGATCATCTAAGCAACCAACAATCAATAAAACAGTGTATCCAGATTTCGGTGCGACTTTTAGAGAGCTAAATCTTCCGGAAAAATGATTCCAAACAGCACTAATAGTATTTCCAGATATAAGAATAGGTATTGTAGCTCTAATATTCAAAAAGAATTTTTTCGGATCCCTTTCAATGCCCCCAAATCGTTCATTTTATAGCAAAATTGTTAGGGCATCAGCTTTAACTTTGTTTTCTTTTTAGTCCTCAGCTCAACTTGTATTTTTGCCTAAGTAGTCCTTCAATTTCTGACTTGTGCCTCTAAGTTTGAGGCTGGAATTATGTATTAGTCCCTGCTAGAAAGTTCTAAAGGATTCTTATAAGATTTTACAAGACTCCAATTCCTTTTATACCCTTACTAGCTTTCCTAAATTACCCTACCTCTGAACTTGACCTTGGTCAGTTCTTTTAACCCTGGTTCAGTCCAATTAACTTGGGTTAGTCAAACTCAGGTAACCTTTTAGACTAACAAGCTTGTGACTATAAAAACTAGCCAAAATTGACAAGGCTTAACAAAACTGCCTTAATACAGATTCCACACACACTATGCATGATTAAAATCAAAATGACCAGAAAAATGAATACATCTATCAGCACTGAGGACCGAAACTATCTTGAACTAATGATCATGCATTCAGCAACACAATCATACAGTCAAACCAATCAGAAAATCAGTAAATCAATAAAATTCATCCAATTTTGAGAATCATACCACTTAAAAGCTAATTATAATGTGATGTTGAACTGTTGCATAAACGAGAAGCTTTCCAGGCTAGTGACAGACAAACAAACATCTAAACATCGAACCCTAATCTTAGGTGAACTTTGTGGACAACCAGATAAACAACCAAAATCAAATAAAAGTTTAGACTTTAAGACATTACTGACCCTAATCAGTTATCCTAGGCTAATGTCAAACGAAAAAACATATGAACATCGAACTCTAATCTTAAGTGCACTAGATAAAAAACAAAAAATAAAAGAAACCCAGACTTTAAAACATGCAATTACTAAACCTAGTCAATTATCAAAGAATTAAACATTCAAAGCTAAAAAAATGGAAAATAGGCAAGAAAAACTTAGCTCTCATTTTTTTTTCTTATTTAGACCATCCCAGCTGGACCTTGATTCTCCCACAGGGGTCTTGAACCCTCTAATGTGGTGTACCATCAATTTTAAAGACTCATGGGAGTTTCCATGATTATGAGACCTAAAATAGGTCTCAGATTTGAATTTGTTTAATGGTTGAGGGTGTTTGGGGGTCAAAGGTGGCATGGTTAGTGTTAATAGGGGTCAGGGACTACCTGGGGGATGTTTGGACCATTTCCGGCATGTTTAGGATTCTATGGTTGGTCTTGGGGTTAATATCTGAGGGGTTTCAGGGTGATTTGAGAGGGGTAATATACCTGGTTGGAACGGGGAGGGTGAGGTGTCTTACGTGTGTAAGTTTGGATGGCATTGGAATGAGGTCGCCGGAGGTAGGGTTTCCGGCCACCTATAAGGGGATATTCGAGAGGGGGGGGGGGGTAGGGGGTTGTATTCAAGGGAAACCAGTCACATGGTGGGATAGATGAGGTCGTGCTGGTTAAGAGGTGTAATTTTGGGGTCGTTTGACTGTCGGCCGCCGCCATAAGGCGATTTCCGGCGGCGGCAGTAGGGTGGTCAGCCGGTGGTCAACGATGGCGATGGGGTGGTAAATGGAGGTGATATAGCCGGAGGTGGAGATACGAGGAGGTTAAGTTTGGTCGTGTATGTATGAAGGTGTTTGGACATATATGTATGATTTAGGCTGGGGGCTTAGGAACCGTTGGATTGGGGCGAGATCAACGGCAGTGATGATGGGGGGCTAAAGATGTCGTTTAGTTTAGTGGAGATATGGACTGGGTCAGGCTGGTTATTGGGATGGGTTGTGGCTTGAGTTAGAGAAGGAAACAAGTTGGGCCACTCAGGTTTGGCCCAATTGTGGCCAGCCTGAGTGGCTGCCTATTTATATATACATGTATTGTATCTTTATTATTTTTTTCTCTTTTCTTTTAATTGAAATTAATTACTAAATTTATTTAAAAACCACAAATCAGAAATAAATTAAAACAAATCACAATTGGACAAACATAATTTCAAGTGCTGGCATATACATATATATATATATATATATATATATTTATTTATCTTTTTCTATTTTAATTTATAATACATGTTTATTTAACAATTAAATCCTAACTAATAATAAACACGCAGTAATGAACATGCACATGCAATTAAATCCAAAAATTAAAATCCTAATATTTTAAAAGAAAAAATCCTAAACTTTAAGAGTCCTGTAGGAGTTTGTTTCGACTGGTCAAAAATCATATGGTCACAGCTTCCCCTCTTTGTACGAGAACACGAAAGGTTTTCGCGCAAAGACAAGTGAGCAAATATGAGTGATTTCCGTACGATTGAAAACTCCATGTGAAGCATTTTTAAAGTTTCCTGACCGAACCTTGGTTCAAAGGTTGCCTACATATCCTCGGCAATAGAGGAATCAGGTCAGTGTAGTTCTGGAAGTTTTGGTAGCTCGGACTACCGAGAGACTGTGATTGTCTGCTGTTTCTGCTCACTAAGCTCCTTATTACACCGAAAAAATTAAAAACCTAAGCTAGCTAAACCTATCAACTGCAAGTTACAAGAATCCTATCTATGATTCTCTTGAAGCCTGATCTTGAGTCGCGGCTATCTTTTGTGACAGACTCCGATCCGAATCTTTATGCTTGTTATTTGCAGCTCCTAACTCTATCTTTGATCTTAAAACAAAATAGGATACGCTGAGCTTGTGACTTCCATTAATTTTGAGAAGTCCGCGTCTGTGTCCGCCTCATTACTTTGAGTTCACCTTTTGTCTTTTTGCTTTTTCTTCTGTTTTGAATTTACACTCACGTTTCCAATTATGCCGAGTCTTGCTCCTTGAGGTAATATCTGCTTAGACAGCAAAACATACAAACGAACGAAATTTTCTGCCCCAATTTTCACTGGAAAATTTCGTGAGTTATTTATAATATATGTCTATGCTGCACTTTTTAGAACAAAAAGGAGCGAAATTGTGTATCCCTTGGAAAGATCACCAGGCTATGCTGGAGAGGAGAAATGGTTCCTGCTGGAGAATAGATAAGAATCCTCAGGTTATGCCGGGACAAAAATGAAAAAGCCTCTGTGGGGAAGGAAAGAAAAGATCTGCGGGTTATGCCGGGACATGAAAAATATTCCTGGGTTATGCCAGGGTGAAAAAGGATCATGAGTTATGTCAAGGGAATCCTCGGGTTATGCTGGGATGAGTGAAAAATCCTAGGTTATGCTTGGGGGATCCACGGTTTATGCCGGGATGAAACAATCCTAGGTTATGCTAGGTGGATCTGCGGGTTATGCCGGGATGAAAATGAGGAGTCCCTGTTGGGGATAAAAGGAAATCCTGAGTTATGTCAGGGGAATCCACAAGTTATGTCGGGATGAAAATGAGGTCCTGAGTTATGTCAGGGGAATCCACGAGTTATGCCAGGATGAATGAAAAAAAATCCTAGGTTATATTAGAGGAATCCACAGGTTATGATGGGATAATAAAGAGGTCCTGAGTTATGTCAGGGGAAATCCACGGGTTAGGCCGGGATGAATGCAAAATCCTAGGTTATGCTAGGGGGATCCGCGGGTTATGCCGGGATGAATGAAAAAAATCCTTAGGTTAAATCCTAGGTTATGCTAGGGAGTAATCCATGGGTTATGCCAGGATTAACATAAGGTCCTGAATTATGTCAGGGGAAATCCACGGTTTATGCCGGGATGAATCAAAAATCCTAGGTTATGTTGGGGATCCACAAGTTATGCTCGGATGAAAATAAGGTCCTGAGTTATGTAAGGGGAAATCCACGGGTTATGCCGGAATGAATGAAAAATCCTAGGTTATGCTAGGGGATCCACGGGTTATGCGGGGATGAAAATGAGGTCTTGAGTTATGCCAGGGGAAATCCACGGGTTATGATGGGATGAATGAAAAACCTATGTTATGCTAGGGGAATCCACGGGTTATGCCAGGATGAAAGGAGGTCCTGAGTTATGTCATGGGAATCCACGAGTTATGCCGGGATAAAGAAAAAATCCTAGGTTATGCTAGGGGAATCCATGGGTTTTGACCACGTGGGCCTAAGGGTATTTTGGTTATTTTACATAAATTTATGTCTTAGCTTTAAATTGAATAGTGGAAACAGTTGTGTGAGGTGTTATTTACAATATGTAATTGAAATGAATAGATTTAGGCTATTTGGAGTTGGATACTCGTGGCAAACATGTGGTTTTAAGTTGAATTGGAGCTAGTTTGAGGTAAATGGCTTGTCTAACCTTTTTGTTGGGGACCTTTCCCCTAGGATATGTTATTTTGTAATTGAGTGCCTTGTACATGAGGTGACGAGCACGTAATCGTTGAAAAGCCGGTTTTTTTTACATAAGATATTGAGACTGGATTTCTTTCGTACTTACTTATTTTTACTTGTAGTTATAACTTGTGTTAGATTAAAAAGAGAGGTTTAGTTGATTTAAGTTACCTACTTACTTGAATCTCCTTAACTGCAGTATGTGAGACGTGTTAGGCTATAATTATATGTTTCTTGTATTGTTGTATATCATTTCTCAAAATTCATTGATTGTGGTTGCGAATTTATATTTGGGACTACAGGTTAGATTCCCGGGAGATCCCCCTGCACATTCATATTTGGGACTACAATTTAGATTCCCGAGAGATCCCCCTTCATATTTATATTTTGGACTAGGGGTTAGATTCCAAGGAGATCCCCTTGCATATTTAGTTTGAGACTACAGGTTAGATTCCCGTGAGATCCCCCTGCACATTCATATTTGAGACTACAATTTAGATTCCCGGGAGATCCCCCTTCATATTTATATTTGGGACTAGGGGTTAGATTCCAAGGAGATCCACTTGCATATTTAGTTTGAGACTACAGGTTAGATTCCGGAGAGATCCCCCTGCATATTTACTTTCGGACTACGGGTTAGATTCCTGGGAGATCCCCCTGCATATTTACTTTGGGTCTATGGTTTAGATTCTCGGGAGATCCCCCTGCACATTTATATTTGGGACTATGGGTTAAATATCCGGGAGATTCCCCTACACAATTATATAATGAACTACAGGATGGTATCCTGGGAGGTCCTCGTTATTGGTATTGATACGTAAATGGACTACAGGACGGTATCCTGGGAGAGCCTCTTTATTGGTATTGATATGGAAATGGACTATAGAAAGGTATCCTAGGAGATTCTCATTGTTGGTATTGATATGGAAATGGACTACGGGATGGTATCCTGGGAGATCCTTGTAATTGGTACTGATATTGAGCCGTTTTACTCCGTCCAATCTTATCCTCGGTGTGTTGATTGTTGTTTGTGTAACCTAACTTACTTCACAGTTGTATTCCATTATTTCTGCTTACTGTATACTGTTGTCAGCATTCTTCTTATATTTGTTTAATCTCAGTAGGGCCCTGACCTTCCTCGTCACTACTCGATCGAGGTTAGGCTTGGCACTTACTGAGTACCGTTGTGGTGTACTCATGCCCCTTTTATGCATGTTTTTTCATGTGCAGATCCAGTTACCTCCACTTAGCTGTACTACCCTTGAGGCGGAGAGATCTAGTGGAGACTTCGAGGTATATCCGCCACGTCTGTAGACCAAGAGTCTCTATTCTATTCCAGCTTTAGTAGTTATTCCATCCTTTTATTTTAGTTGTTTAGACATTCTGGAGTTAGAGCAATATGTTACATTTCTATTAGCCTGTTGTTCCCGTGAGTTTTTCGGTTTTGGGATGAGATTGTAGACTTCCGCGCTTTGTTTAATTTTTGAGTTGTACATGCCAAGTGGCACATATACACCGTTTTCTTCTAGTTTTTCTTAGTTTAATTAAATTTTCCGCAAGTTATAATAAATTTTCTCATTTGTAGTCTTGCCTAGTTGTAGGAACTAGGTGCCATCACGATATGTTCATGAAAGGTGAATTGGAATCGTAAAAAGTTGGTAAAAGAGCTCGAGGTTGATAGGAATCATTGGACACATGCCATTTTATTAGAGTCCCGCTGATCGGTATAGAGACATATGTACTTATCTACGAGAGTCTATGTAATTGTTTAGGAAAAATCTTCACTTCATTGATTTCCTTGTCGTGCAATTTTTTGACGTCGGATCTAAACTTCTATCTTCTATTCCCTCACAAATCGCGAGGACAGGCATTGCTGGAGATGACTAGGCACCGGCACCCCCTACTGCAGCCGTCAGAGGTCAGAGACGGGGTAGAGGTCGAGGACGCATACGTGGTGCAGCCAGAGCACTTGCGCGAGCTACCGCCGAGGCACCACCAGCAGATCTTGCCAGAGTCCAGGCACCTGGCACGCCTTCTACTGCCACTACTACTCCAACCCTTCAGGAGACATTGGCTCGGTTCATGTCAATGTACACCACCTTGGCTCAAGCAGGGTTGCTTCCCTTCGCGGCAACCATATCCCAGGCTGGGGGAGGAGTACACACTCCCGCTGTCCGCACTCTTGAGCATAGAATGCAGGTTGAGCATGCCCTAGAGATCATTCATGTTCCACCTGTAGTGCCAGTTCAGCCCATGGATTAGGCATCTGCTTCTGAGGATGAGCAACGGAGGATGGAGAGGTTCAAAAAGTATGATCCTCCGATTTTCAGTGGATTAACGACAAATGATGCCTTAGGATATCTAGAAGACTGTCACCGTATTCTTCACACTATGAGCACAGTAGAGTCCAGCGAGGTTTCCTTTACTTCTTTTCAGCTTTGGGGAGCTTCCAATGATTGGTGGCACACTTATGAGATTGATAGTCCAGTCAAGGCTGCTTCATTGACTTGGACCCAATTCTCGGATATGTTTACAAGAGTGTTTTTCCCTTAGAGTCCCTCCGATCCATGGCGCGCCGAGTTTGAGAATTTGCGCTAGGGTTCTATGACCGTTTCGGTGAATGTTATCCGTTATACCAGATTAGCCAAGCATGCACTGGCTTTTGTTGCGACAATCCACGAGAGAGTTCACAGGTTCATTGAGGGTCTTATCCTACCTATCAGATCTAGCATGGCTCGAGAGTTAAATATGGACATTCCTTATCAGCAGGTAGTGAGAATTGCTAGGAGGATTGAGAGTATGCACACTAGGGGGCGAGAGGAGAGAGAGGCCAAGGGACCTTGAGAGTTGGGCCACAATTCTGGTGCCCGTACCCCAACAACAGGTCAACATTGTAAGGGTTTTGTTGGTTGCCCTGTTTATTCAGCTTTTACAGCAGCCAGCAGTGCTCCAGCTCCGCCTAAACCTCAGGATCCTTACTATGCACCTTCAGTTTCTAGCGCGCCTCCTGTGCTAGGTACTTTCTGAGATAAGTCCACCAGACCTAGCCCTAGCAAGTCACAGCCACTGCGCTCTACCAGAGCTTGTTTCGAGTGTGGTGACACATGCCATATGGTTAGGGACTTCCCGAGACTTGGTAGTGGTCAGACTACTCAGCCACAGCATGGCCCTCAGTGCTCCCAGGCTATGGTAACTTCTCCAGTTGCCGCCCCACCTGCTCCACCAGCTAGAGGTGAAGGCTGAGAAGGTAGAGGTCGCCCTCGAGGGGGAGGCCAGGCTAAATATTACGCCCTCCCTGCTCGTGCCGAGGCTACTGCCTCGTATTTTGTTATCACAGTTATTATATTAGCTTGTCATAGAGAGGAATCGATTCTATTCGATCCGAAATCTACTTATTCTTATGTGTCTTCTTACTTTGCTCCGCATTTTTGTTTGCCTCGGTATTCTTTGATTGCCCCTGTTTTTGTTTCTACTCATATGGGGGGGTTCCCTTGTTGTGGACCGTGTTTATTGGTCATGTTTGTTTACTATTCATTTTTTTGAGACTGAAGCATATTTATTGTTACTCAACATGGTTGATTTTGATATTATCTTGGGCATGGATTGGTTGTCGCCCCATTATACTTTTTCGATTGTCACGCTAAGATCGTAACGCTGGCTATGCTAGGTATTCTGCGTATTGAGTGGAGTGGCACTTTAAATTACACTCCTAGTAGAGTTATCGCTTTCCTTAAATCTTAGAGTATGGTTTAGAAGGGGTGTGCAACATATTTAACATATGTGAGATATGTGAGTGTGGATACACCTTTGTTAATTCTGTCCTAGTGGTACGGGACTATCCCAATGTGTTTCAAGCTGATCTTCCAGGCATGTCGCCGGATAGGGACATTGAATTTTGCATGGATCTGTTGCCGGACACTCAGCCCATTTCCATTCCTCCGTATTGTATGGCTCCTCCTGAGTTGAAGGGGATGAAGGATTAGTTACAGGAATTGCTTGATAAGGGTTTTATTCGACCTAGTGTTTCACCGTGGGTGCTCTTGTCTTTTTTATGAAAAAGAAGGATGATTCTATGCATAAGTATATTGATTATAGCCAGTTGAACAAGGTTAGCGTGAGGAATAATTATCCTTTGCCTCGTATTGATGATCTTTTTGAACAACTTCAGGGCGCACAAGTATTCTCTATGATTGACTTCCACTCAGGTTACCATCAGTTGAATTTTCGGGAGCCATATAGTCCGAAGATTGTCTTCAAGACTTTGCATGGTCATTACGAGTTCCTTGTTATGTTATTTGGGCTGACCAATGCCCTAGCAGCTTTTACGCATTTGATGCACAATGTATTCAGGCCATATCTCGACTCATTCATTATGATTTTATTGATGATATTCTAGTGTATTTCGGAGTCGGTAAGATCACGAGCAACACATGAGGATCATGCTTCAGATCTTGAGGAAGAAGAAGTTATATGCGAAGTTCTCAAAACGTGAGCTTTGGTTGGATTCAATGGCATTCTTAGGCCATGTAGTTTCAAGCGAGGGCATTCGGGTAGATCCAAGGAAGATAGATGCAGTGAGAGTTGCCCCAGGCCGTCTTTAGACACAAATATTTGCAGCTTCCTTGGCTTGGCGGGTCGTTACCGTCATTTTATGGAGGGTTGTTAATCGATTGCAGCCACTATGAATAGGTTAACCTAGAAGGGTGCTCCATTTCAGTGGACGGAGGAGTGTGAGGCTAGCATTCATAAGCGTAAAATGGATTTGACTTTATCTCCCATTCTAATATTTCCTACTGGTTCAGAATCTTGTATGGTTTATTATGATGGCTCACGGATTGGCCTTGGAGGCGGTGTTGATGCAAGACGGTAGGGTCATTGCCTACACATCCAGGAAGTTGAAGATACATGAGAAGAACTACACTGCCCACGACTTTGAGTTATCCGCTATTGTCCATGACTTGAAGATATGGCGTCATTATTTTTATGGTGTGCCTTGTGAGATTTATTCTGATCGTAGGAGTTAATAGCACTTGTTCAACCAAAAGGATCTCAATTTGTGCCAGAGGTGGTGGTTAGAGTTGCTGAAATATTATGATATCACTATTTTGTATCACCTTGGCAAGGCTAATGTAGTAGCGGATGCCTTGAGTCATCAGGCGGAGAGTTTGGGGAGTTTGGCTTATTTACCAGCCATAGAGAGACCTACATTTTCCGGCCTTAGCTAGACAGTTTATGAGATTGGACCTAGTCGGGTTCTAGCCCGTGCGGTTTCTCGATCTTCATTGTTTGACCGTATCAGGGAGAGACAGTATGATGGCCCTCGTCTACTTGTCCTTAAGGACACGGTTCAGCACGACGATTCTAAAGAAATGACCATTGGAGATGACAGGGCATTGAGGATGTAGGGCCGAATTTGTATGACCAATGTTGATGGTTTCGGGAGTTGATTTTAGCAGAGGCTCATAGCTCACGGTATTCCAACCATCTGGGAGTCACGAAGATACATCAAGTCTTGAGGCATCAGTATTGGTGGAGGCGGATGAAGAAGGATATAGTTGGATATGTAGCTAGATGCCTCAATTGTCAGCAGTTGAAGTGTGAGCACCAGAGACCAGGTAGGTTGCTTCAGCAGATAGAGATTCCGGAGTAGAAATGGAAGAGGATCACCATGGATGTAGTCGTTTGTCTCCCTTGGATTGCGAAGAAGTTTGATGCCATTTCGGTGATTGTGGATTAGCTGACCAAGTCCGCTCATTTTATCCCTATGTGTACCACTTATTTATCGTAGCGATTGGCGAAGATTTATATCTCGGAGATTGTTCGTCTGCATAGTATTCCTATTTCTATTATTTCACACAGAGGTAATCAATTCACATCACGATTCGGGAGAAATTTTCAGTAGGATTTGGGTACTCGGGTGGAGCTGAGCACATCATTTCACCCCTAAACGAACGGACAGTCCGACCGCACTATATAGATTTTTGAGGATATGCTCCATTGGGTGTGTGATTTTGTTTGGAGGCTCTTGTGGTCATTTCTTTCCATTGGCGGAGTTTGCTCACAACAACAGCTACCAGTCCAGCATTTAGATGTCCCCGTATGAGGCCTTATATGGTAGGCGGTGTAGATCTCCGGTGGGTTGGTTTGAGCCAGGTGACGCCAGGCTATTGCGCATAGAGTTAGTTCAGGATGCATTGGAGAAGGTCAAGGTGATTTGGGGTAGACTCTGTATGGCCCAATCCAGATATAAGAGTTACGTGGACCGAAAGTTTCGTAATGTTTCATATATGGTCGGATTGTGGGTTTTGCTTCGGGTTTCGCCTATGAAGGGCGTCATGAGGTTTTGGAAGAAGGGGAAGCTAAGTCCATTATTTATTGTCCCTTTTGAGATTTTGAGGCGAGTTGGGGAGGTTGCTTATGAACTAGCCTTACCTCCCAGCCTGGCAGGAGTTTATCCGGTATTTCATGTTTCGATGCTCCGGAGATATTACGGTGACCCGTCGCACGTGTTGGATTTCAGCTTAGTCCAGTTGGACAATGATCTATCCTACGTTGAGGAGCTAGAGGCTATATAGGACAAGCAGGTTAGAAAGTTGAGGTTAAAAAACATTGCTTCAGTAAGGGTTTTGTGACGGGGTCAGCCGGCCGAGGAGCCGACTTGGGTGACCGAGCTATGCACAGCTTCTACCCTCATCTTTTTCCTGGCTCGGGTACTTCTTTCTTTTGTCCGTTCGAGAACGAACGACTGTTTTGGCGGTGGAGGATATGACGATCCAAGGGGTTCATCACTTGTTTTCTTACAATTTTTTACTTCTACGGCCTTGAAAACCCCATTTGTGGTGTCCTCTATTTGTGTGCGAAGTAGGCGCGTTGTCGGAAAGTTTAGATATGAATTATTTGATAAAAATGCTAAATTTTGATATTAAATTGAATAAATTTTAATTGTGTCAAAATTTTGGGTAAACGGACCCGGACCCATGATTTGATAGTCTCGGAGGGTCTATAGGAAATATGGAACATGGATGTATGCCCGGAATCGAATTTCGAGGTCCAAAGCCTGAGAAATGAATTTTTGCGTAAAACTATTTTCTGGAAATAATTAAGGATATTAGAAGTGCAATTTAATTAAAATATTATGGTATTTCTGGATTAGTAGGGTCGTTCATTCCTGGAAGAGTTCGCAAATGCAAACTATACCCTCGCAAATGCGATGGTGAGTCTTCACAAATGCAACGCATGGTTCGCAAATGCCAACCTCCCAGTTTTCCCTATTGTTTGAAAATGGGAACAAGAGTCTCGCAATTCCCAATTTAGCAAGGTCACGGTTCGCAATGCGAACCTCTATTCTCAAATGCAACATCTGCAACCTGCAATTTTTATACTTAGACGAAATTTGGACATTTTTCACCCCATTTTCAAAACACAACTCCTTTGGGCGATTTTCCAAGAAAAAGACCTCTTCCAAATCATTTGTAAGTCGGTTTTTACTTATTTCTTTCAATTTTAAACATCATTTAACATGTTTTCAACTTAAAATCAATGATTTTCATGGGTAAAATTGGAGTTTTGGGATAGAACGTATGTTTTTCTAAAATTGGAGATTTGGATCTCAATTTGAGGTCCGATTTGAAAAAAATATATATATTTGAGTTCGTGGGAGAATGGATAATCAAATTTTGGCTGGACCCTCAGGTTTTGACCACGGGGTTCTTGAGGGCATTGTGGTTATTTTACCTAAATTTACGTCTTAGTTTTAAATTGGATAGAGGAAATAGTTTTGTGAGGTGTTATTTACGATATGTAATTGAAATGAATAGATTTAGGCTATTTGGAGTTGGATACTCGTAGCAAACGTGTGGTTTAAAGTTTAATTCGAGCCGGTTTGAGGTAAATGGCTTGTCTAACCTTGTGTGGGGGGACCTTTCCCCTAGGATATGTTATTTGGTAATTGAGTGCCTTGTACATCAGGTGACGAGCACGTACTTGAGCTAATAATTGAAAAGTCATCTTTTAATTAAGATATAGAGACTGAGTTTCTTTCGTACTTACTTAATTTTTACTTGCAGTTATAACTTGTGTTAGATTAGAAAGACATGTTTAGTTGATTTAACTTGCCTACTTACTTAAATCGACTTAACTGCACTATGTGAGGCGTGTTAGGCTAGAATTATCTGTTGCTTGTATTGTTGTACATAATTTCTTTATATTCATTGATTGTGGTTGCGCATTTATATTTGGGACTACGGGTTACATTCCTGGGAGATCCCCCTACACATTTATATTTGGGACTACAGTTTCGATTCCCGGTAGATCCTCTGCATATTTATATTTGGGACTATGGGTTAGATTCCTGGGAAATCCCCTTGCAAATTTAGTTTGAGACTACGGGTTAGATTCCTGGGAGATCCCCCTGCATATTTACTTTGGGACTACAGGTTAGATTCCTGGGAGATCCCCCTGCTATTTACTTTGGGTCTACGGGTTAGATTCCGAGGAGATCCCCTGCACATTTGCACTTGGGACTATGGGTTAAATTTATGGTAGATTCCCCTACACAATTATATAATGTACTACAGGACGGTATCCTGGGAGGTTCTCGTTATTTGTATTGATACGGAAATGGACTAAAGGACGGTATCCTGGAGATCCTCGTTATTGGTATTGATATGGAAATGGACTATAGAACGGTATCCTGGAAGATTCTCGTTGTTGGTATTGACATGGAAATGGACTACAAGATAGTATCCAGGGAGATCCTCGTAATTGGTACTGATATTGAGCCATTTTTCTCTGTCCTATCTTATCCTCGGTGTGTTGATTGTTGTTTGTGAAACCTAACTTACTTCACAGTTGTATTCCATTATTTCTGCTTACTGTATACTGTTGTCATCATTCTTATTATATTTGTTTAATC
The DNA here is from genome assembly GCA_034376525.1 of Nicotiana benthamiana. NCBI lineage: Eukaryota > Viridiplantae > Streptophyta > Magnoliopsida > Solanales > Solanaceae > Nicotiana > Nicotiana benthamiana. Next base: position 134,626,976 of record CM067337.1, read on the forward strand.
TCAGTAGGGCACTGACCTTCCTCGTCACTGCCCGACTGAGGTTAGGCTTGGTACTTACAGAGTATCGTTCTGGTGTACTCATGCCCCTTTTGCGCATGTTTTTCATGTGCAGATTCAGGTACCTCCACTCAGGCGTACTACCCTCAAGGCGGAGAGATCTAGCGGAGACTTCAAGGTATATTTGCTGTGTCTGCAAACCAGGAGTCTTTATTCCGTTCCAGCTTTAGTAGTTATTCCATCCTTTTATTTTAGTTGTTTAGACATTCTGGAGTTAGAGTAGTATGTTACATTTCTATTAGCCTGTGGTTTCTGTGAGTTTCGGGTTTTTTGTATGAGATTAGACTTCTGCGCTTTGTTTTATTTTTGAGCTATATATGCCAAGTGGCACTTATACACCATTTTCTTCTACTTTTGCTTAATTTAATTAAATGTTCCGCATTTTTATGCTTTCCTAGTTATAAGAACTAGGTTCCATCACTATATGTTCATGGAGGGTGAACTGGGGTCTTGACAAGTTGGTATCAGAGCTCTAGGTTCATAGGAGTCACGGAACACATGCCGATTTATTAGAGTCTCGCTGATTGGTACGTAGACGATTGTTCTTATCTACGAGAGGCACTGTAACTGTTTAGGAAAAATCTTCACTTCATTTATTTCCTTGTTGTTCGATATTTTTGACATCGGATTTAAACTTTTGTCTTCTATTCTCTCACAAATGGTAAGGAAACGCATTGCTCGGGATGACCAGGCACCCGCGTCCCCTACTTCAGCCGGCAAAGGCCGGGGCCGGGGCAGAGGTCGAGGACGCGCACGTAGTGTAGCCAGAGCACCTGTGTGAGCTACCGCTGAGGCACCACCATTAGATCTCGTCGGAGCCAGGGCAGCTTGCATGCCTTCTACTGCCACTACTACTCTAATTCTTCAGGAGACGTTGGCTCAGTTCATGTCTACGTACACCACCTTGGCTCAAGTAGGGTTGCTTTCCCTCGCTGCAGCCACATCCAAGGCCGGGGGAGGAGTATAGACTCTCGCCGTACGAACTCCTATGCAGCGAGTGCAGGTTGAGCAGGCCCCAAAGATCATTCATATTACGCATGCAGTGCTAGTTTAGCCAGTGGATAGGGCAGCTGCTTCTGAAGATGAACAACGGAGGTTAGAGAGGTTCAAGAAGTATGATCCTCCGATTTTCAGTGGATTAGCGACAGATGATGCCTTTAGATTTCAATAGGAATGCCACCGTATTCTTCGCACTATGGGCGTAGTAGAGTCCAACGGGGTTTACTTTATTGCTTTCAGCTTCGGGGAGTTGCCTAAGGTTTGTGGCACACTTATAAGATAGATAGTCCAGTCGAGGCTGCTTCACTAACTTGGACCCTGTTCTCGGAGATGTTTACGAGAGAATTTGTCCTCTAGAGTCTTAGAGATGCATGACGCATCGAGTTTGAGCATTTACGCCAGGGTTCTATGACCGTTGCAGAGTATGCTATCTGTTATACTAGATTGGACAGCCATGCACCGGCTTTGGTTGGGACTGACTGCGAGAAAGTTCGCAGGTTCATTGAGGGTCTTATCCCACATATCATATCTAGCATGGCTCGAGAGTTGGAGATGGACATTCCTTATCAGCAGGTAGTGAGCATTGCTAGGAGGATTAAGAGTATGCATGCTAGGGGGCGAGAGGAGAGAGAGGCCAAGAGGTCTCGAGAGTCGAGCCACTATTCTGGTGCCCGTACCCCAACAGCAGGTCGACATTTTATATGGGTCGCACCGTTCATTTAGCTCTTCCAGCAGCCAGTAGTGCTCCATCTCCACCTATACCTCAGGAGCCATACAATGCACATCCAGTTTCTAGCGCCTCCTGCGCGGGGTACTTCCAAACGTTAGTCCAGCAGACCTGGCCCTAGTCAGTCACAACCACGGCGCCCTACCACAGCTTGTTTCGAGTGTGGTGACACACGCGATATGGTTAGGGACTACCCCAGACATGGTAGGGGTGCACCTTCACAGACTGCTCAGCCACAGCATGCCCCGCAGAGCACCCTGGAAATGGTTACGTCTCCAGTTGCTTCCCCACCCGCTCCACCAGCTAGGGATGAAGGCTAAGGAGGTAGAGGTTGCCCTCGAGAGGGAGGCCAGGCTAGATGTGATGCCCTTACTGCTCGTACCGAGGATACTACCTCCAATTCTGTTATCACATGTATTATATTGGATTTCATAGAGAGGCATCGGTTCTATTCGATCCGGACTCCACTTATTCTTTTGTGTCTTCTTACTTTGCTCCCCATTTGCGTGTGCCTCAAGATTCTTTGAGTTCCCCCGTATATGTTTCTACTTTTGTGAGGGATTCCTTGTTGTGGACCGCATTTATTGGTCATGTTTGGTTATTATTCATGGATTTGAGTCTATGGCAGATTTATTGTTTCTCATGGTTGATTTTGATATTATCTTGGGCATGGATTGGTTGTCTCCTCATTATGCTATTCTTGATTGTGACACCAAGACCGGAATGCTGGCTATGCCAGGTATTCAGCGTATTGAGTAGAGTGGCACTTTAGATTACACTCCTAGTAGAGTTATCTCTTTCCCTAAAGCTAAGGATATGGCTAAGAAGGGGTGTGCAGCGTATTAGCCTATGTGAGAGATGTCAGTGTGGATACCCCTTTTGTTGATTCTGTCCCAATGGTACGGGACTAACCCGATGTGCTTCCAGCTGATCTTCCAGGCATGCTGCCAGATAGGGATATTGATTTTGGCATTGATCAATTGCCAGGCACTCAGCCCATTTCCATTCCTCTGTATTGTATGGCTCCTCCTAAGTTGATGGAGTTGAAGAATCAATTACAGGAATTGATTTATAAGGGTTTTATTCGACCCGGTGTTTCACCGTGGGGTGCTCTAGTCTTGTTTATGAAGAAGAAGAAGGATGGTTCTATGCATAAGTATATTGATTATCGCCACTTGAACAAGGTTACTTTGAGGAACCATTATCCATTGCTTTGTATTGATGATCTGTTTGACCAGCTTCAGGGCGCACATATGTTCTCTAAGATTGAGTTGCGCTTAGGTTACCATCACTTGAAGATTCGGGAGGCAGATATCCAACGACTGCCTTCAGGACTCGGAATGGTCATTACGAGTTCCTTGTTATGTGTTTTGGGCTTACCAATGCCCAAAAAGCTTTTATGCATTTGATGCACGTGTATTCAGGTCATATTTTGACTCATTCGTTATTATTTGTATTGATGATATTCTGGTGTATTTTCGGGGTCGGGAAGATCATGAGCAACACTCAAGGATCGTGCTTCAGACCCTGAGGGAGAAGAAGTTATATGCAAAGTTATCAAAATGTGAGTTTTGGTTTGATTCAGTGGCATTCTTAGGCCATATAGTTTTGAGCGAGGCCATTCGGGTAGATCCAAGGTAGATAGAGGCCTTTTAGAGTTGGCCCAGGCCGTTCTCAGCAACAAAGATTTGCAGTTTTCTTGGCTTGGAAGGTTATTACCGTCGTTTTGTGGAGGGGTTTTCATCGGTTGCAGCCCTTATGAATAGGTTGACCCAGAATGGTGCTCCATTTCAGTGGACAAAGGAGTGCGAGGCGAGCTTTCAGAAGCTTACGACGGCTTTGACTACAGCCCCTATTCTAATATTGCCTACTGGTTTGGGATCTTATACAGTTTATTATGATGCCTCACGAGTTGAACTTGAAGCAGTATTGATACAGGACGGTAGGGTGATTGCCTACGCGTCCAGGCAGTTGAAGATACATGAGAATAACTACCCTGTCCACAACCTTGAGTTAGCTGCTATTGTCCATGCCTTAAATATATGGCTGGTTTGGGATCTTATGCAGTTTATTGTGATGCCTCATGGATTGACCTTGGAGCGATGTTGATACAGGACGGTAGGGTGATTCCTACGCGTCCAGGCAGTTGAATATACATGAGAAGAACTACCCTGACCACAACCTTGAGTTAGCTGCTACTGTCCATGCCTTAAAGATATGACGTCATTATTTATACGGTGTGCCTTGTGAGATTTATACTGATCATAGGAGTTTGCAGCACTTGTGCAAGCAAAAGGTTCTCAATTTGCACCAAAGCAGGTGGTTAGAGTTGCTGAAAGATTATGATATCACTATTTTGTATCATCCGGGAAAGGCCAATGTGGCAGCAAATGCTTTGAGTCTCCAGGCGAAGAGTTTGGGGGACTTTGGCTTATTTACTAGCATCAAAGAGACCTATGGCGATGGATGTTCACGCCTTAGCTTGGCAGTTTGTGAGATTGGCTCTTTTGGATCCCAGTAGGATTCTAGCCTGTGTGGTTTCTCGATCTTCATTGTTCAACCGTATTAGGGAGTGGCAGTATGATGACCCTCATTTACTTGTCCTCAGGGACACGGTTCAGCACGACAATTCTAAAGAAGTGACCATTGGTGATGACAAGGCATTGAGGATGTAGGGCCGAATTTGTGTGACCAATGTTGATGGGTTCGGGAGTTGATTTTAGCGAGGCTCATAGCTCGCAGAATTCCATCCATTTGGGTTCCACGAAGATGTATCAAGACATGAGACATCACTATTGGAGGAGGCGGATGAAGAAGGATATAGTTGGATACATAGTTATATGCCTCAACTGTCAGGAGGTGAAGTATGAGCACTAGAGACCAGGTGGGTTACTTTAGCAGATAAAGATTCCGGAGTATAAATGGGAGAGGATCCCCATGGATGTTGTCGTTTGTCTCCCTTGGATTGCGAAGAAGTTTGATTCCATTTGGATGATTATGGATGGGCTGACCAAGTCCGCTCATTTTATCCCTGTGCATACCACTTATTCACCGAAGTGGTTGGCGGAGATTTATATCCAGGAGATTATTCGTCAACATGGTATTCCCGTTTCTATTATTTCGAGCAGACGTACTCAGTTCATATCATGGTTCTAGAGATCGGTTCAGTAGGAGTTGGGTACTCGGGTGGAGCTGAGCACAGCATTTCACCCCCAGACAGACGGACAATCCGAGCGCACTATTCAGATTCTTAAGGATATGCTCCGTGCGTGTTTGATTGAGTTTTGAGGGTCTTAGGATCAGTTCTTGCCATTAGTGCACTTTGCTCACAACAACAACTACCGGTCCAACATTCAGATGGCATCGTATGAGGCCTTGTATGGTAGGCGGTGCAGATCTCCAGCGAGTTGGTTTGAGCTGGGTGAGGCCAGAGTTAGTTTAGGATGCATTGGAGTGGGTCAAGGTGATTCGGGATAGACTCCGTACGGCCCAGTCCAGACAGAAGTGTTACGCGGACCGAAAGGTTCGTGATGTTTCATATATGGTCAGAGAGTAGGTTTTTCTTCGAGTTTTGCCTATGAAGGGCGTCATGAGGTTTAGGAATTTGCTTATTTTGGGAGGTTGCTAATGAACTTTCCTTACCTCCCATTCTGGCAGGAGTTCATCCGATATTTCATGTTTCGGTGCTCCGGAGATATCACGGTGACCCGTCGCATGTGTTGGATTTCAGCACAGTCCAGTTGGACAATGATCTATCCTATGTTGAGGAGCTAGTTGTTATATTGGACAGGTAGGCCAGAAAGTTGAGGTCAAAGAACATTGCTTCAGTAAGGGTTAAGTGACGAAGTCAGCTGGCCGAGGACGAAGAATTGTTTTAGTGGTGGAGTATGTGACTACCCAAGGGGGTCATACTTGTTTTCTTATCATTCTGTACTTCCGACGCCCTGAAAACCCCATCTAGGGTTGCCTCGATTTACGTGTGCAGTCCGGCGCGTAGTCGAAAAGTTTAGATATGAATTCTTTGAGAGGAATGCTAAATTTTGATATTAAATTGAATAAATTTGACTTCGGTCAACATTTTTGGTAAACGGACCCAGACCCATGATTTGACGGTCCCGGAGGGTCTATTGGAAAATATGGGACTTGGGTGTATATGCCCAAAATCGAATTCCGAGGTCCAAAGCCTAAGAAATGAATTTTTGCGTGAAATTGTTTATTGGAAATAATTAAGGAAATTTGAAGTGAAATTTGATTAAAAGATTATGGTATTGGGCCCGTATTTTGGTTCCGGTGCTCGGTACAAGTCTTATATATGGTTTAAGGCTTCCTGTAATGTTGGTTTAAAACGGATTTAAAAATGGAAATTTGATGTTTTATGAAAACTTGGAAGAAATTATGAGTTTTGAGGCCTAATTCGATGTATATGATGTTATTTTGGCGATTTGATCGCACGAATAAGTCCATAGGATGCTTTTAAGGTTGTGTGCATATTTGGGATGGAGCCCCGAGGGCTCAGGTGAGTTTTGGATAGGTGTTTGAGTGCACTTTTGAACTTGGAAAATTGATTCTACAACTGACCAACAGGCTTCGCAAATTATGAAGCCTGGCTCGCAAATGCGAGATTTCAATTGCGAAGCGTTAGCTAGCTCGCAAATGCGAGGCCCTTTGGCAGAGTTCACAAATGCGAACTATACCCTCGATAATGAGATGGTGAGGTCTTCGCAAATGCGACCTTATCGTTCACAAATGCGAACCTCCCAGTTTTCCTCATAGTTCGCAAATGCGAACATAAGTCTTGAAATTCCAAAGTTAGCAGAGTCGGGGTTCGTAATTGCGACATCTGCAACCTGCAATTTTTATACTTAGTCGAAATTTTGAAATTTTTCACCCCATTTTAAAAACACAACTCCTTTGGGCGATTTTCCAAGAACAAGACCTTTTCCAAATCATTTGTATGTCGATTTTGACTTATTTCTTTCAATATTTAACATCGTTTAACATGTTTTCAACTTAAAATTAATGATTTTCATGGGTGAAATTGGAGGTTTGAGTAGAACCTAGATTTTTCTAAAATTGGGGATTTGGACCTCAATTTGAGGTCCAATTTCAAAATAACTTATATATTATAGTTTGTGGGAGAATGGGTAATCAAATTTTAGTTCGAACCTCGGGTTTTGACCACGTGGGCTTGAGGGGCATTTTGGTCATTTTACCTAAATTTGCATCTTAGCTTTAAATTGAATAGTGGAATTAGTTATTTGATGTGTTATTTACGAGATGTAATTGAAATGAATAGATTTAGGCCATTTGGAGTCTGATACTCGTGGAAAACGTGTGGTTTCAAGTTAAATTATAGCCGGTTTAAAGTAAGTGGCTTGTCTAACCTTGTGTGGGGAACCTTTCCCTATGATATGTTATTTGGTATGCGTACTTGAGCTAATCGTTGAAAATCCCATTTTTTTACTTAAGATAGTGAGACTAAGTTTCTTTCGTATTTACTTGTTCTTACTTGCAGTTATAACCTGTGTTAGATTAGAAAGACACGTTTAGTTGATTTAACTTGCCTACTTGCTTAAATTGCCACAACTGCACTCTGTGAGACCTGTTATGCTAGAACTATCTGTTGCTTGTATTGTTATACTTCAATTATGAATATTCACTTATTGTGGTTGGCATTTATATCTGGGACTACGGGCTAGATTCCCAGGAGATACCCCCTGCACATTTATATTTGGGACTACGGATTAGATTCCCGGTAGATCCCCCTGCATATTTATATTTGGGACTACGTGTTAGATTCTCGGGAGATCCCCCTACCTATTTAGTTTGGGACTACGGGTTAGATTCCGTGACATCCCCTTGCATATTTACTTTGGGACTACGAGTTAGATTCCCGGAAGACCCCCCCTGCATCTTTACTTTGGGACAACAGGTTAAATTCCCGGGATATCCCCCTACACATTTATATTTGGGACTACGGGTTAGATTCTCGGGAGTTCCCCTGCACAATTATATAATGGACTACAGGACGGTATACTGGGAGGTCCTCATTATTTGTATTGACATGGAAATGGACTACAGGACGGCATCCTGGGAGATCCTCGTTATTTGTATTGATATGGAAATGGACTACAGGACGGTATCCCGGGAGATTCTCGTTATTGGTATTGACATGGAAATGGACTGCATGACGGTATCCTAGGAGATCCTTGTAATTGGTACTGATGTTGAGCCGTTTTACTCCGTGCTATCTTATCCTCGGTGTGTTGATTGTTATTTGTATAACCTGACTTACTTCAGCGTTGTATTCCATTATTTCTGCTTATTGTATATGGTTTTCAGCATTCTTAAAATATTTGTTAAATCTTAGTATGTCCCTGACCTTCCTCGTCACTACCCGACTGAGGTTAGGCTTGGCACTTACTAAGTACTACTGTGGTGTACTCATGACCTTTCTGTGCATGTTTTTCATGTGCAGATCCAGGTACCTCCACTCAAGTGTACTACCCTCGAGGCGGAGAGATCTAGCAGAGACTTCGAGGTATATCTGTCGCGTCCGTAGACCACGAGGCTCTATTATGTTCTATCTTTTGTAGTTATTCCATCCTTTTATTTCAGTTGTTTAGACATTCTGGAGTTAGAGCAGTATGTTACATTTCTATTAGCCTATGGTTCCCGTGAGTTTCTGGGTTTTGGGATAAGATTGTAGACTTCCGACTTTGTTTTATTTTTGAGCTGTATATGCCAAGTTGCACTTATACACCACTTTCTTCTAGTTTTGCTTATTTCCGCAAGATATAATAAATTTTTGCATTTTTAGGCTTGCGTTGTTGTAGGGACTAGGTGCCATCATGACATGTTCATTGAGGATGAACTGGGGTCGTGAAGTTGGCATATATTGGTTGTTCTTAATTGTAACTCTTTTATATTTGGGAAAATCATAAAGAGAAAATACTACTTAATTATTGGAAAATATTGGGTAGTCATTTAGGAACCATTTGCGTATCAAAGGACATTCCATTAGAAATATATCGTATTAATAGCGATAGCATTACATTCAATTTATGGGGACACAACCTTGGTTTCCTTAATCAAATTAATTACATTCTCTTAACAAATTAGTTTTCTTGATAATTCACAATTACAACACTTTTTTTAAACTAACGGAGTAGGATTACGACTTAAGTCAAGTTTCACACTACTGAAATAATCTTTTCACACCTATTCCCTATGGGTTTCCACCCCAACCTATTTGGTTAGTATATTTGACATCGACTGCCTTACACCATTTATTTAGGTGTAATTTGAGCGTATCAAATATTGGCGCCATTGCCGGGGAGTACGATTTTGAAACTAATAATTAGTTTGTGCTTTACTTTACGTCTTCTTCTATTCCATCACACGTTGCTTACTTTGCTTGGTGTCACTAGTTAAGCATGGGCGATCCAGAAGAACAAAATGTATTTGTAGATATAGATGAGTACATCGAGGATATAAAAGCCATTATCCCGCCCTTAGTTGACGCTACCTTCAAAGTGGATCACGGCCTAATCCTAATGCAAAAGGCGGACGGATTCTTCTGAAATCCACTAATGATTACCATACACAACATCTCAGAAATATTTTAGGTGTATGAGAAATGCACAAGCAGAATAATGTCTAGGATGATAGCTTAAGGTTAAGGGTGATCAAGTACTCCTCAACGGGAGAGGAAAGACAGTTGATCCAACAAATACCGCCTAATTCCATCCACACTTGTCCCGAACTTGTCCGAGCTTTCCTAGTAAAATGGTTCCCACAAAGCACGAAGTCTGAGCTTGGGGATAAAATTTTCTTCTTCAAGCAATTACCAAGATAACATCTGTATGAGGCATGGGATAGATTCAAGCTATATTTGGTGAGGTTGTCGAATCATGACTTTTCGGAGAATACTTTCTTGGAGATGTTTTACATGGTCTAGGATCCTATGAATAAATTTAAAGCCAAAATGTAGTGGATGGATCATTTATGGATCAAATATTTGCAAGGATCACACAAATCCTCGACAAAATGGATGAATACAGCCAAGCTTGGTACTCAGAAGATACCACGAGTGGAATTGCATATGGTACTCCTTCCCTAACCAACATGATCAAAGAGAACCATGAAAGAGGTCAAGTAATTATCGGGCTTGCTACCAATGTCAATATGTTGACAAAAATGCTCATTAGAATCCAAACAAAGATGGTTAATGTCATGGAAGATGTGCAACCAATGTTAAATAAGGACCATGAAGAAGCAAATTATTCCACAATTCACAAGGAGGATATCAAAAACCACCCTACCAAGGTTCCGGACAACCCAACCAGTGGAGACCAAACCTGCAAGGACAAGGTAATTAACAACGGTGACACGACAAAGGTAGTTCAAATCAAGGAAATTGGAGTAATAACAAGAACAACTTCTTGAATCGGAGTTCAAATCCCTATGTTCCACCAAAGGGGCAATATTCCAACTCTCCACATTGGAAGGAGAGTTTTTCAAGTGATTCAAAGTTGGAAAGCATGCTTGAAAGAGTTTTGAAAAATCAAGAGAGATACGACACATCAATGAAAATTATGTACCGAGCTTGTGGTTTCTCATACCGCATCTATTCAAAATTTGGAGATACGGTTGAGGATATATAAAGAAAGAAAAATTCGAAGCAAAAAGTCACGCTCCCAATTGATATTGGTAGTGGGAGTGACCCAACTTCTCATTGCATGTCCATTACAACTCGAAGTGGGAAACTACTTCAAGGAGAGAATGAACAAGTGGTCAAACTTGATGACGTCCAAATCTACTACTAAAAAGAAAATGGACACGGTCGCATGCAATATAATATACCCAACTATGAGTCGCGGTTGAATCCCATAGAGAATAATATGTGGGTGATGAGTTGTGTAAGAGAATTGTCGCTTATTATGCAATTCCAAACACTTAGAAAGGTTTAGAGAAAGTATCTATAACAAATTACAAAAAATATAAACTAACCTAGAAAGTAAGTAAAATAATCAATGGCTACGGACATGGATGCATTGAGAATTATTTTCAAGTAATGATCCAATGTATTTTACGATTTTACAAATATGAGTGAGTTTATGTTAATTTTCTTTGGGTAATAACTCTATGTAGATTCTTCGAAAGACTAAAATACTTCCTAATTGAATTATCCCTAAAAAAATTAAGAGATTAAGCACACCCGTATCCCTAAGTAGAGTCTATATAGTGGGAGAGTTAACACCTCAAGTTCTTGTTAATTAATATTTCTCAACCCGAAATTATCTTTTCCAAAAACAATTCAAAGATAAATGGAACGTCCTAGGGTTAGCTAATCCCTTTGGAAACACTAAAGAACAAGAATAATTAAAGAAATAATAACTCACTTCATAATAAATAAAACTTGTCCAATACATAATCACAATAATATATTTAATCCATACATTAAATATGAATATTCCCATAAACAAGATTCAAGTGTGAGAATAAATACTACACATTTAGATATATAAAATAAAGCAAGAAAATGAAGAAATGAACATAAACGAGTAAGAGATTCTCAATCAAAAGCTTCAAATCTTCAAAACCCAAGTGTGTGTGCAAGAACCCTAGCTCCAAAATGAGTTTTGTCTAGTCAAGAGACTTAAACATAAGCCAAAAGATCTATTTCCAATAACTAAAGTCAGGTATTAAAGTGTCGGGATGAAGAAAATGTGAAATGACAGAAGTCCCCAGAACTGAAGCGTGATATTCAAAATTGCAAATATTAGTTCTCAATAGCGAACCTTGACATCACTATTGAACATTTCATTTGCAATATGTACGTTTGTAATTGCGAACTAGGAACTATGAACTTTGTTTTGCATTTGCGATGAAGGGCTTTGCATTTGCGAAGGTTGATTGTCTAGTTTGACACTGCATTTGCGGCCCTCATTTCATATTTGCAAAAATTGCTGGACTTGGTTGACTTTGCAATTTCGAGCTTCTGCTCACATTTGCGAAAGTTGACTGGCATAGTTGACTTCATATTTTCCAAGTTGATATTGCAATTGCGACATCTGAGGCCATTTTCTAGATTTCTTCTTTAAACATCTTTTTGACTCATTTTCACTTGATTTCTTCATGATCACTTCTAAATCATATAGAACCTATAAAATAGAAGTAAATGATATTAAACATACGATTTTATCGATCAAACATAGAAAAGAATATAAGCTTAAAGACGAGATGAATTGGTAAGATACCAACTTATCAAACCCCCAAACTTAAACAATTGCTTGTCCTCAATCAATGAAAGCACAGAATCTCCTTCCTAGTATTTAACTCAATAGTGCATCAACATCATGCCAAGTCAAAAATGTATACTTTAGGCACAAACACATGACTTTGATTAGTACCAACAATTAATCCAAAGAATATGAAACACCAAAAACTCCTCATGAATTTCTTTACAATTCAAGTGCGCAAACGCTATGTTAATCAACGTAGCAATCAAGTCATGACATTGAACTTTCAAAATTTGCCTCTTTATCCCAATTAACTTCCCTTGTACATTCCTCCCGATTAAATATGTGATGAAATTCACAACTCAAATTTCATGTCCTCTCACACTTAAGAGAGACTCCCACACTCAATAGAAAAATCAACTCTCTCTCACAAATATGTTCAAATGCACAGAAGTATTACCATATGCTTGCCCTTCATATATTTCTCCAATAAAGTAGACAAACTTGGTTCAAACTCAATTACTACATATAGGGTTGTAGTTTAGAATTTTCATTAAGGTAGGGCACAATTTTGGTTAGAGTGACTCAAAACCTCCCTATGCACTATAATTTTTCAATATTCAAAGTACACTTCCTTCAAGAACTTTTCCACCTTTTTTTCATTTTTCATTCCATCACATATCTTCCATTTATTCACAATTCCTTATTTTTCCTTCCTTTTTCCCAATTTATTTTTTCAAAAATCAAGGAAGGTTCCACTATTTTTGTCACGACCACAAAACCGACCCGGTCGTGATGGTGCCTATCATGAAACTAGGCCAACCGTCACATTTCCGAAGTAATTCACATTCCATTTAAAGCTTAAGTTAAAACATTTTTCAACTAAAATCCAATAAAAGATATAAAGTCAAGACAAAACAAAAGCGGAAAGTAAAAGCTCGACCTCTGGTGTCACTAAGTCTTGAGGAATACTATAATAGTTCCGAAACAAGTCAATACCAAAATAGTATGGAAATAGCAACAATGTACTAGGAAAATATAGAAGGAGAAAGGTGTAACTCTTATCACCATGTAGCTACCTCGCTATATCCATGAAGTCTGCGACCGGAATAGTCAACAGCCGCTACCGTGCCCTGAGATACCTGAATCTGCATACAAGATGTAGGGGGTAATATGAGTACACCAACTCAGTAAGTAACAAGTCCAAACTGTAGACTGACAGGTAGCAACAAACCAAACCTCAACAGGTAATACAATTAAACAGTAAAGTAAAGTAGGCATGTTAGCAGTTCAAGTATTCAACTCAACAGTAAATAAATACAATCTGAATAGTGTGGAGTATAAAGCTTAGCAAATCTCTAGTTACCAATGCATAGAAAGCATGAAAAATATACCATATAACTCCACTCTAAAGTTCTTAACCACTCAGTACTATATATGGCCATCGGGCCCAAGGAAGATCCATCCCGAAATATATACACATCACTGACCGCAGTCATCCAGTACCGAGGAAGGCCATTTAAGCCCTATGGAGAAGATCCATCTCCAAGATTAAATACTTCGGACAAGATCCATGTCCAGGAAAGATCCATCCCTCAATAGTAGCAACCACGCTCACTGGAGGTGTATAGACTCCGGAGGGGATCATTTCAGCCCAAGTGATATCACAAGCCAACGAAGGCATAATCAATAATCCACTGTGGCATGCAGCCCGATCTTATATTTTGTTACCCAAAACTAGGCTCTTGGACTCACTCAGTCATAACTCTCAGTCTCATGCATACGGGCTAACAGAAACTAGCCTGAAATAACGATATGATGTACCAAATAGCAATAATTGAGACTGAGACATGATATAATATGCTTGGACAAGACTGAGTATTGAATATCAATAAATCTAAGACATGACATCAATAAACAACGTCAGGAGTCTTATCAATTATCAGCGTAAAGCATTAACATGATAAGTAACATGACGTACAGCTTATTAACTTAATCACATAATCATTACACAAGAATCAACAAGAAAGAGTCACTAAGCGGTGTAATGGAATTATCCAGGCTGCAATTCTCACTGTGCACGCCCACACGATTGTCACATGGCATTTATGTCACCTTAATATTAATCATAGAACACATACTTTGGGGTTTCGAGCCCTCGTAACCAAGTTGGAAGCATTAGTTACCTCAACTAAGCCAAAACTCTAACCTGTGACGCCCTTGCCTCTCGATTCGGCCTCCAAATTCTCCAAATCTAACCGAATTCGGTATATTATCATCAATACATTCTAAAGGAATGAAACCCAAATTAAAAATTAGACCTAAAATCCCAAATTTGCTCAAACTCGGCCCCTGGGCCCACGACTCAGAATCTAAAAAAATCGCAAAACAAGAAACTCCTTTCACTCCCGAGTCCATACATACCAAAATCATCTAAATCAGACCTCAAATCCCCAATTTCTTTCACTAATATCATGATTAAACAACGGAAAAATTGCCGTGAACACAATTACAATTTCCAAGTAGCTTACCTCACTGAAAACACTTAATTTTCTCTTGAAATCACATCCCACAAGCTCTAACTCGTCAAAAAATTGTGAAAACATGGCAGAAAATTGCGAAGAGAGCCTTCTATTCTTTCTGCCTAGCTATTTCCGCCTCTGTGGATAATATCTCGCACCTGAAAGATGCTTCTAAACCCAAAAATTTGCACCTGCGGAAATCACTTATGTCCTCAGACACCGCACCTGCACCCCAGGTCTCACATATGCGGGCTCACAAATGCGGTCCAACCATCCACTCCTATAACCAATGCTGCTTCTATGGTTTCTTTTCCGCTTCTACAGCTCACACCTATGGTCCCTAATCTGTAGGTGTGGTTATGATGGAAAACAACAGCTTCAGCTGCAATTCCAGTCTTTCCAACTCTCCGGTAACCATTCGAAATCATCCAAAGGCCTTCACGATCTCAAACAAACTTACCAACAAGTCATAAAATACTACTCAAACTGTCGGAACACTCCAAACAACACCAAGACACCGAATCAACCTTGGATTCAAGCCTAAGAATTTAGAAACTTTAAAATTCCACAAACAACGCCGAAACATATCAAGTATCCTCCGAATAACCTAAAGTTTTGCACATACGTCACAAATGACACTATGAACCTGCTCCAATCTACAAAATTCCACGCCGACCCCGATATCAAGATTTCAACTGCTGACTGAAAATCCTATATTTTCAATTTTGCCTATTCAAGCATAATTCAACCATGGACCTCCGAATTACATTTCAAACACGCTCCTAAGTCTAAAATCACCTAATGGAGTTATACAAATCGTCAGAATTTATATCTGAGACCTTCTACTCATAAGCCAATATCTGGTTGACTTTTCCAACTTAAGCTTCTAAATAAGAGGCTAAGTATCTCATTCCCACTCCACGACCACTCCGAACCGGAACCAACCAACACGATACGAAGAAATACAACTAAACAATACATAAAAAGCAAAAATAGGGAAAACGGAACTGTAACTCATGAAACGATTGGCCGAGTCGTTAGATCCTCCCCTTCTTAAATAAACATTTTTCCTCAAATGTGACGAGAAACATACCTGAAGCCTCAAATAGGTGTGAATATTCAGTCCATATATCCCACTCGATCTTCCCAATAGCTTCCTCCACGGGCCGACCTCTCCATTGCACTTTCACTGGAGCTATATCCTTTGATCCCAACTTTCGAACTTGCCGCCCTAAAATAGCCACTAGCTCCACATCATAGGTCAAATCAACATGTAACTGTGCTGAAATCCAAAACATGAGATAGATTGCCTGTATGCTTCAGGAGCATAGAAACATGAAATATCGAATGCACACTCGACAAGCTAGGTGGTAAAGCATGCTCATAAGCCATCACCCCAATCCTCATAAGCACCTCAAAAGGCCCAATGAACCGAGGACTCAATGTACCTTTCTTCCCAAATGTCATAGCACCCTTCATGGGTGAAACCTTCAGTAAAACCTTCTTCACACCCATGTAAGACACTTTACGAACCTTCCTGTTGGCATAACTCTTTTGTCTTCACTATGCCATATGAAGTTGCTCCTGAATTACTTTCACCTTGTCCAAAGCATCATGTACCAAGTTTGTACCCAAAAGCCTAGCCTCTCTCGGATCAAACCAACCTACTGGATATCTACAATGTCTCCCACACAAAGCCTCATATGGAGCCATCTGAATACTTGATTGATAACTGTTGTTATATGCAAACATTGAAAGTGGGAGAAAATGATCCCATGACCCTCCAAAATCAATAACACAAGTGCGAAACATGTCCTCTAGGATGATTAGCGTGCTTGGATTGTCCATCTGTCTAAGGGTGAAAAGTTGTGCTCAACTCAACCGTAGTACCCAACTTTCGCTGCATAGCTCTCCAAAACTACGAAATGAACTGAGTAGCTCTATTTAAAATGATGGAACTGGGATGCCACACAAGCAAACAATCTCTTGGATATCTATCTCAGCTAACCGCGCTGAAGAATAGGTTACACATAAGAATGAAGTGCGCAGACTTGGTCAGATCACCCAAATAGCATCAAACTTCCTAAAGGTCAGTGGGTGTCCAACTATAAAATCCATGGATATCTTCTCGCACTTTCACTCTAGAATATCCATTTGCTAAAGTAAGCCTCCTGGTCTTTGATGCTCGTCTTTTACCTGCTGATAATTAAGACAACAAGCTACAAATTATCTTTCTTCATCCTCCTCAACCAGCAGTGTCGTCTCAAATCTTGATATATTTTCTTGGCACCCAGATGAATGGAATATCGCGAGCTATGGGCCTCCTCCAGAATCAACTCTTGAAGCCCATTTATATTGGGCACACATATTTTGCCCTGCATACTCAACACTCCGTCATCACCAATAGTCACATCTCTGGCATCATCGCGCTAAACGTTTTCCATTAGGACAAGCAAATGAGGATCATCATAGTAGTGCTCTCTGATACGATCAAATAAGGAAGACCGAGAAACCACACAAACTAAGACTCGACTGGGCTCCGAAATATCAAATCTCACAAACTGATTAGCCAAGGCCTGAGCATCAAGTGCAAGAGGCTGCTCCTCAATAGAAATATATGCTAAACTACCGATACTCACAGCCTTCCTACTCAAAGCATCGGCTACCGCATTGGCCTTCCCTAGGTGATACAAGATATTAATATCGTAGTCCTTTAGTAGCTCCAACCATTTCCGCTTCCTCAAATTGATATACTTTTGCTTGAGCAAGTGCTGGAGGCTATGATGATCAGTAAACACCTCACAAGACACACCATAGAGATAATGTCTCCAAATCGTCAACGCGTGAGCAATGACAGTCCACTCTAAATCATGAACAAGTTAGTTCTTCTAATTGGGCTTCAGCTGACGAGAAGCATAAGCAATTACTCTACACTTATGCATCAATACACAACCGATGCCAACCCTAGAAACATCACAACATTTATCAAATAAGAACTTGAAGCTGATGGATCAACTAACACTTGATTTGTGGTCAACGCAGTCTTGAGCTTGTAAAAGCTCATCTCACACTCATCCAACCACATAGAAGGAGCACCCTTTTGAGTCAATTTGGTCAAGAGTGATGCTATGGATGATAATTCCTGAATGAACTGACGGTAATAACCCGCCAAACTAAGAAAGATGCGAATCCATGTGTCTGAGAACGGTCTAGGCCAACTCCGAATCGCCTCAATCTTCATCTGATCAACCCGAATACCCTCACAGGACACCACGTGTCTCAAGAAAGCCACTGAACTGAGCTAAAACTCACACTTGGAGAACTTTGCATAAAGTTTCTCTTCCTTTAATTGTTGCAATATAACTATCAAATGCTCAGCATCCTCCTTCCGACTATGCGAGTACACCAAAATATCATCAATGAATACAATAGCAAACGAGTTGAGATAGGGCCAAAACACGCTATTCATCAATGCATGAATGTTACAGGGGCATTGGTCAGCCCAAAAGACATCACAAGGAACTCATACTGGCCATATTGAGTCCTGAAAGTTACCTGGAAAAAAACAAGGTGCACCTTGAATTGAAATCGATGAAATTCGTTTTGCCAGAGAGATTTTTTATCTGAGTCCCTGATCTTGAACTGGTAATTCCCTGACCTGAGGTCAATCTTGGAGAACACTCTCGCTCCCTTCAGGTGGTCGAATAAGTCATCAATACGAAGACTAAGACAATACTTGTAATCATAACATCCAAAGCGATAGTATCTGGTATGGCTGAAAGTGCATAAAAACGGGCTTTTCCACCACCTCATCTACCTTCCCATCTAGGGTGAGCCCTAGTTGAATGACCTCCACCTTGAGCTGGTTGAGCAAGCGGGGAAATAGTTGGTGCTGATGCCAAAGGCTGACTCCTCTGCTAGGATGAACCTCCCATAAGACGGGGACAAAACCTCTTGATATGACCTAAATCTCCACACTCAAAGAAACCTCTCCCGGCAAATGGCGATGGGGACTAAATGGAGTCTCGAGTGTCATGATACCCACTAGAAGAACCAGGCATAGATGAACCTTGAACTGATAGTGCATGAGTCAAACTCTGAGCTGGAAGGGCACCAAGAGATGAGTGACATTGATGTGAATTGTGAGAACCATGGCAAGATGATCCACCATGGTCACCCGAACGAGCTGGCGGATCATATCTGAATGGACAGCCTCTGCCGTACTAAAACTGACCTCCCAAAAGAACACCACCAAAACTACCATATCCTCGAGGCCGCTAGGCCCCCCTCTCAACTCTCTCCTGGCAGACAACTGACTCAAACTCTTTGGCATTGTCAGCTACCTACTCAAATGAATCACCTGATACCCTCTCTCTAGTCAGAAAATCTATAAGTGATAAGTGAGGCCATCAATAAACCTCATGATCCTCTCCCTATTCATGAGAACTAGCCAGATAGCATGAGGGTCCAACTCGGATAATCTCATCTCATACTGTGTCACGATCATACCCTCCTGACGCAACTACTTGAACTGCCTACGCAACTCCTCTTGCGGGAATGCGGTACATTTTTCTCCATGAAGATAATGGAGAACTAAATCCAGGTAAGGGCGTTTCACCAACAGGCTTACGCCTCTCATAAGCCTCCCACCAAGTGAAGGCATCTCTAGAAAACTTAAAAGTAGTAAATGAGACCCTACTAGTCTCCAGAATGTCTGATGTACATAGAATCCTCTAACACTTGTCAAATAAACCGTAGCATCCTCTCTTTCTACACCATTTAAAAGTCAGAAGCTGAAGTCTACCAAACCTTACAAATGTATGTTTCTCGTCATCAAGCATAACTGGTACAAAAAACTCTTGAGCAGGTGCAACCGACTGGGCTGGTGGTGCCTCCGGTGTTTGCAATCCCTGAACAACCTTCTCTGTGTACGAGCGGTGGGAGTCTAAGTGCCTCCCCTGGCTTGAGAAGTAGCTTATGTATTAGAAACCGCAACCGTATGAACAAGACTAGTGCACACGGTCAAGATCTGAGCCAAGGTCTCCTGAAGGCCCGAAATATCACTAGACATAGTCAGTTCCTAAGTTGGTCTTGTTGGAGCATTCCCCGCTGGAAACTAATCATGAACTGGGGGGCTGGTGGATCTGTAGGTGCTACCCTAGCTGCTTTGTGGGATAAATCCATTCTTCGACCACAACCTTAATCGCGACCTCGGCCTCTAGTGGCCCCAACTGGTGGCATTAATGGTCGTCTGTTCTGACTCGTAGCACGCGTCCTCACCATTTCTGAGAGAATTGAATAACAGAAGTTTAGTTACCAGAATAAACAGATTCGAACAACAAGATTTCAAGAATGTGAAGTTTTCCTAATGGTTTTGCAGCCTCCCGAAGATAAGTACATACGTGTCCGTATCGATTCGCAGGACTCTGCTAAACCAGCTCATGACCCATGAGACCTATGTAACATAGGCTCTGATACCAACTTGTCACGACCCCAAAACCGACCTAGTCGTGATGGAGCCTATCATAAAACTAGGCCAACTGACACATTTCCAAAATAATCCATATTTTATTTAAAACTTAAGTTAAACCATTTGTCGTTCCCCCCTTTTCCCCCCATGGGGAGAAGTCTGGGTTTTTGACATTTATGGGGTATGGTGGCTTATTTCCTTGCCACCTAATGGATTAAAGTGCATTAGGACACCTAGAGTAGTTAACTCTTGGGTTGGTTTACATTACCAGAAATTAGGGTAAGGGATCGAAATAACCTTGATGGGAAGGTTTTAGGCACCCCCTTGGTCTACAACTATGGGTCTCGGCTGAACTTATATTCACAAATTGGTCCATTCAAATGGTTGAATAAGCTAAGTTGTGTATAAAGAACAGAAATTTGAATAAATTATAAAAAACAAAGTTTTAAACAAATAGAGGATTTGGGTTAAGGAGGAGTCCTAGGTTGTTTATCCTATAGGATCACCTCACGCAATGTCATGTAGGCACTTCGCATTTAGGGGCTTCACGTGACATTAATTCATAGTCATCATATCCCATGTCTACCCTTCCCGTGCCTATATTGGTCATGCAAAGTGAGTGTTTGGTCAGTGATACCTATTGCGTGCTACTACCCGTCCCTTCTTAACGGTCCCGGAGGGAGTTAGGACCTTTACCTATAGGTGGTTCTAGATGTACCCTAAGGGTTTAAAGGAAAAAATCTAAGGCGACAATCAAAAAACATGTAGGACTTTCACATATGGGAGCAATTAAGAGCTCAAAGTTTCCTCCTCAAACATACACACAAACAACACGTCTCAAGCACAATTAAGGTCTTCTTAATCAAAGTCCTGAAGCACGATTTCTAAGTGATTATGCAGAAATAGACCACTTTTAGATCAAGAAGTTGTAGCCTAGTATTTGCCTAAGGACTTCTCTTTAACAGCAAATAAGAATCAGAAACATTGAACGATGGAAACAACTTCAAGGAAATGCAAATTTTGAAAATGCCCGAAGGCTTCCTATATGAAGTACTGTGACTATAGTAATGCAGAAACAAACAAGTTTTCGAAATAGACCCTTTTGTTACCTGTGGTCAGTATATCTAATGACATTAAAGCAATTTTGAAAAAATAACTATTTTCAGGAAATGTCATCGCTTAATAAGACCAGCTTTAAGAAGTAAACTAGGCGAAATGAAATTGACTTATTAGGCCAAATAGATTACCAGATGTAATTGCAAACAGAAATTCCTATTGGCATGGTATCTAGGCGCGTTACAAGTTTTATTCAACTGGTAGTAACATATGAAAGACTTATTCGAATTGAATCGAAATTAATCCCTATAGACATGATATCTATATTTGAATTGATTTAAGACATTATGCCTTGGAACCTAGAAGCATTGTTTCGAATATGACAAATGCAGAATTTTATGAATATGGTTTATGTCTGATGCAAACAACATTAAATGCGACGTCTTTATAGGCACGATTTCTAGTTGATGCAAATGAAAGTAGAAGTGAAATCCTATAGGCATGATTCTCTAGTATGATGTAAATGAAAGTAAAAGTGGAGTCCTATAAGCATGATTCTATTATGCAAAAAGCAATTAGATTCAACAAGAATAAGAACCTATGGACATGTTTTCTATTGAGTGAGGCAGGAAGATTTGAAAATAAACCCTAAGAGCAGGATTTCTGCCCATGTTACCCCACAAAGTATACATCTACCCACCCTTTTAAGTAAATACCCCAAATATTTGTTTAAAAATTATTATAGGCCAATAAATGAATTACATAAGTAAAAATAAAAAATCAAGAAGCTATTCTATAGAGATCCTGCAATTAGCCCCAAGTTTCCCAAAGCATCAAATAGTCTTTTAGACCTCATTTTCATAGATAAATCAGAGTCTAGGTGCATCAAAGTTCTCAAAGGGTCTAATGGACCCCGGGCAATGTTTACACCTTGCTTAGTAGCCAAGCATTGAACCAGTGCAGTGTGGAAAGGGCACCCTCGGTAAGCCAGACTTCAGCGGGTTCTCAAAAGGATTCCAAGGAAGTACACATACTAGAGGGGGCAAAACTTATTAACTAAGAGTGAAGTGAAGTGCAGGACACAAGTAGAAATAAATGTATTAAAGACCGGATTTAAAAGTTTGTTTTGAAAGTAGTAAGTAAGGTAATAGAGGTTGTTCAAAGAGGTTGGAGTGATAAACAAAATCAAACATTTTACGATAGGATCACACACGGAACCCAAATTAGTTCAGTAGTCACACAGGGGTCAAAGGGCTTGGGGATACACATGCATATTACTGCAAACACATAACCTCATCAAGGCAACTAGGACTGGTTTGGACATGCTCAGAAATAGTTGAAGCTGGCATAATCACAAACTAATCTGGGAGAACATAAACACATAGAATGGAATAAGGATTTGGGATTCATAAAAATGGGAATCACATAGTAGGTAAAAAAATAATTGTCCAGGCATGCTTGAATAACACAAGGTAATACATGAATTTAAAGGGATGGGAGTCATACAAGAATTATGATAATATAACCTAACTACAAACTTCACAACAGAACCACAAGTAAAAGAAAGCTAGAAATATAAGAAACTGAAACAAGAAGAGAAACATGTTGTTGTTGAGGCTTTAAATTAAACTAGGACATATCTGTGAACATGGAAGTAAGCAAAATAAAAGAACCAAAGAGCATCGATTATTATCCTTGGCTTGCAGCCAGCTAATAGTAGCAAAATAACACAAGGAAGAAGGGAGAATGGAGATTTTTAATAAGAGAGGACTTTTTCGAAAGCCAAGTGCCCGTGTCTTATTTGTAAAAGACATAGAGTATCTATAGTTGAAAGTAGGTAGTGGAATAAGGAAAAAATCATAGTAGTGCACTAATTTACGAACTAGGAATCAATCAATTAGAGAATCAAGGAAGTACTTCCTTCAGTTAAGGTAATCAAGATCAAACGAAAAAATTTAGTACCATATAAGGCATGGAGAAAAATCAGTGCATGACTAAATAAACAAGGAGTCAAGGTTGATTAGGCATAGAGTAGCCAATTAGGATCAAATTTAGAAAATTCCAATTAAGGAAAGACTAAGTAAAACAAAGTACAATATTAGATACGGTAATGAAATCAGTTAATTTACACATACAAGGTAAAGCTTTTTGGGCTTTCAAAAGAAGATCTTTCAATCACCATAAATCTAGGAAATCCAAAATCAATCATAGGGAGTCATGATTCTGTAAAGCACAAAAACAAGGTCAGCCATACAGACAAAAAGAAACAAGAGCTGAGTTAACACATTCTTGAGGTGATATAAGCAGTGTAGAGATTCAGCAGAACAAATTTGAAGTTTGGTGACCACGAGAGATTAATGAGAATCAGGTAAACAGGCTAACACACAGAACCAAGGCAAAGAATATTATGCAAACACACAAAAACAAGGTAAAGAGAATCATGCTAACACCCAGAAACAAAGTAAACAGAATCATGCTAGTACATAGAAACAAAGTAAACAGAATCATGCTAACACGCAGAAACAAAGTAAAGAGAATCGTGCTAACACACATAAACAAAGCAAAGAGAATCATTCTAACATAGAACCAAAGCAAAGAAAATCTTTTAAAAATTTAAAATCGGTCAAATAAACAAGGAAAAAAGTTTTAATCATGAAGAAATCAATTGGAACAAGTGTAGAAAGAACTCCGACGAAACCGTAGTTTTCAAAGAATTTAAAACGGCTTAAAGTAGAGGATCTTTCAGAAGAAAGCTCGAGAACAAGAAAATCATAGCAGGAAATGGGCTTAAAGTATAAAAATAACATAGATCTGAGAGATTCAAAAGAAAGTTAGGGTTTCAAAACGGAACCTGAATAGAAATCAAAAGAATCTGTTGTAACTTTAGAAATCGTAGCACATATGGTGTGATTTTGCCCAAATCACACCATAGAAGCCTTAAACAACAAAATCAGAAACCCTAGGTCCCAATAGATATTGCCCAGGACCCTTGAGGGTCTTAGATACGATGAGCAAGGCGGTGGAGTGACCATTGGAGGCTTTGCATTGACAGGTAGTTGTTGTAGATGACCAAAAAAGGAGGCGGCAGTTGAAAAGTGATTAGGGTTATGTTTATTGAGAAGAGGGAGATGAGAGCATCTGAAGGCGACGGATTGGAAAGGTGATTAGGGTTGTTGGGGGGTTGATTAGAGTTAAAAAAAGGGGATTCTTTTGACCCTTTATTTGGGAGGTCAACTGTCAGGATTTAATCGGGTAGGTGGGTTCTAGGTTTGGGTAAGGTTAATACGGTATGGGTCGAGTTTGTAATTATAAAATTGGGTTGGGATTTAGGATCTTATTTGGCTATAATTTGAAGCCATATTTGGTTGTTATTTAAATAGCCAGTTTTTCTATTTTAATTTTAATAAATAGTAAGTAATATCTGCAAAATAATTTAAGGTTCCAAAATGATTTAAAATTCATAATTAATATTTTAAAAATATAGGGGCCACTTTTATTCATATAAAATATAATTATATTTTAAAATGGTCTAACATTGCAATTATATGCAACTTAGCTTAAAAGATACTAACTATAATTGTAAAAATACATAAAACTTATATCAGCCATATTTTGGCACAAGTATAGAAATCAAATAATAAATTATCAAAATAATAATTTTGGAAATAATTATTAGGGATTTACGGATAAAAAGGGAGAAAGTAAATCAATTTAAACCCTTAAAATTATGGCAAAAATAATGAAAGCCTTGTGCATGCTTATATATGCATGTATATGATATTTTGAAGGCTTTTATGCACATTTTAAAATATATAGGAAAACATTGGGTATCAACAGCTGCCCTTCTTTACCCGGTAAGGATAAAAGAGTTTTCGGGGTAAAGGAATGAAGGCCAATTTTGACCGAACGGGATGCTTCAGAAGACAAAGGCTGAACTCTGATTTTCAAGTTCCTACATATACCTTGTTCTATAGGAATTGGTCCATGTGTAGTTCTGGATTCACCTACGGAGTATGTCGATGAGACTATTGCAAGAACAGACACGAGATGTGGAAGCAGCTACAATGAGTGGTTAAGGTTCGGGATGGTTGGAGGGAACTGGAGCGAGATTTCTCCTGCTAGGATAGCGGTTGCTTGCTGATTACCTATAAATAAAGGATGCTACAAACATATTTGCGAAAATTCAAACTTGATGCAAATTTCCTTTGGGCCATGAAGGTTGTCTTCAGACGGTTTAAGATGACGTCCTTGGAACATGACGTCCTGGGCCATGAATTTCTTAGTGAGGGATTCAAAGGCTATGAAATGATGTTCTCGAGCCATGAAAATGTTGCCTCCAAACTATGACGCCTTTGAATAATGATATGAAAATTTGAGAGATCCTCAGACACATGGTGTCTTTCGGTTATGAGGATGATGCATTTAGACTGTGGCGCCTTTGGATAAATTGGCAATATTTCAGCCCATGAAATGCAATAATATAATGTAACAAAACAAGGCTTAGTCTTATGAAATGAAGGGCAGAGCTTAGCCCGATTGAAAATAGGTAGATAGTAGTCAAAACTAAATCAATATTGGTGCAAAGAGGGACCGTGCTTAGTCCCATGCACGTGTGGAGGCATGGATTAGCCTTATGTAAATGGGGAGGCAAGGATCAGCCATATGCAAATGTGGAGTCAGGGCTTAGACTCATGCAGGTATAGAGGCAAGGATCAATCTCATGCAAATATGGAGTCAAGGCTTAGACTCATGCAAGTATGGAGACAGAGCTTAGTCTCGTGCAGGTATAGAGGCAAGGATTAGCCTCATGCAGATATGGAGTCACGGCTTAGACTCATGCAAATATAAAGTCCAGGATTACACTCATGCAAAGAGAAGGCAGTGCTTAGCCTTATGCAGATACGGAGTCAAGGCTTAGCCTCATGTAAATATGGAGTCAAGGATTAGACTCATGCAAGGATGGATACAAAGCTTAGTCTCATGAAAATATGGAATCAAGGCCTAGACTCATGCAAATGTAGAGTCAAGGATTAGACCCATGCAAGTATGGAATCAAGGATTAGACTCATACAATTATAGAGTCAAGGATTAGACTCATGCAAGGAGAAGGCAATGCTTAAACCTTATGAAGCTATGGAGTCAGCGCTAGACTCATGAATATATGGAGTCAAGGATTAGATTCATGCAAAGAGAAGTCAATGCTTGGCCTTATGGAAAATAGAGGCGGGGCTTAGCCTCATGCAAGATTCAGGACAGGGCTTAGTCCTATGCATATGGAACGCAGAGCTTAGCCTTATGGAGATATGGAGGTAGGGCTTAGCCTCATGAAAAAATAGAGTAAGATATTAGACTCATGAAAGTGGAGTTAGAGATTAGACTCATGCAAATGTGGAGTCAGAGATTAGACTTATGCAAATATAGAGTCAGAGATTCGACTCATGCAAGTATGGAGTCAGAGATTAGACTCATGCAAAGGGAAAATAACAGATAAGGGTGGAGTATATATCTTAGGTAGGATATGTTTAGTGTCTAACGACTAGATTGATAGTGAATTTGCTTTCTGTACGAATGCTATCATCAAATGTGCCTGCATTCAAAGAAAAATCGTAAGTTTCATGGGGGGAGGTTGGTTCTTGCTTCATCTGTCGGCCTTGCTTTGCTCTGCTCTAGAATCCACCTTTGAGTTCCCCTAGGTAGCACCTGACTGTTATAAAAATATATTTTTTGAAAATTATTCATTCATTGATAAAATAGAATTGTTTTGGAAGTGTGTCGATATATCAGGTAACATTGATGAACTAGCTACTGTGACATATTTCCAAGGCATTGCAGCTCTCTTATGTTTGAATTGATGGGGTCCTTCTCAAAATTCTACCCAAATTTGGTATATAATATCTAACCGTTTGTGGATGGTGGACCTTGATGAAACTTCCTTATTTCTCAAAATTCTGCCCCAGTTCTTGACTAATGACTGCCTCCTGGCATGTGATGGCACTGGCTGGACTTGTCCCAAAATTTTGAGGACACTCCTCAAAATTCTGCCCCAGTTTCTGATTTTGGGGGAAAATAAAAATTTTTATGATATGACCCAACCCATAAGGATGCATACGTATCCTCTCTTAAATATGAATCAAGTCGGACATAGTTCAATTACATTAGAAGAGAAATGTGAAATAATTCTAGGCATAGTATTTCTTAATTGCATCTGAATTGATTGGTTTGGCCAGATTTTTACATCCATCTCTGCAAGTATGAGTGCTTCTCCTGTTAGGACCCTGTGAACCATGTACGGACCTTTCCAGTTGGGATAGAATTTCCCTTTGGCTTCATCTTTGTACGGGAATATATTCTTTAATACCAACTGCCTTGGTGAAAATTGCCTTGGTTTGACCCTTTTGTTGAAAGCTCTGGAAATTCTATTTTGATAGAGTCGGTCGTGGCATACTACATTCATTCTCTTTCCATCAATAATGGCCAATTACTCATAGTGGCTCCTTATCCATTCCGCATCTCTGAGTTCAGCTTCCTTTTTGAATACTAAGGAACAGATCTCTACCTCGACTGGGATGACAACCTCGGTACCATAAAATAACATGTAGGGGGTTGCCTCAGTTGACGTGCAAACTGTTATGTGGTACCCTAATAGAGAAAAGGGTAACTTCTCATGCCACTTCTTGTGATTCTCTACCATCTTCATTAGATTCTTCTTAATATTTTTGTTTGTGGCTTTTTCAACTCCATTCATCTGAAGTCTGTAGGTGGTGGAATTCTTGTGCTTGATTTTGAAAGTTTCACATATAGTTTTCATCAGATCGATGTTTATGTTGGCGGCGTTGTTGGTAATAATGGACTCACGAACTCTGAAATGATAGACAATACGATACTTGACAAAATTTGTGCTTATTCAAAGTAGTGGGCTTTATTGGGCCAATAACATTCACTCCCCAGGCAGTTAATGGCCAAGACAAGCTTGTTGCATTGAGCTCGTTTGGAGGCACCGTTATCATTTCGGCATGCACTTGACATTGAAAGTATTTGCGAACATATTGAATTCAATTCATCTCCATGATCATCTAATAGTAACTTGCCCTTAGTATTTTCTTAAAAACAACAATACCATTCATGTGTGGACCACATGTCCCAGCATGCGGATCCTCAAGTATCTTGGAAGCTTCCTTTGCTTCGACACAACTTAGCAAACCCAAATCCAGAGTTCTTCTATATAAGTTCCCTCCGCTGTGGAAGAAGTTATTTGACAATATCCAGAGTGTGCATTTTTGAGTGTGGTTTGCATACTCTGGGTATTCGCCTTTTGATAGGTACTCCTTGATGTCATGGAACCAAGGCTTTCCATCTGCTTCTTCCTCGAAATGAGAATAATATGCCGGCTGATTATGGATCCTCATGGGATCAATATAGTTCTTATCTGGATGTTGTATCATGGATGAAAAAAGTGGCTAATATGTCGACAAACTCATTTTGAAATTTGGGCACATGTTTGAATTCTATCTTCATGAACCTCCTTTTTCAATTCCTGTACATGGTGCGGATATGGAAATATCTTGGAATTATTTGTATCCCATTCTCTTGGTACCTGGTGCACAAGCAAATCTAAATCATCGATTACCAACAACTCCTGAATATTCATGTCAACTGCCATGTTGAGCCCTAGTATGCAGGCTTCATACTCCTCCATGTTGTTGGTGAGGGAAATCTGATTTTAGTAGATACAGGATAATGCTGACCCATTTCTGATACCAAGACTGCTCCAATGCCCACTCATTTGAAATTTATGGCTCCGTCAACGAACATCTTCCAACCATCGTATTCTCCAGTAATGTCTTATCCTACGAATGATACTTCTTCATCAGGAAAATACATTTTCAAAGGTATGTTTTCTCCTCCTACTGGATTTTCAGCGCGGTGATCTACCAATGTTTGTCCATTGACTGCCTTTTGAGTTACATAGATGATGTTGAACTCACTCAGTACTATCTTCTATTTAGCCAACTTCCCCGTAGGCATAAGCTTTTGAAATATGTACTTCAGGAGATCCATCCCGGATATGAGGTATATAGTGTAAGCACAGAAATAATGACTCAACTTCTGGGCTGTCCAGGTCAAAGAACAGCAAGTGCGTTCAAGCTGAGAATACTGTGCTTCATAAGGTGTGAATTTCTTACTTAAGTAATATATAACTTTCTCTTTCATCATGTCTCATCATATTGTCCTAAAACACATCCAAAGGCTCCATCCAACATGGATAGATAAAGTAGCAAAGGTTGTCCTAGTTCAGGCGCGACCAGAACTGGTGGTGTTGATAGGTACATTTATCTTATCAAAAGCTTTTTGACAATCCTTGGTCCAACTCGTCTCAGCATCCTTCCTCAGCATCTTGAAGATGGGTTCATATATTACGGTGGATAATGCTATGAATCGACTGATGTAGTTGAGTCGTCCTAAGAAACTCATCACGTCCTTTTTGCTTTTAGGTGGTGGTAGCTCCTGAATATATTTGACTTTAGTCAGATCTGGCTCGATCCCTTAGTGACTGACAATTAATCCCAGTAACTTTCATGCAGAAACCCCGAATGCACAGTTTTAGGGGTTCAACTTCAAATTGTACTACCTGAGCCTGTCGAAGAATTTTTCAAGTCTACTATGTGATCTGCGGCCCCTTTTAATTTGATAACGACATCGTCCACATATACCTCTATCTCCTTATGTATCATATTATGGAAGATGGTTGTCATGGCCCTTATATAAGTAGCCCCACCATCCTTTAAACCGAATGACATCATCTTGTAAAAATATACACCCCAACAAATAATAAAAGTTCTCTTCTCAGAATCTTCTTCATCCATCCAGATTTGGTGATAACATGCAAAGCAATCTAGAAGGATTGGAGTTCATGCTTGGTGCAGTTATCGATCAGGATACGTACATTTCGCAGTTGGAAGTCTTCTTTGGGACTTGCTCTGTTTAAATTCTGATAATCAACACATAATCGGACCTTCCCGTCTTTCTTTGGGACTGGCACAACATTAGCTAACCATGTTGGGTTCATAAACACCCTGAGAACCTAGCTTTGATCAGCTTGGTAACTTCCTCCTTGATTTTCAAACTCATGTCTGGTTTGAATTTTCTAAGTTTCTGCTTTCCTAGCGGGCACATGGGATTGGTTTGCTACGACCATGCAAAGATATCCTCGTATTCACTTAGAAAATGGATGTACTCATCTTTCTCTGTTGGTTACAAATGAATTTTGATGCGGGTTTCTTTGACGGTCTCGGCATCTCCCAGATTTACTGCTTGTGTTTCGTCCAAGTTGGATTTAGGCTTGTTCTCAAAATTCTCTACTTCCTTGATGATTTCCTCTGGTATATCATCTTCTTTCTTTAGGTCACTATTCTCATGTTGCATTGCCTCGTTACATGTCAGAGTCACGGGTTCATCAAGAAAGGTAATAGTAACAGTGTAGAAGGGAAAAATATAAAAAATAGTAATGAATAATGATAGAGAATAGATGTGTTCGATTAAAACTAAGAAAAATGTTCAAAAAAAAACTTGGCTCAATAGATCGAGCATTTATTTAAATCGAGAAATCTTAAAACAAAATTGCTGGAAAATTTAAATACCTAGAACAACTATAAATTCTGCCAAGCTACCTAGGGACTCGGGGTGCTCGAGATGGTGTGGCAGTCCAGTTTTTTAGACGACTCTTTTCGCCACGGTCTGAATGAAGATGCCTTCTTCCTTCTCTTACTCAATAATGGAGCTGTAGTCCATATCCTCATCTTCCAAAAACAAATCCTTCAGCCTAGTTAGTGTTTCTTCTTTAGTAGTCCGCACATTCTGTCCGCCCGATGGAAAGCTTGTTCCAAACGAGGTACCGATTTCTTAAGAGGGTAATACAGCCCATGCCATGGAGGAAACCAATCCCTGTACTATTGGCATGTATACTGGTGCTTGAATCCAAAGGTGGTACCATGGTTTTTCAACCGTATAGGCTTGGTGATACCTTGGAGCTTCTTTCCCAACCCTTTGCCGGGTTTCTGGACCATACTATGTTTTCTTTTTTTGTTACTCCAAAACTTTTCCTTCTCGATGGCATTGACCCATTCGATGTGATGGTAGGTTTCCCCTCCTAGCCTACTTGTATGTCCAATGGCCGGAATGGTCTGACCGGTATAGATGGGGTTACTCCTATCTCCATGAATGATTACCTCCTGATGATTTCACTCGAATTTTACAGCTTGATGTAGTGTGGAAGACACGGTTCCAGTAGCATGGATCCACGAGTGGCCCAACAAAAGATTGTATGAGGCTTGTATGTCAAGCACTTGGAACTCGATGTCGAACCAAGTTGGCTCCATCATCAAACAAAGGTTTATTTCCCCTATCGTGGCCCTTTGGGACCCATCAAAAGCCTTCACATTTATGTTTCCAGTCCGTATTTCATGGAAACCTTTGTCCAACCTATTCATGGTATCCAGTGGATATTCAAACTAGAGCCTCCATCAACCAGGACCTTGGCAATGAACTTATCCTCCAATTGTACCATAGTGTGCATTTTTCAATTATGATTTAAACGTTCGGGCGGCAGCTCATATTTGTGGAAGATAATTGTATGGCTCTCTAGAAAATGACCAACTATGTTGGCCATTCCTCCACCAGTGATATAATTGGGTACAAAAGCCTCGCTCAATACTTTCATCAAGGCGTTCTTGTGTGCCTATGAATTCTGTAATAGTGACAAGATAGATATCTGAACATGGAATTTGTTCAAGTGATCTACAATAAAATCTCTTTCACATGTACTTTCCTCCACAAGTCATCCAATCCGGTCTTAATGACAGGTTGCCTAGTAGTGACATCCTTATCTGAACTTCCAGGTGTTCAGGCGAATAGACTTTTTTGGTTCTAGTCATACATTGTACGGTAATAGATTCCTCTATCTTAGTCTTCCCTTTTCACCGAGCCTCGACAATATAATCCCAGTGTATTTCTTTTGAGATGAATGATGGTGTGGTTGACGCAGTCATAGTAAAAGGTGTAATCATTCTACTTCAAAGAGAGCGAAGGTGGCTCCGTACGGAGCTATTTCCACCTTGAATGGAAGTGATGCAGTTACCTCAACATCAATAGGTGTCTAAGTCTGAACCACGATGGGAGTAAGTGTAACTGCAACCCTAGAGTCAACACCTTCTCTAATAAGCTCGATTGACTGCTTAAGGTCCCATTCCTTATTTGTTTCTATAACATGTACAACGCCACCTCTATGATCAGGGAAGGGATTGTTGCGAACATTAGGTGCGACTTCCTTTGCTTGTATAACCTTGTTCTCAATGAATGTCTCGATCTTATACTTCAAGGTTCGACATTCAGCAGTGGTGTGTCCTTTCATACCAGAGTGATATGCACATGTTTTGCTCGGATTGACCCATTGGGATGGATGTTCTAGTGCCACAGCAGTAATAAGAGTGACGTAACCTGCAGCCTTCAACCTTTCATATAATTGGTTGATGGTATCAACAATGGCAGTGAATTATTTGGGTGGCATGTGGTCAAAGTTGGGTCTTGGTTTTGGTGAATTTTGGTGAGTTAGTGGTGATTGGAAGTAGGATGTTTGGGAATTATAGTTGTGATGGACAACAGCTGGTTGGGAATATCTAGGAGATGAAGTTTATATGTGGATGGTGGTGCTTGGTATATAGGTGGTGATGCTTGATATGTAGGTCGAGGTGTCTGGTATGTGGGTGGAGGTGCTTGATATGTGAGTGGTGTTTTTGGACCCTGGGCGACCATTACTGCCCCAACATCTCTCTTCTTTGATATACTACTTGATTGGAGTGCCTTATTCAAGGCTTGTAGTGCCGCGAAATTTGTTACCAACCCGCTCTTGATTCCTTCCTTGATCTTTTCCCCGTGCTTGATAATATTAAAGAATTTGTGATTTTCGATAACCATCAACCTCTCGTAATATTTTGGATCCTATGACCTGACGAAGAATTTGTTCACCTGTTCTTCATCTAGAGCAGGCCTGACCTTGGCGGCTTCCGACCTCTAACGAGTAGCATATTCACGGAAAATCTCAGTAGGTTTCTTCTTGAGATTTTGAATGTAGAAGATATCATGTGCATTCTTTGTGTTGAACTTGAACTGATCCATGAACTCTGATGCCATGCTTACCCAATTTGACCTTATCTTGGGATTCTGGCTGATAAATCAAGATAAGGCGTCCCCAGTAAGGCTCCCCATAAAAGAGCTTCATCTGAATCTTTTCATCTTTTCCATCTCCGACAAGCTTGTCATAGTAGGTTCTTAGGTGAACCCTAGGATTACCCAAACCATCGAACAATCAAAACTTCGGAGGCTTGTATCTTTCTGGAAATTCCACATTGGGCTGTATGCACAGATCTTCATAGTTTAAACCTTCTATTCCTCGATGGCCTTCAACACCTTCAAATCGGCTTTTTTAACTTCTTGAGTTCTTCGGCCATGTTCTTAATGAGAGGGTCTTTTTTGACTGGTTCTGATGCATAAGAGAGTGATTTGGTAGATTGTGGTACGGTTTCTACGTATATGGGGTTGCTATGATGAGTTCTAGGGAGTTTGGCATAGTGGTGGTCATTGGTGGAGTTTGGTCGATCAGGAATGAGTGGTGGTTTATTTTGGGGGGTGTGGTGAGCAGTTGTTGGTGGATACAGGATTGGTTGATGTAGTTGTGGTGGAGTTGGTATCAGCAATGGATTGATATTTTATGGTGGAGTAGTGTATTGATTTGGTACGGTAGGATTTTGCAGTTATGTGTTCTGTGTGTTTTGAGGATTTGTTGGGTTCTTTGCATTCTATTGGTGGACATCAGAGACATTGACGGAGAGTGAAAAGTTTTCCAAATTGCGGACCTGCTCAAGTTCTCCTTGTAGTTCCAATAGTTTTTGTTCAAGTCTCAAAAACCAAGTCGTTTTGGCTAGAGTACTGCAGCCATTGGAGGTCTCTACGTTCTCAATGTTTTCCATTCATATTCTAGTTAAGTCGTCCATCTTTGCTTACCCTCTGCTTTGTGTGTTGCTCAAAGGATGATGAGGTGGAGGGCATCTAGATCTGGTAAGATATGCTGATGATGCCAGTATGGATGAACCAACCTATGGGGATAGGAATAACAATAAAATAAACAAAACAAAAAAGGTAACAAGTTAGTGGGGGTTCTGAAATGTTTGTAGTATTTAAACACATATTACGAAATATAAACTCGTATCCTAACTTGGGAGCCTCATTGCACCTGAGGTAGGCCTAGTAACAAATAAATTTGAAGAACTTCAAATGATAATAAATGCCTCATTTCATAACATAAAAGTACACAAATCCAAAAATGACTCTAGCATACTAGTAAAACAAGTCGCTATAAGAACTTCGCCTTGTTACATTTTAAGGAAAGCAAATAATCCTAATATATTTTTTCCTAGAAGGACCTTCCCCAAATACGATCTTCCGGACTCTGTCATATTTATCCCCCAGCTCGCACAGTCCCAGCAGCAAGTAGGCTCAAGCCAGATGTCATCCCTTAGCTCCCTCAATATTCTGGCAGTTTTCGATCCTCTTTATGACTTTTCCTTCTAGCTCCACGATTCCTTGCTCCAGATATTCCAATTTCCTATTAGAGTTAACTGCCATTTCTTTCCATTCCTCAATCAACCATGTGTTATTCTCATATATTTCCCGGTGCTCATTTTCAGAGTTGTGAACCCTTTTGCGCAGCCTATTGTACTTAACTTGGGTTCCAACTTCCTCGCCTGTTATTCTGTTTCCTCGACCAGTCCCTGGTGTCACTGTTCATTTCAGATCATCCCCTAGCCAGGCCGGGTACAGGGGTTCACATCCTGCATGACATCTGTCCGGCTCAATGGTATTCTTCTCAACAATGATTTTTCAGTGCCACATATGTTTAGCTTGGCACTTGTAAGGGACATCGTCGCCTTAAAAGTCTGTCCTGAAGTCACTCATCTTGACGACCCTGGGTACAATATGCTTTCTACCTGCTTGTCTCATAACTCGCATAGGGACATATGGATATATCCCTCTCAACCTGATCAACACCAAATGCAGAGCATCCCTGGACCTAATAATAAAATCGTCCATCGGAAACCATTCAACCATCCATTGTACCTGTCCCGAGGTCTGGTTGTCGAAGAATTCTACCCATTCATAGGCACTTTCCGTCTGAGCAAATCTGTCGGAATAATTGTTATCTGCTTAGGGTGATGGAAGCAATCTGGTCGTTCCAAGCCCTTCATGTAAATTCTTGACGATAGCAGCCCTTTTGGAGATGCTCCAGCAACCATAACTACAACAATAAGTTACAACCTTCAAAATGCATAACCCTTCTTTGATAGCGTTTGAGGGCCCTGTAGATATCATCTATGATCACGGGGACTATGGCATTGGTCTCTCCATTAATCCCCTCCATCAGAGTTCTGGAGACCATGGACAAACTAGTGTGGATTCTTTCCTTTTTCATTAGGAACACTACTATCCCCAGAAAACACACGATGAACACAAACACTCTACGGTGGATGTGACCTTGTGAAGTAAGGGAGATCTCATCTTGTTAAATGCGGAAAGACTTGCTATGTTCATACCTCTCATAGAGATATTCGAAAGGTATGTAGGAGTCCTTTAGGCATACTAGGTCGACATTCTTTTTTATCCCCATCATCTTCAAAATCCCCCGTCTTCACGTTTTTCTGGCACCAAAAGCCCAGGACTCTCCTAAGTTAAACCTACGAGCCCTCCTATTTCCTTTATATGCAGTGTCATTTCTATGTCACCGAAATGGAACACCGCTCTTTCACTATCCAAGAATAGGGTGGCAGCCTCGATCAATTTGTTGTTTGGTTGAATATCTAACAGGGATGGAAAGTTTCCTAGGTACTTTTTCTCATGCTTTTGTCACTTGAAGAGAGATCTTCCCACCAATATAGCAACAATGGACGGATATTGCTAACCATACCAAATCTGGGGACCTTGTGCTTCATTTTCTGTAAAATAAAAGGTTAGGCCTTATCTATACCAGATTCGACTATTTATCCATCTATGATCAACATATCAGCACTTAGTTCTCCAAAATCAATGCACAGAACGTGGTTGCATCCATTGGGATTATTGAAATCCGGGCGGACATTGGACAAGGCTTGTCTTGAAGGATCACTATATGAACGACATAACTGACCTGACTAGGTCTGACCATAATGCATGTACAATTTACACAGAGTAAGGTCTCCATGGGATTTTAGACTGGTACACACAAGTGTACAACTTGAAAGGGAATGCATGAAACGATCGATTACAACCTTTATCGATTGGTTTTACCACAAAGAATCCTTTCAAAATTTAAGGTAAGTAAAAGGGAAGAGAGAAACCACTCATTAAGGTGTTTCAATATGATTTGAGATGCACGAGTGGAATATGATGTGGAGCATGATTTATGAGATAGTTAATAACATGTAGGCAAGTATTTTCACGTAAGGAAAATAAATACAGTGTTTAAATAATTGAAAAGACAGTTACAAGAAAAGGAAAACAAAGAGACAAATCAATTTTCCAAATAATAAAGGAATCATAAATGCTCAAATTAGACAACCAAATTCAAACAAGGAAGAAGGGTACGGGATTAGGCATGCTTGGACTAGTTTATAAGTTCGTTATGGTAAGAGCCGAAAATATTCCCTAGCAGTGTCGCCATGCTGTCGCGCCCTTCCCCCCCCCCCCCCATGCGGAGGAATCCGGTTTTCCAACATTCATGAGGTATGATGACTCATTTCCTTTTTGGGAATTGGGTGCTTGAAGAGTTGCCACCTAACAGATTAAGGTGCGTTTGGTCATCTACAGTAGTTAACTCTTGGGTTAGTTTGCATTACCGGAGATTAGGGTAAGGGCTTGAAGTAAACTCAAGGGGAAGGTGTTAGGCACCCCTCTAGGTCTACAACGGCCGACTTATATTCACAAATTAGTCCATACAAATGGTTCAATCAGATATGTTATTTATAAAGCACATTGAATGATTCAAGTAGTGAAAATAGAAGTTTGAAAAAATTATAAATAACAAAGTTTTAAACAAATAGAGGATTTGGTGTAAGGAGGGGTCCCAGGTTGTTTCTCCTATAGGATCACCCCACGCAATGTACAATAGGCACTTCTCAATGAGGAGCTACACGTGACATTAACGAGTAGTCATCATTTCACATGTCTACCCTTCACATCCCTTTATTGGTCATGCAAAGCGAGTGTTTGGTTGAGGATACCTATTGCGTCCTGATACCCATCCCTTCTCAACGATCCTATAAGGATTTAGGACCTTTACCTATAGGTGGATCTAGGTGTACCCCTACGACATGATGATTTGGAACGTAGAAGCATGGTTTCTAACACGGAAAATGCAGAATTTTATAAACATGGATTCTATCTGATGCAAACGACATTAAAAGTGACGTACTTATAGGCATGATTTATATTTGATGCAAATGAAAGTAGAAGTGAAATCCTATACGCATGATTCTCTATTATGATGCAAATGAAATTAAAAGTGGAGTCCTATAGGCCTGATTCTATTATGCAAAAAGCAATCAGATTCAACAAGAATAAGAACCCTGTGGACATGTTTTCTATTGAATGAAGTAGGAAGATTTGAAAATAAACTGTGAGAGCTGGATTTCTACCCATGTTGCCCCACCAAGTATACATGTACCCACCTTTTTTACTAAATACCCTAAATATCTCTTTACAAATTATTACAGGCCAATAATAAATTACATAAGTAATAATAGAAAATCAAGAAGGTAGTCTGTAGAGAGGCTGCAATAAGGCCCAAGTTTCTCAAAGCCTCCAATGGTCTTTCTAACCTCATTTTCATAGACAAATCAGAGTCTAGGTGCATCAAAGTTCTCTAAGGGTCTCAAGGACACCAAGCAATGCGTACACCTAGACTTAGTAGCCAAGCATTGAAACTTTGTAGTTTGGAAGGGCCAACTTCAATATGCTAGAGGTCAGAGGGTTCTCAAGAGGATCCCAAGGCAGTACACATACTACAATGGGTAGAACTTATTAACTAAGAGTGAAGTGGAAGTGCATGACACAAGTTGAAAGAAATCTATTAAAGACTGCATTTAAAAGTTTGTTTTGAAAGCAGTTAGTAAGGAGGCTATTCTAGGAAAGATGTATCTCCTAGATGTGTCTTGAAGGTGGACCTTGAAGAAGGCCTATGACACATTGGATTGGAGGTTCCTAAAGCAAATATTAGTTGATCTGGGCTTTCCTGCTATCTTTGTGCAATGGATAATGGAGTGTGTCACAACTGTCTCTTATTCCCTCATGATAAATGGTTGTCTCACAAAGCCTTTCAAAGCCAAAAGGGGTATTAGACAAGGAGACCCTATGTCACCCTATTTATTTGTACTGGCCATGGAATACCTCAATAGGGTACTAGGAAAATTGCACAGGAATGGAGACTTTAATTTCCATCCAAAATAAATAAAACTAAACTGTACTCATGTCTGCTTTGCTGATGATCTACTGATGTTTTGTAGAGCTGACCTGGTTTCTATTCAAATCTTAAAGGAAGCTTTCCTCAAGTTCTCCAAAGCCTCAGGGCTGCAAGCTAATATGTCAAAAAGTGCACTATATATAGCTGGAGTTAAACAAGATGCCAAGGAAGTGATTCTGGAGGCATTAGGATTCACTGAAGGCAAATTTCCCTTCATGTATCTGGGGATTCCTCTTGACTCCAAAAAACTGTCTGTTGGCCACTGCTTACCAGTAATTGAGTAGATTACAACTAAAGTAACATGCTGGTCTGCCAAGCTGCTTTCCTATGCTGGAAGATGTCAACTGATAAAATCTGTCATATTTGGCATTCAAACCTACTGGGCTCAAGTGTTCATCCTGCCTAAGAAAGTATTGAAAACCATTGAAAATATTTGCAGAACCTTTCTTTGGACTGGGAGTGTAAAGTTGTCTAGAAAGGCCCTAGTGGCATGGGACAGTGTATTTAGGCCTATCTTTGCTGGTGGACTGAATATTATAGACATGACAGTATGGAATAAGGCAGCAATTAGCAAGCACCTTTGGAATTTGGCTAAGAAGAAGGATTGCTTGTGGATTAGATGGGTGCACAGCTACTATATCAAGCAGATGGACATTGAAACAATGTCCATAACTAAGGCAGCTTCTTGGGTTGTAAGGAAGATACTGGACAGAAGGGATGACATATGGGGGTTCAACTGATACAAGGCAGCCTGTTCAGTAGATTGCAAGGCTTCAGCAGGCTATCACAGTTCAATATTCAGAAGTTATATCTGGCATTGGTTCAAACTTACAGTAAGGTTGCTTAAAAGAATCTATTATTGCTTGCGCATGCTCATCCTAGACACAGGTTTACTGTCTGGCTAGCTGCTCAACAGAGGTTGCCTACAGTAGACAGATTACAGAAAATTGGTATCCTAGTTCCTGGAAATTGTGTGTTATGTGATCAAAGTACTGAAACCTTTAACCACCTGTTCTTTGACTGCCCAGTTACAAAGGGCCTGTGGATTAGACTATGCACCTAGTTGGGATATCACAGGACAATGGGTGACTGGGAAACAGAATTGCAGTGGGTGTGTAGCAAGGCAAAGAGTAGAGTGGTACCTAATAGCATAACAGCTTGTGCCTTCATCAACACAGTTGCACTTATCTAGCGAGAAAGGAATAATATCATATTTAATAAGAAAAAATATGAAGAATCTCAACTGTGCAGAGAAATAGCCTTGTCAATCTATATCCGAGGCAGGAGTTGCAGGCGTTGGCAAGTTGGCTTGGACAAAATTAACAAGTTTCCTTAGTTTCTTGGTTGTTTTAGTTCCTATACTATGATATACCTAGAGCAAGTTAGAATTTAGTATAGAAGATTGATGTAAATGAGTAGGAGTAGTCCAAACTCTTACTAAAGATTCAACTTGTAAATATTTTTGATATTAATGGATAGAATGTTTACCCAAAAAAAAAAAGCAGTTAGTAAGGTAATATAGGTTGTTTGAAAGTGGTTGGAGTAATAAACAAAATCAAACACTTCAGGATAGGATCACACATATAACCCAAATGAGTTCAGTAATCACATGGGGGTTTAAGGGATCGGGGATACACAT
This sequence comes from Nicotiana benthamiana, assembly GCA_034376525.1. NCBI lineage: Eukaryota > Viridiplantae > Streptophyta > Magnoliopsida > Solanales > Solanaceae > Nicotiana > Nicotiana benthamiana. The sequence goes on from CM067337.1 coordinate 134,667,232, forward strand.
GCATTTGACTGCAAATACATAATCCCCAACAAGAGTATTTGGACTGGTTTTGACATGCTCAGAAATAGTTGAAACTGCCATAACCACAAACTAATCAGGGAGAACTTAAAAACATAAAGGGGAATAGGGATTTGGGATTCATAAGCATGGTATGCACACATTAGTTAAGAAAAACAATTGTCCAGGCATGCTTGAATAACACAAGGGAATACATGAATTTAAAGGGAGGGGAGTCATACTAGCATGCTGATAATATAACCTAACTACAAACTTCACAACTTAACCATAAGTAAAAGCATGCTAGAAATAGAAGAAACTAAAACAAGAAGAGAAACATGTCGTTGTTGAGGCTTTTAATTAAACTATGACATGTCGGTGAAGATACAAGTAAGCAGAATGAAAGAATCGAAGAGCACCCACGATTTGCCTTAGCTTGCAGCCGGCTAATAGTAGAAAAATAATACAAGAAAGAAGGGAGAACATGGACTTTTAATAAGAGAGGAGTTTTTTAAAAGCCAAGTGCCCGTACCTTGTTTGTAAAAGACTTAAAGTATTCACAATTGAAAGTAGGTAGTGGAATAAGGAAAATAATCATACTAGTGCACTAATTATGAACTAAGAATCAATCAATTAGAGAATAAAGGAATTACTTCCTTAAGTTAAAGGAATCAAAATCAAACAGAAAGATTATGTACCATATAAGGCAGGATGAAAAATCAGTGCATGGGCATAGAGTAGCCAACTAGGACCAAATTCAGAAAAACCCAATTAAGGAAAGACTAAGTAAAACAAAGTACCATAGTAGATAAGGTAATGAAAATAGTTAATTTACACAGACGAGGTAAAGGTTTTAGGGCTTTTAAAAGTGTATCTTTCAATCACCATCAATTAAGGAAAATCAAAATCAATCATGGGTAGTCATGATTCTGTATTTTCAACATATAAATAGAGACGAATGAACATGAGTAGCAAATAAACAAGGTCAGCTATATAGACAGAAAGAAATAAGAGCTGAGCAAACACAATCATATAGAGGTGATATAAGTAGGCTAAAGATTCAGCAAAACATATTCGAAGCATGGTGACCACGAGAAACTAACAAGAATCAGGTAAACAGGCTAATACAGAAACAAGGCAAAGAAAATCATGCTAACACGCAGAAACAAGGTAAAGAGAATTATGCTAAAAGTAAAGAGAATCATGCTAGCACACAGAAACAAAGTAAAAAGAATCTTGCCAACACACAGAAACAAAGTAAAGAGAATCGTGCGAACACACAGAAACAACGTAAAGAGAATCATGCTAACACACAGAACCAAAGCAAAGAAAATCTTTTAAAAATTAGGGCTTTTAACAGAGTCGAGTTAAAAAGAATTAGGACAATAGACTCGGTCAAAATAAGCAAGGAAAAAAGGTTCAATCTGTTAGGATTTATGCTCGTCACTAGAGGGGGGGTGAATAGTGCGGCACGAGAATATTGATAAATATTGCGGAATTAAAATTGCAGGAATAAAATAAATTCGGTATTTAAAATAGTAAGGAAAGAACACACCGAATTTATCCTGGTTCACCACAACTTGTGGTTAGTCCGGTCCTCGAGAGACTCTCTCGAGATTCCACTAACTCCGTTAAGCTTACGGGTGCCTAACAAACCGTTACACTTGCTCGTAGATGTACACTCTACAAGACTTCAACTTGCTCGAGGATACCGCACCTCAAGACTTCACCTTGCTCGTGGATACCGCACCAGAAGACTTCACACACTAAGATTGACGGTACTTAGCAAACCCGACAATCAATGAGAAGATATGGTCTTCTCAAACACCTTTCTCTTTTACAACAAGAACTCTCACAAAAGAGTAGATAAAGAGATACAATATTAGCTCTATGAACAACTCAAAGTTGTCTCTCAAATGGCTCAACAAAAGCTCTATAATGATGCACAAATGATATCAATATGTATATGAATAATGAGAGGTGTTGTGTGTTTCAATTCAGCTCAAAAGACCTCTATTTATAGGTGGTAGAAGTGGTATGTCCGTTGCTTAATTGGCAATCAATTATGCTGATTTTATGCCAAGATAATCGATTATCAGATTTGGATAATCGATTATCAGCTTACCGTTACAAAATCGGAAGCTGATTTTATGCAAGATAATCGATTATTGTGATATGCATAATCGATTATTTTGTTACAGTATTCAAAAACTTGGCAACGGATACAAGACAATTGATTATGCACTTCTGATAATCGATTATTTTGTTGTTTTGTAAATTCCGGTTTACACTGTCTTAACATAATCGATTTTTCTGTCCAGCTTTGAAAGACATGTTTAAAATTCATTTTGGCTAAAATGAAAATGTTTGAAATCATTTTGTTTGAAGTATTTGAAATATGATTTGATAAAATGATTTTATGCATATTTATGATGACCTATGTTGAGCCAAAAGACGAGATAACTTTAAACGTTGCTCTTACATTTGTTCTACCTAACGACCTACGCCTTGGGTCTTCGGTCTTGAACTTTTGAGCTCGTCTTTGGCTTGTCTATGCAATTTCGTTATCAATATGCTTCTCGGCATTCAATCTTGATTGTTTGTCATATAATAACATTGTTTGACACTTGACTTCATTGTTTGTCATTCATCAACTTCGTTGTTTGTCATTCATCAAAACCTATACCTGAAAATCATGCTAATACAACCAAAGCACACATATCATGGATAGAATGATTTTCTACAATTTCCCCCTTTTTGATAATGACAAACAACATGAGATATGCATATCGGATTCCCCCTAAATTCATGCTTCCCCCTAAATTTATGCTATATCTCAACATACAATTCATGCAAACAATTCCCCTTAATGCTAATTCCCCCTCAAATAAGGCATACTATAACGTAGATACATTCCCCCTTATTTGATGCATATCGCCTAAACTCTTCCCCCTTTTGGCATTAGCAAAAAGAGAGTATACAAAGGCTATTATCCCCTTTCGACACTTCCCCCTTTTGGGTATATCAATCGTTAGTGTCAAATATAAGATAGGAAATACAATGAGGAATATACATTGACGATATTTAAAAAATCATACCAACATGAAGTAATACCAAATGTTAGTAAAAATATAACAACCATATCAAAGGTTATTTTTAGCGAATATACCAACTGTTATTCAAACTAGAGAGATATTCATCAAAACATCAATCATTATTTTAACAAAAATAATTGATACCAATTGTTATTCAAGATAAAATTTATCAAAATATGAATCAACAAAAATAATTAATATCAATTATTAACAAAGATATATTAATTGTTAACACATATCAATTATTACGTTTTTATCAAAAAAAAATGATAACTAACCGAAATTCCCCCTCGATGCAATAAGGTTTCGTGCTTGGTGCATCTACTACGATATTGTAGTCTTCAAGCACACCTGCAAACGTACCTAAAAATAGGTTTTCGGTACCCAGGCACTTTTGGGTCCTTGGGGGTTAGGCAAATAATAATCATAGTCAAAAGATAAATCTCAATGTTTTGCAAAACATACAGGTGCTATGTGTCTTACCCGGTTGCAATAATGACATATAACATTCGGGTTGTGCATATGTCTTGGTTGAGCCAAAAACGTTCTAGGTTATCTAAAGTCGTTATTCCTAGAAGTGTTGCGATTCCTAGAATTATTTTTAGGTGGTCTAAAATTATTCATTCTAGACTCATTAACAAAATTCGTAGAGTTGTTTCTAGGTGGTCTAAAATGATTAATTTTAGACTCATTAGTGAAGTTCCTAGAATTATTTCTAGGTGGTCCAACTTCATTTTTTAATTACTTCAATTGTTTTAGGATTATCAACACTACGTTTTCCTAGTGTGTTCCTAAGTTCTATGTTCTCTATTTTCAAATACTTACAAGAAGAACAATTTGAACTTTGATCAATTGAAGAGGCTTCATTCATCTCCTTAATTTTATTTCTAAGATCAATATTGTCATTTTCCAAAAAATAATTTTTCTCTTCTAAAACTTTAATTTTAACCTTGGCCTCTTTGGAGATTTTTGAAGTCTTTTTCAATTCACCATATAAGTCATGAAAAGCTTCTTGTAATTCTTCAAAAGAATAAGAGTTAGAATTACTTACCTCTTCTTCCTCGTTGGCCATGAGGCATAATGCGGCAGTTTCATCGCCTGAGCTGTCCGAATCCCATGTCACGCGCCTTTGGTGTTTCTTCTTTTTCTTGTCCTTGGGTTTTGGACAATGTGACTCGGTGTGGCCAAGTTTTCCACACTTATGGCATGAAGGACTTGGTTCTTCCTTCTTTATTTCCTTTTTCATACACTTATAGAACTTTTCGATCAAGGCATTGGAAATATTATCATCATCGCTATCCGAATCACTTACGTCTTCTCGTTTAGAAGATGAGGCTTTGAAGGCAATATTCGAACTTTTACTTCTAAGATAGGGATTAAGAATTATGCTTTCATAAGTTTCGAGGTTACTTCTTAGTCCATCAATTGTGACATCCGTGATTCCTATCGACTCTTGCATGGCATTGGCTTTGGAACGCCATTCGGGAGTGAGACTCCGTAGGATTTTTCGAACAAGATCTTTGTTCGTGTACACTTTCCCGAGAGCATGAAGATCGTTGACGATTTTTGAGAATCGTTCGAACATAACACCGATGGGTTCTTTCTCCCTCATTTTAAAGAGTTCATATTCATGTGTTAGAAAATCAACTTTAGATTCACGGACTTGAGACGTACCTTCATAAGTGATCTCGAGTTTATCCCACATCTCCTTGGCGGTTGTGCAGCAAGAAATATTTCGATAGTCATCCGGATTCATCGCACAATATAGTAAGTTGACGGCCTTTGCGTTATTTTCAACTTTCTTGACGTCCTCAGCATCATATTCATCTTCCTCCTATGGAACCGTGGTTTCCCAACTTTCTTTGTTGGCATTTGTTCACCGTTCTTGATGATTTGCCACAAGCGAAAGTTATTTGATTGGATGAAGATTCTCATCCGCTCTTTCCAATATGTGTAATTTGTTCCGTCAAGTAGTGGAGGCCTATAGGTGGAGTGTCCTTCGCTCATCATTCCTGCGTTCAATATTCTCAACAAAAAAATATATATCGTTCTCTCAACCGGTTAAGGCTTTCAGAGAGTTAGGCTCTGATACCAATTGTTAGGATTTATGCTCGTCACTAGCGGGGGGGTGAATAGTGCGGCATGAGAATATTGATAAATATTGCGGAACTAAAATTGCAGGAATAAAATAAATTCGGTAATTAAAATAGTAAGGAAAGAACACACCGAATTTATCCTGGTTCACCACAACTTGTGGTTAGTCCAGTCCCCGAGAGACTCTCTCGAGATTCCACTAACTCCGTTAAGCTTACGGGTGCCTAACAAACCGTTACACTTGCTCGTAGATGTACACTCTACAAGACTTCAACTTGCTCGTGGATACCGCGCCTCAAGACTTCACCTTGCTCGTGGATACCGCACCACAAGACTTCACACACTAAGATTGAGGGTACTTAGCAAACCCGACAATCAATGAGAAGATATGGTCTTCTCAAACACCTTTCTCTTTTACAACAAGAACTCTCTCAAAAGAGTAGATAAAGAGATACAATATTAGCTCTATGAACAACTCAAAGTTGTCTCTCAAATGGCTCAATAAAAGCTCTATAATGATGCACATATGATATCAATATGTATATGAATAATGAGAGGTGTTGTGTGTTTCAATTCAGCTCAAAAGACCTCTATTTATAGGTGGTAGAAGTGGTATGTCCGTTGCTTAATTGGCAATCAATTATGCTGATTTTATGCCAAGATAATCGATTATCAGATTTGGATAATCGATTATCAGCTTACCGTTACAAAATCGGAAGCTGATTTTATGCAGGATAATCGATTATTTTGTTACAGTGTTCAAAAACTTGGCAACGGATACAAGATAATCGATTATGCACTTTTGATAATCGATTATTTTGCTGTTTTGTAAATTCCGGTTTACACTGTCTTAACATAATCGATTATTACAATAAACATAATCGATTATTTCTGTCTAGCTTTAAAAGACATGTTTAAAATTCATTTTGGCTAAAATAAAAATGTTTGAAATCATTTTTTTTGAAGTATTTGAAATATGATTTGATAAAATGATTTTATGCATATTTATGATGACCTATGTTGAGCCAAAAGACGAGATAACTTTAAACGTTGCTCTTACATTTGTTCTACCTAACGACCTACGCCTTGGGTCTTCGGTCTTGAACTTTTGAGCTCATCTTTGGCTTGTCTATGCAATTGCGTTATTAATATGCTTCTCGACATGCAATCTTGATTGTTTGTCATATAATAACATTGTTTGACATTTGACTTCATTGTTTGTCATTCATCAAAACCTATACCTGAAAGTCATGCTAATACAACCAAAGCACACATATCATGGATAGAATGATTTTCTACATAATCATGAAGAAATTGGTTGGAACAGGTGTAGAAAGAACTCCAAGAAAACCCTAGTTTTCAAAGAAAGTAAAACGGCTTAAAGTAGAGTATCTTTCAGAAGAAAGCTCTAGAATAAGCAAATCATAGAAGGAAACAGGCTTAATGTATGAAAATAACATAGATCTAAGAGATTAAAAAGAGAATTAGGGTTTCAAAAGGGAACCCAAATATAAATCGAAAGAAACTGTTGTAACTTCACAAATTGTAACATATATGGTATGATTTTGCCCAGAATCACACCAGAGAAGCCTCAAACAAAAAAATCAGAAACCCAATGTCCCAATCAAAATGACCCAGGACCCTTGAGGGCCTTAGAGATGATGATCAAGGTAGTGGAGTGACCATTGGAGACTTGGGGTTAAGAGGTAGTCACCAGAGATGACATGAGAAGGAGGCGGCGGTTGAAAAGTGATTAGGATTAGGTTGAGAAAGAAGAGGGAGATGAGAGTATCTGAAGGCGACGGATTGGAAAAGTGATTAGGGTTAAGTTCGGGGGGTTGATTAGAATTAAAAAAGGAAAGGGGATTATTTGGACTGTTGATCTCCTAGATCAACGGTCAGGATTCAATCGGGTAGGTGGGTTTCGAGTTTGAGTAAGGGTTAATGGGGTATGATTCGGGTTTTTTAGTTATGAAAATGGGCAGGGATTTGGGTCTGATTTGGCTATAATTGAAAGCCAAATTTGGTTGTCATTTAAATAGCCACGTTTTCCCTATTTTAATTTTAATAAATAGTAAGTAATATCTGGAAAATAATTTAAGTGCCAAAATAATATAAAATACATAATTAGTATTTTAAAAATACAGGGGCCAATATTATGTATATAAAATATAATTATATTTGAAAATGGGCTAACATTGCAATTATATAAAATTTAGCTTAAAAATACTAAATGTAACTGTAAAAATACATAAACATTAGATCAGCCATATTTTGGCATAACTATAGAAATCAAATAAATGAATTATCAAAACAATAATTTTGAAAATAATTATTGGGGATTTTATGGATAAAAAGGGAGAAAATATATCAATTTAAACCCTAAAAATTGTGGAAAAAATAATGAATGCCTTGTGCTGCTTATATATGTTTGCATATACTATGTTAAAGGCTCTTATGCATATTTAAAATATATAGGGAAAAATTTGGTATCAACACCCATTTTTCAACTGAAATCCAATAAAAGATTTAAAGTTAAGACCAAAACAAAAGCATAAAATAAAAGCCCGACCTCGGGTGTCGCTAAGTCATGAACAATACTATAATAGTTTTGAAACAAGACAAGACCAAAATAGTCTGAAAATAGCAACAATGTACAAATAGGAAGATAGATAAGGCGAAAGGTGGAACTGCGATCGCCAGGTAGCTACCTCAGTATCTCCATGAAGTCCGCGACTAGAATAGTCAACAAACGCTACCGTACCTTGAGATGCCTGAATTTGCACACAAGGTGCAGGGGGTAACATGAGTACACCAACTCAATAAGTAACAAGTCCCAACTATGGACAAATAGGTAGTGACAAACCAAACTTCAACAGGTAATACAATTAATTTGTATAGTAAAGTAGGTATGCTTACAGTTCAAGTATTCAACTCAACAGTAAATAAGTACAATCTGAACGGTATGGAGTATAAAGCTCAGCAAATTTCTATGTACGAATGAAAGAAAGCATGAAAAATGTACCATGTACCTCCACATTCAAGTTCTTAACCACTTGGTAGTGTATATGGCCATTGGGCCCAGGGAAGATCCATCCCAAAATATATATACATCATTGACCGCAGTCATCTAGTATCGAGGAAGGCCATTCCAGACCTATGGAGAAGATTCATCTTCAGGTATAATTACTTCGGATAGGATCCATGTCCAGGGAAGATCCATCCCTTAATAATATCAACCATGCTCACTGGGGGTGTATAGACTCCGGAGGGGCTCCTTTCAGCCCAAGCGCTATCATAAGCCAACGAAGGCATAATCAATAATCCTCAGCATCATGCAGCCCGATCCCAAACTGTCACTCAAAATCAAGCTCTCGGCCTCACTCAGTAATAACTCTCCAGTCTCACGCACAGGCTCACATACCAAGAAACTAGCCCGAAACAATGATATAATGTACCAAATAACAGTAATTGAGACTGAGACATGATATAATATGCATAGACAAGACTGAGTATAGAATATCAATAAAGCTAATGATAGCATACCAATAAACGACTTCCAGAGTCTCAGCTGTTATCGTCGTGAAGACTTAACATGGTAATTAGCATGATTTATAGCTTATTAGCTTAATCAGATAATCAATATACTTGTATCATCAAAAAAGTGTCACTAAGCGAGGCCATGGAAAGATCCAGGCCACAATTCTCACGGTGCATGCCCACACGCCCGTTAGTTTGCATTTGCGTCACCTCAATATTAATCATAGAATACACAGTTAGGCGTTACGAACGCTCAGAACAAGTTTGGTAGCGTTAGTTACCTTAACTAAGCAAAAATTCTAACATGCGATGCCTATGCCTCTCGATCCGGCTTCCAAATGCTCCAAATCTAACCTAAATCACTATATTATCATTAATACACGCTAAAGAAATGAAACCCACATGAAAATTATCTAATTAGACCCAAAATCTCGAATTTTTGCAAATCTTGCCCTGGTACAAGTCTCAGAATCCAACAAAAACCAATAAACTAGAAACTCCTTTCACTCTCGATTCCATACATACCAAAATCATTAATATCGGACCTCAAATGACCCCTCAAATCCCCAATTTAAACTCTCCAATTTCAAGCCCTAAACTCCTAATTTTTTCTTAAATTTTTCCACTAATATCCAAATTAAACAATGGAAAATTACCACGAACACAAAATATAAGGTCCAAGTAGCTTAACTCACTGAAAAAATTCCCTCTTGAAATCACACCCCCAAGCTCCAACTCGTAAAAAATGGTGAAGCAATGACAGAAAATCGCTAAGAGGGCCTTTAATACTTTCTGCCCAGCTATTTCCACATCTACGGAAGATATCTTGCACCTGCAGGCCACTTCTGCGCCCAAAAAATCCGCACCTAAGGAAATCACTTAAGTCCTCAGACACCGCACCTGCGCATCAGGTCTTGCACCTGTGGGCTCGCACATGCGGTCCAGCCATCCACTCCTCCGACCAATGTTGCTTCTGCGGTCTCTTTTCTGCTTCTGCGACTCGCACTAGTGGTCCCCAATTCCCAGGCGCGTTAATGATAGAAAACAATAGCTTCAACTAGAACTCCAATCTTTCCAACTCTCTGGTAACCATTCAAATCATCCCAAGACCCTCAGTACCTCAATCAAGCCTGCCAACAAGTCATAAACCAGTATTCAAACCGTCATAACACTCCAAATAACATCAAAACATTTAGTCAAACTCGGATTCAAGCCTAACAACTTAAAAACTTTCAAATTCCACAAACAACACTGAAACTTATCAAAACACCTTCGACTGACCTGAAATGTTGTACAGCGTCACAAATGACACTACGAAGCTGCTTTAATTTCTGAAATTCCATTCCAACCCCGGTATAAAGATTTCCACTACCAATCAGAAACTCCAAATTTCCAATTTCACCAATTCAAGCCTAGTTCTGCCACAACCTCCGAATTTTCCACTGCCAATCGGAATGCCTAACATCATTTTTCAAACCAAGTTGGTCTAGGAGTTTTCCTTGATGCACATTCCAGACAAATTTTAGACTACAAATGATAAAACAGAACTCATAATAAATCTCACCACACATGGAATGTGAAAACTCGGGTAGAATAGAAATTCAAAATCCAATTGAAACCAATGAACTCAAATAAGTCATATATAGCCTAAGAGACTATTTACAGAATCAATGAGACAAAAATTGAGTCTAAAAGTCATGACAATGATCTTTAAATCAATCAATTTTCTTTTGGAATGATCAAAAATTCATATGCCCAGATTCATATCAAACCTCCACCCCCAAAATTTAGGCTTTTAGCCTATGTTTATACTTTCAATGTACATAGGGAGGTAGGATGCTAAAAAATAAATCAGTGAACAACTAAGAGTTAAATATTATAACATGGTTTCCAAAAAATAGTTTAAAGGCTCAAATGGGGTTGACTAGGAAAAAGAACGGTCCAAGGAAGGTCTAACATCATCTTTCATAGTCTAGGATTTCACCTTGAAGCACATTCCGGGCAAGTTCTAGACTGAATCATTAGAACAAACTCACAATAAATCTCACCACACACGATACATGGGAATTTGAGTGAAATATGTATCCAAAATCCAATTAAAATAAATGAACTCAAAAAAATTACTCATAGCCTAAAGAGGCTATTTAATTAATCAAAGAGCTAAAAATTGACTATAAAAGTCATGACAATAATCCTTACTTCAATCATTTTCTTTTTCAAAGATAAAGAATTCACATGCCAAAGTTTAAATCATGTTGGTATTAAGCAAGTCACAACTTTGTTTATAGATAAAAATATCACACACAATAACCAATTTATTCATTACTAGCTACTAAACTAGCTGAAGCAGTTACCTACAAAACAAGAAAAACTAGACAAGATTGATCCTTTAAGACATTTGTCACACCATCCATCAAAGGAAAAAGTCACCCAGTTCAACACAAAAATATTCTTCGGGAAAGAACCGTAGCATAAGAAAACTCAAGGAGATCTATTAAAAAGTATATCAATACTAAAAATATAAAATACTATGAACTAAAAACTTCTAAAGGAAGAAAAATAAAATAACTAAATGTTACTAAAGAAAATAAAATAACAAAAGCGGTTGATCCACAACACAAGTCCGGCAAGGGCACACAATATTCATACAAACTCATAAGCCCGGAAAGGTCATAAGACAAGCATAAATATATAAATAATGTGCTTCCCCCCAACTAAAATCATTGCACTTTCTTCAATGCATAATATTAAAACAAAAAGTATAATACTTAGAAGGGGCTCCCATAATCAGCCTCAGTCGGAGTCGGAGGTGGAAGGAGATTTGATGTTCTACTCATTTTCATCATTGTACGAGTCATTTGAACTACAAAATGACCTCAGCTTATCCACCATTCTGTTTACGAGTTTTATCTTTTTCTTTTCATGCTCCTTGAACTTTCTCTGCTGCTTCTCAATCTTCCCTTCGTGGCGGCTCATATTTTCCAGCATGTTATTCATGGCCTCCTTCTTTCCCATTATTGCTTTTTTACTCTTTGACCACTTCATCTAAGGATGGTGGGCTAGCAGTGTCAGTGGTGTGCGAGCCCCAGATAGGCCAGTCGGAAGGCCAGCAATAAGCTGCCTAATAAGTGCATCTACTTTATGTATCTAACTGGATAGGTGTTGCATAGTGTGAGGGCTGGAGTAGAGTGGTCCTATAAGGTCAAATGACCCTGGTGTAGGTGCAAAGGGTCTAACGGGATCAGTGGTGGCTATCACACCTTCTTTTTACTACCCCTAGAAGGGTATAAGGAAAATTTTCAATTTAAGTGACATTATTCGAAATGGGATTATTTATATATCAGAGTCGCCACTTGGAATATTTGGTGTCCCAAGTCACTAATTTTATTTTTAAATCCCAAATGAAGGAAATTCGAATTTACTTTTGAAGTCTGCGAATCAAAAATTTTACGTAAGGAATTCTGTTAACCTGGGAGAAGGTGTTACCCATTTCCGGTTCCCTGGTTCTAGCAAGGTTGCTTAGTGATTATTTCTTCGCTTAAGTTGTTTAACTACTCATTCTTAAGATATATGTGAAATTATCATTTTACCACTTTTAAATCACTTGATTATTCATAATTAAAGAATTAAGTTACGCGTACGTATACACTTTTCTCTTGGTGCGTCAAAATCATGTCATGCAAACATGTCCACAATTAATAACGTTTTTGTTGATTTATTAAGAAAAGTTTGGTTGAAGTTGTGCAAATGCATCCCTCAAGTCTTTTTTAGAGTTAAATTTGCAATTATGTTACGCGAACGTATACATAATCACAATACTAATCTAAATCAGGTCTAAAGCAAACTACGATTGTTCAAATCAATAAGAGGTTTGTGAGGGCCATGAAAAAGTTAATAATGGCATACCTAGATGTAAAAGAGTTATTATGAATTATACAAGGGTCATGGACTTAGGGATGTTGTTTATCAAAGCATACCTCAAATGATTTTCCTTTTGGAAGAAAACTTATTTAATTAAGGTCACATAAGATATTCATATTTAGCACTTAATTTAACAAAGGCTAACTAATCATGAAAAGATTTTTTAAAATACTATTTTTTTGGGTCAAACAAAATGGGCCAGAAATGGCTAGCTAATGAATCAACTTTGATAGCTGAAAGATGGAGCTCACGAATGGCTCGAAAACCAGAAGTGTAAGTTACAATTGCAGGTTTTGAGACAGGCAGCCCACATTGGGCTTGGATTTTTTTAGGCAGGCCCGGTTGTGCATTGGCACCAGCTGAGCCTATACACCTCTTTGCATTAAAACTTTAACCAAACTGGACAAGAAAAGAAAAGCAAGGAGCGTAGTTCACTTAATTTAAAAAAATAAAAATTCAGAGAATAAAGCACTTTAAATTTTAAGCTTTTGTCATACTGCTATGACTTGTAAGAGAAAAAATACCAAAAGGCATGCATTTACATCATAACTCTGGAGAGGCATTTTACATATTATTAAATTAATGGGCTTAAAGCCCAAGCTCGACAACCTAAATCCTTAAATCTGCTCGAATGGATCTCAACTTAGGCCTGGTTGTAAGCTTGGCCCAGTCGATGCTATGAAATATAAACAATGGGTCATAATTGTAATTACTCAATACTTAAACAAACCAAAAAAGGAGACATAATTTTTGAAGTCATAGAAGTCCATTTACTATACTTGCAAGCCCAGTATATAACAAAATTTCTAAACCCAACATATTACTTTACATTTTTTAAAATATAGCTAAATATATTATATGGAGCTTCATTAATCAGTCTACAAATTTTAATGTTCAGTCCAGTTTATTACAAATCCCAACATTGAGTAAGATAAAGATATAAATTACATTAACGCCTTAAACTAGATTACGTAAAAAGAAATTCCTAAACTGTTGTTGCTCCAACTTTAAAGGAGTTAAGTTTTTATGAATTTGACCATGTGGAGGGGTCATATTTACAAGACATCTCCAAATGTAGGAACCTACAATGTAACCAAGTTAATCCTAATAGAGAATGAGTAAAAGACAATGTGTCCATAAGTCTAACTATGTTGAGGTTCAAACTTATAGACAAGCAATAATTCCCAAACCATGAATTATTCTATGGTTCTTATTTCAGTAAAGGAGAAGAGATGGGAAGGGAAATAACATAAACATATACTGAAAAATCCAGATTATTATGCACAATTAAAGGATGAATCTGACCATTTAAGGGGTCAGATTCACTTCCATTTTGTGCTGCCATAGGCGAACATTTTTGGACATAGGTTTCCCAAGTGGATATACATACTAATTTAGTAATCCAAAGATGTGCGTTTTGACATATGAATACAGCACAACAGCACATATTTAATGGTTTAAACTCAACAATCATCTAAACTAACACATGGTCCAATTAACTCTAAATCCAAACAATCGTGATTCCTAGACCATAAATCAAAGACCAGCTAACAAACAAGTTCCAAACACAGATTGTTTTAACACTAAATTGATTCCATTCAAGATGAACATTGGATATACCTAGAAAACTGAAAAATATGACTGAAAAATGACCAAATAAAGGTCAAGAAAGCCAAAAGCGAGATGAAAGCCCAAACTTCAGCAGTAAACCAGCAAGAACAACAACATAACCATATCGAAATAAAGATTGTTTGAAACTAAAGGACCAGCTAAAGGAAACCAGGAAATCTCTTCTTTAGACCATGTTTCAAACTTGTAAGGGACAAGAGATTTTTGAAGTTTTCAAAGCTATTTTGAGCATGAAGCTTTCAGAGAAGATATGGGTCTCTTCAGACAAAAACATTCTGATAAAAATGTGCATGAGAATTTGTATTTTTCAGAAAAAATAGAGACTATATATAGGTTGTCTAAAGTGAGGGCATCTTTTAGCATATGCCTTTGAACTAATGCCACGGGTAGCATTGCTTTTGGGTGTAATTCAATGACTTAGGCACTTAGATCTGCATTTTTGGGTATCACCTGATATTTTCACGGTTGTCTCAAAACTCTTTGTGGTGCATATGGTCGTATACTTCTCACTACCATCATCATCAAGTAGCTTTTTGAAGCTATTATGTATATGAATTTTGTTTTTAGGAGCCATACTATGGTCCATTCAATTTGATTTACTCTCATTTTTCTCAAATGGGAACCCCAAGCTTCAACCTCTTCTGGCGGTTTGTAGTCTTCCACCCTTTCCTCATAGTTTTTGATGAAATTGTTCTCGTTCGAAACATATTTCATGAACTTAGGATGACGCCAAAGATGTTCGATCATCCACATCTAAAGAAGAACATTGAAACTCTCAAAGAATTTGCACAAGCATAATTAATAATGCTTTTGTTGATTTGTTAAGAAAAGTTTGATTGAAGTTGTGCGAACGCATCCCTCGAGTCTTTTTTAGAGTTAAATTAGATATTATGTTACGCGAATGTATACATAATCGCAATACTAATCTAAATTGGACCTAAAGAAAACAACGATTGTTCAAACTAATAAGAGGTTTGCGATGGCCATGGAAAATTTAATAATGACATATCTCGATCTAAAAGAGTTATTACTAATTATACAAGGGCCATAGACTTATGGATTTTATTTATCATGGCACGACTCAAATGGTTTTCCTTTTGGAAAGAAATTATATAATTAAGGTCACCTAGAATATTCATATTTAGGACTTAATTTAACAAAGAATAACTAATCATAAAAAGGTTTTGAAAAAAATACTTTTTTTGGGTCAAGCGAAATGGGCCAGAAACAGCCAGCTAATGAATCAGCTTTCAGAGCTGAAAGATGGGGCTCACGAATTGCCCAGAAATCAGAAGTTTAAGACACAATTGCAGGTTCTAAGACAGACGGCCCTCATTGGGCTTTGATTTTTGTAGGCGTGCCCAGTTGCGCATTGACACTAACTGAGACTTCCACCTATTTGCATTAAAACTTTAACCAAACTAGACAGGAAAAAGAAAAGCAAGGAGCGTAGTTCACTTAATTAAAAAAATGAAACTTTAAAAAAATAAAGCACTTTAAATTTCAAGGTTTTGTCATACTACTATGATTTGCAAGAGGAAAAATACCAAAAGTCATGCATTTATATCATAACTCAGGAAAGGCATTTTACACATTATTAAACTAATGGGCATAAAGCCCAGGCTCAACCGCCTAAATCCTCGAATCTGTTCCAATGGATGTCACCTTAGGCCTGGCTGTAAGAATGGCCTAGTCGGTGTTATGAAACATGAACAATGGGTCTTAATTGTAATGATTCGATACTTAAAGAAACAAGAAAAGGAGACTAAATTTTTAAAGTCATAGAAATCCATTTACAATACTTGAAAGCCCAGAATATAACAAAATTTCTAAACCCAACATATTACTTTACATTTTTTCTGAATATGGCTAAATATATTATATGGAAATACATTAATCAGCCTACAAGTTTATAATATTCAGTTCAGTTTATTACAAATCCTAAGATTGAGTAAGATAAAGATATAAATTATATTAACGCCTTAAACAAGATTACGTAAAAAGAAATTCCTAAACTACTGCTACTCCAATTTTGAAGGCATTAAGATTCTCATAAATTTGACCATGTGGAGGGGTCAAATTCACAATACATCTTCAAATGTAGGGACCTACAATGTAACCAAGTTAATCTTAATACAAAATGAGTTAAAAGAAAAAGACAATGTGTCCATAAGTCTAACCATATTGAGGGTCAGCCTTATAGACAAGCAATGATTCCTAAACCATGATTTATTATATGGCCCTCATTTCAGTAATGGACAAGAGAGGTGAAGGGAAATAACATAAACATATACTGAAAAATCCAAATTATTATACACTATTAAGGGATGAATCTGACCATTTAAGGGGTCAAATTCACTTCCCTTTTATGCTGCCTTTGGAGAAATATTTTGGACATAGGTTTCACAAGTGCATGTACATACTGATTTAGTAATCCAAAGATGTGAGTTTTGACATATAAATACAGTACAATATCACAAATATCATGGTTTAAACTCAACAAACATCTAAACACATGGTACAATTAACTCTAAATAAAAAAAATCCCGATTCCCTGACTAAATATCAAAGACCAGCTAACAAATAAGTTCCAAAGACTGACTTTCTAAACACAAAATTGATTCCATTCAAGATGAACATTTTACATACCTGGAAAACTGAAAAATACGAATGAAAAGTGACCAAATAAAGGTTAAGAAAGCCAAAAGTGAGATGGAATCCCAAACTTCTGCAGTAAACCAGCAAAACAACAACAGCTCAACTAGATCCAAATTAAGACAGTTTGAAACTAAATGACCAGCTACAGGAAACTAGGAAATCTCTACTTCACATCATGTTTCAAACTTGGAAGGGATAAGAGATTTTTGAATTTTTCAAAGCTATTTTGAGTATGAAGCTCTTAGAGAAGAAATGGAACTCTTCAGGAAAAAATTGTTGATGAAAATGTGCATGAGAATTTGTCTGTTTGAGAAAAAATAGAGATTATATATAGGTTGTCTAAAGGGAGAGCATATTTTAGCATATACCATATTCTAAAGAATAATAGTACAGTCCTTTTTAACAGCCCTTGGTACAGCTTTCCTATTTTCAGTATATTTTTTAAACAGCTATGACAGTTTACACTCTTCCTAAAATATTTGTTTTCAGCCCAAGTAAAAACCCTTTTTACCCTTTAGGTTATCACTTTTTTCAGGTTTTACCTAAACTTTCTAATTCAAATGGGTCCCTAAAGTTATTACTTGTTCATTTAAGCCTTAAATATCTTGAAGAATAAAAAACACACTAACACTTTTATAATGGAAACAAAAGGTAAATTGAATTAAAAGCATCAGTAATTCATCAATTAGAACTCACATTTCACAAGTAATTAGCAATGATCAACCTATCAGAAAAGGAATCAAATGATACTAAAAATGATAACACTAACAAACAAACAAATTAAGAAGGAATACTGAAGCCCCAAAGGATATTAAAACCAATACTGATCTAGAAACCTAATTGATCTAATATATTCTTTCATTAATTAGAAAAACATGGGAAGAAGAAAAGAAATCAAAGAAACATTCTATAATCCTAATTTTAGCCCTATTTATTCTAAAACAAACAAGATTAATTATCATGCTCAGCACGCTTCACAATAAACTAATCCATAATATATTCTAGATTAACATAGATTTAACATGCCAATTAAACGATGCATCTAAACATGAATAAGAAAATTCTAATTACCGTACAAATAACAATGACTTTTGGACTAAACATAATTAACGAGCTAAATACAATTTCAAAAAAACAAACAATATGATTCTGAGAACAATCTAATGTGCCCTAGAACAAAATTACCACTTTAATCAATTCAAAGAACAAACAATTTTCAACAACACTTAAAAACCAAATTTTAACAGAAAATAGAAATCAATTTCTAACAGAACTTAGAAATCAGTCCATGAAGCATAACTGACTCGACCCTTCAAAAATAAAGAATGGGGGAAGAAAGGATAGAAGAAAAAGGGAAAGCAAACAATGGAAACCTACCAATGACTAGAATAAATAATCGTCAAAACCCTTGGATTCCGCCTTCGCTTTGACAAACAGAAATTTTTTCTTTCAAGAGAACCAAGGTTGTACGGCTTCGATTCGATCTATATGAAAGAAAAGACTTCTGGGAGCCTCGACTTTGAAGGAAAAGTAGATCAAAAGAACTCTAAGGTCAATTTGGGTAAAACTAGGATTTTCAGGTTTGATCCTTAGATATGAAATTTGAACCAACTGGAGGTGATTCGAGGGGGGTCTAAGGATGATTTGGGGTATAGAGATGGGTAAAGATCATAGGGTGTAAGTTTAGCCTTATTTGGAGCAACCATAGTTTTAGGTCGGATTTTTTATTCAAGATTCGAACATGCTTAGGGGTATTTGAAGAAAAAAAAAGTATATATTTGGAATGAGGAGATGAATAGGAATCTGTGGTGTCATTTTGGAACTAATTTGACCACCGTAACTGCCGTGAGGTGATTTTCGGTGAATGTTTTATGGCGAAGGTGGTGAGGGAACGAAGTGTGTCTAAAGTTTCGTTGGTGGGGGTGATGTATAAAGCATAGTGAGATGAATTTTGGTCTTGGGACGGGGGGTTTGACCTTAATTCGGACAGTTATATGTGATGGATCGACCAGTTCCGAGTCGTTGCATTGATGAGATTCAATGGCTGAGATCAACTTGAGATAAAACACGGTCGTTTGGAATTGAACGGGGCTAGACTGGGTTGGGACGTGGGTTTCGGCCAGGTCTGCAATGGTATATGGGCAAAAATCGTTTGGGCCTGGGGAAATTTTAATTTAAAGCCCAAAAAATCAGATCATTTTACTGTTTTTCCTTTTCTTTTAATTTTTTCATTTTTTTTCTTTTCAAATTAAAATAAACCTAAATTATCTTCTTAAAACTAAATTAATCTACCGAAAATAAACTAATTACTCTTTATAGTAGTTACAAAAATTAATTAAGCCCAAAATTAAGAGAAAAACTATAATAATTCAAAAATTAAAAGATATAATACAAAGTGAGTTATTTTTTTTAAGTTTTCATTTTTTATTAAAAACTAATTTACTAATCAATCTAAAATGAAAATTTAAATCCTAAATGCAAATGCAATGTATTTTATATTTTTTTTCATGAATTAAAAAATACAAATAATAAGAAAAATTCTACAATAATTCCTAAATAACAAATAATTAAAAGAGAAATATAATTCTTCAAAAGCTATAGGAGTGATTCATGTGAGGAAACAATTACGTGCTCACAGCTGTCCCTCATTACTCGGAGACACGAAAGGTTTTGTGGGCAAATATAAAATGAGCAATTATGAGGGATTTTCGCCTGTTTGAAACTCTATGAGAAGCGTTTTTGAAAAGAGCCTGACCGAACCTTGCTTTAAAGTTTCCTACATATCCTTGGCTATAATGGAATTAGGTCAGTGTAGTTCTGGAAGTTAAGGTAGCTGGGACTACAAAAAGCTGTGATTTCACTGTTGTTGCTGCTGTTACTGCCTGCTAAACTCCTTATTACACCAAAATGGAACATAAAAGCTAAACTTGATAAACATATCAACTACGAGTTACAAGATTCCTATCTATAATTTTTCTCAAGATTGATCTTGATTTTGGCTAGTTCTTACTGCAGACTCCGATCTGAATTTTGATGCTCGTCAGTTGTAGCTGCTAGATCATTCTTCAGCTTTTGGATCAAGGTAGGACGTGCGAAGCTTGCGACTTCAATCATAGGTTGAGTAACCCACATCTTTCTTCGCTTCTGCAGTTTTAGTTCACATCTGTTTGTTCTTTTATCTTCTTTTCTTTATTCTGGATTGAGGCTCATTCTTTAGGTGGAGATCAAACCACCTCAGACACCAAAAAAAACAAATGAACACAATTTTTCTGCCCCAATTTTCACTAGAAAAATTTCGTGAGTTATTTGTAACAAAAATCTAAACTATTTCTCTATTTGAAAACGATAAAACAAGGATTGTGCATCTTTAAGAGAAAGAGATTAGGGAATGGAGCCTTCTATCTATAAGAACTCAACAAAAGGAAAAGAGACCCTATATTGGAAAAAAGCAACGAGAGGGTGGAGACCTTATGCCTAGAATTATCTTTTAGGGATTGAAGAAACTATGTTGGCAAAAGACGATTAGGGGAAGGAGACCCTATGTCTAAAAAAGTCTCAACTAGGGATTGGAGACCCTGTATTGGTAAAAGGAGACTAGGTGATGGATACCCTATGTCTAAAAATCTCAACTAGGGGTTGGAAACCATATGTTGGAAAAAGACGACTAGGGGATGGAGACCCTACGTCTAAAAATCTAAACTAGGGGTTGGACACCCTATGTTGGCAAAGGGCGACTAGGGGATGTAGACCATTTTTCGAAAATCTCAACTAGGGGTTGGAGACCCTATGTTGGTAAAAGGCGACTGGGGGATGGAGACTCTATGTCTAATAATAATCTCAATTAGGGTTGAGGACCCTATGTTGGAAAAAGGCGACTAGGGGATGGAGACTCTATGGCTAAAAATCTCAATAAGGGGTTGGAGACCCTATGTTGGCAAAAGGCAACTAGGGGATGGAGATCCTATGTCGAAAAACTAGTGGTTGGAGACCAAATGTTGGCAAACGGCGACTAGGGGATGGATACCCTATGTCTAAAAATCTCAACTAGTGGTTGGAGACTCTATGTTGGCAAAAAGCGACTAGGGGATGGAGACCCTATGTCTAAGAATCTCAACTAGGGGTTAGAAACCCTATGTTGGCAAAAGGAAACTAAGGGATGGAGACCATATGTCTAAAAATCATAACTAGGGGATGGAGATCATATGTTGGCAAAACGCGACGAGGGGATGGAGACCTTATGTCTAAAAAATCTCAACTAGGGGTTGTAGACCCTATGGTGGCAAAAGGCGACTAGGGAATGGGGACCTTATGTCTAAAATCTCAACTAGGGGTTGGACACCCTATGTTGGTGAAAGGCGACTAGCAGATGGAAACCCTATGTCTAAAATAATCTCAACTAGGGGTTAGAGACCCTATGTTGGCAAAAGGCGGCTAGGGGATGGAGACCCTACGGCTAGAAATCTAAACAAGGGGTTGGAGACCCTATGTTGGCAAAGGCGACTAGGGGATGGAGACCCTATGGCTAAAAAATCTCAACTAGGGGTTGGCGACCCAATGTTTGGAAAAGGCGACTAAAGGATGAAGACCTTATGTCCAAAAATCTCTACTAGTGGTTGGAGACCCTATGTTTGCAAAACCTAACTACGGGATGGAGACCCTATGTCTAAAAATCTCAACTAGGGGTCAGAGACCCTATTTCGGCAAAAGCCAACTAAAGGATGGAGACCCTATGTCTAAAAATCTCAACAAGGGGTTGGAGACCCTATGTTGGCAAAAGGCGACTAGGGGATGGAGACCCTATGTCTAAAAAATCTCAACTAGGGGTTGGAGAACCTGTGTTGCAAAAAGGAAACTAGGGAATGGAGACCCTATGTCTAAAATTTCAACAAGGGGTTGGAGACCCTCTGTTAGAAAAAGGCGACTAGCAGATGGAAACCCTATGTCTAAAAATAATCTCAACTAGGGGTTGGAAACCCTATGTTGGAAAAAGGCGACTAGGGGATGGAGACCCAATGTCTAAGAATTCTCAACTAGAGGTTGGAGACTATATGTTGGCAAAAGGCGATTAGGGAATGGAGACCCTACGTCTAAAAATCTGAACAAGCGGTTGGAGACCCTTTAATGGCAAAAGGCGACTAGGGGATGGAGAGTCTATGTCTAAAATCTCAACTAGGGGTTAGAGACCCTATATTTGCAAAAGGCGGCTAGGGGATGTAGACCCTATGTCTAACAAATCTCAACTAGGGGTTGGAGAACCTATGTTGGAAAAGCATAAAAGATTGAGATTTCTAAACTACCATTTTTGTTTGAATTTTCTTCTTATCTCTTTTTTCATCTTGTTTTCCTTTCTCTTCTTTTTTTATTTTATGGAATGAGTAAATGCGGAAAAAAACTTGGAGGGGAATTCCCTTTTTATGGATTGTTGCTGCAAAGCTGTTTCAAGCACTTGCGTATTTCTTTTTCCTATTTCTTTTTGTTGCACCTGCTTCTGGCACGGTTGGGTTGGATTGCACCTCTTTTAAAATATTCAAACAAAGAACAAATGTTAGTTCAAAACGATGTTTGGTTTTGTGGCGTTGATTGTATTTATCACATGATCTTGGCCCAACTCTTTTTGTGAGAACCTTTGCTGCTTGGTGGCTTTTCTGAAGATTGATCTCTCTCCTAAAATCGAGGAACCCAAATTTCCAAACTTTTCAAATGATGGTTCACTCGTGTGGGGCTTTTGTCATTTACCTTATTTTGTCTCAAGAGGCTTTTGGCTTTGGATTTCTTTTTATTTTCAATAACTTTGATTTCAGAGCATCGGCCATCATAGCCAGTCGGGATTGAGTTGATACACCCGCCAAGACTGGGTACTATTCTTTGGACTTGGCTTTTATTAAATAGAAACCTGTAAACCCAGTCTTTCCACCTTTTCTTTGTATTAGTTTCTTAACAGAGTTAGACTGAAAGGGATTCAAAGGAAAGTGAACAAAGGACAAGAAAGTGAATTTAAGGAGAAGTGTCCCTTTTGAGGAGGAAAGAAGGACTTATCTGGTGTGCATGCAAACTTCATGCATCTTGCACTAGATAAACGGTCTGCACAACTATCCAACTTCTCATTAACCCATTACGACCCATATTTTAAAATTCAAAAACCTTGCCAAGACTCTTTCAGTGCCAATGGTGGTGAGGGATTTCTTCTTTTCGATCAACGATGCCTTTTACGATTTTTCGCCAATGGACCTCTCTCATTTCTCTTCTCACAGTCGCCGTATAATGCTCTTTATGAGTATTCACTAACAAAACTCTTATTTTCAGTTTCTCTGCTCACCATTACCTTTAGGTGTCCGTAGGTTTTCACCGATATGACTCTAATTTTATTTCTCTTATCTTGACTGCATCGGGGTCTAACAACTGCATTCTCCGATTTTGAACACCTTTCCATTGATTGCTCGGAAGGACTTGAACAAGGTTTGCATAAAAAAAATATATGGATCGAATTAAAACTTTGGAACCATTCAGGAGAGATCATCGCCGAACCATTATAATATCTGTCTAGTTTTATTTTGGGGGGAAATTGAATTTTTTTTTGGCGTGACTGAATTATAGAGAGAGGCTACCTATGTATTCTTTCGAAATAAAGTCGAACGTTGTTCAGAGATATATTTTGTTTTGTTGTTTTTGTTTTCTCTTTTTTTTCTTTTGTTTTCTTTTTCTTTTTAACATCTTCAAGTTCCAAAAAGGGTAATGAAAGGAAGGTAACCAGCTCAAAGGGTTAGCAAAGGATTGGAGTGTTTGGGGTATCGAGAATAAAAGCCTTCTTCATCCCTATCAGGTAATGTTGTTGCTGCAGAAGGCTAGACATAGTACATTTTGATTGCATCTATATTTACATCTATTTCGAGGTCATTTCCTTTGATGTTTCCCAAGTATAATGCCCCTTTTGGCAACAATGTTCTGATAATGTATGTCCCTTTCTAGTTAGGAGCAAACTTTCCTTTTTCTTCCTAATGATGGGGGGAATACGCCTTAAAACGTGTAGCCCCACTTCAAATTTTCTAGGCCGCACTTTCTTGTTGTAGGCATGGGCCATTCTTTGTTAATACAACTGCTCGTGGCAGACTGCAGCCATTTTCTTTTCATCAATCAAGGTTAACTGTACTAGACGGGTTTTGACCCGCTCATTGTCTTCAATTTCTTCTTCAAAAATGATCCGAAGAGAAGGGATTTCAACTTCTGCGGGCATTATGGCTTCAGTATCATAAACCAAAAGATGGGGGATTGCTTCGACGATGTGCGCAAAGTAGTGTGATATCCCAATAGTTCAAACGTCAACTTTTCATGCCATTGCCGAGCTTTGGATCATCTTTCTTAGAATCTTCGTGATGTTCTTGTTTGCTCCCTTGGCAACACCATTGGATTTGGGTTGATAAGGAGTGGAATTTCAATGAATGATCTTAAGCTGCTCACATATATTCCTCATCAAGTGACTATTCAAGTTTGCAGCATTATCTATAATGATAGTTGTAGGGATATCGAAACGGCATATGAGATTGGAATGCACGAAGTCTACCACAACTTTCTTGGTGACAGATTTGATTGTAATTGCTTCAACCTACTTTGTGAAGTAGTTGATAGTGACCAATATGAATCTATATCCCTTTGAAGCTTTTGGCTCAATCGGCCAAATGACGTCCATGCCCCAAGAAACAATTGGCCAAGGTGCTAACATAGGATGCAATTATGTAGGCAGTGCATACATCAAATCACCATGCACCTGACATTAATGACATTTTTGGACCAAACAGAAGCAGTCTTTCTCTATAGTCATCCAATAATAGCCTGCTCGAAGGATTTTCTTTGCTAAAACATACCCATTCATGTGGGGTCCACACACTCCTGCGTGCACTTCATACATATTTCTTCTGGCCACTTCGGTGTCAATACATCTTAACAATTTGAGATCTGGTGTCCCTTTGTACAAGACATCTCTGCTCAAGAAGAAACCACTTGCAAGTCATCTAATAGTTCTTTTTTGGTCTTCACTGGCTTGCTCGGTATATTCTTTAGTTTTTAGAAATCACTGGATGTCATGATACCATGGTTGAACACTCGGTTCTAATTCAACCGTATTGTAGTAACCATGCCTTTCTCGGATATGGATTTCCAATGGGTCAATATGGACATTGCTTGGGTATGGTAGCATCGAGGCCAAAGTAGCAAGCGCATTGGCTAACTCATTATGAAAATGAGGAATGTACCTGAACTCTACTAACTTGAGCCGCCCACTAAGAACTTCCACATGTTTCATGTAGGGAATATGCTTGACATCTCGAGTTTCCTATTCTCTCTAAGCTTTTCTGATAATCAGATCCAAATCTCCCATGATCAACAATTCTTCGACATCTTTGTCAATTGCAATATTCATACATATAATGCAGGCTTTATACTAGGTAGTGTCGTTTGTACAAAAAAAAATAAAGTCGAATTGTGGCTGGAATTCAGTAGGTGAGATCAAGATTGCCCCAATTCTAATGCTTTTTGCATTCACAGCTCCATCGAAGAACATTTTCCAAGAATTGGTGTCTTCTGATGTTATCTTAATTGAGTTTACCTCTTCATCCGAGAAGTAAGTGCTCAAGGGTTGGTTTTCATCATCGATAGGGTTTTCATCCAGGTGATGCTAAAGCCTGGGCTTTTATTGTCGTGCATGTGACATAGACTATGTCAAATTTGGTGAGTAGGATCTGCCATTTTCCTAACCTCCCTGTAGGAATTGGCTTCTGGAATATGTATTTTAGAGGATCTAACCTGGTAATGAGGTAAGTGGTGTAGGCTAGCAAGTAATGCCTCATCTTTTGAGCAACCCAAGTTAGAGCACAACAAGTCATTTCCAACAGGGTATATTTGGCTTCATAACTTGTGAGTTTTTGCTCAAATAGTAGATTGCCTATCCTCTTTTCTTGATCATGTCATGTTGTCCGAGGACACATCCAAAAGAATTCTCCAAGATTTTCAAATACATAAGCAAAGGCCTCTCAGGTTCAGGTGGACTAAGACTGGCGGGTTCGACATATATTCTTTGATTTTGTCAAAGGCTTCTTGGAACTCATCTGTCCATTTAATTGCTGCATCTTTCTTTAACAACTTGAAGATGGGTTCACATGTAAAAGACAACTGAGCAATAAATCGGCTAATGTAGTTCAACCTTCCCAACAGGCTCAAAACCTATTTCTTACTTATTGGAGGAGGCAAATCTCGAATAGACTTTATCTCTGTTAGATCTAACTTGATGCCCCTCTGACTTACTATTTATCCCAAGAGTTCGCCAGATGGAATATCAAATGCACATTTAGCCGAATTTAGCTTCAAATCATATTTATGCAGCAGCTCAAAAAATTTCTCAAGTCCCGAACATTACTTTCCTGGGTCCTTGATTTGATGATCACGTCATCTTCATACACCTCAATTTCTTGGTGCATCATGTCATAAACAATGGCATTCATGGCCCTCATATAGGTTGCCTTGGTGTTCTTTAGACCAAAATGCATGACCATGTAACATTATGTGTCCTAGAGTGTGGTGAAAGCTATCTTTTCTGCATCCTCTTCATCCATCAACACCTGGTGATCTCCTGCATAACAATCAACGAAGGTCTACATTTCATGTTTGGCGCAGTTATTTATAAGGATATTTGGCATAGGGAAATTTTCCTTAGGACATGATTTGTTCATATCTCTATTATCCACAAACACTCGAGTTTTCCCATCTTTTTTTTGGAACTGGAACTACATTTGCTAACCATTTGGTGTATCAAACCACTCAGATCACCCCCGCATTCAAGTGCTTTGTAACTTCTTCTTTAATTTTGTCATTGATATCAATTTTGAATTTTCTTAGCTTATGTTGTACAGGGGGATAATAAGGGTAGGTTGGCAACTTGTGAACCACCAAATCGACACTTAGTCCTGGCATGTCATAATATGACAAAGCAAACACATCTTTGAATTCAAACAAAAGTTGGATCAATGTGTCCCTGGTTATTTCATCTGTGTGAATGCTCTTGGTTTCTTTGATTTCTTTAAAACTACCCAAATTAACAGGCTCGGTATAATTTAAGTTTGGCTTAGGTTTATTCTCAAAGAGGAGGCTGATTCGAGGGGCAAAGGTGCCACGAGCTAGAGGATTGACCGGTTCGAGGTTAGTAATGATTGTAAGTGATGTTCAAAGGGTACGAAATCTCGAATTGCACATCGTTGTGTTATATTGAGGTGAAGCACACACTAGATGACGAGCGCAGGGTCGTGCACTGTTGGAGATTGTGATGTAGTCCATCTCGAATGATTATTTTACTGCGTATTTGATATAACTATTTGCTATCTTCATGTTTTGGGCTGGATGCCTTATTTGGGCCTCGGGTCAAATATGTGAACCCTTTGGGAATTTATATTGATATTTCCTTACTATTTTGACTTTAAACTTGTACTCTGTCATGCTATATTCTACTATTTTTCATAACTCAGCCGTGTTTACTCTGCTTTAAAACTTGAAATGATATTTCTAATAATATTTTAGGCTAAGCATCATGTTTTACTGTTGGCCGAGTTGCTTATGTGATTTTTGACTAAGGCCAAGGGCCTGTGTTGTGAGGATATCTTTTGGTTGGGCTGCATGCTGCAACGATGATACACTGATATTGATTATGAGGCCAATGGCCAAAGATATGTATGCCACAAGGTGGTTTGTTGATATGAGGCCGAGCCTAGAGATGATGCCATGAGACGGCTTGATATTGCGCTTGGGCTGTAAGGGGCCTCTCCAGGAGTCTGCACACTCCCAATGAGCGCGGGTACCCACTGTGATGTGAGATATAACCTAAGGGGATGGTGTTGTTCTATGTGATTGTCCGAGGGGCTGGTTCTATTTTAAGATATTACCCGAGGGGCAGATTTGTTGACATTGTGCTCGAGGGGTGAACCTTATGTGCTTATCTTTCTTACTTGCTTGTCATTTACCTGTTTAATTGTGTATTTTTGCTCGGATGGTGGATTTTTTGTGCCTATCTGCACTAATTTCTTTGTATTTAATTGCGTAACTATTGAGAAAGTCATTTCTAAAGAAGTTTAAGATGCCTTAAGAGATTTCATAGCTTGATTGATTTCTTACTAGTTTTGTATTTCCTTGATACAGCATGTTGATGTACTTTTCATGATTTCTTATCACTCGGTCTTTTGTTATGATTATTACTCACTGAGTTGGAGTACTCACTTTACTCCTTGCACTTTTTGAAGATTCAGGTATTTCTACACCCGGTAGCGTATATAAGTTGAGCAGAGACAGAGTCATTGGAGTTTAGCGAGGTAGCTCCCCGACGTCCGGAGCATTGCTTTACTCCCTCTTTATGTCATTAGACTATATTTATTATATTTGCAAAATCCCGTTGTATTTTAAACCTTAGTAGATACTCATGACTAGTGACACCCCCATATGGGGTTGTATCTATTTTCATACTATTCATTTAAATTTACATTATGCAATATCTGATTAATTAAAAAAGCTTAGATTGACCTATCTGATGACCCGGCTCGTCATCTTACAAATTAAAACCCTGATTCCCCATTAACTGCGTTCCCCAAGTTTATTTCTGCTAATATGATTTTCGGGATGTTTGGTTTTGAATTTTCGGAGAGTTTTGGGACACTTTGTCCCTAATAAGAGCATAAGTGTTGGAAAATTGACCGTAGTCAGAACAGTGTGAAGACTGTCTCAGAATGGAAATTCGATGGTTCCGTTAGCTCCGTTGAGTGAAATTTTCGATTGGGAGCATGTTCGGATGCTGTTTCGGAGGCCCGTAGCTAAATTAGTCTTGAAATACCAAAGGTTGAATATTTGGAAGTTTCCGGTCCTTTAGTGAGATTTTGACCTGAAGGTCGAAATGGAATTCTTGGAGTTGCAGTAGTTCTATTGTGTCATTTGTGATGTGTGTGCAAAATTTCAGGTCATTCGGACGAGGTTTGATACGCTTTTTGATTGAAAGCGTATTTTGAGGGAATCTAGAATTCTTAGGTTAAATCCTTGATTAATTCGAGTTTCCTATGTTGTTTAGGTGTTTTAAGGACTGGTACAAGTTTGAATAAGGTATTAGGTCATGTTGGAGCTTTTTTGGTCAAGGTATTGGGGGCCTCGGATGATTTCGGATGGTTGCCATAATGATTTTGAAGTTAAGTGATTGCAAATTTTAGCTGGTACCTATCATAACTGCACATGCAGTTGGGGTTCCATAGGTGCATAGCCGCACAAGCGGCATAGAGACTGCAGAAGCGGATTCAGGTTCTACATATGCGAAAGGGTCACCGTAGAAATGGCTTTCCATCTACAAACGAATGATCGCAGATGCGGTTCCTGGGCAATTTAATGAAAATCGTAGATGTGATGTTGGTTCGTAGAAGCGGGATTGTAAATATGGTAAACGTTGGGCAGCACATATATATAATTTCCTTCGCGAATTTGAGGGATTCTTTCACCATTTTCATCCGGGTTTGGAGATTCTAAGAGGGGTTTTGAAGAAAACAAAGGGGTATCACTTGGAGGTAACGTTCTTGACCCTGTAACTCATTTATATGATTAAAGACCTAAATAATGGTGAGAAATTAGGGGAAAGGGGTAATTAGAGCTTGGGTTTAAGAGACCTTTAAATAAAGATTTAAGGGGTCATTTGGGCTCCGATTCCAGTATTTTTTGTTATGCATAGACTTGTGAGAGTATGGGGTTTCTAAAAATGTAACTTCAAACGATTCCAAGACGTGGGCCTAAGGGAATTGAAGTGTTATTTACAATATGCAATTAAATTTCAATATATTTGGGCCTTTTAGAGTCGGATACTCGTAGCAAAAGCGTCATTTTGAGTTGATTTTGAGCCGGTTTGAGGTAAGTGGCTTGCCTAACCTTGTATGGGGGACCTTCCCCTTCGGATAAAATATTTGATAGTTGAAATGCCTTGTATGTGAGGTACGAGCGCGTACTTGAGCTAATTGTTGAAAATTTGATTTTACTTTAAGCATTTAAATTGAGCTCCTTTCTAACCTGTTTTTATTCTACTTGCAAACTTAGCCTGTGTTAGCTTAGAAAAGCATGCTTAGTTAACTTAATTGCCTATTTTCTTAAACTGCCTTAATTACATTATGTGAAGCCTGTTAGGATAGAATTAACTATTTACTTGTTACGAACATAGTATTTATTTTGAGTTGCTGCTTGGTGTTTTAATTTGGGACTAGGGGACGACATCCGATGAGATCCCCTGCACGTATTTATTATCTGGATTGAGGTGCGGGATACTAAGATATCCTCGAGATACGAAGAGATCCCTAGAATGTATATTGAGGATACCAAGAGATCCCTAGTGTATATATTGAGGATGCCAAGAGATCCCTAGTGTATGTATTGAGGATACTAAGAGATCCACCGTTATCATCCTTGTTGTGAGCGGTATTTCCTTGTGTTTTCCTTATTTCTATTTTCATTACCATAGCCTTATTATCCTGTATAGATTCTTACTATAGATACTCATTTAAACTACTTAGTTATCCTGCTATATTGTTATTTATTTACTTCAGTAGAGCCCTGACATTTCTCGTCACTACCTGACCGAGGTATGGCTTGGCACTTACTAAGTACCGCTGTGGTGTATACATGCCCTTTCTACGTATATTTTTCATGTGAAGATCTAGGTATTACTACATAAGCTTACCATCCTTGAGGCAGGGAGAGCATTTGGAGACTTCGAGGTACATCTGCTGCGTTTGCAGACCAAAGAGTCCCCTTCTTTATTCTATCTTGTAGTATTAGCCCTTCGATCATACTATTGATGTAGATATTTTGGAGTTAGAGCATTTCACTATATTTCTTTTAGCTCGTGTTCCCATGGCTTTCCGGGTTTTGGGGATAGTGATGTAGAGGTTTGAATTATTAAACTATATATGACGAGCGACATTTTATACACCGTTCCTTTTTAGTTTTTGTTGGCTTAGATTTATATTTCCGTACGTTTCAATTTATTTTCTACATGTGTTAGGCTTACCTAATCGTAGAGACTAGGTGCCGTCATGACAGTTCACAGAGGGCGAACTAGGGTCGTGACAAGTTGGTATCAGAGCTCTAGGTTCATAGGAGTCACATGACACAAGTTAGTTTATTAGAGTCTCGCTGATGGGTACAGAGACATCTGTACTTATCTATGAGAGGCTATGTAACTGTTATGAAAATTCCACTTCATTTGATTTTCTGTCGTGCAAGATTTTGACATCACAACTAAGCTTCTATCTTTCTATTCTCTCACAGATGATGAGGACACAGGCTACTCAAGAGGATTAAGCACCCGCACCCTTTACTGCAGCCGTCAGAGGTCGGGGTCGGGGTAGAGGTCGAGGACACACACGTGGTGCAGCTAGAGCACCTGCGCGAGTTGCCGCCAAGGTACCACCAGCAGACCCAGCTGGAGTCCAGGCACCTGACACGCCTACTACTACTACTACTACTCCAGCTCTTTAGGATACTCTAGCACAATTCATGAATATGTACACCACTTTGGCTCAGGCAGGGCTTCTTCCCCTTGATGCAACCACATTCCAAGCTAGGGGAAGAGCACAAACTCTCGCCGCCCGCACTCTTGAGCAGTGAGTGCATGTTGAGTAGGTTCCCGAGATTATTCCTATACCACCTATAGTGCCCATTTAGCCCGAGGATAGGGTCGCGGCTTCCGAGGAAGAGCAGCTGAGGCTTGAGAGGTTCAAGAAGTACAAGCCTCCTGTATTTAGTGGTCTAGCTTCGGAGGACACTTTGGGATTTCTTGATGAGTGTTACCTCATTCTCCGTACCAGGGGTATTTCAGTATTCAGTAGGGTTTCTTTCACTACCTTCCAGCTTCGAGGGTCCGCCTACGAGTGGTAGTGCACTATCAGTTAGACAGTCCAAATGAGGTTGCTTCACCGACTTGGGCTCAATTTTTAGATATGTTCTTGAGTGAGTATGTCTCTTAGAGCCTTAGGGACGCATGGCGCGCCGAGTTTTAGCATTTGTGCTAGAGGGCTATGATCGTTTCAAAGTATGCTGTCCATTACACCAGTTTGGCTAGGCATGCACCAGCCTTGGTTGTTAGTGTTCGCAGTTTATTGAGGGGCTTATTCCCAGCATCAAATCTAGCATGGATCGCGAGTTAGATATGGATATTTCTTATCAGTAGGTGGTAAGCATTGCTAGGAGGATTGAGGGTATGCATTCCAAGGAGAGAGATAAGAGAGAGGCCAAGAGATCTCGAGACTCGGGCCATTATTCTAATGCCCACACCCCAGATACATGTCGTCATGGTAGGGGTTATATGAGTCGTTCTGTTCATTCAGCTATTCCAGCAGCCACCAGTGCTCCAACTCCTCCTAAGCCCCAGGAGCCTTATAATGCACCTCCAATTTCTAGTGCTCCTCCTGTGTGGGGTGATTTCAAAGGTCAGTCCAGCAGATCTAGCCCTAGCCAATCACAACCACCACGTTTTCACGGAGCTTGTTTTGAATATGGTGACACATGCCATGCGGTAATGGATTGCCCACGACTTGGGATGAGTGCACACCTGCAGACTTCTCAACCACAACGTGCCCCCCAGAGTTCTCAGGGTATCATTACAGCTCCAATTGCTATCTCACCTGCTTAGCCAGCTAAAGGTGGAGGTCATGGAGGTAGAGGTTTCCCTAGAGG
Source organism: Nicotiana benthamiana (assembly GCA_034376525.1). Lineage (NCBI taxonomy): Eukaryota > Viridiplantae > Streptophyta > Magnoliopsida > Solanales > Solanaceae > Nicotiana > Nicotiana benthamiana. The sequence continues at coordinate 134,699,895 of CM067337.1, forward strand.
GTAAGGACGGGCCAGATACTATGCCATACCTACCTATACCAAGGTTGTTGCCTTCGATTCTATCAGCACAGGTATTATATTGGCTTGCCACAGATATGCATCGGTTCTATTCGATCCAGGCTCTACTTAACCTTATGTGTCTTCTTATTTTGCTCCATATTAGGTGTACCTTAGGATCCTTTGAGTTCTCCTATTTATGTTTCTACTTCTGTGGGAGACTCACTTATTGTGGACTGCATTTATCGGTCATGTTTGGTTACTCTTTATGGTTTTGAGACTAGAGCCTATTTGTTGTTACTCAACATGGTTGATTTATATATTATCTTGGGCATGGACTGGTTGTCGCATCATTGTGCTATTCTTGATTGTCACACCAAAACCGTGACACTAGCTATGCCAGGTGTACTGCGTATTGAGTGGAAGGGTACCTTAGATCATACTCCCAGTAGAGTTATTTCCTTCCTTAAGGCTAAGCGTATGGTTGAGAAGGGGTGTGACGCATATCTAGCTTATGTGGGAGATGTCTGTATTCATACCCTTTCTATTGATTCAGTCCCTATAGTGTAGGATTTTACCGATGTGTTTCTAGTTTATCTTCCGAGCATGCTGCCTGATAGAGATATTGATTTTGGCATTGATCTGTTGCTGAGCACTCAGCCCATTTCTATTCCTTCATATCGTATGGCTCCTCCTAAATTGAAGGAATTGAAGGATCAGCTGCAAGAATTGCTTGATAAGGGTTTTATTCCGCCCAGTATTTCACCATAGGGTGCTCCTATCTTGTCTGTAAAGAAAAAGGATGGTTCTATGCGTATGTATGTTGATTACCGCCAGTTGAACAAGGTTATTGTGATGAACCATTATCCTTTGCCTCGTATTGATGATCAGTTTGACTAGCTTCAGGGCGCACGAGTCTTTTCTAAGGTTGATCTACACTCAGGTTACCACCAGTTGAAGATTTAGGAGCCAGATATCTCGAATACTGCTTTCAGGACTTGGTATGATCGTTATGAGTTTCTTGTTATGTCATTTGGGCTAACCAATGCCCGAAGCTTTCATGCATTTGATGCATAGTGTATTCCAGCCATATCTTGACTCTTTTGTCATTGTCTTTATTGAAGACATTCTGGTATATTCCCGGAGTCAGGAAGATCATGAGCAGCGCCAGAGGATAATGCTTCAGACTACGAAGGAAAAGAAATTATATGCAAAGTTTTCAAATTGTGAGGTTTGGTTGGATTATGTGGCTTTCTTAGTCCACGTGGTATCAAGTGAAGGTATTTGGGTGGATTCAAAAATGGTAGAGGCAGTGCTGAGTTGGTCCAGACCATCCTCAGCTACAAAGAGCCGCAGTTTCCTTGGCATGGTGGGTTAATACTGTCATTTTGTGGAGGGATTTTCATCTACTGAAGCACCTATGACTTGACTGACCCAGAAGGGTGCTCCATTTTAGAGGACGGAAGAGTGCGAGGCGAGCTTTCAGAAGCTCATGACAGCTTTGACTACGACCCTAGTTTTTATATTGCCTACATGTTCAAGATCTTATACTATCTACTATGATGCCTCGAGAGTTGGCCTTGGAGCGGTATTGATGCAGGACGGTAGGGTGATTGCTTACGCATCTAGATAGTTAAATACACATGAGAAGAATTATCATATCCATGATCTTGAGTTAGCTACCATTGTTCACGCCCTGAAGATTTGGTGCCATTACTTATATGGTGTGCCCTGGGAGATTTAGACTGACCATCGGAGCTTCCAGCATTTATTCAAGCAGAAGGATCTAAATTTGTGCCAAAGGAGGTGGTTAGAGTTATTGAAGGATTATGACATCACTATTTTATATCACTCAGGCAAAGTGAATGTAGTGGCTGATACCTTGAGTCGCCGGGCGGAGAGTTTGGGGAGTTTTGCATATTTACTAGCATCGGAGAGGCCTATGGCGATGGATGTTTAGGCCTTATCAAGCCAGTTGGTGAGATTGGATCATTCAGATCTTAGTCGAGTTCTAGCTTGCATGGTTTCTCGGTCTTCCTTATTTGATCAAGCGCTTCATGAGAGGAAACTCGTGTGTGGTAACACCCTTTTTGACCTTTAAGTTTTTAATTTATTTATTAGATAGATTTGATTGAGCAATTTAAAGTGTGTGTTAGAGTGCAGGGGATTCAAAAGATCATAACAAGAGGTAAGATTGCACGAAAAAGGGAAGAAAAATCACTTCGCACAGTTTGCTGCACATATGCGGTCACATTTTCACTATGCGGACCACATTTTGGTCGCAAACCAACACAGTGTGTTGACTAAATCTGGTAGTAAAGATGCGACAAAGTTGGTGCACCTTGCGGGCAGTATTTTTGCTGTGTGATCGCATAGTGTACCGCATTTTTTGCCCTTCAGCAATTCACTTGAATCCACCACATAACACTTATGCGCCATAGTTTGTTATGAGGTGACCTACCCATCGCAAATCCTTCAGGTATATCCTTCACATTCCTTCAGCTCTCACACGTTCAAAACAAAACAAAAGTGTTTTTTAACAAAAAGAAACAAAACAAAAAGTAAAAAAATGAACAAAGAACGAAAAAAGGTCAAAACAGCTGGTAGCATCGAACCAAGGACCAAAACACTTGAGAATTCCTCTTCTTAGTGTGCTTATCAACTTCACTAGTATGTTTCCTTGCCCCGAGTTTTTATTTTCAATTTTGCCTTTGGTTCTCCTGTATTTCTTTTCTATTTTCTTTCTTTATTTTTGATTTTGTTTTGTAAGTAGTTGTCTGTGCATATTGTGATAGTATTTTAGGTAGGAAATATGTTTGGGGTGCTAGGTAGTGAAAATTAAGACCGCAATTGTTGAGGGTTGAATTGAACTGTTGGGGACGATGAAGTTTGCGGATTGCATAATAGAAATGTGGTCCGCATTTCTGCCACATTATAGAACCCTAGTGGGTAAGGAAGATGATGAAATATGGTGACATTTGTGATCTCATAATTGATATGTGGACCGCAAAGTCACCACAACCGCAACAGAACATCTAGTTTAAAATCATGCTTTTGCGGCAGTTTTGCGGCTGTATTTTCCACTTTGCAGTGGGTTTTGCGATCGCATTTTGTGATTTTTTTATTTGTTCTTTTTCTTTAATCTGGTGTGTGATGGTTATGTGGTCCGCATAGTGATTTATGCAATTGCATAACCCATCGCAGACTGAGATTAAGCATGGACTGTCAAGTTTGCGGCAGGTTTGCAGTCTGCATAGTGGTTATGTGACCGCATAATCTGTCTCATCTTCAACTTTTTCTTGAATTTTATGTTTTCTTTTCACAGTTGCTACAATTTCACTTACATTCCACTTTTTGGAAAATAAGGCTCCTGAGAAATACTCAGCCTCCGACAAGAAAAGGGCATCCTCCATTCGTCAAGCATCACAAGCAAAACGATCCTGAACAGACCCTAATGTTCCACCTACCTCCTAGTTTGATGAGGAGGAGATCTTGCCCTCAATTGACCAATAAACATGGAGGTGGTTTCTAACTCTGATTTGGGGTTGATAGGTCCAGTGCACTATATAGAGAAGGGCTCACCAAACAAACAATCCTGTCCGAGAAGCAATTGAGTTTGAACGGGCTACAAGGACAATACCCCCATATCTAGGAGAATATATAAGCAAGATGATGGGAGTGCCTCACTAAGTCACCTGTTAAGTATAATGAGACCATTGTCCGTAAGTTGTATGCATCGTAAGGAACCTCCAGAAATGCGTACCACAAATGCAATAGGATTTTAATGACACTATGCTGGTTCGGGGGAAGAGTGTGGGCTGCAGCAGTGAAAGAATTAATGAGCTATACGTCCCTGGTTGGAAATCGGGCACAGCTGAGTATGCTGCCAAATGTGCAAATAGGGAAAATTAGTGTAGTTGGATTACTTCGGTGATAGCAAAGGGGACCCCTTCTTGGATCAACCCTGTGCACAAAATATAGAAGGAGGATCTCACACGAGAGGGTCGGTTTTGGTTCAACTTTGTCACATCACGCCTGATATTGTCCAGGAATGAGATTGATATAGGCATTGACAAAGCCCTTCTCATTGCATGTATTATGGAGCGCATTAAGATTGATGTGGGTTCCCTTATATTCCAGGAGCTAGGGATCCAGGAAAATTAGCACACCACTTCACTCCCATTCCCCTGCTTGATCACATCCCTCTGTAAAGCAGTGAATGTCCCCACCATGCCACATTCTGATAAGACCGAGAATGAGCTGAGGGACATAGATATCACACGCATTAGTGATGTTGTTGCTCCCCCATTGGTTAAGACTCATGGCCTAGTTGATGTAGAACCTTCCGACTCCCAGACTCATGTGACTGCTTAAGCTCCAGTTGCGTCTACTTCTACTTCATAGCCTACCTCTCAGTCCACCACTGCTCAGCCTTCTGCTGCACTGCCGGTCGTCTCGAGGTTTGTTCTCATAGCTCAGCATGCCAATGCTAAGGTACACCAGTTTCTAAAGAACTTTCCTATCCTCATCAAAAAGGCATTGACTCCGATTCGGTCCTTAGTGACAACACTCTAACAACAACAAACATCGTTCGGGGATCGCATGCAACAGATTTAGTAGAGGGCAGAGAAGATAGAGCGATGTGAGGTTAGTGACTTCCCTAGGCTCCGAGAGAAAGTTTCCACTATGAAGACCGAGCTCCATAAGATGCAGACTTTGGAGTTTGATCTATTATCCTTCCTACCCAAGGAAGGTGAGCAGGGAACAGACATAGCAACACTAGGTTTGGACCATAACTTCTCCACATTGATGGCAGATTACACCTCCGACTGCCAGGACTTCCCAGCTCCACCTCATACTGCCCATATTGAGATACCTTCTGAGGAAGAGTCCGGGCAGTCTTTAGAGTCTGAGAGTGAGGAGGCAGACGAGGGAAAGAATGAGGAGGATTCTTGGTTCGAGAAGGATAAAGTCCATCGAGATAACGGTAAGTAAATTGATGCTCCTATAGTTAAGAACGAGGAACAAGCAACAACTTAGGTAGCTATAGCACATTCACTAGCAGACATGGCTGCCCCTGCAGATCCATCGGCAACTCATCCATCAACGGGCGAGGCTAGCAACTCACAGGCTCCAGCTCCAGTTTTGGATCAAATAGAGATCCCTCCTTCACCAGTGGAGGTCACTCCTCAGGCCGAGATCTCATCAATCCCAACTTCAGCATCCGAGGGTAACCCCACCATCACTTAGCTGGCTTCCGACTCCCATAGCGCCTAGTGCACCTCAAGGAGCCCCTAAATTCTATTCTCTGATCTTATGCATTGGGTACAATGCATGCTTTTTAGTTGGGGTGGTATCCTTATATATATATATTGGTGACATTGCCAGCTGTTGTACATGTTTATGTTTACTCATTTGTATTTTGTGATTCTGTATATATTGGTGTTTTGTGATTTCTGTCTTTCCGTACATAAATTATGTTATGTACATAAGTTATGTTATTCTTGTGTATAAAAAACAAAAACAAGTAGATAGTTGTCCATCTTTAGCAATTAACAATGAATTCCCCTTGGTTTTTCTTCGTCGGGTTCTTTTCTAAGGGTGTAATAGTAGAACTAGGACAGTATAATGAAGCATGTTAACCGGTTTGGTGTGCTTGTTTAGTTTCAAGCATATGTGTCTGTATAGAGCATATACCCTTCCATGGATATAAAAGAAAGAGATATCAACTGTGTGAACTTGAGGCTCTCTCTGTGACTCTATGTCTACCTAGAGTTATACATGTATATATGAAGAAAGCTTTGAGTTAGCAAGTGTTGACTTGATGGCTTCAAACTATGTAAGCCAAATAGTTCGTATGCCATGTGTGTGAGTTCTTTGTGTCAATAATTCTTCTGTTTACTTCTGCTATCTAGAACTTTCCTGGTTGGGTTTTTAATGCTTTTAATAATTACATTTGGTTGGAGAAATGACCTTAGGTAGTCTTCGTGATTTTTGGAAAATCAATTAGCCTTTCAAGCCACCCATTGTACAGATAATATCATTAGTCACCCTCTTTGAGCTTTTAACCTTTCTTTGGCTACCACATTATAAACCTTTCCTTTTTTGTGAAATAATTCCCTTTTTTGAACCCGTCCCTCCTTGAGCATTGAGAATGAGGCTAAAAGCCTAAGTTGGGGGGTGTGTGTCAAGCTGGAAATTGGCAAAGTTGTGCAACGTGTGTAGGAAAGTGTGCTCAAAATATGGAACTACTCAAGATCCTAAAGCAAAGTATATAAAAAAGAGGAAAAAAGTATAAAAGTTGTGAGTGTATATACATAATGAGCCTTGAAGGGAATAAAAGAGGTAGTTGAGCTGGCTAAATGATGGAAAGTTGATACAAATGAAAGCTTTATGGTTTGAAAAGAAGCAAAGAGCACAAGAAAGAAAAATGTGATTAGTATTCAAGGAAAGTATAGTTATTTGTACCCAAATGCTTATCCAACCATTTCATGTACCTACATTACAAGCATAAAAAGTCCTTATGGGATCTCCAACCGACCGTTCTTAGAATAACACGATGAATTAAAATAAGGGCAAGCCTATGGTATATGTTGTAACACTTGAAACTCTTTCTGAGGGTGAATGTAATTATGAATTCGTCTCCTTTGTTGTAAATAGAGTGATTTTGGGACTTTCTTTCTAGTGATGGCACATGAATGGTGAGGTTGGACAAAAGTTGAGTTTTTGAGTTAAATGCAAGTGCACTCAGCTAAGGGTAGCATTTTGTCACATTATTTGAGCCTTAAAGTTTCACAAGTTGATCAGCTTTCCTTATATATATTGATGGTTCAGGAAGGGTAATACAATCGAAGATGCATGCTTGAAGTACTAACAACAAACATCGTCCATGGTCACTATTGTTTCAATTCTTATAGATGGAGTATAGAATAGGATAATATTGTCTTAGTTGCTTGAGGACAAGTAAGCGTTTAAGTTGGGGTTGTTGATGTGCCGAAAAATTTCGGCGCATTTGATAATAATTGCTTAGATTTTAGCTTGTTTTAAATACAATTTCCTTTTATACTTATGTAAGTGTTTTTGCAGTGTATGAGGTTTAAGGACTTAAGAGCATGAAAAGGAATTCAAAAAGCCACAAAAAGACAAGAAAAGAGCAAAAAGGCATCACAAAGGTGGATATGCTATCACAAAGACAACATGTAAGCCGTATATTGCACAATAAGATCGCAAATCACAAACAGTTTTCTGGGCAAAGTTCAACGCTAGAAATGCGGTCCAGTCTGCAATCGCATAACCTATTTGCGAGCCGCATAATGGACCGCAAACTAAACATGAAGGTTATTGAAGGAAGAAAATACAATACCAACTGCGATCGCATTTCTACATTGCGGACCTCAAACCATGAATTCGAATGCCTGGAAACTAGGGTTACAATATGCGATGGTCATGTCAAGAATGCAGATCGCATGTCTGTTATACGACAGATATGCTGTCGCATATTTAACCGGAAAGGGTAATTTTGTCTAATTTTTTTCCTGAATTTTGACCCACTATAAATAGATTTATTGAAATTTTGTAGGGGCATCTTGTCTGATTTTGGGAGCTACTATACAAGGCTTTAATATTCCTTTCTTTTGGAAGCTTTTGGTTTAAGAATCTTTCACTTTATAAGCTTTATGACATTAAATATTCTCTTCCTTTTGTATTTTAGTATGTGCCACTAACTTTAAATACTTAGGTTGTGCACCCTAAATGATTGTAATGTTAATGGGTGTTTGCCATTGAATATATATATATATAATCGGTGGTTGATATTTATTTATTTCTCATTCTTCATTTATTGTTAGTGCTTGCAAACATTAACAAGTGCCATTAAATTCTTACTTTGCTTGGGAAAGTAGGTTATAATTTGGTAGAAGTATATATCAAAAACTCAAGGCTTTAGCCCATGTTTAATAGAATCGCTTAGGAATAAGTGAATTTTATTTGGCATATATTAATTGTTCTTAATTGCAACTCTTTTATATTTGGAAACATTATAAAGAGTAAATACTACCCAACTATTGAAAAATATTCGATAGTCATTTAGAAATTATTTGCACATCAAAAGGACCTTCCATTAGAAATATATCATATTAACACCGGTAGCATTACTTTTCATTGAAAGGGACACAACCTTGGTTTCTCTAAATCCAATTAACTATGTTCTAAATCTCAACATTAGTTATTTATTCAAATCACAATTACACCATACTCTTGTTACAATTGACCAGATAGAATTACGACTTAAGTCGAGTGACATGCTAATCAAGAGTTTTTCACACCTATTCCCTGTGGGATTCGACCCAACCTTGTTGGGTTATTATATTTGACACCGACCGTCTTACACTATTTATTAAAGTATAATTTGAGCGTATCAACGTCATCGCGAGAGGATCAGATCGTTTCATATTATTTCATTCTAAGAAACGGGGGACTATATATATACAGTCAAAATCGAGGAGGATTTTAAAGTCTTAAATACGGCTATAGGATCGAGTCGGGGAGACTCGAAATGGGTGTCGCATCCGACTAAAGGACACCTACCTCGAGGAAGCTAATCGATGCTTGGCACAGACAACATCGACTGCAGCATAATCTCGAAGTCAATCAAGAAAGAGCGGGAATTTCTCAGGAACACGTGGATTAGAGTATTAATTAAAGGATAAGGCTTGTATGAAATGATACTGATCTGTACTAGGTTGTTATACACTTGTATCAATAGAATTCTTTACTTTTACGAGGAATATACTATATTGGGGTTTTCCCCTCATATATAGAAGTACCCCAATCATTTTGTAAGGCATCAGATCATTTACTATAATAGAATATTCTTATTCTTCTTTTGTTTAAGGTGCTCGACAATTACTCTTCAGTTTTATTGTCTTTACTTTATTATTCATACTATATTGGTCTTAGTAGACCTCGAGGTCCCTGGATAACCGAGCTCGATGCTCCTATTGTTTCAACAATATTGATTTGGATAGCTGAGCTCGAGGCCCCTACTGTTTAATAATATTGATTTGGTTTATTATTTCTTCTTACATAAGCTTAATATTATTTATATAATCACTAGTATTAAAATATACAACGTTTTTTTAAAACCACCAACCATATTTAGTTATTACTCATATTTTTCTTCAAGGTAAACACATATTTTTTTGACATGCCTAAGGTTATAAGTTTTATAAGCACACAGATATCAATATATATATATATATATATATATATATATATATATATATATATATATATATATATATATATATATATATATATATATATATATATATATATATATAAGAGTTTAAAATTTTGATAAATTTTTATATTTTTCATAAGTTATGTGCCAATTCAAACTGTGCCGAACAAATTAAAAGAGAAATACTTTTTAATGTTTTGACTTATCTTATTAATTTATTTTGATACAAATTTCATATTTTAGATTTGACTAAATTGAAACAGTCAGAGAATACTTTTTATTTTATGACGTTTTATGGTATCTGATTTTTTTAAATAAATGATTTCGTACTTTATATTTGACTTGACACTACCTTTTCAATAATAATTTCAATATTTTCTTTTAACACGTCTAATATTGCATTATTCGAATCAACATACCATAATCTGTTCCTAGCCACGCCACACATAAGCATAAATGACACAGATGAATAATAACATTGGCAGAAGATATTAGGGGGAAATTAAAATTGGGGCCCCTCGGTAATGGTAATACTGCGCATGTTAGCTGTCGTCACAATCATTACACCTACACTAAGCAGTCCAAAAACAAAAGCCCCCCATGCATTTAAATCCGATCACTGCACACTCTGCTTAACCTACGCATCCCCACTCCCCCTCCCCTACACTCTGCTTGCTTGTACTCTTCCCACTGACATTAATGGATCTGTTAAAATCTAGCTCTTCAGCTATATGTACCTCCTTTATATCATAGCTGCTTCACCTTGACATATTTATAAATAAATATTATACGCAATATTTGACATATATATATTAATTAATAATTCAAAAAAAGGACTATATTTGCTGTTACGTATCGGTTTTCGATCTTATGTCATATCATAACTGTTCCGGTTGTACCGCCGATTCGATCTCCGATCGGTTGCTCTGCGTCGCATTTTCAAATAAGGAAGAGAATCAGATCGGCGATTTTCTTTTTCTGAATTGCCGGTATTTTGAGAGATCGTCGTTGTATCGTTCAGCATTGATGGATTTGCAATATGGAAGATGAATGAGATATTTCTTTTCCTGTTTTTGAGTTTTTATTTTTTATTTTTTCGAGGAGATGAATCCACTGTGTTGCATTGCACCGGTGTCGATCGATCGCGATAAAGGAAATCCGGCGGTGGTAAAGTCACAGTCCGTGACTCAAAGTCAGCTAGGGTTTGATAACAATGCGGCTGTGAAGCCATTGAGTTTCAGCTCGAGACAAAGCTTTTCTAATGCTCAGGTGAATTCTGATTCGGATTCGGGTTTGGCTCATGAAATCGAAGACAACTGGAGTGATTCGAGAGAATGTAGTAATAAAGGTTACAGCTGTGGAAATGGAAGTGTTAGTGTAGCTGGAGTGTTATATAAATGGGTGAATTATGGGAAAGGATGGCGTGCGAGATGGTTTGTGCTTGAAGATGGGGTGTTGTCCTATTATAAGGTTCATGGACCAGATAAAATTGCTATGAATCCAGGGAAAGAAAAGGGGTTAAAGGTTATCGGGGATGAGTCTTGGAGGTATATGAGGAAGGCTAACAATCGACCGTATGGATCCAACAAGTGGAAACCATTTGGGGAAATACATTTGAAGGTAGATGTGTGTGTATGTGTGTGCGTGTGTGTGTATGTGTGTGTGCACCACAAATACATACAGTGAATAAGTTAAAAACTAAGGGAATGCACCTGGTAAGCATATCCTTGTTTATTGTTTAGTTTTGTCTTAGCTATTAAGTTAGTTTGTTAGATACTTGTGAGTTAGTCTTTTCTAACAGTTATGGAATAAACAACAACAACAACTACCCAGTATATTCCCAGCAGGTGGGAGTCTGGGGAGGGTAATATGTAGACAAGCCTTACCCCTACCCGAAAGGGCAGGGAGACTGTTTCCAATCGACCCTCGGCGCATAGGACAAAAGGAAAAACAGCTGTAAAACAAAACAAAAAACAGAAAGCATTAGTGACTCCCGCAGAAAATAGTGAAAATAATTAACTAAAAATAAGAAACATACATACAATCGCAGGCAATAAAATCGTGCAGTAACTACCATAACTAACAGCCACAGGAGGGCACACGCTAACACACAAATCGTCTATGAGAAAACCTACTGACGTGCGAAGGACTCTAGTAGCCCCTAACCTACAACCCTGATTCTGGACCTCCAGACGCTCCTATCAAGGGTCATGTCCTCGGAAACTTGCATTCTAATCATGTCCTGCCTAATCAGCTCTGCCCAATACTTCTTAGGCCTCCCTCTACCTCGCCGACCGCCAACAATCTCCAGCCTCTCGCAGCTCCTTACCGGGGCATCCGGGCCCCTCCTCCGAACGTGTCCGAACCACCTCAGTCTCGCTTCTCGCATCTTCTCATCCACTGGGGCCACCCCTACCTTCTCTCTGATAACTTCGTTCTTAATCCTATCTAGTCTGGTGTGCCCGCACATCCACCTAAGCATCCTCATCTCCGCAACCTTCATTCTTTGAACATGGGAGTTTCTCACGGGCCAGCACTCCGTCCCATACAGCATAGCAGGTCTAACCACGGCTCTATAGAATTTTCCCTTGAGTTTGTGTGGAACTTTCTTGTCACACAGGACCCCTGAGGCGAGCCTCCATTTTGCCCACCCGGCTCCTATACGATGGGTGACGTCCCCGTCAGTCTCTCCGTCCCCCTGAATCACAGACCCAAGATATCGGACACTGACCCTCTTGGCAATGGCCTGGGAACCAATCATCACGTCCCTGCCTACCTCGCTCGGCTCCGCGCCAAACTTGCACTCCAGGTATTCCGTCTTGGATCTGCTTATTTTGAAACCTTTAGACTCGAGAGTCTGTCTCCATACCTCTAACCTCTCACTGACGCCAACCCTCGTCTCGTCAATCAATACAATATGATCAGCAAAAAGCATACACCAAGGCACATCCCCTTGGATATGTCGGGTTAGAGCATCTATCACTAAGGCAAACAGGAGGGGGCTCAGAGCTGATCCTTGATGTAACCCCATGACCACAGGAAAATGGTCTGATTCACCACCCACCGTCCTAACCCTAGTCTTAGCACCATCGTACATGTCCTTGATTACTCTGATATAGGCTTCCGGCACTCTCTTCGCCTCCAAGCACCTCCATAGCACCTCCCTTGGTACCTTGTCATACGCCTTCTCCAAGTCAATAAGCAACATGTGGAGGTCCTTTTTCTTATCCCTGAATTGCTCCGCCAGCCGCCTGACTAGGTGGATAGCCTCTGTGGTGGAGCGGCCCGGCATGAAACCGAACTGGTTCCCGGCTATAGAAGTCACCTCCCTCACTCGCGCCTCGATCACCCTCTCCCAAACCTTCATCGTGTGACTTATTAATTTGATACCCCTATAGTTGTTGCAGCACTGGATGTCCCCTTTGTTCTTGTACAAGGGCACCACTGTACTCCACCTCCACTCCTCCGGCATCCTCTTGGTCCTGAAGATAACATTGAACAACCTAGAGAGCCACTTCCATCCAGATTTACCCATGTACTTCCAGAACTCCACCGGGATCTCGTTCGGCCCGGTCGCTCGACCCCTACTCATCCTACGCAAAGCCCCCATGACCTCTTCCATCCTAATGCGCCTGCAGTACCCAAGGTCTCTATGCCGCTCTGAATGCCCCAACTCCCCTAACTCTATGATACAGTCCCCCTCCTCGTTAAGAAGGTCCCGAAAGTATGCCTGCCATCTCTGTTTGATTTGAGCTTCCCCCATCAGGACTCTACCATCCTCGTCCTTGATACACCTAACTTGATCTAGATCGCGTGCCTTCCTTTCCCTTGCTTTAGCTAACCGGAATAACTTCTTATCCCCGCCTTTCTCCCCTAGTTCCTCATACATGCGGCCGAATGCCGCGTTTTTAGCTTCCGAGACTGCCATCTTCGCTTCTTTTCTCGCCTCCTTGTAGATCGCCCTGTTCGCCCTCCGTTCCTCCTCGCTAGAACTCCCTGCCAACCTAGCGAACGCTGCCTTCTTCACCTACTTTTTCCTTGACTACATCGTTCCACCATCAATCGCCCTGGTGCCTGCCTGAATAGCCCTTGACTACCCCGAGCACGTCCCTTGCTACCTCCCTAACCAAGTTCGCCGTCGCTGACCACATAGCGTCCGCTTCCCCAGAACTTCTCCAAGCTCCGCCCTCAACTAGCCTCCTTTCCATTTCCTGTGCTTTCTCCTTAGTCAAGGCACCCCATCTAATCCGCGATTTGCCCCGAATGCCCCTCTTCTTCCTCTTCACCCAGAGACCGACATCCATCACTAGGAGTCTATGAAGAGTTGTGAGAGACTCTCCTGGGATAACCTTGCAGTCCTTGCACAAACCTCTATCGCTCCTTCTGGTGAGGATGAAATCAATCTGAGTCCTCGCCACCGAGCTCTTGAAGGTGACCAAATGCTCCTCCCTCTTTTGAAATGCCGAGTTCGCAATCAGAAGCTCGGAAGCCCTGGCGAAATCAAACAGCGCAGTGCCCCCTCCGTTCCTAACCCCAAAGCCGAAGCCACCGTGCACCTCATCGTAGCCACCAGCATCAGCCCCAATATGGCCATTAAAGTCCCCTCCAATAAGTAACTTCTCAGATTGGGGAATACTACTTACCAAATCATCCAGGTCTTCCCAAAAGCGCCTCTTGGCCTCCTCGTCTAGACCCGCTTGCGGCGCGTAAGCACTGATGACGTTGAGAATGCAACCCCCAATAACCAGCTTAATAGACATTAACCTATCATTCGCTCGCCTAACCTCGACCACGGACTCCCTTAAGTCCCTATCTACCAAGATGCCCACTCCATTCTTACCACTCGCGACCCCAGAATACCACAGCTTAAACCCATCCACATCCTTCACCTTCGTCCCTTTCCACCTAGTCTCCTGGACACACGCTATGTTGACCTTCCTCTTCTGAAGAACCTTCGCCAACTCTAAGGATTTACCCGTCAGCGTGCCTATGTTCCATGACCCAAACCTTAATCCAAAGGCGTCCGCTACCTTCTTCCCACCCTTGCTTCCCGCCCTACCCGTAGGACCACCCCCTGCTCCCCTACTAACTCCCGTTACCACCCCCACCCCCCCGAGGACATGACCTTACGCTAACATTCCCCGCCGCGGCCACTATCTCTCCAACCGACAATGGGTACAGTGACACACACACACCCTACAGCGAAAACACAAAAGGCACAAACTAGATATCAACAGAATAGACCACTCGAGATATGCTTGGCTAAAACACGTAAAAAGGTGCACAAAAAAACAAGAGTGCGGGAGGTACCAATTCCCGGTGGAAAAACCTGGAAGTATGCTTTGATGCGCCCAAGATTTCCTGAAGCTTGGCCAAGCGTGTAGTTCAATTGCGTTCCGCCGCAGGTCTGTACGGGAGTCACCGGGAATACTGCGACTTGCTGGGAATCCACGCCGGTAGAATCGGCACCTGTCCAAGAAAACAGAACACCCCCACAAAAAGCAGAGGATAGAATAGAGGGAAAGAGCAGGGGTTGCCGGTAAAATTTCCGGCGAAAAGCAAGAATTCTGGACCTCTAAACAGCGGCAATATCTGCCTTGAATTAGCAGTGAGAGAAGGAGATGAGGAGGCTAAGTGAACAACAGAAAATGAAAGTGACCAGGGGAATATTCCGAGGGTACCAAGTTGGTCGGGATTAAGGGGGGGAAAAACTGTCTAAAAGTAGCTGACGGAAAAAGTGCCGGACAGGTGGTTCATGCGCGCGGCGCGTGGGTCAGATGGCGGCGCGTGGACGGCGCCTGGGCAGCGCGTGGAGGCGCGTGCGGCAGTTCCTGGCGATGAAATTTGCCGGATATGAGCGCCTGACACTGTGTGTCACGATGGTGTGAGAGGTGACACAGGGAGATCCTTTGTGATGGAGAAACACTGTCGGAACAGTGTTCCGGGCAGTGGGGTAAGGGGAGAGAAGGGGGGGGGGAGAGGGGGGTACTTACCTGGTGGTTACCTGGTGGTTTTGGCGACTCGCCAGAGGGTGGTGGTGGTGCTGGTGATGTTTGACTGAGAAGGAGTCGAAGAGAGAGAAAGAGAGGGGGGGAGAGAGAGAAAGAGCCGTTCCTTCAAGAGTAATCTTGAAATTTAGGTTGTGCAACTTGGGCAATGCATCAATTTGTATGTTTTAAGGGTTGCATTGAAGTTTATCTTATAAATGTGAACTTTGATTTATCAGTCTGTAGACAGGAAATTAGTGTCAAAGAGTCTGGACCATTGGACATGGATGCTCAGAAATGCACCATAAGATAGAAATCAAGAAAATTTGACTTAATTTTCTGCTTCTGTTCCCATATATTGTAGCTTAGGTCATCAAAGCAGAAGACAAAAGTTTGTACAATTTGTTGCATGCATATAACTATTGATTGAGGAACGTAAATCTTTTACTAGATAAAATGTATGCTTGGTGAAGGAAATGAAGAATGATAACCTTAAGAGGAATAGTCTGATATCAAATGTGTAAATTGTTTGTGTGTGAGGAAAGATAAGGCGTGCTTTGTGTACTATCAGAGTATCTTATGGTCCAGCATATTATAAATGAATAAATCATCTCATATTACTTTACTGGTTGTTGATCTGCAATAGTTTCCCTCTGTCATAAGTTCCTACAGATTCTGGATCACTCTTCCATAGTTAGTTATTGTAATTTTCAACCATACTTAATGTGATTCATAAATTATCCTGTAGAGATTCTGGAAGTATGCCTGTATCTGTCAAATTACCTCTACTTGTGGTAGGCTGTGGGTATACATATTCTGATCAACTAGCAAAACTACAACAATATGTCATACAGGTCTCCTCAGTCCGGGCAAGCAAGTCAGATGACAAGAGGCTTTCCATATTCACGGGAACAAAGACACTCCATTTGCGATTTCAATCGAGAGAGGATAGGACGGCGTGGATTGAGGCTCTTGGTGTTGCGAAAGATCAGTTCCCCAGGTTGTTGTCAAGTGGTGATTTTGCATCTTCCGAAGATTTTATCGTTTCAACAGAGCAGCTACGAGCAAGATTGGTGCAAGAAGGGATTGGTGAGGCAGTTATAAAAGATTGTGAGTCTATTATGCTACATGAGGTTGCTGAGCTGCAAAATCAGTTGAAGGCTCTTCAACTTAAGCATATTATGCTGTTGGACACCTTAAGCCAGTTAGAGGTAAAGTAAAAAAAATTTAAATTTTTATCTTAAGAGAAGGAAACAAAGTCTTGGTACTAGTCTGTTTTTTTTATTTTTATGTATCAAATTTCCTTTACTGAGTTACTTTTCTTGTCATGTTAGTGTTTGTCTATTCTTTCTATTTTTGCTCCAAATTACCTGGCAAGACCCCCTTGTTATTCAAATTTTCAAGCCTAGACTTCCCAGAGTTCAAGAAAATATAAGAATGTCTTTAGGAGTCTGAGCTAAAACAAATTCTAACAATGGAGCCAGTGGCGATTTTGAATTCCTTGGTCAATAAGGTATCTCTCAACTATTATGCCTCAACTTAGATGTCCAGAGCCAGAAAACTAGATTAGATATGACTGAGTTGAAAAAAAGAAAAGAAAAAAGGAATACTATGGCTGATTCCAAGATGTATGATTGAATCAAAGTGATTTTTACTTCGTTCAAGCATTTTTTTCTCCTGTCTCATCTCAATTAAGAGGGGTTATGGACAAATTTGTCCTTGATTTAGTTGCTATTTCTCTGAGAAGGTATTGCACTGGTTCAGGATTGTTGTTTGAGATGGAAGCTATTTTGTCATTTGTGTAAAAGCTAAGTGTCTGCTTATCTCTCCTTTGCCCTACTTCTTTGATGCAAAAATAAAAATCCATGTGATTTATGAGGTAAAGAAGTAACAGATTTATCTTAGTGCCAAGTTCGAAAGATGAATACAACTGTGAATATGAGATGGTTCCTTGATGTATGGGCTTGCCAAATATAGGTACATTAAGCTGATGTTGAATTCATTTGCTGATGTCTTGTTTTGATCTGTTACAATATTGCTACTTAGTTTTCAGTGCACTGGGGACTTGATGCGTTTACAACTTGAAAATTAATGCACTGCTTCTCACCCTTTCTTGCAGACGGAGAAAATTGAGCTGGAAACAACTGTTGTGGATGAAACAAAAGGACGAGATTCATGTTGTGGACAAGGTCGAAGATTTAGTGGTTGGTTCCTATCCTCCAAATCATTTTATATGGAGTCAGAGATTTGTCCAGTTTTTCTGAATACCAAGCATGTTGAAAATTTTAAAGATCTGGTACAACATGTTGTCAGTAGCTTTTTATCGTTGGGTAATTGGCTTGTCTACATTGTTGGGAGCCTACATTTAATACATCAATGTTTATTGATTATTCTAGAACCCTTTTCCAAGAATATAAAGCACTTATGCACCTTACCTAGTCCAAAAATTTATGCACCTTCGGACACCATTCAATTTCAGTGTTAATGTTCCATGTTATTACAGATAACCTTTTTGGGATCTGGAGTAAATTATATTATATTCTTAGTTCATAACCAAGAAACATATTGTTAACCTGGTCTTTCTCGTTTTGTAATCTTAAAACAACAGAGAGTTGGCCTATCGGAGGAGACCTTCTGCCTCCAACCATAAGATTTGGAGGGCTTGAGTCACCAAGGAGGAAAGAAGTGAGAAAGCTACTTTTGGCCGCTTTGTTTTTTTTTTTTTGGGGGGGGGGGGGGGGGGGGGGGGCGTTACCATTTAAAAAATGACTAATTACTTTTGGCCGATCGGACAAATATGACAAAAGCCCATTGGTTTTCTTGAAAGGCAGCTATGGTAAAGACTCCTATTTAATCTCCGTTTCCCTTAGGTTGAACAGTGATAATCAAACTTCTTGTCTCTAAACGGTTAGATGTTTTCATTTGAAAATCAAAGGGCTTTTTACATTGTACATTTCATCTTTTAGAAATGCCTTTCAAAAGTTTTGTCCTTATGAAAATCAAAGGGCCTTTTACAATGTAAAATGCAGCTTGCAGAAAACATTTCAAAATTTAGTCCTTTCCATAATTATTAGGTGTCTCCGAGCAGTAGCAAAGAGGCTTTCATCTGTTACAGCTGAGGATGGTTTATGCAAGTTTGCTATGAAAAGCAGTTAATAAAACCCTCGGTGGATTTCTTACAATTCCTTTCAAATAGATTGAAATTATAATTTGTTAGATTAATATTTATTAGTTTAATAGAAGATGGGAGATTCAACAATTCATAAATGTTGCAGATTTCTATTCCATTATGTCTGAGGGCAGTGCTAGCGACTCTGATGGTGACAATGAAAGCCGATATGGAGTAGATGTTGAAACAGATGAAGAAGATTGTGCATTTTTTGATACTAATGACTTTATGACTGCTGAATCTCTTAGAAGTGCTTCTCATCGCAGTAGAGAGGGTGCTGGAAATGTTTGTAGTTCGTTGACCTTTGAGAATGAGAACCTCTCTGGTCATACAAGGGAAGTGGGGATAGAAGTAAACACAATCAAATATCCCTATATCGAAAGAAGGGATAGTCTGCCAGAACCAAAGGAAAAAGAGAAGCCAGTTGGTTTGTGGTCAATAATCAAGGATAATATTGGGAAAGACCTATCTGGTGTGTGTCTTCCAGTATACTTCAATGAGCCTCTATCTTCACTGCAGAAATGCTTTGAAGATTTGGAGTACTCACCCCTGGTTGATCAGGCACTGGAGTGGGGAAAGCAGGTAACTTTTCAGCTCTCAGTTTTTCTTCTTGTTTTTATAGTAGCAGATAGCTTGTTAAAAAAACAGGTAATGATAATTCTGCTTGGCAGATGAATAGTTTCCTACTATTCCTATCTCTTAGTTTCCAACATTGTGCACAATAACTATTGTTTGAACCTGTTGATGAACTGAGTATGCTGGTAGCAGTGTAAGCCATTCAAGTGTAAAAAGTTTTGGATTTCGGTATCAGTTTTGACTATTTCTTGGAGGAAATAGCTACAAGTTTGCCGAATGAGGAGTGTGGAGTTCTTTTGAGTAGCAAGCTTATTAATTGAGTCACTGGATCATTCCTGCGAAATAATTGGAACCCAACCCGCCTTTTCATCTAAGTTGTTATATAAGATCCTATTGGAATTGTAAAATGGATAAGATAAGGCCTTTCTACAGCATATCTCAAATCCTCACCTTGATGGGTTCCTGATACTTGGCTGCCATCAGATGTTATAAATTCTGCTTGACCCTCATCTGTTGCCATTTTCTGATTTCATTTTGGTTAGCAAGTTCTAAATAGTTTCTGCTGTGAGTCATGATTATCACATTGCAATTGTTGTGAAACTAGTGTTGTCTATGCAGATTTTTTATGTTTTTGTATTTAAAATTCTCACTAATATTTTGTCCATGAAATTGCTTGCGACACATGGTTATCAGTAAGTTTAGATTGCATATTTGTGTTGCATCTTCAGTAAGTTTTGATATACAATAATTGACTCTCCCTAGTTAATTTTCTGCAGGGGAATGATTTGATGAGAATCCTTAAGATTGCAGCTTTTGCTGTATCTGGTTATGCATCGACCGAAGGCAGGCAATGCAAACCTTTTAATCCTCTACTTGGTGAAACCTACGAGGCAGATTATCCAGACAAGGGGCTACGCTTTTTTTTCTGAAAAAGTAGGACTTTCTTCTGTGAAATGACTAAAGATTTGAACTGTAAAAAACTTCATGAAATACCACTGCTCCTGTTTCGAACTATATGGCACAAATCTTTGTTGCCTGTCTCTTCAATAGCTGATCTTGTGTGCATGAGTTTCAGGTTAGTCATCATCCCATGGTTGTTGCATGCCACTGTGAGGGCAGAGGGTGGAAACTCTGGGCAGATTCTAATCTCAAAGGGAAGTTCTGGGGACGTTCAATTCAGCTTGATCCTGTGGGGGTTCTAACCCTGCAGTTTGAAGATGGTGAGGCATTTCAGTGGAGCAAAGTTACTACTTCTATTTACAATATAATAATTGGCAAAATCTACTGTGATCACTATGGCACTATACGGATCAAAGGCAGTGGTAAATATTCTTGCAAGATCAAATTCAAGGAGCAGTCTATTATTGACCGAAATCCTCATCAGGTAATCTATGTTCACTTACTTTATCTGATCTTATAATGTTTAGGGGGAAGCCAAGTCCATATAAGCTATAAACTGAGTGAATCCAAAGAAGTAGTCAGATAGTCAATGGATAGAACTTTCTGCCTTTTCAGATTGTGGTAATAGCATCCCATGGATGAACTGGTATTACCAGAGCCTTGTTTGGAATAGTTATTTACTAAATAAGTGCTGATGAGATGCTCTTTTTCTGACTGCTGAATATTATAACATCTTGTCTTTTCAGATCTTTTAAAATTATGAGAAATTAGTATCTTTCAAGTCATGAAAATTATGTCAACATCCATTTAAATTTTGAATGGAGGAGCATATGTTTCTACTTGCAATGAAAATAAAAGATTAACAACACCTATGTTCTGTAAACAAAAGGTTCATGGATTTGTGCAAGACAACAGGACAGGAGAAAAAGTGGCCATGTTATTGGGTAAGTGGGACGAAGCAATGTATTACGTGTTGGGAGATCCAACTACAAAGCCAAAGGGTTATGATCCAATGACTGAAGCCATATTGTTGTGGGAGAGGGACAAGTCTACTCCTAAAACAAGATACAACCTCACACCTTTTGCAATATCTTTAAATGAATTGACACCTGGCTTAAGAGAAAAGCTGCCACCAACTGACTCAAGGTTGAGGCCTGATCAGCGCCACTTAGAGAATGGAGAGTACGAGCTGGCTAATGCGGAGAAGCTCAGACTTGAACAGTTGCAGAGACAGGTACTCATTCACGTCTTTCAGTTGAAGTTGTAGTTTGGTTGTGCACTGCTTTAAGGGGTTTCATTTGAAACATAAAATGGGATGAAGGAAAAGGTGGGACATTCAGGCAACCATTGATTCCACAATGTAATCCTGCTTCTTTTATAGACATGTAATTACGGAAACAGTATGAAAATACATTCAATCAATGTTCATGATATTGGGATCTATTCACTTTGGATCTTACTTGAAAGTTGAGATGTCATTGATGCACATTTTGCTATCTGTTTGATCTTCTATTTTTATTTTGTCTTTGTTAAGAGCTCTTTGAAAAATTTGCTTATCTATTTCTTCATAAATAAAGCTTTCTGTGAAAAATCATGCTTCGGCTTAATCCCTTAAGTTCTGTCATCTCAATTGGCTATGAGGAGCAGACAGAACTAAGAAGCTAGAATGTCTTTGCCTTTTTGGATCTTTCAAGTCAGTGCCTAAGCTTTTGAGGATGGCGTATACCACATTTATCCATGTGGAATGCTTTTTCCCTGGGGAGGAGAGACAGGGGGGAAGGGAGGGAGGCACGTTAAAAGAGTGAAGAGGAATTGCTACAGCTTTCCTTCTCAGAAAAAAAAGGAGTTGCTACAACTTTAGAAGCTTCTTAAGAGTATTTTTAACTGAACATAGTGCACATCATTTATATTTTTTTATGTATATATCATGAATAGTCGATGGTGATTAAGGTCACCGATTAACCAAATTATAATTGGTTCTGCAGGCAAGGAAACTACAGGAGAGAGGTTGGCGACCAAGATGGTTTTCCAAGGATGAGGATGGTTGTTATCACTATGGTGGTGGATACTGGGAAGCAAGGGAGAAACATAACTGGGAGGATATCTCTGATATATTTGGGCAGACTAGTGATCCTTCTCCAGTAATCGAGGAGTAATTGCCATTTGCCTGTTAAGCCTGCTCTTCATTTCTCATGGAGGTATATCTCATGTGGATTTCTACCAATTAGGCTTTAAGTTTTGATATTCTTTTTTCATGATGAAACTGTCCAGTTTAAGCGATGTGTATAGCTCTCTTTAGGTACTTGGTTCAAAGTTCAGCTTGGCATTTTATCTCATGGAAAGTCGGAAATTATTGAGCTGAGACTTGGAACTAATATCTAAATTGTAGAGAGTTCAAATTAATTGTTCTTTGGAAAAGCTGTCTCTAGTTTACTCTCTAAAGCTCGATCAGTTTACACTAACTAAAATGGAGCTCTGAAGATGGGCAAAAATACTTGAAGCTTAGTAGAGACACTGCAAACTTCAAAGTGATTCAACTATTCTTTTTTTTTTCCCTCGTCTTCCTCCCTCTCCTACTTCTCGTTATTTTCTTATAATACTGCAATGTAGCAGAAGTATAGGACACTAATTTGCCTTTAAAGTTACATTATTTAATTTTGAAATGAAATGGACGTGAATAAAATGTTGAGTAATAAAAAATAGATAAATTATATAATTAATTTTAACTTGGTATTGGCGCACGTTGATTGATTGTGATTGATACAATGAAGGAGATAATGTAAAGCAGTTTTACTATCCTTCTATTGAGTGAAAGAAAAATGTCCTTTAATTTAGATTTAAGCAGATGCAAATCTGTAAGAAAGGGAAGATGATAGCAAAAGAGACATTTAAGTCAAGTATTGGAAGTTTATCGCTGAGGGTTAGTGCGAGATGGATAAAATCCTTTCATTTTCAACAAGGGGTCTGGAGTTCCAGCCTTAGAATTAAAAAAATAAAACAGTATGGAATGCTTTCCCTTTTAGTAGACTTTTACCAATACCTAAATCGGGATTAGTCGGAATCGGAATCCTAAAATGCATATTGTACACCAGATAGGAAAAGTAGAGGTATGCTTTAATATCACGAAACCATGAGCTTATCATAACATATATTATATAGTTAATACAAAAAATTCCCATATCATATTTCTAATAAAGTTTATTACATCTATTCCATACTCCATTTATCTTAATTTAGCCGTTTAGGTTGTTTTAAACTTGTGTTTATTTTACTGAAAATGAGAATCTTCCATGCACTTATATAATTTTCTAATATCTTACAATTTTAATAAGGTATCGCTAAACTCGACTTATTATTAAAACAATGAGACTTTCAGATATTGAACTTAGTATTATTGGGTTCAGATTTGTGAGAACATGGCCTATGATAGGAAGGTGTAAAGGTCGGATATTAGAATTGTAGATTATAATGTAATGGAGCATTTTTCTACTTAGCACCGGATGTAAGGCTAGTTTGATAGGATTGTATCTTAAACTGCTAGCGGTTAATGTTGTGTTCATACAATTCTTCTGTTTTTCATAGTGCCAAGCCTTATGTATGTGTTATTGTTATTGCTTTCCATATATTATCTTGTCCTTATAATGCTGTTATTATTTCTATGATTTTTGTTGATGATACTGATATATTGTCGCTTTTAGTCTTCTTGAGCTGAGGGTCTATCAGAAACAACATCTCTACTCCCTCGGGGTAGGGATAAGGCCTGCCGGTGGTGTAACCACATTCAACTGAGGGTGTTAACCGATACCCCTCGCCGAAAAATTATATTGTATTGTTACATAATTTTTTAATTTTATGTATATTTATTATACGTTTGACTCCCCTAAACTTTTTGATATATCTACTTTTTTTAATATTTTGACACCACTTAATAAAATTCTGACTCCAACACTGAATAGTGCATATACTCTACCATCTTCAAATCCAACTTTATAAAATTTACTGATTGTCATTATTGTTATTTTTAATGCAACTACCTCGAAGTTTCATGTCAAATTAAGACACTCTATCTAATACGCGATATTATATTAATCTATCCATTATTATATTAATAATATCCATCCAGGGCTGGCGAGGACAAACCATTAGCCTCGTTTTTTAACTCAGGAATAAGTTAATGGAAAATTTGCACAAATAAAATAAGTTCAGGTTGCTATTTAACAGTAGTCCTTATTTAAGTTTTTGCAAAAATAATTGCCGGAGAATAACTTGCTCAAAGAGTCAAAGTTATGAAGAAAAAAAATATACTATCATGTTATAACTTGACATATCAAACATGATTGGTTAACTTTGAAAAATAGAAGAATGACTTATAATCAATTCAATTTTATTGATAATGTCAATATTCTTTACAATTACATAATTTATACTCAAATAATATCTAGGCATAGGCATTTTTACATGTTTTCATTTTTTTTTCACGCATTTTTTCGTATTTTTGGTTGATTTTCAGCCGTGAATATCCACTCAATTGTGTCTCCGACAATCGAGTATCACATCCTATCATCTCCCTGATAGGCAATGGCAAAATCTTAAAAATATATTTTACAAAATAGATATTACTAACTAATAATTAAGGTAAAATAAATTTAAATTATGGTAGTGCAAACAAACCTGCGTTTGAGTGGGCACACAATGCTCTAGGGGAACTCCACCGAGTGTGATGTTTCCCTCCAAGTTCCTGGAGGATCCTCAACAGTCCTTGATGCAGAGTCATAACTCAACATCTGCCACTATGCACATCTCACACCGAACGATCCTCTGCAACCCTAGATGCGTTTGGAGCATAAGGATAATACTTATACCAATCAAATGACGTGTTACGCGGTGTCTTCCTGAAATTCTTTGAAATGACAACGTAAGGCTAAGCAACTGATGTCAGTGCAGTTACTGTTCGCCAACTGAAATCTCCTCCGTACGCTAGACTAGATTGTCAGTGCCGTACGGGAAAACCAATATCAAGAGCGATTGAGAGAACATAATTGAGAATTGAGAATGAAAGAAAGCTCGATTGCATTAATGAAAGCTATTACAGAAAAACAACGCGGAGTCGAGGGGGAGAGACACCAGTACAGAGAATTATTTGCTTGCTAGAATGTTTGATTGCTTTATCCCCCTAATAATACTTAAAAAAAATAATCCAAAGCTACAAGACTAGACTTGAATACGCTAGAGAAACATAATAGAAGTACATGAAATAAAACTACTCTATTTACAATGAAACTGACTTAGTTTTCTATAAAGCAGCAGTGGGTCCGTTGTCAGCAGCATTGTCTTTTATCATCACGGTCTGCGCGCGCGGTGATCTCAGCGCGCACGGAGCTGTTGGAATCTGTCTGCGGCTTTGGAACTGGCGAGGGATATAGGTGGGGTGACAGAGGCACATGCGCTCTTGTCACTTGGCAAGGTCAAGACCACAGGGCCGTCCGTGGCGCTAGGCATTGGGAGGTTTGCTAGCACACCTCGTGGAGGCGCGCCCAAGGGGTCATGGGGCATGGCTGGAAAGCCACCCATGACATTCTCCCCCACCTGAGTTGGCGACGTCCTCGACGCCTTGCTTGCAAAATAATCTTCAATGAGGTTCTTGTAGACTTTGAGGTTTGTTCCCCTCTCCCAAGTATTCTCTTCCACATCACAGCCTTGCCATTTTACCAAGAATTCTTGGTGATCTTTCTTGAGGCATGAATCACTCTGCCATCAAGGATAGCTTCAACACGCCTTTTCCTGGTTGAATTGGGACCTCGAATACTGGGTATTGGAAACTGGCTCCTTGAAGGATCCTCCGGGTCTTCCCGAAAAGGTTTCAGGAGACTGACATGGAAGACATGATGAATTTTCCACCAGGCTAGGGTATCCACCCGATATGCAACTTTTCCAATACGCCTTTCAATGGACAAGAGTCCAATGTATTTTTGTAATAGGCTAGGATCATGGACCCCCGCAAATAAGTACTGCTTTAGGATTTTGACCATCACTTTTTCTCCTACTTGATATTCAACAAAGCGACGATTCTGATCAGTATGTATCTTCATCCACTTTTGAGCTTTAACAAGATAGCTCCGCACTATCTCCAGATTCCCCTTCCACTCCTTTGAGAAGCTAGCAGCTCGAGGAGACTTAACCATGTTTGGGGCATTCATAGTGTGTGAGAGTAGCAGTTGCTGCCCTGTAACAATTCTAAAGGCACATTTGTTCGTACTAGAGCTTTTATGTAAATTGAAACACAGTTGAGCAGCATCCAGAAGCTTCACCCAATTCTTTTGTGATCTTGTTACAAAGTGGCGGAGATATTCCTCCAACATACCATTGAACTGCTCCATCTGTCCATCAAATTGCGGATGAAAACTTGAGCTGTGACTCAATTTTGACCCCAGACACTTAAAGAGTTGGGTAAAAAATTTCTAGTGAAGCATGAGTCACGATCACTAACAATTTCCTTGGGCAGGCCCCAATATTTGACAACATGAGAGAAGAAGAGTCAAGCTGTATCTTTTGCTGATATATATTGTGGGGCTGTAATAAAGGTGACATATTTGGAAAACCGGTCCACCACAACCAGGATAGTTGTGAGATCTCTGACCTTGGGTAATCCGGTGATGAAATCCAGGAAAACACTTTCCTAATGTCTTTTTGGTACAACTAGTGGTTCCAAGAGTCCCGCTTGTGCCAAGCGGTCCGACTTGTCCTTCTGGTATACTAGGAAAGTCTTCACATACTGAGCAACATCATCGGCCATTTGAGGCCAATAATAGGCACGGCAAAGTAATGCTATGGTGTGTTCTTCACCGGGATGTCCGGCCCACATGGTGTCATGACATTCCGCTAGAAGAGTCCTCCGCAGATCCCCTCCTTTCGGAACATACAATCGGTACCCTTTGATTTTCAGAAAACCATCTTCCATGTAGAACTGGCGAGTCTTGCCCTGTCCTACCAAATCAACCAAATAATTGAGCAGCAGGATTCTTGGTGAGTAGATCCTGTATCTGGTCCTTGATGGAAGTGGCTACTTCGCTCCCCCTTAGGGTGGCAAGTAGGCATACCGATGCTAGATCAACTCTCCGACTTAGTGCATCAGCAACATGATTGGTCTTTCCACTGCGATACTCTAGGTTGAAGTGGAATTCAGCTAGGAGTTCCTGCCACCTGGCCTGTTGGCCATTCAACTTTGGATGGGTTATGAAATGGCTAACAGCTGTGTTGTCTGTCTTGACCACAAACGGGGTTCCCAGCAGATAGTGCCTCCAAAGGCGTAAGTAGTGGACGACGGCCAATAATTCTTTCTCATGGGCGGCATAGCGCCGCTCTGCATTCTTTAGCTTCCGACTCTCATAGGCTACATGGTGCCCTTCTTGTAGCAAGACTCCGTCGAGAGCATTGTCAGATGCATCCGTTTGTACCTCGAACAACTTGTCTTGATATGGAAGAGCCAAGACGGGGCTACTAGACATAGCCATTTTTAATGCGTTGAAGGCCTCCGCTCTCCTTGGTTCCCAATCCCAAGGTGTGACCTTCTTGAGGAGTTCTGTCAATGGCACCATGATAAGGGAGTAGTTCTTCACAAATCACCGGTAGAAGTTGCACAGGCCAAGGAATGCTCTTAGGGTGTGGACATCCTTAGGCAGAGGCCAATCTGTGATGGCCTGAATCTTTTGTTGGTCCTTCTTGATGCGTCTTTACTCGATGACATGTATGAGGAAGTCAATTTTCTTCTGAGCAAAGGAGAATTTGGATAGCTTTATATATAGTTCATGCTCCTGCAAACGAGCTAGGACCTTCCGCAAATGCACTAGATGCTCTTCCAATATTTGGCTATATACCACAATGTCATCCAAGTAGACCACTACGAATTCATCAATGTATTCTCGGAAAACTTGGTTCATTAGAGTGCAAAATGTAGCTGAAGCATTAGTCAAGCCGAACGTCATAACAAGGAAGTCGTACGACCCATATCTTGTTACGCATGTCATTTTGTGTTCATCACCCTCTGCGATCTGAACTTTCCAGTAACCTGTCATGAGGTCTATCTCGGTGAACAGCTTCGCACCACCCAGTCAATCGAACAAGTCTTCCATTAAAGGAATATGGTACTTGTTCTTCACGGTGATTTTATTTAGAGCTCGATAATCCACACAGAGTCGCAAGCTGCCATCATGTTTCTTTCAAAATAGAACAAGGGACCTATATGGGGACTTGGAGGGTTCAATGATCCTGTATCTATCATTTTCCGTCAATTGCCTCCGAAGCTTGGTGAGTTCGAGCTGTGACATTTTGTAAGGTGCCCGGACAGGTGGCTTCGTGCCCGGCACTAACTCAATCTTATGGTCCACAATGCGCCTAGGCGGGAGCCGCTTTGGCAGGTCTTAAGGCATGACATCTTCAAACTCTAGTAGTAACTCTTTAATAGGTTCAGGAATGGGACCCGAGGAGCGTTCTACATCTTCAATGCATAGGGTTGCCAGGAACGTAGGTTCATCCCTTTTGACCCCCTTCTTCAACTGCAAGGACGAGATGTTCTCACGGACATCTTTATGGGTAGGCATGGGATAATGCAGGGCTTGGCCTTATTGGTTCCCATCATCAGTAGCATGTTTGCAAATGGTATCGGCATGGTGTTGGTTTGTCTTAGGAATTCTAGCCCAACTATCAACTCAAAGTCATCTATGATCACTACTCGCAGGTTGATTTTTCCCTCATAAGGGCCAAGCTTCACCGGTACCTCTTTGGCTATTCCACTCACTGGCTAGGGACGTGAGTTGATAGCTTTGACACTTCCTCTACCTTTCCCTACAACTAACCAAGATTCTCCACCTGAGTCGATGCTAAATAGTTGTGGGTAGCACCCGTGTCTATCACAGCCCGAATAGGCTTGCCATTCACCTTCATCTTAACGAACATTAAGGTCTTCTCTTGTTTAGGAGGAGTCTCCTCATTCGCCTTCTTCTTCCCTTTCTTGGCGACTAGACCTGGGTCCTTCTTCTTATGGATACCAGCGCTGGTCTTCGCTAATGCCTGAGAAATTGAGCCAACAATTGCATTGAAGGCACCTACTAGCTCAGTTTGGTCCGTATAAATCTGAGTTGTCATTTGTTCCATCGATACACGCCTGATAGGCGTTCATCTGTGCATGTGGACACTCATTATTACAATGTGGTCCGCCACAATGACGACAAGCTGAAGGAGGTTTCCTCCCTTGGTCATTATTGTTTGACGCACCACTGTTGCTGCCTGAGGAGGGAGACTTACATTTGTTTGAGTTCCGGTCTCCCCCACTTCTGCTAGGGCCACCAATTCTAGGCTGTCCCCCTTTGAATCCCGCTCGAGCAGGCGGCGGAGGCCTATCTTTCCGAGATTCTATTTGGTAGTCCCTAAGGCATTAAGCTTCTTGGATCGCATTGGGAAAGGTGTCTACCCTCTGTCTTTGTAGCTCCATACGGGCATATGGTTTTAACCTTCCAGGAATGTAAAGATCTTGTTTTTGTCCCCCATGTTGCATATGCTTAGCATAAGCGCAAAGATTTCCTGCACGTAGTCCCGTACTAATTTGGTATGGCGGAGCTCCTATAATTTTCTCCTTGTATTGTATTCAGCATTTTCGGGGAAGAACTGCAGACGTATGACTGCCTTTAGTTCTGCCCATGTCTAGAGAGCATCTTCACCGGCCTTGACGACTTCATATTTCACCTGCCACCAAAGTTTAGCATCACCCTAGTTGCTACCTTCTTAGCTTCTTCCAGGACCCCAACAACATCGAAATATTGTTCGACGTCAAAGATGATATTCTCCACTTCCTTGACTTTGGTTCAGGAATTTTCAGTTTTTGCGTCACGGAAACGGGGTTCGCAGCGCCCACGATTTGGTGTCCACCACCTCGAAGAAGGCCCTGTAAAGCAGCATTGACAACATTGAGCATGTATATCAAGTCGGCAATAGTTTGTTGCATGGCAGTCACCCTGTCTGCCTCTTGTGCCCTGTAAGCTAAATCCTTGGCACGCTCCTGTTGGAGTTCCTCGAATTTGCCAAATATTTTGGCTACCTATGTGGATGCCATTTGTCGGTCTCCCTCGGAGTTGCGACTGATATTTTCTACGTCAACTTCGGCCTGGCTCACTCTCCGGTCCAGATCGTCCAACCTTTGTCATAGGCTGGTTCATAGTTCAGGCACCGTATCCACGATGTATCACAATCCGTCAACTGTCTGTTCAAGGGCCATAATGCGGTCCCCATAATTCACCATGGTTAGAAATGGTGGTAATGGCAAATCGTTCCCTCGTTCGATATCGAGCCTAGGCTCTGATACCAACCGTTACGTGGCGCCTTCCTAAAATTCCTTGACAGGGCAACGTAAGGCTAAGAAACCGATGTCAGTGCAGTTACTATCCGCCAACTGAGGTCTCCTCCATACGCTAGACTAGATTGTCAGTGTTGTACAGGAAAACCAATTTCAAGAGCATTTGAGAGAACAGAATTGAATGAAAGAAAGCTTGACTGCAATAATGAAAGCTATTACAGAAAAACAACGCGGTGTCGATGGGGAGAGACACCAGTACAGAGAATTATTTTCTTGCTAGAATGTTTGATTCATTGATCCCCCCTAATAATAATTAAAAAAATATCCAAAGCTACAAGTATAGACTTGAATACGCTAGAGAAACATATTGGAAGTACATGAAATAAAACTACTCTATTTACAATGAAAATGACTTAGTTTTTTATAAGGCAGCAATGGGTCCGTTGTCAGCAACATTGTCTTTGGCATCACGGTCTGCATGCGCGGCGTTGTCGGAGCGCGCGACGCTATTGGAATCTAATTGAGGCTTGGCGCTGGCGAGGGATATCGGTGGGTCAATAGAGGCACATGTGCGCTTGTCACTTGGCGCGGCCAAGACCACGGGGTCGTCCGTGGCGCTAGGCATTGGGAGGTTTGCTAGGACGCCACAAGGCGCGCCCATGGGGTCATGGGACATGTATGGAAAGCAACCCATGGTAGATGTAATGTCAGTCCCACGATCAGTAATGGAGCTGTCAGGGTAACTTTTGAAATCCTAAGTGACGACAGTCTGGATGTAGGTGATATTCAGCCAAAATGCATATGTTTAATTATTATTGTCTCACATTCTAGTACTTTTAAGTATCTTTTTAGTATTAATTATACTACTTTGTATTTAGTATTATAATTTAACGGTGTAAGAATGAGGCGGAATAAAGATAATGAGATTTGGAGCAAAATTAAATAAGAAATAGAAGAAGAAAAAAGAAGCAAAATAAACAAATAAAAAAAGAAGGATAAAAAAGAGGGATACTCTTTAGTGTTTGTCCCCCCTAGTTACGGAGAAATACAAAAGCAAGCAAAAACGTTACTGGACTCAACTCTAGGTCTAGCGCGCTACACGTTTGGTGACGAGGTATTTTCTGCTTTTATTGGGGCAAGGTTATTTCGGCTGTATACGGTTCTGAATCGTAGTCCTAAACTTAATTTGGAGAAAATCTAATATATTTTGGGAGGAGAACAAGCCCGGAGGGAGAACATAAACTACGGTTGGATGAGGCTTCTAGCTAGTTTTTCTTCTCTCTTCTTCCTTTAATCTCATAGTTTATTAGTTTCTAGAGTTGTGGGTGGTACATGAACATTGTAGTTTGAAGTTCAAATAGTTCTTATTATTTTATCATATTGATTTATTTATTCAATATTGTTCTTTATTATTTGATTACTTTATCACCAATTAAATACTATATATGAATCCAAGACTAAAGGCAGGAGAGAAAATTATGGATTTCATCTAAGATTGAGTAAAGCGAGATGTTGAACTTGAATTAGGGGGAACGGATTTGCGGTTAGAATGGGGATATACCTAATTGCTTCTTGGTTATTATACAAATATTATTAATGTTTTCTTGTTAATTCTTCATAGGGACATAGGTATTAGGTTAGCTTAAATAGGCAAGTTGTACTTCAGACGTTGGAGAATAATGCGAGTAATATTAACCTTGTCAATAAATAAACTAGATAAATTAATCAGTCAATTTAAGTAAAAAAACTCAGCGAGATTGTTAGCTAATCCATAGCTCTGGAATATTTTCTCTAATTGAATTCGTCTCTAATATTGCCGACTTGTTTTATGTAATCTCTTAGTTTGCTACTCTAGTTTTAGTTAAATATTCATATGTTAGGAAATCACATGAATAGATTAATCGTTAGTTTAATTTAGCAAATAGTTAATCAAAAGTCAATGTGGGTATGATATCGGAACTTACAATCATAGTATGATATGTTCTTGAATCAATATGTGATTCATAGTATGATATCCTTTTGAATCAATGTGTGGTTCATGATTTTAGAGTTGTTTGGCGTGATCTTAGGCCTCAAGTGGATCTATTAGGCGTTTTGGAACTTATTGGTATGTTAAGCGGGGTCCCGAGGGTCGTAGGTTAGAATCATATAGAAATCGAATCATTTTTGGACATAGTGAATGCTGAATTTCTGGGTTGGTTATGGTGTCTTTGCACCTACGAAGGGATTGGACGCAGGTGCCGGTGGAAAAAGCGATTTTGGATTGTCCTAGCTTGGAGCGAAAGTGCAAGGGGTTATCCGAATTAGCGAGTCTGCAGATACGGACAACGCATGCCTGGGCAATGGTCATAGAAGCGGAGGGGTTCTCTGCAGGTGCATCATTGCAGAAGCGACCCAAAGGCCACATATGCGGATTTACTGGATGAAAAAGAGAGGTTACAAGGGTTAGTCTTCGTATTAGTCTTCATATTTCATTTTGGAATTTTGGGAGCTCGGTTTTGATGCAAAATTTTGAGGAATTTTGAGAGAGAACCTTTGGGTAAGGATTCTTGACTCGTTTTTATTAATTCCCATGAATCTACTATTAATTACATCTTTTAATTAGTTTTTTGGAGTTTAAAGTTGGGGAAAAAGTGTAGAAGTTTTTAGATTAGTTTTTGGGTTTTCAAAGGAGAAATGGGATCAGATTTGAATAATTTTTGTAGGGTTGGACACAATATCAAATGGGTGTTCGGACTTTATAATTTACTTTTTGGGGCGTTTTTTTAATTCTTTGCTAAAATCGTAATTTCATTATTTGTCCTATAGTTATATTTATAATATGTAATTGTTTTAACTAGATTCTAGCAGTTCGAAGTTCAAAAATTGAGGAAAAGACCTTCTAGTTGATTTAATTAGCATAGTTTGAGACAAGTGACTAGTCTAACCTTGTATGGGGGATATTACCTTATGATTTGGTATTATTGTGATAATTGTGATATGTGGAGGCCCTGCGTGCAAGATGACGAGAGCGTACATGGGCTATATGCTGAGATTTTCAATTTTAGCTAAGTAGTTTCCCTTCACGCTTTATTGAGTTACTTTAGCACGTTATAGTCACCACGCTTAGTTTAATTTCACATGTCTAATTGTTTTATTTCTTACTTGCAACTTGTACTACATGTTTAGTTAAATTACTTGTTTTCTTAATTCTATATTCGTCATTTAACTATGAGATTCTTTACTTGAAACTTGCTATCCTTGAAATATCTTACTGTTTAGTTTGGTGTTGAGTCGCAAAGGCCGTGGTTTCTATTGAGGCAAAGTGTAAATTGTGAAATATCATTTTATTGAGTTGTTATGTTTGGCATTCATGTTATTGTTGAGAGGATTGTCTGCATGAGGTTTGTGCCATGCCGTTGTTATTGTCTGTAGAGGTTTCTACCGTGCTATTGCTATTATTTGCAAGAGGTTTCTTCTGTGTTATTGTTATTATTTATAAACACGCGCTGCTATAAGGCTTGGGTATTGAAACATATATGGTGAAATAAGGTGGGCTTGACACACATAGCTAGTAGGGGAAATACTAGAAGCCATGATGTGTGATAAGGAGGGCTAAAATGCGGGGTGTTATTTTGATAATGATTTTCAAATCTAAGTGTAAGGCTCCTAGAAGTGCAGTAAATGGAAATATGATAACCAACTGGAAAACTGTACAGTTAACTGAACAGCAGCAGTCTTGGCAATGCCTCCATGCCTGCTCAAGCAATAAGAAATATGGAGACACTGCACAGAGATCAAACAGAATTGCACCTTCAATCAACAGAGAAGTCAGCAGCCTATAATACCAGTGATATTTCAAGAATAACTGGACAGCAACATAATGATCCGCAACTGCCAAAGGATACCAGACAACAAAATGAAGGGTACAATCTGTCAGCTAGAACCAACAGTAGTAAATCACTTCAAAACAAAAACAAACAGTCAGCAAATAAGTGTTCAGCAATAACAACAAGCTCCAATTCTCTGGCCGCGTTTGAAAATAGTGGTAAACATGAAGGAAAATTGGCTGGAGGGGTGATCCAAAGGGTTCAAAGTTATCCTCCCATTTCTATATCCAGTACATATAGCGGGGATGATATTAGTGATAGTAGGGAATTCTCAAGTCTCGAGGGAATGAACAAAAAACTCATTGTAGCTAACATGAGAAACATGGTTATTAAATCGAAACTATGGGACCAACATCATTTTGATGATGACGAGAATTGGGACGAAGGTTCTGGGGGTTGGTTGTCTACTGAAGAAGGACATCAAGATGACTGCAACAGCTCAGAAGAAGACAGTGACGCTTCGACCAAGCGAACGGTCCAAAGGAATACTGTAGATAAGAAAAAGTTATCTACTAGTAGCAAACTGAACCATAATGCCCAGGCTTTCGTTCCAAAAAAGGATATAACAGCAATCCTTCGAAGACAAAACCAACAGAGATCGACCAAAACATTCAAGCACAAAAGGTAATACAATACGTGGGCGAATCATCAGCTTGTGGAAACAAAAATCCACTTCCTCCACCAAAGAAATGCATTTCGACGGAAAACAAATTAGTAACATTTACACAAGCAACAGAGCACCAGCAACTATCTTCTCAAAGGCTAATATCCTCAGATCAAAATCATCTCCAGAATGAAATGGAAGGAAATCACATATATGAAGAAGGAGAGGAAGAGGATATCTTATCGCATTGTCGAAAAAATGCCGCAAGAGTGGGGGATTTGTCACCAAGGTACAGTAAAATAAATTAAAAGAGTCATCCAAGGGATAGAAGTTGGGACGGCAAAATGTCTGAAGACGCAAACATAAGAAAGCTCCCAATGAGAATTGCAAAACAAAAACAGATTACACAAACAACTCTTTCAAAGTCCAATAAATCAAAGTCCAAAGCATGAATTTCTCAAATTCATCACAAAGTTGGAGAAAGGACAACACATTAATCTCTTCATCATATTTTGTTTACCGTATTATTACCCTTATTTGTAATAGCATCACAATGTTCGTTAGGATTACTGTGATGATCAAGGATTATTGGTCAAAATCAAGGCACTATGTTGTAATTTTAATTTTAATGTTATAATTCTTACACTAGGCTCTGCCTAGTGTTTTGCCAAAAAAAAAAGTGTAAGGCTCCTACAGTGACATAAGGAAATATTGTTAGTTACTTATATAAGTTGGGACGACGAGGCGATACCTCGATAGGGCCCCCTTATTGACCTTTTCTTTAATTGTTGTACTTGTCTTTGTTGTTTGTTTCTTTATCATGTAAATATTTGTTTCCTGCCGTGTTGTACTAATTGTCTCGATTTTGTGTTATTAATTTTCCGCAAATTCTTTATTGTTTCACTTCCTTGTCACATTAATTATATCTTTATGTCTTCTCTATTGTTTCTTATTACCTCCAGTAGGTCCTTGACTTGACCTCGTCCCTACTTTACCGAGGTTAGGCTTGACACTCATTGGGAATCGTTGTGATGTACTCATGCTATGCTTCTACACATATTTTTTGCAAATCCGAGTAAATCTTATCAGTCCTGGTATTAGCACGCTGCGCTTGCTTTTGGAGACTTCAAGGTACACATGCCCACGTTCGCGGGCCTCGACGCTTTCTTCTATATGTTCTTCCTTATTTCTTTATGCTTTAATGGACAATGATGTATAGGGTTGTTCAACATTGTCTCCAGAGCTTGTGATTTATATCTCACCAGCTTGGGGAAATTGTACACAGTGAGTTATAGTTTCTATTTATGAAATGTTGGAGTTTTGAAATTCTAAATTTTATTTAAGTTTTCGTATGTTGTTATACTTACCTACTCTTAGAGAGTAGGTGCCATCACGATCCTCTACGGAAGGGATTTGGGGCCGCAGTCTATTGGTATCAGAGCTCTAGGTTCATAGGTATTATGAGTCACAAGCAGGCTTAGTAGAGTCTCAAGGGTCGGTACGAAGACGTCTGTACTTTTCTTCGGGAGGCTATGGAACTGTTAGGAAAAGCTTCATTTCTATGATTCCTTATCATGCAAATTTTTTTTTGTCGGATTCTAAATTTTTGTCTTTCTATTCTCTCACATATGGTGAGGACACGTAAATCTGGATCAGCTAACCAAACGCCCACGCCTCTACTAGAGCTCCGAGAGGCCGAGGCCAGGGTAAAGGCCAAGGACATCCACGTGGTGCATCCAGAGCAACTACATGAGCTGCTACAGAGGAGACGAGAGTAGCTCCAGTTGGAGAGCATGCACCTGAGATGCCTATTACTGCACCACCTCTCCAGGATACTCCCGCAAAGTTCCTGAGCTTGTTCTTCACTTTAGCTCAGGTAGCGCTGATCCTATTTGCTCCTTCTACATTTCAGGTCAGAGAGAGGAGCACGAACTCCTGACGCGTGTATCCCAAAGCAGCAAGTTCAGGTTGACTAGGTCCCAGAGGTCATATCAGTATAACGTATTGCCATAGTTCTGCTTGAGGTTAAGGAAGCAATTTCTGAGGTGGAGCAACTCAGGATCTAGAGGTATAACAAGTACCAACCTTCTTCTTTCAGTGGTTTGGCATGGTTTTCTTGAGGAGTGCCACCGTATACTCCGGACTATGGGTATTTTAGAGTCTAGTGAGATTGTCTTCACTACGTTCCAACCTAAGGGAGCAACTTATCAGTGGTGAACATATGAGTTGGGTAGTCCGATCGATGCAGCTTCACTCACTTAGACTCAGTTCTATATATGTTCTTAAGGAAGTTTGTTCCCCAAAGTCTCAGAGATGCATGGAACACAGAGTTTGATTAGTTGCATTAGGGTTTTATGACTGTGTCGGAGTATGCGACCGATTTAGTAATTTGGCTAGGCATACACCAGCCTTGGTTACTGTTGTTAGAGAGTGAGGCCGTCAAGTTATCGAGGGGCTCAACCCCGATATCAGATTTAGCATGGTCCGAGATTTGGAGATGGACATTACATACTAGCAGGTAGTGGGGATTGTTAGGAGATTAGAGGGTATGTGGACTCGGGAAGAGAGGAGGGGGAGGCCAAGAGGCCTCGATATTATGTCACATATAGTGGTACCCATGCCCTAGTTGCAGCTCATCATTGTAGGGGCTATGTGAATTGCCCCGTTCATTTAACACTTCCAGCTTCTATCTCCCAACATTATTTCGACCACTCCTAGGCCCTAGACTCCCTAATATGCACTGTCATTATCTAGTGAACCTCATGCATGGGTGCTTTCAGCAGTCAATCCAGCGATCAAGCTCGAGCCAGCCACAACATCCACATCCTCTAAGAGCTTTTTTTAAGTATGGTGATACTCATCATATGGTGATGGATTGCCCTCGACTCAGGAGGGTGCACCTACATAGACTACTCAGGCTCCCCGTGTTCCACCGAGTTCTTAAGACATGGTTACTAATCGTTGCCAACCTGACGCTACACCAAGGTAGGAAGATCAAGTCGCAATAGCTTTTACCCGAATAGAGGTCGAGATTGATTTCCTTAGAGAGCTAGTAGTGGACTTGGATTTTCTGTCTAGTCTATAGATATGTTTGTACTCCAAATGTCACTTCAAACATTCGTCATTTTTTATTTTATATCTACTATTATGAAAATAATGATTAACACTAAATTATGTTATAAGAATATTGCTAAGTAGTATCTAATGGGAAGAAGGACACTAGAGTTGTGGTATCACCTAGGTGGCTAATTGATGGGTAGATGTTAATAAGGATAGATTGACATATTTAGGGCTTATGCTATAACCGTTGCATAATTTTACCTACTCTCACACCTTTTAGTAGAGAGAGTGATTTTTTCCAATTGACTCTCTCGTGACCAAATGGGTAGGCAAATTAGGCCAAGCAACTAGGGTTTAAGTAGGGCGATTACTCTATCGAGATTTAACCTGTTAATTAGTACTATCTTATGAGTCTATCCCAATTTCTTGTTAGGTCAATTTTGGGGTCATAGACTCTCTTTCTCATGAAGAGTCAAACCCACTAAGCTTGAATCAATGTTTGAAACCACCAATTCTTAAATAAAAATATAAATTCAACCCAAATAGAAAACACTTAGTATCATTCTAACCCTAGATAGCAACACCTATCAATTACGCATATAAGGGTGAGCCACAACCCTAGCTAATGGGTTTAGCTACACATTATTAAGGAAGAAAATAAAGAAATAGATGAAAAGCTAAATATATTAACTAACTACTTAGAAGAAATCAGAATAATCTATCGTCAATGAAGAGTAAAAGCGTCAAAAATTGCTACAAAACCGAGTCTCACGAGTGCAGCTAAGTCTAGAATGTAAAACTTAACCTAAAAATGGTAAAATATTTTATTAATACTAGGCTAGAAAAATTGGACCAAAATACCCTTGCGGGGTCAGTGCCGCAAAAAAACTCGTCCTGGCTCTTTCAACTTCATTATTCAGCTCTCTAATCTTGAGGAATGCAGATTGTGTAAAAGTTTACCGTGCCCGCGAAGGGGATCTGGCGGGGACCGCGCGGCGGCGATCGCAAATCGCATGGCATTATCTTTGATATTTGTCCACCTCTCTGAATCTTATTTACGCGGACTGTACAAAAGAGTGGAGCGGCCGCGTAACCTGACCGCGGACCGCGAGAATCCTACCGCGGCCGCATTGCCTTCAGCCTAAATATACCATGTCTTTGAACCTCCTAGTGCGGCTGCAGTTGCTTTTGCGCGGACCTCACTAGGCCTTCTCCCCTTGGATTTCTTGGTCTTTGATACTTGAGCAGGTTTCATTCCTTTCGGAGCCGATATTTGATATTTCATCACTTTGTCACTCAAACCTACAATCAAAGCACAACCTGTGAGCATTTTGGGATTATGTTGTAGCAATTTATACTCAACGTGTAGGCAAGTAGGGGCATAAAATACATTAAAATCCTACCTTATCAACTCCCCCAAACTTAAACCTTTTGCTTGTCCTCAAGCAAAAAAAATAAAATAAGACCCACCCCTTAAAGGAAAATCCAAGTAATTCTAGCTATCCTAAAGTAACCTCAACAAGCATCAATGGGGACTAACAATTAACCTCAATACGGCTGCATCAATAGCACATTTAAACTTTGAAAAACCATGGATCAAGTGTGACACAAGAGTATCAAGAATCCGATGGGAATTAGACCCGCGTAGTTCGACCAAATAAAGCTTTTCTTTTTTTAAAAAAAATACAAGACTTTTTTTTCCAATTCATAGGAAAATAAACAAGCTAGTTTTGAACACAAGATTCTT
Source organism: Nicotiana benthamiana (assembly GCA_034376525.1). Lineage (NCBI taxonomy): Eukaryota > Viridiplantae > Streptophyta > Magnoliopsida > Solanales > Solanaceae > Nicotiana > Nicotiana benthamiana. The sequence continues at coordinate 134,739,390 of CM067337.1, forward strand.
TTTCTTTTTATTGGCAAATAGAACAAAACTTTTTATTGTCAAAAAGAACAAGTATTTTTGAAAACAGAACTTCTCTTTGTTTTTACTGGCGAACAAACTCTTTTCCCTTTTCTTTTTTTTTTTTTATATTTTTTTCTATTTTTCTAAAAAAATGGGCAAAGTTTCGAGGTATTTCAAGCATTGGATTTTCTTTAGAACCGGGTTTACTCTTTTCCTACATCACCCTTGGCCTTTTTCTCTCTCTTTTCCCCTTTTATTGTTTTCCTATGATTTTCTCACTATTCGTTTCCTATTTAGTTGGTCAGCATGCAAGTCGAAACAAATGAATGCTCACATACCACATTGGATGCATCATGACGGTCTGTTATTTTGGGTACACCTGTCCTAGACGGTCCCAACCCCAGTGTTGAGTCCCTTAAGTCAAAATGCATGTGATGCAAACAAGCGCTCCTACTAGGTATCCAGTATGAGGCTGTATTTTTCTAAGTTTGAATCCTGGGATTTTGATCTAGACATGGGGTACTCGAGCGGACAACTGGGGCCGAAGAGGGGGCGACGTACGGGGAGCACTAAATTGTGCCCGGCCTTGTCGCTTGCCCAGCCTCGCTCTATTTGGTACAATTTCTATAGAAAAAGCGGGCTACGCGAACGTATGCACCATTTTCTGAAGACTCGGAGGGGTGGCATAAGGAGACAATTTAATACAATTCAACAAAATTAACGCGGTAAATAATGGCATTTAGCACAAAGGTTCACAAAATACAATAATATTAACAATAAATAAGCCAAATAAAAGTCATAAAACAAGCTCGAATTCTTGAACCCTGAACCACAGAGTTTGGGTCTTCCCCATCAGAGTCGCCAGAGCTGTCACACCTCCTTTTGGACTACGACACCCCTGGAAGGGAATAATAAAGGGAGTTCTTTCCAACTTAAGTGACAATCGAAACAAGATTAATTATTAAAAATCAGAGTCGCCACTTGGGATAATTTATGGTGTCCCAAGTCATCGATTTAAAATCCCGAATCGAAGAAAGAATGAGTTTGTTAATATAGTCTGCGAATCAGAAATCCGGGTGAGGAATTCTGTTAACATAGGAGAAGGTGTTAGGCACTCCCGAATTTCGTGGTTCTAGCATGATCGCTTTGATTCCTACTTGGCTTGACTGAATTGTTTAATTACTGATTTTAAACATATGTGCATTTACCTCTTTAATCGCTTTTAATAAAAAAATTTTATCTTAAACGAGTTACGCGTATGTATACCCGCTTGTTTGGCGTGTAATAAATTATGTCACATGAACATATCCACAATTAATAACGCTTAATTATTATTAAGAAAGTTTGGACCAAAGTTGCGCGAACGCATACTCCAGTTTTATTTTTAAAAGTGTAATTGTGCTACGCGCACGTATACAATCACACTTGGTATTTTAAACGGCCTTAAAGTATATTCTACAAAAAATTTATTTTTTACTTAACCTACGAAATTAATAAAAGCCATGTAATTCTGATGAACTTATGAATTAAAATAATTAAAGTCTTGTAACCTATTTTGCTATTAAGAAAAGGTTGAGCGAAGTTGCACGAACGCATACTCGAATTAATATTTGAATTATGGTCGTGTTACACGAACGCATACACAACCATAATCATGTTCTAAGCGGTCCTAAAGGCTTGCTACGAAGGTTTTTTGTCTATTGTATCTATGTTATGAATTTAAAATGGGCCAGACAAGAGCACCTTTGAGTCGCCCATTATGATGGACTCAACTCCTACACCTACTACGCTCCAAATGAAGTGCAACCTGGCAGTCCAATTGCAATGAGCAAGTGGAGTCTGAAGGTAGCCCAGCTAATTGGGCTTCACAGTTGATCACCAAATTTGGGCTGGAAGCTTCATTAAGGTTACACTCATGAACACTAAACCAACATTAACATTGAAAAAATTCAGACCAAAGTTAATTACCTAGTTAATAATCAATTACTCATTAAATTCGAAGGTGAAGAGCACAGTAGCCGCTTAATAATGAAAACGAAACAAACACTGAACCAAACACTCACAAATTCAACTCATAGACCAATCGTATGAAACGATATTCTGCAGATATACATAAGTATACCCACCAGCTAGTCAAGTCACCCTAAATCACGTTGCATTCCCAAATTTAAACAAATGAAACCTCATGCTATAACAGGTAATACTTCTATTTATCTCAAGTATTAAAACGCAAGCTAAATATCAATTTAACTACAGCTAAGTGCAGCAAGTTTCAAAATGCATTATACAAAGTATGGGTTATGAGTTTCCAGGTTGAACTCGAGTGACCTTCAAACTTAAACTCACACAATCAACATCACACAATAAAAATCCAAACTCAACATGATTTTTAACAGTCCAACAGTCCATCTCAGGATTACATTATATAAACATAATCAGGCTATTCTATCTCATTTGAATCAAATATCTAATATATAAGTATACAACACAGAAACGATACTAATATAACTGAACTGGTTAACAGGAGTTGAACAAGGGCCTTTCATTCCATCTTCAAATCAAGTTTACATCCTGAAGAGTTAGAATTTGTACCTGGAAGTTGAAACACAAACAAAGAGAAGAAAGCAATCAACAACAGTGGTAAGCTAAAAGCAGTATAACAAAGCAGGTGACAGCAGCAACAACTCCCAACTTCAAATCCCATAGGTGAAAACTAGTACATAGACCAAATTAGACTCAAATATACCACTTTCAACCAAAAATTAACCCCGAAAACCCTTTCAAAACTTCAACCACTGAAGGCCAGGTGGTGTGCAGGCCATTTTTTGACTTTTGACAGGCTAAGGAAGGCTGGAATGATAAATTACTATGAAGGAATGCAATGTAACTGTGTTTTTGAGTTTATTTTTTGAATTGATTTTGTTTTCGATTTTTTTCTTGATTCTGAACCTCTAAAATGCTATTTGTATTCCCAAATATTTAGCCTTTAATCCCTTTTTCAAAGGCAAGACTAATGCCTCTATATGCCAACAATTACGGCAACCTTCAGATTTTTTAAGTTTGCCTTTTAGTCCTCTTTTATTTCTTGTTTTTAGCTTGGGCATCCTTTGGCTTGTTGCCCAAGTTTTACCACCAAACTACTGAAACCTCATTTTTGAACCCCAACTAGAAGGTTCCAAATTAGTTACACTAAGATTCCTTGAATTACGTTACCTATACTACCCTTAAATGTCCCTGAAATTACCAAACTATTCTTACTAACCCATAACCCTATTAACTTGGTGAAAAACTGACCGCAGTTAGTCAAACTAAGGCTGGAGAGATTCAACTATAACCAAACAATTCATAAAATTGAACTAGTAACATGTCGCCTAATTTAAATATGATTAATGTGCATCTTAAGGAATAATGTAGAAATTAAAAATAAACACTAATAAACCCTGATTAAACTCGACAATTCAAGTTGATTCGCTTAGCAGCAATAGTTGCGACTTAGCATTAATATGAACAAAATCAGAAACTAACCTAAAATACGCATCTAGTTTTGTCAACAAAATTAAACTAAAGTATGGAATTAATCAAAAAACTAAAAAAAATCAGGGAATTCACATAACAAGAGAAAGACAAAGAGAACCCACCTATCTAAGATTGTTTTAATTGAAACCAAACACAAAAATCAACAATCAGGCAAAATTTAAGACAAAACTGACACATGACAGAATCATTAATCAAAACCCAAAAAAACTATAAATTATCTAATCATGCGAGCAGTTAATCAAGGAAGAAAAGAAAGCTTGTTGGATGAAAAAGAATTCCAATTTGAGGCCCGGAATGATGTGAATGTTTCTTCTTCATCAAGAACAAACGAGCACATCACCTCGTGCCTCGAATCAGTCTCTGGGCTGAAGAATTTGAGCAAATCAAGCCTCTAGGTTTTTTGGCATTTCTGAGATTTGAAATTCGAGAAACTCCGGCTATGTTCGAAAGCCATATACTATGGATTCATATAGAGGGAAGCATGGGGTTTTTCTAGTGTGATTTTGAGGCTATTTTGGAGTGGTGCCGCTAGACACGGCAGAGCCGGCGGTACTTCCTTTGAAAATTCGACGAGCCTGGGCATGATTCAAAGAACAATAGTTGGGTACTTGGGTAGAGGGATTCGAGATGTACAAACGGTGTTAATTTTGTACGGTTTGGAACATCGCCGGCGGCGGCGACAATTTTCGGCCGGCGACGGATGACAGATGGTGTTAGTATTAGGGTTTTGATGTTTTGACAAGGTACAAGGTGGAATTTAGGGTGGGGTGGGGGGCGTTGGAACATTTATATACTTATTACTCCCAACGTTATCACCGTTGGGTCGATGGGGATGGATGATTGAGATTAATTAATGTGAAACATCGTCATTTTGAATTTCTGAAGCTGGAACGGGTTTGGGTAATGGGTATGTACTGGTTTGGGTGAGTTTTGGGTCTTTTTTTTGGCAATCCACTAGGCAAGCGCCTAGGGCTAGAATTCATTACAATTGAAGAACAAAATTACAACAATTAGGAAAAGATAAAATAAGGGCTAGCACCGGTGTTGTTATCCATATAACACACCCAGCGTAAACCTTATCCTACTAATCCTATTGAGGCAAATAAAAGCCTCACCTACTAGCAAGCATGTAAAAAGAAAGAGCTAGCAAGAACTAAGAATTGAATGATCATCACAGAGTTTATAACGTACTGTGCAATGAAATTACATATTATAAGACTAATGGGTATTAAAATAAAATGATGAAGAAACCACCATGGTGCTCTCTTTCCTCTAAAATTGTGAATACTTCCATTTATAGATTGATGTCTTCGTCCACAAATTTTTTCAAAAAGACTTCAAAATTCATGTTTTTTTCTTCAAGCGATTGGACTTTGTAGATATTGTTTGAGTGAGCTGTTTTTGTTTTGCATTTCTCGTTGGGGGCCTCCTTATGTTTGCGTCTTCAATCACTTTGCCGTCCCAACTTCTATCCCTTGCACGCTACTTGTTACTTCTTTCAGTATGCATTGGTGACTAATCACCTTTTCTTGAAGCTTCTTCCCGGCATTGCTTTAAGATATCATCTTCCTCCCCTCCTTCATATATATGTATTCCTTTCAATATTGGATTTGGCGTCTCTTGAAAATCGCCTTGTGTTATCAGTGTTTTTTCAGCTTGTACATCACCCAAAACTGCCTTGTTTTGTAGTTGTTTTTGCGATTTGCTCCTGCTCATGTTCCCACGACCCGTACTGGAACTATCATGACTTATAGCGTTTAGTGGATCTGTGCTTAGCATCGCATCCAAGAGTTGTCTTTCCTCTAAAGAGAACACTGGAGTAGTTGTTACGATCTGGTGCTGCCCCGCCTGTGAAAATGCTGCTGTGTTGCAATCAGCATAGGGCGAGTTAGTTGAATCCCCTTGCTGCTGCTGTAAAATATGACTCGAATCCAACAGTTGCCTCGTTCCATTGACAAGTTTCCTCTCCTCCAAAGTAATGACTGGTTCAGTTTTTACAAGCTGATTCTGTCCATTTGTTGGCATCACTATTGTGTTTCGATCAGCAGCTGCATTATAAAATGAGTGTTGGTTTAGTTGGACATTATCTCCTGTTGTATTTTGGTCGAACTTTGGTGTTGCACCATTTGAAATAACTGCTTTTGCAATATTTCTTGGAACAAAAACTGGGGCGTTATGGTTCAACTTGATGTTGAGATTTCCTGCAGTTGCCGCAAATGCACGACAATTCAGATTGGTAGATGTTGCAGGTTCCCTATGAAATTTTTGTTTGATTGGAGCGTCAATTTCCTCTCCTACACTATACTAATCAACTTCTTGATCGTCTTCATCAGATGAAAAACCAGCAACTCCGTCACCCCAGCCCTCATCATCATCAAACTCTCATTGATCTTTCCACAGCTTCGAGTTAATGACCATCTCCCTCATCTTAGCTTGAATTATTTCTTTGTTATTGCCAATGGAGATTGATGCTTGCTCATATTCTCCCCCATGGTCGTGAATTGACTCAGAAGATTGAGTAAATGTGCCAAAAGATTGCTTGAACATAGGGTTGGCATTGGAGAAAATAATCGAGGGAGCATTTTGATCCTTGGCCTTCAATTGCCTATTTGGATCACTAACAGGATCTTTATCCAATGCCGCCGTATTCGATGAGGTATTTTGAATCTTTCCATCATCTTCATTGGCATTGCCAAGTGCAGCAAATGTGTTTTGATTTTTTTTACAGCTGGACTGTTTTGTGCAATCTGCTGTTTTTTGGTTATAGGAGTTCTTTTTTTGTTACAAACCGATGTCCAATTATCCATAGCCATATGTTTTCCAGCTTCCCTTGTGTGTTGTCTAGCATGAGTAGGATTTGATCTGTCATATTCAGCCCCCTCTCAAGCGAACTCACCTTGTACTAAGTCAGCATTAGAGACATCTGCAACAGCTATACCTATAGAAGTAGTCACACTGTGTTGTTTTTGAACCATATCAGGCTTTGCTGTTCTTTGGAGCAGTTCACTCACAGTATCCGGGTGATCACTTCCAGTTACATCTCGATCATCAGGACAGCTAGGAATTGCAGCAACTGCCTCAGTATCTATTGTGCAGATGATATTATTGATACCCGTTGTTAATGATGCTGCAAGCTCCAATTCCATAACATCACAGTGATCTTTCACCTCTTCATTTTGCCCAGTCCATTTAAAACCATCCAATGATATAAAATTTGGATCAACACTAGTTGGTACATTTACCTCCCATGCTACTAGCTTGTGCATATTGTACTTGTAATTCTGTCCTTTACAAAGTTCAGTTATATTGGAAGGCTTGGTAGTAGCCAGAGCTGATGGTTTATTCAATTCATTACAGCCTTGTTGTCCAGGATTTTTTGAAGCATGAATTAGATTTGGCAGTGTTGACTTCTCCAGTGGTTCAACTGATACAACAATTGGTTCTGAAGTAGATTTCAAAGTATCAGAAGCCTCCAAGTATGTAACATTTCCCTTATCAAACAATGCACTGTTTTGATTGTTATTTTTCTGCATCAAGTGTTGCTGCTCAATGGCTTTATCCTGCACAGAGGGGTCTATCAAAAACTTGTCTGTCCATTTTGCATTTTCACCTGTTGGTACACCTGATGCAGCAGTAGGTTCCAAATTTGACACAACCATATCTGAATGTTTTCCAGATAAAACATTCATAGGAAACTGCAATGGAACAGTAGTTAAAGTTCTACAAAGCAGTGCAACATGGGTATTTGGCATTGAAAGAGCTTTAGTAACTGGAACAATTGAACCAAAAATTTGTCTTTCCTCATCAATCACATTAGGTAGTACCCCTTTAATTCGACGTCCTGCAAGATTAGCATTCAAGTACTCTCTAGCATCACCTCTTAATTTAGCTAAACTGCCCCGGCCTTCAGGTTCGTCAACGTGAACTGCTTGTTCATTAAATTCCTCTGTACTCCAACGACACGATTTTACATCATGACCTTGATGATTGCAACACGTGCAGTATTTAGGTAAATTATCAAACACGATCTGCTGGTCGTATTCAACTATTTTTCCAGATTTCATATCTACTATCTTGATCTTGATTTTCTTTGGATGTTGTCCAGTAAATTAATCAAGACTTTAACTCGAGTCATACTAGGTCGTGTTCGATCTTGAGTAGCCTTATCTACTGCAAGAGGCTTTCCCACAACAGATGCGATGGACAGTAATGACTTTTTTGCAAAGAAATTTGCTGGCAGTTCAGGAAACGAAATCCAAGTGACGGCTTTTGACGTTTCTTCACGGGGTTAAATCCCATTGTCCATGGGAATGTCCTAAAGAAGAACTCGTCACCTTTTGCCTTAACATAACCAGTTGTTTTTGATAACGCATGAGAAAAATCTTCAAATAGATCGAATCTTACCAGAATATGCCGATATTCTAGCTGTCCAATGTTGCAATTGCCTTTGATGTCAAAATGTTTTGGCAAAATCTGACGCAGCTCCTGAAGTTCAGGCTTTCCATATGAAAATTTAATAATAACTGCTTGTTGAAGACCTTCCCCACTGGTGAATGAATTCACTTCATCTACTGTGAATTCAATAGTAGGTATTCCCTGCTCAATCGTAACAGGACAAAGTTCCAGTTTTGAAATTTTTGCGGCAGATTGTTGTCCAGCAAGTTGCGATGAATATGTTTGTTTTGGACCGTGAGTTGTTTGATTTTCTGTATTGTTGTGAAAAACCTCTCCCACAGCCAGAGGCTAGGGAGAAAGGAGTAGCATCCATGGTTGCGTTTTACTTCAAACACATTCCATCATATCCACGCTATGAAAGAGCAATATCGCTGGAAATCATTTCTCGATGCTACAAAAATTCTATATTCTGTATTGTATTCTCAATGCTACAGTAACTTCAAAAAGTTTTTTACGATTTGTTCTTGCTATTAATAGCAAAACACTATCAAAACAAATCAAACTTTCAACAATCTATACACTTCACATCACAAAGGAGTAACGAGAATGTTTGCAGACTGAAAATTCAAAGCTACAGTGAACTCGATCACTAAAATCAAGATCTATTGCGTTTGGTTTAGGATTTTGGAATAAAATCAAAGAGGATTGTTCACCACAAGAAGGTGCTTCTTGTGTGACCAATTTCGTGATGATAACTAGCCGGATCCCGGAATTATGCCCGATGAATAGTGACGGAATCACTACTCACCCTTCTTCCTAGAGAGAAGGCAAAGGATTTTAGAGAGAAGTACTTGTATGACTACGTTTTACTATTCCGGGTTTTGCGTCTGGACCTGGGTGATTTTAATTGTTTTGGCCCAAATTTGGTTCCTCCCCTTTGTTTCTTTATTTTCAGATTTCTTTTCATTTTTCCTTAATTTTCTAAAACAATATTAAATTAATTCTAAATATTAAACTAACCTATCAAATCCAATTAATTTGACTTTAATAATTATCTCAACCTAATCAAACATCAAATTAAAAAGAAAAACTACCAAAATTCCAAAAGTCAAAATTAAAACAAAAGTAAACTGTTTCTGTGATTTTGTATTTTGTAAACTCCTAATTGCTAATTAATTCCAAAAATAAGTAAAATTAAACCCTAAATAAAATGCATATGTTTTATACTTTTATACGAATTAAAAATGCACACACAAATGCAAACAGATAACAGAAAAATACCACAAAATTAAATATAATTTAAAACAATAAAGAGACATTATGTTGTTTGAATTTCTGGGAGCAATTCATATAGGGAAAAAGTCACGTGCTCACAATACTCGACTATATCGAGACATATAAGTGGGACCTCGGATATCCGCACAGCTCGGCCTCCTGAGCAATACTCTGGCAAATTGGAGATGAGCCCTTCGCTATATGGCCCCATATGAACTATTTATTAAACGTAAGAATAGTAACTAAATGCAAGACAAATCAAGCTTTAACAAATGTACTTAGTCAAATATTTACTTAAGAAGCACCTAGTAGATCTAACGCATCCCTGTAAAGAGGGAGATGATTCCGAGTCTCGACATCGCAAATGTGGCCTCACTATCTACTCACCTCCATGTGGTAGAAGCAAAGGTGATGGTGTCTCTTGAGTTATTCGAGAAGGGGATGAATCTGTAAGAATCTATCCCAACCTCAGGCCTAACATTGATGCAGACATAAAATTGAATATTCTTTGTATTATATCTATGATAATCAAGAACAAACTTATAATGTTATCACATGTAGTAGCGGAATAAATCTAGAGTTGTCTCTCACACTATCCACTTACGCCCTACATAACTGCCTATAAAGGTACTCTAGAACAACATTACCCCAACTGTGCATGAATAAATTATCTAAGCGCTCCAACTTATGCAAGAAATATAGGCTCACAAGGTTATCCGAAATGTTTGGAAAAACAATTCAACCAAATATCATAAAAATCAACAGCCTTAATTATCGCTCAATAGCCTCAACTAGTGACTTCGTGATCTGCTCGTGAAATACCTCTAGGTGTTGCCTAACAGTCGATAACTGTAATCTACTAACTCCACGTAACGACCCGGCCGATTGTCTTGAGTAGTTTAGTCCTGATCCCCTATTTACTGCCTCTTCTATGTTATATTGTGATTATGTTATTTTCCATGAGTATATTTTTTTGCTTTCGGAGTGAAACGAGGCACATAGTCCCTAAGTTAGAGATATTAAGTTGGAAAGATTGATTGTAGTTTGACTTTGTGTAGATGACTCTAGAATAGGTTGATGGCTCCAATTGCTCCGTCTAATGATTTTAGACTTAGGAGGGTGTCTGGATATTGATTTGAAGGTCTATAGGTCATTTCGGTATGAATGAATGTTAAAAGAGTAAAAGTTTGGAAGGTTGGAAAGTTTGACCGGGAGTTGAATTTATTGATACCGATGTCAGATTCTGATTCTGGAAGTTGGAATAAGTTCCTTATGTCATTTATGACTTTTTTGCGAAATTTGAAGTCAATTAGAGTTGTTTTGGTATGAATCAACATTTGTTTTGAAATTCGGAAGTCCATAAGTTCCTTAGGCTTGAATCGATGCTCGATTCGTGGTTCTAATATTGTTAGATGTTAGTTGACGCTTTGAGTATGTTCATATTATATTTTAGGACTTGTTGGTATGTTAGATTGAGGTCCCTGGGCCTCATATGTAATTTGCACCATGTTCAGCATATTTTGGAACCTTGAGGATCGTTGAAGCTACTTGTTATCTATAGGTCTGATTCCCTTCTACGCGTTCACGAAGGTTGTCCCGCGTTCGTGTAGAGTCTTCAAGGGTTGCAAGAAATTTGCCCTTCACTTTTGTGAAGGTGAGGATGCATTCAAAAAGGTTTAGTATTTTGTGCATTGCGATCGCGGACAGGGAACCATGTTCGCGAAGGAGAAAGGTGGGTTAAGGGGACCTCACGCATATGGTCTACGCGTTCGTAAATGAGGATTCGCGTTCGCGAGGCTTGGGATCATTGGTCATCACATTCGCATAAGAGGAATATCGGACAACGGATTTTTTATGCTTTGCAAACACGGAAAACCTTCCGTGTTCGCGAAGAAGAATAGCAGGATAAAATTTCAAAATCGAGGGTTCATCTCATTTTACATATATTGGACTTAGAGAACTCGGTGTGAGACATTTCGAGGGTTCTTCAAGGAAATTATTGGGGAAAGTATTCTAACTCGGATTGAACTATATTTCATGAATCTATTACTATTTTTCTCACTAATTAGGAATTTGAGTTGAAAATTTGGGGGAAAATTATGAAAACCTCCTAGACTAAATTTTTGGGTTACGAAAGGCAATTTTAGGTCAAATTTGAGTAATTGATGCATGGTTGGACTCGCTATCAAATGGGTGTTCTATTTTTGTAATTTTGGTCACGTTTCAAGGCACTAGCCCGTGTTGACTTTTTATTTATTTGAAAATATCGTAGTTTTATTATTCGAAATAGTTTCCTATAGTTTATATTTATACTATGAAGTTGTTTTGTCTAGATTAGAGCCCTTTGGATTTGGATAATCAAGGGAAAGGCCTACTAGTGAATTTAGTTAGCGTGATTTTAGGTAAGTGACTTATCTAACCTTGTGTGTGAAAATTTTCCTTTAGGATTAGTGTTGTTTGTGATAATTATGACGTGTAAAAGTTGTGTACGCAAGGTGACGAGTGTGAGCACAGGCTAAATATGGAAATTTACCAGTTTTTTACGTAAATTCCTTTCATGACTTAATTTAATTATCTTAACATGTTCTTTTTATCATCATTTATATACTTTCACATGCTCTCTTGTCTTATCACGTACTTACTAATTGTTCTCCATGTTTAGTTGAAGTTTTTGTTTCCTTTATTCCGCATCCATTATTTAATTGTTGAGCCCTTTAGTTGAAGTTGTCATTCTTGGAATAGCTTGTTGCTGAAATTGGAATTGAGTTATAAAGGCCATGATTCTCATTTAGGCAAAGTGTTAAGTTGTGAAATACTATTCTGTTGAGTTATTCACTTCCGATTGTTGTTGTTGAGACTCTTGTGTATATTGTGGTTGAAGCATAGGCACTTTATTTTGAAAACACAATTATTGTTAATTTCTTTGGCAGGTTGTGACATTGGGCACTTGAGGTTCCATTTTTGATACATTATGATATTGATACACATGCGGTGGTATAAGGTTTGGTGTTGAAATGCATGTGCTGAGATAAGGTGGGTTTGATACTCGTGGTTAGTATGGGAACTACTAGAAGTCGCGCGGTGTGATAGGGTGGACTAAAACGTGGGATGCTATTTAGAGAAAATAATTTTCAGATTAAAATATATGGCTCATGCGGTGATACAATGAATGATTATGAATTGATTTGTGATTTCACATTACGAGGCGGTACCTCGGTAGTGACTCTTGTTGGTATTTCTCTTTTTTTGCACTTGTTTTGGGTTGTTTGTTTCCCCATCATATCATTCCTTGTTCTCTCCGTGTTGAATTATTTGCTTTAGTTCCGTGTATCTAAGCCTGATATGTATTTGTTGTTCCAATTTCTTTGCTTTCATTATTGCATTGCCATACACTTGTACATATTTTCTTATTTATTTCAATAGGACCTTGACCTGATCTCGTCACTACTCTACCCAGGTTAGGCTTGACACTTACTGAGTATCGTTGTGATGTACTCATGCTATGCCTCTACACATTTTGTTCTGCAGATCTAGGTAGCTTCTACTAGTTCATGCATCAATGAGTTGAGTTTGTATGCGAGGACTTTAAGATACATCTGCCAGCGTTTGCAGGCCTCGGAGTCACCGTCTATCTGCTTTTATATTTTACTTCTTCTACTAGTACAGTTGTATAGGGATGACTATTATACCATTGTAGAGCTTGTGAGTCGACATCATCAGGTTTTGGGGAATATGTATATGCTGAAGAACGAAGTTTATTATATATAGATGTTGAGTATTTAAGAATTTATTTGATATTTCAGTTATTTTTGCATGTTTGTTAGGCTTACCTAGTCTTAGAGACTAGGTGCCATGACGACATCCTACGAAGGGAAATTAGGGTCGTGGCACACCATTAATAGCAGTCTCCTTTGCAAGTTGGAATCCAGTGAGTCTCTCCAGCATCAGTGGAGATTCATGCCTCCTATACTCCCTAAGAGCAGCGGGGAAGTGAAAGACTGTCAACGAGCAACACGATTAATACCTACGTGATGGTCGCGTCGCTGGTAGGCAAATGAAATATATGCATCTCAGGCCTCCAACTCTCGATCAGAATTGTGATCGGGGGTCAATCAAACCATAATCGACCAACCTCAACAACCCGGTTAAAATGCTGATGTTCTTTAGTTTATGAATTGAGTTTAGACTTAAAAGAAATGCTGGTGTTCTTTAGTTTTGGTGCAGGTCTCTAACCACGCAATTGTGAGGTCAGTGTTTGCAATTGAGGAAAAAAATGGTTGGTCAGAGGCCTGCACCAAAACTAAAGAACACCAGCATTGCGTGGTCAGAAACTAACCGGACCAGACCGGACCGGCCCGGTTTAGAAGAGCAGTTGGTGTTATTCAGGGAAATAATAGACAATCTAGAATAAAAAAATTTAAGACTAAGTGTATCCAGTATAACCTTACACCTAATTCATGCTAGACGAAGTTGTTACTATATGGAATTATACATATATATTTTAAAATATTGTTACAAATATAGATTTCCTATAACTGAAGTTGCTAATGCACATTGTACTGATCCTAGGCGTATGTTAACAAGTGATACTTGGGATGTCATTAATGATGTTGCTAAATTTTTACATAAATTTTATACTGCTACTGTTGTGTTTTCTGGCGCATATTACCCAACTGTTACTATGGCTTAGTACATATAGCTGAAATTTTTTTGCTACTATATGAATTTAAGAAGAAAGAAAAATATATGGATATTGTTGAAAAAATGCAAGCGAAATTAAAAAAATATTTCTTTCCAATTTACTTAATTGGTGCAGTTTTAAATCCTTCTATTAAAATGTCTGATTGTCACCAATTAATGAATGCTTTATATACTTATATGGAGATTGGAGAATCTGAAACCCCAAATTTATATGATTCTATGAACAAACTAAATGAATATTTACAACAACTATATAATTATTACGCAAATGAATGATAATACTGCTCGTGCTTCTGGCAATGTTAATCCCGCTATGCAATGTAGCAGTTCTTCTAATGTGGATGATGAAGGCCTTGATAGTTTTAATATTTTTTCCACATTTTCTAACACTCAAACCAGTAGCTGGAATATTGATGAGCTTCAATTCTACTTGCAGAAGCAAAAGGAGCCTCGCACAAAGGACTTTTCACCGTTGGGATGGTGTCATAAAAATGCAAAGCAATTTTCTGTTCTTTTCGCTATGGCTCGTGACGTGCTGAATGTGCCAATTTCCACTGTTGCATTGGAGGGTGCATTTTGCCAAGCAAGAAAACAACTTGGAGACACCCGCCTCTCATTGGGAAGCAATGCTTTGGAAGTTTTAGTATGTTTCAGAGATTAGATTAGATCGGAACGAAGAAATCAAGGAAAGGAAGATGTTGATAGCCCAGAAAACGAAGAACTTGGAGATATATTAACCCAAGGAAACCCATCGGAATTTAACTCCCCAGAAGAAGGTCAATCGGTTCATATTGATTATGATGAACTTGCTAAGGCGATGCAAAACATTTGAAATTACTACTTCACTAGTTTACTTGTTAGAAAAAATGTAAACATTTCATTTTCTACTTATTAATTTGAAATTAAGAAATAAAGTAGCACTTGCAATAAGTGCAATTTTTTCCCATCTTACTTGTATTCATTCAATTATTACAAAGTATTAATATAATTACAACTTAGTAGTTATACTTAATTTAAAAAAAATTGAAAATATACTAAACCCTGCCCGGCCGGCCCCCTTCAACCCGTAACCCGTATGGTTCAATTTTAACCCAACCAAACCCGGCCCGTTTAAAACCCGGTTCTGCTCAATCCGGTCGGGGCGGAACCCGGACGGGTCGAAAATATCACGACCCGGACCGGACCGATAGATTCGTCTGTCACCTTTATATGAAACTCACCAAAGCTAGGGCTCCAAACAAGATATGCTCACAAGTCAGAAAATATCATACAAAATTGTTCGCACGATCAAATCGCCAAAACAACATCTAGAACTATAAATCAGACACCAATCAAATGAAATTTTCAACGAAACTTAAGAACTTTAATTTTAACAATCAGACGTCTAAATCACGTTAAACCAACTATTTTGACCAAATTTGACACAAAATTTACAAATATAGAAATAAACCTATACCGAGTTAAGAAGCATCATGTACAAATCCTGTGAGAGGAGTACATGGTGAGATTGGTTTAGCTAACAAATTTTTCTTTTTTGCAGGTCAATTTTCATCACCTAAAACTTCCCTTTCGATAGAATTTCAAATGGTGGTATTAGTGCTTCGCACTCAACCCATTGAAAGGAAAACAAACGCAAGCATAGATGTTGATGCAAAGCAAGGCAATCTGCTGCACAGTTTAAGCAGCAACAAATATTTTTTAAAAAACAAAATCAAAGTTGGATATAATGCCCATAATGTTTAAGCAAAATGGCAAGGTGGGCTAGGTGTTAGAGAAGGAAGTAATGTGATCTCAATGGATACAGGGAGTCAGGCAATAGCGGGTATTATACAACAAGGCAGGAGTAGTAAGGAGATAAAATTTAGAAGCAACAATCAATGTCACTCAAGTAGAAAAATTCTTTAAAAGTCAAGGTAAGGAATTGGAATGGAAAATCTGGTACAAAGGAGCTACTATTTAGTTGGAGAGGAAAAGAAATGAGGAGTAAGGAGGCAGAGAAAAGGGATGGGAACTTGATGGGAAATGTGACATTCAGGTCCAACACTCTCAAATCCTTTTAGAGAAGATGGTGTTGATCAATTTTTTCACTAACATCGTGTTCTTTTTTGCAGGAGACATTAATATACTCATACCTTGCTATTTAATACGAATTCTATGGGTGGTATTAGTACATGGTACTCATTCCGTTGAAGAAGGAACGATGGTAAGCACAAGCATGAGAAAGCAATTTTGGACAGCTCTTTGCATAAGCCTGGGAAAACTCTAGTTTTGGCGCGTAATTCTGGGCAAATTGGCTCATCATGGGCTCAAAGACATAGTGCATCAACATATTCCATTTCATGAGATATCACCAAATGCAAGGAGTTCAATTGCAGGTAAAAGGACAGTATACGAAAATGGAGCCAAGAATGACATAGCTGAAATGTCCACATTAGCAGCATGTCTCACTTGGAAAATTCATACGGAGAATCTGGACTAAGATGGGGCTAACACTCTCACATGGCAAGCTTCTAGGATACTTCATGATGGTTTTTGGTCAAGGATTGCACAGAAAAATACAGGATACCACGCGCATCTGATGGCAAAAGTTATGCAATTTTTGGACAAATGTACACTCTATATCTGATGGTTTTGTTTTTGATGGGGTACAATGCTTCATGGCTCATACAAGGAAATATACATTTGTGGCTATTTTGGGCAGTGGCTAACCAAGAGAAAAATCTATTTCAACGTCAATACAAACAAAGAGGATATGCGTGCAAAATCTGGGCAGCGGATATTCATTCAGCAGGTTATTCGTGCAAGGCATGGAAAATACACATGATGCTACAACTTCATGGGCTTGAGGGACTAGTTCTTAGATGCATAAATTACACCATATGTGATATCAAGGTTGAGCATAAAACTCAACATTGAGAATAGGACGTGTAGTTCTCATTTTTTATTTTGTTCATTGTTTAGGATTTCCTCGTGACATTGTTTTATTTATTTTTCTATAGATATAAAATCTAGCCCTAGGCATTGCCTAATGAATTTGCTAAAAAAACGTATACCGAGTCGTAGAACCAAAATACGGATAGGTCAAATATTTAAATTCATTAAGCTTTCAAACTTAAAATTTTAAACAAAAAGTGATAGCTCGAGTTAGGGACTTCCAAATTCAATTACGGGCATACGCCCAAGTCCTAAGTTACGATACAGACCCACCGGGAACGTCAAAACATGCATCCGGGTCTATTTTCTCAAAATATTGACTGAAGTCAACTCAAATGGATTTTAAGGTAAAATTTCATATTTTATCTATTTTAATATAAAAAGTCTTCCAGAAAAAAATAGACTATACGCGCAAATCGATAAAGGCTAAAATGAGATATCAGAGGTTTCGAAACACAGAAATAAGGTCTAAAACTCTAGATGACCTATCAAGCATCACATTTTGCACCTCTAAAATAATCGTTTATCCTCGAACGGACATAGAAAAGTACCTGGGCTAGTGAAAAGGTGTGGATATCTACTTTGCATGTCTAACTCGGACTCCAAAGTAAATGTCTTAACTGGTTGACCTCTCCACTACACTCAAAGTGAAGGATAAATCATAGACCTCAACTGTCGAACCTACCGGGCTAGAATAGCCATTGGCTCCTCCTCTTAAGTCAAATCCTTGTCTAACTAGACTAAGCTAAAATCTAACACATAGGACGGATCACAATGATTCTTCCGGAGCATAGACACATGAAACACTAGATGGACTGCTGATAAATTAGGTGGTAATGCGAGCATGTTAGCCACCATATCCACTCTGTCAAGAATCTCAAAAGGTTTGATATACCTAGGGATCAACTTGCCCTTATTTCCGAATCTCATCACACCCTTCATGGGTGAAACCCAGAGTAATACCCTCTCTCCGATCATGAATGAAACATCATAAACTCGATAGTTGCCATAACTCTTCAACCTAGACTGAGCTGTGCAAAGTTGCTCCTGAATAATCTTGACCTTATCCAAAGGATCATATACCCTATCCGTACCCAACAATCGAGCCTCCCCCGGCTCGAACCATCCAACAGGCGATTGGCACCACCTCCCGTATAATGCCTCATAGGGAGCCATCTGAATGCTTGATTGGTAGCTATTGTTGTAGGAATACTCTACCAGTGGCAAGAACTAATCCCAAGAACCCCCCAAAATCAATAACACATACGTAGAGCATATCTTTTAATATCTGAATAGTACACTCGGATGTCCGTCCGTCTAAGGATAAAATATTGTACTTAACTCAACCTAAGTTCCCAACATACATTGTACTGGCTTCTATAAGTGTGAGGTGAAGTGCATACCTCGATCAGAAATCATAGAAACTGGCACATGAGGAAGACAAACGATCTCGCGGATGTAGATCTCTGCCAACCACTCTGAAGAATAGGTAAGTTCCACCAGAAATAAAATGCACTGACTTGGTCAGCCGGTCCACAATAACCCATAGCATCAAACTTATTCTGACTCTATGGATGTCCAACGATAAAATCCATAGTGATACGCTCTCATTCCACTTAGGAATCTCTAACTTCTGAAGCAAACCACTAGGTATATGATGCCCATAATTTATTTGCTGACAATTTAGACGCTGAGCTACATATGCAACTATATCCTTTTTTATTCTTCTCCACCAATAATTTTGCTGCAAGTACGGATACATCTTTGTGGCACTAGGGTGAATAGAATACCGGTAACTGTCAGCCTCCTCAAGAATAAACTCACGAAGTACATTTACATTAGGCTCACAAAGAAGACCCTTCATCCTCAAAACTCCATCCTCTCAAACGGTAACCTGCTTGGCACCAGCGTGACGTACTGTGTCTCTAATGACAAGCAAATGAGGGTCATCATATTGTCACTCTTTTGCTCATACAAGGAAGACCGAGTGACTGTCCAAGCTCGAACACGACTGGGCTAAAAAAATATCCAACCTCACAAACTGATTGGCCAAAGCCTGAACACCTGATACAAGCGGTCTCTCACCAACTAGAATGTAAGCAAGGTTGTCCATACTCACTGCCTTTCTACACAAAGCATTGGCAACCACATTGTCCTTCCCGAGGTGATACAAGAAGTTAATATCATAGTCTTTCAATAGATCCAACTACCTTCTCTGCCTCAAATAGATATCCTTTTGGTTGAACAAATACTGCAAGCTCCGATGATCCATGAAAACCTCGCACGACACGCCGTAAAGATAATTACTCCAAATATTTAGTGGATGAACAATGGCTACCCACTGTAAGTCATGAACATGGTAATTCTTATCATATACCTTTAAATGTTGCGACACATATACAATCACCCTACCATCCTGCATCAATACTGCACCAAGCCCAACGCAAAATGTATCACAATACACAGTGTAAGATCCTTAACCTATGGGCAAAACCAACACTGGCGCCATAGTCAAAGCATTATTGAGCTTCTAAAATCTTGCCTCACACTTGTCTGACCATGGGGTACCCTCATGGATCAACCTAGTCAGTAGGGCTGCTATAGATGAAAACCCTTTCATAAACCGATAGAAATAAGCTGCCACACCCAAGAAACTTCGAATCTCCACAACTGAAGTGGGTCTAGGCCAGTTTTGTACATGCTCAATCTTCTTAAGATCCATCTGAATGCCCTCTGCCAATACTACATGCCCTAAGAAA
This sequence comes from Nicotiana benthamiana, assembly GCA_034376525.1. Taxonomy (NCBI): domain Eukaryota; kingdom Viridiplantae; phylum Streptophyta; class Magnoliopsida; order Solanales; family Solanaceae; genus Nicotiana; species Nicotiana benthamiana. Next base: position 134,758,991 of record CM067337.1, read on the forward strand.
GCAACTGAGTCCAACCAAACCTTACAATTTGAAATTTTGGCATATAACTAGCTATCTCTCAGAGTCTAATGTACAATTCGAAGATGCTGCTCATGTTTTTCTCGACTGCAGGAGTAGATCAAGATATCATCAATAAACACAATCACAGAGATAGCCAAATAGGGTTTGAACATCCGGTTCATCAGATCCACAAATGTTGTTGGGGCATTTGTCAGCCCAAATAACATCACTTGAAAATCATAATACCCATATCGAGTATGAAAATCCATCTTAGGGACATCAGATGCCTTATTCCTTAATTGGTGGTAGCTAAACCTCAAATCAATCTTCGAAAACACATTGTAACCCTGATGTTCATCAAATAAGTCATCAATCCTCGGAAATGGATACTTTTCTTGATGGTGACTTTGTTGAATTACCGGTAACCTATGCATATCCTCATCGACCATCTTTCTTCATGATAAATAACACAAGCGCATACTAGGGCGAGAAACTAGGTCTAGTGAAGCCCTTATCAAGTAAATATTGCAGCTACTACTTCAATTATTTCAATTATAGCAGGGCCATATGGTATTGCTGAATAGAAATGGGCTGAGTGCTTGGATCCAAATTGATACAGATGTCAGTTTCTTTGTAGGATGGCATCATTGGAAGACCTGCAGGAAATACCTTTAGAAACTCACGAACAACAAGTACTGAATCCATGGAAGTAACATCCGCACTACAATCATGGACATAAGCCAAATAAGCTAGAAACCTTTCTCGACTAAGTGTCGAGCCTTCACATAGGAGATAACCCTGCTAGTAGAATCTCCATGAGTCCCCATCCACTCTAATCGAGGCAACCCCGACAAGGCTAAGGTCACCGCCTTAGCGTGACAATCCAATGTAGCATGATAAGGTGACAACCATTGTATACCCAATATGACATCAAAATCTACCATATCAAGGAGTAAAAGATTTACGCTAGTCTCAAGACTCCCAATAGTAGCCACACACGAAGGATATACACGATTTACAATAATAAAATCTAGCACATGTGCGCACACATACACATGAGCACTGAAAGAATCAGGAGGCATAACTAGATATGAAGCAAAATAAGATGACGCGTAGGAATAAGTAGAGCCCAGATAAAATAGAACTGAAGCATCTTTGTGGCAATCTGAAACAATACATGTGATGACATCATCAAATGATTTACCCTCAGGCCTGGCTAGGAAAGCATAACGCGGGGGCTGGGCCCTACCACTCTGAACTACCTCTCTAGGAAGGCCTCTAGCTAGTTGGCCATATCTAACTATTTGACCTCCACCTCTAGCAGCCTGACCTCCACCTCTAGCTGCATAACCCCTGCCTCTAGCTGGCTGGGTGGGCAGTGGTGAAACCGATGCTGAAACCATTGCGCGAGAACTTTGCTATTGCATGCCACCCAATAATCTTGGACAGGTCCTCCTGATATTCCCCAAACCACCACACTCAAAACACCCATCCTAGTATGGCTGCGGAAACTGAAACTGACCTAAACAGGCCAGATAACCATAGTGATAACTGTGAATCAGAGGCGCACTTATAGGAGCTGATAGTACACTGTAGGATGGCTTCCAAAATAAGGAACATAAGGAATATGACTCTTTGAAACACTACGAGATGCCTAAAGCGCCGATTGGAATGGCCTGGGAGGATAGCCCCTACCAAAAGTTACCCTGCCTCTATATGATGTATAAATGAAACCACCGGAATGACGAGTCATATTAACAGGCCCTTGCCCTCTCTCTTGTTAAATAACCATCTCAATATGCCTGGTGACATTAACAACCATCTAAAAAGAAATCTCACCCCCAGTCTCTTTGCCCATTTGTAGCTTGATAGGGTGAGTGAGTCCCTCAATAAACCTCCCCACCCTCTCTTTTTCAGTAGTAATCAGAAGAAGAGCATGACGGGATAGTCCACAAAATGGGTCTCATACTGAGTGAATGACATACTGCCCTGCAGGAGACAATCAAACTGCCTGCAGTAATCCTCCATCACTGTGATAGGAAGGAACTTCATAAGGAGTAGCTGAGAGAAAAAGTCCTAAGTAAGAGCAAGTGACGCAGCTGGTCTGGTAGATACATAATCCTTCCACAACCTTTTCGAAGAACCCGTCATCTAAAACACAACAAAATCGACCCCATTGGTCTCAACTATACCCATGTTTCGCAACATCTCATAGCAACAGTCAAGATAATCCCGTCGGTCCTCAGAAGGTACACCATTGAAGTGATCTGGGAAGAGCTTGGTGAACTTGTCCAATCTCAGTAAGCTCTCATAAGACATGGCTAGCCCATTACCGGCCTGTGTTGTAACAACCTGTTGAACTACCTCAATTGGGGGGGGGGGGGGCTATTGGAGTCTGATACTGGGGAGCCATCTTCTCCGGAGTATGAAAAGAGGGAGTTTGTGCTCCTACCTTAGACTGAGAGACAGATCATTCCATAGGAAATGTATCATCCTAGGACACCCTCCCCATAAGGCCCACCAAACAGACTAGAGTTTTTTGAAGCACTTGGGTGGCGATGGTGGCGATGAACCCCTTCGGGACCCGAGCTGGTCCAACAAGTACCGTTTGAGTTGGAACCTCCTGATCAAAATCCGCATGAGGTTCCACTACTGGTGTGACAACTCGTGCTCTAGGCTGAGCTCTGCCTTTGGCGCGACCTCGGCCTCGACTTGTGCCTTTAGTAAAAGCTGCCATTGGGGGCTCCTGTTGTTATCCAGCCGAAGATGCAATGTGTGTTCTCACCATCTACGAGTCATCAAGGATAAAATATTTCAATCATCACTTGTAGAATACAATTGCATGACAAAGAAGAATAGAAGTGAAATTATTCTAAACTCCACAGACTTTGGGGAATAAGTAAAAATGTCTCTATATCGTATATAGATGGGGAGGTCGATAGGAATGTCATATACCACATTGAGGTAGGGTAGATGAAATGGTTGTTATCATTTGGAGTCTTGTGTAACAAGAAGGAACCACCGAAACGCATAGGTAAGTTCCATAGAGCGGTGGTTAGGCCGGCTATGTTATGTGGGGCAGAGTGTTGGCCAGTTAAGAATTCACATATCTGGAAGATGAAACTAGTCAAGATAAGGATGTTGAGATGGATGTGCAGGCATACTAAACTGTATAAGATAAGGAATGAAGATATTCGGTAGAGGGTAGGAGTTACTCCCGTGGACGACAAGCTGCAGGAAGCGAGGCTTAGGTGGTTTCGGCATATACAAAGGAGAACCATAGATTCCCCAATTAGGAGGTGCGAGCGGTTGGCTTGGGCAGGCAAGAAAAGAGGTAGTTGGGGGCCTAAGAAGAATTGGGACGAGATAATCAGGCCAGGCATGGTGCGACATCATATTTTCAAGGACATGTCTCTTGATAAGAATGTGTGGAGGTCGAACATTAGGGTTGTACGCTAGGGGTAGTTCATAGTTTTTCACTCTTTTTACCAGATAGTTTGATAGAGTTTTGCCTAGTCTGTCAGCGGTCTACGTTATGTTATACTATTTTGTTATTTAGCAAAGGATTGTAGTATTGCACTCCTTTTTACTTACTTGGTGTCTCTTAAGATGTTACTATTACTTCTCTCCCTTCTTTTTCTGTGAAAGATCTCTACTTTCATTTCTTTACTAATATTATTGACTCTTCTGTTGATCCGAGGGTCTCCGAAAAACAACCTCTATACCCTTCCGGGGTAAGGTAAGATCTGCATACACCCTACCCTCCCCAAACCCTATTAGTGTAATTTTACTGGGTATGTTGTTGTTGTTGTTGGTGGTGTCTCCATACTGATTCTCTATCCTCTAATAAGCTTGCTCGTGACTCGTGACAATTAGGTAACCTAGTTCTCTGATACTAACTTGTCACGATCCGAAATTTTTACCGTCGGGATGGTGATGGAGACTAACATTTTACTTACTAGGTAAGCCAATGTCAGAACAATTTATTTATTTTTCAACAGTTTAAATCAAATAATGAGAAAAAAACTTAAATAACTGCAATAATCCAAAGTAGTGTGTGGAAGCTACAACAACAAAAATATCTGATACAACCCTGGACCCGATGTCACAAGTGCACAAGCTACTAGAATGGTACAAATAAGGGTCTCAATAAAACATAAAGATGTCTGAAGGAAAGTACACAACTAAATAAAAGGGAAAGGGGACTTAGGAGCTGCGGACGCTGAACAGTTGTACCTCAAATCTCTGCAAATCTAGCCAATTCGAGCACGCTAATAGCCGCTACTGGGACCGACTCCAAAAATTGCACAAGAAGTGCAGAGTATAGTATGAGTAAATTGACCCCATATACTCTATAAGTGTCGAGTAACCTCAACGAAGTAGTGACGAGACTAAAGCGAGTGACCTATACTATAACTTGTAAGTAGTAATAATAAAAATAAGAAAGGAAAAATATGGAACAGAATAAGTCAACAAACTTATAATATCAATAATCATAATATATATATATATATATATATATATATATATATATATATATATATATATATATATATATATATATATATATATGTTGTGTTACACAACCCAATCCTACCATATAACAAAATCGGTATCATAATTCACCTTTATTTCAACTGTTACAACGTGCTACCATCCTACCATATTAGTACCAAATACTCAACGAGTACAATCAAATCAATAAATCAAATCAGAAGAACCTCTATAATTGACATATATGAAGCTGAATCAGAAAGGAAGGTCTATACCAAATTGAGAACTCACAATTGTAACACTACTTGGCAAGACAAGTCATGTCAATAATGATTAAAAAGGTACAAGTAAGTCAAGTAAGGTAAATAGTAGGGAGTCATGAAGCATGGAAAGGTCTAACATTTTTAACACAAAGTGCAATGATTAACAAGTAGCGAATAAGGTATGGAAGGAATTTAAAACACATAACAACTAAGGCATGGAAAGAAATAATTAAGAAAAAGAAAAAAATCAAGGAAACAAGTTATTCGACAACATATAAGCACTCGTCACTTTGCATATATGCCGCAACACATGAAATTTATATAGTATATAGTCTGAGGTTTCTTAATTCCCTCAAATCAAGGTTAAACTCAACACTTACCTCGCTCTAAAGAATAACTCAAAGCTCAACCAAGACTTTGCCTTTCGAACAAGCCACTAAACCAACTGAATCTAGCAAATTATCAACTAAATGATTTAGCATAAACATTAGGAACTACCCAAGAATGCAAAAGCTTCAATTTAGGTCATTATTGAAAAAGTCAACTCCCGAGCTTGCTTGGTCCAAACATGAAGTTCAGACCAAAATTGGATTACTCATTCACCCCTGAGCCTGATTATGCAATTTATAAAGTAATTCAGCCTCAATTTGAGGTCTAAATTTCAATTTTACATAAATCCCTAATTCTACCCAAACCCCCAATTTTTACCATTAAATTCGTAGATTTAGGTTAAAATCTTATGAAATGTAATAGGTAACTGAAAGAAAGTATGTTAAATCACTTATCAAAGGATTGGGGAAGAAGAGCTCTTGGAAAAATTGGCTCTAAAGTTTCTACGTTTGAAAATTTGAGAGAATGAAATAAAATTCCATTTTTAAGTGCAGGTATCCAAAATGCAACATCAGGTTCAATTGTGAACCCCGCAAATGCAAAAAATCCTTCGCAAACACGAAGACTTCACACTTCTGCCACTATCGCAATTGTGATATTTTGTTGGCAATACGAATAGGAATTCTTGCAATTGCGACCATTTTGATGCAATTGCGAACCCTGATGACCCAGCCCCATTTCACAAATGCAAAGAATTTTTTCGCATTTGCAAGCATGACATGAACCATTTTCTTCGCAATTATGAACACTGACTTCGCAATTGCGAGGTTAGAGACATACACTTGAACAAAAGAACACCAGTATTTCTTTTAAGCCTAAACTCACTCTATAGCCTATGCATAACTGACCAGCCCACGAGGCTCCGAACAAAATATGCACACAAGTCAAAAATATCATACGAATTTGTTCACACGATCAAATCTCCAAAAGAACACCTAGAACTATGAATCAATCACCAAATCAAATGAAATTTTCGTTGAAACTTAAGAACTTCAATTTTAACAATCGCATGTACGAATCACGTCAAACCAACTCCGCTTTTTACCAAATTTGACAGACAATTCATAAATATAGAAATAGACCTACATAGAGTCCTGTAACCAAAATGAAGACCTGACCTGGTATTAACAAAGTCAAACATTGGTCAACCTTTAAATTCATTAAGCCTTTAAACTTCAAATCTTCACAAAAAGTGATAACTCGAGCTAGGGACCTCTGAATTCGATTCTGGGCATACGTCCAAGTCCCAAATTACGATACTGATCCACTAGGATTGTCAAAATACTGATCCGGATCTATTTTCTGAAAATATTAACCAAAGTCAACTCAAATAAATTTTTAAGGTAAAATTTTATATTCTATCAATTTTTACATAAAAGCTTTTCGAAAAAAATCTTGGACTACGCACGCAAATCAAGAAAGGTTAAAATAAGGTATCTAAGATTTTGAAATATGGAATTAAGGTCTAAAACTCTAGATGACCTATCGGGTCATCACAAACATTTTAGTTCCGAACTCACACACTTGAAAACACTTGGGGAAAAAAAAGGAAGATCTCTCTTCTTCTCTATTTCTCTTGTTTATTCACTTCTATTTTAGTACTAGCTTCTTAATACGTTATCCGCATGAAGTTTTAACCAAGTTTATTATCTATAAGTTGTTTTTATTCTCTTTGTCTGAACGATGTATATTTTCTAAAGCTATTCCGGTATTGTTGTTGTTATCAGAAATAGTCTCTCTATCATATTAGAGTACGGGTATGATTTACATATACTCTATTCTTCTAGTTCTCGGATTTTACTGATGAAATGATACTGGGTCGTTTTTGTGCATTCTGGTATTGCTGCTATGCATTTTTGTATGTGGTGATTCTTCTGTTTGCTTTATTCTCTTCGTTACTGGGTCATTTTTGTGCATTCTGGTATTGCTGCTATGCATTTTTGTATGTGGTGATTCTTCTGTTTGCTTTATTCTCTTTTGATTATTTCACGTGCAAAACAATAACAGTATTGTAATATTTCAAATATTTATTATTGAGTAAGTTCTCATAAAGGATTTTGCTTTTATGCCATTTGTCAACCATAACTAGACGACTAGTTATCATACTAATAGATTTAATTTATTAAACGTTTAATTATTTGCTCTTTCTCTATATGCTTTACCCGTTTTCAAATGCTGGTTTATATTAGGATTTTTCACAATAATAAGTTGCAGTAGACTAAATAATCTACAAAAAGGGTACTTTATTAATTATGTTTATTGATTTTACCTGTTATTATAATTCTGCCATCTAACGTTGTTGAACTGTCATGAATCAACTTCTTTTATAGATTGTGATGACACCTAAAGCTGCCGTCAGGCAAGTCAATAGTGAATTAGTCATGTATCTATTTTTAAAAAAAATTTCAAAGCAGTTAATTTTATTTTATAAGTAAATGAGAAGTGGAAATTTTGTAAAGTAAAGCAAAAACTAATGAAAGAACAAATACGGTGAAATAAATGCTCAAAAGCCATAAGTGTTTACTAACATATTTACAAGACCTGGTATCACAAGTGTATAAATAAAATATACAAAACACTAAATAGTTGTCTGAAATATGGTGGACGGAAAGTAAGTACAAAAGAGAGACTACTGATTCTGCAGAATGGGCTCAGGGAGCAGCTCACCACTAAGCCTCGGGGTAATGGGGGTGCGTATCTGACTGACTGTTAGATGCACCTACCTCAGATCATGCACGATTCGTGCAAAAGTGTAGCGTAGGTATATATACAACATGTACCAAATAAATATCTAGTCAACCTCGAAGAAGTAATGATGAGGGATCGACATCGACACGTTCTATGGGCTAATACTATAAATATGCAGGGAGTAAGTGACAATAATAATAACATAATAGCAAGCTGTGAGAAAATTATTCTTTAGCTGATAACTGCAATTAGCACCTACTAATTTCCACAATTTTGGTCATTAAATAAATTGAAACCTCTCAAGCCATAAAATAATATAAAGTGTAATTAGGCTCTACGTATTATCACGCATGATTTATGTCGAAGTTGTACGGCTCAATCCAAGATATTGTGTGCACTGTCAAAGGTCGAACAACACGAACTATAGATGCATCTATTTTACTACCGAGACGAATGATCCAATAAGAGTAGAGAAGTTTACCTCGCTCGCGGAAGTACTTACAACGCGAGAGGAGATGAATTTCTCAGAGTTATTATGTATTCCAAAATTGTTCCAAAAATAGGAAATCTAAATCAACAATATGCAACTATAAAATCCCTAGTTTCATCTCAATTCAATAAAGTTAATATGCATAATAAGCACAGTCGTACACTTAAAGGCGTGATGTGGATCTAAGACTATCTAGACTATCATGGAATATAGATACATACAGGCTCTCGTCAACTTGTGTTTACGTAGCTCTCCACACAAGCAATACACAACAAAGGTACACCTATTGGGATGAGTTCTCTCTCAAAAGGTTAGGTAAGAGATTTACCTCGTCCTCAAGCTCACTTCAGGTCCACAAATCTGCTCTAAAGCCACACTTGGTGCCATGCAGCCCGAAACTAGCCAGATATTATATAAATTAATCAACATACACTCACAAGTTGACAGTTTAGCAATTATAGTAATTACCCAAACTAATTCGAAAGATCCTTATAATTCATACCCAGGCCCACATATCTGGATTCCGGTAATTTTTAAAGATAAATGTTACCCAAAACCTCACGAACTCAAATATACAATTTCTACCCAATTCCATAATCATTTTCGTGGTTAAATCTTATTTTTATCATATCTTAGGTTTTTCAACTAAACTCATAATTTTACAATTTTACATGTTAAATATACCCGCAATCTATGTAATCAACTTGCATTACGTAGGACTACTTTTAATAGTTAGGTGAAAACCCCTCTTCAAAGAGCTCAAAAATCATTCAATAAGAGAAACAAATGAACCAAAATAGCCTAAGTCTCGACATTAACAGCATCCACTGCCCCAGCAATTTCGCACCTACGGCACCTTGGCCGCTACTATGAGAAATCATTCGCTTTTTCGGAACACGCGTGCCCAGCACTAGTCGTACGAAAGAACTCTATATTTGTGAGCTCGCCTCGTGCACCTGCGACCATGACTTATTGCCCCCCTACCAGCGATCCCTCCATCGTAGAAGTGAGACTTCTTTTGCAGAGACTCGAAAACCTACTCTAGGCTGTTTCTACGGCCAATGGGTTTCTTTTGCATGGTCTCACCTACATCCAAAACCTCACATGTGCGAGTGCACCAGAACTGGAGCACCATCAACTCCCCCATGTCCAATTACTAGTCTAATTCCATTCCATTTTGTATTTGGGGCCCCGGGGACCCCGTCCAATTACACTTACACATCAATCAACATCATGCAGAGTCGCTCATGCGATTGAAATAGAAAAATAACATCTATAAATACGAATCGGAGAAAAAAATGCATGAATCGGATTATGAAAATCAAAAACTTCTAGAAATACTTCCGTGCGTCCAATTCCTATCAATTCAACTCGAAATAACGCCAAATTTTGCGTGCAAGTCACATATCACCATACATAACTATTCCTATTCTAGGAATCCCAATCGGATCTTGATAATATCAAATCCTACTTCAAACCAAATTCAAAGAATTTAAAAACCTTCAGTGCACCAACTTCAATATTAAGTGTTGAAACACTCTCAGGTCATCCAAAACGGATCCGAACACACACCCAAGTTCTTCAAATCTCAATTGCGATATCGTTTAGTCAAAACTTTGATTTAAGTCAAGCTTAACCATTTTAGGCCACTATTAAGGAATTAAGTATTCTAATTTCAACCTGAACCCTTCCAAATCTGAAATAATTATTCCCGCAAGTCATAAAACAATAAAAGTACGTATAAGGAGTCTTAATAGGGGAAAGGGGATCTAAAAAGTAAAACAACCGGTCAGATCATTACATGAACTATTAAAACAAAAATTATTCAAGTCTTATATTTATTATTCATAATTTGCTTGTTTTATTTGATAGTTTTCCATCATGTCGAATTTATGCTATTTAAAAATTTTTGGAAAATTTTATCTATCATGGGTTCTCGATACTGAGATTCACTAGATGCTACTAGCTTGTTTGGATTGTTGTTACATGTCATTTCATAATGTATCGTATTGTATTATATTGTTTGACGAATATAATTTTTAATTAGATAGATTGTGATATTATTTCATGATGTCACGCCAATAATACGAAGAATAAATTTGCAATATTACAAAAAAAATAGGATACTGAGTATAATTATCATATTAAAAGTAGGATAAATAATAAAATATAATTATTTAATAATAAAAAATGACAAGATGAGAGACAAAGGCAAAAAAACAATGCCACCACACCAAATTCGTCATTCCATAAAATGACACTTCTCGTTGTTACATAGCGATGGATTTGACGATATGATATAATAAATTTAAGTATCAATCAAAACAAATATTGTGTTTAATGTAACAATAAGTTACATTATGATAGGTAGCAACCATCCAAACAAGTTGTAAAGGTCTTGGCGACACCATTTTGCAAGGTAATGAAGCATCGAGTAAGGACAAAGTGAAGACTATAATTTTCCTCCGTCATCATCTGGATAAATGTTTGAATGCTGAATATTTGATATTAACAGATCCACTTAAATTATGACTGGCCTAAATGAAATGTATGACTACCTTAAAGCTATGATTCCAATGGCTCGATATGTGCGAATATACTCACAATTTCAAGATTTTAAGACCGTAGGTGAGTATACCTCTATTATATCTTGAATAACTCCCTAATTAAAAATTATGTGGGAATGTTATAAATGATGAGGACTTGTTTGAAAAGTCTCTTACGACTTTTCATGCCTCAAATATAGGGTGTTATAGTAGCTTACCGTGAAAGAAATTTAAAAAGCAATATGAGTTGATCTCATGTCTTATAGTAGCTAAGAAATATAATATTCTTTTGATGAAAAATTATGAAGTCCGTCCTAAGGGTCAACTCTATTCCCTAATGTGAATATGGTAGTAGTACATGATAAATCTGAAAAAGGCAAAATAATTATTGTGATCATGTGAATATACATGGACATGAAAATGCCAAGAGAGTCATTATCATGTTGTAATGGCAAACAACAAAATAATATGGGGTTTTTAAAATAATCCTTTAAGAGACAAAGGCAATAACTATTACCGATACGGTACGAAAAGTCGTTGAAAATGTGAATGCAATGTGCCTGAATATTTTGTCAGACTTTATCAAAACTTTAGCAAAATAAAGCAAATATTGTTGGTGCTTCTTCTACTAATTCCTCAGTGGAATCACACTTGACCTTTTATAATTATTTTGAGACAAGACTTCAAAGAAATATGATGATAACAGTGAAATAAATCTTTCTTTTATAGATGAATATTTTTAAAGACTCGTTAATATTACTCTTTTGGAATGAAGTTTAATCTTTAGTTGGAGAACTGAAGCATATTATTATTTTTTATTTTCTTATTTTTTAAAATTGTCTTGTTCCGGCTTAAGTTGTTTTTATTTTTAAGTATTACTTAAGTTGTCCAATGGATCTTATAATGTATTTTTATTTTTATAAAAATCACCAATCTTCAATTAGATTCAAGATGAGTAATGAGAATATATGTCTTTTGGATAGTAATACAACTCATGCAATACTAATATTTTTCCTATTTAAATAAAAAAGGCATATGTTGATGCAATATCTGGTAGTGTAAAATTAATTGAGGGTTCTGAAAAAGTAGCTTTATTAACGCCTGAAAATACAATATTAGCTATTAATTTTGCACTACATTATAATAAGTCTCAAAGAAACTTGTTGAGTTGCAATACTATTCGCCAAAATAGCTACCATATTGATACCATCAATGAAGAAAAGGTTGAATACCTTTATATTACTACAGTAAAAAAGGAAAAAAATAAGTGACTCGTATTCTTTCTGGGTTATACTAAATAAGAATTGGTGTGGTTGAGCAAATGCCATAGTAAATAAAAGATTTATCGATTTTAATAGTTTTTTCATTTGGAATGACCAGTTGGGCCATCTCGATTCTATTATAATGCGTAAAATAATAGAGAACTTAAATGGCAAACATCTATGAGAAGCTAGATCTAACATCACTAGTGTCAATTTGGTCCATCTCAGCTACTACGAAGTGCCAACCAATGGAACAGTAAACATGCACAAACCAGCTCATATTCAAGTAAGCACAACGGAGAATCCAGTTGAAACAAAGGTGGTAAGAGATAAGGCAGAAGAACCCAAAGTTTTATGGGCAACCTTATTTCAGAATAATAGATTTGCTATAAATAGTATGTCTTTATCTTATATCCCGTCGTAAATAGTAGATGGACAACCTATGATTCAGTTAGACAAGGCAGAGGTGGAAGAGGAAGAAAATAAGTGAAAATGTGCTTTGATTGCTTAAAATTTAGGAAATGGACCAAGGTATAATTCTATGAAGAAATATATTAATTAGCATTGGTCACATGTACCTGAGCCAGATTTATTCTACCATGATAAATGATACTACATAATCAGATTTAAAACTATTGAATATACTCATGAAATTTTGTGTTTTGCCCTTATTCAGTAGTTAACAAGCCTATAATAAAAAATTGTGGACCCTTGATTTTGATTTCACTGAAAAATTTCCTACTGTTATTTTATTATGGGTCAAATTTCCTAATTTACCTATGTCTTGTTGGGGAGTAGGATCATTAAGTAGGATTTATAGTGTGATTAGTCGACCTATATTTGCTTATGAGTGCACTACTAAGCAGACTTGAGTATCATTTGCTCGAATGCTTATTGAAGTTAATGTTACCACAAAACTACCAAGTGAAATTTGGATGATGGATCCAACCGGAAAAAAGTTCCTACAATGTGTCACATATGATTGGAAGCCTTCTTATTGTGGGAAGTGTTTGGAGGTAGGACACAAATATTCAAACCAAAAGAAACATGGGACACAATACCCTCTTCAAGCTAAGAAAACAAAAATTAATAAGATAATTACACAGGAATGGAGGACTAAGGCTACTATGCCTATTGTACTTGTGCTGAAAGATGTAGCCTCAGCTAATATACCACAATAAGCTACTAACATGGAAACTGAAGTCTAGGAGCCTAAGGAAAGCAATGTTAAACAAAGTATGGTGGCTATCGCTGAAAGACAAGAGGATAAAGACAAAGGAGTATGAAGTCCAGAACTGAATCTCATCAACTTCCCTCCTTTATCTCTCATCCCAGTGAGAAATAGATTAGAGGTAAAATATCTAATAGTAAATATGAGATTCATATTCCACATGGGATAGAGGTGGAAGCAGTAATCAATAAATGAATTAGTTATTCTAGAATATTAGAGGTGTAAATAAAAGGTAAAAACAAAAGGAGGTTAGGGAGTATATTAGAAGTAATAAAATAAAGTTAGTAGGTCTTGTAGAAACCAAAGTGAAAGAAGGAAATGCTCAAAGAATATCAAAAGTAATTGTTCCTGGATGAGGTTTACTAACAAATTATAAAGATGCTAGGAATGGTAGGATATGGCTATTGTGGGATACCACCAACTCATTGTCACTAGCCTTAATGATGATCCTCAAATGATTCACTACCTAGTGAGGAGTAGAAGAGGAGATATAGATTGTTATCTTACTGTAGTCTATGATTTTATTGGGACAGAGAAAAGAAGAACCTTATGAGATGATCTGCAGCAAATGTCAGAAAACATTACAAATCCTTGGTTAATTGTAGGGGATTTCAATGTAGTGTTATACGCTAATGACAAACTCTCATGTAACCCTATCAATTATTCAGAGATTCAAGAAATTGGTCATTGCCTTCAACAAGTAGCATTAACAGAAATACTTCGGAAGGGGGAATATTATACATGGACAAATATATAGCTTGGTGGAGATAGGGTTAGTAGCAGATTGGATAGAATCTTTGGCAATTATGAGTGAATGATGTCTTGGAGCCATGTGAAAACTGTCTATGATCTACCTCAAATTTTATATTATACCCCTATGTTACTAACATTTTCATCTTCATCTTGAACCGGAAGAGTACCTTTTGGATTTTTCAATATATGGACTACTCATGAAGACCTCTATTAGATTGTGGCAAACATTTGGAATTCTCCAAGTACTCATAGATCTTTGAAATCAGTGTGGATAAAGTTAAAAGCATTGAAGACTCCTCTTAAGGCTTTGAATGCTAGGGACTTCAAAGCCATTACTCAAAGAATTGAAAAGGCCAGAATAGAACTGAAGAATATCCAAGAGCAATTTGCAAACTCCTATACTGATTCCTTACCAAATATGAGAAACAAACATTACTCAACCTTGAGAAGTAGTCTCTAATAGATGAGAGTGTATTGCAGCAGAAGGCTAGAGCAAAGTGGATACAATTGAGTGATTCCAACACCAAGTACTTTACAACAGTTATGAAAGATAGAGCACAGAGAAATAGATCACAGAAATTACAGCAATTCTAGGAGACAAGTTGACTGATCTTGCTGCTATTAAAAAGAGATTATGGTATTTCACAAGACATCAATGAGTTCAGCAGCCAATTCACCCACTGCCATAATAGACCATACATGAAAAATGGTCATGTTCTGTCTCATCAACAAAGATGATTTGGTAGAGTGGATCTTTTTACAATAATTGATGGACGAGAGTGGTTTCCCTTATAGATTCATCAAATGGATAATGGAATACATCAAAACAGTTAACTATACTATCCTTGTAAATGGAGAAAAGATAATTAGGGATTCTAGTATATTTTATACTCTTTTTTTCTTGAGGTTTAGATTAAAAGTTTATACAAGTAATCCCGAAAGCTTACATGTTGTGCTTGTTTGCAGTGTTTGGTCAAAAAGTGTCAAAGAAGCCAAAACCAGCTCAAAAAAGAGTGAAGCTCGCACAAGTGACCAGACCAAGTCAAAGCACTGGTGCAACATTAAATCTATTGTGGCTACACTAGACCCGCTGTGCCTGCGATCCATTTAGTGTGGTCCGCGGTGGTAAAGATTAAAGAAGATGCAATCCTGGAGTTTTAAGCAATATGGGCCGCGATAGATTCTTCACGGCCGCACTAGCGTCATTGCAGCCGCTGTCTATTTGTTGTGGTCCACGGAGAAAGGATTCAAAGAGCTAGGATTTAAGAAGTTTCAAGACACCACTGACCGCGGTGCATTTTGTGCAGCAGCGGTAAAGCCACCACGGCCCGGTCCATTTATTGTCGTCCATGGTAGCTGGATTTAGAGAACAAATATTTGAAGCCAAAAAGCCTCAACGTGGCCGCAGTTCATTTTTTGCGGTCTGCGGTACCTCTGTCAGGGGCATATTTGTCCAAAAAATTTGGCCTTGTATAAATACTTATTTTTCATATTATTAGGGTATCTTATCCGTAATTGAGCCCTTGAAGGTTGTTTTAACCTATTTTGAGTAATTTTGTAGCTAGTATAACATTGAATCTTCAAATCTTAGCATGTAATTATATTTTATGGGTTATTCTTCATCTAAATATCTGATTTCATCAATTATTATTAGTATCTAGACCCATTAGACAGGGTTATGGATCAACCCTAGTGTGGATATTTGATAGGTTCTCTTGCTTTAGGACTTAGATGTTTATGGGTGGTTAATATTTGGTTTGATTTGTATTTTCCGTGTTGAATTAGTGGTTGCAAATACTAATTTGTGTCGTTCTGTCTTAGTCTCTTCTTGAGAAAGAGAGCTTGAGTCTAGGAAAATCAGGCCAACAAAGAATTGGGGTGTATTCAAGATATTGATTGCCCAAATTAAAGGGTTACACCTGGAAATAGTAATACCCAACTTGATTCTATATTGCTTGCACAATTTTGACACAAAATTGGTCTTTCGAAAGTCAATTAGAGCAAACTTACTCAAGCTACCAAGAAGTATAGAGTGAGTAGCTTCGTGCATTGCCTATATCTTCCCAAACATAACAACTTTGCCTTAGGCTTTAGAATCCGTCAAATATTCACCTAGGGGAAAGTCACTTTCCTAGTGCCTTTTCATAAATTAAGAGGACCTCACAAAAGATAACATACTTAGCTTTATTTTAACATTATTAGTGGTAATCTAGATTAGTGAACCATCAACCCATGTTTAGGAGTGTAAACATCTTTGCATGTTACTAGTATAGATAGGAACAAAATTTTCAAACAAGCTAGCTCCCTATGGATTTGATCTCGGTCTTCTTGGGTAAAAGCTCATCGACCCATCTTACCACTTTGTAGTGGTGTAGGTTTGGATCCGATCAGAAAACAACTGAGCCTTTTAATACTGCTAAGGGGATCAGGCAATGAGACCCTATATCTCATTTCCTATTTGCTATTGTGATAAAATATTTGAGTATATCTCCCAATGAATTGAAAAAGGAGATTGCCTTTCAGTACCATAGCATATGTAGGAAGTTAGGTATAACTCATATGAGTTTTGCTGATGACCTACTATTGTTTATCAAAGGTGATCTATCTTCAATAGTTACAATGTACAAATATTTTTCTCAATTCTCTAAGGCTTCAGGATTACAAGCCAACTTAGGCAAAAGTTCAGTTTACTTTGGTGGAGTAAAACTAGATGTGAGGAAACAGATCCTGGGTCATTTTGGATTTGAGCAAGGAGCCATACCTTTCAAATACTTAGGCATCCCCCTTTCCATTAAGAAAATAGCATTTATTTAGTGGCAGTCTTTTATTGAAAGAATCACAGCCAAGATCTCTTCATAGACTACTAGAAAACTTTCTTATGCTAGTCGTGTATAACTAGTGCAGTCTTTTATATTTGGCATCCAAGCCTATTGGGCTCAGTTGTTCATTTTACCTGTTAAGGTTCTGAAGATGATTGAGGCTCTTTGCAGAATTTATGTTTGGTCAGACAGTAATACTATTACTAAGAAAGCTTTTGTATCTTGGGAGAGTATGTGTACTCATAAATTTGTTGGTAGCTTGAATCTCATAAATTTATCTCTGTGGAACAAGGATACAATTGCTAAGATACACTAGGATTTAGGTCATAAGAGGATAAACAATAGATTCGAATGATTAATGCCTACTACATCAAGCAGCAGTAGTTACAGCACATGCCAATCCAACAATAGGCTAGTTGGATTGTAAGAAGAATAACTAATTCAAGAAGTATTTTGCTACAAGTTCAGAATCCAAATGGTCATATTAGTAGTATCAGGCAAATATACCTACAACTATTGGGAGACTTGCCAAAAATAAGGTGGAAGTGTCTAGTATTTCAGAACTCTACTCGACCAAACGCAATATTCCATTTATGGTTGATGCTCATGGAAGATAGCCTACCAAAGACAGACTAGCTCACCAGGGACTAAATGTAACTCATCAGTATATAATGTGCCAAGGCTAAGTTGAATCACGAGAACACTTGTTTATGAAATGCTCTTATGCAATAGCTTTGTCGAAGAAAGTAATGATATGGATTCAAGAAGATCAAATGACCACTTTCAACTGGGATCAACATCTCCAATGAATTATCAAGAAAGGCAAAGGGAAGTCAAACAAGGCTAGTATTTTCAGAATGGTGAATGCTGAAACTTCATATGGATAATGGATTGAAAGGAATACATGTACTTTTGAGCAAAGATATCGTAACAGTGATGTATTAGCAAGAGAAATATCTTATATTTATAATGTTAGAGTAATACCTCGAGCTAGGAACCAAATACAAGAGTTTTGTTTAGATGAGTAGTTTAGTAATTTTGTTCGTAGCTTAGTAGTTTTTCCGAAATATTTGTTGAGATAGTCAGCTGAGTTTTGTGCCTAACTATGAAATTGTAAATTCTGATCATTGGTTAATACAAAGATAATTAATTACCAAAGAAAAGGCAAACATTGATGAATAAGAAGATTCTTCAATTGAAGAAATTTTGAACTGCTGCTTCTTCTCAAGGAAAATTAGTTATTAATTAGCAATTAAAGATTGGATGAATCCCCTATATTCTGAAACGTATACAGAATGATATATGTAGGTTCATACACCTTCCATGTGGACCATTCAAATATTATGTGGACCATTGCTATTTGTCTTGTGTCGCAAGCCAAATAATTTTCATCTAAGAAGTTTTGAAAGTCCATTTAATGTTCTAATTGCTCCACCATAACGTACAAATATGAGTCTACAAAGAAAGCATGGAATATATGTTGGTTACGAATCTCCTATTATTAAATATTTGAAGCATATGATGGTAGATTTATTTATGATAAGATTTGCTAATTGTCATTTTAATGAATCGGTTTTTCTAACGTTAGGGGAAGAAAATAAAAACCTAAAAAGGAAATAGATTGGAATATATTACCTCTATTTCATTTAGATACTCGTACAAATCAATGTGAACAAGAGGTTAAAAAGATTATTTATTTGTAAATATTACCAATCAACTGCCATGTGAATTTATAACCTTTCAAGGGTAACTAAATCACATAATCTTGTTGTAAATGCTCCAATTCAAGTTGATGTCCTAGTTGGATAGTAATAATAATAATGCAAATGAGTCTAAGCCACAATTTAAATATGGTAGACCAATCGCTTCCAAGAATAAGAATCATCATAAAAAGAAAAGAGTAAATTATCGAGTTGATCATTATATTGAGGAAATTTCTCAAGAATAACATAATGACAAAACAATTGATAAGCCCTAACGGGAGGTCCAAGTGCCCAACAATACTACACCAACAAACAAATACGTAGTATAATCCTACAAGTGGAGTTTGCAGAAGGTAGACCTTACCTGTCACGATCCAAATTTCCCTTTGTAGGATGTCGTAATGACACCTAGTATCTAAAACTAGATAAGCCTAACATACATGGAAAATTTGACTAAGAATTTATAAAAACCTTCAAATATCTTGACAACTATCGTATAAAGAAACTTCATAGCTTAACAGAATACACTTTTCAAAATCCGGCGAACACAGTTACAAGCTCTATAAGATGTTACTGAACATCCCTATACATCAATGTTTATAAAAGTATAAGAAAATGAAATAAACTAGATATAGGGTGACTCCGAGGCCTACGAATGCCATAAGGTATACCTTGAAGTCTCCGAATCTAAACTCGTCTCGCAGGTGCCTGGACTGGTAGAAGATACCTAGATCTGCACAAAAAGAATTGTGTAGAAGTGTAGCATGAGTACATTACAATGGTACCTAGTAAATGTCAAACCTAACCTTTGTAGAGTAGTGAGTGGTCAGGTCAAGGCCCCACTTAAGTAATTAAAAAAACTGAACAGGTATATAACAGTATAATAATAATAAACAAAGGAAATGAAACAATAAAGAAATATATCGAGAATTGTTGTATTAAACAAAGGAAAATAATTCATCATAGAGGAAAACTAAGAACGATATGACAAGGAAACAAAGCAACAAAACACAAGCTAAGGAATAGAAAATTATCAATAAGAATAACTATCAAGGTATCGCCTCATAGTCTTAAATCACAAAACAATTCACAATATTTTCTTATTTCACCGCGAGAGCCTTGAATTTAGTTTGAAAATTATTTTCCCAAAATATCTAGATGCATTTTAGCCCACCTTATCAAACCTCGTGGCTTCAAGTAGTCTCCCTATTAGCAACATGCATATCAAGCCCACCTTATATCACCGCATGCATTTCAACCCAAAACCTTATACCACTGCATGCATATCAATATCACAACACATCTCAAGTATCACCTCAAGTGCCTAATATCACAAATTGCTAAAGAAGTCAACAACAATGGTGTTTCCACAATAAATAGCCCATGGCTCAACCACAATTTGCACAAGAGTCTTAACAATAACAACAGAAAATGAATAACTCAACAAGAATATTATTTCAAAACTTAATAACTTTGCCACAACGTGAATCACAACCTTTATAGATCAATACCATTTTCAAAAGCAAGATATTCCAAGAATTAACAACTTCAAATAAGGAACTCAACAGTTAAATAACGAATAAGGAATAAAGAAAACAATAATTTCAACTAAGCATGAAAAGGAAATTAAAAAGTTACAGGTAAGACAAACAAAGCATGTGAATATAGACTAAAGATGATGATTATAACATATTATGGTAACTCAATCAAAGGCATGAAGAGAATATACATAGCTAGAACCGGTAAATTAGTACATTTAGCCCGTGTACACACTCGTCACCTCATGTACATGGCTTCCACATATCACAATTAGGAAACAACATCAATCTTATGGGTAATTTCACCATACAAGGTTAGTCAAGACACTAACCTCAAAACACGCTACTCAATCCATCAGTAATCCCGTCCATCAATTATCTAACTCCAATTGGCTCGAATCTAACCAAAACAACTTCATACCATAAGTATAAACTATAAGAAACTATTCTGAACAATAAAGTTACGATATTTAAAGAGAAATAAAAAGTCAACTCAATAATTCAAACCCGGGCTCATGTCTCGGAACCCAACCAAAATTACAAAATCCGAACACTCATTCGATAACAAGTCCAACCATACAAGAATTACTCAAATTCGACTACAAATCACCTTTGAAATCCCCAAAATTTAGCCTAAGAAGTTTTCATAATTTTTCCTCAAATCACTAATTAAATGATGAAAATGACAATACATTCAAGAAAAATAGCAAAAACTTATTTAGAATCACTTACCCTGATGATTTCCATGAAAAAACTCTCAAAACATTTCCACAAACCTAGCTCTCTAGGTCCAAAAATAAAAATGAGATCAACCCCTAAAATTTGACCCTTTTATGCCCAGTGAATTCACATCTACAAACTCACAGATGCATAGCAGGTGTAGTTCACGCTAAGGTCCTGAGATTCCGCTTCACCAGACCACTTGCTTGCACCTGCGACCTCACTTCTACGGAGAAATCGACTGTACCTGTGGTCCTGCCCAAAGTCCTTTCCAAATTCCGTGTCTGTGGAGGTGCACCTGCACCAAGGTGTTCGCACCTGTAAGCCCAGACCTGGGCTGCCTTTTTCTTCTTCTGCACTTCACCACTCGCACTAGCGGCCATTCCCACCACAGGCGAGATGACACCAGAATAGTTGATGCATCAGCAAAATGATCAAGTCCAAAATTGTTCCAGATTCAAACCAAAACACACTAGGGGAACCCCTCCGAATAAACCAACAAGTTCCAAAAAACATAAAGGACTACTCGAGGCCAAAATTCACAGAAAACAACATAGATTCAACGAATCGGAATACAATTCAAGTCTATTGAAACTATGAACTTTTGACTTCCAAAACTAACATCAAATCATACCAAATTAAACTCTAATTGACCTTAAATTTTTGCACACAAGTCATAAATGACATAATGGACCTATCCCATCTTCTGGAATCAGAAATCGACCCCAATATCAATAAAGTTAACTCTTGTTCTAACTTCTCATCCTTCTAAACATTCAACTTCCTAAATTAAGACAATGCAAGCCGATATGACCCACCGGTATCCAAATAAACATTCGGACGCACTCCTACGACTATATCACCAAACAGAGCTATTGGAATAGTCAAAACTCCATTACAGAGTCATCTACACAAAAATCAAACTACGATCAAGTCTTTCAACTTAAGTCTCTGACTTATGGACTATGCGTCCCATTTCACTATGAAACTCACCCGAACTAAAACCAAACACCTTCGACAAGTCACATAATCATAATACAACATACTGGAGGCATTAAATAAGGGATCATGGCTAAAATATTCAAAACAACTAGCCAAGTCGTTACATTCTCACCCTTTTAAAACAAACGTTCGTCCTCGAACAAGTATAGAGACATACCCGAAGTGGTAAAAAGATAAGGATAATAGATATGCATATCATGATCGGTCTCCCAAGTCGCCTCCTCGACGGGTTGACCACTCCAATGAACCTTCATTGATGCAATGCTCTTTGACCTCAACTTTTGTAACTTCCTTTAAAAAATGGCCACCGGCTCCTCAACATAAGACAAATCCTTGTCCAATTGAACTAAGCTGAAACCTAACACATGGGATGGATCATCATGGTACTTCTGGAGCATAGAAACATGGAATATTTTATACACTACAGATAGACTAGATGACAATACAAACTTGTAGTTCACCTCTCCAATCCTCTCAAAATCTCAAACGGTCCGATATACTTAGGGCTCAACTTGCCTTCTTCCCGAACCTCATAACATCCCTTAGGGGCGAAACCCGGAGCAAAAATTTTTCTCCAACCCTGAACACTACATCGCAAGCCATTTAATCTGCATAACTCTTCTACCTAGACTGCGCTGTATGAAGTTGATCCTGAATCAACTTAACCTTTTTCAAAGCAACCCGAACCAAATCAGTGCCCAGTAGCCTAGCCTCACCTAGATCAAACCAACCCACCGGAGACCGACACCGCCTGCTATACAAATCCTCATACAGAGGCATCTGAATGCTTTATTAGTAGTAGTTGTTGTAGGCAAACTTCACAAGTGGCAAGAACTGATCCCAAGAACCCTTAAACTCCATAACACAGGCACGAAGCATATTCTTTAATTTTTGAATAGTGAGCTCGGACTGTCTATCTGTCTGAGGGTGGACTGTTGTATTTAACTCCACCCGTGTGCCTAACTCACGTTGTATGGACTTCCAGAATCACTATCTAAACTGCATACCTCAGTTAGAGATGATAGATACAGGCACGCCGTGATGTCTGACAATCTCGCGAATATAGGCATGAGCCAACTGCTAGAATAAGTAGTCACTATTAGAATGTAATGAGCCGACTTGGTAAATCTATATACAATCACAACTACAAAACTTCTTCTGAGTCCATGGGAGCCTAACAATGAAATCAATGGTAACTCGCTCATATTTCAACTTGGGAATCTCAAGCCTCTGAAGCAACCTACCTGGCCAGTGTACTTCACCTACTGATAATTTAGACACCGAGCTACATATTCCACTATGTATTTCTTTATCCTCCTCTACAAATAGTTCTACCTCACGTCCATATACATCTTAGCAGCACCCAGATGAATGGAATACCGAAAACTGTGAGCCTCCTAAAGAATCGACTCATGCAAACCATCTACAATGGGCACTCATAGTCGGCCCTGCATTCGGAAAATATCATCATCCTCAATGGTAACCTCATTTGTATCGCTGAGCTGAACATTGTCCTTGAGGATAAGAAAATGGGGTTATCATACTGACGCTCTCTGATGCGAACATATAAATAAGACCGAGAAACCACACAAGTCAAAACTCGACTCGGCTCTGAAACATCCAATCTAACGAATTGGTTGGCCAAGTCCTGAACATCCAATGCTAATGGCCTTTCCACTGTTGTTAGATAGATAAACTACCGAAGCACTCTGCCTTCCAACTCAAGGCATTGGCCACCACATTGGCCATCCCGGGATGATATAAAATGGTGATATCATAGCCCTTAAGAAACTCTAGCCATCTCCTCTGCCGCAAGTTAAGATCCCTGTAGTTGAACAGATATTGTAGACTCTGGTGGTCGGTATAGGCCTCACAAGGTACATCATACAAATAGTGCCATCGAATCTTCTAGGCATGAACAATAGGTGCTAAATCAAGGTCTTGGATAGGATAATTTTTCTCATGTACCTCCAGATGCCTAAATGCGTAGGTAATCATCCTACTATTTTGCATTAGCACCACGCTGAGACCAACATGTGACGTATCATAATACACAGCATAAGACCTTGAATCCATATGCAACACCAATACTGAGGCTGTAGTCAAAGAAATCTTGATATTTTGAAAGTTCTATTCACACTCCTCGGTCCACCTAAAAGAGCACCTTCTGGGTCAATCTAGTCGTAGGTGCAACAATATGAGAAACCCTCTAGGAAATGATGGTAATACCTCGCCAACCCTAGAACACTCTGGATCTCAGTAGCTGAAGATAGTTTGGGGAAACTATGCACTACTTTAATCTTCTTTAGATCTACCTTGATCCCTTTGCTCGATACGACATGACCTAGAAATGCCACTGAATCAAGCTCAAACTCACACTTTAAAAATTCTGCATGCAACTTCTTCTCTCTCAAGGTCTGAAGCACAGTCCTCAAGTGTTGCTCAGGATGCTCCAGGCTCCAGGATTACACCAAGATGTCATCAATAAACACAATGACAAATGTATCAAGATAGGGCTGGAATACATTGTTCATCAAGTACATGAATGTTGTTGGGGTATTGCTCAGCCCAAATGATATCACAAGGAACTCGTAATAATCACACCGAGTCTTGAAGGTAGTCTTCAGAATATCCGAATCTTGAATCTTCAACTAATGATAACCTAACCGCAAATCAATCATTGAGAATACTCTAGAACCTTGTATCTAATCAATTAGGTCATCAATGTGTGGCAATGGATACCTGTTCTACTCTATAACCTTGTCGATTGCCGATAACCAATACATATATGCATAGACTCGTCCTTCTTCTTTATAAAAACTGAAAAGGTCCAGTTATATCCTTGTACTATACGAAATTGAGCACATTTGTCTTTAGTTAATACGTTGCCCATATATTCCCTTACCGTCACATAGTTGGTCCATATATGCCCTTACCATCACATAATTGGTCCTATATGCCCTTTTCAAAATGGTATCCACCCAAACTTATTAGCTCTTTCATTAATTGTATTAAAGTATAATACAAACACTTTTTCCTTTTTATTAGTACTTTTTTATACCTTTCTCTTTTTTTTCTTCCTTTTTTCTTTCTCCCATATCCGATTTCCTCCATTTTCTGATGGCTTCTCCATTTTTGACACAAATTTCACATGATTTTATTCCTAAAAGTCCAACCTACACCACCAAAAGCTTCCAAGCAAGAAGGCTCGGGTTCTTCTAAAAAGAAGGAGATGGAAATTTTTTTGGTGGTGTTAATTTGGTGAAGGAAGGATATAGTTATTCAGATATTAAAGGTGTTGTTCACCGTGGAGGTTCAAATATGGTAGGAATAAGACCTTCAAAATCTGAATAACCATATCCTACCTTCACCTAATTAACACCACCGAAAAAAATTCTCCATTCTCCAATAATTTTCTTCTCTTTCAAGCCAGAAGAACAGTGAGGTTTGTGATTGTAAAATTAGCAGGAATTCATGCGTTTTGTGAAGTTAAATGGTTTACGAAAATGGAGAACGCAACAATAATGGAGAAACTCGGATATAGGAGAAAGAAAAAGGAAACAAAGAGAATAAAGAAAAGAGAAAGGTAAAGAAAAAAGTTCTAATAAAAAAGAACTAATGTTTGTAATAAAATTTAGTACAATTAACAAAAGAGCTAATTAATCTGGATGGATTCCATTTCAAAAAGGGCATACATGGACCTACTATGTGACAGTAAGGGCATATATGGGCTAAAGTACTAACGAAGGACAAATGTGCTCAATTTCGTATAGTACACAAGCATATTTTGACCTTTTCCATTACAAAAGAGACCAGAGCACCCCCAAGGCAACATGCTAGGCCGAATGAAGCCCTTATCAAGAAACTCTTACAATTGCTCCTTTAACTTATTCAACTCTGCTAGGACTATACAGTATAGTTGAATAGAAATGGGTTGAGTGCCCAACAGCTAGTCAATACCATAATCGATATCCCTATCAGGCAACATGTTATGAAGATCCGCCAAATATTTATTCGTATTGTTCCTTACCACCAGAATGAATTGTATGCTAGAAGTATCATTTCTGACATCCCTTACAAAGGCTAGATACACATCACAACCCTTCCCAACTGTCCGATGTGCCTTAAGAAAGGATACCACCCTGATAGCAACATAATCCAAAGTACCACTCCACTTCAATTGCGGAATACCTGGCATGGCCAACGTCACTATCTTGGCATGACAATCAAAAAAGGCATGATAGGGCGATAACCAATCCATGCCCAAAATAACATAAAAATTTACCTTATTGAGTTATAATAGGTCAGATCTGGTCTCAAAAACCACCAAGAACAACTAAAAATGACCGATAAACACGCTAAAGAATAATAGAATCTCCACAGCATAGACATATAAACAGGATAACTTAATAATTGTGGGATATACCCCAATACAGAGAGAAAAGTGAGATGATACAAACAAATAAATGGAGCCCGGATCAAATAAGATTGATGCATCTCTATGATAAATCGGAACAATACTTGTGATGACAAAATCTGATGCAACCGCCTCCATCCTAGTCAAAAGAGCATACATCTGGCCAGGCCTCCCCATCTAGGTGATCCCTACCCACCCGACCTCCACCTCTAGCTAGATGTGTAGGTGGAATGGCAACTGGTGTGTTAACCTCGACCCGAGAAGCCTGAGGACCATGTGGAATACGTGAAGCCTAAGTGGTCTATGGAGGTGAACCCATCTTGAGTCCAGGGTAGTCCCTTACCATATGACGAGTATCACTATACTCAAAAATAGCTATACTAGACAATGGAGATGCACAATAGGCAACCTGAGACCTAAGAGTAGTCAGAATACCACTGGAAGCTGGGAGTATTGAATGAATAAGGCAGCTCACAAAGCCTTTAAAATAACGAGCTGCAACTAGAGTACGACACCACTATATATACCAGAATCTCTAGGTCTGTTGGCCTTTCTCTCCTCTTTCTCTCAACCACACACACCCTCCAATCTCTGAGAGCTCTCCACCACCTCCTGGTAAGGGTTATCAGTCTCCAACTCTGGAGCCATACTGAAGCTAATATCATGGTTGAGCCATCGATAAATCGACAGACTCGCTCTCTAACTATGGAGACTAAGGTTGGTGCATGTCTAGACAACTTGTTGAAACTGACAACATACTATGATATGATCATAGCACCCTGGTGAAACTCAAACTCTACATTCCATGCATCTCGAAGTCTTTACGGAACAAACTCTATCATGAACATCTCTGAGAACTGAGCCCAGGTGAGTGAAGCAGCCTTGGTTGGGCTACGCTACTCATACGCTTGCCACCACTGACAAGATGCTCCCTTAAGATGGAACGTAGTAAAGAAACCTCACTCGTGTCCACAATATCTACAGCACAGCGGATACGGTTTCACTCCTCAAGAAAAACATGTGCATCCTCTTTAGCTAAGCTGCTGAAGGTAGGGGTGGTACTACTACTACTACCTCTCGAGCTTGAGCTGCTACCCTTCAGATGTTTCTTCCCTAACCTCAGGCTGAACTAGGACAATTGAATACACTAGTATAACCTCTAGGACTTGGTCAACCTGGACCTGCTGCTCTAGGGTGTGGGTGGCGGGAGTCTGTTCTCCTCCCACATCTTCAGATGTGGCAAGAGCAAATGGAATCAACCCCGGCTGAGCTAGAATGACAAACATGCTCAAAAATTGGGCGAGGGTCTCCTGAAATGTAAATGCAGTAATAGGCGTCTCAGGTGCCTTCCCCCAATAGAAGCTACTGCCGGCTCCTCTATCGCAGCTCGGGTAGGTGTTATGGCTGAACCACGTTCCCATCCTCGGCTTCTACCCCAGTCCTGGTCTCTCACAAGTGTCTTGATCATTAGATCTAGTTGTATGTGTTCCTCATCATCTGTGAGAGAATAGAAAGACAAAGAATTAGAATTTCCAAGTCAGCAAATTCGGATGATAAGGAAATCAAAGAAGTGAAGCTCTTCCTAACAGTTCTATAGCCTCTAGATGATAAGTACAGATGTCTCTGTACCGATCTACGAGACTTTACTAAACCTACTTGTGACTTATAACACCTGTGAACTTAGAGCTTTGATACTAACTTATCATGACCCCAATTTTCCTCTGTAGGATGTCGTGATGACACCTAGTCTTTAAGACTAGGTAATTCTAACATACATGCAAAATTTAACTGAGAATTTACAAAAACCTTCAAATATCTCGAGAACTATCATATAAAGAAACTTCGTAGCTAAATAGAATACACTTCTCAAAATTCAGCGAACACAAGTCACCATGCTCTATAAGATGTTACTGATCATCGCTATACATCAATGTTTATAAAACAATATGAAAATGAAATATATTAGATAGAGGGTGACTCCAGGGCCTGCGGAAGCTGGCAGCTACACCTTGAAGTCTTTGAATCTAAACTCATCTCACAGGTTTCAGAACTGGTAGGAGGTATCTGGATCTGCATAAAAAGAATTGTGTAGAGGTGTAGCATGAGTACATTACAATGGTACCGAGTAAGTGCCAAGCCTAACCTATGTATAGTAGTAACCAGGTCAGGTCAAGGCCCTACCGAAGTAATTAAAAGAATGACAGGTATATGACAGTATAATAAACTCGACTCTCTGGTTCCTAGACTGAACGGAGGTACCTGGATTTGCACAAAAATTATAAAGAACGTAGCATGAGTACACCATAATGGTATCGGTAAGTGTCAAGCCTAACTTTGGTAGAGTAGTAACAAGGTAAGATCAAGTCTCTATTGGAATAATAAAAAAACCAAACAGGTATGTGACAGTATAATAATGAAGGAAAAGTCAAGGACCTACTAGAATAATAATAAAAAAAATCAAACATTATATGCTGGTACAAAAATGATAAATAAAGGAAAGGAAACAATAAAGAAATATACTAAGAATTGATGCATTGAACTAAGGCAAATAAAGCATGACGGAAGAAATAAGGAATGATATGACACGGAAACAAAGCAACAAAACACAAGTGAAGTAATAGAAAATTATCAACAAGAATCACTATCGGGGTACCTCCTCGTAGTCTCAAATCATAAAAGAATCACAATATTTCCTTATATCATAGTGCGAGCTTTGCATTTAGTTTGAAAATTATTTTTTCTGAAATAACTTCCCGCATTTTAGCCCACCTTATCACACCCTGTGGCTTCAAGTAGTTCTCCTACTAGCAACACGCGTATCAAGCCCACCTTATCTCACCGCTGCATTTCAACCTCAAAACCTTATACCACCGCATGAGTATTAATATCATGACATATTACAAATCGTACCTCAAGTGCCCAATATCATAACTTGCTAAAGAAGTCAACAACAGTGGTGTTTCCACAATAAATAACCATTGCTCTACCACAATTTGCACAAAAGTCTTAACAATAACAACCGAAAATGAATAACTCAAGACTAATAGTAATTCACAACTTAACAACTTTGCATCAATGGAATTGTGACAATTATAGCTCAAACCAATGTCAACAACAAGACATTTCAAGAATTAACAACTTCAAGTAAGGAACTCAACGGTTAAATAATGAATAAGAATATAAGAAATAACAATTTCAGCTAATCATGTAATGGTAATTAACAAGTAAGAGGTAAGACAAGCAAATCATGTGAAGATAGATTAAAAATGATGAATATAACATATTGTGATAACTCAATTAAAGGCAGGAAGAGAATCTACATAGCTAGAACCGATAAATTATAGCATTTAGCCCATATACACACTCGTCACCTCGCGTACTCAACTTTTACATATCACATTTAATACAAAATAACAATAATCCTATGGGATAATTACCTCACACAAGATTAGGCAAGCCACTTACCTCAAAACACGCTACTCAATCCATTAGTAAGCCCTTTCCTCTATTATCTAACTCCGAACGGCTCGAATCTAGCAAAAAAAACTTCATACCATAAATATAAATAATAGAAAACTATTCTGTACAATAAAGTAACGATCTTTAAGGAGAACTAAAAAGTCAACTCAAAAAGTCAACCTTGGGCCCGATTCTCGAACCCCGACCAAAATAACAAATCCGAACACACATTTGATAACGAGTCCTATCATAAAAGAATTATTCCAATCCAACTTCAAATCGCCTTTCAAATCCCTAAAATTTAGCCTGAGAAGTTTTTATTTTTTTCTAAACTTTCCAACTCAATCACTAATTAAATGATCAAAATAATAATGGATTTATGAAATATATCCAAAACTGAGTTAAAATCTTGATTTCCTTGAAGAACTCTCGAAAATTACCATAAACCGAGCTCTCTAAGTCCAAATATAAAAATGAGATCAAACCCTCGAACTTAGCCCTTTTTTGCCCAGTGAATTCAGATCTGCGAACCCACAGTCGCATCTGCGGAATTTCCATTGTAGGTGAGGCTCTCACTAAGGTCCTGAGATTCTGCTTCTGTAGACCACTTGCTCGCACCTATGAGCCCGCTTCTACAGAGAAATTGATTACACCCATGGTCCTGCTCAAGGCCCTTTCTAAAATTCCGCTTCTGCGAAAGAGAGGTCCGTGCTTGCGGAGGCACACCTACGATCCCTGACCTGGGCTTCCCCTTTCTGCTTTTGCTCTTCACTACTCACACACCAGTGAGGTTGCACTAGTGGCCACTCCCACTGCAGGTGCGATGACACAAAAATGGCCGATGCTTCAACAAAATGATCAAGTCCAAAATTATTTCGAATTCAATTCTAGTCATACTCGAGGTCCCCAGGACCTCTTTCGAATACAACAACAAGTTCCAAAGCACATAGTAGACCAACTCAAGGCCAAAAATCACATAAAATAACATCAATTAAATGAATCGCAGCCCAATTCAAGCCTATTAAAATTATAAACTTCCAACTTCCATAACTAATGTTGAATCATACCTAATCAACTTCGATTGACCTCAATTTTTTGCCCAAAAGTCATAAATGACATGACAGATATTCCAGCTTTCGAAATCAGGATCCGATCTTGATACCAATAAAGTCAACTCCCGGTCAAACTTTTCAACCTTCCAAACCTTCAATTTCTAACTTACGCCAATTCAATTCATGACCCCTGAGCATCCAAATCAACATCCGGAGACGCTTCTAAGACAAAAATCACCATATAGTGTTATTGGAACAGTTAAATTTCTATTCCGGAGTCATCTACACAAAAGTCAAACTACTGTCAACCCTTTCAACTTAAGCTTCTGACTTAGGGAATGTGTGTCTCATTTCACTCTGAAACTCACCCGAACCAAAACCAAACACTTCCGGCAAGTCACATAACCATAATGCAACATAGTGGAGGCAATAAATAAGGGATCAACGCTAAAATACTCAAAACGATAGGCCTCGACAATAATTTTACATATAATGTTGTTGTTAAAGTAATGCAACAAGATGAAGTTCTAGAGCCAAAATCTGCCGATGAATATAAACACACAAATAATTGGCCACAATGGAAAAACACAATTCAAAACGGATTTAGCTTCAGTTGGAAAAACAGTTGATGAAATAAGAAAGTTATATCTTCCTCTCTACATCTCTTGTCTATTTTCTTATTAATTATTACTTTGAGTTTAATTTTTTTAACATATATATATATATTATGCCTCGTTTATTTCATATTCAGTCTAATAAGCTAAATATTCATCGAAATATTCATTGTTGTTTAATCTTAATATTATAATTCACACATTATAATCTTTGTATAATCTCAAACCAAATCGGCCATAACTATTCACTATTGAAGACTCCAAAGATAACATGAGCAAAGCTTTGATAAGACAAATAAAGTGGTTAAATTTTGATTAGAAGAAAAATCATAATGAATTTCCTAAATCATTTGAAATTCTTCTAATAATTTGTTTGGTCAATCTTTAAAAATCAACTTATTATAAAAAGTATTTTTTTAAAAAAATACTTTTTTTTCAAAAATAATTTAATGAAAAGTAATTTGTATTTGACCAATTACTTTGTAAAACACTTCTTGCAACTTAATAAGAACTTCTAAGTGTATTTTTATTAAAAATATTTTTCCAAAGTGGTTTTGGGAGATACTACCTTTTTCTGATTTAACTTGAGACTTAAAAATATTTTTTTCTTCCAAAAGCATGACCAAACACTTCCCACTTTAAGAACACTTGGTCACACAGTTTATAAATAAAATAAATAAAAAAATCTGACTGTAATTAATTGTTTCAGTTGAAATAGCTCATGAAAATAATTTTATTTTTCATCTACGAAGCGGATGTAATGTTTTTACAAAAAGTTGCTAGTCCATCAGTTTTAATTCATATAAACTCATTTGATTGGATATGGAGTTTAAGAAAAAGATAGAAGACTTTTGAATTTCTGATTTAAAATAAAGTATACATATGTTATATGATTATAAATTATTGCATAAAATTAAATTGTTTTTAAATAAAAAAATAGTTTAATTTTTTTTTGACACGAATAAAATAAATAAATTTACATAAATTGATAGGTGAAACGGAGGAGAGAATATATTGGAAATTTGGAATTATTAGCAGTGACCATTCTAAAGATTTGGCCAGTCATTGGGCGAAGACTACAAAATTAACCACTGTACAACCAAACGAAAAGCTGTTTGAGAGAGAGAGAGGCAGAGTTGAAAATTAACCTGTACAGCTGAGCCTGAGAGGAGAAGCTCAAGTAAGAAAAAAGACTCTTCTCAATTTTATTTTCAGTTTTCCCCTTTCTTTGGGTAATTCTCTTTTTTCCATTTTGGATTCCCGATTTTTCTTTAGATTAGGGAACTGTTATTCGTCAATGATAAATTGTAATCGTTTTCGGTATGCTCTTATCCGTTGACTGTTACATACAATTGGATACCATTGGCTAATGTAAATGTTCAAAATTTCTGATATCTTACGAGATTTTTTGCATATATATCTGAAATTGTGATATGGGTATTGAGCAAGATTACTTTTTGTGATCTGGGTTTTCAACAGTTTTTTGTTAATGTTTTTATTAACATGATGGAGAAAAATTTCTCTTTTTTTTTTATCCTTGTGACTTCTGACGTGGGTAGGTGGGTCTCCATTTTTACTACTGAGTTACAAATTTTAATTTTTGCCTGTCGCCTTTATAAAGATCTACGTGTTGTTGTTACTTTTCTAGCTGTCAGATCTCTTGATGTCTTGCTTGTAAGATGCTTCAAGTTTCTGCAGTTCTATTCTTGTTTAAAGTTTTAAGATTATGCTATTATGCTCAGATATTCGTTCAGTACATTAAGATCTTATCTTTTCTCTGCTTAAAAATCATCTTTTGACAAGAGGGGGTTGCTTGAGTGGCTGAGCCCTCCACCTTCAACGAAGAGGTTGTGGGTTTGAGTGACCAAGGTGGAAGTTGTAAAAAGGCGTTGTTGGAACATGAGAGTAGGGATAATGGCGCGAGTGGTGAGTATTCTAAATCAACAATAACTATGCCTTAATTCCAAACAAGTTGGGGTAAGTTACCAAATAAAAATAAAAGTGAAAAATAAGTTAAATGTATATAAATATTAGCAATAATAATAATAATATTAGAAGTTCTATAACAAGACGAAATCCCATTTCCCACCAGTAGGTATCACATATATTGATCCTTTTCTTCTATTATGCCCTATCTTTAGCGAAGTCTGCATTTATTCCAAGGAATTCTAGGTCATTTGAAATAACTTCCTTCCGTGTAACTTTTGGTCTACCTCGTCCTCTTTTAACACCTTCATTTATCATAGTTCCACCTATGGATCGGTGCATTTGTAGGTCAAGACTTGATCAATCCATCTTAAGCAACCTTCTTTCATTTTATCCTCAGCGTTTGCTACTTGCAGCTCTTGTCAATGTGGTCAGTTTTACTTTTATCTAATCTTGTATGACTGTACATCCATCTTAATATTTGTATCTCCACAACACTTATCCTGTGGATATGTTGGACTTAGCTGCTCAACATTCACCGGCAAAAACATTGCCGGTCTTATAAAAAGAATTACAGAATTGTCTGCATTTCATCCTTTTTCCATTAATGTCCATATGCATCAAGACTTGGGAATATTTGCTGCAGATGGAAATTCAAGTTACTTTGTTTGTTAATGTTTAAAGTAATGAACTTAACTATCATCTATTATGCCTTTAAAAATCAGGTGGCATTTCCTAATTTATAGTCTCAGTTACCATTGATGGATCCAACAGCAGATGACCAGTTGGATTATGGTAATGAGGAATATGGAGGAAGCCACAAGATGCAGTACCATGGAGGTGGGACAATTCCCGCACTAGCAGAGGATGAAATGATGGGTGAAGATGATGAATATGATGATCTTTACAATGATGTTAATGTTGGGGAAGGCTTCCTACAGCTCCAGCGGTCAGAGGCCCCAGTTCCACCTGTTGATGCGGGAAATGTGAGTCTTCAAGATCAGAAAGCTAGTTTTCCTGATGCAAAGGCTGATGGTATAGGATCAGATGAGGCGAAA
Source organism: Nicotiana benthamiana (assembly GCA_034376525.1). Classification (NCBI taxonomy): domain Eukaryota; kingdom Viridiplantae; phylum Streptophyta; class Magnoliopsida; order Solanales; family Solanaceae; genus Nicotiana; species Nicotiana benthamiana. Next base: position 134,793,416 of record CM067337.1, read on the forward strand.
ATCCCTGGTGTTGCAACAGAAGGGAAATATGCTTTCACTGAAGTCCGATTCCCCGAGCAAAAGAGTGGACCTGTAGTTGAAAGGGGAACTGAACGACCGGCTGATGCTGCACAAAAAGGAAGGCCTTTAGCAATGACGTTGACTCGCGATTCTCAAATGGGAAACTCTGGGTACCAAGGATCCGTACCAATGACGCAGAAAATTGGAGCTGATCCTATCAATATGCCAGAGAAAAATGCCAATGAAGCTACACCATTGGTGAATTCTGGTGTGGGTGGATCAAGGGTTGTTCCGCAAATGCCAGCTAATCAACCGGGTTCAAGCGGGAATATTAACATGAATAGCCCAATTATTAGCGAGACTCCTATAAGGCCATCTCTGGAGAATGGCAACACCATGCTTTTTGTGGGAGAGCTGCACTGGTGGACTACTGATGCTGAGATTGAGAGTGTGTTGACACAATATGGAAACGTAAAGGAGATCAAATTCTTTGATGAGAGAGCTAGTGGCAAGTCTAAAGGCTATTGTCAAGTTGAGTTCTTTGACCCAGCTGCTGCAGCTTCTTGCAAAGAAGGAATGAATGGTCATATTTTCAATGGGCGAGCTTGTGTTGTCGCATTTGCTACTCCACAAACTATAAAACAGATGGGTTCTTCATATATGAACAAAACTCAAAACCAGGTGCAAACTCAACCACAGGGGCGGAGACCCATGAATGAGGGAGTTGGTAGAGGTGGGGCAAATTACGCCCCTGGAGACGCAGGGAGGAATTTTGGAAGAGGTAGCTGGGGGCGTGGAGGGCCGGGAATGCCTAACAGAGGACCTGGGGGTGGACCAGTAAGGGGAAGAGGTGGCATGGGAGCAAAGAATATGATGGGGAATCCTGGAGCTGGCACTGGTCCTGGTGGAGCTTTTGGGCAAGGACTTGCAGGTCCAGCATTTGGTGGTCCTCCTGCAGGTCTAATGCATCCTCAGGGCATGATGGGTCCTGGTTTTGATCCTGGTTTTATGGGTCGAGGAGCTGGTTATGGAGGATTTGCTGGTCCTGCGTTTCCAGGGATGATTCCTCAATTTCCAGCTGTTAATCCTATGGGCCTTCCTGGGGTGGCTCCTCATGTCAACCCTGCTTTCTTTGGTCGAGGAATGTCTGGAAATGGAATGGGAATGATGGGTAATACTGGGATGGATGGGCCTCATCCAGGAATGTGGACTGACACAAGTGGAGGTGGATGGGGAGGAGAAGAACATGGCAGGAGAACTAGAGAGTCCAGTTATGGTGGTGAAGATAATGCATCAGAATATGGCTATGGAGAGGTTAGCCATGATAAAGGAGCCAGGTCAAGTGCTGTGTCCAGGGAAAAGGAACGTGGATCTGAGCGTGACTGGTCAGGCAACTCTGAGAGGAGACATCGTGATAAAAGAGAGCATGAAAGAGAGAGGTATGATAGGGAGCACAGATACAAGGAAGAAAGGGATGGTTACCGGGACTATCGTCACAAGGAACGTGAAGCAGAATATGAGGATGACTATGACCGTGGACAGTCTTCTTCGAGATCCCGTAGCAGATCCCGAGCAGCGCAGGAAGAGGATCATAGGTCTAGATCAAGAGACACAAATTATGGGAAACGTAGACGTGCGCCTTCTGAATGATCTGATCTATCCTGTCATGCATCTGTTCCAAGTATTTTATAGGACTATGAGAACAATCAATAACCTTTCGAGATGTCCTTCTTCCAGGTGCTTGTATGCAGTGGCGTTCTTCCTGTTTGTGTTGGTGCTGATACTCAGCGGTTTCTGGATTTAAAGAAGTAAGTCAAGTATTACTAAGGTCGCAGGAAGTAGATGAAGGTCTTTTTATTCTACTCCCCATAAACATGATTTGATGCAGAACTATTTGTGCTAAGATTATGAGTACCTTTACTAAAATACTCTTATGAGTTTGCTGGTTTTAGCTTTCTAATTCCCAGTTATTGATCATCTTCTAGGTTTTAAGATCTCATAAATTAGCTCTTTGGAGCTGATTAGATCTTCTTGTTCATTATATTAGAGTTTGCCCTTTTGTGTATGATGGTATGCTGGTTAAGTTCTTTCAGTCACTTAGTTATATTTACTTAAGCCAAAAGCTGAGAAATAGCCTTTGATTCATGATGCTTGGCTTTTCAATCTGCTGCTCATGGGATTTTTAAAATGTGCTCTTTTTTTTCTTCTTCTTTTGTTTGGGTGCACTTATGTGTTGGCTGGGGGAAGGGGGTTGCCTTATCTTGGTTATTCATTGCTAGGCTGCTAGATCTTGTTATCTTGGTATGCTTGTAGGTATTATTTTCTTTTGTATTCAAACTTAGTCCTTTTTTGTTTATCCGTTCAGCGAAGAAACTGAATTTTCATGATAGTATATTTTGACTTCTGTGAAATTAATGATTCCAAGTGTGGTGGTCCTATAAATTGGTCGTGTCATGGCTGTTAAGTGGCATAGTGGTGCTTATATGTGTGGATCTTCCAGTATTATTGATGTATGCTAGTGTAGCTGATTTGTGAAGTTGAAGTGTTTTTAGTTGTGAACTAGTTAGGGAGTCAGATACGTTGAGCTGGTAATTTGTACGCATCCTGTCTCGAGTAATTATTTTAGAAACTTTAAATCTATGCGATACTAGTTCATACATGTTGTGAGCTTCACTCACTCCAATTTCTGCTGCACTCCTAGGTGATTTTTATGAGCATTTTCAGCTAAAATAGAATCTCATTGGTCAGAGTACTGATTTTATATGGCGGAGTCATCAGTTAGCAGACAATTTATTACATGTTGGTCTTTTGTGTGTAATAACCAGGAGATCTCCTGTAAGTTAGGTCGTTTGTGGTTTCTTTCTGTGTCAAATAAACATTGTTGCTGCAACGATTTATTTCCTTATTATTAGTACCATTTGGAGGGCTTTAAAATTTCTTCTTACCTTGTCTTAACACCACTTTCAGCTCCTCCTCCCGACCCTAGAAGAGGATAGGGGCGCCAACTGATAGATCCTTCACGTTTTCAAGCTGGCCTTCATATGAGTCCATATAAAGGATTTAGAGCTGATTCCTCCGTCCTTGGTATAGCTAGAAGTGTCTATAAATCTGCTTGGTGTATAACTAAAAAACTTAGTAAATCTGCTTGGTCAGCTGTGTTATATTGGTATGGTCTCATCTATTCTTGAATGACATTGATTCGGCAAGAAATGCATATACAGACATTTCATGCCACTTCTAAGTTCTAATTCTGAACAGTGTTGAACCTAGTAGATTATTTGCTTGAGGTTGTAGTATTTGTTTGTACAATTCCTATCTGTAATGTGCTAGTTTGAGAGGGAAAGATTATTTAAGTTGTCCGCTTCCTGAGGCCGTTAAAGATCATTTGCATGGAGATGATTTTTTCCTTCTTTCTTTTTGGTTCAATGTCCATATTAATTCATCTGTTTACTGTTATGGGCATCTGTAACTAACAGAGTCATATGAGTATTTGGGTTGTATCATTTCTCATGAGTATTAACTTGGGGATTTCTCTAATTATCGTATTCAGGGAGCCGCGAGGCAACTCTCTGTTTTTCGTGACTAAATCAGCATATTTTGGTTATCTGGAAGGAAGATGAGTTAAATTGGACAAATGTTTGAAAATGCTAGTCTCTGCCTAGTGCCTAGTGTGCCCGGAAAACATTATTCATATTGGCTGTAATTTTTGTTTTTTTAGCATAAAGCATTGTGAGCATCCAATTTAGAAAGGGATGTATCAGCAGGCCCACCAGTCTGTATAAGCTCTTTTTTTGGAGCTCTGTATTGTAAATCATGTAGTAGGTTCCATACTGTGTAATGTTTCATGCATGTATCGCTTTGAGCTTTGTAAAGATTTTATACCAAGTCCGCTGAGCACTTGTTAAGTATTTTTGGTTTGTACAAGTAATGCCAGCCTAGGTTAGGTGTTGTCAGCTAGCAATTTTTGTATAGAGTAATTCGTTGTTGTAACCGAAATTTAGGTGATTTCTGTAACATCTGGAGAGTTGTATAGACTTGCAATTTTCGTTCATCGCAATTATTCTGAGATGAGTTTAAAATACTAGAAGATGCATTCAACATGGACTACGTACATTCCAGGACACAGATAAGGACTGCTGATTGCATCTGTAACTGCCTGTAGGCCTGTAAAAAATTTATTGTAGTTAGATCATGTGCCAAGGGTAAATTTTTTTGTAATATCTGAAAATGTTTGATTTTCCTTGCTTGTAACTTAGTCCGAGAACTTGTATAGGCTGTATATAATTGTAACATAGTCTGCGTTAGGAGTTAGAAGCTGTGAGTTCAAATGTATCATCAAAGGGGCTGGAGACAGGTGCCGGGTTCCCATTGTCTTTGACCCGTTATATTTTAATACTAGCTTACCAAAAATCAGTTTCTCCTTTTATTTTTGCTTTTAGTTTCAATTAAGTGCATGTTACTTAAAATAGATTGTAACTCTGTTGTTGAAAGTCAGAGCAGCCGAGATATCCTTTAATCGACCTGGAGTTCGATGTTTCACCAGTAAGGTGTAAGTACTTGGATTTGATCAAAGAAGCATTAAAGAGATCTGTCTTGCATTCATTTTCTCCTGTATTCTCATTCTATACTATATCTGCTGCTTTTTACCTGCTCTGAGGATCCTAGTTTTTGTCCAGTTTAGTTAACCATGTCCTTCCTCTTGGCAGCTTTTCTTTGGGTATCTAGTGTTTATGCTCCTCACCATTTGAACAGGGTATTTTGGTTCATATTTGACTGAGATGAGCAAAACTGAAATGGCAGACAATGATGATTCATACATAGATTGAGGCGTAGTAGTTGTTATTGGTTCCGTATTTTGGTTCAATGAATTCTGTTACCTTATTTTTTATTTAAGTTTGCCTGTTTGGTTGTGTTATTTTGATTCTATATACTTTGTTGCTGGAAAGGTTGATGTGTTTCCCACTGAAACCTTAAGCTGTTTGTTAAATGGATTGGTTGTTTTATTTTGGCGTTGGACTTTCATTATTTTTCATTCTCTAAACCGTTTTTCCAGTCCCTTCGTAAAATATGAACCAAAATATTTCTATTTTGGGACAAAATAATGTTTGACAAAATAATATTTTGTCCAAAATGATACCTTAGCTAGAAAGATGTTTGCAAGGATGGTTTAAGGAGACCTAATACTCCATTACTATCTCTAAAAAAATACTAACAAACAGTTCTATATCAAAAACAACGAAAAAGGAAGAAAACCCAAGCAGTCTACTAAAATTCAAACCAAATAGGTCCTTAATATATATGTATTTTTTTTCTTTCGTATACAATATTTGAAATTTACTAAAATTGTCCTAATTTTGTATATTATCCATCTTAAACAAAGATTACTTATAAATAGTATATAATCCATTATTAGTGGCTTAAATTAGGGGAGTTAGTTACATCTTTTTACTATTTTCTCTCCACTCCTCTTTTAATTAGATTCCTAGTTGTGTAACCTGTTTTAAGCCATAACAAACGGAATTTTACTTTTGAAAAAAGAACACAACAATATGGCAATAACTTTGAACACAACAGCTGAATTAAAGTGGAGAATCACCGAAAACATGGTCTAGGCAAAGATGCCAGTATGTCAACTAAGGGGCACAATCAATATATATATATACACGAGCCACGAGCCCGAATGCACCTTTCAATAACGCGATTATCGCAAAAATTTTGATTCAAGGCAGTCAAAAGCATAATTGGGCAGTTTTGAAGTTTTAGCAGATTTCAAATTAAATTCAATCACTTTCAAATTTTGGATTCAACTTTATATTAGTATTTCTAACACAAATTTATGCTACCTAGTTAATTTTTCACAAAACTCAGTTTTTCTAAAGTGCAGCGATAGAGTTTTTAATGTAAAACTCGGAATTATCTACCCAAATCATTCAGTTCGCATCAATATTCAGGTTTTTCAGTTCAAACAAATATGAGTCATGAAATTCATTTACTACTTTCCGTTCCTTAATAAATCAATTGAGAAAAGAACAATGAATGGTATATCAACATACAAATTAAAAATAAATTTCATATAAATTTAATACAAATTTGAATAGCAACAACAACACATATAGTAAAAATAAATTTCATATAACTAATTATATAATATAAAACATAGTTATAACTTATAACACTTTCATACATCATTTCTACCTAATTAAATATAACTACAACATTATACAACTTAAATGCAATATTCATACAAATTTTATACAACATGTCTTTTGTATATATTTTGTATATAATTTATACATATGTTACAAGTCGTGTGTTCTTCTTCCTCTTCGACATTCCAATGAAAATTTTCTCTCTTAAAACAATTTTGATACATATCAATAATTTTATACGAAAAATAGTATTTATAATTTAATAAAAGTTTTATACAATGATTTATACCTTATACAATAATTTTTCTACTTTCTTACAACATTCAAATAAAAAATAAATAATTACAAAAAAATATAAGTTAAATATAATTTATATATAACTTTCATACAATTTCATAAGTATACTGTATGTCATGGTTCTTCTTCGAGATGCAATCTGAAATTCAGTCAAACTCAAGTCTAATCTTCACCAAACACCCTTAAAATTGAGATAGAAACTTCAAAAAATATTTTCAATTATTTGCAACAGTACCCGATCCAAACAAACAATATTTTTTAAAAACTCATATTCGAATTCAAACCTTTGAAGCTTTTTAATAGCTGTCAATAGTGAAGAATCAAATACCTTCATAATATATTGATTAACAATTTCAATCCGAACGCCAGTTGTGCAACATGAAAGGGAAGTACTAAGTTAAAACTTAGATTAAAATAATTGAAATTCATTGATAAAAATAAAGGATCAAAAAGTATAGAAACAGAAGGAAGATTGGGGAAAAAGTTGAGAGAGAGAGATGGAGAGAGAGATGGGGATATAACTAATTCCCATTTCAATTTTTAATGTAAAAGGAAACTCATTAATACTATTTTGTGTATGATTGGTAAATTGTATATGCTCATGTAATGTGATTATCCGATAGTTTATTCTGAGATTTAGCCTCTATTTTCGTTTTCGGGACTTCGAATAGCTCTATTTAGTATTTCTTGATTTGTGTACGCGATTCAAGTTTTTTCCAAAAAATTTTTGTGTGAAAAATTTTAAAAATGTGAATTTTTATTTTTAAAATGACTTGAGTTGACTACGGTCAATGTTTTGTATTAACGGACTCGGATCAATATTTTGATAGTTCCAGTGAGTCCGTATCGTGATTTGAAATTTGGGCGTAGGCCCAAAATTGAAATCAGAAGTCCGTAGCTTGTTTTGACTCATTTTGCCGAAAGCTAGTATTTTTGAAAGTTGAAGAATTACTAAGTTTGACCGTAAGTTGACTTCTTTGCTAAAGAGTTCAACTTTTGATGTTAAATTATCACGACCAAACCAATGGGCCGCAACGACTACCCGGTACCTTACTCAACAGAGTACCAATATAACGTATTTTTTCATGTCATACTATCATAGATAGTAGAGCCGAAAAGCTGACATACGGGCCTAGAAGAGCAAAATAACCACTCGTATAGTGAACATAGGCCGACAAGGCCATACAATCTTTTATGTACATGACATATGTATTCAAGTCTTTAAGAATACATAATTTTCATAAAGGTTAAGACAAGGCCCTACCATACCAATCAAGACATGTACTAGTCATACTAACCAAAGAAGCAACTCCGGAGCAAATAGAGCGCACCAACACCTTTCACTGGGCTGATAGCCTACTTGGAGGACTCTCGACCTGTGTATCAGGACCTGCAGGCATGAAACGCCGCATCCACAGGCAAACAGGATATCAGTACAAATAATGTATCGAGTATGTAAGGAATGAAAATTAGTAACTAGTAAACATAAGAGAAACATGGAGTAAAAGACTCAATATGTATATTTGAATAACTCCGTGAATCATCTAATATTATAATGTTGTTAATATACGTATAGATGTCTTACCATGCATGGGTATATGCGTTCATAACATCATCAAGTCTCTGAGGGCATCCCATTATATCATCTCGGCCACTGTGGACAAATCATCAATGTATACAAGCTGATCAGGTGGTGGTGCGTATATAACGCCATAACATTTTCCCATATCCTACATACCTACATACATACATGCACACACAAATGTATATATATATATATATATATATATATATAAAACACATACCTAGAGCAGGAAAAAATTCGTATGATATTATAGGAAAAGATGGTAATATGCTCTCTTAGAATCACAAAATTCCGATATAATTACACAATGTAACTTCATGTGAACTCCTTTGCTGAAGCAATCATGTATTCAATCCCATATACTTGTGAGTTTGAGACTCTTATTGCTTGCCCAAGATTCCTTCCAATGGTGCCATAACGTTTTCCTATTTTCTAAGTAATATTTGTTATGAAAAAAGTATTTAAAGAATGACAAAGAAATTTGAGAATGTGAGATCAAAGTGATTGGAAAAGAATAAGAACAACAATCTTTTGTTTGTACGGAAATCTTGATGTCTCTCATTAAATATTTGTGAGTCATGGTTCTTAATGCCAATTCCAACAAGTTATTTTTGTTTAAATCTTTTTTTATCAAATAAATAACTAAACTAAAATAGTTATCCAATGACTTTTATGTGTAAACAAGGCAGCGTATGTCTTATGACTCATCATGTCCATTTGTTCCACTTTGGCTTGGCTTAATGCTACGTGGCAGCCCTAAAAGGATCATTATCCACTTAGTACCACAATAATTTTCATAATTAATTAATTATTCACATAATTAGAAATTATTTCAAATTACTTAAAATACTATTCACCTTTTAACGTACCTTATACACCTTACAATTATGGCTATGTGGTACTTTGTATGGTATTAGTCCATAAATATCGGATATTTTAGCTCAGGTCGTATATTATCCTAAAATTTTAAACTTTGATGAAATTTTCTTTTTTATTTGCTTACCTTCTGACCTCTACGAACTTAATGATTGCTTGTTTGAAATAGCATAAAATGTTTATAATCTTAAAATAATCCTATTCTCAGACTTCTATTGATTTATTTATGGTGTACGTTCATGTACTAAATATGGGGTGTAACATCACTCTCCCTTTAGAACATTCGTCCTCGAATATTGACTGATGCACTTATCATTTTCGTAACTTATAGCTCTTGTGAATACCTTAATAACCGCATTATCATTTAGGAAATTGTTCTATGAATAAATCCAAAGGCCAGGGCATTTTTCCCCTTTAGGCCTTTTTCTCATGCCACGACTTGTGGTCGAAATCCTTCTAATCTCGTAATTGTTGCTACCTTCTTTCATGAGATTGTATGATTCTGACCTTGTAAGTGCGCATGTGTGACTCTTCTCTCCTTTTTCCTCCAGCTCTTAGCCAATCTTTAGGCTTTAGTTTGTGAACATATACAGAGCTTGACGAGATCTCTCTCTATGCACTTATAGATATACTGAAGTTCTTCGCTCGGTACTTTGTTGAACTTACGAATATTGCTATACCTTATTTCATAGACCCGTTTATCTATTTGTATGACTTTATTGCATCAAGGCAGATCATACTATGCCATAACTCTTACTTCAACTTATCATTACTGAGGTATACCACTAAACTCCAGGTTACTTTTGTTGCTTATCTTATAGGTATAAATCTCAATCCTTTAATGTTTTTCATTATCATTCATCTTAAGAATGATGGCCTAATCTCATATTATAATTTGTAACTTGTATCCGTTCATTGTTGATTCACCTCAATATTGATCTACCATCCACCACTTGATGCCTTGAAATTTCATACGTAATACATTGCCGCTTGGGCCCTTGTCTCATCGGGGACATCTGGAATAATTAAATTGATCCACCTAGGGGTAATACTGTACTTCCATAATCATACTTTATAGCATCTCAATATGACTCACCTTATTTGGGTGTTTTAGTCCCTTACCATTTATGAAATCCTCTTCAAGTCATTACTCAATCGAGGGCCAAAATGTCATTCTTTATCTATCATAATCACACCCTCATTCTACTACCAGGGCAGCATTTCATCTTTTCTAAATGGTACTAGTTATAGGCTCTTTTGAGTTTGTTTAGGCTATACTGAGCTTTCTATAACTTATAGGAAACATCAGCTCCCTTGTTTTCATAGGTTTAATTCCGAGGACTTGTATATTTCTTGTCAACTCCTCACTCGCCCTTTCCTATCCTTAATCTTGTCTTCCTAAAACCTCTTGTTTACCGTACATTTAGCTTGTGACTGATTTCCTTATGCTTTTCTAGGACATCAAGCGAGACATCACGTTGTCTCTAACTCTTTTTTATCCTCTAATTAGACCTTTCAGTACATAAAAATCATAGATGGGAATGTATGCTATTGACAACACTACTATCATTCATGGATACTGAATCCCCACGTTTTTAGTCTTTTATCTACAGTATGGACTATTTACAACCTTATGCATTTGAGTATCTTGTACGCTGTTCACCTTTCCTTACTTACCTTAAAGTATTGCCTCACATTCTTCTATCTCTTTCATAACCTTCTTTCCACATAGGTATAATGTATCTCCACAACCTGAAGCTCTATTATAATACTTGCACCTTTGGTGCATACACAATTCGGTAGGAGCTTCATACTGACTTCTTATGAGGCTAGTACTCTTCAGTTGGCTTCATCATAGAGCCATTACAAAATATGGCTACCATACTATCTCTCTTATACCTCTGCTATTTAAGAGTGATCATGAGGACTATAATGCCCTTGGTCTACTCCTATTTTACTTGGTCAATGTAACTCTTTAGTTTCCTCTTCTTTATGATCAGCCCTTATGTTGGCTTAAGATATCTTCTAGTATGCGTCTCCTGGTTTTAGTTGTTACTTTAGCCTTTCATGGACACTATGGAACATTCAGGGTACAATCTTCTAGCAATTCAATCTTTTGTCTATGACCTAGACGCAATTCTTTCTTTTAGTTATACTAGAGTCTTTTATGACTGTATGGTTGTCAACATATATGCTGCATCTGTAATACTCAAAAATCTTAAGTGCGTTCATAACATAACTAACTCTGGATCATTTATCGATAATTCATTTTGTTCTTTCTCAAATTTCAATGAGAGAAATTGCCATTCTTGGTCATTTTGCCACTTGTTGCATGAATACTTGGCTTATCTTAGTGCCCACACATGCCGGATTTGTTTTTTGGGAAACTTATATGATTTCGACCATTACTTTTTGTAGAAAATCATTCTATCTATGATATGTGTGCTTTGGTTGTATTAGAATGATTTTCAGGTATAGGTTTTGATGAATGACAAACAACGAAGTCGATGAATGACAAACAATGAAGTCAAGTGTCGAACAAAGTTATTATATGACAAACAATCAAGAATGAATGCCGAGAAGTATATTGATGACGGAATTGCATAGACAAGCGAAAGACGACTCAAAAGTTCAAGACCGAAGACCCAAGGCGTAGGTCGTTAGGTAGAACAAATGTAAGACCAACGTTTAAAGTTATCTCGTCTTTTGGCTCAACATAGGTCATCATAAATATGCATAAAATCATTTTATCAAATCATATTTCAAATACTTCAAACAAAATGATTTCAAACATTTTCGTTTCAGCCAAAATGAATTTTAAACATGTCTTTCAAAGCTGGACAGCAATAATCGATTATGCTTATGTTGATAATCGATTATGTTAAGACAGTGTAAACCGGAATTTTACAAAACAGCAAAATAATCGATTATCAGAAGTGCATAATCGATTATCTTGTATCCGTTGCCAAAGTGTTTGAACACTGTAACAACATAATTGATTATGCATATCTGATAATCAATTATATTGCATAAAATCAGCTTCCAGATTTTGTAACGGTAAGCTGATAATCGATTATCCAAATCTGATAATCGATTATCGTGGCATAAAATCAGCATAATTGATTGCCAATTATGCAACGGACATACAACTTATAACACCTATAAATAGAGGTCTTTTGAGCTGAATTGAGACACACAACACCTCTCATTATTCATATACATATTGATCATCATTTATGCATCATTATAGAGCATTTGTTGAGCCATTTGAGAGACAACTTTGAGTTGTTCATAGAGCTTATTTTGTATCTCTTTATCAACTCTTGTTAGAGAGTTCTTGTTGTAAAAGAGAAAGGTGTTTGAGAAGACCATATCTTCTCATTGATTGTCGGGTTCACTAAGTATCCTCAATCTTAGTGGTTGAAGTCTTGTGGTGCGATATCCACGAGCAAGGTGGAGTCTTGAGGGGCGGTATCCTCGAGCAAGTTGAAGTCTTGTAGAGTGTACATCTACGAGCAAGTGTAACGGTTTGTTAGGCACCCGTAAGTTTAACGAAGTAAGTTGAATCTCGAGAGAGTCTCTCGGGGACTGGACTAACCACAAGTTGTGGTGAACCAGGATAAATTCGGTGTGTTCTTTCCTTACTATTTTAATTACCGAATTTATTTTATTCCTGCAATTTTAATTCCGCAATATTTATTAATATTCTCGTTCCGCACTATTCACCCCCCTCTAGTGACGGGCATAAATCCTAACAATTGGTATCAGAGCCTAACTCTCTGAAAACCTTAACCGGTTGAGAGAACGATATATATATATTTTTTTAGAATATTAAACACAGGAATGATGAGCGAAGGACACTCCCCCTATAGGCCTCCATTACTTGACGGAACAAATTACACATATTGGAAAGAGCGGATGAGAATCTTCATCCAATCAAACAACTTTTGATTATGGCAAATCATCAAGAACGATGAAGAAATGCCAACAAAGAAAGTTGGGGAAATCATGGTTCCAAAGGAGGAAAATGAATATGATGCCGAGGACATCAAGAAGGTTGAAAGAAATGCAAAAGCCATCAACGTGCTATATTGTGCAGTGAACCCGGATGACTATTGGAAGATTTCTTGCTGCACAACCGAAAAGGAGATGTGGGATAAACTCGAGATCACTTATGAAGGTACGCCTCAAGTCTTCTAACACATGAATATGAACTCTTTAGAATGAGGGAGAATGAAAGCATCGATATTATGTTCGAACGGTTCTCAATGATCATCAACGATCTCCATGCTCTCGGAAAAGTATATTCGAACAAAGATCTAGTTCGAAAAATCTTGCGGAGTCTCACTCCCGAATGGCGATCCAAAGTCAATGCCATCCAAGAGTCGATAGGAATCACGGACGTCACAATTGATGGACTACGAGGTAACCTCAAAACTTATGAAAGTATGATTCTTAATCCTTCTTTTGGAAACAAGAAAAATTCGAATATTGCCTTCAAAGCCTCATCCTCTAAAAGAGAAGAGGTAAATGATTCGGATAGCGATAATGATAATATTTCCAATGCCTTGATCGAAAAGTTTTATAAGTTTATGAAAAAGGAAATAAAGAAGGAAGAACCAAGTCCTTCATGCCAAAATTGTGGAAAACTTGGCCACACCAAATCACATTGTCCAAAACCCAAGGACAAGAAGAAGCACAAACACCAAAGGCGTGTGACATGGGATTCGGACAACTCGGGCAATGAAACCGCAGCATTATGCCTCATGGCCAACGAGGAAGAAGAGGTAAGTAATTCTAACTCTTATTCTTTTGAAGAATTACAAGAAGCTTTTCATGACTTATATGGTGAATTGAAAAAGACTTCAAAAATCTCCAAAGCGGCCAAGGCTAAAATTAAAGTTTTAGAAGAAAAAAATTATTTTTTGGAAAATAACAATATTGATCTTAGAAATAAAATTAAGGAGATGAATGAAGCCTCTTCAATTGATCAAAGTTCAAATAGTTCTTCTTGTAAGTCTTTGAAAATAGAGAACATAGAGCTTAGGAACACACTAGAAAAACGTAGTGTTGATGACCCTAAAACTATTGAAGAAATTAGAAAGGATGATAGAAATGAAGTTAGACCACCTAGAAATAATTCTAGGAACTTCACTAATAAGTATAAAATGAATCATTTTAGACCACCTAGAAATAACTCTAGGAATCGCAATACGTCTAGGAATAACGACTTTAGATCACCTAGAACGTTTTTGGCTTAACCAAGACATATGCACAACACGAATGTTATATGTCATTATTGCAACCGGGTAGGACACATAGCACCCGTATGTTTTGCAAAATATAGAGATTTATCATTTGGCTATGATTATTATTTGCCTAACCCTCAAGGACCCAAAAGCAGTTGGGTAACGAAAACCTATTTTTAGGTACGTTTGCAGGTGTGCTTGAAGACTACAATATTGTAGTAGATGAACCAAGCACGAAACCTTATTGCATCAAGGGGGAATGTCGGTTAGTTATCATTTTTTTTGATAAAAACGTAATAGTTGATATGTGTTAATAATTAATATCCTTGTTAACAATTGATATTAATTATTTTTGTTGATTCATGTGTTGATAACTTTTATCTTGAATAACAATTGGTATCAATTATTTTTTGTTAAAAATAATGATTGATGTTTTGATGAATATCTCTCTAGTTTGAATGACAGTTGGTATATTCGCTAAAAATAACCTTTGATATGGTTGTTATATTTTTACGAACTTTTGGTATTATTTCATGTTGATTTTTTAAATATCGTCAATGTATATTCCTCATTGTATTTCCTATCTTATATTTGACACTAACAATTGATATACCCAAAAGGGGGAAGTGTCGAAAGGGGATAATAGCCTTGGTATACTCTCTTTTTGCTAATGCCAAAAGGGGGAAGAGTTTAGGCGATATGCATCAAATAAGGGGGAATGTATCTACGTTATAGTATGCCTTATTTGAGGGGGAATTATCATTAAGGGGAATTGTTTGCTTGAATTGTATGTTGAGATATAGCATGGATTTAGGGGGAATCCGATATGCATATCTCTAATTGTTTGTCATTATCAAAAAGGGGGAAATTGTACAGTGTGATTTGGTTGTATTAGAATGATTTTCAGGTATAGGTTTTGATGAATGACAAACAACAAAGTCGATGAATGACAAACAATGAAGTCAAGTGTCGAAAAAAGTTATTATATGACAAACAATCAAGACTGAATGTCGAGAAGCATATTGATGACGGAATTGCATAGACAAGCCAAAGACGAGCTCAAAAGTTCAAGACCGAAGACCCAAGGCGTAGGTCGTTAGGTAGAACAAATGTAAGAGCAACGTTTAAAGTTATCTCGTCTTTTGGCTCAACATAGGTCATCATAAATATGCATAAAATCATTTTATCAAATCATATTTCAAATACTTCAAACAAAATGATTGCAAATATTTCCGTTTCAGCCAAAATGAATTTTAAACATGTCTTTCAAAGCTGGACAGCAATAATCGATTATGCTTATGTTGATAATCGATTATGTTAAGACAGTGTAAACCGGAATTTACAAAACAGCAAAATAATCGATTATCAGAAGTGCATAATCGGTTATCTTGTATCCGTTGCCAAAGTGTTTGAACACTGTAACAACATAATCGATTATGCATATCTGATAATCGATTATGTTGCATAAAATCAGCTTCCAGATTTTGTAACGGTAAGCTGATAATCGATTATCCAAATCTGATAATCGATTATCCAAATCTGATAATCGATTATCTTGGCATAAAATCAGCGTAATTGATTGCCAATTAAGCAACGGACATACAACTTATAACACCTATAAATAGAGGTCTTTTGAGCTGAATTGAGACACACAACACCTCTCATTATTCATATACATATTGATCATCATTTATGCATCATTATAGAGCTTTAGTTGAGCCATTTGAGAGGCAACTTTGAGTTGTTCATAGAGCTTATTTTGTATCTCTTTATCAACTCTTATTAGAGAGTTCTCTTTGTAAAAGAGAAAGGTGTTTGAGAAGACCATATCTTCTCATTGATTGTCGGGCTCGCTAAGTACCCTCAATCTTAGTGGTTGAAGTCTTGTGGTGCGGTATCCACGAGCAAGGTGAAGTCTTGAGGTGCGGTATCCTCGAGCAAGTTGAAGTCTTGTAGAGTGTACATGTACGAGCAAGTGTAACGGTTTGTTAGGCACCCGTAAGCTTAACGGAGTAAGTGGAATCTCGAGAGAGTCTCTCGGGGACTGGACTAACCACAAGTTGTGGTGAACCAGGATAAATTCGGTGTGTTCTTTCCTTACTATTTTAATTACCGAATTTATTTTATTCATGCAATTTTAATTCCGCAATATTTATTAATATTCTCGTGCCGCACTATTCACCCCCCTCTAGTGACGGGCATAAATCCTAACACTTTTGGTTTCACTTCTCGCTCATTAGCCACGATAGGTGCCAGACCACTTTCATATAGAATGCGTACAATGTTGTAGTTAGACTACTATTAGAAAGACCATATATTTTTCGAGTTTCTATGTTTAGATTGAAGCATTCTTCCTTATTTACTCAGCTAGTCTTTCATTGTATTACTTAAAGGGGACCCTCTGACTCTTGTAAAGCTGTGAGCTTATTACACACCTTTTGATGTCCTTCCTTGCCGATAATTATCAGTGGTTACTTACCTTTATGCCCTTGTGCTTGAAGGGTTGCTTCTGAACTGATATTTTGATTGTCTTCCTAGTGGAACTCTCTTTTACTCCATAACACTCATACGGTACCTTTTAGTATCCCAACTCTTATCTGAATATTTCTCAAGGATCACAATGTCATATCGACGAGGCTGGATTCCCCATGTTGGGGTTCATTGGTTTTATCTTGCACGATCTGTTGATTTCTCTGTTATCCTCTTTTCTATCCCTAACCGAGCTCTTCCTGAATCAACTACTAACTACTCATTGTTCCATTCTCATTTCAATAGTCTGAGTAGTCTTTCTTGGGTTATTCCCTTTTGTCTTAACTTACCTCTCGCACTAGCTCTTTATTTATTAAAAATATCCCCGGATGGAAGTCTTACTTGCTTTCCTTGACGCCGTGCTTACATTATGTTCTAGAATTGCAATATATCCATAGGATTTGGATAAGTGCAATCTCATCTCTTCCTCATTTTTATCGCACCTTTTCACAGTTACTAGAACCACTTAGTTCTAACTTAATGCCACATCGCTCTATATTCCCCACTTTAGGGGAGTACTAAGATTTACTATGATGATCTACCTGTAGATGTTTTACCACTTCATCTTTGATGTCTTATTACATCATTTATAACCCTTACTTTCCTTGGATAATCCTTCTGTATCAAAGATAATAAAATTCCTTACTCGCGAGGGTTATACTTAGTGTAACTGGCACACACAATCCATTACGCTTAACTATGCTCAAATTGGTTGTATTAGGAAAGCAGTTTCCTGAATGACCATTCTCTGAATTTCTCATGAATATTCTTCTATTGTCCATTCTTTTATTGCCGGAACGCAATATAAAATTCTCATGATACCGACCATTATCAAATCACCCAGTCTCTAGTTCATGTTTAGTTTATCATTTTCACTAGTCCGTACTGATTTCTATTACTCCAGGGTCTAACTTTTCCTTCTGCTAATCATGTTAGAGTTGCAAACTTATTTCTCGAAATGAGGATGTGACTGTACGGCCTATACTTTGTTTTTGTCTTAAGTCCCATCACTTTTCATCTCTTTCTTCATTTGACTATATATTCTATAACATTCTACCGTTGTCGCCCATGTATCACATCTTACTCATAATTCTTCCTTATCTCTCTTCTCATTACTCTACTAATATTTCTGCTTATCACTTTCTTATGAAAACTGCAACATGACATTCTTTCGCTTCTAGCTCTCCTTGTTTCATTCATCGGCTTTTTGGGTTTCTTTACATCCTCTCTCTTCAATGGACGAGAGTCACACTAAGGTAATATTTATCCCTTCCAGTCTTTCAGCGCCTATATTTGTATTGCTCATATCTAGGTGTAATATTTTAGAGTTCAACATCAAGGTATCTCACGATGAAATGTATTAGCACATTTGCAATATTCTTCGAAAATGTCAACTGACGCAAACAATTCATCCATCATTTTGGGTTACTCTAACGCCAGCCAGATCCTCATATCCCATCCTCTTCTTATACTACTTCTGTTAAAACCCATAGGGCATAACTGGAATGGGTGTGACCAATTGTACATATCTCTGTTACTATTGAAGGTAACTCAAAATGCTTATATCTCTATGCCTGAGTTGAAAATACCGGTAATCTTCATTAATTGGGTACCTCGTACACTTTTTCACCTTGCTTCTGTTACTTGCTAGAACTTATGTCTGCTTTACGATTCTCTCTTTCCCTTTTTATCATAAAAGTGGATGGGCATTCTTGCCTTAGGGATCCTTATCAAGAAGCTTACACATCATAGTATGCATATGGTCTGCTGAGCACTTCATATTTATCCATCATAAGCATGATGCAAAAATCGAGTTCTTCTAACTCAACACTTCCACAACTATATCTCTTACCACATGTCTTTCTGGATGTAGGCAACATTCTATTATGAATAAGGTAGAATTTAGGAAATTAAGTTCTTACAACTACGCTCTACCACACAATCTAGAGTAAGAAGAAAGAGTGACAATCCTAAATGTCCCGTGGCCTCCTTCTTATAAATGTGATGCATGACACATTCATAAACAAGACTCTACTAGACATGATATGTAGATTCCCTAGGACAGAACTGCTTTAATACCATTTTGTCACGACCCAAACCGGTGGGTTGCGGCGGGCACCCGGTACCTTACTCAACTGAGTACCAACATATCGTATATTTTCATGTCATACTATCATGGATAGCTGAGTCGGAAGGCTACCGTGAGATAAGTAGAATACAATATGTGATACCAATTTATACATAAGACATACATGACTAAAAGACAAAAATAACCACTCATATACTAGACATAGGCTGACAAGGCCATACAATCTTTTACATACATGATATCTATCCACAAGCCTAATAAAATACGTAATTTTCATAAAGGTCAGGACAGGGCACCGCCATACCAATCAAGACATGTACTAATCATACTGACCAAAGAAGAAACTCCAGAGCAAATGAACACATTCCACTTAGCTGATAATCTACTTGGAGGACTCTCGACATGTCTAATCAGGATCCGTGGGCATGAAATGCAGCGTCCCAGGCAAACGAGACGTCATTAAAAATAATGTACCGAGTATGTAGGGAATGAATATCAGTAACTAATAGACATGAGAGATAGAGTAAAGGACTCAACATATATATATTTGAATAATATCATTTAATATTCTAATGTCATGCATATGCGTATAAATATCATACCATGCATGAGTATATGTGTTTGTAACATCATCAAGCCTCTGAGGGCATCATATCATATCATCTCAGTCATTATGGGCAAATCATCAACGTATACTGGCTGATCAGGTGGTGTAAGTATATAATGACGTCATCTGGTCATAGGTCAATGTACATGAATGTGATACGCGAGAAGTACGTCAATAAAATCTCTTGGGATGTCATAAAACCATTATGCATTCGAGTAATATCATGAAGTAAACATTTTTTTAACTTTCATTCTTTTTAAGACCCGTGAACAGATGATAGAATAATATGACACATGAAAATTCAAGAACATAGGCAACTGTAATACTTCTATCAATAGAGTCATTTATAGAAGTTGTGCATTTTCTCGCTTGTTTGTGTCATATAGATCATGACAAATGGGAGTTCTAGCATTCTGAACTTCTTTGGAATAGATTTTGCGGACGCTTCCTTGGGGAACAACCTTTGTATGAATTTCTACGAATCCACGCCTTTCAGGACCGGGGGAGCGCCCGGAATTTGGTCGACCTTGTAGTTGTAGGTCTCGACTTTCTTGTCATTGGCTTCTATCATTTTCTCACCCGATGTGATCCTTCTGGTAAGGTCCTCAAGCATTTGGTGACTTTGCAGCTGGGCAATAGCCAACTATTGTGCGTGCAACATTTAAAAAATAACATGAAGGCTAACCTCCCGTTCTTTCCTCGTTGGAGTTTTCCGAGCCACTTGTAGGTCTCCTTGGTGTGCGCTCCTCTTGGTGTGTGAGCTTATATCGACCTACTGGGCATCGCATGAACCTATGTTGACTGGAATTTGTCCTGGCACATTCTCGAGGTTTCGTGGTGGAGTGCCAACATTTGGGGTAGCCACACTATTCTCTCAGTGGTTTACAAGATTGTCGTTTTCAACTCTATTTACCGAGCTAGACATTTTAACATGAAATCGAAGATCTTGGACAAGAAGAAGCGTAAAAGATAACTTGCGTTATGCAATAAAACCAACAAAAAAATATTCACTATTATTTTTAGGCCCACGATGGGCTCCAAACTATTTATCGTGAAAATGGTAATAACAATTAAATTTATTGATGTGACTCTAAAAATACCTGATCTACTCTTATGCTAGAAATATGAGATTTAGAGACAAAATAAAGTTAAAGAAAGAGTTATAATCAAACCGAGAAGCTAGTTATTCGAGGCCTCGAGCCTGTCAATTCGGGCCTCGAGGTCGATCTCAGGGGTTAGCTACGAGCAATTGAGGGAAATCGGGATAAGGCTTAACAATTATCAAATAATCAATGGAGGCTCTTTATGGCCAATTATAAGCAATAAATGAAGAATAAATATGAAGATAATAAATGGAAGCAATAATATCAAGAGAGTATACTAGAGAGAAAAAAGAGCGCTCTTGTATATTTCTTGTGGAGTAGTTGGAGCGGCAACCGAGAGTTACAAAGTGATAAGGACCCCCTATATATAGGAGGAAAATCATAACATAGTACAAAATACATTACTTGCAAAGATATGGAGATGGGACAGCTAGATATGACACCTTGAGTAGGGTTTAGAGTAGACTGGAAGGCCCGTGTTCCTTGGGAAGTCCCCTTTTCCTATCATGGCCGTGGTCACCATTGCCCCTAGGTTTGGTGTCGATGAGCCTCGAGGGAGGAAACTCGGCCATAGCTTCATAGTCTTGAGGCTTTGAGATGATTCTTTCGAGATGCATTAATAACGAGAAATTGGACCCTATGATTTCGCCATATACAGATTGTAAGAGAGAACGGTACAACCTTTTCCAAGAATACATACAGACTTTTCCCCACTCCAGGTCAATGTTGTGAGAGTTCGTATCTTGCTTTCAAGTGGAAGGAATGGAACTACCACCGGTCTCTAACGACTGGGCGGTGCAGACCTTCACTCAAGGGCTGAAAGAACGAAGCACAGTGGCTTCCAAGTAGTTGAAATAGAATCTCGTTAAATATCCCACTGTGACCTGGTCGAACATCCACAATCGGTATCAGTCAAAAATCTGGATCGAAGATGACCAGGTAGGAGACACTTAGGGTTCAGTATATCCAAGCAGGCTCTTGGCTACGGAGTCAAATCCAAGCTATGAAATATATCAACCATACGCCGAATATAGAAGGAACGCCTCAAGGCGTAATCCACCTCATGACGATCAGAGGAGACACCGAGGACAGGATCCTTGAAGACTCATCAGCAGAGCCGGGTTCGATAGGAGCGCTAGACCAACTGAGGTACCTCTCTTATTAGTGTACAATTTCAACGTCGACGTGTCAGACATCATGTACGCCATCAGCAAAATCAGAGACGCTAGGTGGACCAGGCATGTACAATCAGATCCTTCGCAAAAGAACTACAATTTAGTATGTGAATTTCACAACAGGCACAGACACAAGATCTAGAATTGCCGGGAACTCCAGAAGAAAGTGACCCGACTACTAGACAATGGTCACCTTTGGGAATTCCTCAGCGCCCGAGCTAAAAATTAGTCCTGGGAAAAAGAAACAACCAAAAAGAACAAAGTGGACAAACCGGAACATGTCATTCAAATGATCTTTTAAGACACGACCTCGGCCGTATTCAAATGAAAGGACCGCATCGCGTCCACAAAATGAACACCATGATGTAAAGGTGCCATCGCCACTGAGGTATAATAATCTTCCCTTTTTTATTTTATATTTCATGATAACTTTTGTACCACCCCTCGACCAAAGCAGTCGAAATACCGACCCAGCTCGAAAGCCTTAAGGTTTCGAAGCATCCGTTGCACTCTTTTCCTTCGACCGAGTTTTTATCTCTAAGAGTATTTTTTTCAGCAAGGTTTTTAACGAGACAACATCCACATGCTACCTGAGGAAGGCTCAACAAGTATTTGATGCTTCCCTTGCAATTAACCCCGAATACTGGAGGGCATCCCCCAAGGTCCCAATAGAAAATGATGTATCGGGCCAAACGGTCGACTGAACTGTGCCTATATAATCAGTCCCACGACAACAAAACAATGTATACTTGTGCCAAGAAATCAAAGAATACCTTTTTTCAAAACATCTCATACTACAAAGAAAACTCAGCATTTTTGCTAAGACGATCCCTCTATAAAAATGCCCCCAATACTCGGAGACTAGCATCAATAATAATGTAACCATGTGACCTCGGGGTTGGAACTCCAAAATCATAAGCCCTCAATGAGGTAGGATGAAAATCACGAAACTGCCCCAAACACTCGGGGACTGGAGTCATTATCTCTGAAATTGCATGCCCTCAGGGTCGAGATCTCTAGAATTGTAAGCCCTCAATGAGGCAATACCAAGCTCACAAGTAACGGCTCCCGAGCTAGACCAACCTCGATGACTTGGAGAATGTCGCCAATCACCATTATTAAAAGCCCAAATCCATAAGACCCCGAGCGGGCACACTTGATCCCACAAGACCTACATAGGGCAACAACAAATCTGTAAGACCTCAAGCAAGGCATGCATCATACTTGTACCAAGTATTAATAAAACTTAAGAGGGTTAAACCGGCCGGGTCATCCCGATTTCGGACCGGCCTAAACCGGTTAAAACCAGAACCGGTCCGGACCTATTAAAGGGGGCTGGGCTGGGTTAGGGGGTCGCGCGGGTTGCTCCATTTATGTTTGAAATACCGGTTACCCGGACGGGTCCAACCCGTTAAGTGAATAGTGATCACAAACTGATTAATCAGCCTAACCCGACCCGGCCCGGCCCCAACCGGTATGACGGTAAATTTTTTTTTTTAAAAGGGCCAGATCTGACAGCTTAACATATATAGGAGATTGAAGCAAACAACAAAAATATTTATCTTCAAGTTGATAATTGGATGAACTTTAATGCCCTTTCTCCTTCTCAAAATTTGGTGGGAACATGATAGTTAATAGATTTAGGGAACAAAAGATTTATATATGCTATTCTTTTTTCTTGTATTTGGTTATCAGTTACCACAAAAAAGTTTCAAGGACAAAAGTGCTTTTCTCACTTATGAATGGAAATAATTTTCCTTACGGCTCTCCTATTTTTTTTTTAACTTTATATGTATTAATCATTAAGATTATCACTCAGGTATATTTATTAATCTATACTACTAAAAAATTCATTATAATACTTTCCTGTTTAATTAATATTATTATCTATTTTTAGTACATATATTTTTGTCATACTTGCCATTCACCAATCAAATAATTTTATTTATAAAAATAAATTTTATCATACCCAACAAACACGAATGAAGGGTAGCCGATACGGCAGTAGTTCAAATGTAAGTGCCAATACTTTGTATTAATAATTTAATATAACTTACAATAAGTATAAAGAATTCCAAAAAAATCAAGAAATACACTAAACCCGGCCCGTCCCGCCCCGCCCCCTTAACCCGTAACCCGTATGGTTCAATTTTACGGATGAACCCGAATCCGTTAAATCCGATAAGCTCCAACCCGTAACTGGCCTGGACCATAACCCGTACTAGTCCAAAAAATTACAACCCAGCTCGGCCTGGTCCACCCGTTTAACACCCTTAACAAAATTGTAAGACCTCAAATGCATGAAAATTTTTTAAGACCTTGCTACAGGCATAAACTTGATCCCAAAGTTTAGGCTATATATCGAATTTGAAAGACCCCTAATAGGGCATACCCTCGATATAGACGCCTAAAATACTTCACTCGGGGCCAAAATAGCTCTGACCAAGCACAAACGACTATGGCTACACCAGCAAAACTAACGCGACTCGGGGACGCCCGGCCGTCGCTAAAAATTACAAGCCATTACTTCGAATATACTTTAAAAAGAACCGGTTAAACAGGCTACCCTCGACATAGGCAAAAGATCTTTGACCATGTCAACTCCACATCATTGGCTTCGAGATACTCAGGTTTTGAGCTAAACGTCATGAGGTGCTCGATCATTGCTACGAAATGACATAAAATCGAGGTTATTCACGAACTGACAATGGGTCTGACAAAAATTACTTCAAAAAGTCCTTAACGAGGAGAAAATAAAGCCAATAAAAGGTCGCCTCGACCCAAAGCGTAAGAGTCATTGTCGCCAGCTTATATTAAAAGGCCGCATCGACCTAAAGCGTAAGAGACATTGTCGCTAGCCCACACAATACAAAACTTGAGGATCAAATGAGGTGGAGTCGTACCCAATTTGGAGATGGAACCCCAACTAGTTAACTAAATAGCATAAGAGCAAAATGTAAAGCCATTGTTGCCAGCCTAATGAGATTTAGGGCCATACACATAAAAGGTCACTTCGACCCAAGGTGTAATAGCCATACTCGCCAGTCCGCATAAAAGGTAACTTCGACCCAAGGCATAGGAGCCATAGTCATCAGCCCGCATAAATGGTCGATTTGACCCAAGGCGTACGAGTCATAGTCGCCAGCCCGTATAAAAGGACGCTTCGACCCAAGGGGTAAGAGCCATAGTCGCCTGCCCGCATCAAAGGTCCTATAGACCAAGCATGTAAAAGCCTACAGGCTAGCCTAATAAGCCCAGTGCCATATCACAAATCTGAAGATTCCTACTGACTCAAAAGTCGAATTAATCTAGCTGAAATCCTGGCCAGGAGAAACCCAGAAGATACAAAATCGCGAGGTTTCCCCCTTAAACATATAGGTATGAAAATACAAGCTCCATTACAACATACTGTGAAAGCTATATACACAAGAATAGAGAAGGAAGTAAACGTCCCCCTTGAAGACTATGGCCCGACGGACCCGCCCTTTCCATATTCGTCATCGGGCAAAAGGAACTTGCCATCATACTCCTCCCCTTAGATTGCTTGATGTCATTCAGAAGATCAAATCCCCTGGCATGAATTTCCTCGAGAGTTTCCCTCTGATATTTACATTTTGCATAGTCTATGCTACTACTCATGCGATCGAGAGCTCTTTTTAGCTCAGCTCCAGCAGCAGCAACGCCCTTCAAATAGGCTGTTGTTTTCTGGTGACCTGGTGCTGCTCATTACAGCCTTAAGCAAGACATTCACCACTTCAGCCTTCGCCTTTGAGAGATCGGAATCGAGCCTTGCGATAATGTTTGTTCATGCAGACTCACTCGTGCGAACGGTTCAGAGGTGTACCTTGATGGTGGAAATCATAGCAAAAGCATTCTCTTTGGCCGCAACTTGGGTATCTACATGAGCCTATGGCTCTTTAAACTCATATTTGGACCGGCCAACTTCGCCCAAAGTCGTTCCAGCTCCTCTATCTTGCTCTCCAACTAAAATATTGAAACATTAATCTCCAAATATAAAAAGGGAAGTATACCTCATCATCTAATACAAGATACCTGTCTTTTGAGGTGGCTTTCACGGCTCCAGCTCCGCTCCACCTCACACTGCATGAAACCAGCTCGCCTTTCTTTTCCGCACAAAGAAGCTTTAGGGATTTCTCCCTATTTGAAGCTTCATGTAGTCTGGCCTCACAACGAAGGAGATTGGATTTGAGCTTGTCAATGGTCTACAAAAGAAATTTCAATGAGAGAGAAAGAGTGTGGGACCGAAATAATCTTATGATGGCTACCAAAGCTTACCATAAAATCGAGTCACTGATCCTCACCAAAGGCCGAGCTAATGCCCGATGGCCCTTTCTGTTTGTCATCGACCTTCGACCCTAAGGTTGGAAATCTCCCCTCCTCTCTAAGAGGTCACAACCTCATCTTAAAAAATCTCTAATACATGCGGCAGCCAATTTGTACGCTGAAAAGAAAAGCACCATTTTGGGGGAATAAACCACTAGGCGCTTACCACGACACTTTGCCTTCCACCTCTTTGTGGATAGGTCTCGCTACCTTCATTTGTCATAGGTCGAGCAAGCTGCCAGCTTGCAAGACCACTCGGCTAAATCAGGGACTTCGTTCAGCAACCAAGGAGTTGCTACAAAAATGAAACAGAAAAATGTCATTACATAGCCTGCTTCCTGTCAAAACGAGGAAATATAGGTGCAACACTTACGTGTGAATTTCCATTTCTCAAGAAATGACAGAAACTCTCCAGGAATGATATCAAACATTCGAGCTCGAATGAACCGGCTCATCCATCCACAGTCTTCATCCTCTTCACTGCTAATGGCAGGAGACTGAGTGGATCAATGTTGCAGAGCAATCAAATCTCGATAGCACAGTGGTTGATATAGGCTTACAAATGACTAAGGGTGAACTCGAGAATAGACTTGTCGATGAAATAACTTATGTCTGCACTATCTTCTAGAGGAATGGGTGAGCCTAAGCCAAAGTAATCCGATATCTTCAATAGAACTCAAGCACGACCCAATCGGGGGGACCCAAAGTAAAGGCGTGCATATACACGCTCAAGAACCCCTCGTCATAGGTCGTGATGCTCTCCTCGAAGGAAGGTACTTATGGTACCACACATTTTCCCCGTCTAAAATTTTTTCTGATCATTTTGAGATGTTCCTCTCCCACTAATAAGATGAACCTCGATGCATGCTCTCGATGCCCTTGAGCATCAGAAGGTCTCCCCAATATAATGTCTCTCATTGAGGCAACGCACCTTGAGGCCCGCTCACTGGGCACCATCGGTGTACCACCGACCAAATACGGAACATAGGCAGAACTTCCCTCTCTTTGGTGGGCGGATATCGATGTAGCAATCATTGTTACAATAAAATAAGAAGGGAGGTATAGATTTGGGCAAAGATTTTGAGTTAAAATAAAAAGCGCCAAGTTCTACGAAAGAAGTAGTTACTCAAAATGGCAGAATCTCCACTTGAGAGGCAGGTGAGCTAATATATAGAGAAAAAACAACGGCTGCTCGCCTACCCAAGAGGCCAATTAACTCTGGTTGCGCTAACATCACCCCTTTTCTAGGGAAATGTACTGAATGGATCACCCTGGGTTCCCTTTACCATATTGCATGAATGCTACTATCCCACTGTCACGACCCAAAATCCTTTAAGAGTCGTGGTGGCGCCGGACACCACGGTCAGGGAAGCAACCCAAAATACTCAATTAAATTCTAATTGTTGTATTGTCTAAAATCATTTTTAGTTACATATTAAATAACGAATAAAATTTACAAAAACAACCACAAATCCTTTAACAAACTTAACATATAATAATCCAAAAATCCTCCCAGAACCCGATGTCACAAGTGCATGTGCATCTACTGATTAGAAAATAAAATATAACATCCGTCCAGAATACAGTGGACATGAGGTAAATGTAGTAGACTGGAAGGGATTGTACTAGCTACGGCTGTCTTGAATAATGCCACTCACCTAGTCCCAGAATCATCCGTGTTGCTACGCTCGGTAGGCCGCTAGAGTTACATATACCTGTGTAATAAAAACGCACAGAAGTGTAGTATGAGTATGAAACAACGTGTACTCAATGAGTATCCCATCTAATCTCGAAGAAGTAGGGATGAGATAATCAAATTCGACACTTACTAGTATTCTAACAATGTTATCAATAATACATTAAATAGTGAATTTCTACCAACATGATTTCTACCAAATAGCAGGGAACAAGTAGACAATTATTCCTTTTATAGGAAATTTCCAACAATTCCTTTTTCATTATTTCCAAATATTCTCAATCCGTAGAGAGGCAATAACAACTTTAATAAGTTCAAGAAAATGATACCAGCATGCGCCAATAACCACCATGGGATGTACGGCCCGGTCCAACATAAAAGTAAATTGTGCACTGTCGAGGATCGACCGACTCGAACCATAAATGCATCTATTACCCCGCTTGCGAACTATCCATGCGACGCGGTCAACATAAAATAAACAATCACCCTGTTCGCAAATCATACATGCGACGCAGATTCATACAAAATAAAGAATCAACCTACTCGCGAATCATACATACGACACAGTTACACATAAAGTACATGCTCAAATAGCAAATTAAGAATTTATCGGGGAATAATTATTCAAATAAAGCCACTTTCTCTTTTAACGATTCATGAAAAGAGGTCAAATCCTTTTGCGAATGTATTTATTAATTCGATGTGGTTTAAGCAATTCGAGATATCAATAAGATTACAAATATTCCAAGTATAGCATGCTTTTGGGTCCTAGACTACCTGGACTTAATAATAAAAGTAGCAATGCACGGACTCTCGTTACCTCATGCATACGTAGCCCCCACAAATAGGAGCACATAACAAATTAATTCACCTATGGGGACAATTTCCTCTTACAAGGTTAGAAAGGAGACTCACCTCGCTCCGAAGATCCAACCGGCATCCAATTCCCTTCCAGCGACTCCAATTGATGCGCAATGCCCCAAAACTATCCAAAAACGGGCAAACCAATAAAAATTTACTCTAATACTCAGAACAATTCAAATTATATAAGTTCTCAACTCCGCTCAAAAATTTGACCCACATGCCCTCGGGCCCACGTGCCCTGATTCCTAAATATTTCGAAAATAAAGTTTACCTATGAACTCATGAACTCGAATATATAAGTTTCTCTTAGTTCCATACTTAGAATAATGGTCAAAATCCAAGAATACTAATTTTCTAGCTTTTCCTCAAACCCCATGTTTTATACAATTTTTCATGTTTAAATCCATATATAAACCTTATATTTAACTCAAAACCAGTAGAATTCACTTACCTTATGCTTGATGATGAAAATGACACTTCCAAAAATGCTCCAAAATCGGCTCTCATGGAAGAAGTGAAGTAAAAAACGAGCCAACCCGATTTTAAAAGAACACTGCCCAGGCGACCCTTCTATGCGATCGCAAACAAAGCCTCACGATTGCATAGGAAAACTCTGCTACCTCCATAATTTCTTCTGTGTGTTCGCATGCAAGCCCATGCGTTCGCACAGACCAACTGCATCACATCCTTCAAACGCACATTGCGCGATCGTATTACCAGCCCTGCGATCGCATATGCCCCAGCCTTCCTTCTTCGCGATCGCATAGGCCAAATTCCAGATCCCTCACTTTTGCTCAATGTGATCGTGGACCTTCTCACGCGATCGCATAGAGTGAAAACCTGCTGCACTCATACCAGAAAACCAACAGTCCTCACAAGGAGAAAATCGATCCATTGAGCATCCGAAATGCGCCCGAGGATTCCGGAACCTCAACCAAACCTAAAACCAGGCCTAAAACACATTGCAGACATACTCGAGGCCTCAAATTATATCAAACAACTCAAAAATCATGAATTACACCCCAATTCCAGCTTTATGAATTTTGAAATTTTGAACTTCTACTTTCGATGTTAAAACCTATCAAATCACGTCCGATTGACTTCAAAATTTTCACGCAAGTCATATTCGACGTGATAGACCTATTCCAATTTCCGGAATCAGATTTCGACCCTAATGTCAAAAAGTCCACTTCCGGTGAAACTTCTCAAAAACCTTCAAAATTTTCTCTTTAGCCAAATGGCTCCAAAATGACCTACGGACCTTCCAATTCACTTGCGATCTCACTCCCAACTCCAGAATCAAAATATGGAGCTGCTCCCAGGCTCAGAATCCCAAATGGATATCGGTATCACTGCAATGCACTTCCATTCAAACTTATGAAATTTATTTCAAAATGCTACTCTCCACAATAGGCGACAAAATGCTCCGGAGTCGTCCAAAACCCAATTCGGGCATACGTCCAAGATCGAAACCATCATATAAACCTGCCGGAACCTTCAGATTCCGATTCCGAGGTCGTTTACTCAAAATTCCAATCCTAGTTTATTCTATCAACTTTAAGCTTCGGAAATGAGAATTCACATTCCAAATCAACCCTGAACTTCCTGAAACTTACTTCCGACCATGCTTACAGGTCATAATACCTAAAATGAAGTTGTACATGGCCTCAAAACCAGTAGAAATCACTTACCTAATGCTTGGTGATGAAAATGACACTCCAAAGTTGCTCCAAAATTGACTCCCATGGAAGAAATGAAGTAAAAAATGAGCCAACCCGATTTTAAAAGAACACTGCCCAGGAGACCCTTCTATGCGATCCCAAACAAAGCCCCGCGATTGCATAGGCCAACTCTGCTACCTCCATAATTCCTTCTGTGCGTTCGCATGCAAGCCCCTGCATTCGCACAGACCAACCGCATGCTGTGCAATCGCATCACCAAATCTATCAAATCACGTCCGATTGACTTCAAATTTTGCACGCAAATCATATTCGATGTGACAGACCTACTCCAACTTCCGAAATCGGATTCCGACCCCGATGTCAAAAAGTCCACTACCGGTCAAATTTCTTAAAATCCTTCAAATTTCTATCTACAGCCAAATGGCTCCAAATTGACCTACGGACCTCCAATTCACTTCAGATCGCGCTCCCAACTCTAAAATCACAATACCGAGTTGCTCCCAGGCTCAGAATCCCAAATGGACATTGATATCACTGAAATGCACTTCAACCCAAACTTATGAAATTTCTTTCAAAATGCTTCTTTCCACAATATGCACCAATACGTTCCCGGCTCGTCCAAAACTCGATCCGGGCATACGCCCAAGTTCGAAATCTTCATACAAACCTACTGGAACCTTTAGATTCCGATTCTGAAGTCGTTTAATCAAAATTCTAATCCTAGTTAATTCTTTCAACTTTAAGCTTCCAAAATGAGAATTCTCTTTCTAAATCAACCCTGAGCTTCCCGAAACTTACTTCCGACCACGCGTACAAGTCATAATACCTAAAATGAATCTGTTCATGGACTCAGACTATTGAATGATGTGCTAGAGCTCAACATGACCAGTCGGGTCGTTACATTCTCTCCCACATAAACATACGTTCGTCCTCGAACGTGCTGAGAACTACACGGAAGTAGTCAGAAGTCACTATTTAACTTCTCATGCACCTTCTCGTGATACCACAACTTAGTTGGGCACATTAGCTTGATCAATTATGAATATATTCCCTTTTATTCAAGAAAATAAGCTTTAGAGACCAAGTCCAACATCCGAAATTCTATGCCCGACGTGATTCTATCATAAGATCACCATATCAATCACTACGCACTGTACCCAAACGTGACTACATAACTTTGCTGAATTCACACCTAGCATCAATTTACTCACCGGACTACAATAACATTTTCTAATCAACTAAGTCAAAATTCCACGAATCTGGTGCTCCCATTGCACCCCATGACATACACATGTCTATTATAACTCTTACAATGCCGCTACAATGGAAGAGATGTGCAGAAATTCATTATAAACTGCCGAGTCAACCAATCATTGAGTCTATACTTCTGACAAGAAACAATACCTCATTCTGAACCAATAATGACCTTGCTCCTTAATATATTTCACGTAATCAGATTGCACTGATCGTTAAATCCAACAATCTCGTCACACGTAGTACGAACTGCTCAAGCAATAAGCCACCCGACATGACCAAAGTCTCGTATGATGCCACAATGTGCCAATAGGTTACCAATTAGAATGTGATACAAAAGG
Source organism: Nicotiana benthamiana (assembly GCA_034376525.1). NCBI lineage: Eukaryota > Viridiplantae > Streptophyta > Magnoliopsida > Solanales > Solanaceae > Nicotiana > Nicotiana benthamiana. The sequence goes on from CM067337.1 coordinate 134,825,256, forward strand.
AAAATGAACTTCGAATAGGGTATCCAATTACCCCGCTCGAAAATCATACATGTGACGCAAGTGACATACTAAATAGACACCCCGCTCGCGAATCATACATGTGACACGGGCTCACAACTAATACGAGCTTTCCTCGATAGATAGGAAATGAAATAAGTAAAAACAGATATATGGAACTATACTGAACATCACGCTATTGCGGCGCGTAAGCCGATCCAAATAACATACCCATGGCGAAATGCCACCCGATCCACGGATAGAACTCTCATAAGGAGATATACATCGAGCTAAATTGCTCATTACAACAAGATACCGAATATCAGTCAGAAACACGCTAGGTGCATAATACCATCCCCGAGGGAAACATACAGCACTATAGGCTACAAAACTCAAGCACCAGTGAGGTGCGATACATGAACTGAATCTCAAGATCCATACTGCTCATATAGTACCATCGCCATGTAGAACCTCAACACTAAGAAATTAACAAGCTATCTCACAACTCATACGATGCAATACATCATTAGCTGGGATGGCTGATGACAAAATAACACCCCTACTACTCCTCCTTAGGGAGCGCTTTGCTGGAATGAACATAACTGGCCTGACATAGATCCCATATTCATATTTAAATCCATCCACCGACCTCAAGTCGATCCTGAGCGTTTCAAACTATGCCAATAACCTTTCAAAGGTCCATACTCACCCCCTTTTTTAAAAGCACATATGCACTACCATCCTAACCGGAGCAACCCTCCACAATCCATAACCCAATAAATCGAGTACCCTCCATGCATAAAATCTCAAATTAATGATATCACCACAATCTTCATACTTGGTTTAAATCTTAAATCAATCAAGTGACTACTTGCCACGCTTATAAAATCTTCCCGTTGGACGCTCTCACAACCTTTTGAAACACATAACAGGCCCGTACACCCAAACCCCCAGTCGAACTAACGGTGAAAAGCGATCAAGAATTCCTTAACCAGGATGCAAGGCCTTCCTTACAAAACACCAATCTCAGGTGATGATGAAGACAATACCAACTTACCTTAAACATCAAAACTCCTTTCCTGCTCATCTGAGCTTGTGACATCCTTGCCAACACCGAACCGCAACCTTGATTCTCACTTTCAAGTTCCATACCACTCACTACACCTAACATGCCAACATACAATAGAACACGCTTTTCATCATAGCTCCGGAACCACTATTAGACTATCACTTCATCATGTAATAGCCTTTCACTTAACTCGCTTCAAGAGAACCATAGCAACACACAAGTAAATTCTCACACCCGCAGAAAATTCAAATCTCTAAGTAGTGGTCCGAATCACCATAGACCTTCCGGGATCCATCTCCACATAATAGGCCACAATAGTGGAATACTTTCTGAATAACACTAACTACAATGACTGACAAGCCTCGCATGCACCATCACAATTCACTTGCATAACTTGTTCACGCTAAAGAACTGATCATTACCAACAACATGCCAATTAGACTATGGCTAACCAATCCATCTTCTTCCTTGCCCTTGATTTCCATAGAAACAATGATAACCCCATTCAACACTTAACACACTCCATTTGCACTATTCCCGAGTGACCCTGAATTACGAGACCATGTTGTCTCAAATCCCGCGAACCATTTCGTACCACCCAATTGCTACATTGCAAGTCAAAACGTCATAGAACATTTTGTGCCTCTTCTCATAGGTTTCTATCAATCTTGATTCTTAACCATACGCATAGGGTCAAAATCATTAGTCATCACACTTTATCTTTTGAATTCACTAGGACCGTTGTTGAGAGCCACCCGCTTTGACTTGGCCTCAAATATAATCAATTCTATAAATATTCTAGCACATGAATACCCCATTGGTAAAGCACCCAACAGAATCATTCCCTTGGAATCTGCATCTTTACAAAGCACAATCCTGAGTCCTTCCTCAAATTTGAACATGGGCCAATAAGGCCAACGATACCCAACCTTTAGTAGTTCCTTTGCTCAATTACCACCTATGTTCTTTCCCGTAGCTGAGATAATCCCATCAATATTCTAATAATCAGAAATCCCGTGAGTAATCTACCATAAAACCCCATCATAGGCGGTGCCCACTTAGCTCGAAGCCATTATTACACAACTCTGGAATTTACCAGGATTCTTAATCTCATATTGACATAACCTTGTGCAATCAACCAACAAAATTCTTGATATCTTACTGCAAAAACCATCTTTTTATACTCTAAATCATTAACAACATTCGCACGACCGATCCCTTCATTGTATAACAATTAGAATTCCTCGCAGAAGCCTCGCCAAATATATGATGGCTAACCTGCTCACAGGGAATAACCCACCAATGGAAATTACTTTCCGACATCTTCGAACGCTGCTGCACATGGTACAATCACCATGACATCAATAACCAATCCTGAGTCCGAGCTAATCCCTCTACTGCATAAGTCCTTTAAAGAGCATCCTTCCCATTCAAAGTTACATTGTATCCTTCTTCATTTCAAGCATCTCCTTTCTGTTATACCAATTCTCCTGCCGCATAATAGCCCATACTTCAGAATAAATCCTTAGACCCCAATCACCAGTCACTAATATTCTCAAATCCCTCCGAACCCTCCTTAAGGTACGTGGTCATCCTATTAGGAAGCGCATATGCAACTCCGCCTGACACTCCCCATATGTCTTTCCTCATCGTTTGCTGCTCAGCTGTTGCCTTGAATAAATCCCTCTTTGTATCACTTGAACCCATGAATCGCTACTAACCTTTAAACCTTTATGAAGATCGCCTTTCTCGAGCCATCAACATTAGAAACACTAATTCGATCTGAACCACCACCACCCCGCGAAATTTACTGTTGTCTTTACAATATAATTTTACGGTGCCTTATCCCAAGGCGAATTGCAGAAAACCATAACACCGGTGAACTTAACACATACAATCGGGGATGATGACACTACAGCGCAGATGAAAATTCCACCACGCTCGCAAATACCAAGTCTTGTTACCTCATCAACCCAAACCTGAACACCCTCCGCCCCCTTGCCTCTTCCCTTTTCGGGAATAAAATATCAAATCTCTACATCAGGCACTGAGTAAACCTCCCTTCAAGTCATTTACTGCCTCGAAACGCAGGCAAACATCCTCCCATCATAACAATACTACGGAATAATCGCTCATAAGCATCATGGCAACCTATGCCAAGCCTCAAGTCTCTCATAAGTACTGCTACTGAGCCGAAACAACAAAATATCCGCCTACAAGGCGATGATAATAGCTCAAACAACCCCGTAGGGAGAAACGCCCGTACCACATTCGTAGTGCCATTAAAATTCTTAAATTGTCGATTATAACAAGCGTTTCGCATTGCATAAGATTGAGTAGGAAGGAAAAAAGGCATAAGCATCACAGTAATCAAATCGCACGATAAGGAATCAAGAAGGGAAATGCTCTAAACAGTCTTGCAGCCTCCCGAGGATAAATACAGACGTCTCCGTATCGATCCGCGAGACTCTACTAGACTTGCTCATGACTCGTGAGACCCTAGGAACCTAGTGTTCTGATACCATATTGTCACGACCCAAAATCCTCTAAGGGTTGTGGTGGCGCCGGACACCACTGTTAGGAAAGCCAACCAAAGTACTCAATTACATTCTAATTTTTGTATTGTCTAAAATCATTTTTCTTTACATATTAAATAATGAATAATAAAGTTCACAAAAACAACCCCGAAACCTTTAACAAACTCAACATATAATAATAAAAAAATCCTCCCAGAACCCGATGTCACAAGTGCATGAGCATCTACTGATAAGGAAATAAAATACAACATCCGTTTGGAATACAGTGGACATGAAGTAAATGCAGTAGACTGGAAAGGACTGTACTAAGATGCGGCCGTCTCGAATAATGCAACTCACCTAGTCCCAGAACCATCCGAGCTGCTACGTCCAGTAGGCTGCTAGAGTTTCATATACCTATGTAGCAAAAACTCACAAAATTTTAGTATGAGTATGAAACAACGTATACTCAATGAGTATCCCGAATAATCTCGAAGAAGTAGAGACAAGATGGTCAACTTCAACACTTACTAGTGGTCCAACAATAATGTCAATAATATATTAAATCGTGAATTTCTAAAAACATGATTTCTACCAAATAGGAGGGAACAAGTCGACAATTATTCCTTTTATAGGAAATTTCCAAAAATTACTTTTTCATTATTTTCCAAATATTCTCAAGCCATAAAGAGGCAATAACAACTTTAATAAATTCAAGGAAATAATACCAGCATGCGTAAATAACCACCATGGAACGTACGGCCCGATCCAACATAAAAGTAAATTATGCACTGCCGAGGGTCGAACGACTCGAACCATAAATGCATCTGTTACGCTGCTCACGAACTATCCATGCTATGCGGTCAACATAAAATAAATAAGCACCCTGTTCGGGAATCATACATGCGACGCAAATACACATAAAATAAAATATCACCCTACTCGCGAATCATAAATGCGATGCAGTTACACATAAAGTACATGCTCAAATAGCAAATTAAGAGTTTATCGGGGTATAATTATTCAAATAAAATCCACTTTCTCTTTTAACGATTTAAGAAAAGAGGTCAATTCCTTTTGTGAATGTATTTATTAATTCGATGTGGTTTAAGCAGTTCGAGCTATCAATAAGATTACAAATATTCCAAGTATAGCATGCTTTTAGGATCTAGACTACCCGAACTTAATCATAATAGTAGCTATGCACAGACTCTCATTACCTCGTGCATACGTAGCCCCCCACAAATAGGAGCACATAACCAATTAATTCACCTATGGGGACAATTTCCTCTTACAAGGTTAGAAAGGAGACTTACCTCGCTCCGCAGATCCATAACTGACATCCAATTCCCTTTCGTCGACTCCAATTGATGCGTAATGCCCAAAAACTATCCAAAATAACGGGCAAACCAATAAAACTTTACTCTAATACTCGTAGCAATTCAAGTTATATAAGTTCTCAACTCCGCTAAAAAATTTAACCCAAATTCCCTCAGGCCCACGTGCTCTGATTCCTAAATTTTTCAAAAGTAAGGTTTACCCATGAACTCACGAACTCGAATGTATAAGTTTCTCTTAATTCCATACTTAAAATCATGGTCAAAATCCAAAAATACTAATTTTCTAGGTTTTCCACAAACCTCAAGGTTTATACAAAGTTTCGTGTCTAAATCCATATATAAACTTTGTATTTATCTCAAAACCAGTAGAAATCACTTACCTTATGCTTGGTGACGAAAATGACACTCCAAACTTGCTCCAAAATTGGCTCCCATGGAAGAAATAAAGTGAAAAATGAGCCAACCGATTTCAAAAGAACATTGCCCAGGCGACCCTTCTATGCGATCGCAAACAAAGCCCCATGATTGCATAGGCCAACTCTGCTACCTCCATAATTCCTTCTGTGCGTTCGCATGCAAGCCCCTGCATTCGCACAGACCAACCGCATCACAACCTTCAAATGCACATTGTGTGATCGCATCACCAGCCCTACGATTGCATAAGCCCCGGCCTTCCTTCTTCGCGATTGCATAGGCCAAATTCCAGCTCCCTCACTTTTGCTCTATGCGATCGCAGACCTTTTCACACGATCACATAGAGTAAAAACCTGCTGCACTCATACCAGGAAACCAGCAGTCCTCACAAGGCGAAAATCGATCCGCTGAGTATCCGAAATGCGCCCGAGGCTTCCAAGACCTCAACTAATCCTACAACCAGTCCTAAAACACATTATGGACTTGCTCGAGGCCTCAAATAATAATTTCAGCTTTATGAACTTTGAAATTTCAAACTTCTACTTTTGATGTTAAAACCTATCAAATCACGTCCGATTGACTTCAAATTTTGCACGCAAGTCATTCGACGTGATGGACTTACTCCAACTTTCGGAATCGGATTTCGACCCCAATGTCAAAATGTCCACTTCCGGTCAAACTTCTCAAAAACCTTCAAATATCTATCTTTAGCCAAATGGCTCCAAAATGACCTGTGGACCTCCGAATTCATTTTTGACCGCACTCCCAACTCCAGAATCATAATACACAGCTGCCCCAGGCTCAGAATCCCAAACGGATATCGATATCATTGAAATGCACTTCCAATAAACTTATGAAACTTCTTTCAAAATCTACTTTCTACAATTGGCACCAAAACGCTCCCGGGTCGTCAAAAACCCAATTCGGTCGTACGTCCAAGTTCGAAATCATCATACGAACATGCTGGAACCTTCGGATCCCGATTTCGAGGTCGTTTACTCAAAATTCTAATCCTAGTTTATTCTTTCAACTTTAAGATTCTGAAATGAGAATTCTCTTTCCAAATAAACCATGAACTTCCTGAAACTTACTTCCGACCATGCGTACAAGTCATAATACCTGAAATGAAGCTGTTCATGGCCTCAAACTACTGAACGACGTGCTAGAGCTTAAAACGACAGGTCAGGTCGTTACATCCGCAAAATTTGAGAAGTACTGAGGCCTCGAGAGCTCCTCGCTATCACTAAAACTGGCCCCAAACAATTTGTCGATCTAACTTCAGGAGATGTCTCAATTTTTAGGGGTCCCAATCGCTCCGAGTACGGTTTTCAACGAGCTACCGTCAAGATTTTAAGGTTAACTCTACAAGACCAATGACGTAAATAGAATAGAAAGAAGAAAAACCATTTTGTATTGCCAAAAATATATTTACAAGCAACATTTTTACAAAACACATTCCCCGGGAATATGTTCAAAAGAAAAAAAAGAGAGAAAAGAGAGCAAAGCGACACGAGGCCTACTCTTCATCGCCACTATCTTTTGTACTATCTCCAGCATCCCTATATGGGGTGATCAAAAGTGCCAACTTCCTCTCTGCATTTGGGCATCCTCAATTTCAACTGACATATCGACGTCTCTAGCCTAAATCTCCTCTAAGGTTTCTCTCCTCGCCTCTGCCCTAGTATGATTGATGGCCCGAGCCAGTTTCTGTTCGACCTTTATCGATATGTCATGGGTTATTTGATACATCGTGGCTGCATCCTTACGTTAGATAGCAACATTTCTTTCAATCTTGGACTTAGCCGACACCGGCGCAACAATGTCCTTTCGAGCATCCTTGAGAAGATCATGGGTCGATGCCAACTCCGAGGTCACTACCTCATTTCGTTCCTTCAGCCCAAGGATCTCCATATCTAGCCACCCAATATGCGAGTCATTTTACTCGACCTACAAAAAGAAAGGTAAGCCAATCGATGTCAAACTATATAAGCAAAGATTAGATCCGTAAAAGACAAAATACCTGCTCAGCAAGAGCAGCCTTTTCCTGGAGCGCTCTCTCTAAAGAAGCCTAGAGCTTGCTTGATTCTTTCTCCTTTCAGGCAGAATGGGCCTCTGGCCCTTGCAGCGTCGAGGTAAGCCTCTCACGCTTCTTCGTATGGCATGAAATCTCCTTGTAAAGTAGGGAAAGGGCATGGTTATACATATCCGCACACAGCGACATAATAGGAATTAGAGAAATAAAGAGTGATGCCGGGAACTAAAAGAAACACACAAAAATAGCTATCACATATTGTAGGAACCTCTCCGCTGCCTTGGCGGCACTAGGAGCGTCGAGACCAACGTTATCGCTAAGCAAGCCTCCCCCTTTGGGAGTACTCCCCTCTTTGATGGTGTTTATCTTCTGGACACCCATTTGCTCCCTTGATGAGAATTAGAGACTCGAACCAAAATCACATAAGCCATAGAAGTCCCTAATGGGCTATTCTTATCTCTGCAAAACTCGGGGTCTAAACCCTTTGGAACCGGCAACAATGGTCCCCTATCAGAAACTGAACCATATCCGTTCACGAGATTAGGAATCACGTTAGCATGCTCTTTAAGGGTCTCCGATGTGCGAGACCGACCTAAGTTAGTCGCCTTTGATTCAGCGTCTTCCGGTCGAAGTACCTGCAGGGCTCCCGCGTCCGACCCTCTCCTACAAACGGTATTTGCTCTCATCATAATTTTCGCCCCCAGTACTAAGGTTTGCCTCAAAAGCAAATGTTGAGATCCCAATGTCAGTTCAAGGCCTTTACGACTTAGGTTTATTTGCCACAAAGGGGTCGGCAAGCTCCTTGCTCTTCCTTTTATTTCCCTTGGCAGGCTCCATAATTGTTGTCTAGATGCCAGGAGGCGGTCTCATCAGCACATTCTCACCAAGTCCTGCGATTGCATAGCGGCAACAACTTATCAGCACAAGAAGGTATAGGAAAAAACATAAGGCTAAGACGTAGGCGGCAAGAGGAAATTTACCATGGTTCTTGGCCACACATCACGTCTTGGCCAAGTCGGTCCAAGATTAGGCAAAATATAGAAACTTGTTGTCCAACAACCTAATCCACCCCGACAAAGCAGTGACCACTTTAGGATACCAAGTGACAGTTGTAGAAACCAAAAATAGGTCATCTTTTCTGGAAGAAAGGAAAAGAGATCATAAAACATGTCCAAAGAGAAAAATGTTTATGCTGCATATTCCACTTCTCTGGGAAAGGCATCCTCCCGGCCGGAATGATTCCCGAGGTTTTAATCCGGACAAACCTACTCATCCATCCCCAATCTTTCTCCTCATCGGTGCTCGGGACAAATTATTTTTTGTATAAATGATGAAGCCTAATCAACCCTGGATAGAACCAGGGGCTATACATCCCGATCAATGATTGAGGGTAAAGGTCTCGTCCCCAACCTTATCGCTGAAATAACAGAGCATCAAAACTATCCTCCAAAAAGAGGGATAGATTTGACCGAGCGTCACTTGATACTTATGGCAAAAGTCAAGAATGGCCGGATCTATCTCCATGGGAGGGGATCCAAAAGGATCGACTTCACCCAAAGTAAATGAATAAGTGTATACGTGAAGGAACTAGATTTGAACTAGATTTGTTATCCGTTATGTTTTCATCAGGTTCGGGAATCTCCACCTCCACTGCATTCTTCCATCGATAATCCCTTTTTACCGTCCCTGCATCGGTCATGACACTGACCTACCAAGACACATGTTCACATCGTCCCGTTGTAGGAGAGGGTTTATCGATGTTATAACTGTTTTGGAGGTTCTCGCCATTGTGATGGTAAGAAATGTTTTCTTAGTAAGTAAAGAAAAGAGAATGCAAAAGGAGATGGGTCTAGATTTGTGAAATTTAAAATGTTGGGAAAGTAAGGATTATCAAATAGTTGGCATATTTATAGGAAGCATATGGGAAGCATAAGGGATGAGCCAATAGCGGTTCGCGGGCTTCTCGATAGTCGTGTTCTAATGGCGATCCTTGTGTAATGTTTTGGGTGTAGTATTTATTGATATAATAGGCTGACGTCAAGGCGACCATTCTCTTGGAATAGAGGCTCAAAAATCATTTCCTATTACTTCGTTCTCGGAAATGCGGAGACTATCTGTATATGGATAAATCGGAGGGTCTAATTTCTCGTCATTAAAGCATTTCGGAAGAATCATCTCGAAGCCTCGAGACTCCAAAGCTATTGCCGAGTTTCTTCCCTCGAGCCTCGTCGATACCAGACCTAAGGGAAACAGTGACCATGACCATGATAGGAAAGGGGGAAATCACAAGGCACACGGGCCTGCCGGTCTAATCTAAACCCTCCTCAAGGTGTCATATCTAGTTTTTCCATCCCTATATCTTTGCAATTAATGTATTTTGTACTATGTTAGGATTCTCCTCCTATAAAAAGGGGGTCCTTACCACTTTGTAACTCTTTGTTGTCGCTCCATCTACTCTACAAGAAATATACAAGAATGCTTCTTTTGCTCTCTAATATACTCTCTTGAAATTATTGCTTCCATTTATCATCTTTATATTTGTTCTTCATTTATTGCTTATCATTGGCCATAAAGAGCCTCCATTTATTATTTCATAACTGTAAAGCCTTATCCCGATTGCCCTCAACAGCTCGTAGCCAAGCCCAGAGATCGACCTCGAGGGCCGAATTGACAGGCTCGAGGCCCCGAATAACTATCTTTTCAGTTTGATTATAGCTCACTTCTTAACTTTATTTTGTCTCTAAATCCTATATATCTAGCATCAACTGTTTAACAACTAGCATAAAAATAGATCACATATTTTTAGAATTCCATCCACAAATTTAATTCTAATTATCATTTTCACGATAACCAGAATCACAAAATCCAGTTATGATTACATAGTATAACTTTTCGTGAATTCCTTTGCTGAAGCAATCACGTTTTCCATCCCATATACTTGTGAATTTGACTCTTATGGCCTAGCCAAGATTCCTTCCAATGGAGCCATAACTTTTTCCTATTTTCTAAGTTATATTTGTTATGAGAAAGTATCTAAAGAATGACAAATAAATTTGAGAATGTGAAATCAAAGTGATGTGGAAAGAATAAGAACAGTGGTCTTTTGTTTGTACCGAAATCTTGATGTCTCTCATTAAATATTTGTGAGTCTTTGCTAATTCCAACAAGATTTTCTTTGTTTGCATCTTTTTTTTATCAAATAAACAACTAAACCAAGATAGTTATCCAACGATTTTACGTGTAAACAAGGCAATGTATGTCTTATGAATCATGTACATTTGTTTCACTTTGGCTCAGCTTAATTCCATGTGGCAGCCCTTAAAAGGATTATCATCTACTTAATACCGCATCGATGCCCATAACTAATCAATTATTCACATAATTAGAAATTATCTTAAATTATTTAAAATATGACTTACATTTTAATACATTTTACTATCATAATCATGTGATACCTTATATGGTACTATTCCATAAATAACAGGTATTTTAGCTCGGGTCATATATTATCTCAAAATGTCAAACTTCGACGAATTTTTTTTATTTTCTCACCTTCACGAATTTAATCATTACTTGTTTGAAATAGCATAAAATGATTATAATCTTAAAATAATCTCATTCCCGAACTTTCATTATTTATTTATGGTGTACTTTCACGTACGAAATATGAGGTGTAAAAAAACTTGAAATAATTTTTTATTGCTATTTGAAACTTTTCTGAAAAATATAGTCTAATTTAGAATTGATTTGACATGATTCAGACGTTAAACGTGATTCTAGTGTTCTTGAGTTTCACTTAAAAGTTCATTCATTTTTAGGATTGATTCATAGATTTAGATGTTACTTTGGTGATTTATTGTGCGAGGAAGTTAGTATGATGTTATTTCCCTTGTATATATGTTTGTTTGGGAGCACGAGGGGCTCGGGTGAGGTTCAGACGTGCTTTAGATGAGTTTAGTTAAGGTTAGACTTTGCTTTAGATCTTGCATTTGTGAGGCCTAACTCGCAATTGCGAGTATGGTCATGATTTGGTGAAACTAATATTTATGAATTGTGGGCCTTCACATTTGCGAAGGAGGTGGTCGTAATTACGATCATTGAGCACTGTTGACTGCTTCACATTTGCTAAGTTTATGCTTGCATTTGGAAGGGTGGAAGCTTGCATTGCGAGTCAAAATGTTACATTTGAAAAAATTGCTCTTCTGAGACAGGGTTTGCTTTTGCAACCCCTTTTTTGCATTTGCATGTTCACAATTGCAAACAAGACATCACAATTATGACAACCGTAGCTGGGTAAAAGAGGGGAAAAATGGGAGTTAGCTCATTTCTCACATTGTCTCAACCCTAAGCATCTTAGAGGCAATTTTTCAAGAGATATTTCTTAATAAATGCATTGGTAAGTGACTTTAATCTATTTCTTTTTATTACCCATTACATTCATGAGATTTCACCATAAAATTTAGGAATTTCATGATAGAAATTAGGAATTTGGGTAGAATTAGGATTTTTTATAAAATTGAGATTTAGACCTCGAATTAAGGTCGAGTTATGAAACAAAATACATAAGCACGCTCGGGGGTGAACAAATAATTGGGTTTTGATTCGAATCTCGAGTATGAGTAAGCAGCCCGGGGTTGACTTTTGCTAACATTTTAAAAAATAATTAAAATTAAACCTCTTTCATTCATAGGTAGTTTCTAAAGCTTATTTTGAACCATTTTGGTCAATAAGTTTCTAGATTTTGTTGGTTTAGAAGCTTGTTCGAAAGGCAAGACCGTGGATGAACTTTGAGTTAATTGTGGAGTGAGGTAAGTGTTGGATCTAACCTTGATTTGAGGGAATTAGGGACCCTAGAACTACATGTTATGTGAATTATGTGGGAAATGGTGTATATGCAAGGTGACGAGTGTATATCCACCATTATGTTACTTCCATGTGATGTTACTTCATAACCTATGTCTTGTCTCTTGCCTTAATTACTATATGCTTATTTGACTTCCATGCCATATTTTTCTACTTTCCATTTAGTATTCCTTGTATTAAATTGTCCATTCCTTCCATAATTCCATGCTTATTTACTACTTGTGTCTATTTTCTTTTATTCCATATCTAAATTGTCTTATGCCTTGTTTGTCTTATGGGTAGTTTCTAAAGCATATTTTGAATTATTTTGTCAATAATTTTCTAGATTTGATTAGTTTAGAGGTTTGTTTGAAGGTCGTGATTGAACTTTGAATTTATTTCGGAGTGAGGTAAATGTTAGGCCTAACCTTGATTTGAGGGAATTAAGGAACCCTGAACTTCATATTATGTGAATTATGTGGGAAACGACGTATATGCGAAGTGACAAGTGTATTTGCGAAGTTATGTTACTTGCTTCCATATGATAATACGTCTAACTTATATCTTGTCTCATGCCTTAATTATTACATGCTTATTGGACTTTCATGCCATATCTGCTACTTGCCATTTAGTTTCCTTGTATTAAATTGTCCTTTCTTCCATAATTTATGCTTATTTCCTATTTGTCTCTATTTTCTTTTCTTGCATATCTAAATTATCTTATTTCTTGTTTGTTTTATAGTTTTGTATCATTTGTTGCCTTCAATAATGTGGTTTCATTTGTATGGATGTTAGTTGGTTGATACCGTTGAGTTGGTAAAGTTGAGACATCCGAGTTGTTCGAGATTCTTTGATTATCATGTTATTCTCCATTTCTCGTACATTTTTTCTCTTAATGTAGAACTTTTTGTATAATCTTGGTTGTTGAATTGCTATTGTTTATTAAAATTGTTTGGGGAGCAGGTCACACGCCACAATAAAAAGGTAATGAGTTGAAATGAATGGATTTGTATTGAAAGTTGATGATATGGTGGGATCGGTTGGGGGCAGTAACGGATTGTACAAAGTTATATTTTGTTGTGACGGATGGTTTTGCCTTGGTAATTGATATGAGTTATATGACTCGTTATTCTAGACTCTCTATTAGTTGGATTTGAGTTTGTTGTTATGAATTAACATTGTTACTTCCATTCCTATTTTTTGCTATTATTATTATTATTATTATTATTATTATTATTATTATTATTATTATTATTATTATTATTATTATTATTATTATTTTATACATGTTAATGTAAGTGACCCGCCTTAGCCTCTTCGCTACTTCGTTGAGGTTAGGCTCTACATTTATAGAGTACATGGGGTCAATTGTACTCATAATACACTCTACACTTCTTGTGTGGATACCGAGAATTGTCCTAGCGGCGTTCAGTAGACTTGCTCGGATCCAGCTATTAAGTGGAAACTTGAGGTATAGCTGGATGACGTCTATTACCTTGAAGTCCCTTTTACCTTGTTTTAGCCATTTATTTTGATTCTTATAGTTATGTTTATTTCAGTCCATTATCTATTGTATTCTAGATGCCCATGTATTCGTGACACCGATTTCGATATTTTTTATTTTGATTTTGTCACTCATTAGCTTATTACCTTGTTTCAGACTATTTAGTTTCATTATTGTCATTAAATTTGGAAATTGTTAAAAATGGTTAATAACTATATCAAATATTAACTTTCCTAGCAAGTGAAATGTTAGGCGCCATCGTGGTCCCGAGGGTGGAAATTCCAGATTGTAACAAGTTAGTATCATAGCACTAGGTTTCTTAGGTTTTACGAATCATGAGTAAGATTAGTAGAATCTGGAGGATAGGCACGAAGATATATGTAATCTTCTAGAGACAATGAAGTTTAGGAAAATTTCACTTCTTTCCTTCTCTATCGTGTAATTGTTTTCTATCATTGATAATTTAACATTCTATTCTTGTTCTCTCGCAGACGGTGAGAACATGCACAATATCTGCAGTCGAACAGTTGCTGGAGCCCCCTGAGGCAGCTACTACTAGAAGCAAAGGTCAAGGAAGAGTTCGAGCCAGAGGCCAAGGCAAAGGCAGATCTCAGCCTAGAGCTCGAGTAGCAACACCCGTAGTAGAGCCTCAGTTTGATCAAGAGGAGGAGGTTCCAGCTTAGATCGTACCCACTAGACCAGCTCAGGTCTCGGAAGGGTTCATAGCCACTCCAGTGCTTCAGGACACTCTAATTTGCCTAGTGGGCCATATGTAGAGTGTGACCTAGACCGGTGCATTTTTGGTGGCACCAATCATCTATCAGACTTGGGGAGGAGCACAAACTCCAGCTACTCACACTCAGAAGTAGGTAGCTCCCCTATGTTTGACTCCACCAGCCCAGCCAGTTGGGTTGTTAAGTCGGTTGTTGCGGCACAAGCCGATGACCAGCGTGCTATGTCTTCGGAGGCCTTGATGAGGCTACATAAGTTTACCAAGCTCTTTCCTTTTTATTTTAGTGGTGCACCTTCTAAGGACCATTGCCACGAGGTGTTGCGCAATATAGGTATTGTTGAGACTAATGGGGTCGACTTTTTAGTGTTCCAGATAACCGGTTATGCTAAGAGATAGTGGAAAGATCGCTGGTTCTCCTAGGATCAGTTCTCACATATGCTTTTTGATAAGTTCATTCCTTTCAATCTGAGAGATGATTACCGTAGGCAATTTAGCGTCTTCAGCAGTGTAGCATGACCGTCACCTAGTATGAGACTCGATTTGTTGAGCTAACTTGCCTTGCCATTGTTTTACTCACTACTGAGAGGGAGAAAGTGAAAAGATTCGTTGAGAGAATCACTTCAATATCCGTCTACACATGGCCAATGAGACTGGGGATAATATTTCCTTCTAGAGGGTCGTAGATATTTCTAGACAGATCGAGATAGTTCGTGGTCATAAGAGAGGGTTGGTGTCTGATAAGAGGCATCAATAGTTCGTGGCACGAGATGGAGCTAGAGTCTGATAAGAGGCCTTGTCATTTCGGTAGTTTGATGGTGCCTCATCAGGAGATAGGGGTTCTTCTGGTAGAGGCCATCCTCCTAGGTCAATTCAGCCAGCTCTCCAAGAAAAAATTAATTTGAGGTGGTTTTTCCTTCAGGAATTAATATCTAAAACTTAAAATAAATTATTTTTATATTCCTTTAGTATATTTGACTAAAATTCAAAAAAAAAAGGAAAAAAAAGAATTTTCTTTTAATACCTTTCTAAAAGGTTTTCTTTAAGGTATTAATTCTAAAAATCCAAAAAGATTTTCTTTTGAGGTTCTACTTTGGTAAATTAATGAAAAATGAATAAAATAAAAATTAATTTATTTTCGCTAGAACTTTGAGATATTGTACATAGAAGAAAAAAAATACTTTATCTTTTGTTTATCTTTATCTTGTTCATTTCTAGTTTCGAAATCTTTCTTAGTATATCAAATAAAAATTCAAAATATTTTTCTTGGGTTAGTTGTTTCGATTTCTTCTCAAAAAAAAAAAAGAATCAAAAAATATTTTTCTCTTGTAGGGTATTTTATTCCTTTTTATTAATAATTTTCCATAAAGTATCTGTTTCAAAAAGAAAGGAAAGAAAAAATACATGCCCATTAAGCCTGAGTCTAAGAAATTCAAAAAAAGGATTTACTTCTTTTATTTCTCTATTCTCATTAGAATAGTCTTTAAGGTAAAAAACGAAAAGGAAAGAAAAAGGAATGTTATTTTATTTACTTTATTCACTATCTTCCAGAGCTATGCAAAGATCTAATTCATGCGGCGTTATGATACGTAGGCAACCTGCATAAGGTTCGATCGAATTATTTTTTTAAATAAAAAATATTAAAATCAAAAATAAAGAAAACACAACAAACAAAAATAAAAGAGAAAAGACAGATGAAATCATGAGATGTGAGAGATGAGAAGAAGGAAAAGAGCGATAATTAGTAAAAAAAGAGAGAGGAAGGAAAATGAGCTAGCAAGTGCTAGAACAAAAAAGAAAGGAGAAGATTCAAATGAAAAAATTGATGCCAAGTGACCTTATGACCCTCGAAGTCATTCTAGAACCAATAACTGTAACTAAGTGCATTGCACGCAATGTGATATTTTAGCTGTTAAATGCCCTAACGCTAACGTGATGGCCTCATTTTGTTCCTTTTGTTATAAAGTAGAACGGTGGTTGGTTTGTGGCTCTAAAAATGGTAAGTTTTCTCTAAAACATAAAGTTGAAAGGCAATGGCAGATGATAACAAAACTGAGTTGGTCGATACAGGCACCTAAAAGCAATTGGTTGAACAGGAAAATGGTTTGGCTAATGAGGTAAGGATGTTAAGATAACACATGACAGAGATGTATCAGGCCTGGATGATTGGGAAAGCACTACGCCTGCCACCACCTAGCTTCTTAGATGCAAACCTTACCCAAAATTCGGCCATAGTGTCCGATGATCCCCCATACTCTCCAGATCCACCCGCTTATTACAGGTTTCCCAACTACCCTAGTAGCTTCATCGCGCACCCTCCAATTACCTCTCTCCAAAATTGCCCTCCTATCATATGCACTATCCCTAACAATGAACACCTACTCAAAGCTCATGATGCCCTATATTACCCCCTCAAAGGTTTCCCACAAGGTTCTTGACTCATACAAGAAGAGCCCTCGAGATGAGCTTCATGCTGAAAATGAAAAGGTTACAAGAAAAGAAGGGCGAGATGAGATATCCAAGAGGCAGAAAAGCACAGAACAGTCTTCAAAGAACACGCAAGGGACAGTAGACCAGGTTAACATGTCTTTTTCAAGACAAAACTCTCAAGATGAGCATCAATGGGTGAATATACACCCACATTCGCGAACAAGATGACTTTAAAAACATACTGCCCATGCAGATTTTCTTCTATGTGATCTCGGGGAAATCTTTGCAATTGCGAAGCACAAAACTCCATCCTCAGATTTAACTTTATGCGAACCGAATAGAACCCATGCGACCGCGATACACTTTTGTATAACTCTATGCGATCGCGGACCACCCTCCGCGTTCGCGATTAACAACTTCCAACCAATACCTCAGGTCCACTTTACTTTGTACGAACACGACCAGCCATACGCGTTCGCGATCAATGATTTTACTAAGCTATGCGATCGCATCCATACTTGTGCGAACGCGAAGAACAATTTAACTGCTCCCTCCAAGGTTTCTATGTAATCATGAGAGATCCAACACGATCATAATGAACAAAAATCCAACAACTAAAACCTGCAATATTCTGGAGTTCTCAAAACATGAAATTGATCCGCTTAACCTCCTGAAAAACACCCGAGGCCCTTGGGACCGCAACCAAATCTACCAATAACCCATAACATCATTCAAACTTGTTGCAATCATCAAAATACCTCAAACAACATCAAATTACTCAAAACTCATCGAATTCAAGCCCAAGTTTTCAAAAACTTCCAAAATACACTTTCGATCAAAAACCTGACCAAACAACGTCTGAATGACATAAAATTTTGCACACACATCCCAAATGACATAACGAAGCAACTAAAACTCTCAGAATTCCATTCCGACTCCTGGATCATAATCTCACATATCAACCGAAAATCACCAAAATCTCAACTTCACCAATTCAAGCCAAATTCTACTTCTGACCTCCAAAACCAATTTCGATCACGCTCCTAAGTCGTAAATCAGACAATGAAGCTAACCAAATCATAAATAATTCTGATCCGAGCTCATATGCAAATAAGTCAACTCTTGGTTAAACATTTCAAATTCAAAGCTTTTAACTGACACTGTTCTTTCAAATTCATTCTGATTTTCTTGAAACCAAAACCAACAATCTACATCGCTCATGGTACTTTACACGGGGCAAGTCATCCCCAAGAACTGGTGATCAAAGTGCAAAAGCTCAAAACAACCGGCCGGGTCGTTATATCCCCCCACTTAGACACACGTTCATCCTCAAATGTACCTAGAGTTGTTCTAAAAGCCAACCGATCATTGAATAACCTTACCATGCATATACCCGGGGGTGATCCCACGTCACCCTATCCAATATAAGTCCGATAACACATTGCAACTGAAATTACACAATCCAGTCTGGCCCATAAGCTGTAGAACCACATTTTCACTCCTGAAACTATTAATATGATCAAAACCTTGCACCTATACTCTGAATAGACCTGAACCAACTGTAATAACCCATGTCTGCAACCTCGGGAGCAATCCATGATATACCACATAACTCAAACACTCGCAGCGATAACTTCTATTCACAGCAGCTGCCCATAACTAACGAATACTGGTAGAAAACCTCTTATCAACTAAAGTCTCATTCCAACACTTTCACATGCTACTAATGATAAATGAAACACGCAATAAACCATAACCATTTCTCAGATTAGCCATCTATAAGGTTACTTCTCCTTTGGCAAGGACCATCTCAAATTTCTGAACCGAACCTCGATATTTATCCATCAAACATGCTGAAATCGAATTTGTTTGTATTCATTACAGAACCCATTGAACTTATCTAATCCAACAAAATTACTCTAGTGAAATGACACAACAAGACAGGCTAAAGCCACAACTTGCGCAGTCCGTCCACCAATAAGCAACAATTCGAACATACTCAGATCATGAAACCGAGTCAAACAAAAGAGCTGTACCTCAAGCTCACTAGTATAATCACAACACACGGCTGAGAACCCGTCTCACATCATAGAAATAGAACACACGAATCTAACCCGCAAGGTCATATCTCCATATAGCTTCGTTGCAGATGCGTGATCCTATCCAAACATTGTTCCACATGAAACACCTCAAGTCACTATGCTCAAAATTGACAACCGCACACAATTTGATGCTTGGAACCAAAGCAAATCACTACACCCACGGTGAAACAAGTAACATATACCACGAAGACCTGGTAGGACATACCCGATACGCCATCCATCGAGCAACACCCAATTACGTTTTCCGCTCTACTTCCACTATGAACCCCAATAGAACCACACCATATGTGCCTATAACCAACAAATCATAACGTCTCGCAACACAGAAAGTGCACTCATAGATCTCCCATATCACTAGTAAGCTCAATAACAGTCGAATCAACATATCCATCAATAATACAATTTGGGGACAACCAAGCCGACTCGAGCTAGAACACACATCCACATTGGCCTAATGACGAACTCTTTGTCAAGGAAATCTTGAAGTTTTTCCTTCCACTACTATCACTTCTACCGGTGCCATACGATACGGTGCTTGGAACCAAATCAATATCGAAATCTACAACCTCACCCGGCGACATGCCCGGCCAAAAAAACATATCCGAAATGTCCTTCAACACCGGAACTGAATCAATATCAGGAGCCTCAACACTGACACTCATCACAAGAGCCCAAGTAAGAAAGACAATCCTTCCCAACTGTCCGCTCGGTCTTCAAAATATAAAAATACTCTACCACGATATACTCTGATGCACCTCGCCACTTAACCCGTGGCATTTCTGTTGCGCAATAGTCTAGAATGACCCCACACGGAGACAACCAGTCTAAACCCCAACATCACATCCGAAATCTAACATACCAACAAAGAAATATCCACTCAGCCTCTAATTCTCGATAATCGCTACACAGTGTTGATACACGCGATCCACAACCACAACATAGCCTGAATATAAGAGCTCCTGGTCTCCAACTTTATGTAGAACACAAATCACTATACCTGATACCAAATTCTGCCTTGCGGATACATATCATACCTCAGGTACCCAATTATTCCATGAAAGATATTTTAATATTTCCCCGTGCCATCAAGAAAACTCGAATATCAGCATTCGATTTAACAAGAAAGCGCCGCAGTACTACCCAAGTACTACCAACTTAATCACATTGCCTTTTCTGAAACATATACCTTCGTCAAATCACTATGATTAGCAGTACCATTCCCTTAATCATATGAAGATCATTCACCCTAATCATCCGAAGCTCATTTCTCTAATCACCTGAAACTGCCTGTGCTGCCTAAGAATTTTATGAAATTCCTTTAAGAACTGAACTGAAACCTTGCACATAAATCTCAATCCTCCACAACAATCCGCATATACCATACCATCCTAGGACAACAAGAGCTTCATCTCCCTTCCGAGCCACATATATATACATACTCAACTAGTCAAAAACCTTCTATTAGTCCCATCTAGAAGAAAAATCACTATACATCCCATGCTCCGCATGCCCATGGAAGATATACATCTCCAAACCACGGTAAGAACCATCAAGAACTCTCCGAGTTCCCTTTGCATAAATCAGACTTGCCAGGACTGAATTCTTCTAACTCAACCAAGCTAAGCAAGCCATTAAAACCTAAGAGCATTGATGCAAAATACCTGTAAGAATTCATCACCACGGTCACATACGAGGAACTAATCATATCCTTACCATGCCGGTCCAGTCTACTATCAAGCTACTCCAGGTATTTGAATTTCCTTTTGATTCACCTTCAATTTGATATTCCCTCTTGCTGTAGCACCACAATTCCTACACCTGGGCTTACCACACGAGACCCAAGCATAAATCCACACTGTGTAAGACCCATAAGCCGCTGAATACTCTCTCAAATATTCCCCAAAACACCACATACTAGAATACTTTATCCCGAAGAACTTCCTGCGAATCTGAATTCGTTACCTTTACTTTCCTGATACTGGTACACAGAATCTCATAATTAACATATAAATACCACAAGTCTAGGCCTCTTCCAATGAAAACTCAGTTTCTAACCACATATACAACTTTAAGATACCCGATTATTCTTAGTAGAATCCTGAACACGTAAGAACCATTCTCGAGAGTCATTCATTCTTATTTAACTGCAATTTACCTGACCTAATGAAGTGAAACATTCATGCCTCATTGGCACTCCGACACTGCAACATGACGTCCTCATCCCAATACAACCAAGAAAACTCCCTGCTCTATGCACCAAGCATTCTTTACCATCAACAACTTAAGACATTCCGTGTTTTACTTACCCTATGAAGCATACTATAACCTTGTCAAAATATTTCCTTTACTCGAGTCATCCTCGGTCTCCATTTCCACAAGCCATAGCTGATTCACCCACATGCCTCAAACTAGGATCAACATAGCACCTAACAGTGCACTCAACTACTCACAACAGACTCCCCTACTTGTCTTGAAGACATAGATCAAACTACACTCATTAGCTCATAACACTCGTACTATATTGATGCCATTAAATTATCGTGAGATTAAACTAAGATCCTTCGTAAGCTGGTGAAACACAGATCGTCTAGTACTTTAAATCTTCGGCTGATCTTGCCCTCATTCTTGCAACCGTTAAGCCCGCTCTCTTAAGCGACCCAAAATTTCAAATCTTTAACACTTACGCTTCACTTGCACATGAGGTCTTCTAACAGTCACACAAGGGTCACACAACCCCAGAACTCCCCGCAGGAGATAACCCACATGCTTCGCCTTCAATTAACATTTCTATATACCTTCCACCATCCTGAACTGTACACAGTCCCTTAGTCTTACTGAGTCTGAACTCATACCGCAACATAAAGTTTACTTCACTCTTAACTGGGAAACACGAAAAGATCCTTCACATGCCCATAAATCGGGGCTATACCTCAAATTATGATGGAAATCAAACACCTAATAGTTCTTCTATCCTCCAGCAGACCGTTATCGTCGTTTTTCAAATCATGTAAATATACCTCGCTGTACTAATATACTCGTCACATAGCTATCAGCTGTCACCTCCACTAATAGGGACAATACCGAACATATAATTTTGAAACACTTACTCACACAATCAGATCCTCGGTGCTCAAGCTATGGGCAAAGATGCGGTCTCAAGTCCTCCATACTGACCCAACATCAACACACAGAGATCATATCCCGTCCCTCGATCAAGGAATCACAAGCCATCAAGGCACATTTGATACAGAGCGCTCATGTGCACATACGAATGCGTGGAAGGAATTTTAAGAGTTACTTTTCAAGCTGAATCAAGGACGCACAATGAGATTCAAGAATATGGAGTTTTCATAAAGGTTCTGCAGCCTCTCGAGGATAAATACAACCATCTCCATACTGATCAACGAGACTCTACTAAACCTACTCATGACTCGTGAGACCTAGTAACCTAGGCCCTGACACCAACTTGTCACGACCCAAGCCTCGATCGGGTCTTGATGGCGCCTCCCATGAAGACAAGGCTAGCCAAACAACCCATTTTACCTTTTCAGAATAGTTAAATATTGATTTATAGTTTTAACATAATTAAATAACCACAGTCTAAACAGAGATTTCTTTATTAAATGCGGAATACAACCCAAACACAGCCCAAACCGGGGTTTCACAAGTCACGAGCATCTAATAGAGTGTAAATATGACAACAAGGCATATCATATATAAAATATGACTGATAAACAAAAGGGAGAAATGCGGTGCTACGAATGCTGGCAGTCACCTTGCTAAACTCTGATAACTTAGCCTCCGATCAACTCAGAACCCACTGGCAGGGAAACAAATACCTGTATCTGCATGCGAGGTGCAGGGAGTATAGTGAGTACTCCAATTCAGTAAGTAATAAATTTAAATATTAACTGAGCAATAAGAAATCACGTAAGGCAAACAATCATGCTGTACAGAGCAATGTAAAACCTTTTGAGAAAAACAGTGAAGCTATGAAATCTTAGATAACGCCTTAGCTCAGTTTAAGACTCCTTTAAAAAATTTTCAATAGTTATGCAAATGAATGCAAAACAAATAGTGCAGATAAGCACAGTATCCGCCCCTCGGGCACAACTCTCACTCAATAGATAATGCCAGACAATGGGGTAGATATCATGTAAAGAAATACAGACAACATATAATGGAAGACAAATAAAGCAAGTAAACACATAGATCAATATCATATAGTAACCGCTGCGGTGTGCAGCCCAATCCATATATTGTTGCGGCGTGCGGCCCATTCCATACATCACTGTGGCGTGCAGCCCGATCCATATATTTTATCGACGGTGCTCACTGGGGGTGTGCAGACTCCGGGAAGGGCCCTTTACAGCCCAAGCTCAAATATCAAGCCATTTCGTGGGGCCTTTATCGGTACCAGTATAACACTGCTGCAGCTCGCAGCCCGATCCCGTAGTATCCTCACAACACTGGCCCTCAGCCTCACTCAATTAAATAAAAATCAACACAAGCCCCTCGACATTTGTAGAAATAGTAGTTCTCAGCGCAAAACATCATTTAGAAATATTGTTTAAGTCTCAAGTAAAATGGTTGAGTTGTAAAACAGTGGAAATCAGCATGACTGAGTTCAAGCAATAAGTCAAAACAGTAAGGAAACCGTGATAATAATCCCCGAAGGGTTCAAGTAGTTTGCACAGACCCCAAATATAGCAATCAGCCCAAATCATGATGATAATAAGTAAGTTTCAATCAAATACACGGTAAAATCATCTATCGGGATAGACCAAGTCACAATCCCTAATGATGCTCTACCCCACGCTCGCTATCTAGCATGCAAGTCACCTCAATATAGAACTATGATGTGCAATCTGGGGTTTCAAACCCTCAGAATATCATTTACAATCATTACTCACCTTGAACTGGCAAAAACCTCTAGCTCGTGATGCCTGTTCCCCTCAAATCGGCCTCCACGCGCGTCAAATCTATCCAAAATCAGAGCGAATACATCACAATATGCTAAGGGAACAAAGCCTAAGCGAAAACAATCAATAATGAGCATAATTATTGAAATGACCAAAACCAGAGCCTCAGTCCCACTACTCGAAACTCGAAATATTTGACACTATTAGATTCCTGATCTCCTCACGAGTTCATACATATCAAAAGTTCTTAATTCCAACCTCAAATGGTCCTTCAAATCCATAAATAAAATTTCATAATTCCAAGCCCTAGTTCTTCCATTTTTAGCTTAAGTTCCATGAATTTCTAGGTGGATTTCACAATATATTCGAGTTTGAGACCAAAAGTCTCACCTCAAGTTATTTCCCCATGAATCCCTTTTCAATATTCTTCAAAAATCTCTCAAGATGAGCAGCAATGGGTGAAAATGGACCCACATTCGTGAATAGGATTACTTTAAAAGCATACTGCCCAAGCATATTTTCTTCTATGCGATTGCAGGAAAACCTTCGCAATTGCGAAGGACAATACTCCGTCCTCATATTTAACTCTATGTGAATGCAACAGAACCCATGCGAACGCGATACATTGCCGTATAACTCTATGCAACTTCGGACCACCCTCTGTGTTTTCAATGAACAATTTCCAACCAAAACCTCAGGTCCACTTTACTATATGCGAACGCGACCAGCCCTACGCCTTCGCGATCAACGATTTTACCCAGCTATGCGATCACATCCCTACTTGTGCGAACGCGAAGAACAATTTAACTTCTCCCTCTAAGGCTTCTATGCGATCGCAAGAGAGCCAACACGATCGCAATGAACAAAAATCCAGCAATTGAAACCTGCAATTTTCTGGAGTTCTCAAAACATAAAATTGATCCTCTTATCCTACCAAAACACACCCTAGGCCCTCGGGACCTCAACCAAACCTACCAACATAACCATAATATCATTCAAAATTGTTCTAATCATCAAAACACCTCAAACAACATCAAATTACTCAAAACACATTGAATTCAAGCCTAAGTTTCCAAAAACTTCCTAAATACACTATCGATCAAACTTGTTTGGCAGATTAGGCCACTTAATCCACAGGTGCATGTCATGGTCATTAGAGTTGTATCCATATCCGATAGGTTTCTACTTTGTAGTTTTCTTATTAGGAATCATCTCTTTCCATTGTCCTTTACTCTTGTCTTGTTTACTTCCTGTTCCTAAGTCTATTTGGTCAGAAAAAATGAGAAATGACTTCAAAATTTGCCACCAGCTTCCAATTGCACAAAATAGGATCTGACTAGCACATAAAGTGTCATATGTTAGGAAAGAACAACATGTGCACTGATTTGGTAGCAATTAATGAGCTTTGAGATTCATGTGAAATACAAAGGATCGGTTAATATCAATTCATGAAACAATGCAACAGATAGAGGTTGTTGGGCTGGATTGGATCAAAGGTATTTTCTGTGATAAGATTGACAAAGAAAGTGGTTAACCAGTGACAAGAAAGGTCTTCTAAGAAGAAATTAAAGTTATCATGGAAAGTAACGGAGCAATACACCTCATGACCAAGGCCAGTGATTTACGTTAGGAAAGAACAACATGCACAGTGAGTGGATGGCAATTGACGTGCTTTGGAATTCATGAGAAACATAAAGGTTCAGTACATGTCAATGCAAGAGCATAATGCAACAGATGAATGTTATTGGGTTTGAATGGATCAGAGGCATTTTTCGCAATAAAGGTGATAGAGAAAACCGTCGAGTCAATAAATAAGCTAGGTCTTTCGAGTTGAAACCGAATATACCATAGGAAGTGAAGGAGCAATCGCCCTCAAAGTTCAAGGCCATAAGCCAAGCACCTTGTTTAAATTCACAAGTTTACTTTGATTGAAACAGGGGCATAAAAATTTGTTTGTTTAGGAGAAACCCTCCATAAGGAAAAGCAAGCACCAGAAAGGTTTTGACCGTAAATATCAGGACCCTCCGGAAAAGTGGGACCTAATTTATAATTCAAAACAATCATGAGTAGCAAGATCTAGCATAAGTGTGCCTTAAAGGAATATAAGTTAGCTTCAAAGTTTGCACGCGTGTGATAGGATTCAACTAGAAGTTGTCAGGACCCCCCTGAATAATAGGACCTAGCTATAAGATTTCCAACAGATAACAAGATTTAGTGTAAGATCTACTATAGGTTATTATATTCAGCCTTAAAAGTTGTCATTCTTAAGATAAGACTTGATTTTGACTTTCAGGACCCTCCTGGATAATGGGGTGTAATTATATGACTCTCTTAGATAACAATTTTTAGTGAAAGTCACACCTTTAGAAGATATAATTTAGATTTAAAGCTGTCGTTTAACTACGAGTTTTCAGGACCCTCCTGGATAATGTGATCTAGCTTTAAAATTCTTAGAATATTTGGTATCATGATTCAGTTAACACTCACATATGTGCCCAACTACTAAACTGGGACAGAAATTTTCTTTATTTTGCTTATTTGCTGAAATCAGGCACCCACCTGGAGAACAAGGAGAAGCATTTGAAGTTTTGGCAATCAGGCACCCACTTGGAGAATAAGGGAATACAGTTCAAGTTTTGGCAATCAGGCGCCCACCTGGAGAGCAAGGGAATACAATTCAAGTTTTAGTAATCAGGCGCCCACCTGGACAGCAAAGGAATATAATTCAATCTTTGGCAATCAGGCGCCCTCCTGGAGGGCAAGGGAATACAATTCAAGTTTCGGAAATCAGGCGCCCACATGGAGAGCAAGGAAATACAATCAAGCTTTAATCATGCACCTACATGGAGTGCAAAGGAATACAACTCAAGATTTGGCAATCAAGTGCCCACCTGGAGAACAAGGGAATACAATTCAAGTTTTGAAAATCAGGTACCCACTTAGAGAGCAAGGGAATATAATTCATGTTTTGGTAATCAGACGTCCACCTGAAGAGCAAGGGAATACAATTCAAGTTTTGGCTATCAGGTGCCCACTTGGAGAGAAAGGGAATATAGTTTAAGTTTTGGCAATCAGGCGCTCACCTGGAGAGCAAGGGAATGTTGTTCAAGTATTAGGCAGTCAGGCGCCCACCTAGAGAACAAGGGAATACAGTTCAAGTTTTTGGCAATCAGGCGCCCACTTGGAGAACAAGGGAATACAATTCAAGTTTTGGCAATCAGGTGTCCACCTAGAGAGCAAGGGAATACAATTCAAGTTTTGGTAATCAGGCGCCCACCTGGAGAGCAAGAGAATACAATTCAAGTTTTGGTATCAGGCGTCCACCTGGAGAGCAAGGAATAAATCAGGCGCCTACCTGGAGAGCAAGGGAATACAATTCAAGCATTAGCAATCAGGAGCCCACCTGGAGAACAAGGGAATACAATTCAAGTTTTGGCAATCACTAGCCCACCTGGAGAGTAAGGGAATACAATTCAAGCTTTAGCAATCAGAAGCCCACCTGGAGAACAAGAGAATACAATTCAAGTTTTGGCAATCAGGAGCCCACCTGGAGAGCAAGGGAATACAATTCAAGTTTTAGCAATAAGGCGCCCATCTGGAGAGCAAGAGAATAAAATTCAAGTTTTGGCAATCAAGCGCTCACTTGGAGAGCAAGGAAATACAATTCAAGTTTGGCAATCAGAAGCCCACCTGGAGAATAAGGGAATACAGTTCAAGTTTATGGCAATCAAGAACCCATCCGGAGAACAAGGGAATACACTCGTGTTTTGAAAATCGGGCGTCCACCTGGAGAACAAGAGAATACAGTTCAAGTTTTGGCAATCAGGTGCCCACCTGGAGAGCAAGGTAATACAGTTAAAGTTTGGCAATCAGGCACCCACATGGAGATCAAGGGAATGCAGTTCAAGTTTTGGCAATCAGTCACCCACCTGGAGAGCAAGGGAATACGGTTCAAATTTTGGCAATCAATCGCCCACCTGGAGAGAAAGGGAATACAGTTCATGTTTTGGAAATCAGGAGCCCACCTGGAGAGCAAGGGAATACAATTAAAGTTTTGACAATTAGGCACCCACCTGGAGAATCAGGAAAGTAATTCAAGTTTCAAAGGAAGACAATACATGTTTCAAGGGAAAACTGTTTAAGGAAACAGAGGGAATACAATTCAAGTTTGGTAATCAGGCGACTACCTAGAGAATAAAGGAATACAGTTCAAATGTTGTCAATCAGGTGCCACCTGGAGAATAAAAGAGTTCACTTCAGAATGCAATTCAAGTTAGAAGTAGCAGAAGCTTGCAGCAAGAATATGAGTCAATAATCTGAGACGATAAAAAGAAGTTAGTCACAGTCCCAAATAAAAAAGAAAGAAAGGAGACAAAAGCAAGAAGTGAATCCAAATGTAGAAGTAGATGAAAGATGTGAGCTGCTCAAGACATGGTTGAGGTCAAAAACACTGCATGTCCAGTCTTGATCCTAAAAAGCTGAAGAGGAACGAGCTAGCACCTACACCTAACAAGCGTCAAGATTCAAATCTAAAGTCTGCATGAAGAACCATTCAAAACTCAAGATGAAGCTTCAGAAGACTTATAGATAGGAATCTTGTAACTCGTAGTTGATAGGCTTAGCTAGTGTTTTCATGTTTGATTTTTGATGTAATTACAGGACCGCGGACCGGAACCTTGACGGAATGGCACCCCGACTGGCTCTCCACCTCAGTATACTCTATCGTATCACCCACCTCTGAACTACACATGGCCTAATTCCTTTATAGACAAGGATATGTAGGCAGCTCAGATACTAGGTCTCGGTCACATTCCCTTTTTCTCTTAGTTTTAGTTTCTCCAAATAAGGGTCGGGTAAAAAAACCTGTCTAGTCATTCTTTGTCTGAAAACTTTTCACGTTTCCAGTCAAAGAGGGGCAGTTGTAGACATGTGATTTTTGACCCTCCTCAAGATTTTTCATATTTTAGCACGTAATGAGCAAAAAAATACACAATATAAACCTAGACCCTACACTTACCAAAAAAAAAAGGCTGATCAGCGAAAAAGAAAGGACAAAAAAGAAAAGATAGCCTATGTTATAAAATATTCTATTTTAGGTGAATGTCCATATTTAGAGAGATTCTAGGGTTTACTTCTTGGTGGCTAAGTCACCACCTCCCTATAAATAAAGGGGTTCTATTCCATTGTAAACCATCCCAAAGTATCAATAAGAATACTCCTCTCTCTACTTTTCTCTCTATTGTTCTTGTTCTTGTATTATTGTTCTTGTTCTTATATTATTTCATAGCACGTTATCAGCAAGAGACTCTACCGTCTCAAGAATCCTCTTGAGAAAATTAAGGTATTTCCCTTTTTCCGAATTTGGTTTTAATTATATCTTATATTATGAAAAGAAAGTTCGTTGCCCTTGAAATTTAGGGCAAGAACTATATGACATGGGTGTTGGATGCTAAAATCCACTTAAATGCTATGGGTCTTGGAGACGCCATTAAAGACAGAGATAAAGCATCCACCCAAGACTGTGCTAAGGCCTTGATTTTCTTGCGCCATCACCTTGATGAAGGTTTGAAAATTCAATATCTCACAGTCAAAGATCCACTCATCTTGTGGAAAGGCTTAAAGGAGAGATATGACAACCTGAAGTCGGTCACTCTGCCACAAGCACGATATGATTGGGCTCATCTGAGGCTCCAAGACTTTAAGTCTGTTTCTGAATATAATACTGCAATGTTCAGAATTACTTCTAAATTGAAACTCTGTGGAGATAATATCTCTGATTATGATATGCTTGAAAAAACGTTTACAACGTTTCATGCCTCCAATATGGTACTGCAACAACAGTACAGAGAGAAAGGTTTCAAAAAGTACTCTGAACTGATTTCTCTTCTCCTTGTGGCTGAGCGAAACAATGACCTGCTCATGAGAAATCACGAAAATCGACCCACTGGGTCTACACCATTGCCTGAAGCAAATAAGTTGTATTCTCATTATGCCAAGCATGGAAAAGGCTATGGCTTTAATCATGGTCGTGGTCGTAATCGGGGTCATGGCCGTGCACGTAGACAAGGAAGAAATTTCCCTGATGTCCGTCACCCCCCAAAGAGATATAACCACCAAAAGCAGAAACGGGATTATGAGGATCCCAAGGCAAATAGTTCAGAAACTATATGTTATCGTTGCGGTGGAAAAAGGCACTGGTCAAAATCTTGCCGTGTACCAAGACATTTGGTTGATCTTTATCAAGCATCTCTAAAGAATAAAGGCCCTGAAACAAATTTTGTCTCTGACGACAATTTTGACATCACCCACCTGGATGTGGCAGACTTCTTTGAGCAACCCGAGGGGAAAATAGACCACTTAATCGGTGATGGATCCGTGATGAAGGAAGATGGAATTGTTTGATTTTATTTTACTTATTTGTATTAGTTAGTGAATAAACTAATAGTCATTAGTATCAGCTCGTATTAGTTAGTTTATGATATAATGTTAGTATTAGTTCTTTAGAATGTTTCAATATGCTTAAATTTCAAAGATATTTTTATTTTCCAGTAGAGTTAATCGATTAATCTAACAGTTAGTCGATTATCTAATATTTCGCATTAAAACTGGACTTTTCCGCAAGCTAAGTTAGTCGACTATCTGATTTAGTTAGTCGACTAACCTGATGACTGTTTACTAAGTTAGTCGACTATCAACTTAGTTAGTCGACTAACTAATATTTCGCATTAAAACTGGACTTTTCCGCAAGGCAAGATAGTCGACTATCTGATTTAGTTAGTCGACTAACCTAATGACTGCTTCCCAAGATAGTCGACTATCAACTAAGTTAATCGACTAACCTCAGCAGATTTTGAAAATATTGTTTAAATGTGAAACAAACGGATTGAATTTGTTTATTCTCATGTTCGTGTATTTCTTTTGTATGTCAAACCATGGGAAAGCAAATATGGATATCTCACAAAGCAAACTTGGATCAACGTCCAACTGTAAAAATATTTGTTTAGTTGATTCATGTACTACACATACGATACACAAAGAAAAGAAATATTTCTCTCAACTAAGTATGTGTAAGGCAGATGTTACTACAATCTCTGGTAGTAGTAAATTGATTGAAGGCTCCGGAAGAGCAACTATAACTCTGCCTAGAGGAACAATGTTTATCATCGAGAATGCAATGTTCTCCTCCAAGTCTAAGAGAAACTTGTTGAGTTTTAAAGATATACGCCGGAATGGCTATCATATTGAGACAATAGATGAGAATAATCTTGAATATCTCATCATTACAAAGAATGTCTCTGGCCAAAAGAGGGTTATTGAGAAATTCCCGTCTTTATCTTGTGGCATGTATTGGACAAAAATTAGTGCAATTGAGGCACATTCAACAGTAAACCAAAAGGTTACTGATTCCAATACTTTTGTACTTTGGCATGATCGATTGGGACACCCTGGATCAATCATGATGAGACGGATTATAGAAAGCTCATATGGGCATCCGTTAAAGAATTTCAAGATTCTTTTAAATAATGAATTTTCTTGCACTTCTTGTTATCAAGGCAAGTTAATTATTAGACCATCACCAACAAAGGTTGGGACTGAGTCACCTACGTTTTTGCAATGTATACAAGGGGACATTTGTGGACCTATTCACCCACCTAGTGGGTCCTTTAGATATTTTATGGTCTTAATAGACGCATCCTGTAGATGGTCTCATGTGTGCCTGTTGTCATCACGCAACCTTGCGTTTGCAAAACTAATGGCACAAATAATTCGACTACGAGCACAATTTCCTGATAATCCAATCAAGTCTATTAGACTGGATAATGCTGCTGAGTTTTCATCCCAAGCATTTAATGATTATTGCTTATCAATTGGGATAAAAGTGGAACATTCTGTAGCTTATGTTCACACTCAAAACGGTCTTGCAGAATCTTTAATTAAATGCATGTAGTTGATTGCAAGACCATTACTCATGAAAACGAGGCTGCCCACTTCGGTATGGGTCACGCCATTTTGCATGCAGCAATGCTAATTCATCTCAGACCGACGAATTATCACAAATATTCCCCGTTGCAATTGGTATTGGATCATGAACCCAATATATCCCATTTAAGAATCTTTGGATGCGCAGTATATGTGCCTATAGCACCGCCATACCGCACGAAAATGGGTCCGTAAAGAAGATTTGGAATATATGTTGGGTTTGAATCGCCCTCCATTATTCGCTACCTCGAAACATTGACAGGGGATTTGTTCACTGCACGATTTGCAGACTGTCAATTTGATGAGACACTTTTCCCGAAATTAGGGGGAGAAGTTGGTGAAACCAAACGGGAAATTTTGTGGAAAAATGCATCATTATCTTATCTTGATCCACATACCTCTATTTGTGAAAAAGAGGTGCAAAAGATTATGCATTTGTAAAGAATAGCAAATCAAATGCATGACGCATTTACGGACTTGAAAAGGATAACAAAATCCCACATCCCCGCAGAGAATGTTCCAATCCGTATTGATGTCCCTGTTGGAAAATCATCTAGTGTCATATCCAATGAGTCGAATGCACGCCTGAAGCGTGGCAGGCCATAAGGTTCCAAAGATCGAAATCCTAGAAAGAGGAAAGCAAACGATCAAAATAACACTACGAAAGAATCTCATGAGGAAATTCATGATTTAATAAATTCTGAGATTCATGAAGAATCCATTGAGCCCGAGACTCAAGAAAATAAGGAACTATCAATAAATCCAATCGATATTGAGGCAAATTTTAATCGAGTAGATATAGTGGTGGATTATGTCTTTGCTTTTAATGTCGCATCTAGCATTATGCAAGAAAGTGAGGATCTTGAACCTCAATCTGTTGGAGAATGTCGATAAAGACATGATTGGCCAAAATGGTAAGAAGCAATCCAATCCAATCAGAATTGTATTCACTGGCAAAACGTGAAGTTTTTGCGACTATAGTTGAAACACCTAATGGTGTTAAGCCTGTTGGCTATAAATAGGTCTTTGTACGCAAGAGAAATGAGAAAAACGAGGTACAAAGATATAAGGCACGCCTTGTTGCACAAGGATTTTCTCAAAGGCCTGATGTCGGTTATGAAGAGACATATTCGCCTGTAATGGATGCCATAACTTTTCGTTATCTCGTTAGTTTTGCTGTCCTTGAAAAGCTTGACATGCATTTAATGGATGTGGTTACTGCCTATCTTTATGGCTCACTGGATAATGAGATATACATGAAAATTCCCGATGGACTCAAAATGCCAAACGCTCATAATTCAAAGTCCCGGGAAATGTTTTCAATCAAATTGCAAAGATCCTTGTATGGTCTAATGCAATCAGGACGAATGTGGTATAATCCTCTTACTGAGTATTTATTAAAAGAAGGCTATATAAATGATACCATTTGCCCGTGTGTTTTTATAAAGAAAACAACATCGGAATTTGTTGTACTTGCCGTATATGTCGATGACATAAACCTTATTGGAACCCCCATAGAACTCCAAAAGGCAATTGATTATCTAAAGAATGAATTCGAGATGAAAGATCTCGGAAAGACAAAATTATGTCTTGGTTTGCAAATTGAATATTTGGCAAACGAAATTTTTGTTCATCAATCTACCTATATAGAAAAGGTACTGAAACGGTTTTACATGGATGGAGCATATCCTTTAAGTACTCCGATGGTTGTTCGATCACTTGATGTGAATAAAGATCCATTCCGACCGCAAGAAAGGAATGAAGAGCTACTTGGTCCTGAAGTACCATATCTTAGTGCAATTGGCACACTAATGTATCTTGCAAATACTACAAGGCCTGACATAACCTTTTCAGTTAATGTCTTAGCAAGGTATAGCTCGGCTCCCACAAGGAGACATTGGAATGGGATCAAACATATATTGCGGTACCTAAAAGGGACTATCGATATGGGCTTATTTTATAGCAATAATTGCAGTCCTGATCTTGTTGGTTATGCTGATGCTGGATGTTTATCCGACCCACACAAGGCTCGATCTCAAACGGGTTATGTGTTTACCTGTGGAGGCATCGCCATATCTTGGCGATCGACTAAGCAATCAATTGTGGCTACTTCATCTAATCATGCCGAGATAATCGCTATTCATGAAGCAAGTCGGGAGTGTGTGTGGTTGAGGTCTATAATACATCATATTCAAGACAAATGTGGTTTGAAGTGCAACAAACTACCCACGACTTTGTATGAACACAATGCAGCATGTATAGCTCAATTGAAGGGAGGATTCATAAAAGGAGATAGAACAAAGCATATTTCACCAAAGTTATTTTTCACACATGATCTTCAAAAGAATGGTGATATCAATGTGCAACAGATTCGTTCAAGCGATAATATGGCTGATTTGTTCACAAAATCTCTACCAACGTCAACCTTCAAGAAGCTGGTTCACAAGATCGGAATGCGAAGACTCAAGGATATGAATTGATGCTCTTTTCAGGGGGAGTTAATGCACGTTGCACTCTTTTTCCCTTACAAGGTTTTGTCCCAATGGATTTTCCTTGCAAGGTTTTTAACGAGGCAACTAATAGGCGCATATTCAAACAATTGTACTCTTTTTCCTTTTCTTTAATTTTTTCCCATTGGGTTTTGTTTTAGTTAAGGTTTTAACGAGGCACATTATTGAATAAACATTCAAGGGGGAGTGTTATAAAATATTCTATTTTAGGTGAATGTTCATATTTAGAGAGATTCCAGGGTTTACTTCTTGGTGGCTAAGTCACCACCTCCCTATAAATAAAGGGGTTTTATTCCATTGTAAACCATCCTAAAGTATCAATAAGAATACTCATCTCTCTACTTTTCTCTCTATTGTTCTTGTTCTTGTATTATTGTTCTTGTTCTTATATTATTTCATAACAGCCTAAGAATTGAGGGGAGCGACGCTAATTTTCAGAAAGGATCCTCTGGTCTTCATCTTCTAGGCGCCCCATCATTTCTCGTTTCTTCTTCGATCAAACCCGCCACTGCAACAAAAATGACCCCTACTTTCAACCAAATGTCACCACAAAACCACTCCAAAAAAAACCGTTGATGAGCGAAGAAAGCCGTCCAAAACCAGCTGCGCTCCACCATTAACACCAAGAAGAAAAAAACATTTTTACTAGTATTCTAGGTCAAGAGTCTAAAGAGCTCAAAGTTTCAGCTCTTCAAAACAGTTTTCGAATTTAATTTCTGGCCAATGAGAGGTCCGTTTGAGATCGTCGCTGCTTGTTTCTGGTTTGAGATCTGTCCGACATCTTTGGTTCAATTTTGTTGTAGTGTTTTTTTGATTTATGTCCGTGTATTATTGGAAATTTCATCAAAATAAAAGTTCGATTCGATTTGATTTCTGTCCTTATACTATTGCTTTATCACATTTACAGGTACCGTTCTTTCCTTTTCTTTTTTTTTTTTTCACATTGTTAATTTTGAAGCTCTGTTTCGTCGCGAATCTGGTATCTATTGTTCTCTTTTGGAAGAGTAATACATGTGCTTAAACTTGTATAGTAGTAGATGTTCTTGAAGTTCCGCAGTAATTATAATCCTTGTAATTTGTATTAATTCTCAACTTTCGTTGTTTCATTTAACTGGATTGATGGGGCCGGCATTTATCTTGTGAATAGGAGTTAATTGAAATCTTGGTTTGGACAATGTTTATGTATTGAATAAGACATTTATTAAGTTTACTCATGTTTTATTTGTGAATATTGTAAAATTTATTGTCTTTATCAATGTAATTTAATCAAGTCGCTAGCATACTTTTAGATGCATTTTTAATCTATAATTGTAATTGTGTACATGTTTGTATACGAGTACAATTTGAAAAATGGATGTCATATTTTGTTTGGGCCCGTTTAATATTGCTATCATGGTTGTAGATACGTTCACTTGACATGGTTGCGATCTCAATAAACAAAATTGGAGTATGCATTCGTGCAATTTCAACCAAACTTTTCTAATAATAATAAAGCATTATTAATTGTGGACACGTTCACGATACATAATTTTTGGCGCCCCAAACAAATGGGTATACGTACGCATAACCCGTTTCAAGATAATTTTCTTATTAAAAGCGATGAAAGAGGCAAAAGCACATGTTTTTTAAAATGAGTAATTAAATAATTTAATAAGCCAAGTATGATCAAAGTAACCGTGCTAGAACCACTAAACTTGGGAGTGCCTAACACCTTCTCCCGGGTTAAAAAAATTCCTTACCTGAATTTCTGTGTTGCAGACATAAACAAAGTCAATCTTTCCTCGATTACAGATTTAAAACTGGTGAGTTAGGACACCATAAATTATCCCAAGTGGCGACTCTAGTTTTATAAATAATCCCGTTTCGATTGTCAATTAAATTGAAAAAACTCCCTTATTATACCATTAGGGGGTGTAGTGAAAAAGGAGGTGTGACAACGTGTTGGCCTTGGCGCGGTTTTAGTGCAAGACAGTAGGGTGATTGCCTACGCGTCTAGGAAACTAAAGGTATGAGAAGAATTATCTTGCCCAGGTCAGGAACTTGTAGCTATAATTCATGCCTTGAGATTTGGCAGCACTATTTGTACGGTATCCCTTGTAAGGTCTATGCTAACCATATATGGTTAAAGTTGCTTAAGCACTATATCGACTACCGGAGTTACAACACATGTTTAAATAGAAGGATTTTAACTTTCGGCAGTAGAGATGGTAAGAGTTGCTTAAGGACTATGATATCACCACTCTATATCATCATGGGAAGGCCAA
This sequence comes from Nicotiana benthamiana, assembly GCA_034376525.1. NCBI lineage: Eukaryota > Viridiplantae > Streptophyta > Magnoliopsida > Solanales > Solanaceae > Nicotiana > Nicotiana benthamiana. The sequence continues at coordinate 134,861,908 of CM067337.1, forward strand.
TATGGTTGTCGATGCCTTAAGTCAAAAGGCCGAGAGTTTTGCAGTTTAGCATATCTACCGATAGCAGAGAGGCCATTAGCATTGAATGTTCAGGCCTTGGCCAACCATTTGTTAGATTGAATGTTTTAGAGCAGAGTCGAGTTCTGGCTTGCGTGGTTTCTTGGTCTTCTCTACATGTCGCATAAGAGAGCGTTAGTATAATGATCCCCATTTGCTTGTCCTCATGGACATAGTACAGAATGGCGATACCTAGGAGGTTTCTATTGGAGATGAATGTTTGTTACACACGTAGGGCCGATTATGTGCACACAATATAGATGGGTTACTTGAGATGATTCTTCAGGATCCCCATAGTTCATGGTACTCCATTCATGGGGGTGCCGCTAAGATGTACCAGGATTTGAGGCAGCACTATTGGTGGATGAGGATGAAAAAGGACATAGCATAGTACGTAGCCTAGTGCCTAAATTTTCAGTAGGGTAAAGTATGAGCACCAGAGGCCAGGTGGGTTGCTTCAAAGGCTTGAGATTCCCGAGTGAAAATGGAGTAAGTTACCATGGATTTTATTGCTGGGCTCCTAGGGACTCAAAACAAATTTGCACAGCATGGGTGATTGTGGATAGGTTAACCGAGTTGGCTCATTTCATTCCAGTAGTGAGTACTTATTTCTCAGAGCAGTTGGCTTAGGTCTACATTCGTGAGATCGTCTAAGTTTATGGCATGTCGGTATCCATGATCTCTGACCGGGTACACGAATTACATTGTGATTCTAGAGAGTCGTACAACGTGAGTGTGGAACACGGGTTGAGTTGAGTATATCATTTCACCCTCAGACCGACGGGCAGTCCGAACGCACTATTTAGATATTGGCTGATTTGCTTTGTGCCTATGTTATGGAAATTAGGGGCTCTTGGATTAGTTCTTGCCGCTTGTGGAATTTCCTACAAGAACAGTTATCAATCAATTATTCAGATGGCTCCTTATAAAGCCCTATATAGGAGATGATGTCGTTTCCTAGTTGGTTAGTTTAAGCCAGGAGAGGCTAATGTTGTAGGCAAGGATCTGGTTCAAGATGCCTTGGAGAAGGTCAAGTTGATCCAGGATCGACTTCTACAGCCCAATCTAGACAGAAGAGTTATGCAGATCAGAAGGTTATGATGTTGCATTCATGATTGGAGAGCGGGTCTTGCTCTAATTTTTCCCATAAAGGGTGTGATGAGTTTCAGGAAGATGGGCAAGTTGAGCCCTAGGTACATCAGGCCTTTTTAGATTCTTGAGAGGATTGGTGAGGTGGTCGACAAGCATGCACTGCCACCTAGTCTAGATCCAGTTCATATGGTATTCCCTGTTTCTATGCTCTGGAAGTATCAGGATGATCCGTCTCATGTGCTAGATTTCAGCTCAGTCCAGGTTGACAAGGATTTGTCTTTTTTGAGGAGATGGCGGATTTCTTGGACAAGCAGGTTTGAAAGTTGAGGTCAAAGAGCATTGCTTTAGTGAAGGTTCAGTCGAGAGTTCAACCGGTCGAGGAGGCGACTTGAGCGACCGAGCATGATATACATAGCCGTTATCTCATCTTTTCATCACTTCAGGTATGTCTCTATACTTGTTCAAGGATGAACTTTTGATTTAAGAGGAGGAGGATGTAACGACCCAGCAGGTTGTTTTGAGTATTTTAGCCCTGTTAACCTATTTATTGCCTCCTCTATGTTGTATTGTGGTTGTGTGACTTACCAAGGTGTTTGGTTTTGGTTAAGGGTGAGTTTTGAAGTAAAATGGGACACTTAGTCCTAAAGTTGGAAGTTTAAGTTGAAAGACTTGATTGTGTTTGACTTTTGTGTGGATGACTCTGATATGGAGTTTTGACGGTTCCAATAGCTCTATATGATGATTTTGGATTTAGGATCATGTTTAGATATTGATTTGGACGCCCGTAGGTTATTTTGTCTTGAATTGATAAAAGTTAGAAGTTGAATGTTAAGATGTTTGACCGGGAGTTGACTTTAATAATATCCTGTCCAAATTTTGGTTCATGAAGTAGGATTAAGTCGGTTGTGTCAATTATAACTTGTGTGCAAAATTTGAGGTCAATTGGAGTTTGTTTAGGATGTTTGTGCATTAGTTTTAGAAGTTAGAAGTTCATAAGTTCATTAGACATGAATCGGTGTGTGATTCATGATTTTAGTATTGTTTGATGAGATTTGAGGCTTCGAGCGGGTTCATATCATGTTTTATGGTATGTTCGAATAGGGTCCCGGGTTCCTCGGGCATATTTTTGATTGAGTTCGGACCAATTGTTCTTGATTTAGGATTGCTGGTTTCTATGTTTTGGTTTCCTTCAACGTGAACGCGAGGAAAGGTCTGCGATCCCGAAGGATCTTTGAGGATTGTTGGGATTTTTCTCTTCGCGCTCGCGAAGTCAGGGGTGCGATCATGAGGGTTGCTGAGCTTGGAAAATGCGAACGCATGGGGTCGATCATGTTTGCGTATAAGGAAGGTGAGGCTGGGGCTGAGGAACACATTGTTCTTCACATTTGCATGCCTTGGGATGCAATCCCTTAAGTCGGCGAAGCTGTTCATTGCATTCACGACTGGCTTCATTCGATCAAGAAGAAGGTTTTATGAGCTGGGGAAGAATTGTTCTATGCCATCGCGAGTCTTTGTGTGTGATCGCGAAAGAGGATAAGTGGGCAGCAATGTCAAATTTCAAAAATTAGAGTTTATTTCATTCTTCATCTTTTGGACCTAGAGAGCTCGGTTTCGGCGATTGTTCGAGGGATATTCAAGAAAATCATCGAGGTAAGTAATTTTAACTCGTATTTGGCTATTATACATGAATCCTCATTATTTTGTCATTTAATTAGTGATTTGAGTTGAAAAATCATGAAACTTCATAAACCAAATTTTGGGATTTAAAAAATGATTTGAACTTACATTTGGGTAATTTCTGTATAGTTGGACTTGTTATCGAATGTGTGTTCGGATTTTGTCAATTTGGTCGGGTTCCAAGGTGCGGTCTAGGGGTTGACCTTTTGAGTTGAATTTTTTTCTTTAAAGATGTCAACTTTATTGTTTGAAATAGTTTCCTTTGGTTAGTATTTATGGTATAAAGGTTTTTTGGCTAGATTTGAGCCGTTTGGAGTTGGATAATTATGGAAAGGGAAAAATAGTGGATTGAGTTTGTGTGTTTTGTGGTAAGTATCTTGCATAACGTTGTGAGGGAATTACCCTTTAGGATTGGTTTACAATACACCCCAATCAGTAAAACGAGCATAAAAGTGTTTATCCCATTAGACAAATACCTAGGTTTTGGTCACAACCCTATGTTTTTTATATATTTGGAAAGCTTTAAAAAAACAATCATCTCTAGTCTTCTGTCTTTTTGCAATCATTAGCTTAATTTTAGATATATAAACAAAAACCTCATTGTGGAAGTGCAATCCAGATATTTCACTTTCTTGTTCTGAATATATACTCCTAGCTCCCATCTTAGCTCCCTGAAGATTCAATACCAATTCTTTGTTGGATTTAATTATTGCAAACAACCGTGTCATACCTCTTTTGAGGCGTGCATTAGGACGTGATCACCAATCCCTCGTAGGTGCGATTGCACCAGAACTCTAAAACTTCAGCAATTGCAACTCAAACCAAAACAAGCTGAAACCAATTTGAAACACACCCGATGCCTCGGGGACCGTACCCAACCATATCAACAATTCCTAGAACACAATACAAACCTACTTGAACCCTAAAATCACTTGAAACACTACCAACCACGAATTACACTCCAATTCAAGCCTAATGAATCTAATGATCTTCTAACTTCTAAACCTCATGTCGAATCATATCAAACAAACTCGGAATGACCTCAAATTTTGCACACAAGTCCCAAATAACAAAATGGTCTTACTCCAACTCTTGAAACCAAAATACGAACTCGACATCCACAAAGTCAACTCTCGGTCAAATTTCTCAACCTTCCAAACCTCCAACCTTTTAATTTTCGCCAAAAAATTTCAAATAAACCGACGGACCTCTAAATAAACAACCGGACATATGCCTATGTCCAGAATCACCAGAAAAGCTATTGAAATCATCAAAATACCATTCCAGAGTTTTCAACACAAAGCTAAACTCCGGTCAACTCGTTCAACTTAAGCTTCCAACCTTGGGACTAAGTGTCCCTGTTTACTCCGAAACTTCTCCGAAACCAATGCAACCACTTTGACAAGTCACATAGACACAAATAAATGTAAAAGAATCAATAAATAAAAGGAAATAACTATAATACATAAAATAAATGGCCTTGTCTCTACAAGAGGTTTGATTGACAGTTCTCATCCGATTGTACTTACAAGGGTTATGTCCGCAAGTGCGATCCCTCAGATATAGATGGAGATCGCTGATGCAAAGAAAGGGGAATGCAGCTCTGTTCGTAGGTGTGAAGGCCATGCGTAAATATGATGGCATAAGTACGCTTCCCTATCCGGAGAATAGACTCCATAGGAGCGGATAATGTTCCGTAAAAGAAGAAAGTCGACATTTGAGTGGAGCTCACATAAGCGAACCTTGGTTGTAAAAATGAGCTTCCAAGTGTGAGCAAGAGCCATCAGAAGCAACAATCGTTGGGAAGTGTATTAAAATTGGGAGTTTAGATTATTTTAAGATTGGGATATCGGATTGGGTATTTCTGAGGAAATTTTCATCACTTAAATTGGTGTAAGTATTCTTGAGTCAAATGAGATTATTATTCATTATTCCATAATTGATTTTGGTTTTTGGTTGATAAAATCTAAGGGAAGAATGAGTTTTTGTGAGTAAATTTAGTAGAGTAATTTTTAGGATTTGAACCCCGATTTAACGCCGGATTTGGATGAAACATGTATATTTGAACTCGTATTCAAATTAGTGATAGGGATTTGTAATTTTTGTTGGGTGTGGGAGGCGGGCCTCAATTAAAGTTTTGATATTTGGCAAATATTGGAGCTTTATTACATGACATCGATTCCTATTGTCGTATTTGATGTTATTGAGTTATTTTTTACTAGATTTGACCTGTTCGGAAATCGATTTTAGAGACAATGACATTTTAGAGTATTGATTTGACTATTAAGGTAACTATCTTGCCTAACCTTGTGTGGGAGAAATACCCCTTAGGATTTAGTCTTACTTGTTTATTCATTTTATGTGAAAAACAACGTGCACACGAGGTGACTAGCATGTACATGGGTGTTATATATAGCTTTCAAATTAAACCTTAGGTTTTGCGGTACGATTATGATTGATATTGATATTATATATATAGTTATTGTATTTGGCACGGAGTGATAAAGATAGATATTATAATTATGTCGAGTATAAAGAAATACAGGTGAATGTTGCTATTATGCAGGTGTGGGCGATACAGATTTATATTGTAATTGTGTTGGGTGCAAAGAGATACATGTGGATGTTTCTATTGTATCGGGTGTGAAGCGATACATATGTATACTGCTATTGTGTTAAGGTGCAAAGTGATAATGATAGATATTATTATTATTATTATGATAAAATTTGTGGGTGCGAGGCGTCATATGTTTTTGTTTCTATATATGACTTGTTGTCAAATTGAACCTTTACTTGTGTTGAATTGTTATCACATGTTCTAAAGAGATTGTTGATATTGTTTTTTTATACATTATGTTGCCAGTTTTTAATATATTGCACAGGTTATTTAAGTATCATATGAATTGAACCCCGTCACCAATTCACCGGCTTAGTCTTGATACTTACTGAATATCGATTTATGTGTACTCATACTACACTTCTGCATATTTTTGTGCAAATTCAGGAGTTGGAGGCAGCGGCCCTAGGGAGTGTGTGCTTATACTACTCACAAGCATTCAAGTTAGAGTTGCATGATCATCGCAGTACCTTGAAGTCTAATATTTACATCTAAACTGTTATTTTTCTTATCTGAATAGTATTGTATTTGAGACATCTTTATGTATTTAGTTAGAGCTCATGACTTTGTTCTACCTAGTTCTTGCGAGATCTATTGAGTGTTGCCATTTTGGTTGTGTTAACTCTATTTCTACTTTCATATTTAAATTATATCTTATTATATCGTATTTTGCTAATTTAACGTTGTTAAATGATCGACTTACCTAGTCTTAGAGACTCGGTGCCATCATGAACCAATGTTGGCAATTAGGTCGTGACAAAAATATATATTTTTTGAAAAATTAGTTAGTGTTATGAAATATTAGATTATGGTGGATGTCCATAACTCCTATAACACCCACTACTTTTATCCATTATCTCCATAACTCCCACTACTCCAATACTTATGGTTGTAACTCCCACACCTCCATGATCTCCCCCATGATCTTCCTCCATGATCTCAAAAGCTTAATGACATATTTATGGAATTCTTTTAGTATACCTCTATGTAGTACTATAAATAGAGGATGAGAAATCATTTTGTAATACACTTGGATACATAGAAGAAATATATTCTCTTCTCTATTTCTCTCTACTTTGTTGTCTATTTTTTTGTTTATTAATTTGAGCTAAGTTTTGTAAAACGTTATCAGCACGAAGCTCTACTATCTCAAGAATCTCTTTGAGAAAATTAAGGTATTTTTTTCTCCTCCTAATTTTGTTTTAATTATGTCTGATATTATGAAAAGAAAGTTTGTTGCCCTTGAAATTTCGGGCAAGAACTACATGACATGGGTGTTGGATGCTGAAATCCATTTGGATGCAATGGGTCTTGGAGACGCCATTAACGACGGAAATAATGCATCCACCCAAGACTGTGCTAAGGCCTTGATTTTCTTGCGCCATCACCTTGATGAAGGTTTGAAAATTGAATATCTCACAGTCAATGATCCACTTATCTTGTGGAACGGCTTAAAGGAGAGATATGACAACTTAAAGTTGGTCACTCTGCCACAAGCACGATATGATTGGGCTCATCTAAGGCTCCAAGACTTTAAGTCTGTTTCTGAATATAATTCTGCGATGCTTAGAATTACTTCTAAATTGAAACTCTGTGGAGATACTATAACTGATTATGATATGCTTGAAAAAACGTTTACAACGTTTCATGCCTCCAATATGGTTCTGCAACAACAGTACAGAGAGAAAGGTTTCAAAAAGTACTCTGAGCTGATTTCTCTTCTCCTTGTGACTGAGCGAAACAATGACCTGCTCATGAGAAGTCACAAAAATCGACCCACTGGGTCTACACCATTGCATGAAGTAGATAAGGTGTATTCCCATTATGCTAAGCGTGGAAAAGGCTATGGCTTTAATCATGGTCGTGGTCGTGGTCGGGGTCATGGCCGTGGACGTGGGCAAGGAAGAAATTTTCCTGGTGTTAGTCACCCCCAAAGAGATATAACCACCAAAAGCGGAAATGGAATTATGAGAATCCAAAAGCAAATAGTTCAGAAACTATATGTTATCGTTGCGGTGGAAAAGGGCACTGGGCAAAAAATTTGCCGTGTACCAAGACATTTGGTTGAGCTTTATCAAGCATCTCTAAAGAGTAAAGGCCCTGGAACCAATTTTGTCTCTGACAATAATTTTGACATCACCCACTTGGATGTGGCAGACTTCTTTGAGCACCCTGAGGGGAAAATAGATCACTTGATCGGTGATGGATCCATGGTTAAAGAAGATTGAGCAGTTTGATATTTTTATTTTTACTTATTCGTAGTAGTTAATGAATAAACAATTATCATAGTTTTATCAACTTGACAAATAATTTGTATTGTGGTATTAAAATATATAACTTTAGAATACACATTCATCTTATGCTTTATTTGTAATGATTTTTCAGTAAGTTAATCGATTAAGATAACAGATAATCGATTAACCAATATATTCTATTAAACTGGACCTTTTCCGCAAGGCATGTTAGTCGACTATCCGATTTAGTTAATCGATTAACCTCAGCAGATTTTGAAAATATTATTTAAATATTAAGCAACGGATACAAGGGTATTAAAAGGAGAATAACTATGATAAAAGTGTTTTTTTTCATAATGACCGCACTGAAACTATTATGTTGAATCATAGACTTAAATTTGTTTATTCTCATATCTATAAAAAAATACTAATATTTTTCGTATATTTCTTTTGTATGTCAAACCATGGGAAGCAAATATGGATATCTCACAAAGCAAACTTGGATCAACGTCCAATTGTAAAAATATTTGTTTTATTGATTCATGTACCACACATGCGATATTCAAAGAGAAGAAATATTTCTCTCATTTAAGTATGTGTAAGGTAGATGTTACTATAATTTCTGGTAGTAGTAAATTGATTGAAGGCTCCGGAAGAGCAACTATAACTCTGCCTAAAGGAACAATATTTATCATAGAGAATGCAATGTTCTCTTCCAAGTCCAAGAGGAACTTGTTGAGTTTTAAAGATATCCGTCAAAATGGATATCATATTGAGACAATAGATGAGAATAATTTTGAATACCTCATCATTACAAAGAATGTCTCTGGCCAAAAGAGCGTTATTGAGAAGTTCCCATCTTTATCTTGTGGCCTGTATTGGACAAAAATTAGTGCAATTGAGGCACATTCCACAGTAAACCAAAAGGTTATTGATTCCAATACTTTTGTACTTTGGCATGATCGATTGGGACATCCTAGATCAATTATGATGAGACGGATTATAGAAAGCTCATATGGGCATCCATTAAAGAATTTAAAGATTCTTTTAAATAATGAATTTTCTTGCACTTCTTGTTATCAAGGCAAGTTAATTATTAGACCATCACCAACAAAGGTTGGGACTGAGTCACCTACGTTTTTGCAACGTATACAAGGGGATATTTGTGGACCTATTCACCTACCTAGTGGGTCCTTTAGATATTTTATGGTCTTAATAGACGCATCCTCTAGATGGTCTCACGTGTGCCTATTGTCATCACGCAACCTTGCGTTTGCAAAATTAATGGCACAAATAATTCGATTACGAGTACAATTTTCTGATAATCCAATTAAGTCTATTAGACTAGATAATGCTGCTGAGTTTTCATCCCAAGCATTTAATGATTATTGCTTATCAATTGGGATAAAAGTGGAACATCATGTAGCTCATGTTCACACTCAAAATGGTCTTGCACAATCTTTAATTAAACGTCTGCAGTTGATTGCAAGACCATTACTCATGAAAACGAGGCTGCCCACTTCGGTTTGGGGTCATGCCACTTTGCATGCAGCAATGCTAGTTCGTCTCAGATCGACGAATTATCACAAATATTCCCCGTTGTAATTAGTTTTGGGTCATGAACCTAATATATCCCACTTAAGAATTTTTGGATGCGCAGTATATGTGCCTGTAGCACCGCCATACCGCACCAAAATGGGTCCGCAAAGAAGGTTAGGAATATATGTTGGTTTTGAATCGCCCTCCATTATTCGCTACCTCGAAACATTGACAGGGGATTTGTTCACTGCACCGATTTGCAGACTGTCGATTCGATGAGACACTTTTCCCAAAATTAGGGGGAGAAGTTGGTGAAACCAAACGGAAAATTTTGTGGAAAAATCCATCATTATCTCATCTTGATCCAGATACCTCTATTTGTGAAAAAGAGGTGCAAAATATTATCCATTTGCAAAGAATAGCAAATCAAATACCTGACGCATTCACGGACTTGAAAAGGATAACAAAATCTCACATCCCCGCAGAGAATGTTCCAATCCGTATTGATGTCCCTATTGGACAATCTTCTAGTGTCATATCTAATGAGTCGAAAGCACGCCTAAAACGTGGCATGCCATTAGGTTCCAAAGATCGAAATCCTAGAAAAAGGAAAGCAAATGATCAAAATGACACTACGAAAGAATCTCATGAGGAAATTCACGATTTAATAAATTCTGAGATTCATGAAGAATCCATTGAGCCCGAGACTCAGGAAAATAAGGAACTATCAATAAATCCAATCGATATTGAGAAAAATTTTAATCGAGTGGATATAGTGGTGGATTATGTCTTTGCATTTAATGGTGCATCTAGCATTATGCAAGAAAGTGAGGATCTTGAACCTCAATCTGTTGGAGAATGTCGACAAAGATTTGATTGGCCAAAATGGAAAGAAGCAATCCTATCAGAATTGAATTCACTTGCAAAACGTGAAGTTTTTGGGCCTATAGTTGAAACACCTAATGGTGTTAAGCCTGTTGGCTATAGATGGGTCTTTGTACGCAAGAGAAATGAGAAAAACAAGGTACAAAGATATAAGGCACGCCTTGTTGCACAAGGATTTTCTCAAAGGCCTGGTGTCGATTATAAAGAGACATATTCACCCGTAATGGATGCTATAACTTTCCGTTATCTCATTAGTTTTGCTGTCCTTGAAAAGCTTGACATGCATTTAATGGATGTGGTTACTGCCTATCTTTATGGCTCACTTGATAATGAGATATACATGAAAATTCCCGATGGATTCAAAATGCCAAACACTCATAATTCAAAGTCCCGGAAAATGTTTTCAATCAAATTGCAAAGATCTTTGTATGGTCTAAAGCAATCAGGATGAATGTGGTATAATCGTCTTAGTGAGTATTTATTAAAGGAAGGCTATATAAATGATGCCATTTGCCCATGTGTTTTTATAAAGAAAACAACATCGGAATTTGTTGTACTTGCTGTATATGTCGATGACATAAACCTTATTGGAACTCCCATAGACTCCAAAAGGCAATTGATTATTTAAAGAAGGAATTCGAGATGAAAGATATCGGAAAGACAAAAATATGTCTTGGTTTGCAAATTAAATATTGGCAAAAGGAATTTTTGTTCATCAATCTGCCTATATAGAAAAGGCATTGAAACGGTTTTACATGGATGGAGCATATCCTTTAAATACTCCGATGGTTGTTCGATCACTTGATGTAAATAAGGATCCATTCCGACCGCAAGAAAAGAATGAAGAGCTACTTGGTCCTGAAGTACCATATCTTAGTGCAATTGGCGCACTAATGTATCTTGCAAATACTACAAGGCCTGACATAACTTTTTAGGTTAATGTCTTAGCAAGATATAGCTCTGCTCCCACAAGGAGACATTGGAATGGAATCAAACATATATTGCGGTATCTAAAAGGGACTACCGATATGGGCTTATTTTATAGCAATAATTGCAGTCCTGATCTTGTTGGTTATGCTGATGCTGGATATTTATCTGACCCACACAAGGCTCGATCTCAAACAGGTTATGTGTTTATCTGTGGAGGCACTGCCATATCTTGGCGATCGACTAAGCAATCAATTATGGCAACTTCATCTAATCATGCTGAGGTAATCGCTATTCATGAAGCAAGTCGAGAGTGTGTGTGGTTGAGGTCTATAATACATCATATTCGAGACAAATGTGGTTTGAAATGTGACAAACTACCCACGATTTTGTATGAAGACAATGCAGCATGCATAGCCCAATTGAAGGGAGGATTCATAAAGGAGATAGAACAAAGCATATTTCACCAAAGTTATTTTTCACACATGATCTTCAAAAGAATGGTGATATCAATGTGCAACAGATTCGTTCAAGTGATAATATGGCTGATTTGTTCACAAAATCTCTACCAACGTCAACCTTCAAGAAGCTGGTACACAAGATTGGAATGGGAAGGCTCAAAGATGTGAATTGATGCTCTTTTCAGGGGGAGTGTTATGAAATATTAGATTATGGTGGATGTCCATAACTCCTATAACACCCACTACTTTTATCCATTATCTCCATAACTCCCACTACTCCAATACTTATGGTTGTAACTCCCACACCTCCATGATCTCCCCCATGATCTTCCTCCATGATCTCAAAAGCTTAATGACATATTTATGGAATTCTTTAGTATACCTCTATGTAGTAGTATAAATAGAGGATGAGAAATCATTTTGTAATACACTTGGATACATAGAAGAAATATATTCTCTTCTCTATTTCTCTCTACTTTGTTGTCTATCTTTTTGTTTATTACTTTGAGCTAAGTTTTGTAAAAGTTAGAGAGATTTCCCAAAAAGTTGGTTCATATTTAGTTTGAATCAACGGTTAAAATTACCAAAAACACCACCCAGAAAAGGGAATACTAAATTTTCCTAAACATGTCTGGCAAATGGGTTTTTCAAATATAGTTTTCCGAAAAACTTCTTAGAAATTATATAAAGTTATTCAAAACCTGATTATTATTAAAAGCCTACTCCAAGGTGATAAAAATTACTTTTTCCAATAATGTTGTTGTTATATTTTGAATTTTGAATGTCATAACGACTGAAAGTTGTCACATGATGTGTCGACAATAACTTTTGCTAAAAGCTAAGTTATCACAAGCAATTCACGATTTGAAGGTGGTGAATGCTAAATTTTTACCGTATAGTTTGAGTAGAAAAATTATTTAATTCAATATAATTTATTCAGATCCGTCTAATGTTTATTCGATTCAATTTAATATGTAGGCTTTTTATTGGTAATATGAAAATTATATCTCTTCTATCAACAATAAAAAGTAATTCAATAGGGGAATCACACCTTTGCTGCCAACAACATAACTAAAGATACATTTCCAATAGAAATTAAATTTAGAATACTTCCTATTTCTATCATATTATTGGAAAAGATTAATAAAATTTTCGATAAGGGAATCATAGACTTTCTATTATTATTTTTTTGCACAAATCAAACAACAATAGGTGAAGCACACTAATTTTTTTAAAACTTTATATTAATCACTCGGAATCGACATTACAGTATCATAGCCAGTTTAACAGAAGTAGCTGTCTAAAAAAACACCAAAAGCCTAAGTTGAACTTGTAAAATAGTAATCAAGTCTAGTTAAACAAGCTAGAACAACATGCTATGTAACAAGTTTTAGACACCATGAGATGCTCTAACATTGGACAAGTAGGCAATCTCTCTAGCTATAATCTCCTAGTTCTTTGATTTCTCTTCGAAGATCCTCTGATTTCTTTCCATCAAAACGGCATAGACACATTCTGCATAAACTTTTGAAGATTTGAGCTTATTGAGTCCTCCCTTTTACATTCTAGATTATCCAAGGTACATGTTGATTTCATCCAGTGGTTGGCCCTACCTGCTTTTGAAGCCATAGGAGGATCCTATTCCACATTGCTCTGATGAAATCACAGTCCATGAACAAATAATTTCTACTTTCAGGTTGAGTATGGCATATGACACATTCTAAGTCGATAGATATACCCCATTTTGCTAGCCTATCAGTAGTGAGAAGCTTGTCTTGTAGTTGCAACTACATGATTAATTTAGCCTTAGGTCTAACATTATTCTTGTACATCACACATTTCCAAGGTACTTTAAGGTAACTAGGTAGCAGCTGCTCATAAATTTGTTTGGTCAGGCTGCTTGGTCCCTTTCTTATCTTCCCTTGCAACAAAGTCTATCGAGTTTCCAAAATTTTTCTCATAATCCAACAAGCTTGTTGGGGAACTCTAGCTGTGGTGAGAGGCTGGCCTTTGAGGTAGAACTCATGGATCCATAATTTGTCTTCTTTATAAGCAAAGTACCAATGTGTATTAGCTAGAGAAACTCTATTCCAGATCCTTATGTTAAGGAGGTTTAATCCTCCAAAGGTTCTGGGCAAACACATCTTTTCCAAAGAGACAAGGGCCTTTTTCGTAATAGTTTCAGTGCTCGACCACAGAAAACTTCTATCATATGCATCAATCAGTTTAAGGACCTTAACTGACATTTAAAATAGCTGAGACCAATATGATTGGACTCCAAAAAGAACAGATTGTACCAGTTGAATTCTCCCAGCATAGGAGAGTTTCTTAGCTATCAAGTAATTCTGGCCAGTATTTTCTCTACTAAAGGTTGCCATTGAATAAAGAAGATCTTTTTAGTGGATAGGGAAATTCCCAAATACCTAATTGGTAACTCACTAGCAGTAATGCCAAGCTTCTATACAATTCTATGTCTTTCCACCTGATCAACTTCACCAAAATAGATAGATCTTTTCTGTAGATTGGCTTGTAGCCCAAAAGCTTCTGAGAACTGTTTGAAAGCTTAGTGAAATGCATTAAGTGACTTCAGGTCACCTCTAGAAAATAGTAATAAGTCATCTGCAAAACTCAGATGGATAATCTTCAATTTGGCACATGTGGGGTGGAAGTTAAAGGATTTGTCGTCCTTAAGTTCATGCAGTTTCCTACTCCAATATTCCATATCTATTGCAAATAGATAAGGATAAATGAGGTCTCCCTGTCTCAATCCTTTAGCATCATCATAGGCTTTGTAGTTTTCCCATTTACCAACACAATATAATTAACAGTTTGTACACATTCCATTATCCAAAAGACAAATCTGCCAGGAACCCCAGTTCACTCATAACCTACTTCAAATAGGGCTATTATACTGAATCATAGGCTTTCTGCAAATCAATCTTCACCATATATCTGGGAGATGCATTTTTCCTTCCATAATCTTTGATTAATTCATAGGCCAAGATAATATTATCTGAGATCTTCCTTCCAGGAATTAATCATGCATGAGCATCACAAATAATACTATGTATAACTTTCTAAATCCTAGCAGCCAATTTTTTTGCTATGATCTTACACAATATGGTGCAGTAAGCAATTGGTCAGTACTCAATTACTATCAAATAACTAGGATTCTTTGGAACTAATGTAATCGTAGTACAGTTAATAGCTTTAAACATTTTCCCCGATGCAAAGATTTGTTTAACTTCCACAGTCACCTCATCCTTCAGTATTGGCCAAGTTTGTTTAAAGAAATGAGACTTGTACCCATCAATACCTGGAGCTTTGTCATCCTTTATGGCTTGGAATCCATACCATACATCTTGGTCCGTAATATCATCACATAACTCCCTTCTTTGTTAGCGAGAGAGGGTTGGACCTAAAGATGCACTGTGGGCCGAGGCCAGCTCGGAACTGGTCCGGGACCGCGGGCCAAACGGGATGGTCTAAGTGCACTGGTCCTAAATGGTGCATTAAGCTCGTCGCGGGCCGGTCCTACCCATTAAGCTCACGAGCTCGGGACCGCTAAGCCCGGTACGGGCAGGCGGGCCTGGGCCGATTCAACTGGGCCTAACGGGCCACTTTTTAAAATGACCAATGGTCAGGTTTTAAAATCTAGCTGTTGGCCATCAAAAAATAGCCATTTGGGAGTTCAAAAAATAGCCATTTGGCCCCCAAACTTTATTTTAACCCTAAACGTTTTATAATTATACTTTTTTTCAATTATCAACTATAAATACCCTCCATTCTTTCATTTTTACTCACAAATTCATCAATCTCTCTCTAATTTTCTTCTATAATTGCTTACTTTATTATTGCAATTTTGTGAAAAATTGTGAGGTAGGTGAATTGAAGTACTCAAGTCTTCAACGATATTCAATTTTCAAGAAGTTTTTCGTCAATTCGGTAAACTTGTTCCAACTCTTAAATTTAATATTATAATTTTGTTTTTTTAGCTTGTATAATTATAATTAATATAGCATTTTCTTTGAAAAAATGCTTGGTGGTAAGGGAAAAACTAAAATTGGTGAATCTAGTCTCCAAGATACTACTCTTCCCCCGGCTCCCTGACCCAGACCTGTTACTTGTCCTCCTCCACCTGTTATTCTTGATAGTGATAACCCTTATTTTTAATTTTCCGATAGTCCATATTGTCATGATGTTGCACCAGGTCAACAATTAAATGAAGAAGTTATAAATTCTTTTTATCTTAATGAAACTATCTTTGAAAATGATGAGGAAAATGATGATTTAGATGAAACACAATCGGATTTAGATGATACACCTACTAGTCATGTTAATAACCCAACTGATGCCCAGCCTGACCCTTCTTTAGTAATCCCTACTTTTAATAGACAACCTTCTAAACGGCCCGAAACATCTCTTGTTTGACAGTTTTATACTCAACAAAGAGAACAAAATAAGGATAAGTGTAATACTTGTGTGGCTTTGTTGGTTCATAAATTTACAGGAGACCATAGCGGTATGTGTAGTTTGACTAGACACATAAAGACATACCTGAGAGATAAAGCTAATTTTTTTCAAATGAAAGCTACGCAAGAGGGGAGAAGTGTAGATACTACGGTCAACCCTTGTACAAGTTCAAATGTAGTTCAACCGAGAAGTAACACTGTAACCGGTGGCATTTTATATTGTGATCCAAATAAAAATCGTGAAGAATTGGCAAAAATGGTTACTGTTATGTGCTTACCATATAGTTTTCCTTCTAACCCTTATTTTGTGCATTATATTGGAAGAATTTTTAATTCTACTTATCAAGGATGGCCTTTCGCAACTGTAAAGAACGATATTTACAAATATAAACATGAATATGAACAATATTTGCGCTATTTATTTAATCATATAGATTGTCGCAAATTTTTATTACTACTGACATTGGTAAAAGTGGTAATGATTGTGATTATCTAACTGTTACAAGTCATTAGATAGATGAGGAGTGGATAATACAAAAGCGCATTATTGCTTATAGAATAACTATTTCGCGCCATACATGTAAGTTTATTGCTAAGCAGATGCAGATATTTGACTAATTCATAGGCCAAGATAATATTATCTGAGATCTTCCTTCCTGGAATAAATCATGCCTGAGCATCACAGATAATACTATGTATAACTTTCTGAATCATAGCAGCCAAATTGTTTGCTATGATATTACACTATATTGTGCAGTAAGCAATTGGTCTGTACTCCTTTATTATCAGATAACTAGGATTCGTTGGAACTAAAGTGATCATAGTACAGTTAATAGCTTTAAACATTTTCCCCGATGCAAAGATTTGCTTAACTTCCACAGTCACCTCATCCTTTAGTATTGGCCAAGCTTGTTTAAAGAAATGAGACTTGTACCCATCAATACCTAGAGCTTTGTCATCCTCTATGGCCTGGAATCCATACCATACATCTTGGTCCGTAATATCATCACATAACTCCCTTCTTTGTTACTAAGAGGGGGTTGGACCTAAAGCTGCACTGTGGGCCGGGGCCAGCTCGGAACCAGTCCGGGACCGCGGGCCAAACAGGCTAGTCTTAGTGCACCAGTCCTAAATGGTGCATTAAGCTCGTCGCGGGCCGGTCCTACCCAATAAGCTCGCGAGCTCGGGACCGCTGAGCCCAGTATAGGCAGGCGGGCCTGGGCCGGTTCAACTGGGCCTAACAGGGCAAACGGTCCTCAACGGCTATATTTAAAATAAACTTTTTTTAAAAAAAATGACCAACGGTCAGATTTTAAAATCTAGTTGTTGGCCATCAAAAAATATCCATTTGGGAGTTTAAAAAATAGTCATTTGGCCCCAAACTTTATTTTAACCCTAAACGTTTTATAATTATACTATTTTTCAATTCTCAAGTATAAATACCCCCCATTCTTTCATTTTTACTCACAAATTCATCAGTCTCTCTCTAATTTTCTTCTATAATTCTTACTTTATTATTGCAATTTCGTAAAAAATTGTGAAGTTGGTGAATTGAAGTACTCAAGTCTTCAACGATATTCAATTTTCAAGAAGTTTTTCGTCAATTCAATAAACTTGTTCCAACTCTTAAGTTTAATATTATAATTTTATTTTTTTAGCTTGTATAATTATAAAAATCGTGAAGAATTGGCAAAAATGGTTACTATTATGTGCTTACCATATAGTTTTCCTTCTAACCCTCATTTTGTGCATTAAATTGGAAGAATTTTTAATCCTACTTAAAAAGGATGGCCTCGAGCAACTGTAAAGAACGATATTTACAAATATAAACATGAAAATGAACAATATTTGCACTATTTATTTAATCATATAGATTGTCGCAAATTTTTATTACTATTGATATTAGTAAAAGTGGTAATGATTGTGATTATCTAACTGTTTCAAGTCATTAGATAGATGAGGAGTGGATAATGCAAATTCGCATTATTTCTTATAGAATAACTAATTCACGCCATACATGTAAGTTTATTGCTAAGCAGATGCAGACATTTGTAGATATTTTTGCCTTAAAGATAAAATTATGTTGGTTTCAATGATAATGCTTCTAGTAACACTAACGCTATAAGATTGCTTACAATCATACTAAATCTTGCATTTAATAATATTTTTTATGTTAGATGTATTTGTCATATTTACCATTTAATCATCGGTGTTGGTATGAAAGTTTTAAATGTAGAAATTGAAAAGGTTAAAATGGCTCTTAATTAGCATTTTTATTCAAACCGTAGAAGTAGGCTTAGAGAATATTTTAAAAAATATGATGAATGTGGCCTTAGAGATGCCATACCTCCTTTTGGCTACTACAACCCCGCAAAGGGCGCAAAGAGGGGAAATTTTTCCAATTAAAGGACAATCATCGGATTCAATTATTTAAGAGACTTTCAGAGTCGCCACTTAGGAGATTTATGGTGTCCCAAGTCACCTGTTTAGAATCCCGAATCGAGGAAGATTTGACTCTGTTTAATAGTCCGCGATCCAGAAATCCGGATAAGAAATTCTGTTAACCCGGGAGAAGGTGTTAGGTACTCCAGGGTTCCGTGATTCTAGAACGATCGCTCAACTGTTGTATATATGGCTTAATTATCTGATTTTAAATAATTATGAACCTATGTGTAAATTTTGACTTTAACTGCTTTTGTTTAATTTAAAAAGAGAATTGCAACGTCATTAAAACATGCCCCGAATCACGTCACATAAATGCACCCGTGGTTTTTGACACATTTCAACTTCGTTGGAATTTGGATTTGGGTCACATAAATGTACACCCGAATTCAAGACTGTAATATTACTAAACACACGCCTAAAGCAACTACGTGTTATTAACTTCGCGAGAGGCGATTTCCAGCGGCGGAGATTTTCGGCCGACGGCGAATGGTGGAGAGACGGAGGTTATACGACGGTGATACACAAGTATATTCAGGGGTGATTGAGAGAGTGTTTGGAGGGGTGGGGTGGGGGAATTCCGACATCTATATAGTTAATAACCTAGGCAGTTCACGTCCCTTGATCAAATATCATCAACGGCTCTGATTGACCCCAAGGAAACGACGCCGTTTTGAGTTCCTGAGACTGGACCGAGTTTGGGATGTGGGTTTGGGTCAGGTGTGTAGCGTTTGGGCTGGTTTATCTATATGCATGGCCCATTTTGTTTAAAACCCCAACTCCACTTCCATTTTCCTTTTATCTTCATTTTCTTTTCTTTTTTTTTCAAAATTAAAATTAAAATAAAAACCTATACTACAATTAAAAATTAACCTTTCCAATTGAATTAATTACCTCATAATTACCCAAACTAATAATAATAAAAATAAAAATAAAAAATTAAAGGAAAAACTACCAAAATTCAAGATTAAAATCACAAGGTGAAAACAAACTTTCTTTTTATGATTTTCCCATTTTATAAAACTTTTTATTTTCACTTAGTCCTAAAATGTAGAATTAAATTCTAAATGCAAAATGCAATAATTTTTGTACTTTTCATTATCTAAAATGCACAAATAAAATGCAAAAAATTAACATGGAAGGTCACAAAATCTACAAAATTGCAAAAATAATGAACGAAATCATTTTTGTTTGAATTTCTGGGAGTAATTCATATAGGGAAAAAATCACATGCTTACTTGAGAAAGAAATGTTCCTAAACCTTGTCCCACTATATGGAACATGTATGAAAATTTAGTTGTTGCATATGAATATAGGAACCCAATAAGCATAACATATAATGCTCATGTAGATGATGGTGATGCCGATAATGATGAGCACCTTACAAATCAAGATTGGAGTGATGTTAAAATACTTGTAGACTTTTTAGAACAATTTCATATTGCTACAAATGAATTATCTGGCCAATATTATCCTACTATTTCTAACTATTTAGTTTATAGTGCAGCACTTGTAGATTTATTTACAGTATTTTCACAGGATGGAGATATTTATCAAGAAGCTATTAATTCTTTGAAAGCTAGGTTTAAGAAAATACATTTTCCCTATCCCCCATATTTTTGGTGTTGCTTCAGTTTTAAATCCTACAATGAAATTAGGAGGTCCTCACTTTTGGTATTAAAAAATTTATAACACTTCACCACTTTTAGCTGAGGAATTTGTTACACTTGGAGATGCAAAAGCCTCATTTAAATTAAATACTCAAACGATTTACAGTGCTTATCAACTTACTGTAGATCATGCTACACCAACTGTTTCAACTCATACTTCGTCTAGTTCGTAATCATCTAAAAGAACTGCGGGCCTAAAAGCCCTTAATTCTTGAACGGAGTTAATGGGTTCTCAAGGTGATAATTTTGGTGATAGTTCACAACTAAATGAGCTTCAAGTTTATTTGCCGTAGGGCCTTGAAACGGAGAATCCAGACGGCACCTTTGATCTTTTGGAATGGTGGAAGGACAAACAAAAACACTATCCGGTTCTTTCAAGGATGGCTCGAGATATTTGAAGTGTTCAAGCTTCAACAGTAGCATCGGAGAGAACTTTCAGTCAAGCGAGACTTCAAATTGGTGATCATAGAGCATCTATAATAGAGAGCTTGGAAAAATCGGTAATCTTCAGAGATTGGATCCGTTGGGAAAGAATAAATTTTGGTCTTGCAGTATCACAACTGGAGATAGGCGAAGTTATGAAGAAATGCTAGCAGAACTTGTGCAGGATGCTGCTTCGCCGGAAGCGGTGATGAACAAGTATCTTTTCCATCACAACCAACGAAAATTCCACCGAACCTTGAAGGATTTGTGAGATTTGTTAGAGATAATACATAGACTAATATGTAACTTGTATTTTGGCACATCTTCCTTAGTTTTTTTCTTTTAATGGTGGTATTAGTACCTTGTTGTGCTCATTCCATTGGGGAAGGAAGATTACGAAAGATATTGTCATTCTTTGTTAATGTCGTAATAATAAAAATTATAAGAAATTCCCTTGAATATTTTTTTGCAATTTCTTTTGTGTTTAAATATATATATATATATATATATATATATATATATATATATATATATATATATATATATATATAAAGGCTATATGTATATATTGCATTATATATAATATATACAATATATAATATATATATTTATATAACTATATATAAAAAATTTATAATAGTATATACATATATACTTTACAATAAATTTCCTTAGATTTTTTTTTAAATAGCCCGAAACAAAAAAAAACCCGTTACGCCCGTTTAGGCACGTGGGCCTGGCCCATTAAGCCCGGGACCATGTGGGCTTAGGACTATGACGGGCCAGTTTCACCCATTGGGATTGCGAAGCTTGGGACAACCAAAGACCGGGCCATCAAAACTCGAGACCGTTTGTGCCGGCCCGTTTGGCCCGTTTAGGCTCGGGCCCGATCCAGAATACACCCCTAGTTGGACCTTACATAATTGTGAGTCTAGTAACTGTTGGGAGTGAAGGGGAAGCTGTACCCATAAGGGATTTGTATAAAGCTATAATTTCCTCCTTTATAGCTAGAGGATCAGTCAGTTGTGCATCAGTAAGGGATGTAAGGAGCACACTAATTATTCTATAGGAAAATTACTCTAGTCCACAAGCAAGAAGCATTTTCAATATAGGAAATTACACCATACAAAGTATACAAGCAAAAGATGTTGTGAAAAAAAATATTTATACATAAAATAATTAATTGAAATGTAGCAAAAATATAGCAAGGCATTCACATCAACTCTATCATGATTTCAAAATACTTATCTTCAGATGTTGTTATTCTCTGGATACAATAAAGATAAATGCAGAAAATAATTTAAAAATTTTTAAAAAGTAAATCTAGAAAATTCATGTTTTCTCTATGCCAATGCATACAAACTTTTCGTTATAATCTAAAAGTAAATCATTCTAAATCTAATTGAGCAATCATAGAAAATACACAAAATTCATTATATAACACATAAAAGAAATACATATTTAATTGGATTGCAATCCAAAATTGCCAATGAGATAAAAAAAAATTCATACATGATTAAAAAAAAAGTTGTAAATTTGAGGGTAAGAGTCGTGATTTTTATTTATGAAAGAAGTTCCTTATTCGTGTATTCTAAATCTCTTCAAGATAACAGACAAAAAATAGAATTCAGGAGGAAAAGAATAACGTAAAAAAAAAAAAAAAAAAAAAAAGAGGGAATTAGTCTACCAACAATAGACTGAAAAAATGAAAAAGGATTGGAAAAAAGGAAACATATGCCAAAAAAGGAAAGCAAACAAAGATTAAAAAATAAAAGAAAAGAAAAAAAAGTAAGGATAGTCGGATAAAAATAAAGGTTAGTGATTCTCAATATACTCAGACCTCACACACCAGCAAATCTTTAGATTCATATTCTTAGCCAATGCACTGGCACTAATCTTCAATTTGAAACTGGGTGGAAATCTTACATATTTAACATAGTTTAGATAATTTAATCATATATATATACAAACATATGTCAAGATGGCAGGTAGTATACCATCCCCACCAATCAAGGCGGATCCGCCCGCATCATATATATGAAGGAATTGGAATTGGGGCACCTATGTGGGTCAACACAGATCCATGTCCATATGAAAAATATATATCTTAGATGTGTATATCAAATAAGTATGGAAGAGACATAAGTGTTAGGTTTATTTCTAAAAAGTTGTATCTCGTACTAGCCGAGCGACCACTCTACAACACTTGAATGTTGGACGTAACTCAAGATGTACATCACTCGACATGGCCAAAGTCTATCGTACATATAAGATATCATAGCCAACATACCCGTAATAAACAAGGAGGGTACTATGAGTATCAATATCGGACAACTTAAAGATAAAAAACGAACGAGGGCTAGCAGGGCCACTGACATATTGTACATACTGAATTTATATATATATATAGAGCCTTTAAAAGTGTCTGACATCAAACATGATCGGTACGGGAACCAGATCTATCCATAAGTCGGTAACAAAACGATGATATCATGACTTTTAAACTCGGCTACACTCCGAGTAAAATAGAATCTTATTAGATTCTTTGCTAAATATTAACCCCATTTACTATGAGGACTCGTCAAATTAATTACCTGCATCTACAGGTATGAAAAGTAGTGCCCCATCAATGGGACATTAGTACAACAAAACGTACTAAATATGTAAAACAGAAAATAATATATGTAAACGCAGAAACAAAAGAACATGAATGAATAGAGTAGAATCTCTACTTAAAGATAATAACAAGAATGGACTTACCACGTACTCTCAATCGACTTATCAGATCACAGTCGCTTTGACTGCTTGCTCACTCTGTCTAACTACACGGCTTATACTGCCATAGTACTCTGAACTATCTCTAATAACATGATTTTTCATCTTTTACTAAATCATCGTCTATTCATACAAACTGAACATAAAGTGGCTCTTACGCATAACAAGCTAAGGTAGGCCGTCCGTAAGATGCACTACAACCATAAGATTTTGGTGGCACGTACACGTAGCTAAGTAGACCATCTGTACGGCTCAGATACTTGGGTTTTGCTATGCATGCTCCTGACCGTCCATAACAACCATTACTGTGCACCTATGCGTTCACTAATGACCGTCGATAGGGACCATGCTTATGTATAAGCAACATCAAACATCATTCAGCAATCAATAATATGTAATCTAAGTAGTCTTACTTGTAAAAAAATAGACTCATCCAGTACTATAAGTAACTCATAATTCGTTTTGTTAACTCGTTTTCTTTAAACCGCTTCTTGCATTCATTACTCATATCCTAGTTCCCTTTGCTTTAGGAAGTTCATGTCTACAGCTATCGCGTGGGCCTATTACAATCCAATTCTATAACTTGTATAACTTTATCTACTTCTACTTTCATGTTACCATTTGTTGGTTAGCTCATTTGTCCGAAATCTTTAATATACAAGGGGACTCGTGTTTAGGTGGCTTATTACCTTTGTTAACTTATATTATGCTCTGTTAGGGAGGTTATGACTATCTTTATTTAGCTATCATGATATGTTTCTAGCGACTAAGCCATTCCATCGACTCTGCGCAAGGCCTCTAGCTCGTTAAGATGTTTATAGGTAACAATCAATCAAAGATTACACTTCATGTCTTATATACAATATAAGCTTCCCGGATCTCTACTCATTTCTAGGAAATATCCATGATGGACAACTACAAACAGCTTAGAATTTATCTATATTAACTTACATACGACCTTAATCCATTGACGAAGAGCATACGCAAGAACGTGTCCCCTTGAATCACTTACAAGGATGACGTAACTTACAAAATTATGACAAAAGAAGGAAGGAAGACCTTACATACCTCAATCATAGCTCTTCTTCAGGATACCACAAGCGACTCACCAATACACTGATCTACGAGATGAAAACATAGCTTTTATCAATATTAGGAACATATCGATAGTCGACGAGCGACAAGATTGGTTATGCAAAATCGGGTAGTACCTCCCCTACTTCAATTTACTTTTATCAAGCCCTTAAAAATAGAATTACACAAGAAAAACATTAACCACATTATGTCCAAGCTATAACACCTATTTCTAGCCACCACACATCACAAACATGTCTTAAAAATAGTCCACTACAACACAACACTTTAAAAATTCTATTTACGACCTTTATCTCTTGAGTTATTAATCAAACAAAACTTCAAAGACTTCATTAAACTCTTATACGTGTATGGGAGGGTATTTATTACCGTGTATGCACGGAATCATCCCCTTTACACCTTGATTTAATGTAACGACCCGGTCGATCGTGTTGAGAGTTATAGCCTTGATCTTCTATTAACTACTTCTCCCTTATCTTTTTCTTATTATGCGACTTGCCAGGAGGATTTGTAGTTAGTTTTGGAGTGCTCTGGGACACTTAGTCCCTTAAACAGAAGCTTAAGCCTTGAGATTTTAACCATAGTTAGAACTGTGTGAAGACTTCAGAATAGAGTTTTGTCGGATTCGTTAGTTCCGTTGAATTATTCTGGAGTTAGTGGTATGTACAGATTGTGTTTTAGAGGTCTGTAGCTGATTTAGGCTTAAAATGGTGAAAGTCAAATTTTTAGAGATTTTGACCGATAATGGATTTTTTGATATCTGGGTTGGATTTTGATTCAGAAAGTTGTAGTAGGTCTGTATTGTTGAATATGACTTGTGCGCATAATGTTAGGTCAATCGGATGTGGTTGATAGTTTTCGATATCGGTTGTAGAAACTTAAAGTTTCAAGTTCCTTAAGTTTGAATTGGAGGGTGATTCCTATTTTTAGCATTGTCTGATGTGCTTTGAGGGCTCGACTAAGTTTATATGGTGTTATAGAACTGTTGTTATGTTTGGTTGAGGCCTTGGGTGTCTCGGGTGTGTTTTAGATGCTCAATGGATCATTTTTGGACATAGAAAAATTGTAGATTTCTGGTGTTCTTCAGTTCTGATTTCCTTCTTCGCGTTCACGAGACGAGACTCGTGTTCGCGAAGAAGAACTGGTGGAAGGTGAAATTTTGTCCTTCGCGTTTGTGAAGCACTGGAGTAGTTTTCCAATGCATTTGCGGTGGAGGTCGCGCATTCGCATAGAGGGAGTGGCCAGCTGGGTCCCCAGGCCCTTATGCCTACACGTTCACGATGTTGGTCCCACGTTCGCGTTGGATTGAGTTGTGATACCATTGTGTTCACGACAAGGGCATTACGTTCGCGATGAACAAATTCTTAGAAGAGTAAGTTGCTTTCATGAATGCCAGAGGTCTTCCGCGTTTGCAAAGAAGGGAGCACATGGGCAGAATATAACATTTCAAAACGAGGGTTTGGAGTTATTTCTATCAAAACTTGAGTTTGAGAGCTCGGATTTGGACGAGATTTTGAGGGATTTTTAGATATATCAATTGGTTAATAATTTTACACTTGATTTTGGTTGTATCCCACTAGCCTATCATTAATTCTATCTTTTAATTTCGGATTTGGGTTAAAGAATTGGAAAAACGGAAAGAATTTATTCAACTAAGTTTTGGGTTTTATTTGAGATTTTGATATCGGATTTGGATATTTTGGTACGAGTGAACTCGTGAGTTAATGTGTATTCATATTTGGTGACTTTTACCCGATTACGAGACGTGGTCTCAAGTAGACCTTTTATGGCGATTTTCAAATTTCTTATTAAATTCTTGATTTCACTAATTAGATTAGTCTATTATAGATGTATTTATGATATGTAATTGGTTTTCGCTAGGTTTGGGCCATTCGAAGTTAGATATTCATGGAAAAAACATTATTACCTATTGATTGAGATTGGTTCAAGTAGCTTACCTAATCTTGTGTAGGGGAACTTCCCTTAGGATTTGGTACTGTTTTGATATGTAAGTGCAGCTTACGTGAGGTGACGAGTGCGTGCACATGCTATTTCTTGTAAAATCTGAGTTTTATCGAGTAATAAGCCGTTCCTTCTTATTTGAGTTAAACCAACATGTGTAATTATCTTGTTTAGCCTAGAATAGCATGTCTATGCGTCTTAAATGGTTATCTAAACTCTGTGAACATGCTTAGTGAATTTTCTTGCTTTTCTCTTGACTTATACTTAGTCTAAACTGTAGGTTTTCTGTTGTAACTATTACTTCTATTGTTTGAGCTACATATTTACTTTGGGACTACGAGATGGTATCCTGGGAGATCCACACTGCATAGTTACTTTAGGGCTATGAAATAGTATTTCGGGAGACCCCCTGCACATTTACGTTTTTGACTCGAGACGGTATCTCGGGAGATCCCTTGTTGTTATTTTTGTGTACTATACTCATATACTTCTGTAATTATCTTTTGGTTAAATTTCAATCTTTATTTACCGCCACATTCATTTTCCATCTTATTATATGTAATATATATAAACCAATAGGGCCCTGACCGGACCTCGTCACTACTCGACCGAGATTAGGCTTGGCACTTTCTGGGTACCGTTGTGGTGTACTTGATAAGTGGAGATTTTAACCTATTATTTTCTCTTTCGCACTTGCGTTTTGGGCCTAAAATATGAGAAGGTAACCCCGAAAACTAATGCAATATACTTGTTTGCAGAGATTATTCATATGCCAAAGTAAAATAATCAACTCATAAATGAGTCAAAACTTGAACAAAGATCAAGACTAGACCAAGAGCTATAGAACGCGGACCGCGACGGAAAAGTGCAGCGGCGAAAGTGTTAATGTGGACGCCGTCATTAATTCTAGGACCGCGAAAAGGAGAACCAGAGAGGTGGTTTTGTGCACTGACATGGACGCAGACCGCATTAGAAATCGGCGCCCGCGAAAATACCATAGCTGCCGCTATTGGAATTTCGTGGACCGCATTTGCTAAGGTTCAAATAGCTCACTAAAAAGGAAAAAAAATGGTAAGAGCGGATCGCGTCAAAATTATGCTGCCGCGAAAAGCTCTCACGCGAATGCGGTGACTATTATGCTGCCCACGGAACAAGGTTCAACCCAGACTCAGATGTGAAGAAACACGAACCTCGCTCAATATTATGCGATCGTGAAAGCAAGAGTGCGGCCGCGGTCAGACTTACGCGGCCGCAAAACCTCCGCAGGGGCATTTTTGTCCGAAAATATCAATCTAGTATAAATAGATCTTTTTCACATTTTTAAATTATGTTATGTTTTGCAGAGTACGTGAGACGGTTAGTTTTTCCATTTGGGAAATATCATACAAGTTATCTTATAACATTAGATTTTCATCTTTTAATTTAGCATTATGGATTTTATCTTCTTTTATATTTGATTTCTGCTATTATCATGAGTAGCTAAATCCATAGTTAGGGTTGAGACCTAACCCTAATATGGGTAGTTGATAGGTTTTGAATTTTAGGGTTTGAATGTATATGGGTTAGTAATTTTTAGCCTATTTCTTGCTAGAACTATTGAATTAGTGGTTACAAATACTGATTTATGCCATTATGACTTAGTCTCTACTTGAAAAAGAGGAACTAAATCTAGGAAAACTAGACTAATAAGGAATTGGGGTGAACTCAAAAAATTGATAGTCCAAATTAAAGGGTTAAACCTAGAGATAGTAATACCCGACTTGAGCTAAAATCACTTGAATTGCATGAATACCCATTTGGACTTGAGAAAGCCAAAATAGGAAAAGTTACGCAAACTACCGAGAGGTATCGAGTGGCTACGCGGGTGTGATAGCTATATTATGACTTTAATGAATAACATGATTGCCCTAGATTCTTGCTACCCGTTAGATATACACCTAAGTGGAAGTCACTACCCTAGTCCCTTTAAATCTTTGAAAACAACCAGCAAAGGTATTGTACTTAGTTTCAAATACTACATGCTATAGAATAGAAGTAGAAGTAGAAAACAAACCAACTATTTGTGAAAGCGCAACTAAGAGCAAAACCTACATCTAGACTCAGATATAAACCTAACTCCAAACAAATTAACTCCCAGTAGATTCGATCCCGACCTTTTGTGGGTAAAACTGCATCGACCATCCTCGCTACTCAATAGTAGTGCATGCTTGGACCTGATCAGTACTCATGCTACTCTTCTGCACAAGTTTTCATGTGCAGATCCAAGTACTTATTACCAGCCATGTCACTCAATATTGGAGACTTTAAGGTATATCTACCGCGTTCGCAGACCTTGGAGTCCCCCTCTATTCTCCCCTATGTCCATTATCTTCTGTATGTCTTTGCTAGACTCTGATGTATAGAGACACTAGTTTTCCTTCTATTGTTTATGACTCATGATGTTCTGGGTTTTGGGAAGACTGTGTGGTATTGAGGAGTTGATTATTGTACATGCCGAGCGGCGTATGTTATTATTGTTCCTGTTAGTTGTGAGTTTTACTCATGTTCTTTTTACTTTCGTAATTGCATAGGCTTACCTAGTCGTAGAGACTAGGTGCCATCACGACATCTTACAAAGTCCAAATTAGACCGTGACAAGTTGGTATCAAAGCTCTAGGTTCATAGGTGTCGTGAGCCACAAACCGGTTATTTTGAGTCTCACAAATTGGTACAAAGACGTCTGTACTTATCTTCGGGAGGCTATGCAACTGTTGCAAAAGTTACTCTTCTTAGATTTCCTCGTCGTGCAAAAATCTATTGACTTTGAAATTCTAAACTTATGTTTTCGATTCTCTCGCACATGGTGAGGACATGTATAACTGGAGAGGACCTGGCACCTGCGCACCCTGCTAGAGCCGCTAGAGGTCGGGGCTGGAGTAGAGGCTGAGGACATTCTCATGGTGTAGCTAGAACACCCACACGAGCTACCATAGAGAAACCTCAGTAGCTCCAGCTAGAGGACAGACATCTGAGATATCTGTTGCTGCACCAGCCCTCCTAGAGACCCTAGCCTAAGCATTGAGCATGTTCATCACCTTAGTCAAGCTGGATTAATTCCACTTGCTCCATCAAATCTTAGGACGTGGGAGGAGCACCGACTCCCTCCACCCATATCGCAGAGCAGCAGGTACCGGTTGATCAGGTTCCAGGGATTATATTGATGTAGCCTATAGCTCAAGTTCAGATCGAGGGTAGGGCATCAGTTTTCGAGGATGAGCAGCATAGGCTTGAGAGGTACAAGAAGTACTACCCTTCTACATTTAGTGACTTGGTGACAAAGTATAGTCATGACTTTCTAGAATAGTTCCACCGTATCCTTCGTACTATGGACAAAGTAGAGTCGAGTAGGTTTCTTTCACTGCGTTTCAGCTTAGAGGAGCAGCCTATCGGTGGTGGCGTGCTTATGAGTTGGGCAGTCTGGCTGAGAAAACTTCAGTTACATGGACTCAGTTCTTTGAGACGTTTTTGAAGGGGTGTGTTCCCTAAAGCATCAAAGATACATGGCACGCCGAGTTTGAGCAGTTTTTCTAAGGTGTTATGAATGTGTCAGAGTATGCGGTTTGTTTTAGTGATTTGGATAGACATGCATTGACCTTGGTTTCTACAGTTCAAGAGAGGGTTCATCGGTTTATTGAGGGAAACCATCCTAGTATCAGGACTAGTATAGCCTGGGAGTTAGAGATGGATATTTCGTACCAACAGGTTGTGAGTATTGCTAGGAGAGTGAAGTGCATACTTGCTCTGGAGAGAGATGAGAGAGAGGACAAAAGGTCTCAAAAAATTGGTTCTAATTTTTGTGCTTGTGTCACAGATGTAGCTTGACATGGTAGGGGCTCTGTGAGTCGCCCCGTTCATTCAGCTCTTCTAGCCGCCAGTGTTATTTCGGTTAATCCTAGGCCCCATGGGCCTTATTATTAACCTCCAGTTTCTAGTATGCCTCCTGCGCCGGATGCTTTTAGTGGTTAGTCCAGCAGACCTAGCCCGAGCCATCCATAGCAACCATGCCCTCCCAAGGCTTGTTTTAAGTGTGGCGACACTCGCCATATGGTGAGGGATTGGCCCAAGCAAATTACTTCTTTTCAATTTCAATACAAATGAAAATGTTAGTCAAAATAAAAACATCAATAAAAACCAAAAACAAAATTTTTTTCTACGATCAAATAAAAAAATAAAGAATCGAATTCAAGAAGCAAAAGAACCCGCAAGTCAAGGAGAAAAAGATAGGAGGGTTGCACCTCCACAGACTTCTTAAGTACCGCATGCTCCACCGGGTCCTCAGGCTATGGTTACAACACCTACTACTACTCCACCTACTCAGCCAGCGCAAGGTAGAGGTCGGGGCGATAGAGATCGCCCTAGAGGGGGAGACGATGCCAGATACTATGCTCTTCCTACTCGTATAGAGGAAGTTGCTTACGACTCTTATCATTACAGGTATTGTTACGGTCGATCATAGAAATGCATCAATTTTATTTTATATAGGCTCCACTTATTCCTATGTGTCATCGTATTTTGCCCCATATTTGGGCGTATCCTGTGATCCTATGAGCTCTCCTCTTCATGTGTCTACACCCGTGGGAGATTCTATTGTTATTGACCATGTGTATCGACCGTATCTGATTGTTATTAGTGGTTTTGAGACCATAGCCCATCTGTTATTGCTTAGTATGGTACATTTTGATATTA
The DNA here is from genome assembly GCA_034376525.1 of Nicotiana benthamiana. Lineage (NCBI taxonomy): Eukaryota > Viridiplantae > Streptophyta > Magnoliopsida > Solanales > Solanaceae > Nicotiana > Nicotiana benthamiana. The sequence continues at coordinate 134,892,961 of CM067337.1, forward strand.
TCCTGGGTATGGACTGGTTGTACCCTATTATGCTATTCTTGATTGCCACGCCAAGACCGTGGCATTGGCCATGCCAGGCTTACCATGGTTATAGTGGAGGGGTACCTTAGATTACACTCCCAGCAGAGTTATTTCATTTCTTAAAGCTCAACGAATGGTTGAGAAGGGGTGTGACACGTATCTAGCTTATGTGAGAGATATCACTATTGATACCCATATAGTTGAGTCAGTCCCAATAGTGAGAGATTTCCCTGATGTGTTTCCAGCTGATTTTCCGGGTGTGCTGCCCGATAGAGATATCGAGTTTGGTATTGATTTATTGCTGGGCACTCAGCCCATCTCTATTTTACCGTATCGTATGGCTCCTCTTGAGTTGAATGAGGTGAAGGAACAGTTACATGAATTACTTGATAAGGACTTCATTCGGCCCATGTGTCACTTTGGGGTGCTCCTATCGTGTTTTGAAGAAAAATAATGGTTCTATGCATATATGCATTGATTATCGCCAGTTAAACAAAGTCACGATTAAGAACATGTATCATTTGCCTCATATTGATGACCTATTTGATCAGTTATATGGTGCTAGAGTATTTTCCAAGTTTGACTTATGGCAGGTTATCATCAGTTGAAGATTCCGGAGACAGATATCTCGAAGACTGCTTTCAGTCCCTTGTATGGTCATTACGAGTTCCTTGTGATGTTATTTGTCTGACCAATGCCCAACATCATTTATACACTTGATGCATAATGTATTTTGGTATCTTGACTCTTTCATCATTGTGTTTATAGACGACATTCTGGTATACTCGCGGAGTCGAAAAGATCATATGCAACACTCGAGGATTGTGCTTCAGACCTTGCAAGAAAAGAAGGTATATGCAAAATTTTCTAAGTGTGAGTTTTTGGTTAGATTCAATGGTATTTTTGGGTTACGTAGTGTCAAGTGAAGGGATCAAGGTGGATCTGAAAAAGGTAGAAGTAGTATAGAGTTGGCCCAGATCGTCCTCAACTATAGAAATTCAAAGGTTTTTTGGTTTGGCAGGGTATTACCGTCAATTTGTTGAGGGTTTCTCATCCATTGTAGCACCTATGACCAGGCTAACCCAGAAGGGTGCTCCGTTTAGATGGACACAAGAGTGTGAGGAGAGTTTTCAAAGGCTAAAGACATCTTTGACTACAACCTAATATTGGTATTGCCTACAGGTTCGGGGTTTTATAATGTTTATTGTGATATGTCACGGATTAGTCTCAACACGAAGTTGATGCAGGACTGTAGGGTGATTTCCTACGTGTCCTGGCAGCTAAAGGTGCATAAAAAGAACTATCCTGTCCACAACCTTGAGTTTGCAGCTATTAATCATGCTTAGAATATTTGGTGACACTATTTGTACTGTGTCCATTGTGAGATTTGCACTAATCACCGGAGTTTGCAACATTCGTTCAAGCAGAATGATCTCAATTTGCGTTAGCGGAGGCGGTTAGAGATGCATAAGGATTATGATAACACTATTTTGTATCATCCTGAGAAGGCCAATATGGTGGCCGACGCCTTGAGTCACAGGCAGTAGAGAGGCAATTGGCATTGGATGTTCAGGCCTTGGCCAACCATTTTGTTAGATTGGATAATTCTAAGTCGAACCGAGTTTTAGCTTGTGTGGTCTCTCAGTCTTCTCTTTATAATCGTATCAGGGAGCGTCCGTATGATGACCCCCATCTACTCATCCTTAAGGGCACGGTTCATCATGGTGATTCTAAGAAGGTCACCATTGGAGATGATGGAGCATTGAGGATGCAATGCAGACTATGTGTGCTCAATGTAGACAATTCCGTAAGTTGATTCTCCAAGAGGCTCACATTTCGCGGTACCCTATTCCTCTGGGTGCCACAAATATGTATCAGGACTTAAGGAAACATTATTTATGAAGGAGAATGAACAAGGATATAGTGGAATATGTAGCTCGAGACTAAAATTCCAGCAATTGAAGTATGAGCATCAACGAACGGGTGGATTGCTTTAAACGTTAGAAGTTCCATAGTAGAAATGGGAGATGATCAGCAAAAGTTTGATGCATTTTGGGTAATTGTGGATAGGCTGATCAAGTCAGCTCATTTCGTTCCTAAGATTACTACTTATTCTTCTGAGCAGCTGGCTCGAGTTTATATCCCCAAGATTGTCAGGCTTCATGGAATGCCAGTATCTATCATCTCTGATTGGGGTATGCCGTTTACATCATAGTTCTGGAGGTCCGTACAACATGAGTTAGGTACTCGAGTTGAGTTGAGCATGACATTTTACCCTCAGACGAACAGATCGTCCGAGCGCACTATTAAAATTCTAGAGGATATGCTCCGTGTGTGCCTACAACAATAGTTACCAGTCTAGCATTCAGATGGCACCATATGAGGGTTTGTATGGTAGGAATTGTCGGTCTTCAATGGGTTGGTTCAAGCCGGGCGAGGACAGATTATTAGGTAAAAACTTGGTTTAGGATGTTTGGAGAAGGTTAAGGTGATTTGAGATAAACTTCACACAACCCAGTTCAGACAGAAGAGTTATGCGGATCAGAAGGTTCGCGATGTTGCTTTCATGGTTGGAGAGAGGGTCTTGCTTCGAGTTTTACCTATGAAACGCATTATGAGGTTCGGAAAGAAGGGCAAGCTGAGCACAAGGTTCATTGGTCCATTTGAAGTGTTGCGTCGAGTTAGGGATGTTGCTTATGAGCTTTCCTTACCTCCCAATCTAGCAGAAGTTAATCCGGTATTCCATGTTTTATGCTCCGGAAGTATCACAATGATTCGTATCACGTGCTGGATTTTCAGCTTAGTTTAGTTGGACAAGGATCTATCTTATGTTGAGGAGCCAGTGACTATTTTGGACAGGTAGGTTCGAAAGTTGAGGTCAAAGAACATTGCTTAAGTGAAGGTTCAATGGAGGGGTCGGCCGGTCAAGAAGGAAACTCTAGGGATATCGAGCAGGATATGTGCAACCGTTATCCTCATATTTTCACCACTTTAGGTATGTCTCTATGCTCGTTCAAAGACAAAAAATTATTTTAAGAGGGGAGGATGTAATGATCCGGCCGGTCGTTCTGAGAGTTATAGCCCTAATCCCCAATTAACTGCTTCCCCGCATCTTTTTTCACTTATATGACTTTCCAGGGGGTTTTGGTTTTGGTTTCAGAGTTTTCTAGGACACTTAATCCCTAAAACGGAAGATTAAGCCTTAGGATTTTGACTATAGTTGGACTTGCGAGAAGATGACTCCGGAATGATGTTTCATTGGTTTCTTTAGCTCACTTGGGTAATTTTAGACTATGGGGCATGTCCAGGATTATGTTTTGGAGATCTGTAGTAAATTTAGGCTTGAAATACAAAAAATCAAAATTTTAAAGATTTTGATCGGTAGTGGACTTTTTTATATAATGTCATATTCCAATTCTGGAAGTTAGAGTAGGTTCCTAATGTTAAATATAACTTGTGTGAAACGTTTGAGGTCAATTGGACGTGGTTTGATAGGTTTTGGCATCTATAGTAGAAATTTGAAGTTCCAAGTTTATTAAGTTTGGATTGGAGGGTGATTCATGTTTTTAGCATGGTCAGATGTGATTTGAGGGCTCGGCTAAATTTGTATGGTGTTTTAGGACTTGTTGGTATGTTTGGTTGAGGTCTTGGGCACCTCAGATGTAAGTTAGATGCTCAATGGATCATTTTTAGACTTAGAAAAATTGCAAATTTCTGGTGTTCTTCAGTTCTGGTTTCCTCTTCACATTCGCTTGAGGCTACTCACCTTCGCGAAAAGGAATGGATGGCAGGTGAGAATTTGTGCTTCGCGTTTGAAAAGGAGGTCCTGCGTTCATAAAGAGAGACTGGCCAGCTGGGTCTCATCCCCTTATGCCTATGCATTCACAAGGTTGATCCCGCATTCGCGTAGGGTTGAGTTGTGAGACCTTTGTGTTCACGACAAGGGCATCGCGTTCTCGATGAAGAAATTACTTGAAGAGTAAGTTGCTCTTCGTGAATGCAAGGGGTCTTCTGTTTCGCAAAGAAGAGAGCACATGGGCAGAATATAACATTTCAAAACGAGGGTTAGGCCATTTTTATCAAAACAGGAGTTTGGGAACTCGGATTTGGCCGAGATTTTGAGGGATTTTTAGAGATATCAATTGAGTAATGATTCTACACTTGATTTTTGTTATATCCCACTACTATATCATTAATTCCATCTTTTAATTTCGAATTTCGGTTGAAAATTTGGGAAAATATGAAGAAGTTCTTAAACTAAGATTTTGGGTTTTGATTAAAATTTATGATATCAGATTCAGATAACTTTTGTACGAGTGAACTAGTGAGTGGGTATTCATATTTTGTGATTTTTACCTGATTCCGAGAAGTAGGTCGGGGTCGACTTTTTAGTGCGATTTTGAAATTTCTTATTAAAGTCTTGATTTCATTAATTAAATTAGTCTATTATAGTTCTAATTATGATATGCAATTGCTTTTGGCTAGATCTGGCCATTTGGAGTCGAATATTTGTGGAAAAAACATTGTTACAGATTGATTAAGCTTTGTTCGAGATAAGTGATTTGCCTACCCTTGTGTGGGGGAATTCCCTTTGGTACTATTTTGATATGTGAGCGTCGTGTACGTGAGGTAACGAGTGCGTACACAGGCTATTTGTTGTAAAATCCAATTTTTACTGGGTAATAACTTGTTCCTTCTAATTTGAGTTGGACCAGCATGTGTAATTATCCTGTTTAGTCTAGAATAATATCTCTACGTGTCTTAAATACTTATTTAAACTCTGTGCAGCATGCTTAGTGTATTGTTCTACTTTTCTCTTGACTTGTACTTAGTCTACTGTAGAATCTCTGCTATAACTGCTACTTCCATTGTTTAAGGTGCATATTTACTTTGGGACTAGGGAATATAGATCTCTCTGCATAATTATATTTGGAAATACAAGGCAGTATCTCTGGAGATTGCCTGTTGTTATTTCTGGGTATTATGCTATTATCCTTCTATGATTTGCTTTTGGTTAATTTTCAGTCTTTATTTTACTACCATATTTTTGTTCCGTCTTATTTTATTTATATAATACTAGCAGGGCCCTGACTTGATCTCATCATTACTCGATGGAGGTTAGGCTTGTCACCTATTTGGTACCTCATGTTACTCTTTTGTACATATTTTCGTAAGCAGGTTCATGTATTTCTTACCAGCCATGTCACCTGTGAGCAGTGACTGTTGGAGATTTTAAGGCATATTTGCCGCGTCCGCAGATCTCGCAGTCCCCTCTATTCTCCCTTATGTCCATTATCTTCTGTACTTGTTTGTTAGACTCTGATGCATAGAGACACTAGTTTTCCTTCTGTAGTTTGTGACCCATGATATTTCGGGAAGACTATGTAGTGTTGAGGAGTTTATTATTGTACATGCCGAGCAGCATGGTTATCAGTTACGTTATTATTGTTGCAGTTAGTTGTGAGTTTTACTTCTATTCTTGTTATTTTCGTAATTGCTTGGGCTTACCTAGTCATAGATACTAGGTGTCGTCACGACATCTTACGTAAGATAAATTGGGTCAATACATTCAACTTGAAGTAACTTCAATCTCACCACAACAAGGGATGAACAAGTTTTTTCTTACACTTGTATGATCTCCATGGAAGAAACCACTTTGATTTCTTGGAGAACTTTACTTGAATGGTAGGATAAGGTCTTGGGAGATTTTATAAGCTTAGGGTTCAGTTTTGAGGGAAAAATTGGGTGGGGAAAAAGCTACATCGCTTTAATAGAAGGATTGAAATTTTCACCGCCTATGTAGGTCCCAATGAGGCAGTCTATGCAGTCTTGTAAAATATGAATATTTTTCTACTTTGATGTTGTATCAACAAATGATTTAGGGTGTGTTTGGTATAAAAGAAAATATTTCCGAAAAATATTTTCTAATATTTTCTATTTTTGGTTGGATTAAATGATTTGGAAAATATTTTCCTTATGGACTCATTTTCTTTCCTATTGGAGGAAAATATTTTCCTTATCAAGAGAAGGAAAATATTTTCCAAAACTCTTTATCAACCTTCCCACCCTCACCAACACACTCCAACCTCTCCGTTTAAAAAAGGTTTTTTTTTCAAAATTTAGTTTTTTCGTTACCACCCACCCTACTATCCCCACCCCACCCCCCTCCCGCAAAAAAAATTATTGTTTTACCTTTTTTTTTTTACAATTTCAATTTTCTATTTTTTGTTTTTCTGCACCACCCAACCCCATCCCACCCACCACAACTGCCCCCTCTCCCGGCACAAAAAATTTGTTTACTTTTTTTTTATAATTTCACATTTTTATTTTATTCATTTCTGTCCCGCCCCCGTCCCCGCCCCCTCCTCCCTCCCAAAAATATTTTTTAAATATATTTTTCATTTTTACTCTTTTTTATTTATCGCTTTAAATGTTCAAAATTTTACAAGTTTTAAAATTAAGAGTTCGGAAGTTTATGTGTTTGGAAGTTTACAGGTTCGAATTTTGCGGTTTTGAACATAATTGTGTGACTTTAAAACTTAACATATCACTATTATATGATTCAAATACCTCATAACATGATCTTCTTACTATCTCAAACACTCCTATTCTTATCCCGAAAGTATGAGTTATAACATTTCCAATTTGCCAATTTTGACGAACTTGTTTTCTTCACTTCGTTTAGCTTCTAATATTTATGTTACTTATAACTTTCATAACCAGAATAAAACACTTGTACCCTAAAATATAATTTTATTCTCCCAATTTATGTCAATTAACTTATGATGCGCTTGATATATGAAAATACACGGTGTACTATTAGCTCACTCACGACACAAATGTTATAAAGGTGCAAGGTATAACATACTAGGCATGAGATTAATTGCTTGTAATCTCAAAAATAAATTTTTCTCATACTTACGACAGCTAACTTCGGACGAGCATGATGTTCAAAGGTACAACGTGTAACATCCCCTAGAAACATTCGTCTGTAAATGTTAGACTCTATATTTCTAGCTACCTCGTGTCTATCATCCTAATCCAAAGCCTTACATTTACGAATTTTACTAACTTATAGTTATGGCTTCTATCACCGTTAGTTCTTCATTTGGACCGGATATTCAAAATTCAAATCAATTTGTTTAATTTCGGATTGGATCGGATTTTGGATAATATTTATTAAAATTTCAGATTTTAAATTAGATTCAGATCGGTATAATTTTAATCTAATCTAATCCGATCCGATACAAAATTCGAAATTATTAGGGTATGTATAAATATTAAATTTTAATTCTGATAATTAATACTTCCTCTATATATTCTTCCAAGTTATTACTTTTACAATTGATGGATTTAGCTATATTGAAACCATAGTACTCTCATAATTGCAGAAACATGAATTATTCTTACTGTATTGCTTCCTTTACAAAGAAAATATACATATGAGTTTGAAACTTTGAGGCATAATAATACGATTCGAAATCCAAAAATCTGAGACGACCCAAACTATAAAATTTGATCCGATCCGATATTAATTCGCGTTGAATTTGGATGGTATTTTCTAGAATCTGAAATCCGAAATCCAATCCAAAATGTGCTAAATCCGATCCACTACATGCACAGCCCTAGCTCTCTTTGGGTTTAAGCCTTGGTAACACGTTCTAATCCCGCTTACTATTTTCAAACTGGGCACCCTATTGGCCCTCGGCATTATCTTATGCTAGAAGTCATTGTCCTAGTTATTATACTACCAGATTCATTAGCTTATTTAGCATTTCTACCTCTTAACAATACTTCACTATGACTCATCTTGGATGCGACATTCTATCTCCATTGTTAATCGAGTTAACCACATCTTCTAATATCGTACTAGATATATAAAGGCTCACTAACGTATAGGTAACATACCTAAATAACTATTATATGAGTGCTACGGGTCCAACTTATCTCCTAATGCATACATTTGCTTCTGGTGCCCTCTCGATCCTGACACTCCCTTTCTCCACACTAAAATGAAGATACTGAATCCATAGGTTGTCCCGAACGACTGCTACCCTCATTATCAATGTCAGACAATTTCGTGTCATATGACTTGGGGTGCCACATCCGAAACAAGCATTCGTACCTTAGAAGCACGACCCCTCATGTCTACTTCTGCACTGCTTACATCAAGGTGGTTTCATTTGTCCAACACTCTCTTGATCTTGCACTCCTTGTGGCCTTGATCCTTGACCTATTCTCAATTGAGTACTCTGAGAATATTGGGTCTCCTGAGGCCTGAATAAATTGCCCTCTGCCTGATGCTGACTGACCTTGTCTCCTCCAAGACGTACTACTACTCGTTGCCCCTACATGCTCATCAATTGGCATGTCTCTTTTACCTTGCTGCCTATATCAAGCTTGCTTTATCTGCTGTCATTGTTTATGCTCCTCTAGATTATGGGCGAAAGCCTGAATCCGAGATATGTCCATATTGTCATTCTGCGAGGATGTGGTACAAGCTTCAACTAACTCTTCTGCCACCCCTGCCACAAACCAATGTATCTTGGATCGCATTGTATCAACCAAAGATGGAGCATACCTGGCCAACGAATCAAACCTGAGGTTGTACTCGCGAAAACTCATGTCACCTTGGTGTAGGGCTAAAAAATGATCAACCTTGGTCTTCCAAATATAAAATTGTAAGTAATGGTCCATGAAGGCTCTGGAGAATTCTCCCTGCTTTGCTGGTTGCGCATTCTGCCCGCTGGATAATTCCCATGAATCATACCACTACCCAGCTATATATCGCAGCTTGAAAGCTTCTAACTGCACCGCCTTCGTCTCAGAAGCATGCATAACTCGAAAGATCCAGTAAAATTGGTCAATAAAATCTAGGGGATCCTCGTAGTGATCTGCCCCGTGAACTCTAGATGGCTTAAAGCAATAAACTAGCGGACCCTCGAACTTTTGGGCCCCTCAGAAGATCCTGCACTAGTTGTTGACGTTGTGTAGCTACTAACTCAGTCAAAGATGTACAGAACTTTTGAGATCATGAATAGTAGGCAGTTGTGGGGTACTGGAGATGCTAGAGCTCTATGATGCTCTCTGGTGCCGATGGAGTCAGGGATACTCACTCAACCAGAACCTCAAATTGATACATCAACTGGGGTTGGTATACTAGTACCTTTGATAAGAATGGACATTGGGCCTAACTCAATCGCAAAAGTTAGCTTGTGAGGTGAGGATTGCCCAAGCCATATAAGGAGACCAAGGACCTCAAATCCCTTCGATGTGGGACAATTTAACACTCCCCATCACGCCCAGACCTCTGGAGTGTGGACAAGATAAATGCGGGGCCTACATCGGTGACAATAATTGGGATGAGTCTGGCTATGATACCACGATAAGAATGGACATTGGGCCTAACTCAATCCCAAAAGTTAGCTTGTGAGGTGAGAATTACCTAAGCCATATAAGGATACCAAGGACCTTAAATCCCTCCGATGTGAGACAACTCAACAATCTTCCCCCTCATTAGCCTTACCCTTCTGACTAGTTATAGCTCTTCTTGTGTTGCACATCTCAGTACAACATTTATCAAACATGAGGTGTCTAGATATTGAATCCGTACTACTCAACTTTATACAATACGATTTGGATTAGGAAGAAGGGTAACCAATCTTAAATGCTCTGTAGCTCTATTTATAAATGTTGTGCGCAACACAGCCCTAAACAAGACTCTACTAGACACAATTTTGTGGATTCTCTAAGACATGTTCTGATATGATACTAAATTTTTACACCCCAACCCAGGTGAGGCGTGCCGGCACACGGTGCCATACTAGCACGAGCAAACCACGCTATAACTCTTGAATATTATACGCAACCTAGAATGCGCATAGGCCGACATGGCTGAACTCTATCGTACTATAATCTATCACAACCGCAACTCGTACTATATCGTACGTAGGCAAGTGTCATATCAACTAAACATCATACTCAAAACATCAATGCATGTTCAGGCCGATTAGACCACTATGAGTATCAATATGGGAAAACCTAAAACGAAATAATAAATGAGGGGCGGCAAGAACACCAATATATTGTATATGCTGAAACTGTGTCTATAAATCCTCTAAGAGTGTCTGACATCAAACATGATTGGGATAGGACCCCGACTTACCCATAAGTCTATCACAAAACTCTAGTACCGTGACTTTTAATATCGGCTGCACTCTGAATGAAATGGGGTCATACCAATCCTCTACTAAATATCAACCCCATCTATAGTAGAGGCTCCTCAAATTAATTATTTGCATCTGCAGACATAAAAAATAGCGCCCTAATAATGGAACGACAATAATACATGTGCCGAATATATAAAGCAGAAAATAATATATGTATAACTCGAAACTAAAGAACATGAATGAATAAAGTAGAATCCCTACTGAAAGATAAGAACAAGAGTGGACTTACCACTTACTCTTGATCGACCTAGCAGATCACATTCGGTTGGACCGCTTGGTCCCTCTATCTAACTACACAACTTATTCTGTCATGGTACTCTGAACTATCTCCAATGACTAGGTTTCTGATATTTTACTATATCATCGTCTATTCATATAAAATGAACATAAAGTGGTACTTATGCCTAGAAAGGAAGACCATCCCTGAGGCGCACCACAACCATAAGTTTTTGGTAGAACATACGCATAGCTAACCAGATCGTTCGTACGGTTCACATATTTGGGTTTGGCTATGCGTGCTTCTTGGCCGTCCATAATTATCCTTACCGTACACTTAGACGATCACTATTGATTGGTCCATGGAGCCCACACTTATGTATATGTAACATCAAACAACATTCAGCAATCAACAATATATAAGCTACGTACTCGTACTTATAAAAAAAAAATAAACTTGTCCAGTACTCTCTGTAAGATGATTCATATTTGATAACAAGTTTCCTTTAAACTGCTTCTTACGTTCATTACTCATATCCTTCTTCCCTTAGATTTAGGAAGTTCATGTCTATCCTAGGATGTGTACAACTATCGCGTGGACCTAGTACAATCTAATTTTACAACTTATATAACTTTATCTTCTTCTACTTTCATGTTACCATTCGTTGGTTAGCTCGTTTGTCCAAAATCTTTAATCTACGAGGGGACTCGTGCTTAGGGAACTTATTACCTTTCTTAACTTATATTTCGCTCTCCCTAGCATAAGGGAGGTTATGGCTATCTGTATTTAACTATCATGATATGTTTCTAGCAATTAAATCATTCTATCGACTGTGCAAGAACTCTAGCTCGATAAGCCATTTATAGGTAAAAATCAATCGGAGAATACACTTCTTATCTTATATACAATACAAGCTTCCCGGAGTTCTACTCATTTCTAGGAATATTCATGATGTACAACAACAGAAAGCTTACAACTTATCTATTCTAAGGTCATGATCTTATAGACTGCCTTAATCCATCGACAAAGAGCATATGCAAGAACTTGTCCCCTTAACTCTCTTATAAGGGTGCCATGACTTACGAAATCATGCTAAAATAAGGAAGGAAAACCTCAAACGTAGCTATTCTTGGCGATACCACCAGCGACTCATCAACACGCTGGGCTACAAGATGAAAACATAGCTTTTATCAATATTAATAACATTAACCACGTCGTATTCAAGCTATTCCACCTATTTCCAGCCACAACACATCACAAACATGGGTTCAAAACAGTCTACTAAAATACAACACTTTAAATAAGATTCTCGGCCTTTATCTCATGAGTTCTTAATCAAACAACACTTCATTAAACTCTTACACTCTAGAGTGAGTGTTACCATAGATGCACGAAATCATCCCCTTTATACCTTACTTCAACTTGAAATAACTTCAATCTCACCACAATAAGGGAAGAACAAGTTTTCTCTTACACTTGTATAATATCCATGGGAAAAACGACTTTGATTTCTTTTAGAACTTTACTTTAACAGTTGGAGAAGGTCTTGGGAGCTTTTTATGAGCTTAGGGTTCAGTTTTGGGCAACAAATGGGGTGGTAAAAGGGTTGCATCGCTTTAATAGAAAGGTGAAACTTTCCAGCACCTCTGTGGGTCCCAGTGGGGCCGTCTATATAGTCATAGTCTTGCAAAAATATAAATATTTCTACTCCGTTGTTGTATTAGTGGACTGTTTAATGTCTTGCAAAAGAGACTCGTAGATCTTCAATTTGGTGGGTGGATGACCTCGTAACTCCAAGTATATTGGGAGAAAAATTTAGTGATACATTAGACCTAAGTTTCAGTAAATTTATAAACATAACTTGCAATAACTTTTGTCGATTTTAATTTTACAACTTTTAAAACTTAACATATCATTTTATATGATTAAAATACTTCATAACATTACCTTCTTACCACTTAAACACTCATAATCTTACCTCTAAAGTATGGGTTGTAACATTTCCTATTTACCAACTTTGACTAAGTTGTTTTTTTTCACTTCGTTTAGCCTCCAATCTTTACAACACTTGCTTATCACTTGCTTAAACACCAATAAAACACTTGTACCCTAAAAGATAATCTTATTCTTTCGGCTTATGTCGATTAATTTACAATGCACTTTGACGTATGAAAATACGGGATGTACATTAGCTCACTCACGACACAAACAACATAAAGGTGCAAAGTGTAACGTACTAGGCATGAGCTTATTAACTGCTCGTAATTAACCTCAAAATTATGTTTCTAACTTACGTAGAATAACTTAAACGTGACGAACAAAGACCGTGATTCTTTTAGTGTAATTCGTGTTCTTTATACATGTGATCGCACTATTTGGCTAGTTAAATAAATACGGATAATCTTGGGAGAACGGTGTGTTCTTAATTGCTTGTTTTTCCTTTAATATAGTATTGTCATGATAAGAATAAAGAAAAAGTAATAATTCATCGAGCAAGAATAAGAAGAAATTCGGTTCAATAGTTTTTTTTTTCTTTTATTAAGTTTTCATGATTAACAAAGATGCTGTCTTTGACATATTGTCCAACATAATATGTAACAATATTACATAAAGATTAAAGACAGGGAAATGTGTAACCAGAAAAAAGATGCAACACAATGATTCAAGCTCCAGATAAGAAGTCCGATTCTTAATTTTTCATTCAAAAAAAGAATGAACCAGCAATGGCAACAGAGACAACAGTGGTGGCAATGGAGAAAAAGTCAAGGGTCCCAATTGTGGCTCCACTATTTGGTGGTGATGGCAAACTTATGTTAGGGAAAGCATTTGCAGGAACTGGTCCACCAACTGGTGCAGCAGCTACAATTCCATTTTCCACAGCTCCATCAACGAGACCTGAGACATAATATAAATAAATAATTAAAAATGTGTTCGTTCTGCAACTTTAGCCCATAAAACATTTCCATGTGTTTGAGTTTGACGCATAAGTAAAAATGCAAGCCCACGTGAGGGAAGTGTTGAAACATAAAATAAGTAATTAAAAATGGGCGTAAAATATTTAAATGAGATGATCACAATTCAACAGTACCAATGACATCATTATTTTCAACTGCAATCGGAGCGTTTGCCGCGTCTTTCAAAGCTGCCGGCCCATCAATGGCTGAGGCCATGCACACCATGCCGAAGAAAACGAGGGCAAGAATCATGATTTTACGTGCCATTATGTATTATTCTTGCTAGAACGTACGCTTTCCTCTTAACTTATTGGAGAAATTAAAATATTGCAGTTGAAAAGGAAGAGGAAAATGCAGAGTCTAATATAAGGATGCATGGAACGTAAAAATGGAAATGCATGGTCATGGTTTACCGGAGTCCAAGGGTAGCCATGAAAGGTTTTAAGATAATAACCACAAAAATAAACCAGTACTATTTATTATGTCATTTGACCACATGTTTGATTATCTGAGTCCATGAATGATGCTACAACGTGAAATAAGAGTTGTTTTTTCTTATGAACAATGTCGCTGGTTTTGATTTTAAAAAATTTAAAAAAATATATTGAATTAAGTTTTGCAAATACAATTTTTTTTTATAACTTATGAATGCCAAAATAAAACTTAAGCATGGATGTATTCACCAAACAAATAAATGTATGCCATTTGTTTTTTCTATAAATTATAAAGTTTTAAGGGCTTAACTATAGTTGAATATAAGAAAAAATCTAAGAAACTTCAATATTAGAATAAAGCACTTTATTTCTTTGCGGGATTCATTGTCAATACGAGAAGATAAAGTAAAAATAGATATTTTTTCTAATTGCTTAATCTTAGTCTTTTCTAATATAGCTAAATTTAATGCATAGGCGCTAGCATACAGTTCATGATTTGTGTAACCTAAAAGGGACAGTTGTTCCGGTAAAAACCTACCTTCATAGTTTACACCAGATAAATACAGATATGTAATCATAATATATTAGTATGATTTTATATAAACACCGGAAATTTTGCAATTGTTCGTCACCCCCCTCTACTTTGACCCTCAGCGTGGGGAACGGAGAGAAATTGACCTAAAAATCTGAACCTCAATTTTAGTTATAAGTCACCATTGATTAAGTTGCTCTCTTGAATGCATCATCTCAATTTTCATTCTTGAAGTCTCGCAAATTGTTAATTTCCGTGAATATATATTAGGAATTTTTACCTACTTATACACTACATATAAAACGCATTTACACTCCGTAATAATTTTTAACTTAATTGCATGTTACGATTCGGTATTTCCCATCCTCAAAACCGCGATGACACCTAACATTTAACTTATTAGGAAAGCCAACGTTAGATATAGTTATTAATCATTTTTAACAATTTTCATTAATGGAAATAATGAAACTTATAGTCTGAAATAAGGTGATAATCTAATAAGTAAAGAAATCCATATACAAAATCTCGGAACCGGTTTCACGAATACATGAGCGTCTAGAATATTCCAGATAATGGTTTGAAATAAACAAAATTGTTTGAATCAAAATAAATAGCTAAAACGAAGTAGAAGGAGACTTCAAGGTGTCTCCACTGAATAGTTGGATCCAAGCAAATCTAGTGAATGTCATTGTAACCGACTCCGGTATCTGCGAAAAAAAATGTTAGAGTATAATATGAGTACAATCGGACCCATGTACGTTATAAGTGTCGAGCCTAACTTCGACAAAATAGTGACGAGGCTAAGGTGGGTCACTTACATTAACCTGTATGCAATAATAATAATAATAACAGAAAGACAAGAATGGAGGTAAAGTAGTTAATTCATAACAACAAACTCAAATCCAACTAACACAGTCCAGAATAACGAGTCATATAACCCTATCGGTTACCGAAGCAAAACCACAATCATAACAAATAAAATTTTATGCAATCCGTTATGGCGCGCAACTCGATCCCACCATACCATCAACTGTCAATATCATAATTTGTCCTTATTCCACTATTTCAGCTCATTACCTTTTAATTTTTATTGCAGCGTGCAACCCGCTCCCCAAACAATCTCAATCAACAATCGCAATTCAACTACCAAGATTTTACAAGAAGTTCTATATTAACAGAACAAATACACGAGCAATAAAGAATAACATGATAATCAAAGAGTCTCGAACAAATCGAATGTCTTATCTTTACCAACTTAACAATAATTACCAATTAACAATTCATACAAATGAAACTCTACATTATTGAAGGCAACAAATGATACGAAACTATAAAACAAACAAGACATAAGATAATTTAGATATGCAAGAAAAAAAAATAGAGATAAGTAGGAAATAAGCATAAATTATGGAAGAAGGGACAATTTAATACAAGGAAACTAAATGGCAAGTAGCAAATATAGCATGAAAGTAAAATAAGCATGTAGAAATTAAGGCATGAGACAAGATATAGGTTAGAAGTAACATCACAAGGAAGCAAGTAACATAACGTTGCATATACACTCGTCATCTTGCATATACATAGTTTCCCATGTAATTCACATAATATGTAGTTCAAGGATCCCTAATTCCATCAAATCAAGGTTAGGCCTAACATTTACCTCACTCCACAATCAACTCAAAGTTCAATCACGACATTGCCTTTCGAACAAGCCTATAAACCAATCAAATCTAGAAAAGTATTGACCAAATAATTCAAAATATGCTTTAGAAACTACCTATAAATGAAAGAGGTTCATTTTAGGTTATTTTTTAAAAAATCAACCCCGGGTTTGCATGGTAAAAATAGAGAATTAGACCAAAACTCGATAACCCATTTTCCCCGAGCCCGATTTTGTGAATTATTTTGAAATCTGACCTCAATTCGAGTTTTAAATCTCAATTTTACAAGAATCCCTACTTTCTACCTTGAAATTCCTAACTTTGATATTGAAATCTCATGAAATATAATGGGTAACTGAGAAACAGATTAAAGTTATTTACCAATTAATTTAGGAAGAAACATCTCATGAAAAATCACCTCTAGGGTGTTTAGGGTTGAGAAAATGCAAGAAATGTGCTAAGTCCCTTTTTCCCCCTCTTTTACCCAGCTGCGGATATCGCAATTACAATGTCTAGTTCACAATTACGAACATTGCAAATATGAGAAAGGGTCATAAATGTGAACCCTGTCTCAGAAGAGCAGTTGCTGCAAATGCTCGCAAATACGAGCTACCATCCTTTGCAAATGCGAGCTTCCATCCTTCGCAAATGCGAGAATAAACCTCGCAAATGTGAAGCAGTCAACAGTGGTCCATTTTCCAATTGCGACCACCTCCTTCGCAGTTGCGAACAAAATCTCGCTAATGCGAGTTTCAACCAATCCAGTTCATGCTCGAAAATGCAATCAATCGTTCGCAAAATCGAGGCTCATAATTGCAAGCCAGACCTTGAAAATGCAAGATCTGCAGCAAAACACCAACACCAGTTATTCTAACCTTAACCAAACTCATCTGAAACACATCTGAAACTCACTTGAGCCTCTCTAACTCCAAACCAAACATGCATACAAGTGCAATAACATCATACAGACTTTCTCTCTCAATCAAGTCATCAAAATAACGTCTTAATCTACTAATCAATCCTCAAAATGATAACTTTCAAAGTGAAGCTCAAGAACTCTAGAATCACGTTTAAGCATCTGAATCATGTCAGATCAACTTCGAATTGGACCAAATTTTCAGACAAGGTCAAAATGACAATACAGAACTATTCCAACTTTTAACAACAAAATCTGAACCTGTTAACTAAGAAGTAAACTTACGATCAAACTTAGTAATTCTTATACTTTCAAAACTGCTAGCTTTCGGAAACATGAGTCAAAACAAGCTAGGGACTTTCAAATTCAATCCAGGCATATGCCAAAGTCTCAAATCACGATATGGACCCATCGGGACTATCAAAATACTAATCTGGGTCTGTTTTACACAAAATATCGATTGTAGTTCACTCAAATCATTTGAAAGACAAAATTTCATATTTTCTTTTTCAGAAAAAGACTAACTATGCACACAAATCGAGGAATGCTAAATAGAGCTACTCGAGGTCTTGAAACACGAAAATAGAGACTAAAACAAACATTCGTTCTCGAACGAACATAGAAAAGTACATGGGCTAGTGAAAAGGTGTGGTAATATACTCCGTATGTCGGACTCGGACTTCCACGTGGTAGCCTCGATCCGCTGACCTCCATTGAACTCTAACTGAAGGATAACTCTTAGACCTCAACTTCCAAACCTGCAGGGCTAGAATAGCCATCGACTCCTCTTCATAAGTCAAATCCTTGTCCAATTTTTGGAGTGAGCTGAAATCTAATACATAGGACGGATCACCGTGATACTTCTGGAGTATGGAGACATGGATCACCGAATGAATCGCTGATAAGCTATATGGAAGGGCAAGCATGTAGGCCACCTCACCCACTATCTCAAAAATCTTAAAGGTTCCGATATACCTAGGGCTCAACTTTCCCTTCTTCCCGAACCTCATCACACCCTTCATGAATGAAACCCGAAAGAATACCCTCGCTACAACCATGAATCCAACATCACAAACTCTCTGATTAGCATAACTCTTTTTCTTAGATTGATTTGTACGAAGTCGATCCTGAATCATCCTGACCTTTTCCAACGAATACTAAACCAAATCGGTACCCAATAACCGAGCCTCTCTCGTCTCGAACCAACCAACCGGCGGACGATACCACTTCCCGTATAATGCCTCATAGGGAGCCATCTGCATACCCGACTGGTAGCTATTGTTGTAAGCAAGCTCTGCAAGAGGCAAGAAGTGATCCAAAGAACCCACGAAATCCATAACGCAAGCGCAAAATCCTTCAATATCTGAATGGTGTGCTTGGGTTGTCCGCCCGTTTGGCGGTAAAATGTTGTACTCAACTCAACTCATATACGTAGATCACACTGTACGACCCTCTAGAAGTGTGCGATAAACTGTGTATATCGATAAAAAAATGGTGGACACGGTCACATCGTGAAAACGGGCGATCTCGCAGATATAGATCTCAACTAACTACTCTGAAGAATAGGTAACTGCCACTAAATGGAATGTGATGACTTGGTCAACCTGTCCACAATGATCCATACTGGGTCGAATTTCTTCTGAGTCCGTGGGAGACCAACAACAAAATCCATGGTAATAAGCTCCTATTTCCACTCAAGAATGATGAGACTCTAAAGCAAATCACCAAGCTTCCGATGCTCATATTTTACCTGCTGACAGTTTAAACACCAAGCTACATATGGAACTATATACTTCTTGATCCTTCTCCACCAATAGTATTGCCTCAAATTCTGGTACATCTTGGAGGTACCCAGATGAATGGAATACCATGAACTGTGGGCCTCCTAAAGAATCAACTCACAAAGCCCATCTACATTGGGCACACAAATCCGACCTTCCATATGCAAAACCCCATCATCTCCAATGGTAACCTTCTTGGCATCACCGTGACATACCATGTCCGTAATGACAATTAAATGGGGGTCGTCATACTGACGCTCTGTGATGTGCTCATAGAAGGAAGATCGAGAGAGCGTGAAAGCTAGAACACGACTTTGCTCCAAAACATCTAACCTCACGAGTTGATTGGCCAAGGCCTGAACATCCGGTGCAAGCGGTCTCTCACCGGCTGGAATATATGTAAAGCCACCTATACTCATAGCCTTTCTACTCAAGGCATCAATCACTATATTGGCCTTCCCGAGATGATACAAAATGGTGATATCATAGTCTTTCAACTACACCAATCACCTCTACTGCCTCAAGTTGAGATCCGTTTGCTTGAACAGATATTGAAGACTTCGATGATTCGTGAACAGCTCACATAACACTCTGTAGAGGTAATTACTACAAATCTTTAATGCATGAACAATGGTTGCCAACTCCAAGTCATGAACAGGGTCATCTCTTGAACCTTCAAATGTCGTGACGCGTATGCAATTGCCCTAACATCTTGCATCAACATTGCACTGAGCCCAACACGTGATGCATCACAATACACCGTATAGGATCCCGAACCTGTGAGTAATACTAACACCGGGGCTGTAGTCAAGCCAGTCTTGAGCTTTTCAATGCTCAACTCACACTCATCCGCCCACCTAGATGGAGCACCCTTCTGGGTCAATCTAGTCAATGAGGTAGATTGGATGAAAACCCCTCGACAAATCGGAGATAATAACTCGCCAAACCTAGGAGCTCCAAATCTCTATTGGTGAAGTAGGTTTAGGCAAGTTCTGAACTACCTCAATCTTCTTAGGATCCACTTTAATGCCTTCCGTGATACAACATGCCCTGAAAAGGTGAATCAGTCCAACCAAAACTCACACTTTAAAATCTTGGCATATAATTGACTATCTCTCAGAGTCTAAAGTACAACACTAAGATGTTGTTAATGCTCCTCTCGACTGCGGGAGTATATCAAGATATCATCACTGAATAGGATCACAAAATAATCCAAGTAGGGCATGAATACACGGTTCATAAAATTTATGAATGCTTATGGGGCATTTGTCAACCCAAATCACATCTCTAGGTACTCATAATGGCCACACAGAGTTCGACAAGTGTTATTAGGGACATATAATGCCCTAATCTTCAACTGATGGTAGCTAGACCTCAAATCAATCTTTGGAAACACCTTGGCACCTTAAAGCTGATCAAATAAATCATCAATCGCTCGCAACAAATACTTGTTCTTGATAACGACTTTGTTCAACTGCCGATAATACATACACATCCTCCTTGAGCCAGTATTCCTCTTCACGAACAACACGGGTGCACCCCAATAGGAGACACTAGGTCTAATGAATCTCTTATCAAGAAAATCTTGCAACTACTCCTTCAGTTCTTCCAACTCAGGTGGAGCCATACAGTATAGTAGAATAGAAATAGGTTGAGTGCCAGGAGTCAAATCAATATAGAAGTCAATATCCCTATCGGGTGGCATCCCCGTTAGTTCTGCAGGAAACACCTCTAGAAACTCAAGCATAACAAGAACCAAATCGATAAAGAAACCTCCATGCTAGAATCATGAACATACGCCAAATGTGCTAGACACCTCTTCTCGGCCATATATCGAGCCTTCACATAAGAAATAACCTTGCTAGTCGAATGACCTGGAGTCCCCCTCCACTCTAATCGGGGCAATCCCAGCATAGCTAAGGTCATTATCTTGGCGTGATAGTCCAACATAGCATGATAAGGTGACAGTCAATCCATGCCCAAGATAACATCAAAGTCTACCATATCAAAAATCCAAGAACCTAAGATCACTAGGGAAACCGGACCCTATGTAGGTTGCCTACATATCACGCCCCGAAAGACAAGAATCGAGTATGCGTCTTTCGGGCAGATTGGATACCAGCAAAAAATTAAAAAACAACTAATTTAGAGAAAGATATATTTTTTTGTCTTTTCCTTGAAAAATATGAAACATGTAAAATCTTTTTGAATTTTCTTTTTCCTCTTTTTTTTTATTTTTGAAAAACGATGGAAAAGTGCAAAATCTTTTTTTCTTTTTTTCTTTTCTTTTTTCAAAAATGTGACAGAAAACATAATCGGGTCCTACTTGCTTTATTTTTCACACTTCACTCTTTTTTTTCTTTCTTTTCATTTGCCCTCACTTTTATTAGTCCGCCAAATGACCCTTTTGACCTTGAAGAAATGCAACATGTAGCACATAGGATGCATCAGGATGGCCTATTATTTCGTGTACACCTGTCCTAGACAGACCCAACCCATGTGTTGAGTCCCCTAAGTCAAATGCACGCGATGCAAACAAGCGCTCCTACTAGGGATCCGGCATGAGGTTGTGTTTTTCTAGGTTTATATCCTGAGGTTTTGGTTTAGACTTGGGGTATCCGAGCGGACAACTGGGGCCGAAAAGGGGTGATGTACCGGGAGCACTGAAGTTTGGCCGGCCTTGTCGCTTGCCCAGCCTTATTCTATTTGGTATAATTTCTACAGAAAAAGCTCACCATGGGAACAGGTGCACCATTTTCAGAAGACTTAGATGGGTGGCGTAAGAAGATAGTTATATACAATTCAAATAATATTAAAGTGGTAAACAGATAGCATTTAGCACAAAAATTCACAAAATACAGTAATATCAATAATAAATAAAGTCAAGTAAAAATTATATTAACAAGCTCGAATTCTTGAACTTTGAACCAGAGATTCTAGGTTCGATCCCTAGTAGACTCGCCAGAATTGTCACACCTCCTTTTTCACTACTCCCTCGGAAGGGTATAATAAGGGAGTTTTTTTCAATTTAAGTGACAATCAAAACGGAATTATTAATAAAATCAGAGTCGCCACTTAGGATAATTTATAGTGTCCTAACTCACTAGTTTTAAATCCCGAATCGAGGAAAGGTTGGCTCTATTTATGTCTGCGAAGATAAAAATTCGGGTAAGGAATTTTGTTAATCTAGGAGAAGGTATTAGGCACTCCCGAGTTCCGTGGTTCTAACACGGTCACTTTGATCATACTTGGCTTATTAAATTATTTAATTACTCATTTTAGAACATATGTGCTTTTTTTTTGGTAATTAAATTTTTGTATTAATCACTAAAGAGGTTTCTTTACAAATCCATTGTTCAGCTAAACACAGCTGACTATCACAGATAAAACTTAACCAACATCTACTGCTACTATATCTATATTCCTATTTACAGAAGAGAATGCTGAAGCTGTAGGCTAACTTTAGGGAGACTCCTAACATGACAAATATATGCAATAGTCCTAAGTAATTGACCACTAGAACAAGAGACATTCTTAAACAACCTCAAGTTTCTCTCTAACCAAATGGTATAGAACATTTCTGCTATGATCATTTTGACAATGTGAGCTCGACTAGTTTTCCCTTTAGCTTTGGCAATGATCCAATGAATATATTGCTCCCAGTTCTGATAATTAGGCTGAGTTACTCCAATCCATAGCATTGTTTGATGCCTCAGTTGTCTAACAAAAGGACAGGAAAAGAAGAGATGATCTCTGGTCTCCATACCTTGTTGGCATAAGGGACAGGTGCTGTCCACAGTTAGGTTCCATTGTCCCAACCTGTCTTTAGTAGGTAATCTATCTTGTAATACCAACCAAAGGTTGAAGACTGCCTTGGGTCTGGCATAGTTTTGGATGGTTAAATTCTTCCACAGAACTCTAGGCAATTGTCCAATCTGGTGTAGGTATATCATCTTTATAGTGCACACTGATTGATTCATCAACTGAGACTGCTGCAATGTAACAGTAGCTTCAATAATCTTCCTGACCATCCAACTGGCTTGGTTAGGATAACTATGGAATGTAGCTGCTGCTATTTTATGTAGATTGAATGAATCCATCTTACCCATAGAGCATCCTTCTTGTGAGTCAAATCCCATCCAAGCTTGATAATTGCAGCTTTGTTCCACACTAGCAGATTCATAACATTTAAGCCTCCAGCTGATTTAGGCAAGCATACTTTATCCCAGGCTATATATGCTTTCTTTGATATATTTGCTGAACCTGTCCATACAAAGGATCTACATACTGCTTCTAGCATCTTAAGATTTTTGAAGGAATAAGGAAGAGTTGAGCCCAGTAAGCTTGTATGCCAAATATGACTGATTGAACCAGTTGAACTCTACCAGCATAAGACAGTTTTCTGGCAGTCCAGGATGTGATCCTGGCAGTTACCTTATCCACCAATGGCTGCCATTGCACTAAAGACATTTTCTTGGTAGATAAAGGAACTCCCAAGTATTTGAAAGGTAACTCCACATATACATAGCCAAGATGATCTAAAATTTGATGTTGGATATCAGTAGGAACACCACCAAAGTAAACAGAACTCTTACTCGGATTAGCTTTCATCCCAGAGGCTTCAGTGAAGTGAGAAAAGTACTTAAACATGGCTGCTACAGGCTGATGCTCTCCTTTAACAAACAGCAAAAGGTCATCTGCAAAGCTAAGGTGAGTAATGCCTAGCTTTTTACAGCCAGGGTGAAACAGGAACTCTGTATCCTTCTTCAATTCAGCAAGAGCTCTACTTAGATACTCCATCACTATGGCAAATAGAAATGGGGAGATTGGATCACCCTGCCTCAAGCCTTTAGCTGCTTGGAAGGGTTCAGTAGTTTCCCCAGTCACCATCACTGTATAGCTGACTGTTTGGACACATTCCATGATCCACTTCATAAATCTGCCTGGGAAATCTAGGGCCTCCATTACCTGCTGTAAGAAGATCCATTCAACAGAATCATATGCCTTCTGTAAATCTATTTTAATCATGCATCTATGGGACACATGAACTTTTGCATAGTGTTTAATTAGTTCATGGGCTAGTATAACATTATCTGCAATCCTCCTGCCTGGGATAAATCCTGCTTGGGCATCACAAATGATACTGGCCATGCATTTCTGTAGTCTGTTGGCCAATATCTTAGAAACTATTTTATATAAGACTGAGCAGCAAGCAATTGGTCGAAACTCCTTGACTGATTGTGGATTAGCAACTTTAGGAATCAAGGTGAGGGAGGCACAATTAGCTGGTTTATACATTTTACTAGACTGAAAAAGTTCAGAACTGCCTTGATAATATGATTGCCAGTGATACTCCAGGTCTGCTTGAAGAAAGAAGCATTATATCCATCAATCCCCGGTGCTTTATCATCACCTATGGATTTTAGACTATGCAGAATCTCATCAGCAGTGATATCAGCAGCTAACTGTTGCTTCTGGATATGTGTGAGCTTTGGACCATTACTCATATACAACCTGTTAATTGCTGGAAGTGAGGCAGCAGATGTTCCCATCAAAGACTTATAGAAATCCTTGATCTCCTCCCTAATGTCATCAGGATTGGTAATTCTGGTTCCCCTTGATGTAATCAGTTCTGTTATGCTTTTGTATTGATTCCTTTCCTTCAAGACAGCATTAAAATATTTATTATTAGAGTCTCCCAATTGAATCCATCTGGCCCTGGACTTCTGTTGCAGGATACTCTCTGTTGGAAACACGTTCTCAATGCAATATACTAAAACGTGTGTTCTTTTGTATAGGTTTTGATGAATGACAAACGAAGCGAAAATTGATATATGACGAAGTTCAAGAAACAAGCGCACAATTGATATACATCGAGATTCAAGCTCAAGACAAAGTTTTATAGTTTAATTGAGTCATTCTTAATTGTGATCTTGATCCTACAACTTGACTCGTAACATGGCTTCTCTCATAAAACTATTTTCCAAAATCATGCATATTTAATTCAATGCTAAATGATTTTAAATCATGCATATTTTCATTAGTCAAAATGATTTTTAAATGCCTCTGAAAACTGGACTAAGATAATCGATTATGTACTAATGATAATCGATTGTTTTATGCCAAGACTGCATGACAATCGATTGTGAACTAATGACAATCGATTGTGTTAAGGCAGTGAACATCAGGTTTCTTCAAACCTGCATGACAATCGATTGTGAACCTTATGACAATCGATTGTGATGAGGCAGTGTCCATCAAAGTTTTTCAAAACTCAGAATAATCGATTGTGAAGATAATGGCAATCGATTGTGAAGAGACAGTGTCCTTCAGATTTTTCAAAGTCACAAAATAATCGATTGTGAACTAATGACAATCGATTGTGTTGAGGCAGTGACTTCCAGTGATTTTCAAATTTATTAAATAATCGATTGTGAGTATATAACAATCGATTGTCAAGAGGCAGTGTCTAAAATGTTTTTCAAAAATTGATAAGTAATCGATTGTTGAATTTGTGCAATCGATTGTGAAGCTGACCGTTGTCGTAAAGTTTTCAAATACCGTCGGGTAATCGATTATTGATTCTGTATAATCGATTTTTGTGATTAAAATCCGGAAAAGATTTTTTTTGAACGTTATTTGATAATCGATTATTGATTTTGTATAATCGATTGTTTTGATTAAAATCCGGAAAAGATTTTTGAACGTTGCTGAGTAATCGATTGTTGATTCTGAACAATCGATTGTTTGTGGTAAAATCTGGAAAGGATTTTTTGAACGTTGCCAGTAATCGATTATGGATTGTAAGTAATTGATTGTCAAGCGTATAATCTGGGATTGAATTTTGATCTGACTGGCAGACAATCGATTGTTGGGGTTTGACAATCGATTGTCAGTGAGTAAAATCAGCAACTCTTAATTGGCAATTAGGCAACGGTAGTGCCAAGTTTTTCAACTATAAATACAGCTTCATTTCAGTGTTTTAAACACAATAACATACTACAACTGATCATTACATTGCTATAAGCTTGCATACTTTTGTTTATCATTTTATATTCAATTTCATAAAGCTTTTGAGAGCCATATTCTTGTCCAAAGTTGTTGTGATCCAGAGCTTACTTCTTTTACTCATATCTACTCATTAAGGAGTATTTTGTTTGAGTGTTTTAGTGTTGTATACACTTGTAAGAGAATTGTAATTCTCTTGTTGTAAGGAACTTGTGTTTCCTTGGTTGAAGTCTTAGAGTGTTGTAACTCCGAGCAAAGGTGTTGAGGCTTGCGTCCTCAAGTTGTAAAGGTTTGTTAAGCACCCGGAAGCTTGACACGTTAGTGGAAAATCTCGAGAGAGTCTCTCGGTGACTGGACTAGCCACACGTTGTGGTGAACCAGGATATATCTGTGTGTAAGTTATTATTTATCGCACTTATTTACTTCCTGCAAATTTTAATTTCCGCAAGTTTACGCTAAATTTTATTATAACGCTATTTACCCCCCCTCTAGCGTTAAGCGTATTATCTAACAATTGGTATCAGAGCCCAACTCTCTGAAAACTTAACAGTTTGAGAGAACCATCCATGGCTTCTACTCGTGATTCTTTTGCAGGAATTGAAGAAGGACAGTGCTCCACACGACCACCTCTATTCAACGGTACAAATTACACGTACTGGAAGGAAAGGATGAAGATCTTCGTTCAGTCCAACAGCTTTCACCTTTGGAAGGTGATAATGAATGGAAACCAAATTCCAACAAAGAAGGTGGAAAACGAATGGGTTCCCAAGTCCGAGGATGAATATGACGCGGATGACATACGGAAGGTTCAAAATAATGCTAAAGCAATAAATTTATTATATTGTGCTGTTAATGCTGACGATTACAGGAAAATATCATGTTGTACAACGGCAAAGGAGATGTGGGACAAGCTAGAAGTCACGTACGAAGGTACGGACCAGGTAAGGGAAGCAAAAATTGATTTCCTAACCCATTCTTATGAATTATTTCACATGAAGGAAGGTGAAAAGGTGGACGAAATGTTTGAGCAATTTTCAATAATCGTAAATTACTTACATGCTCTCAAGAAAACATTCACGGATAGAGAGCTCGTTCGAAAAATTCTTAGAAGTCTCACACCGGCATGGAGATCAAAGGCCGATGCAATTCAAGAATCCATTGGCGTTTCAAACGTCACCATCGACGCACTAAGAGGTAACCTTAAAACCTATGAATCTACTATTCTTAACCCTTTTGTTGATGATCAAAGGAGGCAAAGAATAGCTCTAAAGGCGAGCACAAGCCAACCGCAAATTGATGAGGAAGGAGACAACGAGTTTGGACTCGTTATCAAAAGATTTCAAAAGTTCATGCGCAAGGAGTATGAACGCAAGGGCAAAAAGCAAGGCGAACAAATCAAGTACTATGAATGTGGTGAAACTGGGCACATCAAATCAAATTGCCCAAACATCAAAAAGGAAAAGAAACCTTTTAAAAAGCAACGTGCATACATTTCTTGGGGAGGCGACTCCGGAGATGAGTCAAGCGAAGGAGAAGAAGACGAAGCAGCAAATCTTTGCCTTATGGCACAAGAAGACAACAAAGATGAGGTATGTCAAATTTCGTCTAAAAACTTCTTTACTCTTGAAGAAATGCGAACTGCTTTTGATGAATTATATGCTGAGTTTATTAAGGCTTCAAAAACTGTTAAGGGCATAAAAGAAAATGCTTCATTAAAAGAAAAGGATTTTCAAAAACAGCTTTCTTTGAAAGAAAAGGATTTAGAAAAATTGGTTTTAGAAAATGAGAAGCTGAAAGAGGAAAACAAGTTTTTTGGAAAAAGAAGTTCCGATAAGCCCGAAAGCTCTACTAGAAATTGCACTTCTTGTTTGCTTCTTAAAAATGAAGTAAGTAGGCTTAAAGGCACATTAGATAAGTTTAATTCTTCGCACAAAAACTTGAATGATGTTCTT
Source organism: Nicotiana benthamiana (assembly GCA_034376525.1). NCBI lineage: Eukaryota > Viridiplantae > Streptophyta > Magnoliopsida > Solanales > Solanaceae > Nicotiana > Nicotiana benthamiana. Next base: position 134,920,666 of record CM067337.1, read on the forward strand.
GTTAACTTGAAATCAACCAAGCATGGAATAGGCTTTAAGAATGAAGAAAAGGTTGCAGCTAAACCCCAACAACCTAAAGCTCAACCTAGGATTAACAATAGAAATGCTTATCCTAGAAACAACAACTCTAGAGCCAATATGCATGCTAGACAAAATGCTGAACATTTTAGAAGACCTAGGAATGACTTACCACCTAGAAATAGTCACCCTAGAAATGATGCATATTTTAGGCCAATTTTTGAACCCCTTAGAAGACCTAGCAATGGCCCTCAACCGAGAAACAATCACTCTAGAAATGCTGCCCATCCTAGAGCTCATAGTAGGAGAAATAATTCTCATGAAATGCGAAATAGTCATAGTGGTCAAAATAGAGTAAGCAATTTTCATTCGTCTAGTTACTATGAACCTAGAAGGATGCATAACCCAAATGTGATTTGTCATTATTGTAGACGTATTGGTCATATTGCTCCTGCATGCTTTACACGTCATAGACATGTTACTCAATCGCATCATTATAATATGCCTAACCCCCAAGGACCCAAGATGGCATGGGTACCTAAAGAACATTAATTTGTTTTGTAGGTGTGCTTGAAGGGATCAAGTGTACTATGGTACCTTGATAGTGGATGCTCCAAGCATATGACGGGAGATGAATCCAAATTCCTTCAATTAGAGCACAAAGAAGGAGGAAGTGTTATCTTCGGTGATAACAATAAAGGAAAGATCATCGGCATCGGCTCGGTCGGTAAGGATGAAAAATCCTCTATTAAGCATATATTACTTGTGAAAGGTTTGAAGCATAATCTCTTGAGCATAAGCCAATTATGTGACAAGGGAAATCTTGCTCTATTTGATTCGGATGAATGCCTAGTATTTAGACGTAGTGATTTCAAAATCATACTTCGTGGTTTTAGAATTGATAATACTTATATGGTTGATCTTGCTAATTCCTCACCCGAATATGTTGATTGTCTATGAGTAAAGAGGATGATACTTGGCTATGGCATCGTAGAGTAGCACATATCAATATGCATCTTTTGAACAAATTGATTTCTCAAAACTTAGTTGTTGGTCTTCCCTTTTTAAAATTTGAAAATGACTCTATTTGTGACTCGTGTCAAAAGGGGAAGCAAACAAAAGCATCTTTCAAATCTAAAAACATTGTTTCAACTTCTAGACCATTGCAATTGCTTCATATGGATTTATTTGGTCCCTCTCGCATTGAAAGTCTAGGAAGAAATAAATATGCTTTTGTGATTGTTGATGATTACTCGAGATTTACTTGGACTTTATTTCTTGCCAATAAAAGTGATGCTTTTCAAAATTTTAAATTTTTTCTTAAGCGTGTTCAAAATGAGAAAGAAACAACCGTCACTTCAATTAGAAGTGATCATGGGGGAGAGTTTGATCACAATCTCTTTGCGGACTTTTGTGACAAACTCGGAATCGAGCATACCTTTTCCGCTCCACGTACACCACAACAAAATGGGGTGGTGGAAAGGAAAAATAGGTGTCTCGAAGAGATGGCTAGAACCATGCTCGACGAAGCTAAGATACCCAAACATTTTTGGGCGGACGCCGTGAGTACCGCTTGCTACGTTCTAAATAGAGTAGTAATTCGGCCGATACTCATGAAAACCCCCTATGAACTTTATAAGGGAAGAAAACCAAATATTTCCCATTTTAGAGTTTTTGGTTGCAAATGTTTTGTTCATAACAATGGCAAAGTCCAATTGGGCAAATTTGATGCTAAGTCGGATGAAGGTATTTTTATTGGATATTCCTCACGTAGTAAAGCATATAGGGTCTTTAATAAAAGAACCCAAATTGTGGAGGAATCCCCTCATGTTGTATTTTCCGAAAATAATGCTCGCTTGGCGAGAAAGGATTCCGGTTTTGATCTTGCAGGTATCTTAGATAGCTTGAAAGACAAAATACAAGAGGAACCACCCAAGGAAAATAAAGATGAAACTGAGGAACAACCAACGGAAGAAGCGCCATAATTGGAAAAAGAAATGAATATGCCTAACGAGTGGAGGACAATCAAAGATCACCCTCTCGAACAGGTAATTGGCAACGTTGGAGACAAGGTAAGTACCCGAAACTCTCTCAAAAATACCTTAGAACATACTGCTTTTGTTTCTCAAATTGAACCCAAAACCATCTCAGAAGCAATTGGGGATGAATTTTTAACCTTGGCAATGCAAGAGGAGCTTAACCAATTCGAAGGAAATGACGTTTGGGATTTGGTGCCAAGACCCGAAGGTCATACCATAATCGGTACGAAATGGGTTTTTCGCAATAAACTAGATGAAAATGGTATAATCACTAGAAACAAAGCTAGGCTTGTAGCAAAAGGCTTTAATCAAGAAGAAGGTATTGACTATGAGGAAACATATGCTCCCGTAGCTAGATTAGAAGCTATTCGCTTATTACTTGCATTTGCCTCTTCTATGAATTTCAATTTATATCAAATGGATGTGAAAAGTGCTTTTCTAAACGGTTTTATTCAAGAAGAAGTTTTTGTTGAACAACCCCCCGGCTTTGAAAACTTTAAATCTCCCGATCATGTTTTCAAACTCAAAAAGGCTCTTTATGGTTTAAAACAAGCTCCATTGAGTAAGTTTCTTTTGGAAAATGATTTCATTAGGGGAAAAGTTGACACAACTCTCTTTGTTAAGCATAAAAACAATGATATTTTGTTAGTTTAAATATATGTAGATGATATTATATTTTGTGCTACTAACAATGTTTTATGCAAGGAATTTTCCGATTTAATGACAAGCGAATTTGAGATGTCTATGATGGGTGAATTAACATTCTTTTTGGGATTACAAGTAAAGTAAATGAAAGAAGGTACATTCATTTGTCAAGCCAAATATTGCAAACAATTGCTGAAACGATTTGAGATGAAAAATGCAAAAGAAATGGCAACTCCCATGAGCACATCCGATCATCTAGACAAAGATGAGAAAGGTAAGGAAGTCGACACCAAAAAGTATCGAGGTATGATTGGCTCTCTTCTTTATCTTACTGCTAGTCGTCCGGACATCATGTTTAGCGTGTGCTTATGCGCTCGTTATCAATCGTGTCCAAAGGAGTCTCACCTTACTGCGGTAAAACGGATTTTAAGTTATCTTGTTGGTACTACAAATGTGGGTCTATGGTACCCCAAAGGCTCTTCATGCCAACTTGTTGGCTACTCCGATTCCGATTTTGCTGGATGCAAATTGGACCGCAAGAGCACTAGTGGCACTTGCCATTTGCTCGGTAGCTCTCTCGTTTCTTGGTTTAGCAAGAAACAAGTAAGTGTTGCGTTGTCCACAACCGAGGCTGAATATGTAGCCGCGGGGAGTTGTTGCACTCAAATCCTATGGATGAAACAACAACTCTTGGACTATGGCCTAAGTCTTGATCATATCCCTCTTAGATGTGATAATACTAGTGCCATATGCTTGACGAAGAACCCCGTTCTTCATTCGCGAATGAAACACATTGAAATTAGACATCATTTTATTAGAGATCACGTTCTCAAAGGCGATGTCAAAATTGAATTTGTTGAAACCAAAAACCAATTGGCAGATATCTTTACAAAGCCTTTAGAGAAAGAGTCCTTCTTCCGAATTCGCAGTGAACTCGGGATCCTTGACTCCACGTTGATCTAAGTCATGCATTGCAATTTTTTATTACATGAGTTCTAACTTGAGCATCGGAGACGTCTAACGATTTTTGCAGGTATCGCCCCAAAGGAAAGGGGAATTATAAAGCTTGACGTACAACAATCGGTTTCCGTCGTCTAAAAATCGATTATTTAGTATCAATAATCGATTATGTTGCTATTATTCGGGTTGATGTTGCTATTTTTTTCAATAAATAAACAAGGTTTATTTCATCTTTGGCATCTTATTATTATTTTTTGCTAATGGCAAAAGGGGGAAGATAACGGGTATGCACTCTCAATATCTATTAGCTTTAATTAAGGGGGAATTCATATATTGAGGGGGAACAAATTGCATACTTGTTGCATGTATACACTTGTCTTGAATCGTCAATATAAATTGCTTGCATTGCATATCCCGCTTAATGTTTGCCATTATCAAAAAGGGGGAAATTGTTGGAAACACGTTCTCAATGCAATATACTAAAACGTGTGTTCTTTTGTATAGGTTTTGATGAATGACAAACGAAGCGAAAATTGATATATGACGAAGTTCAAGAAACAAGCGCACAATTGATATACATCGAGATTCAAGCTCAAGACAAAGTTTTATAGTTTAATTGAGTCATTCTTAATTGTGATCTTGATCCTACAACTTGACTCGTAACATGGCTTCTCTCATAAAACTATTTTCCAAAATCATGCATATTTAATTCAATGCTAAATGATTTTAAATCATGCATATTTTCATTAGTCAAAATTATTTTTAAATGCCTCTGAAAACTGGACTAAGATAATCGATTATGTACTAATGATAATCGATTGTTTTAAGCCAAGACTGCATGACAATCGATTGTGAACTAATGACAATCGATTGTGTTAAGGCAGTGAACATCAGGTTTCTTCAAACCTGCATGACAATCGATTGTGAACCTTATGACAATCGATTGTGATGAGGCAGTGTCCATCAAAGTTTTTCAAAACTCAGAATAATCGATTGTGAAGCTAATGACAATCGATTGTGAAGAGACAGTGTCCTTCAGATTTTTCAAAGTCACAAAATAATCGATTGTGAACTAATGACAATCGATTGTGTTGAGGCAGTGACTTCCAGTGATTTTCAAATTTATTAAATAATCGATTGTGAGTATATAACAATCGATTGTCAAGAGGCAGTGTCTAAAATGTTTTTCAAAAACTGATAAGTAATCAATTGTTGACTTTGTGCAATCGATTGTGAAGCTGACCGTTGTCGTAAAGTTTTCAAATACCGTCAGGTAATCGATTATTGATTCTGTATAATTGATTGTTGTGATTAAAATCCGGAAAAGATTTTTTTTGAACGTTATTTGATAATCGATTATTGATTTTGTATAATCGATTGTTTTGATTAAAATCCGGAAAAGATTTTTTGAACGTTGCTGAGTAATCGATTGTTGATTCTGAACAATCGATTGTTTGTGGTAAAATCTGGAAAGGATTTTTTGAACGTTGCCAGTAATCGATTATGGATTGTAAGTAATCGATTGTCAAGCGTATAATCTGGGATTGAATTTTGATCTGACTGGCAGACAATCGATTGTTGGGGTTTGACAATCGATTGTCAGTGAGTAAAATCAGCAACTCTTAATTGGCAATTAGGCAACGGTAGTGCCAAGTTTTTCAACTATAAATACAGCTTCATTTCAGTGTTTTAAACACAACAACATACTACAACTGATCATTACATTGCCATAAGCTTGCATACTTTTGTTTATCATTTTATATTCAATTTCATATAGCTTTTGAGAGCCATATTCTTGTCCAAAGTTGTTGTGATCCAGAGCTTAATTCTTTTACTCATATCTACTCATTAAGGAGTATTTTGTTTGAGTGTTTTAGTGTTGTATACACTTGTAAGAGAATTGTAATTCTCTTGTTGTAAGGAACTTGTGTTTCCTTGGTTGAAGTCTTGGAGTGTTGTAACTCTGAGCAAAGGTGTTGAGGCTTGCGTCCTCAAGTTGTAAAGGTTTGTTAAGCACCCGGAAGCTTGACACGTTAGTGGAAAATCTCGAGAGAGTCTCTCGGGGACTGGACTAGCCACACGTTGTGGTGAACCAGGATATATCTGTGTGTAAGTTATTATTTATCGCACTTATTTACTTCCTACAAATTTTAATTTCCGCAAGTTTACGCTAAATTTTATTATAACGCTATTCACCCCCCCTCTAGCGTTAAGCGTATTATCTAACACTCTCTTCTATCATTGACCATTTTTCTAACTTCAAGACTAGTTCCTTCTCTTTAGTCTGCAAATCATCAGTGTAATTCAGCATCATCTGGTTCTGGATGTCCTTCAACTCCTCCCTGCTAGACTCAATTTTCTGTGCAATGTTCTTAAAATCTCTAACATTTAGAGATTTTAAAACAGGTTTCAGTGCCTTGAGATTATTCCACACCTCCTTGACAGCACCTTGAGTAGTATTTCTCCAATTCTCCTTGATAAGTTGCTGGAAGTCCTTGTGATTAGCCCATACATTATAGAATCTGAAGGGGGCCTTCCTGATCATAGTATCTTCAGTCAGAGTGAGCACCATTGGATTATGATCAGAGATTAGAGGGGGGCCATATACAGTTTATACATGACTCCATTTAAGCATCCAGTCATAATTACCAAATATTCTGTCCAATCTGCTACAAACTCTATCATTGCCAGTTTGTTTGTTGGTCCATGTGAAGAATTCCCCTTTCCAAGGAAGTTCTGATAACTCAGCCAGTTGAATACATTGAGTGAAATCCAGAATTTCAGCTTGTTTAACTTGATTACAGGATTGTCTATCATTGATAGACATAACAGCATCGAAATCACCTACTACTAGCCAAGGATCAGTAATACCAGCAGCAAGAGTCTGTAGTTGTTGCCACATTGTTCTCCTTTGATCCAAGCCAGTGAAGCCATACACCATGGTGAGGAGGCAAACCGGATCACCTGCAAGGGTGTTAACACTACAATGAAGGAATTGAGCCTCCTCCTGAATACCAGTGATCCTAATCTTCTGAGCATCCCATAAGATCTAAATTCTACCTATTGGAGAGTCCTTATAGTTAGATAGCATATCCCAACCTGGAACCAACAGTTTAGCTATTTTCTCTGCATTTCTCTCCTTAACTTTTGTCTCTACCAGACCAACAAGGTTAAATTTATTATGCCTAAAGTATTGCTTAGCTTCCTTCTGCTTATACCTCTTATTCACACCTCTAATATTCCAAAATAAAAACTTCATTAGGTATGACTAGGACCCCCTTCATCTGGGGGATTTCCTGGTCTACTAGCTGACATTACTTGGAATCTGTTACTCATCACAACAGGAGATAAGGGGGGAAAGTTTGCAAGGTTGAAAACTGGAGATTGCACCTGTTTGCCTCTATCTTCCTGTTTACTCAAATCTGTGCTTCCTAAAGGATCTACATCCTTAGGAGGTACTTCATTCTACTTTGGTCCTAACTGTTGTTTGGGAGCCTCCTGATGCTGCATAACATTCTGGTTTGGCATTTTAGCTCTCCATTCCTGAACTACTCTAGGCTTTTGCATTTGATTAGGTTGGGAAGGTTTGGGAATAGCCAGACAGTTATGTCCAACCATAAGGCACTTCTCACAGTATGTGGGTTTCCAATCATATGCCACTTCCTGCACAAATTTCTTCCCATTTGGATCTATTAGCTCTATCTCACTTGGCAATTCATTAGAGACATTCACCTCAATAAGCATGCGTGCATAAGAAATTCTAGTCTGCTTAGTAGTACATTCATCAGCAAAAATGGGCTTACCAAGGACACTGGCTATCCTACTCAAAGACATGATTCCCCAGCATGACATAGGGAGCTTAGGAAACTTGACCCACAGAGGAATATCAGTAGGAAAAGCAGCATTGAAATCAAAATCAGCAGTCCATTGCTTCAGTACCATAGGTCTATTAGCAATGGAGTATGACCCAGCACAGAGAACTTCTTTGGCATCTTCCATGGTTCGAAATTTGGCTACATAATAGCCTCCTCATGATAGTATAGATCTGGTTCTGGAACATGGGACCAATGTAGGTTAATGAATCGTTTCATTGCATTGTACCCTGGTCCAGTCCCTAACACAAAATCACTAGGGCACATTTCCATTTCTGTTCTTCCACCTCTACTTCCTCTTTAATCAGATGACCTACAGGTTTACCATCAATCAGAGTCGGTGGGATATACTCCAATGCCATACCATTAGAAGCAAATCGATTCTTCTGGAAGAGATTTGCCCACCCTTTGGCTACTTCAGTAGTCCTCTCCTCTGGCTCTGCCACTGGTGGTTGAGATGGGTTCTGCATGTGGTCGATTCCTCCATTTCCTTGTACCATCTGGGGTTGAGGAAGCAAAGGAGCTTCAACTACTTCAGATACCTCATCCGATTGTGTCAATGGAACAGTGATATTCAATGGAACAGTAGCAGATACTGGAACATTGTCAATGGGTGTATTAACACTGGATGTATGATTTATCGTTGAAATGATTCGATCTATGGTAGTAATCGGCAGTTTCCGAGGTCGACCCCTGCCTCGTCCTCTTCCTCTCGCCATGGAAACCAGCTCGGCATACGTTAACTAACGTGCGCCGAGAGGAGAGTCGGAAGAGAGGGCAGATTACACATATGTGCTTTTGCCTCTTTCATCGCTTTTAATTAAGAAAATTATCTTAAAACGGGTTACGCGTACATATACCCATTTGTTTGGGGCATCAAAAATTATGTCACGCAAACGTGTCCACAATTAATAATACTTTTATTATTATTAAAAAAGTTTGACCGAAGTTGTGCGAACGCATACTCCGATTTGTTTATAGAAATCGCAATCATGTCATTCGAACGTGTCCATAACCATGATAGTATATTAAACGGGCCCAAACAAACTACGATATCCATTTTTTAAATTGAACTCATGTCATGCGAACATATACACAATTACAATAATAGATTAAAAATGCATCTAAAAGTATGCTAGCGGTGTGAACTAACTGACTTGATTAAATTACGTTGATAAAGACAATAAATTTTACAATATCTACAAATAAAACATGAGTAAACTTAATAAATGTCTTATTCAATATGTAAACTTTATCCAAACCAAGATTTCAATTAACTCCTATTCACAAGATAAATACCTCCCCCTCCCCCCCCCCCCCCAAATCAATCCAGTTAAATGAAATACCCAAAGTTGAGAATTAATACAAATTTCACGGATTATCATTATTGCAGAACTTCAAGAACGTCTACTACTATACAAGTTTAAGCACATGTATTACTCTGACAAAAGAGAACAACAGATACCAGATTCCCAACGAAACAGAGCTTCAAAATAAACAACGTGAAAAAAAGAAAAAAAAACGAAAGAATGGTACATGTTAATGTGTTAAAGCAATGGTACACAGACAGAAATCAAATCGAATCGAATCGAACTATTTTGATGAAATTTCTAATAGTACACGGACAGAAATCGAGAAAACGCTACAACACAAAACTCGAAACAATTGAAGCTTGAACCAAAGATGACGGACAGATCTCAAACCGGAAACAAGTAGCGACAATCTCCAAAGGAACTCTCCTTGGCCAGAAATTGAATTTGAAAACTATTTTGAAGAGCTGAAACTTTGAGCTCTCTGAACTCTCGACCTATAATGGTAGTAAAAATGAGTTTTGCTTCTTGGTGTTAATGGTGGAGTGCAGATGGTTTTGGATGGGCTTTATCACTCATCAATTGTTGGTTTTGGGGTGGTTTTATGGTGACATTTGGTTGAGGGTGGGGGTCGTTTTTCTTGCACCGGTGGGTTTGATCAAAGAAGAAGCGAGAAATGACGGTGTGTCAAGAAGATGAAGACCAGGGGTAGGATCCTTTATGAAAATCAGCGCCCCTTTATGAAAATCAGCGCCCCTCAATTCTTAGGGGTTCTTTTTTTTTCCTCTTTGATTAGCCTTTTTCTATAGGTGTAGGGTCTAGATTTATATTTTATATTTTTTGCTCGTTAGTCTTTATGTATTTTATGTATTAGGTCCCTAGGGTTTTTTTATTTATTTTTTGTTTCAAAGAAGAGTCTAGAATGGTCCCTAGGATTAGATTAATGGGTATTGAATATTGAGCTTAAGGAAAGGACTAGAAACTTGGGCCTTTATGACTAGCTATGTTTAATATTAGCTTAATTAACTAAAAGTATTATCAAAAATAAGAACCCCATTAAAATAAAATTATTTTTTTGGTATTTTTTCAAGATTAAAAATGACTACAAAATATTAATGAACCTATTTTTGTAATTTTTATTTTCTTGTACTAAATTAAAAATGAAGAGTAAAAATGAGTTGAAATAGCTATATTATGACTAAATTAAATATTTACGTGCTAAAATATGAAAGATCTTGGGGAGGGTCAAAAATCACATATCTACACACGCGACACATCACAGTACATAGTGTAAGAACCTAAACATGTAGGCAACATCAGTACTAGGGTTGTAGTCAAATTAGTCTTGAGCCTTTGAAAGCTCTCGTCACACTCCTCGATCTATCTAAATGGAATACCCTTCAGGGTCAATCTGTTCATAGGTACAGCAATAGATGAGAAACCATCTACAAAACAACGGTAATACCCAGCCAAACCAAGAAAACTCCATATCTCAGTAACTCACGACGATCTGGGCCAACTCTGCACTACTTCCATCTTCTTCGGATCTACCTTGATCCCCTCACTCGATACCACATGACCCTAAAATACTACTGGATCAAGCCAGAATTCACACTTCAAAAATTTTGCATACAACTTCTTCTCTCTTAAGGTTTGGAGCACAATCCTCAAATGTTGCTCATGATCCTCCGGTTGCGGGAGTACAACAATATGTCATCAATAAATACAATGACAAATGAACCAATATAGCTCTAGAATACACTATTTATCAAGTGCATGAATGTTTGATGGGCCATTGGTTAGCCCGAATGACACTGCAAAAGACTCGTAGTGACCATACCGAGTCTTAGAAGTAGTCTTCAGAATATCATAATCCTTCAAGTGATGATAGTCTGACTGCAAATCAATCTATGATAACACTCTAGCACCTTGTAATTGATCAAATAGGTCATCAATGCATGGCAATGGATATATGTTCTTTACCGTAACCTTGTTCAATCGCGATAATTAATACACATGCGCATATAACTATCCTTCTTCTTCACAAAGAAGACTAAATTCCATGACCCAAATCAGAGGCCACGACTGGCACCCGGTGCCTAGTCAACCGAGTGCCACGTACCTTATCCTTCTTTACTATAAGACTCATCACGGGCCATGACAAGCCACATCTATATACATAAGTAACAATATTATAAATTAACTCGCATAACTAATTCAAAAAGATTTATATAGATACATAGGGGTTGACAAGGACGTTGACATTTCATACCTAAAACTATACACAGGACACTGTCTGCAGAACCTCTAAGAAAACATGGCCATAATATATAAGTCAGGACAGGGTTCCCGATATCCTCATAAAAAAATAACATATATAGAATGTGATTCGGCAATACTCCAGGAAGAAGTAGAGCTTTCCAACCAAAAGTTGATATTCGGAGGAAGCATACAGTGGAAGGTCCTCATCTCGCCTATCTACACCTACGTGGCATGAAGCACAACGCCCTACAAAAAGGGACGTCTGTACGAAGAATGTACCAAGTATGTAAGGCAGAAATGAAATGTGATAATAAGATACTATCTTAGGGAGGGAGAAGAGTCAACTTATAAACTTTGACTTGCCACTATGGGCTATAACATATAGAATAAGAGCCATCTCGTATATATAAATAAAACTACAATATAACAGTTGTGATTATATCATTCTCGTGACATTAACTGTCCAATTGATCAGTGGTAACTACCCCACCAGCCATAGCATAATGGTAAATGCATGATTGCTTGACCAGTCATAGCACGGTGGTAAATGTATAACTTCCTACCCGGCCGTAGCTCGATAGTTAATGCATGATTGCCCAATTGTCCGTAGCTCGATGGTAAATGATGATGCATATAATACCATTATGAACATTAACATCTTTATTTAATACCTTAATAGAGAGTTAGGAACATACTTAGGCATGCTTTGAATATCATGTTACAGGAATGAACACATAGACCTTCTTAGTTACTAAGAGTAGAACCATTTATGAAATAACATTATGTTTACATACTCGTTACTTGGATCATGCCAAAAGGAAATAAGGGATAGACTTAACATACTTGAGCCGATTCTGTTGACAATCCCTCTAACACACATCTTTTATGATAAAACACGTAATATAGGATTGAAGTAGGAAAAAATACGTATGATATTCTTGAGAAAAATTGCACCGTATTCTCTTGGAATCGCAAAATCTCATTGTTATTATGCTAAGAAGTCTCCTATGAATTTTTTTGAAGCCTCCTTTCCTTGCATTGTAGAGATATCAACATCTCCCTAAGTGATTTAGAGAGGTTTTTAAGTCTTAGTGGGGGTGGGGCCCACTTAAAATGATTATTTTCCCACTAACTTTCACTAAATGTGCCACCTTGTTTCATGAAATTAAGAGTCACTAATTGGGATAGTTTGCTGCCACTTTGAGGGGGGTTTAATCTTATCCATAAATTATAATTAATTAGTTAATATCCTACAAAAAGTTATTAATTAACCAATTACTCACATAATTAAGACAACAACAACAACAACAATCCAGTATAATCTCACTTAGTGGGGTCTGGAGAGGGTAGTGTGTATGCAGACCTTACCCTACCTTGGGGTAGAAAGGCTATTTTCAAATAGACCCTCAGCATCCTTCCCTCCAAGAACTTTCCACCTTGCTCTTGGGGAGACTCGAACTCACAACCTCTTGGTGGAAGTGGAGGTTGTTAAGAATTAAGAATTATCTCAAATTACTTAAAATACTAATCATTTTTAACACACTTTACTATCATGTTCATGTGGTAACTTGTATGGCACTAGTCCATAAATTCCGGATATTATGCTCGGACCGTATTTTAGCTCAAATTTACAACCTTCGACAAAACTCATTTTCTTTGATTTGTTTACCCTTTAACCTTCACGACACTTACGTATCGCTTGTTATAAATAATATAAATGTTTATTACCTTAAAATAACCTCATTCCAGAGTCGACGTCTATTAACTTACAACAAAACTTTTAACGTACGAAAATGCAAAATGTGACATCCTTCCCCCCTAGAAACATTCATCCTCGAATGTTTAAATTTGCAAGATCTACACATATACTCATCAATTATAGATGTATATTCCTTCTCGGGCTATACTCCAATGAAACAAACATCGGGCTCTCACGGGGTTAGGACATCGTCCCTCCATAAAAATACATCCTAATCCATTCGTCACCTATGAATATGTTAATCTATCTTCTAGGCGCTAACACATATTAGTTTTAATCCTAATAACTGGGTTCATAACTCTCTATCCATTATACTAACTTTCCCAAAATCTTGCGTACTATATGTTATTTCCTCCCTTGTCCGTTAAAGCTATCAAATTTCTAACTTCTTAATGTCCTAGGTTACTCCCCTCTCCTTCCTTAGTCCACTATCCTCGAGTTCTTACTTTGCTTTCAAGCTAGCTGGTTTCTCTAAACTCTTTAGACGAAATGCGCTATTCAGTCTTATATTAATCATATTAACTGGCAATTTGCATTAATTAGATTGAACATTACTCATAGTCACAGTACCTGACACCTCATCCAGTGTAGCCTCTAGGTCCTGATGACCTGCCAAAGCATACATGCGGTTCTAACTACCACCGGAGCTAGATATTCCACCCTTGCCTCTACCTCTACCAGCTAATACCTAAGGGCCTTGCTCTAGAGGGTGTACTGAATAAGAGGAGACTGATATTGATATAGTGGGCTGAACCATCCCACCTCTATCCTTTATAGGACAATGCCTGATGTAATGACTAGGGTCTCCACAAGTATATCATATATTAGATCCCTGACGGCATTATCTAGAATAAGATCTACCGCATTGACTGTACTGCGGAGGAGGCGCCCCCATTTACGCTGAATCCCTCCGATTCTGAAAACCCAAGATTCTCAATCCCTGACCTGATTCAAAATACACAGATCCCTCATAATGCGGCCTCTTGAACTATCAAATACAATCAATAGGATATGGTGGCACATGATCGCCCAGAAAATCCTTAGGTTGTCTAGCAGACCTAGCCTTCTTACGGACCCTTATCACGATTCTCGTATTACTGCCATTTTTGATTCTCCAAATTATAAGCATGGATGCTAGAAATATCCAACTATTGAGCAGAGTGGCTGCAAAGCTCTCATTAATCAGGTGCAGCCTAAGTCCTACCACAAGCCAATGCACTCGGTCACTCATCTCAGCTAGAATCGAGAAGGCATACCTCGCCAAGGAATCCAACTGGAGTCTATACTCCCGCATACTTATATTTCCTTGTTTAAGAGCCAAAAAGTGGTCTACCCTTGCCTGGAAAATCTCTGTCGGCAAGTAATGATGCAACACACAAAAAAGCCCCTGATAACTCTTCCCACACCTCTGGAGGTGCATTTGTCTCTTAGATAATTTCTAAATTTCATACAACTGAACTGCGATATCCCACAATTGGTAAGAGCCCAATTCTACTGGCTTAGTGTTTGATGCCTGCATCACCCTCAAAGTCCTCTATATCGTATCAATAAAATTTTGCGGTTCCTTATCCTTTTTGTATCTGGTAAACACTGGAGGGTCCAGGCTGATGAAGTCTTGAACTCTCATGCTAATAACTCTATCAATATAACCAACACTTGTATCTACCTGGCATTGAGTATGAGCGGCTACCAATCTAGTCAACAAATGTACTGCACTCCGCATATCCATATCCTCATCATGAGAAAAAGGTGGAGGTATTGGGTTCCTCCTCATCTCCTCGGGTGCTGGCGAAATCATAGAACTATGCGAGGGTGTCACATTTCCCCACAGGGCCTCACTCTGGCCCGCACTAGACATTGGTGCTCTACTCATGCCCTCATCTGCCACTACTTTACCCTTCTGACTTGTTGTAGCTTTCTTGGTCATAGGCATCACTGTGTATATTAAATAAGTCAAATGTCAAAGGCTTTATTCCCTATATCTTTGCTCTATTGCACGATTCAAGAAGGAAGGGTAACCGGTCTCTAAATGTGTTGTAGCTTCTTGTTTATACGACATGGTGCACAACACATTTATAAACAATACTCTACTAAACACGGCTTGCAGACAACCCTAGGACAGATCCGCTCTAATACCAAGTTTGTCACGACCCAAATCGGAGGTCCACGATGGGCACCTGGTGCCTACTCAACCGATCGCCACGTACCTTTTCCTTCTTTACTATACGACTCGCCATGGGTCATGATAGGCCACATCAATATATATATATATATATATATATATATATATATATATATATATATATATATATATATATATATATATATATATATATATATATATATACGTAACAATATTAGAAATTAACTCACTAAACTATTTCAAAAAGATTTATATTGACAAGGGTCGACAAGACCATTGACATGTCATACCTAATACTATATACATGACACTATCTGCAAAACCTCTAAGAAAACATAAACATAGTATATATGTCGAGACATGGTTCTCGACATCCTCATAAAATGAAATAATATATATAGAACATGACTCAGCAATACTCCAGGAAGAAGTGAAGCTCACCAACCAAAAGGTGATATCTAGAGGCAGTCTTTAGTGGAGGGTCCTCACCTCGCCTATCTACACCTGTGTGGCATGAAGCACATCACCTAGAAAAAGGGATGCCAGTACATAGAATGTACAGAGTATGTAAGGCACAAATAAAAAAAATAATAATAAGATACTATATCAGGGAGGGGTAAGAGAACCTATAATCTTTGATTTGACGCTGAGGGCCATAACATATAGAATAAGACACATCTGGTATATCTAAATAAAACTATAATATAATAGTTCTGATTATATCATTCTCGTGACATTAAATGTAGTGGTAATTGCCCGTCCAGACCTTTTAACATAAAATAAAGAATAAGGGACTGACTTTTTTCTTGACAAAGATCCTGAATAACGACCAGTCATAGCATGGTGGTAAATGTATGACTGGCCGACCGGTCGTAGCTCGGTATTAAATGTGTAACTGCCCAACCGGCCGTAGCTCGATGTAAATACATGATTTCCCGGCCAACAGTATCTCGATGGTAAATGATGACTCATATAATACGATTATGAACATTAGCATCTTTATTGAATACCTTAATAGATAGTTAGCAACATATTTAGGCATGCTGTTAATATAATATTACAGGAATGAACAATGTATGTCTTCTTAGTTACTAAGAGTAGAACCATTTATGAAATAACATTATGTTTACATATTGTTACTTGGATCATGCCAAAAGGAAATAAGGGATAGCCTTAACATACTTGAGCCGATTCTCTTGAAAATCTCTCTAAACACATCTTTTATATCAAAACACGTAATGTAGGATTGAAGTAGGGAAAAATATGTATGATATTCTTGAGAAAGATTGCACCGTACTCTCTTGAAATCGCAAAATTCAATTGTTATTATGCTAATAAGTCCTGTATGAATTTTTTGAAGCCTCATTTCCTTACATTGTAGAGGTATCAACATCTCCCTAAGTGATTTAGAGAGGTTTTTAAGTCTTGGGGGTGTGGGCCCCACTTAGGATGATGACTTCGCCACTAACTTTCTCTAAAGGTACCACTTTGTTTCATGAGTTTAAGAGTCACTAAGGGATAGTTTGTTGCCATGTTTTAAGGGGGATGGATGTGAGCTTATCCAAATATTATAATTAATTAGCTAATCTCCCACGAAAAAATATTAATTAACCAATTACCCATATAATTAAGAATTATATTAAATTATTTAAAATACTAATCATATTTAACATACTTTATATACTTTACTATTATAGTCATGTGGTACCTTATATGGCAATAGTCCATAAATACCAGATATTATATCTCGGACCCTATTTTATCACAAATTGATAACCTTCAACGAAACTCATTTTATTTGATTTGTTTATCCTTTTACCTTCACGACACTTACTTATTACCTATTATAAATAGCAGAAATGCTTATAACCTCAAAATTATCTCATTTCTAAGTCTACGTCGATTAAATTTTGATGAAACATTAATGTACGAAAATGCAAAATGTGACACCGGAGAACCCCAAGGTGACACACTAGGCCAAATAAAACTCTTATATAGCAACTCTTGCAACTGCTCCTCTAAATACTTCAACTCTACTGGGGCCATATGATATGGCAGAATAGAAATGGGCTGAGTGCCTGGCAACAAGTCAATACCAAAATCAATATCCTTATTGGGCGGCATGCCCAGAAGATCAGTTGCAAGTACATCTGGATTGTTTTTCACTATCAAAAGAAACTCAACAGTAAGAGTGTTAACACTGACATCTCTCGCAAAGGCTAGATATGCATAATTTTCCTTGCCAACCATCTAATATGCCTTAAGGAAGGTCAAAACCCTGCTAGGAACATAATCAAAAGCACTTTTCCACTCCAACTGTGGTAAACCTGGCATAGCCAACGTCACCGTCTTGGCATGACACAAGAATAGCATGATAGGAAGACAACTAGTCCATGCCCAAATGACGTAAAAGTATACTATATTGAGCAACAATAGATCAACTCTGGTCTCAAAACCACCAATAACAACTAAACATGACCGATACACATATCAACAACAATAGAATCTCCCACATGCATGGAGACATAAACATGAGCACTCAAAGAATCGCAAGATATACCAAAGTATGGAGCAAAGTAATATGATACATATGACTAAGTGGAGCCTGGATCAAATAGGACTGATGCATCTCTATGACAAATCGGAACCATACCTGTGATCACTAGTCAGATGCAACTACCTCCATCCTACCCAAAAAAAGAATAACATCTTGTGCGGCCTCCCCCTCTAGGGATACCCCTACACACCTGACCTCCACCCCTAGTTGGTTGTGCAGGTGGAGTGGCAACTAGAGCAATAACCATGGCCTGAGAAGTCTGGGGACCCTATGGAATACGTAGAGCCTGAGTGGTTGGTAGAAGTGCACCCCTCCTAAGTCTGGGGCAATCCTTCACCACATGACAGTATCACCATACTCAAAACAATCTCCTGAAGGACGTGGCAACTAAAACTGGCTCGGGCCTGGTCGAATGGAGTGACTGTTGAAAGCACATGTGAAGAGGTGTACTAGACAGTGTCGTTGTATAATGAGCAACTTGAGACCTAGGAGTTTTCGGAGTACCACTAGAGGTTAGAAATGCTGAATAAACTATATGGCTTACATAGCCCCTACCATGGCGGGCTATAACTAGGGCACGTGCACCACTATATTTACCAAAATCACGAGGCCTCTTGGACTCCCTCTCTTGGCCTTGCATACCCTCCAATCTCCATGCAATCTCCACCACTTGCTGATATGGAGTACTTGTCTCCAACTCTCGAGCCATGCTGAATCTAATTCCATAGTTGAGACCCACAATAAATCAACAGACTCGCTCTCTGAATGTGGAAACCAATGCAAGTGCATGTCTGGAAAACTTAGTGAACCTGACAGCATATTCTAACATGATCATAGCACCCTAGAGCAACTCCTCAAACTCTACGCGCCAAGCATCCTGAAGGCTCTAGGGAAAAAACTCTCAAGAACATCTCTAAAAAACTGAGCCCAAAAGATTGAAGATGCCTCGGCTAGGCTACCCTCCTCATGAGCCCTCCACCACTGGTTGGTCCTAAAAGCTGGAAACTAGTGAAAGCAACCTCGTCCGTCTCCACTATTCCTATGGTATGGAGAAAATTGGAACTTCTCCAGAAAACCCGGTGCATCCTTTGTAGCTAGGCTATTTAAAGTAGCAGGGTGGTACTTCTTGCACCTTTGTAGTATGAGTTAGTCCTCATCATATGTTGTTACCCAAAACTCGGGCTGAACTGGGATAACCGGATGCGTTGGTATAACCTTTGGGACCTAGTGAACATGGACACATTGCTCTAGGATACGGACTGCGGGAGTCTGTACTCCTCCCCAACCTGAGATGTGGCTAGTGCAAGTGGAATCAGCCCCACCTGAGCTAGAGTACCAAACATACTCAAGAACAAGGCGAGGGTCTCCTAAAGTGTAGGGGTAGCAACAGGCGCCTCAGGTGCCTACCTCCTAACTAGAGCTACTGGTGGCTCCTCTGCCTCATCTCGGGTAGGTGCTATGGCTGCACTATATGCTCTTTCTCAGCCTCTGCCCCAGCCGCGGTCTCTCGCGGCTCGAGTAGAGGGCGTGGGTGTCTGATCGTCGGATCAAGTAGTGTGTGTCCTCACCATCTGTGAGAGAATAGAGACAAATATTCAAAATTTTGACGTGAACAAATTTACATGATAAGGAATCAAAGAAGTGAAGTTTTCCAACAGTTCCGTAGCCTCTCGAAGATAGGTACAAACATCTTTGTACTGATCTGTGAGACTCTACTAAACTGCTTATGACTCTTCACACCTATGAATTTATAGGTCTAATACCAACTTGTCACGACCCCAATTTCCCTCTGTAGGATTTCATGATGGCACCTAGTCTCTAAGACTAATTAAGCCTAGAATCCATGAAAAATTTAACTGAAATAGCTTTCATAAAAAGGACTCTGCAATACAACTAAACATAATTTGCAAAATTTGGCAATGCCCGAGTCACATGATCTACATGAGTATATTGAACATCTCTATTTAACAGTATTTATAAAAAAAGGAATGACGTCGAAACTAGACATAGGGTGACTCCAAGGTTTGCAAATGCGTGCAGGTACGCCTTGAAGTTTTAGATCCATGCTCGAATCACTGATGCCTAGGGTGGTATGAAGTACTTGGATCTGCACAAAAAGATGTGCAGAAGCGTACTATAAGTGAACTATAATGATACTTGGTACATATCAAGCCTAACCTCGGTAGAGTAATGACGAGTTTGGGTCAAGACACCTACTGGAATAAATAAGTAACTGATCATGTACAGTACAACATAATAATGGAAATAATGGAAAGGGTACAATGAAGAAATATATCAAAAATAGCTAAGCTGAAATTAAGGCAATTAAGACAAGACAGAAGAAAACACATAATAAGAATTCCAAGGAAATGATGAAAACAAAACACAAGTGATGTAAATGAAAGTTATCAACAATAATCAATATCGATGTACCACCTCATAGTCTCATTTTACAAATCAAATCACAATCTTTCCTTATACCACTGTGGGAGCCTTGCATTTAGTTGTAAAAATCATTTTTTTTCCAAAAATAGCTACGCACGTTTTAGTGCACCTTATCACACCGTGTGTTCAAGTAGTTCCCCTACTAGTAACACGCGTATCAAGCCTATCTTGTCTCACCGCAGGCATTTCAACCCCCAAAGCCTTATATCATCGCATGCATATCAATAACACAACATATCACAAATCGCACTTCAAGTGCCCAATACCACACCTTAAAAAGTCAACACTGATAGTATTTCCACAATAAATAGCCCATGGCTCAACTACAATATGTACAAGAGTCTCATCAATAGCAATCGAAAGTGAATAACTCAACAAGAATAGTATTTTAACAAATTTATAACTTTGCCTCAATGTGAATCACGACCTTTATAACTTCAACACCATAATTCAGCATAAGATATTCCCAGGAATAACAGCTTCAAGTAAAGGAACTCAACAGTTAAATAATTAATAAGGAAATAACATAACGATAACTTTAACTAAGCATGTAAAGGCATTAGTAAGTAAGAGATGAAAGAAGTATTTACAATGTCAAGTAAGTCACATAACCATATGTTAACGATGATAAACATAACATGTCATGACAATTTAATTAAAGGTAAGAAAAGAATCTACGTAACTCTAACAGGTCAACTGGCATAATTCGTTCGTGTACCTGCTTGTCACCTTGTATACACGACCTTCACATACCACAATTAACACAAAAACAACACCAATCCTAAGGGGTAATCCCCCCTCCCCCTCCCACCCCATAAAGTTAGGCAAGACACTTACCTCAAAACACGTTAATTCAATCCATTAGTAAGCCATTTCCGCAATTATCTAACTTCGAACGGCTCGAATATAGCCAAAATAAATTTATAACATAAATACAAGCTATAGAAAATTATTTTGAACAATAAAGTTGTAATATATAAAGAAAACCAAAAAGTAAACTCAAAAAGTCAACCTCCGAGCCCTCATCTCGAAAGCCGATCGAACTTACAAATTCGAATACCCATTCGATACGAGTCCAACCATACGAAAATTACTCAAATAACCTTTCAAATCCCAAAGATCTGGTTTATCAAGTTTCACAAATTTTCCAAATCAAATCACTAATTAATTGACAAAATAATGTTGGATTCATGTATAATAGCCAAATCAAAGTTAGAATCACTTAATCCGATGATTTCCTTGAAAATCTCTTAAAATATCGCCACAAACCGAAATCTCTAGGTCCAAAAGATGAAGAACGAAATAAACCCTCATTTTTAAATTTAACACTACTTCTCAGTTATCCTCTTTCGCGATCGCGGGCAAAGACTCGAGATCACGTAGAACAATTCTTCCCCGGCTTATTAAACCTTCTTCGCGATCGCGTGAAGCTATTTGCGAATGTGATGACCAACTTCCCGAACTTACTCGATAGAATCCCAAGGCACGCGAACACAAATAACAATGTGTGCCTCAGCACCAGTCTTACCTATCTATTACACGAACATGATCGACATCACGCGTTCGCGATTTCCAAGCTCAACAACCTTCACGATCGCACCCCTAACTTCGTGAATGCAAAAAGAAAAATCCTAGAAATCCTGAAGGACCCTTCACGATCACAGTCTTTTCCTTATGATAGTATTGAAGGAAACCAGAACACAGAAACCAGTATTCCTAAATCAAGAACAATTGGTCTAAACTCAATCTGAAGCACGCCTAGGGGCCCCGGGCCTCGTCCGAAGATACTAACAAGCCCTAAAACATGATACGAACTCACTCGAAGCTCAAATATCATAAAATAATACTAAAACTACGAATCACACATTGATTCAAGCCTAATGAACTTAGAACTTGTAACTTCTAAAACTAATGCTGAAACATCCCAAACCAACTCCAATTGACCTCAAATTTTGCACGCAAGTCATAATTGACACAATGGACCTATTCTAACTTCTGGAATCAAATTCAGATCCAATATCAATAAAGTCAACTCTCGCTCAAACTTCCCAATCTTCTAAACCTTCAACTTTCTAACTTTCACCAATTCAAGCTGAATGACCTACATACCTCGAAATTAATATCCAGACATGTTCCTAAGTCCAAAATCACCATACAGAGATATTAGAACCATAAAAACTTCATTCCAGAGTCGTATACATAAAGCTTATACTACAGTTAACTCTTTCAACTTAAATTTCCAACTTTAGGACTAAGTGCCCCATTTCACTCCAAAACTCACCCGAATCAAAATCAAACACCTCGGAAAGTCATATAACCAGAATACAAAATAAAGGAAGTAATAAATAGGAGAACGGGGCTAAAATACCCAAAATGACCGGCCAGGTCGTTACACTCATGAAGTGTGCCACGGTCTCCTAATGACCCGCTGTAGCAATAGGCTCCACACGTGCCCGAGCGGCCCCTTACTCAACATGATTAGGTTCCTGCTCCTCAACTGGAGATATTGGTGGCTCCACTGTTATTACTCTAGAAGATGCTCTAGTTGCGGCACGTGTCCCATTTCAGCCTCGGCCTTGGCCTCTTGAGGATCTAGCAGCGGCACTGGTGCCTGCTCGGCTGATTCGACAGATCGTGTCCTCACCATCTATGAGAGAATAGAAGAGTAAATATTCAAACTTTAGAATAACAAATTGGCATGATAAATAATGAAAGAATGTGGTGTTTCCTAACATTTGGTCACCTCTCGAAGATAATTACTGACATCTCTGTACTGATTCCCAAAATGCTACTAAACTTGCTTATGAATCATAGTGCCTGTGAACCTAGAGCTTTGATATCAACTTATCTAGATCTAAATTTCACCATAGGGGTCGTGA
The DNA here is from genome assembly GCA_034376525.1 of Nicotiana benthamiana. Lineage (NCBI taxonomy): Eukaryota > Viridiplantae > Streptophyta > Magnoliopsida > Solanales > Solanaceae > Nicotiana > Nicotiana benthamiana. Next base: position 134,943,555 of record CM067337.1, read on the forward strand.
TGGCACCTAGTCTCTAAAACTAGGTAAGCTGATTACTTAATAATACTAAATCAGTAAAACATAATGTACAACAATAACAACAACAATAACCCAGTATAGTCCCACCTAGTGGGATCTGGGGAGGGTAGTGTGTACGCAGACCTTATCCCTACCTTGGGGTAGAGAGGTCGTTTCTAAATAGACCCCCGGCATCCTTCCCTCCAAGAAATTCCCACCTTGCTCTTGGGGAGACTCAAATTCACAACCTCTTGGTTGGAAATTGAGGTTTCTTACCAAAAGAACATAATACAATAAGACATAAATTAAATATGAAAGAAGAAATAAAGTTAACAACGGCCAAAATGGCAACACTCAATACATCTTCAAAGAATTAGGTAGTACAAAGTCATAAGCTCTAACTTAATACATAAGGATGTCAAAAATACAATATTGTCTGGATAAGAAAATTAATAGCATAAAATATAAAGATAGGACTCCAAGGAACTGTGATAGTCATGCATATCTACATTGAATCGTCACAATTAGTATAAGCACTCACTCCCTAGACTGTTACCTACTACACTTGGATCTGCACAAAAATATACAATAGTGTAGTATGAGTATACCACAATCAGTACCTAGTAAGAATCAAGACTAACTTTGGTGAAACAATGATGAGGTTCAAGTCATATGATACTCACTTTTCAAATAACATATGCAACATATCAAAAACTAGCAACAGATGTATAACAGAAAAAAGATTTTAACAATCTCTTTAGAAAATTTTCAGTTTGACAAGTCATGAAATAGAAACACAACCATATGATACTTTGCGCCCATATTTTTATCATAATAATATCTACCATTATCACTCTGCACCCAAACACAATAGCACCAATTGTATTTCTCTGCACCCGATACAATTACAGCATCTGCCCATATCGCTCCAGACCCGACATAATTAGAATATCAATTTGTATTACTTTATACCTGACACAATAGTAACATCCACCTGTATCGCTCCTCATAAGACATAATTACAATATATATATATATATATATATATATATATATATATATATATATATATATATATATATATATATATATATATATATATATATATATATATATATATATATATATATATATATATATGTATATATATATATATATGTATGTATCACTCCGCACCCGACCAAATAACAACATACATCTGTATTAGTTTGTATGGGTCCACCAAATCATATAGTACCTAGTCCTCTACAAGGTTCTACTGAGAATACTTAATATAATAGTATGTAAATGAGGCAGGGGATTTTTACATGGAAAAATCCCACACAAGGGGATCAAAAGATTACGACCTACACCTGTAGGCTTTTAACTTCACTAACTTGTAATCTACATATTAAAATCCACTTTACAATAAATTCTATTGCAAAGGATTTACTCAACTAACTTGTGGAACCTTTACCACAAGCCACTTTGTGACTATCCTAGTTACAAAGGCTTTTTCTAACTTGTGATGCTATCACTACAAGCCACTTTGTAACTCTACAATTACAAAGACTTTTCCTTATGACTAAATCTAGTCACAACATAAACTCAAGGAGTTTATGGATTTTCAAGAGGATTCCTAATCAAAATGCTTCTAGGTAAGCAGTTTAGGAGATACAGTAAGTACAATAACAAGGTTACAACTTACAACTCAACTAGGATAATAACAGTCTATCTTTTTGGAACTGGTCCGTAGTAGTGTTCAACCTTGTTCTTCAAGCTTGTGAGGATTGATTTCTCTATTTTTGCAAGAGGCCTGAATGAGAAACAGAAACCTTCCAGTGATCTTTTATATAAAGCTCGTTATTGGTATATCTGGATCACATCACTTGAAAAGATGTGAGTATTTTGTTTGGTTAGAGAATGAGTGGGCGGATAGTGAAGTGCGGCAGAAACAGTGCCATCAGTCACTTCATTTCCAGTTGTGTCCAATTGACTCTATACTGTTATGAGGAAACCACAAGAGTATCAGGTTCTTATGTGAGTGCCTAGCTCCTAAATCTGTCGCACGTTCACCTTTAGCTGGATTCTGTTAAAGCTTGCATTATTCCAAGTAGGTTAAGTTCCCTATCTGGATCTTAACAGTAAGTTTGTAAGATCATCAAAACATAGGGAAAGATTATTTAAAGTCTATCAATTTCCCATTTTTTGATGATGACAAACTTAACATTTATAAATAGGAATTTGGGCAGTAAAAACCAGTATCAAAGTATCAGGACCTTATCGTAACAATATTTTGCATGGTCAGAGTAATAGATATTAAGAACCTCAAGAACTATATGTGTTCCCCCTGAGTCCTTATTTTTCCACTTTTGGCATCATTAAAAAGAACAACAGCACAAAGAAGTCCAACTAAGCTAACTCATGCCATATATGTACACACAACTATAATAGAGAATAGAACATAGAGAGAGATTACTGACATAATAAAATGAAGATTTATATTAATAAAGATTTAATACGCCTCTGCCTTTTGAAAAATAAAGGGGCAACATTAGACTTGTTAACATGATCAGTAATAGTTCATCCCAACCATCAAAAAAGAAAACGAAAAAAACATCCGCCAAACCATCAACAAAGAAACAAAACATAAGAAACATATCCAAAAAACTTGTCACTAAACGGTACTTAGAGGGCACTAGGAGGAAAAGGCTTGGTAGCTACAGCGAGTGTTTGGAGAATGAGGTATATTTGGGCATTGCCCAACTTTTGCTTATTGAGTAATTCAGCCTTCAGGTTCTCAACTTGTTCTCTGAGATCAACATTTTCCTATGTCAAACAAACCACTTCATCATTCGACATGGAAACCCTTCGGGCTTGCTGACCTTCCAAGATAGCATTCCTGGCCTTCAACCAACGAATTTCCTCAGTTGCATTGTTCCGGGCATTGATGAGCTGAGAAATAATTGATGTAGTTCCTACACCCCATACTTTTCCAAACACTCGCACTCTTCCAAAGTTGTCTATGAGAATGTATGCTTTCGATTCCCCACTTTACCTATTCCCACTAGAACCTTAAAGAATTTGAACACTGGAGTAAGAAAGAATCCATAGGGAAGCCCATGATTACTGTCCTTGAAGATGGCAAACTTCAGCATATGTTCAATCATTATGGCAGGCGGACTCATGAGATTGAAACTATCCAGTTGCTCCATTAGTAATAGGTCAGACTTGGAATTCGCGGACCTCATTTCTGCTCGAGGCAATAGGACTTTGTTGACCAATTCAAACAACAGTTGGTAAATGAGGAGTAGTGCTTTCTAATGGATCTGTCCCCTTTCTGATTAGCATTGTCTTTCACCACTTCTTTGTTGAAGTTACTCGACAACCCAACTGTAGGAATGTTTAAAATTTCTCCTAGCAATTTTACGTCAAAGACGATATCCAACCCATTGACCAAAGCACAGACATGATCAGTATCAACCTGAAGGAGACTAGTGAAGAAACTTTGTACCTCTTCCTCATACACCTTAGGTGCATCAATTTAAAATAGATGCACCCATTGCTGAAACTCAATCATTTCTAGAATTTGGCACATTCCGGTCATCTAAGAGATTGTTGGGTCAAATGTACGACTAATAGAACTTTTTGATGCTTCAGGCGCTAGAGCCAAGGTTGACTTCACTTCTAATTTTCTTCACTGAACTAGGTTCTTCATCTAACTTGCTTTTCCCAAACTTCTTTCCACTTACTTTGCCTTTTCCCTTGGACTTGACCAGTGCATCCTCATCAGACATGGATAACTACCTCACTACCTCGTTCATCTTAGACCTTGATGTTGAGCCTTTCTCAATTGAAATTGGGTTTGCCTTTTCGAGGACTTCCTTACAAGTGAACCAGGTTCCTTAGGAGTTCCCTCTTCTACCTCGACTACATGGATAGCCTCATCATTTACACGTAAGGGTGTTAAATGGATGGGCCGGCCGGCCGGGCCTTTATTTTTTTGACCCGTATGGGTTACGACCCGGTCCGGTTTCTGGTTGGTTCTTAACGTGTTTAACGAGTTTGGGTTCATCCGGATAAAAATTAAACCGTACAGGTTACGGGTTGAGGGGGTCGGGTGGGCTGGTTTAGTGTATTTTTAAATTTTTTTTTGGAATTTTCTATAACTATTGTAAGTTATATTTATACAAAGTATTAATATAAAAATACAAGGAAGATGGGAAAAAATTGCACTTATTGCAAGTGCTACATTTATTTCATAATTCAAAGTTTCAAACTTACAAATTAAAAGGTTTACATTTGTAACAAGTAAATTCAAAGGTTTTGCATTGCCCTTGTAAGTTCTTCATAATCAATATGAACTGATTGACCTTCTTCTAGAGTGTTAACTTCGGATGGGTTAGCATGTGTTAATATATCTCCAAGTTCCTCATCTTCTGGCTATCAACATCTTCACGTCCTTGATTTCTTCGTTCCGATCTAATCCAATCTCTGAAACATATTAATCTTCCAAAGCATTATTTCCCGATGAGTGACAGGTGTCTCCAAGTTGTTGTATTGCTTGGCTAAGTGCACTCTCTGATGCAATAGTAGAAATTGGCACATTCAGCATGTCCCGAGCCATAGCAAAAAGAACAGGAAATTGTTTTGCATTCTCATACCACCATCCAAACGGTGAAAATTCCTTTGTGCGAGGCTCTTTTTGCTTCTGCAAGTAGAATCGAAGTTCATCAATGTTCTTGATACTGGTATGAGTGTTACAAAATGTAGAAAAAATATCAAAACTATCAAGGCCTTCTTCATCATCCACAGTAGCAGAAGTGGTACAGTGCATAGTGGGATTCACATTGCCTACAGCACGAGCAGCATCATCAATTGCATTTGCATAAAAATTATATAATTATTAAAAATAATCATTTAGCTTGTTCATAGAAACATATAAATCTGGGGTTTCAATTGGTCCAATGTCCATATAAATATATAAAGTATTCATTAATTGGTGACTATCAGCAACTTAATAGAAGGATTTAAAATAGCACCAATTAAGTAAATCGGAGGAATTAGAAAGAAATATTTTTTGAATTTTGCTTGTATTTTTTTAACATCCTTATATTTTTTTTCTTCTTAAATTCAAAGAGTAGAAAAGAAATTTCAGCTATATGTACTAATTCCATAGTAACAGTAGGGTAATATGCTCCAAAAAAACTCAACATTAGGTGTATAAATTTATGTAAAAATTTACAAAATCATTAATGACCTCCCAAGTACTAGTTGTTAACATACAGTTTGGATCACTATAATGCGCATTAACAACTTCAGTTATTGGGAATCTATAATTGTAGCAACATTTTAAAAATATATATGTATAATTCCATCTAGTAACAATTTCATCTGGCGTGAATCTAGGTTTAAGGTTATACTGGACACACTTATTCTTAAATTCCTTTATTGTAGATTGTCTATTATTTCCTTGAATAACACCAACTGCTCTTCTAACATGAGTAGTTTCAGTTGAAAATAAATCAAGGCCACTTTTAACAATTAAATTATAAACATGACATGCACACCTAATATGAAAAATGTCATCAAGAGGTGATTGCAAATGCAATTTTAATATTGAAATTGCGGCATTATTAGAAGCATTATCAAAAGACATACACAATACTTTTTGCTTTAGATTATAAAATTCAACAACTTCATAATTAGTACTACTTATAGACGCAGTAGTATGACTCTGATCTTCATCATATCTAAAATCAATAATACGTTTTTGCATACAAGTAGTATCATCTATCCAATGAGGTGTAATTGTCAAATAATCATTTCTATTAACAGCATGTCCAATATCAGAAGTTAGAGAAAATCTACAAGGAAGGTGGCTAAACAAATAACGTATGTGTGTTTGATATTGTCCAGGAAGTCTAAAGATATCATCTCCACAAGTAATTCTAGGATACCTTTAAATAAAGGATTGTAAATCCTTTGAATATACATAATAAGATACGATGAAGAAGCAAAAGAAAAAGGTAGATAACCCAAAGCAATTATTTTTGCTAACTCCTTACGATCCTTCATTTTATCATATTTCACTAGACCTCCAGTAGTAGGGTTAAGTGTTGTTTTATTTCCATCACCATCAGCGCCCCATTCTATGGGATGCTCAGTTCTCATATGTCTACTAAGCGTCCCAATCCCCCCTAAATTTCCACCAGTCAAATGTTTAAAATCACCGTTACAAATTTTGCATTTAACTATATCAGTACCCTCTATTATTTCAAAAAAAATCCAACCCCTTACTTCTTTTTCTACGATTAGTAGTCGGAGTCACAAGTGGTCTACTCCTAATGCCACGACCACCACCCCTTGTAGCAACTCCAACATTACCAGCTCCAGCGGTAGGTGTAACTAGTATCACATCTTTCGTTCCTACTTCATTATCTTCTATTCCAAAATCTTCTTGTAATTGTTCATAATCTATATTTATATTATCATTAGGCGATGCTTCAGAAACATGTGTAAATGATAATGGGTTATTACTATTACTACCAGATGCTAAAGGACTATCTCTTTTTTTTATTTCCCCTACCAGTAACTCTTTTACACGCTCTTTTAGAAGCACTAAACATATTGTAAAAATTAAAGTATAAGCAAAAATTAAATATGCAAATAAAATAGTAAATAAGAGAAAGAGTTGGAGGGAGTACACCGAATTCGACAATGAATTGAGCACTTGATTACGCAATTCTGATGTTACCACGAACAAACGTCAAGCAAGAATTTCAAATTTGAACTTCATTTAACACCCCTACTTACAGGTGCACCATCCTTTACCAACTTTCTTCTCTTCTTACTACTACTCTTCTTTCTTCTTTGAGAAGCGGACTGGTAGGCCACTTTGACTTGAAGCCCAGTAGGTAGTTTTATTTTAGACTCAGGAGTGGAAACAACCCTGCGCTTACTTATGAACGCATCAAGGGCCACATTTTCTAGATCTTCTTCATCACTGGATCGTATTTTAGGTGCTTGAATTTCCAGGGGCATAGCATCGATTACTGGAACAACACTGTCCTAGGGATAAGAGCCCTGACTTGGGTCCTCCGGAGAGGGATCGGGTTCCTCATGTGATGCCCCAGTAGTATCGGCTACTATATCCTCTTCAATAGCCACAATGGCCCTTTCTTCCTCCATATTGTGTGTCTTATTTTTCTTGGAAGTAATTTCATGCAATACCCCTTCAGCGGATACTACAAACATAGTTACGACATCTTTATCTTCTTCAACTAATGCTTCCATAACCATGGATTTGGTGGTAACGAGGAAATAATCCTTTGTGAACTTAGTATTTTGACATTGTTCTCCACATAGGGCTTTGCTGGTGTGAACAATAGACGATAGAGAGAACAGAACAGAAGTTTCAAGGGTTTACGAGTTGGGAAGATATTGGGAAACTAGAGAAGGTGTTACTGCGACAGCAGGAGTGATAGAGGGTGATGAAGGCTTAGTGAGAGCGAGAGGTTCCATAGATGGGTCTATGGTAGTTACAGATGAGGCAGAGAGATGAGAAGTTTTCTCAGCCATTGGAAAAAGTGGTTTGATGATCCTTCTCTCCCTTTTTTGTGATTCTAAAGTAGGACTTATGGCTAAGAAGATCAAAAGAGAGGTTATTTAAAAAGGAGAGGATAATTATGAAGGGAGAGGAATAGGCACCAGTTCTAAAACGGCGGTTGGGCATAGAGAATTGCAATTTTTCAGAGAGAGATGGAATGTTTTGAATTGAGAGGACATGATAGCAGGATTTGAAAAGTTGATGGCATGACAGTTGTATTTTTGTACCCTTTTAAGACCTATATTAAAAAGAAGCATAGAACTACTAACCTTTTGGTATAAGAACTTGTTTCTTGATATTTGTTTGTGAAAAGAATAAATACTCTTTTTTCATTCATGCATTACCTCTATCTCTTCTATTTTCATCATGCGTGTTTACCTGCAACGGTATTGAAGTGAGTTAGACATGACTAGAAAACACTTTGAGCCAATTATTTCTTTAAGGATAATAGCCAGCCAAAGAGGAATCAGGTTCTTAATTTGGTCTTTACAGTCCCAGTTTTACTATGTTTCTTTCAAACTGTTCCTTACTTAGTGCCTTGGTAAAAATATCTTTAATTTTATCTTATGTTCTGCAGAACTTTATACATATCAACCCTTTCTCCACATTGTCTCTCAGAAAATAATGCCTTACACCAATATGTTTTGTCCTTTTTATGTTGAACTGGATTCTTGGCCATGTTGAGTGCACAAGTGTTGTCACATAGAAGGGGAACACTCTCAGTGAGTACTCTAAAATCCTCTAATTGTTGCTTGATCCATAGAAATTGAGTGCAAAGGATGCTACAGCTACATATTCATCTTCAGTTGTTGACAAAGCCACTGAATTTTGCTTCCTTGTTCCCTAGATTTGAGACATGAACCTAAGAAGTGAGCCATTCCAGAAGTGCTTTTTTTGTCCACAAGATAACCTGCATAGTCTGCATCAGCATACCCAATTAGATTAAAACTGTCACCTGATGGATAATACAGTACCAGGTCCTATGTCTCTTTGAGATATCTCAGTATTCTTTTGGCAGACTTCAAGTGAGATTCCTTGGGATTTGATTGAAATCTTGCACACAGCCCCACGGTGAAAACAATATTAAGTCGACTGGCAGTGAGATAAAGGAGAGACCCAATAATGCCTCTATACATTGTTTGATTCATAGGAGATCCAGTTTCATCCATGTCCAGTCGAGTGGCAGTTGCAATACTAGTGTCAATCACCTTTGATGATTCCATTTCAAACCTCTTCAAGAGTTCCCTAATGTATTTTTGCTGACAAATGGAAGTACCCTTTGGGGACTATTTTACTTGAAGGCCTAAGAAGAAGTTTATTTCCCCCATCATGCTCATTTCAAATTCACTTCCCATAAGTTCTGCAAATTCTTCACATAGAGAATCAGTTGTTGTCCAAAAATGATATCATTAACATTAACCTGAATAATGAGCAGGCACCTTCCTCGTTTCTTTAAGAAAAGAGTGTTATCAATTTTCCCTCTCTTAAAACCATTTTCAGAAAGGAACTTTGAAAGTCTTTCATACCAAGCTCGAGGAGCCTACTGTAGCTCATAGAGAGCATTGTCCAATTTGAACACATATTCAGGGTGCTCATGATATTCAAACTCTAGGGATTGCTTCACATAGACTTCTTCCTTGAGAAGTCCATTCAAAAATGCACTCTTGACATCTATTTGGAACAAGTTGAATTCCATATGAGATGCAAAAGCGATTAGAATTCTGAAGCTTCCATGCGAGCCACTGGAACAAAGGTTTCATCATATTTAATCCCTTCCTCCTGATTGTAGCCTTGGACTACTAGCTTGGACTTGTTCCTATGGTAATTTCATGTTCATCGAGCTTGTTTCTGAATACCCACATGGTTCCTATAATGGTTCGATCTGGAGGTCTAGTTACCAGGTGCCATATATTGTTTCTCTCAAATTGATGCAACTCTTCTTGCATGGTTGTAATCCAATATGTATCTTTCAAGGCTTCCTTGATATTTTTGGGTTCTATTTGGGAGAGAAAAGCTAAAAAGGCAAGTGAATTTCTGACTCTTGACCTGGTTTTGAACTCCAGAATCTAGATGAGTGATAATGTTTTCTATAGGGTGAGAGCTTTGGTGTCTCAAGTTAGATGCCTGAGGTTCATTTTGAGAGGAGAAAGGTATGTTGGGCTGATTTTCCTCAATCCTTCTCTCAGGTGCTAGTGGAGTTCCCTAAACTGCATCACCACCCTTTTGTTCAGCTTCAGTGGTTGTAATTGAGGTGCTTGGTTTTGTTGATGATGAGGTAACGTTGTCTTCATTTGGCTCCTTTACTTGACTTATCATATTTGTGTTTCCATTTGTCTTATTAATGACTTCACCAGGAACGAGTACGGGTTCTCCATCTTGATCTTCCTCAGCATTCTTCTCAAATAATGGTTAAGATTCATCAAAAATAACATGGATACTCTCCTCAACACATTGAGTGCGCTTGTTATATATCTTGTAAGCCTTGCTTTGGGAAGAGTACCGAAGATATATTCCTTCGTCACTCTTAGCATCGAATTTACCAAGATGATCCTTTCCATTGTTGAGAACATAGAATTTTCATCTAAATGTTCTTAAATGAGTCAGCTTGGGTTTTCTTCCATTTAACAATTCATATGGGGTCTTATTAAGAAGTGATCTGATCATGCACATATTCACTAAGTAGCATACAGTGTTGACAGCTTCAGCCCATAAGTTCTTTGCAATTCCATTGTTGATCAGCATTGTTCTTGCCATTTCTTACAATGTTTTGTTCTTCCTTTCTACTACTCCATTTTTCTTGGGAGTTCTGGGAGCTGAGAAGTTGTGAGTGATACCATCTTCATTATAGAATTCATTAAATTTGACATTGTCAAATTCTTTCCAATGATATAATCTAATGCATACAACTCTAGATTCCATCTTCGCCTGGATTTTCTTCACGAAGTCCACAAACACTTCAACAGTTTTATCTTTTGTTTGGAGAAACAGAGTCCATGTGAGTCTGGAATAGTCATCCACGATTACAAAAATGTATCTCTTCCCTCCTCTACGTTGCACCCTCATAGGTCCACACAGATCTATATGTAGAAACTCAAGCGGCTTTGAGGTGCTCATATCTCTTTTAGACTTAAAGGAAGACTTCACATGTTCGCCTCTAGAATAAGCATCACAGATATTTTGAATCTTGAAGTGTGACATAGGAAGACCATGGACCAGGTCCTTCTGAATTAGTTTATTCAGAAGGGAAAAGCTTGCATAGCCCAGTCTTCTGTGCCATAGTTCAACATCATCATCAATAGCTTTCAAACAACTCAAATCACCACTCTATAAGGGTTCGAAATCAACAACATAGATGTTCTTGTATCTTTTTGCCACCAACACTATTTCACCAATCACAAGGTCAGTGACTGTACATATTTTAGACAAGAATTCAACCTTGTTTCCCCTATCACAGATTTGAGAAACACTCAGGATACTATACTTAAGCATATTGACATATTACACATTTTCAATAGAATGAGTGATTTACTTCCCAACTTTTCCAACTCCTAGAATGTACTACTTTTTTCCATTGCCAAAGGATACACTACCTCATTGCAGAGATTTAGTGAAAGAAAGTTTATGGTGTTCCTAGTCATGTGTTTCAAACATCTACTATCCATGAATCATTGTTGACTACTTCCTTTCACTGTTCCCTACAACATAGATTAGGAATTAGTTTTAGGAACCCAAACAAGCTTGAGGTCCATTATAGTAAGAAAGAGGATGAATACGAATTCTCTTAGTCCATGCATGCAATATGCGTTTTTTGTGAGTGGAACCTGGTCCCTCCTTTGTAGTCACGGTTTTAGTAACCATTTTGTCTTTCTGAACTGATTGATTCTTGACCTTGACACTTTCCTTGAAGTGCCCAGTGTTCCCAAATCGGGTATTAGGTCAGTTATCAGAGACAATGACGTACTTACTATGATGGTTGTAAGGAGTTTTATCCCCTTAGAACCTTGTTCCCTGCCTTTTTTCCCAACCATTAGTTAGTAAAGGTTGTGGTAGCTTCTGAGGATCAGGTCCACTTTAGAGACTTTTCAAGATCATTCATTACTTTTTCTAGAATGATTTGGAGAAGCTCATTTTTCTCAATTTCAAGTTCAAATCTTAAATCTCAGAGCTTTCGCCTCCTTTTCAAGCCTAGTATGCCCCTCACTTGCTATCTTCTTTTCTTTTTCAATACTTTCAAGTTTTGACTTAGTCCATAGTTTTACTGTTATTTCCCTTTTGTATGCAATTTCTGCTAAAAGATCACTCTTTTCTTTTCTAAGGATTTCAATGGTTTTCTTATGGTCAGTAATTGCAGCTACTAAGTCATCTCTAATATGTTCAAATTATCCTAATTCTATGATAAAAGAATCCTTATCCTCCGCAAGACTATGAAATGCAGTGATTCAAACAACAGCTAAACACATGAGTTTTTTGGAGAATAGGATTTCAGATTTTTCTTGCCATTGAAGTTTTTTTAGAGAATAGGATTTCAGCTAAACAGCTGATGAAGTTTACCTCTTTATTGCCATTGTCTGCGTCATCATCTGATTGAGCCATCAAAGCAAAAGCTAAGACATATCCAATCTTCTCGCCTTCAACTGCCATCATGGAACTATCACCGGCATTAGGTTTATCTTTAGACTGTTTTGCTTGTATAGTTCCCTCATGAACTGTTTGCCAAGCTTCCCATATTTCCTTTGCAGTGTCGCACATAGAGATCCTATTGTACACTTTAGGTCCCATTCCACACACCAAAATTTTCTTGGCACAAAAATTCTTCTCTACAGCTTTCTTGTCTCCTTCAGTATACTCTTTGCTGGTTTTTACCATAAAAAATGGAAATTCATCTAGTACCTTCATTGGAATATAAGGTCCATCAAAAACGATATCCTTTAGCTCACAATCTTCAGCCATGATGAAATCGTGCATTCTAGCTTTCCATAACCAATAGCATTATCCATCAAACTTGGGGGGGTTGGTATATGGATTGTCCTTTTTCAAAACTTGGTGGAGCCGCATGAGGATCCTTCCTAGGTGTTAGCCTGATAGGAGGAACCTGCTCTGATACCAATTGTTAATTTGTATGGGTCCACCAAATCGAAGAGTTCCTGGTCCGCTATAAGGTTCTACTGAGAATACTTAATAAAATAGTATGTAAATGAGGCAGGGGATTTTACATGGAAAAATCCCACACAAGGGAATCAAAAAATCACGACCTACACCTATAGGCTTTTAACTTCACTAACTTGTAATCTACTTATTACAAGTCACTTTACAGTAATTCCTATTACAAAGGATTTACTCAACTAACTTGTTGTACCTTTACCATAATCCACTATGTGATCCTAGTTACAAAGGCTTTTTCTAACTTGTGATTCTATCACCACAAGCCACTTTGTAACTCTACAAAGACTTATCCTTATGACTAAATCTAGTCACAATATAAACTCAAGGAGTTTACCGATTTTCAAGAGGATTCCTAATCAAAATTCTTCGAAGTAAGCAGTTTAAGAGATACAGTAAGTTCAATAACAAGGTTAAAACTTACAAATCAACTAGGACAACAACAATCAATCTTTTTGGAATTAGTCTGTAGTAGTGTTCAACCTTGTTCTTTAAGCTTGTGAGGACAATCAATCTTTTTGGAACTAGTCTGTAGTAGTGTTCAACCTTGTTCTTTAAGCTTGTGAGGATTGATTTCTCTATTTCTGCAAGAGTCTTGAATGAGAAACAGAAACATTCCAGTGATATTTTGTATAAAGCTCGTTGTTGGTACATCTGGATCACATTACTTGAACAGATGTGAGTACTTTGTTTGGTTAGAGAATGAGTGGACGGACAGTGCAGTGCGGCAGAAACAGTGCCGTTATTCACTTTATTGTCAGCTGTGTCCAATTGACCATGTACCGTTATGAGGAAACCACAAGAGTATCGGGTTCTTATGTGAGTGCCTAGCTCCTAAATCTATCACAGGTTCACCTTTAGCTGGATTCTGTTAAAGTTTGCATCATTCCAAGTTGGTCAGGTTCCATATCTGGTTCTTAACAGTAAGTTTGTTAGATCATCAACGTATAGGGCAAGATTATTTAAAGTCTATCAATTGGTATCGTTTTTCTCCCGATAATAACATTAATATCAATCATAATTGCATGTCTAAACTTCGTGCCAACAACAAAACGATCCACCTAACATATCTACTTGTGCCATATTTATCACACAACAACAATTCCAAATTTTCATCAAAGACTTAGCTCACAATTTATTAACAATATGCAAATACATGACAATAATAAGAATACGGATGGGTGTTCAACATATAAAGCATGACTATGGCTATTATGGTATCTATTATATTTATGAAGTCACAAAGCGATTAAATAGTTTATGTATAAATCACGTTCTCAATTAAGGCATATTAACAGCCTAAGGTCTAATCCGATTACATGCCATACATAGCACCCGTGTACATGCTCGTCACCTCATGTACACATTGATTTTCACATAACATAAATTAACAATTAAGTCCAAATCCTAAGTTTATTCTCCTACCCCAAGGTTAGGCAATATACTTACCTCAAATAAGCCAAATTGATACTCTAAGAATCTCTTGCCTCTCATATCGGTCTCCGAACGGGTCAAACCTAGCCAAAAAATAATCAATAACATCAAATATAGCTATAGGAATTGGTTCCAAGTAATAAAGATCCAATCTTTGTCAAATATCAAAATTTTAACCAAAAACTCCACTCAGGCCCACCTCTCGGAACCCGACAAAAGGCACAAATCCCAATTACTCATTTGAATATGAGTCCAAATATATATGTTTTACCCAAATTCAGCTTGAAATCGTGGTTCAAATCCTAAATACTTACTCTTCAAAATTTACTCACAAAAAATCCATTTCTCCCATAGAGTTCATCAATCAAAAATCAAATTTAAAGATAGAATCATGAATAATAATTGAATCTGAGTCAAGAACACTTCTCCCAATCCAAGTGGTAAAAATCCATCAAAAATTAACCTAATCCGAGCTCCTAATCTCAAAATATGATAAAATAAGCCAAAAACTTGAATTTGATGCACTACCTAGTGATTATCGCTTCTACGGCTCCAGCTCTGCGAGCTCTCTTTTCGATCAAGGTCTCGCTTCAGCTAGCTTTACTTAATTACTGACCTTGCACTTCCACGGACAAGGAAGCGAACATGCGCCATCGTAGTTGTGCAAGGGCCTTAGCACATGTGAACAAAGTTGCCTTCTCCCATCTTCGAATCTGAACTCCCCATTTGTATCTCCAAGCTAGCATATATGGTCAAAACCTCGTAGGTGCAATCATACCATATCAGATATCTCAATCAAACTCTAACGCTCTGAAACCCATCTGTAACTTACCCAAGCCCCTCGTAACTTAGATTAATCATCCAACCAATTTTGAAATATAACAAAAATTTACTCGAGGCATCAAGTCACACAAAATAATATCAAAACCACACAACACACAACAATTCTAACTTAATGAACTAACTTCTAAACTTTTAACACTCATGTCGGTCCACGTCTAACCAACTCAAATGAATCCAAATTTCTCACATAAGTTCCAAATGACATAATGAAGCTATTACAACCTCTAAAATGACAATCTAAATCGGGTAGCCTCAAAGTCAACTCCCGGCTAAACATATGAACTTCTAAACCTTCAAATTTCCAACTTTCGCCAAAAAGAACCAAATCAACCTAAGAACCTCGAAACTCAAATTCGAACATATTCCTAAGTCTAAAATCACCATATGGACCTATTGGAGCCATAAAAATATTATTATGGGGTCATTAACCTTGATCAACTTATAAGTTAAGCTTCCAACCTTGGAACCAAGTGTTCCAATTCAATCTAAAACCTTCCCGGATTCAAACTAACCATCCGCCAAGTCAAAAAACAATAAATAAGCATGTGATAAATATTAAATTGACAAAGTAGTATCAAATACAAAATGATATGATGGGTCATTACAGTTTCACAAACAAGCGATGTGGTGCAGTTACCAAAATTGTCGTAAATCCAGTACAATTGATGACCAATTGAATTATTATGTAAGTTTTTGAAATAAAATCCAAAATATGTTCTAATTAGATTCTTTTTGACAAATGAAATCACCAAAAACATAATTCGAATTTAATTTGGAGAATTGAAATACAACCCCTCTTTTTAACGACAATAGATGTGGGCCCCACTTTTACTGCGCTGGCAACATTTTATTGGGCCATGTGGCTCCTAGTTTCACTTCATACACATGGGTATAATATACACATCCTATTTATTTGACCCGCCCCATTATTTTCTTTTTCTGATACATGATTGATTTGGAAGAATAACTCTCAATTTGGAAGCTTTAAGCTGGAAATTTGACCAAGATGACTTTTGGGTGAATGAATTCGGAATTGAGTTTTCTATTTTCAGTAGGTGGTGATTTTTATGCTTATGTTCTGATTCGGTTTTGGAGGTTCCTAGAAGGATTTGACACTACTTGTTGAAAGTTGGCAATTTGAAGAACTTAAGAATTCATAAACTTGACCAAGAGTTGACTTTAATATTATTGGATTCTAATTGGTGTTCCAAGACATTTAATAGTTTTATATAGTTGAATTGAACTTGTGTGCAAAATTTGGAAGTAATATGAAGTGTTTAAGAGTGATTCGGACACTCTTTTGAAAGAACGAGTATTTAATAATTTAAGAGAAATTCTATTTTGTTTGAGCTTTGATTCTTTGTTATAATATTCCTATGGATGTTCTGAGGTTTGGATAAGTTCGGATAATGAATTTATACTTGTTGGTATGATTGGATGGGGTATAGAGGGGCTCGGGTGTTTTTTGCATCGTTGGTTGAGAAACTAGTTAAGGATTTGGAGTTCGACTATGGTCAATAGTGGTTCAAGATGACATATTTTCAATATTTTGAGTATGCGAGCAGGTTCGTAGCATATTTTATGATTGAAATACAAATATAATTTGTGTCCGGGAGGTTCTAAATGAGTTTTGGGTGCTAAAACAAAGATTGTTTTGTTGTTGATTTTCTGGTGTAAAATGACTACGAAAATGTTATTTTTATCCTTTAAATTTGTAGACTTCCTTTAAAACTTTAAAACATCATATCTATTTTACTTTAAGGCTAAATTGGGTGATTTAAAACGCTATCTTAGCTATAATCTCGCACGGATTATATTAGGCTTATCAAATGTGAGTTTCAAGGTCATATAGGATCTGATTCGAGCTCTAGCAACTGATGTGTTATTTTACTAGTTCCGGGATTTAGTTACTTTTGTTAGTATCACTTTGTCAAAAACGAGAAAGTCTGAAAAGTAAAGAAATGTTAGTTAAAAAAACATGAAATAATTTTTCCGCCCGCAATGACTCGTATGTCCTTAAGGAATTTAATCCCCTTGCTGTTGCACAAAGTTATGGATTACTTCTTCCCATGATAAAACAGAAAAATAATTCTGTGATACTAGAAATCGAAATTACAGAACTTCGACGAACTCAATAAATGGAGCAAATCACACTTGAAACGTTGTTTATTTAGAAAACAGTGCAACAACACAGAGAAGAAAGGAGAAATTTTCAAATTTTTCATGTATGAAAAATGAGGCTAAGCCTCTCAATTCATATGCAGTGAAAGGGTGAGGTAAAGAGGTGCAATTCAAAATGTGCCTCTTTCATTTTTTATTCACACCCATTCACGAAATCTAACAATCTACCACATGAATGGGAAATTGACATTTGTATAAAAATGCATAAATATCGTGTGATTCGCAAGTAAAGATTAATCCCATGGATAAGTAGTTTTTCTTTGAACTTTTGTGAACATATGTCGGATACTCGATCAATCAGTAGATTTAATTTTATTGAACCGTCAAACTTTAGTGTATACCTAGACAAATAAGTCACACAATTAACTCTTAAGCGTTTTTGGTTCTCATTATTATGTTCGTTTCTCCCACGAACACCACCTTGTTTCATAAGTGCATAGAGAAATGGCCTTACAGAATTCTTCTTGAAGCGGCTTACACTTCACACTTCAATAGGTGATTCCTAAACATGTTATCCTATAGATACATTATCTGATATACTCCGTATCAAACTTAGAAACCATTAAAAGGCCTTTAAACTTTATCCTTGATACTGGACCTTGTCTTATCACGAGAATTGACCAAAATTTTATATGACAATGTTGAAACGTCATTAATGACTTTGTTTGATCTCCTTGAACCTAGATCTTGGGATCTCCGGTCTTCTAGATAGAGTTACTGCCACAATGACTCGTCATCGGCCATAGTCTCATTCCCCTCGATGATCTTTCAACTACCTCTCTACTGCCTTTTGTAAGTGGATCGAAAACATTATGGCTTGACTTAACGTATTCAATTATGATAATTCCCTAGAGAATAATTGCTTAACGATTTTATGCATTCGTCGTATATGACGAGATTTACCATTATACACAATGCTCCTAGCCCTTCCTATTGTCGCTTGACTATCACAGTATATGCATATATGTGCCACTAATTTGGGCCAAAATGAAATATCTTCAAGAAACTTTAGGAGTCATTCAACTTCTCCACCAGTCTTGTCTAAGGTTACAAACTTAGCCTCCATTATAGAGCGGGCATTGCACGTTTATTTAGATGACTTCCATGACACTACTCCTCCACTGATTATAAAAATATTTCCATTGGTGGATTTAGATTAGTTTGATTCGCTGATCTAATTTGCATCTTTATACCCCACAAAACCGTAGGTTATCTATTATAATGCAATGCATAGTCATGGATATATTTCAATATCCCAAAACTCATTTTATTGTCATAACAATTCAATGTGAATTTCCTTATGTTGTAGACTAATATGTCTCAACTTTCTATTACATATATGTAACCATCCGACCAGTCATTTTGAGTGTTGTAGCCATGTTCCCCCTATTTATTGCTTATTCTATGCTAAATTATTGTTATGTCACTTATCGTGGTAGTTGTTCAGTTTTGGGGATGTTTTGGAATGAGTTAAGACACTTAGTCTTAAGGTTGGAAGCTTAAAATGAAAAGGTTAACCGGATATTGACTTATGTATAAACAACTCCATAATGTGTTTTGATGGTTCACAAAGCTCCGTTGGATGATTTTGAACATGGGATTGTCTCCGAAAAGTGATTTTTAGGTCTATAGTTGACTTAGGCTTGAAATGGCAAAAGTTGAAAAATTAGAAATTTGGAAATTGAAAAGTTTGACCTAGAGTTGACTTTGTGTTTACCATGCTCAGATTTTGATTCCGGGAGTTGGAGTATGCCTGTTGTGTTATTTCTGACTGTTTTGCAAAAGTTGAGGTCAATTGGACGTAATTTGATAGGTTTCAGCATCGATTGTAGAAGTTAGAATTTTTTTAGTTTCCGTTAGGCTTGAATTAAGGTAGGACTCGGGTTTTTTGTGTTTTTATGTGATTTGAGGTCTCGGCTAAGTTTGTATCGTATTTTAGGACTTGTTGGTATGTTTGGTTTAGGTCCTAGGGGCCTCGGGTAGGTTTCAGATGGTTGATGAATCAAATTTTAGACTTGGGAGATTGTCGAAGTTTTTCTGGTTAACAAGTCTGGTTTCCTTATATGCAATCGCGTGGAAAAGCCTACGATCATGTAGACTTAATTGGGCAGCTAAGTTTTTATGTTCTACGCGTTTGCAAGTTGAGGGATGCGATTGCGTAGTTATGTGAAGCAGTAAATTGTGAACGCATGGCTAAGGTCACGTTCGCGTAGAGTAAATGAGGCAGAAGCTGGGTCACGCGCATTTGTTTAGCACGAACGCATGAGGTCGTAAGTGATCGTGTAATTTTGATAGCTAGGGCATCGCTTCGTGTAAAGGTTTTCGCGTTTGTGTAAGGTTAAATCGTGAGGCAGCATATTTATGCTTCGCGATCGCAAAACATTTTGCTCGGTCGCCATTAACGAACACTAGGCAGACTTAAATATTTCAAAAACCGAGGGTTTGAGCTATTTTGCATATGGGAGCTCGGATTGAGGCAACTCTTGTAGAGAATTTCAAGGGGGTGATTGGGATTTGAGGCATTCTGAGGCCATTTCGCGAGGCAAGGGCTTGTTGGAGTAGAGATTTATACGATTTGAGGTAAGTAACACTTCTAAACTTTGTTCTTAGGGGATGAAACCCCCAAATTTCATGTTATTGATATTGAGGTGACGCGCATGCTAGGTGACTGGCGTGTGGGTGTGCACCATAGTAATTGTGATTTAGTCGATTCCATGAAACTATATAGCTATCTTATCTGAACCTTAATGTGCTATATGTGGTAGAGCACCTGAGCTATGATTTATGCTAGAACCTATATTTAGGCTATATGTTGGTACTATTGGACCCATAGTGGTTCTTCTTTGTTGTTGAGTTATTTGCTTAATTGCAGTGATGTACTCAGTCACATTCATCATTATATATCATGTCTTTGTCTTTGTTATCGTATATTGTCACATCTCGTATCATTGATTTGGGTTGCTTAGCATGAGTGTGTTGAGCCCGAGAAACTAGAGAGATTGATGACTGAGTGAGGCCGAGGGCCTGTTGTGAGTGATATTATGGGATCCGATTGCACGCCGCGGTAGGCTTTATTGATTCATGCTAGGATTTGGATTATTATAGCGCTTGGGATAGATCTTCGCCTCCAGAGTC
Organism: Nicotiana benthamiana; assembly: GCA_034376525.1. NCBI lineage: Eukaryota > Viridiplantae > Streptophyta > Magnoliopsida > Solanales > Solanaceae > Nicotiana > Nicotiana benthamiana. The sequence continues at coordinate 134,963,893 of CM067337.1, forward strand.
TGCACACCCACAATGAGCGTAGTTGATATTGATTTATTTGCATTGGATCTGCCCTGGATTTATTTGCATTGGGCTGGATCTACAATGGATTTAGTTGCATTGGGTTGGATCTACCATGTATTTATTTCCATTTAGGCTGGATCTCCCCTGTAGAATGGTGAGTGATTGAGTGAGATGAGCGTAAATTGAGACGGTTAGGTTTAGTACTCCGAGAGTGTGAGTACGCGAGGCTTCCATTGTGTTGCATCACATATGATATGCATATTGGAATGTAAATATATAGATGCCATATTTCTCATATCATTCAGACTTGACATATTTTATCCGTTCTGAGTTTAATTGCTAAATTTCGAAGCATGTCTGAATTCTTGTACCGTTACCTATAGATTATGAATTTCTGAGATATTAGTTTCATACTTCCCTTAAAATTTCAGTATTGTTAATCATGTATGCGGGTTTTAATGCTCTAGCTTGTCACTACTTTCAGTCCAAAAGTTAGACTTGTTACTTACTGAGTTGGTTGTACCCGTGCTATACCCTGCATTTTGTGTGCAAATCCAGGTGTTTCCGTCGTGGTGGTTGCTAATTCTCAGAGTTTTTCAGTCATTTGGAGATTATCGAGGTAGTTGTCGGGCATCCATTGACCTTGACTCTCATCCCCTAACCCTTTGTTTCAGTTACTCAGTTTTTGCTTTTTAGACAGTCTATCATACTTGTATTTGTATATATGCAAATGTACTCAGTGACATCTTGGTTTTGGAAAAAACTTCTATATCGAGTTGTGACGATTTTTGCCAGTTTAACGAGATTTTCCCTTATTTTAACATGTTTTAGTATATTTCGAATTTGAGAGTGTCAGTATGTATGAGTTGTCGGCTTTCCTAGTATCATGATAGACTCCATCACGACAGGTTGAGTTTCGGATCGTGACAATATCAGATTATGACTAAACTTAATGTAGCAATAGTATATTATAACAACAGTTGGAATGATTGGTATCAATTTTTGCCACATCCTTTTAATATATAACACATTTCTCAATCCATCGGTCGTTTTCAAGCATTTGTATGTTATCTATTCATACGACTATATGATATGCAAATTATAGCACCTTCATTCATGAAACAAATCTAACTTGCTGTGGGTTTTGGTCATGTTTATCAGTTAGTTCACCTCATATAGACCAACGTATTAATACATTCATTCATGAACCGTCATATTTATACAAAACATACAAACACACATTTCATGAAAAGTCATAACCTTCTAGGTGATTCTCTTTCATAAAAGAGCTAGACATTATTAATGTCAACGAAAGAACATATCATTTCTAAAAAAGCACACAAACAGCTTTCGAATTTGTAGTTTCATCACTAGTCATTACTAGTACTGAACAAGTAATGAATTCATCGACTATCATATCAATATCCATTAAGGATTGGTGGGTTCAAAATATATCATTTAGACATTACGTCTAACATTCGCTTTTGTCATGAATAAGCTAAGCTCCCTCACATTTCAAACATGTCATATGCCCTTTCTATTATTCATTAATCTTTAAAACCATTTGATACCATTCTGTGATCAACTTTCATATGATATTATTTGAGTGCTTGTTTTAGTCCAAAAAGAGACTAACAAATCTACACAACTTTTCTTTTCCTAGAACCACAAACCCTTTAGGTTGTTCCATATAAATTTCTTCCTCCAAGCCTTTATTTAAGAATGATGTTTTCATATTCATTTGATGGATTTCAAGACCATACACCGCAGCCAATTCAACTAATCTCCATATTTGCGTAATACTCATAACCGATGAGTAAGTGTTAAAATAGCCAAGACCTTCTCATTGTATATATCCTTTGACAATAAGTCTTGCCTTATACATGTCAATAATGCGATCATCTTTTATATTCCTCTTGAAAATCCATTTGGAACCCAATGGTTCGGGCCCTAGAGTAAGATCAACTAACTCCCAAGTATGGTTATTTTGGATTTTATCTCACTATTGACTGCTTCTTTTCGAGGAAGACATAATTTCTTTCAAAGTTTGAAGCTCATTTTCCAACAAGAATTTCAGAAAATCTAATCCAATGGAAGTAGTTGTCATTTGATGTTTACTACTTCTTGGATTCACCTCTTTAGGTATATAGCCATTTGCTTTTTCCTGAGGTCGCTTAGATATTTCACTAACATTCCTTTTTATACGGATAAATATTCTCAAAGAATTCAGCATTATTTGATTCCATTAAATATTTTTATTAATATTAAAAATATTCTCAAATGACCTCCTCGTCGAAGGTATAAATCAAATCAATATTTTTGTTAAAGTTATTGATTATATTATTAATTCTATATTTATGATTGTAGATATGGTCATAAATGAAGCATTTCAAGTTTCAGCATTTATTGAAAAGTTGCCTCCAATGTGAAAGGACTTTAAAAACTACTTGAAACATATGTTGTTCACATAAGGATTGAAGAGTACAACAAGGTTGCAAAAAAGAGGTCTCATTGAAATTCAACAATAATGCGCGAAAATATTGTTGAGGAAGCTTCGACGGGCAAAAAGAGAAAAAAGTTGTTTAGACCAAAGAATTAACCAAGCAAAAAGAAGTTCAAAGGTAATTACCACAACTGTGGAAAGGTTGGAAACAAGGTTGTTGATTGTCGTGCACCAAAGAAGGACAAGATGAAAAGCCAAGCAAACATGATTGAGAAGAATGATGAAATCGATGACTTGAGTAGCATGCTTTATGAATGCAACCTGGTCGGAAATCCTAGAAAATGGTGGACTAATTCAGGGGCCACTCGTCATGTTTGTGCTAACAAAGAGTTGTTTGCCTCTTATGCTCCCGTTGGTGACAGGAGGGCTTGACTGTGACCCAATATGAGATAAGATTCACTGATTTAGAATGTCATACATTATATTTAGTCCCTACTAAGAGTGAGAGATCCAAGAGGTTCATTGATGGCCTCAACAATGGTATATCGATATGGTATGGGCCGAGAGGCCGAGACTTATGCTAGTTTTCTCTGGGTGGTTGAGATTGCCAATAGCTTAGAGGATACTCACAGGCTTGATCAAGAGGAGTGAGATGCGAAGAGGCCCCATGGTTTGGGTGGTTTTGGTGGTGTCTCGTTTGGAGGCCAATCACATCATTGTAGAGGTCATCCTTTTAGGCCAGCTCAAACAGCTCGTATGACTCCTCATGGTTTGTCAATTAACCAAGGTACATACACTGCTTGCCTAGGTCAGTCATTATTTAGCATGTTATCAGCATAGAGTTCTTACCATTCTCCATCTGCTCGGGGTTCCTCAAGAAGATATTCAGGTTATCAAGGTCAGTTGTAGGGTCAACAACCTCGTCAAATGAGGGATAGTTTCGAATGTGGGGCTTCAGTCATCTCAAGAGGGATTGCCCTAGGCTTCAGAGGGGTGTACCACACTTAGGCACATAATCTATGGTTCCAGTTCCAGTTCTAGTAGCTACACCACCTACACAGCCAGCTAAGGGTGGGGCTCAGCCTATTCGAGGTCACCATAGAGGGGAGATGAGTCAGGTGATGGACATGCTCGTTGCTTTGCATTTCCAACAAGGCCAGAGAAAGTTGCATCCGATATCGTGATCATAAATATTGTTTCCACGTGTCACAAGGATGCTTCAGTATTATTTGACCTCGGTTCCACTTATACTTATGTGTCATCATATTTTTTCTCATTATTTGGATATCTCTCGTGGTTGTCACGCCCCAAAACCAAGGTACGCGACCGGCACTCGACCAGGTAGCCCCAGTCAAGCGGACCTGGGTGTCTTTCCTATCCCACGTGTTACCCCATGATTTCAATACTCATTATTCAAGTGAAATAATAATTTATGATTAAACACATTCTTGCGAAATATACATATAGTACATGCTTACTTTACGTGGTCTACAACTTATACTGCCCAAATACAAAATACATAAGTACATAACCCACGTTTCCTGTCTACGGAGCCTTTAGGGGTACAAAAAGTGTTACAATACTTGCTGGTAACAAGGCTCCGGCTATATATTACACAAATAGCAAAATAAGACTACGGGAAAAAAAGCGGCATGAGCCATGCAGGTCCCCGAGAGGAAAGGGGCTCACCAATATAGCTGAGGGAAAGTGGAAGAGGTGCTACTGACGATGGACTGGAGTACCGGCTATAGAACCACCTGCAATCATAACAAGAATGTAACGCCCCCGAAAAAGGGACATCAGTACATTTGAATTATACTGGTATGTATGAACAAACTGTATCCCAACTAAAATCAATCAATACGCAGATAACAAACAGTAATAGAATCAACAATCAGATCCATATGAAAGGAACAACCAAATGTGATCACGTGATTTTTGCCCTATATGAATTACTCCCACAATCTCAAAACAAAGTAATTTCTTTCAGTGTTTGCAATTTTATGGATTTTTTGGGGCATTTTCTGTTAATTGTCTGCATTTGTTTGTTCATATTTATTTTTAATTACTGAAAACACCAAAGTAGTGCATTTGCATTTAAGACGTAGATATATAGTTTTTTTTAGGATAATTAGTTATTAAAAAAATTTGAAAAGAAATCACAAAAATAGTTCATTTCACATTTTTAACTTTTAATTTGTCATAGTTTTCTTTAAATTAGGACTTACTTAATTTTTGGAAAAAACAATTAGTTTAGTCATGAATTAAATAAGGTTTTTTCTTTCTATTTAACAAAAATAACAAATAATTCAAAAAAAGAGGAAAGTAAAAGAAATGAAAAGAAGAGGGGTTTTAAATAAAACTATCCAGTTTGAGTCAACCCATTTGGAAAAATCGGCCAGACCCACTCCAGAACCCCTGAATACCCGCCCCAATTGGCCCAAACCCGTCCCCTAACCCGGTCCAACTAGCCTACTGCCCAAATAACGCTGTTTGACATTGTTTAATCCTAGCAGTCCATCACCCTCAATCCAACAGCAGCAAACCCAGGGTGTTACACATATATATGTTTTAAATCCCCCTACCCAAGCCTAAACATCGTACCTTGTCCAAAATCCACCAACCCTAATCCCACTATCCACCGCCCTATACCGCCGCCGAAAATCTCCTCGGCATTCGGCTACCAATCCCTTCAAAATTTACCCCACACCACCCTCTCCCCCTCCCCTTTCCACCCCAGCATCTGTTTCCTTCGAGCATCCCTCAAACTCGTCGAATAAGTGAAACAATGGTCGCTGCCTCCGCCGCCCACGACAGTGCTACCTCCCAAACCCTCCCAAATCGACACCCCTTAACCACCAAACCTCCCTCATCCTAAATCCATCGTCCTTCCCCTTCGAATGCCACTTAAGTTTCTTGAAAATCAAATCTGAGGTCGGCTACGTCCAAAGCTTCAAAAGTAGTGAGTTTTCGATTTTTTTTCTTTTCTTTATTTCTTTGTGATTGTGTGCTCCGCATGTCTCTTCCACCTATCAATGTTTATTCCATCCCTGGGTGAATTAGAAGTGTTTCAATGAGGGTCTTTCACTTTCGTATTTGGCAGCCGCATAGTTTTTAGTTTTGGCCTTAGGGTAATTTGATTTACATGACTAATTTCGATTGAATTTCCCTACTTGCTATTGATTTTTTTAGTCACTCTTGCATACAGCTTCATTATTAAGTTATTCATCCATTCAATAGACTTTTAGTCTTTACTTTACATTAGTCAGATGACCCAGTTAGTGCATTTTATGTTCTTTGATTCTTGTCTTAATTTTAGTTTTGACCATGATACTTAAAATAGGATAATTAGCTTATTAGTTCAATCTTAGGTCTTCTTTTAGTGTAAGTAAAATAATTTGGGTATAACTAGTCATTACCAGCCCATGATCTGACTAACTAGGGTCAAATGTGACTAAGTTAGCAATGGGGGGACTGATTTGAGTAAGGTAATAATTTAGGTTTGATCCAGGGACAATTTAGGTAGTTTAAGGGTAGAAAATCTTTCATAACAAACTGAGAAGCTTTTAGTAGGGGACTTTAGGTGGTTTCTGGACTTTTAAGTAACTGACTTGAGCGACAAGCCATAAAAGAAAGGACTATCAAGCTAAAAACAAGAAATAAAAGAGGACTAAAAGGAAAACTTGAAATTGGAGGGTTGCCCTACTTGACTTGCCTATAAAGGCATGTTTTCTTGCCTATAAAAAGAGGTTTTGTTGGATATTTCAGAAAATATAGACTAAGGTTTTGGATTGAAAATTTGGGAATACAAAAAGGGGTTTAAAAGATTCAGAATCCAGAAAAATCGGAATAATATCAACTCAAAAAAAAACAAAAACTCAAATGTTGTTACATTGAATTCCTTCATAGTAATTTAAAAGGGTTTCTGGGTTAATTTTTTGTTGAAAGTGGTATATTCGAGTCTAATTTGGTCTATGTACTAGTTGTCACCTCTGGGATTCGAAGTTGGGAGTTATTGTTGTTGTCACCTGCTTTGTTATACTGTTATTAGCTTACCACTGCTGTTGATCGCTTCCTTCTCTTTGTTTGTGTTTCAACTTCCAGGTACAAATTCTAACTCTTCAAGATGTAAACTTGATTCGAAGATGGAATGAAAGGCACTTGTTCAATTCCTGTTAACTAGTGCAGTTATTTTAGTATCGTTTTTGTGTTGTATACCTATATATTAGACATTTGATTCAAATGAGATAGAATAGTCCGATTACATCATTATAATGTAATCTTGAGATGGACTATTGGATTGTTAGAAATTATGCTGGTTTCGGATTTTTATTGGGTGATGTTGTTTGTGTGAGTTTAAGTTTGAAGGTCACTCGAGTCCAACCTGGAAACTCATAACCAATACTTTGTATAATGCATTTTGAAACTTGCTGCACTTAGTTGTAGTTAAATTGATATTCAGTGTGTGTTTGAATAGTTGAAATAAATAGAAGTGTTACATGTTATAGCATAAGGTTCCATTTTGCTTAAATATGGGAGTGCAACATGATTTAGGGTGACCTAACTAGCTGGTGGGTATACTTATGTATATCTACAGAATATTGTTTCATACAATTGGTTTGTGAGTTGAATTTGTGAGTGTTTGGTTCGATATCATTATTAAGCGACTGCTGGACTCTTCACCTTTGAATTTTGTGAGTAACTGACAATAAATTAGGTAGTTATGCGATCGCATATTGCGTCGCATAACTCCTAATTTCTGGAAAATTTTATCTTTCAAATTCCGGGGTAGTTTTCTACAGTTATAACAACACAAGGACCTACCCGATATTATTTTAAGCAAGAAATTCTTTTACGGGTCATTACATCCCCCCCCCCCCCACTTAAAAATCATTCGTCCTTGAATGAGGATTTTGAAAATCAGTTGGTTTTGAAAACATTTTATGCAAACTCCCAATTTTTCACTAACTCCCATACTTTTGTAAAATGTTGCCAGAGTTTCCTTTGTAATTAGACTTATCTACCTGTCAGAGAGGCCCTGAAACATATTTCCAAGCACCATTACACAATTCCTATGATCTTTACAAATAGTATACAATTACCTCTCACTTCAATGAGTCCAATACAGTTCAACCACTTCAATACACTATATGCATTTCAATTAATCATTACAATCTACAATACCATTAATCGTTCACTTATCACATGAGTTTTTACAAACTTCCATTTACCAAAAAGGTTTCCACATGACTCAAATAATCACAACACATATAATTCTTACACAACTTGAGGAGTTACAATAGTAAAGCATTTAGGGGAAAATAGGGTGTCTTTGCACCAAATTGAACACAACATCAGTTTGCTTAGAGATAAGGGTTCGCACGATCACTACTAGACTCGTTCAAATAGGTGGGGATATTTTTCTTTCATTTCATTTTCCGTTTCCCACGTAGCTTCCTTGACTCTTTGACTTTGCCATAATCCTTTAATGAAGCAATTTCCTTATTTCTAGTAACCGAAATGTCTTCATACGATAACTCTTTATTAACCTCGATATTCTCAACTGTTACGATGGTGGATGGATCTCCAACCACTTTCTTTAACATAGACACATGGAACACCGGGTGCACTAATGACATTTCAGGGGCAATTCCATCCTATAAGCCACCTGCCCTATCCTTTGAGCAACCGGATATGGACCGACATATCTAGGACTCAAATTTCCTTTCTTCCAAATCGCATGACTCCCTTCATAGGAGATACCCTTAAGAACACCCAATCATCTACTTGAAATTCCAATTCTTTTCGATGTATGTCGCACAGGAATTTTGGCGACTTTGAGTAGTTTTCATCCTCTCCTGAATGATTTTAACTTTTTCAATAACCTAGTGCACAAGATGTGGCCCTATCAATTCTAGTTCACCCACTTCGAACCATCCAATAGGAGACCTACACCTCCTTCCATACAATGCCTCAAATGGGGTCATCTGGATACTAGCATGAAAGTTGTTATTGTAAGAAAATTCTATGAGTGGCAAGTGATCATCCCAATTACCTTTGAAATCCAAGACACAAGTCTGCACATATCTTCAAACATCTAAATATTCCGCTCCGCTTGACCATCGATTTGTGGATGGAAAGTCGTTATGAGATTCACCCGAGTACCCAAACCTTGCTGAAATTTCTCCAAAAATTAGCTGTGAATTGGGCCCCTCGATCCGAGACAATAGAAAGTAGAGTGCCATGAAGCCTTACTATTTCCTTGATATACAACTGAGCATATTGTTGTACAGTATAGTGGACTTGACTGGCATGAAGTGAGCTGATTTCGTGAGTCGATCCACTATTACCCAAGTCGAGTCAAACTTGCACTCAGTGCGAGGTAACCCTAACATGAAATTCTTGTTGATCATCTCCCATTTCTACATTGGTATTTCCATAAGCTGAATTAACCCACCGAGACGCTGATGCTCAGCTTTTACTTGATGACAATTCAGATATTTAGATACAAAGTCTGCCACACCCCTCTTCATACCGTTCCACCAATAAATTTCCTTGAGATGATGATACATTTTCGTAGAACTTTGATGCACAGAATACCTGGAATTATGAGCCTCTACCATTACCCTTTCCTGAAAATTACCTATATCTGGAACACATAGCCTACCTTGACATCGCAATACACCATCATCGTTGCCGAGAGAAAATGCCGAAGTCTTGTTATTCAAAACTACCTCCTTCATTTGCGCCAATGCTGGATCAATAAACTGTTTGTTCTTGACTTCCGCTACAAGTGACGATTCTGCTCCATTATGCATCATAACATTCCCCTCGTTTGAGGTCCAAATACAAACCCCCAGACTGGCCAATTGATAAACCTCTCAAGCCAAGGGCCTCTGATGCGCTCCCAAATAAGCCAAACTACCCATAAACTTTTGACTGAGAGCGTCAGCCACCACATTTTCCTTCCATGGATGGTACAAGATGTTCATATCATAATCCTTGAGCAATTCTAACCATTTTCATTGGCTTAAATTCAACTCCTTCTGCTTGAACAAATATTGGAGACTCTTGTGGTCTGAGAACACATCCACATGGACCCTAAAAAGATAATCCCTCCATATTTTCAAGGCAAACACAACTGTCGCAAGCTCCCAATCATGTGCCGGATAATTCTTCTCATGATTCTTGAGTTGCTTTGAAGCATACGCTATAACCTTCCCATGTTGCATCAACACACACCCCAAACCAACCCTGGAGGCATTGCAATAAACCACAAATCCTTTCATGCCTTCTGGCTAGGTCAATATTGGCGCCGAGGTCAACCTCGACTTCAGTTCTTGAAAACCTTTCTCATAAGCGTCGGACCATTGGAACTTAACTGCTTTCTGCGTCAGCTTAGTCAATAGGGAGGCGAGGGTAGAGAATCCCTCCATAAATCTCTTATAATACACTACTAAACCCAAAAAGCTACGAATCTCAGTCAGGGTCGTGGGTCTAGGCCAATCTTCCACTGTTGCAATCTTCTGGGGATCCACCTGAATCCCTTCACTAGAAACAACATGACCCAGAAAGGTAACGGACTCCAACCAAAATTCACATTTCGAAAATTTCACATACAACTGGTGATGATGAAGAGTCTGCAGAACTACCATGAGGTGATCGGCATGATCCTCCTAGCTCCGCGAATAAACAAGGATGTCATGAATGAAAACAATCATGAAGGAGTCTAGAAATGTCTTGAAGACCCGATTCATAAGATCCATGAAAGCTGTCAGGGCGTTGGGTAGCCCAAAAGACATGACCAAGAATTCAAAGTGACCATAGCGAGTTCTGAAAGTTGTCTTAGAAATATCCTGCTCTATGATCTTCAATTGGTGATACCCGGACCGTAGATCAATTTTGGAGAAGAACCTTGCACCTTGCACCTTGCACCTTGCACCTTGCAATTGGTCGAACAAACCATCTATACGAGGCAAAGGATACTTATTCTTGATAGTGACTTTCTTAAGCTGCCGATAATCAATGCACATCTGGAGTGACTCATCCTTCTTTCTGACAAAAAGTACCAGAGCACCCCACAACGACACACTCGGTCGTATGAACCCCTTTTCTAATAAATCCTTCAGCTGCTCCTTTAACTCTCTTAACTCTGTTGGCACCATCCTGTATGGTGGAATAGATATTGGTTGTGTATCGGGCAATACATCAATCTCAAAATCAATCTCCCTATCTGGCAGAATCTCGAAAAGTTCGTCCGAAAACACTTCAAGAGACTCATTCATAACTAGCAAAGACTTGGGGACAGACGCTTTTGAAGTGGTGTCTGCCACTCGAACATATTGATAGATATACCCCTTCTTAATCATCTTTGAAGCCTTAGGTAAGAAATACACCCACCCTTCGGTACCACATTATTCCCCTTCCACTCAATAACCTGATCATTAGGGAACTCGAGCCTCATGACTCTCGTTCGGCAGTCAAGTTTAGCAAAGCACGAATAAAGCTAGTCCATTCCCAAAATCAAATCAAAATCTACCATCCAAGCTTGATAAGGTCGACCGTGGTAACACGACCACATACCATGACAACACAATTCCTATAAACCCTCATGACTATAACAGAATCACCAACCGAAGTTGATGAACGGCTCATGAAGCTGTTCGGGTTCTATCCTAAAACTTGAAGCAATGAATGGGATGATATAAGACAAAGAGGACCTCGGATCAATAAGAGCATAACAATCAATGTCCTGAATAGATAAGATACCTGTAATAACATCTGGAGAAGCCCCTGCACTCTGCGATCACTCAAAGCATAAAATCAGCTGCGTCCACCTCTACAACAAGCTCCACCCCTAACTGCACCACGCCCTGCTAGAGCTGGAGGACGCACAAATGATGTGGTGGCTAAAGAACAGTATGACTGAGCAAATCCCCTACGCATGCCTTGACTGACACGATAGTACTGTTGGATATGACCTCTCACCACACATCTATAAAACACCAGGATATCCAAATAGCAAGTCTCCGAATGGAACCTCCCACACTTGGGGCATGGAGCCCTCCCCTGCTGCTGTGGTATCCCTCCTGGACAACCGGACTAATAGGGTCTCCTAATGTCTGAACCTAGTCTCAAAGGACTGCTCTACTGATGACTGTGCACAAATGGTGATGCACTCGTTAAAGACTGAGCATATGTCTGGGATGGCCTAGATGGCCCCCTCCCCTAAACTGGTCTCCCTGAGTGACCCACTGATCGGGCCTTGCTGCTACTCTCTCTTTCCGCCTGTATCTTGAACTTTCTAGCCTCTGTGGCCTGAGCGAATCCCACAATCTTTACATAATTCATATTCGAGTGTAAGGCCAATGTAGCAGCCTTATTCACTACCAAAGGACTAAGACCTCGAAGGAATCGCCGAATTCGAGCATCCATGGTTGACACTAACTGGGGAGCATACTTGGACAATCTCACAAACTCCATGTGGTACTCCCAAACACTCATACTGCCCTGCTTGAGGACCTCAAACTCAGTGTCACAGGCTACCATTGTCTCGGCAGGCAAGAAGTGGTCCATAAATGCATTTACAAACTCATCCCATTTAGGCGAAGAACTTTTCTCCCCACAGGAATCCTCCCACATCTCAAACCACGAATACGTTGTTCCCCTCAACCTGTATGAAGCCAACTCGACTCCCTATGTCTCTGAAGCATTCATCACTCGAAGGGTCTTATACATTTCATCTAGGAAATCCTGTGGATCGGACTTTGGGACTGTGCATGTGAACTCTGGAGAGGCCAACTGCAAAAACTGGTTGACTCTAGAGCTGGCAGAATCTCCTTGTCTGCTGGAGGAGGCAGGAGCATCATGAGATCTCTGGGCCTGAGCGGCCACTAGTTGGGTCAACATATGGATGGCTCCTCTAAGGTCCCCATCAGAAACTTCGGGACGGAAGCTGGAACTGTATTAGGATCAGGAATATCGGCAGGAGGGATGGTAGCACCCTCTGCCACAGCAGGAACAGGAACACTTTGATCCTGAATAGATGGGCCAGGTAATTCAAGACCGGGGAGTCACTCTCACCCACGGTATTTGGTATATAATTCATAGCCACACTTGAGGTGGCATTGGCCTCAAGGCCGAGTCTAGCTCTCTTCTTAGGTGCATTAGTGAAAATTTTGGAACAGAGCACGAGTTAGACATAAATACTTTCACTTTTTACTTCACCGGACGATATCGAATAACAAAGATGAGGGTAAATTCCTAAATTTACATGTAGCTCCCTACTTATAAATTTGGTCGACAACACACAGATAAGAAGGGCTCTACTAGACACGGCTCAGAGACATCTTAGGACTCTTCTAAAACCTTACGCTTTGATACCAATTTTGTCACACCCCAAAACCAAGAGAAGCAACCGGTGCTCGACCGGGTAGCCCCAGTCAAGCGGACCTAGGTGCCTTTCCTATCCCACGTGTTACCCCGTGATTTCAATACTCATTACTCAACTGAAATAGCCATTTATGATTAAACACATTCTCACGAAATATACATAACATACATGCTTACTTTACATGGTCTACAAGTTATAATGCCCAAATACGAAATACATAAGTAGATAACCCACGTTTCCTGTCTACGGAGCCTCCATGGGTACAAATGAGTGTTCCAATACTTGCCGATAACAAGGCTCCGGATATACCTTACACAAATACCAAAAAAGACTCCGGGAAGAAAAGCGACATGTGCCACGCAAGGACCCGAGAGGAAAGGGGCTCACTAATAAAGCTGACAGAAAGTGGAAGAGGTGCTACTAACAGTGGACTGGAGTACCTGCTATAGAACCACCTACAATCATAACAAGAATATAGCGCCCCCGGCAAAAGGGATGTCAGTACATTTGAATTGTACTGGTATGAATGAACAAACTTTACCCCAAGTAAAATCAATCAATACATAGATATCAAACAATAATAGAATCAACAATCAAATGTATATGAAAGGAACAACCAAAGCCAACAAATTTCACAATCTCTCTTTTTCCCCTTTCAACATTATTTCATAATCAAGAGTTTCATATATTTTCATTTCAATTGTTATTATGATCACTTTTTCACCCTTATTACCTCGGCCATCCTTATTACTTCGGACACCCTTATCACCATAACCCACACCTTATAACTTCGTGTTGCGGCGCACACCTAATCCCATCGGATAATCACATCTCACACAACTACAATAGTTCACAGTTCAATCACATGGCTTTAGACCATCCAGAATATCATTTCACAACTACAATAACACTTCACAAGGAGTTTTCATGAACATCAATTACGACTTCTTTCCATCATTTACTACACAAGACTTACCATATTCACACATTCACGCACATACTAGTTTGTTGCCATTTATTCACACCATTATACCGGAAAGTATGAAAGAAACACAAGTCTTGTTTCCAAAAACAGCAAATAAAGAGTTTTGTTTTCAAAAATAGCTTAAAGAGTTTTATTTTCAAAAATAGCTTGTTGAAAAAAAAATTGTTTTCAAAGAGTCTTGTGTTCGAAATCAGTTTGTTTATTTGCCTGCGAAAAAAAAGAGAAAGAAAAGTTCAGTTTCAAAAGTAGTTGGATTTGCCGAACTACGCAGGTCTGATTCCCATCAGATATGGGATATATAGGTAACCTACATAAGGTCCGGCCTTATTTTGAAAAAAAAATTGAAAAAAGCAAAAAAGAGACAAATAAGTTGATTAAGTATCGGTAGTGTTTTAAACCGTTCTTACCGAGAAGCCTTAGAATATACCCCCGTTATCGAAGGGCTATATTCGTTAAAGAACGGACAAAGTTCAGAAGTGTCACAAAATAAACCCTCTCCGGTCTCAAAATTCATATGGAATTGGGAAAGGGCCATATTTGCAAAGATAGCTATTTGGCTAAAATTGGCATGTCAAGGAGGAACCCATGGTCTTTTGTTTTAAAATTAGAAACTTGTTTTCAAAAAGGAGTCATTAGAGTCAACCCTAACCCTACCTTTCTACAGGAATAAATGAATATCATCCAGGATACATCAGAAGTGATCAGGAACCAGGCTCGAGCACATTTGTACATGTGGTGGAATTATTTGGACCAAGATGGCCGGGAATGGGTAAGGAAACAGTTGGGCGCTCTTATAGAGATTTGGGAGATCAAACCACGGGATGATTTGATCAAGGCTATAATAACTTTCTGGGACCCCGCTTGTAATGTCTTTCGTTTCTCAGACTTCGAGATTACCCCTACTTTGGAGGAGATAGCCGGGTAGATTGAGTTTGGACGAGATCTAAGGAAGTAGCAGCTTATATTTCCAAGGACCCCATCGGTGCACAAGTTTTTTGACCTATTGAATTTCAGCAAACAGACAAGTAAAAATCGCGTAAGCGACAGGTGTTGTGATTTCCATTTCTTATACTTCAGGTTTGGGCATTCTTCTGGTTTCGAGACACATGAAAAGGGGTTGAGAACCAAACAAGATAGGGTTCGTTGGCAACTCCATCACCAGTTCGCATTTTTTGTGACATTCTTGGGGGTAATTGTTTTTCCAAATGAGAAAGGGACAATGGATATTCGCATGGCTAGAACTGCACAAATCCTCACCACCATGAAAAATCATACACTTGCCCCATTGGTATTGGCGGATATCTACCGTGCGTTGACTTTATGCAAAGCTGGGGCTCAATTCTTCGAAGGTTGCATCATTCTCCTACAAATATGGATGATCGAGCATCTTCCCTACCATCCCAGATTCATGAGTTATGGTTCGAGCCCAAACAATTTCATCACCAGTTATGAAGAGAGGGTAAAGGATTACAGTGTGCCAGAGGGGTTTGAGGCATGGATGTCTCATTTGAAAACTCTCAAAGCAAGTCAAATTGAGTGGTACATCGGATGGCTTCCAAAGACGGAAGCCATCTACATGACTGCTGCTAAGGGCTACTTGAGGATAATGGGTGTGAAAAGTATTCAACCATATGCACCACAGAGGGTCTTGAGACAATTGGGACGGTATCAAATTGTACCTGAAGATGAAAATCTGAGTACTCAAGTTATAGAGTTACATCTGGAAGCCGCATTGCCTGAAGCCTTAGTTCAACATGATTGGAATAGCTACCGGTATCTTAAAAATGGCACCCAAGTACTAGATGTCGCAAAGGGAGAAGTGGATCTACACTATGTTACTTGGTTTGAGAAGAGGTCCTGTGTGAACATTGAGCCGGAAACCGAACATGAAAAACCCACCAAAAGACCTCATGTTCAAGCTTTCGAAGACAAAATCCAAGAGAGATTAGCATGGGGAGAAAAGGAAAAAGCGTATCAAGCTGAGATTCATGCCTTGAAAGAAAAGCTGAGAAACATGGAATTCAACAATGATCTATGGGCTCAGGAAGCCGAGGGTGAGAAAAGAAGATTGATCCAAGAAAATGAAGCTCTCACAGCACAGATTCGGAAAATGAAAATAGCAACTGAAAACCCGGGCAGGAGTAGAAAGGATAAGAAGCTCATCTACAACCTTATCCAGAAGGCACGTGATTTTGAGGATGATTTACATAAGACTGAAAAGGAGTTAGCAAGTGCTCGGGCCAAGATTGCCAAGGATGCAGGGAAACGAGCAAGTTTTGCCCATCAGTTGAAGGAGAAATACGACAAGGGGATGGCAAGTATGAAGAAAAAGGTCAAGATCGTTGAAAATGAAATGGCCAAGCAGGGGAGAGATTTCGAAGCCGAAAGGGAGCACTGTTACTCTTTGATAGCATGGCTAGAGAGGAATTTCCAACACCTTCAAAAGCAAAGCCATCTAGCTAGACAAATTGTGGAAGCAAGAACTTGGCAAATTGGAGATTTATTACGGGAGAAAGGTAGGTATCCGTGAAAGGGTCACAGCGATTGAAGAGTATATTGTGATAAAATGCCACATATGTGAAGACATGACCCAAACCACTTTCTTCACAGCAATCATGCCATTTGTCCAGCAGGTAAAGATATATTTTGAAAGGCTCCAGTTGGATTTTGCAGACCAGCCCGCAATAAAACCAAACAAAACCACGAGAGCTCCAGGAGTTCTCAAAGCCTTAATGTTTTAGTCGGCATTTTTGTTGTTGAGTATGTTAAGTTGCTTTGAAATCTGTTAGGTTTTGTGAATTGATCTTTTCTGAGCTTGTTAATTTATTTCGAGTTTGTGAGTCTTGAGCCCATGTAGTCAAGGTGTTTATTTTTAGTGAAAATTTCAAAAATAATAATATATTTTGTGTTATTATTTCATATCCACCAAACTACGCTTGGTCTGATCCATGCGGGGTCATAATATGTAGGCAATCTGCATAGGAATTAACCGTAACCAACTAAAAGAAAAAGAAAAGTGAAAGGAACGAAGAAGACGAGAATAGGAGAGAAAAGCATAGGAAAGGCAAGAAAAAAACAAGGAAAAAATAGGAGAGAGAGTAAGAGGATAAAGCTAAAAAAGGGCATTACAAATAAAGAAAAGGGAAAGCCAGGATGACGCAAGCAACCGGTGCATCTAGTAACCAATAATTGTTTAAGTGCATTCATTCCCCAATATGTGGCCTCTTACATGTCACAACCTAACCATCAACAAGTTTTGGTGTTTTTGCATCCAGACTAGACAGGTGGTTAGTACTTGTGGCATTCTGGCAACCCGCTCCTACAACACACGGTCTAAGAGCAAGCAAGTCATGGCCAACCAGGAAGCCAATGTGAGCATTATTGACCCCTCAAAAAAGGTAAAGGAATTTGACGTTAATGCCATGAAGGAGGAAATGTACAAACTGAGACACCAAATGGCTGAGATATACCATGCATGGGCGAGAGGACAGTCACCCCCAACCTATCCTACTAAACCAACCTTCATTCCACCACTGGCCCAAGCTCATGACCGGTCCACCACTGATCCACCCTCAAGTTTTCCTGTCTAATCGCAGCACCAGGGTACGACCTCTCAACCACCCCCAGCTCCATTACCCAAACTCCCAAAGACTCTCCTCACCCTCCCCCCTACCAATTGCTCCCATTTATGTGGCACCTCCTCCTCCCACGCTCCATAGATCATCAAGTGAGCCCTTTCTTCAAGCTTACTATAATCAATACTACCCACCAGAACCCGCTTAGAAAGCCCATGAACCTTATTCCTATGCTCCCCATTACAAAATCCCGGCGAGAGTTGAAAAATAAACCAGAAATCATGAGAAAGAGGAGGTGCTCATAAAGGTCAGGAGTTTAGAACAATCGTTCAGAGACATGTGAGGGTTAGATGGCCAGGTGAGCGTGGCGTTCAAGGACCTTTGTTTATTTCCAGACGTGCAGTTGCCTCCAGGTTTTAAGATGCCTAAATTTGACTTATATGATGGACATGGCGATCCAGTTGCACATCTAAGGGGGTTTTGTAGCAAAGTGAGAGGAGCAGGGGGAAAAGATGAGTTACTAATGGCATACTTTAGCCAAAGCTTAAGCGGGTCAGCGTTGGAATGGTACACCCGGCAGGATCACAATTGGTGGTAAACTTGGGATGACTTGGCACAAGCGTTCGCCTGTCACTTTCAATATAATCTCAAAATTGTCTTGGACCGTCTATCTTTGACAAAATTGGAGAAGAAACACAACGAGAGCTTCAGAGAATACGGTTTTCATTGGAGAGAACAGGAAGCTAGGGTTGATCCCCCAATGAAGGAGAGTGAAATGGTGGATTATTTCCTACAAGCTATGGAGCCTACCTATTTCGGGCATTTGGTGTCGGAAGTAGGTAAATCTTTCAATGAAGTAGTCAAAATGGGGAGTATGGTTGAAGAAGGCCTCAAATCCAATAAGATCATGAGCTACTCTAATATCAAGGCGACCACTCAGGCCATCCAGGGTGGGGCTGGGGGAAAATTGGAAAGAAGAAGAAGGAGGAAGTAGCAACAGTTGAATCCGGAACTTGGTTCAAGCCTCGAACTTCGTCCCATTACAGCCAACCCCGTCCCCACCACCAAGCATACCCACACACTCCATATGGCCCACCACAACATTACTACCCATCATTAGAACCTCGATTCTCAGTCCATCATGCTCAAGCATATACCCAACCTCCTGCCCACGCACAATGGCGTGTGCCAGCTGCACAAAATAATTATCTAGCTCCACCAAACAATTACCCTCCCAGAGCCTACCAACAACCTCCCAGACCAGTTTTTGGGCCAACCAAGTTCTAAAAACTGAAAGAGTACAGAGGAAGAAAACTTTCACGCCATTGGGAGAGTCGTATACCAGCTTGTCCCACAGATTGAGGAAACTGGACATGTTGGGGCCAATCAAAGAAAAATTGCCAAATCCTCCCCCGAAAAATCTAGATTATTCTGTTAGTTGTGAATACTATTCTGGTACCCCGAGGCATGATACCGAAAAGAGTTGGCGTTTGAAGAACGCTATCCAGGAACTTATTGACTCCCAGCGGATCAAATTGCAGGCTCCAGAGGCACCCAACATCGACAAAAAACCCATTGCCAGCCAATCATGAGACCAACATGATTGAGATCATAGAGAAAGGGGAAGCCTAAAAAGCTCTCACAAATGGTAATGATGATCAACTCAAGTGAAGTCAAGCCCACGGAGAGCACGAGCAATGAGAATTCAGTGATCGAGATGAAGGGAATAGACAGCAAACCTGTTGTGGTTCGAGGGAAGTCATCATGCATGGTTTCACCAGAACAGGAAAAGGCAAAAGTGATAGTACACGAGGCAGCCAAGGAACCCATCGTGATTGTGGAAGGTGCTCACATAAAGCTTGTCATTGTGAAACCAGTAGTCCAGCTGCCAGTTGTCAACAACAAAGTCGTTCCTTGGAGATATGAACAATCAATAGTGATGTACAAAGGGAATGAGGTTAGGGAGGAAGTTTATGAAGCATGGGGTTTGACTCGGTCAGGGAGATACTTCGCCCTTGAGGAATTGAGGAAAGGAAAGATCCCCAAGGACAACCCGAAATTGGTGAAGAAAGCTGTATCAGAAGAAGAGGCAGAAGAATTCCTAAAGAAAATGAAAATGCAGGACTACTCCATCATAGAGCAGTTGAGGAAAACACCAACTCAGATTTCCTTATTGTCCTTATTGATCCATTCATATGAACACCACCAGGCGTTAATGAAGATTTTGAACGAAGCCCACTCCCCCGACAAAATAAGAGTGAATCATTTGGAGAAAATTGCAAACAAGATATTCGAGGTAAATCGGGTCACGTTCTCTGACGATGAGTTGCCCATGGAGGGCACTGAGCACAATCGGGCCCTTTATTTGACGGTGAAGTGCAAAGATATTGTGGTCACCCGAGTTCTAGTTGACAATGGGTCCAGTGCAAATATTTGTCCACTCTCCACACTAAACAAGCTAAAGGTGGAAAATTAAAGGGTCCACAAGAATGACATTTGTGTTCGAGGGTTTGATGGCGGAGGCAAAGACTCAGTAGGGGATATAGTGGTGGAACTAACAATAGGGCCCGTTGAGTTCACCATGGAATTTCAAGTGCTGGACATGGTAGTTTCTTATAACCTGTTGTTGGGGAGGCCTTGGATTCACGCAGCCAAGGCAGTGCCATCTGCTTTGCACCAGATGGTCAAAATTGAATGGGACAAACAAGAGATTGTGGTACACGGTGAAGATAATCAGTGTGTTTCAGGTGATGTTATCGTATCTTTTATTGAATCTGAAGACAGCAGAGGTCCATGGGTCTACCAGGTATTCGACACGCTGTCAGTTGAGAAGATCCCAGAAGGTGAAGTTGTCAAAATTCTGAAGATAGCAGGCGCGTGAGTCATGGTGGCTTCAGAAATGTTGAAAAATGGTTTCATGCTGGGCAAGGGATAGGGTGCTTCTCTACAAGGCATCATGCAACCAGTTTCTCTCCCCAAAAATGTGGATACTTTTGGTCTATGGTTCAAGCCTACATCCGCGGACATAAGGCAAGCCAGAAAATTAAAGCAGAGGGCTTGGGCCCTCCCAAAGCTCATCTCAAGGTTGTCCACATCATTCGTAAAGCCCAGTATTAGCAAGTGCCTAGTGCCAAAGATCCCTGATTTGCTGATTGATGCAGATGGGGATTTGGATAAGGGATTAGAAAGGTTTTTCAATGAGGTAAATATGGTCGAGGCAGGAGAAGGATCGAGCAAGGCAGATGTGCAGTTTGTGGGAGCATGCGCAAAAATAAATAACTAGGAAGCCACTCCTCATCCCACCTATAGGGAGTCGTGGTAGTCGGCTTTGATTTTTTTTCAGTAGTTTGGATTTGCTTCAGGGTTGTTAATTCAGTTGTTATTTCCGTTCGTTTGGATGTGTAAACTCTGTTATCTTTTTTATTCTAATGAAATGCAATTTCTTTTCTAGCATTGCTGATAGTTTCCATTTTTCTTTGCTTTTTTTCTTTTCTCTTTTGTATAGTTATTTTTACCCTGGTTCCAATAATCTGACATGCATAAGGAATCTTTGGACCAATCTTAAAAATCGGTCTAGTTCAGAAATAATAATTCAGGAAATAGAGCATGAGAATGAGCCAGACTACGACGAGGAAGGGGCATGGGATGAAATTAGTAAAGAGTTGAGCCAATTCGAGGAGAAACCCAAACCAAACCTAAGAGATACAGAGGCAGTCAATTTAGGGAGCACAGATAATGTTAGAGAAACCAAAATAAGTGTGCATCACAACTTAGGAAAGAAATAATTGAAGTACTGATTGAATACAAAGATGTATTTGCATGGTCCTACAATGACATGCCCAGATTGAGCACTAACTTGGTGGCTCACAAATTGCCCACTGACCCAACATGTCCTCCCGTCAAACAAAAGTTGAGAAAGTTTAAAACTGGTGTGGGCGTGAAAATCAAAGAAGAAGTGACCAAGTAGTTTGAGGCAAAAGTTATATGAGTCACACGATATCCCACCTGGTTAGCTAACGTTGTGCTCGTGCCAAAGAAGGATGGTAAAACCAGGGTGTGTGTCGATTACCGTGACCTCAACAAAGCAAGTCTGAATGACAGCTTCCCTCTGCCGAACATTCACATATTGATTGACAATTGTGCGAAGCATGAGATTGGGTCGTTCGTGGAGTGTTACGTAGATTACCACCAGATCTTAATGGATGAAGAAGATGCGAAGAAAATAGCATTAATCATACCATGGGGAACATATCGCTATAGGGTCATACCTTTTGGATTGAAGAATGCCGAGGCGACATATATGAGGGCCATGACAACCATTTTCCACGATATGATGCACAAAGAAATTGAGGTCAATGTGGATGATGTGATTGTGAAGTCTAGAAAGTAATCCGATCATGTCAAAGATCTGAGGAAATTCTTCCAGAGGCTCTACAGGTATGACCTCAAACTCAACCCGGCAAAATGCACATTTGGGGCCCCCTCAGGGAAGTTTCTAGGGTTCATAGTCACCGACGAGGCATTGAACTAGACCCATCGAAGATCAAAGCTATACAAGCACTACCACCGCCGAGGAACAAAACAGAGGTGATGAGTCTATTAGGAAGATTGAATTACATCTCTCGGTTCATTGCTCAGCTCACAACCATCTGCGAGCCCATCATTAAGCTATTGAAAAAGGATGTTGCGGTGAAATGGACAGGAGAGTGCCAGGAGGCTTTTGATAGGATAAAGGAATATTTGTTGAACCCATCGGTGTTGGTCCTGCCAGAACCAGGAAGGCCCTTGATCTTATACTTGACCGTCTTGGACAACTCATTTAGATGCGTGTTGGGTCAGCACGACATCACTGGGAGGAAAGAACAGGCCATATACTACCTCAGCAAGAAATTTACGACCTATGAGGTTAAGTATACTCGTCTTGAAAGGGCATGCTGTGCCTTGATGTGGGTTGCCCAGAAGTTAAAACATTACTTGTCATTATATACCACTTATTTTATCACACGTCTGGACCCATTAAAGTACATTTTCCAAAAGCCTATGCCCACAGGAAGGCTCGCGAAATGGCAGATCCTCCTCACTGAGTTTGACATTGTCTATGTGACTAGGACTGCAATGAAAGCACATGCATTGGCTGATCATTTAGCTAAGAATCCGATAGACGAAGAATATGAACCCTTAAAAACATACTTCCCGGAACTGGAAGTAATGAATATTGATGAAACGGAATGGGGTAAGGAATCTGGATGGAAATTGTTTTTCGATAGGGCTGCCAACATGAAAGGCGTCGGATAGGAGCAGTGCTCATTTCTAAAGAAGGGCATCATTACCCAGTCACACCTCAACTCCGCTTCTATTGCACCAACAACATAGTAGAATATGAGGCATGTATTTTGGGTTTGAGATTAGCAGCAGACATGGGTATCCAGGAAGTCTTGGTCTTGGGAGACTCGAACCTTCTGGTACACCAAATTCAAGGGGAGTAGGAAACAAGAGATTTAAAGCTCATGCCATACCGGCAATGTTTGCATGATCTTTGTCAACGATTCTGGTAAATGGAGTTCAGGCACATCCCCAGAATTCAAAATGAGGTTGTTGACGCCTTGGCTACTTTGGAGTCAATGTTACATCATCCGGATAAGGCTTATGTTGACCCGATACATATCCAGGTCCATGATCAACATGCTTATTACAACATAGTGGAAGAATAGCTTGACAGTGAGCCTTGGTTCCATGATATCAAAGAATATATCAGGATGGGTGTGTACCATGTGCAAGCCACAAGTGACCAGAAGAGAACAATATGTCGCTTGTCAAGTGGGTTCTTCTTTAGCGGAGGGATATTATACAAAAGAACGCCGGATCTTAGTTTGTTAAGATGCGTAAATGCTGTCCAGGCTACAGCCATCATGAGTGTGCTGCATGCTAGAGTCTACGGGCCGCACATGAGCGGATATTTTTTGGCAAAGAAGATTCTCGGGGCAAGATATTATTGGCTCACCATGGAGCGGGATTGTATCAGTTTTGTGCGTAAATGCCATCAATGTCAAGTGCGTGGAGACTTGATTCACTCCCCGCCATATGAGTTGCATACGATGTCTGCACCATGGGCTTTTGTTGATTGAGGCATGGATGTCATTAGGCCCAACGAGCCAACTGGTTCTAATGGACACAAGTTCATCCTAGTTGCTATTGACTATTTCACCAAGTGGGTTGAAGCCAAGACTTTCAAAGCGGTGACCAAGAAAGCAGTAGTCGACTTTGTACATGCAAATATTATTTGTCAGATTGGAATCCCTAAGATTCTCATCACTAACAATGGGTAAGATCTCAACAGTCACTTGATGAAAGAGGTACGTCAGTAGTTCAAGATTAGACATCGCAACTCCACCCCGTATCGCCCCAAGGAGAATGGAGCGGTCGAGGAAGCCAATAAGAACATAAAGAAGATACTTCATAAAATGGTGGAAGGGTCCAGGCAATGGCATGAGAAGTTACCCTTTGCACTGTTAGGCTATCACACTACCGTTTACACTTCGGTAGGGGCAACCCCATATTTGTTGGTCTATGGCACAGAAGCAGTAATCCTGGCTGAAGTTGAAATCCCCTCCCTCCGGATCGTGGCTGAAGCAGGAATCGACGATGAAGAATGGGTTAGAACTCGTTTGGAGCAATTGAGTTTGATTGATGAGAAAAGATTGGCGATAGTGTGTCATGGCCAGTTGTACCAACAAAGGATGGACAGAGCATATAACAATAAGGTGCGTCCAAGAAAGTTTGAAGCAGGTCAATTGGTGCTGAAACGCATCCTTCCTCACCAGGCCGAGGCAAAGGGCAAGTTCGCTCCAAACTGGCAAGGACCATTTGTCGTGTTAAGAGTGTTGTCCAATTGGGCATTGTATCTAATAGATGTGGAAGAAAAATGTGTAGAAATGACTGTCAATTCAGATGCGGTCAAATCGTTGTCTATACTTGCCATGTTGTTTGTACTCGGCATGTTTTAGAGGTTGAAATAACGAAGGCATTTTATTCAGTTATCTAAAAACTTTACCCTTTATTAACCCTCTTGAGCGTCAATTATTTTCTTTCATATCCCTCTTTCGGAATTAGTAAAGTTAGACACGCAATTATAAGAAGGCAGTGAAAGGACAAGAACGAAAAGAAAAAAGAAAGCAAAACAAACAAAGAAAAGAAAGAAAAACAAAGAAAAAAAAAGAAGAAGAAAAAAAAGAAGAAAAAAAGAGAAAAAATGAGGAAAAGAATAGCAGAAAGAAAGAAGGAAAATGAAGATAGAGGAATCAGCAGGAACTACGTTTGACCTGATTCCTTTAAAGGATATGTAGGCAGCCTCACGGTTCGGTCATATTCAAATAAAATCCAAATGCCCCAAGCAAGAAACTGAGCAAAAATTGTGTTGGTTTGGATTCAGAAAGTTGTAAATTTTGAACCCGTAAAAGCGATTTTTGAGCCTTTCATACCCTTTCTTTCTAACCTTATCCAAAAGACTACGTTACAGTCCAAAGAAAGACCTTCCGATCAATCTGTAAGAAATGCCGGGGCAAGCAAGGAGAGGTGGACCATACCTCGGTACGGCACTCTAGTTCCGGCAGAAATAATAAAAATGAGAGAGTCTTATTGGTGAAAACCCTCACGGGCACCATTAGGCGACAAGAGTTCGAGAGAAATAAAAATAAGAGAGTCTTATTGGTAAAAACCCTCACGGGCGCCATAAGGCGATGAGGAAATAAAATGAGAGAGTCTAATTAGTGAAAACCTTCACGGGACCGTAAGGCGACGAGAGTTGAGAGAAATGAAAATGAGAGAGTTTTGTTGGCGAGAACCCTCAAGGGAAATATAAAGTGAAGGCAAGGGAAGGAATGAACAGTGGAAAAGGGGCCGCGGCTGAAAATCCGTTCAAAACACCGTAAGTCAAGCAAAGTTGGGGTTTGGTCAGAAGAATCAGGTTAAAATAGTCGCAACAACAAAATCATGGCAACCGAAGGCCGGTCATTGGGACAGACTGGGTCGATTAGGGTGAAGTGCATGTCATGATCATGAAAACCAGTTGCTTTTCCTCAGATAAGTTTCTTTTCTTTTCCCCTCAATAGTCATTAAGTGTGGAATTCTTTACCTTAAATACAGTTCTGAGTAATTGCATTTCATTTTCCTTTCGAGTCTCTAAAGTATTTTTGTTTATGCAAATGGGAGAAATTTCAAAGCTTACTATCAGCTCCCAAAGGGACGAAGCGCATGACACCCAAAAACATAACAAAGGCAGCAAAGTTTGAAACAACAAGGGGAGGGGTTCACAAGAGCTTCAATGATAAAATTGATTGAAGAGACAAGAGTTTAGCAAAGGAGCACAACACAAAGATGGGGAGCAAAATAAAACCATGAGGGTTAGGGATCAGCCGAGCCTAACACACTGACCGGGTTATCTCAGAAGAGATGCAAGGCCTTTGGTGAGAGGGTCAGAAGCGCAGCACAAAGATGGGAAAGGTCGCAAAGATTAACCAAGCATAATATATTGACTTGGTAATCTCGGGAAAGGTGCAAGAATTCTGGCGAAAGGTCTAGGAATGTAACATAGTAATGGGCAAGCAAAGTAAAGCGATAAAGGTTCGGGGGTCAACCAACCAACTCAGGCAGCTCATCATCAACATGGAAATTTGAAACACAACGGACACGATAGTGTGGAGGCCGCTTCCAACAAGAATGTCGCAAGCCAACCACCACTTTTCAAATTGACAAGTTTTCTTTGATTAACACAGGGGCAGAAAAATTCTGGAATATCCTAAGGGAGGCCATCCACAGGGGAAGGCAAGCACATGGCAGGTATGATCAAAATCTCAGGACCCACTTGGAAAATGGGACCTGGTCAGTTAAAACTCAATAAGAAACATAATCCGACATAGATGTTCTCCCCAACAAGAGTATAATGGGACGAAATTTTAATTAGCAACCCCTAGCAGAGACAACCGACAGTTAAAAGGGGCATGCAAGTTGAAATCCTTAAGACCCCCCCTAGAAATGGAAATCAGTTTAAAACTCAAACGGGCAAGAGTCACCGAAACCCTCCTAAATAATAATCACCAGCAGAAATAACCAGAAGTTAGAATTGGCATATAATCCGGAACTCTAAGGGGACCCTCCTAGAAAATGGGACTTGTTTAAAGGTTAGAGATAATCATAGATAGCAAAGAACATAAAATGACTTGCATGTTGAAGTAGGATTCAGTTAAAAGTTGTCAGGACCCTCCTAGATAATGGGAAGCAGCTTTAATCACCAATCCTCAGTAGAACCCCAGCAGACATAACTCAGATAACAAAACATGGTGGAAAAAAATACTTTATGAGAACGCAGCCTAATTTTTAAGTTGTCATGGGATTTGATTAACACTTACAGATGCATCCATCACCAAACTAGGGAAGAAAGAATTTCTCTTGTTTTGTTTGCTTTGTTGTGATCAGGTACATGAGCAGTAGCTTCAGGGAATATCTTTTGAAATTCAAGTCTTGCTAATCACGCGCCCACCTGAAGAACAAGGGAATATTTTTCAAAATTTGCGAGCTTCGATAATCAGGCGCCCACATGTAGAACAAGGGAATACTTTTCAAGTTGCAAGTTTTTGTAATCAGGATCCCACCTGTAGAACAAGGGAATACTTTTCAAGTTTCGAGTTTCGCTAATCAGGCGCCCACCTATTGAATAAAGGAATACTTTTCAAGTTCCGAGTTTTGGTAATCAGGCGCCCATATGTAGAACAAGGGAATATTTTTCAAGTTGCAAGTTACGGTAATCAGGCTTCCACCTATAGAATAAGGGAATACTTTTCAAGTTGCAAGTGTTGGTAATTAGGCGCCCACCTGTCGAACAAGGGAATACTTTTCAAGTTTCGAGTTTTAGTAATCAGGTGTCCACCTGTAGAACATGGGAATACTTTTCAAGTTGCGAGCTTTGGTAATCAGGCGTCCACCTGTAGAACAAGGGACTACTATTCAAGTTGCAAGTGTTGGTAATCAGGCGCCCACCTGTAGAATAAGGGAATACTTTTCAAGTTCCAAGTTTCGGTAATCAGGCGCCCACCTGTAGAACAAGGGAATACTTTTCAAGTTGCAAGCTTCGGTAATCAGGCGCCCACCAGTAGAACAAGGGAATATTTTCCAAGTTGTAAGTTATGGTAATCAGGCGCCAACCTGTAGAACAAGGGAATACTTCTCAAGTTGCAGGTGTTGGAAATCAGGCGCCCACCTGAAGAACAAAGGAATACTTTTCAAAATACGAGTTAGTAATCAGGTGCCCACCTGCAGGACAAGGGAATACATTTCAAGACCAGCAATTCGGCATCAAACATAGAAGAAAAGAAAACAAGGAGTCAACAAGGCAACAAGGAGTTTTGCGGGGAGAAATATCAGTCAACAAAGCGACGAGGAGTTTACAGGAAGAAACACAAGGCAACAAGGCAACAAAAATCAAGAGCAAGATTGAATACGTAGATAGGTTCTTTTGTAATCCATAGTTCATAGCTTAGTTTAGCTTCTTCATTTTTCACAAGGTGTAATAAGGGGGTCTAGCAGCAGCAGTAGTGAAATCACACCTTCGGTAGTCCCATCTACCAAACATTCCCGAACTACACTGACCTGATTCCTATTTGGCCAAGGATATGTAGGAACCTCAGAAGCAATGTGTGGTCAAGCTTTTCAAAAATGCTTCGCACGGAGTATTCAAATGGGCAAAAATCGCTCAGTCTGCTCACTTATCTTCGCACAAAAACTCTCCGTATTTCCGAGCAAAGAGGGGCAGCTATGAGCGCGTGATTTTCGCCTTATATGAATTACTCCCATAATCTAAAACAAAATAATTTCTTTTAGTGTTTGCAATTTTATGGATTTTTTGGAGCATTTTATGTTAATTATTTGCATTTGTTTGTTCATATTTATTTTTAATTACCGAAAACACCAAAGTAGTGCATTTGCATTTAGGACCTAGATTTATAAACTTTTTAGGATAATTAGTTATTAAAATGTTTTTGAAAAGAAATCACAAAAATAGTTCATTTCACATTTTTAACTTTTAATTTGTCATAGTTTTCTGTAAATTAGGACTTATTTAATTTTTGGGGAAAACAATTAGATTAGTCATGAATTAAATCAGGTTTTTTCTTTCTATTTAACAAAAATAACTAATAATTCAAAAAAAAGAGGAAAGTAAAGGAAATGAAAAGAAGAAGGGTTTTAAGTAAAAATACCCTGTTTGGGCCAACCCATTTGAAAAAACCGGCCAGACCCACTCCAAAACCCCTGAATACCCGCCCCACTTGACCCAAACACGTCCCCCAACCCGGTCCAACTAACCCAGTGCCCAAACGACGTCGTTTGATGTTGTTTAATCCTAGTTGTCCATCGCCCTCAATCAACGGCAGCAAACCCAGGGTGTCACACGTATATATATGTTTTAAATCCCCCTACCCAAGCCTAAACATCATACCTTGTCAAAAATTCACCAACCCTAATCCCACCGTCCACCGCCCCATATTCGCCGCCGGAAATCGCCATGGCGGCGGCCGGCCACCAATCCCTTCCAAATATACACCAGACCACCCTCTGCACCTCCCCTTTCCAAGCCCACCATCCGTTTCCTTTGAGCATCCCTCAAACTCGCCGAATAAGTGAAAAAATGGTCGCCGCCCAAACCTCCTAAACCCTCCCAAATCGAGAACCCTTAGCCACCATACCTCCCTCATCCTAAATCCATAGTCCTTCCCCTTTGAATACTACTCAAGTTTCTCAAAAATCAAATCTGAGATCGGCTAAGTTCAAAGCTTCAAAAGCTGTGAGTTTTCAATTTTGTTTTTCTTTTCTTTCTTTGTGATTGAGTGCTCTGCATGTCTCTTCCACCTATCAGTGTTTATTCCATCTCTGGGTGAATTAGAAGTGTTTCAATGAGGGTCTTTCACTTTCGCATTTGGCGGCAACATAGTATTAAGTTTTTGCCTTAGGGTAATTTGATTTACATGAATAATTTCGATTGCATTTCCCTATTTGCTATTGATTTATTTTAGTCACTCTTGCATACAGCTTCAGTAATAAGTTATTCATCCATTCAATAGAGTTTTAGTCTTTACTTTGCATTAGTCAGATGACCCAGCTAGTGCATTTCATGTTCTTTGATTCTTATCTTAATTTTAGTTTTGACCGTGATACTTAAAATAGGATGATCAGCTTATTAGTTCAATTTTAGGTCTTCTTTTAGTCTAAGTAAAATTGTTTGGGTATAACTAGTCATTACCAACCCATGGTCTGACATACTAGAGTCAACTGTGACTAAGTTAGCAAGGGTGGGGATTGATTTGAGTAAGGTAGTAATTTAGGTTTGATCAAGGAACAATTTAGGTAGTTTTAGGGTAGAGAATCTTTCATAACAAACTGAGAAGCTTCTAGTAGGGGATTTTAGGTTGTTTCTGGACTTTTAAGTAACTGACTTGGGCAACAAGCCATAAAAGAAAGGAGTAGCAAGCTAAAAATAAGAAGTAAAAGAGGACTAAAGGAAAACTTGAAATTTGAGGATTGCCCTACTTGCCTTGCCTATAAAGGCATTTTTTCTTGCCTTGAAAAAGAGGTTTTTTGGATATTTCAGAAAATATAGACTAAGTTTTTGGATTGAAAATTTGGGAATACAAAAAAGGGTTTAAAGATTCAGAATCTAGAAAAATCGAAAAAAAATCAACTAAAATAAACAAAAACTTAAATATTGTTACATTGAATTCCTTCATAGTAATTTGAAAGGGTTTCTAGGGTTAATTTCCAATTGAAAGTGGCATATTCGAGTTTAATTTGGTCTGTGTACTAGTTTTCATTTCTGGGATTAGAAGCTGAGAGTTATTGTTGATGTCACCTGCTTTGTTATACTGTTATTAGCTCACCACTGTTGCTGATCGCTTCCTTCTCTTTGTTTGTGTTTCAACTTCCACGTACAAATTCTAACTCTTCAGGATGTAAACTTGATTCGAAGATGGAATGAAAGGCACTTGTTCAATTCCTGTTAAATTATGCAGTTATTTTAGTATCGTTTCTGTGTTGTATGCCTATATATTAGACATTTGATTCAAAAGAGATAAAATAGTCTAATTATGTTGTTATAATGTAATCCTGAGATGGACTGTTGGACTGTTAGAAATCATGCTGGTTATGGATTTTTATTGGGTGATGTTGATTGTGTGAGTTTAAGTTTGAAGGTCACTCGAGTCCAACCTGGAAACTCATAACCAATACTTTGTATAATGCATTTTGAAACTTGCTGCACTTAGTTGTAATTAAATTGATATTCGGTGTGTGTTTGAATAGTTGAAATAAATAAGTGTTACCTGTTATAGCATAAGGTTCCATTTGTTTAAACCTGGGAGGGCAACGTGATTTAGGGTGCTTAACTAGCTGGTGGGTATACTTATGTAATTCTACAGAAAATTGTTTCATACGATTGGTCAGTGAGTTGAATTTGTGAGTGTTTGGTTCAGTGTTTGATTCGATATCATTATTAAGCGACTGTTGGACTCTTCACCTTTGAATTTGGTGAGCAACTGACTATAAATTGGGTAGTTAACTCTGGGCCTGAATTTTTTTTTCAAGGTTAATATTGGTTTAGTGTCCATGAGTATAACCTTAATGAAGCCTCGAGCCCAAATGTGGTGATTAATTGTGAAGCCCAATTAGCTGGGTTGCCTTCAAGCGCCACTTGCTCGTCGTAATTGGGCTACCAAGCTGGGCTTCATTTGGAGCCCAGTCGTTACATGAGTTGAGTCCATCGTAATGGGCAGTGGTGCTCTTGCCTGGCCCATCTTAAATTCATAATATAGATACAATAGACAACAAATATTCTTAGCAAGCATTTAGGGCCATTCAAAATACGATTGTGGTTGTGCATACGTTCGCATAACATGACCATGATCTTAAATTATTTCTGAAGTATGCGT
The DNA here is from genome assembly GCA_034376525.1 of Nicotiana benthamiana. Classification (NCBI taxonomy): domain Eukaryota; kingdom Viridiplantae; phylum Streptophyta; class Magnoliopsida; order Solanales; family Solanaceae; genus Nicotiana; species Nicotiana benthamiana. Next base: position 134,995,262 of record CM067337.1, read on the forward strand.
GCGCACAACTTCGTTCAACTTTTTCTTAATAATAAAGTAGGTTACAAGTTTCAGTTATTTTTTGTTCACGTAAGTTCATTAAAATCACATATGGCCTTTTAGTAATTTCGTAAGATAGGTAAAATATAATATGTCGTAGAATATCCATTAGGGTTGTTTAAAATACTAGTGTGATTGCGCATACGTCCGAGTAACACAATTACACTTATAAAAAAGAAACTGGAGTATGCGTTCGCGCAACTTCGGCTCAAACGTTTCTTAAAAATAATTAAGCGTTATTAATTATGGACACGTTCGCGTGACATGACTTTTGACGCGTCAAACAGGCGGTTGTATGTGCGCGTAACTTCAAGATAATTTTCTAATTAAAAGCGGTGAATGAAATAAAAGCACATAAGTTCTAAATTATTAATTAAACAATTTTATTAGTCAAGTATTATCAAAGCGACCGTGCTAGAACCAAGGAACTCGGGAGTGCCTAACACCTTCTCCCGGTCTAACAAAATTCCTTACCCCGATTTCTAATTCGCTGACTATAATAACAAAGTCATTCTTTCCTCGATTCGAGATTTTAAATTGGTGACTTGGGACAGCATAAATTATCCCAAGGGGCGACTCTGAGTTTTAATAACTAATCTCGTTTCAACTGTCACATAAATTAGAAAAAACTCCCTTATCTACACCCTTCGCGGGATGTAGTAGGGAAAAAGGAGGTTTGACAGCCAACAAGTTTCACAATCTCTCCTTTTCCGCTTTCAACATCATTTCATACTCAAGAGTTTCATATATTTTCATTTCAATTGAGATTATGATCATTTTTCCACCCTTATCACCTCGGTCACCCTTATTACCTCAGTCACCCTTATCACCACAACCCACACTTTATAACTTCGTGTTATGGGCCGCAACCCGATCCCACCGGACAATCACATCTCACACAACCACAATAGTTCACAATTCAATCACATGGCTTCAGGCCATCAAGAATATCATTTCACAACAACAATAACAATTCACAAGGAGTTTTTGTGAACATCAATTAGGACTTCTTTCCATCATTTATTACACAGCCCTTACCATATGAGCACATTCACACACACTCTTGGTTTGTTGCTGTTTATTCACACCATCATACCGGAACATATAACCAATAATGCTCAAGGCATATAAATCACAAGAATTCATGAAATAGGTCATCTTTCCTTAACACCCATGAAACAACCAAAATTCACAAATAGCCCACATAAATAACACGTACCAATTACTCATACACCAAATATGGTGACTTTACAAAGGTTAAAGTTAGTCATACATACCTGGAGCCGAATTTCCTTTTTAACTTCTACTCTCAATTCACCAACTGCCTAGTATCGTCAATCTAGTTCACAAGTTCATACATATATCTTAGAATTGAAATTCACAAATACAACCCGAACTCACTTAGATGATCAACCGCTCTTTTTTGCAAATCTTTACTCCTACCCAATTCCTCTTACTAGATTTTAGGTATTAAGAACATGCATATATGTTTCAACTTATATTTTCAAGAATCAATGCATGAGAATCCCCCTTTTATTTAAATCTGAAAACAAATGAAAAGGGGTTGTGGATTTTACCTGTAAGAACGATGACGAAGACAATTACTCGACTTTTTCGGGCTTGGGTGACTTTGAAAAATTAAATTGATGGAGATAAGACTTTTTATCTCGAGAATTTTCTCTTCCCTCTCTCTAGTTTTGTTAAGAAAATGTGTTAAATGAAAATTTTGGGTGTTTAATTGAAGAAGGGATCGGGTTGAAAAATTAAAAAAATAAGAGTCCTGACACGGAATGCAGTCAGGAATACGATCGCATTCCTGACATGCGGTCCGTAGACCAATCGCAGAATGGCCCTAAAAATGGGCTAAAATTGAAACACACTATGCAGGTATATGGCTGTTATGCGGTCGGCATGCACGTTATGCGACGGCATAGTGCATCGCATAACCTCCCTTACCAAAAGTTAATGGGCAAAAATGCGATAACGATGCGGTCCGCGTAACCAAAATGTGATTGTATTCAGGACCGCATAGTTGTCCTCTAATTATGCAGTGGCTTGCCCAGGTATGCGATCATTATGCGGTCCGCATACTCGCATATTGCGTCGCATAATGCCCAATTTCTGGAAAATTTTATCTTTCAAATTCTGGGTACTTTTCTACAGTTATAACAACACAAGGACCTACCCAACATTATTTTAAGCAAGAAATTCTTTTACGAGTCTTTACATCCTCCCCCACTTAAAAATTATTCGTCCTCGAATGAGGATTTTGGAAATCAGTTGGTTTTGAAAACATGATATGCAACCTCCTAATTTTTCACTAACTCCCATACTTTTGGAAAATTTTGCGACGGTTTCCATTGTAATTAGACTTATCTACCTGTCAGAGAGGCCCTGAAACATATTTCCAAGTACCATTACACAATTCCTATTATCTCTACAACTGATATACAATTCATTACCTCAGCACTTGCACATATTCAATCACTTGTCATATTTTTGCACATAATTCTGTCACTTCAATGAGTCCCATACATTTCTACCACTTCAATACACTATATGCATTTCAATTAATCATTACCAATCTACACTACTATTAGTCGTTCTTTTATCACATGAGTTTTTACAAAACTTCCATATACCAAAAGGGTTTGCACATGACTTAAATAATCACAACACGTACAATTCCATACACAACTTGAGGAGTTACAATGGTAAAGCATTTAGGGGAAAATAGGGTGTCTTTGCACCAAATTGAACACAACATCAGTTTGCTTAGAGATAAGGGTTCGCACGATCACTACTAGACTCGTTCAAACAGGTGGGGATATTTTTATTTCATTTCATTTTCCATTTCCCACGTGGCTTCCTCGACTCGTTGACTTTGCCATAATAATTTAATGAAGCAATTTCCTTGTTTCTCAATCTATGGACTTGCCTATCAAGACTAGCAACTAAAATTTCTTCATGTGATAACTCTTTATTAACCTTGATATTCTCAACTGGTATGATGGTGGATGGATCAGATCTCCAACCACTTTCTTTAACATAGACTCATGGAACACCAGGTGCACTAATGACATTTTAGGGGGCAATTCCAACATACAAGCGACCTGACCTATCCTTTGAGCAACCCGATATGGCCCGACATATCTAGGACCCAACTTTTCTTTCTTCCCAAATCGCATGACTCCTTCATAGGAGATACCCTCAAGAACACCCAATCATCTACTTGAAATTCCAATTCTCTTTGATGTATGTCCGCATAGGATTTTTTGTGACTCTGAGCAGTTTTCATCCTCTCCAGAATGATTTTAACTTCTTCCATAACCTGATACACGAGATCTGGCCCTATAAATTCTAATTCACCCATTTCGAACCATTTAATCGTAGACCTATACCTTATTCCATACAATGCCTCAAATGGGCCATCTGAATACTAGCATGAAAGCTGTTATTGTAAGCAAATTCTATAAGTGGCAAGTGATCATCCCAATTACCTTTGAAATCCAAGACACAAGCCCCCACATATCTTCAAGCATCTAAATAGTTTGCTCCTCTTGACCATCGATTTGTGGATGGAAGGTCGTGCTGAGATTCACCTGAGTACCCAAACCTTGCTGAAATTTCTTCCAAAAATTAGCTGTGAACTGGGCCCTCGATACGAGACAATAGAAAGCGGAGTGCCATGAAGCCTTACTATTTCCTTGATATACAACTGAGCATACTGTCCTACAGTATCGGTGGACTTGACTAGCAAGAAGTGAGCTGATTTCGTGAGTCGATCCACTATTACCCAAATCGAGTCGAACTTGCACTGAGTGCGAGGTAACCCTACCACGAAATCCATGTTGATCATATCCCATTTCTACATTGGTATTTCCATAAGCTCAATTAACCCACAGAGACGTTGACGCTCAGCTTTTACTTGCTGACAATTTGGACATTTAGATACAAAGTTTGCCACACCCCTCATCATACCGTTCCACCAATAAATTTCCTTGAGATCATGATATATTTTCATAGAACTTGGGTGCACAGAATACTTGGAATTATGAGCCTCTTCCATTACCCTTTCCTGAAGATTACCCATATCTGGAACGTATAGCCTACCTTGACATCGCAATACACCATCATCGTTGCCGAGTGAAAATGCCGAAGTCTTGTTATTAGAAATTGCCTCCTTCATTTGTGCCAATGCTGGATCAATAAACTGCTTGTCCTTGACTTCCGCTACAAGTGACGATTCTGCTCCATTATGTATCATAACATTCCCCTCATCTGAGGTCGAAATACAAATCCCCAAACTGGACAATTGATAAACCTCTCAAGTCAATGGCCTCTGATGCGCTCCCAAATGAGCCAAACTACCCAAAGACTTTTGACTAAGAGTGTCAGCCTCCACATTCGCCTTCCTGGATGGTACAAAATGCTCATATCATAATCCTTGAGCAATTCTAACCATTGTCGCTGCCTTAAATTCAACTCTCTGCTTGGAAAAATATTGGAGACTCATGTGGTCTGAGAACACATTCACATGGACCCTATAAAGATAAAGCCGCCATATTTTCAAGGCAAACACAACTGCCGCAAGCTCCCAATCATGCGTCAGATAATTCTTCTCGTGATTCTTGAGTTGCCTTGAAGCATACGCTATAACTTTCCCATGTTGCAACAACACACGCCCAAACCAACCCTGGAGGCATCGGAATAAACCACTAATCCTTTCATGCCTTCTAGCAAGGTCAATATCAGCGCCGAGGTCAACCTCGACTTCAGTTCTTGAAAACTTTTCTCATAAGCGTCGAACCATTGGAACTTAATAGATTTCTGTGTCAGCATAGTCAATAGGGAGGCGAGAGTAGAGAATCCCTCCATAATCTCCGATAATACACTGCTAAACCCAAGAAGCTACGAATCTCCATCAGGGTCGTAGGTCTACGCCAATCGTCCACTATTGCAATCTTCTGGGGATCCACCTGAATCCCTTCAATTGAAACAACATGACCTAGAAAGGTAACAGACTCCAACCAAAATTCACATTTCAAAAATTTTGCAATTGGTGCTGATGAAGAGTCTGCAAAACTACCCTGAGGTGATCGGCATGATCCTTCTAGCTCCGCGAATAAATAAGGATGTCATGATTGAAAACAATCATGAAGGAGGCTAGAAATGGCTTGAAGACCCGATTCATAAGATCCATGAAAGCTTTCGGGGCGTTGGGTAGCCCAAAAGACATGACCAAGAATTCAAAGTGACCATAGCGAGTTCTGAAAGCTGTCTTAGAAATATCCTGCTCTATGATCTTCAGTTGGTGATACCCGGACCGTAGATCAATTTTGGAGAAGAACCTTTAACCTTGCAATTGGTTGAACAACTCATCTATACGGGGCAAAGGATACTTATTCTTGATGATGACTTTGTTAAGCTGCCGATAATCAATACACATCTGGGCGACCCATCCTTCTTTCTGACAAAAAGGACCAGAGAACCCCACAGCGACACACTCGGCCATATGAACCCCTTTTCTCATAAATCCTTCAGTTGCTCCTTTAACTCCCTTAACTCCGCTGGCACCATCTTATATGGTGGAATAGATATTGGCGGTGTACCTGGCAATACATCAATCTCCTATCTGGCGAAATCCCTAAAAGCTTGTCCGGAAACACTTACAAGAAACTCATTCATGACTAGCACGGAATCAGGGACAGACACTTCTAAAGTGGTGTCTGCCACTCAGACCAAATGATAGATATACCCCTTCTTAATCATCTTTGAAGCCTTATGTTAAGAAATATACCCACCTTTCGACACCACACTATTCCCCTTCCACTCAATAACCGGCTCATTAGGGAACTCGAGCCTCATGACTATCGTTTGGCAATCAAGTTTAGCAAAGCACGAATAAAGCCAGTCCATTCCCAAAATCACATCAAAATCCATCATCCAAGCTCGATAAGGTCGATCGTGGTAACACGGCCATATACCATGACAACACAATTCCTATAAACTCGCGCAACTGTAATAGAATCACCAACCGAAGTTGATGAACGGCTCATGAAGATGTTCAGGTTCTATCCTAAAACTTAAAGCAATGAATGGGATGACATAAGACAAAGAGGACCTCGGATCAATAAGAGCATAACAATCAATGTCCTGATAGACAAGATACCTGTAACAACATCTGGAGAAGCCTCTGCACTCTGGCGACCACCCAAAGCATAAAATAGGCTGGATCCACCTCAACAACGAGCTCTACCCTAACTGCACCACACCCTGCTAGAGTTGGAGGACGCACGAATGATGTGGTGGCTAAAGAACCGGATGACTGAACAAATCCCTACCCATGCCCTGACTGGGCGAACGATAGTCTTGTTGGATATGACCTCTCACCCCACATCTATAACACACCAGGATATCCAAATAACAAGTCTCGGAATGGAACCTCTCACACTTGGGGCACGGAGCCCTCCCCTGCTGCTATGATCTCCCTCCTGGACGACCAGACTAATGGGGTCTCCTACTGTCTGAACCTAGTCTCAAGTGACTGCTCTGCTGATAACTGTGCACAGAGGGTGATGCACTCGTTAAAGACTGAGCATATGACTGGTATGGCCTTGATGGCCTCCTCCCCTGAACTGGTCTTCCTGAGCGACCCACTAATCAGGCCCTGCTGCTACTCTCCCTTTCCGTCTGTATCTTCAACTTTATAGCCTCTATGGCTTGAGCGAATCCCACAATCTTGACATAATTCATATCCGAGTATAAGGTCGATGTAGTAGCCTCATTCGCTACCAAAGGACTAATACCTTGAACGAATCACCGAACTCGAGCATCCATGGTTGACACTAACTGAGAAGCATACTTGGACAATCTCACAAACTCCATATGGTACTCCCAAACACTCATAGTGCCCTCAAACTCAGTTTCACAGGCTGTCATTGTCTCGGCAGGCAAGAAGTGGTCCATAAATGCATCTACAAACTCATCCCATTTAGCTGAAGAACTTTTAACCCCACGGGAATCCTCCCATATCTCGAACCACGAATACGTTTCTCCCCTCAACCTGTATGAAGCCAACTCGACTCCCTCTATCTCTAAAGCCTTCATCACTCCAAAGTCTTATACATTTCATCAAGGAAATCTTGAGAATCGGCCTCTAGGACTGTGCCTGTGAACTTTGGAGGGGCCAACTGCAGAAACTGGTTGACTCTAGAGCTGACGGAATCTCCTTGTCTGCTGGAGAACGCAGGGGCATCATGAGATCTCTGGGTCTGAGCGGCCACTAGTTGGTCAACATATGGATGGCTCCTCTAAGGTCCCCATCAGAAAATCCAGAACCGGAAGCTGGAACTGTATCAGGATCAGGAATATCGGATGGAGGAACACTTTGATCCTGAATAGATGGGCCAGGAAAATTCAAGATTCGGGAGTCACTCTCACCCACGGTATTAGGTACATGATTCATAGCCACACTTGGGGTGGCATTGGCCTCAAGACCGAGTCTAGCTCTCTTCTTAGGTGTATTACTGAAAATTTCGCAACAGAGCACGAGTTAGACATAAATACTTTCACTTTTCACTTCACTGCACGATATAGAATAACAAAGAGGAGGGTAATTTCCTAATTATCCATGTAGTCCCCTACTTATAAATGTGGTCGACAACACACCAATAAGAAGGGCTCTACTAGACACGGCTCCGAGACATCCTAGGACTCTTTTAAAACCTTACGCTCTAATACCAATTTTGTCACACCCCAAACCAAGAGATGCAACCTACGCTCGACCGGGTAGCCCTAGTGAAGCGGACTTGAGTGTCTTTCCTATCCCACGTGTTACCCCGTGATTTCAATACTCATTAGTCAAGTGAAATAGCCATTTATAAGTAAACACATTCTTAAGAAATATACATAACATACATGCTTACTTTACATGGTCTACAAGTTATACTGCCCAAATAAAAAATATATAAGTAGATAACCCATGTTTCCTATCTACGGAGCCTCTAGGGGTACAAAAGACTGTTACAATACTTGCCGATAACAAGGCTCCGATTATACCTTACACAAATACCAAAAAAAGACTCTGGCAAGAAAAGCGGCATGAGCCACGCAGGGCCCCGAGAGGAAAGGGGATCACTAATACAGCTAACGAAAAGTGGAAGAGGTGCTACTAACAGTGGACTGGAGAACCTTCTATAGAACCACCTACAATCATAACAAGAATGCAGCGCCCCTGGCAAAAAGGATGCCAGCACATTTGAATTGTACTGGTATATGAACAAACTTTACCCCAAGTAAAATCAATCAATACATAGATAACAAACAGTAATAGAATCAACAATCAAATGTATATGAAAGGAACAACCAAAGCCAACAAATTTCACAATCTCTCTTTTTTCCCTTTCAACATTATTTCATACTCAAGAGTTTCATATATTTTCATTTCAATTGAGATTATGATCATTTTTCCACCCTTATCACCTCGGTCACCCTTATTACCTCAGTCACCCTTATCACCACAACCCATACCTTATAACTTCGTGTTGCGGTGCACACATGATCCCACCGGACAATCACATCTCACACAACCACAATAGTTCACAGTTCAATCACATGGCTTCAGACCATCCAGAATATCATTTCACAACAACAATAACAATTCACAAGGAGTTTTCATGAACATCAATTACGAATTCTTTCCACCATTTATTACACAACCCTTACCACATTCACACACTCACACACACACTTGGTTTGTTTCCATTTATTCACACCATCATACCGGAACGTATAACCAACAATGTTCAAGGCATATAAATCACAAGAGTTCATGAAATAGGCCATCTTGCCTTAACACCCGTGAAATAACCAAAATTCACAAATAGTCCACGTAAATAACATGTACCAATTACTCGTACACCAAACAGGGTCACTTTACAAAGGTTAAAATTATCCATACATACTTGGAGCCGAATTTCCTTTTTAACTTCTACTCTCAATTCACCAACTGTCTAGTATCGTCAATCTAGTTCACAAATTAGCACATATATCTTAAAATTGAAATTCACAAATACAACTTGAACTCACTTAGGTGATCAATTGCTCCTTTTTGCAAATCTTTACTCCTACCCAATTCCTCTTACTAGATTTTAGGTATTAAAGAACATGCATGTATTTTTTAACTTATATTTTTAAGAATCAATGCATGAGAAATCCCCTTTTGATTAAATCTGAAAACCAATGAAACGGGTTTGGGGATGTTACTTGTAAGAACGACGATGAAGATAATTACTTGAAATTTTCTGTCGTAGGTGAGTTTGAAAAATCAAATTGATTGGGATAAGACTTTTTCTCTCGAGAATTCTCTCTTCCCTATCTCTAGTTTTGTTCATAAAATGTGTTAACATAAAGGGTTAGGGTGTTTTATTGAAGAAGGGGTCGATTTAAAAAAATTTAAGCATAGGAGCCTCGAAACGTAATGCGGTCAGGAATGTGATCGCATTCCTAGCATTCGGTCTGCAGATCGGTCGCAGAATGTCCCTATAAAATGGGCCAAAATTAAAACACACTGTGCAGGTATGCGACATTATACGATCCGCATACACGTTATGCGATGGCATAGTGCGTCGCACAGCTTCCCTTACCAAAAGGTCAATGGGCAAAAATGCGATAACTATGCAATCTGCATAACCAAAATGCAATCGCATTCTCGACCGCATAGTTGTCATCCAATTGGGCAGTGGCCTGCCTAGGTATGCGACCATTATGCGGTCTGCATACTCATTATGCAATCGCATATTGCGTCACACAACTCCCAATTTCTAGAAAATTTTATCTTTCAAATTTCGGGGTACTTTTCTACAGTTATAACAACACAGGGACCTACCCGACATTATTTTATGCAAGAAATTCTTTTACGGGTTTTTACAAGGATTCTCTTGATATTCTTGTGCATGTGTCTACACTTGGTGGTGATTTTGTTATGGTAGATTGTATGTATCGGTCTTGTGTGGTTATCATAGGGTGTTATGAGACTAGGGTTGATATTTTATTGCTCAATATGGTTGATTTTGAGGTGATTTTGGGCATGGATTGGCTATCTTCATACTATGTTATTCGTGATTATCATGCTAAGACCATGACATTGGCGATGCTAGGTTGCCAAGGTTGGAGTGGAGAGATTTTCTTGGTCACTTCTAGTAGATTTATTTTATTTTTTAAGGTCAACGGATGATTGCGAATGGGCTTTTGGCATATTTAGACTTCGTGAGAGATGTTAGTGCCTATACTCCTACTGTTGAGCCAACTTCAGTACTAAGGGAGTTCCCAAATGTGGTTCTTGCAGACCTGCCAGGCATGCCACCTGATAACAATATTGATTTAGCTTGGGGAACTCAAATCATCTCTATTCCACCATATCACATGGCACCAATAGAGTTGCAGAAACTGAAGAAACAATTACAAGAATTTCTTGATAAAGGTTCCATTAAGCTGATGATTGACCTTAGGGTGCATCGGTACTACCTGTGAAGAAAAAAGATGGTTCCATGAGGATGTACATCGACTACAGGTAGTTAAACAAGGTTACCATCGACAACAAGTATCCATTAACGCATATTGATGACTTATATGATCAACTTCAAGGCGATAGGGTGTTCTTTAAGATTGATTTGAGATCAAGGTGTCACTAGTTGAAGATTAGGGCTTTAGAAAACCCTACAATTGCTTATAGGACCCGTTATGAGAATTATGGTTCTTGGTGATGTCATTTGGATTGACACCCCAGCAGCCTTCATGCATTTGAAAAACATCATGTTTCAACAGTATTTGGATTTCTTCATTATTATGTTCATGAATAATATATTAGTGTATTTCTGTGGTAGGAAGGAGCACGAACAACACTTGAGGACTATGCTTCAAATTTTGAAGGAGGAGAAGTTATATTCCAAGTTCTCCTAGTGTGATTTTTGGTTAGATGCAGTAGCATTCATGGTTCATGTGGTATCCAATGAGGAAATCAAGGTGGACCGGAAGAAGATTGAGGCGGTTTAGAGTTGGCCTAGTCCTTCTAACGCTATAAAGATCTGGAGCTTCCTAGGGTTGGCTAGGTATTATAGTCGTTTTATGGAGGAGTTTTTATCCATAGCAACCCCATTGACTAAATTAAGCTAGAACGGTGCTCATTCAGGTGGTCTGACAAGTGTGAGGAGAATTTCCAGAAGCTCAAGAAAGCCTTCACTATATCCCGTTATTAGTTTTCCCTTCGGATATCAAGATTATATACAGTTTATTATGATTCTTCACGAGTTGGTCTCGGGTGTATGTTGATGCAGGACGGTAAGGTGATTGCCTATGCGTTCCACTAGTTAAAGCCCCATGAGAAGAATTATTTGGTCAATGACTTGGAGCTGACAGCTATTATGCATGCGGAGGCATTATCTTTATGTGTGTCTTATAAGGTATATACGGTTCATCGGAGTCTCCATACTCTGTTTAAAAAGAGAGATTTGAACTTGAGGCAACAGATATGGTTAGAGCTATTGAAGGATTATGATATCGACGTTTTTATCATCCAGAAAAGGCTGATATGGTTGCAGACGCCTTAAGGATAAAGGCGGAGAGCATAGAAAGCTTAGCTTTTACTCCAATTGTAGAGAGGCCTTTAGCCATAGATGTTCAGGCATTAGACAATAGGTTAGTAACATTGGGTATTTCAAAGCCGAGCAGGGTTTTAGCTTATGTTGTATCTTAGTCATCTTTGTTCGAGCATTTTAAGCATATCAGTATGATAATCCCCACTTGCTTGTCCTTAAGGATATGATGTAGCGTGGTGATGCTAAGTAGATGACTATTGGTGATGATTGGGTGTTGAGGCTTCATATTCAAATCTGTGTTCATAATGTTATTAGCTTCAAGGAGTTGATTCTGGAGGAGGCTCACAGTTCACGGTATTCAATTTATCCAGGCCCTACGAAGATGTGTCATGATTTGAAGCAGCATTATTGGTGGAGAAAGATAAAGAAAGATATAGTTAGGCATGTTGCACTGTATTTGAATTGTCGGCAAGTTAATTACAAGCATCATAGATCAGGTGGGTTGCTTTAGAAGATAGATATATCAGTGTGGAAGTGAGAGCATATTACTATGGACTTCGTGGTGGGATTTCCACAGACCTTAAGGAAGTTCGATGCTTTGGGTCATTGTAGATCGATTAACCAAATCGGCTCATTTCATTCCAGTCATGACTTCCTACACATAAGAGAGATTGGCTTGAATCTACATACGGGAGATTGTCCGCTTGCACGATGTACCTGTTTCCATCATATCCTATCGTAGTACTCAGTTTAACTCCCATTTTTTGAGAGTTGTGCAGTGTGAGTTGCGCATGCAAGTTGAGTTGAGTACGACATTTCATCCTCAAACGGACAGACAGTTCCAACAACCCATCAAATGTTGGAGGATATGTTGAGGGTCTACGACTTTAGAGGCTAGTAGGATCTGTTTCTACCATTATAGGAGTTTGCATATAACCACATCTACTAGTCTAGTATCGAGATGGCTTCATATGAGGCTTTATATGGGAGAAATTTTCTTTCTCTGGTTCGTTGGTTTGATCCTAGGGAGGCTAGATTATTGGTCACATATTTGGTTAGCAATATTGGAGAAAGTGAAGTTGATTTAGGACAGGCTTTGTCCAGGAAAAAGATTTGTGCCGACTAGAAGGCTCGTGATATGGCCTTCATGGTGAATGAGAGGGTTCTAGTTAGAGTTTTGCCTATAAAGGGCGTGATGAAGTTCTAGAAGAAGGAAAAGTTGACCCCTTAATTTATTGGTCCATTTGGGGTCTTAAAAAGTGTTGACGAGGTGGCTTACATACTTGTCTGGCCACCCAGCTTGTCAGAAGTTCATCTGGTGTTCTGTGTTTTCATGCTTCAGAAGTATTATGATATCCTTCATGTGTTATATTTTAGCCGATGCAGTTAAACAAGGATTTGACTTATGACAAGGACACGATGACCATTTTGGATATGAAAGTTTGAAAGTTGATATCGAAAGATATTGCATCAATGAAGGTTCACTGGAGGGGTCAGCCAGTCGAGAAGGCGACTTGGAGACCGAGCAAGATATGCGAAGGAGGTATCCTCACATTTTCGACATTTTAGGTATGACACTAAACCCGTTCGAGGATAAATTTTGTTTAAGAGAGAGAATGTAACGACCCGACTGCTCATTTTGTGTATTTTAACCTTGTTCCCCTATTTGATGATTCCCTTATGTGTACTTATTGTTATATGACTTGCGGGGATAGTTTCGAAAAGGTTTGGAGCGAATTAGAACACTTACTTCTAATGTTGCAAGCTTAAGTTGTAAGAGTTAACTGAGGGTTGGATTTTATGAATGACCCCTGAATGGATGGTTTCAATAGGTTCGTATGGTGATTTTGGACTTAGGCATATGCCCGGATTTGGATTTGGAGATTCCTAGGTTAATTTGGCTCTATTGGTGAAAGGTGCAGATTGAAGGTTTGTAAGGTTCATGGGTTTGACGTGGAGTTGAATTTGAGGCTATTAATTCACCTCTGGTCATCTCATTGAAGTTGTAGAACCCGAAAAGTAGTCGCGCTTTATGACGATTTGGCATGTGAGAAGCCTGATCACCTGTAACTGGATGATATCCATCGAGCATGCTAAATCAATCAAAATGCAATTAATATAAGTGTCTAAAATGCGTAGAGTTACTACTATGGCATCATTGTGGGTCATGGTCACGCCATCCATATTCTCGTATTTGAAAATATACTTTTTCGAGGTAATTTCTGTCGAGTATGCATTTCATGCGAGACACACACTTTTGCAAACTTCTTTGATACTGTGAAAGTCAACTTTTTCACTTCCTAGCCTCGAAATATGACTTTGACTATTCATTTTGGCGACTGGACCCGAGGTGGCTCCTCCTTACTTCAGTTCTTCATATAGGATTGCTTCCCTTTCTCGCTGAAGAGTTTAGTGGAATATCCTTATTTGAGAAGATGATTTGTTTTGTTTTGAAGGACTTCATAGTTAGTGGTCTTATTGTGGAACTCGCACTAGGATTTCTTACTCTGCTTGCTTGGATTTATTCTCATATTTTTGGCCATTTTACTTTGTTTCTAATACTTTGAGCACCGCCACTAACTCGGATATATTAATGTTGAAGTTGTAATCAGCAAGCTTTGGCTAGAGGTGGTAATTGCTGACTTTTGATGCTTTTGGTTCTTTCCCTTCTCGATATGGTATTACATTATTACTTTGCCTAGAGTTTCTATTATCCCGAATACGTCCTGGCCTCTGGTTAATTTTTTCAACGTGCGGGCTCGGAAAAAGGTTCGCACCGGACCTTGGAGTCTCAGTATCTAGCATCTTCTCATATACGGACCGCTTTTGGACAATGGTTGTATCCCCTTCTATTTTTTTTCTTGAATCTGGATAGCGTTGAGATATCATATTCTATTCGAAGCTTGGTGTTATATTTGTGGTATACGTTATTCCATGTCTTGAGTGTCAATTCCTAAAGATTATCTTCTAGCCTCCTAGTAGCTTCCAAACCATTCTCATTCGGGTTTCTTGTGAAGTTCATGCTTGCCTAGTCATCTGGCATAGTGGAAATCAATATCCTTTCCTTTGGTATCACTCTACAGCGTCCTAGAGTAGTTCTATATCCTTGTTGAACTTTAAAAATATCCTCCATCCGTCTTTCTACATGATGTGCTCTGGATTGTTCTCTTTCTAAAGTATATGCAAGTTCAACAAAGGAACCAATAGAATCTTTAGGTATAGGAGTACTAAGTTATGGATCCTTTGGTTTAGGTCTCTTCAATTTCTTGATCAGTGCATGCTCGATTTCTTCTTTCGCGAGATCAATCCATTTGATCCGATTGTATAGGCCATGATATGGCCATGTGGATCCGAAGTTTCATCATATTTGGATATATCCAGCATTTTAAACTTCTTTTGGGATAGGTAAAGGGGGCACTCAGCTTCTATGGTTATTAAGGGTATTTGTTTGTGTCAATGCCTTTGGTGCCGTGTGGAACTCCTATGATCTATTTGATTACTCATTCTGCTCCTTGACTTGTTGTTGTAAGGTAGAATTAAATTTTTTAATTCAAAATTTTCGATCGTACATGAGTCCACGCATTCAGTGTTGTTCGCAAGTACCCCCATTCCCATATTCCTTAGTTTGTAATTGGGTCTTTCTATGTCGACATGCACCCTTGGAGGCGGCGTTGGTATTGCTACTGTAGCACCACTTGTAAGAACCCTTAGCGCCTCTGATTTGAGAATTCAATTGTTATTTTTGCATCATAAAATCTTTCACTATCACCTCTAACCTGCATCTTCATCAGCCCTCCTAGTGGATCTTGCTAGAAATTTCTTCCTTCAATAGGACGGCAATATTCTGAAAGATTGATCATTTGGGGTTCGTGATCCTCTAGTTTGTTCGGTTAGCTGGACTATCGGGTTCACATGCTAGTTATTGACTCCATACCTGGTGTTTTCCTTGAATAAGTAACGAATGAGTGAAAATAGTTGAAACATTAAAAAAATCATTATGACTTTGGATCAAGTGCTCAATTGCTAGGCCCTACGGTGGGCATCAAATTGTTTAACCCAAAAACTAATTTTAAAATAAACAATTATGCTAAGACCACTAGCAAATAGAATAATCCAAAATACATATAATAAAATAATGAACAATAACGATGAATAAACAAAGTAGAAATCGAAAAAAGAGAGTTCTTATTGAGTGTTTGGCCTCTGATATGTCTATATCAGAGTATACAAGAATCCTTGAAAGAAATGATCAAGATGATAGCTTCGTAGTAGGATATATAGAATAAAAAGTTAGCAATGTGTTTATGTGTCATCAGGTGTGTGTTATAATTAAGGTAAGGTATTTATAGCCTAAGTGGGATGTGATATTCCGAAAGTGAGTAAGGTAAGGTATTTATAGCCTAAATGGGATGTGACATTCTGAATTTCTAGCCCTATGTTGTGTAAGTGGTTAGTGGGAAGGCGAAATCCTTGCTAGCAGTAATCGTGATAGCATAACAGATGGGACTATGATCTCCGGAAGATTACGAGCACAGTAGAGTTCGACACTAAAGGTTATAGTATGTTTCAGGTACAAGCTCTTCCAATTGCTCCTACTCTGAATTTAGATGGAGAATCCTGGCTACAATTCTATCTGTTATTGCAATTTTGGTTCTCGTGCTTATGGATCTTGAACCGCTCCCATCACGTGTGATTATTTTGTCATGCCACGTGGTGAGATCGATTTTTACCAATACAATAAAAATGATAGAAATTGCAGTAACTACACCGCAAAAGCTACAATTGACGCCAGAAAATATATCAAACATAACATGACATGCAAAAACTCTACCTTTAAACGTGAATTTTCATTTAATTTTTTTACTTTTTAATTTTTTTGTTAAGATCAATTAACACTTGAAATTCACTAAATATTTGACGCGACTAAAAATGCTCACACTTAACAAAATTTTAAAATCAGTAATTATTATGAAATATTATTTTGTAGTGGATGTCTATAACTTCTAAAGAAGATACTCCCATTATTCTTCTCCATTAAGTAGATAACTCCCACTACTTCTCACCATTATAGTTGTAACTCCCACGCCTCCATAAAATCTCCATGATCTTTCCCCATGATCTCAATAGTTAATATCATGTTTATGATATCCCTTTGTATACCTCAATGTCATCCTATAAATAGAGGGTTTGGACCTTACATTGGACACACTTGATATACATGGAAGAAATAAAATCTCTTCTCTCTTTATCTCTACATTGTTGTCTATCATTTTATTTTATATCATTACTTTGAGTTAAGTTTTGTATCACGTTATCAGCACGAGTCTCTAAACAATTGAGATAAGCAAACATAGAATCAGTTATGTTGCCGGTGGAAGCTCAGGTATTTCATATGTGAATCAATTTGCTTCAATTGTCCAGGGAGTATCTGTTTACATTTTTCCTATAAATTCTCACTTGGTATGGTTTATATTACCCAAAAGTACAATATTATATGTGCAGAAAAGTGAGTTGGTTAAATCAAAAAACATATGTAAGCTTACACTTTACTAGTTTTCAGAACTTGAAATTTTTTGGCTTAGGTATATAACCAATTTATTTTACTTTGATTTAGCAAATGTGATATATTTATATCGTTACAATGATTTTATAATGAACCGAACGTATGAATTATCTCTTTACCGATTTTACTATAATTGGCTTTTGCTATAAGTATTTTGTATGTGATTATTTTAAGATTGATATACTAATGTTTGTTGAGAGGAAAAAGGGTTCTGATTCCACTAGTCTTGTGTTAGTTTGCATTTGAATTTCACTAATTTTTACACTTGTTGGCTTGAACAAGTGTGTCAAACTCATTCAGTATTTATCTCATTTTTCTTATGCATAATGAAATATTCATGTATGATATATATATATATATATATATATATATATATATATATATATATATATATATATATATATATATATATATATATATATATATATATATAGATAGATAGATAGAGAGAGAGAGAGATAGAACTATATATAAACTATATATTATGATGATTTACATACAGTATATTAGTTACGTACTGGATCGAAAATTTCATTTCTTATCATTTTCAGTTTACTTATTCTTGATGATAATTTTATTAATTTATCAAAGTTTAAATTTATGGCTATGTAAAATTATGTTCTATTACCTGAAGTGAATGAGATAACTTGTGATAAATATTATAATGTGGGTTCAAGCCCCAGCGCACCATGAGGATAAGACGATGGGTTAAAGTACCAACGCACCATGGGGGTAAGACATCAGATTTGAATTTTGGTGCACCATGATGATAAGAGTTGGGTCTGGGTCATGACACATTATGGCTTAACATGTATTTATATGTGTAAGGCATTAGATTTGAGTTCCAATGCACCGTATTAGTGATATACTGATGATTAAAGAAAAATAATGTATTTTCATGAACAAGCATGAAGCTTGTCCCACTTGATTTGCTCCATTCTTAAAGTGAATGTAATAACGGTGCTTAATAAGTCTAAATGAAGACAAGTGGTTGACCAATGAACGTGTGCGTGCCAAAAATCAAAATAATCCTTCAAAGGTGAAGGAAATGTCTATCAATTTAGTGTGTAAATATAAGGCACGTTCAGATTATTATAATTCATTTTTTGAAAGAATGCGACTTGTGATAAACATTGGTAAATGTAGACTCATTCCTGAAGTGAGTGTGAAAATATATATGTGATACAAATTATTCACAATAACGTATTTATGCATGGTTGAATAAATACTACAATCCACCTCTATGGGAGGTTTGAGATAAAGAAAGATCATGAATATTACTATGTGGTTACATGAATATATCATTGGTCGTGTACATTTGGTAAGCCAATAATATTTTGCTATGCCTTATAAAAAGATTATTAAAGGCAAAATTAAAGCAAGAAATGATTTTGTTTATGATGATTTTGACCATGACAATTATTATGATATGATTCTCTCCGTGAAGGAGACATTCACCATATGGATGGTGTGACAAAGATCTTGTAGTACAAAATTATTTAGAGCTCCGGAAGAGCGAATTTGTTTCTACCCGAATAAATAAAATTATTCATGGCATTGGTTGTAGTAAGTCTCAAAAAGGAACCTTTTGAGTTTCAAATGTATTAGCTAAAGTGGTTGTCATATCTAGACTATAAATTGAAAGGAAGATCGATTATCTTCATATTACTATAACATACCGGGTAAATATGAAGGTTACCAAATTTTTCTTCTATTTGTATTACACAAGTATAAGGTGAAAATTTGGCCATCCTGGTTTATTGATGTGAAAATTAATTAAGAATTCACGTTGGCATATATTGAAGAAATAAAAGATTCTTCAAGAATTCTCTTGTGTTGCTTATTCTCATAATATACCAGCTAAGGTTGGGATTGAATCCCTTGAGATCTGAAACGAATAAAAGGTGGTATATATATATGGGCACAATCACCTGCCATGTGGACTATTTACTATTATATGATTTCAATAAATATATCTATTGTATGGACACATATGTGTTTGTTATCAACTTGCACTTTTGATTTTTTGCAAGGTTGTTTGCTCAAATTATTAAAATACAGTTCCAGAATATATATTATAATAATTTATCTTGATAATGTTGGTTTAAATCCAAGTTGGTTTAGCAGAAATTGTTGCCTTCAATTATAGCTAAACCATTGGTCACGAGAACAAAACTCCCAAATAGAAATTTGGTAGGTGTATTATTTAATATACAAAATCACTAGTAAGCATCTAGAGAACAAGTTATGATAAATTCTCCCCATCACAATTGGTTCATGGTCATGAACCAAATATCCTCATTCAGAAATATGAATGTGCTATATAATTTAATTGTGCTGCCACAATGTACAAATATGTGTTTCCAAAAAAGGTTGAAAAATATATTGGTGATCCTGACATTAAGGGGAGAAAATGGGCAGCTGAAAAAGTGATACGAAAAATAAATTATTATGAACACATCTAGATCCTTGTACAAGAAAGCGTGAACTTGAAGTTCAAGTGATAATTCATTTCTAAAATATTTGTAAGCACATTGCTGACCCAAAACTAAATGTCATATTCCAGCCGCTAATGCTCCAAATAGAATAACGTCCATGATGGATAGAGTTTATGGCACACATGAAGCGTAATAGACAAATCGGTTCCAAAGATAAAATTCCTTGAAGGAGGGAGCAAATGTTCAAGATGGTTATAATAAGGAGGCAAGTGCTTTATAAGAGCACCATGACATAACATTTTATAAGACCTCATGGGAGAGGCTCAGGTACCTGAAAATATTGAGATCACGATAAGTTATGTCTTTATTGTGCGATGACAGAACTGATATAAACTAATCGTCGAAGATGTTGTTAATATAATGTAGCTGCTCAATATTATTAATATTGACAAGGATCTTAAGCTCTAATCTGTCATGGAATTTGGACAGATAAACGATTGGCCAAATGAAAAATATGCAATGAAATTTACTTCACCTGAAAAATGTGAAGTTGGACGGATAGTCCCTACACCTGAAAGTAAAATGAAAAATCAAGTCGATAGACATAAAGACGACTTGTGGCACAAAATTTTCTTAAATATCCAGGTATTAGGATACATGTTCTCCTGTGGGGAATTGAGTCATTTCAGATTTTAGTCTGACAATACATTTGATATGCATAAAATGAAAATCCTTGAATGATTTAAATTGTTCTAAAGCATATTAAGGTTCCTAAGAAATTTATTAAATAAATCTTCGGGAGATCCTTATGTAGATTAGATCTGTCATGGCATACATGATTTATTTTTGTATCTAATGCAATTGATACAATAATATATGTGGCTAGAACCATGAGTATAACAATATGCTAGCAAGATATAGTTTTATTTCAATGTGGAGATATTGGAATATAATTAGTATTATATTTCAAAAGGAATACTTGATATAGATTTGTTTATTCTAACAAATATTACCAATATTTTGTTGGTTATGCAAATGCAGGTATTTTCCTAAAGTTCGTTCTTCAAATATTCTATTTGCATGTGATAGCACTGCTATATTATTATTATTTTGTAAGGCAGTTAATTGTTGATACTTATTCAAGTCATGCCAAGATAAGCAACTGATAAAGCAAGGGGCTCAACACACAATACACATGTGACTTGACTTTAAAGAGAGATTCTAATAATACTGAAGATAATGTTATTTGCTTATATCAATTGAAAGAAGGATTATCAAAGGAGACAAAACACATTCACCAAAGTTCTTCAAAAAAATTGTTCAAGTAATAATTTGACAAACTTCTTCACAAGATATTGCGGATTTCCATATTAGAGAAGTTGTTATACCAGCTTGGAATTCGTCGTCTCCGAAGAATAAAGTGATGTTTTCATCGAGGGAAGGCAAACACGCACTGTACTCTTTTTTCCTTAGCTAAGATTTTATCTCACTGAGTTTTTCTGGCAAGATTTTTAATGAGACAACAAATAATGTGTATTATAAGATATGTGTACTCTTTTTCTTTACAAAGACTTTTTCCTACAGGGTTTTTTCTTAGTAAAGTTTTAACCAGGCACATTATATATGAAATATTATTTTGTAGTGTATATCTATAACTCCTAAACAAGTTACTCCCAATACTCTTCTCCATTAAGTAGATAACTCTCACTACTTCTCACCATTATAGTAGTAACTCCCAACACCTTTATAACCTCTCCATGATCTTTTCTTATGATCTCAACACTTAATACCATATTTATGATATCCCTTTGTATATCTCAATGCCATCCTATAAATAGAGAGTTTGGACATTTACATTGGACACATTTGATATATATGGAAGAAATAATTTCTTCTCTTTTTTCTTTCTATATTATTATCTATCATTATATTTATATCATTTGAACTAATTTTTGTAACAGTAATATATTTTAGAGACTATTTCAAAATTTTTTTCGTTTTTGAAAATACACTAAGCTCACCCGACCCGACTCTATATTTGAGAAACGGGGCATGTGTATAAAACCGGGAGCATTTTCATGTTTAGGGTTTATCGCTGCTAGGGTTCTGAAACCCTTCTAGATTCATCGCGAAACCCTCTTTCTGTCGTCGTCGCCGGAGATTTTCAGTATCCGATCTGACCGGATAGCAGGTCACCGGAAACAATGGCTTTAGCTTTCGATGAATTCGGAAGGCCGTTCATAATACTAAGAGAGCAAGAACAGAAAACCAGATTAAGAGGCCTCGATGCTCAAAAGGCCAACATTTCCGCCGGAAAAGCTGTTGCGCGTATCCTGCGTACCTCATTGGGTCCTAAAGGCATGGATAAGATGCTTCAGGGCCCCGACGGCGATGTCACCATCAGTATATTCTTATTCCATACTATTCATTAAGTTTGATTTACCTTCTTCTAGCTACGTATTACTACTTTTGAGATTTACGGTTTAAAAAAAGGTGTCCTTTTTGGTTTTGATTTGATTTTTTTAGAACTTGTTATTTGGTGTGTTCGGTAGGAAGGTGAATGCTTCCGTAGATTAATGCTTTCGTGCAAAGTGCTCTCCAGGGAAGTTGGTCGGTGAGTAGAAAATATTTGCAGGAGAAAATATTTGTTAAGGATTAATAAGAATTGGATAGTGTTTTAAAGAAAATTTTGAGCTTCAAAGATCATTGTATTGTTTAAGCAATGGTTGCCACAAGTGATATGGAATATGAGCTAGGATTCACAAAGGAATATGGTTTTGAGCATGAGGGAGGGAGGTCAGTTTCCACATGTTGGTGGAAAATGTGCCCTGGGAAAATATTCATTGGTAATCAAACACCAAAAATGACATCTTGGTAGAACCGACTTAACTGTTTCTGCTTTGCTAGTTGTAATCTTGAGATTCTGAATACAGTGGGAGAAACTGTGAGATCAGTATATTTGGTTCTGTTTGGTGTATCTCATTTAGTTGTAGATGCATAACTGATCCTGAGAAATTTCGTCAGAGGTTGCAATGGGTGAGCTTATGAGTTCTTTTTCAGTTGTTAGACTTTAGTAGAATATTGACTGTGACTGGATAGGGTTCTAGCATCTAGTTAGTTGTGCTCCTGCAGTTTGGACCTCCATTGTTTGTTTAAGTTATGTCTGTTTCATTTAATCTGTTTGATGTGATGTATATCAGTATGAGTGCCTGCTACTACTAGTGGTTTTCAGAGGGATTCAAAGCAAATAGTGCCTTACCCTTGATACATTTTATTGTGGGAGTTGGCTTTGTTAGGTTTGTTTTAGGATGTGATTTTGATGAGGTCATATTTCTTTTCTTTCTTTCAGATGCGCCTTTATTCTATTCAGTAGATAATCTACTTATGTTTGGCCAGAGCAGTAATATTTTGAATGCATATTTGACACTACTTTATGCTCTTCTCTTTCTTCATCCAACCTATGTATATAAATCTCATCACTTTTTTAGAGTTTACTAATATTGGAGATTTGTATTGTCAGCAAATGATGGTGCAACCATTTTGGAGCAGATGGATGTTGACAATCAGATTGCGAAGTTGATGGTTGAGTTGTCACGAAGTCAAGACTACGAAATTGGTGATGGAACCACTGGAGTTGTTGTCATGGCTGGAGCACTTCTAGAACAAGCAGAGAAGTTGTTAGAACGTGGTATTCATCCTATAAGGGTTGCAGAAGGGTATGAAATGGCTTCAAGGATTGCAGTTGAGCATTTGGAGCGTGTAGCAAACAAGTTTGAATTCGGTCTGAATGATGTTGAGCCTTTGGTTCAAACCTGCATGACTACTTTGTCATCCAAGATGTAAGTGACTAAGTCAATTTCAGTGTCTGGTTAGGATTTCATATGTTGTGACCTTATTAAAAGAGGATTTCATATGTTGTGTAATTGTACTTAATCACGTTGCGGACAGGCCTGTAATTTATTCAGGAAATACATCATGGATTCTATTTGCTACTTCTGGTACTGATTACAATGCTGTCAAGCCTGCAGCAAAATTTTACTTGTTTTGATATGAATGATTACTGCAGTGTGAATAGATGCAAGCGTAGTATGGCTGAAATTGCTGTTAAAGCAGTTCTAGCAGTTGCTGATTTGGAGAGGAAGGATGTAAACCTGGACTTAATTAAAGTCGAAGGAAAAGTTGGTGGAAAGTTGGAGGACACAGAGCTAATTTATGGTATTGTAGTTGACAAAGATATGAGTCATCCACAGATGCCAAAGCAAATTGAGGATGCCAAAATTGCGATTCTGACATGTCCTTTTGAGCCTCCAAAGCCAAAGACCAAGCATAAGGTTGACATTGATTCTGTGGAGAAGTTTCAAACTTTACGCCAACAAGAGCAGAAGTATTTTGATGACATGGTTCAGAAATGCAAGGTAAAACTGCAGCATTTGTATATGAGTTATAGATGGTTGAGAAACCTTTTCTACAGGAAAATAAGAAGAAAGAGTTGAACCTATTCTTTTTGTTCCAATAAGGCAATGAAAATGGGAGGGTTGGGGCAATAAAAGCTTAATGGATGTGTCTTAGCCTTGTAGATGTATTTGGAGTATTGTAAAGTCTATGATCAGCTGAAACTGTAGTTTTTCCCCTGAATTTTCAGGTGATAATGTTGCAAAACCTATTCCCTTCTCAGTTCTCTCACACACACATTAATCTCTTTAAGCAAAGGAATTTGTTGTTTCCAAACATTTTTGCATATGCAAAACTAAATTGAGAATGCAATGCAGATATATCTGTTCTCGCTTCTTGCCTACTGTGTGGTCTGCTATTAGCTTAAACAAGGCAGTTGATGCCAATGTTTAGCTCATACCTATCATTGGCTCATATATAAAGGACCTTCATTTGGTGATGCAAGATCTATGATGTGAGGTTTTAGGGCCTATTGTTGCAGTATGTGGTTTTACATGCAGTTGATCTTATCCGGATCTTTATTTCCTTACATTCTTCTATGGAGCTTCATTTGTCTAACAACTGTGCCAATACCTAACAGGATGTTGGTGCCACATTAGTTATCTGCCAGTGGGGTTTTGATGATGAAGCAAATCACTTATTAATGCATAGAAATTTGCCTGCTGTTAGATGGGTAGGTGGTGTGGAATTGGAGCTGATAGCAATTGCCACAGGTTTGTATCTACTTTTCTTATTGATATGATGCCTTCATCTTCCTGTTTCCTGTTGGATCTGATACTTTAATTGCATGTTCTTGGTATTTGTGCATCTGATTAGGTGGGAGAATAGTACCAAGGTTTCAAGAGTTGACACCTGAAAAACTTGGCAAGGTACACCCCTCTAGACACCTTTTCTGCTCTAGTTGTGTACGTATATTATGTATCTACGAAACATCGTGGACATGTATGGTCTAAGTTTTGTGTGGAAGTTGTTAAAAGAAGATTGATTAGTTTTCTCAAAGCAAATAACCTGCTTATCATAAAGTTTATGGATAGGTTATGCATCTTTTGCATATATATTGTTAATGAAGTGCACAAATATGTCGTGGAAGTCTTTCTCGTTCAATAGTACCTAGGAACAACGGGCATTCATAGCTTGCTAAGTATTTCGTGAGAGCCTTTTCAATTTCATTAGTCTTTCTATTTTTACTAATGTTACTCCATGTGCTTATGGATCTATACTTCTCTCTACCGTCTAAATATGATGTTTTATAAGTTCAGGCTGGTGTAGTTCGGGAGAAGTCTTTTGGTACTACAAAGGACAGAATGATATACATTGAACATTGTGCAAATTCAAGGGCAGTAACTATATTCATCCGTGGTGGTAAGTTGGTTGCCTGCTGGAATGCCTTGTTAGTATATTTTACTGTTGATGGAAATTTGCATTTTGTTGGATTTTGCCTCTTTTTTAATTGTTAATCAATGTTGCTTCTGAAATGCCTTTCATTCTGCTGCCAATGGAAATCACATGTGTTTTTTGTTAGTTTTTTAACTGTTAATCAGTATTCACAATAATTAACTGTGTATTTGGATCTTCTGTGCTCTGCCCTTGCCATGTCTGTGCATGTTCATTAGATTGCGACAGTTAACCATTTGCTATTGAACTCTACATATTGATGCTCCTTGGATCTGGATGACAGTACATAATATCATGACCTTGGTAATCAAGTATTAATTCTCTTTTGAAGCATTTTCCCCCTAAGAGTTCGAGGACAACTCTAATTTGTGCTGAGTTGAAGTAATTTGGTCTGTCAGTCTATTTAAGTGTTTGCATGGTTCAGATGGTCCAGACTTCACCCAACCAGGAAAAACAGAACTGCTATTGGCCGAGAAATAAAAACCAAATCTATCAAATACTCCCTTCATATCCCCAATTTATGGGGCACCATTTTACAAGGTACGAAGCTTAAGAACGAAAAGAAGACTTTTGGAACTTGTGGTCTAAAATAAGCCATTGAGATTTGTGTGGCTAGAAAGTATCTCATTGAGGGTAAATAAAAAATTTTAAAATTAAATTATTTTTGAATTCAGAGAAGTGACATTCTTTATGGTACAAACTTGTAGCCTGTTTTGCCAAGCGTGTAAAATCAGTTTATTTAGAAAAGTACTTTTCTCCAAAGTGCTTTTCAAACATTTGGTGAAAAGCAGGTTGTGCTTGGCTAATTAACTTGAAAAGCACTTTTGACTTTTGAGCAACAATTAGTGTTTGATCAAGTTTTTAGGAAGTGTCTCTAAGTGTATTTTTCTCTGAAGTTACTTTTCAAGAAAGTGTTTTAGGGAGAACTTAATTTTTTTGCCTCTCAAAGATTGCTTCTGCTTTTACTCAAACACATTTTGTCCTAAAAGCCTGGCCAAAACCCCAATTTGGGAAAAAAGTGCTTTTAAAAAAATCACTTTTGGCTGAAAAGAAGCTTGGGTAAATAGGCTATAAAAAGGAAAGAGTGCTATATAAACTGGGACGGAGACTATTTAAATCCGATGGTTCTTGCTGTGTGGAATGTCATTGGTTTGATTTGATCTGGTTTAATATTTAAAAAGTATGTCCCTAACATTACATTGTATGTAAGTGAAAAATCATTCGTTAAAATCAAACATGCTTTTGTAATTACTTGTCAACCTGGATATGACATTTAAAATATACCTAATAACCATGACCACCAGAAAGTCTATCAAAAAAGTAAAGCACATTTTAAATGCTCAGTGAATAGCATTTCCTTAAGAAGTGCTTATTCAGGATCAGTTTTTTAAAAGATTGGTTTATAAAAGATACCGTTTCTAGAAGATAGATTGGTTTATTAAAATACCCCCCTCGTCCAACCTGGTCTAAGTGTATCTAACCTGGTAGATGGGAATTAAGCTAAAAAAGTATAGGTGTTAAACAGGTGGGCTGGGTTGGGTTGCTATTTTTTGGACCCGTACGGTTTACGAGTTGAGATTTAATGGGTTCGGGTTCATCCGGATAAAAATTGAACCGTAAGGGTTACGGGTTAAGGGGGCTGGGCCGGACCGGGTTTAGTGTATTTTTTTTTTTTGTATTTTGTATAACTATTGTAAGTTATCTTAATACTTTGTATTAATTTAAAGATTACAAGTTATATTAATGCTTTGTATTAATATAAATTTCAAGTGCTACATTTATTTCAAAATTCAAAATTTTGCATTTAAAAAGTAAATTAACAAAAAAATAGTAAAACTAAATTTTCATGCATAATAAATTAATAGTACTTCAAATTAATCTAACAAACTTAAACATTAAGCATAAATACGTTTAATAAGTTCAAAATAATACAAATTGTCTTAAAATCTTAAATGCAGATTTCCGGAGGACGCTCAAAACAATACTTTATATGCCTACTTAAACTGCCTGTGCCAGGCTCTGAACGAAAATTTAAAATTTGACTACTGTTCTTGCACTTTATTTTTTGACCTTCTTCATTTTCTTCTAACACCTCACAGTGTTGCCAAACATATGAGCGCACCCTAGAAGTACGCGGCATGATTTAATTTGATTTGAGATTTGAGAATTGAGAATTTGAGATTGAGACTTGAAATCTTGAAAATTAGAGAATGAGAGAAATTGAGATTGAGAAATGAGAGTTAAGTGAAGAACTAAATAAGAGGGGGTAGTTATAGTTTTAGAGAAGATTAATTTTGTAATTGAAAAAGGACAAATTTCAAAAAAAAAAGAGGCTATTAATGCAATTAACCCGTTGGGCAACGGATCCTTGCCAGGTGTTACTGTTGCCAACGGTTAGTGGGTCCCACTTAATTAAAAAAACAAAAAAAAGGTTGTACCGAGCCGGTCCGGGTTTGACCGTGTTTGACCGGTCCGGGTTTGACCATGTTTGACCGGCCCGGGTTTGACCGGGTTTGACCGGTCCGGTTAATTGTTACCAAAATTTAAACGGACCAACCCCCTCTACCCCTCCTACCCAGCCCAACCCGCCCCCCTATGTACCGGCTGGTCCGGTTCCGGTTTGGGCCGGTCTGGTTACGGGTTAACCTGTCCGTTAGACACCTATAGCTAATAGTATGCATAGTTTGCTGTCATCAAGGTTGGTGCCATTTGTTCTGGGTGGAATTCATGGAAGTGTGTTTTAACCTATTCAAAATTGAGGTTCTGGTTCTAAAGATTATGGTGCACTATGTTAATGGCGTTACATACTACAAGAACCATCATGAATTTGGATGCCTGAGCTGTTGTTTGATCAATGTACAGGCAACAAGATGATGATAGAGGAGACGAAACGTAGTATCCATGATGCTTTATGCGTTGCTAGAAATCTAATTCGCAACAATTCAATTGTGTATGGTGGTGGTTCAGCAGAGATTTCTTGCTCTATTGCTGTGGAAGCGGCTGCGGATAAACACCCTGGAGTTGAGCAGGCAGTTTTACTTTTTCTCTTTCAATTTTTCTTTATATGCCTTTTGTATTTAACTGTCATTAGCTGAGGCCTCAATCCTTCTCTCTGCAGTATGCAATCAGGGCATTTGCTGATGCTTTGGATTCTGTCCCAATGGCACTTGCTGAAAACAGTGGTCTACAGCCCATTGAAACTCTATCTGCTGTTAAGGCTCAGCAAATTAAGGTAATCCAGCTTACCTAGGATCAATATTAAAATTAGTCCAATATTGAAGAGTCGTACTATGACGTATCTTAAGCTGTTGAGTGTAAGAAAAAGAGAAAGTTTCAGAAGCTGTTTATCCCATTTTCTGTCATCGATGTATCCGATGTTCTCAGAACACTTTTTTATGACCTTATGACATATCCCAGGCTGTTGAGTGTTAGAAAAAGAAACGGAAAAGGGCCAAAACTGCCCCCTAGACTATTCGGTTAAGTCTAAAATACTCTCCGTCCACCTATTTTATAATAATTGCCCTCACCGTTAAAATCTTGTCTATTCATGCCCCTAACGTCAACTTTTCTGCCCACTCATAACCTAAAAACTAACTGCCTTATTTTGATAAAGAAAAAAGTTTATTATTTATTGCTCCCTCTGTTTCATATTGTTTGAGGTAGTTTGACTCGGCACGGAGTTTAAGAAAAAAGAAGAGGACTTTTGAAACTTGTGGTTTTAAAAGAAGAAGGGTAAAAGGTTTGTGGGGCCATGCCATTTGTGTGGCTATAAAAGCTTCTCATTAAGGACAAAAAGGATAAAATGAAGAGTTTAAAGTTGAATTATTTTCAAATTTAGAAATGTGTCACTTATTTTGGAACAGACTAAAAAGAAAAGTACCATATTTAATATGAAATGGAAGGAGTATGTGTAAATTTCCTATTCATATCCACTTATTAGCCTACTCTGTCTTAGATTTTCACCCTTCAAAAACTCACAGATCTCCCTCTCCATCTCAAATTTTTCGGCCTTTAATTTTTGAATTAACATTTTTTATTAAATCAATTTTCTGAGTGAAATCAGGTACTCTTTGAAATTAATGCTTCATTGTAAGATTTTATGGTTTAATAAGTTATTTTTTTGCCAATAGTAATGATCATTGAGCATTTGCAATATTTTTGTTGTATTCCTGACAACTTTGCATCCAATTTTTTTGATTATACCAATAATTTATTTGGTCTTTGCTCGGACCTTGACCTTTTTCTTCTTCATTGGCTCACCGTAGTCTGAACATCCGATAATGTCTATAAATTAAGCTATTGTACGAGGATGCTCATCAGGTTATATCAACACCGCCAATTTTAAAAAAGCGACTGTTAAATCAAGAGAAATATTTGAGAGATCATATGCCTGAGAATATGAGAGAATAGGATTTATTGGTGAATGTGACTGTAATAAACACTTGATTGAGCTTATTGTATGAAGCAGTAAAGTGTAGTAAGAAAAATTAATGATAAATGATATTTCTGTGATGGGAAAAAAGGAATAATGATGCGTACATTTAACATACAAAGAAATAGGAGGATGAAGGTGATCAATTATACGAGAGAGTTTTGTTTGCTTAGGGAAAAAATGGGTGTATCTGTTATGAAATAATATAAAGACAAGAACAATAATGCAAGAACAAGAACAACATAGAGAGAATAGAGAGAGAGAAGTATTCTTATTGATACTTAGAGATTGTTAGGGATGTATTACAATGGTAGAAGACCCCTTTATTTATAGGGAGTGGGATGATCTAGCTACCAATAATAGGACTCTAGAATCTCTCTAATTAAAGACATTCACCTTAAATAGAAGTGTATTTATAACACTCCCCCTTGAATGTCTATTCAATGATGTGCCTCGTTAAAACCTTAAAACAAAACCCAATGGGAAAAATTAAAGTAAGGAAAAAGAGTACACATGTTTGAATATGCGCCTATTGGTTGCCTCATTAAAAACCTCGCAAGGAAAACCCGGTGGGACAAAACCTTGTAAGGGAAAAAGAGTGCAACACGCATTAACTCCCCCTGCTAATAACATCAATTTATGTCCTTAAGTCTTCGCATCCCGATCTTGTGAACTAGCTTCTTGAAGGTTGACTTTGGTAGAGATTTTGTGAACAAATCAGCCATATTGTAGCTTGAACGAATCTGTTGAACATTGATATCACCATTCTTTTGAAGATCATGTGTGAAGAATAACTTTGGTAAAATATGCTTCGTTCTATCTCCTTTTATGAATCCTCCCTTCAATTGAGCTATACATGCTGCATTGTCTTCATACAAAGTTGTGGATAGTTTATCACACTTCAAACCACACTTGTCTCGGATATGATGTATTATAGACCTCAACCACACACACTTCCGACTTGCTTCATGAATAGCAATTATCTCGGCATGATTAGATGAAGTAGCCACAATTGATTGCTTAGTCGATCGCCAAGATATGGCGGTTTCTCCACAGGTAAACACATAACCCGTTTGAGATCGAGCCTTGTGTGGGTCGGACAAATATCCAGCATCAGCATAACCAACAAGATCCGGGCTGCAATTCTTGCCATAAAATAAGCCCATATCGGTAGTTCCCTTTAGGTACCGCAATGTGTTTGATCCCATTCCAATGTCTCCTCGTAGGAGCCGAGCTAAATCTTGCTAAGACATTAACTGAAAAGGATATGTCAGGTCTTTTAGTATTTGCAAGATACATTAGTGCGCCAATTGCGCTAAGATATGGTACTTCAGGACCAAGTAGCTCTTCATTCCTTTCTTGTGGTCGGAATGGATCTTTGTTCACATCAAGTGATCGAACAACCATCGGTGTACTTAAAGGATGTGCTTCATCCATGTAAAACCGTTTCAGTACCTTTTCTGTATAGGTAGATTGATGAACAAAAATTCCGTTTGCCAAATATTCAATTTGCAAACCAAGACATAGTTTAGTCTTTCCGAGATCTTTCATCTCGAATTCATCCTTTAGATAATCAATTGCCTTTTGAGTTCTATAGGGGTTCCAATAAGGTTTATGTCATCGACATATACGGCAAGTACAACAAATTCCGATGTTTTCTTTATAAAAACACACGGGCAAATGGTGTCATTTTTATATAGCCTTCTTTTAACAAGTACTCACTAAGACGATTATACCACATTCGTCCAGATTGCTTTAGACCATACAAGGATCTTTGCAATTTAATTGAGAACATTTCCCGAGATTTTGAATTATGCGCGTTTGGCATCTTGAGTCCATCGGGAATTTTCATGTATATCTCATTATCAAGTGAGCCATAAAGATAGGCAGTAACCACATCCATTAAGTGCATGTCAAGCTTTTCATGGACAGCAAAACTTATGAGATAACGAAAGGTTATCGCATCCATTACAGGCGAATATGTCTCTTCATAATCGACACTAGGCCTTTGAGAAAAACCTTGTGCAACAAGGCGTGCCTTATATCTTTGTACCTCGTTTTTCTCGTTTCTTTTGCGTACAAAGACCCATTTATAGCCGACAGGCTTAACACCATTAGGTGTTTCAACTATAGAAACTTCACGTTTTGCCAGCGAATTCAATTCTGATTGAATTGCTTCTTGCCACTTTGGCCAATCCTGTCTTTTTCGACATTCTTCAACAGATTGAGGTTCGAGATCTTCACATTCTTGCATAATGCTAGATGCGACATTATAAGCAAAAGCATTATCTAACACAATATCCACTCGATTAATATTTGCCTCAATATTAATTGGATTTAGGGATAGTTCCGTATTTTCCAGAGTCTCGGGCTCAATGGATTCTTCATGAATCTCAGAATTTGTTAAATCGTGAGATTCTTTCGTGGTGTCATATTGATCATTCTTTTTCCTCTTTCTAGGATTTCGATCTTTGGAACCTAATGGTCTGCCACGCTTCAGGCGTGCATTTGACTCATTGGATATGACACTAGATGATTGTCCAACAGGGACATCAATACGGATTGGAACATTTTCCGCGGGAATGTGGGATTTCGTTATCCTCTTTAAGTCCGTAAATGCGTCAGGTTTTTATTTGCTATTCTTTGCAAATGGATAATCTTTTGTACCTCTCTTTCACAAATAGAGGTATGTGGATCAAGATGAGATAATGATGCATTTTTCCACAAAATTTCCCGTTTGGTTTCACCAACTTCTCCCCCTAATTTTGGGAAAAGTGTCTCATCGAACGACAGTCTGCAAATCGTGCAGTAAATACGTCGCCTGTCAATGTTTCGAGGTAGCGAATGATGGAGGACGATTCAAACCCAACATATATTCCTAACCTTCTTTGCGGACCCATTTTGGTGCGGGATGGCGGTGCTATAGGCACATATACTGCGCATCCAAAAATTCTTAAATGGGATATATTGGGTTCATGACCCAAAACCAATTGCAACGGGGAATACTTGTGGTAATTCGTCGGTCTGAGACGAATTAGCATTGCTGCATGTAAGATGGCGTGACCCCATACCGAAGTGGGCAGCCTCGTTCTCATAAGTAATGGCCTTGCAATCAACTGCAGGCGTTTAATTAACGATTCTGCAAGACCGTTTTGAGTGTGAACATGAGCTACAGAATGTTCAACTTTTATCCCGATTGATAAGCACTAATCATTAAATGCTTGGGATGTAAACTCAGCAGCATTATCCAGTCTAATGGACTTGATTGGATTATCTGGAAATTGTGCTCGTAGTCGAATTATTTGTGCCATTAATTTCGCAAACGCAAGGTTGCGTGATGACAACAGGCACACATGAGACCATCTACAGGATGCGTCTATCAAGACCATGAAATACCTAAACGACCCACTAGGTGGGTGAATAGGTCCACAAATGTCCCCTTGTATACGTTCCAGAAACGTGGGTGACTCAGTCCCAACCTTTGTTGGTGATGGCCTGATAATCAACTTGCCTTGATAACACGAAGTGCAAGGATATTCATTATTCGAAAGAATTTTGAAATTCTTTAACGGATGCCCATATGAGCTTTCTATAATCCGTCTCATCATGACCGATCCTGGGTGTCCCAGTCGATCATGCCAAAGTACAAAGGTATTGGAATCAGTAAACCTTTGGGTTACTGTTGAATGTGCCTCAATTGCACTAATTCTTGTCCAATACAGGCCACAAGATAAAGACGGGAATTTCTCAATAACCCTCTTTTGGCCGGAGACATTCTTTGTGATGACGAGATATTCTAGATTATCTTCATCCATTGTCTCAATATGAGAGCCATTCCGGCGTACATCTTTAAAACTCAACAAGTTTCTCTTAGACTTGGAGGAGAACATTGCATTCTCTATGATTAACGTTGTGCCTTTGGGCAGAGTTACAATTGCTCTTCCGGAGCCTTCAATCAATTTACTACTTCCAGAGATTGTAGTAATGTTTGCCTTACACATACTTAGTTGAGAGAAATATTTCCTTTCTTTGAGTATTGTATGTGTAGTACATGAATCAACTAGGCAAATACTTTTACAGTTGGACGTTGATCCAAGTTCGCTTTGTGAGATATCCATATTTGCTATCCCATAGTTTGACATACAAAAGAGATACACAAACATAAGAATAAACAAGTTCAATTCGTTTGTGTCACATAATATTTTCAAAATCTGCTGCTAACAGTTGACTAACAAAATCAGATATGTTATCCATAATTGATTACTTTGCAGTTTGAAAATTTCAGTTTAAACATTTTTTTCAAACAATCGATTGTTAAACACAAACAATCGATTGTTGAACATTGACAATCGATTGTTAAACACACACAATCGATTATTTGCTATTTTGAAAAACTTCAGATCACACTGTCTTAAGACAATCGATTGTTATGCATAGACAATCGATTGTTGGCTATTTTGAAAAATTCCAGAGCACACTGTTTTAAGACAATCGATTGTTAAGTATAGACAATCGATTGTTGGCTATTTTGAAAAATTCCAGAGCACACTGTTTTAAGACAATCGATTGTTAAGTATAGACAATTGATTGTTGGCTTATTTTGAAAAATTCCAGATTACACTGTCTTAACGACAATCGATTGTTAGACATAGACAATCGATTGTGGATGATTTTTGAAAAATTCCAGATTACACGGTCTAACGACAATCGATTGTTAGACATAGACAATCGATTGTGGATGATTTTTGAAAAATTCCAGATTACACTGTCTAACGACAATCGATTGTTAGACATAGACAATCGATTGTCGATCAATTGTTTTTCAGCTTTAATGCGAAAATATTAGATAATCGACTAGTTTTTCAGGCTAGTCGATTACCCCTACTGGAAAATAAAAATATTATTGATATTTGAGCATATTGAAGATATTCTAAAGAACTACTGCTAACATTGCATCATGAACTAACTAATACGAGCTAATACTAATGACTATTAGTTTATTCACTAACTAATACAAATAAGTAGAACAAAATCAAATAACTCCATCTTCTTTCATCACGGACCCATCGCCGATTAGGTGGTCTATTTTCCCCTCGGGTTGCTCAAAGAAGTCTGCCACATCCAGGTGGGTGATGTCCAAGTTGTCGTCATAGACAAAATTTGTTTCAGGGCCTTTTCTCTTTTGAGATGCTTGATAAAGGTCAACCAAGTGTCTTGGTATACGGCAAGTCTTTGACCAGTGCCCTTTCCCACCGCAACGATAACATATAGTTTCTGAACCATTTGCCTTAGGATCTTCATGACCCCGTTTCTGCTTTCGGCGGTTATCTCTCCTTAGGGGTTGACGGACTTCATTGGAATTTCTTCCTTGTCTACGTCCCTGGCTATGACCCCGTTTACGACCATGACCATGGCCCTTTTCATGTTTGGCATAATGAGAGTGCACCTTATCTGCTTCAGGCAGTGGTGTAGACCCAGTGGGTCGATTTTCATGATTTCTCATGAGCAGGTCATTATTTCGCTCAGCCACTAGTAGAAGAGAAATCAGTTCAGAGTACTTTGTAAAGCCTTTCTCTCTGTACTGTTGTTGCAGTACCATATTGGAGGCAGGAAACGTTGTAAACGTTTTCTCAAGCATATCATAATCGGAGATTTTATCTCCGCATAGCTTCAATTTAGAAGTAATTCTGAACATTGCAGAATTATATTCAGAAACGGACTTAAAGTCCTGGAGCCTCAGATGAGCTCAATCATATCGTGCTTGTGGCAGAGTGACCAACTTCAGGTTGTCATATCTCTCCTTTAAGCCGTTCCACAAGATGAGTGGATCCTTGACGGTGAGATATTCAATCTTCAAACCTTCATCAAGGTGATGGCTCAAGAAAATCAAGGCCTTCGCACAGTCTTGGGTGGATGCTTTTTCTCTATCTTTGATGGTGTCTCCGAGACCCATAGCATCTAAGTGGATTTCAGCATCCAACACCCATGTCATATAGTTCTTGCCCGAAATTTCAAGGGCAACGAACTTTCTTTTCGTAATGTCAGACATAATCGAAAATTAAATTAGGAAGAGGGAAATACCTTAGGTTTTTCGAGAATGGTTCTTGAGACGGTAGAGTCTCGTGCTGATAACGTGTTATGAAATAATATAAAGACAAGAACAATAATGCAAGAACAGGAACAATATAGAGAGAATAGAGAGAGAAGTATTCTTATTGATACTTAGAGATTGTTAGGGATGTATTACAATGGTAGAAGACCCCTTTATTTATAGGGAGTGGGATGATCTAGCTACCAATAATAGGACTCTAGAATCTCTCTAATTAAAGACATTCACCTTAAATAGAAGTGTATTTATAACAGTGTCAGAGTTCTAGTTAGTAGAATAATTTTTAAAAGAAAGGAGAAAGAAACAGAGGAAAAGAGTCTTACAATGTGGGTGAATTTATTTTAATTTAGATGAGTCTTAAGTTAGGTCAATCGGACATGACACATGAAAATGAATTATATCTTTTTTTTGCCTAACATGGTCTTTGAAAGTTATATGACGTAAAGTATTAGTGACAAAATTTTTTGGTTGTCTGAAAATAAAACTTTAATGATGTTTGTAGTGATTATTCAAATGGAGTGCAAGGTCAAAAGAAGGATAAGAAAGAACAAGAAAAATATGAACGCACACAAGCTAGAGGGGGAGGGTGGGGTGGGGGGGGGGGAATTTTTGAGATGTGAGGTATTATTGTACCAACTCCAATAATCTAGGGGCAGCTTTGATCCTTTTTTTGTTATGACACGTGAAAATTAATTAAACTTTTTTATCTAACATGGCCGTTAGTCGTTAGGGCATTCTTGAGCCGAAAAGATAACGGCGAGGACTATGTTTTCGAAGTAAGTGGATGGAGGGCATTATTGTACCAACTCCAATAGTCTAGGGGAAGTTTTGACCCTTCTCCGAAAAAGAAAAAAGTTTCAGAAGCTGTTCTTCCCATTTTCTGTCATGTATCTGATGTTTTCAGAACGATTGTGTTATAACCTTGTGACATATCGTGACATATCCCAGGCTGTTGAGTGTTAGAAAAGAAAGTTTCGGAAGCTGTTCTTCCCATTTGTCATGTATGTATTGGATGTTTTCAAATCAATTGTGTTATTACCTTAACATCTAATCTTTTACGCAGGAGAACAATCCATGCTGTGGAATAGATTGCAATGATGTTGGCACAAACGACATGCGTGAGCAAAATGTCTTCGAGACTTTAATAGGGAAGCAACAACAGATATTACTTGCAACTCAGGTTGTCAAGATGATTCTAAAGATTGATGACGTGATTTCTCCATCTGAGTATTGACGTTAAGTACGAGAATTCTAATTTTTTTTTTCGACTAAAGAGGAGGTGAATGTTTCCTTTTTCGCTATGCCAACCCATAAGTTTTGTTGGGTGAACATTTTCATGATCTTATGCTTTGGTTTCTATGTTGTGTATTTGAGTACAGCTTGTTGGTTGATGAAATGTACTCGTTCAGTGGTTTTCAATTTGATTGATGATCACTGTCTCACGGTATGCTATCAAAAGCTTATCTTTTGCTGGTCTCAGATTTTGCCACTTTGCTAGAATGCTGTCAAAACCTGAAGTTTGTGTGTGCTCTCATGTGAATTTGGTGGCTCCTTATGTAATGAACATCTTAGAGGATTCTATGATCTCCTGTTAACTCGTGGCATTTAAATGCCACTAAACTGTGTCTTTAGCTGCAAATGTGAAACGTGATGTATGAAACCAGCCACAATTCAGTAAACAGGCTAATAGACTGTTGCTCTGATGGTAAGCAATCCCCACTTCAATCCGAGAGGTTGTGAGTTCGAGTCTCCCCAAGAGCAAGGTGGGAAGTTCTTGGAGGGAAGGATGCCCGGGGGTCTATTTGGAAACAGCCTCTACTCAAGGATAGGGGTAAGGTTTGCGTACACACTATCCTCTCCAAACCTCACTAAGTGAGATTATACTGGGTGGTTGTTGCTAATAAACTGTTTGGCCAAGCTTCTTTTTGGTCAAAAGTGTTTTTTGGCTAAAAACACTTTTGGTCAAAAATTGAGGTGTTTGGCCAAGCTTTTGGAAGGAAAAAAGTGCTTTTAAAGAGTACTAGAATTAATTTCTGAGAAGCAGAAAAAAGTAGTTTTTTTTTCCAAAAGTAGTTTTTTTTGGAGAAGTACTTTTTAGAAAAATATATTTAGAAGTAATTTTTTAAAGTTTGGTCAAATACTATTGCTGTTTAGAAGTATATTTCAAACTAATTAACTAAATATAAATTATTTTTAACTAAATTACTTTTGAAAAAAAAATTCTTAAAATAAGTTGATTTTACAGTTTGGCTAAACGGAAGATAAGAGCACTGTGTTCATTATGGTTGATCATTGCGTGCTAAAAAAATTGAGGTAAAAGTAAAGTCATGTCATTCTACGTTCAGATCTGAGGTTTGCTTTATGTGGTTTTCATTTCCGATGTCTTTTGGTTATTTTGTTACATATTTGTTCTGTTCTAATTTATGTGAATTTTTTTTATCTGTTTAAAAAAGAATGACTTTTTTTTAAATTTAATAAAAATTTAGCTTAAATTTATAATTTTATCTTTAATGAGAAGTTTTTATAATTGTTAGAAGTGTAAATATAGTAGAATTCTAACCCAAAGTGTATTAGGAGTAAGTTAGGTTATGTGTATTATATATAGGGTTCATTGTATCATGTTTATACATCAATTATATATTTTTCTCCCGTGCTTTCTCACATGGTATCAGAGCTTTGGTGAGACTATTATAGCTGTGCGTCATTCCAGCTAATTCCGGAAAGAAAGACCTCGTCGCCGTGCAATTTTCCGGCGACTTAAGAGGCTGTCCGAACTAAACTACCTTTTCTGTTGGTGTTGTGCAAAATCCGAGACCGCCACGAGGTTCGGGAGAGAATTCCGACCAACCCCAGAAAAAATCACCGGCAAAGCACTGCTCACGCGCCCCCACGCGCCGGCAGAACCTCGGCGCGTGAAGCCCACACGCCGGCGCGTGAGGGCAGTTCCGGCCACTTTTTCAGTTTGTTTCTTTAGGACAGATTGGTCGGCTATCAATTCCGACCCTACTCATACTTTTTCCATTCGATTCCGACAACTTTCAGTTTTTTCCGGCGACTTTATTGACTTTTCCGGTAGCTACAGTACTTTCCGGCTAGAATTTCTTCAGGACAGTTTGCTCCACCTTGAATTTCGAGCCTATCCATATTTTTACTTTTCAATTCCGACGACTTTGAATTTTTCCGGCAGCTACAGTGTTTCTGTTTTCCGGCAGCGCCATTTTTCAGTCCTCTGTTTCAGTTTCAGCGAGTTTTCAGTTGATAATCCAACGATGTCTTTGGGACTAGAGTCTTTCGGGTCCAGAAATCAGGGTTCTGGCAGTTCCGGTATTATGATTACCTCAGAACTTTTAATGGGAGGTTCAAACTACCTAGCTTGGGCTTCGTCTGTCGAGTTGTGGTGTAAAGGCCAAGGTGTTCAGGATCATCTAACCAAGGAGTCTAGTGACAGAGATGAAAAAGCCAAAGCACATTGGGAGAAGATTGATGCTCAATTATGCAGTATTTTGTGGCGATCTATTGATTCCAAGTTGATGCCCTTGTTTCGTCCATTCCAAACATGTTATTTGGTTTGGGAAAAGGCTCGTACTTTATACACTAATGACATATCTCGTTTCTATGATGTGATATCGCGGATGACAAATTTAAAGAAACAGGAATTAGATATGTCTACTTACTTGGGTCAAGTGCAGGCAGTTATGGAGGAATTTGAGACGTTGATGCCAGTTTCTGCTAGCGTTGCAAAGCAGCAAGAGCAACGACAAAAGTTGTTTCTAGTTCTTACTCTTGCTGGGCTTCCTAATGATCTTGACTCAGTACGCGATCAGATTTTGGCTAGTCCGACTGTCCCCACAGTTGATGAATTATTCTCTCGCTTACTTCGCCTTGCTGCAGCACCAAGTCACCCAGTGAGCTCATCACAGACACTTGATTCATCTATCCTCGTCTCCCAATCCGTGGACAATCGGGTTTCTCATACTATGGAGTATAGACGAGGAGGAGGTCGTTTTGGGAGATCTAGACCCAAGTGTTCTTAGTGTTATAAACTTGGTCACACTCGTGACGTGTGCCATTCTTTAAATGGTCGACCAACAAAAAATGCTTATGTTGCTCAGACCGAGCCTACATGTAACCAGGGATTTTCTGTATCTGAACGGGAGTATAATGAGTTCCTTAAATATCGAGCAAGTAAGCAGCCGTCTCCACAAGTAGCCACTGTTGCTCAGCCTGATACTTCTGTTGCTCGTAATTCTTTTGCTTGTGTTTTCCAGTCTAGTCCTCTTGAACAATGGGTTGTGGACTCCGCTGCTTCTGATCATATCTCTGGTAATAAATCCCTTTTGTCAAATATTGCGTATTCACAGTTTCTTCCCAACGTTACTTTAGCTAATGGGTCTCAAACTAAAGCAAAAGGAGTTGGACAAGCAAATCCTCTACCCTCTGTCACTCTAGATTCCGTTCTTCATGTCCCTGGCTGTCCTTTTAATCTTGCATCTGTGAGTCGTTTGACTCGTGCCCTCCATTGCGGAATATATTTTATTGATGACTCTTTTATTATGCAGGACCGCAGTACGGGACGGACGATTGGAACAGGACTTGAATCAGACGGACTCTACTACCTTAACTCACTAACATCCTCTAAGGCCTGTCTAGCTGCCGATCCTCCAGACCTACTTCACAGTCGTTTAGGACATCCTAGCTTGTCCAAACTTCAGAAGATGGTGCCTCGTTTCTCCAGTTTATCCACATTAGAGTGTGAGTCATGTCAGCTCGGGAGACATACCCGCGCCTCCTTTCCTCGTAGTATTGAGAGTCGTGCAGAGTCTGTTTTTTCTTTAGTTCATTCGGATATATGGGGTCCTAGTAGGGTATGTTCAACCTTGGGATTTCGTTATTTTGTTAGTTTCATTGATGATCATTCAAGATGTACTTGGATTTTCTTAATGAAAGATCGTTCTGAGTTGTTTTCTATATTCCAAAATTTTTGTGCTGAAATTAAAAATCAATTTGGTGTTTCTATTCGCACCCTTCGCAGTGATAATGCCTTAGAATATTTATCCTCTCAATTTCAGCAGTTTATGTCTTCTCATGGAATTATTCATCAGACCTCTTGTCCTTATACCCCTCAGCAAAATGGGGTTGCAGAGAGAAAGAATAGGCACATTGTTGAGACTGCTCGCACACTTCTCATTGAATCTCATGTTCCGCTGCGTTTTTGGGGCGATGCAGTTCTCACATCTTGTTATTTGGTTAATCGGATGCCTTCATCTCCCATCCAGAATCAGATTCCGCATGAGGTCTTGTTTCCCCAGTCACCCTTATACTCTGTTCCCCCTCGTATTTTTGGGAGCACTTGTTTCGTTCATAACTTAGCTCCTGGGAAAGATAAGTTAGCTCCTCGTGCTCTCAAGTGTGTCTTCCTTGGTTATTCTCGTGCTCAGAAGGGCTATCGTTGTTATTCCCCTGATCTTCGTAGGTACCTTATGTCAGCCGATGTCACATTTTTTGAGTCTAAACCTTTCTTTACCTCTTCTGACCATTCTGACCATCTGGATATATCTGAGGTTTTACCTATACCGGCCTTTAGGGAGTCTACTATATCTCTTCCTTTACCTTCCGCTACAGAAGTCTTACTCATTCCAAACGTTCGACCCTCTACTGTGGCTCCTCCTAGACTCCCTGCACAAGACACTCCACTCTTGACATACCATCGTCGTCCTCGCCCAGCATCCGGCCCGGCTGATTCACTTCCTGCACCCGACCCTGCTCCTACTGCGGACTTGTCTCTTCCGATTGCACTTCGGAAAGGTATACGGACCACCCTTAATCCTAATCCCCATTATATCGGTTTAAGTTTTCGTTTGTCATCACCCTATTATGCTTTTCTATCTTCTTTGTCCTCTGTTGCCATCCCTAAGTCTACAGGTGCAGCATTGTCTCATCCAGGGTGGCGACAGGCTATGACTGACGAGATGTCTGCTTTACATACGAGTGGTACTTGGGAGCTCGTCCCTCTTCCTTCAGGTAAATCTACTGTTGGTTGTCGTTGGGTGTATGCAGTCAAGGTTGGTCCAGATGGTAAGGTTGATCGTCTTAAGGCTCGTCTTGTGGCCAAGGGATATACTCAGATATTTGGGCTTGATTACAGTGATACCTTCTCTCCCGTGGCTAAGATAGCATCAGTCCGCCTTTTTCTCTCTATGGTTGCTGTTCGCCATTGGCCTCTGTATCAGCTGGACATTAAAAATGCATTTTTACACGGTGACCTTGAAGATGAAGTTTATATGGAGCAACCACCTGGGTTTGTTGCTCAGGGGGGAGTCTCGTGGCCTTGTATGTCGCTTGCGCCGGTCACTTTATGGTCTAAAGCAGTCTCCTCGAGCCTGGTTTGGTAAGTTTAGCACTGTTATCCAGGACTTTGGCATGACTCGGAGTGAAGCTGATCACTCTGTAATCTATCGGCATTCTGATTCGCGTCTGTATTTATCTAGTGGTCTATGTTGACAACATCGTTATTACCGGCAATGACCAGGATGGTATTACTAAATTGAAGCAACATCTCTTTCAACACTTTCAGACTAAGGATCTGGGCACACTAAAGTATTTTTTGGGTATTGAGGTCGCACAGTCTAGCTCAGGTATTGTGATCTCACAACGGAAGTATGCCTTAGATATTCTTGAGGAGACAGGAATGACAGGTTGTAAACCTGTTGACACTCCAATGGATCCAAAATTTAAACTTCTTCCAGGACAGGGGAGCCTCTTAACGATCCTGAAAGATATAGGCGGTTAGTTGGTAAACTAAATTATCTTAAAGTGACAAGACCTGACATTTCCTTTCCTGTGAGTGTTGTGAGCCAGTTTATGGGTTCGCCATGTGATAGTCATTGGGATGTAGTTGTTCGCATTCTTCGGTATATAAAATCAACTCCAGGTAAAGGTTTATTGTTTGAGGATCGAGGCCATGAGCAGATTGTTGGATACTCCGATGCTGATTGGGCAGGATCGCCTTCTGACAGACATTCTACTTCTGGATATTGTGTCTTAGTAGGAGGAAATTTTGGTATATTGGAAAAGCAAGAAACAGAATGTGGTTGCTCGGTCTAGTGCAGAAGCAGAATATCGAGCAATGGCTATGGCAACATGTGAGCTAGTTTGGGTCAAACAGTTGCTCAAAGAGCTGAAATTTGGTGATGTTAGTCAGATGGGACTTGTGTGTGATAATCAAGCTGCTCTTCATATTGCGTCAAATCCAGTGTTCCATGAGAGAACTAAGCACATTGACATTGACTGTCACTTTATCAGAGAAAAGATACTCTCGGGAGATATTGCTACAAAGTTTGTAAAGTCAAATGATCAGCTTGCAGACATTTTCACCAAGTCCCTCACTGGTCCTCGTATTAACTACATATGTAACAAGCTCGGTACATATGATTTATATGCACCAGCTTGAGGGGGAGTGTTAGAAGTGTAAATATAGTAGAACTCTAACCCAAAGTGTATTAGGAGTAGGTTAGGTTATGTGTATTATATATAGGGCTCATTGTATCATGTTTATACATCAATTATATATTTTTCTCCCGTGCTTTCTCATAATAATCATATAAATATTTTAGTTTTTTTTTTGAGTTGTTTAGGATTATAAATTTAGAAGTTTTTATTTTTTCTTAAACTCGATACTTAGTCAAATAAGTTTACATAAATTGAAACGGAGGGAGTAGAAAATATTTAATTGGTGTCCTACGCCGTAACATCATAAGATGCCTTATAAGTTGTGCTCCTATAGTTAAATGAATCGACAAAAGAGGTACATTGGCTATGTTTGGAAGAAGGCTATCATGATAACTATAGAAGATTTCAACCTAGATTGAATTATTATGATATATTTCACGTTTCATCCATCTGGGTACTCAACCTGATCTTTTCCTTGGTCTTTCAAGCCGAACTTCATGCCAACGCAGAAGAGTATATTGCAACTTATTTTAGACAATAGTGTCTGGTTTAAGTTACGCGTTTTCAGACTATTTTACCTAGTACCTGTTGTCTCCTACTAAGCATAGTTACAAGGTGTCTTTGCCTACCTACTTTAGGCAAATTGGAAGAGGAAAATGCAAACTTCTAATCTAGAACAACATAGAAGAGTAGAATGTAACTAGTAATCTAGAACGACTTGTACCACAATCTGAAATTTCATCTTAGTTCGTGATGGTGCCTATTCATATTTGATAAGCAAGTCAACTCATAATTAATAGTCCAGATTTTTTTAATTAACAAAGTCATATTATAAATAAATATAGACATAATTTCAAAACAACACAATATTTGATACAATCATAACTTGGCCCGAACATGACCAAAATGGTATAATC
The DNA here is from genome assembly GCA_034376525.1 of Nicotiana benthamiana. NCBI lineage: Eukaryota > Viridiplantae > Streptophyta > Magnoliopsida > Solanales > Solanaceae > Nicotiana > Nicotiana benthamiana. The sequence continues at coordinate 135,039,653 of CM067337.1, forward strand.
CCTCAAGGACTAGGTGACATAAGTACACGAACAACTACCGAACAAGTAGAAGTCTGAATACATGATCAAAACTGGTCGAGATAACGAAAGTACACAGAGGATAATAAAAGACAGGGACTCTGGCATTGCAGAATGAATTCGTGGAGTGTAGCTGACCTTAAGTCTCCGAGCAAACTCCTAGGCTCAACAAGAGGCCCCGCTAGTACTCACCTAAGGATCTGCACAAAAAAATATGCATAAGTGCAGCATGACTACAATACAATAAGAACCTAGTAAGTATCAAGTTTAACCTCAAAGAAGTAGTTGCGAAGCTACATGCATCAGATACTTACAACACAAATATAAATAACATAGCTTAGAACTGAAAATGTAAATAATTTCGTTTAAAGATGTATAACATTCGAAAAGTATAAAGCATGCTTTTCCAATTCAAGAGATAATCATAACGCTACCCAGATAACATTTAAAATGACATACTTCAATCAATGGGGTCGAGGCTCCCCAACTCATATATAAGTGGCATGCATCAGTTAGCATTTAAATGAATGCTTCTAAATGAATCAGGAATGTCTATGCATGCTCAAACTCTAGTCAAAATAGCACGGTGTAGTTAGTTTTCAGATAGTAATTCAAAAATAGCCAGCATTTACCAAGTCAATGAAAAATAACCACTATTTTGCTGCAATAGAAACCGGTCCAGCATAATATACTGGAGTTCGGTGCACCTGTGTATGAACTCCAGCATATTATGCTGGACCGATATACTTTCCTGACTCTAGTATAATATACTGGAGACTGGACCACTGGTGCTCCAAACTCTAGTATATTATGCTGGACTGGTATACTTGTTGAAACTCCAATATATTATGCTGGAGCGCCAGTGTACTTATGCTGGAACTTCATCATATTATGTTGAAGTTCAACCATACTTATCCTGGAACTCTAGTATAATATGCTGGAGTTCAAGTATACTTATGTTGGAACTCCAGCATAATATACAAGAGTATTTTTCGGGTTTGAATAGTGTTTTCCCTCAGATTTATCTTTATATGAAAAGTGGCTAAATTTCTATTATTTTTAAAACTAGGCTATTTTTGAATGACTGGTTGTGAATCTGGCTATTTTTCAATTTCTCCTCAAACACTATTACTCACCATAACTGCTATATGATCCATGTACCCCGACACATAATTTATGTATCACTGAACTCCATAAACAATCTATGTATCACTATACACAATCAATGTGTCGAATACATGGGGCCCAGAATAACATGGGTTATCACCTGAATCTAGAGGGACATATCACTCATAATGTCCTGTGTGCCATAGGCCCATAACTGTATATCAATCGCTCGATCATACTTTTTGTTCCACAATATCAGTCCAGATCAAGTACCCAAATATGATACGTATGCACATACCAAAAAATTAATAGATAAAAGATGCATAAGGACTTAATAATAATTATACATATATATGCTCATATAATTTCTATATTACACAAAAAATTTATGCAATTCAACATATTAAGAATAAGCTCCCATGCCTTTATAAATATTCATAAACCTATGCATGATCTCTAACATGAATAAGAAAGCAAATATAGTCAAACAAATCATAAATCAAGATGAGCATATAATCAAACAAGGCACAAAATGTCTCAATTATTCCAAACATGATATAAACTTCGTATGTGTATATACGTTTTCCACCCCGTATATACCCCACCCCTAATACTTTAAACACATCGCAATCAAATCAATCATAGGTGGTTTCCCTCTTAACAAGGTTAATCAAGAAATTTACCTTCATCGGGTAGCTAAAAATCAACCCAAAATTGCCAAATCGTCGAAATTCAACTCTAAATAGCTCGAATCTAGTCAAATATAACCCAAAAATATCAGACAAAGCCATAGAAATTTATTCCAAACAATAAATCTCGAATCGTTAATCAATCCGTAAAAGTCAACAAAAGTCAACTCATGTCCACACAGTCAAAATTTAAGTCAAGAGGTAGATCTCAACTATCCATAATCCCATATGTCCAAATATGTGATTAGATCCTAAAATACATCCTCTTAAGTTGTACACAAAAATCCCAAATTTTATTTTATAAATTCATATTTTAGGTGGAGAAATTTATGAAAAATCAGATAAAAAATCAAATCCAACTAAAAGTTTCTTACCTCCCATGACATAGTGAAATTACTCTTCAAAATATCCACCTCTCGAAGCACAGAGTTCAAAGTATTAGAAATTGGGTAAAATTCCGAAATAAGTCACTTAAGTGGTCTGCCCAAGCATACCCTTCGTGATTGCAGTCCAAAGATTTTGCAAAGACGAAGCATAAATATGTTGTTGTGCAAAAATACCCTATGCAATCGAGTTTGATCCTCCATGACTGCAAAAGCCAAACAGCCTCTGCTCCATCAACGTGACCCCTTTACGCGAATGCGAAGACCAACCCCTCAACCGACTCCAACCTTATGCGAACGCGATCATGCCCATGCGATTGGCATGCTCCTTGTCGGTCCACTACGTGAATGCGATCTTTATGTCGCAAAAGCGATGAACAAAACCATCTGCCTACCGTACCTTATCCGTAATCACGTTACTCTCTCCGCGTTCATGAAACATCAACCTGCACCAGAAACCAACAGCTCATAAGCAAAGAGCAATGATCCAAACCACCCTGAATCACACCCGAGTTTTCCGACAACACTTCCAATTATACCAACAAGTATATATACCTATTTCAAACTTTTCCAAGGGCTTGAAACACTACGAATAATATCAAACCAAGAATCGACATCCAAAATCTATCTCTTGACTTCCACATTCTAACTTCACCGAACACATCCGAATCTCACTTAGACATTTAGGATTTTGACCAAACTTCGTACAGAGGTTCCAATCAACCAAATAAACCTAACCGAAGCTATGAAATATACATCGGACCCCCATAACATCAAAGTCAACTGTCAGTCAAGCGTAGGAACTCTCCAAACCTTGAAATTGCCTATTTTCGACAATTAGAGCCAAAACCTTCTAGGAACCTCCAAATCGAAGTCCGAACATACCCTATGTCCAAAATCACCATAAGAACCTATTGGGACCATGAAATCACCAATCTGAGGTCGTCTACTCAAAAGTCAAAACCATGGTTAACTCTTATAACTTAAGCTTACAAAATGAGATTAAGTGTCCCAATTCATTCTAAAACATTCCTGAAGCCAAACCGATTACCCCGAAAGTCACAAAACAACAAACAACATACGAGGAGCATCAAATAAGGGAAACGTAGTTCAAATACACAAAACGACTGGTAAATCGTTAGTTGATATAGACCATTGTTCTCTGATAAAATGAAGATAATACATTGGAGATAGTCGGGATAGCTCTGTAGGTATAGCAGAGAACTAATCAATTTATATCGGTCTCTTTTCCCTAGAATTAATTTCTAATTAATTTAATACTAGTCAATATACATATTCTTTTAGAGTTCAAGTTAGAACAATAGGTTTACCTAGATATAACGGACAAGTTTCATGGGAAAGCGTGCCTTGATGTGCTATTCATGGGTAGGGTGGTGCCAGAACTGTTATAAATTTACATCTGGTAGTTTATTTGAGGAATTTATGGGGTCCATGGGACAGAAGCTCTTAAAATTTGCATGTTAGTTGCTAGTCGTAGTTGAACGGTTTGTGGAATATGTAGTACGTGGTATCTATATGGGCACCAATTGCTCTTCGTGAAAACAAAATTGATGGAGCCATTGCAATTTCTGTCGAAAGTTGCATTCTTTTTTGGTGACTGCAATTTTAGTCTACCAAATGATGGTCCTCTTCACAGTGTACCAAAAAGGTGCCTTTTCCTTGAGGTTGCATTTATATTCATCTACCACCCCATGTGAGGGAAACCTCTCAAGTAGGACATCTTCAATAAATGACTATAACTAATAGTAGTTCTGGGCTAAGACGATCTTAAATAGACGTTTATTTGGAGAAGTGGTTATTTGGAGTTGAAGTCGGAAACGAGAACAACTTTTAAGCTCGTTATTTAAAATATATCAATTTAAAGATTAGTCAATCACCCAAACTTCAGAACTAACTATTCTGACTTTGAATTTGGAGTTCAGGACTTGGTGTCATGAATTTCCTAACTACTAATTTAACATCCGGGACATGAGATTCTAACTTCTGTGCACAATTTTCGAACTTTAGGACACAATTTTCCTCAAGTTTGAGCGAAATTGGCTAATCTTTAAACACATTGTAAACTATAGATATATTTTAAACAACATGCTTAAAAGTGGCTACCTGATGTCATTTTCCCATATTTGGAACTTAGGAAGTTTTCATTTGGGATTTTTACGAAAATAGCCCATTATATTCATTGTTTACTTTTTCTAGTAAAATTCATAATTTACATATTGATCATACATAATTACACATATATAATGCATAAATCATGCATATAGTATATTTATTGGCTATTTTTAATTCAAGTGATTGAGTGTACAAGTATTTGAATTAATTCTTCTTTTCATTTTATCATTTAAGTACTATATCATCAATATATGTAACCTTTATGGAAGGACATATAAGTGAGAAATTATTAAGCATCGGTTAAATGTGTAGGTAGGGAAGAGGGTAGTGGGTCACATATATAGTTGAAAATGTTGTACTAGTATTAACACTTGAGCCTTGATTATCACATAACATTGCTATGTGGCAATTGAGTGAGATTATAATATATATTGAGAATTACAACATGTAGTGGTAATTGAAAATCATAGTAAATAAATCAGCATCTTTTGGCCTTCTTGCAGCCAAGTGCACCAGCATTGAGGGTAATAGAGCTAACTAAAGTAGATGGCCTTGCACTTAAACTTGAAGCTTTAGCATAACTTTTAGAAGCTCCAGCACCAGACCTAGTAAAGAATGCTCCATTAAGCATTAAATCTCCTTCAGATCTCCAGTTCCACTTCTTCCATTCACTTTCTGCTGCATCTTCATGTTTTGTCACCTATTGACCCAACATTTAAACACAAATAGGTTCAACTATTAGCCACTTTTTTGCATCTTTATCAAAGTTGCTGCTACCATTATGACACCTAAAAAACTAGGTCATTCACATTAATGATCCGCTTCTTCCTCCCTCTCATATTATCTGTCATGATTATCTTATACACACCTCTTAAAAAAAATTCATTATAACTAATTTACTCTTATTCATGTCTTAATATTTAATCTTTTTTCATTGATATTTGAATGAATAATAGATGTGTTCGTAGTCTTCGAGGATAATTACTAAGGGTAAAAATAAAAAACAATAATTAATTTCGTCTTGAACTTCTAAAATGATAAATTATTTGAGACAGTTAATTTTAGTATTCACGACTGATAATATTAGACGGAAGGAGTATTTAAGTTATGTGGTGTAAAGAATCTAATATGTGATTATTTATTATTTTTACGGAAAAAGGGTTGAAAATACTCTTGAACTATTGAAAAAAATTTAAAAATACCATTCATCCACCTATTGGGCTCAAAATATCCCTATATCCACCTTTTTGGTCTACTTATTCCCTTTGACTATTAGGTTAATTCTGAATTAAAAATAATTAATTAAAAGAAATATTTTGCAAAATATTTTTGCTTTTTTAAACTAATGCACCAGTAGTCCACTAATTCAGTAAAGTTTTCTTCTTCTTTTTTCAGTTTTAACCAAAAAACTATTTTTATTCATTTTTTTCAATGTTTCAACGTATTTTTTTTGTTAAAACTGAAAAATAATTGTAAAAACAACAAAAAAATTTTTAATAAAATATTTTCATTTTTGAAATACTTTTTTCAGTTTTTAAACCATTTTTATGTAAAAGATGGAAAAACAATTTTGTAAAAACTGAAGAAAAAATTCGGTTTTTTAACAAAATATTTTGTTTTTTAAAAACTGAATTTTTTAAAAGAATGAAAAAAGATTTCAAAAACTAAAATATTTTGTTGAAAATGTTTTTTTTCAGTTTCTAAAAAACGAAAATATTTTTGTTAAATTTTTTTTTTTTGCTTTTACAATATTTTTTTTCAGTTTTTACGAAAAGAATGCTTTAAGAACTAAAAAAAAATAGTTTTTTGTAAAAATTGAATTTTTTTTTGTAAAAACTGAAAAAAAAGAAGAAGAAAACTTTACTAATTTAGTAGACTACTGGTGAATTAGTTTAAAACAATAAAAATATTTTTTTGCAAAATATTTTTTTTAAGTAATTATTTTTAATTTAGCATTGACCTAATGGTCAAAGGGCATAAGTGAACCAAAAAGGAAAATGAAGGGGTATTTTTAGCCCAACAGGTGATTGAAGTATATTTTTAAATCTTTCGATAGTTTAGAGTATTTTGAACCTTTTTCCGTTATTTTTATCATGAAGTTGTTAATACTTATCATATAAGTTTATTTATAACTACCCTATATGTGACCTGATTATGTGAGTATTTTATACCATTAGTGCATAAAACCTTGAAACCCTTTCCTATCATTTGACCCTTTCAACTTTAATTAGGCAAAATTTGGTGCAATAGATACCCTCTAAGGGTAGGCGAAGCAAAGTTAGTCAGCTAATTTAAAACATTTTTAATTTCAAGATGCAAAAATCTATCCAAATGTTACTGAATTGGAATTACTACAGATGAACTATGGTAGCTAGTGACTACTCAGGACATTTGCGATAGAAAAGAATAAAATATTACTTTAATAAAGGTGACAAAATGCACGAAATTTAGAGCCTGTTTGAACATAAGAATTTTTTTACTTTTTTTCGAAATTAGTATTCGGCCATAAAATTTTTAATTTCAGTTGAAGATGAATTTTGGATTTTTTAAATAATTTGACCAAAAAATTATTTTTCAAAATTTTTACTCATATCACTCACAAAATTTCAAAAATAACCCAAAATTATACTCATGTCCAACCACAACTCTAATTTTCAAATATTATTTTTTTTTGGGAATTTTATAGTTCTTATGTCCAAACGCCCACTTAGTCACCTACTTGGTCCACAGTTTAACATAAAAAATTTGCAATTTTGAAAAAATAAGAAAAAATTGTCATCTTTCTTACATTTGACTCTTTAAATTTTTTTAAGAAGGAATTGGTCTTTTTCTATTTTTTTTGGGGGGGTTAAATACATTTGTGACTTTAAAACAATAAAATTCCCCTCTTTCCTTTTTTTTTTCAAAAGTGTTAAGATAACTGTATTTTTACCTCCTTGTTGAAGATATCATTAGGAGCAAGAAATCTATTGCCTTGGCTGTTGATAGTTGGAGAAGCACTTCCTCCAACTGCATACATCTCCCAATGCGTGTAGTCATTGTTTACCACATGAAAATATCCATGTCTACATCTGCAATTCTCACAAAACATATTGTCTCATTTATTACACAAATAAATGTACTAAAAAATATACGTAACAGAGAATATTAGATCCAACATTTCTTTATTATTTACCTTGGCATTCTCTGTACAAGCCCTTCTCCAAAATGATTAAAAGCAATGGTAACTTGCATGTTCTTGTCCCTAGTGAATGAATCACTATGTCCCAAAAGCATTACCTATAGAGGCGGATTTAAAATTCAAAGTCAGTACGTACAAAATAATACTGCAATTAATACTCGTTCAATCAAAAATGAACAGAAAGGCTATATCCGTTACTACAATAACAACATCAACATACCCAATATAGTCTCATAAATGAAGTTTGGGGAGAGTAAAGTGTATGTAAACCTTACCCTTGCTTTTAAAAATACAGAAAGACTATTTTTTAAAAACCCTCGGCTTAGGAAGGGGGAAGGAAAGGGTCAATAACAAGCAGACCAATCTGACAACCAAGGCAAAATACAAAACTAGCAAAAAGTAATACATTAATAAAACACTGATACATCCGCTAGTGATTACCTTATTATGATGTGTCATGTAATTATTGGAAATAGTAATGGCAGTAGATCCACGAATTGCATCAATCAAACCATCTCTACAATTTGACAAAGAACAATGATCAACCCAAACATGGCTTCCTCCAAATATAGAAACTCCATCTCCATCTGATAATGTCCTCCAACCATAATGCTCCGGTGAATCTCTAACATAAGCATTTCCTCCTTGTTTACAATCATGAATATTTAATCCATGTATAATAATATTTGTAACATATTGTATAGTAATACATGGACCACCAGCAATATGTACACTAGCACCTCTACCATCAATAGTCTTGAATGAATTCAACATTAACTCTTCTTTTAGCTTAATAACCATATCTCTATCAAATATAATCCAAAGGGGTTCATTTTGAATAGCACCATATCTTAAAGTTCCTGGCTTTGGATTTACAGGATCATCACTAGTATCAGTCACTATGTAAATTTTACCATCTCTTCCACCAATGGCTTGTTTGCCAAATCCAATGGCACAATCAGCTAACCTTTGCCTGTTTTTTTCCCAATTTGGGTCGCATCTCCAGCAATCATCAATTGGGTTGCCTGTTCCACATGATAAATAGCCTAAGTTCCTTCTTGATGCATTGAAAATTTTGCTGCAAAATCAGAAAAAAAGTTGAAATCTTAGTTTAAGGAATTTAACTCTGCCTAGATGCTAAGCATAGCCTGGTGCCACAAATTTTACGTCGAGTTCTATTACTGCCACAAATCGTTATGGGAATTGGGTCATGGAGCTGGTCTCCTCGCCAATGTAAGTAGGCAGAAACCTTGATTTGTTTAACAAAATCAAGGGTGCGCAAATTATCGTAAACTATGAATTCATATAACTGAACCATAAACTTCTCTTGATAGTAAGAAAAATGTGACAAAGAATAAGAGTAAAGGGTGTAAGTGTCATACTCGTTAACTTCTTGGACTATAACTTGAGGAATAGGGGTTGAGAATGTGAAAAGAGGAGCTAAAAGGAGAAGGGAGATAGTTAGAATTCCCATTTGCACTGCTTTGAGCAATGGCGATACCCCTTGTTTTTATTAGGGGCAGAGAAGAAAGAAAAATAGTGTATGGAGTTTGGAATGAAGAGGATGTGGGACTTTTAAAAGGGTTTTATATACAGGATGAAGGGCTGTGTTAATGAACCAACCAAACACCACTTGGAATTTCCTATTTTCCTCTTTTCACTTCTATCACCATTTATGACTCCACTGCTCTCTAGTTTAATTGACTATACCGAGTTTTTACTACGCTACTAAATTAAAATTACTATAAATAATTTGAACTTAATATCAATGCACCGTAATTAAAAGCAAGATATTAAGAGTTAAAGAGTAAAATACTTTAAATAAATAGTATAATAATTCCATATGTAACATTGTTTATGCTACTCACATAAATCTGGAGTCATAAGTACATAAGCAACTAGAATACTAAAAATACAGTCTGAAATAAAATACAACGGTTCAACACAAGATAAACGGTATAATAATATAAGAAGGGGACTTCAGGGGCTGCGAACAATGTGCAGCTCTAACTCAAGTCTCTTGGATAGATCTGATCCGAGCACTCTTCTCTATGCGCCACTATGACTAACACTGAGATATAGACAAGAAGTACAGAAGTATATTATGAGTATAACCAACCTCATACACTCTGTAAGTGTCGAGTTAACCTCGATGAAGTAGTGATAATGCTATGACAAGCATTCACTAAACATAACAGAATAAATAGCAGACATCACAAATATAGAAAAAACGGATAAACTCGTAACAAGGCGACCAGAAGGTCAACTAACAAAGGACTCAACATCATCTCATAACCTTGCACTAGAACACCATAGCTACAAACAATAACAAAACATCATTCCCCGTCGCGACACGTAATCCAATCCCAATTCCAAATTAACATTTATTGCGGCGAGCAATGCGATCCAAATATCATCTCAATATCTGTTGGGACGTACAATCTCATCCAAATATCATATTAATATTTGTTGCAGCGAGCAATCGAATCCTAGTATCATTTGATTTTCATTCTGTTGCGGTGTGTAACCCATTTCTATTTTTATTTCATTGTTATCAACAACTCAATGCCATAAATTCTAAATTCTCAACATGAAAAGGAAGCCAAAGCATAAATCACCTTGAAACTATTTTTTAGAGGAAGATAAAAAAAATGCGGATTCCCCTATTGATTAACCTCTGAGTACAAATAGAGAACAACCAACAACTCAAATTCATAATATATTCTTACATCGTAATCCAACCCGAATCTCGACAAGTCATCGATGTAAGAATGTCAAGAGCTCACACAATCAGATATAGTGGTGTATTCTAGGCCGGGCCTAAATGGGCCGGGCCAAATGGTCCCGAGCTTAGGCGGGTTGGTCTTTGGCGGTCCCGGGCCAAACGGTCCCGGATTTCACGATCCCAATGGGTGGAACCGGCCCACGACGGTCCTAAGCCCACATAGTCCCGGGCTAAATGGGTCGAGCCCACTGGCCTAAACGGCCCTAACGGGCTTTTTCGTTCCGGACTATTTTTTAAATATTTTTTATCTAATGTAATTTCTTGTAAACTATATATGTATATACTAATATAAATTGCTTATACATAACTATATAAATATATATAGTATATATAATATGTATAGTATGTATATATAATTATATATTAAAGTTTGCATTTAATAAGTATATGGTTTATAGTTTATATAGCATTGTGTGTGTGTGTATTATAGTATATAGTTTATATAGTATGAATATATGTAGTATATATATATATATGAGTGTGTATATATATATATGTGTGTGTGTTAGATGTATATAGAATATGTGTTAGAATATATATATATATATATATATATATATATATATATATATATATATATATGTAGTATACATGTAGTATATTATGTATATATATTTCCTTATATAATTTCTTGTAATATATTATAGCTTACATAGAATTGTAAGTTAATCTTCTAAAGAGTCAAATTTAAATACAAAAAAAAAAAAAAAAAATTGTAAAGAGATTTTCAAGAGAATGTCTTATAATTTTTATTATTACGACATTAATAAAAATGACAATATCTTTCGTAGTCTTTCTCCCCCCAATGGAATGATGACAACAAGGTACTAATACCACAATTAAAAGAAAAACAATTAAGGAAGATATGCCAAAATATAATTTATATATTAGTCTATGTATCATCTCTAACAAATCTCATAAATCATTTAAGGTTCGAAGGAATTTCTGTTCATGGTGGTGGAAAAGAGGCTTGTTCATCATCGCTTCCGGGCGAAGCAGCATCCTGCGCAAGTTCCACTAGCATTTCTTCAGAAGCTTCGTCTATCTCCGGTTGCGATACTGCAAGTCCAAAATTTTTTCTTTTTGAACGGATTCAATCTCTGAAGAGTACCGATTTTCCAAGCTCTCCCTCATAGACGCTCTATGATCACCAATTTGAAGTCTCGCTTGACTGAAAACGCTCTCCGATACTACTGTTGAAGCTTGAACACTTCAAATATCTCGAGCCATTCTTGAAAGAATCGGATAGTGTTTTTGTTTGTCCTTCCACCATTCCAGAAGATCAAAGGTACCATCTGGATTTTGTGTTTCAAGACCCTACGACAAATAAACTTAAAGCTCATTTAGTTATGAACTATCACCAAAAATATCACCTTGAGAACCCCTGAACTCCGTCCAAGAACTAAGGGCTTTTAGACCCTCAGTTCTTGTAGATGATTGCGAACTAGACGAAGTAGGAGTTGGAACATTTAGTCTAGCATGATCTACAACAAGTTGATAAGCATTATAAATCGTTTGAGCATTTATTTTAAGTGAGGCTTTTGCATCTCCAAGTGGAGAAAATTCCTCAGCTGAAAGTGGTAAAGTGTTATAAATTTTTGAATACCAAAAGTGATGACCTCCTAATTTAATTGTAGGATTTAAAACTGCAGCAACACCAAAAATAGGGGGGATAGTGAAAAAAATATTTTTAAACTTAGCTTTCATAGAATCAATAGCTTCTTGATAAATATCTTCACCCATTGAAAATGCTGTAAATAAATCTACAAGTGCTGCAATATAAACTAAACATTTAGGAATAGTAGGATAATATTGGCCAGATAATTCATTTGTAACAATATGAAATTGCTTTAAAAAGTCTACAAGCATTTTAACATTACTCTAATCTTGATTTATAAGGTGCTCATCATCATCATCATCATCATCATCATCATCATCATCATCATCATCATCATCATCATCATCATCATCATCATCATCACTATCACCTACATGAGCATTATATGTTGCGCTTATTGAGTTCCTACATTCATATACAACAACTAAACTTTCATATATGTAGTTCCATCTAATGGGACAAGGTTTAGGAACCTTTCTTTCTCTAAGGTCAAATTCATCATATTTTTTAAAATATTCTCTAAGCCTACTTCTACCGTCTGAATAAAAAATCCAATTAAGAGCCATTTTAACCTTTTCAATTTCTACATTTAAACTTTCATACCAGCACCGACGATTAAATGGTAAATATGATAAATATATCTAACATGAAAAATATTACTAAATGCAAGATTTAGTGTGGTTGGAAGCAAGCCTACAACGTTAGTGTTACTAGAAGCATTATCCATTGAAACTGACATAATTTTATCTCTAAGACAAAAATATTTACAAATATCTGCAACTCTGTTAGCAACAAACTTACCTGTGTGGCGTGCATTAATTATTCTATAAGCAATAATGTGCTTTTGCATTATCCACTCCTCATCATTCCAATGACTTGCAACTGTTAGATAATCACAATCATTACCACTTCTACCAATATCGGTAGTAATAGCAATGCGACAATCTATTTGAGTAAATAAATAGCGCAAGTATTGTTCATATTCATGTTTATATTTGTAAATATCGCTCTTTACAGTTGCGCAAGGCCATCCTATATAAGTAGGATTAAAAACTCTTCTAATATAATGCACAAAATGAGGGTTAGAAGGAAAACTATATGGTAAGCACATAACAGTAACCATTTTTGTCAATTCTTCCCGATCTTTACTTGGATCATAATATAAAATGCCACCGGTAACATTGTTAATTTTCGGTTAAACTACATTTGAACCTGTATCTACACTTCTCCACTCTTGAGCAACTTTCATTTGAAAAAATTTAGTTTTATCTCTCGGGTGTGTCTTTATGTGTCTAGTCAAACTAACTGTACCGCCACAGTCTCCAGTAAATTTATGAACCAGCAAAGCCCCACAAGTATTACACTTAGCCTTATTTTGTTCTCTTTGTTGAGTAAAAAAGTACCAAACAAGAGATGTTTCGGGCCTTTTAGAAGGTTGTGTATTTAAAAGTATGGTTTACTACAGGGGGTCAGGTGGGGCATCGGTTGAGTTATTAACAGGACTAGTAGGTGTAACATCTAAATCCAGTTGCGTTTTATTTAAATCGCCATTTTCCTCATCATTTTTCAAAGATAGTTTCATTAGGATAAAAAACATTCATAACCTTTTCATTTAATTGTTGACCTGGTGCAACATCATGACAAAATTGACTATCAAAAAAATTAAAAATAAGGGTTATCACTATCAATAATAATAGGTGGAGGAGGACGGGTAACAGGTCTAGGTCGGAGAGCCGGGGGAAGAGTAGTATCTTGGCGACTAGATTCACCAATTTTAGCTTTTCCCTTACCACCAAACATTTTTTTCAAAAAAATGCCATATTAATTATAATTATACAAGCTAAAAAAATAAAATTATAATAATAAACTTAAGAGTTGGAACGAGTTTACTGAAATAACGAACAATTTCTTGACAATTGAATATCGTTGAAGACTTGAATACTTCAATTCACAAACTTCATAATTTTTCACGAAATTGCAATAATAAAGTAATCAATAATAGAAGAAAATTTGAGAGAGATTGATGAATTTGCGAGTAAAAATAAAAGAATGGGGGTATTTATAGATGTGAATTGGAAAAAAGTGTAATTATAAAAAGTTTGGAGTCAAAACAAAGTTTGGGGGGCCAACAGGCTATTTTTAAAGTCTCAAAACGGTTATTTTTTGATGGCCAACGGCTAGATTTTAAAATCTGACCGTTGGTCATTTTTTTAAATTTTAAAAAAAAAATAGCCATTAGGACCCCTTGGGCTCATTAGGTCCGGTTGAACCGGTCTTGGCCTGCCTGTCGGTCCCGGGCTTAGCGGTCCCGGGCTCGTGGGCTTAATGGATAAGACCAGCCAGCTATGAGTTTAGTGCACCATTTGGGACCGACCCACTGAGACCGGTCCCTTAGGCTCGCGGTTCCGGGCTGGGTCCGGCCCACAATGCACCCCTAATCGGATATAACTTAATAAACTACAAATAAGGTAAAAACAATAAAGGCAAGTAAATGCATGAAATAGTGAGGATGTCCAATTAATACAAGTGAGAGCATATATTAGGTACATAGATATTAATCAAGGAATAAATAAACAAACATATAAAACATAAATGACAAATAACAAGTAAGATATAAATAACGAGTAATTATATATAGCAATCAAAGCATGTAACAAGATATAACATGGAATAAATGATAATATGATTAAAAATAGCCTACCTTGCATGTTAGAACCCATGACATTGCTTATACACTCGTCACTTTACATATACATCATTTTCACACATAATTTATGTAGCAAATAGACCGAATAATTCCTAATTCCCTCAAGTCAAAGTTAACCACGACACTTACATCTTTTTCGAAACCAAATCGATAATCAATTATGACTTTTCTTTTAAAAAATGCCTCCAAACTAACCAAATCTAGCTAAATATCATTCAAACAATTCAAATCAAGCATTAGAAACTACCCACGAAATAAAAAGATTCAATCTGTAACTAAATTTAAAAAGTCAACCCCGAGCCCACTTGGCCGAAACCCGAGATTCGTACCAAATCGTAATCATCCATTCACCATCGAGCTTGGTTATGTAATTTGTTTTAAAATTCGACCTCAATTTGAGGTCTAAATTTAAATTTTATAAAATTTCTAAATTCTACCCAAAACTCCTAATTTCTACCTTAATATCCATAGATTTGATGAAAAAATTAATGAAAAGGTAATGGAAATTGATTAAAAATAAATGATAGTTGCTTACTAATATATTTGAGAAGAAAAAGTTTTCAAGAAATTATCTCAATGGAGTTTAGGATTGAGAAATGATGTAAAATGAGGTAAGTCCCATTTTTCCAACTTTTACCTAGTAGTAGATGTTTGCAATTACGAAATACTGATTGCAAAAGAGACCAGTGCAATAGTGTCCCCGATGTCGCCGATGCGACTAGTAACTCGCATTTGCGAAGCCCCTAACCATCGCAAATGCAGTTTAAGCTTCGCATTTGTGAAGCGGTACAAAGTCTCCGAGGAGGGCAAAAGTGACAAAAAGGACGCAAAAGCGGTGTACCCCAAGTCTGCAAATTCGAAGTATCCTTCGCAAAAGCAAAACCCTACCCCATTTCCTTCCTAGCATTTGCGAGCATAGCATCGCAAATGCGAGGCTCACAATTACGATTAGGTCTTCGCAAACCTGCAACTTTAACACCATCAACATTTGTTCATCAGTAGTTCCAACATCAATCAAAGCGCATCTGAAATTCAACTGAGCCCCTCGGGCTCCAATTTGAACATTCACGCAAGAGTAATAACATCATACATACTCGCTCGCTAATTCAAATTGTCAAAACTACATCTAGGATCTCGTATCGAACATTAAAACTCAAGAATTTCAAGTTTAAAACCAGATTTGCCAGTCTTTCACATAATGCGCCGAAATGTCCTCGGATCATCCGGAGCCCCCAATCAAACATGCGTACAAGTCAAAAATATCATACGAAGATACCGAAATCGTCAAAATGTCAATCGAGATCGTTTACTAAAAATATTGACCGTGCTGAACTCTAGCCTCATTTTATGTCAAAATCATATTTTTTTAAAATTTTTACATAATAGCTTTCCAAAAAATAACCCGAACCACATACTCACGTTATAAATTATTAAATAAAGTTACGGAAATTCTCGAAACACCAAAAAAAGAAGCTAATGCTCAAAACTATCTATCGAGTCGTCAGATTTTCTCACTTTCACCAAAAGTTTCGACTATCAAATAATACGACTTATTTTAGTTATGAGCACCTTCATTTTACAAATTTTTACCAAGGTACCCACATATAGTAAATTTTTGAGTCTTGGTGTGATAAAGGGAATTGGGAAAAAGAAAGGACGAAATACTTAGTCCCCTATAAGAATGAGTACATCTATTCCCACATCTTAGGCTGTTGAAGATGAGAAATGGAGTCGGTGGAGAATATGTAAAGGTGGGTTAATCTTATTTCCCTAAAGTTATATATATATATATATATATATATATATATATATATATATATATATATATATACACAAAATTAAACAGAGTATATAATATGGTAATAATCGTCCAATTTAACTCCTAAAAAATTAGTTCATAAAATGAAGATTGTTTAGGACCATCTCAAGAGATAGTAACTTATTTTAGACATCAAAAGCGTGGATAACATAACATAACTCAATATTAAGTAAACAAAAAATGAAAATGAGTCTAACTCTCATATCGTGTTATGAAAAATAAATTTTAGACCTAACTGAAGCCAAAAATTTAGTGCATGGCGCTAAAATTATCCCAATAACATATAAGAAGACAGTGATTTTTCTCTCAACAAATGATGGACTCTCGTTTGGCCATGAGTTCTTTTCACCTTTTTGCAAACAAAATTTGGAATACTGTTTGATTATAAAAAGTGATCACTTTTTCGAGATGAACTTTTCAGGTTTTTGAAAATTTTTATTCACATAATTTCAACTTCTTTTCAAGTAAATGTATGTCCAACTTCTTTTCAAGTAAATGTATGTCCAACCATAATTTCAACTTTTAAAAATTATTTTTCATATCATTAAAACTCCTTTTTAAAAGTTTCAACCAAATCTCAGTACAAACGCTAGCTAAACATACACCTTTTAATAGTTGAAGATTGTGTTTATATTATAAAATAAAAGGTAAGGATAGATCAAGGAAATTGCTTCATTTTGTGATAGGCTTGTGAACGTTTGCTACAGAGGGTATAGGGGCTATAAATTAACATTGGGATCCATTAATTCAGTTTCTATTTCCCCTCAAATTCGAGTTCAAAAAAAAAAAAAAAAAAACAAAAGCATAGTAGTGACTCGTGATTATACAGTTTGAGAAGAAAGAAATAAATTTTGCCAAAGGAAAAGGATCAGAGTGAAAAGGGAAATAACTTATATTTGAAGAATAAATGAGTATGGCGCACATGATCAAGTTTGGCCTCATTTGGAAATAATGTCCTATTCAACCTCCCATGTTACTGTTAGTTCTTCATCAAATTTGCCTTGGCTGTATAAACAGAATCTTCATCTCTGTTTTACATTATGGTTTGTTGGATTTAAGTTTTATATACAAATATAATAAATACTTTCTATTTTATTATTAGTGCACTATTTCGCGATAACAAGTTAGTTATATTAATCATAAAGATTCATCTATAATTACTTTTTAAGTAGTCTGATTGTATGTATATATTTACACCATCGTCCACCAATATATAAAACGTAAATTCTTCTATTATTATAAATATTTCCATTGTTTAGTCTCTAGTTAGTAATATTTGTGACGAAGATAACATCCTTTTACACTAGATCTTGACGGAATATTGCAACCATTCCATTACAATTTAGATTATATCTTGGCTGACTTAAACTTTTTAATATGACATTAATCACCTCCATAAGAAATTTCCTGCCTTCTTATGATTTGAATTTAATGAAAAATTCTCTGCCTTCTTTTATTCTCTTTTTAGTATAAAAAAGTTCTAAGATATGCCACCGTCAATTTTTTTATTATTTGTATACGATTAAAATCAATCTTGTATTTTTTATGTGATTAATCGAGATTGGGACGTGACAGGTCAAGGTCCAACCCTATGTTATATTGGACCATAATGCGAAATTAGATTGTCGAGTTCGTGACCCTGAGATCGATCGAGATCGAAACTGAGTAGGATAGAGATCGAGGGAAACTTACCGAGCCAAATAATAGAAAGCCAAACTATTCGCGATCGGGCGAGGATCACGGCAGAAATCTTAGCACGTATCAAGAAGAAACTGATTAATTAACCAATCATGGAATTTCTTACTGTATTTAGAATTGTATAAAAAATAGGACTACCCTACTATATAAAAGGGGGTCTGATCATTTGTAAAACATCAGCTATTCATGCAATATAAAGCAATATATTGTATTTCTCTAGTTTTCATTATCTTATTTCTTTGTTCTTATATCAACTGAATCTATCAAGAGTGATTGAATTCGCAGGCCAAGGATATTTGATTCGTTTGGTTTGCATTTGTCCCTTTTACAGTCAATTTCTATATCGATACTAGTTTATTCTTCTTAATCTGTACCACGTTATATTACGTGTCCTTAAAATCACGTATACATTCAATTGCCATCTAATTTCAGGATAAACATTATTATGTTTGAGCTTGTTACATATTTCTTTCAATAATATAAATACTGTAATAAGATATGAAAAATTCACATTAAATCAAAAATAAAATAAAATAATAATAATAATAATTGATGGAATGATAGATTTATTCTTCAAGCTGGCCTAAAATTAGAAAAAATAGGACCTGTTATTTGATAAAGATGGGTTGTTTTCTTTTTCTAAGAAGCTATACAGAAAAAAGTGGGGAAAAAAAGTTGAAAATGACCGATAAAGAGGACCTATTATTATTGGACCTTTTTAAACCAGAAAAAAGATGTTGAAAATAGAAAATAAATTATTGGACAAAATGAAAAAAAAAGCACAAATTACACACAAGGGCCTCAAATCTCAATAGGTTAGTCTTTAGGCATGAATACTATAGAAGCACCGACAATTCAAAATTATTTGTCGGTCGGTTAATTTACTTGTTTAAAATTTTCGTTCTAAGAGTATATTTACATGTTTTTGCTTAAATACTTAGAACTTTCATTTGTACATGGCTAATATTTAAAATTTAACAAAGGACAATTTCATTTCAGGAAAAGAAGGACCATTTTAGTTAGGTGGTGTGACTCATTTCTATTTTGATGATCCGATATTTTGGTGGTGCCTATTTTCTTCCCCATCCATAGCCAAAGAAGTAGCACCTAAAAACAACAAAAAGAGGAGATAGGGGAATAAATCTTAGATGGACTTGGTTCTCTAATCTCTTGGCGAACGATCGGATCGTGTTGAATATAACCAAGTTAAAAATAGATAATTTAAAAAAATAAACAAATTATCGGATCTGGCCCGTATTCGAGACAGATAAAAAATAAGTTATTCAGGCGGATAATATGGATACCTATATTATCCATGACTTCTTGAATATGATTACTTTTGTGAGAATTTCTAGTCTCCCAAACTTGAGGAACCCAAATTTGAGGCTTTATAAATGTAAAAGTTAAACACATTAGTTATCCATTTGGTTAACTATTTTCTAAGTGGATAATATGATTCTTATCCATATTCGACCCATTTTTAAAAAATTCAATTATCCATCCCATTTTTAATGAACAATATTTGTGGATAATTATTTTTTTTAACCATTTTTCCACATCTACTTACACAAAGTGTCAAAAGGAATTCAATTTACCAAAATCATTAGACTCAACTAGGAACTTAACATAATGGAATTAGAGAGACTTTTTGAATGGAAGAACCCTAATTTGTTTAGCTCGACAAATGTCTTTGTATAGGTCAAAATTTGACCGTAGTGGTTGATCAAGCTGGGACCTTACACCAGTGGAGAAATAACAAAGAACACCACGATCGATTTCAGGGTCAAATCATCGACAGTGAGTGCCAAGTCAATATGGTACTCGGGTAATGACGAAAAGGACAAATGTACGAAAACATATTGGTAAAAGACTACTAAAATAAAGTTGGGGAACTATATATAGATGGGTGTAAACACTAATAAAGGGGAGACTCTGATGATAGAGGGTGGAGGCTCCACGTCTCCTCATTGCTCTCTCATGAAAAATTTATTCTGGTTTATGATGTAAGCCCGATTCTCGGGTCTGAGATAAGATTATAATTTGATACATTCGGATTTTCTGATATTTCTCTCTATTTATGTTTGGATCCGAAGTTAATTATGCTTGGCTAAGATTTACCTTCCTTATTTATGATAATTAAAGTTGGCAAAAGAGTCTGAAACTTTTTTGTTGAAACAATTGGATGCCGTCTGTGGAGATTTCTTAGCCAAATATTCTAGTTTCCTTCAGATCCAAAATCGGTGAAACATAATCACCCACAAGATAGAGTGGTAAGTAAACCTCACATGCTACTCCAGGTCAGACTGCTGCATAAAGGTAGAAGTTACAATCAATATCCACGTAAAGCCCACACGAGAAGATGACACATGCTGCACAATCCTATAAAAGAATGGACATATCCTGCCCTACCCTGACATTCCCCAACACGACGGATGATCCATGAACAAACCAAGGAGAAACCAACCCACACGAAGCTCACCCTTAAAAAAGAAAAGGGAGTTCAATACGGCCACCGAATCCAAAAACCAGCATTGCATCAACCATTTGAACGCCAGGCAGAGCGACCAATGCTACAAGGCTACCCTCATTCACAATTCGTTGGATCAATTTAAGGAAAATCTCATTTTTCTTTACTTTCTATTGTTTATTCAAACAGGAACACAGTGTCACATGGGCAAGTAAGCAAAGGAACATTCCAACTAGAGAGTGAAAGAAAAACTACTACAAAAAAATTGGAAAATCTCCCATCTCAAATACTACAACTTCTGGAATATGACTCCCTTAAATCGTACTCCTTTTCCCTCACCCAGGTGTCCCAATTGGGTATTTTTGGAGAGGTTTTTTAATGAGGAAACAAGGGGGACGTCTCCGAGTTCGAGAGATAATTCATCACCCCGCCTTCCGACGAGATCTCCAGGCCGGACGATCCAAAGGACTAGATACGGGGAAATTCCAATAGCAACGTTTTGTACTCTCCAACATCATACTCTCCAATGCAAACAAAATTAAGACGAATTGGGATTCACCTAGGAATTACATAAATAAAGCGAACTGGTACTCATTCAGGAAGCGCAGAGGTCAAGCAAAACTGGGACTCCCCCAGAGGACACCCGAAAATCTCAAAAAAGAGAGAAGAATTCGACCTCGGTCGAATTGCAGCGAATTAACATTTCAACATCAGCTTGAAATAACACCCCTACTGCTAAAGGCCATCGCCAAAGAGAAGAATTCGACCTCAGTCGAACTACAACATGTTAACATTTCGACATCAGCTCGAAATAACACCCATACGGCCAAAAGAGAAGAATTCGACATCGCTCGAATTACAATGGGTTAACATTTCAACATCTACTTGAAATAACACTCCTACAGCCAAGGGCAATCTTTAAAGAGTATAATTCGACCTCGCTCGAGTTACAACGGGTTAACATTTCACCATTAGCTAAAAATAACACCCCTACGGCCAAAGGCAATCGCCAAAGAGAATAATTTGACACTGATCGAATTACAACGGGTTAACATTTTGACATCTGGTTGAAATAACACCCCTATGCCCAAAGGCCATCGCCAAAGAGAAATTTGACCTCGCTGGAATTACAACGGGATAACATTTTGACATCAGCTCGAAATAACACCCCTATGGCCAAGAGCCATCGCAAAGGGAAGAGTTCAACCTCACTCGAATTGCAACGGGTTAACATTTTGAAATCAACTCAAAATAACACCCCTATGTCCAGGAGGCATCGCCAAAGTGAAGAAATCGACCTCGCACGAATCATCTAATATTCAACCTCGCATGAATTACAACGAGTTAACATTTCGACAACAGCTCAAAATAACACCTCTATGGCCAAAGGTTATCGCCAAATAAAAAGGAAAGATTGACCTCATTCTAGTCATATAGGGATAATATTTTGACACTAGCTCAGAATAACATCCCTACGATGAAAGGTCATCACAAAAGGGAAACGTTCGACCTCGATCGAATATATATAAAAGAGTGACTTCTCCCGAACTAACAATTTATTGATCCCACTAAAATGGCTCAAGTTAGGATTGCCTTTGTCCAAAATAATGAATACGAATATAGCCCTGTTTGAGTCAATGTGAATCTGCTTAAAGCAATAAGTCACAAGTTGATATTGCCCAAATAGGCGAGTTCGATGAGACTCCATCCGAACTCATATGACAAAATCCTACTCGGTCCGTTAAAATTGACCTCCCTGAAAAGCCAGGAGTTCGCCACCAGAAATCTGAAAGTTTATGCCGAAGATATGAAAAGCAAAAGGGAGAGGAATACAAAGAACGTACAACGATGAAAACTACTTTTTATTTAGACAGTTGCATAAATAGCCACAGATTACACACGGCTAAAACCGGTACAGTACTGAAAATACAAAAAACAACAACAAACAAACAAAAAATTACCAAGGTAATAACTTTTTCACTTGGCATCATCACCGCCTTCATCCTCATCACTATCTCCAGGAAATCTCTCCTCAGCATCAATATCCTTGCCGGCCTCTAGTGTCACAGGATCGTAGCCATAGTTAACACGACCCTCTCGTGCCATCTCCCGAGATCTTTCATTAGCAGCCTCAAAAACATTGCCCGCTTTTCACAAACTCTTATATATGTCCCGCTGGGCTTCGTCATGTACCCAGAGCTTGTGCAAATAACGAGGAACAACAGCGGAGGTAGATTCAACTTGGGCAAAAAATTACGCCTTTTCGGCCTAGAACAACGACCTGATCTCCCAAGGTTGATGCTTCCTAGTAAATTTCGCTAATGCATTCTTTGAGAATCGCCTCCATAAGAAAAGCCGTCGCTATTTCAGACTCCTGCTCGAATTGAAGGACATAGATAGTTTCTTCTAAAGCTGATGCCCTCGCCGAAGCCGATGCCCAGGCACTCTCGACGCCCTCCAACTCGGAGATAGTTTTCTCTAGATCGATTAACTTCCTCATCCACTCCACACTCAATGCCTCGACTCTGATGGCATTGTGATCCTACTCGGACTGCAACGAAAACACCTTCGCCTGAAGATGCTCACACTCTGCGGAGATCCCTTTTCCCAACTTAAGTTCTTCGTCCTTCATACGAAGTTGCTCCTCGAGCTTTATATTCTTACGAATAGCCTGCACCAGGAGAGATTAATTAGTGGCGTTAACCCTTAACCATTCGCGCATCTCAAGGCACTAGTTGCTGTGGCGCCGATACTTACCCTCAGGCCCATAACGGCCACTTCATGTATCAAATCAATGTCACGGACATCCCGAAGAGCCTCACACTTTGCGGCAGGGCGCAAAAGGTCAAACTATAGTACCAAGTTCTCTGGGTCCCCGGGAGGTTAATCTCCGTTGAATCTCAAGTATACGGGACAGACCTCCTACCATCACCACCGTTCATGTAAGGCCTTTCTCGAACATCCTAAAAACATCAGGATCAATATTGGAGTCAGACTCGTAGTCGTTGACCACAAAACCCTTCCCCCTATCTGCGGCTGAAGAAAAAGCACGACTCGGCCCAGAAGATGAAGGCCTTCCCAAAGTAGCAATAGCAGCCTCGGGATCCCAACTCCCCATCGTGGTAGTTTGTTGAAAATCATAGAAATTGAGGTATCTGCCATCGGATTGGTCACAACCGTCGGGTTTATCTCCGCTGTGCCGGGTTAACATCACCACCCCGATCAGATGCCACCAAGGGAAGGTTACCCTTTAAATATACTGCAGCTAGGGGAGCATTTCGGGCTCCACAAGTCGTCTCGTCAATTGACCTTCCGCATCCTCAACACGGGAAGACTCACCTATTGAGTGGGTAGTAGGAGCCGATGTCCCATATCGGGTAACAATATCCATGCACATGGCTCCAGTAATAGGTTCAACTTGAGTAGCTCTCGCTGTAGGTCAGGCAACAGATCGTGCAGAAGACGTCGACTGATGATATGCAAGAGAGGATCGCTCGCCCTTTGCACTCTCCCTGATAAAAGTAATGGTCATATAAGCAATGAGATCAAATTGTAACCTTCGCACTCTTCCTGATCGCAGTAATGGTCATATAAGCAATGAGATCAAATTGTAAGGTGAAAAAAGAAGCTGCGGCAAGTCTACTTACCAGTAAGGGGCTTACATCCATATTTCTCATAGAAGGACGCCCATTCGAATACTCCCCCCATATAAGAAAGAATGGCATTCACCTATTCGCAGATATCATAATGGGCGGATGGGGTAGCCTTGTGACTGCAAAAGTAAAAACTATTTAATACTTCTCAAAGATAAGTGGCCGACAATCATTCCGATAGAAGATAAACTTACGTGTGAATTTCCACCTCTTAGGGAACACTGCAGAGTCTGTCACAAGGTGCTCGATCCGCATATAAATAGTTTTCATAGAAACGATGATTTGCTCTATCATCCATCTTCACCACTAGACTCTTCATCCCTTGATGGGGCATATGGAACATCTTGCCTTGAATAAGTTAAGGGGAAAATATTAAGCATATGCCTCAGAGTGATTTCCCTACTGGCAAGCTCCACAAATTTGAGCAACATAAGGAACAATTTGTATAAGTACGAAGAAAGTTGAGCCGGATATACCTTGTAGAAATGGCAGAATACCACTGCCAAGGAAGGAAGGGGAAGCATATACCCCACAATAAAAGGATATGAATGCATAATACCCTAGGCAGACGAAATATATAATACCATCTCCTACAGCCGGCAACATCTTAACATGGTGCGGAATCCATCACTTAGGCCTTAAGCTCAATTATTTCCGCTTCATCCATAATAGAGGAAACATGCCCTGATTCCTCTCCGACAAGGCTGTTGAAATCGGTCCATGGCTTTCCTGAATGGGGTAATATTTCAGCCGCTGTTGGAACCCCTATATCCTCTACCACTTCTACTCCTCCAAGAGCATGAGCATAATTTCCGGCACCGAAACTACGGCAAGATTGTTAGTGCGGGAAGAAGTACAAGCTATTTATCTCGATGGAACAAAGTGAATGAACAAACAGAAGAAAGAGGGGAGACAGTGATTTCAATTTTCGACTAACACGAGAATGAATCGAAAAACTGAAGTATCGGAGAAGATGAAGACTTGCCAAACTCTTTTGATAAACCCCAAAAGTGTGCCAATGGAATGATGTTTTCCCCTATTTATAGGAACATAAATTCTCCAAGTGGGAAACCCGATGTTACACACCATGTTTTCGTACATGAGAGTATTCATAACTCAATTGATGTAAGCTTAGAAATGAGATCAACTTTGAAAGTACATATAGTAAGTTAATCATGTTACAATGGATGTTAAAAATATTTAAGATCATGAATACCAAGTACCAAGAGGATTTGAAGGCTTAGAAGCTAAATGAATTGAAGAAAATAAGTTTCGTCAGAAGTCGACAAGTTCGAAAAGTCGACAAGTTCGAAATGTTATAAGGAAATTATGTTATGAGTTATTTTAGTCGTATGATATACGTGTGCTATGATATGAAATCAAGCGTGTTGTAGAACAAAAGTTGGAAAAGGTCATCACAAGTTACATTCATAAATGTAATGAAACTTAGGTCAAATGTAGCTGCGATTTTCTCCCAATATACTTGGAGTTATGGGGTGTTCCACCCATCAAATTGAATACTTATGAGTCTATTTTCTAACTCATTAAATTATTTATCAGTACGACATCATAGTGGAGAGTTATATGCAGTTTTGCTATACTACACAGGTTGCTAGGTGACAAGTAGGTGTGTCACCTACTTGGTTAAATAAGAGCCCAATAAGAGGCAATTTTGGGTCAGCCAAAGATCCCATTTAAGGGATTATATCCTGAAATATAGACCTCATTATATATCACAAAATAACCAGATCTATACCCCTACAAACCTCCTCTTAAAAATTACCTACAAACCCCTAATTGATTTTCTCTCCCTTTCAAGTTCTAATTGGGAGTAAAACCTAAATTTTGAAGAACCAAGATAAGGGCTGAGTTATTCAACAAATAAGGTAAATTTAGTTCTCTATTTCATCCATTTTTTCTTCTATAAATTCATGGTAAGTCGTTCTATACTTGTAAGAACTCACGGAATGATGATCAGAAGCTGTAAGTTCGAGTTATTCACTTGTAGCGGACTGTTTTGTGGACTGTTTTGTGTTGCTGTTGGGATGTGTATTTTACTACTATTTTGTGGAGATTTGGAGGAGGAAGAGTGTGGAGATACACCATATATATGTAGGGTGGTAGACTGGTCGTTTGTCGTAACATTTCCAGGTTGTTTGACACTAGTACGGTGGTCGTTTTGTGTATGAAAAGATTGGAGTGTGTTTGGTTGTTTTGTAGTATTTGATGGTGTAATAAAAGGCTGGAAAATAATGTGTATATGTTCTTATTGTTGTGTTATTGTGTTGTTGGAGTTATCTTGAATTTTGCAGAAGTAAGGATTATAGGGGACATGCTGCCCATTTTTATATAAAATAAGCTTGTCGTCCACTGTGCGATAGTTATATCTTTCATAAATTGATGATAGTATTATTATCGTTATTGCAGATTAATGTGCGAATAGGTGAGTTCAACTTGCTGATTGGAAAGATTGTGATAAGGTATGTTAAGGCACTTCTTTTTTTTGGCATGATCTAAAGCGACAGGAACATAAATGATATGCTAATTCATAGGGGATCTACTCCAAGGATATAAGATTGTCCATATTTTTCTTTCTTTATAAAATTATTCTAAGCAAGTGTGTATGATCCTTGAATCCTACTGAGGCTCATATTGAGGGTATGGATGTCCGTAATGTTCTTAAGTCACTCCAAAAGGTCTAGAACGTGATTCCACGAGTCTAGCATGCATATATATATATATATATATATATATATATATATATACACACACACACACATACATATATCAATTTTACTTTACCGAGCTATGCTATAGTCGAAAGTGTACGATAAATATTGTGCAACCACTTATCAGTTGGGTTTACTGAGCTCCACGTGGATGGGTACGAATCTACCGAGCCTTATGATGGTCAGGTACGTTCTTACCGAGTCCTCTTTGAGGCCAGGTACGATATGATGATGATGATTCCACAGAGGCAAATATTTTTAAAAGTTTATGTGTATATATGTATTATGCATTTTATGTCAGTAGCCTGTAGAGTCGCTCAGATGTTACAAGATGTATCTCCTCTATATCTCTTTATATTACTATTTTTGTTTATATTTTCCTGCCTTACATACTCGATTTTTTATTCGTACTGACGTCCTTTTTTGCCTGGGCACGCTACGCTTTATGCCCGTAGGTCCTGAGAGACAGGTTTACATTCCTTCTAGTAGGCTATCAGCTCAGCAGAATATGTTGGTACACTCCACTTGCTCCAGAGTTATGTATTTAGTCAGTATAATTTGGACATGTATTGATTGGCATGATGGCGCCTTGTCCCGACCTTTTTGTTGTGTACGTACTCTTAGAGGCTTGTAAACAGATGTCATGTATATGAGAATTGTATGGACTTGTCGTCCATCTTCAGTGTATGAGTGATCAATTTGGTCTTATAGGCACGTAATTTCACATGTATAATTTCCTATATCTAGTGTTAACTTATGCTTTATTCTGTTTATCTCATGACCGCCCTTTTGGCCCATTTACCTATGATAGTATGATAAGAAAAATATGCTATGTTGGTAATCAGTTGAGTAAGGTATCGGGTGCCAATCATGGCCCTTTGGTTTGGGTTGTGACATCTAAGAGTTGCCAATCAAAATTGATAGGGTATGAGAAACAGCTCAATACATGGGACACGTTTGTCATAACGGCAGTAATTAGGAATGAAGTTTCAAATCAGCACAACGGTTCAACTCCAAATGGATGCGACGATCAAAAGGCATCATTGAAGCGGTGTGCCATCGCCTCAATCTAAAGATCTCACTCAAGGTGTGTGGTCATATTTCTCCTAACCTTCAAATCAATAGAATCCGCCCATCGAGCCCGCTAAAGGACGACCTCGACAGATGGAGGGGCTAACTGTATAGGTCAAAATCTGACCATAATAGTCGACCAAGCTGTAACCTTTTACCAGTGACGAAATCAAAACGAACACCATGACCCACTTCAAGGTCAATATCATTAACAACGAGTGCCAAGTTAACACGATACTCGGGTAATAACAAAAAGGGCAGATGTACGAAAGTATATTAGTAAAAGACTACCGAAAGGAAGTTAGGGGAACTATATATAGATGGGTATACACACTAATAAAGGGGGGACTCTGACGACAGAGGGTGGAGGCTCTACTTTTCCTCGTTGCTCTCTTATGAACAATTCATCCTGATTTCTAATGTAAACTCAATTCTCGGATAAGAGATAAGATTATAACGTCGATAAATCTGATATATTTAAATTTTTTGATATTTCTCTCTATTTATGTTTAGATCCGAAGTTAATTATGCTTGGCTAAAGTTTACCTTCTTTATTTCTGATAATTGAAGTTGGCAAAAGAGTCTGAAACTTTTTGTTCGAACAATCTTATCATTTTATTTGGAATTGATTGATATAGAAGAGGGGGAGGGAGTGGGTGTATTTTGGAGAGTGAGGCCTCAAATTTACGGAAGATAAATGGTACACTATAGAGAGCATCGACCTTTTACTTTATATAACTAAAACTAGACCTAGAATATGAAGTAGTACTTAGTAACTTTATCAATACCCAAAATAGATTTATTTATTTTTCCAGCAAAGATTTAAAATCAAAGAAACATAATGTTCGGCTTGATTCTTTAAAAATTACTCTCTTCGGTCTATTTTAAATAATTTTTTAAAAGTATTTTCACACATATTAATGAATTTACTTTTGTAGTATTAATTAATAATATAATTGATCATATTAACCTTAATTTATGATACAAGAAATACTCATAGGCTCTTTATGCAAAAGACAACTTTGAAAAAAAGAAAGAAGTTAATTCTTGCTTGATAATTTAAAAAATCAAATATTATGAATAAAAAAAGGTAAAAAAATTACTTAAAGTGGACAAGAGAGTACACTATCTATTAATTTTTATTTTCAAATTTTATCTTCTCTTTTCATTGTTTAAAGTTGGCGAAACACGTAAACATCCCCTCCAAGTTGTTCACAACGATCATTTGAACACCTCAACTGAGACCTTTTTCATTTAAATATATCACGTAACTAAAAACTAAACTTAATAAACACCCGACCTCACCAGCACCCGTCGCGTGTGTTACACCTTTGGATTCGCGCATGTGTAGGTAATCCAAACGATAATGTAACAGTTTTCTTTGTGAAATTCCAAGAAGAACCTTAATGAACTCCTTAATTTAAATATTCAAATCCAACCCTAAAAATTAGTTTACTCAGTCGCGTATATCTTCTTCCTCTTTAGCAAAGTAGCAAAAATCTTTTTCTTCTCTCTTTACCTCTTTATTTGAAAGGAACTTGTTGTTAATTGTAAATATGGCCAAATTGCTCCTTTAAAACTTTCGTGGTCACCCTTTAAAGGGTAGAAAATTTTATTGTTGTAGATTTGAAAAAGTTGCCAATGACGGATGCGATTTTTTTCGTCAGTATGATGTTGAATTTTCTAAACATTATACCAAAGTCATGTATGAATTATTAAAGAGGGTAAAAAATCACGAGGAAGAAAAGTCGAAGTTGATGAAGAAATAAAAGATTTTTGTTTGGCGGCTTGTTATTATAAATATGATTTGATTTATGAGGGAATCTTCCATTATTTAGATGTATGGTATTTTTATATGGGCATGTAACCCCATTTATTTAATTACAATATTGTTTATAGTTTATGGCCGATGTTACCTATTCAATGTAATTGAAATTTTCAATATGCATGATGAACTTTTCAATGATCAAATGAGTTATAGTTTCTGTAAAAGAAAATTAGACTGCTGAAGCAATGTGTACTAACGATCTCATAATAGCAATAAATTATATTTCCAACAAAAACAGGTTCAAGAATCTAAAATGTACTTAACTAACAAAAGCAAGTTCATATACATCTCATACGAAAATAAGGATAATACATATGACGAAATGACCAACATTAGTAGGTTTAAAATACTTCATAAAATAAGGTTCATACATATGACCAAATGTCCAATATTAGTAGGTTCAAAATACTTCACAAAATATGGTTCATACACATAACCAATAAAATACGAGAAGTTTTTTTTAAATTTGACTTTGACAAGAATTAACTGATGTAGATGAAGTAGAGGTTTCAATTTTGAAGTTGATTCCGGTCATAACCCTTTTCTCTTTATCATACGTTACGAGGATTGGTGAGGTAGGTAATCCTTTATAACACACACGATGAAGACTAGTGAGATCGGATATTTATTGAGTTTAGTTCTTCATTACGTGATATATTTAAGTGAAAGTTTGAATGACCATTATGTATAATTTGAAGGAGCTATATATATATATAGTTAAAGGAAAAAAATGATGACAAAGGTGTCCAAGTGTGTGAATCTGGTTTTGGAAAAGAAAGAAGAAAAATGTGTATGAAAGTGGTTTTGAAGCCCCACATAAACACCGTATAGTCCGTACAGAAAGAAGGCTACAAATGTCAAAATGATGACGTGGCCACTTTAGGGGAAAGTCACGTTACTCCATGTGACTTGTTCCCCAATCCCCATAGCCCCACGCCCACTGCCACGAATACCAATCCTCTGCTTTGTTCTGAAGTAAATTACAATACTAACACTGATATTTATGAACTTTTTATTAATATCCTTGAGTTTCATTATTGTGCTAAAACTTTCAAAACTTTGTCTTCACTATTTAAATTTACCATATCAAAATTATAAAATAAATGCTCGTTTTTAGCCTAAATGCAACACATATAAATAAAGACGGAGAGAGCTTTTATTGATATTTTCCCCTCGTTTTAAGTACTTGTCAATTACGCCCATTTTAGCTTAAGCATAACCTCTATAAATCACTTATATAAGTATATTTCAATTCGTAGATTAGTTTCCAAGGAAATGTTTTATAAAGTTAAATAACTTATAATTTCTTTCAAGGCAATTACACATGTTTGCTACCTTGGCTTGATATATCCACAAATTAACGGTTTATCCAAAAACGATACTCCATCAAGTATTTGACTTTCTTCATTGTGATAACTCTAAATAATTACTCCTCCGATCTACAATAAGTGACCAATTTAGTTTTGACATATTCATTAAAATAATACTAAATTCTATATAAAAATACATGTATAACTAAACTACTATTAATTAAATATTTAATGTAAGAAGTAAGAAAACCTTTTAGACATATATACATAAATTAATTTTATAAAAATAAATTAAATTTTTTCTTGATTATATAAATGTATATTTATTTTAAATCAAAATAAAAAGTAAATTAGTTACTAATTATGAATTGAAAGGAATAAGTATTAGGTCTTTTAGTAAGAAAAAAGAGGTTCAAATCAAAATAGCTTCTGGGGGAAATAAATAGTTAACTAAGGCATCGAAATATTTTGGTGAGAAGGCTGGGACCGAATGTAGTGGAATAATTGAGTAGTGGGGAAGGAGTTCTCATAAATGATGTGTGGAACATGTCAACAATCACATTCAGTTTGCTCCTAACAGTAATAGAGACTGAAGCAATCAATGTTCAATAATTTCTAGCCAATTTGTATATGATTAAAATTGGGCTCACTTAATTTTACTGTTTTATCTAGGCGAAGCATCAAAGACTAGATAGCAAGGCATGAAGATTGGGTATCGAGTTTGAAGTTCGAGATTCCTGTTGAGATCGATACCAATAATGATCGATGTCAAATGGGACAAACATCGGACAAGATCGATGATTGCACAATAACGAAAAAGCGGGATATCCATGAGTGGTCGAGGATTATGGCGATAATCTCAAAACATATCAAACCAAGGGCGGTTATTTAGACCAATCATTGAATTTACTTCCGCAATTAGAACAGAGTACTATAGGTATGATTCATCTAATATAAAAAGAGGTTCCAATCATTTTATCGACATTTACGCGTATCAAAGCAATGCAATATTTTCCGTCTAGCTTATGTTCTTGTTAATCAGTTTACTTATTTCTTTGGGTACTGATCAGTTCGAGAGCACTCAAACTCGAAGGCTAAATTACGTTTCAACACTAGTTTGCTTTATCTCGGTGTTAATTTCTACTATTAATATTTACATTTATCAATTGATATTAGGTGAAATTACATGCCCTAAAACAACTTTATAACTTTAATTTTTATCTAATTTTAAAAGTAAACAGTTTAGCGCCCACCTTGGGGCTAAGTATAATAGTGATTGCCTGGTATTAATTCCCATAACACACACTGCTTTATGATTGTTCTCGTAAGTATCTTTGATTTCAGGAACCAACATGTCAAGCTCTCAAATATCACCCACTCATACTGACAGCGACCTTAGTCTTCATGGTGAAAACAAAAATATAGTCGCCTCGGGGAAACAGAGTACTTCCAGTCAACCCCGATGGACCACTGGCTGTAGACCCAGTCCATGTTAGCTCTCATATTGCCATAACGAGAATTTGGGCATCGGCCCTAAAAATAACATCCATAAAGATGCCGAGCAGCCGACTAGAACGCATAGAGCAGTGAAGAAGGCGGAAGTAGCCTTTGATTGATATTCGAAATGTTGTAGACTCAACAAGCTACGATAGCACAACTCGAAAATCAGAAATCGAGCACCAAGTAGAATTGGGCTCGAAACATCACAAGAAGTTGTTCATAGAATCAAACATGTACTGGAGAAATCGAAATCAAATGAATTGGGGACTGACCACGCTATTATAAAGATGCTCGAGGAGCTCACCAAACGGATCGAATCAGGTGAAAAGAAAATCGAGGCTAATGATAAAAAGGTAGAAATGTACAACTCAGGGGTTGACCAAATACTGTGGGCACCTCCGATTCAAAATGATTTAGATCAAAGAAGTTTGTGAAGAAGCCTTTCCCTCCAAGTACAGCTCTGAAGCCCATCCCGAAGAAAATCCATATGGTAGAAATTCCCAAATACAATGGGACTACTGACCCTAATGAGCACGTTACTTATTATACTTGCACAATAAAGGGGAATGACTTAGAAAACAATGAGATTGAATCCAATCTATTGAAAAAGTTTGGAAAGACTTTATCAAAAGGGGCGATGATATGGTACCACAATTTTCCGCCCAATTCTATCTACTCCTTCACCATCCTTGCATATTCGTTCATAAAAGCACACGCCGGAGCAATAAAGGTTGCGATTAGGAAGTCAGACCTCTTCAAAGTGAGACAAAAGGATAATGAAATATTAAGGGAATTCATATATTGGTTCCATATGGAATGAATGGACCTACCACCGGCCACAGATGATTGGGCTATTCAAGCCTTCACTTAAGGTTTGAACGAGCAAAGTTCGACAACGTCACGACAAAAAGTAGAATTTAATTGAATATCCAGTTGTAACCTGGGACGATGCACATAATCAATACCAATCAAAGATTAGGGTCGAGGATGATCAACTGAGAACTCCTTTCAGCTTCGTTTACCCGAGTAGGCCCGTCGGTAGAATTCAAAGGGACTCGATAGAGAACCCTGATCGAATAGAGATCGGTACAAACCATACAACTCAGATCATAGAAATAAACTTAGAACGTAAACTCGCTTGAAATGAATGACGGAATAATCGAGGACAGAGCTCTGGAGGGCTCATGCGTAAAAATGGCTTCGATAAACATGTCGAGCTCGCGGAAGCACCACGACTATCAGAATACAACTTCAACATCGACGCATCGGGTATTATATCAGCAATTGGATGGATCAAGGCTACTAGATGGCCTAAACTTCTACAGACCGACCCAGCTCAAAGGAACCCTAATCAAATATGCAAATACCATGGTACCCATGGTCACAAAATCAAAGATTACAGACAGTTGAGGAAAAAGGTAGCTGGTTTATTCAACGAGTGTCACCTTCGGGAATTTTTAAGTGATTGATCCATGAACTACTTCAAAAATAGAGATTCAAACAGACAGAAGAACATGAAAAGCCACATCATGTGATTCACATGACTTTTGGTGGAATCGATATTCCTCAAAGACCGGTATTTAAATTCACCAAGGTGACAATCACGAGGGAGAAGTGAACTCGGGACTACTTACAAGTAGAAACCTTGTCTTTTAATGACGACGATGCAGAAGGGGTCAAACAACCTCATAAGGACGCAATGATAATATCTATCCTTATGAATATAGTTCAAGTTAAACATGTGTTTATTTATCCAAGTAGCTCAGCAAATATCTCTCGATCAAGGGTCATAGAGCAACTCGGCCTCCAAGATCAAATTGTGCTTGCAACTCCGGTACTTAACGGCTTCAACATGGCAAGTGAAACCACCAAAGGGGAAATTATTTTTCCAGTAAACGCGGCCGGGACCATTTAAGAAACAAAATTCTATATGATCGAAGGTGACATGAGGTACAATGCATTGCTCGAGATGCCTTGGATCCATAACATGAGCGTAGTACCCTAGATGCTTCATCTTGACCTGAAGTTGCCAACATCAGAAGAAATCAAAAAGGTGTATGATGAGAAACCTGCCATGAAAGAAATGTTTGCAATCCATGAGGTAGTACCAGTGTCAGCACTATCATCAACAAAGAGATCGAAGTCGAAGGGAAAGCAGGAAGTCAAGCAGAAACCATAGGCAACAGCCTCAGCCCCATTAGAGGAGCATGAAAATTTTGAGGATGATGATTAGATACCTTGAACCTTTATAATCCCTGGTGATTTTGATGCAACAAAGTCAACGGTCGAAGAGTTGGAACAGATCGTACTGATTGAGAACCTACCTGATTGAAAGGTATAAATGGGCACGGGGTCAACCCATGAGCTCGGGAAAAAACTCGTTCAATTCCTTTTAAATAACATGGGTTATTTTTCTTAGTCCCACATAGATATAACAGGGATCCCACTGGAGATCACTACCATTAGATTTAGCTTGGACCCAAAGTTCTGAACAGTAAAGCAAAAGAGAAGTCCCTAGTCTTAGATTAAGCATGCATTCATCAAGGAAAAGGTAACAAAACGTATCAATATAGGATCCATTCGGGAGATAAAATATCCGTAATGGTTAGAAAATGTGGTTGTAGCCCCTAAAAAGGGAAACAAACTTAAGATGAGCGTAGAATATAAGGATTTAAACAAGGCATGCCCTAAAGATTCCTTTCCTTTTCCGAACATCGATCACATGATCAATGTCACAGCCGGCCATGAGATCCTTAATTTTCTTGATGCCTCTTTTGGGATAATCAAATACAAATGAACCCCAAAGATCAGGAAAAGACTTTGTTTATCACTAAATACGACACCTATTGCTATAGCGTAATGCCGTTTGGACTAAAAAATTCTGCTTCTACTTATCAATACCTAGTGAATCGAATGTTCGAAGAACAAATAGGTAAATCAATGGAGGTTTATATTGATGATATGTTAGTCAAGTTCTTCCGAGAAGAAGACCAATTAGAAAATTTGCAGGAGACATTCCACATATTGAGAAAGTATAACAAAAAGCTCAACCCTGAGAAATGTGCATTCAGGGTCGGTTTGGGAAAGTTCCTCGGCTTTATGGTATCAAATCGAGAGATCAATATCCACCCTGATAAAATCAAAGCAATCGAAGACATCACATTTGTTGATAATGTCAAGTCTGTACAAAGGCTAATAGGACGCATAGTCACCCATGGTCGATTTATTTCAAGGTCCTCAAATAGGAGCCACCAGTTCTTCTTACTGCTTAAGAAAAAGAGCAATTTTGCATGGAACCCGAAATGTCAGCAGGCTTTAGAGGAACTAAAACGATACATGTGAAGCCCGATACTGCTTCCTACCCCAAAGGCGGACGAGCAACTTTACTTATACTTATCGGAGATAGTGGTAAGTGGGGTTCTTAGTTCGAGAAGAGCAAGCTACGTAGTTTCCTGTTTATTATGTTAGTCAGACCCTAGGTGAAACCGAGACCCGGTACCCATACTTAGAAAAATTAGCGCTTGCTTTAATAAGTGCCTCTAGGTAATTAAAACCATATTTTCAATGTCACCCAATTTGTGTTGTAATGACATACCCCCTTTGCAACATTTTGCACAAGCCCAAACTCTGAGGTTGATTGACTAATTGGGATGTCGAGATAAGAGGGTACAATATAGAGTATCAACCATGAATGGCCATCAAGTCTCAAATCTTGGAAGACTTCGTGGCTGACTTCATCAGCGCTGTGGAAGTTCATTACAAACGGCACTTCGAATGTGAAGGGGCCTGGCCTAGGCATTGTTTTGAAGCCATCCGTAGGTAACACATTTGGATAGCCTATCAAAACCTCAAAATTAACTAACAATGAAGACGAGTATGAGGCCATGATTGTAGGTCTCGATCTAGCCAAGAGCTTGGGAGCGGAGGTCATCGGGGCCAAGTGCGATCCTAACTTGTGGTAAATCAAGTTAAGAGAACTTTCGAGGTTCGAGAAGATCAAATACAGAGTCACTTGGACAAACTGCAATTGTCTCTACATCGATTTAAAGAATGGCCCCTGCAACACGTATCTCGAGAACAAAATAGTGAGGCTGATACCCTTGTAAATTTGGGGTCGTCAATCAAAGATAGTGAACTTAGCTCGGGGACTATCGCACAACTTTCGAGGTTAATAATCAAAAAAGGAAACATCAAAATAAACTCCACAAGTCTAACCTGGGATTGGAGGAATAAGTAGATCGAATACCTAAAAAATAGGAAGCTTCCGACAGATCCTAAAGAATCAAGGACTCTACGCATGAAGGTTGCACACTTCACTTTGGATGCGGATGGAACATTGTATAGGAGAAAGTTCGATGGACCGTTAGAGAAATGTTTGGGACCAGGAGACGCCGACTACGTTCTATGAGAAATTTAAGAGGGAACTTGCGAAAATCATTCTGGTGTCGAATCATTGGTTCACAAATTCATTAGAGCAGGATATTATTGGGTAAATATGGAGAAGGACACTAAAGAATCTGTTCGAAAGTGTGACAAATATCAAAGGTATGCACCAATTGATCCACCATCGCGGAGAGAATCACTAGATTGAGATCTACAGGGTGGAGGGTACTTCGACTGCCTTGTATCAGGTGAAGAGATGGGGGGTGGTAGGCTGCCCAGAATCACCCTCTGTGGACGAACATTGCAGAGGAACCCTTAGGTTTCCGGGGCATTGGATTCTTACCAATGTTTGCGTTACTCAAGCTGACATTCTCGCTTCCTCTTCATCCACCACCGCTCGCGTGGTTCGGTCATATCTTCATGGCCGTTCATGAAATGAGGGATAGATATCTTCGGCCCTCTAACATTGGCGCCAGGTAAAGCTAAATTCATTTTGTTTATGACCTATTATATTTCTAAGCTGGTTGAAGCACGTGCCTTCGAGAAATTCATAGAAAAAAAAGTCATAGACTTCATCTGGGACTACATTGTATGGTGATTTAGAGTCTTGCCGAGATCGTATGCGACAATGGAAAACAATTCTTTGGTAGCAAAGTGATAAAGTTTTTCAAAGACCACAAATTAAAAAAGGATTCTGTCAACACCATACCATTCTAGTGGGAACGGATATGTCGAATCAACTAAGAATACTATCATCCAAAATCTGAAAAAATATTGAACAAAGCCAAAGGAAAATGGATAAAAGTAATGCCCAAGGTACTTTGGGCGTATCGAACAATGACAAAATCCAGCATGAGGGAAACAATGTTCTCTTTAGTCAATGGTGCCAAAGCTCTGATCCCGATTGAAGTCGGAGAACCTAGCTTCAGGTTTCGGTATGTAATGAGGATTCAAATCACGAGGTATGATACAAGCCTAGATTTTAGATGAAAGATGGGAAGATGCCCTCATTCAAATGGCTGCATAAAAATAGCGGATCAAAAGTTACTACAATCGGAGATCCAATCTTCGACACTTTAAAATTGGGGACTCAGTTATGAGAAAGGTCACCCTCAGTACTCAAGACTCGAATGAAGGAAAACTTGGCCCAAATTGGGAAGGACCATATCATTCCCCGAAATCATTGGAAAGGGATCGCACAAACATGCACGATGGACAACGAGCAATTACTAAACAATTGAAATGTATCACTCCTCAAATGATATTACTTTTAAGGTATGATCTTCTCCATTTTCATTTGTATTTTTTGCCAACCAATTGCAGGTGTTCAATCGAAGACATCAAAGGATTCTTCATTACAAGTCCTTAGGTCTGAATGCACGCATTGCACTCTTTTTTTCGTTGATTGATTTTTGTACTAAAGGGTTCTTTCCAGCGAGGTTTTTAATGAGGCAACCATTATTCGTGCTAATTTAGAGATATTCAACAGTATATGAGGCTTCATTACAATCAATCTCGAATACTGGGGGCATCACCCTCGGATGCCAGCTTTGTTATAAGGAGGATAATTCATGTCGATAAGGTCTCGATAGGTAAAACTTCGTAAGGGCCAAACGGTCAAACGAATCGTGCTTATATAGATTACTTGAGCCCTAAAGAAAAACATGTGAACATGTATAATCAATTGAGGAAAGTATTTTTCCTTGCCAAATATTTCATGCCTTAGAGAAAATTTAACTTTACAATTTCTCACTTTTGGTCTATTGTGGATACAGGCTTAAGGGCCAATGGCAACTAAATTTCAAAAAACTTACCCCCTACTCGAGGACTACCGTCCGAAAAATTGATGTAATAGAACTACTAAAATCTCGAGATCATAAGACCTTAAAAAGGCAACCCACATTTTTTATAGGCCAAGACCACCCCACTCCGGGACTAACAATTCGAACAAGTTCGAAGTGTAGTCAAAAAACAAGCCCAATGGGAAAATCCCAAATTAATGGCTACGACAAAACTAACACGACTCGAAGAAGTCTGAATTCCGTAATGAAACATGCCTTCTAGTATCTTCACAAAATATGTGAAAAGGACTATCCTCGAAAAAATTATAAAGGTTTTCAATAACATCAACCCTCGAAAACCCTAAGGGTACCAATGTTCGAACTCTCGAATGATCTTATTTCATTTAAAGGCATAATAATTTTTTATATGATTAACATTTTTATGCCGAAAAGGGAAAAGATCCATTTTTTGAGGCCATATTGGTCTAATTCAAGAACCTAAGGGCCGTTCCATTTTTTGAGTTCGAGAAGTCATCCCCACTCAACTAAAACCTAAGGTTCATCCTACTTTGAGTTTGAGCAAGTACTGGATCGATTATATTGACTATATTAGTCCAGCTTCGATCGAATTTCCCAAACCTCGTGCTTATGAAAGTTTTCAAGGCGTGGATGAAGCAGAATTTTCATGAGGCAGAAATTGAAATAAAGACAAGTTAGAGAAAAAAGAGATCTTTTATATATATGAAATATCAAGAAGGACCAATCAGGATACTACATAAAAATGCAAAAAAGAAAAAATCCTAAGTGCCTAGTTTTCCTAGGGAGCTACATCTTTGCCATCAGGATCTCATTCCTCCCGGATCCAATCATACTCCCAGAATCATCATCATCAAAAAGGAAGCAACTTTGGCTTCAGCCTCAAGCTCTTTCATGTTCTTTATCTCAATGGAAAGGTCAAAGCCGCGAGCGTGAATCTCCTAAAGAGTCTTCCCCCGAGACTAGCACTGATATGCTCGACAACGTAGTATGTCCGAGTTTGAACAACATCGGCAACTTCTTTTGCAGTATAAACAGCATCCAACTGAGTCTTTGCAAGAAACTTGGGAAAGATTTAAAGGGATGCTAGTGAAGTGTCCTCATCATGGCATTCCAGATAAGATGCTCGGCCATAGATTCTACATAGGTCTAACTGACAACTTGAAAGCAAATATGGATGCTTGAGCTGGAGGTGCTTCCTAAGCAAAACATTCACCGAGTGCAAAATCCTTCTCGATAAGATGTCCTAAAATTCAGGGTGGATGACTAGAGGTACAACACTGGCATCCATAGTGCATTCAGTTCCGCTAGATCCCAATAATTCACATGCAGAGAACATGGCCACACACATGACCTAGGTAAGCATCCTAACAAAGAAGATTGATGATATGGGCACAAAACAGGTGCACGTTGTTGATACAACGAATGGAGGACTGTGTACACCTTGTATTAATCAGTCATATGTGTGTTCATGGAGTGGAGAAGGTGATAATCAAGGGGCATGAGAGGATATGAATTATGTCAACAACTGTGGGGCAGAGATAGGGAGCACATCAATGGAGACTGCAGTAAAATCAGCAGTACAAGCCTAATATGCAATAACAATGGGGTATGCACCCTCAAAACCAATTTATCCCATTACTTTATCAGAAACCACAGGGCTATCCATAGAAAAATCAACAACAATTAGCTTATCAACCGCCTCCTCAGCAGCAAGATAACAATATGGTTGAAATCAGGGTATGCTTCAGCAACTCATTGGGACAAATAATAAAGTGAAGGAAAAATTGGCAGTGCATGATTCAGCCATAAAGAACATAGAAACGCAGCTGGGACAGCTGTCCATTGGTTTGAACAACTGTCTTTAGGGAACCTTGCCTGCAGACACTAACATATACCCCAAAGAGCAAAACCTAAATCAGCTGATGGCAGTAAGTCTTGGAATGGGAGAGATTTAGATAGAGAACAGGAGAATCTACAAGCTAGGAAGGAGAGTACGACAGTCGCTCCAGTTTCATTATAGGTGGAGGATCCAACAAAGCTTACTGAAGTAGTGGTTGAGCAGGGTCAAGAGAAAGAAAAGATGAATGAGCAAGTTGCAGAATAGGTGCCACCTCTTGTGCCAGAAAATTCCAACATAGAGAAGCCAACAAGCTATGCACAAAGGGTGATACCTGCACCCTTCCCTCAGAGACTGGTTAAAAAAAAAGAAGGAATTTCAATACAAGAAATTTATGGAGATGCTGCGTCAGATTCAGTTGAATATTCCTTTGATGGATGCTTTGAGGGAGATTCTCGGTTATGCAAAGATGATGAAAGATTTAATGTCTCGAAAGTTTAACCTTCAGGATCTTTCCACTGTGACTCTCACATAGACCTGCAGCGCAGTAGTGACAAGACCAATGGCTCAAAAGATATCTGATCTAGGTAATTTCACTATTCCGTGTACAACTGGGAGCTACGCCTTTGCGAAGGCCTTATGTGATATGAGGTCCAGCATAAATCTGATGCCGCTGGCTGTGTACACTAAATTGGGCATCGACAACGCTAGACCGATTTCTGTGTTGCTACAGTTGGCTGATCGCACGGTGAAAAGGCAAACTGGTATTCTTGATGATGTGTTGGTATGAGTGGGGAAGTTTGTATTCCCAACAGACTTTGTTATCCTAGACTGCCAGGTAGATGAGGAAATACCTCTCATTCTGGGTAGACCATTTTTGGCGACTAGTAGAGCATTGATCAATTGTGATATTGGGGAACTAAAAATGAGACGAACAATGAAGAAGTCATATTCAATGTTCAGCAATCTATGAGAAGACCCAGCGAATATGCTAATTGCTGTTTAGTAGATGCAGTAGATGTGATTCTCCAAGAGGACGACACGATCCTGACTTTGAATGACCCATTGGATGCATATTTGAAAAATCTAGAGAAGATGGATGGTGAAGGGTTAGCTGAATGGGTCATGGCACTTGAAGGGCGAGGATTCTGGACAAGGGAACCTTAATTTGAGTCTTTTCAATTAGAAAAAAGGGCTACACCTCCAGCAAATCCATCAATAGAAGAACTACCGAAACTGGAGCTAAAGCCACTCCCAGATCACCTCAGGTGTGTGTTCTTGGGCCCTGATTTGACCTTGCCTTTTATTATATCATCCAGCTTTCTAGATGTGCAGGTATAACGGATCTTACAGGTACTACAAGAAAACAAGACTGCCATTGGCTGGATCATGGAAGACATAAAGGGTATCAGCCCAGCCTTTTGTATGCATAAGATTCTCCTGAAAGAGAGGCACAAACCTTCGAGAGAACATCAGCGAAGGCTAAACGCAAACATGAAAGAGGTTGTAAAGCAGGAAGTGATAAGATGGCTAGATACGGGAATCATCTTCCCCATCTCTGATAGTAATCGGGTGAGCCCTGTCCAATGTGTGCTGAAAAGAGAAGGGGGGAATGATTGTTGTGAAAAATTACAACAATGAGTTGATCTCAACTCGTACAGTCATAGGGTAGAGAATTTGCATGCCTTTCATTGACCAAATGTTAGACAGGCTGGCCGGAAGATCGCACTTTTGTTTCTTGGATGGATATTTGGGGTACATTCAGATATCAATAG
Organism: Nicotiana benthamiana; assembly: GCA_034376525.1. Taxonomy (NCBI): domain Eukaryota; kingdom Viridiplantae; phylum Streptophyta; class Magnoliopsida; order Solanales; family Solanaceae; genus Nicotiana; species Nicotiana benthamiana. The sequence goes on from CM067337.1 coordinate 135,082,164, forward strand.
CCCATGAAGATAGAGAGAAAACATCTTTCACCTGCACGCATGACATCTTTTCCTTTCGGATAATGCCCTTTGGGCTTTGCAATGTACCATCAACATTTCAACGGTGCATGTTAGCCATCTTCACAGATATGGTGGAGGATATTATGTAAGTCTTTATGGATGATTTTTCCATGGTGGGAGATTCATTCGAAGACTGTCTTCACAACTTAAGCAGAGTGCTTAAAAGATGTATGGAGACAAACTTAGTGCTAAACTGGGAGAAGTTCCATTTTATGGTACAGGAAGGGATAGTCGTGGGATATCAAATGTCCAGAAAAAGAATTGAGGTCGACCATGCTAAGGTTTACGTGATTGAAAAGCTACCACCGCCCACTTACGTCAAGGCAGTGAGAAGCTTTCTTGGGCACGCCGGGTTCTAGCAGCGTTTCATAAAAGATTTTTCCATAATTGCTAACCCATTATGCAAACTCCTTGAAAAGGATCAGCCTTTTGTGTTTTCTAATGATTGTAGGTTGGCATTTGAGGAACTGAAGAAGAGGTTGGTAACTGCACCCATAATTGTTGCACCCCACTGGGAGCAACCATTTGAGCTCATGTGCGATGCAAGTGATTATGCTATAGGAGTAGTTTTGGGGCTGAAAAAAGATAAGTTGATGCATACAATTTATTACGCAAGCAGAACGCTAAGCGGTGCACAACTCAACTACACTATGACAGAGAAGGAGATGTTAGCGGCGGTGTTTGCTTTTGACAAATTTCGATCATATCTGATTGGTTCCAAGGTAATTGTATACACTGACTATGCAGCTCTTAGGTACCTAATTAATTAGAAGGAGTCCAAGTTGCGCCTGATTCGTTGGGTGCTACTGTTGTAAGAATTCGACCTCGAGATTCTTGATTGTAAGGGCACAAAAAAATCAAGTTGCTGATCATCTATCACGACTTGAAGGAGCTATAAAGTCAGTCGAGGTCGAAGAGATTCTGGAAGCCTTTCCAGATGAGCAGCTGCTCGCAGCTACTTTGGAATATGCGCCATGGTATGTAGATTTTGCAAACTACTTGGCCTGCGGTATAGTTCCATATGACCTTTCATCTGCCCAAAAGAAAAAAGTTCTTTCGTGATTGCCGCATGTATTATTGGGACGAGCCTCATTTTTTAGAATATATGTTGATAATATTATCCGGAGGTGTGTCCCCGAGATAGAACACATTTCAATTTTGCAGGCTTGTCATACATCAACATATAGAGGACATTATGGAGGGGTCAGGACAGCTAATGAACCCGATTCAAGAGGTAGAGGTGTTTAATATTTTGGGGATTGAATTTATGGGTCTGTTTGTCAGCTCATTTGGCAATAAGTACATCCTGTTACTGTGGACTACGTGTCTAAATGGGTAGAGGCTGCAGCGTGGCCCACTAATGATGCAAGAGTGGTGGTAGGATTTCTGAAAAAGAACATATTCACAAGGTTTGGGACACAAAGAGCGATCATTAGTGACGGGGGAACTCACTTCTGTAATTGATCCTTCGAGAAACTACTTGCAAAATATGATGTGCGCCACAAGGTCGCCACCCTTTACCATCCGCAAATCAGTGGACAGGTTGAAGTTTCCAACAAGGAGATAAAAAGTATACTATCCAAGACGGTGAATGCCACATGAACTGATTGGGCAAAGAAGCTTGATAACGCACTTTGGTCCTACAGAACTGTGTTCAAAACCCCAATAGGTATGTCACTATACAAGTTGGTATTTGGGAAGGCATGTCACCTGCCTGTCGAGCTAGAACATTGAGATTGGTGGGCACTAAATCAATTGAACATGGATCCTGATGCAGCTGGACAAAAATGACTGACATAGTTGCATGAGCTAAAAGAATTTAGATATCAAGCCTTTGAAAGCATGAAGCTATACAAGGAAAGAATGAAGAAGATGCATGATAAACACATTGTGGACAGGGATTTCAAACCGGTGATAAGGTATTACTGTATAATTCAAGATTGAGATTGTTTCCGGGTAAGTTAAAGTCCCGATGGTCATGACCATTTAGAGTGGTACAAATGTTCCATCTGGAGCTGTGGAGATAACAAGTGAGAACGGCACCAACACCTTCAAGATTAATGGGCAAAGACTTAAAATGTATGTGGGAGTGGATGAACCGAAAGAGTTGTCTGTGGTACATCTCGATGAACCAAAAAGGTTGGGCGATTCTTAATTGCGCTCGTGCTGCATCGTGCCGCGACATTAAATCAGGTGCTTCATAGGAGGCAACCCATGATAGTATAATTTCTAATATATTGTATATATGCAAGATAGTACGGAGGACTCTGCATCACGAGCCTGGGCATAACATGGGCAAGGTACGAATTAAAAGAGGTAAAAATAGTGCCTAAAGGGCAAAACAATGAAAAGAACCCCGAAATTGGCATCCAGAAACAGGCCCAGACTACGGTCGCGGTGTAACCGCGGTCAGAGATAACCTCCGATGAAGGCTCACCGCTGTCACGACGTAACTGCGGTAGGACTGCAGTCAGGGTTCCTCTCTGATGGCGGTTCACCGCAATCACGGTGTAAACCGCGGTAGGATCGTGATAGATCAGGGCGGGCCCAGGTACATCTACAAAAATGTTTTCTAATTTTTTTATTTTTTCCTCTCTTTTTCTCCTTTAATTAACCTAACCTAACCCCACCCTCCCCATAAAACCTGCCTATTCTCTCCTCTTCTCTCCACTTCTCTCATCTTCTCTCCTCTTTTTTCTTTCTTCTTCTTCCCAAAACCCAAAACCCCCATTTTTACTCCTTCTTCTTCTTCTTTTACCCCAACCAAACCTACCACCCCACTAACCCATACACAACTTTCTCTTCTTCCATACACAACCCCCTTGCCCAAATCACCCCTACCTCTGAACCCCCCCCCCCCCCCCCAAATATGTCCCTCTTCTTTTTTTCCGCAAGAATCTGCTGTAATTTTTAAGTAAGTTGTTCTATGTTTTCTTTTGTTTTGTGTACTTTGTATTATGTAGTAGTTATTTTGTAGAATTCTTGATTTTGGTACAATTGGGGTCTTAGACTCCAAGTTTGGTGTTGTAGATGGTGCTTGGGGTTGATTTGTGTAGAAGTGGGGGTGTGTTCTTTGTTGAGAATTTTTTAATGGGGTCAAATGCAGCATGTGGCTTGGGAGTTGTCCCTTCTGTGAAATTACTCGACTATGAAAGGCCATGCGGGTAGGTGGTGGGAGAACTTAACAATTGTTAATTTGTGGAAGCTTGCTTGGGGTCTTATAAGGTGTAATTGTAGCATTGATAGTGGTATGGGGGCAATAGTGGACGTTGTCAACTTTGGCACCTTACTAGATGGTAATACTGGTCATGTTTGACAAAAGGGAAAAGTTTGGTGGCAGAGCGTGGCGAAGTTTGAGTACCCATCCGACTGGCACATGTTAGGCTGCACCTGGTCGTTATACTGGATTTATTGTAGGCATTATGGCCCAAAAGAAGCGTAGGAGCACAGAATGCACTTCCGAATTGCCGATGTATGATACCACCCGGTTCGAGTCACATGAGGCAGAGGACATGTTTCATACTAAAGCTACAAAAAGCTTTGTCCTTGAGACTGCTATTGATAGGGCTGCCCTCCGTGTAGAAAAACCAGACATGTACGAGGAAATTAGACGGAGGAAGATGGAGTTGTTGTTCGAGGAACCTGAAACGGCCAACCCAATGATGGTCCAGGAGTTCTATGAGAACTGCCCGGAATATATGTGCCGTTCTGTGATTGTGCGGGGCAAATTGGTAGATGCCTTATTATTGAAGATTCGCCAGGTCTTGCTGCTGCCTGGGTTCAATGGTGAAACTAAATATTACCATCACTCCCTAGGGGTCGATTAGGAGACTCTGATTGAGACTATATGCTTAGAGGGACGGCCAGTCTTGATACATGAGTACGTAACCCTTTATTCCATTTCGTTCATATGAGAGGCTAAGTGCTGGTTCACCATTATTTGTAGTAGGTTATTGCCCACGGGCAACACGTCAGATGTGAACAACTTACAGGCTCTATTGGTTTGGTGCTTCATAACCAAGAAGGACTTTGATGTAGCGAAACTCATTGGATATGAAATGTTCCTCCGGTCACCTTTGATGTCTAAGGGGTTTTACTTCCCCTAACTTGTGACGAGGTTATGTCTGCCGGCTGATGTCCCCGCCAGTCCTATGGATGGGAATTTGGCCACAAGAGCAGCATTCAGAGCTGCGAAGATCACAGTGGGCAAAGATTCACCCACACCCATTGAGCTTGATGACGATGATGATGCCCGAGCACCCATGGCACCACCCAGGAGATCTTATGATATAGCTGGATCCTCTCGGCGACCCCAGACTAGGGAGGGGTTCTCTAGATCACACTCCAGACGACCTAGGTTACCCTCTTTGGAGGAAGAGGTGGCAGAACTTCACACCTCGATAGATGGCCTACATGTACGTTTGGATACCATGTCTAGACGACAGGCCAGGTCTGAGAGCCGAATGATGGCTTGGTTCCGTGCTATAGGGAGGGATTGTAAAATGGACCTCAACACCATCGCCGACTCCGAGTCATGACCAGTAAAGTTTTATTACCTTTCTGCACTTTATTTATTTTGTTACATGGGGACATGCCATATTATTTTTGTGTAGGATGGGAGACTTGATTTAGTGTTGTGTATTGTTAGTGTATATATGCATGAAGTATGTTGTTGTTCTGTGCCTCGATTTTTGTGCATAATTGTTTGCACTTATCTTAGACGCCACTGACTTGGCCCAACAATAGACACTTGTCGATGGGTTTATTGAGGGCTAAGGTCGGATATAAAAAAACTAGAAAATGTAGGAGACTCTTCCTGATGACAGACCACTTAGACTGTATCCTTGAGGGAAGTAGTCTAATAAAAAAATCCAAAAAGATTTTTTTATTTTATTTTCTTTTTAGGTAGTGTAGTAATTCCCCCTTGGTTTTTATTTTGACCACGGTTCTTTTCCAAAGGCTTTTCTTTAACCAGTTTAGGTAGATTTTCTTTAATATTTTGTAGGGCCCTTAGGAATCTCTTGGGCTAAGATGGGTGAGAGAAAGAATGCATCCCGTAGTGTACATACCTACAAATAACTAAAATGAACTTGAGGGTGCGACGTCTAGGCTCACTTGTAGACTCTTAATCTTATGCCTTAATTTTGTACACCTTGTCTTACTTGAACGCTCACGTGACTGTGCTGACAAACTAACTCGGAATGAGTTACATGCCAAGTGTGTGTGAGGTAATACATGTATTCTATGCTTGCATGGGATACCTAGAACTTGCCCCATATGTGTGCAATGCGAAATAGGAGTTGTTTGGTCTTAGAGATGAATTAGGTATTTCTTTGTGTAGCTTATATAATTATGAATCCACCTATACATATTACCATAGTTAACCCCTTCGAGCCTGAAGCCTATTTCTTTGATAACCTTACAATAACCTACATCCCTGCGTTTGAATAGCTTAACTTTTTGAGCCTTTACCTCCTAGAAGCACTTGAATCGTTAAAGATCATATAAAAGTCAAAGTGTGGGGTGGTAATAAAGCGGGAAAAGGAAAATCATGAAAATACTTGAATGGTGCAATGGTTCTTAAAAATTATTTTTTGAATAATAGAAGAAGGACCTTGTAAATAGGTGGTCCTAAAATATTCAATGGCAAGAAAAAGCTAGTTGCTCCTAGGAAAAGTGGGGGGTAGCTTATGAAACAAGTGTGGAAGAATGACTGGGCTAAACATGGGAATTGGAACAAGGGGAACTATTGTGTTAAAAGTGCTTAGGGAGGTTAGTCACTATACCAATCAAATGAAGCCCTATTGATCTTAGACTGAACAACTCGATTAGTAGAGTATTACACTAAGGGCGAGCTTATGGTGTATCTATGTGGCATGTCAATTTTTTTTGTTGAGATCGAGTAAATCCGTTCTATCTATAGTTCATTGTTGTTTGATTTCATGTGTGTGGAACTTCTCTAAAAAATGTGATGTGAGGGAATTTAACTTAGGAAGAAAAAGCAAGTCTTGACCTTTGCTTAGAGTACATAGAGTAAGCACGAGTGTGGCATGGCATTAGAGTCCTCACCTGATTGTGTGGCTATTTCACTACTTCGGTTGTTCTTTCATAATGGCGGGTGTGACATAAATAGGGTAATGCATCAAACGATTAGGCCTAGAAGTGAAGTTAAACTTGCCCGCGGACGAGCAAAGATTTAAGTGTGGGGTGTTGATAATAGGAAAATTAGACTATAATTAGGCCCTAAAGAACCACATTTTTGTATAGCTTTTACAGTAAAAAGTGATAACAAAATGCTCTAATTAGTGATTTTCATGCTTTGCAGGTTATATCCAATAAAACAAGTATGTGGAGTATTTTTGGGATCAATTACGGAGAAAAGAAGTCCAATCATACAATATCCACAAAGTGCACCAAGCGAAGGGACAAAACCAAAACTGAAGCTGGTCTGCCGCTGTCCGGGTGTAACTGCGGTTGGACCGCGGCGGAATACTGTTGCAGATTCTGAAGGCTACTCTAGCCGCGGTCCTGGCGTAACCGCGGTAGGACTCCAGCAAGACACATAAACTTTAGGGACCAAAGTGCAAAATACAGGATTTTAAGCCCTAAACCCTATATTAAATGAAGGAAGCGAGCCAAGAAAGAGGAGAATGATTTTTGGAAGTTAAAAACATCAGAAGGAAGGGAAAGAGGAAATGAGGATCATTGGACATCAATCTTTAATCCTCTTCTTTATTCTTTTACCTTTGAATATAAATTATTTTGTGATTTTTGTTATTTTCATGAATAGCTAACTTTAATAATCTAAGGTTTTGGTGGAACCCGTTGGGGATGAATTTATTGTGATGTTAATATAGTTTTGATTGGTTGTTATTCTCTATTTGTTCAACAACATTCTTGTTGTAGTTGATTGAAGGACCCTTAATTAGCTGTGCCTATTTATTATGTATCTACTTGAGAGAGAGTGCATATTTAGGTAGTTGTTTGAACAACATCACTCCCGGAGTATAAACGAGATTCATAACCGAGGGTTTAGAGGTTGGATTAGAAATGACGATACCTCGGGTGCAGTCTAAGTGAACTGTAATGCGAATCTAGCTAGATTAACTTGAGAGAGTGCGTCTAGTAAATTATCATAATTGCTTGAGAGAGATTTATGATAGCTGGAGAGTTCTTGATTGGTAGAGTCAACTAAGTCAAAGCTATAAGAAACATATGACCAAGGAAATCAACAACGAGGGAAACCATCACCTTAGACCTATTCCAATTTTTTACAAATCAAGCATAGTTAATTTTTAGCTATTTGTTTACTTTCAGTTTTAGTTGTTAGAAATACCATCAACTGTTATTTACAATGTTTGGGGAAGTTGATTCTATAGAATTTAGTACGTCCAACAAAAGTAATTGATAGGTTAAGAGCCCGTGGGTTCGACTCTAGGCATAAATACTCAGATCATATTTGCAACGCCCGCATAGTCTTTTGCGAGACTCAGTTGAGCGTGATCAAATTTTGGCGCCTTTGCCAGCGACTTGACGGTGTTATCAATCGCAATTGAAAAAAATACAAAAATTCTAAGTGTAGTCAGTTTTCTCTATACTCAATCTTTCCTTGAAATTCTAACGTTTGAACTCGGAAATCAGGTGTATGCCTAGAAGTTCTTCTAGGACTATAGAACTGCTAGAAGTTCTAGTAGGACTGCAGAACTGCTAGAAGTTCTACCTCTCCTATGAGTTTAACGATTGTTTCATGCAGCTGCTGGACATGTGAGATTAACTCATTATCCATCACTCCCAAAACGAGTCCATAAGCATCTAAGACTTTTTTTACCTGATCGGTCAGTTCACTTTGTTCTTTCTGGGCCACAACCATCTCGGTTCGGAGGCCTTTGATTTCCTTTTCTCTTTGCTTACCGAGAAGCCTGCGAGCATTGTTCTCCTCGGTAAGCCCATAAATTTTAGCTTCATATTAGCTCAACTCTCTTTCAGAGTTAAAGAAATCCTCATGATGAAGTACCGATGCCTACACAAATAAAAGGGAAATGATTAGGCGAGGAGAGAAAAACACAAGTATAAAGGCTGACGTTAACAAAGAAAGTTAGGGCTTACCGATTCAAAGCTTGCTGGGCCTCATTGAAGAGACACAATGCTCCCACCTAATTCATCAAAGCTTTATCTTTCTCAGTGACCAGACCTTGAAGGTAACTGCAGACCCCTACGAGGGCGGCAAAAACAGGTGCATCATCCAGAATCGTAATAATGATAGTCCGTTCACATTCGGGATTAACACTAGGGTTTGGCTGGTCAATCTGAAACTCAAGGAAGATTCACCCAAACTCCTCCTTGGTACTTCCAAGTTATTCGATACAACAACATCATCAACCCCAAAAAATTAACCTTGGAAAAGGTCCTCCCTTCTGAGGGTGCCTTCTACTTGAGGGGCCATTATGGCCTGAGCCTCCCTAACTTCCCCTTCCGAGAATATGGGAAATGATGGGGAGTCCCCGATTTCTTTTTCCCCAAGTAAGTCACTAAGGGCGTTCTCTTCACTTCGAAGGGCCTTGGATCCAGCCCTTTTGGACATGCTCGTTGACTGATCATTTTGGTGGGAGACGTCTTCGGTCACCAACAACTTAGGGACTTTGCCCGATCCTCTTTCAAGACCCCTCGGTTCGAGGCTGAATCTGTCCAACCCTCACCGACTCAAATTCCTTTGGGGCCGTGGTGTTCCTCTTCACTCGAGCCACCAGCTCGGAGCTGTCGTCTTCATTTTATTCTTCTTCCTCTCTTAGCCACTAAACTACCTTCGCAGGCAAGACGTCAATGTCTTTATTTGGATTACGAGCTAGATTTATTGTAGGATTTGGATCCTCGAAAGTTGAGATCCTTTTCTTCTTCTTATCCTTCATCGATTTTGGGACCGAGGGAAAGTATCCTCCTTACCATACAGAGGCCTCATCAGCACGTCCTTCCCTAGAACTACAAAAGAAAAACAAGTATGAGGAGAAATTCAGACAACAATCAAGGTTATCGAGATATGCGAGAACTTACCATGGCTTCATGAACCCCACTGAACCTTTGACAATTCAAGCCATACATGCTCAGCATGTGTAGACGTCGACACTAATTGTCTGACCTAGTTTTCTAGATGGGAATCACACCCGGTATCCAGGAAACGACTGCACCAAGTAAAACACATGTAAGAAAGGATTAGAAAAATAGAGGAGATAATAAATACAAATTAAAAGGAATAATTATACTTACATTTCATATTCCATTTCTATAAAAATGGCATGCTCTTGGCTGGGATTAGGTCCGAGGTCTTCACTCGGACAAATCGGCCCAGCCAACCTCGGTCCGGTCCCTATCCTCGTCCGTGCTCAAGAAGACTGCTTTGAAGACTAACATTGAAGCTTTATTACCCCACCTTGATAAAGTTAGGGGGACAGACAAATGAATAAGATGGTCGAGGGTGAAAGGAAGCCCCCGACTTTGCTCATAAAAAATCGAAGCAATATTACTATCCTCCAAAAGGAAGGATGAATCTGGCTGAGGGTTACCTTGTACCTCTTACAGAAGTCCACAATGAATGGATGTAGCCGACTAAATGGGAAATGATATGTGTAAACACTCAAATACCCCTCCACATGCATAGTGATTGACTCTTCAGGCTGGGGCACCATCACAGGCTTCTCTACCCAGTTGCAGTCCTTTTTAACCGCTTTAAAAGGCCACGGGTGATTGTGCATATGTACCTTGATATCGGCCTTGAACCAAGGAGGTATTTTCAACTTTGAAATCAGAGTCAAGGACACGCGGCCGAGGAAATAATTCTTCGGGGAGTGGCTCTGCTGCCGGTTGTTCGTCGGCCGACTTAGACGAAGAAGCTTTTTGCTTTTGTGGCACAGTTTTGGATGTTTTTTCCATTTTGGGTTTGAGTTAAAAGAAACAAAAAGAGAATAAGACTTTGTGTTTTGAGAGAATATTGATAACGAAACCTAGAGATTATACTGAAAGGAAAAACTTTAAAGATGTAAAAGGCTTTGAAGCTTAGAGCGAGATTAAGACTAAAGTTTAGTAAAAGACAAGGAAAGCACCTTTACTAGATGAAGATGACGATTCGGGATCGATAATGGACGACAACAGCTGATAGGCATTGAATACCTCGATATACGAACCTAGGAGACGTTTATGCCATGGTGCTTACATCATGGCGGATCAAGGGCTAGTTCGAAGCTTCAATTCATTTCGTGTCATTACACTCCAAAAAATGAGGGATTATCTGTAAACGACTAAAATCGGGACCACCCAATTTTACTGATTTGCCGGGGTGAAGGATCTAAGACTAGGCACCAAGGCATGAAGACTGGATACTGAGTTCGGGGTTTGAGATGCCTATTAAGATCGAGGCCAGTAGTGATCGAGGTCAAATGGGACAGACATCTGGAAAGATCAATGACTGCATAATAACGGAAATGCGAGATATCTGTGATGGTCGAAGATCATGGCGATAATCTCGGAACAGATCAAATGAAGGGTGATTGTTTAGGCTTATCATGAGATTTACTTCCATAATTAGACTTGTACCATAGATAGGATTCCTCTACTATATAAAAAGGATTCCAATCATTTTATAGACACCTGACATTCACGCATATCAAATCAATAAAATAATTCATGTTTAGCTTATGTTCTTGTTCATCAGTTTGCTTATTTATTCAGTTACTGATCACTTCGAGAGAACTTAATTTCGAAGGCCGAATTACGTTTCAATCTAGTTTGCTTTATCTCGTTGTTAATTTCTACTATTATTTTTATATTTTTAATTGATATTAGGTAAAATCACGTGTCCAATTTTAATAGTTATCTAATTTTAAGGATAAACATAATCACTTATATTCCAAACAGTACTGATGAATAAATACATACATGCAGTTGCAAATTACGAATATTTTATTAGTTAATTAGTAGCTAGTGTGTATTAAGTATTACCTCTACGCTCACTATTTTCTTTGTGAGGGTACCAACTTAGCATGAATATATTGTGGAGGCCAAATTTAGCCTGGCCCTAACCCAACAGTAATCCATGCCAAATCCAACCTCGCTTAGCCAACTTGGCAGACACACCTCCTCGAATCATCCAACATGCATGAGTTTGTAGCTGAAGTGTCAAAATACAGTGGCTTTTTATTACAAAATAAAGAAACGTAGCTTTAATTTGGAGGTGAAATGACAAAAAATAAAGTTAATTTTCTATTACAAAATAAAGAAAAGTAAATTTTGAACACGCAAAATTACTCCTTGAGACGACATCTCTATTGACGTATTGTTCAACCTGACTGACCATGGCCCAACCAAGTGAATCACAACGACTTTTAAGATATTACAATGATAACGGACTCCAAAACAAATGTAGACAGCCTGCTGGTCGGATGCCTCATTCGTCTGTTACATTAGAGGTCGGGGGTTCGTTCTATTGGATTATTTACTTTTGCAGTTCATTTTAACCTTCCTCATTAACTATATATTTGTCTAAATGGCTATGGAGATTCGAACTAGTCACATCCTCCAAGTTGAGAAACATTGATGTGAACTGCACCAGTGAGGTGGTGTAAAAGATTTGATATAAACCAAGATTTCACCAAATTGTAAAAAGAACTCGGTTCTCTATCGGTTTCTACACACATATGAGTAATGATATTCAAGTTTTGCAAGTATGTCTGTTCTCTGCCTCGTATTGGTAATATATAAGTAAAATCATCAAAGATGATGCAAGAGAGTGTCCGGTACACAACATGCTTTAACAGTGCTACTATACTATTGTTTGTGCAGTGTAACAACTTTAACAACTATTAAGGTTGACTTGTACTGTGACCGGAGGAACTGATCTCTATCTGTTCCCTTGCTATTCTCTTATCTGATTTTATTAAGACTTGTGCCAGACCTTGACTTGTTGCTTTGAACGTGGAGGAGCCACATATATCAGGTTCCCTATCTGGTTCTCATGATATGAAGTTAGTTAGTTCATCAAAATAAAGGACACATTACTTATCAATTGATGAAAATATAGAATTGATATTCCTTATGAGAACCATATTTCCACAATGTTCCCCCCTGCAAAATAACCATATTCCTCCTGGGAACCTGTTTCTCCCCTTCAATTTTCTTCCCCCTTTTTCCATCATTAAAACATAAGTAAATGCAAAAAGAAGTCCAAACAAACTTAATTCATGTCACTTATGTGCACACAACATAGCTAAAAACATAAGACAAGAGTATAACATGCTTTAATAGGACGAAGATGCTCACTAATTGAAGGAAAAAGAACCATTCTAGTAGTACCATCATTACAAAATCATACACAAATGAAATATAAAGTACCACAACTATAGGGAACAGATAACAAAAAGGACACTGTAAGATTTGGTAGGGACATTACCAAATGGAAAAATTGTAGGGGGCACCGAATGAGGAAGGGAAGGACGAGGGAGCAAGATCCTTGAGGAGACCGTCCACACGAGCATTAGGAGCTCTCTCGTCATTGATCTGCTGCTCTTTCTGGTTCTCCACCTGTTTCCTCAACTCTGTATTCTCAGCCTTCAAACGGGTAATATCTGCACCCTAAGCACTACTAGAACCAGGTTCTGTGCTGGCTTGATTGAGCTTACCCTCAAGAATAACATTCTGGGCGTTCAACCACATGATTTCCTCATTAGCATCATTCTAAGCATCGATAAGTTGAGAGATTGTAGAATTGCTGCCTATACCGCCCCTTTTTTAGAACATTCGCATTCCTCCAAGGTGTTCATCAAGAAATTTGATGAGAGTGTAGCCGTCCAGTTCCTCCAAAAGAACTAGGCCCTTTATTGAGGCAATGGATCACCTTTCAGCTCTTGGTAGTAGGACCTTCTACAGCAACTCAAACATGAGTTGGTATTCTGGAAGCAATGCCTTTTTGTGCACTTGTTCCCCCTATTGAACATCTTGAGGCTTGAGGATAATCTTTCTAGAAACTGGGGAATAGGTTCCGTTCGTAGTTGAGAGCCCTTCAGTAGGCACCCTAAGAATGTCTCCCAGCACAGCCTTATCAATCACAACATCTACGCCATTGATCTTCAAATAGATGGCGTCATATTCCACCATGAACAGATTATTATAGAAACTTTGAACTTCCTCCTCATAGAACTTTGGACTCTGAACAGTGAAAAGATGAGCCCACCTTTGGAAGTTGCAGATTTCACCCACTGCCTTATTCCACATCGGTCAAGAATGTCAGTGTCAAAAACACTATTCCATGAAACTTTTTAATTTTTCAGTTTAGCATTGCTTTCAAGCTCAGACATATCAACTATGACCTTCTTTGAGGAACATGTTCCTCATGTCCTCTTGGCTTCCTTTTGAGATACTTCTTTTTCCCAACACCTTTCTCCTTCTTAACAGACTTTTCCTTCTCACTAGACTCAACAACTTTTGCAGATGGTACTTTCTTCTATTTCACAAATATAGCCTTCTTTGATGTTTTATGGACAAGAGGAGAAGATTCCTTATTCAACTCCTCATCCTTTACTTCCGCAACAGTTTCCAGAGATACATCCTCATCATCAACCAGTCTACTTTTCACAGGTCTTCTCCTTTTCTTTCTCCTTATTCTCCTTTAATTTACTGTCAAGAGCAACCTTTTCTATTGCTTAATGGTGGGTATTTTAGGATCTTGAGTAGCTGTCCCACCACTCCTAGTATTTATAAACTGGGCTACAGATAAATTGTCGTAGTCTTCCTCACTGTCATCTCCTTATCCTTCTAAGACGGACTTCATTGAAAGGTACACAATATCTATAAGGGTTCCACCAAGGTGAGGGGATGAGGTAGGGTTAGTATTGCCCAGGGCTGTTTAGTAGAGCATGGAGTTTTATCCCAGTAGGAGCTATGAACACCTCTTGGGCAGAGGGATCAGGTATCTCTATAAGCTCCCCTGTAGTACTGAGCGGTGCTTTGTCACCTTAAGGCACCTGGTCCCTATTCCAACATTCTCCCGCTGAATGCTAGTACTCACACAACCGTAGAAGGAATCCCAAACTAGACTTCCCTCAACCACGATTGTTAAAGAATTTTCATCTTTCTCACCCTCGTTATCTAACAATATAGTACTAGTAAAAGAGAGTTGACCATTACCTAATGATGACAAGATATTTAGATCAAACCCCTAAACAGTTGGGGTTCTAGAGACACCAGATAATGACTCACCACCACCTAGACTAGTAACAACCATTTTGTCCATAGGTTCTTCCATTATTTCTTCTGTTGTTTGGAGAAAGTGAGAGGTGGAAGAAGGTCCTTCTATTAACATTTTCTCTATGGTACCATAAGGTGAGGGAGAGACAATAACTTTTTAGGAGTTTGGTTTTTTCTATTGTTATGGGAACTAGAACTGGATGGATTAGTGGATGAGACTATACGTGGTGGTTGGTTGGAAACTAGTGCTTCAGTGGGTGAAGGTTGGGGCTCCAATCATGATGGCCATATTTTATGAGACAAAAAAACATTAGGGACTTTAGTAGTAGCTTTTGGAGAATCAAATTTGTTGAAGACAAGGTCAATTTTGAGAAATCAAAGACACACGAAGAGGGTTATTTGAGAAGAGGGGTGTTTGATGTAGACAGTTGAGAGAGAGACAAGATTTTTAGGATATATAGAGGGAAATAAGGGACCCGTTACAAGTAGACCTGATTTAATAAAATAGGTAGACGGGTGGGTTTGTAACGAGAGCGTCGTTTGGGTTAAAGAGGTATGGGAAAAGGCAGATATAATTAATGATGTGGCACACTAGCAGTTCAAAAATGCATTGAAGTGTAATAGAAACTACTAACCTCAGTCATGAGAATTAGGTTCCTTGACGATTTTGAAAATTTGAGCATCATCCTTCCAAAAAATTGCTCTGTCATTAGCTACTTTTTTGTCCTGTAATTGACATGCATGTTTACCTATGACAGTATAGAATTGAGATAGAAGTTACTAGAAAAAACTTTTAGCACTTCACTTACCATTCTTTCATCGCCAAACATCGGGGGACCGGGTTCTCAGTTCATCTTAATCAAACCCAACTTCAATTGATTTCTTTCAAAGTGCTCTCTGCTCAATGCTTTGGTAGAGATAACTTCTACATGGTCCTCTATATTGCAGAACTTCATACAGATGAGTCCGTTTTTAATATTTTCCCTCAAAAAATGATGTCACACATCAATGTGCTTTGTCTTCTTATGCTGAACCGAGGTCTTTGCCATATTAAGGGCACTTGTACTGTCACACAATAGTGGCACAAAATTAGATAATACACCAGGGTCTTCCAGTCATTTCTTAATCCACAACAGTTGGGCACGACAGGAGGTAGCTATTGTTCATACCCAATTTTGCTCTCATACTTTTTAAAATAATTTATATACTTTCAAAATATTGTTTTTGCATCATTATTTAGCTTACAAATCTATACAAGCATTTTCTATAATTTTTCATAATTTTTAGAGTTTTAAATTGATTTTCTTGTATTTGAATAATTATTAATTACTCCTTTAAATTATTTTGTGACGATTTAGTTAAAATTATTGTTTGCACTTATAATACTTGTTTAAAATATTTTACTTCACTTTATATTATTGCATCAATATTTTAAAGTTATTTGCATAATTTTGTAGTAGTAGCATATACTCATTTATAATTGCTTTTTATTTATGTTATTTGTGTCAAAATAATATGTTATATTTTTATAATGTTAAATTATTATTTCAAATCATTCTAGTGCTTAAATAATATTTTTTATTTGTCTATTAATAATGTTTTGCATTATTTTTGATAAGTTTTGTGTATTTAAATAGTAGCCCAGTTTTTAAATCAATTTTTAGACCAAAATTGGCCAAATGATCTGAGCCCAATAACCCCAAGACCTAACCTGGTCGGACCCCTCTATAATAACCCGCCCTAGTCTCCTTTAATATTCTGGTCGTTGATCTTATGAGATCAACAACCCACAATTAGCCCCCTCTTTTAATTACCCACCCTAATCCTAATCCTCACAATCACTCTGCCCAACCGTCCTAAAACACTCTCAAATCCCATCTCTTTCATGAACTCTAGCCGTCACACCCCAGTTATCTCCAATAACGACCTTGACATAGAATCTCTCTATGATTCTCCTTCCATATATGCTCTATCTCCATGTTACTTACACGACTTTGCTATTACTTAATACTTGCCTATTTTTGGCAAGTACCACACTTGGAATTATGTGGAAATCATCCTTAGTCTTCAAGATCTAGATGCTACATATATATACGTTCATGATAAGGCGATTCACCAAAATCCATGGTTGAATCTTTGACTTATGTCAACTAGGGTTTACCTAATTATTTTCCCTAATTCGATTTTTATTGATTCTACATGTTATTATTTCCTTATGTATATTTGATTTTATAGTGTTTCCTTGTTTAACTTGTTCAATTTCTGTTACTATATAAACCCTTCCCCATTCCCCATTGATAAAACTAAGCGTCTACCAGACTGTGTAGAGAACCAGGTTTTCTATGAATTTCCACTGGAAACACTAATGAACCAAACTATATAGCGATCTAGTCCTATATCAGTTCCCTTAGTGCTATCTACTGAACCGGTATGTAAAATGAGACATAGGATAAGCTCACACTGTATAGAGAACTAGATTCTCAATAAGTTTCAACAGTAAACAATAGACTATAAAACTAACCACATAGGAAATTAGGTTCTCTAATTGTTCCCACCGTAGCTCGGCAGTAAGTAAAGGACATAGAGAATTTTTACGTGAAAAAATCTCAACTTAAAAGGATAAAAATCACGACCTACACTTGTAAGCTGATATTTTAAGCGTTAATGCCACACAAGACGGGGGGGGGGGGGGGGGGATGTTTTGTATGTTACCCAATTTTCGCTTAAACCGCTTATGGACGGACCTGGTTCTTCTAGGGGTTCCAACTACTACTGTTTGCAGAATAGTAAAATACTGAAAATAAAGAACACATAGATTTTACGTGGAAAAATACTTGGCTCAAAAGGTAAAAAAAACCACGGCCTACTACTCGGTAGGCTTTTTTCAAAATTCCACTCAAATCACTGAGCCAAAACAACTTTTGTAAATACTCTTTGTATACATAAGGATTAAATTTAATCACGTTTTGGAATACAACCTCAACTGCTACGACAACTTCAAGTTAACTCTAACTTGAATACCCTAGGCACGTAATACAATTGCTTCTATGAAAGAGGAAAGGTACAATGTTAAATCACCTACTACAATTGAACTAGAATAAAATAGACACTTGAAACTCTGTTCTTCTATCTCGTTCAAGTAGCTTCAGAAGTGCACACTCAAATCACACATAATGTGCTTGAAATATTTCCTTGCTTTTTTTTTTCTCTCAATTTAAGTGTAACTTCTGCATATGTGCATTACCTATAAAAGAGAACAACACTGACGTTTAATAGGTTAGTAATCAGAGTGTTATTAGGATTCAAATTCTGCTCCTCTATCGTGGAAGTCTTGATGATGATCTCAAACTCTAGCACTATCTTCATCCTAGATTGCGTTCTCGTCATATAAGGATACTTTCTCTTCTTATCCAATATGTAACCTTTTCGATCGGATCAAGAGATATAGTTGTTTGATCAGTAGGACTTATCTCCTTCATGTGCATCTCACATGTATAAGTTGATCATGATTGTGCTTCACAAGATGGACCTGGTCCATGTCCGAATTCTTTTGTCAATCTTCAAAACTTTACCTATTCTTGGGCCAACAAATTTTCCTTTATTGATGATGACTAACTCTTTGGTGTTTACTTATTTAAAACCTGTAAGAATTCAGCTTCACCATTAATACCAAATTTATAAAATCCACTTATCATCAAGGACTTGGCTAATTAGATTATAAATATCACTTATTTCAGAATGTTTAAAGCATAATATCTCTTCCCCCTTTTGGAATCATCAAAAAATTACATACAAAGCGTGATTCCCTGATTTTAATAAGTACCAATGGACACTGTTGCAACTACAAGTGCAATCATGGTTTAATTATCATTAATCACCAAACATATTTAAACTATCAAGGATAGATTAACATTGAACTAGAGGAAAACAATAGTTATCATTGACAGAGATATATTTCCACCAACAATCCACAAAAAGAAAGAAAAACATTTAAACTATGAGAAAAAACAAAAGATAGAAAATCCCTAATCTGGGTCATTAAGGTACTGAACAAGTTCCGGAGACAAAAGCTAGGAGTCCTAAGCTTGGAGGAACTAGAGGGTTGGGTTTGGGCTTGGAGAAGGTTCATCATGTTATGAAGAGTTCTATCATTCTTCTTCTTTTCTTTGGTAAGCTCAGTTCTGAGACCATCCATCTCAGTTTCTACTTCTGCCACACGAGCCTTGAGCCTAGCTATTTCAGCATCCTTGGCTGCACATTCTGAACCAGAGTCCTGACTTTTCTGTTGATGGGTGTCTTCTAGGATGAACCAGGTTCATTTAGGATGGCATTGACTACATAGTCACAAGAAAGAAGAGTATTAATGCCAAAGTGATCCTTGCTCGAGGCCATTTCCCACTTCTTCAAAGGCATACCGCACCTATCCAGCACAGTAATCAGAATAAATACATAGGGGTTAGCATGAGCCACTGAGCCATTGATGATCGTATCAAGCAGCTTGATGATAAAGGCAAGCCAATTTATTTGCCTTCAACTTTCCAGGCACTCCATAAGAACTAGATCCATGTAATTGGTAATGTGCCTTCTCTCATGTATGGGCAATAAACACTTGTTGACAAATTCAAACAAAACCTTGTGCTTAGGCCTCATTTCACTATTTCGCACAGCCCTGGCTTCATTCACATCTTCAGAATCACAAAGCCTCTTGGTAATTGCAAGAGCGGTAGAGAGGGAGTCTATGCAAGGCCACCTTTTACTTGTATAGTCATCAAACCCTTCAAAGAATATGCCCAAG
The DNA here is from genome assembly GCA_034376525.1 of Nicotiana benthamiana. Classification (NCBI taxonomy): domain Eukaryota; kingdom Viridiplantae; phylum Streptophyta; class Magnoliopsida; order Solanales; family Solanaceae; genus Nicotiana; species Nicotiana benthamiana. The sequence continues at coordinate 135,101,248 of CM067337.1, forward strand.
ATCTCTCCCAGTTTATTTGCATCAAACTGCACTTGAACTCCTTACCTTGCGATGCTTAACTGCATCATTCGCCATAAATTCAATAAGCTAATTTATGGCTAGCCTACCATCCATATGAATGACCATGTCCTTCCATCCCTGAGTAGCTAAATCATCCACCAATCTTATTATTCCTGGTTCTACAAGGTCTTTCAGCAGTCTACCCATTAAAATCTTTCTTTTGCCAAACATGGCAAGCTTATCTTGTTCATTCTCAGAATCCACTTCTTCTTCTTCTCCACTCTAGTCCTCATCTACAGAAATTTTTGAAATTTTGTTTTTCACTGTAGACCTTGTCCTCTTGGCTATTGTAGGTTCAACAGCCTCAGACACAGAGGAAGACTTCTTGGAGGAAGTCTTGGGCTTTTTTGTGCTTAGGGGTCGGAACCTCTACTGATGTACCCCTTTCTTGATACACCAGTTCCATCTCCTCCTCCTCAGCCGGCTTTGAGGATTCTGCAACCTTTCCCTTCCCTTTATCCATTCTGTTTTCTTGCTTTCAGCTAAAGCCCTTTGTAGATCAGCTTCACTCTATTTCACCCTGCTTGTTGTGGCTCTACCCTTTGGAAATGAAGAGGCATAGGTGCTGGGGAGGAAGCCTTTCTCTTCTTAGAGAATTTGGGAGAACAGGGAGATTTAGGTGTGGTAGAACATTTTTTCTTTGGATCATAATTCTCCCAACCTTTTTCAATAGGTCTGATAGGGTTTCTTCAAGAGATGAACCAGGTTCATCTCTTTGTGATCTTAAGTTAACCAACCCTTAAGATGTTTCCCCATAACCACTTCCCCCTAACTTCTTGACACATTCTTCTTCAAGTTCTTGTTCCGTCCCACAGATAGAAGGCAGAGACAGTCCAGCAGTGGGTGACTGACCAACCACTCGTTTCTCAATTCCCCTCATTTCACCACATGCACCCTCTCTTTCTTTTTGTTTTTCAGAATTATTTTTCCACTCCTTCTTATCTCAGGAAATTCGACATCCCTAATGGGTCCAACCAGAACAAACCTAATCTCTAGATTTTCAGTCACAGATGAATGTACCTTAAAGGGGTTTCTTGAGTCCTTTCAGAGTCAGAAGATCCAAGTCCTTCCCCCTCACTTGCAGATTTGTATGACCCAGAATCAGAATTGGAGTTGGAGACTGGGACCTGGCTTCCCTTCAATTTCTCATTTAATTTCTTCCTAAGAGCTCTCATTTCTGTTTTTTTTTTCGAGCAAGCATTTTAACCCTTCTCAGCCTAGGTTTTAGGAGTAGTGCTGGGTGGATGAGAGGGAGATGAATTAGATGGATTAGGTTGTGGAGTCGTTTCAGGATTATCTTGTGGGGTAGACATGATCGCTGAGTTTTGAGAGAATTAGGGAGTTAGAACTTTGAGAAAAAGATAACTAGATAGAGTAGAAAACTTACGGTCTTGGAATTATAGAGTTGGCAGAGAAATGATGTGTATTCAAAGAGAGATACACATTTAATGTATAATGAGATCTTTCTCAGTGGTCAATTAGAGGTCTAATCAACCTGAAAATCCAGGTTTGAATGATTAGTTTATCTTCCCTAGGTTTTAGGCAATTTTTTTCGATTTAGAGTTATAGGCAGATGGAACTGGTTTAAAGCTAACAGATAAAATTTTCTAAGATTTTAACTAATGAAGGACTTCTACTCATGATTTAAATATTTCTATTTCTATTTGTGCGGAGTATAAACATACATTTGCTTTTAGATGAACTCATACTGTTGATCTAGGTTCTTCATTTAGAATTCTCTTGAACATGCCTCAAATTTCCATAATAGAGAAAATTTTGTAAGAGATCAATGAGTCATATAAACACATGTCATAGGAGTATACTAACTAAAGTATAAAGCTGAGTAAGAATTAATCTAGATATTTACACAAGTTGAAAGTTCCTAAACAATTTTTTTTCACTGTGCATTCTGATTTGGACCTATTAGGTAATCTAAATCATCCCTAATTCCAACCTGTTCCTCTCAAATTCTACTTAGCGCTTTAGTAAATATGTCAGCAATTTATTTATTAGTAGCACAAAATTCAATGGAGATCAATCCTTTCTCATAGTTATCTCTTAAGAAGTGGTGTCCAACATCTGTGTGATTAGTCCTCTTATGATGAACATGATTCTTTGTCATACTTATAGCACTAGGGTTATCACAGAATATAGGAATGCAATCCGCTTCAATACCAAAGTCTATCAGTTACTGTTTAATCCATAGCAATTAAGCACAACAAGAGGCGGCAACAACATATTCAGCCTCAGTATTGGATAATGCCACTAAATTTTGCTTTTTAATGGCACATGATACAAGACATGAACCAAGAAAATAAGCCATACCCGAGGTGCTTTTCCTATCCACAAGAAAACTTGCATAATCAGCATCAGCATACCCTAATAGATTTAAATTACTACCATTAGGATACCAAAGACACAGATCATTAGCGCCTTTCAAATATCTCAGTATTCTCTTGACAACAGTTAAGTGAGACTCCTTTGGATTAACCAGGAAGCGAGCACAAAGCTCTACACTGAAGACTATGCCAGGTCTGCCGGCAGTAAGTCACCCCTATACAACTTCTTATCAACAGATGAACCGGGTTCATCTATGTCTAATTTGTTGGAAGTTGCAATGAGGGTGTCTATTTCCTTTTATTCATCCATTTTAAGCTTTCTAATAAGCTCCTTTGCGTATTTCTGCTGATGGATCATGGTTCTATTTGGGATTTGTTTGATATGTAAGCTTAAGAAAAAGTTACGCTCACACATCATACTCATTTCAATCTCACTCCCCATTAATTTGGCAAAATCCTTACTTAGATTATCGGTGGTAGCCCCAAATATTATGCCATCAACATATATTTTTTCCACTAGAAGATCCTTACATTTTTCCCTCAAGAACAAGGTACTGTAAATTTTACCTCTTTTATAGGCATGTTCAAGCAGGAATTTTGACAATCATTCATACCACCCTCTGGGAGCCTGCTTGAGTCCATATAAAGTCTTGTCTAATTTGTGACATGCTCAGGAACTTGCTTTCAAACCCTAGAGGTTGTTTTACAAACACTTCTTCTATTAGGTATCCATTTAGGAAGGCACTTTTGACATCCATTTGATGAAGAGTGAATTCCATGTGTGCTGCAAAGGCTATGGGGAGTCTTATTGCTTCTAATCTTGCAACAGACGCAAAAGTTTCATCATAATCTATACCCTCCTCTTGGATGTAACCTTGTACCACAAGTCTTGCCTTATTTCTTGTAGCAATTCCATCTTCATCAAGTTTGTTTCTGAAGACCAATTTTGTACCAGTGACTGATCTGTCTTTGGGTGTTGGAATTAGATGTCAAACTTGACTTCTCTCAAACTGATTAAGTTCATCTTGCATTGCATTTACCCAATCTGCATCCTGCAAAGCCTCAACAGTATTTTTAGGTTTAATGAGAGATAGGAAAGTATCAAAAGCACACAATTCTTTAATTGTGATCTAGTTTTGACTCCAGAGGTTGGATCAATAATTATGTTCCCAATAGGATGAGAACTTTGATACTTATGAGGTTTCACAACCGACCGATTTATGCTAAATGTTTCTCCCATGTTCTACTGCTGAGGAACAGGGTCATGAACAGGTTCCTTTAGGGGATTGGTTTCAGTTCCTCTTTGATCACTTCTCCCTGTTAGGTTGCCCTGGATAGAAGAACTTGTTCCATCACCCGTTCCTTTTTTTGGTGCCACTTTAACCTGTGTTGGGACTTCAGTCAAATATCTTACAAGCCCAATAGCCTCATCTTCATGTTCCTATCTCTAAAAAAGAATGTTAGTTTCATCAAACACTACATGCACACTTTCTTCTACACATAAAGTTCTTTTATTGAACACTTTATATGCTTTGCTATGTGAAGAATACCCCAAGGATACTCCCTCATCATTTCTGGGATCAAACTTACCATGGGAGTCTTTTCCATTATTGTACACAAAGTAGTTACATTCAAATGACCTAAGATGGGATATATTTGGCTTTCTCCCTTTAAATAACTCATAGGGAGTCTTCTCTACCAGAGGTCTAGTCATGCACCTATTGATGATGTTACATGCAGTGTTTACAGCCTCAGCCCAAAAGCTGTGAGGCAATTTACTAGAAAAAAGCATAGTCCTAGCCATATCTTCAAAATTCATGTTCTTTCTTTCAACTACTCCATTTTGTTGAGGAGTCCTAGGGGAAGAGAAGTTATAATCTATGCCATGCTCATCACAAAATTAAGTGAACTTAGCATTTTCAAATTCAGTTCCATGAACAGACCTAATAGATGCAAGTTAATTTCCTAATTGTTTCTTAATCTTTCTAACAAAAGCAGTAAACATGTCAAATGCTTCATCTTTAGATGATAAGAATAGTACCCATGTAAACCTAGAATAATCATCAACTAGTACCATCACATATTTCTTACCACCTCTGCTCAATGTTCTCATTAGACACATAGATCCATATGAACTAGTTCCAACGTCCTAGTTGTGCTTACCATTTTCTTTCTGTTAAAGGATGATCTTAGCTGCTTCGCCCTTGCATAGGTCTCACAAACTTTATCTTCCTTGAACTTGATATTAGGTAGCCCTATCACCAAGTCCTTGGAGACTAATTTGATAAGTTGATTCAGACTTGCATAACCAAGTCTTTTGTGCCACATGAGGGGATTATTATCCAACACACTTAAGCAAGTGAGTTCCTTTTACGACAGAGTGGACAAATCTACAATATAAATATTGTCAACTCATTTCCCCTACAAAATAATCTTGTCAGTGGTAAGGTTAATCACAAAACATTTGGTAGAGGTAAATGCTACAAGGTTGCTCTGTCACATAGTTGTGACACACTGATTACGCTATACTTTAAGCCGTCTATCAAGTGGACATTCTCAATAGAGTGAGAGTCTATCTTACCTACCTTTCCAACCCCAATGATCTCACATTTCTTCCCTTCCAAAGGAGACATTACCTCCTTTCAAGTCCTCAAGTGAAAGGAACTGGTTCTTGCTTCCAGTCATATGTTTTGAGCAGCCACTATCTATGTACCATATTTGGCTGCGTCCCTTCACTTGGTCCTCTTGTTCATCATCTGATTCTTCGATAGCCATAAGTGCTTGTTCATCTCCAACTTCATCTTCTGAGTCCGCATCTGAGTTTCTCCCCAAGTAGCAACCATAGCCTTTGTTGATCCTTTCTTCCTTTTGTGTTGAAACCTGATACTTTTTCCTATTCCTTCATTCATCCCTTTCCTTCTTCCATTCAATTTTCCACTAAGGACAATTTTGATCATGTGATCTGTCTCACCACACTTGTAGCAAGCCTCGTTAGTCTGTTACTTAGGAGCCCTTAGTTTGTTGGAGGTTGTACCTTTTGAAGAACCCTTTCCTCATTAGGAAATTTTTGAAATCTCTTGTGATTATAGCTACTTCATCATCCTCAAGATCTGCACCTTCAGCTATTCTAAGAGCCAGACTTCTTTCCTTCTTGGGTGCATCAATTTTCATGATTTGCCTCCTCAGTTCATAGGCAGTGGAATTTCCAATCAGTTCATCCAGCTTGAGGGTACCAATGTTCTTGGATTCCTGAATAGCAGGATTTTGCTTTCCCAAGTCACTGGTAAAACTCCTGCCAATATTTTTTCAACCTTTCCTTATTCAAGGATAATTCTCCCAAGATATTTAAGTTTGTTTGTTAATGTTGTGAACCTTCTGTACATATCCTGGATAGTTCTCTTTCCTTCATAGTGAAGTTCTCATATTAAGAATATACCAGTGTTCCTCTTGATCTCTTTACTTGAGAAGTTTCTTGATGAGCCACTTGTAGACGTGTCCCATATCTCTTTGGCAGTGGTACATTTTGAATCATGTGATACTCATCTGGACCCAGTCCACACACAAGCCATTTCTTGGCCTTGGCATTCTACTCCAATTTCTTCAAGTAATCAGCAGTGCGGTCAACTCATATCCGTGGCACGTCCACTCCTTCAGTATTCTTCTTTGTAGTCTCCAGGGGACCATCAGTGACTATGTCCTAGAGTTCATAGTCTTCTGCTATGATGTGACCTCTCATCCTATTCTTCCATCAAGAATAGTATTGACCATTAAAGAGTGGAGGTCTAGCAGTGGATTGCCATTCCCAATTTCCAGGTGGTGCACTCATCTTGATCTTTTCCTAAGACGTTAATCTCTTCAAGGATAACCCGCTCTTATACCAATTGATGTTTTAAGAGTCAATGCCACACAAGAGGGGGGAGGAGATTTGTGTGGTACACTATTTTCATTTGAACTGCTTATGGAAGGGCCTGGTTCTTCTAGGTGTTCCAATTACTACTGTTTGCAGAATAATAAAATGCTAAAAATAAAGAACACATAGATTTATATGTGGAGAACACTTAGCACAAAAGGTAAAAAAACCACGACCTACTACTCAGTAGGATTTTTCTGAATCTTCCACTAAAATCACTGAGCCAAAACAACATTTACAAAAACTCTTTGTAAACCTAAGGATTAACTCTAATCTTGTAGTGGCACACAGCCTCAATTATTACGACAACTTTAAGTTAACTCTAACTTGAATATTCTAGGTACCTAATACAATTGCTTCTATGAAAGTTGAAAGGTACAATGTTAAATCACCTACTACAATTGAACTAGAATAAAAGATAGACACTTGAAACTGCTTCTTCTATCTCGTTCAAGTAGTTTTAGAAGTGCACTCTCAAATCACTCATAAATTGCTTGCAAAATTACCTTGCTCTTTTGCTCTCAATTTATGTTTAAGTTCTGTGTATGTGCATTACCTATAAAAGAGAACAACACTGATATTTAATAGGTTAGCAATCAGAGTTTGATTGGGATTCATATGTTGCTCCTCTATCGTGGAAGAGTTCATGATGATCTCAAACTCTAACACTATCTTCACTAGATTGTGTTCTCTTCATATAAGGAGACTTTCTCTCATTATCTAATATGCAACCTTTTTGATCAGATCATGAGATATTGCTGCTTGATCAGTAGGACTTATCTATTTCACGTGCAGGTCACATGTATAGGTTGATCATGACTGTGCATCATAAAATAGACCTGGTTCATGTTTTAATTCTTTTGTCAATCTTCAAAGCTTCACATGTTCTTGGACCAACTTAGGCTTTCAATTTCACTAGCTTGTAAACCCCTATTACTAGCCACTTTGTAATGACTTTATTACAAATGAGTCTGTTTAACTAACTTGTGGTACTCTCACCACAAGCCACTTTATGTCTCTCTAGTTACAAAGACTTTAACTTGTGATACTCCCACCACAAACCACTTTGTAATAACTCTATTGCAAAGACTTTAGTCACTCTAACTTGTAATAACACTATTACAAGCCACTTTGTAATAACTCTATTGCAAAGAATTCAACATCTGACTAAACATAGTCACAACATAAATTGGAGAGTTTATGGATTTTGGGTTTCTTAAAAACATCTCTAATAAAGCAAGATAGGAGTGACAATGAAGAACAAATAACAGAGACTCAATAAACCTAAGGACTTAAGATATCTTCAAAGTTGGATCATGTCCTTGAGGTTGTAGCAGCTTTGTTCTTGAGAGAGATTGTGGAAAGCACTTGAGAGAGTATTTTCGTTTCTAATTTTGAAAGTCTTGAACAGAATGTCTTGTCCTTGCACCGGTTTTATACTACAAAAGGCATCGCCTTAGTGATGTCATGTCTTGGTTAGTACATACCTCTTCTCAATGAGAAGTGACTGTTGCACTGTCTGCTAAACTGTTGCGTGTACAGTTGTTGGCAGTCACTTTCTGTAGTTGCTTTCTAGATGTACAGTTGACTTATACTTCTGTCATGGGAACACCAAGGTATCATGTCCCTAATCTGGTTCCTGGGAGTCTAAAGGCACACCCAGAGTATCCTGAGACGATTAACTTGAATGATTGTACCGGACATGCCTCAAGTCCTTTATCTGGTTCTTTTATAAAGTAAGTTATTTTACCTTCCTTGATTGTATTAATATATGAGTGACATCACTTACAATTATCTAAGCAAGGTAGGTAAAAAGCCTTCCATAGAAAGTTTACTGTTGCATTGTTCCTGTGCAGTAGCGTATGCAGGCAACAACTTTCCTGCTGGGCAGTTGACTTCATACAGTCTCCTCGACAACTAGTAGGAACTTGTTTCCTTAACTGTTCCTTCCTCTCTGAAGAGTTGAGTTATATCCCACGCTAGATCCCAACCTAGAACTTTATGATCTCGAGGTCTTGCAAATGTGTAATAGGTTCCTTATCTGGTTCTAGATGGTAAGTTTGTTAGATCATCAAAACATAAAATAAAGTAACTATGCCCAAGGTACTTGTAACCTATCAATTTCTCCATTTTTATGATGACAAATACTGAATTGATATCCCCCCCCCCCCCCCCCCGCGAACCAGATCTCCACATTGTTCCCCCTACGAATAAGCCATATTCCGCATGAGAACTAAACCTAAGGAGCTGATCACAACTGGTTCCTCAAAATTGTTTGGCAAATCATCAAAACTCAAAGTACCAATAACTTATCAATTTCCCCCTTTTCATGAGTGACAAACCCAGATTTATTTCCCCTGAGAATGAGATTCCTTACATGCATTGATCATAACTTGTCTGTACCTAGTATGTTGAGATCATTTGTCATCACCAAAACATGACATAGTGTAGCTTAGAGCAATTTTCCTATTTTTGACGATGACAAACCCACAGTTATCATTCCTCTTGAGAACCAGATTGCCTACATGTTTCCCTGCAGATCAGACCTATGCTCAACATTTTATCAGAATTCTTCCCCCTGCTAAGCAGAGCCATCTTTCATGCACAAGATAATAGATCAATTCGATTGTGTTCCTCCCCCATGTTGACACCTATATAACTTTCATGCAAAACTATTTTTCACTAAGCAGAGCTAACTTTCACACCCATGTTGACACCTATATAACTTCCCCCTTTTGGCATCATCGAAAATAATAACAAAAGAAGCATAACCAAAAAGAAATTCAGCAACATTAACTCGGGCTACTTGGATAACACAACATAAACAATAACAAGAACAACAAGTGAATGTCTGTGTCCAAAATAGAGAAATTGCCGATACTGGAGTACTTATTATGAAAGCACATTAGTTTCAACAATAAATAATATGACAATTTACACAACTAAAGCACCAATATCATCAAATATAGAGATAAAAAGGGATAAGAATTCAATTGGAAGGAGTGAAAGACATGGATCATCGGGCAGGAGGAAAAGTAAGGGGCTAAGGCCTTAATGAGCTTGTCCATTCGTTCATTTACTCTCCTTTGATCAATGATCATTTGCTCGTTCAGTTCCTCCACCTGTTTCCTTAATCTTTTAGTCTCACCCTTCAACTTAGCATCTTATTCTGCCAAGGGTCCGCGAGGACCGGGTTCTCAACTTATCTGAGTAGTTTAAGCTATGAATCAGATCACCAAGAATCTCCCTAAGCTTTGTCTCATCAAGATCAAACTCAGTTCCGTGCACATATAGCATCATAGTATAGCATAGAACATAGAAGTTTTTACTTCTTCTTTAGAAACATTGGGACTTGGAGGAACAAAGAGGTAATTCTATTTTTGGAACTCAAGAATGTCTAGAAGTTCCTTTATTTTTCAGCAATATCAGAGTCAACACTCTGCCTTACAACACTTTTTGATACTTCAAAGTCATTTCCCTCCAAACCTAATGGCTCAACCTTTTGCTTCTGTGAAGAGTCATGTTCCTTACTTACACTACCTTTTCTATCCCTGAGCATCCATGTATCCCTCTCTTCTTATCAATCTATTTACCCATATCATCTGCTGCATATTTCTCAGCCAACCCTTTTTCAATACTTTCTCACAAGTAAAGATTTCATTTCATTATCTCTACAACAATCACACCACTTCATCTTCAATCAACCAATTTTTCATCAATCTCTTTTACTGGATCAGAAGTTTGTTTATTCACAGAACTCAAAGAGAAAAAGATCGTCATTAAAATTAAATTAATAAGAACGACTTGAGATATTAGGTCCCTCATTCAGTCCACACATTTACCAAATTCTCCATCCTTCAAGGCTTCTATAAATCCAACAACAACTTCATCCTCACGCTCTAGAATATTAGATATTCCCCGTTCCCTTTCAGTTAAACTTCCATCAAAATCTACCAAAGAATTCTTGGGGTTTTGATATTGATGGACTTAGGTTTTTGGAAAGTGAGAGAGTTGGATTCACTTCTGGCATATTTGAAAGGAAGGATTATTTTGAGACAAGTTTGATTTTGTCTTTGAGGAAAAGAATAAATTTATAAGGGTGTAAGATAGAGAAGTGCCTTTTTTGGGGCAACAGGTCAGTTCAAAAAATATTTAACATTTTGGACTTCAAAGGTTAGGAGGTGATGCATGAGAAAGGCAGAAATAAATTAATGACATGACACTTCAGCAGCATAAAAAGGCATATAGTATTGAAGAGACTACTAACCTAAGTCATAGGAACCAGGTTCCGTGACGATTTTTGAAAATTTTGAGAAAAAACTCCTAGAAGTGAAATATTACTCTTACTTTATTATGTCCTGAAACTGCCATATATGCGTACTTGTAACAGTATGGATTTGATTTAGATGTCGCTGAAAATTACTTTTTAGCATTGTAGCTTTCCTTCTTAACATAGCCAATCATTGACGGACCAGTTCCTTAGTTGAGCTTGATCAACCCCAATGCTACACAATTTCTTTCAAAATGTTCCTTGCTCAGTGTCATGGTGAAAGATGTCTGCTACCTGATCCTTCATCTTCCAGATTCATACAAATCAGAACCATTTCAACATTGTCCTTTAGAAAATGGTGTCTGACATCAATGTGCTTGGTTCTCTTGTGTTGAATCGGGTTCTTTGCCATGTTGGAAGCACTGGTATTGTTACATAGAAGCGGTGCATAATCAATGTATACACCAAGATCTTCCAATTGTCTCTTGATCCACAGTGAATGAGCATAACACGAGGCAACTGCAACATATTCTACTTCAACTGTTGAGAGAGTTACTGATTGTTCTTTCCTTGTACCCCATAAGATAAAACATGATCCAAGGAAATGCACCATTTCAGATGTGATTTTCATGTTCACCAGATATCCTGCATAATCGACGTCAGCATAACTAATAAGGTTGAAATTGTCACCTGAAAGATAGCACAAAACATCCCTCGAAGAGTGATGTCGCGCATTAATGGGATTTATCATCTTGTATTGTATTGGGTTCAAGCTGTAAATATACCAAAGTCTTCAAGATGTTTCTTGATCTATACTACTTGAGCACAACAAGAAGCAACAAGCACGTATTCAGTTTCAGCAGTAGAAAGAGCAACACAGTTTGCCTCTTTATACCCTAATAGATCAAGCATAACCTCAGAAAATGTGTTGGTCCAGATGTGTTGTGTCTATCCACCAGATATTCAACATAATCAACATCAGCATATCCAACCAAATCAACGTTATCTACCAACGGATAGTAGAGAACTAGATCCTACATCCCTTTGAGATATCTTAGGATTTTTTGGCAGCTTTCAAATGAGATTCCTGTTGTCTTATCATTGTCCCCTTGAAAGTTTGCTTCACTTGAAAATTCTTCTTACAGAGAGTCAGCTATTGCTCCAAGGATGATATCATCAACATAGATCTGCATAATAAGTAGGTTCCTTCCTGATTTCTTCAGAAAAAGAGAGTTGTCAATTTTCCCTCTTGTAAAGCCATTTTCTAGAAGGAATTTTGATAATCTTTCATACCAAGAATAGGGAGCCTGTCTCCTATAACAGTTATGTCAGCAAGTCGTGGAATCAGAATCCACATAGTGTTCCGTTCCAATTGATGGAGCTCTTATTCAATTTTGAGAAACAAGGTTCATGTAAATATGAAGTAATCATCCATACTGATGAGAATATGTACCTCTTTCCTCCTCTACTTGGCATCCTCATAAGTCCACTTAATTCCATATGGAGGAGATCAAGTGGCCTTGAGATACTAACTTCCTTTTTGGGCTTGGAAGAGGATATGACTTGCATTCCTTTAACACATGCATCACATACCCTGTGATCCTTGAATCTTGATTTGAGCAGACCATGAACCATGTCCTTCTTGACTAATTTGTTTAGCAGCATGAAACATGCAACCCAGCCCTCTGTGCCATAGCTCTGCATTATCATTAAGAGCACTCAGACAGCCAAGATTCCCTTATCACAGATTTGGAAAATACCCAGCAAAATCTCGTAGAGGACCAGGTACTCTATTGGTTAATAGACTCATATTGTTCCCGATCCTTCCAACTCCCAAAACGTATCCCTTCTTGTAATTTTCAAAGGATACACTCCTTCCTTGCAGGGCCTTCAATGAAGGAAATCATTTGTTCTTCCAGTTATGAGCTTCGAGCATTCCATATCCATGTGCCTTCGTTAACTTCTCCCTTCCACTGTTCCCTACACACTTAAGTCAATGATTAAACTTAGGAACCCAAGCCAGCTTGGGTCCCTTATAATGATTGAACGGGCGGATCAAACATTTTTTTTGCCCACGCAGGCAACATATATTTTCTTTTCACGGAACCAGTCTCCTCATCAGTATGCCTCTTTTCAACGAAAACTTTATTTTTCTGCATCGACCGAATTTTAACTTTATCGAAGACCTTGTAATGACCAGTTTGACCACAATGAGTGCACAATCTATTATCAGCCACAGTTACATACTTCCTGGGGACTATAGGAGATTTTAGCATTTTGGAACCCGATTCCTTGCCTGTTTCTATCATTACTAATGTACATAGACATTGTTGCATCAGAGGACCGGGTCCATTTAAGAGACTTATCAAGATCATTTTTAACCCTTTTTAAATCCTCCTAAAGTTGTATGTTCTTTCTAAGCTCAATAACAAGACTTGTGTTAACTTTCTTAAGCTCACTCTCAAGCTCGATCCTTTCTAGCCACTTCCTCTCCCGCAGTGTTGTCCATCCATTTTTTTGTTTGTTTTTTTCAACAAGATATATTCTCTAGTTACTTCTTCCACTTGTTCCCTTAAATCTACAATGGAAACTACCATATCATCCCGTTCTTTCTCAGTAGCTGCAATTTTTTCTACTTGAGTATTCTTTTCTTTGCTAAGGTTCTGTATGGTTTCCTTCAAGTCATCAACCACTACCATCAAATCATCTCTAGACTGTTCAACATCTCCTATCTCTATGATTAGGGAATCTTTATCATTACCAAAACTATAATATGTATCAATTAGGACATTTGCTATAGACATCAATTTTTTTCGAAGAGTAAGACTTCAGGTTTTTCTGAACATCCCTGAAAGTTACCTCATAATTGTCATCCTCTCATCCTCATTGGACTGAGCCGTCAATGCAAACAATGAATCATATTCCTCTGTTTTATTTTCCACTACAATCATGGAGCTTCTTCCTACGTATGGATCCTCTTCTGATTCACTGGAGGATTCTCCTCATGTAGCAAATGCTTGATTTACCATGTTTTCAGCAACATCTCTTCTTTTGAATTTCCTATCAGCTTTAATAGTGTTGTTTTTGTAATGATCCTGCTTATGAAGAGGGAAGTCTTTAATAAAGTGTTCAGGCTTTCCAAACTTAAGACATCAATCATTTCCTTTGATATTCCTGCTGGAACTTCCTTTCTTTGGGATCCCACCATTTTTATGAACATCTTCTGAAATCTTTGTGGGCTATTGGTTAATTGACTTTCCTTAAAGTTTGGTGGAGCCGCCATGTAAATCCTTTATAAGTGTTAACCTTTTAGAAAGAATCTGCTCTGATTGCAATTGTTAGAAACTAAGTTTCCACTGAAAACACTAATGAACCAAACTCTATATCTATCTGGTCCTGCATTAGTTCCCATAGTGCTATCTACTGAACCAATACGTAAAATGAGACACAAGATAAGTTCTCACTATATAGAGAACCAAATTCTCTATAAGTTCCCACTGTAAGAAACCGGCTGTAAAACCAACAGTATAGGGAATCAGATTCTCTAATTTAAGTAAAGAACACTGAGGATTTTTATATGGAAAGATCCCAACTCAAGGGGAAAAAACCACGACCTACACTTGTAAGCTTTCAACTTAACTAACTTGTAAACCCCTATTCTAAGCCACTTTGTAACAACTATATTACAAAGGATTCAACTCAACTAACTTGTGGTACTTTAAGCACAAGCCACTTTGTGACTCTCTAGTTACAAAGACTTTAACTAACTTATGATACTCTCATCGCAACCCACTTTGTAATACTCTATTATAAAGACTTTAATCACTCTATCTTATAATAATACTATTACAAGTCACTTTGTAATAACTCTATTACAAAAAAAATCGACTTATGACTAAACCTAGTCACAACATAAACTAGAAAGTTTATGGATTTTGGATTTCCTAGAAACAACTTGAAAGAAAGAAAGATAGGAGTTACAATAAAGAACAAATAACAAAGACTCAACATGCCTACGGACTTGTCCATGAGGTCGCAGCAGCTTTGTTCCTGAGAGAGGTTGTGGCAAGCACTTGAGAGAGTATTTTCTTTTATGATTTTGCAATTCCTGAGCATAATGTTCTGTGCCTTGCACTGGGTTTATACTACAAAAGAAATCACCTTAGTGATGTCAAATCTTGGTTAATACATGCCTCTTCTCAATGGGAAGTCAATGTTGTCTTGTCTACTAAACCGTTGCGTATACAGTTGCAGGCAATCACTTGTTGCAGTTGCTTTCCAGTTGTACATTTGACTTATACTTCTGACAGGGGAACACCAAGGTATCAGATCCCTAATCTAGTTCCTGTGAGTCTAAAGGCACACTACCCAGAGTATCTTGAGACGATTAACTTGACAGATTATACCATGCATGCTTCAGGTCCTTTATCTGGTTCTCTCATGAAGTAAGTTGTTTTACCTTCCTTGATTGTATTTTTATGTGAGTGACATCACTTATAATGATGTAAGCAAGATAGGAAAAAAACCTTCCATAAAAAGTCGACTAATGCACTGTTCATGTGTAGTAGCATGTGCAGGCAGCAACTTTTCGGCTGGAGAGTTGACTTCATAGAGTGTCATCCAAAACTGGTAGGATCTTGTTTCCTCAGCAGTTCATTCCACTCTGAAGAGTTGAGTTATATCCCACGCTGGATCCCAACCTGGAACTTTGTTATCTCGAGGTCTTGTAAATGTATAACAAGTTCCTTATCTGGTTCTGGATGCTAAGTTTGTTAGATCATGAAAACATAAAGTAAAGTACCTATGTCCAAGATACTTTCCCTATAGCCCTTTGAGATGGCCCTTAATCGCTAGTTTTTACTAAAAATTGGAGTTATCACTTTACTGTTCTTTTGTTCCCTTGTTTTCTTGTTCTATACCTTGGTTCTTGGTCGACTGAAAGCCAAGGACACTGAGATTCGACTGTTCAACCTTTTCTTAGTGCGAGCATTTATGGGGTTCCTTTTAAGCCATTTGAAAGTTTGACGCATTAAGATTCTGGGTTTTTGTGGAATTTTATTCTTTATTGTTATCTGTTTAACCTATAAGTCATTTGACTTTTACAATTTCGTTTTTATATTTCTATGATATGCATATATTTTCACTTATGAAATTCATGCTTAATGTGTTTCTGGGCTACTTTTGTATGCAACTCTATTAGCTTTACACTCGTTTTAAGTCTCTTTTGCATTTAGCTTCACCTAATGTTGCCAGTTCTGAAACATGCTTATGCCTAATATGTTATGGGCTACTGTGTGACCTCGTTAGCTTTACACTTGTTTGAACATCTTTAGTATTTGATTTTACCTAAAAGCTGTCAATTCTGAGATATGAATGTCTTTCATCTGAATAACTTACACTTTTTTAGTTAGTTAGTCAAGTGTGTCAATACCTGAATGCCTTCATTTGCTATTTGACATAAGTTTACTTTCCCACACTTTTCTAAATTGATGTAATAACAGAGTTGCCTATGTAATGTGTTCTAACCCTTGTTATGACCTTTTCTATCAACTATTATTGTCTCCCCTATTAAGTAAGTCCCATTTTTCTTAATCCTATATCTTTAGTAACTGTTTGAAACCTTTAGAATGGTTAGTTTAGTCTCCATACCAACTTTTCTACTTCATGATATTAGTTAACATGGCTGTCTTATGACATTGTGATGAATCCTTAGTATAATTTGGAATTTTTAGTCTTTAAACCTTTAAGTCAGTACCTTACTTAAACTTGTTTGATATTATTTACCTTTGTATGATGATTTTGTTAATTTTAAAAATTGGTTTCTCCCTAACTTTTTTAATACATGTCTGCCAATGTGCTACTTTTGCTAAATGTAAAACCTGCATCCCAGTTCTGTTGACATTTTCGATTAACAATTCCATGTTCTAAACTTTGTTGTGTCTGCCTCTTAAAATTAAGTACATCTTTTCAAATCTATCCCCTTAACCATTTTCTCTCACTCTCATTTGTTACCTATGTTATTCTGAACCTATCATTCTTGGCCAGCTAAAAGCCATGGCCATTAGGACTCTTACTATTAACCTCCCTAGTGTGAGCACTGCCCGGGGTCCATTTGAGACCCTTATGAACTCTAAACACACTAGAATTTGGGGTCTTTTAGCCACTCCCCCTACTATTGAGACCTAAGCTATCTCTGATACCCAATTCTTTCTTCATACTATCTAATGAATATGTAAAAGGTTTGATTCAAGTGATTCAATGTCTAGGTAATATGGTCAATCTATGGTTATATGATTTTTCTTGATTTATTCTATGGATTATGGGTTGTGCAAATGACTATGGCGCCATGTTGGACATCTGGGTATGCTACGCAAGAGTTGTTGAAAGCCCAAGCACTACTGGGTATTTCCTTTTGGGCCTGCTATAGGCCTATTGTCATTATTTGTACAATATTTGTAATTATATTTATCATTGGGTCTGTAATAACTTTGTAATAAAGAAATGGGGTGTTAGTAAAAAAAATGGAAAAATATGTATACTTAATGTTTGCATGAAAATATAGAAAACATGCCTATAGGATTCAATGATTTATTTGCTATATATGTCATTCAATTTCCATGTGCACTGTAGAAGTCATATCATTAGGAGAAGCTCACACTCACACTACGCGTCTACTAGACAAACATGAGTTCAAATGCTTTAATTATTACTACTCTTACGTGTTACTAGAAAACTTTCCTATAGGAAACAAATACCACTGAACTTTCTTTCGATTCGCGTAACTGCAGCATATTTACTAGAAATCATGCCTATAGGATGTTAACTATCCCATTTGCAATTATATCATAGTGCTCACTTAGGAAACATGTCTATAGGGGCCCTAGCATAATAAAATTGGTTCTAATCGCCAATTGTTAGAGATCCTGGCTATAGGATATTACTACTCGCCTTAAAAATGTTAATGTTGAACTTCTCAAACTCTGTTTACTATTTATTTATGCCGCTTTCAAAAAGCATGAGTAATTCTAGTCTTTTCTCCAACTTTGCACTTTCCTTTACTGTATAAATCACTTAGACACAACATTTATAGGGTTAATAACCAAGAATTTTGCCATCTCAATAATCAATATACAACAATTGTATAATCTTGTCTATGAGTAAGAACATTGCATCTTAAACTGCCTGTATTTCTAATTCAAAGTCACATAGAAATCATATCTATAGGGCTTAAGGATCTTAATTCTGAAACTGCCTAACCGAAAAACTTATTTCGCGTGCATTTGTTGTTTAAGTGTGGAGGCTAACTTGAGCCCTTAACTGCCTATATTTGAAGGTCAATTTGTTGTTGTATGTCGCCCAGCTTTAACATTTTTGAGAAGGCTAAGTAAGTTCTAGAACCACCCAAGTAGAGGTCCAATACCTGCTGGACCACATGTATATGACAGATAGTGCACACATAGATCACGACTTAGAATAATTAGAGTGCTTTTAGGTAAACAATTTTAACATAGTAATTGAGTAGTAGGAGATGATAGTCTGTTCCCGCTGAATAATATGAGTAACTCCCTATCTCAAGGGGGTTGTGAAGTATTATTTATGTTGCACGGGCTAGACCCCCTCGTTTATATGTTTGATGTTGTTATCTAAATGGATGTATCCATATATTTATCTGAAATATGTGCTAATCAAGTTGAAATGAAATTCTTTGACCTTTATACTCTCTTTATTTATTTTGATCACTTAATCTAAGTGTAATCAACATAATCGTATGTTCGGCTGGGACCCACAATTATGGACCTTGAAGAGTGCTTAACACCTTCTCTTTGAGGTAATTTGAGCCCTTACCCGATCTGCATAATAGGTTCCCTAACGCACCTCAAAAACCGTTAAATGTCGCTTCGTCTTCCTTTAGTGCTCTATATCCCATCCAAAAGGAGTTGTCACACATCGAAGCCCACTTTTACAAGAAAGCATGGCGCGAGAGTTGCCACATATTCAGCTTCTGCAGTAGAGAGGACCATAATTTTTTGTACCCATGAGATCAAGCATGATCCCCAAAAGGTTCCATGCTAGATGTGCTCTTTCTACCTACTAGATAACTAACATAGGCAGCATTAGCATACCCAATTAAGTCAAAA
The DNA here is from genome assembly GCA_034376525.1 of Nicotiana benthamiana. Lineage (NCBI taxonomy): Eukaryota > Viridiplantae > Streptophyta > Magnoliopsida > Solanales > Solanaceae > Nicotiana > Nicotiana benthamiana. The sequence goes on from CM067337.1 coordinate 135,119,965, forward strand.
TTATCTCCCAAGGGATAATAGAGGACCATGTCTTGCGTTCCTTTGAGATAGCTCAGAATTCTTTGGGAAAATTTCAAATAAGATTCTTTAGGACTTGGTTGGAATAAAGCAAACAACCCAACAGTAAACACAATATTTAGTCTGATGGATATTAGATACAAGAGAGATCTAATGATACCCTGATACATCATTTCATTCACAGGAGAACCAGGTTCGTCCATGTCCAGATGAGTGACAGTAACAATATGAGTATCAATGGTCTTTAATCTTTCCATCTCAAACCTTTTTAGAAGATCATTACTGTATTTTTGCTGACTTATCATTGCTCCCTTAGAGGTTTGCTTAATTTGTATGCCTAGGAAGAAAATTCAGATCCCTCATTATACTCATCTCAAACTCGTTTCACATAAGCTTCAAACTCCTCACGCAAGGAATCGTTTCTTGCACCAAAAATGATGTAATCAATATAGACCTGTAATATCAGCATGTTCCTCCCTCTTTTGTTTAGAAAATGAGTGTTGTGTGAAGCCATTTTCCCGAATGAACCTGGACAATCTTTCATACCATGCATGAGGGGCATGCTTCAGTCGATATAGTACCTTGTCAAGTTTGAAAACATGTTCAGGATACTCATGGCATTCAAAACCAGGTGGTTGTTTGACAAAAACTTCCTCCTTCAAATTTTCATTTAGAAATGCAGTTTTAATATCCATTAGGAACATTCTGAATTCCATATGAGATGCAAAAGTAATGAGAATTCTGATAGCTTCCATTCTTGCAACTGGAGCAAAAATTTTGTCATAATCAATTCATTCTTCTTGATTATAGCTTCGGACCACTAGCCTTGCTTTATTTCTTGTCATATTTCCAAACTCATCAAGCTTGGTTTTGAACACCCATCTAACTCCAATAACTATTATAACTTACAGTCGAGGAACCATGTGTCACACGTTATTCCTCTCAAATTGATGGAGGTATTCTTGCATAGTAGCAATCCAGTCAGCATCTTTCAATGCTTCTTTGATATTTTTTTAGCTCAATTTGACACAGGAACACTGGAAAGGCAAACATGTTTCTTGCCTTGTATCATCTAGTCTAAATCCCTGAATCTAAAGGAGTGATTACGTTTAGAAGAGGATGTGAGTTTTTGTGCTTCCAGTTAGACACTTGGATTTCAGGATCTCATGGACCGGGTTCTGCCATGTGAGACCTATTATTGGAATCAATGGAAGAGTGAATACCACTTCTTTGCTTTGTATCAGAAGTGCCTGAAACAACATCAATAACTTTATTATCAACTTCAGTTGTTATAATGAGGGGCCAGGTTCCTCCAAATCAGTCTGAAGTTCCGATGTATCTTTTTGAATTCCTTAACTTGACTCATTAGATATTCCTTCTTGTTTTCCATATCAATAACCTATCCAAGGACCTTTGAATAATGTTCAGCTTGACCATCCTTATCTTGTGAACCTTTCCCACTTGAGTGGTGTAATTCTTCAAAGATGACATGTATCCTTCCCTCTACACATTGAGTCCTTTTTATTATAGACCTTATATGCTTTACGTTGTGAAGAGTAGCCAAGAAAGATTCCTTCGTCACTTTTAACATCAAATTTCACAATGTTTCCTTAATATTATAGAGAACAAAATATTTTTCATCCAAATGATCTTATGTAAGTCAAATTTGGTTTTCTCTCATTAACCAACTCATACGAGGACTTGTTGAGGAGTGACCTGATCATACACCAGTTAATCAAATAACATGCAGTGTTCACTGTTTCAACCCAAAAACTCTTTGGTAGTCACTATCAATCAGCATAAAATTCATCAGATTTTGCATTGTCAAACTCAATGCCATGATCATATCAAATTCTAACAACATCATGGATCATTTTCACTTGAATCTTCATTAAAAAGCAGAAGACTGGAAGGGTTTCATCCTTGGTTATGAGAAATAAAGTCCATGTAAATCTAGAATAGTCATCAACAATAACAAAAATGAACTTCTGTCCTCCTCTATTGGGCATCCCCATAGGTCAACACAGATCCATATGAAGAAGATTCAGTGGCTTTGATGTGCTCACTTCCTTCTTTGGCTTAAATGAGGACATGACTTGCTTTCCTTTCACACATGCATAATATACCTTGTGATCTTTGAACTTTAATTGCGTCAACCTAAGAATCATGTCCTTCTTAATCAACTTGTTCAACAAGGTAAAACTTGCATGTCTCAATATTCTGTGCCATAGTTCAACATCATCATCAATAGCACTCAGACATGTATGATCACCACCATTCAAAGAATCAAAGTCTGTAATAGATATATTTTCAAATCCTTTTGCAATTATAACCAATTCATCAGTTATAAGTTTGGTGACATTGCAAAATATTGACAAGAACGTCACTTTATTTCCTTTGTTGTAGATTTGAGAAACACTCAGCAAGCTATATTTCAAGCTATTAACATAATACACATATTCAATTGAGCGGGTAAGTGTTTTTCCAATATTTCCAATCCCAGAATGTATCCTTTTTTCCATTTCCATAGGCCACACTCCCACATTACAGGGCTTGAAATGAAAGAAAATTATTCATTATTCCAGTTGCATGTTTAGAGCCGCCACTATCCATTTACAATTTTTTACTGCTTCCTTCCACTACTGCCTGCACAAGAGAATTAGATATTAGACTTTGGAACCCAAACAAGTTTCGGTCCCTTGTAATGAAGCAAGGGCATCATACTTCTTTTTGTCCATGCAGGCATACACTTTATCAACAAAAACTTTATTTTTCTATTGGGACTAAAACTTTGATTTCCATGAGTCTTTGTAATGATTAGTATTACCACAGTGAGTGCAAATCCAGTTATCAAACACCGTAACATATTTGCTTTGTGTATTATAGGGAGCTTGTTCCCCCATTACTTTAATACATGGAAGTGACTGTGTTAGATGACCAAGTCCACTTCAGAGATTTGTCTCGGTCATTTTAAGCCATGCTTAAATCTTTCTGAAGTTGTCCATTTCTTTCAAGTTCAGCAACAATATTCAGTTTATCTTTTGAGTTTATTTTCAAGCTTAATGTGTGCCTCACTTTCCACTTCCTTTCCTTTAGAGGAGTTCATGCAACTTCCATTGAATTTTTTAAGAGGACATTTTTTTTCTTTAATTACTCCACTGTTTCATTCAGATCAACAATTACAACCAACAAACCATCTATCTCATGTTCTATCTATCTGATTTCCTCAGTTAAAATATCGTTTTATTATTTATGAGATTATGGTAAGCATCAATTATGACATTACTAATTAAAGATACCAGCTTCTTTTGAGAGTAAGACTTTAATTTTTTTTAATGTTTAGAAAGTTTACCTTATCGTCAACATCATCTTCATCCTTATCAGATTTTTCCATCAGGGCAACTATGGAATCATATTCTGCAGCTTCTCTTTCAACGACCATCATGGAGGTGTCTCCTTGTTCATCATCACCCTCAAATTTACTAGAGAAATCTTCCCAGGCAGCAAGAACTTGCTTCACAATATTATCACCGACATCTCTTCTCTTGAATTTCTTGTCGGGGAACAGGTTCCTCTTTGCCGTCTTGTCCACGTTGTGTTTGTAATAGTCTTGCTTGTGGAGAGAGAAATCTTAGATAATATATCCTGAATTCCCGCATTTGTATCAATAATCATAACCTTTTGTGTTTCTGCTAGAGCTGTCTTTCTTAGGGATTCCTCCATTTCTACGAATCATTTTCTAAAACCTCAGTGTAAGATATGCCATGTCAGCATCATCACCACTTGAATCACTATTCTCTACCTTGAAAATTATTTTCTTCTCCTTTTTGAGTTTTTTCTTTCACAATCTTTTTCTTTTTCATTTCATAGGTTTTTAGATTTACAATGAGTTCGTTGATTGTCAGCTTTTGTAGATTTTTTGCTTCCGTGATAGAATTGACTTTTCTCTCCCAGGAACCAGGTAACACATTGAGTATTTTCTGACCAGTTTTTTTCTTAGAATAATTTCTCCAAGGGAGTGAAGCTCATTAATAATGGATGTAAAACGAGTATACATGTCCTGAATGAACTCTTCCTCCTTCATCTTGAAGAGTTCATACTCAGTAGTAAGTATGTCAATTTTTGACGGCTTGACTTGAGTGGTTCCTCATATGAAATTTGGAGAGCCTCCTAAATCTCCATGGCAGATTGACAAGCCGAGATGCGGTTGTACTCATCTGCTCCAATACTACAGATGAAGATCTTCTTTGCTCTAAAGTTTTTCTCGATGGCTTTATGATCAACATCATTTTATTCCTTCCTTGTCTTTGGAACTTTGATTGTTGTCTCGCCAATGGTTTTCATATGGACAAAGGTTCCATCATAGATAACTTTCTAAAGCTTTGAATACTATAACATGATAAGATCATGCTTGTCGTCCATCAGCCATAGTATTGTCCATTGAATCTTGGTAGTCTGTAGGTTAATTGACCTTCTTTAAAATTTGGTGGAGCAGCCATGTAGATTCTTTCTAGGTATTATCTTTATAGAAAGAACATGTTCTGATACCAATTGATGTAAACTAAGAGTCCGCCAAACCGTATAGAGAAATTGGTTCTCTATCAGTTCCTATAGAACACAATAGTAAGTAAATAATACAACGATATTTACGTGAAAAACTCCCAGCTCATGGGATGAAAAACCGCAACATACTCACTAACGGAGAAACTTTATATTACAACCTATTGTAACCTAGGAATTAAAGTCTTAGTTCTTCACCTACTTACAATAACTATGTTGCAAGTCTCTTTGAAATAACTCTATTACAAAGCCAATCACTTGACTAACTCTAGTCAATACAACAATACAGTTTATGATTTACAAAGTATCCTACGAGATGCGACTTATTAAGTTGAGTAGGAGTTACAAGCAAATAACATAAACAAAGACCCAACAATACTAAGGACACACGACGTAATTTATGTCGGGATGGTCCTTCATTATGTTATTATTTTGTTCTTCAATGCTTTTGGGAGAATGAAGACGGTTTCACACTTGATAGTATGTGATATTTAGGTTTTGCAAGTGTGTATGTTCCTTTGCCTCATGTTGGTAATATATAAGTGAGGTCATCAAAGATGATGCAAGGGAAGGTCTGGTACACAACATGCTTCAATAGTAATGGTGTACCATTGTATGTGCAGTGCAGCAGCTTTAACAACTGTTAGAGTTGACTTGTACTATGATCGGAGAAACTGATCTCTATATGTTCCCTCTGCTGTTCCATTATCTGATTTCATTGAGACTTGTGCCAGACCTTGACTTGTTGCTTTGAACACGGAGGAATACCAAATGTATAAGGTTCCGTATCTAGTTCTCATATAAAGTTTATTAGTTCATCAAAATAAAGGACACAATACTTATCAAAATGTTATTCTTAAATTGACTATTATGGAGATATATTTCAAATATGATGACTTGTCAAGTAGAGTTATAGGAATATACTAGAATGGTGTTTTTCAATATGATGTTACGGATTTGTACGTTCATTATTTTAAGTGATGGCATCGCTTGTAAAGAGTCATGCATATACCACTGGTCTAGAACTCATATATATAATATTCTAGATCCGCCTGTACTTTTCTGCATTAACAAACTTTGATAGCTTAGCTGAATACTCTTGTTCATATCTTTTCTGCTACACCGGTAGGATGAAGAATGCTATCTTCATCTATTGTTCTTCTAATTTTATTTATCCTAATATTGCATCACGTACGCAGTTAGTGTCCTCTAGTTACCGCATATTTTACGCCCACAAATATACATCCTCCTTAGGTATAATAAACCGGCTGTATGTCCTTTCTAATAGTTAAGGCTGTATCCGGTTCCGGTTCTGGGTCTATTTGGGTAAACGGTTCCGGTTCTGGCGGTTCCCGATTCTGGCGGTTCCGGTTCTGGCGGTTCCGGAGCCGGAACCGGAACCATACGGTTCTGGAACCACCCGGTTCCGGTCCTGGCGGTTCCGGAACCGCGGGTCTGGCGGTTCCAGGTGGTTCCCGGCGGTTCCGACCTTTTTTTTTTTTTTTTAAAAATTAAATATCTTGTATAGTAGTGATTAGTATATTGTAGAATATATTTTTATATGGTGTACTATGTTGTTACTATAGCATATATTGTGTTTGGAAATTAGTATATATTCAAAATAAGTAGTGTATATTTTGTATATAAGTAGTATATGTTGTAGTAAAGTAGTATATATTGTATATAAATAATGTATATTGTGTAGTAGTTAGTATTAATAGTATTATGTGTTGTATGTTATATATTATATGTTATATAAATATTTTATATTCAAGGATTGATATAGAAGTAAAGACAAAGAAATATTGAGACAAATATATTCAAGTATATGATAAAAAGCATATTTATTGACCAAAATGGCATATCTTTCTTAGTCTTCCTTCCCCCAATGGAATGAGCACAACATGGTACTAATACCACCATTAAAAGGAAAAAAAACTAAAAGAAGACATGCCAATGTACAAGTTACATCATAATTTATGTATTATTTCTAACAAATCTCATAAAACCTTCAAGGTTTGGAGGTGGTTGTGTTGGCGGTGGTGGAAATGAAGCTTGTTCATCACCACTTCCGGGTGAAGATGATTCTTGAGCAATTTCTGCTAGCATTTCTTCATAGCACTCATCTATTTCGGGTTGAGATTCAGCTAGCCCAAAGTTTCTTCTTTCAGAGCGGATCCAATCTCGGAAGAGCACTGATTTTTTCAAGCTGTCCCGCATCGACGCTCTATGATCTCCTATTTGTAGTCTGGCTTGACTAAATACGCTCTCCGATGCAACAGTTGACGCTTGAATGGACAGAACATCCCGAGCCATCCTTGCAAGAACGGGAAAATGCTTTTCCCTTGTCTTCCACCAATCCAAAAGGTCGAAAGATCCGTCTGGATTATCATTCTCTAGCCCCTGCGACAAATAAACTTGAAGTTCGTTTAGATGGGAAATATCATCTAAATAGACGATTGTGACGTGGACGAAGTAGGAGTTGGAATATTAGGCCTAGCATGCTCTAAGGCCTGTTTATAAGCATTATAAACAGTTTGAGCATTCACTGTAATTGATGCTTACGCATCAGATAGTGTAGCCATTTCTTCTGGTGAAAGATCTAAACATTGATAAATACTAGTATACCAAAAGTTAGGACCTCCTGCTTTCATAGTAGGGTTTAACAAAGCAGCCACACCAAAAATAGGAGGGATTGGAAAAAAATATTTTTTAAATTTCTTTTTCATTTCAAATATTGCATTTTCATAAATTTCCCTTCCCTCGTTAAAATCAGCAAATAAATTAGCAAGTGCGGCAATATATACTAAACAGTTTGAAATTGTAGGATAATATTGGCCAGATAAAGCAGTTGTAGCCACACTAAAATGTTCTAAAAAATCTAAAAGAATCTTAACGTTATTCCAATCTTGATTAGTTAGCATATCATTATCTTCATCCTCACAATCCCTAGAATTATAAGTAGCGGTTATTGGGTTTCTATATTCGTACGCCACTACTAAGCTTTCATACATGTAGTTCCACCTAGTCGGACAAGGTTTAGGAACCTTTCTTTCTCTAAGGCCATTTTCTATATTTGTAAAAGCAGGATTAAGTTTTCTAGTTAAAATACCTATTGCAGTTGTGTTGCTACTAGCGTTATCCATGGAAATTGACATTATTCTATCACTAAAACAAAAATATCTACAAACATCAGAAACAGTGCTAGCAATAAACTTACCTGTGTGCCGTGAATTAATTATTCTATATGCTATAATGCGTTTTTGCATGGTCCAGTCTTCGTCTATCCAATGACTGGTCACGGTTAGATAATCACAATCATTTCCACTTCTACCAATATCAGTTGTAATAGACATACGATTACTTATATGAGTAAATAAATATCGCAAGTACTTGTTCCGCTTTCATTTGAAAATATCTAGCCTTATCGCTAGGATGTATATATATATGTTTAACTAAACTACCTGTTCCGCTACGATCACCCGTATACCTATGAACAAGTTCTTTACCACAAGTTTTACATTTAGCCCTATTTTTATCTCTTAGTTGAATAAAAAAATGCCAAACTAATGAAGTTTCTGTACGTTTCCGAGGTTGTCTACTAAAAGTGGGAGTTTGTACGGGTGGGTGTTCTGGGTCATTAGGAGCAGGACTAGTAGGTGTATCATCTAAATCTACCGGAGGTTGGGTTTCGTCATCATCATCACCCTCATTTCCCTCAGATATTGGTGCATTAGGATAAAGCAAATTCATAATATCATCATCTATTCTATCACCGACTGCTATATCATGTAGAAAATTAACATCGCTAAATTGAAAACACGGGTGATCACTATCAAGTATTCCTAAGTTTTCATTAGTATTTCTAGGTTGGCTACTAGTTTGAACTTGTTTATCTTTTCTAGGTCGGGGAGCCGGGGGAGGGGTAGGATTTTGGCTACTACTTTCACCGGATTTAGATGTACCTTTTCCGAACATTTTTTTCAATGAAAATGCCATACTAATTATAATTAAGGAAAATATCAACACACAACAAATATTTTTAGCACGTAAGAGTTGAAACGAGTTTACCGGATTGACGAACAACTTCTTGAAAATTGACAATCGTTGTAATTGAACACTTGAAAACTTCAATTCAACAACTTCACAATGTTTCACGAATTTGCAACAAAAATTAAGCACTTGCACAGAAAGATTGTAAGAGAGCTTGAAAGAGATTGAGTAAGATTGATGAATTGGTGGATTAAAATGAAAGAATGAGGGGGTATTTATAGTTGAGAAATGGGAAATTGTGTAATTATATAAAGTTTGGGGTTAAATTAAATTTGAGGGGTCAAATGGCTAAATTTTAAAAATGCCAAACGGCTATTTCTGCAATACCAACGTTCTGATTTTCAGAATTTAAAAAAAAAATTTTTTTTTTTAAAAAAAATGGCCGTTGGGAACCGTATAGAACCGGAACCGGAACCGGACCGGTTCCGGCGGTTCTAAACGGTTCCAAACGGTTCCGCCAACGGTCCGAATTTTAAAAAAAAAAAATTTTTTTTTTAAATATCGGAACCGTTTAGAACCGCCGGTTCCGGTTCTGGCGGTTCCGGTTCTGGCGGTTCCGGTTCCACGGTTCTAAAGGGTGGAACCGGCCCGGAACCGCGGAACCGGAACCGCGGAACCGGAACCGTATAACCGGAACCGTTTAGAACCGCGGAACCGCCAGAACCACGGTTCCGATCACGGTTCCGGTTCGGAACCGTTATTCTTCCACCCTTACTAATAGTTGTCCCAAAGCACCATATGATATGTAATGCTCTTAATAGAATTAAACAGTTGGACAGCTCTGTGAATCCAACACTCCATTACTGTAGTGCACGTGATTTGACGTTTGTTTCTCTCTTCAAATTAGTGGATAATACATCCAGTGGAAAGGCATCGTTTTTTAGCATTATACACGTCTCATTGGTAAGAATTCTTATTTACCTCAGTACGATATTGTACAATTTAGTGCATTCAAATAATGAAGACAAAATCGACAAACTCTATAATGAAGACAAAATCGACAAACTGCGTAAGCTGCATCATAATTTTACAGTGGTCTCGTGAAGTTCATCGCCAAGTGCTTTCATACTACTTCCCCGTTTCAATTAATTATATAACGGTATTTGGCTCGACACAAAATTTGAATAAAAGAAATTTTTTTAGAACTTATTCCTAATTTTGAGTCCTAAAAGAAATTTTTTTGTTTGATTTATCACTTAAATTGATTTGGAGCTCAAGGAATATAAATACGAATTACAAGTTTTTAGATTCTAAGAACTTATAATTCGTGTTTATATTCCTTGAGCTCCAAATCAATATAAGTGATAAACCAAACCAAAAAAAAAGTCTTGTAGAACTCAAAATTAGAAATAATAATGGAACAAGGCGGGGCAGGACATAGCAGAGAAAAAGCTTGACAAGGCCGGGTTGAGTAAGTTAACTATAATGAAAAAAAGTTAAGTAGAGCAGGGCGAGTAAAATATTAGTTCATCCTGATATTGTTGAATGCGAATAAGTTTTTACCGTGAAGAGATACATGTTTGTAAGAATATTGGTTACGAAGCAATGATGGATTATACTAGCAACGATTGACCCATTATACTGATATTAGAGAATGTTTGGCCATCTTTTTTAGCTTTATTTTAATTACTATATATACTTTTGGCAATTATAGGGATATTAAATTACTGAATCATACCATAAACATGTAGGAGAGAGTGATTGAAGCGAGGGTAAGGATCACAATATCTGTAACCGACAACCAATTCGGGTTCATGCAGGATCGTTTTACTACATAAGCTATACACCTTGTAAGGAGGTTGGTAGAACTGTACAGAGAGAAAGAAGGATCTGCATATGATGTTTATTGACCTTGAGAAAGCGTATGACAAGGTTCCTAGAGAAGTTCTCTAGAGATGCTTGGAGGCAAAAGGTGTGTCGGTTCCCTATATTGTGCTGACTAAGGACATGTATGATGGGGCTAAGACTCGATTTAGGACAATAGGAGGCGACTCTGAGCATTTTCCGGTTGTAATGGGGTAACACTAAGGTTCTGTGCTTAGTCCATTCTTATTCGCCCTGGTGATGGACGCGTTAACACAACATATTCAAGGGAAGGTACCGTGGTGCATGCTATTCATCGATGACATAATTCTGGCTGATGATTCGCGAGCCGGTGTTAACGACATGCTATAAGTTTAGAGACATGCTTTTGAGTCTAAGGGTTTCAAGCTGAGTAGGACGAAGACGGAATATCTGGATGTAAGTTCAGCGCTTAGCCGGGAAAAGTGGGTGTGGATGTGAGGCTTGAATCACAGGTTATTCCAAGTAGAGGTATAGCTTCAAGTACCTTGGGTCGGTTATCCAGGGGGGGGGGGAGATCGTCAAGGATGTCACACACCGTATTGGGAAGGATGAATAAAGTGGAGGTTACCATCTGGAGTCATGTGATACAAGAGAGTACAACTGATACTCAAAGGTAAGTTCTATAAAGTGGTGGTTAGACAGACCTTGATGTATGGGGTTGAGTGTTGGCCTGTTAAGACCTCACATATCCAGAAATTAAAAGTAGCAAAAATGATAATGTTGAGGTGGATGTGTGGGCACACTAGGATGGATAAGATTAGGAATGATCATATTTGAAAAAAGTTGCATGTGGCTCCCATTGTCCTCAAGATGCGGGAGGTGAGACTCATATGGTTCGGGCATATTCAGAGGAGAAGCTCAGATGCTCCGGTAAGGAGGTGTGAGCGGCTGATTGTGAAGGGTACGAGAAGAGGTAGAGGGTGGCCTAAGAAGTATTTAGAAGAGGTGATTACGCAGGATATGGCGAGGCTTCGAATTTCCGAGGACATGGCACTTGATAGGAAGATATGGAGGTCGAGTATTAGGGTTGTAGGTTAAGATGTAGTTTAGTCTTGCATTATTTCGTACCTTTGTGCGACTAGTTTTGTAGGGTTTTTGTCTAAGACAGCAAGTGGCAATGTAGTATCTTACTGTTTTGTTTTTCAATGCAGCACTTATTTATTAGCTATCCCTTTTGCTTTGCATCTTTCTTCTGCATTTCACGTTGTTCGTATTTTTCTTATGATTTCTGTGGTGATACTAATATTGTCTCTTTTTGTCTTTTGTTTTCTTGAGCCGAGGATCTTTCGAAAATAGCCTTTCTACTCCTTTGGAGTAGGGTAAAATCGACAACACTATCCTTCCAAGACCTCATTAGTAAAATTTCACTGTATTGTTTTGTATATATGTCTTGGCAGAATCGTCTTTATTAAGAGTTAATCATCCAGATAAATGTCATGATCAAATAGTTGCTCAGCATCATAATCTACAGATATTTGCTCCGTAGTAGTATTACTGGACGTAGTTTTATACGTATCACATTATTTGGATAAGTTATTTTACTCAATAAGTTAAAACATTAATCTCCTGGTACTAATAATTGGCCGTAAAAAGTAGAAATTATAATTGCCAGTTTGATTAAAAAATATAAAAAGTACTTTGGACATCTCTAACCCTCCCCCTTTCTTTATAATGGAGCTATTTTTGTTAAAATGCATCTCCAATCCTCCCTATTTTTTCCCTCAAGATGTGCGATGAATATTATTACTCCAAATATAAAGTAATATTATTCATCTTCTCCATTATTATTTATCTTTATTTTGTTATTATTTTATTGTTTATCTTTTTATATAAATCTAATTATGTTTATATAATATTTTATAATATTAATTTTATATTTTAAATTTGGCGTATAATTTTGATAAATTAATATTTGTGAATTTATAATATTTATGTGAAATTGTAAGTTAATTTTATTATAAGTTATAATTAAGCATGAAAACCATATAATCATCTTAAAAAATAAATGGTGTAAATATAAAATGATGTGAATATAAAATATTAGATGATGCTAAAAAAAGTGGAAATTAAAATGCATTAAAATGGAAAATACATGAAAATAAAAAATACATTAAATTAAACATTTATGGTATAAAATAATTTTATAAATTATATATGATGAGTATGCAATAAAGAAAAAAGGATAGATTTTCTTTAATAGAAATAAATAGTAAAATTTAAATAAAAGATGATAATATAATATTGAAGAGAGAAAAGAATAGAAAATAAAATATATTTTTTCTGAAGTTAAAAATGGATTAAGGTCATCTCCAACCCTAACATCATATTTCAAATCAAAATGGTGTAACATCAAATTTACTCCAATCATTACATTATTTTTTATACCAAATCTTCTCTCTCTTCTATATTATATTATTATCTTCTATTTACATTTTTATTTTGTATTTCCTTCAAACTAATACTATCTTTTTTCTTTTTTCCACGTTCATTATATATAATTCACATCCATCACTTATATAATTATTTATTACAAAATTATTTTAAAGGATAAATAAACTAAAAGTGAAATTATTGATAAAAGATAATTAAATAAATATTACATCATAGTCAAATTTAATTTAAGTACCACCTAAATATTTAACCTTCCCATGTATTCTCCTATAAATGCTCGATTAATACATTACGAAGTGCGAAATGTGTATCTTTATCCTTAATTTTTTTGTGTGGAACTAAAAATTGTTCAAATCGTTGATCTTCATCTACTACCATTTCTACCGTAGGAGCTGGACATTCACGTGCATCTTTATACTTCTTTTTATACAATTCTGATAATAATAAAATTAACTTATTATTTTATATAAATATACTATATACAAAAATTAATATATCAAAAAATAGGATAGAAAATTAAAATTATAAAGATCTTAATATACAAATTAATTATTTAGACAATATGTGATAAATTAAAAGTTCAAAAAATAAAAAAATAAAATAAAATAATAATAAACTAAATTTTGAGTGATGTTTTATGTTCTATAATGGTGCAAGATTTAGTGTTGTATTAGAGCAAAAAATATTAAATTTTACACTAAATCTGGATTTGGTGCAAGAAATGGTGTAACCTTGGAGATGGTATAATGACCGTTCCATTTTGAAAAAGAAAATGGAGATAAGAGTTGGGGATAGCCTGAACAGCTGGAACATAGAAAAGACTGAGTCTCTTTCATATAAAAGAGAACGTTTGGAAGCTAATTATTTGTAAAACAGAAATGTTTCTCTATAAGTAATTGACTAAAATCCAGGGTTTGGATTAAAGAGATACTAATTGTGTTGCCGACAACTTATAGCCAGAGTTTCCGTTTTTAGAAATTTTTTCTGCACTATTTAGCAGTGACACCATTAAATGAGACACATGCAAGACACAAGAAGTGCAGAATCCGAAGATAAGTGTATGAGAAAGATGCATTAATTATTAGTGCTGAGTATTAACTGTTGGGAAGAAAATTGTATGGTGGCAGATTCAACATCTTGGTCATATGTTTGTCTGTAGGTACGCCCTCCACCAATTGTTGAAGTGAAAAATGTAAACCCCTAGTGTCTCCACATAGATTTGATTGAAATTTGCGATTTTTTGTTAAGTTAAGTTAAAAAGTAAAAATTATATTTGGATATCCATTTTATTTGAAAAAAAAATTAAAGTTTTGTGAGTAAAAAAAAAGTATTTTACCAAAAACTGCCCTAAACTAATTTTGGGAACTTTAATTTTCTCTAATATTTTTCTCCCCGAACATGATCATATTTCATAAAGAGAAAATACATAAAATACCCATTAAGCTTGTCAAGAAAAATCATCTATACACTCAAACTTTACAAACGACCTTTTACCCCCTCATTCTTGTTCAAAGTGTATTAATTATCTCCCTAAAATTAAACCGCTTTTGTACTAGAGCATTTTCTGCTTTTGTCCTACAACTAGGTAAGCCTAACAATACGAAAATTAATATAACTGGCAGAAATATTTAATTAAATTAAGCAAAAGTAGAAGAAAAAAGGTATCTAAGTGCCACTTGGCATATACAACTCAGAAATAAATGCGGAAGTCTATAACTCAATCCCAGAACTCGAAAACTCACGGGAAACACAGGCAAAAGGAAAATACTGTAAATGCTCTAATCTCCAGAATGTCTACATCAAAAGTATGATAAAATCTAAACACCACAGATAGAATAAGGAAGAAAACTCTTCAGCACATGAAAAAGGAAGAAAACTCCGCCTCGATGATAGTGCGCCTGAGATGAAGTACCTGGATCAGCACATGAAAAACATGCACAGAAGAGGCATGAGTACACCACAGCGGTACTTAGTAAGTGTCAAGCCTAGCATCGGTTGAGTAGTGACGAGTAAGGTCAAGGCCCTACTAAAATAAATATAAATCTATGATAAGATAAAGAAAAACAGTATAGATAAAGTCTACAGCGAGAATCTAAACAGATTAAATAAGGGAAACAACAATAGGAAACGAAACAAAACAATATAAGGAACACTAATCACAATAGGAAATAATAGCCGGGAATCTTGGTATCCTCACCACATAAACTAGGGATCTCTTGGTATCCCAAAGATCTCTTGGTATCCTCATTATATTCAGTAGGGATCTCTTAGTATCCCGAGGACATCTTGGTATCCTCATTATATTCACTAGGGATCTCTTGGTATCCCGAGGATCTCTTGGTATCCTTATCATATTCACGAGGGATCTCTTGGTATCCCGAGGATCTCTTGGTATCCTCATTATATTCACTAGGGATCTCTTGGTATCCCGAGGATCTCTTGGTATCCTCAAATCTTACAATCTCATGTTCCAAGGATCTCTTGGTATCTCGCACCCTCAGTCCAGAACATATAAAGTACAAGGGAATCTTCCGGGAGGCCAACCCGTAGTCCCAATTTAAAAAAACACAATAGCAACCCAAACATTAGAAAAGATAAGAACTCAGGACAAGAAATAAAAAATACTAGCCAAACATACTACCCGGAGTACAAATAAGACAGTTTAAACACTTAGGCAAGAAAGTCAAATGGACATGCTTCTCTAAACTAGCATAGAATAAATTCACAATTTAAAATGAACATGTAAGCAAGAAAACTCTATTTAAATACTTCAAGTAAAAACGAATTTTCCAACAATTTGCTTAAGTACGCGCTCGTCACCTCACGTACGAGGCATTCAATTAACAAACATTATATCCTAAGGAAAAAGTCCTCCACACAAGGTTAGACAAGCCATTTACCTCAATCGGCTCCAAAATAAACTTGAAATTACTCTTTTGCCACGAGTATCCTACTCCAAATGACCCAAATCTATTCATTTCAATTACATCTTGTAAATAATATCTCAAGCAACTAATTCTACTATTTAATTTACAGCTTAGACGCAAATATAGGTAACATGACCAAAACGCCCCACGGGCCAACGTGGTCAAAACCTCAGGTTCGAACTACAACTTGGTTACCCATTCCCCCACGAATCCAATTATGTGATTAGTTTTGAAATCGGACCTCGAATTGAGGTCCAACTCCCAATTTTGGCAAAACCCTAGGTCCTACCCAGTATAGCAAATTTCCCCATAAAAATCTTCGGTTTGACGTTGAAATTATGTTAAAAGGTGTTAATGAGTGAAGAAAATGAGTTAGAAATCACTTACTAATTGTTTGGAAGGAGAAGAATTGATTAAAACCGCCTCTTATGTTTTGGATTTTTGAAAAGTGAGAAATAACTGAAAATCCCGTGTATTTATACTTTCTGACGCGCCCAGCGTGAACTGCACAAAAAGGACCGCGGCCGTGCTGGTGGAACTGAAGGCTGCTGGCTCTCTGAAGCTTGCAGCGCGGATCGCGCGAGGACGATCGCAGTCGCGCGGCTCACACCGCGGACCACGCTAAGGCGGCAACGGCCGCACAGCGCACACCACGGACCGTGCTAAGCCGACCGTGGGCGCGCCTGGAACCTACAACTTTTTCCTGACCTGCAATATCTTATGTTTTTTTAAGTCTAAGACCTCCCGGAATGTACTCAAAACTCACCCGAGCCCTCGAGGCTCCAAACCAAATGTGCACACAACCTCAAAAACATCCAAAAACTTGTCCGTGCAATTATACATCGGATCGAGCCTCAAAAACTCATGATTTCTTCCAAATTTTTCATAAGACATAAAATTTCCATTTCGGGTCCGAAACACGTCAATTGACGTATGTTCTTTACCAAACTTTAAAGAAAGTGCTTCGATCATATATAAGACTTGTACCGGGTACCGGAACCAACATACGGGCCCGATACCCTAGTCTTCTAATAAAATTTCGTTTCTATTTTTCTTAATTATTTCCAGAAAACCATTTCACATAGAAATTTATTTCTCAAACTTGGGACCTCGAAATTCGTTTCCAGGCATACGCTCAAGTCTTATATTTTCTGACGGACCCTCCGGGAACATCGAGTCACGTGTACGGGTCCGTTTATCAAAAGCATTGACCGTAGTCAAATTTATTCAATTTAGTATTTTTAACACATAATTATATTTAAGGTTTTTCGGTTACGCGCTCGGACTCTGCACGCAAATCGAGGAAACTCGAGATGAGGTTTTAAAACCTCAAATGTACAAAATGAAAAATAAATAAGTGATGACCCCATTGGGTCGTCACATCCTTCACCACTAAAACAACCATTCATCCTCGAACAGACAAAAGAAAGAAGTACCTGAGTCGGGAAAAAGGTGAGGATAATGGTTCCGCATATCATACTCGGACTCCTAATTCAATGCCTCAAGAGGCTGATCCCTCCATTGGACACGAACAGAAGGAAATCTCTTGGACCTCAACTGAAAAACCTGCCGGTCTAGAATGGCTACCAGCTCTTCCTCATTGGACAAGTCCTTATCCAAATGGACAGTGCTGACCCAAATGGCATCAAATGGAGCATGTTCTCAATAATCTGGATAGTGTGTTTGGACTGTCCGTCCGTCTGGGGGTGAAATGTTGTACTCAACTCCACCCAAGTACCCAACTCCTGCTGCACGACCTTCCAGAACCGCGATGTAAACTGAGTACCTCTGCTGAAATAATAAAAACTTGAATTCCATGAGACGAACGATCTTCCGGATACAAATCTCCGCCAGCCGCTCCAATGAATAAGGGGTACACACCGGAATAAAGTGAGTGAACTTAGTCAGCCGATCCATAATGACCCAAATGGCGTCAAACTTCTTCAAGGTCCGTGGGAGTCAGAATAAAAAATCCATGGTGATGCGCTCCCATTTCCACTCCAGAATCTCTATATGCTGGAGCAACCCACCCGGTCTCTAGTGCTCATACTTCACCTGTTGACAGTTGAGGCATCTAGCTACATATCCAACTATATCCTTCTTCATCCGCATCCACCAATAGTGCTGCCTCAAGTCTTGATACATCTTTGTGGCACTCAGATGGATGGAATTCCATGAACTACGGGCCTCTAGTAGAATCAACTCCCGTAGCCCATCAACATTGGCCACACAAACACGGCCCTGCATCCTCAACACCCCGTCATCTCCAATAGTCACATCTCTAGCATCACGATGCTGAAACATTTCCTTAAGGGCAAGCAAATAGGAGTCATCATACTGACGTCCCCTAATATGATCAAATAAAGAATATTGGGAAACCACACAAGCCAGAACCCGATTGTGCTCCGAAAGATCCAATCTCACGAATTGACTGGCTAAGGCCTGAACATCCATAGCCATAGGCCTCTCTGAAGCTCGTAATTATGCCAAACTCTCCGCGCAGCGATTCAAAGCATTCGCTACCACATTGGCCTTTCCCGGGTGATACAGAATAGTGATATCATAATCTTTCAGCAACTCTAACCACCTCCTCTGGCGCAAATTTAGATCCTTTTTCTTGAACAAGTGTTGTAAACTCTGATGGTTAGTATAAATCTCACAAGGCACACCGCACAAATAATTATGCCAGATCTTCAAGGCATGAACAATAGCAGCTAACTCAAGGTCGTGGACAGGGTAGTTCTTCTCACGTATCTTTAACTGTCTGGACGCGTAGGCAATCACCCTGCCGACCTGCATCAACACCGCTCCAAGTCCAACTCTCGAGGCATCACAGTAGACAGTATAAGACCCTAAACCATTATGCAATATCAAAATTGGGGCTATAATCAAAGCTGTCTTGAGTTTCTGAAAGCTCGACTCACACTCCTTTGTCCATTGAAATGGGGAACCCTTCTGGGTCAATCTAGTCATAAGGGCCACAATCGAGGAAAACCCCTCCACCAAACAACGGTAGTAGCCCGCCAAACCAAGGAAACTGCAAATCACTGTAGTTGGGGAGAGCCTGGGCCAACTCTGCACGGCCTCTATCTTCCTAGGATCTACCCGAATTCCCTCGCTCAAAATCACGTGGCAAAAGAATGCTACTGAATCCAACCAAAACTCACATTTTGAGAACTTTGCATATAACTTCTTCTCTCTCATGATCTGAATCACGGTCCTCAAGTGCTGCTCATGATCTTCCCGACTCTAGGAATACACCAAAATTTCATCAATAAAAACAATAACGAATGAGTCGAGATATGGCCTGAATAAACTGTACATCAAATGCATAAAAGTTGCTGGGGCATTGGTCAGCTCAAATGATATAATAAGGAACTCATAATGACCATACCGAGTCTTGAAGGCAGTCTTCAGGATATCTGGCTTTCGAATCTTTAACTGATGGTACCTTGAGTGCAAGTCAATCTTAGAAAACACTCATGCCCCCTAAAGCTAGTCAAACGGATCATCAATACGAGGCAAAGGATAAAGGTTCTTCACTGTAACGTTGTTCAATTGGCAATAATCAATGCACATACGTATAGAACCATCCTTCTTCTTCACAAACAAAACAAAAGCACCCCACGATGAAACACTAGGTAGAATAAAACCCTTATCAAGCAATTCTTGCAACTGATCCTTCAACTCCTTCAACTCAGGAGGAGCTATACGATAAGGAGGAAAGGAAATGGGCTGACTGCTTGCCAACAGGTCAATGCCAAAATCAATGTCTCTATCGGGCATCATGCCCGGAAGATCAACTGGAAACACATCAGGATAATCCCGTACTACTGGAACTGAATTGACAGAAATGGATATCACACTGACATCTCTCACATAGGCTAAATACGCTACACACCCCTTCTCAACCATACGCTGAGCTTTAATAAAAGAGATAACTCTACTGGGAGTGTGATCTAAAGTACCACTCCACTCAACACACAGAATACATGGTATAGTCAGCGTCACAGTCTTGGCGTGACAATCAAGAATAGAAAAATAGGGCGACAACCAGTCCATGCCCAAAATAAAGTCAAAAATCAACCATATCGAGTAACAATAAATCCGCTTTGCTTTCAAAACCTTGAATAGAAACTAAATATGACCAATAGACGCGGTCCACAACAAGAGAATCTCCCACATGAGTAGAAACATAGACTGGGACACTCAAAAAATCCCGAGGGACACCCAAATACGGAGCAAAGTAAGAAGACATGTAAGAATAAGTAGAGCCCAAATCGAACAGAACCGATGCCTCTCTGTGACAAACCAATATAATACCTATGATAACATAATCGGAGGCAATAGCCTTGGCACGAGGAGGAAGGGCATAATATCTGGCCTGGCCTCCACCTCGAGAGCAACCTCCACCTCCCCGGCCTCCACCTCTAGCTGGCTGAGCAGGTGGGGTGGCAACTAGAGCTGTGATCATGGCCTGAGAACTCTGCTGAGCATGATGTGGCTGAGAAGGCTGTGAGGTGTACTCCTCCCAAGTCTAGGGCAATCCCTCACTACGTGGCAGGTGTTGCCACACTCAAAACAAGCTCTGGGAGGTCGCGGTGTTGTGACTGACTAGGGCTAGGTCTGCTAGACTGACCTCAGGAAACACCCCGCGCAGGAGGCGCGTTAGAAACTGGAGGTGCATAGTAAGGCTCCTGAGGTATAGGTGGAGCTGGAGCACTGCTGGCTGCTGGAAGAAATAAATTAACGGGGCGACCTATAAAACCACTACTATGTCGACATGTACAAGCACTAGAGTAGTGGACTGACTCTCGAGACCTCTTGGCCTCCATCTACCCTCGCTCCCTGGCGAGCATACTCTCGATCTTTCTAGCAATGCTCACTACCTACTGATAAGGAATTTCCATCTCCAACTATCGAGCTATGGCAGATCTGATGGGTGGGATAAGACCCTCGATGAACATGCGAACTCTCTTGTGTACTGTAGCAACCAAAGATGGTGCATGCCTGTCAAATCTGGTACAACGGATAACATACTCTGAAACGGTCATAGCACCCTGGCGCAAATGCTCAAACTCTACACACCATGCGCCCCTGAGACTCTGTGGGACAAACTCTCTCATAAACATATCCGAAAATTGGGTTCAAGTCAGTGATTGACTGGACTTTCTATCTCATAAGTGTGCCACCAATCATAGGCGGCTCCCCAAAGCTAAAAGGCAGTAAAAGAAACCCCTCTAGACTCTACTATGCCCATAGTGCAAAGAATACAGTGGCACTACCCTAGAAATCCCAAGGCATCATTTGTCGCTAGTCCATTAAAAATTGGAGTATTATACTTCTTAACCTCTCCAACCTCCACTACTCATCCTCAGAAGCAGCTGCCCCATCCACGGGTTGAACTAGCACTGCATGCGGAACAGGAATGATCTCAGGATCTTGCTCTGCACTCGCTACTCAAGAGTGCGGACAGCAGGAGTTTGTGCTCCTCCCCTTGCCTGGGATGTGGCTACAGCAAGGGGAAGCAAGCCTGCTTGAGCCAAGGTGGTGTACATAAACATGAAACGAGCCAATATCTCCTGAAGGGTTGGAGTAGTAGTGGTAGTATTAGGTGTGTCAGGTGCCTGGGCTCCGCCTGGACCTGCTGGTGGTGCCTCGGTGGCAGCTTGCACAGGTGCTCTGGCTGCACCATGTGCGCATCCTCAACCTCTACCCTGCCCCCGGCCTCTGACAGCTGCAATAGGGGGCGCGGGTGCCTAATCATCCCTAGTAGTGCGTGTCCTCACCATCTGTAAGAGAATGGAAGGCACAAGTTTAAAATTTTGTGATGTCAAAAATATCGCACGATAAGGAAATCGAATGAAATGGAAATTTTCCTAATAGTTACATGGCCTCTCGTAGATAAGTACAAACGTCTCCGTACCGATCAGTGGGACTCTAATAAATCGGCATGTGTCCCGTGACTCCTATGAACCTAGAGCTCTAATACCAACATATCACGACCCCAGTTCACCCTCCATGAACATGTCTTGATGTAACCTAGTTCCTACAACTAGCTAAGCCTAACAATGCGAAAATTAATATAACTAGCGGAAACATTTAATTAAATTAAACAAATCTAGAAGAAAAATGGTATATAAGTGCGAAAGCCTACAACTCAATACCAAAACCCGAAAACTCACAGGAAACACATGCTAAAGGAAAATATTGTAAATGCTCTAATCTCCAGAATGTCTACATCAAAGGTATAATAGAATCTAAACACTATAGATAGAATAAGGAAGGAAACTCTTCGGTCTGCGGACGCTGCAGAAATACCTCAAGTCTCTGCTAGATCTCTCTGCCTCGATGATAGTGCGCCTGAGATGAAATACCTGCATCTGCACATGAAAAAAATGCGCTGAAGAGGCATGAGTACACCACAGTGGTACTCAATAACTGCAAAGCCTAACCTCGGTTGGATGGTGACGAGGAAGGTCAAGGCAATACTGAGATAAATATAATATATGATAAGATAAAGAAAAACAGTATAGATAAAGTCTACAGCGAGAATCTAAACAGGATAAATAAGAAAAACAGCAATAGGAAACAGAACAAAACAATATAAGGAACACTACTCACAACAAGAAATAATAGCCGGGGATCTCTTGGTTTCCTCACCACATACACTAGGGATCTCTTAGTATCCCGAGGATCTCGTGGTATCCTCATTATATTCATTAGGGATCTCTTGGTATCCCGAGGATCTCTTGGTATCCTCATTATATTCACTAGGGATCTCTTGGTATCCCGATGACCTCTTGGTATCCTCATTATATTCATTAAGGATCTCTTGGTATCCCAAGGATCTCTTGGTATCCTCATCATATTCACTAGGGATCTCTTGGTATCCCGAGGATCTCTTGTTATCGTCATTATATTCCCTAGAGATCTCTTGGTATCCTCAAATCTTACAATCTCATGTGCTAAGGATCTCTTGGTATCCCGCAACCTCAGTCCAGAACATATCAAGTACAGGAGGATCTCCTGGGAGGCCAACCCATAGTCCCAATTTAATAACACACAATAGCAACCCAAACATTAGGAAAGATACTAACTCAGGACAAGAAAAAGAAAATACTAGCCAAACATACTACGCAGAGTACAAATAAGACAGTTTAAACACTTAGGCAAGCAATTCAAATGAATATGCTTCTGTAAACTAGCATAGAATAAATTCACAATTTAAAATGAACAGGTAAGCAAGAAAACTCTATTTAAATACTTTAAGTAAAAACAGATTTTCTAACAATTTGCTCAAGTACACGCACATCACATCACGTACGAGGCATTCAATTAACAAACATCATATCCTAAGGGGAAGGTCCCTCACACAAGATTAGAAAAACCACTTACCTCAATCATCTCCAAAAGCAACTTGAAATCACTCTTTTGCCACAAGTATCTCACTCTAAATGGCCCAAATCTATTCATTTCAATTACATCTCGTAAATAACTTCTCAAGCAACTAATTCTACTATTTAATTTAAAGCTAAGACGCAAATTTAGGTAAAATAACCAAAACGCCCCTTGGGCCAACGTGGTCAAAACCCGAGGTTCGAACTAAAATCCGGTTACCCATTCCCCTACGAATCCAATTATGTGATTAGTTTTTAAATCGGACCTCGAATTGAGGTCCAACCCCCAATTTTGGCAAAACCCTAGGTCCTACCCAATATACCCAAATTTTCCCATTAAAATCTTCGGTTTGACGTTGAAATTATATTAAAAGGTGTTAAGGAGTGAAGAAAATGAGTTAGAAAGCACTTACCAATCATTTTGAAGGAGAAGAATTACTTAGAAAATTGCCTTTTATGTTGTGGGTTTCTGAAAAGTGAGAAATAACTGAAAATCTCGTGTATTTATACTTTCTGACACGCCCAATGCGGACCGCGCAAAAAGGACTGCGGCCGCGCTGGTGGAACTGAAGGTTACTGGCTCTTTGAAGCTTGCAGCGGAGACGCACGAGGATGACCGCGGCCGCGCGGCTCACACCGCAGACCGCCCTAAGTCGGCCGCGCAGTGCACACTGCGGACCGTTCTAAGGAGACCGCGGACGCACTGGAACCTGCAGCTTTTCCCTGACCTGCAACATCTGGTGTTTTTTTTTAAGTCTAAGACCTCCCGGAACCTACTCGAAACTTACGCGAGCCCTCGGGGCTCCAAACAAAATATGCACACAAGCTCAAAAACATCCTACGGACTTGTCCGTGCAATCAAATCGTCAAAATAACATCATATACATCGGATCGAACCTCAAAAACTCATGATTTCTTTCAAATTTTTCATAAGACATAAAATTCCCATTTTGGGTCCGAAACACGTCAGACGATGTCCGTTCTCAACCAAACTTTATAGAAAGTGCTTCAATCATATATAAGACATACCAGACACCGAAACCAAAATATGGGCCCGATACCCTAGTCTTCCAATCATATTTCGTTTCCATTTTCCTTAATTATTTCCAGAAAACAATTTCACATAAAAATTCATTACTCGGACTTGGGACCTCGAAATTTGATTCCAGGCACACGTTCAAGTCCCATATTTTCCCACAGACCCTCCGAGGCCATCGAGTCATGGGTCCGGGTCCGTTTATCAAAAACGTTGACCGAAGTCATATTTATTTAATTTAGTATCAAAATTTAGCATTTTTCACGCAAAATTCATATTTAAGTTTTTTCAGTTACGCGCCCGGATTGTACATGCAAATTAAGGTAACCCGAGAGGAGGTTTTAATGCATCGAAAGTACAGAATAAAAGTAAATAAATAATAACCCATTGGATCGTAAAATCTTTTTTCTATCAAAGCCTTCTAATTAACATAGCATCAAAGATGCTGCCGGATATAGTGATTGCATTAACAATAGAATTTTGTAGTTTTCACCATTTAAATGTAGTACAAGTTTTTTATTGCTATTCTAGCTTCTTTTTATCTACTCAAATACTGCTGAAAAGGAAGTTTCAAATAGCCAGAACAACAATAGGTCTGTTTGGAGAAAAAATGATAAGAGGTGATTTTTGTTGTTGCCTTGTTGATTCATAATGTCAGGTCATTTTAATACAGGGAAGAAGAAAATAAAGAAAGTGAAAGAGCAGCGAAGACAAAAGAACAAAAAATAAAACGAGAAGATTAAGAAAAACTTAAATTTAATTGAAAATGATATTTCTGAAAGTTAGTTCATTTTAACTTTTTCTTTTGCCAGCCACGCTCTTTCAAGAAAATGTAAACACTCTCTCTTCGAACCCACCTCTGAGGGGGATAATTAATACACTTCGATCAAAAATAAGAGGGTCAAAAAATCGCCTGTAAAATTTAATTATGTAAATGATTTTTTTGAATAAATTTAATGGATACTTTATGTATTTTCTCCAAACAAATAATGCTTTCAATTTTTTGTTTGAAAAAATAAAGTCATCTATGGCCAAACAGGAACTTAAACCCGTCATTTTAAATGTATTTTCACCATTTTGATATGATTAACATGTAAGTTATTTACACCTTGTATGGATGATTGTAACCTATTATATTGAATTATATTATTTAAATATAATATTTTTTTTGATTTTTAATTAAATTTTATTTTATATTATCGTTAAATACATTGTTATATAATTCGAAAAATATTATTTTATAGAACATCGAATTTGGTATGGTAACATTGTTTTCTTGTTTTTTTTTTCTCTCCTCTTGCCCTTATTTATTATAAGATAATCATATTTTGTAACAATCTAACATGTCGTTTTGAGAATTTGCATTTTGTTTAACTATTGAAGTCTTGAGTAACAGCGTACGACGTATTATGACTTGTGTAAATCGTCAATTTCGGTTAGGTGATTCAGGATTGATTTGGAATAATGATTCTCAACTATAAAGGTTTAAGTTGGAAGAGTTTATCAAGTTTGGCTTTTGTGTATATAACCCCACGAAGGAGTTTTGATGGTTCAAAGCTAGGTCTGTATGGTGATTTTGGATTGAGCGTATGCCTGGATTTGGATTTATTATTTCTAGAAGGTTTCGGCACTATTTAGCAAAAGTTAAAAATTTGAAGGTTTGAAATATTCATAAGTTTGACCGACAGTTGACTTTGATGATATAGAGATCAAATTATTGTTTCGGGAGTTGGAATAAGTTCGTCATGTCATTTAAAATTTGTATGCAAAATTTGAGGTTATTCCGAAATGATTTGATATGATCCGGCACGAGTTTTGGAAGTTGAAAGTTTAAAAGTTTATTTAGTTTGATTTAAGGTATGATTCGTGGTTGTGATATTGTTATGTGTTATTTCCAATAGGTCTGTGTTATATTTTGGGACTTGTTAGTATGTTCGGACGGGATCCCGAAGGTCTCGGGTTAGTTTCGGACATGATTCAGATGGTTTTGATATTGTTGATTGTTAGTGTTTTTGTCCACGGTCGCGAAGATGAGGACACGATCGAAGTGACTCCTGAAGCTCGGTGTTTACTTCTTATTTACGTTCGCATCAGGATGAGTGCGTTCACATAGAGTTAGGACAAGTCTTCATCGCGTTCGCATATGCTTCTACCAGTTTGCATAGTAATTGGGCTGAGCGCGAAAGACAATACAAAATGGCTACTCGCTAGTCAAATATAGTATTGTAAAATATCATCTTCACATAAATTGGATTTAAACGATGTTTGAATAATTTTTTGTTTAATTTCTATTCAAGAGGATCAACACTTGATTGAGTTAAATGATTATGAGCTATATTTAACTACTAAAATAAAGCAATTGATAATTAACCGCAAAGAACTAGAGATTAGCAGAGTTGGTTTCTTATAAATGTTAAAAATAAAGGTTTTGACATGATAGTTACAAGGTTTGTTATTCTACATATAACATTGTTACATTTCATTCTTGATGTTCTATCGCTTCTCACAAGTTAAATAGGTAATTACCGTATGCTCCGATTTAGACTCATCTCTCGATTAAATGTAAATTTTCAAATAAACTAATGTGAGATGCGGTGAAATTTGCATGAATCTATTGGTAAGAATGATCTAATAGAAACTTCTCTTGAATATTTATCAGTCTTAATTTAAGGGGTCTAAAGCTCCTTCAATTACTTTAAAGAGTACCAATATAAGTTAAGGCATGTGTTGCAACAATATTCAATATTATGTTCTTTTTCTGATTAAACAAGATGTTGAATAAAATTACAACTAGAGTTACAACTCTTCCAATGGATTCAGGCAATTAAGCAGTAACCAAATCCATAAATAATAATCAAGTCACCAAATCATATCAAACGCTAAGGTTAATAACTAATCCATAATTATGGATGAAGTAATCACAAAAAGAGTAAAAGAATAAGAAAGCATCGATCTAATGTTACCATCCAAACTCCCATATTAAATTGATGAGAAAGATAATGAAATCATGTGTCTTGTAGCCTCAAATGCTCTCCCAAAGCTTCCAAGGTCCAAAAGATTCCAACAATCATATTTTTGGTGTATTTATAACATGTAGGAACGGGCCCGGATGGAACTATATTTTCCAAGCTGAAGTTGGACAATTGCTCTACGAAAATACACTAATGTGGCGCCCCATGAGCCACATTAGTAAGGATTTCAGAGAGTTGATTTTTTACTATACAGGAATTTTGCACCAACAGTCCAGCACACGTCACCTACGACCACCTCCACCAACAGTCCAGCACACGCCGCCAACCACTATTTTCCACCGAAAACGCTTTGTTTTTCTATTCTCTTGTTTATTCCTCTCATCAGTTTTCTATCTCAGCTTCATACTAACATTTCTATTGGATTTTGAAGCTCCAATTTCGTGTCTTCAGATTTCAGAGGGTTGTTTCTTCTTGTGATTCTTGTCTCTTTCTTGTTTTAATTTCTTTATTCATAATGGAAAATCAAAGACTGTCAGCCCAAGTCTGTTTCCGGCAGACCCATTTCTCTAACCTCGCAAAATTCTCTTTCATTATCTGTCCTAACTTTGCAAATCTATGCTTATAACTTTGTATATTACTATAAATTACATTTAGTGTAGTATTATATTTGTCAACCTCAATCGTAAATACTGGTGTTCAAAACCCTAGAACCGCGATATCCAATTTTAATTTCTAAAAGCTTTGTCTTCTCAGGGAGCAATTACAATTCAAAATACTCACAAACGATTGTTCAATTTAATAGCTATTTCATCAATTCTTTGAGAAAGGTGCATTTTCTTAAGCTTATTACCTTGTAATTTTTGGGTTTTTGCAGCCCTAATTCTTCGGTTTTTGAGAATGTATTGAATGTTTTACTTCATTTTGGGGTTTTTAATTACCTTAAATTGAATAGGATTATTTTTGTGGCTAATCTTCCTCCTTTTATTTTTCTGATTTGAAGTATTCCTCATTTGATTTTTGTTTCCGCTATTTTTTCTTCTCCCCCTAGAAAATCAGGGGTTTCAGCCCCTGCAAACGTCGGCCCGAGATTCAAGTTTTAACAGCAGAACCAGAGAGAACCATCACACATTAGATCAGATTTTCTTCATATTATAATCCTCATACTTTTTCCTTTTTTAATTTACATCAGATAATATCTTTTATTCATATACTAAAGAGGATTGCTACTGCTACTACACCATTTAGTGATTTTCCATCTCCAAATATTTTCTTCGTCGGCGGTATCTCCGATCATCAAACGGGTTTTTCAATCTAGGGTTTGGTGACTCCTGTTATTTTCTGTTATTTTCCTATCTCTTGTTGTCCCGTTTATTTTTATCTGTTGTGGTGCCGATTATTTTCCTTTCTGGTATTGTATATTTCTGTCTTATAGGCTGATCGCCGGCGATTTTTCCGGCAACCCTTGCTCTTTTCTTCCTATTCGCTCTTCTGCTTTTTGTGGGTGTGTTATATTTTCTTGGACAGGTACCTTATTACTTCCGGCGAGGATTTCCGGCAAGCTACAGTACATCCAGCGACTCCCGTTCAGACTTTTGGCAGGACGCAATTGAACTACACATTCTGATAAGCTTCAGGAAAACTTGCCCCAGGTACTAGTCGCGGCGGCGAGGCCAATTTGCGGCATTTGGGAGTGAAGAGCTAAGCAACACCGGTCGTGACGTGCAAGAGTCGGTAGCAGTTGACCTTGGGCGCATCATAGCCTACTTTCAGGTTTTTCCACAGGGAGTTGGTACCTCCCGCTCTCTTGTTTACTTTGTACACTTTTTTTACGTATTTTAGCTAGCATTGCGTGTGAGGTTTACTCTGTTGCTTTCTAGTTTGCATCTTTTTGCGTATTCCGCTATAGTGCGCGTGTGCGTCACCATTCTCCATAGTCGGCTAGAGGGATAGTGGCCACGGCGGGGGATGATAGCGTAAGGTCATGTCCTCGGGGGTTGGGGGCAGTGGCGGGGGTGGTGGCGGGGGTGGGTAGCGGGGCAGGGAGTGCTCCTGCGGGAAGGGAGGGAGGTAAGGGTGGGAAGAGGGTAGCGGACGCTCATAGACTAAGGATTGGGTCATGGAACATAAGCACTCTGACGGGCAAGTCCATTGAGTTGGCGAAGGTTCTTCAGAAGAAGATGGTTAACATAGCATGTGTCCAGGAGACTAGGTGGAAAGGATCGAAGGCGAGGAATGTAGACGGGTTTAAGTTGTGGTATTTGTTGGAAACACGTTCTCAAGGCTTTGTACTAAAACGTGTGTTCTTATGTGTAGGTTTTGATGAATGACAAACAAGCGCGAATTGATATATGACGAAGTTCAAGTACAAGCGCAAAATTGGTGGATAACGAGATTCAAGCACAAGACAAAGTTTTATAGTTTAAATGAGTCGCTCTTAATTGTGATCTTGATCCGACAACTTGACTCATGACATGGCTTCTCTCGTAAAATTACTTTTACAAAATCATGCATATTTAATTTAATGCTAAATGATTTTAAATCATGCATATTTACTTCAGTCAAAATGATTTTTAAACATGCCTCTAAAATCTGGACTAAGATAATCGATTATGTACTTATGATAATCGATTATGTTAAGCCAAGACTGCATGACAATCGATTGTGAACTAATGATAATCGATTGTGTTAAGGCAGTGAGCATCAGGTTTTTCAAACCTGCATGACAATCGATTGTGAACCTTATGACAATCGATTGTGATGAGGCAGTGTACATCAAAGTTTTTCAAAACTCAGAATAATCGATTGTGAAGCTAATGACAATCGATTGTGAAGAGACAGTGTCCATCAGATTATTAAAAGTCACAAAATAATCGATTGTGAACATATGACAATCGATTGTGTTGAGGCAGTGTCTTCCGGACTTTTTCAAAATTATTAAATAATCGATTGTGAGTATATAACAATCGATTGTCAATAGGCAGTGTCTAAAATGTTTTTCAAAGTCTGATAAATAATCGATTGGCACAATCGATTGTGAAGCTGACCGTTGTCGTAATATTTTCAAATACCGTCAGGTAATCGATTGTTGATTTTGTACCATTGATTGTTGAAATTAAAATCTGGAAAAGATTTTTTGAACGTTGCTGAGTAATCGATTGTTGATCTTATATAATCGATTGTTGAAATTAAATCTGGAAAAGATTTTTTGAACGTTGCTGAATAATCGATTATTGATTCTGTATAATCGATTGTTTTACGTAAAATCTGGAAATGATTTTTTGAACGTTGCCAATAATCGATTGTTGATCTTGGATAATCGATTGATAAGCGTAAAATCTGGGATTGATTTCTGGAACGATTGGCAAACAATCGATTGTGGCTTCTTGACAATCGATTGTCACTCAGTAAAATCAGCAACTCTTAATTGGCAATTAGACAACGGTAATGCCAAGTTTTTCAACTATAAATACAGCTTCATTTCAGTGTTTTAAAAACAACAACATACCACAACTGATCATTCTATTGCTATAAGCTTGCATACTATTGTTTATCATTTTATATTCATTTCATAAAGCTTTTGAGAGCTAAAGTCTTGTCCATAGTTGTTGTGATCTTGAGCTTACTTCTTTTACTCATATCTACTCATTAAGGAGTGTTTTGTTTGAGTGTTTAGTGTTTTGTACACTTATAAGAGAATTGTGATTCTCTTGTTGTAAGGAACTTGTGTTTCCTTGGTTGAAGTCTTGGAGTGTTGTATCTCCGAGCAAAGGTGTTAAGGCTTGTGTCCTTAAGTTGTAAAGGTTGGTTAGGCACCCGTAAGCTTAACAGTGAAGTCTTGGAGTGTTGTATCTCCGAGCAAAGGTGTTAAGGCTTGTGTCCTTAAGTTGTAAAGGTTAGTTGAGCACCCGTAAGCTTGACAAGTTAGTGGAAAATCTCGAGAGAGTCTCTCGGGGACTGGACTAGCCACGTGTTGTGGTGAACCAGAATACATCGGTGCGTACTTTATTATTTATCGCACTTATTTACTTCCTGCAATTTTTTAATTCCGCAAAGTTTACGCTAATTTTTATTATAACGTTATTCACCCCCCCTCTAGCGTTAAGCGTATTATCTAACAATTGGTATCAGAGCCCAACTCTCTGAAGACTTAACAGTTTGAGAGAACCATCCATGGCTTCTACTCGTGACTCTTTTGCAAGAATTGATGAAGGACAATGCTCCACACGACCACCTTTATTCAACGGTACAAACTATACGTACTGGAAGGAGAGGATGAAAATCTTCGTTCAAGCAAACAATTTTCTTCTTTGGAAGGTGATAACAAAGGGAAATCAAATTCCAACCAAAAAGGTTGAAAACGAATGGGTTCCCAAGTCCGAAGAAGAATATGACGCGGATGATATCCGAAAGGTGCAAAATAATGCTAAAGCAGTTAATTTACTATATTGTGTTGTAAATGCTGACGAATACAGGAAAATATCGTGTTGCACAACGGCTAAGGAAATGTGGGACAAGCTGGAAATTATGTACGAAGGTACG
Organism: Nicotiana benthamiana; assembly: GCA_034376525.1. NCBI lineage: Eukaryota > Viridiplantae > Streptophyta > Magnoliopsida > Solanales > Solanaceae > Nicotiana > Nicotiana benthamiana. The sequence continues at coordinate 135,151,706 of CM067337.1, forward strand.
GACCAGGTAAGGGAAGCCAAAATTGATTTCCTAACCCATGCTTATGAATTATTTCACATGAAGGAAGGTGAAAAGGTGGATGAAATGTTTGAACGATTTTCAGTAATCGTAAATGATCTACATGCTCTCAAGAAGACATTCACGGATAGAGAACTTGTTCGAAAAATTCTTAGAAGTCTCACTCCGGCATGGCGATCAAAGGCCGACGCAATCCAAGAATTCATTGGCGTCTCAAATGTCACCATTGACGCATTAAGAGGTAACCTTAAGACTTATGAGTCTACTATACTTAACCCTCTTGTTGATGATCAAAGGAGGCAAAGAATAGCGCTTAAGGCAAGCACAAGCCAACCTCAAGTTGATGAGGACGGAGACAACGAGTTTGGACTCGTTATCAAAAGATTTCAAAAGTTCATGCGAAAGGAGTATGAACGAAAGGGAAAAAAGCAAGGCGAGCAAATAAAGTGCTATGAATGCGGTGAAACCGGGCACATCAAATCAAATTGCCCAAACATCAAAAAGGAGAAGAAACCTTTTAAGAAGCAACGTGCATACATTTCTTGGGGAGGAGACTCCGGAGATGAGTCAAGCGAAGAAGAAGAAGACGAAGCCGCAAACCTTTGTCTTATGGCGCAAGAAGACAAGCAAGATGAGGTATGTCAAATCTCTTCTAAAAACTTCTTTACTCTTGAAGAAATGCGAACTGCTTTTGATGAGCTATATACTGAATTTATTAAGGCTTCCAAAACTGTCAAGAGCATAAAAGAAAATGCATCTCTAAAAGAAAAAGATTTTCAAAAACAACTTTCTTTGAAAGAAAAGGATTTAGAAAAACTGGTTTTAGAAAATGAGAAGCTGAAAGAGGAAAACAAGTTTTCCGGAAAAAGAAGCGCCGACAAGCCCGAAAGTTCTATTAAAATTGTTCTTCTTGCATGCATCTCGAAAATGAGGTAGATAGACTTAAAGGTACCTTAGATAAGTTTAATTCTTCCCACAAAAATTTGAATAAGGTCCTTGTTAATTTGAAATCAACCAAGCATGGCATAGGCTTTAAGAATGAGCCTAAAGAAAAGGTTGACGCCAAACCCCAACCACCTAAGGCTCAACCTACGATTAATAAAACAAATGCTTATCGTAGAAATAGCAATCCTAGAACAAATATGCATGCTAGACCAAATGTTGAACATTTTAGAAGACCTAGAAATGACTTACCACCTAGAAATGACTACCCTAGAAATGATGCATATTCTAGGACAAACACTAGAAGGAGTTTTGAACCTTTTAGAACATCTAGACATGACCATTACTCTAGAAATGCTGCTCATTTTAGAACTAATAGTAGGAGAAATGGTTCTCATGAAATGCGCAATAGTCATAATGAAAATAAAGTAATTCATTTTCGTCCATCAAGTTACTATGAACCTAGAAGGATGCATAACCCCAACGTGACTTGTCATTATTGTAGACGCATTGGTCATATTGCTCCTGCATGCTTTACACGACATAGACAATCACTCAATCGCATCATTATAATATGCCTAACCCTCAAGGACCCAAAATGGCATGGGTACCTAAAACGCATTAACTTGTTTTGTAGGTATGTTTGAAGGGATCAAGTGCACTATGGTACCTTGATAGTGGATGCTCCAAACATATGACGGGAGACGAATCCAAATTCCTTCAACTAGAACACAAAGAAGGAGGAAGTGTGATTTTTGGGGATAACAATAAAGGAAAGATTATTGGCATCGGATCGGTCGGTAAGGATGAAAATTCCTCTATTAAGCATATATTACTTGTGAAAGGTTTAAAGCATAATCTCTTGAGCATAAGTCAATTATGTGACAAGGGAAATCTTTCCCTATTTGATTCGGATGAATGCTTAGTGTTTAGACGTAGTGATTTTAAAATTATCCTTCGTGGTTTTAGAGTGGATAATATTTATATGGTTGATCTTGCTAATTCCTCACCCGAATATGTTGATTGTCTTATGAGTAAAGAGGATGATACTTGGTTATGGCATCGTAGAGTAGCACATATCAACATGCATCTTTTGAACAAATTGATTTCTCAAAACTTAGTTATTGGCCTTCCCAATTTAAAATTTGAAGATGACTCTATTTGTGATTCATGTCAAAAAGGGAAGCAAACAAAAGCATCTTTCAAATCCAAAAATATTGTTTCAACTTCTAGACCATTGCAATTGCTTCACATGGATTTATTTGGACCATCTTGCATTGAAAGTCTAGGAAGAAATCGTTATGCTTTTGTGATTGTTGATGATTATTCTAGATTTACTTGGACTTTATTTCTTGCCAATAAAAGTGATGCTTTTCAAAATTTTAAATATTTTCTTAAGCGCGTTCAAAACGAGAAGGAAACAACCGTCACTTCAATTAGAAGTGATCATGGGGGAGAGTTTGATCACAATCTCATTGCGGACTTTTGTGACGAACTCGGTATCGAGCATACCTTTTCCACTCTACGTACACCACAACAAAATGGGGTGGTGGAAAGGAAAAATAGGTGTCTCGAAGAGATGGCTAGAACCATGCTCGAAGAGGCCAAGATTCCCAAACATTTTTGGGCGGATGCCGTGAGTACCGCATGCTACGTCTTAAATAGAGTAGTCATAAGGCCTATACTCATGAAAACTCCCTATGAACTCTATAAGTGAAGGAAACCAAATATCTCCCATTTTAGAGTATTCGGTTGTAAATGTTTTATTCATAATAATGGCAAAGATCAATTGGGAAAATTTGATGCTAAGTCCGATGAGGGAATTTTCATTGGTTATTCTTCACGTAGCAAAGCATATAGGGTTTTTAATAAAAGAACCAAAACTATGGAGGAATCCCCTCATGTTGTATTTTCAGAAAATAATGCTCGCTTGGCGAGAAAGGATTCCGATTTTGATCTTGCAGGTATTTTAGATAGCTTGAAAGACAAAATACAAGAGGAAACGCCTAAGGAAAATAAAGATGAAATCTTGGAACAACCAAAGGAGGAAGCGCCACAATTGGAGAAAGAAACGACAATGCCTAACGAATGGAGGACAATCAAAGATCACCCTCTCGAACAGGTAATTGGCGACGTCGGAGAAAAGGTAAGTACCCGAAACTCCCTTAAGAACACCTTAGGACATACTGCTTTTGTGTCTCAAATTAACCAACAACCATCTCCGAAGCAATTGGGGATGAATTTTGGACTTTGGCAATGCAAGAGGAGCTTAACCAATTCAAACGGAATGACGTTTGGGATTTGGTGCCAAGACCCGAAAATCATACCATAATTGGTACGAAATGGGTTTTTCGAAACAAACTAGATGAAAATGGTGTAATCACTAGAAACAAAGCTAGGCTTGTAGCAAAAGGCTATAATCAAGAAGAGGGTATTGACTATGAAGAAACATATGCTCCCGTAGCTAGATTAGAAGTTATTCGTCTATTGCTCGCTTTTGCCTCTTCTATGAATTTCAATTTATATCAAATGGATGTGAAGAGTGCTTTTCTAAATGGTGTTATACAAGAAGAAGTTTATGTTGAACAACCCCCCGGTTTTGAAGATTTTAAATCTCCCGATCATGTTTTCAAACTCAAAAAGGCTCTCTATGGTTTAAAACAAGCTCCCCGAGCTTGGTATGAAAGATTGAGTAAATTTCTATTGGAAAATGATTTCATTAGGGGGAAAGTTGACACCACCCTTTTTGTTATGCATAAAAACAATGATATTTTATTAGTTCAAATATACGTGGATGATATCATATTTGGTGCTACTAACAATGTCTTATGCAAGGAATTTTCCGATTTAATGACAAGCGAATTTGAGATGTCTATGATGGGTGAGTTAACATTCTTTTTGGGATTACAAGTAAAGCAAATGAAAGAAGGTACGTTCATTTTCCAAGCCAAATATTGCAAAGAATTGCTGAAACGATTTGAAATGAACAATGCAAAAGCAATGGCGACCCCCATGAGCACATCCGATCATCTAGACAAAGATGAGAAAGGTAAGGAAGTCGACACTAAGAAGTATCGAGGTATGATTGGCTCTCTTCTCTATCTTACTGCTAGTCGTCCGGACATCATGTTTAGCGTGTGCTTATGCGCCCGTTATCAATCGTGTCCGAAGGAGTCTCACCTTACTGCGGTAAAACGGATTTTGAAGTACCTTGTTGGTACTACAAATGTGGGTCTATGGTACCCCAAAGGTTCTTCATGCCAACTCGTTGGCTATTCCGACTCCGATTTTGCTGGATGCAAATTGGACCGCAAGAGCACTAGTGGCACTTGCCATTTGCTCGGTAGCTCTCTCGTTTCTTGGTTTAGCAAGAAACAAGTAAGTGTTGCGTTGTCCACAACCGAGGCTGAATATGTAGCCGCGGGGAGTTGTTGCGCTCAAATCCTCTGGATGAAACAACAACTCTTGGACTATGGCCTAAGTCTTGATCATATCCCTCTTAGATGTGATAATACTAGTGCCATATGCTTGACGAAGAACCCCGTTCTTCATTCGCGAACAAAACACATTGAAATTAGACATCATTTTATAAGAGATCACGTTCTCAAGGGCGATGTCGAAATCGAATTTGTTGAAACCAAAGACCAATTGGCCGACATCTTTACTAAGCCTTTAGAGAAAGAGTCCTTCTTCCGAATTCGTAGTGAACTCGGGATTCTTGACTCCACGTTGATCTAAGTCATGCATTGCATCTTTTTTATTTTACATGATTTCTAACTTGAGCGTCGGAGACCTCTAACGAATTTTTGCAGGTATCGCCCTAAAGGTAGGGGGAATTATAAAGCATGACGCGCAATAATCGAGTCTTCTTCAGAAAAAAAATTGGTCTCTGTCGTCTAATAATCGATTATCTCGTATCAATAATCGATTGTTCTGCTATTACTTGAGTTATTGTACTCTCTTTAAGTAATCACGTTTTCTTTTCAATAAATAAACAAGTTTTATTTACATCTTTGGCATCTTCTTATATTATTTTTGCTAATGGCAAAAGGGGGAAGATAACGGGTATGCACTCTCAATATTTACAAGCTTAAATTGAGGGGGAACTAATCGCATACTTATTGCATATCTTTATTTGTCTTAAATCGTCATTATAAATTGTTTAAGTTGCATATCCCGCTTAAAGTTTGCCATTATCAAAAAGGGGGAAATTGTTGGAAACACGTTCTCAAGGCTTTATACTAAAACGTGTGTTCTTATGTGTAGGTTTTGATGAATGACAAACAAGCGCAAATTGATATATGACGAAGTTCAAGTACAAGCGCAAAATTGGTGGATAACGAGATTCAAGCACAAACAAAGTTTTATAGCTTAAATGAGTCGCTCTTAATTGTGATCTTGATCCGACAACTTGACTCATGACATGGCTTCTCTCGTAAAATTACTTTTACAAAATCATGCATATTTAATTTAATGCTAAATGATTTTAAATCATGCATATTTACTTCAGTCAAAATGATTTTTAAACATGCCTCTAAAATCTGGACTAAGATAATCGATTATGTACTTATGACAATCGATTATGTTAAGCCAAGACTGCATGACAATCGATTGTGAACTAATGATAATCGATTGTGTTAAGGCACTGAGCATCAGGTTTTTCAAACCTGCATGACAATCGATTGTGAACCTTATGACAATCGATTGTGATGAGGCAGTGTACATCAAAGTTTTTCAAAATCAGAATAATCGATTGTGAAGCTAATGACAATCGATTGTGAAGAGACAGTGTCCATCAGATTTTTAAAAGTCACAAAATAATCGATTGTGAACATATGACAATCGATTGTGTTGAGGCAGTGTCTTCCGGACTTTTTCAAAATTATTAAATAATCGATTGTGAGTATATAACAATCGATTATTAAGAGGCAGTGTCTAAAATGTTTTTCAAAGTCTGATAAATAATCGATTGTTAACATTGCACAATCGATTATGAAGCTGACCGTTGTCGTAATATTTTCAAATACCGTCAGGTAATCGATTGTTGATTTTGTACAATCGATTGTTGAAATTAAAATCTGGAAAAGATTTTTTGAACGTTGCTGAGTAATCGATTTTTGATCTTATACAATCGATTGTTGAAATTAAAATCTGGAAAAGATTTTTTGAACGTTGCTGAATAATCGATTATTGATTCTGTATAATCGATTGTTTTACGTAAATCCTGGAAATGATTTTTTGAACGTTGCCAATTATCGATTGTTGATCTTGGATAATTGATTGTTAAGCGTAAAATCTGGGATTGATTTCTGGAACGATTGGCAAACAATCGATTGTGGCTTCTTGACAATCGATTGTCACACAGTAAAATCAGCAACTCTTAATTGGCAATTAGACAACGGTAATGCCAAGTTTTTCAACTATAAATACAGCTTCATTTCAGTGTTTTAAAAACAACAACATACCACAACTGATCATTCTATTGCTATAAGCTTGCATACTATTGTTTATCATTTTATATTCATTTCATAAAGCTTTTGAGAGCCAAAGTCTTGTCCATAGTTGTTGTGATCTTGAGCTTACTTCTTTTACTCATGTCTACTCATTAAGGAGTGCTTTGTTTGAGTGTTTAGTGTTTTGTACACTTGTAAGAGAATTGTGATTCTCTTGTTGTAAGGAACTTGTGTTTCCTTGGTTGAAGTCTTGGAGTGTTGTATCTCCGAGCAAAGGTGTTAAGGCTTGTGTCCTTAAGTTGTAAAGTTTGGTTAGGCACCCGTAAGCTTAATAGTGAAGTCTTGGAGTGTTGTATCTCCGAGCAAAGGTGTTAAGGCTTGTGTCCTTAAGTTGTAAAGGTTTGTTGAGCACCCGTAAGCTTGACAAGTTAGTGGAAAATCTCGAGAGAGTCTCTCGGGGACTGGACTAGCCACGTGTTGTGGTGAACCAGAATACATCGGTGCATACTTTATTATTTATCGCACTTATTTACTTCCTGCAATTTTTTAATTCCGCAAAGTTTACGCTAATTTTTATTATAACGCTATTCACCCCCCCTCTAGCGTTAAGCGTATTATCTAACAGTATTCTGGGGTCGTGAGAGGTAAGAATGGAGTGGGAATCTTTGTAGATGGGGATCTAAGGGAGTCCGTGGCCGAGGTTAGGCGAGTGAATAATAGGTTAATGTCTATTAAGTTGGTTATTGGGGTTTGCGTCCTCAACGTCATCAGCGCATACGCGCCGCAAGCGGGCTTAGACGTGGAGGCTAAGAGGCGCTTTTGGGAGGACTTGGATGATCTGGTGAGTAGTATTCCCCAATCTGAGAAGTTAGTTATTGGAGGGGACTTTAATGGTCATATTGGGGCTGATGCTGGTGGTTATGGTGAGGTGCACGGTGGCTTCGGCTTTGGGGTTATGAACGGAGGAGGCACTTCACTGCTTGATTTCGCCAGGGCTTCCGAGCTTCTGATTGCGAACTCGACATTTCATAAGAGGGAGGAGCATTTGGTCACCTTCAAGAGTTCGGTGGCGAGGACTCAAATTGATTACATCCTTCTAAGAAGGAGCGATAGGGGTATGTGCAAGGACTGTAAGGTTATTCCGGGAGAGTCCCTTTCGACTCTTCATAGACTCCTACTGATGGATGTCGGTTTCTGGGTGAAGAGGAAGAGGAGGGGTGCTCGGGGACAATAGATGGGGTGTTTTGACTAAGGAGATGCACAGGAGTTGGAGAGGAGGTTAGCTGAGGGCGGAGCTTGGAGAAGTTCTGGGGAAGCGGATGCTATGTAGTCAGAGACGGCGAACTTGGTTAGGGAGGTAGCACAGGACGTGCTTGGGGTAGCCAAGGGCTATTCAGACAGACATCAGGGTGACTGGTGGTGGAATGATGTAGTCGAAGGAAAGTGGAGGTGAAGAAGGCGGCGTTTGCTCAGTTGGCAGGGAGCACAAGCGAGGAAGAACGGAGAGCAAACAGGGAGATCTACAAGGTGGCAAGGAAAGAAGCAAAGATGGCAGTTACGGAAGCTAAAAACGCAGCGTTTGGTCGCATGTATGAGGAACTAGGGGAGAGAGGCGGGGACCGAAAGTTATTTTGGTTAGCTAAAGCAAGGGAAAGGAAGGCACATGATCTTGACCAAGTTAGGTGCATCAAGGGCGAGGATGGTAGAGTTCTGATGGGGGAGTCTCAAGTCAAGCAGAGGTGGCAGGCGTACTTTCGATACTTACTGAACGAGGAGAAGGATCGTAACATAGAGCTAGGGGAGTTGGGGCATTCAGAGCAACATAGAGACCTTGGGTATTGCAGGCGCACAAGGGCGGAGGAGGTCATGGGGGCTTTGCGTAGGATGAGTAGGGGTCGAGCGACCGGGCCTAACGAGATCCCGGTGGAGTTCTGGAATTGCATGGCTAGGTCAGGAGTGGAGTGGCTCTCCAGGTTGTTCAATATGATCTTCAGGACCAAAAGGATGCCAGATGAGTGGAGGTGGATTACAGTGGTGCCCATGTACAAGAACAAAGGGGACATCCAGTGTTGCAACAGCTATAAGGGTATCAAATTAATAAGTCACACCATGAAGGTCTGGGAGCGGGTGATCGAGGCGAGGGTGAGGGAGATGACATCTATACCTGGGAACCAGTTCGGTTTCATGCCGGGCCGCTCCACTACAGAAGCTATCCACTTTGTCAGGCGGATGGTGGAGCAGTTCAGGGATAAGAAGAAGGACCTACACATGGTGCTTATCGACTTGGAGAAGGCGTATGACAAGGTCTCAAGGGAGGTGTTATGGAGGTGCTTGGAGGCGAAGAGCGTGCCGGAAGCCTACATCAAAGTAATCAAGGACATGTACGATGGAGCTAAGACTAGGGTTAGGACCGTGGTTGGCGACTCAGACCATTTTCCAGTGGTTATGGGGCTCCATCAAGGATCGGCGCTTAGCCCTCTCTTGTTTGCCATAGTGATGGATGCTTTAACCCGTCATATTCAAGGGGATGTGCCTTGGTGTATGCTATTTGTTGATGACATAGTCTTGATAGATGAGACGAGGGTCGGTGTTACTGAGAGGTTAGAGGTATGGAGACAGACTCTCGAGTCTAAAGGTTTCAAAATAAGCAGATCTAAGACAGAATACCTGGAGTGCAAGTTTAGCACCGAGCCGAGCGAAGTAGGCAGGGACGTGATGATTGGATCTCAGGTCATCTTCAAGAGGGACAGTGCCAGATATCTTGGGTCGGTCATTCAGGGGGATGGAGAGATTGACCGGGACGTCACTCATCGTATAGAAGCGGGGTGGTCAAAGTGGACGCTTGCATCAGGAGTCCTGTATGATAAGAAAGTTCCACATAAACTCAAGGGGAAATTTTATAGAGCTGCGGTTAGACCTGCAATGTTGTAAGGGGCGGAGTGCTGGCCCGTGAAGAACTCTCATGTTCAGAGAATGAAGGTTGCGGAGATGAGGATGCTCAGGTGGATGTGCGGGCTCACCAGGTTAGATAAGATTAAGAATGAAGTTATTCGATAGAAGGTGGGGTGGCCCCGATGGATGAGAAGATGCAAGAAGTGAGGCTGAGGTGGTTTGGGCATGTGCGGAGGAGAAGTCCAGATTCCCCGGTGAGGAGTTGTGAGCGGCTGGCGATTGTCGGCGTTTGGCGAGGCAGAGGGAGGCCTAAGAAGTATTGCGGAGAGGTGATTAGGCATGACATGGCTAGAATGCGGGTTTCCGAAATCATGACCCTTGATAGGAAAGTCTGGAGGTCTAGTATCAGGGTTGTAGGATAGGGGCTCCTAGATTTCATCGTACTCCTCACCCGGAGTTGGGTGAGGCTTGGCAGGCTATCCATAGATGATTTGTATTTTGGCTTGTGTCTCCCTTATGGTTGTTATTTATGGTAGTTACTGTATTATATTATTACATGCTATTTTATTTGTGTTTCTTATGTTTAGATAATTATTTACACTATTTCTGCTGGAATTACTAATGCTCTCTTGCTTTTGTCTTTCCTTTCCTTCACTGAGCCGGGGGTCGATTGGAAACAGCCTCTCTGCCCTTTCGGGCAGGGGTAAGGCTCGTCTACATATTACCCTCCTCAGACCCCACTTTGTGGGACCATACTGGGTAGTTGTTGTTGTTGTTGAATTTTGCACCAGTACTTTAGTTTTAATTATGGTCTGATCCGCCAGCTGCAAGGACACATGTATCGACTTGATTTCTCTACTGCCTCCCTCTCGTTTCATGAAAATAGATAAAGGCATAAGATTAATAGAAGCACCTGAATCATACAAAGATTTTTGAAATTTAGTACTTCATAAAGGGCAAGGCATAGTAAAACTCCCTAGATCTCCTCATTTCTTAGGGAGCTTATTTTGCAAAAAATGGCACTACAATCTTCTATCTGTTTGACAACCGATGTCTCTTCTAGAGGAAAATATCTCCTCCATAAATTCAGCATAAGCTGGCATCTGTAAAAGCACCTCAATGAAAGGCATATTCACATGCACCTGCTTGAACACTTCTAGAAAGTGCTCAAATTATTTGTCTAACTTCCCTCTTCTTTGCTTCTGGGGAAGGTAGAGTAGGCATGTATTTGCTATCTTCAGTCTCATAATTTTTGTATTATCATCTTTCTTCTTTTTCTAAGATCTAGCCTTCCTCTTCTTCTTCTTCAGAACATTATCTACCACTACTTCACCTTCTTGAATGTTGCTATATTTTTGCTCCTCCACAATCTCTACCTATCCTTCAATCAAATCATGCTTTTGTTTTGCCCTGGGATCCTCCAATACATGGCCACTTTTCAAAGACACTGCATTTATTGTCACTTTTGGATTTCTTTCAATATCAGCAGGGAGAGTTCCTGGAACCCTCTCAGACAATAGAGTAGTTAATTGCCAAACCTGTATTTCTAAGTTTCAAAAGGTCGTGCCTAGTTCTTTGATAACTGCGCCATATTCTCATATATCTATTCCATGAGTGTCAAGCCTCTTATACGTCTTAATAATAAAGGCCTTCATATGATGTTCCATGCTAGATTGATTAAACAATGGACATTGATATTCCTCATCTGCCGATTTTGAAAACCTGGAGCTCCTTGTCCTTGAGGTTTAGAGTTATGTTGTTGCCATGAGTTTAGCCTACCACTTGGTGAGTTTCATAAAAAATCTCGGGAGCCTTTGTCCCATATAATTAAAACTATTACCACTCTGGTAGTTTCTTCTCTCAAAGCTTCCCGTATCATTTACCACTTCATCTGCAACTAAGACCTGACACTCATGCGTTGGATGATCCATTCCACAAAAATCAAAAACTGGTGATGGTTGGCTCTGGACCTTGGATAAGGTCAACTTTCTTGTCTCTTTAGCTATGGAGTCTAGCCGGGCTTGCATTGCTGTATTAGAATCTACTTGATTAACACCAACTGATTTCTTTTATCAATACTCTCAGCAGGCCGCTAGTTAGCATCTTCAGAGAGCTCATCAAGAATTACCACAATTTCCTCAGGAGTCTTCTTTATTAAAGGACCATCGGCTGCAGTGTTCAGAGTTCACCGTGAAGTCCTGGAGTTGCATCCATAGTTGAATCCCATAATGCTGAAACTTCCTTACTATCTCCTTGAATCTTTCCCAAGCCTCGAAAAATGTTTTAGTGTCCATCTGGAAGAAGTTGTGAATTTACCTTCTAAATTTCACTATTTTTTTGGCTGAGAAGTATTTGTCAAGAAACTTTTTAGTATTTTTTCCCATGTCTTGATCGAACCTGTTGGTGTTTTAAAAAGTCGGTGCTTCACGTCATCCTGTAGTAAAAAGGGGAATGCCCTTAGGTAGACTATATCTTTCGAAACTCTATTGTACTAGAGGGCATTAATGATTTCCTCAAAATCCATCAAGTGAGTGTTAGGATCTTCATTCACCTTTCCTCTAAAGACACAATCATTCTGTATAGTTTGAAGTAAGCGTTGCTTTTACTTAAAATTATTCGCTGCTATTAGTAGAGGTCTGACACTAGAATGAAGACTGGTCTGGCATAACCACTCAATTCTCTTCCAGGCTTGGGTACCATATTCTTGAATTGGTCTTTAATCAAGAGTCCATTTAGATTGAATATTTGAAACAACCTAACTGGTCGTTTTGAGAATTAATGCCCTGATCCCGTATTAATTGTTTTCCCCGTGTTTATTTCTACTAGGAAGATGCATTATGAGTTTCAGAGTATTTTGGGATGTTAAGTCCCTAAATGATAGCTTAACATTTAGAATTTGGATTGTAGTCGGAGCAGTGAGAAAATAGCTTTGGAATGGTATTTCGTCGATTATGTTAGCTCCATTGGGTAATTTTGACTTAGGAACGTGTTCGGATTGTGTTTTGGTGGTCTGTAGCTTTTTTAGGCTTGAAATGCTGAAAGTTAAATTTTTGAAGTTTCCATAACAATAGTAAGATTTTGATATTGGGGTCAGAATCTTATTCCGAAAGTTGGGATGGTTCTGCAATATTGTATGTGACTTGTGTGCAAAATGTGGGATCAATCGAACGTGGTTTGGTTGGTTTCAGCATCAGTTGTAGAATCTTTAAATCTTATGTTCATCAAGTTTGGAATGGAGGGTGATTCTTTATTTTAGCGTTATTTGAGGTGATTTGAGGGCTTGACTAAGTTATTATGGTGTTTTAGGATTAGTTGATAAGTTTGGTTAAGGTCCCGGGGACCTCCGGTGTGTTTCGGATCCTCAACGGGTCATTTTTGGAAGTGGCAGATTTTTCTGGTGTTTGTTGCAGAGAAATCCTTCTTCGCGTTTGCGAAGAGCATCTGGGAGAGGCAGGTGATTTGTGCTTCGCGTTCGCGATGATTCTCCCGGATTCAAGAAGGTGTGGACCCTTTAGCCTAAGCATTCACAAAGGGTCTACTAGTGCAAACTACGTGTTCGCGAGTGGACCCACGCATTTGTGAAAAAGGAAATTTGGCGAGTGGGGTTTTGTGCATTGCGTTCGCGATGGTGGTCTCGCGTTCACGAAGAAGAACGCGTATGGGCAGAATTTGAATTCCAAAATGGAGGGTTTGAGTTCATAACTCAAATATTGGATTGAGAGCTCGGTAGGAGGCAAAATTTGGAGAGATTTTAGGAAAACGTTTGTGTGTAATGCTTCCTAAATCCCTTTTGATTATATCCTATTAATCAAAATATGAATTGATCATCTAATTTTGGATTTGGGGTGAAAAAATTGGGAAAATTTTGAGAAAAGTTCTTAGGCCTAATTTTGGGATTTTTATCAAGATTGTGGTATCGGATTTGAGTGAATTTGGTATGGTTAGACTCTTGAGTGAATGGGTGTTCATAATTTTTGACTTTTACCCGATTTCGAGACGTGGTCCCGGGTAGGTTTTTTGGGTGTTCTTATATTTTTCTTGCCTTAGCTTCGATTTATTTAGATTAATTAGTTGCTTTTAGTTGTATATACGTTATGATATTAATTTGATTAGATTTGGGCCACTCGGAGTTGGATAATCATAGCAAGAGCGTGATTTTGGATTGATATTGAGCTGGTTCGAGATAAATGACTTGCCTAACCTTGTATGGGAGAAACTCCCCCTTAGGATTTTGGTATTATTATTATTTTATATGAGTGTTGTGTACGTGATGTAATGAGTGGGTACACTTGCTAATTGTTGAAAACCCCCGTTCTCATTAAGCAAGTATCCATGTTTTCTTTTAATTGAGCAATACTTGTACTTGAAGTTTTGTGTTTAGCTTAGGAAAGCATGATTATATGACCTAACTATCATATCTGCTTTAACTGCTTATTTGGATTCTGGGCAGCATGTTTAGAGTAGAACTTCATTTTTATTCTTGAATAGAACTTTAGATTTCTTTCTTAAGACTGTTGTCTGTTTACTTTGGGACTACAGATCAGTATTTCGGAAAATCCTCCCTGCACTTTACAATTGGGATTATGGGACGATATCCCAAGATATCCTCTTGTACTGGATATTTACTTTGGGACTAAGAATCGGTATTTCGGAAGATTCCCCTGCATATTTATGATTCGGATTACGAGATGATATCCTAGGAGATCTGCTGCACCTTTACGTTTGGGACTACGGGACGATATCCTAGGAGATCCCCTATTGTTATCTCTATGTTCTGAGTTGTTTCTTTGTATGACTTCCTTCTTTATCGAATGTTAGTATTTTAATTATACTGTCACATTTTATATTGTTCTACCTTGTTATATATATAACCAGTACGGCCCTGACCTTCCTTATCACTACCGACCTAGGTTAGGCTTGGCACTTACTGGGTACTTTTGTGGTGTACTCATGCCCTTTTCTACACATGTTTTTGTGCGTAGATCCAGGTTCTTCTGCTCAGTCATACCATCAGTGAGGCGAGGCAATTTCAGAGGCTTCGAGGTATATCTGCCGCATCTAAAGACCGAGAATCCCCTATCTATTCCCCCTTTTATCTATAGACCTTCTGTAATCACTTTTGTTTAGACCTCTGGAGTTAGAACAATATGTAATTTTCTCTAGTTTGTGATTCACGAGGTTTCGGGTTTTGGGAGTGTTGTTGTTGGTCAAGAGACCTAGTATTGTATATTTCGGGCAGTATTTTAAACATTTTATCCATTTTTACATATTCGATGGGTAGGTATACTTTTAAAATCCCTTTTCTACAAAATGTTAGGGTTACCTAGTCATGGAGACTAGGTGCCATCATGACAGTTCACAAAGGGAGAGCTTGGGTCGTGAAAAATTGGTATCGGAGCTCTAGGTTCATAGGAGTCATGAATTACAAGCCCTTTTATTAGAGTTTTGCGGGTCCGTATGCAGACGTCTGTAATTATCTTCGAGAGGCTATGTAACTGTTAGGAAATTTTCACTTTATTTGATTCCTTTTGTGAAAGATTACTGATTTCAAAATTCTAAACCTTTGTCTTCTATTCTCTCACGGACGGTGAGGACACGTGCTATCAGAGAAGACCAGGCACGCGCATGTGGTGCGTCCAGACCACCCACGCGAGCTGCCACAGAAGAGCCACCAATAACTCTAGTGAGAGCCCAGGAACCCGATGTGCCTACTGCTACTACTACTCCAGCTCTTCAGGAGAACCTTGCATAGTCCGTAAGCATGTACACAACTATAGCTCAAGCAGAGTTGATTCCACTTGCTGCAGCCACATCCTAGGCCAGGAGAGGAGCATAGATACCGCTGCCAATACCCTAGAGCAGCGGGTCTAGGTTAATAAGATCCTAGAGGTTATACCGGTACTGCTTGTAGCCCCAGTTCAGCCCGAGAATAGGGCAGCAGCTTCAAAGGATGAGCAGCGGAGGCTTGAGAGTTGAAGAAGTACAACCCTCCTACATTTAGTGGTCAAGCATTAGACGATGCTCTGGGATTTCTGGAGGAGTGCAACTGTATCCTCCGCACTATGTGTATATCAGGATTGAGTGAGATATCTTTCACTGCCTTCTAGCTTCAAGAAGAAACCTATCAGTGGAGGCAGACTTTTGAGTTGGATAGTCCAACTGAGGCAGCTTCTCTTACGTAGACCCAGTTTTCAGATATGTTCTTGAGGGATGTTATTCCTTAGAGACTCAAGAACGCATGGCGTGTAGAGTTTGAGCATTTACGTTAGGGTACTATGATTGTTTCATAGTATGATGTCCGCTTCATGACTTGGCTATACATGCACCGGCCTTGGTTTCTATAGTTCATGAGAGAGTTCGCTATTTGATTGAGGGGCCCATTTCCAGAATTAGGTCTAGAATGTCTCAGGAGTTAGAGATGGACGTTACTTATCAGCAGGCATTGCTAGGAGAACATAGGGCATGCTTTCTCGGGATACAGAGGAAAGAGAGGCCAAGAGGTCTCGAGAGTTGGGCCATTATTCTGGTGCCCATGCTCCAACTGCAAATCATCATGGTAGGCGTTATATGAGCTGCCTCGTTCGTTCATTCCTTCCAGCAGCCAGTGGTATTCCATATACTCATTGACCTTAGGAGCCTTATTATGTACCTCTAGTATCTGGTGTGCCTCTTGCACGGGGTGCTTTTAGTGGTCAATCCAGAAGACCTGGCTTGAGCTATTCAGAGCCTCCACGCCTTCCAAAAGCTTGGTTTGAGTGTGGCGACACATGCCATATGGTGAGGAATTGCCCTAGACTTAGGAGGGGTGCACCTGCACAGCCTTCTCAACCATAGCGTGCTCCACCAGATCTTCAGGATATGATTACAGCACCAGTTATAACCCCACCCGCTCATCCAACCCGAGGTAGAGTTCAAGGTAGTAGGGCTCTTCCTAAAGATGGAGGTCAGGCCTATGCCCTTCTTACCCGTACTGAGGTTTTTGCCTTTGATTCTATCATCATAGGTATTGTCCTGGTTTGTCATAGAGATGCATCAGTTTAATTTACTCTAGGATCCACTTATGCTTATGTGTCCTCTTATTTTGACCCGCATTAAGGCGTATCTCGGGATTCTTTGTGTTCCTCTGTTTATGTTTCTGCTCATATGGGAGATTCTCTTATTGTGGACCGCGTTTCGATTGTTTTTGATTGCTCTTAGTGGTTTTGAGACTAGAAATGATTTATTATTGCTCAATATGGTAGATTTTAATGTTATCTTGGGCATGGACTGGTTGTCTCCCTATTATGCTATTCTTTATTATCACGCCAAAATTGTGATGATGGATATGCTAAGTGTACCACAAGTAGAGTGGAGGGGCACTTTAGATTACACTCCAAGTAGAGTTATTTCATTCCTTAAGGCTCAGTGAATGGTTGAGATAGGGTGTGATGCATATCTAGCTTATGTGGGAGATGTCAGTATTGATACCCTTATAGTTGATTTAGTCCTACTAGTACAGGATTTTCCTGATATATTTCCAGCTGACCTTCCGGGTATGCCACCCGACAAATAAATTGACTTCGTCATTAATTTGGTTCAGGTCACTCAGCCCGTTTCTATTCCTCCTTATCGTATGGCTCCTTCTGAATTGAAGGAGTTGAAGGATCATGTACATGAATTGTTTTATAAAGGTTTTATTCAGCCTAGTGTATCACCTTAGGATGCTCCTGTCTTGTATGTGAAAAGAATGATGGTACTACGCAGATTTGCATTGATTATCTCTAGTTGAACAAAGTTACAGTTAAGAATCGGTATCGTTTTCCTCGTATTAATGATCTATTTGACCAGTTTTCGAGTGCACGAGTGTTTTCTAAGTTTGACTTGCGTTTAAGTTATCATCGATTGAAGATTCGGATCCAGATATCCTGAAGACTACTTTTAGGACTCGGTATGGTCATTACGAGGTCATTGTCCTATCATTTGGGTTGACCAAAGCCCCAACAATATTTATGCATTTGATGCACAGTGGACATATCTTGACTCGTTCGTCATTGTCTTTATTGATGACATTCTTGTATACTTCTCGAGTCGGGAGGATCATGAGCAGCACCTGAGGACAATGCTTCAGAATTTGAGAGAAAAGATATTATATGCAAAGTTCTCAAAATGTGAGTTTTGGTTGGATTTTGTGAGATCAAGGTGGATCCGAAGATAGTGGAAGCAAGGTAGAGTTGGCCCAAGCCATCCTTAGCTACAGAGATTCATAGTTTTCTTGGCTGGCAAGTTATTATCATTAGTTTGTTGAGGGATTTTCATCTATTGCAGCACATATGACTAGGCTGACCCAAAAGGGTGCTCCGTTCAAGTTGACAGAAGAGTGTGAGGAGAGATTCCAGAAGCTCAAGACAACTTTGACTACAACCACAGTATTCATATTTTCTACATGTTCGGAGTCTTATATAGTCTATTGTGATGCCTCAAGGATTGGCCTTGGAGTGGTATTGATGTAGGATGGTAGGGGGATAGCATACGCGTCCAGACAGTTGAAGTTATGTGAGAAGAATTATCATGTCCATGATTTTGAGTTAGCTTCTATTGTTCAAGCCTTGAAGATCTGCCATTATTATTTATACAACGTTTCTTGTGAGATTTATAGTGATCACCGAAGTTTGCAACATGTGTTCAAGTAGAAGGACCTTAGTTTATGCCAGAGGAGGTGGTTAGAGCTTCTAGAGGACTATGATATCACTATCTTGTATCACCAGGGCAAGGCCAATGTGGTGGCCGATACTTTGAGTTTCCAGGTGGAGACTTTGGGGAATTTGGCTTATCTACCAGCAGTGGAGAGGCCCATGGCTATTGATGTTCAGGCCTTCGCCACCCAGTTTGTGAGATTGGATATTTCGGAGCCCAGTCAGGTTCTAGCTTGTGTGACTTCTCGGTATTCCTTGTTTGATCGTATTCGAGAGCATCAGTATAATGACCCTCATTTTCTTTTCCTCAGGGACAAGGTTCACATGGTGATGCCAGAGATGTAACCCTTGGTGATGATGGGGTATTGAGGATGCAGGGTCGCGTATGTGTACCCAATGTTGATGGGCTTGGGGAATTGATTCTAGAGAAGGCCCACAGTTTGTAGTATTACATCCATCCAGGTGCCGCAAAGATGTACTAGGATTTCAGGTAGCACTATTAATGGAGGCGGATGAAGAAATATACAGTTGGGTTTGTAGCTTGGTGCCTCAATTGTTAGCAGCTAAAGTATGAGCACTAGAGACCGCGTGGCCTACTTCAGTAGAGAGAGATTCCAGAGTGGAAGTGGGAGTGTATCACCAAGGACTTTGTAGTTGGGCTCCTATCAACTTTGAGGAAGTTCGATGCCATTTAGGTAATTATGGATCCGCTGACCAAGTCCGTGCACTTCAGTCTTGTGTGTACTACCTACTCTTCAGAACAGTTGGTTGAGATTTATATCTAGAAGATTGTTCGTTTGCATAGTATTCCAGTTTCAATCATTTCAGGTAGAGGTACTCAGTTTATATCACGGTTCTAGAGAGTCATACAACATGAGTTGGGTACTCGGGTGGAGTTCAGCACAACATTTCACCCCCAGATAGACGGAAGTCTGAGTGCACTATTCAAATTCTTGAGTATATGCTCCATGTGTGTGTGATGGAGTTTGGAGTTTCTTGGGATCAACTCTTGCCACTAGCAAAGTTTGCACAAAACAACAATTATCAATTCAGTATTCAGATGGCAACGTATGAGGCTTTATATGGTAGCCGGTGTAGATCCCTAGTGGGTTGGTTCGAGTGGGGCGAGGCTAGATTATTGGGCACAGACTTGGTTCAGGACTCCTTGGAGAAGGTTAAGGTGATTTAGGATAGACTCTGTACAACCCAGTCCAAACAGAAGAGCTATGCAGACCAAAAAGTTCGTGATGTTTCCTATATGGTTGGAGAGCAAGTCTTGCTTTGGGTTTTGCCTATGAAGGGTGTTATAAGATTTGGGAATAAAGAGAAATTGATTGTGAGGTTTATTAGTGCTTTTGAGGTATTACGACGTGTTGGGGAGGTTGCTTATGGGCTTGCCTTATCTCCTAGCTTGGCAGGAGTTCATCTGGTATTTTATGTTTCGATGCTCCGGAGGTATCATGGTGATCCATCGCACGTGTTGGATTTTAGTTCAGTTCAGCTAGATAAGGAACTATCTTATGTTGACGAGCCGGTGGCGATATTTGACAGGCAGGTTTGAAAGCAGAGGACAAAGAGCATTGCATCGGTAAAGGTTCAGTGGCGAGGTCGATTGGTCGAGGAGGCGGCGTGGGATACTGAGCAGGATATGCACAGTTGTTATCCTCATCTTTTCACCACTTCAGGTATGTCTCTATGCTCGTTCGAGGATGAATGAACATTTTAATAAGGGGGGTGTAACGACTTGGATAGTCATATTGAGAATTAACCCCCCCAATCCCCTATTAACTGCTTTCCCTGTGTTTATTTCTACTATTGTGATTTGTCGGGAAGATTCATTTTGAGTTTCGGAGTGTTTTGGGACATTAAGTCCCTAAATGAGAGCTTAAGCTATAGAATTTGGACCGTAGTCGGAGTAGTGGAAAGACAGCTTCGGAATGGAATTTCGTCAATTTTGTTAGCTTCATTAGGTTATTTTTGGCTTAGCGGCATCTTCGGATTATGTTTTGGAGGTCCGTAGCTTATTTAGGCTTGAAATGCCGAAAGTTAAATTTTTAAAGTTTCCAGATTGATAGTTAGATTTTGATATTGGGGTTGGAATCTGATTTCGAAAGTTGGAATGGTTCTGTGATATTGAATGTTACTTGTATGAAAATTTTGGGGTCAATTGGACGTGGTTTGTCTGGTTTCGACATTAGAATTTTGAACTCTTAAGTTCATCAAGTTTGGATTGGAGGGTGATTCGTGATTTTAGCCTTGTTTGAGGAGATTTGAGGTCTCAACTAAGTTTGTAAGGTCTTTTAGGATTGGTTTATAAGTTTGATTGAGGTCCCTGGGGCCTCGGGGGTGTTTCGGATGCTCAATAAGTCATTTTTGGACTTAGAGAAATGGTAGATATTTTTGGTATTTGTTGAGAAATCCTTCTTCACGTTCGCGAGAGGGGTCTCATGTTTTCGAAGAGCATGTGGGAGAGGTAGCTGAGTTGTGCTTCATGTTCGCGATGATGCTCCTGCGTTTGCAAAGGAGTGGACCCATTAGCCTACGCATTCGCGACAAGGTCCTCACATTCGCGAAGGATCTGCCAGTGCTAGCTACGCGTTCGCGAGTGGACCCTCGCGTTCGTGAAAGAGGAAATTTGGCCAGTGGAATTTTGTGCATCGCATTCACGATGGTGGTCTCGTGTTCGCAAAGAAGAACGTGTCTGGGCAGAATTTAAATTCCAAATCGAGGGTTTGAGTTCATAATTCAAAAATTGGACTGAGAGCTCAGTAGAACGCAAAATTTGGAGATATTTTTGGAGGAAGTTTGTGGATAATGATTCCTAACTCCTTTTTGATTATATCCCATTAATCTAAACATGATTTCATCATCTAATTTTGGATTTGGGGTGAAAAAATTGGTTAAAAGTTGAGAAAAGTTCTTAGGCCTAATTTTGTGATTTTGATCAAGATTTTGATATTGTATTTGAGTGAAATTGGTATGGTTAGACTCCTGAGTGAATGAGTGTTCATAATTTGTGACTTTTACCTAATTTTTAGACGTGGGCCCGAGGAGGACTTTTGGGTGTTCTTGTATTTTCTTGCCTTAGCTTTGATTTCTTTAGCTAAATTAGTTTTTTGTAGTTGTATTTATGTTATGATATTTATTTGATTAGATTTGGGCCACTCTGAGTTGGATACTCGTTGCAAGAGCGTGATTTCGGATTGATATTGAGCGGGTTCAAGGTAAATGGCTTGCCTAACCTTGTGTAGGGAAACTCCCCCTTGGAATTTTGGTACTATTGTTATATGAGTGCCGTGTACGTGAGGTGTCGAGTGCGTACATATGCTAATTGTTGAAAAACTCCATTTTTATTAAGTAAATATCTATGTTAGCTTTCACTTGAGCAATACCAGTACTTGAAGTTTCCTGTTTAGCTTAGGAAAGCTGATTATAGGACTTAACTGCCGTATCTGCTTTAACTGCTTGCATGGATTCTGGGCAGCATGTTTAGAGTAGAAATTCATGTTTATTCTCGAATAGAATAGCATATTTCTTTCTTAAGAATGTTGTGTGTTTACTTTGGTACTACAGATCAGTATTGAGGGAGATCTCCCCCCCCCCCCTCCCTACACTTTACAATTGGGACTATGGGACGATATGTTGGGAGATCCCCCTATACTGGATATATACTTTGGGACTACGGATTGGTATTTCGGAAGATTCCCTATAAATTTATGATTCAGACTACGGAACGATATCCTGGGAGATCCTCTGCACATTTACATTTGAGACTATGGGATGATATCCTAGGAGATCCCCTGTTGCTATTTCTATGTTTTGAGTTGTTTCTTTCTGTGACTTCCTTCTTTATTGATTGTTAGTATTTTAATAATACTATATATATATATATATATATATATATATATATATATATATATATATATATATATGTATAAAACCAGTAGGGACCTGATCTTCCTCATTACTACCCGACCGAGGTTAGGCTTGGCACTTACTGGGTACCGTTGTGATGTACTCATACGCTTTCCTGCACATGTTTTTGTATGCAGATACAAGTTCTTATGCTCAGCCATACCATCAGTGAAGCGAGGCAATTTCAGAGATTTCGAGGTATATCTGTCGCATCCGTAGACGAAGTCCTTCTCTATTCCCCCTTTTAGTTGTAGACCTTCTGTAAGGACTTCTTGAATTATTTTTCTCTAGTTTGTAGTTCATGAGGTTCCAGGTTTGTGAGTGTTGTCGTTGGTCGAGAGAGTTATTATTGTATATGTCGAGCGGCATTTTAAACATTTTATCTATTTTTACCTGTTAGATGGCTAGTTGTACTTCTAAATTTCTTTTTCCACAAAATTGTTATGCTTACCTAGTTGTAGAGACTAAGTGATGTCACGACAATTCATGGAGGGAGAACTTGGGTCGTGACAATATTCGACCCTTATCATCTTCTACAATCTCCTCAGTAGCTCTATGGGCTGCCTCAACTGCTATCCTTGAAGCTTCTTCTCTATGTTGTGCTACCTTTTTTGCAGCTAAATATACCTCCTCGTCATTATTTTTAGCTGTCATTTGGGTTGAAGGTTTCCCCAAGAACTTTTCGGTGAACTCCTTCTCTTTCCTTAGTTTTTGCATGTATTTTTCCAACTCCGGTTGGTAGGATATTACTTCTTTTGATGACGATCGAGTCATATACCATGGACTTAACCTATTGCTTGCACATGGAAGAGAAATCTGTGAATAAAAAAATAAATTTCTTAATCAGCACCAAAAACTATTTTGAACGCTATTGATTGCCAATCCCGGGCAATGGGGCCAAAATTTGACGAGCGTGAACTGTTGAAACACGTTCTCAAATCGCTAAAACTAAACGTGTGTTCATCTTTGTAGGTTTTAATAAATGACGAACCGACGCGCATGGAACATTGACATATGCCGAAGTCCAAGCACAAGAGAAACAAAGAACAAGATCAAGTAAAGCAACGAAGATATACATGAGTCGTTTTATATTGTGATCTTGATCCAACAATAGTTTCAAGTCTTGGCTTCTCTCGTAAAATCATTTTCGTCAAACCATGCATCTTTGTTTTAAAACAAAATGATTTTCAAACATCTTCATTTTAGCCAAAATGAATTTTAAACATGTCTTTCAAATCTGGACAGAAATAATCGATTATGTTTTTTTGATAATCGATTATGTTAAGATAGTGTAAACCAGAATTTACAAAACAGCAAAATAATCGATTATGTCTTTTTGATAATCGATTATGTTAAGACAGTGTAAATCGGAATTTACAAAAACAGCAAAATAATCGATTATGTAATATGATAATCGATTATCCTCTTTATTCGAATTATTCCGCAGAGGTCAATAATCGATTATCCTATATAACATAATTGATTATTCACTGACCGTTGCCAAAGTATTTTTAAACGCTGAAAGATAATCGATTATGCACAAGGCAATAATTGATTATGCTAGCATAAAATCAGCGTCTGATTTTTGAACGTTATCAGGTAATCGATTATGCAATTTGAATAATCGATTATTCTAGCTTAAAATCTGCATATGATTTTTGAACGATTTGCAAATAATCGATTATGCAAATAAGATAATCGATTATTCTAGCACAAAATCAGCAATTAGTGATTGGCAATTAAGCAACGGTCTTTGGGTCTTTGAGGACTATAAATACACCTCAAAACCACTCTTTTAAGTACAACAACTGATTACAATTCTTGCTTAATCTTACATACTTTCATATCAATCATTTCATATTCATTTCATAGTTTTTGAGAGCCAAATTCTTGACGAAGTTGTTGTATTCTTGAGCGTATTAATTATACTCACATCTACTCTATAAGAGAGTCTTGTCTTGAGTGCTAAGTGTTTGCATAAACTTGAAGGAAAGTTCTAATACCTTGTTGTAAGAAGGAAAGATTAGTTCCTTGACTTGAAGTCTTGAGGTGAGGTATCCTCGAGCAAGTTGAAGTCTTGTAGAGTGTATATCTACGAGCAAGTGTAACGGTTTGATAGGCATCCGTAAGCTTAACAGAGTTAGTGTAAAACTCGAGAGAGTCTCTCAGGGACTGGACTAACCACACGTTGTGGTGAACCAGTATAAATTCGGTATGTTCTCTTCTTACTACTTTAATTACTGCACTTACTTTATTCCTGCAATTTTAATTCCGCAAATTTATCTTGATTTTATTAAAATGCTATTCACCCCCCCCCCCCTCTAGCGTTAAGCGTAGTTTCTAGCAATTGGTATTAGAGCCTAACTCTCTGAAAGACTTAACAGTTTGAGAGAAACAATCCATGGCTTCTACTCGTAACGTTTATGCAGGACTAGGTGAAGGACAATGCTTCACAAGGCCACCACTCTTCGATGGCACCAATTACACTTATTGGAAGTAGAGGATGAGAATATTCATCCAATCAAATAATTTTATACTGTGGAAAATTATAAAGAATGGAGATCAAATACCAACCAAAAAGGTTGAAAATGAAATGGTTCCTAAATCCGAAGATGAATACGATACGGACGATATCAGAAAGTGGAGAACAATGCTAAAGCCATCAACATGATGTACTGTGCTGTAAACCCTGATGATTATAGGAAAATATCATGTTGCACAACGGCCAAGCAGATGTGGGATAAATTGGAAATCACCTACGAAGGTACGGACCAGGTAAGAGAAGCTAAAATAGATTTTCTAACCCATGAATATGAACTTTTTCATATGAAGGAAAACGAGAAGATAGATGATATGTTCGAACGATTTTCAAAAATCGTTAATGATCTTCATGCTCTTAAGAAAACCTTCACGGATAGGGAACTTGTCCGTAAAATTCTTCGAAGTCTCACTCCGGAATGGCGCTCCAAAGCCGACGCTATTCAAGAATCAATCGGCATTACAAATGTCACAATCGACGGGCTTAGAGGTAATCTCAAAACCTATGAATCTACTATTCTTAACCCTCCTTTGGATGATCAAAGGAAACAAAGAATCGCCCTTAAAGCAAGCACGGCTCAACCTCAAAATGATGAGGATTCAAGCGACGAAGATAACGAGTTCGGACTCGTTATTAAGAAATTTCACAAGTTCATGCGAAAGGAGTATGAACGAAAAGGTAAGCGACAAGGAGACCAATTAAAGTGCTATGGATGCGGAGAAATCGGGCATATCAAACCAAATTGTCCAAACACCAAAAAGGAGAAGAAACCCGTCAAGAAACAAAGAGCATACATCTCTTGGGGAGGCGACTCCGGAGACGAATCAAGTGATGGAGAAGGAAACGAGACCGCAAACTTGTGTCTTATGGCACATGAAGAAACTCAAAATGAGGTATGTACTACTTCTAAGAACTATTTCACTTTAGAGAAATGCAAGATGCATTTGATGAATTGTATAAAGAGTTTATTAGCGCTTTTAAATCTATAAAAGATTTAAGAAAACAAATTTCTTCAAAATAAAAGGATTTTGAAAAACTAACTCTTGAAAATGAGAAATTAAAAGAGGAAAACAAGTTTTACGGCAAAAGAAGCGCCGATAAACCCGAAAGCTCAAACAATGGTTGTACATCTTGCAAATCTCTAAAAGATGAAGTAGAAAAACTCAAGAGCACCTTGAATAAATACAACTCCTCTCACAAAAATCTCAATGAAGTTCTTATAAACTTGAAATCTACTAAACATGGAATAGGTTTCAAAAATGTGCCTAACAAAAAGGATGAGACCATTCCTAAACAACCTAGAAATAACAATCCTAGGACCATTATACATCCTAGAACAAGCACTAGAAGAAATGTAGAACAATTTAGAACACCTAGAAAAGATTTTCAAAAATTGCAACCTAGAAATATTCAACCTAGAAATAATAATCCTAGAATCGTTATGCATCCTAGAATAAACACTAGAAGAAATGTTGAGCAATTTAGAACACCTAGAAAAGATTTTCGAAAATTACATCAAAACTATATTCCAAAAAATAGGGTGAATGAATTTAGATCCCCAAATTATTATCATCCTAGAAGAATGCACAATCCGAATGTCATTTGTCATTATTGCAATAAAATTGGACATATTGCTCCCGCATGCTTCACTAGACATAGACATTTCACTGCAGGTCAATCACACCACTATTTTGCACCTAACACACAAGGACCCAAAATGGCTTGGGTACCAAAATCTCATTAATTTGTTTTGTAGGTGTGTTTGAAGGGATCAAGTGTACTTTGGTACCTTGATAGTGGATGCTCCAAACATATGACCGGGGATGCATCAAAATTCCTTCAAATAAAACCCACGGAAGGAGGAAATGTTATTTTTGGAGACAATAACAAAGGAAAGATTATCGGCATTGGCTCGGTCGGTAAGGACGAATCCTCCTCCATTAAGCATATTTTGCTAGTTAAAGGTCTTAAACATAATCTCTTGAGCATAAGTCAATTATGTGACAAGGGAAATCTTGTATTGTTTGACTCCGAAGAATGCTTAGATCCGTCGTAGTGATTTTAAAGTTATTCTTCGTGGTATTAGAATTGATAATATCTACATGGTTGATCTTGAAAATTCTTCATCAAGTTTTGTGAATTGCCTTTTGAGTAAAGAAGACGACATGTGGTTATGGCATCGTAGAGTAGATCATGTCAACATGAATCTTTTAAACAAATTAGTTTCTCAAGATTTAGTAATCGGTCTTCCAAAACTAAAATTTGAAAAAGATTCTATTTGTGATTCATGCCAAAAAGGGAAACAAATAAAAGCCTCTTTTATATCTAAAAATGTTGTTTCAACCACTAGACCTTTACAACTTCTTCACATGGATCTTTTTGGACCATCCCGTGTTGAAAGTCTTGGTGGAAATCTTTATGCTTTTGTAATTGTTGATGAATACTCTAGATTCACATGGACGTTATTTCTTGCTCATAAAAGTGATGCCTTTCAAGCTTTTAAAAGTTTTCTTAAACGTGTTAAAAATGAAAAGAACACAACCGTCACTTCCATAAGAAGTAATCATGGGGGAGAGTTCGATCATAATCTCTTCGCGGATTTTTGTGACGAACTCGGTATTGAACATACCTTTTCGGCTCCACGTACACCACAACAAAATGGAGTGGTGGAACGTAAAAATCGATGTCTCGAAGAGATGGCTAGAACCATGCTCGATGAGGCTAAGATTTCCAAAAATTTTTGGGCGGATGCCGTGAGTACCGCAAGCTATGTTTTAAACAGAGCTGTCATAAGATCGATACTCATGAAAACTCCCTATGAACTCTATAAGGGAAGGAAACCAAATCTTTCCCATCTTAGAGTCTTCGGTTGTAAATGTTTCATTCACAATAACGGAAAAGATAACTTGGGAAAATTTGACGCGAAATCTGATGAAGGAATTTTTCTTGGTTACTCATCGCGTAGCAAAGCATATAGAGTTTTCAATAATCGAACCAAAATTGTTGAGGAATCTCCTCATGTAGTATTTTGTGAAAATGATGCTCACTTGGCGAGAAAGGATTTTATCTTGCAGATTCTCTAAACAAGATAAGTCTTCAAGACAAGGTGCAAAAGGAGAATCCAAAGGAAGTTCAAGATGAAGCTGTGGAACAATCATCGGAAGAAGAACCACCACAAGAGGAAGAATCGATGATGCCTAAGGCTTGGAGGACGTCTAAAGATCATCCTCTCGACAAGGTAATTGGCAACATCGAGAAAGGGGTAAGTACTCGAAACCTTCTTAAAGACACTGTAGGACATATGGCTTTTGTTTCACAAATAGAACCTACAACCATTTCCGAAGCAATTGGGGATGAGCATTGGACCTTGGCAATGCAAGAGGAACTTAACCAATTCAAACGTAATGATGTTTGGGAATTGGTGCCAAGACCCGATAATCACACCATAATTGGTACGAAATGGGTTTTTCGAAATAAATTAGATGAAAATTGTATAATCACTAGAAACAAAGCTAGGCTTGTTGCTAAAGGTTATAATCAAGAAGAAGGAATTGATTATGAAGAAACTTATGCACCAGTTGCACGACTAGAAGCTATTCGTCTATTACTTGCTTTTGCCTCTTCTATGAATTTTATTTTATATCAAATGGATGTAAAGAGTGCCTTCCTAAATGGGTTTATTCAAGAGGAAGTATATATTGAACAAACCCCGGGTTTTGAAGACTTTAAATCTCCCGATCATGTCTTCAAACTTAAGAAAGCCCTCTATGGTCTTAAACAAGCTCCCTGAGCTTGGTATGAACGATTAAGCAAATTTCTTTTGGACAATGAGTTCATTAGGGGGAAAGTTGACACTACACTCTTTATTAAGAACAAAAACAATGACATCTTATTAGTTCAAATATATGTAGATGATATTATTTTTGGTGCTACTAACAATTCTTTGTGCAAGGAATTCTCTGAATTAATGACAAGTGAATTTGAAATGTCAATGATGGGTGATTTAAACTTCTTCTTGGGGTTGCAAGTGAAACAAATGAAAGAGGGAACTTTCATTTGCCAATCTAAATATTGCAAGGAGTTGTTAAATCATTTTGAAATGAGCAACGCCAAAGCAATGGCCACTCCAATGAGTACATCCGACCATCTTGACAAAGATGAGAAAGGTAAGGAAGTAGACACAAAGAAGTATCGAGGTATGATCGGATCCCTTCTTTATCTTACTGCAAGTAGACTGGACATCATGTTTAGCGTGTGTTTATGCGCTCGATATCAATCATGTCCGAAGGAGTCGCACCTAACTGCGGTAAAACGGATAATGAAGTATCTTGTTGGAACTATAAATGTGGGACTATGGTATCCCAAAGGTTCTTCATGCCAATTTGTTGGCTATTCCGATTCCGATTTTGCGGGTTGCAAATTGGACCGCAAGAGCACTAGTGGCACTTGCCATTTGCTCGGTAGCTCTCTAGTTTCTTGGTTTAGCAAGAAACAAGTAAGTGTTGCGTTATCCACAACCCAGGCTGAATATATAGCCGCGGGGAATTGTTGTGCTCAAATCCTTTGGATGAAACAACAACTCTCGGATTATGGTCTTAGTATCAATCATATTCCTCTTCGATGTGATAATACTAGCGCCATAAGCTTGACAAAGAACCCTGTTCTTCACTCAAGAACGAAACACATAGAAATTAGGCACCACTTCATAAGAGATCACGTTCTCAAAGGTGATGTCGAAATTGAGTTTGTTGAAACCAAATATCAATTGGCCGACATCTTCACAAAGCCTTTAGAGAAAGAGTCCTTTTTCCGAATTCATAGTGAACTCGGATTACTTGACTCCACGTTGATCTAATACATGCATTTCATTTTTCCTTTAACGATTACTGACTTGAGCGTCGGAGGTGCCTAATTCTTTTTTGCAGGTATCGCCCCAAAGTCAGGGGGAATACAATCACATATTTGCTGACCAAATGCAATAATCGATTTTTACAATACAACAATCGATTATTTAACATTTCCGTTTTGCAGGATTTTGGCGACCATATGCAATAATCGATTATCAATATTTCATAATCGATTATATTTGTGTTCTGTTTTGTAGATTTTTGGGCAAACTTATAACATAATCGATTATCCCAAAAGCCATAATCGATTATCTTAACATTCTGTTTGTCAAATGATTAGTGAACATATAGAATAATCGATTATCTATTTATCGCAATCGATTAGTTCTGTTTTGCAGGTCTAAGCCAAAGATTAAAATAATTGATTATCGGCAACCTCGTAATCGATTTTCCTTTACCGCTTCGACTTTGTCGGGTAGTACATTTCCTGACATAATCGATTATCTCAAAATGATAATCGATTATTCTCTGAAACTTTTTTCCAGACTGGGTCACCAAAATCGATTATCTGACCAACAAAATCGATTATCAACGTTCACTTTTTCAAACTTCTTACCGTTTTTTGACCGTTTGGGACTTAAAATCTGAAGTTATTGTACAATTAAGTGCATTCATCTCCTTCACTCTATAAATAGGTGCTTCCACCCTTCAAATTCTTCACTCCAACATCACTCCTAGCTCCTAATATTCTTCCAAAGTCTTCAAAAATTTCTGCAAAGGCTCTCAAATTTCTTTTTAAATAACGGGCAAGAATTCTAAACGAGCTCGCTCCGGCAAACATATTGCCTCCTCTTCCATTGCTCCTCCACCCGTTCACTGCTATAAAGACGGATCTTATTTACGGTTCGACAGTGAAGCCGAACTTGTTCATTTCGTCGAAAAATTTGAAAATCGAGAAATCCTTCCTCCTCGATTCTCCACTGATCGATTCCTTAGCCACATCGCCCCTCCATCCACAGCAAATATCCTCATGCAAAGTCAACTTCTTGAATTCATATATCTTCAATCCCCTTACATTCACCCTTCTCTAATTCGTGCCTTCTATTCCAATCTCGGGAAGGACGAAGATGGTGAACTTGTCTCGAGCATCAATGGAGTTCCAATTCTTCTAAATGAGGAAAACATGCAAGTCCTCACTAAACTTCCACGAAATGGGGAATTCACTCTACACTAGGGAAGAAGGTGCTTTATTTGATGAACAAGTCCTTTTCAACAAAATTGGCATTGGCGAATTTATTGCAAGTCCGGAGCATCGTCGCCCAACCATTACGCACATGCTCCCGGAATATCGTCTAATCTTTTATTTCATAACCTGCGTTCTAAAACCACACAAATTCAATCATACGACTCTCTCTCATGAGGATTCAAAACTCATGCACGCAATTATCACCGGGGCTCGCATCAATTGGTGCCAGTTCGTCATGACTCACATGTATGATGCAATTGGGGACGATAAGCCACTCCCCTATGCTTTTGTCATAATGGCTCTTTTTCAAGCCTCCGGTATCGACACCTCTGTCGGTCCTCACAAAAAGGCAACAAAACATTGGGAAATTCAAGAATCTTCATTTCCCAATATCGGTGAACTTCCGGCTCCTCCTCCAACTCAAAGACGTCGTCCTCAGGCCCCGTCCGTTGCTACCCTCCAAACCATTTCTGAGCAACTTGCCTCTTTGTCCACGTCCATGACTCGTATTGATAGGAATGTCACCCGATTATCCCACGAGCTTCATGGCTATTTTGACCACGTCCGCTATCCCTATGCCCAAGTTGTCCTTCCAGAAGAAGTGCCGGATGCCGAGGCGAATGTTAATGTTGACAATGAATAATGTCTTGTCTATTTTTCTTGCTTCCATTATGTATCGGTTGAATAATATTTTGTCTATTTTTCTTGCTTTATTCTGTATTTTCAATATTGTTTTCTCAATAAAAGGTTATTTATATTTGCTAATGTCAAAAGGGGGAAGAATAAGGGCTATGCACTAATACATATTGGCATAAATTGAGGGGGAACGCATAAATTGAGGGGGGGACTCATTCACATATCTATATACTTGTCTTGGATTGTCATTATCAATTATTTAATATGCATATCCCGATATTGGTTTGCCATTATCAAAAAGGGGGAAATTGTTGAAACACGTTCTCAAATCGCTAAAACTAAACGTGTGTTCATCTTTGTAGGTTTTGATAAATGGCAAACCGACGCGCATGGAACATTGACATATGCCGAAGTCCAAGCACAAGAGAAACAAAGAACAAGATCAAGTAAAGCAACGAAGATATACATGAGTCGTTTTATATTGTGATCTTGATCCAACAATAGATTCAAGTCTTGGCTTCTCTCGTAAAATCATTTTCGTCAAACCATGCATCTTTGTTTTAAAACAAAATGATTTTCAAACATCTTCATTTTAGCCAAAATGAATTTTAAACATGTCTTTCAAATCTGGACAGAAATAATCTATTATGTTTTTTTGATAATCGATTATGTTAAGACAGTGTAAACCGGAATTTACAAAACAACAAAATAATCGATTATGTCTTTTTGATAATCGATTATGTTAAGACAGTGTAAACCGAAATTTATAAAAACAGCAAAATAATCGATTATGTAATATGATAATTGATTATCCTCTTTATTCCAATTATTTCGCAGAGGTCAATAATCGATTATCCTATATAACATAATCGATTATTCACTGACCGTTGCCAAAGTATTTTTAAACGCTGAAAGATAATCAATTATGCACAAGGCAATAATCGATTATTCTAGCATAAAGTCAGCGTCTGATTTTTGAACGTTATCAGGTAATCGATTATGCAATTTGAATAATCGATTATTCTAGCTTAAAATCTGCATATGATTTTTGAACGATTTGCAGATAATCGATTATGCAAATCAGATAATCGATTATTCTAGCACAAAATCAGCAATTAGTGATTGGCAATTAAGCAACGGTCTTTGGGTCTTTGAGGACTATAAATACACCTCAAAACCACTCTTTTAAGTACAACAACTGATTACAATTCTTGCTTAAGCTTACATACTTTCATATCAATCATTTCATATTCATTTCATAGTTTTTGAGAGCCAAATTCTTGACGAAGTTGTTGTATTCTTGAGCGTATTAATTATACTCACATCTACTCTATAAGAGAGTCTTGTCTTGAGTGCTAAGTGTTTGCATACACTTGAAGGGAAGTTCTAATCCCTTGTTGTAAGAAGGAAAGTTCAGTTCCTTGACTTGAAGTCTTGAGGTGAGGTATCCTCGAGCAAGTTGA
Organism: Nicotiana benthamiana; assembly: GCA_034376525.1. Lineage (NCBI taxonomy): Eukaryota > Viridiplantae > Streptophyta > Magnoliopsida > Solanales > Solanaceae > Nicotiana > Nicotiana benthamiana. The sequence goes on from CM067337.1 coordinate 135,184,329, forward strand.
AGTCTTGTAGAGTGTATATCTACGAGCAAGTGTAACGGTTTGTTAGGCACCCGTAAGCTTAACGGAGTTAGTGTAAAACTCGAGAGAGTCTCTCGGGAACTGGACTAACCACACGTTGTGGTGAACCAGTATAAATTCGGTGTGTTCTCTCCTTACTACTTTAATTACTGCTTACTTTATTCCTGCAATTTTAATTCCGCAAATTTATCTTGATTTTTATTAAAACGCTATTCACCCCCCCCCCCTAGCGTTAAGCGTAGTTTCTAACATGAACCACAACATAAAATTATTGCTCGGTAGTTAAAGATAATATTGTAAAATATCCTCTCATAGGGATTAGTTTTAAACAATGTTAGAATAATTTCTTGTTTAATTGCTATTCAAGAGGATCGACACTTGAGTTAAATGATTATGAACTATGTTTAACTACTAAAATAAAACAATCAACAATTGATTGCAAAGAACAAGAGATTAGCAGAGTTGGTTTCTTATAAACATGAGGAATAAGGGTTTTGACATGATAGGTACAAAGTTTATATTCTGGATATGATACTGTTATATTTCACTTTTGAGCTTCTATAGATTCTTACGAATTCAATAGGTGATTGGCTTATACTTCCGATTCAAACTCCTCTTCGACTATATCTAAATCTTTCAAATAAACTAATGTGAGGTGAAGTGAAACTTGCAAGAATCTATTGGTAAGAATGGTCTAAGAGAAAATTCTCTTGAATATTTATCAATCTTAATTTAAGAGGTAGATCCCAAAGCTCTTTTGATTACTTTAAAGATGTACCAAAATAAATTAAGGCATGTGTTCCGATAATATTCAATATTATTGTTCTCTTCTAATTAAACAAGATAATGAATAAAATCAGAGGTGCTTGGTGCTTTCACAAAAATATGGAGAGGGTTACAATGCCAATTTTTTAGGATGCCTTAGTCAAACGTAATCAGAGGCTAAAAATATTACCAATTCCTATTATATGTCGTCACCCGATAGAAATATCCCAAATATCTTAGTATGTTCTTCACGTTGTGATTGATTTACTCAAATATTCCTTTTTAGGCCACTGTCAGATTTTGCAAATTTAGCCTTTAAAATTGTGCAAATTTAGCCTCTAAAATTTTCATTTCTGAATAATGTTAGACTCGAATCTATCTACTATTTGCTCATAATTTTCAGTTTCCTCACATATATTAAACTTTGGTCTATCGTTTACAATAACTTACAAAATCTTAAATCGTGATATAACGTTTTCGCATAAGATTTTCAGTTTGCTCAAAAAAAAAGTTTTAGACCAGTCAAAAAGTCCATCATTTGTTAAAAAATAAAAAGAAAATCATCTACGAAACAACTGACAAACCTGCGAAAATTTCACTACTACAATGGCTATGGTTTTGGATCCTTGCCCACTATCAATACCTCGCTTGAGCGGGCTTTCTCCTTTTGGGCTTTTAAGTCCAATCGATCTCCTTAGTAGTTTATCAATGAAATTTTTATCTCCTATAAAATAAATACTATTTTAAAAATTATATTATATAAATATCTTTTAAATTTTTATCAAAATATTTAGTTTTGTTTACCTCCTAGCCCTAAGTTACTAAATACGCTAATCAGTTACACTATTTTTTTCTCTTCCGCCGTCGTTCTTGGTTAGTGGTGATCAATCCAATGTTGGTGCTTGAACCATTACTTCAACCAACAACGAATGTGAGTGTTCTTCACATCCTAAAGTACCTCATTGGCTCTGCTAAAACTTACGCCACTTCAGTCCAAGCGTATGTGTATGTTAAGGATGTTGCTCTTGCACACATACTTCTCTACTAGACTCCTTTTGCATCTGGCCGGCGGCCGCTATATTTGTGCTGAGAGTGTGCGTCATTTTTTTCTTAGGTAATTCAATATATCTCGTTATATTCTATCTATTTTATTGTATTTTTTATCTTTTTTTAATTGTATTTCAGTATATCCCATCATATTCTATGTATTTCGTCGTATTCACTGTTTCGATATATGCCATGAATATATTAATAAGTTCTTTTTAATTAATATAATTTATGTATTCAGATGTATTATATAATTTCTCTGAAAATTTTTATGTTTTGGGGCATCTTTTGGTTGAGAATCTTTTTTATAACTGAAAATACAATTTTGTGTGTTATAATTAAATTTATTGAGTTATATTAGGAGTTTATTAATTGATTCGCTTTCCGTTTTTAAAACAGTATAATCCTCTATTTCACGCCGTAAATACAGTCGAATACAATAATTTATCCATCTGTAATCTCATATTTCACTCCATCAATACAGTCGAATACACTCGATATACAACAACTGATTAGCTGGACTTCCCTAATTCACACATGTTTTTGCTACTGTATTCATAAATACAATAGCTTAAATACATTGAATACATCTTATAACCACATAAAAGGTATCTATAATCCGTACTTATAGATAGCTAATTACTACTAAAAGATAGTGCTTTATGAAAATTTCTCTTTATCGATCTGTCAAACTTTGAGGTAAAAATAGCACAGGCTAGCCAGTTATAAACTGATCATTAAAAAATAGCCAATATTTGCAAAGTTATTAAAAATAGCCATTATTTTGGTGCAACGGAAAGTTCCAGAATAATGTACCGAAAATCGATGCACCTGTGTATGAACTTCCAGCATAATCTCCAACACACAAAAAGTTCCAGCATAATATATTGGAGATTGGAGCACATGTATATGAACTTCCTGTATATTATGCTGGACCGATATATTATACTGAAACTCTAATATATTATGCTAAAACTCCAATATAATATACTGAAATTTCAATATATTATATTGGAATCCTAGTATATTATGCTAGAGCATTTTCCGAATTTTGAACATATTTTTATTCAAATTTATCTTTACATAAAAAATAACCAAAATTTCGATCACTTTTAAAATTACCGCTAATTTTGACTATATTGTTCAAACTAACTTATATTGTTCAAACTAACTTATATTGTTCAAACTAACCTGTGCACACCCGAACTATTTAATGGAACATATTATCACCCACCAACACAAATATGAATAGTATAGTCCTGAATTAGTAATACGTGTAATGATATTGTACTAAAATCCTGAAATTTGTTAAATCTAATAAGACGGAGCCACAATGAATTTGAAAGCCGTATACCTCTTTGATATACAAAAAGAAAAGCTAGTAGAATAGACATGTTGATATCATAACAACTAAACCTCTTAATCTACTCCAATGTTGCTGGTCGAAACTCTAAAGTGGCAAGCATGCAATAACTTATTTCATATTGACCAAGTTACATTGCCAATACAGAAACTAAACAAAAATAAAAATCTAAAAGAGGACAACAGTTAGAAAGCAAGTTCATAAGAAAAACAAAATATGCACTACATTTCATATACTAAAAGGGTATGGAAACTTCAAATGGTTATAACCCTGTCTTACTAAATCACTAAGGGGTCATTTGGTTGGGAAACAAGCTTATCCAGGATAAATTATCCCGAAATGGTTATCCCCCTCCCACGGAAATAAAAATAACACTACAATCACACGATAGGAATAAAGATAACACTACAATCCTGGAATTAGTTATACCGCAATTTTATCACAACCAAACGTGAGATAAACTCATCTCAAGTTTACTCTGGGATTAATTGTCCCTTATACCTCGTATCAAACGAGCCTTAAATGAATTCACAAATTCCTCTTACATTCCAACCCAACCCCCTCAACCCTCAAATAAATGGCGACGCTTTTATAGCATAACCCAAGGGATCATAGTGTGTATTTATGCAAAGACAATCTCAAGTCAGTGCGTTGACAATGATTGTGCTCTTATTATATGTACACATTTTGAACTTTTTTCGCATATGTATACACCGTTCGAGCCGAAAGCAATGAGTTCAGTTGAACCCACAAAACCTGCCCCAGGTCCACCATAGAATTTATGTTTGTTACACTAGCAGAAGAACATAAAATGAAAATTTAAAAGGAGCAGAGCAAACCAGTACTTGTAAAATCAACCTTAACGAATGTATCAACTATTTACTGCTTGTGGCTAAGAGCCAACAAATTCTTAGGAGGTTAACTTGTGCAGATCCTAAAAGCCTAAGTTTCATCATAATCATTTGGTTCTATTTACAGAACGGAAATGCAAACATCAGATATATAGCATGATGAGGTGTTAGTGAGAATGATAAACTACCAATGTATAGATAATGCGAAAGAGCATGAATAATCTATGTTTAACCAAGATAAATGTCAACCAGCTCGGGGATAGCCCTTTCAGTTTGGTTGGCACTGAGCTCCACACCTAGCTGTCCTTTATCACCTGCGCCAAATGCATAAAGCTTACCAGATTCTGTCAATGCAAATGTATGGGCATTCCAGTATATTGAATTAGTGAGACTTATCTGCACCACTCTTTCATTCAGCTGCTTCAATGATGTTACAACCTCAGGGAATAAAACATTTGAGTGCCTGTTACCCTGAAATCCGGAACGGTTTGTAAACGAAGAGTTAGAAGAACTCAATGTTAAAGGACATTTTTTAACATTTGGACTTGATATCCAACAGGATCGATGTTCATATGTCAATACAAGATATTGAATGTTTTCATATCACTAGTCAATCCAAATCTTATGCACTCGAACACAAGAAAAATATTCAATAGGGAAGGGAAAAGAGAAACCAAAGTTATGAGAAGGCCAAACCTGCTCTTCAGCTACAGCAGTATTATGTCCTAGACTAGATGATTCTCCACAACCAAATGAATAAACATTTCCTTCATCAGAAACCACAAAGGTCGTATAATCCCCTGTGGCAACATAAACAGCCTTCACATTGTTTAGCGCTTCCACCACCTTAGGTGCTGATTCACAATCTTCATTACCGTGACCCAAGCACCCGTAACGGCCCCAACCCCACGTACAAACCCTTCCATCTTTCCCAACAACTGCAGCATGCCAAGCCCCAGCCGCAACAACTGCTGGTTGTAGATTCAACGTCTGAAATTGTTCAATTAACCTCGGGACCTTTTCATCAGTCCGCGCTCCATGACCAAGCTTTCCACCCAATCCACAACCAACAGAATACACAGACCTGATGTTGAGCCAAAAGAAGATGCCAAAGAAAATTCTGAGAATCATTTATTAATAACAGTACATTTGTGGCTTATCTCAAGCCAATGAAACAGTCTTTCTAAAAGATGAAGAGGGAGCTTACATGCCACTAGGTTGACAAGCCAGAGCAAGAAGGTAGCAATATCCTGCTGCAATTTGCACGACTGGCATATTCTCTAATGGGCCTAATAATGCACGGGGTTCCATATCAGCCGGCTCAGTATGATGACCAAGTTTAGTTTCATTCCCCCAGGAGAATGTATAAACCCTTCCTTCTCTTGATAATACGGCAGTGAAGAAATTTCCAATCGCAGCTTGTACAACAAAGATGTCTTTTAAAGATTCTACCAGCTGAGGAGTAGTTACTACTTTATTTCCTTGGACGCCATACTCAGCTTCGCCGAACGAGTCTTTGCCAAAAGCATACACTCTCCCGGCGTCACTAATCAGCATAGTCCTGCCAGCCCCTACAGCAGCCTGAATAATGCGAATGCCTTGAAGCGATCTAGAAAATAAAATGCTCTATTAGAACTCCCTGCATTTCTCAACTCACTTGCTTTACAGCTTGATATAGATAAAGAAAATTAGCAAACCTAATCGGATGAGGCCGCCATTCCTCTTCTGTAGTTCCATTTCCAAGCTGCCCTGAGCTGTTAGACCCAAAAGAGTAGGCAACTCCTTTTGAACTCACGGCAATACTATGACCAGGGCCAGCTACAGCATGTGATTTTTCCCGCCTAGAACATGCTTCCCCGGCTAGAATAAATCTTAGAACAAGCTTCCAGGAGCCGCCACATCTTTGCTTTAGATCTTGACATTGCTCCTGAGTCATTGGCTTAAATATAGCTCTCTTTCGGCACATATCAAGAGCTGCCAGCTCTGCTAAGGAGAGCTCATTATCGGGTGCAAAGTTTGCAGGAAGCCGAAAGAAGGAGCAGGTAGCCTGCAATAGACATTATAAAGGAAATCAGCAGCACCATCAATTCTAAGCCAAATTAATGATTTAATATTGTACAACACCTAGTAAATAAACACTTGCCTCTAGAGTTGCAAGGTCTTGTGGATCCAAATTACATCCAGTAAGTACATGAAGAAGGATAGACGGGTTGGCTGACAATGGGAATTCACCAGGAGTGGCATTCCCAAAGCAGTGCCGCACTTGTCTTTGAAACGTTGATGTGGGGGTGGTTACAATAGTAGCAATTGGTTGTTCAGCAATGTTATGGTATTGAACACTCGAGGTTCCACTCATTGAGGCGTCCATGGGCACTGCTAAAATTCTGCAGTGCCCAAATTAGACAATGGAAGGATTTCTAAATCACTATAACAAAAACCAAAAAGGACATACATATTACACTCAGCTAAATTCCAAAAAATATATAGAAAAGTTTCCATATTTAGCAAGTACAAATGCAAGAATCTTATTGTCAAGCACTTTTACCTTAATTAGAAACTGATCACAAAACTTCAAGCCTCAGACCTACACAAAAGGGCAAAGAAAAGGATATAAAGATTGGTCAACAGATGAAACAAACATATAACTCAAGCAAAGAAAAGCATATGATAACAGAGAATTGAATTTAAACAATTAAAGCCCATAGGTAGAGTAATTTAGAGCACCAAGCAACAGAGACAGAGTCTACAAGAAAGCCAAAAGTAACTGTAACGTGAAGAATACCAAAATACCAATCCCTCAGAAAGAAATTCTAAATCAAAATTGATGATCGAGCACTTAACATCAAAATCCTAAATCAATTGACACAATCAAGTTTTGATATTTATTTTGTGGCATAGGTCTAAAGACCATCAGATGATCCTCCAAACCGATAAATAAGTGAATAATCATATGGGTAACTCTTAAAGTCTGTATACATTTTGATCATCAAAATTAAGAAGAAGAAAAATTATTACATGAGAAAGAACGTCAAAGATTTCCCAAAACCCATGTGAAATTATCTATAAAATTCTGATCAAATTCACAAGTAACCAAGTGGGTATCAAATCAAAAGATGATAATTAATCTGCTTGTTTGGGTAAAGCAGGAAAATAGGTGATTTGGTGGGATGTTTTTGTTGAAGAATCAATATTATGAAGAATAATTATGCTAAAAAATATGATAGTTCAGTATAAATACAAATATAAAGGTGGAAACCGAAGGAAAAGATGATGAGGTGTCTCACTAAAAGAAAAAGTGAAAAACCAAAGCTATAGGCTTGGATGACCTTTGCTTATATATATACTGACACCCACACATTGTATATCATCATCATCATCATGTACAACGTAGCTTTCTTTTTTCTTGCGGTAACTCACACTACTGTTTTACTTTGATGGCACAAGTCTTGAAATTTGAAAATTTTCTATTAGTGCTTGGGACCCCCCAATTTAAAATTAATTGAATTTGATACTATACATTTACTTTTCACGTTTTAATTTTTATTATGTCCATTAAAAAATAATAAATAAAAGACATACTTTACTATAATACTCATATTAATTTATATATATTTTTAATAATTTTGAGAAAATAATTAATTAATGTTATGAGTATAACAGAAAAAAGAAAATTGTCTTCTCTTGATATGCGGAAAGTGACAAAAAACTTAGGCTATTATACTAAAATTAAATTGGATGATCTTGGTTAATTATCCTTGTATAAATTTTTGAAATCCATTTGGCATGGCCTAATAGTTCTTTAGCTTGATTGAAATTAGGGGCAGATGTGAATCTAAAAAATATAGAGAGAGGTTTATGTGAATTTAGTAGTTTTTACTTATATCTTGAATATTTGATTATAACTTTATTTATTATTTTACATTAATTAGAGATTATTATAAAAATACATAAACTTTAATTATTTGAAATAAAAAGTGTTATTTAGGAAAAGCAAACGCCTAAGCAGATGGTGATGTTGTTGATATAGATAAGGAGTGAAATGTAAGCAGGAATGTAGGAACACGGGCTTTTGGGCTTTCATCCTACCAAGAATTTTGTTATGATAATTTTACTAGTTTTGAGAGTCGTATGTTTTGCTCCTTATTTTCTTTTTTAGGAAATTAATTTCTACGTACGTGTGTTACATATATAATTCGCGTCTTAGTATCAATATCATATATAACGAGAATGAACTAAGTATAATAGCAATTAATGTCCAAACAGATTCAACATGCAATTGAATAAAAGATAAGTATAATTACATTGATGTAATAGGTGAATTCAAATATATTGAACTTTTTCTAGACATACAAACATCAATATTTCGATTAGTTAAGGAAGTTATATAATATTTGTAATTATACATAATATATTGTATTAGTTAATAACGTCTTACATTAGTGTATCTAATGTAATATTTTTTTATAGACGGTATTTTTGGTATATGTGTTTTTTTCTATTTTGCTCCATCATGACCAAAACTTTCCTTTTTTACGCAGTATACCTCTTGAAAATGCAACTTATAATTACTCGTGTGAAAATAAACATGTTGCAGCTGCATGCCAATGTTGGGAGTGTGCTTTAGTTATTGTCATTGAAAAATATAAATATACTGATAATTATTTATGATAAATTTAATTCTGGACACGACAATTGAATTCTTGGGATAAACAAATGTATGAAGCATGTTTGCCTATCATTATGTCATGTATCATTGCATAAGTCATTTGAAGTATCCGAATTCCCTAGTTAAACTAATGAAATATTTAAGTGATATGAGTTAGAATGCATAACCAATTTTATGTGACAAATGCAATGATCCAAACAACCTATACAACATTAGTATATGAGTCGATTTTATACCAATGATCATATACGAGATATTGTAAACAAAAGTCATAAAAGACAAACATTTAATGTGGAGTTGTTCTATTATAGAAGTAATTAGCTCCTCCTTATTCTAAATTGTTTTAGTATACTAAATTGAATCTAAAACTACATAAAAAATAATAATAGAAATTGCATCCCAAACAAATACAAAAACAAAATGGAAAAAGGACTTACTGTAATACATTAATGTAACAACTAAAGGAAACAAAAACCAACGAAAAAAATAATCTAAGTATCCCAAAACTAAAGGAGTATACTAATTGAATCCTAAACCTACATAACAAAGACAATAGAAATTGCATCTCAAACAAATACAAAAAGAACAATGGAAAAAGGACTTACCCTAATACACTAATCTAACAACTAAAGGAAACAAAAACCAACCAAAAATAAATCTAAGAATCCTAAAACTAAACGGAACAAAAGCAAAAGAGAAAAAAACTCGTACCGCAAGTATGTCAAACAATGTCAACTCTAAAGAATTTTAAATCTAAAAGGAAGCACACGATAGATTTTAATTTTTCTCAAAAGTAACGATTAACGATTATAATTACAAGTATATCCAACATATAATACACTTATTAAGAGTAAAAAACTAAAGACATTTCAATAAGGCCTTCGTGCTTTTAATATAATATATTGATATAGATATAGATGGATATAGATATAGATAATATAGTATAGATAGATACATATAAATTGCTAATTATGTCCGGCCATAAGTAAATTAGTATAAAAATTGACCCTTACAAAATATTATAAATATTAACTAAATACTATCAATATTAGTCAATTAGCTATTTGTAGCAAAAAAAAGTTAAATTTTAATTTCCTTTGAGCATGTATCGTTGGAAATAGATTGTGTATATCTTAATAAGTTTAAATATCAGTTTTGAGATGATTTGGTGGAGTTTTAAGTTGAAAATTCGAATTAGCATATCACATATATATATCCATGTATATATGTGTATGAGATAACATGCGTGATACAAGTTTGATACATGTAAGAAAAAATATTTAACTACGAATTTTGATACCAAACCAGTCCAAATCATCTCCAATCTTGCTCAAATTTTATATATTGCCCCCTTTACATGTTTTCAACGAATTCCAACCATACATTTTGAAGAAAAAAATCCTTTTTTTGCCTTATATTGTATATTATTGGTAATAGATTTTAACTCAAAACTAGTCCAACTCACCTTTAAATTTCGTCAAAATTTATATATTGCATCATCTATGTATTTTTAACGCATTGCAACAATACCTATTGAAAAAAAATCTTCCTTTGCCTATGTTTTCCGAATGTTGTATGTCATTGATAATTTTTTTGACTATTTTTGTAACATGATTAATGATTAGTTATTGGTAAATAGTATCTTTTTAGGTACATTCCCGTAAGATTTTTTTTTTCCTTTTTCTATATTATTTTTCCTTTTGCTATCTTTTGGGTCAACATATAAGTTAGAATATCAATAGCAAGAGGTATAGTTTTAGACGTACCGATTGAGAGTGTTATACAAAATAATGGTGAGTTCGATGTTCTCTTTTGTTTGATCAAAAAATGTTAAACCTTTTAGTTAAATTAATTAATAATAAAATAGAGGATAAATTTTAGCCAAATATAATCAACTTTAGATCTAAGCATAATGTGGTACTAAAATCAAAAAGACCGAGCTTATACAGCATTTCTTAGAATGATTGAAAGATGCTAAATGTAAATAATAAGCTTACATCTTTGATATATTGTTCCGTATTTGTAAGAGCAAAGAAGATAAGAAAGGAATTTCGTTAATAACTGATCTAGCTTCATTGATCCAACAATGGAGATTACAAAGGTCTGTAACCCAAAATCTAGACTTCTTCCTTTGTTCCTTAAAGGTATCTTCCGTGTCTTTTATTTCTTCTCCATTTTTTCAGACCCCCCCCCCCCTAAAATTTGCTTTATGTTCCTTATATATATTGTCAATTTTCCCTTTTACCCTACGGTTCTTAACGAGCATGTCTTTTCGTGACTGTACTCTTCCTCACCAAGCGCTATGTTTTGCTGCGTAAGCCTTATGATGGCTCGATCTCGGCCATTGGCCGGGATACTCGTTGTCATTACGCCTCGAGTCACGACCATGGCTTGGTCGACCCCTTACCATTCACTTTAATAATAACCATCTGGTGGTCAGATTTTGATCCATACAGTTAGTCCCTCCGCTCGTTGGGGCCACCTTTTGGCGAGCTCGATAGGCGAATTCCGTTGATTCAAGAGTTAGGATAAATCTGGACATTGTGCGAGGAACGGGGTCCTTATGGCGAGTTGGCGACGTGACGCTTCAAGGACTTTATTGCACCGTTACGTCAGTTCAGATATCGATCGCCACATATATTCAGGGTACCATGAATACCCGTTATACGCACGTTTCCCAGGAGAGTTGGATAAAAAGAACGGGTCAACCCAATTCTCTAAAAGATGGAGGAAGAAAATGTAGGTGAATAAGTTGGAGATTTGGAGTTAAAATAAAAAATAATTAAATAAAAAAAATGGAGTAATAAGTAAGGGCATAATTGAAAAAAGAAAAAGGAAATGATCCCATTACACCAACAAAATGATCTCATTACACCAAATTGGTTGTTTCATAAAATGGAGGTTTTGATCTGAAACAATGTATTTAATAATGCGATACATAATTTTAAATAAACAATCAAAATAAATATTTTTTGGGAAAACAATACGATACGATATGATATAATGGATAACAACAATCCAAACAAGGTGTTAATTTGTCGAATTTTTGCAACTTGATTAGGAAATCTACAATTGCGTGATAAAATGTGGGGAACCATAGCAATGTTATTTCGATAAAGGGTATGTTTAGTACGAAGGAGAATATTTTCTAATTTTTTCATGTTTAGGTGGCTTAAATATTTTGAAAAATATTTTCTTTATGGATTTATTTTCCTCCAGATGAAGCAAATTGTTTTTCTTATCAAGAGAAAGAAAAATATTTTCTAATACTGTTTCTCAACCTTCCTGACCATATTACTCACCCTTACCAACTCACCCCACATATCCACACCCACCCATGCAACCCCCTCTTTTCAAAAAGAGCTTCTTCTTCTTTTTCAAATTTTAGTTTTTTTCATTTCATCACCACCCACCCTGCTATCCCCCTCCCCCTTGCAAAAGAAAATTATTATTTGCTTTTTTTTGTAATTTCATATATATTTTTTTCTATTTTTCTGCATCGCACATCCACTCCCACCTCGCCAAACCCAACCCCATTACCCCCAACGCCGTACAAAAAAGTTTTTTTTTACATTTTTGTATATTTTTATTTTTAGTTTTTTCATCTTTCGGTTTACATATTCGAAATTTCAATAGTTCCAAAGCAATGAGTTTGGAGGTTTATGTGTTTGGTAGTTTACGAGTTTAAAAATTATAAAGTTTACGGGCTCGAAAGTTTAACAGTTCGGAAGTTTATGAAATTTGTGGGTTCGGATGATTGTTGTTTCGAAAGTTTATGGCTCATGCTTGTTGTATCTAAATTATTTATGAATACTCTTGAAAATTTATTTTATTTAATTTATATACCAAACACTAAAAAATGAATAATATTACTACTTATTTTCCAAAAAAATATTTTCCGTTGTACCAAACACACCCACAAATTCGAATTTTTCCAAGTACTATCGGAACTATTATTGGTTTTTCCAAAACAAATGACTAGCATGATTAATACGAGTAAAGAAAATATGCAAGAGAATTATATATCTGATATTTATGTTTTTCCTTTTTTGGTTTCTAATGGAAGATATTGAAACATCAAATAGAGCAGTTGGTGATGTTTTGGGATTGAATAAGTAACATATAGTTTGTTTCCGATGGCCGCTTGTCTCGGAGACACGATGATAGCATAACCACCACTCCTTTTTTTACATTCTAATGTATTTTCTGATTTTATATATTTTAGATTATAATGAAATAAATTTCAAGAAATGAACTGAGGTCAGAAACAGAAAGTATGAATATGAGAAACATATTGGATAATCTACTCATCGACTGTTATTACTTTGGGAGGAGAAATTTATCTAACATAAGATGCAAAAATTGTTATACCAAAATAAGATGCAAACCTTGCTCTCATATTGTTGACAATCTTTGGGTATATATCTTAAATCAAAATTCTAGAGAATATTTTTACACCTGTTATCCTTCTATTGGTTTGACTACTTTCCTTTTTTAGGCATTTAATTATTTTGGTTATTATTTTTAAATTATGTTTCTAGATAATTGCACTCTTGATGGAGATCGAGTCATATTCGCCACCAATAATTGTGACCTTTATCCAAATACTATAGGATATACTTATAATCTCTTAAATAAACAAAGAAGGAATCATTTGGACTACGTCATGTTCTGCCTTGCAAGAAGTTGTCTACTAATTAATCTTTGTTTTAAAAAAGTTCCAAATAATCTTTGTTTTAAAAATAATCAAAAGCTAAAATTTCTTATCTTGTACGTAAATGTACTATTTTGGTGAAGCCACGCGATAGGCCGTCAAAATAAGGGTATTTTTGAATTATAGTGTAATGGTAGGGAGCCAAATAGTATAACAGATAGTATTATTAAATAATTTTGGTGTGTACAATGGTACTTTTGACCATTTTCCGTATTATAATTGGCACAGCCATTTATTTTGAGAATATGCGTTACAATTACTAATGTCCCAATTATGTTCATAACTAGCCTTCTTTTGAGATAATAGCCCAAAGCTATTTACACAAAACAATTAAGCATTAATAATTGCAGTATCCAGATGTTTACATTGAAATTCAGTATAACCAAAACACAAATACGTAGAGTTAATTGTTTAGTGGACGAGGAAAGCGTCCTCCTTTCTTTTATGGGATTACTTCCAATTATTAGTGCAGACAAGTAAAAAAAGGGGCCCCAACACATTGAGATGCAATATCGCATTGCTCTACAGCAATTCTACTTTATGGTTTGGTATATATGCTATTTTAATATATAAACCTATGATGCTAACCTTTTTAAGGTACTAAAGACACTACAAATCCAACTATGCTCGTTGCAGCGATTGCCATTTTGAACATCATAATTGCAGCTTCCAAAAGTAAAATCTTGTCCCTCCAAGCTGCAAACACAATAATAGCAGCTCAAGTATGGGTGGAGAACTAAATAAGCTTGTAAATGTATAGCCTTTTGTTTAAGTTGCTTATCCAGTTCTGTCTTCTTGTACATCTTCAACTGGAAGTTTATTATCTGTAGCTCTGGTAGAAGTAACAGTTTCGCCCTGAAAGTGGGAACGGAAATCTATAATCAGAACTAGGTCAATTAACTATACCATAATCCTACATTCACTTGCATGCAAGTATATTACTTTCAACTTTTGACTTCGAAATATAGAAGTCAATAAGACCCTAAAAGGTTGCGTGAATAGCAAACAACAATAGCAATTTAATGCAAGTGATATCTGTCCACAGATACTGAAGTTCCGTTTTGAAACAAAAGAACTTGCTTTACCTTCTTTCGTTCATCAGAAATATGCAGATCCACTCCGCGGTTGTGATCATCTGAAATTTCGCCAGTCTGTTTTCTTTCAACTTCCTTCACTTCAGAGGAAGCACTATCACCATTTACAGAACGATAATATTCAGAAGTGGAAGCATTGGGACTCTTAGAGATAGAATCACCATTAACAGAGTCAACTCTGATACTATTTTCTATCTCAACTGGCTTATCATCTTTCTTATTGGCTGCTATTTCAGCTTTCCTCTTCTCCTCCTCCCTCTGTTGCCGTTTTCGCGCTTCTTGTTCCTTTAATTGTTTAAACCTGCAAAACATAATTAACAATGACGTCCTAACCACCAACTTCTCACCTCCAAACAAGGTCAACAAGTCTTTCTAACCTGTCACCCTGGCGGGGCCTATCTGATGTAGGATTCTCGTCTTTCTTTTTAGTTATTGTTGCTTCGGAGACTTGTTTCTGAATTTGAGGTTGTTCTTTCCTAGAAGTTTCATCACTTAATTTCAGGGTAGGAATTTTTGCACCCCCACGTTGCTCTTTCCTAGAAGTATCATCACTTAATTTCAGTGCTGGAGTTTTTGCACCCCCAAACTTCTGAAGCCATACTTGTTGAGCGGTACTAAGTATGTTGTTTGTGAACCTGCATAAGATGGTAAAACAATCCTGAGAGATTATTAAGCATAAGAGAACAATAGTGGTAAAAAAAATTGGATAATAAAGTATAAAAGGATAAAAGAAAATGAAAATAGGAGGAAAAACTGTTGTTTCCAAACGAGTAATAAAGAAGTGCTTACCAATATAGGCTCAGACCAGAAGGAACTGACAGTGAAAAGTAACCAAGCATTAGAGGGAGAAACTTAGTTATTGCTTGAGAGTTCTTCACATTTGGATCATCACTCTGGAAATTAATTAAAAAGGGATTAAAAACTAAACAGGAAAAGAGAACAAAAATAAAATGAAAATGGTTTAGAAGATAAGTGCTATAAATTGACTAGTCTAATCAACCAGTAACTGGCGAACAGAATTAAAGAATTGAGAGTCAGAATGAATAAGCTAACCAGACAATTCACTTTGCAATAACAACCAAATTCAGTTCTCAACTTAGAGGGGGTGAAATTAGAGATTTGAAGTGTAAAGACTAGCAGATAACACTATCTCGAGTCAAGGTTACATTACAATACAAAAAGGTCAAACACCATCAGTTTTTGTTTATAAAATATTGATAACTTCAGGAACCAAGACATGCACAACACTTGCAAGTGAATATTATTCATAATACATAACCACAATTTTGAAGTATCAGGACTTAATGTAGAAGCCATTCGTGAACCAGCCAACTCTAAGAAGGTCCAATGGTATTACAACAAAAATTCAGATGTTGGATAAACAGGAACCTGGCTTAATTTACGGGCATAGTCATTTGCAATCTAACTAATGGAATTGAATGCAATTGTTGACGCAAGGTACAAGAGTAAATGCACCATGCATCTAACAACTGGAACTGAAATACAAATGCGAACTCAGGGTACAAGATGGAACATTTACCATGTACAGTATAGGTAACCCCAAAATAACATAACAAATGAGGTTAAACAACAAGAGAAGAAAGCAATGGAGTTGAAGGAAATCATCAAAAATGCAGAAGGAGAGGGGTTATCTCTTTTATCCTGCATAAAAGGAGACTAGAAAAGCTTTCATTGACCAACCTGTTGAGATGGTTGCATAATTTGAATAGAGATGTACTGAGAGACAACCAACAGTACAGGCAAGACAAGATATGCAAAAGTATCGGACCAACCAAGGGGAGGATGACCATCCTGTAAAATCCAAGGATAAGAATCAGCCCTAACACATTCTTCAAGGTGAAGCAACTAAAGAAATTTCGCAATATGCACCAAGCAATAAACTGAATTGCAAGATTTGGTCAGTCTAGATTATTTAACTAATACATACTTCATCCTTGTAATGCAGTATGCTTCTTTAACCAGAGACAGCCTCCCTTGCTGAATTACTCAAATAAGACCTGCCAGTTTTATAGCTAGTAGAAGCAACAAAATCTGATGTGTTGGGTTGCACCCAGAGGATCATATTCTATATGCATCTAAAAACAATGAAGCATAGAAGAGCATAAAGCATAAGCAACACATCCTTACGTTGCAGACACAATAACCCGAAAAAAGAGAATGAAAGAGAAATAAACAAAATATGCAAAGCTAAATCAATAAAATGTCCATGAAAATTTCAAGCTAAATTCCCCAACCCCCCCCCCCCCCACAACCACCAAAAAAAAAGAAGAGAGAACGAGGCAAGGCTGAACAGCAGCAGATGACTCACTACAAAAGGGAAAAGCCAAGAGGTGCCACTTCCAGTTTGTCGAGCAGCAATTGTTGTTGGACCAGCTAGTGAGGGAATCCAGAAGAAGCCTTCTGTCAGAAGCCCCTTAATGTAATTAAAAAAAAAAAGAAAAGTATTAGAGACGCTCGAGTGAAACAATAGAAACCTAAAGTGTTTGCTAAAGTATACAAAAGGGTGAAATTGCCAGCAGCAGTAGTTTGTTTTCTGCTTATCAATTGTTTTTTCTTTTGCTTTCTCATTAGAATCAAAACTGTCTCCCTTTTTAGCAAGCATTATTCAAGTAAAAAGCCTCTCGAGAGAAGGGATGAACAAGTAGAAAAATAGCAGGTTTACCTCATTTGCCACGTTAGAGAGGGCTCTGTAAAGCCCAATCCATATAGGTATAGTGGCAAGGGTCGGCAGACATCCTGGGGGTAGATGATAGAAATGATTAACAAATATCAACAATTACTGAACTCAGACAATATTAAAATTATCAGACCCAAAAATAAATATTGTCACATCCCACATGTATGGTGTGTAAGGATGTACAACAAAAATTGTCAACCATAAGAAGCTTTGAGATTGAAAAAGAAAGTACACATGAGACCTGCCAGTGGATTTATGCCAGCTAATTTATAAAGACGAGCAGTTTCCAGTTGAATCCTCTCCTGGAAAAACATGTATATAAGAAGTTAAAATAGCTGAAGCAACGTTGTTACACTGGACAAATGCAAGAAAATATCACAGGATAAATGAAGAGAAGCTATTCATTTAAGCATGTACATCCTCCAGTAATATTCCACTGACTAAAGGAAAAATATGTGAAGCTTGGATATAATTAACCTGGTCTCCAGCATATCGCTCCTGAATAGCCTTTATTTGAGGTGCCATAGATCGCATTGCCATTGCTGATTCTACCTAAAATTGATTCTTAAAGATAGTAAACCATCTAAACCTTCATAAGCAAGAATGTTTTTTTGTAATTTGTACTGTAAAGAGAAGACATGAAAGTAGACCACTGACCTGCTTTTTTGTTAGAGGAAAAGTTGCAGCTTTTACTAGTATTGTTAGTAGAATGATTGCAAAACCATAAGAATACGGCACATGTAAAGTTGAGAGTCCATCCTTCAAAACCTGGACATATCATAACCACTTTCTTAATTGTTTTCTTCTTTTCTTTTTATTTGGCGTGTCTTAACATATGAGTGAGAGATAGAAGCAGGATATAGAATTAAGCTTTGAATCAACCCATACATTACAGTTGGATATAAATATGCTATCTTTCCACCACTAAGCAGAAGAATGTGACATTTAGGCTGCAAATATTTCCCTTTCCATTTGATAGAGGCTTGAAACAATCTTGCTTACATTGTCCTCTCATTCCAATGATACCACCAAATGAAGCAACTAATAGACCAGATAAGCTCCAGACACCAAATAAAGGAACCAAACTTTAACAATCTTACTCTTTAATGATGAATAGCAATATAGATACACAATTCTTAACTGCTCAAAATTATGTTTTGAATAACGACTGCATTCTTCCATAAAATTTGCAACCAAATACCCAACTAGCATTACCAAATTCTCAATCAATCAACCAATAACACATCAATCCCAATATAGTTGGAGTAGGATATATGTATCTTTTGTATTTATGCCTATGAGGTCTCCTACAAAAAGCCTTAATTCCAACTGTTTAATATAGTCTATATACTAGTTTCACCAAAACGGCTAATCAAAGAACCCCATAATTCAACTTCCAACTTTAGCAACTTTGTCTCCATTCTTCCTTGAAAAACTACAATTCCAAGAATCAATTAGCCAATTGAAATTTCTAAAGCCTATCAAAATTAGAACACAAAAACGAAGCAAAAAGAATTGAACAACGAAAGAGCATCATAACATTGTAAAAAACGAAACTTTAATATTAACAAACCTTCAGAACAACAAGAGGAGCCATCATAACATAGTAAAAACGAAACTTTAACATTCAACGAACCTTCAGAACAGACTCCATTCCATTGGTAATACCAGAAAGCCAATCACTATTCTGTTTACTACTTTCAACAGTGTTAACAACCGTATCAGCAGAACCAGAAACAGCAGCATCAGCAACTGTATACAAAAACCCTTCAGCCCGAGCAAACAGGTCCTTGAAAAGCACCTCAGCAGTCTCCGGGTCAGGAAGCGGATCCTGACCCAACCCGAATCGAGCTACTCCGAGCACGCCCCGTGAAAAGGGTTTGTAAGTTGGAAGATTTCCAAAGTGGGTTCGGTGGAAAACTAGGTTAAGTGTTCTTGTCCGTTCTGTAAATGGAGACAACAGAGAATTCGGTCCGAGGGAAGTGAAAAAGGTTGCCATTTTTCCTACCAGAATTTCAGGTTCTTGAAAACCCCTTTAAGGTGGAGGAGTTGGATTTTTAGAAAGATTTGATTTTTGGTTGGGTTTTGTGTGAAAGAGAAGAAGTTTGAAGAAGAAAAAAAAGATTAAAATCTTGAAAAATCTAAGTGGACATTTGGACACAAGAATTGCAGTAAAATTTCTGGGAAAAGGTGAATTTTTTTTAAATATAATTTAGAGTTATTTTTATGAGTGATTTTAAGCGAAAATTTTGAAATATAACACTATATTGTTAAAATTAGGTATGTCTGATTTAACGAGCTCGAGGAGTCGCTTCAAGCCCGAGTTTAGGATGAGTCGAGTTCGAGCCCGATGAACCAAGCTCGAGCCCCATGATAGAATACAAGGCTCGGGGATCAAAGTACGTGATGGGCACCGGAGTGAGTATGACTAATCGTGAGATGATGTCGTTATGAATTTGTAATAAAAAGAGCAAGATTTATGCAACATTCCCAAGATCATGGTGTAAATTCAGGAATAGATTTGTACGAATTAGTACAAATCTGTACTAGGCGGTTAGATAGCTGCCCCAATAAGATTCCTTACTGTAAATAAACATGTATCTTATTTAGAGTTCTCTGCTATATAAATGGGACCTGAATCATTTGTAACCATCATCAATCATTGGCAAAGGAATATACTCTCTTACTTTCTTGCTCATTATTCATCAGAATTATCTTTTAGCTTATTTGCCTTTACTTTAGTGTTCTTGTGGACCTACCTCGAGGCCATCACAGCTCGAGGTCGAGATTGGCCTAAGCACTGGTTTGATTCAACTTATTTCCTTAACTTATACGTTTGATTTATTGGTTATTAATTAGTATTGAATTAAATCATGTATCTTTAAAACTATAAACAAGTTAAATTGTTAGCCGTATTTTTTAGGTAAATAGTTTGGCACCTACCGTGAGGCTAAAGATAATAGTGGTTATTTCAGTATTGATCCTGATAATACACATTAGTTTTACACTTGTTCTTGTCAAAAAAATTTTGTTCTACGGTTAAATCATGTCAAACTCACAAAATGCACCCATATACGGCGATGATGGTCTTGGATTTCATAGGGAAAATAACAATGTAGTTGCTCCGGGAGTCGGTGTATCGCCGATTAACCCTGGGGAAGTAGGAACCAGTCAATCTTAGTTCATACATAGCTTTGAATGCAGATTTAGGCGTAGACCCCGGAGGAAGTGTACGTAGGGAAGTCTGATCTGGTAGACAAGGAACAAAAGGTATAGGAGATTGGGGAGTTAGCCTCTAAGTAATATTCGAGATGTTACAGGCTCAACAGATTGCTATCGTTCAGTTTCAAAGCTAGCACAAAACTCCAAGTGTGGTCGAACAAGAAATCACTCGTCGTACTGAGCCGGTGCAAAAAAGATCAAATGGTAATGGCTGGGGGTCTGATCCAACGATCATGAGGATGCTCGAAGAACTCACCAAAAGAATCGAGTTGGGGGAGAAAACGATGGAGGATAATGACAAAAAGTGGAAATGTATAACTCCCCTATTAATCAAATAGCGTTGGCACCCTCGATCTTGAAAGGTTTGGATGCCAAGAAATTTGTACAAAAGCCATTACCTCTGAGTGCGGATCCAAAGCCCATTTCTAAAAGGTTGTGTATGCTCGATATACATTAATACAACGGGATGAGCGATCCTAATGAACACGTTACCTTGTACATTTGCGGGATTACAAGAAACAATTTAAATGATGATCAGATTGAGTCGGTTTTGTTGAAAAGATTTGGGGAAACTTTGTCAAAAGGAGTAATGATTTGGTATTACGACTTGCCACCGAATTTGATCAATTTGTTTGCTACATTAGCGGACGCCTTCATGAAGGCGCATGCTGGGGCCATAAAAGTTGCAACAAAGAAATTGGACGTGTTTAGATAAGATAGAGGAATGATGAGATGCTAAGGGAGTTCGTATCCCGATTTCAAATAGAACGAATAGAATTACCACCGGTCTCGAATGATTGGGTGTACAAGCTTTTGCATAGGGATTGAACGAGCGGAATTCGATCGCATCACGACAATAGAAGCAAAATATGATCGAGTATTCAGTTGTGACTTGGCCAGATGTACGTAATCATTATTAGTCGAAGATCATGATTGAGGACGAACCAGTTGGGAGCCCCCTCAGGATCAGTTAATCCAAATAGATTGGCAGATAAGACCCAGAGGGATACAGACAGGGAACCAAGATCAAATAGGGAACGGTATCAGCCATATGTCGTGGATCGAAGAAATAACGGTTCCGGGTGCAATCCTTCTCGGAATGATCGAAGAAACTATTGAGGTCAACATTCTCGGGGACTTGTGAGTAAGAATAGTTTTGATAAACATACCGATCCCACTGAGGTACCTGGTTTATCGGAGTACAATTTCAGTATTGATGTTTTAGGGATCGTATTGGCTATTAGAAGGATCAAAGACACCAGGTGGACCAGGCCTATACAAACCGATCCTTCTCAAAGAAATTCAAACTTAATGTGTAAATATCATGGAACACATGGCTATAGGACCGAAGACTGCAGGCAATTGAGAGAGGAGGTAGTTCGAGTGTTCAACGAGAGTCATCTTCAAGAGTTTCTTAGTGATCGAGCTAAAAATCACTTCAGAGAAAGAGACACAAACAGAAAAAATGAGCAAGAAGAACCTCAACATGTAATTCATATGATCTTTGCGGTGTTGATGTTCCACAAGGGCCTATATTTAAATGTACCAAGGTGTCAATTACCAGAGAAAAACGGACTAGAAGTTATGTCCCTAAGGGCATCCTATCGTTCGATGATGAAGAAGCGGAAGGAATTTCCTAGCTGCACAATAACGCCCTGGTAATTTCTATTTTGTTAAATAAATTTCTAGTTAAACGTGTTCTATGGAATCCATATAGCTCAGCAAACATAATCAGATCAATGGTCTTGGAGCAGCTCGCCCTGTAGGACCAAATTTTACTTGCATCTCGAGTCCTAAACGACTTCAATATGGCAAGTGAAACAACGAATTGGGAGATAATCCTACCAGTGAACGTGGTTAGGACCATCCAAGATACAAAATTCCATGTCATTGAAGGTGACATGAGATATAATGCACTACTCAGGAGGCCATGGATTCACAACATGAGAGAAGCACCATCGACCCGTCATCAGATAATGAAATTCCCAACAGTGGATGGTGTGAAAACAATTTACAGGGAACAACAAGCTGCAAAGGAAATATTTTCAATCGATGATGTGACACTGATACCAGTGCCTTCGCTCGAAAAAATTGAGCACCAAAGATAAGCAGACAACCAAATAGCAATCACAGTCCGCAGCTTCGGGCGAATCGGAGAAACAGGTAATCGAAGAAGAAGAACAACAAGAAGAGGATTTCCTAATCCCTCGAACTTTCGTTGTTCTCGAAGAGTCAGATGTAAGCAAGTCAATGGTCGAAGAACTGGAACAGGTCATACTGATCGAGTATATGGCCGAGATAAAGGTATACGTAGGAACTAAGTTAACCCCCAAACTCAGGAAAAAACTCATTCAATTTATTATCAATAATATGACTTATTTTTCTTGGTCCCATTTAGACATGACAGTGATACCACTAGAAATAACAAGACCCCAGTCTGAGGTGAAGCGTGCAATCATAAAGGATTAGGTAACTAAACTTCTTAAAATAGGGTCTGTTCGGGAAGTAAAATACCTCGAATGGTTAGCCAACGTAGTTGTAGTCCCTAAAAAGGGAACAAACTTAGGATGTGCGTAGATTATTAGAATTTAAACAAAGCATGCCCTAAAAGACTCCTTTCTATTGCCTAACATCAATCACATGATCGATGCCACAGTCGACCACGAGATCCTTATCTTTCTCTACGCCTACTCCGAGTACAATCAAATTCATATGAACTTGGAGGACAGGAGAAGACCTCGTTTTTCACTAAATCTGGAACATACTGTTACAATGTAATGCCCTTCGGGCTAAAAAATGTTGGAGCTACATATCAGCGCCTAGTTAGCAAAATGTTTAAGGAACAGATAGGTAAATCAATGGAAGTTTACATTAACGATGTGTTAGTTAAGGCCTTGCGTGTAGATGGCCATTTAACTCATTTGCAAGAAACATTCAAAATCTTGAGGACGTATAGCATGAAGTTTATCCCAGAAACATGTGCCTTTCGGGGTCAGTTCGAGCAAGTTCCTTAGCTTCATGGTATGAAATCGGGAATCAAAATCAACCCTGACAAGATCAAGGCCATCGAACATATCACTATCATAGATAGTGTGGAAGTCGTACAAAGGTTAACAGAACGGATAGCCAACTTGGGCGACCCATTCGAGGTTATCGGATCAAAGCCACAGGTTCTTTTCCTTACTTAAAAGAAAAAGGATTTTGCATGGACCCCAGAATGCCAACAAGCATTGGAAGAATTGAAGCGATACTTATCGAGCCTACCTCTGTTTCAGACTCCGAAGGTAGATGAAAAGCTTCACTTATTTTTGGTAGTATCCGAGGTAGCGTTAAGTGGGTACTAGTTCGAGAAGAGTATGTTACGCAGTTCCATGTCTATCATGTAAGTTGGACTTTAAGATATGCTGAAACACACACTCGCACTTAGAAAAGTTAGCATTTGCATTAATAAGCGCATCTAGAAAGCTTAAGCCATATTTCCAGTGTCACCCGATATGTATGTTAACCACCTTGCCTCTCCAAAATGCTTTGCATAAGCCCGAGTTCTCAGGCCAATCAGCCAAATGGGCAGTCAAACTTGACGGGTACAATATCGAATATCAACCCCGAACGACCATCAAGTCTCAAATCTTAGCTGACTTCGTGGGTGATTTTACACCAACCCTTGAACCCGAAGTGGAAAAGGAACTTTTGTTAAAGTCGGGTACATCGGGGGTGTGGACCCTCTTCACTGACGGTGCCTCAAATGTGAAATGGTCCGGGCTTGGCATCATTTTGATGCCATCTACAGGTAATACTATTATAAAATCTATTAAAACTTTTAGGTTGACTAATAAGGAGGCCAAGTATGAGGCCATGATTGCAGGTCTCGAGCTAGCTAAAAGTTTAGGGGCAGAAGTCATTGAAGCCAAGTGCGATTCTTTATTGGTGGTAAACCAAGTAAACAAAAGCTTCGAAGTTCGAGAGGATATGATGAAAAGATATTTGGACAAGCTACATGTAACCTTACACCACTTCAAAGAGTGGACTCTAGATCATGTGCCTCGAGAACACAACAGTGAGGCCGATGCACTTGCTAACTTGGAGTCATCAGTTGAAGAAGAAGAAGATAGTATCCCTCGGACTATCGTCCAATCATCGAGATTGTGATCGAAGAGGGTCATGCCGATATAAATTCTACAATCTTGACTTCAGATTGGAGGAATAAGTATATCAAATGTTTGAAAAACAAAAAGCTCCTATTGGATCATAAAGAGTCAAGGGCTCGACGAACCAACGCTGCTAGGTTCACATTGGATGAAGATGGTAGTGTTACAGGTGCTTTCTCCGGACAATGGTATCATGGACCTTGTCGATGGATTCCTGAATGCGTACTTGTAACCTTTCGCACTGGGCCCCCTTCTAGTCGATGGATTCGTAAAATGTCGTAGACTGTACTTCTAGTCGAATTATCGAAGCTGATAATTATAATAATTATTAAAAGCTTATAGGTATGATCTCTAGGTGATTTATGCTTGGGCTGTGAAACCATTAAAAACTCGAAATTATTCGTCTTTGGTCCTATTGGCATGCATTCTCAGCAAGTAGCAACAACCTATAGGCATGTTCTCTAAACAATTGGTATTTGAACACGTACGCCTTTTGTTTACCCCTATAGGCATATTTTCTAGGTGGGCAGGGTGATAAGAATAGTTACAACGGCAGTTTAATTAATCAATTAGGGTTCAATAGACATGGTATCTAGATGAGTCATGTGGCTGGAGGAAATATCAATGGAAGAAAGTCTTAACTATTTAACGCAATCATATAGGCATGATATCTAACAACACATAGAAATAAAGCAAGTTGTGAAAATAACCAATGATGTTTAAATCCTATAGGCATACTATCTTATAGCCTATAAAAGTAGATCATGTGATCAAGTAAAACACTTAGATTCTTATAGGCATGATTTCTAACAATATATAAAAATAGGATATGTTGAGCAAGTGAAATAAGTAGGTTCCTATAGGGGCATGCTTTCTATCAGTGTATAAAAATATAGCATGTCAAACAAGATAACAAATAAAGTTTTTAGACCCTATAGGCATGTTTTCTACCTATTCATGCAAGAATTGGAGTACCCAAACCCCCTTTTCACTAATTCCCCCATCATGTATTATTAAAGACCCAAATAGCACAATTACAAGCTCTATAGAATGATCATATGCCCAACTAGGATCACTACAAGCCCAACCTAAATACAAAATACCCAGGAGTGCTACTGGGCTCGACTAAGCTTGGAACCTTATGTGGATGTGCAGGACCACACTCCAGATGGTTGTTGATGTGCTTCATCTCTCATTACCCCAGCAAACATGACCAAACAACTGCCTTGCTTACCCATTTGAGTACCAAACCAACCGTAATAACAAGTGACAAACTATATCCTAGGCCAATATAACAACTTTGATTCTAAGTACTTAACCCTTAAGGCTGTAGCTTTTAGAGAAATAGAAACCATTCAAATCAAAGGCACACAGGCAGGATTAGACAAGGTGTTAAGCTACGGCGGGGCATTAATAATATAACCTGCATACAGTTTATAATAAAGCAAAATGAAAGCACGGGACGAAATGGAATAGTAACTTGCAGTAAATAAATACGGAACCCGATCACCCTGTCAAGACTCAGCTATAACCAATCCTTAAGAGAGTTTCAATGCTACAGAGTAAACTCACAACATAAGAAAAATACATAAACAACAAAATGATGTGGCGTGCATGCCGATCCCATCATAGAATCAGTAACAATATGAACACTATCCCTTATTACTCCTTGTTACAACATGCAAGTCGATTCCACCAGTCTACCCTTATTAATTCTCAATATATCACTCTTATTCCTCCTTTTATGGTGTGCAATCCGATCCGATCCTACCTGTCCACCATTAATACTCCTTGTCGCAGCGTGCAACCCGATCCCTCCAGACAATCACATTTTACCCTTATTCCTCATATTGCAGCGTGCAATTCGATCCTACTATTAGTACCAATCACACACTAAAAATAGAAATTTTACAATTTAGCTAAAAAACCCTCCAGGATATTTAAACCTCAAACCAAGTCAAACAAAAGACTATACAACTAATTCAATTGTTTAAGACTGCAGAGAAGAAGGCAGAGTATAGGAAAAGAAAGAGGATCGATTTGTCAGCTTCAATTCAGAGCTCGAGCTCTGATACCATGCTAAAATGGAGAATCGAATAGAGAAGGAAACCCTAACTAACGAGGGAGAAGAGAGAAGAGAGGAGGAGCATAAATGTGAATGTAACAGTGAAGAAAGGAAATGAATTATCTTCCTTTCATTACTTGTAGCATCTATATATACACACACATCACTTGATAACAACATGATAGGGGATTCAAGAATTTCTAAAGAAAAACAAGAAAATCGAAAACATGCGAAAGCTAAAAGAAAATAAAGAAACGAAAAAGACAGAAAATTAAAGATAGATTGAATTCAAGAAAGGTTTCTTGAATTCAAGAAGTCTATTCTTGAAATTGAATCCTAAAAACAACAATAGGCTAACAAAGGGTTAATCGCCTTTGGTAGAGAATTAAAACAAGAGAGAAAGGGGCTCGCAGATGTGAGGTAGAGCTTGATTAGGCAGTGGTCGCTTTTGCGACGCTTGACCGCCTCTGCCAAGGCCGCGTTTGCGAGGGAGGTCCGTAAATGCCATCATATTTGTGAAGGTGGTCCGCACCTGCGAGGTTTGGCCGGCTGAGTGATGGGCGAGGTGCACAGATTTTGACCGCACATGCATGCTCACAGATGCGGAGATCGCTAGGCAATTTTATATTTTGACGGGATAGCTCATTTTTTATTATTTAGAGACTTGGAACTTAGCTAAAGGCGATTTTTAAGGAGAAATTGATCATCACTTTGAGTGTGAATTTTGATATTAGATCTTGATTCCTCTTTGTTAGGTGCACTTAAAACTTGAATTTATTGGGGTTTTGTGCTAGACTTTTGAAAAGAATATTTAAAATTTGAACCCACATTTGAGGTCGGATTTGAATGAAACTTATATATTTGGACTAATATTGAAACGAGTAGCCGATATTTATGAGTTTTGTCCGATTCTAGGAGGCGGGCCTGAGTTGACTTTGTGTGTTTGATTAAAGATTGAGCTCTTTTATTCTATTATTTTTTTAACATTATTTACACCTTGGTATGCTCTTTGACTAGATTCGAGACGCTCATAGGTCGATTCGAGTAGGAAGGCGTTTTTGGAGTATTTACTTCGCTCGTATGAGATAAGTATCTTACCTAGACTTGGTTGATGGGTAAGTTGCTTGAATTATTGATGTCGGCTATGTGCTTGGAGTGTCGTACATGCGAGGCGTTGGGCTCATATGTGTGCACCGAATTTATCCATACTCGAGATAGTCTGTAGGCTATGTTTTGCCTTATTTTTGGATATTGTGATTTTTTCTATCATTATTATTATGTTTGTATGGTTGTGTAACTTCGTGAATCATGTCATAGATTATGTATAGACTTTGTTTTTCTGGTTGAACATGATACTTATTGTTGTGTGGCGTAACCATCTAATTGACCTGTATTTGTGCACTTCGCACATGCATGCACTTTAGTATGCTATTTTATCAGTCCGGAAGTATGTGATTTGATATCCACTAATTGTATGCATGTATTATTATATATGCTTTCCGTGTTATAGATTGATTTGACAACACGTGAGTTGCTCATGTGGGTTGAGTTGACTATGGCAAGTGAGTTGTCTGTGTGGTTGTTATGATTGTGGCACGTGAGTCATCCGTGCAACGTATGGATAAGGATCCTTCCCCCTAGGGTCATCCTCTCATGTTTCTCCTTGATGACGTACATGTGGTTATGAAAAAATTGAGCAGTCTTGGATTTTTGTGTATCTTCTCTATATGCAAACTCCTTGGATGTATACATGATTTTAGTGCATATCTCATCTATATTGCTATGTAATTGTATATATGCCTTTTGTGCATATCTTCTCTGTATGTAGTTTATGTTGGTGAAATGACAGATAATACATATCATTTCTATATGTTTGTTAATGTGTAATTCGAAATGTATATTTACGCATATCTCCTCTATATGCTGAACTATTATTTTATTTGATATTCGTGTGTATCTTCTCTACATGCACCTAGGGCTTTTTCTGCAGTCACGCTTAGAATCCGATGTTATTATTGCGTATTCGTATGTGTTCACGAGTTGTGTAGATTTAATACATAAGTATTATTGGTGATTTTTGCTACTGCCTCTATGAGATTAGTCATGATACTTACAGAATATATGGGGTCGGTTGTACTCGTACTACTCTATGTACTTAATTGTGCAGATTCAGATGTGGGACCTAGATGAGAGTTGTGTTGGATCACTGTTGAATTACTGAGAGATGAGGTAGAGGTGCATCCTGATCGCACTCCTTGGCGTCTCTTTCCATTTCTATTACTGTTTTAGTTGTTCGGATAATATTTTATATTATTAGACTTGTACTTCTACTGTAGAGCTCACTACTCTGTACTACTAGTTCTCGAAAATTTATGTATTGGCATAGTCTTTATTTGTGACATTTGACTTTTAGACTTATATAATATGTAGTTATTATAATGTTTGATTATTGCATTATGATTGAGTTTCTTGGAAAGTATCTTGACACGGGGAACTTTGGGTCGTGACAGATTATATAATTATTAATTCTTCTTCCGTTCTAGCTTTATGTGGCATTATTTACTTTTAAGTCCATTCTAAAAATACTCTATTAAGACGGTAATTAAAAAGTATAATGAGTGTTGGTTTCCTATTATTTCTTGTTTATCAAAGATAAACTACTACTATATATTTTTGTAGCTGTATTTCATCAAACGTAACGTGAATGTTTATTCTGGTAAATACAACAACAACAACAACAACAACAACAACAACAACAATTATCCAGTAATGTCCCATAAAATGGGGTCTGGGGAGGGTAATATGTAGACGAGTCTTACCCCTACCCGAAAGGGCAGAGAGGCTGTCTCCAATCGACCCTCGGCTTAGTAAAGGAGAGGAAAAACAAAAACAAAAACAAAAATAAAAACAAAACAAAAACAAAAGAGCATTAGTAAGTCCAACAGAAATAGCATAAGTAACTATCTAAACATAAGAACCATAAATAAATAACATGCAATAATATCATACAGTAACTACCATAAATAACTACCATAAGGGAGACACAATCCAAAACACAAAACATCTATGGATAGCCCTGTCAAGTCTCACCCAACCCCGGGTGAGTAGTACGAAAAACAAAAGGGGCCCCTTTCCTATAACCCTGATACTAGACCTCAAAACTTTCCTATCAAGGGTCATTCCGGTAAATGCAACTTATTTAAAAATTTAAAGGCGAATTTAGGATTTAATTTTTATGAATTTAACTTTTAAAGCTTTTAGAATTAAAGCTAGGGACAAATTTACCTTACGAGGTAGGGTGCCACACCACCTGTTCGCTTCGCTGAAAATTTTACTATGTTTGTAATGTATCTGTGAAAATACGGATATATTAAAGCGACGGCACCCTAGATTGACAAAGTGGACGTGGGTGCCAGTGGTTCAGCGTCCCTTCTTCAGGCTGTCATTGACAATCATGAATGGGAATTCAATTTCCTTCCTATTTTCTACTAATTAAGATTTTCTTTTATTTTCAATTGGCCTAGAGCCTCACCTCTTTTTCGTTCGTTTTCTTTCTTTCCTTTTTCTTCTTTTTATATGCTAACTTTCACTACTTCTTTAGTATTTTTTTTAAAATTTTTGAATATCAGTCATCATTTATTTACTACTTTCTATTATTATACCTTACTTCATCAGCAACTTTTTTTCGATAGGTAATGTGAACTGATTTAGTTAACATATAATGTCTCTATATTTGATGATACAATATTAATATATATATAAGAATATAATTTGAATAGTCTTTTCTATTGACTTTGAAAAAATTGACTGGTAGTCGTTTTGAGTTGTCTATTATAGGTTAAGGTTGAAGGGTTTTCTTTAAAAATAATTATTATATAACTCGACAATTAACATATAAAAGATAACATATGAATGATAAAAGTAAATTAATTTAATCAAACAAAGAATATATAGTAATCATAAGTTTTCTTTAAGCAAAAAAAATCATTGGAAATTCAGCAAAAAAATGAATCCAAACTGATGCTTTGTAAATGAAAGAACTATTCGAGTTAATCATACTAGCTGAACCGACCAGTATAATCGATCTTTGTAGCTAGTTGCAGGTATATATAGAGGCGTATGCGTAAATTTTCGTAAATGGTGTCAGCATATAAAGAAATAAACAAATGAATAAATTACTATAGTGATAAAGTCAGTTTTAATATTTATAACGAATAATTTTATTTTATTTATTATTTATATATTATATATTTAGTAAAAAAATTTAGGAGAGTAATATCTCCTGACATCGCGTAGTGTCAGGTATATCCATTCCTGAATATATTATATGCATAAATTAGTGGCACTTGTAATCTGTTATTCCAGAATCCGCCTCTGATTGAATCCATTATCTTTTTGAGTTGAGTTGAATCTGATATCGATACATTGCACCCGCTTCTGCTTAAGAAGAACTCATTTTTATTGATCCAAGAAAAAATAAGTTCAGAGGGAAAAACACCATTTCGACCAATTCCAAGGCATATATGCAGAATTCGAAATGGCAAATAGTAATCAAGACTGATAAATTATACAATAAAATTCCCCAAACATTTAAGTCAAGGTTACATTTTGTTTAACGAAGTTAGTAGTTATAAACCAAATATTCGTTGAACACGTACAAAATAATATGTAGGAATTTTTTTATTTTCATGGAATTCAGTCCATATATGGAAGCATAATGTAGCAAAATATAGTATTCATTTGGATCGACATGTTACATCAAGAGTTCAATTGGATAAAAAAAATAAAGAAAATTTTTCTTTTAAATCTCAGGAAGATTTACTAATTCTGCCATCTTACACAGTGGAAAAAAAACTTGTCCCGTCAAAAAAGTCAACTTGAGAAAACAATTGAATCATTTTAATTTACTACTAATTAGTTATCTAGAGGAGCAACAAATGGTTTTTTTTGAAGAAACCAAAAAAATAAAAGAAAAAAAGGGAGGTTTGATCCATCATTAAATGTGCAGAGTATGGAGAACAGCAATATGGACAGTAAATAAGTGAGTTTAATTCGTTGACAAAAGTGGGAAAATATTTCTTTATTGTTCTTTTAATTTAATGTGTAGAGTCGGATATTTTCACGTAAAATAAGATGGACAAATTTGGATGTCTGCGAAAAGTAGGTTTTTCCACATGGGACGTTTAGTTATTAGGCTGCTTAGCCACAGCAGAACCATCCACAACAGCTGTACTGAAAGCTGTGAGAATATATGAAAGAAAAGGAAAAAATATCTCATAAATTACAAAAAGAGAAGAATTAATGCATGTAGTGGGAAACTTGAACATGGTTGAACATGTTAGAAATTTCAATATCATTAATGAAAGTTGTGTAGAGCCTAATGTCTTATTGACCTTATTTTAAATTCGAAAAAATGGGGTCGAATGCCAGCTTTGCTTAGTTCCTCATAATTGTTGAATCTATTAAATGCAAAATTTTTTTATTATTCTAAAGATTGTATGGTGCCAGCTTTGCTTAGTTCCTCTAGGTTCTCTCCGGCTATTTGGAACACTTTTTTTCTATCAAATACCATGGACTATTTGTTGGCGTAAGTCTATTCTGATGATTGACAAAGGAACATACGGATGAATCAGGTTTATAAATAGTGTACATATATACAGGTAAATTCAAGCACAAAGGTTTGTATGTAAAGGAAATAAGCTTAAGTGATTATATGTGATATTTCTTACGAAAAGATTGCATAATTGATAAGGAGCAGGACTCCTCACTCGAAAAGAAATCTATCCTAGATAAGGGAAGGGTTAGAAGTTATTGATAATTAGTACTTTTCCATTTATAAAAGAATATAATATTAGAACTCTAGTTAATCTTTTTTTACTAATTTTATATATTGTAGGATGTTCTCATTTTATAAATATGCACAAACATTGAAGTTAAACGAGAGTTGAGAGCAAAATAGCAAGACATTTTGCAAGCAATTTCTATGTGATTCAAGTGTACAAACCTGAAGCTACTTGAACTAGATAGAAGAATCAGCTCCAAGTGTCTGTCTTTTATTCTAGTTCAATTGTAGTAGGGCTTTTGAGCTGTACCTTTCAGTTTTCTATAGAAGCATTTGTACTAGGTACTCTAAGTGTATTGTTCAAGAAAGAGTTAACTTGAAATTATCGCAACAACCTGAGGATGGTTGCCAAAATGGGTTAGAGGTAATCCTTAGGTTTACAAGAGTTTTATAAATATTTTTTATGGCTCAGTAATTTAGTGAATTGTTGGGAAAAATCATACTGGATAGTAGGTTGTGATTTTTTCATCTTTTGAGCCAGGTGTTTTTCACGTAAAAATATTTGTGTTCTTTACTTTCTGCATTTATTATTCGACAATTTTAATATAAGAAATACATAGAAGAACCGATCCTTCTATAATATGTGTTGCACGAAAAATTAGACACATACAAATTACCCCTCTTGTATGGTATTAAAGTGAAATATCACTATTACTTCAATTGCACTTCAATGAAAGGTTAAAATGTCAATGCTACAATAGCTTATAGTATTATAAACAAGCATGAAACTTAGGTATGTAATAGCTTCGTAATTGAGTTGTCATCGTATATTTCACACGTTCTATATTTTGCTTAATTTGAAGAAAAAAAGTCTTTCCTTCTTCTCTATCGGATCCTTTTTCACACAAAAGAGAGTAATAAACACTTTGTTTTATTAGTTGTTACAATTATATAGATGAAATTGATGTGAGAGTTTCAACCTTCATATATAAAATATTTCAGTGTGTTTTGCCTAAGTTAGTGTATTCAAATGAGAGAATTTGACTTGTTAAACATTAGAGTGTGGGTGTTATACGTAAATGTTGAATGAAAGGAGACCAAAAAGAATTTGGAAATACATTTACATGCATTGTATTCGATGTTTGCTTTTAGACAAAAGCTTCATCACTAAGTTGCCGTTTAATTAAGGCTAATTAATGTGCTTTTTCTTTTGGGGGATAATAATCTTCAAATTGGAATCAATCATCTCCCTGCAATAATCTCCTACCCTACCCTTTGGACCCATCACCCCACATTTCTTCAAGAAAAATTAAAACAAAAAGGCTTAATTGCGTACAGAAAAGATGGATTATCATCTTAGTCTCAAAAGCAAAATAAATTAATTAAAGAATAATACTTCCTCCATTCATTTTTACTCGACATGTTTTGACTTTTTAGGCCTCTTAAAAATAATATAATATATAATTTCATGATATCCATATTAATTGATGCATATTTTATTGGATTTGAGAAGGAGAATTGAAATGAGTAATAAATAATGTGAATATAACATGAAAAAAAATTATCTTCTCTTAATATGTAGTGACAAATAAAAAAAATTATTTTTAATATACATACCAAATAAAAGTAATCAGAAAAAATTAAAAGTAAACTCTTAATTTTTTTTCTTAACTATTATTCAGTACTCTGGTAATTATAACATTTACAATTACGTGACCTGAAAACCAACAATAGAAAAGTGTCTATCCAAGTATGTGCTCATAATCTTGAGGAGGTGGGCAACTAATAATTAATATACTCCAGGTAAAAGTACATAAATTTAGTCTATAAACTATAAAAAACTATTCCTTCCATTTCGGGTATGTGTGAAATTATTATTTTTATTTTAAAAAGAATAATCTCTATTTATATTTAAAAATAATTTATTTTAAATTTTTAATTTTACCTTTACTGAGAAACTTTTATAAATACGTAAATACTCTAAACTCCTTTTTGACTTATTTAGAATCACAAATTCTAGAAGTCTTCATATTTTCTTAAACTCCGTACTCAAAAAGGTTCAAACAAATTAAAATAGAAAAAGTATATGTTATATATATATATATATATATATATATATATATGATCGTATATAATTGTAAGTCGAACACTCCTACTTTTTACTAATGCATCTTAAGTTGAAAAAAACAATAAAATTATTTTTATATCATTCTTACAGCTTGTTTGGATGGTTGTTACGTGTTGTTTAATAATTTATCATATTGTAATGTATTGTATTGTACTGTATTATTTGATAAAAATAAAAATAATATTTAGATAGATTGTGTCATTTGATATCACACGCCAGCAATATGAAGAATAAATTTGTAATATTATAAAAAAAATTATGATACATCGTAAAATTACTATATAAAAGGTTGTGTAAATGATTAAATAAAATTATTTAATAATAATAAAATGGTGAGATTGAAAGAAAAATACAAAATAACAATACGACCACACCAAATCGATCATTACATAAAATGATACATTTTATTATCCTATAACAATAATTTAACAATACAATACAATAAAATTTAACTAACAACCAAAACAAAATATAACAAGCTATTATCGCCTTATATGGCACAGGGAGAATAATATATACCACCAAAAAGACATACTCACTATATAGCAAGCTAAACAACAGGAAGCACCGCTCCTATTGACGCATGCAAGCTTTCTCCTATCCTTTTCTCCCCTATTTTCTTCACATGCCCTGAAGTCGCCGGAAAGTTTTGAACAGTACAGCTTTTCATTTCTCTTGCATATATATAGCCTAAGCATAATATAATTGTTGTATATATATATATATATATTATATTGTATGTAAAGATGAAAGAAATTGTATCAAAATCATCTTTCACAATATCCAAATGCATCTTTTTCGGTATCCTCATATCAATACCTCTCCTCCTTTTTCTATCTCATCGGAATTCTTTCTCCGCCCTCATCTCCACAACCACCACCATCACCACAACATCAAACTCCGATTTGGATCTCAAAATCCGACCCGGATACGCTACCTATGATTCCTACATCCAGAAACAGCTCAACAAGACCCTCAATCCGAAACTACGAAAAATATGGACAACCCGTGACTGGGACCGGAAAATTCAAGTTTTCTCAAAATTCTTTGGCCAGCTTAAAACTAGGAGTCTTCTTTCAGGTTCATCGAAAGTGCTCTGCATTGGTGCCCGGATGGGTCAGGAAGTTGAAGCGCTGAAACGGATCGGAGTATCCGATTCGATCGGAATGGATCTTGTACCGTACCCGCCGTTGGTAGTGAAGGGCGATTTTCATAATCAGCCGTTTGAAGATGAGACGTTTGATTTGGAATTTTCTAATGTTTTTGACCACGCGCTTTTTCCGGATAAATTTGTGTCGGAGATCGAACGGACGTTGAAGGCCGGCGGGTTTTGTGTTT
Organism: Nicotiana benthamiana; assembly: GCA_034376525.1. NCBI lineage: Eukaryota > Viridiplantae > Streptophyta > Magnoliopsida > Solanales > Solanaceae > Nicotiana > Nicotiana benthamiana. The sequence goes on from CM067337.1 coordinate 135,220,228, forward strand.
TGCACGTAGCGTTATCAAGACGGGCTGATAAGTATTCGGCGAACGATTTGTATAGTGTTGAGCCGTTGAAGAAACTGTTTAAGCGGTCCGAGTTGGTTCATACTCGAACCGTTGATGGATTCGGTTTGGATACCGAAGTTGTTTTCAGGAAAAAGAGTTGATTGAACCGGTTCGGATATTTTTTATTTTTTCTGTTTTCCAGGTTGTAGTAATGCTGGACATTAAATTCTTTATGGACTTTAGTTAGTAGTTGTAGGACAATATAACTTTTATTCTTTGAAGAACAAGTTGGGTTTGGGTATCCTTTTCTCTGTCCGTGGCTGACTTTTTGGTTATTGCTATGTGCCTTTATCATTATTACTTCTCTCTTTTTTTTAAACAAAACAAAAGAACTTCACTTATTTTTTGGTAATAAGCTCGAATCCAAAGACATTTTCCCTAACTACAAAGTACAAACTGAAATGGTGAGAATTCGTTTTTGATCTTTTAAATCTAAATATTTTAGTAATAGAATAACGTCAAATCAGAAATCTGCAATATAACTAGGTCTCAATTCCAAGCAGATTAACATTAGTTATAGCATTAAATGTTTCTTATATTTTACACTGACATTTTCAATAGTTTTATGTTAATTGTCAGTTTATTGTAATGCTTCTCTTTTAGGGTTCTTTGACATTCCTTACATTTTTTACTGACATATTCAATAGTTTTATATTAGTTGTCAATTTATTGTAATGCTTCTCTTTTATGTGTTCTTTAACATTTCTTACATATTTCACTCGTAAAATAAGCAAAGCTCATAGAGGTTAGGAGTTATAATACCAAGAAACAACAACAAATTGGATATTCTTAAATTCAAAAGAAAAGACTACCATGAAAAAGTATGAAATGAAACTACTAATTCTCTGTTTCAATTTAGATGTGATAGTTTGATTCACAATGTTTAACAAAAAAAAAATTAAAAACTTGATCTTAGAAACTGAAGGGATAAAAGTTTTGTGGAGCAGTGATATTTATGTGGTTATAAAAAAAAATTATTAAGAATAAAATAGATAAAAATAAAAAGTTTGAAGTTACATTATTTCTAAATTTAAAAATATATTATCTATTACTCATAGAGGATGTAAAACTTAAGAGAGGAAGGATTCTTAATGTCCAACGGAAGTGGAACGATGACAGCTGAACATGGAATAAATTACTCATTTGTTCAATCAAAACATGATGCGTCAACGACGGGCACAAGATTTCTTTATGTTTAATTGTCAATATCACTTTCGGCCATGAATGCTGGCTAAGCACTCCAATTGGTTTCTGACTTTTCTTTTTCTTCATTTTTCTAATCGCCACAAGTGGCTCATCACTCGAATCTGGTTTTTTAATCAAACCAGTAAGTTTCTTCTAATACTAAATGGTTAAACAATCTGCCACGTGTAGTTCGTCAACCACAGCAAAGGTATCTTTCTTTAGGTTTCAACTATTGAATGAATTACAGACGCAACGGAATCAACATCAGACAATTCCAATACCAAAGAAGCAAAATCACGTCATGTGCATGGATATAAATCGGTGTACAATGTACTCTTGATCAACCTTTAATTAATGATAATACATAAGTACGTACATACAGGCAAACAAGACACTTTTCTACTTGCTTTCTTTTTCTTGTTGCTTCGGAAAGCCCAAGGTGACGGACGCTTGATTTTGTAACAAAATTCGGGTTTGGGTTCAGTTCACCTACAACCAAGGAGAGGGAGCTACTGGTTCCAAGCGTCTGCTAGACTATCAGGGACAACATCAACAGGCTGACTTTCAGCATCTTGACATTGAGCAGCCATAACCTTAGCCTTCTTGAAACGGCTAGAGCTTCTCAGGATCATATCTATGGTTATGTCCTGACCTAAAAAGCTGTTGGAATATACAGTGTCATCATAAGCACCAGGAATTTCATAAATAAATTAAAAAAACATAGATAACTTAGACAAATTCATTGGCTATTCCATCTGTGCTAAATCATTTGCTCTAACACCAGAGTTTCTAACATGCAAATATTCTCATCCCATCTTATAAGACTAAGAGTATAACCTTGGAAACATGTCATCCTTAAGTTTTTTCCACCTGTCATTAACAGCATTTACCAATCGCAGACACTCATTTAACTGTTGTGCACAAGTGACACAGTCACAAAGTAGAGGATTGAAAGAGATATAGCTTTTGAACAAAGAAAAAATCTATCAAGTACAATAATTTGACATAATATTTTTGGCAGCACATACAGGCAGAATTACCACCAGAGCAAGCTACTGCCTAGTGGTTACGAGCAAAATTCAGAACAAAGAGTATGATAAAGAATTTTAATATTCATAATCCATAATCTACCATTAGAAAGAACCATCAACCATGTGTAACTAAAGTAAGTATGGACATAATCCCAGCTTGCAAATGGTGAATTTGTAGAGAAAGGAATAGAAGATTTTTTGACGATGAAAAGTAGTCAAGGAATAGAAGATTTTTTGACGATGAGAAGTAGTCAATTTTGAATGTCAAATCTGAAGGTATTATGTCTGATATCTTTTTAGTGCAGATTAGAGTGGGTAAATGATGCTGAAACATTTTCCAAGCTCATAGAATCTCTTGTATAGGCAATCTGATAACTTTTCTCAGTTTTTTCACTTGTAATATTTTGGATGCAAACATAGCACCTCCTTAGTGCTGATTTAAACATCGATGCACATTTAAAAAAAGAACCATGTTTTGACTAAGAGCTTTAAGAAAAAAATTAAGAGATCTCACACTTACTTTGATTTGACCTTACGCTTTGCACCAGTATCCTCGTGTTTTGCAACATTAGCTCCTATCAAGTCAACATAGGAAAGTAGAATTAGCTTATAAACGGAATGAAGAATGGAGAACAAGAAATTATAGAATGTACTTGAGATATATGTTGCATTGATTTTTTATCCATCAGCAAAATAAGGAGTCCTTCTCTACATGGCCAACTATAGAAAGTACTTGAGATATATGTTGCATTGATTTTTTTATCCATCAGCAAAATAAGGAGTTCTCTATATTACCATAGGAATTATTACGCCCATAAAGTAGAAATTAATAACTTCCCATTTTCCTTTAAATCCTTGCGGCTAGCATGTCAGGGGAGGAGGATAGGGTGGGGTTGATTCGGTGCTGTTTGGAAATCAGAAGAATGGCAGCCACAGATCTCAGTGCTTATGTTACCTGGCCTTCTGTCTAGCAAAATTTTCAATTGGTTTGATATGATATTATACCAAGCCTTACAGATTGTTTACCACCCTAACATGAGTCGCTTCGCTTTTTTTGAGTAAAAGGTCTCAAATTTTTGTGAATGTCAATGGAATAAGAACATATTCGATTGTCTAGACATGAAAGGAAAATTTTAGCAGATTAAATTTGCAATTACCATTTGGAGTAGAAGCCTGACTTATTTCACTTCCTTCAACCGAGTAGCCAGAAGAGGATGAATAATCAGATGGAGTCTCAGTCGCAGAATCAGAATTTCCACCCCCCTTACTGCCAGACCTTCTCGATCTACTATCCCCAAATTTAGGCCTTGATGTAGGAAGCACTCCTCTCTTTGGTGTACAATCCTCGAGGTCTCCAGTTCTCATTTTTGTATTTTTGGTAGCCAAACTTTGGATTTCTGAACCTGTTTGCTGTCTTCTGTTCTCGAGGAATGTATCAGAACCTCTTGAGCTTGAGCTGGACATAGATTCGTCCATAGGTTCTTTACAATCCTTTTCGGAAGCAGGAGCATCAAAAGTTGCAAGCTTTCCAGTGTCTTCAAGAGTTGTATCTCCATGAACGCTTGAGCGACTTGGAACTGTCACCTCAGTTCTTGAGTTCAAGATATCTTCCGAAGTGCCCCCAGAAATCACTCCATCCTTCTTTGATTTTCTGCCAGCTTTTATGTCTCTGTTTGATTTCGTTGGTTTCTTTGATGCAACTTCACCCTGTTGTTGACCAGGAATAAAATATTTCTTGAAGTTTATACTCTCGCTTTTATCAGTATTAATTTCAGGCTCGTGCATCTCCTCTAATTTACCGTTGGCTAAAGGATGAGATGGCACACGAAAAGAGTTTGCATTCCTTAGATCCTTCCCAGAACTCTTTGAATTGGAATCAGTACCAGGATTTCTCTGATTTTCCAACTTGGTAATATCCAACTGATCAACATTACTATTTTTACCTGACTCAATTATCTCCAGTGGCTCTGGCAGAGGGCTCAAGTCTCTCGGATTATCATTTGAAGCTGCTAATTCTTTGTGACTTACTTCCTGGTCTTGAATAGCCAAATTGGATTTGCTCTTCTTAGAACTTTGGCTCTTTCTGGTTTTGGTTTTGGTTTTGGTTTTCACTTTCCTTTCTACAAGGCTTACAGTATCCTTATTTTTACCAGTTGGGTTAAGCAGCAAATGCTCAACCTCATTTTCCTTCTCCTCGACAGGAAGAAGCTCTGCCTCAATGAGGGTTGTCTTCTCAACGTGTTGATGAGAGCCTGCAGCATAGGCAATCTTTGACTCTTGTTCTGAAGCTCCCTTTCTTTCGGTGGCGGGCAATGCATCTTTATCTTGATTAGACCCTTGAAAGAAATAATTACCAGTAGGATCATGCATTGCCGAAGGGGCACATGAAACATTAATATTACTGGTGGCGACCTCCTTCCTTTTTGCCTTCTTTTTCTTACTTCGACCAGAGTTTTCATGTCCTTCAGCAACCTTCACATCAGATGGAGCTGCAGAGACAGTTTCCACTTCCTTAATGGTCATTTCTGCTTTGGCATGGTCTGAAGATTTGCATGTTGCAGATTGAACTTGCATGAGATCCTTGTTATGAGACGACCCTTTCACCTCTGTATCTAGACTAATCTGCAGCTTTCCAGCATCAGACGGAATTTCAACTTTCTTACTCTGCTCAGTTACAGGACCAGCTATAGGTCCAATTCCTGCAGCTAAAGAGGGGTAGTTCACCCTACTGTCATCCTCTCCATCTAATTTATCAGGAATATTTTCAGCAGATTGCCTGCGACTCTTTTTCTTACGCTTCGTGCTGCTTGCATTTCCAGATTCAATGTCCCCCTTGCCATCCAATGACTTTTCAGCTGAGGGATATTGTTCTTTAGTTGCCCCAGTTGCTATATTGTTGTCTGAAGGAAGGGAGGTCTCAGCACCTTGAGTAACTGACAACTTGCCTCTTTTCCCTATTTCGTTTATATCAGTTTTTGGCACAATACTTCTACCAGCCTTAGTAGTTGCATCACCAGAACCATCATGGCGGACTATATCTTGCTCAGATGCACTAGTATTTTTAGAAGCCTCAACAATATTTTTCATATCTAACTCATGACGACGAGTTGACTTCTTGGCCTTGCTTTTCTTCCTCCCAATTCTATTCTCTGCTGCTCCTTGCGAATGTGCCAACAGGAAGGAAGACACTGGATCCTTGGTACTTGCATCGCCCAACTTCTCACTCATCTGCATTTCAAAATCACAGTTCGATGTCAGCTTCTCTTGTTCTCCGGTTGTATTAGCACTAGCAGTTCTAGGTTCATTATCTCCTGAGAGAATAGATTCACTCATAGGTCGGCCAACTGAATTCATTTCATAGAACTCCTTGCTGACTGGTGCTGGCCACTCTTTGTTTGAAGTATGATTTTTAACTGGAGATGTTTCTTGGAGTCCAGATTGAGTAACATGAATAGTAGAGTCAACATCAGTCAATTTGTCAGAGATCTTCATTTCAACTCCTTCATTTTGCTTTAACCTCCTATTCCCCTCAAGTTTTTCATCGGAGCTCAGAACCATACAGGCAACTTCATCATGGCACATGGATGAGTCCTTTCCCTTCTTCTTTTTGCTCTTCTTATGGGCTGTATCTGTTCCCACAGATTGGTCTCCCAATGCTTCTGCTAAAGCTGACTTTATTGGTCTATGTGCTGTGGGCTTCTCTGGAATTGCCACCATCAAGACATCCCTATGATTGAACTCGGTGGGACCTCGACTGCTTTCCTTGCTACCCAATTTTTTCACTTTATTTTCAATGGTCCCAGACTCCGATGTTTCATCAAGTGTATCATTGTTCCTGTTTCCACATTGTTCATCCTGCACACCAGAGATTTCAGCACTTTCCCCACCCATCCTACATTTCTTCTTTCCCAATTTTGACATCTTACTGGGATCAGAAGGTTGGTTTCTTAAAGATTCAGCACTGGCATCTTTCAGTTTCATGTTTATAGTCACCCACTGTTCTTCATCACAATTTGTCGAAGTAGAATCATTTCCAACAATCTTATGATCAAAATCATCATTACCTACACCACGCTTTGAAGCGTGAGTATCTGTTACCGGGTGTTTGATTATATCTTCTGTATGCTTCATTTTACGCTTCTTCGCCACAGGACCAACTCCAGGAGAAAGTTCCTGTGATTCATCCATGGGCTTCACACTCCTGAACTTATGTTTCGCGATGGAGCTTGATGCCAAGTTTCCGTGAGCCGGATCAGGTTCATTAGTATCAAAAACCTTGTGTTTAGCCATTGCTTTGAACGAATCACTAGGGAGAAGATAGTCAGCTCCAGTTTGCGGATATGTGATGCAAAGTAAGTCTTGGTAACAGCTAGAAGCATCAACAGAAAGGAACCAACCCTTTTTGATACCCTCAAAAACACTACTGACAAGCATACTATCAGGCAGGTGATAAAAATATCCTTTCCGTTTCACCTGTTAGGAAATAGAAATAATTAAAATCACATTACGATACAGGAATATACACAAGAAAAAATAGTGAGTTGGAGGATTAGAAACAAACCTTCACAGAAGAAATCTTTAACTCCCTCTTCTCAGGAAAGCACCTTAAATGTTCAAATACAATTTTTTCTGCATAAGACAAAAGTGCATATCAGGCAACTGAACTCTTTAGTAACTTAATCATTCCTCGATCAAGATTTTAAATATCAATTATAGGCAAACTAGAACTAGCAAAACAAAATTTTATACTCTGAACAATAAATGAATTTAAGTTATATACACGAGACAATTTAAAGATTTTTTACATTATCAATGTATTTTACCTGTAATAACAAGGCCAATTTTAGATTGTCAATGTATTTTAGCTGTGGTAACAAGGCCAATTACCATTTTACCATATTACAAATTAATATTTATCAAGAGATTTACCTAATAAGGGACTTGATTGTGTAAATTTTTTTTACAGTCTTGCCAGAGCCACACCCAACAACATTTACCTTCTTGCCAGAGCCACACCCAACTTATATTCAGTGGTTGGAAACGTATAAAACAGATGCCAGAATAAATATGTAACTACCTTTGAGATCAGAGACATAATCGGAGTCGGAGACAATTAAAGCCAAGTGGGTATCAAGGTTGGTATCCACGAAAACCGTGTTGTACGTCGTCTCAGGTTCGGTTTCTTCGCGACGCCGTTTCACCATGATTGCTCGACGGCTGCTGAGCTCCGGAACATTAAAAGCTGAAATGACCAAGGGTTTTAGCTCCTGTGGTGGCGAATTAGGTGAAAATGAAATGAAGGGTTTAACTCTCAATTGAAGGGGCTTTTGCCGCCAACTTTAATGGGCCTGGCCTTGCTTTATTCAAAAGCCCAAAGCCAATAAAATAAGAACAAAAAACAGTTTTTACATTTGTACTCGGTTTTTAGGTCACAATTAAATTTATACTCACATTGCAAGAAAATTTTCAAGGCTATCCCCTTTATGATCACTTCAGACTTATCAGATCTAAAATTAAAAAAATTAGTCTGAAATTAAAATATTGCATTTCATATGCACTTAAGGTCAAATAGGTCTGAAGTGCATGTGCAACTAATGATTTCATGACTTAAGATCAATAAGTCTGAAGTGAAAAGTTGCACATCAAATACACTTATGGCCAAAAAGTCTGAAGTGCAACAAACGTTTTTCTACACTTAAGGCCAAAAGGTCTGAAGTGCAACAAATATTTTCCTACATTTAAGGCTAATAAGTATGAAATACAAAATTACATTTCAGATGCACTTAAGACCAAATAGGTCTGAAGTGCAACCAAGTGTTTCATGAACTTAATTCCAATAAATCTGAAGTGAAAAATTACACTTCAAATGCACTTGAGGCCAAACAGTCTAAAGTGCAACAGACATTTTCCTAAGTCTCAAGTGAAAATTTACACTTTAGATGCATTTGAGGCCAAAAAGATCTAAAGTGCAACAGACGTTCTCCTGCATTTAAGGCCAATAAGTCTAAAGTGAAAAATTGTACTTGATATGCACTAAATGCCAAAACGTCTTAGGTGCAACCAAGCGTTTTCACGCACTTAAGGTCAAATAGGCCCGAAGTGCAAATTGCCTAAAAATAAAACTTTGTTCTTCAAATTTTAACAATCCAATATATGATTTAACATCAAAATCTATTCCAAATGAGTTCAAATTTGAAGCATAACTTCTAAATACCATCAAAAACATTCCCTCTATCATCAATTTTTCAAAACAATAATAAATCTAAAAACCCCATTTTACAATTAAGAAAAAAAGAAAAAGAAGAAATCCTAAGTAATATTAAAAAATAAAGCACCACAATAGCTCACCATGATAAAATATTATAAACTATCTTAAAATATATTAATACTGTATAAAATTAGTGTTGCCCGGAGAAGAAGAAGAAGAAAGAGGAAAAGGGGAGAAAAAAGCCTTAAATTATTTAAACAGTAAATATAAATTAAATAAAATTCGAAAAATAAATACAAATTAAATAAGGGCGATCAAATATGATGGCCGTACAATTTTTACAAAATATAACACTTAAAATCCATTTTAAAGACTTAACGATCAAATACCCTTTTCTGGGGGAAAAAACATGGCCCTTCCGAATATTTTAAGACGAGACCGTCTCCTCATTTCTATGCCTAGGCTTCAGCAAAGTTCCTTCTCCTACTTTTCTTTTTTTTTTTTCACGTTCTTTTTGTTTTTTTTTTATTTTATTTTTTCACTTTTTTGTTCTTCTTTCCAGTGAAATTATGCACTTTTATCCATTCTTTTTTTTCATAATTTTCTCTTCTTTTATTTTTTAATTTTTCCAGTAGTAACAATTCAATCTTTTTACTTATTTTTTAATCTTAGCTTTTATTTACCGGTGTGTTTTTTTATTTTTTATTTTTTATTTTTCGCTAAAACCTCATGGTCTAAATATTTTGTCACTTATTTTTCTTTTTTCTTTTTTCTTTTAATTTTATCTATTATTTTCAAGAAAATTCATCTCCAGAAACTGTTACCGCTTTTTTTATTATTATTTTAATTTATTTTTAAAAAATAACTGAATCTTAAAATTTTTACAGTGGTACTTTCTACACAATTAGTAATCCATTATAATTACTCAGAGTATCCTTTTACTCTTTTTGATTCTTTTAATTTTCTATTAATAATATATATTTCTCTTCAGTTTTCTAAGAAATTTTAGATTTTGTTTTTAAAGTGAAATCAGTGTGTTCAAAAACACCGGTCACTTTTCCCCCTTATAATTATAACTAGTTGTCTTAGGTTTTCTTATTATTTTTTCAGTAAAATTTCTCCGTTAAAACTTTAATTACTTTATTCTAATTTTATTTCTGTTCTTTCAATATAAATAATCTAGTCCTAAATTTAGTATTGGAATACTTTCTACACAATCATTAATCGATTATAGTTATCGACAGTTGCGGTATCACTCTTTTGATTTTATTTTTTGTTGTTGTAATTTTTAAGAAAATTAAGGCTTTTAAAATAAAGAATTGGAATCATTGTATACCAGTGTTTAGTATAACATGAATATTAAAAATACTACTTAACGTACTCAAATAAAGATACTATGATTCAATAGTAATTATGGTATACGAAAAAGTAGTATACCAAGAACACTGGGAATGTCATGGTTCTTGAATTATGGTATACCAATGTATGGTATACTAAGAATATTGAGAATACTATTTAATATACTCAAATACAATATATCATGATTCAACAATGATCATACTACACATTATACTAAAAATATTTGAATACCGCTTACTATAAACAAATAAAGTATACCAAGTTAAATAGTAATCATGGTATACTATATAGTATACTACAATTCAACAGTAATCACGGTATTCTACTCAGTATACCAAGAATATTGAGAAGACTATTTAATATATCAATAATCACAGTATACCACAATTCAGCAGTAATCATAGTATACCAATATGTAGTATATTAAGAATATTAGGGATACTTTTTAACATACTAAAACAAAGTATATCATGATTCAATAGTACAATGGATCGAACTCGTACAGGAAAAATTGAACAATAATGGATAGGGAACTAATCCCGACATCATGAAAAAGCTCGAGAGCTCACTATATGGATAGAATAAGGTGAAAGTACGGCTCCAAAGCTCATACTTAAGAAGTTCTGTATGTCGGACATACCTAAGTACAACGGGATTACCGATCCTAATGAATACATCACTTCGTACACATGCGAAATAAAGGAAAATGACTTAGAAGATGATGAGATTGAATCTGTTTTGTTGAAATCATTTGGGGAAACTTTATGGAATGGGGCAATGATATGGTACCACAATTTGCCGCCCGATTCCATCGATTCTTTAGCTATGCTTGTTGATTCATTAGTAAAGGTGCACACCAGAGCAATAAAGGTCATGACCAGGAAGTCGGACCTCTTCAAAGTGAGATAAAGGACACTAAAATGCTGAGGGAGTTTGTATTTCGATTTCAGATGGAACATATGGACCTACCCCCTGTTACCGATGATTGGGTTGTCCAAGCCTTTACTCAGGCTTTGAACAAGTGAAGTTCGATAGCATAATGTCAACTAACAGAATTTGTATTTGATTGAATATGCAGCGGTGACCTGGGCCGATATGCATAATCAATACCAATCGAAGATTAAAGTCGAGGATGATCAGTTGGGAGCCCCATCCCGAGAAAACACTTACCCGTAGCGGGTGTTTACATCAAACCAATACATATATAACATGTGTCTTGCATATGAACTCCAATCATTTAACCATGGTAAATTATATGCATTCTTATCTAATTAAATTTATTAACCATGGTAAGTCAATATAGTTTGGTGTGAACACCCGATCTAGGTAAGTTTTTACTCTCCATCCGGTTTCGTGTATCTAAACAGGTCTGAATGAAGGATTCAAAGGGACATCGACAGAGAGCCCCGATCGAACAGAGATTAATACTAACCATATTGCGCATATTGAAGGAATAACAGATCGGGACGTAATCCCCTTCGAAATGACTAAAGGAATGATTGAGGTCAAAATTCTCAAGGGCTCATGAGTAAGAATGGCTTCGATAATCACATTGAGCCTAAGGAAACACCGCGGTTATTAGAATACAACATAAGCATCGATGCTTCAGGTATTGTGTCAGTTTTTGGACGAATTAAGGATGCTAGATGGCCCAAACGTCTACAGACTGATCCTGCTCAAAGGAATCTGAATCAAATGAGCAAGTACCATGAACACATGGTCATAGAACCGAGGACTGCAAATAATTAAGAGAGGAGGTAGCTCGTTTATTCAACGAAGGTCATCTTCGAGAGTTCTTGAGTGACCGAGCAAAAAATCACTTCAGAGACATGGATGCAACCAGGAAAAACGAAAAAGGAGGAACTCAACACGTGATTTACATGATCGTCGGTGGGGTCGATATCCCTCAGGGCCCAATATTTAAGCGCACCAGAGTCAGAATCATAAGGGAGAAGCATACCCGGGACTACTTACCAGAAGATACCTTATCCTTCAACGATGAGGATGCAGAAGGGACTGAACAACCTCACAACGACGCACTGCTAATATCTATCCTAATGAATAAAACTCAAGTTAAATGTGTGTTAGTTGATCCACGTAGCTCGACGAATATTATTTGATTGAGGGTCGTGGAGCGACTCGCCCTTCAGGATCAAATCGTGCCTGCAGCTTGAGTGCTCAACGGCTCCAACATGGCGAGTGAAACCACCAAGGGAACCATATTGCCAGTAAACGTGGTCAGAACTATCCAGGAAACTAAGTTCATGTGATCGAAGGAGATATGAGATTGGAAGACCATGGATCCATAATATGAAGGCAGTACCTTCAACACTTCATATAGTCTTGAAATTCCCAACACCAGAAGGAGTCAAAATGGTGTACGGCGAGAAACCAACAGCTAAAGAAATGTTTGAAATCGATGAGGTGATACCTGTGTTGACTCTCACATCAATAAAGGGACCAGAATTAAAGGAAAAGCAAAAGGTCAAATAGCAACCATAATTGCCGGCTTCGACTAGATCGGAACAACAGGAAATTATTGATGATAATGTTTGCATGATACCTCGTACCTTCGTAACTCATGATGATTCCAATGCCCCAAAGTCGACGGCCGAAGAACTGGAACAAGTCATACTGATCGAGCACCTGCCCGATCGAAAGGTATACCTGGGAATGGGGTTTAACTCCCGAGCTCAGGGAAAAACTCAGTAAATTCCTTATTAAAAATATGGATTGTTTTGCTTGCTCCCACCTTGACATGACAAGAATCTCACCGAAGATCACCAACCATCGATTGAGTTTGGACCCGAAATTCAGACAGATAAAGCAAAAGAGAAGGCCACAGTACAAGGTAAAACATGCATTCATCAAGGACGAGGTAACCAAACTTCTCAAAATAAGATCCATTTGGGAAGTAAAATATCTCGAGTGGTTAGCAAATGTAGTTGTAGTTCCCAAGAAGGAGAATAAACTTAAATTGTGTATAGATTACAAAGACATAAACAAAGCATGCCTTAAGGACTCTTTTCCGCTGCCAAATATCGATCGTATGATCAATGCCCTGGCTGTCCACGAGATCCTCAACATTCTCGATGCCTACTCTGGGTATAACCAAATACAAATGAACCTGGAGGATCAGGAAAAAACCTCATTTATCACTAATTGTGGTACTTATTGCTATAATGTAATGTCGTTTGGGCTAAAAAATGTTGGTCCTACTTATCAACGCCTAGTGAAACAAATGTTCGAAGAACAAATAGGTAAATCTATTGATATTTATATGATGACATGCTAATTAAGTCCTTGCGAGCAGATGACATTTTGACAATTTGCAGGAAACCTTTGACATATTGAGATAGTACAATATGAAGCTCAACCCTAAGAAATGTGCATTCAGGGTCGATTCATGTAAGTTCCTAGGCTTTATGGTATCAAATCGAGGAATTGAGATCAACCCCGATAAAATCAAGTCAATCAAAGACATCACAGTCATGGACAACGTTAAGGTTGTAGAAAGGCTAACATGACGGATACTACTTTAGGCCGGTTCATCTCGAGGTCTTCTGATCAAAGCCATAGGTTCTTATCACATCTCAAAAAGAAGAACAATTTTACCTGGATCCTAGAATGCCAACAAACGTTGAAAGAATTAAAGTGGTACATTTCGAGCCAACCATTGCTTCATACTCCAAAAACGGACAAACAACTCTATTTATATCTGGCAGTCTCGGAGGTCGCGGTAAGTGGTATCTTAGTTCAAGAAGAACAAGGTACGTAATTTCCTGTTTACTATGTTAGCCGATTTTTAGGTGAAGTGGAGACCCGGTACCCACACTTAGAAAAATTATCACTTGCTCTAATAAGCGCCTCTAGGAGATTAAAACCATATTTTTAATGCCACCTAATTTGTGTTGTAACCACTTATCCCCTTCACAACATTTTGCACAAGCCCGAGCTCTTGGGCTGGTTGGCCAAATGGGCTGTTAAAGTTAGTGGGTATGATATCGCGTACCTACCTCGAGCGACCATCAATTCTCAAATCTTAGCAGACTTATTGGCCGAATTTACAACAGCCCTCATACCCGAGGTCAAAAAGGATCTATTGCTAAAATCGGGTACATCCTTGGGGGTGTGGACCATTTTCACAAACGGTTCTTTGTATGTGAAGGGGTCTATGCCAGACATCGTTTTGAAGCTACCCACAGGCAATACGATTAGACAATATATCAAAACCCTTAAGTTGACTGACAATGAGGCCAAGTATGAGGCTATGATTGCAGTTCTCGAGCTCGCTAAAAGTTTGGTAGCTCACACCATTGAGGCAAAGTGTGATTCCCAGCTCGTGGTTAACTAGGTCAACAAAACCTTCGAGGTCTGAGAAGATCGAATGTAGAGGTACTTGTACAAACTGCAAGTAACCTTACACATGTTCAAAGAATGGAACTTAGGCATGTACCTCGACAACAGAATGGTGAGGTCGATGCCCTTGCAAACTTAGGGTCATCAGTCAAAGATGACAAAATTAGCTCAGGGGGCTGTCGTACAACTTTCAAAATCAATGGTCGAAGAAGGCCACACCGAAATAAACTCTACAAGCATAACTTGAGATTGGAGGAACAAATATATCGATTATTTGAAGAATGGAAACTTCTATCGGACTCTAAGGAATCGCGGACTCTGCGGATGAAAAGTTGCACGATTTACATTGGCCAAAGATGGAACATTATACAGAATCATGTTCGATAAGCCATTGGCAATATGCTTGGGTCCGGGGGACACCGACTATGTCGATTAGAAATTCCCAAGGGTACTTGTGGGAGCCATTCCGATGCCGAATTGCTGGTTCACAAAATCATCAGAGTAGGATAATATTGGGACAGTATAGAGGATATTAAGGAGTTCGTTCGAAAATCCGACAAATGCCAAAGGTATGCACCAATTATCCACCAACCTAGAGAGAAACTTCATTTAGTCCTACCGTTGTGGCTATTCATGGAACGAGGGATGGACATCGTTGGTCCTCTACCATCTACCCCAAGTAAATCTAAGTTCATTTTATTTATGACTGACTATTTCTCTTAATAGGTTGAAGTACAATCTCTAGAGAAAGTCATAGATAAAGAAGTTATAGACTTTATCTGGGATCACATCATATGCTGATTCTGGATACTTGCCAAGATAGTGTGCGACAATAGAAAATAATTATCGGCAGCAAAATAACAAAGTTCCTCAAGACCACAAAATAAAAAGGATATTATCGATGCTGTATCATCCTAGTGGGAATGGACTGCCGAATCAACGAACAAAACCATCATTCAAAACCAATGAAGAGGTTAAACGGCGCTAAGGGAAATGGAGAGAAATTTTACCTGAAGTGCTTTTGGAATATTGGACAACGACAAAATCTAGTACGAGGGCAACACCGTTATCCTTGGTGTATGACGTCGAAGCTCTGATACCGATCGAAGTCGGGGAACCAAGCGTTAGATTTCGATACACAATGGTAGAATCAAATACGAGGCTATGAACACAAGCCTCAAATTGTTAGATGAAAAATGGGAAGCCGCCCTCATTCGATTGGCCGCCCATAAACAGCGAATCGAAAGATACTATAATCAAAGAGCCAATCTTCGACACTTCAAAATAGGGGACTTAATTTTGAGAAAGGTTACCTTCAACACTCGAGATCAAAATGAGGAAAAACTCATCCCAAATTGGGAAGGACCATATCAGGTCTTTGGTGTCGTTGGAAAGGGATCTTACAAGCTTGGCACGATGAACGGCGGACAACTGACAAATAATTGGATATATCACTCGTCAAACGATACTATTGCTAAGGTATGACTCTTTTCCCTTTTTCATTTATATTCTGTATACTAACCTATTACAGGTGTACGATCAAAGACAACGAGAAGTTCTTCAACACAAAGACTTCAGGTTTTAAAGCACGCTTTGCACTCTTTTTTTCTTAGATCGGTTTTTGTCCCAAATGAGGTTTTTTGGCGATGTTTTTAATGAGGCAACAATTATATATGCTATCTGGGGAAAATTAAATAGTATCTGAGGCTTCTTTATAATCGACCTCGAATACTGGGGGCATCACCCTCAGATGTTATGTTTTCAAGGAAAATGTTTTTTGTCAATAGGGTCTCAATGGTAAAATTTTGCAAAAGGGCCAAACGGTCAACCGAACCGTGCTCATGTAGATTGCCTGAGCTCTAATGACAAAATATGTTCGTATGAATGATCTATTGAAAGAAGTACTTTTTTCTTACCAGATATTCATGCCTTAGTGAAATTTTTATTTTACAATTTCGTACTTACGACATTTTGTGAAAACGGAATCAAGAGCCAATCGCAACTAAATCTCGATCAATTAAGCTCGTACTATCGTCCGAAAATCGATATGCTAGAATTGTTAAACTTCAAAATCTTAACACCTTAAAAGGGAAATCTTCAATTTTATGGGCCACGGCCACCCCACTCGGGGACTAATACTTCGAACAATTTTGAAGTATAATCGAGAGGCAAGACCGATGGGAAAATAATAAGTTAAAGTCTACAGCTAAACTAACACAGTTCAGAGACGTCCGAATTTCGTAATCAAGCAGGCCTTCAAATATTTTCATAAAATCGGTTAAAAAGGTGCTACCCTGGGCAAATTTACATAGGGTTTCGATAACACCGAACCTCAAAAACCTTAAGAGGTCCAAATTGAACAAACTTATGCTAAGGCATAACAATTTTCTTTTTGACAACACCAAAATCCTAATAGGCACAGTTTTGTCTCATGCTAAGGCATAATAAATTTTATAAACTTTTAAGCCAAAAAAGGGAAAAAGCCACTATTTTCAGGCCATATTGGCCCGATTCAAGAGCCTAAGGGCCATTACATTGTCATGCTCGACGACCCTCCCTCGCCTAACCAAAACCTAAGGGTTATTTATACTTAGAGTTTGAGCATATACTCACTCAACTGTAGAAACTATAGTAATCTGATTTCAACAAAATTTTCACAAGGCAACAAAGTGCGTCAATTTTCTCACAAGACCTAAAGTATATCAGAATTATCATAAGGCGAAAGCAAAACAAAGTTTTCACGAACAGAAATCAGAGACTAATCGAAAAGAAAATGGATCTTTCATATATACAAAAATATTTAAAAAGACCACCCAGGGTCTTACATAAAAATCCAGACAAGAAGAAAAAAAATTTCTAAGTGCCTAATCATCGCCGGGAACTTCATCTTCTCCGCTCTCGGATCCGCTCGCACTCCCGTAATCATTATCATCAGAGATTAAAGCTTTGGTTTCAGCTTCTCGCACTTCCTCATTCTCGATATCAGTTGTGAGGTCAAAGCCACGAGCATGGATCTGTTTGAGAGTCTCCCTTCGAGACTGGCACTTAGCATTCTCGGTAATGTTGGATAATCGAACCTAAGCAGCATAAGAAATTTCCATTGCTCTAGAGCGTCTTCAGCATCAGCTCGATACACTCAATAGACGGCCATGACCACCTCCACGCCGGCCTTTGCTTTTTCAACTACAGATGCAACCTTTGCAAGCTCAGTCAACCGAGTCTCGAGCTCTTCAATTTTCTTGCTTCGGGCCAAGCTCACTTACTTCATGATTTAGAGTTGACGCTCTGCTGAAGATAGATGGGATCGAGTGGTATCTTTCTTTGAGGCAAGGTGGTCCATGTTCTGCTTCCATCCCAAAGTGTCACAGCTTATGGAGAAAGGAAAGAAATAAAACAAAAGGAAATAAAAGCAAACGTAAACCCAATAATGGGGATGAAATCTACCCGGTTCCGGAGTCGCTGAGCCTCATCAAAAATGATTGATGAATCCAGGTCGAAAGCATCATCAACCCCCGTAAACCAGCCACAGATAAGTCATTCCCTTCATGGGTCATTCCCATATCGGAGGTCTCCATACATTGCGCCTCTTAGCCCCTAAAAAAAATGGGGAGGGGCGGTGAATCATCAATATTGATTGTCCTAAGCAAGACACTTGGAGCACTCTCTCCTTTTTGGAGGGCCTCAGAATTTAAACCTTCAGGAGCAGTTGTTGGTTGTTTGTCACGGGGGGAGTCATCTTCATTCCCTAATGACTCGGAGACTTTGCTCGAACCATCTTTCGAGATCTCCTCGATCCGAAGATGAGCCTCCTCAACTATGACCAGCTCAGTTGCTTTTGAAGTTTCGATGCTTCCCCTCTTTTGAGCCACCAACTCACAGTTAGCATCTTCTACCTCCTTTTCTTCACCTTATAGTCTTTGGGATATATTAGCAGATAGAGCGACAGAGTCATTCTTCGACTTGCGATCCTTGCTCTTCTTAGGCTTAGGAGTATCTGAAGGTGAGACTCTTCTCTTCTTCTTATACTTATCTAGTTTCGGGGCCTCCTCAGGGTTGGCCTCATTTCGAAAACATCCTCGAGACCTGCATAAAAGAGAATCAAGTACAAATGAAAAGAAACATTTCAAAAAAGAGCATCGAAGACGTATAAGATAAGCTTACTATGGTTCTTAGCCTCCCATCTGCCCCTCGCTAAATCGCGCCACGAGCGCTCAATATATGTAGAAGCTGAAGATAGCCTCCGAACCTAACTTTCGAGGTTTAGGATTGCTCTGGGCACCTAGGGAACTGCTACATCATAAGAAAAGACATGGGTGAGAAAAGATGTAGGTTAAGGAAGATAAATAAACAAAGCATTCAACATAAATGTTTATGGTTTTTTACTTATGCTTCATATTAGGTTCCTCGGGGAATATCATATTCATTGTGGGGATTATGTCGTAGGTCATCACTCGGACAATTCAACCCATCCTGCTTGTCCTAGTCTGTACTCGAGAACAACACCTTTTTGGCTCGGCAATGGAGCCTTATTAATCTGCCCCGATAGAGACAGGGGCTATACACTCTAATGATGTTCGAGGTTAAATGGCATCCGTTGGACCTTGACCTCGAAGAATTGGATCAAGATAACAATGCGCCAAAAAGAAGGTTTTATCTAGCCAAGAGTTATTCGGTATTAGCATCAGAAATCAAGAATAGATGGAAGTAAGTGGTGATGTCCTCTTCAGAGGTAGGAATCATTATCTTTTTGTTTTCCCAATGACAATATTTTTCATCTGCTCAAGATCACCTTCAGTTATCGAGCATATATATCTCGACATGTGCTCGCATCGGCTAGGGGCCGAAGAGGGTTTCTCAACTTTGAAGTCAGAGGTAAGATTGCACGACCCCAGTACACACTCCTCGATGCGTGGCTCAACCGACTTTTTATCGCCGACCGACCGCGATGAATAAGCTTTTTCCTTTTGGGGAACATTTTTAGATGATTTCACCATTTCTATGTTAGTTCAGAAAAAAGAAGAAGATGAAATTTGTTATTTTAGGAGAAGATTGGCAAACATGATGTAAATTATTTGTAGAATTGAGGAACTTGAAGGAAGGAGAGCTTCGAAGATTAAGAAATTTTGGAAATAAAGTTTGAGATGAGGAGTATCTATTTATAATATTGCTATGACAGTTTGAATACACTAGTGGCCAACCATTAGCTGGCACTAACTAATGGTTTTAGGAACCGTGCAGATGCGATGCTTAAACCGCCTTTGACACTGACATCACGAGGGTGACGTCGTAATTGATCAATGTACAAAATCGAAGACTCAGTTCATTTCTCCTTATTACACTCTGAAAAATAAGGGGATTATCTGTATATAGGTAAAATCGGGCTTGCCCGATTTTGCCATTATTTCGAGATCAGAGAATTGCATCAATGGTTAGACTTGTAATGGGTCAGGTCTGAGCACGAAGACAAGGTACCAAGTTCAGAGATCTACGTATCCATCGAGATCGAGGTCCCCAACGATCGAGACAAGATATGACCATCTTCGAGTGAAATTCAAAAATGGAAAGGCAAATCGGAGATCACGGCGTAAATCTCGGAATGGATCAAATCATGGGCAGTTATTTGTATCAATAATGAGATATAATTCTGTACTTAAAATTGTACCACAATTAGGATTCCTGTAGTATATAAAGAGAGGTATCCATCATTTGTAAACACGTTACATTCATACAAATCAAGGCAATATAATATTTCTTTTTGGGGGAATTGTTCAAGAATTGATTTATTTTACATTTTTGTCAATATTTATGGTGAAAAACTTTGAAATACTAGTCTTCTTTTACTTGGCACTTTTTCATTCCCCCTTCCCGGTGTTCCCTTCCCCTATTTTTCCAAAAATCATAACACCACTATTATAATAACAAAACTTGATATAAAAAAACTCTCATTGAAAGCTTTTACAAGAGAAGCCAACAACCGAATCTAAAATATCGGTAGCAAGATTCATATTTGGTGGGGGGGGGGGGGGGAGGGAAGAATTGGTGGCGTAGCATTGGAGATATTTTGGTTGAGATGAGTTCTATTTATAGAATTTCCAACATGGAGGCTAGGGGCGGATGGGGGTTCACCCAAAATCCCTTTGCTGAAAAATTACACCGCATATATAAGACAAAATCTATTTTTTTACCTCTATACATTTGTTGAGTTGTATTCTACATCGGTGGGTTATGGGTATCTTGGTCTCCTTATATGGTCTTGGATATTCCTCACCTCACAAGCTAGTTTTGAGGGTTGAGTTAGGCCCAAGGTACATTCTTATCATGGTATCAGAGCTAGACACATCCCAATTTATTGTTAGCAATGTTGGGTCCCCATTTATATTGTCCAGGCTCCAATTACATGCATGTGCATGTGGGGAGAGAGGGGTGTTGAGTTGTATCCCACATTGGTGGGTTATGGGTATCTTGGTCTTTTTATATGATCTTGGACGATCCTCACCTCACAAGTTAGCTTTTAGGGTTGAGTTAGGCCCAAGGTCCATTCTTATCAATATTATATTTTGAATCCCCTCGACACAACTCAAAAGTATTAGCTTAGTGGTCAAGGATGTTCGAACCTTTTATAAGGTCATTGGTTCAAATTTCACTAGCTATAATTTCTATTCCAAATTCATAGTGAAGATGGCGGTGAAGATAGTTTCTTTCTAGTAGTTACGATATAGATAAATTATGGTTAAGATGACTTCTTTCGTTTCTATTCCAAATTCATAGTTATCAGATGGATTAATCCTTTCTTTAGTTTCTTCATTTTTATCCTTTTTCTCCGAGGCTCTGAAGAAAGTTGAAACAAAATCAATGGGTAATAGTGAAATGAGGGGGCACCAATCGAAATACTATATGCGAAAGGATCTCAACAAGGGGCACTGATAAGAATGTGCTAGAATAGGGGTACTGATAAGAATTTTCTAGAATAGGGGTACTGACAAGAATTAATTTATGTCACTGAGGAATTTCTATCCTTACGCTAAATAAGAACTTGTATTCATTTATGTGAGAACTATGATTATGTACACGACGACTTAGTGGGTGTTTGGACTTAAGAATTGTAAAATTTCAACAACAAAAAAGTGGAAAAATTTTTCAAGTGAAAATGATATTTGAAAATTAGAGTTGTATTTGGATATAAATATATTTTGGGTTGTTGTGAAGTTTTGTGAATGATTTGAATGAAAATTTTGAAAAAAAGACTTTTGGAATTTTTAAAAAGTTTTAAAAATTCCAAAATCTATCTTTCAAGTGAAATTAGAAATTTTATTGCCAAATATTGAGTTCGAAAAAATGAAAAAATTCTTATGCTGTGATGACCCAAAAGAGTCATCTTGTATTTTAGAATCAGAATACGGGTTCTAAGGCCTTGAAAACCTTTTTTCTCGATTTGTGAGCGTGGTCGGGGCGCGTTTCCGGAAAGTTTTTATGTAAAATTTACAAAAAATATTAAATTAAGCCTTTAAAATTTATTAAATTTAACTTCAGTCAATATTTTTGGTAAACGGACTCGGTCCCATGATTTGACAGTCCCATAGGATTCGTATAAAAATATGGGATTTGGACATATGCCCGGAATCGATTTCTGAGGTCCCTAGCCCGAGAAATATTTTTTTTAAAAATTGCTTATCGAAAAATATAAGGACTTCTGGAAATGAAATAGTGTGTGATTTTAATGGTATCAGACCCATATTCTAGTTCATATTTAATATAATAATTAAGTCATATTTGTTAAATTTGATGAGGATCAGAGTTGATTTGATGTTATTCGGACGCTCGTAGTAAAAATAATAAATTTGAAGTGTTCTTAAGGAAAATCATGAGTTTGAGGTTAAATTCGTAGTTATTGATGTTATTTTGAGATTTGATTGCACGATCAAGTCCTTATGATGTTTTTAGACTTGTGTGCATGTTTGGTTCAGAGTCCCGAAGGCTCGGGTGAATTTCGGGCAGTCCACAGAGTGTTTTGAGACTTAGAACAAACATGGACTTGAAAAGTTGCAGAATCACATGTCGCTAAACTTGGGGGCGCGGGCGCGCTGGAGATTTTGGGACCGCGGATCATGTCCCGCTGCAGCATCTATTTTTTTGCTGACAGCGGTAGGCATGGACCAGGTCCTGCTGCACCGCCTATTTTTCTGCTGACAGCAGTGGACAGGGACTAGATCCCACTGCAACGCCCATTTTCCGCTGATAACGGTGTGTAGGGACATGAGGCATATGTATATATAGATAGAACTTTTCTTTATTTACTTCTTTTCAAATAATAAAACATTAGAACATAAGAGGCACTTTTTCAAATACTCATTCCTCCCTAAATCATATGTAAGTGATTTTAAACTCAGATCTTTCGCTCCTTAACTTTTTTTTACAAGATTTCATCTTAAAATCTAGGTCTTCATGGTGGAATTGGAAATTTTGGGTAGAACATAGGAATATCGAAATTTGGGGACTTCGACCTTAAATTGAGGTTAGATTCCAAAACAAATTATATAACTGGGCTCAAGGGTGAATGGGTAATCGGGTTTGGACCAAGCGGACCCGGGGTCGATTTTTGACTTTTTGAAAAATTTATATTCATGCATTCGTTTATTTATCACTTATTGATGTTATTAAGTAAATTATGGCTAGGTACAAGCGGATTGGAAGTGAAACCAAGAGGTAATGCGATAATTGAGGCTTGATTTTTTGGCCGTGGAATTGAGGTAAATATTTGGTGTAACCTTAGCTTGAGGAAATAAGTGTTGTGGTCTCATTTGCTACATGTTAGTGTTGAATACGACGTATAGGTGTGGTGACGAGTATCTATACATCGGTGTCTAGGATGCCTGTGAGTCCTTTACCATGATTGTTGTGACTCTCATTATGTACTGCTCATACTTGAATTGATGATCTTCATTATTGAACAAGACTCATGAAAATTTCTTGGTAATTGATCATTATTGAGTATTGGCTTAAGTTGAGATTTATATTGTGAAGTAACTGTTGAAACGAAATTGGTTATAGCTGATTCCCTTGTCGAGATGTTATTATTTAAATGGTTGATTCCCTTATCGCGATGTTATTGTTTATATTATTTATTCCCTGGCTGGAATGTATTATTTCTATTATATTGGGTGAGAAAGAGTGGAAAACACGAAGGATGATGCCGTGCATGATAGTGTGAGTGAGTGTTAATGCACGAAGGGTGTTGCCGTGCCGATATTGTGAGTGTTAATGCACGAAGGATGATACCGTGCCATAATTTGAGAGTTAAAGCACGAAGGGTGATGTTGTGCCATGATTATGAGAGTTAATGCATGAAGAGTGATGCCGTGTGGATTCTGTTATTTTTATGGTAGGGAAGAGAGTAAAAGCAAGAAGAGTGATGTCGTGCACGCGTTACAATTTCATTATTCATGTTGATGCAAATATGGTGTTCATTATGTTTCTCTATTGATTTACTGTCAGAATTGGATATTCCTCACAGCATGTTCCCCTTCCCATCTTTATATGTTATTTCCTATTGTTGTTTTTCTGTTCGTATATGTTTTAACTGCACATGTTTAAATGGTTGTCTTGTCCTAGCCTCGTCATTACTTCGCCAAGGTTAGGCTCGGCACTTACCAATATATGGGGTCGATTGTACTGATACTGCACTCTACACTTTCTATGTAGATTTTGGTGTCGGACTTCGTGAGTAGATCGTGGGTTACTACTTTCAGTCCATAAGAGATTCAAGGTAGATCTGCCGATGTTCGTAGACTCCAGAGTCCCCTTCCTTATGTTTTAGATATACTGTCTCCTTTTATTTCGAGAACAGTTTCTTTTAAACAAATATTTGTAGAAATCTTTAGATGTTCGTGGTATTGTGACACAAGATCGCTGCGTAGCCTTGTTTAGAACTTAAGCTGTTATATTACTTCCTCATTTTATGCTAGCTGAGCTTTATTTGTAATTTATTACTGTTTGGGTTAACAATCAATCTATTAGAATATATCGGTTGGCCTGCCTAACTTTCATGAGTATGCGTCATCACGACTTTTGATGGTGAAAAATCTGAGTAATGACATATGTTCAAAGGGACTCTTAGTCTTTTATGTCATTTAACTATTTTTGGCCATAAAAAGTTATGAATATATATAATATTCGAAAAACCTAGGAAAAAAGAGATTCTTTTCAGTGAGTATGGCATGAATTTGCCCAGAATACACAAATGCGCCAATATACAAATTTGAAAAAAGCTAGATATTGATAGGGGGAAAAAGATCATAGGTGATTTGGAGTCAAAATTTATAATTGAAATTGAATTGAAAATTTTCCTAAAGGACACAGGTATCTCACATGCTCAAATATACAAGGGATACACATGGAATATTCCATGGATACACAGCTAATCATCTTTCATGTAAATACTCAACTTCGAATTTGGTCCAAATTTTAGTTCGAACCACCTAAAATCCCCATCAAATTGTGCAAAAATTAAAATTAAAATTTATTAAGATGCATCAATCTATTACAACATTACCCACTTGAAACAAAATTCAATTTCGAAAAGTTACATTTTCGTACTCAAGCGAGCTTCGATATGGAATTTAATGGTTTAGTTATCCGATTTAGATTGTTGAAGTTAGTGGAATAGCTATACTTCACATTAAAATAAAATAATCAGTAGAAGAGAAGAAAAGTAGCACAAAGAGAAGAAAATTACTCTATTTCGACGTGGAAAGGAACGTCTATATTTATATCTATATATAGAATAGAACTGGAAAAATATAAGATGATATTGCATATTTCTTTGACAAAGGATAACATTTATTTTTTTCTTAGATTTTATACCTTTTTCCTTATTTTTGTATTTAAATTTTGTTAACAATTAAGCATTTATTTCTTTCATATTAATATACTATTAATCTCTTTTCGTAATACATTTTCTACTCTCTTTTTCCGTTACAATAGTTTTCCTCCCCTTAAACATCATCATTAGTGTTATTTATTTCTTTCCTTTAAATCACCTTTTTTTCTTTCTATGCATTAGTTGTTTCCTCATAACTCAAAAATAATTTCAATGCTCTAGGAGTGTTCCAATAGAAGTATTTTACTCTCCAAATATCTATTTCTAATCCTATATTATTTTGTAAATTTATTTTCTTTAATTGATGAGATTATAGTTTGTGCGACGCTTTTATTCATGTTTGATTTTCTCAATTGAATTTTAATTTGAAAATAGCAGCTTCAAATATTGGTAGAAGAATACCATATATGTCACTATTTATTAGCCTGTTTAAATAAAGTCATAACTATGCATCAATAAATCGGCTTCTTTACCATTTTACGACTCTGATTTTTGAATCTCATTTCTGATAAGTTTTTTCCCCATATAATCCTTGAAATTTAAGAGTTAAGAGTTTTAATGACACTTTATTTTTATCTTTCTCTCTTTTAATTTACTTTTAATTATTATACTGTAAAATTACTATATGATTGAATACTGATATGATCCAGATTGCTTGAATGAAACTTTTGTCAATGTATAGCCTACAGAAAAGAATTGGAACAACAAGTAATTGACTTTATAATTTGTGATAAATAATTCGGTAATTTCTTTTTAATTTCTCAATGAGAAGGGAGAAGCAAAAAAGATATTGTAGTTGAGTAATTTCTCAACAAAGAAAAAAAAGTACAGATACAACAAAGCATCGAGACAAAGAAACATGAAACAGAGGAGTTAAGCTACTTTATAATTAAAATAATAATTTAGTAGATCATATCAGTATTCAATCATATAGTAATTTTACAGTATAATAATTAAAAGTAAATTAAAAGAGAGAAAGATAAAAATAAAGTGTCATTAAAATTTTTAACTCTTAAACTTCAAGAATTATATGGGAAAAAAACTTATCAGAAATGAGACTCAAAAATCAGAGTCGTAAAATGGTAAAGAAGCCGATTTATTAATGCATAGTTATGACTTTATTTAAACAGGCTAATAAATAGTGACATATATGGTATTCTTCTACCATATAATTAAAATAATAATTTAGCGACAATGTTGTTAGCTTATATTGCTATGGGATGCCAAACCAAGCAGTTCTCTTTTTATTTATTGGCAATAAATTTATCTTTTTTGGATTGAGAGCCCTGTACAATTAAAGTAAAATATCTTGACGTGAATTTAGATTAATCAGATCTCAAAATGAATATAAATGTCATACAAAATCAAAAGGTAATCTACTTTCTTTTAGAAACTAGTACAAATTGTCATTTGCCACTAGGCGCTAAGTATGTCATACTTCGAAATATAAAAGTTTAAATATATATTTAGTGTGAAATTAGGCAAATATAATTTCCTTCAAATTTTCTACATAAAGTTTACTATTAAAACTATAAATTAACAAATAGAGATATAGCCGAACAATATCCGTAAACTCTATAGTCTCTTTGAAAAGTGTTTAATCTATTATTAAATTGAGAGGCAAAATGCAAATATTAAATATAAAACAAAATGGAAAAGGTTCTTATTAAATAGAACTTAGGCTTTGATGTAAGGTTAAAGTATTACACCTTATATCATTATTTATCCTACAAGACATTTCAGAGCCTTGCACGGCGACTTGCGAGGTTAAAGGCGCCCAAGTCACAACGCCTCAGGGTGCTAGGCGAAGGCTGGCCGGCCAGCTTTGGACACGATGCACCACTGCCCATGCTTGAGTATTTTGACTTCGAGCTAGTTTGGGGCTTAGATATTTTGGTCCTAACTTTATTCTAGCATATAAATTCTTCACCGCTAGAGAATAATTAGGTGAAATTATAGGAGACATAGTGGTGAAGTGTCACGATCCAAATTTTCTATCGTCGGGACCTCAATGGCGCCTAACATCGCACTCACTAGGCAAGCTAATATTAGAGTTATAATCACATCTTTCCTTACATTTCATAGTTAAGATTAACAAAAGCTATTTCAAACAGAAATAAAAGTGGAAGTACATATTTAACTAATTATCATTATACTATTAACAAATCTGAAACTGTTACCACCCAGAAACCGTGTGTAACAACTCATGAATATCCTATGAATACTACAAGTAAGGGTCTGAAAGAAAATACATTTGTCTCGAAGAAAGTAGAGTAGAAATGAAGTAAACATAGGAGGGGACGCCATGTCCAGTGGACGCCTATAAGACTACATTGGGTCTCCTGAGTGAAGCATCAACAACCAACCTATCGATTAGCAACTACCTGAGGTTCACTTTGAGAGGAGGAGGGTATATTTGGCTGATTTTCCTCTATCCTTCTCTCAGGTGCTAGTGTAGTTCCCTGAACCGCATCAACCACTCTTTCTTCAGCTTCAGTGGTTGTAATTGAATTGCTTGGTTCTATTAATGATGAGGCAACATTGTCTGCATTTAACTCCTTTACTTGATTCATCATATGTACCTTTCCATTTGTCATGTTAATAACCTCACTACGGACTAGTAAGGGTTCTCCATCTTGATCTTCCTCAGCACTCTTTTCACAGGATGGATAAGACTCATAAAAAATAACATGGACACTTTCCTCAATACATTGAGTCCGCTTGTTATACATCTTGTAGGCCTTGCTCTAAGAAGAGTAGCCTAGAAATATTCCTTCATCACTCTTGGCATCGAATTTACCAAGCTGATCTTCTCCATTATTGAGGATATGACATTTGCACCCAAATGTTCTTAGGTGAGTCATCTTGGTCCTTCCATTCAATAATTCATACGGGGCTTTGTTCAAAAGTTATCTGATCATGCACTTGTTCACCAAGTAGCAGGCAGTGTTAACAGCTTCAAACCAGAAGCTCTTTGCAATTCCACTATCGATCAGAATTGTTCTTGCCATTTCTTCTAGAGTTCTGTTTTTCCTTTTTACCACTCTATTTTTCTAGAGAGTTCTGGGAGCTGAAAAGGTGTGACTGATGCCATTTTCATTGCAGAATTCATCAAATTTGATATTGCCAAATCCCCTCCCATGATCTGATCTAATACATGCTACTCTAGACTTCATCTTCAAATGGATTTTCTTCATAAAGGCCACAAACACCTCAACAGTTTCATCTTTGATTCTGAGGAACAGAGTCCATGTGAATCTGGAGTAGTCATCTACTATCACAAAAATGTATCTTTTTCCTCCTATGATATGCATTCTCATAGGTCCGCACAAATCCATATATAGAAGCTTTAGTGGCTTTGAGGTGCTCACATCTCTTTTAGACTTAGAAGAGGATTTCACATGTTTGCCTCTAGCACAAGCATCATAGAATTTTCACATCTTGAACTGTGACATAGGCATATCATCGACCAGGTCCTTCTAAATTAGTTTGTTTAGAAGAGAAAAACTTGCATGGCATAGAATAGTTCAACATCATCTTCAAAGCTTTCAGACAACTCAGATCACCACTCTGCAAGGACTCGAAATCAGCAACATAGATGTTCTTATATCTTTTTGCTACAAGTACTATTTCACTGGTCATAATATCAGTGACTGTACATATTTTGGACAAGAATCCACCTTGTTTCCTTTATCACATATTTGAGAGACACTCAAGAGACTGTATTTAAGGCCATTGACATAGTACACAATTTCAATAGAATGAGTGAGTGACTTCCCGAATTTTCCAACTCCAAGAATGTACCCCTTTTTTCCATTGCCAAAGGATACACTCCCTCCTTGCAAGCTTTTAGTGAAAGAAAGTCCATGGTATTCCCAGTCATGTGCTTTAAACACCCACGTTCCACGAACCATTATGGACCGTTTCCTTTCATTGTTCCCTGCACAAGAGATTTAAGAGTTAGAGGTCCTTTGTAGTAGGCAAGAGGATGAATAAGAGTTCTCTTAGTCCATGCAGGTAATGTACGTTTTTTGTGAGTGGAACCTGGTCCCTATTTTGTAGTCACCTTTTTGGCAAACACTTTATTTTTCTGAACATATTGATTCCTGGCCTGGAGATCTTCTTTGAAGTACCGAGCGTTACCATATTGGGTACAATGCTAGTTATTAGAGACAATGACGTACTTGCTGTGAGAGCTGTGAGGAGTTTTCTCCCTTTGGAATCCTGTTCCCTGCCTGTTTTTACAATTATTAATATGCATGGCAGTGGTAGCTTCTGAGGACCATGTCCACTTTAGGGACTTTTTAAGATCATTTTTTACTCTTTTGAGATTAGTTTTGACCAGGTCCACTTTAGGGACTTTTCAAGATTATTTTTTACACTTTCCAAATTAGTTTGGAGTTGCTCGTTTTTCTTAATTTCTGCACACATCCTGGTTATCCAAGCCTAATGTGTTCCTCACTGGCTATCTCCTTTCCCTTTCCAGAATTTTCAGGTTTTGACTTAGTCCATGGTTTCATTATTGTTTCCCTTAGGTATGTAATTTCTGCCAAAAGATCATCCTTTTCTTTTCTGAATATTTTAATGGTTCTCTTATAGTCAGTAACTACAGCCACTAAGTTGTCTCTAGTTTGTTCAGATTCTCCTAATTCCAAGGTCTAGGAATACCTATCCTCCACAAGACTGTGAAAAGCATTAATTAATATATTAGATAAGGACATTAGTTCTTTTGGAAATTAGGATTTCAGATTTCTCTAAACATCCTTGAAATTTACCTCTTTGTTGGCATCATCTTCATCATCATTTGATTGAACCATCAAAGAAAATTTAAGTCATGTACAATCTCCTTGCCTTCAACTATCATCATGGAGCTATCACCAGTATCCGGTTCATTTTTAGACTAACTAGAGGAATTCCCCCATGCTACAAGAGCTTGCCTTATCATATTGTCAGCTGATCTTTTTCTCTTGAATTCCTTGAAGGGAACTGAGTTCGTCTTAGCTGTTTTCTCATGGTAGTTCTTGGAGAATTCTTGTTTCAAGAGAGACCACTCTTTCATGAATTTTCCAGGCTTTCCACACTTGTAACATAGATCACAGTTTTTTGGTTTATTAGAGCCGTCCCTTTTTAGCATTTCTCAATTTTTTCTGACCATCTTTTGAAATCTTTTGATGAAGTAAGCCATGTCACTGTCTTTCTCACTTGAATCATTGCTATCAGCTTTAAGCACCAGTTTCTTCTCCTTCTTTGGCTCTCTTCTTTCACTATCTATCTTTCTTTTCAACTCACAGGCCTTCAAGTTTCTGATCTGCTCTTCTGTGGTCAGCTCCTGTAAGTCCTTTGATTCAATATATTCTTTGCTGGTTTTTGCCATTGAAAACGTAAGTTACTCTAGTACCTTGGTTGGAACATAAGGATCATTGCATATGATATCCCATAACTCACAATCCTCAGCCATGATAAAATCATGCATTCTTGTTTTCCACCACCTATAGTATTGTCCAATTAACTTGGATGGTCTTTATGTAGATTGACCTTCAAAATTTGGTAGAGCAGCCATGAGGATCCTTCCTAGGTGTTAGCCTGATAGGAAGAACCTTCTCTGATACCAATTGTTAGTTTGTGTGAGTCCACCAAATAGTAGAGTACCTGGTCCTCTATAGGATTCTGGTGAGAATGTTAATATAACACTCTGTAAATAAGGCAGAAGATTTTTACGTTGAAAATCCCATAAAAGGGGAAAAAATCATGACCTACACATGTAGGCTTTCATAACAATATGAATATTCTCCCTTATTACTCCTTGTTGCGGCATGCAACCCGATCCTGCCAGTCTATCCTTATTAATCCTCAATATATAACCCTTATTCCTCCTATTGGCATGCAACCCGATCCCACATGTCCAGCCTTATTGCACCTTATTGCGGCCGCAACCTGATCCACTAGACAATCACATTTCATCTTTATTCCTCCTGTTCCGGCGTGCAACCCGATCTCACCCTATCAACACCAATCACAAAATAAGGACAAGTATTTCACAAGTTAACTCCAATCCTCCACAAAATTTATACCTCAAACCAAAACAACGGAAGATCTCTACAGTTATGAAACTTCGTTAGTTACCACATGGTAAACGGGACCAACCAAAGTGAACCATGAAGCACCAATCCAACGTAAACCAACAATATAATATAATGAAACTACGAAATAATTAATACCTTCAATAGAGAAAACAACATTTAACAAGAAGCAATTAGTCATAGAAGCATCAATAAGCAAATAGCAGCTAAGACAGGCAAGCAATATATTAGGAAACTGGGAAGGGAACATGATAATTAGGTAATTTGGCGGTGCATAGGTACTCCTCACCACATATATAGGCCACACACATGAAATTTCATATAGCAATTAAGTTGGGGATCACTAATCCCTTGAGTCAAGGTTAGACCAAACACTTACCTCAAGCCAAGGGTATTTCAAAGCTCAATTACCATTTTATCTCTCGATTCCACCTCCAATCCACTCGTATCTAGTCTTAATTAACTTAATAACATCAACTAGCACTAAGGAAATCAATTATAATGCATAATTATAGATTCCCCAACATTTTCCCCAAAAAGTCAAAAAACAACCCCAAGCCTACTTGGTCAAAACCAAAATTTGGACCAAAACCCGATTACCCATTCATCCTTGAGCCCGATATATACAATTGGTTTTTGAATCCAACCTCAATTTGGGGTCTAAATTCCCAAATTTCGAAATTACGAAGTTCTACCCAAAAATCTTCAATTCCACAATGAAAAACCCTAGATTATGGGATAAAATCTTGTAAAAAGATGAAGTTAAGAATAATTTACCTATGATTTGGGGATGAACTTGACCTAGGAAAATCGCCTCATGAAGTTTAGGTTTTGAAAAAAGGGAGAATGAATGAAAAATCCAGTCTAAGACCCATTCACTCACATGCAGATGTCGCAATTGCGACCTAAGATTCGTAAATGTGAAGGAGCCATCCCAAATGTGAAGCCCTTCACAGTCCTACTGCTATCGCAGATACGAATAAAGTTTCCCATTTGCAAGCACTGTTCCTTGCAAATAGAGTAGAAGATCACATTTGCGATCATACCCCTTCCTAGACTCCCTTCATAATTGTGAAGATTTGTTCGCATTTTTGAACTCTGCTGGCCCAGGCTTTCTTCCCAGTTGAGATAAATACCTTGTAATTACCATGCCTTCTTGGTTCTTATTTGCGAAGCCTGATCTCGCAAAGAGGCCTGCTACAAATACTACTTACACCAACAAAATTCTATGTTCCAAAATCACTCAAAGTATTAAACATCATACAAACTTGCTCATGCGATTAAATCACTAAATAACACCTAGAACTATGAATTTAGCACCAAATCGCATGAAAATTTCAAGATAGTTTCAAAACTTCTATTTTCTCAACCAAAGGTCCAAATCACGTCAAACCAATTCCCTTTTTCACCAAATTTTGATGACAAGGTTGAAATATCGTAATGGACTTGTACCAGGCTTCGTATAACCAAAATACGAGCCCGCTAACAACGAGATCATGCATTTTTTAATTTCTTTAAATCCCTATAATTCCAGTTTAACAATTTTCATAAAATTCATTTCTCAGGCTTGGGACCTCGGAACTCGATTTTGGGCATACGCCCAGGTCCCATATTTTACTACAGACCCTCTAGGACAGTCAAAACTCTGGTTCGGGTCCATTTTCTTAAAATGTTGATCGAAGTCAACTAAAACAACTTTTCAAGGAAAAAATTATTATTTTCTCAAATTTCCACGTAAAGGCTTTCCGGAATTGCACCCGGATTGTGCACACAAATCGAAAAGAGATAAAATGAAGGTTTTTAAGGCCTCAGAAAATGAATCCGAGTTCTAAAATACAAGATTAACTTTTGGGTCATCACATGAACATTCCAACAGTTAGAAGAATTATAATTGTAGGCGTTTCCAATCTTGTCTAAAACACTTGTATTATTAGTGGTAATTTACCGTGTTTCTTTATGGCTTATTCTTAGTCATTAATCAACCAAAACTTGCTATTTTCTACTTCTAGAAATTGATTGCTTGAGTTCTTGCGAGACTAATAATTGCGATTGATAGATTAATTTTGTCACGTCCAAATTTAACTTTAGGTCGTGATGGCGCCCAACACCATTGTCAGGCAAATCAATGCAGAATTATTAATAAGTTCTAGTTTTATTTTTCCCAAAACAGTTACCACAATCTCTAAGTTTGAATTTAAAACAAACAATAATTAGCATTGTACCATAATAGTAGTACAATCCCAACAAAAATAGTCTACTAATGTGTGTGCCAAGACTTGGTGTCACAAGTATGTGGGAATCTAGTAGCATATACAAAAGAATAACTCTATCCTACAGTCTGAAATAGAATAGACAACCAAAAGTAAAGAAAGACTCCATCGGGCTGCTGAACAACATAGGAAGGAGGCAGCTCACAGTGGAATCTCGGGCCGAATCAAGAGTATGCACCAGCCTGGTAACCAGATGTACCTGCATCAAATCCTATATAATTAAGTACAGAAGTGTAGTATGACTACATAAACAATATGTACCCAGTAAGTATCCTGTCTAATCTCGAAGAAGTAGAGACGAGAGGTCGGCTTGATACTTACTAGGGTCAAATAATATGAGAAAGTGTTATACTAAGCATAAATAACACAAATGATTAACAATTTAAAGCAAAGTAACAGGTCCTCTCCTAAATGATATCATAGTTAGCATTTACTTTTCAGGGCATCTAACAAAGTTCAGTCCACATAAATATACCAAGCAAGAAGTATGCGCAAGTAATGCCGAGGTTGTACAGCCCGATCCAACATAAAAATAAAGTTTGGATTGTCGGAGGGTCGAACAATGCGAAACATAGATACATCTATTACTCCACTCACGAATCATATATGCGACACGGTCAAATGTAATTAAGGACAACAAACGGGCAGACAAGAACATATCAGGGGAGCAATTACTCACAGAAATGTCAACTTCACTTTAAAAATCAAGAAACTGATGTTTCTCGTATTAATTTCATTTTCCACATTCCACATGGTTTAAGCAATCCAAATTAACCATAAAGTCACAAGAATATCACATAACACATGCTTTTGGGTCCTACACTACCCGGACTTAAGCATATTAGTGGCTACGTACGGACTCTCATCACCTAGTGCATACGTGGTCCCCACATTTAGTGAAAAATTATTCAATTATTACACCTATGGGGATAATTCCCTCTTACAAGGTTAGATACGAGACTAACCTTGCTCCAAATCTTACTTCCAATACCAAGAACATGCTCAAGCCTTCACATTTGGAGACGAACGATCCAAAATTAATTCAACGAGGTAGGAACTAGTTAATACGAGCTCACAAGATCGCATTCTAACTATTAAAATAATTCCCAACCCAAATCACAAGTTTCCTAAAATTTGACCCCTAGCGGATTCTAAATTTCTCGAAAAAGTTGTTCTCTATAATCTAATTATTGATAATATATGATTTCTACTTCATTCCATAACAAATTTCGTGGTAAAATCTAACTTTTATTAAAACCCTAGGTTTTGCTCTAATCCCATAATTTTTCACTAATTTTTGTGTGTTAATCTACCCAAAACTTAAGTATTAAACTCACATTAAGTAGAAATAATTTACCTCACAATGCTATGTTGAAATCCATCTTTGAAAGATCCCAAGTCGCCTAAGTGTTGAGATAAAATGAAATAAATGGCCTAAGTCCCGTTTTTTAAAAGCTATGTCCAGGCCTTTGATGTCGCATTTGCGATATCAGGTTCGCAAATGCGAACTGGCCCTCCTCCTGCTTTGAACGCAAATGCAATCCTCGAGTAGCAAATGCGACGACTACCCACCGCCTGCCCTCATCGCAAATGTAATGGTTTCCACGCTAATGTGATAGCTTCCTCGCAAATGCGATGGTTTCCTCGCGAATGCAAGGTCTGCAATTGCGAACAATTCCTTGAATTTGCAAGGCCGGCAACCTTTCATAGAAACACCAAAACACTAGGGTGTTTTTCACCCCCAACCCATGCCCGAAACTCACCCGAGCCCTCAGGGCTCCACTCTGATCACCCACATAAGTCCAACAACCCTGTACCAACTTGCTCTTATGATCAAATTGTCGAGATAACATCTAAAACTACAAATTTAACTCCAAAATGCATGAAATCCTTAAGAACACTCAAATTCCTATATTTAGAATCGGACGTCTGAATCACGTCAAATCTGTCCCGTTATTCACCAAATTTCACAGACAAGAGTTAAATATTATATTGGACCTGTACTGAGCTCCGGAACCAACATACATGCTCGATAATATCATGATCAAACATTATTAAATTCTTTAAATCCTTAAAAATTTCAGTTTAATAATTTTTAACAAAAATTCATTACTTGGGCTAGGATCCTCGGAATTCGATTCGGGTATACGCCCAGATCCCATATTTTCCTATGGACCTTTTCGGGCCGTCAAAGTGCCAGTCTGGGTCCGTTTACGAAAAATGTTGACCAAAGTCAACCCATCCTTGTAAGAAATCTTAGGGAATCAAGTGTGCCTATTACAACCGTAACTCTTCCAAATTCCAAGCCAACTATCCCCGCAGGTCGTAAATTTGTTAAATCAAGCACTGAAAGTATTATTTAGGGAACAGAGGTAGAAGGACTAGTCGGGTCGTTACAAATTCCTTTTAGGATTCAACTACGGACTCTAAACCGGATTATCGTTGCAGTGATAGTTGAGGTTTTAAGAGAAATAGTTGGGCGTGATCAAATTTTGGCTCTGTTACTGAGGAAGTAACAATGTTATTGATTACGACTATTACTACGATTAACTACTAATAATTAAGCACTTAACAGTTAATCACAAAAGACAACAAATGAGCAATGAAAAAATATTAATGAGAGAAATAAGGATATTTGACTAGATAGGTTCAAGGTAACTGACTCGGGATCCAATTATTGCATTTATTCGCTTTTTAGTATGGTTGATTCTCACAAATTCAAACAATAATCAGATTACACTTAAATTTAATCTTCCTCTATCGATTAACTATAATTTCAGTAATTAAACCAATTAAAGCACGGTAAACAATTGCAACAATAAAATGACCTATCTTAAGGGCAAATTCTCACGAGTATTTTCCTATTTTCTAGTCTGATTAAAAATTCAAAAGGCTCTTTCGATTACCTAATTGAATCCAAAATTTAAACTAGAGCATAAGATGTAAAACAATTCAATATAAAGCTACTCTTTCGATTAAGCAAAATAAGAAATAACTCCACACTACGAATTAAAACTTCATCAATTAATTCTAACAATTATCAATAATTGAATTCCTAATCAAGTTATCAAAATACCATATATGTCAACACCCTAATGGAAATTACTCCATAACAATTGGGTATGACATCTCATTAAGGTTCACAAAGAAAGAAAACATCAACTCTAATGATTCGATACGAACTCCCGTATTGCACTAGTTGCATGTTAAAACATTGAGGAATTATTGAGTCTTCTTGCCTTAGTTGGTTCTCTAATATTTTGTAGGTCAAAAGTCCCTTAAAAATTGTATTTTTGGTGTATTTATGCTATGTAAAAAAAACTCCGGATGAATTTATCCTTTCCTAGAAGAACTTGGAAATCACTCTAACGATTTTGCATAGTCGCACTGCACACCATGCTGCCCCATGTGGTGCGCTAGTGAGGAAATCTAGAGAGCTTGAAATTTTCTTTTCAGACCACTTTCGCACTGGTGTGCTGCGCCTCACGTTGCCCTATGCGATACGGTAGTGGCTTTTTCTCAGAGTAAATTCGTTTATTCACTTTTAGACATCCGGACTTGGTCCTCAACCTCCGAATGTGACCATGGCTTAAGTTCTTAGGCTTCTACTTAGACTTCAAAGCTCCAACTTGTTTAATTTCGCTCCAAATCACCTAAATTACTTAGAATCATTTCTTGCTAGTCATAAAACACATAATAAATATACTTCACAATAATTTAAGCTTAAACACAGTAAAATGCAGTAATTAGAGTGCAATGTAATGGCTAAAACATGGGTTTCTAGCGTACCATCAACACCTAACACTTAGATCATTGCTCGTCTTCGAGCAATCAAACTGTATTTAACCTAGGGATGACTTTTTTGTTAAACAACCTTCCTAACACATCATGCCAAGAATATTTAAAATAGACTGAGCACCATATCACAACATCCTAACCTCAAGACTCGACTCCAAAGCTGTAACGACCCGGTCGGTCGTCTTAAGAATTAATGGCCCGATCACTTATTAACTTCTTTCCCCAAGTTTATTTCTGCTTATTTGATTTACCGGGACATTCGGTTTGAGTTTTAGAAAGTTTTGGGACACTTAGTCCCTAAATGAGAGCTTAAGTGTTGGAAAGTTATCCATAGCCGGAACATTATGAAGACTCCTCAAAATGGAAAATTGATGGTTACATTAGGTTTGTTAGGTGATCTTGGGGTTAGGAGCATGTTCAGAATGTGTTTTGGAGGTACGTAGCTAATTTTGGCTTGAAATGCCAAAATTTGAATTTTTGAAGTTTCCGGTTGATAGGTGAGATTTTGATCAGAGGTAGAAAAGGAATTCTGAGAGTTTCTGTACCTTTGTTATGTGATTTGGGATGTGTGCGTAAAATTTCAGGTCATTCGGAGGTGGTTTGGTTGGGTTTTTGATCAAAAGCGTGTTTCCGAAGGTTTTAGGAAACTTAGGCTTGAATTCGATGCGAATTGATGCATTTGGTGTTGTTTGAGGTGTTTTGATGATTGGAAATAGTTTGAATGAGGTTTTAAGATGTGTTGACACTTTTGGTTGAGGTCCCGGGGCCTTGAGGTAATTTTGGATGGCTAATGGGAAGTTTGAGACATTGAAGATATGCAGAAAATTACAGCAGCAATTGCAGACAATTTTAGTCTTTGCGATCGTGTGAGGTCCCTCACGATCGCGTAGAAGGTTTTTGGAGGGTAGGGTTTTTGTTCTTCACGTTCATGGTTGAGGGTCCGCGTTCACGGCAGGTCTTGAGCTGGCGCTTTGCGTTCGCATTGTATCGCTCACGTTCGATATAAGAGTTTGGGGTTCAGTAATATTACTCTTTGCATTTGTGTGTATGGTCATGCGTTCACATAGCTTTGTGAGTGGAAGCTTCGTATTTTCAAAGCCCCTGTCGCGTTTGCATAGTGTAGTTTTGGAATCTTGGAATTTTTGCCCTTCGCGATCGTGAGGCCTTGACCGCGATCGCGATAATGGAGTTATAGGACTGGGCAGTGAGGTTTTTTAACATTTCATCTGCGAGTCTTAGCCATTTTCCCACCATAGTTGAGTATTTTGAGAGCTCTTTGAAGGGAGTTGAAGAGGAATTTTCAAGGAGAATTAATTGGAGGTAAGTTTTATGAACGAAAAATATGATTTTACTGTGAAATATTCCTAGAAATTTGTAGGATTTAACTGAAAAAAGGAGAACTAGGGCTTGAGATTTCTAAATTTTGATCTGGGATTTGAGGAGTAATTTGAACTCTGATTTATGTATAGACTCATGAGAGTATGAGGTTTCTAAAAATATTTGATTCATCCACTTCCAAGATGCTGGCTTGAGGGGCATTCTGATATTGAATTAAATAGTAGAATAAGTTATTTGAGATGTTATTTACAATATGTAATTGAATTGAATTGATTTTGGCCATTTAGAGTATGATACTCATGGAAAAAGTATGATTTAAAGTTTAATTTGGAGCTGGTTCGAGGTAAGTGGCTTGTCTAACCTTGTGTGGGGGACTTCTTCCCTTAGGATATGCTATTTGGTAATTGAATTACCTTGTGCATGAGGTGAAGAGCGCGTTCTTGTGCGAGTTGTTGTAAAATCCGATTTTTCTTAAAGTATTCCTTATCATGTCCCCTTTCCTATGCTTTACTATAATTGCTGACTTAACCTATTGTTAGTTAGAAGAGCGTGTTTAATTGACTTAAATTGCCTATTTTACTTAGACTGCCTTAATTGCATTACGTGCAACATGTTAGGCTAGAATTGATTTTTTTTACTTATACAAAGTTGGGCTTTAATTTAATATTCCTGTGTCACTGCTTTATATTTTAAATTGGGACTATGGAATGGCATTCCGGGAGATCCCCTGTATGAAAACTTTGATTTGGACTGAGGTGTGGGATACCAAGCGATCCCTGGAACTTTTATTGAGGATAGCAAGAGATCCTCGGGATAGCAAGAGATCCCTAGCATTTATATTAAGGATACTAAGAGATCTTCGGGATACCAAGAGGTCCTTGGCATTTACATTGAGGATACCAAGAGATCCTCAAGATACCAAAAGATCCTTGGCATTTATATTGAGGATACCAAGAGATCCTCAGGATACTAAGAGATCCCCGGTTATTATTATTCTTGTTGGGAGCAACATTTCCTTGTGTTTTGCCTTTATTTCTATTTTTCCATTATGGTACTCTTATTACCTGTATAGGCTTTTGCTGTAGATTCTGAATTACACTGTTTATCTTATCATGTTATTTACTATTATTATTTTTCCTCAGTATGGTTGACCTTCCTCGTCACTAGTCAACTGAGGTTAGGCTTGGCACTTACTAAGTACCGTTGTGGTGTACTCATGCCCTTCCTGCACATGTTTTTCATATGCAGATCCTGGTACCTCCACCCAGGCGTATTATCCTCGAGGCGGAGAGATCTAGAAGAGACTTCAAGGTACATCTACTGCATTTGTAGACCGGGAGTCTCTATCTTATTCTAGCTTTAGTAGTTAGCTTTTCTTTCGTACTGTTGTTTTAGACCTTCTGGAGTTAGAGCAGTGTATTACATTCTGTTAGCCTATGTTCCCATGAGTTTTCGAGTTTTGGGATGGCATTGTAGTAGTTAAGATATTGAGTTGTATATGCCAAGCGACATCTATATACTATTTTTCTTCTAGTTGTTCAGTTTTAAGTTATTATATTCTGCAAGTTATAATATTTCCTTATTGTTAGAATTACCTAGTTGTAGGGACTAGGTGCCGTCATGACATGTTCACGGAGGGTGAACTGGAGTTGTGGCAAGTTGGTATCAGAGCTCTAGGTTTATAGGAGTCACGGAACACAGACCGGTTTATTAGAGTCTCACTGATCGGTGCGAAGGTATCTGTACTTATCTACGAGAGGCTATGTAACTGTTAGGAAAATTCCATTTCATTTGATTTCCTAGTCGTGCGAGATTTTTGATAACACAATTAAAATTCTATCTTTCTATTCTCTCACAGATAGTGAGGACATGTGCTACTTTAGCTGATGAGGCACCTATGCTCCCTATTGCAGCCATCAGAGGCTGGGGCTGGGGTAGCGGTCGAGGATGCGCACGTGGTGCGGCTAGACCACCTATGCGATCTGTCACCGAGGTACCACCAGCAGGTCCAGCCGGAGCTCAGGCACCTGACACGCCTACTACTAGTACTGCTACCACTACTCCAGCTCTCCAGGAGACTCTGGCACAGTTCATGAGTATGTACACCACCTTGGCTCAGGCAGGGTTGCTTCCCCTTGCTGCAGACACATCCCAGGCCGGGGGACTAGCACAGACTCCTGTCGCCCGCACTCCTGAGCAGCGAGTGCATGTTGAGCAGGTCCCAGAGGTTATACCTGTGCTGCCTACATTACTAGATCAGCCCCCGGACAGGGAAACAACTTCCGAAGATGAGCATCTGAGGATTTAAAGGTTCAAGAAGTATAAGTCTCTTGTATTCAGCGGTCTATCATCGAAGGATACTTTGGGTTTTCTTGATGGGTGTTGCCATATTCTCCGTACCATGGGTATATTAGGATCCAGCAGGATTTCTTTCACCACCTTCTAGCTTCGAGGGGCCGCCTATGAGTGGTGGCGCACCTATGAGTTAGACAGTCCACATGAGGATGCTTCGCTGAATTGGGCTCCGTTCTTAGAGTTGTTCCTGCGAGAGTATGAGCCTCAGGGACACTTGGCGCATAGAGTTTGAGCATTTGCGCTGGGGT
Source organism: Nicotiana benthamiana (assembly GCA_034376525.1). Taxonomy (NCBI): domain Eukaryota; kingdom Viridiplantae; phylum Streptophyta; class Magnoliopsida; order Solanales; family Solanaceae; genus Nicotiana; species Nicotiana benthamiana. The sequence continues at coordinate 135,261,395 of CM067337.1, forward strand.
GCTATGACGGTTTCAGAGTATATTTCCCGTTATACCAGCTTGGCTAGGCATGCACTGACCTTGGTTGCTACTGTTGCGAGAAGGTTTGCCGATTTATTGAGGGGCTTATTCCTAACATCTGATCTAGCATGGCTCATGAGTTGGAGGCGGTTGTTTCTTATCAGCAGGTGGTAAGCATTGCTAGGAGGATCGAGGGCATGTATGCTACGAAAAGAGAGGATATTGAGGCTAAGAGGTCTTGAGAGTCGGACCACTATTTTGGTGCTCGTACAAGTTGTCATGGTAGGTACTATATGGGTCTCCCTGTTCATTTAGATCTTCCAGCAACTAGCAGTGCTCTAGCTCCAGCTCCTTCTAGGCCTCAGGAACCTTACTATGCACCTCTGGTTTCGCGCATTCAGAGGTCAATCCACCAGATCTGGCCCTAGCCAATCACACCCACACGCCCCGCAGAGCTTTTTTTGAGTATGATGACACATGCCACGTGGTGAGAGATTGCCCTAGACTTTGGAGGAGTGCACCCTCACATACTTCCCAGCCACAACATGCCCCGCTGAGTTCCCAGGCTATGGTTACAACTTCAGTTGCCACCCCACCTGCTCAGCCAGTTAGAGGTGGAGGCCGAAGAGGTATAGGTCGCCCTCGAGGGGGAGGCCACGCCAGACTCTATGCCCTTCCTGCTCATGCCGAGGCTATTTCCTCCAATTCTGTCATCACAGGTATTATTTTGGTTGCCCACAGAGATGCATCGGTTCTATTTGATGCAGGCTCTACTTACTCTTATGTGTCCTCTTATTTTGCTCCGCATTTGGGTGTATGTAAATATTTTTTGAGTTCCACTATTTATGTTTCTACTCCTGTGGGGGATTCACTTGTTGTGGACCACGTTTATTGGTCATGTTGGGTTAGTGTTCATGGTTTTGAGACTAGAGCAGACTTATTGCTACTTAGCATGGTTGATTTTGATATTATTTTGAGCATGGACTGGTTGTTGCCCCATTATTCTATTCTTGATTGTCACGCCAAAACCATTACGCTGGCTATATTAGGTGTGCTGCATGTTGAGTGAATAGGTACTTTAGATCACACTCCTTGTAGAGTTATCTCCTTTCTTAGAGCTCAACGTATGGTTGAGAAGGGGTGTTACGCGTACTTAGCTCGCGTGAGAGATGTCAGTGCTGATACCCCTTCTGTTGATTCAGTCTCAGTGGTGCGGGACTATCCCAATGTATTTCTAGCTGATCTTTCGAGCATGCCACCTGATAGGGACATTGATTTTGGCGTTGATTTATTCATGGATGCTCAACCCATTTTAATTCCTCCATATCGTATGGCTTCTCTTCAGATTAAGGAGTTCAAGGACTAGTTACAGGAATTTCTTGATAATGGCTTTATGTTTCACCTTAGGGTGCTCCTATCTTGTTTGTGAAGAACAAGAATAGTTCTATGCATATGTGTATTGATTATCTCTAGCTGAACAAGGTCACGATGAAGAACTATTATCCTTTGCCTCGTATTGATGATCTGTCTGACCAGCTTCAAGGTGCACTGGTTTTTTCAAAGATTGATTTGATCCTAGGTCATCAGTTGTGTTAGAATATACACTTAACGCTAGAGGGGGGGGGGGGGTGAATAGCGTTATAATAAAAAACAATATAAACTTGCGGAAGTAAAAATTGCAGGATTGAAATAAGTGCGGTAAGTAAATAATAAGGAACGAACGCACCGAAATTATCCTGGTTCACCACAACCTGTGGCTAGTCCAGTCCCCGAGAGACTCTCTCGAGATTCCACTAACTTCGTTAAGCTTACGGGTGCTTAACAAACCGTTACAAACTGAGAACTTGAGTCACACAAGCCTCAACAACCTTTGCTCGAAGATACCACACTTCAAGACTTCAACCGAAGGAATGAAAACGTTCCTTCTTACAACCACAAAGGATTAACACTTCCCTTCAAGTGTATACAAACACTTAGCACTCAAGACAAGACTCTCTATAAGAGTAGATATGAGTAAAATAAATACGCTCAAGAACACAACAACTTTCCTCAAGAGTTTGGCTCTCAAAAACTTATGAAATGAATATAAAATGATGTATATGAGAGTATGCAAGCTTTAGCAAGAATATGATCAGTTGTTGTACTTAGAAGACTGATTTTGAGTTGTATTTATAGTGTTCAAAACCCCCACAACCGTTGCCTAATTGCCAATCAAGAATTGCTAATTTTGTGCTAAGATAATCGATTATCTGATTTGCATAATCGATTATTTTCCAATCGTTCAAAAATCATTTCCAGATTTTAAGCAGAATAATCGATTATCCAAATCGTATAATCGATTACATGACAACGTTCAAAAAATCATATTCAGATTTTACTTAGCATAATCGATTATCAGATTGTGTATAATCGATTACCTGACAACGTTCAAGAAATCATATGCAGATTTTACTTAGCATAATCGATTATCAGATTGTGTATAATCGATTATCTTTCAGAGTTTAAAAATACTTTGGCAACGGTCATTTGCATAATCGATTATGCTATAAGGATAATCGATTATCTTTTATATTTTGAAAACTTCGGACTACACTGTCTTAACGTAATCGATTATCATAAAGTACATAATCGATTATTTTACAGTCTTGTAAAATTTGATAGACACTGCCTCAACATAATCGATTATCATAATGTGCATAATCGATTATTTTATAGCTTTGAAAAATCTGTTGAACACTGCCTCAACATAATCGATTATCATAAGGTACATAATCGATTATCTTGTAGCTTTGAAAAAAATCTAATGTACACTGCCTTAACATAATCGATTATCATAAGGTACATAATCGATTATTTTTCAGCTTTGTAAATCTGGTGTACATTGTCTTAACATAATCGATTATCATAAAGTACATAATCGATTATCTTTGTCCAGATTTGAGAGGCATGTTTAAAAATCATTTTGGCTAAAATAAAATGTTGAAAATCATTTTTCTTAAAATTAAATATGCATGATTTGATAAAAATGATTTTACGAGAGAAGCCAAGTCTTGAGTCAATTGTCGGATCAAGATCACAATTAAAGAACGACTCATGTATAACTTTATTTCTTTGCTTGATCATGATCTTTGTTCGTCTTGTGCTTGAACCTCGTTATGTGTCAATTGCGCGCTTGTGCTTGGACCTCGTCATATGTCAATTGCGCGTCGTTTGTCATTTATCAAAACCTACAAATATGAACACACGTTTAGTATGTGTTGAGAACGTGTTTCAACAATTTCCCCCTTTTTGATAATGGCAAACCAATATCGGGATATGCATATTAGAGAATTCATAATGACGATCCAAGACAAGTATATAGATATGCAATTAGTTCCCCCTCAACATATGAATTCCCCCTCAATTTATGCCAATAAATATTAAGTGCATAGCCCTTATTCTTCCCCCTTTTGACATTAGCAAAAAAATAAGTAAATAACTAGTTTAATGATTAACCAATATTGCAATTATAAAAGGGACAATATAATGTCAACATAATCGATTATTGATACTTTGATAATCGATTATGTACTTAAGAGAAATCGATTATTCTTAAAAGAGATCGATTATTCTGCACCAGTGCTTTATAATTCCCCCTGTCTTTGGGGCGATACCTGCAAGGCGCCTCCGACGCTCAAGTTAGTAATGAAAAAAAAATGCAATGGATGACTTAGATCAACGTGGAGTCAAGAATCCCGAGTTCACTACGAATTCTGAAAAAGGACTCTTTCTCTAAAGGCTTTGTGAAAATGTCGGCCAATTGAGATTTGGTTTCAACAAACTCAATTTCGACATCACCTTTGAGAACGTGATCTCTTATAAAGTGGTGCCTAATTTCAATGTGTTTTGTTCTTGAATGAAGAACGGGGTTCTTCGTCAAGCTTATGGCGCTAGTATTATCACATCTAAGAGGGATATGATCGATACTTAGTCCATAGTTCGAGAGTTGTTGTTTCATCCAAAGGATTTGAGCACAACAACTCCCCGTGGCTACATATTCAGCCTCGGTTGTGGACAACGCAACACTTACCTGTTTCTTACTAAACCAAGAGATAAGAGAGCTACCGAGCAAATGGCAAGTGCCACTAGTGCTCTTGCGGTCCAATTTGCAACCCGCAAAATCGGAGTCGGAATAGCCAACAAGTTGGCATGAAGAACCTTTGGGATACCATAGTCCCACATTTATAGTACCAACAAGATACTTCATTATCCGTTTAACCGCAGTTAGGTGCGACTCCTTCGGACATGATTGATATCGAGCCCATAAACATACGCTAATCATTATGTCCGGTCTACTAGCAGTAAGATAAAGAAGGGATCCGATCATACCTCGATACTTCTTGATGTCGACTTCCTTACCTTTCTCATCTTTGTCAAGATGATCGGATGTGCTTATTGGAGTGGCTATTGCTTTGGCGTTGCTCATTTCAAATCGTTTTAGCAACTCTTTGCAATATTTAGATTGACAAATGAAAGTTCCTTCTTTCATTTGTTTCACTTGCAATCCCAAGAAGAAGGTTAGCTCACCCATCATAGACATCTCAAATTCGCTTGTCATTAAATCAGAAAATTCCTTGCACAAGGCATTGTTAGTAGCACCAAAAATAATATCATCTACGTAGATTTGAACTAATAAAATATTATTGTTTTTATGCTTAATAAATAGTGTAGTGTCAACTTTCCCCCTAATGAACTCATTGTCCAAAAGAAATTTGCTCAATCGTTCATACCAAGCTCGGGGAGCTTGTTTAAGACCATAAAGGGCTTTCTTAAGTTTGAAAACATGATCGGGAGATTTAAAATCTTCAAAGCCTGGGGGTTGTTCAACATAAACTTCTTCTTGAATAAAACCATTTAGAAAAGCACTCTTTACATCCATTTGATATAAATTGAAATTCATAGAAGAGGCAAAAGCAAGTAATAAACGAATAGCTTCTAACCTTGCTACGGGTGCATATGTTTCTTCATAGTCAATTCCTTCTTCTTGATTGTAACCTTTTGCTACAAGCCTAGCTTTGTTTCTAGTGATTACACCATTTTCATCTAATTTATTTCGAAAAACCCATTTCGTAACAATTATGGTATGATTGTCGGGTCTTGGCACCAATTCCCAAACGTCATTTCGTTTGAATTGGTTAAGCTCCTGTTGCATTGCCGAGGTCCAATGCTCATCCCCAATTGCTTTGGAAATGGTTGAGGGTTCAATTTGAGAAACGAAAGCAGTATGTCCTAAGGTGTTCTTAAGATTGTTTCGAGTACTTACCTTTTGTTCAATGTCGCCAATTACCTTGTCGAGAGGATGGTCTTTGATTGTCCTCCACGCGTTGGGCAGTTTCGTTTCTTTCTCCAGTGGTGGCGCTTCCTCCGATGATTGTTCCAAGATTTCATCTTGAATTTCCTTTGGATTTTCCTCTTGTGCTTTGTCTTGAGGACTTATTGTGTTTAAAATGCCTGCAAGATCAAAACCAGAATCCTTTTTCGCCAAGCGAGCATTATTTTCGGAAAACACAATATGAGGGGATTCCTCAACAGTTTCAGTTCTATGATTGAATACTCTATATGCTTTGCTACGTGATGAATAACCAAGAAAAATTCCTTCATCCGATTTGGCATCAAATTTTCCCAAATTATCTTTTCCGTTGTTATGAATAAAGCATTTACAACCGAATACTCTAAGATGAGAGAGATTAGGTTTCCTTCCCTTGTAGAGTTCATAGGGAGTTTTCATGAGTATTGGCCTTATGAATACTCTGTTTAAAACGTAGCATGCGGTACTCACGGCATCCGCCCAAAATTGTTTGGGAATCTTAGCCTCATCGAGCATGGTTCTAGCCATCTCTTCGAGACACCTATTTTTCCGTTCCACCACTCCATTTTGTTTTGGTGTACGTGGAGCAGAGAAGGTGTGCTCAATACCGAGTTCGTCACAAAAGTCCGCGAAGAGTATGTGATCGAACTCTCCCCCATGATCACTTCTTATGGAAGTGACGGTTGTGTTCTTTTCATTTTGAACACGTTTAAGAAAACATTTAAAATTTTGAAAAGCCTCACTTTTGTGAACAAGAAATAGTGTCCATGTAAATCTAGAATAATCATTAACAATAACAAAAGCATAACGATTTCTACCAAGACTTTCAATGCGAGATGGTCCAAAGAGATCCATGTGAAGAAGTTGCAAAGGTTTTGTAGTTGAAACAATATTCTTAGATTTAAAAGATGCTTTTGTTTGCTTCCCTTTTTGACAAGAATCACAAATAGTGTCATTTTCAAATTTCAAATTTGGAAGACCAATAACTAAATTTTGTGAAACCAATTTGTTTAAAAGATGCATGTTGATATGAGCTACTCTACGATGCCATAACCACATATCATCTTCTTTACTCATAAGACAATTCACATACTCTGATGAAGAGTTTTCAAGATCAACCATATAGATGTTATCAATTCTAAAACCACGAAGAATAATTTTAAAATCACTACGACGAAAAACTAAGCATTCTTCTGAATCAAACAAAACAAGATTTCCCTTGTCACATAATTGACTTATGCTCAAGAGATTATGTTTTAGACCTTTAACTAGCAATATATGCTTAATGGAAGAAGATTCATTCTTACCGACCGAGCCAATTCCGATAATTTTTCCCTTGTTGTTATCTCCAAAAATAACGTTTCCTCCTTCCTTGTGTTCTAATTGAAGGAACTTGGATGCGTCTCAGGTCATGTGTTTGGAGCATCCACTATCAAGGTACCAAAGTACACTTGATCCCTTCAAACATACCTACAAGACAAATTAATGAGTTTTTGGTACCCAAGCTGTTTTGGGTCCTTGAGAGTTAGGTGTAAAATGCTGTTGTGCTTGACATGCAGTTAAATGTCTGTGTCTAGTAAAACAAGCAGGGGCAATATGTCCTATTCGACTACAATAATGACAAATGACATTAGGATTATGCATTCTTCTAGGTTGGTAGTAGTTGGAGGTACGAAAATCGTTTGCTCTATTTTTGACAATATGGCTATTGCGCAATTCTTGAAAATCATTTCTCCTACTGTTTGTTCTAGGATATGCAGCGTTTCTAGAATAATTATTTCTAGGTCGAGTGTGTCTAGGTTGCGATTGTTGAAGGCCATTTCTAGGCGTTCTAAAATGTTCAAAGTTTCTTCTAGTGTTTGGTCTAGGATGCATATTGATTCTAGGATGGTTATTTCTAGGATGAATGTTTATTTTATTTATCCTAGGTTGAGCCTTGGGTTGTTGGGAGATGGCTTCAACTTTTTCTTTAGGCTCGTTTTTGAAACCTATGCCATGTTTGGTCGATTTTTAATTGACAAGAACATCATTCAAATTTTTATGAGAAGAATTGAACTTATCTAGGGTGCCCTTAAGTCTTTCTACTTCATCTTTTAGATGCATGCAAGAAATACAATTTTTACTAGAACTCTCGGGTTTGTCGGCGCTTCTCTTGCCGAAAAATTTGTTTTCTTCTTTCAACTTCTCATTTTCCAAAATCAATTTTTCCAAATCTTTTTCTTTCAAAGAGAGTTGTTTTTCAAAATCCTTTTCTTTCAAAGAAGAATTTTTCTTTACGTCTCTAACAGTTTCGGAAGCTCTAATGAATTCACTATACAATTCATCAAAAGCATTTTGCATTTCCTCAAGAGAAAAGAAATTTTTAGAAGAAATTTGACGTACCTCTTCTTGATTGTCTTCGTGCGCCATGTGACAAAGATTTGCGGTTTCGTCTTCTTCTTCCTCACTTGACTCGTCTCCGGAGTCACCTCCCCAAGATATGTATGCTCGTTGTTTCTTGAAGGGTTTCTTCTCCTTTTTGACATTTGGGCAATTTGATTTAATGTGCCCGATTTCTCCGCATCCATAGCACTTTACTTGATCTCCTTGTTGTTTGCCTTTTCGTTCATACTCTTTTCGCATGAACTTTTGAAACCTCTTAATAACGAGTCCGAACTCGTTATCTCCGTTGTTTGAGTCCTCATCATTTTGAGGTTGAGCCGTGCTTGCCTTGAGGGCAGTTCTTTGTTTCCTTTGATCATTAAACGGAGGGTTAAGTATAGTAGATTCATAGGTTTTAAGATTACCTCTTAGTCCGTCGATGGTGACATTTGAAACGCCGATAGACTCTTGAATCGCGTCGGCCTTGAAGCGCCATTCTGGAGTGAGACTTCGGAGAATTTTTCGGACAAGTTCCTTACCCGTGAAGGTCTTCTTAGGAGCATGTAGGTCATTGACGATTTTTGAAAATCGTTCGAACATGTCATCGATCCTCTCGCTTTCCTTCATGTGAAACAGTTCATATGCATGGGTTAGAAAATCAATTTTAGCTTCTCTTACCTGGTCCGTACCTTCGTACGTGATTTCCAGCTTATCCCACATTTGCTTAGCCGTTGTGCAACATGATATTTTTCTGTAATCATCAGCATTTACAGCACAATATAATAAGTTGATGGCTCTAGCGTTGTTCTGCACTTTTCGGATATCATCCGCATCGTATTCATCTTCGGATTTCGGAACCCATTCATTTTCAACCTCTTTGGTTGGAATTTTTTCTCCCTTCGTTATAATCTTCCATAGATGAAAATTATTCGATTTGATGAATATTCTCATCCTCTCCTTCCAGTACGTATAGTTTGTGCCATCGAATAGTGGTGGTCTGGTGGAGCATTGTCCTTCACCTATTCCTGCATTAATATCACGAGTAGAAGCCATGGATTGTTTCTCTCAAACGGTTAAGTCTTTCAGAGAGTTGGGCTCTGATACCAATTGTTAGAATATACGCTTAATGCTAGAGGGGGGGGGGTGAATAGCGTTATAATAAAAAACAATATAAACTTGCAGAATTAAAAATTGCAGGATTGAAATAAGTGCGGTAAGTAAATAATAAGGAACGAACGCACCGAAATTATCCTGGTTCACCAAAACCTGTGGCTAGTCCAGTCCCCGAGAGACTCTCTCGAGATTCCACTAACTTCGTTAAGCTTACGGGTGCTTAACAAACCATTACAAACTGAAACTTGAGTCACACAAGCCTCAACAACCTTTGCTCAAAGATACCACACTTCAAGACTTCAACCGAAGGAATGAAAACGTTCCTTCTTACAACCACAAGGGATTAACACTTCCCTTCAAGTGTATACAAAAACTTAGCACTCAAGACAAGACTCTCTTTACGAGTAGATATGAGTAAAATAAATACGCTCAAGAACATAACAACTTTCCTCAAGAGTTTGGCTCTCAAAAACTTATGAAATGAATATAAAATGATGTATATGAGAGTATGCAAGCTTTAGCAAGAATATGATTAGTTGTTGTACTTAGAAGACTGATTTTGAGTTGTATTTATAGTGTTCAAAACCCCCACAACCATTGCCTAATTGCCAATCAAGAATTGCTGATTTTGTGCTAAGATAATCGATTATCTGATTTGCATAATCGATTATTTTCCAATCGTTCAAAAATCATTTCCAGATTTTAAGCAGAATAATCGATTATCCAAATCGTATAATCGATTACATGACAACGTTCAAAAAATCATATTCAGATTTTACTTAGCATAATCGATTATCAGATTGTGTATAATCGATTACCTGACAACGTTCAAGAAATCATATGCAGATTTTACTTAGCATAATCGATTATCAGATTGTGTATAATCGATTATCTTTCAGAGTTTAAAAATACTTTGGCAACGGTCATTTGCATAATCGATTATGCTATAAGGATAATCGATTATCTTTTATATTTTGAAAACTTCGGACTACACTGTCTTAACATAATCGATTATCATAAAGTACATAATGGATTATTTTACAGTCTTGTAAAATTTGATAGACACTGCCTCAACACAATCGATTATCATAATGTGCATAATCGATTATTTTATAGCTTTGAAAAATCTGATGGACACTGTCTCAACATAATCGATTATCATAAGGTACATAATCGATTATCTTGTAGCTTTAAAAAAAATCTAATGTACACTGCCTTAACATAATCGATTATCATAAGGTACATAATCGATTATTGTTCAGCTTTGTAAATCTGGTGTAGATTGTCTTAACATAATCGATTATCATAAAGTACATAATCGATTAGCTTTGTCCAGATTTGAGAGGCATGTTTAAAAATCATTTTGGCTAAAATAAAATGTTTGAAAATCATTTTGCTTTAAATTAAATATGCATGATTTGATAACAATGATTTTACGAGAGAAGCCAAGTCTTGAGTCGATTGTCGGATCAAGATCACAATTAAAGAACGACTCATGTATAACTTTATTTCTTTGCTTGATCATGATGTTTGTTCGTCTTGTGATTGAACCTCGTTATGTGTCAATTGTGCGCTTGTGCTTGGACCTCGTCATATGTCAATTGCGCGTCGTTTGTCATTTATCAAAACCTACAAATATGAACACACGTTTATTATGTATTGAGAACGTGTTTCAACAAGTTGAATATTCGGGAGCCAGATATCCTAAAGATTTCTTTCAGGACGCGGTACGATCATTACGAGTTTCTTGTTATGTAATTTGGGTTGACCAATGCCCCAGAAGCCCTCATGCATTTGATGTACAGTCTATATTCGGCCATATATCGATTTGTTTGTCATTGTCTTTATTGATGACATTCTGGTGTATTCCCAGAGTCGGGAAGATCATGAGCAACATCTGAGCACAATGCTTCAGACTCTGAGAGAGAAGAAGTTATATGCAAAGTTCTCAAAATGTGAGTTTTGGTTGGAATCAGTGGCATTTCTTAGGCCACATGGTATCGAGTGAGGGCATTCAGGTGGTTCCGAAGAAGGTAGAGGCTGTGTAGAGTTGGCTTATGCCGTCTTCAACTGCAGAGATTCATAGTTTCCTTGGCTTGGCGGGCTACTACTGTCCTTTTATTAAGGGGTTTTCATCGATTGCAGCCCTTATGAATAGATTGACCCAGAAGGGTGCTCCATTTTAGTGGACAGAGGAGTGTGAAGCGAGCTTTCAAAAGCCCAAGACAACTTTGACTATAGCACCGGTTTCGGTATTGCCTACAGGTTCAGGGTCTTATACCATCTATTGTGATGCCTCGAGAGTTGGCTTTGGAGCAGTATTGATGTAGATGGTAGGGTGATTGCCTACACATGCAAACAGTTTAAGATACACGAGAAGAATTATCATGTCCATGATTTTGAGTTAGCTGGCATTGTTCACGCCCTAAAATTTTGGCGCCATTATCTATACGGTGTGCCTTGTGAGTTTTATACTGATCATAGGAGTTTACAACATTTGTTCAAGCAAAAGGATCTAAATTTGTTCCAGAGGAGGTGTTTAGAGTTGCTGAAGGACTGTGACATCACTATTTTATATCACCAGGCAAGGCCAATGTAGCGGCTGATGCTTTGAGTCACCAGGCAGAGAGTTTGGAGAGTATGGAATATCTACCAGTAAGGGAGAGGCCAATGGCTATGGATGTTCTAGCCTTAGCTAGATAGTTTGTAAGATTGTATCTTTTAGAGCTCAATCGGGTTCTAGCTTGCGTGGTTTCTCGGTATTCGTTATTTGATCGTATCAGGGAGCGACAATATGATGACCCTCATTTGCTTGTCCTTACGGACATGGTTCACCATAATGATGCAAGAGATGTGACCATTGGCGAGAATGGAGTATTGGGGATGCATGGTCGGGTTTGTGTACCCAATGTCAATGGGCTACGGGAGATGATTCTAGATGAGGCCCACAATTCGCAGTATTCGATCCATCCGGGTGCCGTGAAGATGTATCAGGACTTGAGGCAACACTACTGGTGGAGGAAGATGAAGAAGCATATAGTTGGATATGCAGCTATATGCCTCAATTGCCAGCAGGTAAAGTACGAGCACCAGAGACCAGGCGGGTTACTTCAGCATATAAAGATTCCGGTGTGGAAGTGGGAGCGGATCATTATGGACTTTGTAGTGGACTCCCATGGACCTTGAAAAAGTTTGATGCTATCTGGGTTATTGTGGATCGGCTGACCAAGTTCGCTAATTTCATTCCTGTGTGTACTACTTATTCTTCGGAGCGGTTAGCGGAGATTTATATCCGGGAGATTGTCCGCCTGTATGGTATTCTAGTTTCTATTATGTCAGACAGAGGTACTCAGTTCACATCACAGTTCTGGAGGTCCGTTCAGCAGTAGCTGGGTACTCGAGTGGAGTTAAGCATAACATTTCACCCCCAGATGGGCGGACAGTCTGAGCGCACTATTCATATTCATGAGGATATGCTCTACGCGTGCGTGATTGAGTTTGGAGGGTCTTGGAATTAGTTCTTGCCATTGGTGGAGTTTGCTTACAACAACAGTTATCAGTCCAGCATTCAGATGGCACCGTATGAGGCCTTGTATGGTAGGCGGTATAGATCTCCACTGGGTTGGTTCGAGACTTGCGAGGCAAGACTATTGGTCACAGATTTGGTTCAGGATGCTTAGGAGAAGGTTAAGGTAATTCAGGATAGACTTCGTACGACCCAGTCCAGATAGAAGAGCTACATGGACCGGAAAGTTCGTGATGTTTCCTTTATGGTTGGAGAGAGGGTTCTGCTTCAATTTTCTCCTATGATGGTCGTCATGAGATTTGGGAAGAAAGGGAAGTTGAGTCCAAGTTTCATTGGCCCTTTTGAGATATTAAGGCGTGTTAGGGAGGTTTCTTATGAGCTTGCTTTACCTCCCAGCCTAGAAGGGGTTCATCCGGTATTTCATGTTTTATTGCTCCGTAGATATCAAGGTGATCTGTAGCACGTGTTCGATTTTAGTTCAGTCAAACTGGACAAGGATCTATCTTATGTTGAGGATCTAGTTGCTATATTGGACAATCAAATCCAAAAGTTGAGGTCAAAGAATATTGCTTCAGTAAAGGTTCAATGGCAGGGTCAACCGCCGAGGAGGCGACCTGGGAGACCAGCAGGATATGTGCAACCGTTACCCTCATCTTTTCACTACTTCAGGTATGTCTTTATGCTCGTTCGAGGACGAACGACTGTTTAAGTGTAGAAGGATATGATGACCTAACTGACTGTCTTAAGAATTAACGCTCCGATCCCCTATTAACTACTTTCCCCAAGTTTATTTCTGTGTATTTGATTTTCCGCGACATTCAATTTTGAGTTTTGGAGAGTTTTGGGACACTTAGTCCCTAAATGAGAGCTTAAGTGTTGGAAAGTTGTCCATAGTCTGAATAGTGTGAAGATGGCTTTCGAATGGAAAAAATTATGGTTCCGTTAGCTTCGTTAGGTGATTTCAGGGTTAGAAGCATGTTCGGAATGTGTTTTGGAGGTCCATAGCTAATTTAGGCTTGAAATGCCAAAATTTGAATTTTTAAGTTTCCGGTTGATAGGTGAGATTTTGATCAGAGGATCAGAATGGAATTATTAGAGTTGTTGTAGCTTTATTATGTTATTTGGGATGTATTTGCAAAATTCCAGGTCATTCGGAGGTGGTTTGGTTGGGTTTTTGATCAAAAGCGTGTTTCGGAAGTTTATAGAAAACTTAGGCTTGAATTCGATGCAAATTGATGGATTTGGTGTTGTTTGAGGTGTTTTGATGATTGGAACAAGTTTGAATGAGGTTTTAGGATGTGTTGGCACTTTTGGTTGAGGCCCCGGGGGTGTTGGGGTGATTTCGGATGGCTAACGGGAAGTTTGAGACTTTGAAGATCTGTAGAAAATTGCAGCAGCACTTGAAGACAATTTATTCTTCGCAATCGCGTGAGGTCCCTCACAATCACGTAGAAGGTTTTTAGAGGTCATATGTTTTGTTCTTCGCGTTCGCGGTTGAGGGTCTGCATTCGCGAAAGGTCTTGAGCTGGCACTTCGCATTCGCATTGTATCGCTCGCGTTCGTGTATAAAAGTTTTGGGGTCTAGTGTTATTACTCTTCATGTTCACGTATATGGTCACGCGTTCGCACAGCTTTATGAGTGAAAGCTTGTAGTTTTGGAAACTTTGACTTTTTTCCCTTCACGATCGCGATGATGGAATAACAGGACTGGGCAGTGAGGTTTTCAAACATTTCATCCGCGAGTCTTAGACATTTTTCCACCATAGTTGAGTATTTTGAGAGCTCTTTGAAGGATTTAAAGAGGAATTCAAAGAGAATCGATTGGAGGTAAGGTTTATGAACCAAAAACGTGATTTTATTATGAAATTAGCCTAGAAATTCGTAGGATTTAATTGAAAAGGGAAGAACTAGGGCTTGAGATTTTTAAATTTTGATATGGGATTTGGGGGTCATTTTCTACTCCGATTTGTGTTATTGTTATGTATAGACTCGTGAGAGTATAAGGTTTATGAAAATATAAGTTTCATCCGATTCGAGACACTGGATTAAGGGGTATTTTGGTTATTTTACCTAATTTTGCGTCTTTGCTTTAAATTAAATAGTAGAATCAATTGTTTGAGATCTTTTGTAATATCTAATTGATTTGAATATATTTGGTTCGTTTGGAGTCAGATACTCGTGGCAAAAGTGTGATTTAGAGTTGATTTTCGGTTCGGATTAAGTGGCTTGTCTAACCTAGTGTGGGGGACTTCTTCCTTTAGGAAATGATATTTGGTAATTGAATTACTTTGTTCCTGAGGTGACAAGCACGTGCTTGTGCAAGTTGTTGCAAAATCTGATTTTTCTTAAAGTATTCCTTAGCATATCCCTCTTCCTCGGCTTTACTGTAATTGCTGACTTAACCCGTTGTTAGTTAGAAGAGCATGTTTAGTTGACTTAAATTGCCTATTTGCTTAAACTACTTTAATTTCATTACGTGCAACATGTTAGGCTAGAATTGACTTTTTTACTTATACAAAGTTGGCCTTTTATTTAATATTCGTGTGTCACTGTTGTTATTTTAAATTGGGACTACGGAATTGCATTCCAGGAGATCCCTTGTATGGAAGTTTTGATTTGGACTAAGGTTCGGGATACCAAGATATCCCTGACACTTATATTAAGGATACCAAGAGATCATCGGGATACTAAGAGATCCCTAGCATTTATATTAAGGATACCAAGAGATCCTCGGGATACCAAGAGATCCCTGTCATTTATATTGAGGATACCAAGAGATCCTCAGGATACCAAGAGATCCCTGGAACTTATATCGAGGATACCAATAGATCCTTGGGATACTAAGAAATCCGTGGCACTTATATTGAGGATACCAAGAGATCCCCGGGATACCAAGGGACCCCTAACACTTATATTGAGGATACCAAGAGCTCCCTGGCATTTATATTGAGGACACCAAGAGATCCTCGGGATACTAAGAGATCCCTAGTTACTATTATTCTTGTTGGGAGCAACATTTCCTTGTGTTCTGCCTTTATTTATGTTTTTCCGTTATAGTACTCTTGTTACTTGTATAGGCTTTTGCTGTAGATTCTGAATTATACCGTTTATCTTATACTATCATTTACTATTATTAGTTTTCCTCAGTTGGGAGAAACTTCCCCGCCACTATTCTACCGAGGTTAGGCTTGACACTTACTGAGTACCGCTGTGGTGTACTCATGCCCTTCTTGTGCATGTTTTTCATGTGCAGATCCAGGTACCTCCACCCAGGCGTATTATCCTCGAGGCAGAGAGATCTAGCAGAGACTTTGAGGTATATCTGCCGTGTCCACATACCGGGAGTCTCTATCTTATTCTAGCTTTAGCAGTTAGCTTTTATTTCGTACTGTTATTTTAGACATTCTGGAGTTAGAGAAGTATATTACATTGTGTTAGCCTGTGTTCCCATGAGTTTTCGGGTTTTGGGATGGCATTGTAGTAGTTCAGATATTGAATTGTATATGCCAACATGCATCTATATATATTTTTTCTTCTGGTTGTTCAATTTTAAGTTATTGTATTCCGCAAGTTATAATGTTTTCGCATTGTTAGGCTTACCTAGTCGCAGGGACTAGGTGCCGTCACAACATGTTCACGGAGGGCAAACTGGAGTCGTAACGAAAGCACCACACATTTTTTATAACTTGTTCACTTACTCTAACATGAAGGTCAAAGACTTTACCTTATATTCACAAGTCATGTGCCCTCACACAAACATTAGATAGTAGTTCCACACACCATAAAATTTGAGGACTAATAGGAGCTCAAGATGGACAAAATTCACTCACTCTCAAAAATAAAATTTATGCTCCAAAGAAAATGTACCATAAGCTTACCCATAGTGTAATACTCTACTAATTGAGATCATCCTGTCAAGAATCAAATATGACTTTACTTTGGTTGTAATGTAGGTTGCGAAACGGGTAGGATAGATTTGGATACAATGACATCACCTCCCCAAGCACTTGAATATATATATATACACACATATATATATATATATATATATATATATATATATATATATACACACACACACACACACAAACAATTCAAACCCCAAACGTATGCTGAACTAAGTCCTACCCTTCACATCCCAATTTCTTTAAGCATAAACACAACAAGATTTACCATTAGAAAGGAATAATTTTTTTAATATATACAGATACCAACATTTTTTCCTTTTTCTAGATTATGGTTTTCTCTTCTTTTTTTCAATTCCCTACAGGCGGCTCTCAATTTGTTTCAATAGTGAACCTTTCTCCTTTTCTATAGTTACATTCAAAAACCCGACTATATCCCCACTTAACTTTTACAAGCTCATAACAAATTCAAGTGCTCATGAGAGGTGACAAGTTCCAACAGAAAGTCAACTCAAACAAAGGGGTGAGACTTATAGTGATTGCTAGAGAAATAGTATTATAGGCTCCAAAGGGCTAACTAGGATACACAACAATTACACGGGTCACAAGCATATAATTGGACCAACAAAGAAATGCCTATATCACTTCTTAGACTGAACGAGACTGTTGTTTCGCTTTGCAAATACACGAAAAAAGTTCTAGACACCAATTAACATGCGTATAATACCAACAAAAACCTCACTCACACTTTGGCACATAACTCACTTAGGATCTTTTCCGACTATACAATCAAAGTAGTTAAGCAAGGTTAAGACCAACCAATGTAAGGCACTTATCTAAAAGTCAAGAACTGAGCCTTGACATCACAACCAGGGATCTCACTATTCTAGCACATGCAATCAAGGGAAATTTCTTCAAATTAGCATTATGACTTAAGATTCTTTATTCCTATAAAAAAAAAGTAACTACATATGGTTCAATTAAAATCCTTGGAAAATAATAACGTCACAAAGAAAAATTAAGTGGGAATTACTAAACTACCTAAGAAATTAAAAATAAAATAAAATAAAAGAAATATTTTTGAATTTTTTATTTTTTTTTTATTTTTTTTTCGACTTCAAAAAAATCCTTTAAGCCAGTCAACGAAATCCATCGTTGGGAAAAGTCAAACTATTAAATAATTAATTACTAACTATTAGAGGCCGATAGAATTCAAAGTTATGATTACAGACCATATCATCTTAGAAAGCAAGAAACAAATCAAATAAAACTAATTGGAAAATAGAAAATAGTTATAAATACAATCAAATAGGAGCACCCTACCCTATACTTAAGAAATTGCATTGTCTGATCATAATGAAACTCCTCCTCCACATGGTGGGTCCTCAGAAGCCACGTGATCATACTCTGGAAATACAAGCAACGGACCCCAAGTGGTCATGCTCGAGACATGTGCTCAAGCATAATGTTACCTAGATCAAACTTCATCCGATTCAAGATAGCATAAATGAGACACACCTTCATTTGGGAGACATCAATGGCAATCTGGGTAGGCATAATCTTTGCATTAATCAACCGGAGAATGACTCTAGAGGGACGTTAGAAATGTCACTTCTTCATGTCCTTGTGGAATTCATTAGCATCTAGTATCCATGTGGAAGAGACCCCGCACCACACAGCTAGCGTTTAGTACAGAATAGGGGCTGACGCAACAACCTCAGGAACAACTTATGTGAATGCTCCGTGAATCCCACGATTTGAGTTATTACCCAGAAAGAAAATGGAATCATCTTGCCTCGCACCTCCACTTCATACACTGTATCTAAACTAGCCTTAGGTTGCTAGTTAGCGTAGAATTCCTCAACCATGCCCATATTCACCAATTCACTGGGATAGAACAAGCTTTCGAAACCTAGGTATTTGATATAGTTGTAAATCCCCGATTATTTCCTGGCTAGCCTACCACAATCAATGCCCACTTCCGGGTTGGGACTCACCGCCGAAATAAAGGCCTGGTACCACATCCTAGCATGAGCTGGCAAAATCCGAATGCCATACTTGTAGCTTGGTACTGCATCCGCATTGGGATTAATGTTCTCCTCTTCCTCCTCTACTGTGGAGAGGGGAGGTTCCCACCTACTTCCTCGACTGCTACTAGAGGCGACCTCTAAGTTACCTTTATTAGAACATTTGCTGGGACGAGACATTGCACCTGCACAAGAGGAACAAAATTAGCCACAATACTTAAAAAAACAAAACAAACGGGGTAACCACCCTACACTTATGTTATTGACATGTTCACAAGTACATTATATATCGAGGATTCAGACTATCCCATTGAAAGCATACCACGAATAATCAACAACCCAACTGACCACCAACATAACATTAAAACAACATAACCACAAACTACACTAGGGTAAACGAAAAAATTAAGAATCTAAACTAGTAATTAGGAAAAGAAGAATAAGAAGTTAGTCTAATTCACTACTAACAAAATTAAGATACAATAAAACATTACACAAGTACAATAGCATGAAATGGTCAATCAATTAGCACTCGAGGCCAACAAGTTAAAGTTTCACAACATATGAATATGACCTTCCACCCCACACTTATCATCAAACATCACATCCCAAAATACTTGCGTTCTAAATTAGCAACACTACACGATTTTATGTCACTTAGGAATTTCAACAAACATATAGTGGGCATATCTTGCACCATCTTATTTCGATTCAAAATGGGTTAGAATCACTGTACAACCATATCAAATACACCAGTCACCACAACCACAACATCACCACATCTTCACAATAGCACCAAGTGCATAAATTTTACAAAAAACTTCACTACTTTTCGGCTATAGGGGCACCCCTTTCGAGCTCCATCATAAAATAATACCAACACCATCAATGTATACCACAAATCATCCCCAAGTATAATAACAATGAAAAACCCACAAGGTTAAGCATAAATTTTGATGAAAGTAAAAAAAACATACTGCAGTATTAGCAAAAATCAACTACCCGGGGTTAAGAAAATCAAACTAAAACTATTAATTCTACAACTAAAGGGTAAGAAAAACACAACTAAAAGAAAAGAAGAAAAACTTACCTTGATGAATGATGGAGATGAGAGGAAGTTGAATGAATCAAGGATGCGAGGAAGAAGGAGGGATTTGAAATGAGAGAGAGAGAAGAGTTATAGATGATGAACTGAAAGAATTGGGGAAAAGAGGGGGATGAGTTGGGTATTAATGGGTGTCTGTGTTTTTTTTTTCCAGTTTTTCATTTTTTTTTAAAATTGCACCACCACGTCGCTAGGTGTGGCGCCCCATGCGGTAGGTTGTGGGGTTTTCTAGAGAGTTGATTCTAATAGATTTTGTCGGTTTGGTCTAGTGCAACGCCCCATGCGGCGCTTTAGGCCACTTTCATCAGAGTCCCAATTTGTTTTTCACATTTTAACATATGGGTCGCACCCCGACTCAATTTTGTACTTATTTTGTATCCGATTCATGCTCATACATGTTTAAACAATTATCAAAACTCCGTACTCTAATATTCCTAAACTACAATTATCCAACTAGAACTACAAAAATTATAAAAAGGGTTAGAAGTAGTCATATACGGGTTACCATTAAATCACTTTAGATGGAGGAGTGCCACCACGTAGCTGTCATCAATCTTGCCCAAGTAATTCTTGACCATGTGTCCATTGACTCTGAAAATCTCAACATTTTTATTCTTCAAATCAAGTGCGCCAAATGGAGTCGCAAACACCACTTCAAAAGGTCCACTCCATTTTGACTTAAGCTTTCCCAGAAACAGACGTAATTGAGAGTTGAAAAAGAGAACCAAATCCCCCACTTTGAACTCCTTAGCATATTTATCATGAAGGTACTTTATCTTATCCTTGTACATAAATGGACTTGAGTAGGCATGAAATTGAAATTCATCAAGTTCATTATGCTGCTCCACCCGAAGATTAGCTACTACATCCCATTCAAGATTTAACTTCCTTAAAGCCCGCATGGACTTGTGCTCTAACTCAACTGGTAAATGGAAAGCTTTCCCAAAAACCAACAAGTATGGAGACACCAATTAGAGTCTTGTAAGTAGTCCCGTAAGCCCATAAAACATCATCCAACTTATTTTACCAATAAGTCCTATTTGCATTGACCGTTTTAGACAGAATACTCTTGATTTCCCTGTTTGAGACTTCAACTTGGCCACTCGCCTGAGGATGATAAGGAGTAGACACTTTGTGGTTGATACAATACTTTGCAAGCAAGGTGTCAAAAGCTTTATTGAAAAAATGCGACCCCCAATAACTTATTATTGCGTGATGAGTGCCAAACCTTGTAAAAATGCTCTTTTTGAGAAACACAACCACACTCCTAGCTTCATTGTTGGGAAAAGCCATGGCCTCGACCCATTTTAAAACATAGTCAACCGCCACTAGAATATGGTGTTCTTGCACGAGCATACAAATGAGCCCATGAAATTAATACCCCATACATCAAAGATATCCACTTCTAGAATGCTGTTGAGAGGCATCTCATCTTTCTTCTAAATACCACCCGCTCTTTGACATTCGTCACACCTCTTCACAAGATCACTTACATCTTTGTACAAAGTTGGTTAATAAAACCCACAACATAGAACCTTTGAAGCTGTCCTTGCCCCGCCATGATGGCCACCATAGGGAGAGGAATGAGAAACCTCTAAGGTACTCAATTTCTCATCCTCAGGGTTGCACCTTCGGATTACACCAACCATGCAAATCTTGAACAAGTACGACTTATCTCAATAGAAATCTAAACTATCTTGTTTGAGCTTCTTCCTTTGGTTAGAAGAGAGCTCACAAGGGATGATGCCAGTCACAAGGTAATTAGAAACATATGCAAACCATGGCATATCACTCATTGACACAGAAAGTAGCTGCTCATCGGGAAATGAATCATTGACCTCTAGGCCATCACACAACCTTCCTTCCTCCTCCAAGAAGAACAAGTGGTCCGCCACTTGGTTTTCACTACCTTTCTGGTCCATAATTTCCAAATCAAACTCTTGAAGTAACAAGACCCATCGCATAAACCTAGCTTTGGAGTCTTTATTCATTATCAAGTACCTAAGAGCTGCATAATTGGTGTGCAGTATGACCTTGGCTCCCATGAGATACGGTCAAAAATTTTCCATCGCAAACATAATAGCCAACAACTTTTTCTCAATTATCGTGTAGTTCCTTTGAGCCACATTCATTGTCTTGCTCGCATAGTACACCGGATGAAACATTTTGTTCATTCTTTGACCCAAAACTTCCCCAACCACAACATCTCTCACGTCGCACATGAGCTCGAAAGGAAAACTCCAATTGGGTGCTGTAATGATCGGGGCGGTGGTCAACTTATGCTTGATAAGTTCAAATGCTTGCTACATCCCTCATCAAACATGAACTTGGCATCCTTTTCTAGTAGCTTGCACAAAGGATTCATTACTTTTGAAAAATCCTTTATAAATCTCTGGTAGAACCCCGCGTGCCCAAGAAAACTCCAAACCCCCTTGACAGACGTGGGGGTAGGGAGCCTTGAAATCACCTATATTTTGGCTTATCAACTTCTATGCCATGATTTGAAATTTTATGACCCAACACTATGCCCTCCTCAACCATGAAGTGGCACTTTTTCCAATTGAGCTCCAGATTGGTGTCTTCACAATGAGCCAACACTCTATCCAAATTTTCCATACATTCATCAAATAAATCACCCACCAAACTAAAGTCGTCCATGAACACCTCCAAAATATCTTCCACCATATTGGTAAAAATGGCTGTCATACACCGTTGGAATGTCCCTGGTGCATTACACAACCCAAAAGGCATCAAAAAGCAAAGGTTCCATATGGAAAAGTAAATGTGGTCTTCTCCTGATCCTCCGGAGCCATAAGGATTTGTTTGTACCCATAATATCCATCCAAGAAACAACAAAATGCATGCCCATAAAGACGATCAAGCATCTAGTCAAGGAAAGGCAATCGGAAGTGATCCTTGCGGGACACCTTTTTCAGCTTGCGGTAGTCCATGAACACCCTCCATCCGGTAACTGTCCGGGTAAAAATTAGTTCATTATTATCATTGGTCACCACGATCATACCACCCTTCTTCGGCACACACTGCATCAACAAAGTCCACGAGCTGTCTGAGATAGGGCACACAACCCCAACATCTAACCACTTGATCACCTCCTTTTTAGAACTTCTTGCATTGCCTTGTTCAACCTCCTTTGATGTTCCAAGGAGGGTTTTGCATCATTTTCAAGAATAATATTGTGCATACAGAACGGGGGACTTATTCCCCGAATATCAACTGAAGTCCATCCAATTGCCTTCTTTTGATTTTTAGCACCGCCAATATGGCATCTACCTGCATGTTAGTAAGATAAGAGGAAAGAATAACTGGTATAGTTGAAATAGGGCCTAAGAATTCATACCTTAGTTGTAGAGGCAACGACTTCAAATCCAACCCTAGAGGTTCCTCAATTGAAGGCTTTATTGGAGCAGTCTTTCTATTTTTATGATCCAAAAAGAGTTTCCTAGGCTAATAAAATAAGAGTCCATTGCATGTAAAGAATTCACGCACTTCGCTCGGCCCTCATCATCATTGACATCATGATTCAACAATACGATCTCCAAAGGGTCCTCACGTTGATCATTATACTTGTATCATCAATTATCACAATCGTGACAAGATCAACAAATGAGCACGCTTTGGTACAGTTGGGATGCTTTATTGACTTGCACACATGAACGACCACCTTTTCATGACCCACCATAAAAGGGAGTTTTCTTACTTCCACATCAACTAGATCCTTCCCCATAGAAAGGAAAGGTCTCCTCAATATGATCAGAACTTCATAATCTACCTCACAAATCAAGATCACAAAATCAACTGGCAAGATAACTTTGTCCACCAGGACAATCACATCATCAACAAACCCAATGGTCGCTTCGTTGATCTATTCGCCATTTGATATCTCATGGAAGTCGGCCTCAGTGACCCAACCAAAGTCTCGAAAATTGAGTAGGGAATCAAGTTGATATTTTCCCTTAAATCACATAGAGCTTTAGCAAAGTTTGCACTTCCAATAGTGCAAGGGATAATGAAAGTACCGAGGTCCTCCAACTTCAGAGTCATTAAATGTATTGTAACACTAACTTGGTGGGTCATCTTGATAGTTTCATAGTCCATGAATCTTTTCTTTGTCACCAAATCTTTCATGAATTTAGCACAGCCAGGCTTTTTCTCTAAAGCCTCCACCAAAGGCACATTGGTGGATAAGCTCTTCATTATGTCAATGAAATTTTTGATATATTTCTCATTTTTTTGCTTAGCTAGCCTTTAAGGATAAGATGGAGGTGGCCTAGGCAAGGGTTTCTAGGCTTTTGGTACAATAGGCTCCGACGTGTCTATTACATGTTCCCTAGATGGGTTTACGTCATTTTGTGTTTCCACCTCTGCATCTTGAATATAAATCCTTACTTCTTCATTCACATTTTCATCAACCAAATTCTCAAACCGCCAAAGGAACTTCATCTTGTTGCAACTCAACTTCATCACCCAAAACTTGCTTTTGTTTAGAGGAATTCACATCACCGCCTCATCCACTCCTAGTAGTAATTTCCATAACATTATTGTTCCCAGCCTTTAGGTTAAATACCATATCACTCGGTAGAGCCCCCTTAGGGCGAGTATTCAAGACTGTGAGATTTGGCCAAGCTGAACCTCCAAATTCCTGATGAAGTGTTGTGAGAAGTGAATTGTGTATCGAAGTCATCATTCTTTTTCATCATCTATTCAAATATCATTTCTTTTCTTTCCATTTGATTTTTGGAAGAATTAGGATCCTGGGGTGAAAAAGTGGTGGATTTCTTGGTTGTTGGTACATTAGGGCCTTTGAAAGCCTTGCCCCTAATTTCCCTTGTTATTGTTCCATCCACCCTGGTTGTTGTTGCCCCAGTTTCCCTGATTGCTCCAATTGTTGTTTTGATTTCCCCAATTTGGGTTTTGATTATTGTTTCCCCAGTTGTTGTTTCCTTGTTGTTTATTATTGCAATTGATATTGTCGTGTTGTTGACTACCCTAATTTTCCTGGGATCTCTATTGTTGCTGTTGGTTGGAAGAATTGCCTCTTTGGCCTTGACAATTATTCACATGTTGTGCCTCTTCATTCTGCCCATCATAACCATCATCTTGGAATCTACCACGATCATTGTCAAATTGACCGAACTCCCCTGGTTCTGTTGACCACTTTGTCTTCTTTGGCTCACTAGCACGTTAACACCCTCAATGGCATTCACTTGGTGAGGATTTTGAACTTGTTGAAACTATGCCTTTTCTAGTTGGTTCATCATAATTGTCAACTCAACTATAGCCTTCCCATGATTATGTAACTCTTTGTGCAAATGAGTGAACGTGGGGTCACCCTAGGGCATATTGTCTCTACTTTGCCAAGCATAAGAAGTGTCAGCCATCTCAACAAGAATGTCTTAGGCCTCATCATAAGATAGCTTCATGAAGTTACCCCCAGCAAGTTGGTTCACTATGCACTGGTTTGTTGTGTTAATGCCCCGGTATAAAGTTTGTTGGATCATCGCCTCAGTCATTTCATTGTTGGGGCATTCCTTTACCATTGTTCTATATCACTCCCAAATCTCATGTAATGGCTCGGTGGACTCCTGTTTAAAGGCTAAGATCTCATCCCTTAATGCTAGCATGTGCCCTGGTGAGAAAAAATTTGCTATGAACTTATCTACCAACTCATCTCAAGTAGTGATATAATGGCTGGGAAGTCGCTCAAGCCAATCCAATGCCTTCCCTCTAAGTGATAATGGGAAGAGTCTCAACCGAAGTGCATCCTCGGACACATTAGTTTTCTTGCTCCCTCAATAGGTGTCCACAAAACCCTTGAGATGTTTGTAAGTTTTTTGATGGGCAGTGCCTGTGAACTACCCACGCTGCTCTAGCAAAGTCAATATAACATTGGTGATTTGGAAATTTCCCGCCCGGATCCGGGATGGGACAATTGCACTTGCATAGCCTTTTTTTGGAAGCACTCATTGGGCCACTATCGGAGGTTGCAGAAGAGGGTCTGGAATATTGTCATTGGCATTAGCATTGGCCTGGTAGCCTCTACATTGTCCTTGAGGTACAAGAGGCACCTCATCATCTTTGACATCATCTACCTCCTCCTCCGGAATCACATTTCCAAGAGGGTCATTAGCATTTGCTGCCATTTTGTATCTAAATTTGTGACACATATAAATTAGTAACAAAGAAGTAAAGAAGAAAAATACACAAAACTATTTAGATAGATAGATAGACAAAACTGTTAGCTCCCCGGCAGCGGCGTAAAAAAGTGATCGAGGCCAACCCTGTACTACTATTGAGTAGCAAGATAGGTCGAAGTAGCTTTTACCTGATGAGGCCGGGATCGATTTCCGCAGGGAGCTAGATGTTGGAGTCGAGTTTCAATCTAAAGTTGAGTTGTGTATTTGTTCCTAATTGCACTTCTAAACATGTTTGGTTTTGAATTTAATTCTAATTTTATAATACTACAATGCTAAATTAGACTAAGTAAAGCTACGTTTAAATTATTAAAAGTTGTTCAAATGGATAAAATGCAGTAGGGTAGTGACTTTTTCCTAGGTGGCTAATTGACGGATTCCCGAGTCTAATACTAGATTGTCATAATTAGGGAGTATGATATAACCATTGCACGATTCTACTCACTCTATACCTCTCGGTGGCTCGAGTGACTTTGCCCATATTGACTTTCTCAAGACCAATTGGGTATGCAAATTTGTGCAAGAAATCAAGGTTCAAGTCGGGTATTACTGTCTCTAGGTTTAACCCTTTAATTGGGGCTATCAATCTCTTGAATACGCCCCAATTCCTTGTTGGACCAATTTCATGGTCTTAGGCTCTCTTTATTAATAAGAGCCAAAGTCTACTAGGCATAAACTAGTGTTTGCAGCCACTAATTCAACATTAAAACCATAAATTAGCCCAAATACCAAACACCCATAGACAATCAAGCATCAAATCACAAGAACCATTAATTACCCACACTAGGGTTGAGCCATAACCCTAGTTGATCGGTCTAGCTATCATAATTGTAAATGAAAATAAAGAAATAGATGAAGATAAACCCATAAATTAAATTACTAATTAAAACTTGAAAATTTAATAGTAAAACTATTGTAAAATTACTCTAAATGGCAAGAAAACTCTAGTCACGAGTGCAACTCAGCTGTAGAATCTAACTGATTCCCCTAAAATGGGAAAAGAAACTATTTATACTAGGCCGAGAATTCTGGGCAAAAATACCCCTACAGGGCTAGTACGGACCACACAAAGTTGAGTGCGGCTGCACTAAGGCTATTGGCTTAAAAATCTTGCTCTCCAAACATAGCCACTGCGGACTGCACAAAATGTACCGCGGCCGTGGTGGCTCCTATTGCGGTCTGCACAAAATGGATGGCGTACCGCATTGGCAATAATCTTCATATTTGACAGCTCTATGAAGTTGAGCTCTACGGACCGTACAGAACTGAGTGAGGTCGCAATAAAATCAATACAGACTGCACAAAATTGAGTGCGGCTGCATCACTTGGGTACCTGGAATTGAGCCCTCTCTAATTCTCTTCATTGCTGACCGCACAGAATGGTATGTGGCCGCATTGGCCCTGTTTGATTGAGCTTGGTCTTATCTTGGTACTTTTGCAAGTTTCACTTTTTTTGAGCTGGTTTTTGACACCTTGTCACCTTGATTATCAAACCCCCAATGAAGCACAACTTGTGAGCCTTTGGGACTTTTTTTACACATTTGTAATCAAAACTTAAGCAAGAAGGAGTGTAAAATGCATCATATTCCCTAGTTATCAACTGCACCACTGGCTTGCTATTTTCTTCATACAGAATTTTGTGCATGCAAATAGCTGGACTGATTACTTGAACATCATCTATGCCCAGCCAATGGCTTTCTTGTGCCTTTTTAGCAACTCCACCGTACCTGTCAAGTTAGCAAAAATAATCATATGAAAATTGTTAGTTTCAAGAAAAACATATTTTAAGTGAGTAGGGAGAACTTTCAACACCACATTCGGCTTAGAAGCCTCCTCTTTTAGTTTCTACTCATAAACCGCTTGATCCTCAATTTCAAGAGCTTTAACCTCTTTGTTTATATTAGGATCTTTATCCTCCACCGTGCTAGACTGAGTAATACATATCTCTAGAGTATCTCCCACAAGCTTGTCAAACTTATATTTTCCAGCCAATTCCCTAATAACATCTAGCTTGAAACACGAGTAGGTGTACGCCTCATCACTGGGTTGTTTCGTCATCATCTTCATTTGGAGCACCACTTTTGTCATTGCCGACTCTAAGCATAAGCTGCCCTTCGTACATATCAAGGATAGATCTGACTGTACATAAATATAGCGTCCCTAGAATTAGAGTACCTTCTTGTTCACATCCATATCGACCACAATAAAGTCCACAAGAAACACAAATTAGTCCATCCACACTAGAATATCCTCAATGATTCCCTCAGGTAAATGGTGTTCTGATCAGCCAGTTGTAGGGACACTAGTATTGATTTGATCACTCTAAGCTTACCGTCCTGTTTTCTGAATATAGATAAAGGCATTAGATTTATAGACGCACCAGAATTGCAGTGGGCCTTGTCAAATTTCTCATTTCCCAACAAGCATAGTATGGTGAGGCTTTCTGAGTCCCTGCACTTTTGGGGAATTTTGTTTTGCAATATGGCTTTGCAGTGGGCATTCAGCTTGACCACTGTTGTCTCTTTGAAATTTCTCTTGCTAGACAGGATTTCCTTTCTGCCTCTATGAATGGAGTGTTCACATAAAGTTGTTTGAGCATCTCCCAAAACATTTTTCAAGTTTCTGATGCTTCATCTTTTGAGGGGATGGTGGAGCTGGCAGATGTTACTTTCTTTAATCGTTTTTTGTATCCCACTACTATAGCCCTTTTGCTCTTTACTCTTTTTGTCTACCGGTGTCTCAATCTACTTGTTAACCACCTCAGATCTAACCTTCACCACTGGGTCAGTCAATGCTTTACCACTTCTCATAGATACAACTTTGATTGTTTCCTTTGGGTTCTTTTTAGTGTCAAAGGGAAGAGTCCTAGGAGCCCTCTCACATAACAAATTTGTAAATTATCCATTTGTCTTCCTAAATTTCGGATAGCTGTACCCCGAGTCTCAAAACTTTCATCTGTTTTATTGATGAATGCCTTCATGAGATCTTCCATACTTGACATATTCGGCTGTGGTGGATGGTATTGCTGCCTATGCTGGTTCTAAAAACCTGGTGGTCCTTGAACCTATGGTATGAGATTATGTTGTTGCCGTGAGTTCAAGCTCCCCAATAGGTGAACTCCAAAAAAAAAATCTTTAGCCCATCACATTATAGTTGTTCCCACATTGGTAGTTTTCTCTATTAAAGTTTCCCACAGTATTGACTTCCTCACCTGTAGTTTGACACTCATATTTAGGGTGTCCCAATCTACAAAAATCACATGTTTCTTTGGGCTCACTTTGTATCTTGGGCGATGTCAGCATCTTATCTCCTTAGGCATGGTGTCTAGCTGAGTGAGTCCACCTGGTGTAACGCATCAGATTTTCTTATGTCATTACTCTTAGCCGGCCACTGATTAACATCCTTAGATAATTTATCAAGGATTAAGACAACCTCCTTGGTATTTTCTTAATTAATGGACATCCACATGCAATATTCAGATTTCGTCACGATGATGGTGCTAGTCAATCCCAAAAATCTTGGAGTGGCATCCACAATTCAACTCCATTGTGCTGACACTTTCTGACTATCTCCTTGATTCTTTCCCAAGCTTCAAAAACCATTTTTGTCTCTATCTGGCGGAAATTGTGGATTTTCTTCTGAACCTCCATGTTTTTGCAACTGAAAAGTACTTGTCAAGAAACTTCCTAGTCATATCTTCCCATGTCCTAATCAAATATGTGGGTAAGCTACGAGGCCATTGCTTCGTGTCATCTTTCAATGAAAAAGGGAATGCCCTTAAGTAGAATGCATCCTTTAATACTACATTGAATGGGGAAGTGTTCATGATTGCATCAAAGTCCATTAAGTGAGTGTTAGGATCTTCATTCACCTTTTTTCTTAAAATACTGTTGTTTCGGATAGTTTAAAGCAAGCCATGCTGCACTTATAAGTTGTTTGTGGCTATGGGTGAAGGTCTGAAACTTGACATTCCTTGATTGTAGACTAGCCTAGCATAATCACCAAATGATATTCCAGCATAGGTGCTGCATTCTCGAACTAGTCTTCAACCAAGGGTTGGTTTAGATTGAATCTTTGACCCTCATTATCTTCGACGGTCTCTTCAGCAATTCTCCATGCAGCTTCTTCTTACGGTGACTCTCTTGCATCTAAGGCAATAATGACTAGGGATTCTAACCTATTTTATGCTCATTTTTGCTTAGGTTTTAGATTAAAAGTCTGTACAAGTATTCCCGAAAGCTAACTTATCGCCCTTGTTTGCAGTGTTTGGTCAAAAAGGGATAGGAAAGTCATAACCAGCTCATAAAGGACTGAAACTTGCACAAGTTCAAAGCTGAGTCAAAGGCGTTGGCAGCGAAGAAATAGAAGGGGACGTAATGGGTCCACCTCTAAGGCGGCCTTAACTACGGTCTCAGCGGTAGTAAGGTTCAGAGAGTCATTTTTGAGCTTAAGAGTCACCACTGCCCGCGGTGAAATTGCACGGCAACAGCGTCATCTGACGCGGCTGTGGTCCAATTATTTCCCTGAGTGGAAATAAGAATCAAAGGACTATAGTTTGGAGCTCAAATTGAAAGGCGCAGTCCACGAACATATTTCACGACCGCGGTTGAAGAAGCGGTGAGGTAATTTTTTGATCCCAACAGACTCAAGTTTAGATCTAGCTCATAAGAGAAGAACCGCAGTACATGCTTACTTTTTCGTGGCTGCGGAATTCCTAGGGCTAAGGTGGCCTATTTTTTGCTTTCAGCGGAATCTCTGTAGGGGCAGTTTTGTATGGAAATTTAGCTGCATATAAATAGTGCTTTTTCAGATTTTTAGGGTATTAGTTGTTTTGAGGAGCACGTGAACAGGAGCACGTGAACAACTGTGCTTTTTAGAGTAATTTTAGAATATCTTTAGCAATTAATCTTAGATTTTACTCTTGTAGTTACTTTTTATGGCTTTTATTTCATCTCCATCTTTTATTTCTTCTTTAATTATGAGTAACTAAACCCATTAGCTAAAATTTTGACCCAACCCTAGTGTGGATATTTAATGGATCTTCAATTTTAGGGCTTAAATGTTTATGTATTAATGATATTTTGCTTGATTCATGCTTTAATTGTTGAATTGGTGGTTGTATACACTGATTTATGCCTTTTTGACTTAGGCTCTTCTTGAGAAAGAGAGACTAAGTCTAGGAAATTCGGGCTAACAAGAAATTGGGGTGCATTCAAGAGATCGATAGCCCTAATTAAGAGTTAAACCTAGAGATAGTAATACCCGACTTGAGCCAATTTTGCCTGCATTTTGTTTAAACATGCAATTGGGCTTAAGAAAGCCAATTAGGTCTTAGAACTGCATCAACCACTCTTGCCACTCTATTGTGGTATACAGTTAGAACTGATCACTTTTTGGCGCCATTGCTGGGGAGTTAAATGGTTTTGGCTATCCATCTGACGAGTTTGGTGTCTTCTTTTTCTTTCCTTATGTTTAACAAAGTGGCAAACAATGATCCTCTTGGAAATGTTCTCTCGGGGGAGGAGGTAGATGATAATGGTGATTATGAGGTGCCTATTGTACCTCAAGGCCGAAGAAGAGTCTGCCAGGCCAATGAAAACATTCCAGACCCTCTCACACCTCCTCCACGAGTGGCTCCTCGAGTGCTTCCACATAAAGTGTACGCAAGTACAATTGTCCCACCCTGGATCCGGGCGGGCAATTTCCAGATTACAAATGTGATGTTGACTTTATTGGATAAATGAGGGTAGTTCATAAGAGCTTCCCATCATAATGCATATAAACATCTAAAGGTATTTGTGGATACCTGTTGGGGAAGCAAACACACAAATGTGCAGGAGGATGCATTGATATTGAGATTGTTCCCTTTTTCACTTAGAGGGAAAGCTTTCGAATAGCTCAAAAGACTTCCCAACCATTCCATCATTACGTGGGATGAGTTTGCCGACAAATTTATAGCTAAGTTTTTCTCGTTGAGGCATATGACGACATTGAGAGATGAGATCTTTGACTTCAAACATGAACTCAATGAACCACGAAGTGAGATCTAGGAGAGGTATCAGACAATGGTGAAAGAATGTTCAAACAATGATATGACCGAAGCAATGATCTAGCAAATATTCTATTGTGGCATTAACACGACTAATCAATGTGTAATGAACCAGTTAGCAGGGGGAAATTTTATGAACACACCTTATGCAGAGGCATGTGAGATAATGGATGAGATGGCAGATACTTCCTCAGCCTTGCAAAGTTGAGCTAATGTGCTACCGGGTGATCCCACTATCCTTCACATGCACAAAGAGCTCCACGACCATGGCCAAGCAATATCAGAGTTAACTACAACAATGAACCAGTTGGAAAAAGCTCAATTTCAATAAGTTCAAACGCCAAGACAAGTAAATGCTATAGAAGGTGTAAGCATGTTGGTCAATAAGAGGCGACAAAGAGGTCAACAAAGTTAACTAAATCTGGATCAACATGAGTAAGATTGACATGGTTTCGACCAAGATAATGGGTATGATGAACAAAGTGAAGAAGTTCAGTATGAGAACAATTACCAAGGACAACGGGGAAATGCTCCTAACCAACAACAATAGTGGAGATGCCAAGGAAACTGGGAAATCAAAATCAATAGGGAAATAGCAACTGGGGGAACAAAATTCAGAATTGGGGCAACTAGAACAACCATGGCAACTGGAGTGGAAACAACATCAATTGGGGAGGAAACAACAACCAAGGGGGTTGGAATAATGGCAAGCAACGGAAGCGGGGGCAAGGATTTCAAAGACCTCCGATTGTATCAACAACCAAACTACCCACCTCCATTTTCGTCCCAAGGTCCTAGATCATCAAACAATGATATGGGAAGGATCGAGATGATGTTTGAACAAACGATGAAAAAGAATGCCGACTCTGATGCCTAGTTGGCACCCCATAATACTTCAATTCGAAACTTGGAGGTTCAACTTGGCCAGATTTTGAAATCTTTGAATACTCACCCTAAGGGGGCTCTACCTAGTGATACTGCAGTGAACCCGAAGGGTGGGAACAATACTGGGAATGAAATGGTGGTGATCACATGAAGCGATATAGGTGGTGAAGTGAATACCTCCAAGAAAAAGGAAGTTGTGAGTGATGAGGTTAAAGTGCAAGATGATGATGTTCCAATAGTTGATGAACAAGTGAGTAAAGAGAATTGGAATGCCAAAGTGAGAATTAATATTCATGATATTGAGGTCAAAAATCAAACTGATGTGAACCCGTCTAGGGAACACGTGATAGACATGCCGAAAACGATAGTGCCAAAGGATAAGGCTCCATTTCCAAGGCCCCCTCCACCTTACCCTCAAAGACTTGCGAAGCAAAAGAATGAAAATCAATTTAAGAAATTTATTAAGATGATGAAAAGCTTGTCGAT
Organism: Nicotiana benthamiana; assembly: GCA_034376525.1. NCBI lineage: Eukaryota > Viridiplantae > Streptophyta > Magnoliopsida > Solanales > Solanaceae > Nicotiana > Nicotiana benthamiana. Next base: position 135,294,411 of record CM067337.1, read on the forward strand.
CAATGTTCCTTTGGTGGAAGCTCTTGACCTAATACCGGGTTGCGCCAAGTTTCATGAAGGACTTGGTGACTAAAAATAGATCTATGGATTGTGAGACCATCAAAATGACTCATCAAGTAAGTGCAATTGTGCACTCGATGGATCCAAAGCTTGAAGATCCTGGCGCTTTCACCATTCCATGTATCATTGGGAGTGTGGATTTTGCAAAGGCATTGTGTGATTTTGGGGGCAATCATCACTTTGATGCCTTAAGACGTGTTAAAAATCTTGGGTATTGGTCAACCGAGAGCTTCTTAAATGAGATTGAAAATGGATAAACGAACAATAAAGAGGCCGCTTGGTATTATTGATGATGTTCTTGTCCGGGTGGACAAGTTTATTTTGCCTGCTGATTTGGTAATTCTTGACTGCAAAGTCGACTATTAGGTGCCTATTATATTGGGAAGGCCTTTCTTAGCAACTCGGAAGGCATTGGTTGATGTGGAAGTAGGGGAGCTCAGCTTCCGGGTGGGTGACAAAAAAGTTGTCTTTCATGTGTGCAAATCAATTAGGAAGCCGAACAGTCCAAAGTTGGATCTTTTGTGGATCTTTTAACGGAGGTGATAGTTGATGATACCAGTGCCATGATCAACGTGGAGGATCCTTTTGAAGCGATAATGTTGAATCTTGATGTGAATGAGGATGAAGGTAGGGTGGAGTATGTTAATGCTTCACACGGGATAGGTTCTTATAAAGCCTGAAAGCTTTCTTTGGATATGGAGAACAGAAAGACTCCACCAACCAAGACCTCAATTGAGAAACCTCCCATTTTGGAGTTGAATCCTTTGCCTTTAGACCTCAAGTATGAATTATTGGGCTCTAGTTCAACTTTGCATGTTATTCTTTCTTCTTGTGTTACTAAACTGATGGTAGATGACACATTGGAGGTACTCCAAATAAGGAAGAAGGCAATTGGATGGACTCTAGCTGATATTCCGGGAATAAGCCCTACCTTTTGCATGCACAATATTATACTTGAAGATGATTCTAAGCTCTCTGTGGAACATCAAAGGAGGTTGAGCAAGCTATGCAAGAGGTTGTCAAAAAGGAGGTAATCAAGTAGCTAGATGCAAGGGTTGTGTACCCCATCTCGGATAGTTCTTGGACTTCACCGGTGTAATATGTACCAAAAAAGAGTGGTATGACTGTGGTCACCAATGAGCAAAATCAGTTGATTACCACCAGGACTGTCACCAGACGAAGGGTATGCATGGACTATCGAAAGCTGAATAAAGTGACTCGCAAAGATCATTTTCCATTGCCTTTTATTGACCAGATGCTGGATAGACTTGCTGGACATACCTTCTACTGCTTTTTGGATGGGTACTCTGGTTAGAACCAAATTCTAATTGCTCCAGAAAATCAGGAGAAAACCATCTTCACATGTCTGTATGGCACCTTTGGATTTTATAGGATGCCATTTGGTTTGTGTAATGCACCGACTACCTTTCACCGATGTATGATAGTTATATTTACTGACATAGTGGAGGAATTCTTGGACGTGTTCATGTATAATTTTAGTACTGTGGGTGACTCTTTGATGAGTGTTTGAAGAATCTTGACAAAGTGCTCCGGTGTGAAGAGACAAATCTAGTGCTTAACTGGAAAAAATGCCACTTTGTGGTCGAGGAGGGCATTGTCCTCGGCCATAAGATTTCAAAGAATGGTATTGAGGTGGACAAGGCTAAGATTGAAGTGATTTCCAAGATTCCTCCTCATACTTCTGTCAAGGGAGTTTGGAGTTTTCTTGGGCATGCGGGTTCTATCGAAGATTCATAAAAGACTTTTCCAAGGTAGTGAATCCTTTGTGCAAATTATTGGAAAAGGATGCAAAGTTTGTGTTTAATAATGAATGCATAAAAGATTTTTTTAACTTCTCAAGTACAAACTGACAACCACTCCTATTATTACCGCACCCAATTGGAGCTTAACATTTGAGCTCATGTGTAATGCAAGTGATGTTGCGGTAGGAGAGGTTTTGGGTGAAAGAGTAAGCAAGATGTTTCACCTGGTGTATTATGCAAGAAAAACAACGAATGATGTTGTTAATTACACGGTGAAGGAAAAAGAGTTGCTAGCAATTGTGTTTGCAATGGAGAAGTTTAGGCCTTATTTTATGGGTGACAAAGTGGTAGTTCATACTGACCATGCAAAACTTCGCTAATTTATGACAAAGAAAGATTATAAGGCTCGGTTGATAAGATGGGTTCTATTGATACAAGAGATTGACCTTGAGATTGTTGATCGAAAAGGGTGTGAAAACCAATTAGCGGATTGCTCGTCCTGCTTGGAGGAGGAGGGGAGGCCCCATGATGGCCTCAAAATATAATTCATTCCCTGATGAGCAACTCCTCCTATATGTGAATAACATGCCTTTGTTCGTGGATAGTGCCAACTTACTTGTGACTGGCATTGTTTCATGTGAGCTCTATTCTAACCAAGGAAGAAGCTTAAATAGGATAGCCTAGACTACTACTGGGATGAGCCTTATTTGTTCAAATTTTGCAAAGATGATGTGATCCGGAGATGGTTTTGCGAAGAGGAGCAAATGAGTATACTTGATTCTTGTCATTCCTTTTCCTACGGTGGTCATCATAGTGGGGCGAGAACGGCTTCAAAAGTGCTTAGCTGTTGTTTTTATTGGCCTACATTGTACAAGGATGCATGTGAGCTTGTGAAGAGATGTGATGAGTGTTAGAGAGCTAGTAGAATTTCAAAAAAGGATGAAATTCCTCTCACCCCTATTCTTGAGGTTGATATATTTGAGGTGTGGGACATTGAATTCATGGGGCCTTTTGCGAGTTCATGTGGCAACAAGTACATTCTGGTGGACGTTGATTATGTTTTCAAGTGGTTTGAGGCCGTGGCTTTACCCAATAATGAGGCCGGGGGGTGGTGGCTTTTCTCAAGAAGAATATTTTTACTCGGTTTGGCACTCCTAGAGCAATCATTAATGATATAGGTTCTCATTTATGCAATAAGGCATTTGACACATGAAAAGTTTGGTGTCAATCACAAGGTTTTAACCCCTTACCATCCTCATGCTAGTGGGAAAGTTGAGGTATCCAACAGGGAGATAAAGAGCATATTGTCAAATACTGTCAATGAAACTAGGGCTGACTGGTCAAAGGAACTGGATGATGCTTTGTGGGCTTACATGACTACTTACAAGACTTCAATTTGTATGTCTCCGTACCGGTTGGTATTTGGGAAAGATTTCCATCTTCCAGTTGAGTTAGAGCACAATGCCATGTGGGCTTTGAAAAAGTTAAACCTTGAATGGGATGTTGCAGCAAATCTCTAGGTATTGCAACTCAATGAGCTTGATGAATTCCTGTTTCATGCCTATTCCAGCTCGTCCTTATATAAGGACAAGATAAAGTACTTACATGAAAAGTATGCCTATAGCAAGGAATTCAAGAAAGGTGACTTGGTTCTCTTATTCAACTCCTGATTATGACTGTTTCTCAGAAAGCTCAAGTCAAAAGGGAGTGGTCCTTTCGAGGTGGTGCATGTAACTCCATTTGGTGGTCTTGATTTGAAAAACAAAAAGGGTGCAATTTTTTCCAAAGTTAAAAGGCACAGAGTGAAGCACTATTTATGCAAGTTTGATGATAACAACGTGGTGTCAATGATCCATCTCAAATGATTGATGGTAACCTGTGTCGTGCCACGACGTTAATTCAGGTGCTTCTTGGGAGGCAACCCATGTGTTTTTCTTCTTCTTTATTTTCTTCTTAGTGTAGCATTTATTTTGGATTAACTGGTTATGAGATATGTGTAGGAATTTTGATGCACTTCAGGACAAAGCTGGAAATATTTGGCAAAATGTTTAGTTGGACTGCTGATAGCGCTCTAATTGTTCATGGTCAGCGGAGGCCAGTTTGCGGAGAAGCGATATGGTAGCAGATGCGGACTTGAAAAGTCTAAAATGAGACTTCTCTAAATTTTCACCAGCATCTGCAGAGGAGTTTTTGTGGTCAACGGTGCAAGTCTACGGCCATGCCCCATTTTCCACTCTCAGTGAAATTCTTAAGCAATCAACCCTTCTGTAAGTCAATCACGCGGACCAAAGTGAAATTCTGCGACCACGCTAGGAAAGCTTTATGGGTCCCATGGTACTTTGTATAAATAGAAGGTCCTCAGACCTTTTACCATTTTCAATCTTTGATTTCTCAAGCATATATTTCACTGTTCATATGAGCCCTAATCTGCATAAACGCAAAAAAGTTAATGTCCATCCTCATCACTCAATACACAACTAGTAATTTCACTTCATAATTGTTCTTCAATTTGTACTTGTCTTTATTTTATTTGTTAGTTTTTATTTCTTTTTCCACTTTTCTTTTAATTTTAACTTAGGGTTCATTAATGTTAATTAAATATTGCTTAAATAGTTAGAGTTAATTAGTTTATACCTAGTAGGGGTTGATTGCGTCTATGATATTCGCTAATGGCAAGAAAAATTGAAACCCTAAGTTTGCTTAGTTCGTTTTTGAATTCAGAGGCTGCGGATGTATTTCTGTAGTCAGAGTGAATGTAAAATTTAAGCTTGGAATGATTTAAATACCTTGGTCAGTGGTGGAAAATTTCGATGACAATAGCTAGCTTTACGCGACTGCATTGCATTTCTGCGGTCAGTGACACATATGTTCAGAGAAGACAAAAATGGGTCCGCGGTCGCGGTTGTTTTTTCGTGGACAGCGGTGGAACTTCTACGGACATGCTCAATGGGACTTTAGAATTAGAGGATGGGTAGTATGATCCGCATGCCTCTGCGACCGTGTCCCTTTTTCTGCTCTCAGCGGTACTCATTCTATGGCCGCCTCTTTTTATCTGTTGTCAGCAGTTCTGAGAGTTTTTACAACGATGTTCATATGCTTTTCTTAATTGCTTCTGCTACCACCAATACACATGATCTTTCACTAATTGTGTATACAGACAATGGTTAAATCAAGAGGTGGCGTGAGAAACAAAAAGGAAAAGCAGAGTCCTCCGGGGGTAGGGGACGAGGACAAATCAAGTTAACCCTAGTAGTCCGGTAATCCATTGGGCAAATGTGAGGAATATCAGAGCTGTAGACAGAGTTGTATTCCACTCCAAGAGAAGTGATTATGTTCCCTTCCGGGAGGCCTCAGAGGGTGATTCTGTGCCCACTCATTTACCAGAGTTCCCAGGGAAAGTTCAATTGAGAGACATGCCTACACCCCTGACTTCTCCTACTTCTCCTGCCTCTTCTGAGTCGTTTGATGGCTCATCTGAGAGTAGTGAGTTGTCACACCCCAAATCTAACGAGGTATGGCTGGCACTCGGTACCATACTTGGCTTGAGCATACCACTCTATAATTGAAAACTCTAGAGGGGTAACCCTCAATTTAGCACGATGATACCATATTCTGAATAATATGAAAATATCAACTCTGTTTTCTGAGGGGTAACCATACCCAAAAGCTCATATACATACACATACATACACATATATATACATACATACACATATATATACATACATACATACACATATATATACATACACATATATATACATACATATATATATATATATACACATATATATACACACACACACACATATATATATATATATATATATATATATATATATATATGTATACATACATACATATATATATAACTGTGGAGGGGTAACCATACCCAAAAGCTCATATACATATATATATATATATATATATATATATATATATATATATATATAAATAACCGTGGAGGTTGAAGAGGCCTCCATGAAGATCTACTAATATACAAACTATACATGACTTGTCTACAAGCCTCTAGCGATAACTTAATTGTACCATGGTCGAGACAGGGCCTCGACCTACCCATCAAATTTGTATATATAAAATGGACTCCAACGTCTAGACCTGGTAACTCCGAGGAAATGGAAATTACCAACGAAGCTGTGGTTTAACTCTATTTACTCGGAGGGTCTATCCAACTGTCAATGAGGACCTGCAGGCATGAAATGCAACGTCCCCAGCAAAAGGGACGTCAGTACGAAATAATGTACCGAGTATGTAAGGCCATAGGATAACTGAAAGCTAAAACTGAAATGATAATATAATATCTGAAAGTAACTGGCAGTCAAAGATAATCTGAAGATATGCTTACCTGCTGATACTGGCTCAACTCTCTCAATATTGTAAGTAAAATAGTTGTTCGACCCTATATGGTCTGATATATATATATATATATATATATATATATATATATATATATATATATATATATATATATATATAACTACTCTGCTGTAGTCGGCTCGCTCATAGGCGCTCAAGCATATTAGGCTCTATATCTCGGCTATTCTGGGCTCGCTCATAGGCGCTCAACCACAGTAGGCTTGGTATATAAGTCACCATCTGATTAGAGGTTGCCTAATAGGGGCCTGCCCATCGATAATAGTTCGATGGTAGTGAAAATACTGTAATACTATATATATATATATATATATATATATATATATATATATATATATATATATATATATATATATATACTCTATGCTCTCTGGGCTGAAAGAAGACAAAAGGAAAGTGAATATGAAGTCTCGATAAGGGAGAATGCTATAATTTATGAGACTAGGAAATGTATATAAATTCAGGAATATGAACTTTTCTTTATGTTTCGTTATCAAGCACATGTACTTACTGGATCATGCCAAAATGAAAAAAAGGTTTAGACTTAACATACCTTATCACAATCTTTCAAATCACCAAGTTGAACTCTCCTCTTCACTCCTTAATCTACAACAATGACAATAATACTATCCTTAAGTTACGAAAGGTACAACTATCGTACAACGAATGGCAAGTTTATTTTGTATAAAAACGAGCAGCATCTCCCCTATAATCCTTACTTCCTGCAAATTCAAGATAACACCAATGACACAAAAAAACAACAATATCAACATATATAAATTATTTTCGAACCTTATATACACCACAAAATACTACAAAATAGCCTAACACACCCCAATCTCTTCATACACAAAACGACCACCGTAGTAGTGTCAAACAACCCGAAAATGATACAACGAATGACCAGACCTTCACCCTGAATATATGTGGTGTTTCTCCACATCCTTTATCCTCCATAAATCCATAAAATAGTAGTAAAATACGAAGATCGATAGCAACACAAAACAGTCCTCTACAATTGAATAACTCGAATTCACGGCTTCCAATCACCGTCCCATGAGCACTTACAACTACAGAACGATTTATCATGAATTTACAGTATCAAAAATGGATGAAAGAGAGCAAGAAACATACCTTATTTGTTGGATAACTAAGCTCTTATGTTGGTTCTTCAAACTATAGGTTTTACCCCTCCCCCCTCCCCCAATTAGAACTTGAAAGGGAGGGAAAATCAATTAAGGTTTGTGGGTAATTTTTAAGAGGAAGTTTGTATGGGTTTAGGTGTGATTATTTGTGATATATAAATATTTTTAAATTGAAGGAGATATTCCCTTAAATGGGCTATTTGTCTGACCCGAAATTGCCTCTTTTTGGGCTTTGATTTAACCAAGTAGGTGACACACCTACTTGTCAGCTAGCAGCCTATGCAGTCTTGCAAAAATGAATATATCTCTCTACTCCGATGTCATATTGGTAAACAGTTTAATGCATTAGAAAATAGACTCATAGAGCTTCAATTTGATGGGTAGAAAACCCCATAACTCTAAGTATATTAGAAGAAAATTGCTGTTAAATTTGACCTAGTCTTCAGCATTTTGGTGAATGTAACTTGTGATTATCTTTGCCATCTTTTGTTCCACAACTCGCTTGACTTCAAAGCATAACACATGACCATTATAAGAGTGAAATAACTCATAAAATAAACTCCATATCATGTTAAGAACCCTAGTCTCACCCAAAAAGTACATATTATAACATCCTAACTTGTGGACTTTCAACGAAACATTATTTTATTCAATTCCTTAGTTTCTAAACCTTCCAACCCTTACTTGCTATTCATGATATTCAATATATGTAACATCTGAGGTAACATGATAAGTCACTTTATATTCTTCGAATGATGATCTATTTTTGGTCTTATCTCAATTGACTTAAGACATACTCTTATATATGAAAACATGGGGTGTAACATGAGTCCTGAGCATCAGCATACCCTACAACTTCTTCACCTAGATAGGACCCTATAGATATAGATGCTGAGACACCGGATGATGGGAGAGGGGGTGATACCCAGGCTGGAGGTTTGTAAAGGATATAAGACCTACTGGTGTGGCAGCAGGGGCTTGTCAGTGAGCAGACCTACCACCAATTTCGGGAGTGGTGGCCTTAGATGACACTCATACATGAGAGTCAATTTATAGAAAGGGATCTTCTGCCCCACAACCCTAATGTGAAGCGGCAATATGATGAAAGAGTGGGGTGGAAACACTTCACAAGGAGGCTGCTGGAGGCCAATGAGCCCCTAGTGAAAGAATTTTATGCCAATGTCGCCCACATAAAAAATGGCACATTTGTGACCAAGGAGCGGAACTTGAAGATTTGGTTTTATGGAAAGGCTCTAAACGACTATGTTAGATTTAATGATGAAGATGAGTCATTTACTTGGAGAAGGTGTCCATGGATGAGGCGGCCCACCCGTGGTTGGCATCAATACTTGCTCTATCGGGTACTACTCCAACTTGGTTGGTAATCGGGGTTCCTATCTACAAGAACACCTTGAACTTCGAGGCAAAGGGTTGGGAGACATTTGTATGCAGCAAAGTAAACCCCACTACTCATGATAGTACATGTCGGTTTCTCGGGTTATTATAGTGGTGGCTATCATAGCGGGGTGCCCGATCAATGTCGAGAATATCATGTCCAGGGTGATCAACAGAGTGGTCAACAAGGATGAGAGATCCTACCTACCCCTTTCTGAACATACTCACCATGTACATGAAGGTTCAGGAGGCTGATAAAAGGGAATTCGATACCAAGGTGAAACCCAAGAGGCCCTTCTCATGGTATAGTATTCAGGATCCAGGAAACCCCAAGTCAAAGGGAAAAGCCTCCACGTCCACTGGCCAATCTCAAGAGCCACGGGGTGGTGGCTACTTGTTCTGAGCCTCCTATTGCCATACCACACCCTCCTACCGGACCATCTACTTCCATGCCTTCCTCAGTTCCCTTCTCATCAGCATAACCTTTGATTGCACATAGGTTGAACTAGACTCTCTCTAGCATCAACAACTGGATGCAGACAACAACATCAATGATGTCTGTACTATCCTTCTCAGTGGCAGCCCAATCAATTCCCGCACAATCCCAAGTTCCAGCTTCAGTGGAGGAATCTCTTAAGGTGCTTCTAGACATCCAGAAGAAGCTCATGGACAACCAAAAGCTCATCATAGATGCTCTAACAGTTCAAGAAAAATCAAATAAGAAGCTGATCAAGCAATCGAAGAAGCTAAAAAAGACTCGAGCCTCGAAGGAATCAGTGAAGCTGTTGAGAGGAGAGGTGGAAAAGATGAAATTAGCTGGTGACATACCATTGGAGCTATTATTGGAGGACCTAATCCCCAGCAGCTAAGGTAGAGTAGATACCAGAGCAGGAGGCTGAGGGAGAGCCTAAGAGGAGGCGACTAATTCCCCAGGCTGCTGACTTGGGGATTGAGCTGGAGGACCCTTAGGAAGGTGCCTCAGGCAAGCCACATGACCCTGAGGGAGGTGACCCAACCACAGTACCAATGCAGACAGAGAACTCATAGGGAGTTTTCTTTACTCTCTAACCCCTCTTTGATCTTATTTTTGCTATTAGCATTGAAGGCAATGCTAGTTTTTATTTGGTGGTGGTGGTGGTGGTGTGTGTGTGTGTGTGGGGGGGGGGGGCGGGGGGGGGGGGGGGTACTTTTGATGATTTGATAATTGGATTGTAATTATAATACTGATTTTTCTTTATTGTTATTTTGTACTTTTGGTATGTATATAACTTTACCATTTACTTTTCATTTTATGTTATTTTTCAGTTTGAGTATGTATGTAAAGTTACTTTTCCATGTATATATTCATCCCTTCTTATGTATATTCGTCTCAATCCCCTTTTGTACATATTCAGTTTACTTTCCGTATTTTACTTCATAACTTCTTTTGAAATTTTCCTTAGTAGCATAGCTTCTTATTTCATTTTGTAGCTTCTTTTTCAGTTCTTAGCTTCTTAGTTTTACAAGTTTTCGTGATCAATAAGCCTTTGATTTTTCTAATGACACAACTTTGGAGGAGTTTGTGTGAACCGGGTGGCTCTTCCAGATGATGGATGCCATGATAAACTTCTTAAGGGTTTGAGTCTATTTTCTTTTGGTTTTGTGTCAATAGTATCTAGTGATCAATAGTTCCTCACACAAAGCTTCACTTGGGCCCAACTCATTTACTTTTGACCTTATGGTTAAGAACAAATTGATCTGCAAAGGATGGTGATAGTTGTGACCTTGAGATTCTTGTGTTGACTAAACAATCATCGAGTGGTTTTGTTTGGTACCATTTGTGTTGCTCAAATCTTAACCAAGGTTGTTGTGGGACCTTAACTCTATATCTTTAGAAATCCAATATCTTGTGAGATGAGGTTTTGATTTGCAAGTCTAAGTACCGTGCCAATAAGTATAAAACTTGCCCTGAATATTTGCCTAGGCGAAATCCTAAGTGTACTTCGACTTGAGAAGTGATTATAGGCTCTCTTTGATCCAAATTGCGACTTGAAAACATCCACAACCTACCAAAAATGATATCCCTCGTCGACCCCGTTGAGATATAGCCCTTGTTCTTTTAAAAATCATGATACAAGCCTTTATCTGCTCTAAAATGATCCTCTATTGGCACCCCATCTTTCCTTAGCATAAATTGACAAAAGTATGAGTTTGGGGAAAGAGACGAGCAATGCAAAAGTGATAAAAGGTACAAAAGGAAGAAAAGGGAAGGCAAAAGAGAAAAAATAAAGAAAATCCAAAATTCAAAAAGAAAGTGAATAATGTAGAATAAATGAAGGGGTTAAATTAAAGCAAAGATGAAAGTCTTGGAAAGACTAGAAGGGAGAAAAAGGATTGGAATGAACAAGAAAGAGTGACCGTGTGTCTCTCTGTCCCCTAAGGAAGAAGTAAATGACTCAAAGAGTCATGAAAATGTGAGCCAAAATGAAGGAAAATGACGTGCTTAAGGAAAGATTAAACCTTCATAGACTAATATGTCCTACCTTGAACTAAAAGCCTTCATTAGATTCCCCTAAAATCCCTATATGATCTTGAGTTGAGTGAGCTTACATTACTGGTGACTCACATAAGGGGCAAGCTTAAGATAAGAGCCAGACTTGTGACCTTACTTTGAGAGAGATGAGTCTATTTTCCACAATCCTCATTCTGAGTATTACAATCTAAAAGTGAGGTTTGCATGTGGAGAGTCGAGGAGTATGAGTTCCACAGTGATCAATGTAAGAGAAAGAGTTTCCTTGAAGAGTTGAGTCAACTCTTGATGCTTTTGTGTCGCACTAAAGCCATGGTGCTAAAAAGGTTGTGTATTGTTAATATGCATTTGAGTTTAGGGTAATTGTTAGTCCTAATTGATGCTTGAGGAGGTTACTTTAGGACAACTGAAATTTTCCGTTTTTTATCTTGAGGAGGTGGGAAATAATTTGTTTGCTTGAGGAAAAGCAAAAGCGTGAGTTTGGGGGAGTTGATGACTAGGGATTCTAACCTATTTTATGCTCCTTTTTGCTTAGATTTTGGATTAAAAATGTGTTCAAGTATTTCCGAAAGCTAATTATTGCGCTTGTTTGCTGTGTTTGATCAAAAAAGGATTAAAAACTCACAACCAACTCATAAGGGAGTGAAACCTGCACAAGTTCAAAGCTGAGTCAAAGGCGCTAACATCGAAGAAATAGAATTGGACGCAGAGGGTCCATTACTGAGGCAGTCTTAACGACGCTCTCGGCGTTGGTAAGTTTCAAAGAGTCATTTTTGTGCTTCATAGTCACCACTGCCTGCGGTGAAATTATGCCACAACGGTATCATATGACATGGCCACGGTCCAATTCTCGCCCTCAGCGGAATTAAGAATTAGAGGACTATAGTTTGGAGCTCAAATTGAAAGGCGCAGTCCGAGAACACATTTCGCGGCCGCGATTGAAGGAGCATTGAGGAGAGTGATTTTTCGCTCCCAGTGGACTCAAGTTTTGATCCAGCTAGAAGAGAAGAACCGCAGTCCGTGCTTACTTTTGCACGGCCGTGGAAGTCCTAGGGCTAAGACGGCCTATTTTTCGCTGTCAACGGAATCTCTGTAGGGGCAATTTCTTCTAAAAAATTTTGTTGCGTATATATAGTTCTTTTTCACATTTTTAGGGTATCGATTGTTTTGTGGAGCACGTGAACAACCATTTTTTCTTTTTAGAGTAATTTTAGAACATCTTTAGCAATTAATCTTAGATTTTACTTTTGTAATTACTTTTTATGGCTTATATTTCATCTCCATCTTTACTTGCTATTTTGATTATGAGTAGCTAAACCCATTAGCTAGGGTTATGACCCAACCCTAGTGTGGGTGTTTAATGAATCTTCAATTTTATGGCATAAAAATGTTTATGAGTTAATGATATTTAGCTTGAATTATGATTTAGTTGTTGAATTAGTGGTTGCAAGAACTTATTTGTGCCTTTTTGACTTAGGCTCTTCTTGAGAAAGAGAGACTAAGTCTAGGAAATTTAGACTAACAAGGATTGGGATGCATTCAAGAGATCGATGTCCCAAATTAAAGGGTTAAACCTAGAGATAGTAATACCTAACTTGAGCCAATTTCGCTTGTATTATTTGATCACCCAATTGGGCTTGAGAAAGCCAATTAGGGCAAAGTCACTCAAACTACTGAGAGGTATAAAGTGAGTAATTATGTGCTATGGTTTATATCATGATCCTAATTATAATAAGTTTGCCCTAAGGTTTAGACCCCGTTAGATACTCACCTAGGTGTAAGTCACTTCCATAGTGCTTTTTTACCAATTGAGAAAACCCTTACAAAAATATCATACTTAGCTTATTTTCATTCTTCATTAGTGTTAGAAGTAGAACAGTAACCAAAACAAAGCATGATTGGAAGTACAATTAAGAACATCACAAATAGCTAGATTAGATAGAAACCCAATTTCAAACTGATAATAGCTCTCTGTGGAAATCGATCCCAACCCATCGGGTAAAAGCTATATCGACCACTCTTGCTGTTCTATAGGGGTATAACGTTGGAAATGATCAATCAACTCTGTCTCTCCCTTCGTTTTCTATGATATCTTGAGTTGCACTTTTCCCCAAAAGTTTTTTTGTTAATTCTCTTTCTTTTCTCAGATGTCGTAGGTGTTTCTCCCACTCTAGTTCGTAAGGTATCACTTCCTTTAAAGAAGATCGAGTCATGCACCAGAGAAATAAAACATGTATCCTGCACACAAGTAAGAAAACATGAATAGAGTAAAAAATTGGTCCTTGAGTTAGTACTAAAAACTATATTGAACACTATTAATTACTAATCCATGGCAACTATGCAAAAATTTGACGAGCGCAAAACACAACAATTGTTATTTTTTGCTAGTAAAAGATAGTATAGTTTAATTATTGTCTCTGCAGTGATATGATTTAAAAATATTCAAATAACATTCAGTTGATTACTATCCAGAAAAATTAACACTTGATGTGAAGACTATTACTACGATTAACTACTAAAAATTAAGCACTTAACATTTAATCATAAAAAACAGCTGTAAGCATGTAATTATTGCCCCATACTAAATACTCCTATAAAATCCTAAGAAAATATATTTTTTTGTTAATTATTTTCCATTTTAAGATTTTTTGTATAATTTTCTTAATTATTTGTATTTTTCTGTGCATGTTTAATTTATTTAAATAATGAAAAATACCAAAAAATATGATGCATCGCATTTAGGATTTTGTGTTTACATTTTTAAATATCAGTAATTATTTTCTTTATAAAAATTTAAAAATCACAAAAATATCTCATTTTAGTATTTTTGTCATTAAGTTCTAGTTTATTGATTTTTCTCTTTTAATTCAGAATTAAGTGATGTTTATAATAATTTTATATTTTTCTAATTATTTTAATTTCACATTTTAGATAATTTAGAATTTTTAATTATTAGTATTTGTAATTTAAAAAAAGAAAAAAGAGAAAGAAAAGAAAAGAATTTGAAAATAAAAGAAGAGAAATACGACGATATTAATTTTTCCAGAATTGGATCTCCAAATCAGCCCCAAAATTGCACCTAAAACCCAGTCCCAAATACCATCCAACTCAGTCCAGCCCCATCTAACCCCAAATGACCCCATTTTGGTCACACAATATCATAGCCGTTGGATTTTATGTCTGAACTGGGCTCCCCCTATCAAACCCTTCTCCTCTTTTCATCTCTTCTCTCCAGTTAACGAACCATAGCCACGTCATATTCCTGCGCTGCCACTACCATAAACCACCATTAGAAATTGCCTCACGACAGCTCTGGTGGTCTAATGCCTCCCAAAATTACATCCTGAGACCACCACAACCCCCTAATCCCAAATCTCAACTCCCTTTCCTTCGAATCACTACCGTTTTCTTCGAATCTTAAATCGAAGGACACAGCCAAAACCCTAGCTACTCCAACTCCCACCAAATTAATACCCTACAACCCTTACCCATCTCTAAGCGCCAAAAAACCATTAGCCCCTTCCGAATCAGCTTTGAGTGCTTCAAATTTTAAATCTCATGATCCCGAAGAACCGAAATTTTTATTTTCTTCTCTTCTTGATCTGTGTTTGGTCGAATGGACTTAATACCTCCATTAGTCGACTGTTCTTCCATTTCTGAGGATTTTTGGATGAGTTCACAGTTTGACCTAATTTTGGAACAAATTTAGGTAAATTTTCTTTTCTTCTTTTCATTTAAATTTTTTTCTTGTTTGTCTTCTGCATGTTTAGTGGTTTTATTAGATGCATATTTAGGTTTCTTGTTTTGTAGTTGGCCTTTAGGAATTAATCATGTTGTTTTAGGTTTTGTTTTTAGTTTAGGCTTTTTGTTAATCAGTTTCCTCCATAATTTCATTTTTTTCTCTTCTAATTTCTTTTCCTTTATCCAAATTACCTTTCTGACTAGTTGCATGTTTAGGCTAATTTCATATTTTCGTTCACATGTTCAGTGTTTATTTGTTTTCGATTGATTGAAAGAATGTCTGAATTTTAAGTACTTAAAATTGCATGATTTTGAATCGGTGCCGCTGTTTTGGTTTGAATGTTTTCGTGCTATCTCCTTGGATTTTCTTTCTCTTTTTAGATTCCATGACTCAGTCTTTTGTTTAGAGAACTTCCTCTTTTAGGGAATAATTTAAATTTTAATTCTAGGTGGTAGTCTCATGATCCTTCTAGGATTTTGGTTTAGATTTTGATCTTCTTTAGGTTTGTTTATGTTGGCCCTGATGTGAAAATCCGTAGAATCTTTAGGGACTCATTTGAACTAGAAACGTTTAGTTTAAGACTAAAATAGTAACCTAAAGGATAAAAATGGGTTTCTACTTAAGCTGAAAATAAAAAATATCTTAGAAAAAGGTACAACTGTCCTAGCCATTTAAAAGATGCTGAAATAATAGGACAGTTGTGCCAATGATGGTACTATTATTCCCTGGGATAAGGAATATGCTTAAAAAATACCTTGCCCATAGGCAACCTATATATAGGCTCAATCATTCTGAAAAATACAGATTCGGATACACATTTTTCATCTGCATTTTACTGAAAAAATCTTTATTATCTCTAAAAAGTTCATACTCCAACAATTTTGGAAAAACTCCAAAAATCCCTCATTCCTCACAAGTTTTGAAATATGGTTTAAAAATAGAAGGTTTTTCTTGGTCTATTAGTTGGGGTTTTCTAGATTCAGCTGGTTGTTTTGGGGTTTGAAGTTTTGATTCTTTGGGTTTGCTGAAGTTTTTTAATTTATTGTTCCTATTGTTTTTGCTTCTGAAATCTCTATATCAGCCCCATCTTCATTTTTGTAGTTACTTCCTTGCTGTTTCAAGGTACATATGACCATTTATTTGTTTGATCCCTATGTAATTGAAGTTTCAGATGAATATGATTTGTTTCCTTTTGTTTGACACTTTTTGTGTATGTTGTTGTTACATTCCATGTTTTCGTACGTGAGAGTAAGTCGTAAGCCAATTAATACAAGCTCAGAAATGAGATCATTTTTTAAAGTACATAATGTAAGTTTCATCTTGTTATCTTGGAGTTTGCAAGTCTTTAAGATCATGAATAACAAGTACCAAAAGAGTTGAAAAGCTTAGACGCTAAACGAACAGAAGAAAATAAATTTCATTGAAAGTCGAAATATTTGAAATGCCATAACATGTACTTTGGGGTGAGACTAGGGGTTTTAACATGATAAGGATTTTATTTTAAGAGTTATTTTTTTCATTTTCTACATTTTGAAGGCAACCAAGTTGTGGAACAAGAGTTGGCAAAGGTCATCACAAGTTACATTCATAAATTTGCTGAAGTTTAGGTCAAATGTAGATGCAATTTTCTCCTAATATAGTTGTTATAAAAGGATATTCTATATATCAAATTGAAGATATACGAGTTTAGTTTCCAACGCATTAAACCGTTCATCCATACGACATCGGAGTAGAGAGATATTTGCGTTTTCGCAAGACTGCGCCAAACAACTCTCTATGGGGCCCACATAGGCGGTTTAAGACATATGGATATATAAAAGATTCCTATTCTCCGTTTTAAGTCATTATTTTCAGTATATTCAGAAGTTAGAACCCTATTAACACTCTCTCAAAGTAAATCAAGTGTCCGAAATCACGTGGCGCTAGTAAGTTTCTTGTTCTTCTTGTTGTTGCTGATTTTTGGGTGGTTTCAGCTCGTGTGGGAGGGTATTTTAAGTATTTTATATTCTGTAAAATACTCTCTCATGGTTGTTATATCAAACCTAGATTATTTTATGTCTTTTAAATGGATTTCACCGTATTTCAACGTAAAAACCTAGTCCTAGTGAAGAACAACACCTCTTTGAGGTTATGTTGTCGTTGAGGATTATTTTGGGCTGTATTTGGATGAAATTCCAAGTTTTTGCTACTGTCTAAGGTGGGTATTACAGCCTACTAATTTTTCTTAAGCTTTCTTGTATGTTTGTTAGGTTGTTAGGATGATAAACTACAAGATAATACTTGGATTAGTTTAAGTCACTTCTATGGTGTTATATTGCCATTGATGGTTATTGTACGCTGAATATAACTTGGATTTTGACTTGAAGTTACTGTAGGAGATAGGTATATTCTGTTCTTGCATGTGCCTAAGGTTATATTGATGTTGATTAAATTAAATGGATGGAGTAGACATGAACTAGCGAATAAAGTTACTAATCGAAGGTAGTTAGAGTTGTGGATTGTTTCCTTTGTTATAATATATGGTATAACGATGGAATCATTGATGAATGACTTCATTATCATATATATGATACTTGTAACTTGATGTAAGAAGTCTATAAGTGGTAGATGGGCTATACGGATTCCTATTGGAGCTTGCCGCCTCGTCGTGAAGTAGTTGTGACTTATTATTGTTATGTGGTGTCTTGTTATTAACATTTATATGTTGATGGATTTATCTGGTTGTTGTTGTTGGTATATGGTATTGGTGGAGGCCCTGGGTACAAATTAGATGCTGCCCAAATTTAAGTAAAACGAACTACTAGCTTAAGTTATAGACTTGGCCTTTGCTCAACACTAATTTTGAATCTCCTTATGCTATGATAGATCGAGTTGACTTGTTTGAAGAGTCACTTAGAAGGAATTAAGGACTCAACATGTTTAAGGTATGTTAAGACATTTCCTTCTTTCTTTAGGCATGATCTAAAGAGAAATGAATATGCTACTTCATAACGAATATACTCCTAGCTAATAAGGTTGTCCATGTTGTTCTTTCCTTATAAAATTATTCTAAGCAAATGTGTATGATCTTAGAATCTTACTAATATTCATATTGAGGGTATAGATGTCCATAAGGTTATTAAAACACTCCAAAAGGTTTAGAAGGTGATTTCATTAGTCGATCATGCATTATATATATGTATCTATTTTACTTTACCGAGCCGCGCTATAGTCGACCGGATACGACACCTATTGTGCAACCGCTGATTAGTTGGGTTTTACCGAGCTCCATGTGGCCAGGTACGATTCTACCGAGCCTTATGATGGCCGGGTACGTTTTTACCGAGTCCTCTATGAGGCCGGGTACGATATGATGATGATGATGCCCACAGAGGCAAATGCTTTAAAAGTTTATGTATCTACATGTATTATGCATTTCATATTAGTAGCCCCCAGAGGCACTCAGATGTTACAGGTTGTATCTCATCTATCTCTCTTTACATTACTGCTCTTGTTAATGCTTTCCTGCCTTACATACTCAGTACTTTTTTTGTACTGACGTCCCTTTTGCTTGGAGACACTGCATTTCATGCTTGCAGGTCCCGATAGACAGGTTGGAATTTCATTAATTAGGCTATCAGCTCAGCAAAAGGTATTGGTGCACTCCACTTGCTCCGCAGTTTCCTATTTGATCAATATGCTATGGATATATATTGAGTGGTATCGCGAGGACCTGTCCCGACCTATATAATTTTATGTACTCTTAGAGGCTTATAGACAGATGTCAGGTGTATGGATTCATTTATGGCCTTGATGTCCTATGTTTTGAGTTTACAAATAGTCATGTTGGCCTTGTAGGCCTGTATATCACATGTATAAGTTTGCATATCATATTGGGTCGTCATATGTTAAGCATTCCCTTATGTTTTATTCTTGTTACCTCAGAATGTGTTTTCTAGCTCACTTACCCACTATAGAATGATAAGAAAGATATGTTACGTTGGTACTCGGTCGAGTAAGGCATCGGATGCCCATTGCGGCCCTTTGATTTGGGTCGTGACAGTTGTTAAATTTTATATGCTGAAATTACAGTAGTGATAATGCTAATCTTTCTCTCAAAATGCATGAAGTTTCTTTATGCATAGCTTATGTCATAAAGTTTAGTTTCTTTGCTAGGCGTTATCACTAATTATCTTATGCCATGTATGCAATTCTGTTTCTATTACTGCACTAATTAAAGCCTCTTCAAGTTCCTCTCCTGAAAATCATGTTTATCAATTGAGCTTGACCCTTACATTGTCAGGTTGATGGATTGAACTTCCCCTTTCTTTGTCTTGAGTCAATTCTAGTATCCCCACGACAGCATTGCCATGATTTGGGAGTTTAAAACCTATGTTGGTTCATAGGTTTAATCCTTAACATAGTTAAACTCATGAATCACTACTGTTTTCTACATTATGTGTTTGAGTTTTGGGGTCTGACAGTATAGTATGTTAGTATAACTGAAGTAATTTTGTGAATATGACCTTTTCACATGGTCAGATCCATGAAATACTTAAAGAATGGAGGCTGATTTGGCAATAAGAAATTTAGGTTGGGAGCCTAAGTAAATAGCTTTTGAGAAGCAGCTCAGTAGCTGACCTCTTGCAGATCTTGTGCTTTAGTCTTGAAGAAATTGATGGAAGGAATTTGAAACCAGAACAAACATTCATATTTTTTTTACTTTTTTTCAAGCGGGTAGTGAGTCCTAAGTCAGAGGGGAGCAGGTCGCAAGGGTTCTATCCTATGGTGATCCGTTGGGCCTTTCGAACATTAGCTGCCTAAGACCACCAAAAGTAACGACCACCAAGATAGGCATAGTAATTCCTTTTAGATACTAGCTGTTATGATACTTATTTATTAGGAGTAAAAGCTTCATGATATAAACTGTTGGACTTACAATGATGTAAATGGACTATTATATTTAATTTAAGCTTTAGTAGGCTTTCACCAGTAAATTTTCTTTTTGCAATGAACATGATTAGAGATATATGTTATTATTAAATTGGGTTGCAATTGCAAGCAGGCCCATGTCTTGGGCCTATTCGAGCAAGTCTGACTTGGGCCATTGGGCTTAGGCAGTTGGACTTCACAGCTTGACCCAAGTCTTGGGCCCATTCAATTGAATTTTTCATGGCTCTCGCAAACATTATTATTAATTTGAACCTTCGTAGTTGCTTTAGGCGCATTCTTTAATTGATTTTTTACTAAATTCGGGTGTATATTTTATGTGACCCAATTTTAATTCCCAATAATGTTAAATAGAACGTGCTGCAAACCGTGGGTGCATTTCATGTAGTGGGGTTGAAGGCGTATTTTAAACAATGTTGAATCTTCCTAAAAGCGGTTCAATTAATTAAAAATGGTTCTAAGGTTAAAATGTATAATAGGTTAAAACATGTAATAAATCGGATAATAGACCAATTATGATATTTTAAACGACCGTGCTAGAACCACATAACCCGAAAATTCCTAACACCTTCTTCTCGGTTAACATAATTCCTTATCTAGAATTTCTGGTTTACAGACTTTTAAATAAACTCGTAGATTTACTCTATTTGGGATTTAAAATAAACCAGTGACTTAGGACACCATAAATTATTCCAAGTGAAAAATCTGATAAATGAATAAAATAATCTCATCTCGAATAATGTCTCTTTGATTGGAAAACTCCCTTATATACCTCCTTCCGGGGGTATGAAAAAGGAGATGTGACAGCTTTCGCGATTCCGCTGGGGATCCAAACCAAAAACTTTGGTTCAGGGTTCAAGAATTTGAGCTTAGAATAAATTTTATAGTTGGCTTGTTTTTATCTGATTTTTACATGTTGAGCCTAATGTGCTAATTGCCGCCTTTTATCCGCTTTGATATTGTTTGTATTGTATGTAAACTGTTTCAAATTCCTTCTTCTCCATGAGTCTTCTAAATCATCTAGGAAGTGTACACTTCGTGTAACTTCTTTTTTGTTACAGTCATATCCCAATTTTAAAATGAGGTTCGGGCAATTTGCAAAGCTGGCGAAGCTTCTTTATTCCCAGTACACTGCCCCCCCGGCTCGAGCTTTCCGCTCGGGTAAGCCAGGTATAGAACAATACACCAGGTTTTAAACCTAGTATAACAAAGCCTCATGCCAAATCCCTAGTGGGAACACTTGTTTGCATCACGTGCATTTGACTTTGGAGACTCAACACAGGGGTTGGGTCTTTTTAGGACAGGTGTACCCAAATTGAAAAGACCGTCCTGATGCATTCTACTTGTACATTCATTTGCTTTGGATTGCATGTTGACCAACTTATGAATAATGAAAATGTTGGAGAGTGAAATATCAGTTTGAGGGCTAAGAGAAATAACTACCTATCTTTGAAAAAACTCGATGTCCAAAAAGTACCGAAACTCTGCCAAATTTTTTAGAAAAAGAAAAGGAATTTTGCATCGAGAAAATATTTGATATTGTTTTTGTTATGTTAAAACTGCCCGAACAACGCAAATTTGATTCTTTCCGGATGTGGGATACGTAGACAACCCTCAATGGGTCCAACTCAAATTTTGCAAAAATAACCCAAAAGAACAAAACTTTTGTTATTTTTTCGTAAAAGATAGGTAATGTTGTTCTTGTCTAAATGGCCAAAACGTCCCAAAAAGGATCTGGAAGGTTGCTTTTGCAAGAATAGCCACCTTTGGTTCTTTCTTTTCATTTTTTTTCAATTAGCAAACACAACCTTAAAATCTTCTTCCCTGAGGTGTTGAAGGGCCGTATTTGCAAAGGCATTCCTTGTTATGAAATGAATTTTTTTTTGAAAACTAATAACTTTCTCTTGAGCCAAAATAAATTATTATCTTTTAACCAATCACTCTAATATATGTGCAGGATGAGCATAATTCATAATGAACCCTTCACATCTCTTGAGAAATTCACATTACAACTCCATATGTGGTGGAATGACTTAGGAAAAGTCAGCAGAGGTACTGTGGTAAAAGTTATGGGCGGTCTTGTTGGTCTCCTGAAAATCAAACCAAGGTTGGATGTAATCGAGGCTTTGATACCCTTTTGGGACCCCACTCGTAGTGTTTTCCGATTTTTTGATTTTGAGTTAACCCCCATGCTGGAGGAAATAGCAGGGAATCTCAGATGTTAGTACCCAGTGGCACCAAGAAAAGTGACTTCTCATAAGTTTTTGGACTTGCTAAGCATCAGTCGGGAGGTTCAAGATGGAAATCTATCCAGAGGATTTTGCACATTCTACTTCCTGTATCAGAGTTATGGCAATCCCCATGGTTTTGAGGCACCAGATACCGGCCTAACTCATGTAGGAAACAAAGATAAATGGGCAGAACGACGGGGACTGGCTTTTATAGTGGCATTCTAGGGTTTTTTAATTTTCCCAAGAAAAGATGGAAACATAGAATTGACTCTTGTAGGAATGGCCAATGTCAGAGATTTATCGAGCTTTGACTGTCTGCCGAGAAGGGGAAAAATTCTTCGAAGGATGTAACATGCTCCTATAGCTTTAGATACAAGAACATATTTGTCACTGCCTGGGGTAAATGAACTACGGCATGACTGACTTGAAATGTGTTGAAGAATATGAAAACCAAGTGGTGGGTTGTGAATTTCCAGAAGGTACATAGGCTTGGTTTTCGCATTTGAGTTCTTTAACTTCTAACAAAATTGAGTGGACATTCGGTTGGCTCCCAGTCATTGAAGTCATTTATATGTCAGTCGAGGTGTGCTATCTTCTCTTAATGGGACATAGGAGTATTTAGACATATGCGCCACACAGGGTGCTGCAACAGCTAGGTAGGTGCCAAACTACTCCACATGATGAAGATCTGAGCTGACAAGTTATCGAATTTGGTCCAAAAGTTGTGTTCCCAGAAGGAAAGGTTCGTCAAATTTTGAATGAGTGTAGATTTCTAGAGCCAAAGACTCGGGTGTGGGATCTATCTAAAGGAGAAATAGAGCCTAATTACATGACTTGGTTTGGGAAAAGATTTCAAATCCTTCAAGAGCCCGAATGGCCTGCTAAAAGACCCCACGTCCAGCAATTCACTGATGATTCGCGGGGGGTAATGGGATTGGTTGGAAAAAGATGCAAGCTATAGTGCAAAGATAAGCAAATTGGATGGTTAGATACAAGACCTTAAATTTGATAATAGTATACAAACCGCTGATGATGAAGGGGAAAAGAAAAAGCTGGATCAAGAAAACAAAGCCCTTCGAGCCCAGATCCAAAAAATAAAAATAGCTGTTGAAAATCAGGAAAAGATCTAAATAGATGAAAGGGTCATAAACAGGCTTAAAAGGAAAATATTTGAGTATTAGGATGACCTGGAGATATTCGAGGGTAGTCTGGCAAGAGCCCAGGCACAATTGACTAAAACATAGAGGGATGAGCAGAGTTTGTACGACAGTTGAAACGGAAATAAGAGGGAACATTCAAAATTTTGAAGAAAAGGCTAACTACCCTTGAAAATGAGATGGCCAAACAAGCTAAGAACTTCAAAGCTAGAACGAGAACATTGCTATGCATTAATGTCCCTACTGGAGAAAGATATGCAACACCTACAGGGTCAAACCCATCATGACACCCAAGTTCTAGAAGCTAGGTCACAACAAATCAGGCGTTTGCTCCAAGAAAAGGGTATCATCAGGGAGAGGGTTAGAGCAATTGCTGACTACATCGTCATGAAGTGCCACGAATGTGAAGACATGACTAGAACCACCTTCTTTGCTACAATAATGACCTTTGTTCGCGAAATAATGAGTGACCTGGAGCATCTTCAAGGAGATCTTGCTCATAGGCCCGTGGAAAGACCGGCTGATGTCCTACGGGCCCCTGGAGTAAAAACACCTATATACTCTTGATTTTTAGTTTCATCCTTGAAGTCTATATTTGAGTTTCTAGTTTTTCTAAAGCATGTTTCGAGTCTATTTGTAGTTTTTAAATTCCTAAAAAGAGTATGATGGAGTCTTTTGTAATAGAGAACAATAGAGCTTTTATTAATGAAAATTTGGAAAATCCAAAAAAAAAATTGTTTTTGTAAACAACACCAATAAAATAAAAAAGAGAGGTAAAGAAAAACCAAAAGAAAAGAGAGAAAACAAGAAAAGGAAAAGAGATAAAAATAGGAATAAGAGGGAAAACATTGAAGAGAAAAAGTGAAAGGAAAATAGGAAATTGGGGAGATAAACAAAATCCCGGATAAAACACCCAACCATTACAAAACATATAGAAAATATAACTAACTATACAGGTGCATCATACCCCTAACATGCGATTCCCTATGTGTTAATTGTCTCAAACTAACCAGTTGTTGTGTTTGTTGCTAAGTAGGTTTTATATTAAGGTGGTTGATTTTGTGGTAATTTTGTGTCACGTCATTACTTTACAAGATCAAAAGAAAGTGTAGAAATGTCGTCGTAAAGTCATCTACCAACAGCTCCTATCCCAGAGGATATCCCGATCTCGGCTATCAGAGTCAGCGACTATTGAGAAAAATAGAGTTCTAAGTCTCCGCATGATGGTTATGTGGGAAGCCTGGTCCAATGATAGAGAACCACCGAATGTGATACCTAGTTTCCCTGAGCTACTTCCCAAGGCGAGTGGAACTACCAACATCCCAATAAGTTACCCGAATACCCTGTGTGGATATCCTTCCATTTTAGCCCACTTTGTTGGAACACCTTTTGAGGTCCGCCTCCAGGTGTTAATTTCATGTGCGATCTCTAACATATTAATTGTTCCACCTTCTTCGGCCACGGCACAACCCACTTTGCCCAAGACAAGCTTTGATCCATCATCCTTCACTTCCCAAGTACCATCATTTCCACCAGAACTACCCATTTCACCACAAATTCTTACCTACAACAACCCCGATACGAGTTTACTACAGGACAAAAGATGGCTATAAAGTACCCCGAGCAGGAGGAAATTAACTGAAAAATGAGGAGCATGGAGTAGAGTCTTAAGAATATACAAGGTTTACGCGGAAAAAAGTGTATCCTACGCTGATCTATGTATGTTTCAACATGTGCATTTGCCCCTGGGTTTCAAGACCCCAAAGTTTGAAAAGTATGATGGGCACAGAGATCTCATAGCCCATCCCAAGAGGTACTATTATCAACTAAGAGGAGCGGGTGGAAAATAGGAGCGTCTCATGGCTTATTCTAGAGAGAGTCTGGTAGGCATTGCTTCCGAGTGGTACATAAATTAGGACATATCTTGCTGGCACATTTGGGATGATCTGGCTCAAGATTATATTAGGCAATTTCAGTATATCATAGACATAGATCCCGATAGGAATAGTTTGTTCAACCTTAAGAAGAAGTCATCAGAAAGTTTATGAGAATATGCTTTTAAATGGCACGAACAAGCGGCCAGGGTCAAGCCCTCGATGGATGAAACAGAAATGGTGAGTGCTTTTGTTTAAGCCCAAGAGGCTAATTACTTTCAGAATATGATGTCTGCAATGGGGAAACCGTTTGCTGAGACCATTAAGATTGGTGAGATAGTCAAGAATGGTCTGAAAATAGGGCGCATATTGAGCCAATCTGCCATAAGGGCTACATCCCTAGCAATTCAAAGCGAGTTCGGAGGTGTAGGTAATAGAAAAAAAGGAAGAAGTGACAATGGCAACTTCAATTCTGAGAAACCCTCATCCACCCAGACATTACTTCCCTCCAAGCACCCTATAACATTATTATCCTTATTAGGATGCGGCCTATGCTATGTCCCCTCATCCGTACGCAGTAATGAAGGCCCAGCCATACATTAGGCCACAATAATAGTTCAACCAAAAACGAGCCCCATTCCTTAGAAATCAACCTCCTCAACAAGCCCAGTATAATCCCTAACCTTCACAAAATAACTTCCCCTACAATGCCCATGTTCGGGAGATGGCTAGGAACATAAACTTCACGCCTATTGGTGAGTCATACTCTAGCCTTTTTCCTTAACTTGTCCAAATGGGTTTGTTGCAACCCGTACCCCAAACCAAAAAAAAAACCCAGAGTTGCCTTCTTACAGATTCTGTACTCGATGAGCCTATCATTATGGGGCAGAAGGACATGACACAAAAGACTCTTGGAATCTGAAAAGGGATATTGAAAACCTCATAGAGCAAAAACGGATAATGCTAAAGTATGAGGAAGGTCCTAGTATGACTAACAACCTATTACTAGCTCAAAACAACGGGCTAGTCATTGGAATTTTTTGCGAAGATAAAGACTTTGATCCTGCTTTGAAAGCCATCATTGCAATTGCTAATGTCGAGAAAAAGCCAAAGGCTACTGCAAAGAAAGACAAAGGGGAGAAGAAGAGTAAACCCACCCCTCAAAATATAGAAAAGGAAGTGGAAACCAAAACTGGGGTAGTACCTCCAAAAAATGCCATTCTTTATCTCCTATGGGTCACGGGAAAGAGCAAACGACATTGAGCCCTCCAAGAAGGTTTGAGATGAACAAGGAACCTAAGATGTACATGCCTAAGCGGACCTATCTGGAATGGGGGCCAATAATTTTACCAAGGCTGAATGAGCCCGTGGTTATTGGCCGCGCAATGCAGAGGCCCATGACAGACCATACTGCCATTCCATGGAATTACAACAAGGCGATAGTAACTTACAAGGGAAAAGACGTCTTAGTTGAAGAAAATGAAACTAAATTAGCTGAGAAATACCTTAACTTGGAGGATTTGAACAAAGACAAAAAGAAACGCTTTCCGTTCAAGAATCCTATTAGTGTTGAGGAGCCCAAAGAATTCTTCCGTAAAATGAAAGCCACAAACTATGAGGTAATAGACCAACTTCGAGAGTCTCCATCATTGGTTCACTCCTGTCTCTACTGGTAAGGTCAACCGAGCATCAGAAAGTGTTGATAGAAACCCTCAATGATGTTTATGTCTCGATTGAAACCATTGTTGAACAATTGGAGAGGATGGCAAAAAAGATTCTTCATAGTCAATC
Source organism: Nicotiana benthamiana (assembly GCA_034376525.1). Lineage (NCBI taxonomy): Eukaryota > Viridiplantae > Streptophyta > Magnoliopsida > Solanales > Solanaceae > Nicotiana > Nicotiana benthamiana. Next base: position 135,321,402 of record CM067337.1, read on the forward strand.
AGATTTCTTTCAAAAAGAATGATTTTCCCCCGGAAGGGGCCGTCCACAATAAAGCCCTTCATCTGATAGTTAAATGTGAGGGTTATTATATAAAAAGATTCATGTTGGATGGTGGCTCTTGAGTTTATATTTTCCCTCTCTTAACTCTACAAAGAATGGAGATCGGGACTGAGAGACTCAGGCCTAACAATGTCTGTGTGCATGCCTTTGATGGCATCAAAAGAGACACTATAGGTGAGATCGATTTGATTTTGACTATTGGTCATGTGGATTTCGAGGTGACATTTCAAGTCCTAGACATGGATACTTCTTATAATTTCCTCTTGGGAAGACCTTGGATTCATGCAGCAGGAGCCATACCTTCCACTCTCCACCAGATGGTGAAATTTGAACATGAAGATCATGAGATTGTAGTCCATGGAGAGGACGAGCAGTCAATTTATGAGGACCCATTAGTCCTATGTCCAAAGCTAAGGAAAGCAGTGAGCATATAGTCTATCAAGCTTTCAAGGTTGTGGTCGTAGACCAATGTGAAGAGGAAACCATTATCCTCAAATCTTTCTCTCAATTGCATCAATTATGGTCGCCAAGGAAATGTTCATGCATTGTTATAAACCCAAGAAGGGGCTCAGGACATCATTGTAGGGTATCACAGAGCCTATCACTCTGGCTGCTAGCGAGAAGTTCTTTGGTATGGGTTTTAAGCCATGCAAGCTAATGTGACTTAGGCAAATGAGGAAAGAACAACGGTTGGGTATTGCCCTAGCAAATCCCACTATGTTCGGAATATTCATCAAGCCTAAGTATGCAGAAAAGGAAGATGAGGCCTCCACAACTTAAGAAATAGAAGAAATATGTGAAGCTACGAGGCAGATGTTGTATGAAACCCACATGGTCCAATGGGGAGAAGGCTCAAGCACCGATGAGGTGCTGTATATGGGGCCCAATGCCAAGTTTCAATACTAGAAGGCTACTCCATTTTTAGTCAGGCAAGAATACCGGTAGTCCAGTCTTGTCACATTTTCTATATCACAAGTTATACCAGTGTATGACTCAGATGTTTCTTTTAGTTTACTGTCTTTAAATTCCAATGTAAACCTTGTTATCTTCAAAATTCAATTAAACTAAATCAATATTTCATTATTCATCTTCTTTTTATTCATTCTGATTTTTGTTACTTTTCCTATTTTCTTCTTTCAGTTCTATAAATACAACTTTAGATAATATCACATGCGTGCGAACTTCACGCCCAAATCCAAATACGCTGTCTAATTGTGGAATAATGAATCAAGAATCAGAATATGATGAAGAAGAGGCTTTTAGGGAAATAAATCAAGAATTGAAACAATTTGAGAATAAGCCTAAGCCAAATCTAAATGAAACCGAGCCAGTAAATTTGGGTAATTCAGAAGAGGTCCAAGAAACCATGATAAGCATTCACAGAAACAAAAAAATAGGGATGCTGTGATCCAACTTTTGTTTGAATTAAAAAATGTATTTTCTTGGTCCTACGATGACATGCCAGGATTAAGTATTGATCTAATGGTACATAAGCTGCCGACTTACCCCGATTATCCCCCTATCCAGCAAAACAAAGAAAGTTCAAAACTGATATCAGTGACAAGATTAAAGAAGAGGTCATAAAACAGTTGAAGGCGGGGGTGATCCGGGTGGTCCGATACACCACATGGTTGGCTAATATGGTTCACCTACCAAAGAAAGATGGCAAAACTTGGGTGTGTGTTGATTACAGAGATCTGAACAAAGCGACCCCAAGGACTAATTCCCTTTTCCAAACATCCACATCCTTGTTGATAATTATGCCAAACATGGGATACAATCTTTTGTGGATTGTTGTGCAGGATATCATCAAGTGTTGATGGATGAAGAGGATTCGGAAAAGATAGCCTTCACCATATCCTGGGGTACCTACTATTACAGGGTCATGCATTTTGTTTTGAAGAATGCTGGGGAAACTTATATGAGGACCATGACTACCATTTTTCATGACATGATGCACCAAAAAATTGAGGTGTATCCAGATGATGTGATCATCAAACCCAGGACACAGGACGGTCATGTTCAGGACCTGAGAAAATGTTTTGAGCGGCTGCATAAGTATAATTTGAAGCTAAATCCGACTAAATGTACATTTGGGGTTCCATCCGGAAAACTCTTGGGATTTATAGTCAGTTAGAGGGGCATCGAGTTAGATCCAATGGAAATAAAGTCTATTCGGGATTTGCCTCCTCCGAAAACCAAGAAAGAGGTTATGAGCTTGCTGGGAAGGTTGAATTATATCAGCCGGTTAATTGCTCATTTGACTTCTATATGTGAGCCCATATTTAAGTTGTTAAAGAAAGATGCAGTATTTAAATGGATAGATGAAGGTCAAGAAGTCTTCGCCAAAATAAAGAATATCTATCAAATCCACCAGTCTTGGTCCCACCCGAAACTAGGAGGCCTTTGTTTTTGTATTTGACATTCTTGGAGAATTCTTTCGGCTGTGTCCTTAGGAAACATGATGTGACTAGGAGAAAAGAGCAAGCAATCTATTATTTGAGAAAAAAGTTTACAAGTTATAAAGACAAATACACTTTGTTGGAAAGGACTTGATGTGCTCTAACTTGGATCACTTAGAAGCTTAGAAATTATTTGTTGGCCTACACCACTTATCTCATCACCAGGCTGGACCCTTTAAAGTACATATTCCAAAAACCGATGCCTACATGGAGGTTAGCAAAATGGCAGATCTTGCTCACTGAATTCAACATAATCTATGTCACCTGCACGGTGATGAAGGCCCAAGCTTTTGGAGATCACCTGGATGAAAACCCTGTGGACGACGAGTATCAACTTCTGAGTACTTACTTCCCAGATGAGGAGGTAAATTCAGTTGAGGTAACATCATAAGACCCTAATGTTTGGAAAATTTTCTTTGATGGAGTGGTGAACGCAAAAGGTGTCGGTATTGGGGCCATTTTGATCTCACCCACTAGTCAACACTACCCAGCCACGACCCGGCTTCATTTTTCTGCACAAACAACACCGTGAGTATGAAGCCTATATTATGGGTAAGAACATGGCAGTCGACCAAGATGTGGAAGATTTGATCATCATGGGAGATTCAGGCCTGATTATCCGACAAGTTCAAGGAGAATGGGGAAGTCGAGATATCAAGCTTATTCCATAAAGGAAATATGTGGAATAACTTAGAAAACAGTTCAAGTCAGTCGAGTTTAGGTACATTCCTCATTTTCACAATGAATTGTATGATGCACTTGCTACTTTGGCATCAATGTTGCCGTTCCAGGCAATCTCCAGATTGAACTGTTGGAAATCCATGTCCGAGAAAGACATGGTTACTATAATACGGCTGAGGTGGAATCAAATGATTAGCCATAGTATCATGATATTAAGAGATTTCTGAAAACAAAAGAATATCCCGTGCAAGCCAGTGAAGACCAAAGGAGAACCATTAGACGGCTTGGAAGCAATTTCTTCTTGAGCGGTGAGGTTTTGTACAAAAGGACTCCAGATCTCAACTTGTTAAGATGTGTTGATGCTGAAGAGGCTAGAAGAATCATGTATGAAGTGCACGCATAAGTGTGTGGACCCCACATGAATGGGTACATCTTGGCAAAGAAAATCCTTTGAGCAGGCTTTTACTGGATGACTGAGGAAAAAGATTGCTTTAGTTTTGTCCGAAAATGTTATCAATGTCAACTACACGGTGACTTGATTCATGCACAGCCTACAGAACTTCACCCTATGTCAACCTTGGCTATTCGTTGCTTAGGGTATGGACATCATTGAGCCAATCGATCCAAAAGCTTCAAATGGGCGCAGATTCATATTGGCCGCCATTGATTACTTCACAATGTGGGTTGAAGCAATTAATCTCAAATCTATCACTAAGAAAGTTGTGGTAGACTTCGTGCACTCCAATCTCATCTACCATTTCGGTTCTCCTGCAACTATCATTACTGATAATGCTACAAATTTGAATGACAATTTGATGAGGGATATATGCGAGCAGTTTAAGATCACGCATCGAAATTCTACCCCTTATCGGCCCTAAGCCAGTGGTGCTGTTGAAGCAGCAAACAAGAATATATAGAAGATTCTGAGAAAGATGATCCAAAGTTCAAGGCAATGGCATGAAAAGTTATCGTTGCATTGTTGGGATATTGCATAAAACTGCGCACATCGGTCGGAGAAACCCCATATCTTTTGGTTTATGGTACTGAAGCCGTGACACCCTCTGAAGATGAAATCCCTTCCCTATGGATTATTGTTGAAGCTGAAATTGAGGATAGTGAATGGGCCAATATTCGTCTGGAACAATTAACCCTGATTGATGAAAAGCAAATGGCTGCGGTCTCCCATGAGCAGTTGTATCAACAAAAATGGCTCGGGCCTACAGAAAGAAAGTGCGACCTAAGAACTTTGAAGTAGGGCAACTCGTTCTCAAGCGTGTTCTCCCTTTCCACCCGGAAATAAAAGGAAAATTTGATCATAACTAGAAAGGCTCATACATTATTAGAAAATTATTTCCAAAAGCTGCATTCTACCTGGGAGACATTAAATGAAATGACCCTGAAATAGCTGTAAATGCAGAAGTAGTAAAAAGCTACTACGTTTAACTCTTTTGTGGTACAAATATTATTCGATTGGGATGATGAAGGCTTTCATTCTCACTACCCCAAACACTTAAACCCTTTGATAACCATTTGAGCCGGTTACCTTTCTTTGATTACCCTCTTTGGAACCTGAAAACGTTTGTAAAAAAACCAAAAAAAAAAAGAAAAATAAAAGTTTTCCCTAAACTACATTCAACTTGATTCCGAAAGGATACGTAGGCAACCTCTCTCTGGGGTTCAGTCACACCAAATCAAAACCAATTTCCCTTCAGAAGTGAAATTGGGGCAGATGTTATAATGGTTCTGTGATGATCTTTCCTGAATGGTTCCAAAGTTGTACTTCGATTCAAATTGTTTTTACCCAAACCTTCTCTAAGTCCTTCCGATAAATTGGTAAAAGATGTTCAAAATGAGAGAATTATAGCTGTTTGGATTAGTTACAATCAAAATGAGGGAAATAAAATAAGAGAGTCTAGTTGGTTAAAACCCACACGGGCATTGCAAGGTGATGGTGAGTAGAGAAATTAAAAATAAGAGAGTCTTGATAGAGAAAACTCGTAAAGAGCACTAAAAAGTGACAGCGGGAAGAGATATGAGAAAGGTCAATTGGTAAAAACCCGCAAAGGCCGTCGTTGATCAAAAAGAAGAAATCCCTTACAACCTTTGATACTGAAAGAGCCCTGGAAAGGTTTCCCTGTTTCAAAGCACGGGTCATAATGGGTTCATGAGATAGTTGCGCAGATCGGGTATCCAGTCCAAGAAGCATGTCATGTCTATTGAAGTCGGCATACACTCCAGATAAGTCTTTCTTTCCCTCTCCGAAAGGGAAATTTCTCTTTAAATTCATTTTTCTTTCTTTACTTTTCTTTGATTCCTTCTCAATTTAACTCTTCTACGAAATTATTACAAAGAATTGATGGCAAGATGTTTACAGATTTATGTTTGACAAATCCCAATGCAAAGAAAAGCACCCGGCCTCAGCAAGTGTATCAAGTCGATCCTGACTGGCAGTGATGGCCGATGTTCTAAAGTCAAAACTATTGAAAATGAAAGAAATCCAAAGTCATGTGTCCATAAAGGTAGAATAAGATGAAAAAGCCAAAATTCCCACATGGGTGAACAATCATGTGAAATTTTGGAAAGTTGAGGTCATCGGTTTTAGAAGAGAAATCGATCTCCAGAAAGCCAGCAAGCAACATAGGTTCTCATCAAAATAGTTGGGCTAAGATCAAGTGATCAAAAACAATCAAGGATACAAAGCCAACCAACATTTCAAACTAAATATTGTTCTTTGTTTGAAAATATGAAACAAGTGCAATCCAAAGCAACCTTGCAAGAAGCAGGTACCACCAACAGAAACTGCGCAAAGGCTAAGAAATGTTTTGCAGCAATAATCAACCCAAAAAGGAAGTCTCCTCTAAATTCCTTACTACATTTTTACTCAAACTAAAAAAAATGAAAAGATGAAACGAAAGAAGAAGAAGAAGAAGAAGAAGAAGAAGAAGAAGAAGAAGAAGAAGAAAGTTTAAAAACATGGTATCCTAGGGTCCCCAATCTCTAGTTACGTTTTTTCCAACATAGGGTCTCCATTCACTAGTTGATTTTATTTTAGACATAAGGTCTCCACTCCCTAGTTGCCTTTCTAATATAGGGTCTCCACTCCCTAGTTGACATTATTTTAGACATAGGGTCTCCACTCTCTAGTTGCCTTTCCAACATAGGGTCTCCACTTCTTAGTTGACTTTATTTTAGGCATAGGGTCTCCACACCCTAGTCCCCTTTACAACATAGTGTCTCCATTCCCTAGTTGGCTTTTATTTTAGACATAGGGTCTCCACTCCCTAGTCGTTTTTCCAACATAGGGTCTCCATTCTCTAGTTGATTTTATTTTAGATATAGTGTCTCCATTCCCTAGCTGCCTTTCCAACATAGGGTCTCTACTCTCTAGTTGATTTTATTTTAGACATAGGGTCTCCACTTCCAAGTCGCCTTTCCAACATAAGTTCTCCACTCTTTAATTGAGTTTATTTTTAGACATAAGGTCTCCACTACCCAGTCGTCTTTACAACATAGGGTCTCCACTTCCTAGTTGAGTTTATTTTTGACATAGGGTCTCTATCCCTACTCGCCTTTCCAATAAAGGGTCTCCACTACCTAATTGACTTTATTTTAGATATAGGGTCTCCACTCCCTAGTAGCCTTTCCAACATAGGGTCTCCACTCCCTAGTTGATTTTATTTTAGACATAGGGTCTCACTCCCTAGTAGCCTTTCTAACATAGGGTGTCCACTCCCTAGTTGAGTTTATTTTTAGATATAGGGTCTCCACTCCCTGTCGCCTTTCCAACATGGGGTCTCCACTCCCTACTTGACGTTATTTGATACATAGGGTCTCCACTCCCTAGTCACCTTTCCAACATACGGTTTCCACTCCCTAGTTGAGTTTATTTTAGACGTAGGGTCTCTACTACCTAGTTGCCTTTCCAACATAGGGTCACCACTCCCTAGTTGAGACATAGGGTCTCCACTCCCCAGTTGAGTTTATTTTAGACATAGGGTCTCCACTCCCTAGTCTCTTTTCCAACATAGAGTATCCAATCCTAGTTGATTTAATTATAGATATAGGGCTCCACTCTCTGATATCTTTTTCCCAAGGATGTTCACTCATGATTTTATTGATTTTAATAAAGAGATTGTTTATATTTTTTACAATAACTCACGAAATTTTCCTTGTGAAAAATGGGGCAAAAAAATTTCGTTCATTTGTTTACTTTGGTGCATGAACATGTTTTTACCATGAGACACAAGGTTAAGAGAACCAAAAGAAGAAATCTCAATCCAAATAAAAGAAAAAAAAAAGAAAAAAGAAAAAAGAAGTGAACTCTAGAGTGTCGAAGCGGAGAAAAGATGCGGACTACTCAAAATATGATTGAAGTCACAAGCCTCGCATGTCCCGCCTTGATCTAAAAAGCTGAAGAAGAGTTAACCAGCGGTTGCAGCTAATGAGCATCAAGATTCATATCAAAGTATATAAGAAGAACCAACCAAGACTCAAAATCAAGCTTAGAAGGTTTATAGATAGGAATCTTGTAACTCGTACTTGATAAGATTAGCTAGTTTAGTTTGTCATCTTTCATTTTGGTGTAATAAGGAGCTCAACAAGTAGAAACAACATCAACAATAGTGAAATCGCAGCTTCTCGATAGTCCTAGCTACCAAAGCTTCCAGAAATACACCTGATTCCTTTATAACCAAGGATATGTAGGCAATCTCTTAAGGTAAAGTATCATACTGTTGACATCCTTATTGAGCCACTCTTTCACTCTCAGTTGTATGTGGCACTTATAATTTGAACAAACACTTTACTCCTTTGTGAATATAATCATGAATCATCTTTACTATTTATTAACATGAGAGAATATCTCAAACACCTATCATATGTGTACCTATCAATTGAAAAGGGTCACTCACTCGCATAAAGTTTCTGAGAAATTTAATATTTTCACAAATTCGTCACAAAAAGATCTTTTTGTTTGCCTATCTTAGTATGACTTTCATGTCCACTTAGATTATTTCACAGTAAGTAGCTCACCATTTTCCTAGTATTATAAGTGCCCATGAAGTGGCATGATATTGCAACTTGAGAGTTAATATGGCAGAAACATATCTAGCTCATAGCAAAGTTCATTCTCTCTAACCAATCCATGATTTCACCTACAATGTTAAGATGTCCTAGCTATGTGGTTTCCCTTGTGAAAGGTTAAAATTAGATGTTTAAAATTCTAGCACATATCATGAGCATATAGATTTAAAAGACAAATTTATTGTATCTCTAGTCCTCTCATATATGATCAACTATTGTGAAGAGTTAAGCTATCAAAATGATAATAATCTCACAAGTGTTCAACTTCTTTTTCAACTTCATGGGCTTGTGTAGATTCCATGTGCTAGTTATTGTAAAGAGCATAGTGCAAATTCATGTATTTTGAAACCCATATCACATTACGGTTGCCGGAATATTCTTATTTTTTATTTTGAGTTAAAACTTATTTTTCCCTATTCTCTAGGAGGCAACTGGTGTCACGTACTTGGCTATTTCTCCTTTAGGCTTACTATTGCAGAACAAGGCACATATGGAATGACACAATTGTTACTTTCCCTTTTCATAACTCATAGCCTTCCAAGAATAACATATGTTAATGTCTTTATCCTCTCAATTATGCCTCCCATATGTTACACATATAAATCTACTCATTTCTTTACATTTTAAGATCATGTACATGGTTCTCACATTATCAATGCCTACTAGGCAACTCTATGCCTCATTTTTCGAATCAATGATGTCATTACTATGATTAATCATTTCACCACTATCAGTATTAAGCTTTAGGTCTCTTAGGTTTTATAACATCAGAAAATACTTTGATCATCACATTGATAGATTTTTAAATAATTCCAGCCCAATCTCAAACCGCGTTGTTCCTCCTTGTATTAAATTTATGGGGATTTAAGGTCCAAACACGTCAAATAGGAAGCATTATCCTACGATCAAATATATTGGATAGGAAATTTCATGATTATATTCATGATAGCACATATTAGAGTAATTGTTAAAGGTCTCCAAGGATTTAGTTTGGGTGTTTGCGTAGAGATTTAGAGTTGAAGAGTGTGAACGAGTTATTCTCAATATTTTCTCCTTGAAGATGTTATCTAAATTCTAATAAAGGTTAAGTATTTGTAGTCACATTAAGCGTTATGGAAATCTTGAGGAAAGTAGGCCAAACTATGAGTATGATATTTCCCCATCATTGTTCTCCATGTACTCGGTATTTCATGTGTCTATATCTATGAAGATAGTTGGAAATCCTTTGTGTATCATTCTCCTGAAAACTACTAATGGTGAAATTAATGGGTAATTGGCTTATGAGAGGTACATAATTATAATCCTTGAATTAAATAAGTCTGAAAGTTGAGGAATAAAGAGATTTCCTCTACCAAGTGTTATGTCGAAGTTTGTGAGTCGAGAAGGTCACCCTGATGGCAGAAAGTATTGTGGAACGAAAATATTTTCGCTTGATTGTATAGCAAATGGTTGTGATTTGAAAGGTACTTTCTATGTGTAATGATTTAAAAATGTACAATACTATCAAGATATCATTTTGATAATGTAGTGCATGTAATGCTGAGATTAGTGTTGTTATATATATATATATATATATATATATATATATATATATATATATATATATATTATGATGCCTTTTCGACTTGTGGTTGTGTTGTTAGGGTGGTTTTGGTGATTCTATAATAGGTAGACATGCTCGAATACAGAGGAAACGTTGCCGAAATTTTTGAAAAATTAGGGAGATAGTCAAAATTTGAGGACTTGAGCTATGTGAGAAAATAGATGATTTATGTTAAGTGTTTAAGGCGGACTCTACTTCTCATTCGAGGATGAATGATCCTAAGTGAGGGAGAATGTAAGGCCCCGAAAAATTTTGCTAAGGAATTTAAAGTTTCGTGGTGCCGAGGAACGCTCATGTGTTAGAAAATTATAGAAAATGAGCCATAGTCCGAACTGTTTTTGGTTGTGCAATGCATTGGAGAGTTAGAGGTAAATTGTTTCAGAAAATGGCCTTTCCGCGGTCCATTTTGTTACCACATAATCACTCTGTGGACGGAATATCCATTGCAGAGTGAAGCAGAGAATTGGCAATTTTGAAACGCAAAATTTGCGAACCGCGGAATGATTTTACTATCGCAAAATTGATTTTGCTATCACAGAATGATTCTGCTATAGCAAAATGGCCGTATAAAATTCTGCTACATAATAATCAATTCTGCTGCCCACAAAATGATTCTGCTACTACATAATTGTCTTCGGGGGTCATTTTTTGAAATTTTCATATCCGATCCTATTTTGATATAAGGCCTTGGGGAATCATTTTAGACGGTAAAATCTAATTTTGTTTTGAGAGAGGTAAGAACATTTTAGAGAGATAAAGAAGAAACCTAACATTCTAATCATCCGATCTTGTGTAATTCATCAAGAATCAAGGAAGCCAATCACTAAGTTATCATCAACCGGGGTAAGTCCTACTCCTAATCATCCATGCAAGAGGTTATGAGTTCAAGTATATTACGGGATTGGAAATAGGCTCTGCATGTGACAATAGATTGTAGTAAGACCATTTTGGGTAGTTTCTTGTTGAAATTTGTTGAGGAATGAAGGGATTACGATTGTAGAGCCTTGTGATCTATTTTTCATGTTAGGTTGTCACGAACTCGATTCACCCTTCGTGAACCATCGCGACGGCACCTAGTCTCTACGACTAGGTAAGCCTAAATTGCGGAAGAAAAACCAAAATTTGAAGAAATAAAATAATTTTAAAATAGAATAAGGTAATAACAATATTTAAATGTGCTGCTCGGCATACACCATGCTTAACTCTCAATGCCAATAAATAAATCCAAGACCCGAAAACATATGAATCACAAGCTAAAAAATACTAAATAGCACTAACTCCAGAATGTATAACAAGAACAGAAAATACATAAGGGCTAAGTACTAAAAAACAGGAATAGAAAGAGACTCATCGATCTGCGGTCGCAGCAGATATACTTCAAATCGCTAGGGCAGTCACCTCACCTTGGGGGGGGGGGGGGTAGAAATATCTGGATCTGCACATGATAAATATGTGCAAAAAGCGCATAAGTATACCACAACAGTACTCAGTAAATTCCAAGCCTAACCTCGGCAGTGTAGTCACGAGGAAGGCCAGGGCCCTACTGAGGTTAAACAAAAATATAAAGTTCAACAGCGTAGAACAGAACAGTATAAGTAAGTACAGTAGTGAAAATAACACAGGATATACAGGAAAACAACGACTATACAGAAACAAAGTGAACACGGAAGAAAGTATGGCTTAGCAACAATAATACCGGTCGGGATCTCCCAGAATATTGTCCTATAGTCCCAAATACACATATCCGATAAGCCTCCCGAGATATCGTCCCGTAGTCCAACTCATAGTGCGTAGAGATCTACCGGAATTCCGTACCGTAGTCCAAAATGTAAATACCCAGTGCTGTGAAAATCTACCGGGTGCATTCCCATAGTTCTACATGACTGTGCAGGGGGATCTATCGGAATCCATATCTGTAGTCCAAAATAAACATGCTGGGGGAACTACCGGAATCCCACATTCGTAGTCCCAATGTAAGTAGACAGTAGCAACAAGAAATTATTCAAAAACAGAAAGTTCATATTAAGGCAACAAGTAATTCTAGCCTACATGCTGCATAGAGTCAGGTAAAGCAGGTTGAACAAATAAGGCAACAAAATCACTTAGACATGCTTTCTTAAACTAACAACATATTTAGGATTACAAGTTATGAAAACGGAAAAGGAAATATACTAATAAATATTTAATGAAAATCGGATTTTTCAACAATTTGCACAAGTACGCACTCGTCACCTCACGTACAAAGAATTTCAATTACCAAATATACCAATCCTAAGAGGGAGTTCCCCCACAAAAGGTTAGATAAGCCACTTACCTCAAACTGGCTCAAAATCAACTCGAGACCACGTTCTTACCACGAGTACTCGACTCCAAATGCCCAAATCTATTCAATTCAATTGCATAATGTAAATAACACTTCAAATAACTGATTCTACAATTAAAGTCTAAGCTAATATGTGAAATTATATAAAATAACCAAAATGCCCCTCGGGCCCATGTCTCGAAATCGGGTAAAATTTTATTTTTCAGAATCCTCACGTTCTCACGAGTCTAACCATATCAGAATTATCCCAATCCGATGTCAAATTTCCAATCAAAACTCAATTTCTTGGTCTAAGAGCTTTTCCCCCAGTTTCCACCAAAATTTCGAAATAAAGGATGGATTTGAGTGTAGATTCATGGAAATTAGTCTAAACCAAGTAGGAATACCTAATGGCCAGGTGAAAATCTCTTCAAAAATCACAATCTTTCGAGCTTCCAAGCCCAAAATATGAATTATGCTCCAAACCCTTGATTTTGGGTTTTAAAAATCTACCCAGGTGTTTCCTTCTCCGCGAACGCGGTCAACGCCTTGCGTTCGCGAAGCATAAAAATGACTTTGACCAAAATCCTCTTATGCGAACTCGACAAGACACTCGTGAATGCGCTGATTCCTTAGACTTACCCTTCACGAACTCACTCCCTCTCTCACGAACGCGATGAACAAACTCGACCTCAGACCCAGCTGACTAATTACTCTATGCGAACGCGATGCCTTCTCACGAATGCGATGCACGAACATCAAGCCCTTAGCGAATGTGGAGCCTTCATCACGAGTGTGAAGGCTAAAATTCCACTATCTTCCACTGACTCTTTGTGAACGCGAGGATCCACTCGCGAACGCGAAGGGTAAATATCTACAACAGCTGAACCTGCAATTCTACAACCCCAAACTTCATGAAATGGTCCGGTTGACCACCCAAAACTCTCCTGAAGCCCCTAAGAACTCAATCAAACATACCAATATATACGAAAACCTCATTCAAACTTGTTCCAAATCTAAAATTTCTAATTGGATTCAAGCATAAAAATTCCAAAAACTCTAAAAATATGCTTTCGATCAAAAAGTCTATCAAACCTCGTTTGAATGACCTGAAATTTTGTATACGCATCAAATTGAACACTATAGAGCTACTCCAATTTCCGGAATTCTATTCCTACCCTCGGATTGAAATCTCGCTATAGAACCGAAAATTTCAAAAATTCTACTTTCGATATTTCAAGCCTAAATTAGCTACAGACCTCCAAAACACAATCTGAACATGCCCCTAACCCCGAAACCATCGAATTTCCATTTCGAGACCATCCTCACAATGTTCCGACTACGAATCAAATTTTCAATACTTAAGCTCTCATATAGGGACTAAGTGTCTCAAAACTCACCAAAACTCAAAACCCAACATCCTGAAAAATCAAAATAGCAGAAATAAACTTGGGAAAAGCAGTCAATAGAGGATTAGGGCGTTAATTCTTAAGACAACCAACCGGTTGTCATATAGGTGTTTGACAAAATTCCCAAGAGAGTTACTCCATGGGAATGCTTCTAATTATTAACTTATTTTCGCTATCTTCCTGTAGATTGTTACTGCTAGAGAGTTAGGGCATTGTAGTAATCTAAGGAGAGCTCAAACAAGGTATGCTAGCGAAACTTCTATTTTAGAATTGAATCTCACGGTGCTCATGTAATTTATGTAAGATCCAAGTTGTTCATTATAAAATTGGCTATTCTGAATAAGCTAGTGTTGAAAAATATATGTTCAATATGTATTCCAAATAAGCAAAGTGATGAGAATTATGTATTCAAAACATATTATGAATATTCCTATTGTATTATGTTATCTTTTAGGAATGTGTTCAAGAATGATATCTATATTAAAATTCTATTTCTTTGAGTCGTGCTTTAAATGAAGGTTATGATGCCAAATTGTGTGAAAATTCTCAATATGCTTAAGACTCTTAATTGTTTATATGTGTACTTAAAGACTTGATTGAAAATGTCTTAGTTGATAAAATATATAGATGTTAGGAAGTGAAATAAGTGAATTGAGAATATAAAGGGTGGCCAACGTGCCAAGAAAGAAAGTTATACTTGTGGCCAACGGTGCCGATGAATTGAAATGAACAATGAGAGAAAGGTTATGAAATGAGCCTTGATTCAAGTATTTTAAAATAATTTCAAATATATATCTACCTAAAAGCTTATGTACTCAAGCTATGCCCAAATGTGATCGTTTTAACTAATGCTATGCTTTATAATATTTTCAATGTGATTCGAGTTGTTACATAATCAGGTCCTGAAATTGTGCATTTCTATTTTTGGGAAAGAGTATTTCAAGAATTAATTGTATATTGCTTGGTTATGATTTTGACGTGTGGTTTTATTGTTGGTCGGTGCGTCCCATTCTCTAGGAAGAAACCTTTTATGTTTAAAGTTTCCATTACTAATGAATTTGAGATTTATGATTTTTGAAATATTCTATATGTTTAAATTTGGTGGTGATACTTGAAATTAAAAGAAATGAAAGTGTAGAATATGAAATACGACCATAGTGCCATAAAAGAAGAATCATATGTATGGTCAAGAGAGCCAATAAAATAATGATGTTGTAGGTAGATGAAAGTACCAATGAAGCTATATACAGTATGAAAGATTATGAGGTAAATAAAATCTGTATTTATGTTTCCTTTGTATCCAAATCAAAAAACAAAACAAATTTCCCCTTATTTGGGATGAGATTGATGTGATAAAATATTACCCTTAATTGGGATTAGATGATTGATAAAAAAGTACGATGTTAATCCACACGACATTATGGTGAGGCGTCATAGATGATCGGGTCATAAGCGGTTCCACACCGCACATATGGTGGTGATTGTTCTGGAAATTGTAATTCAAATTGTGGTTGTGATTGATATCTTCAAATAATATGGCCTAGCCGATTGGGTTGTGATCGTACTCCGTGCTAGATTCACGGTGGTATATTTCCATAGAGATTGTGATTGTGCATGAGATTATGATTATGGTTGATGTCTTCAAATAAGACGGCCTAGCCGATCGGGTCATGATCAGATTTCGTGCTAAATTCACGATAGTATATTGGTGCTAAAAATCTCCCAACCAAAAATAATATTATCTTTATATTTCGATTATCATCTTCATTGTCATATTTTTGCATTTTGAAAATTGTTATGTATTAACTTAACATTTGGATATCATTGATTGTTGCTTGTTATTTACATGTTTGCCCTTTTCTTATATTAGCATCCATTTTGAAGTCATACATACTAGTGCTATTCGACAGTACTAACTTCCTTGTTGTCGGAGGCATTGCATCTTTAATGGATGCAGGTGGTTCCACATCATGCGGCATTGATCAATGATAGTGGTACACTCGCTTCCCAGCGAACTTGATGAGTCCCACTTCATTTTGGGGTCATGTATATTTTTTTCTCATGTATTGTTTTTGAGTTATAATGGGGGCCTTTGGTTCAGCATTTTCATATTACTCTTCTATTGCACTTAGAGGCTCCGCACACAGGTTATGGGTGGTGTTTGATGTCGGGAGTCGAAACTAGAAATGTTGGTATTTGGCAAACATATTTTTTGTTATATCAATAAACTTGTAATATAACAAAACCGCGCTAAACCTTACCTGACAAATCCTATTGAGGCCAAAATAGCCTCATCTACTAGCAAGCGTGTAAGAAAAAAGAAGTTGCAAGGACCAAATATTGTATGATCATCACAGAATTTATAACATATTCTGTGATGATATTACATATGATAATACTTAATAACGGAAGACTAAAATGAGGATAGAATGAAATTGTTGTCCCTTCTTGGCCAAACTTGTGAAATTTTGAAATTGTAATTCTTTGTCATCAGTGTTACAATTCTTCATAAGGATTTCAAAATTCATGACTTATTTTTTGACCGGTTGGACGTTGTGGATGTAGTTGGTGCAACTTGCTTTTGTTTCGAAGCTCTCATTGGAAGTCTCCTACCAATTACTTCATCACTCACCTTGTCGTCCCAACTATTCTTTCTTGTGTGATGCTTCTTGTTACGTCCATTGTGCATGGGTGATAAGTCTCCCCGTTTTGCTGCATTTGCGCGGCATTCTTGCAAAATTGTATCCTTTTCTCTTTCTTCATATGTGTCCTTCCCACATTTACTGGTTTTGGCAAAAAAATGGATTGTGCCTTGTGCCATCACAGTATTTGCATCTTGTGGTTTTGTCAATATTGTCTTTTCCAATGCATCCAGTAGCATTCTTTCTTCCAACGTTATCTGCTGCCCGAAATTTGAAGTTGTTGAAGCCTTTGTGTCGTCTGAACTGGTAACCAATTTATTGGGACTGTTCTGGTGCTTCTGCATACTTGTCGCATGTAGTTGTAAAAATTTGTATTGTTCAAAGGTTGAGATGTCGTAGCAGCTCCTAATCTCCTTGCATTCTGCTGTTGCTGCTGCTCACATTTAATTTTTGCGACTGCATTATTAAGGTAGCAGATTGAGTATTTGTTAGCAGTTGCATTTGACTTGTAGTAGCACCTTTAGTCGACTGCTTGAGAGATGATTCTGCAGCTTGTACAGCCCTTCCTGATCCTTCAGTTGTAGTACCAGCAGGAGGTGAATATCTTGGGATGAATGCAGGAGCATTAAGTTTTAATTTGCGGTTTATTGATGTCCATTGCGGTTTGACAGCATCCAAGTCCTCCCCTGCACTATCTTGATCAACCTCCTGGTCACTTTCTTCAGAAGAGTAACCAGCAAATTCGCCCCAGTCCTCTTCATCATCCTCCTCCCGGTGTTCTTTCCAAAATTTTGATTTAGCAACTCTCTCCGTCATGTTTCTAGATGTGATCATGAGCTGTCCAGATGCTCCTTTAAATTCACTACCCAAATGTGTAGCAAGGGGCTCAAAAATATTTGGAGTGGAGCCAAGTTGTAAGTCATTTGTTCGAGGACATTGGTTTTGCATATTTGGAGATGATCCTTTCTTTGTAGGATATTTTCTGTTGTTTACCAACCATCTCTTTTACTCTGTCCAGTTGTGTTACTGCCCAGATTTTGGACCTCAACTACAGGTACAATCTTTGAGGCCTTAGCCCCTGAGAACTATCCCAAACTTGCTCGATCATTAGAGTTAATTTGAATAGGTTGCTCAAATTGATCAACAACCTCTTGTAAGTGAAAACTCTTCTTGACGTCACCAGTTTGGACAACTGCATCAGTAATTTGTTCCACAGATGCAACAATTCGATGACTAACAGCACCATCAACTGAAGCATTTACAGCAACTGTATGCAGAGAATTTGCATTATCCAAAACTGGATTTCCAGCCTGTGAAACTGGCCCCTGCTGCTCATGATTCACAGTAGCCATTTCACAGCCTCCTTCATTCAACTGGGACCCTCTAGCAAGAGCATGATCATCGTGCATTACACCAAGTGATGCTGCTACACCAGATGCACCAGAAGCAGCCATTCCAATATTTTGCCCTGTAATTTCAATTGTATGAACTACTTTTTCTTTATTAGGTCGATCAGCATCAGGAGCCAAAGATGCTGGGTGTGAGTTACTCTGCCCAGTTACATTTTGAGAACTCTTAGCAGTAACCCTTTCATCAATCTCATTCAATAGTTGTCTTAAATCCCCTTTGTATTTATCACCAGGGATTTGATGTTCCTCAATATGAGCATCACCATTATTTTGTTTCAAAAGTAATCTGCAGGTAGTCTCATCATGATCCTGGCTCTTACAACCATTACAATACAAAGGTAATTTATCATAGACGATTTGCTGGAAAAATTCCAAAACATTTCCAGAATTTTTATCAATGCTTTGAACTCTCACACGAGTAGGGTGTTTGTCCATTAAGTCTAAAATCCCTCTCACCTTAGCCGTGCTAGGTCTGGATTTAGTTTGTGTTGCCTTATCTATGGCAATTGGTTTTCCTAAAGCTGATGCAATAGACAACAAAGAAGGCATCGCAAAAAGATCTGGTGAAAAATTCGGCATCGATAGCCAAACCACTGCTTTTGTTGTTTCCTCCTTTGGATTATAACCAATCGTCCATGGAAATACACGATATTGATGCTGCACACCCTTATACAGCATATAATTAACTGATTGAGATAAGGCAATTACATAATCATCATAACGGTCAAACCTTAGGAGTAATTATCTTGGTGCGAGTAAACCGATGATGCATCGACCTTTAACACCTAAGTGTTTGGGCAACAGATCACGTAGCTCATTCAGTTCTGGAGCTCCTGTAGATAGTTTTATCACTACTGATTGATGCAAGCCTTCCTCCACAGCAAATTATATGGGTAACAAGACCGATGCTATTGTCCCCCTTATTTTACTTATCCTAATTGTTGTATTTTCTTTTATTTTGTTAATATAAAACTAACCCTAGGTGCTTGCCTAGCGGAGCCAAAAAAAATAAACTTGTAATATTTTGAAAATTAAGAATAAAGCTGCTAATGGAAATGAAATTGAGTTGTTAATGAAATATTTTCAATATCTGATTTAGGGAGTACACATCCTCTTTATTCATGGATGAGTTTGGGTAGAAGAAAATCTAACAAGATTGCTCAGCCAGGTTCACTCAGTTGAGCGTCGATCCCGCTCTCCGTGTTTGGGGCGTGACAATTTCTTTGTTATTTTCTTCTTATAACGTACGGTTCTCACCTAAAGAATGTAAAAGTTCAGTTAGTTTCATGAATAAAAATGCATAACTTGCTAGAAATATGTTGTTTGATTTTAGATTTAAGTTTGTGTAGAATTAACAAATAAATACACGAGATTTGAATTAATCACTATTATTTGATATCCTAAACTTAGAGTTCGAATAATGTTTATTGATGTGAGCATGTTAATTGTTTGGTTTAGTGGATTCTTGAATTAATAGTTTACAGATCTAACTACTTGTTGGTAAAACTTGTTAGTTTAAAGTCAGAATAATAACTTTCGTTCCAGTAATCTCAAGATATTCGAAGATCAGTATGCATGAAGCTTGATGAATTTCTAAAGGGGGACTTAGATAGCATGTTATGGATTCGTGACTTTTATGAAAATAGCATGTGAATTGATTAAGGCTGTGAGTTAAAAAGCTAAGACCTTCAAAAGGTCACTAGGCCAGGCCTGCTTTGAAGGCCTGAAGTAAGAGTCAGTAGCCTTTCATTTGTACTGTGGCCCATTCTTATTCGTACTTTATTAATTATAACTAGCAGGCCATAATGACATGCCCAACTTTCAATTCCTAAAGTCCAACTTTTGGATCTAAAGATTTAAATAACCAATTTAGTCCATTAGAGTATATTTGTTTTCAATTAGTTTCGAATAAAATAGTTTATAATTATCATTTTTTTTATTAAAGTCAAATTTTATTAATCAAAAAGTATATATGTACAAAGCCAAGTAGTTGCTGACCAACTGCTATAAATAATTTGAATCTAGTCCTAGATTACGCATTTCATTCACACACTACAAATCTAGGAATTGCTTATAATACTGAAAACAGAAGATATACTTGTATGCGATGAAATCAGAGGACTCAATTTCTCGCTATAAGGCCACTTCGGAAGAATACCTTGAGACCTCAAGGGTGCGGAGTTACGATCGAGTCCCCTCCCCCGGGGCTCGTCGAGGCCCGACTCAAAGAAGACGAAGGTTGAGGCTAGAGTAGAAGGGGAAGTTCCCAAGATACACAGCTAAGCTTGACAAAGTCGGCCTATCCAGTCCCATCTCCATAATTTACAGCTAATGCATGTTGTAATACAACCTGGTTCCCCTCCAATATAAAGGGAACCCACACTACTTTGTAAAAGGCGGATGTTGTTCCAACTATTCTACACAAGATCAATAATATCTCTCCATCTCTCTTCTCTCTAACTTGCCCGTTCTTATTAGCTCGAGGCCACTCTTAACATCTATTGCTTTTATATTTTTTCTTCATTTATTTTTTGGTATTGGCCATAAAGATCCTTGCTTGATCATACTCAACTGTTATCCCATCCCCGAGTACACCTGATAGCTCGAGCTCGATCTAGATATCGACCTCGAGGTCCTTCATTGACCAGTCTGAGGTTTGGGTAGCAATTTAGGTTTGATTACTGCCCCGTTTAGCTTGTATTTCTTCATTAAACTTCATACTCTTAGCATCAACTGCTCTAACAATTGGAATAAAAATAAATCACGTATTTTTAGAATTTCATTTACAAATTTAATTATTATTACCATTTTCATGGTTAACAATTTGGCATCCACTGTTATTGACATAGAGAAATGCAGAAATTCTACAACATGCTATCTAGGTGTTGCATTAGTTATTACGAACGAGATATCTGATTGCATGGTTATTAAGGCATATAGATACATTTACTTAATGAGAGATGAATATGCAAGAATTAGAAAGGTCCTATAGGCATATTATCTAAATGGGAATGTAGAAGTTCTTATAGATATGGTATCTATATGTGAGTTCATAAATTCAGAAAGAAATTCCTATAGGTAGGATATCTATATGAATGTAGAATTCATGCAATTCCTATAGGCGAGTTATGTATATGATATGGTGAAATGAAAAATTCCTATATGCAAGTTATCTACATGATATGCTGAAATCAGAAATTCATATAGGAAAGTTGTCTACATGATATGCTGAAATCAGAAATCCCTATAGGCATGTTGTCTACCCTTTGTATACAGTTATTCCCTCCCCTTTTCACTAGCCATTCCCAACAGTTATACAAAGTTATTACAGTCCAAAGGAAAATAAAGTAAAGAAAATACATCAAAAACTTGAAAGTTACAACCAAGGAAAGCCAAATTCATACTTCATGTCTGATTTATGAAGTAAACCAACTACAAAGATTGATGTTTTCAAAGCCTTTCTCATTTTTTGGGTGTGTCAGAGTTCCCAAGAGCTTCATGAGCTCCGGGTAGTGTTTACACCCAAATTCATTATAGGGTTGACACATAGTGCAGTGTGGAAGATCTAACCCTCAAGTCTTCGAGTTTAGAGGGAACTCAAGGTCCCAAAGCATGGCTCACAGGAGGGGACAGAACTTAGAAGATATGAATGAATGTGAGTGCAATAGAGGGGATTCTGGGAGAGCCAATACAGGCTGATGGTCATGCCCAGCAATTGGAAGTACTGGCACACCCCAACCAGCCATATTGGCCACATTCTTTGGGAAGGACCCATTAACGGATAAAGTCCAGACATGAGCAACAATTTGGATGTTGCCATGCTTTGAACTTTAACTCAAACACATAGAAGGGAATAAATTATGGGGGTTCACAACAACAACAGATGCAAAGAGAACAACATATTTGATACTAAATATAGACAGCAAAGTAGACAAAATTGTAGAGGATAATCACATATTTTCCCAAAGTAACATAAGAAGGGTAAATACATAAGGACTTATTTAAGGAAAAAGTCCGATAGCACACAATTTGTGCAAATAAGGAAAAGAAATCAATCAATGGCCAGTAAATCACAAAGCCTAAGTTTTGGTATGACTGAATCCAGTTAGAAAAAGTGAAGAAGGGTTTTTACTTAAAGAAAATCAATAACAAACAATCAGACCTTTTTAAACGAAATTTTGAATCAATCATAAGTTGGCAAACCCCTTTGAAGGAAAAATTCCTCATATATAAAGCATGCAGACACGCTTAAACATAAAAGAAGTGTAATGCCAATAGTAGAAAAGTCTAGTGTAGAAGAAAAATGTTCAGAGTTGTATGTGAGTAAATAAGTTCATACTTAGTTCAAAAGAAATTCAAAAGCTAGTCTGAGAGAGTCAAGGGCTCTAAAATAGAACCCTAGTTCAATCACATGACCGAATCCTCGGCAGAAACCCCAAATTATTGGGCTTCCACCTTGAATCAAATACAAAGATGAGGAAGCAAGTAGTCGAAACAGGCTCAGGAGTTTCTTTCAGTAACTCATGAAAACACATGCAAACCTAGTAGAGGGTTTAAAACGAACATAGATAACAACATGATAGTATAGGAGAAACAAAGAGAAAAATCCTTTCAGAAGGGACTTAAAACAAGGTTCAGTAGAAGAGAAACAAAGAGACTTAAGAACTTAGTAAAAAAAGTACAGTAGCAAAACACAAGAACACTAAAAAGCATAACAAAGTGACATATAGGGAAACACTATAGGATAAACATATAAGAGCATGATAGAGATAAAACACAAGAATATAGTGGAAGAACGGGATATAGAAAACACAACAGAGGGACATAAGAGCATAGTACGGTCTTAAGAGACCATAATACAG
This sequence comes from Nicotiana benthamiana, assembly GCA_034376525.1. Taxonomy (NCBI): domain Eukaryota; kingdom Viridiplantae; phylum Streptophyta; class Magnoliopsida; order Solanales; family Solanaceae; genus Nicotiana; species Nicotiana benthamiana. The sequence goes on from CM067337.1 coordinate 135,343,914, forward strand.
GAAAACATGGCAAGAAAATCATACAAGAACATGCTACAAGAACGTAATATAGACAAATACACATTAACAACGAAGAAAAATCGTAAAAATACTTAAACTCTTTCAGAAAAACCCTAGATCGGAAAAAATAAGATTTTAAAAGTAGTTTTTTTAAAACGGAGTCAGGAGAGTGTCTGAAAACTCAAATAGAGCATAGATACACATCAAATCTAGAAAGATCGGAGGAAACCTCGAAGGGTTTCAGAAGAACCCTAAAATGAGAAAGGCTTTAAAAGGTCACCGATCGGAGTCGGAGAAGCAAAAATCAAGCTCAGAAGACCAGAATACGCCGGAGCAAGGCCCGCGATGGCCGTGAAACTTCAAGCCGGCGAAGATCTGGATGAAGACCTTCGAGGTCTGGCCTCGAATCTTCCAGCATTGAGCACAGAAGAGTAGTTGGAGGTGAGTATAGGACCCTATGGCCTGAGAAGCCATGGTTTCCGGTGGATTTCACAGTTTAAGACGATATGAGACGATTAGAGTTCCATGAAGGTTCAAGAGAGTTTGAGAGAAGAAAGGGTTCAAAGGCCGCTGATTGAGAGAAATGTTTCTTAGGGTTGGGGGTTTGGGTAATTAAAAAAAGGAATGAATGAGTGTGAGCCGTTGATCTATTTGATCAATATCTGCAATTAAAAAAAGGTCCAGGCGGGTTATTTGAGTAGGTCGTGGGTCTGTTAATGAGGTTTGAAATTGGGGGATTGATTTTGGCTATAATTGAAATAAAATCTGGCCAGCATTTAAATTGCCACTTTCCCTTTATTTATTTTTAAAAATAGTAAAATAATTTTATAAAAATAATTAAAAGTACCAAATATATTAATAATATGTAAATACTATATTAAAAAACTGGAATCCATTTTGTAATTATAAATTAAATTAAATTTTAAAATAGGCTAAAATTAAAATTATATACAATTTAACTTTAAAATACCAAATAAATTTTTAAAAATATGAAAAAACTACCATAGCTATATATTGGCATAAATATAAGAATAACATAAATTAATCACCAAAATAATTATTTTATGGACACTTGTTAGTTTTGTATTGCTAAAATAGGGTAATAAATTGGTTAAAAATCTTTTTAAAAAATGGAAAAAATAGTAAAATACTTATATATATATATATATATATATATATATATATATATATATATATATATATATATAGAGAGAGAGAGAGAGAGAGAGAGAGAGAGAGAGAGAGCATTTTGTATATAAAAAATATATACGGAAAAATTAGGTATCAACAACTGCCCCTCTTTACCTAGGAAGGATGAAAGAGTTATCGGGCAAAGATATGATGAACAATTTTGACCGAGTGAAGTGGTTTGAAAAGGTTGACCGTGCTCTATTTTCTGAGCTGCTTGCATATCCTTGGTCTTACTGGAATCAGGTCATATGTAGTTCAGGATCTGTCGGCGGAGTATGGCGATGGAGGCTTTTCATGAACGGACGCAACGTTTAGGTTGGGGTAGATGGTTAAAGTCTAAAAGGGCTGCGGGAACAGGAGCGGGATCGCTCCTACTGAGATGGCCGTTCTCGCTGGTTTACCTGCAAATAAACAATACAAGCGTATATTGTGCGTAAATTTATACGTGATGCAATTTCCCATCGGACCATGAATGCTGTCTTCAGACTGTTAGTATGACGTCCTTAGACCGCGACGTCCCAGGATATGAAACGTATAATAAAGGATTCGTAGGCTATGAAATAATTCTCTTGGGCTATGAGGATGATGCCTTCGAGCTATGATGCCTTTTAATAATGATGTGCTAGAGATATAAAGGATCCTCAGGCCATGACATGGTGTTCTCGGGCTACGAAGATGGTGCCTCCAAACAATGATGCCCTTGGATAATTTGGCGTTCTTTCAGCCCATGAAATGCAAAAGGTGGTGATCTTTCAGCCCATGAAAGTGTAAATGAAGTGGCGATATTTTAGTCGACGAAATGCAGTAAATGAAGTGGCGATCTTTCAGCCGATGCAAGACCTAAATGAAGTTGGTGATCATTCAGCCAATGCAAGATGTAAATGAAGTGGATATCTTCCAGCCGATGAAATACAGAAGGTGGCGATCTTTCAGCCAATGCAAAATGTAAATAAAGTGGCGATATTTTAGCCATGCAGGTGCGAAAATAAAATAGCGCTATTTCAGCCATGCAGGGAAATAAAGTGGCGATGTTTCAGCTGATGCAAGATGTCAATGAGGCGGAGATATTTCAGCCAATGCAAAGATTAAATGAGGTGGCGATCTTTCAGCCGATGTAGGAGGTAAATAAAAGTGGTAATTTTTCAGCCGATGCCAAACATAAATAAAGGCGGTGGTATTTCAGCCAATGCAAGATGTAAATAAAGTGGCGATCTTTCAGCCATGCAAAAATGTAAGTAAAGCGGCGATCTTTCAGCCAATATAGATCGAGACGGAGCTTAGTCTCGGAAGGCGGAATAGTAGCCTTATGCGATGCAGGAAATGCAGATGGAGGAAGAACTTAACCTTGGAAGTAGCCTTATGCAATGCAGGAAATGCGGATAGAGGTAGAGCTTAACCTCAGAAGGCAGAATAGTAGCCTTATGAAATAATGCAGATGGAGGTAGAGTTTAACCTCAGAAGGCAGAATGGTAGCCTTATGTAATGTAGGAAATGCAGATGGAGGTAGAGCTTAACCTCAAAAGGCAGAATAGTATTCTTATGCAATGCAGGAATGCAGATTGAGGTAGAGCTTAATCTCGAAAGGCAGAATGGTAGCCTTATGCAATGTAGGAATGCAGATGGAGGTAGAGCTTAACCTCGGCAGGTAGAATAGTATCCTTATCCAAGGGATAAAAGGTCAATAGTGATAAAAAATTCTTAGGTGACAACTGGTAGCTAATTGTTATATTGTGGTTGCTGGGGGATATTGTATGCGTATAGCAGTTGTGAAGCGATAATTCTGAGAGTTGTATTCCCTAACAGCATGAGTATATTAATTTGTGACTTGGGTGCCCACATCCAAAGAAAAATCGTGAGTTTTGTAAAGGGAAAAAGGATAGTTCCGTGTCCCCGCTGACTTCGCTTGATCTGCTTGATTCTGATCTGGTGATGCTATACATATCATTAGGGTAGCATTTCTAAACAAAGCAACTTTGGTAACAAATAGGCATGATTTAGTAAAAAAAATATATAACATAAATAAATAAGTAAGAATAATTTTCTTTAGATGAACCAACGACTACGACCGGTTCAAGACATTGCAACCTCTCTTGCTCCGGAATTTTGAGGGTCCTCCTTAAAATTCTGCCCCAGTTTACTGGGCTGGTGCTTTTGACGGCTGCTTACGGCGATCCACTAAAATTACTTCGGAATTTTGAGATTCCTCCTCAAAATTGTGTCCCAGTTTCTAATTGCTGGGGAAATGAAAATTTTATTGAATTATGACCGAACCCATAAGGCTGCGCACGTATCCCCTCTTAAGCGGGAATCAGGTCAGGAATAGTTCAAATTACATATGGAAATCATAAATGGTTACACATAGTATCGCTTGACTGCATCTGAATTGATTGGTTTTGGCCAAACTTCTCCGTCCATTTCTGTAAGTATAAGGGCTCCTCCTGTTAGAACGCAGTGAACCATATATGGGCCTTGCCAGTTGGAAGAGAACTTCTCTTTGGCTTCATCTTGATGTGGAAAGATCTTCTTTAACACCAGCTACCCCGGCATGAACCTTCATGGTTTAACTCTCTTGTTGAAAGCTCTGGGCATTATGTATGATAGAGCTGACCGTGGAAAACTACATTCATTCTCTTCCCATCATAAGAGCCAACTTCACGTAATGATTCTTCACCCACTCTGCATCGTCGAGTTCTACTTCATGTATGATCCTTAGGGAGGGAATTTCTACCTCGGCGGGAATGACCACTTTTGTACCTTAAAGCAACATATAAGGGGTTGCCCCGGTTGATGTGCGGACTGTAATGAGGTACCCCAATAAAGAAAATGATAACTTCTTGTGCCACTGCTTATGCTTCTTTATCATTTTCCTCAGTATCTTCCTGATATTCTTATTGGCGGCTTCAACGGCTCCATTCATCTGAGGTCTGTAGGCTGTAGAATTCTTGTGTTTGATATTGAAGGATTCACGTATGGCTTTTATCAAATTGCTATTGAGGTTGGAGCCGTTATAAGTAATGATTGATTCTGGAGTTCCGAATCGAAAAACGATATGGTCACGAACGAAGCCTGTCACGACTTTCTTTCTCACTGCTCTGTAAGATGCTGCTGCAACCCATTTGGTGAAATACTCAATTGCTACTAGGATAAACATGTTCCCCTTTGATCCGGTATGTTCGATTGGTTAGATAACATCTATCCCCATTGTGGCAAATGTCCATGGGAAACTTGTTGCATTATGCTCATTTAGAGGCACTTTTATCACATCAGCATGTATCTGACAGCAGTTGCATCTTCGGACGTACTGGATGCAATATGTTTCCATAGTCATCCAAAAGTAACCAGCACAGATTATCTTCTTTGCTAAGAAAATACCATTTATATGCGGACAACAGGTCTTGACATGAATTTCCTCCAGTAGTTTGGATGCTTCCTTTGCATCGACACACCTTAGTAACCCCAAATCAGGAGTACTCCTATATATGATTCTTTCGCTGTGAAAGAAATTGTTAGACAGTCTCTGAAGTGTGCGCTTCTGAGTAGCATTTGCGTGATCGGGATATTCTTCTTTTGCCAAATATTCCTTGGTATCATGAAACCAAGGTCTTCCATCTGCTTCTTCCTCGACATGAGCACAATAAGCTGGCTGACCATTGATCTTCATGGGAATAGGATCAATAAAATTCTTATCCGGATGTTGAATCTTAGAGGCCAGGGTAGCCAATGCATCGGCGAACGCATTCTGGACTTTGGGAACATGATGGAATTTTGTCTTTGTGAACCGCTTTCTCAACTCATGTACATGATGCAGGTATGGAAGTATCTTAGAGCTCTTGATTTCCCATTCTTCTCGGTCCTTATGTATAAGAAAGTCTGAATCTCAAATCACTAGCGACTCTGGAATGTTCGTGTCAATGGCCATCTTGAGCCCCAAAATGCAGGCTTCGTACTCGGCCATATTGTTAGTGCAGGGGAACCTGAGCTTGGCAGATACCGAGTAATGCTGGCCATATTCTAACACTAGGACTGCTCCTATGCCAACTCCTATAAAATTCGCTGCTCCATTGAAAAACATCTTTCAACCATCATAGGATTCTGCAATATCTTCTCCTACAAATGATACCTCCTCATCAGGAAAATACGTCTTCAGGGGGTCGTATTCTCTATCCACAGGATTTTTTGCAAGGTGATTTGCTAGTGCTTTTCCCTTGACTACCTTTTGGGTCACGTAGACAATGTCAAATTCACTCAACAGGATTTTCCACTTGGCCAGCTTGCCAATGGGCATGGGTTTCTGGAAGATGTACTTTAAAGGATCCATCCTTGATATGAGATATGTAGTATTAGCAAAAAAATAGTGCCTCAGCTTCTGAGTTACCCAAGTTAGAGCACAACAAGTGGGTTCTAATAGAGAATACCGGGCCTTGTATGGGTTGAACTTCTTATTAAGATAATAGATGGCCTGATCCTTTCTATTTGTTTCATCATGCTACCCGAGGACACAACCGAATGCTCCATCCAATACTTCATGGTAGAGCAACAGTGGTCTGCCCGGCTTGAAATGGACCAAATCTGGCGGTATGGATAGGTACTTCTTGATTCTGTCGAAGGCTTTCTGACAATCATCAGTCCATTTGGTAGCGGCATCCTTCTTCAACAATTTGAATATTGGCTCACAGATGACAGTAGATTGTGCTATGAACCGGCTGATATAGTTGCATCTCCCCAAGAAACTCATTACTTATTTATTTTTTTTGGTATGGCAATTCTTGGATAACTTTGACCTTTGATGGAGCCAGTTCTACCCCTCGGCGACTTACAACAAACCCAAGCAGTTTTCCAGTAGGAACCCCAAATGCACATTTGGCGGGATTTAGTTTTAGATTGTACCTTCTCAGTTTGTTGAAGAACTTCCTCAAATATTCCATATGATTAATGGATTTCTTAGATTTGATGATGATATCATCTACATACACCTCGATCTCCATATGTATCATATCATGAAATATGGTAGTCATGGCCCTCATGTAAGTGGCCTTAGCATTCTTTAGTCCAAACGACATCATCTTGTAGCAATACATCCCCCATGGCGTAATAAAAGTTGCTTTCTCAGCATCTTCTTCATCCATTCATATCTGATGGTACCCAGCAAAATAATTAACAATGGACGACAGTTCATATTTATTGTAGTTATCAATCAAGATGTATATATTTGGTAAGGGGAAATTGTCTTTTGGACTGGCCCGGTTGAGATCTCGGTAGTCGATGCAGACTCTAACCTTCCCCTCCTTCTTCGGTACTGGTACAATGTTGGCTAACCATGTCAGGTATTCTACTACCCTAAGAACCTTAGCTTTACCTTCTTAGTGACTTCCTCCTTGATTTTCAAACTCATGTCAAGTATGAATTTTCTGAGCATCTGCTTTACCGGTGGACATGTGGGGTCGGTTGGTAGTTTGTGTGCCACAATAGATTTACTCAAACCAGTCATGTCATCGCATGACCAGGCGAATATATCCTCATATTCCATTAGAAACTCTATGTACCCTTCCTTTTTTGACGGTGATAGATGAACATTGATGCGAGTTTCTTTGACAGTTTCTGAATCTCCCAAGTTCACAACCTCAGTCTCGTCCAAATTAGACTTAGGCCGATTCTCAAAATTCTCAACTTCTTTAACAATCTCATCTTGTATATCATCTTTCTCTAAGTCTATGTCCTTTGTTGCGTTATCTCATTGCATGTCACAGTCGTTGATTCATCGAGATAAGTAATAGTAATACTGTGAATAATGTAAATGAGAGAAAGTAAATAAGAGTAAGATTTATTGGAAAACTGAAGTGTTTCTGATAAATTCCATAAATGTTTTGAACATTATATCTTTTTCTTGCAAAAACAAAAGCGCAAAAGGAAAGTAAACTAGTAAAATAAAATGGTGCTCGGTGCTTGTTCAGCCTTGCTACCCCGAGGCACGCTGATTTCTGGTGGTTCTGTCAGTCCAATTGTTGAGGAGTGCTCCTCTATTTACAGCCTGTATGGAATGGCCTTTATTCCCCTCCTCCTGAAAGATGACATAGAAATCCATATCGTCGAACAAAGTCCTTATTGCTGCTAGGGTTTCTTCTTCTTCTGACCCGTAGATAACATCGGCCAGTTGGAAGATTTGCTCCAAATGGGGTATTGGCTTCTCCAATGGGTAGTAAGGACCACGCTATAGTAGCGACCAATGGTTTAATTCATCCCAAGTGTACTCATACCTCAATCCGAAGGTGGTGCCATGTTTCTTGAGCTTGATGGGCTTAACGATTCCTTGGAGATTCTAGCCAATTCCCTTGCCAGGTTCATACCCGCTCGAGTTCAGTATGCTTTCAATTTTGTTATCCCACCATTTATACTTATCGACAGCGTTGACTCGCTCGATATGGTGGTAAGTTCCCCCGCATATCCTTCTTCTTCCTCCAACCACTGGGATGGTCTGGCTACTGTATATGAGATTGCTACCGTCGCCATGAATGATTACCTCTTGGTGATTCTATCCAACGGCATGAATCCCAGGCCTTCCCAAAAGCAAGTTGTAAGATGCCGGTACGTCTATTACTTGAAAATTAACATCAAACAAAGTGGGACCCATTTGTAGACACATGCTAATTTCCCTAATGGTAGATCTCTAAGACTTGTCGAAAGCCTTAACATTGATGGCCCCGTCCTTGATTTCATACAGCTCTCTCCCCAATGTCCTGAGTGTCACCAGTGGACAGATGGTGCGACTGGACTCCCCATCGACTAGGATCCGGGTGATAAAATAATTCTCACACTGTACGGTGATGTGCAACGCCTTATTGTGACTCAAACCTTCTGGTGGCAACTCATCTTAATGAAAATTGATCTTGTGACTCTCCAATACCTGCCCCACCGTGTTTGCTATTTCTCCTCCGATGATGTTGCTTGGTACATATGCCTCATTCAACATTCTTAACAAGGCATTCTTGTGAGCATCAGAACTCTGTGGCAAAGCAAGGATAGAAATATGTGCTGGTGTTTTGTTCATATAATCAATGGCTAAGTATTCCTTTGCTTCTATCCTCCTCCAGAGATCATTGGGCCCAGTTTCAGTGATGGTTTATCGACCAAAGGTCTACTTACTTGACTCATCGAAGTGTTCCAGAGTACAAACCTTGTCGGTCCTTATCATACCCAATGCTGCAACTGCCTCCCCGAACATGGCTTTTCCTTTCTTTCTCGCATCGGCTGTGTAGTCCCATGGAACGAATTTTGTATGGAATGGTGTTATAGCTGCCATTGATGCCAGAATGGGAACCCTTGCTTCGAAGGTACTATAACAACTTCAAATGGAACAGGAGCCGTCGGGGACCTAAACTCGACCTCAATTGGTGTTGGCATCTTTGCAGAAGTTGGTGTTTCAAACTCAAGTGGCATGGACATGTTCACCTCAGCATCATCAGAAGGCTGAATCTGGACTACAATTGGATTAAGGGTGACTGTTGGCTTCTTTGGATCATCGCCTTCTATGATCAATCCAATTGATCCCTTGGGATCCCAATTATCCTCTATCTCAATCATATGAACACCACCCTTGTGGTCTGGTAGAGGGTTTTTGCGGACATTCGGAGTTGGATCCTTTTCCACTATGATCTTGTGGTCAATCAAAGCTTGGATCTTATCCTTCACGGAGTGGCACTCGTCAATGGTGTGCCCTTTGTTGCCAGAATGGTATGCACATCTTTTATCTGAGTTGACCTACTAGGAAGGGTTTCTGGAGTTATGGCAGGGGTAGGACTGACATAACCAACAACTTTGAGTCTTTCACATACTGGTCAATGTGTTCAGCAATGGCGGTATACTGTTTTGGAGGTCTACGGTCGAAATTTGGTCGAGGTCTAGGGATGTTTTGACTTGGTGGAGGTGATTGATAGTGAGGTGGTTGAGTATTGTAGATTTGGTAAACATGTGCTAGTTGGGAGTATTTGGGTTAAGTAGGTTGGTATGTGGGAGGTGGAGGTGATTGGTAATTTGGGGTGGGTTGATATGAGTGAAGGTATTGGGTAGGTTTGGTATTTGATTGGGGACTTTATTCTCTGTGAAACCATCACGGCGTTCTCATCCCCGTCGATACCCAATTTTTTTCTGTATATTTTTGTATGCAAGATACCTTCGAAATAGCATGTATATGCATATATACGTATGTCCCAATATTTTATTATTTTTCTTAATTTTTAAAAAAAATTTAAATCAATTTATTGCGCTATTTTATCAAGAAATAATTCAACAATTATTCCCAAAAATATCATTTTATCAATTCATTTATTGGATTCCCATAACTATACTAAAATATAGCTAACATAATTTTTTTATATTTTTATAAATTTATTTAGTATTTTTAAAACTAAATTACATATAATTGCAATATTAGCATCTTTTAAGATTTAATTGTGTTTACATTTATAAAATTGACTTCAGTTTTTTTAATTTGATAATTATGAATTATTAATCATTTTAGCACATTTAATTTATTTTCAAAATTATTTTACTATTTTTTTAGAAAATAAATTGTGAAAATGACTATTTAAATGCTAGCCCCGTTTATTTCAATTTTAGCCTTATTTGAACCCCAAATTTACTTAATTTTTAAATCTAATTACGCTAACCCAAACCCTGTTCAAACCGACCCAAACCCATTTCCCAGCTACCCTCTCTAATCTCAACCGTTGATCTTCCAGATCAACGGTCACTATTTTCCTTACCATTTTTAAACCTCGAAATACCCATAACCCTAATCATTTTCCATCTCTCAGCTGCCCTTGAATACTTTTTCTACCAAATTCTCTCTCAAGGTTCTTCGGAACCCTAGCCTCTTTCTACCTTTTCTTACCATGCTTTCATCGGAATCCATGGCTTCTCAGGCCATGGACGGGCTATACTCACCCCTATCCACCATTAGACATTGCGTGTTCAAGGTTTTGAGGTTCAACTTCGATGGTTCTCTTTCAGATCTTCTCAGATCTTTGGTTCCATGGCTTCTCCAGCCATGCTCCGACATATTCAAGCACGAAAAGCCTGATTCATAACTTCTTCGACCCATGATCTGACTTTTCGAGGCCTTTCTCATTTCTAAGGTTTCTCCAAAATCCTAAGCTACTCGAGTTTCTTTCTCTAGTTATTTTCTTAGAGCTGTGATGTATTTGGGTTCTCTTGGATATTTAAAGTATTTTCCCAAATTTTCCTTTTCAAAATCACTTGTCGCCGATTTAGGGTTTCTGAATGGTTTTCAAAAATATCTTTCTAATTCTTTCCTGTTCTTTCCTTTATGTGTGTTTGTCTATGCTATGCTCGTATATTTTCTTTTTAATACGAGCTTCTTCTTTTTCTAATATACATGTTACTCATATGCTCGCATGCTAATCCTTGTTTCATTTTCCTTACTCTTCCACTATATGTGTTTCCTGTTAAGTTCTTTGATTTTGTTTGCTTTACTAGACTCTACGTGTGTTCTTGCTAAGACTGTTTCATCTACTGTGGCGTAAGTTTACACCACTTGCTTAAGATCCTACTTTTCTAAAACATGCTTTTTTTATGCTCTTAAATCAGCCTTCTTTCTTTGTTGTTTCGAACCTGCTATCATATTTGTTTTGTTTCTCATGCGGCTATGAAACAGACTTTTGAAGTCTATTTCAATGGCTTGCCTTCTCATCTTTATGTCTGATTCGATTTGGAACCCAAGGATTTGGGGGTTTTCTTTGGCAAGTTTTATTTGGTGTTTGGACTTGGGTTCTGCATTGGAAGCCTGGACTCTGAGACTTACTAGTCTATAAGCTAAACTTGTTTCCCTTTGTTTATCGTTCTGAACTTTTCAATATTAAACTCTTTTCTAAGTAACATGACGACGCCTTTTGTTTGATTTGTCTGTTTTATGTATGGGAAATGCTTCTTTCGAAAAGGTTTTGCCAACTACTAATTGATTCTCAATTCCTTTAATGAGGTTTAATTGACTGTTACTGATTTCCTTTAAATAAAACCTTCTTTAACTTTTCCTGACTTGGTTCATTCGAGTAAAAGCCTGTAACTTTGATTTTACTAGTTGTTTGATTGGTCCCCTTTCCTTATTTTTTCACAAACCAAGTACCACTGGACTTTTGCCTTAAATAACTTTATGTATTTACCCTTTATTGTACTGCTTGAGAAAATATTCTGATTAACTCTTTCCTTAATTGTCTTTACCCGTTTGAAATCAGAGTCCCTTAATTAAAGGAGATTGATTTCAATGTTATTTACTTACCTTTTCTTACTTGCTTGCTACACTGTAAAAGGGGCACGACCCGTCTATTCTTGGACACATCGATTATTGAACACTTCAAATTCAATATTCCCACAATCTCAATTACAATACTCCTTCAATTCTCTACACTCTTCTGAGATCTTTTGTACTGCTTGCCTGCAACTTGGCTTTTTAAGACTACTGTTTTACTTATTTGTTTCTTTGAAACTAGTATGTCATAATTTTGATTTCAGCTTCCTCCCTCTGTGTTTACTTTATTGTTGCATTACTCTGGTCTACTTTGTTGTTTATGTTCCATATTGACTATGCGTGTTCTTTTGTTGCACCTACTTCTATTGTGAATCCCTACCCCTACTCCCTTCTATGTGTTTGAGATAAGATTCATAGCCTGGCAGTATTCATATTATTGCCTAGGTCTGAACCCCATCCTTAGTGGATCCTAACTCCTAAGATTTGGCCAATAGGCTGGTTAGGGGTATGCCAGCACTTTTAATTGCTGGGTATGACCACCATCCTGCCATATCTTTCCCTATATCTCTTCTATGCACTTACACTTACTCTTAGACTCTAAGCACTGCCCCCTCCTATGAGCCTTGCTTTGGGACCTTGTGTTCCCTCTAAACTTGGACATTTGAGGGCTGGCCCCTTCTACACTGCACTATCTTAATTCTGCAATATATTGGGATTGTAAGCACTGTCCCGAGTCCATATGAGGCTCTTGGGGAACTTTGACACATCCCAAATAAGAGAAAGTCTTTGGAAATCTGATCCTGGAAGTTGGTTTATCTCATATTGTTAGACCTTGAATCTGAATTGGGCTGTTTGGTTGTAGATTAAATTTCTGATGTAATTTTTGCCTTTTTGATTCATCTTGGGCTATAATATTTTGTAATAACTTATGGGGTTAGTAAAAAAAAATGGGGAGGGTCACTCATGTTATGCATATGGGTAGACGTTATGCTTTAGGTATTTATTTCTGCAATCACATCCTATTTTCCACTTCTGCATTTGCATATAGAAATCCTTTCTATAAGTTTATGCATTTGCATATGGAGATCTTGCCTATAAGTTGTTTTATTACTGCATATAGAAATCCTGCCTATAAGCTTATGCATTTGCATATAGAGATCCTGCCTATAAGTTGTTTTATTACTGCATTAAAAAAGCTTTGCCTATAAGTTATGAATTTCAATAGGAATCACGTCTATAAGTTTCTGCACTTATACATTAGAAACCATGTCTATAAGTCTCTATACTTCTGTATATAGAAACCATGGCTATAAGTTTTTGCACTTTTGCATGCATATACATTCGTCATCCGACAAAGAGTCTATAGGTTAAATTAATAACAAGTTGCATCCTAGATACCATGCCTATAGGATTCCTGATCCTGATAATTATTTTAAAACCAACAACTCTTAGAAATCATGCCTATAGGAGTAACCAATTGAATCTGATTCGTCTCTTTCATCTATAATTCTAAAATAAGTAGTAATGTCGTTAGATATCATGCCTATAAGTTTTACCTGGGCAAACCAATAGGTAATTGATTAACTGTGTCACCCTTTGATAAACTACAACTAGACAAGGCCTAATTCGGACTTCTCATCTGAGAAATATGTGATAAATCAGCCTGTCCTAATGCTTTAAATTTAGTTTAGACTATAAGCAGTATTTGAAGTCATGCGAGACAATTTGCTCTTTTTTAAGTGATGTGGCATGTTTGAGCTTTCAAACTGCTAGGTGTTTCCCCTTTACTACTTTATGTGTTTTATCTGTCGCATTAGAATTTTGTTATTTTAAACTCTGAAAAAGCCCCAATTTCCATCCCTTTTAGGACTAGTAGTCCCAAATGCCTTCGGGACTGATAGGATAGGGATGGGTAATAGCATGTAATAAGTAACGATACAATTCCACGTTTTAATACCTTAAAGGGGTGGGAAGGGTAGATATGGACATGATGACTGGTGCGCTAATACCACATGCAACCCTTCTTCTGAGGAGTGATTGCAGGGTATTGCATTGATGTGATCCATATTATTCCAAACTTAGGATCCCCCCTTTTCCTTTACTTGTTTATGTTTATTTTCAGGATTGTTTAAACTATTTCATTAAAAATGATGCTTTCTTTATCTTTCATCAAACTTTTAATTTACTTGCAGCATTATGTGAAAACCCCTTCCATTTTGAGACTTCTATTTGCTTACTTGTTATTTAAAGTCACGATTGTAGCATGGCTAGAAACCACACTAGTGGATCTTGAAGGGTGCCTAACACCTTTCCCTCGGGATAATTTCTAGACCTTACCCAAACTCTGGTTTTAAAAATCAAACCCTCCTTTAGTGTCCTAATGCTCTTTAATCATTAGGTGGCGACTCTTCAATCCAAAAACCCAATTCCCAAAAGGGAACGAGTTGTCCTCCAAAATTTCATAAACCGGATTTCACTTTAGAAAAAGGGGCCGTGAAAACACGGTGACTCTGCTGGGGAATTCTTTTAGGATTTTATCATTTCATGCAATTTGTGACTTTGTGCTTCTTTACATGTCTTAAGTTGTTTTTTTAAGTATTTATTCTTTCTAATACTACGAAACTGACTTGACTCTTTGTTTCCTTTTCTTTCTCTTAATGCTTTCTTTTACTGCTTTCCTTTAATAAATTATTATAATTATTACTTTATGAACGTGCAAATACATGACAACTTGTTTAATTCTTGTAACGACATATTCAACATCATATTCTACTCGCGCCAAACAAAATACCATAGCAACGTTTATAATGAGTGGTTGCGCCCTTCCGATATCATTACCCCCTAAATTTGGCAAAGGCATATTTACGGTAAAACCAGTCGATCAACGGTGTAGTCAACGGTTCCGTGCCTTTCCCTATTGAGTTATTCGGTCAATGGTACCAGTCTAGTACCCTATTGAGACCACTTCTCTTTAAATTACGCATGCATCATGGTCAAACTTAGCCGAGTGGGTTATGTTGTTCGCATAATGACTATTTAAGATAGCCTTGTCTAAGTCCAGTGGGTTTCCCTGAAACCCAAACGGACCTTATCCCGTTCTATGAATTTATTTGGAGAACTAAAAGCTTCTTATGCCAATTATTGATATTTAAATAGTCGAGTTTGGCGGGGGTAGGGGCCTAACACTTTTTTTTACAGAAAATAAGGCACAAAGTCCCAGATTTGGCATTGTCACCAACATCCACCCCAAATTGCTAAGTTGGTGGGGAGATCTTCACTCCAACGATAAAGCTCTTACTAGGAAACATCCAGGAGACCTACCTTGTCTCCTAGAACTTCAACCCAACAACAAAATCATAGAAGTTGAAACTATGTTTTGGGATTGTGATAGGTTGGTATTTTGGTTTGGAGACATTAAGATGACACCTTTGCTTGAGGAAATAGGAGGATTGGTTGGGATACCATGGGAAACTCCGGGTTTTCTAATGCAGAAAAGTGCAAAGGTAGGGGTTTTCTCTAAATGATGGGTCTAAAGAAGAATCCCGACTTGACATGTCTAAAGGAGTCATACATTCCCTTTGACTATTTATATGAAAGGTAAAGTCACAACAAATCTTATCGTACTTGTCCTGACGAGTTCGCCCTCACCTCATTGGGACACGTCCATCAAACATCTTTGTCTTCATGTTCTCTTTCTTGGGGATGATAGTGTTTCCATGAAGAAAAGAAGAATCTATACCAGGCTAGCCATGGTCACCAAAGCCTCAATGGAAGGAATTAACGCACAACCATTTAGTCTTGTGCCAATGATAGTTGCAGAATTATGCCGAGCCCCAAAAAGGTGTCAACAGGGAACCTAGCATTTCGAGGGTTGTAATTTTCTGCTCCAATTATGGCTCATGGAACACCTCCAAAAGGGTGAGTACCAGCATGAAATCCGTCATAGAGACTAGGATTATCATATTGCCTTCCATCACCCAAAACAAATGAATTACATGCCCAACATGTTCGCCCAACTAGAAAATACTAAAGAATGGGTCAAACTCTTTGACAATCTTACTGAGGACCTGGTGCAATGTATGTTCGGGTGGTTCCCTACTGAATAATTCATCATTCGATCTAGGGACCTGTCACACCCTAAATTCGAGGGACATGACTGGCACTCGACCAGGCATCCAAAGTCAAGCGGACCTGGGTGCCTTTCCTATCCCACGTGTTACCCCTTATTCTCATTACCTAATAACCAGGTGAAATAGCCATTTATAGGATATGAACTCCATTAACTAAATTTTATTAACATAATAATAATAATTTCCATTCAAAAATTCATTCACCATAATAAAGGTATTCCATTTTTTATATAACATTGCCACACATCAATATTTATCTTTTAAACTACCATGCCCGACACTACTCACAACCTGTCTACGGAGCCTCTAAATACAATTGAAGAATATTATGGAAATGCAGGCAACAAGGCTCCGGCTATACCTTATACAACATCAAAACAAGATTAAGAAACAGAAAGTGGTGTGAGCCATATAGGGCCCTGAATGCAAAAGGGGCTCGCCGAATCAGTTGACAAAAAGTGATTAGGAGCTACGGTCGGTGGACTGGAGTGCCTGCAAAGGATCCACATACAATCATAACACGAATGTAGTGCCCCCGGCAAAAGGGACGTTAGTACATTTGAATTGTACTGGTATGTATGAACAAACTCTGTCCCAAGTAAACTCAAGCCAAATTTCATAAACAAGTATAAAACTGAACAACAATAGTACAAGTACAACCAGGAAGAAACAACCAAACATTCCACAACAAATGATTCAAGTAGTCAAACAAAGGGGCAATCAGTGTCCCACAGGTTACAAACTCTCCTACTGTCTCCTTTCACAATTCCACATTTATCATTTCATGATTCATATTCATATCAATAGTGATATTGGATCACATTTTCAACCCTCAAAGCCTCGTCCACCCTTATTACCTCGGCCACCCTTATCACCCGAACCCACACCTTATTTCACCGTGTTGCGCCGCGCAACCCAACCCTGCCTGACAGTTTTCAATTCACAACAACAAACAACACAACAACAAGTACAAGGAATCAACCATGGCACATTGTTAAGATAATTCCACAACAAGGGTATTGAAATCCCACAACTAGCAACAACAATTTCCTCATGTTCATCAAAATTGATACAAAATTTAGATCATCACAACAGTTATTCACAACTAATCACAGACGTTGTTCCACAATATTTCCATTTCCATTGTTCCACATTATTCCCATTTCCATTGTTCCACATTGTTTCCACCACTATTCCACATTATTTCCATTTCCGTTGTTCCAATTACGAGTTCCACAACATTCATCACAAAATGTTACCATACAATCATACAACACAGAAGCTTCACGATGATTCTCACATGAATATCAACTATCAACAATTTCACAACTAGCATAGGGCGATTTCACAAGGATCACAGTTAGCCATACATACCTCGATTGAGCATTCCTTAAGTTACTACAACACTTCAAAAACTCTAGCAATTCCAATCTTCTATGAGACATAACAAAATTAAACACATATTAGAAAGATATTCATTAAACTAGCTCGTTTGAGCATTTGATCAAACACTACTTGAGCATCTTGACTTCAAATCCCCTTTTTAAGATTTCCTTCATTCCCTAACCCAATCTTTACTAGTCTATGTTAAACAATCTTCCTATAAACCTAAGTCGTACATGCATGCATACACAATACTAATATACCCAAGAATCACACCTCAATAACCCATCTTATACTCTAATATCGAAATTAGAAGCTAGGGCATAGAATCTTACCTCTTAGATGAAGAACTAGGGATTTCACTTGATTATCTTCAAGGAATTAATAAGATATTGTGGAGAAATTTGATGGGAGAAACTTTCCCTCTCTAAAATCCCTCTCTCTCACTCTAAAAATACTCAGAAAAATTCTTAAAATGAGTTATGGGGTCAAATATAACGATAGGGGGTCGGTTTAGAAAATAAAAAAAATATCCCACGATGTAGATTCTGCTATAGCAGAACGGACTGCAGAATCGACATGCGGTCCGCAGAATGCTTCGAAGAATCGACACCCAAAACTGGGCTTCTCTAGACCATTCTGCGGCCAAAATGCGACCGCAGAGTGCATTATGCAATCCAAAATGCGATCGCAGAATTGACTCAGGATATCAGTTTCCAGCCTTTGGTAATTTGGCCATAACTTTATGTATGAATGTCAAATGGAAAACCGTCGGAAGCATTGGAAACTAGACTCAAAGGGCTCTCATTTGATATGCTATTCACCACATAAAACCTTATACATAAAGTGGAGCTTTCAGTGAGTCTATTTGGAATTTTGGCATATTTCGAAAATTTTCCCATTTGGCATACACCTAGGCTTCCCGTTGGACCTCACATCACTTACCATAAGACTTATACTCATATTTACACAGTCTAATTTCTGTCCTCCATGTTAATAGTATATAAAAGCATTATAACATGCATGTGTGACACTACAAAATCATAAATTACTTAGCGAAATTTTTCGAGGCCTTACATTCTCCCCCCCTTAGGAACATTCGTCCTCGAATGAGGAGTAGAGTCTTCCCGTAACACTTTAACATCACACATCTCTTTTCTAACCTACGTCAATTCCCTAAATTTTTGGCTAACTCCCAAAATTTTCAGAAATTTCGGCAGAGTCTCCTTTGTAACTAGGCCTATCTACCTGCTAGAGAATCACTAAATTCGTCTCAACAACACATCCAAAACTATACATAGCACCACAATGTATATATCCAAAATCCTAATCCCAATACTACAAGCACTACATTATCATAAGGATACCAGAACATGGACTGCACATTTTTATATCAAAACACCTGTATGGTACATTCCAAGTCAAAACTAACTGGTATTCAATCAAGAAAAAATTATTTTCCTTCCACGGCATATCCAACTTTCCATATGACATTATCGACTTACAAGCATTGTCATGACACCTTCTCAAAAATAATATCAACTCCTAATCATACATAACAAGGATGACAAATAAACATCTTGCATGAGATAACTATCCATTGACTTTACCTTTTAATAACTTCCACTGTACAATTTACATTTCACCGGATATTGCAATTCATGTTAACAACATCAACCCACAATTCCCTCACATATCATCATACCATCAAGAATGTCATTTCATAGTAAATAAACAATTATGTGTTCTTAATAGTCCTTACCAGCCATTAGTGTAGTCACAAAGGTGTTCATCAACAAGAATGTAATTTCATTTCAATCAAGAGCCCATATGAAGTCAAGCCATCATGATTCTTTCTAGTAATGCATCATATAAGATATTACCATGATCATATAGTTCGTTCAAACCAATTCATTACCTTCTTTGACATATCATATGGAAACACAAAGTACATGAGAAACAGTTATGGGGATTTCATACTCCTATTGCAACCTAATGTGTAATACAGTCATGTTACCTTTATTATCAACTCACATAACATTTTCAGGGGGACACTCACACTAAACCCTTGATGACCTTTAATAGTTACTCTAAGATTCGATATCGTAAACTGACCATAAAATTACCTATCCAATATATATGTATATATAATCACAATATGAAGCCTTACCTTTGACTTGTCTGAACTTACCATACCCAATGGATCTAATACAATAAAAAAACAACAGAGTTCAAGATCAGGCTGGAGTTATTCAGGAACCCATTAATGCGCTGAGTAGAGTACTTTAAGAGGTCATATACTAACAGACACAAGAGGTTACTACTAACAATACTGACATGGTTTATCATTGTGATTGCCGCAATTATTACACAAATGAGGCATAAGAGTAAGTAGTACATGGGAAATATGAGTCATTAAGAAGGAATACTCAAGTACATGAACTACTCATTTTCTAGAGTGTAGGGAAAATCCGTCTATCCAGAATAAGAATACTATGGCACCTTGAATGTAATATGGGTTCCAAAATACATGAAGTTGAATTACACTCTTAATGTTAACTGACACACAAAATCTATGCCACAAGCCCACGAGGATGAAAAGAATTGAACGCTTATGAGATTACCATATTTTAGACAACTTAACACTTCTTGGTAATTGATCATATATGTGGGAACTAAAAATACGACCATTTGTCATTCAAATCAACATGTTCATGATATGTGCAAAATCCAAAGTCATCTAATCTCAACCTTTCACGAGTGAAACTCCATAGCTAGAAACTTTTGATATTGGGACAAAATCATGAATTGGTTAGATGGTTCTAATAGTTAACACGATGCTCTAGAGATAAGGAATACAATACTCCTATACAGCCAAAAAGGCGAGATGCCAAGGGTTGTATAACTCCCCGTCGATGACAATGACATAGTCAAGGATATCAGAAGTTGAGGGTGTAAAGAAAACCAAACTCAATGAGACAGTGCACAATAACCACTGAAGGTTTGCAGATGTTCATGATGGGATCTCCATAGGTTTTGACTAGAAGAAAGAAAAAGGAGGTGTCATAGTGACACATTGAGGGGCATGTTCTCTCATGGTTATCATACAAGTGTTGGGTACTAGCACAACGAATTCACTAAATAAGGAATACAAGTAACACATTGTGTAGACATAAAGAGAAAATAATCATTCGTTATGATTTGGAAATGCTTATGCTATACTAATTTCCAAACTGCAATACAATTCCACATCACGGGCAACTATAATACTAGAAACCAAGTGAGCTACTTACTACGAGATATCTCAAGTGGACATGAAAATTATAGCGACACAAGATCGTCCTATAATGGGATATGAGGATCTCAATTTTCAGAAAAACTTTATGCACACAGTGACCATTTCAATTGATAGGTACTTGTAGGATATGTGTTGATGCATGCTCTCATGTTACTTGATGGTAAGAAGGTTTTCATGATGTTACTTGCAAGAGAGTGGATTGGTTGTTTAAGCCATATACACAATTGAGTAAAAGAGTGACTCGAGAAGGATCACAAATCTTGAATACTTTGCATGGAACTCGACACCACATGTACAAACTATATGATGGTGCATGAAATGTTTTGTAATTTAGATTCTTTTTAAGAACAAATCTATGCAAGGACAGGGAAGTTATAAGGGTCCAGCAAAAAGTTTAAACAATCACCACATTACTAAATAGAATGGATCGCATAGTTTTCACATAATTTCCATACCTCTAGGTTGCATTTCATAGCCCTGTTCACATATCAATTATACACCTATGCGCTTCATACAATAATAAGGAAATCACAAGTACGAATCAAACACTTTAAATGATCAACACATTATCAAGTAAAAGAATTATGCCACTTTTACGTATATTAGTCCATCGGCTCTTGGAGCGACACTTATCACAAGCACTAGGCCACATTTCATAACACAGCCTCTTCTTTCCCGCATTTCACATTATTTCCGCATATTCCACACCAACATCATAATCAGTTTCATATTCTCTCATGTCACAAGTATCACCATGTACAATTTCATTTCGAGTTCTCGACACATTGTCCATACTCTATTTCTCAAAATCATTTGACTTATTTCAACATTTCTATACACAGAGGATTTCACACAGTATTACTAATATATGCTGCTCTAATTTCAATTTAAGGCCTTCACATTTCAATACATGATTCGTATTCCTTGCACCCATTTTAAGTTATCAACTATAGCACATTGGTCATATTGGAATGCACCTTTTACAATTATAGGGTCACAACACCATCATGTAAATATCAATCCCAACAAGAATCCAACATTCAGCCTTGCCACATTTACACCGTCACTTACTTCACTTCCAAATATCTTTGTACATTACCAACAACTAGGCACAATCAATCAAATACATTTGGTAAACATAAGAACAATTTGGAGGAATCAACCATAACAAGTTTTCTCACAAATTTGGCATCAAAATGTCAATTTAAACTTGACTTGAAGTCTAGGCATTTAGCACATAGTTCACATTCTTTACATATCCTCATTTACCAAGAATAATATACTAAGCACATGAAGAAGTACCTCCCACATATATTTTCACAACAATAATTCGCTTAACATAACACAACGAGCACTGCATAAATTATATCTTGGACCCACACGGAAGCTATTCCTAAAAACTAGATTTTAACTGTATATACAGATAATATACTACATGATCTAGCGGTGCAGTGACATTAATAGGAACAAGGGTACTCCTCTTAACAACAAGTACCAATCCCTCCACGGCTTAACATATTCCTCTAACAAGTCCTTGGGTAATCCACTTGGAATCAATAGTGGGATCAATCCCTCCTTACAAGCTTCAAATTCGCGGAGTATGGTATTAAAATTACCAATCTTGAGAATAAGACATAGAGAGGAATCAACTCCCTATCTTGAGCTATATCGCACGATCTGGATTACAAAGAAGGGTGAAGTTCTTAAATGTCCAAATAGCCTCCAACTTATAAATGAGGTCGACAACACACCGATAAGAAGGACTACGGCTCCGAGACATCCTAGGACACTTTAAAACCTTAGGCTCTGATACCAAGTTTGTCACGCCCCAAATTCGAGGGACATGACCGGCACTCGACCGGGCATCCCCAGTCAAGAGGACCTGGGTGGCTTTCATATCCCACGTGTTACCCCTCATTCTCATTACCCCTCATTCTCATTACCGAATAACCAAGTGAAATAGCCATTTATAGTATATGGAATCCATTAACCAAATTTTATAAACATAATAATAAAAAATTCCATTAGAAATTTCATTCACCATAATAAAGGTATTCCAATTTTTATAAAACATTGCCACACATCAATATTTCTCTATTAAATTACCAAGCCCGACACTACACACAACCTCTCTAAGGAGCCTCTAATTACAATTGAAGAATATTATGGAAATGCCGGAAACAAGGCTCCGGCTATACCTTATACAATATCAAAACAAGATCAGAAAATAGAAAGTGGCGTGAGCCACATAGGGCCCCGAATGGAAAGGGGCTCCCCGAATCAGCTGAGAGAAAGTGATGAGGAGCTACGGTCGGTGGACTGGAGTGCCTGCTATGGATCCACCTAAAATCATAACACGAATGTAGCGCCCCCGAAAAAGGGACGTTAGTACATTTGAATTGTACTTGTATGTATGAACAAAATCTGTCCCAAGTAAACTCAAGCCAAATTTCATAAACAAGAATAGAACTGAACAACAATAGTACAAATACAACCAGGAAACAACAACCAAATATTCCACAACAAGTGATTCAAGTAGTCAAACAAAAGGGCAATCAGTGCCCCAACGGTTACAAACTCTCCTGCTGTCTCTTTTTACAATTCCACCTTTATCATTTTATGATTCATATTCATATCAATAGTGATATTTGGATCACATTGTTCACCCTTATTGCCTCGTCCACCCTTATTACCTCGGCCACCCTTATCACCCTAACCCACACCTTATTTCACCATGTTGCGGCGCGCAACTCGACCCCGCCTGACAGTTTTCAATTCACAACAACAAACAACACAACAACAAGTACAAGGAATCAACCATGGCACATTGTTAAAATAATTCCACAACAAGGGTATTTAAATCCCACAACTAGCAACAACAATTCTCTCATGTTCATCAAAATTGATATACAATTTAGATCATCACAACAGTTATTCACATCTAATCACACACATTGTTCCACAATATTTCCATTTCCTGTTTCAGATTATTCCCATTTCCATTGTTCCACATTGTTTCCATTACCACTATTCCTCATTATTTCCATTTCCGTTGTTCCAATTGCAAATTACACAACATTCATCACAAAATGTTACCACACAATTATACAACACAGAAGCTTCACGATGGTTCTCACATGAATATCAACTATCAACAATTTCACAACTAGCATAGGGCGATTTCACAAGGATCACAGTTAGCCATACATACCTCGATTGAGCATTCCTTAAGTTACTACAACACTTCAAAAACTCTAGCAATTCCAATCTTCTATGAGACATAACAAAATTAAACACATATTAGAAAGATATTCATTAAACTAGCTCGTTTGAGCATTTGATCAAACACTACTTGAGCATCTTGACTTCAAATCCCCTTTTTAAGATTTCCTTCATTCCCTAACCCAATCTTTACTAGTCTATGTTAAACAATCTTCCTATAAACCTAAGTCGTACATGCATGCATACACAATACTAATATACCCAAGAATCACACCTCAATAACCCATCTTATACTCTAAACTCAAAATTAGAACCTAGGGCATAGAATCTTACCACTTAGATGAAGAACTAGGGCTTTCACTTGATTATCTTCAAGGAATTAACAAGATATTGTGGAGAAATTTGATGGGAGAAACTTTCCCTCTCTAAAACCCATTTCTCTCACTCCAAAAATACTCAGAAAAATGCTCAAAATGAGTTGGGGTCAAATATAACGATAGGGGGTCGGGTTTAGAAAATAAAAAAAATATCCCACGATGTCGATTCTGCTATAGCAGGACGGACCTCAGAATCGACATGCAGTCCAAAAATGCTTCTCAGAATCGATGCCCAAAACTGGGCTTCTCTGGACCATTCTGCGACCAAAATGCGACCGCAGAGTGCATTCTGCGATCCAAAATGCGATCGCAGAATTGACTTAGGATATCAATTTTCAGCCTTTGGTAATTTGACCATAACTTTATGTATGAATGTCAAAATGTCGAACGCTTGGAAGCGTTGGAAACTAGACTCAAAGAGCTTTCATTTGATATGTTGTTCACCACATAAAACCTTATATATAATTATATATTCTAGTTTAAAGTGGAGCCTTGTGCGAATCTATTTGGAATTTTGGCCTATTTCGAAAATTTTCCCATTTGGCATACAGCTAGGCTTTCCTTTGGACCTCACATCACTTACCATAAGACTTATGCTCATATTTACAAAGTCTAATTTATGTCCACCATGTTAATAGTATATAAAAGCATTATAACAAGCCTGCGCGACATTACGAAATCTTAAATTACTTAGCGAAATTTTTCGGGGCCTTAAAAGACCTATCCATATATCCCTATCCGGGTAATGAGACAGGCAGGTAGAAAGCAGGTTATATCGTGGGTCGACAAGATGAGTCACTTCCGTGCCGACTTCCAGGATGACGACAGTTCATATAGTTGCCAGACTCAGTATATGTGGCATTGCAAAATTGCCTTATGAAAAGACGTTATCGAACCAGATCGATACCATACTGGTTGTACCCCCACACTACTTAGGCTGGCTAGAAGACAATCACGACGATTTGGGTCAGCCGGGATTTTTTGAGGTCATAGGATTATTGATGAAAGGGCAAAAGCATAGGTAAAATACAACCAACTATGCAAGAAGATGCGGGAATGTGAAAATGAGCACCATGAAATACAAGAAGCTAATCAAAAACTAATTGGGGAACGGAAGGATATGGCTGTTAGCGCCAACAAACGACTGATCTGCTTGGAGCGAGGCATAGTAGAATTGGAAAAGAAGTTTTTGAAGAGGGTCGAAGATTGTCGAGTTGCTGAAGGAAATGAAGGCGGACATCTAGCCAAGGCCTACTTGCTGCTAGGACTGTGCGAGCTACGAGAGCTGTACGAGGGAGCCAACACTGCCGAATCTGGGAAGATATTTCTCAGACAAATAGATAGGAGTTTCTTTTCCTTTGCAAATGTAATAAGGCTTATGGACATTAATGACATTTTATTTCATGTTATTTAGTGTCGTTTTGGGATTCATCGTATTCTCTTATCAATAAAATGAGGTATTTAGCATTCCAAGTAATACAAATGTACTTGTCGCTAGCCCTACCTCGGGCACAACGAGGTCCCCATGATTAGGACACGCTTTATATTTCCTGCACTACATGTTTAAATATTGCAACATCTTTTCTTATAATCCTTACTAACCTATCACCTTTTGTTTTTACTTTTGTTTATTCCCCTCCCCAAAGGTTAGTTCGTGAACTCTAGCATCATTACCATATTCCACAAGATCCAAGGGCCCTCCACCCACTCCTCCTCCTAGTTCTATCAGAAACAGGAACAAGGGAAAGATTGAAGATTTGAGAAACATCAGAAAGGAAAACTCGGTTGAACGGGTAGAAATCACTCATGCTACTCAAGGCTCCAAAGAAAGTGAGTCCCAACTTGAGCAGAAGCAGTTGAAATTTTAGGAAGAACTAGATGAAGTCCAAAACTAGGTGAGTCTATCATTTTACTTTACCACCCCAGAAGTTACTCAAAATCCCATACCTCCACAAAATGTCCCAAACCATCCCACTCCTCACCACCATTGCAATACCTACCGCACTCCCAACAACACTCCGCCACTCATCCTGGAACCATTGAACTCCACAAATGACCACTGCCACAACCAACACAACACCCCCATCTATGTGGAAACTATGCCGCATCCTACTCAACCTATCTCAAGCACACCCGAGTCCGATAACAAAGACTCGCTCATCAGAAATTTGGCTGAAGAAGAAGCTGACCACCAGGATCCAAGGCGTTGAAGGTAGTAAAGGAATTGAGGGGATAAACTATTAAGATTTATGTATACAGCCCAATGTCGAACTGCCCGAGGGGTACAAACCTTCCAAGTTCGAAATGTTTGATGGTACAGGGGATCCCAGGGTTCACTTGAGGACATACTGCGACAAGCTGGTCGGAATAGGAAGATGAGAAGATCCGCATGAAGCTTTTTATGAGGAGCCTGAAAGGAGATGATTTGTCTTGGTACATCAGCCAGGACCTAAAGAAGTGGTCAAACTGGGCTACTATAGCGTCCGACTTCATAGATAGGTTCAGATTCAACATGGAAAATGCACCGAAGGTGTTCTATATTCAAAATTTGAAAAAGAAACCCAAAAAACATTGCATGAGTATGCCACTCGGTGGAGATCAGAGGCTGCTAAGGTTCAACCCGCTGAAATTTTTTTTGTTCGGGCTTAGGATTCGCAATACTATGAAAGACTGATGCTGATTGAGAACCATGAATTTTCTGACATCATCAAGCTAGGAGAGATAATTAAGGAAGGTATCAAGATTCGCATGGTTACTAACACAAACAAGGTTCTGCAGTCCGGTGGTATGTCCAAGAAAAGGGAAGTAAGTGCCGTAATGGTTGCACAGAGAACAAAATCACCTATCAAATACCAAACCTACCCGATATCTCCACTTACATATCAGCCTACTCCAAATTTCCAAACACCTGCACCTTCCTATCAATCACCTCTACCTCCTACATACTCACTTGTTTCACCCAGATATTCCCAACCCGCACATGTCTACCGTGCTTACGACACTCAACTATCCCACTATCAATTACCTCCTACTAGCCAAAACCTTCCTACACTTCGACCAAATTTCAACCGCAGACCCTCCAAATAGTATACTGCCATTGCTTACCAATCGACTAGCTATATGAAAGACTCAAAGATGCTAGTTACGTCACCCGTATCCCAGTTATAACCCTTGAAAACCCTTCCCAATGGGTTAACCAAAATAAAACCTATACATACCATTCTAGCATGAAGGGGCATACCCTTGATGGATGCCTCTCTCTGTAGGACAAGATCCAGGATTTGATTGATAACAGGATCGTCGTGGCAAAGGAGCCTTCTCCAAATGTCTACAACAACCCTCTACTAGAACACAAGGATTGAAATGTTTATATGATTGAAATAGAGGATGATTAGGATCCTAAAGGATCAATCGGTTTGATCATAGAAGATGATGATCCAAAGAAACCAACAGTCACTCTTAATCCGATTGTAGTCCAAATTCATCCTTCTGAAGATGCTGAGGTGAAAATGTCCATACCATTTGAGTTTGAAGTGCCAACCTCTACAAAGACGCCAACACCAATCGAGGTCGAGTTTGGGACCACAAAGGCACTTGAGCCATTTGAAGTTGTTGTATTACCTGCCAAAGCAAGGGTGCCTATTCCAGTAGCAATGGCAGCCGTAACGCCATTCCACACAAAATCCATATCTTGGGACTACACAGCGGAGGCAAGAAGGAAGGGGAAATCCAAGTTCGGGGAAACAGTTGCAGCATAGGGTATGACAAGAATCGGCAGGGTTTATACCCCAGAACTTGGCTGAGTCGAGTAAGCAGGCCTCTGGACGATAAGCCATCATGGAAACCGGGCCCAATGATCTCTGGAGAAAGATAAAAGAAAAGGAATACTCAATCATTGACCAACTGAATAATACACTGGCCCAGATCTCTATCCTGGCTTTGCTACAAAGTTCCGATGTACAAAAAAATGCCTTGTTGAAGGTGCTGAGTGAGGCATATATACCAAGCAACATCACTGGAGGAAAAATGGCGAACATGGTCGGTCAAGTATTGGAGAGTCACAAAATCACATTTCACGAAGAGGAGCTGCCACCGGAACGATTGAGTCACAATAAGGCATTGCACATCGCTGTGCAGTGCGAAGATTAGTATATTACCAAGATCCTGGTTGATGGAGGGTCCAGTCTCAATATTTTCCGTTAGTAACACTCAGAACATTAGGAAAAGGGCTGCATAAAATCAAGGATGGGGCCATCAACGGTAAGGCTCTCGACGGTTCTCAAACATCCACCATTGGGGAAATTAGCTTACATTTTCGAATGGGTCCTACTTGGTTTGATGTTGATTTTCAAGTGATAGGAATGACGGCATCTTACAATCTATTATTAGGACAACCCTGGATTCATGTTGTCGGGCAGTGGCATCAACACTATATCAGGAAGTGAAATTTGAGTGGGGTCACCAGGAGATAATCATTCATAGTGGCGGTAGCAATCCCATATACAACCGCCAGACCATCCCAACAATTGGAGGAAGAAGAAGGATAGATGGGGAAACTTACCACCATATCGAGCGAGTCAACGTTGTTGCTAATGATAAATGGTGGGTCAACAAAATTGAAAGCATATTGAATTGGAGCGGGTATGCGCCTAGCAAAAGACTTGGCAAGAATCTCCAAGGAATCGCTAAGCCCATCAAGCTCAAGAAGCAAGACACCACCTTCAGATTTGGGTATGAGTATACTTGGAAAGAATTCAAGGAATGGTCGCCACCCTGGAATAGTCCTTACTATCCATTGGAGCAGTCGATACCTCGTCTGGAGCACACTTTCAAACTGGCCGAAATCATCTATGGGCCAGAAGAAGAGAAAGCACTAGCACCAATGAAGAACTTGTTCCTTGGAAATGATGACATGGATTTCTGTGTTATTTTTGAGAAGGAGGAGGAAAGCCCTTCCATACAGGCAGTAAACAAAGGAGCACGCCTAAATAATTGGAAATTCAAAACCACCAGAGTCCAAAGCAACTCGAGGTAGCGAAGCTAAACAAAGCACCACGCACTATTTTGTTTTACTAGTTTATTTTCCTTTTGCATTTTATTTTCGCAAGAAAGAGCTTCGATGTTCAAAACATTCATGGAATTTATTAAAGTATTTCAGTTTCTTATAAGTCTTATGCTTATTATTTTTCATCAGTTTACTTGAACAACATCATAATTACTTTACTTGATGAACCAATGACTGTGATATGCAACGAGACAACCCATTGGAAGGACATAGATTCAGAGGAAGACGATATACCAGAAGAGATTGTTAAGGAAGTTGAGAATTTTGAAATAGGCCTAAGTCCAACATGGACGAGACTAAGATTGTCAACCTGGAGATGCAGAGAACATCAATGAAACACGAATCAGCATCCATTTGTCACCGTCAGAAAAGAAAGAATATACAGAGTTCCTAAGAGAGTATGAAGACATATTTGCTTGGTCATACGACTACATGATTGGTCTAACTACATCCATTGTGGCTCACAAACTGCCGACTGGTCCGTCATGTCCGCCAGTGAAGCATAAGCTCAGAAAGTTCAAGCCATATGAGTTTGAAAATCAAGGAAGAAGTCGCTAAGTAGGTCAAAGCTAAGGTTCTCAGGGTAGTAGAGCATCCGACGTGGTTAGCCAACATCGTGCCAGTACCGAAGAAGGACGAAAAGGCTAGAGTCTGTGTCAACTACCGGGAACTCAACCAGGCAAGTCCCAAAGACGACTTCCCTTTGCCGAATATACACATCTTGATTGACAACTGCACCAAGCAAGAGCTGTAGTCATTTGTTGATTGTTTTGCTGTGCACCATCAGATATGGATGGATGAAGAAGATGCTGAGAAAACAGCTTTCATTACACCATAGGGGATGTATTGTTACAAGATGATGTTGTTCGGGTAAAACAACGCTGGCGCCACCTATATGAGGGCCATGACTACCATTTTTCATGGCATGATACACAAGGAGACCGAAGTTTATGTAGACAATGTCATCATTAAGTCCAAGAAAGTCGCTGATCACTTGGAAGATTTAACGAAATTCATCAATAGACTGAGAAGATACAACCTGAAATTGATTCCTGCAAAATGTGCATTCGGTGTTCCAGCTGGGAAATTGCTTGGGTTTTTTGTGAGTCATCGAGGGATATAATTGGATCCATCGAAGGTCAAAGCTATTCAAGCATTTCCACCACCAAAGAACAAGAAAGAGGTGAGTTTCTTGGGTAGACTTAACTACATCAGCCGGTTCATAGCACAAACTACTATCATCTATGAGCCAATCTTTAAGATGGTGAAGAATGACGCCGCTACCAAATGGACTGAAGATTGCCAAAAGGCTTTAGATATAATCAAGGAGTATTTGTCAACACCGCTAGTTTTGGTTCTTCCTGAGCCAGGTAGACCCATGTTTCTCTACCTTGCGGTGCTAGATGGAGCGTTTGGTTGTGTTTTAGGGCAGTATGATGAAATGGGGAGAAAAGAACAGGACATCTATTACCTGAGCAAGAAGTTCACCCCATATGAGCCCCGGTATTCTCTGTTGGAATGCACATGT
Source organism: Nicotiana benthamiana (assembly GCA_034376525.1). NCBI lineage: Eukaryota > Viridiplantae > Streptophyta > Magnoliopsida > Solanales > Solanaceae > Nicotiana > Nicotiana benthamiana. Next base: position 135,374,369 of record CM067337.1, read on the forward strand.
TGTGCTATAACTTGGCTAGCTCAGAAGCTGAGGCACTATTTCTTTGCTTACACTATGTATCTCATTTCAAGAATGGACCTACAAAAGTACATCTTTCAGAAGCCAATGCCCACTAGCAAGCTAGCCAAGTGGAAAATCTTACTAAGCGAATTCGACATTGTCTACATGACTCACAAAACAATCGAAGGACAGGAATTAGCAGATCACCTTGGAGAAAATTCTGTGGATGGAGAATACGAAACCTTAAAGACGTATTTTCTTGATGAGGAGGTATCATTTGTAGGAGAGGACATTGCAGACTCTTATGATGGTTGGAGGATGTTTTTCGACAGAGCAGCAAATTTCAAGGGAGTTGGCATAGGGGCAGTCCTAGTATCAGAAACCGGCCAGCACTATCCGGTATCCACCAAACTCAGGTTCCCCTACACCAATAATATGGTCGAGTACGAAGCCTGCATCTTAGGGCTCAAGATAGCCATCGACATGAACGTCCAAGAATTGCTAGTGATTGGAGATTCAGATTTACTTATACATCAGGACCGAGAAGAATAGGCAACCAAGAACTCCAAGATACTCCCATACCTGCATCATGTATAGGAGTATAGAAAGAGGTTCACAAAGACAGAATTCCGACATGTTCCTAGAGTCCAGAATGAGTTTGTCGACGCACTGGCCACTCTATCATCTATTATTCAACATCCAGATAAGAACTTTATAGACCCTATTTCAGTGAAGATTCATGATCAACCAGCCAATGTGCTCATGTCGAGGAAGAAGCGGATAGAAATCCTTGGTTTCACGACATCAAGGAATTTTTAGCTAGAGGAGAATATCCAGAGCTTGCAAATTCTACTCAGAAATGCACACTTCGAAGCTCGTCTAACAATTTCTTCCACAGCGGAGGAATCCTATATAGGAGAACTCTATATTTGGGTTTGCTAAGGTGTGTTGATGCAAGGGAAGCATCTAAACTACTAGAGGAAGTTCATGCTTGGACCTGTGGTCCGCATATGAACGGTTTTGTCTTAGCCAAGAAGATAATTTGAGCTGGTTATTTTTGGATGACTATGGAGACGGACTGCATCAAGTATGTCAGAAAGTGCCATCGCTGTCAGATCCATGCAGGCATAATAAAGGTGCCTCCAAATAAGCTCGCCATGACTGTGAGCCGCCTGGGGAATGGATGTTATTGGACCAATCGAACCTACCACATCAAACGGGCACAAGTTTATTCTAGTATTAGTTGACTATTTCACCAAATGGGTTGAAGCATCATATATAAAGTAGTGACCAAGAAAGTCGTGGCAAATTTTGTTCGTGATCATATCGTTTGTCGATTCGAGATTCCAGAATCATTTATTACTGATAACGGTTCCAACCTCAACAGTGATTTGATGAAAGCTACGTGTGAAATCTTTACAATCAAACACAAGAATTCCACAGCTTACAGGCCTCAGATGAACGGAGATGTAGAAGCCGCCAACAAGAACATCATGAAGATACTGAGGAAGATGGTAGAAAAACATAAACAGTGGCATGAAAAGCTATCATTTGCTTTGTTAGGGTATCGCACCACAATCTGCACATCAACTGGAGCAACCCCCTATATGTTGGTTTATGCTACAAAAGCGTTCATTCTCGCTGAAGTAGAAATTCCCTCCTTGAGGATCGTACAAGAAGCAGAACTCGACGATGCAGAATAGTTAAAGAGTCGCTACGAACAGTCAGCCCTCATAGATGGTAGAAGTATGAGTGCAGTTTTCCATGGTCATCTTTATCAGAACAGAATGACTAAAGCCTTCAACAAGAGAGTTAGACCAAGACGGTTCACAATTGGGCAGCTGGTGTTAAAGAAGATTTTTCCATATCAAGATGAAGCCAAACGGAAGTTCTCTCCCAACTGGCAAGGTCCATACAGGGTTCATCGGGTTCTAACAGGAGGAGCCCTCATACTTGCAGAAACAGACGGAGAAGTTTTCCCAAAGCCGATAAATTTAGATACAGTCAAGCGATACTATGTGTAACCATTTGTGATTTTCTTATGCAAATTGAGTTACGTCTGACCCGATTTCCGTTTAAGAGTGGATACGTAGGCAACCTTATGGGTTTGGTAACAATTTAATAAAATTTTCATTTCCCCCAGCAATTGGAAACTGGGGTAGAATTTTGAGGAGGGCCCTCAAAATTCTGAAGTAACTTCAGCCGATCATCGCAATCAGTCGTCAGAAGTATCGACCCAGTAAGCTGGGGCAGAATTTGAGGAGGACCCTCAAAATTCCAGAGCAAAAAGGGTTGCAATGTTTGGAACTGCGTTATAGTCACTGGTTCATCCAAAGAAAACTATTTTTTAATTATATATTTATGTTACATTTTTAGTAAATCATGCATGTCTATTATCAAAATTGCTTTGTTTAGCAGTAATACTCCGATAGTACACAACGTCACTAAAAATGGAGCCAAGCAAGACAACCAAAGTTTACGGGGATACGAACTAACCTTTCCCCTCTACAAAACTCACAATTTTTCTTTGTATGTAGGCACCCATGTTGCAAATGACCGAATGCATTTACACACTAATACTTTTCGAGAATACGACCCTTAGAACCATCACCTATTCATATTCGTTATCCGTACATGGCATCCCCAGAAACCACAATATTGTAATCAATTATCATATATCAAGCCATCTGCTAAGAATTTACCTACTGTTCAGCTTTTTCTTTTCTGCATTGCATAAGGCTACCTTTCTGCCTTCCAAAACTAAGCTCTGTCTCCATCTGCATTTTTTGCATTGCATAAGGCTAACTTTCTGCCATCCGAGACTAAACTTTGTCTCTATTTGCATTTCTGTATTGCATAAGGATACTTTTTTGCCTTCTAAGGTTAAGCTCTACCTCCATCTAATTTTTTCTGCATCACATAAGGCTACCATTCTACCTTCCGAGATTAAGCTCTACCACCATTTGCGTTTTTCTACATTGCATAAGGCTACCTTTCTACCTTCCGAGGTTAAGCTCTACATCCATCTGCATTTTTCTGCATTGAATAAGGCTATCTTTCTGCCTTCCGAGGTTAAGCTCTACCTCTATCTGAATTTGAATTTCTGCATTTCATAAGGCTACCTTTATGCCTTCTGAGACTAAACTCTGTCTCCATTTGTATTTCTGCATTGCATAAGGCTACCTTTCTGGCTTTCGAGGTTAAGCTCTTCCTCTATCTGCATCGGCTGAAAGATCGCCATTTTATTTATATTTCTTGCATGGCTGAAATATCGCAACTTCGTTTAAATCCTACTGCGGCTGAAAGATTGCCAATTTATTTATATTTATTGCATGGCTGAAATATCACCACTTCGTTTAAATCCTGCATCGGCTGGAAGATTTCCATTTTCTTTACATTTCTTGCACGGCTGAAATATCGCCACTTCATTTAAATCCTGCATCGGCTGAAATACTGCATCCTTTTATTTACATCTTGCATCGGCTAAAATATCGCCACCTTCTGCATTTCATGGTCTGAAAGATCGCCAAATTGTCCTAAGGCGTCATTGTTCGGAGGCACCATCTTCATAGCCCAAGAACGCTATGCCATGGCCTGAGGACCCATTTTATATTTTGCATATCATTATTCAAAGGCATCATAGTTCGGAGGCATAATTCTCATAGCCCAAGAACATCATTACGTAGCATGCGAACCCTTTATTATACACTTCATGGCCCAGTACATCATTGTCCGAGGACGTCATTCTAATATTCCAAAGACAACATTCATGGTCCAGCGAGACTTGCATCACGTCTAAATTTATGCACAGTATATGTTTACATTGCTCATTTGCAGGTAAACCGGCTAGCGATGACCATCTCAACATGAGTGACCTCGCTCCAATTCCTGTAGCCTACTAGAATTTGACTGTCCTTTCCAACCTTGAATATCGCGTCCGTTCTTGAAAAAACATCTCCATCAACATGTTTCACTTATAGATCTCGAATTACAAATGGCCTGATTAATGTAAGACCAGGGATATGTAGGCATTTAGGAACCAGAGCTCGGTCAAAATTTTTCAAATCGTTTTGTTAGGTCAAATTGGCTATCATATCTTTCCCCAACAACTCTTTCATCCTTCTCGGGTAAAAAGGGGCAGTTGTAGATACCCAAGTTTTTCCTGTATATTTTTGTGTGAAAAATACCTTCAAAATAGCATGTATATGCATATATAAGCATGTTCCAATATTTTACTATTTTTCCTTAATTTTTAAATCAGTTTATCGCCCTATTTTATAAAGAAAAAATCTAATAATTATTTTCAAAATTATCATATTGGTAATTCATTTATTGGATTCTCGTAACTATACCACAATATAGCCAACACAACTTTTGTATATTTTTATAAATTTATTAGTATTTTTAAAGTTAAATTGCATATAATTACAATATTAGCCTCTTTTAAGATCTAATTGTGTTTATATTCATAAAATTGGATCCAGTATTTTTTAATTTGATAATTACGAATTATTAATCATTTTAGCAACTTTAATTTATTTTCCAAAAATTATTTTACTATTTTTAAAAAAATCAAATAGTGAAAATGACTATTTATATGCTAGCCCAATTTATTTCAATTTAGCCTTATTTGAACCCCTAATTTAAACTCAATTTTTAAATTAATTACCCTAACCCTAACCCTATTAAAACCGACCCAGACCCGTTTCCCACCTACCCTCTCTAATCTCAACCATTGATCACCCAAATCAACGGTCACTATTTCCCTTACCATTTTTAAACCCCGAACTACCTTAAACCATAATTAGTTCTCTCAGCCCCCCTTGGATACCTTTTCTCCCAATTCTCTCTCAAGGTTCTTCAGAACCCGAGGCTCCTCCTACCTTTCTCACCATGCTTTCACCGGAATCCATGGATTCTCAGGCCATGGATGGGCTATACCCACCCCTCTCTACCATTAGACCTTGGGTGTTCAAGGTTTTGAGGTTTAACTTTGATGGTTCTCTTTTAGATCTTCTCAGATCTTTGGTTCCATGGCTTCTCCGGCCATGCTCCGACATATTCAAGCTCAAGAAGCCTGATTCCTGACCTCTTCAACCCAGGATCTAACTTTTCCAAGCCTTTCTCATTTCTAGGGTTTCTCCGAAACCCTAAGCTACTCGAGATTCTTTCTCAGGTTGTTTTCTTGGATCTGTGATGTATTTGGGTTCTATTGGATATTTAAAGTATTTTCCCTAAATTTTCCTTTTCAAAATCACTTGTTGGCGATTTAGGGTTTCTAAAAGGTTTTCAAAAATATCTTTCTGATTCTTGCATATTCTTTCCTTTATGTGTGTTAGTCTGTACAATGCTCATATATTTTCTTTTTACTACGCGTTTCTTCTTTTTCTACTATACATGTTACTCATGTGCTTACATGCTAATCCTTGTTACGTTTTCCTTACTCTTCCATTATATGTGTTTAATGTGGAGTTCTTTGATTTTGTTTTCTTTACTACACTTTGCTTGTGTTCTTGCTAAGCATGTTTCATTTACTATGGCTTAAGTTAACACCACTTGCTTAAGATCCAACTTTTCTAAAACATGCTCTTTTATGCTCTTAAATCAGCCTTCTTTCTTTGTTGTTTAGAACCTGCTATCATATTTTTTGTTTCTCATAAGGCTCTGAAACAGACCTTTGAAGTCTGTTTCAATGGCTTGCCTTCTAATCTCTATGTTTGATTTGATTTGAAAACCTAGGATTTGGGGTTTTTTTGGTGTTTGGACTAGGGTTCTACATTGGAACCCTGGACTCTCAAACTTACTTTGTGTCTACAAACTTAACTTGTGTCCCTTTGTTTATGATATTGAACCTTTTGATATTAGACTATTTTCTAAGTAACATGACAACCCCTTTTGTTTGATTTGTCAGCTTTATATATGGGAAATTCTTCTTTCAAAAAGATTTTTCCAACTATTAATTGATTCTCAATTCCTTTAATGGGGTTTAATTGATTGTTACTAATTTCCTTTAAATTAAACCTTCTTTACCTTTTCCTGACTTGGTTCATTCGAGTAAAAGGCTGTAACTTTGATTTTACTTATTGTTTGATTGATTTCCTTTCCATATTATTTCACAAACCAAGTACCACTGGACTTTTGCCTTATATAACTTTTATGTATTTACCCTTTGTTGTACTGCTTGAGAAAATATTATGGTTAACTCTTTCCTAAATTGTCTTTACCCGTTTGAAATCAGAGTCCCTTTAATTAAAAGGAGATTGATTTCAATGTTATTTCCCTACCTTTTCTTACTTGCTTGCTTCATTATAAAAGGGGAACGACCCTTCAATACTTGGACACATCGATTATTGAACATTATAATTCAATATTCTCACACTCTTAATTACAACATTTTTTCAATTCTCTACACTCTTCTGAGATCTTTTGTACAGCTTGCCTGCAACTTGGCTTTTCAAGACTACTGTTTTACTTATTTGTTTCCCTGAAACAGGTATGTCTCAATTTTGGTTTCAGTTTCCTCCCTATGTGTTTACTTTGCAGTTGCCTTACTCTGGTCTACTTTGTTTTTTATGTTCCATATTGACTATGCATGTTCTTTTCTTGTGCCTGTTTCTATTGTGAATCCCTATCCCTACATTCTTTAATGTGTTTGAGTTAAGATTCATGGCCTAACAGTATTCAAATTTCTACCCATGTATGACTCTGATCCTCAATGGATCCTAGCTCCTAAGATTTGGCTAACAGGCTGGTCAGGGGTGTGCCAGCACTTTTAATTGCTGGGTATGACCACCATCCTGCCATAGCTACCCTATATCCACTCTATGCACTTACACTTACTCTTAGACTCTAAGTTCTAGCCCCCTCATCTGAGCCTTGCTTTAGGACGCTGAGTTCCCTCTGAACTTGGATATTTGAAGGATGGCCCCTTCCACAAGGCACTATCTTAATTCTGAAATATATTGGGATTGTAATCACTGCTTGGAGTCAATATGAGGCTCTTAGGGAACTTTGATATATCCCAAATAAGAGAAAGGCTTTGGAAATCTTATCTTGGAAGTTGGTTTATCTCATATTATTAGACCTTGAGTCTGAATTAGGCTGTTTGGTTGTAGCTTAAATTTCTAATGTAATTTTTGCCTTTTTGATTCATTTTGGGCTATAATATTTTGTAATAACTTATGGGGTTCTAGTAAAAAAAAGGGAAGGTCACTCATGTTATGCATATGGGTAGACATCATGCTTTAGGCATTTATTTCTACAATCACAGCCTGTTTTCCGCTTCTGTATCTCCATATAGAAATCTTGCCTATAAGTTTATGCATTTGTATATCGAGATCCTGCCTATAAGTTGTTTCATTACTGCATTAGAAAACCCTGCCTATAACTTATGCATTACATTAGGAATCATGTCTATAAGTTTCTGCACTTGTACATTAGAAACCATGTCTATAAGTCTCTGCACTTCTGCATATAGAAACCATACCTATAAGTTTCTGCACTTCTGCATGCATATACACACGTCATTAGGCAAATAGTCTATAGGTTAAATTAATAACAAGTTGCATCCTAGATAGAATGGCTATAGGATTCCTGCATCCTGATAATTGTTCTAAAACCAACAACACCTAGAAATCATGCCTATGGGAGTAACTATTTGAATCTGATTCATCTCTTTCATCTACAAGTCTAAAATCAATAGTAATATTGTTTAAAATCTGCAGGACTTGACTTGTTTCTAAAATCAGTGACCCTTATTTAAAATTAATATACTTCAACATCGTTAGATATCATGCCTATAAGTTTCACCTAGGCAAACCAGTAGGTAATTGATTAACTATGTCAGACTTTTATAAACTACAACTAGACAAGGCCTAATTAGGACTTCTCAAATGAGAAATATGTCATAAATCAGCCTATCCTAGTGCTTTAAATTTAGTTTAGACTATAACCAGTAATTGAAGTCAGTGCTAGACAATTTTCTTCTTTAAGTGAGGAGGCCTGTTTGAGCCTTCAAACTGCTAGGTGTTTCCCCTTTACTGCTTTATGTGTTTTGTCTGTCGCATTAGAATTTTGTCCTTTTAAACTCTAAAAAATCCCCAATTTCCTTCTCTTTTAGGAGTAGTAGTCATAAATACCTCAGGGACTGATAGGATGGGGACGGGTAATAACATGCAATAAGTAACGATACTATTTAGCATTTTATTACCTTAACATGGTAGGAAGGGTAGATATAGACATGTGCGCTAATACCATGTGCAACCCCTCTTCTGAGGAGTGATTGTCGAGTATTGCATTGATGTGATCCTTATTATTTCTAAACCTAGGACCCCCCCCCCCCCCCTATTTTTTTCCTTTACTTGTTTATGTTCATTTTCTGGATTGTTCAAACTATTTCATTAAAATTGTTGCTTTCTTTATCTTTCTTCAAAGTTTCAATTTACTTGCAACATTATATGAAAACCCCCTTCAATTTGAGACTTCTATTTGCATACTTGTTTTTTAAAGTCACAATTGTAGCATGGTCGGGAACCACACTAGTGGATGATAAGGGGTGCCTAACACCTTCCCCTCGGGATAATTTCTAGTCCTTACCCAAACTCTTGTTTTCCAACTCAAACCCTTCTTTAGTGTCCTAATGCGATTTAATCACAAAGTGACAACTCTTCAATCCAAAAAATTAATTCCCAAAAGGGAACGAGTTATCCTCCAAAATGTCAAAAACCCGATTTTACATTAGAAAAAGGGGGCATCAATAATCTCTTTCTCTTAGACGTGCCACCAGACTATAGAGCCTTGTTGGTAGCCTTCAAAGCTTGAAAGTTGGTGACCATACCACTTTTGATTCCTTCCTTGATCTGCTCTCTTAGCATCATGATGTCGAAAATTTTCTTGCTTTCAATCAGCATCAAACATTCATAGTACTGTGGGTCTTGAGCTTGGACTAAAAATCCTGTTCATTTCTTCTTCTTCTAAAGCCTATCGGACCTTAGCATATTCTGATCTCCAACGAGTGACATACTCGTGGAATGTCTCCATAGGTTTCTTCTTTGCGTTCTTGATATAGAACACATCTGGCGCATTCTCTATGTTGAATCGGAACCTGTCCATGAAATCGGATGTCATACTTACCCAACTCGACCACTTCTTTAGGTCTTGGCTGATGTACCAAGACAGAGCATCTCCCTTTAGAATCCTCATGAAGAGCTTTATGTGAATCTTCTAGTCCTTCCCTACTCGGACCAGTTTGTCGCAGTATTTTCTTAGATGAACTCTCGAATCCCCTGTATCATCAAATATCTTGAACTTAGGAGGTTTGTACCCCTCAGGCAGTTCGACATCGGGTTGAATGAAAAGGTCCTCGTTGTTCAATCCTTCAATCCCCTTACTTCTCTCGACGCCCTGAATTCTGCTAGTCGGGTTCTTGAGTTCTTCTGCCAGATTCCTATTAAGTTAGTCTTTGTCCTCGGACTTGGGTGTGTTTGAAATGGATTGAGTAGGATGCGTCACAGTCTCCACATAGATAGGGGTGTTTTGGTGAGGGTTAAAATGGTCATTTGTGGAGTTCACAGGTTCCGGGATGAGCAGTGGGTATTTTTAGATGTGTGGCAAGTGTTGCAGTGGTGGTGAGGAGTGGAGTGGTTTTGTGATTTTGGAATGTTTTTGGAGGTGTGGGGTTTTGAGCATTTGGGAAACTGACATCTGGGGTGGTGAGGTAAAACGATAAGCTTGCCAAGTTCCTAACTTGGTCTAGATCTTCTTGAAATTTCAACAACTTCTGCTCGAGCTGAGAGGCACTTTCCTTGGAAACCTGAATACCCTAAGTAGCCTCTACCTGTTCAACTGAATTCTCCTTCCTAGTATTGCTCAAATCTTCCATTTTTCCTCTGTTCCTGTTTCTGATAGGACTGGGATGAGGAGTAGGTAGAGGGCCCTTGGATCTTGTGGAGTATGATGATAATGCCAGAGTGCACGAACTAACCTTCGGGGAGGGGAATAAAAAAAGTAAAAACAAAACAAGGTAACAAGTTAGTGAGGATTATAAGAGAAGATGTTGTAAATTTTAAACACATTCTGTAGGAATGTAAATCATGTCCTAATTTAGCAGCCTCATTATGCCCAAGGTAGGCCTAGCGACAAGTTAATTTGGAGAACTTATAATGCTAAATGCCTCATTTTATTGATAAAAATAAGACGAATCCTGAAACGACACTAAATAGAAGTAAATAAGATGCCATTAATGGCTATTGGCCTTATACATTCAAAAACAAAAAGGTAAATTCCTATTTATTTGGTCCCAAGGGGAGCTTCCCCAGACTCTGCATCTTTTGCTCCATCAAACAGCTGTACCATTTCGCGAAGTTCTAGCAACAAGTCTTCCCACCAATTTAGCAATTTCGGGTGGATGTTGGTGACTATGTCGAATCTGGGGACTTTGTATCTAGTCTATGCAAAACAAAAGTGTTAGGCCCTTAAACCTTCTAGACTCGACTATTTAAATATCAATAATTAGCATGAGGAGCATTTAGTTCTCCAAATAAATGCACAGAATGTGGTAGTGTCCATTTGGGTTTCAAGAAAACCCAGTGGACTTTTGAAAAGGCTATCTTAAAGAGTCATTATATGGACAACATAGCTGACTCGGCTAGGTTTTGACAGTGATGCATGCACAATTAAACAAAATAGGGTTTCTATGGGGTATTATACTGGTACCCCTGAGCAGACAACTCAAGAGGGAAAGGCACAGAACCGTCGACTACACCGTTGATCGACTTGTTTTATCGCAAATATGCCTTTGTCGAATTTAGGGGGTAATAATATCGGAAGGGCGCAACCACTCATTATAAGCGTTGCTATGTTATTTTATTTCGCAGAAGTGGAATATGATGTTGAATATGAAATTACAATAATTAAATAAGTTGTCATGTATTTGCATGTTCATTAAGTAATAATTGCTCATAATTACAACAGTATTAAAGGAAAGAAGTAAAAGAAAGCATTAAAGAAAAGAAACAAAGAGCCAAGTCTACTTAGAAGTAGAAGAGGAAAATATATACTTAAAGGCATTAAAATACATATAAAGAAGCATAAAGTCACAAATAGCATGAAATGGTAAGAGCCTTAAAGAAATCCCCAGCAGAGTCGCCATGCTGTTGATGCCCCTTTTTCAGGAGAAATTGGGTTTACAATATTTTGGGCGGACAACTCTTTCCCTTTTTGGAATTGGGTTTGAATTGAAGAGTTGCCACCTAATGATTATGTGCATTAGGACATTAAGAGAGTTTTGGTGTAGAGACCAGAGATTTGGGTACGGGCTAGAAATTATCTTAAGGGGAAGGTGTTAGGCATCTCTCAAGATCCACTAGTATGGTACCTGGCCATGCTATAATTGTGATTTTAAGTAATGATTAAGCGAACAAAAGTTTCAAATAAGAGATTGTCACATCATGGCTGCAAATAAATTAAAGTTTTGAAGAAACAAAAGAAGCTGGAAATTTGAGGAAATATTTTGAAAATTCTGAAAAGAAATGAATAAAGGGAAGGGGGTTTTCACATAATTGTTGCAGGCAGAAGAAGTTAAAGAAGCTGAAAGTTGAGAATTTTTTAAAATTCTACACAAAATAAACAAGTAAGGGGAATGGTGTCCTAGGTTTATGAATAATACCCGGTAATCACTCCTCGAAAGAGGGGCTACACATGGTATTACAGCATCGGTCATCATATCCATATCTAGTCTTTCCTACCCCGTTAAGGTATTAAAGCGCTGAATGATCCCGCTTACCTATTGCATGCAATTACCCGTCCCGATCCTATCAATCCCGGAATATTTGAGATTACTAGTCCTAAATGGAGGAGACATTGGCTTATTTTTGGTTTCAAAAGGTTAAAATACTAAGGTGACAAACAAAACATATATAGCAAATTTGGAGGGGGGGGGGGGAGAGCATATAAACAGATAATAACGCTGAGAAAAACCTCCTTAAAATCAGAGATCGCATATTGTTTAGCATGTCTTACACGTACTGTTTGAGGTATAATTAAAATTTAAAGATTTGAAGCAGACTGATCTGCTACATAATTCATATAGGAAGCATGAGTCAGGCCTGCCTGCTAGTTGTAGTTTATAAAGTAAAAAGAAGTGATTCAATTTGTAAGTCACCCTATGGCTTGCCTAAATGATAGAAAAAAACCTATAAACATGATATCTACAGATCTCAGGAATAAGAGAATGGACGGGTTACATGTTGATTTAAGAAAAAATTGCCAGTTTTAACAGAAAGAGTACAAGTTCTGCAATTGATAATGCATTACTACTTATAATTTAGACCTACAAACGAGTGAGATGATTCATATTTCATTAGAACCCTCGTAGGCATGCTTTCTATGTGTTTATTAACTTTAAACACTGTAATAGACATAGAGAAATGCAGAAATCGTACAACATGCTATCTAGATGTTGCATTATTTATTACGAGCGAGATATCTGATTGCATGGTTATTAAGGCCTATAGACACATTTGCCTAAGGAGATATGAGTATGCAAGAATCATAAAGGTCCTACAGGCATATTATCTAAATGGGAATGCAGAAGTTCTTATAGATATAGTATCTATATGTGAGTGCATAAATTCAGAAAGGAATTCCTATTGGCAGGATATCTATATGAATGCAGAATTCATGCAATTCCTATAGGCATGATATCTATATGAATGCAGAGTTCATGCAATTCCTATAGTCGAGTTATCTATATGATATACTGAAATCAGAAATTCCAATAGGCCATTATCTACATGATATGCTGAAATCAAAAATTCCTATAGGCAAGTTATCTACATGATATGCTGAAATAAGAAATTCCTATATGCAAGTTGTCTACCCTTTGCATATTGTTATTTTCTCCCCTTATCACTACCCATCCCCAATAGTTATACAAAGTTATTACAATCCAATGGAAAATAAAGCAAATAAAATACATCAAAATTTTGAAAGTTACAGCCAAGGAAAGCCTGATTCAGACTTCCTGTCTGATTTATGAATTAAACCAACTCTAAATATCAATGTTTCAAAGCCTTTCTCATTTTTTGGGTGTGTCAGATATCCCTAGAGCTTCATGAGCTCCGGGCAGTGCTTACACCCAAATTTATTACAGGGTTGAGACATAGTATAGTGTGGAAGAGCCAACTCTCAAGTCTCCAAGGTCAGAGGGAACTCAAGGTCCCAAAGCATGGCTCGCGGGAGGGGGGCCAAAACCTAGAAGCTAGGAATGAATGTGAGTGCAATAGAGGGGATTCTTGGAGAGCCAATATAGGCTGGTGGTCACACCCAGCAATTGGATGTGCTGGCACACCCCAACCAGCCATGTTGGCCACATTGTTTGGGAGTTAGGACCCATTAAAGAATCAGGTCCAGACATGAGCAACAATTTGGATGTTTCCATGCTTTGAGCTTTAACTAAAACACATAGAAAGGAATGGGCTATGGGGGTTCACAACAATAGCAGATGCAAATAGAACAACATATTTGATACTGAACATAGACAACAAAGTAGACAAAATTGTAGAGGCTATAAAGAAAACACATAGGGGTGAAGCAGAAAACTAAATTAGAACATACCAATTTCCAGGAAGAAAAGAAAAGCAGTAGTCTTGTAAAGACAAATTTCAAGCAAATAGTCAGAAGATCCTAGAAGAGAGTAAAGTGTAGAATTGAGAATGTGAAGTCTAATGTGTGTTAATCCTATGTAAAAATCTTGGAGTGAAGGTTGGTAAAGTGAAGAAGGGTAGTGCCCCTTTTTATAGTGTAGAAAGCAAGCAGAAATAGGTAAGAAAATAGTTTGGAAATCAATCACACAAGATCTTTCTTTAGTTAAGGGATTCTGATTTCAAACGGGTAAAACTAATTAAGGGAAAAACCTAATCACACATTTTTTCAAAGTAACACAAGAAGGGTAAATACTAGGAAAAAGTATGATAGCACACGATTTGTGCAAATAAGGAAAGGAAATCAATCAACAGGCAGTAAATCACAAAGCCTGAGTTTTGGTATGAATGAATCTAGTCAGAAAAAGTGAAGAAGGGTTTTTACTTAAAGAAAATCAGTAACAATCAATCAGACATTATTAAAAGGAATTCTGAATCAATCACAAGTTAGCAAACCACTTTGAAGGAAAAATTCCTCATATATAAAGCATGCAGACACGCTTAAACATGAAAGAACTGTCATGCTAAACAGTAGAAGAGTCTAGTGTAGAACAAAAAAGTTCAGAGTTGTATGTGAGTAAAGAAGTTCAGACTTAGTTAAATAAAATTCAAATGCTAATCTGAGAGAGTCAAGGGCTCTAAAATAGGATCCTAGTTCAATCACATGACCAAATACTGGGCAGAAACCCCAAATTCTAGGGCTTGCACCTTGAATAAAATGCAAAGATGAGGAAGCAAGTAGTCGAAATAGGCTCAGGAATTCTTTCAGAAACTCTTGAGAACTCATGCAAACAGTAGATGGTTTAAAGCAAATAGAGATAACAACATGATAGTAGAGGAGAAACAAAGAGAAAAATCTTTTTAGAAGGGACTTAAAACAAGGTTCAGTAGAAGGGAAAAAAAAGAGACTTAAGAACTTAGTAAAAAAGTACAGTAGCAGAATACAAGAACATCGGAAAGCATAACCAAGTGACATTTAGGGAAACACAATAGGATAAATATATAAGAGCATGATAAAGAGAAAACACAAGAATATAGTGGAGGAACGGGATACAAAAAACACAACAGAGGGACGCAAGAGCATTATAAGGTCTTAAGAGACCAATATACAGAAAACATGGCAAGAGAATCATACTAGAACACAATATAGAAAAATACACATAAAAACGAAGAAAAATCATAAAAATACTTAAACACTTTCAAAAAAACCCTAGATAAAAAAAATAATATTTTGAAAGTAGTTTTTTTAAAGAAGAGTCAAGAGAGTGTTTGAAAACTCAAATAGAGCATAGGTACACAACAAATCTAGAAAGATCGAAGGAAAACCTCAAAGGGTTAAGAAGAAGCCTAAAATGAGAAAGGCTTTAAAAAGGTCAGATCAGAGTCGGAGAAGCAAGAATCAGGCTTAGAAGAACATAATACGCCAGCAAGGATGGCAATGGCTGTGAAACTTCGAGCCGGCCAAGGTCTGGATGAAGTACTTTGATGTCTGGCCTCGAAACTTCAAGCGTTGAGAACACAGAAGTAGTAGGAGGTGAGTATAGGACCCCATGGCCTAAGAAGACATGGTTTCCGGTGGGTTTCACGGTTGAAGATGATAGGAGACGATTAGAGTTCCATGAAGGTTCGAGAGAGTTTGAGAAACGAAGGGGTTCAAAGGCGGCTGGTTGAGAGAAATGTTTTTAGGGTTGGGGGTTTAGGTAATTAAAAAAGGAACGAATGCGTGTGAGCTGTTGATATGTTTAGGATTAAAAGAATAGATCCGCGCGGGTTATTTGAGTGGCTCGTGGGTCGGGTAATGGGGTTTAAAACTGGGATTTAATTAGAGGGTTGATTTAGGCTATAATTGAAATAAAATCTGGCCAGCATTTAAATAGCCATTTTCCCTTCATTTCTTTTTAAAAATAGTAAAATAATTTTCTAAAAATAATTATAAGTACCAAATCCATTAATAATACATAAATAGTTTATTAAAAATACTGAAATCTATTTTATAATTATAAACGCAATTAAATCTTAAAATAGGCTAAAATTGTAATTATATGCAATATAACTTAAAAATACCAAATCAGTTTATAAAAATGTGTAAAATTAACATAGCTATATATTGGGATAAATATAATAATAACATAAATTAATCACCAAAATAATTATTTGAGGGACAGTTATTAGTTTTGTATTGCTAAATAGGGCAATAAATTAGTTAAAAAATCTTTTTAAAAAATGAAAAAAATAGTATAATACTTTAACATGCTTATATATGCATATACATACTATTTTGAAAGCATTTTGCATATAAATATACAGGAAAAAATTGGGTATCAATAGTTACTGCTAGAGAGTTAGGGCATTGTAGTAATTTAAGAAAAGCTCAAACAAGATATGCTTGCTAAACTTCGCTATTAGAATTGAATTCTGTGGTGCTCATGTAATTTATGTAATATCCAAGTTGTTCATAATAAAATTGGCTATTCCGAATAAGCTAGTGTTGGAAGATATATGTTCAATATGTATTTCGAATAAGCGAAGTGATGAGAATTATGTATTCAAAATGTGTTATGAATATTTCTATCGTATTATGTTATCTTTTAAGAATGTGTTCAAGAATGATATGTGTATTAAAATACTATTTATTTCAGTCGTGCTTCAAATGAAGGTTATGATGCCAAATTGTATGAAAAAATCTCAATATACTTAAGACTCTTAATTGTTTATATGTGTACCTAAAGACTTGATTGGAAATGTCTTTAGTGTTGATAAAATATAAAGATGTATGCAGTGATATAAGTGAATTGGGAATATAAAATGTGGCCAACGTGCCAAGAAAAAAAATTATACTTGTGGCCAACGGTGCCAATGAAGTGAAATGAACAATGTGAGAAAGGTTATAAAATGAGCCTGATTCAAGTATTTTAAAATGATTTCAAAAATATATCTACCTAAAAGCTTATGTATTAAAGCTATGCCCAAATATGGTTGTTTTAACTAATGCTTTGCTTTATAAATATTTTCAATGCGATTCGAGTTCTTACATACTCATGTGTTGAAATTATGAATTTTTATTTTTGGGAAAGAGTATTTCAATAATTAATGGTATATTGATTGCTTGTGATTTTGATGTATGGTTCTATTGCTAGTCGGTGTATCCCATTCTCTGGGAAGAAACCTTTTTGTGTTTAAAGTTTCCATTACTAATGAATTTGAGATTTATTATTTCTGAAATATTCTATATGTTGACATTTGACGGTGATCCTTGAAATTAAAAAAATAAAAGTGTGAAATATGAAATACGACTATTGTGTCATAAAAAAAGAATTATATGTATGGCCAAGAGAGCCAATAAAATAATAATAATATGGGTTGATGAAAGTACCAATGAATTTATATACAGTATGAAAGGTTTATGAGGTAAATGAAATCTGTATTTATGTTTCCTTTGTATCCAAATCAAAAAAGTACTTTCCCCTTATTTGGGATGAGATTGATGTGATAACATTATTTCCCTTAATTGGGATGAGACGATTGATAAAAAAGGATGATGTTGATCCACACGGAATTATGGTGAGGCGACTAGCCGATCGGGTCATAATCAGTCTCCACACCGCACACATGGTGGTGATTGTTCTGAAAATTGTAATTGAAATTTTGATTGTGGTTGATATCTTCAAATAATATGACCTAGCCGATTGGGTTTTGATCGGACTTCGTGCTAGAATCACGGTGGTATATTTCCATAGATATTGTGATTGTGCTTGAGATTGTGATTGTGGTTGATGTCTTCAAATAAGACGGCCTAGCCGAACGGGTCATGATCGGACTTCGTGCTAAATTCACAGTGGTATATTGGTGCTAGAAATATCCCAAACAAAATTAATATTATATTTATATTTCGATTATCATCTTCCCTATCTTATTTTCGTATTTTGAAAATTATTATGTTTTAACTTGACCTTTGGATATCATTTATTGTTGCTTGTTATTTACATGGTTGCCCTTTTCTTGTATTGACATTCTATTTTGAAAGAAGACATTTAGTCATACATGCTAGTGCTATTCGACGGTACTAACTTTTCTTTTGCCGGGGGCGCTGCATCTTTAATGGATGCAAGTGGTTCCACATCATGCGGCATTGATCAATGATAGAGGTACACTCTCTTCCCAGTGAACTCGGTGAGTCCCACTTCATTTCAGGGTCATTTATATTTTTGTTCCTCATGTATTGTGTTTGAGGTATAGTCGGGGCCTTGTTGTCGGTATTTCCATATTACTCTTCCGTTGCACTTAGAGGCTTCGCAGACAAGTTGTGGATAGTGTTTGATGGTTGATACTAGAAATGTTGGTATTTGGCAAACATATTTTTTATTATATCTATAAACTTGTAATATTTTGAAAATTATGAGCGAAGCTGCTAATGGAAATAAAATGGAGTTGTTAATGAAAATTTTTCAATGTCTGATTTAGGGAGTAAATATCCTCTTTTTTCATGGATGAGTTTGGGTAGAAGAAAATCTAACATGCTTGCTCGGCCAGGTTTACTCGGTTGAGCGCCGGCCCCGCTCCTCGTATTTGTGGCGTGATAGTTTCTTTGTTATTTTCTTCTTACGACATACACTTCTCACCTAAAGAATATAAGAATTAAGTTTGTTTCATGAATGAAAACGCATAACTTGCTAGAAATATGTTGTTTGATGGTAGATTTCAATTTGTGTAGAATTAATGAATAAATACATGAGATTTATATGTGAATCACTATTATTTTATCTCCTAAACTTAGAATTTGAATAATGTTTATTGATGTGAGCATGTTAATTGTGTGGTTTAGTGGACTCTTGAATTAACAGTTCACAGATTTAACTACTTGCTGGTAAAACTTGTTAGTTTAAGTCAGAATAATAGCATCCGTTCCAGTAATCTCAAGATATTCGAAGATCAGTATGCATCAAGCTTGAAGAATTTCTAAAGGGGGACTTAAATTGATAAGTGGTTATGATTGTAAAACATAGAAATGGCTCTTAATGTAATATGCCGGCTCTGCAAGTGTAGAGTTCAATGTGAGGTACTATTTCTGCAAAACTAATTTGTAAGTGTTTTAAATTAGTGGCCATGTATGTAATACTTCATGTATAGATTCGTGACTTTTATGAACATAGCATGTGAATTGATTACGTCTATCAGTTAAAATGCTAAGACCTTCAAAAAGTCACAAGGCCAGGCCTGCTTTCAAGGCCTGAAGGCCAAGTCTGCTGGTTCTGAAGATGGTCATCTAGGCCTCAACTTCGTATTAGTCGAGTGAGCCCAGTAGCTCTGGTGGCCCGTTAAGAGTCAGTAGCCTTTTGTTTGAACGGCGTCCCATTCTTTTCGTACTTTATTGATTATAAGTAGCAGGACACAAATGACATGCCTAACTTTCAATTCCTAAAGTCCAACTTTTGAATCTAGAGATTTAGATAACCAATTTAGTCCATTAGAGTATATTGTTTTTCAATTTGTTTCAAATGAAATAGTTTATAATTATCATTTTTTTTATTAAAATCAAATTTTATTAATCAAAAAGTATGTATGTACAAAGCCAAGTAGTTGTTGACCAACTACTATCCATAATCTGAATCTAGTCCTAGATTACACATTTCATTCACACACCACAAACCTAGGAATTGCTTATAAGACTGAAAACATAATATATATTTGTACGTGGCAAAATCAGAGGACTCAATTTCTCGCTATCAAGCCGCTTCAGAAGAATACCTTGAGACCTCAAGGACGTGGAGTTGTAACCGAGTCCCCTCCCTCGGGGCTCGTCGAAGCCCGACTCAAAGAAGATGAAGGTCGAGGCTAGAGCAGAAGGGGAAGTTCCCAAGGAACACGGCTAAGCCTGACAATGCCGTCCTATCCAGAGCCTATGCCGAAGTATTACATCCAGTCGCCCCATCTCCATACTTTACAACTAATGCATTTGTACTCTAACAGGGTTCCATTTCTATATAAAGGGAAACCACACTACTTTGTAAAAGGCGGATGTTGCTCCAACTATTCTACACAAGATCAATAATATCTCTCCCTCTCTCTTCTCTCTAACTTGCTCGTTCTTATTAGCTCGAGGCCACTCTTATTGTTTATTACTTTCATACTTGTTCTTCATTTATTGTTTAGTATTGGCCATAAAGAGCTTTGATTGATCATATCTTAACTGTTATCCCATCCCTGTCTACCCCCGATAGCTTGAGCTCAATAAAGATATCGACATCGAGGTCCTTCATTGACCAGTCCGAGGCTCGAGCTGCAAGCATCTCGGTTTGATTACTTCCCTGTTTTAGCTTGTATTTCTTCATTAAACTTCATACTCTTATCATCAACTGCTCTAACAACTAGCACAAAAATAGATCACGTATTTTTAGAATCTCATTTACAAATTTAATTATTGTTACTATTTTCACAGTAAATAGTTTGGCGTCCACCATAAGGCTAAAAATAATAGTGATTTTTTTCTTATTAGTTTGAATCCGCAAAACGCAAGTTATTTTTCACACTTTTTCTTGTCCAAGATCTTATGATTTCAGGTCAAAATGTCTGGCTCGATAAACGGAGTCGAGAACGACAACCTCGAAAACCACGGGAAAAACAGTGTGGTTGTTCTGGCTACTGGAATGCAAACAAACAATTTCGATAATGCTCCCGGACCGATTCTAGCGGATGCAGACTCACAGGACGCACAACAGGTCGACGTAACCTCAAACACTGATGGAAGCATACAACATGGCAACCAACCAGAAGCCCGAAAAACCCCAGCTCGGGAAGCACAGGAATTTAGTCTTCACGATATTTTTGAAATATTGTAGGCACAACAGTTGGCTAGCGCTCAGTTACAAAACCATGCGAAGACTCCTAGCATAGTAGTTTCGCAAACTAATCCCCTAACCGAACGGGTACAAGAGAGGTCAAGCAACAACAGATCAATAGCTGATCCCAGCATCGTGAAAATGCTGGAGGATCTCACCAAAAAAGATCGAGTCAGGTAGGAAGATGATAGCAGCCAATGATAAGAAGGTTGAAACCTATAACTATAGAGTTGACCAAATCTCGGGTGCACCCCCGGTCTTAAAAGATATAGATTCGAAGGAGTTCATGCAATGCCCCCCCCCCCCCCAGGAAGCGGCCCCGGAACCTATTCCTAACAAGCTCAAAATGCTAGAACTCCCTAGGTACAATGGGACCTCATATCCCAATGAATACATCACTACCTATACGTGTGTGAAAAAAAGGCAAAAACCCAAAAGATGATGAGATCAACTCCGTCTTATCAAAGAGGTTCGGGGAAACTCTCTCGAATGGAACCATGATATGGTGTCATAACCTAACACCCAATCCCATAAAATTGCTCACCATACCGGTAGATTCCTCCATAAAGGCACACGCCAACGCCATCGAAGCAATGACAAGAAAGCCTGACGCATCCAAGGCTGAACAAAGGGAGAATGAAATACCATAGGAATTCGCACCACATTCCCTGATGGAAAGAACGAGATTACCCCCATTCTCGGACAACCGGGCAATACAGGCCTTCACTCAAAGGCTTAAAAAACCAAGACGATTTAAGGGTAGTTCAAACAAAACTTGATTAGGTACCTAGCCAAAACATGGTCGGATGCTCGTACCCGACATCAGTTATTAATTAGGGTCGTAGATGACCATCCGAGAGCCTCATTAGGCACAGCTTACCCAAATAGGCTCCTGGCAAAGAAACCAATACCAAACAGAGAAAGGTGCCACCCGTGCGTCGCAGACAGGAGGAACGCCTCGAGATACAATCTACCTCACAACGTTCGGAGAATGGTCCGAGGATAATATCCTCGAGGAATCATTGACAAAGCTTGATTCGACGAGGATGCATGGTCGGCAAGGGTGCCTCGCCAATAAAAGTACAATTTCTACATTAGTATACCAAACATCGTGTTCGTCATAGATGAAACTAGGGACGTCGAATGGCTCAGACCAATTTGGTTGAATTTATCTCATAGGAATCACAGCCTGGTGGGGGAACTACATAGCAAGTGCGGCCGCAGGGCCGAAGATAGCCGCCAGCTTCGAAGGAAAGACACCAAGCCACTTGACAAAAATCACAGCCGAGAACTGACGAGCGACCGAATTCAAGTTCAATCCCCAGTATGGAAGGCGCCCACGAGAAACAAAGCAAATGGGCCGCACGCATTGCCACAATAATGGAGGAGCGACGACCCTTTCTAAGAACTTGTAAAAGGGAGAGAAAATTTTCTCGTCACTGGACAAAGGCAGATCTGGGGATATACCCCAAGGACACCCTTGCATTCAACAAAAAGGGTACCGAGACCTCGTCTCAACCTCGCAATGATGCATTGGTAACCTTCTTCCTCACTCAATATATTTTTAAAAAAACATGTGCATATGAGTGTAGGTGGCTCGATCAGCACTTTCAGGCCGAGGTTGCTGGGGCGACTCGGGATTCCTGGTCAAAACAAAACCACCTGTTGAATCTTTGATAGATTCCAAACGGCAATCTCTATGACAAAGAGAAAGAGCATTCTCTCACTACGACATGACTGGCCCAGACCGGAATGCCGAATTCCATATCATCAAGGGAGGAGCAGGGCACACAAGCCTTATTCAGACAGCCACAGGCGCATCGCCCGAAGACAAGGCCGCCCCCACTTCACCAAAAGGATGAAATTCCATGCAAGGGATAAAATTAAAATTGTCTCCAGGAAGCAATAAGTGACAAGGGAAAATTCCGCATCGCATGATGCAACGACGGCACCAATATATCCACTCTCAGAAGAGTCAAAGGGTAAGAAAACCACATTTTCAGCCAAGCCCGATTAAACACAACGGAGGGCTGTACTCGAGTCTACGCCCCGAAACAACAGGAACATACCAAACACTGAAACATCGCCTATACATCCCACGATAAAGAAAAACTACCTCCCTCCTTCATTATTTTTCACTAACCTATATGTAAAGACCCGGCCAGAACATTCGGGAGCCCTAACTCTACCTAGAGACCCCAAAGCTCTAACAGAATTTGTCGCGTTATTTCTCCTCGCCAGACTTCTGCCTCGAAGAGGGCCTCGCCAGCAAGGTTCATAGCAGCCGCAATGTACCCTCTGAGGAGGATCCGACAAGATCACATGCCTTCTTCACAATCAAAAAATGAAGGAAACCCCCTTGTAGGCGTCGTCCACTCGGAAGGGCCAGGGTACAACGGACTGAGTTTCAATAGGGAATCACGTATCGGATCAAACTGTCCAAGGAGCCATGCCTGCACGAGCCAAGCTTACAACAAAGAAATGATATGTATTTACGCCAAGAAATAAATTCAGCATCTCATACTCCAAAAAGGAAATTTCAGCATGCTCACGGCAGGGATCCCCCCACCAAATGCGTCCTGAAATACTCAGAGACTTAGCGTCAACAAATTGTCACCTGCACGACCCTAGGGTCGGAACACCGGGCTCAAAGACTGTCACCAATCGTCGTACACTGGAAAACCTAAGGCCGTAAGACCCTGAGCCGGAGACTCAGTATAACAAGATTTATTCTACACAATAACAAAAATTGTAAGAGCTCAATAAGCATGACAAGCTATAATACCTCAACAGGCATGGAAAACTGTATGACCTTAACAGATTAATCCAGGCTTAGTCCGAGGTAGGATGATGGGCTCGAAAAAGAGCCATGTCAATCGCCAGAGGATTGGACGGAATGCTCGCATCTGAGTTAGATATCAGCGATCAACAACAAAGCAAAACATTCAAAGGCCTCGAAGGGCACGCGAGCATACAATAATAGGGCAAGAATTGAAAAGAGAAATCAAGGAAGTATCTTCATATTAATAAATATACATGTACAACATCCCTCGAGGGGTCCTTACATATAATTACAAAAGCCTACAGAGGGTCTCTACACTTAAATGGAGAATGGAAGGATGTACATGTGATGAAACTGAAGAATCTGGTCCATCCTTGAAGGTCCATCTCCGGTATCAGCATCCTTGAGCACCGCCCACTCGAAGCTCGCATCCTCGGAGCTGATTCATTCAACCACCATCTCCTCTAGGTTCCCATCTCGATCTCACGGAGGGTCCCTACCAAGGGAAAAGATAAATAAGAGGAAAAGGAGGGGATGCCTAGGAGGAAAAGAAAAGAGACATGGCCAGCCAAATCCAAAGATTGAAGATTTAGCGAGCCCTAGCCTCGACGGCCAGTAGTGCCATTTTATCCCCTGGGAAAGGAAAAACCCAAGGGTGAAGTGCCACAAAAATCCTAGGTAGGAGAGTGAGCAGCGATGCGTAGTCTGAATTACTATCTACAAAAGGGGAGAATCGATTCCCCGTCTATCACCATCTCGGGCCAATGACAATAGCAACAACAGACATAGCAACAAGCACAACAGCAATGGAGTAGCATGGTCGTTCTCAGCAAAGAAAAGCTCCGACAAGAGGCCGAAACACATCCTACGGGAGCTCTACCAAACGGCCTTGAGGCCATGAGCGCCAAACATAATGTTCAAGGATAGAGGAAGATGATAAGTAGAAATGGGCAAATGAGCCGACGAAGGTACTTGGATAGAAAAAATAACGCCATAACACCACTATTTAATAGGGCAACGACACGGTTATCGAAGCTTTGGAAGATTGACCGGCGAACGCAATTACTTCATTCTTAAAGAACCGAACAGACGTCGGAGAATCCATCTTGGAGAACAAGAATCGACAGTGCATTAAATGATGTCAAATATACAAGTCCATGGGACATCACGGTTGCCGCAAAAGCTTGTGAAACAGGTTGCATAATTGGTATTACATCACCGTAAAAAGCTCATGGATACAGGTGTCAGAATCATTTCCTATCGCTTCATTCTAGGAAACATGGAAACTATCTGTATGTGGCAAAATCAGAGGACTCAATTTCTTGCTATCAAGCTCTCCCCCGGGGCTCGTCGAGGGCCGACTCAAAAAAGATGAAGGTCGAGGCTAGAGCAGAAGGGGAAGTTCCCAAGGCACACGGATAAGCCTAACAAATCTAACCTATCTAGAGCTTATGCCGAAGCGTCATGTCCAGCCGTCCCATCTCCATACTTTACAACTAATGTATGTTGCACAATAACTGGGTTCCCCTCATATATAAAGGGAACCCATACTAATTTGTAAAAGGCAGATGTTGCTCCAACTATTCTACACAAGATCAAATATCTCCGTCTCTCTCTCTTCTCTCTAACTTGCTAGTTCTTATTAGCGCTAGGCCACTCTTAACGTTTATTGCTTTTATACGTTTTCGTCATTTATTTTTTGGTATTGGCTATAAAGAGCCTTGCTTGAAAATATCTAAATTGTTATCCCATCCCCGACAACCACCGATAGCTCAAGCTCGAGCCAGATACCGACCTCGAGGTCCTTCATTGACCAGTCCGAAGCTCGGGCTGCAAGCATCTCGGTTTAATTACTGCCTCGTTTTAGCTTGTATTTCTTCATTAAACTTCATACTCTTAGCATCAATTGCTCTAACAACTACCATAAAAATAGATCACGTATTTTTAGAATCCCATTTATTAATTTAATTATTGTTACCATTTTCATGGTAAACAATATTGATCATTACATACAAAGGAAATAAGAAAATCTATCTAAGCTTTATGTCTGCTGCTATAATGGATGTTTTCTACCTCTAGTGTGCACGTGAAGGACAATCTCTCTGCAGATTATGTGCTCCTCAACAATGCCTTGCTAGAATCTAATCATGTTCCTTTCCCTCCATATAGCAAATACATAGCTAGCAATGACACTTCGCCATGTCTTCTTTCTAGCTATTCGACATGCCAACTAAGCTCCTCTTTCCATCTATTTGTGTTCCTTTTCATTCCTAACCACACCAGTAATCTGGTCCAGACACTTCTTGTTACTGCGCATTCAAAGAATAGATGCTCCAGTATTTCAGTTGTGGCTCTACAGAATGCACAATCTTGTGGCACCTGCAATCCTTAGCCTATCCAGTGTAGCTAGTCATTCAAGTATAGCCAGCCATAATATGAACTTGAATCTGGGGGTGGGTGCTTGTCCGTAAGACCATGCTCTTCCAAAGGACTTTCAGATACTGGGATATCAGTATAAGTTCACCCTGCTTAATTGAAAGTTTTCGTACACCTGCAAAATCTTTAGTCAATAAATCAAGGATCCCTGCATGGATTAACTCTACAGGGTCTCTCTAGTATCTAAGATTTCCTCATCACCTATGTTGCAGCCTTAGGTGTCCCAATCCTGTTTTATTTTAGGTTGTGAGCACATGATTTTTGTCTCACTTGAAACGTTCCTATAAACTCGTTAAACTAGGATTTTTCTTTTATTATTTGAATTTTCAGGAATTAATTATGTGATTTTGTGTCTGTTTGCATTTTCCTTTTATTTATTTTAATTTTTAAAAATTAATTGTGTGATTGGTGTTTATTTGCGTCTATCTTTTATTATTTAAATTTTTAGGATTTACGTGCATGATTTTGTGTTAATTGCATAATTTTATGCTTATCTGCATGTTGCATGTTTTAATTTGAATAATTCATAAAAAATGAAATGACACAGTTGCATTTAGGATTTAATTTTCGCATGTATAGATAATATTGAAAATGAGAAAAAATAGCAGAATTGGTTATACCTACATTTTTTTAATTTTCATTTGAATTTTAGAATTTAAGAGGTTTTTTTTATTTTATCTTGCAGCATTTAAATATATTTTGGTTTATTTTTACTCTTTATAAAAATATATCGAAATATACCAATAAAAAGAGAACAAATAATTGTATAACTTAGGTATGTAATAAGACTATAATTTGGGTCATATTTTGGAGTCCAACACTACCAAACCCATCAAGATCGACCCACGCCCAAAGGTTCCTGTCCAATCCAACAACACCAAGTCCAAAACTACGTCGTTTGACGTCGTTTGATCTCAGCCCTCCATGCCCTTAATCCAATGGCTCAGATTGAGCCTTACATTTTCAACATAATTTTCCGAATACATGTAATACGTAAGAGACACAATTCTTCTTCATCGTACAGTTCAACCGCCGGTGTAACGCCGTCGTCAAACCACAACACCACCACCGTCCGCGCGCCGGCCGAAAATTGCCGGCGGCAGCGGCGTAACTCAAATAGCCTCCAAATTTACACCCCAGAATCCCCGTTGTTTCCTATTCCCAACCCTCCTAAGATCTCCTTTCGAAACCTACCACAAACCATCGAATATTTGTTCAAAGGCCGGCAGCTTCGCTGTCCACGGCGGTGCCCGGTGGCCAACGGCTCCCAGATTAACACCACCCAACCCCCTTAGCCTCCCCTACCTAAAAAAGAGTCTAGCTTCCTTCGAATAATTCCCAGACTCCTCAAATTCCAAATCTAGGGTTAGACTTAATTTTGAGATGAAATTCTTGAAGCCGTTTGAGTTCTGAAATGGAGTGGCATGTTTGTTTTGGCTAAACAAACATGTGACTCCGTTTTGGGATTCAATTCCATTCAGCAGACCATTTGAAGGAAACCAGTAAGTCCCCCTCTCTTGATTTGTTTTTATATTTTGTATTTCTTGCCTAGTTTAGTAATTAAATCCGACTTTATTCATTCTTCTTTTTTAGTTTAAATTGGAAATGACACTTTATCAAAATTTTTATTATGATTCTGCTGATTGAGTGAATGACCCCCATGATTTTATTAGTAATTCTAGGAATCTTGAGTATATCCATTATGAATCTTCAATTAGTAACTTCTGCTTTTTATTACCATGTCTGCTTTAGGCTCAATTTGGAAGTTTGGCATGTTTTCTTTAGTTTCTGTATGGTTCTTGAGTTCTTAGATTGAGTATTAACTAATAGTGCACATGCAATTAGGTTGGTCATGATTGTTTGGTAGTTTCCTAATTTTTGAGATTCACATGGTTTGGAGTGGTGATTTCTGAGTTTTACTTTTGATAGTCGTAGCCTCATATGTTCTTCTTTTAATTGTTGAGTATTTGACATGATTCAATTGTGTTTTGATTGCTGAGGATTGACTAGCTTTTGTTCTTGATTAGTAGCTCAATAACATTAGGATTGGTTGTAGTTGTTAGTAGTATTAATTGCTAGTAATTAGTTACAAGATAGAAAAACAGTAATTTCAGCACCAAAAAGGGTAATATAGTGTTCCCCCTTAATTCTAATAATTTTAGGATAAATAGAGGTACTATAGAATTTTAGTTCAGTATTGGTAATTTTCAGAATAAAATAGGGGTAATTTAGAGTTTTAACTTGGCTTTGATAATTTTAGTAACAAAATAAGGGTAGTATAGGTAGTTCATAAAGGGAAAACAATGTTAGAAGCCTTTATACCCTTCCATAAGGGATATTTAATATAAAATGCAGTAACTTGGGAAACAAGTCAAAAAATGAGGGTCCAAATAGGTAAAATCTGAAAATTGAAAGAGGGACATTTAGTTAAGACAAAATAATATTGGTGCCCTAGCCTTTGTCTATAAAAAGGGACTGAAAATCATTCAAAAGGGGAGCACATTCTGAAAAAATATCCTAAAATTTCCAGATATTCTAGAGCCTAAAAAACTCAAAGTTCTCAGAAAACTTTCAAAATCCATCTCATTAAAAAATTGTTAAACCCCTGAGATCTAGTAGGGTAATTACTGGTCTATTTGGTTGGTTTTCCTGAAAATAACTTCAATTCCAGCTGTGTAGTATAAATTTAGATATAAGGATGAAAAACAACCTGAAAACTATGCATGTAGAGAGTTGAGTTTCAGCATTGGCCTGGGGTTTTTGTTCCAGCTATTTTCGAGTCCAAATTGCTGCCTGGGTCCTGTTAGTTCATTTGAGTTTTGTTTGAGCCATTTGGCTTGGCTTTACTGGTCTGAGTTTGGTTTCAAGTTTTCCTGGGAATAGTTGGTAACACTATTAGGTGTATCATTGCTCATGAGCTTTGGTTTTGCGAACATCATGTTGTTGCTGATTACTGGAAACTACTGCTGACTCCTTACTCTTTTTTTGCATTTTTATTCCAGGTATTACTTAAGCCCAAGCTATGTGTGATGATTAAAAATGCAAATTCAGCAAATGGTTAATGGCACTACTGTTTATTGCTCGAAGATGTGGTTGTGTCTTTCTTTTCAATATCTTTAGTAGTGTAATGTCCTTCTATTTGAATTAATGCAACTGTGAATATTAATTAGGCATGTAACTAGGACTGAACTGTTAAATTTATTTGATCGAACCTATAGTTGATTTTAAATGTTGTATAGTTTGATCACTAAAAGTGTCAATTGGATATTGTTCAACTAGGTATTATCAGTGGATTTGTTATTGATTTACATATATTTATGATTCATAATTGAATTTTAGTAGCCATAGAAGCTAGCAGGAATATTGATTTTTATTTAATGGCCATGGTCTTCACATGGATGGTGGACTTAGAACAAGTTACTGGGTCCAAGTTTGGATAAAAAATGAAGTACTCATTTGTATTGATAACAAAATAAATAGGGTTTATAGTTCCAATTCAATTCTTGTTTGTTTTTTATCGTGCTTCGTCTAGCCAAACTTGGACAGCCCCCTTGTCCAGGTTTGGGCTTCGCAAAACATGCACCAAAAGCCCAGTACCTTCAGTTTTCCTTAATTGTCCAAAATAATAAATGTCGAAACGTAGTAATTCATTTAGGAATAGCCTTTAAATAACCATACGAGGCATGCCATGCCAAATGGAATCCAAATTGTGTGGCCCTCGTGAAATATTTATACTAAAAATGTTTAGAAAACTCGGGATGCGCCATTTAGAAAATTCCATAGCCCTATCAAACTTGCAAATGCATATTCATTTTAAGCGCACTAGTTAAATAATTCACCTTCCTAAATTTGGGTGCACATTTATGTGACCAAAATCCGAATCCCAACGAAGTTGAAATGTGTCAAAATCTACAGGTGCATTTATGTGACATGGTTCGAGGCAATTTTCTTTAAAAATAATAATAAAAGTGGTTAAAAGATTTAAAATGCACATAAGTTCATTATTGTTTTAAATCGGATAATTTATGCAAAATACAATAGTTGAGCGACCGTGCTATAACTACGGAACTCGGGAGTGCCTAACACCTTCTCTTGGGTTAACAGAATTTCTTACTCGGATTTCTGGTTCGCGGACTGTTAAACAGATTCATTCTTCCCTCGATTTGGGATTCTAAACGGTGACTTGGGAAACCAAAAATCTCCCAAGTGGCAACTCTGAAATTCTATTAGATAATTGAATCCCGTTTCAATTGACCTTAAATTGGAAAAACTCCCTTATCTATGCCCTTCGCCGAGTCGTGGTAGCCAAAAGGAGGTGTGATAGCTCTGGCGACTCTGCTGGGAAGGAACCCAGAATATCTGGTTCACGGTTCAAGAATTCGAGCTTAGAATAATTGTTGCATTTGGATTTGTTTATTATTTGGTTTTATATGTTGACTAAATGTGCAAAATGATGCTTTTACCGCTTTGATATTATTTAAATTGTACATATAAACTGTTACGAAACCCTTCTCTCCTTATCTTCGGGGATATGCTCGCTGGTCGAGACTCCCTATTCTGTTAGTTTCATACCTTAAAATAAAAAAAGAGGCTCGGACAAGTTACAAATCAGGAAGATCTTGCAGGTCCCCTGTACATATCCCCCTCCTGGACTCAAGTTGTCCGCTCGGGTACATAGTCTAGAACATATACCCAGGTTTTGAACCTAGAATAACTCATCCTCATGATGCATCCTTAGTAGGAACGCTTATTTGCATCACATGCATTTGACTTAGGAGGCTCAACACAGGGGTTGGGTCCGTCTAGGACAGGTCACCTGAAATGCAAAGACCACCCTGATGCATATTACGTGCTACTTGTGCATTTAGTTGTTTTGGATTTGCATGTTGACCGGTTTGTGAATAGGGAAAGAAACTTAAGAAAATAAATGGTACTGGGATTAATCATTTGCCTTAAAAAACCAATGCTCAAATAGTGCCGAAATGCTGCTAAATTTTTAAAAAAAGGAAAAGGAAAAGCCAAAGAAAAGGTTGTTCAACAAAGTTTTGGTTTTAACAAATTGCGTTGCCCGAACTACGCGGGTTTGATTCCCATCGAGTGTGGGATACGTAGGCAACCCCCATCGGGTCACCCCTTCCTTGTGCAAAAATAGCCAAAATAGTTTTATAATTTTCATTTGCTGTCCTAAATAAATCGGGTGACGCTGTTACAAATAGCCAAATGTTCCCGAAAGGGACACCGGAAGGCTGATTTTGCACAAACGGTGACCTTTGGGTCTTTATTGTATTTTTGGCCGCCTAGCGAGCACAACCTTGAAAACTTCCTTTGGAAGTGCTAAAAGGCCGTATTCGCAAAACCGGGCTTTTGGGTTTAGTACTGGGCTATTGGTTTTAGAACTAGACCCATCAAAAAGGAATAAAATTACAAGTCACTAATTCACCTTAATAAATGTGCAGGATGAGCACAATCCAAACCGAACCTTTTTCATTGTAAGCCGAATCTCTTTTTGAGCTGTGATTGTGGTGGAATGATCTAGGCAAGGAAGGGCAAGATGAGATAAAGAAGTATTTGGGGGGCCTCCCCGGGTTATTGGAGAGTGTACCCCGAGGAGACATCATAAGAGCATTGGTTACGTGCTGGGACCCGGCGCACAATGTGTTCCACTTCTCAGGCTTTGAAGTTATCCAAACGTTGGAAGAGATAGCGGGATACATTGGAAATGTGGATCTTCCTTTGAGACACAAGTATTTGGTTTCTCCAAGAGTGATAACGGTGCATAAATTCTTAGATACCTTGAAAATAAACAGAGTGGTACATGATTCGAACTTGGCGGCAGGGTTTTGCACTTTTTCATTCCTGTATACCATATATGGTCACATAGGGGGTTCAACAATCCAGAAAACAAAACCTGCAGCATGGGAAATCGTCAAATGGGAAGAACACAGACGCTTCGCTTTTACGGTAGCTTTTCTAGGGCTTCTAGTATTTCCAAAAAAGGATGGGAGCATTGACATAAAGATAGCAGGGGTTGTCAGCACTTTACGCGCGCAGGCCAAGTGCACACTCGCACCCATGATAGTAGCCGAGATCTTTCGCGCTCTCACAACTTGCAAGGCCGGAAAAGATTTCTTTGAGGGGTGCAATTTAATATTGCAAATGTGGATGACTGAGAGTCTATGCCACCGTCCTCAATCCATAAGTTATGGGTCCACCGAGAACACTTGCATAGAGGAGTTTCACATGAGAATTGAAAGGCTCAGCTTACCTTAAGGTGTAGCAAGATGGACTTCTTACATCCAGTCCCTCACTGCCAGTCAAATAGAATGGACAATAGGATGGTTGTATGTGGATGACTAGTGTACATGCTGGCAATAGAACCTCATTTCCTCTTGATGGGTCTTAGGAGTATCCAGCCTTATGCCCACATCGGGTCTTAAGACAACTCGAAAGATGCCAAATAGTGCCAAAAGACAAAGACCTCAGTATCCGGGTAGTCGAGATTGGGCCTGATGGTCAGTTCCCCGAAGCTATGGTCCGCAAGATTTGAAATGAATGCCAATACTTAACCGCCAACACTAGCATACATTATCGGGCTAGAGGTGAAGTGTCACCAGGATACCTTGCCTGGTACAGGAGAGAAATTGAGTTTGAGAGACCACCCAAAAGGCCGCATCTCCAGGAATTCATTGAAACATCACAGGAACAATGGGATTGGCTAGCCAAGGAAAATGAGTACATGACCACCATAGGAAAATTACAAAAACAGGTCGAACAGCTTCTATTTGAAAACGGTTTGCAAGCTGCCGCAGATGAGAGGGGAAAGAAAAGATTAACCAAAGATAATGAAGCATTGCAATCCCAAATCCAGAAGATCAAAACAGCCGCAGAAAATCTCTCCAGGAGCGCGTAAGATGAAAAACTCATAGACAATTTAAGGCGAAAATTTACCGAGTATGGGTTTGACTTGAATAAAGTAGAAGGTGAGCTATTCAGGGTTCGGAAACAGTTAGCTAAAAATACGTAGGAACGAGCCCGCATCATTGAGAAATTAAAAGAAAGGCATGACGATGAGGTTGTTGGGTTGAAAAGGAAGGTCATCATGGCTGAGAACAAAGTGTCCAAGCAAGCCAGGGATTTCAAAGCCGAGAGAGAATATTGTTATGCCATGATAGCTAGGTTGGAGGTGGATCTGCGGCAATTCCAAGAACTAAATAAGGTAGCCCAACGAACTCTAGAGGCAAGGGCTGAGCAATTTGGCGTTTGTTGCAAGAAAAGGGTGTTATTAGGGAAAGAGTACGGGCGATCGCAGACTACATCACCATAAAGTGCAACCATTGCAAGGATATGACAAGATCCATGTTCTTTGCCACTGCCATGACCTTTGTCCAGCGAGTGATAGAAGACCTCCACCACCTCCAAAGGAGTTTAGCACGCAAGCTAGCTTGAGGCATTAATATATTCATAAAGAATGCACTTCCTTTTGTCAAAATATGTTTAAAAATCTATTAGTTTGACCAGGAGTTTGTATTTTCTTTATGCATAATTAGTTGTTTTTCGAGTCTGTAGCTCATTTTTTATCAAAGCTTGTTAGTTTCTTGTTTAGTCTGTCAGCCTTTCGAGTCCTTGTAACTGAAGTTTTTTATTATAAAAATGGAAACTTTCCCAAATATTTTATGCTACGCTTGCAAGAACTACGCTCGGTATGATTCATGCGGAGACATGATACGTAGGCAATCTACATAGGATTCGACCATAGTTAAATAAAATAAGAGAGAAAGTGAATGAAATAAGAAAGAGGGAGAGAATAAGGCTAAAACAAAAGGGAGCTTCGCAAATAAAAGTCGGGATGACGCAATCAACCAAGGCAAGTAGGGACCGACTGTCATTTATGTGCATTCATACCTAGTATGTGGCCGCTTATGTGTTAGAACCTAACCATTAACGAGTTTTTCGTGTTGTTCAAGTTTCGAGTTAGACAGGTGATTAGTACTCGCGGCATTCTGGCAACCCACTCCTACAGCACGCGGTCTAAAATCAAGT
The DNA here is from genome assembly GCA_034376525.1 of Nicotiana benthamiana. Lineage (NCBI taxonomy): Eukaryota > Viridiplantae > Streptophyta > Magnoliopsida > Solanales > Solanaceae > Nicotiana > Nicotiana benthamiana. The sequence continues at coordinate 135,408,163 of CM067337.1, forward strand.
AAGTCATGGCCAATCAGGAATCCGATGTCAGCATTATTGACCCCTCGAAGGAAGCGGAGGAATTGGTCGTTAATGCTATGAAGGAGGAAATGAATATGCTTAAGAACCAAATGGACGAGATGTACCAAGCATGGGCAAGAGGACAGCCGCCCCCGACCTATCCTGCCAATCCAACCTTTATCCCACCACAGGCCCAAGCACCTGACCAGTCCGCCATTGATCCGCCTCCGAGTTTTCCTATCTATTCACAGTATCAGGGTACTACCTCTCAACCACCATCAGCTCCACTACCCAAAATCACTCCTCGCCCTCCCCCGCCAATTGCTCCCATCCATGCGGCACCTCCGCCTCCTAAACTTCATAGGTCGTCAAGTGAACCCCTGCTTCAAGATTATGACCCTCAATACTATCCAACAGAACCTGCTTACAAAACCCAGGAGCCTTACTCCTATGCTCTCCGTCCCGAAATCCCGTCGGGAGTTGAAAAATCGATCAAAAATCCTGAGCGGGAAGAGATGCTTAGAAAGGTCCGGAGTTTTGAACAATCCTTCAGGGACATGCGAGGATTAGGTGGCCGAGTAAATGTGGCGTTCAAGGATCTTTTCTTATTCCCAAAAGTGCAGTTGCCTCCAGGTTTCAAGATGCCTTAATTCTACTTATATGATGGTCATGGCGATCCAGTCGCGCATATAATGGGGTTTTGCAGCAAAATGAGGGGAGCGAGGGGAAAAGATGAATTGCTAATGGCATACTTTAGCCAGAGTCTAAGTGGATCGGTGTTGGAGTGGTATACTCGGCAGGGACCTAGCACAAGCGTTTGCCTACCACTTTCAATATAACCTCGAGATTGTCTCAAATTGTCTATCTCTGACAAAGCTGGAGAAGAAACACAACGAGAGATTCAGAGGGTACGGTTTCCAGTGGAGGGAACAAGCAGCCAGAGTTGATCCTCCCATGAAAGAGAGTGAGATGGTTGACTATTTTCAATAGGCTTTGGAACCTACCTACTTTGGGCATTTGGTGTCAGTAGTGGGGAAGTCTTTCAACAAAGTGGTCAAGATGGGAAGTATGGTTGAGGAAGGCCTCAAATCCAATAAAATCATGAGCTACTATGCAAATAAGGAAACTACTCAAGCCATCCAGGGTGGAGCTGGGGGAACATTCGGAAAGAAGGAGGAGGAAGTGGCGACAGTGGAGTCGGGAACTTGGTTCAGACATCTGACACCATCTCATTACGCCTAGCCCCATCCTCACCACCAAACATGCCCACACACTTCATATGGTCCACCACAACATTACTACTTACCACCAGAACCTCGCTTCTCAGTCCATCATGCATAAGCATATGCCTAACCTCCCGTTCACGCACAATGGCGTGCGCCACCCCCTCAAAACACCTACATTACTCCAAAAAATCACTACCCACCTCCAAGGGCCTACCAACAACCCCCAAAGCTCGCCTTCCGAGCCAATCCGGTTCTGAGAAATGAAAGGGTACAGAAAAAGAAGACTTTCACTCCGCTAGGAGAATCCTACACTAGCTTATTCCACAGGCTGCGACAACTGGATATGTTGAGACCAATTGAAGTGAAACTTCCAAATCCTCCACCAAGGAATTTAGACTATTCAGTCATCTGTGAATACTGCTCTAGTGCACCGAGGCATGACACCAAAAAGTGTTGGCATTTGAAAAACGCTATCCAGGAACTTATTGACTCCCATAGGATTGAGGTGCAGACCCCAGAGGCGCCCAATATTAACCAAAACCCGTTGTCGGCCCATCAGGAAACTAACATGATTGAAATTGTAGAAAGAAGGGGAGAGTCCAGAGGCCTTCACAAACGGTATTGATGATCAAAGCCGGTAAGTGTAAGCCAACTGAGGTTGCGAGCAGAAAGAAGCTAGTATCTAGGGCAAAAGAAAAAGGTAGCAAACCTGTCATAGTTCAGGGGATCTTAGCATGCGCGGTTGCGCCAAAGCAGGAACAAGCAAAACTAATATTACATGGGGCAGCTAGAGAACCTGTCATGGTTGTGGAAAGTGTTCGCATAGAGCTAGTTATTGTAAAACCAGTGATCCAACCACCAATCATCAACAACAAAGCCGTTCCTTGGAGATATGAGCAGGCAATAGTGATGTACAAGGGAAAAGAAGTTAGGGAGGAAGTGTGTGAGGCACGGGGTTTAACTCGGTCAGGAAGGTATTTCGCCCCGGAAGAATTGCAGAAGGGCAAAATCTCCAAAGATAACCCAGAACCAGTGAAGAAAGTAGTGTCAGAGGAAGAGGTGGAGGAATTTTTGAAGAAAATGAAAATGCAAGACTACTTCATCATACAGCACTTGAGGAAGACACCATCTCTAATTTCTTTGTTATCTTTACTAATCCACTCAGATGAACATCGTCGGGCGTTGAAGAAGATTTTGAATGAGGCTCGCGTACCAGACAAGATAACGGTGAATTATTTGGAAAATATTGCAAATAAGATATTCGAGGTAAACTGGATCACATACTCTGACGATGAATTGCCCATGGAGGGCACTGAGCATAACTGGGCTCTTTATCTGACGGTGAAATGTGAAGATGCTGTGGTCACCCGAGTTTTGGTCGATAAAGGGTCCAGTGCAAACATTTGTCCACTATCTACATTGACCAAGCTGAAGGTGGGAAATGAAAGGGTCCACAAGAATAACATTTGTGTTCGAGGCTTCGATGGTAGAGGCAAAGACTCTGTAGATCATATAGTGCTCGAAGTAACTATAGGGCCCATTGAGTTCACTAAGGAATTTCAAGTGCTGGATGTAGTTGTCTCTTATAATCTGTTGTTGGGTAGGCCTTGGATTAGTGCAGCCAAAGCAGTTCCATCTACCCTGCATCAGATGGTTAAATTTGAATGGGATAGGCAAGAGATTGTGGTGCACGGTGAAGATAATCAGTGTACTTCAGGTGACACAATCGTACCTTTCATTGAATCTGAGGACAGCAAAGGGCCATGGGTTTACCAAGTGTTCGATACAGTGTCAGTGCAGAAAATCCTAGAAGGTAAAGTCGTCGCGACCCCAAAGGTATCAACCGCATCCGTCATGGTGGCTTCAAAAATATTGAAAATGGTTTTGTGCTAGGCAAAGGGCTGGGAGCTTCTCTGCAAGGCATTGTGCAACTAGTGTCCCTTCCCAAGAATCTAGACACTTTCGGCCTAGGGTTCAAGCGCACAGCCATAGACATAAGGCGAGCCAGGAAACAAATGTAGAAGGCTTGGGTTCTCCAAAAACCCATCCCAAGGTTTTCCAAGGCATTCGTCAAATCCCGCACTCCCAGACGAAGGATTTTCGGCCCGCTGATTGACGCAGATGAAAATCTTGATAAAGGACTGGAAAGACTATTCAGAGGTGAATATGTTCGAGGCAAGAGAAGGATCAAGCAGGGCGGGTGTGCAGTTGTGGGAGCATGCGCAAAAACCAATAAATGGGAAGCCACTCCTCTTCCCACTCGGAGGGAGTCGTGGTAGTCGGCTTTGATTTTCCTTTCAGTCTAGTTTGGGTTAGCGTCAGAGCTGTCAATTCAGTTGTTATTTCCGTCCGTTTGGATGTGCAAAACTCTGTATCTTTGATTTTAATGAAATGCAATTTCCCTTTCAGGAATGCTGATAGTTTCCATTTCTTTTTACTTTTCTTTCTTTTCTCTTTTGTACAGTTATTTTTATGTTGGTTCCAGTGATCTGACGTGCATAAGAACTCCTCGGCCCAGTCATCAAAACAGGTCTAGTTCAGAAATAATAATTCAGGAAATAGAACATGAGGATGAACTGGGCTATGATGACAAAGGGGCATGGGATGAGATTAGCAAATAGTTGACCAAATTCGAAGAGAAACCCAAACCAAACCTGATTGATACCGAGGCAGTCAATTTAGGAAGTCTGGATAATATCAGAGAAACAAAAATAAGTGTCCATCTAGAGCCATAGCTTAGGGAAAAAATAATTGAAGTGTTGTTTGAGTACAAAGATGTCTTTGCATGGTCCTACGATGACATGACCTGATTGAGCACTGATCTGGTAGTCCGCAAGTTACCTACTGACCCAGCCTACCCGCCTGTCAAGCAAAAGTTGAGAAAGTTCAAAACTGATGTGAGTGTGAAAATTAAAGAGTAAGTGACCAAGCAGTTTGAGGCAAAAGTCATCCGAGTCACACGATACCCCACTTGGTTAGCTAATGTTGTGCATGTGCTAAAGAAGGACGGTAAAACCAGGGTGTGTGTTGATTATCATGACCTCAACAAAGCAAGTCCAAAAGACAATTTCCCCCTGCCGAACATCCATATATTTATTGACAATTGCACGAGGCATGAGAGTCATGCCTTTTGGTTTGAAAAACTCCGAGGAAACATACATGAGGGCCATGACAACCATTTTTCACGATATGATACATAAGGAAATTGAAGTCTATGGGGATGATGTGATAATCAAGTCTAGACAGCAATTCAATTATGTTAAAGACCTGAGAAAATTCTTCCAAAGGCTCCGCAAGTATGATCTCAAACTCAACCCGGCAAAATGTGCATTTGGGTTGCCCTCATGAAAGTTGTTAGGGTTCATAGTCAACAGCCGAGGCATCGAACTAGACCCATCAAAAATCAAAGCAATACAGGAGCTGCCACCACCAAGGAACAAAACAGAAGTAATGAGTCTACTGGGAAGATTGAATTACATCAGTCGGTTCATTGCTCACCTCATAACCATCCGTGAGCCCATCTTTAAGCTATTGAAAAAGGATGTTGGGTTAAATAGACGGGAGACTATCAGGAGGCTTTTGATAAGATAAAGGAATATTTGAGGAACCCACCGGTATTGGTCCCATCGGAACCAGGGAGGACTTTGATCTAATATTTGACAGTCTTGGAAAACTCATTTAGGTGTGTGTTGGGTCAGCATGATGTTACCGGGAGAAAAGTGCAGGCCATATATTACCTCACAAGAAATTTATAGCTTACTTGGTTAAGTATACTCATCTTGAAAGGACATGTTGCGCCTTGACGTGGGTGGCCCAAAAGTTAAAGCATTAATTGTCATCATATACCACTTATCTCATCTCACGACTGGACCCATTGAAATACATTTTCCAGAAGCCTATGCCCACAGGAAGGCTCGCGAAATGGCAAATCTTGCTCACTGAGTTTGACATTGTCAACGTGACTAGGACTGCTATGAAGGCATAAGCATTGGCGGGCCATTTAGCGGAGAATCCATTAGATAAAGAGTATGAGCCCTTGGACACATATTTCCCGGAGGAGGAAGTGATGCATATCAATGAAATCGAACGGGATGAGAAGCCTGGATGAAAATTGTTCTTCGATGGGGCTGCCAACATAAAAGGCGTTGGGATAGGAGTGGATCTCATTTCTGAAGAAGGACATCATTACCCAGTCATAGCTCAACTTCGCTTCTATTGCACCAACAACATGGCAGAATATGAGGCATGCATTTTGGGTTTGAGATTAGCAGCGGACATGGGTGTCCAGGAAGTCTTGGTCTTGGGAGACTCGGACCTTCTGGTACACCAGATTCAAGGGGAGTGGGAAATAAGAGATTTAAAACTCATTCCATACCGACAATGCTTGCGTGATCTCTGCCAAGGATTCGGTCAATAGAGTTCAGGCACATCCCCAAAATTCACAATGAAGTCGCAGATGCCTTGGCTACTTTGGCGTCAATGTTACATTAAAGAGACATTACATTGACCCATACATATCTGGGTCCATGATCAGCATGTTTATTGCCATATAGTGGAAGAAAAGATTGACGGAGAGCCTTGGTTCCACGACATTAAGAAATATATCAGGAGAGGGGTGTACCCGGTGCAAGCCACGAGTGACCAGAAGAGAACAATCCATCGTTTGTCAAATGGATTTTTCTTAAGCGGAGGAACATTATACAAAAGAATGCCAGATCTTGGTTTCCTAAGATGCGTAGATGCTAAGCAAGAAACGGCTATCATGAATGAGGTGCATGCGAGCGTTTGCGGGCCGCACATGTGTGGATATGTTTTGGCAAAGAAGATTCTCTAGGCAGGATATTATTAGCTTACCATGGAGCAGGACTGTATTAGCTTTGTGCGCAGATGCCACCAGTGTCAGGTGCATGAGGATTTAATTTCAATCTCCGCCGTCGGAATTGCATACGATGTCAGCTCCATGGCCTTTCGTTGCTTGGGGTATGGACGTCATCGGGCCCATTGAGCCAGCAGCTTCTAACGGACACAGATTTATCCTGGTTGCTATTGATTATTTCACCAAGTGGGTTGAAGCCAAAACCTTCAAGGCAGTGACCAAGAAGGTTGTGGTCGACTTTGTGCACACAAACATCAGTTTTCGGTTCAGGATCCCCAAGACGCTCATCACGGACAATGGGGAAAACCTCAACAGTCACTTGATGAGGGAAGTATGTCAGCAATTTAAGATCACACATCAAAATTCTACCTCGTACCGCCCCAAGGTGAACGGAGCGGTTGAGGCAGCCAATAAGAACATAAAGAGGATACTTCATAACATGGTGGAAGCGTCCAGGAAGTGGCATAAGAAGCTACCTTTTGCATTGTTAGGTTATCGCACCACCGTCCGCACCTCAGTGGGGGCCACTCCGTATTTGTTGGTGTATGTCACAGAGGCAGTAATCTCGGCTGAAATTTAAATCCCCTCTCTTCGAATCATGGCCGAAGTAGGAAACGACGACGAATAATGGGTCAAAGCTTGTTTGGAACAATTGAGTCTGATTGACAAGTAAAGATTAGCGGCAGTTTGTCATAGCCAGTTGTATCAATAGAGGATGGCTAGGGCATATAATAAGAAAGTGCGTCCGAGGAAGTTTGAAGTAGGTCAATTGGTATTAAAACGCATCCACCCCCACAAGGCTGAGGCAAAGGGCTAGTTCACTCAAAACTGGCGAGGACCATTCGTCGTATCAAGAGTATTGTCCAATGGAGCATTGTATCTGACGGACGTGGAAGGAAAATGTTTGGAAATGGCTATCAATGCGGACGCTGTCAAAAGATATTATATATGATTTTCCTTTAGATAATTAGCTATGCTCGACACCTGTTTGTACTTAGCATATTCTGAAAATTTGTATGACAAAGGCATTTTATTCGGCAATCTAAACACTTTATCATTTGCTAACCCTTTTGAGCTTTAATTATTTTCTTTCACACCCCTCTTTCGGAATAAGAAATAAAATTCAGAAACGCAAGTATGAGAAAGCAGTAAAAGGAAAGAAAAGGAAAGAATGAAAAGAATGGAAAAAGCGGGAAAAATAAAACAAAAGAAAAGAAAAAAAGAAAAACAAGAAAAGAAAAGGGAGAAGAAAGAAAAACAGAAAGAAAAGGGAGAAGAAAAAAAACAACAAAATAAGGAATCAGTATGAACTACGTTTGATATGATTCCTTTTAAAAAGTTACGTAGGAAGCCTCAACAAAATAAAAATCAAAAAGTCCCCAAGCAAGAAACTGGGGCAGAAATGGTGGTTATTGTAAAAATGTTATTCCAAAAGTTGTAATTCTGAACCCGTTTAAATTTTTTTGAGCCTTTGATATCCTTCCTTTATTCACCCTATCCAAAAGCCCATGTTACAGTCCAAAGAAAGACCTTCTGATCAGTTCTCAAAAGATGCCAAGTTGAGCAAGTTAGAAGTGATTCATGTCAGGGAGAGCACTCCGAGCTAGGAAGGAGAGATAATAAAATGAGAGAGTCTTATTGGTAAAAACCCTCACAAGAACTATAAGGCAACGAGAGTTTGAGAGAAATAAAATGAGAGAGTCTTATCGGTGAAAACCTTCACAAACACCGTGAGATGAAGGTTAGGCAAAAGCAAAACTCAGAAAGGGGCTATTGGTGGATGAACACTGCAGGGCAAGCCAAGCAAGGGTTTGGTTGAAGAAATCGGGTTAGAAGGGTCACAGCAACAAAAACACGGCAATGGAAGTTCGGTCGTCGAAACTGATTGGGTCGACTAAGCCGAAGTGCATGTCATGATCATGTAAACCAGTTGTTCCTCTTCAGATAAGTCTTCTTTCTTTTCTTTTAAATAGTCAGCGAGTCTGGAATTCTCTACCCTAAATACCATTCAGAGACTTTGCATTTCATCTTTCTTTCGAGTCTATAGAGTTTTTGTTTAAGAAAGCGAGAGGAATTTCAAAGCCGATAATCAATTCCCAAAGAGACAAAGCACACGACGCCCAATGGAGTAACAAAGATAACAAGTGTGCAACAGCAAAAGGAAGGATTCATAAAAACTTCAATTGATGGAAGAGACAAGAGTCGGCAAAGTGAAGGAGTACCACACAGAAAAAGGCATGCAAAGTAAAATCACAAAGGTTCTGGGGCCAGCCAAGAATCATACACCGGTCGGGCTATCTCAAAAGGGACGCAAATTTGTCACAACACGAAGATGGGGAAGGGTCGCAAGGTTGACTAAGCATAATAATTCAGTAGTCGGGAAAGACATAAAGAATTCCAGAAAATTATCAATAGTGCAACACAAGGTGGGGAGTAAAGTGAGGGCATAAAGATCAAGAGTCAGTCGAGCATCACAAATGGACCGGGTAATCTCAAGAAAGGGGTAAGGATTTTTGGTGAAGGCTCAAAAATGTAACACCGAAATGAGAAACAAAACAAAGCCACAAGGATCAGAGGAACATCCAAGCATAACATCCTAACTCGGAAATCGTCCAAGAGAAGTATAAAGCTTCTAGCAATAGAAGCAAAAGCACAGCACAAAGGTGAAAGTGGCCGTGAGAGCTGACCCAGCATGATGTATCAACCCGTCAAGCGTCAAAAAGGGACGCAAAAGAATTTTGGTAAAGGATTGGGAGTGCAACACAAAGTAGGGAGCAACATAAAGGCACAAAAGGTGAAGGCTAACCAAACATCATGGAAAAACTGGTTGATTTCAAGAAACGGGGGGGGGGGGGGGGGGGGGGTTTTGACGAAGGAATGGGAAGGTAATACAAAGATGAAGAACAAAGCGAAGCCGCAAGGATTGGAGGTTGAACGAAGCATGATACATCAACACATCAATCAAGGGGGAAGGACACAAAGAATTACGGCCAGAGATTAGCAATGTAACACAACGATGGGCGGGAAGAATAAAGCCTAGAGGTCTCGAGGGGTCAGTTGAGCAGTTCAAGCAACTCCTCGTCAATATGGGCAATGGAACACAGCGGAACATGACAGTGGGGAGGTCTCCCTTAACAAGAATGCTGCAAGCCAACTATCGCTTTTTTTAAACTGGCAAGTTTTCTTTGATTGACATAAGGGCAGAAAATTTCGGAAAAGCCTAAGGGAGGCCGTCCATAGGAGAAGGCAGGCACACGGCAGGTATGATCGAAATCTCAAGGCCCACCTGGGAGTGGGACTCGGTTAAAACTCAAAAGGGAAATACTCCGTCGTAAACACCCTCCCCAGCAAAGTGCATAGGGGGACAAACTTTAACTAGCAAACCCCAATAGAAACAACCGAGGGTTAAAAGAGGCATAGAAGTTGAGATGGAATGCAGTTTAAAACTCAAACAGGTGCGGGTTACATGGGCAAGCACCAATACCTTTCCCAGTAAGAGTCGCGGAAACCCTCCCGGACAATAATCACTAGCAGAAACAACCAGAAGTAAGAATCGGCATTAAGGCGGATCCTTCAGGACCCTCCTGGAAAATGGGACTTGGCTTAGGACACAAACAGTCGGGTGGCATGGTCAAACCCAAATACTTCCTCAACCATGAGTCAACGAGAGTCATCAGGACCCTCCTGAAAAATGGGGCTCAGATTAGATATTTCCCCAACAAAGTCAATAAGAGTCATCAGGACTCTCCTGAAAAATGGGACTTAGATTAGATATTTTCCCAACAAGAGTCAACAAGAGTCATCACGACCCTCCTGAAAAAATGGGACTTAGATTAGATATATCCGCAACAAAGTCAATAAGAGTCATCAGGACCCTCCTGAAAAATAGGACTTAGATTGGATATTTCCCCAACAAGAGTCAACAAGAGTTGTCAGGACCCTCCTGGATAATGGGACGTAGCTCTAAATACTAACCCCAGCAGTCACATCTTGTCATATAATTAAGAGTTGTCAGGAGCCGCCTGGATAATGGGAAGCAGTTTTAATCACCTGTCACCAGCAGATCCCCCATCAGATATAACTCATAACAAGAAATAGTGGAAAATAATACCTTTTGAGAAGCATAACATAGTCTTAAAGTTGTCATCAGTTAAGAATTGTCAGGACCCTCTGGATAATGGGACTTAGCTTAGGTTTAGAGGTATTCGTTAAGGGGATTTGATTAACATTCACGGATCCTCTCAGCGTCAAACTAGGCCAAGGAGATTTTTTTGTGTTGTGTTTGATCAGGTACACAGGCAGCAGTCTCAGGGAATATTTTCAAAATTTTAAATTTCAAGTTTCAGGCGCCCACCTGTAGAACAAGGGAATATTTTTCAAGAATTTAAGTTTCGAAAATCAGGCGCCCACCTATAGAATAATGGAATATTTTTCAAAATGCATGTTTTAGTAATCAGGCGCCCACCTGTAGAACAAGGAAATATCTTTCAAATTAAAATTTTGGTAATCGGGCGCCCACCTGTAGAACAAGGGAAGTTTTTCAAATTACAAAGTGTCGATAAACAGGAGCCCACCTATAGAACAAGGGAATATTTTTCAAAATTTTAAATGTTTCAGGCACCCACCTGTAGAACAAGGGAATATTTTTCAAAATTCAATGTTTTTGGCAATCAGGCGCCCACCTGTAGAATAAGGGGATATTTTACAAAATTTCAAAGTCTTGGAAATCAGGCGCCCACCTGTAGAACAAGGGAAAAATTTTCAAAATTCAAATTTTGGTAATCAGGCACCCATCTGTAGAACAAGGGGATATTTTTCAAAATTTTAAAGTTTTGGAAATCAGGCGTCTACCTGTAGATCAAGGGAATATTTTTCAAAATTTCAAAGATTTGGCAATCAAGAGCCCACCTGTAGAATAAGGGAATATTGTTCAAAATTTCAAAGTCTTGGCGATCAGGCGCCCACCTGTAGAACAAGGGAATATCTTTCAATTAAAGTAGTTCAGAACCCACCTGTAGAACGAGAGATTGCCTTCAACAGAATATATGTCAAGTCCAATAATTCCGCATCAAACATGAAGGAGGAAAAGGCAAGCAGTCAACAATGCCACAAGGAGTTGGCAGGAAGAAATACAAGGCAACAAAGCAACAAGGATCAAGATTGAAGACGTAGATAGGCTTCTCTTTGTAATCCGTAGCATATAGCTTAGTCTAGGTTTAGTTTTATTTTTCATAAGGTGTAAAAGGAGGTCAGCAAGCATTACCAGCAGCATCAGCGGGGCAATCACAGCTTCTGGTAGTCCCAGCTATTAAACACTCCAGAACTACACTGACCTGATTCCTCTTTAGCCGAGGATATGTAGGCAACCTTTGAAGCAGGGTTCAATCATTAAGTTTTTAAAACGCTTCTCATGGACTGCCAGGCAAAAATCTCTTTGTTGCTCACCTATCTTTGCCAAAAAACTCTTCGTGTCTTCGAGCAAAGAGGGGCAGCTGTAAGCACGTGATTTTGCATCACTTGAAATGTTCCAATAAATTCGTTAAACTAGGATTTTTCTTTCATTGTTTGGCTTTTCGGAAATTAATTATGTGATTTTGTGTTTGTTTGCATTTTCCTTTTATTATTAGAATTTTTAGGAATTAATTATATGATTTTGTGTTTGTTTGCATTTTCCAATTATTTATTAGAATTTTTAGAAATTAATTGTATGATTTTGTATTTATTTGTATCTTTCTTTTATTATTTGAATTTTTAGGAATTTATGTGCATGATTTTTTGTTATTTGCATAATTTTGTGCTTATCTGCATGTTGCATTTTTTAATTTGCATAGTTCATAAAAAATAAAATGACACAGTTGCATTTAGGATTTAATTTTCGCATGTTTAGTTAATATTGAAAATGAAAAAAAAATAACGAAATTGGTTATACCTACATTTGGATAATTTTCTTTTGAATTGTAGAATTAGGAGGTTTTTTTATTTTATCTTGCAGCATTTAAATATATTTTGGTTTATTTTTACTCTTTATCAAAAATATATGGAAATATACCAATAAAAAGAGAAAAAATAATTGTATAACTTAGGTATCGTATAAGACCATAATTTGGGCCATATTTTCGGAGCCAAACACTACCAAACCCATCAAGATCGACCCATGTCCAAAGGTTCCTACCCAATTTAATAACTCTAAGTCCAAAACGACGTCGTTTGATCTAAGCCCTCCATGCCATTAATCCAACGGCTCAGATTGAGCCTTATATTTTCAACATGGTTGTCAGAATACATGTAATACCTTTGAGACACAATTCGTCTTCATCGTATAGTTCAACCGCTAGTGTAACGCCGTCGTCAAACCACCACACCACCACCGTCTGCCGACGGCATGAAATCGCCGCTGCCGGCGTAACTCCAATAGCCTCAAAATTTATACCCCAGAATTCCCTTTGTCTCCTCTTCCCAACCATCCTAAGATCGCCTTTCGAAACCCGCCACAACCCATCAAATATTTGTTCAAAGTCCGACAGCTCCGCCGTCCACGGCGGTGCCCGGTGGCCAACGGCTCCCAGCTTAACACCACCCAACCCCCTTAGCCTCCCCTATCCAAAAACGAGTCTAGCTTTCTTTGAATAATTCCCAGACTCCTCAAATTCCAAATCTAGGGTTATACCTAATTTTGAGATGAAATTCTCGAAGCCGCTTGAGTCCTGAAATGGAGTGGCATGTTTGTTTTGGCCAAAACAAACATGTGACTCTGTTTTGGGATTCAATTCCATTCAGTAGACCATTTGAAGGAAACCGGTCCCTCTCTTGGTTTGTTTTTCTATTTTGTACTTCTTTCCTAGTTTAGTAATTAAGTCCGACTTTATTCATTCTTCTTTTTTTAGTTTAAATTTGAAATGGCACTTTATCAAATTTTTGATAATGATTCTCCTGATTGAGTGAATGACCCTCATGATTTTAATTAGTAATTCTAGGAATCCTGAGCAAATCCATTATGAAACTTTAATTAGTAACTTCTGCTTTTTTTTACCATGTTTGCTTTAGGTTCAATTTGGAAGTTTGGCATGTTTTCTTTAGTTTCTGTATGGTTCTTGAGTTCTGAGATTGAGTATTAACGAATAGTGCACATGCAATTAGGTTGGTCATGATTGTTTGGTAGTTTCCTAATTTTTGAGTTTCACATGGTTTAGAGTGGTGATATTTGAGTTTTAGTTTTGATAGTGGTAGCCTCCTATGTTCTTATTTTAATTGTTGAGTATTTGACCTGATTCAATTGTGTTTTGATTGCTGAGGATGGACTAGCTTTTGTTCTTGATTAGTAGCTCAATAACATTAGGATTGGTTGTAGTTGTTAGTAGTATTAATTGCTAGTAATTAGTTACAAGATAGCAAAACAGTAATTTTAGCACCAAAAAGTGTAATAGGGTTTCCACTTAATTCTCATTATTTTAGGATAAATAGGGGTAATATAGAATTTTAGTTCAGTTTATTGGTAATTTTTAGAATAAAATAGGGGTAATTTAGAGTTATAGCTTGGCTTTGGTAATTTTAGGAACAAAATAAGGGTAGTATAGGTAGTTCATATATGGAAAACAATGCTAGAAGCCTTTAGAACCTTCTTGAAGCGGTTTTTAATATAAAATCAGTAGTCTTATTGCAGTAACTTGGGAAACAAGTCAAAAAATGAGGGTCCAAATAGGTAAAATATGAAAATTGAAAGAGGGACCTTTAGTTAAAACAAAATAACAGTGGCGCCCTAGCCTTTGGCTATAAAAAGAGACTGAAAATCATTCAAAACGGGGAGCACAGTCTGAAAAATATCCTAAAATTTCCAGATATTTTGGAGCTTAAAAAACTCAAAAAATCTCAGAAAACTTCCAAAATCCATCTCATTCGAAAATTGTTAAACCCCTGAGATCTAGTAGGGTAATTATTGGTCTATTAGGTTGTTTTTCCTGAAAATAACTTCAATCCCAGCTATGTAGTAGAAATTTAGATATAAGGATGAAAAACAACCTGAAAACTATGCATGTAGAGAGTTGAACTTCAGCATTGGCCTGGGGTTCTTGTTCCAGCTATTTTCGAGTCAAAATTGTTGCCTGGGTCCTGTTTGTTCATTTGAGTTTCATTTGTGCCATTTAGCTTGGCTTTACTGGTCTGAGTTTGGTTTCAAGTTTTTCTGGGAATAGTTGGTAACACTATTAGGTGTATCATTGCTCATGAGCTTTGGTTTTGCGAACATCATGTTGTTGTTGATTACTGGACACTACTGCTGACTCCTTACTCTCTATTTGCATTTTGATTCCAGGTATTACTTAAGCCCAAGCTATGTGTGATGACTAAAAAAGCAAATTCAGCAAATGGTTAATGGCACTATTGTTTATTGCTCGAAGATGTGGTTGTGTCTTTCTTTTAAATACCTTTAGTAGTGTAATGTCCTTTTATTTGTATAATGCAAATGTGAATATTAATTAGGCATGTAAATCAGACTGAACTGTTAAATTTGTTTGATCGAACCTATAGTTGATTTTAAATGTTGTATAGTTTGATCACTAAAAGTGTCCATTGGATTTTGTTCAACTAGGGATTATCAGTGGATTTAATATTGATTTACATATATTTGTGATTCATAATTGAATTTTAGTAGCCATAAAAGCTAGCAGGAATATCGATTTTTATTTAATGGCCATGGCCTTCACGTAGATGCTGGACTTAGAACAAGTTACTAGGTCCAAGTTTGGATAAAAAATGAAGTACTCATTTGTATTGATATCGAAATAAATAATTCTTATAGTTCCAATTCAGTTCTTGTTTGTTTTTGGTCGTGCTTCGTCTAGCCAAAATTGGACAGTCCCCTTGTCCAGGTTTGGGCTTGGCAAATCATGCACCAAAGCCCAATAGCTTCAGTTCCCCTTAATTGTCCAGAATAATAAATGTAGAAAGGTAGTAATTCATTTAGGAATAGCTTTTCAATAACCATACGAGGCGTACCATGCCAAATGGAATCCAAATTGTGTAGCCCTCATGAAATGTTTATACTAAAAATGCTTAGAAAACTCGAGACGCGCCATTTAGCAAATTTCATGGCCCTCTCAAACTTGCAAACGCATATTTATTTTAAACGTGCTAGTTAAATAATTCACCTTCCTAAATTCGGGTGCACATTTATGTGACCCAAATCCGAATCTTAACGAAGTTGAAATGTGTTAAAACCTACGGGTGCATTTATGTGACGTGGTTCGAGGCATGTTTTAACGACATTGCAATTTTTTTTAAATAATAATAAAAGTGGATAAAAGATTTAAATGCACATAAGTTCATAATTGTTTTAAATCAGATAATTTAAGCCAAATATAACAGTTGAGTGACCGTGCTAGAACCACGGAACTTGGGAGTGCCTAACACCTTCTACCGGGTTAACAGAATCTGTTACTCGGATTTTTGGTTCGCGGACTGTTAAACAGAGTCATTCTCTCCTTGATTCGGGATTCTAAATGGTGACCTGGGACACCATAAATCCCCCAAGTGGTGACTCTGAAATTCTCTTAAATAATTGAATCACGTTTCAATTGTCCTTAAATTGGAAAAACTCCCTCATCTACGCCCTTCGCCGGGTCGTGGTAGCCAAAAGGAGGTGTGACAGATGTAGTAGTTTTGAACCCATTTTATCTACAAGCAATATTTTTTCATTGCAACAACACATAATTGTGTGATCTGTACAACTTTGTTCCAAGTGCACAGCTTTATGGCATTCAGGATATTTGCAGTTTTGGGCATATTGTTTCCCAGGATACCTGTGCTTTCTTTGTAATGGATGCCTCACCAGTCCATAAGAAAGATCTACACAATGTTTCAATCATCTTCATAACCTTCTTAGGTAGAGGAATACTTCCAATAGGTTTGAATACCAAACAACACTGATTTGATCAGTTGTAGTCTGCTACAGTAAGAAAGTAGCCTTGCAGACCAACAACTAATTGTTGTTGTGATCTTCTTAATTAGGGGCAGACATTCCTGAACAATTAAGTTTTTAGATGAAAGTGGTACTCCTAGATATTTCAAAGGGAGAGTACCTTCCTCAAACCCCAGTAAGTATAATATATCCTTCTTTTCATACGCATCCACCCTAGCCAGGTAAATAAAGCTTTTATCAGTGTTCGGTGTAGTCCAGAAGCTGCAGAAAATATTTATAAAGCCCCTTAAAGGAGTTTAATGGATTCAACATCTGCTTTGCAGAACATGAGACTTTACATTCCTCATAAACTCCCCTCAACAAGTGAGACTTCCCTTAATAATTTAAAGCCATAGTTAGCTAAGAATAATCCATGGTAATGGGACCTAGTGTTTTCATCCATAAAGCTCCTAAAATCAGATCATATTCACCCACTATAAATACAATTAGGTCAGATGAGAAGGTAGTACCCTATGGGATCCATTCAAAACCCCTAACAACCCCAGATGTGGCTTTACCAAGGCTTACATAGCTTACCCTGGTAGGAAACGTTTGGCACCTAAGCTCTTGGCAGCCTTCTCATCAATAAAGTTATGTGTACTACCTCCATCAAGTACGATTTGTATTGCTCTCTTCTCATTATATCTAGTAACATAAATGGTTTGAGCTCCTTGTAATCCACTTAAAGCATATAGAGATATCATAGGGGCATCCCCCTCCAACACTAACCATTTTTAAGAACCCCCCTCAGATTCCTTCTTAACAGCCTCTCCATATTCACTTTTTGAGACTTATAGATCCATCACAAACAATTGGTTAGCTAGGTTACATTTATGGCCTGCAATGTATTTCTCATCACAAAATAACAAAGACCATGTGCCCTTCTAGCCTGCATTTCCGTAGGAGAAATAATTTTCCTGTTTCTAGGAGAATTACCAATGGTTGAAGGAGGTAAAGCCAGTCTAGGAGCGAAGGTGATAGGACTAGGATTCTTTTTTAGGGAAGGTGTCTCATAGGAAGGCTTTTTAAGATGAGTGGATGACATAGAAGTAGTGTTACACCTTAGAGCTCTAGCATTAGCAGCTACGGTTGCTTAAGTTAATCGAGCTTAACGATAAGTTTTGGACAAGGCTTGAGGTTCATGAATCTTGATAGGGTTCACTAATTCCTCCTTCAGTCCTCCTAAAAAACAAGAGATAGCCTCGGTAACAGTTAGATCACACTAAGCTAATACCCTAGCAAAAGCAAATTGGAACTCCTTCACTCAACCAGTCTACTTCAACTGCTTCAGTTCTAGCACAGGATCAGTATATTCTTCACTAAATATTTCAATCAAAGCCTCAATATACTCATCCCATGGTGGAAGTATAGGTGAATCTCTGCATTTCAAATAAGACTGATGCCAAGCTAAAGCATTATCATCTAAATTCATTAATACTATATTTATTTTCTAATTCGAAGAAGTATTGTCAACAGTAAAATGTTGATCAATTCTATATATCCAGCTTTTCAAATTTTCACCATTGAATCTGGGAAATAACATATTATGACCTCGATTGTTATGAGCATGATAATGATTAGGTCCTAAAATTCCCTGACCTGATTGAAGAACATTATCCCGACCCTTAGAAGTGGAACTATTGTCTCGTGATTGAGTATGTAGCTGCATTCCATCAATCTAGTTTTTTAAGGGCTTATACAACATTTCAGCATGTCGATGATCTAGGTCAGCTTGCAATTCTTCAGTTTTATGATCGAGAATTAAACACAGATCTAACTGTTGAGCAACTAGATCTTTATATTGCTCCTGCCAGTCTAAATTTGAGAGATCAATAGCTTTACGCGGTCCCATGTTCTAGATCTGATAAAAACAGATTCCGAAATTGGTATCTAATTTACAATTTAAGAGAGATTTAGGAGGATAAAACAAAAAATGAAAGGAATAAGCAGAAGAGAGAAAGAAGATTACAAGAGACGCTAGAGTTGTGAGAGGGAATTTCGAATTTTCGTTGACATTAAAAAAATACCTAATGAGAGATTACAACTTGCTATTTATACTTCTCAATAGTCTACTGAAATACAAAAACAAAGCAACGGAAATGAGCTAATACATGCTAATTGCATTTTCCGCCAAAAGCTAACATTCAAATATTAACTAACAAAAGAACATAACTAACTTTCAGATTAGTCTACTTATCAATTGATGTCTCATGGAGTTCATCTACTTTTTGGGTATCAATACCCACCCCCCTCCCCCCGGTGAAAAAACATCTGTGTCTTCAAAGGTGAAGGAAGGAAACTGGTACTAAGGAGGGAAGTAAATTACCAAGTAGCAACAACATAATCCAAACCTTACTATTTGATCGAGCATTGTGAAACTGCCTTGTTGCACTTTTTGACCAATCTGCATCAAGTATAGCTTCAGGAGTAGGGCATAAGGGACTAGAGAGATCCACGGCAAGTGGGTGGACAATTTCAAAAGGAAGGATTGGGCAAAACTTTAGTTGGAAATATGAAAGGTAGGGTGGATTTGGACCTCAGGTGGTAGCAACAACTTATAAGAAAATACTCCAACTCTTTCAACAATAGGATAAAGACCAAAATAGCGAGATAGATAGACATGATGGATTGCTTATAAGGTTGAAGCTTCACAAAGACCCAATCACCAACTAATAATATCCTATCAGCGCGATGAGCATTAGCTTGATCTTGCATATGCTATTGAGCTTATGCCAAATGGCATTTAGCTAGTTGCAATTTAAACTCGTGCAGTAGAATAATGTTCTCAATGTCATTAAAAGGAAAGTCACCAGGAAGATAAGGAAGGTGAAGCAGAGGAGGGTAGCCATAAAGGAGTTCAAAGGGTGAAGTCTAAATGGTAGAATGGTATGATGAGTTATACCACCATTCAGCCAAAGGCAAGAATGCACACCAATTAGATGGTGAATCAGAATAGAAACAACATAAATAAGTCTCTAAACACCTATTAAAAACCTCAATTTAGCCATCAGTTTGAGGATGATAGGTTATGGAAGTGTGCAAATAGACAACCTGAGTAGAAAGGAACTCCTTCCAAAATGTACTAATGAAAATAGGGTCACGGTCACTGATGATGGTAGCCGGGAACCCATGTAACTTGAAAATGTGATCAAGAAAGATAGGCACAAGGTATTGGGTATTGTAGGGGTGAGACAAGGCAATGAAATGGCCATACTTAGTCAATCTATCAACTATGACCCAAACAATTGTCTCTCCTTTTGATTTAGGTAAACCTTCAATAAAATGCATGTTGATATCTGTCCAAGGAACTGTAGAGAGAGGCAAAGGTTTCAATAAACTAGCTCAAGCAGAAGTACTATACTTGTTCCTTTGATACACAGAACAATTGCACACATAGTTGAGGATATCAATTTTGATGCCTTCCAATAAAAGTAAGCCATTAGTTTTCTAGTGGTTGCATCAATACCATAGTGGCCACCAGATGGGGATGAATGCTTCAATTTCAAAAGCTTAGTCCTTAGGCCCAAATCATTTCCTACAATTAACTTATCCTTCCTCCTAAGTTGATTGTTTATCCAAGTGAAGTGTTTCTGTGGTTTGTTTTGTAAAGATTTGATAAGACTGTGTAACTCAGGGTCATGAAACCAGCTGTCTTGAATTTCACTCCAAATATCTGCTTGTACAGAAGAAACCATGAGGGATATCAGCTCAGCTCCCGACATTCTTGACAAGGAATCATCGGCCACATTCTCCTTTCCTTTCTGATACTGGATTTTGTTAGAATATGTAAATAGTAGTAAAATAACTCTAATCGAATATGTATTAGTAGTAGGATAGGCTATGTGTATATATTGGGCTCATTGTATCATGTTTAACATCAATATATCATATTTTTCCCATGCTTTTTCACAGATTTCAAACTCAAAGGGTAACAACTTAGCCAATAATCTAATCTGTAAGTCGGTATGTAACTTCTGTTCTAAGAGGTACTTAAGGGCTTTTTGATCAGCCTTCATAATAAAATGTCGACCCAAAATATAGTGAGACCATTTGGTAATTGCAAACACTAGAGCCAATATCCCTTTTTCATACACAGACAAAGCCAAATGCCTAGGATCTAACCCTTTTCTAATAAAAGCTATAGGGTGGTCATTTTGCATAAGAACAATACCAATAACCTGTGCCACGAACATTTGTTTCAAATACAAATAGAAGAAAATAGTTAGGTAATGATAGCACTGGAGTAGAAGTAAGAGCTAACTTCAGTGCTGCAAATGCATCTGCAGCTTTAGAATTCCACAAAAAACCATCCTTCTAGAGTAAGTCAGTGAGTGGCCTACTGATAAAGTCATATCCCCTAATGAACTTCCTGTAATACCCTGCTAGGCCTAAGAATCCTCTCAATTGCTTAAGAGTAGTGGGAGTTGGGCATTGCTGAACTGCTTTAATTTTTTTAGGATCAGTAGATACTCCCTCAGCAGTAATGAATTGTCCTAAGTATTCCACCCTTGAAACTCGAAAGGCACACTTAGACTGTTTTGCCAATAGACTGTGAGTGGCCATAGTATTAAATACCTGTTGCAAATTTCCCACATGATCTTGCAAATTAACACTATAGATCAAAATGTCATCAAAGAAAACTAATACAAATTTCCTTAGAAACTTCTTAAATAAGTGATTCATGAGACATTGAAATGCAGAGGGAGCATTAGTTAAAGCAAATGGCATTACTATATACTCATAGTAAACAGAATGTGTTTTGAAAGTAGTTTTGGGAACATCCTCAAGTAGCATCCTTATTTGATAATAGCCAGACCTGAGGTCAATTTTAGAGAAAAAAAAAAAAGCAACCCCAGTAAGCTCATCCAATAGATTATCTATAACGGGTATTGGCAATTTATCCTTGACTATGCAGTGATTCAACTCCCTGTAATCTACACATAGTCTCCATGACCCATCCTTCTTTCCCACAAGGTACACATGAGAGGAAAAGGGACTGTTACTGTACTGAATGTCCCTTGCCGCATCACTTCATTAACTAACTTTTCAACAATGTCCTCTTTAATAGAAGAGTGCCTATGGGACCTAACATTCACAGGTTTTGAACCATGTTGGAGAGGTATTATGTGGTCAAAAGCTCTCTTTTGAGGAGCTAGTGAGGTAGGTTCAACAAAGATCAATTGGTATTGATGTAACAATTGTTCAATGAGGTAAGCATTGTTACTTTTGGCCATGTGCTAAGCTTAACAGTGCATATCAGTAAGTGAGCTAGTCCCTCACTTGCAATATAAAGAACTGTATATATACTCCCCTTTCAATCTATTCAAGGACTTTGGACTAGAGACTTTACATTCTGAGACACTCCCCTCAACAAGTGAGACTTCCCTTAATAATTGAAATCCATAGTTACCTCAAAATAATCCATGGAAATGGGACCTAATGTTTTTATCTATAAAGCTCCTAAAACCAGATCATATTTACCTACTAGAAATACAATTAGGTCAGATGAGAAGGTATTACCTTGTAGGATCCACCCTAACAACCCCATATGTGGCTTCTAGAGTGCCGTTACCAAGGCTTACATAGCTCACCCTGGTAGGTCAAATTTTGCACCCCAAGCTCTTGGTAGCCCTCTCATCAATAAAGTTATATCTACTATCTCCACCAGTAAGATTTGTATTGGCCTCTTCTCACTATATCCAATGACATTCACTTTTTGAGACTTCTAGATCCATCACAAAAAATTGCTTAGGTAGGTTACATTTATGACCAGCAATGTATTACTCATCACAAAAATAGCAAAGACCTTGTGCCCTTCTAGCCTGCATTTCTGCACGAGATATAGTTCTCATGTTTCTAGGAGCATTAGCACTGGTTAAAGGAGGTAAAGCCAGTCTAGTGTGGAGGTAATAGGACTAGGATTGTGTTTGAGGGAAGGTGGCTCATAGGAAGGCTTTTCGATGTGAGTAGATGACACAGAAGTAGTGCTACACCTTAGATCTCTAGCATCAGCCGCTAAGGTTGCTTCAGCTAATCGAGCTAAATGATAAGTTTTGGACAAGGTCTGAGGTTCATGCATTTTGACAGGTCCTCCTACAGTCCTCCTAAAAACAAGAGATAGCCTAGCTAATAGTTAGATCACACTGAGCCAATAGCCTAG
Source organism: Nicotiana benthamiana (assembly GCA_034376525.1). NCBI lineage: Eukaryota > Viridiplantae > Streptophyta > Magnoliopsida > Solanales > Solanaceae > Nicotiana > Nicotiana benthamiana. Next base: position 135,430,377 of record CM067337.1, read on the forward strand.
AAAAAGCAAATTGGAACTCCATCACTCAACTAGTCTGCTTCAACTGCTTCAGTTCAAGCATAGGATCAGTATATTCTTCACTAAATGTATCAATAAAAGCCTCAATAATCATCCCATGGTAGAAGGATATGTGAATCTCTGCATTTCAAATAAGACTGAGGCCAAGCTAAAACATCATCATCCAAATTCATTGATACTATATTTACTTTCTGATTTGAAGCAGTATTATCAATAACAAAATATTGATAAATTCTATATAGCCAAGTTTTCAAATTCACCATTGAATCTAGGAAATAGCATATTATGACCTCGATTGTTATGAGCATAATAAGAATTATGCCCTAAAATTCCTTGACCTTATTGAAGCACATTATCTTGACCCTTAGACGTGGAACTGCTGTCTCGTGATTGTTAATGTAGCTGCATTATATTGATCTAGTTTTTGAGGGATTATACAATATTTCAACGTGTCGATGATCCAGTTCACCTTGCAATTCCTCAGTTTTGTGATAGATTAGTAAACGCAGATCTAACTACTGAGCAGCTAGATCTTCATATTGCTTATACCAGTCTAGATTTGAGAGATCAATAGCTTTGCGCGGTCCTATGGTCTAGCTATGATACCAATTGATTCCAAAATTAGTATCTAATCGACAATTTGAGAGAGATTTAAGAGGAGAAAACAAAGTATAAAAGAAAGAATCAAAAGAGAAAAAGAAGAATACATGAGAAGCTAGAGTGGTGAGAGGGAATTTCAAATTTTCATTGACATTCGAAAAGTACCTAGTGAGATATTACAACTTCCTATTGATACTTCTCAATAGTCTACTGAAAATATAAAAACACAGCAATAGAAATGAGCTAAAACATGCTAACTGCATTTCCCGCCAAAAGCTAAACATTCAAATTTTATCTAACAAACCAACATAACTAAATTTCAAATTAGTGTACTTATTAGCTGACGTGGCATCATGGACTTATTCTGAATTTTGTGTATTAAAAAGAAAAGAAAACTTACTTCTTATGATCTCTTTTATCTCTGCATGGCTCTTTGTAACCCGTTTTGAGAAAAAATAATTCCAACAAAATCCAATTCTTTGAATTCAACAGAAATTTCATTAATATTAAAGAAAAAAAGTATCTTTCAATTTCTTCAATATTGCACGCCTATAAGTGACATACAACAAGGAAAACAAACCATAAGAATTTGACTTCAGAATTTCCACAACTAGATAAAACCCATTGGGAAGTAAATAGATTCTGAGATCTAGTGTCATGAACTCAGACTCACACTCATGCAGATAAGGAATTGAAGGATCAAGCTAGATTGTAGAGAGATAAAGTAGAGAGAAGGAAGAGAAGAAGATCATACTCTATATTAACCGACTGAAGAACAAAAATGTACAGTGTTTAACTAATATAACCACTTTCATGGTGGTTAGTAGAGGGAGAATGTGAAATAACAAAAATAACCCCACTTTCTATTCTACACTATACACTAAACTACCCTTCTCTTAATACTCCACCTCAAGCTGGTGGGGGAAAGGCATCAAACACACTAAGCTTGGATAAGAGAAGGTGGTGTTGACCAGTGGACAATCCTTGGGTGAGAATGTCAGCCAGCTGCTGAACAGAAGAAACATGATAAGGAAGTATAATCCCAGACTTGATCTTTTCGCATACAAAATAACAATCTAAATCTATATGCTTAGTGCGTTCATGGAACATAAGATTGCTAGAAATTTGGGTTGCTGCTTTATTGTCACAGAACAAGGACATAGGTTGAGTAATGGTGAGCCCCAATTCTTGCAACAGTCCAATGATCTAAGTCACTTCAGCTAATGTTGCTGCCATGCTCTTGCATTCCGCTTCTACAAAGCTCCTGCTAATAGTGTGTTATTTCTTGGACTTCCATGAAATGAGTCCTTCTCCTAACTTGATAACATAACCAGTAAATGACCACCTTGGGTTAGGGCAACAAGCCCAATCTGAATCACAATAGGCAGTCAGACTATAGAATCAGCTGGCAAAACCACAGCCAATCCAAGACACCTTTTGACATATCTAACCACTCTAAAATCTACCGCCAAATCAGATTATTTAGGTCTTTACATGAAATGACTCAGGCTCTAAATTTCAAAGCTAATATATGGTCTGGTAATAGTAAGATAAAGAAGATTTCTAATAAATTGTTGATAAGCAGTGGAATCTTTAAGTTCTGGATCATTTGTAACCCCTACATAAGTATCATACTCAACAGTGGCCAGCTTTTGATTTAGTTCCAAAGATTTTCTAGCAGGTTTACATCCACTTAATCCCACTTGAGAAATAAGCTCTAAAGCATATTTTTTGGACTAAGCAATGTTCCCTTCTTTGATCTCATAATCTCAATTGCAAGAAAGTATCTCAACTCCGCCAGATCCTTCACTTTGAATCGATTGTGTAAGGTTAAATTTTGCATTTTCTATTAATGTGGGATGACTACCAGTAATGAGTAAATCATCCACATATATGATAATCACTACTAAATCATATCCTTGTCTCTAGTTAAACGAGTGGTGATAAGACCTACTCTGTTTGTATCCATTCTCTATTAAAGCTTCAGTAAGCTCAATGTTCCATTACCTGGAAGCTTGTTTGAGGCCATATAGGGACTTGAGAAATCTACATACCTTGGACATCCCATTATAGTTGAACCTTGAGGCATACTCATGTAGACTTCCTCACACAAATCTCCCTGTAAGAAAGTATTGTTAACATTTATTTGATATAGAGGCCACCCTTTGGAAGTGGCTATACTAATAATAAGTCATTCTCACCATTTTTACAACTGGTGATAATGTGTCATGATAGTCAAGTCATTCCTTTTGCTTGTATCCATTGGCAACCAAACGAGTCTTAAACCTTTCTACCTCTCCATTTGCTATGTACTTGACTTTGTAGACCCATTTAGAACCAATTGCTTGCTTTCCTTTAGCAAATTCAGTCAGTTCCCAAGACTTGTTGTCTTCAAGTGCTTGTATTTCCTGATTCATGGCTTCAAACAATTTGTCATCTTGAACTGCCTCCTTAAAGGAGTTTAGTTCAATGCATGTTGAACTGATTACTGCTAAAGAGATGGTTTTGATAATTGCAAAGGAATTGGTGGCGGTTCTTCTAAATTGGCTTGTCAAGTATCTACATCTGTTGAAGATGTCTTTTTTTGGACTGTATCAGTATGATCCTTAAGAGTTTCTGTTAAATCTTCAACATGTGTCGTTTGTTCTTGAGTGCCATTATCAACAAGACTTCTTGTTGGTTCTTGTTCAATGCTTGGCTAGACAGATTGTACCATTAGAACTGGCTACTTTTGAAATAAATCAATAGAATCCTCTTTAGAATTTTTAAATAGAAACATGTCTTATCTAAAGCTAACATCCCTGCTAACTAGAAGGACTTTTCTTTCTAGATCATAAAGTCTGTACCCCTTTTGAGTTGTTGAATACCCTACCAATACACATCTATTATCCCTTGGACTGATTTTATCTCCTCTTGGAAGGTTGTTAGCATAACGGAGGCAACCAAACACCCTAATATGATTTATGTCAGGTGGCTTGTTGTATAGAAGCTCGTGTGGTAATCTTTTTTTTAAAATAGAGGTAGGCCATTTGTTAAGTAGGTTCATAGAAGTTTTGACACACTCTCCCAAAAATCTATTAGGAATTGAACTTTGGAACTTCAGAGCTCTAGCTACTTCTAGAATGTGTCTATGTTTTCTCTCTACCACCTCATTCTGTTGAGGTGTGCAGGGAAAAGTACTCTTATAAAAACTTCCTAACGAAGAAAATAGTTCATTGTAATTGGAGTTGAAGAATTCAGTCCCATTGTCAGATCTCAATGTCTTAACAGTTACTCTAAAAGAAATAAGAAAACTACTACTTCACTCTTTGATTGAAACAAGCATATCCGAGTAAATCTACTGTAATCATCTATCACTGTAACAAAGTATTGCTTCCTATCATGAGTAGGTACCTTATGAGGTCCCCATATATCTAAATGAATAAGCTAGAAACTACTAACAATATCATTACTACTAGATGGAAATTTGAGTCTGCTTTGCTTAGCCAAGGGACATATATCACAGCTGTGTTGTACTCTGTTATCCATTGATTTTTTTCACTGTTGAATATGTTGCATTATTTTTGTTGAAGGATACATTAGTCTCATATGCCAAAAAACTGAATTATTTGTATTGTTGGTAACCATTGCTGTTGTAGGCATTGATCTCCTCTGCAAAAAAGGTATAGTCCACAGCATTCCTTACCAATCCCCATCACCTTCCCATTGTAAAGACCCTGCAGCACACAAAAATCAAGGAAAAATATTGCAACACAACATAGTTCCTTAGTCAATTTCAAAACTGACAATAAGTTGAACTTAAAATCAGGAACATGTAAAACATCCTTCAAGATTTGATTGTCCAATATAGAAATATTTCTTGTATGAGTTATTTGAAACTTATTCCATGTTGGCACTTGCAATCGATTATCATTGTGTCCACTATAATCCATAACATCACTCATAATCTCATTAAAAAAGTTAATATGATGTGAGGCTCCTCAATTCATTCACAGTCAAAAGAATTTGATAATAATGCATTTATACCTACCATAAGTGAGTGACAGTCACCTGTGTCCTGTTTATTCAGAAGGTCCAACAACTACTTGTATTGATCCTCTGTGAAGAAATTCTCTTGTGTGGACTATGTGCTTAGTACATTCTCCCTTTATGTTGTAGTAGCATTAGCATAGGGCTTGACTCCTTGTATTGGTGCTTTCTTCTTACTCATGAAATCAGGAGGATATCCTATAATTTTGTACAAATCTCCTTCAAATGACCTTTATACCCATATAAATCACAAATCAAGCCTGGCCTTTTTGCCTTAAATCCCTGATTGAATGTCTGATTCTTCTTAGCTAGCATAATCAAAGAATCATTATTAGGCTCCCCTGCTCCAAGATTTCTCTGACTCTCTTCGCGTATGCTTGATCAACTGTCAATATAGGTGTTTTGAGTAACACCTGACTTCTCAAATGACTATAGCTCTCATTCAGACCAACTAAAGACTGTAAAAGTCTTAGATTTATGAATTGTTCAAAAAAAGGCCTCGTCTCCTCATAATAACATTCAGCTTCTTCCACTAAAAAATATATTTAATGCCATAGATATTTCATTTTTGAATAATAAAAAATGATTGAATTAGTACCTTGAGTTAACGACCTTACCATCTTCCACAGTCGATAAGTTTGAGTTAGATTAGATTTATCAAATCATTCCTTGAATTATCCCCAAACTTTTGATGCATTTGATGCATAGATGACATTAGGTTGCAAATCTACTGCCACTATTTTTCTGATTCATGTCAACACTACAACATTACATCTCTCCTAATGAGTTTCCAATTCACCTGTGAAAGAGCTTTTTGTACAAGTTCCTTCAATGAAACCTAATTTGTTTTTCACCAACAATGTCGTTCGCATAGCTCGACTCCATACTCCATAATTTTCTGGACCTCTGAGTTTTATGTTGATTAATGCTACACCAGGAGTTTCCGATTCTCTCGAGTACAAAGGATTATTGTGATCAATCCGAGAAATTTCAACCACTGGTTCTCCCATGGAAGCAGCTTGAGCAATGGCTTCCTACTGGAATTTCGAACAATTTTGTCCTAAATTTAGATCGATCGCTTTGATACCATGAAAGAATCTGAGATCTACTGTCATGAACTCAGGTTCACACTCATGCAGCTAAGAAATTGAAGGATCAAGCTAAATTGTAGAGAGAGAAAGTAGAGAGAAGGAAGAGAAAAAGATCATTCCTGTATTAACCAACTGAGAAACTAAAATGTATAGTGTTTAACTAATATAGGGAGCATGTGAAATGACAAAAATACCCCTACTTGCTATTCTACACTATACACTAAACTACCATTCTCTTAATAGAAAGGAGCAAAAAAAAGGGATGAACCTATTGAATGAAGAAGAAAAAAGCAAACATTTTTAGTATATATGTGCTCACATAAACTTAGAGCCTGATGCATTTTGCTGAGAACTTACAAGATCATCAACACTAACGACAATTGGAAGCGCTAACAGTTGCTTGGACACCCTCATTTGCTAGCACAAACTACAGTGTTTACTCTCTTCTGAAGATTTATTCATACAATTGTAATGAATATCATGAAGGAATAATCTGAGAAGCTTTAGAAATAAATGAAGAACAGAAGCAGAAGTTAGGCAAGAGAGAAGTATTATGCGGAGAGATAGAGAGAGAGAGACAGAGAGAGAGAGAGAGAGAGAAATTTAGAGTGTATTAGTTCATTCTCTAAAAAGTGTAGTTACATTCTTATGTTACGTGTGTGTGTATATATATATATACACTAATCATATAGTTAAGAACTTACTAACTACCTAATAACTCCCTAATAACTATTAGTTAGTTAATTAACAGCTTTTATCTAAAAGACTAAACTACCCTCATTTTATATTATTTAACACTCCCCCTCAAACTAGGTGGTGGAAATATATTAACCACACCTAGTTTGGATTTCAAATATTCATGTTAAACCTTGGTTAGACCTTTTGTAAGAATATATGTTTGTTGGTCTATTGTAGAGATGTACTTGGTATTAATAAGACCTTGTTGAATTCTTTCTGTCACAAAGTGACAATCGATTTTAATGTTTTTGGTTCTTTTATGATAAACTGGATTTGCAGCTATTTGTATTGCTGCTTTACTATCACGAAAGATGTCAATAGGTAGTTGGATTTGTGCATCAACTTCAGTTACCAGACTATATAACCAAATTAGTTCAGCAACAGTCGTGGCTAGGCTTCTATATTCTGCCTCTGCAGAGCTTCTGGATATAGTGGTCTGCTTCATAGACTTCCATGAAACTAATGAAGCACCAACCTTGATTAAATACCCTGTAACTGATTTTCTAGTTAGAGGACATGCAGCCCAGTCTGCATCACAGTAAGTTGTGATTGCATTACTTTGAGAGCTTGATAAAAAGATGCCTTAGCCTGGTTGATTTTTCACATATCTTAATGCAGGTTCCATATGAGATACTTTAGGCAGTTAGAGAAATTGGCTAAGAGTCTGAAATCCAAGTGCTATATCTGGCCTTGTTACTGTTAGATATAACAATTTTCGTATTATTTTTTGATAGGATGTTTGATCAACTACGCCGTCTTCATTTCTTGAACATACTGTCTTGTCAATGTGATCATCATACTATTTTGAAGTTAATTTGATGTTGACATCTATTGGAGATATGGATGATTTGGCAGCAGCTAATCCAGTTTCTGAAATCAACTCTAAGGCATATTTTCTTTGATGCATAGTAATTCCTTGACTGGACCTTGCAAATTCAATTCTAGGAAGTATTTGAGCTCCCTTAGATCTTTCATCTTGAAAGCTTTTTGTAGTAGATTCTTTGTTTCTTCAATTAAATTCAGACTGCCACCTGTAATTAACATGTCATCTATATAAATTTAAATTAGAGTAGTACCTTCAGTTATCTTTCTTATGAATAAGGAGTGATCATACTGGCTTTGTTTGAATTTGAACCTTAACAATGCTTCACACAATTTCGCATTCCATTGTATAGGTGTCTGTTTGAGTACATATAGGGATTTAACAAGTCTACATACAGTTTTCTCCCCCTAACTTTCAATCTTGTGGTAGATCCATATAAATAAATAGATCGCCTTGAAGAAATGCATTGGATACATCCATTTGATGTATATGCCATTTCCTTGAAGCTGCCAATGTTAGAATACTTCTTATTGTTACCATTTTCAGTACAAGTGAAAAGTTTCTTGATAGTCAATTCCTTCGTTTTGGCTATATCCTTTTGCCACTAATCTAGATTTGAATCTTTCAGTTTCTCATGTGGCTTTGTTTTTGATTTTGTAAATCCATTTACACCCTATAGGTTTCTTACGTTCTGGAAAGGTCACAATTTCCCATGTATGATTGTTTTCAAGAGCATGTATCTCTTATTCCATAGCCTGAATCCATCTAGGATCTAAAATAGGTTCAGAATAATTAATTGGTTCAGACATTGTTGAAGTTGTAGCTAGATATGATTGACATTTAGATGAGAGATGATCATAGCTTATATATTTATTTAAAGAACAAGGAACATTTTGATGGATATTCATAGATACAGAGTCCTTCAACCATACTAGAGGATATTTGTCTCTGTAGGTTCTTCTTCTATCTCCAATTCATATATGATTCTGAACTTCAATAGCACATGGTGTATGTGAATTGTTAGTGTTGGTAAACTTTGAATTTAGCCCTTCATCTGTTTCAACATGATCTATATCTGTGCAGTTTTCTTTACTGTTTTGTTGCATATCACTTACATTATAGTCTGTAATAATTTATGTGTTCTGCTGCACATTAGTTCCACTAGATTCTGAGTTGTCACCAACATTTGTAGTTGTATTTGTACTTCTGTCTTGAGATAGTATTGAATTATCATACACCATTCTCAATTCTTGAGTTATATCTACAAACACCTGTGAAGGACAGTTGTCCTTTATTGGAAATGGAAAACATCTTCTCTGAATATAACATCTCTGCTTGTGAAGAAAGATTTATTAGTAGGATCATATAAAATATATCCTTTCTGAATTTCTGAATATCCCATATGAATAGCTAGCTTAGCTCTAGGCATTAACTTATCATGCTCTTGTACTATTTTTGCAAAGCAAAGGCATCCTATTATTCTAAGATGCATAAGTGATGGCTTTCTTTTATGTAGTCTTTCAAATGGAGCCATGTTGCCAATAACAACACTAGGCATTCTATTTACTAGATATAGAGCAGCTAAAATACAGTAACTCCAAAATTTGATAGGTGTTTGAGCTTGAAATCTAATAGCCCTTATGACTTCTAATATATGTTTGTGTTTTCTCTCAACTACACCATTCTGCTGAGGTGCATACACACAGGTTCTTTTATATATTGTTCCTAATTCTTTAAACATTTGTTCACACACAGAGTTCACAAATTTTGATCCATTGTATGTTCTTATAATTTGTACTATTGTATCAAACTATGTTTTTACGTATCTGAAGAAATGCTGAATTGACACACAGGCATGAGATTTTTGTTTTAGCAAAAATATCCCAGTTACTCTTGAGAAATCATCTACAATAGTTAGAAAGTACTTATATCTATAGTAGGCACTCTATAAGGTCCCCACAAGTCTACATGTATGAGATCAAAACAATTGCTACTTTGTATACTACTTGTAGGAAATGGTAACCTAGTCTGTTTTGCACAAGACATGCAGTGCACTTATTATTCAATTCCTAATAGTATCAGTATCTATATGTAATATTTTCATTAGAGTCTGGGTGGATACATGACCACATCTCCTGTGTCACAGAACTATATCTGAGTATTCACTTTTATTTGTCTCATTTTCCTTTGCAGTCAAAGCTATCATTTTGTTCTTTTCAGCTGTATTAGTGTATAGAAGATATAATCGACCATTCTCTTTACCAATCCCCTTCACCTTCCCAGTGAAGAGTTCCTATAATACACAAAATCAGGGAAAAGTTTGTTGAGCATTGTAATTCTTTAGTTAGCTTAGAGACTGATAATAGGTTATATTTGAACTGAGGAACATAAAACAAATTAGTTATAATACTATTTTCTAATATAGAACTTATTCCTATATGAGTGAGAGTTGTAATATCTCCATTAGGAAGTAAAACTTTCTTTGGATTGTTTGATTTATTTACTGTCCTTTCATTTAGTAGTTTTTTATCAGCTATCATATGATTTATTGCCCCTGTGTCTATAATCCATTGACTAAGGAAATCATACACTAATAGTATCCATACCTGCCACATTAGCTGCAGTAGTTGAATTTGATATACCATTCTTATTCAACATCTGTATAATCTGTTCATACTGAGACTTTGTAAAAGCATAGTTTTCAAGACCTGATTTCTCCATAGTTGAATTAGATCCTTGAGTTTGAGCATTAGGCCCTGGTTTTTCTTGCTCCAGCACATTTGTATTCGTCCCATAACTGAACATAGGCATTGAGTTTTCTTGTTCACTATTAGACTCACTAGATTCAGTCAACAAATTCACATTATAAGCTGCATTTGTCCCCTTGTTCATTCTCCTCTGTTCTTGAAATCTGCTGATATCCTACAATCTTGTAGCAGTTTTCTTTACTGTGCCCTTTCATTTTACAGTAGTCACACTAAACATTATAATTCCTTTTAAATCTCTGATTCTGAATCTGATTTGTACTAGATTTTGAGTACATATCAATCTCATAATTTCCTCATTGGCTTGTAGGATTAGATCCCAGTATTCTAGAAGTTGCAGCAACAAATTTTTTATCCTCATCACTTATAATCAGTGCATAGTTGATTTACTGTAGGAATGGGACTTCTCGTTAGAATTTGACTCCTAGCATGTGAGTATGAGTCATTCAGTCCCATTAGAAATTGATATAGTTTCAATTTCTGCAAGTAAGCTACAAAATCTCTTGATTTTGGACAATCACAGCCAGGTGTTGGTACTAATACTTCAAATTCTTCCCATAGATCTTTTAATTTTGAAAAATACACTGATACAGATGATGTTCCTTGCGATAGAGTAGAAATTTATTTATGCTTCAAATTCTTCCCATAGATCTTTTAATTTGAAAAATACACTGATACAGATGATGTTCCTTGCGATAGAGTAGCAATTTATTTATGAAGATTGAAGGTTCTTGGACCATCTTTCTTGTTAAACCTTTTAGCCAAATCTTCTCAGACCACTTGAGTACTAGATGCATACATAATTCCTCCAAGTAGTCCTACTAAATTCATGATCCAAGAAAGAACAATTGCATTTACCCTTCCTTAGTGGTTCCACATCGTTTCTGGAAATCTTTTTTTCCTGCATGTACCATCAACCATTCCTAGCTTATTTCTGCTCAGCAAATCTACTCTCATGGATCTGAACCAAATTGAGTAGTTCTCTATTCCTATCAACTGAAATGAGATAATCTGAATTCCACTAACATCTACAGGGGATTAGAACAACAGATGATTGTAGTCAATTCCATTTACTTTATTTCCTTGAATACCGGTTACATGTTCATTTGGAGGTTGAAATTCTGATGGTTGAACCACTAATTCACCATTAACAGCCATTTTTGTTAATTTTCTTCTTCAAAATTCTGATAAAAAGAATAAGAGTGCAGAAAAATTGAAAAATCAAAGAATTCTTGAGTTGAAATTTGGATCGATGTATGGATCACAACTGTAAGTTGTGTAAGCTCTGATACCATGAAGATTTATTCATACTATTATAGTGAATATCATGAAGGAATAATCAAAGAAGCTTTAGAAATAAACGAAAAAACAGAACCAGAAGTTATGTAAGAGAGAAGTATTAGGCGGAGAGAGAGAGAGAGAAATTTAGAGTGTACTATTTCATTCTCTAAAAAGTGTAGTTATATTCATATGTAACATGTATATATATATACATATATATATATACATATATATATATATATATATATATATATATATATATATATATATACATATATATATATATATATACATATATATATATATATATACATATATACATATATATATACATATATACATATATATATACATATATACATATATATATACATATATACATATATATATACATATATACATATATATATACATATATACATATATATATACATATATACATATATATATACATATATATACATATATATATACATATATATACATATATATATACATATATATATATATATATATATGCTAATTAAATAGTTAAGAACTTACTAACAACCTAACAATTCCCTAACATCTATTAGTTAGTTAATTAACAGCTTTTATCTAAAATACTATACTACCCTTGCATTATATTATTTAACATCTTGTTGTTCGATTGCTGCCTTTGTAATGCCCATTAGGTGTTTATAGAATTGCCTACGAAAAAGCTTGAATACCTGTTTAACTCTTGTCTTAATGTTCATTCACAAACTACCTCTTGGAAAGCACCCATTTAAATTCCTACACAATACAATGCAAATGGTGATTAGTCAAAGTAACTTGCAACAATATGTTTAATTTATACTTGAATTCCTTACCTATAATAAAGCTCAATTTTTATTGTCTTCTAGGTATTACGAGAACTCCTATATTTTTCTTTTATAATTGTGATGAGTTTGTGCTCATATCGATTAATTTTATATTACTTTTATTTTGGATGTTCATTTTCTCAATGAAACTAGCTTTTTTATATAATTTACCATATCCTCTACTATTCCAATGATAGATAAGTTAAATTAACATTTTAATTCCTGCCTTATACAGATGACATAGAGACCTAGTACAATAAATCTTAATAATTTTTTTTTAATTTAACTTGTTGATAAACACATTATATTTGTTTTACGGTAAAGTGTAACATACATAAAACGAGAATTCTGTCAAAGCTGGGATCAAAGGATTTGTTTGTTTGTCCTGAAGATACCGTCTTTGACCTTTACACGAAATGAAATCGTAAATCATAACTGATGTGTATATTTGGGTTGACTTTTCTCGTTTGGTTTATTAAATAAGTTAATTGTATCGATAATATATAAAATATTTATATTATCTCATTAATTTAATCTACAACAATATTTTTTTATAACAATCTAATATAATAACCTGAAAAATCTAATCTCTATCATGTCAGATTACATTCATGGCATAAAATTATGTATGTAATTGTTAGCATAAATAATTAAAATTCAGTATATTATACGGAGAGCAGTGGCGGAAAGAAGTACTATGAAGTTGTCAAGGCTGTGAAAATCAGAGGAAGAAGGAAAAAACATAATGGAGAAGAAGAGCGGTTATGCTCTGTTTTCTCATAACTGAAAAAAATGGAAGTATACTGTACATTTTGTACTACTTAGTTACTTAGCTTTCTAGCACTTCTTAACTAACTCTGACTATTTACATATAATTAACTTTATACAGCTCATGATTCAACTCCCCTCCTCAAGCTAATGGTTGAAAGATGTCTTTCAACTTTAGCTTGAACATTAAGTAGTCATGATGTACTCGACCAAGGCCCTTTGTTAGAAGGTCAGCCTCATGTTCCTTAGTGGACACATGATGTGTTTTGATTAGACCTTGCACTAATTTCTCTCGGAAAAAGTGACAGTCAATGTCAATATATTTGGTTCTCTCGTGAAATATGGGATTTGCTGCTATTTGAATAGCATCTTTGCTATCAAAATTAAGGGTTATAGGCAGCTCAACATCCACTCCTAGCTCTTTGACAAATAAGCCATATGAGTTCTGCCACTACTGAAGCCATGCTCCTGAATTCAACTTCTATTGAACTCCTTGCCATAATCTCTTGTTTCTTTGACTTTCATGAAATCAAAGCATCTCCAAACTTCACCAAGTAGCCTGTCACTGATGTCCTGGTTTGAAGACATCCTCCCCAGTCTGAATCACAGAATGCCACTAGTTTACTTGAGTCTCCAGATGGCATTAGAAGATAAGTCCAGGAGAACCTTTGATATATCTCACCACTCGCAATGCAGCACCATGTGTGACTTCTTTGGTTTGTGCATGTATTGACTTAGAACTTGCACCACATATGCAATATCCATAGTCATAGTAAGATAAAGTAATATGCCTATCAGCCTTTGATATTTTCCAGCATCTGCTAGCAACTTGTCTTCTGTTTCAAGAGGAGACTTACTTTGAATGAATTTGTCATACTCTTCAAACGTGAGTTTTATATTTGCTTCCAATGGACTTCCAGCAGGTTTTGCACCATTACGACCCATTTCTACAATGAGTTCCAAAGCATACTTCATTTGGCTCATCACAATCCCTTTAGATAATCTAGAAAATTCTATTCCACGAAAGAATTTAAGCTTGCCAAGGTCTTTAATTTTAAACTTCAACTTCAGGTCATTTCTAGTTTGCAGAATCAACTTCTGACTGGTCCCAGTTACCAGTAAATCATCCACATAGACAAGCACCACTATTAGCTCAGACTTCTCTTTTCTAGTGAATAATGAATAATCAAAGTGACTTTGAGTGAATCCCAGTTATGGTAAAGCATCTGTCGGCTTCTTATTCCATTGTCGAGCGGCTTGCTTAAGCCTATATAGAGACATATGAAGTTTGCAGACATTGTACTTCCCCTGATTAGCAAACCCTAGAGGAACCTCCATGTAAACATCTTCAAGGAGATCACCATGAAGGAAAGTATTGTGCACATCCATTTGAAAAATGGCCCAATGTTTTGCAGCAGTAATAGCAAGAACTGACCTGACTGTAACCATATTGGCTACAGGAGAAAAGGTCTCAGTTTAATCCAACTCCTCCTGCTGACTATACCCTTTGTCTACAAGCCTAGCCATGTGCCTCTCTATTGTACCTGAGGAAGTATATTTCACCTTGAATGCCCACTTACAACCAATGGGAACCTTCCTTTGAAGCAGATCAACCACTGACCATGTGTGATTATCTTCAAGAGCTGAGATCTCACTCTTCATTTCTTTATCCCATTTGGCATCTTTGAGAGCCTCGGTGTAGGACTTAGGCTCCACAATGGCAGAATAGGCAACTAAAGCAGCTCCAAAAGAGGATGACACATTGGCATAACTGACACAGTTTGAAAGTGGATAACTACAATGGGCACTGCCTTTACCAGAGACTATATAGTCCTTCAACCATATTGGTGGTCTGCTAATGCTAGAGGACTTTCTGTTTCCATCATGGACCTCAGTAGGAGAAGAAACAAGAATATCATGGACACTGGAATCATCAGCAGCAACAGGGCATATAGGAAGAGAAGTATCATGAGAAGGAGATATAGAAGGATCATTAAAGTGGGGAGGAACAAGATAAGAAGGGATAGAAGACATAGATGGTAGTTGAATATTTGCAGAATCACTTGATGGTATAGTAGAAACATCCAGTACATGAAATAAAGGAGAGGGAGATGAGTTCAAGAATTGAAAAGGCAAGATATCCTCCATAAAAATCGCATCCCTAATAACATGAAACTCCTTTGTGTGAAGGCTAATCATTTTATATCCCTTTTGTGTAGCAGAATAGCCAAGGAAGACTGCATGGTAAGCTCTAGGAGCAAATTTGTCAGGTCTTCTAACTGTAGTAACATAGCCTAAGCACCCAAACACCCTCATATGTTGTAAGAAGGGTGAATTCCCAACCAAAATCTCAAAGGGAGTTTTCTGATGAAGAAAAGGTGAATGAAGTTTATTGATGATATATACAGCAGTGCTCACACACTCTCCCTAAAATTTCAAGGGTACTGAGGCTTAAAATCTGAGTGCTCGAGCAACTTCTTGAATGTACCTGTGCCTCCTTTCAGTAACTCCATTTTGTTGAGGAGTGTAGACGCATGAACTTTGGTGTATGACTCCATGAGATTGTAGTAGCTCTGACATGTGAGTATTGAAGAATTCACATCCATTGCCAGACCTAAAAAACTTAAAAGATGTGGAGAAAACATTTTTAATCATAACAAAGAAGGATCTCAGAGCAACAACCACTTCTTCTTTTGTAGGTAGGAGAAAGATCCATGTGCATATAGAGCAATCATCTACCAAGGCCAGAAAGTACCTCTTTCCATCATAGGTAGGAACTCTATAAGGACCCCAAACATCAACATGAATTGTATGAAAGCATGACTTAGATGATGTAGAACTAAGAGGAAAAGATAGTCTTGTTTGTTTAGCTAGGGGACACACTATGCAGTGCTTGTCTTTACCACCACATTCAGCAGACTGAAAGTCCAAAGATTGTTTTAATTACTGTAGAGTATCTAAGGGTACATGACCCAATCTCTTATGCCACACAGCTATACTCACTATTTTATTAGAGACTTTCACTGCATTTACAGAGTTTACTTGTCGTGCACTCTTCAAGATATCTGTTGCTGAACCTTGATCCTGACTTTGTAATTCCCCTAACTTCTTTGGAGTAGAGTTGAATACATATAGTCCATCTTCTTCTCCTCCAATTCCCCTCACCTGTCCACGGAAGAGCTCCTGGAAAATGAAGCAATCAAGAAAGAACGTAACAATCCATTTCATTTCCTTAGTGAGCTTGGACATAGATAGGAGATTATACTTGAAGTCAGGTGCATACATCATATTAGAGACTATTAGATCCTTCAAGAAAGCAACATATCCTATATGACTAACGTGAGTAAAACTACCGGTAGGTAAGTGAACTTTCCACCTTTACTTTTAACTGATCTAGCATTGATCAACAAGCTAGAGTCATTCACCATATGACTTGAGGTCCCTGAATCTACAATCCATTTTGTAAGGATTTTAGTAATGTCACCACAAAATGGTATACATGTTGCCATAGCAGATCCAATCCACCCAAGTTGCTTCCTAGAAGTTAAAGAATCTGGTCGTACTGATCTTGAGTGAATTGAGGAATTCCAGGTTGAAGGTTCTGACTTGGTTGTTGCATCTTCTGCATTTGTGAAACTCCTATAAAATTAGCTGTGGAACCTGCTTGTGCAGGGATGGTGAGGTTATCAGACACACAGATAGCTGAATTCCCAAATCCACCCTTCCTTTTAGACTTAAAGTCTTGTGGATATCCATTCAGTATATAACAAGTCTCTCTAGTGTGGCCTTTAAAGTTGCAATAGGCGCAGTGTAGGTTGTTTCTCTTGGATCTATACCCATAATTTAACTGATTTCCTTATGAGTGTCTAACGGGCCTACTGTTTCGGGCAGAGTAAAATTTGTTTTGACCCGAACGGGTTCCGGGCCGGTTACGGTTTGTATCTTAACGGGTTCGGGTTTGTATAGGTAAAAATTGAACCGTACGGGTTACAGGTTGAGTGGGCCGGGCATGGCCAGGTTCAGTATAAGTATTGTAAGTTATATTAATACAAAGTACTAACACGAAGAATACAAGGAAGATGGGAAAAAAATTGCACTTATTGCAAGTGCTACATATTTCATAATTCGAAGTTTCAAACTTTCAAATTAAAAGGTTTACATTTTCAACAAGAAGTAAATTCAAAGGTTTTGCATTGCCCTTGCAAGTTCTTCATAATCAATATGAATTGAGTGACCTTCTCCTGGAGTGTTAAATTCGGATGGGTTACCATGTGTTAATATATCTCCAAGTTCCTTGTCTTCTGGGCTATCAACATCTTCACGTCCTTGATTTCTTCGTTCCGATCTAATCCAATCTCTGAAACATACTAAAACTTCCAAAGCATTGCTTCCCAATGAGTGGCGGGTGTCTCCAAGTTGTTGTCTTACTTGGCTAAATGCACTCTCCGATGCAATAGTAGAGATTGGCACATTCAGCACGTCCCGAGCCATAGCAAAAAGAACAGGAAATTGCTTTCCATTCTCATGCCACCATCCCAAAGGTGAAAATTCCTTTGTGTGGGGCTCTTTATGCTTCTACAAGTAGAATTGAAGTTCATCAATGTTCCTGCTACTGGATGGAGTGTTAGAAAATGTAGAAAAAATATCAAAACTATCAAGGCCTTCTTCATCATCCACAGTAGCAGAAGTAATACAGTGCATAGTGGGATTAACATTGTCTACAGCACGAGCAGCAGCATCAATTACGTTTGCATAATAATTATATAAATATTGTAAATAATAATTTAGCTTGTTCATATAAACATATAAAGCTGGAGTTTCAGTTTGTCCAATCTCCATATAAGTATATAAAGCATTCATTAACTGGTGAAAATCAGACATCTTAATAGAAGGATTCAAAACATTGCCAATTAAGTAAATCGGAGGAATTGGAAAGAAGTATTTTTGAATTTTGCTTGCATTTTTTCAACAACATCCTTATATTTTTCTTTCTTCTTTAAATTCAAAGAGTAGAAAAGAAATTTCAGCTATATGTACAAACGCCATAGTAACAGTAGGGTAATATGCTCCAGAAAACTCAACAGTAGCTGTATAAAATTTATGTAAAAGTTTAACAACATCATTAATGACCTCCCAAGTACTAGTTGTTAACATACGGTTTGGATCAGTACAATGCGCATTAGCAACCTCAGTTATTGGGATTCTATATTTGTAGCAACATTTTCAATATATATATATATATATATATATATATATATGTATAATTCCATCTAGTAACAATTTCGTCTAGCATGAATCTGGGTTTAAGGTTATACTGGACACACTTATTCTTAAATTCATTTGTTCTAGATTGTCTATTATTTCCTTGAATAACACCAACTGCTCTTCTAACATGAGTAATCTCAGTTTAAAACTAATAAAGGTCCCTTTTAACAATTAAATTATAAACATGACATGCACAGCTAACATGAAAAATGTCATCAAGAGGTGGTTGCAAATGCAGTTTTAATATTGAAATTGCGGCATTATTTTTAGAAGCATTATCAAACGACATACACAATACTTTTTGCTTTAGATTATAAAATTTAACAACTTCAAAAATAGTACTACTTATATATGCAGCAGTATGACTTTGATCTTCATCATATCTAAAAGCGATAATACATTTTTGCATACAAGTAGTATCATCTATCCAATGACATGTAATTGTCAAATAATCATTTTCATTAACAGCATGACCAATATCAGAAGTTAGAGAAACTCTACAAGGAAGGTGGCTAAAGAAATAACGTATATATGTTTGATATTGTCCATGAAGTCTAAAGATATCAGCTCTACAAGTACTTCTAGGGATACTTTTAAATAAAGGATTGTAAATCCTTTGAATATACATAATAAGATATGATGAAGAAGCAAAAGAAAAAGGTAGATAAACCAAAGCAATCATTTTTGCTAACTCTTCACGATCCTTCATTTTATCATATTTCACTAGACCTCCAGTAGTAGGGTTAAGAGTTGTTTGATTTCCATCACCATTAGCGCCCCATTCTATGGGATGCTCAATTCTCATATGTCTACTAAGCGTCTCAGTCCCCCCTAAATTTCCACCAGTCAAATATTTAAAATCACTGTTACAAATTTTGCATTTAACTCTATGAGTACCCTCTATTATTTTAAAAAAATTCCAAACCTTACTTCTTTTACTACGATTAGTAGTCGGAGCCACAAGTGGTCTACTCCTAGTGCCACGGCCACCACCCCTTGTAGCAACTCCAGCACTAGTAGGTGTCGCTGGTATCTCATCTTCCGTTCCTATTTCATTATCTTCTATTCCAAAATCTTCTTGTTATTTTTCTTAATCTATATCTATATTATCATTGGGCGATGTTTCAGAAACATGTGTAAATGATAATGAGTTATTACTATTACTACCAGATGCTGAAGAACTACCTTTTTTTTATTTTCCCTATCAGTAACTCTTTTACACGCTATTTTAGCAGCACTAAACATATTGTAAAATTTAAAGTATAAGCTAAAATGAAATATGCAATTAAAATAGTAAATAAGAGAAAGAGTTGGAGGGCGTGCACCGAATTCGACAATGAATTGAGCACTTGATTATGCAATTTTGATGTTACCAAGAACAAACGTCAAGTCGTTAAGCAAGAATTTCACATTTGAACTTCAATTGATCAAAGTTGAAACTTCAAACTTCAAATTCCAAATGACAAAATACAATAAATTAAATTAGATAAAAGTGAGCCAAAATGCCAAATAAAATTAGAAGATGAAATGATTAATTGAAGTATTGCAATTTGCAAATTGGAGAATGATTGAGATTGAGATATGATATTTGAGTGAAGAAATGAAGAAGAGAGGGGGGGGGTATTTATAGTTTTAAAAAAGGTTAATTTTATAAATTCAAAAAGGGTTAAAAACTTAAAATTAAACAAAAATGGCTATTTCATCAATAGAGCCGTTGGCTAACGGATCAATTCTAAAATCTGACATTTCTAATGGATAGTGGGACCACGAAAAATTGAAAAAAAAAAATAACCGTTAAACTGGGCCGATTCTGATCCGGTTTAACCGGTTAGGCATGAACAGTGCTTACCGGTTTAGTTGGATCCGATTAATCAGTAACTTTTTTAACCCGTCCAACCCCCTCCCACCCGGCTCCTTAAGAACCGAGTCGGTCCGATCCCGGTTTGAACCGGTCTGGGCCGTTCCGATAGCGGGTCAAACCGGCCCGTTTGATAGGCTTAGATTTCCTCCCCCAGATTGACTATAACTTTCTCCTGCATTTCCTTTATTACTGAACACTGTTGTCATGTCATTTGCCACATAGCTATGATTTTTTCCATGGTTTCCTTTTGCATTCAGCTGCATTTAAGCTCCAGTTGGTATTCCTTTGTTGCTGAATAGGCCAGTACCTTCATTATCTTCTGAAACCTGAGAGGACTGGGACAATGATCTTCTACTTTTTTCAGAGATAATTATTGAGTAAGCCTTATTTATGGATGGTTTAGGGGACATGTTCAAGATCTGATTGCTTGATTGAGAATAAGTTTCATTTAGACCCATAAGGAACTGTAACAACCTTTGGTACTCAAAGTGTTCAACATACTTCTTCGATTCTTCACAACCGCATCCAAGACAGGGCATAAGAGCATCAAACTTTGCCCATAGCTCCTTCAATTTTGAGAAATAGGCAGACACAGTAGACGGTCCTTGGGTCAGAGTTGCAATTTGTTTGTGCAAATATAATACTCTAGAACCATTAACCTTGTCAAATGTTTCTTTGAGATCCATCCATACTTTGTGTGCACTTGAAGCATAAACCATGCCACTAAGCAATTCAGCACTCAGAATTCATAATCCACGATAGAACTATAGCATTACATTTTTCCCAAAGTTCATGGAGAACTGGGGGAAATTTCTCTTTCGGATATCTTCCATCCACAAACCCTAGCTTAATTTTTCCTAACAAGCTAACACGCATAGTACTACTTCACAAAGTGTAATTCTCAGGTCATGTAAGCTTGAGAGAGATGAGAGAACTGCCTCGAGTGTCACTTGGTTGCAGGAACAGCGGATGATATTGATCGATCACTAATGCAATCATTGGTTCAGCTGCTACCTCTACGTGAGTCAATCCATTGTTTTCTTCAGTAACCGCCGCTGCTAACAGAGGTCTATATAGCATAAATGTCAATTGCACAAAGTCGATCTAACCCTAATATTTGGGAATCGAAGCAATTGCTCAAACTCAAATGAGTAATTAGCAGAGATAGTCAAGAGAGACAAATTAAGAGTTGAACTCAAGTAATCTAGATCATTAACTCAAGATCTGATACCATAATAAACTCGAGCAATTATCTCTTAGCCATGGCAGTGAAGATCATAGGAAGAAGGAAAAAACAGAGTGGAGAAGAAGAGTGGTTATGCTCTGTTTTTTCATAACTGAAAAAAATGAAAGTATACTGTACATTTTATACTACTCAATTACTTAGCTTTCTAACACTTCTTAACTAACTCTGACTAATTACATATAGTTAACTTTATACAGCTCATGATTCTATAAAACAATTTAAGATCGTAAGAGGTGACTGGAGGACATTTGTGGTATTTCAATAAGCTGCAATGTACGAAGTGCTATTGCCGTGGTAAATAGGTTAATGCAAGAACCAGTAATCTCTTTGTTTATAATTTTATTTGATTGTTCAAAACTAAAAACGACATTGGAACTGATTTATTAACTCGTATACATATAAAATTTGCAGTTTCTGCATCCATTGCGCTTCTCACTGGATTATTTATATTCGTTCTAGAAGTAGTACTTGTTTTTATATAATAATCTGATTATGTCTGTTTTGAAGAAATACAATTTTCATTAATGTATCCTAACATTACCACTTTACTATTTTATCTTTTTATATTATTGTACGTTTCGAACATTCGTAGTAATGATAAACGGACCATAATGTGAGGTACAATTGACACTTATTTGCTAGAAACTTACACAATGTACGTGATAGTTCTTTTTATGTATGTGTGTGTATATATTTCATTATCCGTTTACCTCTTTATATTTTGATGTTTCTCAGTAAAAATCTTGACTTCACCACTAAATTGACGACAAATTGAAAAAGTTAATCGGATTCGAGCTTGTAATGCTGAAGAAATGTTATATATTTAGATTAGCATAACAAGAACTCAAGAAGCAAAGATCTTTGACAGATCTTTTACACATATCCCATGCTAATCCATCAAAAGAATTCTAAAAAAAATTCCTTTTAATTTGCAAATCCATTAGTCTTCACCACAGCACTTGTTGCAAACTGGGGGAATCACCTCTATGTTGCAGTCACAGCAGAATTTCGGGCATTTGTTCGTGCATGCTGCGAATACAGAAAACTTACAATGTCAAACAGCAATATAAGTAAAACCCTAACAAATTTAATACAGATTTATTTTTATATGCGCTGACAAGAAAATAATTTTTAATATTATTGGTGTATTTTAGTTTACGTTGTAGCTGCAGATGACCTATCTTTTTTTTGGAAAATTAAAAATGAATTCTATGTCATAAACCAATCCAAGTCAAGAATATTTGTCATAATTTCATTTGAAAGCTAATGGTTAAACATCTGCTTGCTGCAAAGTTAAAAGAGACTGGACGGTACAAATAGTTTACTTCCTCAATTTCATTTAGATACTAAGTTTAAAAAAAGAATAACTTTTTGGTCATATCAAAAGTATCTTTAGAACTTGTGTTCTTCAAATATATCATAATATTTTGTGACTATAAGAGCATATTATTGAAGGTAAAAAGAAAAAATTAAGGTTAAATAGTTTCAAAATATAAAGTTCATCTTGTGAAAAAGATGAATAACATCGTTTAAAATGAAAATGAAAGAATAGTACGGTAGACAATAACATCTAATGCTCGTCCATGCTGCAAACGGCTGACGACAAGCGGCTTTTGGGCATTTGATCCAGCTTCAACTATACAAGTTATGGAGGCCAACAGAACAAGAACAAAGGCGAATGTTATGAATTTTGTCATGGTTTCACGAATCCAATAATAATTTAGAGTGTTGGAGATATTTTGTTTAATATGACCAGACAACTCTATATATACAAATGCATGTGCTCTGAAAATAGTGAAAGAAATGGTTCAAGATAGAGTAAATCTTTCGTACAAATAGAATTGACCAATATTAGTATGTAGATAGACCGAAGAAAAAATGCAAGAAGTTCATTCACACAAGATAAGTTAGTAATCAATGCTACAAACTAGAGCTAGATGTGACCAAAATAAACTTTCATTAATCATATCTTATCGATCTCTTCTTGGATAGTATTCATACCAGGCAATTAGTTGACCATTGTGACTCATTTTTTCCCCATACAAACCCCATTAAAAGTTATTATGGTTAAAAAAAAAAATTCAAATTAAAGTGACTATTTGAGAAGGAATTATTTATTTAACTGGAGCTGTCATTAAGAATTGAATTTTGATATTCAAAGTCATTTTTTATTCAAATTCATAATCAAATGAAAGGTTTGACTCCCTATTTATACTTCGTGAAAATAAAAAAAAACTAAGGAATTCTATTGATTGGGAAAAGTGTGAAGTACCCATTGAATCATGGTTCTAACATGGTCATATTATTGATTACGCCCTCCGTTCTAGTTTATGTTTACCTTTTTTTTTGGTCCGTTCCAAAAAAAAAAAATAACCTCATTCTAATGAAAATAATTTAGCTTAAACTCACATTCAACCTTTAATGAGAAACTTTTATAACCACACAAATACTCTTGACCTCTTTTTGACTTGTTTAGGACCATAAATTTTAAAAAAAGTTATTTTTTCTTAAATTTCGTGCTCAATCAAACATGTTCACATAAATTGAAACGGAGGGAGTAAAACTTAACGTAAATTATTTTTGAATAAAATGGTGTTTGTTGTTTTCTAGTCTTACTTATGGTCCACTTTTATTGTTAGAAAGTTCATTTGCTCGTGCAAGCTGCAAAATACAGATTCATTCATAAAACGTCAAATTTAGAAGCAACAATGACAATGCATGCAAAGCTTTTAACATATTATATAATATGGATTTAACTTATCTGCAAAGAAATGTTTAGTGTATTTTAACTTATTAACCGGCAACGTACCTTATTTTTGAGGTTACTAAATCCATTTTTATGGGCAGTTACCTCCAAGCTCTTTTACACTATAATTATAAAAACAATTCTGTTATGAAATAATAAAAGAATAAGAGCAATATTGTAGAGAGAGAAAATTCTTATTGAATTTTGGGATTGTTTATAATGGGATAAGACCCCTCTATTTATAGGAGGAAAAATGACTTAGCCTCAAAGTAAAACTCTCTACAAGATAGACATTCACTCTAATTAGAATTCTATTCTTAACACTCCTCCTTGAATGTCTACTTAATAAATAATGTGCCTCGTTAAAACCTTAACTAAAATAAAACTCAATGGGAAAAAAATTCTAGAAAAGGAAAAAGAGTACACATGTTTAGAAATGCATCTATTGGTTGCCTCGTTAAAAACCTTGCAAGGAAAACACAGTGGGACAAAACCTTGTAAGGGAAAAAGAGTACAACACGCATTAACTCCCCCTGAAGAGCACATCAATTCACATCCTTGAGCCTTCACATTCCAATCTTGTGCACCATCTTCAAGAGATCGTTGGTAGAGAATTGATAAATAAATCAGCCATATTAACTTGAATGAATATTTGCACCTTGAAATCATCACTCGTGATAGATATATAATGTCTTCACAAATATCGTGGAATGGCTCTTTAATATTTCCATAGAGGTATCCTCGCTATCACATTATCATGCTTATAGTTATAGCAAGGTATATTTGTGCACAAATTGCATTAAGGAAGTGGTACCTCAAGATCAAGAATTGTATATGCTTCAAGCAACTTAAATCCTGCATGGATTGTCATATAAGTAAAGTCATATAAGCCATATTATAGACTTTAGATGCATATCAAGTTTTCATGTCATGCTAAACAAATAAGATATCGAAAAATGATTGCACATACCATTGACTTTATACTTTTAAGTATTTGAACTACATGTCCAAAACTACATGTCTTTCATATGGAATCAATTCTACTTGAATTGTATCTCTTCCATTTGGTCAATACTTTTGTATCTGTAGGCGACAGACTTAAG
The DNA here is from genome assembly GCA_034376525.1 of Nicotiana benthamiana. Classification (NCBI taxonomy): domain Eukaryota; kingdom Viridiplantae; phylum Streptophyta; class Magnoliopsida; order Solanales; family Solanaceae; genus Nicotiana; species Nicotiana benthamiana. The sequence continues at coordinate 135,455,553 of CM067337.1, forward strand.
ATCCTCATTATATTAGTACTATCATAGATGTCATCGACAAACATGTTATATCAGTTCAAATAAATTTTCATAAAGACATAACATATAGATCTTTTCATTCATATATTCAGGTACCTGAATCTCTCATGAGATTTTATGAAGTGTTATGCCATGTGACCTTCTAGATCACTTGCCTCATTTATTATAATCACTTTGATCATTTGCTCATCTTCTTTATCAAGAAGTTCTATTCGAAACCCATTTGCCTATACGCTTTAAGTGTACCATAGACTTTGTCCTTCTAGAACTTAATATGAGCATTTGCAATGAGAATATAGTTACTTTCTTTGGGTCAACAAATGCGTATGACATGCTTTGCAATATATTGCAAATGAATTATCTTTTTATGAACTTCAAGTTCATATTATCCTATTCGAGGATCTTGATATACAAATGATAATCCGTTCGACGTAACTTTTTCTTAATTGTTTATCATATCTCCCCCTCATGTTAGAAAAGCTAACTTGTTTCCTCAACTTTGAGAACCCATCTTTGTGCGTTATGGTGTTAATTATAATGTACACCGCACATAAATGATAATATGAAATTATTTGGTTCCTGACCCTAAGGCTGTAAAAATCGCGGTTCTGAACCGGAACCGGACCGGAACCGCGGTTCTGAACCGGAACCGGATCGGAACCGCGGTTCTGGCGGTTCTGCCGGTTCCGGCGGTTCCGGTTCCGCGGTTCCGGTTCCGGCGGTTCCCCGGAACTGTGATGGGGCGGTTTCACCCGCTAGAACCGCGGAACCGGAACTGCCAGAACCGGAACCGGACCGGTTCAAGCGGTTCCAAACGGTTCCATACGGTTCCATCCGGTTTCGCAACTGTCCGATTATTAAAAAAAAAATTCAAAATTTCCAAACAGGTCTTTTTCAAAATTAGCCGTTTGGAATTTTCAAAAATAGCTATTTGGCCCCCAAACTTTAATTGAACCTCAAACTTTATATAATTACACAATTTCCCATTTCTCAACTATAAATACCCCTTCATTCTTTCATATTAATTCATCAATATCTCTCAATCTCTCTCAAGCTCTCTTTCAATCTTTCTAGTGCAAGTGCTTAATTTATTGTTGCAAATTCGTGAAACATTGTGAAGTTGTTGAATTGAAGTTTTCAAGTGTTCAATTTCAACGATTTTCAATTTTCAAGAAGTTGTTCATCAATCCGATAAACTCGTTTCAACTCTTACGTGCTAAGAATATTTTTGTGCGTTGTTATTTTGCTTAATTATAATTATTATGGTATTTTAATTGAAAAATATGTTCGGAAAAGGAAAATCTAAAACCGGTGAAAGTAGTCGCCAAAATACTACCCCTCCCCCGGCTCCCCGACCTAGAAAAGATAAACAAGTTCAAAGTAGTAGCCAACCTAGAAATACTAATGAAACCTTCGGAATCCTTGATAGTGATCACCCGTGTTTTCAATTTAGCGATGTTGATTTTCTACATGATGTAGCAGTTGGTGATAGAATAGACGATGATATTATGAATATGCTTTATCCTAATGCACCTATCTTAGAGGGAAATGAGGATGATGATGATGACGAAACCCAAGCTCCGGTAGATTTAGATGATACACCTACTAGTCCTGCTACTAATGAACCGGAACACCCACCCGTACAAACTCCCACTTTTAGTAGACAACCTCCTAAACGTTCAGAAACTTCATTAGTTTGGCAATTTATTATTCAACTAAGAGAACAAAATAAGGCTAAGTGTAAATCTTGTGGGAAATTACTTGTGCATAGGTATACTGGAGATCGTAGCGGCACAGGTAGTTTAGTTAAACATATAAAATTACACCCTAGCGATAAGGCTAGATATTTCCAATTGAAAGCGCAACAAGAGGGGAGGACAAGTCCTGAAACAACAGTTAACCCAAGTACTGGTTCAAATCTAATTCAACCAGGAATAAACACAGTCACCGGAGGTATATCGTATTACGATCCAAATAGGGATCGTGAAGAATTAGCTAAAATGATTACTGTTATGTGTTTGCCTTATTCTTTTGCTTCTAATCCTGCTTGGATTCATTATATTAGAAGAGTATTTAATCCTACGTATAAAGGTTGGCCTCGCCACAGTTAAGGCCGACATTTATAAATACAAGCATGAATATGAACAATACTTGTGTTATTTATTTACCCATATAAGTAATCGTGTGTCTATTACAACTGATATTGGTAGAAGTGGAAATGATTGTGATTATCTAACCGTAACCAGTCATTGGATAGACGAAGACTGGACAATGCAAAAACGCATTATTGCATATAGAACAATTAATTCACGGCACACAGGTAAGTTTATTGCTAACACTGTTTCAGATGTACGTAGATATTTTTGTTTTAGTGATAAAATAATGTCAATTTCCATGGATAACGCTAGTAGCAACACTAGTGCAATAGGTATGTTAACTAGAACACATAATCTTGCTTTTACTAATATTTTCCATGTTAGATGTATATGTCATATTTATCATTTAATTGTTGGTGATGGTATGAGAATTTTAAACATAGAAATTGAAAAGGTTAAATTCGCTCTTAATTGGCTTTTTTATTCTAACCGTAGAAGTAGACTTAGAGAATATTTTAAAAAATGTGACGAATATGGCCTTAGAGAAAGAAAGGTTCCTAAACCTTGCCCAACTAGGTGGAACTACATGTACGAAAGTTTAGTAGTGGCGTAGAATATAGAAACCCAATTAACGCTACTTATAATTCTCGGGATTGTGGGGAGGAAGATAATGACATGCTAACTAATCAAGATTGGACTAACGTTAAAATTCTTTTAGATTTTTTAGAACATTTTCATGTGGCTACAACTGCTTTATCTGGCCAATATTATCCAACTATTTCTAACTGTTTAGTTTATATTGCCGCACTTGCTAATTTGTTTGTTGATTTTAACGAGGGAGGGGAAATTTATGAAATTGCAATTACTGAAATGAAAAAAAAGTTTAAAAAATATTTTTTTTCAATCCCTCCTATATTTGGTGTGGCTGCTATGTTAAATCCTACTATGAAAGTAGGAGGTCCTAACTTTTGGTATTCTACTATTTATCAAGCTTTAGATCTTGAAGAAGAAGAAATGGCTACACTATAGTGAATGCTCAAACTGTTTATAATGCCTATAAACAGGTGTGAGCATGCTAGGCCTAATATTCCAACCCCTACTTCGTCCACATCACAGGCGCCTAAAAGAGCTGCTGGCTTAACAGCTCTTAAATCGTGGACGGAGTTCAGGGGTACTTAAGGTGAAAATGTAGATGATTTTTCCCATCTAAATGAGCTTCAAGTTTATTTGTCGCAGGGACTAGAGAATGAGAATCCAGACGGCTCTTTCGTCCTTTTGGATTGGTGGAAGGCAAGGGAAAAACATTTTCCCATTCTTGCAAGGATGGCTCGGGATGTTCTGTCGATTCAAGCGTCAACTGTTGCATCGGAGAGCGCCTTTAGTCAAGCAAGACTACAAATAGGTGATCACAGGGCGTCGATGCGGGACAGCTTGGAAAAATCAGTGCTTTTTCGAGATTGGATCCGCGCAGAAAGAAGGAACTTTGGGCTAGCTGAATCACAACCAGAAATAGATGAGTGCTATGAAGAAATGCTAGCGGAACTTGCTCAGAAAACATCTTCACCCGGAAGTGGTGATGAACAAGCTTCATTTCCACCACCGCCAACACAACCACCTCCAAACCTTGAAGGTTTTATGAGATTTGTTAGAAATAATACATAAACTATGATATAACTTGTACATTGGCATGTCTTCTTTTAGTTTTTTTTCCTTTTAATGGTGGTATTAGTACCATGTTGTGCTCATTCCATTGGGGGAAGGAAGAATAAAAAAAGATATGCCATTTTGGTCAATAAATATGCTCTTTATCATATCCTTGAATATCTTTTGTCTCAATATTTCTTTGTCTTTAATTCTATATCAATCCTTAAATATTTATATAACATACAATATATAATATACAACACAATATACTAATGACAATATTCTTTTATCAATATATACTACTTATATACAATTTATACTAATTACTACCTACAAGTCTACAACACAATATACACTATTTATATACAATATATACTACTTAAATACAATATATACTACTTATATACAAAATATACACTACTTATACACAATATATACTAATTACCAAACACAATATATATTATACTAATAACATAGTACACCATTTAAAATATATTCTACAATATACTAATGACTACAATATAAGATATTGATTTAAAAAAATAAATAAATAAACAGAACTGCTGGGAACCGCCGGGAACCGCCAGAACCGCGGTTCCGGAATCGCCAGAACTGGAACCGGACGGTTCCGGAACCATATGGTAGCGGTTCCGGCTTCGGAACCGCCAGAACCGCAGAACCGGAACCGCCAGAACCGGAATCGCAGACCCAAATATACCCAGAACCGGAACCGGATACAGCCTTACCTGACCCTGAACCATTTGTGAGGGAAGAATGTAATATACTTTCGTATATAACACATATCAAATTGATATATATAATTTTGTTCTCATAAGAAACAGTTTAGCTATTAAGTGGAGGCACTCAATAAATTATTTTGCTAAACTAACTTATCAAGATGAACTTCTTCAATAGAAAATCTGAAAATTATGCTCTAAATTGAATTATTGAGCAAGTTACCTCGCAAAACACCATATTGCGGGTTAATAATAATCGCACATGTAACCATCTCATAGATGCATCTTATGTGGTATACATGGTAGATGAATGGGCTCATATTCACCTTTGATATTCCAGCATTCATGGGATTCAATCTCAATTTTAGTTGGTCAATTAATTAATGAGAACAAGCAATATAAGAGAATTCGTAAAGAACTTTCTTGTTCTTTAATATTTACCCATATAGATTCTCGTTTATTTTTGCACATCATACTTTAATTAATATGACTAAACCAGCTATGCCAACTGGATATCAATAAACTCCAAGTTTATTATGATATGAGTTTTATGTCAATAAAATTCTTCTTTATTGTGGCATTCTTTTATTTGTGTAATACAAACTGGAGAATAAAGCGGGTAGCTTTTCACATACAGATTATCTCGCTACAAGTTGTAGTAATAGAAGATATAAAATCTTTCCTTTATTTATAGTCTCAATACAATCAACCGCTTTCGCATATACTTTGGAAACTGAACAAGTTTCTTTGAGACTTACTACAACACAATACCTTATTGGTAATCAATTATGTTTCTCCAAAATAGTATAATTGGCTCTTACAGAGTTCTCAATTAATCTGTTACTATCACAAATTAATCAATATCCATATAGTGAATATTTCTTTTAAAGAGAAAGTTGTATCATTATGGTCATGGTAAAAATTATATGCAAGATATGTTTCTTGCATTATTATTGTCCTTTAATAATCACATTACCAAAATATTTTGGTGTACAATAGGTACGTAATCAATGAACATTCATGCCATAATAATGACATTATTTTCTTATATCATCTCAAACCTCCTTCTAGAGGCGAGTGTGGTATATTCCCTACCACTAGCACGTTCATATTCTTCCAAGAATGAATATGTATTCATAAATTAGATGTTGTCACACTCACATTATGAATGGACCATAATCATCTATATGTGCTTTATAAAATCTCATATTGTCAAATTAATGACAAATATTACTTTCACAACGTGAAGGATTATTTTGAGAATCCTTATTATCTTCATTATCACAATGATGACGATTATAATTTCATTTATTGCCACATCCACATCCATTGATACCTTCACGGTAATAATTTTGTTTTCTTTCAGACTTATCACATACTGTTATCACATTCTCTATAGGGAATGAGAATGGAGCAAATTCAGTGGGACGGGTTATCAATTCTTTGCCCACAATCATACATGAATTTGATCATGGCAAGACATAGAAAATTTACCACGTTGGGTGGTTATAATATCTTTCAAGTTACCTCAAAGTTGCAATCAAAATTTACCGTCTATACTTGTATTTAAAATCAAATTATAGAATTACAAGAATTTGAAAGAGAAAAGTAAAATACTTACCTTAAATCCAGAATTAATCTTGAAGGAAGTTCGTAGAACGATTAACAATCATTATGCTCAATATTATGTAAAAATTGAGCATCGTGCATGTATTTAAAGCCATAGTTTTGAAGAGTTGCTGAGCCCCTCTTATGGAGAAAAGCGTAATATTCTTCATGGACGTCCTCCTAAATTTAATAAAAGAAGAAGAAGAGTATTGCAGAGCAAAGTAGAGAGAGAGGGAATTGTGCTGATCTAATGTATAATAGAAAATAGTTGGTTAGAAAATCGTGCTGATAACGTGTTATGAAATAATAAAAGAATAAGAGCAATATTGCAGAGAAAGAGAGAGAGAAAATTCTTATTGAATTTTGGGGTGGTTTACAATGGGGTAAGACCCCTCTATTTATAGGAGGAAAAATGACTTAGCCTCAAAGTAAAACTCTGTACAAGATAGACATTCACTCTAATTAGAATTCTATTCTTAACAAATTCAATATAGTTATATAATTATCTTACAAGTAATATTTGAAAAGTGAAATGTGTATGTAAACTTTACCCCTATTCTGAAGTTGTTTCTGGTCTTTTACACTATCAGCGTATTTTAAATTCCACATAACACAATCACAAAACCAACACATAGTGAGTTCCTTTGTATAGTTATATTTTGCTGTGGAAGCTCGTGGATTAACTAGCACACAATAACACACAAAGCAAATAGAGAGAAAAAAATCAACACAAGGATTTCACGAGGTTCGACTAAACCTAATCCTCGTGGCAGAAGCAGAGAGAGTTTTTCACTATGAATGAGAAGTAAAGCACAATACAATCTATAGAATCCCCAACTACATCCATTACATCCATTATATATATATATATATATATATATATATATATATATATATATATATATATATATATATATATATATATATATATCCCAAATAGTCTCAAACCTATTAGAGAAAGGTTTACCATTTTGACAAGGACAATAGGTTTCTTTACTCAAATCTATTAGCACAATGGGTTTTCCCAAACCTATAGAGATCATAAGTTTCCTAAAAATACTAGGAAACAATGCAAGCCACATAACAAAATTTTTCCTTGGCTTGAATTCTCTTCATCAATAGGAACAATATCTCTCTACTTCGTTTTTAGCCCTCGCAAGGCTCTACCCATTTTCAGACACATCAACCAAGTATAGGTGACTTGTTAAGAGACTCAATCTCTTCGGCCATAGCATTAATACTTCGATTAGGAATAGCTTCTGGATAGCTATAACACTCTCACACATCAACGGTCTCTGCAACTGCCAAAGCAAATCTCACAAAATTTGTACAATAAGATTCCCACAAACTACGTTTGCAAATCTTTGCAGTCGGTTGATCACTCTCTTCTTTGTGCTTGTTGTAATATTATGCGGTTGATGTTGCACATGTGCATTAATATTATATCTTTATGAATATTTTGCACCTCCTCCATATCCTCTACTTTAGAACTACTAGGCTAAGCAAGTGGAGATTCAATTTCTAGATCTATCCTATCACTGCGACCACGATCTATTTCTGTTATTGTTTTCTCCCTCCCTCTGACTGTCTAGTGAGGCAGATTCATTGAATGTTATATCTTTACTGATAATTAGCCTTGGAGTCTTTTGATATGTACACCACAATCTATAACATTTCACTTCAGTTACATAAGCAGGATAACCAAATATTCTTAAATTTGAATAACCAGTAGGTGCACCGGACCATACTTCAGAAGGAGTTTTGAACTCAATAGATGTGGATAGAGATCTGTTGACCAAATAACAAATTGTATTGATTGCTTCAACTCAAAAATCATTGTTAACGCATGAGTGTGAAAGCATGTTTCGTGCCCTATAATAAAGCATTCTGTTTATACGTTCTGCAACATCATTTTGTTGTGGTGTTCCGATACAAGTGCAGTGTCTCGCTATGCCCTCTCTGCTGCAGAAATTATTGTAACTCGGAATTGCAAAATTCCAACCCATCGTCAGTCCGAAGAAGCTTAATTTTTATTTTTCTATGCCTCTTCCATTTAATAAATGTCGAAAATGCCTCATCTTTCATTTTGAAAAAATACACTTACATCATCCTTGAGTAATCATCAATCAAAGTCATAAAATACCTGGCACCACTTTTGGAGGGAACTTTGTTTGGACCCCACAAGTCTGAATGTATATAATCTAACTTGTCTCTAGTCGTGTGCTCTGCCTTCTTGCTGAATTTTACCCTTGTATGTTTACCGAACACACAATGCTCAAAAAATTCAAAAGTTGATTTTTGTACCCATCCCGCAAATTCTTCTTGCTCAACAAAGACAATCTTTTTTCATCATATGACCAAGTCGCAAGTGCCACAAATGAGGATGATTTAGATTACCTTTTCTAGAAGCAACAGCAGCTTCCCCTTCAACTAAATTGACCTGAATATAATACAATTTAGATTGCAATTTACCCTTTGTGAGTACCATGAAGTCTCTACACACTTTAAGTGTCTCATTCTCAAAGTGAAACTTATACCCTATATCATTCAAAGTCGAAACAGAAATCAAGTTTCTCTTTATCCGAGGAACATGCCAATACTCCATGTTTCTGATAATTCCATTGAATATTCTCAATCTAATGTTACCAATCCCCTCTATTGATAATGGATTATCATCTCATATGTAGACAGTCTCACTCATCTGCTTGTAAGTTGCAAACCATATCTTGTGTGGATACTTGTGGAAAGTAAAACCAGAATCAAGAACCTAGAAATTCTGCCCATGACTAGAACTCATAGAAAAAACTTCACCTACATAGTCATTATCATCAGAATTATTGCCAACGTCAACATATTGTTGAATTATCTATTTTCTACTTCCCTCTTTTCTCTTTCAACTTGGGACAATATCTCTTGTAATGACCTTCCTTCAGGAAAATCCTCATCATGCCTTCCATAAGCCTTGTAACACCAGGGACAGTTTCATCCTAATCTACCATAGACTGAAACTAGAACCTCCGTCAAATTTCTCTACTTCGTATTTTGTTGAAGATGATGAAGACATCTTAATTACATGTAGAAACCCGAACCTTGCTCTAATACCAATTATTGTGGAAGATCATGGATTAACTAGCACACAATCACACACAAAGCAAATAGAGAAGAAAAAATCAACACAAGAATTTAACGAGGTTCGACTGATCCTAATCCCCGAGGTAGAAGCAGAAAGAGTTTTCCACTATGAATGAAAAGAAAAATACAATACAATCTATAGAATCCCCAACTATAACTCCTATATAAAGATCCCAAATAATCCTAAAACCTAAGACAATGGGTTTTCCTTTATCGGGATTATGGGTGGCCTAAAAATACAAAGAAATAATTCAAGTCACAAAATAACATATTTTTCATGCGACAAGGCAGATCAAAACACATGTTACTGGAAGGCTAATAATAAAACATCTGCTGGCTGCAAAGTTAAAAGAGAATGGGAGAATTGTAAACAGTTAAGAGTAGTACGGTGAACAATAACATCTAGTGCTAGTCCATGCCACAGACGGCTGACAACAAGCAGTTGTTGGCCATTTGCTCCAGCTCCACACGAGTTATGGAGGCTAATAGAACAAGAACCAAGGCGATTGTGAGAAACTTTATCATGGTTTCACAAATCTAAAGAAGCATAACCAGGAACTTGCAGCTTATAGTGTTGGAGATGTTCTGTTTTAATATGACGACAGTTCTATATATAAAAAATGCTGGTGCTTGCAAAACTAGCAGAAGAAAGCACGCAATGCAAGTTAGTAAATGCAGCAAACCGAGCAAGTGTGACCAAATAAAATTTCCTTAATTATACTCATCTTTGTTTACTTGGATGGAATTCATACTAGCAATTAAAGCTTTAACGAATTAAGCAATTCTTTAATCATATTAACATGGTAATAAGATCAATTAAAACATATACTAATAGCATTTCCACTTTAGACAATTGCTAATATCCAAAAACACAGTGGGGAAAAAGGTAAATTCATGAAAAAGGGAACAAGACAGACTTTTAGAATTTTAGCCAAGAAAATCATTGATCAGAACCAGATACGGTTATTTAATCAATGCATTGCTAATTTTTATACCAATTCTGAGTTGAGCTTTCAAGGGTTTATGCAAATACTGCAGATACCCTTCATAATCCTTTTTTAGATATTACTAAAAGATGAAGCGGAAGTGGCAACGAGAGAGGGGGGGAGCTGATCTTCTAAAACTCAAAAGATATTGTGGTACTGTAGTTCAAAAGAAATTACCAATCTATTTTGACGAATTTGATGTGTAGCGCCATATGATACCTCCTACTAGGTTATTTACGGCATGAGCAGCCATTGGCACAAGAACAGTTGATGATAAAATTGTAGCATAACCATACGCAATTCCAACAAATGTGGCCCTGAAATTAGAATAGTTGCAAAATTCAGTCTCACCACCCTTCTTCAGCATCATAATTCAAGCAATGGATTTAAATTTGGTCTTGAGCCTTACGTGTTTCTTTATAAGATAGTAAATGGACAAGAAAAAGAAGACAAGTTATATTGTGAAATATCATGTCACGAGCAAAAGGACACCTCGTGATAGAAAAAGGAAAAAGAAACTATTGACTTGTATCCAAAAATTGGCTTAGATATGATTATCTACAGATAATACCACAGTTGGAGCATAAGTTTTAAAAAAATACCAGACAGCAAAGGAGTACTTTCGACCACTGCCCAAGTGTAGTATCCCAAATATGGAAGCAACTGCCACGACACTCTGCCGATTGATGCCAAAAAGTGGTAGCAGTGCACCACGGAAAAGAAGCTCCTGTGTCATTGAGATACCCATACAAGCTTGTAATCAGTTCTGAAATTTCAAGATGAAGAGCTCATTTAGCAGTTTAAAGAAGTAATGTAATTGAGAAGTATAACGAAAGACTTTCTATGCATACCTCACTAATGCCTGGAAGAAGTGATACCACTATGTAATCCAATGGTTCAAGTGAACTTAAGACCTGAAATGATATTTATTTTTCTTCAGATAGCAAGAAACCTAAGTTTAACAGAATATGGCACAAGTTTGCATTTATACTAAGGGCAGCAGAAAGTCAAGATTAGGCAATAAGACAAAAGCTCGAATTAATTTGTGCGAGAATATGTACCTGGCTATTTGCTGCTTCACTAGACTCGGCAAAATCCGGCCAAATCTTCAGCAGTAAGTACCGACAAGAGGATATCAGTATTACCAATCCAGTAATCAACTCAACTTGCCACATCTCGAAAGTCACTGTAGAGAGAGATATCATCATTGAAGATTATATAAACTGTAACTGATGCGACCCATCAGCTAAGACATTGCGACACTTCAGCATTAAAAAGAGAAAAGTTCCTATGACAGGGCCATGGTGTAAACTTCCTCTCAATTTACTGTATACTCGTGATAAATTAAAAAGAACGGCGTGTTATTCAGGGGGGAAATTATAGACCCCAAGTTTCTAAATGTACTCAAGGAAAAACTAGTACAAAGCACAATTACTTTGCAGTCGTTGATGTAAGATAAAACCTTAAATAAACCATCCTGGGTTAGACAAAGCTTAAGAAGACATCTTTAGCAGATACAAACAAGAGAAAATATAAGGTGAAACATCACACATCGAAGGATCATTATAAAAGAGAGAGAATTATCATGAAGCTAGTTGATAGCTGGAGAATAGCACAAGGTCAATGAGCTTGGGAACAACTATTGCGCTGCATAGGGTTATTTCAACACCTTAGCTACGGACACAAAATTCACAGACAAATTAATGCCATAGATATTATATTCAGAGCAATTTCTTCTTTACCAAATTCTTGAGAGGTTTATCAATATAACAAGTACTTCCAATAAGGTGTAAGAAATCTCACAAACTACTGAATAGAGAAGAAAGCTTCTCAGACTTACATGGTATTTCGACAGTACAGTCAACAATTGGCAACCCGCCTCCTGATGCAACATGAGAAACCTGCAATTCAACCAATTCAGAATAAGGAGGTTACTTTCCTTCCATGTATTTCAAAATCTAAGTGTCACTAACACCAAATAGTAGAAGAAATTATGAATCTAAGCATAATGCTTAGTAGTCTTCACAATACGAATGAAACTTAGATGATAGAATCAAACACAACTTTACTAGTACTAACAATTCTATTTCTTAGCACATGAAGTGTAAGCATAGCACTCTGCTTGTGCATACAGAAAGCAGTAACATATTGTTATCAAAATATGAACACATACAATAAGTAACATCCTTGAGCTGAGAGAAAAGGTGTACCTCTCGAATTACGACACCTAGAAGACCTATTAAACCAGAAGTGATTATGCATGCCTGAAGCACAGAACCTCTAGATGGGATCATCGGCACTGAAGTCCCAGCCTCTGAAGTGTCAAGAAGGGATATGTTCTTCTTGCTATCTTCAACATAATCTGGATTAGCATCATCACTTAACAGATACTTATCGGGTACTGCAGTATCAGTTTTCTCTGTTTTCCCTTTTTTTCTCGATTTCTTAGCAGACCTCTGACTTGCAAATGCCCTTAAATTGGTTTTAAACCTCTGTATTATGAGGAGTAAGCATAGTCAGTAGTCCAAGATATACATGAGTTCAAGGGATTATTTCACGTATGGTTAGTGAACATCACCCACTACAATAGTAAAAAAAATCACAAAACTACTTTTTTGTCAAATTAAAGTAACTGAAAATTTTCCAATATTCAAAGCAACAACAACAACAAAAAAAAACCCAATAGTTTCCCACGAGTTGGGTCTGGGGAAGGTAACATGTACGCAGCCTTATCCCTACTCCTGGAAGGGCAGAGAGGTGGTTTCAGATAGACCCTCAGCTAGAGAACGGCTAAAAAGGAAAGGTAACTGCAACAAGTAAGAATAATAGCAAGATGAAATAAGATCGAATCCAAGAATCCAGTCAAACTCTAGATAGTAATAGCCATGTATGAATAAAAGATAACATATTAACACTAATGCTAGCGAACTGAGTAAAACAAAGAGAAACACTCGACTAGCTACTATCTTTCTATCCTAATCTTTAACATCCACCCCCTCCTGAGTAGGGTCATTTCCTTAGTCAGCTCCAGTTGCATTATGTCCCGTCTAATAACCTCACAGCAAGACTTCTTAGACCTAACTCTAGCCCTCGTGCTGTCCACAGGGGCCGATATTCAAAGCAAAGGCATAAAACTATTTTTGTACTTTTTGTCACATAAAGATACATTGAATGTTACCACTATAATATTAAAATCACCTTAATGGGTAGACTTGGTCTTTACAGTGGGTAAAGTTATTGACTTTAATACTTTTGTGGCTTTATAGTTATAGTGGATAAAGTTCACTAACCATGCCTAAATAGAAATTGACCTGAATTTAAGTGAAAATAAAATACATGTTTTAAGAACTCACACAGCATAATACAGGAGGCACGGGCCTGAGTGAACTGTTCGAATCACCAAACTTCCTACCAGATAGAATTGCAGCTGTATTTATAAGAGTAATAAAGCACAATTAAAAACAGATAAAAGATTGTCCTTTTACATAAATTAAAAGCATAAAGAAGTTTCTTAGCATCGTTGGTTTTTTTCCAAGATTCTTGTTTCTTACTAATGGACATGGAGGGTTAAGGAAGATTTCACCAATATTCCAAGAAACGGACAAAGGAAAACTTACGTGCAGTGGCAATAGTCCAACAGTAGTTTATAGTAAGTGAACCCATTGATGATTGCTTGAAAGCTGAATTATAGAATTCTAACAAGAATTTTCCTCGTTCTAGATACAGTCTCACTGTTGCTCTACATTTTATCAGTGGAAGATGAAAGGAAAAAAAAAGAGAATGGTTAAATGTAGACCAACAATATTTTTGTCTAGGCAAAATAGCTTAAACTACATTCAAAATTGGCTCAAGTCATTATTATCCTATCCGAACTATGATATGTCTTAATTACCCCTTCATTTGACTCATTACTCCCTATACGTTAAAGTAATAAAAAGTGTGAATGTACTGGTTTGCCTCATAAATTTTTTGTTTATGTAATAATTTTTTTGAAAAATAAAATATTTTTTACTTTTGTAAAAATATTATTTTTTTAGATAATTTTTTTCAAATAAAATTTATAATAAAACTTGTATAGAATTATATTATTTAGGTTAAATATTTTTATTTGGCGAAAAAAATAAAGTTTTAGTTAATCTTTTTTTGAATTTGACCTGAAAATAAAATTTAAACAATTGAAATAAATAGATAAGGTATCTAAAAAGTTATAAAAATAATGTAGTTCTATCTAAGTTTTACTATAAATTATATTCGGAAAAAATTATCTAAAAAGTAATATTCTTAAAAAGAGTAAAAACATACTTTTTTTTATAAAAAAATGTCACATAGACGGGAAAAGTTCACGTGGCAGGTGAGTGCGTTCATACTTTTTATCACATCAGCGTCTAGGGGAATAATGACTCTCAAAAGGTTAAATTGAAAGAGTAATAAAGACCGGACATAGTTCGACTAATAATCTGAGCCAAGTTTAAAAATAATTTAAGATATTTTATTATTTTTTTATTTATAGAAAATACTGTAATTCGCAAACTCTTTTTCGCCAATAAGATTTTTATATTTTTATTTTCTTCAACCGCTGAAGAAAGGAGCTAAACAAAAATTGTGTGGTCCAAATTCTTCGCGAGCCGAAACCGTCACCTTAAATCATACAGTATATACTTATATCTCTTTGGAACATATTAAAAAAGAAATAAGTTGATATAAACTGAGATAGAAACAGATTGACATAAGCTGAAACTAAAGAAGAGGGAGTATATACTCGTATCTCTTAGTAACAATATTTGCGAATAACAACACCTTTCTATAATAGCTTATTGTTTTCGAACCAACTTTTTATATTATATTTACTTCTCTCTATAACAATAATAACCAACTTTATAATAATATGCTTTTTGTAAAATTAACCATCTTTAAAAATAAAATATTTCATTATCTCAAATTATTTATTATATTTCTCTTTTACACAACCCTTAAGAAATATTAATTAGAAGGAAGTTTTGATTATTTTACTCTTATTTATGTCTTAAAATATAATATATATTCATTGAATATTGATTCTATCTATGGATTATCCCCATCTTCAAAAATGATTATTATTAAGGGTAAAAGGAGAAAAAATATATTAATTTTATCTTGAACTTCTAAAATAATAAATAATTTAAGATAATTATTTTTCGAAACTACGATAGATAATTTGAGATGGATAAAGAATATATAATTACTAATAATAAAATAATAAATGTAGAGGTCTTGACTAAATATTTAATTGATACTTTAATATACTATAATTATGACAAAACATTACATATGAATACATCTTGCAATCTAAAAATATCATTGTCTTCTATTTCTTTTATACATAATTTTCACAAAGAGAACAATGTGAATTCGGAGTACGAATTCAATTCTTTAAAGTAAACAAATAGACAAAATATTTGATTCCTTCTACTATTTTTTAAACAAGCTACAATGATAAATTTTCTTCATCGGTCTTGAAAGAACGAACGTAACTTTCAAGTATATTTAAAATATGTGCCTTAGAGCTTAAAACTTTGCACATTCTTTTATGCATTTATTGAAATTGTATTAACTTTCTTTAATATTTAGTTAGCGAAGTATGCATATATCTGAGATATAAAATTTAAATAATTTTGTTATTTTTATAAAATCAAAAAATAAAAATATTAGATTATATGCCACTTTTTTGCCCATGGCAATCAACCATTATTTAAAGTTCAAATGTCGTATAACAATCATTCTTTATAACAGTCAAAAGAATTTAAACCTAATGATATTATTATAGAGATGTTTGATATTGACGGTACCCATTTACTATAAACTTATTCATTAACTGTTGGACTTGAAGGCTATTTGGCATCTGGGTTTCAGTAGAAATAGGCCCAATTGTATATAAGTTATTGAATAGTCTTTTATTTTTTTAAAATTTTGGCTTATATTTTTCGGATTCTAGATATTTTGGCCTAATGTACATATAGTATAGTTTGTACAAATTTGGAGAGTTTTGCCATTCTAATATACAGAAAATCTGAAGTTTCTCTTCTCTCTCATTTTGTTCTCATGAGCCCTAGTTAGATTTTCATTGTAATTTGTCTTATCTTCAAAGTTAACATGGTATCAGAGCACGGATTCTTATAGATATGGTCCTTCGCTTTCATCCGATATTACCCTCATAAAGTTTTGTCCAAGTTCTCCTCATTTTCAATTTCGTTAGTTCTGTGTCATCCCTCTATTCTACAGTAGTTTCTTATTATTTGCTGCTCTGCGATAGTTTATTTTGATATTTTCCAGTGATTTCAATTTTTTCTAAGAAGTTACGAACGAGGATTTGGTTTTGGTTAGAAACTGAACTCGAGGCTCTGACATTAATATAGTTTAAAGTGGATTATTTTATGTTTGTAGCTCCAGGAGGTTAGTTGAAGTTTGTTTCATCCTTGAAGGCCGTCTTTTTTTGTTGCAAAGAAGTGTGGTACATCTTACCCTATCCTCTCATACAGTATTGGTGTGAACTTCTCTGTGTTGGTTTCAGTGATTTTAATGCTTAGTTGCCTCATTGCATGTACAATTTTGTTCTCAATTGAATCAAATATGACTATAACTAGTTCTACTATTGCTAGCTCCATATATACTCCAGATCCTTCTGGTCCTTTATTCATACATCCCTATGATGTTCCGGGTACTTGTTTGGTGCAAGTTCCATTTCTGGAATCGAGTTTGGGGTTTGGATGAGAAATATGATGCTCCTGAATTATGACTTCGGTATAGATGTAATAATATGGTAATATCTTTGTTAACCAGCTCCCTATCACCTGAAATTGCCGAGAGTGTTCAATATTTTGGAGTATTGTATGGTAAGGTTCCCATTTACTCTCATTTTCGATCTTTTGGTTGTTTATGTTATGCCACAATCCTTATACCTCACTGAGATAAATTTAAACCAAGGGTTATTCCTTGTGCTTTTCTTGGATATCCTTTTGCCAATAAAGGATACAAGTTATACAACATGGCTTCTAAGAAGTGTTTTTTTAAAGGGATGTAGTGTTCCATGAAAATTATTTCCCCTTTTCCAAGTCACCTAATATTCCTGTTTCTTTTCCTTCTCCATCTCCATCTTCTGTATTGTCTTATGATTGTTCATTTACCTCTTCCCCTCTAACCGTAGCTACTAATACTATTTTATTTATGATCCCTCTTCACTTTCTCCTACCAGTTCTCCTATTCAGCCCCTACCTCCTCTTCCTTGAGTCTTACTGTCAGTTCTCTTATGCCATCTTCTTCTCCACCTTCTTTTCTTTCTCCTGCTAGTTCTCATACTTAATATGCTTCCTCTTTGTCTCTAAGGAGGTCTGCCAGGGATCATAATCCTTAAGCATATTTGAAAGACTATCAATGTACTTTTCTTTAATCTCTTTCTTGTTCCATTTCTATTCTTAAACATGCTAAATTTGAACCTAGTACCTATTCTCAGGCAACCTCTATTCCAGCTTGGCAAGATGCCATGAGAAACGAGTTTGAAGCTTTAGAAGCTAATTACACTTAGGATATTATAGAGTTACCTAAATGTAAGAAACATATTGGATGTAAATGGGTTTATAAGGTGAAATACAATATTGATGATCGTGTAGGAGGTATAAGGCCAGACTTGTAATTAAGGGTGATACAAAAGTGGAAGGTGTTGATTTTAATGAGACTTTTTCCCATATTGTGAAGTTGTCAATAATAAAATGTTTAATAGCAGTTGCTGTTAAAAACAATGGTCCTTGTTTCAATTAGATCTTAATAGTACTTTCGTCCATAGTGACTTAGATGAGGAAGTCTATATGAAATTACCTCATTCCCTTGTTCTACATGTGGGCGCCTGATTACCAAAACCTGCATCTTGAAAAATATTCCCTTGTTCTCCAGGCAGGCGCCTGATTACCAAATTTGCAATTTGAAAAATATTTCCTTGTTCTACAGGTGGACGCCTGATTACCAAAACCTGCATCTTGAAAAAATATTCCCTTGTCGCCTGATTACCAAAACTTGCATCTTGAAAAATATTCCCTTGTTCTATCGAACCTAATTCTTCCTAAATTTTCTATTCCAATCAACGACCTCTTACCAGGTGATACTGAGGAGGGCCAGACCCTTTTTTTATTTGTTTCTCTCAGGTGGGTGCCTTATTACCTAAACTTCCAACTTGAAAAATATTACCTTGTTCTACAGGTGGGCGCCTGATTACCAAACTTGCAACTTGAAAAATATTCCCTTGTTCTACAGGTGGGCGCCTGATTACCAAAACCTGCATCTTAAAAAAATAATCCCTAGTTCTCCAGGTGGGTGCCTGATTACCAAAACTTGCATCTTGAAAAATATTCCCTTGTTCTACAGGTGGGCGCCTGATTACCGAAACTTGCAACTTGAAAAATATTCCCTTGTTCTACATGTGGGCTCCTGATTATAAAACTTGAAACTTGAAAAATATTCCCTTGTCCTACAGGTGGAAGCCTGATTACCAAACTTGCAACTTGAAAAATATTCCCTTGTTCTACAGGTGGGCGTCTGATTATCAAAACTTGCAATTTGAAAAATATTCCCTTGTTCTCCATGTGGGCGTTTGATTACCAAAACTAGAATTTTGAAAAATATTACCTTGTTCTACATGTGGGCGCCTGATTACCAAACTTGCAACTTGAAAAATATTCCCCTGTTCTACAGGTGGGCGCCTGATTACCAAACTTGCAACTTAAAAAATATTCCCTTGTTCTACAGGTGGGCGCATGATTACCAAAACCTGCATCTTGAAAAATATTCCCTTGTTCTACAGGTGGGCGCCTAATTACCAAACTTGCAACTTGAAAAATATTCCCTAAGACTACATATGGGAGTCCAGTAACAAAATCCATAATGATCCTCTCCCACTTCCACTCGGGAAGCTCAATCCTCCGAAACAGTCCACCAGGCCTTTGATGCTCATACTTAACCTGCTAACAATTCAAACATCTAGCCACATATGCAACTCTTCATTCTGCGCCATCAATGGTGTTACCTCATATCCTGATACATCTTCACGGCGCCCGGGTGAATAGAATACCGAGAACTGTGGGCCTCCGCTAAGATCAACTCTCGAATACCGTCAACATCGGGCACACAAACTCGCCCCTGCAATCTCAAGACACCATCGTCACCTAAGGTCACCTTCTTGGCACCTCCCCGATGTACCGTGTCTCTCAGGACATACAAATGGGAATCATCAAACTGCCGCTCACGGATACGCTCCAATAATGAAGAGCGAACGGCCGTGCAAGCTAACACTCGGCTAGGTTTAGAAATATCCAATCTCACGAATCGATTGTCCAAGGACTGAACATCCAAGAAAGCGGTCTTTGGCTGAGCGAAATATAGGCAAGACTGCCCATGCTGGCTGACTTCCTACTCAATGCATCATCCACAAAATGGCCTTCCCCGGGTGATACAAGATAGTAACATCATAATCTTTCAACAACTCCAACCACCTTCTCTGCCTCATATTCAACTCCTTCTACTTGAATAGATACTGAATACTCTTGTGATCGGTGTACACCTCACACGTCACACCATACAGATAATGCCTCCAAATTTTCAATGCATGAACAATAGCTGCCAACTCCAAATCATGTACTGGATATTTCTCCTCATGAATCTTTAACTGCCTCGAAGCATAGGCAATAACCTTTCTGTCCTGCATCAACACTACACCAAGCCCCAAATAGAAAGCATCAAAATAGACTGTGTAAGGCCCTGATCCTGTTGGCAAAACCAACACCGGTGTCGTAGTCAGAGTTGTCTTGAGCTTTTAAAAGCTCGCCTCACACTCATCCGACCACCTGAACTGGGCACCCTTCTGGGTCAACCTGGGTGGGGTTGCAATAGATGAAAACCCCTCTACGAGCCGACGATAGTAGACCGCCAATCCCAAGAAAATCCCAATAGCTGTAGATGATGCTAGTCTAGGCCAGTTCTTGACTGCCTCTATCTCTTTTGGGTCCAGCTGATTACCCTCTACTGATACAATATGATCCAGAAATGCAACTGAACCCAACCCTAATTCACACTTCGAGAACTTAGCATATAACTGACTCTCCCTCAGAGTCTGAAGAACCACTTTACGGTGTTGCTTGTGCTTCTCCCGGCTACGTGAGTATATCCATATATCATCAATGAACACTATCACGGATGAATCCAAATAAGGCCTGCACACCCGGTTCATCAAGTCCATGAAAACATTTGAGGCATTCGTCAACCCTAATGACATAACTAAGAACTCATGATGCCATACCAAGTGCGGAAAGTTGTCTTAGGAACATTGGATTCCCTAATACTCAACTGATGGTAGCCAGATTGCAAGTCAATCTTGGAAAATACCCTGGCACCCTGAAGCTGATCGAAAAAATCATCAATCATCGGCAGTGGATACTTATTCTTGATCGTTACCTTGTTTAATTGCATGTAATCAATACACATTCTCATTGACCCATCCATCTTATTGATGAACAGCACAGGGTCACCCCAAGGCGATCCACGGGGCCTAATGAAGCCCTTCTCCAACAAGTTTTGAAACTGATCCTTTAACTCTTTTAACTCAGTCGGGGCCATACGATATGGCGGGATAGAAATGGGTTAAGTGCCCGGTGCCACATCAATGCAAAAGTAAATATCCCTGTCGGGCGGCATACCGGCATGTTTGAAGAAAAAAAACATCATGGAACGCTCTAACAATGGGAATAGAATCAATAGAGGGCGCCTCAGCACTGGAATCACGGACATAAGTTAAATAATCCTAACACCCCTTCTCGGCCATACGCGCTCTTCACATATTATATGAACATCAAACCAGTCATGTCTAGACGAAACAAATCTACACGAGTCTCAATTCTGCCAATAACCACTATGCATGAACAATAGACATAATCCACCATAATAGAATCATCCACCGATATCGACACACAAACAGTGCACTCAAAGAATCACTAGGCATGTCCAGATACGGCGCAAAATAAAATTGTAGCTTCTCTATCACACACCAGAACAATACCTGCACCTCCACCTCTAACATCTCTATCTCCACCTCTAATCCTTTTACCTCCACCTCTAGCATCTCTATCTCCACCTCTAATACATTTACCTTCTCAAAGCCTCCGAAGATGGAATTGACCTATCACTATCTTGTGCTGCTGCTCAGCAGAATAAGCGGTACATGACCTCGCCATTCGTGAAAAGGACAAGAGTAGAAGTTTCAATTTAGCATTGAGAAACTAAACTGCATGACAAGAAAGAACAAATGCGAAACTTTTCCTAACTCTGTAGCCTCTGGGGGATAAATACAGACGTTTCTGCACCGATCCCTCAGACTCTACTAAGCTTGTCTATGAACTGTGAGACCCATGTAAACTAGAGCTTTGATACCAACTTGTCACGACCCGAATTTTCAATCATCGGGAGTCGTGATAGCGCCTACTAATGAGATCTAGGCAAGCCAACCCTTAGCTACTTACTTCATTAACGCATTGCTTCTCTTTTAACAATTATAAGTCAATAACATGAAGACAACGGAACTTTGAATATTGAAGCGGAAGGTAACAATTTTTTTTTATCTGAACATAAATTTTCTTATACAACCATTTGAATTTCGACTACCCAGAACTGGTATCAATTATAAATCATAACAAACGGCAATAGGTGCACGGCATCACTTTTCG
The DNA here is from genome assembly GCA_034376525.1 of Nicotiana benthamiana. NCBI lineage: Eukaryota > Viridiplantae > Streptophyta > Magnoliopsida > Solanales > Solanaceae > Nicotiana > Nicotiana benthamiana. The sequence goes on from CM067337.1 coordinate 135,477,512, forward strand.
TGCTTTTACTCTCATCTTCACCAAGTAATGATATGATAAAATATGCACGGCATCACCCTTCGTGCTTTTACTCTCTTCCTCACATATAATCAATAGAATCGGCACGGAATTGAACATCGTGCAACATGGCATCATCCTTCGTGCTTTACTCTTTTTTCCTCACGTATAATCAATAGAATCTACACGGAATGGTACATCGTGCGGCACAGTATCACCCTTCGTGCTTTAACTCTCATATCATGGCACGGAATGATCCTTCGTGCATTAGTATTCATATTATGGCACGGAATGTTCCTTCGTGCAATAGTATTCATATCACAATCGTGCACGGCATCACCCTAGTGCTTTATCACGCTTCCTCACCCAACAATCACAATGATGGGATGAGGGAATAGACAAATAAAAGTAGGAATCCCGGGAAGGGAACAATAACAATAATCAAATAGCAAAACATCCTGGCAAGGGATTAACCATTAACTCATTAGCTTTCTTTCATTTCTTATCTCATATATCACTTTATTACTTGAGCCAATGCTCCAATGAATTCATAATCCCATATACCATTTCAATTCGTATCACAATCGAGTCAATACACCTCGAATCCAAGTGATCATAATGTCTTTCACATGTTCTTCACAATATACAGAAATTCTCAATTTAACATGGAATTCACAACTAAATCATGATAACCACGTTTTAAAGACTCACGGTCATGCTAGACACCAATGTATAGATACTCAACACCATTCCTATACACCTTACTCGACAATTAGCAAGTAGCAAACAAGACTCAACTCATATTCCCTCGAGCTAAGGTTAGACCGAACACTTACCTTGATGTTTTGAACTCACTCAAGCCTCAATTACAGATTTTCCCCTCGATTCCTCCACCAATCCGCTCGAATCTAGTCACAAATTACTTAAATACATCAGCAAATGCTAAGTGAAACAATTTGAACGCATAAAAACGGGTTTCCAGAAGTTTTGCCCAAAAATTCCAAAAAAGCCCCTAGGCCCGCGTGTCAAAACCCGACATTCGAATCAAAACTTGTTTACCCATTCCCCCATGAACTCAAATATATGATTTATTTTGAAATCGGACCTCGAATTGAGGTCCAACCCCCCCCCCCCCCCACACACACACACACACAATTTTAGAAAACCTATGTTCTATCCGAAATTCCCAAATTTCCCCATTAAATTTTTTGATTGAAGTTGAAATCATGTTAAAAGATGTTAAGGAGTGAAGAAAATAGTTTAGAAATGAACTACCAACCGTTTTGAAGAAGATGAATTGCTTAAAAAATCGCCTCTTATGTTTTGGATTTTTGAAAAGTGAGAAATAACTGAAAATTCCGTGTACTTATACTCTCAGACGCGCCCAGCGCGAACCGCACTGCTGGTGGAACTGAATACTTGCTGGCTCTCAGAAGTTATTCGCGCGGACCGCGCAAGGACGATCGCGGCCGCGCAGCTTCCACCGCGGACCGCACCTAATGGACCGCGGCCGCGTTGGACCCTCCACAGCCACACACGTTTTCATGCGGGCCACGCCAGAGAGTTTCGAGACATGAAATTATTAAACACTCTCCGATTCTTCCAGCCGGACTGCACTGATAAGCAGCGCGGCCGCGCTGGCTAACCTAGGACACTGCTATTTTTAAGTCTAATCCTCCTGGAACCTACTCGAAACTCATCTGAGCCATCGGGGCTCCAAACCAAACACACACACCACTTTAAAAACATCATACCGACTTACTCATGTGATCAAATCGCCAAAACAACATCAGATACATAGAATCAAGCCCCAACGCTTGAGATTTCCTTCAATTCTTCCATGAAACACAAATCTTCCATCTTAAGTTCGGAATACGTCAAATGACGTCTGTTTTCAACCAAACTTTATATAAAGTGCTTAAATCACATATGAGACTCGTACCAGTCATCGAAACCAAAATACGAGCCCGATACCACAGTCTTTTAATAAATTTCATTTTCCAATTTCTTTAGTTATTTTCAGGAAACAATTTCACATAAAATTAATTTTCGGACTTGGGGCCTCGGAATTCGATTACGGGCATATGCGCAAGTCCCATATTTTCCTACGGACCCTCCAGGACCGTCAAATCATGATTTCGGGTCCGTACCAGATTCAACTTTAATCATATTAATATCAAAATTCATCATTTTTCACACAGAATTCATATTTAAGATTTCCAGTTACGCGCTCGAACTGTGCACGTAGGTCGAGGTGATCTCAATGAGGTTTTCAAGGCCTCGGAGACATGAAATGAGTAAAGAAATAGGTGATTACCCCTTTGGGTCGTCACAAAATTCCTCCAGAGTGTATGTCCCTGCTGTAGCAAAGTACAATTCATATACTTGTAGATGACTGTTCTTGAATTTTGACCTTATATTTATCCAAATATACCACATATAAGAGTAATGTGGCATGCCCCGATAGACAATTGATGTTGCCTTCATTATATTCTCTTTCATATCTGAAACAACACGCATTGAAGGTCTTTCACCATATGCCTGCTTGAATTGCTCAAAGAACCACTTGCAAGATGCGTCATTTTCAGAATCAACCACAGTATATGCCAAGGGTAATATTGTACCTACATTATCAATTCATAAAATATTAATTGGCAGATTTGCAGATGTATATAAAAATATAAATACACAACAACTACAATATATCTTCATAATATAGATAATATATCTACACTGTTCTGTAATATCTACAAAATTACTAAAATTTATCTATATTTTATACACTGCCTACAAAATAACTATAAACTTTTTATAGTTTTTACCTGTTGTATCCATGGTTCTTGTTGTCAGCATAATTCCCATGTAGGCTGACTTTAAGAATGTCCCATAAACCACTACTACTGGCCTACAATGTTTCCAACCACTTATTGATGTACAAAGAGCAACAAATGCATATAAGAAGCATTCATCTGTTGTCTTCTTCAATTTAACAACCAAACCAGAATAAGTCTCCTCAAGAATATAAAAATATTTGGGTAATTTGTTGTAGGAGTCAGCCGGATTCCCTCTCAAAAATTGTAAAGCCTTTTCCTTTGCTCTCCATGCTTGCATTTAGCTTAGGTCACTCCGTGTTCTGCTAACATGTTAGTTTGTATGCCCCTTTGTGTGTAAATAGTCTTTGGATCACAATACTTTAGAATGACCCTGCTACCAACTATAGATGCAGTATGTTTGCGATGTATGACTGTTTCGTCCATTAAGGAGCATGTGTGTCGTCTGTTGAAACTCTTTATCTTGAACATTGCGGAATCATTAATTGACTTTGCCTTGAATTGCCCTTTATAGTTTTCAACAATGCATACAAGCCAGTAGCTATAAATATATGCAATATTTAACACAGATTATAATTGTAGGTGCAATAAAAGGATTGTTTTAAAGGAACATAACATAAACTACAATGTAACTACAATTTATCTACATTTAAAAAACACATAACTCGAATAAAACACTACTTAAAATTATCTTTTTCTCCATACCTTCTATGACTAGATCTTTTAACTCAGAACTAGAAATTGTGCACCACAGAAAGGTGATTCATTGCAGCAGCTACAGTTTGCTTGTCCTGATACACTTGTCCTTCTTCAACATCAGTTTGTGTATATTCTTTTATTGTTTCATTTTGATATCCCTCTATATCGAGAGAGGATGGCATATCAAGTAACTTTAGGGATCCAGACGAACCTGCATCAAAATAGAGATAAACAATGTCATTATAATTTTGTAGAAAATTTGTAGATATATTGAAAAATTGTAGTTATCTATTTTACGATGTCAGACATTGTAGTTACATTATAGTAAAATTGTTGCAATTTGTAGATTTATCTGAAAACAATACTGCTTAACTTTTTCATTGAACTAAATTTCATTCTAAATGTAGATAAATGTAGTAATTTGTAGATAATATCATAAAACTATAATTCTAAGCAATTTCGAACTACACAAACCTGCACTTGTGTTATCGTTGGTGATTGTCAATTCCATATTGAAATCTCATACACTTATACATAACGGATATGAACCTAAGTTTTTATTCTCCTTTTTGGTCTTCATATACACACGAACCCCATATCATTCCTAATCTCCATTGGGGGATAATTGTCATTCATGATGTATTTGATTTCTATAATTATTTTTGTAGTATCAATTGATAGTTGTTCTGCAATTGTAGAAATCAGGATACTGTAGCTTGCATTCTCATCTACCACAATGGCATCGATTTCAAGATCTCTAAATCTGCTATAGTTATCCCAATTCCCATTAAATTGTAGCATGATTGCGATTTTGGACATAATTTGTTGTTGTTGATGATGTTCTTTTGGATTTCTATATTGAGAGAAGAAAAGATGAAAAACAGATATATATGATCGACAATTTGAGAGAAGAAACAACGAAGAACAGAATTTATCAACTTTGCGTTGTTGAATCTCGAAAATTTGAATTCTACAATTTGAATTCAGTTCGTCGAAGCTGTTAATAGTTGAATCTGTTTGTATTTTTAGAAGCTGTTCGTTCTTTTTTTTCGAGATTTGAATTGTAGTTCTAGAGAAAAATACACAAATTTAAAATTTCCTTTTCCTGTTTAAAAATTAAATATAATGTAGAATAAATTAATCCCAGGATTCTCTCCTTATTTTTAGCGTATTTTTTAAGGAATATTCTGCCCTTTTAATACCTAATAAACGAATGGTATACAATTTGTAGGAAAATGTGGACTGGGTGGGTAATTTACATACTATACACATTTTCGATAATAAAGTTTTATATATGGTATAGGAAGGAAAAAATCACATTCAAAAATAGCTAGATTTACAATTAGTCGTTCAAAAATAGCATAATTTTAAAAGTAATCGAAATTTAACCACTTTTTATGTAAAGATAAATTTGAGCAAAAACATTGTTCAAAACCCGAAAAGTACTCCAGTATATTATGTAGGGGTTCCAGCATAAATATACTTAAACTCCAGCATCACTACTAGAATTCCAGGAAAAAGCGACTAACAAATAGCGACCAAAGTTGGTCTATAGAGCAAAGCAACCAACGTTGGTCGCTAAACTAGCGAAAATAATAAAATAAATAAATGAAACAAATTTGCGACCAAGGTTGGTCACAAATTGGTCGCTAAATTAGTCAAAATGTTGACTAGACTGGTCAGACTTGCTTAGTCAAAGATTTACTGAGATTAGCGACCAATGTTGATCGTTAAAGTGGGACCCTCCTTCAAAACTTTTATGATTATATTATTATTTTAAAAAATATAAAATTTAAATATATATAATTTAAACTTGGCGACCAACATTAGTCGCAAAATAAAGGGTAGGCAAATAGCGACCAAGTTTTGTCGTTAAAGAGGGACTCAGTTATAAATTTTAATAATTATATTTTTAATTTAAATATTATATAAAATATAAATAAATTTGATTTACTTTGGCGACCAACTTTGGCCACTAAACTAATTTCATGTATAATTAGCGACCAAAGTTGGTCTCCATTGAGGTCAACAATGGTCAAAATTAAAAGTGACTTTTGTATTTACTATCTAAATAATATAAGTATAAGCCGTTAACATATATATATATATATATATATATATATATATATATATATATATATATATATGCTTACGCTGTACTATGCACTAAGTATAAGTGCATTAGGTAATATTATATCGAATATAACTTTTATATATATATATATATATATATATAGTTACGATGTACTATGCACTAGTATAAGTGTATTAGGTAATATTCTATCGAATATATATGGTGTACATATAATATAATTACATACATACATATATATATATATATATATATATATATATATATATATATATATATATGTATATAATATACACTCACGTTGTACTATGCAGTAAGTATAAGTGTATTAGGTAATATTATATCGAATATGGCTTATATATTTATATATATACTTACGCTATACTATACACTAAGTATAAGTATATTAGGTAATATTATATCGAATAAGGCGTGTATATATATATATATAGTTACGCTGCACTATGCACTAAGTATAAGTGTATTAGGTAATATTCTATCGAATATGGCTTTTATATATATATATATATATATATATATATATATATATATATATATATATAGTTACGTTGTACTATGCACTAAGTATAGGTGTATTAGGTAATATTATATTGAATAAGGCGAGTATATATATATATATATATATATATATATATATACACACACTTACGATGTACGATACACTAAGTATAGGTGTATTAGGTAATATTCTATCGAATATATATGGCATGTATATATATATATATATATATATATATATATATATATATATATATGTATAAGTATAAGTAAAAGTAATTAAATTTTTTTAGATATAGAGACCAATGTTGGTCGCTATTCTGGACAAATGGTCAGAAATTAGTGACCAACTTTGGTTGCTATTTTGGTCAAAATAGTCAATATATTTTTGCTACCAAAGTTAGCGACCAACGTTGGTCGCTTTTTGTAAAAATAGTAGCTAAAAAATGAGTTTCCCCTCATATTCTCTTATTTTCTTCTCTCTCTTCTCTCACACTCGAACCCCCCGTAACCTTCTGTCTCCCTCCACCGACGCCACCGACGTCTGTCGGCTGCAGTAGCACCAGCGCAGGTGTCCTCCACTGTCCAGGTAGTTCTCGCTCCTTTCTTTGTTTTTTTCGAAATACATTGATTTTGTTTAATTCCTTCAAGTTTGAATTGTAAAAAAAATTGTTCTTAGCTAAATTAAATCTATGATAATTGTTAGTAGCTAAAATATTTAGTTTTACCTACTAATTTGGGGTGGTTTGAAGAGAAGAAACCCTAAACTTCTAGGGTTTATGATTTGTTCTTGTGAATCGAACTTTTAGGGTACGACCTAAAGTTTTCGGATATAATCCTAAGTTTTAGGTTTGAATTATAACTTTGAATCTTGTACTGTCTTGATAGTTTAGTTATAAATAAAAATTTTAGTATATGACTTTTGTTCTTGTGAATCGAACTTTTAGGGTACGACTTAAATTTTTCGGATAAAATCCTAATTTTTAGGCTTGAATTATAACTTTGAATCTTGTATTGTCTTGATAGTTTAGTTATAAATAAAAATTTTAGGATATAACATGACATTTTAGGATATGAATTGAAATTTTAGGATATGACTTCAACCTTTAATATATATATGAATTGAAATTTTAGTTTATGAATTGAACCTTTAGGATATGAATTGAAATTTTAGTTTATGAATTGGAATTTTAGTTTATGACTTGAAATTTTAGGATATGACTTGAAATTGTAGGATATGGCTAGAACCTTTAGGATATGAATTGGAATTTTAGCTTATGAATTGGAATTTTAGATTATAAATTGAAACTTTTTGGATATGGGTTAAACCTTTAGAATATGACTAAAACCTTTAGGATATGAATTAAACCTTGAGGATATGAATTGGAATTTTAGTTTATGAATCTGAATTTTAGTTTATGACTTGAAATTTTAGGATATGACTTGAAATTTTTGGATATGACTAGAACCTTTAGGATATGAATTGAACCTTTAGGATATGAATATGAATTGGAATTTTAGGATATGACTTGAAATTTTAGGATATGAATTGAACTTTTAGGATATGACTTGAACCTTTAGGATATGAATTGAACCTTTACGATATGAATTGAAATTTTAGTTTATGAATTGGAATTTTAGGATATGACTTGAAATTTTAGGATATGAATTGAACCTTTAGGATATGAATTGGAATTTTAGTTTAGGAATTGAAATTTTAGGATATGACTTGAAATTTTAGGTTGTGAATTGAACCTTTAGGATATGACTTGGACCTTTGGGATATGAATTGAACCTTTAGGATATGAATTGGAATTTTAGTTTATGACTTGAAATTTTAGTATATGACTAGAACCTTTAGGATATGACTAGAAACTTTAGGATATAAATTGAATTTTAGTTTATGAATTGGAATTTTAGGATATGACTTGAAATTTTAGGATATGACTTGAACTTTTGGGATATGACTTGAACCTTTAGGATATGAATTGAACATTTAGGATATGAATTGGAATTTAAGTTTATGAATTGGAATTTTAGTTTATGACTTGAAATTTTAGGATATGACTAGAACCTTTAGGATATGACTATAACCTTTAGGATATGAATTGGAATTTTAGTTTATGAATTGAAATTTTAGGTTATGGTATGAAATGTCCTTCGTATATGAATTGAACCTTTAGGATATAAATTGAACTTTTAATTTATTAATTGAAATTTCAGATTATAAATTAAAATTTTTTGGATATAAGTTGAACCTTTAGGATATGAATTAAAATTTTGGTTTATGTATTGAAATTTTAGATTGCAGGAGGATTTTGTAGAAAGGGTTGATGACTTTATTAGACATGCAATGGGACTTTGACCGAGAATAACTAAGACATAGTACATGGCAGAGTGTGCCTTTAATTGTTCTTCTCATTAGCGACAACGATGATGAGAAGGCAAGAACATATGTTTTAAATAGTTACGGTGTATGTAGAAGTTTAACATTTCCTAAGTAGATAAAAGAAGATGTAATAGAGGAATTTTATACCTCAATTTCCAAGAGGAAAAGGAGTTTAATTGGGAGTGACAAGGTTGATGGTGATGGAATATTTTCCATTGGTCATGGCAGTTCCCATAAAACGGGGATCATAAAACTCTATGATGACAAAGATTTTATAGGAAGTTTTGTTCTCAACTTTCTTCTAAGTCTTATCTGTACAAGCTTAATGGGATATTTGTGATATATTTTTCGGATTCAGAAAATAATTTGACTGACAAAATTACGGAAATACTAATCAAAAGAATTAAAGCTAAAATGTTTTTTAGCATCCTTTTCTACCAACAAAAACGTTTTAGCCTTAATTCTTTTAATTAGAATTTCTATACTTTTGTCAGTCAAATCATTGTCTGGATCCGAAGAATATATCATCAATACACATTAAGCTTGTACGGATCAGATTTGGAAGAAAATTAAGAACAAAACTTCCTATAATCGTTGTCATCATAGAGTCTTATGATCTCCATTTTATGGGAACTGCCATGACCAATAGAAAACATTCCATCACTATCACCCTTGTCACTCTCAATTAAACTTCTTTTCTTCTTGGAAAATGAAGTAGAGAATTCATCTATAATCTTTCTTTTATCTACTTAGGAAATGTTAAAATTTCTGCCTACATCATCTCTATTTGAAACACATGCCATTTCCTTCTCATCATTATTGTCGCTAATGAGAACAACAATTGATCAATAGACATACCCCATCAACTACTATATCCAAGTTATTCTATATCCAAGTCCATCCCGAGTAATAACGAGGATAATCACCAGAGCCACCAGACAGCTTTATGATGCCAATGAAGCAAGATGAGTTATTCAATGGAACTCGTATTGTAAAGAACAAGAAAGAGACTGATTCAGAAAGGTGGGTCGAGGGTTGAGTCGCGACTATGCATTTAAGTTTTTACTTTTCATTAAGTATTTTGATTTTTTGTATAAATTTAAAATATTAATTCAATATAATTTTTTTATAGGTTCACTTTACAGCTGATGTGGAAGAATTCATACGCAGTCAGCCAACTAATGAGTCGGCCGAGGCAATCCAACTTTCGAACGAGGATGCTGAAAGAACACTCCATGAGTACTTTATATACTTTGAACTAGACTATAGAACTAGTTTTCTGTTTAGGATATTTGGTATAAGTTGGAAGGTGGTGTAGCAGCCAAAACGGGCCGTTTTTGCCAAAATATACCAAGAAAAGCGACCAACTTTGATCTCCACTTGGTCGCTTTTCACTTAAAAAAAAAATTTTCTGGACAGTACCAAATTTATTTTAAAATAATAATTTTTGGTAATTTTGCGACCAACATTGGTCGCTTATAGTTAAAAAAAATTAATTCTTACCATTTGCGACCAATTTTGTTTGCCAATTTAAATAAAAAATTATTAATATTGCGATCAAATATGGTCGCTTACTATAATTTACAATAAATAAAAATAAAACGTTATTTACATCTGGAGACCAACTTTGGTCCCCAAATTTATAATATTCAAATATTTGAGCGACCAACACTGCTCTATGCTTTACCCGGAAAAATTGGTCTTTTTACCTGAGAGATCAAAGTTGATCGCTAATTAGCGGCCAACTTTGGTCCTAATGTAAGGGACCAACTTAATATCGACCAGGCATTTTTGGTCACTTTTTGGCAACTCGCGACCAATGTTGGTCGCTTTTTGTGGTAACCAATCCCAAATTTCTAGTAGTGCATATTATATTGGAGTTCTAGGATAAGTATGTTGGAACTCCAGCATAATATGATGGAGTTCCAGCATAAGTGCACAAGAACTCCAGCATAATATATTGGAGTTCTAGCAAATATATCGGTCCAGCATTATATACTGAAGTTTGGAGTACCGGTGCTCCAGTCTCCAGTATATTATGCTGGAGCCAGCAAAGTATACCGGTCCAGCATAATATACTGGAGTTCATGCACATGTGCACCTACTTTAGTATATTATGCTGGACCAGTCTCTATTGCAGCAAAATAGTGATTATGTTTCATGTACTTGGTTAATGCTGGCTATTTTTAAATGGTCAGTCCGAAAACTGGCTAGACCGTGCTATATATATATATATATATATATATATATATATATATATATATATATATATATATATATATATATATATATGTATGTATATATATATATATATGTATGTATACATATATATATATATATACATATATATGGGATTCATAACTTTGTGAGAGTGATTATTGAGAGCCTTTAATTTTCGTCACTACCTATGATTTTCTCCCGTTTTAGGTTTTCACATTGAATTTGTGTGCCATCTTTTATTGTATTTATATTTTAGAAAGAATTACAAGAAAATATACATGGCTTCACACCATAATAAAATATGTTTTATGGTTTTAATTTTTACCTTACGTAGTTCCCATTGTACATATTTTAAAAGCACTTGCAAATTCGTAATATATGTTTTTACAATCATTGCTTCCAAAAGTTATAGAGTTAATTATTTATTCACATAAATATTGCTTTCACTCTCTCTTCTTCTCACATCTTTTACATATGCTTCAAAGGGCCGTGTATTTTTTGCTTATCCTCTTGTCTCACCTGCTTGCAATGAAAGAAAATTGAAGAGTAGAAGTCCATCATTGAAGACCATTCAAAGCTTTGCTTTTGAAAATGAGATTTTTTTTTTAATTTGAATTTGTTAGTTGTTTGGATTGGGTATTGTTCTAATTGATCGAAAATATCAAAAGGAGTTCAAAATTTAAATTTGAAATGATTTAGAGTAGATTGAGCAAGATTTGAGTTAAATTTCAAAAGAGACGCAAGGAAGAAGACGAAGTCAGTTTTTGTATAATTATGTATAATCTTGTATAATATTGTATATGAGTGTAGAAACACACCTTATACACTATTATATACTTTATACACATTTGTACAAGAGTCTGTAGACGAACTTCTTCTACAATTTTCAGTTGCAATTCTTGTTCAAAACCAAATCTCCATTAAATGACTTCAAATTTTATATACTGTTATGAAATAATATAAGAACAAGAACAATAATACAAGAACAAGAACAATAGATAGAAAAGTAGAGAGAGGAGTATTCTTATTGATACTTTGGGATGGTTTACAATGGAATAGAACCCCTTTATTTATAGGGAGGTGGTGACTTAGCCACCAAGAAGTAAACCCTAGAATCTCTCTAAATATGGACATTCACCTAAAATAGAATATTTTATAACACTCCCCCTTGAATGTCTATTCAATAATGTGCCTCATTAAAACCTTAACTAAAACAAAACCCAATGGGAAAAAATTAATGAAAAGGAAAAAGAGTACACATGTTTGAATATGCGCCTATTGGTTGCCTCGTTAAAAACCTTGCAAGGAAAACCCATTGGGACAAAACCTTGTAAGGGAAAAAGAGTGCAACGCGCATTAACTCCCCCTGAAAAGAGCATCAATTCATATCCTTGAGTCTTCGCATTCCGATCTTGTGAACCAGCTTCTTGAAGGTTGACGTTGGTAGAGATTTTGTGAACAAATCAGCCATATTATCGCTTGAACGAATCTGTTGCACATTGATATCACCATTCTTTTGAAGATCATGTGTGACAAATAAATTTGGTGAAATATGCTTTGTTCTATCTCCTTTTATGAATCCTCCCTTCAATTGAGCTATACATGCTGCATTGTCTTCATACAAAGTCGTGGGTAGTTTGTTACACTTCAAACCACATTTTTCTTGAATATGATGTATTATAGATCTCAATCACACACACTCCCGACTTGCTTCATGAATAGCGATTATCTCGGCATGATTAGATGAAGTAGCCACAATTGATTGCTTAGTCGATCGCCAAGATATGGCGGTGCCTCCACAGGTAAACACATAACCCGTTTGAGATCGAGCCTTGTGTGGGTCGGATAAATATCCAGCATCAGCATAACCAACAAGATCAGGACTACAATTATTGCTATAAAATAAGCCCATATCGGTAGTCCCTTTTAGGTACCGCAATATATGTTTGATCCCATTCCAGTGTCTCCTTGTGGGAGCTGAGCTATACCTTGCTAAGACATTAACTGAAAAGGTTATGTCAGGCCTTGTAGTATTTGCAAGATACATTAGTGCGCCAATTGCACTAAGATATGGTACTTCAGGACCAAGTAGCTCTTCATTCCTTTCTTGCAGTCGGAATGGATCTTTATTCACATCAAGTGATCGAACAACCATCGGAGTACTTAAAGGATATGCTCCATCCATGTAAAACCGTTTCAGTACCTTTTCTATATAGGTAGATTGATGAACAAAACTTCCGTTTGCCAAATATTCAATTTGCAAACCAAGACATAATTTTGTCTTTCCGAGATCTTTCATCTCGAATTCATTCTTTAGATAATCAATTGCCTTTTGGAGTTCTATGGGGGTTCCAATAAGGTTTATGTCATCGACATATATGGCAAGTACAACAAATTCCGATGTTGTTTTCTTTATAAAAACACACGGGCAAATGGCATCATTTATATAGCCTTCTTTTAATAAATACTCACTAAGACGATTATACCACATTCGTCCTGATTGCTTTAGACCATACAAGGATCTTTGCAATTTGATTGAAAACATTTCCCGGGACTTTGAATTACGAGCGTTTGGCATTTTGAGTCCATTGGGAATTTTCATGTATATCTCATTATCCAGTGAGCCATAGGCAGTAACCACATCCATTAAATGCATGTCAAGCTTTTCAAGGACAGCAAAACTAATGAGATAACGAAAAGTTATGGCATCCATTACAGGCGAATATGTCTCTTATAATCGACACCAGGCCTTTGAGAAAATCCTTGTGCAACAAGGCGTGCCTTATATCTTTGTACCTCGTTTTTCTCATTTCTCTTGCGTACAAAGACCCATTTATAGCCAACAGGCTTAACACCATTAGGTGTTTCAACTATAGGGCCAAAAACTTCACGTTTTGCCAGTGAATTCAATTCTGATTGGATTGCTTCTTGCCATTTTGGCCAATCATGTCTTTTTCGACATTCTCCAACAGATTGAGGTTCAAGATCCTCACTTTCTTGCATAATGCTAGATGCAACATTAAAAGCAAAGACATAATCCACCACTGTATCCATTCGATTAAAATTTGCCTCAATATCGATTGGATTTATTGATAGTTCCTTATTTTCTTGAGTCTCGGGCTCAATGGATTCTTCATGAATCTCAGAATTTATTAAATAATGAATTTCCTCATGAGATTCTTTCGTAGTGTCATTTTGATCGTTTGCTTTCCTCTTTCTAGGATTTCGATCTTTGGAAACTAATGGCCTGCCACGCTTCAGGCGTGCATTCGACTCATTGGATATGACACTAGATGATTGTCCAACAGGGACATCAATACGGATTGGAACATTCTCTACGGGGATGTGGGATTTTGTTATCCTTTTCAAGTCCGTAAATGCGTCAGGCATTTGATTTGCTATTCTTTGCAAATGGATAATCTTTTGCACCTCTTTTTTACAAATATAGGTATGTGGATCAAGATGAGATAACGATGCATTTTTCCACAAAATTTCCCGTTTGGTTTCACCAACTTCTCCCCCTAATTTTGGGAAAAGTGTCTCATCAAATTGACAGTCTGCAAATCGTGCAGTGAACAAATCCCCTGTCAATGTTTCGAGGTAGCGAATAATGGAGGGCGATTCAAACCCAACATATATTCCTAACCTTCTTTGCGGACCCATTTTGGTGCGGTATGGCAGTGCTATAGGAACATATACTGCACATACAAAGATTCTTAAATGGGATATATTTGGTTCATGACCCAAAACCAATTGCAACGGGGAATATTTGTGATAATTCATCGGTCTGAGACGAATTAGCATTACTGCATGCAAAATGGCGTGACCCCATACCGAAGTGGGCAGCCTCGTTTTCATGGGTAATGGTCTTGCAATCAACTGCAGGCGTTTAATTAAAGATTCTGCAAGACCGTTTTGAGTGTGAACATGAGCTACAGAATGTTCCAGTTTTATCCCAATTGATAAGCAATAATCATTAAATTCCTGGGATGAAAACTCAGCAGCATTATCCAGTCTAAAGACTTGATTGGATTATCAGGAAATTGTGCTCGTAGTCGAATTATTTGTACCATTAGTTTTGCAAACGCAAGGTTGCGTGATGACAACAGGCACACATGAGACCATCTACAGGATGCGTCTATTAGGACCATAAAATATCTAAAAGACCCACTAGGTGGGTGAATAGGTCCACAAGTGTCCCAATCGATCATGCCAAAGTACAAAAGTATTGGAATCAGTAACCTTTTGGTTTACTGTTGAATGTGCCTCAATTGCACTAATTTTTGTCCAATACAGGCCACAAGATAAAGACGGGAATTTCTCAATAACCTTCTTTTGGCCAGAGACATTCTTTGTAATGATGAGATATTCAAGATTATTCTCATCTATTGTCTCAATATGATAGCCATTCCGGCGTATATCTTTAAAACTCAACAAGTTTCTCTTAGACTTGGAGGAGAACATTGCATTCTCTATGATAAACATTGTTCCTCTAGGCAGAGTTATAGTTGCTCTTCCGGAGCCTTCAATCAATTTACTACTACCAGAGATTGTAGTAACATCTGCCTTACACATACTTAGTTGAGAGAAATATTTCTTTTCTTTGAGTATCGTATGTGTAGTACATGAATCAACTAAACAAATATTTTTATAGTTGGACGTTGATCCAAGCTTGCTTTGTGAGATATCCATATTTGCTTTCCCATGGTTTGACATACAAAATAAATACACGAACATGAGAATAAACAAATTCAATCCGTTTGTTTCACATTTAAACAATATTTTCAAAATCTGCTGAGGTTAGTCGATTAACTTAGTTGATAGTCGACTATCTCGGGAAGCAGTCATTAGGTTAGTCGACTAACTAAATCAGATAGTCGGCTATCTTGCCTTGCGGAAAAGTCCAGTTTTAATGTGAAATATTAGTTAGTCGACTAACTAAGTTGATAGTCGACTAACTTAGTAAACAGTCATCAGGTTAGTCGACTAACTAAATCAGATAGTCGACTAACTTAGCTTGCGGAAAAGTCCAGTTTTAATGCGAAATATTAGATAATCGACTAACTGTTAGGTTAATCGATTAACTCTACTGGAAAATAAAAATATCTTTGAAATTTAAGCATATTGAAATATTCTAAAGAACTAATACTAACATTATATCATAAACTAACTAATACGAGCTGATACTAATGACTATTAGTTTATTCACTAACTAATACAAATAAGTAAAATAAAATCAAACAATTCCATCTTCCTTCATCACAGATCCATCACCGATTAAGTGGTCTATTTTCCCCTCGGGTTGCTCAAAGAAGTCTGCCACATCCAGGTGGGTGATGTCAAAATTGTCGTCAGAGACAAAATTTGTTTCAGGGCCTTTATTCTTTAGAGATGCTTGATAAAGATCAACCAAATGTCTTGGTACACGGCAAGCTTTTGACCAGTGCCCTTTTCCACCGCAATGATAACATATAGTTTCTGAACTATTTGCCTTTGGATCCTCATAATCCCGTTTCTGCTTTTGGTGGTTATATCTCTTTGGGGGGTGACGGACATCAGGGAAATTTCTTCCTTGTCTACGTCCACGGCCATGACCCCGATTACGACCACGACCATGATTAAAGCCATAGCCTTTTCCATGCTTGGCATAATGAGAATACACCTTATCTGCTTCAGGCAATGGTGTAGACCCAGTGGGTCGATTTTCGTGATTTCTCATGAGCAGGTCATTGTTTCGCTTAGCCACAAGGAGAAGAGAAATCAGTTCAGAGTACTTTTTGAAACCTTTCTCTCTGTACTGTTGTTGCAGTACCATATTGGAGGCATGAAACGTTGTAAACCTTTTTTTTCAAGCATATCATAATCAGAGATATTATCTCCATAGAGTTTCAATTTAGAAGTAATTCTGAACATTGCAGAATTATATTCAGAAACAGACTTAAAGTCTTGGAGCCTCAGATGAGCCCAATCATATCGTGCTTGTGGCAGAGTGACCAACTTCAGGTTGTCATATCTCTCCTTTAAGCCTTTCCACAAGATGAGTGGATCTTTGACTGTGAGATATTCAATTTTCAAACCTTCATCAAGGTGATGGCGCAAGAAAATCAAGGCCTTAGCACAGTCTTGGGTGGATGCTTTATCTCTGTCTTTAATTGCGTCTCCAAGACCCATAGCATCTAAGTGGATTTCAGCATCCAACACCCATGTCATATAGTTCTTGCCCGAAATTTCAAGGGCAACGAACTTTCTTTTCACAATATCTGACATAATTAAAACCAAATTCGGAAAAAGGGAAATACCTTAATTTTCTCAAGAGGAATTCTTGAGACGGTAGAGTCTCGTGCTGATAACGTGTTATGAAATAATATAAGAACAAGAACAATAATACAAGAACAAGAATAATAGAGAGAAAAGTAGAGAGAGGAGTATTCTTATTGATACTTTGGGATGGTTTACAATGGAATAGAACCCCTTTATCTATAGGGAGGTGGTGACTTAGCCACCAAGAAGTAAACCCTAGAATCTCTCTAAATATGGACATTCACCTAAAATAGAATATTTTATAACATATACAACATTGTTATACTATTTCTAACAAGTCTAAATAATTCTCACTCCAAATATCTAACAAAATCAAATTCGAAATTTAAATCCACATATTTAATCTTGTTATAAATTTAATTTTTACTACCCAAATGAATTTGCTTGTTGAATTAATATTTGAGTCAAAATTACAGATTTCAAAATTAATTTAAAAGCTTGAGGAATCTTTTTTAAAAATTATATAGTAATTTTGAGAACCTATTAAAGTTGAATATTAAATCTTAGCCTATTATTTATGGACTAGTTGGTTGTAAATTAAAATATAACTTATAAAATTGAAAAGTATAGAGCCCAATTATTCTAATGTGAAATTTTCCCTTATATTTTCCCTTATATGTCAGGTGTATTATTAGTATGTTCAATCTAAACCTAGACATACAGTGACGCACAACAATATAAAAATACATACAAATGATATACAAAATACGTACAATCAGATAATTGTATGCAAGTACTATAGAATTTGTATGGAGGTAGTATGAATCCCTGATTGTATACAAATTTTTTTTTTTAAAAAAAAATCAAGATACTATTTGAAAACTTAAAAATAAAAATAAACCGATATACAACTTCTTAACTTAGTATATATACGAAAAATTTCTGTCGATAGTACTACCCGTTTTGTTAGACTATTCTATAAATACTACTCCATCCATTTACATTTATGTGATGTAGTTTAACTTTTGAAAATGGTTTAACAAAAAATAAGAAATTTTGAAACGCATGATCTTAAAGGGTAAAGGCTTTATAGGGATCATATAATATATGTTATTATAAAAGCTTTTTATAAAAGATAAATGAATAAAATAAAAAGTATAAAGTTATATTATTTTTTAATATAAAATATGTCATTTTTTATTAAGAAAAGTGTATTGCGTTAATTGAAAGAGAGTATTAATTATATTCTTTTCCTAAACCAACCCATTACCAGAAGTTTATTAGGCTTTTCAGAGAGAAGGATTTAGCCCTTACAAGTTACAACAAACTTGTCATAAATCCTTTATGCGTGTTGTAAGTATATTCGAAAGATTTGGGGTGCGTTTGGTACGAAAGAAAATATTTTTTAATTTTATCATGTTTAATTGACTTAAATATTTTAAAAGTATTTTTTTCATGAATTTATTTTTCTCTAATTGAAGGAAAATATTTTCTTTATCAATAGAACCTCTACCCCTCCCCCTCTCACCCCCTCCCCTCCCAATTTTCTTTTTATCTTCAATTTTAGTTTTTTCATCTTTCAGTCTACAAGTTCGAAATTTTACAAGTTCTAAAATTATGAGTTTGGAGGTTTATGTGTTTAGAAGTTTACAGGTTAAGAAATTATACAGTTTACGGGTTCGAAATTTCGCGATTTAGAAAGTTTAATGGTTCGGAAGTTTATAAAATTTGTGGGTTCGACATATTGTTGGTCTGAAAGTTTATGGCTTCATGTTTATTGTATGTAAACTATTTATGAATACTCTTAAGAAATTATCTTCCTTATTGCGTGTAACAAACACCAGAAAATGAATAAGATTACTATTTATTTTTCAAGAAAAAATTTTCTCGAAAAATATTTTTCGTTATACCAAACATACCCTTGAATTTTTCAGTAATTTTGAGGCCGACACTTGAAACATAGTGTATTATAATCTTAAATCCTACTGTGTCCATTAAAGCGGATCCTAAGCTATTACTTTTACATTATCACAATGTTTCTTTTTTGGTTCAAATAATTAAGTCTTTCTTCCTTTTCACAAATATATTTGGTTAAAGCACACTAATAAACAGAGCATGAATTAGATTGAAATTGTGATAACGGCACCCACCTACGAACTAAGTGTGTTTGAAGTATTTATATCTAAAGTTGGAATATAGATCTCTCAAGTTCATTAAATTAATTTTAAATATGTAAAAATTTAATAGTGCAACATAAAATAAAAGAAAGATAGTACAGTATTAGTTTTTGTAATAACGGGTACATCAATTGGCTAATTTAAGTTTATGAAACATAATAAGCGAGGAGCAGAAAGAAAATAGAAAGAGAACATTTTATTTATTGTGAACAAAAGAGAGTGAAGGATCAATTGGCTAATTTAACAACTATCCAACATTCTCCCAAATGCATTCTCTGAACCCCTAAAAATGTGATTGCAGAGAATCAAACTTGCTGTAACTAAGGCTGTATCCGGTTCCGGTTCTGGGTCTATTTGGGTAAACGGTTCCGGTTCTGGGGGTTCCCGGTTCTGGCGGTTCCGGTTCTGGCGGTTCCCGGTTCTGGCGGTTCCGGAACCGCGGGTCTGGCGGTTCCAGGCGGTTCCCGGCGGTTCCGACCTTTTTTTTTTTTTAAATTAAATATCTTGTATAGTAGTGATTAGTGTATTGTAGAATATATTTTTATATGGTGTACTATGTTGTTACTATAGCATATATTGTGTTTGGAAATTAGTATATATTCAAAATAAGTAGTGTATATTTTGTATATAAGTAGTATATGTTGTAGTAAAGTAGTATATATTGTATATAAATAATGTATATTGTGTAGTAGTTAGTATTAATAGTATTATGTGTTGTATGTTATATATTATATGTTATATAAATATTTTATATTCAAGGATTGATATAGAAGTAAAGACAAAGAAATATTGAGACAAATATATTCAAGTATATGATAAAAAGCATATTTATTGACCAAAATGGCATATCCTTCTTAGTCTTCCTTCCCCCAATGGAATGAGCACAACATGGTACTAATACCAAAAAGTGAGGTCCTCCTAATTTCATAGTAGGATTTAGCATAGCAGACACACCATATATAGGAGGGATTGGAAAAAAATATTTTTTAAATTTCTTTTTCATTTCAAATATTGCATTTTCATAAATTTCCCCTCCCTCGTTAAAATCAGCAAATAAATTAGCAAGTGCGGCAATATATACTAAACAGTTTGAAATTGTAGGATAATATTGGCCAGATAAAGCAGTTGTAGCTACACTAAAATGTTCTAAAAAATCTAAAAGAATCTTAACGTTATTCCAATCTTGATTAGTTAGCATATCATTATCTTCATCCTCACAATCCCTAGAATTATAAGTAGCGGTTATTGAGAGAGATTGAGTAAGATTGATGAATTGGTGAATTAAAATGAAAGAATGAGGGGGTATTTATAGTTGAGAAATGAGAAATTGTGTAATTATATAAAGTTTGGGGTTAAATTAAATTTGAGGGGTCAAATGGCTAAATTTTAAAAATGCCAAACGGCTATTTCTGCAATACCAACGTTCTGATTTTCAGAATTTAAAAAAAAAAAAAAATTTTTTTTTTAAAAAAATGGCCGTTGGGAACCGGATAGAACCGGAACCGGACCGGTTCCGGCGGTTCTAAACGGTTCCGCCAACGGTCCGAATTTAAATTTTTTTTTTTTTTTAATATCGGAACTGTTTGGACCCGTTTGGAACCGTTTAGAACCGCCTGAACCGGTCCGGTTCCGGTTCTGGCGGTTCCGGTTCCACGGTTCTAAAGGGTGGAACCAGCCCGGAACCGCGGAACCGGAACCGTTTAGAACCGCGGAACCGCCAGAACCGCGATTCCGGTCACGGTTCCGGTTCGGAACCGTTATTCGTACAGCCTTAGCTGTAACCCTACTATAAACATTTACATCTTAGGCAAAAAAGAAAAAGAATGACAATAATATGTAATGTACAACTGCAAAACAATCTCAATCATCACAAAATGGTGCCCAACAACCAAATATGCAGGAACACACAATAGGCAATAAGACCTAGCCTGCCCCTTGGATGACTCATCAAAGCTCGACTCCAAGATACCCTGAACATAATAGGAAACCAAGTGTTAGATTCACAAATAGTATACGAAACAAAAAATAAACACAAAATTAAGTACTACAAGTTCTCTACATTTTCTACTAGCATATAAATCTTTGACACAAACCCCTCCATACACCACTTACAAATATCATGTAACAAATGGTAGAGATTGTCAGAAAATCATGGTATGAGGCATGAGAACCTAGCAAGATAACATCACCATTTCTATCGTCGCAAGAATCAACAAGCAATGCTTGACCTGAATCTTATGTCTCTAAATTTTGATTGGCAAATGTTATTCCTACACTTCAAGAAATGCAAGAAAAATTGAAATTTCATCCATAAAGTCAATGAGAAGCTAGGAAGAGTAGCTCTAAGATATTACCAAATTCCGTCAATTCTGTCGGCAATCATCTTCCCCTGCCCTGGAATAAGACCTGATGTATTGAGAGACTTGAATGCATGACCTGCACAACAGGAGAGAAATTTAAGTTTGTTACACATAATTCTTCTTCCAAAATTTTCAAAGTTCCATAACTATACCTTTTTCTTGGTCAGCTTCCTCGTCATTTATCAACCGTTCAGATTCAGTGTCTATATTTATTGCAAGTTGATCCGTAGATCCCTTCCGCAAAGTTCGGACATGAGCAGCTGATGTAACTGAAGAAGAGGCTAAATTCTTACTAACTGGCACCTGCAACGACACGAAGGCAGCAGGTTAGACTGTTTTGCGCACCCACATTTTCTTCCCAGTTTATAGAAGAAATAAGTCATACCACTCCACTTTATATTTGTTTTGCAAGAAACAAGCATATATCATTTTTGCAATAGCATAGCGATGCAGAGAGGTAATACAATTTACATAAGATCCTATGAACTGCGTCATGCCAAAAGACACATCTGACCTTTTGAAATGCTGGGCTGGTGTGACAGGTGGAGTTGGACAGAAGAAATGGTGGCAGAACATCCCAGGCTGCATTTGGTGGTCAGACTGGAATGAGAGGAACTTCAGATGTTTTGAGGATGTTAGCAACTCCATTCAGAAAATCAAAATGAACTGTTTAGTACTTTCTCTTTTTTGGCGTAAAGAATGCCCTGTAAATGATAGTGACTCCATACTTGATATCATAGAATCCTTGTAAGTTTTTGTAGTGGGGGATTCTTTTACTTTTTGGGGATGTATTCTGTCACTTTTAGCAGCACAAACTTTTTGCTGATCTATATTTATAAAATGTTATCATTCTCAAAAAAAAAAAAAGATCCTATCATCACCACAGCTACTTTGAAAGGAAAAGCAGATAATAAACACTTGAGAGCTCCTTGAGTAAACACTAACAGGAGAGAAGTTTGCACTGGAAAACAAATGCAAGTGATTTAGGCAGCAAGGATACACCATTTACCAAACATGTGGTCTGCTTTGATTTGTGGAAAGCAAACAAGTTTGAAGTTGGCTATATAACCTAAAATATAATTCATGTAAGGTTCTTTATATTGCGCCAATGTACAATAAGAAAAAGAGTTTTAAATTTTTAATTAAGAGAATTTGAAGTCCTACATAATAGTATTTTTTATGATTCAAGTTGGAGACTTAATTAAGTAAATGAAAGTGTGCTCTATCCATAAGCTTAAGCTTTTAGATGAGATGCAATCACACTTCAACACGGTATCAGAGAACAGGCAGAGGTTCTGGTTTCTAGTTCCATCGCGACCCACTATCAGAAAGAATATCCACGTGCTTGGACCATCAAAAGAACCAGGCCCACGAGTGAGGTGGCATGTTGAAGACTAAATAAGTAAATAAAATTGTGCTCTGTTTAACACCTCAAGCTTAAGCTTTTAGATGAGATGTTTAGACACTTCAACACTTCTAAATTGCAAAAGAGAAGGCTCCAACTATATATAGTATCATTTCTGGAACAGCAGAATGCTCTTTACAGATCGCCAGGGATTAGCAAATCAAGGAACTGTAGGTTAGAAATATACGCATAACCAAGCCACAACTTGCACATATGTAAGTCTTCATTCTTGTATTCCTGCTTTTAACCGTGATCAAGATCCAAATCAACAATAAGTTGAAAGGGGTGTTATTGGAGGTAGCTGATCTGATGAAGATATCATTTTGTACAACTCAACACTGGCAGTCTCAAAAGCACAAAGACTAAAATATTCAGAATGCAGAAGCAACAGATGGCACATATTTTCCCACGCTATTTTACACATACGAGGTGTAGAAAATTAAGCCATAACCGTGCTAAATAGCATTCTTGGTCAGAAAAAAATGGCACGTCAAGATATCTTGATGGTCAGAAGGTCAAGTGCATTGATTGCAGTTCTGTTTATCCTTGTCTAAGGGATGCCACTTGGGTGTTTCATCGTGGCCTAAGTAAATCATATAGTTTGCTTATTTAGTGTGAGTTATCTTTTGTATGCATTTTCTAATTTATCTTGCATTATAATATATACCAGCAATATTTTACCATATCCTTCCATGCACATTTTTTCAACAGGCATCAATAAGCAGTAAAATAATATACAAGTTGCAGATTCCATGAAAATCTTGTCTCTATCGAGAACTTAAAAGAACAAAGGAACTGAAGCGCAACTTAATTATTACATATTTGTCAAACTATTATTTTCTAATCAAATTGTCAAAAGACCTTTATCTCAGCCTCTTTAGGTTTACTTGATCGGGATGTATAAGCTACATCCTTAGAGAAAAACTTAAGAAGGCAAGCCAACTAAAGGATGGCAATGCTAAGGAATAGCACATGACCAGCAATGGTCACGAAAAAGCAAGATAGGTATTGAAAGTAGGCAATGTGTGACAACTGAAAAAGGAATGCAATGTATTGCAATCAAACGTACCACATCTTGAACTTCAGATATCTCTGACTGAACAGGCAAGGTAGCTGTTTCAAAGATGCCCCTTTCCTGGTTGATCTCATGTGGTGTAACCTTAAGTTGATTAGAACTTTCTAGTGACTTAACCTTACTTGATAAGTCCTCAACAACCTTTTGGGACCCATGCAAATCGGCAAGCAGCTCTTCTGTTTTGGCTTTCAAATTTTCAGATTCCAAAACTTTGGCAACAATCAGCTTATCAAGCACTGGTAACAACCTTGTCACTGGAGTCTCTTTCTGGAGACCAACCAAATTATTGCTTCCCAGCTTCTGTATCATATTTTCCAGACCAATTGTGAGTTCTAACAACTCATTCTTCATCTTTCCATAGTCCTCCTCATCTCTAATGTGCTCTTCAACTTCTTCTTTCAAATGCTCAATTTGCAGCGCCTGTTTCTCAAGGCTTGACTGTAATTCTTTATTCTCACAAGACAGTGAGCTCATCTGGAGCTGCAATCTGGGGAAAGTATCAACTACATAAAAGAGCTTCCTGACATCAGGTGAATCGTAGGCCTCTGCGTCTCTCACATCAGTCCCCATGAGCATTTCCATCCCATTTATTTTATCAAAAAGAGATTTCATATGAGATGCAGAGAGGGTTAAATCTTCAGCCTCTGAAAGAATAGTATAAAAGCAGGCCAAGAGAAGACAGTAAGCTACTATAGCCACGGCCAATATTCTCATAATTTAAGGGGGGAAAAAGTTATAACATAGTAAACAAAGTCTGTACCTTGAAATTTCAGTGAAGCTTTAGAATTAAGAGACAAAACATCAGCTTCTCTCTCCCTGATATTATCCTCTTTTGCTTGATAATCCTCTAACTTAAGCTTCATCTCATTGCAAAGATCATTTGACGCTTCTAGATTAGTCTCCAGTTGGGCGATCCTCTCTTGGTGAATCTCCTTTTCTTCCAAGACTTCCACACAAGTATTATTGCTTTCGTCCAATTTAACCTGCAAATCTTTAATTGTACCAACCATCACATCCACCAAAGTTTTGAACTGTTCAGTAAGATGTTGACTGTGTCTAGCCGCCAATAGCAGCTTCTCAGCTGTCTTTGCGGACTCACTGCTATCAAGAGCCAACTGATGATGTGCTACAGCATCTTCACCAAAATTTCCTAATTGTTCGGGTGAGGTTTCCTTCAACTTTTCCAGGTCAAAGTTGTTGCCAAGTTCAGATAATCTATTTTGAGTTAAAGCCAGCTCATTAGTTGCATCATTACAAGCAGAAAGTAGAACTTCAAGATCCCTTTCCAAAAATTGTATAGTATTTTCCTGCGCTTGCCGACCAACTTCAGCATCTCTGACCTTTTGCTTAAGAGATTCTGCGAGTTCAATCATGGGTAGAGCTTTACTTTTTGTCAACTGTAGTTTTTTAAGTATTGTTCTGATCGAATCATCCATTAATTGCGAGTAACGTCCAATATTCTCAGCAAGAATCTTGTTTCTCAATTGGAATCCATCCACAGTTTTCCCGAGATGCAATGTGATGTCACCATCAATTGCATTTGCTTCACCATTGGCTACTTCCTCGATTAGACCATCATTAACAACAGATACTGAAGGAGTTGAGAAAGATGTGTCATCCTACAAAAACAACATAGCAGATAGGTAAGAGAAGTTACGTCTAGAATATGTAGACCACCTGATCATATTTCAAAGAGAAAAGCAAGAACAAGGGAAGAAAGAAGAGGAAGAAGAACGTGTGATGGTGATATCACATGATTACCTTCACAGGAGAATCTGGCAGCATTCTAGAATCTATTTCAGAAAAAGAATCCCAGATTTCTTTAAGAAGAAGATCCATGTCTTTTAGGCTCTCAAACTTTTTCTCGAAAGCTTGTCGGAGAGAGAAAAACAAAGCGTCGTCTTTCAGAAGTAACTGAAGTCGGCTAAGAAGGGTAGAGAGCTCCAGAAGATTAGTTTCTACACTGCCCTGCGATCTAGCCAACTCTTTCATGCAGGCATCTAATTTGGAAGTCAGAACTAAAAGTTCCTCTTCAGCATTCTTCTTTTCATTAACAAGATTGGAAATCTTGTTTTCTGAATTCAGTAACGCATTTTCTAGTGATTTTATAGTCAAGGAAGCATCACTTAGCTTGCTGTTTTGGAAATCAGCTTCGCCTTTGAGATTTTTTATCTCGTTCTCTAAATCAGCTCTACCAACTTGTACTCTGTTATTTTCCTCAGTAAGGAGAGATATGTTTTTTTCTGCCTGAGCCAGTGCCTGTTCAAGGGATTGTATGGTTTCATCCGCCACCTTTAGTTTGTTGGTATGGAAAGTGAATTCCTCCTTGATATTCTGCAGCTCAGATTCAGCAGCATCCTTGCCAAGTAAAGCTTCTTCTTTCTCATTCTTTATTAGCAAAACATTCTTCTCAGCCAGGAACAAAGAATCCTCGATGGATCTTCTATCCGCGGACACATTTGCAAACTCCACATTTTTAGAAGAAGCTTCTGCTATTGCTTTCTCTAATTCTTTTTCATCTGATGCTTTAGCAGCTTCTAGCTCATTTTTGTCCTCCAGGAGTTGAGAGATGTTGTTGTCTGCAGCAGATAATGCATCCTCTAGATATTTAATGGTTGTCTCGACCTCCAACAGTTTGTTGGCTAAAGAACTGGCTTCATCTTTTACTCTCCCCAACTCCTGCTCCGCCTCTACCTTTGCAGTTTGGCTCTCACTTAAGAATCCTGAAAGCCATTTGACCTTTTCTACGGGATCTTGAAAACCCAAATCAGCTGGAAAAACAATACCATCAAGTGACTCAATAACCTTCTGAAGCATGTTATTGCTTTCAGATAAGAACTGCTCTAGCTGATCCCTTTGATACTTCATAGCAACAAGATCAGTCTCTACTTGAGGGATCCGGTCCACCTCAGCTGAGAGCTTATCAATCTGCAACTTGTGGTCATCAGATGCAGATTCTTGCAGATGTAAATCTGATTTGAGCTTCTCTATTTCAGCACTCTTCTCATCCAGTGCTCCTTTCAATTTTTCTCGTTCTTGAACAAGCCCCTTGCCTTTTTTAACTGCCATAGATAACTTTTCCCTAAGTAAGGCAACTTTCTCCTCATATTGTTCGAGATTCCTCTCCAGAGATTCATTTTCTTCCTTTAAAGCGGAAAGCTCCTCCGTAACCTTGACCAAATGGTTTGACAATCTATTCAACTCTGCTTTATCTGACATCTCTTCTGTGAGTATTTGACCATGTAGCCTCAATTCCAGATCCCTAATGTACAAATTACTCTGGATCTGCTCAAAGGACTCGACCTGATGCTTATAGGATTCAAGAGAGGCACTACTTTCTTCTTTTATATTCTCTACGCATTTCGTAATGAGTAAAGCCATGTCAGATTGGCTTTGACATAACAATTCTTGGTCGTGTGTGTTGATTTTAGATGCCTCTAGCAGCATATTGATGATTTGATCCTTATCCATTGAAGCCTGTTGCTCTTTCTGAACAAGCACTGCATATGTATGCTTTAAATCATCCAATTCCTCTTGAAGGTAGCTCCTATCCAGTGCTTCTACCACCAGAGAAGCAGTAAGATGACCAATCTCATTATTTGCTGCCTCATTTGCTGCTACCATCTGCTCATGTAACTTTATTATTTCTTCTTTAGCCAGATAAAATGATTCCAGGAGCCAAGAAACCTGTGCATCAGGTCTATTTGATTGTACGGACTGGGGAAAATCAAATGATTCCAGGGAATCTATCACTCTTTGGAGTTGCAGAGATGTCTCATTTGATGCATTCATCTCATCTGCAAGCCACTGGACTTTCTGAAAGGTATCTGTTGACTGAAATTGCTCGTTTCCAGTGGCCTTGGACAATATTTCTTCACATTTTTGAAGTATCATCTCCTTTTGAATGAGAGCTTCCTGCAGTGACGCAGCTAAATTTTCACTTCTTACCAGTAAATCCTTGGTTTGTTCAGCAGCCTCAAGACTATTCGACTTCTCTTGCAACTCAATTTGACATCTCTCCAGTTCACTAGTTTTCTCAGACAGCATTATTTCCTTTTGTCACAGCCAAGCTAAGCTTATCTTTCGTGTTAGCATACCTTGTTCTCTCCTGTTCAACTTCAGCATTCAGCTTTCTAATTTCAGCATTTGCATTCTCAACCATCAATTTATGCTTATTAAGTTCCTCGGACAGCTTTCCATTTTCATCACTTAAAAAGCTCAAATGTTGGTTTAGATTCACTTCTCTTGTTCTAAATTCAGCCAATACATCATGTGCAGCAACCAACACCCCCACTTCATCCTGCATACTGTGGTCTGGTGCAACTTCAGTTAAACTCTGTCTAAGTTGGTTGACTTCAGAAAGGAAAACATTATACTTCTCAACTAAAAATGAGATCGTATTCTGGACATGATACATTTTTCCTGTAACTGATTCATCAGAGATTTCTTCTTGAGGAACTGCTGAAGCAAGAGATGCTAAGATCTCATTAGCAATCACTGTCATATGATGCTCTTTCTCAAGTTGAAACTCAGACAAGTAAGCAGAATTTTCTTGTTCTGAATTTAATTGAGAAAGAGCAACATCACATGACATTGAAAACTCAGAAACCTTTGCATTGAGGACATCAATTTCTTGATTCTTCATATATATGATGTCATTAAGTTCTATGATTCTGCTCTCAGTCTGAACACACTCATCCAGAGCTTCTTTAAGAAACTTGGAGACATCTGTTACCACCTCATGCAATGAGGCACCAGAGGCCAAATCCCTGACTCCTGCTTCACTTTGGTGAGAATTCTCAACTAACTCACTATCATCTTTATTTAGCAGTGACCGACTACCAATCAGATCCTTAAGTTGATCATTTAGGCGAGTCAGTTCGCACATAGATGCTGCTCTTTCTTCCTGCACATAAAGCCAGAGGTGAGCAAATGAAATATTCCTGAATATTGCAGTATTTATGTAAAACTACCTCAATTAAAACAAACCTCAGCTTCTCGAGCAATCCGATCTTTTTCAGCAACGCTATCATTTAGCATTTTGCGCAAGTGTTCTACTTCAGCTTTCAAATCTTGATCATGTGATCCATTGTTCAATCCTTCCAGTCGACTATCCTGTGAATCATTGTTCTCCTCTACATACCGCGGAGTTTCAGGACCTTCAATGACATCAGGGCAATCAACAAACATGTCCTCCCTTCCCCCATCTTCTGCCATTCTTATATCGTTTGTATCATTCTCTACGTTCTCTGCTGCAGTCACTGATCCCACACCATTTAGATCCATAGCATCCACCTGCAACGAGTTTGTCCAAGAAATAAGCTCTCCAGATATTTATTTACAGGACTAACACAATCTATGAAGGTACTAAAACTTAATTGGAACAAACAAGAAAACGATAGACAATAATCAAACGTTCCAAAACAGAAGAAGCAAACAAGATTTTATTAAGACCCAATTCCAGGCAATTAAATAGAACCCTAAAGTGTTATCATGCATGTCTTTACCTCAATATTTAGAAGTTGAATGATTTCACATTCTCCACTAAGTATTTTCTAACATATAGGAAGTAAACACATATAATTCATTTAAGAACCCATTTCAATCTAATATTGCATATAATTTTCAGTAAAACGACTTGAGAAATTCATGAACAGCCACTACTGTGCTTGCTCCAATGAAACCACAAGCGTCAAAGCACCCACTCTTTACAACACCATAACTAATGAAGTCCATGCAACAAGGTATAAATATTTCAATAGCATGATAAGTTTTAGGAAGCTATATTCAGTACATGAAGAACTCTAGAAAACAACAGTAAGGCCATGCACACATAAATGCACAGACACATAAAACATCAAGATAAAAAATCAAGATAGGGAAAGTAAGACCTGATTAAGCTCCCCTCTATCTACAACTACACCTGAACCAGCACTAAGTTCAACATTTTCATCAGATGTGGAA